>OY977951.1:22147500-27800000 GCA_963854355.1 Epinotia brunnichana | reverse complement strand
AAAACGTGTTGCATCTCTGCAGAGACGTATCGGCCTTAGCCCCAACAGCCTCCTGGAGACAGTGGCAGAAAGGAACGATGGCTCATTTCTGTATCACTGGAATAAATTGCATGTGATATCCTTGTAGCCAAGCATGCCTTTTAGTTTGTCATATATGTATTAATGTTTAATATAAGTGGATAAATTTGTAAAGTGTACTAACATTACATTTAAGTTATTTATTGTAATTAACGAAATATGGATTTATTCCGAAATAAAATTATTGATTGATTGATTGATATATATTAGTCTGAATTGACGTCATATTTGTAAATTGTACTGCTAGGTCCCGACGAGATACAGGCTCAGCCTAGTTTGGGGCCTGCTGGATATTGTATGTTGGTTATATTGTATGTTTTTGAAATAATTATTCTTATTTAAAAATGAATATGGGATTGTAAAAACCATTTTTTGATAATGTTAATATTTTCGGAGATAATTGCTCCAGAAGTAAAAAAAAATGTGTCCCTCTAACTTTTGAACCATAAGTTACAAAAATATGAAAACTTTTTAGGAATATTATTTTGTACTTTATAGGTTAAATAATTTTTGAAAAAATTACAGAATAATTTCACACACTTACTGTGACGGACGAAAAACTACGGAACCCTACACTGAGCGTGGCCCGACACTCTCTTGGCCCGTTTTTTTATTGGATGTAAATATTATAATTGATTGCGAGCAAATAAGGTACATTAACCATACTATAGTGACGGACAACCCACGCGATGTGTCACTCAATTCTAGGTCATAACGTCGTAGCAATTAGCAGCATAATAGTGTATACTATATATATACTCGTACACTGTATAGCAAAGAGTTGGGTCAGTAATATCGCGTCGCGTCTCTCAGGCTCCAAAATAGCCTAGAGGCGTCCAAAATTACAGGCACCTACTATGCATAGTGATCGCGCTTTCTTTAAATTTCACTTGTCAGTAATTATTTGACGTTCACCGCACTTTGTGGTTTTACAGGCTATCGCTAGGTCAAATATATTTTGACCTATGGAATCCTACTAATATTATAAATGTGAAAGTTTGGATGTTTATTTCTCAATCACGCATACACGGCTCGGATTAAGATGAAGTTTGGTGGACAAGTCTATATGCTGGATAAAACAAAAGATGCTATTTGTCTCGCAAATCACACGTCAATCATGAACTCTGGGTGATGGACGTTATGCGAGGAGTGCGGACCAAATTGTTGACCATGGTTAGTCGGGTGAAGGAGCGAACGAAATTCCGTTGCGACACAGTAATTAATGGCCGTTAGGGCGGAAAGGTTCTCGAGTGGTGACCACGTACCGGAATGCGCAGCGTGGGTATAGCCCACAAGGTGGACTGATGACCTGGTAAGGTGCAGTTGCGGAAACGCAGGACAGTCCTATATTCTGCCAATGGACGAAGTCTCATAGCTCACAAGTGAACTATGAGAAATAACATAGACCTAAGTAAAAATTGTAACTAACATAATATGGATGTACCCTTTACTCCGAAATAAACATTTATTCATATTCAAAGGTCGTGGGAGCACAGAATAAGTAATAGTGCGGGAGTCCGCTGGATGCGGGTGGCGCAGGTCCGGTCACTTAGGCACTCCTTGGGGGAGGCCTATGTCCAGCAGTGGACGTCTTTCGGCTGATATGATGATAATGATGATGACAGCAATTGTATGGTAGGTTTTCGTCTCACAACGGAAAACTCACTTAGAAAATTTATTGAGTGAGCTAATCAGGTCAACTTTTTGTTCCTTACCCTGGCCCCGCGCGATTATCACGCGATAAGTGACAAGATAGAGCATCCATCCCTGGCTGACACCGTTCGATAAAGCGAGACGACGCGCTTATCCTGTCCCTTATCGCGTGATAACGCGATATGAGAGCAGACACAGTCAATGTCGAGGTGGTCGAGCGCAAAAGCGAGTTGGTAAAAGAAAGTGTCAATAACAAAATATGTATATTGACAGACTTGTAGCAAATTATATGCGACTTATCTATCAATAAATATCAGTAGTTAATTTTAATAATTTGTATGCAATGATCGGAATCGGATAGTTACGACCACCAACGATCTTTTTCTGTGTGGTCTTCGGTAGGTACCTACTAGGTCGCCAATTCCCCATATTGCAACAAAAATATCTGATTCAATTTGATACCAACTATCCTTTCAGATCATCAGTGGTATGCGCTTACGCATAAGATGCAGAGTATGAGTCAAATCAAGTTTTGTCTCGCATGCGAACGGTAACTTGAGAAAATCGGTTCAATAACTTCAACTTAGAAAAGTTGAAAAACCCCTGACATTTTAGTTTCAAAGTTCAATATCTCAAAAATGGCTGAACCGATTTAGTTGAAATGTAGCTAAGAACCATCTCGATCACGTCAGCTTTCGGATAAAAAAACCACGTTCAAATCGGTCCAGTCGTTTAGGAGCTACGATGCCATAGACAGACACATAGACACGTCAAACTTATAACTTTACACCTCTCTTTTTCCGTCGGGGGTTAAAAATAGGTTTTTGTGAAAATGGATACTTATTTAAAAAAAAGTGAACAATGAGGTTTTAGCAGAGTAAATCTTATCACAGTAATATTTATTTCCCAATCCTTGGATTTATTACTACAAAAATAATGTCGTAAAATATTATCGTATTGGAATCATTTTCATTTTTCAATTATCATTAATTAACATTACTAATGAAAATCATGATAATACAGGGTGGAATTTCATAAACTGTACAAAATAAAAGGAGAAAAATTTCAGCCAATTTCATCGGTGAAACGGTGTTTTTTTTTTTTTCTAGTCATTAGTTTTTTTTTTACAGAATTTTGAAAATTTTTGTAAAAACTCGGGTAATACACCTAATTCAGACGGTATAACTTTTGATCCAATGGTCCTAAAATGAAAATAAAAAATGCAGAGTATTACCAAGGGACAGGTTAATAATTCTTAATAACAATAGAAAACCAACTAGAAGAAAAAATCCGCAAAAAAAATTATTGTTTTTGAAAAATGGCTACAAAAATTACGAATTTTAAAAGAAAAACACAATTTTCTGAAAAAAACGCACATTTAGTTACCATTTTTTTTGCTTAGTATTAAACCTCACTTAATGCCGATTCTAAAACCGTTTTTAAACTGTCTCAGACTTTGAAAAATACCACGCTAATGGGTACGTAAATCAAACCATAATTTTATTAATTTTAATCCTCTTAAAATCCTTAATGACCGCTTGTTCCCAGGTAGTTGAAGGGTGTTTTTGGGTTGAAGGTGGAGATAACATGAGGGGTATAAAGGCATTGGGCAATAGGTCAACTATTCAGTCGCTCGCAAATCGCAATTGCTTGTCTTTGCTCGCCACTTCTTTGATTACTCCAGTACTTGTTCAGTTTGAATCATCATGCCCCGCTTACGAGAGTTTTCGCCGTTACAAATAGCCAACATGCACTATTATTATGGATTGTGCCATGGATCTGTAAGAGCTGCGTGTATTGCCTATTTGGAGCAGTATCCTAATGACGTTCCAAGACCTGCTGCTCGCCACTTTCAAGAAGTTCATCGCCGGTTGTGCAATATTGGCCTGGGATACGGTGGCCGAGATCGCCGAGAGCCAGGAAACATAATTGATGTTGCCATAGAAGAAGCAGTTCTCAGAGACTTGTACGCGGACCCAACCACGAGTCTAAGACGCTTGGCATTGAGGCACGGAATCTCAAAATTTTCCAGACAGAGAATTTTGAGATTCCGTGCCTCAATGCCAAGCGTCTTAGACTCGTGGTTGGGTCCGCGTACAAGTCTCTGAGAACTGCTTCTTCTATGGCAACATCAATTATGTTTCCTGGCTCTCGGCGATCTCGGCCACCGTATCCCAGGCCAATATTGCACAACCGGCGATGAACTTCTTGAAAGTGGCGAGCAGCAGGTCTTGGAAGGTCATTAGGATACTGCTCCAAATAGGCGATACACGCAGCTCTTGCAGATCCATGGCACAATCCATAATAATAGTGCATGTTGGCTATTTGTAACGGCGAAAACTCTCGTAAGCGGGGCATGATGATTCAAACTGAACAAGTACTGGAGTAATCAAAGAAGTGGCGAGCAAAGACAAGCAATTGCGATTTGCGAGCGACTGAATAGTTGACCTATTGGCCAATGCTTTTATACCCCTCATGTTATCTCCACCTTCAACCCAAAAACACCCTTCAACTACCTGGGAACAAGCGGTCATTAAGGAATTTAAGAGGATTAAAATTAATAAAATTATGGTTTGATTTACGTACCCATTAGCGTGGTATTTTTCAAAGTCTGAGACAGTTTAAAAACGGTTTTAGAATCGGCATTAAGTGAGGTTTAATACTAAGCAAAAAAAATGGTAACTAAATCTGCGTTTTTTTCAGAAAATTGTGTTTTTCTTTTAAAATTCGTAATTTTTGTAGCCATTTTTCAAAAACAATATTTTTTTTTGCGGATTTTTTCTTCTAGTTGGTTTTTTATTGTTATTAAGAATTATTAACCGGTCCCTTGGTAATACTCTGCATTTTTTATTTTCATTTTAGGACCATTGGATCAAAAGTTATACCGTCTGAATTAGGTGTATTACCCGAGTTTTTACAAAAATTTTCAAAATTCTGTAAAAAAAAAACTAATGACTAGAAAAAATAAAAAAACACCGTTTCACCGATGAAATTGGCTGAAATTTTTCTCCTTTTATTTTGTACAGTTTATGAAATTCCACCCTGTATATTTAGTAGGTAGGTACTTTTTAAGGTGCCAAGTATTATGATGTTTTAATATAATAGGTATCTACAAACACAACCGAGACTTATGATTATGTTAATGAAGACAGTGAAATCAGCAGTTCTATATACAATAACCGCTATAGGAGTAATAATAATGTCTAGACTAGGGGTCAATCTGAGACGTACAATTAACATTCCAATTTGATTTCAATGTTATCGCTCTCGTTATAACGCGCGCCGTGCTAGAGTCGCAGAATGAGCGCGCGTTGAATTCTTATTGCAATGGAAAATGTTTGTTTCTAATGAACCCCTAAATGTAATCAATACTGTCTTAATATTATAAATGTGACAATGTGTCTGCCTGTCTGTCTGTCTGATACCTTTTCACGCTTAAACCGCAGAACCGATTTATATGAAATTTGGTATGGAGATAGTTCGAATCTCGGGGAAGGACAAAGTATAGTTTTTATTCCGAAAATCATCTCCTAAGGGGGTGAAATAAGGGGCGAAAGTTTGTATGGAGCTACGATATAACAAAGTACTTAATAGGGGTTAGTATCATCTCGTCTAAAAAAGCAGCTGGTCTAAGTAGCAACTGGTCTAAAGGCCTACACGAACAGCTGTCAAACAACGGGTTTGTTAGACAGAGGACCGATTTTATTCTGTATCTTATAATAAGTGCCTACGGTAAAGTGGAAAAATATGGGTGCATAAAGCTTACTCGTACTCGTAGGTACCTACGCTATGCTATGTAGTAAGTATATATGTCGCATCGCTGTTATGTCAGCGGAAGAAGTTTTCAGTAGGTAAGTATGACAGGATTAAATCGATAGATATATTATTTATTGCACTTGACTATACATATATACAAAAGATTGACTTATCGGAGGCGCCACTCAGTGGTCAGCCGTCTTACACGCACTGTGCAAATGGAAAATGGTAATACTGTGCAAAAACGGAATGCGAGATGCCAAATATATGAAAAAAATACCCGGTCTTGTGCTAACCGTGCTAGAGGCATTTTGCTACTAGACTGCGTCGCGTGCGATTTAAATTCAATCTAAAAAGCCAGTAAATTCACATCCGGTTCCCAAATTCGACGATTCACTTGAAAATCCGAAAAGCTTGAACAGATACAAATGATACAATTATACAACTTGTATCTGATCTGAAAACAATCGTCTTAGCATTTTAAACACGGCGTGAATCCCATCGCTTTCTTAACACGACAGTTCGAAAACAGCGTATCTACACTCAATTTTCGATGGCGCATAAGTCATTTTAAACGACTATAATGTTTACATACGATACCGTTTTATCATCACTGAATATTTGACTTTAATAGTAAGGAGATAAAGTTTAAATAGCACTAAGAGGGGGGCCGTTGCATAAAATGCGTTACGTACGATGTGAGCTCATCTCATTATTATTATGAGACGCCAAATCGAGCACTTATTGAGATGCAAATGGGTAGAAATAAACATTTTCACCGGTTCTCGATATTTTAATTAGTGAAGTTTGTTTACATCCATTTGAATGAGTTTACTTACCTATACTCGTACCTACCTTATCTTATCTTATACCAATATAACTTGGGCCTCATACAAAGGCTCAAAGTCACCCAAAGGGCGATAGAGCGGGCTATGTTGGGAGTTTCTCTGCATGATCCCATCTGAAATGAGGCAAGCCGCAGCAGAACCAAGGTAACCGATATAGCCCCCCGAATCACTAAACTTAAGTGGCAGTGGGCCGGGGCACATTGCGCGTAGAACTGATGGCCGTTGGGGCGGAAAGGTTCTCGAGTGGCGACCACGTACCGGAAGGCGCAGCTACCCCCACAAGGTAGACTGATGACCTGGTAAAGGATCGTGGGAGTCCGCTGGATGCGGGTGGCGCAGGACCGGTCACTTTGACACTCCTTGGGGGAGGCCTTTGTCCAGCAGTGACCTTCTTTCAGCTGATATGATGATGATGATGATGATGCCACTTATTCAATAATTCCTTCAGCTGTGTACAGAATGGATAGACATACTTATATATGTGATGTTATTATGAAACTCGCTTTCGGCTCGTTTCATAAACCCACACTCGAGTCTAATGCCCTTCATTATGTACAGTCACATAAACTACTATTAGATATGTTTCACTTCATTATGACATTTATATGACATTGCCATCTCAAACTCTTGATAAGCACTCAATATCTACCATGACAATGATCAATGACTTGCTTTTATTGCCTGACCTCAACTCAACTCATCATACGTTCTAACCACAAATACATTTGAAATCCTGTTATTACATTATGACTTATTATAACTTTGAATCAAGGCAAACGTTCCAGTGCTCGACACTGACCCAGTCCTTTAACATCTTAAACCCTCACATGGCTTTAGCGTTTCAAAAAAGGATTAGGTACTGCGCTTAGGTGGTCTTCACATTACTGCCGCCCCCTCACGCCTACTCAATACTCGTACCTATAAAGTTGTTGCATTGCAATTTCCTTGGGTTGGACCCGTTCCTATTATTATGACGTTTAAGTCCAATTTCGTCACATCCACTCGCCTTCGTAATTAAAGTGCAGGAAGTATACCGGTATTACGCATCTCAATCAAATCATCATTACTTGTACGTTTTAAGGTCAAAGAATTCGAGAGCTCTATGTGTATTATTTTTGACATTTCATCATTGAAGTCTGTCATGTCAATCGGATCTTCGGAACAAGTAATAGGCGTTACAGGGAAAAGGTCAGGACGACTGTCCACATTCCTTTTTTGGCCCATTTTATAACTTAATTGTCCACAGGCGAGGGGTCGAAGTCTGATTTGGGATGCAACGTGTGTAAGCACGTTTGCTACATCGCACCTCAACCACACGGTACGCAAGGCTGGAGCGGCCGCCGAATGCGCAGCAAAACTTAAGCATTCAAAGTACTCAAATTTGGAACCAGTGTATGACTTCGTCCCGGTTGCTGTGGAGACGGGTGGCCCCTGATGCTCCGAGGCGAAAACTTTAATTAAAAAATTAGGACAACGATTGCGGGAGAGAGGTCGCGATCCCAGGTCCGGCTCGTATCTGGTGCAGCACATATCGTTGGCGGTGCAGCGGGGTAACGCGGCCAGCATATTGGGCACATTTGCGCCAGGTACCTGCCGTCCCGGGAATCCATTAGATTAGCATTAATATTGTTTTAGTTTTAGTGTACATATTTATTTAAATTTCTATTGTATCTAACTTTGCATTTTTGTCAATAAATATTCATGTGAACATTTTTTAACTGTCCACATTACCATATTAGGATGACTTTGTCCACATTGCTATATCGTCCACTTTCCTTTTTGTCACCTTCTTACCATACACTCTACATTGCCATATTAGGACGGCTACGTCCACATTCCTATGTCGTCCACTTTCCTGGCTCACCCACATAATTTAATGTTCCCTTCTCAACTTGCTCACATAATGGACATGTAAGGATGACTTCGTCCACTTGCCTATATCGTCCACTTTCTTGTCAAAATTCAACCTCTAAGGGGGTTTAAAAGGGAGTTCAAATTTTAAATGGCGAGCAATAAAATTCTAAAGTGTTGTGAGTAAGAGATTTTTAACTTCGGTCTTATTCTGTACGTTAAAAGACTACAAAACTGATTTCAGAGTTTTTCCAAATTCATCCCCTAAGAGTGTTAAAATTGGTTCAAAGTTTGAGTATTTCAAGACATTTTTAAAGTATGAAATTTTTAACTTTGGTTTTAGACTGTTTGTTCACAAACTAGAAAATGATTTTTTTTTAAATTATCCCCTTAAAGAGGGTTCAAATTTTGTATTGAGAGAAATCATTTTCTAAGACGATAAATAGTTCTACGCGGACGAAGTCGCGGGCAACAGCTAGTTGTTATAATAAAGATCGCGGGCTGAGCCGCGTGGATATAGGCGACAAACGCTACATCTCATGCCTCGTTCACTCAAACAGCATTACATATTGTTATTTTGCTCTCTGCGTTTGTGAA
This sequence comes from Epinotia brunnichana, assembly GCA_963854355.1. Taxonomy (NCBI): domain Eukaryota; kingdom Metazoa; phylum Arthropoda; class Insecta; order Lepidoptera; family Tortricidae; genus Epinotia; species Epinotia brunnichana. The sequence continues at coordinate 27,791,217 of OY977951.1, read as the reverse complement.
ATTGTCGGCCATTTGAATGGATAGCAATTCAATTAAGAATTTTGTGTGGCTCGGTACAAATCTTTGTCGCAACACGTAAACGTGCGACTAAAGCCGGGTATTCATTAGGCAACATTTGTTAATATACACTGTTTATAAACAGTTTATAAACCGTGTTTCACAATGTTTCATCATCTCTGTAAACAGTTTATAAACAAAGGTGATGACACATTGTTTATTAAACATGTTGCCATGTTCCCCACTTCGAGTGGAGAACAAGTGTTTAATAAACTGTTTATAAGCAAAAACCAACAGGTGTGGACGTGTGTTGCGCGAGTTTATAAACAGGACTTGAGTTTATAAACATGATCTTGAGTTTATAAACAACTGACAAGTGTAGACTGCGAAGTTTCAGAAACAGTCTTTACTTAAACTTGTCGCGAAACATTGTGATCAAATTCGTAAAAAGTTTATTGACAAATGTTGCCTAATGAATACCCGGCTTTATGCAATTAAATTGCGTGGTAACCGGCAACACGACTCAAACTGTGGGAATTTTGATAACACGTTGTTGGTAAGGTAGGTACCTGCGGCGCTACCACGAACTTCGAATCTCAAACTTCGTATATCTCCGTCTCTGTCGCTCGAGTACCATAAACTATAAGTGCGATAGAGACGGAGATATACGAAGTTCGAGGTTCGAAGTTCGTGGTAGCGCCGCTGTTGTTTTTTACCCGACTAAGGCAGAGCCGACATGAAGGGACATGATTTTAGCAGTCTATGTTAGTTTTTTATAACCCACAAGAGTTCACTTGAGACCTCATTCGTTGACGTTAGTACGCAATGATGTAATATAAAAAACCGGCCAAGTGCGAGTCGGACTTGCGCACGAAGGGTACCATTATTAATAAAAATATTTATTTTATTTTGATTTTAGTATTTGTTGTTATAGCGGCAACAGAAATACATCATCTGTGAAAATTTCAGCTGGAACTATCACGGTATCAGTGAGATACAGCCTGGTGAAAGACAGACGGACGGACGGACGGATGGACGGACAGCGGAGTCTTAGTAATAGAGTCCCGTTTTTCTTCTTTGAGTACGGAACCCTAAAAAGAGGTAGATTCGTTTCCATTGACGACGCGAAACCATGGCAAGCCGTGTCAGTTAACCAGGTTTTAGTGTGCCACTTTTGGAGCGCTTATTTTTTTTTTTAATTTTTAATTTATTTAGAATACAAACAGTCACATAAACAAAAATATAAAAGGTACAGAAAGAGTACCAATAGACATAAATCAAAAGACCTGGAGGTTCATAAATACATAAAAGCTATGTTTTAACATAACAAAATAGGTAATCATAAAGAAACAAAGCTGAAAAGATTTAAGGCGCTATAGGTTCAGCGAAGTGAAGCGAACATAGTTTTTGAAACAATATAATGCGTCTGTTTATAATAATATGGTTTCAAAAAAATACGAATAGTAATCTTGAGGCTTTTCTGCAGGAAAATCAGTGATTCGAAACACGATTAAGCAATTTTCGCTCGATAGAAAAAATTCACGACCATAGGTCTAAAACATATTAAAATTCACTTAAAACATTCGTAGCAAATAGCACAATAGCTAAACACATTAGCATTGGTTCTAAAAATCGGCAATATCATGTTTGAGGGAACTTAGTGATTACTTTTTTATTTATTTAAACGCACAAAAAAATCAAATTAAAAAACATGATATCCGCGCTTCAAAACACGCACTTCCATCTCGCTCACGCTTATGCTCAGCGAGAGGGAGAGAAGACCATGAACCTATAGCGCCTTAAAAAATTTGAACTTAATAAATTCTTTAATATAATACAATACCGGTCGTCGACGCAGTATGCATGCATAAGTTAAAGGTAGGTAATAAGTAGGTATATGAGATTAATGAAGACATTTTGGATTTAGACTTTCAGTTGATGTGAATAGTAAAATTTATCTTAGGTGTAAGTAAATATTGTTCTCATGGATGACCAAAAATAACTTACATTTTACTAACAATTTAACACTTAACAATGATTTGTGGAAAGGATCAATATCGCTCAGATACTGGTTATAAAAACTAGGGACTCGTCTGAGAAAACATATTATTATAACATATTATCTATATTTTTTATTATATCATTGTTAGTACGCGCTTGAGTCTCAATTTAAGTTAAGTCTTGCGGGATATACGTGACTTCCACTGTAGCGTTTAAAGAGTTTTCTACACGGGCTATACTTATCTGGAAATTAGTGGCTGGCAACTAAAGTGCCTCTTGTTCTAGCATGGAAGTAAGAGCAAGTCGCCCATAGTTGCCGGCCACACATTTCCTGAAAAGAATAGCCCATCTACTTTTCGACAAAAATTCTACGGTGAATTTCTGTCGTTTGATCTTTTTCGCTAACAACGTTCACTATAAGCTCTAAACGGCCATGGCCCTAAGGCTATTCTGATGATTAGAATTAGAATTGGCACTCTCTAATGTGAAATTTATGGTTGTTTTTAACCTTCCCCGTGGAATACGAATAGATTTCACGCGCGCTTGCACCACACTAGCCTTGACAGCTAGCCGTTAGAATTGCTATGGATGCATGTGTCTGTGTTGAGGTCAAGTGGTCCTGGATATTCAAATTAGATTGAGGGTTCGTGAAGCGTTCATTCGTTGAAGCGTTCATAGCCTAGCGGCGCCTGCGAATCGGAAACGATAACGCAGGTTAAGCAAAGATGGCAGCGGTCAGTCTTTGGATGGGTGACCGCCTGTTTGAGTGGTTACTATAAATAAGCGCTTCCGTGTTTTGGAAGGCACGCTAAGCAGTTGATCCCGGCTGCTAACTATGACAGTAGTTAAGCCGAGTTAGAGGCCTTCGGGCGGCTTAGGAACCTCTAACAGTCCCCACTTGCCCAGTTGCCCACTCACTTGACAAAGGGGGGACAACTGTCACTTGCGTCCGCAGGAGCTACCTACTACAACGTTGCACGTGTCCCCTGGGTGATACTAAAGAGTGACAAACTCAAATACCAAATAATGTATGTCATCAAATGTCTACTGTTCTGTTGTTAGAGTCTGACCAGCGAGTCGTGACAGTGAAAAATGGCGGCAAATTTAAAAAAAACGCATGCTGGTAACACGAAATGTATGGAGCCGTCATAAGTACTTATAACTGACAGTTTATTTCATAGGTAAAATTGTTGCCATATAAATAATTTGATAAAAATGCTACTGTCACGACTCGCTGGTCAGACTCTATGTGTTAGTCTAAGCGTCTTAAATAAATATTTTTTCTTTCTTTCACACGATTAAATAAATTGAGGGTTCGCAGGCGTCGCAACTACGCGACATGCGATCCACAAACAATCCGCGACAGCCTCGACTCACCACTCACTTCAAGTACTTCGGTACAGAAGTTTCACTGTCTAACAAACCGATGTTCTTGTGCCACGCTACTCTCGTCCTCTCGTGATGCGACGCCATGTGTCTTTAAGTTCTTTGACAGCTAGATGGCATAAATTTTGACGTGTAAAAGTGCCCTCGTGGCCTACCGATATATTTGCAGAATGTTTGATTTAGATTTTGATATGGCATCCAACTCTACTCGTAGTATGTGCTATTTCGTCTTGTTGGGATCGTCACGTTTGCGCATAATCGAAGTGAAGTGTGAGTCAGCCCTGCCTATAATCATCATCATCATTGTCAGCCCGCAATCGCCCACTGCTGAGCATAGGCCTCTCTTCTAGTACGCCACCCGTCCCTATCCTGAGATAATCTTATCCAGAAGTGACCAGTCTTCTTAATATCGTTCACCCATCGAGCTGGTGGAAGGCCGACGCTCCTTTTACCTATACTAGAAGTGGCCACCAATCTGCCACCATTTTGGTCAACCTGCCATCACTGGCAAGGGCATATCCCGTTGGATTATTGAACTTCTACTGCAAACATTAATCTAGCACATCGAGGTACTAACCTTAGTTGTATTCAACCTCAAACTTAGTCTACTTATTATCTTTTACGTCATACCTGGCCATAAAGTAGGAATTACCGCACGCTATGCGTGCGGAAAACCCCACTTCCTGGCCAGATAGAGACGTAAAATTTTGTAATTACCACGGGCGGTAATAAAGACAGCCTCATATTTATCGCCCTTGCCTTCGGCTCGGGCGTCAAATACCTGCGATCTGAGTCATTCATTGTTTAACCGCCCTAGGTAAGTAATGTACTATTTCAGAGCTGTTTACTATGTGACAGGTGCCAGACGTGATGGCTTTCTGCCTAGCTAGCACACTAGGTTTTAGGTATGTCGGCGAAAATGTACTGAAACGTCACGTAAAACGCGACATAAAACGTAGTGTGCTAGGGCCTCTGGTGCTGATATAAAACGTTTAACCTTTTCGCCGCCAAGACAAAAGAACAAAACATACATTGTCGCGCCAACATCACTTTTACAAGAGAGCAAATACAAACCTTATATGGAAGACTGAAGTACAAACCTTATATGGAAGACTGAAGGTTGCTTTCACAGCGGACGTCATAACGCCTATAGGGGTTCTTGGCGCTGCGGGCGCGATGACACACGACACCTTTAGGTGTTCTTGGCGTTCAAAGGGTAAACGATTCTATTAATTGTTGAAACGTTAAACACACTTTTATTTCTGCCGAACTCCATAATCCTATGCATACAACGTCGCGAAAGTCAAAGTCGGAGCTCAACATTCTTTGGCGCGCTCCATGGCTCTCTGTGCTACTCGTATTTTGTGCACATCAGCCTCAAGTCACTTGTAAGCGTCAATATCCTGCCTATACCTAGGTCAATTTGTGGTGGGTCATGTCAACTTATCTTTGCTATTATAATTCAATACATTTCAATCTAAGTATACTATTATACTTTGTGATTTTGTTTGTTCGTATCTAATGGGTAACCTCTGGAACCACTTATCCAATTTCACCTAAATATAGAATTGACTTTCTGGATGGTTATAAGATATTTTTTTATCTAATAAAAAAGGACGCTGTTTGATTATTCCTATCTCCATACGACAAACTTCATACTAACAGAGCGATTTTGATGTTGATCATAAAATAAAGTTGGCTATTTTACTATCAGTCGACATCCATAGTCTGTCCCTATCCCTACTGTCCCTAGGCCACATCATGCAACCGACGCACTCTGGAATACTACGGATTGGTCGGGAATACTCGGGAATGAGATTCCGGATGCGTGTATTCCGAACCCAAAAAGGTCTACACTCCGTTACCCCGATGATTTAACATGTTTCAACGAATATACATTAGCATCTAAGTATTCCATAAACAGATCTGTCACCAGCAAGGGCAGTGACCTCGCGAACTGCCGCCAAACTCATTAATTATACCAACGTTACACGGCCCTGACTACGACATTGAAAACTCGGCTTTGGTAGATTTTCTTTTAAACTTTTGGGACAAAGGAACGTAAACATATTTATTAAGGCAAACTTTGTTCATTTCACAATAACATAGGAAGTGTTAGCGGAAGATGTTACTAAAGCTATTGCATTTATTTCTCATTACTTCAGTAACATTTAGTCGCGTCGTCGGACGGGCGGCCGGTGTCACATATTCAACTTTGTAACAGGGCGAAAAATGTATACGTGTCTTTGACGTCAACTGGACTTGTGGGCTAGAGTTATTTTTTTACTTAGTTACATCCATACATATTTTAGAGGACAGACTGGATGAATTACCAGCACTGAGACTGAGAAGCACAAAATGGAATCTGAGGGCCTACCGCGAAAGGCATTCGAAGTTTCCCCTCTCCGTCATACTTACGAGTTAGTACGTAAGTGCGACAGAGAGGGGAAACTTCGAATGCCGTTCGCGGTAGGCCCTCTGGTCCATCCGATGCGTTATCTTATAAGAGGTTTTAGTGTACTTATTAACAAGAATATGTAGCAGAATTCTTATGTAGCTGTTGTGTTGGTTCATGAATAAATAAATCCTATTATTTAAGTAAAAATATTTGTTAACTAACTGTATGTAAATATGATAATGTGCTTTACCAAGGGTCATCTGTGGGTAACTTTACATCAATGTCAAGGGGCGGATCGGATTCCGATGCTGTTGCCAAACTTGACATTGACAAAAAATATTATTACTTAATCGTCATAGGCTTTACATAATAATTAAAGTATGTTGAAATGTTTTGGTCAGCGTCGAATTTTCCTCAATTTAAATCCTATACTAATAAACGAGCAATACTTGTATATATATGTTTATATACTGTACCTACCTATATACCTACATTCACGTTGTACATATATTTGCATTCACTTTCTCGAAAACGGCTCTAAAGATTTCGATAAAATTTGGAATTATATGGATTTAAATGATTTTAGTGTTTCGTACAAAAATTATTGGCAAAACGGTAAGTACGCTTCTTGCAAGATAACAGCGCAGTTGCCCAGGAGCACTTAAATGTGCTAGATGGATATTGTTCTCAATTAAACTTTACCCATAAATGATATACGGCTATAATTACACAGGTCTCAGAAGATCGTGACTCAATGCAAACATCGTTGATGTTATGTTAGGTACGTCTTTGTAAGTGATGTATTTACTAGGTTATATGTTAGGTCAATTTATTATCCGCTCACATGATTTGGGATACAAATGTATGCTTTATAATTTACTTTAAAAACAAACAAAGTTTCTTTAACAGATCTCAATTCAGTACTCCGCCAAGCCATACATGAACAATACCACATTTCTTCAAACCATGGGGCCACTTGGGAAAACAAAAAATATATTTTTTAAATCGGTCTAGTCTAGGCGTCTTCGAGTAATCGGGGAAAATAAACTAGTACCTAAATAAATAAATAAAAAATAAAAAAGCCTTTATTCTACCATAATTCAGATTTCATCTGCATGCTAAATCATGTTGTGTACTAATTGATTCTTAACATATTTGACTAGTAACAAACAATAATAAATAATTTAATTAACATTCATTTCATTTCAACATAATGATAATGACCATTTCAATAACATGCATGAACATTAATTAAACTTAATTCAAAATATATTATATTAGTTAAGAACCACATTATTTTTTTATAAATACAATTAATAAGATATTATTCATTATACAACATATTAATTATACTACTCTTGATTAAGTATGGAAGTCGCCTCTTTGGCGTAGGCCTCCCCCAGCATTCTCCATGTACTTCTGTCTCTAGCTAGTCTAACCCATATGGCACCACAACGTTTTCTGAATATGTCTTCCCATCTCTTCTTAGGTCTACCTCTTTTTCTCAGTCCATTTCGTGGTGTCCACTCTATAACTTTTCTTGTCCATATATTTTCCTTCAGTCTGCAAGTATGTCCTGCCCATTTCCATTTCAGACTTCTTATTCTCTCTACAATGTCAGTAATTCTCGTTCTTTTCCTAATATCAGTATTCCTTACTCTGTCCACGATTTTAACTCCTAGCATACTACGTTCCATCTTCCTTAAGGAAGATGAAACTTATTATGAATAAAAGATTCCGACGAATTGAGATGCTCGTCCTTTTTAGAAGTCGTTTAAAAATAAAATTCTAAACCACCTATACACAATCGATTTAGGGGTGTGCGGAGTTAGCAACTCTAAAGTCTGTGAGTTGCCGGCAGGTCATTCGTCCTCACACCCCTTTAAATGACCGCATAGGGACGGTTTGTACGGAAAGGTTCTCGAGTGGCGACCACGTGCGACGTACCGGAAGGCGCGGCGTGGGTAGGCCCCCCACAAGGTGGACTGATGACCTGGTAAAGGTCGCGGGAGTCCACTGGATGCGAAGGCGCAGTACCGGTCACTTTGGCACTCTTTGGGGGAGGCCTATGTCCAGCAGTGGACGTCTTTCGAGTGATATGATGATGATAATGATGATAGGTCCGTACCTATCATCATCATCACCGACCGTTACCGTTTCAGAGGGATTTCCTTCCTCGAACTTTGCGGTGGTGGAATAAGCTCCATGCCGAGGTTTTCTCGAGGAACTAAAGTATTGGGTTATGATATGCTTTTTTTAATACCGCGTCTCGGTGGCAAGTTCGCGTAGGTACGGCCCGCACTTAGAGCATTAAACCAACCGGAGTAGCCATTGCCAGGCGTTCCCCTCTGCCAAAGGTACGAGACCGCCGGTCATAGCGGTTATATAAAACTAGTTGCCGCGCGCTCCGCGCCATTCAATGAATCGCAGTGAGCGCGGAATGACCTGAGCTAAAAATGCCGAATTGCAACGTGTTCTCGTGTAATAAGAGATCAGAAATATCTAATGTACAAAAGGATAACGTTACTTTTCATCTGTTAGTATTATTACGTTTAAATATTATCAAATAGTGCATTAAATTTGCAAAAAACTATAAAATATTGTCAATCTAACAGTGTTCCCACTTAATGGTACTAGCTCTACTTTTGGGTATTTTTTAAAGTTGACTGTATAAATGTTTAATTATAAGTTCTACTTTAAATTCGTTATTATTAACACAGTTTATCCAATAAAAATGGTACCAACCATAAATAACGTATATTGTATAATTGTAGATGTTTAATTAATTAATGATGGATTACTGTTTGCAAATTAATTTATTCTTTTATTTTCACCATATAATATTTTTATTTAATGTTTTAAATATAGTATGTTTAGGCTGTATTTTTTTAATTATACGGAATTTACGATCGTCACTTGTTCCGTAAATATGCATTTTTAATTTGTTACTCTAGCAACACTGTACTAGGAAAGTTAGTGAAGGGACAGCACAAAAACAAATGTCGATAAACATTATAAGTATGTTATTCTTATAATTTATTTTTCAGATTCCCAAAAGATGTAATGATTCAGGATGTCTGTATCCGAGCTTGTGGAAATCATGTGTCGTGGACTCCTAAACGAGACTAGCACTATTTGCTCCCAGCATTTTGAATGTTATTTTATAAAAGTTGCTTTTTATTCTTTGTTTCTTGTTTTATGTTATCTCCAAAAGATACAGTACAGTGTTAACCTGTCCTGCCTGAACCAAAATTCAAGCCAGTTACTCATGTGGAAAAAAAATCCTGTTATCCGTTTACCGTCTGTCCAAAGATCGTATGTTACGTGCATAAAAAAAATCCCTTTTAATAAGTACCGATCATGGCATTTCAATATGATATCCTATGGCCAACTTCCATCTCCATCATCAGATCAGCTCGATAGTACTCGATGGTATAATATCTTATATCTCGAAAACTGTACAAGATATCGAAAAACTTGATATTATAAGAATTGTGGCAAATTTAATCACCTTTCATTTTGTTTAGAATAGTTATGTCGCTAGGACGCATAGTTTCCGAGATATAGGTGAAAAACCGAATAATGGGACTTTGAAACCCCCCCCCCCCCCCCCTCTTCTCCGGATCAAGGGTTACGGGCAAGGACTTTTGATATGTTTACCTCCTAACTAGTCCAAACAAAGTTACGAAGTCAAAAATTGTGTTCCATGCATTTCCCTCTATACCTTTTTTTGAGCATTCGTTTCCGGACCTACATGAAATATCGATAAGTTTATTATTTATTATCGACGTGTTCCTCGCACTATCGATGTTTACTTCGAGCTGACGTCATCTCTTTCACGGACAGGTTGTCTGTGTATGTGTTTGTACTTGTGTGAGTATAGTTTATGCTGGTGTTTGATAATTTTGTCGTGTGCGTGTGTAGTGACACTATCGGAAAAATGCATTGGTGTTAACATGATTTGTGTGCGTTGCCTCGTCCCCCGCGCCGAAAACGGCAGACTTTTTTAGATAGAAAAGTGTGCGCGTGTCGTCTCCGGTTGGTTTAATGCTCTAAGGGCCCGCATGATGGTAAGCAATCACCGCTGCCTATGGACGCTTGGCAACTCCAGACTGTCACATTCGCGAAAACCCTATAAAAATTTAAAGTATAGATAGCCCCGCGCGACCTAAAATGAGACCTGTGATTTTTTTTATACTAAGTGGTAAGCCATAGCCTATGGGCGCTTGAGATTCTAGAAGAATCACAAGCACGTTGCCGACCCTTGATTGATTTGTTGATCGCTGGAGACGAAAGCGGGGACTTTACTGGAATGAGCATTGAAGTACGAGTTGGTTTTCTATTGCATAAGCGTTTCTAAACGTACGTAGAATAGGTACGTGTAGGTATAAGAGATAATCCTTCCTTTTAGCGGTATGATAATTATTTAATATTACTGTCCATAAATTATTAAATTATTTCGCAAAGCTTGCTAATACGCAGAATCTCCGTCGCGTCGTAGAAATTTACACATAATGGTGCCACAGCCAGGCGTGTCCCACTACGCGATACAGCTAACCTGGGCTCTCGCGCATCGCTTAGTGTGGTACATCAGATTCAGATTAATTTATTTGACGATAAAAATTACAATAAAAAAATTCGTAAAAGTCTAATTTACGAGAATTTCTAGTATTTCTACTACAAATACCACGATCGTCAATTACTTAATAAATCTTATAATTTAAAAGCTTTAACTAAAATATTGCAATATAATAAATAAAACGAATGTTGAAACAAAATCCTATTCTCCTAAAAAGGATCGCCATTTGTTACACGAAAACACTAAAATTGAATAAGGGCAATAATCTGCAGGGAATATACAGGGTGACTGGTAATTCGACCTATTCCTTGAAAGGGGTTATACTAGAGCTAATTTGCAACAATTTATGTCCAGTCAACCAGGGGTCGAAACTCGCTGCTTTCCGAGATATTCGAGTTTTTAGTTTGTATGAAAAAAATTCTCCTTGCAGCTTTAAGCTGGTGATTGTGAGTAAAGTACTTCCATTTGGATGGTAAAAAACATTTTTGTCACAATCAGCACTTTAATGCTGCAAGGCGATTTTTTTTCAAACAAACTAAAAACTCGAAAAATAAAAAAAAAAATCGTGTTTTGACCCCTGGTTGACTGGACATAAATTGTTGCAAATTAGCTCTAGTATAACCCCTTTCAAGGAATAGGTCGAATGACCAGTCATCATGTATAAATAATAAGAATAAGAATTATTTATTGCATAACTGTGTATGGTATGGATAACATGTATACAAATAGTTTCAACAGGTGCCCTTACTGGCGTGCAATATTTGGGTACATTCATAGCATATAACTGACATTTCAACATTAAAAATACATTCATTTACTACACTAAATCCTAAAATCTTTCACGTCTATTTTCTGACCCAAAAAACTCATTAGGGTGATTTATTTATTTTTATTTATAAGCCAGTTTTTAGGGTTCCGTACTCAAAGAGTAAAACGGGACCCTATTACTAAGACTCCGCTGTCCGTCCGTCCGTCAGTCCGTCCGTCTGTCTGTCACCAGGCTGTATCTCACTGATAGCGTGATAATTCCAGCTGAAATTTTCACAGATGATGTACTTCTGTTGCCGCTATAACAACAAATACTAAAAACACAGAATAAAATAGTTTTTTATGGTACGGGACCCTTCGTGCGCGAGTCCGACTCTTACTTGGCCGGTTTTTAGGGTTCCGTAGCCAAATGGCAAAAAACGGAACCCTTATAGATTCGTCATGTCCGTATGTCACAGCCACTTTTTTCCGAAACTATAAGAGCTATACAAAAAAATATTTTTCATCAAACCCATACGTGTGGGATATCTATGGATAGGTCTTCAAAAATGATATTGAGGTTTCTAACATCAATTTTCTAAACTGAATAGTTTGCGCGAGAGACACTTCCAAAGTGGTAAAATGTGTGTCCCCCCCCCTGTAACTTCTAAAATAAGAGAATGATAAAACTAAAAAAAATAAATGATGTACATTACCATGTAAACTTCCACGGAAAATTGGTTTGAACGAGATCTAATAAGTAGTTTTTTTTTAATACGTCATAAATCGTAAACCGCAATTTATTTCACGGAACCCTTCATGTGCGAGTCCGACTCGCACTTGGCCGCTTTTTATTTTTTTAATGAACTTTGAACGAACTACCTTCCAGAGCTTTTATATCAGAAGGCAGATGGTTAAATACACGAATTACAGTTACAAAAGTGCTCTTCTCGAAAATAGAGGAGCTGATTTTCGGTACCCTAATATCATATTTATATTGCTTTCTTGTATTACATTTAGTACCAAATATATACAAAGCCCGTGATGCCCGTGGTCTCAAGTATACTACGCTCTGACGCCGTTAAATATTTTCTGATACACTTGGCAGAAAATATTTAGGGCTAAAGTTGTTAGGTCTTACAAGGGAGAACCAGCCGAAAGACGTCCACTGCTGCACATAAGGCCCCCAAAGAGCGCCAAAGTGAGGTTGATTTGGAATATTTATTTTACTTAGCACGTTTTGTAAAATAAACATTCCAAATCAACCTCATCAATATTAATGTAATTTTAATATTGCCGGATGCCGGATGCACCTTTCGGCTGCAAGAGCATAAATTGCATTAAGCTAGACATTCACCTAGGCGCCATAAGGCGCCGCTTGTCACGATGACTAAGGTCGCGGGAGTCCACTGGATGCGGGTGGCACAGGACCGGACACTTTGACACTCTTTGGGGGTCTTATGTGCAGCAGTGGACGTCTTTCGGCTGGTTTTTAACTTTAGCCCTAATGTTTCATTAGACCTAATGTTTCACTCACAGATGTATGAATATAAGGAGATCGGACATGGCGGCCGATTTGTATAGAGTGAGCCTGTCGCAAGTACATTAACCCACACAACGCCCAAGTAATTGACAAGACAATGCACGCACACATCTAAAACACACACTCTTGTATACCTACACGCTTATTTGACAATAAACGCGCATCATATCAGGCATTTTGGGAAAAAACGTAATATTCTCTGCGATCAGCACGCGTGCACAGTATGGCAGTGTATGCCCGGCGCACACTGGGCTGAAAATCGGCTTTCATAGACATAGGAATCGAAGTTAACATATTAAAGATTTTTTGCTTGAAATGGCTATAACTTGCCATTATTATGCTAAATTATGATCCTGGCGTGATTTGGCATGATAACTTATGAGTTATAATTTTTTTCCGTAAAAAATGTATGGAGATGGAACGAAAAAACTGGATATCTCAGGAACCGCAAAAAAAACACAAATATCCTTACAGATGGTTATACTAATAATTATTTTTGATTTTTTGACATACGACATATTTCAGTGGTAAATGCGGTTTTTTTTTTAAAAATCGACGAAATTTTTCATACAATCGGCTTTAATAGACATAGGAATCGAAGTTAACATTTTAAAGATTTTTTGCTTGAAATGGCTATAACTTGCCATTATTAAGCTAAATTATGATTCTGGCGTGATTTGGCACGAAAACATAGGAGTTATAATTTTTTCCCGAAAAAAATGTATGGAGCTGTAACGAAAAAACTGGATATCTTGGGAACCGTAAAAAAAACACAAATATCCTTACAGCCGGTTATACTTCTAATTATTCCTGATTTTTCGACGTACTACATATTTCAGTGGTATATTCACGGATTTAAAAAAAAAAACGACGAAATTTTTAAATTTTTTTTTTTTAATTCCGTCGTCTTACTTTAAAAATAAAAGACAGAAATATGTATATTTCGCCTTTTCAATAAAGGATGGGGCATTGTATATCAAATTTTCAGTGTTTTTTTTTAAGTTAATTTTATTACATAAAAAAAAACAACCATAACATTTAAAAACAAATAATAAATTATTTTTATTATTATTTTATTTTATTATTTTATTTATTTCCACACTTACAACTATCTTTACAGGTACTAAACCTAAGACAATAGTGTAACTATTTGTACAACCATGTTACCATGTATATCTAAGTATTATTATAACATAATATAAACAATGCTGACTTTGTGAATTCATTCAGAGAACACGAAAACAGGTCTATGTTATCTGCTATTAAGTTGAGGGTGCACAAGGCGCGGGTCATCGGCGCCATACCGAGCAGATTGGTGCGCCCGCGCGGCGCGGACAGCAGCTGCGGCCGGCGGCGGCGCCATACGTATCTATCGGGGACACTCAGACTCACATAACACATAAATACAATTAAAGTATAAAAATAATAGCATAACCTTACAATATTTTTTAACTTTTAATTTTATTCGATAAAAAAAAACCGTAGCTACCACTGAAATATGTAGTATGTCTAAAAATCAGGAATAATTAGTAGTATAACCAGCTGTAAGGATATTTGTGTTTTTTTTGCGGTTCCCAAGATATCCAGTTTTTTCGTTCCATCTCCATACATTTGTTACAGAAAAAAATTATAACTCATAAGTTTTCGTGCCAAATCACGCCAGGATCATAATTTAGCATAATAATGGCAAGTTATAGCTATTTCAAGCAAAAAATCTTTAAAATGTTAACTTCGATTTCTATGTCTATTAAAGACGATTGTATGAAAAATTTCGTCGATTTAAAAAAAAAAACCGCACATACTACTGAAATATGTAGTATGTCAAAAAATCAGGAATAATTAGTAGTATAACCAGCTGTAAGGATATTTGTGTTTTTTTGCGGTTCCCAAGATATCCAGTTTTTTCGTTCCATCTCCATACATTTGTTACAGAAAAAAAATATAACTCATAAGTTTTCGTGCCAAATCACGCCAGGATCATAATTTAGCATAATAATGGCAAGTTATAGCCATTTCAAGCAAAAAATCTTTAAAATGTTAACTTCGATTTCTATGTCTATGAAAGCCGATTTTCAGCCCAGTGTGCGGCGGCTTGTCCTCTCTCTAGTATTCTATGCTCTGAGGTTTCACTAGACCTAATGCATTTTTTTCTTAAGTAAACTTTATATGATTATTGCAAAACAACCCTAACTTAACCTAATGACTTCTTAATTTGATGATATTCAAAGAAAACCCGAAAAGTTCACTGTTTCGAAGGAAAATGCATTAGGGGGGGGGCTCCTACCCACTATGTTGGATCGATCGTGAATTGGCAGCTTTAGAAATATACTAATAAAGCACTTTACGTAACTGTCTCCATAAATAAGTCTACAACTTTTGCTTAAATCCGAGTTAATTAATAGAAACACGATAGTTATAACGTTTGTGTAATATTTAAGTGATGAATTTTTCATTAACATTTAATAATAATTAAGATAAGACAAAACTATAGTAATTAATGTTTGTTTTAATGTCTAAAAACTAAAAGTTTCAAAGCAGTATATGTAAATGAGGAATTAGTGTTGGCACTACATTCAAAATGTCTAATGTGCATTTAATTTATGGTACGGTCAGCCGCAGAGAAAATGGACCCCACCTGCATACAAAATCTGTATGCAGGTGGGGTCCATTTTTTCTGCACCTGAGTGTACCTACATCAGCAAAAGATGCATTACCTAATAGGAACGTTTTTAAATTCCTTTGTAATTATTTATCTTTGTATTATAAATCTCCAGAAAGCTAAATAAAAACGTGTTCTGATCCATTAGCTGTCCAAGCATAAATTAGATTCGTTTTTTTATTAATAATGTAAGACAAGACATTAAGACATAAGACATTTATTTAGCAGAATCGTTTACATATATATTTATAAGTAGGTACCAGTCCCTGCACTAGGCTTTGCCTGTATCGCAGGAGACCGGATATTACCTTTTACATTGCATGGATTCAAAATATTACAATCAATTGGACAATATATTATAAATAACAAAAAAGGAATACAATGTGTGTGTTTGTATAGTGTTTGTGTGTGAGTTTTATTTGATAATTTCCAGAATCTAGGAATAATATCTTATTTTTAACCTCTGACGCACACGAGTGTTCTTCTAAGTTTGACATTTTAAGCTGTGTTTGTCTGAAGAACCAAATAAAAAAATAAAAAAAGAGTAAATGTAGGTAGTCTACAAGGTTTGACGACCGCTCTAGCCTAGTTGGTAGTGACCCTGCCTACGAAGCAAGAGGTCCTGGGTTCGAATCCCGGTAAGGGCATTTATTTGTGTGATGAGCACGAATATTTGTTCCTGAGTCATGGATGTTTTTCTATCTATTTAAGTATTTATTTCTCTATATAAGTATATATATCGTCGTCTAGTACCCATAGTACAAGCTTTGCTTAGTTTGGGACTAGGTTGATGTGTGTAAGATTGTCCGCAAATATTTATTTATTTATTTATTTTATTTATTTATATTTTGAATAATTATACAAGTAAAGAAAAAGTGTGTGTTTTGTTTAATCGAAAGCCTTGGCCTTGTCTGATGAGATGGTTTTTAACAATGTTTGTTGAGTCGGGGGTTTTCATTTTTTTATTTACGCAGGTACTTAATACTGTTTAAACAGTTATATATAACAAAGAAAAGTAACCCACTTGATTGAGCACGAATGAAAATCGAGGTTCGGAAAAAATTCGTAAGTAAAATTTAGAAGGGAAGAATGTTAGTTACCTATATCCATCCATCACCTACGATCTACTATTACGTCCGGTTCAATATATTACAAATAAACGTTTAAATCCACATACACATGTAAATGTGATGTAAATACAGTCTCAAAGAAAACGACCCAGATATCTAACATTTTGTAAACAAAGAACTCGGAAGAAACTGCCAATTATGAATACCCGAGCCGCGTATCCAACTACAATGTGAAATGTTTGTTAGTTATTGTAATTTATTCAAGCTTAGTTGTAATAAATATGAATAAGGAATCGACGATTTGAATAATTTTTGCATTCTTTGCTTAATTGGTTAGACAATATTTGAATTCACGATGGACGCACCTAGAAAGAGCGCTTAAGGCGACGTGAGCTCCAAAAACGGATTTTTAAAAAATCGTAGCTCTTGTTTGGATTATAATACGGCTGCTTTAAATTAAATTAGCAATCTTGAGGCCTTTCTCGAGGGAAATCAGCTATTCGAATCCTGTGTTTTTGAATTTCGCTCGATAGAAAAAAATCACGAACATAGGTCTAAAATACACTTAAATAAATTCTAACAAATTATGCACAACAGCTAAACATATGAAAATTGGTTCTTAAAATCGGCAATGTCATGTTTGAGGGAAATCAGCTATTACTTTTTTATTTAATAAAACGCACAAAGAATTAAAATTAAAAAACATGATATCCGCGCTTCCAAACACGCACTTCCATCTCGCTCACGCTTATGCTCAGTGAGAGGGAGAGAAGACCACGAACCTACGTCCCCTTAAGCCGGATCCATACTTATCTGACGTGATTCACGTGATGTTGTCTCTTTAAGAGGCTGACAAGACCTAATTTGTTGAAATTTATATTATTTAAGCAGTTGTGGACCGATTTCCAAAACTCTTTTTTTATTCAAAAGAGTATACTCCCGAGGTGGTCCCATTGTCACCAATTTAGGATCTGATGATGGGATCCCAGGGAAATTGAGGGCAACCCTCAAATTTTATAGGCACGCGTGTAGTGATTTCGGTATTTTCTATTATAACTCGTGTATTTACCCTCGGAAATCGCAATTTTGGTGAAGTGGAAGTGGAACTGATGATGAAAACCCCAGATGACTTATGGAACTCCTCAAATATGTAAAGTACGTCAGAGATTCTGACATTATTCCGTTGAAGTAGCCACTAATGAAGTGTTAATTCTGAGATCCTTTAAGAATCGACGGAACTCATCAAATGTTACCAGCCCACATATAGCGACTTGGGTTTTTTCTGTAATAATCAACGCATTTGCTCTCGGAAAGCAGTTCATGTGGTAAATTGGTAAGGAAATGTGGCTTGCTGGCGAAGTACTGAATTGAAGTCGGTTTTAACTTTGTTTTATAAAGTGAATTATTTGACGTATGGGTCTGCAAATAAAAACATGAAGTCCTCATATTTGACGACCGCTTTAGCCTAGTTGGTAGTGACCCTGCCTACGAAGCAAGAGGTCCTGGGTTCGAATCCCGGTAAGGGCATTTATTTGTGTGATGAGCACGAATATTTGTTCCTGAGTCATGGATGTTTTCTATGTATTTAAGTATTTATTTCTCTATATAAGTATCTATATCGTCGTCTAGTACCCATAGTACAAGCTTTGCTTAGTTTGGGACTAGGTTGATTTGTGTAAGATTGTCCGCAAATATTTATTTATTATTATATATTTATTCATACCTAAACCGCTAGCGAGCCATATTTCACAAATAATCCACACTTTTTGTGTTTTAAAAGTAAATTATTTATTTTATGTGGACTCCTCTTTTCCTTAAATATAAAACCGCCTCTTTGTAGAAAAAGTGTGAATACCTACTACGTTTATTGAACGGTATTCATTAGCGGTTACACTTAACAATAAAATAAAATCCCTTTGTTAACTAGGCTCGGTCGAACTGTTCAGTTAAAACGTATATGTGTAGCCAAAGCAGTTCAACTGCACAGTTCCCAGTTTTGCGTACACACATACGTTTTAACTGAACAGTTCGACTGTACATTTAAAATTGTGAAGTTAAATCTGTAGCCCGCTAGTATGTATATATACTCTATAATAATTTATTATTGAGACTTATTTCCCAGTGGTAGACGCACATAACATATTTTCAAGGTTCCGTAGCCAAATGGCAAAAAACGGAACCCTTATAGATTCGTCATGTCTGTCTGTCCGTCCGTATGTCACAGCCACTTTTTTCCGAAACTATAAGAGCTATACTGTTGAAACTTGGTAAGTAGATGTATTCTGTGAACCGCAATAAGATTTTTACACAAAAATCGCAAAAAAACATTAAGTTTTAGGGGTCCCCATACTCAGAACTGAACCTCAAAAAAAAATTTTTCATCAAATCCATACGTGTGGGGTATCCTATGGATAGGTCTTCAAAAATGATATTGAGGTTTTTAATATAATTTTTTTCTAAACTGAATAGTTTGCGCGAGAGACACTTCCAAAGTGGTAAAATGTGTGTCCCCCCCCCCTGTAACTTCTAAAATAAGAGAATGATAAAACTAAAAAAAATATATGATGTACATATTACCATGCAAACTTCCACCGAAAATTGGTTTGAACGAGATCTAGTAAGTAGTTTTTTTTTAATACGTCATAAATCGTAAACCGCAATTTATTTCACGGAACCCTTCATGTGCGACTCCGACTCGCACTTGGCCGCTTTTTTTAACAATCAGTCATAAAATATGACATGTAAGTGAATGCATATTTCGAGGTAAAATTAAGACGTAAAGTCATGACCAAAAAAACTAATATGCTCTCTTGCAGTTTGAAGTACCTAGTTACCAACTTTGAAGTACCTACAGATCAAGGTAAAGATTTTGCCTTTAACTTGCCGATGTCTGATTGCTCCATGTGATACAGAGTTTAGAAAAATCAATGTTATACACAGCGTGAAGATGTCAGTCTCGGCTAATTAGTAAGCGGTACAAGGCTGCGTTTGCGCAGGTCTGCTATTCTCAAAGCTCACCGACTCGCCTCATATAGTTCCAGGCAAACCAGTAGGCATTTGACCTCCGATCATGCATAGTTTTTTTGCAACGGTATTGGCAAACAAGTGTACGTGGGTAAGCGGCCATGTAGCCTATATGAGTCCGACCAATAAAAAATTCAATAAGAAATTCAGAAGGCGCCGCGTGGGTAGGCCCCCCCACAAGGTGGACTGATGACCTGGTAAAGGTTGTTGGAGTCCGCTGGAAGCGGGTGGTGCAGGACCGGTCATTGTGGCACTCTTTGGGGGAGTCCTATGTCCAGCAGTGGACGTATTCGGCTGATATGATGATGATGATGATGAATAAAAATTTGGGATCATCATCATCCTAGTGTTTTACCAGTTGTATACCGTAAAAGAGCCTGGGGCCTGGTTTGGTACCTAATCTCAAGATTTTTCGTAACTTAAGATCCTATGTCCTCCATGTAGATGGGGAGTCACGTAGAGGCCCACAGTGACTCTCCTTGCAGATCGGTCTTGAGCTTCTCGCTTCATTTCACTCCAAGACTTCCCGATCTTCGCCTCGTCTATCACAGTACGCCGCGAGGTTTGCTTGGGGCGGCCACGTTTTCGCTTTCCTTGGGGATTCCAATCCAAGGCCTGTTTAGTACATGGTCGAGGCCCCTCCGGAGTGTGTGTCCAATCCAGCTCCACTTTCGGCACTTGATCTGCTGGTCGATCGGGATCTTGTGGCAACGTTCTCGGAGGTCTTCATTCGAGATGGTCTCGGGCCAGTAAATACCGAGAATTTGACAAAGACACCGGTTAACGAAGACTTGAAGCTGGTTGGGAATGAGCTTTGTAACCTTCCACGTTTCGCACCCGTACAGCAGCACAGACTTAACAGGCTCTTAAGGAGGCCGGCAAGGTGACCACCAGAAAAATCTGACAGCTTGGGATTTGGCGAAGCGAGATTCGCAGATATTACCGACGAGTTATATTATAATTGATGGTATACAGAACAGTACAGGCGGCAATGCTTGTACCAAAAATTAAATATTTGACAGAAAATTATTATTCTTGTACTTTAAGTATAACATATTATATGTTTAATTTCAAGTTTGCATATGAATTGTTAAATTCTTAATGATAATAAATGAACATTAAACCTTGTGATGTACCTAGTGATAATAGAATCGAGAAGTGGTAGACCAGTTTCTTGGTTAAACTGTACAGTCACCGGGATCAATATATGATGGAACAAAGGCAGGAAAAATATCTGATGATAATGCTATTCCTAGAGCCGTTAGAGCGTGTCAGATATTTTTGCGGCCTTTGATCCATCATATATATTGATGCCGTTGGGTGACTGTACAAGGCAAGATTTTGTTATAAATGTCTGGATCAAGTTACAGTCGAGGTGAGGTTTGAGATGAACCGAGGAAGGTTGTGAATCGTGTAACATGGTTCACGTAGGTCCGATCACTTTTTAAACTTTGATGTACTGCATTAAAATTATGTCGTGTTATACTGTGGTCCGAATCTAGCGGTGAATGGTACGGAATAACAAATGTCACGTAAAGGCGGCGCGGCGCCATGACGTAGCACCTAAACCATAAATTTATGCTTATTTTTTTGGACAAATAGAACTAATTTGGCTCAGTGAACTGTAGAACTTGCGAGTCTATCTTTTATAGCTAGCTTTTGTTAGCTACTAACCCGGGCTAACACACCCTGTTCGAGGCTTCAGCCGCTGGGCCCAAAATGAGTGAACTGAACTCGAATAAGGGTCCGGATTAGATCGCCCGGTATAACCCCGCTAAGCTATAGCTTCCAAGAAGCGTGGCATACCGAAGATGTGTCCGGTATCAATTTTTTATACTCAAACGTTGGTACCTTTGATGGATTTTTCATCCGCTGTCTGTAGGCCGGCGTCCCGACGGGGGGCTCTGTATGTGTAACTGTGTGTTTGTGTAACCGTATGTGATGACGCCGCCGAGTCCCGGGGAACGCTCTCGTCTCTTGGGTATCCGCCACATAGGCGAATCAAACTCACGTCACCAAGTTAACCTTAACACTTGCCGGCACAAAACAAAACTCCTTGATAGGAGTGCCTGGCCTCAATTATGAACTGATTCCAATAAACATATAACAATATCGTGAATTCTTTCTCAAAACAAAATACACTCAAAAAATGGGTCATGCCGTTCCAGCAACCAAAAGCAACCTTCTTTTTTTGGTTAGAAAAGCCCAACACGTCAAACGTCAAACAGTGAGGCGTTTTTTACACAGAGTATCAAAACGAGTGCTACCAGCGATAAGGACTGGTACCGAACAATCCCCCGCTCCAGGCAGAGGAGCTCTGTCTGCTAATAAATGGGCAGGCGGGCTAAGCTCGCTACAGCTCGCTTCAAAACCGAATCTCCGACCATAACCTCCGCAACCCTGGGGACCCCGTCAGACCCATACCACAAATTTACAATGCGTCCACGACGCCAATACAAAGGTAACAAATTAGATTCCTTAACTAGTACAAGATCTCCAACGTGAGGAGGATCAGTTTTGTCAGTCCACTTAACGCGCTGCTGCAAGATGTGCAAATATTCTAGCGACCAACGATGCCAGAAGCTTTGGGTCATCTGCTGTAGCAACTCAAACCGACTTAAGCGTGATGATTTTATCTCCCCGAAGGGGTACTCCGGCAGCGCGGTAAGGGGCTGGCCAATCAAAAAATTACCAGGAGTCAATGCTTCTAGGTCATTTGGGTCCGACGAGACAGGGCAGAGAGGGCGCGAGTTGAGGACAGCCTCAATTTTACAAAATACCGTAGCAAGTTCCTCGAACGTTAATATCGTTTCACCAATAACTCGGCGGAGATGCGTTTTTGTAACTTTTACAACAGCCTCAAAAATACCACCCCAATGTGGGCAAACGGGGGGATCAAATTGCCACTTAATGCCCATTCGAGACATTGCAAATCTTAAATTATCCTTATCACTATTCAAATAATTACAAATTTCATTCAAGTAACGGTCAGTGCCTTTATAATTGGTGCCGTTATCAGAGCGGATCAGAGATGGCAGTCCCCGGCGGGATACAAATCTATCTAGCGTCGCAAGAAACGCTTCCGTGCTGAGGGCACTTACCAGTTCCAAGTGAACTGCCTTGGAGGCCAGACAGACAAACACACACAAGTACGCTTTGACAGATCGAGCGTTGCGAAGCTGCGAGGTCTTTACCAAAAAGGGGCCGGCAAAGTCCGTGCCCACACAAGCAAATGGTCGACTCTCCGAGACTCTGTCGGAGGGCAGATCCCCCATCATGGGCTGCGTGGGGGTGGCCGTCAAACGATAGCACGGCATACATCTGAAGATAATGCCGCGAATAGTGCGTCTGGCAGACAAAATCCAAAATTCACGCTGCAAAATGGCTACAAGGGCATTGCAGCCTGCGTGAGCGTTAGCAACGTGTCGATCAGACACCAACAAACTGACCAAAGTCCCCCCTTTGGGGAGCAACAAAGGATGGCGAGCTCCATAGGGCAAGTTTGAGTTTCGAAGTCGTCCGCCGACTCGAAGCAAACCCGATGCGTCTAGAAATGGATTCAGACGAGCGATCGAACCCTTAATTCTCGATCCTCCTTTAAGCGCGTCAATAATCGGTTCGAAGTGCTCCACTTGCACCACACGAACCCAAAATAGCAGGGCCTCTTGGCGTTCCAAGGGCGACAAGGCCAATTCCGTGGTCAATGCCCTCTGAGCTGGGTTCCGTGCGTGGAGCAAGAAGCGTCGGATCCGCGCGGTAACCCCAATCAATTTCGACAGAGAGCTGTACCGCTCCAACAGAGGATTCAAGTCGTAGACAGGTTGCGTTTCCATAACGCCAACACGTAAACCTGGCAACGCCTCTGGAGAAGAGAACCGATTCTGGGGCCAAGATGCCGCAGGATGCGACAACCAATCTGGTCCCCACCACAGGGAATGGTTTACAAGTACCGGAGCCTCACAGCCTCGCGAAGCGCAGTCAGCGGGGTTCAGTTCCCCTGGAACATGTCGCCAAATCAGCGGGGTCGCTGAGCTCTGGATCTGTGAAATCCGATTCGCAACAAAAACCTCTAAATTATGCACGGAGGTGCGAAGCCAACAAAGAACGATCTCACTATCAGTCCACGCAAAAACATCTGAAATCTCCACGGTACGACCCAAAGTATCACAAACATGATTGAGGAGCCTCGTAAGGAGGGCTGCTCCCGACAATTCCAACTTAGGAATAGTTAACCTAGTCCTAATAGGAGCCACCTTACTCTTGGCCATTATCAAATGTAGTCCAACATGACCGGATAGGCTAATAGTCCGCAAAAATACCACGGCCGCGTACCCTCGTTCAGACGCGTCACAAAACCCGTGGAGGCTAACTTTACACTTGCCGAATGGCAGAAAGAGTCTGGGCAAGGAAATCCGGTTCACGTCCGGAAGTGAGTAAACAATCGAACACCATTCGGTTAGCAAGTCTCCCTGAAGAGGTTCGTCCCACGTAACTTCCGCAATCCACAGCTTCTGCAAAAAACACTTAGCCAGAAAAATGACAGGTGTGATCCATCCATTAGGATCGAAGGTCCGAGCAACAGTCGACAAGACCGAACGCTTCGTCCAGGTCTTAGGGGGGTCCAATTTAACCCGATAAGTGAAGACATCCTGGACGGGCTGGTACTGTATGCCAAGTACCGCAATCAAGTTAGGGTTGTCCGCATCTTCGAACAAGAGAGGATCCTGCTGATGTTCCACCGGAAGATCTCGCAACAAATCAGGGCAATTTGACAACCACTTACGCAGTTCGTACCCACCTGACTTCAGGATCGCAATCAACTCATCCCGTAAAATCAAAGCCTCCGTAGCAGTGGAAGCCCCAGTGCAAACATCATCAACATATACTGAATCTTCCAAGATGGCCGCTGCACGGGGGTAGTTCAATCGCTCCCGATGAGCCAACTCTAACAAAGTCCGGATGGCAATATACGGGCTGGAGGTAAGTCCGTACGTGGTAGTGTTCAACTCGTACACTCGCATAGGATCACAAGGTCGCTCACGCCACAAAATCATCTGATAACGCCGGTCATCTCGGTGAACAACCGATTGGCGGAACATCATTCGGATGTCAGCCACAAAGACAATTTGATGACGGCGGAAGTTGGTGAGGATATCCGAAATGTCCCGGTGCAGTTTGGGACCGGAGTGCAAACACTGGTTCAAGGAAACCCCATTTGACGTAGGGGCCGAACCGTCAAAAACCACCCGAATTTTGCCCCCAGGCGTCTTCAAAACCGCATGGTGGGGCAAAAAATAGTGCTCGAGCGCACGCCAATCAATATTCGAGCGTGACATATGTCCCAAAGCCTCATACTCGCGCATAAACTCAATGTACTTAGCACGGAGATCTGAATCCCTCTTCATTCGGCGCTCCATGGACAACAACCTTTTTTCCGCTAGGGCATGAGACTGACCGAGAGGGGGGCGTGCAGCCCTAAAAGGCAACCGAGTAACAAAACGACCATCAGCGAGGCGACCCGTATTATTCTGATACGACAATTCGCATTCTTGTTCCGCTGGATCGACTCTGGGAGCCTTGGGGGGCTCCTCGACCTCCCAGAAACGCTGGACGGCGTCCGAGAGCGAGAGCCCTACGGTAACAATTTCATTTTCAACCCGTGGGACCAAGCCCCTCAACACGGGTCCAAAAAAGGTGTAACCAAAAATGGTTTGCAAAGCCATCAAACCGCAGGGTTGTAAAACCCGCTTGTCCCCGGACAAGATCAAACCTAAAACATCAACACCCAAGAGCAGGTCTATAGGTCCTGGAACAAACCATTGGGGGTCAGCGGGAGTCAACTCTGACGTCAATTTCACCGCGGTAGGGGAGATAACCACCTGCGGGTTGCTGCCCAAAATATCGTTCAACACAACCGCTTTGGCCACAATGGTTGGCCCACAATTGACAGTTGAAAAACAAACATCAATTTCCCCCATGGAACCCTGCACCTGAAGGCCACCTATTCCGTGGATGACGGAGGGGCGGGGTCTACATGGGAGGCCCAATCTCTCCACCAAATAAGACGACGCAAGACAGCCCTGGGCACCCGAATCCAAAAGGGCACGAACTAACAAGGACTTACCCGTCGGGCCCCAGACCCTGACACAAACAGTTGGCAAGAGTACTGTTTTAGGGTTGGCGGCTGTGGTGGAGGAGCGGGCGGCAGCTACCTATTGGGGGCGACCCTCATCGGGCCGCCAACAACCCTCATAGGCGCCGTCCTGCTGGGCTGGCCCCGCCCAATTGGACCGCACCAGGTACTGGTCCACCGGAACCTCAGGGCAGCGACCTGGGCGCACCCAGGTTGACGCGTAGTACGCGGAGCGGCGTCCAAATTGGGGCGGGCGGCGTTCCAACCGCGGTCGTTCGCACAGCGGTGGTGAGAAGCTCGGAGGCGGGGAGCTGCGCTGAGCAGCAGCAAACCTGGGCTGTGGACGAGGAGATGGGGGAGGGGTGCCCCCGCCCGTGGATGGCGAGCCCCGACGAGACTCCCTTTGGGGGTAATGGGGAAGCGGGCCCCCGCCCGTGGGGGAACGTCCCGCACCATCCAACCGATTACCACCATTTTGGTTGGCGCACAACACCAGGTGGTGTTTCCCCTGGCACTGCGGGCACGGTTCAGGCCGTGGGCAATCCCGCTGCAAATGCTGCCCCAAACAGGAGTAGCACCACCGGCGTTCATTCGCGATACCGCGCCGATCCTTCACCCTCTTGTGCAGGAACCTGGGGCACGCTGCAACCAAATGGCCATCATCCGTGCAATACACGCACCTTGGGGGCGCGTGGGCCGTCGCGTATCGGAGGGGCGGGCGGCGTGGCTCTACCACCCCTGGCTTAGGGGGGCGAGCAGCCACACGCCGCTGTTCCCGTGGAGGTCCCGCCGAGGGTCCCGAGGGGCCTTCAATCCCGGCGTTGTCCACCAACCGACACTCCTCCTCCAGAAACACGACAAGGTCCGCAAAACGCGGCAATTGTGTGGCACTATCCCCACCGTGCTTGTACTCAAAACGGAGCTTCAAGTCCGTGGGCAACCGTGACAAAACTATATGCAAGAGCATGAACGACCATTCATCCACCGGCAGGCCAAGCCGTCGTAAAGCATTCAAGGCCACCATCACGGGATTCACCAAATCCCTCCGCAATGTGGCAACCCCATAAATGTGAGGGAGCGCCAAAATTTGTGCCACATGGGTGTCTGCCAAACGCCTAATGTTGGCATATCGTTTCTCCAAAAGCTCCTTGGCTGTGGGGTAATTTTGGTCGGTAACCGCAAGATGCGAGACTAATTCCAGTGCCTCTCCATTCAAGGTGGAGAAAAGATATGCCAACTTTTGGCTCGGTGCCAAGTCTGTCCTGGCGTCCACCAGACTTGAAAACAAGTCGTGGTAGGCGGTCCAGAGTTTTAAGTCCCCGTCAAAATGGGGCAAATCCAGGGTTGGCAAACGCCCTAGGAGAGCCAGGGGTGGCGGTGATCGCGTCTCCGCCATCAAAGGACCCCGCTGCACCTTGTGCGCAGCCTGAACCAGCGCATCATGCAAGTCATAAAATTGTGTGATGTCTGCCTCCACCAAATCATCAATCTTTTCATCCAACGCCAAAAGCTCTGCATAAGCACTCTGAACTACCGCACCTCGGTCCGGCAGCTCAGCCGATCGCGCCAGCAAAGCGTCGGTCCGGTCGGGTCTACTTATCAATTGCACCTATAAAAATGCCATATGGCTTTCAGTGACCAAGAAATTCACCAAATAATATCAAATCAACTATCAAAACAATTAGCAATGTGTGCTATTATATCACTACAAACCAATTCAGTAATATTTTGCTATTTCAACCAAAGTAGTTACAACTAGTTCCCTCAACGGGTAGCCTCAAAACGTTTTTCCCACAAATATCAAAATAATACTGTGAACCAGTCAAAGATACCTATTGACACAGCCAGAGGCGTTTCAAAGAACCACGCTCTTGCTACCAAAATGTTAGCTACTAACCCGGGCTAACACACCCTGTTCAAGGCTTCAGCCGCTGGGCCCAAAATGAGTGAACTGAACTCGAATAAGGGTCCGGATTAGATCGCCCGGTATAACCCCGCTAAGCTATAGCTTCCAAGAAGCGTGGCATACCGAAGATGTGTCCGGTATCAAATTTTTATACTCAAACGTTGGTACCTTTGATGGATTTTTCATCCGCTGTCTGTAGGCCGGCGTCCCGACGGGGGGCTCTGTATGTGTAACTGTGTGTTTGTGTAACCGTATGTGATGACGCCGCCGAGTCCCGGGGAACGCTCTCGTCTCTTGGGTATCCGCCACATAGGCGAATCAAACTCACGTCACCAAGTTAACCTTAACACTTGCCGGCACAAAACAAAACTCCTTGATAGGAGTGCCTGGCCTCAATTATGAACTGATTCCAATAAACATATAACAATATCGTGAATTCTTTCTCAAAACAAAATACACTCAAAAAATGGGTCATGCCGTTCCAGCAACCAAAAGCAACCTTCTTTTTTTGGTTAGAAAAGCCCAACACGTCAAACGTCAAACAGTGAGGCGTTTTTTACACAGAGTATCAAAACGAGTGCTACCAGCGATAAGGACTGGTACCGAACAATAGGTATATACATTCTTTTTAATTTCGAAAAACTGCATCGACAAAAGACAACAATAATATAAGCAACAATAATATAAGACACCAAATAGAAACCTGGTTTCCCGCGATGTCTGTCTGTCTGTCCGGTCTGTCTGTCTGTCACCAGGCTGTATCTCACTGATACCGTGATAGTTCCAGCTGAAATTTTCACAAATGATGTATTTCTGTTGCTGCTATTACAACAAATACTAAAAACAAAATAAAATTAATATTTTCATAGATAATGGTACGGAACCCTTCGTGCGCGAGTCCGACTCGCACTTGGCCGGTTTTATCTTATCTTATATATCTACCTATTTATTGCAATTTTGCATTGTCAAACTCTTATGCACTTTACCAGCCTAAGACCTTTTGTTTTGAACTGTATTTTTGTTATTTGTGCAATAAAGTTATTTTCTTATCTTATCTTATCTTATATCTCTACCTATTTATATTGAACCTGCTCACAAAATTTCACGAGAATCGGTTGACACATGCGATCTATAGAGGAGAACAGCCGGACAGACGCCGGACATACGAAAGAGTTTTTGCCCAAGCTGAAGCGATAACTTCGTTCGCTTCGCTCGTTCGGGCAATAAATGTGACAAACAATGCCAAGGTACTCTTTCATTCCTATGCGTGGCAGCGTAGGTATGTTTAAATGCACAAGCTTTTTAGTCACCTTTTTGCAACTATTTTGTTTTTTTTTGCTCTAGCTCAGTGTTTTTGAATCTAGGGGGGGGGGGGGGGGGTCGAGATGCTTCTTCAAGGGGGTTGCGGCTACTTGAATTTTGTAAGTTAAAACATGTAAGTAGGGGTTTCATATTTGAAAATAGTAAATGTAATCTAAGAACAGCGCAGTGGGGGGGTCGCGATATATTTTCTTACTGTAAGGGGGTCGCGCCGCCATGAAAAAGGTTGAAAAACACAGCTCTAGCTAATCACGAGCAATGTTTTTTATCACGGTATCAGTGAGATACAGCCTGGTGACAGACAGACGGACGGACGGACGGACGGACGGACGGACAGCGGAGTCTTAGTAATAGGGTCCCGTTTTACTCTTTGAGTACGGAACCCTAAAAAGTAATCTAATTGTTTTACTCAACGTTCTAACTGAATGATTGTTATGGCATCCTTTTGTGACATGATAATATTTATACAAAATAAATATCTCGCTTCATTTGCGGCTCCAGCCTTAGTTCTAAGTGCCCTCTAGTGGAGGTCAGTGAAAAATCTATAAACGAGTGTAGATGTAGCAAGTAATTGACCGCAATGACTTAAATATGGCTCTAACGTGACCTTTCATGTCTGACCTATGATATTTGTATACTATGCCTTTTCAGATTGCGTTGAATTATTGTAAAATACTACGACTGGAAATTAAAAATGTCCTACTGACCCCGTCCACCATGGAGCTTTGATTTTGAAAATATTCGTACGTATATAAATAAACTAGAAGGTCCGGAAACGGATGCTCAAAAAAAGCTTTACTTAGAGGGAAATGCATGGAACACAATTTTTGACTTCGTAACTTTGTTTGGACTAGTTAGGAGGTAAACAATATATCAAAAGTCCTTGCCCTTGAGCCGGAGACGAGGGGGGGTTTGAAGGTCCCATTTTTCGGTTTTAAGTACGGAATATATGCTTCATAGCGACATGACTTCTTGTATAGTCGCCATCACACACATCGGAGCAAACAAGCACGTCACAAACATCGGAACACACCTCTATTTTCAAGGCAATTTTTGAACACCTAAGTGTACCTATATGTGATGGCGACTGTACAAAATGAAAGCTGATTAATTTTGTTTTTCCACATCTTGTAAAGTTTTCGAGATATCTATCTGCTCTTGAAAGCCTGTAATTTTGGAAAACTAAAACTACCTTCTTCGTCTTTGACGGCTATCAACCTCAATCACGTAAGTAGCAGATAATCAAAGGCGATAACTATCAGCAAGTTTGTTGACCTCCATTTCACCGAAGACACCGAGATAAACGTTAAACAAAACCTCTCCTTGAATTTTGGAGAACTGAATCGACAGCGTTATTCCCGGTTGTGCCCTATGTTCGGGGTCAGCTTTGACACCTGATCCCAAGAGTAATAACCTCTGAGGCCTACTCCCTTTATCTCTGTGTGTCTTTTGTGTAGTAAATAAATGTCTTCTTTCTTTCTTTCTTTGAGGTACGGTCGGCCAAGAAAGTGGTCTACCAGTTTTAACAAAAGTTTCTGCGAGATCTGATTGTCGCTAAGGTTGCTGTCATAATATATTGCAAGTGGAAATCGACCTTGTTGTTTCATGACGTTCAATGAACCTCGACCGTAGGGTGGTAGACCACATTTTTGGCCAACTGTACTTACCCAGTAGGGTGGTTCCAAATATGACCAAGATGACATTCCTGTGTGCCCTCTCTAATACGTTAACCTCAGAGTTCGAGGTGACCATTCACGCGATCATGACCCCGTTGCATTAACTGCCTAATTTACCATTAAGATATGTAATGATCACTTAATAACCCATCACGCTTTATGCTTATTTAGATTTGGATACCCTTTTTGTTGGATTTTGTGTTTTACATTAGCGGAATAGAGTTTAAATTCTGTCGCCGGGAACGGAGAAGGGACGGTTTCGATGTGATCTCTAGCGGCCTTTCCTCGATATAAATAAACTCTGCAGTGACAGCTAAGTCCAGATATCTGAAAATCTTCAATCAAGTTAGTTGGGTCTGTATAAATCTGGGACCAGATATTTTATGAATAAATATAACTAGGTATAGTCAGCATCATATAGTTAGTAGCGGCCAAAGTAGTCAAAAAGTTCGGTACACGTCTTTATATTTAACAGTAAGACTTGTTACGATATATTTGGCTACTTTAGCTCTGCTACCAACTATACGATCAATATTTTCCTGTTCTGTAACGAGATCATTGTAAGCACGCGACAGGCGAGGTACAAGCGAGTGATGCCTACCAAAGTTGGTCTTACAAAAAGGAACGTGAAATAAAAGGCACGAGGCATGCGAGGTACTTTAGTCGGGACGCTTAATAGTAGTTTATGTGACTGTACATAATGAAGGGCATTAAACACGAGTGTGTTAATGCCTAATTATGTACAGTTATTACATACACTACTTTATCTATCCACATATCATAAGCCTCCATGATGCATTCAGGAGTCGCATATTATGACCGGCATCGCGGCGTTGTTTTATGGCAGCATAGACTAGGTATATTGAATAACCTGTCTGGCAGCTGTCATAGTTCTTTTTTAATTCAGAGACAAACTAGAGTCGGGTCCAACTGTCATATCGTTCGATATCTTACTTACGTGCGACATTTGTCAAATTTGTGTGCAAATTGACAATTCATTTCGAACTAAACGTCATCTCGACTGATATTAGAATAGAGGTTAAATCAAATTTCTTTGTTTTTGAGACGTTCGAAATTTGAATGAAATAATATTATCGAAATCGATGTTATTATTTAGCAATAAGTAATAACATTTACACAGATAAGAAATTTGTTCTAACAAAACAGTCTATTTTTAGTGTGGTCATAATGTGCGGTTCTTGAACGCATCATGGAGGGTTTATGATATTTGGATAGATAAAGATAATTTATCAACAATTTGAGGCGAATAAATTAGATTGATCATGATTTAATACAAGAAAGACTTAATTTTTCTAGTTTGAAGTGTTTAATTTTGTCTAGAGTAGATACGATCTTACATGGCTTGGTGGTATACCTACTTGAGATTATTTGAGTTGACCGAATTGTATCAAACTAGACCATTCGGAAATAAACTCTACCGTCCAAGATAAAAGGTTCAATAATCATAACCATAACCACACGTGTCGTATTCATAATGTTCATACACATCATGTTCAGCAGACTATATATGCCAGCCAAGTGGCAATAGCTCACGACTCTTGATCACGATTTGAATGATCACCAACAAAAAAGAAGGCAATTAATAAACAAACATACCACTGCCTGTCCGTTGATCATTTTCTATTAATTAAATCCAGCTATCATCGATGGCTTGCGAAATGCGTTTGCGCATGAGATTTCATATGATACGACACGGTTCCGACACGATGTTTGTCAGTGTTATGTTTTTGGGGTCAGGGGAAAGAAATCCGGTATTGGTATGGTCAACGTCAAAGTTATTTATTTATATTTGGAGAACCAACAGCCACAGAAAGAAACACATTCATTTTGTAGATAAAATACAAAAAACCAATTACAGGTTCCCTGAGTAATTCTCAAGGGAAAGGTAGAGTCAGCATCAAAAGTAGCAACGCAATCGAAGACGTAAGTTTTTATTCCCTTTTAATCTTTTAATAAAGACTTTTGACGTCTTCGTTTGCGTAGCTACTTTTGATGCTGACTGTACATTCGCCATCATATACATAGGTACACTCTAGGTGTTCAATAATATCGGCACATGCACTCTAATGCCTTGAAAATAGAGGTGTGTTCCGATGTTTGTGACGTGCTTGTTTGCTCCGATGTATGTGATGGCGACTGTACCTGATTGTAGTTGGCGCTTCTACCACTCACATTTACGGCGTAATAGCAGAGGCATTAGCAGTATTTATTAGCACCAACGAAAATATCCTTAACTTATCCTTGAGCATAATATGTATCAAGGATAAGTTAAGGATATTTTCGTCACCTTAATAAGGCGAGAAAAATTTACAATATTTTGACGTCGACTGTACGTAGCAGGTGAAAGAAGTCAAAGAACCCGACAAACGACGCGACGTATTACAAACGACTTTGTGACATGAAAAGTAAAATGCCACCACCAAATAGTTAGGCTTTCCCTGATACCTGATACAGAGCAGCACAGGTATCTGATCAGTATTAATTGGCAGAAGATCGAGGGATGGTAGACTTTTGTTTGCTCTGTCTTACTATATGTAATCAATCATATTTTTCGATCGTTGGATTTGAATTTAGATAAGAAAAAAAACCTTTAGTTGTTTTCAAAGCGTAATTTCAGTTTTCTTTAATGTTTACTTAGACATATTATTTAATAGATTTGTACATAAAATTAAAAACAAACCGACATAAATTTTATAAAAACGCAACTATTATTACTTACACAAAAAACGAATAACAAAAAAGCGGCCAAGTGCGAGTCGGACTCGCACATGAAGGGTTCCGTGAAATGAATTGCGGTTTACGATTTATGACGTAATAAAAAAAACTACTTATTAGATCTCGTTCAAACCAATTTTCGGTGGAAGTTTACATGGTAATGTACATCATATATTTTTTTTAGTTTTATCATTCTCTTATTTTAGAAGTTACAGGGGGGACACACACACATTTTACCACTTTGGAAGTGTCTCTCGCGCAAACTATTTATTAGTTTAGAAAAAATTATGTTCGAAACCTCAATATCATTTTTGAAGACCTATCCATAGATACCCCACACGTATGGGTTTAAAAAAAAAAAAATTTTTTGAGTTTCAGTTCTGAGTATGGGGACCCCTAAAACTTAATGTTTTTTTTCAATTTTTGTATGAAAATCTTAATGCGGTTCACAGAATACATCTACTTACCAAGTTTCAACAATATAAGCTCTTATAGTTTCGGAAAAAAGTGGCTGTGACATACGGACGGACAGACAGACAGACAGACTGACGGACGGACATGAATAATCTATAAGGATTCCGTTTTTTGCCATTTGGCTACGGAACCCTATAAAAACCTTTAGTTGTTTTCAAAGCGTAATTTCAGTTTTCTCTAATGTTTATTAGTTACTTAGATATATTATTTAATAGATTTGTACATAAAATTAAAAACAACCGACATAAATTTTATAAAAACGCAAATATTATTATTTACACAAAAAACTAATAACAAAAAAAACCGTCCAAAAGTTCTGCTGCGGCATGGACCCCATGACGCTGGCGGCATTTTCCCTTTGGACCGCAAGAGCGATCCTTTGTGAAAGGTCTGGGATCCCGTGAGGCGTGGACCAGCCGCGACCACAGGGTCCTTATGAAGGCCTTCATGTCGGCTGGCCACGGTCCCCCGGGAGAGATCGTTTCAACAGCGCGTTTTCTCTATGTATCCTTAACAACGTCAATTGTAAGTAACACTCGATGACCCGCGAGGCATATAAGCGGCGAGCGGCGACCTCACATTACGAGTAAACCTTTCATTTTTGAAGCGGCCGAAATATACGTCAAATGAAAGTCGTACGATTTATGCTTGGTCTTTTGATGTTTGGAGCGCACCGGCGTTAGCGTCTGCAAGTTGGCACTCGATATTATGATTAATAATAATAATTTATTACTTTTAGTGCCATAATTTAATATTTTTAGAGAGCCAGCGTAGCACAACTGAATGTCATCTCACTTACATTTAGAGCAGCTCAACTGGGGATGTACCGTCACCTTACAGGAGACGGCAACCATAATACTCGACTGGGTACTCGCTGAGGGTTTTCCAGCTGCGTTTGCGCTACTAAGTGCACTTCAGCTCGTGTGTGGTGCGCGTGCCGCGGCCGCTGCAGGAGACCATCGCGTGTGCTGACTTCTGGCCGAAGGGTGTCGTGTTTCGGCGGTTCCGGGGCAACCTACCGAATTTTACACCGGACTTGACGACACAACGGAGCCACGCTGTTATGTCGCCTCAGTAGGTAATTAGTTTTTCATTTTATAATTGTTTTGTATACATGTTAGTCTTTAAGGTATTTGTTACTATGGGCCTTAGATGCCTGAAATAAATGGTTTTATTATTATTATAATAATATCACTACATTGACGACCGCTTTAGCCTAGTTGGTAGTGACCCAGCCTACGAAGCAAGAGGTCCTGGGTTCGAATCCCGGTAAGGGCATTTATTTGTGTGATGAGCACGAATATATGTCCCTGAGTCATGGATGTTTTCTATGTATTTAAGTATTTATTTCTCTATATAAATATCTATATCGTCGTCTAGTACCCATAGTACAAGCTTTGCTTAGTTTGGGACTAGGTTGATTTGTGTAAGATTGTCCGCAAATATTTATTATTATTATTTATTATATATTTACTTTTTAGAGATTAGATCCCTCTCGAAGAAGACGACGTTGAGGATGTGAATGGAACCGGCCACCTTAAACCGTGTAGGCTCGGACAAGAATAGGTCTACGGTCTGCCCCGCCTGTCGTAGAAGGCGACTAAAGGGGGTCATCGGGGTCGCAGTGTTTCTGGCAGGGGCCGGGGCACTCGCCTAAAAACCTTAGGGAAGGCGACAAACATCTTTTCCACCCTAGGACGAGCCAAATGTGGCGAGGCGCGAGGGGGACTCCAGTGCGTTCAGAATTAGATCAAGGAGTCCAACGCATGAGAGCGCAGATGCCGGCCGCCGTGGAGTTTTTAGTGGATAGAAATACCACATTGTATTATTGCTTTGTGTTCTTCCTGTTATTTTTTATGATTTTTTGTAATTTTGTCCTTGTGTGCGATCGTGGCGTCATTGTTCCGTGTTTCACCAAATGGTCACAACGGAAGACCAGCGCTGGCGCTGCCAGCATTTACGCTGAGTTGTGACCATTTCGTGGCAAATGTGTATGTGCGTATGTGTCTGCAGTTTGTTTTATGATTTTATGTCGTGAATATATGTTTTCTTTCTTTTTTCACACAACCCAGTCATCCCCCGATGATTGGGTGACCAAGTTCGCAAGTTTCCTCCACGAAAAAAAAGGTGTTGTGTTCCTGGTGGTGAGTAAATAAGGTCGCTAGCTCTTGAGGATGCTCTGCTGGGTGTAGAGTGTGTTCACAAATCAATAAGGGGTCGGCAACGCGCTTACGACATGCTGGGCCTATGCAGTCGCAGACGTCCTTACTGTTAGGCAGGCAGTAAAATCATTTGCTTTAAAACCAGTTCAGTCCTAAGAAACGGATCTCACGTGTCTAAACGCTAATAATTATACTTTTTTTATAACTACGTTTGTACGCGTTTACTTGCAAGTCAAATTAGACTTGACACAGTTATATAAGTCAGGTGACGAAGCAATTTACGCTATCACGGAGCATCTTGCGTCGCGTCGCCTCGTTGTTGGTGCAAAGCGTGCAGTATGTATACTCGTACATATGCTGGCTTACATATTCTTTTCATAACCTAAAGCCTGATGGGTTAGTTACTCCTTAGGCACTTACTTTTTACACTTTCTCTGAACATTTTGGATTTACATATAACCTTGCTGACTTGCCCCAAGTAGGCCTTTTCTGTTAAATCGTGAAGCACTTTCGACCTCGTCATCTCTTAGTGACGCGTTTTGACATCGGGGGTCAATCCCATCCCATTCATAAATAATCTGCGAGTGCTGTTGATAAGTGTACAACAATGTTATATAAAAAAAGGTAGATAAGTCGTCTATACGAAATTCCCTGTTTAAAAATGGCCAGGCACATATGACAGCTGAGACACGTTTACGTTTCCATTAACGACGCGAAACTGAGGCAAGTTGGGTCCAATTGACTCAATTTTAGTGTGCCATTTGTGGAGCGGTTAACCTATCTAGGTACCTCTTTTTAGGTTTCCGTACTCAAAGAGTAAAACGGGACCCTATTACTAAGACTCCGATGTCCGTCTGTCTGTCTGTCCGTCTGTCACCAGGCTGTATCTCAAAAGTTAGTCAGTTGAAATTTTCACAGATGCTGTATTTCGGTTGCACAACACATACTAAAAAACAGAATATAATATAAATATTTATAGATAATGATACGGAATCGCACCTGGCCAGTTTTTTTTATATTACATCATTGATAGTGTATTTATTATTCATTTCAAATGTAGCCACATTTCTTATTATTGTAGCGTTTACCAGATAACAAGGAGCAGTTTATTTATTCATTTAATCTTAAGAAGAATTTATAATACAAAGGACGAACTTAATGCTATAAAGAATTATCTACCAGTCAACCTTAGGGCAAAGCAAATAAGAAGTTGGTGGTTGGGAAGGTGGCCGGCAAGCGATCGCGTGGCCGAACTCCGAGTCGATGGACAGATCAGAGCTATAACCACGAACTTCGAATCTCGAACTTCATATATCTCCGTCTCTATCGCACTTATGGTTTATGGTACTCGAGCGACAGATACGGAGATATACGAAGTTCGAGATTCGAAGTTCGTGGTAGCGCTGCCGCAGGTTGCTCTGACTGACCACACAGTCACAACCACAGATGTATGAATATAAGGAGATTGGACATGGCGGCCGATTTGTATTGAGTATGCCTGTCGCAAGTACATTAACCCACATAACGCCCAAGTAATTGACAAGACAAAGCACGCACACATCTTAAACACACACACTTGTATACCTACGCGCTTATTGGACAATACACGCGCATCATATCAGGCATTTTGGGAAAAAAACGTAATATTCTCTGCGATCAGCACGCGTGCACAGTATGGCAGAGTATGCCCATTGAGCATACAGCTGCGACGCGGCCGCCGGCGGCTTGTCCTCTCTCTAGTATTCTATGCTCTGAGGTCACAACCGTGATGAAAAAAGCCGAGGATAGGGTGCGAGTTCTACAGCCCTCAGAGAAAGAAATATTTGAATTTTGAGTAACGTTTACACCTGTGTCGATTGTTTCCCATTCTTTCCAGGTTCACACAAGCGTGTTACAATTACAACTCGCTCTGTAACCCACTACGCGAGTGACTACTTGCGTGAATCCAAATCACATGTAAATCATTGTATGCCGATTACGACACACAGACATTAGTCCGATAAGCATCTACATCCAAAGTGACTGTTTGCCAACCTGCGAGTCAGACAATGCGTCTACACAGGGGCCTATTTCGCTAAACTTATATTGAGATCACATTTTTTTAGGGTTCCGTACTCAAAGAGTAAAACGGGACCCTATTACTAAGACTTCGCTGTCGGTCCGTCCGTCCGTCCGTCCGTCCGTCCGTCCGTCCGTCCGTCCGTCCGTCCGTCCGTCTGTCTGTCACCAGGCTGTATCTCAAGAACCGTGATAGCTAGAGAGTTGAAATTTTCACAGATTATGTATTTCTGCTGCCGCTATAACAACAAATACTAAAAACAAAATAAAATATTTTTTTAAGGGGGGCTCCCATACAAAAAAAACGTGATTTTTTTGCCGTTTTTATAGATAATCTGTCACCAGGCTGTATCTCAAGAACCGTGATAGCTAGAGAGTTGAAATTTTCACAGATTATGTATTTCTGTTGCCGCTATAACAACAAATACTAAAAACAAAATAAAATATTTTTTAAGGGGGGCTCCCATACAACAAACGTGATTTTGTTGCCGTTTTTATAGATAATGGTACGGAACCCTTCGTGTGCGAGTCCAACTCGCACTTGGCTGGTTTTTTATTGATTACGCTGACTCACTCTGACGTGACTCTGAACGAGTGAGCGCAACTAATGTAACGATTATAATCCAATAAGTACTGGTGCCACCGGACACTCCGGTAAGCTTTACCCCCTGGCCACGACTTTGGTCTAAAGCGACCTGCGACCAGCGTTTTATCTGTTCATTGCGCGTGATCCCAACTAACCACAGTGCGTTGCGCGTCTCGACCGCGCAATGAACAGATAAAACGCTGGTCGCAGGTCGCTTAAGACCAAAGTCGTGGCCAAGGCTCCCGCCTTGGGCCCGCGAGGGCCGCGAGTTGTGTCGCGTTCTCATTGGAAAGAGACGGATATAGTCGATCTCGCCGCGACACATAAGTGCGATAGAGATACAGATATACGAACGAAGTTGCTCGGTTTTTGTATTCACACGTTTCTTTTGACCGCCAGCTGATAGTGTATACCTAGTATATTTCGACACCAACTTTCGTTGCAACTATGCGTAATAGGAGGTCTAGGTTATACTGGTTGTTCTGTAGCGAAGCGGTGATCGATATGTTTCGTCCTATAAGAACATGCAGTTATTTACAACAACGTAGATATTCACACTAAGACTGCGAGCGAACGAAGAGAACGAACCTCTGCGTTTCAGTTTGGGCCAAAAATATTTTTTTATACAATTTTTTTATACAATGCAAACAAGCTTACGGCCTGCCTGATGTTAAGCAGTTACCGTAGCCTATGGACACTTGAGACTCCAGAAGAATCACAAGCGCGTTGCCGACCCTTTATTCACTTGAGGATTCGCTGTGTTGGCAGATAGAGACATGCAGGTCCCTCACTACCAACGCAGCGCACCCTAGGGAGCTCTGGCGACCTTACTCACCACCAGGAACACAACACCACATGCTTCATAGCATGCAATAATATAGCAACACTACAAAGCAGTGGTGCTATTATGGGTGCGGTTTTCTGTAGGGTGGAGGTACTTCCCGCTGTTCTCCTCTACGGGTCACATTTCTCAAAAGATTCTCGTGAAATTTTGTGAGCGGGTTCGATAATTATATGGATTTTTTTGTCGATGTATTTTTGGATAATTTTCATAAAATATATATTTTTGAAAACGACCCGCGATGTGTATGGTTCTCAGTGGCCATTTAACTGTCAGATAGCAAATTGTGAAAGATAATGGCATACGGTAAGAACGAAGGCTGTATGAAACGAAAATTACTGCAATCAACACTTCAAACATTAAATAGACTGCAAACTATATGTGAATGACAGCTAGTGGGGAGTTGCATAATTTGCATTTAGAATTGACATTTAACTGTGGGCATTTTACAAGCTTTTATTTTTAACTTACACTGTTAGTTTTTCGACTATTACTTATTCTGTGGTGTAAGTTGTGCTTAAAAATGTGCATTTAGGCCACTTGCCAATTGTGCTGAAATTTGGTATTGGTTACTTATACTTACGTAAATTCGGTGGCAACGCATTATGGCACCACCGAGCCAGCTCCATACCAGTCTGATGATGGAGAAAGAAGGTAGCCTTAGCAACTGCTAAACTACACAATATGAACCTGTCGTGTTTGGGCTTATTGCAGTCCGTAAGCCCACTCCCAAATCCCAATACGCCTACGTATCATGACAACAAAATAAAATCCATGGCATGCAGCATTAGCAGCAGGTCCAGAAAGTTGTGCTGAACAAGAATCAGAAGATTAATCGCATCTAAAATTGGCCGAAAGTTTGAAAAATCCTTCACTTCCGGTCAAAATTGTATTTACGTCATGTGATAACAGTACGAGACATGTGGCATCATTTTTAGCCTTTTAATCGTAGAGAGAGTAAACGTAAATCGGTCAGTCCTGAAATGGCCGAAAATACTTGGCAGACGGTGTCAAAGGTTACGGACACAGATGTATGAATATAAGGAGATCGGACATGGCGGCCGATTTGTATAGAGTGAGCCTGTCGCAAGAACATTAACCCACACAACGCCCAAGTAATAGACAAGACAAAGCACGCACACATCTAAAACACACACTCTTGTATACCTACACGCTTATTTGACAATAAACGCGCATCATATCAGGCATTTTGGGAAAAAACGTAATATTCTCTGCGATCAGCACGCGTGCACAGTATGGTAGTGTATGCCCATTGAGCATACAGCTGCGACACGGCCGCCGGCGGCTTGTCCTCTCTCTAGTATTCTATGCTCTGAGGTTACGGACTATTGGTACTACTTAGCTAACTCTAAACAATTAAGTAGTTGATGATTCTGCAAAAAGTATCTACAGTTCGCACAAAAGATTGTAAAAGAAAGGAAATTCTTAACAGAAATTATGTACTAATGCGGTGACGTTACGTACCAACCAACACTGTACATCTCCAGATTTATGATTGCTACTCGATTTACAAAATGTGGTTTACTCCCATCGTGTCCTGTCTTCTCTGTTTAATTATCCTGTCATGAAGGTAACCACTTGACATATCACAATTATAACATTATAAGTCAAATTGTTACTCAAAATAATAGGTACCTATAAGAAATTGACATGTAATGTGAAACTTTTTTTGACTGTTAATTCAATTCAATTCAATTTATTTATTTTCCAAGATAATATTGATCTCATTGTTGTTATTGTTAGTATTTTAAGCCTGTGTAAGGCCTGAGTGAATGCTCGAGTCGGGCGTGCGAGGGAGCGGGGCGTGCGGCGTGCATGTTAAACAAATGAAACTCATACTGGAGTCCTGAGTAGACGCTGCACAAAGCGAATGCACGCTCGCCCGCCCCGCTGCACGCCCCGCCGAACGCTCGGCTCCAAGCGTCCACTCTGGCCTTAGTCTAAGGCCTGAGTGGACGCTCGGAGCGGAGCGTTCGGCGGGGCGTGCAGCGGGGCGGGCGAGCGTGCATTCAATTTGTGCAGCGTCTACTCAGGACACCAGTATGAGCCTCATTTGTTTAACATGCACGCCGCACGCCCCGCTCCGCCGCACGCCCGACTCGAGCGTCCACTCAGGCCTTACACTTACACTTAAAAAAATGTTAGTACCTACTTAAAAACTGATGACTTCCAATGACTTCTAAATGACAACATTTACCAATAAATAATACAAGACAATACAAATGGAGGCCCAGTTGTACTAAGTTGCTCTCACTTTTGTATCATAAAAATGAAAAAAATTAAAAAGTATTTATTCAAAAACTCAATCACTACAAAATATATTCAGGCTGGTGCCTCTTTTTAAGCAATCAAGATGACTCTAATTTTGAGAGAAAGACATGCCAATGGGTCATTGTCAGTCACAAAAACAAAAATCATCTTTCCGGTGGTCAATAGTTAAGGGCTTACGTTGACATATAATATGTATTTATCCCATATAATTATAGAAGGGGCAACGCCGTTTATACGGATTCAGAGTACAACCAAAAATTAGGCTTTATAGCCCTTAACTTTGACAATGTCCACCGAAGAAACGCGAACCTAAATCTGACAATGACCCCAATCCGTCATGCGGTGGCATCTTGAGTTGATAATTATTATTGTCTGTCCTGAAATGCCGTCCGTTTGATAGACTCGAGAGTAGGTACTTCTAACGAATACTTTTACCTCTATACTCATAGTTACACTCAACATTTAAAAACCAACAAATGTATACTTTTATTAAAAGTTGGCCACATTAAATAATCGCAAACATACACTTAACATTAAAAACAACAACAAAACTACAGTTATCCCGGAAAAGGCCAGGGTCCGCTTTCCAACTCGCTTTCCTCCACCTTGCACGATCCTGCCCCCCTATTCTGTAACTTGACCTTAAAGCTCACCCACAATTATACCTTGACACCGCGATGAGTAGTAATTAAGCGTAGGTAGAGGTCTAGTTCCGTATCGGGTGACCGGCGGGGTGAGCCACATTAACGCGTAGCGAATAACAGCCCACGGCGTCTTCCTTTGTGAGCCTGTTTTCGCTCAAGTCGGCCTTCACGACTTCCGCAGCCATCGCTTCTGTCACAAGTACAAATATAAAATTCGGCAGCATAGGGTCATTTCGCCGGTTACGCGACCACCTTCGGTTAGCGACCACTTGTAGAACATGGTTTTTTCAATTGAAGATAACATCAATTCTACAGAGCCTATTGAAACAGTCAGCCGTATGCCTTATTGTTTGTAGTTATGGAATAGGAATTTACAAAAAAAACGAGAAAATATGCTTTCATGCAGTTCACCAAGTCAGCTAAGTGGTCGCTAACCGGCACATGAAATTAGGTGGTCGCCAACCGGCGAAATGACCCTACCTAGCCCAGGAGACCACGGCGCAGTTATATGGACCAAATAAAGGAAAAAGCTGGTGTAGTGTCGTATCAGCGAGTCAAGGGGCTGGCGTACGACAGGGAGAAGTGGAACATACTCCACCGACAAGAGGAAAACTCTTAAATTTACAGAGTCAGCCTTCACGACAACCAGCCATTGCTTCTGTCACAAGTACAAAGATAAAAGTCGGCAGCATACCTAGCACAGGAGACCACGGCGCAGTTATATGGACCAAATAAAGGAAAAGGCTGGTGTCGTGTCGTATCAGCGAGTCAAGGGGATGGCGTACGACAGGGAGAAGTGGAACATACTCCACCGACAAGAGGAAAACTCTTAAATTTACAGAGTCAGCCTTCACGACAACCAGCCATTGCTTCTGTCACAAGTACAAAGATAAAAGTCGGCAGCATACCTAGCACAGGAGACCACGGCGCAGTTATATGGACCAAATAAAGGAAAAGGCTGGTGTCGTGTCGTATCAGCGAGT
Organism: Epinotia brunnichana; assembly: GCA_963854355.1. NCBI lineage: Eukaryota > Metazoa > Arthropoda > Insecta > Lepidoptera > Tortricidae > Epinotia > Epinotia brunnichana. The sequence continues at coordinate 27,748,002 of OY977951.1, read as the reverse complement.
CAAGGGGCTGGCGTACGACAGGGAGAAGTGGAACATACTCCACCGACAAGAGGAAAACTCTTAAATTTACAGAGTCAGCCTTCACGACAACCAGCCATTGCTTCTGTCACAAGTACAAAGATAAAAGTCGGCAGCATACCTAGCACAGGAGACCACGGCGCAGTTATATGGACCAAATAAAGGAAAAAGCTGGTGTCGTGTTGTATCAGCGAGTCAAGGGGCTGGCGTACGACAGGGAGAAGTGGAACATACTCCACCGACAAGAGGAAAACTCTTAAATTTACAGAGTCAGCCTTCACGACAACCAGCCATTGCTTCTGTCACAAGTACAGAGATAAAAGTCGGCAGCATACCTAGCACAGGAGACCACGGCGCAGTTATATGGACCAAATAAAGGAAAAGGCTGGTGTCGTGTCGTATCAGCGAGTCAAGGGGATGGCGTACGACAGGGAGAAGTGGAACATACTCCACCGACAAGAGGAAAACTCTTAAATTTACAGAGTCAGCCTTCACGACAACCAGCCATTGCTTCTGTCACAAGTACAAAGATAAAAGTCGGCAGCATACCTAGCACAGGAGACCACGGCGCAGTTATATGGACCAAATAAAGGAAAAGGCTGGTGTCGTGTCGTATCAGCGAGTCAAGGGGCTGGCGTACGACAGGGAGAAGTGGAACATACTCCACCGACAAGAGGAAAACTCTTAAATTTACGGAGTCAGCCTTCACGACAACCAGCCATTGCTTCTGTCACAAGTACAAAGATAAAAGTCGGCAGCATACCTAGCACAGGAGACCACGGCGCAGTTATATGGACCAAATAAAGGAAAAAGCTGGTGTCGTGTTGTATCAGCGAGTCAAGGGGCTGGCGTACGACAGGGAGAAGTGGAACATACTCCACCGACAAGAGGAAAACTCTTAAATTTACAGAGTCAGCCTTCACGACAACCAGCCATTGCTTCTGTCACAAGTACAAAGATAAAAGTCGGCAGCATACCTAGCACAGGAGACCACGGCGCAGTTATATGGACCAAATAAAGGAAAAAGCTGGTGTCGTGTTGTATCAGCGAGTCAAGGGGCTGGCGTACGACAGGGAGAAGTGGAACATACTCCACCGACAAGAGGAAAACTCTTAAATTTACAGAGTCAGCCTTCACGACAACCAGCCATTGCTTCTGTCACAAGTACAAAGATAAAAGTCGGCAGCATACCTAGCACAGGAGACCACGGCGCAGTTATATGGACCAAATAAAGGAAAAGGCTGGTGTCGTGTCGTATCAGCGAGTCAAGGGGCTGGCGTACGACAGGGAGAAGTGGAACATACTCCACCGACAAGAGGAAAACTCTTAAATTTACAGAGTCAGCCTTCACGACAACCAGCCATTGCTTCTGTCACAAGTACAAAGATAAAAGTCGGTAGCATACCTAGCACAGGAGACCACGGCGCAGTTATATGGACCAAATAAAGGAAAAAGCTGGTGTCGTGTTGTATCAGCGAGTCAAGGGGCTGGCGTACGACAGGGAGAAGTGGAACATACTCCACCGACAAGAGGAAAACTCTTAAATTTACAGAGTCAGCCTTCACGACAACCAGCCATTGCTTCTGTCACAAGTACAAAGATAAAAGTCGGCAGCATACCTAGCACAGGAGACCACGGCGCAGTTATATGGACCAAATAAAGGAAAAGGCTGGTGTCGTGTCGTATCAGCGAGTCAAGGGGATGGCGTACGACAGAGAGAAGTGGAAAATACTCCACCGACAAGAGGATAACTCTTAAATTTAAAGAGAGATCTAGCCCAGCGTTGGAGGTGGGGTAATTAGTTATGGACCGGTATTCCAGACCCACTGGGTTCGATTCCCGGTCTGCTGCGTTGGTGTGCGTTCAATTTTTTATTTGTGCTTCGATCTTTGAATCAATAGGTATTCAAAACAACAGTCGAAACACACGAAAGCGAGAATAGAAACTGGTTTTACTAAACGTCGCTGTTTGCCACTTAACACTTGAAACGTTTGTTTTTAAAAGTGTCAATTGTGTACCCTGCTAATCAAACATTGTTGTGTTGTGTCCACAAACCGCACTGCCCCCCCTATTCTGTAACTTGTTTTAAGCTCACTTCAACGCTCACCCACCATTATACCTTGACACCGCGATGCGTAGTAATTAAGCGTAGGTAGAGTTCTAGTTTCGTAACGGGTGACCGGCGGGGTGAGCCGCATTAAAGCGTAGCGAATAACAGCCCAGCGCGTTCTGTATTCGTCTATTCTCGGAGAAGAGGGATCTTAGTGCGATATTTAGATAGGTTATAAGTTTCTGTTAAAAATTCGCAATGTATGTAACTATGTTTGTTCGGGTGGAATCCTTGAACTCAATTTTGAAGCAACTTGAACTTCAACCGATTGAGCTGAAATTTTGGGTTTAAGTATAGTTTGGATGACAATTTTATATTATGGTATCATCGAGCTGATCTGATGATGGAGACAGAGGGTGGCCATGAGAATTCAGAACTTAACAGACGTAGTGCCGTTGATTTAGGGCTCGTTAGAATAGTCTCAACGAGTAGTTGATGACGGTGTACAGAAACCTACAGTTCGCAATCAAAGCTTGTACCAAAATAGTACATTTCGATGCTAGTGCGGAAAGTATGCCATTACGTCACGAGCACCGAGATATCTGGACAAGGAGAGATATCTGGAGCAAGACTTGGGACGAGTGAAGATTGACATTCCCGCACGTGTATCGAACGATATTTTTTAATACAGTTGCGAAAAAATAAGAAAATAAACAAGTAAGGAAGAACTGTATTAAAAATTAAATTTTAGACAGAAACTATTTGACAATCAAGTACGTTCCAACAATTTTTTTACGTTACAGTTTTGACATCCGATTCGAGCCGATATTGGCGTGGCGTGGCGCTACTCTATTCGGCATTTTAGAGCGGTCGTGTATAGCCAGCATTAGCCACATGCAATCTTACCGGCGACAACAACTAATCCTTTAATGAAACATACGGACAGAGTCGCACTCGCACCATAAGGATTCCTTTTTTACCTTTTTGGTACGGAACCTGAAAAGGGTTTAAAACGTGCTTATGATCGTTCTGGAGTCGCTAGCGTCCATAGGCTACGATGTCTGCTTACCATCCGTGGTAGTTTGAAAATAAACCGGCCAAGTGCGAGTCGGACTCGCGCACGAAGGGTTCCGTAAAAATGGCAAAAAATCACGTTTCTTGTATGGGTTTAACGTGCTTATGATCGTTCTGGAGTCGCTAGCGTCCATAGGCTACGACGTCTGCTTACCATCCGTGGTAGTTTAAAAAAAAAACCGGCCAAGAGCGAGTCGGACTCGCGCACGAAGGGTTCCGTAAAAACGGCAAAAAATCACGTTTGTTGTATGCCCACCTTACATATTTATTTTAATCTGTTTTTTTAGTATTTGTTGTTATAGCGGCGATAGAAACTATCAAGGTTCATGAGATATCTGGTGACAGACGGACAGGCAGGACAGACATACAGACGGACAGCGGAGTCTTAGTAATAGGGTCCCGTTTTACCCTTTGGGTACGGAACCCTAAAAACCCACGAGCAATTACCGTGGCGTGGGACTTTTGGTTCCCTCGTCGTACAGTCATTGGATTATATGCTTTCCTCCTCCTCCCATAAGGCACCAAGAGAGGTTATCCCAACACAGATTTCGCTGTTGACCTACAAGGCAAAAAGTGGGTTCTATGCAGGCCAGTCACGTGGTTCTCTGCCGCTGACTGAGCCTTTGAATACATTTACACTTGCATATATGTAGGTAGACATTGCACGTAGAATCGATGGCCGCTGGGGCGGAAAGGTTCTCGAGTGGCGACCACGTACCGGAAGGCGCGGCGTGCGTGTGTAGGCCCCCCACAAGGTGGACTGGTGACCTGGTAAAGGTCGCGGGAGTCCGCTGGATGCGGGTGGCGCAGGACCGGTCATTGTGGCACTCTTTGGGGGAGGCCTATGTCCAGCAGTGGACGTCTTTCGGCTGATATGATGATGATGGTGATGATGATACGTAGACGCATCCGTGCGTAGCTGGTAGTCGTCTCAAAGTTAACGATTCCATAGACAAAGTGGGTGAAGCATATCGCACTCGTCGGGCGGTAGAATTGTGCCATTGCGCGCTCCATAACCTTTCGCCTCTTACTTTCCATTGACCCGAGGTAATAGTGACGTTCTGATATCGATCCTTTTGAGTATCGACGTTCCCCTGACCTGGACCTGGACCTGTTGAAACTATTTGTATACATGTTATCCATACCATACACAGTTATGCAATAAATAATTCTTATTCTTATTCTTATCCTAGGTTAGATTATTAACTGACTACTAGACAACCTGTTTAGCCTATTAGTGGATTAGATAGTAATAGTGACCCTGCCTGCAAAGCGGAAGGTCCTGGGTTCGAATCTCGGTAAGGGCAAATAATTCAAAATTCAAAAATTTAAAATAATTTATTGCATGGTTATGGACTTATGGGATTATACAGCTGTTATAATAATGATTTATTTGTGTGTGGAGCATGAATATTTGTTTCTGAGTCATGGATGTTTCCTATGTATTTAAGTATTTCTAATCTATAAATTATATCGTCGTCCCCGAACACAAGCCTTGTTGAGCTTAGGGACTAGCTCGATTTTTGCAACATTGTCCCTCTAATATTTATTTTTATTTTTATTATTTACTCTTAAAGTTATCGCATAAATAAACCAGTTGCAAAATGCCGACAATAATGTTATACTATAATAAACAAAGTTTGTCGCGAAGCAAAGGAATAAGGCCTGAAAAGTAAAGACCGTAGCCTGAAATTAGAGAGGCGTTGTTGATACTTTATTTGTAAGGTATAGTTACAGGGGCAGGACTTAACTGCAGGCCACTACCAGGGTTCGCAGGTGGGGATGGTGCAGTGACTGCAAGATTGGATGTTAACCTGCGAATATATTGAATAAGCAGTCCCCAACTTCACATCGCCGGAATAAAATAAGTTGGATATTAGTCCACTGAGAAGAGCCTAATATGAATGAATGAATGAATGATTTATTTGAAAAACACAACCACGACATTAAATACAAATGCTTAAATCTAGGAAAAAATAAAAAGAAGTACAATGTTGAGGGTGGTCTCAAAAAGGAGTCCACTCGGCATGCGTCGGAGCATGGAAAGCCCCGACGCTGATATTCAGTAAATCCATTTTTCACAAATAACATGACACAAATAAAAGCAGATCTTAATAAAAATACAACAGAAAGTGCAGTTCAGGTACAGCTTGATTTTTTTAAAACAGGATATATGCATACTAGTAAAAAATAAAGATGAATACGTAACAATTAAGTATGTTCGACATATAAAAAATAGATGTATGAATATCTATATTAATAAAAGAAAGTTGTGTCAGTTCCTTTGCTTATAACTCGAGAACGGCTGGAACGATTTTGATGATTGTTGATTTGTTGGATTTGTCTTCGCCCCAAATAGCAGAATAACTATTAAAAAAAGTGGAAAAAACATAAAGTTTTTTTTCATGAATTTTGTACAAACGGAACGAAGTTTGCGGGGTCAGCTAATATTATATAAAATTAGGTATATATTTCATCGGCTAGACAGAAGACGTTTGTTCCTTTAGCAGGTGGAGTTTTAATTTGTTCCTAAACGTGGCCAGTGAACTTGCATTTCTTATTGGCGGTGGAAGATTGCTCCAGCATCGCGTGGCAGCGTACTTGAAGCTACCACGGAAGCTAGCCGACTTGTTTCGCGGGCAGATGAGGCGGCGGGCTTGTCTTACATGCCTACGGGAATGGTTGCTTACTCAGTATTATCCCAAATAGCAAAGTAGCGAAGTGTAGTTTCCGTCGACAACCCTTTTTGAGGAGACTTCCGTTGTTTAAAAATGGTGTCACATGAGCTCTGGGTGGAACTGGGAAACCAAACCTGGCACATGCATTTTGAAGTCATTGCAGTTGCATTTTTGTCCGCGATAGCAGACACTGTCCAATGGCCGTATCAGCATAGCTTTGATAGGATTCGCGTCTCACAGAGCTTTATACGCATTTCTTTGCTCAAGTAATAACTCTTGATATGATGATGAGGGTATACTTATGTGAATTCACTGTGTTGATAAAGGCTAAATATGGATCCCATACCATCAACACATGGCATCATCAAGTTGAGAACTCTGGCGAGCTCACTCAGAACGAAACACGATGTAAGTATATAACTGAATAAACCCAGATATATAGAGTAAGTTACATACGTTAATGAACTAGATGCGTGTATGAAAATAGTACAGTTGCGGAACGAACTGGACTTTACAAGTGTGCGCTTCCGTAATGTCATCTGCCTTGCTAGCGTGTTAGCATTTGTGGCGTACATAAAGTATCCATCCCTAAGCGTAGATATCAGTACAGGACTTACATTATATGACTTATATAAACTACTGGAGACCCGCCCCGGCTCCGCACGGGTATATATGTATAATACATGCATGTATTTTACAAATAATAAACCTTCCTCTAGAAACACTATCTATTTAAAAAAGCGGCCAAGTGCGAGTCGGACTCGCACATGAAGGGTTCCGTGAAATAAATTGCGGTTTACGATTTATGATGTATTAAAAAAAAACTACTTATTAGATCTCGCTCAAACCAATTTTCGGTGGAAGTTTACATGGTAATGTACATCATATATTTTTTTTAGTTTTATCATTCTCTTATTTTAGAAGTTACAGGGGGGGGGGACACATTTTACCACTTTGGAAGTGTCTCTCGCGCTCAGTTTAGAAAAAAATGATGTTAGAAACCTCAATATCATTTTTGAAGACCTATCCATAAATATCCCACGCGTATGGGTATGATGAAAAAATTTTTTTTGAGTTTCAGTTCTGAGTATGGGGACCCCTAAAACTTAATGTTTTTTTTCGATTTTTGTGTGAAAATCTTAATGCGGTTCACAGAATACATCTACTTACCAAGTTTCAACAGTATAGCTCTTATAGTTTCGGAAAAAAAGTGGCTGTGACATACGGACGGACAGACAGACAGACAGACGGACGGACATGACGAATCTATAAGGGTTCCGTTTTTTGCCATTTGGCTACGGAACCCTAAAAAACCGCATCAAAATCCGTTGCGTAGTTTTAAAGATCTAAGCATACATAGGGACTGATAGACTTTGTTTTATACTATGTAGTAAGTGATACTATTTTGTACGAAAGTCGCGGGCAGTATAGCTAATACCAATGCATACCAATATTATAAATGCAAAAGTAACTATCTGTCGGTCTGTCTGTATATAAGACTAGCTTTTGCCCGCGACTTCGCTCGCGTTGACTTCCTTTTGTTGGACTTTTACCAGGATAAAAAGTATTATATATGTTAATCCAAGCTATACTCTATTTGTATACTAATTTCATTTTAACCCGTTCACCCGTTTTTGTCTCATTTAGTAACAGACAAAGGATTTACACTCAACATAAACGTCAATCATGCTAGCCCCGCTGTGATCGATATCGATACGCCTAACGTATTTTGTCGTTCACATCACTATTGTCGGGCGATGATTATTATTATGTCACACTTCTACCTATAATAGAGTTGCATCGCGGTTTTTACTGTACACGGCTTTTGAGCGTAATTTTGTAAGGCGGGCGATTGAATGACCTCTCGACCCAATAACCTGTCAGTCTTAACACATCCATCATTGTACCAAAGTTTTTATGGCGAGACTTTCTTAGTTCATGTTACGAGTTAAAAAGTGGCTAGATAAAACAATTTAAGAGTCCGCAGTAAGCTCGATTCTCCATACAAACGTAGTTACGCTCTCGTTTTAGAACGACTAGCTAGTTTGCTCTGAAACGTTGTACTTAAAATCAGTATCATCAGAATTTAGGTACCATCCAGGTCTGTAATTAGTTTATGTAGCTTCAGATACCGTACTCAAAAATATACAGCAAATTTAAGTTTTTCGTATAAAACTTGTTTTTTCTGTATTTTGTTTGTTTTATAAACTGGAGCCATTTAACTAATTACAAACCTAGATATACCTCATGTCATTGTAAATGCAAAGTTTCGTTACAATCCAACACGTAGTTTTAAAATGAGAACGAAACTCCGTTTGTATGGGAAGGTGAAGTTCGGCCGAGCTTGCCAAGGGCTCTTAAGAGTACCCAGGAAGCTTGAATCTCCATACAAACGTAATTTGGTTCTCATTTTATGCAAGCTGGAATAAAATGTTCAAAGTATTTATTTGTCAAAACACTGGTTATAATAGTAGTTTATGTGACTGTACATAATGAAGGGCATTAAACACGAGTGTTTTAATGCCTAATTATGTATTACAGTTACATACACTACTATATCTATCCACATATCATAAGCCTCCATGATGCATATTATGGAGCCGCATATTATGACCGGCATCGCGGCGTTATTTTCTGGCAGCTGTCATAGTTTTTTTTTAATTCAGAGACAAACTAGAGTCGGCCTTAACTCTCATATCGTTCGATATCTTACTTACGTGCGACATTTGTCAAATTTGTATGCAAATTGACTATTCATTTCGAACGAAACGTCATCTCGACTGATATTGGAATAGAGGTCAAATCAAATTTCTTTGTTTTTCAGAGGTGTTCGAAATTTTAATGAAATAATATTATCGAAGTCGATGTTATTATTTAGCAATAATAACATTTTCACAGATAAGAAATTTGTTCTAACATAACAGTCTATTTTTATGGAGGTCATAATGTGCGGTTCTTGTACGCATCATGGAGGGTTTATGATATTTGGATAGATAAAGATGTTATAAAATGCAGCTTGGTATCGCTATGTCTTACCCGAAGGTGTAACAAAATATAGGCATCAATTAGTAAATATATAATAAATATAAATTTTCATGCAGTGTGCTTTTTTAGGGTTCCGTAGCCAAATGGCAAAAAACGGAACCCTTATAGATTCGTCATGTCCGTCCGTCTGTATGTCTGTCTGTCTGTCTGTCCGTCCGTATGTCACATCCACTTTTTTCCGAAACTTTAAGAGCTATACTGCTGAAACTTAGTAAGTAGATGTATTCTGTGAACCGCATTAAGATTTTCACACAAAAATCAGAAAAAAACATTAAGTTTTAGGGGTCCCCATACTCAGAACTGAAACTCAAAAAAATTTTTTTCATCAAACCCATACGTGTGGGGTATTTATGGATAGGTCTTCAAAAATGATATTGAAGTTTTTAACGTCATTTTTTTCTAAACTGAATAGTTTGCGCGAGAGACACTTCCAAAGTAGTAAAATGTGTGTCCCCCCCCCCCTGTAACTTCTAAAATAAGAGAATGATAAAACTAAACAAAATATATGATGTACATTACCATGCAAACTTCCACCGTAAATTGGTTTGAACGAGACTTAATAAGTAGTTTTTTTTTAATACGTCATAAATCGTAAACCGCAATTTATTTCACGGAACCCTTCATGTGCGAATCCGACTCGCACTTGGCCGCTTTTTTATACATAATAACATAATGCGAGTTCAATTCAAAATGTATCTTTTCTATATTTGTCAATTGAATAGTATGCCTTTTCCACTAGAAGAGCAAACAGTTTCATTTTAAACAACATCAAATTTTCAGCGTTTAAAATGGTGAAACTTCTTTTCTCTCTATTTTTTTTCTATTATAATTTCTAGCACCAGAGAGTAATATCTTTCATATATCCATTGCGTATACAAAGTTTCATGTTATTTCAGTCCGCCGTTTTCAAATTGGACGCGAACTACGTTTGTATGGGAAGCCGACCTGTATCGAACTTTCTGTGGACTTTTAAGAAACCCTCTTGTATAGCGTATTTCCTTTACCTCTACCTTTTCGAATAGATGTTTAAAACTTGTAGGTAAGTCAAACAAAACAAATGTAAATATATATTTGAGCAGTCCACAACCACATGCAATGTTTATGTCACTTAATTACGCATTTCGCCTATGCTTACACTTCGATTAAAATCAGTTAACGATTCTGAAGTAAGCCTCGAGTCGCCTCCCGCATACCCGTCCGACCCCTCTGACACCTTTGCGGCGCTACTAGTAGCTAACATCAGAGTCGTTAACTGATTTTAATCGTAAGTATTGTAGATGTTTTAAAAGAAAGGAACAAAAATAATATAAATAGGTACTATTTTTGGCGCATATCAAAGGTTTCAGACACTTGTAACAGAACCTAGAGAATATAGAGTTCTCCTTAGATATACTAAAATTACAAATGTTAAAATGTTTTGCCCATATCACTGAACGAATTTAGATTAGTTCTCCCTCTGGAAGGCCCTTAAGTCCCCCAAAGAGGCCATCCATACCAACACATATCTGTTGCTAGCCGCACCGCAGGCCAAACAGAAAAAAAAATTAGGTTATATTTGGTCTAGGTAGAGATATTCGGGGCCAAAGTTGAATCCCTGGGCAGGACATTTATTTATTTATCGTATGGTGGTTACACACTGGTACATAATTTCACATATATGTATTCGTATCGATGTTGCTGATAGAGTTCCAGTGTGCGCTGCGAGGTTCAAAAGGAAAAGTGGAGCTGCCGAGTTTGTTGTTCTTTTAGCACCACCCGAAGGTCACGTGTAGGGTTTCTAGGGTTATAGTCCAGGCAATGAACTGACAACTTGTATGGAAAAAATTTCAAATTTGGAAATAATTTATAATAGTTGATTTTTTCTATGTAATGGATACATTATCAATTAAATAGTTACCTAGTGACAAAATCCAACAAAATTTCAGACATCAAAAAAATGATAACTTAACTAGCTTCTGAAAAGTCAGAAAAAATATTAATAACTGGTTTTATCTTTATTTTGGTACATTTACATTTGCTCTATAATATTCAAGATAAATAATAAAAAAAAACAATTCACGCTTTATTTAAATCTATATAAATACTTCCGGATGGAAAGTTTGTTGGATTCTTGAATAAAGCATCTTAGAATAATGTTTGAAAATGAAATCAAGAAAAAAAACGCTATTATAAATTAATGTTTTTCAAAACCGTATTTAGCCTCGAGTATTATTCCTACGGACGTAGAACTACAACGACCTCCGGACATAGGAAGTGCATTAATAGGTCTACGGTCTCCCCCCGCTGTCGTAAAACGCCTTGTACGACACTCCCATTAACGAGGGGGTCTTGCGTATCAAACTGGACGGTTGTTTTCAAACAAACTGTACCCTAAGGTAAAATTAAGAAACGTTAACTTTGTCATGTGAGTAACGAAAATTAGCCGTATAAATGTATGGCTAATTTTCGTTACTCACATGACAAAGTTAACGTGCGGTACAGTTTATTTGAAAACAACCATGGCCAATCCGGAAGGATCCTGTGGCATAAAGCCATGAGAAAAGTAGTGGACTGTATAAGTGCGTTGTTCTAAAAAACCCCGATGAACCCCAATACCCGCAAAGAAAGGAGAGACCGACTTACCCGTTACTTTCGTCACTATAACGTGGAAGGGGCGCCCCTATTCTGGTCCCAGTGCACTTGTAGATAGTTCTTTATTTTATATTAGATTTTCACCGTCGCTGTTAGCGTGATTTTTCTTGCAAGACTTTCTTTCGACACTGACACTTGACAGATTGTGTCTATGGTGATTGCCGGTCAATACCTACTCTTGTAAGCATTAAGGTTCATTGGTTCGGCTGTATACTGAACACCCCCCACCGAAAGCACTATGTAGTTTTCCCATAACATAAAGGTAAAACAAAGATAAGTAAGAAATGGACTTTTGCGCATATGATAGCGCGACAACAAGAAAATAAAAATAAAGCCCATGTGATTAAAAAATATTAAAGGGAACGGGGAGTCAGTTAGTGTAGGGTAAAGGACACAGTTTATTCACTGGCCTCGAAAGTATGTTATTCCCTTTCGTTTTTAAAGTAACTTTGCGCACAATACCATCCAAACCGGGATGTGTCTGATGGACAATTGCTAGTGGCCAATTAGAAGGAGAAACGCGATCATCCTTAACCAACACTAAGTCTCCTACATTAAGGTTGGGCGGCGAGGCAAACCATTTTGACCTTTGCTGTAAAGTGTTCAAATAATCTTGGCTCCATTTCTTCCAAAAGAGTTGGGAGCAATTCTGTAAATATTGCCATCGTGACATATGATTAACAGGCACCGTTTGTAAATCATACTCAGGTACAGCCGTCAGACTCTTACCTAATAAGAAATGTCCTGGCGTGAGTACATTGAACTCGTTAGGATTATCACTAGCCGGTAGAGCACACAATGGACGGGAATTCATTATGGCTTCTATTTTACAGAATACTGTAGTAAGCTCCTCGAAGGTCAAAGCTTTATCACCGACAGCACGCACAAGATGATATTTAGCTATGCGCACGCAACTTTCCCACAAACCACCCATGTGTGGAGCACTGGGAGGGTTAAAGTGCCAGTTGATCAAACGTTGAGTACAACCATTTAATATATATTCCTGATTGTCGTTATCAGCCATAAATTTCTGCACTTCGCCAAGGTGCTTGCTCGTTGCTATAAAGTTTGATCCGCAATCGGAATAAAAGTGTGACGAAAGACCTCGACGCGACACAAATCTATCCAAAGTAGCCAAGAAGCAATCTGCAGACAATGAAGAAAGTGCCTCCAGATGCACGGCTTTAGTGGAGAAGCATACAAACACTGCTAGATAAGCCTTCTCTATCTTTGCGTTACGTCGCAAGCTTTCTTTTATATAGAAAGGTCCGGCTAGGTCAACACCTACATGCTCAAACACCTTGTTAGGCAGCAGCCGTGTCGACGGAAGGTCACCCATTTTTGGCTGAAGCAGGGTTGGTTTACATTTGAAGCAAGTCTTACACCTTAACAAAGTTGACCGAATGAGGCTACGAGCCGACAATATCCAATATCTTTGATTTATTATATTTTGTAGGGTTTGCGGTCCAGAATGTAAATATGTTTTGTGGAAATATTCAACCAAAAGCTTCGCAAACCTACTTTGCTTCGGCAACAGCAAGGGATGCTTCGCATTGTATGGCAGATCAGAGTGAGGAATACGACCCCCCACCCTCAGGAAGCCACGGGCATCAATAAAGGGGGCAAGTTTCCTTAACGAAGGAATATACGTTTTGCCTTTATTCAAAGTGTTAATTTCATCCTTGAAGTAGGTGCCTTGTACTACTTTAATTAAGCAATCATGAGCTTGATTCAAATCGTTAGTAGTCAAGACTTCTTGGTTGCAGACAGAAACATCACCGCGGAACCGCCGCAGATAACGCAATATCCAAGCGATACTTCTTTGCATTCTTGAAAAAGAAGAAAACTGGTTGAAAAGACGTTCAATAAATTCCATTTTATCTTCTTCCCCCGCTTGTTGAGACAACACATTGAACGTATTGGAGGTAGCTTTCATCTCCGGGATTTCAGATTCATGTTTGTTGATGTATGTAGACACAGGCCAATTTCCATGATCCCCATACATCCAGGCAGGTCCCTCGAACCATTGCGTCCTGCAAGCCATGAATTGTGATGGAATAACACCACGCGAGGCAACATCTGCCATGTTATTCTCGCTCTTGACATGACGCCATGCGTGAGGAGGTATTGACTCTATTATCTGTGTAACACGGTTACACACAAACGTCTTTAATTTGTAAGCCTTTACGGGTTCGTCAGCGGTCGATCGGTATAATATATGTTGATATTTTCTATCCGATTCACGTTCCAGGATAGCGCGATACATTTTACAAATGTCACTTGCAAAACAGTATTCAAATAATCGAAAATTTATTATAATGGCACCTATATCACGGTATAGGTTTGGTCCTGTCAGCTGCGTATCGTTGAGAGAGACGTTGGAGCTCGTTTTTGCGCTAGCATTAAATAAAACTCTTAAAGGAGTTGACGTACTGCTTGGTCGAAGCATACTGTGGTGCGGGATCAGATACCTACTCGGTTCGCTACCAGTGTACAATTCCATGTGGTCAAGCTTTTCATATTCCAACATGAAATAGTTGTAGGCTTGTTGCAGCACTGGAGAGCGTGCAAGTTTCCGCTCTGTTGCTAGCAATCGTCGTTCAGCTGCAGCGCGGGAATCTCCAAGTAGTGGCGCATCAGGTGTGAAAAGTAACGGTACTATATATCTCCCCCCCTCATCACGAGAGTGATGAAGTGCGTATATATCTTCAGCCAGTTGATCCGGAGGGCTAAGCACAGGTTTGCACGGCAATTCTTCTACTTCCCAGAAGTCACGCAGCGTTCTGTCCAAAGTCTTCTCTTGAGAAACTGACAGGTGAAAGTTTTGTGACTGTTGTTTGCCATCATTGTATAATCTTCCACTCACGACGTAACCAAAAACTGTTTCAATGACTTTCGGGATATTTGGTTTGACATTCATGGGCTTGTCCTTAATAAGCTCTGACACGACATCGTTACCCAGCAAAATGTCAATCGACGACTTCTTGAAGAACAACGGATCAGCCAATTCGAAATTCTTATATTCATCCACAACTTCCTGTGGAAATGAAACATTTGGCATCTCGGATGAAACCTTCTCAACGACAACCATATCCACCTGGAAACTCGGAACGTCCGATTTACACGGATTCATGTCGCAGGTCACCATGCCAAAGTTTTTAACAATGTCACCGCCTAGTCCAGACACTGTAAATGGACACTTGTTGCGGCGTAGGCCCAAACGTTGAGCACAGTTCAAAGTCATGAACGAGCTCTGAGCTCCAGAATCAAGAACCGCACGGCAATTCTGATGCTGACCAGTGACGTCAACAACTAGAGTCCTCGTAGTCCCCAACACTACACCGTAAGAATTCGCGTTTTCATTCACGGAATGAAGATTCTCGGTTACGGCAGATGCGGGCGTCACACTCACGGAGTGCAACGACGACGGCCCCGCTACGTGCAGGGCAGCGCGGGGTAGCTGCGGGACCGGCACGGCCGGCGCCTGCGCCACACTCGCATCCCGATGTAGCAAGTAGTGGTGATTACGAGCGCAAACTCCACACGTCATGATGCTCTTGCAATTTGACACATCATGACCACTTTTCAAACAATTGGTGCATAATTTCAAGACATTGACACGGTCAATCCTGTCTTGAACTAACAGTTTACGAAACTGTTCGCAACGATAAATCAGATGATTTGAGTTGCAATGCACGCAAGTTAGTTTGTTTTGGTTCGAATTATTATCACGCGAAACAGCTAATCCAACCTTTTGTGAGGGCGAGGTCGCGTTCGAATATTTGAAACTGGCCGGTTTATGACTCGGTTGCATATTTGTGAAGTTGACAGGTGACTTCACTTTTATTTGTTGACCATTGAAATTAGCCCGGGAGCCGGTAGTCGGAAATGTATGTTCCAACACTTTGATTTGTTTGTTCACGAAATTAACTAATTCCTTAAAGGTCGGCAGTTTGTTTGGATCGCGACTTTCCTCAAACAATTTTCGAGTATGACTGTCTAACCCGCGCAATGCTAAATGACAAATAAGATAGTCATCTAAATGTTGAATTTCTAAGGCCTGAATCGCTTTTAACGAATGGTCAAATGTCTCCACGAAAGACGTTAAATTTTCTACGTTGTCCTTAGTCAAAGGTGAGAAATTCAGCATTTTGTCCAGATACCTGCCGGTCAACGCCCTGACGTCTTGGTACTTATCAAGCAAACTTTGCCACACTACAGGGTAATTATAGGCAGTGATCGGCAGACTCCTGACCATATTCAGTGCTGGACCCTTGACACAGGACAGCAGATAATGGAATTTATCTATATTTTCAAAATTGCGCCTATGAACCAATGACACAAATGTATCATGAAATGTGGTCCAATTCTCTATTTGACCATCAAATTCGAATAAAGTTAGCTTTGGTAAGACCGGCCTAGCTAGACAATCATCACTTTTTTGAAGAAACATTTTTTCGGTTGGCTCCTGGCTTAAACGGTTGCAGTTCAAAGCTACTTTCTTGCAAGCGTAATACAGATCATCGAAACTATCTAATGGGCCTGACGAAGGTTTGAACTTAGGGTCTGTTTGCATCTCAAGCATGGCAATTTCCATTACAATATGCTCAAAGTCGCCACGAGCGTCATCGAGTTCTGAAAACTGTACCATGAAGTTTTGTACCGAGTCTAAACTATCCAACTTAACTGTTTTGGATAAATCGTAAGCTTTCTGCAGTTTCTTAAACAAATATTCTTTTTTGAGTGTCAATGCATTTATTTGCAACAATAGTTGTGCCTCGCCTTCCATCTTTCTGTCACGGACAGTTCTGTCAGATGGAATAGGATGAATAAAATTAAATACTACCGAAAATAGCGAATACGATTCGCAATGTGCGTACGGGGAATAGCGAATACGATTCGCGATATGGGGAACAATAAATTAGGGCAACAAATTAGAAGTTTTGTCTATTTTAGGATTAGGTTCAAAATCCAGAAGGTTAATTCTGAATGTGGTGAGAAGGGCCAGAAAATGTGGCATAAAGCCATGAGAAAAGTAGTGGACTGTATAAGTGCGTTGTTCTAAAAAACCCCGATGAACCCCAATACCCGCAAAGAAAGGAGAGACCGACTTACCCGTTACTTTCGTCACTATAACGTGGAAGGGGCGCCCCTATTCTGGTCCCAGTGCACTTGTAGATAGTTCTTTATTTTATATTAGATTTTCACCGTCGCTGTTAGCGTGATTTTTCTTGCAAGACTTTCTTTCGACACTGACACTTGACAGATTGTGTCTATGGTGATTGCCGGTCAATACCTACTCTTGTAAGCATTAAGGTTCATTGGTTCGGCTGTATACTGAACAGATCCTATACCTCATTTTACATTAAGAATACACATCACAACGCCTTACAATATATGGTCTTGAGAAAACGCCATCTAGTAACACTGCTATTTTCACACAACATTCTTTTCTTTCACATAACTGACTGTTATTAATTTAACTCTTTTATCTATCCAAATATCATAAACCCTCCATGACGCGTTCAAGAACCGCACATTATGACCACCATAAAAACAGACTGTTTTGTTAGAACAAATTTCTTATCTGTGAACATTATTCCATTTAAATTTCGAATTTCTCTGAAAAACAACGAAATTTGATTTGACCTCTATTCTAACATCAGTCGAGATGACGTTTAGTTCGAAATGGATTGTCAAGTTGCTTACAAATTTGACAAATGTCGCACGTGAGTAAGATATCGAACGATATGATAATTAGAGCTGATCCTAGTTTGTCTCTGAATTAAAAAAAAACTATGACAGCTGCCAGAAAACAACGCCGCCATGACGGTCTTAATATGCGGCTCCTGAATGCATCATGTAGGCTTATGATATGTGGATAGATAAAGCAGGGTATGTAACTGTACATAATTAGGCATTAAAAAACTGTGTGATGTTATTATGAAACGAGCCGAAGGCGAGAAACCCACACTCGTGTTTAATGCCCCTCATTATGTACAGTCACATAAACTACTATTATTAACCAAATTCAATAAAAAAAAATTGAGGAGGTTCTCAATTCGACTGTATTTTTTTTTGGTGTTTGTTACGCGATAACTCGGTAATTTATGAACCGAATTGAAACATTTTTTTTTGTTTGTAAGCATATATGTACTTCCAGATTGGTCCCGTTGTCACCACAATGATTCTAATGATGGGATCCTGGAGAAATCGAGGGAACTCTTCAAACTTGAAGCAATTTGGCTACTCATTTGAAGTCGGTCAAACAAAACTTTATTCTTAAAGTAAATTATCCTCTAGAGCATCATCTATATAAATAGAATAGGATAGAATTGAAATGTTTTAGCAGCAAGCGTACTTTTTATCTTGATTTATTTGGGAGCTTTCGTCAAACTGACGATGGGTCTAGTAATAATACAGGCATTAATAAATTGCACTTAGATCCGGTGAATGTGCCTTTATCTAAGCCTCTAGCGGCTCTAGCCCCATTACCTACCTTCGTGACAACACACATGAAGGCTTTTGTGCAGAAAAATACACGTTTAAAGCTAGACATTCAGCCATTCACCGAGGCGCCGCGAAGCGCCATTTTTCTCGGTGCCAAATGGATGGACGTAATGTTTTTTTTGTTTATCAAGGATTACAAATTATTGTTTATGTCAATACTTAAAAAAAACACGCAAAGTTTAAAGGAGTAGTGTAACCATTTGTCTCGGCGACAAATTAACAAAAAAGCTCTTTTATTTCTTGCCGATTAATAAAATATTAACATAACAATAATTGAACTTTTAGATTTAATATAAATGCAACCAAATAATTGATCTTTTATATTTAATATAAATAAATGTACCAATCCTCCCACAAGGTGGACTGATGACCTGGTAAAGGTCGCGGGAGTCCGCTGGATGCGGGTGGCGCAGGACCGGTCACTTTGAAACTCTTTGGGGGAGGCCTATGTCCAGCAGTGGACATCTTTCGGCTGATATGATGATGATGATGATGATGAAATGTACCAATTCAATTTTGAAATTGAATTATCTACCTATGCCGTATCATAATCTAAAATATTAATGTCTAGCAAGAACCCCTCCTGCAAAGGTAAAGGCCTCATCCAATGATGACCAGTGCTCCCTATCTTTGGCGCCTTTCCTCCACTCTTTGCCTCCTACTTGGGTGATGTCGTCTGCCCATCTGGTTACGGGTCTGCCGAGTTTGTGCCTGTGGGTCCTGCCACTCGACACACAGTTGTGCCTGTTGTCCAGCGACCATCGCGATCGGCCATTCTGGTTCGTGTCCTGCCCCCCTATTCTGTAACTTGTTTTAAGCTCACCTTAACGCTCACCCAGAATTATACCTTGACACCGCGATGCGTAGTAATTAAGCGTAGGTAGAGGTCTAGTTTCGTAACGGGTGACCGGCGGGGTGAGCCGCATTAACGCGTAGCGAATAACAGCCCTGGTTACGGGTCTGCCGAGTTTGTGCCTGTGGGTCCTGCTCACACAGTTGTGCGTGTTGTCCAGCGATCATCGGCCATTCTGGTTACGTGTCCTGCCCATCGCCATTTTTACTTTTGGACATATCGTATCGGTGATTTTTGTTTACAGTCGTATAGAGGCGTGTCGTATTATATGAATTTTATGAAACGGCGACAAATGGATGCGTCCATAAGTCCAAATTGATGGACGTTGATTTTGATGTTCCAACGCTAAATTTTGACATTTAGGACCATTCGGATCGCGCGTTGGCACGTTGCGCTCCGTATAATAATAATAATTTATTGAACCATAAAGTTGTGCAACATGACAGTCTTAATCAAAACGTTACAGCGATTCATTCCTACTGAACCGAAATTACTTACTAAACTAAATCTAAGTACTAACTAAAAACCATCCCTTTTCATATTCATTCATTTATTCATTGTTATGTCATGCATACATAATAAGGTGTTACATTTTCGTTACAAGTCACTTCATGACACCCTGTAAGGGCATACAATAAATTTAAACACAAATTCTAGGTAGATTAGTAAATCGAAACTTAACCTACTTGATTATTCATATTTAGGGTACCTATATGTCAGATAAGTTAATATATAATATGTCATCAAATTTAGTTACTCTCTCTAAAACTCTCTTACATTCAGTCATCAGTCGCGACATCCCTGTAACAAACACATCACACTGCGGTGATGCTACGCCGAGCACGGAGTTGAGGGACGTGTAGGCCTAACTAGACACCTTACCTATAGTATTAACAGACGATCGAACGGTGCGGTGGACCAAGAGGGACACAACTATCTGAAAGAATAAGAGACAAGACGTTTCTCTTATTCTTTTAGATAGTTGTGTCCTTCTCAGTCCACCGCACCGTTCGATAGTCTGTTAATAGGTACTATCAAGCCTGCATTACACTGGCGCGGCCTGCGGTGGCGGCACATAGTAAATTTGACAGCCAATGACAAGTTTTCTATTGTCCGCCGCGGCCAGGCCGCGCCAGGTCATTCATAGACGGATTTTGGTGCGCCGACGCTCCATTCGGAGCGGTCGTGAATGGCCTGCTTAACAAAAACGAATATTTCTCACAATAAAAACGCGGAAACATTTTGACCAACTGACAAAGACTAATAGTGTAGACTAGCAGACTTTAGCACTATATTATATAAACGGAGAAAGCTTTATTAGCCGGATTTGGTTGGTGACGATTGTTTCTGATTGCGTAATTAGGTTGTTAACGGTGATTAGGAATGCGTTTGGCGTCTGAAGGAAAACACGCTTTCCCGATGACCGCAGAATCCTGCGATGGCTGCAAGTTATAGGAGTGTAGCGTCGGGGTGCCATTTATTAACTATATATATATTTTACCTGGTACGGAATCGGGTTGAGCTATGTTTTTGTGAGGTTGTTAGCCTACCGTCCTGGTAGGGTAACAACCTGTCACTGCAATATCACATATTATCTCTAGGCCAACAATTGTTAGAAGTGGCGCTGAAAATTTCCCTTGTTCCTTGGAGATAACTATTATGGTCAGATAACTGGTTATCTGTGAAGATTGGTTTTCCTCATAGTTAGTTATCTCCAAGGATTTGTTTTTGCGCGACTACGGCAGATAAGATATGTTTTAGCTTCCACTGTAGCGTTGTTTAAAATACTGAACCGATTTTGATAAATGTGGTGTCAATCGATTCGAAATTATGCTCCGGGTGACATACCTTTTGTATGAAAAATAAAAACATGGTGGCTGTCACATACTTACATATATAAGTAACTGACTTTGAAAAAATATTTTGCTATCGTAGCGTGTTGGGCATCAAATGAAAGAGGAGAACATTTCGAGTTCAAATACATACCTACACATATTTATTATTCATAGTTACTTTTTCGTAGTCGGGATATACTCGTAGTTTTAAACTTTTCATGCTTGTTCCTTGCAGATAACTAGGTAAAGGCTATAGGTGTTGTATTCCTGGTAGTAAATAAGGGCTCCAGAGCTCCAGAAGGGCTGAATTTGCGTGATAGTGAGGGACCCAAAATAATCTGTATCAACTTAGCAACACAGTTAATTCTCAAATCAATAAAGGGCGGCAACGCAGTTGTGATTATTTCGGAGTCGCAAGCGTCCATGTCCATATGTAACGGTTTCAGCTTACCATCAAGATATATTGATGGCGTGCCCCGTGCGTGCCCCGCATGCCCACACTCCTGCTTGGAACACGACCTGAGGGATGCGACTGCCAGAGCTATCCGCACCGCTGCCCATTGGGCATCTCTTATTTGAGGAACCTCGACACGAAGGAGAAGAAGTTTACCATCAAGTAAGCAGGCTAATTTGCAACCGACGTTACATAAAAGAAGGTATTACCATGTCGCTATACAGCTAACAGGACAAGCTAACATACCTACGTGTTGTCACAATGAGGAAAGGAAAGGCTCCTATGCAGCTAAATTTATTTATTTATCGTTGATTGAGAGGTCGTTGTTGTTCTAGGAGGTCGTTGTTGTTCTTGGAGGTCGTTGTTGTTCTACGTCTGTAGGAATAACCCTAGAAACCCTACACGTGACCTCCGGGTGGTGCTAAAAGAACAACAAACTCGGCAGCTGCACTGTTCCTTCTGAACCTCGCAGCGCACACTGGAACTCTATCAGCGACATCGATACGAATACGTATATGTACCAGTGTGTAACCGCCATACGATAAATAAATAAAATGGCTTACCATAAACAACCTACTTAATTTGGGCGGGTATTGGTTTATTGCACGTAGAACCGATGGCCGTTGGAGCGGAAAGGTTCTCGAGTGGTAACCACGTACCGGAAGACGCGGCGTGGGTAGGCAGACAAGGACTGATAACCTGGTAAAGGTCGCCAGAGTCCGCTGGATGCGGGTGGCGCAGGACCGGTCACTTTGGCACTCTTTGGGGGAGGCCTATGTCGAGCAGTGGACGTCTTTCGGCTGATATGATGATGATGATGGTGATGAATGGGTTTTTTGCCGCAACTTCATACGAAATCAGTTGCGGCAAATAAAAAGTGGAACTCTGACAAGGACAACTAATTATATTTCTCTTTCTGTCACACTTAAGAGAGGTAGGGCACAGCGGAATGTCATCTCGCTCGTATGTGGAGCAGCCCAACTGGGGAAGTACCTCCACCTTACAGAAGACCGCAGCCATAATAGGACCACTGCTTTGTAGTGTTGCTATATTATTGCATGCTATGAAGCATGTGGTGTTGTGTTCCTGGTGGTGAGTAAGGTCGCCAGAGCTCCCTAGGACGCGCTGTGTTGGGAGTGAGGGACCTGCATGTCTCTATCTGCCAACACAGCGAATCCTCAAGTGAATAAAGGGTCGGCGATGCGCTTGTGATTCTTCTGGAGTCACAAGTGTCCATAGGCTACGGTACCAGCTTAACATCAGGCAGGCCGTAAGCTTGTTTGCCACCGTCGTTGTATAAAAAACAAAACACTTATCGAGATTTGTATGCTGCACGCTCGGATGTAGTGTTATTATTTTATTATTACCATAGCTAGTCCTGAATGTAATTATAATAATGTCCTCTCATGTCTTGGGCCACCGCCATGTTTGCGTAAGAAACACAGAAGCGAGGCGACACTCGCAAGATGTGCTCAAATAGTGCACCCGGTGAAATACTACCGCGTACGCTATACAAATGTTGTTCTTTTCTTGTTAAGGCGGCTCTAGCCCTACAAAAGTTTTCCCACTTGCTCCAAACAAGAGCTACGACTATTTAAAAATCCGTTTTCTGAGCTCACGTCGCCTTAAATTATTGAACGAGCGAGCGAAGCGACAAACATTATTTCGTATGTCCGGACGTCCGTCCTGTCCTCCTCTACAGTGTACAGAGGCCTAGTATAAGTTTTATTCACCAAAAAACGTTGGCGTAATATATGGCTGGACAAGCCCTTACCACCCTTTGAAAAAAAATCATGATTTTTTACATTTTAATTTATTTAATGAACCTAGTTTTTTAAAGAGTAAAACGGGACCCTATTACTAAGACTTCGCTGTCCGTCCGTCCGTTCGTCTGTCTGTCACCAGGCTGTATCTAAAGAACCGTGACAGCTAGAGAGTTGAAATTTTCACAGATTATGTATTTCTGTTGCCGCTATAACAACAAATACTAAAAACAAAATAAAATGATGTTTTAAGGGGGGGCTCCCATACAACAAACGTGATTTTTTTGCCGTTTTTATAGATAATGGTACGGAACCCTTCGTGCGCGAGTCCAACTCGCACTTGGCCGGTTTTTTTTTATTTAAATTTTTTGTAAACAAATTATTATGTTTTTTTTGTGGCAATAAATTATTTTTCTTTCTTTCTTCTTCCAATAGTAAATTATGCCGTGTAGGTAACTATAGTTGCTTTTTGCATATTTATATTAGACCTTGCTTAACACCTTGAGAACATGTAAAGATCGCAACGAGTGGCTTGTTGCTTGTGAGCAGCCTGTTTGCTATATTATTTCGTTATTTAAACTTTAATGGACCATACAAATTGTACAAAACCGGACTTACTAGGTATAGGTATAGTACGCAGTACAAAAGTTTGCGTGTCTGAAGATAGCCTCGAGTCGCCTCCCGCATACCCGTCCGGCCCGACCCATCTGACACCTTTGCGGCGCTACTAGTAGCTAACATCAGAATCGTTAAAGGCCTCCACACACCGGTCGCGGGCGCGGGTCGGGCGCGGGCCCGCGCAAGTTGTAAAACATCGAAAATAAAATTCAAACACACATCGAACGCGGGCCCGCTGCGGGCCCGCGTCCGACCCGCGCACGCGACCGGTGTGTGGAGGCCTTAACTGATTTTAATCGTATTGTACCATGAGGCGTTCTCTTCCGGGCACACCATGGCTTGACCATGGCTAGGCACTAAGATAAGGCTATTTAATCAGAAACAGGTGGAGCAGGGGTCAACTTAGTAAAAAAAACTCATTTTCACATTTATTACTTATAGGTACTCTGATACGTATAATTTGTAGGTATACTGACATTACTGAGATACCATACATTGTATAATTATACTTACAAAATATTTTTTTGTCAATCGTAGGTTTTATGAAGGTCTTAAGTATTCTTGGATTAGGTACAATGAGGTACCTATCTATGTTTCGGCCTTGCGCCACATGGAAGATAGATAGATAGAAGAAGATAGAAAAATGTTTATTCAAATAAAGCACATATTACAGAATAAAAAGTTAAGACTTAAATGTAAACATGAAAAACAAACAAAGATAATTATCTTCGCATTACAATAAAAAATATTAATTCATAATAAAATAACAACTTGAAATAAATTATTATTCAAAATACAATTCATATAACTACTTCATACTTTCTATGAGATGTGAGTGAGCCCCCCTTTGCTAAACTTTAGAAAAAAATTGTTACACAGTATAACAGTCGATACTAAATCACTGTGAAGTAAATTAGCTACGTACTTAATCAATTAATTAGTTACTTTTAAATAAACCACGAAACTCAATTTATGAAATTCATTCATTCGTTCACATTCAGCTAAACATAAATAAAATGCCTCAAGGCAATCAAAATTGAACTCAACTATATTTCTTACTTGGACTATCTCTCCCAATCTTCCTCTTCCGTGATTTTCACAAGTCTTTTTGTTTCTTCCCAAAGGTCTCTCGGCAGAACCGTATCATTCGCAAACCAGCTACTATAAAACTGCATGCAGTCACGAAAGTGTTTACCACTGTCCTGTTCAACCCTGGGATCTATCCCTAAATATACTGACATAGTAGCAACCCTGTCCAAAGGTCGGCCAATTAGCTGCAAGCCTGCGTTCAATAGCTTCTTCAAAGCCTCATTGTCCAGATGTCTAAAGAATTCCGATTTTCCCAATCCTGGGTCCATACTGTACACGTTCACTCCTTGGCCTTTGATTCTCTTGTCCATTTCCACAGTAAACAACACATCAGCCAGCTTAGCGTTGCAGTAATACTGGAAGTTTGTGTATCTCCCAACGTCGTTCATGTGATCGAAGTCTATGAACCCAAGGAGCAATGCCAAAGACGACACGTTGACGACTCTGCTCGGCGCAGACACCCTCAGAAGCGGGAATAATAGGAACGTAAGCAGAAACGAGCCGAAATAGTTCACCTGCATCATATTTTGGAGACCGTCTTCAGTCAATCTGTCTTCTAAGCCAATGGCGCCGATGTTGTTAATCAAAATGTCCAACCTCGCCTCTTGCATCATCGTCTCGCGTGCGAAATCCCTCACAGACCTCAATGATTCCAAGTCCATGGTTCTGGCAACGACATTATCATGCTTCGCTGCTTTTGTAATTATGTTTCTCGCGTCCGCCAACTTGGCAGGGTTCCGACTGGCTATGATGACCTTGGCCCCTCGCTTGGCCAAGTTCTTGGCTACTTCTAATCCAGTGCCTGACGTCGCACCCGTCACTAGAGCCACTTTTCCGTCCAACCGAATATCCGACTCGCAATTGGAAAACTCGTCCCTTGCCATTTCGAAACAGGAATACGTTCGCGTATGCAAAAGTCGCAAGTTCTAAAACTGCTCGGAGCAACAATAAAAAAAAATACGTCCAGTTACTTTTGTTTTTGTTTATGAACTGAGCAATTATTAAACCTACAAGGCGAGGTGGTCGAAACCTTGAATTGAATAACCAATTCATTTCAATTGACGACCGGTTCGCCGACTTAGTGGGTAGTGACGCTGAAGCTGAAGGTCTTGGGTTCGAATCCCGGTAAGGGCGAATAAATATGTGTGTGATGAAAGAAAGAAATTAGTATATTGCCAGCCAAAATAACACCACATCACAATTTAGGAGCATAAATATTTGTTTCTGAGTCTTGGATGTTTTCTATGTATTTGAGCATTTATGTCTGTTAATTATATCGTCGTTTAGTACCCATAACACAAGCCTTATTGAGCTTACTATGGGACTAGGCCGATTTGTGTAAGATTGTCCCCTTAATTAATTAATGAATTAATATGTAGCCGGACTGGGCTGGTTTTAAAGACGCACTATTTCGACACAAATGCGTAAATCGTGATGAAGAATTTGTTTCTAAATGGTTACGAGGATTTTAAATTAATCCATTTTGGTGCATTTGAGTTGTATATGAACACACATGTGAAATTTCTTTGTGATACCAAATAAATATATTTCTTTCTTTCTTTCTAATTCAAATGATGTCACCCAATTACATCACTTTGTAGTGGATGCCCAACAGGCTATGAAATCTATGTTAGGTTAGGCCTCACATTTTATTCTTCCTCTGACAGGCTTGTTTAGGTACCTACTCGTAATTTGCACTCACGACTCGCCGGTGCGGTAGACATAGTATAACTATAAAACTCTATTCGCTTCCAATGTAATATGTATATATGTATGTAATACTTATGTTATATTCTGTTCATTGTTAATTTTAATTTCTTTTCCTCGCATAATGAGCGTGCAGAAATTCACAAAGTTTCTGTGATGCATTAGTAAGTATAATACCTATACATTATGACATTTTAGAAAACGCACTAAAAATTAACAACTGTCTGTGCGTGTACATGCAGTAACGTGTTTTAGTATTCGAGCTACGTCAGTGGAAAGGAAATTTAATGCCGTCTGTACTGTTCTGCAGTCTACAGATAACTTCTCGTTAAAAAAGGTTCTTTTTTTTTTTTTTTTTTTTTATTTATTTAATACAATTATGTTTACATAGTTACTGTGTTACACATAAAGCCACTATTTAAAACCTGGAAGGTTTAGGCAATAGTTGGCGGGATCGCGCGGTACATCCCGCGTTCCATAATTTACTTAAGTATAATATAATATAACAATTTGCTAATATGTACTCCAATTTACTACTTACCTTCATCTAAACTTAGGTAGTACTTTTTAAGTAGCTTCTTACATTTTTCATGACTACTAATGGTATCGGTGAGGTCATGTAATAATTTCTTGGGCAGGTTATTTAAGATAGATGGAAGTAAGTGATCAATAGTTCTGTTACCATAAGTGTTCTAATGAGGCTGTTCAACACGGCGGATTTATCCTGTTAGTTAGGTGTTGCTATAATAATAAAATTTGCGGGCAATATTACACAAATCAACCTCGTCCCAAAGCTTGTACTACGGGTACTATTTATTTATTTTGCTAATGTCTTATGCAACAGGAGTTGATGCCACTGACATTCTAAATGCAAATTCATCTGTAATAACATAAATTAATAAGACATTTATTTAGCAAAATCGTTTATACGTAGTATTACAAGTACCAGACCCTGCACTAGGCTTTGCCTGTATCGCAGGAGACCGCATATAAAATTTTACATTACAACGATTAAAGATATTAAAATCAAATTGGATAGTATATTATAAATATATAAGTATTAAATAAAGAATACAATGTGTGTCTTTGTAAAGTGTTTGTGTGTGTATGTGTGTGTGTTTTATTTGACTATTTCCAGAATCTTCTCTATTTCTTCATAAGAAAGTGAATTGAGCCATGATTGTACCTTAAGTTTTACTTCCCTCGTCGAGTAGTCTTGTAAAGGATTTTTTGTACATATTCTATTATATATGAATGTATGGAAAAACGAGCCAAATCTTTGCGCAAAAACTGAATTTGTAGAGGAAACACTAATTCTGAAATTACACTTTTGCGATAGTTCTGTATATTCGCCAGAATTAATAACCTTGGAGTGACATTTCAATATGACTCGCATAATAAAACTCCCACCGACATTAAGTAGGTACATCCGTGTTCTTATATACCAGCTGAGTTGGGAAGCGGCGACGTTCCTTTAGGATAACTTTAAGGACAGCTCATTGTGCTCTTTCCAGGAGAAGTAGGTATATATTTTTTCGCAGCTCCGCCCCAAGTGTGGTAAATAAATAAATTTACATACCTGTTACAAGTTGCTGCAGTTGCGCTGCTAGGTACTTATCTTGCTCAATTCGCGATATTTTTTCGGTATTTTAAAATTGAATTTATTTAGGTACCTAATGATGTGGAAATATTAGATGGTTCTGCAAGAATAAAAGATGTGAAATTAAATACCTTTGGTTCCTGCCAAGGAGGACTACTTATACCTACTTATAGATTACTTGTATATACAGAAAGCCAAGAAAGTGGAATTGGTTGAATTAAACTGTCCATTGTTGGACAGTTTGAATTCATAGATGGCCTGTTCATTCGACGTCCAAGTAACCCCACCCCAGCTTTCTGACCCTCTTTTGCCACATTTCCGAGCAGTGGCGTGAAAAAGTAATTATCTGCCTAGTTCTCTGTCTAACATGCCTACGATGCGCAACAGTTACCCAATGTCAACAATGAGCCACCACAATTTGAAACAGGTCGTGGGACCACGCAAAATGACTTTGAGCTGGTGCGGTATTTAACCTACTTTGGATGGAAACACTGCAATTAAAAATATTGCTAATTTAACGAAGGTATTCCTGTTAACAGGTTAATTGCAACTTTTTGGACGCATTATGCAAAAGTCAGCAAACAATAAATAAATATTTTTTTGTCAAAAATTTCATTTTTGGTACAAGATTTTACTGCCGACTGTACTTTTCTGCATACCATCATCAACTACTCATTCTAACGAGCCCAAACTCGATGGGGTTGTGTCGTTTTATTGCGGAGTTCCTATGGCCACCTTCCAGCTCCAGCATAAGATCAGCTCCATGTCATCATAATATTGCATTGTCATGCGATATACATATGCATGCAAAATTTCAGCTCAATCGGATAACGGAAAGTGACTGAAAAATGGATTGCAAATTTTGACGGACAACTTACATACATACATACATATTTACATACATACGAACTGTGCAACGAGTGCAAGTTAAAATAAAACTTGTAATAAAAATTACTAACTGTTGAAATCTTTTTGTTCACACAAGGAGAAACAATTTTTTTTTAAATTTAATAATACCAATTTTCACTGAATTTGAGTAAGTAAAGTCGGTTTGCTCCTTATCTTTTTGTTCGATTTGTTTTAGAAAGAGGTCGTAAAACAAAAATTACTCTTCTCTGGAGTTGTAGTATTCCAAAGGTTACGGCGTCCACTTAATCATCAGTACATTATGACGTCCGGTCATCCTTGCTACTTAATAAATAACCGATTGCTCAAGCTAACACAAGACAGACACCACGAAGTGATTTATTTTATGTCAATACCACAAACTGAGAGTGCGAGTTAAGTCACACCACGCACACACTTCCAAATGTTTGCGAAAACGTATAAAGGTTCCCTGTCAATATTTTCCTTCAAAGAAAATCAAATAAATGACCTTACGAGCTAAATAGGAACGCAGTCTATCGAAACCCACACATTAGGTACCATCGCATAAAAAACCTGGATACAATTAGTATTTAGTTTAATTTTAACCACACAGACATTAATCACAAATCTTAAAACTTATCACTTAGTGATATTCTCCCAGTCTTCATCAACACTAATTTCAACAAGTTCCTTTGAAGCGTCCCAAAGTTTTCTTCTCAGCTCGTCATCGCTTGCCGACCAATGATTGAACCATTCCATACAAAATTTGTAATGTTTACCGCTCACTTCTTCAAGTTCTGGCGCAGATGCTAAATACGCGATCTGGGCACCGACGTCTTCTTTAGGCTGTCCGATTAGTCTTATAAAAAAACCAGCTACATCTCTTATACCATTAGGAACTTGGTTCAACACATCCGTATCAGGAACTACAAAAGGATCAAAACTGTTTGCAGTTACATCACGAATTTTTAGTTTTCTACTAAGTTCAACGTTGAACAGCGTCATAGCTAGTTTAGAATTGCTTAGTGATTCAATGAAGGAATATCTCCCAATGTCGTTCCAGTGATCGAAATCGATGTTGCCTATATACATAGAACCAGCTGACCCGTTGATGATCCTACTGGGTGCAGATTTGTGCAGAAACGGTATCAATAGGAACGTGAGCAGGAAAGTTCCGAAATAATTCACTTGCATCGTTAAATTCAGACCATCTTCCGTCTGGACATCAGGCAGGCCTACAGCACCAGCGTTGTTGATCAAGATGTCCACTCGATTCTCAGCATTGACAGTTTCAGTTACAAAATCCCTTACCGAATTAAATGATCCTAGATCCATAGTCCTGTATGCGATATCCTTGTTACCAGTCTCTTCTTGAAGCCGGTCTCTGGCTAGTTCCAGTTTGGTTTGATTGCGGCTAGCTATGATTACTCTAGCTCCTCGATTTGCGAGATTCTTTGCCGCTTCATAACCAACTCCTGAACTTCCCCCTGTCACGATAGCCACTTTACCATCTAATTTAGCGTTGGTTTCACACATTTTCCTTGACTGCTACGTTTTAGCTTGGAGGCAATGAGAACACTGAACAAACAGGCCCTTGGAAGCAAAACGGGTTTGAGTCGATATACGTTTTGTATGTGAGTCACATCATAAATCACAATTAACTACAATTCTTAATATAGACGTTACTGCGGAAGCTTTTTTATATTCACTGTACGTTCTTGTCAAACCACTCCGTCTTCGTAAAATAATACAATTTTTTATCTTTCGGATCTTTTTCTCGGGTAGGTATTAACAGTAATAAAATTGTATGTTTAAACAATTAAACGGATTTTTTTGGGCCCCGTAAACCACGACCGTTCGATGGGCTGATTGTTTGTCGGAGCGTAAAGATTTAAATATCACTTAGGTACTTATCTATGTATATGCACTCAACCACGGCAATTTGTCACGGCTAAAATTAGGATTCCGTATTCTGGCTGATATCCTAAACAATAATAAAAAAAGTATATAAGTAGGAGTAGGTAGTCATTCTCAAATAATGTGTTTGCTGTTTTGGCTTTCTGGCCAATCCACGCACCGTCAGAGCCGAGCAAAAGGGTCCTGCGAGGCCCGCCTTGAAGTAAGCACAATAAAAAAAAAGATAATGTGACGGACTATTCGGGAAATTTATCCGTAACTTTTGCACATGGATGTGACAAGTGACGTTAACACTATCAATACCAGGCCCCCTAGCATGGATGGCCTCTTATCACGCGATAAGTGACAAGATAACAGCGTCGTCTCGTTCTATCGAACGGTGTCAGCCAGGGACGGATGCTCTATCATGTCACTTATCGCGTGATATCCATGCTACGGGGCCAGGAGCCCGTAGTCGCTTTTCGCTACATGGTACGGGAAAGCCCACGGGAACGGCTACAGCGTAGCGATTCTTGGCAGTGAAGTGTCTATTTGAGATTGAGAATGGCCCATGCAGGTATTTCAAGATTAGGTACCCTGCTTGCATCCTTAATGAGCATATTCCAATTGGTGTAAGTAGGCAGCAGTTTCTGCGGAAGTGACTGGCACAACCTAGAAGGTTGACTAGACCCTGTTGTAACTAAAACTTAATTTTTTTTAATACTACGACGATGGCAAATAACCTTACGGCCTGCCTGATGTTAAGCAGGTACCGTCGCCTATAGACACTTGTGACTCCAGAAGAATCACAAGCGCGTTGCCGACCTTTTATTCACTTGCGGATTCACTTTGTTGGCAGATAGAGACATGCAGGTCCCTCACTCCCAACACAGCGCATCCTAGCGAGCTCTGGCGACCATACTCACCACCAGGAACACAACACCACACACCCACCTTGTCGAGTTATGGGCAACTTGACTGGCACAGGGGCGGCAATTGAAACGCCATTAAAAAATATCGGGTACTAGCGCTTTGCAAAGATCTACCCATCCGGGGCCTCACTAAAATCTTCCAGCCCTGAACCTCGCAATGGCTAAAGCCTGCTGATTGATGTTCCCTAGTCGGTTATAGGCCTCTAACTCGGCTGCGACTGTTGTTGTATACAACAACCGGTGATCAACAACCAATCTAACATGGCTTCCCAGTTCCCAAGCGCGGCGCAGCAGCCCGCACTCCGCAGTCCGCAAGTCCGCACTGGATCGTATCGTTAGGGCGACTATCCACCAAAGCTGTGCGACGTTGCGAGGCGGCGAGCGAGGAAAAAATCCACCAATAGCATTGCTGGGCTCGGTTGCGCATCGCCTATCGCTGCATGTTTGGCACAGCTTTGGTAGCTTACTGACCCTTAAAGTGGCTTCCCAAGGTAAGTTACCAAAATGTATACAAGAGCTATCTCTAGATAGATTTCTAACTGAAGATAACTAAAGTTTTTTTTTTACACAACGTCGGTGGCAAACAAGCTTACGGCCTGCCTGATGTTAAGCAGGTACTGTAGCCTATGGACACTTGTGACTCCATAAGAATCACAAGCGCATTGCCGACCCTTTATTCACTTGAGGATTCGCTGTGTTGGCAGATAGACATGCAGGTCCCTCACTCCCAACATAGCGCATCCTAGGGAGCTCTGGTATAATAAATAAAATAATAAAATAAAAATAAAATAAAATAAAATAAAAATAAAATAAAATGCAATTATTTCGGACAACTTAAAAAGGATCCATAGGTTGTTAGTATGTACTAGAAGACTTATATAACTATGTTAGGCCTTAAACTTAAATGTAGGGAGGACCAGTGCCTCAGTAGGCAACCGTCCCATCTGTCGGCCACCACGTTCAGGAGACTGTGGCGGCTGGCGCGCACCCTGCGGAGCGTCGCGGCGCAGCGCTTGCGCAGTGTCGCGTGGAAACCGTCCACTTGAGCGTCCGCGAACATACCGGACGCACTATAGTGTCGCGGCAGCCGCAACAGTACCCTGAACGCATCATTGTATTGCACACATAATGTCCTACCTGTCTCGAAATATTGCTTAATAATATTCTTCAAAATATTTTCATGTTTGTATTTGAGCCAATCTCCGGGCGTTTGAACCGCTCGGTCTTGAGCCGACAAGATTATTTCAGCAGAGGTAAAACATACCGCGGAAAATTAAATCATAAATAACTCAGCACCGGTATTGGCTTACGTCTTCATCAAAAGTGGACTCTGATATTCGTCAATTTTAATAGTATTTTTCTTAATTTGAATTTAAAATTTGAATATAAAGTGCCCATGCCATATACTAAGT
The DNA here is from genome assembly GCA_963854355.1 of Epinotia brunnichana. NCBI lineage: Eukaryota > Metazoa > Arthropoda > Insecta > Lepidoptera > Tortricidae > Epinotia > Epinotia brunnichana. Next base: position 27,714,970 of record OY977951.1, on the reverse strand, counting down.
ACATCGTCGAGCACTCGGACGATTACCTTATGGTCAGTAGCGCCGTATCGTACCAAACGTGTTGGACCTGGCGGTTTCGAGTCCGGTTATTATGTTAATTATTTAAGTTTTGTATGTTGATATGTATTTAAGTCTGTAAGGTATATGTAAATAAGGACCTTGTTGCCAGATGCAAATTAATACGTTGATGGACATCAGCTCCATTCAGTTCAGACATAATAGGAATAACAATAGGATTGCGCCTATAGGCGTCTACTGCCCACCAATACGTGTTATTAAATAAACCTAGTGACGGGGGGTAAACACGTAACGTTCCGAACGCACGTCGGTACAATTTAACTGTCAATTTTCCATATAAAAAGTGATATTTTGACCTACCCGACGTTCGTAAAATGCGTTACGTGATCGACCTGCAGAGGGGTAATCACGTAACGTTCCGAACGGGCGTCGGTACAAATCAACTGTCAATTTTCCACATAAAAAGTGACATTTAGACATACCCGACGTTCGTACAATGCGTTACGTGATCGACTAGCTGAAGAACACATTTTTTTTAATAAATAAATCTAAATCAGGAAAGTAGCCAATTATACCTACGTTTTTATTGTGTAAAACTATAATTGGCTACTTTCCTAAAAATATACATTTAGTCCGTCAGTTATATTATCAAAGAATATTGTACACGTATTTTTTATTTTGTCAATCAAACAATAGTAGTTTATGTGACTGTACATAATGAAGGGCATTAAACACGAGTGTTAATGCCTAATTATGTACAGTTACTACTAATTTATCTATCCACATATCATAAGCCTCCATGATGCATTCAGGAGCCGCATATTATGACCGGCATCGCGGCGTTGTTTTCTTGCAAGCTGCCATAGTTTTTTTTTAATTCAGAGACAAACTAGAGTTGGATCCAACTATAGTATCGTTCGATATCTTACAAAGTATGCAAATTGACAATTCATTTCGAACTAAACGTCATCTCGACTGATATTAGAATAGAGGTCAAATTTCTTTGTTTTCAGAGATGTTCGATATTTGAACGAAATAATATTATCGAAATCGATGTCATTATTTAACAATAATAACATTTTCACAGATAAGAAATTTGTTTAAACAAAACAGTCTATTTTTATGGTGGTCATAATGTGCGGTTCTTGAACGCATCATGGAGGGTTTATGATATTTGGATAGATAAAAATGGTGAAGATATACTTAGCCCGTTAATAAAGTTCCGCGTGATGTCACATTATGCTAAAAAGTGTAACATAAGTAATGTGACGCCACGCGGAACAATCTAACTGATGGACTAAATAGAATTATTTTTTTTTACCCAGGAAAGTACCTACACAAACCTGCTTCAAAATTTCACAAGAATCAGTTGAGAAATACGACACGTAGAGGAGAACGGCCGGGCAGTTGGACATACGAAATAATTTTAGCCCATGCAAGCTGAAACGCAGAACATCGTTCGCTTCGCTCGAAAGATAATAAGAGAAAGTAATCATCATATCAGCCGAAAGACGTCCACTGCTGGACATAGGCCTCCCCCAAAGAGTGCCATAATGGCCGGTCCTGGGCCACCCGCATCCAGCGGACTCCCGCGACCTTTACCAGGTCATCAGTCCACCTTGCGGGGGGCCTACCCACGCCGCGCCTTCCGGTACGTGGTCGCCACTCGAGAACCTTTCCGCCCCGACGGCCATCGGTCCTAGGTGCAATGTGCCCCGCCCACTGCCACTTAAGTTTAGCAATTCGGAGGGTTATATCGGTTACCTTGGTTCTGCTGCGGATAGCCTCGAAAGATAATAAGAGAAAGTAATATTAATAAAATTAACCGTCGCATCAGTCGCATGTGACTAAAACCCTTCATTGTTCATAGTTGAAACACTTAGCGTAAACATATTATGTGGTCGTCAAATCACAGAACACAGTAATCAGCACTACATATAAATTCCTTTCACATTGCGAAAATATCGCGAAACACAATATTATGGGTTCCACTGCCGTTGAGAAACCCGCATGTTCACTGAACATGAGTGATAATTATTAATTTATAGTTATTATTCAATGGCTGTAAATTATTGTAAATGCGGGATGGGATGCATTCGGAATAATGCACTGTGTTTAAAACATTGACTTAACTATTACTAGATACGTATAGACTGGCCACTTAGAACATTTGACTTGACGTCATCCACCAGGCAGCCATCTTGGATTTCAGTACCGCAGACTACTTACGCATAGGTACCTAACTACCTACTTACTTACTTAGATATAATTTGATACCATTTAATTTTGATATAATTTGGTTTCGCCGAATTTTATCAAAGTGGTCCATTTAAATAGCAACTCTACCGTCCAAGGTAGAAAATTCCAATTACAGTTTTATAAAAAGTCAGATACTCAACCATACCTATAGGGAATGTCTGATCTATGCTGTTAATCAGACCTGCTTTAAATAGAGGTACTCATAGTTGTATAAAAGCGTGGTTTTATTTCAACTCTCTTAGTTTACATTATAATATTACGAACACTTTATTACTCAATGAATAGACTTTTTAATAATATCAGCAGCCTTTTCAGACATGGCCACGAGCACAGAGTTGGGGTACAAAGAAAGTGGAGACGGGATGACACTGGCGTCCATGATGCGAAGTCCTGACACCGACTTTACTCTGAAACCAATACAAACATAAGGAACGTAAACGAGTGAGGCGCTCTCTCGTCGATTGGCTGGCGCCCGACTACTTTTATAATTATTTATGCACTTTTGAAAACTACGATATTATTGACATTCCTATTGTGATACTAATAACTGTAAAGGGCGTCATTTAACAACCTATAATCAGCATGCATCGTATAATAAAATGCCTCACACATGTGTTTTCTCAATGACGAGTGGGAATATCGATCTCGACCCTTTTTATATGCATGGTTGGCCTTATCACGCGATAAGTGACAAGATAGAGCATCTGTCACTGGCTGACACTGTTCGATAGAACGGGATGACGCGACGCTCTTATCTTGTCACTTATCGCGTGATAAAATCAACCATGCTACGGGGCCTGAGCATGTTTCAACAATTCTTCTTAGAATTGTATCCTAACCACGGGACAGAATAACACGAAAAATAGTATTTTATACAATCGTTACACAATCATCATCATCATCATATCAGCCGAAAGACGTCCACTGCTGGACATATACCTCCCCCAAAGAATGCCAAAGTGACCGGTCCAGCGCCACCCGCATCCAGGGGTCTCCCGCGACACAGTGAGGGCTCTTAAAGTCGAGTACCGTGTTTAGGCGACAAGACTTGCCGAGTTGCCTAAGTAAGGTACGAAAATGTAAGAGCTAATTGTGTAACTATTGTACATATACAATGCTTTTCCTACGAGTCAACTGAAATAATAAACATACAAACAACTTGGTATATGGTTGAAAATCTAAGCTCTGCTGAAACGAAGCGCAGCCCACCGGCTCAGCCTGTCGTTGATGTCTTTTATTCTATGATCAAGGCGACGTTTTATTGGTCGAATTCATTATAATTCAGGTCAAATTCATTTTAGTTGTCTAAACAGTTGTATAATAATTAATTATAGTTGAGTTGAAAGCTCCATAGAAAAAAAGTATGTGATTATAGTTTAAGAAGTACGAAGTCTTAATTCAATCACGACGACTATAAAAAAAAGAAGCGGGTTGTGTCGGAGATATATACAACCGTTAATTAAGTTTAAGTGGATATTTCTTTGTTGGCTAATATGGAACCCTAATATATCTGAATTAATTCACTAAAATCTGTATAAGTACAGATACATCGGTAGGTATATATGGCAACATTGACTGACGTAGCTCATTTGACTCGCGATACATTGAAAATGGCGGTATTTTCATGTCCGCCACATAAACTAAATAGGTGGTAGTGACCCTGCCTACGATGCAAGAGGTCCTGGGTTCGAATCCCGGTAAGGGCATTTATTTGTGTGATGAGCACGAATATTTGTTCCTGAGTCATGGATGTTTTCTATGTATTTAAGTATTTATTTATCTATATAAGTATGTTTATCTTCTTCTAGTACCCACAGTACAAGCTTTGCTTAGCTTGGGACTAGGTCGACTTGTGTAAGATTGTCCACAAATATTTATTTATTTATTTTGTTATTAACAACTAATGGCAAATAAAGAGAGATTAAAACATGTAATAAATTATTATTTGAAATTAAATTAGGCTTCTCTACAATAAGTTATTCCGGAAGTCACGTGATACATTTTGAACTGTACCAGAACACGAGCAAAGAAGTATCCACTTAAAATGTTGTTTAACTCAAAAATTTAATACTTATGGAACACCTACCTCAGTTGATCGTCCACAACACTGCCGCCCGCGGCCGTCCCCCCAATATGATGTCCCGTTACTGCGACTTCCCTCAGCACACATTCAAGGAACTCATCTGGAGGTCTCTCCGGCTTCTTAGGTTTATGTTCCACCTTCTCTTTAAGCTGCGCTTGGATGGATTGTGGTGGGATTATTCTGTAATGAGGATTTCTGTTAGCCAAAGCCTGCCAAAACTTCAGCCATTTCGGCGGTATCCAGAGCAAAATTTGACAGCAGAAGCAATAAGGTCAAAAAATTGACGATGGTCGTACGCTAAGATATATATGTAGGTAAGTTCATGACTGTATTCAAAAACCAGTCCCAAATGATATTATGGAACGGCTACACGCAGGGCCGTAGCTAAGGGGGGCATTATGGGGCAATGCCCTACCTTAAAATACCTCCCTACCTTAAGAAACTGCCTCACACAGATTAGATCAAGTTAAATTTTGACTTGCACCCTACCTGTAATTAATTACGGCTGCCCTATCTTAAATTCAACTCTGGCTACGGCCCTGGCTACACGCCATAGTTAAGACTCAGTTCTTTAAAACCTGTTTATTTCTGAAGTTTGAAATTTGAAAGTTGTCAATGAGGCGACAGGTGCTGGTGCCATATTTAACGTTTACCTGCCTGTAAAGTATGGTTGTTGCAATACAACCCACCCCAAGTGATAATACATATGAGTGCAACACAATAATCTAAGTTAAGCCCATAGTCGTTGGTACGAAATCACTAGATGACCTGAATGGTAGTCAGAGTCAGCCAATGAACTTAAATGTACAAATAAAAGAGTCGCAAAGTGGTAGACCAATGTCTTGTCTGACGTACCAAAGTGCTTAATTACACACAGAAGCAGGTAGTCCAAGTTGTCGAACATAAGTATTTCCGAGCACACCTTTATACTGATCTGGGTATCTAGTCAACTTACTTTCTCCTTCTTTTACGCTCTGGCCCGAATTGGTCAGTTCTCGTATAGTTCCAGAAGGAAAGACACCGTTCTGGTCGCGGCCAGTGAATTCTCGCCCCTATTTCCTGGAACGGGGGCGACGATACCAAACGCTCAGCTCGACGAATTGCTGCAATGCAATGCATAATTCATTTGGTAAAAAAATATTGAGAAGTTGAACACCAGAACGTCATCTCGCTCATTTAGAACAGTCAACTGGGCACGTACAGTAAGCATCAGAAGTAGCTAAGCAAAATAACACGCTCAAAATGACCTACACAGAACCTTATTCCCTTGACATTAGAGTTCGTGTGTAGATCATTTTAAGCTCTACAACTACTTCTGCTGCTGTCCACCTTACAGAAGACGGCAGCAATATTAACATCACTATATTGCTCTGTACATGAGTAAGTAGTCTCCAGAACTCCCGGTTTGCACTGTGAGTGAGAATATGGGAACTGCGTCTCTAGTTGTCGTCACAGCGAATCATCACAACAGGAAAGGGTCGGTCTGCTGGAGTCACAAGAGTCTATAGGTGGTCCGATGCTAGCTTACCTCTTGCCTAGTATTAAAAAAGAAATTGTATAACTGTTTTCTTGGCTTATTATTGACATTACTTTGGATGCCCTGTACATCGTGAACTTTGTTGATTTAAGTACCTACATACCTTTAATCATGCACTTGACGTCAAAGCCGTCATGGAGCCATAATAGTTGCTTACATGCATGATGGCCAACTCCTATGCAATATAACAGGTCTGAAATGACCTATGGCCGCAGCGGAACTAGAACAATACGCGTCGCTAATGCAGTTGAAATTCGTTGATTTACCTTTAACCATGCACTTGACGTCGAAGCCATGATGCAGGTAGTTAGGGTCCACCAGCGGAGGCACGTTGGTGCTCAGGTCCCTGAGCGTCACGGAACCTCTGCTACGGGGCTGCGCGCAGGTCGCTAGGAACATGAAGCCTTCTCGGCTGCTGTCGTTGTGGAAGGTGAATGTGTCTCGAAATACCTGAAGTATGTTAGAGGATGAATTTCAATTTGAAGGGAAAACTGCTTCAGCTGAAAATAGTTTTTAAAGTAGACAATTATGATTTCAAGGTTAGCAATGAGCTGTTTTACGACGCAACATGTTAAAATTTTCGCCTCAGTGTTGTCTTTTTAGGCTTGTAAAATTGTAACTTGTAGCTACGTGAAACACCACATCCCCAGAAGATATATCTGAGGGAGCTAAGCTACGGGGGGGAATTGGCATGCAAATGCAAAAACAAAACTGTAATGATGACACTAATTTATCAAAAATGACACTATACACCGATAATTTACTTTAAAAACAAAGTTTTAACCGACTTCAAATCAGTAGACAAATTGCTTGCCCTAAAAATTTGAAGAGTTCCCTCTATTTCTTCTATTCACCCCATCATCAGAACTGGATTTTGGTGACAACGGAAACAATCTGGAAGTACAATATGCTTTCAAACAAAAAAAGAATTGTTCAAATCAGTTCATAAATTACCGAGTTATCGCGTAAAAAACACAAAAAAATCATAAAAATACGTCGAATTGAGAACCTCCTCCTTTTTTGAAGTCGGTTAAAAAAACTTGCACACCTTCATCAATTTTTGTGTACTAACCATGCCCGCTTCGGCTTGTGCTTTAACAGAGGGGAAATGGTGCGAATGCCTACTCCCTTCCGTGTTGCTCGAAGATCTTGAAGTTTGCTTCAAGATGCACTCCACGATGCAAAGGACAGATACAGGCGGGGAACTCTGATGCAAGAAAAGTTGCTTCTGCAACAGGGAAATCACGGCCCTCAGCAATAAGGACTACGACGCGAGGGGGAACTGCCAATAGGTACCTGTTTCGGAAGGAGATCTGTAAAGGTCTACAATACCTACCGTGTGCTTGTAATTGGATAAATCCCTGAGCAGCCGCTCGCTGGTGGTGCCCATGGAGAACAGTAACAGCGCCGACGCGTTGTGGTACTCCACGCCGGCCACGGGCGGGAACGAGAGCAATCCTGGAGGGTTTGATTAATAAGCTTATTTGCAGGTAAGTAAAACAAAATTGATTCATGTCAACACAATAAAATAACAACAATAAACTTAAGACTACCTTAAGTCTAGTCAAACAGTCCCCCTCAAGTCGTTCCTGGCACAAAGGTTCCCATGACACATTCCCACGTTGAATGGCGATGGACAACCTTTGCACCAGGTACGACCCCACGCGGGCGTCAGATCCCAGGTAAATTAATAAAGCGAAATTATATTGAGTCAAGAGATTTTTCTCTTGGTTCGAGAGAATCATCTTCATTCAAGATGATTTATGTTTCATTCAAGATAATGGCGGTCTTCCTAAATTCAGCTGTTTTAGATTCAACTTTAAACGGTGTGTTAAAATAACGACAATAAACTTAAGACTACCTTAAGCCTAAGTCAAACAGTCCCCCTCGAGTCGTCTCTGGCGCAAAGGTTCCCATGACACTAGCCGCGTTGCCACCTTGAATGGCGATGGACAACCTTTGCACCAGGTACGACCGGGCGTTAGACCCGCTTCCCGTCAGATCCCAGGTAAATTAATAAAGATAAATTATCCTGAGCCCAGATGTTTTTCTCTTGGTTCGAGATAATCATCTTCATTCAAGATTATTTATGTTTCATTCAAGATAATGGCGGTCTTCCTAAATTCAGCAGTCTTAGATTCAACTTTAAACGGTGTGAAGTCTTAGTGTTTTGGCATTCTGTAAGTGAATTTCAGCTCTAATGGGTATAGTATAAAATGGCCTTGACCCCGGGCGGCATACGAATGGGGGCAGCGGAAAATATTTCATTGCATGGGGGCGGCGAAACCCCACGTTACGCCACTGAGAGGAAATAAAATATCCTCAGCTTTTAAAAGTTACTCACCCTTTCCATTCATGAAGTATTCCCACGCGGTCCCAAACGTGAACACCTTGGGCAGGATGACGCTTATGGGCCTCTTGATGCTGACGTACACCGGTAGGTTCATGTGGTCGTGCAGGTTGCGGCCTACTGCCTCGTTCTCTGCTACTAGCTTGACTTTCAGCCTGTTGACGAAATTAGCGTGAAGCATTTTGTAAAGCGACCTTACCTCCAACCGCCCATCAGCTGAGTAACAATTTTACAATTCTAAGGCACTCTTAGTCCCACCAAGGTGAGGAAGCGATCAGTTACATCAGGCAGGCCGTAAGCTTGTTTGCCACCGTCGTTGTATATTATAAAAAAAAGTTATCGACTATTTTCTCGCTCATGAAACGGACAAAAGATTTAAATCCCATGTCGGCAAAAGAGACAGATATATTTATAGTTGATCGCTGGCTGTTCACACTGCCGGCTAGGACTCTCTCTTCACTAGTTGATCGCAGCGATAAACCTATCAAAGATAAGACTTGCTCAGCGATGCTCGCTCGAACACTCGCTTTAAAATTTAAATAGCCGAGCGACAAAACTATAGTTTCAAGTTTCTAGCTCTAATCGCTTCTCGCTCATCATCGGCGGTGGGACCAGTGCCTAACTGGCAAGACTGTCGCTGACTGAGGGTTGGCTTTTTGATCTGTGTTGCCTGTTTATATATGTAAAATTGTAACTTGTAGCTTCGCGCGATCGGACGACCCATGCAGTTATGCCAAGGAGCCAATGTGGAAACGTGTATGTATGTTATCTGTTCAAGCTTAAATTGCTGAACTGGTATGGAGGTAGTTTGAGAAGCTGTGCTGAGGATATAGGGAAGGATATACCTAAGGATAGTCTTAATTCCGGAAATCATCCCTTGAAAAGATACGTAATTCTTTGTGAGCACAGTCGCCGACTAGTCGGGAAAGCCGACTATCCGGCCTCATTTGTAGTCGGCGTCTAGTCGGGAAACCCGACTATCCGGCCTCATTTGTAGTCGGCGTCTAGTCGGGAAAGCAGACTATCCGGCCTCATTTGTAGTCGGCGTCTAGTCGGGAAAGCCGACTATCCGGCCTCATTTGTAGTCGGCGTCTAGTCGGGAAAGCCGACTATCCGGCCTCATTTGTAGTCGGCGTCTAGTCGGGAAAGCGGACTATCCGGCCTCATTTGTAGTCGGCGTCTAGTCGGGAAAGCCGACCATCCGGCCTCATTTGTAGTCGGCGTCTAGTCGGGAAAGCCGATTATCCGGCCTCATTTGTAGTCGGCGTCTAGTCGGGAAAGCCGACTATCCGGCCTCATTTGTAGTCGGCGTCTAGTCGGGAAAGCCGACTATCCGGCCTCATTTGTAGTCGGCGTCTAGTCGGCAAAATGTGCCGACTAGACAGCACTTTATGGATCACAGGAAAACGACACATAAAATAAGTAACTTTATACAAATCAATTGCTCTAGTCGATAGTTTAATTAAAACGAAGTTTCTCGATTGCACCTGAACTTAGCCGAAGTCCACGATCGGCCTAGCCGACTAGTCGGTTAGTCGGCCAAACCCATAGCCCATCTCTAAAAGCTACTCATAGTGTGATAGTGGTCATGACCCTCAATTATGAAATGTCGACGAGGAAGAAGAAGTCATCATCCTCTTCGCAATTGTCGTTAGCACTAGTTTAACGAAAGTGACTGCCATTTTCTTCCCGATGTTTTCCTTCACCTAAAACTACTGTAAGGAAGAAGACACTTTGATTATATCAAAGAGCAACCTTGGATACCTTTGTATGACGTCACGGGGTCCGATGCCCGACATCATCAAGATCTGGGGCGTCTTGATGGCTCCCGCGCACAGAATGATCTCTCTGTTCACGAAAACGTTGTCCAGCTCACGGTTGTTGCGGAGGATGAAGAGGGATGTCGCTGTGTTGTTGTCGAACCTGATCTGAAATTGGTTATCCAAATATACAATATCCTTTCCTCTGTAGTCAAATGCGAAAGGCGAAAACACTAAGGATTTTTCACCTAATAAGAATGATAACGAATATGTTGGCGGCGTTCGGTGTATGGCATGGGCGTATTTCCATGGCCAGCACGGCCCGGCAGGATTTTTAATTGATTAGGTGGCATGGAATTTTGAGTCAGGAACTATCCTAGGGTGGGCACCAGGGTCTTGTAAGGGGGGCACCGGCTACCTGGCTCTTCGGTAATTGGGTTAACCTTTGGTATGAAGTGGAAAGAAGCGGAATAAACTGCCCAAGGCCCGACCAAATGGAGATGTTGGTTAAAGTTCTATTCCTCCGCAGAAAGCACTGAGGTCTGAGGGTTAAACAGGATTTCAAATACCTACGATGCCCCAAAGATAATGAATGAATAGGAACTGAAACTTTGGGTTTGATAATGGAAAATCCCACAGCTAATACTTACAGAAACTGCTTGGGTTCGAAGCACAACATGCAAATTCCGCCTATTCATAGCCTTCTTCAAATACCCGTCTAGGGTAGACACGCGTACTCCGTCCTTAACGGTTGCCGTGGCTTTCCTGAAGATGGTGTGTCTGTTCTTGAGTCTAGAGGACGCCTGCTGGAAAACATTGAGCAACTCGTTGTCTTCCTCGATCTGTTGGAGTTTCATTGGCACCTGTGGAAAAAAAGTTAATGGCTCAGTGACGTCGGCAGAGGTGTGCCATACGTGGGAGCGAGAGGCAGCACTCCGATCTCTCGCTCTTACGTATGGCGCACCGCTGTCGCCGTCCCTCGAAATCGTGGCCGAGCCGTAACGGCTGTCTAAATAGGATTATAATGTGCAATATAATGATGCATTTCGCACGCTCATGCGGCTGCCACGCTACTGCAGCGCGTCCAGCATGTTCGCTGAGGCGCGGGTGCCAGATTTCTTCGCCGTTGCCGCTTTCTGGGACAGGCTGGGGCGCTCTCAGAACGAGATCCTCAAGGTCATCTACAACGACCAGGCCCCGTAGCATGGATGGCCTTATCACGCGATTATTGCTACGGGGCCTGGATAGCCCTATTTTCCGATATTGGATCTGTGCATCGTGACGAGAATCGGAAATGACGATGATCATTTTTGATGTTTTAGTTTAATATTTTAATTTTAATTAAGTATCTTGTCTAATTTGTATTTGTATTTTGGGTAACGTTTCGCCTGTGAATAAATGATTTATTATTATATTATTATTATGTCAGATATTCTGGCCCTTTATAAGGCAGATTTACTACAGTCCTTTGGGGGGTTTCAGTTCAGGATGATTAAGTACCTAGATAGTTATAACATGTGGGCGTTTCATTTCGGGTCTAAATTCAACCGGTGGTAAGTGTAAATTGTTGCGCTCTTGCCAAATCCATCTAGAACCTAGTGATGTGAGTTAGAGTTTAGCCGAGCCTTAAAGACTCGAGCCGTCAGTTTAATTTGTTTTAACCTCGACTCACCCGTGACCCACAAATATATCTTGAGGCCGCGAGTCGTAGTAACTGAGCGTAGTCAGAGGTCTAGTTTCATTAGGGGTGACGGGTGAGGTGAGGCGCAGGAGCGCGTTCAGAACTACATCCCTGCATAACGCCAGGTATTAGCTTAGAGCGCTAAATCACAAGACAATTTAAATTAAATTTGTGTAGGTAAATGCTTGCCCATCCATACCTTGCTACCCGGACAATGTCCATGTCCATCCAAACAGTGTCTAGAATCGAATTCGCTCCTCGCCGTCCCGAAAGCCTTGATAAAGTACGGCTTCAAGTCTTCCAAGCCCCAGCCTTTAAAGCCGAGGGCAGACCAGCGCTCATAGTCTTCAGGGAGGCCGAAACCGTGAAGGAGGAAGTTGATTTGACCGGAGCCACCCAGGCCTTTTCCGCGGGGGATTATTTGGGACTGCGGAAAAGAAAATAAGGCAATATTTTTAGTTACTAGCCGTCCCATAAAAACGCAGGCAAACCTATCTACGGGATAAAATATAGCCCTTGTCCATCAGGAAAGTCCATTTAACTTAGTGGTACCTAGAATAATTTTAGAAATTAAAAATCGGATAAGTATTAATATAAGTTTTCCAGGAGAATAGAGATTAACCCCTACGAGTACACCATCATCATCATATCAGCCGAAAGACGTCCACTGCTGGACATAGGCCTCCCCCAAAGAGTTCCAAAGTGACCGGTCCTGCGCCACCCTCATCCAGCGGACTCCCGCGACTTTTACCAGGTCATCAGTCCACCTTGTGGGGGGCCTACCAACGCCGCGACTTCCGGTACGTGGTCGCCACTCGAGAAACTTTCCGCCCCAACGGCCATCAGTTCTACGAGGGCTATATCAGTTACGAGTACATACAAACTTACAATTTCACAGATTTTTTCTCTTTATATTATCAAGCCTATACTTACCTACCTAATACCTATAGATGAATGCGTCGTGGGTTTAGCAGTTAAGCACACTTAAAACACATCTCTTAGATTACTGTTTAAAGTAGATACGTAGGTACGAGTAAGCCCGACAATCATGTAAATAGGTAGTTATTCAAAAATACTTCGCAAAAAGTTTGCAGGCGTTAGGCAAAACCGACCTGATCCCACATCCCAAACGAAGAGTACTTCTGCGGCGTACTCCTGACCGACCAGTCATCAGGCCCCTGCTGCGCTGCAGTGGCCGTCAAGGGGATCTGAGTGAAGTAGCCCATGTGCTGCCCCGCCTCCACCAACAGCACCCTCACCTTCGGGTCCTCGGAGAGGCGGGCTGCCAGCACGCAGCCTGTAGTGCCGGCGCCCACTGAAATACGGAGATATGATGGCCATGCTTGCGTTTCGGCAAATAATAAAAGGCACCACCCATGCACAGAGCGGCCACATACCTATGCTTGAGATTATTTGAACCTGCCATGCTACAGGGACTTGGTCAGGAAAAGAGTTTTAAAAGTACCAGTTCCGATGGTCAAGACCAAATTCGCAAATCGATTTCATAGGTTTCTGTTTCCGTATATCTATAACGAATTTGCAAAAGCGATCGAACTTAGACATTGCAGCGTCCAATAAGCAAAAAAGAAAATACAAACGCTCTTATTGTCTTGGAACTATGAACAGTCAGAAGTCATACTTCGGGTAGTGTCATAACGCTTATTGTCAAGCACATACACACACACACACATGCACGTGGACACACACTCACTCACACGCACACAGACACACACAAGCACAAACATGCACAATAGTGTGTACGTACCACACTTCACGTATCCAGGTACTCCACTTACTTCTGCTAGTAGGTATTTAAGTATTTATTCATTATTTTTATTATTTCTTGTTTGTGTACTAAATAATTTGTAAAATTCCATACCTTGTCTTGTTGCTCTATCTTTAAGCCGCGTAAGTAATTGTTAATCTGCACTGTTTGGTTTCCACGGGACAGGCCCAGCCTAGTGTGGAACCTTAGCCACTATGTTTTTTTGAAATTATCTTTCGATAATAAATATATTTTCCTTTTTTTACATTTTCATTTTCATTCAATGTGATTCTGACTGCCCTGAACTGGTGGAGCGGATAGTGAGGCTGCACACTCCGTTGCAATCTCGGATACATCTACCTACGTCCGCGAAACCGACCACTGCTTGCTCCTCCGGAGGCGCGAATTGTGGCTCATAGTAAGTCGCCGCTTATTCAAGCTCTGCACTGCCTCAATGTACTTCTCGCATCTTGCACTGGGATGTTTTCGCTTGTAGCTGGGTAAGTCTGTCGTGAATGCTTGAGGTTCAGTGAGACGACGGATGACCTTCAGTCTTCGATAGTATATTAAGGGGCTCCCGGTAAAAAACAACGAAATGTAGTAGTTTTCATTTCGACACTCGTCCTCGGTTTATTGAAGCTAGCTTTCTAGGTGCACATATGGGAAAGTTTGATTCTTGTTTAATATTATTGATTTAGAATAACTTGAAAAATGTTAATACAGAATTAATTATCAATTTTTAAAGAAAGGTCTGTAAAAATACAAAACGCGACTCTTCATCCTCATTAAAACTTTTATCTATCCAAATATCATAAACCCCCCATGATGCGTTCAAGAACCGCACATTATGGCCACCATAAAAATAGACTGTTTTGTTAGAACAAATTTATTATCTGTGAAAATGTTATTATTGCTAAATAATAACATCGATTTCGATGCTACTTTTTTTTGACCTCTATTCTAATATCAGTCGAGATGACGTTTAGTTCGAAATGAATTGTTATTATTATTATGTATGTCTTTCCCGCTCACGGGACAATGATGTCCCGGACCTTTGGGAGGCGTGCGTGGGGCTAGGTACCTACAAAGTACCAACTGAGCCAACACGTAGAGACCCTTTTGACAATTTAATGAAATGCAAGGAGTACACCGAGCGGATGCTGTCCCTGCCCGTGTCATGGGACGCACACAGAGACAGCACCCGCTGGGGTGTATAGGGACTATTGTTGGTTGATGGAATCTAAAGAAAGCGGGTTATTGGGTGAAAATGATGGACTAGTGGCTGGGCTATTGGGTGAAACATCGGACGCCTGCCTAATAAACTGTCTCATTTTTTGTCTCTGGCAGACGGTGACTCGCCAACTGCTAGATGGGCCCCTATTAATAGCGACATTAAAAAATGGCCTAAGGGCAATCAGCTGGGGTTCCAGGCGCCAGCCTACCGTGGCTCTATCAACTACGGAAGCTGAGTACATGTCATTGTCGTCATGTGTACAAGAAGCTTTGTGGTTGAAGCAGTTTAATGAAGATTTATGGCCGCTGTTGAAGAATGAAGCCATGGTTATCTACAGTGACAACCAGAGCAGTATCAAACTTTCTGGTACTGATGGCTATCATTCAAGAACAAAACACATTGATGTGAGGCATCATTTTGTGCGTGACAAAGTACACGAAGGTGCCATCGATGTTCGCTACGTTCAGACAGACATGATGGTGGCTGACGCGCTTACTAAGGCTACGTCACTCCCGAAGCTGGCCTTCTGCTCCAGGATGATGGGATTATGTTTAAGGGTGGATGTTGGAATAGTATAAACATATTACATACTCCTTGCTTTATACGTGACTTGATGTATCAAGGTTTTTGAATAAAGTTCGTTGTCATCGGTCTATCAACTGAATTGTGTTCTCGATATTATCTTCTATAATATATTCGCGTTTATTCTGCTAGTTAGCGCATTATTTCCTAGAAACACCAGTCAGAGAGGCTGGGGGGGTAGAGAGGTGGCACTGGACTTTAAACATATAGCCAACTCGCCACTTAGGTGTCCACATCTACCCTCGAGCAACAGCTCTTGCGACTCCACTCTGGACAGCCAGTTAAGGCAAGCCAGAGGTGGGGGGCCTGTCCAATCAACCACCCGATCGGCTCAGCCTGACCACAGGACACCCCCAGGAGCACTCAGGTACGTAGGGTCGCTACTCCCTAACAGCCCGCCACAAGCTGCCTTACGTTGTTATTATTATGTATCTCCGATTTAAATTCACGGGGCGAACCCCGGTCATTTGGAAGGCGTGCGTGGGGATATAGATTCAACACGTAGAGGCCCTTTGGAGACGAAATTTAATGTCATGTAGTACACCTGCTAGAACCCATTCACGGGTACATCGGTAGATACCCGTGAACTGGTCCCAGCAGGCGTTGGAGCTATTGTAGGAAAATGGAAAAGAGAATTGGGTCTATGGTGATGACATTTGGGTGGACAATAAAATTGGGTTATTACAAAGTGGTCCGGACACCTGCCATAACAATGTTATCCACAAGGTTATCGAGGCAGGCGGTGACTAGCCGCTCATTAGATGGGCGCCTAAAAATGCCGTCGTAAAGACGGCCAGGGGCAACACCAGGTGAGCGGCTCAGGGGTGTCGAGAGGTGGTGCTGCGCTTTCTCCGAAGTTACTCGCGGCGTTATGCCCTTTAACACTTCCACCCCTGGAGCATATAGCTCTGACGACTCCTCTCTGGACGGCCAATGAAGGCAAGCCAGAGCTGAGAGTCCTGCGGGCCCCCTTGGGGTTCCACTCCGACCGACGAAGACACGCCGGAGACGGAGGCCCTGACCGACTCTCGGGAGCACTCGGGTCCGTGGGGTCGTTACTCCCCAACAGCTCGCCACAAGCTGCCCTATTATTATTATTATTATTATTTTCTTTATTTCCTTTCTATCTTAGATTAGGTTTTTACAATAACTATATAAAAAGTAAAATATAAAACTATACATACAAAACATAAAATCATTATAAAAACCTAACCTAATAGGGTGCCGCCGGCAGCGAGGCGGGGCCTAAGCTACCGGTGGTCAGGGCGACAGAAACAGGAACCTTCTGACTATCCGCGCAGGAGTACCGCCTTCTGTATCTGGCCCTTGATCCAGCCATCTAGCGAGAGTCTCTTGAGGTGATGGTCGAGACTCTTCGCTATTAAACCGTTCGCCGAAACGACTATCGGGACGATGATCGTCGAATCAACACCCCACATAGCAGTTACCTCGTGTGCCAGGTCTAGGTACTTGCTGGCTTTGTCCTTCTCGGCCTTCACGATGTTCCCGTCATGGGGGATGGTGATGTCGACGAGCACTGCCTGGCGTTTCGATCGATCTGTCAGCACGATATCAGGCCTTTTGGCAAGAATAGTCCTGTCCGTGATGACAGATCGATCCCAATAGAGCGTGGCACGACCATTTTCGAGAACTGGCGCAGGTGTGTACTTATAGTAAGGCACCTCAGAGACCACAAGACCGTATAGCAGAGCAAGTTGCTGGTGAATTATTATTATTATTATAAAAGAAATGGCAGCCTCGAGGGCCTTTGCCAGAGTCAGTAGGTTTATAAATTAAACAGTATTATTAGCATGATGTACGGTAGAAGGCCTTCACAATGCACTGGGTGATAGCTGGAGCAGTACAAAGTATAATGGCGGCCGCGACCACGAACCGCCGAATGATGCCCGAGAATTGGTTATTCGCACTTCCAGGAAAATTCTTCATTAACTGTAGCCGTCACCTTTGCCATTCACTGCATAATATGCTATCAAAATTATACTTTAAACAGCAGGATGCAGAAAATAAAAAACGCTGTCTGGAGCACGATCCGCCATGTTCCATGGATCATTCGAAAGTCCCGAAATGAATTGTCAATTTGCATACAAATTTGACAAATGTCGCCCGTAAGTAAGATATCGAACGATATGACAGTTGGCGCCGACTCTATATAGTTTGTCTCTGAATTGAAAACAACGCCGCGATGCCGGTCATAATATGCGACTCCTGAATGCATCATAGAGGCTTATGATATGTGGATAGATAAAGTAGTGTATGCAACTGTACATAATTAGGCATTAACACACTCGTGTTTAATGCACTTCATTATGTACAGTCACATAAACTACTATTATACTACCGAAACTCGTACCTACTCATACATATTGAACGTAACTATAATTTTGATTAGCGTTTTTTTATTTTTAACTCATTTTCACAAAAGTTACGTCCCAAAAACTGGTTTTTTGTCCTAAAATTGCCAAAGTTCGGTGCCATATATCTCGAAAACGGTAAGTTTTGTAGTAAACATGGGATATAATTTCGGTAAACCTCGTTGATGTTAATACGATAAGCCATAAAAAACACGAATAAACGGGCAGTTACAGATCGAAGGTCATTGGGAGCAGGGAGCCCCTTAAGTATGCTGGTAATGTTAATTCTAAGATTCACAGTGCAATAGTTCTGAAACTGTACTGTGTAATAATAATAAATGTTTGAATAAATAAATACAATGTGGCCGCTTTTTATAAAGCTGTAATTCTAAACTTCTACCTTGGATGGTAGAGTTGCTTTGTGAATGGAATACTTTAATGCAATTCGGCCGACTCAAATAACCTCAAGTATGGCTGAATTTCGCGACCCAATTCCGCCGGGCTGATTCTGACCGCAGATTCATACAAAATCTATGGCACTACTGCAGACAGACTGATAAATTCCGCGACATTCTTCACCTGTTTGTGGTAAGGTAGGTAGATGTGGCGAGCCTTAGATACACACCCACTTTTCAGATAGAAAGAGACTATAGAGAGACACCATTGATGATTATGATGACGATGATATATTATCCTATTAAGTATCCCTCATTGGAAAAGTTTTGCAGCTGCAGCTCTATCATGGACGGCAATGATAAGTTCGCCGTCGTAGAAAATATTTTTTATTACGCAGAGGTCAGATGTATCAAACGCGCTTATTTCGCGGTTGTGCAGTGAAAATTGAGTCTTAAAAACAGACTGCTTATTCCTTGAGTTATGACAAATAGCCAGTCAAGCGAAGCTGACTGAGACCTCTATGTTAGAGACTTAACATGTTCACTGTTCCCATGCAAAATAATCTGACAATGTCACACGTCCAAGTGTGCCTCCAGTTCGAAGCTATGAATTTATTGTGGAAGCATCGGTCTCCTGAAAAGCAGGCGCGTGAACCATCATTGGGGGCACTCGGACAGGGAACTTGTACGAAATGTACCTACGCCTAGACAAAATGCCATTGTAAGTCCACTGGCGCACCAATTGTTGCTATAATTTACCACCAGGCGCTAACTCACCAATAATATAGTCATACCGCTTCTCAGGCTTAGAAACTATACTAGGATACAAATTCATGTATCTCTGATACACTAAATAGGACACGCATGCCACTATCACTCCGAAGACGTAAGAATACACCGTCATTGTTGCTCGATACTGAAGGCAGTCTGGTTAGTTAATCCAGTGTGTGTATTCTAATTGAATTATACTGGTGCGCGCAACAGTTTTACAAATTAAAATGTTGATGAAATACACCAATTTGTTTCGTAATGACTGATTTTAAGGAAGTAAGAATAATCCTGCTGTGAATCTAAATAGCGTACCTAACAGTCAGCATCCAAAGTAGCTACGCAAATGAAGACGTCAAGTCAAGTCTTTACTAAAAGGGAATAAGAACTTTTGACGTCTCCATTGCGTAGCTACTTTTGATGCTTTAAGCCTGTGCTAGACGGTTGCCAACACGCCTCCGACGGCGCGACCTTGGTTGGTGGCTCGTCGGAGGCTTGTCGTGAGTTGTCTGGCTAGACGGTCGGCCGACAACGCTGCAGCGACAGTGTGTTCAGAACCATAAATAAGAGTGTATATATTCAGAACTCGCGGACGGACAACACGCATTGCAAGCGCACAAAATGGCACCTAGTCTTTCGAAATTACAAAAAGTTGGCGTGGCTTTGGTGTTAATGAGTACACTTAATATACGAAAAGAAACGGATATGGACGAAACGCTGGCTTAAGAAACGACATTCGCTTAGTCATAGCAATTTGATGAATTGTCTAGACCACGATGATCTTCACAATTTCCTCAGAATGGAAAAGAAAGTATTTAAGGATTTATTATATTAGGTGCGACCATTGATAACTAAACAAGATGCAAACATTAGACCTGCTGTAAATACTGAAAAACGGCTTATCGCTACACTAAGATATTTAGCCACAGGAAGGGACTACAGACCTCTCGTTGGCGCCTGTATCAAATTCCTTGTCACTAAAGTCTCCCACGCAGCTTTTTTAAAATTTTGTCCATATAAAATGGTGGCGATAAATCCTATAGGCAGGGTAAATCCTTAAACAAATCTATTAATTCCGCGATAAAATCGCGTTCGCGCTGAGATGCCATCGTCAGAGTACAGGCCCCGTAGCATGGATGGCCTTATCACGCGATAAGTGATAGGATAGAGCTGCCGTCCCTGGCTGACACCGTTCGATAGAATGAGACGACGCGCTTATCCTATCATTTATCGCGTGATAACGCCATCCATGCTACGGGGCCAGTACGCACGCGGCACTTCCTCCGAGTGAACTGGCTACGCGTGGTCGTAGTCGGGCGGCCACACGGTTCAAAACCGACAGCTCCGACCGGTGTCGGTAGCGCGCGCTTGTCGACCAAGGGCGTCCGAAGGGCAAACGAAATTTTGCTGGAAACAACTGTCTACATGGTTGGTGCAGACCAAGGCCACCCGGTCGGAGGGGCGTGTTGGCAACCGTGTAGCAGGGGTCTAAGGCCACGGCGACGCGATTTGTTGGCGGTGCCTGTCGCGCGCACTGTGTCACGCAGGAACTCGCCGCTGATCCGTGCTCTCTCACATCTCAATGCGCAAGAGGCATCAGCACCGGAGTGTGACTTACTTGCGTGGCGATGGATGTATGTGTGCGGTGAATGTCTGAGCTTCTGTGAGGAGATGGATGACAGGCAATCAACTGTACCAATGTAATTATATGTGTTTTGTTTGTTTTTTTTTTAAATTGAAATTGAATTGAATTGAAATTCATTTATTTGCTGAACATTACGTATAATTTTGAAGGTGGAAGACAATTTTTTGAATCAGTAATATTCATACCTTATTAGAGTAAGTATATATTAGGCATGCAAAATATAAGTAGGACACAATAATACATCACAACACAATTGAATAATATGAGTAACATTCGAATACAAACTATTTCTATACACATATAACATTAAGTTGATTAATTAAGAATCAATATACAGAATAAATAATTAACATGTCAAATTCATTCATTGCAAATTATCCTTATGATTAAAATATTCTTGTAGCGAGTAGAAATTATACTTAGAAAGCCACTTAAAGAAGCAGTCTTGAATTTACTAAATGGTAGGTCTGATATTGTAGGTGGAAGCTTATTAAATATTTTGGCCGCCATTCCTGAAACATTTTTATGAACTAAAGCTAGATTACTCTTCGGGATCATTAATTGATTCCTGCGTCTACGCATCCCTTCAGGTTGGTTGCCTTTGGTAGGCATTAACAAAATTATATATTTTTTTACAAAAATGCTAATTTCGGCTATGTAAACACAAGGTAAGGGGAGAATATTCAAGTTTTTAAACACTGGCCTACAAGATTCTCTGCTACTTAAGTTTGTAAGAGCACGTATAGACTTTTTTTGCGCTTTGAAAGCTTTGTCAAAATCTACCGAATTGCCCCATATTACAATGCCGTAGCGAAGTATTGACGATACATAGCCATGGTATGCATTAAGTGCGGTTTGTAACGATGCTATTCATCTAAGACGATTTAAAGCAAACACAAATTTATTTACATTTTTGCACAAAATATCGATATGATTTTTCCAGTGAAGGTTTCCATCTACTGTAATACTTACCCAAAAATTTAGCCGAGTCTACTAATTCTATAGTTTTATTATCATATATTAGGTCAAGTTTCAATTTTTTACTTTTTGAATTGAATTGCCTTAGTTTTAGAAACATTAATTTTTAAGTTATATTTGTGCAACCATTCTAAGTAGGTATTACGTCATTTAATGTATGGTTTATGTCATTTTCTAAGTCGTCAGTTTTGTTGTATAGTTTAGTATCGTTTTCATGACGCATTGGTTTTAGGACTGTAATGTTGTGTTAACATGTTTTTAATAATAAATAAATTATTTTACCATTACTTCACTTAGTTTTCGTGATGCATAGTAGGTGCCTAGATAATGCTAGTTGGTATTTAATATCAATCAATATGTTATCTTATTACTGGTGAGAGCCTGTAATTGGCTTTATTATCATATGCATGTACAAATCTTATGTTAATTATTGTAGCTGACAGTTTTCCGAATTATAAATAAATAAACACTGATAGCAGAATTTCAAATAAATTGAGATGAAAGTACCTTTACACGATTAAACTATGTATAGGTACTTCCTAATGGAAGTTTTCTACAATTTTTTAAAGCAAATTGTTCCATTTTAAAGAAATGTTGTTTACCCCTGGCTAAACACGCAACAGGATTAGTCGGGGCTACCACAGGTAAATCGATAATTTCTTTATAAAGCACTGAGTGGATGGATGTATCGTGATTCCATATCTACTTACCTCCTCTATTGGGGGCTTACTTATTTTAATTTGATTGCTTCATTAGATAGGTACGTATTGTAGGTCAAGCAGAAAACCTACAAATACGTACGTACAGACAGCATCGTACGGTTAGAAGCAGCCAAATATATCCAATTTTCTTTTTAATTTAGTTATATATATTATTATTTTACAATACACGGCCAGGCAGCGGACAAAACACTGCAGGGTTTAATAAATTGAATTGATAACATTTATTTCAGGCAGAGCCCATAAAGTGTTAGAAGTACCTACAATAGTTAGACATAACTTGCAAAACTATTGTTGGTAAAAAAACGGAGATTAATAAAGACGTGTAGCGAAACATTTGGAGATTTTGGCTGTTTTAACTATTATGTGGTGCTACAATATGTAACTTTTGATTGTAAGTACAAACCAGTACTTTATACCCATAATAATCAACGTATTCTGTTAAAAAAAGTGGTAGGTATTATATGATTTAATGTATCACTAAGTTCATATCGGCCTCCGTAGCCCAGTGGGTAGTGACTCTGCCTACGAAGCTGGAGGTCCCGGGTTCGAATCCCGGTCAGGGCATTTATTTGTGTGTTTATCACGAATATTTGTTCCTGAGTTATGGATGTATATGTATATAAGTATCTATATGTATGTATCTATTATATATATCATCGCCTAGTACCCACAACACAAGCCTTACTGAGCTTACCGTGGGCCTAGGTTGATTTGTGTAAGATTGTTCCTTAATATTTATTTACTTATTTATATTTTTCCAAGATTTCAACAATTCATCAAAAATCAAGATAATGAATGAATGAATAAGTTTATTTCAGAACCAGGCTCCATATTGTTAGTAACAAATGTCTTAATATAATGTTAAATATTACACAAAATAAGTTTTCATCACATAGGTAGATTTTAAATGTCAAGTCAGCAAAATTAGTTAATAGTTTTTTTTTTTGATTGTTTTATGTAGTGGATATATTATCAATTAAATAGAAAAATAAAATAAAGCTAGCCTAAAAAATAAAACAAGTAGAAATAATAAAACTAATAATCAAATTCTAAAATGGGCCCCTGTGGCAAGGTACCGAGGACGCTTAGTTAATAGTTAAAACCATGTCAAAGAAAGAAATAAAATATGAATAAATATTAAAATGGAAATAATTTAATTGGAAATGTCAGAAATAAACAAAAATCTTACTAATTAAATGCATACTTGAAATTCAAAATTTAATTTACTACTAATAATAGTAAGTTCCTAAAAAAAAGGAAAGACTAGAATGGCTTTGGAAAATTAAATCTGGTATAGGTATTTGGAAGCAGAAAACATTGAGCAAATGGTATTTAGGAACAAGTAAAATGGACGTAGATTTAAGTTTGATTGAATAAAGTCTATATTGTATTATATTAAAATGCATTAGGCCTATAATAAAACAAATTAAATTAGTCTACTCTTTCTTTATTAAATATGCACTGCAAAAAATGTATTCAGTTCAGAATTAACACGTTCAATAAAAAAACATTGCTATTAATGTAGGTTTCCACTGTGTGACGGTCAATAGTAAATGTATGAAAAAACCGCCACAGAGCAGAAAAATATTGGACGCTTTTTCTTATTAGGTATCAAGAATCAATCATGATATCATGAATCCGTAAAAAAAACCCAAACTTTAACAATTCTGAGAAAAAAAGAAAACATACATGTTTGAGTGTTTATATCACTTAAGTTCACCGAGGCTAACAAAAAACATCCATAACATAAAAACTTATAATTGAATGTCTCCTCCATCCTCAATCATCTCTCCAGTTGCCGGCACCATGATGGGGGCCTCAATGATTTGCTTACGGCCCTTAGCGTCCACAACCTCAATGGTTTCCGGTTCAACTTCCATTTCGGTTTCCTCCTCTGCCAGTCTTTGTTTGAGACCTGCTGCTGGTGATCTGCATATGAAAAGAAATGGTTATTAAACGTGTGCACCAGAGACAGTATCCTAGTCGGGGGGATGGAAGTGACCGGAGCGTGCATAACGGTCACAAACTGGCCCCAGTGCCTCGAAGGCTGGTCAAAATAGCTAAAACCATAGAAATAATGGGCTCCCCTATACATAATAAAATGCCATTAAGTCTACATTCGCTATGCGACAATTTGCAGCTCAATCAGCCTACTTATATAATAAGATAAACGAAAGGTTAAGTATTTATCCTCTACAACTTTATATATGTAAAAAAACTACAATAGAATGGCTTAAAACTCTTAGCTATGAAGAGACGGAGTGTTTTTTATATTGAGTGGTATAGTAAATAACTAACTTTTTGAAACTGAGTAACTTTTGTTGAAATTGTTGTAGGAAATGTGACATATTAGTAGTCATGTCACTAATGTAATAGGTTTTTACAGCTACATATACACACACAGACACACACTAATAACGCACACAAAATTTTTCTAAATAATGTCCTTTTTTCTGTAAATTATCACCATGGAGGAGCAGGGCTTCCTGATACAGGTATTTCATACTTCATTGCCTTGTAATAGTTGTAATCAACTTAAATATCACTGTGTGTTACGGATATAAATATTTTTAAATTTTTAATCTATCATAATAGCCTCTATTTTTGTCAGTTTTAAAAATAAACTAAATGCATTGCTTGTTATGCAGTCATTCTACAGTTTTGAAAAGATTTTAACCCTAAAATAATAGAATTAATAGCTATGTACTTAAAGTCAGCTTTATTTACCCACGACGGAACGGAGAAGGTATATGCGTTTAGGGTGAGAGGCTGTTTGTTTGTTTATAACATTATTTTTCTCTCTCTTTTTGCTTAGTAGATGATTTTAAGTGGTCCCATCAGAAGATCGGCACCTTATGTATAATAGCCAGCGTAATGTTTATTGAATTTGGCTTCACCCACAATGAAAGCAAATTTTGGATATTGAAACACCACTATTCCAAGATTAACTATACATTAAGAGAACTATTGTGTGACAACTTTACAGTAAAGAGTAAAATAAATATGTAATATATATATAATAATCGCACCAAAGATTACCGACATCGCACATCAACACCAAATTTTTGATAAATGATTAGTATTTTAGCTGTGAAAAACAGTATTTTTTAGGTAGTTAGTAATTTTGATGTGCCTTTAAATAAGTACTAGCCTTATAAATTCGATATTGTAAGAGTACAAACCTGATGAGCGAAATATCCCTCTGCACTTCTCTGACGTCCCGTTGCCACTCAACCTCGCGCCCCTTCCTCAATCTCTGCATGATATAGTTGTTCGACCGCTTCTGTCGGATCTCCTCAACCTTCTTCATCGCTTCTATGGTCTTCGTCCATAACTCCCTGTTGTACTTCAGGGGCGCGTGACGACGCTTCTCAAACTCGAAGGACGGGTCAATGGCCAGCTCCTTACCCGCGGTTTTACGATACGCTTTGGTCCATTTAGTTTTACGTGGGTTCTTCTTCTTCTTGAACGCAGCGTGGCATTTTGAACGGCAGAATCTGAAAATCTGTATGATGAATGGTTAGTTTCGAAACTTGGTGTAATTATGATTTTTATCAAGCAGGATTATGAGATGTATTGTACCTTGCAATCGTTTCTCACGAATTGTATTCCATGTCCAGGATATATCCTGGACGAGCAGAAATAACACGTTTCTATACGCATATTTCACACGTGCTGTATTTTGATATGACAGCAACGTCAAAAAGGAAAATAAACATGGCTGCCCTCAGGGTTGCTATCTAAAATTGATACGATGGATGATTTCTTTTTATACAAATAGTATAATAATTTAAATGCAAGTTCCGTGAATGATGATTCATGACAAAGCTTTTGTATTCTGAACTACTTAACTATGTTTATTTTGAAATAAAATTTTGTGTCAGCCAAGCCAATGTCGTTGCCCTGCCATCTATTCAAATTTACGTAAAACAAAACTTTTCTACTCACCAGTAGATGTCAGATCGGAAGTTCAATCAGGATTTACTTCGTCCACTTAACGCTAGGTGTCGCTAGCAACCACGTTTTACGTTGTGACAAGTTAAACCAGTTGCCGTAAGCTCCGGTTAAAGTGCCTATAAGTAGATAACTAAACTTTTCAGTTGACTGTCCGATTTATAGCTTTCCTAAAATACCGCAGTGTTTACTCTGCGGTTGGATGTTAATCGTCTAATTACTGCACTGTTGCGTCAGAAACGGGCTATTGCGAGTTGGTTTTATGTTTTGTTGAATTTAGATATGAAGCAAAACGGTTTACCAAGGCAGTTTTATTAATATTTAGGATCTAATCTTTAAAGATTTTTTAATTTCAGTCACTCTTTGACTTTTTAAACTACCTAGGTACGTAGACTTAAAATTAGTATAAGAACCTACCTACAGTTTGACTAATAGCCTGAGCAAGATACGGTTTTTTTGGAAATCATTCAATATCAGGCTAATTATTTGGCTTTTATATGTCATTTTAAAAGCTTTGACTATTGCAATCACTAAGTCTATGGACCGGAAATTAGGAAAAAAAATTAACCCGCAAGCAAAAATGCTATCAGTATTTTTATAATGAAAACTTGTTTGAATACATAAATTTGGAGATTTACTACCTGAATCCAAAAATATATGCATCAGGAAATAACAGCATTTTAATGAAATATTTACGACCTTGAGATAATATTGAATTTCATCTGGCCTAGAAAGGTTTATTCATTAACAAAAATAAGTGGATTATGCGCGTATCCCAAAGAACGTATAGAAGTACTTAGTCAATTATAAAGTATAGAAACTTAATACCATTTTCGCCTCATTTTTACGGAATTTATAAAGATTACTTTTTGTTATTTTTTACCGTTGCAGTATACTAATTAAACTTATTTTTTAGGTGGATTATTAATTAATATTTAGTCAAATTACCCAACCTATTTTTTGGTTTGAAAATATGGCTGACTAGATATATTGATGTGTTTTCATAGAGCGAAACCGTATCCTTCTCAGGCTATTATTATAGGTAAGTTAATGGGGTCTCATTATAGATAATGAGGTGCTAAATCCAGCCCGAGGTATAGAGAGAGGTGCTACTGAAATAGGTTTTTTTAATTCACTTATATGTTTCCCAAGTACCTAACTACATATGTATCCACAACACCACTTTATTTATAGAAAAGCGAAAAATATTCAGCGCAAATAAAAGGTACCGTCAAACAAAATTTGCTTCTTGGGCAAAGTTTCCCCTGATGGCAAAGTAGGCATGTTTGACGGTAACCGATTAAATTGGAACGTAGAAACAAATTGAAGGATGAGGAGAAGATAATTTACATTACAGGATGATTGTGCTCTGCTCATACCAATGCATTATGAAATACCTAGTGGTAAATGGTCTAAAATGGCGTGGCACTACTTGGTCTACTCTGGCAATCAAACATTTTTTTTGATGTTTTTTTGCATACATTTTTGCTGTACAACCAAACTTGAACTCATGTATTTTTTTAAGTGTTAACAAAAACTAACTTAACTAAGTATATCTCATTAATATGGTTTAATCGCCTGTATTAGGCGAATGATACTATGGTATGTCAATGAAAAGGGTAATAAAGTGCCGGTGGTCCGATTCACATGCCCGTAGCGTGGTCATGACATGAACGAGTCGTGAGGAGATTCCTCATGACCCTCATTACAGCCCCCCTATTCTGTAACTTGTTTTAAGCTCAACTCAACGCTCACCCACAATTATACCTTGACACCGCGATGCGTAGTGATTAAGCGAAGGTAGAGGTCTAGTTTCGTAACGGGTGACCGGCGGGGTAGCGAATAACAGCCCGTAACCATTCAATAAAACAGTAAGCGCTCATAACCTTTATACTTACTTACTGCGTTTAAATTCTGGGTAGGTAGTACTTGGTCATTGATAACGAATTATTTTGTGTATATAAATGGCTTCTGAATGTACAGTCAACCAATTTGATTCCTAGGCCACCGTAGAACCCTGCCATTTTAACTGCTACATAGCGACGCAATAATCCTAGTAAAGGATGACTCACGCTAGAACGGGCCGTGTCCGGCCCGGGTCGTTTTCTAAGAAAAACGTCGGCGTTTTTGCGTGGCCGAGCCACACCGAAGCCAGGCTGAGCCACAGCTAAGGCTTGGAAGCGGCTCGGTGTCGGCACGGCCCGGCCGCGGGCTTGCGTATGGCTTGGCCGCGTAAAAACGCCGTCGTTTTTCTTAGAAAACGGCCCGGACCGGACACGGCCCGTTCAGTTCAGTCGTTCGTGAGTCATCCTTAACCCGTATTGACATAGCATTTACAACGGCAAGGTTCTATGATGGCCTAGGAATCAAATTGGTTGACCGTACTTAAGGGGCTCACAGCTCCCAATGACCTTCGATCTTTCACCGTCCGTTTTTTCGTGTTTTTTTTGGCTTACCGTATTAACAACAACGAGGTTAACCGAAATAGTATCCCATATTTACTTCAAAACTCATAGCTTTTGAGATATATGGCACTAAACTTTAGCAGTTTTAGGCCAAAAAAAAAGTTTTTTGGACGTAACTTTTGTAAAAATTTGTTAAAAATAAAAAATACTCTCTTGGGTTGTTAGAAACGTCAAAAAGGAACAGTTACATGTTACATGTAAATTTCATATATAAAAGTGCATAAACAACAGACTAATATCGAAAACAGAACTTTTTTGGATCATGTTTGAATAAATCATAGAAAAATAAATGTACATTTTTTTTCAAAAAAAACTCTTGCAAAAGTAGATAAAATATTGAAGAACCGATTAAAGTTTGTGGCATAAATATATCTATTGTAATGACGGAGGAATATCAACTCAAAACTCATCAAAACTAGTCAAAGAGCGCGTGGAGCCCTTAAGTGGATGCTTGTGATATTGTTTTTAAAAGTTGTAATTGTGGGCATTGCGTGATCAGTGAAAAGTATAATTGGGCCAATCAACTTTTTCTTGATGCTTTTTGTCGAGATGTCTCCTCGGAGACTCTTTATAACGACGATTTTACGACTCTCCATACAAATGTTAGTTTGATTCTCATTTTAAAAAGACTGCTAGAATAACATGAAACTTTGTATACGCGGTGGGCCCTGTAACAGGAGCAAATATTGAAAAGGGCGCTTCCTTAGATCATTTGTGTTCCATTTTTTTTTTTGGTTTAAAAATAAAAAGATGCTTTTACTACTCCAGAAAAGTAAAAAATACACATGCCTGAACTTATTTTTAAGAAAAATATCATCATCATCATCATCATATCAGCCGAAAGACGTCCACTGCTGGACATAGGCCTCCCCGAAAAAAGAAGAATATATAAAATAAAAATATATTTAAAAAAATTAAAACCGCTGGATTGACGCTTAAAATTTTGCTCCTGTTGCAGGGCTCACTCTGTTAGACCTACACAATGGGATGCGCTATATCTAGGTCGGAAAATAGTAGAGCGTTTTTCATCTAAATTCTCTAAACCCTTCTTTTTTTATAAGTATTATAATTTATAGCAACAGTACCTTGTTTATTCATGTTATCTCTAATCACTTTCATTCGCACGAGTAGGACCAGAACCGTTTGTGGGACTCTCGCATGGAACCATATTATCGGCCTTTAAATAAAGCCTACGCCAAAACCAAACACCAACACGAATGAGGCTGGCTTAAGGCACTCTAAGCTCTTCATAGAAGGAGTGGACTCGGGCTGGACCAGAAAACTCTGGAAATCCAGTAGGAAGCTACTCAAAATTATATCTGGGGTGTTCACAGGTCACTTCGAGGTCAAGGATCTCTTGGCCAAGACTAGCGGATAGTTTAGACTGTAGAATGTGTGGCGAGGAGGATGAGACTATGGAACACTTATTGTGTGAATGCCCTTGCCAGACAAAGGATGAATTACTTTGTTAACGGCTATCCGCAACCAAAGGAATTCAAGGTGCTCCCGGTGAACTGCATCATCCGTTTTGTGGTAATGAGGAGCGAGCTTGGGAGCAGGCATAAAGGAGAGGGCAAATGCACAAAAGATCCCACTGGGTCGAAGTGCACCCCAAAGGGCCCTCACCTAGATAAGATAAGATAAGACGATTATATATTGACAAAGTCGGAAGGCAATATCGTATTTCGCTTCCATGCAAAACAAAGTGCGCCTTCAGACAATCGGAGCTCGAAGACACGTCACGTCAGATCCGATATTTTATCGGACGTATAATTCAGTGCTCACTACAGCACAGGGCACTGACGCCTCACTGACTGATCAGCATATCGGATCTGAGCTATAACCACGAAACTTCGGATCTCGAACTTCGTATATCTCCATCTCTATCGCACTTATGGTTTATGGTACTCGAGCGACAGAGATGGAGATATACGAAGTGCGAGATTCGAAGTTCGTGGTTAGCCGCTGATTATCGGAAGAAAATCGGATTTCCCGCTCTTCCAAACAAACTTTCTTCTCGCGGACGGTACAGAAGGACATCAAGAACAAGTTAATTGACCCAATGAATATAAGTTTAATACCGTAGGCATTTTTAAATGACTTATGAAAGGAAATAAAATAATAAAACAACGAAATAACATCTTTAGTAAACTAAATACCTACCTAAGTATTATTTTAATTATAACGAACTAAGTTTCCATTTAATGATAATTTTATCTCTAGAAAATGTACAAGTTATTTTCTAAGAATAAGAAGAGGACCGTTATTTCAGTTGAAATTAGATGAAACCGATAAGCAAAGCGTGCCGTTTACACTGCAACACCTTGTACTAAAATGCGAACATTGTCATTTTATGCGTGTCACCTCGTTTGTCACCATTGACAGCCGACGTGTTTTTCAGGGATCCCTAAGTTGCGGGTAGTTTTACAATTACAAAAAGAGTTACTAGAAAGAAAGAAAAGAAAGAAAATACATTTATTTAACGCCACAAAATTACACAATAAAAAGAACAAGCAAAATAAAAGACTTAAATACTAGGACGTTAAATACGATCCCCACTCAGCATGAAGCCACAGCAAGGCACCGCAAGCTGAGGCGCTGATTTTCAGTGGGGACCTAACTTAAAAACGAACATAAGTGCCGACACAAACGCCGACAACCGGTATCAACTATGAAATAAACCTAAACAGTTAACAAGCGGAAACAACGAAATCTATCTATACATATAATAAAGCTGAAGAGGGTCGAAAGTCTGTACATGGAAGATATTCGAAAAAAAATTGGCTAGGGATACTTAAAATCCATAACAGAACACGTTCCATTAGTTTTTAGAATTTTTGTCTGTTTGTCTGTTTATCTGTTTATCTGTTTATCTGTTTGTCTGTTTATGTGACCGCGCATCACGTGAAAACGGCTGAACCGATTAAGATGAAATTTGGTATAGAGATAGTTTGAGTCCTGGGGAAGGACTTAGGGTAGCTTTTATCCTGGAAATCAACCCCTAAAGGGATGAAATGGGGGATGGAAATTTGTATGGAGCTACTTAAACCGCTGCACCGATTTGGATGAAATTTGGTATATAATTAGTTTGAGTCCCGAGGAAGGTCAAAGGATAGTTTTTATCCCGAAAATCTTCCTTTTAGGGGGTAAAATGGGGGGGGGTGAAAATTTGGATGTAATCCATTGTGATAAAATTTGGTTTAGAGGTAGTTTAAGTTCGGGGGAAGGACATTGGATAGTTTTTATCCTGGCAATCTTCTCCTAAGGGGGTGAAATGGGGGGTGAAATTTTGGATGGACTCCGTTTAGACCAAATTTGGTATAGATATAGTTTGAGTCCCGGAGAATGACAATGGATAGTTTGAATCCCGAAAATCATAACCCAAGGGGATGAAATAGGGATAAAATGTGGATAAATCTGAAGAGGGTCGAAAGTCTGTAGGTACATGGAAGATATTCGAAAAAAAATTGGCTAGGGATACTTAAAATCGATAACAGAACACGTTCCAACAGTTTTTAGAATTTTTGTCTGTTTGTCTGTTTATCTGTTTATCTGTTTGTCTGTTTATCTGTTTGTCTGTTTATGTGACCGCGCATCACGTGAAAACGGCTGAACCGATTAAGATGAAATTTGGTATAGAGATAGTTTGAGTCCTAGGAAAGGACTAAGGGTAGTTTTTATCCTGGAAATCAACCCCTAAAGGGATGAAATGGGGGGTGGAAATTTGTATGGAGCTATTTAAACCGCTGCACCGATTTGGATGGAAATTGGTATATAATTAGTTTGAGTCCCGGGGAAGGTCAAAGGATAGTTTTTATCCCGAAAATCTTCCCTTTAGGGGGTAAAATGGAGGGGTAAAAATTTGGATGTAATCCATTTTGATAAAATTTGGTTTAGAGGTAGTTTAAGTTCTGGGAAAGGACAGTGGATTGTTTTTATCCTGGCAATCTTCTCCTAAGGGGCTGAAATGGGGGGTGAAATTTTGGATGGACTCCGTTTAGACCAAATTTGGTATAGAGATAGTTTGAGTCCCGGAGAATGACAATGGATAGTTTGAATCCCAAAAATCACCCCCCAAGGAGATGAAATAGGGATGAAAATGTGTATAAATCCCATTTAGTTAAAATTTGGTATAGAGATAGAAGGAGTCCCAGGGAAGGACAATGCATAGTTTTCATCCTGAAAAATCATCTCCTGAGGGGGGAAATGAGGGGTGAAAATTTGGATAGAACCGATTTAGATGAAATTTGGTATGGAGATAGTTAAGAGTCCTGGGGAAGGACTTAACATAATTTTTAGTCCAGAAATTATCTCCTAAGGGGATGAAATGGGGTATGAAAATTTGGATGGACCCCATTTACGGT
Organism: Epinotia brunnichana; assembly: GCA_963854355.1. NCBI lineage: Eukaryota > Metazoa > Arthropoda > Insecta > Lepidoptera > Tortricidae > Epinotia > Epinotia brunnichana. The sequence continues at coordinate 27,682,038 of OY977951.1, read as the reverse complement.
ATAGCGAGTTGAAGTCTTGGGGAAGGACATAGGATAGTTTACTCCCGAAAATCATTGGGGGTGAAAATTTGTTTGTATTACCCATTTTGATGAAATTTGGTTGAACGATAGATTGAGTCCCGGAGTATGATAACGGATAGTTTTAATCCCGAAAATCATCCCCTCAGGGATGAAATAGGGGGTGAAAATTTGGATTAAACCCTTTTATGAAATTAATGAAATTTGGTAAAGTGATAGAAGGAGTCCTAGGGAATGACAATGCATAGTTTTAATCCAGAAAAATAATTTCCTGAGGTGGTGAAATGAGGGTTGAAGATTTCGATAGAGCCCATTTAGATGAAATTTGGAATAGAGAGAGGTCTCAGTCCAAGGAAAGAACATAGAATAATTTTTATTCCGGAACACATGAAAGGAGGAAATAAGGGGAACACATAAGGGGGTGAGAAATGTTGGATGAAAATTTGGATTGAACCCATTTACGGTATAGCGATAGTTAAGGAAGGACACAGGATAGTTTTATCCCGAAAACCATCCCCTAAGGGGGTGTAATTGGGGGTGGAAATTTGTGTGTGACACATTTTTATAAAATTTGGTGATAGTTTCCATTCTTGAAATCATCCCCTAAGGGGGTGAAATGGGGGTGAAAATTTGGATGTAGCCCATTTAGATGATATTTGGTATAGAGATAGTTTGAGTCCTGGAGCATTCTCCAAGGAGGTGAAATAGGGGGTGAAAAATTGGATGGAACCCATTTACGGTATAGCGGTAGTTGGTAGTCCTGGGGAATAGGAACATTACATAGGTAAATATATGTATGTGACTATCCAAGGGTAAAGGTACCTTATGACGGTAGTTTCGAAGATGTTTTCTAAAACGGGGTAAAAAAGACGTTTTATTATGGCTATTTTGAAAACTATTAGATGTAACATTTTGTTGACGTATCTTTATTTTTAATATAAAATATCAAAATTACAAGTTAGTTAATTTAGTCCTACGGTTTAGTAGAAAAGGTCCTTACGACCGTGCGATATGAAATTATGCAAAATAATACTGAAAAAAGCCTACATGCATCTATTATGGTGAGGCGGGTCATAGAAACCAAGTTTGCGGTGGAGTCTATTTTGTAAAAAAAGGCGTTCGGAGTAAGCTAATCTATAAAATCATGCAACTCAGCCATAATGACCCTTTCCTTCATACAATCCATACTAATATTACAAATGCGAAAGTAACTCTGTCTGTCTTAACAGACCTTTTCATGCTTAAACCACTAAACCGATTGAGATGAAATTTGGTGTAGAGATACTTTGAATTCCGGGGCCTTCCCAAAGAATCCTTACTAAAGATAGTTTTTATCTGGAAATTCATCACCTAAGGGGGTGAAAAGGGGGGAGAAAATTATGATATAAACAAGTTCCGCGCGGACGAAGTCGCGGGCAAAAGCTAGTATAAAATAAATAAATACTAAATAAATAAACCTAAACAGTTAACAAGCGGAAACAACGAAATATAAAATAAATAAATACTAAATAAATAAACCTAAACAGTTAACAAGCGGAAACAACAAAAAAGATAAAATAAACTGCAAAGAAAAATAAACTCTAGTTACTACTCTAGTTACCTTCACTTTTAGCATAGCTATCTTAACATAACCAAGTCCGCGGTATGATAAAGTTCAGTACCTACAGATACAAACAAGTTATTTGTAACACCAAGTTCAGGTAAAATGTTCCAATGTTTGATACCTTAATCCCTAATTGCAGACTTTTGTTCAAACCAGAGATTAGTCAATTGAAAAGACTTCCGATGCCTATTAATACTTATGTAAATGTCGCGGTCCTGAGTATGTAAAATGAGCCTGCTGTAGCTTGTTTCACTATACATTCCCGGGCTATTACCCGGGAATTTCCGTTAACTTCGGCATATTTTTGACGACCGCTTTAGCCTAGTTGGTAGTGACCCTGCCTGCGAAGCAAGAGGTCCTGGGTTCGAATCCCGGTAAGGGCATTTATTTGTGTGATGAGCACGAATATTTGTTCCTGAGTCATGGATGTTTTCTATGTATTTAAGTATTTATTTCTCTATATAAGTATCTATATCGTCGTCTAGCACCAATAGTACAAGCTTTGCTTAGTTTGGGACTAGGCTGATTTGTGTAAGATTGTCCGCAAATATAAAAAAAAAAAAAAAAAAAAAAAAAAAAAATATTGCAGAGCACATTCACAGAAACAAAATAGCATAATTATTTCTTGAACAAAAAACATTTTTTTTTTCGATTTTTTGTAAATTAATTTAATGTAGCATTAACGGTTATTGTCTTATTGTACAAGGGTCTTGAAACACATGAAATAAAAAATATGTATATAAAAAATATGTAATATCGAACGAACTCATTTTGTAAACCTTCTTGTAGTGTATATTAAGGAACCTTACAAAATTTAAAAAGCTGTTATGACGTCACAGTTAAGAGCCATTTACACTGGTTAAGTCTGCAAAACTGATCAAGTAAATTAAACATTGAATATTTTGATGACAGTTAGAGTTAAGATAATACTGTCTTGGAGAAATTAACTTTATTTGATCTAAACTATAGATGCCCCCTTGCAATTAACGGAAATTGTCATAAACACGTTGTAGAGAGTTCTCCATACCATTCATTTCGTATGGCACCTATACCTCTGCTAGCGCCCGCCATCTATTAGATTAGGAGCCTTTTCATTAAGTTCTTAGATGGCGGTATTTTGTTAAGCAGAGGCCTGAGTGTCATACGAAGTGAATGATACAGAGACCTCTCCATAGCTAAACTAGCTAACAGCAGGCTTGTTTTTTTAAAGCAGCTGGAGCAACCAAGGAGGACTACATAGTCATTAACGAAATTGACGCAGGCCGCACTTGTTAATTCGTGACTTAATCATGATGATACGTGTTAATAATTTGCGACTTTATTGGGTAAAAGAAAACAGCCAGAGAGGCTCGTGGGCCGCAAATTGGCGCTGTTTTAATGACATACAACCCGGTCACAATATCTGTGCACCTCGCAATGTTTTTGTAATCAAAATTATTGTTTTTTAATAACAAACCCTTCATCAATAATAAATTGATTTGAAAAGGTTAGTAATTTTTTTTTACCTCCACATTTCTCGAAAAAACTTTTTTTCACACCGTACCCAGACCGCCGATATGACGTCACGAGGTCAGGTGCACAGATATTGTGACCGGGTTGTACTTAATAACTTATTATTCTCAAATTTGACTTGTAACTATGGTGTTATCAATAAATAATTGTATTGTATTGTAATGGAACGTGATAGTGTTTAGATGTTGACTGCCTTTATAGGAAAATGACTAGTAAAACTTATGCTTGTCAGTAACTACGGAATCCGCCAAATATGCACTTGCGCTTGGTCGCCATATATTTAGATGCGCGGGAGTGGACGCATCGGCGAAAAAATCGCACGTTTCATCCGCTATTAGCATACACCCCGGGGGAATCACAACGACACCGACAATTGATGCACTTATAGGAATGCAGGTATTTCTAAAAGTCAAGTCTCATGTCCAGTCCAGAGTTTTATATTACTATCTACGCAAAATGAATGAATTAATGAAAAAAAACATGATAAATACATACTAGTGAAAAATATAAATGAATACGTAACAATTAAGTATGTTCGACATACACAAAATGGATGTATGAATATAATATATAAAAGTAGGTATATGTTTCATCGGCTAGACAGAAGACGTTTGTTCCTTTAGCAGGTAGAGTTTTAATTTGTTCCTAAAAGTGGCCAGTGAACTGTCTTTAGTAAGTACGAATATGATATGAATATGTGCCATGTCTACACGGTGACATTGCCAAAGGGCTGTAACTGTAAAGCCTAATTTTCGGTTGGACTCTTAATTCGCATAAACAACATCCCGTCTTATAAGCTTTCATGCAATCAAAACATTTTTTATATGCACGGAAGCCCTTAACTACTGACGAAAGGAAAGACGACTTTTGATTTACTCAATCTGTCATCACAGGCCTTTGCGTCTATTCCAGACGATTTAAACATTGCCATGGAGACATCGTTTTTGGTGACTGTAGAAGCCAATACGCGACCGGCATGATCTTTCACATTTCTGGCAGACGAAATTCGTGCCCGGGGCTCTAGTTTCAGCTTGTTGTCTACGCAACCTTCTATTGGCCAGTGTCTCGAACCAGGTTCCATCGCACAACGCTCTGCCGTCCACAACGCGTTTGCGCCATCCATCTCTATCTTCGGCAAGCTTTGCCCAGGTCCGATAGTCAATTTTAAAAGCAGCCATGTCTCGCTTAGCGCAATCCTTGAAACGCAACATCGGTCTGTCAATCTGTATGACCCTGGTATTGGCATGGGGAAGTTCCTTCGATTCCTGAAGACCGCGGCCATAATGTAGTAACATAAGACTTATATAAGTCTTATTAAGTTATTTTCGAAAGTGGCAAATTCTTGGTACGGTAGGTACCTACTGTACCTACTCAAAGTATCACCTATCCAATCCTATCAATACATGTAAGCGTGTTCGCAATGAATTTTGGATTAAATAAACTTTATTGTTTAAATCTAAACTATAAAGAACTTCAAGTATCTGACAGTTTCAATCTCATAATGTTGGATGATCATGTGTTGAGGCCCTGGACCTGCGTTCGTTTCCAGCCACAAACACAACGAATCGTCAAATCAATACAGGGTGGGGCAAAGCTCTTGTGATACAAAAAAAAGAATAATATATGATAACAATTTCCTAGTTCCTAGAGCCGATGGCCATTGGGGCGGAAAGGTTCTCGAGTGGCGACCAAGTGCCGGCAGGCGCGGCGTGGGTAGACAAGGTGGACTGATGACCTGGTAAAGGTCGGGAGTCCGCTGGATGCAAGTGGCGCAGGACCGGTGATTGTGGCACTCTTTGGGGGAGGCCTATGTCCAGCAGTGGACGTCTTTCGGTTGATGTGATGATGATAACAATTTGGACATAAGTAGGTACCTAACTTCAGTAGGATGCAAAATATTCAAGCCAAAAGATAATTGATGAAAGAAAATGATCGTGCACAATTAAGACTGTCGTTAGCCGAGGATGTGCAATTCATCGGATCAGGAGAATGAATAACAAACGATGATTGTTCCATGATTGTCAAGCTGGTTTACAATCCGTCGTGCAATCAATCGTACATACGGCATTTTTGTTTGTAAATGGAAACGTTTGAAAGAATTGTTCATAATTTATACGCCGAAGACCTTTGAACCACAGTAATTTTTCAAGAAAAAATGTGGAAAGCCAGAAAAGTTCGACATCTGATGTTTTTCTAAGCAAAAATTTCTTAATGTAACAGTTAGGGTAAGTAAGTATTAGTATTATCTGATTCTTCGGAGTAAGTATAAGCATTTTTAGGGTTCCGTAGCCAAATGGCAAAAAACGGAACCCTTGTAGATTCGTCATGTCTGTCGGTCTGTCTGTCCGTCCGTATGTCACAGCCACTTTTTTCCGAAACTATAAAAGCTATACTGTTTAAACTTGGTAAGTAGATGTATTCTGTGAACCGCATTAAGATTTTCACACAAAAATCGAAAAAAAACGTTAAGTTTTAGGGGTCCCCATACACAGAACTGAAACTCAAAAAAATTTTTTTCGTCTAAAAATTTTGGTCTTAAAAAATTATATTAAGGTTTCTTGTATAATTTTTTTCTATACTGAATAGTTTGCGCGAGAGACACTTCCAAAGTGGTAAAATGTATCCCCCCCCTGTAACTTCTAAAATAAGGGAATGATAAAACAAAAAAAAAAGATATGATGTACATTACCATGCAAACTTCCACCGAAAATTGGTTTGAACGAGATCTAGTACGTAGTTTTTTTTAATACGTCATAAATCGTAAACCGCAATTTATTTTACGGAACCCTTCATGTGCGAGTCCGACTCGCACTTGGCCGCCTTTTTCGATCCGCGTTGTAGCTCTTTGTTCCTCGACATGCAGAGCGGACTCCTTTTTACTTTTTACCCGACTGCCGAAGGAGAGGGTTATTTTTGAAGACACCCTTAACGCCGTATGTAGGTAGTTACAAGTACCTCTTTTTTTTTCTAGAATTAAGAAAGTTGTAAATGATGTATTGTGGTTGTTTACAATCCATGCTATCCATATTTTCGGCTTACTTGACCAACCTGCAGGTTTTCTAACTTAATTATATGAATGATCTATCATATTCATATATTATGTAGTATCCACATGTGAACATTTTGACAGTTTCAACTTTCCGCATACCTTAGAAACTAATCGTATTTCCATCACGTCTCCCCATCACAAAGCGCCCCTTAACTCCCTAGTCCAGTAAAGCTGTCAGTACGTGTCACTGACCACACGCAACGCAAAACGCGACTTTGGGCCTCTATTCTACTTGAAGACTATCGTATATGTATTGGATTATTAACACGCTCGCAGTTCCCATATCAAATGTTTGGAGTATCACACCTGCTTTTTAGATCAATTCGTAGGTATGTCCCGTAGGCGTAATAACATACAACATCATTTTCATGCCCTTATCCCATTTATTTGGGGTCGGCGCAGCATGTCCTTTTCTTCCATACCTCCCTGTCACTCGTCATCTCGTCACTTACTTCCTTCCTCTTCATATCCTCTCTCACACAGTCCATCCACCTTTTCCTTGGCCTACCTCGTTTCTTCCATCCCTCCACGTTCATACCTAACACTATTTTGTTCACATGACTGTCATCCCTCCGCATAATATGCCCATACCACGCAAGGCGATGGGATTTCAATTTGTCGATGATAGGTGCTACTTTCAGACTTCCTCTAATATACTCATTTCTAATTCTGTCCATCCTCGTCACACCACACATCCATCTTAACATTCTCATCTCCGTAACATGCAGAGTCTTTTCATCCGTCACTTTTAACGCCCAACCCGCCCAACATTCAGATCCATACATGACGACAGGCCTAATAAAATAACATACAACATTGCCATGAAAATAATGTAATTTCGAAAACGCTGTCACATGTCCTGACCTCACGAGGCACCAGACAGAGGGACTATTCAAGCACATTGTATAATGTCAACAGCGCCCGCATTCAGGGCGCGGAAGATTTCCAAAACGCATGCCCTAGAGCCCGCATGCGGCCAGCTACTACCACTGTACTTGGAAAGTGTTAGGAACTCTCTGCCCATAGCATAGGTATACATTCAATCGATTGTTAGTAATACAATACATACCACATTTTAGTGGCGGTGGAATGAAGGCCTCGGTTCTCGTGTTGTCACGTACAGACCGGGCGTCTAGACGCCGTACCTTAACGTGGAAAAATGTGTTTTCTGCACTGGATTAATGGGTGACGAGGTTTATGTGTTAAGTAATGTGTTTCTGGACCGGGCGGTAATACTAATTATCTGTTGAGTTCACAATGAATTGGTTCCAATAAATTAGCCCAGCCCTTTGTCGAGCCTGGATTACGGATAGAGTAAGAAGAGGAGGTTGTCCATTAGACTGCGGTATTTTTATATTTATGTTGTTGTTACTCACCTCAAATCTCCATCGTAAAAAAACAATATTTATTCGTAGATTTTTACTTCTGAATGGCCTTGATTTTGTTAGAACTGAGATATGATGGAAGACTCAAAGATAAATCGAAGAATTTCTATGAATATTACAGGCACACGAAACAACAAGGAAGGAAGGTTTTGATCAATACCTGATCAAAACTGACCAGACGGTTGCATCAATATTATAATTTACTACTTACCTTGTTGTTATTAGTAACACCTACCTATTATTCAGATCCAATAATAATAAGCTCACCAAAGTACCAGGGCAGCAGGGGCTACTAGGAAGTCTCCGGCGTGTGTTTACTGATTTAGGTGTGACTGGAGCGGTGCAGCGTCCATTAAGAGTGTTTAGAGGCAATCTACTGTTCTGCGAGCGCCCTGCGAATGTGCGTAGATAATAGGATCATTTATAATGAATACCAAAATGTGTATTTATGCATGAAAGCCTTCGGCGATTACGACCTTTTGCGTTTGAAGAGGAGAATAAAGGGCGCCGCGGGAGTAAATTAAGTTTATGAGATTTAAGAAAGTGACATTGATTTTTGTTTATAGGTATTCGGTAAAAATAATACCTAAATACGGACAATTGATAGTAAGAGAGAGGGGAGAGAGAGATATAGTATTAGCCAAAAAATATCCACAGCAGCATACATTGCAGTTCTCAGTTCAATAATCAGTTTCTGGTCGACCTCATCCATTGGAATCCATGAACCTTCACCTCTTAATCGTTCCTTCATCAGACTATACTTTGCTAGTACCAGGATTTCACTTGAAAGTCTAAAAACAAAAAAATATTGAAAGAAAAATGTTATTTATAAGTCCAACGACAACTTATCATCTAATAAATAATAATGCGTAGAGGTGCGACATTAGAAACTGGAATTACACTTACACATTAGCTTTCTTGAATGCGCACTACGTATCCCATAGTGCGTTCGCTGCACATAATTTATGATTGTTACGCATCATTAAAAACCCCATTGGACCTATTTAGGGCTATCTGTTAACTTTCTAAAGGAGAACTAGCGCTTTAACGGTCGTGTTTTGATGAAACAAAACGATCAAATGTGTAAATTGAAATGTACTGGAACTATTTGACACCAAGTCGAGGCGATTAATGTATAAGTGTAATCGATACTGAGATCGTAAACGGACAGTTTAAATGTAATCGAGAACTATTTGAATAAGGAATGGTCGTCTTTGTGCGTTCGAATACCGAAATGACGGAAACTGAACCAGTCGGGGTTTTTCATATAATTATGTAACGAATTCTAAAGAATTTGTTGTTTAATTGAGATGAACTATAATACTTTATAAAATTAAAAATATTTATTGTCGGGAAATCGCCAAGTTTAAAACACTTAGCTATACCTACATATTTCCTATATTACCAAGGCACTCTGCTTATTTTTGTTTTTTACCCTATTATACTTATTTATATTCCCTTTCACAAATCGCAAATAATGCTTCAATAAAAAACTTCAAAAACTGATTTTGATCATGTGTAATCTTGAGCCAAAGATGGTTAAAATTTTCCAATGGAACGGTCGATAATGCCTGCAATTCACGAACAATTTAAACATTTCGACAAATACTGCTCAAAGCGATACATTTTTGTAGGTAATTTTTGCATACATAAATCTTTTGTCGGCTTTAACTGCAGCGTTCATCCGTGCACTTAGTATAGACTCTGTATAATATAAATAAGGTAGATATTAGCTGTTTCTGTTTGTAATGGAGTTGGTGAATTATAATCGGTTGTCAGGTTTGCGATGTGTTTTCGCCTCCGGTGACATGCGACTTTTGACTTCTTTTGTCCTGACGTCTTGGTCATCATAAGAAAGGATCAAGGTGTACAATTTTGACGCTTTCGTGTGAAATATAAACCATTGATGTTGAATGAAATATTGGGGACAATTGTTGGATCATGAAACTGTGCAAATATTTCTGAGGATCGTGACCCTGCCACCTAATTTTTTTTATATTTTTTTTATTGATTTTTTTTTGTGTATCCGCCCTCCACTTCTCCCTGTCGGGTGGTCTATGGAGAGCTATCTCCAGCGCGCCGGATATATGATCCCACGATCGCATTGAACTTCTTCTTTTCTTTGGTATCGTGCCTTCCATCTTTCTATTTCTATATACTTAGGTATATTTTATTATATTGTAGATAATTGGGAATGGATGAAAATTTCAGAAGTGCCTGATATTTTTTTTGGTGTTAATTAACCTTCCTTAGCACCTGAAAAAAGTTGCAGACTTTGCAGCTGCGTCAATTATTTTACAAAAATATAAACAGTTTCCTCACTTACGTTTTGAGTTTAGGACGGCGAATAAGACACTTTCCTTGATCCGTCTCATATTGCAAGAAAACATCTTAAATATCCGTGGTAAACTGACACTGGCAATGATATATACTGCACCAGCTATACATATTTGTCATTGCCAGGGTCAGATATTTAAATATTTTTTTGCAATATGAGATGGATCAAGGAAAGTGCCTTATTCGCCATCTTAAACCTAAAAACGTATCATGTGAGGAAACTTTTTGTACCAAAAAAATAATCAGGCACTTCTGATATTTTCATCCATTCTCAATTACACATTGAGATTGCACGTTAAAGAGATGAGAATGTTGAGATGAATGTATGGTGCGACGAAGATGAGTCAGATAAGGAATGCGTATGAAAGGAAACAGCACCTGTAGTTAAAAAGCTAAGAGCTAATCCTGTGGTGGTCGTGTGGACATGTCATATGGAGGAATGGAAGTCATATACGGGTATTAGTTATGAATGTGGAGGGTTGTAAGAGAACAGGCAGACCAAAGGAAAGGTGGATGGACTCCGTTAGAGACGATGTGATCAGCCCCCCTATTCTGTAACTTGTTTTAAGCTCACCTCAACGCTCACCCACAATAATACCTTGACACCGCGATGCGTAGTAATTAAGCGTAGGTAGAGGTCTAGTTTCGTAACGGGTGACCGGCGGGATGAGCCGCATTAACACGTAGCGAATAACATGTTGTGTGACGAGATGATTGGCGATGGAGAGGTGGCCATGGAATATTGAAAAAGACATGCGCCGACCCCAAGTAAAAACAACAAAAAAGATGAAGATGATTACAAATATTTACTATAGGATAGGTACCTACATACCATTTCATCACAGCATAGATTATTACAATAACCTTAATGAAGAAAGTCGTAATAGTTTCAATCATGCCTCCAAATAGTATAATTTGGTTGCTTATTTATCTTATTCGGATTTACTCCAAAATGAGGTTACTCTTTACATGTAATTATCGATACATATTTCCTCAATAACGTTTCATTGACAGATAATCAGACGTTGGGGCCTGGAGTGAATGATTCCGTTTCGTTCATTTCCTCAAGAATGCAGCCGTTTGGATGCGCGTGCGACCGGCCGGGACCGCGGGGAGGTAAGTAATTGGAAAACTGTACGAGTAGGAATAGCAAAAGAAAATCATATACTTTTTAAATAATTTATTTATTGCATTACTTGGCTACTACTTTTGACGTGTAAAAGTGCCCTTGTGGCCTATTTGCAGAATAATAATAAGGTAAGTGATTTTGATTTAGATTTTTGACTAAGATGAATAAATGTTTTTTTTTGTAAGTCATTAATTAATGTTTATGGCCAGTGCGTACCGTAACACATTTAACAAACAGTATTAAGGAGGGTGACAAATTGACAATATCTTTTATGGCTATAAGTAGGTAGATACATGCCGATACGGGCGAGGCATACCTATACGACACGATCGCATGTTGACAAGTCTCGATGCAGGCAACACTTCCGCGGAGTTGAGTCCGCACTGCGGACAGCCGCTCGCTGGCGAGGTTGCGGAACTGTGCCCAGGGCGTTCCCGTTCTAGTGCAGAGGCGGCAGATAGAGGGGTTTTTATTGGGTAAACCATATAGGCCTCATCAGGTGACATGGTCCCACATAACCACCAGGATCCGTCCTCGCACCCTGGTGGTTTGCATAAAGCATTTTCACCTCTTAAAAAAAAGAAGGCAACAGGACAGTTCGGGCTCGCATTTAATTTGCGAGAATCATAAACCAGGCTCCTACATGAACATTTAAGAGTTTTTAAATTAGGTAAATTAACTTACGTAAGTCTGCAAGTAGGCCACAATGAAACTTTAACAAGTTAAATCTGCCAGCGCTTCTGAAATAGCCTCCTAAGGCCCATGGGCCTATATACTGGAAGGACTTATTCTCTTAAAGGAATTTTGACCATTTTGGGTTGGAATAGAGTTGCATTTGTTTTATTTTGATCTTTTTTTGAAACAAACGATATTCAACTCTTTTTCTTACGTTAGTTGATTCAAATTTCAATGTCATTTTGTGTTGTATGGTGGGCCTTAGGAGGATAGAAGACCTCTGTCAAAAGAAACTCTACAGCCAGTCATTTCATCAGCCAGTTATAAATTGTTATACTGAAATTATGTGTCCAAGTACTCCAGCAGTTTGAAAACTGTAGCCTATTGCAATCACCATACTGATGGGGTAACATACCACACCGCGCCCGGAACAACCGTCTCGCAGCTTCCTAATGTCGTCCAGTTTCCCGCATAAGTAATCAGGTGCCTTTATGTTTGTACAATTAAAATGGTATTAGGAAAGCGAAAGAACAAACTTGTTTTTCTTATAAAAATACCTTCCTACTGTGATGTACCTACTACGGGTAGTGATTGAGAAATTTACCTTTTTGTACCTACTGGGAAAAATAGGTGAGCTCGGTTATAAAGACATCTACATACTACATAGGATACATTGTAAAAGATTGCCCGGACACTTTAATTACGTAAGGTTAGCTTCAAAAATATGTACTTAATCGATTTCGAGCTTTATTCTCCAGAGGTACAGGTACAAAAAGACAGGTATTTATAGACTTGAATGTACCTTACTAATAACATTGCCATATTATTTGGCAATTTATTATTTTGAATAGAGGCGTTAATGTTCTGATAGCTATATGTATTGAATTGAACGTTTAGAAACCACAAACACATCTTCAAATAAAATAACGTTGACGAGTAGGTACGTCAATTAAAAATAAAACCCTTTGAAGTAACCAACAGTATAAGTGAATGAAGAACAAAAGAAAGTCGTCTGCACCCCATATATTTACGCACAAACGGTTACTATAATTATATCCCATATTTACGGCCATAATTAGTATTTTCGGCAACCGCAAATTTGACATTCGGATTTCGAGCGCGCGGATTATCGCGTCAAAACTGACGCGCCGCCGAAATTAAGTGGCGGCGGTGAAAATTAAAAGTGCATGCGGTATCAAAGCAACCGCTCACCGGTACGTCAATCTTGCTGATTTTTCGTACAGTTTCAAAATAAATGAAATAAAAAACAAGGGATACTATTAATGCCGTGTCTCTGGCCTCAGTACGAGCTTACAACGCATCGCGCGCGCCCGCACGGTTCGCGTCATTTTCCCTCGCGACACGCGTTCGAATTTTGAATTCAAAAAGACCATAGACAAGTTTCCTTTTTCGCGCTGTGAGTGACGTGTAGTAGTGTTGTGATTGTGATTGAAGTGTGACTGACTTTGTAGTCGTAAGTAATTCGAAGTAACGTACTTTTTGGGTGTTTGCTGAAAATCGTTTAAGTGAAGTTTTCAGCAAGGTAAATGATTGTGCAGGTAAGCTTGCGGTTGAATAAGTATTCATATAATCTAAATTAAAAAAGGTGACTCCAATTATACTGTTTTTCTAGAAAAATCCGCTGCAGCACGATGGATTAACAAAAATCGTACGATTAGTTATTTAAAGGTTGTCGACTCGTAGTTTCACTATCTGCCAAATTATACGGTCTATTTTAATCAACACGCATTGGTGATAACGGATCGCACGGTAATCAACATAAATTTGACAGACGTCAACCAATTCAGAGTCGATTACAACTAAATATTTGAAGTAGATTACTACTGACTTTGGTTATTTTGAAATTAATTGCGATCGATTAAGCCCAACAACACTACGCTCTTGATTTAAAGTTTTTTAATTTACCTTTCGAATTGGAATGTTAATGATTTGGGCAAACGTGAATGAGCAGCCAATGCATAGAGCGAGATTAGAATGGAAAGTTTTTTTTGTAATAAAATTGATTCGTTACGGATAGCGAACTGTACCTGTAAGATTTTATGAAAATCGCGGATGAAGAATTATTGACGCTGTTTAATAAATGTTGATGGTGTTCAACAAATTAATTTTTAGTCGATAGTATTTTGGTTTTAGTCGCCCTGAAGACGCACAATGATAGTCGTAATTAACAGGTAAGTAAGCACACGAAAGTTTGAGGGAATGGGTTGAAAGAATCACATTTAATCTATCCTTATATCTTTATGCGCTGCCGTACTAAGCCGTAACGTGTGTCGTATGCCGTGCCATATCAAGCTGTATATTTTTGACATAATTATGTATGTAGGTACACACTTATTTCATCTATTATTTTCGATTTTTTCTACCTACTCTATGAAGGCATTTTAGTTTTTACGACCGCGACAGATTTGGATGCAAAAGCTGTCAAATTAATATAATACTTTTGGACGTAATTACTTACGTCGCCTCCAATCCCATTCCAATACGGTATTTGACTGATCACTGGCCACTTTTTATGACACGTCAAAAACGCTTCTATATGTATGAAGTATAGACTTGTGACGTCAGATTTGTCTATGGTAGTGCTGTGGCTTTAAGCCTGCATCACACTGGCGCGGCCTGCTATGGCGGACCATAGTAAATTTTACAGCTAATGACAAGTTCTGACAGACAGTCTGTGAGAGGCCTTATTGAATCTAGTGCATTCAACGTTCGTTTTTCAGACTCTACTGTAGAAAAAGAAATACTGTCCTCAAATAAGTGTCGTATTGCGACGATACTTTATAATTAGGTATTATCTTGAAAATTGAATATCGGTCGACTGGCCCATTTCTTTTAAATTTTCTAAACAGGATAGGCCGCGGCTGCGTGTCAACTAGCCACGGAGTGGTTTATTGACAGCAATCTTGCCGGCCAGTTATCAAACAGGCGACTAGACCATTTAGATTTCTAGTAGTATCAAATGTCTAATGGCTTCTACGTTTGCTTAACCTTAATTATAATGCTCAACAATGTTTGTAAATAGCGAGCTTACATTTCTAATAACTTTGCACTTTTGCTGTTCTCACGTACAGTCGCCTTCAGATATATCGGAGCGGCCAAAGTGCTCACAAATATCTGAACACATCTATAATGCCTCGACAATAGAGACGTGTTCAATTATTTGTTAGCACTTTGGCCGCCCCGATATATATGATGGTGACTGTACATAAATAGAAAGAGATATAGGCTGTGAAAGGCGATCTAGGGAACAATTGCAAGGAGTTTTTGAAACCCAGGGCCTAACTTTGCAACGCCATTATATTTATTTTAAATCATAGGCGAATCTCTTTGGTTAATGTGCTCCCATTTGCGCAAGCACATAACGTTGTATACCTAGGTATGTCAATGACGCACAGATATCAATAAATAACGATTAGGGGGAAAATCTTATACTTACTAATCGAACTAACCCCATGTGGTAGTAAGGATAACGCTTGTGTTATGGGTACTAAACGAAGATATATTTAAGTAATAGATATAAATATTTAAATACAAAGAAAACATTCATACCGGGATTCGAACCCTGGACCTTCAGCTTCGTAGGCGGCGTCACTACCCACTAGGCTAACCGGTCATCAGTCTATGATACGATTGGTACGAAATTGAAGTTAATTTTGACGCAAAATATAGACGCTGTGTATGCTAGAATAGCGTTTGCTAGACAGAATGGAACTTTCTATACAATCGGCCTCAAAAGCTACTGGCAATTTTCCTGGTCAGTAACGTGACACTTTGGCTGTCAAATTAGTTAAACTGACAAGGCATTAAAACGGTCAGCTGCTGACCGTACACTCGCGAACAAAAGACAATACAATCCTTATCTTATTTATGAGCGGAAATTGAAAAGCTGCCATAGACGTTTGTACCAAGAAACATGTGACGGCAAGAAACAATTGGTAGGAATTGGAAGCTACATACTACTATTTGTTTAAGGCCTCCACATACCGGTCGCGGGCGCGGTTCGTGCGCGGGCGGGCTCGCGCAAGTTGTAAAACATTGAAACTGCACTTCAAACCCCGCGTTCGATGTGTGTTTGCAGTATAGTTTCAATGTTTTACAACTTGCGCGGGCCCGCACCCGACCCGCGCCCGACCCGCGCCCTCGATCGGTGTGTGGAGGCTTATAATGTTTTTTTTTCTTGTTTTGCCTTTTAGTTTTGTGTATGTTGTATTTTTTCCTTGTTGTAACTTGTGTAGCAAACAAGTAGGTAAGTGTTTTAAATTATTTATTTATCTACTGTAGGTCCGAGCTTCAAGGCACGGGACTTTCAATCGAGGTCGTGAGTTCAAATCCCGGCGTACTACTACTGGGTTTTTCTAAGAAACTTCACGAAATGTCGTTTGATATTTAATACTTAGTAGCTTTTCGGTGAAGGAAAACATCGTGAGGAAACCGTTCTAATCTAAAGTCTTGTTTTCCCTCTGGGTTGGAAGATCAGATGGCAGTCGTTTTCGTATAACCTAGTGCCCAGGACGCCAAATCTTGATGAGATTAGGTAAAGCGGACCCTAGGCTACTTAGCATGACAACGTTAGGAGGATGATGATTTCAATTGGTATGAGACTCAGAAATATGAGACATCTTTTTAGGGTTCCGTAGCCAAATGGCAAAAAACGAAACCCTTATAGATTCGTCATGTCCGTCCGTCTGTCTGTCTGTCTGTCCGTCCGTATGTCACAGCCACTTTTTTCCGAAACTATAAGAGATATACTGTTGAAACTTGGTAAGTAGATGTATTCTGTGAACCGCATTAAGATTTTCACACAAAAATTGAAAAAAAACATTAAGTTTTAGGGGTCCCCATACTCAGAACTGAAACTCAAAAAATTTTTTTTCATCAAACCCATACGTGTGGGGTATTTATGGATAGGTCTTCAAAAATGATATTGAGGTTTCTAACATCATTTTTTTCCGAGTGGTAAAATGTGTGTCCCCCCCCCCCCCCCCCCCCGTAACTTCTAAAATAAGAGAATGATAAAACTAAAAAAAATATATGATGTACATTACCATGTAAACTTCCACCAAAAATTGGTTTGAACGAGATCTAATAAGTAGTTTTTTTTAATACGTCATAAATCGTAAACCGCAATTTATTTCACGGAACCCTTCATGTGCGAGTCCGACTCGCACTTGGCCGCTTTTTTTTCTTAGTCTCTTTGGGTGTCCCACTGCTGGGCAAAGGCCTCCCCCATTTCCCTCCACTCGGCCCTATTGCTGGCATGCTCTCGCCAACCCAAGCAGAATTGGTCCAAATCATCCCGCCATCTGCTACTCAAACTAATTTTACTGTGAATAATATTATGTCATGAAGATAGTCAGTTTTAGTCATCGAACAGTGATCTTTGTCCACCCCTCCGGAAAATAGGCGTGATGATATGTACCTGTATGTGAGTATGTATGTTATTTCTGACGTAGGCAACATAAAAAATCAAATTACATACGTAAATGCATATAACTTGTATATAATGATAATTTAATTTATTCCTGACTAAATCTATAAGGACAATTTTGTACAGTTTAATTGGCAATTTGTTATTCCGGCCCCTTTTTTACCAATGATAATTTTTGTCAACTAACAATAACAGTTTACCGTACATTACTGGGTTTACAAGTAAAGATTGCCGCTAGGTTACTTGTCGACCCAGAAACATACAACGAATTGGCATTGTCAGTGTCAGATGACTGTGGTCAAGTTGTTTAAATAGGGTTACTATCTTACTATTTTAACTAGACTTTCCTGCGCGACTGTACTAGAAAACCTCTTAATTGTTGTTTGCGTGCGGAAACAGCGAAAGATGCTGGAAAATACAGAATCAACGTTTGCTCTTCAAATAGTCTATACCTACTAATATTGTAAAGAGGAAAATACTGTGAGCTTTGTAAGTTTATATGTAATGGGTAATCTCTGGAACCGCTTATCTTATCCAACATAGACGCCACACCCAGGAAGGAAGCAAGCCTGACCTGGACGAGCCGGATATACCAGGGGGCGCAAATTTGTGAGGAGTGAGTGTAAAGTCTGAGTGGACGCACGGAGCGGAGCGTTCGGCGGGGCGTGCAGCGGGGCGGGCGAGCGTGCATTCGCTTTGTGCAGCGTCTACTCAGGACACCAGAGTATGAGTTTCATTTGTTTAACATGCACGCCGCACGCCCGACCCGAGCGTCCACTCAGGACTTACACTTACGCGCTCTGGGATGGGAACGGAAGACCGACCAGCCGCAACCAGTCGGCCACAATCGACCGGCTACGCAGCCTTCAGCCAATATTGGAAAAGAGGAGAGAAAGGATACCTATATTTTATCCAGCGGGTTTGACTGCGTTCTTTGCAATACGCAGGCGAAGCCGCACGATCAGCTAGTCGTTAATAAAGAGAGGTGAACCTCATGAAACTCGTATCGAAAACAGTATCGTTACAGACGGACACAGCGAGAGTAGACATCAGCATCACACACACTCCGTTTGTTTTATCGAGCCTTAAAATAAATAGTTCCAGTGCAAACCCATATTGTAATCGCAAGTAAAGTTAACTAGGACTTTATGCAAACCAGTTTTAAGATGGCCGGCGCCGCGATAATCGTATAATTACCGTTCACATATCAGCTGATAATCGATTCAATTACTAGTCGATTATGTATTCGATAGCTGAGATAGCAGCAGTCAACTCTTTTGACGCCAGGGGAAGATAGTTTGCAGCTGAGACAATGGTTATATACTCATGTTTGATGCTCTTTTTTCAGTATTTTTACTCTATGTATTTAGGTAATACAAGGCGCAAACGAGACTTGAATTCGCGTTTTTTAACCGATTTCAAAAAAGGAGGAGGTTCTCAATTCGTTGGAATCATATATTTCGACGTATGTTCCCTGATTACTCGAAGACACCTGAATCGATTAAAAAAAAACTTTTTTTGTTTGAAAGGTTATCTTTCCCAGGTTGTCCCATGGTCATCAGGTCAGGATCTGATGATGGTATCCTGGAGAAATCGAGGGAACTCCTAAATTAGGCGAAGTACTGAATTAAAGTCGGTTAAAACTATGTTTTTAAAGTAAATTATATAAATTTATTTAAAAAAGGGTTACTGCAGGTAGGTATATAGTGAAAAACGTCGACAGGTAACTAGACTAACAGGTAAACACTTTTTTCACTTTATATGTAAGTACTTAGGTAGATAGTAGGGTCTGTTCTAGTATTCCATAGTTTCTTTTCCAAAATTGGCAAGGTGAACTCGTGGAATCAGCCTGGTAGATGTTCTTTTTCAAAGCACTATTCTCGTAGAGAGACTTCAGTGCTTATACGAAGCGACTGCGTACTTCACATTGACAGAATCGGACAAAATGCCCTACGTATTTAATGTCTTGGCTAAAAGTGCAGTAGATGGACACGTCTCATTGAGGACCTCATCTACGGCTTGGCTTTCAAACTCACTCATACATCTATTGCTCACGATCCAGTCTCTACGACAATGTACTATTTCCTATCTCCTAAAGTGTCTGGTTTTTACTGACCCACTTACAAATTTAATCACTGTGGCTGTGGGAAATTACTAAATATACTTACAAATAGCTACTAACTACGACACTACTAACACATGCAACAATATCCTGATATTGATTCTAATTACCGTTATAATAAAGTCGATGTCAAACGCTACGATTCGATATATTTGCGGCCGTCTTTTTTTTTCTAATAATGATCTTTTTTTACACGAAACTGTGCCCAAAAGACACTTCAGACTTAAAAATTGATGATTATGTTCTAGCTAGCCGCATAAGGAAACTATAACCAACTAAAATGTCATGTTTAATCCCAAGGGATCTAAGCACTGTGGGAGGCGCAGGTCTGCAATATTATTACCAGCGCTTCACATAGATCTTATGTCTATAGCTATAAAGTATACATTTATGTGTCGAAAGAGGTTGTAAACTTGCATAAAATAAATATTGCTTTTTATGACGATAGGACATTGACTTTGTATTTGATGGGAGTATACTCGTATGAAAGTGACAAGATGGGTAGTAAAATATAGCAAATAATTTACTGAAAAGATTTTCCAACGCCTTGGCCCGACCAGAAGGCTATTAGTTTATGAAGAACGAAAGGTCATGTTGACTTCAAAATACATTGAAGTAAAACAAGCGTTTTAATTTAACCACTCACTTGCTTTTGGATTTTAAAAAAGCAGCCTAAGTTGCTTTAATTTTTTTTCTTACTAAGGCAGCTCATATTTCGCTTGGTAGCTTGGTTACCAGAAGCAATTTAGGGGTGCACGAAATTGGTAACTGTGGCCACAAGCATGTGCGTGGTTATGGTTCTGATAGCTTGAAGTGAAATAGATACCAATTTGTTTTAAAATTATTCAGTTTAACTTGCTTTGTTTGGAGTCTGTTGTCTATCGAATCGAAAATAAACGAATTTTATCGGCATTCTGTTTAACTAAAATAAGTTTGATGGACGTTAGTCAAAATACCTATTTATGACGTGATATTTATCAAAATTTGTAACTTATTTAAATGTTATGTGTGAGATATGGGCGATTTTACGGAAAATTGTAACTAGGTACATGTAGACAGAAAACAGCATCCAAATTATCATCCAAATGGAAAAAAACTTTACTCACAAATAATTTTCTGGCTAAAAGTTAAAGTTCAAATATCACTCATACGAGCTGTCTCCATGAGAGTGAGAGGCACCAGAAGACACATCAAAGCCTTCGATTGCGAAGACGGAGCAGGAATTCTAAACTAAGCAAGATTTTACAACCAACCTCCCCCTCCGCCCCATCTTTTCTTTTTGTCATTGCCGTCGTCACCCATTATTAATAAATATAAATTATATATAGGTACATGTAGATGAACTGGACTTTTTAAATACATTTTGATAAAACCGTGTTTTTTCTACTCAGAATCGAAAGTAGGTACTTTCGAATGTTATAGGAGGAAAAAAGTGTCTAAAGATTTTTACATTAATTCCATTCCGTTATTGTTTCCATAGGTACTAAGCTTGTATTTGACATTTTGGGCACTTTTTTTCTCCTATTAGATTCGAAAGTGCTTTGGATTCTGAGAGTAGAAAAAACTCGATTAAAAAAAAGTTGAGTGTACAACTTTTCGTAACATGGCCCAAATTCATGATCTTCGTCACCGTTTTATACAAGTAAAACGTTTCACTTATCTGCTAAAGATTCTTTCTTTGTGAGATATTTACCGATTGGATAAATTCCGTTGCAAGGCAAACAAGCCGATATCTGAAAAAAATATGGTTGTTTAAAGCTTCGTTTTATAAAGATGCGTTAGGTACACCAAATGTCAGATAAAATTTGTAAAATGTTAATAACTCTGATCGATTGACTGAGTAAGTCATCTCATTATTTACCGACATACTCGTAAGCCGCGCATATTATAATGATGTTAAATTGTATTTCTAAATAAGTAACATAAATATTAAGGTCTAACGGATGTATATAAAACCGGGAGTAAATCTGTCAGTCAACCAATCCATTGCTACATTTGCTACACAATATTTATAGGTAGTTAGAATGTAGTAAAGTAAAGGAATTGCAAGGACAAAATAATTGTTAGTATAATTAATTAAATCAGCAGCTAATTAAGAGTCCGCAGTAAGCTCGATTCTCCATACAAATGTAGTTACGCTCTCATTTTAAAACGACTAGCTAGTTTGCTCTGAAACTTTGTAAAGAAGACATTTATTTACTACACAAAAGACACACAGAGACAAAGGTCACTACTTAACTACTACTTACTTTTTAGGGGGTACTTAGAATAAGTTAAGTACCATCCAGGTCTGTAATTAGTTTATGTAGCTTCAGATACCATAGTAAAAAAATACAGCAAATTTAAGTTGTGCATACAAAACTTGTTTTTGCTGTATTTCGTTTGTTTTATAAACTGGAGCCATATAAACTAATCTAATCACAGACCTAGATATATCATACCATATCATTTATTTGCATTGATCATACATCGTCATAATACACATGTCAAATATATAATAATATCTACCTCATGTCATTGTATATGCAAAGTTTCGATACACTCCAACACGTAGTTTTAAAATGAGAACGAAACTCCGTTTGTACGGGAAGATGAAATTCGGCCGAGCTTACTGCGGACTCTTCAAACTTTTTAGACCTGCGCTCCATTTATCAAGATCAACATGTTGAACGCTAAAAACATTTAAAGATGTTGTGTGTTGTCGTGCCCACGGCGCCAAGGAAGACGATAGACAGTATAGCATACAGGGATACTTTAAATTCAACTAAATATACCCTCTTATGGAAAAAAGTTGGCGTGTCAGTGTCACTTTATGGACAAGCTATGTTTATAATAATACCAGATATACGTATATAAATCTCAATAAGTGTGACAGACAGGTAAAAATAATATAATTCGTTGTCCTTGTCATAGCTCCACCGTTTTTTTTTGCCGCAGCTGAGTCAGTATAGTTGCGGCAAATAAACCATTACCCGCTCAAATTAAGTAGGTAGTTTATGGTAAGCCGTCAGTTATTTTAAGACCAGTTCTTAATTTAGCTGCATAGAAACCTTTCCGTTCCTTATGGGGACAGTCTGTCGAAATCTGTACTAGCTTTAGTCTGTGAAGAATGGCGTTAAAATTATAACACCCCTTGTTTTGATCGAAGGTAAAAAATCGAAAATGCTATTTCCACATGTTATTTGTTTGACCGACCGGTTAGCCTAGTGGATGGTGACGCTGCCTACGAAGCTGAAGGTCCTGGGTTCGAATCCCTGTAGGGGAAAATATTTGAGTGATGAGCATGAATAATTGTTTCTAACTAAGTCTTAGATGTTTTCAATGTGTATAAGTATTAAGTAGGTATATATCGTCGTCTTGTACCCATAACACAAGCCTTATTTAGCTTCCTATGGGGCTCGGTCCGATTTGTGTAAGATTGTCCCTAAATATTGTTGCCGTGGCGGGGCATAATCGATGGCTGACTCATTCATATGACAGACAAATAAGACAGTCAGTTAAGTTGTCAGTATAAATCTAACCGCAGACTGGCATCGTGGACACTTGCCAATTCGACGAGACAATTTCGTGACACCCGTGGCGACTCTAGGCAAAACGGTTTCTGGAAAAACTTATTTAGACAACATAACTCTATGAGAATATTTCTGTCTTTTCAATTTATGGAAGTGTGCAGTCCTCAGAAACTCCCATACAAAGAGCAAAATGTATGCCGCGAGAGCGGGTTTTGCCAACCTACTAGACAAATATATTGGTTGGCGACACTCATGCGTTGTCAAATTGACAATATATATCTTTCTTTTTTATATTTGACTTCCTTTCCTTCAAAGACTTCAAATTCTAACGTCTGTCATCGTGTTTTCTCCATGTTTTAGTGAAAATTATATTTATAAATTCAGGATTTCTGAAAGTTTCATGGCGATCGGGGAGATGAATTGAGCAAAAAACTCCCCTGCTCGCGCTAGCGCGTGTATACGTAATATTTTTGAGAAAGAGACTTGTGCTTGGTGACTCAGAAATTGTCGGTAAAACTAGACGCTGTGAAATGTGTGGCGTCCGAGAAAGCCTCAGGGGAGGTTTCTTTGCCAGTTTTCCCAAAGATGATCTCCGGTAAGTCTAAAACATAACCTAGCTACAGCGCTACAGGTACACATTTACCGGTAGATTTTTTCAGTTGACGTTTTTAGGGTTCCGTAGTCAACAAGGAACCCTTAAAGTTTCGCCATGTCCGTCTGTCCATCTGTCCGTCAGTCCGTCTGTGGCTGAGCTATGGTGTAATTTGTAATTTATTTACTTACTTCCTTAAAGACTAACATACATATATTATCAATATAAACTAAAAATTAAATAATAACTATGAAAACACTGTCACCCTTCCTTGTCAAATTATTGATGGTTGAATTCGCTGAATGAAAACATGATTCATGAACAATTTTTTAAGTCTCTCAATGTATTTCAGTTACGCCTGCTGTGAACTTGATTGTTCCCATGGAGTCTCAATTTGTGCCTTCAAGATCAGTGCTTAAAAATATGAATGGTAATAAGAATTTTTAAGTATCATTTGCGCTTGTGATTCTGTATGGTCTGTGTCACCCCGATGGAAAATAGTTTTGGGTACTATGTCAGTGATTAGTGTGAAGTGGACGTGACTTTAACATGTCGTAGCAATGTGTGTAACCCAACATTGAACAACGCTCTTGCCCGCGCTGAAAAGCCGACGGGCCGAGAACAGGCGCACAGTGCTAAATGCGCTGGCTGGCACCTCGATCACTCATGAACTCATGATTTAGATCCGAGTATTCACACACTCACACATCTCGTGCAATATTCGAATTCGGTAAAGAGGTAAGTTTGAATCCCAGACAAGGAGATAGAATACCTGTTTTCTCGGAAATCATCACCAAAGGAACATGTATTTGTGGTTTTATGTGCCTGTTTTCAGATGTCCACTGTTCGTCTTCATGTTCTTCCGTCCGTCTGTCTACGACCGTCCGCATTGTTTTTAGTACGCATTGGCAACCCTTTATTGATTTGTGGTTTTTTTTACTTTGACGGTGGCAAACAGGCATACAATCTGCGTGATGATAAGCAGACACCGCAGCCTATGGACGCTTACTATTCCAGAAGAATCTTAAATGCATTGGCAACCCTTTCTTGATTTGTTTTTTTTTTTACTTTGACGGTGGTAAACAGGCTACGATCTGCGTGATGTTAAGCGGACACCGTAGCCTATGGACGCTTACTATTCCAGAAGAATCTTAAACGCATTGGCAACCCTTTATTGATTTGTTTTTTTTTTAACTTCAACGGTGGCAAACAGGCAAACGATCTGCGTGATGGTAAGCAGACACCGCAGCCTATGGATGCCTACGATTCCAGAAGAATCAGAAATTCATTGGCAACCCTTTATTGATTTGTGTTTATTAGGGTTCCGTACTCAAAGAGTAAAACGGGACCCTATTACTAATTTTTACTAAGACTCCGCTGCCCGTCCGTCCGTCCGTCCATCCGTCCGTCCATCCGTCTGTCTGTCACTAGGCTGTATCTCACTGATACCGTGATAGTTCCAGTTGAAATTTTCACAGATGATGTATTTCTGTTGCCGCTATAACAACCAATACTAAAAACAAAATAAAATAAATATTTTTATTGATAATGGTACGGAACCCTTCGTGCGCGAGTCCTACTCGCACTTGGCCATTTTTTTATTTTAACTTCGACGCCCACAAACAGGCATACGATCTGCGTGATGTTAAGCAGACGCTGTAGCCTGTGGACGCTTACTATTCCAGAAGAATCTTAAACGCATTGGCAACCCTTTATTGATTTATGTTTTTTTTTAACTTCGATGGTGTCAAACAGGCATACAATCTGCGTGATGGTAAGCGGACAGCGCAGCCTATGCGGACGCTTACTATTCCAGAAGAATCTTAAACGCATTGGCAACCCTTTATTGATTTGTGTTTTTTTAACTTCGACGGTGGCAAATAGGCATACAATCTGCGTGATGGTAAGCAGACACCGCAGCCTATGGATGCCTACGATTCCCGAAGAATTAGAAATTCATTGGCAACCCTTTATTGATCTGAGGATTCGTTGTGTTGATGCATAGACACAAACGCGGCTCCCTCACCCGGGACCTCTGGCGACCTTACTCACCCAGGAACACAACACCACAGAGCAAGGTTATTCTGGTTGCTTTGTTCTATAAGGTGGTAGGTACTTCCACAGTTGTGCTGGTCTAAATACTCTAAATGTGAGCGAAATGACATTCCGCTGTGTTAGATTTAGATAAGAGTAATGTGAAGGTAGACCTCTTTTAAATCCTTACGTTTGAATTAAGTGTATGGCCACTTTATCAGGACTTTATTCTACAATACATTACAAGAATCAGTAATATTAATATTTTGTTTAACGCTTATAAATACCATTATCAAAATTGTTAGACACAGGACTATATTACTTATTATTATAACGTAACTCTATACTATAATATTACAAAGGTGTAATGTGTGTCGCTTTACTACTTTGTATGTAGCGGGTAATCTCCGGAACTACTCATCCGATTATAAAGATTCTGACCAATATATAGAGAAGACCTTTGGAATGGACGAATTATCTTTTATCCCGTGGCTTCGCTTGCGTTCTGTGTACCACGAGAATCTAAAATATAAGTTTATCTGGGAACATCTCTTGGGCTTTTGTTTTTTTTTTCAGATGGGTCTATGCGGTTTTGGCTGGTGGCAGCAAAAAACTGACAGAACATGTTGGTACCTACTCTTAAATGTAAGAAACGAACACTCGATCGCGATACAGGTGTGTACCTACATCTTTTAATTTTGCTTGTGTCTTGCACCTGTGTGTACTTTTTCTAGCTAACCTAAGGGCAGCAGGGATTTTCACTAGATCAAATACAGATTTATCTACTAACTAGGCAATCACTGGGGTGATAGTATGGGTCCTGTAGGACATTATAGGCCAGTCATATTTGACCAGAAAAATCGAAAAATCGCAAGCTAACGGCTAGTTCTGCTTTTTGAATATGTTGTTAGGACCACTACCAGTCCCGTATATCCAAGTTTGCAGCTTCAAAAACCTGTGCTAACTTTGCGGCACTCGAAAAACCACGAAATTTTCGCACTTTTTTTGGTATTGTCAATATAAGTCCTAAACTCTGCGGTCTTTAAATAAAGATTTACTTTCGGCTGATATGATGATGATGATGATGAGATTTTATTTCCGCTATCCTAAGGTTGTCAGGAAGAGATCACTCTGTAACGAGAAGACCGCCTGTAGTTCGCCTCTGATTATGTTGATTATGTTCTAACGAGTTGATTTTTTGGTTTTGTTCACAGATTGCGATATGAAAAGGAATGAAATCTAAAAGGAGATTTACCAGACAAGTGCTATAAGTCTAAAAATTCGCAACGGTTAGGGGAATAAAATCTAATGCGCAAACGCAAAACACACGGCGGACCCATCCGGCTACTGAGCGGGCCGGGTCAGGAGTACGGCGCGCGGCGGCGGCGCGTGGCGGGCCTATTCGTCTAGCTCTCTATGAACAACATCGCTCAAGCGGCCGAGCGAGTAACAAGCGGGCGGGGCGGGCGGCGTCGTCGTTTCATTGGTCGTTATACCTGTGTTATGCTTCAAGCAGAAATGTATTTAACGAATCTATTTACACACCTAACTAATGAAACGTCATCGCCTAAGAATTATTGTGTATAATATTTATCGCCGAAATGGTTATGCGTAAGACAATATTTCGGCGAAAAATACGACCTTATTACCTATAATATAATCAGGACAATAGTGTTCTGATAATAATATTAATGTTGTTTGGACTAACAGTTCATTATTTCTCTCAGATAGTTATTACTAGTTATTACTAGTTTTTTTTCATTTTGAACTGATAATGAATGGTAGGAGATAACAAAGGAGACAATAAGCATTGTCGTAAAGATAAGCTGTTTATGGCATTGAGGTAATATGTACTAACGTACTAGAGAAGACAACCCGAACATTATTTGTGCGCCAGCCGGCAAGGCGGGGGGTATGCGGGGGGAGGGTAGCTTGTCATAGAACTGACTGAGACGGTGCGGCCCATGGACCGCAACGCGTAGCGCAAACTTCTTGTTCGGTGTGTCTTTTCTAGTACGTTAGAACATTATACCTCAATGGTTTATGGTCATTCGGACATCTTAAAACCAACTCGCTATACTCTATTATATTGCATGGGTAGCAGTAGACTTGGCCAGACGTGTTATATGTATATGTCACCGTTAGATTGTGAACGCCGTCAGTTTATAATCGTACTCGCAATATTATAAACTGTCGATAAATTGTGAACTGTCAAAACAACTATCAATGTCGAATCGTCAAATTGTGAACTGAGATCCAATCAACTTGCTACGGAACGTACACAAATACTAGGTTGGTTAGGTTAGTTAGGTATCTTCAGTTGCCCGAAGGGCAAACCGCCCAGAAATAGGAGCCCCTCGCAGCGTAAACGCCTGTAAGTATCTTTTGATTGCGTTGGCTTAGAAGTTTGATTTTTGCACAGCTCCAAGGGACAGTAGACTTAAGTATTTGATATAAGTTTCAGCTTGATACCTCCACGCGTTCCTGACAAAAAGGGTCTTGACAGACGAACGGATGGACAACAAAGTGATAAACTAAAAAATATGGACATTAATTAATGCAAGGATTAAATAGGGTAACAGTGAAGTTGCAAAGAAAAATATTTATTGGAATATTATATTTTGTTTGCAGTCGGGGGACCTATACACTTTAGGTTTTGTATGTAATAGGTCCCTACAACTTAGCTGCAAACAAAATATAGGTAATATTCCAAAAAGAGATAGTGTCAAGGTACTTATATATAAGTTTACATAATTGAAACAATATCAGCGCGCAGCGGGGCTCCGTCGATACTACCGGATGACGAAATGAATGGAATAAAATTGCTGGATAAAAAAACTATCATGTTCTGACGTAGGTACGTGGAAGCTGATGCAAGTGGAATACTTTGTTCAACCAATCAGCACACGGTGTGCGGTCCGCGTCGTGCCAATTTGATTCAGTTCACAATTTGACGATTTCAAATTGATATATTAAACATTTACCGAAAAATTTTGTTGTTAATTTTTCGACAGTTTATAATATCGCGAGTAAGATTATAAACTGACGGTGTTCATAATCTGACGGTAACATCTACAGGTAGGAGGGTTTAGGCCTCTCTTTCTAGTATTTGAAATCATGTTTGGCCTAATCCATAATATGTTATTGTTGCCGTAATCGAATTAGATGGCATCTACGACTCGCCATCAAGTCGACGACTTTTCGCTCTGAGGGTACGCTACGAAGAAACCTAGGTAGGGTCGCTTCGCCGGTTAGCGACCACTTAGCCGAGTTGCTCACTTTAGATTAGTAAATGTATACCTGATTTTTAAATTTACACGCATAATAGATGGTATTCGGATAGGCCCTGAGTATAGTAAAGTTTTGAAACTAATAATAAAATATAGCACTTTAATCCATAGATTAGGAAAACATATAGGAAATGTTTCAAAATGGCGAATTCGCTAGATACTCTAGATAGCGACTGCTTTAGTCGGTTTGCGACCACCCTGTTAGCTAGTTGGCGACCACCCTTGCAAAAGTTGCAAATAGTTAGTGTTTAAGTAGTTAAAAAAATGATTCATCATCATCATATCAGTCGAAAGACGTCCACTGTTGGACATCGGCCTCCCCCAAAGAGTGCCACAATGACCGGTTCTGGCGCTGTTTTTTTACCTAGTCGTCAACCACTCTTTAAGAGTTTATCTTGTTTAATTATGGAGATGCTATGGCCACCTTCCATCTTTATCTTCAGACTAATTTTATGGTACCATAGGATGGCATTGCCATCCGACTTACACTTACTAAATTAGAACTTGGAACTTGACTTGGAATATTTGACCCGCACATACTAATGCTAACGATCAAACGAACTAACAAGTATTATTAAGCTTGTAAAAATAACCAGATCAAAATTCATCTGGCAGATACTTGGATATACCTCGTGCTGACCAGACGCTAGAAATTTATTAAATTGTATTTAGCATATGTGACATTTTAGTAAATAAATCCTTGTTGTATCAGTGATAATGTAAGTGGTGGTGATTATGCCGGTTACGCGACCAGGTTCAGGCTGGCCTCACACAACGGAACTCAGTCACGGAATCATAATCTGAATCCTCAAGAGCAAATAAAACGTCACACTTTATGCAGAATCTCTACAAAAACCTCCTTTTTTTTCAAAGTTTAAAGTGTTTATTGCCAGGACATAGTTATAAAACAGATCTGACTGTAATAAGGTATAAAGTAGTTTACTTATGTTAGTACTTATGTTGGACCAGCATTGGGCATGCAATATTCATGTCATGCTCCCCGGCAACCCCACTTTCGATTTCGGGATTTCTGAGTATGTGAAAAAATTGTACCAAAATTGTACCGAATAATTGTAATTGTACTTGTAAGTTCGAGCGACAGAAAGATGTTCGTTTTTCTTTCGCGGTAGGCCCTCTGGCAGTTTAAAATTATGCTTTACCTATTTGGCAATCTTAATGTATAATCTGAAGGAATAAATAAGGGTTGCACCTTAACTCTATATTGTTTCATTTATAAGGGACAAATACGACAACGCAAATCCAAAAATAGAAATGCTTTTAGCAATCATTATTGGTTCTTGAAATCACTATTATCGGTTCTTGAAATCACTATAATCGGTTCTTGACATCACTATTATCGGTTTTTGAAATTACTATTACCGGTTTTTGCAGCACTAAATTTGGTAAATTAAGCGTATTATACACCTATCCATCTGTCACAACCAGCTGCCTAAAAGTGAATGAATTGAATGTGTTTTGTCTCTTTCCATCTTGTAGGTGTATAATGGCCCTTATGAGTAGATATAGCAACATTCGATATTTCTTATGTTGGTAAGATGTATACCCGATCGAGCTTTCAGTGAGGTGAAGTACTATGAAGTTCCGTCTCTTAAACGTAGTGGTTATATTCTCTTTGGAAGTGTGAATGTCAGTTTTCAAAGTGTCAAATTAATGTTCGTTTTATTTATATTACACAGGACATTTATTTTTAAATAAATATTAGGAGACTGTCTTATACAAAGTAAACTAGCCCTAAAGTAAACTCAGTAAGACTTGTGTACTGGGTTCAAGACGACGATATATTTTGTACAGTGCGTGTCTACGATCCGGGCTTTTATTAAGACTGATGATAATATGCTTCGTTAACAATCGTTTGCACGTATTAGTAAATCATAACTATGTAAATTAACTGCACTATTAAATTTCCAAAATCCGAACCTTCAATGTACTAGGTGTATGACGTCGTACTAAACAAAGTATGAAGAGCTGTCATTTACACTAACTTGTCAATTTACTTCGCTGTACATTGCTGGCAATTAAAATTTTGTTAGAAAATTAACAAAGTCTTAAATTTAGTATATAAAATAAATTAATATCATGATTACATTCTAAATATACGTTATTTTACCCTCCTTTAAAAAAAGCCCGGGTCGTAGACACATACTGTACATGTAAATACTTAAATACATAGGAATCGTGCAACTCGGTCAATCAAGATTCAGACACAAAAAAACTGAATGGACACCTACGAGTAGTATGGAAAAAAGCTCAATGAATTTTCTTGAAAACAATCTATTTTGCGTGTATATGTATAAAATAGTGAAGGTGCATAAACGTTCTATTTATAGTTTTTGAGAAAATGCGGTATCTCTTATATTATGTACAGTACTCTTATATTACCAGTATCAATGAAGTCCGTAGATAATTATAAGAAGCTCAGAAAATACAGTTCAAGAGTGTCAAATTCATTTAAAACATTGCTGATATTATTTTACACGGGATTATTATTTATATAATGTCTCTCTCATAATTTTAGTAAGTAGGTACATCATTATTAACTATTTATTATTATTTTGTTTGTGGGCCTTAATGTGCCGGTTTGAGCAGCAAGTGATCTATTGTGGCGGCCCTTGCTTTAGAGTTCACCGTTAAGTCCCGTTGCCTCCAGGAAATTCCAGATTCTTTGGGCGGTGATATGTTGTACTTCTTGTGGGTGCACTATGTGCCGCCCTAGGTAGGTACTTCTTTTATGCATGAGTGGTCCGCAGGAGCAGAGAATGTGCATTGCAGTCTCTTCTGTCTCCTGGCAGAACCTGCAGGTTGTGTCCTGCTTCATACCCATTTGAAACAGGTGTTTGTTCAATTTGCAATGTCCTGTCAGGATTCTTGTCACTGCGCAGGTTTTGTGCCTTTTGAATTGTAATAACTCTTTAGACAGCTTACTATTGAACCCTTCGATCAGGGCTTTAGCTTGTTTTTGTCCTTTGGTGAACTTCCACCTTATTAACGATATAATTACATTAAAAAAAAACACGACTGCTAATTATAATGGTACTTATTTACCCTATGTTACCTAGGAAAAACCCTAAGATTCTAACCATACCTGAATCGGTTAAGGCGTAATTCTGGCAGAATAAAGAAACTGACGTACGATTTCATCCATGAGCCCGGAAAATATACAGGTTAGTAATGAATAGAGTAAAAAATCTGCTTAGAAAAAAAACCGTCAAATGTTTTTTCGTCTCGATGAACATTATCTTATCACATAACAGGTTAATATTACATTATGTATCCCAACAGGGTCCCTTATTTTACTGACAAACGTTCCACCGACTGCATTGTTTTTTTCTCAGAAATAGTTTTTTTTTGGTATAGCTAAAGGTAATTGTCTGGAACCCTAGGTTTTGTTTTATAAAAAACCCGGAAAAGTTTATTGTTTGTGAAAAAAAAACTCCATGAAATTAAAATTCGGCGAAACATTCATTAGATGAAACGTTTGTCGGTAAAACAAGGGTAAACCATGTATGACATTGTTATGTTATATATAATAATAATAATATGGCGTAGGGATGTAATATGGCGTAGGGATGTGACGGCCCCATCGCCAACCAGATTTCTGGTGCA
This sequence comes from Epinotia brunnichana, assembly GCA_963854355.1. NCBI lineage: Eukaryota > Metazoa > Arthropoda > Insecta > Lepidoptera > Tortricidae > Epinotia > Epinotia brunnichana. The sequence goes on along the minus strand of OY977951.1, from coordinate 27,649,707 downwards.
ATCAGTCAACGTAAGGCAGCTTGTGGCGGGCTGTTAGGGGTACCTGAGTGCTCTGGGGGTGTCCTGTGGTCAGGCTGAGCCGATCGGGTGGATGGTTGGACAGGCCCCCCACCTCTGGCTTGCCTTAACTGGCTGTCCAGAGTGGAGTCGCAAGAGCTGTTGCTCGAGGGTAGATGTGGACACCTTAGTGGCGAGTTGGCTATATGTTTAAAGTCCAGTGCCACCTTTCTACCCCCCCCCAGCCTCTCTGACTGGTGTTGCCCTTAGGCCATTTTAAGGGTTCCGTACTCAAAGAGTAAAATGGGACCCTATTACTAAGACTCCGCTGTCCGTCCGTCCGTCTGTCTGTCACCAGGCTGTATCTCACTGATACCGTGATAGTTCCAGCTGAAATTTTCACAGATGATGTATTTCTGTTGCCGCTATAACAACAAATACTATAAACAGAATAAAATAGTTTTTTATAGATAATGGTACGGAACCCTTAGTGCGCGAGTCCAACTCGCACTTGGCCGGTTATTTTTAATGTCGCTATTAATAGGGGCCCATCTAGCAGTTGGCGAGTCACCGTCTGCCAGAGATAAAAAATGAGACAGCAGGCGTCCGATGTTTCACCCAATAGCCCAGCCACTAGTCCATCCTTTTCACCCAATATCCCGTTTTCTTTAGATTCCATCAACCAGCAATAGTCCCTATACACCCCAGCGGGTGCTGTCTCTGTGTGCGTCCCATGACACGGGCAGGGACAGCATCCGCTTGGTCCTTACATTTCATTAAATTGTCAAAAGGGCCTCTACGTGTTAACCCTCTCTCGTGGGCCCCACGCACGCCTCCTAAAGATCCGGGACATCATTGTCCCGTGAGCGGGAAATATATACATAATAATAATAATAAATACTTTATTTACGACCAACATGGGATCATGGTGTTAGTAACAATTGTATTACTTATTAAACAAGTGTTGTACATTATATTATCATTATTATTTATTTCTGCGTGCATGTATCATGCAGCAGTTGTTCAAGTACAGGCCATCGATCCTGTCCGCTATCATGCTCAGAATGCTGTTGGAGCTAGCCCGCACTCTGCGCACCAGGGATGTAGCTCGCTTGCGCATAGTGGTGTAGAAGCAGTCTTCTTCTTCTGTAAACATCCCTGATGCGCTACAGAATCTGGGCAGCCCCATCAGCACCCTGGCCCCGTAGCATGTAGCATCACGCGATAAGTGACAAGATAACAGCGTCGTCTCGTTCTATCGAACGGTGTCAGCCAGGGACGGATGCTCTGTCATGTCACTTATCGCGTGATAAGGCCATCCATGCTACGGGGCCTGAACGCATTATTATATAGCACGCGCAGAGCGCTATACAATGGGGAACTTGCATGGGACTTCAATTTCGAATAAATTGCACTCAATCGATGCGGATATACGTAGAGATATCATACAAAAGAAAAAAAAACGATTTTATTAGTTTTACCTAACGTTAAAATGACGAAAATTTTTTTTTTTTTTTTTTGATAAAATAACGTAACAGTTACATAGAATATTAAATTAGAAATTATATTTTGTATGACAAGTTTAGACTTAAACGTAAATTTTGTGGAGATAATCGCAAATTAATGACTTACTCCATAGTAAAGGCTATGCTGTGACGTCATAGCATAAGCCCGTTTAGTATAGAGCGTTTTCGGGGGGTGCCGGCGCGCGCAGATTTCAAATGCATATAACATCAGAAAAATAAATCATAACAAAGTTTTAATGCTACAGTTGTTTTAATGCTGGATTATACTTTTGTTTTTCGTAATAAAATATTAAGATGCAAGTTCCCTATTTATATGTGTAATCTGTCCACAGCGGCTGCCTGTATACATGACAATACACAAATTAAATATCCGCTCCACACTAGTAACGCTACGAGTTGGTAACATCGTAATCAAATTAATGCCTTATTCCTCTGTAAAATGCGTGAGTTTCTCCCAAAATATTACTGGAAAGATCCCGTCCATTGCGTCCATGATTACGGCAACAGAATGTATACTACATTCTGTTGCCGTAATCTCATTGCATACGAATTGATCCCTATCAATTAAGCTTTAATTAAGCCCTTTCCATGGTAAGTGCAGTTGTGGCTGACCAACAATGAAATTAATGGAAATGATGTTGGTTTGAATTGCTAATGACTTTAAGCTGATAACGTAACTATCTTCTGTCGTTAAGGGAATGAGTTTACTTCGTTTTGTTTTTTTTACACGACGATGGTGGTCAACAGGTGTACATCCCACCTGATGGTAAACAGAAATCGATGCTGACCCCTGATTGATTGTTTTGACAGCTAGAGACGAATCATCATCATCATATCAGCCGACAGACGTCCACTCCTCCCCCAAAGAGTGCCAAAATTACCGGTCTTGCGCCACCCGCATCCAGCGGACTCCCGCGACCTTTACCAGGTCATCAGTCTACCTTGTGGGGGGCCTACCCACGCCGCGCCTTCCGGTACGTGGCCGCCACTCGAGAACCTTTCCGCCCCAATGGCAATCGGTTCTACGTGCAATGTGCATTGCTCACTGCCACTTAAGTTTAGCGATTCGGAGGGTTATATCGGTTACTTTGGTTCTGCTGCGGATAGCCTCATTTCTGATGCAATCACGCAGAAAAACTCCCAACATAGCCCTCTCTATGGCCCTTTGGGTGACTGGTAAAGACGAATGCAGAGGGGTAAACACGTAACTTTTCAAACGAGCGTTAGGACAATTCAACTGTCATTTCCCCATACAAAAAGTGACATTTAGAAATTTTGATCTACCTGCAGCAAGTTATTGTTACAAACCGAGGATATGCATACTGTACATACTGCGCATTAAATAAATTGAATTGTAATGTTTTTTTTTCTCTTCTTATCTTTTAATCTGACATAATGTGTTTAAAGATTCATTTTTAACTCATAACATAAGCTCAATTAAGCTTAGTATGGTGCTAGTTCAATTGTTTAAGCACTTAAGGTGAAGCAGCTTCAGAAAAGTACCACAAGGGGGTAGAATAAGGCTTGGAAATTCCTACTTAATTACGCGAAAGCTACATAAAATGTTACGGTTTCTTATTTAAATGTTATTTGAAGATATTTTCTACAATTTTATAATGCCCAAAACACGATTTGATTAATTTGCCTCGATGGATTAGGCTCGCAAAGTTAGCTCTGATTGCGCGTTTTTCGGTAGGTCGAGTTGACTAAAAACCAGAACCATTTTTTTGCTAGTCAATGTTCAGTATATATTTTTGTATCCTTTTATTCCTTATTATATATTTGACAACGTAGTAGGCTCATTTTATTTTTAATTAACGTAAATTAGTAACATTAAGCACATAAATATAAAATCTCGCTCAAAACGGATGCGCGTAAGTCATTCGTTTGAATTTTAGTAGGCAGATGGCCAAGCGGCCTCGGGCTGGACGGACGTCTGTCGCGATTTTTTGCATTTTGACAACTGTAAAATTCGCTAGTTTAATACCAGCTGTTAGAAAATAATACGTTTTCAGGGAGAATTAATAGGGTGTCATGTGGGTGGATAAACGTTTAAAATAGATTTTCGGTCATTTTTACAATTTGTTCTAATTTAAAACACAAAAGTTCGTTCACAAACCCTACCATTACAACCCGATTTTTCATATTTCTCATCTTAAGAGCCCGTTATTAATGAAAGAAGTTCGAATACGTTTCTTTAGTATGTGGAATATTTTTTTATCACACAGGTCACATTGTCTAGTACGGTGTATGTCGTAACATCTCGCTGCCCCAATATTATAGGGTTCTATGTTACATTGTCGGGGTACTTCAATTTAGACCTAGTGCCACTCTGACAAACTTCAAATTTCAAGTTGATAAAAGTGCAACATAGAACCCTATAATATTGGGGCAGCGATCTGTCATATAGGAACATTTGACATTTGGCATTTACGCTGTCTTAGGACTTAGATATATCGTTTTCAATAAAATCATAATATATTAAATACAATGAAAATCTTATAGTGTACGAACTATAACGATTATGATAGTATATTGTGATCCGCTGTAATAATGACGCCATCCAGTTAACTCCCCTGCAGTTCCAACCAATTGAATGTGGAAAAACATTGTCAGAATATTTATAATATCTACTCGGAATCTGCAAGCATGATGTAATTTGTGTTTATTGTGGTCAAATCAAGACGTATTATTGTCACCCAATTGGATACAGTTCTTCAAGATACCTCCTAACTACACTTCAACTCCAAGTTTTTAACACATTCACTGCCCACTTGCCCAGAATCTCTACGCACTACGCTCCTTGTCGATACCGTGGTCTTCCTGTAGCGGAAAGCACCTACCTACGGCGTAGGCACCCGCTAAGCGGGTTCATGGCAGACCTGAGTGAGAGTTTGAAAGTCAAGTGAAGAAAAAGAAGTAGTAAATAATTGTAATAATTAATATGCCTAAACAGTAAAGTATTCCTTTGCATATATAGACACTTTTTATTCTTTTGGTAGAAAACATATTCCTACTAATGAAGAATTTGTTTTATTTTCTTTATCTACTCTGAGGCTAAGGAATTCACTAAAACAGACATTATTTAGATTAAGTATGCTGATTTTGTAATCTGCTTGCGTCTTGGTCAAGTGCGAGTCGGATTTGTGCACGAGGGTTCCGTACCATACTCGCAAGTTTTCAAGCTAATTACTCGTAGCATGTCTAGTTTAACGTAGATGGGACACACGGAGCGTAATTATGAATCGATTGACACCTTATTAATCGGTTCCGTATCTTAAACGCTATGGTGGAATTGGGATGCCTATCCGGAATATCACGTTGCCGCCGCCGCTCGCTGCTTAGCCAGAAACTCATGGCCAGGCCTTTAAGCTTTAAATGGAAGGATATAATGATGTGACGGAACTTGCCAATGAGAATACAATTAGGTAGCTAAAATCGACTTCCGAGCTATGTTTACAATTTGGCACCTTATTCCTTTGTGATAAGGCGAAAAAAAAAAACTATATATCATCATCATTATCATATCAGCCGAAAGACGTCCACTGCTGGACATATGCCTCCCCCAAAGAGTGCCAAAATGACCGGTCCTGCGCCACCCATTTTATATATAGTAGTATAGAATATATAATTTTTTCGCCTTACCAGCTAAGTCTCATCTGGGAAATTCTTTTTCTCTATTTTCACCCAAGCAGAGCTCGGCCACTCAGGTATATATGTATGTATGTATGTAATACATACATACTATATAGTATAAAATGGCATATCATTTGTTATCCTATGCGTATAAAAGAAATATGAGTAAATAAAATACATTAGCAACATTACTTACAAGCAGGAATCGCAATCGAGGGGCCATCCAGGAAGCACGGCAGTCAGTACAATTACCAAAGAATTATTATTAGTACCATTTTTTATACCATGTATTTTGCAAAAAAACACACGGTTTGCGAGATATCGAAGCCTGTGGACGCTTGCTACTAAAGAGGATTCACCACCGTGCATTAAATAAAATAAAATAAAATAAAAATCATTTATTTCAGACTAAAGTCCATATATGGTTAGTAAACAATGAAATCTTATTGCTAGTGTAAGTATGACATAAAAAGAGGGACATAACATAACTATACAATGACTGCATGCAGTCTCTGCCAGCGGGTGAGCATGGGGCCATTTTCACGCTCCGTAAACACGCTCAGAATGCTGTTGGGGCTGCCGCGCAGGCGACGCATCATGGAGGCGCACCTCTTGGGCATTATCGCCGCAAAGCCGTCAGTTTGTGCCTCCGCAAACATACCAGAGGCACTACAAAATCGCGGCAACCCCATCAACACCCGGAATGCGTTATTGTATTGAACACGTAGGCCGTTGTATGCCTTTTGCGTAAAGTTGGTCCACAGGCTGCAAGTGTAAAACGACTGACAGTACGCTTTAAAAAGTGTAGTCTTTACTTTTACAGTACATCTCGCAAACCTGCGGGCCAACATGTTGCATTGGACAGCCAACGACCTACGCTCCCGCTCAATGTCTAAGTTATCACTTAGGTCATCCGTCACCCAGTGACCCAGGTACTTGAACTTAGTGACAAATTTTAAAGGGACGTCGTAGAGTGTCACTAACGGTACAGTCGGATAAGTTTTCCTGCCAGCTTTAAAAATCATCACTTCGCTCTTCTTCACGTTGTACCTGAGTCCATGGGCCGCAGCATACGACTCGCATATTTTTGTCAACCTCCTCATTGCGTCGGTCGAAGGGCCAAGCAGCACCATGTCGTCAGCATAACTTAAATTGTTGACGGCGACTCCGTCAATGTGATTTCCGGTATAGGTACTGCTCAGCTCCTCGATGAGTTGGTCGACATACAAGTTAAACAGTTTGGGGGAAGACAGCCCACCCTGTCTGACCCGCATACCAATTTATAGTCGCTGGATATTGAATTGCCCCACCTTACAAAATTATTTTGATGGCAATACCAATGTTTGAACAAGGCTATCACTTCCCGAGGTACACTTGTCTCATTACGTAGCTTGTCCCATAAGATGTCATATGATACAAGGTCGATTGCCTTCGATAGATCCAGGCATTGCCAACTCTTTATTGATTTGAAGATTTGGAGAATGCTTAGGGTTCATTTGAAATAACTCACAGATATTCACGAGTTTACGATAATATATACCTATACTCGTGTTATTCTTTGAAGATATAGGTCAGTAGAAATCGACACAAAATAGGCTTAAATCGCAAGGCATGGGTTTTCGGTATATTGAACCGATATATAGTTAGATTAGTGTGAACACGAAATTTTGGTTTAAAAGTCATAAACTATGCTACTTTGACCATCAAGATAAATAAATTACACACACTTTAAAAGATAAATAAATTTACCACAATTTGAGTTAAGCCACAGGTCTATAAACTCAAGCGATGGCCCTTCAAAGATGGTCTATTTTCCCGAAAATTGACAATTTTAAGTCATGGTCCCGTCCGGATCAAAATATTGGCAAAATCCCTCGTCCAATGAGAAAAATTGTTGGATATAAAGTTTTGTTGATATGTAATTTTCTTTCATACAAACCCTCTATAAATTCTGTAACACTACACGCACAATCTTGAAAATACGAAAAAAAGGTAAAAATGGCTTTTTTGAAGAATTGAGTGAAAAGACCTATAGTTTGTGTGAAAGTAGCCAAATACCAATGGAAAAGGCAATAAATAATCATCATCATAATCAGCCAAAAGAAGTCAACTGCTGTACATAGGCCTCCCTCAAAGATTGCCACAATGACCAGTTCTGCGCCACCCGCATCCAGCGGGCTCCCGCGACTTTCACCAGGTGATCAGTCCGGTCCCCACTCGAGAACCTTTCTGCCCCAACGGCCATCGGTTCTACGTGATTTAGGTTTAGATATATTTATTTCGAGATAAAAATTACAATATAGGTCTTTATCACGATCGTCAATAATAAGTAATAAAAATAAAATAATATTCATAATGTTAATACACAAAGTGGAAATTGTATCTACAATTAAGGATTGTCATTTAACAACTAATAGACACTTACTATTAAACAGAAATAAACAATGTCAATTTATGCATTAGGTACAGTCAAAGAATTTAATTTCCTACCCATTTAGGACTATTTCAAAGATACACTGTAAATAAAATCATAAGAAGTCTCTTACGTTTTGATTGATTACGTCACTTTGACAAAGTCCTAAATGGGTAGGAAATTAAATTCTTTGACTGTACCTAAATTTAAAAGTTGAATATACAATATAAATGTTACACAAGAAATAATATCAAATGTGCAATGTGCCCCGCCCTCTGCCACTTAAAAGCAATACGGAGGGCTATCAATCATGTAAAAACTATAATAAATTCTTTTGGTTTGGTTCAGCTAGAAGCTTTTCTTCAGGTTCTTCCACGCTTTCTTCCTTAGGTTCTTTCAGTTTTTTGAGTTCGTGTTGTGCCTAGGCTTTCTCAAGATCGTTTTCGTCATCGCCTTTCGAAATCAAAGCGGTGATTTCGAATAATTTTCCTGAGCAAATTAAGCATAGAACTGAGCATTTGAGCTCAGCTCTCTGGTGGTTGGTGGCAAATGTGCATACAAAGCCTTTTGAATACCTATACATTTGTCAGTATAGTAACACCAAATGTCTCATTATTTGATAATCAATTTTTACCTATTTTAGTGTTTTCGAGATTGTGATTGAATTATTAGTCTCACAGACCTATCTGTGCTTTAATGAAAGCAAATTAAATTGAGTATAACTTTATTACTAATATTTTTTCTCATAGCGCGAGGGATTTATAATATGTTTTGGTCTAGACGGGAGAATTTAAAATCCACGAAGTTCGGAATAAATATATTATTTTCGAAGGGCAATAGCTTCGTCCCTTTAGAGCTTACAGATTTGCAGTTTAATTCAAATTGTAGGAATAGGGAACTTGCATCTTTTAATTTTATTCCGAAAATCAAATGTATAATTTAGCATTAAAACAACTGTAGCACTAAAACTTTCTTATGATTTATTTTTTTGATGTTATATGCATTTGAAATCTGCACGCGCCAGCACCCCCAGAAAACGCTCTATATTAAACTGGCTTATGCTATGACGTCACAACATATATTCTCGGATGGTTAACTATGGAGTAAGTCATTAATTTGCAATTATCTCCACAACATTTGCGTTTAAGTCTATACTTGTCATACAAAATATCATTGTCATTTTATCGAAACAATAATAATTTTTTTTTCGTCATTTTAACGTGAGATAAAACTAATACAATCGTTTTTTTTCTTCTGTATAATATTTCTACGTATATCCGCATCGATTGAGTGCAATTTATTCAAAATTGAAGTCCCATGCAAGTTCCCCATTTTAATCAACTTTAAAATTCAGGCGTAAATGTAAAAAAAAGTCCTAAAATTTCGCAGTTTTACGCGTGTCGCGCAACTGGCACAAGCTTTTTGAAGTTGCAAATTTGTGTCTACACTACCCTAACTGATCCATAAAACAAAACCAAATAAGTTACTGCCAAAATTTTCATTTTTGGTACAAGCTTTTATTGCTTACTGTATTTTTCTGTATATTGTATTGAGACGATTCTAAGGAGCTTAAACTCAACGTGGTTACGTTGGTTAAATATTGAATTCCCATGGCCACCTTCTGTTTCCATCATCAGATCAGCTCGATGGTACCATAATATTGAATTGTTATCCAAACTATACTAATACCCAAAATTTCAGCTCAATCGGATAACGGCAAGTGACTGAAAAATGGATTGCAAATTTTGACGGACAACTTACATAGATACTTACATACCTACATACAAACAGGTCAAGTTAATATAAAGCTTGTAAAATTCAGAACTACATCGTGCTTTGCGTTTTTAATGTCGAATTCTACAGTCCTAACAACGCGTCGCTTTGAACCAGGTTCATTGGATGTGGTACTAGGGAGCACCGAAGAGTTTTTATGGTCTTCATGAATATATAAATGACTTCCACTTAGCACTAACAAATTACTATAATTATGTGATTAGTGTCTACCCTTTGATGTAGGTATCACCATCACCTGCGACTACATTACTCACTTTCGGTTTGCTGACGACACTACTTACCGTACATCACAATCATAGATGCATCAGGGGGTGTCAGTGACAGTGATTAAAGAGTACTTAATACGTATTAATATATGTAGGTACGAGTTTATTAGGTCTATTTAGTATAATTATATTCTGGCCTGATATTGGTTTACCGGTATTTTACCTAATACATTGGTGTTACACTTTCATAATAACACTTACAACAGCAGCAGAAACCGAATGTATAATTATGTTTTAGGACGGTATTTTATACTTAGTATTTGCATATTATTTGTAGTACCTACTTTTTGCATTCCCACACTTTAAAACTAAGGAGCAAAATAAGGATTACCTAATATAGATACCTACCCAGTAACGTACAAATAGGTACGTACCAACAAGGCTCGATCATTCTGACTGACGTGATCGCTTAATGGCCCCTCTATTGTGATGACTGATGAGTTGAGACTTGAGAATTAAATTGAATTTTCAAATTTAATTATCCATCCAGGCTCAAGCCCCCCTAAAAGCCAGCTCGATTTGAGTCCTTACTATGGTAACGTAACCCCTTTTGTCAAGCAATGTTCATAAATTTTCGCTTGCTTATTTTCATGAAATTTTGCACCTTAGCGAAAACCGAATAGAGTTGCTATGACATTGCCAATCTAAAGACTAATCTATTGACTTATCAATAGTATATATTTCATATACCAAAATGTACCTAAGAAACATACGCAGAATCATCGCAGAATAAGAAAATGTCAACAAGTCTGACATTTTTCAATAAGATGTTTTGGCAATTTCACTTTCTGTATTGAGGTTGATGACTGATTTTAATTTATAATATCACGAAAGAAAAAAAATACCGAGGTCAGTGACCTGTCACAGTAAAGTGAGATAGTGTGCGTGAAATGTAGCGGTGTGTGTTTCTGGGGAGAATTACGATAATGTTGCGCCGCCTAGTAGGTTTTTAGTGTCGCGTATGTAGCTTCACCCGAGATGCCTCACCTTAATTCTCTTTCTGTATAATCTATCTCTCTTTGGGGAGCCCAATATCCAGCAGTGGACGTCTTTCGGCTAATATGATGATGATGATGATAATTGACTACAAAACAAACCCAAGGGAGCAGAAATTGAAACCTTGACACCACTAAATCCCCTAGACCCCACACAACTGATTGCCCAAAATATGCCATTGGGCCGAATTGCAGCCGAAAAGGCTAAGTTACTTACTCATAATACCAACACAACGATTTAACGTTTTCACACCGTTACCTTTTCCACGGCGTTTCCGAGAGGTTCTCATTAATCTGATATGTAAACGAGGCCATATACAGGTTAACCAACATAAAACTGCTTTCGGGAAGCGCTTATCTCGTTTCACTTAAGCCTATTTTCATTTGACACATATGGGAATAGGGTTGTGCTTTTCTGATGTCGGTTTCAGAATATATTATTTGATTTGCAGTGTGCGTGCGAAGTCAGCATATTATACTTGACACCAGAAGCTGTATAAACTCAATTTCATGACATTTATCGTCCATGAAAGTTGTTCGTGGAAATTATTGATAATAAATTTTAATAGTGCAGGTTATTGTCATATAACGGGGGTTGAATTACATTTCATCTAAGTAACTGTAAATCGTTTGGTGCTACTTAGCTTATGATGTTGACTGCGTACTATTTATTATTATGTATGTCTTTCCCGCTCACGGGACAATGATGTCCCGGACCTTTGGGAGGCGTGCGTGGGGCTAGGTACCTACAAAGTACCAACTGAGCCAACACGTAGAGGCCCTTTTGACAATTTAATGAAATGCAAGGAGTACACCGAGCGGATGCTGTCCCTGCCCGTGTCATGGGACGCACACAGAGACAGCACCCGCTGGGGTGTATAGGGACTATTGCTGTTGATGGAATCTAAAGAAAATTTGGTTATTGGGTGAAAATGATGGACTAGTGGCTGGGCTATTGGGTGAAACATCGAACGCCTGCCTAATAAACTGTCTCATTTTTTATCTCTGGCAGACGGTGACTCGCCAACTGCTAGATGGGCCCCTATTAATAGCGACATTAAAAAATTGCCTAAGGGCAACACCAGTCAGAGAGGCTGGGGGGGTAGAGAGGCGGCACTGGACTTTAAACATATAGCCAACTCACCACTTAGGTGTCCACATCTACCCTCGAGCAACAGCTCTTGCGACTCCACTCTGGACAGCCAGTTAAGGCAAGCCAGAGGTGGGGGGCCTGTCCGACCAACCACCCGATCGGCTCAGCCTGACCACAGGACACCCCCCGGAGCACTCAGGTACGTAGGGTCGCTACTCCCTAACAGCCCGCCACAAGCTGCCTTACGTTGACTGATTGCACCAGAAATCTGGTGGGCGATGGGGCCGTCACATCCCTACGCCTTATTATTATTATTATTATTTATTTATTTCAGACAACAACGCTCCACACATACCTACACATTAAAATAAGTACAATATTCACAATAAAATCAATTTAAAATAATCATTAAAATAATATAAAATGTCAAAAAAGAGAATTAAAATAAATAAATTAGATACAAAGTCGACGAAGAAGAACTAAACAAAAAGGTGCAGGCTATTTTATATTCCTGTGTATATGAATCTGCATGCCGTGAGTCATATACGGGCAATCGAACCTTGCAGAAATCATATTCAGGATGATGTTATCTTATCTTATTGATGGTATCTAACCTAAGTGGTATAGATGTGTGTCTTATAGTTGTTATTTTCTAAGCCGTCCGTTCTGCAGTGCGGCGTTCTTTAGTGCGGAACGGACGGCTTAGAAAATAACAACTATACCTATTCACATTTTAACCCCCGACGCTAAAAGAGGGGTGTTATAAGTTTAACGTGTCGTAGCTCCTAAACGAGTGAACCGAGTTTGATGCGTTTTTTTGTCCGAAAGCTGACGTGATTGAGCGTGATCTTAGCTACGTTGTAACAAAATCGATTAAGCCGTTTTTGAGATATTGAACTTTGAAATGCAAGGAGGCCCCCTTGGTATGTATTTCTTCACAGGCCGATTGAATCGGTTTTTGATTAATAAAAAAATAAAATAAAAATAAAATATCTTTATTTCAGATCATTGGTTCGATCCATATGATGTGGTGAATTATGAACTATGTTAATGACAATAATGATAATGATAGCGTGTCGCGTTTTGGAATTTTCATTGCGTTTTTATTTTAAGCTCCAGCAATCTCGTTGCGAGCTGTAACGGTGCGCGGTAAAGCGGAGATTGCCATATAAAGCTCAGTATTGCTAGCTTTCGGTTGCGTTTGGTTTCGTCTCCGTCAAACTAGCTTTACGATTTAATATTAATCGATATCGAAAATGAAGGAATAACTTGGTGTGCTTTGTGCTAGAACGAAAAAAGACGACAGGTTTATCCTTGTGTAGTGTTCTGTATCCATCATTACTTAGATTAGCTCGGTGGTGCTATAACACTAATATTACTTAAACTAGCGTATATACTGAATTATAATGTATAAATGAACTATTGACAATTTATTCAGCATATTCATATTCATATTCATATTCATTTAATCATTGCCTTGTGTGTACAAAAGATCTTATAGCTACATATTGGTATGTCTCAACACAACCCTGTAAGGGCACTGCAATACAGTAAGTAGTTCAAAATTTAAACTATACTTAGACAATTATTTCAGTTGCGATTTCTTAATACTAGTCATTATTATTGCGATTTAAATATTCATTTACTGTGTAATAAGCATTTGCCACTAAATATTTTTTTAAAGTATTAATAAATTTATTGTTATTAGGCTCATTCTTCATATGATCAGGTAGTTTGTTATAGATCTTTATTAACATGGGGTAAGGTCCTTTTTGGTGTAACGCTAGCTTTGATGTTGTTTGTAATAATAAGTTATTTTTTGAACGGGATTCATAACGGCAGGGTACGTCTCCAATTTTAGAATAGAAATCTGGGTGTGCTTTAACAAATTTACACGATTCTAGGATATATATGCCAGGTAAGGTTAATATTTTAAGGTCTCTAAAATACGGCTTGCAGCTATCGGTCTGTTTTATGTTTGTTATTATGCGGATACATTTTTTCTGTAGGATGAGTAGGTCTTGCACCGAAGTACTATTTCCCCATAATATTACGCCATAACTAAGCCACGAGTGTGCAAATGCATAATACGCCGTTAAAGCGGTTTGTAAATTAGTGGTCTTTTTCAGCTGCCTTAATGCATAAATAAATTGGCTAAGTTTAGTTTTTATTTTGCTGATGTGATCTTTCCAATTTATATGGGAGTCGATTGTGATACCAAGAAGCGGAAACGAGGGTACGCATTCTAATTTATATCTGTCAAACGTAAAATTTATGTCTAATTCCGTTTTTTGAAAGGGCCTGAACTGCATGATTTTTGTCTTGGTAAAATTTATATCTAAATTGTGGTCTTTCATCCAATTGAGTATACTTGTTATCGTTTGATATAATGTTTTATTAAGATTTTTATTATTTTTACACGAAAGTAACACTGAGAAATCATCTGCAAACATTACGCACGATTCGTTTATTGATTTTGGTAGGTCGTTTACATATATAATAAACAGCAAGCATCCGATCACGCTCCCCTGTGGGATGGAGTCGGACACAGGTTGGATATCTGACCTGACTGTACCGATTTCTCTTGACTGTTCATTTACATACTCAATTTCAACATGTTGCTTTCGGTTACTTAAATAGGACTGGAACAATTTATGTGTTATTCCTCGTACTCCGATACCATATAATTTATTAAGTAATATATCATATTTTACTTTTTCATAAGCCTTAGTCATATCGAGCAAAATTCCGACCGCGTACTCTTTTGTATTTAGTATATTTAAAATATTATTGACGTATTTGTAGACTGCTAACGTTGTTGACCGTTTTTTCCGAAAACCATTTTGTGACTCGTCAAATATGCTAAACTTTTCACAAAAGGAGTACAGTCGTCTGCACATTGCTTTCTCAAACAATTTGGATATCACGGGTAACAACGCAATCGGGCGGTAGTTATTTGGGTCGGTTTTTTTATTCTTTTTGTGAATGGGTTTTATCACCGCATGTTTCAACATGTCGGGAAAAGTACCCTCAGAAAAGGATTGATTTATAATAAAAGTCAGAGGTGGAGTAAACTCATTTGCACATGCTTTTATCAATGTCGATGGTAACTCGTCGAGTCCGAAGCTCGTCTTGCTTTTTAAGCTGCGTATTAGGCCGTATGTTTCGCGCGGTTCTACAGCTCCCAGGAACATAGTGTTTTCGGAGGTAGTTATCACGGGCCGGCCGCGCGGCGCCGCTGCCGCGGCCGTCGCAGACTGGCCGGCAACGGCAAACAGGTTATTAAATGTATTAGTTATAAGTTGAGGGTCACTAGACAATCTATCGCGGATAAGTAGCTGTATGTTTTGCCTGTTATATTTTTTGTTGTTGCATTGTTTTATTATATGCCACATACATTTAGTTTTATTCGGTGATTTATGCATTTTCCTGATGAAATGTAGTCTTTTCGATTTTGTAATTGTATTTTTTAAAATTTTAACGTAGTTTTTGTAATGAACTTTTAATACTCTGTTTCTGGATGACATAACATGGATCCTTAATAATCGTTTATGCTTGCAAGATATTTTAATCCCTCGAGTGAGCCATAGATTTCTTTTAACTGGTTTTATTTTTACGCGTTTTTTTGGTATAGTTTTATTTAGAATATCGAGTATTTTTTTATTGAGTGAGTTGTAGTTTTCGTTAACGGACTGATATGATGATATATATTTACCCCAGTCGATTTTTTGTACTTCTAGCCTAAAATTTTCTATGTTTTTGTTATTATAAATTCGTTTTATTTGGTACCAATACTGCGGTGTTTTTTTGTTTTGATTAGCAGTTGAGACTTGTAGTTCAATTGAGGTGGATTTGTGATCCGAAAAGCCTAATTCAGTTACGGACGTTGTAAAGTTTGTGTTAAAGTTCGTAAAAATTAGATCCAAACAAGTTGAGCTGTCTTTATTTACTCTAGTGGGTTCATTTATATATTGTTTGAAGTTGTACTCACGCATCAAGTCTAACAAGTTCATAGTTTGCTTGGATTTAACTAATACGTTTGTATTAAAATCCCCGCCGATAATTATTTGGTACCCTACATGTGTATATAAGTTGCATAGTTTGGGTGTAATATTCACTTTTCCAAGCGCGGTTGCGGCGTTTTTGATGACGTCATTACAGGGGAGACAGGCTCCTTAGAGATTGTCTCCCGGCAGTTTTGGAATCCAGGGGGCATGCCTAACAACATAGGTACTAAAATATGGTGCTAGTATCCGAAAGTGAAGTATACAACGTTTCAAGGATGGCGGCGGGTCGAGTGGCATCACATCTTTTAGTCAGAACTTGAGGAGGGCAAGCGAAAGCATGGCGGACAACTCCTCAAGGTATAAGTATGTGCTTAAGCGTCACATGGAAAATTGAGAAATTGACCCATTGCAGTGGGAGAACCAGGCAGCCGACCGCCAGAAATGGAGATCTTCAGTAACAAACATATACAACTTAGAAAAGTTGAAATACCCCCGAAATTTCCTTTGAACCCCGTCGATGTATGGCTCTTGATCTCAAACGGGACGAGGTGAAAGCCCGACCACCTGTGGTGGTCAGCTATAACTTTGTGAATGGTGTGCCCACGTGCCCGTTGTGTACTCGGGTCTTCGTAAATAAGATCGGCTACGTGAGCCACACCAGAGCACGTGGACGACATCAACGCCGGAGTTGAGGCAGTCGCCGAGGCCGAAACCGGTCAGGAGAGTATATATATATATATATATACATAACTACATTGCGTTGTCACCAAATTTACATAAGTAGGTTTGCCGAATTTTAGCTAAATCAGATACCAGCTGACAAATTGGTTGTAAATTTTGTAGGACAACTTGCGTTCCCTGTCGCTCTACCTCTACACACACCTCTGAAAACATTGATTTTAAGGAAAAGTCATAATTATCATCATATCAGCCGAAAGACGTCCACTGCTGCACATAGGCTTCCCCAAAGAGTGCCATAATGACCGGTCCTACGCCACCCGCATCCATTGGACTCCCACGACCTTTACCAGGTCATCAGTATACCTTGGAAAAAGGAAAAGTATCCGTATAAAATGTCAAAGTATAGTTACACCTAAAAATATAATACGATACTTTAGATTTTCAGTTGTCAGGAAAGTAAACCGCTTATTTCGGACAAACAATATACAATTGTATTCAAGCAATATTCAAGGAGTACATTCTACTATGATCTACTATCAATTCCGTACTTACATTTCCGTCGAAACTCGACTTTATTCACCATCACAGAAGGTTTGAAATTGAATGACCATTAGTCATGACAAGGGGCACAATTTATTGTTGCGACTGTCTGCTACGGTTTGTGGAATGTCGCGCTGTCAAAATAACATGCCTTAATATGAGTTACCGAGGCGACTCAAGGACGTTACAGTTGCGACTTTAATTAGTTCAGGTACTCTGCTTTTACAACGACGTATCTCAATATACTTACTGTGCCGCCAAAGCCAGTTATGTACCTACAATTCTCACCGACCAGGCCCGGCCGGAGCTCGCCTGAGCGCATTTTAGAGGTTCCCAAAGTAATTTGAAGCTTTAATACAGATGTTACATTTCATATTTGAATGGATTTGCGACCCGGTCGGCTGCTCACGAACGTGGACGGCTGTGCTCGGCTGTCGTCGCATCTGACCGGCTCTACCCCCCTATTCTGTAACATGTTTTAAGCTCACCTGAACGCTCACCCACAATTATTAATACCTTGACACTGCGATGCGTAGTAATTAAGCGTAGGTAGAGGTCTAGTTTCGTAACGGGTGACCGGCGGGATGAGCCGCATTAACACGTAGCGAATAACAGCCCTGTTCGGCTATTGCCGACTGCATTCTATTAAAACGCGGTGGGCTGAGGCTCGGGTGCTTGCGTATCCGTTCGATGGGAATCCTAAATTAAGATATAGAGTCCCATCGCGTTTTCGGAGTACATTATCTCACCTAGGGCCGTAGCAAAGAATCTCATCGCTCGTGTTTGACCAAGCCGGAGGCAAGGGCGATAAATATGCGATTGAGTGCTTTCTTTATACGACCTGAACATCATTATCATTATCAGCCTGTAATCGCCCACCGCGCCTTCGAGAAAGAGGCCAATCGTCGAATCCGACTCGGCTGGGCAGCGTTCGGGAAGCTACGGCACATCATTTCGTCCAATATTCCGCAGTGTCTCAAGACGAGAGTCTTTGACCAGTGTGTGTTGCCAGTGATGACATATGGCACTGAAACGTGGTCGCTTACAATGGGCCTCCTAAGAAGGCTCAAAGTCACCCAAAGGGCAATGGAGAGGGCTATGTTAGGAGTTTCTCTGCGTGATTGCATCAGAAATGAGGCTATCCGCAGCAGAACCAAGGTAACCGATATAGCCCTCCGAATCGCTAAAATTAAGTGGCAGTGGGCGGGGCACATTGCACGTAGAACCGATGGCAGTTGGGGCGGAATGGTTCTCGAGTGGCGACCACGTAACGGAAGGCGCGGCGTGGGTAGGCCCCCCACAAGGTGGACTGATGATTCTTCACTAAGGTAAGGTGCGTGACGTCGGAACTCGATATTTCTCACTCGGTAGCTTAATGCTTGCTACTCCTTTGCGGCGGTATGATGACCATTTGGAACCGTTGGAAAAGTATGGCATGGTGATTTTCGTGAATGGCTACTCTACGATGGTTAGCTGTGCAAAAATTAGCCTGGTACAAATGGTTGAATTGGTTTTTAGGGTTCCGTACTCAAAGAGTAAAACC
The DNA here is from genome assembly GCA_963854355.1 of Epinotia brunnichana. Lineage (NCBI taxonomy): Eukaryota > Metazoa > Arthropoda > Insecta > Lepidoptera > Tortricidae > Epinotia > Epinotia brunnichana. The sequence goes on along the minus strand of OY977951.1, from coordinate 27,631,216 downwards.
GGGACCCTATTACTAAGACTCCGCTGTCCGTCCGTCCGTCCGTCCATCCGTCCGCCTGTCTGTCACCAGGCTGTATCACACTGATACCGTGATAGTTCCAGCTGACATGTTCACAGATGATGTATTTCTGTTGCCGCTATAACAACAAATACTAAAAACACAGAATAAAATAGTTTTTTATAAATAATGGTACGGAACCCTTCGTGCGCGAGTCCGACTCGCACTTGGCAGGTTTTTTTAAATTAATGTGTTCTCGTTGGTATGGCGGGGTCTAGGTCACATCGGCGAAATATGGCATTACGCTACCGCCTACTTCTTTTTTCATCGCCTGTCAGATAATACAAGAATTTTTGTGTAACAAATCGTTTGACTTTCGTAATTTACTTAAACGACACGTTCGATTAACGCCCTCGCGTTTGGGCTGCCGGTACCAGCGCTATGACCATCATTTTGCTTTTCTTCATTACGTAATTAGACCCCTGAAGGGTCGCCATACCTGGTACAAATACTTTAAAAATTGTGTCAGTATCTCCCGGTCTATGATAATATGACCTCCCATAAAGGCATATTTGCACACTAACTTTAAACTTTGACGTTTAGTGCACACCAGCCTGCCTACATCGATTATATACCATAAAGGTCTTCAGATCAAATGGAGATCATATATCATATTGAACTTTACGACAAATAGTTTAGCAACAAAATGGCCTCCTCGTTTCACCTGACACTTGGCGTATAAAACTGTCCAGTTGAACACAATAGGGAGAGAAAGCCATATTTACTGCATTAGGTAAGTGTAATTCTGGATGTTTATTGAGGAGTGACAGTATTGAGGTTGGGTTTCAGCTACTGTCATTGCATTACGTGGCAGCACTTACGGAATATGATTAGCTGTGTTCTCGTAATGCTAAAACTGCGTTCATTGATCGCTGGATTAATTTTATATTTCTTACTAAGTACGTTAATTGTCCTTTCTCGTTTTTATTATTAGTTATTTTTAACCCCCGATGGAAAAAGAGGGGTGTTATAAGTTTGACGTGTCTGTGTGTCTGTCTGTGGCTTCGTAGCTACTAAACGAATGGACCGATTTGAATGCGGTTTTTTTATCCAAAAGCTGACGTGATCATGATGGTTCTTAGTTACGTTTCAACAAAATCGGTCTAGCCGTTTTTGAGATATTGAACTTTGAAATGAAAATGCCGGGGGTATTTCAACTTTTTTAAGTTGTAGTTTGTTTGTTATTCTTTGCAAAATTTCTTTGTTCCCTACCGAAAGATCACGCTATGGGGTAACCGCATTTGATGCGTTTCATGACAAAACGCTATGACTGACACTCTTTCTTTATTATGCGTTGGTTTATTTTTCTATTTATTTTTCTGATGTTATATGCATTTGAAATCTGCACGCGCCGGTACCCCCCGAAAACGCTCTATATTAAACGGGCTTATGCTATGACGTCACAGCATATATTCTCGGCGCGTTTACTATGGAGTAAGTCATTAATTTGCAATTATCTCCACAAAATTTGAGTTTAAGTCTATACTTGTCATACACAATATCATTTCTAATTTAATATTCTGTGTAACTGTTGTTATTTTATAGAAAAAATAAATTAAAAAAAAACTTATTTTAACGTGAGATAAAACTAATATGAATCTTTTTTTTTCTTTTGTATGACATCTCTACGTATATCCGCATCAATTGAGTGCAATTTATTTGAAATTGAAGTCCCATGCAAGTTCCCCATTAGAGGAGCCACAAGTGCGTTGCCGACCCTTTGATGATTCGAAGATTCGTTGTCGACAGACGGAAACAAATAGTTTTACGAAAGCATAATAGCGCCTATGCCAAAACTTGGGATTAGGTACTGTTAGTTAAAAGCAAATTATAATTCAATGTATTCAAATGAACTTCAAATGTTTACAAATGATGACACTGGGCGTCAGTATTGCCAAGATTGAATTATCCTGAAAGTGTGCAACATCATTTTATCTGTGTTGCCAGTACGTAAACAAGCCGCCAGTGTCATCATTCAATCATTCGTTCAGCAAATTGTTCGTTCACAAATGTTATAAAAGTAGCGGGAGCGTTAAACCGCTCTCTTTCTCTTGTGAAACTGGAATGAATAAACAACTAATCGTACTTCGAGTATTACTTATTTAAATTTTCTAAATTAATAGTACCAAATTGGACCCCAGGCTTTTTTGAGGCACAGCCGGGAATAACGCTAGGTGGATTTTTTTTACAATACACAGTTTAGAAGCTTTAATAAGGCCTCCTTATGCTGATAAGTGTGAACTATAAAGCGTATTCATATTAGCCAGTATGTTTTGCAAACGAAAAGATAACTACCAATAATAACCCAATCATAAACACCTATTAAATCAACGATCAACACCACAATTTATCGGCTCCATAACCAACAATATCAACATCTTTTCACCATAGACAAAAACCAACATATAACAACACGCACTATTAAACTTTGAACTCGATAGTCTGGTGATAAGATTGATATTGGATTGACAGGATTTGGGAAGTGATCCTGTTTAGTTGTGATGGCTGACGCGTTTTTAACAAGTTCATGCAATATGCATGCGGTGGAAGGATGTCTGTAATCACGTCTTTGGCATAACCGGCATAATATAACGCAGGGATGTCTCTTTATATAAATAAAAAAATAAAATAAAAAATATTAAGGTACAATCTTACACAAATCAACCTAGGCCCACGGTAAGCTCAGTAAGGCTTGTGTTGTGGGTACTAGGCGATGATATATATAATAGATACATACATATAGATACTTATATACATACATAACAAATATTTAAATTTTTATTTATATGCACTTCTTTTTCAAGCTTTATATTAACTTGACCTGTTCGTATGTAAGTACCTATGTAAAAGTTGTTCGTCAACATTTTCAATCCATTTTTCAATCACTTGCCGTTATCCGATTGAGCTGAAATTTTGGGTACCTATTATTATAGTTTGGATGACAATTCAATATTATGGTACCATCGAGCTGATCTGATGATGGAGACAGAAGATGGCCATGGGAATTCAGTAATTAACCGACGTAACCCCGTTGAGTTTGGGCTCGTTAGAATCATCAATGGTATGGTGGTATTCAGAAAAGTACAATCGGCAATAAAAGTTTCTGCTAAAAATGAAATTTTTGGCAGAAACTTTATTTATTTATTTACTAGCTTCCGCTCGCGATTTCATCCGCGTGACCCACCTCCAAACTTTCGCCCCTGAATAAAATCTATACTACGTCCTTCCCAGGGTCTTAAACTATCATCATATCAAATTTCATCGAAATAAGTCGGTTCTGCGGTTTAAACATGAAAATGTAACAGACAGACAGAGTTACTTTCGTATTTATAATATAAGTAAGTATGGATTTCAATAACATTGCACAACAGGTTCGTTAAATTGTAAGACAGTAGGTATTCTATTGCAATTATAACTAACTGTAACTGTTTTTAAAAACATATATTGGTTACATAAATATGCCTGGGGCCTGTCTTATTTAATTATAGGTACGGCTACATTTAACTAGGTATTTGTATGTTAACATACATTTGTTTTGTTTTAAAATTGCAATAACGTCCGAGTTTTATGGTAATAAACAATCAGGACACTTTTTTCTGCTATTTGGCTGAATAGAGTTTTCAATTCTGGAAGTTTTCTATCATCACTTACATTGTTTGGCCCTGCAGAATCTAATTAAATCGAATAAAAATAAATTTGAGTAAACGTACCATTTATAGATCAATTCCTCCAACCCGCGCCAATCTAGCTGTCACTTCAATGAAGTTATTTACGGAAGTTTAAGTGAAAAATTCTCCTATGCACATTATCCTTTAACCCAAGCCAATATTGGGACACTATTAACGTGAATGGAAAGATTGACTTGGGACGCATCAATCGCCGTTCCCTCAATGTCGAGAATCGTGACTCAAACGCAAACATAATTTATGCTACTAGGATTGCTAGTTATAGTTCATCCATTGATTGGGGATGATGGCAATGAAAACAATAGGCGATTTACTCGTAGTTCAACAAATCCCAGAATACGAAGAAAAGGGCTTCGTATCAATAGCGAATATAATCCATAAGCTATAACATATACTCCACCGGTTGGAAGGAATGGAAATGTTTGCAAAGATTTGTTTTGTAACGAATTATTTCCGAGTTCGGATACAAGATGAGGTTCAGAATTACCGAGGCAAAAATATAAAGAAAGTTCCGAAGAAGGCTGTATTAACATGGCTTTTGAGAAGAGCGCTAACTTAGTCACCACACGGCCTTGTGGAGAGGTCACCCTTCATAGGTAATGTAGGTATACGGGTTGTATGGGGGCTTAGAGTCTGACCAATCGTGAAAAGACCTCTAGAATGTTGGCTGATAATAGAAATATGAGCCACGGGCTTTTCGTAGATCTCGTTCTACAACTCGATCTTCTAAAAGAAGAGGGGGGCCTATTCATGCTGACTAGACTCATCCTTCGGCTCCTATCACCGACTTATGCATGGCGTCGTACAGATGTATGCAGTCACTAGGCTTCATCTAGCGGGTGGTCTGCTCCGAGACCTCTAATAGTCATAATAGTCCTCTCTAGGATATCCGAGGAATGTCGTGAGTGGTGTCCGAAATATGTGACGCTGTCTTGGCATGTTATCGAAAGAAAGACTTTAGTTTTTTTGTGCCTACAGGCAAATCGGTCTGTCCGATAGTAGGTATGTAGAATTGCAGAGGAGCCACAGGCGTCTGAAGGATTCGGTGTGGCGACAGCTAGGCAGAAATGCAGATCCCCACTCTGAACTGAACATCGCATCTTCGGGGCCTGCGGGATGTTTGCCTGTTGTTTAATTATCGTGTGAAGCCGACGAACCAGTTTTGCCGTAGTTTGATATATAGATAGTTTTAGTTCTGGGAAATAACATCCTTAAGCCATTTTTTAGGGTTCCGTAGTCGACTAGGAACCCTTATAGTTTCGCTTTGTCTGTACGTCCGTCCGCGGATAATCTCAGTAACCGTTTGCACTAGAAAGCTGAAATTTGGTACTAATATGTATATCAATCACGCCGATAAAGTGGTAAAATAAAAAGTGTTTTTTTTATTTTTATTAGGGTACCTCCCGTATACGTAACGTGGGGAGTGTTTTTTTTTTCATTTCAACCCTAACGTGTGATATATTGTTGTTTAGGTTATATTGTTGTTTAGGTAATTGTTGGATAGGTGTAAATGAATAGGGGTTTGCTAAAATCATTTTTTGATAATGTTAATATTTTCGGAGATAATCGCTCCAGAAGTAAAAAAAAATTGTGTCCCCCCCCTCTAACTTTTGAACCATAAGTTTTAAAAATATGAAACAATCTCAAAAGTAGAACTTTATAAAAACTTTCTAGGAAAATTATTTTGAACTTGATAGGTTGAATAGTTTTTGAAAAAAATTACAAAATAATTTCACACACTTACTGTGACGGACGAAAAACTACGGAACCCTACACTGAGCGTGGCCCGACACGCTCTTTGCCGGTTTTTATCCATGATCACATCCCCGTGGGATGTTGTGTGGGCTACGATCAACGATGCGCATGCCAACAATAGGCATAAGTTATATAGTAACCAATATAAGCCGTGAAATGTATGTTTTTTCTGAAGTCAGAAAATAGAATAGTATGAGTTCTCCGCAATTGGAATGCGGGCTCTATCAACAGTATCAACCAATGTAAATGAGCCCTAAGATGACTCATTTTACAGGAAAACACCCGCCCACTTGCTCACTTGATTCTAATGCTCACTTTCTCACCCTGTATTGGTTTTAACCGGGTCGAGAGGAAGAAACAGCTTCTAACCAACTGCTAATGAGAGAAAAGGTAATTATGTTCTAAATTATTCCTACACTAAAGATGCGAAACTGATAATTATTAGCAATTAAGTGAATAATTTAACTTGAAGGCGTGATATTATTGGATCATAAAATGTACATTATTCGGTTTGAATCGAAAAGTAACTGAGCTTTTAATGTAAGCTCTTACAAATGAGTTTAATGGCTAGAAATAAAATCATTACCTGGAGGGAGTCAATTCAGACAACGAGAATCAGTCAGGTATTGACATTATTTATAGGCAAGTGTCTCTCTCTCTGTGTCGGTCTCTCATGTCTGAGGATCGTGGTTAGCATCAGGGTTGCATCTGGAGCGGATGATCTGCCTCCACCGGATTATGTCTTCTTGCTATCCCATTGAAACACCTGACTCCAAACTAATCATTGTTAACCCAAAAATATTTAATGACCACCAGTATTTCAACCTCATTTTAATTTAAAATGTCAAGCAAATATTTAACATCTCGTTATTTTTTTTTTTTTTTCGTGGAGGAAACCTGCGAACCAGGTACCTACCCAATCATCGGGGGATGACTAGGTTTATGTGGTGTTTCTATCCACTAAAACCTCCACGGCGGCCGGCATCTGCGCTCTCATGCGGAGGACTCCAGGATCTCATTCTGAACGCACTGGAGCCCCCCTTGCGCCTCGCCACATTTGGCACGTCCTAGGACGATAGTCGCCTTCCCTGGGGCTTCTAGGTGAGTGCCCTGGCCCCCGCCAGGAACACTGCGACCCCGATGACCCCCTTTAGTCGCCTTCAACGACAGGCGGGGGAGACCGTACACCTATTCTTGTCCGAGCCTACACGATTCATCTTGTTATCCTAGTAAAATAAATGACGCTATGTATCATCGCTTTCGTTTCTGGGACTCCGTCTCCCGCCCTCCGCCCGGGATCCCGCCAGAAACATTTAAATATAGTCTAGTATAGTAGGACAGACAAGACCACGTGGAAGTGGGGTGCGCAGATTCGGGTTTTGGTAGCACTTGTAAATTTGGCATCATTTCAGTATGCCAACAAGTGACCTAAGTGTGGATGGGTTCCACGCCACGCTGCGCAAGCGCTGCACCGCGACGCTCCGCAGAGTGCGCACCAGCCGCCACGGTCTCCTGGCTATCGTGGCAGAGAGATGGAACAGCGCCCTAATCAGGCACTGGACCTCTCAGCACTTAAGTTTAGGTACCAACATAGTCATTTAAGTTTATTGTATCTAATACTAACATCTATGGATTATTTTGTCCGAAATAAATGCTTTTTTTTATTATTATACTTTATTTGGTAATAAACATTTTATGGCAATCATTAAAATTGCATTCTAAGAAATTGATCGCTAAGATTTGGTGATCATTTACTAAATTTGGTCTTTGAATACAATTGAATGCAGTCGTTACTAAAACAGCTAGTACATACTATTGTAATGGTAGATTTTTTTTTGGTATTCAGTATAATTTTTGGTAAGAGAGTGGTCATTATATTTTACCCCTATTTATTACCCAGATATTACATATAAAAAAAATCGTATCGATATTCTCAATTCAAAACCGGCAACCCTTGGTAAATATGATGCGCGTGAGACAGTCAGTAATTGCCGGACATCGCGATCGATCGATCGAAGAAACTCGGGGAAAAAGACACTATCTCACTTTAGAATCTATACATTTCCTGCATTTTTACATCAGACATTAGAATTTGTTTCGCGACGTGAATTAAGTGTGATAAATGGAAACAAGGATAATAAGGAACTACATAATTTAAATAGCACAACACAAACAAACAAAAACACGTGTGGGTAAACAATTGACCACAAAATGTATCTACATTTAACCCGTCACGGAAACGAGGAGTGTTATAAGTTTAACATGTTTATCGGTTTGTCTGTGTGTCTGTCTGTAACATCGCAGCTCTCAAACAGATGAACCGATTCGAGCGTGTTTTTTTATCGAAGGTGTTGTCTGTCAAGATTATGTTTAGCTATGTTTATTGTGTTGCTACCTAGATATGGACAAATAAAAAACGTCATTTAGTATCTATATTCTAGTACTACATTGCCATAAAATGCTACACACTCTTTACATACCTGTGCCTACAATGTTTGAGGATTTTCGTAAATCCCTCAGACATTCCAACATCGGATTTTGATCTAATTTATATCGGACCACCCTTGACAGCCATATTTTTTTTACGTTTCTAAAATATTATTTAAAATTGGTCCACAATTGACGGAAGGATCGAGTAAACTAAGATAAAAAATACGTGCAGATGAACATATAACTTTGCTTTTTGAAGTCTGTTAAAACTAAGAGTGGATACATATGGTAACTTTTAGCAGCTATACAAACTAGGTATATGTAGAATCGATGTAGTGTCGCGATACGTCGACTTTGTGGAACGCGTTTGTATCGAAGCAGGTGACTATCTATGAATAGTGACGCGATACAGTCAAGTTTGTGGAACGCATTGGCTAGTGTCGCGATACAGTCGAGTTCGTGAAACGCATTTGTATCGATGCAGGTGACTATCTATGGCTAGTGTGTCGATACAGACGAGTTTGTGGAACGCCTTTGTATCGATGCAGGTGACTATCTATGGCTAGTGTCGCGATACAGTCGAGTTTGTGGAACGCATTTGTATAGATGCAGGTGACTATCTATGGCTAGTGTCGCGATACAGAAGAGTTCGTGAAACGCGTTTGTATCGATGCAAGTGACTATCTATGGCTAGTGTCGCGATACAGTCGAGTATGCGGAACGCATTTGTATCGATGCAGGTGACTATCTATGGCTAGTGTCGCGATACAGTCGAGTTCGTGAAACGCGTTTGTATCGAAGCAGGTGATTATCTATGGCTAGTGTCGCAATACAGTCAAGTTTGTGGAACGCATTTGTATCGATGCAGGTGACTATCTATGGCTAGTGTCGCGATACAGTCGCGTTCGTGAAACGCGTTAGTATCGCTGCAAAAATTCGCCGCGTGTAACCGCTCTAAATTAACACTTCTGTAATAGCAAGTTACAAAGCACTTCAAACACGAACACGACAATCAATGTCGAAATGTCGCGAAAATGTAAACTATCCAGACGAAACAGACGGTCGATTCGAACTTACGTTACGCATTTAAATTTGTTTACAATGTAAACACATGCGGTTGTTCTGACACGCTTGCTATGTGCGCGTGGAAATGACCTTTTCGATTACTAACATTAAAAATTTAATTCGAACATGAGGACACTTTATATCTACATTATTTTATTTATACGCTACAGACTAGCTCCATTATAATTTTTTAGTTTTGGCTCTGGAGACTGTTTAAATCTATTTATTATAGGATAAATTTATTAAATTGATATATAATGGAATGGGTGATACCCGGAGACTCTAAAACTCTCGGCAAATGTGTGCCCAAATATTTGTCTATTAGTTCATTGTTGCCGAAATACGTCCCCTGCTGTCCAGCAGTCCATAGGCCTCCCCCAAAGAGTGCCACAAATACCGGTTATGCGCCGCCCGCATCCACTCGCATATGATAACAATTATAATTTGAAATTGTATTTGTAAGCTCTGATATGTAAAAGAACCCTCAAACCCTACTCGCAGAATACATACTATTTGAATTTGAACTGAACGCGCGGAACATTGAATTGAAATCAAAATCAAATTGTAATGCATAACATGGTGTCTATAATCGCCCAACAGTGCCATAAGCTTTGCTGGTTTTCTTTTTCATTAGAAAATATAGACTCAGGGCGGTCCATTGTTTCGATAAAACGATTGGCACGCGGCCAAATGAGCCACAGTAACTGCAAACAAAAAATATCACACCGACACTGCAAATAAACTCAATATGAACGCGTGGAAGAATTTAATTTTCTGATTCTAGGAAATGGTTTGATTGTATTATTAGTGACAGTTGACGATCGCGGCTATTCGCGGTGAGCAGGTGACAGGAATAACTATGGTATTTGATGGCGCGAGCGGTCGCGCTAATTGTGTTTTGACAAAGTCCACTGTGTGTGATGATATTTTACGATATTTATTAGGTTGCTGGATTATAATTATGAACTTGGGTTCTGGCTAAATACATCTTCTCATGTTCAAAGGTACCTATAAGAAAAATCTTAGCATCCAGGGTTAGAAACTTCGAGTTTAACAGTGAAATAATCTTTTGATTTCGTAGCTTTATTTTACTGGTGAATCTCTCAAACTCAGGAGCCATAATATCAAAAGGACAACATTGTGAATTAAAAAATCATAATTATCATAATTCATAACATAACCTTTCCTTTGACTTTGCTGTTGTCGGGTAAAGTGATTAATAAATTGTTCGGAAAATGACAGATGTCATCCTATTTAAGAAATTACTGTAACCTAATGTCCTTATCCGAGATTTAAATAATTTCAAAGCGATTCTGTTACAGCTCATAACTACATAAATTAAAATTTTAAAACACTTTGTCAGCAACTTTGCAAGGCCACCTAATGCGTTTTGACTACAATAAATCACCATTGGAGGTTAAATTCTTACGTAAAATTATTGAAATATATTGCGAAAAACATATTTTGCCGTGCCATTTCGAAGAATCAGGTTAAGATTTTTTGGACACCATGTTAGTTTTGTAATTAATTGTTTTGGGTTGGTATTCCATATTTAGGGATTGGATTTTACAGTAGCATGCTTCGGGAATGTCGATTGATATCTGATACGTATGGGCGAGTTGGTTTGTTTCCATATTGTTACGGCATTTTAGTGATTTAGGTTCGATTTTCTCTCTAGATACCCCAGAGTTTGGTAAAAACCCTAACGTGTAAGTATTAGTTACCTAAACGCTAGATGAAATACCCAAATCACTGCACCCCTTCAGCCATGCACAAGGTGACCGAGCGACCGACAGAAGTCTATGGAGGATTTTTTATACTATTACTCGTGTAATAGTGTCGTCGTGTTTACTCCTTGTGAAGTAGATACGATTCACTACGCTGAAAATTCGTCAATCCTACTATCCTACTCCTACTATAACATATTTATAATAATATTATAAATGCAAAAGTTTGGATGTTTGTTAGGTACTCAATCACGCTTAAACGGCTCAACCGATTTGGATAACATTTTGCACGAAGTTAGTTTATAGCCTGGATTCAAATAAAGGATAGTTTTTACCCCGGGTCCATGCAGACGAAGTCGCGGGCGGTAGCTAGTTAAATATAAATATACTTTGACGGGTGACCTAGCAGTGGAAACGAACCAATCGCGATACTCAGGAATGTGTCGAAACGAATTTATGGCATATATAACGAACAGCATTATCTAAATACTTGGATAATGTTCGGTAGTTCCCGACATGCTTTGAAGTTATCTCATTCCGTTCGATTTATAGACATTTTCAGACTATTAATTTTAAAGCCATTAATTTGATTTGTTTTTATAAGTATTGATTTTATTTTATCTGGGTTTTCTCATGGTTTGCAAATATGATTATGAAATAAATGATTGTCGATGGAATATAGGTATTTTACGGGGTAGTCGTTTGTATGAATTTAATCGTTCAAAATCAAAGGATGTCCTGCGTTGGGCACCTGTCGCTTAGAATAGGTCTACGGTCTCCCCCGCCTGTCGTAGAAGGCGACTAAAGGAGGTCATCTCACCTTAAAACCCAGGGAAGGCGTCCATCATCATCCTAGGACGAGCCAAATGTGGCGAGGCGCGAGGAGGGTTCATTCAGAATGAGATCCTGGAGTCCTCCGCATGAGAGCGCAGATGCCGGCCGCCGTGGAGTTTTTAGTGGATAGAAATACCACATAACCCAGTCATCCCCCGATGATTGGGTACCTGGTACGCAGGTTTCCTCCACGAAAAAAAAGTGAACAGAACAGTTGTTATTGACTGACGTATTTACAGTGTGGAGGTTTAGAAAACAAAACTCGGAATTGTATTTGATTTGAGATACGAAAAATATCTCTAAAACATCTGCATGGAAATTATATTAACCACTACAATAGAAAACCATAAAATAGATAGTGAAACTTTATATTTTTAGGGTTCCGTAGTCGACTAGGAACCCTTATAGTTTCGCTTTGTCTGTCCGTCCGTCCGCGGATAATCTCAGTAACCGTTAGCACTAGAAAGCTGAAATTTGGTACTAATGTGTATATCAATCACGCCGACAAAGTGGTAAAATAAAAAGTGATATTTTTTTTTTATAAGGGTACTTCCCGTATACGTAACGTGGGGAGTGTTTATTTTTTCATTTCAACCCTAACGTGTGATATATTGTTGGATAGGTGTAAATACTAAAATATTTTTTTGATAATGTTAATATTTTCGGAGATAATCGCAATCCAGAAGTAAAAAAAATGTCCCCCCCCCCCTCTAACTTTTGAACCATAAGTTTTAAAAATGTGAAAAAAATCTCAAAAGTAGAACTTTATAAAAACTTTCTAGGAAAATTATTTTGAACTTGATAGGTTGAATAGTTTTTGAAAAAAATGACAAAATAATTTCACACACTTACTGTGACGGACGAAAAACTACGGAACCCTACACTGAGCGTGGCCCGACACGCTCTTGGCCGATTTTTTTATTTTTTATTAATAGTGAGCAGTGAGCTAAACTGTAAACTCCCAGTTTTAACCGCGGTCTCTTTCGGAAAATGTGCATGTTTGTGAGTTGTATTGAGATAAGTTTCCAAGGTATTATTAATAAGTCCCTGGGCGACCGAGCTCCGCTCGGATGAAAATGGCGAAAATACGGAGAAAACGAATTTTCCCGGACATGAGACCTATCTAGATCAATTTCTCGCCCCCGTAAACACCTATATTCCAAATTTCATCGAATTCGTTAGAGCCGTTTCCGAGAACGTGATTGCAAATATATATATATATATATATAGGTATACATACATACATACATATATATATACAAATATTGCTCGTTTAATAGTATAGGATGAAATGGGAATTATGGCGAATGTAACCTTCGACCTTTTATATGTTTACTCTTCGCTCGCGATCGGAAAATTGCGAAAATCGGTATGAAAATTGGGTTTAAATAGTCTAAACTAAACTGATCATTATTTCAAAAAAGTGAACATTGATGTGTTACATTGTTTTATTGAAAGAACAGATTTCGTTTCAATTCGTGTGCAATATATCGTGTCCGCTCTGCGCCCTTATAAGCGCTTCAAGGTACAGATAGACTTGAGCATTCACTAGTAATGAGCATTCCAGCAAATTTTACAATTCAGGTAAAAGCTCACAAAATAAATAGGACCGTGCGTTCTAGCGAGGATTTTAGCGAACCGACAGTAAATTTGCTTTGAGTTTTTTGCCGAGCCGAGCAATTATATGCTATTGTTCCACCGCCGTGCCACTCCGCCACCCGCACATCATTTAATAGAGCGTTCCAGCGTTCGCTTAGAATGAATGAACGTGAAATTGTTCGAGCTTACGCTTAGAATGAACGTGAAAATGTTCGAGCGTTCGCTTAGAATGAACGTGAAAATGTTCGAGCGTTCGCTTAGAATGAACGTGAAAATTTTCGAGCGTTCGCTTAGAATGAACGTGAAAATATTCGAGCGTTCGCTTAGAATGAACGTGAAAATGTTCGAGCGTTCGCTTAGAATGAACGTGAAAATGTTGGAGCGTTCGCTTAGAATTAACGTGAAAATGTTCGTAGCGATGTTTAGCGCAATTTACACATGCAATAAATTTCATGCAAGTTTCATTACATTGCGGGTTACCAAGGTACTTATACTAAGTTAGATCGGTCAAACCCTGCAATGTAGTTAAACTTGCATGCAATTTCTCGCATGTGTAATTCGCGCTTTTAGCTCTATGCTTAGCCCTGTTCCTACTTCAGAAAAAAAAAGTCAAATGCTCGATATTCTGTTACATGTGAATGCCTTTGCCTATACACGTGTCGAATAAATACCCCAAAAGTTTTGAATGTGAACTCGGTCAAACACGATTAAAAGGTCACATGAGAAAAATATTTATGTGACGTACGAAATCAAAGTTCTTTTGTATTAAATTAATGTCTTCTAAATCCTACTTAATGATGGACTTAAAATGTAAAACTAAATTTACGACTGCAGATTATGTTATAAATATAAGCTTAAAGAATTCGCACATATCTGGCCGTACTTTAATTCTACTAAAATGTTTTATTAATGTTATTAATTTTGATTGATGACACAGCTCATAATTTCTTGAATTTATGAACTATATTTTATGATGGTTTAGCGTTAGTTATTAGTTAGTATTAAAACGGTATTTCAAATACATAATTCCATGATTAAGTAGTGACTTACGTTAACTACGTGATGTTCCGGGCGTACGCTTTCGACGATTTCTTCAACCGTATGCAAAGGATTTATAATACATCAAAACATATAATCAGCGATCTAATTATAAGTATAGAAAAAACTTGAATTAAACTCAAATTAATAAAGACGACCGCCATTCATTATCTTGAATGACACAGAAATCATCTTGAAATCAATATTATTCTCTCGAACAAACAAATCACGGTTCAAGATTTTTTAGCTTCGTTCGAAATAATTTTACAACTTCCTAATAAAATTTTAGGTTCAAGAATATTTGCCTTGAATCATGGACTTTTTTCTGTGTTTAATCTGCATCCTCCTATCGTCAACTACTGCTTCAAACATAAGTCGTATTACGCCAATAATCAGTATAGGTAGTAACTGTTGTATTTCTATCCATAAGCCCGTATCTATAAAGACTCCAGACATATCTTTTAAAGGCACTATGTTATTTATTTTAAATGTTTCTCTGGCGAGTCATTTGCATCTTTCAAGCGTCGCGTGAATGAAACCAGTAGTTCGAACTGGTTAAAGATGCTTAATGTATGGGAAAAACAGGTGTTAATACGTTAGTTTTGTCACGGGGATCCGTTATCTTAAATGTTATTTTTGTATGAGTTCAGGTTTTGGAATTAAAGGCACTATGTTATTTATTTTAAATGTTTCTCTGGCGAGTCATTTGCATCTTTCAAGCGTCGCGTGAATGAAACCAGTAGTTCGAACTGGTTAAAGATGCTTAATGTATGGGAAAAACAGGTGTTAATACGTTAGTTTTGTCACGGGGATCCGTTATCTTAAATTTTATTTTTGTATGAGTTCAGGTTTTGGAACTTCTCGGATTATTTAAGAAGGAGCCACCCGATTTCTGAGAGGAATTTCGACTAATTTGATAAACTATTTTCTCTTTTTGCATAGCTGACGCCCTTGGGTTCAAATTCTGTACCTACCGAAGGCTGGGCCAAACGTTTGGTTTCCGCGTACGGTTTCCGGATTCGGTTTTCGACTTATAGCGCTCGCACACGTTTACAGAACAATAATTATCGCTCTAGAGACCTGCAAATCGAAAACCGAATCCGGAAACCGTACGCGGAAACCGATTGTTTGCGCCCAGCCTAAAGGCAAATATTATCTTATTAATTCTTTATTTAAGAGATCCATATTGACAAAAACAACAGACACCGACAAAATAACAAAAGTAACAGTTCTAACCTTAATCAAATAAAAGAAAATAAGATCAAATAAAATTACAATAAAAATAAATAAATAACTACTTGTCGTATGTCACACATGTCATCCTATGAGACAATCGACCCACTGTTTTAGAAAAATCCTCGACGCGTACGCTCACGAACACACCTGACGCGCTGCATCGCCGGGGCAGTCCCATCAGCATTCTGAAAGAATTATTGTAGAGAACGCGCAAAAAAAAAAACCTAAAATGGGATAAGCACGAGATGTTTCCTACAGATATATGTATGTGTTTATAGATAGATAGATAGATAGATAGATGTCATTTATTGTTAAAACTGTGTACATAAGATCTCATTTTAGACATTGGAAGGTATCAACAGTTTGCCCTTTTCGAGCGTACAATGTTATTGAACTTAAAATTAAACTTAATAATTTGTAGACCTAGGTACTTAAACGAAATATTCATTCAGATTGTAAAAGCATTTATCTGCTAGCCATTTCTACAGCTCCTTGTTGAACTTATTATTATTATATAGTATATCGTCTTCAAATATCCAAAACATAAGCTTTATTAAAGTATGGGACTACCTCTATAGATTGACAGGTCTAAGAATAACTTTTTTTTTGTCGGTTGTTGAAAACATGGTTCTGTTCTTGTGTCTAAGTATTATGGTCTGATGACTCTATGTATTAGGTATTGGCGTACCTAGAGTTACTCCTCAAATATTGTAAGCTCACGTATTTATAAAAAAATGTGTGCCTAAATTGAATTTGATTGGGCATAGGATCAATAGAAGTCTGTTGTCGGTATAATATTCAATTAATAGCTCTTACTAATAGGGAGCCCATCAGTGGTTCGTACATTTAAAACGTGACATAATGCGTTTTATTCGTTAAAAAAATCGAATGACCTGACAACTTGTCTATGTTTGTACAACCGAAAAGCAACTTATCGAACCAATTTGTTAAAAAAATACGAGTATTCCCTCTTTCATTCACAGAACGCGCCGGCCAGAGGCGTAAACCTATCGTTCATAAACACCTCAGTTTATGGTCCCTCCAGGTCGTTAATTACACTATGGGTGAAAGTTAATTCGATACAGCGATACCAATAATATTACCAAACAGAAAAAAGTCATATGCGTCCATGAATTTACCACAATTTCTGTCTTTTGAAGTCAGTTGTTTTCTTGAACTATCTTAATGGCTTGAGATGAAATGAGCGTAGAATTAGAGTACCTATTCAAGACTTATTCTAGGGGTTATTGAACTTGCGTAGGATTTCGTGTTGACTTTTTTGGTGCGAGGAGAAAACAACATGACATGGAATAAGTGCGGAATTTATATACAAACTGAGGTAGGTACAGTCAATACCTATTAGTTAGTAGCAACCAGAGTAGCCAAATATATCGTAACACACCCTTATTCTTACAGTTATAAAGACGTGCACCGAAATATTTGGCTACTTTGGCTGCTACTAACTCCTATATGTTGCTGACTATACTTGCATATAACGAGAAAACCGTCGCTCCGCCCACCACATTGGGATGCGGCGGGAGTGTCATAATCGCCTGGTAAGTGCGCAGTAAAAATATCTGTAGCTATACTGACTTGACTGACCATTGACAGTCACATGTCAATTTGACACTGACAACCTACTGGTAAAGCGATCAATGAACAAGCCAAACGTGCTGTGTGGCAGACTCGCCACGGCGCACACGCCACGATCGATCGATCGTCGAATGTTTTTGTTTGACTATTCAAAACGCTGATTGAACGCCGTGTGCTCGTTGCGCACCCGCGGTGATTACGTGGCGCTGTCGCGGCAATCATTTTGCGTTTATCTGAATCACTAAATTTCATTTTCCAACTGTATCGTTTGTTCGAATTTTCATTTGTCCTAAAAGCCGTTTTTTCTCTGAAGCCATGACAGTTTCAGGGTTAATATAAAACAAACCTAACCTAATGCAATGGGTTCTACGCGACAAGTATTAAAAAATTTAAAAGCTTTTGGGTTTTCGAGATAATTGACTTTTTACCGAAATGAAAATTCGGACAATCGATACAGTTGGGAAATGAAGTTTAGTGATTGCGAGAGGTTACCGCGGTGTCGTTCACAATACTCGCAAATCGCCAGTGTGATTTATTTATTAAAAATATTTAACATGATATTTACAGATAATCCAAAGCGTCCTGAATACTTGATAAGGCCCTAAGTTTTGTTTATTTTAAAAGGGGTGCTATTCCGAAGTATGTATCCTATACTATTAAACGAGCAATATTTGTATATATATATATGTATATATCAGTGGCGGAGCGCCCATACAAGCCGATTCCCACCGGCTTCCCTATAATGTCATGCTATATATTACCAAACTAGTAAATCATCAAAAAACAGCCCTTTTATTTGGCTCCGGGTTGTCCAGTCGCCATCACATACATCGAAGCAAACAAGCACGTCACAAACATCGGAACACACCTCTATTTTCGAGGCATTAGGGTGCATGTGCCGATATTTTTGAACACCTATAGTGTACCTATGTATGTGATGGCGACTGTCCAATGAAACACGTTCTCGGAAACGGTTCTAACGATTTCGATGGCATTTGGAATGTAGGGGTTTACGGGGGCGAGAAATCGATCTAGCTACGTGTCTCATGTCTGGGAAAATTCTAATTCTCTGTATTTTCACCCGAGCCGAGCTCGGTCGCCCTAATATAGTATAATTTACTAATATCTAAATTGTGTTACTGGTCACGTGGCCGTTGTTAGAGAAAGGTCTGTGCGCTTGTATGCATAATGCATAATAAGCGAATTTAAGTTAAGGACCGGCAAGGCTCGGTAGGTAATTTTTGGCCTTCCGTACCAAAATTGGTCCAACGGAACACAAATGCGACTCGGTGTCAGTTCGTCGCAGCCAGAGGCAGTTTTCTCAAACACCGTGTAGCACAGGAAGCTAAAATTTGTCATATGTATATACCTAAGTATATAATATAAATAAAGTCTAAAAGGAGGTCAGCCTGGCAAGGGGCTTAACACCTATGTACCGTGTCGCTTTAAACGTTATGTTAAACTACCATATGAAGTTGTCAAACGAGTGAAAACGACAAGGTACTTAGGTGTTCAGCAACTTATGAACATACCTGTGCTAACTCGGGGCACCTATACTAAAGTGATGTAGCAAAATATTTTATCGACAAAAAAATATATCGATGTTACTGTCAACATCTAAATTTTATTCAACATAAATACATAATATTGTTTATTTTCTCTTCATTTTAAAATAAAAACAATAAACAAATTAATACGTGCATTTATTTGTTTATTTTAAATTAGTTTTCATAGTATACAGTTTATATTTTTTCCCTATTCGTCGGTAATAAAGATTGGCGTCTAGATGAAAATATCCACTTTAAATTAATATACGTTCTCTTAACGTCCACAGTGGTCAACGGGGCATTTTATCTTATCTTAAAACATGTCTATTGACTCAAAATAAAACAGATATGATATGTGTTCAGATATGATATCGAAGCTTTTTATAGTAATCGAGAAATTTCAATGAGCACATGTGTTAATATATATCGACATCGTTTTTTTATCGATATCGAAGTCCGTCATACCCGTCCTGGTTCCCCAGCCAGGCGGGATGTGTAAATGCATTTCCCCACGAAAAAAAAAAAAAAAAAAAAAGGTGTGCTTATGAGGCCGACTGTACCTAAACCCCAAGGAGTTTTGAGGGTAACATGGGGTCATGCAATTATTACAAATTCACAGCACAGGCGCTATATATGCATATAAGTTGTCATCGTTTTTGCTGAACGCCTGCACGCAGACGGCTTCACCTTGCCACTCTTCTCTTTGGCATAGTGCGATCTGGGGTTCCAGCATATTTGCTGAGTTGACTTGTATGGCCCAAGAGTGCGCGTAGGTGTAAGGCGATGATTCTGGTGCCAATGCATCGGACCACGGCGTTTCGAGGTAGTTTTAGGTTCGCGGCGTCCAAGTGTTGGAATGATCTCCCTCCACCTATTCAAGGAGCGTCTAGCAAGTATACCTTTAAGCGTCAGCTTAAGGGTTATTTGTTGACGCTCCAGAAATCCCAAACCCAATCCTAACCCATCCTGCACTTTCCTATCCCAACCGTGTCGCGTTTTTTGCTTTGTGTTTTTCTTTCTATCCCATTTGGCTACTGGTACATATTTTACAAATTTATTACATTTATTATTTATTATGTGTATACAATAATTATGTGTTTATCAATGATCTTATATTGTGTTGCGTTCCGTGGGTTACGTAAGGTGCTGTCTGAAAATCAGCGCTGTAGGTGTCTGTCTGACACCTCGGCATAATGAGACAGCGACCAATTCACTGCCGCGAAGACACACACAATATGGTGTTAAATTGTAATGTATGCCTGCTCCCTTTGTCTCTGTGTGTCTTTTGTGTATTTAGTAAATAAATGTCTTCTTTCGTTCTTTCTTCTTTCTTTTTTTCACGATTTCGAACCAGTTTTTAGGGAGAATTAAAACATCTGAAGGGACCTACTACAAAATATTGCTTGATTTGACCTGCGGTGGTCGCCTGTCGTCGACTGTGGAATCGCGCCTTAATGCGCATTGCAGTGCTGTCTACTTAACCCATACGCTTAACGTTAAGTTAGCGTGCGATCATGAAATGAAATTAAGGCCCGTTTCGATACCTGGAATTGTTTCTTTCGTTTCGCAAGCAGCGCTGTTTACGTGAGCGCTGTGTTCATGCGATTGTCACTTGGTTTTAGTGGTTTCCTAAGAACACGGTGTATATAGATTAAAACTGATAATTGCTCACACAGTTTGTTGAAAGGTATTCCAGGCATCTTTAAAATACGCCACGTTTGAGTACCTACAATGTTTGCTTTAAGAGAGGTAGGGCACAGCGGATTGTCATCTCGCTCGTATGTGGAGCAGCCCAACTGGGGAAGTATCTCCACCTTACAGAAGACCGCAGCCATAATTGCACCACTGCTTTGTAGTGTTGCTATATTATTGCATGCTATGAAGCATGTGGTGTTGTGTTCCTGGTGGTGAGTAAGGTCGCCAGAGCTCACTAGGATGCGCTGTGTTGGGAGTGAGGGACCTGCATGCCTCTATCTGCCAACACAGCGAATCCTCAAGTGAATCTTTATTCAACGCGATTTTGATTCTTCTGGAGTCACAAGTGTCCATAGGCGACGGTACCAGCTTAACATCAGGCAGGCCGTAAGTGTGCAGGACGGCATAGAATAAACCCGCTATAAACATAAAATTGTCAGTCGCGACCTAACTTGTAATAATCTAGCTTATAAACCTTCTTATAACATAGGCATTGCGCTACTATTGCCTTATGTCATCGGCACCTGAAATAAAGAATAATAGGCCTCACATTTCATTCCTACATAGTAAAAAAGGGTAATATACCGCTGGTTTCCTAAATAACGAGTGGATAACACTAAGTTTCCACTAAGAAATATAGACAGACTAAAGGAAACCTAGAGATCCTACTCGCGCGCCAGTCAGGCAACGACTGATGGGCGAGCGAGGGGGGAAACCCGGTATTTATACCTCAGGTGGGGAACGAGGTACGTATATACGGGCGGACACGGAATCCCCGCGTTTCAGATGCATTTTTACGCCGAACGAGCGGGATCTCGTGTAATAATGTATTATAAATAGCATAGAAATAGGTCTAAGCACTGTAAATAATGTATTAGAGTAAGATTGAACTATAATAAATGAACATGTCATTTCGCGCCAAAATTTCCCGCGCAAATCGCTTTCCCGCCAAATATACGGGGCGAAGGGGCGTCCGGCCGAGGTAACTTAATAGTATAAATTGGGCGGCCAGACCCCATGAAATTCAGTACCTACAGTAGCAGCGAAGTGACATTACTTGAAAAAGTAAACAAGCCTTTCAATTCAGAACCCCGACCCGACCAAGTTCCTGCTAAGCCGTAACGACCAACGCCGAAGGTGCAGGATTTCCCTTCAAATTCTACTCAGCCCAGAGCCAGTCATAGGTGCGTCTCGCACATGCTGGTCCATCGAAAACCGGATTCTACATAGAGGATGCCCCTTACAAGATCGAAAGCAGGAAAACGCACGTTCGGTCAACTTATCGCAGCGAACATCAGAGAAGCCATGCTGGAAGAAGCAACCACGTCCACGTCGGGAACTGCTACTACTCAAGAAGGTTCGAGGCCCTCGCAGGAGACTTCGCGAACAAGCACTCCTGCGACGCCGGCGCCTCGGCCAGACCTGCAGCCAAGGTCACCCATAGGGCAGCAACCTCATGATGCCGCGCAGTGGAGAACACTGCCTCATGAAACCCCACAGTCAACGCTGCCACCCATAGTGCCGTCAAGAACTACGTGTCAAGACGGCTCGAGGCCCTCGCAGGAAACCCCACAGACAAGCACTCCTGCGACGCCGGCGCCTCGTCCAGACCCACAGCCGAGGTCACCCATAGGGCAGCATCATGATGCCGCGCAGTCACAAACACTGCCTCATGAAACCCCACAGTCAACGCTGCCACCCATAGTCCCGCTGCTGCAGGAGAGCCTACACCCTGCAGCAACACTGCGGCAGGAAACCCCACAGTCAAGCCAGCATCCTGCCGCACGGCCGCCGTCAAAATCAGTGAGAACAACGTCGAGTCATCGCGTCCGCCGTCTCGCACAAGCGCGAGAAGAAGCCCTCCGAATCAAATTGGAGCTCGCGCAAGCGCGCATAGCCGCCATAGAAGCCGAAGACAGCGACGATGACACCGGCACAATATCTACAGTCCAACAAGAACGCCGCATAGATGAATGGCTCGAGACCAGCCAGAGACATGTCCTCGCCATCTCCAATGCACCTTACATCGAAGAACCCGAGCCTGCAACCCCACAGTACGCCGAGCAGGCTCGGGAGAGGAGCCCCGCCGAGGGCGCGGGACAGGGCGCCGCTGCCGTGCGCCCCGCCGTCCCCGCCCCTCCCCCCGCCGGGGGAACCCACGCTCCCGTTTTCGCGCCAACGCCGCCGCGCCCACGCGAAACAGACGCATATCCGCCGCCGTTAATGTATTCACAAGCGAATACGCAAGAAGATAGCGCCATAGTAATGAAGAATCAACAAAGTGTGAACCTGAGTGAGCTCGCCTCTGCCATCGCCATCGCCGCGCGTGCCGGCCCGAGAGAGTCATCACGCTATCACGCCGAGTTGCCGCCATTCAGCGGCTCGCATCAAGAATGGCTATCATTTAAAGCCGCCTACAACGGAACCACCGCAAATTATAGTGAAGTGGATAATATAGCAAGATTAAGAAGATGCCTCAAAGGGAGGGCCAAAGAAGCCGTCGAGAGCCTCCTCATTTACAACGCTCGCGCAGACGAAGTAATGAGAAGCCTAGAAGCCCGCTTCGGCCGCCCAGACGCCATTGCCCTCGCCGAGCTCGAGCGTTTACGCGCCCTACCGCGCCTTAACGACGGGCCGCTCGACATCTGTGTCTTCGCCAGCCGTGTAGCCAACGTCATAGCCACACTCAAGGCTCTTGACCGCGCTCACTATCTACACAGCCCGGAGACGACAAGGGCAATGATGGAGAAATTTACGCCCGCCCTACGCTACAGATGGTTCGACTACGCGAATACGCAGAAAAACGACGAGCCTGAGCTAATAAAGATATCAGCCTTCCTGCAACGCGAGGCGGACTACTGCGCGCTCTACGCGCAGCCCGAGAACGTCGACGGTGCAAATCCTCATCCTGCAAAGAGGACACACCGAGCCTTCGCGACCACAGACAAGCCTTCACCTAAGTGCGCCGCCTGCAACAACACCGGTCACCCAATAGATAAATGCACTAAGTTTATCGAAAAAGCCGTTGAAGACCGGTGGAAACTAGCCAAAGATCAACGGCTATGTTTCCGATGCCTGCGCTACAAGAACAGGATGCACTCATGCAAGCGCACGAAGTGCGAGCGAGACGGCTGCGAATACTTCCACCACAACTTGCTACATTATCAACGAATCGAAGAAAGAAACGAGGCCGTCACATCGACACGCGCCTCCCGAGAAGCGAGAGCTTATCTAAAAATTATCCCGGTCACAGTCTCTGGACCGGCGGGAGCCGTCGAGACCTACGCCCTCCTAGACGACGGCTCCACGATAACACTTGTACAAGAAGAGCTCGCGAACGACTTAGGCCTGGACGGCCCGACAGTGCCGCTACAAATAGAAGCTATAACGAAAGAAAAAATCAACGCATCGAGATCACGCCGTGTTACGCTCAGCATCCGCGGCACCGACCAACCTTATAGGGTCGGTGCGCATACCATAGACGATCTGAGCCTATCACCACAGTCCGTTAAGAAGGAGGATCTCCGCGAGTGCGCACACTTATGCGACATAGAAGATAGCCTGCGGTACGAGTCAGCGAGACCTAGAGTGTTAATCGGACAAGATAACTGGCATTTACTCGTCAGTAATGAAACACGCCGCGGCCAGCGGCATCAGCCAGCGGCATCCCTAACGCCGCTAGGCTGGGTGCTACACGGTGCACACACACGCATCACAGGCAAACAAGTACATGCGACGCATCGCTTGACCACTATTGAAGAAGCCGAGAAAAATGAAGATTTGAATTTACAACTCAGTGAATATTTCGCGCTCGAAAACCTACTTATCGAGCCGAAGTTACCCCAGTCAAGCCCGGAAGAGCGGGCGCGTATCATGCTAGCCCAGTCAATAACGACTACAGCCGACGGCCATTATGAAGCACCGCTATTATGGAAACAACCCGACAGCCGCTTGCCTGACAACTACGAAAATACACTGAGAAGACTTCATAACATAGAAAAGAAACTCGACAAAAATAAAGAGCTTAAAAGCAAATATAGTGAAGAAATGGACGCCCTTGTCTCGAAGGGCTACGCCGAGCCTGCGCCGCCCACCAAGTCATCAAGAGTGTGGTACCTCCCCCATTTCCCGGTGCTGAATCCTAGCAAGCCCGGGAAAGTCCGAATTGTCCACGACGCCGCCGCGCCTACAAGGGGCGTGTCGCTCAATGACCGCCTACTGACAGGCCCGGCCCTCCTACAGTCGCTGCCAGGCGTCCTTATGCGCTTCCGGCAACACCCAGTCGCCGTGGGGGCGGATATTAAAGAAATGTTCATGCAAGTGAAAGTCAAATCTGAAGACAGAGACGCCCTGCGCTATCTATGGCGGGGCGACCGGCGGGGCGACGACGCGCCGCAAGAATATCGCATGACTTCACTCATTTTTGGCGCTACTTGTTCACCGTCAATAGCAATATATGTGAAGAACGTCAACGCCCAGAAACACGAAGAAACGCATCCAGAGGCCGTCAAAGCAATAATAAGACATCACTACGTCGATGACTACCTACACAGCTTCAAAACGGAAGAAGACGCGATTCGAGTGTCAAGTGATGTACGCGATATACATAGAGAGGCCCATTACGAACTACGCCAATGGACCTCTAACTCCACGCGGGTCCTCCGAGCCCTCACTTCGGAGGACGCCACGTCCGCGCCCGTCGAACTGAATAAAAGCGAAATGAAAAATGAACGAATCCTGGGACAAATATGGAAACCCGCGAGCGACGAACTCGCCTTCAACTTGGACCTCAGCCGCCTACCCCCCGGAGCCCTGGACGACATCGAGCCTACCAAAAGGCAAATATTGAAAATAACAATGTCGATCTTCGACCCTCTCGGGCTAGCGGCGCCGGTAACCATCATAGCAAAGAAAATCCTACAAGAGGTGTGGCGGCGCGGAACTGGCTGGGATGACAAGCTGGATGCAGACTTAGCGCGCCAATGGACGGAGTGGACGCTGCACCTAAGGGCATTGCGAGACCTCGCGATTCCGCGCGCCTACCCCTACTACGGCGACGCCCTCGAAACCGACGCCGCGCAACGCGGTATCAGCTGGCGCTTCATACCGGCGGGAGCCCCATTTATGGGCGGGGCATGGGAGAGGATGGTACGAGCCGTCAAGAGAGCCCTACACGCCGTGCTCAACGAGCGCCGCCCCAGCGAGGAGACCTTGACTACTCTGCTCGCCGAGGCCGAATATACAGTGAACAGCCGCCCCCTCACTCACGTGGCGGTTGATCCTGACGAGCCAGAAGCCATCACGCCGAACCACTTCCTCCTCGGTGGCTCAGCCCGGGCCCCCAACCCCGGGACATTCGACGACACCGCACTCATCGGCCGCGCGACTTGGCGGACGAGCCAACGCCTGGCCGAGCACTTCTGGGCCCGCTGGCTCCGGGAGTACCTGCCCTCACTCCAGTACCGGCGGGAGCCCTACGGTCATGGGCGGCCTATCAACGTCGGCGACATCGTGCTAGTGGCCGACGGGAATCTGCCTCGCAACACATGGCCACGAGGCCGGGTTACAGCTATATACCCGGGCCCCGACGGCGTGACACGAGCAGTGGACGTGACCACCAAGGGCGGAGTCTTCAGAAGACCGACCAAGAAGCTGGTGATCCTGCCGACGGAGCCTGAGAACCTGCACGCAAAAGAAGATCCAACGTTCACCCGAACGATGGTCGGCGGGAGAGATGTGCAGGACGGCATAGAATAAACCCGCTATAAACATAAAATTGTCAGTCGCGACCTAACTTGTAATAATCTAGCTTATAAACCTTCTTATAACATAGGCATTGCGCTACTATTGCCTTATGTCATCGGCACCTGAAATAAAGAATAATAGGCCTCACATTTCATTCCTACATAGTAAAAAAGGGTAATATACCGCTGGTTTCCTAAATAACGAGTGGATAACACTAAGTTTCCACTAAGAAATATAGACAGACTAAAGGAAACCTAGAGATCCTACTCGCGCGCCAGTCAGGCAACGACTGATGGGCGAGCGAGGGGGGAAACCCGGTATTTATACCTCAGGTGGGGAACGAGGTACGTATATACGGGCGGACACGGAATCCCCGCGTTTCAGATGCATTTTTACGCCGAACGAGCGGGATCTCGTGTAATAATGTATTATAAATAGCATAGAAATAGGTCTAAGCACTGTAAATAATGTATTAGAGTAAGATTGAACTATAATAAATGAACATGTCATTTCGCGCCAAAATTTCCCGCGCAAATCGCTTTCCCGCCAAATATACGGGGCGAAGGGGCGTCCGGCCGAGGTAACTTAATAGTATAAATTGGGCGGCCAGACCCCATGAAATTCAGTACCTACAGTAGCAGCGAAGTGACATTACTTGAAAAAGTAAACAAGCCTTTCAATTCAGAACCCCGACCCGACCAAGTTCCTGCTAAGCCGTAACGACCAACGCCGAAGGTGCAGGATTTCCCTTCAAATTCTACTCAGCCCAGAGCCAGTCATAGGTGCGTCTCGCACAGTAAGCTTGTTTGCCACCGTCGTAGTATAAAAAAAAACAATGATTTTCAGGCAACAAGGTAAAGGGTTCAATTCACGTAATTTCTAGGGAATGCAATTTCGATCGAAAATATGGACGAAATAACGCGAGATCTCGTCCATACTTTGAGAGACCGAGTCTCGTACAATTTTCGTACGTACTATCGCGAGATTGTTAGATTGCGCGGCGCCGCATAATCCTCCGTGTGTAAAGAGAGAGACTGGCTTTGTGGTCTCGCGAGATCTCGGCTAGGTCTACATGCTCTTGTCATTTCAATCAATAACAGCCTTATGACTCTCTCGACCGACACTAAAAAAATCGAATTGCACACAATTTTTTTTGTTAATTTTAGATTATGTAAAGTAAAACATTATGTAAGTTACTAACTAGTAACTAGTGTATCTGGGATCTGTAGAAGTCGCAAGTCAGTGTTTTAATTTTTTTGAAAAAAAGCCAAAATCTTAATCTACAAAAAATCTATATACCTACCTATTTATCGAACCAGCTCACAAAATTTCACAAGAATCGGTGTAGGTAGTAGGTACTAGTGTAGCTTGTACGATAAAAAACACCGCAAATCGATCTACAGTTTAGCCATTTGGCACACGCATACTAGAGATACCCTTTCATAAGATACGATTTCACGATAGGTTTCTGAAAAATATTTATTTTTTCCATACAAAATATTAAATGTAATGGCACTCCCCTCCTAAGAGATTTTTTTTTAGGAACTGCGGGTCAAAAATTTTGTTTTGACCTCTAGTATGCGTGTGCCAAACTGTAGATCGATTTGCGGTTTTTCTTTGAAATTGGGCTTGTACGACTATTACCGCTATACAGTAAACCCGGGGTACTTTGGCCCTTGAGGTTACTTTGGCTTTCGCGAATGACTTGGTCCTTCGCTTTTTTATGAGTTTAAGAATGATCTGATCACCTTATTTTTAGTTTCAGCTGATTGCTCACGTTGGTACTTTTATTATTCGACATTGCTATGTGTGGTTTTTATGCGGGCCAATGTAACCCTCCATTGGGTTAATGTACCCCGAGGTGACGGTACCTATACAGGGTGATTTCAGGGTCGTGGAGGAGAACATCTAGACATCAGGACTTACGAAAGAATTTTGACCCTAACTGAAGCAGATAACTTAATTCCTTTTAATATATGCCTGCATTTAGTTAAAATTCTTTCCAACTCGTAACTGGCTGCTGGAAGACCTGAGTAGGATTTACATCATTATTCAAACATAAAAATACTTCTCATAATTTAACATAGGTTTGTACACAGCCAAATTAGCATGTGTCATAAAATTAACTGCTTTATTAGTTTAAGCTCGTGTCAGTTGGTTAAGGTAACTCGTTTGACCTAATCTACCACTAAGTAATTATAGCAATTATCATAAGCTTTGGTATTGCGTGTAAAAACCTCTTTATTGCAAAATAGTCAAGTTAACAGGAAAAGGGATTTTGACCAGCAGCTATCAGCTTCGTTGCTAATTTCCTAACTTTTTAACCAGTGATTGACATTACGAATCCTACAGGGCGAATAATTTACTTTAAAAACAATGTTTTTTTTAACCGACTTCACCGAAATCAGTAGCCAAATTGCTTCAATTTGCTTAAACAATTTAAAAATTTCTGATGGCATCAGAACTGGATTTTGGTGACAACGGGACCAATCTGGAAGTATATGCTTTCAAACAAAGAAAAACTATTTCAAATCGGTTCATAAATTACCGAGATATCGCGTAACATACACACATAAAAATATAAATAAATACAGACGAATTGAGAACCTCCTCCTTTATTGAAGTCGGTTAAAAATACAGTATTTAGACATGAAAACATTTACTATGCTAATGCAACAAGAGAATATCAGATAGCAATAGACCTTAGAACGTAGAATAATTCACGATTATTTATTCCATCGATTTACAAATTATTTTCAATCAACGACCATCTATCTATCAACGACTGCATAGCTTTTGGCATCGGTAAAATGTATAGTCACGGCGCCATTAAATAAACATTATAGCTTGCTTAATGAGCTTGTGGAAGCCAATCGAACATTGTCATTCACAACAATTATGACGTCTTGGACATAAAGAACGACTATTGGCTGACACCGCTGACCGAGCGTCCACTCAACGGGTTAACCTTCGTTTTCTAAGCCCACCTTTGCAACTACGGTCTACAAGTAGAGGTAGAATAGATAGAGGGAGTCACCCACACATACACACATGAGTGACAAAGATGTATGCATAGGCAATAGTGGGAACGAGATACAGTGTCATATTTTCTGGCCCTCATCGCGTATACGGATTTTTTGTTTGACACCAGCTTGTTTGCCACCACACCTGTCAAAGTTTGTACTGAAACTGACATCACCATGACGTCACCTATATAATACGACTAAATTATAAATGACATTAGACGTCAAGAGTGTATTAGCTTCTGATACTTCTTAATTTAGTATGGTTAATTTACCATCGTCCCTTTTGGGTATACGCTAGGACGCCATCTATATATCCTCTATCTAACGTCTACAACACTTTAATCTAGCTACTATAGGTGGAGCCACTGAATATATTAGCATACCATTGACTGACATTAAATCGGTAGGAAGAGAAAGTACGGTAAATATTTGGTCTGTAATATTGGAGTTTGTCACGGAAATTGAAATGTTTGCCGATGTGTTTGCATTGGGCAGTTGACGAGTTTTGGTTTAACAAAACAACATTATGTTAATACGGTTGTACACGGTTAACGTGACATACAGATCACTGTCTTACCAGTATTTGTGTTTGTGTAAGTCAACGCACGTAAAATGAGCCCCAGTGGCCATACATTTTATATAGCGCCCGGAGCTCTTCCAAGGTGCGTTGACTTGTATAGTACAGTTTGCTCGGCACGAGTTGAAGTGGTCGGACTGGAAGCCTGTCATATTGTCATATAACAAGAAGCGTGGGAAAAAACATGACAGACATAAAACAAAAACTGATTATTACACTGGTCACAAAATAAAGTGTGTAGAAAAGTTAAACACACATTGTAAGTAAAGGTAAATAAGGGCGGGCGATCTTTTCCAAATAACTTTTAGGTACCTAATGGAAAAAAGTAACTAACATCACCGATAATATTTAAGACGCTGGAATAATTTTGCTACTGAACACTAAAACCTGTTATACATTTACGTAAAACCAGCATTCAGAATGGTTTAAAAGGTTAGGACGTAAAGGGTCCCGTTCGCCAGAATCTCATTTTGTCCCTTCCGAAAAAGTTCCATACCATCACCAACACCACCACCACCATCACTATCACCACCACCATAACGTCCCACCTACAAAAGGTCTCGTTTTATTTGCGAAACGTCCACAAAGATCCCGCTCGGGTGGCAGGTGGGACATTTCGCGAAAGAAACATTTTCAAATTCAAATTCAAATATTTATTCGTGACACACAATTTACACATACAAAAGAAATAATATAATACATATTTTGTCACGAAATGGACCCTGCTCAGCATATTGCTAGCTTTGCAGCCAGCGCTGGTCTTCCGCAGGGTCCATTCGGTGAGAGCACGGTGGGCAACAACAACAGATACACATGCAATATCTTATATATATATATATAATGAACTATTAATAACTAAAATGCACACTAAATAAAAATAAAAAAAATACACAAAAAGGAAAGAAGTGTTCACACCCCACAAACCACTACGTGTGTGTGGGCCTTTACAGTAACAGTGAACGCAGCCCATACACAACCGTTACTACTAGCGCCAGCGGGATTACAACGTAACAGCAGAACAGAAAACAAAACAAACAAAACACTAAACGTCAAATATACCCATGGAAAAGCTTACAAGAGTAGTTAATTATTAACTATGACTAAATAGCAGAATACATCTCCACTTATAATAAATCTCTAAATTAAAAAAAGAATCAGCCAGTTTGAAACTAAGCTTTGCGCGGTTCGAATGTTCTCAGCATCCCATGAACGGAAAAATATGAAACATTTTATATAGGTACATTATTATTCTAGCTGCAACTTAGGATAGTTTTTATCCGACTGCGACAGTTAATTAATTTTCCGAAATATACGACTTCATTTAATTTTTCATTTATTTTTATTGAAATCAAACGCTGCTCCAACTGTCAGCTTAAGAACCGTCAAATTTTCGTCAAAATGGCGGAATTGCTTTGCCTTTCACTTATTAATAATTTAAATCCCGTCTACGATAGACCTTTACGAGACAAATGCTAAAATATAAACCATAAAAAAATATTCGATTCTGATATGAGAACTTATATGCGCAAATGTCGTTTTATGTCGTAATTTCAATAAATGAAATCAACAAATTTGAACAATATAATTAACAAGAATTTGTTTTTTTTGAATGGCAATGGCACGCGCTCGGCGCATTCAGCCAAAGTACCTGCGGCGCTACCACGAAAACCGATACTCAATGATCATATATTTGCATCCCTGTCACTCGAGTATGGTTAGTGCGATAGAGATAGAGATACCCGAATATTTTCGAATTCCGAAGTTCGTGGTTATAGCTCAGGAATCGAAAATATGGTAAATAATCATAATGTATTTTCTCGAAAAAGAATTTAAAATAAATATAGTCAAATGGAGAAAAAAGCAAAGCAAGAGGTTATATAGGTAATGATGATTAAGTTATAAGAGTCCAAAGTTTTAAGAGGGGGTATGTTCTGTCCCTTTTCCGCAAAACGCACCTTCATATGAAACGATTGTTTTTTACTATGACGCTCGAGTATATTGACGTCACAGTCCCTCATCGTTTTCTCACTCTAACAAGCGACATTAAAACGGATGTAGCTTCATAATTTTTTGAGATATTTGAATGGGAGTTTCATTATCTTCTATCTATTTATACATAATAAATGCCTATGTCCTGACTGACTTATTCACTCAATCACTCACTCACTCACTCATCAACGCACAGCCGAAACTACTAATCTTAGAGAGTTGATTTTTGCACAGTATGTTGCTTTTATAACGTGGGCTAGGGATAAAAAGGGATTTTTGAAAATTCTACCCCTAAGGGGGTAAAATGGGGGTGCAAAGTTTGTATGGGAGAACCTTTTTTTTTTGAGCTATAGACTTAAACTTTGTAGAAAAATTAGTTATTAGAATACAAATGAAACACTTTCAGCGTTTTGGAAAATTCCACCCCTACGGGGGTAAAATAGGGGTGCAAGGTTTGTATGGGGGAAACATTTTTTTTTAAATAGAAAGAACTTAAAACTTTGTAGAAAGATCAGTCATTAGAATACAAATAAAGAACTTTCAGGGTTTTAGAAAATTCTACCCCTAAAGGGGTAAAATAGAGTGCAAAGTTTGTATGGGAAAAACTACTTTTTTTTAAATAGAGACTTAAAACTTTGTAGAGAAATTATTCACTAGAATACAAATAAAGTACCTAGATTCAGTGTTTTAAAAAAATCTATCCCTAAGGGGGTAAAATAGGGGTGCAAATTTTGTATGGGGGAAACAATATTTTTTTTAAATAGAGACTTAAAACTTTGTAGAAAGATTAGTCATCAGAATACAAATTAAGTACTTTCAGCGTTTTAGAAAATTCTACCCCTAAAAATAGGGGGCTAAAATAGGGGTGCAAAGTTTGTATGTGGGAAACTATTTTTTTTAGCTAGAGTCCTAAAACTTTGTAGAAAGATTATTTAAATACAAAGAAAGTACTTTCAGCGTTTTGGAAAATTTCACCCCTATGGGGGTAAAATAGGGTGCAAAGTTTGTATGGGAAAAACATTTTTTTTTTTAATAGAGACTTAAAATTTTGACGAAAAATTACTTATTAGAACATGAAAAATACTACATTCGGCGTTTTACAAAAACCATTCCCTAAGGGGGTTAAAAAAGGGTGCAAGGTTTGTATGGGGAACACTTTTTCTGAGCTAGACACTTAAAACTTTGTAGAAAGATTACTTATAAAAATACAAAAAAAAAGACTTTCAGCGTTTTGAAAAAATCTATCCCTAAGGGGGATAAAAAGGGGTGCAAAGTTTTTATCAGGGAAATTTTATGTTTTTGAGTTAGAGACTTGAAACTTTGTAGAAAGATTACTTATTAAAATACAAAAAAAGAACACAAATCGTTTTAGAAAATTCCACCCCTAATAGGGTTAAAAAGGAGAGCAAGCTTTGCATGGGCAACACTTTTTTTTGAGTTAGACTTAAAACTTTGCAAAAAGATTACTTATTAGAATACTAAAAAAGAACTTTCAGCGTTTTAGAAAACTCCATCCCTAAGGGGATCCTTAAGATCCTTAAGAAGGGTAGCCAGTGTTGTGTGGGAAAAACTTTTTTTGTACTAGACTTAAAACTATTCAAAATGTTACTTATTAAAAATAATAAAGTACTTTCAGAGTTTTAGAAAATTCCACCCCTAAAGCTTTGTATGGGCAACACTTTTTTTGAATTAGAGACTTAAAAGTTTACGAAAAAAGTTCTTTCAGCGATTAGAAAAATTCAACCTCTAAGGGGGTTTAAAAGGGGGTTCAAATTTTAAATGGCGAGCAATAAAATTTTAAAATGTGAGTAAGAGATTT
This sequence comes from Epinotia brunnichana, assembly GCA_963854355.1. Classification (NCBI taxonomy): domain Eukaryota; kingdom Metazoa; phylum Arthropoda; class Insecta; order Lepidoptera; family Tortricidae; genus Epinotia; species Epinotia brunnichana. The sequence continues at coordinate 27,597,798 of OY977951.1, read as the reverse complement.
TTAACTTCGTTCTTATTCTGTACGTTAAAAGACTACGAAACTGATTTCAGAGTTTTTCCAAATTCATCCCCTAAGAGTGTTAAAATTGGTTCAAAGTTTGAGTATTTCAAGGCATTTTTAAAGTATGAGATTTTTAACTTTGGTTTTAGACTGTTTGTTCACAAACTAGAAAATGAACATCAACTTTTTTTTTAATTATCCACTAAAAGAGGGTTCAAATTTTGTATTGAGAGAAATCATTTTCTAAGACGATAAAAAGTTCTACGCGGACGAAGTCGCGGGCAACAGCTAGTATTAGAATAAATTTAATTATGGTGACCTACAAACGTATGGCAATGAACCGTTCTGTGGCATCACAAAACGGAAAGCATATTCTCTGCTAAACAACGCGGAAAAATCAGAGGCAATCAAGCTGTGGAAGTTCACCAAAGGACAAAAACAAGCTAAAGCCCTGATCGAAGGGTTCAATAGTAAGCTGTCTAAAGAGTTATTACAATTCAAAAGGCACAAAACCTGCGCAGTGACAAGAATCCTGACAGGACATTGCAAATTGAACAAACACCTGTTTCAAATGGGTATGAAGCAGGACACAACTTGCAGGTTCTGCCAGGAGACAGAGGAGACTGCAATGCACATTCTCTGCTCCTGCGGACCACTCATGCATAAAAGAAGTACCTACCTAGGGCGGCACATAATGCACCCACAAGAAGTACAACATATCACCGCCCAAAGAATCTGGAATTTCCTGGAGGCAACGGGACTTAACGGTGAACTCTAAAACAAGGGCTGCCACAATAGATCACTTGCTGGTCGAAGCGGCATATTAAGGCCCACAAACAAATAATAATAAATAATAAATGGCAATGCATGGAAATGAATATGGAGCATAACCAACAGGTGAGAAAGTGTTAAATGCAACTAGTTTCAAGACACAGATTCTCCTGTTTAAACTGATGTTCTTGCATGAACTTTTTGAGCTTAGTTCTAAATATTTTAACGTTCGGCAGGCTTCTAAGTGGCGGCGGGACATTATTCCAGCATTTCGTGGCTTTTAAAGAAGGGATGATCTGCGAAAGGGATAAGACTATCTTATGCGCCCTTAACATATTTTTTTATTTTTTTGATTGGTGTGACGAGTTTGAAATTACGATGACCAGACGCCGCCGCGGTTATCAATATATAAAACTTGAAAATCAAATAGTCTCTGCCCAAACAAAGAAGACCGCGTTTTTAATTAATTACTTATTAATATTTTATGATGCTGATCACATTAAAATGCAAATTATAAAGGACAGGATACTAAATATGTCAAAGTTAAACTTCAAATAATTATTCTAATCGGATTTTCTCCCCAAATATTGACATCATTAAAATATTGAGATACTGGCAACATCGTAAAGATATCTTCCTTATAAAGCAGTAGCCGTATTCGTGGTGTTATAATGTTGGCTTGTCACATGGATGGCACAATGGCCCTTGTAGATACGTGGCTTTATCGTTAGTTATGTCATAGCTCAACGTGTGTAAAGATTAAGCTCACCTAGTCGCCAATGCCAAATCTTCTTCTTGACCGTATCCTTATTTCTGAGGCACGTGACTTCTATTGGTGACTCTTTCGACCACTGATGCCCGTTCGATCTTGAGCCTTTTTTGTATGGTTACCTGTAGTGAGGACCCAGTAACTTCTTGGACTATATCTGTCCATCTCCTGGGCGCACGGCCTTTGGGCTGTTATTCTTTACGCGCCAGCGGTCACCCCAACCGTCAGGCCTAACGAAACTAAACCTCTACCTACGCTGGTACGGCCTCGGACTGTCTAGAAGTCTAGTGTGTGGGACTCCCGGACAGAAGGCCCAGACTACCCACTAAACCCCCAACGATTGTCCAACCATGTTGCTGTCAAAGAGGGCCACAAAGGTTTGCTTGACGCATTCTACTTTGACCCTCGCAACTGGCCCGTTTGCGCGGGCACGACCAGGGAGAGCGCCCCGGGACAATTTCGGGGCGCTGCCATCCCGTGGGAAAGTCTTCGTACCTACACCGACACAAGGAGATTTTGAGTCACTTTAAGCTCTAGGCAAATATCAAATGTAGTCAAATTGGGTTCGCTCTCAGTTGCTACGAATCGCGGCGTCAAGATAAATTTGTGGGGAAAGTATGAGGTGAGCTTCAAGCAAGTTACAGAATAGCGGGGCTGCTCCTCCTTCCTTCAACACGTTCAGTAAATATGCGCCTTTCTGATCGTGTGTCCAAAGAATTTGAGTACCTACTCTTTGAGTACAGTCACGTGCTTTAATTTAGGACCCATTTCCTTCAAATGTAGTCAGAACATTCACAATGCAATAAGGTCGAAAATTTTAGTTCAATAATAGCGGTGAAGTGTCAAGATAAGACATTTATGTCTTTTATTAGAATGGGCCCTTGAATTGATAACCTCTTTGTAGAAAGCTATCATTACGGTTTTCTAATTACGAACATGTGTCAGTGTAAGACAAGAAAATTGAGAAAACTGACATTTTCACGAAACAAAATTTGCAAATAACAAATATGGCCGGAGTGGAGGGCCAAAAAGACGAGTGACAATTAGTCGTAAAAAGTCTGACTCGTTGCGCTCGGTTGACGTCACCAAAGAATATTATACTGACGTCACTGAGCGGTTGACACGTGTAAACGTAAGTTGTCAATGGCAAACTTTATGACACCACATTAAAATATTAGCTCTATTTTTTTTTCAGTTTGCTAAACGGATGCGCGGTAGCAGTAACAGTATGCTGAGGGTGTTGGCAGAGCGCCTCGACTGCCCGCTCACCAAATATTGAGTTGAAGTGGTCATTGGTAGGGCCAAGTAGGGAATAAAATATTCACTACTTGGTCCTACCTTTCTGCCATAGGTAACCAAAGAAGTATACCTTATTGTAAATGTAATTAAAATTTTATTTAAACGAAACTAAACTTAATCGTGTAATACTAATACTAATATAGCCTTGTAAGCCCCATTTTGTTACTAACACTTTTATGGATCTCGGTCTGAAATAAACGATTTTTTATATTTTTTTTTATTTTTAATTTATTTTATAAACGATATTCCACCTTAGGTGGGTCCCAAATTAAGGCTCGTGACTGTACAAATGGTGCCAAACGGAAGGACGTATTATTTTGACCACATTCACGGGTGTGCAACGTAGCTGTCACTTGCTTCGTTTTCGTGTGTTGTTTCGACATTCATCTAGTTGAGATACTGCTTCGGCTTATATGTTGACCGTGCTACGTGTAATATTTATGACGCTTTTGAGACATTTTGCGTGGCGCTCCGATCACAATCGTATATTTCCTGGTATCTTCATCTTCATCATAATATTGCATAAGAATATGGACTTATATTATTCTGCTATCAGTTTGAATACATATTTATGAAAAACCGGCCAAGTTCGAGTCGGACTCGCGCACGAAGGGTTCCGTACCATTATCTATAAAAACGGCAAAAAAATCACGTTTGTTGTATGGGAGCCTCCTGTAGCCTAGTTGGTAGTGACCCTGCCTACGCAGCCGGAGGTCCCGGGTTTGAATCCTGGTAAGGGCATTTATTTGCGTGCACAAATATTTGTTCCTGAGTCATAGATGTTTTCTATGTATTTAAGTATTTATTTATCTATATAAGTATGTTTATCGTCGTCTAGTACCCATAGTAGGTACAAGCTTTGCTTAGTTTGGGCCTAAGCTGATTTGTGTAAGATTGTAAAAGAAAAAAAAAAGAAAAATAATATTGAAAAAAATATTTAAATATTCTGGTTTTTAGTATTTGTTGTTAAAGCGGCAACAGAAATACATCATCTGTGAAAATTTCAGCTGTCAAACTATTACTGTTGTTGAGATACAGCCTGGTGACAGACATACAGACAGACAGACGGACAGCGGAGTCTTAGTAATAGGGTCCCGTTTTACTCTTTGAGTACGGAACCCTAAAAAGGACAGACAGAGTGGGAGTAGGATTTAGTTACCTACCGTTTGAATTTTTAAAACTAGTTTTTGAACTCCATCTATATTTGCCATGTCCGTGTATATTTTTACTTCGTTTTATACCTATAAACCGAAGTAAATTCGGTTGCCTCTAGGACACACTGCAACTACGCGTCATTGCTTTAACTTATACATTACCTGTACAGCATTAGATAGGGGAGCCTGGCGGTATTTAGAGCTGGCCAAGATCGGCTCCACACCACAATACAAGTACTTTAATTTTATAAAAAAAGCGATATACCTATCCTTCATGTTTGTACTGAGCATGGTTCTTCCCTCTTCATTGACGACTTATTGTAAAAAAAGCAGGCAAACCCGCGGAATAACATATAGCATATAACCATTATAAATATTCAGAAAGTCCATTCTACACGCAACTGTAAAGAATTTTTGACATCGGATCTGATTGTTGTTATCAATAAATAAATAAATTGAATTGAATTGAAGCGGTTCCGGATATTACCCAAAACATAGAAACGTATAAAATTACAAAACTACAATCTCACAGACACTTCCTCTTCATTTATGTGATATGCACAAACCAATTCTATGGTAAAATAAAATAAATAAATGTTCGGGCCTCGCGATTACCCGACCGTTTATTCTGTAAGCGGCTCCGTGAACGCGCCTCTTTGCTTTTGACAGTGACACTTGACTTGTCATAAATTTTCACACGTAACACGTCAGAGTTCGGTGGAACAACGTGCTTTGTTTTTTGGGTTGTAATCGCTCGTTTTGTGGACAAGGTCCGAGTGTTTTGTTGGGATATTTGGTGAAGTGTTTCGAGACTCGTGTTGGTGGCCTGAAGGCCCGAGTCGTTTAAGTGGAAAAAGAACATTTGGTGAAGAAAGGTGACGGGGGATTTGGCGCCTGGGATTGGAGCCTCGCCTTGTTGGCAACAGCCCGCGGAGCCCCATCAGCGACCACAACAGACTTGTAACTTGACATGATGACCTTTGACGGCTAACTAGACAGACTCTACCATATCGTGTCGCCGGTGGTCATGTAAGTTGATACCATATGACCCGCGTATCGCGTGGCGGTTTGGCTCGCTCACACTAGGAGCGGAGTGGAACAATAAATAAAGTTAAGTAATGTATTAATGTTGTTATTCTTAAGTTCTATTTATTTTAAAAATGATAATCATTTCATTTATTGGATCATAATATTTACATGAAATATAAAAAAAACAAACAAACATGATATTAAAATAAAATACAAAGAAAGAAAGTAAGATACATACTAAAACCTAACAATAAAAAAAATACACCATCCAAAAGCTCCGTCTGTGGCATGGTCCCCAATTCAATTAAATTCAATTTGTTTATTGCAGGCTTAGTCCATAAAAGTGTTAGTACTCGTAGGTTACAATCATTAAAATTATTGTTAGTAGGTACATTGTGCCAATTAAATAAAATTAAATTTTAATAAATTAATAACATCAAAGAATAATAATACTTAAAATAAAATAAAATAGTAGGTGCTCGATAAAATCCGCAACGAGTACGTACGAGGAAGCCTGGGCGTCCGTGACATCGCCGATAAGATCCAAGAAAGCCGGCTGCGATGGTATGGTCATGTGAAGAGGAGGCCACCAAACTAATATGTTGGTAACTTGGCACTACAACTTTCCGTCTCTGATCGAAGATCCAGGGGCAGACCCAGAACAAAATGGAAATATGTAGTGCTAAGACTGCTAAGAGATATAAGAGAGAGCAAGTTATCCGAAACCGATGTCGAGGACAGAGCTATGTAAGTGGAGAAGTAAGACGAGGAAAGCTGACCCCAAAACCATGTGGAATATATAGCTGCGAAGAGAGAGAGAGAGAGAGAGATACATTATGTCAAATCATTAAACATGAAAATTAAATAAATGAATTGCTCAATACGCTGCTGGCCGCGTTACCACGTTGTATGACCAGCGAAATTCTCTGCGCGAGGTAAGCGTCGGTAATTTATTAATTTATTTATACTTGTTAATTATTATAACACTTTAAACTCTCGCGCTTTGTACACATATTTAAATACTTAATTTATTTGTTAATTATTGTTTTATTTATTTATATATTTTTAAATTTGTGATTGTTAAACATTTTATTTTAATTTAGTTCAGATTTTATTGTGTAATTGTATGATTGTATTGTATTCTTATGGGTCGCGTCGCGATGATTTTATATAGCCCTTTATTCAGATCCACTTAAACCTTATAACAATATTTAACTAAAAACTTAAACTTCTATTCTAGTATTTGCTGCTTGCTTATTTTCTGTCTCCTCCAACCTTTTCCATTCCATTTGTTTTTTTTTTACCGCGTATGTTAGTTCTGTTAGATTTTGTTCATTGTTTTAACGTCATTACATTGAGGGCTGCAACATACATTTTTGGGTTTTTATGTTTGTGATGTTTTGTATTTCTTGTTGGAGGGTTGTGGTCTCTATCCCCCACGAGGACCAATCGGCTTGGGGTAGTTTGTTTTCCGTTTTCTTTAACGCCAGTGTCTTCTGTTGGTTGTGGATTCCATTTGCCGCTTGTTAGTTGCTATTGTTGTTTAAAGGGAGTTGTTTCTGGGCCGCATCAGATCAAAAGCAATTGTTTCTGGTAGACTTGGAAGTTGAAGGCATAGTCTGTTGCTTTTTTGACTGGTTATTGTATGGAGAGGGTGATGTAGATATTTCTCTTTTCCTTTTCTCTTGAGTGTTATTATTCTCTTTCACTATTAATTTGTCGTGTCTTAAATATGCGATATTACCCTTTTGCCTCTCTTTGACTAAATCTGCTTGCAGCGCTTTTCGCTTTTCCAACACTTCCTTTGAGTAATATTCAGTTCAGTGACATAAATGTTTTTAAGATTCTTTTTATTTTTCATAATTTCACTCTTTTTCCAATTATTAGTAAATGAACATAGTACTGGCCTCGGCTTCTTACTCTCGCTGTTTTGAAATCCTAAACGATATATGTTATTAACTTCATAGTCTTGTATAGTAATGTTTAAATCACGCTTGAGATTTTCCTTTACTCTTTGTATTAGCTCATATGTAGATGTATCTGTTTCTTCTAAGCCAAAAACTATAATATTATTACTCGTGTCTGACCTTTTTAAGAATTCTAATTCTGTTTCTAATTTTTCGACTTTAATTTTCAGGTTTTTATTTTCCTCCATTAACGGGGTCAATTTTTCATCCATTCTGTCCATTATACGTGTTGTTATAGATTCCTCTAATTGTTCATTTTGGGTTTGCATCTCGATCTTCATTTTCTCAAATAACATTTGAAATTGACCTTCCATAATGTTTTGAAGTATTATTTGAGTAGACAGGAACGTTACGGTAGAGACTCGTGGACGTAATTTTTCAAGGTGGCAACACTGACCGTAACGTTAGTTGGTTGATGTTGTTATGATAGCTGCGTTCTTTGTTCAAATTCTAACTTCTAATTGCTGGCCGACTTGTGTTCCTAATGATTCGTCGAACTCCAACAATCGCACAAAACTAATTATTTTAAAACACTTCACAGAGGTTCTTCCAATGATTTGTGGCGAAACCAGCATCCGATGCTTGCGCGAACTATTTTTGTTTACGTGTTTTCTGCTAGAGGTTAGCACTATAGTATTGACAGTTCTAGAGCCGGAAGAGAATATCGTCGCGATGATACTCGAATTAAATTATTTTTATTTTTGATTTTTATTTTTTAGTACCCATAGATTAAGTATTAAATTTCAGTACTTCACTTACCTACGTGCTTTCAATCTTTCAGAAAATGTATTGATGAAATAGTAATGATTTTAGGTACCTACAGAAAAATATCCGCAACGCAGGCTTTGTCAAGTGTGTATAATAAACTATTTTTTTTAATTGAATTTCAACTTCGGTGAGTTAGGTATGTCTACTCATTCTCAACTCGACTCAATATGATAATCGAAGTGTTCGTCCGTCGATTGAGTCGTCAGTATCCGATTACTGAACAATGCATCGGTTCGTTTCATGTTTTGTGAATAGGTTGCGTTTATTATTGAATCGATTACCGATCACTTAATACTATTGTTATGCGTTCAACTGACTGTGAAATTAGTTCTGAGATTTTTCTTGTTGTTATAATGTTATTGTATTGTGTTCGTGAGTATATCAAATAAGTAGGTAAATTATCTTATTAAAGGCTCTCTGCAGTTGCTCCTTCAGGACTAAACATCGTGATTATCAGATATCTTTATGAATATTAAGACTTGTTTCCTCTACAGCTACCTATTACAGGATGGCCTGCAAGCTGTGTCGCGGCTATTCGTCTCTTTCTAATTAGAATGCCTAGAAAGAGACGGACAGTCGTTGTAAAATGTCACCGTGAACATGTAATATTCATTGAAAAAAATGCTAGTACGCGCTAGGTATGTGTTCCAACTCTTTGTCAATAGATTTGCCCCAGTAGTCACTACAACAAAGCAAAACATTCGACAAGACAAACAAATACTTTTCCATTGCAAACCTTATTTTTCTTTTAGAAACCCGAAGCCTGCGCTTAGTGTGAAACAATGGGTAATGTTGGTAAACGACTTTTCAAAAGGTCCTATGTACGACATAGTTCACTCCAAATTCAGATCCTATGTCAAGGAAAGTATGGTTGACTTTGAAATGCGCATTTAAATGAAATTAATGACCAAATACGTCATGTTATGAAGTGGGAAACAATGAACGCCGCAAACAATTTGAAATGGGACAGGACTCGATGGTTTTGCTCTTTTTGCTTATTTTAATTGAAACTATGTAGCAGCAAATTTCCTATACAAAGTTAAAGTGTATTGTTTTGCTTTGTGAATCGAGCTGAAGCTATGTACTGTAGAGGTCGTCTATGAAACCTCTACAGTGCTGCCTGTACAGCACTTTTCTTATTTCGAATCAACCTGTCTGGAAGTTTATAAATACAAGAAGATTCGAAGACGTCGAGCAGTCGCCCCCGAGGCTTTGGCCTCTGGCCCACGATGCTCATACCTCATGCCCCTCGCAACGTACTTGCATTTAAACGTGTTAAAATGTCCATACGTGTTCGTTATTCAAACCTCTAAGCACCTTCCCTGTAGACAGTACAATTTCAACCAAAAGTTCTGGGTTAGTAAATAAAACGTTGTATGTAGGTAAGTTAAAAACAAGTAGGTACCTTGTTTTTTTTTCAATATGTCACCTAAGCTCATAGTCGAGTTTTGTGTGTTTATCAATACGCTTAAAGTACAGGATTATTGTCTCTGGAACGTAAAACGTCGTTCTATTTCTGTCTCGCTATTGATAACCATCTAATCAATTCCCGCATCACATGAGAAATATGTCAATAAGTTTTAATAAGACAACAGGACAATCATACCTAATCAAGAAGCTAAGCTGCCTATGCAATTGCCCCAGCGATCATGTAGATACTGGATATGATGACTGATATTCCATCGAAGTTAATTGACAGAAAGAGACAATTCAACTTTGATGTCTCTATTTTTCTGATTACAAAAGGTACAGAAAATAATGTATATGTTACTGTATGTCACAGATTGCAGATAAAATACTGGCCTGCACCAATAATAACAACGCTCGATAAAAAAGATTATCGCACCAAAATGCGATGTGCCCTCTGGCCGATATAACCCGTAATATTTTCTTTTATTACCTTTTGCTGTATCCATTCATGCAGCACACGCGATGGACCCTCAAGATATTTTTAATCAATAATTTTGTAGAGAACAATCATAAATTGTCGTGATTTATTGTCGGGATGTCGAGTCTAGCTTGAGGTCTGGCCCCGTGTGAGGCCTGATTTGTGTTCTCAGGACACGCAACTTGTATTTGCAATAAAATGACTAGTATTTCTTTAATGAGGGTCTTATTGTTGGGAGAGCGTCAAAACGTACGAGATGCAAAAGATGGATAGGTCTTTGATTTCCAGCCAGACCAAATGTCTATCTCTCTTTCTGTGTCGGTTCCTCATATCTGAGGGTCGTGGTCAGCATCAAGGTTGCATCTGGAGTGGACGATCTATGTCCGCCGGTGTCTGTCCTACGCGTCCCTTACAACCGTGTAGATTTTGAGTGAGATGTCTACCACTTGATTGGGAAAAAAATGGATCAATAAATTAATTAAAAACCGACGTTATATCTGTCGGCGGCCGATCGTAAAATCCGGCAGATCACGAAATTCCTAGGCATATCGTGAAACGTCGAAATTTCATGATTTGGCTAAAAGTGGACCAGGCATCGATTAGAGCAACGCATTCTTCGATATTCCTAGCTCTATACCGGGCACATCGTAAGAATCCGACAGATCACGAAATTCCTAGGCATAAAGTGTATAAAGCAAAATAAAGTTTTTCACAACAGAGACTTAGTGGCAAAACCTACTCGAATCGCGTATAGGTTAGAAGACGAAAGCGGGAGCTTTGCTCGTCTTCGAGGTTATTTTTTTTATAAAAGAGCGGAAAATAGTTATTTGTTATACAAGGGGGGAAAGTTGTATTTTACTTGCGAGTGTTCATTTGAAACACGAGCCAGCGAAAGGAGTCTATGATTGACCACGAGCGAAGCGAGTGGTTCAAAAGTAGAATCCTGAGCGTAGCGAGTGTTTCAACACACGAGACGTAAAATAACTTTTCACCCGTGTATAACACAAATCTTTTCACCTCACTACAGCGAGGAAAATAAGAATAAAAGTAAAAAAAGGTAAAAGAATTTGAAAAAAAGTAAAAAAAAAATGAAAAATAAGTTTAAAAAAAGTTTAAAAAAGTAAAAAAAAGAAGAAAAATTTAAAAAAGTAAAAAAAATATTTAACTCATTTAAAAAAAAGTTATTTTTTTTTAAAAAGTTAAAAAAAAAACTTGAATAAAAGTTTAATTTTTTTTTTAATTAAAAAAAGAAAAATAATTTAATTTTTTTTTTAAAAAAGTAAAAAAAGTTAAACAAAATTAAGTAAAAAAGTGAATACAAAGTTTAAAAAAGGAAAAAATGTAACAAAAGTAAAAAAAAAAATTAAACTTAAGTAAAAAAGTTAAAAAAAAGATAAAAAAAGTTAAAAAGAAGTTTAAAAAAGTAAAACATGTTAAAAAAACGTTAAAAAAAATGTCATAAAATATACAAAAAACCTAAAATAAACATTTAGCGTTCTACGTCATAGTACTTTTAACTTTAACGTTTGTAACGTATAACGTTAAACATAAATACCTACTGTAACATTTTACCAGAAATAGTTTTTAATAAACAAGTTCTATTTCTTAATTTATCTCGTTGCGTAGCCTATTTAATTTTGCCTTAAAAACATAGAAAACCTCTACTCATAATACTGTCTAGGCGCGGGAGTTCGGAACATTCTAGATCTGTGACGTAGGTCGACCTTCCGCTATTATGTTTTGCCCTCTGCGGCCGAGACCGCGGGCTGGAGCGCGATGGGTCGTTCACTTGCTACTCAACTGCGACGCGGGCAAGCCGCTGCGCACTTTTAATAAATAAAGACGCCGCTATTAAGCGGACGTACCTAATTTCTCAATCCGTGAAGTGAGTGTAGTTCCCAGAATTGGGTAAGTGTTGCACAATTGCTCATTATTTAAATGAATGTAGTTATGTAAATCATGGTTTAGCTGGTAATTACTTCCAACGGGATTAAATTCCTTTGTCTTGGACGCCGAACACGCCACGCCCGCGTGTCTCGTCCTTAAGTTATTAGTACGACGAATTTGAACATTAATTTGAACTGTATACTTTACGAATATACTACCAGCTTAATCACGTGTAGGTTTTTCCACGCTTTACTAGATTGCGTACTTGTTAATTCTAGGTTAGACTAGGTACATGCTACATCCATGTGTTACCTAAACATCTTATTTTATTCAGTGCTGTACTGTGCGATCTAGTGTACTATTAATGGTTAACAAATTTAATGTCATTGCTGTAATTTCCTATGCGGAAATTATGTATTTCCGTTACTTCACGCCATGTGTTTTTGCCTGCGTGGCATTGTTTTAAGCTTTGGTTTACATTTTTTATGCTTAATCACATTTTAAATAAGTCAGAAAAGGCTTACTACTTTAATATACAATGGAAAATGTCCACGGTATATAATTTCCGAATCATAAATGTACTGAAATCATCCGAGAATCCTATGCTAACGCACCACGCTAAACAACTGCACTACGCTGGCCTTGCTTTTGCATTTCCCTTCTTGCTTATTAATTTTGATGAATTTATTTATTACTTAGAAATATACATAACCTCTAAATTTATTCAAATAGACTGTAAACTATTGCCGTGCACCTTTCAATCGTTTTGGTTCGATTAGTTATCAATTAATTTAATAATTAATTGATAAATAATCTTATTTCTCTTTCGGAAATTGCTGACTCACGCTTAACATATGATTCTCGCCGCCCTGCTTTGCTTATTTTGTACCTGGACTGCACCACTATCATTCTTGAATGCTCCTTTCTATAACTTGCCCCACCCCCTTGCGTGAGCACATGGTTCTGCAGTCCAGGTCGAGAATGTGGACGCCTTATTTACCTTGAACGTGGACGCGTTGCAGGAACTACGCTTACCTTTGAAGCCCGAGGCAGACGCTCCCCCAGGGAGTAAACAAGTTGGAGGCCCCTGGCGTGTGACGCTCTCCCGGCACTTACATCTACCAGCGCGTCCACCGACCACCTCGGACCATCATCGTCTCCTGCCATCCGCTGCGTACCGCGAGGGGAGTGAGGGTACCCGGAAGGACCGACCACCCCTCAAACAGACCTGGCATCTAGCCATAGCCCGACCTAGGCGAACGAACCGCTCTTAACTCATCAATAAATTCTTAACTACCATCTTATTTTCTAATTTTGCTCCTAGATAGGTACCCCTAGTTAGGGCTCCCTATCTACGTGACACGTTCTACGTCTACTTTCTTTCACATGTGGATAAAAAGCGATTTTCTCAATAGATATCAAACATACAAAATGGCCTTTCCGAGCAAGTGAGGTGAAAACTTGTTTGCAAACCCTACTTACGTATAACGGCGAGTATTGAACGATATTGCGGCGTTTCATGATATGCCTATAGGAATTTCATGATCTGCCTAAACGTCACTGGTGGGTGTTACTTAGCCAGATCATGAAATGGCGACCTTTGATGATATGCCTATTAGGAATTACATGATCTGCCTAAACGTCATTAGACAAATCATTAAACGTTAAGTTTTGAACGATATGGCGGATGTCATTTAGCCAAATCATGAAATGGCGGCGTTTCACGATACGCCTAGGAATTTCGTGATCTGCCGGATTTTACGATCGGCCGCCGACGTATCGAACTCAAATGAACTCTTGAACCAAGACACATATTTGGTTAAGGATAATTAATTACGCTTCATCTATACTACAATTATAAAGATGAAAGTCTGTGACATTGTAGCGTTGTAAGTCTATATGTTTGTATGTAATTATTTTACCCATATTATACAATGGACTTTCTGGATGGACATAAGCTATGTTTGATCCCGTGGGTTTGCCTGTGTTCTTTGCAATGCGCGGGCGAAAATTCCTAACGGATTAAGAATATTTTGCGCGCATCAAGGATTTTTCTGAGTATGCTTTTCATGGCCGGTGTGACAAAACACAAATTATGATTGAATAGAATTTAGAGAATGTTGTTAAAATAAATAGTCTATCTAATCCTCATACTAGTAAAGAGGAGCTAAACGATAGTTTATCACGGAACCAGAGTTCGTAACCCAAATGTCTAGACGGCCTAAACCCATAAGACAGCGATAAATTGATACCATCTCTCATTTTAAACTGGATTTATTATATCGAGAATAGGTTATGACGTTATACAAAACGTTTCATATTTACAACATGTTGTTTCGAGGTAGAGCACGTTTTTTCCGACGATATCGGCAAGAATTTTTCTCGATAGTATGAAAAAAACTTGCGTCACTCCCGTGAAAAGAATCTGGAATCAGGTTGTTTTTTTTCTTTCGATTTTTCTTCGTTTTTTCCGGTATTGTATCCTAAAAGAACATCCATTTTGGAACCTAAGTAATCCTTGAAGATTTGGCGCAAGAGGTAGTTTTACGAAAGCCTGCTACCTATTGGATCTTCAAAGCCAGAGTTAAAACTGGACCTTATTGGGATTAGGCCGGTTTCCTCACGATGTTTTCCTTTCGGGAAAAGGTACTGTTAAATATCCAATGATATTTCGTACATGGCTACGGTGGCCTAGTGGTTAAAACATAAGGCTGTCAAGCGGCGGTCGTGGGTTCGAATCCCGGCTCGTACCAATGAGTTTTTCGGAACTTATGTACGGAATCAATTGATATTTACCGTTAGCTTTTTGGTGAAGGAAGCATCGTGAGGAAACCTGCATACATCTGAAAAGAAGTTCAAAAGATGTATGTGAAGTCCCCAATCCGCTCCGGACTAGCGTGAGGACTACTGCCCGTTCTCTCTCATTGAGAGGAGCCCTGTGCCCAGCAGTGGGACGGTATACTCGTATAGGCTGATGATGAAGATTATTTCGTACATGATTTAGTACACAACACTCATTTTTAATTTAATCTCATAACTTGAAACAAACAGTTCCGAATTGTCGGTCTATCACAAATCCAAGACGCATTTGTAACTTACCAAGTGGCTACATTCCTAAAAAAAAATTTTGCAATATGAGACGGATCAAGGAAAGTGTCTGATTCGCCGTCCTAAACCCAAAATGTAAGTGAGGAAACTTTTATATTTTTCAAAAATAATTTGCGTAGCTGTAAAGTCTGCAACTTTTTTCTGGTGCTAAGGAAGGTTATTCCTATCAGAAAAAAAATAATCAGGCACTTCTGATATTTTCATCCTTTCCCAATTGTTTGAATCATTCATTCACTGTCATCTTCGCTGCCTACATAGCCAATGGTCACGAGTTGTCATTGAAACAATGTTGAATTAAGTCCCAGTTTCAATGGTCTCAGATTCGTATTTTGTCAACATTTGCAATGTTTTATCAACAATCCCAACGCGGAAATATTCCTAAAACAAATCACGAATGTTGTCGGCATTTATACTGGTAACATCGGGTTATCCCCAGCCGTTACTACTGAAGATAGCTCCAACTTTACAGGTAATGGCAGGGAATCGCCTATAAAAATTGCACCTGTTACCAGTGGTAACAATTTTACTTTTTGTATAAAGCAGTTACGCTGCTAACGATATTTATAAACTTCAAATTAAAGGAAAAATTGAAAAATTTAGGTTCCGAGCCGGATTTGAACCGTCGACCACAGGCATACATGGCCCGTCGCTACTAACTGAGCTATCGGAACAATCTGTCTCAGCTCCTAAATCTTTCAATCTGTTCCTTCTCACAACACCTTAGGGAGGCGTGTGGCGACATCTACCTAGAAGAAATAATAATATGCTTCTTTAACGGCACCAACGTCTCAAATTATTATTATAATACAGTCATGCCAAAAACATTAACAGAGAGAAAAAGGGTTATTTCCATAGGGTTATTTTAGAAGTTGTTTTTAAACCCTATCCATAATGGTAACCTAATGATACCTAAGGTAAACTTACTGATAGGGTACCCTATTGTTATGGTAAGCATACTCGTATCGAATGTGGTAAACATAAGGTAACCATAAGACTTGTACTATTACTTATTCTGTGTTAATTAATAAGTATACCCTATTGAGATAAGGTTACTAAATTGATAGGGTTACCAAATCGATAGGCTTACCTAAGCCTCAAAAAGGGTTTTCCGGTCCTTGCTAATAACAATCCATATTTATTTTCTTAAAGATGTATTAGGTCTCCATTCTAATAATTTAAATAAGTAATTCTAATAGGAATCCTCAGAGATGTTGTAGGTCTTTGAGCATCAAAAACACCCGTTCGCGAGTAGGAATGACGCGTATCTCAGCATAAAAGCGTATAAAAGCATCCCTACAATATTCGTTTAAGATATTATTCCCGAAAAGCATTACGAATGATTATGCGAATGAAGTTATTCTCGAATAAATTTTCACCCCCAATTTCACCTCCTTAAGGGATGATTTTCGGGATAAAAACTATCCTATAGAACTATAGGACTCAAACTGTCTCTTAACCAAATTTCATCTAAATGAGTTTTATCCAAATTTTTACCCCCTATTTCAGCCCCTTAGGCCTAAGGAAACGATTTTCCAAATTTCATCTAAATGGGTTCCATCCAAATTTTCACCCCACATTTCACCCCCTTATGGGGTGATTTCCGGAATTAAAACTATCCTATGTCCTTTCCTAGGACTCAAACTATCTCTATACCAAATTGTATTCAAATGAGTTCCATACGAATCTTCACCCCTAATTTCACCCCCTTAGGAGATGATTTCCACAATATGAACTATCCGTTGTCATTTTCCGGGCTCAGACTATCTCTATACCAAATTTCATCTAAACGGGTTCCATCCAAATTTTCACCACCCATTTCACCCCCTTACTGGGTGATTTCCGGAATTAAAACTATCCTATGTCCTTTCCTAGGACTCAAACTATCTCTATACCAAATTGTATTCAAATGGGTTCCATACGAATTTTCACCCCTAGTTTCACCCCCTTAGGAGATGATTTCCAAGATATAAACTATCCTATGTCCTTTCCCAGGACTCAAACTATCTCGAAACCAAATTTCATCAAAATGGGCTACAACTAAATGTTTACTCCCATTTCACCCTATTAGGGGATGATTTCCGGGAGGAAACCTATCTTATGTCCTGCCCCGGGACTCAAAATATTTATATACCAAATTTAATCCAAATCTGGGCAGCGGTTTAAGTAGCAGCATACAAATTTCTATCCCCAATTTCAAACCCTTAGTGGCTTATTTCCGGGATAAAAACTACCCTATGTTCTTCCTCGAGACTCAAACTATCTCTATACCAAATTTCATCTAAATCGGTTTAGCGGTTTAGGCGTGAAGAGGTAAATTATATATTATTCGTGGGTTATTCGTGGAATTATTCGCGAATAAAATTTTGCCCATCTCTGATCTCAGCCATCGCCTCCTTCGACCATATGTTACGGTATCAACCCGGTAACAACACTAGTAAGCGAACTTCCAATGGCTTTCTTTACTATGCCGTTTTCCTTTAAAATAATGAGACTGCTTTAGCAAGTTTCACTATATAGGCTACTTCCTAATTGATGGCGAACAAGTGCCATACACAATGAATGGTAATTCATTGTGTATGGCACTTGTTCGCCATCAATTAGGAAGTAGCCTGTTTATTGAGCTCCTAGATGGCGCTATTTTGTTAAGCAGAAGTCTAATTGCCATACGAAATGAATGGTAACATCACCTCTCTATAGTGAAAATAGCCACAGCAGGCTTATTCTCTTAAAAAATGCGACAATGTATAGACATTGGCAGTCTTTATAATTTACTAAAGAACGCTGGCAAACCCGCGTGATAAAACGTAGCCCATGTCCACCCGAAAAGTCCAATCTGTACGCAAGTGAAAGAATTTTTAAAATCGGATGTCAAACAGTGGATGAGATTAGCACAGGATCGGGGAGAGTGGCGTAATAAAGAAGAGGCCTATACTCAACAGTGGGTGGATACGGGCTGAATAGATTGATAGATAGAAGTACGTTACTACTAACATAAAGTACTGTATGTCACCAGTCAAAGTCATAGACAATTAGACAAGCACTTCCACACAACGGCGCTTTCAACGTGATGACGTCACAGTCTGCCTTAGTCTAGCCTGTGATAGCCAGCCGTCGCGGCTAATGACATCGTAAAGTGTCTGGATCGGAGCTTGCCAAAACGTGTGTGACGTGTTCAGACGTGTTTAGTGTATAGGTCGTGGATGTTCAGATAAAGAATCCATCAATACTAATACATGCGAATGACTCTCTGTCTGTTACCTTGTTACTCTAAAAAGTCTAAAACCACACAACCGATTAAGATGGACATAGATAGAGGAAGAACGTGATAATTAGGATATTTTCATCCGGAAAAACATACCCGAAAATAAAAGGGTGAAATAGGGGACGAAACATTCAATGGAGGTAAGATAGGTATATAAACGAGTTCTACGCAGACGAAGTCGTGGGCAGAAGCTAGAATTGATGCAGCATCAAGCTAACTAAATACCTTACTAAGTAAGGTAGTTAGCTCTATCCGGCGTCTCTTAAGTTTACACTGGGTAAACTTAGCAATACATCCTGTAAATAAATATACACATGAGATAATCAGATTAAAATGATAATACGTAATCGAGGTAAAAAATATAGTCGCAGCAAACCGCTCGTCTATAATTCCCCGCACGCTTCACAATCGTGACTTTTTTCTCATAATCGATCTCCGCATTAACATCCTCAATTGCCATCCAACTAAGCACCTAATTCTGACGTGTCAAGGAAAAAAACAACACTTCTGTGATCAAAGTTGGCAGACATATAAAGCTGTCAACAGACTATCCCGTGGGAAAATCAGTTTATGCGCCTCTGCCGTCTGGTTTGGACTGTCTGGAGGACTTTTATCTGATAAATTAGTTGCTGTTGGCTGTTTTCACGGCTAATGACGTCTAACAAAATGTCACATTTGTCATTTGCCTGGGCGGAAAAGTGTCCCGCGGAATTAATATTTTTATTTTCTACGCTAGCCGTAAAGTTTTTATGATGTTTTATCGTTTTGGCTATACTCGTGTATGTTGTGCAAAGATGAAATTGCAATAATAAAAGACAATACCTAGTTAAAAGGGTATATGAGAACTATTTGTTCATTTATGTTTGGGTCATTGACCAAAACTTTAAATTAAAAAAAATATTGTTCTTCTTTTTCCTAAAATTTCTTAAAGTAATTCAACATATAACGGACAATGTCTTTATGGAGTTTTGGATATATTTAAATTGTGCAACGTCATGAACACTCCAGTCCGCCATATAAAATTAAATCATAAGCTAAATTTGTGTAGTACGAACCATTTATTTTGTTAGTATTAGTAACCACTCACTTGCTTGAATCAGTTGCTTCATAATAACTTATGGCACCTGTAGTTGCCAAACACAGTAAGTAAAGTCGCCATCACATACATAGGTACACTATGGGTGTTCAAAAATATAGGCACATGCACCCGAATGCCTTGAAAATAGAGGTGTGTTCCGATGTTTGTGACGTGCTTGTTTGCTCCGATGTATGTGATGGCGACTGTATAGGTACACTATAGGTGTTCAAAAATATCGGCACATGCACCCTAATGCCTTGAAAATAGAGGTGTGTTCCGATGTTTGTGACGTGCTTGTTTGCTCCGACTTGTACCTACAGGCGATTTAGATTTTTTGAAGTAATTAAGGCTACCATTTTTAAATTCGAAATCAAGTGAGCGGATGAAGACGATACTCTAGTACAGTGGCCATCACATACATTTGTACACTACAGGTTGTTCAAAAATATCTGAACATGTGCCTAATGCCTTGAAAATAGAGTTGTGTTCAGATGTGTGTGAGTTGCTTGTTTGCTCCGATGTATGCGAGGGCCACTGTACCTACTACATTCATTAGTATTTTATAGAAACTATCAAATTTATTGAACACATTGAAACACTGCCGTGATTCACAGCTATTTCCTCCATTAAGATTTGTCCCACACTATTA
This sequence comes from Epinotia brunnichana, assembly GCA_963854355.1. Classification (NCBI taxonomy): domain Eukaryota; kingdom Metazoa; phylum Arthropoda; class Insecta; order Lepidoptera; family Tortricidae; genus Epinotia; species Epinotia brunnichana. Next base: position 27,578,169 of record OY977951.1, on the reverse strand, counting down.
CCATTTGGACCGGCAAATACATAAAGTAACGCGATACACCTGTCAAATTATAATAATTGACTCCAAATCCGAACTTATTCTAATTTCAAATTATTTATCGTTATTAATTTCAAATCCGATACAAATTAAATTATTCTCATTGGATTAAACTTTAAAGCTGGCTGGCAACAGTGACGGTTTATAGAGCAATTTATTATTTAAAAAAAGAAAAATTGAGGTGTATAAAGAATAATTTAGTATGTGTTTAGTTTAGCGTGTAATGGCATGTTGGGCAGAAATAGCTGCCGTACTGAGGCGACAGTTTGACAGGGTATTTGGCAGACGGCGCTGACTATGTATGACACGAGTGTTGACTGACCTTTCAATGGCGGCGCCACTGCAGTTTTTTTTGGCCACACAGGCAGCTGTTATTTATTGTAGTTAAAAGTAGTAAATTTATTAGTTATCTATCTGTATCTATCTATATTATTATTACGCGAGGCCGATTTTTGTACAAGCCATCAGTTACGTCACGTGATGTCACGCAGCCAAAGTCACGTGGTCAACGCACAGTAGTTTTTCTAAATTAAAATTTTAGTACCTTACCGATAAAAAATGAAAAATCGAAGACCTCATTGCAAATCTGCAGCATGAGACGAATCGAATGACATATCATTTATCAAAATCGAACCATAACTGTAGATCTGCGGCGCTACCACGAACTTCGAATCTCGAACTTCGTATATCTCCGTCTCTATCGCACTTATGGTTTATGGTACTCGAGCGACAGAGACGGAGATATACGAAGTCCGAGATTCGAAGTTCGTAGTAGCGCCGCTGGTTTGTTTTTAGATGACAATGTAAATAAACATACAAGAATTTAAGTAACTCAAACCTGCAGTAAGTTCTTCAGCATGAGAAATTATAAATGTTGAGTCGGCCAACATCACTAAGAAAATTAAGAAAATAGAAAATAGTCGATCTTTTAAAAAACATACCTCGTGTAGACGTATTGGGTCAACTGTGGATAAATTTTTATTATTGACATGGAGACGTCAGTATTATTTGCCATGTATTCTCGATTACAAAATTTTCTTTTTGGATGCCGGGGAATCCCATTGGCGACTTTGTTGACCTGACTAGAATACCATCCAAATTATTTCAGTTTCATATAATTATATTTCGATTACAGGTAGGTAGGTTATATAAATTGAAATTATCTGTAAAACCGATAGGTATGTCTTAAATACTGGGAAACGTACATGCATGTATACATATAAACCTTCCTCTTGAATCACTATCTTTTTAAAAAAACAGCATTAATGTCCGTTGCGTAGTTTTAAGATCTAAGCATACATAGGGACAGACGGACAGACAGCGGGAAGCGACTTTGTTTTAAGTATACTATGTAGTGATGTACCTACAGGCTTAAGTACCTATGTGCTATATTTTTATACCGTCGCTCCGCCTAGATTCTTTGTATACGCGGCGGAGCCGCGCGGGTAGCTAGTTATACCTACTTATTATCCAGTGTCCAAGTTCCACCTTGGTCGGTTTAGAATGGATGAATCTGCCTAGCTAGATCGCGTTTATACATGTCTAACAATATTGATTAATACTTTTAAATTACATCCGCGAAACGTCAAAAATGGATGAACGAATTCCTAATGATCTAGGTCGAATTGAAACGCAGTAAATCGTCCAGTGTCCTTGGCTTGGAAAATTTGTTATAAAATTGCATGTTTATTTAGGAATATTAAAGCAAGATGGATTTTGCTCCAGTATTTATTATGTGTATGAATCACAAACGAAATATATGGAGATACGATTCTTGTTAAGAAATTATCAAGCAATGCATCAACTGTAATCCCTCCTTTGAAAGCCAAAACAGTCTCGTATTTATACATTTTTTGTTTTTAAATTGCGAGTTCCGTAAGAATTGTGTTCTATTTGATTATCGTGTTTAATGTTTAATTTTTTTTTTTTAAGAAACAGAATGTGCAATGATGGCAAGCGGTTGAGGGATGCAACGGGTGACCCTCGCGCAGGCAGCTTTCTCGCTCAAAGAATAGCGATTGCTATTCAACGCGGGAATGCTGCCTGTGTGATGGGCACCCTTCCTAAAGGGCAAAATTTTGATACGTCTCTGTAATTTTATTTTATTTTTAAGTCGTTTGTAAATAATAAATGTACATAAGTATATTAGTAAATGATGAATAAAGTCCTTTGGAACTATAAAAAAAAAGAATGTGCAAGTAAATAATATGTATACATATTATTGTCAATTTTACAACCGAGTATTGTACTGCGGCGCGTAGGTGAATGTCCAGCTTTCGACGTTCTGTCTGAAGAACCCTAAAAAATTCCCAGACGGCGCTTGTCACCAAATAATGCATAAATCGTATTCTGCACTAAATAAACACGGCTTTTCAGGCTTCAGACTAATTGGAATAAACTGCACGGGAAAATTATTTGACATTACCAGGGAAATAAGACGCTTTTTAACGAAGTACGGACAATAGGTACATGATTATTCTTTTAAATTAGTAGTCATGAGTATTTGATGTTTTGATTAGTGCAAAAAGTATTTGCGGCGTGGGTAGGCCCCCCACAAGGTGGACTGATGACCTGGTAAAGGTCGCGGGAGTCCGCTGGATGCGGATGGCGCAGGACCGGCCATTGTGGCACTCTTTGGGGGAGGCCTATGTCCAGCAGTGGACGTCTTTCGGCTGATATGATGATGATGAATAAGTACTTTGACGAATTACCTGTATATTATACGTTATTCGTATTTATACTACTCGTATATTATGACGACCATTGATAACATATCCTAAGTGTGGTTTCGCAGTATATGTAAATCAACCGTAAAATTACCCCATGATTACATATAAAATTTTGAAAAATTTGCAGATGGATTCCCTATTAATTGTGCATAATGGACTTGCTGTTATGTTCGGCTACTGTTTCGTTATGCAACTCTTTATGAAATGCTTGCACTAACGTTTTAATTTCCAAAAACCAGTTAGATATCCTATCCCCCTTTATTCATAAAACTTAAAATTACTCTGATACCTAAAATGTGTTTTGTCTCTTACGAACACAAATGCAAAGAGACAGATTTTAACGGCATATTCGCTAAAATAGGTTTGTTGTACGTTTCTGAATACGGCCATAAATATACTCGCCAAACTATTAGGTTTGATAGCGAGAGGCGCTCATTTACTATAACAATTGTAAGGCCTATTTTGCTTTTAATTCTATTACCTAATCTCTTCTCTTAACTTTGGTACAGTCAAATACTACCTACTTGTGAAAAAAAACAACTGTAGTATGACCAATCGTTATGCAGTGGGTATATGTGCCCTCACGTATTAGATGTAAATCAAGTTTATATTTGTTGTAACTACACGTTCATTCTGAAAACTGATCTTGTTGTACGATTAAAGTTAAACGAGTGCGTGCGGTAAATGTAGTCTGTGAGCCTAATTCCAGTAAGATCTAGTCTCCATTTTGATCAGGAAAGCTTCCGCAAAAACATTGGCGACTTACCTGCGACCAAAAGTACATTTTGGTTACGGATCTAAGGCAAACAGCAAAACTGGTTTTTGCAACCCTAGGGGCTCGCCCACGACTTCGAGCGACAGCGGTAGCGATAGCGATAGCGGCAGCGGTTCGCCATACGTGTGAGCGAGAGGCTGCGCTCCGATCTCTCTATCCAGCCGCTGCCGCCGCCACTGGAAGTCGTGGCTGAGTCATTAGAGTAGTCGGCTCCCCATACAAACGTAGCTCTCATTATAAAAAAGGTGAGCTGGATTAATATGAAAGTTTGTATATAGAGTGGGATCCGCCGTACCTATACTTCGTTTTTTTAGCATTAGAGTATAAGGTTTTTTATCGGGCACACTCTGCGGATCGAACAGTGAATACCTACGAGTTAATAAATATCACGTATTTATTATCATGTTTTAGTAATACATACATTACTCAGTGTTGTGAACAGATAAAAAACATAATATTAGTTAATTTATATTCTAAGAGGAAAAGATAAGAATTTTAATTAATTGCGAATGCAATTTTTCATGGAAAGGTTGTACATTAAAAAACCTATAGAGGCAGAGTTCTCACACAATTTTTAAACGTCACTGTCACTATCTGTAATTCACTCATGTGGGTTTTTCATTCGAGTTCATATTGTTGTCGGTTGAATTGGTTGTGACTTCTATTGCTGTAAGGTTACTTAAAGATTGTTGTTATCGTTTTTGTTGAATTTGTTATTAGTTGTTGATCTATCTAAATAGATTCTATTTAGATATTTTGTTTGTTGGTGCACATTTACAATGTATGAAGCCGAGGCTGGCCCGAGTGGGCTACAGAAGTCGCAGCCGGTTCCGGCTAAAGTTTTTTCATCTCCAAAGAAGAAAAGGCAAAAGCAGAATCCTCTGACTGCCAGTGGAAAGCGGAAACGGGTGGTGAATATTTACAAATGAGTGTCAGAAATGTGCCATAGAAAGGAGTATCCCACTAAATGTTGGCTACGGTATACAACATTTTAAAAGAAAATATATTCGTTCAGCTATCGGTAAATATCAAATAATATGTACTCGTATGTACATAAGTTCCGAGAAATTCAGTGGTATCGGTCGAAATCGAAGAAGGAAGGTTTACGACCACTGCTTCTTTGTTTACCCGTTTGACAGATAATTCTAATCTTAAAAAAAACGAAGTATAGGTCCGAAACTAGTTTCTGTTTCTAGAAATTTTAATAAAAAAAAATAAGGGAAAAAAACTATAACGAGTTTTCAAACTAGATAAGGCGAATACCATTGTCTATACAAAGTTTCATGTAACTAATTCGAGCATGCCGTTTTAAAATGTGAACCTATGATTGTATCGAGCGAGAGTCGAGAGTCCTCTTACTCGTAAATATAGATAGATAGATATATGTTTTTTTGTAAAGTCATGTACATGAGATCATCATCTATATCTCATGTATATCTTAAATATTCAAGTTGTATCAATTAATTTGCCCAGGCCGGTGCTAATTGCCTCACTTCAATCCACGGCGGAACCCATTTATTAATCTTTAGATCAGCCTGTCTAATAAATGGCGGCATATATTTGCGAGTTGCTCGATTTAGAGCCGGCCGTAGTAAAACGACAAAAAAAATCACGATTATTGTATGGGAAAAAAAACTTTTTTAGTACTTTTTTTGAAATGAATTTTTTTTCAAGCGAGAGAGCACACAGAACGATAGTGGAGAGAGCAAGATGCTTACTTTTCGAAGCTAATTTGGAGAAGAAGTTCTGGGCAGAAGCTGCCAATACGGCGGTTTACTTGAAAAACCGAACATTAGCTTCAGGTATTGAAAAGACTCCATATGAAGCATGGACTGATAAAAAACCAAATTTGCATCACATACGCATTTTTGGGAGTCCTGTGATGGCACATGTACCAAAAGAGAAAAGGGCGAAATGGGACAAAAAGTCGAAGAAACATATACTGGTTGGTTTCAGTGATAATATCAAAGGTTACAGGATTTATGATCCAGTACGCAATCGGATTACTACTAGCAGGGATGTAGTGATATTTGAGAAGAAGAGAGAAGAGACAGTCACCGTTTCAATAGAGAACACAGATTCAGTGGGGGAATCAGTAGAGGAATCTGTGGTAAAATTAGAATCTCATGATGAGCCAAGTTCAAGTGATTCAGAGTACCTGGATGGTGAAGAGGATAAATTTGAATTTGTTGTTATAGCGGCAACAGAAATACATCATCTGTGAAAATTTCAATAACTGTCCAACTATCACGGTTCATGAGATACAGCCTGGTGACAGACGGACAGACAGACAGACAGACGGACAGTGGAGTCTTAGTAATAGGGCGTTTTACTCTTTGAGTACGGAACCCTAAAAATACACCGTCTGACCTAATCTCAGCAAGGTTTACACATACAGAGGGTACAGCATGTCTGTTGAACAATCTGTCCACACGTCCATGATATACAGTAATTGGTAACTGTAAACGGTAATCGCGGAGTCTGTAGTTGGCACAAATCTGCTAAACAGTTAAGTAGAACATTTTACAGTTGGTAAATGCTGACTTCTAAGGCCACGTTTACGTCAAACTGAATTATTATTAGTAAAAAAAAAGAAAAGAGAATTGATGTTGGGTCGTATCTTGAGGTCAAAGAGATTGCGTGGGATCGGAGTAGATGGAGGGCCTACTTTGAGCTACACCGACAAGAGCCTAGCTTTTAAGTAAGAGAAGAAATATGAAATATAAGAAAAAAAAACTAAATAATAAATAAAATAAATAAATATTAGGGGACAATCTTACCCAAATCAAGCTAGTTCCATTAGTAAGCTCAATAAGGCTTGTGTTATGGGTACTAGACGACGATATTATGAAAAAAATATAAACGCTTAAATACATAGAAAACATTAAAGAGTCGGAAACAAATATTCATGCTAATCACTCAAATATTTGCCTTTACCGGGATTCGAACCCAGGACCTTCAGTTTCGTACTTAGGCAGCGTCACTACCCACTAGGATAACCGGCCGTAGAATACCATCAATTCTAATTAAAAAAAATACATATCCGCGGTTTTCATGTTTATATTCATTGATTTATTCGCTGTTTTTAACCGACCTCAAAAAAGGAGAAGGTTCTCAATTCGTCTATATGTTTTTTTTTTATGTGTGTTCTGTTACGCGATAACTCCGTAATTTATGAACCGATTTGAAAAATTATTTCTTTCCAGATTGGTCCCGTTGTCACCAAAATCCAGTTCTCATGATGGGATCCTGGAGTAATCGAGGGAAGTCTTCAAATTTTATAGGCAAACTTGAAGCGATTTGGCTACTGATTTGAAGTCGGTTAAAACTTTGTTTTGAAAGTAAATTATCTTTCATTCCGTGGTTACGTACCGAACTCCCAAAAAGTCAATGTTACATTGGGGACACTTTTATATAGTTTTCAAATACCCAACAAAAATGTAAAAGGAATGCTTTTTTTAGCTGCCCGTAATAACAACTGTTTAACAGTTCTAAATATGCGTCATCAATCTTCTAAGTAAATTAGTTCTAAGTATAGATTAAAACAGTAACAGACCGGAGAAAACTCTGCTGACTGCGGACCGAATTTCAGATGGAAATAATTTCATCTTAGAAAAGTTGAAAAATCCCCGATATTTTCATTTCAAAGTTCAATATCTCAAAACTGGCTAAACTGATTTTGTTGAAACGTAGCAAAGAACCATCTCGATTACGTCCGCATCGCAAGTCGCAGCTCGGTGAAGGCTGGGTGCGTCGGAAGTTAAGAGGGTATCCTAGCAGCATTTTCCCATACAAACGTATTCCCCTATTTCCTTCCTGGTTTATCCCTCTAGAGGACTCGTTTTTTTTTATAAAATCTAGGTGTACTGTATGTATGCCCCTGTCATTTACTTTTTCCCAAAAAATAATTACCAAAACAGATACGAATTTTCGAAAACCTAAAAAATTACCCATTTTTACTGTCATATTCAGATGACTTCCAGACAAATATGAAAAGTTTTTACGCTAAAACAAAATAATAGAAACATAGATCTACTCTTCCTCTAAATTTCAACACCAAACCTAATTGATTCGGCATAGGTTTGGCGGAGAAAGCAGGGGAATACAAAGCATCGATCTTGTCAAGATTTTGTAGTGAAAATCGGTCTGAGCTGCGGTTGTCCCTATCGCGCATCGCACGCGGTCGCTTGGGCGCAACGCGACGGCAATAGTTTGTACAAATACCTATTTCTCAATTTTGTCGCAGACCGACTACGCTCTTAAAAGGAAGAACAAAAATGTATCCTTCAGCGAGGGCATTATTTGTATTGCTTGCAGGGCCAAAGGACCTTAGCGCGTTGTGCGATTGTGACGTCCATCAGCCGAAAGACGTCCACTGCTGGACATAGGCCTCCCCCAAAGAGTGCCACAATGGCCGGTCCTGCGCCACCCGCGTCCAGCGAACTCCTGCAACCTTTACCAGGTCATCCGTCCACCTATGACGTTGTTACACCAGGAATGCTCATTTCATCTAATACGACGGTGAGATAGAAGTTTTGTAAGTTTGTGTGTATGTATTCACTGAACTACTCATCCGATTTCAAACATTCTTTCATCTGTGTACATAATGAAAGTTTCTAAGTGGACATAGTAGATTATATGATATATATATTTTTTTATTTTTTTTATTTAAAGTTCCAAATAATTTTTTTATCTATACATAAATTTCATCTCGCGGATTTGCTTGCGATCTTTGGAATACGAGGGCAAAGCTGTACTGCCAGCTATTAGTCGTTAACAATATGGCGTAAATGCCAACCGCACTAAGTACGAGGACCTAACGACGATTAAGAATTAAGAATTAAGAAGAATTAAGAATTTTTATTAATTCACACCAAATCACTTATGTGATACCTACAAAATACATAACATAACTAAAGATATTTATACACACTTTATGCGAAATTTAAAACATGCGGTAACGATATAAAACAATGAACAAAAACTAAAATAAACTCATAAACAACTTCAACAAGAAATACGTTACTAAAGTAAAATCTTCTTTACCCTAGCCTAGCGTTATCTCGATCAAATCCTGAACAATCCCAGAAAACCCTTAAGAGTCCACAGTAAGCTCGGCTGAATTTCACCTTCCCATACAAACAGAGTTTCGTTCTCATTTTAAAACTACGTGCTGGATTGTAACGAAATGCATATACAATGACATGGGGTTTATCTAGGTCTGTAATTCGTTTTTATGGCTCCAGTTTAAAACCAACGAAATACAGCAAAAACGAGTTTTGTATGAAACACTTAAATTTGCTCTATTTTTTTTTACTATGGTATCTGAAGCTACTTTAACTAATTACAGACCTGGATGGTACTTAACTTATTCTAAGTACAAAGTTTCAGAGCAAACTCACTAGTCGTTTTAAAATGAGAGCGTAATCGAGCTTACTGCGGACTCTTAATGCCCCATTTTTTTCGATATCAACAAATATTTCCTCTAACGAAGCTAATTCAATAAATCAACGTTTGAAGCCCTCGCTGCGCTGTCCTATCTGCTCCGCACTAATCCCTCGCGCCGCGATCCGCGTTTCAATCACTCGGGTTATTTACACGTCTCCCCGCGTCTATTTTTGATCGGCTTATTTTGGGATGTTGTTGTTGATTGGACTACGGTGATTAGTTGCAGTTGCATCTGCGTACGAGTCGGGGATCGATTTGAACGTTACGCATTCCGATTTGATTTTGGTTTGATTTCATTGTTTTACGTGACACGTTATTTCGGCATGTGGAAGCGAGCGTATTAAAACACACACAAGAGCCACACTCTAGGGGCCGATATTCCATCACCATCGATATTTGGCAGAACGGGATGTACCTATCACCTATCCACTTTCATGTTCCCTTGTGTCTAATATCACAGATGGAATAATTATATAAGACAGGGAAAACTCTTCTATACCTATACCTACAAGAATTAGGTATAGGTTTATGGTTTATAACTTATTCCTGCTAAAGGCTTTTAGGGAAGGGTGTTTGCCACTTTCTTGACTTTTAAATGCACTACGCAAATGGAAACCACTTTCGAGATAATTTACTTTTGCGTTTAGAAATTTCCGCTTATTCGAAAATGAATTATAATAATATATATTTTTTTCTTTTATTTCAATTACTCGTACAAGAGAAAATAATTTATTAATTAACGATTTAAGAATAAGTTGTTTTCTTCGCTTCTAAACCAGCCGTTTGATAAATCATAAAGATATTATAGAACCCGAAGATTACCAATGTACCGTGGAATGGGGTTACTTTAGGAAATAATGGGGCTACTTTGATCATTTAGAATGTAGTATAAAAGCAAAACTATTTGAAATTAAGAAGATTTAATCGAGTATACAGCAAGATAGATAACTAATATATTCACTGCCACAGTTCACCCACAAGTAAAAACAATGATTTCGGAGTAAAACCTATTTGATCAAAGTCGCCCCGCGAATCGAAGTAACCCCATTCTACCGTACCTACATAACAGCAACAAGTTTCTCAACAAATTGCTAAACCATAATTTAAACACGGAAGCCACACAACATTTAGACAGACACCGGCCCTCACAAAGCTATATAACCAAATTCTTTTGATCTTTTGACAGCTCTGACATTTTAATATCCAACTGTATATAATTCAATACACTTCAGAAAAGTGTAGGGTCTTAATTTCGAGTAAGTGGGTCAACTTCAATACGTTTTATTCTGAGAAAGGCTGTAATAGAATATTATTACGATCCAAAGGAAAGTGTTGGGAAGAATTCTTGGGAAATTTTATTTGAATATGATTTATGGAACACTGAACACTGGCTTAATAACATAAACCATGTGATGATTACAGAACACATGTGCATTTTCAGATTTTTTTACATGCAACATACTTGTAAATTAGCGCTGTAGACGTCTGACAACTCAGCGTAATGCTGAGCCAGTGAGCGGTTCACTGCCGCAGAGACTCACTTGTTCATGTTATATGTGTTTTTTTCTGTTTTTTTAATTGTTTATTATGTGTGTCCTGTCTGTGTCCCGTGTTAGTGAATAAATGTATCTTTGTTTCGTTATTTCGTTCTTTCTTTCTTTCGTGCTTTCTGTCTTTCGTTCTTTCTGTCTTTCTTACTTATAATCACGCCAGACTCGTGAAGGAGTGACAGAGGTCAAGGATTTTCACTAGCTACGATCTTGACAAACCTTTCTTGCTTCATTCACTTTCATGACATCTTCATGCATGCAGGGTTCAGTACGGTTTAGGTCATTTTGGCCTATCATTCATTTATTCGTTGTTTTGTGGTTTTAAAAAAAAACTTAAATTTTACTCTAATGGCGGAAGAGTTAAAAGAATTTAGGTACTTATATTAACTTTAAATATAATACTTATTTATGTTCGGGCTTTAACATCACACTGAATATTTACCTATAGTTACTATGTATTTAAAACTAAAGTACTTTAATTACAGATATGCATTTCATCTGTCGACAACTCTTACTTACGCCACCACACTCTCGTATTGTTTATGACAAAATTTAGACAGCAAACGTCATCACTAAGGGAGTGAACCTTCTGTATCGTAGTACTTACTACTTATAATTTTAATTTAAAAACTTACATGTTATGGCTTTAATGTATTTATCCATAACCTGGCATCGTCAGGTAGCCGGCAGTAGCTACATACGACAGAACTAGAATCCCTTCAGCCAAAATTCTTCCCATAAAAATACTGGCTTCTGTTGTGAGAAACTTTTTCACCAAGAGCACATGCTTTCTCAATAACTGCGTCAAAAGGCACGTTAGGACAGTTATTCTTCCAGTTAAGAAGGTAAAACGTTTAATTAGCGCATAGTTTATTGATATTAATAAATACAAATGTTATGCGTGCTATCACACTGTCAACACCTGACTTGCACAACTGTGAGTACCGCCATATGGGCAGCGTCCATAAAAATTGTTTGATTTTTAAGAGGTACTAATTAATTTGATCTTCCGAAATACCGCTGCATTAGCGGCATTAGGGTTAGGGTTAAGCAGGAACGGGGAAATACTTACTAAAACCGTTTTGGTTTAGGGTTAGAAATGGTCAAAAACTTAATAAGCAGGAGAACCATCTAATGATGGGTTTACATTAAACAATCTCTTACACGTATTCATTTCCTTAGTTAGACTAAATCTCCGTCTGTGAAATATTTTTTCTTAAATTTAAATGTGGGCCATGCTATGTGAACTTAGAACTTAATGCAAATCCAGTTTCTTATTGAAAATAGTGTCACCTACTTGATAGGTGGCGAACTCTCTGAAGCTCTAGCGATTGCTAGGCTAGGCTGTCAAGGTATTTCAAAATTCGCCGTATCGTCATAAGACTACCTACCTAGGGGTACAGACGGCGGTATTTGGAGTCGATAAGCCGGGGTTCGAACCCTGTGACCGACGCACTTTTTGTATGTTTTGTACATTCAAAGAAAAGTTTTAAGTATCGCAGAAGAGATGGCGCCTGTATACGCAAGCATTAAATGCCTTCTCAATTTGGTCGAGTTGCCTGTCTATCTCAGTATGTATATTGTAGTCTTTGATGTGGGCCACAAGTTCGTATTCTGCTCGAAAAGAATGTTTAAAATTTTCACCTCCGCAAACAATATGCGGAAAATTCAGAACATGAAGTCCTATCCTAATCTTAATTAGGATAGGACTTCATTTGCTGAATTTTCCGCATATTATTTGTGGCCTGAAAAACATGGCTTCGGTCAACAATTAACCAGTAGCAAATTTACAGAAAAGAAAACGAAATTGCGTCCTGTAAAAAATCCTGAAAAGTGTGCCAATGATTAAATCAATATGTGCCTAGGTTAGGAAACACCGACTAAATACATCAAATAAATAAATATTTGGGGACAGTCTTACACAAACCAACCTAGTCCCAAACTAAGTAAAGCTTGTACCTACTATGGGTACTAGACGATGATATACATACTAACATAGATAAATAAATAAATAATCATCACATCAATAAATGCCCTTACCGGGATTCGAACCCAGGTCCTCTTGCTTCGTAGGCAGGGTCACTACCAACTGCATAGGCTAAAGCGGTCGTCCAACTACATCGACTTATCCGAATATAACGTTTGTAAGCCATTCACACGTAGGTATTTAGATACTTAAATTGTTCTGAGATGATTTGATAGGTGCCCATTGTAATTAGGAAAAAGAACCCTTTTCAACTAAAACAGCGATCAGACTTGCCCTTTATATTACACATTACGTCATACCTATTGACACTTCGTCTTTATTACCTACACCAAGATTTATATCATCGCATGACCCTTATTAAGTAGCTATAGAGTTCAAAATATCTCAGCCGGAAACGTGGGTACATAAAACTTTAATGTCTACATATTGACCCTTTAAGCCTTAATGAACTCGAGCTTAGCTTTGTCATGTCTGTGTGCGATACCATTTATCCTTCAGATAATCTTTTCTGACGACCAATCTTTGTTTTGCGGCCGTAAAAATAAATAGTGCTCCCTATCCCTTGAGAATATGTGAGATTTTTCTACGCTTCTAGTTTTATGGAAGATGAACTGTTAATTTGTTGAAAGTCAATAAAAATTTGGTGGCTCGGAAGTGTTTCAAGATTTGCCGATACTGTGGTGCAATACTTTTCTTGCTCTTAAAGTGATGTTGGGTAACAGTATACGTTGAAATCAAGTATTTAAATCCCTGCACCATCTATGTAGTTTCTAGTGGTTTAGATTGTAGTGCATTTTCTTTCGTGCATTTGAATTAAAATGTGTAATGAAATTATTTCTTCACACCAATATTGTGAATTGACATCGAGTGTTGTTTTCTCAGAAATTGTCGGAAATAAGGTTTCGCTGTTCGCTGTACCTACATATTGCTGTTTCAACATGCTAAGACATTGAGAAAAAGTGCCGAATTTTCCAGCTGTATAGCAATTCCTAAATCACACAGTTAAAGGTGTTTGGGCTCATTAGTACTCTCTTAGTGAGCAGCATAGAAAGTGCAAAAAAGTACAGTCGGCAATAACAGCTTGTACCAAAAGAACAATTTGACAGAAACTTATACTCCATATCGGATACACACATAGAACAGTGAATCACTGACCAGCTATTCCATAGAAGCCCGGATATGTCCGTATTAATGTGAGATGCGTAGTACAAACATGCAATAATAACATATTTAGTACACGAGCAAACTAAACACAGGCTTAGCGCTGGTTGATCCCTATTCGCAAAACAAAGCCCAACTGTGAGTAGCTATACTCCTAATATAACTTGGGCCACAGATCCATGATAATCAGGAGTAACCAGAGCTCAGATAATGGTATAAAGATGTGCGTGAAATAATAGTCCTGGATAAAGTTCGGTGAACATGCCGTGGTGATGGTTATAGAACATGGTTTACTGATATTTGCGCAATTCACTGACTAGATTAAATTATGCTCCGGTGATCAGTATTTTCCACTACCCAGAGGATGTCTGGAAAAAATCGCTTATTAGCGATAATATCGCCTATTGTCTACCATTGCGTAAGGTCCTTGTGCTGTTTTAATTATTTTGGTGAACATATTTGTGATGATGTGATCATGATGAAGAATATTTGTACTGCGTGGTACAGTCGGCCTGATAAGTTGCTGAACACCTAAGTACCTTGTCGTTTTCACTCGTTTGACAGTTTGACATGACGTTTAAACGTATAATGTGTTAAGCCGCTTGTGAGGCAGACCGTTCATAGCTTCATACATGTCGCATCACACCATCTTTGTTTATGAATACAGTTCCGCAAACCAGTTTCGTGTAATTGTAAAACGATGCGCAGTATCACATTGCGTCTGGGCGACTCCGGGCGATTAAAAGTATTAAAACGACTTAAGAGTCCGCAGTAAGCTCGATTCTTCATACAAACATAGTTACGCTCTCATTTTAAAACGACTAGCTAGTTTGCTCTGGAACTTTGTTCTTAGAATAAGTTCAGTAAAAAAAAAATATATATATTACGGGACAATCTTACACAAATCAACGTAGGCCCACGGTAAGCTCAGTAAGGCTTGTGTTGTGGGTACTAGGCGATTATATATATTTATAAATAATAGATACATACATATAGATACTTATATACATATATAACATCCATAACTCAGGAACAAATAAATATACGTGATAAATACACAAATAAATCCCCTGACCGAGGTTCGAACCCGGGACCTCCAGCTTCGTAGGCAGAGTCACTACCCACTGGGCTACGGAGGCCGTTACAGTACCCGGAGGAGTACCATCCAGGTCTGTAATTAGTTTATGTAGCTTCAGATACCATAGTGAAAAAAATACAGCATATTTAAGTTTTTTATATAAAACTAGTTTTTGCTGTATTTCTTTTGTTTTATAATTTGTAGCCATACAAACTTATTACAGACCTAGATATACCTCATGTCATTGTATACGCAAAGTTTCGTTACAATCCAACACGTAGTTTTAAAATGAGAACGAAAATCCGGTTGGATGGGAAGGTGAAATTCGGCCGAGCTTACTGCGGACTCATGAGCACACACTGTCAACCGTCAAGTTTGGGGAACTTAGTGCAACCATCGAAATGACTGTTATTCGGAACGCGCTAATGCTCCTCACCTGACTCGTCACGCCTAACGAAACTAGACCTCTGACTAGACTTAGATACTATGATTCGCGGCGTCAAGATATATTTGTGGGTGAACGGTGAGGTGCAGTTAAAACAAGTTACAGAAGAGGGGGAAGTAGTCATTGACACGCTAATGTAAAAGCGTCTATTCTGTGACGGAATTCCATTTATATTAAATTCGCTATCTAGACACTCGGCAGCGTGTCAAGCCAAGTTCAAGCAAAAGAACTGGCTAGCCAGCGCCAAGTGTAATATTACACAAACCACTTGGTACCACTTTTGACCGTTCTATAATTCAAAACCTATTTATATATATATCCATAAGGACATCTAGAAGCCCAAATTTCATGAAGCTAGCTCAAACGGTTATAAAGATATGAAGGTCAAAAAGTAGTAAATTTTAGCACTGACTGACTGACATATAGTACCTTAACCTAACCTATTTCCAGATGACCTAGAATGATGATATTTGGAATCCAGCTCGGTAATTGTGTGTAAGCGTAGGAAAAATCTAAAAAATAAAAAAAGTTAAAAAATAGGGGTGGTCCCCATACAAAAACATTTTTTTAATTGTAGCGTTGGAACCGTTAAAAGCAATATTTATTTATTATATTTGCTATATGACAGAAATATAGAAGTAAAGCTAAGTCAATCAATAAGTGGTTTCCCCATACAAAAAACTTGTAATACGCGCTAAACAACCGGCCAACGGTGTGTCGTCGGTGGCGCGCGGCACTTCATAATTATACACAAAACAGAAGTAAATCTCAATACCTGCCTAGTTTTTGTTACAAAAAGTAATGATATCCCACCAAAAACATAACGGTAAAAAAGGAGAGCCAAGCTCAATACAAAAATTATGCTTGGCTGTGGGCTTCGCCGCAAAAAGAATGGAGATCTAAATGACTGCCAAGTTCTATGCAAAATCCAAATATGTATATATAGGAACAAAATAACATTATGAACAAGTATTAAACTCTATGTTTTTGCTTTATTGGATACCTATAACAGTTGCTGTTATTTAAAAATGTGAGATCTTAAAGTAGGTTAGATTTGACTTGGCCAGTTTTTATCAGAATTAAATATATATATATATATATATGTTGTATAACTTTGTACAGTGACTGATGTAATGAAAACTGGCCAAGTCAAATCGAACCTACTTTAAGATCTCACATTTTTAAATAACAGCAATAGTTATAGGTATCCAATTATGGATGACAAACCTTTTCAACCTTATATTAACAGGTGGAAAAATGCCCGATGACTGGAGGCAGAGCAGCTTAATTCCATTTTATAAAAACAAGGGGGACGTGGCGGAATGTGGTAATTATCGTGCTATTAAATAAACATCATATGTTCTAAAGATATGGGAAAACATAAATGCCAAAAGACTTACGAAGTTAACAACAGTAACACATAACCAATGTGGCTTCACCAGCGGGATAGGTACGATACGCACACGGTAAATATTTTAATGGAAAGGTACAAAGGGCTCAGAAAAGACCTTCATCTAGTGTTCATAGACCTCGAAAAGGCATTCGACCATGTCCCAAGTGAGCTTATATGGCAATCGTTACGTGCACAGCTAGTTCCCGAATACTACATTGAAATCCTTAAAGACATGTATTACAACGTCAAGACTAGATTTCGTAGCCCGGCGGGTATCAGCCCAGAATTCGAAATTAAAGTCGGAGTCCACCAGGGTTCTTCTCTTAGCCCGTTACTGTTCAACATAGTTATGAACCATGTCACCGAACACCTTCAGAAATCAGCTCCGTGGACACTTTTATATGCTGACGACATAGTTCTCATAGCGGAAACATTAGAAGAGCTCCAAACCTATCTAACAACATGGTGCTCAATGTTGGAGCGTACCGGACTGAGAGTGAGTCAAACCAAGACAGAGTATATGCACTGCCACTTCTCAGAAACAGACATAACTAACATCACGGAACAGCAATTAAAATTTGGGAACACTCCTTTGAAGAAAGTCAACCATTTTAAGTATCTGGGGTCTGTTTTGTCATCTTCGGCCTCCACGGATAAAGACATCGAAAATCGCATAAAAGCTGCTTGGTTAAAGTGGCAATCACTAACAGGAGTTATCTGTGACGCGAAGATGCCCATACAGGTTAAAGGAAACATATATAAAAGAGCAATTAGACCCGCTTTGATGTATGGATCCGAGTGCTGGGCTATGCGGAAGTCAGACGAATTACAATTTCACGTTACGGAGATGAAGATGCTGAGATGGTGCGGAGGTGTAACGCTTAGAGATAAAATTAAGAACGAATACATAAGGGGAACATTTAAAGTTGCAAATATAACAGACAAGCTTAAAGAGAGTCGTCTACGTTGGTACGGCCATGTCATGAGGCGCCCCTCATTGCATATGACAAGAACCGTAATGAATATACAGCAACCAAAAAGGCGTCCAGGTCGCCCGCTGACAACCTGGATGGGGACCATTTCCAAAGACCTGAAGACGTTGGATGTAAATCCAGAAATAACACAAAATCGCGCAGAATGGCGTATACGGACTAGGAGGGCCGACCCCAAAAGATATGGGATATAGGCTCGGGAGATGATGATGATGATGTTATAGGTATCCAATAAAGCAAATTAAGACATAGAGTTTAATACTTGTTCATAATGTTATTTTGTTCCTATAAATATATATTTGGATTTTGCATAGAACCTGGCACTAATTTAGATCTCCATTCTTTTTGCGGTGAAGCCTACATCCAAGCATAATTTTTGTATTGAACTTGGCTCTCCTTTTTTACTTTATGTTTTTGGTGGGATCAAATATTCTCCAATGGGCCTAGCCGTACTCATACTAACTACTGAAATATTTTTGGACTCCTTATTCATAAAACTTAACAAACATCTGTGAACTAAAATGTTGTGTCTCTTTCTAACAAACATACCTACATGTCAAGTGACAGATAATGAGAAACAAAATTTAACGCCATTTTAATAAGTTTGATGTCGTCAAATGCATTTTAATTGCATTATTATGTGGGATTAAGCTCAATCAAAATGGAGTAAGAGCCTAGAGCTCTAAATAAAATAAAATAAGAGTCATATCAAAGTTACAAAACGCTGTCGGTATGCCAAAGGTGGATAATCGTATAAGTTATTGGTGACATTTTGCTGATGGCGTAATTTCGTCCCACATAAAGACATATAAACTGAAATAGAACTTAATTTAGCTTTGTAAATAGTGTGTAATCCATGTTATGGGGTTAACAGACCCAGTTTGAAGCAAATTTAATAATTTTGTTAAGGCAACTGCGATAATAACTGGTTTACTATTTCCATTGATCCTGAAATATGATCATTTAACCCTTGTAAGTTGTCATTATAATTGAATTAAAAGTAGGCCACGTAACTTTACAGTGTTTGCAAGTAAAATTAGCAACTATACTCGTTGGTTGTAGATTGAAAGTTGATGGTAACGTTGAAGTTATTTTTTTTTTCTTTTTACATCACTAGCTGCCCGCGCGGCTTAGCCCGCGTTTTATAGATAACCCAGACAGAACCGCGGGATAAAATATAGCTTAAATATTATGTCCATCCTGAAGGATCACCATCCATCTCTATCCTTATACTCTAAACACTCATGAACAATTTTTTGACATCGGATTAGTACCTAAGTTCCCTACTACATCAAAACTTACATCCTCACAGAATTTGCCTTTATATTGTCTTAGTAAAGATAATCCCTTTGTTATAAACAATTTGATCATTACATTATATTCTTGTGTCATAACTTCTCCAGAATTTGCATTGGTATTTTCAAAAACATTTCCTCGCTATAAAATATAGTTTGCAGCTCAATTGACAATAAATTACTGTATCAATTGATAATTCAATCCTCCTTCACTCGCCACTCGACAGTTATTAGTATGCCT
This sequence comes from Epinotia brunnichana, assembly GCA_963854355.1. Lineage (NCBI taxonomy): Eukaryota > Metazoa > Arthropoda > Insecta > Lepidoptera > Tortricidae > Epinotia > Epinotia brunnichana. The sequence continues at coordinate 27,559,039 of OY977951.1, read as the reverse complement.
TGCCACGCTCCGCCAATTTGCAAAACTTAATCCAAGCCATCCCGTAATAAACTACAAACGGGACGGAATGACAAATGTAAAAAGGAAAGGCATCGTTTAAACAACATTTAATATGCAATTTGTATGAGAAGGCTTGCTTCGAAATAAGCCAATACATTGGGACTGTTCGCCATCACAGTCGACTCGCGTATGGGTTTACAAAATAATTTGCCGTCAATAACTACGCTAGTCAAAGAAACTTAGTTCTTATTGCCAGTACTGAAGCAACGCCTACAAAGTTGGTTCCATTGTCTATTGTTCTTTTTATCGTGGTTTAACGTCGGTGGTGGCGCCACGCTTCTGGAAGACATAGGACACACATTCTTCGGTCAATGCAAGCGTATGCAGTCATTAAGGATACACGGATATAAGTTATGTGACTGGACAGACTTATGTTCAATCATTTCCTTATTGTGTGGCTGGTACTTAATTGGCTCTTCCAGATTTCTAAGTAACAGAGAGGTTCACTTCCTATGATCTCGGCAAGATGGTGCATTTGCAAAATTGTTGTATTACATTTACTTCCTCACTTCCTCTTTTTTTTAGATTGTTAAAAATAAATATGCGCATGTGATGTTGTATTCTGTTCGATTACTTACGTAACGCTCATACATACGTCAGTCAGATCTAAAAGTTATTATTTTGATTGGGAAAATGACAGGTGTTCTAACTAACGTAAAAAAATCCTTTTTAACCCTCTGGTGGTGTTTTCGCGGGTGCGTTGTGGTATGAGACCTGAGAGTGAGGGTTACCTGAACGGCTACCGCGAAACACCAACAATACGAGTTCCGTTCCGTGGGGTTTATTTGCCTTACTGTATGTGTATTCAATTGAAATCGGTTTGCTCCTGTTACGTACGGGCATTAAGCAGTTGGCGCGCGACTCCCTCACGCGATTCATCGAAAACCTATTTCAATTCAATACCTCAAGCCCAATAGAGCCCATGTCGCGCGTGAGCCTAACGCGGGTCGCTGACGCCGATTAACTTGAACAAATTCTTGTCACTACATATTTTCAGCGTTATGAAATTCAAATTGATCACCAGTAAAGTACTCAACACACGTCGCACGGGATATAAACTGCGGCGTCTACGCGGGCGTCTGTCGGTCGCCGTAAGAAAAAGCGCCTGAACTATGCATGGCATACATAACCATTTACGCCCTTAGCATTTTGAAACGCAATGTCATCATAGTATTAGACCAGTTGTTGTGCCAACGAGCTTATTTGTGGTACTAGTCAAGGTAAAATTCACCTTGATTCGATGTGTTAAGGACTGGTTTACGCCACTGATAAGTTGGCCATATATGGCGATATGGACGCTCGTCCATATCAGACCACCGCTGCGTGTCACGCTCCGGTTTCCCTGTACCGTTAGTGTGTTAGGTCCTTTATATCAATGCAATTAAATTTGATTTGCGAGGATCGAGTTGGGTTAGTAGTTTAGTTGTGTGTTGGGACTGGGATCAGCAGGGTAAATAACCTATTTTTGACATTCAATATTATGTCTAAGGCAACATTCGCATTTGGCGGGATGAAATCGGTATGCGGCATTTACTTTGCCGACAGCTTACTAATTTCGCCCAGATTTCCTTACTTACGCAGATGCATTTCCACAGATCTTTTTTCGATACATTTCATTTCATGGCAGTTTCATGGCTGGTCCGGTACAGGATAAAGTACGTTCAAAAGTAAAATTTACTGCAATTATTTATCCATGCTTGTTCAAAACTTCACATATTCATCATTTTGACGTAAACATTCACCAAAGCCTTTTCCTCCACAATCGCTCACATGGATCAACATCATCAATGGACACTGACTGGTCAGGTGTCCGGTATACAGATTTACGTTACGAAGTCTGTACATAGACATTTTTAATTGTAGCTTACCCTCGTTTAAAAATACCATCAACAATATATTCTGCACGTAGAAGGCTGCGTTCACACTTACCAATTACCAAGAGTGTTTGTATTTAGTTTACTTTTAGTTTAGTTTAGATTATTTCACATCTTACTATTTGCCTTAATTTCCTTTCCTTCTGTACACACATGTTTAGAGTTACAGGCTAGATCTGAACCTTTATGCTAATATTGTTTTTCTGTAATTGTCTGTAACTTGTTTTGTGAGCCAATTAAATTAAATAAAAATAAAGTAAGATTTACTGCGATTATCCACGCTTGTTCAAAACTTAATGAAACACATCCATGTTTCGCCGTTAAAATTCCCCAATAAACCTTCTCTCTACAATCGTTCTATTGGTTCAACATCATGAATGGACACTGATTAAGATATCATATAGAGGACAAAATCGTAATTGATGTCATATTGTGGCGGAGCAGCCGACCGTCGCGCTGTAAAATCGTTTGTCCGTGACGCGTGATTGATTGGGTCGTAAATTGTATATTTTACGACTAATTAAAGTCGTAATTTCAAGTTGGACTGAGATTAAAGGGGGCTATTAGGAAATGGTTTCCAATAGTCAATGGCTGCTTGCCAAAGGATTAAATTACTAAAATGGTAATAATTTAGATGCAGTATTGGTGCAGTATAATTGTGGTGACTATATAATAGTAGTTTATGTAACTGTAAATAATGAAGGGCATTAATCAGCGAGTTTCATAACCACTCACTTGCTTGTGGCAACCACAGTTGCCAATTTTGTGCACCCCTAAATTGCTTCTGGCAACTGTGGTTGCCAAGAGAAGTATGGGCTGCCTTGATAATAAAAAAATTAAAGCAATTTAGGATACCTTTTTGACATAGTTTTATATTTAGTATGTTATTTGATAGGTACTCTCTGTACCCTATTTTTATTTTGTATTTTATCTTGTAAATTATTGACATCGTTGTATTTCTCTTGACATTGTGATTATACACAGGAATAACCTGACTTGACATTTAATTTTATATTAATTTCATTTTAATTGTAGGTAAAACGGGTATTTTGAGGTTACATGTGTTGAACACGAGATTTAATTGATTATTTCTTCTAGTAAATATGTATTAATACCATAAAAGTCATTGTACATATATCGTATATATACCTATTACATAATTATATTCATGTTCAAGGTTTCATTATTATTGCATATCTTGACGATCGCTGTACGATAAGTAATAAAATGTAAGAAAAATGTTCTGTGAAAATTGTACAATGAAATAAATAAATAAACTAAACTTTTTTTAAATCCGAAAGGAAGTGAGTGGAAAATAGGATCACACGAGTGTTTAAATGCCTAATTATGTACAGTTACATACACTATCTACCCACCAACGTCTTATAAATCCTCAATGATGTGTTCGGGAACCATTAGAATAACCGCCATTGCACCGCCATGGCCGACTAGATTTCAAATCGACCAACTCCACCAGACCAGACCACCACCCGACCTCCATACCAACATTCTAAACTACTTATGAAAGATACATAACTTAAATATAAAACTAAAACTAACTAAAATTAAAATTACTTAAGCTAAGAATTAAAAATACCTATCAAAATTTGGTGCCCTTGGTAGGGTACCCATCACGCAGGCAGCGTTCCCGCGCTGGATTTCGATTGCAATTCTCTGCGCGAGAAAGCTGCCCGCGTGAGGGTCGCCCGTTGCCTCCCTCAGCCGCTTGCCAAGCGCCCTGTGGAGCTGTGCGCCCCTGCCCCACGAACCAAGTGTCTCGACGCCAAATGAGACGAATTCGTATTGGGCGCCGAGACAGCTGTATTTGGCAACCTTTAGACGCTCCCGAGCGTCCGCCGCCGCGCCAGCACGCCTGCTGGTCGATGGGAAGTAGGACGCCGCTAGTGTGTCGGCGCAAGTGGCGTCCCACACCAACGCATCTTCAAGGGAATTAAAGACATCCCGTCGGGGCGCTTGCCATCGTTCCGCACTATTTGGGGCTCCAGAGCGGCAGGAACTCCGGCACTGACGAGCGCCCTTCTCAGAATGTCGCTAAGGGGGGCATGACGAGACAGGCGGCCGGCACCCGAAGAGCAGGCGAGCCCGTGGTGGCCGAGGCTATCTACAGACGACCCACAAGAAGCACAGCTGTGGTCGGCACAGAGAGCAACTCCGAGCCGGAGACGTGTGGCTATGCGAAGCGTCTCTGGGTCGATAAAGGTGCTGGTGTTGGGTGAAGGATAGGCGTAGAGCCAGTGACCTGACTCTGGCCTAGATGATGCCAGAAGCCTCGATCGGTCCCTGCCTGTTGTGGTGTCGAGGAGTGAGTTTAGGGTTGAAACTGATGCTATGGTATCCCAGGCCCTTTGAATCTTAGGTCGGGATGGAAAACTTTGATTCGGTCCAGCTAGCCAGGCATTCGAGGTCTCAACAAGGTACGCAATCTCGCAGTTTCTAGCCGGAGAGGCTTGAAGAAATATACCAGTAAATTTTCAGTGATGGAAAACATCGTGAGGAAACCTTCATACATCTGCGAAGAAATTCAAAGGTCAAGTCCTTTTACCAGGTCATCAGTCCGTACGTGGTCGCCACTCGAGAACCTTTCCGTCCCAACGGCCATAAGTTCTACGTGCAATGCGGCACTGCCACTTAAGTTTAGCGATTCGGAGGACTATATATCGGTTACCTTGGATCGGATGCGGAGCCTCAATTTAATAAAATGTAATTAATTAAAGCGTGTTTAATCGTAAAATGAACTTAACAGTTGTTTATTTTAAAAACCCTCTTTTGGTTTCAGATGAGAGTTAAGCTGAGATGAAGGAGAGACTAATACGTAAGTGGAAAACAGCAATCGTGTAAATCCGGGCGCACCCTTAGACAAAAAGCATTCCACACACATTCCAGAGTTTACGACTATTCAATGGTTTGTCTGAAAAACACATTCTTAAAATGTCTAAACCGAAGATTGACTACTCTCCCCGAATACGTAGTGCAATCGATTATAAAATTGTGTTCTATAGTTATTTGATTAGGGTTTGATTTCGTTTGAATGTGTTCTTTGATGGAGAAAAATCGCTTGGCCAAGAATTGTGTCAAAGGATCAGCAATTGTTTGTCTTGTTCTAATTTGGGCGTTTGATAGTCTTTGATGAGTTCGATGCGGGAACTAAGCTGTTTTAGGCCCGTGGTTTGAAGTATTCAAGGTAATAATTCACATTCCTCTGTTCTATTTTTAATTTGGACTTAGTTCTTCTTCGTTTTCCAAAGTCTTTTTTTAATGGTTTAAGAATTTATGTCTCCAAAAGAATACAATTCACTTATCTAGAGAAATACAATAACATCCATAAAGTCTAATTTAACAATGTGTACGAATGCAAAGAATACATTTCAAATAGTCTTAATAATATTATATAATAAGTACTTAATTATATATTTATCACCGCAATTATGCACAACCAAGTGGGTAGAATACAAACAAAAGTAAGTTAGTATTTCTATTGTCCAGCCCATAGTAACTGATTAGCCGGTAGGCCGAGCGCTGCAGTTGTAAGTGTCGTTTTCAATTGCTATGCTGATAGCCACTGTGATAGCAATGTTATCATCCTGGAGACTCTAGCGACCTTATTCACCATCAGAAACACAACACCACTCAACCTTAGTCAGTCTCTTAAACTTCATTTAGTGCCAACTGCCAGTAGCATGGAATGCTTATACAGCCTGTATTTTTAATATTACCTCAAATTGTAACCAGATGTAGGTAATAGGGCTATGAACCAATATTGCAAGAAAATTTTAAATTAGTCTTATTGAACAAAGTACTACTAATTTTTGAAAATGTATTAAGTGGCAATGTATTGCGTACACTCCTTTGACACATGGAACAAGTGGGTCACTCGTGACATTTGTCACGTCACGTCAGTAAGACAAAGTAGTGATACATTGCGTGCTGAATTATTTTGTATGGAAAAAAAAATCGATACGTTAAGAAATGTTTCTTGCAAAATCGGTTCATATCCCTAACACCTACGTCTGGTTACAATTTGAGGTAATATTAAAAATACACGCTGTAGATTAACTCGAGCTATAGTTTTTTTTAATGGCCAATCTTTAGTACATTTTGGTATACATTTTTTTCACCAGCGGAAACCTCAGTGGTTTATATGCTGATGAGTTCGCTATGGTACTCATTTACTAAACTACATTACCGTTATAAATATTACAATACAATCGTATTAGGTTCAGATAACGTCAGATATCTTTTGATACTAAATAGGTATCGATTTTAAGCTTTAGCTCTTTACGTAGTTGGTTTATAGTTCTGTTCCTAACATGCTCGAATAATTCAAACTTTCTATGGCAACTTCTGCAAGCGATTTTGCATTAAACTACTTTAGTCCAGGCAATGAACTGACAACTCGTATGGAAAAAATGACAAATTTGGAAATAATTTATAATAGCAGATTTTTTCTTTGTAATGATTACATTATCAATTAAATAGTTACCTAGCGACAAAATCCAACAAAATTTCAGACATCAAAAAATTATAACTTAACTAGCTTCTGAAAAGTCAGAAAAAATATGAATAAATGGTTTTCTCTTTATTTTGGTTCATTTACATTAGCTTTATAATATTCAAGATAAATAATAAAAAAAAACAATTCATGTTTTATTTAAATCTATATAAATACTTCCGGATGGAAAGTTTGTTGGATTCTTGATAAAGCATCTGAGAATAATGTTTTAGAATGATGTAAAGAAAAAAAACGCTATTATAAATTAATGTTTTTCAAAACCGTATTTTGCCTGGAGTACTTACTCTGCGTTACGGTTCCATTTTCTAGAATCAAACCACTTTTAAAAGCGTATTTTATACGACCATAACATTTTATGACATTACAATTTTTCGTCAGAGACATAAAAGTCATGTTCGATTCAGAAAGTCAAACTTGTTCACAATACCGCGTCAATCAACTGCTTTTAAATACGTGGCCTATTAAAGAGAATGGAATAGGTATTTGTAACACCGGATAGGAACACCGCTGTGACGGTCCTGTTTTCTGACAATTAATATGACTATTAACATTTATATTTGCTTGTCGTCTTCATTCAAGCTGTCGTTGTTTGGCGCCAAGATTATTTATTTTTCCGTGAGATCGTTTTGCAAAAGATTGTCTCAATTAAACGTGGTTAGTATCTCATCATTAATTCTAGTTTGGAATTGATTAAGGATATGTATAATTAGCGGACATAAGTTTTGACGTTGAAAGAAGCTTTTGTACCTACTACTACTTACTTAGGTACTACTAGAGTGCCAACAGATCGAAAAACTAAAAACCTTCGTTAAGTTATTTAAGCATTCAGTATATTTATAAATAGTTTAAGGAGAACTATTTTACATAGGTACCTTGTTTACTCGTATTCGGTACAGGGCGTAATTATATTTTAAAGGCTATAGCCTAGCCGTGTACAAAATTTGCCTTTCTGTCAAATGTTCTAGTAATTTCATTTTTAGATACTCCTTGTAGGCTAAGGTCTGTTCCCCAAAGAAGAGCCATGTACACTTGTCAGTTTTCGTAATATGGCGGTTTGTTTTTTTTACTTTTTAATTTTTTTTCTTGAATTCGGTCTTTAATTTGATAGGAAGGAATAATTTTATTTGTAGTTCGTTTTTGGCATGAACTTCTTTGGGGAACAGACCTTTGCCTACAAGGAGTATCTAAAAATGAAATTACTAGAACATTTGACAGAAAGGCAAATTTTGTAAAGAAAAACACGGCTATAGCCTTTACAAGAAAAATAATCAACCCTTGGTAGAATAAATCGATCGGTTATACTGGTTGATCGGTTATACCTACTACTAGTTTGCATCGGACAACGGTATTCATATTTTACTTCAAAAATAATTTCAAAGATTAAAAAGGTTCCTTTTAGCCGGAATATGAGGTCGGTTACGTCTTTTAGTTCAGAGCCAGACTGGTGTGTTTGTCTTTTAATGGAAATAACTTTATCACATACATTAATGCGCCTATAACTACGTAATGACTGACTTACATTAATAACATACAACTGCCTCAGCCTCCATCTATAATAAATACCCAACTCCTGCGTTTACGCGTTTCAATTGAAACTTTAATAAGACGATATAAAGTACAGTTTACATGTTACTTAGTATGTCAAATACGAGGTTTTTGTATTTAAATAGCAGAAATGTTATATGCGAAGTTAATTAACACTTATCGTGACATCGTATAGACTGGTTATATCTGTCGCAAGATCACCAGATCATTTAAAAGTAAAAATGATTACTTATTCATGACAGGAATTACGAATGTGACCCGTTTGCATGATGATTTGAAGATCTTATCTTATCACTGATGCTTGATTGAGATACTTTTGCCAAATTTATACAGATAACGACCTCGAAGTGTTATGAAAATCAAGTAACGGTTTAATGTGAGAATGAGAACGGTCAATTTATATGAAACTAGTTTTAGGCTGTGGCTTTGCCAGCGAAGGGAATTTTTATATGAACAGTGCATTCTGCCCCAAAAGGGAAACATGCTTGTTCTCGAGGAATGAATGTCACTCTCTGCACAGAATAAGTACCTAATAGTACTACGTACAGAAGGTTCTCTGTTAACAAATTCCCTGTTTAGGTACGCCAAACGTGCCTAAACGTCACGACGGTCACTCAGCATCATGGGGCCCACCCTATACAACTTGCTCCCGACTGACATAAAAAACTCACCCAGCAACAGTATATTCAAGAACAAGCTTAAATCATTGCTTATGGAACAGGCATGTTACTCAATTGACGAGTTTTGCACACTCATAAGGATCCAGCACCGTAATGTGTGACTGTGTGTACCTAACTTAATTTAATTTAATTGTGTTTTAAAAATTATGACTTGTAAAATGTACTTTTACCAATAAATATCTGTATTCTGTATTCTGTAATGTGGCCATCCCTTTCTATCGCATGCAACGCGCTGCGAGCGTCCCGTCCCAACGCGTGGCAGCTACTGAATAGAGCCCTTCGAAGGGACGACCGGCATGTACTTGTAGCGATAAACACAAATCGCGAGTGAGTCGCGCCTGCTCTCTGTCATAAATTATGTCAATAAAATCACTTATATACTTTACACAAAAACGGAATACGGAACTTTTAACATGAAAACTTTTTTCATACTTGCACAGCAAGGTGATCAGTTTATTATTGTTCAATCTTGCTTTATTTTAGATTTACACACCTACATGTACTCGTACCTTATTTCATTAAGAATAGAAAAATCGTGCATCATATAATCATCTCATCAATGCGACTTCAAGGAAAACATTTTAAATATTGTAAAGTAATAAATGATCGGTGACATAAGTAAAACTACCTGGCTCCTATTTCACCAACTTGACAATTGTCATCTGACAACGACAATTCTCCGTACATTGCTGGTTCCACAAGTAACCTACCGTCCACCTTAACTTCTAGAACAAGCAATGTATGGCAAATTGTCAGTGTCAGGTGACAATTGTCAAGTTTCAAATAGGGGCCTGGCTGCCAGGCCCCTATTATGCCAGGCCCCTATTATGCCAGGCCCTGGCATAATATTTCTCTTTGATATCCTAAATACTTAACTAGCAAAAAACGTACATGAATTTGTCCGTAAAGCATTGATTATCTAATCTAAACTATTAAAAGATGATCATTAACATTCATCATCATCATCATCATCATATCAGCCGAAATACATCCACTGCTGGACATAGGCCTCCCCGAAAAAGTGCCCAAATGACCGGTCCTGCGCCACTCCCGCCGGATAATTAACATTAACTAAATTAAATTAAAAATAAGTTAAATCTAAAAAAGCGGCCAAGTGCGAGTCGGACTCGCACATGAAGGGTTCCGTCATCCGTGAAATAAATTGCGGTTTACGATTTATGACGTATTAAAAAAAACTACTTATTAGATCTCGTTCAAACCAATTTTCGGTGGACGTTTACATGGTAATGTACATCATATATATTTTTTAGTTTTATCATTCTCTTATTTTAGAAGTTACAGGGGGGGGGGACACATTTTATCACTTTGGAAGTGTCTCTTGCGTAAACTATTCAGTTTAAAAAAAAATTATGTTAGAAACCTGTATATCATTTTTGAAGACCTATCCATAAATACCCCACACGTATGGGTTTGAAGAAAAAATTTTTTTTGAGTTTCAGTTCTGAGTATGGGGACCCCTAAAACTTAATGTTTTTTTTCGATTTTTGTGTGAAAACCTTAATGCGGTTCACAGAATACATCTACTAACCAAGTTTCAACAGTATAGCTCTTATAGTTTCGGAAAAAAGTGGCTGTGACATACGGACGGACAGACAGACAGACAGACGGACGGACATGACGAATCTATAAGGGTTCCGTTTTTTGCCATTTGGCTACGGAACCCTAAAAAGGGCCTCGAATCATTGCACCGAGGATGCCGGCGGTATTTCCTCGCAAAATTGCAATGCTGATACGTTGCGTGAGAATGCAGCCAGCTCTTTGGTCACCAGTTACATCAATCAGACGTTTCGCGATTTCCGCAAATAACTTATATTTGTCAGTTAAATTTCTAATATTATATGGAACGAGGTATATAGGGTAGAGTCTCCTTTAATATCTGCCATAACAATTTAAAGCCGGCAAAATATCAGATATCTACGGCCCTAGAAATAGAGTCATCGCATATATTAATGCTGGCAAATGTATAGGTACCATAAATTCAAAGAATTTTATAAGATCAGCTTTAATTTTCTCATTCATTCATTCAGTCGGTCCCTCAATGCTGAGAATCACTGTCTGGGAGGGCAGATGGCTCGCCAATGGCTCTGGTGTTGCGCTGCATGCAACGCCTGGTGTTCTCGTAGTACTGTGAGCTTTGTGATTTGATCACTCCACTTCTTGAAGTGTGCCACGAGCTCGTCTACCCGTCAACATGATTTACCTATTCGAGGCTACTGGAACGACGCGCAAAATGACCAAAATATTACAGCTCCTAATACGTTGCTGGCTAACTGTCTGTGTCCAAAACCTATATTACTTTTTTTTTAAATTTCATGGTTCGTTCTGTGGCTTTGTGCAACTTTTGTACGGGTGCAGAAATGTATATTTGACCACGCATCCGTAACATGCTTATTCATAGTTTTGCCTTAGTGATACCAATATTTTTATACAAATATTCTATTAGTCCTCGTTTTGATCTTCGTGGTTATAAAAAATAAAAATAAACTTTATTATGTCATTTAGTGATTTACATGTTATTTATATCGATATTCTTAATTACATGATATAATCAGTGTGATTTGAATTTATTCATAATCTGCTGTTATGGTTATGAATGGTTACTTAATTAATAAGCATTGAGATTAAAACGAGATTGCTAGTCTAGATTTTCTTGATTAACATAATTAAGTATGTGACATTCTACGCTCCTTGAGAAGATGAGACAAAATACGGCCCCATAAAAGTGCACGAACGAATAGGGATGAACATAAACAACCTCATTGCCAAATTTAGCAAAACAATACAAAGAAACTAGTACAGTCAAGTGCAAAAATACGTATCTGTCACCGTTAGATTGTGAACACCGTCAGTTTATAATCTGACTCGCGATATTATAAACGGTCGAAAAATTGTGAACTGTCAAAACCGTTCACAATATAACGCAATATTTTTCGTTAGTATCTAAACTATCAATGTCAAATCGGCAAATTGAAAAAATGAGATCAACAATATTTATGTTATTTGACATAGGCATTCAGGGGCAAAGACAACATTTGTATGCTTCAAAGTAACATGTTAAGGAAACGTTGATCGAAAAACTGAAACCGACAGACCATCGCTATCAGTTTTGCAATTACAAGTAGGTAAGATCGCTTCCCCCATGGGACAACATGTTGTTAATGATGTATAATTATATTGTTATATTAAACTAGCTACCGTATTTCAAAAGACGCAGGTATACCCACGATATAACAAATAGCCTATGACCACCCAGAAAGTCCATTCAATACACAGCTAAAAGATTTTTTGAAATCGGATAAGTGATTCCTGAGATTACCCAAAGCATACCATCTTACAAAGCTACAATCTCAGACTTTTCTTCTTGGTAATATTAGTGTTGTATAGATTATATGATATAAATATGTACAAATTGAAAAAACCCATTGTCAACACATTGACAAAAAAACAAGCAAGGAAAACAAATGACGCCGCATCAAAACCGAGCGCGTTCTCCCCTACTCACTAATCGTGCTCTAATCTTGAACTAATCGCTTACTAATCGTCAACTAATCACTCACTAACTGCTAACTAATCCGCGCCAACTCTGATTTATATTAATTGTAACCAGCGCTCTAAGACAATTTAGGAATGCGGAGGCGGCGCGGCGTATTGGTTTTTAGTTGCATTTGCAGTTATTAAACTTTTCGTTTGACATTGGTTATATGTGGGTCAATCAACTAGGTATTTCTAGTCGTTATTCTGTTACTTTAGGGAGGAGAAAACATGGCAGTTTCTTAAAAAAAATGTTTAGTACAACATGGAGTTTTATAACAAAATAATTTACTTACTTTAAAAACAAAGTTTCAACCAACTAGCCAGTAGGTACCCAAATCGCTTCGAGTGTGCATTAAATTTGAAGAGTCCCCTCAATTTCTCCAAGATCCCATCATCAGATCCTGACCTGATGACCATAGGTTTACCTTTTTTTTTTACGTTGTGGAAATGCCTTTACGCATCCCGTCCGGTCTGGGGAGGCAGAACGGGTATGACGGACTAACCGAAGCTGGACTACCGTCTAAAACCACCAACGAGTTCCGGCGCCGCCTTGTAAAGGGGAGCGTCGCAGGATCGCTCTTGGCATTCAACTGCGTATGTCCCGGCGGGCGGCACACAGTAGCAGGCCACAGACATTACGAGGCATCAGCTCCAGTCCTGTGGAACCGTTACTTACAGGGACCCTGACCTATAGGGACCAGTTTACCTGGGAAGGATACCATTTCAAACAAAAAAAAAATCCAAATCCTTTGAGAACGAGAGAGGCGAGAACATCCATCTTTTTTGAACATGACAAGGAAACCCCAAATTTGGTAGGCTTAAACCCATAAATCCCAGTGATTCATTAGTGTACCTGCTTGTCGCGTAACTTTTCGTACCTACGTAAGTTAGATAGATCTAAATGTCATTTTTCGTCTGGAAAAAAGTTGTCCCAGTCCCAGCGTTCGTTTGATAAGTTACGCAATTCGTGTGTGGACGCAACCACCGCAATTTGTGACCGAAGAAAGTTGATTGATTCATACTGTAAACTGGATAACTCAAGATTAATTAGTTGTGATGTTGTGCGTAAAACTCTTTTACTAAAATTACACGTGATTTAAAAATACGATTATATACCGCCCCGTCTCTGCACTGTCTGCGCCTTTTGATTAAGTGCCAGAATCTTGAGTAGGTACTTTAAACAAGAAATTCATTTACAGACAGGACATATATATACTTTGATGATTTTTTTCGCAAATAATGTTATCATGATAGGGTTCCCAATGAAGACGCTAGGCATAGCAGTCAAGAGAAACTGAACACCTACACTTTTAACACGAAAAGTTCATCAGTTTATTATTGTTTTAAATATCTCCCTTCAATTTTGTATTAAAAAAAAAGATTACACTTCTTCAGAAACTTCACCCAAACTCTAACTATCTTTAAGTTTTATAAGGTAACTAAATTAAATTGAGAGCAAACCGCAGACGCATCAATTTAGGTGGCCAATTGTTGCCAAACGAACCTGATATTGACCCAAGAAAAGTGGTTCCACAAATTCGCACTGATCAAATACGGTGAAACCACAAACATTTAAACACCGAACACAGTTATTACACGTCCATAAATCCATAAACATAATCGATAGCAATTGAGATATCAAATTTTGGGATGTTAGAACCATCAAGGCAATTTAAACTTTAAGCGTTTTCTAATTCGTTGCAAATTTAATTGCATGTTTAATCTAAATTGTCGTTTTTATTGGGACCATATTTATTTTATCAGGTATGCAAAACTGAACTCAAGCCAGATGGATTAAAGTGCTTTTTCGTTACAGTTGCGCTTCTTGATTTATCTACAGGGCGGTCTCACACTTATGTATTCCCCAGGGACTCTACTAACCATAAATTGAGATGCACTAATGGTAACTTTGCTTAGCCTGGGGGGGAAACAGTGTCAATGACTTCTTAAAGTCAGATTTGCTCCTTTTTCAACATTTCTCCGTACTACATTCGCTTTCTTTCGGTTAAACGGTAATTCCTTATGATTTATAACATTTATACATCACGTGTTAGGAGAACCAATTTACTTTAAGTGTCAGAATTACTGTCACCTCGCTTTAAATACGTCAATTTAATAATGATTTAGAGCAGGAAGCAGTTTATTTTATATAATATAAGATACCTACAGTCGCTAATAATTATGCAAGCGACATTTTATGTTTGGTTAATACTATCTGAGCTCTATAAAATGATCTGGTTTATGCTAGTTAAGTTTAATTAAGTGTTACGACAGAAAATGACTTAGAAATTATACTATTGAGAGATGATGATGATCCTGAATGAGCCAAGGGTCCGCTTTGGCACCTTATCCGAAGATTCGGAAAATACACTAGTTTTACAAAAGCGACTGCCATCTGACCTTCCAACCCAGAGGGAAAACTAGACCTTGTTGGCATTTGACCGGTTTCTTCGCGATGTTTTCCTTCACAAATGCTACTGTTTAATATCAAATTCTATTTATTACGTTCTTATATAAACCCAGAGGTACGAGTCGGTGTTCGATCATATAATGTAACCTCCAGTTGGTTCAGAAGATCATCATATCAGCCGAAAGACGTCCATAGGCCGCCCTCAAGGAGTGCTAAAGTGACCTCCTGCGCCACCCGCATTCAGCGGACTCCCACGACCTTTACCAGGTCATCAGTCCACCTACCCACGCCGCGCCTTCTGGTACGTGGTCGCCATTCGAGAACCTTTCCGCCCCAACGGACATCGGTTCTACGTGCAATGTGCCCCGCCCACTGCCACTTAAGTTTAGCGATTCGGAGGGCTATATCGGTTACCTTGGTTCTGCTGGTTCAGAAAATATAGACTCAAAATCAATATTACAGTATGAAGTACAGTAAAAAAAAACTACTCTACATGCTATACGGAATCTTTGTCCACTCCGCTCCCGCGCCCCGGATCTTGGCACAGATATGACAATTTTGTCATAAAACTATATCTGACATCGGTGATGTTATTCATCTACAGTGTGAAGAATTTCATCACCCGATAAGTAGAAATTCCACCCATTAATATAATATTAACGGGTGTTCAATATCAGAACTCCAATTTGTTCGAGGGGCTATCGAGATCGTAAAAACGCCGTAAAACTCGACACTCGTGAACACACGTGGGGGCGAAAGATTATTATTTGGAGAGAGGCGTAAATCACGCACTTTACATAATGAAAATACGTCGTTTCATGACAATTAATTAATTAAAAATTCGGCGATAAATGGACTAAATTAACCAGTTATGGAATGAAGTCGGTGTACTTTATTACAGTTGGTGACGTATTTTATAGTTGGACGATATATGTCATAGCAATATTACAAAAGTCAGTCAATCCGTTTTTTTTAATTTATTGAGCAATATTAATAAAGTAGTACATTTTGGTGTACATTTTTTTTCATCAGTGGAAACCTCTGGGGTTTATATGCTGATGAATAGTTACATGATGTTATGTGATGCTGATGTTACATCATTTTAGTTTCGTAGCCAGCAACATTTGGGTTAACCTTTCAAATTAGTAGAATTACTTAAAAATCAAAATCGAAATCAATTATTTATTCTGCAAATAGGCCACAAGGGCACTTTTACATGTCAAATGGTATTTTACAATATAATAATATTATGTAGTAGTCTTACACAATAATCATTTTAAGATTGCAGATTTTAACCAATAAGTACCTAAACGGTTAACATACGAAATGTCACTAAATGAAAATTAAAAATTAAAAAAATGTAAAATTCTCCATTACATTCGATATAAGGTCTGTATCAGAATTAACAATAAGTTTATGATATTAGTTTAGTAACCCAGAGATGTGTAAGGTCTCTGAGCGTCCAAATACAATTAATAATTATTCTAATGTTCTTAGAGATGTATACTGTCTCTAAGCGTTAAAATAAAAAAAGGATCATTAATGTAATATTGTCAGAGATGTACAAGGTCAATAACAATAAAACGTGTCAAGAACAGAAAGATGTCCCTCGTCAAAATAATGGTAATAACACTAGTATTTGAGTAGTTATTATGCCCTTGCAAGCATGAACAGACCGGACTCCACAAACAGCACCCGATCACGAGTATGACGCATATCTCAGCCATCGCCTCCCTCAACCATATGTTAGGGAAGGTGGCGACCCGATCAACGACGCCACCGTAAGCAAAGCCCTTTAAGCGAGCATGACATATTCAAGCCACTGTACATTGATAATAGCAAAGATTAAAGCGACTTGTTCGGCGAGAAAAAGCATTACGTGCTCTCATGTTACATAAAACGGAACAGCTATTTCCGGTAGGTACCTACTTATAATAATTACAAAGGCAAGACAATCATTCTCGAAGGTATATTAATTCTAATAGAATTTGACTACTACGGCTTAAAGCCATTTTTGTCGTTTAAGAAATCGTTGACATTATAATACGCCTTGCTTAGCAAATCATTTTTAATATGAGACTTAAATTTACTGAACGGCAAATGAACAATTTAAGTCATACAACTTTTTGAAATAATTACTAAAACTACGCAACGGGACATTATTTGACTGCCGCACTATCGGCCTGTAAAAAATATCTCTATACAGATACAGATATGAATAGGATAGATATACTCTCACTGCCCACAATAAAGCAACACAATATAAAATTTTGTTGTGAGCTTAAAAAAACACAGTTCGAACTTTCGTGAGACATGTCTAAAATACCTACTACTAATAAATCCACGGTATTTTTAAACTCCGTATTAAATGTCACCATGTTTCGAACTCTTGTCACAAGAATCTTGTGGGACTTTCAAAAATATTAATACAAATAATATCTAGTTCGTTCTGAATTTCGGAAGTATTTTAACGTATATTTAGATTTTACAGTTTTAACCAGGCTTCCCTTTGGTATTTTAATAAGGTCCGTCGTACATACTCAGGGATATTTTATTGGAATACCGCAGTTCAACTTTTATCTGGAAAACAGTTGGAAAAGCCGTAAACTGCTAAACTCCGGTTTCCCACAGTTAATATTACCTTAACGCGCCGTTAAGTGGGCAAACATCTTCGCACAGTGTGAGGAAATGCACAGAAGTGTCAAATAAATATTGCTTAAAAAACGTATCCAATACGAAACAAAACCCACTGTTAAAACTAGTGGCTCTGTGTGCTGCTGTTAGTATTATACAACTAAGAAAGAAAGAAAGAAAATAGTTTATTAGTGCAAAAATTCGCGAACCCGTGAATTTTTTAGAAAAGGCTTGTTTTTAATTTCGAACAATTGAATCGACAAATAAACCTGTATTGAACCTGCTCACAAAATTTGACGAGAATCGGTGGAGAAATGCGACCTGTAGAGGAGATCAGCCGGACAGACGGCCCAACATACGAAAGAATTTATGCCCAACCTAAAACAGAACTTCGATGGATTCGCTCCATCGTTAAAAAAAATTAAGTAAGTATGTCAAAACAAGATTATTAAGTAAGTTTGTCAAAAAACTATGTATTATCTTCATACGTGGATGTATGAACAACTACCTGCGAGGGTACTAAAAATAAAAATAAATTTTGAACAGCTTATTTTAATTTAAAAAAAAATGAGTCAAATCTGAATCTATCCACTATGCTCTACGATTTGTATCTACTAACTAATAGTCCTAATAGAGCAAATTGGACATTTTCCTCCAATTTGCTCTACGAGTTTTATCGATAGAGCAAATTGATCAATTTTTCTCCAATTTGCTATACTAGTTCTAACGATAGAGCAAATTGGAAAAAAACAGTTCTACTGGTATTTCAACAGCTTTTACGGAGCCCCGCCCCACGGGGCTCCTATTTCTGGTCTGCTTGCCCTTCGGGCATCTGAAGATACCTAACGAACCTAATCTACCTATCTTTTACAATCTTAAATATAAAAGAGGTTGTTTTGGCAGTTCCGGAGATATCACTATTTTTCTAACCTCATTACGGCTTTACCCGTGTAATACAAAAAACGCAGACTGAGCCGTGAGATGAAATTTAGCATATTTCCATCCCGAAGGCTTACTCTACATCATCATCATTATCATATTAGCTAGAAACCCTACACGTGACCTCCGGGTGGTGCTAAAAGAACAGCAAACTCGGCAGCTGCACTGTTCCTTCTGAACCTCGCAGCGCACACTGGAACTCTATCAGCGACATCAATACGAATACATATATGTACCAGTGTGTAACCGCCATACGATAAATAAATAAATATCAGCTGAAAGACGTCCACTGCTGGACATCCCAAAAAGAGTGCCACAATGACCGCTCCTACGCCGCCCACGTCCAGCGGCACGCGACCTTTACCAGCAGGTCATCAGTCCAGTGCCGGTACGTGATCACCACTCAAGAACCTTTCCGCCCCAACGGCTATCAACCGATGGACACAAAGAACCCTACGTGCAATGTGCTCTGGGTTCATTCTAGATGGTATAGGTACAGTCAATGTCACCAATATGTATATACCCAAAGTTGCAAAAATATGTATACAACAACCTTACTTCCGTAGTAATAAGGTCTGGTTACATATTTCTGTAAGTTTGTGGTGTATACATATTGGTGACCTTGACTTACTGCCCTGGTGAAAAAATGTTTCCCTACTGTTTACGTACACTTTTGTACCTGTTCCCTTGTAAGATTTGTAGCCGATACATACCAACTTGCAAATACACAAACTGGCCAGAAGGACACAGATCGAATGGAAATAACACATAATCGGCGTAAATTAATATCTATTGTCTCGACAATGTGATACAATTTTCCGTCAGTCTAGTCTAGAACTCTAGACCAGTGGGCCATTCTATCCATTACATAAGCCACCCGTGTTTTACTCAATCATGTCCACACGGAACTCTAAAACATGTCTAGCACGCCAGAGGAAAGGTGTAAATCACTCCAGTAGTTAAACGTTTAAGTATCGAAGTCATAAAAGAAAACAATTTGTACCGGACAACTGTTTTAAGCGAAGTTAACGGCTGTCAAAATTGCCACTGGGTAGGACTTCCGCTTTGTTGATTTAGTGAAGATTTGATGGGTTTTTAGTGGGATTTTTTAAGAGGCAGTAAATTTTAAGCGTCTCTTTTATTTAGTTTGTGCCACAAAGAATGGAGGAATCTTCGCTCGCGTTATGTACTTACGGTTCTCACCGACCGGGCCGGGTCGGGGCGCGCCAGTGCGTTTAACAAGTTGCCAAAGAAATTTGAAGCCTTAATACATGCTTTACATTTCATAATTGAATGGACTTGCGGACCCGATCGGCTCCTCGTGGACGTGGATGGCTATGCTCGGCTGTGGTCGCATCTGACCGGCTCCGTGCGGCTATTGCCAACTGCACTCAGGCCTCCACAGATCGATTGCGGGGCGGTTGTGGTGCGGGTCGGGCGCAGCGCGGTTGACAAGGTCATACTTCTTATTCACACCGCAGAAGGGCAGGCGGCGGCGCGTCGCGCGCGTTTCTAACGCGGTAAAAACGCGGGCCCTTGTTAGGACCGCGTTCGATGTGTGTTTAAAGTGTAATTTCAATGCTTTACAACTTGCGCGCCCAGGACCTTCTGCTTCGTAGGCAGCGTCACTTCCCACTAGGCTAACCGGCCATAAGTAACTATAAGTACGTCTAAAGTAGGGCACATACAATAAACACCCATATGATAACCAATGCTGGACTATTTAGTGACCCATAGGGTACGACCATAAACTTTTACATAGGTGCAGATCTATAATCAGGAATAGTTTAGAAAGTTGAAATGGATGTAGCACAAATACACTAGGAAGTTAATAAAATAACCGCTAAGGCAATTAGTCAGGGGATCGAGACTACGAAATGTTTATAAGCCTAAGGGTTATTAATATGACTCCCGTCTAACCACATAAAGGCTTAATTCACTTTAGAAGAACTGATATCGCATCCTATATAGAAAGAAAGAGACATTTATACCAGACAAAAAAAGCGTTTTGTCACGAAAGGGTTCGCAGCACCCACGTATATAGGCACTTCACGTTGAGAGAAAACAAAGAAGCAAAGGAGACGGGTAGTTTATATACCTACGAGAAATAACTTAGGTACCCGCCTCTTTCTGAGTGTTCTAAGTTCTAAGGCACTTCACGCTGTTTGTAGTGCGCATACCGCGTTCGATGCGCATTGCACGTCAAGTGAAACAAAGAAGCAAAGGAGTAGTTTATATACACGAAATAACTTAGGTACGCATCTCTTTCTAAGTGTTCTTATTAGAAACAGATGTATAGTCTATCTTGCCTGCGGTCTTGTGCTAGCGGTGCTAGATGCTACGAGACGTAATCGCGACAGATTTTTTCAAACTCCTTCGCTTTATTGATTCACAACCCATCACATTAGCCCATTGCAGTTCCGCAAGACCCACTCTCCCTTTTTCGCCATTCAGTCACCACCAACTGGCCGGAGGGGTACGATTACCAAGCCGTGACCTCCATTAGAGAACCTGTTTACTCAGCCGACCATCATTGGCATCGGTTCTGCGACGAATGCATGTGACCAGCCGCAGTGGGCTGGTCACATCTGTCGCAGAACCGTTTGCTACACTTCTGAACTATGTGTTACTTTAGTCTTATTTGACTTTTTTGATTACGCAGCCATAATTCTATCATTATCATCATCAATTTAAGAGCTGCTCTTGTCGGTGTAGTTCGACGCAGTTCTTTCCATTTTTGCCACTCTCCTGGCTGAACTCTCACAAAGTTGGATCGAGAACATGCCAAAGAAGCCGCAATAGTGCAGCGCTGACAGGCTCCCGGGACGGGTCCCGGACTTATTTGTATGTAACAGCCATTTTTATTTTTCATACAAAAAGTAGCATATGTCACCCGATTTTAAAAGCTACAGTGGAACATACGTAGGTACATACTTCTGCCTTTCTTTCAGCTCTGCCGTAGTCGGGCAAAAAAATGCCATCAAAAAGATGGCTGATCATAAACAGCAGGCGGTCTTATCTGCGAGAAGCGATCTATTTATGACAATCTTATAAAATCTATAAATTTATCACCCTATAAAAAGTAGTTACAAACTTTATAACTTCATATACCTAGTCCGCAAACCGTAAAATGAACACAAAATTTCAGTTCATTATACACTAGATTCATATCAAAACAGTAAATGTTTTACTAGGTATTTCGATCGTGTTTACAGCCCACCTCATTTGAATGTCGTAATAGTACATTACTGCAAAGGCCGTGAAGTAAGGGATTGATGGACGAGTTTGGGCTAGACGGCCGAGTCGTAGACGAGGCCGGATACAACGAGTCCAGCAATCCCTGTTCCGGCCGAGGCTTGTATAGTGCTTTTCTCAAACGATGTGAGGAAATAATAAATAGTTATTTGTTATACAAGGGTGCAGTTATAATTTAACCGCGAGTGTGGAATTGAAACACGAGCTAGCGAATGTGAGTGGTTTAAAAATAGAATCCTTTTCACCTCACTAAAGTGAGAAAGATTCTAGATAAAAAATCTCAAAAAGAAAAAAAAAATTAAAAAGAATAATATTAAAAAAACATTACAAAAGAGTAAAACAAAAAGGAAAAAAATATTTAAAAAAAAAAAACAAATAAAACAAAAAAAACGCCCAAAAAATGACAAAAACAAAAAAAAGGGAAAAAAATGGACAAAAAAACAAAAACAAACAAAAAACATTAAAAAAAACAAACAAAAGGAAAAAAACAAAATAATAAAAAAAACAACAAAAAACAAAAAAAAACAACTAAAAAAACAAAAAAAACGCCCCAAAAAATGACAAAAAACAAAAAAAAAGGAAAAAAAAATGGACAAAAAAAGAAAAACAAACTAAAAACATTTAAAAAAAGGAAAAAAAAAAACAAAAAAAAAGAAAAACATTAAAAAAACAAAAAAAACATTTAAAAAAAACAAAAAAACGAAAAAAAAAGAAAAACAAACAAAGAACATTAAAAAAAACAAAAAAAAGAAAAAAAAACATTAAAAAAAGTAAAACAAAAAGGAAAACTTGAAAAAATTAAAAAAAACGACAAAAAAAACAAAAAACATTAAAAAAGTAAAACAAAAAGGAAAAATAGATAAAAGAATTATAAAAGACCCTACAAAAATTTTTACATTAAAAAATAGACAAACATCAAGAAAAGAAAAGATTTTTTTTTAAATCATTAAAAACAATAAACAAAACTAAAAGATTACAAAAAAAAATTAAAAAACTAACAATTTTTTTTTTACAAAAAACAAAAACAATTAAAAAAAAGTATTGGTGGTTGGCAGTATGTATTTTTTCCTTTGTCTGTTTAATATCAGTAAGCAAATTTAAAAAGTTAGAGTAGCGGCCAATAATGTTTTTAGTTAGGGTTTTCATACATTACTTCTTGGCCTAGGCCAAGAAGTAATGTAGGGAGCCATAAACAAGGAACTTCATGTCTTCATTTCGTGACATTAACGCATACATTTCCGAGCATGTTTGAGAAAATTCCTTTTCATTTGTTTTTACACTGGTACTCCAATTCAAATGGTAGTAGGTGTATATGAAGTTCATTGGCGCTTGCGAGAAATGCTCTGACGTATATTCCGGTTCATCAGAGCTTATCACAGCTTGGTTTATGCGTGCCTGGTAACTGTCGCTTGGAGCTAGACTTAATTAAACTCCATTGACGATGATGCAATTGATTTGATAGTTTCGATAAAAGCCGATGTAACTAAAATCAGTTAAGTTGAGGTTAAACTAATGATTAAACGGTATTGTCACTGCAGGCGACATATAAGATATATTATCGCCGCGAGAACACTTAACGCTTATTAGGTCGAATTGTATGCGCGTCAGGTAGGTCTAAATGTCACTTTTTATATGGAAAATTGACTGTTAAATTGTACCGACGCTCGTTCGGAACGTTACGTGATTACCCCTCTGATGACGCTGGTCGATTGCGTAAAGTGCAATTTACACATGAAGGGTCAACGGAAAGAACATGTCTAGTCACTTTTTTTTTCAAAATGAATTTTTAATGTCACGTAATAAATACGTAGCGTTGTCATGTACGTAGCTCAACATTTTGACATTAAAATATCATTTTGAAAAAAAAAAAATACGAGACATGTTCTTTCCGAGGACCCTTCACATGCAAGTTTCTTATAGATTCACTTGTAATGAGCATTCTAGCGAATGTTACATTACAGAAATAAAGAAAACATGTATTCGTGACAACAGCGCAATGACAAGTTTAGACACATGTACACATTTCTCACGAAATGGACACAACTCAGCTTAATGCTGGCAGCGCCAGCGCTGGTCTTTCGTTGTGGCCATTCGGTGAAACACGGAACAATGACGACACGATCGCACACAAGGTCAATTTACAAATAAAAACACTCTTACGGGTAAAAGCTCGCAAAATAAACAGGAGCGTATTAGCGAGCATTCTAGCGATAACTACGACAGTTTTGCTTCGAGTTTTTCGCCGAGCCAAGCAATTTTGTTATCCCTCTCCGCCCACATTCTGTTTACCAGAGCGTTCGCTAGAATGATCCTGAAAATGTTCGTAGCGAATGTTTGGCTCAATGCTTGGCTCTTTTTAACCTACTCGAAAAAAAAAGGAGGAGGTTCTCAATTCGACTGTATGTTTTTTTTTTTCCTTGTTCAGTGGACAAATTTATAAACGGCGAATGCTCGATGTTCTGTTACATGTTCATGCTCAAGTCTATCCACACCTTAGCCTAGAATAAACTTGTATAAACTAGATTAATTTGAGAAAAATAGTTTTCCCAAAATATCACGTCCCAAACCAATTTCTCAAACTAATCTAGTTTATACAAGTTTATTCTAGGAAAGGAGGAATGCAAGCGCAAATGGGAAGCCAATATAATATGAACGTTTGTTACATAAGTTTCTTAAAATATCACGCCGATAGCCTGCGAATGTCAAATAACGTTTTGTATGGCAATCGAACCACCTTAAGTGTCTGCCAGACGGTTGCCAACACGCCCCTCCGACCGAGCGACCTTGGTCCGCACTGACCGTGTAGACAGTTGTTTGCAGCAAAATTTCATATATACTACAGCGTCGTTTCACATTGTTTACCGAGGTATAGGTACCTTAATCCAGTAACTTTGTCGCCTGAAAGTACGGGGTAGTTGCGTCAAATCCGGTAGTTCTGATTTTTTGCAGACTTGTTTATGATGTTGGCCCAATGAATAATCCACGTTTGTGACCTCGAGCGCCGAACGCAACATAGTCAAAAATCGAAAATACCTGTAAAAATAATGTATTCTCAAACGCTCGACGTTCGTTCAAAAAATAACGTTATCAGTCTGAAAAAAGTTTTTTTAACCGTACCGTTAATGAGGCTGGATTTGACGAATATTTCTGCTTATAAAGGTTAAGGTTGCGACTAGCCTGTCACTGTGATATTCACAATAAGTACCTACTTCAAATGCAATTAAAATAACAGGTTGACTTTTAGTTTCGTTTTTACGAGGCGTTTATGAAGCATAAAAGTAGACTGAGAAAATACACGGAACAGTAAAAAAATTAATGACTGTTGTTGATTGTGACAGAATATGGAAAAAGTAATCATCAAATTACTTTGTAAATTCATTTGTGTCTTTGAGAGGAAACGCTTATCATCATATTATTAGCCGAAAAACTAACTGCTTGACATATAGGCCTATCGAGTAACCCTATAAAATCACCGTGTTACCCTCGGACTTAGACGTCGGTTACAGGCTAATTCTGGCTTCGGTTAAGTCCATCATTCTGATCAGACTGTCGAGAGAATTATCGCGTAACCCCTGTGAATGTCAGAAAACTGACAGGAGACTGAACATCAGTGCGTCAGTCCGGAGGTTACACGATAATTCTCTCGTCAGTCTGACCAGAACGATGGACTGAACCGAGGCCAGAATTAGCGTGTAACCGATGTTTTATTAATGATTAAGCTTGCTCACAAAATGCTACAAGAATCGGTAAAGAAATGCGACCTGTAGAGGAGAACAGCCGGACATCTGGAGATCCAGACATACGAAAGAATTTTGTTCGCTTCGCTCGCTGGTTCAATAATATGTATTAATATGTAAGTTTGCATGTCATGCCATTCCTCAGCCTTTCATCCATCCTCGCTATGTGGGACCCTGTTTTATAACTTACGAATACCGACACAGATGTAGGTAGGTGATACTTCAATTATTGTGTACCCAATTAGCGTGAGTCGTCCAACCAAAATTAATTTCAGTGTCATTTTGTCAGGAAAATTTAGCCTATAAATTATTTGATAATTAACAACTTAGAAAAGTTGAAAAACGCCCCGATATTAATTTCAAAGTTCAATATCTCAAACCCGGCTGAACCGATTTTGTTCTTACGTAGCTATACATATAAGAACCATCTCGATAACGTCAGCTTTTTGACAAAAAACCGCATTAACATTAATTTCCATTCGTTTTGGACTTACGATGCCACAGACACTTCAAACTTATTACGTTGGGGGTTCAAAAATTAACTACACTGGCCTGCAAAAGACGGTATAACAGTTTTAGTTATCGTCACGTTTATGAGTGTTATATATATATATATATATATATATATGTTCACTTGCGGTGTGTATCCCGAGGTACTGAAAAGCACTCGAGTGTGTCCAGTATATAAGGGCAAGGGTGAAAAGAGTTCTGTTGACAATTACAGACCTATCACTATCGTGCCAAATATCTCTAAGATTATTGAATCCATTGTGTCAAACTCCTTAATGCACCACCTTGAGACAAACAACTTACTGACGGACAGACAGTTTGCCTATAGAAAAAATAGATGTACCACAACAGCTGCATATCAGATATACGATTGCGTAACAACGGCGTTGGATGCGAAACAAAAGGCTGCAGGCGTATTCTGCGACCTTTCGAAAGCGTTCGATGTGATTAATCACGAGTTGTTAATAAAAAAGATAGGGCATTATGGAATTATGGAAAACACTCAAAGATTACTCACATCGTTCCTACAAAATAGGCGGCAGACGGTTGAGGTCAAAATGGAGGGCAAAATCTTAAAATCTGAGACGGGTGTACTCGAGTATGGAATTCCACAGGGCTCTTCGCTTGGAAATACCTTGTTTCTAATTTTTGTCATTGACCTCCCTTCCTCTGTAGCCGAAGGTACTATGGTGTTGTTTGCCGATGACACCACAGTTGTAGTAACCGCTCACACGTACTCACAACTTGAGCAAAAGGTAACAAAAACGTGTACCCAACTTCACGAGTGGTTCTCGGCAAACGGCCTCATACTCAATGTGTCAAAATCCAACGTGATGTTGTTCGCAGCCGGAAACACTACACACATTCCACTAGTACAGGGTCCGATACCCCACTGTGACTCTTGCAAATTCCTCGGATTTACTATTGATGCCAGGCTGAAGTGGAGAGAACATGTAGACAATTTGTGTGAAAGGTTCAAACTACAAAAACGAGCCCTACGTATATTGGCAGGGGTAAATTCGGGGCACTCGTGTAGAGAACTCTTCAAACAGTACAAGATGATGACTCATTATTCACTATACGTATTTAAAGTAATTATGTTCACGCGTCGAAACATTCACTTATTTGAGCGATTTAATATGCCTGGCAGAATCACCCGTCAGACGGGGCGATTACTGCATGTATCGCGGCGACTCGCGCTGCTCGACAGGAGCCCGCGCGTGGCAGGCAGGCCCGTCGATGTACGAGCGCCTACCCGCCACTATAAAAAATGAGACCTCAAACGACATATTTGAGCGCCGACTAAAGGAACTTTTATTATCAAAATCGTTGTATTCCGTAAAGGAATACAACGAACAAACATTTTAAGTTGTATCTGCATTAAATGACATGTTTAGTTTAAAATGAAATTATTATTTTATTATTAATTTTGTATACCTATTAAATTTTTTCCACTTTCAATTTTGTATGTATACCCAGTATATTTTTCCACTGTTGACAATTTATATCTAGGATGCCCTAGCTTTTATTAATAATTTGACATTGAAACACATTTTATTTCCTTGACATTGTAATATTTTAATATTATGATTGTTTTGTTTGTTTTCATTTTGCACTTTATTTTGATTTGACTATTTATATTATTGTTATTCTTATACACTCTGACGATCTTTTTGTGAATTCATGCTATTTTAACTTATAAAAATAACATGTAAATTTTCAAAATGAAATAAATTAATCTAATCTAAACTAATCTATACCTTATTTTGCAGGCCAGTGTAGTTTCACATTTAAGTAATGTGTTTATGCATATAATTTACAAATAGAAAAGTACACATCAAGAAAGATGCAAATGAAATATATCTTTGCAAAGTGGATGTACCGTAAGGAGGTACTAGATCTTATGGTATACATCCACTTTGCAGCAAAACTAACCCACTTAGGTAAGTTCAAGTTCAAGTTTCTTTATTTGGCCAAGTAACAAAATAACGTTACATCTAGCAAGTCATGATACATAACACTTTTCTCTTAATTTAATCATGCACTTATACTTAAAATAGGATAACAATAACGAAATTTTACAAGTCAAATGTAATTGAATTATCTACGTAGGTACTTACTATATGTATAACAATTATAAAATGGATCTCTTTTGTTTAATTTTTTCTGTAAATTCATTGACTGTGTAAAATGTAAGTAGGTTAGTTTTGCTTATCTTTACAGCTTGTTGTGATGACGATACGCGCAATACAATTTGTATAAATAAGGATTACTCAGTTATATTATCCGGAGATAGAATAATGACGTAATAGAAGCAAGATTTTACTGTGCAGTGCCCGCAAAAAAGCTTCAGGAATATTCATTCTTACGTTAACTTTTATGGTGACAGAGTGAGAAATTTTGTGAAGATTCCAAAATGGGGAAGGTCAAGTGCTCAGAACTGCGATGTGAACTGCTGCGACTGGATATGAAAGAACTCTTCAAACAACTGGAAGAGCTGAAAACTGAGCTCTCAGAATCTCAGAGTAGGTAAAGTGACTGGAGGAGCTGCTTCCAAGCTGTCCAAAATCCGGGTGGCGAGGAAAGCTATTGCCCGTGTATATGTCACCGATAGATTGTGAACACCGTCAGTTTATAATCTTACTCGTGATATTATAAACTGTCCAAAATTGTGAACTGTCAAAACCGTTCACAATTTAACGCAATATTTTTCGTTAGTTTATAAACTTTCAATGTCGAATCGTCAAATTATGAACTGAGATCAAATCGGCTTGCTACGTAACAAACGTACACAAAGACTAGGCAGGTTAGGTTAGTTAGGTTTATCGGTTGCCCGAAGGGCAATCCGCCCAGAAATAGGAGCCCCGCCGCGGGGCTCCGTTGACACTGCTGGATGCTGAAATAAATGGAATAAAATCTCCGAATAACAAAAAAAACAATCATGTTCTGATGTAAGTGGAAACTGATGCAAGTGGAATAATTCACTCAACCAAACAGCGCACAGGTTGCGTTCCGAATCAGGCAAATTTGATTCAGTTCACAATTTGACGATATGCCACTGTTAATTTATAAACTAACGAAAATGAATGCGTAAAATTATGAATTATTATGGCAGTTCACAATATTCCGTCAGTTTACAATATAACGGGTAAGATTATAAACTGACGGTTTTCACAATCTAACGGTGACATATACATTGTGTATACAATTCGCAATTCTATTTTGAAAAGTCTCATGTTATAAAATTAAACTTTTTAAACTCCTCATTTTGATAAGTACCCCACTTGATGTGATAGGAAAACATTTTTTTTTTCAGTTCGCACATTATTGATCATATAATCTGCCATTTTTTTTTATTGTGTCGTCATATATCCTATGTTACCCGGGTTGACGTAAGGATTCTAATCGGTTAAGGCGTTGACTAGTTCTGGTGGATTAAAGAATCTGACATACCCACATATATCATATACCCTGAAAACATTACACTCCTTTTCGTTGGGCAGTCGTCGTGTAAAAACATTACACTCCTTTCTGTTGGGCAGTCGTGTAAAAAGTCGATTTTTTTATCTAAAAGCAAACTAAATAAAATAAGAAAAGGAATACAGATACGAAATAGCAAAATTTGAGTTTGCTTCGGCGTTTCTTCTTGACGGTGGTCTTTTATTCTAGAAATGCTGGCAGATGTTGACTTGTAAAAGTGCCATACTACTGCTACCTACTTGCAGAATAAAGTTCATTCAATAATTTATTTTTATCAAGATAAACCAGCCAGCACTGAATGTGTATACGTATCATTATTATCCTGCGATTCTCAGTTTTAGTTAAAGTGTTCTGATTTCATTGAAATTGCATTAGCAGTCCATTCCATTTCTTGATAGGAATGCTTCTTTAGCAACCACAACTTTGAATAGCTGATTCACACAAGTGCAAGTATAAATAAGTTTACTAACTACGGATACAAATCATGTCAACGCTTAAGTTTTCTCCCCATAAAAGTACAAATAAACGCTAGAGTTAGTTCCAGTCTATTGTTGAACTCGATTAAATTTAGCACCAATTAAAGTCCCATTTGGTCCATTGACGACGGTACTTTGATAGCTAGAGCAAGATAAGCAGACAGACATACGACTGCGAATAATATAGATGCTAAATGGTTTGTCAGATTTATGATCTACTGAGACTTAGTCACAGGACCGTCGTAAAACAGTGATAAAGAAAAAGCTTTGTTCGTTTTGAGTACTCTTAAACTTATGGGAAGTATTTATCTGTGTGATATAATATATCTAGAGCCATTCCATTAAATATAATGCCAGTTTTACGCTGTAGTAAGACTTGTGGTCAAATCTGCATTTAAAACGCAAGTTAATTTTATCTGTTGTAATAATCTTTTCTTGCTATGCTGCATTAAAACTTGCACTTAGCTTCTAAATCTCCTTTTATTATCAATTCTATAAACTTGTAAAGAACAGGTAATTAAAATTTTAACCTAAAATAAAATTTATTTTTAACAGATATTACAGAAACATCTTCTTAAATCAACCAACAACCAATAAGACTTAACCAACAAGATTGTCTTGTCAAATCAAAATCGCCGATTAAATTAATCTTATCACGCAATTAAGTTAACAAGTTAATTCGACAATTATCTGCGTTGTAGACCACACGCGGATTGTAGCGGGCTGTCCTCCCGCGCAGTGATCTATGGCCCAATGTTGGGATAAGTAAATCAAGCGTATGAAGTGTGTGGGCGATAATACTGCCTTGCGGGTCGCCTTGCGGTAGCCTCTCTGACTCACCACATCCTAATGAGAATTACGGAAGAAAGTTTATCAAGTACCAGATAAAAATAACAGTTGGAACAGAAGTGTCGTTCATTAACATAATTATATCAGATAGAGCCACTTATAATTAAAAAATTTGATAATTTATGGACGATCTTATCGACGTCTTAAGCCCACGTACCTACTCATAGGTCGTAAAAATTTGGCTATTTAATTATCGACTTCTAAGCTTTTTAATCGGACATTTGATCATTAACACATGATCAATGATACTAATACTAATGTTAATGAGATATTATCTATTTTCATTGTATCAGATGGATATTGTTTTCATCAAACTGGAAACATTGTGCAATAAATTATTTAATTCATATTCAAATAAGAGTGCGGTAAGTAATCAATTTTTTTAACTAATTGCAATTATATTTAACGAAAATTAAAATCTTACTGCTCGTACTAAATCGTTTCTGCGTATTAAGTCCAACCAAAAATTAGGCTTTATAGCCCTCAACTTTGGCAATGTTCACTGGAAAGTCGAATCTTCTTTTCTCTATGACCATTTTACGTAATCGTCGCCGACTTACTACAGCTGTACTAAAATCTACCGAAACAAGTGACAAGCTACAAAGTTGTACTTAGAAGCCGGTGGATCCAGCGTGGCCATTAAGTACTTTATGGTCTCAACAAGCATTTAGACGACAAGGGTGCGTGGGCGCACCACTGTTTATTATTTTATCGCGATTGTGGTATTGGTGTTTGCTGTCAGGCTAAGTGCTGTAGCTTTATATAATGCTTGTTTGGCGTCGGGAAGTGTTGATTATGGGGGAATTGCGCTAATGGTGATCTAGTTCGGCCGTTGGTGGACTCATCACAAATCACAACTGATGGGGAGGGTTGAAACTACTGTTTCTATTTGCTTTAGATCGATAGCAGCTTGGATTGTAGTCGAAAGAATCGACCGTTCCAGGAATTGACTGCACAAAATAAACTTCCTTATTATAACACAATTGCTTTAGATACTTGTGTTTATACAACACATTTCGTTCTAGTTTTTATGTTCCGAGACTGCTTCCACATTATTGGATCGTTCTAATTTTTTTTGTGCTCTCTGGCACTGTCGCAAATTTATTTTCCGAAACAAGGAGTATCATTCTAATAAATTAAGCGTAACATTATACACGTGGTAGTCACACCCACAGCTGTGACAATTTGCACAAAAATCGAAGCGAAGTTCAATCCGATATTTTTTTCATGTTTACCTTCCTCAGAATACTGAAGAATCTACTGTATATAAGTGTGTGTTTTATATTACATTAAATAACCACTTCAATATACTGTATACTGCCTAAAATTCCTTTAGAGTCCGGAAACACTTAACAAATATTGCTGCACTAAGTTATTCACTGTCGAGGCATTCTGTTAACGATACTTCATGAAAATATAGTTCAACTAGATAAGTACGTAAACAAATGTAAAAAAAATCACAGATTTGACTAAAACAGGCATTTAACCGGTAAATATTCAGTTTACTGTCGTTTAGTTAGCTAGCACTATTAAAGTATAATGTCTGCTCAAAGGCTAGAAGCTATTAGTAGGACATTAAATACCATGTCATGATAATGTGTTATTTATGGCCATGAAGTAGTTAACATGACATTCAATGCACGTGTTGTATGTGCTTTTCCCTTTTTATATAGGTCTGTAAAAAGGTCATTCAATACATAAAATAACAAGGTGGAATGATGACCTGGTAAAGGTCACGGGTTTCTTTGGGGGAGGTCTATGTCTAGCAGTAGACGTCTTTCGGCTGATATGATGATGATGATGATACATACACTAACACTTGTATTTCTAAACAGTGTATTTAGGCAGGGATATGAAATTAAATGTTCAGTTCCACTTTAAGAGATTGTAGAAAACCTCCAGAAAAAAGCAAGGAGCATGATGA
Source organism: Epinotia brunnichana (assembly GCA_963854355.1). Taxonomy (NCBI): domain Eukaryota; kingdom Metazoa; phylum Arthropoda; class Insecta; order Lepidoptera; family Tortricidae; genus Epinotia; species Epinotia brunnichana. The sequence continues at coordinate 27,526,580 of OY977951.1, read as the reverse complement.
TTTCTAACAATTTTATTGTAGGTTTATAGATGGTGATACATAAACTAACACTTGTATTCCTAAACGGTGTATTTAGGCAGGGTCGTAAAATTAAATGTTCAGTTCCACTTTAAGAAATTGTAGAAAACCACCAGAAATAAGTTTCTGTCAAAAATTTCATTTTTGGTACAAGCTTTTACTGCCGACTGTACTTTTCTGCATACCATCATCAAGTACTCATTGAGACGATTCTAACGAGCCCAAACTCGATGGGATTGTGTCGTTTTATTGCGGAGTTCCTATGGCCACCTTCCAGCTCCAGCATCAGATCAGTTCCAAGTCATCATAATATTGCATTGTCATGCAATATACATATGCTTGCAAAATTTCAGCTCAATTGGATAACAGGAAGTGACTGAAAAATGGATTGCAAATTTTGACGGACAACTTACATAGGTACTTACATTCGAACAGTGCAAGTTAATATAAAGCTTGTAAAAAGCAAGGAGCATGATGATTTCTGACAATTTTATTGTAGGTGAATATTGCAATATATTACAAGCCTATGGCCTAGGCCCAAAACTACACCCATATTCCCTCAGTCGACTCTTACACCTACGGGAAGAACTGGGGTGGTGCTAAGTATTCTAACCCAACCACACAGATTCTAACACGGAGATAACACCGGTTAGTCATTCAATCATATCTAAATTAAATACAGTGATTTTAATACTTGTGGAAGGGGATCATAATGCTCTGTATTTTAATTAAGTTTCTTTCTCAAAATCGGTTTATATTTATAAATGCAATAATATTTAAGTGGTAACTCTTATTTTTAAAACTATTAAGTTCAACATTTTGCATTTACTTCTATGATCTTTAAGACTTCATTACCGAATCATAAGCATCTTTGACTCGATCCAGCTTAACACTCTTTCAAGGTGTTAGGTACGTCCATTATCGATATTTATTAATGGGTAGTATTTAAACGAGCTTCTTTTTAATAGCATTATTCGCCTCAGAAAATATAAGTTACCTTCTAAATTACTAAGTCGGCCACAACCAACGCGCGTCTGAACAATAGTATCTCAGCCACTAGTTATCTTCTATGTAAGCCACTGTAAATATAACTTAGCATGGTGGTTATTTTTTAGCATCTAAATCTGTGGCATGCATTCTTAAAGCAAACTTCTAAAATATTAATATATTGACACCAAAATAGTAATTCTTCTAGCTTCTAATAAAAAAATTGCTTCTAATTTTATAATTTAGTATGGTTAAAATGTAAGTCGTCCTACATTAATCGATCGTTAAATTTACCTAAAATTGTCATCAAATAGTATATTAAAGCCACTATTATTACTATTGAGGACAGACAAAATAAAACACTTTATTTATAAAAATCAATTTGTGTTTTTAAATACAATCATTAATACTAATTATTTAAAAAAAGACCAGTTATGAAACAAGACATTTTGTTTCCATTTTCACAACTACCTACTATTATAAGAATAAATACATTAAGTACATCAAAAACACAATAGAATATACAATTAAAACTAGATTTAAAACCTATCCGCGGTCCGAGTCGGTTTTGCCACTAAGTCCAAGTAGTTGTGAAAATGGAAACAAAATGTCTTGTTTCATCTGGTCTTTTTTTTAATTATTAGTATTAAGGATGACTCACGCTAGAACGGGCCGTGTCCGGCCCGGGCCGTTTTCTAAGGAAAACGACGGCGTTTTTGCGTGGCCGAGCTAAACCCAAGCCCAGCCGAGCCACGGCCGGGCCGTGCCGACACCGGGCAGCTTCCGAGCCTCGGAAGCTGCCCGGTGTCAGTTCGGCCGCTCAAAAACGCCGTCGTTTTTATTAGAAAACGGCCCCGGCCGGACACAGCCCGTTCTAGCGTGAGTCATTCTTTAATCGTACTGTGGCTATTTTCACGATAAAAGAATGTGAAGTATTTTAGATGTTAAGTTATAATATATGATGTTGTCTATTGAAGCTTAAATACATAATTTTTGAGGAGCTTGTATTGAATATATCGCAAAAAGCACGCGTGGCTGTGCATAGGGGAGTGTTGGTGCCCACACTTATGTATGGTAGCGAAAGTTGGGTGTGGCAAAAAAGACATCAAAGTCGAGTGAATGCAGTAGAAATGAGAGCGTTGAGAAGTATGTGTGGAGTGAAATTGAGTGATAGAGTCAGAAACAGTGTGATAAGAGATAAGTGTGGAATGGATGGAGATATAGTCACGAACATTGAGAAGGGTATGTTAAGGTGGTTTGGGCATGTAGAGAGGATGGATGAAAGAAGATTAACGAAGAGAGTGTATATAAAAAGAGTGGAAGGGCAAGTTGGAAGGGGAAGACCTAGGCGAACTTTCTCCGATCAAATTGGAGAAATCTTACAGAAAGGCGAGGTCAAAAGTACCCTAAACCGACGAGCATGTATGAGAAATGTTATGAAAGTGAGTGAAGCGAAAGTGGTTTGTCAGGATCGTAGCAAATGGAGATCCGTGATCTCTGCCTACCCCTCTGGGAAAGAGGCGTGATTATATGTATGTATGTATGTATTGTATTGAAGCTATAAAACGTAAAATGGTGATGAGTTACAAATTCCGTGGCCGAGTTAGTAAATTAGTTGGCAATGTATAAATCAGAAGGACAAGTAAAAATAATTGTTGATCTTGACTTGACGCTTTCTTTAACATTTTTAGATGGCGTTATAAAGAAGATGAATTAGTTTATTACAGCCTATCTCATTTTCCCGATGCTTAGTTATTAAATGAGAAGTTTGACCACGTAGCCAAATAAAAATACTGTGGCCGGGTTTATTATTTCTCTTTAGTAATCATCAAAATATATGAGTCTTATCGGTGGCTGTGAAGCAAATAGCTCTCTCTATTTGACTCTATCTAGAGCCGCCTGCTTGATTTCCTTTTACAACATTGTTGCTATCTCTGTGATTTGTTTCATTTAGATTTTCCTTCACTTTCATTGGTTGACTTGAATATCTTCTATACATACTCGTATATTAACGATAACTGAACGTTTTATAGAACTAGCAGATTTGATTTGAGGCAACGTTATTAGTGGTGCATAAAAAATGTTGCACTACTTTGCTGCTCGAGCAAATTGAATTTAATAATTATCGTAAGTGTACCGATGAGTGAAGAAATCAGTGCGACATCAGTAAGTACACAAGCATAAAAAGTTAAAAATTCTGTACGGAAACTGACAACGGAACACTAACTGAAAAATAACCACTTATTTTTCATACAAAAGATAGCCTATATCACTCGGAGCATAATTTTAAATCGATTGATTAACTAGTGACACCTAAGTATCTTAAACGCTACGGTGGTACACACGTAAATACAGACTGCTAAAATTATTATTATTATGTATGTCTTTCCCGCTCACGGGACAATGATGTCCCGGACCTTTGGGAGGCGTGCGTGGGGCTAGGTACCTACAAAGTACCAACTGAGCCAACACGTAGAGGCCCTTTTGACAATTTAATGAAATGCAAGGAGTACACCGAGCGGATGCTGTCCCTGCCCGTGTCATGGGACGCACACAGAGACAGCACCCGCTGGGGTGTATAGGGACTATTGCTGTTGATGGAATCTAAAGAAAATTTGGTTATTGGGTGAAAATGATGGACTAGTGGCTGGGCTATTGGGTGAAACATCGGACGCCTGCCTAATAAACTGTCTCATTTTTTATCTCTGGCAGACTTATTATTATTATTATTATTACTGCTAAAATCATATCCCTTCCTTCCGGCTCTGCCTTAGTCGGAAAAAATTACCGGCTGCATATCGATCCCGCCCCGCCAAGGCAGTCCTTAGTAAAATGTTTGGTTCGTACGGAAGACACACACTATATTATTATGCATTTGCAAAAGCTATATACATAGAAATGGAAAGTTCACGGCGCCTACGCAACCGATCTGCATTTTAATAAGGGTCATTAGTCAGTTTGTCTTATTGATGGTAATGCAGAGCCTGGCTGCCACGTGGTGAATACAATGAGAGAGATTTATGGCATCGAAGACCGTTGGGACGCGTGACTAAATAGTCCTAGTTACAACAACTGTTGAAATGTGTTCGAAATCAAATGTAATTTCATGGAGACAGTTTAGCCGAGCGGTAATTAAGGCACGCGATTTGAGTTCATGGATTCGAACTCCGGCTCGTACAACTACTTATACGAAACACAACCAATAACAAATATTTAACTTAACACATGTGACATAACACCTTCAGCTTGCACAGATCTTTAAGACACAAGTTAGCTAAAATAGAGTTTGATATTTGTTCATAATGTTATTTTGTTCCTATAAATACATATTTGGATTTTGCATATAACTTGGCACTCATTTAGATCTCCATTCTATTTGCGGCGAAGCCCACAGCCAAGCATAATTTTTGTATTGAACTTGGCTCTCCTTTTTTACATTTATGTTTTTGGTGGGATATCATTACTTTTTAAAGAAAACTAGGCAGGTATTGAGATTTAAAGTGAATGTGAGTGAGACAACGCTAAACGCGTGACAGCATAATTATGTGGTGCTGCGCGCCGCGCGCCGCCGACGACACACCGTTTGTTTAGTTAGCGCGTTGGGGACACCACTTATTTTTTGACTTACTTTATTTTTATATTTCTGTTATATAGCAAATATTAATAATACATACATATATTGGGATAGTTTTTTTTTGCATGGGGACCACCCCCCCTATTTTTTAACTTTTTTTATTTTTTTGACTTTTTCCTACGCTTACATACAATTACCGAGCTGGATTCCAAATGTCATCCTTCTAGGTCACCTGGAAGTAAGTTAGGTTTAGGTACTACATACATACTATTATCAGTCAGTCAGTGCTAAAATTTAAGACTTTTTGACCTTCATATCTTTATAACCGTTTGAGCTAGCTTCATGAAATTTAGGCTCCTAGATGTCCTTATGGATATAATTAAACACACGTAGTTTTACGTGTTTACGTTAAATAGGTTTTGAGTTATAGAAGGGTCAAAAGTGGCACCAAGTGGTTCGTGTAATATTACACTCGGCGCTGGCTAGCCAGTTCCTTTGCTTGAACTTGGCTTGACACGCTGCCGCGTGTCTAGATATGTAATAAACGTATTCTCATTATCTCATTCATTCGTACAACTGGGATTTTCAATAGAACTTATAGGTATACGAAATATCGCTTGATGTTTATTAGTAGCTTTTCGGCTAAGGAAAGCATGATGAATTTATTTATTTATCGTATGACGGTTACACACTGGTACAATGTATTCGTATCGATGTCGCTGATAGGGTACCAGTGTGCGGCTGCCGAGTTTGTTGTTATTTTAGCTGCACCATGCGGAAGTCATGTGTAGGGTTTCTAGGGTTATTCCTACGGACGTAGAACAACAACGATCTCCAACAAACAACAACATACATGATGAAGAAACCGGTTTAATCCCAACAAGGGCTAGTTTTCCCTCTGGGTGGGAAGGTCAGATGGCAGTCGCTTTCGTGAAACTGCCTATGCAAAATCTTCGGATTAGGTAAGCGGAACCCGGGCTCTTTGAACCATGAGGATGGGTTTATATTAGGAAATGCATCTGAAATGGTGTATGTATAGGCAATAATAATGCGTATGCTTATTGAACGTTTGAAATGTTATTTTCTTGATTGTGTTTCCTGATAATGTCACAGTGCGCAACATCCGAATCAATCTTATTTGTTAAGGTTACTTTTATTTGAATACCAAATTGTTGAGTATCGTATCAAAATTCTAATGTCAGTTAATGTTAAAGAGCTCAGCGTTCATCAGAATGATGGGCTATAAAACTGTCCTGAACAATCGCCAACGATTTGTTTATTAAAGCGTAATCTGTCCCAAATTATTGCGTGTTTAGTAAATAAAATACCATAACTACACCACAGAAAGGCAATACCATTAAAGGGATTAAAACTATGAATATAAAATTCAAATGTAGCGGAGATACGAGCTTTCATACATTATGTGTCTTTGTGTAATCTCGAATTTACAACGACACCCCCCAAATTTACCGTTGTACAAACGTTATATAGTAAGATCTGTAGAAACAGGCCTCAACCAGAAAGTTATTTGTTTTAAATGTAATATTATGTATATTGCATATTGTAAAGGTGTATACACTGTGTACCATACGCACCTATCACAATTTACACAATTTTTAGGGTTCCGTAGCCAAATGGCAAAAAACGGAACCCTTATAGATTCGTCATGTCTGTCTGTTTGTCTGTCTGTATGTCTGTCTGTCCGTCCGTATGTCACAGCCACTTTTTTCCGAAACTATAAGAGCTATACTGTTGAAACTTGGTAAGTAGATGTATTCTGTGAACCGCATTAAGATTTTTACACAAAACTCGAAAAAAAACAGTAAGTTTTGGGGGTCCCCATACTCAGAACTGAAACTCAAAAAATTTTTTTTCGTCAAACCCATACGTGTGGGGTATCTATGGATAGGTCTTCAAAAATGATATTGAGGTTTCTATTAACATTTTTTTCTAAACTGAATCGTTTGCGCGAGAGACACTTCCAAAGTGGTAAAATGTGTGTCCCCCCCCCCCTGTAACTTCTAAAATAAGTGAATAATAAAACTAAAAAAAATATATGATGTACATTACCATGCAAACTTCCACCGAAAATTGGTTTGAACGAGATCTAGTAAGTAGTTTTATTTTAATACGTCATAAATCGTAAACCGCAATTTATTTTACGGAACCCTTCATGTGCGATTCCGACTCGCACTTGGCTGCTTTTTTTATATATCTCCTTAATCCCAATGTTCGACACCTTAATGCCTGGTAGCTGACCCATATTGTTCACCTCTATTGTTTTGATAGGTATATAAGATTGAAACTCAATCGTTTACCTTACCTAGCGTAAAAATAAGAAAATAAACCAATGTTTATAGTAATACCTTAGTAGTTACTTTTCCAATATGATACTTACCTAATAATTTTGGGGTAATAATCAAGATATCACACTCTATCTATACATTTTACGCAGAATCACTTCCAAAATTAGATAAATGGCTATTTTACCTGTCCTCGAAAATTAAAGACTACCGGATCATAAAATACAAGCCATTTTCATGTTATTACCTGTAACGATAGAAGCTACGGTATATAGCGTAGTGGTTCAGGCATGTGGCTGTCAAGCGGCGGCCGTGGGTTCGCATTCCGGCTCGTACCGATGAGTTTTTCTGAACTTATGTCTCATCTAATCTAATCTATGTATGGAATATTTAACCCCCGGCTAATCCCAATAGGGTCTAGTTTTCCCTCTAGGTTGGAAGGGCAGATGGCAGTCGCTATCTTAGAACTAGTGCCTATGCCAAATCTTGGGATTAGGTGTCAAAGCGGACCCCGGGCTCCTTTAGGGCACAACCGGGAATAACCATAGGAGGATGATGACTGATGACCTGTAACGATAGGGAACAGGCAAGACAATTTTAGTTTCCCGTTTCTCTATAACCCAAAGACGCTCATATCTCACAAAGGCAAGGATGAAGAAAGTAAGCTTAGCAAGGATTACAGAAATTTACGATACAGGTGGAATATTTTAGAAACAAATAATAGAAGCAAACGAGGCCGATATTTCGTGGATATTTTAGGTTTCGTTATGGATGTAAAGATGCCACTCGGCACACTATGGCACCTGCTTTTGGTTATAGACAAGTGACAAGCGGATAGCGGGCCATTATATAACTTCAACTTAGAAAAGTTGAAAAACCTTCGACATTTTCATTTCAACGTTCAATATCTAAAAAACGGCTGAACCGATTTTGTTGAAGCGTAGCTAGGAACCATGTAGACCACATCAGCTTTTGGATAAAAAAAAACCGCATTCAAATCGGTCCATTCGTTTAGGAGCTACAATGCCACAGACGGACACACATACAGACACACAGACACGTCAAAGTTTTGACACCCCTTTTTTTGTGTCGGGGTTTAAAAAGAGGCTCCAGCTGGGGGGGGTAATCACGTAACGTCCCGAACGCGCGTTAGTACAATTTAAATGTCATTTTTCCATATTATAAGTGACATTTGTACGCGCGTCAGGTAGACCGTGACACGCGTACAATGCGTTACGTGATAGACCTGCAGGTCGATCATGTAACGCATGTACGCACGTTGGCTAGATCTAAATGACAATTTTATAGTTATGGAAAAATTACAGTTGGACTGTATTAACGCGCGTTCGAAACGTTACGTGACTACCCCTCAGAGCCATTATCATTTTTGTGCAGGCAGCCGTTGATGAAATTCTTAAACAAACTATTGGTTTTTTTTTTCAAACAGTTTACACAGTGAGACACCAAGGCACTGTGAAATGCATGCACACAAGTCAACACCAAAAACGCGCACACTGTCTATTTGTATCGGAGTAAACGAGAGCGAATGTTACTTGGGCGGCCAGGTTTTAGAAGAAAATAATGAATAAATATTGAAATAAAAAAAAGTGTTGATTATTTGTGAAATATGGCTCGTTAGCGGTTTAGGTATGAATATGTGGACTTCATGTTTTTAATTGCAGACCCATACGTCAAAAGCCGATTTCGTCCAATTATGTTTCGAGTCCGTCTACGGTCTTGGAAATATGATGAATATTAACTTGTATATTTTTTGATGTGTTAGAACAAATAGTTTTTCTCAAAATCAATTTCAACAATTAAGGTCTTGTCAGCCTCTTAATAACAAAAATCTTAACAAATAACTGAAGACGGACGGTCATCCATCGTCTCACATAACCTCTTACATTCACCACATAGATATTTTCTTCCAACCAAAAAATAAATAAAATTTTTTTTTTTTTTAACTACTTGCAAACACATCGCAGTCAGGTGCTGATTTGAAAGCGCGTTTATAATATAACACACATTTAGTGAGGTCCACTGCTACTAATCCTCCTACTTATTATTCAGATTGAGAATTTATACGCGTAACTATTCAAACGAGCGTTACAAAAACTGAACTGTAATTTATTAATACAAAAAATACATTTACATCTACCTAACATACGTACGAAACGTTACGCGATCGACCAGCAGAGGGGTAGTTGCGTAACTTTTAGAATGAGCGTTAGGACATGTGAACTATCACTTTACTATACAAAAGTGACATTTAGATCTACGTAACTTACGAAAGAAACGTTGCGTTGGGAGGTGAGCGGTTGGTATAGCTATAGCACCACCCAAGTTACTTTCGCATTCGGCAACTTGCACTCATAACTTGTAACTTAGACCACATCACCGCCCTATCCACATCCAAGGTTGATTCTTATTGTTGCATCATTCCCAATAGCTGAAACAGACGTTTAGTAGTAATTAATTAACTTAATTGCATCGTTTTCCGCCTCATTAATATGGTGTTCGTATCTTTTATTGCATCCGAATATCTTTGTGCCGCGCTCCCACGTCCAACGATAATGGGAAGTCGGATAAAGGATTGGTAGATTGATTGGCTGCGGTTTTTTCGTACACTGAAAAAAATGGTTTGTTGGATTTACCAAATTAGCTAAGGTTGGCTGAATTACATGGAAACTAAGATAAATATAACAAAACCTCGCTATTGGACTTACAAAACTAAAAAGGTTGAAGTCGCTACCAGACTTCTGGTGTAAATTAACAAAGAGTATTTTACATTTTACAAAACAAATCTCAACAATTTGGTTTGGTTGATTATATCATAAAAATATAATAAATATAACAAGGCCTCGCGGTTGAACTTACAAAACTAAAAAGGTTGACGTCAAAATATAGTCCTTACCAGAGTTCATGGTGTATATCAACAAAGAATATTGTAAGTTTTACCAAACAAATCTCTACAAGTCGGTTTGGTAGATTTTATAAATAAAATATGATAAATATAACAAGACGTCGCGGTTGAACTTACAAAACTAAAAAAAGTAGAGGTCAAAATATAGTCACTACCAGAGTTCATTGTGTTAATTAACAAAGAATATTGTACATTTTACCAAACAAATCCCTACAAATCGGTTTGGTAGATTTTATAAATAAAAATATGATAAATGTAAAAAGACATCGCGGTTGAACTTACAAAACTAAAAAAGGTAGAGGTCAAAATATAGTCACTACCAGAGTTCATTGTGTTAATTAACAAAGAATATTGTACATTTTACCAAACAAATCCCTACAAATCGGTTTGGTAGATTTTTTAAATAAAAATATGATAAATGTAAAAAGACATCGCGGTTGAACCTACAAAACTAAAAAAGGTAGAGGCCAAAATATAGTCCGTACCAGAGTTCATGGTGTATATTAATAAAGAATATTGTAAGTTTTACCAAACAAATCTCTACAAGTCGGTTTGGTAGATTTTATAAATAAAATATAATAAATATAACAAGACATCGCGGTTGAACTTACAAAACTAAAAAAGGTTGAGGCCAACATATAGTCCATACCAGAGTTCATGGTGTATATTAATAAAGAATATTGTAAGTTTTACCAAACAAATCTCTACAATTTGGTTTGGTTGATTTTATCATAAAAAAATGTTAACTATAACAAGACCTCGCGGTTAAACTTACAAAACTAAAAAGGTTGACCTCAAAATATAGTCCCTACCAGAGTTCATGCTGTTAATTAACAAGAATATTGTACATTTTACCAAACAAACCTCTACAATTCGGTTTAATTAATTTTATATTGTAAATATGATAAATATAACAAGATTTCGCAGTTGAACTTACAAAACTAAAATGGTTGACCTCGAAATATAGTTCTTACCAGAGTTCATGCTGTTAATTAACAAAGAATATTGTACATTTTACCAAACAAATCTCTACAATTTGATTTGGTTTATTTTATAATTAAAATATGATAACTATAACAAGACCTCGCGGTTGAAATTACATAACTAAAATGGTTAAGGTCAAAATATAGTCCCTATCAGAGTTCATGGTGTAAATTAACAAAGGATATTGTACATTTTTACCAAACAAATGTCAAGAATTTGGTTCGGTTGATTTTGTGATAAACATATGATTAATAGAACATGGCCCTGTGGTTGAACTTACAAAACTGAAAAGGTTGAGGTCAAAATATAGTCCCTACCCAGAGTTCCTGGTGTAAATTAACGAAAAAAAATTAACATTTTACCAAACACGTCTCAACAATTTGGTTAGGTTCTATCAAAAAACTGGCCAAGTGCAAGTCGGACTCGCGCACGAAGGGTTCCGTACCATTATCTATAAACATATTTATTTTATTCTGTTTTTAGTATTTGTTGTTATAGCGAAAACAATTATAAGTAATAATATTAATATTAAAGACAGACGGACAGCGGAGTCTTAGTAATAGGGCCCCGTTTTACTCTTTGAGTACGGAACCCTAAAAACGAGTCATTTAGGGATTACGCGGTATTTTCGATTTTTGGTAAAGTGACGTTCGACGCTCGAGATCACAAACTTGTATTATTCATTGCGCCAACTTCATAAACAAGTCTGCAAAAATCAGAGCTAGCAACCCTGCCAACTACCCCTTACTTTCAGGCGACATAGTTACTTATTAAGAAAAGTCGGATCATTTTTAATTACCGCGATGAGTACGAAGAAGGCAAAGCCCATGGTTGTAGGTATATGTTTTAGTTTAAGTTCTAGTGACATTGTTACAAGGTTTATTATTCCAGTTTAACAAGGTTTTACAAAATAAATATCACGGAACAATATACTAAACACAAATATAATGCGGATTTCAGTAGCGTTGATATCTTTAGATATTCAAAGGCATCTTTTAAAATGCAAGTAATTAATAGTGTGAAGAATAAGCAGCATAAATAGTATTAGAAATAGGTAATCATGTTTAAAAATGTTGTAGTATTATACTTAAGTTACTAAATCTATTTGATTCACTCTAAATATGGGATGTATACAATAATATTGTCAAGGATAAACTATAGCAATATATTCTCATTTGCGGTAACCTATATAGATTTACATGCTCGGTTATGCTTTCATCTTCAAAACAAAAAAAAACAATTACTCAAACTTAATTTAAAAAAAAATCTTTTCATTTCACAAATGTTGTGATAGTCCGTTCAATTGTTTACATATCAAGTTATCTAGGTAAACCTGTAATTGGCCATACTACTGTGTATTATAGTATAAGTTACGTACTTTGTATCGCTGTTGGTTTTCTGAATAAATAATAATAATAACTAATGTACTTGCTAGTTAGAGCAACAAAGAGAGAGATAAACGAACTTAGTTTGTTTTCGTTTCGCGGTAGCTCCTCAGACTACACTACGCTAAATGGAATAAGTAGGTACCTATTAGGTATATTGTGTGAATACGTAAATATGAAGTAAATCGAGTTTTCTTTCGATTTAAATTATATACATGTATATAAAAGATACTCTTGGTTTTATTAGTATAAAGGTATAATAGTTAATGTAGTTAGCACAATTATTAGAATTACGTACGACTTAGTTTTGCTTCAATCATTATTAAAACGACATTACTTAAGTATCATAACCCATAAGGCATAGGTAACTGTATGCAATTGTATGTAACATGTATTTAACCTAAACCTATTTACAAATTAGTAATTAATTAATTATTAACTCTGTACTTATTATGATGTTTATAATCACACAGACAACCTGGTCCGACAGTTTTGCGAGACCATGTTAGTTATTATGTTTATATACTCTGTGTATGAAATAAAATTAAATAATAATCTAGGCCGCCTTTCACGTTGTAGGTAGGTACCTACCTAGCTAGACTATACCCAAATTAATAATTTGCAGAGCCATACCACAGATTGCCACACTTATTCCCAGACAAAAAAAGTAAAGTTGCGTAGGTACTTACTTAATGATTATCTACGTAGTAATTAGGCTTTAACGACGTTAAAGTTTTCGTGGCTTTTCATTAATACGAGTAAGTAATATCCTTCCTTATCCTTACTAATAGTATGAATGTGAAAGTGTGTTAATTAGTTGGTCCTTCCTTGGTGTTTGTTTGGACGTCTTCATAAATAAGCAAAATACTTACGTTTGTCACGCGGGCCAAGCCGCTGACAAAACTAGTAACTACATGGTGTACCCATGTAGGTACAGTCAGCAGCAGAAGTAGCAACACAAAATAACACGCTCGAAATTATCTAGAAAGTCCGTATCCTCTTGACATTAGAGCCATGTGTAGGTCATTTTGAGCACTTTGACCCGCGTAGCTACTTTGGCTGCTGGATGTACCTTTAACTTTATCATTGATTAATTGACGTCTTAAAATATACAATTGGTAAATTACCTAAATACCTAATCATTACATAGTATACAACAAAGTCGCTTACGTTTTTTTCAATAGATAGAGTGATTCAAGAGGAAGGTTTATATGTATAATTCATGCATGTATTATACGTATAAATCCGTGCGTAGCCGGGGCGGGTCGCTAGTTATAATCAAGTTAAGTATATAATCAAGTAATAAATCGTTTTGTCTTTACTTGTTGGTCGTAGGAATGGGATTATATTGCTTTGTTATTTTGCAACCTTTCACGCCACACCAAATAGTATTAAGTACTTACCTAGTCTATTTTTTCCAACAACATTAACACGAAACATTTGGCGTTTAGTAGGTATATAGGTAACTATCTACTCGTACCTTTTGAGAAAGCGCTGCAGTCACTACCAGACCTATACCTTGTTAAAATTACCAAAGAGTTTGGTAATTTTAACTAGGTAAAAGTCTGGTACATTTTACAAAACAATACCGCTGCATGCATAGTTCCATCCTACTCAATTTATAAACATAAGAGTGAGATGTGACTATTCCCCTCCCCGACTGCCCTGCGGAGGTGCGCCCCTTCCCCCGGCGACAGCATCTTGCGATGCGCGCGCGGCGCGGCAGGCTTCATTGCGTTGAGGTAGTTCATTGTATATAGTCACTTTGTTTTGTTTGCGTTTTAATGAAATTTTCTTGGTGCACCATTTCATTTCGGCTGGTGCGTGGTGGATTTAGTTTGCAAAGTGTAACCAACTATGGATAGTGATCTCGACGATGACTTAAGTGTGGGGGTGACTGAATATTTGAAAGAATGGGGATTATCTCAATCTACCATAACAAGTTTTGAAGGTAAGCATTAGAACGATATTACACTAAAAGTGCTAAATTGGCAATACTGATACCTTACTAATTAATTGTGAATAAGAATGATATTGTATGTGAATAACGTACTTATTCCATTGTTAGTTCTTTTTTGTCTGAAACACAGGGTAACCTATAGTTGACACCGTATATGGATTCCCCACCCCCATACCTCCTTATTATTAATGATTAAATATAATAATTTTGTGATTATAGTTTAATATGAATAGGAAGCTTAACTCAGGCTTAGATATTGACCTAGAAATATTGGTTACGTATTGCCTACCTAATTACTTTGATTAAAATACAAAACGAATTTCAGTAAAATTTACCAAATCGGTTTGGTTGGCCATCGTTGCCTTTGTATTTTGTCTGTATGTAACTAACTGAACATTAAATAATGAGTTTAAAGACTGATGAATTACATATATGTCTTATTTTTTTAGAAAATCAGATTTCGTTCAATTTGCTCGACTCCATTCAAGAAATGAACTGAAGGAGCTGATTCCCAGTAAGGAAATAATATTATTCAAGCGGGGGTTGAACAAACTCCAAAACATTATTCATGTAAGTATTCCTGTCTGTTTTACATTTATTATCCATACTACATTTAAATGCGAAAGTGTGTCAGTCTGTCTGTTGCCTCTTAACGCTTAAACCGCTGAACCGATTTAGATGAAATTTGGTATCAAGATAGTTTAGAGTCCCGGGGAAGGACATCGAATAGTTTAAGTCGGTGAAGTAGGTGGTAAAAAATTGTATGGAGCTACGATATAAACGAGTTCCACGCGGACGCAGTCGCGGGCAGAAGCTAGCAAAGAAAAACATAAAAAATCCGAAATTAATAAGAGATAATAATAAGAGCCCGTTCACGCACTCACTAGGGCCACTGGTAAATTATTGAGATTATTTAAATTTAACGATAAATATTTAAAAAAAGTAGGCCGCTGATAAAATCAAAAGAAAAACGACCATCATAATTTTGGACGCATAGATTGACGAATCCAGCAACGTAAAAACTAGTACATCAAACTTATTCATAAATTTAAATAATCTCAAATATTTACCAGTGGCGCTAGTCAGTACGTGAACGGGCTCTTTTTAGATGAAATTTGGGATGTAGATATTTAGCTTGAGTCCCGGCAAAGGACGTAGGATACTTTCATCCCGGAAATCAGTCCGCGTTCTGACTCTTGACCGCTTTTTAATGTATGGTAACACCCCCTGATAAATAATTTACATACTTGAATTTCTTATTATTCAATATTTGTTTTTGGCTGACCAAAGCCTGCATCTCGACAAAACGTGATGGATGAAGAACAAGATACCTAGGCATTTCGCACATTAAGTCAAATACATAAAATCGTTTTTTTTTTCAGATTGAATTGGATTTTGAAACCAAGTTTAAAGGATCAGAGCTCCTACTATGCAAGAAATGGCCCAACTTCTTAGAGAATGCGTTAAATCATTTGAAAACGATTAAAACTGCTTCTGTCTAAATCTGATCGAAGAAAATCCAAGCGAAGGTTGGTTATCATAATATTTATTAAAAAATCACGAATATCACCCCAAAATCGAAACGTCGAGGAAATGGCAATTCGTGGATTCGTATTTACTGACGGATTAAGCTACGCTTCGTCCGTCAAACTCTACCCATCCGCGAATTGCTTTTTTCCGCCCTCTGCAATAATGTACTTTTACGTGATTGGTTATCATTATTCTGATGTTTAATTAGTGTTGAATAGGGTATTGGCACCAAATAAAATAACCAATATTGTATAAACATAATGTTTGATCTAATTAAGTCAACAAATATGCATCATACATAACTAAATATTTATTTTTATTTTCCAGATATAAAATATAATAATAATTGGATATAAAATAGTTCCACCTGTGAGATTACACTACAAAGATACAGATGGTAAAAAAAAACCGTAAAGCCAAGCATTCAAGAAGCTATGAACAGTTTCATTCTTCATGCAAAGGTATAATTTCATTTTTAACACTATTGTGTGATGACGACTTTCCATACAAAAGGCCATAAGGATTTAATATAAACTCCAATACAAATTTTCACTACCCATTTTACTTCCTTAGGGGATGATTTTCAGGATAAAACTATCCTAATCAGTTCTATCGGAAGACCAGCGCTGGCAGCAATGCCAGCATTATGCTGAGATAGAACCGTTTCGTGACAAACGCTGTGTGTTGTTTGTCTCGAATAAATGTTTCTTTCTTTCTTTCTATCTCCTTCCTCGGGACTCCAATTATCTCGATACCTACTAAATTTCATCTCCTTCAGCTCAGCGGGTTAAGCGTGAAGAGGTAACAGACATACAGATATACAGACAGACACACTTTCGCATTTTTAATACTAAAAGGTACGAAATTTGAAATAAATTATAGCCTGTCATATTCTGATATATACTCGTAAGGTACATAACTGGAAAGTTTCTTAAAAATTCGTCCAGTAGTTTTTGAGATTAATTGAAAAGTACATTCATCCATACATCCAAACTTTCGCATTTATAATATTAGTAGGATTAGTATGGATACGATTAAAAGTAAACAATATATTTTAATTTCCAGAATGAAAGCGAAGTCCTCACCCAGCTGGACTATTGGATAAAAGCCCAAATGGCTAAGGGACTGCGGTGCCAACCCATCATCATTGCTGTCGGACCGACCATCGATGCCCTAAAGGACTTTTATGTTGCTTATGACGACATCCTTTATAATATCGACTCATTCCTGAAAGCGCTGGACGTATGCTTCAAAACTTTTCACTGCCTGGACGCAGAATATGGTTGGCAACATCTCGCTGCCCCAATATTATAAACTTCAAATTTCAAGTTGATAAAATTGCCATGGAACCTTATAATATTGGGGCAGCGAATTCTGTTGATTGTATGTCTGGAATCTACACAAAGACGTCAGAATACGGTGCGCTATTTTTGCAAACGATACTCCACTGAGAGCCCAGTCTATAAGACTACTCAGCAAATTTTATCATGACTTGTAACTCAGCCTATAAGATTCACACTTACTACGTATACCGTGAACAGGGTATCTATCTCGTAAACTTAAAGTTAAGATATGTACAGCCAAGAAATTTGATTCACGTACGGTCAGCCGCAGAGAAAGAATGTGGGCCGCAACCTGGCAGCCTTTTGACTTTTATTATAAGAAAGGTTTTGTACCCTACTGAGTCATTGACATAATTTTAAAATAAGTGATCTACAGTTTATTGTATCGATTCGTAAAATAAATTTTATTACATGTACCAAAATTCGGACTATTTTTCTTTAAACCACCGTATTTATATAGCCCTTATAATATTTAATAAGGTTACTGGTAAATCGACGTTATTCCTTTTAACAGTGTTATCTATTTAAAAAAGGCAATTTGTAAATGTTCACTCTCTAGGAACTGCTGATTTTCGGATAGCCTTCATGACTTTTTAATTGCAAATGAGCTTTACTATATCTCCCTAAAAAGAAATACGTTGGTTACCAATAAGCCTGCATATTTTTGAAGTGTTTGTCTTTAGCTTTTTTTCATCTACAATATTTTTAGGGTGTGGCTACGAATAATCTTCAATCTACATAGAAAACTACGTAGTTTGAAAATCTAAACAGCATTATAATTTTACTCTCATACCATGTCAGCAATATTGCAAGTTTCTAATTTTCAATGATACCACACCCTATTTATACTCTGGAAATCAAAAATGTGTTTGGTGATATCTACCTTAAAAGATGTGTACATTTTACTAGTGTTAGTTTGATAAATTAACCAAACTAACACCATTAAACTGTACACTACTTATTTGGTACGTTTTACTAAACTAAGACCGGTACAATTAGCAGAACAAGCACTGATAAAATCTTGGTAGATATTACTAGTAAACATTTGGTAAAAACCACAGTACGAATCTGTTAGATATTACCAAACCAATTTTAGGAAAAAATACGAAACACATGATCGATAATACTTAATTATATTTGATAAAATCTGCGATCCACTTATAGTAGATAATACAATATTATCTTTGATATAAAGCACGATCCAATCTGATAGATGATACTAGACTAACTTTGATGAAAACTGCGTTACATATCTGGTAGATATATCAAACACCTTTAGTAGTAACTAAAATATAAATCTGGTAAATATTACCAAACTAAAGCTGACAAAATACACCGAACGTGATTAGTAAATACTACTTAACATTGTTTGTTAGAGTTCACCAAATAAATTACATTATACTTACAAGTTAAGTTCAGCTCTTTCAATCAAAATGATTTAATACATTGTACCAATAGAAAGTGCTATATCTACCAAATTGTGTTGTTGATTTTACCAAATTACTTTTGCATTTTCTACTGACTAACTTCGGTAATTTGTACCAAAAAATAGTAACAGTAGAACATGCCAAAGGTATTTGGTAAAAAAAGACGAGTATTTTTGGTAAAATGAAAAATATCCGTTTGGTAGATTACACCAAACTACATTGAAAAAAATTATACTTAACTACTTTGATAAAAAGGTTACTAAAGTACTTTGTTTAAAAATGTACTAAAGTTCTTTGGTGAGAAACGTTACTAAAGTACTTTGGTAAAAAATATACTAAAGTACTTTGATGAGAAATGTTACTAAAGTACTTTGGTAAACAATTTTACTATTTACCACAAAATATAGGTGTAATCTACCAAATAAATTTGGTACAACACCAACTTATTTAGTTTGATAAAATCAACCAAAATTCGTGATAGGACCGAAATCAACCGCTAACTTTGGTAACATTTACACGGAATCTGGTAAATCCAACCTAACATTTTTTTCAGTGTAGGACTTTTAACAAATCGCGCTTGATTGGAAGTGCGTTTTTTGTGTACTGTGACGGTGGCAAACAAGCTTATTGTCTGCTTAATGGAAAGGTCACACCATTGCCTATGGATGCTTGCGATTCTAGAAGAATTACAGGCACGTTGCCGATCCTTTGCTGATTTGAAGTTTCGTTGTGTTGAGAGCTATACAGTGTGTTACCGGCACGCGGGCATTTATTAAAACTGCTAATAATATGTTCCATTAGTAATTGTTTACATGAATTAGCAAATCATAATTATGTAAATTAACTGCACAATTCAATTTCCAAAATCCGAACCTTCAATGTACTACGTGTATGATGTCGCACTAGACAAAGTATGAAGAGCTGTCACTTACACTTACTTAATAGCACATTGCTGGGAATTTAAATTTGGTTAGAAAGTTAATAAAGTGTGAATTTTAAGTAGTTTATTAATTAATTTAAAGTCATGGTTAAGTTAAAAAACAATGTTACTTTACTTTACTTTAAAAAAAGCTCGCATGCCGGTAACACACTGCATAGTGACGAACGCGGGTCTAAAGCTAAACAGTGAATTACCGTAACATTAAATTTGATAATGCTTAGCTGTGAAGCTACAATTATGATACTTGCATGAAAACTCATGCCCAAACGTAACCCATCCTCTAGAAATATTAGGCTACAGGATCGTGCTAGCTTTAGCAGACTATGTCGTTCCCATGGTGGAATAACGTCACATCTGCCTACAGATGCCACAGACGGTTGTGACGTTGTACCGGTATACCGGTATGTGATCACTGTCATCGTTTTGTGTCTCGTTTATTCCTGGACAGCATGCGTCGCTTGTCCACGCCTGATCTAAACAATTTGTTAAACATGTTACGTTTATAATGTACGATGCAACAACACCGCACTCACCAACTTTCTAGACTAGCTGGGGTGGTAGCGCCACACCGCCGTTTCACGCAAAATAGGCACATTGGATGTCGATTTGCGGAAAATACCCAGAATAACTAATTAAATTCAATTCAATCGTTTATTGCGTTTCATGTTAGTATAATAAGATCTTAAAGTTAGGTACAGTTTTAACATGAGCTCTGGTTGAGCATAGCAATTTCTTAAGACTACAAATTTATAATGTCAAAATACGGAAAAGCTTCAAACAATAGTTATAATAAAGTTTAGAATAATAAGTATATTAAAAAAAGTAAGTAAATTGTATTTATATTTTAGTTTTGTTTACATTAAAATAATAAGATAACATTTTTATTGCAATAGAATTCGTCATTACTTATATAAAATTTCGTTAGGTACATTATAATTTTATTTAATTTGGTCTCGACGTCATTCAGGAATTCTTGTATGGAAAAATAGGATTTCTTACTCAAATAAGTTTTAAGTTAAATTTTCAATATATGTGTGTTGCGCGCTGCTGACTTGTGTTTGTATAGGTGCCACAGAAGTAACCAGTGGACCTGCATCTGTTCTATTCTGATCAAAAAGGATGCATTTGACTCAGTTAGAAAGGACGTATCTGTCTATGAGTTAAATAGTCAAATGCGGCCTTTTTGAATGAGACTCATAGTCAGATGCGCCCGTTTTCCCTAGGACGGCAAATATGTCAACAGAACGAATCCTCAAATCACAAAAGGGTCGGCAGCGCGCTTCTGTTTGTACAGGTGCCACAGGAGTCACCAGTGGACCTGCATCTGTTCTATTCTGATCAAAAAGGATGCATTTGACTATAGGTCTCAGTTAGAAAGGACGTATCTGTCTATGAGTTAAATTAGTCAAATGCGGCCTTTTTGAATGAGACTCATAGTCAGATGCGCCCGTTTTCCCTAGGACGGCAAATATGTATCTAGCTGTCAACAGAACGAATCCTCAAATCACAAAAGGGTCGGCAGCGCGCTTCTGTTTGTACAGGTGCCACAGGAGTAACCAGTGGACCTGCATCTGTTCTATTCTGATCAAAAAGGATGCATTTGACTATAGGTCTCAGTTAGAAAGGACGTATCTGTCTATGAGTAATATAGTCAGATGCGGCCTTTTTGAATGGGACTGATAGTCAGATGCGTCCTTTTTGCTTAGGACGGCAATTATGCATCTAGCTCTCAACAGAACGAAACCTCAAACAAAAAGGGGTCGCTTGTGTATGTACTGGTGTCACAAGAGTAACCAGTAACCACTCATCCGATTTCAATATTTTTTTCATCAGTACCTAGTATGAAAATTAAGCGTGGACAAAATCTTTATTCATTTTATCACGTACCATCGGCCAAAGCCAGAGTCGACCAGATTCAAAACAGATTCGCTTGCAATGCTATACGGCTGTTGCTGGAACCAAAATGCGCGTTTAAGGTGGTCGACTCTGGCTTTAGCCGATAGTACCTGTGTTTTTTTGTAATAATACGCGAACGGCGACGGGCGGGCAGCTAGTCATCTTCCTAGTGTTTTTCCCGGTTGTACATCAGTCAGCATCAAAAGTAGCTACGCAAACGAAGACGTCAAAAGTCTTTATTAAAAGGGAATAAGAGCTTTTGACATCTTCGATTGCGTAGCTAATTTGATATATCCTAATTCCTGGACCCCGGGCTTTGGCAGCTAACCCCAAGATTTTGCGTAGGTACAGTCACCGGCATAAATATATATATAGTATTTGCGGTTTTCATTTTAATTTACTTATAATGTATCCAATTGACAGTGTATGATTAATACCAAATAAATAATATGGTGGAAGCAAAAATATCTGATGACAACTCTATTCCTAGAGCCGTAAGAGCGTGTCAGATATTTTTGCGGCCTTTGATTCATCATATATTGATGCCGGTGACTGTACTTGTTTTACGAAAACTAGCTGCCATCTGACCTTCCAACCCAATGGGAAAATTAGACCTTGTTGGGATTGGATCGGTTTCCTTACAAAGTTTTCCTTCACCGAAAAAACACAAAGGTACGACGACATTAATTTCTGCTCCAACGTGCACCTTGCTGTTGCAGCTAAAATCGTAGCGTGGTCGTCTTACAGTCGTGCCGTCTCATCTAAGCCCGCTCCTGGTTGCAGCTAAAATCGTAGCGTGGTCGTCTTACAGTCGTGCCGTCTCATCTAAGCCCGCTCCTGGTTGCAGCTAAAATCGTAGCGTGGTCGTCTCACAGTCGTGCCGTCTCATCTAAGCCCGCTCCTGGTTGCAGCTAAAATCGTAGCGTGGTCGTCTCACAGTCGTGCCGTCTCATCTAAGCCCGCTCCTGGTTGCAGCTAAAATCGTAGCATGGTCGTCTCACAGTCGTGCCGTCTCATCTAAGCCCGCTCCTGGTTGCAGCTAAAATCGTAGCGTGGTCGTCTCACAGTCGTGCCGTCTCATCTAAGCCCGCTCCTGGTTGCAGCTAAAATCGTAGCGTGGTCGTCTCACAGTCGTGCCGTCTCATCTAAGCCCGCTCCTGTTCGAGTTAGTCATATTATTTTTTCTTTACATTACTTTTGTTGTTTTGTTTATGCAGTGTTGCGTAATTTGCATTCAAGAGGATGTTCAAAGGATTTTCACCATTAAATGAGCTCTTTCATATAGATCACGTATTAGTAAATCATAACTATGCAAATTAACTGCACAACTAAATTTCCAAAATCCGAACCTTCAATGTACTAGGTGTATGACGTCGTACTTAACAAAGTATGAAGAGCTGTCATTTACACTAACCTGTCAATTTACTTCGCTGTACATTGCTGGCAATTAAAAATTAACAAAGTCTGAAATTTAGTTCATAAATTAAATTAATATCATGAGATTACATTATAAATATACGTTATTTTAACCTCCTTTAAAAAATGCCCGGGTCGTAGACACACACTGTATAATACCTACTAACATAACCTACTTGTATATTTACCTGTATATTCCATTTAATCATCTGCGTTGAAATTCTAGTTTAGCAGAAAATGGCATTCGGAATTTTAAAATTTTGGAATACATATGTAGGTAATGGATGGTTTCGGAAAAAATATTCTTCGGAATTTTAGAGCGTTATCCGCAGGCAGAGTACCTATTAAAAATTACATCTACTGTCCTTCCGGAATGTCCATTTTGTTATCTTGTTAATCGCTTAATGCGATTAACGAGTATACGTTGACGAATTAGCGGGCTAAACCTGAAAAAAAACTCTCTATATAAACATACACATATCAAACCAGCAAATCTGACTAATTTTGTCTTTAATCCTGTACTATTTATTAAGTCTGGATGTTTGTTACTCAATCACGCTGAACCGATTTGGATGAAATCTTGCACGAAGATAGTTTATAGCCTGGATCAAAATATAGGATAGTTTTTATCCCGGGTTTAAGCAGACGAAGTCGCGGGTGTAATATATAAACGAGGTAGATACGTTGTCTAAACGAAATTCCGCGTGTTTAAAAATGGCAACCAAATTCTGAGAGCAGTCGTTTCGATTGACGACACGAAACTATGGCAAGCCGTGTCAGTTAACCAGGTTTTAGTGTGCCACTTTTGCGTTTAAAACATATCTACCTATATTTTATATTACATCATTAAATTTTGTAGTAAAAGTAAGCAGTTTGGGCGGTCTTAGCACTTAAGCTGGCAACCAGACAAATCGATAGAAATACTCAAGTGTTCAATATAAATCTATAGTATTTATATCGATTACCTTACTCGGAACCGACTGCGAATCATCGGTCAATATTATCCCATCGTGTTTTGTTTTCAAGTGGCCTAGACGAACTGCGAAATCAAAAGGGCTTAAATATGGGTGCGACGAACATTTCATATGATGTTTTAGCTTAGTAAAAGGCTAGGTTTTTGTGCGAATCGCTAATGCCCTTGGCTTGTGAGGGCTAAATCTAGACTCTTGAATAGATAAACAAACAGAGTTGCTTAGGTATTAGATACACATCGCCTTATTAGAGTCTCACTAGTTCTTAGTATTCTTTGAGACTGTTTTATGATTTCAGATGCATAATTGTGATCTAGGTAAATGATATTATGTTATAATCCTTTGGAACTGTTCTATTATTTCGGATGCGTATAGGTACCATAATTTAATTTAAACAAGCGAATTGGGATGTGCATTTTTCATGAAAATCTAAATCAGCAGGGAAAGTAAATTTATAACAATTCTAATGATGAAGACAGAATTTTGTGGTGATAAAATGTTTCCGGTAGGTAAGTAATTTGCGTGTGCTGATGGGCAGCTAAATTAAATTTTATTACCTATAAGTAGATGGTGTTCGTGCAGAGAAACTCCCAGCATAGCCCTCTCCATTGCCCTTTGAGTGACTTTGAGCTTTCTTATGAGGCCCATAGTAACATAGTAAGCGACCATCATCAGAAATGAGGCTATCCGCAGCAGAACCAAGGTAACCGATATAGCCATCCGAATTGCTAAACTTAAGAGGCAGTGGGCGGGGCACATTGCACGTAGAACCTATGGCCGTTGGGGCGGAAAGGTTCTCGAGTGGCGACCACGTACCGGAAGGCGCGTCGTGGGTAGGCCCCCCGCAAGGTGGACTGATGACCTGGTAAAGGTCGCGGGAGTCCGCTGGATGCGGGTGGCCCAGGACCGGCCATTGTGGCACTCTTTGGGGGAGGCCTATGTCCAGCAATGGACGTCTTTCGGCTGATATGATGATGACGATGGAGATGGTGTTAGGCCGCGGTCTGACCGCCAGCGGGCGTTCATAGATTTGAGCGACTTCGATGTATGAATATATGAACGCCCGCTCGCCGCTCCGCTGTCCGATGGCGTCCAGACGCGGCCTTAAGGTTACGCCTTTTTATTATGAATATCTTTGTTTGGTGTGGGGACTGCTTGTCAATACTCAATAGTACCATTAAATATAAAATGTGCAATTTAATTTTAAAATTGTATATATTCTTCAATGTGATATCCATCTTCTTGATTCCTGCTATTCCATTCGGCTTGTTAATGGAGTGGACAGGAATGCCCACCTTAAAATTAGTTATTTATAAAACACACGAAAAGACTTCTTATTAATAAATAAATAATAATAAATTAATATTAGGGGAAACTCTTACACAAATCGAACTAGCCCCATAAGTGGTAAGCTCAATAAGTGTTGCAGGTAACTAGACGACAACATATTTAATAGATATAAATACTTAAATAATCATACAAATATTTGCCCCTACTGGGATTCGAACCCTGGACCTTCAGCTTCGTAGGCAGCGTCCCTACCCATTCTTATTTCACGCCTGATTGATTCCGGAAGTCATATCATCCCGTTTATCCCGCGATAAACGATAGATAAAGCATCCAATCCAACAATTTGAATCAATAAGATGACAAATGATATTGTCGTTATTACCTACTCGATTCACATGACGTCATGGGGCCGCAATAATCTATGCCCTATTTCACACCGAAGGAAACCTTTACAGTTAGTAAATAAACTACCCTTTCCAAAAAGGACGTATAAATACTTACATTTACATAAACATTCCGGGTCAGTTACGTCTTTCTGACTAAGAAACTTGATTCGTAAACCGAAGCGCCAATATTTTACAAGATCTTAAATTGCTAGCGCTAAACCTCTTAAGTTAAACTTTGAGTACCAGTATAAATTGAGACCAATGACAACTTACAGGTTAAACCTCATACTTGAGTTAGGGTGGAAATCCACCAAAACTGTGCGAGGTAGCGGCACAGAATAAGTAACTAATAGTTCAAAGCGGAGCGGAGAGAGGGTGCGCAGCGATGCTGTAAAACGGTGTGAGCAGACATACAATACAAATACTTTTTATTGTAAACCTCACACAAACAAAGCAGTTACAAAGAGTTACAAAGAGAAAGAGAGAAGTGCGAGGAAAATGCGCAGAGCGAGGATCTGGTAGCGAAGATGTGAAATGTGTGCAGATGAGTGGTGATGCGAGGATTATTAATTGTATTTGGACGGTCAGAGATCTTACGCCTTGGCCACGACTTTGGTCTTAAGTGACCTGCGACCAGCGTTTTATCTGTATATTGCGCGGTCGAGACGCGCAACGCACTGTGGTTAGTTGGGCTTACGCGCAATGAACAGATAAAACGCTGGTCGCAGGTTGCTTAAGACCAAAGTCGTGGCCAGGGGGTTATAGGTACATCTCTTACATACCAAATTATTATCATAAACGTCTTATTGATTCTGATACATGCCTTATATCGAATGTAATAGATAATATTTTGAAATTATGTATTGTTTTAATTTCATTTAGTGACATTTGGTTTGTTAACTTATTGGTCAAAAGCTGCATTTTTCAAGTTATTAGTAAGATTATTGTTATTATGTTGTAAAATACCATTTGACATGTAGAAAAGTGCCCTTATAGCCTATTTGCAGAAAAAATAATTGATTTTGATTTTTGATTGAGGATGCATTGCGAGGTTATGAAATAAGTATTTAAGGGTAAGGGTGGGTTACACAAACCGTATGTAATCGTAAGCGTGTTCGTTAAAATCTGAATAAATGGAAAGTTTGTCAAGTTTCCATGGAATGACAGCTGCCGGCGACGTATTTAACGTTGAACGGTATGTAATCGTACGAGTAAGTTGGTTCAACTCACCCTAAATGATGCGGCGCGTAGCGAAGCTGTGAAATGTGTGCAAATGAGCGGTGCGAGGATGAGTTGCGAGGGCTGTGTAATGAATGTGTGCCTAAGGTATGTAAAAAACCTCACTCTGCTGAGCCCAATATCCACTAGTGGTGTGCTAAGCGAGGATAGGAGAATGGAGCGTTCCTATTGGTGGATTTTCTTCTCACCGCCTCGCACCCTTGCATAGCTTTGGTGGATACCCACCTTTAAACGACTCCTATATACGAGTCATTTCATGGTTCGAATTAAGGTCTCTAGCCATCTTCCGTCTGTGGAAGTTCAGTAGTTATTGGTCTGTCGACATAAAGTAAGATATAATGTTTTGATTAGATTCTTCGACGAATGTTTGAGGATTACCAGTAAATTGATGCTATCGTCTATTTCATCATGAGACGTTGTAAAACTAAATTACGTTGGCTAACTTATATTGGTTTGTTGTAAGTTGTTGCACTAACAGCAACAATAGGGCTTATGACTTATAACTCACAATACTATCGTAATCAGCACCTTTTTGTGACACGTCAAAATCTCGAAACGTCTGGTTGATATAACCGATGACCGAAGAGCTGGCGGTTTTCTCACGAGGCATTCAGCGAGGAAATTCCGCCAGTATCCTCGGTACAGTAGACGGCAAACTTCGTGCGCAAATGACCTTGCCTGCGCAAAGGCGAATTGTACGTGCAAGCTGCCCCACTTCCCCTCATTTGCGCACGAAGTTTGCCGTCTACTGTACAATGCCTCGAGGGCCATTTTTAGATGCAACTTAGTTTTAATTTAATTAAGTAAATGTATTTAAATTAACTAAATTAAATGAATAGGAATCAAGCGAAGCGCAAGGGCAGGCACTACCTACCTTTTCTCGAAGCGCTTCGTCGTTTTTTTGAGCCGTCATACATAACTTGTATTTGGATTAACAAAAGTCTCGGGATATAACGTCAATAGTGAACTTATTAAACTTATAAAGTTTCAATAGCATAGCTCTTCTACTTTTATATTTAAAAAATGCCGATTTCGTCACTGACTCACTCACGTTGATCATCAAAACCTCTAGGGTACTTCCTGAAGTCCTAGAAAGCTGAAATTTAGTATGTAAGCTAGTATTAGTACACAATCAACAAAACAATTCAAAAAATTTGAACTTTTACCCCCCAACCCCTTAAACTAGGGGATGCAATTTTGTATGAGACTTCCTCAAATATTGATGCTAGAGGTCTGAAAATTGAAATAGGGACTCCTTATTATAAATAATAAAATACGTATTTCAGGATTTTTAGTAAATCACCCTTTTAATGTATTTACATATTATTATTTGGTTTTTGACGATCATAATAATGAGTTCATGTAAATTGACATACTAATTTAATTTACAATGTAATCTTACTATGAAATAAATGAATCTAATCTAATCTATTATTTTATAAAATTGGTGTACGGCAAAAGTGTGTCAGTCTGCTACCTATCTACCTTTACACCTAAAACAACAGAACCTATTGAAACCTGAAAAATAAATACTTGAATTTGAATTTGAATTTTGATAAAAACAGAGGTGTTATAAGTTTAACATGTGTATCTGTGGCCTCTTAGCTCTCAAACGGATTTCAGAAGAAAGAAGAAAAATAAAGAAAAAAAAAATCCCCAAGTTATGTGACGGTCCATACAGAATGTATGAAAAAACCGTCATATTGTGGAATAAAAAACTGGCGACATATTTTTTCTTTCTCGGGATCAAGAGTGCTCATGATTCTGAACAGGAGAAATAAAAGAAACAAAATTCTGAGAAAAAAAGTCAAAATCGCACATTTGAGTGAGAACGCCCTTTTTAGGGGCTCTTGCTTTTCAAATGGCAAAAAACGGAACCCTTATGGATTCGTCATGTACGTCAGTATGTCTGTCCGTCCGTATGTCACAGCCACTTTTTTTCGAAACTATAAGAACTATACTGTTGAAACTTGGTAAGTAGATGTATTCTGTGAACTGCATTAAGATTTTCACACAAAAATAGAAAAAAACACAATAAATTCTGGGGGTTCGCCATACTTAGAACTGAAACAGTGGGGTATCTATGGATAGGTCTTCAAAAATAATATTGAGGTTTTTAATATTTTTTTTTCTAAACTGAATAGTTTGCGCGAGAGACACTGCCAAAGTGGTAAAATGTGTGTGTGTCCCCTGTAACTTCTAAAATAAGAGTCTGATAAAACTAAAGGGCGCACCAACCTGCTTGGTAGGGCACCGATGACGCGAGCAGTGCGTACCCTCAATCTCATAGCGGAAAATATTGATTTGTTTTCGTGTTCTCTGAATGAATTCACAAAGGCAGCATTGCTCGTAATATGTTATAAGAGTACTACGTAAAAAAAAAAATTATAGGTATTATAAAATAGTTACACTGTTGTCTTAGGTTCGATGCCTGTAAAAATAGTTGTAAGTGTGGATAATAATAAATAAATAAATAAAAAAATACATGATGTACATTACCACGCCAACTTCCACCGAAAATTGGTTTGAACGAGATCTAGTACCTAAGTAGTTTTTTTTTTAATACGTCTTTAATCGTAAACCGCAATTTATTTTACGTCATACCTGGCCATAAAGTAGGAATTACCGCACGCCATGCGTGCGGAAAACCCCACTTCCTGGCCAGATAGAGACGTAAAATTTTGTACTTACCACGGGCGGTAATAAAGAAAGCTTCAGAGCGCATATTTATCGCCCTTGCCTTCGGCTCGGGCGTCAAATACCTGCGATCTGAGACATTCTTTGCTTAACCGCCCTAGGTAAGTAATGTACTATTACGGAACCCTTCATGGGCGAGCCCGACTCGCACTTGGCCGCTTTTTTTTCAGTTAGTCGTAGTCGGGGTACATTTTTTTGAACTTTTTATACTTGTTATTTCCATTTTATTTGTAAAGCGCTAAGTGTCTCGTCACTATTACCCCAGTTGGTAACACTGCTGCAGCCCGCAGTAGCCAAGTTCTGGCCAAGGACATTTCATACGTTTCTGATAGCCCGTTCTTAATCAGACCTATTTAACGCTTAGTCTATGTTTTAAACTGTCTTGACAAGAAGTTAAACTTGCCATACAAGTATAGGTAAACTAAGTATGTAAACTTAAAACGTACCTACTTTATGTCTAATAAAATTGCATCATTTTGTGAATTTTATGTCAATACCTCACATGGCGGTGCGGTATCAGTAAGAAGCCGTACCGAGCCAGTACAAAAATTTGGTACTATATTTTATTGCCAAAAGTACTTTTCTGTATACCGTCATCAACTACTCATTGAGAGGATTCTAACGAGCCAAAACTCGACGGGGTTATGGCTTCTGTCTCCATCATCAGATCAGCTCAATGGTATAGTCCATTTCAAATACGAAGGCCCTATGCACTTGAAACTTAACAATAATGTTTGCCTTTTAGTATCTTTTGTTATCACTAATCCTATTGTTAACGCCCATTGACCGTCTCAAGTGCAATCGGGCCTTGGTATTTGAAACGTAGTATACCATTTTATTGAATTGTCATCCAACCTATACTAAAAACCAAAATTTCCGCTCATGAGGATAACTGGTTAAAAATTCAGTTCCAAGATTTGTCTCACACTACGAACAGGTCAAGTTGAATAAAAGCTTGTAAATATGAAATGCACATCTAAGGTAAACGTCCGAGTGCTCGACGCTATATGGCAGCACTCTATGTCAAAGCAATATGGGTTAAATTCGAACTAAGAGGATTTTTCTTCATTCGAATTTAAGCCATGTCAGTTTGCCCCTGCCATATACAAGTACAGCGTCGAGCACTCGGACGGAATGCTTCCTGACTCCGTACCAATATAATACTGGGCTGTACCAATACAATGACAATAATGCCTTCGCCACGACTTTGGTCTTAAGCGACCTGCGACCATCGTTTTATCAGTTCATTGCGCGGTCGAGACGCGCAACGCACTGTGGTTAGTTGGGATCACGCGCAATGAACAGATAAAACGCTGGTCGCAGGTCGCTTAAGACCAAAGTCGTGGTTAGGTAAACACCGACACATACATGACATTTTCAAGGAAAATATTAAAAGTGAACTAATTCGAAAATGCTTCACCTTTGCATAATAATACGAGGTTCATAATGTTGAAATTAACCTCCCTACGAAGACGAACACGGACTCTATTATAGATGAATTATCGAAAACATGGAATTGCATTTGTAGTGGTTGTACCGTTTGCAACAAAAGGAGAATAATTTTCTCTTAATTTTTCTTCACAATTTGACACTGACATTATTTTGGTATTTACTTCTTCAATATATAACAAACCTCTTTTTATGCTGATAGTACGAGAAAATAGAAAATTCAAATATAGAATGCCCGCCTGTAAACATACAGTACTACTACATATGCAATTCTATGCTCTCGTTAATTTATCTATACAGGAATACGAGTAGGTAGGTAGGCATTGACTTGCAAATGACCCTGTATATGGGTAAAAAACATTAAGACCCTAGTCTTACCTAAGTAAGTACCTATACCTAAAAGATTTTAGAACTGAATTATAGGTAAGCACCGAAAATAAAACAAGATAAAATAAATAGATAAGTATATATAAATATAGATCGTAGCAAATGGAGATCCGTGATCTCTGCTTACCCCTCTGGGAAAGAGGCGTGATTATATGTATGTATGTATATAAATAAAACATATAGGTAACAATTTAATATTATTTGTAAACGGTGGCTTCGCCAAACACCTCATAGCTCTCAAAATCTTAAATGTAAAAGATTGCAGCTATATTTAGAATTAAGTCTTTTTTTAATGGAATACACTGATTTTTTTTCGCTTGTCTTAAAAGCTACGGTTAATTATCACGAATTTAAGATCTGTGACGTAGCTGGCAACACGGTCGACGAACTAAATATCTAGTGAAACTTTCATAACACGATTAAATCCTAAAGCAACTACTTACGCAACAAATCCAAACATCAATCCTAATACCATTGAGATTATAGAAGGCATAACAATATTACACAAAATTTTCAACAAGTATTTACAGATGAAATCAATCACGGATAATTTTGACAGGCCCATTTTCGTGCGAGAGGTGGAAATAAAATTCTCGTGTAAATTTTGACAGTAAGCTCATGGCTGTAGGTACTATAAAATTATGAATTACTCGGTCATAAACGTAGTCTGGGCTAGGTTTATAGAGGCCCCATCTAGGTCATAAAACTAGAACTTGTATTTCATTGCCAACGTTTACGTACAGGGCTAAGCCTCTAGCCATTTTAGACTGCAAATTCTAGAAATTGCAGGTCAATTTGATCATTATCGGAATAATATACAAATTGAACTCAACTCAATCTGTATTCTAACCTAATATATATGCAATTTCACCACCAATTGCCAAACAAACTATGAAATACTACTGTAAATATGGATTGAAGTGTTTATACTGTTTATTTTCACAAGCATTTATTAGACACTCATTACGTTTTCGATATATATTTTGCGGTAAGATTGTGGTTCAACAATAAATCAATGGGTACTCCAATTTCTTTGGTAGATTGGTTAGTCCGTCCCGCTTAAATACGATCGCTTCTACGTCAAAGGTGATGTAAGGGCTCCTTTGGGTAACTGTAGTCTGTAACCAAGTGGGAACTGAGCGGTTACCGCAATTCCAACGTTATTCGTTCGTGTATCTCTCTCTGTCGCTGAAATATGCAAGTGCAATAGAGATAGGGATATAATTCAAGAGTTTTTGAACTAGCGAGCGAAGCGAAGTAGGTAACTCCGTTTCAGCTTGGGCAAAAATCTTTCGTCTGTCCGGCTGTTCTCCTTTTAATTTCTCAACCGTTTCTCGTGAAATTTTGTGAGCAGGTGCAATAATTATATAGACATTTTTAGTCGGTCACACAGCAGTTATCATGGATTCTGGTTTGATATTCGGTACTGACATATAAATATCAATACATACCTAGTATAAAACAAAGTCGCTTCCCGCTGTCTGT
The DNA here is from genome assembly GCA_963854355.1 of Epinotia brunnichana. Lineage (NCBI taxonomy): Eukaryota > Metazoa > Arthropoda > Insecta > Lepidoptera > Tortricidae > Epinotia > Epinotia brunnichana. The sequence goes on along the minus strand of OY977951.1, from coordinate 27,493,990 downwards.
CTGTCTGTCTGTCTGTCCCTATCTATGCGTAGATCTTTAAAACTACGCAACGGATTTTGATGCGGTTTTTTTAATAGATAGAGTGATTCAAGAGAAAGGTTTATATGTATAATACAAACCATACATGCATGTATTATGCACATAAACCCGTGCGAAGCAGGAGCGGGTCGCTAGTTATTATTATAAAGTACTGAGTTAAAAAAGTGACTACAACAAAGGACACCTATATATCACTACATGGAGTGACAAATTTTCCAGTAAATGATTAACCCACCCAAATATCCAACAAGTAGCTGTATATATTATATCTGCACCGAAACCTCTAATTAACTTGAAGATTGACGATCTTAATTCAACTGGATAAGGGCTACTTTCGAGTGAGGCAATGTTCATTAATATCCGCCCCTGCGCGCGCGGTGAAGATCACGTTGATTTATCGGCTGGCGCTTAAAGTGATATATTTGCTTTGACTCGTGCCAAAAACTAATGTATTTAGCATTTAGCGTTTCCTTGTTTGGTACCTTGTATTGAGAACACTGACAATGTTGAGATATTTAGATTATTTATATGCCTTGGTCAACTTGTCTGGGTCTGAGACCATTTAAGAGAGTAAGCGCGCATTTTCGGTCTCCATACAGCATGGGTACTCCCCTCAGACGTGATAACGACTAAAGAAATTCATCAGTCGATAGCCCAGTTGTACGCATCAGGTATTCTTCGCATGCGGTAAAACTATGCAACTTTGGAAAAGCAGCATTTTATTTATCGCTATAATTTTAAGTATACTGAACACGAGAAAAATTATCGTGCCTAGTTTAAAAAACCATATTCGTTCCTCGTATCCCTAATTTCCTACATTTTATCATGAATAATATTTCCTATATGATTTTATTAAAGTTTCCTCAAAGACTGGGAACTTATCTTTCGAAATATTAGTATCGAAGCAAGTTTTTAGGGTTCCGTACTCAAAAAGTAAAACGGGACCCTATTACTAAGACTCCGCTGTCCGTCCGTCCGTCCGTCCGTCCATCTGTCTGTCACCAGGCTGTATCTCACTGATACCGTGATAGTTCCAGTTGAAATTTTCACAGATGGTGTATTTGTGTTGCCGCTATAAAAACAAATACTAAAAACAGAATAAAATCAATATTTTTATAGATAATGGTACGGAACTCTTCGTGCGCGAGTCCGACTCGCACTTGGCCGCTTTTTGAGAGTTCCGAACTCAAAGAGTAAAACGGGACCCTATTACTAAGACTTCGCTGTCCGTCCGTCCGTCCGTCCGTCCGTCCGTCTGTCTGTCACCAGGCTGTATCTCAAGAACCGTGATAGCTAGAGAGATGAAATTTTCACAGATTATGTATTTCTGTTGCCGCTATAACAAAAAATACTAAAAACAAAATAAAATATTTGTTTTAAGGGGGGCTCCCATACAACAAACGTGATTTTTTTGCCGTTTTTATAAGTAATGGTACGGAACCCTTCGTGCGCGAGTCCAACTCGCACTTGGCCAGTTTTTTTAATAACGTGTCAATTGTTTAGTGGTCGTTCAACTTGTGGCCTGATTTACTGCCGGCCCTACACACGCGAGAAAAACGCCGTTTTCAACGAATAAGCCTACCTTAAATAATAATGCTAAATAATGTTATGTGTAGTGATACATAGTTGTATATTCACACTTACAATTTCAGGTAAGTATTAATAGTATTTTTCACAATCGTGTTATAATAGAGAGCTTTTTAGTCAAGTACCGTGTTTAGGCCACGAAGCTTGCTGAGTGGCCTAAGTAAGGTAGGTACGAGATTAAAAAGCTTGATTATAACACTATTGTGAACAATACTTTTTGTACGAGTTCATTAAAATTAATTTTCTACGAGTCAACTGAACTAATTAAACAAACTCGATACTGTTGAAACGAAGTGCAGCTCATCGCTCGTACGCTTGTTGATATCTTAAAAGACATCAACGAGCGTACGACATCAAAGCTATATAAAGATTCTATTGGTCCAATTCATTATAGTTCAGTAAAGCAGCCACGTGATTGGTCGAATTTATTTTAGTTGTCTGGAGCGTATCGAAAAGTAGTTATCTCGATTGTTTCGACAGCAACATGGACTACAACTATGAAAAGAGTGACGTTGCAGTATTCTCTATGAAATCTTAATACACATATTTTAATCGTCGAGTACAAAAAATATTTAAAAACTCGCGGTGCGCTCCCCTTTTACAAATAAAGCAGGATAAAATCGTGGAATACTTTATGGTATTACATTACATGCGCCTTTATATTACAGGTACCTGCTTACCTAATCTTTTGTGTAGATTAAATAAATAAAATATAGCTCATGTCCTTCCCAAAAGTACCTATATCCTTTGCGGTGAAGAAATTTAGTAATCAGTATAACTCCAGAGATTACACGAACGTACAAACGTACAGCCACTTTTCTGAATCCTTGTCACCGGAATCGTAAAAAAAAAGTGCGAGTCGGACTCGCGCAAGAAGGGTTCCGTACCATTATCAATAAAAATATTTATATTATTTTGTTTTTAGTATTTGTGTTATAGCGGCAACTGAAATACATAATCTGTGAAATTTTCAGCTGGAACTATCACGGTATCAGTGAGATACAGCCTGGTGACAGACAGACGGACGGACGGACGGACGGACGGACAGCGAAGTCTTTGTAATAGGGTCCCGTTTTACTCTTTGAGTACCGAACCCTAAAAATTGTGCTACATTGCAAAACGCATCTTCATTTGTCTATCAGCATGTCTGTCACTCTCTTACTTATTTCGCGACGCAATCTGTTATGTTAAAACTTAGTCAGATACATAGGTATGATTCACCTTTATAAAAGGTAAAATAATAATATGATTTTGCGGACAAACTTATACAAATCAACCTAGTCCCAAACTAAGCAAACCTTGTACTATGGGTACTAGACGACGACATATATACTTAGGTACTTATATAGAGAAATAAATACTTAAATACATAGAAAACATCCATGACTCAGGAACAAATATTCGTGCTCATCACACAAATAAATGCCCTTACCGGGATTCGAACCCAGGACCTCTTGCTTCGTAGGTCACTACCAACTAGGCTAAAGCGGTCGCAACACTTAGTCAAATACTTAGGTATTCACCTTTATAATAGGGAAAATAACACTTAACTTTTTACTCACATGTGGCTCTAGCGTTAAATTGTGTGCCGGCGGATCGCGTGTGAACTAATTTGACATAATTTGACAGAAATTAACTAAATTACCTGCAGCTTTCACTTTTTTGAATGTCAAGCCTTTGCAAATTATTTGGAACAAGGCTGGTTGGGTATGAGACCGTGTGTCAATAGACACTAATCTGTCCAATGATATATTACAAACTGATCTTGATACATATATTTTGTAACAGGACTTGAGTTTTATTCGGTTTTAATGCTAATAGCCAACTGTATTAAAAGATAATCGAGAAAATGTTGATTTACGGACGGAGAATGGAGTTCCAATTAAATTATAGAATTAGTGGAATTACTATCGAGCCGTGCAGAAATCGTCAACCTTCACACAATTACTTAAAAAAAAAAACTTTTACTGAACAGGGAAAAAGTTAAAAGTGTGGAAGTTTCTTATGAGATGATAAATTAAAAGATGATAAGATGGATACAATTTAAATAACTATCGCCGATAAAATAGTAATTTGTTTTTTTATAGGTTCTGCATAGTGAAGCGAGATTACTTTTTTAAGTAGTGGCGATGAAACTTCATACGAAAATTCTCGCCTCACCGGTGGAGAAAACATTACTACGGCTAACGATATCTTGCGGAGCTGGTGACGGCTAATATGAGCACGAATACATGTGTAGTAGGTACCTAGTTAGGTTTTCATGTTCAGGGCGTTTTCACTCAAATCTGCGACTTTTACTTTTTTCTCAGAATTAAGATTTTTTAGGTTTTTTTCTGTTCATGGGCACTCTTAATCCCGATAAATTAATAATTTTACTTACTTTCAAAACAAAGTTTTAACCGACTTCAAATCAGTAGCCAAATTGCTTCAAGTTGCCTATAAAATTTGAAGAGTTCCCTCGATTTCTCCAGGATCCCATCATCAAAACTGGATTTATATGCTTTCAAACAAAGAAAAAAAATTCAAATCGGTTCATAAATTACCGAGATAGTAACATACACACATAAAAAAATACACATAAAAATTGAGATTAAAGTCGGTTAAAAAAAGTGTCCCCAGTTTTTTATTCCACTAAGTGACGTTTTTTTCATACATTCTGTATGGAGTTACGGTCCATAGTGGAATTCTAAAAAATGTATAGAAAATTGTGAATAAATGCTGAGAAAAAAGTATAAGTCGCACGTTTTAGTGAAAACGCCCATCATCTATTGAACATAATTATTTTTGTATCTATTTCAGCGTTAGACCAGAGCGCTGGCTCTAAAATCAGCAGTATGCTGAGTTAAGTCCACTTCGTGTTTAATATAGCGCCGCATAGTTTTTTTTTTGTTTTCTGTTTCTCAGTGTGTTATTGTTATTATTATTCTGGTAGTGGCTTTCGGGCTGTCAAAGCCCTTATATCACTGCGACCATCACTGATCTATTGTGATCGCCACTTACTACAATTCTTGGTTAAGTCCTGCAAACTCTCAGTGTGTTTATATACGAATATATCTTTGATTCTGATTCGGATTCCATATCGCCTAGTACTCTACTCCTACCTTAGTACCCTTACCCTACAAGTTTTATTTAATTTATTGTAGAACAAGATCGATTTGTGTAAGATTGCCTCCAATTCAATTTATGTGTGTCGGCTCTTATGAAAGCGGTAAAAATGGAGAGAAAACAAAACATTTCCTACTAGCTTTGATTGTTCGATACATTCCTAGAATGCTTCAATTTTTGACAAAATGAATGTTACTCTCTATTCAATCCGTAACCTTTTAAGAGCACGATAACACCGCCTTTGCGCCCTAATACGTATTTATTGTAAGCTTAAATCATTCTTGTACGAACAAGCACAAAGCATAAATAAAAGTTGCCGCTCTTGGGCCCTAAACGTCGAATCAAGCGGGAGTCACGTATTTAATGCCTTGTTTAGACGAAACCAGTACTTACATGAGCAAGTGCACTTTGATGCGGTTCAATATTTACTAACCAACGATAACCGACAAGGCGGAAGTGTCTGTTTGATATATTTTTAAAATTTGAATTCATGATTGGTTTCATAAAGCCAATTGGATTCGACAGGTAACTTGAAATAGGCATGTTTATATCGCAGTAAAATTAAAAAAAAAATCTTTTTTATTACATTATTTTAAGTGGTTTAAAAAAATACGCTTTCTGTCACTTATTTGTGTAGGTAATACAGAGATCGGACAAATTTGCGACATTGCTCGCAATAATGTGGACATGACTCCAAAATTAATCAAAATGCTTCCAAAAATAATAAATAGTCTCCCAAAACACATACAAGATTTATACCTATCCAACCCTATATCAGCTAAAGATGTAAACAAGTATTATATGTCAAGCAACAACTATGATTACGCTTTGTAACCAACCAAGTTATTGTTCATCAGTGATACAGTAAACGGAATGTAAGTACATATATTGATGTAAACTAACATACCTACTTAAATAGTAAATAGTTAGACCGTACTATAGCTGTAAATAAGCCACTAATGGCTTAAGCACCTAATTATGAAACTCTGCGATAAGTATGAATTATTTGGAACTTTAAATAAAATAAAATAAATATATTAATTGATTAACATGTTGATTCATTTTGGAGTCATGTCCACATTATTGCGAGCAATGTCGCAAATTTGTCCGATCTCTGGTTATAAGCTACACAATTTTCAATCAGAAACCAACTGAAAGTATACGAAATTATCCAAACTGCTGTTACACTATGGTAATATCCTCAATTTGGATTTCATAAGACTCTTAATCAATCACTTTTATATGTACGGCAAATCTTGATCCCTATAACAGCTCTGTCATCTCTGTACAATTTATAACCTTAAAACGTAAAATTGTACTGAGAGTGATACTGACATAACAGCTGTCATAGGGATCAAAATTCACCGCGATACGTATAGAGATCGTTTAGTAACTCGCCTAACTACTGTCGCAGTGTGAATAACCCGTGCTCCTGCCACCAAAACCTTCTGATCCGACGGCGGTGGTGGCGCTGGCTCGTTAATCATGCGATAAATCACCGAATACCTCGCTTTTAGAGGTCGTTTAGTAACTCGCCCAAGTACTTTTCCAGTGTGAATAACCAGCTCCTGCCATCGTAACCATCTGATCCAACGGCTTTGATCTCGCCCGGTGGCGCTCGCTCGTTAATCCCGCGCGACAAATCACCGAATACCTCGCTTTTTTGTTCCAATTTAACTTCAAGTAGCAGTCATTAAACATATTTTTTGTCAAACACCGTTGGATAAACATCGATTTTGAAAGGTACCATTTACACGTCAGAAAAACAAAGAAAGAAATAAATATAAGGGGACAATCTTACACGAACACAGGAATAGTGGTACAAGTTGTGGAAAGAGGATGTAACATAATTAGTATCTTTCACATAGGTAGTATATGAATTTTGATATTTGTTTCTAGTAGTTGGAGGCATGGTTTTTATTATTATTAGACTGGAGCTCTCTTTATAGCTAAAGACTAAGATTAGATTACCTAGGCTATACATTTCTTTGGGCTGTACATTCAGTGTGTAATATTTTTGAATTGTTTTTTTGTTTTTTTTTTGTAGGTACATTCGTAATCAGTGAAAGCCTGGAAGATTTAGATGCATGTTCTAAGTATATAAATATTACTGTATTTCTTCTTCTGTACATCTATGTCTGTTTGTTCTCCAAATAAATACGTTATGATATATTTGATTGATAGGTACCTACAAATATTTAAATAAATCCAAGACTCAGAAACAAATATTCATGCTTATCACAGAAATACTAGCCCTTACCGGGATTTGAAATGTTTAACCTAAAGATATTTCATACACTGACACAAGCAATTACAATGTAAGAAGGTAAAATGTTTAGTAATCTTTCGATTGAAGTGTATAAGACAAGTTGCACATTTATTCATAAGTGGGTAATGGTCCATATTCAATCTTTTTTCTACTCGTCGACTTTAATCTTTGAATTAAAATTTCGTACACGAAACTAAGATCACATACTTTTTAATCCTGGAGCTCTACCAGCTGGTGACGGAGCTCGTGGTTCCATAAGATAACCGCCAGTAGTCATCTTATGAATCCAGGAGCTGTATAAGATAACTGTGAAGACATCAACGCGCAAATATACTAAGCTGCTGCGCTTCATTTCAGCAGGGCGATTTTCAATAGATACCAAGTTTGTTTAATAAATTATTATTTCCGTTGACTCGTAGAAAAAGTTTTGTATACAATAGTTATATAATTAGCTTTTTAGTCTCGTACCTTAATTAGGCCACTCAGCAAGCTTCGTGGCCTAAACGTGGTACTCGACTTAAAAAGCATACATTATATAACGATTGCATAAACTACTATAGTACTACATTACTTGTAGTACCTAGCACCAGTAGTATTGAGATGTGAAGGTACTAACTTCATATTGTTTAGGCGCTACAGCGCCCACAATAAGCCCCTCAGACTTTCCTATTGCACATAAACATTTAAATTCTGAACAAAATTAGCTTGCTTTCATGTTTTGACTTGAAATATGTTTTAATGTTTTCTGTTAAATAAATGAAACGGTTAAAATTGTTTTCAAAACATTCTGAAACCTTAGGGTCAACGACTTTAAGCCCAGTGGTAGAAATAAAATAATTCCCGTGCAGCGATCGGCAACAATGGCTGAAACTATAACTGTAATAATCATAATTATTTCCAGTTAGTGTTTTTCTACTGTGCATAATTTTCTTGCACTTGTCGGATGTTAAGGCGCAGGAACTATTTCTAAAACACAACCATTCTAAATACATGGTTAAATTACCCATGTCATTAGAAGTTCCATGAATGTAAACCCAGTGCAAAATCATGCAGTTCCTTTGTATTCATAGGACTATGTTCCCAACTACAATAACTTGTAAAGACAATAACTTTGCTGCCCTTCAATTACCATTTCTAAAAGCTTTAAAACTTAAACAGGCACAGTAATTGCGTAATCTGAATAAGGAAGTCGTCGTGGAATAGTATGCTAAAACTCTATACTAATTTTTGCATTCCATTGGAATTGTTATTAAATACATTTGAAAATAAAGTAGCTTTTGCATCATCGCATCAGAACAACATACCTACTCGGCAACGTGCAACAATAAATGTTTTCATGTTGATGAACCTCAGAAGTTCTTAAGAAATAACAAAGCCTTTGGAATAGGTCGCCTAGTGCCTGCTATAAGGCCACAACTCAAAATTAAAACACATTTGAGATGTGGCTCTATTGCAGTGCAATACGGACACATCTCAAATGTGTTTTAATTTTGAGTTGTGGCCTTATAGCACTAGGCGAGGTATCTTGACTTCTAAAATCGTTACTTGAAAGAAATATTTTACGACACGTATTAGCATTAGCAACCAAAGGTCCATACTTAATTTAAATTTAACATCTGAAGTTCTGTAAGTAAAATATTTACCGGTCGCGAGTTTTTAATGTCGTGTTTTAAATCTAAAGCATGATTTTCCACGTATTTCAAACAAAAAAAGTATACAATGATAAGTTAAATTCAACACGTTAATTAATCATAAAACGAGAACCAATTGTTCGCGACCGCTGGCGCGTTTGGCGCCAAGTTATTGTAGATTTGCAAATGGCTTCAGAAGTAAATACCTATGGTTGTTTTCGCTTGTGATCCCCAGTTTGAGTAGAACCGTGCTTAAATTACTTCCTGAATGCCGTAACTATTGCGGTTTTTAGTAATGCACGGTGTGCAATCAAAAATTACCTACATAATAATAATAACTTTAGACTTACATGTAAATAACGGATGTAGCACCTGGTATGAAAAACAGCAACTTTTTTCGAATATTTCCCAAAAAGGTTTAAAGTTTGAAAAAAATGCAAAAACTTCCTTCGCAAAATGACATTTTGCACTCCTGCAATATTTTTATACCACTTGGTAATTGATATGAAGATAGGTCATTTCACTGACAACTAGAAAAATATACCATTAAGTTTTTTACAATGGTAACCTAAACGCATTTTTTTGCAAAGAAACGTGATTAATGGTACCATTTTTCTTCCAAAACTGGTCCGTGTACTTAATTTTTTATATGTCAAAAAAATTATTTATTTACATGTTTTTCAATAAATTTTAATTACCTAATTGTGTTGGATTTTACACTTTTCTTAGACTCATGTCAATATTCTAAGTGTAACATATTTAGCATAGTTCTGTACTCACAAAATTCAATATGACATATATAACATAGTTACAAAACAATTAATAAGTGTGATACAAAATAATAAGTGGTCTGAAAATTTACGTATTCCTCGCGGGGTCTTTGCTTTAAGAAACCAATGACAAAAAGCTTTATTTAATTTTTTACCTTTAACTTTAAACTCTCGAGCTTTGTACACATATTTCAATTATTGTTTTTCACGGAGCTAAACGAAAACGAAACGTCAGAAATAAAGGTAAGTAAATAAATATTGCGTTTTTTTACCAATGCCGTGGGCCAGAAGTTGTAATGAAATAGATACTGAATTACGTAGGTTCTTTTAGAACCGAAGTTTATACTATCGATCACAGTTTAAACAATGGACTCTAATCATAACAGTGACCTTCCTACGAATAATAAATGCATCATCACCCATTCTGTAGTGTTAAAATGTACTGCACTTGTGTTGATTCTGACTGCAATTATACAGAGAGATTTTAGAGTATTATTAGACAAGAACGAAGTGAAGATTTTTAAATAAACAAGGGAAACAAATCGGTGTTTTGTATAATTATTTACTTACTAGGACTTTTTTCAGTTTCGTTCATTATCTTTCTTCTATCTATATATATAAAAGGCAAAGTCCTGACTGACTGACTGACTGACTGACTCACTTAAATCTACGCCCAGCCCAAACCATTAAACCAAGAAAGCTGATTTTTTTACAATAGGTAGTTTATATAACGTAAGTACCCACTAAGAAGCGATTTTTGAAAATTCGACCCTCAAGGGGGTAAAAAGGGGGTTCAAAATTTGTATGGGGATGGAGTAAAATTTTAAGTGAGAGACTTGATACCTTGTGTATGGACTCCTTATTACAATACAAGAAAAGTAACTTAAGGGTTTTGGAAAATTCCACCCCTAAGGGGGTAAAATAGGGGTGCAAAGTTTATATGGGGGAAACGTTTTTTTTTTAAATAGAGCCTTAAAACTTTGTAGAAAGATTAGTCATTAGAATACAAATAAAGTACTTTCATCGTTTTAAAAATTCTACCCCTAAGGGGGTAAAATAGGGTGCAAAGTTTGTATGGGAATAACTACTTTTTTTGAAAGACTTAAAACTTTTTAGAAAGATTAGAGTCATAAGAATACAAATAAAGTACTTTCATTGTTTTAGAAAATTCTACCCCTAAGGGGGTTAAGAAAGGGGCAAGCTTTGTATGGGCAACACTTTTTTTTGAGCTAGAGACTTAAAAGTTAGTACATACGAAAACAGTTCTTTCAGCGATTAGAAAAATTCAACCCCTATAGGGGTTTAAAAGGGGGTTAAAATTTTAAATGGAGAGCATGAAAATTTTAAAGTTTTTCCAAATTCATCCCCTAAGAGTGTTAAAAGGGGGTTCAAAGTTTGTGTATTTCACGACATTTTTAAAGTATGAGATTTTTAACTTTTGTTTTAGACTGTTTGTTCACAAACTAGAAAATGAACATCAACTTTTTTTTTATTTATCCCCTAAAAGAAGGTTCAAAATTTATATTGAGAGAAATTATTTTCTAAGACGATAACAAGTTCTACGCGGACGAAGTCGCGGGCAACAGCTAGTATATTATATTTTGACTAATTATTACCCACCAGCAGTGGGATCATGGGATGGATGTATGTATAGGATAGTCTGTTTTTTACACTATATATTAAGTAAAAAGTGAGTGAATAGGTACATCCAGGGTGCTCTCAGCGAACAGTGACTAATTTATTTATATATTTATTAACATGTTTACATGACATTACAGTAAGTTACCATTACCAATGCGTAACGTAACTTAGGCTAAAAATTACAAGGTACAGCTGCAGGTCGATCACGTAACGCATTGTACGAACGTCGGGTAGGTCTAATTGTCACTTTTATATAGATAATTGACAGTTAAATTGTACCGACGCGCGTTCGGAATGTTACGTGATTACCCCTCAGAGCACCTAGCATCTATCACCTCACAGAACCTCTCCACACTAATGCAATGTAATCAGCATGATTGCGTAACATCTCTGACGCACGTTCGAATAGTTATGCAATTGCTCTACAGCTCTATATACTCATACAAAATTTAACAACAATTAGACCACTGGGAGTAAAATTGGCTTATGATAACGCTAATCTCGTTATCCACTTCTTGAATGCTTCAGTCAAACGGGTCCACATGTAATTTAATTTATAAAACAATCAAATAATTGCAAACACAGACAAGGAAAATAGCGGCAATGTATTACTTAACCAATTTCGGAATGCATTGACGTTGAAATCATATATATACGAATTGTCTATAGTTCCCTTTCCTTTTACGTCAAAGCATAGCCAGGTATGTGCGAGAGCGACACACTGTTGAATCTGATGTAGAATAATAAGTTTCTGTCAAAAAAAATATTTTTGGTACAAGCTTTTACTGCCGACTGTACTTTTCTGCATACCATCATCAAGACATCTCTCTCTCTCATTGAGACAATTCTAACGAGCCCAAACTCGATGGGGTTGTGTCGTTTTATTGCGGAGTTCCTATGGCCACCTTCCAGTTCCAGCATCAGATCAGCTCCAAGTCATCATAATATTGCATTGTCATGCGATATGCATATGCTAGCAAAATTTCAGCTCAATTGGATAACGAGAAGTGACTGAAAAATGGATTGCAAATTTTGACGGACAACTTACATACTTAAATACATACGAACAGTGCAAGTTAATATAAAGCTTGTAAAAATGATTGGTTCCAATTTTGATATGATTTTGAGCTGGCAATTTAGCGGAGTTCTCGCCGTTGTTGACAAAGACGGATAAATATTGTAGCAGGCGCCGGCGACACTGACTGACTTTATTACATTGTGTGCCGTAGGAAGAATAATTATTTCAATAGGGTAGAATGTGTTTGGTATATTCACAAAATACGCCGAGCCCCTGGGTTCAAACCACGGCTTTTTAACCGACTTCAAAAAAGGAGGAGGTTCTAAATTCGTCTGTACTTTTTTTTTTATGTGGGTTTGTTACGCGGTAACTCAGTAATTAATGTACCGATTTTTTTCTTTGTTCGAAAGCATATATTTCCAGTCTTGCATATACTTTGTCACCAAAATCCAGTTCTGATGATGGGATTCTGGACAAATCGAGGGAACTCTTTATTTTTTTTATTAGGCAAACTTGAAACAATTTGGCTACTGATTTGAAAACTTCAAATAAAAGGAAAAATTGAAAAATTTAGGCTCCGAGCCGGCGACCACAGACATACATGGCCCGTCCCTACTAACCAACTGAGCTATCGGAACAATCTGTCTCAGCCCCTAAATCTTTCAATCAGTTCCTTCTTACAACACCTTAAGGGAGGCGTGTGGCGGCATCTACCTAGAAGACATATGCTTCTTTAATATGTATGTGGTCGCCGGTTCGAATCCGGCTCGGAGCCTAAATTTTTCAATTTTTCCTTTAATTTGAAGTTTATTTATAAATATCGTTAGCATGCGTAACTGCATTATATAAAAATGTACTGATTTGAAGTCGGTTAAAACTTTGTTTTAGAAAGTAAATTATTCATAAGACCTTATGTACGAAACATTATTTGATATTTAACAGTAGCTTGATAGAAACTGCATCTCTTCTTTCATCTCCGGGCAGGACATTTACTTGCCAATTATGTGGTCGTGGCTGTCGCTCCCATACCGGCCACATAAGCCACGTATAAGTGTCGCACCCACAGATGTAGGTATGAATATAAGGAGATCGGACATACCGGCCGATTTGTACTGAGTACGCCTGTCGCAAGTACATTAACCCACACAAAGCCCAAGTAATTGACAAGACAAAGCACGCACACATATAAAACGCACACTTGTATACATACGCTCTTATTGGACAACGCGCATCATATCAGGCATTTTGGTAAGAAACGTAATATTCTCTGCGATCAGCACGCGTGCACAGTATGGCAGAGTATGCCCATTGAGCTAACAACTGCGACGCGGCCGCCGGCGGCTTGTCCTCTCTCTAGTATTCTATGCTCTGAGGTCGCACCTAATATGAACGCTGTTTAAATCATCTATTCACAGATGTATAAGGTCAATGATGAAACCATCGTGATTAATCGCCTATCTCAAAAAGGTCTAGTTTTCCCTTTTGGGTTGTTCAGCCAGCAGTCACTTTCGTAAAACTAGTGCTAAACTTCTAAACTAGTACCTTCTATACCTACTACTGATGATGCCGGAGCGAATATTAGAAAGGAGCACAGATTCGCCTACAAACTGGCCTCAGTTTGGCGAAACTAGAAAATATGTACTTACCATTAAGTGGTTTTTTAAGAATAAAAAATAATTAAATAAAATAAGCATTTAATCGATAACCATTTGAAGCGGTTATGTTGTGCATGTCCAGCTTTAGATCGAGATTCGTTCAAATTGCGAGCAAGATTTGCTAACAATATTATTTGTATTATTATTGTACTGGGGTGATATAAATCTATCAGAATACAATATAATGAATTAATCAACACTATTATAATGCCGTCGGAATGCGATCCAAGTCGTCAATACTATCGATAAAGGAGTCGTTCAACTGCTACTGTTACTAACGACCCAATACTTCATACCCTATGCATATTTCATACAATCACGCAGATTTCAAAAACACCAATCTTGATAAAATATTCATTCTAAAAGCAATCGTATTTTAGTACAATAGCGCTCAGATTTCAATTAAAACTGAACGTGATACGAGGTTTTGATGGTTGTTGGTGAACATAGCGTGACCATTATCGCGCAGATAGTGTCAAATTCATCGGATAGCAGTCAAAACAGCAAAGATTTTATAGTATACAAGTGTTAAGATTAAAGCTGGGCATTCACATAGACGCCGTACCGCGTCATTTGTCTCGCCGCCAATGCATCCAAATGGATGGCCGCAATATTTTGACTACATCCACGAGCGCGCGACGTAGCTGTCACTAACTCGTGGACGAGCGTGTTGTTCCGACATTCATTAGCTCGCTATTTGTCTCGGCGATAAATCGATGCGTCCAAATGGATGGCCGCAATATTTTGACTACATCCACGAGCGCGCAACGTAGCTGTCACTTGCTCGTGGACGAGCGTGTTGTTCCGACATTCATTACCTCGCTATTGGTCTCGGCGATAAATCGATGCGTCCAAATGGATGGACGTAGTATTGTTCGAACCTTTAATTTTGTCATTCACGACTGTTCGATGCGTATGGTTGGCGCGTCGTGATGGCTTTCTTCCGTTTGGATACAACGGGTCTCGCCAGCTATCTTTAAACGCTTCATGTTTTAACTCTTCAACGTGACTTTGTCTAATCTTAGTAAAGCCAGAAAAAAAAACGCTATGGACCGATTCAGGCGCGGCGCGCGGTGCTACTCCATTCAGCTTGTTGAAGCTTTAAGATTATTAAGTTTAATCGAAGTGGATTACGTTGGGTTATACGTAATCCAACCAAGCCAAGCGCTGGTATTTACAACGCTTACCCACAATTCCTAGAACTCGCATCAGCCAAACCAGTATAAGTTTGAGCTTCGATTAAACTTAATTAATAACTGATCTTGGGTTATGAGTTTCACTTTAAGTTATTTCTCTTTAGAGGGACGGTTCCGTAGAAACTTCCACTCCGTTTTTCACCCCTTTCAGGGATGATTTCCGGGATAAAATCATCCTATGGCCTTCTCACAGTCTCAAACTATCTCCATACCAAATTTCATCCAGAATCGATTCATCGGTTTAAGCATGAAAAGGTAAGTGACAAACAGAAAGACAGACAGACAGAGTTGCTTTCCCATTTAAAATATTGAGTGTGGATTAGGCTTCCTTTCCTAACGTCGTCATAAAGAGACCACGCAACATACCTGTTACTAAATATTGATTCCAACCGCTCATAAATTATAATTAATCAATAATAAATTATAACCGAGATAAGTAATTAAGCGGATGAATAAATGCCTTAATATGGATTAATGTTTGCCGATGCTAATCTTTCCGAGACCACATTAATATTAAAACCACCCACCAATAAACCTACACGATGATTTTCACTAGTTCATTTTGAATAATCAATTTAAGAATCAATTCACTTTTTATTGCTAACCAGGTAAAGGTCGCAGGAGTCCGCTGGATGCGGGTGGCGCAGGACCGGTGATTGTGGCACTCTTTGGGGGAGGCATATGTCCAGCAGTGGACGTCTCTCGGCTGATATGATGATCCCCTAACCCTGCAACCTGGTCCACGATGGCGACGTGTGCAAGTGCGCATAGCGCCGACGTGCGCGCCCCGCTCTATTCATTCATCTCCCGAGCCTATTATCCCATATATTTAGGGATCGGCGCTCCTAGTCCGTTTACGCCATTCGACGCGATTTTATGTTATTTCTGGATTTACATCCAACGTCTTCAGGTCTTTGGAAATGGTCCACATCCAGGTTGTCGGCGGGCGACCTGGACGCCTTTTTACGCGCGCCCCGTCTGCGGATATGGGGAGCGGAAGGGTCGTCCTCCCTCGCTCTTTCCGCAGCCTCCTTCTGCGCCATTACGGACTTGCGCTCTAACACTAATTATAATTAGGCAGTAAGCTAAATATACTCGTACGATATCCACCGACAATGTTACACAACACAGTAATACGAGCCGTTTCCTAATGTTCCGATTGCATTCATATCACTTGTCTGACGAATTCATATGAATTAGATTATTTTTATTTGGTTTACAGATGTAATGCTGAGTCGAGCCTTTTCAAAAATATCTATACGCAGTCTTTATTTATAAGGCACATGTGTTGATATTTTTGAAAGTTATGTGTATAGGAAAATTGTAATGATTTCATCAGGATTGGATTTAAGTGAGAGTGGAGTTTGGATGAGCTCGTAATTTTGTACGATATTCGGACAATTTCTTAAACTGTGCCACAATGGGCTTGTGACCTTAAATTTGTTTACGACGCCATTCGAACCAGTTTTTGTAGATGAACAAATGTTTGTATGGAAGCAACTACATTTAAATGACATGAATACCCAAAAAATCCAGTTAAAGACGGACCTCGCTGGCAGCAGCCGAAACGCTTCATACCGTTTGGCTTTAAAGTATGACGTCACACCGTGCTATTTGTACTAACCGTTGCATGGAAAGTGAAGTAAATTGCTGTTTCGGTCGCGAAATACTGCGTTTAGGTCCATATTTGTTATACAAATATGTGACTATAAAAGCGTAAGGATTTTATTAGTACCTTTAAATTTACTCTTGGACAATAAATAAAAAAACTTATTTTTCTAAACTTTCAAGGTTCATATCTTTTTATGATTTGAATTATATTTTGTAATTTATACTTTATTACAATCATTTGATGGTTTACTATCCATTTAGCAACACAACGTTATCAATTTTAACACCACGCAACAAGCCTATTCTTCCATTGAGTGACAAACCGTGGAGTTTTAAGTAGGTACAAAATTTTAGGGCGGTTACAAATGTTAAGAGCGTAGCCTAGTGGTTCAGGCATGCGGCTGTCAAGCGGCGGTCGTGGGTTCGAATCCCGGCTCGTACCAATGAGTTTTCAGAACGTACGGACGGAAAATTTACCGTTAAGCTTTTCGGTGATGGAAAACATCGTGAGGAAACCGGTCAAATCCCAATAAGGTCTAGTTTTCCCTCTGGGTTGGAAGGTCAGATGGCAGTTGCTTTCGTAAAACTTAGTGCCTATGCCAAATCTTGGGATTAGGTGTCAAAAGCGGACCCTGGGCTCCTTTAGGGGCACAACCGGGAATGAACGCTAGGAGGATGAATGATGATGATGACAAATGTTACAATCGATATACATAATATTATTTAAAAATATAACAAGACAGTCACACATGTAATGATGCCACGTTAATTAGTATCTACTACTATATAACTTACTTACCTTACATTATTCAGCAAGTCCATCAATTAGTCCTACATTGATTAAAACGCCCTTAAATTCGTTTCTATCACGATTCGAGAACATTTGTGTTTGCATGGGCCTAGCCACATGTCTGCGGTGCGGCGCCGCGACGCAAAATTTTGCGGCACGTGCGCCGCAAAACCCGGGTTTCTTGGTACTAAACTAAACGCAGGTTTCTGCGTTGTGTCGCCGCACCGCAGACATGTGGCCAGCAGGTCGATCACGTAACGCATTGTACGCGCGTCAGGTAGATCTATGTAAATGTCACTTTTTATATGGAAAAATGACAGTTAAATTGTCCCAACGCGCGTTCGAGACGTTGCTTGATACCCGTGTAGAATAGGTCTACGGTCTCCCCCGCCTGTCGTAAAAGGCGACTTAAGGTGGTCAACGGGGTCGCCAGTGATTTTTTGTGGCGGGGGCCACAGCACTCGGCCACCCCAGAGAAGGCGGCGAAGATGCCCAGAACGAGCCAGCAGGGGCAAACCGCGAGGAGGGCTCTAGTGCGTTCAACCTAGGGTTGCCAACCGTACTATATTATATAGTATTGTACTATATACTGTATATAGTACGCGAAAATACTATATTTTGAGGGACCTTACGAAGGGCTTCAAATTGCCGAGGTTTTACTAAATAGCAGTGGCGGAGCGCCCATAGGTACAAGCCTATTGGTTAAAATTTATTTTTAGGCTAGCCTATAGTTATATATTCTAAACTATTTCATAACTTTTTTGTTTCGGGTTGCCCATAGAACATTTTCAAGCGCTGACACTGCTAAATAGCAACATTGGCCAGCCATGTACTATATTTTTTTACAGTGTACTATATTTTGGTCGCTTTTTTCTGGAAAATACTATATCTCCCCCATAATTAGTTGGCAACCCTAGTTCAACCTGAGATTCTAGAGTCCTCAGAATTACTTAGCGCAGATGGCAGTTGACGTGGAGTTTTTAGTGGGTTAGAAATACCACATAACCCAGACCTCCCCCGAGAGCTGGGTAGCTGGTTCACAGGTTTTCACCATGAAAACAAAAAAAAAGGCCCTAAGGAAGGGACAAAACACATTGTAGGGGTTTGTTTAATAGTTTTATGAAAAAGGGGTAAAGGTTTATGACCTGAGAAAACCTTTTAAAATGACCACGCTACAGACTGTCCTAATCTGTCCGACCCGCGATTATCCTTGTCACGTGTTGCTGATTACCTAACTCGATACTCAATATACTCAATCATTTATTGCATTCCACAATGTTAGTTTACACTTGGTTTACACTGACTACACAGGGTATTTAGGTAAACTTTAGTTTTAGTTGCAGCAATAAGAATAAAACTTAATTGTGGATATGGGCACCGCAAAAAATAGCGAAGACACATGACTACTTAATGTAAAGTTCTGCTTTATATAATTTGCATATTCTGTGCAATGTGCAAATTATTAAGAGAATCACAAGTACTTTATATGTCTAGCGTAGATATCGTGGACCGTTAACTAATATTAGTTAGGGTTCCTTTAAAATACACACAGTATAATACTAATCTAAACTAAATAACTACCTATTATATTTTAACAGACTTCAAAAATGAGGAGGTTCTCTATTCGTCACAATCTTTTTTTCAGATTCAGATTCTTTATTGCGTTCATGTTGCAATAAAATAGGTCTTAAGGCTAGGTGTAGTTCTAAAATGAGCTCCGTCGAGTATTGCAATATCTACATATTCGAAATACATATAAAACTTGGAATTACATTTTTTACATTAAATATTATTATTTAGATAAAATTACAATTAGGTACAGTCGACGCCAAAAATATGTTTACACTTTTGCACCTTATTCCATTGTAATAAGGCGAAAACTGTAAGCATATTTTTGGCGTCGACTGTACCTAATTATTCCACAATATGGAATTCACGTTATTAAAATATACATAAGTATTATGTCAATAAATTTAAAGTGATTAAGTATGGCATGTAACTCATGTATCAATAAGAATTAATTTTTATGAATGTTCCCCGATTTCTCAAAAACGCCTCGACCGATTCGGAAAATTCTTTTTTTTCAAGGTGGTCTGATGGTCATCAGGTCAGGATCTGATGATGGGATCCTGGAGAAATCGAGGGAACTCTTCAAATTATTTAGGCACACTTGAAGCGATTTGGGTACTGATTTGAAGTCGGTTAAAACTTAGTTTTTAATGTAGTAATCTGTCTAATCTACGCTTAAAACAGCAAAAAGTTTGTGTTTTAACATATTTTTTGTTGAATTTACTACAGAACTCTTTAAAACCCAATTCACCATTGTAAAGTGCAACGCTGACAACAATGAGTGCAATTACGTCGGCGCAGGTAAGCATGAAACAATAAGTATGTATGTACCTCACAGGAGCACAAACATAAGCTAGTAAAAGGTACGAGCTAAAACAGTCTTTATACCAACTACGTAAGGTGCTACGTGCTAGCATTGTTTCAGTGGTCTTTGGCAACCGTAGTGATGTTCATTTGTTGTTGAGGTTACTTTTGAGGAAGTGCGCACGTTGTGGTTTAAAGGAGAAATACGAATTTTAGTGGCTATAGCGTGTTGTTATAACATCACAGTGTTTATAACATCAGATACATGTATTCATACTATTAGGTACCTACTCTAATGCAAACCTTACAAAAACTGACTCGAGATAAATTTATTTTTATTCAAATACGGCAAAGTGGATCGGCTTTGACTGACGTTTTCCAAAATAATAACACCACGCAAATTTTGTAAAGGTTCAATTTGTAGTCTCTTAATGACGATGGCTTGTACGTACGCCTATAATTATGATGTGGTCAAAATTTAGAAATACAAATCCTTAAAAAAAGTTAGAAAAAGCATAAAAAACAAGTTCAAAACAATATAATGCGTAACTAGATCAGTAATTCTAAATCAGTAATCAATCATTACCCTCAGCTAGAGACATTAGTCCTTCGGCGAATTTCGGAGCGTCTCTACAAAACTCTAATCTCCTAAGTCCATGCAAAGCTTAGCATTGCCAAGTTCAATACGCCACGCGTCCGCCACTACAGTGCAGTCCAAACTCGCCCCCCGTAAGCACGTATCGACTGCTCGAATCGACGCAATCGATTTTTCGATACCGATCGGACATCGATTTTCACGAGTGAGTGTGTGATTAAACGATTAACTGTGCGGTTTCAAAGGTGGTTGTGTGTGTATGTGATGATTGCCAAATGTTTTTAGGAAGTTTTAAAGAGTTGCTGGCAGGTAAGAATGTGTTAGGTACACATAATACTTATAATAGTTATAATGCAATTAGGGTTTTTTTTTAATGTCATTTAAGATGGCATCTCTGTTAGAAATTGAGCCTATGCGAGGAAAATATTTTTCGGTTTTGTAAGTTTCACATATAATTAAGGGTTTTTGCCATTTGTGTCAGTGAAGCTTTTATGAAATTAAGTTGCATGTTAGAAGTTTTTCTAGACCTCGTTATTATTTAATTATTTGGGTAACTTCAATTATTAGTAAATTTCCATATTCTAATATGTCTGAATAGTAACACGTTAATTGCAATAGTTGAGATTTTTAAATGATACGAAACCTGGTTACTTATGAAAAATGAACTGAAGAGCGGATAAAACGCAGGGATTTTCCTGAAAAATATGATACATATTATGTGATAGGTTAGATACCTATACATACATTAATTTTGAAAATCAATAGAGAAAAATGGGTATAAAATGTATAACTAATTTACATAAATTATAGCAGTATTTGCATTGTATGACTGTGATTAGGTACTAAGCTGTGCTTCAAATACATTTTCTATTAGACGAAGAGGTAAGTAGATAATAGTGTACCTACATTGACAACACTGTTTACGTAATTCACCTTAATTACGATTACTAATGTGACACAGTTAATCAATTACATCGGAATCTTGTTTGGTACATAATAAATACTAATAATATTACCTTGAAATACTACAACAAGTTTTACAACAACTTTAATTAACCGGACTTAACGACGCAAAGGAGTTTCGTTCGTCGCCTAATTCATTATAACTATGGGCCTGAAATTAGAGGTCTGAAATAGTTGGTTATTATTTAAATATAAAACTCTTACTGCATATTTAAACATGGCTCATTTATTTACGTAAAAAACCTGCGTCAGTCAAATTACGAAAAAGTCCTTTTATTTTTTTTATTTTTAGAACTTAAATTAGGTGCTTGTGTTTAACAACGCATAATTTTAAATATATATTTTTATGTTATAATATAAAAACACCATCTATTGACCGCTATTTTTTGACCCAGAAAAGCTACAGTTTAGCAGCCATTTCTAATAAAATAAGGCTTATATACCTACAGGGTGTGGCCTGTAATAGGAGCAATAAATTAAACGGTAGATTATTAAGCTTGTGAACAATTATTTCCATGTGGTTTTATTTAAAAAAAAAAAACATTAAAAAAAAATAAAAACGGCAAAGTGCGAGTCGGACTCGCGCACGAAGGGTTCCGTACCATTATCAATAAAAATATTTATTTTATTTTGTTTTTAGTATTTGTTGTTATAGCGGCAACAGAAATACATCATCTGCGAAAATTTCTACTGGAACTATCACGATATCAGTATACAGCCTGGTGACAGACAGACGGACGGACGGACGGACGGACAGCGGAGTCTTAGTAATAGGGTCCCGTGTTACTCTTTGAGTACGGAACCCTAAAAACTTCAAAATAAGTTTACTTGTATGGTTTTACTCTTCTGGAGTGCTAAATATAAGTAACTTTTTCTTTAAAAAACACAAAAAAAAAAAAAAAAAATATTTAAAAAACACAAAAATACCTTTTGAAAACAAAAATGCAAAAACTATTATGTCTCATTACTTACATGATGTTACCTCAAAATCTGCATTGACTGCTGTGCTATGGAGTTGTGGTGCCAAGATACATTACTTGGAGGTCATAACAGAACTTTCGATCAAAATTTCTCCGAATCCAAAAAAATTAAAATGAATGGGACGCAAGGGGTTACCTACTGCAAATGCTCTAAGGAAGCGTCCTTTTGAATATTTGCTCCTATTACAGGCCACACCTCGTATACGACTGAGCCCAATAATTACATATTAGTGCTCTGAGTCGTAAATAATATTGTTACTAGACCAAAGCTTTCTCCAACTCTTCCAAATATATAGTTAGTTGGTTAAAATATATCGGGTCCTATGTCGTAGGGGCAAAGCCAGTGTACACACACATATATATATATATATTATATATATATATATGTATATACTTCTATTCTATACCAATATTAGGGATAATATTAGGTGCGGCGTGGGTAGGCCCCCCAAAATGTGGACTGATGACCTGATAAAGGTCGCGGGAGTCCGCTGGATGTGGGTGGCGCAGGACCGGCCATTGTGGTACTCTTTGGGGGAGGCATATGTCCAGCAGTGGACGTCTTTCGGCTGATATGATGATGATTAGGTATAAAGAGGAAAACTCTGTGAGTTTGTATGTAAGGGGTAATCTCCTTTAAAAATTCGTATATAAAATAAATTGGATCTTCGGAATGGTCAAACAGGCTATATTTTATAACGTGGGCCCTTGGGCAGTCGCGCACACTGTGCTATGCTGTACATGGCGCAAGATGTCAAAAATATGTCATCATCATCATATCTGCCGAAAGACGTCCACTGCTGAACTTAGCTCCCCCAAAGAGTGCCACTATGACCGGTCCTGCGCCACCCGCATCCAGCGGACTCCCGCGACCTTTACCATCAGGTCGATCACCTAACGCATTGTACGCGCGTCAGGTAGTAAATGTCACTTTTTATATGGAAAAAATACAGTTAAATTGTACTAACGCGCGTTCGGAACGTTACGTGATTACCCCTCAGATCATCAGTCCACCTTGTGATAACAAAAAGTGTGAAAAGTGTCCTACAAAAATGATTAGGTATAGTGTGTATAGGCACACTAATAGACTAATACACCAAATACACAACAATCAGCATCAAAACATGTGATACAAATCGGGTGCACGGTGTTTAGTGTGGTAAAATCAAGTTGCACATACACAAATACTAGCTTTCACGGGCTGGCGCGACCGGACGATTTCAAGAGCAGGGCTGTTATTCGCTACGCGTTAATGCGGCTCACCCCGCCGGTCACCCGTTACGAAACTAGACCTCTACCTACGCTTAATTACTACGCATCGCGGTGTCAAGGTATAATTGTGGGTGAGCGTTGATGTGAGCTTAAAACAAGTTACAGAATAGGGGGGCAGCGCGGGGATAAATCACAAGCAGCGCGGGCGCAGCCGCCCCGCGCTGAGATGTTGATTGCTGTGCGCAAGCGACGTGCGAATGACGACTTTTTAGGATTTTTCCGGGGTTATTAGGAAAAAGGAATTCTATAAACCTGTAAGGCTTCGGTTACACGCTAATTCTGGCGTCAGTTCAGTCCATCAGTATGATATGTCTGTCTCTGTCATTCACAACAGTTACACTATCATTCTCTCATCTCTCATAATACTGATGGACTGTACTGACGCCTGAATTAGCATGTAACCGAAGCCTAAGAGAAACCATCCGTGCATCCTTGCAATTACGATGGGCGGAAAAAATAAAAAAGCGGCCATGTGCGAGTCGGACTCGCACATGAAGGGTTCCGTTAAATAAATTGCGGTTTACGATTTATGACGTATTAAAAAAAAACTACTGACTAGATCTCGTTCAAACAAATTTTCGGTGGAAGTTTGCATGGTAATGTACATCATATTTTTTTTTTAGTTTTATCATTCTCTTATTTTAGAAGTTACAGGGGGGGGGGGGGGGGACACACACATTTAACCACTTTGGAAGTGTCTCTCGCGCAAACTATTCAGTTTAGAAGAAAATGGTGTTAAAAACCTCAATGTCATTTTTAAAGACGTATCCAAAGACCAACACGTATGGGTTTGATGAAAAAAATTTTTTTTTATACATTTCTAATTATGGGGAACCCCAAAAATGTATCGTTTCTTTTCTATTTTTGTGTGAAAATCTTAATTCGGTTTACAGAATACATCTACTTACCAAGTTTCAACAGTATGGCTCTTATAGTTTCGGAAAAAAGTGGCTGTGACATACGGACGGACAGACAGATAGACATGACGAATCTATAAGGGTTCCGTTTTTTGCCATTTGGCTACGGAACCCTAAAAAGGGCAAAAATATATGTACACGACTCTATTGTCAATGTCATAAAGGCGTGTACAGATATTTATGTCATTATTTTCTTTAAGCAAGTTCATTAACCCACACAAAGCACAAGTAATGGACAAGACAAAGCACGCACACATCTAAAGCACACACACTTTTATACCTACGCTCTTATTGGACAATACACGCGCATCATATCAGGCATTTTGGGAAGAAACGTAATATTCTCTGCGATGACAACGGAACGAATAACAACAACTGCGACGTGGCCGCCGGCGGCATTTCCTCTCTCTAGTATTCTTTGCTCTGAGGAAATCACCTTAGCATGATAAGAGTCCAATCACTGACTCTGTCTCTGTTGTCTTCTGGCTTACCGGGACATAATAACAACAAGAAAAAGTTGATTGACCCAAATAATAGTCGAAAAGGGCTATGCATCAATTAATTTACTGACTTTTCCCGCTTCAGCTTACAACTTGCACCAACTTTCCCTCGTAAAACTTGCGTACGCGACGACCGAATTATACGCGCTTTGACAAATTGTTAGACCTGGAAATAAAAAAGTCATAAGTGTATTTATAATGCAAAGACGTTTAATCTCTTTTAATTATGATTGTGGATTGGGCGTAACGGGGTATAATTAGTTTTATTATGGTTTATTTTCGTGCACCCCTTTCGTTAACGCTTGTGTTATGGAATGTCAACTAGCTTTACTTTAATGGACATTCGGTGTCGAGACTTAGTGCCGGCTGGAGGTGGTTCGATTGCCATACAAAGCGTTATTTGACATTCGCAGGCTAACGGCGTGATATTTTAAGAAACGTATGCAACAAACTTTCTTCAATTGGCTTCCCATTTGCGCCAAATTCCCCCTTTCCTAGAATAAACTTGTATAAACTTGATTAATTTGAGAAAAATTGTTTTCCCAAAATATCACGTGACAAACCAATTTCTCAAATTAATCTAGTTTATACAAGTTTATTCTAGGAAAGGGGGAATTTGGCGCATATGAGAAGCCAATTTATGAATGTTTGTTACATAAGTTTCTTAAAATATCACGCCGTTAGCCTGCGAATGTCAAATAACGTTTTGTATGGCAATCGAACCACCTTAAAATGAAATTATATCAGTAGACAATAACGAAACACATCAAAAAGGCTGCGTTTAAAGCCAAATTAGCGTGTATTAAATACATGCGGTTTAAATACCCGAAATAAATATATATTTTGATATTAACATGGTGCTACTGACTTAAAATAGAAAACTGATACAGGTCCAACTTAGTTTTTTTTTATCGTGATAATTGTACCGTACTCGTAATTATAAGAATTTGTGTTTTGGCTTCTGTCTGACAAATAACAAAATTAAAGTCACGAGAGTCACGATATGAGACATAGCATATTATTAGATTTTCCTTAAAAATAACCTCTCCAAAATTCATGCCCTCAAGTGGTCGATTAATGCTTCGCATATCAAACTCATGGCGCTATGATGTTCCATAAAATAAACACTTAACTATTCCAGCCTGTATATTCAGAGATGTAACTAAATAGAAATAACAAATGACATACGCCCTTTTTATAATCGTATCGTACAAGTTTTCTTTGTTGAAAAACGTCATAAGTGACAAGTTTTTTGTAAGTAGCTGTGTCGTTTCGTAAACGAGTGTAATAATTTAAAATAAACTCTTAAGATCCCTTAATATAATTTACGAGGGGCTTGAAAGAGTAATGAGGGAGATTCCGAACTTGACCTATCCCAGCATGTGCAGTGTTGATGACTGTAACATACGGTAGCCTTTTAGGAGTGATTTACGGTGTGATTTATTGGGGTAATAATTTTATACTGTTTGTCAATGATTGTCGGGATATTTTTACATGTGGACGGTTGCAAAACAAGAGGTCCCTAACAATCCATATGAATCCTGTAAGGTCCCAAAGGTACATTAGGTCTCATTTCTACCTAATTCTTGCCTTCTAATTCTACTTAAATTTCTGTAAACATCATCTTTCTCTAAACATTTTCATTAGGAAGATGTTAAATTATCTCTAAATTTCTTCTCGTTCTTTGACGATTGGAGACCTTGAACATCTCTAAGAATGATGGATTGTAAATTTTTTTCGTATTTTTTTACATGAAAATCTTTGATCAAGTAGTTAATTTTCCTTTAAATGATGTATAATTTAGAATTAATAGATACACCTTGACTTGTAAAATTGCCCCTGCAAAATAAATAATAAATATTAGGTTTTGTCTTCAATACAGTGATCAATGATCATCTTAATTCAGTTTCATTCAAGATAATCGGTCTACCTAGTTAATTTCTTGATACAAGTTTTTTTTATCTGTATATAGGGTAGGTACTACATGTATGTATTGATTACGGAAGTATACGTACCTACACAAGTATTTGCAACAGAAATAACTACGTACCTACTTACTACATTGTTTTCCAAAAAGTTTCCCGTTTACGCTTTCTGATAACTAACAGTTGTTTAGGTGTTTAGGTACTACTTAATTGGTCAAAATCTGCGATTTTTAAATGATTATTATGTGTAAGATTATTAATATTGTATTGTATTTGACACGTAAAAGTGCCCTTGTGGCCTATTTTTAACACTTATCTACATCAACTAAAACAGTTCTTAATCATTCACAGACTCGTAGGAATATAATTGGAATGAAGCTTGCGCCACCCGAATAGACACGTAAAGTGACTCTGTAACTGATTAACCTTACATTTAATAGTCTTCTTTTCCGCTATATAACCAAAAATTACCATATCACGAAGCGCGTGAAACCTTGGATGTCACATTGCACGGCCGCATGCGGTGATTTTAATAGGTACAGTCAAGGAACTTAATTCCCTACCCATTTCTTTAAAATGTCGTAAGACATTCGCAATGCAATAAGGTCAAAATTTATATTTTGTAATAGTATTGAAATGTCAATACGTATTATTTGTCACTTCACATTACAGATAACCTCTTTGCGAAAAGTTCACATTAGCTTTTTTTCTACATTTGTCATGTGTAGTGTCAATCGAGACAATTGTAAAATAAATTTCACGTTATTCATTTGAAAAATAAAATGATTTCCGCTAACCGCAAACTATTAAGAGCTCAAATAGTGGAGTTACACCAGGAAAGAATAGGGATTCATGAGATAACACGTTCAAAAGTTCAGTTCACCACAGTTCACCATGTTAACGTAGTTAATCTGTTGCCTAGTTACTAACAAAACACAATACATGCGATATGTCAAAGTAACGCCGCCGTACTCTAGCTAGAGCTCTTTATGGTGACGGTTTGCTATACGATATTGAACCTTAGGTGGGTTGGAAATTAAATTCCTTGACTGTACGTGCACGTAAGGCTTTGTCCACGATGGAGGCGATAGCGGAAATTTACTTCGATATTTTAGAAAAATCAGTGTACAATGACTGCTAGTAGATCGACAATGAGAAACCTGAAGGGGATACCTCGATTATTTTAACCCACATCACCCTCGTGCTTTCACGTTTATAATTAACCAGCTTTTGCCCGCAAGTACGTCCGCGTGAAGCTCGTTTATATCGTAGCTCCATACAAACTTTCACCCCCCATTTCACCCCCTTGAGGATATCCGGGATAAAACTATCCTATGTCCTTCCCCCGGATTCCAACTATCTCCATACCAAATTTCATCTCAATCGGTTCTGCAGTTTAAGCGTGAAGAGGTAACAGACAGACAGATACACACTTTCGCACTTATTATATTAAATTGTAAATACACAACAATTTGTAAAACATATAAGTAGGTAAAACTCACAAACTACTCGTAACTACAATGGCTCACCTATCCAAAGCGAGTCTTAGCCTACACGAAAAAAAATGTTGGAAGGCTCTTTTGGCATTTGTTAAAAAAAAAACATATCTCAGCTCAAAATAAATATGCGTTAGAAAGACCTCAAAAATATGTGTGGTTTCTAGAAACAGGTTTTTACACTTTGAATTGTCTTTAGAACTCTAGCATGTAGGAATACATGTGGTTGATTACGGTTATTATCATAGGTAATAATATGATAATAGGTACTTATATTATATCGTGGTCAGACTACGAACAGAACCGTACCGAGAACCAAAGTGTCTCGAGCGAGAGATTAAGTGCCTGCCTCTTTATAAGTTTTTTTTTTCTTTTATACCATGACGGTGGCAAACAAGCTTACGGCCTGCCTGATGTTCAGCTGGTACCGTCGCCTATGGGCACTTGTGAGTCTTGTGACACCAGAAGAATCACAAGCGCGTTGCCGACCCTTTATTCACTCGAGGATTCGCTGTGTTGGCAGATAGAGACATGCAGGTCCCTCACTCCCAACACAGCGCACCCCAGGGAGCTCTGGCGACCTTACTCACCACCAGGAACACAACACCACATACTTCATAGCATGCAATAATATAGCAACACTACAAAGCAGTGGTGCTATTATGGCTGCGGTCTTCTGTAAGGTTCCCAGTTGGGCTGCTCCATATACGAGCGAGATGACATTCCGCTGTGCCCTACCTCTCTATCAAAGTGTTCTAATTAAGCGAACCAGTTGTGCTAGATGTGTAATGGACACGAAAACCATTAACACTTAACATAATAAAAAAACATTGTATATATACAGGGTGGGCCCTGTAGGTAACAGGAGCAAAAAATTGAACGGTAGATTATTAAGCTTGTGAACAATTATTTCCAAGTGGTTTCAAGCGCAAAAATAAAATATTTTTTTGAAAAAAAACGTGCTTTAAAATAAGTTTACTTATATTTCTTTAATCTTCTGCTATAAGTAACTTTTTATTTTAGAAACAAAAAAAAATAAAAAATTGAAAACTCACAAAAAACTTGTTGAACAATACAAAAACTATTAAGTATGACTCATTACATGATGTTACCTCAACATCTGCATTGACTGCCGTGATATGATCTCGTGGTGCCAAGATACATTACTTGGAGGTCATAACTTAAGATCAAAATTTAAAAAACCAAAAACTTTGAAAAATCCAAATACTATTGGTAGTAGGGCAGTTTCACGTGAATAATGTGGACACGCTGGACAAAAGCACCAAATTTTTTTCAGGTACTAGTTAGGTTTAAGTTTTTGATAGGAACCAACTCCTCCGTCAGCCATCTTTTTTTATGGGGGTCATTTTGAATTATAGGTATATTATTGATATCTTGGGTTCTAAATCACTTAGAATCACAAACTTGGTGTCTAAATATACATACTTATTTGGGGTCAGGGAATTCAACTAGATATTTTTTAGGGTCGAGTTCCCAAAGGAACCCGTTACCAAGCCTCCGCTGTGGGTCCGTCTGTCTACGTGTCTGGAATAGCTAGACTGCTCACTTTATTATACTTTTATTATTTGAAATTATAATAACTAGATATAGTCATACATAGTCTGCGGAAATTTCAAGTGTCTATCTATTACGGTTCTAGAGATAGATTGTTTGTAATGGGCGAGAAAAAAAACGCCTTCAATGTATGGGCGCACTGTTTAATTTTTTAATTTTTTTTACTATTTTTAGTTATAACAGCAATAGTTATAAATACAAATTGTGTGAAAATTTGAACAGTCTAGCTATTACTGACACGCAGATAGACGGACCCACAGCGGAGGCTTAGTAACTGTGTTCCGTTTGCTATCCTGTGGAAATTCGACCTTAAAAAATATCTAGTTGAATTCCCTGACCCCAAATATGTATACTTAGACACCAAGTTTGTGATTCTAAGTGATTTAGATCCCGAGATATTAATAATAATTCAAAATGGACCCCATTCAAAAAAAGATGGCCGTCGGAGGAGTTGATTCCTATCAAAAACTTAAAGCTATGTATGTACCTAACTAGTACCTGAAAAAAATTTGGTGCGTTTGTTCGAGTGTGTTATTATGTTAATATTACCTAACCTAACCTACGTATTTACGACAGTTTGTTCCGGCAGTCTGCCCTACTATGGTTAGGAAATGAGTTTATGAACCTCGCTTTGCTCTTTCTCATATCTATATCTCCGTCCACAACAATCAAGAAACGCGTCAACAATCTCATCTTTACCGCCCGCAATGCCATTCCCAAGTAACGAAAGTAAACTAAATCCCATTTATTACTGTAACGAACCAATTCCGATATTATCGTCCCTATTTAAATAAGTAGATAAATATAATTTATCAGTCAATCAACACTTCGTGTGTCAACGACTTCGTATCAATATCAACGCATCTTAGCCACCATTTTACAACAAAAATTTACATTTCAGTTTGATATAAATCCCGTCACAATATTACTGTACCGCTCATACAACAGTGGTTACGCGCTTACGCAAGAAAGAGGAGACGAACTATTGATTGACATAATTATACATTTAAATGTCAAAAATGTTACGCAGTTGGGCGCCTGATATGGATCAAGACTCGTTTAAAAAATGAATGATGCGATGGATTAGAGCGTTTTGTCGTAATAAGTAGTAAATTATTCACCTTTGCGGTACAGCAAAGGATGTTTCCGATCGCTGGTAGGTATATTATACTTGAAGTGCAATATGCGCTCTGGTGATTTCTTTATTACCCCCCGCTATGAGTACAACATTTAACGCGTTTCAAAAACTAGGGCATGCAATACCGATCATAATCAAAAGTAAGTTCTCATAAAATTTTCAAAAATCTGTTGCAACAATATTACTTGTCGCTGCATGCCTTGATGTCTTGTAATATATGTATATTTTTTTTTATATAATTTTATAGTAACCACTCTAACAGGCGGTCACCCATCCAAAGACTGACCGCTGCCATCTTTGCTTAACCTACGTTATCGTTTCCGATTCGCAGGCGCCGCTAGGCTATGAACGCTTATAAAATATAAGTTAATATTCATAATATTTCCAAGACTGTAGACGGACTCGAAACATAATTGGACGAAATCGGCCCGATAGAAAATAATTGCAAAGATTGGTCTTAAAATCATCTCAAACGGTTTTATGTCTGCAATTAAAAACATGAAGTCCACATAATTCATACCTAAACCCCTAGCGAGCCATATTTCAAAAATAAACCACACTTTTTTATTTCAATATTTATTCATTATTTTCTTCTAAAACGCCGCCCAACACACCCGCTCTCTTTTACTCCGATACAAAAAGAGAGTTAAGTGAACAGAGTTTTTGAAACAATATAATGCGTCTGTTTAAATAATATGGTTAAAAAAAAATACGATTAGTAATCTTAAGGCTTTTCTGCAGTGAGATCAGTGATCAATTCGAAACATGATTAAGCAATTTTCGCTCGATAGAAAAAAATCACGAACATAGGTCTAAAATACACGTAAAACATATTAAAATTGGTACTAAAAATCGGCAATATCATGTTCGAGGGAACTTAGTGATTACTTTATTTAAACGCACAAACATATCAAATTATATAAAAAACATGATATCCGCGCTTCCGAACACGCACTTCCATCTCGCTCACGCTTATGCGAGAGGGAGAGAAGACCATGAACACACGGCGCCTTAATAATAAGAACATTACCTTTACACTCCGGTCGAAACAATAAATCACTTTTTTCTTTGCGATTGTTTACTTAGTATGCTGGACGTGACTTGTGAGGTCCTTTTGTAAACAAAAGAAGGGACTAAAGTTCATATGTGATGTTCTGCCCTTGTTTGGTTTTAATTTTAGTTTTGCGACGTTGATTTTTATATCGACTGCATGGAAACAGTCTTACTTTTTTATGATCGAAGTTACAATATTGAAGCCAGCACGGCTATCACAAGACGGCCGCGACATACTCTCGAGCTCTCTCGCACTATCCGTCTCTTTCGAACTGGTCTAATAAAAGAGAGACACATAGTGCGAGAGAGCTCGAGAGTATGTCGCGGCCGTCTTGTGATAGCCGTGCAGATGATCATTCGGTTCTCCCTCGTTAAGTTAGCATTCCGATCTTGGCGACCGCGACCCACTGCTTTGTATGGATTACTGTACTATGAAACATGGAAGCAAGCGACCGAGTCGCACGACCACCAGCGAGCGACACGAGAGCGACACCTGAGGCAGAATCGTCGCGCGGCGCCTGAACGCCTCGCCTTGCGGATATCGCACCTGTATGGTTTCATACCATATGTGTGCGATATCTGCAGCTTAAATAGTGAGCTTGGGTCGTCGGTCGCCCCGCCTTGGTCGCGTTGATCTGTATGCTCATTTGCCTACCGACAGGTGAACATCGACTCGGCTGGGCAGCATTCGGGAAGCTACGGCACATCTTTTCGTCCAATATTCCCTAGTGTCTCAAGACGAGAGTCTTTGACCAGTGTGTGTTGCCAGTGATGACATATTGCACGGAAACGTGGTCGCTTACTATGGGCCTCATAAGAAGGCTCAAAGTCACTCAAAGGGCAATAGAGAGGGCTATGCTGGGAGTTTCTCTGCGCGATCGCATCAGAAATGAGGCTATCCGCAGCAGAACCAAGATTTG
Source organism: Epinotia brunnichana (assembly GCA_963854355.1). NCBI lineage: Eukaryota > Metazoa > Arthropoda > Insecta > Lepidoptera > Tortricidae > Epinotia > Epinotia brunnichana. Next base: position 27,460,971 of record OY977951.1, on the reverse strand, counting down.
CTAAACTTAAGTGGCAGTGGGCGGGGCACATTGCACGTAGAACCGATGGCCGTAGGGGCGGAAAGGTTCTCGAGTGGCGACCACGTACCGGAAGGCGCGGCGTGGGTAAGGCCCCCCACAAGGTGGGCTGATGACCTGGTAAAGGTCGCGGGAGTCCGCTGGATGCGGGTGGCGCAGGACCGGCCATGGTGGCACTCTTTGGGGGAGGTCTATGTCCAGCAGTGGACGTCTTTCGGCTGATGTGATGAGGTGAACATGGCAGGTAGGTCACATTAGGGCAAAAGAGGCAGGAATCCATGTCAGTCACTATGACCACGTCATACCTGGCCATAAAGTAGCAATTACCGCACACTACGCGTGGGGAAAATCCCACTTCCTGGCCAGTGACGTAAAACTTTGTACTCACCACAGGCGATAATAAAGAAAGCCTCAGATCGCATATTTATCGCCCTTGCCTTCGGCTCAGGCGTCAAATACCGGCGATCTTAGTCATTCTTTGTTTCACCACCCTGGGTAATATTTATTATTATTAGGAGTCTGTGGTGTCCCACTGCTGGGCAAAGGCCACCCCCCTCCGTTTCCAGACATCCCGATCCCGAGCAACCTCTGGCCAATTGGCCAATCCTGGGGCTTACAGCTCCCAATGACCTTCGATCTGTTACTGTCCATTTTTTCGTGTTTTTTGAGGTTTACCGAAATAGTGTCCCATATTTACTTCAAAACTTACCGTTTTCGATATATGGCACCAAACTTTAGCAGCTTTAGGCCAAAAAACCAGTTTTTTGGACGTAACTTTTGTGAAAATGACTTAAAAATAAAAATCTCTCGTGGGTTGTTAGAGACGTCAATAAGGAATAGTTACATGTAAATTTCATATAAAAAAGTGCATAAACAACATACTAATCGATAATTTACTTTGAAAACAAAGATTTAACCGACGAAAAATCAATCATCCCCTATTTTCCTACCCTTAGGGTTGGTTTTTTTCCAAATTTATATGGGACCAACTTCGGGGTATACCCTTTCCAATAAAAAAAGAATTATCAAAATCGAACTACTCTGTAAAAAGTTATGCGTGGTCATACATAAAAAAAAAAAAATACGCGTCGACTTGAGAACCTCCTCCGTTTTTTTCGTCGGTTGAAAACAGAGCTTTTTTGGACCATGTTTGAATAAATCATAAAATAGTACATTGTGATACAAGTGAGCCAATTATGTTGACCATTACATCAGAGGCGGAATTGTCACGCGAACCGCAGGTGAATAACTACACGAGTGTCGTAATGTTATAAAACACGCGTGTTTAACACCCAGGATTATGAGCCTAAAAGCGGCACAATAAGAGGCACGTTACGAGCAAATGTGTTGAAAAATATATACATTTTTTTCTAAAAAACTCTCGTGCAAAAGTAGATAAAGGATTGAAGAACCGATTAACGTTAGTGCCATAAATACGAGTATATCCATTGTATATCAACTCAAAACTCATCAAAACTAGTCAATTTAGCGCTTAAAAGGAGTCTAGCTCGTCCCGCCATCGCATCGCCCGTCGAGGTCTGCCGCGTCTCCGTTTAGTTACGGTAAAAAAATCGAGAAGTAAATAATGGACAAACTCAGTACCTAATATTCAACTACGGTCATCATGACTAACGTGATGGCAATGTTCTTATCTCAATGAGTTTGGAGCTTGAACCTACACTTGACTGCAGTAATGTAACACGTGATCTAAAGACGGATTCATAATCTGACTTGTCTTGTGACGCGACAGATATCGGTGCCATACATTTAGCACGGTTAGATTCACATTCATCTGACGCCTGGCACGTCAGAGCGAATCACGTCAGCAAAGTAAATATGGATCTGGCCTTGTTTGGTAAGTATTGATTTGGAAACGACCCGTTTACACAAATTATTACCAGTGATACAGGAATTATTGAAGCAGTATTACGTGAATTATTGAAGCAGTATATGTGAAGCAAAATCTAATCAATTTTGAAATACAGGATAAGTTTGACATCCCAGTGCCTATTAAGTTTTTAACGGTAAGTAGGTACTCTAGAGGTTTTATGTTTAAGCGATCTGGCCATACAAAAAGAACTGAACTGATATATAAATGGCAGGTTCAATAAGCTGCCAGACTATCTACTATATCGTCGGGTGACAAGCAAAACTCACTAAGTAACAAATACCTACTTAAATCAAAGGTCGTATCTCGATATCGACCACGTACCGAGATACGAGGTTTTGAAGAGCAGTGACAGTTTTGGTAGTGACTTTTGCTTGACCCGACGATATATTCTACTGCAACCCTTGATGGGAGTCGTTTGTATAGGTATCATCTGGGTATAAAACGTATTTTATTATAAGAATAGTGTAATAAAACCCGGTGTAAAAAATAATTACCGGGATTCGAACCCAGGACCTCTTGCTTCGTAGGCAGGGTCACTACCAACTAGGCTAAAGCGGTCGTCGAATAATAATATACCACACAGTTGATAGGTAATTACTTGACAAGACCCTCTGTCAAACTCCACGACAGCCGTGCGAGCAGCGGCCAACATGGAGCATGCCCGTAGCATGGAGGGCGTTATCACGCGATAAGTGATAGGTTAAGCGCGTCGTCTCATTCTATCGAACAGTGTCAGCCAGGGACGGCAGCTCTATCCTATCACTTATCGCGTGATAAGGCCATCCATGCTACGGGGCCTGAAGAGGTTGTAAACCGCTGTCGCCACATCAGCCTCCCCCGAGACCTTTAGTGGCGGTTGGTGACGGTAACCATCTGAACTCGGTAACGGGCCGATTAAATCCAAATGGACGTGTAAAAATCGCGCCGAAGCCGAACCGCGCGTGTACATGTCGAGAAATTTTTGACTTTTGACAAGGAATGCAAGTTCTCGCCCAGTTACGACAGTCTTTCTTAACTCCTGGCCATACGTAACGTTCTGTAACTAATTATGGTTAAGCAACATCTCAAGTTGGATTCCGTTGGATGTATGATACGAACACATTTTTTGCGCTTTGGTCTTCGCATCAAACCCAAACTTAACCTTGCCACGTCTTTGCAAAATGAATATGAAGAAACGTGAATATTTTTGTCGCGATGTTAAATGATGATAGTTGAAACAATGCGGGTGTCGAACAATGTTCCAGGAACGGCTGTTTTGCGTCGGACTTTTGTGTTCTTAGAAAAAGGACAATTGCCGGCCGCGACCGCAAAACGGTTATGAAATGTTTAAGGGCAGACGGTTGGTATTGGGAGTATTGTTGACCAGGTAAATGTTGCATAATGTAATAAACTATTGTATTTACTGTCGTCTAGGTCCTGTGATCTGTTCAAAACCAGATTGGCCTGGCCTAACTATCCATATCAGATAATTTCTGACCACTCCTGCATGTGTAATGTTTTAATTAATAATAAGTTCTAGCTTAAGATTTGTGACGCTTTGGCGGTTAGCTATAAGTTGCAGATGTACTTTTTTAATACTATAAACTATTCCAAGTCCAATTAACCTATAGTGGGTATGGAATTGGGTCAATTTGTTTTTAAATTGCCCGAGTCAGTAATCATGAAGTAATAAGTTTCTGTCAAAAAATATTGTTTGTACAAGATCTACTATTTGAGAGGGTTTTCTATTTTGTGTATGTAGTTTGCCTTGGTATTTTTATCTTATGTGTTTTGTAAATATAGGTGGTCCCGTAATATTGTGTTGTCAGCGACTTAACATAAGTAAGAAAATAAAAACCGGCCAAGTGCGAGTCGGACTCGCGCACGAAGGGTTCCGTACCATTATCAATAAAAATATTTATTTTATTCTGTTTTTAGTATTTGTTGTTACTTATAGCGGCAACAGAAATACATCATCTGTGAAAATTTCAACTGGAACTATCACGGTATCAGTGAGATGCAGCCTGGTGACAGACAGACGGACGGACGGACGGACAGCGAAGTCTTAGTAATAGGGTCCCGTTTTACTCTTTGAGTACGGAACCCTAAAAATCAGCACAATCAGATACCGATAAGTGGCTGAAAAACGGTTTGCGTTAAAGATAACTTCCATATTTAGACCAACGTATTGCCGGGGAATTATAACAAGTGATCTATGCCGGGAGTCGCGATAAAGTTACGCGTTCGTGACATATGCATTTGTATCGCTGCAAAAGGTATACCTACTACTATCTATACTATACTACTATATACTATACTATTTACTATGTGTAACCGCTCTTATATACTTATAATGTGTGATTTATACACTCATGGTAGAATGTAAGTGGTGAAATAAAACTGTTATGAGTTGCTCTGAAAAGAGAACGGTTTTTTATTATATTCACTACTAGGTAATAGGTATTTAGGTTTAACCCACTTGACTTTTCATATGGAATAAAAGTAAAAAAAATACTTACCTGAAAAGAGAAACAACATTAAAGCTATTATTCCACTTATTCTTCTTATTCTACCTTAAGTAACTATGAACATTTATTAATATTTCTCCTTAGAGATTACTTGCACTTTTTACATAGCGGCAAAACCTTTGACCAGACAACTGTCACTTGTCATAGACTGCCACAGATAATTCCAAACCGACACATAGAGGTTTATGCGCAGCGATACTGCAATGATGAATGAATTAAAACAGACTTCATTTATATACTAAAATTATACTTACATATTTATTCATTATCATCATCATCATATCAGCCGAAAGACGTAGGACATATTTATTACTGCAGGTTAGGTGCTAAAGGTTAGACAATATTTATTACGGGAGCCAAAAGGGTGGGCCGCCTCACATTGAGGAATACCACAATCAGCCACTTTCCGGACGGCACCCGTTTCAAACCCCGACACCGACTGATCTTGATTTATTACTACACGATGCTTCCATTCAACACGCACCACCCTACTAATCAAGGGCCTTTGTGGAACTGTATTCCCATGCACTTACGACCATGTAGTAAGTCCGAATTGTGTCCATTTGTAAGTCTACGCCATCACACGTGTTCAGGGGAAGCGTATTTTGGGAGTTGGAAGTTGATTGAAAGTTCGGTTGAATAAATCTTTACCTCGTTTAGATGTGGGTAAATAAATCTGTGAACCGACGGGTCTGCTAGTTGAAAGTGATTCGCCTTAAACTTCACCTGTTTTTATTGATGGTTTTATGAGTTTATGACGATTTGTCATGATGTTAGTGGGGTTTAATGGCGGGTTATATTTTAATCTATTTTGTAAAAAGTGCGGTTGCACTAAACAACGATATTGGCCAAAACTTACCAATGGCCAATCAATTGCTACTTGACTATAATATGGCAGAGACATTGAAATCAATGTTAAAAAAACCGGCCAAGTGCGAGTCGGACTCGCGCACGAAGGGTTCCGTACCATTATCTATAAAAACGGCGAAAAATCGCGTTTGTTGTATGGAAGCCTCCTGTAGCCTAGTTGGTAGTGACCCTGCCTACGAAGCCGGAGGTCCCGGGTTTGAATCCTGGCAAGGGAATTTATTTGTGTGATGAGCACAAATATTTGTTCCTGAGTCATGGATGTTTTCTATTGTATTTAAGTATTTATTTATCTATATAAGTATGTTTATCGTCGTCTAGTACCCATAGTACAAGCTTTGTTTAGTTTGGGACTAAGCCGATTTGTGTAAGATTTTATAAGAAAAAAATATATAAATAATTATTTATTGATTCTGGTTTTTAGTATTTTTTCTTATAGCGGCAACAGAAATGTTACATCATCTGTGAAAATTTCAGCTGTACATTTGAGATACAGCCTGGTGACAGACAGACGGACAGCGGAGTCTTAGTAATAGGGTCTCGTTTTACTCTTTGAGTACGGAACCCTAAAAATATGTCTACCTCGTCGTTCGTCAATGTCGTCTTGATAAGCGATAGGGTAACCCCCGATCCCAAAAGTGTCAATTCCGCTGGCGCCGTGTAATCGGATCCTTCCAGTGATCCACTTGTCCTATCCCCGTGTCTTGCTGTCAAGAGCTTGTCAAGAGCCCTTGTAAGCCATTGTATAAATAAAGATGCAACTTAGTTACGTAAAAACGGATGAATCATTTCTTTCCGTCCTAGAACAGTAAATACCCCACATATTTACTGTTCTAGGACGGAAAGGAATGATTTCGTCGCAAACCGACCTAAGATTTCTTTTTGTCCCAAACTAAGCAAGCAATGCTTGTTCTACGATGTGCATTATTATTTAGTTAAATGTCACAACCAACTAGGCTAAATAAGTAGCAATCGCTAAGGCTAAGCAATAACGATTTCTTTTGTGGTGGTGTTCAAGGCGAATAATGGAACAAACATTTTGGTTCAGTGATGACAAACGAAGAGGACACAAAACAGTTTAGCAAGTGTTTTGTTCGACATTAATTTATATGCAATGAGGATAATGTTAAAGCTGTCAAGTGTTCATTCAAGAGCAGAAGGTCTACCCAAGATCGTTATTTCACAAACGCTAATCAAAAAACATCTTACAAAAATACGTCCAATTGGGTTGCAATCAAGAGTCCTCGTCATCCTCGGCAGATATCGTCGGTCCATCGAGCGTAATATAGTCTGCTCGCTAACCGTTTCGATGACCTAGACAGTTTCGATCACCTAGGGTATTCAGTAACCCGTTTCGTCCATCTCACCCTTACTTATTGTTTAATTCGTTTGCCGACGTCCGCGTTCGGAGCCGGATTTCAGTGTTTGGGTTTTTTTCACTTGTCGAAATGATCAGACATTATTTTAACATGGAATTAATTTCTGTTTGTTACATTTCGAGTTTGAAAGCTATTTTTAATGAGCATAAGTGTCATGTATTGCAATTTTACAACCACTTGATAAAATACAAGCAACTCGAGACAAATATTGCCACTGGAATGCTTAATTCATTATTATCAGTCATTCTTCATAGCACTTGAGGCATTATTTAAACATTCGCTTCTTTGTCGTAGCCTGTTTGTATTCGTTTATCTCTGATGACATTTAAAGTGTTTTTCTCGTTTCCATTTGCACACTCTTCAAAACGAATGTACACTACCACGTGTCATAGCCACAAAGGAATTAACACCATGACAAATTACAATTAGAGTCTAAAATTAAATGAATCGCTTGTTGCACTTGATGTTCTCTTGTTTTGAAATGTCGTGTCCACTTGAAACTGCGGGACACTCTTGCCGCCCTCGATATGTCAATTTTTCATTAAGTCATCGCGCAAAGAAAATCACCTTATGTGGCGTGGCACGAGAATTGACCACCGTGAATTTGTCGCAATCCAGATATAACTCTTAAACACTTGGTTTAGAATCGAGTGTTGCCTGTTTTGTTAATATAAATGAGAAGTCAAATTAAATGGCATTTTATCAATGGTGACAACGATTGAGTGATCACTTTGGTAAAAACGCTGATGCTTGAAAGTGATGGATGAATGAGTGTTTTAGGGCAAGTATTAAGTGGATACATTTAAGAAGTAATTACTCTATGTCGAAGTTCATATTGCGTTATCGCATGTATGTCATTTAAACATGCCTCTTCATTTAAGAGCTTTAAAAATAATCCCAGGACCTACAAGTCAATATTGTTAAGTACTTAGTCGTCCTCACACCCGTTTATTTACGAAGATCGAAGCTGCGGCCGTTTGCAAATAACACCGAATACTTTAAAGTTGTCAATTTACTAATGGGTTTATTTAAACGCTTAAACCGGTACCGTAAGTAAAGCTCGTTATGTGTATATTTAATGAAGTAGGTACCGTTGCCGAAAATGCAGACAATAGCCGGCAACTTTGCACTGACAGCAACTTGTCAATTCCATAAATCCATGCCTTCACCATCATCATATCAGCCGAAAGAAGGTCTTAGATAAATCTAAATGTCATTTTTGTATAAGAAATAGACGGTTGAGTTGTCCTAACGCTCCTTCAAAAAGTTACCCAATTATCCCCCCCCCCTCATGCCCGCCACAGAGCAATGAGTATTCCCAAGGTTTTACGTGGCGCCTTCAAGGGCCGTCAGGCGGCTCTTATGCAGTTAAGGGTCACTTGTCTTCATAACACGATCATGGATAGTGAAACCGATAGGGTTTGAACAAAAGGAGCAGTCATTTTACATAATTTTTTTTATAAGAAACTGGATTGATATACATCGGAGCAAAAAAATGCTATTGCCATTAGTGTACTTTATGGACGACTAGAAGAACGCAGGCAAACCCGCGGGATAAAATATAGCATATAACCATCCAAAAACACACATAGTCTCGAACACCGACGGCGAGTAGCTTGCCAGATCGGTGTTTTATCGGATACATTTTGGAGTGTGCGCAGGAACTGCACGACTTAATTTCACCTTCCCCGTTCCACCATTTAACGACCAGCGGCGCTACCACGAACTTCGAATCTCGAACTTCGTATATCTCCGTCTCTGTCGCTCGAGCACCATAAACCATAAGTGCGATAGAGACGGAGATATACGAAGTTCGAGATTCGAAGTTCGTGGTTATAGCTCTGCGGCGCTACCACGAACTTTGAATATCTAACTTCGTATATCTCCTTCTCTGTCGCTCGAGTGTCATAAACCATAAGTGCGATAGAGGCGGAGATATACGAAGTTCATGATTCGAAGTTCGTGGTTATAGCTCTGGCGTGTGGAGCGAATGCATCACAGATGTATGAATATAAGGAGATCGGACATGGCGGCCGATTTGTATAGAGTGAGCCTGTCGCAAGTACATTAACCCACACAACGCCCAAGTAATTGACAAGACAAAGCACGCACACATCTAAAACACACACACTTGTATACCAACACGCTTATTTGACAATAAACGCGCATCATATCAGGCATTTTGGGAAAAAAACGTAATATTATCTGCGATCAGCACGCGTGCACAGTATGGCAGTGTATGCCCATTGAGCATACAGCTGCGACACGGCCGCCGGCGGCTTGTCCTCTCTCTAGTATTCTATGCTCTGAGGAATGCATCCTTACGTTATCAAATTATAATTTATTCGCACGAAGCGATTTGCCTCGTCTTTCTTAATGCGAACTGCTAAGGAATGGACTTCGCTCCCTTCATCTGTATTTCCTGAGAACTACGATCTAGGTGCCTTCAAAACAAGAGTGAATAGGCTATTACTGAACCAGCGAGCTTCATCTTAGGCTCTGTCGTCGCTTAACATCAGGTGAGACTAGGGACAATCACTGGACCAACTTTTATATAAAAAAAAAAAAGTCCATTTCACACGCTGGTGAAAGAATTTTTGAAATCGGAGAAGTTGTTTTGGAGTTAACCCATAACATACAAACTTACAAGTTACAATAAGGACGTATTGTTTTTATAATATTAGAATCCCATAAAAAACATTCCATGTAAAAATAGGCCAAGTATTTGCTTGCTAAATAAAATTCTGTAACTTGGGAATCACACAACTTTACTGCATTTACTAATTTTTGCATAGGTACTATATACTAACTACATATATTATGTAAGTGTGATTGCAGAAACACACAATATTATTTAGCAAGCAAATACTCGTAAAGAGTAATAAGAATGCCTGACTTTGCTCTACGAAATATCTCACCACTTTATACTGTGGAAGAGTTTCGAGACTTTGCCTATTTTTTACATGGAATGTCTTTTTTGGGATCTCATTTGTTTCTGTAGACTTTGTATGGGAATGTTATTTTACCAACCGCAAATAACGTTTGTATAGTTTTGCAGGAGTTAACTGCAAAAGTAACATTGTAATCGCATGTATTTGTATAGGATTACAAACTTACTTATGCAGTTTGTATATCTCTGAAACGTGACTGAAATTGCAATATTTTTGGGTTTTTTTATGAATTATTAGACTAATAACGTAATAACTAATTACTTTTGAAATTTGGAGCTTGTGGGGCTGCTAGAAGTGGCTTAGAATTATGTTGATCATCAGTATAATTACAGGATGTTGAAAATGGCCTGAATGGCTTCGAGAAAAGGATGGTACGGCCGTGCCTCATTGTTTTGCTCGACTTGGTGGGGGCACTGCCGTGCCCCCAGATAGATTTCGTGTATACAATTGTTTGTGAAAATGTTATGAGTTCTTGAATTCATGCCACAAAAACAGCTTCATGCTTATTGCGTAAACCAATCAAAGAAGAAACTTCATGTCACCAATATGTGAATTGTATCGTCCCCTTGAGAGGATTGCTATAACCAGCTAAACTAGGCCCCTTGATATTAATCTATTTCTTCCTAATCCACGCACTCATCTCTTATAACAAAAGTTCTGACAGATCAAGTTTTACTGGTGATAACGAGGAATTTGCGTGGGTGTCATACATCGCTTGTTTTCTTTGACTTTTCGCCTCATTAAGTGTTTGTATACACGCATTGGATAGGTCGTCTCGTGTGATAAACTAAACGAGCCATCCCAAACACCTATCTCGTCGTCGTTATTTTGAAAAGCGTACTTTATTTTCTACGGCCCAAGGTAGCTTTTGTGTGTGAGCCCGAGTAAGTACGAGGTTGAGAAAATAAGCAAGTGAAATGCTTGACCAAAATAAATCTTGACCATGTGTTATGGGAAAATTGTATGTTTATTTACATAAGGTGCTAGTGTTTGGTTTGGAGTTGTATAACCGTCGCGTGTTTTGCATTGTGCGTGTGTAGTATATCTTTAAGAGACTAATATCGTGGATAATTAAGTACATACCACGCGTATGCTCTTCTATCTCGTGTTTTTTTTTGTTTTCCTGGACCTTTTCCGCAGAGCGACATACGCTAATCAGCGGTGTCTTTATAAGACTCGACAAAAAAGAGGGGTTCTATTATAAAAAAATAACATGTATTTCTGTGTGTCTGTCTGTGTCATCGTAGCTCCCAAGTGAGTGTGGTTCTTATTATTAAATGCTGCGGTTCTTAGTGTTATGTTTATTGTGACGGAGGTGTTTAATTTTTTTACTGATGCAGTTTTATAGCTGGTTGGTCATATTATAGACTATACCAACGAGCTAAAAAACTACATAAATTGAAAACTGGGATTCAAAGCGGACCCCGGGCCCCTCCTTTAGGAAACAACCGGGAATAACGCTAGGAGAATGATAATGGTCATATCTGTCATATATGTCTGAAATAAACGATTTTTATTTTATTTTTATATACCCCCTAGGTGGTTTTTTAAACTGTAGGTATTTTAACAGGACCGAATCCACCGATCACAAGTTACTGGGCCATTTCTTAACCTACTTTAATTTACTTACCTAAATAATTATCGTTTCTATAGTGACGAAGAAGTGAAATGAAGTGTTGTGACATTTTCGCAATTCAAAGATATTATCGATATTTACGATATTCCGGCATCGATATTTTGTTACATAACTAGTAACATGATCGGGGTCGTTGTTGCGATAAGCTTTCCTAGAGAACTGTCAACGAGTTATGCCGGCATATTATTTACAACTAGTATACTATAGAACTGATTGTTTATCGATACACCGCAAATAAAATAAAGTCGTAAAGATGTAATAGTAGATTGTTAACCAAGGGTTGAAAGTGACCTATTTAACCCGAGATATTTCTGGCGCTCGAACGAAGTGAGAGCGCCAATTGTTCGAGGGTTAAATGGGTAATTTCACCCGAGTTAAACACTCTACTTTTCATTTCGACTGTGAGGAAAAATAATTTAATATCAACCTATAATCGTAATAAACAACTCGTTAATGCAGGTACATATAGCTGAGTGTCGATTTGTGAAAAGTTTTTATTTTAATGATTTGACGTAACTCTATTATCTTCGACTCCGTGGCTGACCGTAAGAATAAAAAAAAAATACTTTCCACCCTAGGGGAGAAAAAGCTATTTTCCACCCGGCTATATGTCCATGAAAAATCAACTTTCAGAGCAGGAGAGATGAAAATATTTTTTAATAGCATACTGTAAGTCATTTTAATCATTATTCATCTAGCACATACATACTCAGGTCTCTGCCCCCAGAAGGGTTCGGCGATTTTCATAATTTTTTTTTATATTACGTCTGTTTATATTCTTCAAAAATAATTGACGCAGCTGAAAAGTCTGCAACTTTTTTCTGGTGCTAAGGAAGGTTATTCCTATCAGCCAAAAAATAATCAGGCACTCCTAAAATTTTCATCCATTCTCAATTGAGATTCGTTGTGTTGATAGCTAGTGACGAACACGGGACTATCACTCTCAACACAACACACAGAAGCGTTCATAGCCCAGCGGCGCCTGCGAGTCGGAAACGATAACGCAGGTTAAGCAACGACGGCAGCGGTCAGTCTTTGGATGGGTGACCGCCTGTTTGAGTGGTTACTATAAATGAGCGCTTCCGTGCTTTGGAAGGCACGCTAAGCAGTTGATCCCGGCTGTTGTCTATGACAGTAGTCTAACCTCTAACAGTCGAGTTGCCCACTCACTTGACAAAGGGGGGACAACTGTCACTTGCGTCCGCAGGAGCTACCTACCACAACCCTGCACGTGTCCCCTGGGTGGTACTAAAAAGTGACAAACTCAAAGGCCAAATAATGTATGCCATACGATTAAATAACACAACACATCCTCGGTCATTCTGGCGACCTGACTCACCACCAGGAAACAACACCACATAACAAACTTAAACTCCACACTAGTTGAAAACGAAAAAAATGTAAACAAATTAATATGGCTGACTATCAATTAATCTCTCTGAATCTAAGAAAAAACTTAAATTGGTAGTGATTGGACATGAACAGTGTTATTTTGTTATCGATTCGATTTAGACACGGGACAACAAATGCAATTGATAGTCAGCCATATTTGTTTACATTTTTTTCGTTTTCAACTGGCATGGAGTAAAGGAAGTAGTGGCATTAATATGGCTGCGGTTTTCTGTCAGGTGGGCCTTCCCCAATTGGGCTGCTCCAAATTTGAGCGATATGACAAACTGCTGTGCCGTATCTCCTAATTCACCATCTTTTTTTTATACAACGACGGTGGCAAACAAGCTTACGGCCTGCCTGATGTTAAGTAGGTACCGTAGCCTATAGACACTTGTGATTCCAGAAGAATCACAAGCGCGTTGCTGACCCTTTATTTACTTGAGGATTCGCTGTGTTGGCAGATAGAGACATGCAGGTCCCTCACTCCCAACACAGCGCACCCTAGGGAGCTCTGGCGACCTTACTCACCACCAGGAACACAACACCACATACTTCATAGCATGCAATAATATAGCAACACTACAAAGCAGTGGTGCGATTATGGCTGCGGTCTTCTGTAAGGTGGAGGTACTTCCCCAGTTGAGCTGCTCCACGTACGAGCGAGATGACATTCCGCTGTGCCCTACCTCTCTTATAAATTCATTATCATCATATCGACCGAAAGATGTTCACTGCTAGACATAAGAGGGCCAAAGTGATTGGTCCTGCGCCACCCGCATCCAGCGGGCTCCCGCGACCTTTACCAGGTCATCAGTCCACCTTGCCAGCCCATCTCCTAATTATTATGCAAGTGCGTGTCGGAGCACGCACAACGAAGGGTTCCGTGCCTACTACTAACTAATACTAACTATGTACCTACACTACAACCTATATTAAGTATGTTGGTGCTCTTGTCCCAAAGGCATTCATACGCTGGCGCCACGCTTTTCTCTTTTCGGCGACATATTTGGCCTCGCTCCAGCTCAGTCCAGCCGCTCGCAGCTTTCAATGGCTCCGCGCCATTCTTTCACAGGGCGCCCGCGTAATTCATAGAAACCATAAAACGTTTCACTATTTTGCCTAATAACCTTTAGCTTGGGCCATAAACTCCTGGCGACAACGGAAAATGAACACGGAAACTGCCGATATTGTTTATACGATAATGTGTGCCAGGGAAACTATGGAGGGCACTTTATCGCGTCTGATTGTGTTTATATGCGGTAACATAAAAGGCTGTACTGTACCTACTCGTAAATCATAATCCTTCATTAAGCGAGGGTTTGAGAGAGATCGGGAACAGCGGAATCATCTCGCTTATAATCGGAGGTGCCTGCGGAAGAGTACCTTATAGAATACCCCATAATGATAATGAATAATGTACACCACCAGTTAGAAAATCAAAAATCAAAATCAATTATTTATTCTGCAAATAGGCCAAAAGGGCACTTTTACATGTCAAAAGGTAATTTACAATAATATAATAATAATCTTATCATTTAAAAATGGTAGATTAACCACCCAATAAACGGTTAACACACTACTTAAATAATAGACCAGATACCTACATTATACATATTATCGATTACATTCGATATAAAGTATCAGAATTAACTAGAAGTTAATGGTACCTATTAATTTAGTATCCCAGAGATGTTTAAGGTCTCTGAGCGTCCAAATACAATTTATAATTAATCTAATCTCCGTAGCCCAGTTGGTAGTGACTCTGCCTACGAAGCTGGAGGTCCCGGGTTGGAATACCGGTCAGGGCATTTATTTGTGTGTTTATCACGAATATTTGTTCCTGAGTTATGGATGTTATATATGTATATAAGTATATCTATATGTATTTATCTATTAATTATTATTTAACGGCCTCCGTAGCCCAGTGGGTAGTGACTCTGCCTACGAAGCTGGAGGTCCCGGGTTCGAATCCCGGTCAGGGCATTTATTTGTGTGTTTATCACGAATATTTGTTCCTGAGTTATGGATGTTATATATGTATATAAGTATCTATATGTATTTATCTATTATATATATCATCGCCTAGTACCTACAACACAAGCCTTATTGAGCTTACCGTGGGCCTAGGTTGATTTGTGTAAGATTGTCCCGTAATATTTATTTATTTATTTAATATTTATTTATTTATTTATTTATTTATTATATGTATCATCGCCTAGTACCCACAACACAAGCCTTACTGAGCTTACCGTGGGCCTAGGTTGATTTGTGTAAGATTGTCCCATATTTTTTTTTTAATGGTCTGACTGTTCTGAGATGCATACGGTCGCTAAGCGTCAGAACATTAATAAAAAAAGAAAACATTAATGTCGTTAATATTGTCAGAGATGTACAGGGTCAGTAACAATAAAACGTGTCAAGAACAGAATTATGTCTTTCGTCAATATGAAAATAATAATAATAACACTAGTATTTAGGTAGTTACTATGCCCATGCAAGCATGAACAGACCGGACTCCACAAACAGCACCCGATCACAAGTATGACGCATATCCCAGCCATCGCCTCCCTCAACCATATGTTAGGGAAGGTGATGGCGAGTGGCGATCCGATCAACGACGCCACCTGCAAAGTACCATTAAGCAATACTGTTCCAGTGAAACTATAAGCACGTCTTATATAGAACTTCACTACATAGTATAAAACAAAGTCTATCTGTCCCTATGTATACCGTTCTTCGGGAAGGACATAAGTAGGCTGTATTTTAAGCCGTGGTTTTTTTTGTATACAACGACGGTGGCAAGCTTACGGCCTGCCTGATGTTAAGCAGTTACCGTAGCCTATGGACATTTGTGTGTTCGCTGTGTTGGCAGATAGAGACATGCAGGTCCCTCACTCCAACACAGCGCATCCTAGGGAGCTCTGGCGACCTTACTCACCACCAGGAACACAACACCACATGCTTTATAGCATGCAATAATACATAACACTTTAAACTCTCGCGCTTTGTACACATATTTAAATACTGTTTAATCCGGGTCTAACGCGATATTTATTTACCTTTATTTCTGACGTTTCCCTCTGGTGTACCCTCCATGTTTTTATCGACTTTTGGAGGGTAGTGAAATATTGTAAGCCCATATCTCTGTTGACAACTTGCTGGGGGACTTTCGAATGATCCATGGAACATGGCGGATCGTGCTCCAGACAGTGTTTTTTATTTTCTGCATCCTGCTGTTTAAAGTATAATTTTGATAGCATATTATGCAGTGAATGGCAAAGGTGACGGCTACAGTTAATGAAGAATTTTCCTGGAAGTGCGAATAACCAATTCTCGGGCATCATTCGGCGGTTCGTGGTCGCGGCCGCCATTATACTTTGTACTGCTCCAACTATCACCCAGTGCATTGTGAAGGCCTTCTACCGTACATCATGCTAATACTACTGTTTTAATTTATAAACCTACTGACTCTAGCAAAGGCCCTCGAGGCTGCCATTTCTTTTATAATAATAATAATAATAACTTTCTGGGACGACAGTTATCTGCGACCATGACCGGTGCAACCCGTGTCGAAACGTCAGAAATAAAGGTAAATAAATATCGCGTTAGACCCGGATTAAACATTATTTAAATATGTGCAATAATATAGAAACAGTACAAAGCAGTGGTGCTATTATGGCTGCGGTCTTCTGTAAGGTGGTGGTACTTCCCCAGTTGGGCTGCTCCACATACGAACGAGATGACATTCCGCTGTGCCCTACCTCTCTTCGCAGGTTTCTTTGTATCACGTGGAGCCGACAACACAAACATTTTAAAAGTTTATTTAACCCTCTACCTGGATTTTTGTATCGCCGCGCCTACTCTTTATACGGTCTACGTATTAAATACAAAGTACCCCGGCCATTAAACACAACAATGAACGATTATATCGGCCACTATGCCAGCCACCTTCGAATGGTCGTGCAATTGGTAGTGTATTAACTGATTAATGTTATGACTACGGTTTTAAAAAAAATACCTTGAAGTATAGTTCCACAAACTCAATAGGACAGACTTCATAGGTCCGATTCACAGGCCCGATTCGAGATTCAATATGATGTCCTCGGCACACCTTAGGGATATCTTGCACCTTTCAAAATCAGAATGACAGAGACCTGAGGGGTAATTCAGTAACTTTTCAAACGAGGGTTAGGATAACTCAACTGTCATTTTCGAACTGTCGCGCAATCGACCAGTTGGAAGAAAAGTGATATCCTAGATCTCTCCTATTGCCATTAAAACAGTTGGAATCGTGGCCTTAATTACCCTGCCCAGAGGGGTAATCACGTAACGTTCCGAACGCGCGTCGGTACAATTTAACTGTCAATTTTCCATATAAAAAGTGACATTTAGACCTACCCGACGTTCGTACAATGCGTTACGTGATCGACCTACTGCTCTACCTATCTTGATACCTACACATAAACTGTCAGCATAATTTCAACAAACTCGACTGATATAAGAATAGAGGTCAAATCAAATTTCTTTGTTTTTCAGAGATGTTCGAAATTTAAATAAATAAATAAATATAAAATAAATATTTGCGGACAATCTTACACAAATCAACCTAGTCCCAAACTAAGCAAAGCTTGTACTATGGGTACTAGACGACGATATAGATACTTATATAGAGAAATAAATACTTAAATACATAGAAAACATCCATGACACAGGAACAAATATTCGTGCTCATCACACAAATAAATGCCCTTACCGGGATTCGAACCCAGGACCTCTTGTTTCGTAGGCAGGGTCACTACCAACTAGGCTAAAGCGGTCGTCAAATGAAATAATATTATCGTAATCGATGTTATTATTTAGCAATAATAACATTTTCACAGATAAGAAATTTGTTCTAACAAAACAGTCTGTTTTTATGGTGGTCATAATGTGCGGTTCTTGAACGCATCTTGGAGGGTTTGTGATATTTGGATAGATAAAATCCTTTATTTCTTTCCCTCAGTACCAATGTAAGTAGTAGCGATCTCATAATGAGCATTAGAACTCCCCTGTTCCCTATAAGACAGGTTTACCTAGTTTAGGGCACAGGACACCGTTCCTAGGCTTATCTAAAAATAGTGCACTTTATCTATCATGATGTTGATATGATAATTATGATGATATCTAGCTTATGTACTGATTTTACAATAAATATAATTATTTTCATTTTCATTTTCAAACTTATTTCAATAAACCATCTACCTAAAATTCATAAAAAAGCATAAACAAATATAGTAAAAAACCGTCGCTTACCGACCTAAAACAAAAAGACTGTAAGTTCGCGTATGAAACTCAAGCCTCTCGTTACTGTTTTTATTTGGCAGTATAGGCAAATAGTACCCGTAACAATGGTCGGTATGCGAATCTGAGAACGCAAATTCTGAGAAGACTGTGACCCAAGCAGTGACCTTGGTACATTTGGACTCCAGACATTGGAGTTAGTGCCTAATTTGTACGTTGGACCATTCATACTTAATGTATCGTAGTTGCTGATAGTAGGGAACTTTAAATACGCAAAGCTCTGCGTAGGGGGCGACACTAACACAAACCGTAAACAAACCGCCATGACGTATGATGTCATATTTATTAACCTAACAAACAATAACAAATAATTGATGAAAACGCGTTAAACTACAATAGTTTTATTATCATTCGTGTGTAAAATACCTGTACTGTGATATTAAAATGGCATCCTATAGCCATTTAAAGGTGGTTGAGGGCTTTTTTTTGCTTTACGAGGTATTGCCGCTTCCCATAGTTTTCGTATCATTGTTTCCTTCGGAAATGAATGATGCCCTTCATTCTTGCATCCAATTACGCAGCACTGATGCATTTTATTTGTTGAAATATATACTAATTGTGATAGTGCTGCACTCTGGCGGTAGAACATTGCAGTAATGTTCCCTATTCAAGGAAGATTTTGTGTAGTAAAAATTCTTTTCCACGCGTATTCAAAGGCTCTGTTTTGATGATAAGAGGAAAGACTCTTCAAAAATTATAGACTACCAGCTGCCCGTGTGTGTCCGCCTTCGTAATATAGAGACTCCAGGCGGAATTAAATAGAAGATTCGATTATTAGCACTAGAAGAGACGTAGATGTCGAGCGACTAGTGATCCAAGGAAAGGTCGAGGGCACCAGAACGCGACCCAGGTCAACAATGAGATGAATATACCAGATTAAAGCTGCAGTAGATTCATCACTACACGCAAGCATATGGAACTTAAGGGGCTCCAAGCGCTAATTGACTAGTTTTGATGAGTTTTGAGTTGATATTCCTCCGTCATAACAAAATATATATTTATGGCACAAACGTTAATCGGTTCTTCAATTCTTTATCTATTTTTGCACCAGAGTTTTTCAAAAAACATGTAGGTATACCTATATATATTTTTTATGATTTATTCAAACATGGTCCAAAAAGCTCTGTTTTCGATATTAGTATGTTGTTAATGCACTTTTATATATGAAATTTACATGTAACTGTTCCTTATTGACGTCTCTAACAACCCACGAGAGATTTTTATTTTTAACTTATTTTCACAAAAGTTACGTCCAAAAAACTGGTTTTTTGGCCTAAAACTGCTAAAGTTTGGTGCCATATATCTCGGAAACGGTGAGTTTTGAAGTAAATATGGGACACTATTTCGGTAATCCTCGTTGTTGTTAATACGGTAAGCCACAAAGGGCTGTTGTTAATACGGTAAGCAAAAAACGGGCAGTAACAGATCGAAGGTCATTGGGAGCTGTAAGCTCCCTGGAAGGCGACTGTCAGAGAGGATTTTTTTTTATACAACGACGGTGGCAAACAAGCTTACGGCCTGCCTGATGTTAAGCAGTTACCGTAGCATATGGACACTTGTGACTCCAGAAGAATCAGAAGTGCGTTGCCGACCCTTTATTCACTTGAGGATTCGCTGTGTTGGCAGATAGAGACATGCAGGTCCCTCACTCCCAACACAGCGCACCCTAGGGAGCTCTGGCGACCTTACTCACCACCAGGAACACAACACCACATGCTTCATAGCATGCAATAATATAGCAACACTACAAAGCAGTGGTGCTATTATGGCTGCGGTCTTCTGTAACTTCTGTAAGGTGTGTAATGACGGTATGTTGTTAAGCTTGCTACCAACACCTGGAATGATGACCACGACCATTCTGTCAAGAGTGAAGCGATGAAGAAGAAGATTAAGTATTACGTTTATGTGAAACTGAAGGTTCAACTCAAACTCAAACTCAAAATATTTATTTGTCAAACATAGGTATGAAGGTTTTGGGTTAGGTACAACGAGGTCTCTATTTTTGCACATGGCACACAAATAGCTACAAATAATCATGCAGCATGCAACACAATAAAAAATAAAAAAACAAATAATAACGATTTAAAAGAAATTATCATACAAAATACAATTAATACAAATTTAAATCAAAACAAACTAACATTCAAAATAATTACCCACATTTTTCAGAATAAATTAAGGTGTGTGTAATAGATTCATAATGTTGAAAGATTTTTTGAAATCAGATTAGTAAGTTCCATAGATTACCCCCTACATAACTACAAACAGATGTAGGTAAGTATTCGTTTCTACTTTGAAAAAGTTATACTTTTCACTGTTCATGTTCATCTCCCAAACTCGCGACCTATTATTTGTTGTGCAATAATAGAGTCACGATCATCATATCATCCGAAAGACGTCCACTGCTGGCTAGGCCTCCTCCAAAGAGTGCCAAAGGGACCGGTCCGGCGCCACCCGCATCCACCTTAGCAATAAGTAATAGAGTAATTTAATAAAACTATGAACACTCAAAAATTTACCTTTCTCAGTCCAAATGGCAGTTATAAAAATCGAACCATTCCTAAGTAAAGAAACTAAACAAAAAACGTTTCTGAGAACCCTCAACGTGGTTCGCATGCCACCCTGTTAGCATACCCTTGATAATTCCTCCTTGTTCTAAGTATAAAATCCCAATGTGTATCCACTTCTTCACATTCTTGAAAGTTACGAAAGAATAAGGGACGGACAAAATGAAATTACCTCATATAAATTGGAAGGAATACTAGCCGCTCACGTGATTTTCTAAGGTTCCGTGCCGAAAAAGCAAAAACGGAACCTTTAAGAGTTGGCTTTGCTAGTAGGTCCAAGTCTTTTGATATACATATACGTTCATCATGAGTAACTGTGAGTATTACTAGTAGCATCGTCGCTTCCTAACGGAAGAACTGATCAAAATGCGGGTTTTAATCGAAAATCTTGTCTGTCGTGATGGTGTTTTGCTTACTGCTTACCTAATGTAAGTTTGATATGTCAGCGGTGTTTTAATTCGTAATTTATTGCTTGAGGCTGACACTAACTGGCCGAGGTGATTAACGAACATTTCATAACACTCTTGGAAGTTATTGAAACTAACAACATAAAAAATATATCGACCGGCTGCTGGGGGATTAAGTTAACGCTTGTAGGTACCTACCTACTCTAGTTACTTATAATATAAGTAGATCTAAATGTCATGTTTTATAGTAAAATAAGTTTCTGTCAAAATATATCATGTTTGATATATGCGTTTATTGCCGACTGTTATTTTCTGTATACCATCATCAGCTACTCATTGAGGTGATTCTAACGAGCCCAAACTCAACGGGGTTACGTCGGTTAAATACCGAATTCCCATGGCCACCTTCTGTCTTCATCATCAGATCAGCTCGATGGTACCATAATATTGAATTTTCATCCAAACTATACTAATACCCAAAATTTCAGTTCAATCGGATAACCGCAAGTGACTGAAAATTGGATTGCAAATTTTGACGGACAACTTACTTAGGTACATATTTACATACATACGAACAGGTCAAGTTAATACTCGTATGAAGCTTGTAATTACAGTCTAGTTGTCCTAACGTACGTTCGAATAATTACGCAATCACCCCTCAGGACAAGCAGCTAATTAGCGAACAGTTTAATTTCCATTAATTTAGAAGTCTTTGATTTAATTCCTACCTACATCGATTTGACCCCACAGGGTCACAACTCGTTCCCACGTTATTAACATACGGGATAACAGAATGGTTAAATTTACACTGGTCCGCAAACAGGTGGAGTCACGTCTGTACGTTGACAGTTGTCAGACTGTTTGTCACGCCAACAGTGGCAAAGGGCGGGCTAGCTGTGCTGGACACAGATAGTGCACTGTGTAAGTGCACACACTGCTTGAGATTATTTTAGTTGGCCGAATTGCATCAAAGTAGTCCATTCAAATAGCAACCCTCTGTCTCAGTTAAAGTACAATTTTAGACCAAGAAATTGCGAGTGTCGCGACTTACTGGCAATTCCCAAAGCGCGCACTGTGGCGTACAGGAAATCACCACTAGTTCGCGCTTCGGATACTCTAAACGCGCTTCTCAAATCAGCACCTGACTGCGATGTGTTTGCAAGTAGTTAGAATATAATATGTGATGAATGTAAGAGGTTATGTGAGACGATGGATGACCGTTTGTCTTCAGTTATTTGTTAAGATTATTGTTATTATAAGTTCATGTTACTTAATAACATTGTGTGCATGCATTTCACAGTGCCTTGGTGTCTCACTGTAATTACAGTTTTATCTGTTTTGAAAAAAAAAATAAGTACCGTCCGTGGTACAATATTCCAATTACAATGAGAGTTTTATAAAAAGTCGACGACTTATAATAATCTCAACCATACGCAACCAGCTGGTCGATTGCGTAAAGTTTTGTTCGTAATTTTTGAGCTAAATGTCATTTTAGTGGTCCGTAATACCAAAATTTGGTCAAACAGAACACTTATGCGATCGCTCAGAGGTTGTCCGTCTGTCACAACCAGTTTTTTGTATACGAAACTGACAGTTGAGTTGTCCTAACGTTCGTGCGAAAAGTTATGCCAGTACCCCATGAATAAACTATGTTTTATCAAGGAATAAATGAAATGATATTTTTGTACTCGTCGATTAAAATCTGTGTATTAAGATTTCATAGAGAATACCGCAACGTCACTCTTTTCATCGTGGAATAAATAGTCTTTGTTACTTCCGAAACAACCGAAATACTTAACTATTTTATTTAGCGTTTTATAATTGACATGATAACCTAAACAAATGCGGCAACATAATAATAAAATAACTAAATTAGATTCCCGCGAATAAAAAACACGTGTTCTAATAACGGGATTGTCAATTTTTTGGAGCTAAACTCCACTTTGTTGATCAAGCCGGGGGAGCGGGATTGACTAAAAACTACAACTACAAACACTTTTGAAACCCTCACAGACACAACAACTGTGGGCGACAGAATGTAGTTTGTGAAATGTAGGACCTACGGGCCACGAAGAGAAAGGGTGTTGTATAGTATGTGAAAGATAGGACCTACGGGTCACGAAGAGAAAGGATGTGTAACTATAATTCCTTCACATAAGGACGGCAATTGTGCCCAGATTAAGCTCCTAAAGCAAACGGCTCATATAAGAAGCGCGCAATTTATTTAGGACCTAAGTACCATAAGTACAGACGAAGAAAATAGCTTAAAGTAAAGATAAAGGTACCAGGTACCTCCAGTAATTATTTCATAAAGATCGATAGAGGGAGAACCCCCGATAATGAGGAAGAGATAGCCAAATTATTTGTAAAGAAACCAACTTGAGACTATATCCAGATCTAGTCCGTCAACAAGGGACATCGGTAACTAGAGTTACATAAAATGTGAAATAAAAATGTACACTACGTATGCATAGAGATTATTGCTTATTATGGTGCAATAATGGTCAAGGTTCAGGTTGATTTCTCTGATTGGCTAAAAAGACGGGAGCAAAGTCAAACTTATGCTACCACGTTAATGTAAATGTGAAAATTGACGGTCTCACCCGGCCATAGCTTCGTAACCAGATGAGGTACGAAAGCAATTGAGGTATCGTTAGGAAGGTACGGTAAATGCCCTTACGTATGTATAATCACTTTTGATAATTAATGTTAATTAAAGCCACTAGGGCCTGGCAAAGCCATTTCATGTTACCAAAGTTGGTAATTTTACGTAAATATCGACTTTCCCAATTTAAACGGGAAAAGCAGGAAAACTAGTAGATATTGTAATGTATAGCTCAGAAATAGTTCTTTTGAAGGAAAATATGTAAAAACCCTTAAGGTTTCCCTGAAAACCAGGAAAACGTAAAAACTAGCTTTTCCATAGTAAAAGTGGGCGAGGTCTTCAAAATTATATCCCCACCACTTTTAATGCCTTAGGGGTATAAAAGAGGCTATAATCGCCGGATAAAATTGTGTTCGCTCAGCCCCACCAGTGGGAGCTCCTAGGAAGAAGAAGAAAGGAAGAAGTAGGGAAATTGTGATAGGAAGTAGGAAATTGTGATAGGGAAAGTTTAACCAGTAGTTTGTGTCTCATTATTTTATTATACCGTTTCATTTATTTTTCGCCAAGTATTATTTTATCGTCACCCACACCCCATCCTTCAACAGTGCAGCTCAGTCTGCGGGATTAGTGCTCCCCTAGAGCACCTGCGCTATCAGAGCGCGTTACGGCCGTTTAAAAACACGCTGAGCGGTTCAACCGCCGCGGTTCACCCGCCGCGGTTGAAACGCGCGGTTCGCCCGCCGCGGTTTTTAAACGCCCCTTGTTAGGTGACTGTGAGGTCGCGAAGGTCAAACCCAGGCCTGTCGCACATCGACCACGTCGGCGCCACGCGTCGTCCACAACAACGTATGTAAAAGTGTAGTTAGGAACATTCTCGACAGACAACACTTTCTGTACCTTTATTTTATTAATTTGTATACCTTTCATGCAGAACTTATTAAAATTTCAGGTTTTAAACGATCTAAATGTATATTACTATACGTGACCTGTGTGAGCTCTGTGGATGTA
Organism: Epinotia brunnichana; assembly: GCA_963854355.1. Classification (NCBI taxonomy): domain Eukaryota; kingdom Metazoa; phylum Arthropoda; class Insecta; order Lepidoptera; family Tortricidae; genus Epinotia; species Epinotia brunnichana. The sequence goes on along the minus strand of OY977951.1, from coordinate 27,436,403 downwards.
TAACTTTACCAAGTCCACCCTAAACATGCGTATGACCGAACTCTACGGAACCGCGGCATTTAAATTTCAAAGTGAACTATCTGCAAACAACATTATCTGGGGCAGTATTAGTTTAAGTGACAATGACGAATGCAGTTCTATTCCTCCCAACATTTTACCATTCCAAAAAGCCATATGTACATTAACTTAGCTCCATACATACGCCTTTTATGTACTTGTGATTATTTATTATGTTGCATTTAGGAGTAGAGTACTAATGTAACTGGTAATTTAACGAATAATGCGCGAACTGCGTTTTGGTGAAGTGTACCATTCACTTTTCTAGGTTAGGTGCTGTTTATGTTTAGTGTGAACACTCGATCTTCGTTCGCCCGCCGCGGTTTTTAAACGCCCCTTGTTAGGTGACTGTGAGGTCGCGAAGGTCAAACCCAGGCCTGTCGCACATCGACCACGTCGGCGCCACGCGTCGTCCACAGTCGTTTTGGTCCTTCGAACCGGATCTGGAGATCCAAAAAAGTGAAAGTTATAAAAAGTGATAGTACGTGTGGGTACTCAAAGAAAGTCGTTTGGGGGTTATAAAAGCAACAACGATAGTAAAAACAGTGAATCTTGAAATTTGTCGCCGTGACGCGACCAAAAGTGGTGAAAAAATTAGAAATTGTGAATGCATGTATGTCACTACGGTGTGACAGCATAAACTGTATACAATACGTGCGGTGTATTGAGTAGAAGCCCTTTCATGCCTGTAGTGTAGGTTGCCCAGAGCGCAACCGCAGGCATTCGAATAGAAGAGTTCTAGTAGAAGTACTTATTCGGTCACTACTGTGTGACAACAGTGTTATTAAGTGCGCGTGCACTGAAAAGCCACAATGAGAGTGGTATAAATAGGCAGAATTAAGCCAACATTATGAACGGAACGATTCCAATGAGGCCAGTCGGGAGCGAGCGGACACCGTATCACAAATACAGCCCTAGAACATGGCTCGCCGAGCCAGCGGCGTACGGCGCACACACCGCGCACGCCGCCCGGGTTGCCAGGAAAATGCAACCGGAAAATTATGCCCGAGACGCGGTCTGGGAGCAATGGCTGAGGAGAAGAATGCCAGCCCCTATGAGTATCGACGATACTAGAAGAGCCGACTCCCAAAGAGGGGCGGCCCCCGCAGTTTTATCAAACATGGACGTTATAGAGTCCCCATATGAGAACGCGAATATTTCGTGGTGCATAAAAGCTGAAAGATGGCTGCAGCAGCAGTACGAATATGAGAACATACCCCTGGGAACTCACCAGAGAGGGATCCTCAAAAACCCCCTGACGGGGGGAGCGCAGGTCGGCAAAATGAAGAAGAGAGTCGCGTTCGCTGAACCACTGACGACATGCCGGCCGGAATCGCAACAGTCAACCGAAAGTCGGTTATCGGCGACACGCCAGCAGGAGCTCGAACAAGAAGAGAGCGAGCAACTAGCCAAGTTACGGCAAAAAGAAATGCTGCAACAAACAGCACACCAGGAAGAAATAAGGAAAATAGACGCCGTTCTTAGACAAGAGTTACTAAAAATGGAACAAGAATCCATAAATAGGCAAGCCCTATTAAAGAGAGCACAGCAAGAGGAACATAAGTGCTGGCTAAGAAATGCCAACGAGAGGCTTATAGCCGCTGCAGAGCGTCGCCGACGCGATGCAGCATCAACGTCGGAGCCCGTCCGGCCAAAAGAACCGCGATGGCGCGACCAGTTGCCGGAAGTCGTCGACTTCGGCACGTCTAGGAAGCCCCAACAACGGGGGCCCCACACGACTGACACTCAGTCATACGGGCACCTACAGACCGCTGGTTGCGGTGCCCCACCGTCCGGACCACCACCGGAAACCTACATCACGCTCGCCATGGCTGAGGAACATCGCCTATGCGACGCGATATCCACGCCAGAGCCCGCCCGGCCGACAGAGCCGCGGCAGAACGACGCCTTGCCGAAAGTCGCTGACTTCGGCATAGCTACAAGGCCCCAACAAGAGGGAGCCTACTTGGATGACAGCCAGTCGTCCGGGCACCCGCAGACCGCCAGTCGCGGTGCCCCGCCGTTCGAAGTTATAAATACAAGCGCCGAGGTGGCGTTCGCCGTGCACAGCAGCACAGAAGACATCACAGTGTCTACAATCATGGCCCCAGGAGGCGCCATGGCCCGCCTCATCACTGAACCGACCCGCGGTCGCCCGGGGTCGGTCACGGCCACTCTTAACATATCGGCCCCCGGACCAGCGGGGTCGATCTCCACCGCGACGCACGAGAGTGCTGCGGTCGCCAGTTGCGGAAGGGCGAGCCAGCTCGCCATCACAAGCACTTCACACAGCGGGACATCGTCGGCGGCACAGCGCAAACGGCGCCCCGCCGACCCGCCAACTTTCGCGACGCGAGAGGCAGCGACTAGTAGTGTCGCTAACACGAAGAAGATCCGCCGGGACGCGCAGTTAACACTGCATACCGGCAATAATGGACAACCCCCGGCTCCGCCGGAGCCGCCGGATGATGCAGCGCCTACAAGGCCTGCTCAAAACAAGAAGAAGAAGGTGAAGATTAAGATCGGCGCTTGCAGGGTCATCGCCGACCCCGCCGACCCACCACGCGATGGGGGGTACCGGCTACCAAGTGAAAATGTGTTGTGCTGGTCGCTCAAGGGCCACATAAGGTAATTAAAGAAAAATTGTTAATGGTAAAGACAGTGAATGAACATGACAGTGAAAGTGATTAAAAGTGTTATTAATGACGAATCGTGCCGTAAGACTTTAATGTAGACTGTCGCTTACCCTTGCAACCCAGTATGTATCTGCGATACATACCGGCGGGGGCATTGTGGGCGACAGAATGTAGTTTGTGAAATGTAGGACCTACGGGCCACGAAGAGAAAGGGTGTTGTATAGTATGTGAAAGATAGGACCTACGGGTCACGAAGAGAAAGGATGTGTAACTATAATTCCTTCACATAAGGACGGCAATTGTGCCCAGATTAAGCTCCTAAAGCAAACGGCTCATATAAGAAGCGCGCAATTTATTTAGGACCTAAGTACCATAAGTACAGACGAAGAAAATAGCTTAAAGTAAAGATAAAGGTACCAGGTACCTCCAGTAATTATTTCATAAAGATCGATAGAGGGAGAACCCCCGATAATGAGGGAGAGATAGCCAAATTATTTGTAAAGAAACCAACTTGAGACTATATCCAGATCTAGTCCGTCAACAAGGGACATCGGTAACTAGAGTTACATAAAATGTGAAATAAAAATGTACACTACGTATGCATAGAGATTATTGCTTATTATGGTGCAATAATGGTCAAGGTTCAGGTTGATTTCTCTGATTGGCTAAAAAGACGGGAGCAAAGTCAAACTTATGCTACCACGTTAATGTAAATGTGAAAATTGACGGTCTCACCCGGCCATAGCTTCGTAACCAGATGAGGTACGAAAGCAATTGAGGTATCGTTAGGAAGGTACGGTAAATGCCCTTACGTATGTATAATCACTTTTGATAATTAATGTTAATTAAAGCCACTAGGGCCTGGCAAAGCCATTTCATGTTACCAAAGTTGGTAATTTTACGTAAATATCGACTTTCCCAATTTAAACGGGAAAAGCAGGAAAACTAGTAGATATTGTAATGTATAGCTCAGAAATAGTTCTTTTGAAGGAAAATATGTAAAAACCCTTAAGGTTTCCCTGAAAACCAGGAAAACGTAAAAACTAGCTTTTCCATAGTAAAAGTGGGCGAGGTCTTCAAAATTATATCCCCACCACTTTTAATGCCTTAGGGGTATAAAAGAGGCTATAATCGCCGGATAAAATTGTGTTCGCTCAGCCCCACCAGTGGGAGCTCCTAGGAAGAAGAAGAAAGGAAGAAGTAGGGAAATTGTGATAGGAAGTAGGAAATTGTGATAGGGAAAGTTTAACCAGTAGTTTGTGTCTCATTATTTTATTATACCGTTTCATTTATTTTTCGCCAAGTATTATTTTATCGTCACCCACACCCCATCCTTCAACAGTGCAGCTCAGTCTGCGGGATTAGTGCTCCCCTAGAGCACCTGCGCTATCAGAGCGCGTTACGGCCGTTTAAAAACACGCTGAGCGGTTCAACCGCCGCGGTTCACCCGCCGCGGTTGAAACGCGCGGTTCGCCCGCCGCGGTTTTTAAACGCCCCTTGTTAGGTGACTGTGAGGTCGCGAAGGTCAAACCCAGGCCTGTCGCACATCGACCACGTCGGCGCCACGCGTCGTCCACAACAACGTATGTAAAAGTGTAGTTAGGAACATTCTCGACAGACAACACTTTCTGTACCTTTATTTTATTAATTTGTATACCTTTCATGCAGAACTTATTAAAATTTCAGGTTTTAAACGATCTAAATGTATATTACTATACGTGACCTGTGTGAGCTCTGTGGATGTATAACTTTACCAAGTCCACCCTAAACATGCGTATGACCGAACTCTACGGAACCGCGGCATTTAAATTTCAAAGTGAACTATCTGCAAACAACATTATCTGGGGCAGTATTAGTTTAAGTGACAATGACGAATGCAGTTCTATTCCTCCCAACATTTTACCATTCCAAAAAGCCATATGTACATTAACTTAGCTCCATACATACGCCTTTTATGTACTTGTGATTATTTATTATGTTGCATTTAGGAGTAGAGTACTAATGTAACTGGTAATTTAACGAATAATGCGCGAACTGCGTTTTGGTGAAGTGTACCATTCACTTTTCTAGGTTAGGTGCTGTTTATGTTTAGTGTGAACACTCGATCTTCGTCAACACTTTGGCTGCTAGGGCACTAAAATTGACTTTGATTATCTAAAAGTAGGGCGCAGATTTGACTGTTTGACAATATTTTTTTATTTTATTTAGTAGTTTCGAATTTTAACGTAGGTACGACTCGTCGGAAATATCTGCGAACCTGGCTTGAGCATATAGTATATAAGCTGCAATACGACTGATTTCTCCTGATGGAATTGATCTCCGGGAGGAGTCATGGTGGGGGTTAGATTTTGATGGGGTCTTATAGAGGCCGGCAAGGTGACCACCAGAAAAATCTGACAACTTGGGATTTGGCGAAGCGAGGTTCGCAGATATTTCCAACGAGTTGTACCTATACTGTTAGCTGTTAGAGAAACGTGAACTCCAAGGGAAAGAATTTAGTATGCAGAGGGTTACATTTCTCAGCAGCTGACTATACCTACCAACAATTACAATTTTAAGTAAGAATGCAGTTATCATCATCATCATCATCTTTATCATCATCATATCAGCCGAAAGACGTCCACTGCTAGACACAGGCCTCTCCCACGGAGTGCCAAAGTGACCGGTCCTTCGCCACCCGCTAATCCAGTGGACTCCCGCGACCTTTACCAGGTCATCAGTCCACCTTGTGGGGGGCCTACCCACGCCGCGCCTACCGGTACGTGGTCGCCACTCGAGAACCTTTCCGCCCCAACGGCCATTGGTTCTACGTGCAATGTGCCCCGCCCACTGCCACTTAAGTTAACAAAAATACAGTTATGCATGCACTTAATTAATACAGCATCCTTATTCAGTCGCGGAATGCAATGCAATAGAGTGAGAGGGAAGTTGAGCATCTCACTCCAACATATATAACTGTATGCCTCTAGTGACTAACTGCAAAAGGTGGGTATAATTTGCGCTTTTAAGTACAAGACCGTATTACTTTTGTACGTGTTAAACTAAAGCTATTCTTGCAACATAGAGTCGTTATCCTGTATCTATATTTGAATACATTGTTAGATCTCAGGCCAACTGTACCCTTTTCAAAGGGCCACAAAATTGCAACTTCCCGGCGGGTTATGTAATGTTAATATTACTGTCCGTCTGTCAGTTGTCTGGTTTTGCATATAAATTGGCGTCGTGTGTGGGTTTGTTTGGACAGCTCTTGTTTGGTTTAACGGAGATGTTAATAAAAGTGGAGACAGGTATGAGGCAATTATGATTGTTAAATAATACTAATAGGTATTTTAACTAATAGTTTAACCCATTTGGTAGTCTGCATGTGAAGCTTGCGGTCGCAGGTTCTAATCCCGATAAGGGTATTTCAATTTTGTGGTGACCAGGAATTTCTTCTGTGTGTGTACGTTTATAGTGTACTAGCTTCTGCCCGCGACTTCGTCCGCGTGGAATTCGTTTATATCGTAGTTCCATACAAACTTTCACCCCCCATTTCACGCCCTTAGGGGATGATTTCCGGGATAAAAACTATCCTGTTCTTCCCCAGGAGTCTAACTATAATTATCTATATCAAATGTTCATCTAAATCGGTTCAGCGGTTTAAGCGTGAAAAGCTAACAGACAGACAGATTTATTATATTAGTATATCTATCTCTTTTTGTGTTTTTTAAGCGATTATTATTATTTTTTTTTATTAATTTATTTATTCATTGTTTTTAAGTTATTGGTAGTTTAGTTAAAGTTCATACAGAAATTTAGGTTCGCGTCTTTCCTATGGAAATTGCAAGTTATGCCAAATTTTTAACCGACTTCAAAAAAGGAGGAGGTTATTTATATGTTTGTTTTTGTGTACTGTATTTTATGTATGTTCGCCGATTTCTCCGTCAATTGTGGACTGACTTCCAAAATTCTTTTTTTAATCAAAATAGTATATTCCTGTGGTGGTCCCATTGTCACCACGTCAGGATCTGATGACAGGATCCCAGGGAAATATAGGGCAACCCTCGAGTTTTATAGGCACGCGTGTAGTAATTTCGGTATTTTCTATTATAACTCGTGTATGTACCCTCGGAAATCGCAATTTTGGTGAAGTGGAACTGATGATGAAGGCCACAGATGACTTATGGAACTCCTAAAGATTCTGACATGATTCCGTTGAAGTAGCAACTAATGAAGTGTTAATTCTGAGATCCTTGAGGAATCGACGGAACTCCTCAACTATTATCAGCCCACACATAGCGACTTTTTTCTGTAATAACCAACACATTTGCTCTTGGAGAGCAGCTCATGTGGTAAATTGGAAAGGAAACGTGGACATTTACCTATATGTGGCTTGGCGAAGTACTGAATTGAAGTCAGTTTAAACTTTGTTTTTTTGACTGTACTCTCAATTAGAGTAAGTATCCAGAGCTGTGCGAGGTCGCGAGGCTGCGTGCGAGGGAAAAAAACAACCAATAAAGCCCGCTCCACACTATGGGCCGCGACTCGCGAGCGAGGCTAGCAATGCTATCAGTGCCCCCCCCCCCCCCCCCCTTAAGACTTACTTAAAGAGACTTAGGTACCTCAGACTGTATTTAGTGAGCACCGCATTAAGCGCAGACAATCGCATTAAGCCGTTACTGTGCTATTTACAGATATTATCCTCATTCACTTTCAAATTTCCCCTAAAACATAATAACTTCCTTACCTTACGCACGCACCATCTCATAATAAGTATAATATCATAATAACATAATAATCTTACTTTATTTTATTTTATTTTTATTTTTTATGACCACCAACGGCTAATACACAATAAAGATGCTTAGCCACTGACCACAGCTCACACAAGTGTAAAATCTAGAGTAACAAAAAAACCATCATATAAAATTACATTAATTAATAAATAAATATTTACGCTTAATAGTAGATTAGTGGATTGATTGTGGGTGAAAAGTTATAAGTATGTACATTTAAATTTACCTATAAAAATTAAGAATACCTTACTACTTACCTAAATAGGAGAAGTTAAATATATTATATAGATTACATATGTAGATCGAATCAAGTAGCAAGCAAATGGCAATCACCCACCAGACTCCAGTGATATAAGATATGAGACAACAGATTTTTTGAAATTACTTTTAGTATCATGGAAGATATCTATACCTCTGGAGTCCGGAATATGGTTGTATAGCAGTATCATTCTTAAGATTGGCGAGTTACAACCCAAACTGGTTCTTCTGAATTTATCTCTAAACAGCTTGTAGGTACCCTTGCGAAGTAGCCTGTTTGGAATTGTTATTTGAATATTTTTTTAAATATTTTTTTTTACGCTCGTCTCACAATGCAAAATTATGCAACCAACATCACGCACTAAAGCCACGCCACATGTGCAGTGTCATAGGCCCTTAAGGAGTTGCGGTGGCATTGTTCACCTGGCGCAAGGTGGTTCGCGTCTGGTCGCAACTGGACCGGGGCATTGACCCTCACCTTGCGATGATGGATAGGGACAGTCCGTCGCGGATTTTTCAAATGTTGTCGACATCTTTAACCGCCTTCAAGAAAACAAGAAGGTTCTCAGTTTGACCGCGATTATCTCGCGTTTGGCTAAACCGATTTTGATGCGGTTTTCAGAAAAGTATTTGTTATATTCTGGAGAAGGTTTTGTTATACAACATATTTTGTGCTTTTCAGTGGGTAGGTGTATTGAAGGCGGTTCCCTTCTTTAATAAAAGTTATTATTGGATCATTTTCATATTTCATAATTTGACGACCTCTCCTTTCAAATCCCGGCTCGTACCAATCAGTTCGTTCAATCGGAACTTATGTACGGAGTATTTACCGTTAGCTTTTCGGTGATGGAAAACATCGTGAGGAAACCGGTCTCATCTCCCCATAAGGTCTAGTTTTCCCTCTGGGTTGGAAGGTCAGATGGCAGTCGCTTCCGTAACTTAGTGCCTATGCCAAATCTTGGAATTAGGTGTCAAAGCGGACTTTAGGGGCACAACCGGGAATAACGCTAGGAGAATGATATTTTGACGACCTCAGTAGCCTAGTTGGTGCCTGCCTACGAAGCCGGAGGTCCCGGGTTCGAATCCCAGTAAGGCCATTTATTTGTGTGATGAGCACACATATTTGTTCCTGAGTCATGGATGTTTTCTATGTACCTATCTAAGTATTTATTTATCTATATAAGTATGTGTATCGTCGTCTAGTACCCATAGTAAAAGCTTTGCTTACTTTGGGACTAGGTCGATTTGGGACTAGTAGATCGAACAATAGTATGTACATTGCTCACTTAGGAAGGTAAAACAAAGAACGTATCAGACCGCAGATGTTATCAGATCTCAAATAGATCGGCGTGATAAAAATAAAAAAAACCGTTGTTTCGTCGGCCTTATTAAAAGAGCATCAAAGACCAACATTTTTTTGTATCACCTCTACTTAAATAATGGGAATTTTTCTTTGCTTAAAATCTAACCGAACAATATAAACTAACAATTTTAGCGACTTCAAAAAAGAAGTTTTTTTTTTTTATGTATGTTCTCCGATTACTCGAAGACGTCAGAACCGATTTGGAATATTCTTTTTATGTGTGTAAGGGTACCTTCCCAGGTAGTCTGATGGTCATCAGGTCAGGATCAGATGATAGGATCCTGGAGAAATCGAGGGAAGTCTTCAAATTATTAAGGCACACTTGAAGCTATTCGGGTACCTGCTGATTTGAAGTCGGTTAAAACTTTGTTTTTAAAGAAAATTATGATATAACCAGAATATCCGCCTATGTCATATAAATAAATAAATATTTACGGACAATCTTACACAAATCAACCTAGTCCCAAACTAAGCAAAGCTTGTACTATGAGTACTAGACGACGATATAGATACTTATATAGAGAAATAAATACTTAAATACATAGAAAACATCCATGACTCAGGAACAAATATTCGTGCTCATCACACAAATGAATGCCCTTACCGGGATTCGAACCCAGGACCTCTTGCTTCGTAGGCAGGGTCACTACCAACTAGGCTAAAGCGGTCGTCAATATTATCTTAACTTTTGGCGTCAGGTACCAAGGAATCCGGTGAATGGCTCCACGCTTACCCGTCACCAAACACTGGCACTTTCTTGGAGCCTAAAACGCTCCGTATCTCAACATGTCTGCGGCTCGGGATTCCTATATGCACTTCACACAGATGTCCTGCGGCAGCTCTGTAGACTCACCGGGACATCACGGGCTTTCTTGCCAGAAAAGCGCTGGCCGCTTTTCCAGGCACACCGCTCTGAATGACATTCTACGCCGCTCTCTTGCCAGCGTCAATGTGCCGGCCCTGTTAGAGCCGTCCGGCATTTTCAGGGACGATGGCAAGAGACCGGATGGAATGTCATTAATTCCGTGGAAGATGGGTCGGGTGCTGGTGTGGGACGCCACCTGCGTCGACACATTGGCCCTATCCCATCTCCACGGAACGTCCTCCAGAGCCGGTGCGGCTGCAGAGGCCGCGGAAAAGGCCAAAGTTAACAAATATAGAGGTCTCGGCGCTGAATACTGCTTTGTTCCTTTCAGCGTCGAGACCCTTGGTCCATGGGGTCCCACCGCCCTCAATCTTTTTAAAGAGCTCTCCAAAAAATTAGCCGACACCACCGGGGACCGAAGAACTGGCAGCTTCCTCGCTCAACGCATTAGTTTTGCGATACAGCTGGGAAATGCTGCCAGCATCTTTGGCACCATGCCGCGGGGAGACCCCTTAGTTTAGTAATAAGTAGTTTTATTTAGTTTTGTTTCAAGTTTTAGTGATTGTATTTATGTGAGTTTTTAAGATATTTAAAGTTGTATTCAATTTATATTTTATTATGTACTTCAATAAATTTATTAACTATAATATTATTAATAAAACAACTTGCAATATTGAAGTTTACGAGGTTGTCAACGCGGACCATATCCGCCGGCGTTTAGATGGTATCGGTGGTAATTTGCAACGGTGTTAGAGGCAAACCGGGGAATAAATCCACTACAGGTATAATTTTAACCTTTTGACCAAGTTAATACTCAAATTGTCACGAACAAGCCATGTTATGATTGCTTGCTAAAAACGTCCCAATAATTTTGCCCAATTAACCAACTCGCTCGGACCTGGTAAAGTAAAGGTTGAGGGAGTCCACTGCATGCGGGTGGCGCAGGACCGGTCATTGTGACACTCTTTGGGGGAGGCCTATGTCCAGCAGTGGACGTTTTTCACCTGATATTGATGATAATGATGATGATTTAATTGAACGGTTCGTTTTTTTTTCTTCAATTTATTGTTATAGAGATAAGATAAGATAAGATAAGATAATTTTTATTGTCAGAACTGTGTACATGGTTCGTCCATTTTGGACGTACAATATTCATGGCGATAAAAATTTAAAATTATAAACCATTCTCACATTTTCATTAAAAACAATATTAATATAGAATTCAATAATAAAACTTGTATGAAAATAATAAAATTAATAATTTTAAAGATTTACACATACATGAACATATTCAAAAGATTTCGCCAAACCAGTAGTTTGTTGGCGGTGCGCTCTTATCCAGTTTCTAGTTAATCCTAATTTACCAGATGTAGTTACCTACTGTGCATATGCAAAATTACAAGTTAAATATACGTATGTATACGTCCGTTATACGTACGTACCTAAATCTACAACAAGTTCCAATATAAGTGACGAGCAGGTCGATTACGTCAATAGAAATGTGAAATCCATTAAGCTTCTGAAAACGCATGCATTATGCAGCTACCGGTAAATACCATTTTTAAAGTAATGAGAAATTGACTTCTTAAAACACAAATGTATTTATTTTATGTTAATTGCACAAAATTAAATAAAGTACAATTGACTACCAGTCAACAATAGGACTAAAGAGAAACACTAAGTTGCTTCGTAAATCTTTGTATGTAGCTCTAGTTACCAACGTACGACACAGTCATATAGACGGGACACAAGTTGTGCACAACACAAGCCGGTTTACGTAACACCTTGTTGAATTGATTAAACTCATTGTAAAACTTCAAACCAGACCACATTTATACGATAATTTATGTTATTCGTAGAGGAAATTAACTGTGATCACGATTGCTCAATGACGAAGTTATTTTAACGCTAGTTTTATTCAATTAAACGATTCCAAGTCGACATGCTTTTTCTCCAAAATAGGTTATAATAATTAACATATAGCCAAGATCAATCAAAAGAGCGCACTTTGTGTCGGATTTCCGGTTAAATTACCCTATTTTGTTTCTTTAGAAAAAAAGTGTACAAACGAAATAATACCCTTTTAGCGGAAAAAGGTCTCGGGCAGTTTTAATTCGTAGTAAAAGGGTAGGTTCATTGTACAATAGTTGTAGGCATGCTATAGTTTCTTTCGCTACCATTTTAACAGTTTATGGCTTTACCAATTGGGTAATTGACAACAGTGAAAATAAATTGGTTTATCATTAGCAACAGATAAACATAACGAAAATACTCGGAAAGTATCAATCTTTCATTAAGTACCTAAAGTTTGCTATTTTAAGATTTTAAATTCATAAAAAATATATAAGGACGTTGTTTGATTGTAACGTCACCAGCAAACTTAATCCCTACTTTCATACGAACGGAGCTTTTTTGACGTTGCAAAACGCTATTAAGGTCCTGTTACTAAGACGAAAAATTTTGTCATGTGTTTGTTATGATCTCTGCATTTGATTGAACTTGTGAACTTGCTACAACGGGTATACAATAGGTTTTCGGATATTGATGGGTTGCGTGACGAGTTTTTTTTAATAATTGTTGGTGAATATCTCGTGAGTGTCTGAGCCAAGAGATCTTACGTCGTCGGCTTCTGCGTTCCTGTTTTTTCTCTACCGTAGGTACTTTAAAATATCGCACCTATTTGTTTTATCCAAATATGGTAGTTGATATCGTTTAGTACTTATTCAAAACACACACACATATTTCACTATAAATAGGTACCTACTTAAAACATTTTAAGAACGTTCTCCTTCTCCCATTATGAATTTAATATTAAACTTATTAAACCGTAGTAAAAGAACCGTTATAGGTTAACCATTCGGGTGGAATAAAATCCTTCCCGGGTTTACAGCCACCATCAAAAGGCTATTTTGTTCAGTCGTAAATTAACTAATTACTTAATATCGGGATTATAATTAAAACATGATTGCGGTTAATTTTATGTCCTACTCAAAATATACCGGTTGCTTTGCTTGTTTTCAGTAGGGGTGTACAATTGTTTTGTGTTAGTGTATGCTGAAAAGTAAATAAAGTAGCCATGGAAGCAAAAAACATACTTACATTTATTCGTACTCTACCGTCTGTCACCTTTTCACGCTGAAACTGATGAACATATTTAGATGGGTGTGGCGATAGTTTGAGACCCTGGAAAGCACATATAAAAAGTACCTCTGTCTGTTTGTTTGTCTGTCACCGGACACGCTTTTTTATACCGATGAACTGGTCTTTCTGACATGTTACTGACGGCGGTGGAAACGCTCTGAGAACGACCAAGTCTCGAGGAAAAGCTAGTATAAAGTGAAGTTTAAAAGGTTATTTATTTCTTTACTTTAGGTGTTCGGTGAATCCTATAAAACGGCGTTATACGATCACAAATCACCCAAAAAGAGCAACAGACGAACATATTAACATACGTGTGAGCAATTACAAGTTTACGAGCCGCTTTATTGAGCCGGCGCCTATGGCGGTGCGTGGACTGAGAGCCGTCGTAAACGTTATATGACTGATATAGGTCAGATGGCTTTCGTAAAACTAGGGCCTGCTCCAAATCTTGGGATTAGGTGTCAAAGCGGAGCCTGGGTTCGTTTAGGAACCGGGAAAAATGCTTGGAGGATGATCGTGATGCCTGATATAGGTCAGATGGCTTTCGTAAAACTAGGGCCTGCTCCAAACCTTGGGATTAGGTGTCAAAGCGGAGCCTGGGCTCGTTTAGGAACCGGGAAAAATGCTTGGAGGATGATGGTGATGCCTGATATAGGTCAGATGGCTTTCGTAAAACTAGGGCCTGCTCCAAACCTTGGGATTGGGTGTCAAATCGGAGCCTGGGCTCGTTTAGGAACCGGGAAAAATGCTTGGAGGATGATGGTGATGCCTGATATAGGTCAGATGGCTTTCGTAAAACTAGGGCCTGCTCCAAACCTTGGGATTGGGTGTCAAATCGGAGCCTGGGTTCGTTTAGGAACCGAGAAAATTGCTTGGAAGATGATGGTGATGCCTGATATAGGTCAGATGGCTTTCGTAAAACTAGGGCCTGCTCCAAACCTTGGGATTAGGTGTCAAATCGGAGCCTGGGTTCGTTTAGGAACCGGGAAAATTGCTTGGAAGATGATGGTGATGCCTGATATAGGTCAGATGGCCTTCGTAAAACTTGGGCCTGCTCCAAACCTTGGGATTAGGTGTCAAAGCGGAGCCTGGGCTCGTTTAGGAACCGGGAAAATGGTGGTGGTGATGCCTTATATAGGTCAGCCTAGATTGATCGCGATCTTAACGTAAAGCATTCCGGCCCTCTCACACTTGCATACTTGCTAGTAAGGGACGTTTGACTATGACTACTTTATGTCCGACGTAAACGCGATTATGCTTGCTAGGCACAGCACCAAGCCTAAATAAATCGTATTCTTTTTCTGTGACAGATGGTTGCATGGCCTCCCGTGTAGGTAATTAGGTTTTTCACAATAGACCGGTACTTATTCTTTTAAATGATTTTTTTAGATGTATGTATATACATTCAAGTGTAAAAATAAGGGGGCAATAAAATAGGTACTAAAACGTATATCCCTATGGTCTTTATAAATAATAAATAAATAAAATAAAAATACAAAATAAAAAACAAAAATTGTTTATTTTCAGATTCCTTAGATCCATAGCATTGTTAGTTACAAAACACTTAAACAACTACATTGGTAAATTAATATTAAATGGCCACATAAACTACAATTATTTACTTTATGCTGTTGTAATAAGAAATACGTAACGTTTCATAACATATTTATGTTATGAAACGATTTATTCGATACATATTTTTGCACTTGAATGTACCTACATAACAAATATAATAACACTGGGCAGATATTGGTCGCTCAATCCCGATTCACCCTTCTCCTTATTGTGTACAGACCTACTAGTTTGGTTTTGTGACTTTTGTGCATAAATTAATCATTCGGTGCCAATCACGACACACATGCGTCAGACAGCATTTCGCTACAAATTGTCATTGACACTAATCTTCTACGGACTACGGCGTAGCGCTACAAGCGTAGCGTCGCGGTAAATGGGTTAAGATTAAGATATCAACAATTAACTGAGCAATTTATACCCCTTTAGTTAGACTAGACCATGTTTAGGTATGGAAAAACGGGGCGATCGGCGGCGCGTGGCCCGCGTAAACGCGTAAAATACAATCGTAGCATACGGCGACGCGTAGGTGTTATTATGTACATCGTTATGTTTTACGTGACGTTTTAGTACATTTTCACCGCAAATGTGATGATAAAACCTATCGTGTTAGCTGGCCAGATAGCTCGCGTCTCGCGTCGCCGAACGCTTTTGTTCATAAATACAGCCTTTTTTATACTATGACTGTCTGATAGTTAGCAGACAACATGGACGTTTCCAATCCAGAATAATCACAAGCTTTTTACCGACCCTTATTGATTCTAGTCGAGGGGTAAACACGACACGTAACGTTTCGAACGAGCGTTATGACAATCAACTTTCATTTTCTCGTACATAAAGGGCATTATGTAAAAGTGTTATCATTTTCTACAAGCTTTCTATTAACTTGCAATGAGGAACTAGTATGTGTTTGTAAGTCGGAATAGCGTCTATATCTAGCACAACATACAAGCTAGAGGGCTAGAATATTCCGTATACGCACTAGTTTCAGGTGAAATCCGGTGTCTCAAGTAACCCGGCGTGTTCCATGTTACCCCATTTGACGGTACCTAACTAACTATGTACCTAAGTATGTAATAACTATGTTTGTTCGGGTGGAATCTTGCAACTCAAGTTTGAATATATCTTCAATCAATTAAGCTGAAATTTAGGGTACTTAAAGGTATAGTTTGGATGACAATTCAATATTATGGTATCATCGAGCTGATCTGATGATGGAGACAGATGGTGGCCATGGGAATTCAGTACTTAACCGACGTAACCCCGTTGAGTTCGGGCTCGTTAGAATCGTTAAAAGAAGTTACTGTTTTTTTTTCAGTTTAAATGTGAAATTAAATATAGTTTATGACAGGATAAAAAAACTATAGGTACAACCTTGAACTATTTTAGGTAATATGACGGTATTTTACCGACTCGATATATTTGTCTGCGAGTGTAGATATTACGCTCTCTCAGTTCTGTCACTCGATACAGCGCGTCCTCGGGGCTAAAGTTCCATATCCGATCTTTTGGGTGAATACCGTGATATTTCTATGAGAACCTTGGTAATTATCCCGCTAGAGAGCAGTGTGAAACGTGATAATTAGGCGAGAAGTCTTTTATTGGTATCCACACATTATACGGGTATTTGATTACGCTGTCGACAGTCGACAAATCCTTGTGAAGATGCCGTTTAAGTACCCCCTGGCCCGTAGGCCGTAACAATGACGGAGTTATTTTTGACAAAAAGATATACGATATTGTACTTTTGTTTATAGTCCTGACTGTATGAGTGCGCTACGGTGTTAACAAGGCAAACTGACTTATTCTTATTGCAAGTTTTTATTATTTTTAAACGTACGTTTTAGAATGATTATTGGTATTATGAAAACGTTTCCACACTTTATCAGACCTTTGTATAATTAGTGAAATGTTAGTGGAATGTTTGTATACATATCTCCGTTGACAACTTGCCGAGGCGTTAGTCATCTGAGATCACGGCCGGTAAAACCCGTGCTGAAACGTCAGAATTAAAGGAAAATATGGATTTGGGTGGCGCAGGGGTCCGGTCACTTTGGTGGATTCGTGTGGCGCATGAGCAAGACGAGTCACTTCTTGGCACTATTTTGGGGAGGCATATGTCCATATCCAGCAGTCAACTTCTTTCGGCTAATATGAAAAAAAATTGGTTCTCTATAAAGTCAGTTTACGGACGATAATTTTACGTGATAATGTCATGAAGCCGAACGCTCGTCTCAGGCGGAACGGGACAGTGAGTCATACTTTTTCGTGCGTGCTGCCGGGGTTCATCGATTTATAAGACGTTATCACGTCAAAAAGTTATAATATGATGGACAAAGCTCGAGCGCTTAGTGTTATAATAATTTCGTATCACTCACTCAATCCGGTATTTACATGTTATTTCAGATTAAGGAAGTATTTTACATTGATGACTTGATTGGTGCGACAAACGACTCATTTCTACTCCATTCTAGTATTTTCCCAAGCCACGCCGGACTCAATGAATCAATCACAGCTGAAGAACACACGTTCTTCCAACGTGAATAACATGTTGAAATCTGGTCTATACCAGATTCCAGTATGCTTTAAGTTTTCTAAGGCGTATCAATCTTGAGCTCAGAAGACATTATACTGTTATCTGAGAAAGGAAAGGTTAGCTCAAGATCGAAACAGTGATAATAGTATTAATAGTACGTAAATCTAGTTGGAGCTAGTGTTCGGTCAAGTAGATGACCTAGGTACCCTAACGTCAAATCAATCTTCATGTAGTTTGGTGAAATGATTAATGATTGTAACTAAGTGCTCACCTGGGCTGATGTTCTAAAGCCCCTGACCCTATGCTATGAAGCATGTGGGGTTGATTTCCTGGTGGTGAGTAAGGTCGCCAGAGCGCCCTAGGATGCGCTGTGTTGGGAGTGAGGGACCTGCAGGTCTGTATCTGCCAACACAGCGAATCCTCAAGTAAATAAAGGGTCGGCAACGCACTTGTGATTTTTCTGGAGTCACAAGTGTCCATAGGCTACGGTACCTGCTTGACATAAGTTTGTTTGCCACCGTCGTTGTATAAAATAAAATAAAAAACCCTCCCGTCACGCCTAACGAAACTAGACCTCTATCTACGATTAGTTGCTACGAATCGCGGCGTCAAGATATATTTGTGGGTGAACGGTGATGTGAGCTTAAAACAAGTTACAGAATAGGGGGCTGCAGGTAATTATTTTTGATAAACCACTGGGATGTTTAGTGCAATACCCCGAGCACCACTTAAATATTCTGTATTCTACCATGTGTGCCAAATATGGAAACTCAATGGCAGGTCCTAGCGATTTCCTGGTTGTGCCCCAAAGGAGTCCGGGGCCCACTTTGGCACCTAATCCTAAGATTTGGCGTAGGCACAAATGTTACGAAAGCGATCGACTGCCAATTATTCCAAGCCATAGGTAAAACTTAACCTGATTGAGATTATTATACTGGATTTCTCACGCTGTCTTTACTTCACCAAAAAGCTTCTGTTCGATATAAAATGATATTTTTTATTCGATATAAAATAATATTTTTATTCGATACCTATAAAATGATATTTTTTATTCGATATAAAATGATATTTTTTATTCAATATAAAATGATATTTTTTATTCGATATAAAATGATATTTTTTCTTGAAATGAAATGAAATGAAATGAAATGAAATATATTTATTTGCCATTAAATGTGGTATACAAGTGGTGTTACATGATAAGTTGTGGAGCCATACACATTTAGACTTTAAAAAGCCATGCAAATTGAAATTACACTAAAATTAAGATTAATCAACATTATTATTTCAAAAATTAACATGCATTAATAGTATTTATTGCAAAGTCGTTAATACATTAATGTGAACTATTGCAACAATTATGAAAATGTCAATTTATTGTCGTATCTAAAAACTCATTCAGAGTGTAGTAACACTTTTCAACAAGAAAAGAGAACAGTTTGTTTTTTAATTTATTGAGTGGTAGTTTTTTAAGCTCGTCAGGTAGTCGGTTTAATATCTTAATGCACATTGCGTAACAACTTTTACTTCTCATGGCTGTATGCATATAAGGGAGTACTAACCTCTCCGGATATCTAGTATTTAAACGTGTTGTATCTCTTTTCATGATGAACATATCAGGGTGCAATTTAACAAATACACAAATTTCGTAGATATAAATCGAGTGCACCGTTAATAACCTCAGTTTAATAAAATAACTTTTACAAGATGTTCTTCGAGATATGTTACATATTGCTCTAATACATTGTTTTTGTGCTATAAGGGTGCGCTTCACATGTGATGAATTTCCCCAAATCAAAATACCATACCTTAAATTAGATACTACAAAAGCGTGATATGCCGTTATAGCGGTTTTCATATCAGTTATACGTGTCAATCGCCATAAAACATATACAAACCTATTAATTTTTGAGCAGACTTTATCTACATGCGTCTTCCAAGTACATTGATCATCAAGAGCAAATCCTAGAAACGTTGTGGTATCACATTCTACTAGAGTCTGCCCATTATAAAATATATTTAGTTTTTCCTTCTTTCTCCTTTTATTAATAAATTGTATGTACTTTGTTTTCTCAACATTAACTTGTAAATTATTATCATTTAACCATTTAATTATGTCAGCAATAGCATTATTAATAATATTCTCATAATTTTGATTACGCTGGTCACAAATAACAATTGAGATATCGTCCGCAAATAGGGTACAACTGTGATTAGTAATTAAAGGTAAATCATTAATATACAGTAAGAACAATAAAGGTCCAAGTATAGTCCCTTGAGGTACTCCAACCCTATTATACAACATGTGTGATCTATAATTCTGTCGCATCTTTTCAGTGCCTGACCCTACTATTTCTACTATTTGGCGTCGATTGCTGAGATAGCTCTCGAGCCACGAGTAAACAAGTCCTCTCATGCCAAAGGCTTCGCATTTTTTTAGTAATAACCTATGTGATACATGGTCAAACGCCTTGCTCATGTCAAAGAAAATGGCAACAGTTTTGTGACCTTTATCTACGTTATCGATTATCTTGTTTATTAAATTAAACGTAGTCAATGTGGTAGATTTACCTTTTTGGAAGCCATTTTGGTGGTCACTTATTATTCCGCTGGTTTTAATAAAAGACATCAGCCTATTGTGCATTGCTTTCTCCAAGATTTTAGCAAATATTGGTACGAGCGTGATTGGTCTATAGTTTCCGGGATTTTTTTTGTCACCTGCTTTAAAAATAGGCTTTACAATAGAAACCTTTAACTTATCAGGAAACACTCCCTGTTGGAAGGTCATGTTGATTAAATGTGATAGAACAGGAGCAATACTGTCACTTGTTGACTTCACTATATGTGTAGGGATATCATCATAGCCAACCGAACGGGTGGTACTCAGTTTTTTTATTATATTAATTACTTCTATTGGATCAATGGGGAAAATAAACATGTTTGAATTGTTAAACTGAAGAGAATAGTCATATTGATTTACGTTATTATTAAAATTATTATGGGTGGTGTTGATGAAGAAATCATTAAATACATTTGCAATGTCATTTGGATTATACATGATATGATTATCACATAGAATTTTGTCAATTATTTTATTTCTCTTGTTTAATTTACCTGTATCGTTATTTATGATCTCCCAACTGGCCTTCGAGATATTCTTAGCATTACATAATCTCGCCTTATTTTCCAACTTTCTAGATGTTAACATACATTTTTTTAGCAGTTTATTGTATCTATTATTATTTCGTTTATTCTCAATTGTCTTGTCTTTATAATACCTATATCTTAAATGTCGTTTGGTTTTAAGGCATTTCTCAAACCCTTAGTTATCCATCCAGTACAGTGGCGTGTTTTTTGAACTTTAACTTTACAAACAGGGAACCACAAATTGAAAAACAACGTGTACACATCATAAAAATTGTTAAAAGCAATATTTGCGTCCGGTTCAGAGTACACTTCATTCCACGATAGACATCTTAAAGTGTCACGAAACTTTTCAACGAGTTCATGGCTAAAGTCTCTTTTCTTAAGATGTTCATATGGGGAGGGAATATATTTGTCGGGTTTCGGTATACGAAGTGTTTGCCCTGTATTGTGATCGGATAGATCCAATGGAATCACTTCACCTACAGCTTCAAAAACATTAGATAATATCTGATCAATGCAAGCATTCAATCTTGTGGGCAAATTTATATGGGCTATAAAAATTATAATTAAGGATAATTTGCTTAAATTCATCTAATTGATTCTTCTTCTTCTTATTTAAGAGCTAGCCTCTTGTCGGTGGAGTAATTTCCAACTTGTTCTACATTCTGCCTTTCTTTTTATTTCTCTGTACGATGAAGCGTTTATTTTCTCTTTTATTTGCTCCATGTAAGATATCCTCGGCCTTCCCCTTTTTCTTTTCCCTTCTATTTTTCCCTCTATTATTGATTTCATCCAGTCGTCGTGGCGTAACATGTGTCCTATAATTTTTCCTCTCCTGTTTTCAATCATTTCTATCAGATTTCTTTTTTCATTTACTAAATCCAGAACCTCCTCATTAGTTTTCTTTTCCGTCCAACTGACCCTTTCTAACCTCCTCCAACACCACATTTCAAACGCCGCCAGTCTCTGTCTGTCCCGTTGCGTCATGATCCACGTTTCGCAGCCGTAGAGTGCTATGCTTCAGATGTACACTTTAACCAGTTTCTTCCTAGTGCGACTTGCTATTCTGGCAGTGAGTAAATGCCTTTTCGAATTAAAAGCTTGCTTTGCCATGGCTATCCTGGAAATAATATCAGGTGTACATCTAGAATCATCCGTAACAACGCTGCCTAGATATCGGAATGACTTGACTTGCTCAATAAATTTATTACCCAAGAAAATTGAACTAACAACTGTTCTTTTTGACACAACTAGAGTTTTTGTTTTGTTTACGTTAATTTTGAGACCAGATTTTGTAAAAGTAGCATCCATATCATTCAGCATTGCTTGGAGTTCTTTTCCATTTTCAGCAACTGCCGCTATATCGTCTGCAAACCTTATAAACTTAACTTTTTATCCATTTATTTTGACCCCTCCTGTATTTGACCCCGTTATCTTCCTAATCGCATTTTCAATAAATAAATCTAAAATCAGCGGCGAAAGAGGGCATCCTTGACGAACACCTTGACGAATCTTTGCGCTTCCTTTCTGTTCTCCGACTACTATTATTGTTTCCTGTTCCTTGTATAGTTCATGTATTATTCTTCTGTCTCGGTAATCCAGGCCTGCCTCCTTAAGAACTTCCATCATTCTGTTCCAGTCAACCTTATCAAAGGCCTTTTCCAAATCTATAAATGCTATGTGCGTGTCCATATCTAATTCTAACCGGCGGTCAATTAATATTCGTAGCGCAAGTATGGCTTCTCTAGTGCCCTTTCCTTCTCTAAACCCATACTGGTCCGGTCCTAAATAAGCTTCTACTTTAGGTCTGATTATATTTTGTATTATCTTTAATAATATCTTGCTAGCCTGTGATACTAGGCTTAAAGTTCTATGTTCTTCACATTTCAGTGTATTTACTTTTTTCGGCAGCGTAACTGTTCTTGTAATTTTAAAGTCTTTTGGGATTTTGCCAGATGTATACATTTTTTTGTATCAGATTAAAAATTTCGTCCTGTATGGGATCACAATTAGCATACCTTACCATTTCAATGTGTATATTATCCATACCAGCGGCTTTACAATTATGTATACTGCTCAAGGCTTTCTCGTACTCCTTTCTTCACAATATAGGACCTATGCTGTCTGCTGAAATTTCTCCTTCATTTTCCATGATGTCTTCTGAGAAACCAGCCCCATCGTATAATTTCTCAATATACTTTACCCATCTTTCAGTCACATCTTTGCTATCTATCAGTATCTTATCTTCCTCGCTCAAAATAGCGGTACTTCTTCTTTTATGTTTCTTTTCTAGGTTTCTAATAGTCGTGTACGCTTGGTCAATTTTTCCTTTGTTTAAAAGATCCTCGATTTTGTTGCATATAGATTCAATATTGTTTTCCTTAGCCTCTCTGCATATTGTTGTTATTTTGTTAGTAAGTTTTTTATACTCGGAATTCTTATCTACTTTATTTCTTGGCTCTCTTATTTTTAAAATAAGGTCCTTTATTTCATCAAAGGATATTTGTTATTCGATATACTCCTCCCCCTCCTTGCGTTTTTTTTCCCGGCAGTGCTCAAACGAGCCCGGGGTCCGATTTGGCACTAATCCCAAGAATTTTACGAAAGCGGCTGCTTGCTCAATAGCAATTTGCAATCAACCCAGAGTGAAAACGATTATTGAGATTATACTGGTTTCCCACGATGTTTTCTTCATAAAAAGCTCTTGTTAAATATCAAAAGATATTTCGTATTTTGAGTTTTTTTTTTAACTCAGTGGTATGAGCCGGGGTTCTAACCCACGACCTCCATATAAGAAAACGCGTGCCTTCCTTGACAGTGGCTTTTAAATCAGTCCAGAGCTATGACCACGAACTTCGAATCTCGAACTTCGTATAAGTATATCCGTTTCTATCGCACTTTTGGTTTATGGTACTCGAGCGACAGAGACAGAAATATACGAAGTTCAAGATTTGAAGTTCGTGTGGTAGCGCCGCTGTTCAATCTGTATGTAGATGAGTTAATCGGGGAAAATTGGCAAAATTGAGCCGACACAGTTGGCCAGAAAGCCAAAAAAAAAGAGTTAATCGGGGAGCTCAGCAACATGCGTGTCGGTTGACATATTGGTCAGACGTGTTTCAATAATATAAGTTACGCTGACGATATGGTGATGCTGGGACCCTCGGTTGAATCGATCAGAAAACATGTTGCGACGTGTGAGGGTTACGCTGCACGCCGGTCTTAGGAACATACGACGCAGTCAAGGGGCTACCCGAGGTTTTCATCGATTTGTGACTAGTTTTGAATCGGTACGAATACTTTTGCACTACAGATAGAATTATAACCGACGACCGCTTTAGCCTAGTTGGTAGTGAACCTGCCTACGAAGCAAGAGGTCCTGGGTTCGAATCCCGGTAAGGGCATTTATTTGTGTGATAAGCACGAATATTTGTTCCTCAGTCATGGATGTTTTCTATGTATTTAAGTATTTATTTATCTACAGTATGTTTATATGATGAATTTTTGGATGAATTTTTGAATGACCAATCACTAGATAAAGTATCGTACTAACCACATTTCACAATTTGAAGGTATGTGATAATATCGCTATTATCCATTATCATTATTATATTTTAATCTCATCTCAATCTTTTATAACATGACATAAACAATTAATTAAATTTTAAATTTTAATATTATTATGATATACTTCTATTTTTCAATACTGTGTTCTTTTATAAATAAAACTAAATTATGTTGTTAGCATGTTAGTACGTAAGAACAATGCAATGCCCTAACAGGGTATCATGTACCTACCGTATAACCTATCTTAAGATCTACTGTATGGACAATGAACATGATCGCAATAAATGAATATGAATATGAATATATTCGTCTAGTACCCATAGTACAAGCTTTGCTTAGTTTGGTCTATTTGTGTAAGATTGTCCTCAAATATTTATTGTTTTATTTATAAGGCAAACAAACGGCTATCGATTCTTCAATTTTTAATCACCATTTTTTGTCTACCATATTTTGAAAGAAATGAATAGTATTTTTTTATGATTTTTTTAAACATTGTCAAAAAAACACATTTTTTGTACCAAGATTGCTGTGAAAGATCTAACATAAATATTTATACGAAATCTACATATTATTTGGGTTGGTCTCTGATGTCTCTATAGAGATATAGTATACATATATGTAAACGTGTGTAGAGTTTTGATTTAATTAGCACAAAAGTTATGGTCAGAAAACCAGTTTTTTGGTCTAAAATTGTTCAACTTTCATGCCAAATGTCTCGAAGACAGTGATGTTTGAAGTAAACATGGGATACTATATTGCTTAACAAAAAACATTAGAAAACCAAGGGATTCAGATCGAAGGTCATTGGGGCATGGGGTCCACTTTAAAGCGAGGTGATGCTTTTTAAAGCTCGAAAGTATAACCCGTCCGCTGTACCTAGGATCGTGCTGGGCGGTGTGCCCCTCAATGTAGTAGATAAAGTATCTGGGGCATTTCATTGATAATAAATTGAATGATGATTTGGATATGGAAAGGGAAAGGAGGGCCATGGCAATAAGGGGCAATGCTTGCCCGCAGATTTGCACGGTGTAGACACGCAAGTAAAACTGACACTATTTAAAGCGTATTGTCAAACGTTTTACACGTGCAGTCTGTGGGTGAGTTATACATAAAAGGGCATATAACACAATACGCGTCCAGTACAACAACACCTTGCGAATTCTGTTGAAGCTGCCAAGACGATTTTTTTGCCATTAAGGCGAAAACGAATAGCTTCACTTCTAAGGCGAGTGCGAGGCAGCAACAACAGCCTTCTGAAGGAGCTGGCAGAGCGTCTCCAATGACCGCTTACTATTTACTGGTCGCGGGTTGTTATTGGGAAGGCCAAATAAATAATACACTTAGTTAAATAACGTACTAACATAGTTATAATTTAGTCATAGTTATTATTTTTCATTATGTTTTTTGTACTACTAACTAACTCTAAGTATGGATCGCATCTGGTCTGAAATAAAGACTTTTTTTTTAAATGCTTCCTTATTATAAAATGTAAAATTAATGGATCTTGTAGGTAATAAACGCTATTCATGTCCCATCAAACTGCTACTAAACAAACTACGAAAGTAACTCACGATATCAAAATCAAATGAAACTGTGAAGCAATTAGAATATCACTCTGCGTTGTGACAGATAAATTGCATCGTGCCTGCCATCCGACCCCTTACTTTAGGCCTTCAAGAAACCAGCATCCAGATTATTTATATCTCTAGGTAATTAATTTACTACTAAAGCTTCTTAGTGAGTTGCGATAATAATCTAAGGCTATTTAACTCCTAGGATGCATATTTATCTTTAAAATATAGTTACAGTACGCGACACATTATAACTTCATATTATATTATTTATATTATATTATATTTTATTTTATTTTATCATATCGCATTTTATTATATCCTACCCGCTAAAGTTTATTTTTTGTTTAAATTAAGTTGCACTGTCCACAATTTGTAGAGAATACTTCATAGCATTTAGTCCGCCTTTTGTACCATAAGTTATTCTTTTGTGCAATAAAGATTAAATAAATACATAAAATACTCACGCATGTTTCCCAAAGATGGGTTAGGCAGCGCAGAATTGAATTTTATGTTCCACTTCCAACAGCAGCTTTAATATGGAGAAAAAATTATATTAAAGTGATAGGTTGCTAGCTCATTGCCCACAACGTACTTCAACCATATTTCTATAGCAGAACACACGGGAAGAAACTCTTTAAGTACCTACAGTCGCCATCACATACATCGGAGCAAACAAGCAGCTCACAAACATAGGAACACACCTCTATTTTCAAGGCATTAGGGTGCATGTGCCGATATTTTTGAACACCTATAGTGTACCTATGTATGTGATGGCAACTGTACTAATAATGTTCATGATATTTGGAAAACACGTTACTAAAACGAAATTCATTATAAGTAGGTACTGGGTTTTGCTGGGATTTTTTTTGTATGTGTGTTAAATACGAGCATAATATTAGTGTCACTAGAAATTGTAACAAATGAAAAGAAATGCCAAATGGTATTCCTTATACATATATTGGTGTTTCATTAGCATCAAATTATACTTAGTTCATAATGGGTTTTTCGTCACACTTGTTTGTAAACAATGTCATAAATTACACCCGCGGGGTTTTCAATCTCATTACGCCATAGGACGTCATGCTTTCACGGTTTTTAATTTAGTTAGCTACCTATGGTTTTCAATGTAGGTAAGGTGTAAATCAAAAAATAGGTACTTACGAAACGTAAAGTAAAATGTTTTAAATTTGACTAATAGTTTTTTGGGGATAATACATATCTGAGGCGTTTTTTAACTGAACAATCTCCAACGATTGCATGATAATCAACAAACCAACTACATAGCGATGAAGATTATTGTGAGCATTAGAGAAATTTAGTTCATTACCTGTATATTCAAACATACAATGTAACATTAGTTTAATGGATAAACAAAACGTTCATCATGAAACCATATTCAAGAAACACGATGCAATAAATAATAAATAAAACACACATATAAATGAACGCGTATCGTGAGAAATAAAACGTATAACGCACAAGTTCCATTACTGTAGGAAAACAACATTATTACACTGCAAGCGTCTACGCCACCCATGACGAATTCCGGCCTCCGGGTCATAAAAGTGACCCACAACAATGCATTATTTACCATTATATATCGGCAACGCGACAGAACAACTAATTACAAACTCAAACATCTGAGGAACGTAGGTGTAAAAGGTATGGCCGGGCCGCTGAGTTGTTTGACGGATCTCCGAAAAACTACCTCCAAGTGCAACAATCAAATTGTGTGAACCAATATTGACCCTTGCGTAAGCCCGTTCCCACGGGGTCCTGACGAATCTTCTCATGTTCAGAGAAATAAAACTACGATTGTTGGATGTAACACTAGGGCGCCTGCCCTTAACTTACACAAACAAATTGAAGCACAAATATTGGTACTGATTATTCAGTTACTCGAGGTAACCCTTTGGCTACAATGGCGGCTTTTAGACCACAAAAGACGTGATAATTGAATTGGATTTTTGTGTATCCCTGTTCACTTTTGATCCTTGTTTAACGACTTAACAAACTTAGGTTTGCGTTCCGTGAAGAAGAAACCTTCTAGTCGTTCTGGCATCATAGCTTGCTATTCAATTTGAGAGGCTTCTCCTACGTCTTTATAATGGTGTCAACATAATGATGCTTGAAAGACATATAGTATCAACAAGGAGTCTAAATCTACCGCGTAGTTGTTCTATCCTTTGATTTATGAATGCATTACACTCGACGTTAGTATTGAGTGTAATTATCGCAAATCATAATGTTTGGCTTGTATTTACGGCGACATTTGCTCAGTCAAGGAGTGATATTTCGTGAATGGAAACGCTCGAAGATTCGCAAACTAATATCAATTCATTGCGTTTCGTAATACAATCGGAAATTATGCTAGAATTTTCTCAATAAGCCAGCACGCGTCTGATACTGATTGTAGGATTATATGCTTTATTTGTAACGGATATAAAGTTTGGATTGTAATAGATGGTGCTCTTAGGATTACGAGTGAAGTTGTGAGTGCCCCTGCTGTGTTGTTTGTTAGGGTTGTCACTGACAAACAATTCCATGTTTGAATTGATCAGAATGTGGTAAGGAGCGAGCGTGTTTCTGCAAGTGTTCACAATAAGACGGGATCATTGAAAACGGTGTGCTTGCTTAGACAGACCTCGTTAACATTGTCTAACCTTTCTTACGTGTAGGGTTAATTCGACGTGGTGTAAAATGGAAATGTTATAGACATTAGGTAAGAACTTGTTTTTGAGATCGCATTATGAATGTTTTGAAATAGATTTTTCTGCTTAGGGCCGAAATTCGGCTGACAAATTACAGAACAGCGAGGTTTGACTAGAAGTAAATACCTAATGAGAGTAATTAGATTAGATAATACCTGCGAAATAGCTGCGGAATAATTGTGTTTTGCCAACACTGGACCAATTGTCGTAAATTAAAATGATTTCGACTATTTCATAGACATCCTTTTAGATAAATATTGTATCGACAAGATTATCTATCGATTTTAACCCTACAGTAGTTTATCTTTAAATGCACTCACTGTTTAGTCAACTAACTATTAGCATTTATTTTAACAAACGGATTTTTTTGCATTTTAATCTAAACATGATGTGGTGTGTCAAATAACATCCTGTACTAAACGAGCAATATTTGTATATATATATTTGCAATCACGTTCTCGGGAACGGCTGTAACGATTTCGATTAAATTTGGAATATAGTTGGTTACGGGGGAGAGAAATCGATCTAGATAGGTCTCATGTCCGAGAAAATTCATTTTCTCCGTATTCTCTTCATCCGAGCAGAGATCGGTCGCCCAGGGACTTCGGCTTAAACAAAGGAAGACATTTGATAGATACTTGCATACTTAATAGAGATTTAAAAATGTTTTTATTGATTTATTTATTTAGAGATTTATTGTTTCAGGTACCTCTCACACGCCTGGCCACATAAGGAGTTCAAAATTGTCAAGGTACGTAAGTCCAAAGTACAATAAATATACCAAGGTTGATATTCCACCCGCAATATTTGACAGAATGGGATATAGGTATGCCCACTTTAAAGTGGTTCAATTTCCACACAAAACGTCTTTTGACATTCGCAGGCTGACGGCGTAACTTATGTAACAAACTTTCATAAATTGGCTTTCCATTTGCGCGTAATTCCCCCTTTCCTATAATAAACTTAAATAATTTGAGAAAAATAGTATTCCCAAACAAATTTCTCAAATTATTGTAATTTATACATGTTTATTGTAGAAAAGGGAGAATCTCGCGCAAATGGAAAGACAGTTTCTTAACATTTTACGCCGCGCCCCGTTAGCCTGCGAATCTCAAAAGACGTTTTGTATGCAAAATTTTTAATCCTTCTAATTTTGAAGGACATATCTACAAGATTCCCACTTTGATGTCTCCGTTTGTTTTTGAAAGATGGAGACATGGAATTAAGAAAGGGACATATGTTGATTCTGTTTCATTCTGATTTTGAAAGACAGGGCTGCTGAATGCTGATGTCCCGATTAAAAGCTTCCTAAATTGCTATGTTTTTTCGCTGCAGGAAAATTTCGGAAATATCACTCATTTTTGTATGGGAATTTAAACTTTCCATTTCCAACATGGAAATTTCTCTTATTTCTAGTGAAACTTTCTAGAAATTTCCGAGCTCTTTTTAGAAACTTTCCGTAATTTGCAAATCAGTAAGACAGTAGACACATCAACTGATTTTGAAAGATAGAAACAACATTACATACACTGATCGGCATGGAGAGTTATTGTGGACGCACTCTACTATATAGGTTACGTAGTACCTAACTATTGTATTTCATCTGTGATCTAGGGGACATTTAAGTCATCGTAATGGTACAATTAAATTGTGTACACGCATTTGATCTTATACTTACTATTAATGTCCACTTATACATCGAACAATTGTCTTGTAATTTTATCGCCATCCGGCTGACGTGTGGAAGTGTTAATAATGACATTTTGATGATCGTACATCTCTTGATGATCAATAAAACTGATTCAAAAGCCATAAAAACAGTTAAGCTATTGCATTTCACATTAGTTAAATTTGCAATTCGTGTTTGCAAACATGTGTTGGATGGTAGGGATATTGACATTTTGAATAATTTAACCTCGTTAGTCACGATTTCAAGTCAAGAAAGGGTTAGATTCAGAATTACAAAAACCGATGTAAGACTTAGAGCGGTAACATACGACTACTTTCTGCAGCACCACACACGACATCTACCTATTCAACATTTTATTAGTAGGTACATCGAGAAACCTCCTACAATGGTATAAATAATATTATATGATTAGGAATTGCGTGATAAATAAGCTAACTCACTGTGTCACTATATTTATCATCTTTTAAAAAAAATATCAAAGAGATTGCCGAGATCTTGTACCAATTCTCGTCGTAATTCGTAATTGAATATGTGGTAGTAGAATTGTGTTACAACTGAATAATTTTATTTTCCTAATAATAGGATGATTGTGCACTACAATGAATTTTGCTTTCCGGCAGCCCGATTTTTTACGGTCTGATATTTTTTGTATTGAATGTTGGACGGTCAAATTACGTATAGTGCACAAACTAATATGTAGGTAAGTACATTTAATGGCGTGCCATATCGGACCGGACTGCCGGACAGTGTAGTGCACAATCGCCCGTAGGGTATGAGTTCTGTAAAGTAATATTAGGTACCTAATCGTTCACAACATACTTACTATCACAGCATATATCAGCTACATAATCTATTGCGTACTTACGTACGTAATCTCCGCGAGAAGTGTACCTGTTATTGTTATGGAAAATATAAATCTACTTACCTAATATAATTATAGCTGGAACATCGCACTAGTTTCTTTGTCACTTCCTAATTGTTTCATGCCTGCTTTACAAGATTTATAATCAAAAGTGACGTCTCGGACGCCTCAATTATCTTCATACTGAGCGTGACCGCTTCGCAGAGACAAATGACGCGCGCATCCGCACTAAAAAAACATTAAGTTAACCATTGAAGCAATGAAATGTAAACCTTAACAAGTTACTGGGAGAGTTCAAAATAAAAGTGCTTGTTTGATTCACTTGAGCCCTTTTGCAAGGAGAGAGTGAAATGACAACTCACACGCGTCCGCGTTAATTCATCATTCTTTTGTTTTCACCGGTTCCATTATTAAATAATGAAAACTGACAAGCACCTTACTGCAATGGCTTTAAGGAGTAATTTTGCATGATTTCTGATTTTGTTAAATTGGTATTCGTTACATTTTAATTTAGATATAAAGAAGATTTTAACACCAGTCGTGTTGCGGTTGTGACGACACGTCACTCAACATTTAAGATGGCGTCCATTCATAAAAGCTCGTGTTAACACGACGGGAACTTTGTGAAGCTTCGTTTGATGTTCCGAAATAACTGATTAATTATATGTCGTCGGTTGTTTTATATATTTTACTAATTTATGTGTTTCGAAGTAATGTTTTTGTGGTTTATTTGATTCTAACCAAAATCAGTTTCTTTCACCGCTAGGCAATATACAGTTTCTTTCATCGCTAGGCAATATAGTTAGTAAAATGTTAGTAATGTTATTCGGAAAGTTACAGTCCAATATTCCTTATGCATGTTTTAGATATGATTTAAATTTGTCGAGTTTCTGTGTGACAGCTGATCTGCCAATACTGAAAATATTTAAACATTAAATAAAGGCTCAGACCATAGCTGTAAACTTGTAACCAAAAATAATTGAATCGAATCCCTTGGATTTTGGTTGTGAAACTATTTCTTCGTTAAGTATAATAAGTTTCTGTCAAAAATTTCATTTTTGGTACAAGCTATTATTGCCGACTGTACTTTTCTGCATACCATCATCAACTACTCGTTGAGACGATTCTAACGAGCCCAAACTCGATGGGGTTGTTTCGTTTTATTGCGGAGTTCCTATGGCCACCTTCCAGTTCCAGCATCAGATCAGCTCCAAGTCATCATAATATTGCATTGTCATGCGATATACATATGCTTGTAAAATTTCAGCTCAATTGGATAACGGGAAGTGACTGAAAAATGGATTGCAAATTTTGACGGACAACTTACATACTTACATATTTACATACATACGAACAGTGCAAGTTAATATAAAGCTTGTAAAAAAAAATAACTTAATCTAGTAACATCTTAATACGTGATCTTATATACCTATCCGTTTAAGGTGCCGCCTGTTATTTCAAGCTTCCAAAAGTTCATGTAAAAGCCGTGTCACTTATACTTGAGATTACTTTACTCGTAGTTGGCTGAATTGCATCAAAGTAATTCAATCAAAAAACAACTCTAAGTCCAAGCTAGAAGATTCCAATTTCAATTACAGTTTATAAAAACTCGGACACAAATAATATCAACCATACATACTGCCACCATAAGCAAAAAGGACGCATCCGACTATGATACTCATTCAAAAAGGACGCACCTGTCTCTGAGTCATACTCAGATGCATCCTTTTTGAATGAGACTCATAGTCAGATGCGTCCTTTTTGATTACGACGGCAACATAAAGGAAACGATATTATGTTTCATAGAACTTCAACTTACTTGCTACATTTTATAATTGAAATGGATACCTAATAAATAATAGTCTTGATTGACAATTTAAGATTTATGAGCCATTTGATACGATCTTTAGCTGTGCTGGGAGCGATTTGTCAGTGACTTGATGAGTGATAGATAAATATCTATTAAGGAGGGGAGAGGATATATGAAGGACATACTAACTTGGATTTAATAATTAATTAATAGAAGATCGTCGAAATTACTTTATTGAGACTCGATTAACTTTACCTATTAAGTTAGTTTTTACCTATTAAGTCTTATGTGCTTTATTGTACAATAAAAAGTACAAAATACGGACAAGATTTTTCAATTATTCGAAACCAAAAAATAACAAAACTACATATTTACAAATAAAAAACCGGCTCCAAATCGGTGCCGTGCGGCAAGGTGCCCATAAGGCTGGCGGCATTACCGCGCTGGATAGCAATGCTGATCCGTTGCGCGAGATAGCCGCCAGCTCTCTGGTCACCACTTGCTTCTACGACTCGCTTCGCGAGCTCTTTGAACACTGCGTGTGCTCCGGGCCCCCACGGCCCAAGCGTTTCAACCCCAAACGGCTCAAACATGCAGCCAGAATCAATGGCTGCATATTTGCGCCGCTTGAGGTTTTCAGCTGTGTTAGCGGCAGCCCCAGCCCTTGTCGAAGTCCCTGCAAGATGGGACGGGGCAAGAGTATCCACACATGTGCCATCCCATACTAGGGGCCGTCCCAACTTCCAGGGAACCAGGGTCATGCCATCGGGCCTCTTGCCGTCATCTCGCGCGAGACCCGATGATTCTAGAACTGCCGGCACACCGGCAGTTACGAGGGCCCGGCGTAAAATATCATTCAGGCTGGCATGCCGCGATGTCCGGCCGGCGCTTTTAGTGCACGACAAGCCGTGTAGGCCTAAACGAGTGACTTTTACACCGCAGTGACATTGATGCGGTACCACACATGCTGCCCCTAGACGCAGCGACACCGCAAACCTAAAAGCATCTCTGGTGAGGAGTGTGCCAATGTTTTTCGAAGGCAAAGCTAGCAGCCATGCACCAGATTCCCATTTCGTTCCAGCAAGGAGACGAGCTCGCTCTGTGGGGCTGGTAGCTGTTTCGTACAGATTATCCCGTACCAGCACACAAAGCGGCTCGTCCCATTGGTGTTGCGAATGGCGAATCGTCGGCAGGTCAGTATTCGGGCAGGCAGCGCTCCAGCTATCGATGGCCTCCGGCAGAAAAGGTGAATCTAAACTGTTAGGGTTGTATTTTAGAATTTTGGTGCAGAGATTTTGGGTACTGTAGGTTGACGAAATGAAGGCAGGAAGAGCAATTTTAGAAATTTGTCGAATCCCAATACCACCGTGCCTAATGGGCAATGAGGCTTCGGTCCGCTGACGGTCATCCAATTCTATATTAAAAATAGATGAAACTGTAGATTTCACGAGATCGTCTAGTTTCGCCAAAAGGTTTGGATACTATGTACCATAGCGAACTATTCATCAGCATATAAACCCTAGAGGTTTCCGCTGGTGAAAAAATGTATACCAAAATGTATACTACTCAGATTATATTGGTCAATAAATTAAAAAAAAAAAAAAAAAACTTCCAAAGGTGGCAGCAACGGAGGATATATGTGAATTTGGGAACAAACAAACAGAATTTAATTATTGTATATGCCATATGAGGGTTAATTTTAAGTAAACGCTCCGAAAAGTTACTAAAATTTTGATGTCGTTCGTTTATGTACCCTGGGAAAGCTTCATCCAGGATTGGTGAGCGTAGAAGGACAAGGGAGCGTTGATCTACTACCTTAATATCTGGAGCTAGAGTTATTAAGTTAGTTGTTACATATTAAGTTAGTTTTTAACCCCCGACGCAAAAATAGGGGTGTTATAATTATAAGTTTGACGTGTATTTGTGTCTGTCTGTGGCATCGTAGCGCCTAAACGAGTGGACTGATTTTAATGCGGGTTTTTTTTCCGAAATCTGACGTGATCGAGATAGTTCGTAGCTACGTTTCAAAAAAATCGGTTTAGCCGTTTTTGAGATATTGAACTTTGAGATTAAAAAGCGGCCAAGTGCGAGTCGGACTTGCACATGAAGGATTCCGTGAAATAAATTGCGGTTTACGATTTATGACGTATTAAAAAAAAACTACTTACTAGATCTCGTTCAAACCAATTTTCGGTGGAAGTTTGCATGGTAATGTACATCATATATTTTTTTTAGTTTTATCATTCTCTTATTTTAGAAGTTACAGGGGGGGGGGGGACACACATTTTACCACTTTGGAAGTGTCTCTCGCGCAAACTATTCAGTTTAGAAAAAAAATATATAAAAAACCTCAATATTATTTTTGAAGATCTATCCATAGATCCCACACGTTTGGGTTTGATGAACAAATTTTTTTTGAGTTTCAGTTCTGAGTATGGGGACCCCTAAAACTCAATGTTTTTTTTTCGATTTTTGTGTGAACATCTTAATGCGGTTCACAGAATACATCTACTTACCAAGTTTCAACAGTATAGCTCTTATAGTTTAGGAAAAAAGTGGCTGTGACATACGTACCTACGGACAGACAGACAGACGGACGGACATGACGAATCTATAAGGGTTCCGTTTTTGCCATTTGGCTACGGAACCCTAAAAAGTCGGGGGTTTTTCAACTTTGCTAAGTTGTTAATTATTAGTACGATATTTTTTTATGTTTGCCTTAGGTACCCATAATAAGTATACAGTAGCTATCTATGCCATACAGTTAAACATCACACTAACCAATTGAAAACGTCAGTGAATTTCAATAAAAGCAACGTTGTGACGTTAGCATTTCTCCAAGTCAAGTTCATTTAACGCTTCTATTGCGGCGAATTGGTTTTATTGTTTCCTCGCTTAATTAAACAAAGTTATATCTGCAGTTGCAAAACAGCATTCCTCCGTATTTTGATCCTTATGATTATGAACGTAAACTTGAGAGCATTCCGTTAGGTTACAGATATTGGTACTTTTATTGCGTAGTCGGTTCACTGTCACTGATGTTTGTGACAAAGCTCGTCAATAATTGGCAATGTCATCGTGGTGACTAGGGGTATTTCAACTAAAGTATTATATAGAGTTATTATTTATTATTATTTTATTTGTGGGCTTTAATATGCCGCATCGACCAGCAAGTAGGGTTTGCAAGATCCGCCAATATTTTGCATCCGGATATTTCGGATATTCAAATTCAACAGATCCGGATATCCGGATCTTTCGGATAATACGGATCCACAAGGTTTTTTTGGTATAAAGTAGGAATTGTAAGGTTAAACTAAGAAAAAACGGCTATACCACCGTATACCTGAAAGATTTTAAATAGGTACGCATTCCCGAGGTCATATATAAAGGGTTAAAAACTTTTTTTTTCAACTTTTTACTTACAACTACAAACTAACTGGCAAAGTGAGAGTTTCGTCACTGAAATCTTTCACTTTAATAACTACAACAGGGGTAATAAACGTAACGTTCCGAACGCGCGCTAGGACAATCCAACTGTCATTATTCCATATAAAATTTGACATTTAGATCTACCCTACGTGCGCACAATGCGTTACGTAATCAATCAGCAGGTCGAGTTAACTCCGTACCTGGTGCTCGTACATACATTTCAATGATCTCTAGGTACGGAGTTAATTCAATAGAGTTGTAATGTAACTAGGTATCAAGCCTAGGAGAAATTGACAATGTGAGCCGGACGAGGGAAAAGGTGTTTGTCTAGCAGGGGACATTAATTTAGGCAAGACTGTGTATAATATGGCAAAAGCAGTGAACGGGCCATGAATATAGCGTACCGTGCTTATTATATTACATGATCGTACTATAAGTCAAGAACATCATACAAAAAAAATAAAAAATATTACAATTATAAAACGTAGGTATTGTTGCTGCATTTACTTTTTACTTCCTGTGTCAAATATACTTCTTAATTATTTCTTTAGGTTTATTTAAACTAATCCCCTTATTCATAAAACTTAAAATGCCTTTTCTAAATAAAATGTGCTTTGTCCCTTTCTTATGAACACAAATGTCAACGTGACAGATAAGGACAAACGAATTTTAACGCCATTTAAGTTAAAATAGGCTTGTAGAACATTTATGAATACGGGCGTAAGTCTTTAGTAGGTAACTATAATAGTACCTATAGGTAATATTGGATTTATATAATTACTTTGTGTCTCTGCCTACGGTGAATTCGTGCATTTCAACCAACGCCAACTTTCGCCAATTTTACTAGTTAGTAGTATGTAGGTTTAATTCGTTTTTGTGACTAATAAATTAAAAACAAAAATAATCTGCTCTGGGATTATGAAGTGGCGAATAAAGACAGAGATTGAGTTATCTACCATTCGGTTTTCAGCGTGGACTCGGTAAAAACATAATTTTGTAGCCGTATTTTCGGTTTTCATGGTTGTATTTTAAGGATCCGTAATATCCGAAATATCCGGATCCAAGAGCCTGTCAGATCCGGATCCGAAATTTGGCGGATATCCGGATATTTCGGATATCCGGATATCCGGATTGCAAACCCTACCAGCAAGTGATCTATTGTGGCAGCCCTTTCTTTAGAGTTCACCGTTAAGGCCCGTTGCCTCCAGGAAATTCCATATTCTTTGGGTGGTGATATGTTGTACCTCCTCTGGGTGCACGATGTGCCGTCCTAGGTAGGTACTTCTTTTGTGCATGAGCGGTGCAGGAGCAGAGAATGTACATTGCCGTCTCCTCCGTCTCCTGGCAGAATCTGCAAGTTGCGTCCTGTTTCATACCCATTAGGAACAGCAACCCATTTCATACGCAAGTATAGAGTTGGAACCATTTTGTATTTGTCGCGTGTTCTCTTGACCCCACCTGCAGGTCGATCACGTAACGCATTGTACGAACGTCGGGTAGGTCTAAAAGTCTAAATGTCACTTTTTATATGGAAAATTGACAGTTAAATTGTACCGCCGCGCGTTCGGAACGTTACGTGATTAGTGATTACCCCTCGGGGGTAACTTGAGATCAGCTGGTCGACCACGTAACGCATTGTACGCGTGTCAGTTAGATCTAAATGTCACTTTTGGTATGGGAAAATGACAGTTGAGTTCTAACGTTTGTTCGAAAAGTCACGTGACCACCCCTCAGGCGACGAATAAGCGTTCTTGCAATCACAGCAGGCCTGATCCACGTGCCGTGTCTGTAAAACTAGGCTCTCGCGCACCTGAATTTGTCAACTCGTAATTCCGTTTGGGGTGACAGTAGATAATCATCATGAAAACGGCATTTATGCTATGACGATGACAACCCTAGCTAGACGAAAGAGCACGAGCTACGTGGTAGAGCGGGACGCCATGATCTGAGTTTACTAGATGTCAAAATTAGATTTTGATAGATAGTGTGCCTTCTGTACGATTGTTTTCAGGCAGAAAATCCCACTTCCTGGCCAGGAGAATAAATACACTACCTAAGTAGGCTATTATAAAGCTGTTTATTATCCTATTTATAACATCAAAAGACCGACGTAGGGTCATTTCGCCAGTTGGCGACCACCTAATTTCATGTGCCGGTTAGCGACCACTTAGCTGACTTGGTGAACTGAAAGAATATTTTCTGGTTTTTTTTGTAAATTCCTATTCCATAACTACAAACAATAAGGCATACGGCTGATTGTTTCAATAGGCTCTGTAGAGTTGACGTTATCTTCAATTGAAAAAACCATGTTCTTCAAGTGGTCGCTAACCGAAGGTGGTCGCGTTACCGGCGAAATGACCCTATGTACTAACGTATATTCTCTCGCACTGCAAGTATACTACTTTTTACAATGCTAATACAATCAAGTCTCATAACAGACGTTTATAAATGTGGCGCCTACATGTGAATAAAATTCAATAGAGATCATTTACTTTGTCTCCACACTGCCATCTCAATTCAAAAACGTCCTAACAACCTTTGAAGTTCATAAACAGATAATACTTTTTGCATAGAACGGGACCTTACTAATAAACGTGATTTTGAACAGATAACGAGTGCCTGCGCAATTACACGATGCAATTGAAAAGGACTTACGCGCTTTGAAGTTTCTACGGATTAATAGCCTTTTTGAATTGGCCAGGTAGGATTACCAACGTAATTGCTCTAGTAACTATGTCCAGAATTGCTACGTGTCGACGATTTAAATGGTAAACGCTGATTTTTATCAACTTGAAAGGTATTTAGTTGGTAAATGGTTGGTTTTTCACAGGCTGTTAAGTGTTAATTGAGACGTTGAAGAGGGAAAACGGGAGTTTTGAACTTTACAGCGATGCAGTTACGGTACTGGAAAGTTGGAAAGCAATCCAATTTTCCAGTACCTACAATCTGCGACAAAAGATACGTGCAGAATGCAGGCTTCTAAAGACTTACCCTATGCGGAAGATACAGATCAAAGTTTTCTTTTAGACAAGCGGTTTTTTCGCGATATAGCATTCCCTCCTCCCCCTCAGTCACTCTTGACAGGGTGGTTGTGGTTGTTCCGATGGCGTACAAGGTTGAGGGTACGCGTACAAGGTTGAGGGTACGCGTACAAGGTTGAGGGTACGCGTACAAGGTTAATCTTCGTAGGGCATTTCGGCTTGAACTGCTTGCCTGGCAACGTCTCTCCATTTTCGCCGGTTTCCTGCGCTGATATTTAGCACTAGAACACAGTAGATGCATCTTTTCTTATCTTATCTAAGTGAGGGTCCTTTCGGATGCACTTCGACCCAGTGGGATCTTTTGTGCATTTGCCCTCTCCTTTATGCCGCGCGCCGCTTGCGCATTCGACTTTCGACGACGACGGACGAACATTACGCACAACTCAGTCACACCTAAATCATGTATCTTAACTGTAACTTAACTGATATAGAAATTCATGTAACTTAAGATACAGTATTTAGCTATGATTTACTATGGTAAAAACAGAGTTAAGGATGATTCACGCTAGACCGGGCCGGTTCCGGCCCGGGCCGTAAACTTACCGAGCCGTCGCCGAGCTTATTTTGATACACCTTTCACCACCGGGCCGCTTCCGGGCCAGGACATTGTGCAAACGTTATGTCACCGAGCTCGCACCGGGCCGGGGCCGGGCCGACACCGAGGCTCGGTCGCCGTGCCACGTCCGGGCCGATTCCGAGCGTTGGGTGTCAATCACAGCGGGCAGCGACCGGGCCGTTTCCGTCGTTCTAATGTCAATGAAAGTCTGTCATTGTCACTGAGTCATTGTCATTGTAATTTATTCCAGCACTGCAACATACTTGCATAAGTTCTCTCATTTATACGATAAAATACGATAAACAAAGCTAAATAAAATGTCGAAGAAGAAGATACTATGT
Source organism: Epinotia brunnichana (assembly GCA_963854355.1). NCBI lineage: Eukaryota > Metazoa > Arthropoda > Insecta > Lepidoptera > Tortricidae > Epinotia > Epinotia brunnichana. The sequence goes on along the minus strand of OY977951.1, from coordinate 27,396,475 downwards.
TCTTCAAAACAATTTGGCGTGCATCGACTTTGGCGTTCCCGTGAAGCAAGAGGAGAGTTCAAAATGTTGTGTAAAGATCTTTGGACCTATGATGACAAATTTTATGATTATTTTCACGTGACACAAGATTCTATCCATGAAAAAGTTAAACACTGTTTGGAAAAGAAAATTACTAGGTTCCAGAAACCGATATCCTCCGAACATCGACTAGCTCTTTGTTTAAGGTAAGCAAAATGCAAATTCAATAAAATCTAAGTAGGTATGCGCTATGAGAGTGTGGGTGAGTTGTGTATTACCTGCATTTTTCTCCAGCCCCGCTATTCTGTAACTTGTTTTAAGCTCAACTTCCTCAACGTTCACCCACAAATATATCTTGACGCCGTGATTCGTAGAAACTACGCGTAATCAGAGGTCTGAATGAAGGGTTGAGAACATGCTTGTTATAGGTACTAGTGAAGTCGCAAGTATCCATACGCTACGGTGTCTGTGTTTGTGTACAATCAGGTGGGCAGATCCTATATTTTATGCTGTGCAGCAATCCGTCTATATTTTGTGTAAACATAAATGTGTGCGTTATTGTTACTTGAATGTCTAAATAATATGTATTTATAAGTGTTTGGTAACTGTAGGTAACAACAGTCAATCGCTCGGAGTTGACGCTTGAGGAGAAAAACAAATTAAATAAATAATGCTACCCAATCATATCTATAGGTAATGCTAATAATTATAAATTAAAATCCATTTGTAAATTATAAATTAAGGTAAAATTTATTTGCAGATTCCTGACTACAGGGGATTCATTCAAAACACTCTGGCTCAATTCTCGAATTGGTCATTCTACCGTTTGTAAAATTGTTAACGAAACTTGTCGAGCAATATTTTGTTTAATGAAAGAGGTGGTGGCCACAGCCAAATGAAGAGACGTGGAGGAAAATTGCAGATGAATTTGAAAGGCTGTGGCGTTTCCCAAATTGCATTGGAGCATTAGATGGCAAGCATTTTTGTATCGAAGCACCAGTAAATAGTGGTTCTGTATACTTTAATCACAAAAAAATCATTTTCCATAGTTTAATTGACCTTGGTTGACGCACATTACAAATTTATCTACGTGGATGTTGGATCTTAAGGCCGGAATAGCGATATGGCAGCTTTTTTGCGAATAGCTCTAAAGAGCTATTCCTAAAGGACAGAAATTAAATAATAATACTTAAAATACCTGGTCGATCTTTGCCGAATTCAATAATTACGGGTACCACCCCGTTTGTCATGGTTGGCGACGAAGCTTTTCCTTTGAAAACATATTTGATGCGACCGTCAGGCCAATGGTAGAGATCCAGAAACAAATTATAATTTCAAATTATCTCTTGCCTGACGGTTAGTGGTAAATGCTAGGAGGATGATGGTGATTCCATGGTATTTTTGGGGCCTTGATTGAACGTAGAACCGATGGCCGTTGGTGCGGAAAGTTTCTCGAGTGGTGACCAAGTACCTCAAGAAGGTGGACTGATGACCTATTAGGCAAATGCGCTCGCCTGGCGCAGGACCGGTAACTGTGGCATTTTTGGGGTAGGTAGGTAGGTATAGGCATCCCCAGCAACGTACTTTTTTCGGCTGATATGATGATGATGACGACATTCATGACCTTATGACATCCAATAGGGCAATTTAATTTGAACAGAAGTTTTTGAGATTTTGATGTCAGTATATGGTGTCAAATCTCCATCTAAGTACCTTGGCTGAAATTTATCCTAAGGCTCCTGTATGTCCGTCCGTCCATCTGTTACAGGGCTGTATCATTTGAACTCTTGGCACCTGTTTCTTCTGAAGTACGGAACCCTCCGTATGCGTATCATTTTCGTTTATGTGAATGTGTTTCCACACATTCACGTCATTCATTTGTGTGTTCGGGGGTACGTATCCTTAGGTATTCATTTATCGTGTTTACCAATTTTATTTTATTTTTTTTCATGTGGTTTTTGAGCTACCCTACCTACTAACGAAACTTGGTGGACCCTGAAACACGAAAGACGTTTACAATACCCACAACCAACGCCAGCCTAAGATTGACTTCTACAAATAGGTATATATAATATCTACTTCCATTAAGCTCGAATGTACCGAATTACTGAAATTTGATATGGGTCAAGTATTTTTATCTGTAGAAATATAATAAAGAGGAAAAGTCTGTGAGATTGTATTAGCTTTGTAAGGTTGTAAGTTTGTATGTAGGGAGCTAGGGAGTATTATGCGGCACCATTTATCCGAGGAGTAAGTTATTATTTTGTCTTTTTCTGGTTCTGTACTCTGTACCTAGGATCCTTCAACTACTCAGGCTCCGTCCGTCTGTTCTGTTACTGGGTTGTATCGTTTGATGATATGCCGAGAGAGATAGCTTTGGAAGTATTCTTTTATACTAAGTGGGTGGAAAACAGGCATACGGTCTGCCTGATGTGATTCCAGAATAATGAAAAGCGTGTGGCTGACCCTTTATTGATTTGAGGATTCGTTGTGGTGATAGCTAGAGATGATCACGGGTCCCTCGCTCTCATCACGACACATCTTCGGGAGTTCTTGCGACCTTACTCACCACCAGGAACACAACACCACATACCTAACCGACAGAGCAAGTAGTGGCGTTATTATGACTACGGTCTTCTGTAAGGTGAAGGCACTACTCCAGTTGGGCTGCTCCTGCTTCAAATGTGCTAGTTATAATTATATATATTGTAGGTATTTGTGTATTGTATACATATAGCTGGTTGATTCACTTACTGTTTATTCTTGCAGCATAGTGTATTATTATAGCTTATCGCGTAGTCGAGGTACCTACTTAAGAAAGTAGTTGAACCGTAAAACACGAAAGATGATTTCAAGACCCACAACCCACGCCAGCTTAAGATTGGCTGCTAAAAATAGGTGTGTACTAATCTATAATATCTACATATATTAAGCCCCTGTTTTATAAAGCCCGTTTAACCTAATTTTCGTAGACATGGAAAAGCTTAATCATACATCACATTTTATACACGCAGTGTATTAATCAAACTTTAAAAACCGGCCAAGTGCGAATTGGACTCGCGCATGAAGGGTTCCGTACCATTATCTATAAAAACGGCAAAAAAATCACGTTTGTTGAAATATTTTATTTTATTTTTAGTATTTGTTGTTATAGCGGCAACAGAAATACATAATCTGTGAAAATTTCAACTCTCTAGCTATCACGGTTCTTGAGATACAACCTGGTGACAGACAGACGGACGGACGGACGGACGGACGGACAGCGAAGTCTTAGTAATAGGGTCCCGTTTTACTCTTTGAGTACGGAACCCTAACTAGTTAATTCGCCAACTATTGTACTTAGGTGCCTTAACCACAAAATGTTTTGTGCCTTAACGGACCCTAGGTACAACTCGGAACTCGCTAAGGAGGATGAGTTGACTCTAGTTCAAGTAGTTATGATTATGAATTAAGATTAAAAAGGTCAAGAATTGTATCATGCCAGTGTCGAGCACTGGAACGAACGTTTACCTTACGCGTAACGAACTGGACAAACTTTTTTTTTTATGAGCCTATTCTGTGTCAATACTATACTGCTGGGCAAAGGCCTCTCCCCGTGATTCTCCTGGATATATTCCTCAGCAATTGGGCAGAAGAGACATCTAGTAGGAACAAACTTTACGAAATCAAGACACGCGGCAGCGTGTCAAGCCAAGTTCAAGCAAAGGAACTGGCTAGCCAGCGCCGAGTGTAATATCCCACCAAAAACATAAATGTAAAAAAGGAGAGCCAAGACGGACAGCGAAGTCTTAGTAACCTAAAAACAACAAGGCATAACAACGTGTGATGCTAAAAAAGGGGTTAGACTCAGCATAATGTTGCAGTGAGTACTGGGTAACTGATGATGTACTGAGAAATATGGTTTAACCTCAGAGCATAGAGCACAAGCCGCCGGCGGCCGCGTCGCAGTTGTTAGCTCAATGGGCATACTCTGCCGCTAGTTCACCGTCCGTTGTTACCGAGTGTGCACGCGTGCTGATCACAGAGAATATTATTTACGTTTCTTCCCAAAATGCCTGATATGATGCGCGTGTATTGTCCAATAAAAGCGTAGGTATACAAGTGTGTGTGCTTTAGAAGTGTGCGTGCTTTGTCTTGTCAATTAATTGTGCTTTGTGTGGGTAAAACTTGCGACAGGCGTACTCAATACAAATTGGCCGGCATATCCGATCTCCTTATATTAATCTGTGGGTTTAACGCATCTTTATAGAACCGAGTCGAAGTATGTTAGCAGAATGGGAGTAAATATTGCTCTAGCTTAGAAAGTAGTAGGTACTCATAAATTATTATTTTTAATGCTGTTGCCTAGTGGTTAAGGCATGTGGCTGTCAAGCGGCGGTCGTAGGTTCGAATCCCGGCCCGTACCAATCAGTTTCTCGGAACTTATCACGGAGTATTTACCGTTAGCTTTTCGGTGAAGGAAAACATCGTGAGGAAACCGGTCTTATCCCAATAAGGTCTAGATCTCCCTCTGGTTTGAAAGGTCAGTGGCAGTAGCTTTCGTAAAACTAGTGCCTACGCCAAATCTTGGGATTAGATGTCAAAGCGGACCCCGAGCTCCTTTAGGGTTCAACCGGGAATAACGCTAGGATGATGATGCTGTTATGGTCTACTCTCATTTTTGGATTGCAAAGAGATATTAAATACACTTCAGCGTCAAAATTTGGATCAAGTATTTTTATCTGAAGTAATATAATACAGATAGGGTTTGCAATCCGGATATCCGCTGAATTTCGGATCCGGATCTTACAGGCTCTTGGATCCGGATCTTTCGGATATTACGGATCCTTAAAATACAACCATGAAAACTGAAAATACGGCTACAAAATGAAGTTTTTACCGAGTACACGCTGAAAACCGAATGGTAGATAACTCAATCTCTGTTTTTATTCGCCACTTCATCATCCCAGACCAGATTATTTTTGTTTTTAATTTATTAGTCACAAAAACTAATTAAACCTACATACTACAAACTAGTAAAAATGCCGCAGTTTCATGGCGAAAGTTGGCGTTGGTTTAAATGCACTAATTCACCGTAGGCAAAGACACAAAGTAATTATTATAAATGTTACCTATATAGCTACCTACTAAAGACTTACGCCCGTATTCATAAACGTTCAAAAAGCCTATTTTAACTATTTAAAATGGCGTTAAAATTCGTTTGTCCTTATCTGTCACTTTGACATTTGTGTTCGTAAGAAGTGGACAAAGCACATTATATTTAGCAGCCATTTTAAGTTTTATGAATAAGGGGATTAGTTTAGTTAAATAAACCTATAGAAATAATTAAGAAGTATAGTTGACCCAGGAAGTAAAAAGTAAATGCAGCAACAATACCTACGTTTAATACTTGTAATATTTTTTTTTATTTTTAGTATGATGATCTTGACCTATAATATGATCATGTAATATAATAAGCATGGTATGCTATATTAATGCCCGTTCACCGTTTTTGCCATATCCAGACACAGTCTTGCCTAAAGGAATGTCCCCTGCTAGACAAACACCTTTTCCCTAGTCCGGATCACATTGTCAATTTCTCCTCCTAGGTTTGATACCTAGTTACAACCCTATTAAATTAACTCCGGTACATAGAGCTCATTGAAATATATGTACGAGCACCAGGTACGGAGTTAACTTGACCTGCTGTGGTCAATCACGTAACGCATTGTACGCACGTAAGGTAGATCTACATGTCAAATTTTATGTGGGAAAATGACAGTTCGATAGCTAACGCGCGTTTGGAACGTTACGTTGATTACCCCTGGTTGTTATTCAAGTGACAGCTTTCAGTGACGTAACTCTCACTTTGCCGGTTAGTTTGTAGTTGTAAATAAAAAGTTGAATAAAAAAAAGAAGTTTATACTCTTTATGACCTCGGGAATGCGTACCTATTTAAAATCTTTCAGGTATACGGTGGTGTAGCCGTTTTTTCTTGATTTAAACTTACAATTCCTACTTTATACCAAAAAAACCTTGTGGATCCGTATTATCCGAAAGATCCGGATATCCGGATCTGTCGAATTGAAATATCCGAAATATCCGGATCCAAAATATTGGCGGATCTTGCAAACCCTAAATACAGAGGAAAAGTCTGTGAGATTGTGAGGTTGTGGTTGTGCTTTGTAAGTTTGGATGTAGGGGGCAATATCCAGAACCATTTATCCGAGGAAGTTCTCATTTTGTCTTCTTTGGGTTCTGTACGCAAAAGGACCCTTACTGTTACTGGGTTTAATAGTATTGTTTGACGATATGCCGAAAGAGATAGCTTTAGAAATTTTAGTTTGTAGGCATACGGTCTGCCTGATGCGATTCCAGAATCATCACTGACGCTGTGCCGACCCTTTATCGATTTGAGGATTCGTTCCGTTGCGCGTTGTTAGCAAGAATCAACCCGGCCATAACACAAGCCGGAAACAACACAGCCTCGGGAGCTCTGGCGACCTTACATGTCACCAGCAACACAACACCGCATACCTACTGAGCAATAGTAGGATAAGATTGGTACTCGTACATAGGTAGGTATAACTGCAAATAATAGGTTTAGCTACTCTTTCCGGAGATAGCGTTATAATTATATCTATCTATAGTATGCTGTTATTATAATTATAAGACAACAAACTCGGCAGCTGCACTGTTCCTTCTGAACCTCGCAGCGCACACTGGAACTCTATCAGCGACATCAATACGAATACATATATTTACCAGTGTGAAACCGCCACACGATTAATAATTATAAGACGATTCATTCACTTACCTACGGTTTATTTAAAAGCTTAAATCTTGCAGCATTATCTATTTTTACAGCTTATCGTTATCGCGTAGTCTTGCTTTATGAAAAAGAACTTGCTGTATTGAGTTTGATTAATAATCCACTACCAAAAATAAAACTAAAAGAACCCTGCATTTATTTAATTCACTGAATAAAACTTTACTTTGGATGTTTTATTTCTTGTTACATGTACGAGCAACGTTAGCCGGTCTAGATGATACAATACTGCAGCCACAACAGGCTGATAGCCAAACGAGCTGGTTTCCGATCCAGCATCATCACACGTAGCATGATGCCATCACTTCTCTGCCAGCGGGTAGACCCAACTGCTTCACCACATGTAACGGCGGCGGAGAGACGATGGCCCATCGGATGCCATTACTTCTCTGTCAACGGATGGAAATAATTTCTTCACACATGGCACGGCGAAAAGACGATGACCTATCGGATGCCATTATTGCCATGCCATCACTTCTCCGTCAGCAGGCGGCCAATCGCAGCCGATCTACTACTCAATAAGTTTACCTACCTATACTATACTTTAGTATTCAATTTTGTAAATAAAACTATTGGTGTTTTATTTTATTCCAACGGTAAATTGGATTACTTCCAGCTTTCATAATGGAACTTGACTTTGACATCAAGTCATGGCCATAGACAAAACACTTAGCTGTCATCAGGTTTTATCCGGATAAGGTTAGTTGGGCTACGTTACGAGCCGTTAGGTTGGTTACCATTTCCAAGTAATGTTATTCGCTAACCTAGGTTAAGGTTAGTTCACATGCATGTTACTCAGACTAGCAAAAGCGGAAATCGGAAATTTTCTGTCGCTCTGAACGGGTCTATCCCAGAAGTTCCATATTTTCTAGTTCCATATGGAACTATCGGTACATTTGTAAATGTCAAACAAATGATCCCAATAGTTCCATATACTAGGTTTTACACCTGGTTTTATTTTAGTTTTAAATCAGTTGAGTACCTACCTATCTTCGGAGATGTGCTCTAGGGTGAATCAATTGTATTTCGATTCTCCAACAATTTATTTGACCATTTTTTTTAAGTATTTCTTATTTCTATTTTGTGACTGTACCTACACGATTAACAGCGTTCAAACATTACTATGAACGTAAAAGGCACGCTTATGCATTTGATATTTTAAGAGTTATATGTATAGACAAAGTTTGTACTTTGTTAGCAGAAGTAGACGTTTGATATGAAAAAAAATCCATGCATCCCTACCAGTGGAGACAACCCGGTAGGGATAGGTAGAACAGGGGAATATGAACAATTAGTTTCATATGGTACTTCTGGGAAATTTCCTTCAAAATTAATATCCCGGTAGATCCATATGGAACTAAAAAATATGCATGTCAGACCCACCATTACCCCTAGCCATACCCCTGGGGGTAGGGTGGGACTGAACCATACCACCGTAGTGCTGTGCACTATATGCTTTCAGGTTTTGTTTGTCCAAATATTACGTACACTGGTGTTACCTAAATAGCATCCCATTCAGGGACTTATTTCGGTTACGGTTATACAGGTATGTAACCGCTATTCAATTACGGTACCGTTATGTCGTAAAGGTTGTGCGCGCCGCACGAACATAACGGTACCGTAACCGTTTTGAAATAACGGTATTATAAAGGTAACCGAAAAAAAAATAAGTGAGCTGGCACTACAAACATTGACAGAAGAAGCATTGGCTATTACTAAACATTTAAAGACAAAAAGACAAAACATCTGTGCGGCTGCCGGCGGTTTGGCAACAATGCCAGGCCAAAGTCGATATATCGGTTACCTATAAAAAGCGGTTACGGTACCGGAAAAAATAAAGAATAAGCGATAGCGGAATATAAAGGTTCTGCTACCGAAACCGCCATTTGACAACCGATATGACGTCATAACGTAAAAATAGAATACCGGTATTTTTTGGTTATGCAGTCCCTGAGCCCATGTGACAAAGTATAAATACTTATAATTAAGTTTTATATGATTGTTCTTAATGATAATCTTAAGGCGCTGTCAACACCAAAAACGCGCACACTATCTATTTGTATCGGAGTAAACGAGAGCGAGTGTTACTTGAGCGGCCAGGTTTTAGCCGAAAATAATGAATAAAAATAAAAATAAAAGTGTGGATTTTTTGTGAAATATGGCTCGTCTACGGTTTAGGTATGAATATGTGGACTTCATGTTTTGAATTGCAGACCCATACGTCAAAAAAATAAGGACATAGAACCGTTTAAAATGATTTTAAGACCAATCTTTGCAATTATTTTCTATCGAGCCGATTTCGTCCAATTATGTTCCGTCTACGGTCTTGGAAATATGATGAATATTAACATATATTTTTTTTGATGTGCTAGAACAAATAGTTTTTCTTAAACAACTGCTTAAATATTATCAATTTTAACAAATTTGGTCTTGTCAGCCTCTTAAGGTTGTCGCCCCGCGTAACCGCTCGCCACGGGACCGGCGCCGCCTTACCTCATCGGCTCGCCGTAAACCAGGCGTCAATCATACGCAAGCACGTAACGGAAACAACGGCTCAGCACCACCGAGGTGTCCGCGCGGCTGCACCTTACGGCTGGGCGACAGCGCGCTTAAAGCGAGGCGGCAGCTAGCTGGTGGTCGATGATCTTCGATGCCGCTCAGTTTGAAGTTGAATGTAGAGCAGAACGCACGGTTATTATTATGAATCAATTTTTCAGTGCGTGACATGGCTATGGCAGCCCTATGGCCCGCGGAGCGGGGCTCCTATTTCTGGTCTGTTTGCCCTTCGGGCATCTGAAGATACCTCACGAACCTAACCTACCTAACTGGTTTTGCCAGAACGGCTTTCGTTATTTTCAGTTTAATAAAATAAATATTTGTATCTGTTAGGTACCTATTTATTTTTTTATTTTTGCATCAAATCCCAGCACTACTAACGGTGGTATGGTTCAGTCCCACCCTACCCCCAGGGGTATGGCTAGGGGTATGGTGGGTCTGACATGAAAATATGGAACTTCTGACCCCCCTGAACGCACGGTACGAGTTTGATATAAATGCAGATAAGTGTATAATTTACTAGGGGAAATATATACTTATCTGCATTTAAGGTGGTTCGATTGCCATACAAAACGTTATTTGACATTCGTAGGCTAACGGCGTGATATTTTAAGAAACTTATGTAACAAACTTTCATAAATTGGCTTCTCATTTGCGCCAAATTCCCCCTTTCCTAGAATAAACTTGTATAAACTAGATTACTTTGAGAAATTGGTTTGTCACGTGATATTTTGGGAAAACTATTTTTCTCAAATTAATCTAGTTTATACAAGTTTATTCTAGGAAAGGGGGAATTTGGCGCAAATGGGAAGCCAACTGATGAAAGTTTGTTACATAAGTTTCTTAAAATATCACGCCGTTAGCCTGCGAATGTCAAATAACGCTTTGTATGGCAATCGAACCACCTTAAGGTGTCTTTTTTTTGCCAGTGATGAATGGCGTTTAAAAAATCTGCTCATTCTAGGAAGATGGAAATCTATCCGCACATTCCTTACATCTGACTAATCTTAGGCACGAGTAAATCAAGGCGATATCAGTACGAAAACTGTATTTTACCTAATAATAAGAACGCGTTTTTGTAAATGAGCTAAGCATTAAAAAAAACTAATAGTCGTGTGTTACACATACCATGTCAAATCTGTCAGATATTGTGATTTTCCAAGATTTGCAAAAATAAAAATAAAATTATACTTTGTCCTGTTTTATTTATTATTGTATTTAGTATAACCAGTTAGACAACCAGAAGCTACTTCTGGATATTCAGTTTGATAACGGAACAACAAATTAAGTTCTAAGGCTGAGCGCAAACGTTCGGGTTCCACGTACGGTTTCCTACCATGCAGAAATCATACGCGGATACCGAACGTTTGTGCCCAGCCTAAATCCTAACTTATATTATACATGCGAAAGCTCTGGCAATATATCTGTCTGTGTGTTACGTTTTCACGCTTAAATCTCTGAACCGATTGAATCCTTTTGAAGGACATATGTTATTTTTATAGGGGGAGAAAACGGGGCGAATGTTAGTATGGAGCTTTATAACGTTATAAACGAGTTTCACGCGGACGAAGTTAAACGGAAACTAGTCATAATTAAATAATATCATGGATCAGTCCTAATCTGACTGGTTTTTGTTAAATACAATGTAAATATATCTATTTTAATTACCTATTAGAACAATCAGACGTTATGCTTTCTCTTCATAAGATGCCTCATACAAAAATATCTAACAATGTACAATAGCCCTTAAAATTCGGTCAGTGTATCGTTGTAATAAACCTTTACATGTGCTAAACTATTTTTTATGAGGTCAACATCACATAATGTAAACCGACTAAATGCAAGGTTAGATGGACTACCATATTTCACATATTCATATATGACAGCTAACAGCCTTTGTATTTTTGATGTATATGTCCGTGCCGGGCCCGAGCCGAGACCGGGCTACGGGCATTGGAGCGTTGTTATAGTTAACCGGGCCGTTTCCGGGCCGTTTCCGGGCCGGGCTGGGACCGAGCTGCTTCCGAGCCTCGGTTGGCGGTAGAACGGCCGTCAAACGGTGGTGTTACAGTTGAGCGACCGGGCCGTGCCGACACCGAGCCGCTTCCGAGCCTCGGCCGTGGCCCGGCCGGGCTTGGGTATGACGTCAGCCGCGCAAAAACGCCGCGTTTTTCTTAGAAAACGGCCCGGGCCGGAGACGGCCCGTTTTAGCGTGAATCATCCTTTACATTACACGAGTAACGTTAATGTCCATAAAGTTGTTAGTATACAATCACGAATTATGACTACGGTTAGTATTACAAATTAATTTAATCCTATAATCCTAATAGAGTTAGATGCTCCATCCCCTGGCATAGGGTCCTGCATAATGTAGGGTGTTCCAGTGCCTAGGTAATGGAGCATCCAGCCTCACAGCAAACGTCCGCAGGATACTGTTACCGCTGCCACACATCCGCCGCATTAGTGATGCCGTCCTGCTGCGTATTATTGCGTAAAAGTCATATGTACGTCCTGCCGCAAACATTCCGGACGCACTACAATATCGCGGCAGCCCCAACAGCATCCTGAAGACGTTGTTATATTGTATACGCAGGGCGTAGCTGGTCCACAGGCTGCAGGTGTAAAAGGATTGGCAGAATGCCTTAAACAACGTCTTTTTGACGTCCTTATTACACATAGCGAACCTGCGAAAAGGATTATGTAGGTCGATGAAGGCATGGACGAAAAATAGATTTATACTTGTTAAGCGTAGGTATCTCGTAGGGTTTGCAAGATCCGCCAATATTTTGCATCCGGATATTTCGGATATTCAAATTCAACAGATCCGGATATCCGGATCTTTCGGATAATACGGATCCACAAGGTTTTTTTGGTATAAAGTAGGAATTGTAAGGTTAAACTAAGAAAAAACGGCTATACCACCGTATACCTGAAAGATTTTAAATAGGTACGCATTCCCGAGGTCATATATAAAGGGTTAAAAACTTTTTTTTTCAACTTTTTACTTACAACTACAAACTAACTGGCAAAGTGAGAGTTTCGTCACTGAAATCTTTCACTTTAATAACTACAACAGGGGTAATAAACGTAACGTTCCGAACGCGCGCTAGGACAATCCAACTGTCATTATTCCATATAAAATTTGACATTTAGATCTACCCTACGTGCGCACAATGCGTTACGTAATCAATCAGCAGGTCGAGTTAACTCCGTACCTGGTGCTCGTACATACATTTCAATGATCTCTAGGTACGGAGTTAATTCAATAGAGTTGTAATGTAACTAGGTATCAAGCCTAGGAGAAATTGACAATGTGAGCCGGACGAGGGAAAAGGTGTTTGTCTAGCAGGGGACATTAATTTAGGCAAGACTGTGTATAATATGGCAAAAGCAGTGAACGGGCCATGAATATAGCGTACCGTGCTTATTATATTACATGATCGTACTATAAGTCAAGAACATCATACAAAAAAAATAAAAAATATTACAATTATAAAACGTAGGTATTGTTGCTGCATTTACTTTTTACTTCCTGTGTCAAATATACTTCTTAATTATTTCTTTAGGTTTATTTAAACTAATCCCCTTATTCATAAAACTTAAAATGCCTTTTCTAAATAAAATGTGCTTTGTCCCTTTCTTATGAACACAAATGTCAACGTGACAGATAAGGACAAACGAATTTTAACGCCATTTAAGTTAAAATAGGCTTGTAGAACATTTATGAATACGGGCGTAAGTCTTTAGTAGGTAACTATAATAGTACCTATAGGTAATATTGGATTTATATAATTACTTTGTGTCTCTGCCTACGGTGAATTCGTGCATTTCAACCAACGCCAACTTTCGCCAATTTTACTAGTTAGTAGTATGTAGGTTTAATTCGTTTTTGTGACTAATAAATTAAAAACAAAAATAATCTGCTCTGGGATTATGAAGTGGCGAATAAAGACAGAGATTGAGTTATCTACCATTCGGTTTTCAGCGTGGACTCGGTAAAAACATAATTTTGTAGCCGTATTTTCGGTTTTCATGGTTGTATTTTAAGGATCCGTAATATCCGAAATATCCGGATCCAAGAGCCTGTCAGATCCGGATCCGAAATTTGGCGGATATCCGGATATTTCGGATATCCGGATATCCGGATTGCAAACCCTAGTATCTCGTTTATCTCAAGATAACTGACATAGGATTGACACGGCAGAATGGGTGGACGTAATATTTGGACTACATTCACGGGCGCGTCACGTGACCATCCCTTACTCGTGGTCGTGTGTTGTTTTGACATTCAAGAGCGCGCCGTTGGTCTCGCTGACAGATGGAGCTTATCTTATCTTATCTAGGTGAGGGCCCTTTCGGATGCACTTCGACTCAGTGGGATCTTTTGTGCATTTGCCCTCTCCTTTATGCCTACTCCCAAGAGATCCTTGACCCCGAAGTGACCTGTGAACACCCCAGGTATAATTCTGAGTTGCTTCCTACTGGATTTCCAGAGTTTGCTGGTCCAGCCCGAGTCCACTCCTTCTATGAAGAGCTTGGAGTGACTTAAGCGAGCCTCATTTCTCCACTCGTGTTGGTGTTTGGTTTTGGCGTAGGCTTTAAAGGTCGATATTATGGTTTCCTGCGAGAGTCACACAAATGGTTCTAGACCTACAAAGTGATTTGTAGAGCACCCTCTTGCAAGCTCATCTGACAGATGGATACGTCCAAATGGATGGATGTTGACGTTGATGTTCCAAACTCAAGGCTTCTCTATACAATCGGCCATCATCGCCAATCATACAGGACGCAACCATGCGTTGGTCGCTGAAATATATACTTCCAGCGCATTCCAACACACACCTGCGTCCCTGTCTTACGCCATGATGACCCGTTGTGTAGAGGAACCTATATATAGTTTGACACTCACGACTATTCCATTCGGATGGTGCGTTAACAGGTCGCCATTTGGATGGATATCGAACAACGCTGCGCCAACTGTCTTTAAGGCGATATAATCCGACTCTCTAACCAATCTGAGGGGGTGAGGTGCGCGGCAATTCGTTTTTTCTATCGAGTGAAGTTCATTACATCGTGTAACTGAATACGACTTTGACAAGTCTAGATCCTTAAGTAATACATATCTTTTTTCAGATTTTTAAACCCAATTTTCTACGTCTGAGATGGTTTTCAAAAACTCAAAAACGCTGCCTCTGTAAGCCTACCCCGCCTTAAACGCTACGGTTTTGACAAAATGATTAGTAAAGCTAGACGAATCATTTTCAATATTCAATATCATTTATTGCATCCATAGTTGTACAGATCTTATAATAGGTATTTTGAAGTGCTTTCATATTTAGAAATATCTATCAGTTGGCTGCATGAGATGTACATCCTAGAGAAGAATCTGTTGATAAATTTACGTTAAAAACTTGTCATCGTATCACCATTTACGATCGCTTCAACAGGCCGCATGGAACCCCATGAATGTCAAGACCGTAGCGCTAAAATATAGTTTGTTGTTACTATATTTAGAAATCTCTGTCAATGGGGAACTTGCATGGGACTTCAATTTCGAATAAATTGCACTCAATCGATGCGGATATACGTAGAGATATCATACAAAAGAAAAAAAAACGATTTTATTAGTTTTACCTAACGTTAAAATTACGAAAATTTATTTTTTATTTTTTCGATAAAATAACGTAACAGTTACATAGAATATTAAATTAGAAATTATATTTTAAATAAATAAATAAATAAAATAAGATTTATTGTCTTAACAAAACACAAAAAAAACACAAAATCACAAAATCGAACACTGATGTAGATACTTATATAAAACAACACAATGCAGAAAATAAATGATGCGACAATAGGCTCGGGGCTCAGCGTTTGCTACATATACAGCGCTGTTTTTCAGCCCGCACCTACAACACGGGATACAATATAATTAATAGCTAGCTGCAAGGGGAACATTCGCATTACTCGTAATGAACTTTTACTTTTAAAGACTAAATCATGCAATGCTAGTTGAAAAATAAGTAAATATATATTATAACTTAGTATTACAAGTATATAAAAAAAAAAACAGGTCAGTAACATTGAGTATTCCGTCCAGCAATGGAGTACCAAGTGGTTTAGTACTATAAATAAGGGTATTTTAATGTGGTGGGTGTAATATAATTCTCTGCACATTAATTTTGAGGGTGGGTAGGGACATACTGGTACGCAGGGGGGGCGGCAGGTCGTTCCATATTTTCGAAGCACGACATATATACGTATGTCGAGTATTTTGTATGACAAGTATAGACTTAAACGTAAATTTTGTGGAGATAATCGCAAATTAATGACTTACTCATAGTGACGTCATAGCATAAGCCCGTTTAGTATAGAGCGTTTTCGGGGGGTGCCGGCGCGCGCAGATTTCAAATGCATATAACATCAGTAAAATAAATCATATTAATGTTTTAATGCTACCGTTGTTTTAATGCTGGATTATACTTTTGTTTTTCGTAATAAAATATTAAGATGCAAGTTCCCTACTGGATAAAGTGTGTATCCTAAAGAAAGAGGAAAATCAGTCCATATTATGTTAAAAACTTGTCATCGTATAAGTAGACAAACGCTCCAACGTAACATTTTAAACTGTTTAGCCCCAATCAAAGCAAATTATTCATTAACTAATAAACAAGAAGTCATTAGTAGAAAACTAATTTAGAAATGCTAATTTTATTGTTAATCTGATGTGTTTATGGTGCGTTTAGTTCACTAAGGTAGCTAAAAGGGCATATGCTAATCTTTACATAAGTAAATTATGTAATAATTGGCTCTAAAAATTACCTGATAAAGGGTTTTAGTCTCATTTTATATCCTAAATCTGAAAAAGGGATCTGACCGAAACAAGACTATTTAAATAAAGAATGTTTTATGAATGAGAAATGTGATGTCCAGGCCGTTTTGTGGTATTTGCGGTTCGATTTTATACCGAGCGAGCTTTATTGAACCAGGAGTGAAGTTTTCCTCTTTAAGGGTTCCGTACTCAAAGAGTAAAACGGGACCCTATTACTAAGACTCCGCTGTCCGTCTGTCCGTCTGTCCGTCTGTCCGTCTGTCTGTCTGTCTGTCTGTCTGTCTGTCTGTCTGTCTGTCTGTCTGTCTGTCTGTCTGTCTGTCTGTCTGTCTGTATGTCTGTCCGTCTGTCACCAGGCTGTATCTCATGAACCGTGATAGTTGGACAGTTGAAATTTTCACAGATGATCTATTTCTGTTGCCGCTATAACAACAAATACTAAAAATAGAAATAATAAACACTTATAAAAAAAAAACAATATAGCTACAATCTTTTACCTTTAATATTTTAAGGGCTATAAGGTGTTATTGGGGTGCTAGGATTTAAGGGGGCTCCCATATTACAAACGTGTTTTTTTTGCTGTTTTTATAGATAATGGTACGGAACCCTTCGTCCGCGAGTCCGACTCGCACTTGGCCGGATTTTTACATATTTTTTGAGAAGTGAACCTAATCCAATCAAATATGAAATTGAACGACAATAAGTAAAACATGGTTACAATTTCATTCAAGTTGCCGCCCTTCATTTTTACAAGCTTTCTTTTAACTTACGATGTATGTAGCTAACTATTATGTACTCGTATATATGTCCCTGTGGAACTATGTTTGTTCGGGTGAAATCTTGCAAGTCAATTTTGAAGCAGATATCTTTTTTTTCTTTCAAGCAGAAATTTTGGTTAAAGGTATAGTTTGGATGACAATTCAATATTATGGTACCATCGAGCTGATCTGATGATGGAGACAGAATGTGGCCATGGGAATTCAACCGACGTAACCCCGTTGAGTTTGGGCTTGTGAGAATCGTCTCAATGAGTAGTTGATGACGGTATACAGAAAAGTATAGTCAGTAATAAAAGCTTGTACCAAAACTTACATTTTTGACAGAAACTTGTTCCAGTTGTGTTATATGACTATTGAGAGGTATGTACCTACTGGATTGTACAGTTGTATTCTTATTTAAATAGGTAGTATTGGTTTATTCTGGTATAGTGTAGTTTTATTTAAATAATTACCTACATATACGAGTATACATAAATGGTAACTTATCTACGACCTGTACGAAACATTGAGTAGAAAAAAAGTGCCTACCAATCCCATATTAAAAAAAGTCTACCCATTTTGTTCCAAGTAATCATCATCATATCGGACGGAAGACGTCCACTGCTGGACATTGGACTCCCCCAAAGAGTGCTACAATGACCGGGCCTGCGCCACCCGCATCCAGCGGACTCCCGCGACCTTCATACTCTATACTCTATAGCAATAATCATGAGTAGGTACCTATAAATAAAATAAAACTTACATTTGAAAAGTAAAAATCAAAATACACCTTCATTATTTTAAAACTCATCCGTACACGCACACGCAAACACATATTCAATTTCTCAAACTCTTATTTTTATGTCGGCGCCGATAAAAACAAATCGGTTTATTACCGTACGGGAGCGACGACATAATTTATCGGCCGACCACCGGCGGCGATATCACTATTGGTTATTTTTGTATTGTACGTGCTTTATCTTATTATATTAAAGCCAACATGACTGATCACGTGCATGGTTGAATGCGAATAGTCTGAGATTATGCAGTGTTAATGCAGAGTAGGTAATCTATATATACTTATATTTTATAAAAGAAGACTTCCTGACTGATTCATCAACGCACATCCGAAACTACGGGGACTAGAAACTTAAAATTTACTCCAGAACTACCGTTTATAACGTTGGCAACGGATAAGAAGGGATTTTTTGGAAATTCCACCCCTAACTACCACCTCTGTAGCTTAGTTGGTAGTGAGTGACCCTGCCTACGAAGCCGGAGGTCCCGGGTTCGAATCCCGGTAAGGGCATTTATTTGTGTGATGAGCACGAATATTTGTTCCTGAGTCATAGATGTTTTCTATGTATTTAAGCAGTGGTCATTAAAGCTATGCAGCGCGGTAAGTCTCCGGGTCACGATGGTCTCAGCATTGAACATCTCAAATACGCTGGAGTCCATCTTCCTCGCGTGTTGGCTATGTTCTTTACGTTGTGCCTGCGACATGCGTATCTGCCGGATCATCTCATGAGGACGGTTGTTGTACCTATAGCCAAGAACAGAACGGGGGATGTGTCTGACATCACAAACTATAGACCCATATCACTGGCTACTATTGCCTCTAAGGTGCTCGATAGCCTGCTTAATGAACAGCTTAAAGTTCACATAAAACTGCATGATGCACAATTTGGGTTTAGGCCCGGTTTGTCCACGGAAACGGCGATTGTGTGTCTTAAGCGGGCTGTCGGGTACTACAAGGACAGGAAAACACCGGTTTATGCCTGCTTCTTGGACCTGTCCAAGGCGTTTGACCTGGTTGCCTACCATCTGTTGTGGCAAAAACTAAGCCGTACGACAGTGCCAGCAGAATGTGTTACACTTTTAAAATACTGGTATGGCAACCAGGTCAATCAGGTGAGATGGGCGAATACAATGTCCGAGGAGTATATGCTTCAGTGTGGTGTCAGGCAAGGGGGGCTGTCGTCGCCTATTCTGTTCAACCTTTATATTAACCAGTTGATCGAGGAGCTCAGCAGTACGCATGTTGGATGTCATATTGACTGTGTCAGTGTCAATAACATTAGCTACGCTGATGATATGGTGCTGCTGGGCCCCTCCATCAATGCAATTAGGCAGCTGGTTAGCAAATGCGAGAGTTATGCCGAGCAACATGGCCTGAGGTACAACTCTAAAAAGAGTGAAGTTGTTATATTTAAAACAAGTAAATATAACCCGACAGTTGTGCCTCCGGTAGTGTTGGGCGGCGTTGCTCTAAAGGTGGCAGACCAATTTAAATATCTGGGGCATATGGTCACGCCGGACTTGAGAGATGATACGGATATAGAGAGAGAGAGGAGGGCCTTGGCCGTGCGAGGCAACATGATAGCCCGCAGGTTTGCTCGGTGTACGAAGGAAGTTAAAGTCACGTTATATAGGGCTTATTGCCAGACCTTCTACACCAGCAGCCTGTGGGTGAGTCATACGCAGCGCACATACAATACGCTCAGGGTCCAGTATAATAACATATTCAGGATGCTGATGAAACTGCCGCGACGCTGTAGCGCGTCGGGTAATATGTTCGCAGAGGCGCACACTGATGGTTTCCACGACATCAGAAGGAAGAGAGTTGCGTCTCTGTTGAGCAGAGTGCGTGGCAGTTCTAACACCATCCTGAGTATGTTTGCTGAGCGCCTGGACTGCCCGATGACAAAACACTGGGTAAAGATCATCACTGGCCAAATAAAGTGATGATCTTTGCCCAGTGTCGCAAATAAGTATGTAATATTAATTATTTATGTAGCTTTATTATTATTATTATTTCCTAATCATAAATTTGTCAATTATTCTTAATGTTAAAATATGGGTTTTTGCCTGAATTAAATCAATTTTTTTTAATTTTTTTTTTTTTTTTTTAAGTATTTATACATCACGTATCACGCCTTTATCCCTAAAAGGGGTAGGCAGAGCACATGAAACTTGTGTTCCAGTGCCACTTTTAGCATAAATGTGTTGTGGGCGATGGGCTAGCAACCTATCACTGCAACATCACATTTTGTCGATCTTTTATACCCACATTTAAGTATGTATATCGTCGTCTAATACCCATAGTACAAGCTTTGCTTAGTTTGGGACTAGGTTGATTTGTGTAAGATTGTCCGCAAATATTTATTTATTTATTTATTAGGGATGCAAAGTTTGTAAAGGGGGAAACTTTTTATGGACTTGAGTTTTAAAACTTTGTAAGTTTGTATATAGGAGGTAATCAGCCATCTACTCATCTGATTTCAAGAAAACTTATACTTTTACAGCAAAGTGCTCTAATTATTTGGAAAGATACGGACAGTCTATCTTGCTGCGACGCCCGCGACACATTTTATAATATAGTATATTTATAATTTATTATACTAACGCTTTGGAACTCTTTGGGGGAGGCCTATGTCCAGCAGTGGAAGCCTTTCGGCTGATATAATGATGATGATGATGATACTATTATAGTATGACTATTCAAGTCAGGGCATATGCAAAACTGTCATAACTCATAAAATATCGCGAATAGAGGTTCCTGCGGCCTGTTCCGACAAAATTAGTACTAGTATCACTACTTGACATTCCAATTTACTTGCACTTGGCAATGGCATTGTCGAGAACAAAGTCAATTGATGGTTTGGGAGCACCCTACACTGTAAAAAGGCCATTGCCATACGCCTCATAAAGCGCACCCGACTTCCATCGACGCCCATGCTCTATTATAACTCAAACTACACAAGTTATCACAAAAACGACGTAACTTACCAAGATTCCACACCAAGATACCACCTTCTGTTAAGCAAGCAGTAATCGTCATAAATTCTTCAAGCTATGTGCGTTTAAAAATAGACCTTGCCCCGTGCAATTGGAGTTTAAATTTGGAAGACAGATAGCGTGTAGCACTTCGTGAAACTTTTCACTGGTATGATGGCGCGAATCACTTTCGGGTGGCGTTGAGGAAATCAAGGAAGCTATACCTATACGTTTTGAAGATATTTTTACGTATGGATTGGCTGGCGATCTTTGATATTTTGGCGCGCAGACAACTCGTTGACTTGTCAATACATCGATCATCGTACTTAAGTCCTTTCAATCCTTATAGATAGGTACAGAATATAGTCACTTGTACGAAATATCATTTGATATTTAACCGTGGCTTTTCGGTGAAGGAAATCATCGTGAGGGAACCGGTCTAATTCCAATAAGGTCTAGTTTTCCCTCTGTGTTTGAAGGTCAGATGGCAGTTGCTTTCGTAAAACTTGTGCCTACGCCAAATCTTGGGATTAGGTGTCAAAGCGTACCCCGGGCTCCTTTAGGGGCACAACCGGGATATCGCGGGGGGGATGATGAGTTTCGAAACTCTTGATGAACTAAGGAAGATGCTTTACTTGTAATACTAAGTTACTGCTCCTGATAGTTTTATATTGTCTCGAAATTAAACCACTACCCTATTTATAATAGAAGTTACTCTATAAAGAACAAATAAGGTGTAGTTTTCCTTCTGGTTAGGGAGGTCAGATGGTAGTCGGTTTCATAAAACTAGTGACTAGACTACGCCAATGAATGGGATTGGGTACCAAATTGGACCCCGTTGGCTCGTTTAGGGCACTACTGGGAAAAAAAATCGCTAAAAGGATGATAATTAATAATACATACATACATATTATATAATCACGCCTATTTAGGCAGTGGCAGGGGCGGTTCACTCTGTGATTCCGTCGTGCCGCTACAAGTACATGCCGGCGGCCGCCAAATTGGCGGCCCATTAGTAGCTGCCGCGTGTTGGTACAGGACGCTCGCACGGGTCGCAGCGCGTTGCATGCGATAGAACGGGATGGCCACATTTAGGCACGTTTGGCGTACCTAAACAGGGAACCTTCTGTACGTAGTACTATTACTTATTCTAATGACGACCGCTTTAACCTAGTTGGTAGTGACCCTGCCTACGAAGCAAGAGGTCCTGGGTTCGAATCCCGGTAAGGGCATTTATTTGTGTGATGAGCACGAATACCTATTTGTTCCTGAGTCATGGATGTTTTCTATGTATTTAAGTATTTATTTATCTATATAAGTATCTATATCGTCGTCTAGTACCCATAGTACAAGCTTTGCTTAGTTTGGGACTAGGTTGATTTGCGTAAGATTGTCCGCAAATATTTATTTATTTATTTATTATGTGGCAGTGGTCACGGATCGGAATGGATGATAATTGATACCCTATATATTAAGGACACATTAACTGTTTAATGTTCTGAACGAAATTTTTTAAAAGCTAATTTTCCAAACCCTCGTCTCTTCATAAATTGTGTGAGTTAAAGAAACAGAACATACCCATTTTTACTCAAACGTCTGTTAACCCAGTGAAATATGACGTATTTATAACTTGTAACCGAGTTCAGTACATGTACAGTCTGGCTCATAATTCACCGGCACTTGCAGACTCGTAATCTCTGCGATATACATCGGGGAGTGGCGCGGCGGCGCTTGTATAAGGCGGGTACAGTCACTTGCAAAATTGTTAGATAAATACTGTAACCCTTTTTCAGGCCGGCGCGGCGGTTCAACGATGAGAACCCATATTTATTTAAATTAAGGAAACAGTAGGTCATAATAAAACCTGTCCCTGAAACAGGGTTAAAATCACCCATTAAAATGAAAATTCTTAATGACTTGTTTGCCTCGTTTACGTTTTTTAAACCCAACCATAATACTGAGGAATTGTACTTTGTAGAGTGATTTTATACGTGTTTATTTTATTCTGGCATTTGTAATTTAAAATGTATACCATGGCTAGTGATTAATTAAAAATCGACTGCTTTTTATCGATGTCGATTAAGTTGACATCGATAAAAAGCATTTATTTACCATCAAATAGTGTCAGCATTTCAACTTCAAAAACATTAAATGATTTGGTATCCGGAAAAGAAATAGAACTGAGTCGTACAGAAGTAATTCATCAACACTATAAATTGTTTGAATTTGCTCCAATTACCACAGTTGACCTAGAAAGGTAATTTAGTTGACTAAAATGCATATTGTCGCCCAGGCGACAAAGATTAAAGTATAATATGCTAACAGTGAACCTTCTGTACGTATAACAGTTCTTCTGTAGCTGAACCAAAAGAGGAAACTCCAGATAATTAATCACGTCGTTAAACCTCACATTTTGCACTTGTCTACACCAAGGTACGGTCGGTTAAGCAAGATGTGATCTCGGCTCATTGGTCGCGATGTCTCAATTAAGGCGGAGAGGCCACTTTGCAGAGAAATAAAAGAAATGAGACTCACTCGGAGCACTAATTAATGAGGGGTTAAAGATAAAGAAGAAACTAATTGCTTTACTTATAATTCATGTAACAATCCTATATTATTAAACGAGCAACGTGTGAGATGTTTTATTATTCAGATTTTAACGAACACAGAAGCTGAAGCTGCAAAGCGCCGCAAATAAGCATCCTTAGGTGACAGTTACGTACATGCGGCGTTCGCCGTGGAGACCTTTGGGTCCATGGGGACCGGAGGCATTAAAACTGTTCCACAAAATTTGTAAAATGCTCATCCACTATACTGGTGACCTAGAGCTGGCTCGTTCTTCGCTCAACGCATTGGCATTGCCATTCAGCGAGGTAACGCAGCCAGCCTTATGGGCACCCTACCAAGTGGTAATGACTTAGGGGATATATGTAAATATAGTGTCGGCCCCATATGTTAGTTTTAGTCATTTACGCTCCAAAAATCTTAATCCTAATCCTGCACTCTTGACAGCAAAAAATATGCCAATAGCTAATTTTTATCTAGTTTTTGTTTAAGGCCGCTCATAGACCCAATTGAAATCTAAAATCGAGCCCCTTCTCACGCCACCCGTCCCCGCCCCTCGATACAATGATGATACAACAGCGCCAATATAGAAGTGGCAACTTTAATGAACTAACAGGAAACTGATTTGTAAAACGTATTACTAAAGACCGAAAAAAAGCATGCTGGATCTCATAGATGGCGTTAAAGTTAAATTGGAATAATAAAATAAAACAAAGTGTAAATGTAATATTAATTTTAATGAAGTCAACTCTTATTTCAAAAAGATATTTTTTTTAAAGTGTAAATAATAACAAAAAAGTCATACTTCTGTAAGTAGGTACATACAGTTTAAATTTGAATTGAACAAATAACGGCAAGTTTTATATAATATAATTATTAGGTGTCTCATCTCTGCAGGTGTATCGTCGATATGTATTTATAAAACATTAGGGCATAAATAAAATCTAGTAGTGTTAAGGGTTCCGTAGGATCGTAGAATCACTTTATTGTCCGTCTATTTGTCGGTTCAAATAACAGTTAATTATATTTAATTTATTTAATATGACCCTTCCAACGAAGTGTAATATCAGGTATATTGATTTTTGAGTTGAAAATATTTCTGATATACTGTGATAAAAATTAGTTATTTATAGTTCACTTTATAGTACTTTATATATTCCAAATTGTATTTATTTAAGTTTTATTATTATAGAAGGACCAATATCGAAATATCGGGATCCCGGGATTTATTATTTTTTGTCAGTTAGAAACATGGGCAGGGATGCAATATCGGATCATTCTCAATATCGGGATTGATTTCCGATATTGAGTCAATTCCGGGATTTCAATATTAATACCGATATTTTCCTTTATGCTTAAAAAAGCTAATATCTTTGACATTTGTGTTAAATTATTAACAATCATCTTTTCTGTTAATAATTCAACATAAATGTCAAAGATGTTAGCTTTTTTAAGCATAAAGAAAAATATCGGTATTAATATCGAAATCCCGGGATTGACTCTCAATATCATATTTTCTGTTAATAATTCAACATAAATGTCAAAGATATTAGCTTTTTAAAGCATAAAGAAAAATATCGGTATTAATATTGAAATCCCGGGATTGACTCAATATCGGAAATCAATCCCGGAATTGAAAATGATCCGATATTGCATGCCCTGCCCTTGTTTCAAACTAACAAAAAAATATAAATCCCGATATTTTGATATTGGTCCTTCTCAATACGGATATTGAAATACCGTAAAAATCATGCATATGAACACAGGATCTCGGATTGCATGCCCTAGTTGCCAAGTCTACATACGTATGGTTAACTTAAATTAAAATACTCAAAATGCCGGTGTTTGTCCATGCAACCCTGTTACATTTAATCAAGATACAGATAACATTTATTACAATTTATACAGGGAGGGCTCTGTAACAGGCGCAAAAATTTAACGGTATATTATTAACAGGGTTCGGATATTCGGATCGATATTTACCTATTCTTGGGCCTCAGTACCTACACCGCGTTGTTGTTGCGTAGCATGCAGGCGGACCCAATATAACTATACTAATAAACTTCTCGGGATTTCCCGGAATACCGAAAATTAGGATAACATAAACACATTCGTATTAAAGTATTTAAATAAACTATTTTAGTCGTTCCTATTTATAAAATATTATTTAATTCATGTGTGTTTCATTTAACTTACAGTACTTAGAGTTTTAGTTAACATCAAACTAACATTGTATTTACCCGACTGCCAAAGGAGAGAGGGTTATGTTTTTCGAGCGTTTGTATGTATGTATGTGGGTATGTCTTTTTCTTTAACACGCCCTGCAGCCTAAACCGTTTGACGGATTTTGACATGTGAGGTGTCGTTGGACATAGGTCTCCCCCAAAGAGTGCCACAATGGCCGGTCCTGCGCCACCCGCATTCAGCGGACTCCCGTGACCGTTACCAGGTCATTACCAGGTCTATATAAGTATCTATATCGTCGTCTAGTACCCATAGTACAAGCTTTGCTTAGTTTGGGACTAGGTTGATTTGTGTAAGATTGTCCGCAAATATTTATTTATTTATCAGTCCACCTTGTGGGGGGGGGGGCTACCTACGCCGCGCCTTCCGGTACGTGACATAGGCATTAATATTTGCAAAAAAGCATTTGAGTTTTTCGAAAAATTATTTGGTTTCACTCGTTATTTAATCGTAATCGTATGACATGATTATTATTTACTTAATGTAATTTATTATGGGGAAATATTAAATTCAATTTACCTGAGATTTATTCAACTAGCGAAGTATCATTATCATTATTTAGTTTAACGGAACTTGTCGTGAGTACTAGTACTTTTAAAAATTGTTTTCCTTCGACGTTTCAAGGACGACATTATCCCCGTGGTCTCAAATTTTTGCCCTTCCGCTATATCTGCTGCTGCGGCCATTGTCTTACGCATAGCAGGTAAAAAAAGGCGGGCAATACAATAAAATCACCACGTGTACTTTAGGTATATACGAGTACGGTGGGCTTTATTTAAGGGTGTTGAGAGTTGTCATTTCGTGCGATCTCGGAGTCCCGGAGCATATTTAGTAAATTTATAATAAAAAAGAAGCTGACTCCATATTTTCCCAACAATTTCCGGGATTTTGCCAAGTTTAGGTATATATCGATCCGAATATCCGAACCCTGATTATTGAGCTTGTGTAAAATTATTTCCAATTTTTTTTAAAAATAATTAATGTGTATTTTTTTACTCTTCTGTAGTACGTAATATAAGTTAAAACCAATAAACAAAATAAGCTTATCTTTTGAAATCAAAAATGCAAAAACTATTATGACTCATTACATGATGTTATCTCAAAATCTGCATTTACCGCTGTGCTAAGATCTCTTGGTGCCAAGATACATTATGTACTTGGAGGTCATAATCATAACATTAGATCAAAATGTCTCCGAATCCAAAAACATTTTTTGGTTATCTTCCAAAAGGTAACTTTTTTACTTTTTATGGCTTCGTCAATGCCCATTCGTTGGGCTGCTTTTTATTTCAATGATCATATCATCTCCACAAAGGCCATCTGATGTTTCACCTAGAAAAGGCAACTCAGCGTCAATATGTAGACCACATGGCTTTATGGTCAGATTGTGTTCTTTTTCCTATTGTTTCAGAGCTATTGCCTCGTTGTCTTTATCGTGTTTTATGGATGACACGTGATCAATGTTAACTTTGTATAGCAGATCCTTAACGAAATTAGCGCAACTGGTATTTAGACGTCTGTTGATTACTTTACCAAAATAGAATAACTATCAGTTCATAGAAAAAATACCTAAAACGTTACGAAAATACGGATAGCAAGTCCCGAGATTTTAATCTCCGGGACTTACTCAGGCAACCCTTTTGCATTTTATCAGTGTGCATTTACTGTTATTATAATAATAATAAAAGTGAAAACTATAAGTATTATGTCGAAATCCGTCAAATGGTTTAGGCTACATATTCATACATACATACTTACATACATACATACTGGCACACATACATACATACGCTCGAAAAAGGTATTTTATTATTTACATTATCTATAACGCACTTTAGCACTAACAACACTATTTAACTTTTTTACAGTAGATTTCGGGTATCAAGGAAGCCGTTACAGGCAAAGTTACCATTCAGAATGTCATTTCGTAACTGAACCATAAATATAAGTTTAAACTTCGAAACGCACTCGCTTACCCTTCCTACCTACCTAGCTAATAGCCTAATATCTATAAACAAAAGGTCACCAATACCATTTGTTGACCATCTGTGTCGGATTGTAAGAAAGATCTTCTCTTTGTGTCTTTGACGGTTTACTTCGGTTCGGTTTGCTCCGTCCCGCCTCGCCCGCGCTGCCATGGTTTCGTCCGCCGTCTGGAATTTCGAAGTTGCGCGTAACTCGGTTTGGCAAACCGAGTTGACACATCTCTATTCCTATCAGTTCATAAAAAAAATACGAAAGTTCATAAAAATTAACGACAGTGCGAATAATTTAGTAAGTCCCGGGATTTTATTTCCGGGATTTACTCGGCAACCCTAATGCATTTTATCAGTAAAGGTGCATTTACCTCTTCAATATCAAATAACTGATTAGGGCGTTTATTCCGTATAATGTATCTCGTACGATATTATTGACGACATTTTATTTAGTTTTCGGCGATAATTTACTAAGTGTACATGTAGCAATCTAAGAAAATAAGTACAAAATATGTCTAAATATTTGAGAAGATCAATTCGAAGCATAATTAAAAATAAGCATATCTGCGCTGATGGACAATCAGTAGGTATCTAACTAAGGTCACGCGACCATTTATTTTCGTACGGTCAACCAATTTGTTTTCTGGGCCATTTCGTACCTTGTCACAGTGAAAGTCAATATGAAAGCCCCTAGAGGTCTCATATCATTGTCATTGTGACAAGGTACGAAGTGGCCCAGAAATCAAATTGTTTGACTGTACGCCGCCACTGTAGGTAGGTAGGTATTTATTGCAACGCACGAAGTTACGAGCGACGTAGGTATTTAGTATAGTAGTAAGATTTAGTATTTTGTTCGGCTGTGAAAATATCCAATTTTCTTCTTTTCCTAAAAATAAAAAAGCAAAAAGTTTAATATGTGCAAAATTACGAGCCGAGACTCGAACTCTCGGCAGGTTGGACAGCTTTAGGTCACCTTTATTTTCAATCACTGAAACCACTGCGCTACCAATGCTTACCATTAGAGGGTGAAATTCTGGAGTATATGCATCGTCACTTTTGTCACTGTTTAGTAGATATAAATTTTTACTTACGTTTGTTCCATGCATTGTTTTTTGGAATCTTATAAGTTGTCTTTTTCGAGATTTTTTCTTTTTATAAATTGTTTGTTACCCATAATAACTTCGTTACAAAATAAATGTTTTGTGCACACGGTATATCACTAAGACACACAACACAGTTTTGACAACTAACACTACAATATATATTTGTAAGGCAAGTTAAATAAAAACTTTTAAATTTTTTGGGAAACGTCGTACAGGTCCTTCTGGCACGAGCGCTCAGTTATCACTGTCACATTTAGAAAGAGTGACGGAGATAGACCTTGCAGGCCGCAAGTCGATATCATTATACGATAGAATTTGACGATGTTTATTTATTTTAAAAATATTGCTTCAAATTATTGAACTTTGGAAGCTGTCAATGAACTATTTTAGTTATGATTGATTTTTCTCCTTTTTTTGTTTCATAGTGTTGCGTAGTAAAATAACAAGTAAAGTTGGAGTAAAATTTGAATTGGAGGTTACTTTGGGAATTAATTGTATCGAGCGAAGTGTTATGAATCGTGTATTGAAAGCTGTGGATGAAAAGATAATATAATCAAAAATGATATATATTTTTCGCAAGTCTACAAATATCAACGTTTCGCACAAAAATAGGATATGATTGGGGTATTTTTGCATATCTGGCTCGGGGTAGGGCCTTAAAGTTTAATAGTAAAATTTACTTTAATGTGTAACGTATAGTTATTATTTTATTCAAGCTGCATGTAGGTAGTGCGTACATGTACTATCTCACTATGTATTTATGTTTATTTCTCTCTCGCCTTTCACAATTATATACTTAGTTGTGTAGATAACTATATAATTGTATGACGTTTCCGTGAGTCACCAACGGTGCTGGCTGAAAATCAGCGCTGTAGGTGTCTGACACCTCAGCATAATGCTGAGCCAGTGTCCGGCTCACTGCCGCAGAGACACACTTGTTACATGTTTATTACTGTTATTTTTACTTTTTTTTGTTTTATATGTGTGTCCTGTGTGTTAGTGAATAAATGTATCTTTCTTTCTTTCTTTATTCATGTTCATAGTTTCATGTACATATTTGTCTGATTTTGAAATAAATGTTTTAAACACCACTTGAATCACTTGATAGACGGTTTGGTGCAAGCGGTTTAGTAACTTTGATAAGTCTGTATTCGTAAGTTGGTGCAACCTGCGCTTAGTCTCTGTTAATTAAACCACACACTGCTGGTAAAATCTAATCTAATGCCTTGTTCTTAACTAATCCGATAAAAGCTGCGTACCTCGCCTACTCTTGTGTTCCGCGTGAATTTAAGCTGGGCATTCACGTACGCGCTGCGCCGTTCGTATCGGCGCCAAATGGATGGAATTGAACGTAATATTTAGTCACTGTCACTAAAGGTCGAAACGCACAGACAGCGGTGGAAGCGAGGTGCGGTGCGGTGCGGAGGCGGTACCGGTTGTAATGTTCGAGCTAATATGAAAAGGTCCGCACAGAATACTGAGGCGGGACGCGGCGCGGCGCACCGCACCGCCACCGCATTCAGTGCGTTTCGGCCTTTATTCGTGGGCGTGTTAGTTGTTATGCCATTTATTGGCACGCCATTCGTCTCTATGGCAAATGGTTGCATCCAATTTAAGAACGTTATATTATTCTAAAGTGGATTTTTGACATAAACGACTGTTCCATTCGGATGGCGCGTTGGCGCATTGCGATGGTTATTCTTCCTTTCCACGGATAATGTCTGTATAATTTGTAATCATGTGCTTGTCTAATAATAAATTATTCTATTCAAATTATTCTTATTCTTTTGATAATGGATATCCAATTGACTGCGCCAACTGTCTTTAAACACTACAGTTGTCACATTGACTGATTTTGGCGCGGCGCTTATGCATTTGGCGTGTTGGAGCGGTCGTGAAGGGCCCGCTTTAAGTAAGTCCACAGGTTTAGTGCTAGAACCGTTCAAATTCTTTTGCTTTGTTTCTCCGGTTTCCTGAATGGTGTTTGTTTATTTTATTGGTCTATAAAACAGCTTTTCCTGGATGGATCTACACTTGGATGCAAATAAAAAGGATTTATTACAACTTAGCCTTTGGACAAAAAATAGTGAATGTCCATAGTCTAGCTTTGGTGACGCCAAATATAATAACAACCGTTTAAAAGCTGAGTGACACATTTTGAACTTAAGTAATATGTAGGTATGTATTAGCAAATAGAAAGAAAGATACATTTATTCACAAACACACAGGACACAATATTAAACATTAAAATAAACAAGAAAAACATACAAAACGTGAAACAAGCGTGTCTCTGCGGCAGTGTACCGGACACTGGCTCAGCATTATGCTGAGGTGTCAGACACCTACAGCGCTGAAACTTCTTAACATTTACTTAAGTAGTATTTCCTATTTACTTAAGTAACATTTACTTAAGTAGGTACTTCTTCTGCCTTTTCTAAAATATTTTTTTAACCCCGACGAAATCGATCTTTGTCACTGCGTGTCTGTAGGCATATGTTAGCTGCCAAACAGATGAATCAGGTTTATTTTTCAGGTACGATTGGCTATACTGTAGTTTTATTTGCCTCCAAGTGTAGGTACAATACACCTTACCATTCCACACAGGTTGACGACACTCTTTCAAGCCAAAGAAATTAACTTGTTTTACAAGCTTCATTCGCACCATATTCGCATTCACTCTGACGAATCTTTCCATAAAACTCACAGAATAAATGGACTTTTACTCACATATTGCACATTTGAACATTCTAACCCCGGCCACAAAAAAGGGGTATTATACGTTTGACTTGTCTGTGTGTCTGTGTACCTATCTGTGTATATCAGTGGGTCTGTGTGTCTGTCTGTCGCATCGTAGCTCCTAATCGAATGGATCGATTTGAATGCGGTTTTTTATCCGAAAGCTGACGTGATCGAGATGGTTCTTAGCTACGTTTATATAAACAAAATCGATTCAGCCGTTCTTGAGATATTGAACTTTGACATGAAAATTTCAGAGGTTTTTCAACTTTTCTAATTACATTATTTTGCATACATGTCATAAAAATAAGAATTTTTATCACAATCGTCAAAAACAAGGAAAAAATAAAGATATAATATTATAGCTACCTATAGTTGCCACAATCTATTTGGGGGTGTGCGAAGTTCGCAACTTTGGTTGTAAAAGTACTATTATAAAATCGTACAGGTAAGTTTAATGCAGGTTATGTACCTAAGTATACTTAAGTACTCTACTAAGTACCGTCATATTAAACTAATATATAACTATACTATCGTCCTCCGCTGCGGGTCTATTAAATGTTGCGTTAACGGTGAACCTAGTACAAATTACCGTTCTCTTTTCAAAACGCCATGTCACCATCTATCCCATCGTAACAAGCGTACCTAATGGCATCTGAGTCGAATCCTGCCAGTTACATGACAGGGTTAGCTTGAAGTACCACACACACAAGAGACCACCTCGTGTGCCTAGACTTTACTATGTGGTCAGTTACTGTAGACTTTACGATTAGTACTAGCCACAACGACTACAATATTAACTGTGAAGTGGTAACGATAGCTTGGTGAATTTTCATGGAGAAAATCTATTATGCGCATCTTTTTTGTTTGTGATAAGTGACCCAAAATGTATTTATGGGTCATCCCGTAGACTCTTATGAACGAATGCTTATGCTTGATAATGCTATCTTGTTATTAAAAAACTTGTTGGAAATAGGCTGCATTACCACATATATCATTCTTATAGTTGCTCTCCAAGAACAAGAAGGAGTACTTACTCCTGGAGTTTTGTCATGTATGGAGGAATGTAACACCTGCTAATGTGACCCCTAGAATCAGCTGCAAAGGCGTGGCTTAAAGGATGACTCACGCTAGAACGGGCCGTTTTCTAAGAATAACGACGGCGTTTTTGCGCGGTCGAGCCTTAACCAAGCCCGGCCGAGCCACGGCTGAGTCACGGAAGCGGCTCGGTGTCGGCACGGCCCGGTCATGGCTCGGCCGGGTTTGGGTATGGCCAAGCCGCACAAAAACGCCGTCGTTTTTCTTAGAAAACGGCCCGGGCCGAGCACGGCCCGTTCTAGCGTGAGTCATCCTTAACGGTGAGACTTAGGTCATGGGTGCTCAACTAAATGTCATAGGGAATGCGTGTTTGGAGAGAGCAAAAAACAGCAAGTAATTTTTCACATAATTTTCAAAATATTGTTGTGTAGCTACACGTGTTTTTTTATTTCTCCCTAAATTATAATTTTCATTCAGAGAGATTGCACTGAAAAGTAGCGAATTTCATCTTGCAGATTTTTTTGTCAATACTACGGCTCTGTATGGCAGCTTGCACACCTTTCATATGACAGACGTTGTATCGACGTCACACACGGTTTAAACAACGTTTATGCAATTGTGCGAGGATAAAAATCTGAAAACTACTTTATTACGTTCAGGTACACATAATTACGCGTACACGTAGAACCGACGGCCGTTGGGGCGGAAAGGTTCTCGAGTCGCGACCACGTACCGGAAGGCGCGGCGTGGGTAGGCCCCCCACAAGGTGGACTGATGACCTGGTAAAGGTCGCGGGAGTCCGCTGGATGCGGGTGGCGCAGGACCGGCCATTGTAGCACTCTTTGGGGGAGGCCTATGTCCAGCAGTGTACGTCTTTCGGCTGATATGATGATGATGATGATGACACATAATTACCGACATGGTTTTCGATTTAGGCATCAAGAATACTTTTAACGACGAAGCACTGTAAACGACCAACAATGTGTGTGTCCATTTCTGTGAAACGTTGAAACAAGATGTTTATTAAGTCTTAATCAAAGTCGGAACACAAATTGCTGCCAACCGACATGGGTATACTACTTATAATTATTTTGAAACGGAGAGAAAAGCCTGTCCGCTCGTAAATAAACGCACGATTAAAACTTCAACCAAAGAATGACTTGTTTCATTGACGGCATGTGCATTGTGCACATTTTCGCTAGGATAGCTCAACTACACATGGGTTGGTTAGGTACCCATGTTTAATTTATGTTAAACATAATTTTAAATATTGTCTTAGTTTTCTATTTCGTAACTATACCTACATATATGGACGAGGGGACGATTTGACAGGTTTTGCATAAACTGGGAAACAAAATGAAACTGAATAAATTATCTTGATATTATATTTTATTGTATATCAGAAGCCAAAACACGTTTGCTTAAGTTTTTTTAAATGAAGATTGTGCGAATATTTTGTTTGGTGCTGTTATTCAGAATCTCGATCAGAATTGGATCTCATACTCGCTGTAACAGCGTTTAGAAGCGTTTTTTTAACTTTTAAACGGGGCTAAACTTTCTACTCTACTCTCCTATAATTTGCACAAATAGCAGGCTGTTAGCTAAGATGGCGCTAAATACCTATAATTAGGGCTTTTTTCCCGCCGCGTAGCATCGCGTGTTGTTTGTTAAGTTATTAGTTTCTTATTACCAATGCTGTTTTAACCAAAGGGTCATAAGTTCATATGAAAGTAGTGAAGATAATGTTATTATGTATTTGGATATGGCGGGGTGGCGCTTGGCGCTCCAAGGCACCGGACACTGATCTAGTTTACAAGATTTAATGTAATCTCAGTATGTAGCAAGATTACAATCTTTACAGCTTAACCTTTAGCCACGCACCATACAAGGAAAATTGGAAATTAAGTAAATTTGAATCTATCCACCTACCTACTCAAAAATAGGCCCCGCCCCATCAGCTTGTCTAGCTTTATAGCTTATATGGACTCATAGTACATAGGTACTCATTCCAACAACTAATTCAGAGTATAAGCACTCGGCCACAATAGCGAAAAAAAAACCTGTTTAATATCGTAAAAATAAGCTCGCTCTTTGCGGGCGCAACATGCGGGCTTTTTAATCCTACTCAGGTATGTTTCAAAAACGAAACGGTCATTTGCCATCATTAAAACATGGTGTAAGCATATATATTTATATACAATTTGACCTGAGTAAAATCAAATGTAAGTATCTTCATAAAACAAAGAATCACCATTTTTTAAATGTTGTTTAGATAATCTGAACGTAACATATTAAAATAAATTTGACTTAAATGAGTAGAGAGAGAGAGAGACTACTAAGCAGTGCTCAAAATGTTCTAATCAAGCTTGATTCTTATTATTCTTACACTGAACATTTTTTTTTATATGTTCGCGGCCGATCGTAAAATCCGGCAGATCACGAAATTCCTAGGCATATCGTGAAACGCCGCCATTTCATGATATGGCTAATAGTTGACCAGGCATATCATGATGTGCCTGATAAAAAATACGGCAGATCGATTAGAGCAACGCATTCGTCGATATTCCTAGCTCTATAATAATAATAATAAATTCATTTATTTCGACCAACTAGGATCATACAAATTACAAAAATACAAAACACAGCAAAAATTTAGAGAATAGGTAAAATTAAATATGTTAAGTACGGCGACCGCTGGACGCATATGACCACATTATGTGGTCACTTACCCCCCACTACCGCCGCAGTTTGCTAAGATTTGTTTGTCATTACATGAATCATATGACAATGATTCAAGCAATGACAATCAAATCTCTCAGCCAATGCCCTCAGGATGCTATTGGAGCTAGACCTGACCCTGCGCACCAAGGATGTGCAGCGTTTCCTCATTGTAGCATAGAAGCAATCTACCCTGGCCTCCGCGAACATCCCTGATGCACTACAGAAGCGGGGTAGCCCCATCAACACCCTGAAGGCATTGTTATATTGTACACGAAGGGCGCTGTACTGTTTTTGCGTATACTGTGTCCATAGACTCGCTGTATAGAAGGTGGTGCAGAATGCTCTAAACAGTGTCAGCTTTGCTTCAACAGAGCACCGAGCAAACCTATGGGCCACCATATTCGCTCTAACAGACAACGCCCTCCGCTCCCTTTCAATGTCTGCATCGTCATTCAGGTCAGAGGTTACCACATGTCCTAGGTACTTAAAACGATGAACCCTGTTTAGCGGCTATAAAGGGCACATCGTAAAAATTCGGCAGATCACGAAATTCCTAGGTTTTTCACAACAGCTAAGTCCCTGTAACTCGGATCGCGGATAGGTTAGGTTACATACGTTTTTAAAGTATTAAATTCTCGTTTTAAATACTTACTCGTACGTTTTTCAAGCAATCTAAACTAAACGCATGAAAAATAGTCCAAAACACCATTTAACAACTCCGCGCGCCCATGGCCTCCCACGTCCCACCGTAAAAACCAGCTATTAAGCAAAAATATTAATATTCAGAACCACTAATAAAACGGAAACTGCTGCGGTGGCGGCAATTACTTTTTACCGTCCTTTCTTTCAGATGTCATAAAGGTAATATAGCCTTCGTTAAAGGGGTTTGTCCCCAAGGTCTTAAACTACCACAAAAAGGACGTAAGCGACTCTCTATTACGAACAAGATAAGACTTTTTGTGAAAGATGGGGAATATAATGCAATTTTAGTAGACACTGGTACACTTCACCTAGAGACCTATAAGTTTCTCGCCTTGGTTATCTTTCCTTTCAACGTAAAACGGTCGTTAAACAAGGAAATATAACTGGGCATTATCTCCTGAGAAGGGTTGTAAAGTGGGCTAAGGATATCGAAATGTTAAGGTAGTAACTAATAATAATAATAAATATTAAGGGACAATCTTACACAAATCGAACTAGTTCCATTATAGTAAGCTCATAAGGCTTGTGTTATGGGTACTAGACGACGATATATTTAATAGATATAAATACATAGAAAACATCCAAAATTCAGGAACAAATTTTTATGCTCATAACACAAATATTTGCCATTACCGGGAATTGAACCCAGGACCATCAGCATCATAGGCAGCGTCACTATATACCCACTAGGCTAACCGGTCGTAATAATTGATAGCACATTCATTCGCTATCTCAAGTCCCTTTAATACTTATGAGAGGATTAAATCGAAACATATTTTTGCGCTTGACTTAGTTACTTACTTACTCATGTTGTGGCGGAACGACCCAGAGTGGATCTTGTGGTCTCCGAGATCGGCCTGGAAATCGTTCAGGTCTTTTTGGACTTCGTCACCCCAACGGGACCTACGACGCCCAACAGTGGGTCGATCACGTAACTTTTCTTACGCGCGTCTGTAAGGTCTAAATGTCAATTTTATATGGAAAAATGACAGTTAGATTGTGAGTTTACTGTCAGACGCGCGTACAATGCGTTACGTGATTGACCTACTGGTCTTCGACCAGTTGGAGTTGTCTTCATCATCATCATCAACATTTAAGAGCTTGGCTCTTGTCGGTGGAGCAATTTCCATTCGTCTCTATTCTCAGCATTCTTCTTGACATCTTGATACGACACGCTGTCTACTTTTTCCTTGATTTGGTCCGTAAAGTTGGAGTTGTCTTAACAAGCCAAAAATTGTTGACTTGTTAAGACAACTCCAACTGGTCGAAGACCTGTTGGGCGAGGGCGTCGTAGTCAAAATGTTCAGCCCCCATATTCTGTAACTTGTTTTAAGCTCACCTCAACGCTCACCCACAATTATACCTTGACACCGCGATGCGTAGTAATTAAGCGTAGGTAGAGGTCTAGTTTCGTAACGGGTGACCGGCGGGGTGAGCCGCATTAACGCGTAGCGAATAACAACCCTGCACGGCTATCACAAAGAGGGCACGCGAGCTCTCTCGATTTTTCTCGCACTATCCGTCTCGCTCTTATTAGAAAACTTAGAAAGAGAAAAGTGCGAGAAAAATCGAAAGAGCTCGCGCGCCGTCTTGTGATAGCCGTGCAGGCCCCGTAGCATGGATGGCCTATCACGCGATAAGTGACAAGATAAGAGCGTCGTCTCGTTCTATCGAACGGTGTCAGCCAGGGACGGATGCTCTATCTTGTCACTTATCGCGTGATAAGGCCATCCATGCTACGGGGCGAAGTGGAACATCGCGAACACGGATGACTGTACATGTAAAATTCTAGCATCACAGATATTCGGTTAAGTGGCGTCCGGCAGCCGCCGATATGATAAACGCAGGCAATCAGCGGAAAACTGGTCTCAGCGCAAGTATACAAGCATACAGCAGGCCCGATGGAATTAAGGCACATGGGACACTGTGTTTAAAAAAATGTTGTGTATACACTGCCCAAAAGTGTCTAGGGATCAGTGGCGGTGCGCCCATACAAGCCAATTCCCACCGGCTTGCCTAAAATTTAGCCTAAAGTTATATACTCTAAACTCTTTCATGACTATTTTGTTCCGGGTTTTGCCATCGAAAATTTTCACGCGCCGCCGGATCAAGTATTTTTTTAAGTAGCTTCTTTATCATACTACAATAATTAGCTGTAATACCCATCCAATCGTGGCGATAAAAAAAAAAAAAAAAAAAAAAAAAAAAAGTTTGAAGGTCTAAAAACTCTAGAATAAAAGAGAGACAAAGACAGAGTTATTTTACTAAAACAAACCTCAATTGCAGCAATACTCTAAAACGTACTTGATCTCTAGACACTTTTGGGCAGTATATCTACTAGGGAATGCAATCTCGCGAGATTTCAGACCTAGCCGAGATCTCGCGATACCACAAAGCCAGTCTCGAGATCTAATTTCGTGATTTACGAGATCTTGCGAGGTTGGATTTTCACCGAAAACTTATGCAAATGCAACTTCTAAAATTGTATGTCAAAATACAACACACCCATTTTTAGAATATTTATTTTTTATAGTTAAAAAAGAAATATTCTCTTTATAATTTTAGGTCTCAATATAATTAAATTACCATTAATCAGATAAATGTTTTGTCATACTGTTTTCATATGGAAAGTTCAACCTCGAAATCTCGCGAGATCTCGTACGAAAATTGTATGAGACTCAGTCTCCTAAAATATGGACGAGATTGCATTGCCTAGTACCTACCCTACAACCTACTATTAACACACATTACGTATACCTACTGTATTATGTCTCCATCAAACCAGATCGCCCTAAAGCTGTTCGCACCATACAAATAAAACTTATAAACACTTTGCTTACCAGTTTTATAAAAATTGTACGCGTATCAATTACTCGGTGCCATTATCGAGGCATTTCAATATGCAAATATCAACGTCAACGGAGGCGCGGACAGGCGCGCACACAAATGATTCCCATTAAAATGAGCAATTAATAAAAATGCTTAAGGCCCTACCCTGAGCCAGATATGCAAAAATACCCCAATCATATCCTATTTTTATGCGAAACGTTGATATTTGTAGACTTGCGAAAAATATATATCATTCTTGATTATATTATCTTTTCATCCACAGCTTTCAATACACGATTCATAACACTTCGCTCGATACAATTAATTCCCAAAGTAACCTCCAATTCAAATTTTACTCCAACTTTAATTGTTATTTTACTACGCAACACTATGAAACAAAAAAAGGAGAAAAATCAACCATAACTAAAATAGTTCATTGACAGCTTCCAAAGTTCAATAATTTGAAGCAATATTTTTAAAATAAATAAACATCGTCAAATTCTATCGTATAATGATATCGACTTACGGCCTGCAAGGTCTATCTCCGTCACTCTTTCTAAATGTGACAGTGATAGCTGAGCGCCTTGGGCCATACCGGGAGTAGCTACGCCAGGTGATCGTTATTTTATTAGGGTTCCGTACTCAAAGAGTAAAACGGGACCCTATTACTAAGACTCCGGTGTCCGTCCGTCCGTCCGTCTGTCTGTCACCAGGCTGTATCTCACTGATACCGTGATAGTTCCGGCTGAAATTTTCGCAAATGATGTATTTCTGTTGCCGCTATAACAACAAATACTAAAACACAGAATAAAATAGTTTTTTTATAGATAATGGTACGGAACCCTTCGTGCGCGAGTCCGACTCGTACTTGGCCGGTTTTTTGAAACGCTGTGCTTCGGCTCTTAAATGTTCTTAAATAATATTCTTATATATTTCATTAATAATCTAAACGTTTGAATTTGTTGTAGAAGTTATACTTTATTTCAAAAGCGTATATTTATTGAAACATCAATTTTTTCTTTTAGTTAAATTATATATTTATAAATAATAAATATTTATTCAAGTATCATGTTATTATATCGTTTCTCTTTGTAACTGCTTTATTTGTGTGAGGTGTGCAGCAATAAAGAGTATGTGTATTGCATTGTAATTTGTAATATCGTATGACTTTTATTATTGATCTTGAAATAACAATTGCGCACCCCGTCTACCGATATTTGGCAAGAATCCTTACTGCAGTGAAGACTTCACCTTAAAAAAATATTACAAATTATCCGTATAATTAAACAGTAATAAAAATATATCTTGTAGGTGTGATTATGTCAGCATTCCAATCATCATTGGCGTCGCTGGCTCATTTTTCAACTCCGAAGATGAATGGTCGAAATCAATTATTGTGGTATGAATAAAATGTACTGACACGACTGACAACATTAATAAACTATTTTTATTTTATCTCCGACCTGTAGGTTAATAGTGCGCTTTAAGGCCATTTTGACATCTTTTGATTACTATGAATTACGCAATCAAATGAATAATTCACCATGTTACTGGAATGAAATCCGACTTAGGTAGGTATAACAGGTATGATATAGTGGTTTTTGACTGAATCTTTTAATGTATTAAAAGTTTAACATTTAAAACAACCCCGACACAACAAACATCGAACTTGGCTCGACTTAGTTCGTGACTTTTGATTTAAAAAAAGTTGTAAAATCTTTCAACCGTTTCTTTTTCGTAATTTCAAATAATACGATCCCGACTACTTTGCCATAATTAGTCCACTGACAGTTTATCGATAAAAACGGAGTCGTGACTACAATTATTTAATAAACAAACATTAACCTGCAATAAATAAGCGATTTCGCACGCGATGGTACATGCGCAGGAGCACAATTCAGCACGCTTTCGCGCACCATTGAAGTTGTGACAGGCTCGTCATGGATCGCAATTATTTTTTATGTCAACCGTATATCTTTTGGACACGTATTTAATCGTACAGTTACTTTTGCGAAATTATTTTGCGTTTCACACGTCGACGGGTTTTAAGTTAATAATTATGAATGGACTTATTTAGGTTGGTATGACTATGGATTATATTTACATCAGTAAAAATATAGGAAATCTCTCTCTCTCTCTCTCTCTCTCTCTCTTACTAAAACTATGTCTCTCTCATAGTAAGTAACTACCTAATACCAATGGGACCGAGCGCGACGACAGCGCCACGTGACAGGCGGCCATTATGGACAATATTGTCACCGCTGTCAAACAAGAAGTAAGTAAATATTGTGAAAAATATTAATGAAATCTTGTGTTATTTTACTATATTTAACATAGTAATTCACCGTAACTTTTCAATTTAATACTTGTATCAAATGATAACGTACTTTAAGTAACATTTTAGAGGTTAGGTAACTTACTTTTTTTTTCTTACGGCAAATATCCACTTATTTCTTTGGTCTCGTTTCCACCATGGTCTTGGAAATTGGTAAAATTTACAGTCGCTATTCTTCTTGGTGTTATTACAATTCACAACAACACATCTTACCAGGACCATATTTTTATCTCAAAAACGATTAGAAAATGTTTACTGCAATATGGATTTGACATGACAGCTCAAGTCAGCGACAAAAATGACAATTTTAGCCGTAGCGAGCGCTGTGATCATTTAGGCTACCCCCTCCACCCGCTTTGCACTCTGCCAATAATGCAGTTACGCCTGCTAACGATATTTATAAATTAGGAAAAATTGAAAAATTTAGGCTCCGTTAATACGGCTCAGAGCCTAAATTTTTAATTTTTTCCTTTAATTTGAAGTTTACCTTATACATGTAACTTAATTTTATGAATTGATGATGGCATTGGATGGATGGGATGGTTGAAATTTGTGAAGTTAGTCATCAAGGAATCAACCAAAGTTAATTATTAATGCCAAATATCTCTACATGTTGCAAAAATTGTTGAATAATTATTTCCGAGACCTGCCAAGAGCTACCAACATTCGACCACGGTTAATTCTTCTTTGTATTTGATCAAATAATAACATAATAACATGGATCTCAAGCAATTTTATTATAACCGTCCCAGACATTGATTATAAAATAA
This sequence comes from Epinotia brunnichana, assembly GCA_963854355.1. NCBI lineage: Eukaryota > Metazoa > Arthropoda > Insecta > Lepidoptera > Tortricidae > Epinotia > Epinotia brunnichana. The sequence goes on along the minus strand of OY977951.1, from coordinate 27,354,707 downwards.
ATGGTGTTAATTATGTACGCAATAGATTTACTACATCACTACAAATTGTATAGCATTATGTAAAACAAAATATTACGTTCTAATATCTTGGAAGGTAAATACACAATTACTTACAATATAACGTGGTTTTGTAATCTTATTCGCTAGTTAATATGTACCTGTCTTATATAATTAAACGAGGCATCGACAGCCTGACAAAGTGGACACAGGTCTGTGGATTAAGGGACCTTTTACTCTGGCATTTGCTATTCAATATATAGTCCAAGGTAGTTAGTAGGTACCTAGATTATTCACCTAGGACGGTAAATGAATGAATGAATGAATGTTTCTTTATTTCAGGTAATAAACCCATTACTACATTACAATATAATATGTTGCAACGAAATAAAATAAAATAAAATCCTTAACTAAAACAAAGTAAAACAAAGATTAGGTGAATTGAGACCGTGCTGGGTATTAGATTTTTGTTGGTATTTTGGACGCACGGCGATATTTGCCACTGTGACGTAATAGTACATTACTTACCTAGGGCGGTAAAGCAAAGAATGTCTCAGATCGCAGGTTTACGTCATACCTGGCCAGAAAGTAGCAATTACCGCACGTCACGCGAGCGGAAAATCCCTCCTCTTGGCCAGGGAGACGTAAAATGTTGTACAGTCTGCATCAAAAGTAACTACACAATCGAAGACGGCAAAAGTTCTTAAATAAAGACTTGACGTCTTCGTTTTGCGTAGCTACTTTTGATGCTGACTGTACTCACCACGGGCGGTATCATAGAAAGCCTCATATCGTATATTTGTCGCCCTTGCCTTCGGCTCAAGCGTCAAATACCTGCGATCTGAGACATTCTTTGTTTTACCGCCTTACGTAAGTAATGTACTATTATGAACTGGAAATTGAGATGGGGGGAGACCAGTTTAGTAATTTTAGATTCCTACACAAATACTTAAATCAAGAAATTCATTAGGAAGGCCGCTATTATGTTGATTGAAAGAAACAGAAATCACCATAATTAAGATGATAACCTTGATAAAAAAGTCTTGGCTCAAGATAATTTCGCTTCATTCAAGATAATTTAACATCTTTCTAATGAATCTCTTGGCTTAAGAATATTTAGGTACCTCGAATTAATTATTTTTATACGACCGCCCAACGAAAACAAGTGTAATGTTTCCTGTGTAGAGTGTACAAGGGCTTTTAGTCTAGTGCAATGCGAATTGTTTTAATCTATCCAGTTTATCACAACCTAATTTAAACTTTATAGCAATTGACATGAGATTTTAAGTATTCAAGCAAGGAGAGGGACGTATAAATGTGTCACTATAAAAGTGATTAGCTACCTACACGAAGAATAACTAAATATTTACTGAATAGGTTACGATTAATCGTTTTATGCTTTATTTTGCATTTAAACATAACTTGAATACGTTTAGGATAATTAGATAACTACGCATAGTAAGAAAGAGAAAGAGTCTGTGAGTTTGTAAAAATGTAAGTTTGTATATCGGGGTACCTTAAAATACCCTTAGTTAAAAGTGTCGATTATATTTTGATAAAGGATGCTCGTTTACAACCGTGGAGGTATTCAAAAGGCACGATTAAAAAAAAAGTTTTTTTTTTTATAGCCATGACTTGATTCTTGACCTCTTGTCGCGGTCTATCGGATACATTTTGGAGAGTGTGCGCAAGAACTGCACGACTTGACTCCACCTTCCCCGTTCCGCACCGCAGTCGTGGAGAGCGAGCACATCCTTACGTTGTCAACATACAGAAATGAAGTTCCGCGTGACGATGAGGTCACATTATGGCAGGGTTCGAAAGGATACTTATCAGATGGATAATTATCGATTGATAATAACAAACTATTGCGCTCGTGAAAGTGTATGTATTACAACGTGTGTATGTATTAGTGTATGTGTAGGTATGTGTGTGTATTGTATTTGAACGTGTATTTCCGCACTTTGCGTCTATGCGATGCGAACGCACGAAGTGATTCCCCTTACAGGAAAAATTCAGTTCAGATTATGCAAAGTTGAGTAGTATACTGGTGATAATTATCGGATAATTAATTATCAAGAAGCGTAGTTATCTTGATAATTTCGAACCCTGCATTATGGTACACTTTTTAGCATAATGTGACGTCACGCGGAACTTTAACTTTCTTCACCATTATTTGTTTGATTGACAAAATAAAAAATAGGTGTCCAATATTTTTTGATAATCTAACTGGAGGACTAAATAGAATTATATTTTTTTTACCCAAGAAAGTACTAAATAATTTGCAAAACCAAGTGGTACCCAGGTACGAGCGAGTCGAGGTTCGAAGTTCGAGACGATCTCCGGATGGATGCCTTACCTTATCTTATCATAAACACTAATTGGTTGAAGCGTTCATAGCCTAGCGGCGCCTGCGAATCGGAAACGATAACGCATCAGGTTAAGCAAAGATGGCAGCGGTCAGTCTTTGGATGGGTGACCGCCTGTTCGAGTGGTTACTATAAATCACCGCTTCCGTGCTTTGGAAGGCACGCTAAGCAGTTGATCCCGGCTGATGTCTATGACAGTAGTCGTTCAGCCGAGTTAGAGGCCTTCGGGTGGCTTAAGAACCTCTAACAGTCGAGTTGCCCACTCACTTGACAAAGGGGGGGCAACTGTTACTGGCGTCCGCAGGAACTACCTACCACAACCCTGCACGTGTCCCCTGGGTGGTACTAAAGAATGACAAACTCAAAGGCCAAATAATGTATGCCATACGATTAAATATATAAGCACTAATTGGTCAAGCTTTAAGTAAAATGAAATATAATATACTTTTCAAAACAAAGTTTTAACCGACTTCAAATCAGTAGCCAAATTGCTTCAAGTTTGCCTATAAAGTTTGAAGATGACTCTCGATTTCTCCAGGATCCCATTATCAGAACTGGATTTTGGTGACAACGGGACCAATCTGAAATTATATGATTCCAAACACAGAAAAAAAAATCAAATCGGTTCGTAAATTACCGAGTTATCGCGTAACACACACACATAAAAAAAAAAAACAGACGAATTGGAACCTCCTCCTTTTTTGAAGACGGTTAAAAAGGCTGAAGAACAACCCAGCTACAGTAGTTTAGTAACAGTGTGCTGACGGCCCCAGTGACCTGGAAGTGTTGACATTGACTCTTGCCTCGTATCGGGTGATGTGACCCAGTCGACACACACGGTTGTCAAGTAGCCGCTTCCGTGTAGCTGACACCTTTAGCACGCCTAAGAACGAATAGAGGTGACATAAATCTTAAAGCATTTTAAATAGTGTTTAAACGGATTTTATCGTTAGGTAGTGGCTCTCTGTGAGCTGTAGCACTCGCTTTTTTGACCCCCGAGGGAAAAAGAGGGGTGTTATAAGTTTGCATGACGTGTCTGTGTGTGTGTGTATGTATGTGTCTGTCTGTGGCATCGTAGCTCCTAATCGAATGGACCTATTTGAATGCGATTTTTCTTATCCGAAAGCTGACGTGATCGAGATGGTTCTTAGCTACCTTTCAATAAAATTGGTTTAGCCGTTTTCGAGATATTGAACTTTGAAATGAAAATGTCGGTGGTTTTCAACTTTTCCAAGTTGTAGGTAGTTATTAAATAAATACTTTTTTTTATTTCCATCCATCCTCATCCATCATCATCATCATCATCCTAGCGTTATTCCCGGTTGTGCCCTAAAGGTGTTCGGGGTCCGCTATGACACCTAATCCCAAGATTTGGCATAGGCACTAGTTTTACGAAAGCGACTGCCATCTGACCTTCCAACCCAGAGGGAAACCTAGACCTTATTGGGATTAGACCGGTTTCCTCACGATGTTTTCCTTCACCGAAAAGCTAACGGTAAATATTCCGTACATAAGTTGCGAAAAACTCAATGGTACGAGCTGGGATTCGAACCCACGACCGCCGCTTGACAACCACTAGGCTACTGTAGCTTCTCTCCTTCTCTAGCTTCATCCATCCTCATCCATCGACAACAAAAAATATATAATTATCGAACCTCCTCACAAAATTCCCGAGAATCGGTTGAGAAATGCGACCTGTAGAGGAGAACAGCCAGACATTCTTCGCTCGCTTCGCTCGCTCGTTCAACTAGCTGCCTGCGTGACTTAGCCCGCGAACTGCAAAGAATTCAACTAGCTGCCTGCGTGTCTTAGCCCGCGAACTGCAAATAATTCAACTAGCTGCCTGCGTGTCTTAGCCCGCGAACTGCAAAGAATTCAACTAGCTGCCTGCGTGTCTTAGCCCGCGAACTGCAAAGTATTCAACTAGCTGCCTGCGTGTCTTAGCCTGCGAACTGCAAAGTATTCAACTAGCTGCCTGCGTGTCTTAGCCCGCGAACTGCAAAGAATTCAGAGGCAAACTCGCAGCATAAAATTTAGTTTATGTCCACAGACCGGAATGTTCGTGGCATTTTTGAGCTGACAGTCACTTCTCACTTATCAACTTATAATGTATAGGTATCGATAGCGATATACGTACTCGTATGTAATTTCAAAATATACATATATTGAGCAACTTATTGCAATGTGCTGTGTAATTGCAGGAAATAAATTTAATATTATCGATATCGTTGACTTCGTTCGTAATATAGATATTCACGTGATAAAATTAAAATCTTAACATTTTTACGAACATTTTTTCGTGTGATTGTTCAGATTACCAGGCCCCGTAGCATGGATGGCCTTAACACGCGATAAGTGACATGATAGAGCATCCGTCCCTGGCTGACACCGTTTGATAGAACGAGACGACGCTGTTATCTCGTCATTTATCGCGTGATAAGGCTATCCATGCTACGGGGCCTGGAAACTGTGAAAAACGTTAGAAGATGATGAATGATTCCTCTTTTTATTTTTTTTTGAAATCAAATAAGTGATTCCAGTGATAACCACGTATATGCAAACTTACAAAGCTTGGCAAGGCGTTTAAAGCCCTTCAATGCTCGGTCTGAAGTGGATATTTAGACTGAAAAAACAAAATCCTCTGTCATATTTTAGTGGCCCAGAAACCTATGCCATGTTGGGTTTATACGATGTTTTCCTTCACCGGAAAGCTCCTGTCAAATATCAAATAATATTTCGTACACGGGCTTTCTTTCTAAACCCAGTACGAGTCGAGGTTAGAATCCACGACCTGTAGATTCCTACAGTGGGGTCACGGTTAGAATCCAAGGCCTCCTAGATTGCTACAGTGGCTTCAAGGTTAGAATCCAAGGCCGCCTAGATTACTACAGAGGCTTCAGGGTTAGAATCCAAGGCCACCTAGATTGCTACAGTGGCGTCACGGTTAGAATCCAAGGCCTCCTAGATTGCTACAGTGGCTTCCGGGTTAGAATCTAAGACCTCCTAGATTGAAAGACGCTTGCCTTATATTATTTAATCGTATGGCGATATGTAGAATAGGTGAATATCCATGTGAATATCCATTTCGCCGGAAGTATTGTCGCTCATTTAGCACCACCGTAGGACACGTGTTGTGGTAGGTAAATCCTGCGGACGCGAGCAACAAATTGTCCCCCAAAACGAGCCTCAACCACTCGGCTACAGTGACTTCACCAATAAATGTCTCCAATCTAAACATGAGCTGGCCAGTTCCCATAGATACTTGTGTCTACCAAGACCATCACCTTAACACTGTAGGCTCGATAGCACCGGACCAGGCTGGATCCGTCGGGTTCGGACCACCGCGAATCAGCCGACCCTCCGCTATCGCCACGTGCTCTTTACACGCGGACGTGGGAATAATTGACCTATATTACCTTTACAACAATTCGATAACAATTACCGCCCAAGGTGAGTGACTGCCAAAGTGCTCACAAATATCTGAACACGTCTCTAGTCTATCTCATGGCGACTATACAACATTTTAGGACAGACTAGTTGCCGTTTTTCAGTTGTTATCCGCGTACTTTTTTCATTCATATCGTATCGGTCTTAGCAGGTTTCCAGACATGTTCTTTGGAGACTAATATTTTAAGATTATTCTGTTTCTCATGTTGCTGGTATCATTAACGTCACTTAAATTAGTGATTAAGGCACATTACATTTTACATTTAGTAGATGTCTCATAAAAGGGGGTTAAAAAAGTCAGACCCTACATTTGGTGGATTTCATTGCAACCCATGAAATCACTAAGAAGTGACCCAATGACAGAAAATAGTCGATACACCATTAATCGTAAATTCCCAATCTAAGTAGGCTCGGTTCTTACCGGCATTACAAATCTCGACCATCACCTTAACACCGCGTAGGGACGACAGGACTGGACCAAGCTAGATTTGTCGGGTTCGGTCACCGATTACCCGACCTCTACTAAGTTCACGCCACGACGCCCTCTTGGCTCTTCAAGAACGCTTACCATTCGTCCTGGACATTATCTCCTGTCTAACTTTTTCCCAACATTCGTAGCAAAGTGTGTGTTTTCGGAGGTCAGAGTTATACTGGTTTTTCTAGGAGGCGGCGTTTAGTTTTTCGAATAATTGTAACGATCTTGTGGCCTGTTCTCAATGGTAAGCATGCTGCTAGTATAGTCAGGAATTTAATAGACAAATGTCCTGGAGCCATCCGTCGTCGACTTAGTGAGTCCTGTTACAAATAAAACCGGCAAAGTGCGAGTAGGACTCGCGCACGAAGGGTTCCGTACTATTGTCTATAAAAACGGCAAAAAAATCACGTTTGTTGTATGGGAGCCCCCTTAAAAAAATATTTTATTTTGTTTTTACTACCGTAACCTCGGGGTACTTTAGCCCTGGGGGGTAACTTTGGCTTTCGCGAATTACTTGGTCCTCCGCTTTTTTATGAGTTTAAGAATGGTCTGATCACCTTATTTTTAGTTTCAGCTAATTGCTAAGCTATGTATATCTTCGTCTAGTACCCATAGAGCTTTGCTTAGTTTGGGACTCGGTTGATTGGTGTAAGATTGTCCGAAAAATATTTATTTATTTATTGCTCACGTTGGTACTTTTATTATTTGACATTGCTATGTGTGGTTTTTATGCGGGCCAAAGTAACCCTCCATTGGGTTGATGTACCCCGAGGTTACGGTATTTGTTGTTATAGCGGCAACAGAAATACATAATCTTTAAAAATGTCAACTCTCTAGCTATCACGGTCCTTGAGATACAGCCTGGTGACAGACAGACGGACGGACGGACGGACGGACGTACAGCGGAGTCTTAGTAATAGGGTCCCGTTTTACTCTTTGAGTACGGAACCCTGAAAACGAATGTCCCGGGCCGGTATTTGTCTTACAAAATGTGAGGAATCTCTGTCATATTCCGTGTTTCATGTAATGTCATCTTGTCATCCTAATTATGTGGGAGAGTAGTCTAGAGAACATTCAGAGACAACCTCCGGCACGTCCATGATACTCTAAAAGTTTGTGCTCCAGAAAGAGTGAGACTGATTGAGGCGGTTTCAGCCGAATCTGTGATATGAGTGGAATCAACCTACTGGGCATAGAAGGTATGAATGCATGAGAAGGACGCTTTATTCGCGACGATGACAGACATAGGTATCGATCGGTACTGCTTTGTCAGCCTATAAAGATAATTCTCTTGGCAGGAGCACCTTCGGGTTTCAGTCTTTCAGGTTTTGAAAATTACATAATAATTAAAATAACGATATCAAGATGTAAAAATAACGATTTAAACTGATGTAATCATGATAGCTAATCTGGTGGTAAACAATAATTCGAATATTACAAAATAAACGACAAACAAGAAAAGCTTTAACTCAGATTTAAGCACAGTGCAAACAAATTCGCACCAGTAAACATAATCCATTGAATTTATCGCATAATATCAGTCGCCGGTATATAAATATGGATTAAACATAAAAGGTTGCGCATGCGACCCGAATGCTTACAAAACGGAATACCTAACCCTTGTACGGTCTCTAGAGAAAAACAAATATTAAACTCAGTATCTTGACTTTACTACTCTGCGACTATGGGTGTACTGAACTGTGCACTATTCTTTTGATGTGATTGATACGAGTGAAATAAAAAAGGTCACAGTTCTAACCTAACCTAACTATCTGGTAAAAGTCGGTTTATGTAGCTGCAGGTCACAGTACTAACACAAACAAACTTACTTTTTAACCCCCGACGAAAAAATAGGGATGTTATAAGTTTGACGTGTCTGTGTGTCTGTGTGTGTGTGTGTGTGTGTGTGTGTGTCTGTGGCATTGTAGCTCCTAAACGAATGGACTGATTTGAATGCGGTTTGTTTTGTTAGAAAGCTGATGTGGTCGAGATGGTTCTTAGCTACGTTTCAACAAAATCGGTTCAGCCGTTTTTGAGATATTGAACTGTGAAATAAAAATGTCGGGGGGTTTTTCAACTTTTCTTAGTTGTAATTATAAAGTCACAGGTAGCAGTTCGATTCTGTTGGGGGTCACAGTTCTAACCAAACCGGCCTACTTGTGGCTCTGTAAGCTATAGAACTCGCGAACTTGTCTAATTACAAAAAACAACTGAATAGTTATTCGACAAATAATTTACTTTAAAAACAAAGCTTTAACCGACTTCAATTCAGTACTCCGCCAAGCCACATGAACATTACCACATTTCTTTTGCAATTTACCACATGAACTGATTTCCGAGAGCAAATGCGTTGATTATTAGAGAAAAAAACCAAATCACTGTATGTGAGCCGATAATATTTGAGGACTTCCTTCGATTTCTCAAGGATCTCAGAATTACCCTTGGCACTTCATTGTTTGCTATTTCAACGCAATCATATCAGAATCTGTGGCGTACTTTTATAGTTTGAAGTAGGTACATCATTGAGAAGTTCCACAAGCCATCTGTGGTCTTCATCATCACTTCCACCATCACCAAATTTATGATTTCCGGGTGTAAATACACGAGTTATAATAGAAAATACCGAAATTACTACACGCGTGCCTAATATATTTGAGGAGTTCCCTCAATTCCTCATGGTTCCCATCATCCAACTGGGGTTTTGAAAACAATGGGACCAATCTGGAAGCAAATACTTTCAATTAAAAAAATAATTGTACGAATCGGTTCATAAATGACGGAGTTCTGAAGTAACAAACATTAAAAAAAAATAAAAAAATATACTAAATAGACGACCGCTTTCCGCGACGGAGAAAAAGAGTCGCCTCCATGCTAAGGCGAGTGCGCAGCAGCAGCAACGGTCTTCTCGGGGCGTTGGCTGAAAGACTCGACTGCCCGATGATGAAGTTTTGGGTTGAGGTGGCTATAGGGAGAGTTAAGTAGCCTTGGTGTTCTCTTCACTCTCTCAATAGCCAACTCTCGTTAGAAAACCTAAGAATTTTATGTATTTTTTAAAGCTTTTATTTTCTTACTTTATTTTATTTTTTGTTCCCAAGACTAACATAACACGTAAGATTTTACTAACAAAACTATGGATCTGTATGGTCTGAAATAAATGTTTTTATTTTATTTTATTTATTTAGCCTAGTTGGTAGCGACCCTGCCTACGAAGCAAGAGGTCCTGGGTTCGAATCCCGGTAAGGGCATTTATTTGTGTGATAAGCACGAATATTTGTTCCTGAGTCATGGATGTTTTCTATGTATTTAAGTATTTATTTATCTATATAAGTATGTATATCGTCGTCTAGTACCCATAGTACAAGCGTTGCTTAGTTTGGTCGATATGTGTAAGATTGTCCGAAAAATATTTTATTTATTTTATTTTTACATCCGAATTGAGAACCTCCTCCTTTTTTTGAAGTCGGTTAAAAAATACTATATAATTAACAAATCAGCTCACAAAATTTCACGAGAATTGGTTGAGAAATGCGACCTGTAGAGGAAAACAGCGGGACAGCGGGAGAGACGATTTTCGGTCCCAGCTGGATCATAGAATTGAGTTCGCTTCGCTCGCTCATTCGATTATATTATAAAGCTTGCTATACTGCTCTACCGCATAGCACGTGCTCTCTCGTATAGTAAAGGTTAGTGACACTGATAGTGACAACGTTGCGTTGGCGCGGTACGAGCGTCAGTGTCCCCTCGGAGGTCTGCGGGAGCCGAGTTTAGTCCAAATGTCAAGAGGGACAGACCTGCTAAAAAAAAAATTTTTGGTATCTTAATTTAGGTTTTATAATTGTACGTGGCTGGCCCCTCCAGGTAATTATGACAATACTTGTGTAAGGAGAAAATGCTTAAGGCCTGAATTACACTGGCGCGGCCTACGGTGGCGGTCAACAGTAAACTTGACATTAACTGTAAAATTCATATTCTTTTGTAATATATTATTCATTAGGATTTTTTTTATGTGGTGGAAGAGCGGAGCCTATTAGCACGTACCTATCATGTAAGTATACTTACAAAGAGGTACCAGCGCAGATACTATGTAAAACTTAAAGTTAATGAATAAATCATTTTCATTTAATTTAAAACATTCTATTGACCGCCACCGCAGGCCGCGATAGTCTGTGAGAGGCTTAAGGGCCACAGTTCTAACCTAACCTAACCTTGTCTGGTAGCAGTTCATTTATATAGGAGGTTACAGTTCTAACCTACTTTTCAGGAAGCAATTTGTTTCTAGGGGATCACAATTCTAACCTAACCAAACCTGCTTTTCTGGTAGCTATTAGTAGTATTTAATTGTCGTCCTGAATTCATGTTATATTGTGTGGTAACTTGTGGGGACTACTGTGCTGTCAACGGCCGGTGTTCGCGATATGTATTACACGATCTTTCACAATACCACTCCTTTGCGGGCCCGTGAATCGAAAGTCTTTGAAGCGGAATCGTTTATGTGTTGAGTTAAGTTATTTGTATTCAAGTGATTTTATCGGAATAAACATTTGAGAGTGTCAGCTGCATTACAAAACGGCGTTGTTTTACCTATGTGTTATTTCGCTTTGTATAAACATCATCCCCCACAAGGTGGACTGATGACCTGGTAAAGGTCGCGGGAGACCGCTGGATGCGGGTGACGCAGGACCAGCCATTGTGGCACTCTTTGGGGGAGGCCTATGTCCAGCAGTGGACGTCTTACGGCTGATATGATGATGATACAATAATTATAATATGGTTCACTATCCATAAAGCAACACTACGTTATGAATTTTAACATGAGAAAACTACCGTATTGAAATAAGTCGAAGTGTGAAGTTGAGGGTTTATTTTCATTTTCAGCATTTCATCCCCGTATATACCTCTAGCCAATTGGCTACATTCTCCTTATAGCACTTTACTTAGTTGTAGTAGGTAACAAATCGGGCTTGATTATCTAAGCCCATTACTCTATCTACAGCGCGTTGGTCATTTCGCACTGCGGTTTACCTTTAAGGTCGTTTACTTATCGCGGATCTTGGTTAGCTGAGCCAGTTACCACCTGATTGGTAGCCGTACAACTATGGATAGTTACTAGTTGAAGGAATTTGGAGGTATTTACAAATTGAATCAACACTTGTTTGTACAGGGTACTCGAATACTCGTACTTTGGCCACGTTGCTCGGAAAGACATTGATGCGCCGCGGCGGACGGAGGGCGGCGGCGTTAGAAAATAATCAGTTTCCTAATCTTCCTCCTACCGTAATTTTACAACTTTATGGCTTCTATATTTAGATACGATTGCTATCCGGTGACCACTTATCGTCTAGTACATCTAACAACCTCTGACATCCTGGGTGTCACATTAAAAACACCTCATTTATTCCATGTAATTATCCTGTGGACTCAACCATTAGGTAAATTGCCGTAGTTACTCATTGCGCTAGACGGCGTTAATCACTTTTGCAAGGCTGTGCAATCTAACCGATAATAGTTATGAGGTCCTAATCACTGTCTTATCAGTTAATTATATAGGTACAATTTCAACCATAGATGCTGAGGAATTGGGGATGGATGAAAATTTTAGAAGTGCCTGATTCTTTTTTTGGTGATAGGAATAATCTTCCTTAGCATCAGAAAAAAGTTGCAGACTTTTCAGCTGCGTCAATTATTTTTGAAAGCTGTAAAGAGTTTCCTTACTTACGTTTTGGGTTTAAGACGGCGAATAAGACACTTTGCTTGATCCCCATGACGATCCAAAACGTACGTAAGGAAGCTCTTTACATTTTTCAAAAATAATTGACGTATAGCTGATAAGTCTGCAATTGTTTTCTGGTGCTAATGAAGGTTATTCCTACGAGATTCACCAAAAAAATTATCAGGCACTACTAAAATTTTCATACTTTCCCCATTAAGGCTCGACAGTCAACAGAGGCAGCGTTTTCGAGTTTTTTAAAACAATCTCAGACGTAGAAAATAGGGTTTAAAAATCAAAAAAAAAGATACGTATTACTTAAGGATCTAATCTAGTCAAAGTCGCATTCAGTTACGCGATCTTATGAACTTTACTCGATAGAAAAAAATCCCAAAGTTACCTCTTTTTGTAAAGTTTATTCAATATTATGACTAAACTATAGATATTTTAAATTAAAATGTTGTACTCAAATAAAGTTATTAAATATTTATAGACAAATTCGCAGCGATTGAATAGGTAAAATGATTATCTTAATTACTATGTTTTAAATACCTACAAAATGCGCGAGCGCGGAGGCTCGGCAGGCCCGATCAGTCGCGCGCTGGCCCATACGGACGACGACTCAAGGACGTTAGCGGGTGTATAAGCCTTAAGGAAAAATGCTATCGATGTCGCTCTGACGAAAATGAGTAACTAGTAAGTTAATCACTCAGGGTGGGTTGCACCCGTACCGAGGGGTAATCACGTAACGTTCCGAAAGCGCGTCGGTACAATTTAACTGTCAATTTTCCATATAAAAAGTGACATTTAGACCTACCCGACGTTCGTACAATGCGTTACGTGATCTACCACACCAAACCGTATGTATAACCGTGAGCGGTGTTCGTTAAAATCTGAATGTATGGAAAGTTTGTGTGTATGGAATAACAGCTGCCGGCGCCAATATGTAAAATAACTTCGTCACTTATGCTGTTTTTGTAAAATTATTGGCAGTTATAGAAGAAGAAGACATTTATTTACTACACAAAAGACACACAGAGACAAAGGGAGTAGGAATAGATTACAATTTAACACATATTGTGTGTGTCTTCGCGGCAGTGAATCGGTCGCTGTCTCAGCATTATGCCGAGGTGTCAGATAGACACCTACAGCGCTGATTTTCAGACAAGTTATGTTATTTTTGTGCAAAAATAATTTATATTCCTATAGTAAAAATAATTATAGAATTCACGAAAGCTGTTTTGTTACCAAATGTATTGAATTTAAATTAAATACATAAATGTATAAGAGAACGTTATTATAATTGTACTAGAAGTTGACTGAGTCATTCCATTTTAAAGATAGACATAGTCCTAATTAAACAATGTATATTGCACAATTGTAGCGTCTTCACAGACGGACATAATCATAGCAATAACTCGATTTTGTAAAATATGTCAGTTATGTTGTTTTCGTAAACATCCCCTCAATTACAGGCCGATCATCGTTAAATATGGCGATGTCCGAGTTGGGTCAACTGGCCATCAATATCTGCGGCCGACCGGAAGAAGCTCTGTCGGTTCACCCTGGTGGACTTCTGTTACGACTAAGGCCAGCGATATCGGTGTTATTACTTTGACCACCACAACGAACGAAAAACAATCGCACAAGATTAATAGTTGCAAGTTTACAAAGTCCATGCGCATGCGCCTATCGACGTGTGACGGTGACGAACGGCGCCGAGGCAGCTTAATGCGGCGCACATTGTAACCGTGTTTAATGAATATTCTTGCGGCTCGTGGAGTTATTCCAGGCATTTTCCTTAAAGCTTCTGCTAGACGGTCGCCAACACGCCCCTCCGACCTAGCGACCTTGGACCTAGGTCGCTCGGTCGGAGGGGCGTGTTGGTGACCGGCTACACACGGCAGGGGATTTACGCAGCGGAAATATGGTAGAGGAAGTTTTAGCGAAGAGTTTAGCACAATATTTGGTGATAAAAATGGTAATCAAATCGCGATTATAATGGGATTGGAGGTGATAGTTTTGCCATATAAATACGGCAAAGTTTATATGAACGGATCTATCTTTCTGAATTCATAATATATTTAAATACTGAGTACTTGATACAGTAAAAGTGGCTATGTTCACTTGTGGTTTAGAGCAGCAAACCATATTGACCACGTCTTATTTAACACTTTCAGTACCAGAAACCCGCTAGGTGAGCGTTCTGCTCGCAGGTGATTTTGTCTACAAACAGGTTTTTCCATGTCATCGCAGCGCTTAAAAATGTTGGCCATGAAAAGGCTCAGCGTTTCAAAAACGACCATCTCGCGTAGTTCTTCCCTAAAGTGCTCATGATATATTTGCAAACAGTATTGGTGTATTTTGTAGAAAAGTTTTAGCCATACTTGCTTGTGGTAACCACAATTGCCAATTTCGTAGCCCGGGATAAGGGCTGCCTTATAAAATTGAAGTCAAGAGAGGCAGAAGAAGGCCTTTTTTTTTTTAGGGTGGGAAAATGCGTTACGCATACCATCCGGGTGCAGGGGGTGACCCGAGTGCTTATGAGCGTATGAGCTAATGAGACCCACGGTGTATCCAATAAAAACCCCCCCACTTGCCGCCTCGCCGCCTTTTGTGGCGAGGTTACGGGATCGCTTGCGCACACATGCGCGACCCCGCCGGCGGCAGCCGCCCACAAGCGGCTCCTTCGCGGATGCCCGGGGGCCCTCCACGTAAGGCACGCCAGATGTTTTGGCGCGCCTGCCTCCTCGATCTCCACCTGTTCAGTAGCGGACCCCCCTGAGTCCGCTACGAGGAGATCATGGGTGCGGGAAATCCAGCACCCGGTGGCGGATCAGGTTTGTGGTTCCGCCACCGACCACGTTTCGGCCGCAGAGGATAGGGAAAGCGGCGCACCGTAATACCGTCATTCCTCTTCCTCTGCGGTCCCACCAATGCCGTTTTAGCGGAACGGCCCCGCCAAGTTCGCAGGGGGTAGGGAGAGTGGCGCACCGTTATACCAACACGCTGCGATCCCACCTCGGCCGCAGAAGATAGGGAGAACGGCGAACCGTAATACCGGCACTCCTCTTCTTCTGCGGTCCCTCCCTAACGCATCCTAAGCGGGCTTAGGCAAGCCCGCTAGGAGCGCCCTCCTCGGGCCAGCCGGCAGCCCAAACAGGCCTGCCCTGGGTGCCTCTTAGCTTCGCCGTGGGTGACCAGTCCACGGTTACTAAGCCCCCCCGCCCCGACAAGGCGGGCACCCTCGAGGGGGAGGCAGAAGAAGGCCTAGGCTAACATATTTTAGCCAAATAAAGGATTAAGCTGATGTCGAGTCATATGAGGAAGTCATGAGGCCGGCAATGGACAGAGAAAAGTGGCGGTTACTCCACCGACAAGAGCGAGGCTCTTAAGTAATGATGATTTTATTTTATTTTATTTTATTTATTGGAGAACAAACAGAGTTAAATGTACATAATAGTAACTTACAAATTGATGATGATGAAATTGTTGTTTTTACCTATTCTATGTGTACCTCATAAGAGTCATTTAATAAGTGTTTTGGTGGTAAACCGTTAACTTGTGTCTGTGAATAAATAAAATGGTACATAGCAAAGCGGAGCTTTAAACTCAATACCAACAAATGTTTCAGTCGACCTTCTGAGCCTCGTAGGCAGCCCTACCTTATTCCTACATTACTAAACAAGTGGAATTCTAAACCTAATCACCCGTTAGATCTCGATTGAGATCGATCGGATATCGATGGCGATCATTAACTGTTAATACTGTAGATTTCATTAAGTGCAAACGGTTATAGCCTTTATTTCATTGATATAAAATCTAGTAATCATACCTTTTAAGTGTCGCGTGGATAGTAAGTAATAAAATTTAATTGGCTATTTATGGTGTTATAAATTAAAGGGATTTTTCATAGATCTTTTATGATGTTTGTGTAAACAGCAGCGCTTCGATAACAATGCCGCGGTTGACATTACGGAAATAACTATTCTTTTCCAGTAATCAATGATCAATTTTTTTTCCACCCCGACACAATGTGACATCTTAGAACATTTGTTACAAGATGGACTTCTAACATGCTTAAAATATAGTCAATAAAAAAGTCGAAATCATAAAAAACTCCACGTTTATCCCACAAAATCTCAGTTTTAGAAAGTGAAGTGAATATGAATGGATGAAATACTGCAGGGCGTATTATTATCGCATCAGAAATGACGCTATCCGCAGCAGAACCAAGGTAACCGATATAGCCCTCCGAATCGCTAAACTTAAGTGGCAGTGGGCGGGGCACATTGCACGTAGAACCGATGGCCGTTGGGGCGGGAAGGTTCTCGAGTGGCGACCACGTACCGGAAGGCGAGGCGTGGGTAGGCCTCCCACAAGGTGTACTGATGACCTGGTAAAGGTCGCGGGAGTCCGCTGGATGCGGGTGGCACAGGACTCTTTGGAGGAGGCCTATGTCCAGCAGTGGGCGTCATTCGGCTGATATGATGATGATGATGTATTATTATTGGTTGTGGAGAAGGCTCACTTCAGATTCTCTTCATTTCACGACCAAAGACGTTGATTTGCTTTTAGGAGTTAATAAGTTAACAAATCGTGTCCCCACTTTGATTAAAATCATGTAACCCAAGCGTCAAATTCACGTTCAATTACCGGATTATGATATCAGATACGTAAAGTGTTCAGTGTAGCGGTAATGAGTAGGTTAGCAAATACGCAATCAACGGAACGGGCTTTGAGGCGCCACACGAGCTTATTGCCTCTATTCGACAAGAGCAAATTAGTTATGGTTACGAATGGAGGTGTAAGCATGGTTAATGTATGTTTTCCCTTTTGAAATGTATATTTTGAATAGCCTATTGGTATTACAGTACATTTGTGTAAGACAAAAATACAAATAAGTAGAACCAAAAATTAACCTAGGACCTTTTTCACGAGAGAAATATCGTGAAGTTTGAACGATAACCGTACATTTGATTCAAGTTGAAATCCTGTTGCATTGATTTATTTCTCTTTATAATCGATCCGTTTCATAACTTTTTTAAGGTTTACTTTCACGTTAAGTTATGGGGGGCTGTCCATTAAACCTGTTTTAAAACTCGCCGTTATCTGTCACTTGAGTCTTCGTATTCATAAGTAAAGGACTAAACACACATTTTAGCCAACTTTAAGCC
This sequence comes from Epinotia brunnichana, assembly GCA_963854355.1. Lineage (NCBI taxonomy): Eukaryota > Metazoa > Arthropoda > Insecta > Lepidoptera > Tortricidae > Epinotia > Epinotia brunnichana. The sequence goes on along the minus strand of OY977951.1, from coordinate 27,337,535 downwards.
TGTCACAGACTGGCGCGGCCTGGCCACAGCGGTCAATAGTTAACTTGTCATTAGCTGTCAAATTTAATATTCGCAACCTTATGTAGATTTACGTATAACATCTGCATGATTAACCTCACCCAGCCGTTAATGAGAAGATTAGTCAAAACGCAATCAGCGAGTGACGCCGGCGCCACGATTATATGCAACTTTTGCCATACCATTATGACCATGTTATGTTTAGTTGGTACCGCTGGATGCGGATGGCGCAGGACCGGTCACTTTGGCACTCTTTGGGGGAGGCATATGTCCAGCAGTGGACGTCTTTCGGCTGATATGATGATGACGTTTAGTTAATATTTTCTTAATACCACGTCCATGACAAATAAGTGTGCCTCCAGCTGAATGGTAAGCGGTCGCTGAGGCCAATGGACGCTTGCAACTCCACGGACATCACATGCAGGTTAATGGCCCTTTAAAAAATATATAGTTACTCGTTTTTCAAAGGGCGACGTAGGTTCAGAAAACGGATTTTTAAAAATTCGTAGCGCTTGTTTGGATCATAGTACGGGTGCCCTAAATTTAATTAGCAATTTTGAGGCCTTTCTCGAGGGGCTATAGCTCTGCTATTCGAATCCTTAGTTTTTGACTTTCGCTCTATAGAAAAAATTCACGAAAGGTCTAAAATACACTTAAAACATTCATAACAAATTATGCACAAAAGCTAAACATATTAAAATTGCTTCTAAAAATCGGCAATGTCATCTTTGAGGGAACTAAACTATTACTTTTTTATTTATGAAATCGCACAAATTAAAAAACATGATAGATATGCGCTTCCGATCACGCACTTCCATCTAGCTCACGCTTATGCTCAACGAGAGAAGACCATGAACCTGCGTCGCCCTAACTACTAGTAGAGCGTTTAACACTTTCACTGCCAATAACCCTCCTGGGTGCCTACGCCGTAGGCATTTTCCGCTACATACGGGGAAAACCACGGGATCAGCTGCGAGCGTAGCGCGTAGCAATTCTTGGCAGTGAATGTGTGAGAGGAAACTCTGAAACCGTACGCGAGCATTTTGGTTCTAAGATGCTCTGCCGGCTGCGAGCGGTATAACATCCTCAACCTGATCGTCTAACTTTTTATTACCATTATATAAACGTTATTAAACAATCTTCAAGTTTATCTTAACACGTGTAATGCCACGTAGATCATAAATTATTTTTTATTGTTTATGCAGATCGTGTCGGTCGTAAATGGCATCATTAATTTTACACGCAATTAATTTAACCCTATAATAATACAAGTTTAATCAATTCTATTTTGAAGTACAAATACAAATCGTTTATTTGTTCAACATAGGTGTATGACGGTACATGAGGGTCTTATAATATCATTTTTGTATCACTATGCTGGGCCATTTGGCATATAAATTTGTGAGTAATTAGTTAATAGAGTGTGTGGCTTCATTAATTACAGTCTGACAAAAAGTCACTTATTTTGTAGTAGGTACGCTTTTTCTACCAAAATGTTAAACAACTTTTTCTTTAACTCGACCATACTTTCTATACTAACAATATCGTTCGGAATTTTGTTATAGATTATTAGGGGCATTCCGAGTATACTTTTTAGGGTTCCGTAGCCAAATGGCAAAAAACGGAACCCTTATAGATTCATCATGTCTGTCTGTCTGTCTATCTGTCTGTCTGTCTGTCTGTCTGTCCGTCCGTATGTCACAGCCACTTTTTTCCGAAACTATAAGAGCTATACTGTTGAAACTTGGTAAGTAGATGTATTCTGTGAACCGCATTAAGATTTTCACACAAAAATAGAAAAAAAACAATAAATTTTGGGTGTCACGTATATAATTATGCTATGTGTGGGTAGATGAATAAATACCAGTCTTAATAGCGAGCCTGTGCGTATCATTGACTCCTCCGTCTCAATCCTCATTTTACATGGCGCAGCCGGTAGGATAATAGCGAATGCAATGAAATGTCGGAATAAGATCTTATTTAGTTAGTTTAACGAATGGGAGCGAATTAGTAAGAAACCGTAGGCACATAATGTTGGATTCAGGGCGCCGCAACAATAACATTGAAAATCACTCCGAAAATCAGTACGATGATATTGTCATTCCGAACGACCAAGCGCTAAACCCGAGCTCATCTAGCAATGCATGTAACCCAATTCCTCACAATAATAACTTATATGTAACTCGTTGCGGCAGGACAGTGACGGCGTTTGGGGAGCGGAGATGAGGGAGACTCTGCGGCAGGCGGAAGTGGCCGCGGAGCTAACTATCACCCGCATACGGCTGCTGGGGTTGGAGGTCTCCCTCCCCAAGACAGACGCAATAATCTTCAAGGGGAGGGGGTGGCGGCCGCCTGCGGGTGCTGCGCTGCGAGTGAGCGGAGAGATGGTTCAGGTGAGGCCCCACATTAAATATCTGGGCCTCATCCTTGACAAGCGGTGGAACTTTAGGGAGCATTTCCGCCTACTTGCTCCTCGGATAGTGGCCGCGGCCTCTGCGTTGGGGCGGCTGCTGCCCAACGTGGGGGGGCCGTCCGACGCGTGCCGTCGCCTATATGCCGGTGTCACCCGAAGTATGGCCCTTTACGGGGCCCCGATTTGGGCAGACAGGCTAAGCAGGGCAAATAAGACCCTGCTGCGTAGGCCACAAAGGGTGGTGGCCATACGCATATGCAGGGCCTACGTAACGGTGGCGTGGGCGGCAGCGTGCGCCTTGGCTGGCACTCCTCCGTGGGAGCTCGACGCGGAGGTGCTAGCTGAGGCGCACAGGGAGCGGGTGCGGTGGAGAGCCACCGGGGATTATCCCGCTCCTGAGGAGGTGAGGGCGGCGCGGCGGCAGACCGAGCGTAGGCTGCGCGAACGCTGGAAAAGCGACCTAGAGGACTCCCCCTACGGAATCCGTACTGTAGGGGCACTCCTTGGGTCACTGGATGAATGGCTGGATAGGGTCCATGGTAAGGTGGACTTCCGATTAACGCAGGTGATGACCGGACACGGATGTTTCGGTCATTACCTGCATAAAATCAAAAGGGAGGGAAGCCCCGCCTGCCATGAGTGCGGCGCTGAAGATGATACGGCCCAGCACACCCTGGAGTGGTGTACTCGCTGGACCGACGAGCGCCGCACAATGGTGATGGCCCTTGGAGTGAGTGATCTCTCGCTGCCCAGCGTCGTGGCGGCCATGTTGCGTAGCGAGAGATCTTGGGAGGCGATGGCCTCCTTCTGCGAAGTCGTCATATCGCAGAAGGAGACCGCGGAGCGGGAGCGCGAAGACAGTGCGGATGCGCTCCCGCTCCGGCGCAGACGGAGGGGTCGAAGACGCGCGCGGTATGCAGCGGCAGGCCGCGTCCTCCCCCAGTAGGGCCAGTGGGTTGGGGACCCACATTGCACATGGCCCTACACGTCTGGGGGGAGGGTCAAGCGTCTTGACCCTCCCCTCCTTTGGCGCGGGTGTCCTGGCACGAGTAGAAGCCGGGACCGCCGGGGGGAGCCGTGGTTTGAATGTTCGCGATCCCATGGCGCCCCCTTAACGGCAATGCGGGTGACGCCGGTGTGTTTTTAGTGGGTATGCTCCCCCAGTCACCATCACTCGGATGGCGGCGGGAGGAGAGAGTCCCACATTACCCCCAAATAGCCTTCCCCAGGCCGGGGGTATGCGTAAAGCATTTTCACACCGTCAAAAAAAAAAAAAAAAAAAAAAAAAAAAAAGGACAGTGACGGCGCCTGATCGCTGGGGCTACAACGACACCGACCCACTGCGAATGCAATGAAATTAAGATACTTAATTTTAATTACGGCATGATTTTGCATCCAAAATAGCATGTCATGATTGATTTCATTACCTTATCTGAGGTATAATAGATAAGATAATAAACAGGTTTTGCTTGTAAATCATTCGAGAAAATACCTATACATATATGAAATGAATTCGAATTAAGAGTTATATTGTTACCATATTATTAAGGTTAAACTATTATCATGTAACGAAATGATGAACTGATTTTGACCGTAATTACCTAAATATATAAAAATATTAATGTATAATGTTATAAAAATTAATATTCAAGGCTATTAATAAAAAATAGCATCAGAATAATAAATGTAAAATATATATAATATATACTCTACATATAGGTACGACGACGTATATCAAAAAGTGCCTAATCAATAGAAAATTATATTTACGATGAAAATCATGTACCTACTTAAACCACAGGCAAACTTGAGAATGTATTAGCCTAAGAAATTAAATAGGTAAGTAGGTATAGAATAATTAGCTGTTTATATAATGCATGAAACAGATTATTTTTCTTTTCTTTTTGAAAAAAGGAGATGTCACGTATATAATTATGATATGTGTGGGTAGATGAATAAATACCAGTCTTAATAGCGAGCCTGTGCGTATCATTGACTCCTCCGTCTCAATCCTCATTTTACATTGGGGTTCCCCATACTAAGAACTGAAACTCAAAATTTTTTTTTCATCAAACCCATACGTGTATCTATGGATAGGTCTTCAAAAATGATATTGAGGTTTTTAACATCATTTTTTTCTAAACTGAAGAGTTTGCGCGAGAGACACTTCCAAAGTGGTAAAATGTGTGTCCCCCCCCCTGTAACTTCTAAAATAAGAGAATGATAAAACTAAAAAATATATATGATGTACATTACCATGCAAACTTTCAACAAAAATTGGTTTGAACGAGATTTAGTAAGTAGTTTTTTTTTAATACATCATAAATCGTAGAAAGCAATTTATTTAACGGAACCCTTCATGTGCGAGTCCGACTCGCACTTGGCCGCTTTTTTGAAATAAAGCGGTTTTTGAGGACATTCCATTTATTTTATTCCTAAGTCGTTTACTCTTAAAGCCATTAAATAAATAGGTGCCGATTCGATTTTGTAACAATTGCAGTTTCAAATATACACAAGCATGGCAGTGTTAAGATTCTTAATTTCTGAAAAAATGGTTTACAGGAGTCAAGTTGACGTATATTGCCACATTGCCAGGCCAGATAACGAACGAATGCATCTCTTCTGCGCTTTAAATGCTATTTCTCTGTTTTGCCCAGAAAATGATGCCGTACCTTAGAGTAAAACGTAATATAAAGATAAGAATAGAACGATTCGAATCTTCAACCTGTGGCCACTTTTGCTTGAATAACGAGATTTAATTTAATTATTAGGTGCGTCAAAAATATATCAGGTTGTCCCCAAAGTCACGCAAGATTTGAAGTATAAAGAGAACAGTTTTTTTTGTTTAATGATTGAATCATAAATTACACAGGATACGGGATCGGGGTTATTGGCGGGGACCTTATTATTCCAAATTTATTATTACATAAAAATATAGTGGGTTAAACAATGTAACTTTCTTCACCGTTTAATACGCTGACTAGTGGGTAACTTTGGCCAATTGCTTTACCTTTTGAATTATAATCATACACAATTATTTGCGCAAGGTTTTATTTATCTCTAGAAAGCAACCCGTTGCAACTGCATTTTTGGTACGGGTCAAAGTTACCCTTCAATCCATTGACTTCTACTCTACAGTACTCTCGTCATATTCATATTTCAACGCGCATGGAATTGAGCATGCAAAAAACATAAACATGCGTAAATGATGCGACGAACACAAATAGACTATGTGTGATCATGTTTACCGTATTTTTTGGTTATAAATAGACACTCAATCATAATGACACTAGTAATTACTCTATAGGCAAAACGGGGCCATAATGCGGTTTTTTCTCCCGGTAATAGTAGGCTATGTAACTCTGTTGACACCTGCAATGGCTGCAATTACTTGCCCATGATTAATAGCTCAATAGGTAGTCTGGTTTCATAAAAGTCAAGCCTTGTAATAGTTGTTTGATGGCTCTTTTGTGGGCTTGTCTGGGCTGTAAGCGACATATAGATACAAATATATTCCACACCAGACCTTTTTTGCGTTCTTGAAATGCCTTGAATAAGCGTCCGCTTCGAAGGGAGTATGGGACTCCTGGGCAGAAAGCCCAGTTTGTTTTCAGGGAGGGCCAAAGACTCGCTTGACGCATTCAACTTTGACCGTTGCGACTAGCCAGGAGTGCCCCGGGACAATAGGTGTGTAGACACCAAATAAAATAACTAATAATGATGAATTGTCTCGTAAAAGGATTAAAAATATAGTCAAATGAAGAAAAAAGTAAAGCAGGGGATTAAATAATCACAAAGTTATAAGTGTTCAAAGTTTTAAGAAGGGGTATATTAATAAAATAAATAAATAAATAAATATTATCGGACAGTCTTACACAAATCGACCTAGTCCCAAACTAAGCAAAGCTTGTACTATGTGTACTAGACGAAGATAAACATACTTATATAGATAAATAAATACTTAAATACATAGAAAACATCCATGACTCAGGAACAAATATTCACGCTCGCAAAGATTATGTCCCTTTTCCGCAAAACGCACCCTCATATGAAACGATTGTCATTTACTATGACGCTCGAGGATCGTGACGTCACGATCCACGAGCGTTGTATCTCTCTAACAAGCAACATTAAAACGGTTGTAGCTTCGTAATTTTTTGACATATCTGAATGGGATTTTCGTCAATAGGCATATTTTTTACCTTCTTTCCTTTGGAGTAATAATCAATTTCGACTCTACACCCCCATTTCAGGGCGCTTCAATTCCGAGGACTTATTGGACAGCTAGGGTATCTTATCTTATCTTATCTAGGTGAGGGCCCTTTCGGATGCACTTCGACCCAGTGGGATCTTTTGTGCATTTGCTCTCTCCTTTATACCTGCTCCCAGGCTTGCTCCATCATTTCCACAAAGCGGATGATGCAGTTCGCCGGGAGCACCTTGAATTCCTTTGGTTGCGGGTAACCGTTACCAAAGTAGTTCATTCTTTGTCTGGCAGGGTGGCAGGGTGGCAAGGGTAGCCTAAACCTGCCAATCGGTGGCGCGATTCTCCGAAGTGTGACTGTGGGGCATCTTTACAGTCAACCTATCACATTATCCACGAGTGCCCAAAAAGGAAGTACGCAGCCCAATGGATGAAGAACTTAGATATTAATTTGTAGACTCGCTGACTCGGTATTACAAATACAAATCATTTATTTCGGACTATAAAATCCATAGTGTTAGTGGTTACAAACTTAGAGCTATGGTTAGTGTTTTATAATTATGCTAAACTAAAATTAAAGACGCCTGATGGGCACCGGTATTACAGGCGCGTGCAGTTGCACATAACGCTGGAGCAGTGGCGAGTCCCAGCGGTGGGCTAGCATGCTCAGGATACTATTTGGGCTGCCACGACTGCGATTGAGAGAGGTATTAATGCCATACGATTAAATACATCCCGAGGACTTATTGGACAGCTAGTGTAGCCTAACCCTGCCAACCGGTCCACCACATTTTTATTTCGTAGAGTAAATGAAGTACTTCTGTTATCAGCAAAAACGGAGATGGATTTTGTTACGTGACAAGCAGTCCCACGCCTAGTCCAAGCCCTTCAACATGCGACCTATATTATTATGTCACCACGATCGGACAGTAAGGTAAATACTCTGACTCGCTTACTACTGATCCTCCGAGTCGATACATAACTCAGTAGGCGCAGTGTGAACAAAACAGTAGATCTGCATTAGACATATTTTGAATGTACCAACAATTCAAAACATAATTCAACCATGTCCCCCTAGGGTGCGCTGTGTTGGGAGTGAGGGACATGTCTCTATCTGCCAACACTGCGAATCCTCTTGTGATTCTTCTGGAGTCACAAGTGTCCATAGGCGACGGTACCAGCCTCAGAGCATAGAATACTAGAGAGAGGACAAGCCGCCGGCGGCCGTGTCGCAGCTGTATGCTCAATGGGCATACACTGCCATACTGTGCACGCGTGCTGATCGCAGAGAATATTACGTTTTTTTCCCAAAATGCCTGATATGATGCGCGTTTATTGTCAAATAAGCGTGTAGGTATACAAGTGTGTGTGTTTTAGATGTGTGCGTGCTTTGTCTTGTCAATTACTTGGGCGTTGTGTGGGTTAATGTACTTGCGACAGGCTCACTCTATACAAATCGGCCGCCATGTCCGATCTCCTTATATTCATACCTCTGTGGTACCAGCTTAACATCAGGCAGGCCGTAAGCTTGTTTGCCACCGTCGTAGTATATTGAAATTAATATAAAAATAAATAATTAAATATAAAATATATACCAAGCGTGCCTCATACTTATACTCGTTGAGATGTAATGGGGAACTTGCATGGGACTTCAATTTCGAATAAATTGCACTCAATCGATGTGGATATACGTAGAGATATCATACAAAAGAAAAAAAAATCGATTTTATTAGTTTTAACTAACGTTAAAATGACGAAAACTTATTTTTTATTTTTTCGATAAAATAACGTAACAGTTACATAGAATATTAAATTAGAAATGATACTTTGTATGACAAGTATAGACTTAAACGTAAATTTTGTGGAGATAATCGCAAATTAATGACTTACTCCATAGTAAAGGCTATGCTGTGACGTCATAGCATAAGCCCGTTTAGTATAGAGCGTTTTCGGGGGGTGCCGGCGCGCGCAGATTTCAAATGCATATAACATCAGAAAAACAAATCATAACAAAGTTTTAATGCTACAGTTGTTTTAGTGCTGGATTATACTTTTGTTTTTCGTAATAAAATATTAAGATGCAAGTTCCCTATTGGTCAAGCGGCTCCGTGTTGCATTGCCGTTTTAAAATTGTGACTTGCAAGTACAGCTTCCTGAAACAGCCCACGTTTAGACTTATCAACGTGTAGCTTTATAAAATTGAAAACTATGAGCCTTTCAAGTAAAACGTGACGGCAGCAAATGCAAGGCAAAAATTCGCTGTAATGCTCGAGAGAGCCTGGGTGGAGTGGTCTTGAAAGTCAGGAAAGGACACAGTTTCGGTAAAACTGAGGGCACGGGTACATGTTTTCTTTGTATTTTGTTCTCTATATTAATTGATTTATATAATTGGACGCATATTGGTAGCGCTGTAATACTATGTCCTCTGTGAGGCCTGATATATTAGGGCGGAAAACAAACCAACAAGATAAGGGAGTGCCCTTTATTTCACTCCGTATTGAGACCACGCACTGGAAATCTAACAGCCGCGAATAGCGGGAATATACAAGTTTTATGAAGAAAATGTTCTCGAGTGGCGACCACGTACCGGCTTGCGCGGCGTGGGTAGGCCCCCCACAAGGTGGACTGATGACCTGGTAAAGGTCGCGGGAGTCCGCTGGATGCGGGTGGCGCAGGACCGGCCATTGTGGCACTCTTTGGGGGAGGCCTATGTCCAGCAGTGGACGTCTTTCGGCTGATATGATGATGATGATGACTCCACGGTTTGAAACTACCTATATAACCTAAGGACGGGTTTCATAGACTACTTTTACTGCTTACTGGTTAACGTCAAATATGGCACCGGCAACTGTCAGCTCATGGGACACTGTCAAAGATAATTTATCTGTAGCTCTAGTATAAGTTTTATCGATACAATACGTTTTCGAACGCGAACAGCGCCTCTGGTGGTAACTATTAGGAACTACGCGGTGCCATACAAATTGAAACTAAACACAAACGCGTTCGAAAACGTATATGTATCGATAAAACTTATACTAGAGCTACTGCCTTGTCTTAAGGTTGAATGGTAGATAATGCTGTATAGCATTAAGTCCGCCTTTTGTGCGATAAATATTCATCATCATCATAACAGCGGAAAGACGTTCACTGCTGGACAAAGGCCTCCCCCAAAGAGTTCCAAAGTGACCGGTCCTGCAACTCCCGCATCCAGCGGACTCCGGCGACCTTTACCAGGTCATCAGTCCACCTTGTGGGAGGCCTACCAACGCCGCCAATAAATATTGTAACGTACAATTTCTGTTCATGATTTTTAAATTCGCATTCTACTTTAAAGTTTAAATAGTCGAGCAACATTGAACGGTTAATATTCTATGTAGATTATGTTAAATACATCTCAGGCGACAAGTTTACTATCTGTGAACGCATTAAAACCATCCTTCGCTTGAAACTGCGTTCCATAGCCCCATTGCCTCTGATTTGTCTAAAGGCGTTCGCCATATTAGGTCAAGACAGACTCCTAAATATAATAAACCAGTGCACTAACAAACCAGCTCGTTAAACCTGCTACTGGGTTCATAATGACTCCCACGCAGAGACGAAAGTACGTTGTACATTAAACGTTGCTTCTCCGCGCGTCTAAAAATCGCAGTGCGTATTAACATTATTGTCGAGTTCCCCAGCGAAATGGAAATTTAATTTGTGAGGAATCCATTTGTGTTTAGTTGTTGCTGAAGTTGGAGCTGTGTGCAGTTGTCAAAAGTGTTATTGCGCTAAACATGAACTAGGAATAGAGCTAAATACGAGTAGCTCCAGGAAGGAAGGAATAAAGTAAGACAAAGAATCGCCTTAGTATCTTGGCCATAACTCTCGTGTGTGGTTCCAACTTGCACTTGACGGTTTTTTTTTTTGAAAACAAGAAACACCGAGCGTGCGCTACACATTAAAATCAAATCAAATTGAATGCAGGACGTGTGTCGGGAATCGAGCCCCGGCAGAGGTCTTTGCACACTCGTCAACTACTCATTGAGAGGGTTCCAATCAGCTCAAAGCTTTATTTTGTTATCTGACTATACTACTAATGTAAAAAAGCGGCCAAGTGCGAGTCGGACTCGCCCATGAAGGGTTCCGTAAAATAAATTGCGGTTTACGATTTATGACGTATTAAAAAAAAAACTACTTACTAGATCTCGTTCAAACCAATTTTCGGTGGTAATGTACATCATATATATTTTTTCGTTTTACCACTTTGGAAGTGTGTCTCGCGCAAAAAACTATACAGTTTAGAAAAAAATGATATTAGCAACCTCAATATCATTTTAGAAGACCTATCCATATCCCACACGAATGGGTATGATGAAAAAAAAGTTTTGAGCTTCAGTTCAAAGAAGAAGCATGGGGAACCCCCAAAATTTATTGTTTTTTTTTTATATTTTTGTGTGAAAATCTTAATGCGGTTCACAGAATACATCTACTTACCAAGTTTCAACAGTTTTAATAGTTCTTATAGTTTCTGAAAAAAGTGGCTGTGACATACGGACGGACAGACAGACAGACAGACATGACGAATCCATAAGGGTTCCGTTTTTTGCCATTTGGCTACGGAACCCTAACAAACGATCGAACGCACGAACTGACTAACAAGACAAGTTAATATATAGTTCGTGATAATAATATAACACACTTCGTCTTTAGGAGACACTGATTTGGGTAGTATCTTATACATTTGTAAACGCTCTACATTGCACCAGTAATTGATAGAGCTGAATTACTAAATCAACTCTAACTAATTCTAAATTGCACTAATTGGTCTCGATGGCGACGAATTTAATTTAATTTTCTCATTAATCCGGATTTCCAATTTAACTTCTCGACACTTAATTGATTCGATTTCGTTTTATCGACACTACTTTAATTTAATAAATAAATGATGACTAAGGCCGTGGTTATGAACGAGCGGGGCGTTAAGCGGCGCGAGGCGCGGGCTGTCAGACGAGTATCTAAACACCGACGGCTGTTAATAAACTCTTCTAAAAAAGTCGCCGTCAATAGAACTTGCAAATTTGAAATGTCAATTCCAATACATTGTTTGTTTACATAGTTTGCAAGTTCTATTGAATTACACTTTAGGCAACACCATATATGTACATATAAGCGCTTGGGCGCCGCTTTTGTATTTGTGTTTGGGCCGCGGGTCGCGTCGCCACACGCCCGCTTATCAAATAACGCGGCCTTAGGTATTTTTGCAAAGCTGAAATGAACTTATTTAATCTTATAATAAATGAAAGCATATTTATCGAGGTTTATTTATGTATAGTTAAAATACTTGTAATCCATCCATACTTAATATAATAAATGCGAAAGTAATTCTGTCTGTCGTTTCTGTCTGTCTGTTACCTTTTCACGCTTAAACGGCTGAACCGATTTAGATAAAGTTTGACTGGAGAAAAATTTAGACTATAAGTATTTATCATAAAATCTCGACGTAATCCATAGATTCTACAGATTTAATTACTCTGACGCCAATATAACGTCAGCCTGTATTGAACACTAGACGTAACATTTTGATTTATCTCATCTTCATAACAAATACTCAACAATTTAATATTCCTTAATTTTATAGTCCTTAACACAATTCAATTAAGAACTAAATTCAAGTAAATAAGATAAACATATCGAAAACATTTACGCATTGCAATCAACCAATCATAAATCAGTATTTTAGACAGAACGAACGTCAAAGATGTCGACCAATCAAGATGCAGCATTCAGTATGTATTCCATAATCGAATTAATTCATTTTACGCTATGTTTAGCAAGGACGCTTCACACAAACAGCGCAATTGCAAATTGGAACTTTACGTTAATATGTTTAAGGTTTAAAATTGATGGTTAAAGGGATAGTTGTTGTGAATAATTACGAATGTTTATTGATCGTGTAAGGACAGTTGTTAGATGTTATTTATTGTTATGTTAATTGGGCTTAATGCCGTTGTCGTTTAAGGATTAGTGTTAAGGCCTCCACACACCGGTCGCGGGCGCGGGCCCGCGCAAGTTGTAAAACATTGAAACTACACTTCAAACACACATCGAACGCGGGCCCGCGGGCCCGCGTTCGCGACCGGTGTGTGGAGGCCTTAAGGTTATATGCGTGGGCAATGAGAATCGTTTAACTTTAGACGTAATAAAATTATGTGTGTTTATTATGCACTGCCTGCTTGCGCGGCCCACCGGGCGTGTTACACAGACCGCAAGCGATGTCGCCGGAAAATATAAAGCCTATTTTCAACATAAAACTCCATTCTACATACACGGTGTTCCCGGGAATTTCCGTTCATCATCATCATATCAGCCAAAAGACGTCCACTGCTGGACATAGGCCTCCCCCAAAGAGTGTCACAATGGCCGGTCACAAGGTGGACTGATGACCTGGTAAAGGTCGCGGGAGTCCGCTGGATGCGGGTGGCGCAGGAATTTCCGTTTACTTCGGCATATTGCAGAGTACATTCACAGAAACAAATTAGCATAATTATTTGTAAAAAAAAAACTATTTTTGTAAAATAATTTAATGAAGCATTAACGGTTATTGTCTTATTGTCTTGAAACACATGAAATTAAAAAAATATGTCACATCGAACGAACTCACAATATGTAGGTAAACCTTCTTGTAGTGTACCTAAGTATAGGAACCTTACAAAATTTAAAAAAAAACTGTTACGACGTCACAGTTAAGAGCCACTTACATTGGTTAAATCTGCAAAACTGATTAAATTAAACATTGAATATCTTGATAACAGTAAGAGTTAAGATACTACTGTCTTGGAGAGATTAACTTTATTTGATCTAAACTATGCCCCTTTGAATGAATGAATGAATGAATATTTGTTTATTTCGGAGTAAAGGGTACATCCATATATTATGTTAGTAACAATTTTTACTCAGGCCTATGTTATTTCTCATAGCTCACTTGTGAGCAATGAGACACTTCACTTGTCAGTTGCAATTAACGGATATTGTCAAAAACACGTAGTATACAGAGTGTCCCAAAAGTCAAAGTCCAGCCACAAACGGTTCATAGCCCAAGTCATAACAATTATAATTATAATATATATTGTTAATTTATAATAGGGGTATAGACGCAAAATTTATTAATACTCCAAAAGAAAGAAGGCAAAAAAATATGCCTAGTGACGAAAATCCCAATCAGATATCTCAAAAAATTACGAAGCTTTAATACCACTGTTTTGAGAGAGAAAACGCTAGGGGATCGTGATGTCACGATCCACGAGCGTCATAGTAAATGACAATCGTTTCATATGAAGGTGCGTTTTGCAGAAAAGGGACAGAATATGCCCCCTCTTAAAACTTACTAGACGACGATAAACATACTTATATAGATAAATAAATACTTAAATACATAGAAAACATCCAAGACTCAGGAACAAATATTCACACAAATAAATGCCCTTACCGGGATTCGAACCCAGGACCTCTTGCTTCGTAAGCAGGGTCACTACCAACTAGGCTAAAGCGGTCGTCAATTATTTAATCCCTTGCTTTACTTTTTTCTCCATTTGACAATATTTTTAATCCTTTTACGAGAAAATACATGATTTTTGGTTATTTTATTTTGTGTCTACACCCCTAGGTATTGATTGAGCTGATTCGCACGAAGCACTTAGCTTCCAGTTTTCTCGCGAGGACAGCTAAAAGGGTGGAACTCACTTCCGTTCCGTCAAACAATTTCCTAGCTACTTTTAACTTGGATCTTTTTAACGCGAAATGTGGACAAAGTCGCGGGCAAAAGCTAGTATTTGGCCTTGGTTACCTCAAAAAACCGTATCCTGTCCCGTATCCGGTACAAGCTTTTCATGCAACTATATCACGGTGATATCACTACACTTAGCGGACGTCACTACTCAAATAATTACTAATTAACCAAACTTTATTACCCATTCAGTTCACAAACACTAATTTCGCACCGACGAGCGTGATTGCGTATTCGTTGATCGCGTAATTTATATCCCACCAAAAACATAAATGTAAAAAAGGAGGTGGGCTTCGCCGCAAAAAGAATGGAGATGTAAATGAGTGCCATGTTATATGCAAAATCCAAATATGTATTTATAGGAACAAAACAATTATTATAGGTATTCAATAAAGCAAATAAATAGAGTTTAATATTTGTTCATAATGTTATTTTGTTCCTATATAAATACATATTTGGATTTTGCATATAACTTGGCACTCATTTAGATCTCCATTCTTTTTGCGGCGAAGCCCACAGCCAAGCATAATTTTTGTATTGAACTTGGCTCTCCTTTTTTACATTTATGTTTTTGGTGGGATATTACACTCGGCGCTGGCTAGCCAGTTCCTTTGCTTGAACTTGGCTTGACACTTTGCCGCGTGTCTAGATTTCGTAAAGTTTGTTCCTACTAGATGTCTCTTCTGCCCAATTGCTGAGGAATATATCCAGGAGAATCACGGGGAGAGGCCTTTGCCAAGCAGTATGACACACAATAGGCTCATAAAAAAAAAAGTTTGTTCAGTTCGTTACGCGTAAGGTAAACGTTCGTTCCAGTGCTCGACACTGGCGATACAATTCTTGAC
This sequence comes from Epinotia brunnichana, assembly GCA_963854355.1. Classification (NCBI taxonomy): domain Eukaryota; kingdom Metazoa; phylum Arthropoda; class Insecta; order Lepidoptera; family Tortricidae; genus Epinotia; species Epinotia brunnichana. The sequence goes on along the minus strand of OY977951.1, from coordinate 27,322,290 downwards.
CTTTTTAATCTTAATTCATAATCATAACTACTTGAACTCATCCTCCTTAGCGAGTTCCCAGTTGTACCTAGGGTCCGTTAAGGCACAAAACATTTTGTGGTTAAGGCACCTAAGTACAATAGTTGGCGAATTAACTAGTTAGGGTTCCGTACGCAAAGAGTAAAACGGGACCCTATTACTAAGACTTCGCTGTCCGTCCGTCCGTCTGTCTGTCACCAGGTTGTATCTCAAGAACCGTGATAGCTAGAGATTTGAAATTTTCACTGATTATGTATTTCTGTTGCCGCTATAACAACAACAACTAAAAACAAAATAAAAATTTTTTTTAAGGGGGCTCCCATACAACAAACGTGATTTTTTTGCCGTTTTTATAGATAATGGTACGGGACCCTTCGTGCGCGAGTCCGACACGCACTTGGCCGGTTTATTTTTTATTTTTTATTAAGTGACTGCAATGTGCCCTTCCAACCCAGTGAGTGAACTGGACCTTGTTTGTGATTAGACTGGTTTCCTCACAATGTTTTTCTTTACTATTGTTAAAAATTGGTTCGCCTGAAGTAATTGCTTCAGTAAACTTTATGAAAGCCAGCCCCGATCTATATCAAGGCTGTATAAGATTCGCTTAAAGTGTTTATATGACCAACTTGATTGAATCTTATATTAGCACCTAAATCGGTCCGTGTGGGGCCGCGACACCCGCTGACCTAATTCGTTTATTGCTTTCATTTGGACTGCATGCATAGGGCCGGACCTGCATCAGGCTCTGCTAGATTCAAAACTTCATATGTCTAGAGTTCCAGGCTATTAGAATAATAAATAAAACATTTAATTCATACGCACGCCTTCTTTTTTTTCCGTCATCAGTAACTGCACGCGGCTCTCTATGACATTTGGTCGAGCACCCCTAACCTAGCTGTAACCGTTTAGCCAGGCTGTAGTGCAATTTTTTTCCAAGAGCCAAATCCCAAGATGTCAGATCAGGAACAAAATAAGTTTGGATCAAAATTTTTATTTTTGGTACTCGCTTTATTGCTGACTGCACTTGTTTTCGCACTATCATCAATTACTTGTTGAACAATGAGCAAACTCGACGATCTTGTGTCGTTTGGGAGTTGTTACCCACCTTCTGTCTCCATCATCAGATCGGCTCGATGGTGCCAAATGGTATTTGCATTGTCATCGCATTTGCATAAGTAAATACTAAATGACAGCTCAATCTGATCCAGCAAGGGGCTGAAAACGGGTTTGCAATTTTTAAACATACTTATCTACATACATACTAAGAGCAAGATAAATAATAGCTTATAAAAATAACACGAAATGACTACGGAAAAGTAACGTTGCTCTTACGAACAAATAAAATATCCGCGGTATAAAGTGTGGTAGGGTAGACAAATAAGTTTTTGTTTTTATGTTGTGAAAATCCTCAGAACTTAAATTTTATACTGAAAACATGTCAAGAACTTCCTGGATACCCACATTATGAGCTGTTTAATTGCCTGCCTAAAGGACAATAGGTTAAGCATGTAATTAATGATACATCCATAAATAATTCCCATAGAAAACTTGTTTCTAAATTATCGTTCTAAGTTTCCGGAAATTTCTGAGTACTTTCTTGATATTTTGCAACCTGTAACATTGCTATGGACAAGTAAACTTTGATATAAATTGTAAGGTCAACAAATAACCATAAATTTATCGTATCTGAAATTACAAACAATTAAAATAATCACAGAAATTACAAAGATCTACTTAAAAAACTAACATTAGTCACATATTGCAACAACAATCATGCATTACAATTGTTAGTAGCACTAACGGATATCAAACAAGGACATTCGTCCGTCACCTGCATTGCCATCAGTTACACATCCTAAACAAACAGATTTCGTTCCTGCATCCTGCATCTATACCAAAACCCCCCGCGTCATTGACATTTCAGTTAAATATAAAAAAAAGTTGAATCATGAATAAAATATTTACAATCTGATAATCGGCGCCCGCCAATCGGTAATCCATAGATAAGAGAAAATTTCGCAGTTACGAATGACGTAGCAGTACATGTGATTGGAGCCAGTGATGTCATTGACCAACCCTATAAAGGAAAATGAAGTGTGCATTGTGACAGATGAAATAATAAAGGTACTTAACTTAATAGATGAAAACGACGTTGTTTTGATCGCTGGTAATTGAGACAGCAAAACGGCAGACAAGGCTATCAAAGTTAATATTTTGACAGTCGTGCAGATTTATGAGGTCTCAAGTTTATGGTAATGAGGTGGACAATCGGTATGTTATTAGATAAAATATGTTTATTGTAAGGAAGCTGAATGCTGAGGCTTAGCGAGGCTGGAGGCGGGTGGCGCAGGACCGGTCACTTCTGACAATGTTTGGGGGAGGCCTATGTCCAGCAGTGGACATCTTTCGGCTGATATGATGATGAAGGAAGCAATTTATCTACAATACTAATATTATATAGAGGAGCCTGTGAGATTGAAGCTTTCTCAGTTTAAAGTAATTTCCGGAACCGCTAATCCGATTTCAATTTTCTGGATGGTTATAGCTGCTACATATTTTATCATTCTGGTTTGCCTGCATTCTTTGCATTACGCGGGCGAAGCCACACGGACACCTAGAGTAATATAATTAGATATCAAAGCTGAATACTAAAACACATTCATGTGACAAAATATTTGTCATTGAACGTTTACCTTACGTTACTGTCGACGTGGCTGACGAATCCCTTTAGATTTAGAGCATTTTCGTTGATACTTACAAAAAACGCGAGCAGTCAGATAACCATAGGCATTACAGTTTTAATTTTATTACATGCAATAGTATTTACTACATTTATAATTTAGTTTCATTAGTTATCTTTTTAACACTGAAATTAGATTCGTGTTTTTTTTTCGATTTACAAGAGATCCTTTTTGTATCCTTGCGTTTCCTACGCTTATTTAAATGCCTATGATATTAATGAAATTATGATATTGTTAACTGAATCAAAGAATTAATAAAAAAGCGGCCAAGTGCGAGTCGGACTCGCACATGAAGGGTTCCGTGAAATAAATAGCGGTTTACGATTTATGACGTATTAAAAAAAAAACTACTTACTAGATCTCGTTCAAACCAATTTTCGGTGGAAGTTTGCATGGTAATGTACATCATATATTTTTTTTAGTTTTATAATTCTCGTATTTTAGAAGTTACAGAGGGGGCACACATTTTACCACTTTGGAAGTGTCTCTCGCGCAAACTATTCAGTTTAGAAAAAAATGATCTTAGAAACCATAATATCATTTTTGAAGACCTATCCAATGATACCCCACACGTACGGGTTTGATGAAAAAAAAAAATTGTGTTTCAGTTTTATGTATGGGGACCCCTAAAACTTAATGTTTTTTTTCGATTTTTGTGTAAAAATCTTAATGCGGTTCACAAAATACATCTACATACCAAGTTTCAACAGTATAGCTCTTATGGTTTCGGAAAAAAATGGCTGTGACATACGGACGGACAGACAGACGGACGGACATGACGAAGCTATAAGGGTTCCGTTTTTTGCCATTTGGCTACGGAACCCTAAAAAGCTCGATATATCGAGAGAGGGTTTGCAGGACTAAAAGAGTTAGCTTGAGAGGTTTAGATAATATTATTTTAAAGAGGGAGGGAGGTGGGTACGACTACGATCCGCATTGGAAAACAATGTACTTAAATAAAGCGTACCTACCTAATATGCCTTCAACCCAAATTCTATTTCTCCACCCCTTCTGTCCAACCAATCACCTCTTACCCAAATTTGCCTCACCCTCTCAATACGATGGGAGTGCCCACATTTCTATTAGTACGTTTTGCACATGCGCATTCCGATTTTTGACGCCATATTTAGAAGAGAGTAGAGACATTTGGACGTCTGCCAGACGGTCGCCAACACGCCCCTCCGACCGAGCGACTTTGGTCCGCACCGACCGTGTAGACAGTTGTTTGGAGCAAAATTTCATACTACAGCGGTCGGTGCCGACCAAGGTCGCTCGGTCGGCGGGGCGTGTTGGCGACCCTCTAGCAGACATTTTAGGAGGAGGCTGGTTAAATCGGCCCTAGGTATTGGCACCCCACTTTGCGTACTTGTTTGTATTATGTCCAAAGTGTTAGATTAGGTTAGGTAGAGGAGAGGGGCCGTTAGTCATTTATTTGAATGATTTTACTAGATTTGCGAAGATGCTTCGCTGTTTGGGTATTTGGATTAGATTCTCTTTCATGCGAAAAATGATGTGTACGTTATTGAAGAATTTTCCAGTAATTAGATGTATACAGGGTGACTAGTAATTCGACCTATTCCTTGAAAGGGGTTATACTAGAGCTAATTTGCAACAATGTATGTCCAGTCAAACACGATTATTTTTGAATTTTTCGAGTTTTTAGTTTAATTGAAAAAAAATCGCCTTGCAGCCTTAAATTGCTGATAGTGACAAAAATGTTATTTTACCATTCAAATGGAAGTACTTTTGTCACAATCACCAGCTTAAGGCTGCAAGGAGATTTTTTTTCATACAAACTAAAAACTCGAATATCTCGGAAACCAGCGAGTTTCGACCCCTGGTTGACTGGACATAAATTGTTGCAAATTAGCTCCTGTAGTCTAGTATAACCCCTTTCAAGGAATAGGTCGAATTACCAGTCACCCTGTATACTCGTACAATACATCTGAATAACGTAGGTCGAGAGGTCGATCACGTAACGCATTGTACGTGCGTCAGGTAGACCTAAATTTCAATTTTTATATGGATAATAATTTACTTTGAAAACAAAGTTTTAACCGACGAAAAATCAATCATCCCCTATTTTCCTACCCTTAGGGTTGGTTTTTTTTTCCAAATGTATATGGGACCAACTTCGGGGTATACCCTTTCCAATAAAAAAAGAATTATCAAAATCGAACTACTCTGTAAAAAGTTATGCGTGGTCATACATAAAAAAATATATATATACGCGTCGACTTGAGAACCTCCTCCGTTTTTTTCGTCGGTTGAAAAATTACAGTTGAATTGTCCTATCGCGCGTTCGATATTGCCGTGATTAGTGTTTTACCCATCTGGCTGAAACACGCAAGGTTACGGTCCAAAGGTAAGTTTGATTACTTAGTAAAGGGTGATGAAATTGAACAGTGTAGTTTAAATGCAATAAACAAGTAATTAAGAGATACCTATTATATTTATTATGGCAAAACATTCTTAGGTAATTCTTGGGACTCTGCGTTTAAGACTGTTCAAACAATCATTACCTACAGCCCGAGAAGATTTTTTTTACAAAAGGGTTCGGGTTATTTCTTAGGCCAAGGAAATAGACGACTTCACACTGTTGTAAGTGATCGTTCTAAGTGCTGATTTCTCATCATTCGATTATCAGTATTTGCTGATTATTGGTAAAATATTTGATTTTGATTAGAAGTCAATGATTAAAATAAATCCTCATTCGAGACTTAATTTGATTTGACTGTGATTGCAATATTTACGGACTTTGATCGCATACCACGAAAAAATCTTATCAGGTACGAAAGAATTTGCAATATCCGTTAATATTCCAAGAGCATTATTTTCTTTAAATAGGTACCTACTCACCTACGCATGCATTTCAGTCCGCATGTCATTTTCAAATGAAATTTTATTTAGTGCTTTCAAAAGAAAAGTTGTACTTAGATTTTGTAGTGCGGTTTATTGGCATCTAATTTACTTGTATAGGTAACTAACACTCTCTCGATCCATACCGTTGATGTCCGAAATAAATTATTAATAATAATAGTAATAGGGGAAATCGGTGACTGTGGCCGTGTGTGAGATGCGCGCGCGCGGATCGAACGACAGAACGCGGCCACAAGTAGTGAGCGCGGGCGGATCCCGCACAGCTTGTGGTTCGGCCGCGGTCATTCTCACACTCGGTAAACTCCGAAGACTCGTCCGCAACTTAAAGCCGCCGCTACTGGCTCAATGTGCAGATGCAGACCCTCTTAAAGTGTCTGCTAGACTGTCGCCAACACGCCCCTCCGACCGAGCGACCTTGGTCCGCACCGACCGTGTAGACAGTTGTTTGTAGCAAAATTTCATACTACAGCGGTCGGTGCCGACCAAGGTCGCTCGGTCGGAGGGGCGTGTTGGCGACCCTCTAGCATACACTTAACGGCCTGGCCACGGACACGCGGGGCGACGGCAGTGGCAGCGGTTTCTCGACCGCGCAATGAACAGATTCAACGCTTGCCGCTGCCGCCGCCGCGCGTGTCCGTGGCCAGGGTGTTAGTGTTCTTCCTCATTGCTTGATTACTTCTAGTATACTTATAAGAGTGCTTATTTCCAGTGCGGCAATGTGTGCGCGGCGGCCGCGCCGGTAAGCGTCGGCGGGCCGGCGGGCCCATGCGCCCGCGCGGCCGGCCGGCGCCGCGTACACCCGGCCGGCGCCGACCCGCGCTACTATGCGCATGCCGAGCGCCCTTATCATTCTGCTCGCGGTAAGTTACTATCCTACAGTACACGATAACCACCGGACACTTATTGCTGCTAAACGTAAAAGAGCTGTCAACCGATGGCGGTTCGCGGCAAGTACATTATCGCAGTGCGACCACATCGGCGGCGCTGTTACGTGCTTGCGTTGGGTTGACACCCGGTGGAGTAGATGAGCGATGAGGTGGGTGGGGTGTACCGGAGGTGATGCGATGAGGTGGCGATAAGTACGCGATAACCTTAGGGCAGGCATGCGAACGGAAATAATGCGATGCTGCCCCGCCCGCGCCCCTGATGTACGCAAGCACCCGCGTGTGTCTCCCCGTCTCGCACGTCGCGCGTCTGTCCCATTAAGAATTAAGATTTTTTATTAATTCACACACAAGTAAAGGATGACTCACGCGGGAACGGGCCGTGTCCGGCCCGGGCCGTTTTCTTAGAAAAACGAAGGCGTTTTTGCGAGGCCGAGCTATACGCAAGCCCGGCTGGGTTGTGCCGATACCGAGCCGCTCGATCCTCGGCCGTGGCTCGGCCGTTGTTTTTCTTCGAAAACGACCCGGGCCGGACACGGCCCGTTCTAGCGTCAGTCATCCTTTAACAGTATATCACCAAATCACATATATTATGTGGTACCTAGTTTCGTTACATAATACATAACTAGAGATATTTACACACACTTTAAGGATGACTCACGCTAGATTGGGCTTTGTCCGGCACAGCCGACACTGAGCCGCCTCCCACCCTTGGCCGTGGCTCGGTCGGGCTTGGGTATGGCTCGGCCGCACAAAAACGCCGTCGTTTTTCTTAGAAAACGGCCCGTTCTAGCGTGAGCCATCCTTTATGCGAAATTTAAATTTATATCACATACAACATGAGATAACGTTGTAAAACAATATAAGAAAACTAAAATAAACTCATAAACTATCGTGTGCTATTTGCTATAGCTCTGTCCCACAGCACACTTGGCAGACGGCGCCAAGTTGGCCACCTTTGGCACCGTCTGCCAAGTACATCCGGCCATTTCAGGACTGACAGACTTAGGTTTACTCTTTCTATATACGATGAAAGGGCTAAATAGTAAATATATAGACCGGAAGTGAAGGATTTTAGGTGCGATAATCCTCTGATTCTTGCTCAGCACAACTTCTCGACCTGCTGCCATGCATTTTATCGTGTTGTCATGAGACTTAGACGTATTGGGAGTGGGCTTACGGACTATTGGATCTTATAGAAAAAAAATATATCGTAATTAATATCGTTATTAAGCGCGTAGTTTTGTTTAATAATATAGTAAGTGTGAGCGTAATCAATTACCTACCTACCTGGTAGGTAATTGATTATGCTCACGCGTTTGCGGCATCCAAGCAATGCTGCGACAGGAAAAGTTTCGAATCAAAATCCTTTAACGACATTCGATTGGTGTTAAAACACAAATCCATTAATTCCATTAAAACCGTCATGTTACAGTTTGCTTAATCATCTTCATAATTATTACGTCATTGTGCAGAGACGTCACGTGATAGACGAGTTATGTTTATCACACGTTGTAAAAATACTTATAGACGGAGAGCTGAGGGACCAAAACTGCAACAGTTTTATAAAGGCTGATATTTTAATATTAGGTCATAAAATAGCTTGAAAATCAATAGCCTGCCGTCAGTCAGCCAGTTTTTGGGACAACTGGCGTGGTTCCGAACTTGTTAAGAAAACACCTACGTCGCAACTGTTTTATAAAATCTGAAAATTTGTCTGTGGATAGTAAGACAACTAACAAACTATGCGGACATAGTCAGTCTGCAGAATATTGGAACAGTACGCGTCAGCAGCCCGCTAAACCCGTCAAAAATTTGGTTGGTGAAAGTGTTTTATAAAATTTTAAAAAAAATCGTGCAAACAGTTTATAGTACCTAAAACCAGACTAACGTACTCAGCCCAAAGTTTTACGGAACATACGCCGTCAGCAGCCAATAGAACGGCGCGCCGCACCGCGAAAAAAATATAGGTACTTTCCGTTGACCTAGAACTGTGAAATTTGGCAAGTAATATTTTAGTTTCGATCAAAGAGGAAAATTGAAAAATTATTTGCCACGAGCGGGATTTGAACCCGCGACCTCTGGAATCCGTCCATTGCTCTTATCCAACTGAGCTACCGTGGGTCCCGCCAGTGGCAACGAACCTTTCAATCCCTTAACTCTTCTAATTAACCTTAAGGAGGCTCGTAGCGACATCTACCGTGAAATTGTTACAAACTTCTGATACGGCACCAACGTCCCAAGTTACATTTAGAATCGTTAGTAACAATGCGCTACTACATTTTAACAGTAAATTTATACTAAGCAGAAACGTCCGCTACCGAAATTCTAAGTTTCGATCAAAGAGGAAATGTGAAAAATCAAATTAGAGGTCGCGGGTTCAAATCCCGCTCGTGGCGAATAATTTTTCAATTTTCCTCTTTGATCGAAACTTAGAATTTCGGTAGCGGACGTTTCTGCTTAGTATACGTAATATCTTCTTACGAGTATACTACAAGTACAGGGAAAAGTCTGAAAACCATTTGTAATTAAATCATAAAAAATATAGTTTTTACTTTAAGTACGTAATCAATCATCGATTAAAGTACCTACAAATTTGAAAAAAAACTCGGTGAGCGAGTCCGACTCGCACTTGTCCAGTTTTTTAGGGTTCCGTACTCAAAGAGTAAAACGGCACCCTATTACTAACACTCCGCTGTCCGTCCGTCCGTCCGTCCGTCTGTCTGTCACCAGGCTGTATCTCACTGATACCGTGATAGTTCCAGTTGAAATTTTCACAGATGATGTATTTATGTTGCCGCTATAACAACAAATACTAAAAACAGAATAAAATAAATATTTTTATTGATAATGGTAAGGAACCCTTCGTGCGCGAGTCCGACTCACACTTGGCCGGTTTTTTATTATTTCATGCCCGTGACAGGTGACCTTAAGCTGCTTTTCCACGAGTCGCGGAATACAAACTAATTATTATTTTCATCCTCCTTGCGTTTTCCCGGTTGTACCCTAGGAGCCCGGGCACTTTAGCACTTTGGCACCTTTCATAATCATAATCATAAATTTATTTCGTAAGTAAAAGTACAAATTGCTACTTACATTTTAATTTACAAATTTGTATGGTCAAAACCAAAAGTAAGTGTCAACTGACCCCCGTACTAGTTTGCACTGTGTCACGGTGGGTCAGGACCTTATCTCAAGATTTGGCGTAGCCACTAGTTTTTCAATTCAATTCAATTCAATTTCTTTATTTCGGACATACATAGTATCCATAGAGTGTTAGTAAACATAAAAAAATACTTAATCTAGTGTTAGTGTTAGTATTGATAATTAGATTATTATATTTAACAAATGTCAGACTTACACTAAAATCCATTAAAGCAAATTACTCAGCATCAGCACGAAATCAAAATTTTACACAATCTACATTAATATATATTAAAAATTGCACTATGCTTTTAATTTGGTCGGACCAATGTTTTAATATCGGACCATCAAACCTGTCAACAATTTCCTTTAGAATGCTGTTGGGACTATGCCTCACACGACTTAGTAATGAGACTATATTTTTTCTAATTATGGTCTGAAAACTGTCCGTGCGTTTTACGAAAAGGTTTTCAGAAAAAGGGAAAACTACACCGTATCGGGATTAGATCGGTTTTTCCTCACGATGTTTTACTTTACGTCACCGGACGGACAGTTCCTGATAAAATATCAAATTATATTTCGTACGTACATTTTTTTCTGCATATAGGTAGCTAGTGGTTCTGTGAGCAGTAGAAATCGAGAGTTAAAAAAAGTTAAAGTTAAAAAAAAAACAGAATTGGCAAAAATAATCTATAGTTAAACTAGCGACCCGCCTCGGCTTCGCACGGGTTTATATGTATGCAAATAATAATAACATGCATGTTTTATACATATAAACCTTCCTCTTGAATTACTCTATCTATTAAAAAGAACCGCATCAAAATGCGTTGCGTTGTTTTAAAGATCAAAGCATACATAGGGACAGACAGACAGACAGCGGGAAGCGACTTTGTTTTATACTATGTAGTGATAATTAACGAACAAGATCACAAAATTTCACGTAAATCGGTTGAGAAATGCAACCTGTAGAGGAGAACAGCGGGACAGCGGGACATCCGGACACACGAAAGAATTTTGGTCCAAGCTCAAACGGAGAACTTCGCTCGCTTCGCTCAGTCGTTCAATTCACGACATTGATGATATCTCCGTCCTTCGTCAGTCGATAAAACATTGCAGCCCTGTATTTAATACCTACACGTTATGTCACTAGCCAAGACATGGCACCCGTTTGTTGCACTTAATAAAATGGAATTAATGATGTCAATAAAAACTGATTCAATGCTATTTGTCATCTTCATCTAATCTGCATTCCAGCGCGCTGACGTACGGAAAAAGCAACGTGTTCACTGGTCGACTACGTAAAGCCAGATTCACACTCATTAGATTAACATAAATGTCACTTTTTATATGGGAAAATGACAGATGAGTTGTCCTAGCGTGCGTTCGGAGAGTTACGTGATGACCTCTCTCAGCGCACTAGTAAAATATTTAAACTGCTGGTCGATTAAGTACGTAACGCATTGTACAGTCACCGATATTTTTGAACACCTATGTATAGTGTACCTACCTATGTATGTGATGGCGACTGTACAGTCACCGGCATAAATATATGATGGAATAAAGGCCGCAAAAATATGTGATGACAACTCTATCCCTAGCGTTGTAAGAGCGTGTCAGATATTTTTGCGGCCGTTGATTCATCATTATATTGATGCCGGTGACTGTACAGTCGCCATCACATACATAGGTAGGTACCAGTGTTGGGCAAAACGTAATTGAATTACAAATTATAATTACAGGGAAAATGAAATTGTAATTATAAGTTTCAATTACAATTACAAAATGTAATTATTAATTGAATTATTAATTACATTTTGCAATTAATTACTTATTAAATTACAAATTACTTTTGTTTTATTAAGAGTGTATGAGTGTAATAACTTTGTTTTCGAAGAGCTTTGCAAGGTTTAGCTTGAAATGAAAAAAAAAATTATACGTGTTGTATGCAACTAATTTTACATTTTTATATTTGTCCGGTCTAACCTAACAACACTTTTAGTTTTGTGGTTCAGTCAATTCAAATAAATATAAATATAGGTACACACATTTATTGTTTTGATTATTACATCATTGCAATCAGACCAAGTAAACACGTATGCTTCTCATTGTTTATAAAAAAGTTGACTTAAAGTAATTTAATTTACAAATAAATGTAATTACAATTACAAATTACAAAGTAATTTCAATTACATGAAATTTTAATTACATTCAATTTAATTAACGTAATTGAATTAATAATTTTGTAATTTGTAATTAAATTACAAAAAGTAATTAATTACGCCCAACACTGGTAGGTACACTATAGGTGTTCAAAAATATCGGCACATGCACCCTAATGCCTTGAAAATAGAGGTGTGTTCCGATGTTTGTGACGTGCTTGTTTGCTCCGATGTATGTGATGGCGACTATACGCGCATCAGGAAGATCTAAATGTCAATTTTTGTACGGGAATATGACAGTTAAATTGTCCTAACGCTCTTTCGAAACGTTACGTGTTTACCCCCCTGGACTTCAATTAAGGTGACTGTAGTCCTATAAATTTTGTCACGCATGTTTGCTAATGTCGGCTCGATATGCCGTGCTCTGCGCCCGCGCACGGACTAACTTGCGAAATTTTAATTAAAAATTCATAAATGATTCTCAAAACTAATGATTATAGATTACGGAATATCAAACGTTCAGATTTAAGATGAACCAATAATTATGTTTTCGAAGGAAACGTGAAAATTTATAGCGGCAAATTATACTTACATTGAAAATGGTCTTATTTTAGGTTTTTATGACATAGTATTTAATAAATGTCCTACAAAACATACAAACGTTCAAATGAATGATATATATAAAGATAACATATTATATTTTATCACATTTATTCACTAACTCATTCAAGAGCTACCTATATATATCGCGTTTGCTACTAATTTTTCCAATTCCTTGCAGGTACTTGGTATTCTAAGTTCTAAGCACTCTAGAATTCCTGTAGGTTTTACGTTTCTCAAGTCACAAATAATATAATTTTAATTAACTACCAGTACTAGATTGGAACTCTTTGGGGGAGGCCTATGTCCAGCAGTGGACGTTTTTCGGCTGATATGATGATGATGACTAGATTGTTTATGTCGAAATGTGATTTTCTTAAAATTTCAAACTTAATGACCATTATGCGTCATTTCCCTTGCAACGTTGCAACTGTTATGAAATGTATAAAATTGCAAGTGAAAATTGTATTCATACAATCAAATTTAAAATGATTGGTATTCCACTACAACAAGGTGTAAAACGATAAAAAGTCTACATCATTAACCTACTGACTGAGACACAATAACACTTAAAAACGGGAACGCCATTTTTCTAACCGTTCGACCGACATGAAGATTACAATGATAATCCGGATTCATTTTTATCAGACTCTTATTGGCGCTGGTGTTCGGTGGCATTTCTAATAAGGCCGGTCAAATCGTCTACATTTTATCCCCCTACGACTCTATCGTGCGTGGCAGTATGCTACGAGCCGCAACCTAAGCTAGTCGTCTTAGAAAAAGTTACGGCGCTGACAGCTGTAGCCGCGCCGCGGGACTGAAAATTTGAAAATGGAACATTTTTGAATTAGTTCTTTTGTTATTTTATCTGTGACGCTATAAACTAATATTATCGACAAGTGAAAATATGTCAAAACGGACGTTTCCAGAGCACGCGAGTGATTAAAATATAATTTTTCAAATGAACGGAAGTGTTGACCTCAAGTTTTATGTATGATTTATTCAAGACCTTGGACAAATTTAATTTTGCTCATGGCAATTAAAATGGTGAGTGAATTAATATATAAAACGTCTTAATTTAATTTTAGTGTCAATAACGCTTGTTTTTAATCAACAAGTTTAATGTTTTATGGCTTTGAATTGTTGTTAACAGTTAGAACAAGTTTTACTAAATTTACTTCACATAATTTTATAAGTAGTTATAAACATTATGGACGTGTTAAAGGTATCCGATAGCATTGCTACGGAGCTAATGCAGCTTGAATGTTCGTGTTTCAATAGATCGTTAAGTATCACGAAATGGCAGTATGTTAACATAACATAAACATGTCACCATAAAAGTGAATAATCCCGTCGGTAGGGAAAATCGCATGAAACACTAGCTTTTGTGTAAGTTACAATATTAAACGACATAATAATTCATCGTCAACTTCACGTAACAATTTAATACGCAGAAATTGTAAACATAGCGTTTGAAATCTGAAAGTAAATAAGAAAATAACCTATGTATATGTGTAGGTATACAAGTTTCTATACGAGGGTGCGCAGCTTATTATAACTACAAAAAAATCGGGGCCGGTCGAAATTGTTTGATTTTGAGGCTCTGTAATGAATCAACCGTAATGTTTGAAATTTGTATGGTTTTGTAAATACTGATGAAAGATTAGGCGGTTTCGAACTGTGAATTCGTTACTGCTTTTAACTACATAACATATGTGATTTTTTGATGAACCGTTATGGCACGAAAATTGATGTACCGATTTTTTTCATTTATTACATTATCCTATAACTTGCGTAGTTCTTCACCTTTTTACCGTGCACCTGTATTCAACACGCGATAAAATGATACGGTTTAAATACCTACGTTTAACCTTTTTACACATCCAATTACGTGATAAAAGGACCAAATAATAATTAACATACGTGTGTGGACTGATTATTATTATTCAATTTATTTAATAAACAGAGTATATAAACATGGGTACATTAACTGGGTCTCACAAAACTGTCGGAACAGTTTGTCTGTGTGATTATAAACATCATAGTACAGAGTTAATAATTAATTAATTAGGTATTTATAAATAGGTTTAGGTTAAACACATGTTACATACAATTGTATACAGTTACTTATGCCTTATGTGTTATGGTACTTAAATAATGTCGTTTTAATTTTCTTTTAAAGTCGTTTTTTATTCTTTCACGGCTGATAATTTCTGGTAAACTGTTCAGAAGGTTGCGGGAGTCCGCTGGATGCGGGTGGCGCCGGATTTGTCATTGTGGCACTCTTTGGGGGAGGCCTATGTCCAGCAGTGGATGTCTTTCGGCTGATATGATGATGATGATTATATATACATACATATCTACATAGATAGGGAGAGCTTACGGATTTCGACTTCTTGACAAATCTCGCGGTCTTCATACAAGCTCGTCGGTGTAGGGTTACTCTTGACCTAACCTTTTTACATCGCAGCCAATTTTAACTGGCGAGCCTTAGGCGAATATAATTTGAGAAATACATGTCCAGCCACGAACCCTAGTCCTGCCATCCATGGCCATAATAATTAATGGTTTTAGTATATGTTTTTAATTTCTTATAATTTTTATGTCAACGTAGACCGCGGTCAGTTTTTGTATGGGTGGTCGCTTTACTAAAATTTTTCTTAGGCAAGCGCACCTCGGGCTTAGGGTATAGGTTGCAATGCAACAGAGATAACGCTAAGATGTGGAAAATAATAAGGCGCTTTTTTATTGCAGCTTGGGTCCTGTAACACAGGGTTTCCTAGCTCAGGCAGGACACAAGGTCGAGACTCATATTGTAATGTGGTCTTATATAATAGTTTTTTTTTGTCTTTACATATCATTACATCCTTGAAGTTGTAAAATATATGTGGAAGTTCAAGGGTGACTTTAAAAAGCGCCGTCCAGACCAGAGTAAAATGGGTCGAGAATTGAAACCATTCTTTGCGGTTAGTCGGAGTAAAAATATTTATTTATTTAAAATAATTACACAGCACAACAGTTAAAAACTGAGTCACTGTGAATTACAAATTTGATATATACATTTTAATATATGACAGAAGAATTACATCTATCCAGCACCTCACAGTACCTTAATTCCCGATACACGATACACCATTCCCCAACTACTTCCAAAGACGACCACATTTAATTATTTGAGCTCGGAAATCGAGCAATAATATAATTATAATAGTAGAATGCGTTTTATATTATTAAGGAATTTTATAATTATTAATCGAATAATCTTTATCGACATTACAATTATTATTATTTTGTACAACTAAGAATACTACTATTTTATTCTATAGCAAATTTTCTGTGTATATGCCTTTTCATGCAATAAATAATTTGACTTTGACAATAGGTTATCGCAACTTCATTATCAAGTGATTTTAACTCAACTTTTGCAATTTTAACGCTGCATTTTTTAATTATTCATGCTTCATGCTATTAACGTGTTAGTTTCGTTCGAGTGATTACTTACACCATTGTTTAAATACATGAGCATGTCGTAGTATTAATTTTATTTGCCATAATTAATTTGCTCCCTCTTTTTTGCCCGATTATGTCAGAGCCGCAAGGGAGGGTAGTGTGGTGTAGTGTGGGGAAGTGTGTTCCACCGTATCCTTCAATCGATCCAAAATTATGCTGCGGGTGACATATGCTAATACCTTTTGTAGGAAAAAACATACATTTTTTTTAGTTAGTTTTCCGTAGTCGGATATAGTTTTTTGAACTTTTTATGCCTGTTTATCTCAAACTCAAACGTTTCGGAATTGTATAAAAAAGCTCACAATAAAATCCTACTTTTGTCTTAGTTCTGATCCTAAAAGTTACATTAGTAAAAAAAATACATAACTAAGAAAAACGGATATAATTATGGTAATCAAAATTATGTCATGTTCACCATTTTTCAATTTTCCTCTCTTCCAAAGGTCAACGTTTTATTACGATAAGCTCAAATCGGAACATTCGATACAGCGGACTATTAAACGATTAAAAACTACATGAATAGCTAGTAATCAACACTCCGACGGTCTAACTATAATTAGATAAATCAATTTCTTTTTTTATTGGGTGTGTTACGATTGTCTTTTTTAACATGTTTTTTTTTTACTTTTTAATCGGAAATAAAAATAAATGTTAGTAGAATAATAAATGTGATGATTGATGAATAATATTGCTTAAGGTCTGTAACAAAAAATCTCTGAAATTCTATTATTTTTAAAGCGCAGTAGGTAAGTTCAGAATGCAAATCGCTTCTTCTAACAAATTATCCATCTAGTAGTAGCATTATGAAACCATGTATAGGAACATGGCTCGACCATCTTATGCATAAAATTTGCATAAACCGATCGGCATTGGCGGAAAAATTGATTTCGTAACAGACGAGAACGCCCATAAAGTTGTGTTATGTTGATTTTAGCAATAGAGCGAGTGATTAATGAGTTAAAGGCACAGTCCAGTCCGCGCACGGTGGCAGAGTTTGACATAATATTGTTTGACCTAATGCAACGTTTTGCATACTTAGTGTTTTTTTTTTATTATTTGATTATAATTTTAGGTTTAGTTATGTTATGGACAAGCACAATATAATACACGTACCTACAAATAATTTCGTTAGAAGAAAACATTATAATGTATGTAGAGGTATGTTTATTTATCTGTCTGTTTATCATTCTGATATTTTTTAATAAACTATAGTTTAATAGGGAATATTCAAACATGTATTTTATAAATCAATTTACTTATTGCGTATAATTTTTTTAAACGTATTGCCATTTTCAGTGAGATTATACATAGGTACTTAGTGATATAAAATGTTATAATGTCGCTGCTGAATATCGTTAAGAGTTTTTTCCGTGATACTAAATCGATATGTTTATTGTTATTAATAAAAAGCGATAGGAAATGACGCGACAACCTAAGATACCTTGATGATTAAATTATTTAATGACCATTTCCCAATCTCTATTGGAATGCGATTGAATCCGTATCTCTCTGATAATGGAGACACACCCGCAGCGCCTTAGGTATTTTTTATCTCTTAATCAGTTTTCCATAATGAATAATTTTGCTTATGGTGAAACATTCTCTACAAATATATACCTACATAACGCCTGTTTCCTGGAAGGGTAGACAGAAGTCATGGATTTAAACTTCATGATTATTTTTATGTGCCTAACCAATGTATTTTTACCGCCCCTCGAGATAAAGACGTCTCGCAGTTCACCATTAATTGCTACTTTCCAGCCCCCCTATTCTGTAACTTGTTTTAAGCTCACCTCAACGCTCAACCACAATTATACCTTGACACCGCGATGCGTAGTAATTAAGCGTAGGTAGAGGTCTAGTTTCGTAACCGGTGACCGGCGGGGTGAGCCGCATTAACGCGTAGCGAATAACAGCCCTGCATGACAAAGTAGTGAGTTTCATCCAAAAAAAATTATACAGGGTGTTCCCAGGAATTTCTGTTAACTTCGGCATATTGCGGAGTACATCCAGAGAAACAAATTAGGTTAATTATTTATTGAGAAAAAAAAAAACAATTTTTATTTTTTGATTTTTGTACTAATTAATTTAATGTAGCATTAACGGTTATTGTCTTATTGTACAAGGGTCTTGAAACACATGAAAAAAAAATGTATGTAAAAAATATGTAATATCGAACGAACTCACTTTGTAAACCTTCTTGTAGTGTAGGAACTAGGAACCTTACAAAATTTTCAAAGCTGTTATCAAGTCACAGTTAAGAGCTATTTACACTGGTTAAATCTGCAAAACTGATAAAATTAAACATTGAATATCTTGATAACAGTAAGAGTTAAGATACTACTGTCTTGGAGAAATTAACTTTATTTGATCTAAACTATGCCCCCTTGCAATTGACGGAAATTGTCATGAACACGTTGTATAATAAATAAGTTTGTCTCAAAAGTCGGTGAGAGAATCCAGATTTATTGATAACTAGCTGTTGCCCGCGACTTCATCCGCGTAGAAAATATAATGCAAACAAACTTCTACCATCTTAAGGGATGATTTCCGAGGCAAAAACTATTCTATATCCTTTGAAGGGTCTCAAATTATCTCTATACCAAATTTCATCTAGGTACATGGATTTTATCCAAACTCTCACCCCCTATTTCATACCCTTACAGAATGATTTTCGGGATAAAAACTATCTAATGTCATTCTTCGGGACTCAAACGACCTTTATACCAAATTTCATCTAAACGGGATTCATCCAAATTTTCACCCCCCATTTCACCCCCTTAGGGAGTGATTTCCGGAATTACAACTATCCTATGTCCTTTCCCAGGACTCAATCTATCTCTATACCAAATTGTATTAAAATGGGTTCCATCCGAATTTTCACCCCTAATTTCACCCCCTTAGGGGATGATTTCCGGGATAAAACCTATTATATGTCCTTACCCGGGACTCAAACTATTTAAGTATATACCAAATGTCATCTAAATCGGTGCAGCGGTTTAAAAAGCTCCATACAAATTTCCACCCAAAATTTCAGCCCCTCATATATAAAAACTACCCTTTGTCCTTCCCCGGGGCTCATTTCATCTACATCGGTTCAGCGTTTTAGGCGTGAAGAGGTAACAGACAGACACACTTTCGCATTTATAATATTAGTATGGAAGTATGGATTATTAGTATGGATAGTATGGATTATTTCCGCTTGTCTTCCAAATAGAGGTGTAGCTGTAGACTCACTTCAAAAGAAAGAAGAAACGAAAAACTCATTAAAATATCTCAAAAAATTACGAAGCTACAACCGTTTTAATGTCGCTTGTTAGAGTGAGAAAACGATCAGGGACCGTGACGTCACGATCCTCGAGCGTCATAGTCAAAAACAATCGTTTCATTATAAAGGTGCGTTTTGCGGAAAAGAGACGCAACAAACCCCCTCTTAAAACTTTATACACTTATAACTTAGTGATTACCTATATAGCCTCTTGCGTTGTTTTTTTTCGAGATAATACAACATTATAATTATTTTGTTTAGTGTCTACAATTCTACATCCCTATTTTCGATAAGATAAGATAAAATAAGATTTCTATATTGTCAGAACTGTGTACGTTTAGTTGTTTTGGGTAAAATAAAGTCCAACAGCTTGCCCATTTCGGACGTACAATATTAAACTTAAAGCTAGTCAAATATACTAAAACAATAACAACAATAGTATTTCCAAATAATTTTAACCATATTCACACATAAAATATTAATTTAGATCTATCCGACATCCGTATTTTCTTTTAAACCACGAACTTCGAAATTCGAAAATATTCGGGTATCTCTATCTCTATCGCACTAACAAATGACAGGAATGCAGAGGGCCTACCGCGAAAGGCATTCGAAGTTTCCCCTCTCTGTCATACTTACAAGTTCGTACATAAGTGCGACAGAGAGGGAAAACTTCGAATGCCGTTCGCGGTAGGCCCTCAGATATACGAACTTCGAGTTTCAGTTTTCGTGGTTTGGCTGAATACGCAAAGAGCGCGCGCGCGTGCCATTCAAAAAAACCAAGTTTATATTGTTCGAATTTGTTGTTACATTTGTACAAATTACGCCTTAATTCGACATTTGCGCATATAAGTTCGCATATCATAATCGATTAATTTTATATTTGCTTTTGGTACCTATGTGTCTCGTCAATGTATATCGTAGACGGGATTAAAATTATTAATAGGCGAAAGAAAGGCAAAGCAATTCCGCCATTTTGTCCGTAGTATTTCTTATTACTGTGATTTTGACGTTTCTTTTAGCTGACAGATGTGGCGGCGATATACTTTAAGAATAATAAATGAAAAATTAAATGAAGTCGTATATTACGGAAAATAAATTAATTGTCGCAGTCGGATAAAAACTATCCTAAGTTGCAGCTGGAATAATAATGTACCTATATAAAATGTTTCATATTTTTCCGTCCATGGGATGCTGAGAACATTCGTACCACAGAAAGCTTAGTTTCAAACCGGCTGATTCTTTTTTTAATTTAGAGATTTATTATAAGTGGAGATTAAAAAATAAAAGACCCATCATCTTCCTAGCGTTATCGTCGGTTGTGCCCTAAAGGTGCCCAGAGTCAGCTTTGGCACCTAATCCCAAGATGTGGCATAGGCACTAGTTTAACGGAAGCGACTGCCATCTGACTGCATCCCAGAGGGAAAACTAGACTTATTGGGATTAGACCGGTTTCCTCACGATGTTTTTGACGTCTTCGATTGCGTAGTCACTTTTGATGCTGACTGTACGAGCGGGGGCCCCTACGCCCACTACGCCCTTTTTTTTTATATAGCCTTTTATTTCAGACACACTTTCTTAATTACTCTAATATATCACACTTTCTAATCTTCTGTGCGTCAGTTTGCCAATCGGCAAAGGCCTCCTCCAACCTTCTCCATTCCTTCCTATCTTGTCCACTACGCCCTACAAAACTAAAAATAAAACCATTAAATATACAAATTGACATTCTCTAACGATAAGACCAAATAATTGCGATTCACTATTAAGTATCTATTTATACTCGTAGTCGTATCCATATTTAAACGTCAACTTAAAGAATACCTCCTGGTGAAATGTTATTATGACATCAATGAATTTACTTCTGATTGAAATGAAATAATGTATAATGTAATGTAATGTATAATGTAATGTATAATGTAATGAATATTGTAATTAGCCTTATGATTTCCGACACAGTTTATATTGTTATGGAATAAATTGAATTGAATTGAATTGAATATACCAGACCAATATATATCAACATACATATTTTTATGATCGATATCTAACTGATTATTTAGATGTATCTGTATAATAAATAGTTATCGCATGTCTGTAGGTACTTGGGTTTTACATATCCGATGATATGAGTTTGTGTTTATTGTACGGTTGTAAATAAATTTTCCATTTCATAACAATATACCTAGGTATTTATATGTAGTTATTTATCTTTATTTTGCGGTGAAGCTAAAACAGAGATCCATTTATTTACCTGAAGTATAATAGACCTCAGGGTCACTTATAGAAAATACTTACGTCTTGAAACACGTTTTATGATATTGAAACAGAAAAAATAAGTTTCTTATCAACCCTGCTGGTCGAGTCCGTAATAATTTGTACGTACATTCATTACGGTAGATCTTAAGAGGGCGCTCGTTTTTTGGTCAGGAATAAGCGAGAATGACGGATTTTTGACGTTGTAATTCTAAGAAACGGAGAGCTTTTTCTAGATCCTGATTACTTATTTGCATAGGTAAACTCCTCATATTGGTCCTAGCCGCCTCCAATTTACGAATTACTGAATACTTTAACCGAAAATACCCGATTACCGACAGTAGTTTTCTGAAGAGAGCGCAGAGTCATAAGTTTGAGCCCCTAATACTCCATGATGTTATATGAGAACCTACTTGTTTTATTCTATTTTCACTAGCGTAATATGTTGCCATTGCGCCTAGCCGCCTCGAATTTTCCTTATTCTGCACGTATATATATGTAAACTGTTCTCAATTACACCATATTTGTCAACAAAATCTTACTGAAAACTCAAGGATTTTCTCATTATTGTTGAATTATTTGTGTATTGAATCTTACACAACATTAAAGTTCATGCTTGTACCAACAAGATCTAGTCCAAAAAATATAACTTTAGTCAAAATTTATATTTATAAATAATTATTCAAAACTAGTATAAATGTACCGTCGCGCGGGAATATATCTCAGTACCGGCTGAATAGCCCTCCGAGACAGACGTGTACTGTGTTTATTTGTGGCTATTCACGAAGCTAACCGGCCACTCTTCAGATAAAATAATATTATTTTGATCTCCGACTAGGCATAGTTGTTACCAACCTCGGGGTCAAACTATACTGGGGATACATTCGTGAGGCTAATCGAGACAAGTTATGAATTGCATAGCTGCCAGATAAGACGTAGTGTAGCGAAAAGGCTCAAACCCACAGTATACGTAACATTTAAAATTGAACCTTCTACCTAAAACAAAAGTCATATATTTCAATGGTGATGTCTTGTGGGTTGGATCCTTTTGTCTAAACTACGCGTTCTATAGTCAATTATTATTGTACGAGTGATCGTGATACTTGATAGATTTAATTTATTTACTTGTTACTATCAGTCCACCTTGTGGAGGGTCCGCTGCAGTTTCCGGTACGTAGTCGCCTCTCGAGAACCTCCCCGCCCCAACGGCCATTATGATTAGTTAGTATGTATGTATGTATGTATGTTAGTTTGGGCGAAATCTTCAAATTAGGTACAATTATCTTCTTATATTAAGTATCTTCGGTGACAATGCCATAATATCATAGAGCTGGTCTGATGATGGAGTCGGAAGGTGGCCATAGCAACTCCTAAACTCAACAAGATAAAGCCATCGAATTTTGGATCATTTATTTGGTCATGGCACGGCAAGACTTGGATGCTGGATGATTTCCAGAGTCTGATGATGGAGCTGGAAGGTGGTCATGGAACTCCTAAACTAAACTAGATAAACCCATCTAGTTTGGGCTCATCTGTTTTGTCTTGGTAAACACTTTGGTGATGGATGATTTCCAGGATCTGATGATGGAAGGTGGTCATGGGAACTCCTAAACTAAAATAGATAGACCTATCTTGTTTGGGTTTGTGTGATTTGTCTGTACAAGTACCCACGAACCAGCGACATAATATGCAGGGTTATTGAAAATAACAAGATGAATAAAAAACTTTTTAAAAAACAAGCTTATATGGCGTTTGTTAAGTACAGCACGATCCTACCTTGCATTTAGTTATTATTTTCGTTTATATATAATAATAACACACACCGGGGGTTTACACTGGAAAGGGAGATTTTTACGTGGTTTTATTACATTTCCGAGTCATCATCATCATCATCATCATATCAGCCGAAAGACGTCCACTGCTGGACATAGGCCTCCCCCAAAGAGTGCCACAATGGCCGTTCCTGCGCCACCCGCATCCAGCGGACTCCCGCGACCTTTACCAGGTCATCAGTCCACCTTGCGGGGGGCCTACCCACGCTGCGCCTTCCGGTACGTGGTTGCCCTCAAGAACCTTTCCACCCCAACGGCCATCGGTTCTACGTGCAATGTGCCCCGCCCACTGCCACTTAAGTTTAGCAATTCGGAGGGATATATCGGTTACCTTGGTTCTGCTGCGGATAGCCTCATTTCTGATGCGATCGCGCAGATAAACTCCCAGCATAGCCCTCTCCATTGCCCTTTGAGTGACTTTGAGCCTTCTTATGAGGCCTATAGTAAGCGACCACGTTTCCATGCCATATGTCATCACTGGCAACACACACTGGTCAAAGACTCTCGTCTTGAGACACTGCGGAATATTGGACGAAAAGATGTGCCGTAGCTTCCCGAATGCTGCCCAGCCGAGTCGGATTCGACGATTGACCTTCCCTTCGACATTTTCGAGTATCACTCTTTATTTCGAAATAAATGTTAAAAAAACCGGCCAAGTGCGAGTCGGACTCGCGCACGAAGGGTTCCGTACCATTATCTATATCTAAAAACGGCAAAATATCTATATCTAAAATCACGTTTGTTGTATAGGAGCCCCCTGTAGCCTAGTTAGTAACTTGGAAGTGACTCTGCCTACGAAGCTGGAGGTCCCGGGTTCGAATCCCGGTAAGGGCATTTATTTGTGTGATGACCACAAATATTTGTTCCTGAGTCATTGATGTTTTCTATGTATTTAAGTATTTATTTATCTATATAAGTATGTTTATCGTCGTCTAGTACCCATAGTACAAGCTTTGCTTAGTTTGGGGCAAGGTCGATTTGTGTAAGATTGTAAAAGAAAAAGAAACAAATAAAAACTAAAATAAAAATAAAAAGATGTATTCTGTTTTTTAGTATTTTTTGTTATAAATAGCGACAACAGAAATACATCATCTATGAAAATCTCTATCTATCACGGTTCATGAGATACAGCCTGGTGACAGAAGGACAGACAGACATTCAGACAGACAGACGGACAGCGGAGTCTTAGTAATAGGGTCCCGTTTTACTCTTTGAGTACGGAATCCTAATAAGTGACATAGGTTTTAGGCTCAGAACATAAAAAAAGGGAGAAGTGCCGTACTGCTTAATTTCAACCAAAACCGATGTCCCCAGTTTTCTCCCACCGCAGCGCCCACAGGCACACACATTGAACCGTGTAAAAACAAAGACTCGGGCGTTGCCAGTGAGTCTACGGCAACATGCAAACAAGGGCTGTGATTGGCTTAAACGCACTACACTAGGGGGGCGACAAACGTTAAAATTATGTTATATCGACATTGATATTAAAATTAATATTATGTTATGATATTGATGGGTAACAACTTCAACAACATGGTAAGTTTATGTGGTGGTATTTAAACTTCTAGCTACAAGTTTAAATAACACGTGTTGTTAACTTACCATAAATCGCAAAAGTAAAAAATATTGACGAATACCTACAGAGTAACATAAACGGCTTTTTATAAGTTCGTGTTCACATACATTGAAAACTCTGGTCACATCGATATTTTTGACCTGTAGGTACCAGGCCGATCCGACTCGCATTTTGGCGCGAAATAATATGTCCATTACTCATATTACGAGATTTAAGGCTAAGGGCGAGTATCCACCAAAGATGTGCGAAGATGTGTTACCATACATTTTACACCTAGGTTTCAAGCAAGCGAGGTGTCAAATATTCGAAAAGTGTACGGCTCTTATTAAGTGGTTGGAAACATTTTTCTTGAAAATGTTACGAACACATTAACTCTTCTCTGTACAGGAAACCAGTTAGGACCTCTGCCAGTAGCATCTATCCATTTTTTTAGAACCTAATCGGATTCTTTGGAAAACTGTAATAAGAAACCGAGATTTCTTCTTCAATTATCACATTTGAAATGAAAGTAAAAAATACTCATTTAAAAAAAAATATTGGTAATAATATCACATTTTAAGTTGTTCTGAAGCCATTTGCAACTAAATTATATACTTGTATATACAATTTTAATATGTCTATTTACCGTTCATACTGCAACTTAGTGAAAATCTTATTAGTAGGTACCGTAAACATTTTGTGCCTTTTAATCTTATTAGTTACCTTTAAGATAGGCACCCAACCAAAACAAGTAATCAAATAAAATAAAACAGCGAAAGTAGTCGAAATAAAATAACTATACTAGTATGATATCGTACTTCTATTTTATCGATTACGCGTTAATTGTAACTGCACTTTGGCACCGCTCTAGTTTGCGACGCCAAGCAGCGGCCGTACCACTAAAAAATTCAAGCATCGTCCATATCCATAGTGGTTGCGCCGTGGTTTACTGTATTGAACGATCAATGTACAACGCATAGAACAAAAATATGCTTTTTCGTTCGATATGTTAGTTCGATCCCGAGAAATGATGCGGCGTTGCGTTTATTTATTAAAATATTAGTTTTTACTGACTTAAGTGAAAATACTAATACTCACATGTGGTGCGTGACTCCACCATTCATGTAGGTTTTAGTTTCATTCCTATTTTTGCATGTAACCACGCTACAATTCGGCATTTTGAGTAAACGTGGAATAACATTTCAGATTCACGGCAAATTGCAACTAACATGCGGTGGGCAGTGACATGCCCATTTGGCCATGTCGCACCGACACGCGCCAAGCCCCCGTTTCATATCTATTCCTTTTTATCATCTGAGGTTTTAGGCTTTTGAATAAAATCACGCATTAATTAATTGCATTCTAGATAAAAAGCTGTGTTTGTATAATTTATAATGTTCAGTTCCTTTGGTAAGAAACGGACATAGCAATTTCTATGAAGGGCAGTTTTTTTTTACTGTGCAAAACAAAAAAAAATTTCTTCAAGAAATGAATACGTAAGTACCCAGTAATTTCCTAGTAGTGGGTCTACTGGTATAATTTAATTACATTACTATATATAAATAAGACTCAGATAACATGCAAACTATTAATATCCGTAAAACAAATTATTATTCTTATTACTGACAACTTTAAAACTCGTTAGTTTATTTTATACTAAAAAAACGAAACTAAATATACTTTGTCATATCATAGTATTTTAATACAAATAGAAAACTTGTGCTCAAAAATCAAATACTTACTTTATTCAAGTTATCTAACTTCGCTAACATGATGTTCTAGCTAGAACATCATGTTAGCGAAGTAATACTTACCACTTTTTAGTGCAAGTATCAATATCGGTCACGGAGTGAATTCCAACGGTGCGCTATACAGCTATTTGCATCGGCAAGCTCCGCGGTTAGTTCTATCCCGATCGCACTTACAAATAGCTAGAAAGGGACGGCACCCGCGGCTGGTGCGATCTCGCTGTGCATGTGGGGGTTAGGTACGTTTGTGTGGGTGGTAGTAGTATTTACACACACAAACGCACTACGCGTGTCAAAATATCGAATTCTGAGCGAGCGCTTTTTTGAAGAGCACTCTTAATGTCATTTTGTGTATGGAAAAATGAGTTCCCTCTAAGGATGGGTAATTGGGTGCTTTCCTGGGTAAAAAATATATAATTTTATTCAGTCCGTCAGTAAGATTATACTCCAGGCAAAATACGGTTTTGAAAAACATTAATTTGTAATAGCGTTTTTTTTCTTTATATTATTTTAAAACATTATTCTAAGATTTTATTCAAGAATCCAACAAACTTTTCATCCGGAAGTATTTAAATAGATTTAAATAAAGCATGAATTGTTTTCTTTTAATTATTTATCTGGAATATAATAGAGCAAATGTAAATGAACCAAAATAAACATAATACCATTTATTAATATTTTTTCTGCCTTTTCAAAAGCTAGTTAAGTTATAATTTTTTTGATGTCTGAAATTTTGTTGGATTTTGTCGCTAGGTAACTATTTAATTGATAATATATCCATTACAAAGAAAAAATCTGCTATTATAAATTATTTCCAAATTTGACATTTTTCCATACAAGTTCATTGCCTGGACTATTATCAAAAAATATTGGACACGGATTTGTTTGTCAATCAATCAAAAAATTATAAAGATAGCCCGTTAAACTTCCGCGTGACGTCACATTATGCTAAAAAGTGTGCTATAATGTGACGAAAATAAATACGTGTCCAATATTTTTTGATAATCTTACTGACGGACTAAATATATTTTTCTTAGAATAGTAGCGAATTGCGTGACTCTTTCGGACAACTCAACTGACATTTTTCCATACAAAAAATGACGTTTTTGTACTCGACGATTAAAATATGTGTATTAAGATTTCATAAAGAATACTGCAACGTCACTCTTTTCATAGTTGTAGTCCATGTTACTGTCGAAACAATCGAAATAACTACTTTTCGATACGCTCCAGACAACTAAAATAAATTCGACCAATCACGTGGCTGCTTTACTGAACTGTAATGAATTGGACCAATAGAATCGCTTTGATGTCGTACGCTCGTTGATGTCTTTTAAGATATCAACAAGCGTACGAGCAATGAGCTGCACTTCGTTTCAACAGTATCGAGTTTGTTTAATTAGTTCAGTTGACTCGTAGAAAATTAATTTTAATGAACTCGTACAAAAAGTATTGTTCACAATAGTGTTATAATCAAGCTTTTTAATCTCGTACCTTACTTAGGCCACTCAGCAAGCTTCGTGGCCTAAACACGGTACTCGACTAAAAAGCTCTCTATTATAACACGATTGTGAAAAATACTATTACATATACCTAACATACCACGCGACCAGCTGGACTCCATTTGACATATTTAAAGGTCCCGTAGTCAACAAGGAAAGTTTGGCTGTGTCCGTTTGTTCGTCTGTCCGTCCGAGGCTTAGCTCAGTGACCCTTAACTACTAATTAAATACAAAATCGTTTTCAAATCAATACACCCGCTTTCCCGTGTGGTGTTGGGGTCGACTTTGAATAGCCCCCCCCCCCCCCCCCCCTTATCTTCATGTGGATGTCATTGTGACATCAGAATCAGCTGACTTTATCCTTAAGAGCAATAATGGATTAACTGGCTATATCTTATCGTAATCGTAAGTTATATGAAATAGGTAATTGGCACCTTGATGATGTCAATTATTACGCATAACTGAAATGTGGATTAAACGAAACAGGTAAAAACCATTCACACAGGTAAAATCGCCTTTTTTGCACAATTTTTTTACTCATATTTTCCCTGATTTCCCCTCGGGATTGAGTGTGTATAAATTAATATAAAAATAGAATATAATAATAATCTTTATTTCAGGCATTGTCCATATTAAATACACGATACAATTAAATTAAGTATATTAAATTAAATTCACAACTCAAACACTCCAATTAAACAAATTAAAAACATAACACAAAATACATAATTTAAAATACACAATCCCAATAACATAAAAAAGAATCAATTAATTAATTTAAAATATTTATGCTAAACCTTATTCAACAAATGCAGTCCTCTCGCGTGCTGCAGTATGGGGCAGTCGATCCGAGGGGTAATCAACTAATCACGTAACGTTCCGAACGCGCGTCGGTACGATTTAACTGACAATTTTCCATATAAAAAGTGACATTTAGACCTACCCGACGTTCGTACAATGCGGTACGTGAATACGTGATCGACCTACCGATAGCAAACACGGCAAGGATGCTGTTGGGACTCTTGCGAATACTTACGGCGCAACACCAAAGCCGCCTTCTTCCTCATAATAGCGTGAAAGCCATCTGTCCAAGCTTCCGCGAACATACCCTACCCGCACCACCGCATCATTGACTTAATTTGTGCTTAGAATGAAAACTTCAAAAGTGATCAGTCCAAGATTATGAGGAATCATCTGAAAAATCAACCGAAGAGCATTTCTTGAAAAGCTTTTACAAATTAAGAACGTCAATTAAGGCATTCTTTTAGATAGCATTTTTTGTGATTATATTGACTTTATTACAATATTTGATAATTATTATAAGGTATTTTAATAATTAAAGGAACTTTGTTTTAATTCTAAAGAATACAAAACAGTGTATTACAAAATATGGTTTTTTGACGTCCTTAATAACATGCTTTTATTTAGTTTTTTAAACTTTTTTAGAAATACATTACTTACTCCCAAAGAAATAATGTCCCGCAACAGACTTCCAAAATACACATTAAACACCGATCCATTCAAATTACCCGCGTGAACGGAGTCCAAACCCCATGTCGGACATTCCACGACATGTTTGCATGTTTGTTCATCAACCCTTATCTCGAACACACAGGAAATGGATCTCGAATAGCCGGAGGCGTCGAGATGCAATCCGAAACTATTTGGTGTCCATTTGTTTGTCCAAACGTTCTACCAAATATTGGCCCGCCACGGAACCCTTTGAGACGTCTCTTTAAACATTGAGAAATGGAGTCAACATCGAGATGAAAGTGAATTTTGGAGGAACGATTTGTTAAGTTTTTTTTGAGATTTTTCTGCTGCTGGACAAAACATATTGTTTGATATTAAATGCGCTCGAGTCATCATCCTCCTCCATCATTCCCGGTTGTGCCCCTAATGGAGCCCGGGGTCCGCTTTGACACCTAATCCCAAGATTTGGTATAGATAGGCACTAGTTTTACGTAAGCGACTGCCATCTGACCTTCCAACCCAGAGGGAAAACTAGACCTTTTTCGACCGGTTTCCTCACGATGTTTTCCTTCACCGAAAAGCTAACGGTAAATATTCCGTACAGTTTCGAAAAACTCATTGGTACGAGCCGAGATTCGAACCCACAACCGCCGCTTGACAGCCGCATGCCTGAACCACTTAGGCTACCGTAGCTTGCTCGAGTATAGATATAATAATAAAGTCATTGGTGTTCTGTTGAGAGGGAGGGGCCAGATTTTGTAACTAGCTGTCGGTGCAACGAATCCTAAAATCAATACAATACTACAAGGCAGGCCATGTGATGGTTTACCACCATCGGGGTATTTAAAAAAAATAATAGAGCCGCACACCTCTATATTTTCATTTCGCATAAGATTAATTTCCCACATGATGTAACCGTTAACTCTTTAGGATAAAATCTATTAAACAATAATGGAATAGAGCCGGTCGAATAGGTTCGTTTTTCTAATATAGGTACAGCTAATTTCATAAAAATAAGAGATATGGGAAATAAAACTTAGAACTGTATCTTTAAAAAAATTATACCAAACATTAATAAACCCAAATAGATCTCTTGTGCAAATAAATTAATGACAGAGGTTTAACTGCCGTGTATAATTACGTCCATTAAATTATATGTAGAGCGAACTGGCAACATTTTTGTCGTATTCTAGTACTAGCTTTTGCCCGCGACTTCGTCCGCGCGGAACTCGTTTATATTGTAACTTTTCCCCCCTTTTCACCCCCTTAGGTGATGAATTTCCAGATAAAAACTATCTTTAGTAAGGACTCTTTGGGAAGGCCCCGGAATTCAAAGTATCTCTATACCAAATTTCATCTCAATCGGTTCAGCGGTTTAAGCATAAAAAGGTAACAGACAGACAGAGTTACTTTCGCATTTGTAATATTAGTATGGATTGTATGGCTGAATTGCATGATTTTATAGATTACCTTACTCCGAACGCCTTTTTTTACAAAATAGACTCCGCCGCAAACTTAGTTTCTATGACCCGCCTCATCATAATAGATGCATGTAGGCTTTTTTCAGTATTATTTTGCATATTTTCATATCACACGGCCGTAAGGACCGTTTCTACTAAACCGTAGGACTAAATTAACTGACTTGTAATTTAAATATTTTATATTAAAAATAAAGATACGTCAACAAAATGTTACATCGAATAGTTTTCAAAATAGCCATAATAAAACGTCTTTTTTACCCCGTTTTAGAAAACATCTTCGAAACTACCGCCATAAGGTACCTTTACCCTTGGAACGTCACATACATATATTTACCTATGTAATGTTCCTATTCCCCAGGACTCCCCTCCCAACTACCGCTATACCGTTAATAGGTTCCATCCAATATTTCACCCCCTATTTCACCTCTTTAGAGGATGATTTTTGGGATAAAAACTATCCGTTGTCATTCTCCAGGACTCAAACTATCTCTATACAAAATTTCATCTAAATGGGCTACATCCAAATTTTCACCCCCATTTCACCCCCTTAGGGGATGATTTCCGGAATAGAAACTTACATATGTCCTTTTCCAGGACTCAAACTATCTTTCAACCAAATTTTATCAAAATGTGTCACAAACAAATTTCCACCCCCAATTACACCCCCTTAGGGGATGATTTTCGGGATAAAACTATCCTTTGTCCTTCCTTTACTATCGCTATACCGTAAATGGGTTCAATCCAAATTTTCATCCACCATTTCTCAACCCCTTAGGGGATGATTTCCTCCTTTCATGTATTCCAGAATAAAAATTATTCTATGTTCTTTCCTTGGACTGAGACCTCTCCAAATTTCATCTGAATGGGTTCTATCGTAATCTTCAAGCCTCATTTCACCACCTCAGGAAATGATTTTTCGGGATAAAAACTATGCATTGTCCTTCCCTGGGACTCCTTCTATCTCTTTACCAAATTTCATCTAAATGGGTTTTAATCAAATTTTCACCCCCTATTTCATCCCTGAGGGGATGATTTTCGGGATTAAAACTATCCGTTGTCATACTCCGGGACTCAAACTATCGTTCAACCAAATTTTATCAAAATGGGTCACTAACAAATTTTCACCCCCAAATACACCCCCTTAGTGGGATGAGTAAACTATCCTATGTCCTTCTTCAGGACTCCAACTCGCTTTACCCGTAAATGGGTTCCATCCAAATTTTCATACCCCATTTCATCCCAGGAGATGATTTCTGGACTAAAAAATATTTTAAGTCCTTCCCCAGGACTCTTAACTATCTCCATACCAAATTTCTTCTAAATCAGTTCTATCCAAATTTTTACCCCTCATTTCACCCCCTCAGGAGATGATTTTTCAGGATAAAAACTATGCATTGTCCTTCCCTGGGACTTTTTCTATCTCTATACCAAATTTTAACTAAATGGGATTTATCCACATTTTCATCCCTATTTCATCCCCTTGGGGGATGATTTTCGGGATTCAAACTATCCATTGTCATTCTCCGGGACTCAAGCTATATCTATACCTACCAAATTTGGTCTAAACGGAGTCCATCCAAAATTTCACCCCCCATTTCACCCCCTTAGGGGATGATTTCCAGAATAAAAACTATCCAATGTCATTCCCCAGAACTTAAACTACCTCTAAACCAAATTTTATCAAAATGGGTTACATCCAAATTTTCACCCCTCCATTTTACCCCTTCTAGGGCAGATTTTCGGGATAAAACCTATCCTTTGACCTTCCCCGGGACTAAAACTAATTAAATACCAAATTTTATCCAAATCGGTGCAGCGGTTTAAGTAGCTCCATACAAATTTCCACCCCCCATTTCATCCCCTTAGGGGTTGATTTTTAGGATAAAAACTACCCTAAGTCCTTCCCCAGGACTCAAACTATCTCTATACCAAATTTCATCTTAATCGGTTCAGCCGTTTTCATGTGATGCGCGGTCACATAAACAGACAAACAGATAAACAGATAAACAGACAAACAGACAAACAGACAAAAATTCTAAAAACTGTTGAAACGTGTTCTGTTATCGATCTTAAGTATCCCTAGCCAATTTTTTTTCGAATATCTTCCATGTACAGACTTTCGACCCTCTTCAGCTTTATTATATGTATAGATAGATAGATATAGTGTTTGACAGATTCGTTTTGGCTAATAAACGGCGCCAAAATGTATAAATTGGGAATGTTTGGCTAGTGCGGAATGTCTAGACTAAACTTGGCGGAAATCCTAGAAGACTAAACACGGTAATTATAACTAGAGCCAGGAACTGACATCATTAGATTCATTACCAATCTTAACGTAGGTAACTGATACAGCGTACCGCAACACAAACAATACAAACGTGGAGTATAAGGCCGCGGTATGGGTATGAAGCAGGACGCAACCTGCAGGTTCTGCCAGGAGACAGAGGAGACTGCAATGCACATTCTCTGCTCCTGCGGATCATTCAAAAAGAAGTACCTACCTAGGGCGGCACATGTTGCACCCAGAAGAGGTATATACAACATACTATCACCGCCCAAAGAATCTGGAATTTCCTGGAGGCAACGGGCCTTAACGGTGAACTCTAAAGAAAGGGCTGCCACAATAGATCACTTGCTGGTCGAAGCTGCATATTAAGGCCCACAAACAAATAATGGACTGGACGCCAGAGGGCGCGACGACCGGCAGTTCATACATTCGAGCGACTTCAATGTATAGGCAGACGCACGCCGCAACTCCGCAAGCCGCTACGAGATATGTACGATGCTGCGAGGCGATGAGCGAGGGATCCACTAGTAAGTAGCGTAGCTGGCTGCGCTCGCGCAGCACTTCCAATAGATCCATTTTTGCCCTCACTCACCGCCTCGCAACCTACTCACTCACCCTCACTCTGAAGCTGTTTCATAGTGATGTAGCGTCCCAATAGTGATCCCCATCTGGGTCATTGTCAGATTTAGGTTCGCGTCTTTTCGGTGGACATTGCCAAAGTTAAGGGCTATAAAGCCTAATTTTTGGTTGAACTCTGAATCCGCATAAACGGCGTTGCCCCTTCTATAAGTCTATGTGATAAAAACATATTATATGTGAGTGTAAGCGTATCATATGCCGTAGCTACTTTCCCTTCCCTTAATACTTTTAAACCTAGGAAAGCTAAATAGCAATGATACTAGTACCATACTAGTAAGATGTGGAAGTAATGTAAACTTCCAACACAACTCAAGATACATTTCCACAAATCATTCAGCTTTCAATTGAGATTCCGGGAAACATTACCAAGTCAGACCTGTCTAAACATGTCTGAACTGTACCCGCTATTTAGGTAAATAGCGGGCACAGTTTAGAAATGTTTAGGTACACCAAAGAATTGGGGTGTAGACACTAAATAAAATAATCAATAATGTTGTATTTTCTCGAAAAATGGTTACATGGAGAAAAAAATAACACGACAATAAATAATCACAAAGTTATGTGTCCAAAGTTTTAAGAGGGAGTATACTCTGTCCCTTTTCCGCCAAACGCACCTTTACATGAAACCATTGTCATTTACTATGATGTTTGAAACCCGTGACGTCACTGGTCGCGTTTTCTCTCTCTATATCAAGCAATATTAAAACGGTAGCTTTGTAACTTTTTGAGATATTTGAATAGGATTTTCGTCATTAGGCATATACTTTTGAAGTAATAAGACATTTTGAGTCTAATACTTACCTATTATATACCCCTATTGGGTAGTTGTCTCATGTTGAAATTCCCAGTCCAAGTCCAGGAGTAAATTAATGTTTACCAACAGGTTACTTTCATGTTGGCATTTCATTGTGAAGGATTTTAAAATTTTTCAGGATATAAACTAACCTATTTATATTTTCCATAAAAAAAATCAATAGTCATTCATTTCACGCACCTAGATCATCTGCGTCCAAATTTTCGTTAAGCGAATAAAGGCGTTCGGAATTTTGAAATTTTGGCATAATGATGGTTTTGGACAAATTACTGTTTCGGAATTTTTAGTGTTCCCTATATCTTTGCTTCGAGCTATACACATGTATATGAACCAGCGACCTTTGGGCAGACCGGGCTGATCACTTAACAAACTGAGCTAGATCGAAGTCGTTGCTCGCTTCAATTAACTTTTTATCCTATTCCCTCTTGTTACGCTTTAGGAAGGCGTGTAGCGACTAACGACCAGTGCCTTATGCTCTCACACATTTGGCTAAGCAAGCGAGTTCACAACAAATAAGATTCCAATCTAATTTAACATGTCGGTAGCACGAAATCGTACCCAGCCATTTCGTACAATGTAACTTTAAATCGACGGCCACAAATCAATGTGTTAAACTCTAAATTATAGCGCCACAACTATTCGATGGTGAAATTTCAGCGCAAAATGTTTTAGAGGCAGCAAAATAAATCTGGTCAAAGAATATTGCCTGCAGTAACAACATTGAGTTGTCACTGTTGGCAGGAATACATTTAGCTGTCAGACACTAAGTTATGGTTCCGTTTTGGTTTATCATTAAAGCTTATAAGCTTGGTGTTTTTTTCTGGCTGCATTATAAATGTCATGTTCAATGGAATAGTTTTGTGTTAGAACTTAGAAACACGTTTGGTTTTTGCTCGGAGTTCTGAACGCACCTAAGCAAGTTATTGGGCCGTCCGAAACTGATCCTAAACATAGTCTTAGGGCTTTTAGGTATTAATGCAAAGTTAGGATGAATCTTATAAAATAAACATTAAAGTTTAATCATACTGGTCATCATTTGAGGTTGATTTGAATACAGAAATAAATAAGATCCGTTTTCTGTGTGGTGATCATATCCCATACCAGCTGGTCGATTGTGGAACGCTTCGTACGTACGTTAGGTAGATCTGAATGTAATTTTTGTATGAAACCAGACCGTTGATTTGTCCCAACGCTTGTTCGAAAAGTAACGTAACTACCCCTCCAGTATGATTATTTTCTAGTTTCAATGATGATTATTTTCTCGTAGAGAAAACCTTGAGGCGTTATCTCCGTATTTTGCTTTTACAGCTTGTTACTGTGCAATAAAGTTTAAATAAATAAATAGTTATTAGGTTTTTAAGTGTCGATAAACCGTTTGGAATAAAACAGTTTAATGTGACCGGTTAGTTATAAATGTTGAGAAACAAGAAATTAAGCTGTGAATGCGGTTAAAAACCTAAAAGCACATACTTAACACTACACGAAATTGAGAAATATAGTCAATTAAACTACATCTAGTAGGTATAGAAAGTTTCCGAAATTTATCAATTCAACTACCTAGTAGGTGCAGTATAGAAAGTTATCGATAGAATGTTATTTTTCTCAAAAATGTCCTACAAAGTGAACATAACTCGCTACATATTGGAAGGTAAAGTGTATAGTTTAAGGCCAGATAAAAATTAAAAAATAAAAAACATTGCAGGCCGCCTGGAGTGTTACATATAAATTCCTTCCATTTCCACAACGCAGGCTTCGTCAATACATCAAGACAGCAAATATCTGCAACACGCAATAAATTCCTTTATTTGTCGAGTACCAAACTTTTAAAAAAGTAGAAAGTGGCATATAAAAGACGGCACAGGTCGTATTCAGCCAAATCAACTCGTATTTTTCTGTTGCAAACGCGACATTTTTGAATGAGTCTCAGTTTGCGTTTTTCGGTGGAAAAATACACTTGCGATTATGGTTAAAAAAATATATTATGACGTTCAATTTTATGTAATTTGCATTATCCTGAATTTGTATTTTATTATATAGCTTGATTTCAATTTAGTCTTTTTTATTCCCCCATTTTTGAGAAAAGCACTATATAAGCCTCAGCCGGAATGGCAATTGCAGGCTTCGTATTATAATTAAACGGACTCGCAAGCTCGTCCGTTTAAACAAATACTCAGCCTGGAATTGCCTCCTTCCCGGCCACGGCAATAATGTACTATTATAATACGTAAGGCCAAACAATTGTTCGACCTGCCCGATGGTCAGCACTTACCCGTAGCCTATGGACGCCTGCAACTCGGTGACTCGCATGGACATTGCCGACCTTAAGCATGACTACTAACTTGTGTAGTATATTATCGTCCATCTTATGTGATCACGCAAAAAAAATGGTATATGCACTTATACTACGAATACAACCCGTTTACTATAAGTTTGGATCTGGCGTCTAAGCGGCTGCGGCCTCAAAACCTGATGCTCGCACTTCGAGCTTCGGGCTCGCAAAAAGTACTCGAAAATCCATAGACGCCATGCAGGTCCAAAGTCCAAACTTACCTATAGTAAACGGGTGCCATTGCCAATATCATTAAAAATTAACTGTGCTGAGTGTTTCTTACTTCCACGATTTCTTGAAAGAAATATCTATCTATACATATAATAAAGCTGAAGAGGGTCGAAAGTCTGTACATGGAAGATATTCGAAAAAAAATTGGCTAGGGATACTTAAAATCCATAACAGAACACGTTCCATTAGTTTTTAGAATTTTTGTCTGTTTGTCTGTTTATCTGTTTATCTGTTTATCTGTTTATCTGTTTGTCTGTTTATGTGACCGCGCATCACGTGAAAACGGCTGAACCGATTAAGATGAAATTTGGTATAGAGATAGTTTGAGTCCTGGGGAAGGACTTAGGGTAGCTTTTATCCTGGAAATCAACCCCTAAAGGGATGAAATGCGGGATGGAAATTTGTATGGAGCTACTTAAACCGCTGCACCGATTTGGATGAAATTTGGTATATAATTAGTTTGAGTCCCGAGGAAGGTCAAAGGATAGTTTTTATCCCGAAAATCTTCCTTTTAGGGGGTAAAATGGGGGGGTGAAAATTTGGATGTAATCCATTGTGATAAAATTTGGTTTAGAGGTAGTTTAAGTTCGGGGGAAGGACATTGGATAGTTTTTATCCTGGCAATCTTCTCCTAAGGGGGTGAAATGGGGGGTGACATTTTGGATGGACTCCGTTTAGACCAAATTTGGTATAGATATAGTTTGAGTCCCGGAGAATGACAATGGATAGTTTGAATCCCGAAAATCATAACCCAAGGGGATGAAATAGGGATGAAAATGTGGATAAATCTGAAGAGGGTCGAAAGTCTGTAGGTACATGGAAGATATTCGAAAAAAAATTGGCTAGGGATACTTAAAATCGATAACAGAACACGTTCCAACAGTTTTTAGAATTTTTGTCTGTTTGTCTGTTTATCTGTTTATCTGTTTGTCTGTTTATCTGTTTGTCTGTTTATGTGACCGCGCATCACGTGAAAACGGCTGAACCGATTAAGATGAAATTTGGTATAGAGATAGTTTGAGTCCTAGGAAAGGACTAAGGGTAGTTTTTATCCTGGAAATCAACCCCTAAAGGGATGAAATGGGGGGTGGAAATTTGTATGGAGCTATTTAAACCGCTGCACCGATTTGGATGGAAATTGGTATATAATTAGTTTGAGTCCCGGGGAAGGTCAAAGGATAGTTTTTATCCCGAAAATCTTCCCTTTAGGGGGTAAAATGGAGGGGTAAAAATTTGGATATAATCCATTTTGATAAAATTTGGTTTAGAGGTAGTTTAAGTTCTGGGAAAGGACAGTGGATAGTTTTTATCCTGGCAATCTTCTCCTAAGGGGCTGAAATGGGGGGTGAAATTTTGGATGGACTCCGTTTAGACCAAATTTTGTATAGAGATAGTTTGAGTCCCGGAGAATGACAATGGATAGTTTGAATCCCAAAAATCACCCCCCAAGGAGATGAAATAGGGATGAAAATGTGTATAAATCCCATTTAGTTAAAATTTGGTATAGAGATAGAAGGAGTCCCAGGGAAGGACAATGCATAGTTTTCATCCTGAAAAATCATCTCCTGAGGGGGGAAATGAGGGGTGAAAATTTGGATAGAACCGATTTAGATGAAATTTGGTATGGAGATAGTTAAGAGTCCTGGGGAAGGACTTAACATAATTTTTAGTCGAGAAATTATCTCCTAAGGGGATGAAATGGGGTATGAAAATTTGGATGGACCCCATTTACGGTATAGCGAGTTGAAGTCTTGGGGAAGGACATAGGATAGTTTACTCCCGAAAATCATTGGGGGTGAAAATTTGTTTGTATTACCCATTTTGATGAAATTTGGTTGAACGATAGTTTGAGTCCCGGAGTATGATAGCGGATAGTTTTAATCCCGAAAATCATCCCCTCAGGGATGAAATAGGGGGTGAAAATTTGGATTAAACCCTTTTATGAAATTAATGAAATTTGGTAAAGTGATAGAAGGAGTCCTAGGGAATGACAATGCATAGTTTTAATCCAGAAAAATAATTTCCTGAGGTGGTGAAATGAGGGTTGAAGATTTCGATAGAGCCCATTTAGATGAAATTTGGAATAGAGAGAGGTCTCAGTCCAAGGAAAGAACATAGAATAATTTTTATTCCGGAACACATGAAAGGAGGAAATAAGGGGAACACATAAGGGGGTGAGAAATGTTGGATGAAAATTTGGATTGAACCCATTTACGGTATAGCGATAGTTAAGGAAGGACACAGGATAGTTTTATCCCGAAAATCATCCCCTAAGGGGGTGTAATTGGGGGTGGAAATTTGTGTGTGGGCCATTCTACTTTTACGTGTACATTTGCGGGTCGATTTTAAGAAAAAAAATATAGAAAAAAGTTTTACTTATTAAAATTTTCAGTGTGTGTTTTGAAGTATACAAGTTTATATTTTGTAAATGCACCTCGAACAGCGATCTGTATCACATAGTTTTTGGGAAATTAGGGTATCTGTTACATGTGGCTACAAAAATAAACAACTGCGTTACTTTCCAAACGTTTTTTTTAATTAATAAACTCTTTGAAAATTTGTACTTAGTAATCAACCGTTTTAAACTTTGGGACTCTAGCAATCACACAATGAGCCTTTGTAATCATATACATCAGTTTAACATTAAAATATTTAAATAATAAAACCACTGCGTTGCTTTTTTAAGTAATCTTAACACTAATCTATTCCAATTACAGCATTACACAGAATAAAATTGGTTGCTTTTTAGCCTAGTGATCGACACAATGTATGCTATCAATTTAATAACAAAATATTAGTCGAATATGCTTGAACTAATAATATAACAGGTCTTGAAGCAGTGTAGACAGAGAGACACGAAAAGTAACGCAGTGGTTGAAAACGTAACGCTGTGGTCATCTAGGCATACTTTAAGTTTTTTAGCGAACATAATCAACAGTTTATTGTAACTGTTATACAAACAAACGAAGTTATAAAAAAGTATAAAATTAAACTCAGTCTTTATCTCCAAAACAAACAAAAATATCTTCTTTTAACAACAAAAACTAGAGATCACATGAGATCGTTTCATTACACTTAGACTTAAATTAAATTCTTCTTGCAGTTTGATACTTTTCCTGTACAGCGCGGACCTATCCCTTCTTACTTGTTTCCTCCCTCTTTGTTTAGCTGTCTCTGGAGCTGGCGGTGGCGTAGGTGGCAGCGAGGATTCAGGAGTGTTCAAAAGTATATTTTGGAGAGCCTTTTCACGTTCGCGCCTTTTCTTGTTAGCTTTCCTCCAACGTTTTTTCATAGTCCTGTGTTCTCTTTCTGTCATTTCTCGTACTGACTTCTTTGTAGCATGATATCTCTCACGATGTTTCCTCTTCACCTCGGCTTCACGAGCCGGATCTGCTTTCAGTTTGGCTCGGTATCGCCGTTGTTTCTCGGCAGGTGTTAGTGCCATATTGTGTTGTTATTCGTCTGTCAATAAAAGAAGTAGATTTGTATTCAATTTACGTCAATACAACAAGGAAAATGAACAAATTATACAACTGCGTTACTAGTGATACAACTGCGTGACTGTCAATACAACTGCATTACCACAAGGTAGTTACGCAGTTGTTGAGTATCGCAGTTGTTAAATTTACCTAACCTCACTTATAAATTAACACCAAACACAAAAACAAACACCATACCTTTACAATTATGTTGTTTTTACAAAATATAATCCAATTAATATAAAACAATACTAAAAAACGAATTATTTTACCTTATTTTGGCGGTAACTCCGGTGCCACATAATAAACACACGCACTCCGTCAGGCCGCTCAAGCGCAACTGGTTTCGACTTGTTTTGTCGGCGCGACTCCAAACGCTCGTCGTAAGTCACGGACCTACGTCTATTAAATATAAACCTTGCGCTCTTGTGATAAAGCCCGTTTTCGGCACATTACTGTCGGTAACATGAAGTAGTATTATTTTTGCTAGTCAGGGTGGACAGACGTAAAAATACCGAAAATATATTTAATAATTAGAGTAAAAAAAAAATATCTGGTAGCATTTATTGGTTTCTTTATTGATGAAACTTAAAAGATTTTTTATTTATTTTATTCAATGGAAAAAGTTTTTGTAATTTAGCAATAAATCTTGCACCACACGCTTGAGACACGTATTTTTTCTATGGAAAACAGCGGTGTTACCAAAATAGACAATAGAGTTACCTATTTTTTGTCGAAATTATAATTAATATCATCAAACCCATAAAATCACAGTAACAACCTATTAGTTTAGATTCCTTTTAAAAAATATTTATTTCATGTTGTCATTTTGTTTATTTTTAATTTCAAAGAATTGTGTGGAGACATGATAATGGTCACCAAAAAGTAGAATGGCCCGTGTGACACATTTTTATAAAATTTGGTGATAGTTTCTATTCTTGAAATCATCCCCTAAGGGGGTGAAATGGGGGTGAAAATTTGGATGTAGCCCATTTAGATGAAATTTGGTATAGAGATAGTTTGAGTCCTGGAGCATTCTCCAAGGAGGTGAAATAGGGGGTGAAAAATTGGATGGAACCCATTTACGGTATAGCGGTAGTTGGTAGTCCTGGGGAATAGGAACATTACATAGGTAAATATATGTATGTGACTATCCAAGGGTAAAGGTACCTTATGACGGTAGTTTCGAAGATGTTTTCTAAAACGGGGTAAAAAAGACGTTTTATTATGGCTATTTTGAAAACTATTAGTTATATATTAATATAAAATATCAAAATTACAAGTTAGTTAATTTAGTCCTACGGTTTAGTAGAAAAGGTCCTTACGGCCGTGCGATATGAAATTATGCAAAATAATACTGAAAAAAGCCTACATGCATCTATTATGGTGAGGCGGGTCATAGAAACCAAGTTTGCGGTGGAGTCTATTTTGTAAAAAAAGGCGTTCGGAGTAAGCTAATCTATAAAATCATGCAACTCAGCCATAATGACCCTTTCCTTCATACAATCCATACTAATATTACAAATGCGAAAGTAACTCTGTCTGTCTTAACAGACCTTTTCATGCTTAAACCACTAAACCGATTGAGATGAAATTTGGTGTAGAGATACTTTGAATTCCGGGGCCTTCCCAAAGAATCCTTACTAAAGATAGTTTTTATCTGGAAATTCATCACCTAAGGGGGTGAAAAGGGGGGAGAAAGTTATGATATAAACAAGTTCCGCGCGGACGAAGTCGCGGGCAAAAGCTAGTTCAATTATAAATTTCTTTAACAAGTTTTTTTTATCAACAACGATTTTGTGGAAGAAGTATTCATGTTGCACTGACAGGTAATCGTTGCGGGGTTTAACAACCAATAACACTGACGATGACATAAATGTAGACATACTCAATGACAATGACATAATATATCTTTGGCAGATTGATTGGTCTTGGACTAGAAAGTAGAGTTAATTACTGTATTAATATGTACTTATTTAAGAGCCCCCAGGACCCTCGATTCAATATACAAACGTAGTTTGGTTCTCATTTTAAAACGGCATGTTGGAATAACATGAATCTTGTACAGTCGCGGAATGAAAAGCTAAGGCTTAAGGTTTGTTTTTGCTTGCTCAGAATAAGTTATCATTATCACTCATAATGAATGTAATTTTACTACATGGAACAGATACGTCCACATTGAGAAATGGCCTCTTTGAATTTTGGAAAGGCGAGATAAAAAAAAACGAATACAAGAAATAGCAATGATGACATTGACAGGAACTGTTACTTACATTTATATTGTTCATCAACATCATTATAAGCAGTGATCGTTAATTTTTCAGCATTTTTGGTGCAGCGTAGTGCTGTTATCGGAATTGGCATGGACAATATCAACTTGTTAATTAATATAAAACAATTGTTAATTAGGGTAAATATTGACATTATTAACGCTAATTAAGCATTACGATTAAAATAGTTTATAAGAATTCCGTTAACAACACTACACTGCACCACTGATCACTGATTATAAGCGAAGATTTTACTCATTAGATTTATCAAACTTGACACAACACAACGTAATGGCAAGATCAAACTAATAAAAAGGTTTTTTAGTTCAACTATTAATAGTCAAGGAACATTCGTCTATTAAGTAAGTTTGAGCTTTGCTGTCAAACATAATTTTCAATATAATAACACTCTCGTCTGTTACACAGTTTAAAAAGGTAACATGTGCTTGTAAATGAATTTATTTGAAAACTGGTCAACCTTTTCATTCCGCGACTGTACATATACACTAGCAACATATACAGCATATACTTAGTTTCCGACCTAGATATCGCGGATCCCATTGTGTGCCTATACAAAGTTTCATATTTTCCAGCTTTTAAGCTTGCCGTTTTATAATTTACTTTATAAACAAAGTTTTAACCGACGAAAAATCAATCATCCCCTATTTTCCTACCCTTAAGGTTGGTTTTATTGATTCAAATTTATATGGGACCAACTTCGAGGTATGGGTTTTCCAATAAAAAAAGAATTATCAAAATCGAACTACTCTGTAAAAAGTTATGCGTGTTCATACAAAAAAAATAAAAAATACGCGTCGACTTGAGAACCACCTCCGTTTTTTTTGTCGGTTGAAAATGGGAGCCAAAAACTACGTTTGTAAGTTGACTTGTGTCCAGCGTGCTGGAGTATCCTAATCCATTAAAACTTGCTCCTGTCTCCCTGTCTAGGAATTGGGCCAAGCGTGCCAAGTTTAATAATCTCACAATAAAGGTAAATTGATTTATGTGACGTGTCAGTGGTGTGCTTGTCGGGTTACATTGTGCGCGTACGCAGCGGCTTAACTCGGGCTTAAGGCTGAAACGCACTGAAAGCGGTGGCGGTGCGGCGCGGCGCGGTGCGGAGGCGGTACCGGTTGTAATGTTCGAACTAATGCGAAAGGGTCCGCACAGAATACCGCCGCGGGACGCGTCGCGGCGCGGTATTCTGTGCGGACCTTTTCATATTAGTTCGAACATTACAACCGGTACCGCCTCCGCACCGCACCGCGCCGCACCGCTACCGCTTTCAGTACGTTTCCAGCTATAAGTGTAAGGCCTGAGTGGACGCTCGAGTCGGGCGTGCGGGGGAGCGGGGCGTGCGGCGTGCATGTTAAACAAATCAAACTCATACTGGTGTCCTGTGTAGACGCCGAACGCTCCGCTCCGAGCGTCCACTCAGGCCTTACATTTACACTAAGGGTGAGTACCCACCAAAGTT
Source organism: Epinotia brunnichana (assembly GCA_963854355.1). Taxonomy (NCBI): domain Eukaryota; kingdom Metazoa; phylum Arthropoda; class Insecta; order Lepidoptera; family Tortricidae; genus Epinotia; species Epinotia brunnichana. Next base: position 27,277,713 of record OY977951.1, on the reverse strand, counting down.
GTGCGAGGCTAGCAAGAGTAACAAGGTGCGACCGGTGTAGTAAAATCGGCGGGCGTGTCGCAGCTGTATGCTCAATGGGCATACTCTGCCATACTGTGCACGCGTGCTGATCACAGAGAATATTACGTTTTTTCCCAAAATGTCTGATATGATGCGCGTGTATTGGCCAATAAGCGCGTAGGTATACAAGTGTGTGTGTTTTAGATGTGTGCGTGCTTTGTCTTGTCAATTACTTGGGCGTTGTGTGGGTTAATGAACTTGCGACAGGCGTACTCTATACAAATCGGCCGGCATGTCCGATCTCCTTATATTCATACATCTGTGGTTCGGACCAAGGTAGCTCGGGCGGAGGGGCTTGTTGGCGACCGTCTAGCAGAGTCGTCATTTGTTTTTTTGCTATGAGATTCACTGACACTCACTGTCAGCGAAGCTGTTAAGGGGCGTAGAGGACTAGAAATCCGTATACGTACCTACTGTATTCAGATTCATTCAAGTGTAGGTACTATACTTGTTTTAAAAGTGTTGATTCTAATATCAATTGTTTACAAACAATATACATAGGTATAGAAAATGCAACGAAATCATCCTACTATCCTACGAAACTTTAGATGTTTGGATGTTTAGATGTTTCGGTGTTTGTTACTCAATCACGCTTAAACGGCCGATATGGATGAAATTTTCCACGAAGATAGTTTATTAGCCTGGATTTAAAATGGGATAGTTTTTTATCCCGGTCTACGCAGACTAAGTCGCGGACGGAAGCTAGTAAAAGATAAATATAGAAAACGACTCAGTGATCATTGACACGTGAAAACATTATTTTTAATATAACACAGGCATTTCGAAAATCGATTTCTAAATTCACGTTTTAGATGCAATCGTCTTCTAAGTGCCAGTTAAAACCAAACTGTGATGGAAAATCAATCTACGTACCCAAATTACACAATTTAAAATATGGGTCATCCATTTTCTGAATCAATTAACTTCACTCCAAACCAGGTCACTGTATTAAGCGTTTAGAGAAACTCAATTTATGTGACAACTAAGTAAACTAATGGATTAAACGTAATGGAAATAAATAATAACAGGAAAGTTGTATAAAAAGTACCATTATTCAAGCTGCAAGCACTGTTGTAACAGATAACCGCTTTTTAAACATATTTAGGTCAATTGACAAAGATCGCTGTTACTTCGATGAATAAAAATGTATTTTCGATGTAATGGAAGCCTATTTAAGTAAACGCGCTTTGCTTTCTATTACTACCTGTGTCACAACTATCAAGTACGAGTAATTATCTAATTGCCGAAGTCACTTTTGTTCGGAGGCATTCATCGAAGTACCTATCTCATCATCCTCCTAGCGTTATTCCCGGTTGTGCCCCTAAAGGAGCCCGGGGTCCGCTTTGACACCTAATCCCAAGATTTGGCATAGGCACTAGTTTTACGAAAGCGACTGCCATCTGACCTTCCAACCCAGAGGGAAAACTAGACCTTATTGGAATTAGACCGGTTTCCTCACGATGTTTTCCTTCACCGAAAAGCTAACGGTAATTCCGTACATAAGTTCCGAAAAACTCATTGGTACGAGCCGGGATTCGAACCCACGACCGCCGCTTGACAGCCGCATGCCTGAACCACTAGTACCTATCTAACAGTTATATATCCCAAAGGTTGTGTGGAAGAGATCGCTCTTTAGCGATAAGACCGCCTGTTGTAACCTCTGCTCTTATATTCGCTGTCTTCTGCGGCGCTACCACGAACTTCGAATCTCGAACTTCGAATCTCGAACTTCGTATATCTCCGTCTCTGTCGCTCGAGTACCATAAACCATAAGTGCGATAGTGATGGAGATATACGGAGTTCGAGATTCGAAGTTCGTGGTTATAGTACTGTTCTGTATTACTATTGAGGTGTGCAATAAGTATTTGTATTGTATTGTGTATCTAAAATATATAGACCTGCCTGTCTGTCTGTCAAGGCCCTTTATCTCGGGAACGTGTAGAGGTATCTAGTTGAAATTAAAACCATATATTTAGGACTACAGTCCCTTAAATTTGTGAAAAAATCGAACTTCTAAGTTAGCATTAAAAAAAAAAAGTTTAGCCGCACAAAATTTATAGGGTAGGTACCTACTTTATGTTGAACTAGAACTATGACATGACATTTGGCAAGTAATATCGTCTTATACAACAAGTAGGTACAGGGAAAAATCTGAAACTATACCTATATTTGTAGTTTTGTGCGGAACCCTCGGTGGGCGAGTCCGACTCGCACATGTCCGGTATTTTTGGTTATTACATATACAATATGTTTTACGTATTTGCTTTATTATATTAAAGGATAATATCAATGACTTTTTAAATATTATTTTATGGAACAATTGTGCAACTGATCCTTGATAAACTTTAATCCCTTAGCTGCTTAAGACTGGTATCGGCGTCCTTAACTTAAGCCGACTCCTCATTATAGCTGCCTCTCTGTTTGACATATTGATTGGTCACGCTACCTGACAGGGACAGACTTAAGACGATTACGGCTACTCAAGAAATATAAAATCATTTAAATAACTGCATTTATTTGCACCCAATCGTATATGGTCGTAAAAGGCGGATTGAGTTAAGTGACAATCTACGAATTAAGGTACATTGGGATCAAGAAAAAACCCTCCTTTTTGATGACAACGAGACAAGAGCGAAGTACCTACCTATTTCTGAACGTAACACTCCCTGCGAAGTGTTGGTCAAATTGGCTACTTTCCTAAAAAAAATATTTAGTATGTCAGTTAGATTATCAAAAAATATTGGACACGTATTTTTTATTCTGTCAATCAAACAGAAAATGATGAAGATATAGCCCGTTAAAGTTCCGCGTATAACGTCACATAGTCGTCTTATAGTACACTTATAGTACACTTATAGTACACTTATAGTACACTTATAGTACACTTATAGTATACTTATAGTACACTTATAGTACACTTATAGTACACTTATAGTACACTTATAGTACACTTTTTAGCATAATGTGACGTCACACGGAACTTTATGCTAAAAAGTGTACTATAAGATTTTACCCAGGATAGTACCCAATTGTAGACTATGTTCTTAACTATATGGACTATCAGAAAAATCATATTAGAACTTAGATTTTGTTTTAGAAAGTTAGAGGGACTATAATATTCATGTCACAATTTCCGATAAATTACCCGAAGTTCTAGCTGCTTATTTTATTTCGTCTCTTATAGCGACGATTAATCTTTACAATTTCATATTTACAATATTAGTAGGTATAGAAAATAAAAATAACCACAGTTGTCTCTGCTAAGAAAATAAAACAATTACCACATTCTCACAATACTTAAGTACGTTTTTGTTTTTAAAAATAATATATTTGAAACTGACACTGACCCGCACCGCACATAACTCCTCCATTAAGTATTTAACGATAATTGGTGTCACCGGCGTATCATGCCAAATATCATTTTGAAGTCTTAATGCGTTTTTAAGATCCGACTAATCTGTCCAGTGATTCATTCATCGAGTGTTATGGTCTTATAAGTGTTATTTAAGAGTAAGACTTGCGCGAAGTGTTATCTGCCCGTTCTGAACCGAAGATACGCTAAAAGCAGCGGCGGACACTTTGATATATCGTATTTTAGGATTGTACAAAAACATTATAAATTATATTTAGGTTCGATGTATTTATGGGCACTCATGTACAGTGGGTGGGCTAGGGTTTAGACTTTTATAGAACTTTGCGTAAAAGATAAATAATAAAATAAATATAAAATGTAATAACGACAAATGGAGATCGTATTTTATGCTTTTATGTTATAAACAAAACAAGAGGGATAATGTTCCTTCTTCCATCGATAAATATGAAATAGCAGAAATGAAAAGTATAGGTACTTACTACAGTCGCAGATAAAGAATAATGGTCGGTAAAATATCGTCATAATATTTCCTTAAATAGTGTAAGGTTGTACAGGTTTTTTAATCCTGTCGTGGTCTTTATTGAATAAATTATTTGATTGATTGATTGATTGATAATTTTACATTAAAACTGCAAAAATAACCAGTTACTTATGAAAACATGAAAATAACAACATTAACGGAGCGTATCACAAGAATGAATATTGATATTTCTATGATAGGATCCCGGCAATTGCTAATATAGTTGGGTATTATAAAGAATAATATATTATGTCAAAATTAAAAAAAACAAAATTTTATAATTACGATAGGTTACCGTTAAAAACTTACCTTTGAAGATAGAACCGACTCGTATTTATAAAGAGTTTATAGTTGGATTTGTGTAAGATTGCCCCCTTCCTACTCCTAATTTATTTTATTTAATACTCATTAAAGATTATGCAAATAGCATTCCTGATTTGACGGCTGTCGTGGAATCCGTTTTCACACCGTGTCATACGGCATTGCTAAATGCTGCGCATGCACCAATCGATTGACCACGGTGGCGGTGGCTGCGTGCGGTCATTTACAAAATGTACCTATACGGATTACAGTCAACCTGATTTTTGTTGAATCACTTCAAACGAAATTCAATCAGAAAATTACCACGGTAGAATGGGGCATGGTTTGTACTCAAGGGTACGGGTTCACACTTTCTGAACAAAATCGTCTGCACACACATACAGTGCATTCGAAAAATGACCCTTGAGGGGTGTGCCTACCCGTACTTTATTACACGAAAACTACATAAGTAAGATAAGAATATTTTTTTAATGTTACCTTAATATATTTGCTCCAATTCCAAATTATTTGCTTCAAGGGCCCCATTTATAGACTCAAAATGTCTGAAATAAACGATTTTTATTTTGTTTTTTATTTCCCATACGAATCGATTAATTTGTCTAGATAGAATAAAATCACAAAGTTGACTAAAAAAACTGTAGGTTCCATTTTATTGCTGTTGTTCGAGCTTGTTCACCTTAAGGGGAGTAGATTCAGATGATTTATTTGCTATTCGTACAAGGACATGCAAATACAATTAATACAATTTTAGGTACACTCAATAATACAATTATAGTTATAATAAGTACTACATTTTAAAATTAATTACTTTTTCTAGATACACATTAATAAAAGGACACATTAGATTGAATTTTATTGGTTACATTATTTAATAGATGTTATTTGTGATGTCAAGGGCATTGGCGAAAAATTCTTACGCCAGATGATCTTTTTTGAAACGCCAAGGCTCTATGAGCCGGTAATTAAAACTGCAAAAAATTAAGCTTGTCTATAAAGTCGGTTTACGGACGATAATTTTGTGTGATATACATTGTGCTGCCATAAAAATTTTGGACCCCCATTTCACCCCCTCAGAGGGTGAATTTTGAAAAATCCTTTCTTAGTGCACCCCTAGATCTTAATAGGAACCTACGTGCTAAATTTGGAATCTCTAGAACCAGCGGTTTGGGCTGTGCGTTGATATTTCGTGCGCGCAGCCGGCGTTCGGAACGGGACAATGAGTCACACTTTTTCGTGCGTGCAGCCGGCGTTCATCGATTTATAAGACGATATCACGTTAAAAATACTATTGATATAAATAAAATTCCACTTAATAATCTAAAATCTGAACTTGATGATATGAATTTGTATTCTAATTCTAAATTCGCATTTGTAACCTAACTAAACAGTTGCCTTGTGAAATACTACACCAAAGTATTTATACACAAAAATATTTACATAGGTAATTAATGTTTATATTTATCAATCTTTAAAAGAATACACCTACAATCAATATGTTTTCCTTAAATCCGTCAAAAGCTACACATAACTCAAGGGATCAAAAGTGACTAAATACATACCTACCTAACCTTACAAATTGAAACTATATCTAACCAAGCCATCTGCGGTCCTCAAAACAAAAGTAAATCAATTTTGATCCTTAAACCTACGACATCTAAATATATCTTTAACATTGGCTACAAAAACGGGATGCTTTGCTAACTTTGTCAGTATTATTTATGAGTCTCGATATGATTTCCAAGTTCATGATTTGTATTGTGTTAGAAGCTATTTGTTATAACGCTTTGACAAGCTTATTACACGATATTACTGATTAAATACGCCGCTTTATGTATGGGCAAACGTGTTTGTTATTTAAAGTTGGCATAAAAACAAATACATAGGCTGCACTTTAATTCTGAAAGATTGCAATGTTACTACTTTACTTATTATAAGTTTAAATTACCTAGCGCTTCTAATAAAATGTCATCATCATCATCATATCAGACGAAAGACGTCCACTGCTGGACATAGGCCTCCCCCAAAGTGTGCCAAAATGACCGGTCCTGCCCCACCCGCATCCAGCGGACTCCCGCGACCTTTACCAGGTCATCAGTCCTGCACTTTGTGAGGGGCCTACCCACGCCGCGCCTTCCGTTACGTGGTCGCCACTCGAGAACCTTTCCGCCCAAACGGCCATCGGTTCTACGTGCAAAGTGCCCCGCCCACTGCCACTTAAGATTAGTGATTAATAAAATGTAATTTACTTTAAAAACAAAGTTTTAACCGACTTAAATCTCCGTCTCTATCGCACTTATGGTTTATGGTACTCGAGCGAGTGAGGTCCGTCGGATAACCATCGGATCACCAGCGTAGGATAACCTTTCAAACAAAAACAAATTGGTTGTCCCTATAGTCGGTTTACGGACGATAATTTTACGTTCAACGTCATAAGAAAACATTGTGCTGCCATAAAAACTTTGGACCCCCATTTCACCCCCTCAGAAAGTGAATTTTGAAAAATCCTTTCTTAGTGCACCCCTAGAGCTTATAAGGAACCTACGTGCCATTTGGAATCTCTAGAACCAGCGGTTTGGGCTGTGCGTTGATATTTCGTGCGCGCAGCCGGCGTTCGGAACGGGACAATGAGTCTCACTTTTTCGTGCGTGCAGCCGGCGTTCATCAATTTATAAGACGTTATCACGTCAAAGGAGTTTTCCAAATCGGTCCAGGCGTCTTCAAGTAATCGGGGAACATACGACCGTTTTAAAAAAAAAGTGTGCATTGGCCATTCTTTCATTATTCGGTTTTTGGGTTTTTCTTACTCTGAATCGTTGATATTAATTACTATCGATCCTCATACAAGACAAAATGGTCATGACACACTTGTAGAAAAAAACTTACATAGTAAAATCTGGGACAATTTTTTTCTCGTGTAACGATTCTGAGTAAGAAAAACACAAAAAAAAACAATTCTGAAAAAAAGTGCATGTACTCTTTGTTTGAAAAACGCTCATACATAGTTTTTGCCTGAATGAGAGTCACAATTAAAGAAATAATCCGTGCAACGAAATGTACTAGCTAGCTAGTAGCTACCAAATCAATCAAAAACGTAAAAAAAAGAGTGGATACCTACACACCACAAAAAAGTAATGCTCTATGCAAATATATCTTGTTAAATTTATCATACGTCTTTAAATTGTTATATTAACCAAACAAGCTTAAGATCAAAGTTGACTTGTTCAAAAACTAAAACGGTGTCTATGGCGCAATAAAAATCACTAAAATCAATTAACTTTTTGACCGACATTAGTAAATCACCTCTGGACTCCTACGGATAGAGTTTATCTAAAATATTATAATGAGACTGCTAATAATATATTACAATAAGCTTTTAAGTATGTTGCTATTGCTTAATTCGGGCTTATAACTTGAAATATAAGCATTTAACATATAAAATTAGGTGGCGTTAAGTCGGTATCAAAAACACGCATCAGCTGGATTTGCATTTTTATTAATACCGTAACCTAGCAAATAAAATAGAGAAACGTAATCCTACTTGAGATTGCGGGGGTGCCTAAACGAAAACAACAAAAAAATACCCAGACGAATGATAATTTAGTAGAGAGAAAGAGTAGAAACGTTCAAATTTTGAATAAATTATAGTAGGTAGGTACTAATATTTTTTCGAAACCTTAAAAATGCCACTTGTTGTTTAGAAGCTGTAGCAAATTTTAAGATACTTAAAAACAGCTTCATCACGAGATGTTTTTGACACAATATGTATTTAATTGTCTACATGTAAGAAATTTTAATGTTCAGATTATTTGTGAAGTATCAAAAGATTACTTTCCTTTTCATTTTTATTCACCAGCTAAGTAATTTAAGAGCCTTAGCGTTTCAAAAACAATCATCTGGCGTTGATACTCCCCTTAAGAGCGGACTCGGAAATAAGCTCGGCTGAATTTCACCTTCCCATACAAACGGAGTATCGTTCTCATTTTAAAACTACAAGAATAAGAATATATTTATTTGTCAAACGTACGTGTTGGAACGAAACTTTGCATATACCTACAATGACATGAGGTATATCTAGCTCTGTAATTAGTTTATGTGGCTCCAGTTTTTACAACAAACGAAATACAGCAAAAACAAATTTTGTATGAAAAACTTAAATTTGCTGTATTTTTTTACTATGGTATTTGAAGCTACATTAACTAATTAGAGACCTATTCTAAGTACAAAGTTTCAGAGCAAACTAGCTAGTAGTTTTAAAATGAGAGCGTAACTATAACTACGTCCACAAGGTGGACTGATGACCTGGTAAAGGTCGCGGGAGTCCGCTGGATGCGGGTGGCGCAGGACCGGTCATTGTGGCACTCTTTGGGGGAGGCCTAGCCAGCAGTGGACGTCTTTCGGATGATATGATGATGATGATGATGAACTACATTTGTATGGAGAATCGAGCTTACTCACAGAATAAGTAATAGTACTACGTACATAAGGTTCTACGGAATCACAGAGTGAACCGCCCGCCCCTTGCTTACTGCGCACTCAGACGGCCCAAAAGATCACACGATCCGTTTTACGAGCGATCGGTTTCGCAACCACCTGTCATTCCCACCGGTCGGTCCGAACGTGTCATTCCCACTCCGAATCTCCTCATTATCACGCTGTTACGGTTCCGCGTCAAATTTCACGTGCTATCACTGAATACCAGTGAGATCGCACCCGCTGTGTTCGCGCCGACGACGGCTTGTCTGTGGTGAAACCACAGTAGTTTGTCCGTTTTATTTATTTGTGGGTTCGAAGCGTTCATAGCCCAGCGGCGCCTGCGAGTCGGAAACGATAACGCAGGTTAAGCAACGATGGCAGCGGTCAGTCTTTGGATGGGTGACCGCCTGTTTGAGTGGTTACTATAAATGAGCGCTTCCGTGCTTTGGAATACACGCTAAGCATTTGATCCCGGTTGCTGTCTATGACAGTAGTCGTTAAGCCGAGTTAGAGGCTTTCGGGCGGCTTAAGAACCTCTAACAGTCGAGTTGCCCACTCACTTGACAAAGGGGGGAGAACTGTCACTTGCGTCCGCAGGAGCTACCTATCACATTTCTGCACGTGTCCCCTGAGTGACAAACTCAAGGGCCAAATAATGTATGCCATACGATTAAATAAATTTCTGGGTTGAGAACAACCACCAGACATGATTATTGTCTGTTTGGCTTAAAGGTTGACTGGTAGGGAATGCCTTATGGCATTTAAGTGCGCCTTTTGTATTTGTAACTTGTTGATGTTCAATCAAACTTAAATAAAAATATGTAACAGCATTACATGTTTTTTTTTTCCTTACGTATTATTATTATTATATTACGTATTACGTAAGGGACGCGCCGGGGGAAACATTACATGACAATTCTGGTCAATGTCCGTTAAGGAATTTTTCTAACACTAAAAAAATACAATAGTTTTTCTTTTATTATATTAATTCAATTCGGTATTCGGTGATGTATTCAAGTAAATTAATGTACCATAGCGAACTATTCATCAGCATATAAACCCTAGAGGTTTCCGCTGGTGAAAAAATGTATACCAAAATGTACTACTCAGATTATATTGGTCAATAAATTAAAAAAAAAAAAAAAATCTTGTATTAATATGATTAATACTTATACTCGTATTTAAATTTCCAAATTAGTATCCTAGTCGAATCGAAGTACAGCAGAGCTGCTACCCTTGCATACTAACTTCTATGGTTATCTTATCTTATCTTATCTAGGTGAGGGCCCTTTCGGATGCACTTCGACCCAGTGGGATCTTTTGTGCATTTGCCCTCTCCTTTATACCTGCTCCCAGGCTTGCTTCATCATTTCCGCAAAGCGGTTGATGCAGTTCGCCGGGAGCACCTTGAATTCCTTTGGTTGCGGGTAACCGCTACCAAAGTAGTTCATTCTTTGTCTGGCAAGGGCATGACATTCACACAATAAGTGTTCCATAGTCTCATCGCTCATAACTTCTATGGTTACTTAGGTTGCGTTTCTCTGCAACGAACTGTATAAGTACAGTCAGTATCAGTTAGTAGCAGCCAAGGTAGCGAAATATATCGCAACGAAACACGTCTTTATTACTATAGGAGTAAGGATGTGTTACGATATATTTGGCTACTTTAGCTGCTAAATAAACTATATGACGCAGACTGTAGGCACAGAATAAGTAATAGTACAACTGTAGGTAACGTATATCATTCTAACAAGAACATTATACTAAAAATTACTGTTGACATGAATCAATAGTATGTTTTATGATATTCACGGATTTCTATAGTTCAAACGCCATAAAATCATCGCAGGTACCTACTTAAAAGCTGTTCACCCCCTTATAAAGAACAACACGTTAAAAATCGATCTACAAAGCACCTGAGTCCGATTCATTCTCGTTTTTAAATATTCATACTATCAATGACACAAATCAGCATATAAAAGTAAAATTCAAAAAAATGTCAGTTACTAGGTTATGCTCTGGCTCCGCGTAATCCACCATTCACATGCGTCTCCTACAATCTGCATTTTTACGACATCTAGTGTCGGAATTCCAATCACTAGTTGATTGCTATATCAATAAATTAACCAAATACCGCTTCCCGCTAATTACAAGATAACCATTTTAAATCAATACCAAAAATAAACATGCCACTCGAAATTGACTCTTCATATTTCGTGGTAGAGTTCACAAACTCCGACACATGCTTAAAGAATGAACTTGTTTCGTATTCTTCAAAATGTAACATCGCTCGCTTGTCAATCGATTGTAGCATTTAAACTAAAGCAATTAAAGTCTATGTCTTTAAATATTGTATAGTTTATAAATTAGCGTCAAAAGGCGGCTTTGAAAATTGAATGTATAATGATTTCCCAGAATTCTCTTATGTTTTACAACGCTTATCTTTATCTAGTTCATATTCATATCATGCCTTAGTTTTATTGATTTTATTGATACTTCGTTCTGTTAACTTATGTTCTTTTAATAAAAAATCGATCGTTTTCAATTCTTTATGGCCGTGATTATTAATGTGGTTATTATTGGCAGCTTTAGATGAGTAAAGTCCTATGTGTCTATGGACGTCGAAGCTTCGTATGACAGAGCTTTTGAGCGACGGCAAACGGAAGCTTTATGATTGTGTTTCTATATGTCAAATGAATTTAGCTACAATACGTCGGCAAATATTCTGATTTATATAAGTTGTATAATTTAGTTAATACTTTAATTCAGACATTCATTTGGTTTATTTCTACGAAATAAATATAATTATTTTTAGCAGAGTTAGAGATAGCTTAGTAAATTGAAACAACCTTCGGTCAAGAATTAGTGCCTTACTAAAAATTCTAACGTAGAGATAAAAATGTATTCAAGGATTAGATATATGTATTATCCGTTTTTTGGACCGTTATTTAAGAAACAGCGCTTCTAGAATCATCATTTTGCGTACATGTTACATTAAGTTCGGATATTTTACGACCATATTTTTGCTCGAGTGCAAGTGATCCAGAATAATTTAACGCTGCTTACTTGTTTCTCTTGTCAACAGTTTAGTCTAATGCCTTAATAGTCCGGTGGCTGGCTGCAAGAAACCCTACGTGATAAAAAAAATGAAAATGCCTACTCTGTAGGGGTAGCTGACTTTTAGTCACTTCAACTGCTCTTGTCGGCCGCGGCTTAACTTGGCAAATTTTGCGCAAAAGGCAAAAAAGGCGTACAAAAATTCAACGAAAAAAACGTCATCGAAAAATAGAATAAAACGTGTATGGTATAGGATAGCTGCCTTTGAGGACAGTAAAAAAAAAGTGGTCGGCCAAATCCAGTGTTGGCAGGTTCCTGTGTCCGACCGAATTTGTGGTACCACGTGACAGCTGCATAGACTAAATTGGTACTGTTTTGGGACGTTTTTGCACTTGCCTTTAGCTTTGTAAACTGCCAGTGAGTTTATAAAACAGGCTCATATGACTTCAATGTGTCAGTCACACGAGTCATGACACAGGCATGTTTATAAAACATCAAAGACACCTCTGTTTCCTCTGAAGAAAGTGGGTTGCAGTCAGAAGCGGATATTTTGCATTAAGGCGTATGTAACCATTGAAAAATTGTCTCATAATATCGAACTAACATTAGAATTATCTCAAAAAAAAGATTTTTGTCAAAAGATTTACATCATTTTCCCAAAAGTTCCGTCAAAATATCACTTATAGTTTAGAAGGAGCAGCGAATTTAAAGTAAAATATACCAGCCTAATTTAATATTTTTTGACATAGTATTTAAATACCCGTAATAAGTAGTCAATAAAATAAAATATATCATTTATTTTCTAAAGCAGTTAAATTAATAAGTCAATATCAATAAGTAGTTAACATGTACTACAAGTATATATTTTGAATTTCTGGATGGGTGTTTTAGAAACCTCAAAATTGCACAATTCGTCCGACTCGTACTACTCCTTAATCGTCTTGTAAATAGAGTTCATACTATGAATAACTAACTGCGAATTACCTACCTGGCATTGACGTGGCGACAAACATCGCGGTCTGTGGTCGATTACATACCTAATACATTACATTTATTTACTTTCTCCTTAAAGTGTTTGAAAGAAGACAAGTCATTACATTATCATTAGAAATCACCGTTCTTTTCAAAAGCCTGGGCCTGGCTGACAGATGGCGCTCTCCTTAAAATGCTCGATCACGAAGCTTACAATTTAACATAGGCGTTTATATGTGCCACAACAACCGGAAGAATTTTGAAAAATATTTCATCATATCTATATATACATTTTTTGAATATTTTACTTTCTTACTTTATTTTATTTTTTATACACAATACTAACATAGCACGTAAGATTTTACTAACAAAAATATGGATCTGTATGGTCTGAAATAAATATTTTTTTTTATCTACTTTTTGCACAATAAAGGACGAAATTATAAAGCACACGAAACGTTATATCGAGCGCCTTGCAGGCCACCCAAATCCTTTGGCTATAAAGTTACTAGATACGACACAAGTTGTGAAACGCTTAAAACGAAAGCACATTGTGTAAGGCTGCAGTGGTTGAGCGAGGCGATGGTCCTGAACCCAATCATACCAAAACACAGACCGAAACTGATAAGTCGTTATCGACTGCTGGCAAATATAAAAAAAATATAAAAAAAAATAACTTTTTTGCATATCCATATCATCTTAAACTTGTTCCAGGTGCTGTGTGGGGCAGGGGTGGCTGGCGACGTGTTAGCAAACGCGAGCCGCGTACCCCGGCCGCCTCGACAGCATCACCGCGCGCCGTAAGTATCTACACAACACGTTCACTGCCGACGACGGTCTCGTAGCGCTACGCTCGGAGCCGATATCATGCGAAAACCTATGTACCTACTCCAGGCAAAATACGGTTTCAAAAAACATTAATTTATGATAGCGTTTTATTTTTTTATTTCATTTTAAAACGTTATTTTAAGATTATTCAAGAATCCAACAAACTTTACATCCGGAATTAATTACCTATATAGATTTAAATAAAGCGTGAATTGTCTTTTTTTGTTATTTATCTTGAATATTATAGAGCAAATGTGAATGAACCAAAATAAAGATAAAACGATTTAAATATTAATATTTTTTCTGACTTTTCAAAGGCTAAGTTAACCCTCTAATGCATACGAAGCCATACGTGGCGTCCTAAATATTTTTATTTTTTTAAAGTAGGTAGTACCAAAAAGTGAGGTATGAGTTATAAATATTATGTGTCTTTAAAGTTGAAATTAGGGGGTAGATATTTTTTTACCTTCTAAAAGTCATAACACGGTTAGTATTATGATACCTGCAATATCAGTTGCGCTTGTAAATACGTGTTTACGAAACTATCCTGATTATAATTAGATCAAAAAGTGTTTACGGAAGGTAAGTGATGATAAAAAAATATGTTTTAAGGTTTATTAGGTATTCATTTATAGTTTGTCATAATTTGCTATGATTTTTCTGATATTTTAGATAACAATATGGCCAATTACATTACAAGCCATATTTGGATTCGTATGCATCAAGTTCAATATATGTTTAGCCATAAATGGCCTCGTATGCGTCAATGACAAGAATAAGTTAAAAGTGTTCGAGAACAAATTCGTTTATTTTTCTGTTTAGGTATGGACGTTTCTCGTTTTTACGGCAGCAACGCGAAGGTTAATCCGATACCAGGTGATGGATCAATCAGTATAGATGAACTGGCGTCGGATTCCGACAGTGAATACATTTTCATTCAAGGGAATTCTTCTTCCGGACGAAGTCATGAAGTTGGACACGCCAGGTTCAAAGAAATCGCTTCTCCTCAAGCAGTCGACTTGTATAATCATCATATGGGCGGGTGTAGACCTACTTGATTCTTTGCTTGGCCTATACAGAATTCAGTTGAGGTCAATTAAATGGTATAAAATTATTTTTTACCATATGATGGATATGACAGTTGTCAACGCTTGGCTGTTGTGGCGCCGCTGTAATGAGAAATTGTACCTACCACTTTACGATTTTAAACTGGCTGTGGCTGAAGATTTATGTCGAACAGGGGTGGTATCTAGAAAGCGAGGACGTTCAAGCAAAAACGCCACTGGAACGCCATATGGTACTGCGACTAACAGCCGACCAAGTACGCCTTTGTCGAGTCATGTGATGTTGACTCCTACTTCAAGCTTATACAGTGGCGATGGCCTGAAAAAGAAAAGTAGGAAACGCCCAGCTAAGCACCAAGATATACCGTTGACGGCTGTTCGAATGGATAATTTGCCACAATGGGCTAAAACTCGACTTCTTTGCCAGAACAATTGCTCTTACAGGTCTTTCACGAAATGTTCATTTATGATTATGCTACAATGAAAAAAGGAACTGTTTTACTGAGTTTCATACTCAGTAATAAACGAAATAGATCAAAATTGACTGACTAAATTGACGTATCGCTTTAGATCAATTTAGGTAACAACGCATACGAAGCCATATATGGCTAGACATATTTTGAACTTGATGCATACGAATCCAAATATGGCTTCGTGCAATAACTTTTTGATAATAAGAAACATATTTTTTTTGTGTTCCTAATTTATTTTGTCTGGGTTATAATAAACTAGTTCACATATTCAGATTTTTTTTTCTTCCAAATTTCACTGTTCATGCATTATAGGGTTAAGTTATTTTTCTAGCAGGACATTCAAGGTCACCCGTTTTATGTTCGTTCCGCTTTTTGTAAAATCTGCATGTTGCACATTTGGGCGGATCTCCTTTCTTTGATCACTCCTTATCTGAATGCCCTGCGTCACTGCAATGTCCACACGTGAGGTCAGATTGCTTGCACGTCTTGGCGGCGTGACCAAACTGGGCACGAAGACCAATTAACAAAAACTCTATCTTGGGATATGAGAGCTTTGCGTATAAGGGCTGGTTGGCAGTTGTCAGTTCATTGCCTGGACTGGAGTGGAGACGTGGAGGAAAGCGCTTACGAGCAAGCAAGGGGCCTACTTAGTGGGTAGCCCGCACAATGAAAGTGTTAAAACCCAATGTTATCTACCCGTGTGAGCACTAGCACTTTGTTCGCTCTGATATATCTTATGGCATCTGTATACGATCAAGATCGCATATGTCTAACCGTACCACAGATAACCTGGAGGTTATCTGTGAACCGTACACATTTCTAATTCTGCACAACTATTTACAATCCATTCCAAACAATATAAAGAGATACGTTAAGCATTAAAAATGTATTAAAATTAAAACGCAGTCACCTAAATTATTTTCGTTGTACTTTTCAGGATGGATGAAGAGTGGAAGAAATCGCACTGGCGCGAGATGCAATCAATCCTGTGGCACGAGTCAATACTGTGGCAAGAGCGGCAGAACCAGAGTGACGCCGTGGAGTGTTGCCCCACAGTCAACGAGATGACGGCGCCGACCGGCGGCCGCATGCTCAACGGCTTCTACGGAACACTCTACCGGGACGGCGAGAACAACCAACAGCTCTACGAGATCTCCTGCAGAGCAGACGTCGTCAACAAACCCTGCAGGTTCATCGACGCCCGACTCTACAACCAGTCTCGATGCGTCCAGAAGTACTCTTATTCTTACGCCTTAGTCCGCGCCGCGGCCGACGAAAGCGCTCATCGCCATAGACGGGAGAGGCAAATGGGCTTCCGCGAGGGCGAGATTATGGTACCAGACGGTTGGACGATGGACTACGTCCAAGTGCGCTCCGGCTGCGAGTGCCAGATACAGCCCACTCTTAAACCGAACGCTCCCAAGCGGACGAAACCGCAGCACAAAAAGAAAGTATCAGAAAGGCACAAGCAGGCGAAAAGAAAAGAGTTCGGGGAACGGAGGAAGTACGACACGTCAAGAACTGATTGTGGGACTCAGTGCTAGTGTACACCAGTGGGACTTTGAACAAATTTACGAGGATTTATCTCGATTTAGTATTACGGGGGTGTCTTCGCATCTGGTTTCCGTGATTTAGTCTACCCAAGGGAGACGCGAGGACAGTTTAGTTTTAAGTTAATTAGGTGCGGAGACATTCGATCTAGATTACAAGACGATGCGACTTTAATGTGCCATTCCTTCTGCCCTTAACATAATTGCGCTGGCTGTTTAACGCTGGAAATCTTTCCTTGGTCACTTCCACGTAAAGAAGTCACATTACGGCAGCAATTCAGTGACAACCCAGCCAAAAGTCACTACAGAAATGTGCCATTATGCTGTTCGTCTCTTAAAGTTGGCCAAGCGTTCTTATATTGTTCCTGTATCGCCATACAACACACAGGAGTCCGTTTCTCGAAGTTACCATTAAAAAAAAAGAAACTGCACACTGAGGCGCTCGACCAACAACGACTGGCCATTTGACCGGTGTTGCTGGTTTAAGCTTCTAAAATTGTACATTTTAGCTTTTTGAAGCGGGCCACAGGTGTCTGTGTCAGTTTATACTCATCACCAACTTGAGAACTGTCACGTGATAATGATCCCGTACATGTCCGGGTTGTATAGTACCCGACAGCCATCTTTACGTGTAGACCCAGAATAGTCGGAGAATTGTCGTTGTCAAGAGACAATTATTAAATTGGTGACATAAGGAATTTAAGTACCGTAGAACCTTTCAACTACAGTCCAAATCCTCTTCGGCCGCCTACGAAACCAAAGCCACGTAACCAGTTACGTGTGAAGAATTATTTTTCTTGCTACGAAACTAGTTACAAAGTCTGTTTTTCTTCCTACAAAATCAGTTACGACATTTTTCTTAATTGGACAGTTTCGACGGAGCCCCGCTCCGCGGGGCTCCTATTTCCGGTCTGTTTGCCCTTCCGGCATCTAAAGCTACCTAACGACCTGTTTTGCGATCGTAACAGGTTTCCAACAAGGAAGAAGAATTATTTGTACGTAACTAGAGTTGGTTTCGTAGGCGGCCGAAGGGTCCAAGTCACCCAACCAAGGTCCAAAGTAACTCAATTATTACTTGTTTAGATGTGAATTATAAGCGAACTCTTTGTCAGGCATCACAATTACGCAAATTTAAATAAAAAGGTATAAAATGACTAATACAAAAATAATATTGATTGTAATGAGTACCACAGCTGTTTTTGGACCATAGGTTTTACGGTAGGCATTGTGGTCGACCTACATGGCTGGCCTTCAAAAGGGTGGATTGCAAAAAAAGTACAAAGTTAAGCGTTTTAATCTAATCTACTTACCCATGTAAAATGTATGGGTAATTGCCGTTCTGGTACGGTTTGTGTTCTGGTAAAGGTCGCGGGAGTCCACTGGATGCGGGTGGTGCAGGACTGGTCATTTTGGCACTCTTTGGGGGAGGCCTATGTCCAGCAGTGGACGTCTTTCGGCTGATATGATGATGATGATCATGAATTGCCGTTACGAAAATTTATTTATTGTATGGCGGTTACACACTGGTACATATATATATAAATATGTATTCGTATTGATGTCGCTGATAGAGTTCTAGTGTGCGCTGCGAGGTACAGAAAATGATACAAGTTAAAGCGTAGATTAGATTAAGGGTAATTTTATATATTAAGGCTCTTAACTATGTACAATTTTTTTGCAATCCACCCAAAAGTCTTTTCGTCTTGTACATAATGTTACCGATGCCGTCAAGTCAGGTGTACGCTTGGTTGTTAGCCTATCGGTAGAATGTATCTATTGTATTTATTTTCGGAATTTCGTCTACATAGTTACGCTTCTTGTTAGTATTGTATAGATTGTCTCGACCAGGAGTTATGAGATTGCGCCTTGTGGAACTCTAGTGCCTTATTTACCATAGTTAAGAATAAATTATCCTGTCATATCCTAGTTCAGGCTAAGCCTGCATTAAAATTATTTGGCAACATCACCCGCGTAGCAGGCAAATATGTCATTTAAGAGTCCGCAGTAAGCTCGGCCGAATTTCATATTCCCATACAAACGGAGTTTAGTTCTCATTTTAAAACTACGTGTTGGATTGTAACGAAACTTTGCATATACAATGACATGCGGTATTTATAGGTCTGTAATTAGTTTATATGGCTCCAGTTTATAAAACAAACGAACGCGTGTTCCATCGACGACTTCACCAGATCCAAAATAAAGAAATGTCTCTTACTTATATGATTATGAACAAACCGAGGGCATTATTGAAACCTAGCTCAAAGTGCAAACACACAAATACACACACACACACACGCACACACATATTTTATTGTTTTAAATTTTTAGATTCTATATTTTCTTAGCACGGTCATCTTGTTCCATTATTTTAAATTATACTTGTTAAATCTGTACTGTCGGCTCCCAAGATACAGTTTGGGGCTGACGGATATTTTTCTTTGTTTGATAAAATGTGCACGTTAACAGAACTTAAGTTTAACTCACTCAAATGTGTTGTTAAGGGAAATTAATTATTTGTATTTGAAATACAGCAAAAAACAAGTTTTGTATGAAAAACTTTAATTTGCTGTATTTTTTTTTACTATGGTATCTGAAGCTACATAAGCTAATTACAGACCTGAATGGTACTTAACTTATTCTAAGTACAAAGTTTCAGAGCAAACTAGCTACTCGTTTTAAAATGAGATCGTAACTACGTTTGTATGGAGAATCGAGCTTAGATACTGCGGACTCTTAAAGAGTTAGTGATGCCAAATTATTTGTTGTAGAGTTAACGTGGACGCACTCTCTATTTGAAATAAATTGTAAATACGGTATCTGACAATAGTGGAAATAAATTATTTGTACATTACCAGGTCGAAAAACTACGAAAATACTCGGAAAATATCAAGATACAACTTATTTTTGCTATTGTTTTTTTAAATACATCAATAATCAGAACCAACAAAAGGGGTGCTCTTTGACCATAGAAAGTAATGACGCCGCTAGTCGCGAAGTAGTTTCCCTGCAAACTTCATATGAACTGAGTATTTTTGACGTTTCGTAAAAAGTGAAATACCGTTTTGTGAAACGTTATTTGTTCATCATTGTAACTAAAAGAAACTGACAATTACTTTATAATATTGTGAGATTAATGCCGAACTGTGGAATATCAAAAAAATAATTTCTGATACTGGCAGTTACCTTATCTCATAATCTTCTATAGTATTATTAGATGCCTACCTGCCTATCACAGTCACTACTGTTAACAGATTCAGTAACAAAGATTTCGTGGCACTGAATATTACTGGCGCGGCCTGCATTAGCGTTCGGTAGTTTAATTGACAATAGCTGTCAAAGTTACGTTATTTGAGTGAATTGCAAAAACATTGTACATAGTTAAGAGTCTTAATCTAATCTACGCTTTAACTTTTTTCCATTGTGTAACGGCAATTACCCATACATTTTATATGGGTAACTTTCGTTACACAATGGAAAAAAGTTAAAGCATAGATTAAAATGTATCTATTGTATTTATTTTCGGAATTTCGTCTACATAGTTACGCTTCTTGTTAGTATTGTATAGATTGTCTCGACCAGGAGTTATGAGATTGCGCCTTGTGGAACTCTAGTGCCTTATTTACCATAGTTAAGAATAAATTATCCTGTCATATCCTAGTTCAGGCTAAGCCTGCATTAAAATTATTTGGCAACATCACCCGCGTAGCAGGCAAATATGTCATTTAAGAGTCCGCAGTAAGCTCGGCCGAATTTCATATTCCCATACAAACGGAGTTTAGTTCTCATTTTAAAACTACGTGTTGGATTGTAACGAAACTTTGCATATACAATGACATGCGGTATTTATAGGTCTGTAATTAGTTTATATGGCTCCAGTTTATAAAACAAACGAACGCGTGTTCCATCGACGACTTCACCAGATCCAAAATAAAGAAATGTCTCTTACTTATATGATTATGAACAAACCGAGGGCATTATTGAAACCTAGCTCAAAGTGCAAACACACAAATACACACACACACACACGCACACACATATTTTATTGTTTTAAATTTTTAGATTCTATATTTTCTTAGCACGGTCATCTTGTTCCATTATTTTAAATTATACTTGTTAAATCTGTACTGTCGGCTCCCAAGATACAGTTTGGGGCTGACGGATATTTTTCTTTGTTTGATAAAATGTGCACGTTAACAGAACTTAAGTTTAACTCACTCAAATGTGTTGTTAAGGGAAATTAATTATTTGTATTTGAAATACAGCAAAAAACAAGTTTTGTATGAAAAACTTTAATTTGCTGTATTTTTTTTTACTATGGTATCTGAAGCTACATAAGCTAATTACAGACCTGAATGGTACTTAACTTATTCTAAGTACAAAGTTTCAGAGCAAACTAGCTACTCGTTTTAAAATGAGATCGTAACTACGTTTGTATGGAGAATCGAGCTTAGATACTGCGGACTCTTAAAGAGTTAGTGATGCCAAATTATTTGTTGTAGAGTTAACGTGGACGCACTCTCTATTTGAAATAAATTGTAAATACGGTATCTGACAATAGTGGAAATAAATTATTTGTACATTACCAGGTCGAAAAACTACGAAAATACTCGGAAAATATCAAGATACAACTTATTTTTGCTATTGTTTTTTTAAATACATCAATAATCAGAACCAACAAAAGGGGTGCTCTTTGACCATAGAAAGTAATGACGCCGCTAGTCGCGAAGTAGTTTCCCTGCAAACTTCATATGAACTGAGTATTTTTGACGTTTCGTAAAAAGTGAAATACCGTTTTGTGAAACGTTATTTGTTCATCATTGTAACTAAAAGAAACTGACAATTACTTTATAATATTGTGAGATTAATGCCGAACTGTGGAATATCAAAAAAATAATTTCTGATACTGGCAGTTACCTTATCTCATAATCTTCTATAGTATTATTAGATGCCTACCTGCCTATCACAGTCACTACTGTTAACAGATTCAGTAACAAAGATTTCGTGGCACTGAATATTACTGGCGCGGCCTGCATTAGCGTTCGGTAGTTTAATTGACAATAGCTGTCAAAGTTACGTTATTTGAGTGAATTGCAAAAACATTGTACATAGTTAAGAGTCTTAATCTAATCTACGCTTTAACTTTTTTCCATTGTGTAACGGCAATTACCCATACATTTTATATGGGTAACTTTCGTTACACAATGGAAAAAAGTTAAAGCATAGATTAAAATGTATCTATTGTATTTATTTTCGGAATTTCGTCTACATAGTTACGCTTCTTGTTAGTATTGTATAGATTGTCTCGACCAGGAGTTATGAGATTGCGCCTTGTGGAACTCTAGTGCCTTATTTACCATAGTTAAGAATAAATTATCCTGTCATATCCTAGTTCAGGCTAAGCCTGCATTAAAATTATTTGGCAACATCACCCGCGTAGCAGGCAAATATGTCATTTAAGAGTCCGCAGTAAGCTCGGCCGAATTTCATATTCCCATACAAACGGAGTTTAGTTCTCATTTTAAAACTACGTGTTGGATTGTAACGAAACTTTGCATATACAATGACATGCGGTATTTATAGGTCTGTAATTAGTTTATATGGCTCCAGTTTATAAAACAAACGAACGCGTGTTCCATCGACGACTTCACCAGATCCAAAATAAAGAAATGTCTCTTACTTATATGATTATGAACAAACCGAGGGCATTATTGAAACCTAGCTCAAAGTGCAAACACACAAATACACACACACACACACGCACACACATATTTTATTGTTTTAAATTTTTAGATTCTATATTTTCTTAGCACGGTCATCTTGTTCCATTATTTTAAATTATACTTGTTAAATCTGTACTGTCGGCTCCCAAGATACAGTTTGGGGCTGACGGATATTTTTCTTTGTTTGATAAAATGTGCACGTTAACAGAACTTAAGTTTAACTCACTCAAATGTGTTGTTAAGGGAAATTAATTATTTGTATTTGAAATACAGCAAAAAACAAGTTTTGTATGAAAAACTTTAATTTGCTGTATTTTTTTTTACTATGGTATCTGAAGCTACATAAGCTAATTACAGACCTGAATGGTACTTAACTTATTCTAAGTACAAAGTTTCAGAGCAAACTAGCTACTCGTTTTAAAATGAGATCGTAACTACGTTTGTATGGAGAATCGAGCTTAGATACTGCGGACTCTTAAAGAGTTAGTGATGCCAAATTATTTGTTGTAGAGTTAACGTGGACGCACTCTCTATTTGAAATAAATTGTAAATACGGTATCTGACAATAGTGGAAATAAATTATTTGTACATTACCAGGTCGAAAAACTACGAAAATACTCGGAAAATATCAAGATACAACTTATTTTTGCTATTGTTTTTTTAAATACATCAATAATCAGAACCAACAAAAGGGGTGCTCTTTGACCATAGAAAGTAATGACGCCGCTAGTCGCGAAGTAGTTTCCCTGCAAACTTCATATGAACTGAGTATTTTTGACGTTTCGTAAAAAGTGAAATACCGTTTTGTGAAACGTTATTTGTTCATCATTGTAACTAAAAGAAACTGACAATTACTTTATAATATTGTGAGATTAATGCCGAACTGTGGAATATCAAAAAAATAATTTCTGATACTGGCAGTTACCTTATCTCATAATCTTCTATAGTATTATTAGATGCCTACCTGCCTATCACAGTCACTACTGTTAACAGATTCAGTAACAAAGATTTCGTGGCACTGAATATTACTGGCGCGGCCTGCATTAGCGTTCGGTAGTTTAATTGACAATAGCTGTCAAAGTTACGTTATTTGAGTGAATTGCAAAAACATTGTACATAGTTAAGAGTCTTAATCTAATCTACGCTTTAACTTTTTTCCATTGTGTAACGGCAATTACCCATACATTTTATATGGGTAACTTTCGTTACACAATGGAAAAAAGTTAAAGCATAGATTAGATTAAGGTCCTTAATTACGTATATTTTTTTTGCAATCCACCCATTTACCGCTAACGCAGGCCGCGCCAGTCTGTGCGAGGCTTAATGTGGTTCGATTGCCATACAAAACGTTATTTGACATTCGCAGGCTAACGGCGTGATATTTTAAGAAGCTTATGTAACAAACTTTCATAAATTGGCTTTCCATTTACGCGACATTCCCCCTTTCCTAGAACAAACTTGTAAAAAATAGAATAATTTGAGAAATTGATTTGGGACGTGATATTTTGGGAAAACAAAATTATTCTAGTTTATTAAATTTTTTTCTAGGAAAAGGGGAAATTCGCGCAAATGGAAAGCCAATTTATGCGAATGTCAAATAACGTTTTGTATGGCAATCGAACCACATTAATGGCCAAGGAACAAAAAACATTGACCTAAAAGCTATTTGTTAGAGTAACATTCAGTTCTTTCGACCAGTGGGTATGCACTATAAATCCAAACCATTGTCCATATTTAAGGGTTAATTTCAGTAAAAATCCGTACATTTACACTAAGGTTACATGGTAATGATTACCTGTTCATATAATTCTACGTTATATGTTTCGGCAGAGAATGTTCCACTGATTATTAAGCTCTCTTCCTTTTAAAATTAAGAATATTTATTCAAAGTTAACATTTTAGATTTTTGTTATCATTGTAAACGGTACTTACTACGTCTAGGCATAAGTGCGAGTCAAAGATCTGTATTATTTTCTATTTTGTAATACTTTTATTGTATTTAAAACGTAGCTTATAAGGATATTCATTTATTTATACTGTTTAATACGAGGTATTCCGATTTTCAGTATGAATGTTGAATGTATGATGCTTCCATAAAATGATTGTAAATAATAACACAATAGTATTGTTGACTGAGATTATTTTGTGCATTTAGATGTGTAATTTAATAGCAAGACAGATATTTTTACAATAATTTCAATATAGCACCGTGAGGTGGGCAATTATCGAAGCTTTAAATTTTTGTATCGCTGCCAAATTGAAACCAGCGCCATCTGTTGTCGAGTAGCTAGAAACACATTTTCAGTTGGTTATTTTAAACGCTTTTTTATTGTGAAAACAGACAAGTAATTACAATGACCACATACATATAAAGAGATAGTATATAATTCGATTCTATGAACCTTATAATAAACAGTTGAGTTTGTATTGTTAATTACTTAGTATCACAAAACAGTGCCATGTTCGTAATTAGTGTAAGCCATTTTTCATTTAAATGTGAATTTCGTCATTCGTGTAGTTTTCATGTTGTCAGTTTTGTACTTAGTTTTTTATACGTAGGTACCTACATCAACTCTGCCACCGAATTCTGATAGAATTAAAATAATAATTACCTACTTTCAAATGAACATAAGTAACTTACCTCAGTCAAATATTTTGTAAATAAATAAATGTATCAGTATACTGTCCAGCATTATTAATACACAGTTTATTGTTGCCGTCATAATGAAATTTTAAATGAAATAAAAAAACTGAAACAGATAATTTGTTTTATTTTTCGTACTTTTAGTATTTATAAGTACACTGTCAAGCTTACATGTATAATTTCTTAAGTGATACGAAATATTCATATTTTAATTATTTTTTGTACTTTTAGTATTTATAAGTACACTGTCAAGCTTACATGTATAATTTCTTAAGTGATACGAAATATTCCTATTTTAATTAAGTTTTTTTTCTACCCATTATATCAAAAAGCACACACACAAGAACACAAAAATTATCTATTCTATATTTTCTTGTATGAAAACACTAGTTACATAGATACCTAGTAACATAAACAATATAAATAATTAAACTTAGATCCACTAAGCTCAGTCATGATCTGAAACAGAAGAAAACGACTTTTTAATGCAAAAAAATGGTTTAAGCAATTTTTTTATGCCGTGTTATCATGTAAGTATAAGAAACATCATTACATAAACTCAAAACGCCAAACAATGTATGCCATATAAATCATTACATTATTACTAACAGCGCCATCTGTTAGTGAGTAGCATCATTACGTCAAATTTTAACAAGCTATGCATGTAATGCAATGCATATAAACAACTGGCAACACCAATTGCTAATAACTTTTCTACTCAACAGATGGCGTTGGTAATACATAACTTCTTTGAATGCTCTCAACTCAAAAGTGACTAATATTGGCAGAATACCAGCGATGTGGCTAAGCCAGCGCCTATTCTATGCCACGACACATGGTTTTGTTTTCTACTTGTATTTAACTTTAGTTCTAAGTTTTGTTTGATTTTTTAACCATAGGCTAGTGCGCGTTCATTATTTTTGCAGCGATAGCTAGGCAACCCATGCGTGGTTAAAAGAGCGGGCGCACATAAAGCCGCACTAGGTTAATGTATGAAATAACCCGACCGCAACTTGTGACAGCCACTAGTGGATCAATGTGCGCCCGCTTTAAGAGACAGTCATCATCAAGCTAAAATATGTCTTTGCTATCAACTTACCTAGATATCTCGTGCTGAGATACATGGCCACAAAGCCTACGCTGACCGCGGCGAGCTGTGTGACTCCGCTCCACCGCTTCTGCTCGTGGAAGCGGGCTCGCTCGCGCGGCAGGACCTCGCTTACTGTCACGTATAGAAGAGTGCCGGCTGCTAACGCCTGGAAGAATGGAAAGTAAAGGGTGAATATGACCGTATGACATTGAGGGTTAATTATACGTTACTGTCAAACATTTAATTTACGGTAGACGGTACCTATGTAGTTACTTAGGCTTTTTGCTGACTATAGGGTCGTTTCGCCGGTTAGCGACCACTTAGCCGAGTTGCTCACTTTAGATTAGTAAATGTATACCTATTCAATGTACACACATAATAGATGGTATTCGTATAGGTTCTGAGTATAGTCAAGTTTTGAAACCTACAATAAAATATAGCACTTTCATCCATAGATTAGGAAAAAATATGGAAAAGGTTTCAAAATAGCGAATTCGCTGGATAGCGACCGCTTTAGTCGGTTTGCGACCACCTGTTAGCTAGTTGGCGACCACTCTTGCAAATAGTGTTTAAGTAGTTAATAAAACGATGCATCATCATCATCATCATATCAGTCGAATGACGTCCATTGCTGGACATAGGCCTCCCCCAAAGAGTGCCATAATGACCGGTTCTGCGCCACCCGCATCCATCGGATTCCTGCGATCGTTAGGCCAGGCCATCAGTCAACTTGTGGGGGGCCTACCCACGCCGCGCCTTCCGGGACGTGGTCGCCACTCGAGAACCTTTCCGCCTCAACGGCCATCGGTTCTACGTGCAATGTGCCCCGCCCACTGCCACTTAACTTTAGCGGCTTAGGGCTATATCGATTACCTTGGTTATGCTGCGGATAGCCTCATTTCTGATGCGATCACGCAGAGAAACTCCGGGCATAGCCCTCTCTCCATTGCCCTTTGGGTGACTTTGAGCCTTCTTATGATTTCTGAAGCGACCACGTTTCGGTGCCACACGTGATCACTGGCAACACGCACTGGTCAAAGACTCTCGTCTTCAGACACTGCGGAATATTAGACGAAAAGATGTGCCATAGCGTAGCTTCCCGAACGCTGCCCAGCCGAGTCGGATTCGACGATTGACCTCTTTCTCAAAGTTGGACCTACCTGACCTGACTGCCCTTATACTACTACAAATTGTTACTCTTCTAAATCTACTTTACATTGCTTGTCAATGCAAAATAGAATCGAAAACGGCGCGCCATCTCGCTCACACCATAGTGCTATTATATATATTGCTATTACAGTCACACATGTCGTTCATAGTAGGTATCTAAATGCCACCATTTTACAAGCATTTATGTAACTTTTAGATTAAATTCTACTTACCTACACTAGCTTCTGCCCACGACTCCGTCCGTGTGTCTCGTTTATATCGTAGCTCCATACAAAATTTCAACCCCTATTTCAGCCTCGGGATTATTTCGGGGATAAAAACTATCCTACGTCTTTTCCCGGGACTCAAAACTATCTCCATACCAAATTTCATCAAAATCGGTCCATCGGTTTAAGCGTGAAGAGGTAACAGACAGACAGACACACTTTCGCATCTGTAATATAACCATATCATATAATCATATGAATTATTCATTTTATAATTATATATTATTATTATATTACATATATGTACCTACTATAGACATAGCATGGATTGGCGCGGCTTAAATACCTACCGACGTACCGACACAATTGGCTTGCCAAGCTAAATATCGCGAGTGCCGCAAGAATCCATAAGGAAAGAAAAAGAAAAACGATGTGGTCGCTATCCGACTTCTTTGGTAATATTTTTTTTGGGTACGCGACCACCCCATTTTATATAAATCTATTTTTATAATATGCCGAATTTCAACGAAATTATTACAATAGCTAAATCATTTAAGCAATCAAGTACCTAATTTCAGCATAATAATAAAATTAAGTGACGTAACTAAAGTTTTCGCGCCAACTGTCGCGTTATTTTTTTTACAGATTCACTGCACGTCAACACTTTTCGGAAGCAATGTGTGAAATGTGTGAATCGAGGTTATTTTTTCTTGCTTTGGATTAAGCTTTGGGTTTTAAAGTGTATTTATTCTTTTTCTGACACTATTCAAGAATAGT
The DNA here is from genome assembly GCA_963854355.1 of Epinotia brunnichana. Taxonomy (NCBI): domain Eukaryota; kingdom Metazoa; phylum Arthropoda; class Insecta; order Lepidoptera; family Tortricidae; genus Epinotia; species Epinotia brunnichana. The sequence goes on along the minus strand of OY977951.1, from coordinate 27,249,415 downwards.
TAATAACTAATTAGTTTTCTGTTGGGTTTGTAGAAATGTTAATATCTTTAATTGAAGCAGCCTAGTCCGTCAAGTGGTCGCCAACCGAAGGTGGTCGCGTTACCGGCGAAACGACCCTACTTTTTTGCGCAGTCATTAATTACTGAGCTCAAACACGACGGGTTTTTTACCCGACTGCCGAAGGAGAGAGGGCTATGTTTTTTTGTGTAGTTTACGAGTTGCTATGGTCGCCAAGTTTCAGCTCAATCGGATGCGGGATGGGATTGAAAACCGGCCAAGTGCGAGTCGGACTCGCGCACGAATGGTTCCGAACCATTATCTATAAATCGGTAAAAAATCACGTTTGTTGTATGAGCTTTTTAATTTTGTTTTTTTTTTAATTTCAACTGTGTAACTATCACGGTTCATGAGATACAGCCTGGTGACAGACGGACAGACAGACAGACGGACAACGGAGTCTTAGTACGAACAGCTTACAACTCAAGCGTTTGCGCTCCCGTGAGATTGGCCGTGGGTATCGAATTTGGGGGTGTACTGAGAACCTTTCTGCCTCAACAGCCAACAGTTCTACGTGCAATGTGCCCCGCCCACTGCCACTTAAGTTTAGCGATTCGGAGGGCTATATCGGTTACCTTGCGGTTCTGCTGCGGATAGCTTCATTTCTGATGCGATCACGCAGAGAAACTCCCAACATAGCCCACTGATGGCTGTTGGGGCAGAAAGGTTTTCGAGTGGCGATCACGTACCGGAAGGCGCGGCGTTGTTAGGCTTCCCACAAGGTGGACTGATGACCTGGTAAAGGTCGCGGGAGTCCGCTGGATTAGGATGGCGCAGGACCGGTCACTTTGGAGCTCTTTGGCGGAGGCCTATGTCCAGCAGTGGACTCTTTCGGCTGATATGATGATGATGATGATGAGTGGTGTACTGGGAGTGCTTTCACGTACCTGCATGATAGGCACAGCTACAGAGTCCTGTACCGACTGCACAGCCTCTAATCCTGCGCCGACGGCGATGCCCGCGACCGACCCGCCGGCGAACAACGCAACGCACACTATGTGCGCGCATATCGTGCGGCCGGCCGCGCACAGCTCTGCGCCCAGACAGAAGCCTACCACGAACTTGTGCGAGGCCACTGCGCCGAGAAGTAACAACACCTAGAAAAAAGATTGAGTGGTTAGCGGGTAGGTACTATCGGCCAAAGCCACGGACACGCGCGGCGGCGGCAGCGGCAGCGGTTTTTCTAATTCATTGCGTGTGATCCCTACTAACTACAGTGCGTTGCGCGTCTCGACCGCGCAATGAACAGATACGACGCTTGCCGCGCCGCAATAGGGAACATTACGCAAAACTCTTCGTAGGTGGCGACACTAACAGGCCTAACAGCGTTGACATTATATCTCGTTCCCACTTGCGGTGTTGTCTATGCAAGCATCCTTGTCACTCATGACAATCAATTGTGAATGTGTGTGTGAATCCCTATATTCCTATACTGGTTTACTAGTGGTAGTGCTGCCTCTGGCGGCAAAACATTGCAGTAATGTTCCCTATTCGCGCAATGTCGTGGCCGAACCGTTAAAGGCGCATTTTGGTTATAGCTGTATAGCATTGCAAGCGATTCTGTTTTGATTGGTCGACTCTGGCTTTGACCGGCATCAATATATGACGAATCAAAGGCCGCAAAATATCTGACACGCTCTTACGGCTCTAGGAGTAGAGTTGTTATCAGATATTTTTGCGGTCTTTGTTCCATCATATATTGATGCCGGTGACTGTACAATGTAAGTTGGTGTTGCGTTGTTCTGGGGAAATCTGCGGTATGCATTTTTTCGGTATAAAAAAATGGTGACTTTGTGAATTGACAGAAGGACATAATCGCAGTATAAATCCTATTTTTCCGTTTTTGTCTCGGAACCCTAAAAAGTAAACTATTATTAAAATAGAGATGAATACTGCCGCCAGAGTGCAGCACTAGAACAAACCGTAAACCAGTAGAGGAAGATAGGTATTCACACACACATGCACAATTGATTGTCAAATGAGTGATATAAGGATGCATGCATAGTCAAGACCGCAAGTGGGAACGAGATACAATGTCAACTCTGCTAGTGTCGCCACCTTCGCAGAATTTTGCGTAATGTAGGTAATTAAAAAAGGACACACACATATTTGAAAAAAGTAAGATTTTTATTCCGCGATGGTGACAACCAAGCTGATTACGGCTGATGATGGCAAGTGACCACCGTTCCAAAAGTTTTTTTTTATAAGTACCCAGTTATTCAATTATGTATGTAGGTAGGTATGAAGGAAGATTCGTTATCTCAGTTACCAGACTAGGTACCTACTCTGCATGCATTAAGCAAACAAGTTGGAAATGACGCATCCCCTGATTCCACGAGGTTTTGCGAGAACCCAAACCTTCGCGACTGACAAACAGTGTGACAGGTTATGAATACCTTATTAGTCTGCTACTATGCTAAATGAGTCATAGATAGTCCAGGCAATGAACTGACAGCTTGTATGGAAAATATGTCAAATTTGGAAATAATTTATAATAGCAGATTTTTTTTATGTCATGGATATATTATCAATTAAATAGTTACTTAGTGACAAAATCCAACAAAATTTCATACATCAAAAAAATGATAACTTAACTAGCTTCTGAAAAGTCAGAAAAAATATTAATAAATGGTTTTATCTTTATTTTGGTTCATTTACATTTGCTCTATAATATTCAAGATACATAATTAAAAAAAAACAATTCACTCTTTTTTTAAATCTATATAAATACTTCCGGATGGAAAGTTTGTTGGATTCTTGAATAAAGCATCATAGATCAATGTTTTAAAATGATATTAAGAAAAAAAACGCTATTATAAATTAATGTTTTTCAAAACCGTATTTTGCCTGGAGTAAGAAAGACATTTCAATAGCTCAGCTCCGGTCATGCTAACTACATAAAGATAATACTTAGGGAGTTACAGTTAAAAAAAACTATCACCAAGTCCAAGAAGACCAATTTGCTGTCGTTTACTGTTTAACTTATATTCTCACTCATGCCTTTCAGCGTTTCTTATGCAATAATTGACCCAGCTATTCATCTAAAACTATAACATTTAGACTTGGTTAGTAACGCTTGCGGAACGAACAATGCGAGACTAATTAATACCTAGTAATACCTACTAATATTTTCCTGCTAGGTAGCCTGTTTAAGACGACTGTAATGACCACATATCATTTAAAACAGCGTTACTGAGAAAAATCATTTGTGGAACGGCACTAAAAATTTTATAATAAATTATCCTCAGATATACATAGACAGGCATTGGACTTAAATGATTTGAGACAGTTAAAAGTAAAATTGCATGAATTTTAGGTTGCCTACAGTACCTGTACAATTTTTTTTATTGCAATCTTTTAATTTTGACTTTGTAAACCAATTATTTATTTCCAACTTTTATTTATATTGAAGGTAAAGCAAAGATGGCAGCGGTCAGTCCTTGGATGGGTGACCGCCTGTTTGAGTGGTTACTATAAATGAGCGCTTCCGTGCTTTGGAAGGCACGCTAAGCAGTTGATCCCGGCTGCTGTCTATGACAGTAGTCGTTAAGCCGAGTTAGAGGCCTTCGGGCGGCTTAAGAACCTCTAACAGTCGAGTTGCCCACTCACTTGACAAAGGGGGGACAACTGTCACTTGCGTCCGCAGGAGCTACCTACCACAACCCTGCACGTGTCCCCGGGTGGTACTAAAAAGTGACAAACTCAAAGGCCAAATAATGTATGGCATAAGATTAAATAATAAATTTATATTGAATTCCAAATTATTGTCATTTTAATTTATTGTGAATTGTAGGTCTTTATTATAACTAAGTATTTCATTAAATGACATTAAAACTAAACTAATAAAATTAAGATAGCCTAAAATATGGATAAACACAAGTAGTAAGTAAAAAAATTACAAGAAACAGAATAAGTACACAAAAGAAAAATAAAATTAAACAAATAGTAGAAAAGCGGCCAAGTGCGAGTCGGACTCGCACATGAAGGGTTCCGTAAAATAAATTGCGGTTTACGATTTGACGTATTAAAAAAAACTACATACTACATCTCGTTCAAACCAATTTTCGGTGGAAGTTTGCATGGTAATGTACCCTACATCATATATTTTTTTTAGTTTTATTATTCACTTATTTTAGAAGTTACACATTTTACCACTTTGGAAGTGTCTCTCGCGCAAAATAATCAGCTTAGAAAAAAATTATATTACAAACCTCAAAATGATTTTTAAAGACCTATCCATAGATACATCCCCACACGTATGGGTTTGATGAAAAATTTTTTTTTGAATTTCAATTCTGAGTATGGGGTCCCCCAAAACTTACTATTTTTTGTCAATTTTTGTGTAAAAATCTTAATGCGGTTCACAGAATACATCTACTTACCAAGTTTCAACAGTATAGCTCTTATAGTTTAGGAATAAAGTGGCTGTGACATACGGATGGACGGACAGACAGACAGACAGACAGACAGACATGACGAATCTATAAGGGTTCCGTTTTTTGCCATTTGGCTACGGAACCCTAAAAAACACAGCGCGGCGCCGCAAAAATCCACAGCGCTGTGAATTTCTGCGGTGTCGCGCCGCGCCGTGGAGTTTCTACGGCGCGGCGACGTGGGTTTTTAGCGACGAACGCCGTGCCGTGGAAATCTGACCGAGCCCTAATAACGAATTCGTTATCAACTTATCATTCGTTATCAGTATGTGGCTGAGCATCTGACCTATATGAGTGGGACATGATAGTGATTAGATGTACAATGAATAATATCAATTGTATCATACAAGTTCTATCGAGTAAATTAAACAAATATGTGATAGAGTATGTTATCATAATTATTTAAACACGTGCTCTTAGACCTCGTGTCGTGCTGCTAGGCGTTTTAACATTGAAAATGTTTTTTCGATCGCTTCAATAAGGCCTCCAATTTCAGCGAGAGTGATAATTTACCTTATTTAGTTATATTACCCTGGTCTCGTGAGTTTTAGGGCTACGTGGATGATTGAGGTGTCAAAAGATGTCTCTTGTCAAGGGTTGTAAAAAAGTATAAAAAAACTAAAAAAGTGTCTTGTCGTACTAAATCGGCGATTTCTTGAAAACGAAAAGCTATATCGAAAAAATGAAAAAAAAGCCCTCGGGGTATTGAGCTGGCCTACATTTTGTAAAAAAGAGAACCTCTCTATCTCTTACGGTCTAGGCAGGAAGGTGCCCTTTATGTGGCGCATTTTCAGGGCGCGGCTCGTTATGTTCTGCAATACGAGAGTCGAGTTGTTATTGGAGTATTTATTTGAGGTTTCAGTGCTTATTCTAAACTAGCTGTTGCCCGCGACTTCGTCCGCGTAGAACTTTTTATCGTCTTAGAAAATGATTTCTCTCAATACAAAATTTGAACCCTCTTTTAGGGGATAATTAAAAAAAAAGTTGATGTTCATTTTCTAGTTTGTGAACAAACAGTCTAAAACCAAAGTTAAAAATCTCATACTTTAAAAATGCCTTGAAATACTCAAACTTTGAACCAATTTTAACACTCTTAGGGGATGAATTTGGAAAAACTCTGAAATCAGTTTTGTAGTCTTTTAACGTACAGAATAAGACCGAAGTTAAAAATCTCTTACTCACACTTTAAAATTTTATTGCTCGCCATTTAAAATTTGAACCCCCTTTTAAACCCCCTTAGAGGTTGAATTTTTCTAATCGCTGAAAGAACTTTTTTCGTAAACTTTTAAGTCTCTAGCTCAAAAATAGTGTTGCCCATACAAAGCTTTCTTAACCCCCTTAGAGGTGGAATTTTCTAAAACTCTGAAATTACTTTATTATTAATTTTAATAAGTAACATTTTGAATAGTTTTAAGTCTAGTAAAAAAAAAAGTTTTTCCCACACAACACTGGCTACCCTTCTTAAGGATCTTAAGGATCCCCTTAGGGATGGAGTTTTCTAAAACGCTGAAAGTTCTTTTTTAGTATTCTAATAAGTAATCTTTTTGCAAAGTTTTAAGTCTAACTCAAAAAAAAGTGTTGCCCATGCAAAGCTTGCTCTTCTTTTTTAACCCTATTAGGAGTGGAATTTTCTAAAACGATTTGTGTTCTTTTTTTGTATTTTAATAAGTAATCTTTCTACAAAGTTTCAAGTCTCTAACTCAAAAACATAAACTTTCCCTGATAAAAACTTTGCACCCCTTTTTATCCCCCTTAGGGATAGATTTTTTCAAAACGCTGAAAGTCTTTTTTTTTGTATTTTTATAAGTAATCTTTCTACAAAGTTTTAAGTGTCTAGCTCAGAAAAAGTGTTCCCCATACAAACCTTGCACCCTTTTTTAACCCCCTTAGGGAATGATTTTTGTAAAACGCCGAATGTAGTATTTTTCATGTTCTAATAAGTAATTTTTCGTCAAAATTTTAAGTCTCTATTAAAAAAAATATGTTTTTCCCATACAAACTTTGCACCCTATTTTACCCCCTTAGGGGTGAAATTTTCTAAAACGCTGAAAGTACTTTCTTTGTATTTAAATAATCTTTCTACAAAGTTTTAGGACTCTAGCTAAAAAAAATAGTTTCCCACATACAAACTTTGCACCCCTATTTTAGCCCCCTATTTTTAGGGGTAGAATTTTCTAAAACGCTGAAAGTACTTAATTTGTATTCTGATGACTAATCTTTCAACAAAGTTTTAAGTCTCTATTTAAAAAAAATATTGTTTCCCCCATACAAAATTTGCACCCCTATTTTACCCCCTTAGGGGTAGATTTTTTTAAAACACTGAATCTAGGTACTTTATTTGTATTCTAATGAATAATTTCTCTACAAAGTTTTAAGTCTCTATTTAAAAAAAAGTAGTTTTTCCCATACAAACTTTGCACTCTATTTTACCCCTTTAGGGGTAGAATTTTCTAAAACCCTGAAAGTTCTTTATTTGTATTCTAATTACTGATCTTTCTACAAAGTTTAAAGTCTCTATTTAAAAAAAAAATTGTTTCCCCCATACAAACCTTGCACCCCTATTTTACCCCCGTAGGGGTGGAATTTTCCAAAACGCTGAAAGTATTTCATTTGTATTCTAATAACTAATTTTTCTACAAAGTTTAAGTCTATAGCTCAAAAAAAAAAGGTTCTCCCATACAAACTTTGCACCCCCATTTTACCCCCTTAGGGGTAGAATTTTCAAAAATCCCTTTTTATCCCTAGCCCACATTATAAAAGCAACATACTGTGCAAAAATCAACTCTCTAAGATTAGTAGTTTCGGCTGTGCGTTGATGAGTGAGTGAGTGAGTGATTGAGTGAATAAGTCAGTCAGGACGTAGGCATTTATTATGTATAAATAGATAGAAGATAATGAAACTCCCATTCAAATATCTCAAAAAATTATGAAGCTACATCCGTTTTAATGTCACTTGTTAGAGTGAGAAAACGATGAGGGACTGTGACGTCAATATACTCGAGCGTCATAGTAAAAAACAATCGTTTCATATGAAGGTGCGTTTTGCGGAAAAGGGACAGAACATACCCCCTCTTAAAACTTTGGACTCTTATAACTTAATCATTACCTATATAACCTCTTGCTTTGTTTTTTTCTCCATTTGACTATATTTATTTTAAATTCTTTTTCGAGAAAATAAATTATGATTATTTACCATATTTTCGATTCCTGAGCTATAACCACGAACTTCGGAATTCGAAAATATTCGGGTATCTCTATCTCTATCGCACTAATATGCAATATATAATAACGCAAATATATGAACATTGAGTATCGGTTTTCGTGGTAGCGCCGCAGGTACTTTGGCTGAATGCGCCGAGCGCGTGCCATTGTCATTCAAAAAAAACAAATTCGTGTTAATTATATTGTTCAAATTTGTTGATTTCATTTATTGAAATTACGACATAAAACGACATTTGCGCATATAAGTTCTCATATCAGAATCGAATATTTTTTTATGGTTTATATTTTAGCATTTGTCTCGTAAAGGTCTATCGTAGACGGGATTTAAATTATTAATAAGTGAAAGGCAAAGCAATTCCGCCATTTTGACGAAAATTTGACGGTTCTTATAGCTGACAGTTGGAGCAGCGTTTGATTTCAATAAAAATAAATGAAAAATTAAATGAAGTCGTATATTTCGGAAAATTAATTAACTGTCGCAGTCGGATAAAAACGATCCTAAGTTGCAGCTAGAATAATAATGTAACTATATAAAATGTTTCATATTTTTCCGTTCATGGGATGCTGAGAACATTCGTACCGCGCAAAGCTTAGTTTCAAACTGGCTGATTCTTTTTTTAATTTAGAGATTTATTATAAGTGGAGATTATAATCCCCTCGGTCCAGCCATATTTAGTTTGGCAATTAATTCAATAATTCACAGTCTGAATTCTAAATTAAACGTGTGGTACCTTGATGATGGCACTCTGGGTGGCGATTCGCAGACTGTCTTAGCGGATTTATTTCAAATTAAAAATAAATTTAGAGATATTGGGCTGGAACTAAATTTCAATAAATGTGAATTATATATTTCTGATAATATAGATTCTTCTTCGGCATCCGAAATTATTCAGCAATTTAATAACATCGCGCCAACCATCAAAACGATATCCAAAGACTGTCTACATCTTCTCGGAGCACCCATCTTCAATGAAGCCATCCCACACCTTTAGCTCAGTAGTGGAACCGGATTTTGGCCCTAGAAGTTTTGATAATTCTAAAGTCGGAAAAGTTATGCTTATATGGCATATGACTTATTTTCAAGCATATTTGTATTATATGAAGAAAAGTTAGAACGAGGGTTAGATATAAATTAGGTATTTATTTATTTTTATTGATGATTTGTGAATATTGAATTAAAGTGCAAAGTTTAAGCTTCATCGTTTATAATATGTATGACGCTTTACACTGTTAAGTTTTTAGAAAAAAAAAACACCCGCGACTACGTCAAACCAGAATTAGCTTATAATTTAGTCGATATTGAATTAGAGTTTTAAAAATCCACAACAATATCTCTAAATTCTTAAGTTAATAGACAAAGCCAAAAATTTAGAGGAATAAGATAAAAGCTTTAAAATTAATACGCATTTTTTGTCCTGTAAGATCTAATATTGAATTAGAGTCTATAAAAATAAGTCTAATACTATAAAATAATATATGCAGCCATATTATGGAAAGTAAGAAATTTCTGTGTATAGTTTGCATCATAAACCCATATTATTAAAAAAAGGCGCGAAAACCAAGCCGCGCTACAAGTTGTAGCTACGGCGCATGCGGCAGATCTTAGTTGACCTTGCGAGCTATCGCTTGCTAGGTATCCCTCGCCCCGCCCGCTTTCGTATTTATATATTTAAAATAGTGAAGGCGCAAAAACTTTTTATGTATAGTTTATGAGATTTTTTTGGGGGCAAAACCCAGATTCGAGCATAGTAAAACATATGTAGAAAAAATTTAAAGTGGCCAGATTCAAATGAAAAAAATATATGTTATAAAAATCGTCTAGAGCAGACAGCTCATTCAAATAGTTTTTTCACACCTCTCATTCAGAAAAGTAAGTTTTGGTCCCCGACGAGAGGGAGCAAAATGCTACTTTTCTGTTCAAGCTACTTTTTTAATTTATTCATTGGCTTGTAGCATTTACGCAATGTGCCAATAGAATCTTGATAAAATAATCGATTGTAATTTCATCGTAATCGACAAACGTATATATATCATCATCATCATCATCATATCAGCCGAAAGACGTCCACTGCTGGACATCGGCCTCCCCCAAAGAGTGCCAAAATGACCGGTCCTGCGCCACCCGCATCGAGCGGACTCCCGCGACCTTTACCAGGTCATCAGTCCACCTTGTGGGGGGGCCTACCCACGCCGCGCCTTCCGGTACGTGGTCGCCACTCGAGAACCTTTCCGCCCCAACGGCCATCAGTTCTACGTGCAATTTACGTATATAGGTATACATATATATAGGTATATATATGTTATTTTTTTGTTCTTTTTTTTTGTTTTGTTTATTTTTCTTTTTGTTCTTTTTTTTGTTTTTTTTTTGTAATTTTTTTTGTTTTTTTTTTGTTTTAATTGTTTTTTGTTTTTTTTTCTGGTTTTTGTTTTTATTTGTTTTTTTTTGTTGTTTTTTAAGTATTTTTTTCTTTTTATTCGTTTTTGTTCGTTTTTTTTGTCTTTAGTTAGTTTTTTGTTATTTTTTGTATTTTTTTTTAGATTTTTTGTTTTTTTTGTTTCGTTTGTTTCAATTGTTTTTTTGTATTTTTTTTCTGGTTTTTGTTTTTTTTTCTAGTTTTTTGTTTGTTTTTTTTGTTGCTTGTTTTGCCGTTTTTTTTTTTTGTTTTTTTTTTGTTTTTGTTGCTTAATTTTTTTTATTTTTTTTTTAATTTTTGTTTGTTTTTTTTTGGGTTTTATGCTGTTTTTTTTTTTTTTTTGTTTTTTTTTTTTTGTTATCTTTCTGGTTTTTTTGTTTTTTTTTGTATTCTTTGTATTATTTTTTTCTTTATCTTTTATGTTTTTTTTAGGTTTTTATGTTATTTTCTTTTTTTGTTTTTTTTTGTTAAATTTTGTTTCGTTCGTTTTTTGGTTTTGTTTTTGTTGTTTTTTCTTTTTTTTCGTAATTTTTTGTTGTTTTCTTTTGTTTTTTTTTGCAAATGTTTTCCTCATAGTCGGTGTGAAAAGTTACATGTGTCACTCAGGAGCAAAATTATTTTCGTCTTGGGCGGGTAACACTTGAATCCCTCGCTACGCTCAGGATCCTACGTTAGAATCCCTCGCTACGCTCAGGATTCTATTGTAGGATCCCTCGCTACGTTCAGGATTCAATACACCGCCCTCGCCGTAAATATACTATTTTGCTCCCTTGTGACACAAATAACTATTGAAAACCTTCCTTCAGGAAAATACGTATTACAGCACTGTTACAATATTAGTGATGGTCCACGGGTAAAGGTACCATAAGGCGGTTTTATGTTTCGGAAATATTCAATGTTTGGAAAAGCGGGTGAAAAGGAAGATTTTTTATTATAGCTATAAAATGTAACATTACTTTAGCTATTTTTATTTTTATTATGTACAATAAAAAACTACAGATACTGTTATTTTATGAAAAAATCTGCATGGAATAATGTGAAGTTACAGAAGTTAATTTAAAATTGTTATTAGTAGCGTCCGGACAAAAGTGGTGGCAAATTTCGCACAGGGAGTAAAATGGAGTCGTTGCTTTTTATTAACTTTTTACGGTTGAATGAATACATTATTTATTTAATTTATATTTTTAGAGTAATAAACTATAGTATAATTTGGATATCAAAAATAAAAATATATCCAAATTATATTAAGTATTTTAAATATATGTTATTGCAATTTATGGCTTGCAGTAGTTGCAGTACACGAAACAGTTGATAATGTGGCCAAAGGCCCTGATAATTGTACTCGCAGTAGTCATTTTTGAGATTTTCACTTTTCTGCAAAAATGACATCACAAGCCTAAAAAAAAAATTTCAGGTCTTTTTTTATATTTCAAACATGTTTCTTATCTAACCAAAAACGCAGTACTTTAACAAAAATATTACTTTTGCTAACAAGATCTACAGCATTCAGCATGTGCTAGAAGGTTGTGAAGTACTTGCTACGTTTACTGCAGATTCATTAGGCATATAACTTTTTTGCAACGAATACTAACTAAAGCCAAACGCAGTATTCAAAATTACTGCGTTTGAGTTTAGCGAGAAAACCAAAGAAAAAGTACTTAAACGCAGTACTTATTCCACAGTGCTGCGCTTAAGAGTATCGAGAGGTATTCGAGAGTAACATAAAGCTACGCATGCACCGAAGCCACACGGTACAGTGCCGCATTTCGTGCTAGCAAATCAGAGTGAAATATTCGCACTTGATTTGGTTACACCTTGTATAATTCAAAAGAGTGATTGATGGCTTGATGAGTGGAGGTGTTTTATATTAATAGACTCTAATAAAAAATGTTCCTGAAACACATTTTATAGACTATTAAAAATAATAATTTGATACGCTGATAAGAAAAATATTCATTTTTTCTAGTACCTACCAAAAATCAATTTTATTTCGTCTCTTCGTCACTTCAATATTTGTCTGAAGTTAAATCTTGCCAACACCTATTTATTACTAGGTATGAAAATAGAGCATGATTGCGAACTAGAAACGCAGTATTGAACACGTGCTAGGTGATTTTGCAGTAATAAACACAAATACTGCATTAAGCCTTAGTGATACTGTAATGCCTGCAAACCCAGATCATCATATCAGCCGAAAGACGTCCACTGCTGGACATAGGTCTAACTGTTAACCCATATAGTTGATGAAAATGCAGAACTGCGTATTTTATATAAATAAGGCATTTTTTTAACAATTTTTCAGTACACTTCAAAAGTTGTATAACATAAATTTGTTGTATAGATACCAAAAAATATGTTTACCGCGATTATCTGGAAACCACCATATGCAAGTACTGCGTTTGCAATAAGAAGGGCAGATTTGTTAGCGTACAAAGTCGTAAATGCCAACACAATGGCATCTGTAGTCTGTAGTAGACGAAAGATTGAAATTTTTGTGGAAAGATAACTTAAACTGTTTGTGCGGGGAGATCCATTTCCGTACATTAAACTATGAAATTCAGCATCTTCCTGGGATTGTAGATACAGGGTTCCTTAGCACCAATTCTTCCTTACATTACACTATTAATTTACGCAAAATAACGCACTCTGATTTTTAGACAGATTTGACCGGGTTCGATTCCCGGCTGTGTATGAGGCTTTTTTGAAAATCTTTGAATGCAGTTTTGATTTTTTCTAAAATCGGTCTCGTAACTCCTTAGAGCAAATTTCCGTATATCTTATAGTTTCGGATATTCCCTCACTGCCCCGTTTGAATAATATACACCGTATTGTATTGTATTGTATTGTATAGTTTATTCAAATAGGCTTTATTATAGCACTTTTGCAGGTCAAAAACTGATTCTACCTTTATATATTAATTGGTTCAGCTACATTTGGTGGCGGTACCAGGGTGGTCATGCAAAAGCTTCCATGCATCTTTGTCTTCTATGTATTGGCTAATTGTGTTATAGGCTTTCTTTAATAGAGTAGATTTTACATGACTCTTGAATTTACCTTCTGTGAGCCCAGTGATTTCATTAGGGATTTTATTATAAAACCGTATAGAGTTTGCTAGAAAATATTTTTTACTCGTTTTAGATAGCCTGAACTTAGGTACAGCTATTTTATCTTTGTTCCTAGTATTGAAATTATGATAATCACTATTTAATTTTAATTTATACAAGTTTTTACGCACGTGCATGATGTTTTCATAAATGTACAAGGAAGGTAGGGTAAGTATGTTTATCTCTTTGAAGAGTACTCTTAAGGAGTCGCGAGGGCGCATCTCATATATGGCACGAATCGCACGCTTTTGCAATATAAATATAGTCTCGATGTCCGCAGCCGCACCCAACAACATGATTCCATACTACATTAGACTGTAAAAATATGCGAAGTAGACTAATCTCGCTGTAGCTACATCTGTAAGTCGTCTTATTCTATAAACTGCATAAGCTGCAGAGCTTAGTTTCCCCGACAGGACGTTAATGTGAGTACCCCATTGTAACTTTGAATCTATATTGATGCCGAGGAATAATGTTGCATTGTCAATTTTAAGTCTTTCACCGTCAAGAATTATGTTTGGTTCTACATCATATCTAACATTGGGTAATGAAAATTTTAAACATTTGGTCTTTTTCGCGTTTAATAACAGATTGTTGACTGCAAACCATTTGGAGATGATGGTTAGTGCATTATTTACATGTACAAGAGCGCTATCTTTTCTATCGATTTTAAATATCAGAGACGTATCATCGGCGAATAGAACGATGTCTGCTAGGTCTTTGACCATGTAAGGCAAATCGTTGATGTATACCAAAAATAAAAAGGGACCCAGGATCGATCCCTGAGGAACTCCCATTTTTACCAGAGCACTAAGAGATGAAATGCCATTTATATATACCTTCTGTTGCCTATCAATCAAGTATGATTCTACCAAGTTCAGGGCATTTTCATGAACTCCGTAGAACTCCAGCTTGCGCAGTAGCGTGCGATGATCCACACAGTCGAATGCTTTGGAGAGATCACAAAACACTCCGTATTATAATGCATGTCTACCCACTATGATTATTGTACAATTGTTAACACTGTATGCTTAGATTTAGTATTAACTTATAACTTTTCTCATGTAAGTGAAATATGATGATTCTTTATGAAAAATAAAGTTCTTTAAACATAAAATGTAAATACATGTACATTTTCATTTCAAAAACTTAATATTTAGTCGCAAGAGAATAAAAAAAAATTAAGAGAAATAAATCATTCAATCGGTATTTGTTTAGTCATAAACATATCAAGGCGACTCTACTACCTTCTGTGTGAAATCTTCCACCACTTGTCCGTACCCTAGTTATTATGTATATACCGACAATTACAAATATGAATGATTTGCAAATGTTGCAATTATAATTTTGTTGTAAAAAGTTGTATTTTTGTTATTTGTTACCATTGTGTAAGCCACCAATACTTACTTTAACATAAAACTATAAGTAAAAACCTACTTTATAATGGACTTAACGCTGACGAAACCGCGGGCAATTCCTAGTATAGTAATAAATAAGGGTAAGTTTCGTCTTTGTATTTCCATTAGCGTACTTAAAACAAAATATCAATTTTCCATTGATATTAGTTTAAAACATGCTTTGCGGTTTTTTTATGGATGAGTTAAGGGCACCCCGCTGCCCCGCCACCGCTGATCGCTGCCTGGTGCCACACCGCCACAGCGCACAGCACGGCGCGCGCATACAATACAGCGCGTTTGAAACGTAGTAATATAGGCACGGAATGCTTACCTATACATATCAGTATTTAGTGTCGCCGTGATTCTATATTTCTAAACTTTTGTTTGGTAACTGAGATCATTGTCAAGACCGTTTATTATTAACTCTACAAACTCTAATTCAATATTGGCTATACTGCTTAACCAGAAATAAATATCTACACAAGCCAATGGTCTACACATCTAAATTTTTTCCAGTATATTAAGTGGATCGATTACATCATAATTTTACAATATCAGCTACTCTAATTCTTTATTTGCAAAATTATTTGCATTTTTTTGTTCACCAAAATGCAGATGTTCCAGACTTCTAAAAACAGATTATTTTAAAGAAACTAAAGTGTTATTGGATATGTTACAGTTTTTTGTAACTCTAATTCTATATTTACATAGTTCTTGGCTAAAATTAAAATATTTCAATATAACCGAAAGCCGAACCTAAAAACTTCTAACTTTTTGTATAAGTATTATTTAACATGCCTCCAATGACATATCAAAAAAGAAAAAACTTTAATGTTATCAAACCCCATTTTTGTTCAGCCGCTGGTCTACTTCTCAGTAAATCTATTTCGAAATTTAGTGATCATTCTGATCGCCTTCTCAAAATTAGCAGTCATTCTGCTCTGTTTATTTTAAAATTTTGTTTACTCGTTCCAAAATTCACTTACCTGCTCCGCTGTTGTCCTATTTGGAAATACCCCCACCTACTCCGACCTATTGACCTACTTTTAAAATCCCAAATTGAATCCATTTTGAATATCCAATTGAGCGAGCAGGCATGGACCCAAGCCACCTTACCGATAAGGTATGGTGGCTTGGGTACCCGTAAAATTTCAAGTGTTGCTCTGCCGGCATTCTTGGCCTCAATTCATAGCACCTCCGATCTCGCAGGTAAAATTTTTCAAGCCTCTCCGGCTACAAACTGCGAGATTGCGTGCCTTGTTGAGGCCTCGAATGCCTGGCTAGCTGGACCGAATCAAAGTTTTCCATCCCGACCTAAGATTCAAAGGGCCTGGGATACCATAGCATCACTTTCAACCCTAAACTCACTCCTCGACACCGCAACAGGCAGGGACCGAGCGAGGCTTCTGGCATCATCTAGGCCAGAGTCAGGTCACTGGCTCCACGCCTATCCTTCACCCAACACCGGCACCTTTATCGACCCAGAGACGCTTCGCATAGCCGCCGGTCTCCGGCTCGGAGTCGCTCTCTGTGCCGACCACAGCTGTGCTTCTTGTGGATCGTCTGTAGATAGCCTCGGCCACCACGGGCTCGCCTGCTCTTCGGGTGCCGGCCGCCTGTCTCGTCATGCCGCCCTTAACGATATTCTGAGAAGGGCGCTCGTCAGTGCCGGAGTTCCCGCCGCTCTGGAGCCCCAAATAGTGCGGAACGATGGCAAGCGCCCCGACGGGATGTCGTTAATTCCCTGGAGGATGGGCCGTGCGTTGGTGTGGGACGCCACTTGCGCCGACACACTAGCGGCGTCCTACTTTCCATCGACCAGCAGGCGTGCTGGCGCGGCGGCGGACGCTCGGGAGCGTCTAAATGTTGCCAAATACAGCTGTCTCGGCGCCCAATACGAATTCGTCGCATTTGGCGTCGAGACACTTGGTTCGTGGGGCAGGGGCGCACAGCTGCTCCACAGGGCGCTTGGCAAGCGGCTGAGGGAGGCAACAGGCGACCCTCGCGCGGGCAGCTTTCTCGCGCAGAGAATTGCAATCGCAATCCAGCGCGGGAACGCTGCCTGCGTGATGGGTACCCTACCAAGGGCACCAAATTTTGATAGGTATTTTTAATTTTTAGCTTAAGTAATTTTATTTTAGGTAGTTTTAGTTTTATATTCAAGTTATGTATCTTTCATAAGTAGTTTAGTTTCTAGAATATATTATAATAGCAACAATATTAAGATTAAATATTTCTATTTGAAATATTATATTGTGAGGTTTCTGAATTTATTTGTGATTAAAATAAAAATTATTTTTGAATAAATGGTAATATTACTTTTAGTGTACATAGTTTTTAATGATAATGTAAAACAAATAAAATGTATATTTATTCATATAAACAATATTCAAAACAAACATAGGTTATAAAATAAAAAGTATTGACTAAACTAATTATTAAAAACTAAATTAAATATAAAATACAACTAAACAAAACAATAGTACTCGTACATTGTGCATTAAGGGCTTACTAACGTAAGAACGTAAGAAAGGGATTACTAACGAGAGTCTATTAGAAGCCCGACGCTGAAGGCGGAGGGCTTTTAATGAGTCGAGTTTGTAATCCCCTTACTGCCCGTGATACAGACCATGTTTTTCATCACATTTGCGAGGAAATAAATAACTACAAAAGACAGAAAAATCTAAGTTTCATACAACCGCACCAATCAAAAATTGACGAAATTGACAACTTCACTTCACTTACAGATTTGCGAGTGGAGGGTGAGGGGCGTGGCCCCACGTGGCCTACTAGATTTGCTTTAACTAATCAGATCAAACACAAACTCATAACTCCCTCGGGAGTTATAAAAATCCATAACTCCCATGGGAGGTAAATCGGCTATAATGAATGAATGATTGAATGAAATTTTTATTTCGTGTACCTAACCATGGACACATGTTGTTAGTAGAATTTACAATACTAGGGGGTTAGTAGTTACAGCTAAACTTACATTTAAAACAAAACAACAGTGACAGGGGAGTGTAGTCCCTCGCAGTGCGACATGTAGGGACAGTCAAACCTATCCGCTATCATGCGCAGAATGCTGTTGGGACTGCGGCGCACCCTGCGCACCAGGGATGCTGCGCGCGCACGCATGCTCGTATAAAAACAGTCCACGCGCGCCGCCGCGAACATCCCTGATGCCCTACAGAAACGACGCAGTCCCATCAACACCCGGAACGCATTATTATACTGGACCCTAAGGGCCCCATATGCCCGTTGCGTATACTGCTCCCACAGATTGCAGGTATAGAGGGAGGTGCAAAACGCCCTAAACAGTGTTTCTTTCACCTCTTTAGAGCACCTTGCAAATCTGCGGGCGATCATATTCGCCCGGACCGACAGGGCCCTTCGTTCCCTTTCCATGTCCAGGTCGTCTTTGAGGTCGGTCGCGATCACATGGCCTAAGTACTTGAAATGGTCCACTCTATCCATAGGGGTACCATTGAGGCAAATGGTAGGAACTTCCACTGTTTTCTTGCGATCGCACTCAAATACCATGAACTGGCTCTTAGCAACATTATATTTAAGGCCATGATTTGTTGCATACGTTTCACAAATTTTCAGCATCTTACGCAGCCCTTATAGCTGCTCTATACACCCTTTACGAGCAAGTGTGATGAAAATAAAATAGTTTCGTATTTCATGAATTTAAGACATTATTAACAGAATATATGTATAATTAAGCCTCTTTATCTCTTACGTGTGGCGCAATTACAACAATTACAATTATTATTACCGTGGGCCTAGGTTGATTTGTGTAAGATTGTCCCATAATATTTATTTATTTATTTAATTACAGGCCGCACGCTCGTTTTGTTCTGCAATACGAGTGTCGTGTCGTTGAGTTGCTATTTGATTGTTTATTTGAGGTTTCAGTATTTATTTTTGATTATTATTATTATGTTGACGCGCGAACGAAATTTAAAACACATACTGAAATACAGATTTCTTCATGCAATTGTCTTTTTGTGATTATAATATATGTTGACGCGCGAACAACATCTACACAAATAATTAAATACAGATTTCTTCATGCAATATGGTGTTATCTACTTTGGCAAAAAACAAAAGGAATATTAGAGTCGTTAGAGGCCATCATAAGTGGGGTGTTTTGGACAAATAGTTTGTGTCAAGTGGTTGTACATGGCGACGGATAGGTACACTTGTGTATCTGGATGTAGTCTCGAAGTTACGGACTGGTAATAAATTAAGTAAAGTTAGTGATTTAAAGTAAGAATTTAATATTTACGAAACGTTGTTTATGTCTAAGTACGACATGATTGGATACAGTACGGCGGACTTGCAAAAGTTGCAAACGATGAAAGCGACTTAAGGCGATTTTGACGAATGAATTTTTGACGAATGAATTTACGTGTTTTAACTAATTGAAAACAGGCTGATTATTTGTAATTGTGCGATTACGACATATGCGGTATTTTGATAAAATACCAGTTCTATTCGGCAATTTGTTAGGAGGTAGTTGTTTATAGTTTTGTCAGTCGCTGGATGAGAAAGGTAAACATTAATAAATAAGTTAGGTACATGGTTCAAATGATGCTAAAGTTAAGTAGTATTACGATAAAGAGTTTGAATATGTTATCTTAATGGCTACTGATTGATTTAAGCTAAATGTGACCATAAATTTAATATTTGTACCTACAAAGCTAAACCAAACTAATCTTAAAAGCAAAGAAAAAGTTGTAAAGACAATTGTTTCTCTTCCAATAGATTAGGCAGCGGTAGAGACTCATAAATTGCATGATAATTGTCAAGGTCTCAAAAGGAGAGTAGTCACAAATCAATAGTAAGTATATTGTTAAAATAAGTTAAGACCATGAAAATGATGGGACTTTATTGTTCATAGGGTCGCTTAGAAACAATACTACAAAGAATACGTGTCGCAGTAACAAATACAATAAGTTAAAAATTAATATTTGCTTCATAACGCAACAGACCATGAGTAAATTTAGTTTTGTTTAATACATTAAATTCATTTTCAATGTACCAGAAGGTCGTGAAAGGCACGAGATCTGTGTTTTTTTTTTATTACAAGCTTTTATTTAACTTGCACTGCTCGTATTACCTATTTAGTATGTACAGTCGCCATCACATACATCGGTACACTATAGGTGTTCAAAAATATCGGCACATGCACCCTAATGCCTTGAAAATAGAGGTGTGTTCCGATGTTTGTGACGTGCTTGTTTGCTCCGATGTATGTGATGGCGACTGTACCTAAGTAAATTGTCCGTCAACATTTGCAATCCATTGTCAGTCACTTGCCGTTATCCGATTGAGCTGAAATTTGGAATACTTATGTAGGTATGTTTGGTGACAATGCAATATTATGGTACCATCGAGCTGATCTGATGATGGAGACAGAAGGTGGCCATGCGAATTCAGTACTTAACCGACGTAACTCCGTTGAGTTTGAATTCGTTAGAATCGTCTCAATGAGTAGTTGATGACGGTATACAGAAATATACAGTCGGCAATAAAAGCTTTTACCTACCAAAAATTAAATTTTTGAGAGAAATTTATTACTTTATACCTATTATGTAGGTACTACGGTATCCATATCCATACTTCCATACTAATACTTCCATATTATAAATGCGGAAGTGTGTCTGTCTGGCTGTCTATCTGTCTGTAAGTCTGTCTGTTACCTCTTCACGCTTAAACCGCCGAACCGATTTAGATGAAATTTGGTATATACATACATAGTTTGAGTCCCGGGGAAGGACATAGGATAGTTTTTATCCCGGAAATCATCCCCCAAAAGGGTGAAAGGGGGGGTGAAGGTTTGTATGGAGCTACGATATAAACGAGTTCCACGCGGACGGAGTCGCGGGCAGAAGCTAGTATATTATAAATCCTTTTACGTCATACCTGGCCATAAAGTAGGAATTACCGCACGCTATGCGTGTGGAAAGCCCCACTTCCTGGCCAGATAGAGACGTAAAATTTTGTACTTACCACGGGCGGTAATAAAGAAAGCCTCAGAGCGCATATTTATCGCCCTTGCCTTCGGCTCGGGCGTCAAATACCTGCGATCTGAGACATTCTTTGTTTAACCGCCCTAGGTAAGTAATGTACTATTAATGCAGCCTACACACAACATAACGACGTAGGTACTTTACAAGCATGAGAAGGGATATATATGTAATTTATTACAAATACTCTTTATTGCACAATATATTTGGGCAATAATTATTATTCTGTATAACAATGTCAACACATACCTACCTACACACACATGTGTTAGGTACACATTTGTAAAACCAGAAGTAACTCATGAGTAGGTACATCATTCACATTGAGGGTGCAAAAGGCGTGGACGACTTTAGTGTGGTTGGTAATAGATAAATAAATCGAGAACTGGGTTTTCGACAAAGCCTTGATAGTAATATCAGTTATTAAGTAGGTACCTACTTGTATAGCAAGAATTGTGTTAGTTAGTAGGTGTAGAAATATACATAAGTATCTCCAGGAAAGATAACGAACGTTTACAAAATAATACGCGAGTTAAAATAATAACAATGCATTGATATCTATTCTAGCTGCCTGATGAGCAGAACACAATTGAACCAAATTAAATATTAGCCAGTCTCATTGTTTCAATGATCAAAGCAATGAGAAATCTGACGCGCTGTCCAGATGTTATTACCTACACTTTGTGTCGTAAGAATTTGATGGAACTTTTGTCTTTCTTGTGACTAAAATATACAAGGTATCTGGGTCATACACAGTGTTTAAAACAAAATTCGTCTTTTCTGTGGTCAATAGTTAACATGCATATAACATTTTTTTATCGCATCGCAACGTAAAGGAAGAGATGCCCTTTATGCGGATTCAGAGTTCTACCAAAAAATAGGCTTTATAGCCCTTAACTTTGACAATGTCCACAGGAAAAAAGCGGAGCTAAATCTGTGTATGACACAACTAAGTACTTACATATTTATGCATTCAATATTTACTGTAAAAAGAATGTTTACAATATACGAGTACATGTATGTCTAATATTGCATAGGCATATCTCGCAGAACAGGGCTTTAGTCATGAAAAAAAAATCGCTTACCTGTGAAGAGCTTTTTTGCAAGCCTATAGCCAGTCCTTCTAGCAAACTGTGAACAAACAAAGCAGTCAGCAGTCCAAGGAATCCAGAAGATGTCTTATTACAAGGTTCCGTGTGACTGACATGGCACATCCTAGGATTCTCCGTGTCACCACAGCATTTCCTAGTGTCCAATTCACCATCAGCACCCCTTAATTCATCCTGGTTTCGCAAGAGACTCGTCTGCTCAGTGCCATAGGTCTGTCTTTGGTGTCCATGACGGTTACCGCTCCCGTAGAAAAAGTGGACTATTTCATCCACACAGTAAACTATGAAAAATCCAACGCATAGGAGGACTTCTGCAAACTGAGGTAGATCTTCTCTTGCTTCAGGCAGCATGTGGACTAGAGATGTAGCTAGAAGAACGCCAGCTCCGAAGCAGAGAAGACAAGAGATGGTCAGAGGGTGTCGCTGCCTTGTGACTTCGGATATGCCAGCTGGGACCATCCCGGTGACGAAGGACCCAAGTCCCAACGCCAAGCTGGCGATCGCTTTTGCCGTGGCTACCTCCATCTTGTCAAATCACCAACTACACTGAATACTACTTTTGTTTTTGTTTTGTTTTCCTTTTGTTCAACACACGTCTGCTTCACAATTGAATTGATAGGTTCTAAACATGTTTTCCGATACGTCGTATAAACGCGTCCGTCGTTTCAACAGAGCCCTATCTGTACTATTTGTACACACCGTTATCAAAGTCAAAACACATATGTTCTCACGTGCCTACACGTATTTATATACGCTATCGCAATATAACGAATTCCATGTCCAACCGCCCGTCGCGGCCGATTCGTAATGAAGCGAAATTATCAAATACGCTCGCGAAACCACACTGAGATCATAAAGAAGTAAAAACGCATTGTTGTGAGTAGAAAATAAGATTCGAATTCGCATGACGTTAAGTTATAGAAACAACTGCGAAAATGATCATTGAGCGGCAGCGGGATATGTAAAGAACTTCCAAAGTAACTTGACCCGTCCAGTTTCGGAGTAGTCTTTGGTTTCGGACTGATCCATCGCCAACCTAGTAGCCTGTAGGAACAATAGGCGCGTTATGAAGGTAAAGAGCTCAAGCAAAATTTGTTTATAGACAAAGAGGTGCATGCACTGTTATGTCATTATCTCGTTATGGGATGGGAAGTACATAATTTACTGATACAATGAATTAATATGAGTAACGGCCAATTTATGTCTTATTAACCTAATATTACACTCATTTACTTTTTTACAGTATTATTAGGTACTGTGTGTCTCTTTTCTTCTTTTCTTTTCTGAAGACTCGTCTCTATAATCAGTGTGTCCTGCCCACAATGACGTATGGTGCTGAGACATGGACGTTCACAAAGGAGACTGTGCATAAAGTACGGGTAGCACAGAGAGCCATGGAGCGCGCCATGCTCGGCATTAAGCTACAAGACCGAGTGAGGAATATTGAGATCCGACGTCGCACTAAGGTGCGTGACGTCGGCGAAGTCATAACCAAACTCAAATGGAGTTGGGCAGGACATATTGCCAGGCAGCGTGACGGTAGGTGGACCAAAACGTTAACGGATTGGTGGCCAATTGCAGGAAAAAGAAGCGTTGGTCGTCCACCAGCTCGATGGGTTGATGACATAAAAAAGACCGCGGGTCATTTCTGGATGAGACTAGCACGGGACCGGGATAAGTGGCGTACGCGAAGAGAGGCTTATGCTCAGCAGTGGGCGATTACAGGCTGAAAATGATGATGATGATGTGTGTCTCTTTATGTGGCAAATTGGTATCAGTCGCAACTGAAATATTAATGAGCAATTTATCTGAATATTTCTCTATTTATCTTAGTTAGCGAGGATGTTTTAATTGCGTTCGTAGTTCGTACCTACCAATCAACTCGCGTCTTGATGTAATAAATTAATCATATATAAAATGTTAAAAATATGACTATTATTGTCCAGCAATAGGCCACTAGTATAGGTAGGTAGGTAGGTACTCTTAAGTCTTAAGAAAAAAACAAAATGGCGTCTTCAGTTTTTTCGTCAGACGTGAATAAAAGTAAAAAAAAAAACCGGCCAAGTGCGAGTTGGACTCGCGCACGAAAGGTTCCGTACCATTATCTATAAAAACGGCAAAAAAATCACCTTTGTTGTTTGGAAGCCTTTGTTTTTAGTAGGTATTTGATGTTATATAATAATACATAATCTGTGAAAATTTCAACTCTCTAGCTATCACGGTTCTTGAGATACAGCCTGGTGACAGACAGACGGACGGACAGCGAAGTCTCAGTAATAGGGTCCCGTTTTACTCTTTGAGTACGGAACCCTAAAAAAGAAAACCTAATAATTCATAGTATTTAGTTCCGACCAACTTGGATCATTGTGTCATAGTACTCATAGTAGGTACAGTCAAAGAATTTAATTTCCTACCCATTTAGGACTTTGTCAAAGTGACGTAATCAATCAAAACGTAAGAGACTTCTTATGATTTTATTTACAGTGTCTCTTTGAAATAGTCCTAAATGGGTAGGAAATTAAATTCTTTGACTGTTACCTATTACTTAGTTCTCCACTTGTAGGTATACGTTACGACGTTGATTCAACTTAGTGAGTCACCGTAATTTATTAACGATTCAAGGAGCACTTGTAATGTTTCTCTAAGGAAGTAGTTGACAAAAAACAAAGGGATTATTCATCGTTTTGTTTTAACCTCATTCTATAGTTGCAATGTATTTATTGCATGCTTTGTGTTTTGGTTGATTTTGTTTCATTTTGCGACGACATTGGCTTTGATAAATAGAGAAGAGTTTGGTCTATTCAGGAAGTTTGTAAAGGGAGGTTTGTCCAGTAATCCCATTACGCTGTGGTCATTCACCAGTTATATCCGATTTCTGGTGGCAGGATGAGTAACCCAACTTGGTGATTAATATTTATAAAATTTGGCAACAGCTAAAGCCCGTTTCACGACGCTGCGAGTTAGGTACTAGGTAAATAACCTGGCAACATTGGTCAAATGCCCCGTCTATATCGCCTCAGTGTTGTCAGTTTAGAGTGGAAAAATTGTAACTTCGTGAAACGCGCGAACGCGCCACTGAAAGTAAACTAAGGTTGACGTCCCAATCTTTAACAACCTACTAAGTAATAAAATAAAAATAAAACATTTATTTCGGACCACAAAAAATCAATACAATACAATACATTGTTGATATTAAGTTTCGATCAAAGAGGAAAATTGAAAAATTATTTGCCACTAGCGGGATTTGAACCAGCGACCGCGGGTTCAAATCCCGCTCGTGGCGAATAATTTTTCTATTTTCATCTTTGATCGAAACTTAGAATTTCGTTAGCGGACGTTTCTGCTTAGTATAAATTTATTGTTGATATCCTATATCCTATACTATTAAACGAGCAATATTTGTATATATATTTGCAATCACGTTCTCGGAAACGGCTCTAACGATTTCGATGAGATTTGGAATACATGGGTTAACGGGGGCGAGAAACCGATCTAGCTAGGTCTCATGTCTGGGAAAATTCGTTTTTACCGTATTTTCTCTATTTTCACCCGAGCAGAGCTCGGTTGCCCAGGGACTTGTTATGAATCAAGATTGGAAAGTGTAAAATATTGGACCAATGTCGCCGCTCAAATGTCACTTTTCGCGGACACTTTTTCGCGCACCGCCTTTGTGGTTTCGTTCGACCTCCTCATTTTGCAAAATACCAGTTCGCACCTCATCATGATGGTATTTAAACGTTTCTAATGAAATATGCCGTTAATTACTTGAATAAACTTCCCGCATTATCACCAAGTCAACGACCAACCGGGCTTTCCTTTGCTCAAAATAATCTTTGCTTTGCTCAAAATAATCTTTGCTTTGCTCAAAATAATCTTTGCTTTGCTCAAAATAATCTTTGCTTTGCTCAAAATAATCTTTGCTTTGCTCAAAATAATCTTTGCTTTGCTCAAAATAATCTTTGCTTTGCTCAAAATAATCTTTGCTTTGCTCAAAATAATCTTTGCTTTGCTCAAAATAATCTTTGCTTTGCTCAAAATAATCTTTGCTTTGCTCAAAATAATCTTTGCTTTGCTCAAAATAATCTTTGCTTTGCTCAAAATAATCTTTGCTTTGCTCAAAATAATCTTTGCTTTGCTCAAAATAATCTTTGCTTTGCTCAAAATAATCTTTGCTTTGCTCAAAATAATCTTTGCTTTGCTCAAAATAATCTTTGCTTTGCTCAAAATAATCTTTGCTTTGCTCAAAATAATCTTTGCTTTGCTCAAAATAATCTTTGCTTTGCTCAAAATAATCTTTGCTTTGCTCAAAATAATCTTTGCTTTGCTCAAAATAATCTTTGCTTTGCTCAAAATAATCTTTGCTTTGCTCAAAATAATCTTTGCTTTGCTCAAAATAATCTTTGCTTTGCTCAAAATAATCTTTGCTTTGCTCAAAATAATCTTTGCTTTGCTCAAAATAATCTTTGCTTTGCTCAAAATAATCTTTGCTTTGCTCAAAATAATCTTTGCTTTGCTCAAAATAATCTTTGCTTTGCTCAAACAAATTCTCTAATGACTCTCATGAGCAATACAAACTCCGTCCTCAAAAATTTATCTGACATTACCAATAAACCACTCACAATACATGATTTCTTTTTAACCCTCAACAGAAAAAGAGGGGTGTTATAAGTTTGACGTACGTTTGTGTGTCTGTGTGTCTGCGTCTGTGTGTGTCTGTGTGTGGCATCCACAGATGTATGAATATAAGGAGATCGGACATGGCGGCCGATTTGTATAGAGTGAGCCTGTCGCAAGTACATTAACCCACACAACGCCCAAGTAATTGACAAGACAAAGCACGCACACATCTAAAACACACACTCTTGTATACCTACACGCTTATTTGACAATAAACGAGCATCATATCTGGCATTTTGGGAAAAAACGTAATATTCTCTGCGATCAGCACGCGTGCACAGTATGGCAGTGTATGCCCATTGAGCATACAGCTGCGACACGGCCGCCGGCGGCTTGTCCTCTCTCTAGTATTCTATGCTCTGAGGTGGCATCGTAGCTCCTAAACGAATGGACCAATTTGAATGCGGTTTTTTTTATCAAAAAACTGACGTGATCGAGATGGTTCTTAGCTACGTTTCAACGAAATCGGCTCCGCTATTTTTGAGATATTGAACTTTTAAATGAAAACGTCGGGGGTTTTTCAAATTTTTTTAGTTGTAGGTTGTAGTTATTATATAGGTACTTATTCATACTTCCATTCATACTTCCATACTTTAATCATAATATTAATGCGAAAGCAACTGTCTGTCTGTTTGCTTTTCACGTTTAAGGCGCTATAGGTTCAGCGAAGTGAAGCGAACATAGTTTTTGAAACAATATAATGCGTCTGTTTATAATAATATGGTTTCAAAAAAATACGAATAGTAATCTTGAGGCTTTTCTGCAGGGAAATCAGCGATTCGAAACACGATTAAGCAATTTTCGCTCGATAGAGAAAAATCACGAACATAGGTCTAAAACATATTAAAATTCACTTAAAACATTCGTAGCAAATTATGCACAATAGCTAAACATATTAACATTGGTTCTAAAAATCGGTAATATCATGTTTGAGGGAACTTAGTGATTACTTTTTTATTTATTTAAACGCACAAAAAATTAAAATTAAAAAACATGATATCCGCGCTTCCAAACACGCACTTCCATCTCGCTCACGCTTATGCTCAGCGAGAGGGAGAGAACACCGTGATACTATAGCGCCTTAAACTGCTTAACCGATTGAGATAAATATAGAGATAGTTTGAATCGGGAAAGGACACTAGATAGTTTTTATTCCTAAAATCATCCCCTAAGGTGGTGAAATGGGGGGCGAAAGTTCGTATGGAGAAACGATATAAACGGCTTCCACGCGGACTGAAGTAGTGGGTAGAAGCTAGTATTTTATATGGTATTATTGCTTTTTAAAAGATCAAGAATCAATAAAATGGACGCTGTTTGATCATAGAAAATCGTGACGGCACGCTGTTCCTATTTCCCTACAAACTGCATTAAGGGGCTACCGGCCAAATTCGCTGTTTTTGCGTCGCTTATAGTATGCTTGAACGTTGTACAAACAATAAAGTTCCGTAGACAATATTTTAGCTTGGTAATTGTTCTTTAATTTGGTGTACTGATATTTCAAACAAGATTCTCTATCACAAGGAAATGAATCTTCCGTGAACCCTTTTCTCAACCTTAAATCCGTATGAACTCCTGGCCGCGGCGGACAATAGAAAACTTGTCATTAGCTGTCAAATTTACTATGGTCCGCCACCGCAGGCCGCGCCAGTGTGATGCAGGCTTAGAGAGAGCGTTTTTAACGTTTCATACAAAGTTGCTGATTTGATTATCAGTCAACATCACTATTGCAAAAAATCTAAGTATTACGCCGTCATTGGCGAAATACCCCTTATCAAAATACGCAACACGTGAAATACAATTAAAAATAATCCAGTAACCATGTTGCCTGAAAGTACGGGGTAGTTCGCGTCAAATTCTGATTTTTTGCAGACTTGTTTAATGATGTTGGCCCAATGAATAATCCAAGTTGGTGACCTCGAGCACTGAACGCAACTTTGTCAAAAATCAAAAATACCGCGAAATCCGTAAAGGACTCATATTTGATGGAACCTTTTAAGAACGCTTTTAAAGTAGACTAATTTTGCTACAATATGAGACTGGAATTGTCTCTG
This sequence comes from Epinotia brunnichana, assembly GCA_963854355.1. Taxonomy (NCBI): domain Eukaryota; kingdom Metazoa; phylum Arthropoda; class Insecta; order Lepidoptera; family Tortricidae; genus Epinotia; species Epinotia brunnichana. Next base: position 27,220,913 of record OY977951.1, on the reverse strand, counting down.
TGTGTACACCCAATAGTTTACGAGATAAAGCTTTTCAAAATTCATAATTTTTTCGTACTTCGCAATTTTTTTTTGCAATATTATAGATGTCGCTCGAACAACTCAAGCGGGATGAAGTTCCAAGTACCCCCCCGATTGAGTTTGCTAGTGTTGTTCGAAAAATTATTACTATACTATTGGGTCTACACGTCTACAGACCCAATTCTAGTCTTCTTTAAAAACATCCTGAGAATCTAGTATCTAAAACTAGTCCTTTAGGGTTATAATAAAAATGTTCGCGGTATTTTCGATTTTCGACAACGTTGCGTTCGGCGCTCGAGGTCACAAACTTGGATTATTCATTGGGCCAACATCATAAACAAGTCTGCAAAAAATCACAACTACCGGATTTGACGCAAGCTCTGGGTGTATAAAGTTACTGGATTAATAGTAGGTTCGCTCAAATTGACGCTCACTATGATGACAGATGGGACGGTAGCCTACTGAGACTGAGGCACGGTCCTCCTAACATAAAGGCTGTCCCAGAAGTAAAGAGACAACTTTTTAATGTCGCACTGGCCGAAAACAGATTTTTCAAAAAAATAAAAATAACTGTCATGGCGACTATCATAAGCAAATCTGTCAAATTATTCGGTATTTGCGTATTGGTTTCATACAATTTTCAAAAATGAAACGAGCTGAACATGAACAATTCGCGAAGCGAGTTATTCATTATTATGAGTCTCACGGCAAAATAGACACAATACACCATTTTACACAAGAGAAGAACGAGCTTATATCGAATAATAAAACGTTTTGAAGAAACAGAAGAGCAAAATTTCAAAAGCCTACCGGGAAGACCGCGTGTAGTTTCGACGGCTCGAAACTTAGGTGAAATAAAAAGGGCGTTTATACAGACTCCTTCGGTATCTGTCAGAGCTGTGGCGGATAAATTAAAAATATCCAAGTCTAGTGTAGCTAGAATTAAAAAAAAAGGTCCTGCCTAAACATGAAAGCCTATGCAAAGTTATCTGCTCCCAAATACATCAAATACCAGGAGGTGCGTGCTAAAAAAGGATGTAAAGTCTACGCGAAAACATTGAAAAAAGTGCTTATCTATCTATACATATAATAAAGCTGAAGAGGGTCGAAAGTCTGTACATGAAAGATATTCGAAAAAAAATTGGCTAGGGATACTTAAAATCGATAACAGAACACGTTCCAACAGTTTTTAGAATTTTTGTCTGTTTGTCTGTTTGTCTGTTTATCTGTTTATCTGTTTATCTGTTTATCTGTTTATCTGTTTATCTGTTTGTCTGTTTATGGCACCGCGCATCACATGAAAACGGCTAAACCGATTAAGATGAAATTTAGTATAGAGATCGTTTGAGTCCTGGGGAAGGACTAAGGGTAGTTTTTATCCTAAAAATCAACCCCTAAGGGGATGAAATGGGGGGTGGAAATTTGTATGGAGCTACTTAAACCGCTGCACCGATTTGGATAAAATTTGGTATTTTATTAGTTTTAGTCCCGGGGAAGGTCAAAGGATAGGTTTTATCCCGAAAATCTTCTCTGTAGGGGGTAAAATGGAGGGGTGAATATTTGGATGTGACCCATTTTGATAAAATTTGGTTTAGAGGTAGTTTAAGTTCTGGGGAATGACATTGGATAGTTTTTATTCTGGAAATCATCCCCTAAGGGGGTGAAAAGGGGGGTGAAATTTTGGATGGACTCCGTTTAGACCAAATTTGGTAGGTATAGATATAGTTTGAGTCCCGGAGAATGACAATGGATAGTTTGAATCCCGATAATCATCCCCCAAGGGGATGGAATAGGGATGAAAATGTGGATAAATCCCTTTTAGTTAAAATTTGGTATAGAGATAGAAAAAGTCCCAGGGAAGGACAATGCATAGTTTTTATCCTGAAAAATCATCTCCTGAGGGGGTGAAATGAGGGGTGAAAATTTGGATAGAACCGATTTAGAAGAAATTTGGTATGGAGATAGTTAAGAGTCCTGGGAAAGGACTTAAAATATTTTTTAGTCCAGAAATCATCTCCTAATGGGATGAAATGGGGTATGAAAATTTGGATGGAACCCATTTACGGGTAAAGCGAGTTGGAGTCTTGAAGAAGGACATAGGATAGTTTACTCCCGAAAATCATCCCACTAAGGGGGTGTATTTGGGGGTGAAAATTTGTTTGTGACCCATTTTGATAAAATTTGGTTGAACGATAGTTTGAGTCCCGGAGTATGACAACGGATAGTTTTAATCCCGAAAATCATCCCCTCAGGGATGAAATAGGGGGTGAAAATTTGGATAAACCCATTTAGATGAAATTTGGTGAAGAGATAGAAGGAGTCGCAGGGAAGGACAATGCATAGTTTTTATCCCGAAAAATCATTTCCTGAGGTGGTGAAATGAGGCTTGAAGATTACGATAGAACCCATTCAGATGAAATTTGGTATAGAGAGAAAACAGTCCAAGGAAAGAACATAGAATAATTTTCATTCTGGAATACATGAAAGGAGGAAATCATCCCCTAAGGGGGTGAGAAATGGTGGATGAAAATTTGGATTGAACCCATTTACGGTATAGCGATAGTAAAGGAAGGACAAAGGATAGTTTTATCCCGAAAATCATCCCCTAAGGGGGTGTAATTGGGGGTGGAAATTTGTTTGTGACACATTTTTATAAAATTTGGTTGAAAGATAGTTTGAGTCCTGGAAAAGGACATATGATAGTTTCTATTCCGGAAATGATCCCCTAAGGGGGTGAAATGGGGGTGAAAATTTGGATGTAGCCCATTTAGATGAAATTCTGTATAGAGATAGTTTGAGTCCTGGAGAATGACAACGGATAGTTTTTATCCCAAAAATCATCCTCTAAAGAGGTGAAATATGGGGTGAAATATTGGATGGAACCTATTTACGGCATAGCGGTAGTTGGGAGTCCTGGGGAATAGGAACATTACATAGGTAAATATATGTATGTGACGTTCCAAGGGTAAAGGTATGGCGGTAGTTTCGAAGATGTTTTCTAAAATGGGGTAAAAAAGACGTTTTATTATGGCTATTTTGAAAACTATTCGATGTAACATTTTGTTGACGTATCTTTATTTTTAATATTTTTTTTTTTTTTTTTTTTTTTGTAGCCTAATTTGTGTCCCACTGCTGGGCAAAGGCCTCCCCTTTTTTCCGCCACTTGTCTCGGTCCAGTGCTAGTGTTCGCCAATCTGTACAAAATGTGTCAAGGTCGTCCCGCCATTTTTAATATAAAATATTTAAATTACAAGTCAGTTAATTTAGTCCTACGGTTTAGTAGAAAAGGTCCTTACGGCCGTGTGATATGAAAATATGCAAAATAATATTGAAAAAAGCCTACATGCATCTGTGTATGGTGAGACGGGTCATAGAAACCAAGTTTGCGGCGGAGTCTATTTTGTAAAAAAAGGCGTTCGGAGTAAGGTAATCTATAAAATCATGCAACTCAGCCATAATGACCCTTTCCTTCATACAATCCATACTAATATTACAAATGCGAAAGTAACTCTGTCTGTCTGTTACCTTTTTATGCTTAAACCGCTGAACCGATTGAGATGAAATTTGGTATAGAGATACTTTGATTTCCGGGGCCTTCCCAAAGAGTCCTTACTAAAGATAGTTTTTATCTGAAAATGTATCACCTAAGGGGGTGAAAAGGGAGGAGAAAGTTACTATATAAACGAGTTCCGCGCGGACGAAGTCGCGGGCAAAAGCTAGTTATAGATGATGAGACATATGTACCGATGAGTATATACTCAAGCGTAATAATGCTCCAAATGTACCCCAAGCTCGAGGTATTGAAATGTTTTGGGCATTGTGCAAGAAAGAATATAAAAAGCGAACAGATAAGCCCAAATCATTGACAGCTTTCAAACATCGGTGGACCAGATTGGCAAAAAAGTGGCAGCAAGGTCAGGAAAAGCTGTCATGCGGCGAGCAGCAATAAATTTGAGAAAAATAGGGTACAAAGGCGTCGTTGGTGCAAATTTGATATAAAATGTGTAATTTTATTATAAATTTTAATTATTATTACATATAACTAATTTAATTTAATCTGTTGTCTTATTTAAAAAAATAAATTTATATTGTCTCTTTACTTATGGGACACCCCAGTAGTTATACAAAGTGTGGCCTGTAATAGGAGCAATAAATTAAACGGTAGATTATTAAGCTTGTGAACAATTATTCCCGCGTGGATTTATTTGAGAATTTTTTTTTTTTTAGATTTTTTTTTATTTAAAATAAGTTTACATATATTGTTTTACGCTTCTGAAGTGCTATAAGTAACTTTTTATTTTAAAAACAAAAAAATTAAATAAATATTTTAAAATCACAAAAATATCTTTTGAAAACAAAAATGCAAAATCTATTATGACTCATTACATGATGTTACCTTATGTACATTGACTGCTGTGCTATGATTATGATGTCGTGGTACCAAGATACGAGTAGGTACATTACTTGAAGGGTATAAGTCATCTAGTACCTACTAACAACCTATAGATATTTTTTAAGTTGTCCGAAATTATTGCATTTATTTTATTTTATTTATGATGCGGGGACAAGCAGGTGACAAGAAGTCATAATCTGTTAAATTACGTCGAATTTTCCTTATTGACGTGATATTCTTAGAATGATGCCTAAGAAAGGTTGTTCTTGATGGCACATGAATTATCATGCAACTGGTGCATACCTGTGCTGACTCAGGGCACCTAATATACTCAAGTGATGTAGCAAAATATTTTATCGACAAAAAATATATCGATGTTAATATCTAAATGTTATTCAACATAAATAAATATTAATTATTTTCTCTTCATTTTTAAATAAAAACAATAAACAACAAATTAAAACGTGTAGGTATTTATTTTTTTATTTTAAAATAGTTTTCATAATATACAATTTTTATTTTGTTCCATATTCGTCGGTAATAAAGATTAAAGTTTTCATAATATACAATTTTTATTTTTTCCATATTCGTCGGTAATAAAGATTGCCGTCTAGATACTCTAGATGAAAATTCATCATCATCATCATCATCATATCAGCCGAAAGACGTCCACTGCTGAACATAGGCATCCCCCAAAGAGTGCCAAAATGACCGATCCTGCGCCACCCGCATCCAGCAGACTCCCGCGACCTTTTGGTCGCCACTCGAGAACCTTTCCGCCCCAACGGCCATCGGTTCTAGTTATTTCTCCAAAACTGTTCACCACTGCACTGGAGGATGTATTCAAGACTCTGGACTGGAGAAGGCTAGGCATCAACATCAACGGCGAGTACATCACTCACCTTCGGTTTGCGGACGATATTAGTGGTTTTGGCTGAGACCATGGAGGACTTAAGTACCTACCTACGATGCTCGATGACCTCAGTAAAGCTTCCGAGCGAGTTGGTCTAAGAATGAACATGGATAACTATAAGACGAAGATCATGAATTCAACTCCCATGGGCATCCTTAAAATACTTATAATGACTTTTGAGTCAATATAAAACAGATATGATATGTGTTCTGATATGCAATAGACTACGTTTTATAGTGATCGAGAAATTTCAATGAACACATGTCGTATCACATGAACATATATCGACATCTTTTTTATCGATATCAAATCCCTAAAACGCGCCCGAGTTAGCACAGGTACCTATACCTATGCACATGAGGGACACTTCTCAGAAAGTCACATTATTGGTAAAATAAATATTGTCGTTAACGCTAACTTCGTACATATTATAAATTTCATTGAATTCCGCTTAAGGCATTTGAGTAGGATGTGATGACCCTAAAGTACTTAAAGATATATGTTATGATGTTATGAATCATATATAGATATATACCTATGTTGTAAATAAATGGGTAGAGAACATCCATGACTCAGAAACAAAATAGGCCAAATGTATTTATTCTTCGTTTTAGGCATATTACATGCACCTATGAATAAACTACCACCGGTTCACAAAAAAAGCGGCCAAGTGCGAGTCAGACTCGCCCATGAAGGGTTCTGTAAAATAAATTGCGGTTAACGATTTATGACGTATTAAAAAAAACTACTTACTAGATCTCGTTCAAACCAATTTTCGGTGGAAGTTTGCATGGTAATGCACATCATATATTTTTATTAGCTTTATCATTCTCTTATTTTAGAAGTTACAAGGGGGGGGGGGCACACATTTTACCACTTTGGAAGTGTCTCTCGTGCCAACTATTCAGTTTAGAAAAAAAATATATTAAAAGATATGGTGATTTATAATAAAAGACACGGGTTTGATGAAATATTTTTTTTTGAGTTTCAGTTTTAAATATGTAGAACCCCCAAAATGTATTGTTTTTTTTACTATTTTTGTTCAAACGGCCTCCGTAGCCCAGTGGGTAGTGACTCTGCCTACGAAGCTGGAGGTCCCGGGTTCGAATCCCGGTCAGGGCATTTATTTGTGTGTTTATCACGAATATTTGTTCCTGAGTTATGGATGTTATATATGTATATAAGTATCTATATGTATGTATCTATTATATATATCATCGCCTAGTACCCACAACACAAGCCTTATTGAGCTTACCGTGGGCCTAGGTTGATTTGTGTAAGATTGTCCCGTAATATTTATTTATTTATTTATTTATTTGTTTGAAAATCTTAATGCGGTTCACAGAATACATCTACTTCCTAGTTTCAACAGTATAGTTCTTATAGTTTTGGAAAAAAGTGGCTATGACATACGGACGGACAGACAGACATGACGAATCCATAAGGGTTTCGTTTTTTGCCATTTGGCTACGGAACCCTAAAAACGTCTGCCACGCTAAGAACCGGCGTAAAAATCTCGACCAGATACTTAGCTATATTTTTTTCAAAACAGTTCCTTACATAATATAATATCATTTCAATATTACAATATCAAATACATTGCCACAGGAGAAGACCCTATTTACCTATTTATATTTGCGATAGATTATCTACTATCGTGCAAGACGTTATCACTGCTAAACTACTAATAATTTATCTATAAGTGTTTATTTACGAAAGATTTCAATATACTCGTTAAGTCAGTAAGTTCGATACGGCCTTTGGGGGCAGGGTCACTACCAACTAAGCCAAAGTGTTCTTCAAAGTATACATATTTTGTATGATTTGAAGTGATAGTATGTCACGCTCATAAAAAGTGTTAAGTACGGTTAAACGGTGAAATTTCTGCGGTCTAATGAATGTCCCATTAAACAAAACACGACTTTGCCAGCCGACCACATATAATAACATTTAACGATTAGATGTGTCATACAGAGATTTAAGATCGCGTCTTTCTTGTAGACATTGCCTAATTTAAGAGCTATTTTAAAGCCTAATTTTTGGTTAAACCCTTAATCCGCATAAACAGCGTCAGCTTATTTATTTGAATGCGATAAAATCATTTAATACATCTCGTATCTAAACCCTGAACTCCCTTTATTTAATTTAAATTAATCGTAATTTTATTTTTTTCACTATCATAAAGCATTTATTTTCTTTAGTACCTATACAAGATAAATACCAAAGGAATTCAAGGTGCTTCCGGTGAACTGCATCATCCGCTTTGTGGAAATGATGGAGCAAGCTTGGAAGCAGGTATAAAGGAGAGGGCAAATGCACAAAAGATCGCACTGGGTCGATGTGCATCCGAAAGGTTCCTCACCTAGATAAGATAAGATAAGACCTATACAAGATGATAATTAAAATTAACTTATTTAAATTTATTTTGAATTTAATTTATTTGTAATTAATGATGATGTCTCTACTTAATATTAGACTACTAATCATTTTTGTTACTGAAAGAGAACTCTGGTTTTGTTGACCCTGAATGACCCTTTTATATCTTCCTACGTCTAAGCCTCGTCTAGCAGCCATACCATTTAAAAAGCTATTCACCCATCATAAACTTGTTACTACTATCTCTGTAAATGTAAATCTAGATTCTAGAAAAATGCGGCCCATGGGCGCAATATCAACTATCGTACTCCCATAGAAACTTCCACTCCCTTTTAATTTTCACCCCTTTAAGAAATGATTTCCTGGATCTGGAAAAAACTATCCTATTTCCTTTCCAGAGTATCTTAGTACTGCCGTGTCAATCCTATGTCAGTTATCTTGAGATACTCGTGTACTCTGTTTTTACCATATAGTAAATCATGCCTAAATACTGTATCTTAAGTTACATGAATTTCGATATCAGTTAACTTAAGATACATGATTTAGGTGTGACTGAGTTGCGCGTAAAGTTCGTCCGTCATATAAGACATTAAGTACTAACTTTACTCCCTTGCTTCAACCCCGTTCGGTTCTTCTCTGTCTACCCTTATTGTGAGATACAATCGTAACCTAACGTTACGTAACTAATACGAGATCGAATAAACGCGCTTCGAATAGATTTCGATCTCGCTACGGTATTCTTCGATTCGACCCGTCAAACTTGTAACTCACACTGCCGTTGTACTACGAAACCAACTGCAAAACGTTAGGTCGATTCGTACTACCAATCGGTAGTGTGAGACATTTCGAATCGAAGAATACCGTCGCGACTGTAGTTTACTATTTCACTTGCAAAATGGCCCGTGATATCGTATTATTCCGTCAAGAGTTACCGTAGATCCGATCGAAATTTAGGTATCTCAAATTAAAGAACTTATAAAAATAAGGGTTTTGAATTGACAACATATATCCGCAAAATTCGGATTGTCGCGTATTTTGTATTTAAAAATGCAAATAAATGGCCCCCGCCGCGCCGCCATATTGTATCGACAGTCGACACTGTCGACGTCGCGATGCGCGTATTCTGTAATGTCATAACCGACAAACATTTAAATTAAAACGATAAATGCTAGTGATATAAGGTTGAATATTGGAAAATCGTGAACGAACGTGAAGTCGATCGCGAATTAAGTAATGTATAAGTGCCTAACGTTACAGTTTGGATTTTTAGTTCTATGAGTGACCACCAGGGGCGGTGTATAGACTTTTCATACTAAATCTTGACGATAGGCGGTAGCGTCGATAGTAGACGCGACTCACTTCAATCCCACGCTAAAGGTGCGTTCCACGCGATCTATTTTTTTAGTTTATTTATTTACGTTAACGTAGCGGTCACGTTCATTAGGTACGCGCGGGTGTGATAAAATATTAACAAAATCAATTATCGCTTGTATAAATAAGAATAAGTGTTTTGTGAACTGGTATATGCGCGATTGTGTTGCAAAACAGTAACATGAGTGATAAGAGACGTTTTGACGAAAAAGGGGAAAGTTGTCATTATCAAAAATCAAGGTAGTGTCCTTAATTTTCATGACTATGATGAATTAGAAACGCACACCGATGTTCACTGTTTTCATGACTGTTATGTTATGAATTACAAACACACACGGATTCGACGATTGACCCCTTTCTCGAAGTTGGATCTACCTAACGATTCCTCCGAATCGCTAAACTAAGTAGTATGTAGAACCGATGGCCGTTGAGGCGGAAAGGTTCTCGAGTGGTGACCACTTGTACCGGAAGGCGCGGCGTGGGTAGGCTCCCCACAAGGTGGACTGATGACCTGGTAAAGGTCGCGGGAGTCCGGCTGGATGCGGGTGGCGCAGGACCGATCACTTTGGCACTCTTTGGGGGAGGCCTATGTCCAGCAGTCTTTCGGCTGATATGATGATGATGATAATGAGTAAATTATTTGATTTTTAGGGTTCCGTACTCAAAGAGTAAAACGGGACCCTATTACTAAGACTCCGCTGTCCGTCCGTCCGTCTGTCTGTCACCAGGCTGTATCTTACTGATACCGTGATAGTTCCAGCTGAAATTTTCACAGATGATGTATTTCTGTTGCCGCTATAACAACAAATACTAATAATAACTTACTTTCAAAACAAAGTTTTAACCGACTTCAATTCAGTACTCCGCCAAGCCACATGAACATTTCCACATTTTGTTTTCCAATTTACCACATGAACTGATTTCCAAGAGCAGATGCGTTGATTTTTAGACCAATAAACCAAATCGCTGTATGTGGGCCGATAATATTTGAGGACTTCCGTCGATTCCTCAAGGATCTCAGAATTACCTTTGGCACTTCATTGTTTGCTATTTCAACGGAATCATATCAGAATCTGTGACGTACTTATATAGTTTGAAGTACATCATTGAGAAGTTCCACAAGCCATCTGTGGTCTTCATCATCACTTCCACCATCACCAAATTTATGATTTCCGGGTGTAAATTTATACACGAGATATAATAGAAAATACCGAAATTACTACACGCGTGCCTAATATATTTGAGGAGTTCCCTCAATTCCTCATGGTTCCCATCATCCAACAGGGGTTTTGAAAACAATGGGACCAATCTGGAAGCATATACTTTCAATTAAAAAAAGAATTGTATGAATCGGTTCATAAATGACGGAGTTCTGAGGTAACAAACATTAAAAAAAAAATAAAAAAAAAAAAATACTTCCGAATTGAGAACCTCCTCCTTTTTTTTGAAGTCGTACCATTATCTATAAAAGAACATAGTTTTTTTATAGATAATGGTACGGAACCCTTCGTGTGCGAGTCTAACTCGCACTTGGCCGTTTTTTATATTATGTTGACGCTTATATGTTTGACGAAAGGTTTTAATAATGTGGGGTATTGTCTCGAATAAAACATTTTTTTTACTGAACTAGTACACAAAGAATTATTCTCCACATTCAAATAAGCAAAATATGTTTACTTACCTGGTAAATTGAGTAGCTTTAAGCAATTTTTAAATGACTTAAAACCGCAATATTAGTAGCCACACTGTAGCCAGTTATACTTTTCGATTGCCATACAAAACGTTATTTGACATTCGCAGGCTAACGGCGTCATATTTTAAGAAACTTATGTAAGAAACTTTCATAAATTGGCTTCCCATTTGCGCCAAATTCCTCCGTTCCTAGATTAAACTTGTATAAACTAGATTAATTTGAGAAATTGGTTTGGGGCGTGATATTTTGGGAAAAATATTTTTCTCAAATTAATCTAGTTTATACAAGTTTATTCTAGGAAAGGGGGAATTTGGCGCAAATGGGAAGCCCATTGATGAAAGTTTGTTAACATATCACGCCGTTAGCCTGTGAATGTCAAATAACACTTTGTATGGCAATCGAACCACCTTAAGTCATGTATCTTATTTAAGATACAGACCGTCGCTTGACAGGCTTAGTAAGGCAAGCCTGTCAGACCTAACTATGTTATAGCTTATAAAACATACAAAACACACAAATACAAACATTTTCATAATATACAGCAACGTTTCACCTTTACGAGTATGTTGATATATTATTTTTTAAGTAAATTCATGGAACCATTCGGTAAATGACAATTTACTAAAAAAAACTTTAAACGGCGTTTTCTCAAAACTATGTTTTTTGAGTTACACGAAATAGGATTGACACGGCAGAGTAATCAAACTATGACATAAACGTGATTTAATTAACCAGAATGAAAAAAGAATGGATATAAAGAAGAACATATAAAAGTTTAATCGTTTTAGAGAAAAATCACATTCTCTTGTTTTCTCCGGAATCCCAGCACCGCTATAACAAGACGACGCATGAGCTCTCTCGATTTCTCGCACTAGCTGGGAGCTAAAACCTATAGTTAAATTCAAAATTGAAACGCAGAAGCTTAAAAAAACACTATCTTGAAATAACTTACAAAGTAGAGGAAAGCCTCGTTTTCGACCATGGTTTTCTACTATGTCACTGAACCGAATTGTTATGAGTGCATACATAACAGACGTTAGACGCATACTTTCATGTTCTTTAATTTCCTAGTGAGTAACTTTTCGCTAGGATGCACCGTATATTTACGTACGTATACCGAGAAACCAAAAAAAGTCCCAAAATTTCGAGGATTTGTGGCTGCTAAAAGTTGTCCCGAGATATCTGGTGTAACCATTTTTAGGGTTCCGTAGCCAAATGGCAAAAAACGGAACCCTTATAGATTCGTCATGTCTGTCTGTCGGTCTGTCCGTCCGTATGTCACAGCCATTTTTTTCCGAAACCATAAGAGCTATACTGTTGAAACTTGGTATGTAGATGTACATTAAGTTTTAGGGGTCCCCATACACAGAACTGAAACTCAAAAAATTTTTTTTCATCAAACCCTTACGTGTGGGGTATCAATGGATAGGTCTTCAAAAATGATATTAAGGTTTCTAATAAGTATCATTTTTTTCTAAACTGAATAGTTTGCGCGAAAGACATTTCCAAAGTAGTAAAATGTGTGTCCCCCCCCCTGTAACTTCTAAAATAAGAGAATGATAAAACTAAAAAAAATATATGTTGTACATTACCATGCAAACTTCCACCGAAAATTGGTTTGAACGAGATCTAGTAAGTAGTTTTTTTTTTTAATACGTCATAAATCGTAAACCGCAATTTATTTTACGGAACCCTTCATGTGTGAGTCCGACTCGCACTTGGCCGCTTTTTGATATTTGCTCGGTTGTATCGATGTAAACCATATTTAAAAAAAAATCTTCGACACCACCTTTCGCAACAAAAAATTACTCTACGGATATATATTAATTAATAATTAGTATAAGTATTAGTATGGATTTCTGCAAAATTTTGGCCAGAACACACCGGGGCTTGGCTTTTATTCGTCACGGCCACTCTCTTTCTTTTGTTTAGAGACGTGTGTAGTGTACCTACAGTACAGACACAGACAAGGTCGTCCACATCACGACCGTAAACCCAGTCGGTATTATTGTGTTCGAAATCAGATTAGACATCATTTTATTCAAGTACCTGTTACTTACGAATCAAAAGTTCGATTGTTGTGAATCAGTGACATTGTAAACTTTGATGTTACATTATCGTATGAACTTATTCTATGCATAAACGGTAATTAAAACTATTTTAGCAATGCCGTTAAAATTGTTTTGCCTCCGTCTGTCACTTTGACATTATTGTTTGTGACAAAGATAAAAAAACCCAATTTTAATTAACAGAGGCTTGTTAAATTTTGTAAATAAGAGGGTATTTTTGCTAATGGCTTGTTAATTATTTTCAAAGTAAAAAATACTTATCCAACTATTCTGCACAGATTTTAGATATAAAATTAGCATTGAGATTGAAACAAAGTCAAATAAATATTTCCGCAAGTGAAAATATTTATAGAAGACCTTGGTGGCGTTTTACAATTTAAGTAGGTAAGTACGAGGGCGACACTGAAAGTCTTTAGAACTGGCCACTTGTAATAAATATAATAAAAAAATAAGTTCAAAATTTGAAAATGGAACTCTTTCTTAATATTTTTGTGTACGAATTCCACTCGATTGTCATTTGTTTAACGATTTGGCGGCAAATTGAAAATTGTGTGTACTACGTGAGCATGAATTTAACGCGAGAAAATTTTCGAGCAATGATTTTTTAAGACTTTCGATGTAATTTAAGTCAACAAGAAAGTTATGATAGACTTCGATTGGCCTTTCACGATGAAGCCCCATCTCGTGCTACTATTTACAACTGGTTTAATGAATTTAAACGTGGCCGCACTGATCTCACTGATGATCTGCGTGAGGGCCGGCCTTCTACGGCGACTACTGAAGATAACATCAGTGTTGTGCGGCGTATGATAGAGACTGACAAAAGAGTAACCTATCAGCAGATTCGTACAAGCTTAGCCATTGGTATGAGTCAAGTCCACAAAATCCTCCATGAACATTTAGCGGTGAGGAAGCTTTGTGCCCGGTGGATACCTCATAATTTGACAGAAGCCCAAAAAGTCCGTCGTGTTGATTGGTGCCGTGAAATGGGTCAAAGATTCAACGGAGGTGACTCAAATGCTGTGTTCGACGTAGTTACGGGTGACGAAAGCTGGATTTACTGTTATGATCCTGAAACTAAAAGACAGTCTGCTGAGTGGGTGTTTCCTTCCGAGGAGTTGCCTACTAAAGTGAAGAGAGGTCGAAGTGTGGGAAAAAAGATGGTGGCCTCGTTCTTCGGAAGGACTGGTCATTACGCAACAATTATTTTAGAGGATCAAAAAACAGTTACTGCGAAGTGGTACACTAACAATTGTTTACCACTTGTCTTGGAAAAAGTTCGAGAAAAACGGCCTCGCAGTAGGATCCTGCTTCACCACGACAACGCCTCATCGCACACCGCCAAGCAAACGATCGACTATTTGGCGACGGCAAACGTGGAATTACTGGGTCACCCCACCCACCTTATAGCCCCGACCTTGCACAAGGTGATTTTTATTTATTCCCAAAAATTAAAGAAAAACTTCGAGGAATACGTTTTATGGACGCCGACGAAGCAGTGGCTGCGTTTCAAAAGGCCGTCGAAGAGACCCCTAAGGACGAGTGGGCAAAGTGCTTTTCTCAGTGGTTCTATCGAATGCAGCGATGTATTGATGTGAAGGGAGGCTATTTTGAAAAGATATAATAAAAGTAATAAGTTGCTTGATTGCTCAGTTTTTGATTTTCTAAGAACTTTCAGTTTGACCCTCGTATAACGACTTACTTATATGAACTTCATCTCCGTCATTCGATCCACGTCATAAAGACCTTGATACAAATTCTTCGATTTAATATTCTTCATTCAGAGAAACTACCGTCACAAATTAAATGTCCTTGTGGAAGTAAATCAAACTTAAATCATGTTGAATTATTTACGTCGTTTTTCTAGCATAAAAAGTGTTTGCGATAAAGATACCCATAAAAAACATTCCATGTAAAAATTGGCCAAGTCTCGAAACTCTTTCACAGTAAAAAGTGGTGAGATATTTCGTAGAGCCAAGTCAAGGCATTCTTATTAATCTTTATTTGCTTGCTAAATAAAATTCTGCAACTTGGGAATCACATAACTTTACTGCATTTACTAATTTTTGCATAGGTACCTAAAACTATGTAAGTGTGATTGGCAAGTCACAAAATTTTATTTAGCAAGCAAATAAAGATTAATAAGAATGCCTGACTTGGTTCTACGAAATATCTCACCACTTTTTACTGTGAAAGAGTTTCGAGACTTGGCCTATTTTTTACATGGAATGGTTTTTATGGGATCTCATTTCTTTTTGTAGACTTTGTATGGGAATGTTATTTTACCAACCGCAAATAACGTTTGTATAGTTTTGCTGGAAATAACTGCAAAAGTAACTTTGTAATCGCATGTATTTGTATAGGATTACAAACTTACTTATGCAGTTTGTATATTTCTGAAACATGACTGAAATTGCAATATTTTTAGATTTTTTTATGAATTATTAGGCTAAAAACTAATAACGTTTGAAATTTGGAGCGTGTGGGTCTGCTAGAAGTACCTTAGAATTAGCATGATCATTATCAGTATATAAATAAATAATAAATAAATATATGCGGACAATCTTACACAAATCAACCTAGTCCCAAACTAAGCAAAGCTTGTACTATGGGTACTAGACGACGATATACATACTTATATAGAGAAATAAATACTTAAATAGATAGAAAACATCCATGACTCAGGAACAAATATTCGTGCTCATCACACAAATAAATGCCCTTACCGGGATTCGAACCCCGGACCTCTTGCTTCGTAGGCAGGGTCACTACCAACTAGGCTAAAGCGGTCGTCAAATAATAATATAAGTGACTGAACTAAAAGTTCAAATTGAATGTTATTGATGTTATATGTTAGCCATATTATGCCCTACATGTTCCTGAAATTCAGGGTTCTAGCTTTAGCCAGCACAAAATTACAGAAGGTTGAAAATGGCCTGAATGGCTTCGAGAAAAGGATGGTACGGCCGTAAATTACAATCGTGGTTAATTTGCAAGTATGTTCTATTTATTTTTATTGTACTGTAAATAAATTGCGCCCGATGATTATACCCATTTAAAATTTCTGTAAACGCAAATGACTAATACAAAGGGTTATCATCATTATAGATATTACGGATAGATATAGTAAAAGGTCAAATATATTTTTCCTGCTCCTTATACAATTAACTAACTAATTCATAATCCACCATACATAATTATCCACTCACACGTCCGGCTCCAAAACCAATATCCGGTCTTACGTACATGGATACTTTAGTTTCCAAAAAATATGTAGCGTCTTACGCCCATGGATGCTTTAGTTACCAATAGTGCGACGTTGGAATTGTTTGAAATAAATGCCATCAAGCGGAATTACTCGACTTTATTTTGATAAAGTGTTAACACAGAACACAGAGTCGTAGCTAAGAAAATATTACACCTAAAAACGTCGAGATGGCGGTTAATGGCAAAGTCATACTTGTAGAAAAAAAATTGTTTTATCTGTGCTCGGCCGTTCCCGTCTTCTATTGAATGTTTTTCATGGACTTCTCAGTTATGACGTAATTATTTTGATTATAATTACATAAATTGTAGATTGTTACATATCAAAATATTTTTTTCAATTGCCGCTATTTGACTGTGTGTATATTTTACAGTGTGATAAAGGTAAACATGTTGTAATCGTAAATTCAATTGGGGTTCACCTAGTTTGCGCAGAGGCTAGGTTATGTTTATTGTGATTTTTGAAATAATCAACGTTTCCTTCAAGAAATATACGTTCATTATTGATGAATAATATATAATTAACATATTTATTCAATGTTTTATATAAATATCACCAATCGAGTGTGTATTTCAATAATATTCAGCGTGTTCCTTGTGTATTTTGCAGTGGACAGATTACTAGCCAACGGACGTTTTCAAAAACATCTAAAATAAGGGTCTGTACAAACGATATAAGTATGCGTGCATATATTATGTTTTGATTGTAATTCATATCAACAGCACATTTGCACTGCACCATAACCTATCGTTTTGTTATTATTTATGATACTCCCATGTTAACAGCACCAAATTTCATCTAAATGGGTTACATCCAAAATGTCAACCCCTTAAGGGAGGATTTCCGGGATAAAAACTACCTTATGCCCTACCCCGAGATTCAAACTATCTCTATACAAAATTTCATCCCAATCGGTGCAGCGGTTTAAATAGCTCCATAAAAATGTTCATCCCCCATTTCCGGGGTTAAAACTACCCTTTGTCCTTTCCCGGGACTTAAACTATCTTTATACCAAATTTCATCTAAATCGGTGCAGCGGTTTAGGCGTGAAGATCCAGACAGACACACTTTCGCATTTATAATATTAGTATATGGATGGATAAGTTGCTTACATTAATAATTTTTATGTACATCAAATATTGAAATAAATTTAAGATACTACAGTGTGTAAATCGAATACGGGTGAATCTCTTAACGGTGAGGTAGTACAGGACTAAGAAATGTAATTAGATAACTTTTACTTGGAATTCCAATTAAAATTGTATCCATACAAAATAATTCGGCCCGCAATGTAATGCAAACACACTCGCGTTAAACGCTCGTTGACAGTTAGTTACTTTCAAAAGCTCATATTGCGTATGTAATGTGATACATGTTTACAGTACATTGCTGCTGATAAAAAAATCAAAAATTAATTATGTGGTCGCATCTAAGTAAAACTTAAAAATCATCTTAATTAATGATTACAATAATGCGTTCTATGTCTAGTTTATTTTATCGCCCGTCTTATAGTATGTTTTGATTGACACTGTATATCAAAAGTATATTTTAAAAGTAAACCACGAAAACCGTAACAATATGTTTTAGGCAACTATAAAAATAGTTTGTAGACGCCCTTAGGGTCGGCGGCCATCTTGCTTGAAATTTATCTCCAGCAGCTAGTTCGGACTTGCGGTATTTTGTGTCAGAAGTGCGTGTTTTCTTTGGAATTATTTAAATACTAAACATTTGTTACAGAGTCAGTTATAGGTATCAATAGAAAGCGGATATAGTGAATTTTATTGTGAAATATAGAAAAATAAGCATTATGATCAAAAATCGGTGTTAAAAACGTAACAAAAAATATTTCATGGACTTTACTTTGTTATTTCAAGTTTGAACTTGATTTTCGGGGTCCTAAACTGAACATTTTAGATTTAACAAAATACTATTGTAATCTGTATACTTTCGTCTACACGGAAGTATTTTTATCTTAGCTGCAGTGTATGTGGTTGATCAGCAATCAACATATTTATCAAGAAAACGGCGCGTGAGCGCTGCGCGGCGCACTGCTGGTCTGGGCTGGACGTGTCAGGGTATATTGGGTCTACGTGACGGACGTGTGAGCGTTTTTTTTTGGATACTATAGTTTCCATGGACGCCTGAGTGGATTTCAATATTTTTCGTTTTTTTTCGATTCACTCGATTACAACTTTTTCTCTTTTAACAACTTGACAATTCCTGTCCTAGAGATCTGTCTCGATCTGTCAGTGTCTGATAAAATTGTAGCTTTTGTGCCTAATATTTAGAAAATGATATAAATATGAATGAGTTACTGCAAAAACATGGTTGTGCTAACGTATTCACCGTTCCAGAAGGCCTCAAAGAGCTCATGTCCGATATTACACGAGAGGTAAATTAAGGTTTTACGTTGACACCAAATCGCGAAAAGAAATGCGTGACTTCGTAGTCAGAGTTTTGAGAATGGACGCGTACCTACCTATCATCGCATCCAACTTGCCACTCTTCTCTTTGGCATAGTGCGATCTGGGGTTCCAGCATATTTGCTGAGTAGACTTGTATGGCCCAAGAGTGCGCGTAGGTGTAAGGCGATGATTCTGGTGCCAATGCATCGGACCACGGCGTTTCGAGGTAGTTTTAGGTTCGCGGCGTCCAAGTGTTGGAATGATCTCCCTCCACCTATTCAAGGAGCGTCTAGCAAGTATACCTTTAAGCGTCAGCTTAAGGGCTATTTGTTGACGCTCCAGAAATCCCAAACCCAATCCTAACCCATCCAGCACTTTCCTATCCCAACCGTGTCGCGTTTTGTGCTTTGTGTTTTTCTTTCTATCCCATTTGGCTACTGGTACATATTTTACAAATTTATTACATTTATTATTTATTATGTGTATACAATAATTATGTGCTTATCAATGGTCTTATGTCGTGTTGCGTTCCGTGGGTCACGTACGGTGCTGTCTGAAAATCAGCGCTGTATGTGTCTGTCTGACACCTCGGCATAATGCTGAGACAGCGACCATTTCACTGCCGCGAAGACACACACAATATGTGTTAAATTGTAATGTATGCCTACTCCCTTTGTCTCTGTGTGTCTTTTGTGTAGTAAATAAATGTCTCCTTTCTTTCTTTCTTTCTAACTCCATAGTGTTGGGTTCCGGTGGAGGGAGATGTGTTCTTGAGATCCGTGTTATGATGACATGTTGTCCTTAAGATCGACCGCACCAAATGGGGAAGATACTGAAGACTATTGGAGGAAGACCTCCAGGGTCTTAGTGCAATAGTCTCGGTCGGTCGATGAGCAATAGTGCCTAAGCTCTGTTGCTCATGGTAAAGCTCGGTTCGATCTTCTGTTGCCCCGGCAAGAACTGAGACACCAGCGTATTGCTGGCTGCCATCTATCACCGTGGTCTACATTTACTTGTCCAATATGGGGTCATAGCTATCGTTTCCGTATCGGCTTTACGAGTCATGTACGTAAATGCCGCCGCACCGCCATAACATAGCTACTCAAATCAAAGAATAAGTAATAGTACAACTCCAGTCATCTTTTCATAGATGTACAACCCCATAAAGACGATGTTAAGGCAACGTAGGCTCGTGGTTTTCTCTCCTTCTCACTGAGCATAAGCGTGAGCGAGATAGAAGTGCGTGTTCGGAAGCGCGACTATCATGTTTTTTAATTTTATGTGCGTTATACACCGTGCCCTATTCACGGGCAAAAAACCCGAAAGATTTAACCTAACGATACTAGAGCCTAATTAGAGTAATAAATGTAATGTGAGTTTAGGTCAATTCAGCAAAAAAAAAATATTTTTTGTTTTGTTTTTTCGATGTTTTTGAATGTATTTGTACATGATAAGTAATTGTTGTTGGTAAACTTGTCACTTAAAATGGATTTTTACTTTTTTTTTCGTAAAACCTAGTTTTTAAAAAGTGGTACTTGTCACTTTTTGACATCTATCAATAAGGATATTTAGACTACATCCCATAGTGGCAACATCGCCATCAAAAACTGCACTATGTAATAGTAAAAACTTGTTTTTTTTTTTTAAATTGGTATTAACTCTGAATTTAGGCGAATTACAAAAAAGTTTATACGACATTTTTAACCTCAAATATGGTCAGGAATATGCTGTTAAATTCTCTCGCAATACTCACGGGCACGGTGTATAAATGATAAAAAAGTAATAGCTAAGTTCGCTCAAACATGATAATGCCGATTTTTAGAACCAATTTTAATATGTTTAGCTGTTGTGCATAATTCGTTACGAATTTTTTAAAGTGTATTTTAGACCTATGTTCGTGATTTTTTTCTATCAAGCGAAAGTCAAAAACTCAGGATTCGAATAGCTGTTGTCCCTCGAGAAACGCCTGAAGAATGCTAATTAAATTTAGGGCAACCGTATATACAGTCAGGGGTAATAATATACGTACATAAATAAGGACATAAATATCTGTACAGGAGTCTATTTGTCATTGTCATAAAGGCGTGTACAGATATTTATGTCTTTTTTTATGTACGTATATTAATACCCCTGACTGTACCTAATCCAAACAAGCGCTACGACTTTTTAAAAATCCATTTTCTGAGCTCACGTCGCCTTAAGAGCAGCATTTTTCCATACAAACGTATTCCCCTATTTTCTTCCTGGTTTATCCCTCTAGAGGACTCGTTTTTTTTTATAAAATCTAGGTGTACTGTATGTATGCCCCTGTCATTATTTTTTCCCAAAAAATAATTACCAAAACAGATACGAATTTTCGAAAACCTAAAAAATGCCCCATTTTTACTGTCATATTCAGATGACTACCAGACAAATATGAAAAGTTTTTACGTTAAAACAAAATAATAAAAACATAGATCTACTCTTCCTCTAAATTTCAACACCAAACATAATTGAATCGGCGCAGGTTTGGCGGAGAAAACAGGGGAATACAAAGCATCGATCCTGTCAAGATTTTGTAGTGAAAATCGGTCTGAACTGCGGTTGTCCCTATCGCGCATCGCATGCGGTCGCTTGGGCGCAACGCGACGGCAATAGTTTGTACTAATACCTATTTCTCAATTTTGTCGCAGACCGACTACGCGGACCTGAAATGCCGCTTCTGTAACCTGCTGCATGAGATGCAGTAAAAGTTGAAATATTTCTTCTAGGTCCTCCGCGCGCAGCCAGGGAAGCTATTCGACTTCATAGCCAACTACCTCTCCGTCCTCATCATCACCCGCGAGCACGGGGTCATGGCGGTGAAGATCCTGGACGACCTCTGCGACTGCCGCCCCTCCGTGACCGAGCATCTGGAGGCGGCTGGCATGCAGCCGGTGCAGGCGTCGACGGTAGCGTCCATTTTACAGGAGGAGATTGAGAAGACTGAGCCGGAGGAAGGGAGTGGTAAGGAGTTTTGTTCGGCTATGCAGGTCTGCACGTACCGGAAGGCGCGGCGTGGGTAGGCCCCCCACAAGGTGGACTGATGACCTGGTAAAGATCGCGGGAGTCCACTGGAAGAGGGTGGCGCAGGGACGGTCATTTTGGCACTCTTTGGGGGAGGCCTTTGTCCAGCAGTGGACGTCTTTTGGCTGATATGATGATGATGATGATGCAGGTCTGTACCTCCTGCTGCTACGTCTAAACTCGGCTCGCACACCTCCGGGGTGCAAAGTGACACTGTGGTGGCACTTCGCACCACGACGATGATAGGCAAACCGTGACCACCCTAGGCGAAGGATTACGTGATATGCAGTAGAACGGAATGCCATAGTTTCCGTTTTTCAACCAACTTCAAAAAAGGAGGAGGTTCTCAATTCGACTGTATGGTTTTTTTTATGTGTATTTGTTACGCGATAACTCGGTAATGTTTTGATTTTTTTTTTCTGTGTTTGGAAGCATATACTTCCAGATTGGTCCCGTTGTCACCAAGTCGAAGGAACTCTTCAAATTTTATAGGCATACTTGAAGCAATTTGGCTACTGATTTGAAGTCGGTTAAAACTTTGTTTTGAAAAGTATATTTTTAGCTGGTTGGTTTGGTTAGACAGCGGACCCTCTGTACGTAAGTCATCATCATCATCATCATGCCTATTAGGTACGTCCCACTGCTGGGCATAGGCCTTCTCTCGTGGACGAGAGGGAATAGGTTGTACGTGAGTACTGTTATTTAATAGATGCTACTGGGTGCCTTTGTGGAGCTAGCACAACCAACGACGCAACTCTTTCTAATTTGCACATAACACATAGACTATGACAATAGCCTCCAAGCCGCGCGCGACGCGACTAATAGACTACTGCCACATCACTCGCGAGCACGGCGTCATGGCGGTGAACATCCTGGACGACCAGCCCCCCTATTCCGTAACTTGTTTTTCAACACACCTGCTCGTAAAGTAGGTCTTATTACAGCGTATTTACACTGATAATGCAGAATATTACCCATGCCGTGCCTTTTACATTACATTATCGCACTAGTGCCTTTTCATTACATATCTTTTTAAATATTAGCAAAATAATGCAGAATATTACCCATGCCGTGACTTTTACATTACATTATCGCACTAGTGCCTTTTCATTATATATCTTTTAACATTTTCATTTTTTATTTTTATTTTTTTCTCGCAAATGTGTTGAAAAACGTCGTATGAAACACGTGAGCATTGGTCATTACACTTCTCGTCTCCATTAAGCCTTCGCCTTCGGCTCAGGCTTAAAAACCGACTCGAGTGTAATGACCAACTTAGCACACTTGTATCATAATGTACTATTACGTCATACCTGGCCATAAAGTAGGAATTACCGCACGCTATGCGTGCGGAAAACCCCTCTTCCTGGCCAGATATAGACGTAAAAATTTGTACTCACCACGGGCGGTAAAAAAGAAAGCCTCAGAGCGCATATTTATCGCCCTTGCCTTCGGCTCGGGCGTCAAATACCTCCGATCTGAGACATTCTTTGTTTAACCGCCCTAGGTAAGTAATGTACTATTAAGCTCACCTCAACGCTCACCCACATTATACCTTGACACCGCGATGCGTAGTAATTAAGCGAAGGTAGAGGTCTAGTTTCGTAACGGGTGACCGGCGGGGTGAGCCGCATTAACGCGTAGCGAATAACAGCCCAGGGCTAAAGGGCCAATAATTGTGGGTGAGCGTTGAGGTGAGCTTAAAACAAGTTACAGAATAGGGGGCCTGTGCGACTGCAGAGTGCTGTAATAAGTACTATAAAATGAGATAACATAATCACGCAGCCTTTGTGAAGTTGGCCCCATTTGATGTCAGAATTTTGATACATCCGTCACTTCAGGCATTGGAAGAGAATGCAGAGTTAATTTTGGTAATACCAATATTGTAATTCCACTTGGCCATTCACAGCCATTTCCTGACAGTCCACTGTGATACGGAACCCAGATCGATAATGTCTACCTAGTTAATCGTACAGATATGCCATTTTTTCTAAAAATCTAGTTAACTAGGTACTTAAATTATGTAAAGCTTAGGTATTATCGATTATCCACTTATGCAAAATGTTGTTTACTTTGCAACCAAATAATGACAAATTTAAGATCTCCACCCATGTCAAATATGCGATGCACAATGCTAAACAAGGCGTATAAATCCTTTTGTTATGCACAATCTGCGCACACTGCACAATTCTCCTTATAAGTTTTATAAAGTTATAACTATAGGTACAGTCAGCATCATAATTGACTTTCAAAACAAAGTTTTAACCGACTTCAAATCAGTAGCCAAATAGCTTCAAGTTTGCCTGTAAAATTTGAAGAGTTCCCTCGATTTCTCCAGGATCCCATCATCAGAACTGGATTTTGGTGACAACGGGACCAATCTGGAAGTATATGCTTCCAAACACAGAAAAAAAATTCAAATCGGTTCATAAATTATCGAGTTATCGCGTAACATACACACATAAAAAAAAAAAAAAACAGACGAATTGAGAACTTCCTCCTTTTTTGAAGTCGGTTAAAAAGTAGCTACGCAAACGAACATGTGAAAAGTCTTCTTCTCAAGACTAAGAGCTTCTGACGCCTTCGATTGCGTAGCTACTTTTGATGCTGACTGCACTATTTGCTTTGAGTGCGTTGCGAGCTGGAGCGACATTCTTAGCCTCGACCTTTTCTTTTGCAGTTTTGTTTTTATTTGACTCGACTCAACGCACTTTGCCTACACGCTCAAATGTTACTACGTATAAGTAGTAGATACTCCAAATGCAAAACTAAAGCTGGGCACTCACCGCCAAGGTGACGCACCGCGCTTTTTTTATCGGCGCCAAATCGGTGCATCCAAATTAGGGAATGCAATAACCGGTCATATTTCATAACTGGTTACGATTTTGGTTATGGTCAAAAATTTACCGAAAACCGGTTTTAACCGGTTACGGTTATTTAATGTAAAAAAAAACTGGTCAAGTGCGATTGAGACTCGCGCACCGAGGGTTCCAGATCACCCCGTACAATAGAAACAAGTCCACTATAAACTGACACTTAGTGCGTGTCAGTTTATACTGGACATTAAATGTTCAGTGATGTAACTAAAAAATTACGGTTTTCGCATTTTTTCCTTTATCTGTGCTATAAGACGTTGCTTCTTACCAAATTTCAAGATTCTGAGTTCACGGGAAGTAGGTGCCCTGTAGGTTTTAATTCCTTTGCAAGTTTCGAAAATTTTCGGAAATTTGCGGCATAAACGGCTGTATCTTTTGATTGCGTTGGGTTAGAAGTTAGATTTTTTTACAGCTCCAAGAGACAGTAGACATGAGTATTTAATATAAATTTCAGCTTGAAACATTCACGCGTTCCTGAGAAAAAGGGTCTTGACAGACGGACGGATGGACGGACGGACAACAAAGTGATTCTATAAGGGTTCCGCTTTTTCCTTTGAGGTGCGGAACCCTAACAATAAAATTATCCGTTAAACACCAAATAATTACTACTAGACCATTCTGATCTAATGTGACAATGGCAACCCAAAATACACGCTCTCATTTATAAATAACAGGAAAAGCAGCGTAGGTAGGTACGTTCCAGTTTCACTGTAGGTTCACCTTTGGACTCAAAACGCAACTAACGAACATGAGCTCTGATTAGCCGTTTTTAGGATTCCGTACCTCGAAAGGACAAAACGGAACCCTTATAGGATCACTTTGTTGTCCGTCCGTCCGTCTGTCAAGACCCTTTTTCTCAAGAACGCGTAAAGGTATCAAGCTGAAATTCATATCAAATTTTTAAATCTACTGTCCCTTAGAACTCTGAAAAAATCAAACTTCTAAACCAACGCAATCAAAAGATATAGCCGTTTATGCCGCAAATTTTCGAAACTCGCAAGGGATTCAAAAGCTACAGGGTACTTCCCGTGAACTCAGAATCTTGAAATTTGGTAAGAAACAACGTTTTATAGCACAGATAAAGGAAAAATTGCGAAAACCGTAAATTTTTAGTTACATTACTGAAAATTTAATGTCCAGGATAAACTGACACGCACTAAGTATATGTATACATACTTAGTGAGTGTCAGTTTAAATGAATGAATGAATGAATAATTTTATTTCAGAACCAGGTTCCATTTTGTTAGTAACAAATGTCTTAATATAATGTTAAATATTACACAAAATAAGATTTCATCACATAGGTAGATTTTAAATGTCAAGTCAGCAAAATTAATTAATAGTTAAAAACATGTCAAAGAAAGAAATAAAATAAAATAAAATTTGAATAAATATTAAAATGGAAATAATTTAAAGTGGAGGTGTTTCTATTGTACGGGGCGGGCCAGTACCCTCGGTGCGCGAGTCTGACAATTTTAGTAAGGAAATGTTTAACCGAAAATATATATTTTGACAATTTAAGTAAGGAAATGTTTAACCGAAAATATATACTTTGACAATTTAAGTAAGGAAATGTTTAACCGAAAATAACCGTAACCGGTTATTCAAAACTCCGAAAACCGGTTTGCATTCCTTAATCCAAATGGATGGATGGATGTAATATTTCAACTACGTTCACGAGTGCGCCTCAGCTGTAACTCGCTCGTGGCCGTGTGACGTTTCGACATTCACTGGCGCGTCATTTGTCTCGATGGTCGTTGACGTTGTTGTTCCAACATCCAAAACAACAACATCCAACAACAACAACACCCTGCTAGCGTTTTTTCCGGTTGTGCCCTAATGGAGCCCGCGGTTCGCTTTGCCACCTAATCCCAAGATTTGTAGGTATAGTTTTACGAACGCGACTGCCATCTGACTTTTCAACCCAGTGGGAAAACTGTGTGTGTACTATTCCTGCACCGAAAAGCCACTAAGTATCAAATGAAACTTCGTACATAAGTTTTGTGACTATAACCCAGTGGTGCGAGGGGGTTCGACATTCACGCACCACCGTTCCATTCAGAGGCTCTATATAGAGGTTTTATCGATACAATACGTTTTCGAACAAGTTTGCGTTTAGTTTCAATTTGTATCTATCTAGAGCTTAAAGATGGCGCGTTGGCGCGTCGCACTCCGTTTATTTAGTTATCCATTTATCCAATGGGCCGCGCCAACGCATTCATGGACCGATTTTGGCGCGTCCTCTTTTGGGATGTTGGCGCGATCGTGAGTGCTTAGCTTAAAGTGCACAAGTGGAAACCCAAACCAGTTGGAATTTTAAATTTAACTTGTATACATTGTTCTATATTAGCAGTTTAGTTGTTTAGGTACCTATCTACCTAACTGACTATTATCTGTAGGTATCATGTGTAATGGTCAATGTCCACCAAAAAGGTGCGAAGCTGTGTTATTAATATCATAATGTTTATACCTAGCTGTCAATATGCTAAATGCATGACTCCTTAACAAACCGACGGCCTGTCTGGTAATAAGCACATACTCAAGACGACTCACAAGTGAATTCCACACACGTTATAGATTTTCCACCATTATTAGCTTCCACCATTTCCACCATTATTCTTAAAAATTATTAGCCCCAATTTAGTTAACCGCTAAATAATAAAATTATAAAATATGTATAATATAGGTAATGTTATTGTTAGTACATATATACATATATATTTAAATTATACTTCATACTAATGACGTTTTTGTACCATCTGTCTGACACAAGTCGCACAGTACGCTGTCCCGCACAGCACACCCTGCCACTGGCTCCACTCCACAGCGCCGTTGATCACGCTAGCCGTGCCAACTGCATTGCTGTGGACTTGTGGAGGCCATTTCAGTTTCACATTCCGATATACTTCTTCGATGTATTTGTTAATGTGTTTTATATTTACCTGAATAAATGTCATTCTATTCTATTCTATTTAACGATTCGTTGTGTTGAGTTGACCCAGCTACAGACTAATGCAGGTTCATTACTCTCAAGCTCAACATAGCGCATGCGCTGGAGCTCTGGCAACATCCCACACCAGGAACAACACCGAAAAAAAATTACACTTAAGTACCTAATATGTATTTTTTTTACGCTAGAGAATGTAAAAGAAATGCAGATCCTGAAGAAAATCCTGCAAAAGTTTCCCATAGACGAGGCAATGACTGCAAAAGTGTGCCAGATAGCGAGGAACGCCTACCGCGACTATTGGTACAGGAAGCAACTTCTGGCACAGGTTAGAATACACATTTATACACGCCTTATAATATTACAGTACGCGCGACAAAAAATTGCGTCCGTGAAGTTGCCGCAGAGGTGTCAGAGGGATTCAACGGGTGCACGGGACGGGAGGCGACTTGCGGAGTTGGCTAACTTCACAGGCGCAAACTTATGTGGCGCGTATTTATTTATTTATACTTAAGGAGTAATTCTCCGTTTCAGCGTCGGCAAAAAATCTTTCCGTATGCCGTCTGTTCTTGCAATGCAAGCAGGTTCAATAATTACATATACGTAGATTTTAATAGCCGAGGCATTTTTTCGAAACTTAAAAAAAAACTTATACACCTCACAGAGGCACTAGTTCCAAGGCCTTCCAAGTTTTATCAATACATAGTATAAAACAAAGTCGCTTCCCGCTGTTTGTCTGTCTGTCCCTATGCATGCGTAGATCTTTAAAACTACGCAACGGATTTTGATGCGGTTTTTTTTAATAGATAGAGTGATTCAGGAATCAGGAGGAAGGTTTATATGTATAATACAAACCATACATCCATGAATTATACACATTAACCCGTGCGAAGCAGGGGCGGGTCGCTAGTTAACAATATGCCTAAGTCTCTTGTCCGAACTCCGATCCGTGTACCCTGTCTGGTTAGGTAGGTATTTAACTAAATATAAACAAAAAAAACCACGTGACTTGGTCATTCAACCAATCATGGCAACCTTTTGTATCTATGGTACCTATTATCTTATTGGCTGAATGACCAAGTCACGTGGTTAGAACTTACGAGTAGATCCTTGCTAGTTACCAAATAAAATATTTGGAAAAAGAGCCTCTATATAGTTACTATGTTGCACTAAATGCATGAAATAGCCACGTTTCTACTTTGCGAAGGGCATGTTCCTGATTTCTTCGCCATCTTGAGAACTAGGTCTGCTGCCCTTAGGGCGAGAATACTATACTATCCGCAAAACTATATGGCCGGTCAGGTCATAAATCATCGGAATCGTGCTATCTCTTTCACACCTGCACGGCTTATGGAGCGGGCCGAGCAGCAATAGGGCAAATAGCGTTACGGATAAAAAGGAATGTCGATAACTTTTCCGATTTCCGAATGGTAATCAGCATTCGCCGATTAAACGGCTCTGAATATTAATTTTGCCTCTGGAACAAATCCTGTTTTGGCTGAGCCACCGTGACAAATAATTAGCCTGGCACCTTTTCCAACTGGCGTTTTAAACCCTCCGTTATCTTCACTGTCCAACCACATTCGTTTGCGTGAATGATTTTGATTCACCCAAGTCTCGTCTAAATAAAAACGTGGTCGGGACTCGTAACTGATACATTTTTTGTAAAAAGTCCACCCTGGCAGCAACTATATCTTTTCGCTCCATTAACGTCTTTCTTCCGTCCATTGTTTTCTTGAATTTAATACCCTAAGCGTTTAATAATAGTTCTCATTGATGATTCCGAATTATAGCTACCAAAAATCGGCTCGTGATTTCAGTGACGAATTCAATACATACTGGCGCAAACTGCACCGGTCTGAGAACGGCCATGTATAGTATACAATGTGTGAGTGTTTTATTTCAGTGTCTGTTGGTACATAGGTTTTTAATCATATTTTTCCTGTAGTTTATTGTACATTTTATGAGTATGTGTTGCCTGTCCAATAAAGAATTATGATGATGATTATGTTAATTACTTGTACCTTGGCGAACAGAGTCTAGCGCAGAAGCCAGAAGAGCCGTGGGAGGTGGCCGCTGCGCACACGCTGGAGATATACAAGAGGACCAAACCCACCTTCACAGAACTCAACCGGGCCACAGAGAAGATACAGGTCAGTTATACTTAAGAGAGGTAGGGCACAGCGGAATGTCATCTCGCTCGTATTTGGAGCAGCCCAACTGGGGAAGTACCTCCACCTTACAGAAGACCGCAGCCATAATAGCACCACTGCTTTGTAGTGTTGCTATATTATTGCATGCTATGAAGCATGTGAGGTTGTGTTCCTGGTGGTGAGTAAGGTCGCCAGAGCTCCCTAGGGTGCGCTGTGTTGGGAGTGAGGGACCTGCCTGCCAACACAGCGAATCCTCAAGTGAATAAAGGGTTGGCAACGCGCTTGTGATTCTTCTGGAGTCACAAGTGTCCATAGGCTACGGTACCAGCTTAACATCAGGCAGGCCGTAAGCTTGTTTGCCACCGTCATTGTATTAAAAAAAATACTACGTGTTTTTGCCAATTTCCGTTAATTGCAAGAGGGAATAGTGTAAATCAAATAAAGTTAATATCTTCAAGACAGTATATCTTAACTCTTACTGTTTTCAAGATATTCAATATTTTAATTAAGTAAATCAGTTTTGCAGATTTAACCAGTGTAAATGGCTCTCACTGTGACGTCATAACAGCTTTTTAAAATTTGTATGGTCCCTATCCTATACATTGTTCCTAGGCACGATTGTGCATAATTTGTTACGAAAGTTTAAAGTGTATCTTAGACCTATGTTCGTGTTTTTTTTCTTTCGTGC
The DNA here is from genome assembly GCA_963854355.1 of Epinotia brunnichana. Taxonomy (NCBI): domain Eukaryota; kingdom Metazoa; phylum Arthropoda; class Insecta; order Lepidoptera; family Tortricidae; genus Epinotia; species Epinotia brunnichana. The sequence continues at coordinate 27,190,698 of OY977951.1, read as the reverse complement.
GAAAATTGCTTCATCATATTTTGAATCACTGATCTCCCTGCAGAAAAGCCTCAAGATTACTATTCGTATTTTTTTGAAACCATTTTATTATAAACAGACGCATTATATTATTTCAGAAACTCTGTTTGCTTAACTTCGCTGAACCTACGGAACCCTAAAGAGATTAATACTACGCCTGTAAACAATCTAGAAAGAAATATGCTATTAGACTTCTCACAGGAGTAGCATAAATTATTGCACACCCATAGTAACTTCCACTCCCCTTAACACGTTCCCTGTCCCCATACAAAATTGTCCGTCAAGTCCAAGTGACAGTTGTAGTTCGGAGCCGTGAACAACCCGTGGACCCATAGTGGGTACACAGACTCCTGAAAAAAAGGTTCGTGGCCCCACATTGGGGGCACCCGGACAGGGAACGTGTTAAACGAAGATAAAAACCATCCAATGTCGTTTGCAGGGTCTCAAACTGTCTTCTTACCATATATCATCTAAATCGGTTATGCGGTATAAGCAGTGATCGGCACGACCCGTGCAACACGGTGTCAATGACCTCAATCATTACGTTAATATGGATATTCCCCGGGATTCCGGAATTCGAGTCGGTAAAGGAAGACAATATTTTCTCGTCTTATAATGTGCCAGTATTAATACCCAGTTTACATATGAAACCTATTTGCACAATCCTTACACAAATAACCTTAAATCACAACGTCCGAATTTAATGACCCGAAGAACATAAGTAGAAGTAAACATATTTAGAGATTATCTTATCAGTAAATTAGAGAAGTATGACATCAACTCTGTAAATAGTACTATTACCTATCTTTTTCGCACCAGTTTGAACTATGCGTTTGGTCATAAACGCAAACAATAGAAAATCCGGAAGTGACCTTCGACATGCCAGGTATTTAGTCGGGAAAAGGTTTTTTGTGCACTTCAAACGGTTACATTTTAACACTTAGGTACATATTTTATATGAGTTCGCTTAATATTTTACGCAATATAAAATTAAATCTATGTAGGTATGAATATCAATATTTTCTTTAATGAAAAATGATACAATTTAGGAGTTTACCTATTAAATATTCTGACTTCTATTTACAAATACGTTTATCAATTCTCAATAGAGTTATTTTTGCGAACTAAATCACGGGATTATAATCATGCATGTCATGTCCATATTAATATTTGTTCTCGGAATCCCGCGGTGTTGCATGGGTCGTGCCGATCACTGGGTATAATAAGGGTGAAAAAGTATTCACAGACAGACAGAGTTACTTTCACATTAAGTATAATATTAAAGTATTTATTAGAATATACTGAAACGGCTCTCTCTCATCATTAAGGTTGAATATTGCTCGACGTATTTAGAATCCACACACGATTCTTAAGAAGCTTGATGATGATGATTAATCATCATCATCAAGCTTCTTCACTGGTCATTAACCGCAAACGTTAATGGTCATGATAAACGCTATGAATATGAAGACCTAAGAAGTGTACAAGTTTGGATGGATAAAAAACAATTTAAGTAAATTGCCGTTAAGAATCTACAATAACTTACTAAAAACACGAAAATTACATAACTTTTTTACAAGCTTTTATTTAGTTTCACCTGTCCCGTTGTCTGTCTGTCTTTAATCAACTTGCTAGTTAAATTTGACCCACTTTCCGATTTCCGATTGAGCTGAAATTTTGCATGCATATGTGTATCGCATTACAATGCAATATTATGATGACATGTAGCTGATCTGATGCTGGAGCTGGAAGGTGGCCATAGGAACTCCGCAATAAAACGACACAATCCGATCGAGTTTGGGCTCTTTAGAATCGTCTCAAGTTGTTGATGGTATGCAGAAAAGTACAGTCGGCAATAAAAGCGTGTGCCGAAAATTACATTTTTGACGGTTACTTATTTCTTCGCAGGCTGCCTACAAGGGGTACCATGTCCGCAGAAACTTGCTCACCCACAAGGAAAAACGTGAGCCGGTGAAGGAACTGCCCGGCCCGCCGATTGACATCGCCAGTTCGAGGGAGATGGACCTGGGACGCGTTGTTGTGAGACAATTGGCTACTTTCCTTAAAAAATATAATTATTTTGTCAAACAATAATTTACTTTAAAAACAAAGTTTTACCCGACTTCAAATCAGTAGCCAAATTGCTTCAAGTTTGCCTATAAAATTTGAAGAGTTCCCTCAATTTTTCTGCAGGATCACATCATCTAAACTGGATTTTGGTGACAACGGGACCAATCTGGAAGCATATGCTTTCAAACAAAGAAATCATTTTTCAAATCAGTTCATAAATTACGGAGTTATCGCGTAACAAACACACAAAAAAAAACATACAGACGAATTGAGAACCTCCTCTTTTTTTCAAGTCAGTAAAAAAATGATGAAGCTAACAATAATTTTGTGCACGTCAGGGTTTTGATTGTACTTGGTAAAGTGTTATAGACTTTCGCAGCAGCAAATCTAAGACATCGATCATGGCAACAGGAACACTGACATCGCAAACGAACAAAGTATTTATTCTATTGAAACACGTACAGTGACGTTAGAGTTGGTAGTTCCAGTGTTTTAAAAGATGGTCTACATGACACGCGATTTGACTTAATACCATCCCGAATACATACGTACTATTGTTGTGGATAACGCTCATTTTGAGGCTTAAAGACTCGAACCCTAAAGACTCCCGAGGCTTAAAGACTCAAGTGACGAAAAGTCAATATTTTGCATTCATATGCGTAAAATAAACCAACACGGTTCTTAAACAGCATCGAGTCTTTAAGCCTCGGGAGTCTTTAAGGCTTGAGTCTATAAGCCTCGAAATGAGCGTTATCCACAACACTAATACGTACACATCGTTTTTGCAGCCTGAACAGTCGGTTTACATCCGCGCCGCGCTCCCACCCCAAATCACTAAGCCATACAGGATATGAGATTGGATAAATGCATAGTAAGCTTACCGTACCGCTTCTGACCAAGTTTATAAAGCCAACGTAAAACTTCTAAGCTTGCTAACAAGAAAATCTACATGTTTTCTCCAGTCTTGGTTGCTATCGACATGTATTCCAAGAAATCTAGTGTCATCTACAATGGGGACTAAATGGAAATTTTAGAAGTGCCTGATTATTTTTTTGGTGATAGGAATAACCTTCCTTAGTACCAGAAAAAAGTTGCAGACTTTTCAGCTGCGTCAATTATTTTTGAAAAATATAAACAGTTTACTAACTTACGTTTTGGGTTTAGGACGGCGAATGAGACACTTTCCTTGATCTGTCTCATATTACAAAAAAATATTTTAAATATCTGACCCTGGCAATGACTAATATAGCTGCTGCAGCTCTCAATATCATTGCCAGTGTCAGTTTACCACGGATTTTAAAGATATTTTTTTGTCATATGAGACGGATCAAGGAAAGTGTCTCATTTGTCGTCTTAAACCCAAAACGTAAGTGAGGAAACAGTTTATATTTTCCAAAAAGAATTGACGCAGCTGAAAATTCTGCAACTTTTTTCTGGTGCTAAGGAAAAAAAACAGACACTTCTAAAATTTTCATCCATTCCCAATTCCGACGATATCACTATTTAATGTGATATCATCGATCATAATTTTATCTGTTCTGATTCTGAGATTCCGAAAATGTAGTTACTTAGTTTTGTTGATATTGGTGGTTAAGTTCATGTCTGAAAGCCAATCTACTGTACCTAGTATTGGCCTGGGACATGAGTTGTCAGCTACATGTGCCGCTCTTGCGCGATCTCCCTCCAGTTCATGGCTTGAAGATCGCGCAGGTTTATTCCAACGACGTCGTTCCAGCGGTACCTGGATTCAAGAAGCTACGTATGCAAAAATTAACGAATATCCCCAGGCCTGTCCTTGCTAGTTGGACCTATCTCTGCTCTCACACACTTCCGAGAGTTCCGAGGTGGAAACTCAGCCGAACGCGGCCGACACCGCCCTACAATGACACTATCGTACGCAGATAGTCGCGCGGTTGGTGTTGGGTTGTCATAGTCTGTGTCACACAAAACTCGACAAACTTAGCACGAGCTACGCGGTAGAGCGGGATGACATGGTTTGAGTTTTCTAGCTGCCGGACATCGGTTTTGTTAGTGTACAGTGGCGGAATGAAAAGGTTGCCCAGTTTTCAAATCAAATCGTGTACGCGTTGCAAGCGCAATATGTTACCTTTTTAAACGGTGTATCAGACGAGAGTGTTGTATTGAAAATTATGTTGAACTGTTTGACAGCAAAGTTCAAATATACTATTAATAGTTGAACTAAAACCTATTTATTAGTTTGATCTTGCCATTACGATGTGTCAAGTTTGATTAATCTAATGATTAAATCCTCTTCACTTAAAATTATTAAAACTATAAATGTGATTAACAGGTCCTGTCAATGTCATCATTGCTATTTCTTGTATACGTTTTTTTCTTTTTTTAACTCGTTTTCCAAAATTCAAAGAGGTCAATTCTCATAGTGGACGTATCTGTAGGCCATGTAGTGAAATGACATTCATTATGACGGAATGTGTCTGACACTCGGTCGATGAAGCAGATACTGATAACTTATACTGAGCAAGCAAAAACAGATCTTAAGGTGGGTCAACCTTTTCATTCCGCGACTGTACATTCTGTCTCTCTCTTTAAATTTAAGAGTTATCCTATTGTCGGTGGAGTATTTTCCACTTCTCTTTGTCGTACGCCAGCCCCTTGACTCGCTGATACGACACGACGACGCCAGCTTTTTCCTTTATTTGGTCCATATAACTGCGCCGTTCCCGTGTGGTGTCGGGTTAGAATAGCACCACCCCCTTTCTTCCCGTGGGTGTCGTAAGAGTCGACTATGGGAACAGGGTTGAAGTGTGTTGTGGGCGATGGGCTAGCAACCTATCACTGCGACATCACATTTTGTCGATCTTTTATGCCACAAAGTGGCACTGGAACACAAGTTTCATGTGCTCTGCCTACCCCTTTTAGGGATAAAGGCGTGATTGTATGTATATATGTATGTATGTATAACTGCGCCGTGGTCTTCCCCTGCCTCTCCTTCCTTTCATTATGGTTTTAAAGAAGTTGTCGTGCCGTATCAAATGTCCAATCATTTGTACATTCAATGTACATTCTGTACGTAAGTAATATTGTATATTCTGTGATATAACACGCGAACATATTTCTAATTCACGTCGTCTTAAAGATGGACACGCTCACGCAACACACGTTACGCTGCGCTCGATTTGACCAATTTTCTTTAGTCCGCTGAGCCGCTATGCTCCAGCCTTTCTCGAATCCGATTAGACAGCGTCACCCCGATTAGAGTAGGTACCTACGTGCATCTATCAATCACCACGATCTAAAAATGCAATATGTAATGTCACTAAACAGTTTTTTATAATTTTGTTATTTAATTTGTTATTGGATCATGTTGTACATACAACAATATAGGATTTTGTATGGAGCAAGTGGTCATCACGGCTTTTCTGGGACATACCCCTTTTTGTCGTGGAGAAAACCTGCGATCCAGGTACCTAACCATCGGGAGATGACTGGGTTATGTCGTATTTCCATCCACTAAAAACTCCACGGCGGCTGGCATCTGCACTCTCATGCGGAGGACAGGACTCTAGGATCTCATACTGGACGCACTCGAGTACATTTGGTTCGTCCTAGGGACGTAGGTACTCTTTTGTGATTTAAGTGACAATTGGTATGGTGACAAAAGGTCACCAAAATTACGGATAAAGAGTGGTACCTACCTACTTACGTACTAGGTACCTATTATGTTTGCAGAATATAAAAGTGGGGAGAGATGACGTGAGCCAGATGTTCGAGGTGGACGTGAGGAACAAGCTCGGTCTGCCGTACGACACCACGCACATGCTCACCCTAGTGCCCGACCAGGATCAGGTCGAGTGTACCTGCGATCCCATCAACTTTACATGTACGTTGAGTACCTACATAAATCATCCTCCTAGCGTTATTCCCGGTTGTGCCCTTAAAGGAGCCCGGGGTCCGCTTTGACACCGGATCCCAAGATTTGGCATATTAAGAAAGAAAGAAAAGAAAGAAAGAAATAGATTTATTGCCACACATAAATAAAAAACTCATACACATTAATTAAACACATATTTTTTTTTAAATATACAACTAGAAAGGAAAAAAAAACAACACAATGTGGCAATAGGGCGTTTGCTGTGCCACCGATTTGATGTCACAGCGCTGGTTTTCAGTCCACCCCCGACGAGTACAAAAGAATTCAAAAAAAAATACACTAGTTTACCTCATCATCATCATCATATCAGCCGAAAGACGTCCACTGCTGGACTTAGGCCTCCCCCAAAGAGTGCCACAATGGCACTGCGTCGCGGACGCTGCGCTGGACGCGGCTTCCAGCGCAAACTGATTAGTTAACTTAACGTGAATGGACGAGATTGTTTTTATAATATTTATCGCTGGCATCAAATAAAATTCTGTTGAATTTGACTGCTTCAATCTGTAATTCATCTTGTTCTTTTGTAAATTTCACCATCTTCGATTTTTCAATGGCAAAAACGCGACGTCCGTTACTCCTGAATGCTCCGAAATGACTGCGTAGGCGGCGTACGACCTACGGACGCGGCGCACGGCGCTCGTGCGCCGCGTCTGGCGTGTGTGAGAGACCACTATAATAGTGCATTTCCATACTAAGCATTCGCACGTCGCGTACAGCGTTACGCCAGACGCAACCTACGGCGTTTGTTGCACCGTTGTTTGACCACCGCCTAATAATATTACCTTCTCCAGCTCACCGCGGCCGTGGCGTGCCACGAACGCCATATTCGAGCACCATGGCCCACCCCTCCATGCCGCAAATTATGTCTCCGAGCCCTTCGAGGGGTGCGTCACTGATTCCGAGAATCTCTTTTGCACCGGTATGTATGATTTATCAATTTGACTGGCTCAATGCTTATTCCAGATTCTCTAAGTATTTTCCCGATAAGCGACTATATTAATAAACGCCGATTATGGTATGTATCAGGAGATTTGTCATTCGTTTTTCCTTAGCCGAAGAATTCCTTTTTCCTCGAGACTTGGCAAAGAGAGGTCGCGATCAGATATTTCGCCCCCATTGGCCCCCACGTAGGTATCACCCACAGATGTATGAATATAAGGAGATCGGACTGGCGGCCGATTTGTATAGAGTGAGCTTGTCGCAAGTACATTAACCCACACAACGCCCAAGTAATTGACAAGACAAAGCACGCACACCTCTAAAACACACACACTTGTATACCTACACGCTTATTTGACAATAAACGCGCATCATATCAGGCATTTTGGGAAAAAGCGTAATATTCTCTGCGATCAGCACGCGTGCACAGTATGGCAGTGTATGCCCATTGAGCATACAGCTGCGACACGGCCGCCGGCGGCTTGTCCTCTCTCTAGTATTCTATGCTCTGAGGTATCACCAGAGGCATTCCACGAGCTGTCCCGTACAAACGCGTGTATATCTCTGTCTATAGAGTTAGGTATCTTTGCAATTTTAATTGGAATATTATAATTCAGACCATAATTTGACTCTATTGTCGCAGAAAAAGAAACTCCAAAACTAACGAATTTTCTGAAAATTCGTGTTGGTACGGGACAACGGGGGACTTTTCCGTGGAATGCTCCACCACTGTCCTCATGTCATGACATGTCCGGGGGGGTTGCAGAATACCGGGCAAAGCACCTCGGAATAACGGATCACTACCGGAGGCCGTCGGCAACATAAAGGGTCTGCTAGGTTTCCTAGTGGAACTGGTATGGCACGAATAATAGGCCAATAAATACGCAAAATCGGCGTATTTATGACGTCGAGTTGCAGAAACCCAGCCCGCGTACACCTATATAACCTATATAACCTATCACCACTGCCGCTGTCGCTTGTAGTCGTGGCCTATCATTCATCCGGGCCTGCTTTATTCTTTAGTTTAGTTTATTTTTTATTTCATTGTACAATTTTCACAGAACATTTTTCTTACATTTTATTACTTATCGTACAGCGATCGTCAAGATATGCAATAATAATGAAACATTGAACATGAATATAATTATGTAATAGGTATATACGATATATGTATATACCTATAATTAAAATGAAATGAATATAAAATTAAATGTCAAGTCAGGTTATTCCTGTGTATAATCACAATGTCAAGATAAATACAACGATGTCAATAATTTACAAGATTAAAATGATTAAATACAAAATAAAAATAGGGTACAGAGAGTACCTATCAGATAACATAATAAATTTAATGTAAAACAATGTCAAAATCTTAATAGTAATGAGTAGTTAACAAATACAAAAATAATTTAAATTCGATATAATTGAGAATAGTCTATTGTACAATTTCAGTATATTCATTGACTGAGTATAATGAGTAATGACTTATTTAATAAAACTCTTTACCCTATTGTGGTTGTTATTATTATTATTTATTCAGAAAACCAACAGCGATACAAAGTATGTAATTTATAATATAATACACAGTAGTATGGCCAATTACAGGTTTCCCTAGATAACTTGATATGTAAAGTTGACAGTTGAACGGACTATCATAACATGTGTGAAAGAGAGATCTTTTTTTTTTTAATTAAGTTTAAGTCATTGTTTTTTTTTTCTTTTTGAAGATGAAAGCATAACCAAGCATGTCAATCTATATAGGTTACCGCAAATGAGAATATATTGCTATATTTTATCCTAGTGACAATATTATTGTATTTATCCCATATTTACTCTAAACAAATAGATTTATTAACTTATGTACAATACTACAACATTGTTAAACATGATAAGAGGTGAGTTACCTATTTCAAAAACTATTTATGCTGCTTATTCTTAACACTATTAATTACTTGCAATTTAAAAGATGCCTTTGAATATCTAAATATATCTACGCTACTGAAATCCGCATTATAAGTTCGAGCAATTCGTGTGAGCACGTTATTCTTAGCGTAGTTGGTGCCATGCATTGGCACGTGTAACATTGGGTTATGACGAGTGCGACGAAGACGAGCATTAAACATTATTTGAGAGACCAATTCGGGACAGTCCAAGCGATAGTTCAGTATGTCATATAACAAACACATGTCCATGACTTTGCGCCTATCGACAAGCGGCAGCAGATTATGTTTGCGACAGTTATTCTCATAGGATGACGGAGGTAGGTGTAGACGAAAATTAAGGTGGTTAATAAATTTTTTTTGAATACGCTCAAGTTGATGAATGTATTTAGTATAATTCGGAGACCAAATAGGGCCGGCATATTCGAGAGTACTGCGTACATACGCAAAATATAGCAGTTTGATTACTTCTATGTTTTTGAAGACTTTACAAGACCGTAGGATAAAACCTAGATTTCTAAAACCCTTATTACTAATATAATCAACGTGTTCTGAAAACATTAATTTACTGTCGAACGTGACACCTAAATCGCGAACTACATCTACTTTACTAATTGTGGTACCTTCAAAATTGTATGAAAAACAGACAGGACGTTTTTTACGTGTATAACTTATACATTGACATTTTTTGACATTAACAGTAATTCTATTTTTAGTATAGTATTTTTGTAATTGATTAAGGTCTGCCTGTAAAGCCATACAATCGTCAGGACTTTTGATAACGTAAAATATTTTTTTGTCATCGGCATACAATAAATGTTTAGCATTTGTAAAAGAGTCAGTGATGTCATACAAGTAAGCGCAATAAAAGAGAGGCCCTATCCCTGTGGTACGCCACTAGGAATCTCACAGAAGTTTGAACGGTAACCTCCAAGAACTACCGCCTGTGATCTTTTGGTCAGATAAGATTTTATCCAGCGAAGAAGGTCTCCTCGTATTCCCAGTCTGAATAATTTCTCTAGTAGGATGACGTGATCCACACGATCGAAAGCTTTTTCAAAATCGGTGTAGATCACGTCAACCTGTCCACCTTTATCCATATTTTTAAGAACGTAATTAGAGAAACATGCTAAATTAGAGATGGTAGAACGTTTTCTTAGGAACCCATGCTGTTTATCAGATATACCTGCTAGGATGCACGGATAAATCGCGTTATATACAATTTTCTCAAATATCTTACCAACTGTATTAAGCACAGAAATACCCCTATAGTTTTCAATATTTGTTCGTGAGCCCTTCTTATGTATGGGAACAATGTTTGCCTTTATCCATATGAGAGGGCAAATGCCTAAGCTAAGAGAACGATTAAATATTATGCTGATAGGCAAAGCCAGTGATTTCGCACAGTTTTTCCAAAATATAGGAGGGATGCCGTCAGAACCAGGTCCTTTGTCAGCAGATAGTATACTTAACGATCTTACTACAGTGGATACGCTGACCTGTAGGTTTGAAATTGAGGCAGCACCGTTATCTAAAAACTCGGGTCTAAAAGTGTGTTTATCGGGAACAGAGCCATCGATGAATACAGAATGGAAAAAATCATTGAAGGCCTCACATATGTTAAAACCGTCCGAATAGTTATTATTATTGTAGGTTAACATTTGTGGATAATTTGATTTTTGTTCCCAACTACTTTTTACTAGTCTTGTTTTTGTCTCGTTATAGACCGGGCCATCGGTCTTAGTCATCCCGAGCGAGCTGAAGGTGGCCGAGGCGCCCGCCATGGTCCCTGCGCAGGATTCGGATACGGAGGCTGACGAGGTCGCCGAAGACATTACCGGTTAGAATAGAACCAGTTAATATACCTACTAAATGTAAAATAGTAATTCAATCACGTCGAGTTTGGGATTGGAATAGTTATCAGTTCATAATTTTTTTACACCACGAACAACGCCTGTATATTAGCAGATATTGACAGTCTTGATACCTAATATTTATTAATTTAAATGTGCCTAACATTCCTTATAAAGTAGGTATTTAGGTGCCGTAAAAACTTTCCACTGCGTCAGCGCGTCGATACGTGCTGCTGGGCGGACAATTGCACATGCACCGCGACCATAAGCAGTATTATATTATAACACTCGACTTGATAAGCCCAACACCTGTCGCCAATCGTAACAATTTATTATTATTCACATACGAATCAATGACAACAATCATGTCTTTCCAACTCACGGGACAATGGTGTCTCGGACTTATGGGAAGCGTGCGTGGAGCCGAATTACCGCAAACAAGTACCACATAACCATGACGTAAATGTCCATTCGTCAATTTAATGAAATGCAAGAGGTACTCCGAGCGGATTCTGTCCCTGCCGTGGGACGCACACAGAGACAGCACCCGCAAGGGACTATTGTTTCTGGTTGACGGAATCTAAATTAACCGGGTTTCTGGGTGACGATATGGACTAATGGCTGACAACTTTCTCAATCGGTCCCTCATTGCTTAGGATCGTGACTCTGCCGACGTATCATAGCCAGTATTCGTCCCCTTTCTGTTGGCTACCTGTTGGAGGGCTGCGTTAACCGGCATTTTAAGATGCTCTGACACCTGGTTGAGCCAATGTTTCTTCTCTTGGACTTCTACCCTCTACTGCGCCGGTTACCACCAATTTCTCTAAATTCTTGGGATCCCGGCGAGCCATGTGGCCAAAATACTGGAGAATACAGTGAAAACAGTTCACACAGTCTGTTCTTTGACACGTATTTGCCATATCTTTAAGGATGGATGCGTTTGTACGAAATGCTGTCCAAGGTATCTTAAGCATTCGACGCCAGCACCACATCTCAAACGCATCAATTCTTTGCCTGTCTGCAGCTTTGATGGTCCAAGTTTCAGCCCCGTATAAGAAAATGGAGAAGACGAGTGTATATATGTACAGTCGAGGAAATTGAATGTTTGGCACTTTTGAACCTTAAAGTCATTCAAATAGAGTCGACATGTGCCAAGCCTTCATTTTCCTCGACCGTACAATGGTAATATGTTTGCGTCTCAAGATGCTTCTGTCCCTCCATGTTCAGCTGTGTCGTCGCCGTTTTCACCATACGGATGCGACGAATTCTTTCCAGTTCGCAGCTACCTTTGTTGTTGAGCACGGAACGGAACTGAAATGGCTGACTTATTCATGTCATTGTTACTGATAGTGTCTGAGCCGCATGATTGTGGCAGAATGTACATGTTTTTCTTTTCAATTACTTTAGAAGACGCCACCCACACGGACGGCGAGGAAAGCACGGTGTCCGAAATCACCACCATTCCAGAAGCCTCGGACGCCACAGACGGTGAAGCTGAAGTTGGAGGAGAATAGAATGAATCTAGAAGATATTGAGAGTGTAGAATTACCTATGTCTAATTGGTACTTAAATAGTATACTAGTTTCCCGTTCCCGTCGGGCAAAGTCTTGGTACTTTTTATAAAATGTCTAAATCACTGATCGCCTATGGGACGCCCCTTGGAGGGCTATTTGTATTTTCAAAGTTTAAGCAATGTGAGGGTTGGATTTTTGTAAAATAAAAAAATATAACCTTTAGAAAAGCTGAGGGTGCGGTTGCGAAATATATATTTTTTGTATTAATATATATAACAATAAAAAATTAAAAGATACTGGTCTTAATAATTTGCAACGGCAAAGTTTAAGACACGGGTTATATAATATTATTATTATTTATAATCAAGACGCTGTCCCTACAAGAGTTTTGCTGATTTAAAATAGTCGAAGATGCTAATATTTATATTTCTCACCATTTTATTTTCGTTTTGATGTTGGTTGGCATATTTGGGTCATTGTCAGTCACAAAAACAAAAATCATCTTTCCGGTGGTCAATAGTTAAGGGCTTACGCTCACATATAATATGTTTTTATCACATAGAATTATAGAAAGGGCAACGCCGTTTATGCGGATTCAGAGTTCAACCAAAAATTAGGCTTTATAGCCCTTAACTTTGGCAATGTCCACCGAAGAGACGCGAACCTAAATCTGACAATTACCCATTTGATACTGCTTATATTTACAAATTAGACATTTACGATTAACTTACTTATTGTTAATGCCATTATAAATGTACTAATGAAAAACAAAACCACTTATTATACTTTTCTAAGTTAGAAGAATACTTTTTAGTTAAATCATCCCCCTAGCGTGTGATGTGACGCTAAAGGAACAGAGTCCGCTTTTGCAGTTTTGGCTTAGGCACTAGTTTTACGAAAAAATATCATCTGCCAGTTAAATGTCATGTATTCATTTATAAAAATGTGTATGTGTCCTAAACTGACTGTCTGGATGATCTTTTTCCGAATAACTCCCTACTTATGACATATAAGCTTATAATGCCATAGCTTACTTGATTCACTTTTATAGTTGTCATTGTTTAACGTTACAATAAATAAATATTTAATAAATAATGGAGGATTTATTGCGGTCTCAAATACGGGATAGCTGCAGACTTGCCCTGCCGGAAGGGCTGAAGGAATTGATGTCGGATATTTCAAGAGAGGTAAGACTTTAAAATTTCTAGAAAAAACAATGCACTAGAAACGCGCTGTAGACAATTAGACACATTGTATTATAGTACAGTGATAATCTATCTAATATATAATATATTGTAATAAACACCAGCCGGACTAAACGTATATATTTTTTTACTAATAAAATAACATATAAATAGCCCGACAAAGTGTACCTGGTACAAGTAAGTAGGTAGGTTGTCATGAAATCATCATCAATCCTTGCTTAATACCTATTCGGGGTCAGCCCTCCTGATACTCTTCCTCCAATCATTACGGTTCTGCGTCAATTCCGTCGTTATGCCTAACTTTGTCATGTCGTTATGGATGGTCTTTAGCCAGGTTGTTGGTGGGCGTCCTATTCCTCTTTTCCCCTCCTGGTTGGCTAATACTCTTCTGGTCATGTGGTCATCACTGCGGCGCATTACATGTCCGTACCAGCGCAGGCGGTTTTCGCGCATTTTTTGGTGTATTTCTGCAACCTTGAACGTTCCACAGACATACCTACTCATTTCTGACTCTGTCAAGCCTGGTAGGTAGTCATGAAAAATGTAAGAAAAATATATTTCTCGAAAATTATTGCTATTCGTCCATTGCTCTTATCCAACTGAGCTAACGTGGGTCCCGCCAGTGGCAACGAATCTTTCAATCCCTTCACTCTTCTAATTAACCTTAAGGAGGCTCGTAGCGACATCTACCGTGAAGTTGTTACAAACTTCTGATACGGCACCAACGTCCCAAGTTACATTGAGAATCGTTAGTAACAATGCGCTACTCCATTTTAACAGTGAAGGGATTGAAAGATTCGTTGCCACTGGCGGGACCCACGGTAGCTCAGTTGGATAAGAGCAATGGACGGATTCCAGAGGTCGTAGGTTCAAATCCCGCCCGTGGCAAATCATTTTTCAATTTTCCTCTTTGATCGAAACTTAGAATTTCGATAGCGGACGTTTCTGCTTAGTATAAATTTATATTGCTATTTCATGATAGAGTAACTACCACGCTGTAGGTGGATTTTACTAATATCAGTTTCTGCACGGCTATCACAAGGTCGGCTGCGACATACTCTCGAGCTTTCTCGCGCTATCCGTCTCTCTTTTTTTGGCGTGCTGGTAAGGTCATTTCCTAAATACCTTTTCACCCTTGGACCCTAATTAATTGATTAAAAAAAAATTTAAAGTGTAGACGTTTTCGTAAATTAGTTTTGTTTGTTAACAAAAAGCCTCACGTTTTAATTTTGTAGTGTTATTTGTTACATTTTTTTTTCTAAACACACACAACGTACACGTAAGAGAATTAAGCAAGTTATGCATGTAGTAACATACACAAAAAAAGTTATGGGGCTTCGAAGGTCAGATTTTGGGTAATTTAGGTAAAAATAATAAAAAAATCGTACCTCCTTGACCGTAACTCTTAGGACCCAGTGTCTAAGGGTGGAAAGGTAGGAAATGACCCTACCAGCACGTCAAAAAGTTTTGACGGTTCATGTGCCGAACAACCTGTATATATACTAGAGCCTCTGATCACTACTTAATACGACTACAACTAATTTCATGTTAATACTAAACAATCATGCCTAAAAATTTAGACAGTATTTATATAGCAGTAATGATTATTACTGTTGTAGTAATGAAACAGCGCAAGACCGAGACAACAACTGATTTATTATATTCCTTGCGGGTGCATTGTTAATCTTAAGTCTACCCACAACATCTCCCCCAAAAGGATTTCGTAAGATTAAACCTAAATTTAATTTATAGTAAACTACGTACCAGTTTACAATTTGTTTACGATACGCTCGTTCGTAACGTATCTGACCTAGGTACTTACTATAGTTGCCTACCTATATTACATGCCCATATTCCCCTTTATATAAAAAATAACACTTTATTTTAACATTGTTAATCAGACAAAATAAACGTACTTAGGTAGTTACCTAGTTAATTGATGTGAGTAGGTAAGTACCCAGTATTCTAACTTACATTATGAATAGCTTATACTTAACTAGACTACATCTAATACTTATATCTAAACATATCTGTATCAGAAAACACCGAGAAGTGCAATTAGTACAATGCATAATAATTAATACCTTTATTTAACAATAATCATCAGGTTTTTGGATTTTGAACCTTATCTGTAGGTATTAAGATTAGTAATTACGGTCCTATCCACCTCAACTAAGTAGGTATCTGAATGAGATACGCAAAAGTCATCATGGAGATAGATCTTGCTTACGAAATTTCTTTAAAAGAAAACAATATGCATTTAACTAATTTGTTTCTCGATTTAAACTTTTTGCAAGTAATTTTGCCTTCTTACGAGTCATGGGTCCCTCGAAAGTTGGCATTGTTCGAATATCTACCTTATTTGCGACAATAGAAGGTGCATTTTCGCCTGCTTCCTCGTGACCCACATGTTCGCAGGCGCCCTTGAAATTTTCCGCACAGTCAGCTGACGGCTGATGCGGGTTCGAATTCGAAGATGCCGGCTCGTCGTTCATAGTACATTTAATTGAGTGACGACGATTACGTCTAAATTTACCTCCCACTGGATTTTGTACAATGTATGAGCGGGGAGCCGTAGCTTTACCATTAACCGTAGCACTAGCACTAGCGTAAAGCGGTTCTTTGGATGGGGCGTTTGAGCACTCTTGGCAGGTGGCACAACGTCCCACCATGGCCTCGATGTCCCGCGACATGCTGGGCCAGTACATTACTTGTCTCGCGCGCCGTTTACAACGATATATGCCCACATGACCCTCATGTATTATATTTAACATCATTGATCGTAAGGCACGTGGTATTAAAACCGACATATTTTTAAAAATAACTCCGTCCACTTCAAATAATTCCTTTCTGTTAGACCAAAACATTTTCAAGTCGGCCACTACTTGTGACTTATGATCCGGCCAACCTACATTTATGTACTCTGATAGTTTTATGCACTCCGGATCTCGCAGAGTCTCCTTCTTAACGAGTGTTAATTTTGCGTTTGAGATTGGAATGTTTTTAACTATCATTTGTATTTGATAAGAGTTATTTTTATGGACCTCCTCACGGTATAGGTCTGGTAACGGCGCCCGAGACAATGTGTCCGCTATATACATAAACTTTCCTGGTTTATAAGTGACCACCAAGTCATAATGTTGTAGATGCAACATCAAGCGCAGCAGGCGTGCCGGGACATACATTAGGGGTTTTTTGAAAATGCTCTCTAAGAGTTTGTTTTCCGATTCCACATGAACCTTCTCTTTGCCAATTATGTACTTGTGGAATCGTTCACAAGCAAACACGATGGCTAATAACTCTTTCTCGACCTGCGTGTACCGGCGCTGCGTGTCCGTGAGCGTGCGCGAGGCGAACTCTACGGGCCGCCCGCCCTGCATGAGCACGGCGCCCAATGCGTCGCGAGACGCGTCGACGGACAGCAGCACTGGAGCCGTCACGTCATACAACAGATCCGAGTATTTAGTTAAATTGACGGCATTCACTCTTTTTATTAAACCTATCTCTTCACATGATTGCCGTCCCAGCACACTCTGACACCCGATGTTAGCGACCGCAAAATGTAAACAGTATTGCTTATTCATGTACCACCAATTTAAATTACAGACCCCTTTAATGGGTATCATATCGCCTGTATAAGATTCCAGTTTAAATTTGGCCGATTGTAACATTTGAACCTTATAACCTAGTGACAAAAATCGTTCCAAAGAGATAATGTTAATGTCTGCGCCACTGTCAAGATTAAATCGCTCCGCACCATTTTCACACAATAGGGTCTCAGACCATTGCTTTTTACCCTGATCACTACGAACCATGTCCATATAATACTGTTCTTCTTCTCCCGATCCACTACTGCACGAGTCTGCTTGTTCAATTTTATACACTTTTTTGACTCCATTGTTAGTTTGAATAAAACGAGACTTACACATTCTGGAGAAGTGGCCCCGATTGCCGCACGTGAAACAAGTAGCATACTGCGCAGGGCACTCCCGGGTCGCACAGCGTGTGCCGCCGCAGCCGGCGCACTCGCGAGACGGCGCCCGCGCGCCGCCGCCGCCGCCGTAGCCGCGCCAGCGCCAAGCGTTCGGCGCTGAGCCTTGACGGGGCCGCGCGCCTCCGCCGCTCGCGCGTTTCTCCACGCCATGCACATGCATCGCACTGGAACACTCGCCTGCACTACTACCTAGCTGTCTACCGCTCTCCTGTGACACCTCCTCGGCTTGGCACAGCTTGACAGCCTTGTCCAGGTTCAGGTCGTCGCACCTAAGTAACCTGTCTCGCACAACGGGATTGCTTATTCCACACACGATACGATCTTTTAGTAATTCTTCCTGCAAACCACTGAATTCACAGTTTTTGCTAAGGAGACGCAAAGCCGTAACATAAGACTGAATCGATTCCCCGTCTTCTTGATTCCGAGTAAAAAATCTGTACCTTAACAAGGTTATGTTGACTTTTGCTCCGAAATAGTCATCGAACTTTTTTATTATGGCCTTTACGTCATCCTTGTCTGCCTCGCTATCGAATGTAAATGTTTGGAATACGTCGAATCCCTCGGGTCCAATAAGGTTGACGAGTAAGCTAGCCTGCACCCCGCCAGCTTCACTGCTCACCCCAGACGCCTTTATAAACAATATGAATTGTTGCTTCCACCGCTTCCATGAGTCGGCCCGGGTAACGGGTCCGCCCGCCTTATTGAGTTCGGGTGGAGGTCTCGCGTGTTCCATTGTAAATAGGTATAAGTCCCACTAACGCACTGCCGCTGATAATTACTCATCACACAACACACAACGCTTTTTTATAAGTAGCCGATTCGTTTTTTGTACAATTTATATTTATTACAAAACTACACCGCTGCCACCATGTTGTAGTAATGAAACAGCGCAAGACCGAGACAACAACTGATTTATTATATTCCTTGCGGGTGCATTGTTAATCTTAAGTCTACCCACAACAATTACGAAATAGTATTTTATGCAACTGTTGTATAAGAAGGGTCTTAAAATGCGAGTGGCGTGGGTTGCGATGCGAGCCTTGGCGAGCATCGCAATTAAAGACGCCACGAGCGTTTTTAGACCAGTTATACACCGTTGCATAAAATACTTTTTCTACGACAAATTTTAAATAAACAGCTGACTACAGAATACATAGTTTTCAGGCAGCAAGTTTTCTATTCGTACTTTTCGTACTCACGCAATTTCTTCAGAAGTGCAGTTATTAATTTCTTCGACCATTTTAAAAGGAACATACACTTTTGTCTTCACAAACACGAATAAAACCTTAACTGTTTAGGACTAATAGTTTATCGTCTTTTCATTTTGAACTGTCATTTGGTGGGAAATCGGAAATCTGACAGCTCTTGCTTATGGTTTGTTTTGTTTTTAATTTGTTTGCACTTGCCATCCGAACTATTCCGAACCAAACAGAATCCGGACCCGGAACGAATTCGAACTGTTTATTTTTATAAATAATACCAACAATTTAAAAAACATGTAATTTAACACACAATAGATGATGAGTTATTATTATTGTAGTAAATAATGTATAATATAAAAATGTTAAATCGTAAATAAATACTTTAATTTCGAAATATTTGTTTATGAAGTTGGCACCACTGCAATATAGCGGCCGATAAAAAAAAAGTTAAACAGTGCTTTTATGAAAAATGTATGAACCAAAAAAGTACGCTAAACAGTGCGTTTTTGGGCCATAGAGCATAGAAGAATTTTTCGACGACTTATTAGTGGTGTCATTGTATTTGAGCTACAGCCTATATAAATGACAGATAACGGTACAGGAGTAGAAAAAAATATTAAACAAAATCAAGTATGTAGCATTAGGTATAACTTTACTGTGAGTTATAACCTTTAAATTAAAATTAAATTATATAGCAATTTATTTCAGACATTCATCCATAGGTATTATACTTTTAATACTCCATTTTCATTTCTGTCGTTTTTTTGGAGAAGGACTTGTTGCAATAAGGTACAATTAAAAGGCCTCTGTAATTTTTCTTTCATTTAAGTTTTCTTCATTTTGTACTAAGGTACTACGCGCGCAACCTCAGAACCTCTACCAATTCATCGCCGACTACCTCTCAGCGCTGTTAGTAACGCGTGAGCACCTGTTCATTGCGTCGCGCGTATGCGACGACGTCTGCAAGAACCGTTGCAGCGAGGAGTTGGAGGATGAACTGCGCGCGTTGCCGCTGAGCGAAGATGATGTGGAGCAGTGTTTGGATATTATCGCGCGGTACTTTTCGAGTGGTCAAGGTTCGAATTCAAAATTGTTACCTATTAAAATGTACACTAAAGAGCAAAACCTGATAAAAATTGTATGGATTTTTATATAAAGTGTAGGTACCTGTTTTTCATGCCAAACGTAGACGTATCTGTGTTTGAGTATTTAGGTATGTATCTGTATGTATGTATGTGGCATCGTAACTCCCAAACAGATGAACCAATATGACTGTGACTTTTTCAAACGAAGGTCTTGTTTGTCGAGATAACTTAGCTATATTTGATGTGTTGGTGTTCGGTAAGGTGTAACATGCTTTCGCGCAGATTTGCACGTTGTTCTACTGAGGTGAAAATAACCTTGTTTAAAACGTACTGTCAGACACTATACACGTGCAATCTGTGGAGTGACTACACCAAAAAAGCCTACAGTGCTCTGCGCGTCCAGTACAACAACGCCTTCAGGGGGCTGTTGGGGCTGCCCTGGCGCTGCAGCGCGTCAGGGATGTTCGCCGCGTGGAGCACCGACTGTTTCCAAGCCGTGCTGCGCAAGCGGCAAGCATCCCTGGCCGAGCGCGTCCAGTACAACAACGCCTTCAGGGGGCTGTTGGGGCTGCCCTGGCGCTGCTGCGCGTCAGGGATGTTCGCCGCGTGGAGCACCGACGGTTTCCAAGCCGTGCTGCGCAAGCGGCAAGCATCCCTGGCCGAGCGCGTCCAGTACAACAACGCCTTCAGGGGGCTGTTGGGGCTGCCCTGGCGCTGCAACGCGTCAGGGATGTTCGCCGCGTGGAGCACCGACTGTTTCCAAGCCGTGCTGCGCAAGCGGCAAGCATCCCTGGCCGAGCGCGTCCAGTACAACAACGCCTTCAGGGGGCTGTTGGGGCTGCCCTGGCGCTGCAGCGCGTCAGGGATGTTCGCCGCGTGGAGCACCGACGGTTTCCAAGCCGTGCTGCGCAAGCGGCAAGCATCCCTGGCCGAGCGCGTCCAGTACAACAACGCCTTCAGGGGGCTGTTGGGGCTGCCCTGGCGCTGCAGCGCGTCAGGGATGTTCGCCGCGTGGAGCACAGACTGTTTCCAAGCCGTGCTGCGCAAGCGGCAAGCATCCCTGGCCGAGCGCGTCCAGTACAACAACACCTTCAGGGGGCTGTTGGGGCTGCCCTGGCGCTGCAGCGCGTCAGGGATGTTCGCCGCGTGGAGCACAGACTGTTTCCAAGCCGTGCTGCGCAAGCGGCAAGCATCCCTGGCCGAGCGCGTGCGGGGCAGCGCCAACGCTCTTCTGAAGGTGATCGCTGGGAGGATGGACAGCCCTATCCTCGCTCACTGGATGTCCATGCATGTTCGTTCCAACTTTAATTATATTTTCCACTAACATAGTAGTATAAGCCTTACTAACATAATATGGATGTGTAATTGTCTGAATTAAATGCTTTCATTTTTTTATTTACATTTTCAATTTATAAATCGATGCCACAAACAGACACACTATACATAATTATGTTAAACTTATAACACCCCGTTTGCGTTGGGGGTTAAAAACTACGTTCATAAAAAGATCTTAACCTCGTAAGGCCCAAGCTATATTTATGACAATTGTAATAACTGCCCAGTGTTCTAAAAATAGGTCACAAATAAAATAATAGTACATTATGATACAAGTGTGCTATGTTGGTCATTACACTCGAGTCGGTTTTTAAGCCTGAGCCGAAGGCGAAGGCTTAATGGAGACGAGAAGTGTAATGACCAATACTCACGTGTTTCATACGACGTTTTTCAACACATTTGCGAGGAAAAAAAAAAAACTGAAAATGTTAAAAGATATGTAATGAAAAGGCACTAGTGCGATAATGTAATGTAAAAGGCACGGCATGGGTAATATTCTGCATTATCAGTGTAAATACGCTGTAATAAGACCTACTTTACGAGCAGGTGTGTTGAAAAATAAATTTTCGTTCCCAAAAATAGGGTTCAAGTTCAAATTGCATTCCAAAAATTTCAGGAGCTGGGCTTTTTTAACCATGACTTTTTTTGTCCTTAAATTAGGCCGATGGGCGTTACGAGGTTAAGCGACTCTCGCTAGATGGCTGGGTCAAGGTTCAGATACAGAAGGTATACTCCTTGACACAGCGCGGATAGTCAGGAGGTTCCTGTCTCTGTCGCCCTGACCACCGGTAGCTTAGGCCCTGCCTCGCTGCCGGCGGCACCCTAGGTTAGGTTTTTTTATATTTCTATGTACACTTTTTTTGTGAAAAAAAAACCTAGAAATTATAATAAATATGACTTGTCGTGGCAGAATGCGCGACAATCATAAGAGATATTGCTTTGGTATTTATGAGAAGTTGATGATTAATATATCAAGGATCATTTCGGTCATGCACACTTTTTGTGATTTTTCGTGTATTGTTAACGGTTTTCTTTTTAATGATAAAAATCCACGTTTCGGGACACTTTTGGGGGTGTGAGGAGGTGAAGCTCCCCCCCGGGGGATGCGTGAATATATGTTTTTTAATACGGTGTCCTACATGTCAACATCCCAATATGTTTCAGAACTATTACAGTATTTTTGGCAAATTTTGAGCTTATAGTTGCTTCCACTATAATAAGAGAGGTTTTACCTAATATACCTAACGATAGGTTAATCTTTGTACTTGTGAAAGTGTTTACGACACGGATAACAGAGTTTAATTTTGCGTTGCCTGTGGGAAATATTTTTTCTAACCTGTACCTAGGTACCAGACTACCATTCATTAGGTACATAAAAAGTCCAGTAAACAAAAGCTGACTCACAAAAGTTAGCGGGATATCGAGTCCATTAGACGTAAGCTCGTTCAGTAAGTAAAATGCGCAATAACACCAAAAACAAATACAGCAGGTCCTGTATTCTGTAACTTGTGTTAGCCTCACCTCACCGTTCACCCACAAATAAATCTTGACGCCGCGGTTCGTAGTAACTAAACGTAGGCAGAGGTCTAGTTTCGTTAGGCATGACGGGTGTGGTGAGGTGCATTAGCGTGTTCCGAATAACAACCCAGAGGCTTGAGGCGCGCAGGAATGAACTAAATAAATTCCGTCCGGCTCGCGGGCGATGTCAATGGAACGGCGCGCAGCGAGAGAGTGCTCGCGTCTCGCGTCTGTGTGTGTGCGCTCACATATTAGACAGCCCCCGCCGCTCACAACAGCGCGACAGAAACATTGCGTCAAAAATTAGAGATTTGAAAAGTTGCTCAGCTAGGCATTGGTCTTAAATTGTAATGTATGTCTACTCCCTTTGTCTCTGTGTGTCTTTTGTGTAGTGAATAAATGTCTTCTTTCTTTCTTTAGGTGATGTATTTCTGTTGTCGCTATAACACAGATGTATGAATATAAGGAGATCGGACATGGTGGACATGTATAGAGGTGAGCCTGTCGCAAGTACATTAACCCACACAACGCCCAAGTAATTGACAAGACAAAGCACGCACACATCTAAAACACACACTTGTATACCTACCTACACGCTTATTTGACAATAAACGCGCATCATATCAGGCATTTTGGGAAAAAACGTAATATTCTCTGCGATCAGCACGCGTGCACAGTATGGCAGTGTATGCCCATTGAGCATACAGCTGCGACACGGCCGCCGGCGGCTTGTCCTCTCTCTAGTATTCTATGCTCTGAGCGCTATAACAACAAAAACTAAAAACAAAATAAAATAAATATTTTTATTGATAATGGTACGGAACCCTTCGTGCGCGAGTCCGACTCGCACTTGGCCGGGTTTTTTTTTTTTTTTTTTTTTATATTTTTTTTTATAAAAATATTTATTTTCACAGTGAAGGAAGGCAATTTGATCCAGAAGTTAATACGAGAGACCGACATCAGGCAGACCGACCTCCCCGCCATACAGGACGCGGTGCGGCGCGCTTACCTGCGCCGGCGCTACCAAGTGAACAGTACCGCTGATATTAAGGTAACAGTTGCCAAAGTAGCATTTTACCACGTTTGCCTATGAGCAGATAATCATTAGGACTAGAAGCTGTCCACTGCCTAAGCATATATTTAGTACTAAACGTTCGATTTGCCGCACTTACAAAAACACTTCGGTTTCAGACTTTAGCAATGCCAGTAGGTAGACCACTGAACTCAATCCTCGCCTGCGCGGCACGAGAGGCGGGGGCTCCACGCGCTTTTTGACTAGTTTTGATGAGTTTTGAGTTGATATTCCTCCGTCATTACAATAGATATATTTATGCCACAAACGTTAGTCGGTTCTTCAATACTTTATCTACTTTTGCAAGAGAGTTTTTTTGGAAAAAAATGTATATTTATTTTTCTATGATTTATTCAAACATGGTCCAAAAAAAGCTCTGGTTTCGATATTAGTATGTTGTTTATGCACTTTTATAAATGAAATGTACATGTAACTATTCCTTTTTGACGTTTCTAACAACCCAAGAGAGTTTTTTATTTTTAACTCATTTTTACAAAAGTTACGTCCAAAAAACTGGTTTTTTGGCCCAAAACTGCTAAAGTTTAGTGCCATAGACCTATCTCAAAAACTATGAATAGTCTATGAGTTTAGAAGTAAATATGGGATACAATTTCGGTTAAACTTGTTGTTGTTAATACGGTAAGCCAAAAAAAACACGAAAAAACGGACGGTAACAGATCGAAGGTCATTGGGAGCTGTGAGCCCCTTAAGCGGTCTGCCTATAGTCATCCCGACGATTTGTAGCTCTGACAGAAACTTATTTCTTACTTACATAATTATCTTTGGTTACCAGTCGTCTTCTACAGACAGCGAGTTGGATGAGACAACGCTAGCCGCAAAGCACACTCTTAAGATATACAAAAAAGCCACAGAGAATTCGGATATCAACTACGATTGCGTCGCGTCTAAAATACAGGTAGATACCTAAGATAAAGTTGAAGTGCTTATAGTCGATGATTAACCCTTTTCCAGGCCGCATCTATCTAGAAGGCTTTGCTAAAAACAAAATATATATTCAAAATAGTTACGTTTTGGTCATTCATTTGGAGAGAGTCACTTTTTAAGAATGTGCAATCTAATTTTAACCTTAAATCGGAGAACTAAGATGAAACTCTATTGACACGTATGTGGTCGATAAATCGTACTATGCCTGGAAAAGGGTTAAACGAACTTACCTGCCCTGTTATTCTGTTACTTGTTTTAACATCACCTCACTGTTTATCCACAAATAGGTATATCTTGACACCGCGATTCGTAGGTAGTAGGTAATTTAAGGTTTGTAGAGGTCTAGTTTTGTTACGCGTGACGGGTGAGGTGACGCGCATTGGCACGTTCCGAATAACATCCCTGTTGCCGCTTCTTGATCGGAGACTGTTTATTGCATATTCACAGTCAAAATCATCAAAATCAAAATCAATTATTTATTCTGCAAATAGGCCACAAGGGCACTTTTACATGTCAAATGGTATTCTACAATATAATATTAATAATCTTACACAATAATCATTTTCAAATTGCAGATTTTAACCAATTAGTACCTAAATGGTTAAGAAACTAAATGTCACTAAATGAAAACTAAAAGAATCCAAAATTGTAAAATATTATCAAATACATTCGATATAAGGTCTGTATCAGAATTAACAATAAGTTTATGATATTAATTTAGTACCCCAGAGATGTATAATGTCTCTGAGCATCCAAATACAATTAATAATTATTCTAATGTTCTTATAGAGATGTATACTGTCTCTAAGCGTTAAAACAGAAAAAAAGGATCATTAATGTAATATTGTCAGAGATGTATATGTCATTGAGTTATAAAATACCTATAGAGCAAGCATCCTCTAGCATAAGTTTGCGATTGGTAAACTACTCTTTGCATAGTCGGGCTGCGCTAGGCTCAGAGAGGTAGGGCACAGCGGAATGTCATCTCGCTTGTACAGTAGACGGCAAACTTCGTGCGCAAATGAGGGGAAGTGGGGGGGCAGCTTGCACGTACAATTCGCCTTTGCGCAGGCAAGGTCATTTGCGCACGAAGTTTGCCGTCTACTGTATATGGAGCAGCCCAACTGGGGAAGTACCTCCACCTTACAAAAGACCGCAGCCATAATAGCACCACTGCTTTGTAGTGTTGCTATATTATTGCATGCTATGAAGCATGTGGTGTTGTGTTCCTGGTGGTGAGTAAAGTCGCCAGAGCTCCCTAGGATGCGCTGTGTTGGGAGTGAGGGACCTGCATGTCTCTATCTGCCAACACAGCGAATCCTCAAGTGAATAAAGGGTCTTCTGGAGTCACAAGTGTTCATAGGCTACGGTACCAGCTTAACATCAGGCAGGCCGTAAGCTTGTTTGCCAACGTCATTATATAAAAAAAAGGCTCAACTTAAGTGGCAGTCTGGCAGAACCGATGACCGTTTGGGCGGAAAGGTTCTCGAGTGGCGACCACGTACCGGAAGACACAGCGGGGGTCCCAACAACAAGGTGGACTTGATGACCTGGTAAAGGTCGCAGGAGTCCGATGGATGCGAGTAGCGCAGAACCGATCAGTTTGGCACTCTTTGGGGAAGGTCAATTGTCCAGCAGTGGACGTCTTTCGGCTGATATGATGAATGATGATGATGATGCTGAGTCGGGCTGGCAGGCGCTAAATAGTACTGAATTCCAAGGTGGCGGCCTTAGAAGACGTCAAGAAAAATGTTCTAGGAGCCACTTTATAGGTTACCTAGTAATAGTAAGTCAAAGTTCACAGCTAACCATAACCACCATAATACTTAAGACCTATAACCCCGTTGGTAGCCTACTCTCAGTCCCAACAATATCTATACTTGCGTACTGTGTTATATTGTGTATGTGTCCCACCTAATTCAGTGTGCCAGTTTACGACCACCTAATTTAGTGTGCCGGTTGGCGACCACTTATATGAGTTGGTGAACTGAATGGATATTTTCTCGGACTGCTAAAAAGATCGCATACCGCTGACTGTTAGAATAACAATCATTGTCATGTTAGCGATATTGGCCGCCACCGCAGACCGCGCCAGTGTAATTCGGCGGCGGTAACGGATATCACCGTAAAATGTGTACCACGCTATATATATGATAGTACCTACGGCTATCGCAGTATTTATTCGCGATTGCTTAAAATACAGTACGGTCCTTCCAGTCCAAAATCCATACCATTGCTACGTAGCAATTTTTTACTATCATGTGGGGTAGAACCGGAGATTGAGCTACCGAACTAAATGGAGTAACAGGTATGAGTTTTGACCCTGACTTATACACACGCGCACTCACGCACAAATAAGCAGTAGGTACCTACGGCGACCGCCGCTGTCATTCTACAGAAGCTTGCTCAGCGCCCGTGCCAGTGCTTCGCTCGGCGGACCTCTCAATTTGTATGGAGAAATTAACCTGAGTACCGCCCCTGAACTTCAAATTCAAATATTTGGGTCACTGGGTCACCGATAACCTGAGCGGCATGGACATCGAGCGGGAGCGAAGGTCGTTGGCCGTTCGGTGCAATATGTTGGCCCGCAGGTTTGCAAGATACACTAAAGATGTCAAAATTACCTTGTTCAAAGCCTTTTGTGTATCTTTTTATTCATGCTGCCTGTGGGTCAATTACACGCAGAGGGCGTACAACGAACTTCGTGTCCAATACAATAACGCGTTCCGGGTGCTTATGGGGCTGCCGCGATGGTGTAGTGCGTCCGGCATGTTTGCCGAAGCGCGGCCGGATGGCTTCACGGCTGTGATGAGGAAGAGATGCGCTTCGCTTTTGTCTCGTTTGCGCGGCAGCCCCAACAGCATCCTGAGGGTGTTCGCTTACCGCTGGGACAGTCCTATGCTAGCCCGCTGGACGTCCATGCATGTGCAGGTAAAGACGCGCGCACGAGAATTCTAGACCCTAAGTATTATTATTAACTAACACTCATTTAGTCATAAGTTAATTATTTTTTACTAACAAATGTGTAATAAAAATGAATTGAATTGAACGTGTTAAGAAAAAAAATAAACGTAAGGATTTGGTTCTAGGCTGCATATCGCGCGTACAATGTTCATCGTAAGGGCCACAGCGACGGCCACAAACACTCTCATTCCAAAAAGAAAGAGGAAGCTGCGGAAAAGGTCCGATTTAAAGTCAAGGTACGGATGTTACGTTTTTTTTGATATAGGTACAGTCACCAGCATTAATATCTGTTACAACAAGGCGGGCAAATAGTTATTTGTTATACAAGGGGGGAAAGTTGTATTTTACCTGCGAGTGTTCATTTGAAACACGAGCTAGCGAAAGTATTCTATGATTGACCACGAGCGAAGCGATTGGTTCAAAAATAGAATCCTGAGCGTAGCGAGTGTTTCAATACACGAGACGTAAAATAACTTTTCACCCGTGTATAACACAAATCTTTTCACCTCACTACAGCGAGGAAAATAAGAAAACGGGAAAAAAAAATATGCCATAAAATATACAAAAATCAAAAATAAACATTTAACGTTCTACGTCATAGTACTTTTAACGTTCTACGTCTACTTTCTTCACATGTGGACAAAAAGCGATTTTCTCAATAGATATCAAACATACAAAAAGGCCTTTCCGAGCTAGTGAGGTGAAAAATATCTGGCACGTCCTAACCGCCCTAGAAATAGAGAGTGTCGCGTCACATGCCGGTGTACCTAACTATTATAGACCTAAATCTGGAAGACATTAGTATGCAGGACTGAGAAGCGAAATCTTAAATTTTCACTCGCAAATGGAAACGAGATTCATCTGTGTGCAGCTAATAATGTATTTAGTTAAAATGTCATTAAAGTTCGTTGGTCTTCGTCAGTTAGTTACATTAAGATTTAGTTAGCAGATGTTTGTTTAGAGTTATGAATTAAATCAATTTTTTCATTAATTTTGCATCAAGCCTGTTAACGAACATTATAAATATTTCCGACTCAATACTAAGGCGCGATTTGGCTCTTAGCATTTTTCCTTTATAATGAAAATACAAAGCATTCAAATTAATTATCTGCTGTACCTATTTGTAATCGTTGTAAAGAGAAAATATTTTTAAGAATAAAAGGATTTAAGCGATTGACAAATCATTTTTCCAACAGGAGCAGCTTGTGGCAGATTTCATTCACACAAAGAGATGTAAGTGCACAGAAAAAATTAATGTTCACCATAATCGTTTGGATTGGATGTTTGTTTCTTAATCACGCATAAACGGCTGTACGGATTAAGATGAACTTTGGTATGCAAAATACGATTCTATATCTCGTAGAGATAACTTATAAATAAATAAATAAATATTTGCGGACAATCTTACACAAATCAACCTAGTCCCAAACTAAGCAAAGCTTGTACTATGGGTACTAGACGATGATATAGATACTTATATAAAGAAATAAATACTTAAATACATAGAAAACATCCATGACTCAGGAACAAATATTCGTGCTCATCACACAAATAAATGCCCTTACCTTATAAAGCGTCGTGTACTTATTGATACATTGGATACTTGTTATCCCGAAATCATAAAATCATTAACTCATTCGAGACCATCAACATGTACGCTTCGAGTCTGTGTGTGTGTGTGCGTGTGCGTGTGCGTGTGCGTGCGCGTGCGTGTGCGTGTGCGTGCGCGTGCGCGTGTGCGCGTGCGTGTGCGTGCGTGCGTGCGTGCGTGCGTGCGTGCGTGCGTGCGTGCGTGCGTGCGTGCGTGCGTGCGTGCGTGCGTGCGTGCGTGCGTGCGTGCGTGCGTGCGTGCGTGCGTGCGTGCGTGCGTGTGTGTGTGTGTGTGTGTGTGTGTGTGTGTGTGTGTGTGTGTGTGTGTGTGTGTGTGTGTGTGTGAGGGTGTGCGTACAGTAGCATTTTTCCGCCTTATACGAAAATCGCTCGTAGATGCATGGCACAAATTTTGGGTCATATCATCAGTTGATTGTCAATTGTCTCAAAAGAAAACTTTTAAGCAGGTGCAAGCCAATGCTCATCAATGTCCCTGGCCGGTTCGTTCCTCTCGCTCCCTCTCTACAAGCCGTACTCCATCGGACAGCCATCGGAGATTGTGGAGGCAGACGAGGTCGGAGAGAAAGAGAAAGAACGAGCCAATTTCGACTACGTCACGAATCAACTAAACGAGGAGCATCATGTAAGGGAATGATTTTAAGTTTAAATAAGTGTTTTAGACCCAATTATTAGGTATGTCAACATTTAAGGGCCGATTTTTCAATCCCCGGTTAAACAACCAGATAGGTTTTATTCTATAGATAGCGGGATTTTCAATTTTTCAACAGTCGGATAGCAGTTAACCGACGAATAAAGCCGTTAACTGAGGAATATAGTTGCCTGTCAGTTCAAGAGCTAGTTAGGACCTATCGCTCCGTTAAGTTTGACGTTTTTAGGTTATGTTATGGTAAATGTGGCACTATTTGTGTTTTGTAGTTAATTATTTACCAATAATAAATAAAAGTGTACCAATTTTGTTCACCTGTTAATTAATTTATGGCAGTGCCTGAACATGCAGAAGAAATACAGGGAAATACATACATACACAAGGGACATTTTACTTGTATATTTTGAATTTCTTTCAAGTTAAAATATTTTTTTATTAGGTCACTTTGGAACTCTTTGGGGACTTTGTCCAGCAGTGGACGTCTTTCGGCTGATATGATGATGATGAGGTTACTTACAAGAATTTAAAGTTGAGAATGTCAATAGAACATTATAAACAACAATAACATTAGTACTGTGTAAGTTATAATTATGTGCTTAGTATGTGTAAGTTTAGTGTATTATTATTATATTGTGTTGTAAAATAAATTCCTATACCTAGGTATAGCAAACTATCTTCTTGAATCTGGTTTTAAATGAATCTAGCATAAAAATAAATAAGTAGGTACATTTTAAAATATAAAACAATTCTTGTTTCAATTAAAAACTAAAGTAGACAAGAACTATACAAAAAATAATCATTATATCTACGCCGTATTGTAACTAACATTAGTTCATGCAATTCTTGCTTCCTAGACTCCTCGTTTCATCGGTTGGATAACTATCCGGCGACTTATCTGGGGATGGAAAAATCGGCCCTAAGAGAGCACAGCGGAATGTCATCTCGATCGTATGTGGAGCAAACCCGATCGTATGTGGAGCAATCCAACTGGGGAAGTATCTCCACCTTACGGAATACCGCAGCCATAAATAGCACCACTGTTTTGTAGTGTTGCTATATTATTGCATGCTACGAAAGGGTCGGCAACGCGCTTGTGATTATTCTGGAGTCACAAGTGTCCATAGGCTACGGTACCAGCTTATCATCAGGCATGCCGTTAGCTTGTTTGCCACCGTCGTTGTATAAAAAAAATCTTAACTATGTTTCTTAACCTTTATAAGTAAAAAAACGCGAGGTGATGATGAGAGGAGTAGTTGATCGTCCCATATTGATTCTACTAAAACGGTATTTATGTTTGTTTACAAGGAGCCTGAAACCAAAGGGAAGAAGAGTATCAGTTTCCATAATCTCCTAGAAGTAGTGGAACCAGTTGAAGATTACAATGAAGTGAGCGACGAAGTCGATCCAGCAGGTTACGAGTCTGAAGAGGTGGATGAAGAAGTAATCAACGAAGATATTGTTGATGAAGAGAATTCTAAAGAAACTGATATCATTGAAGAACGAATGTCAAGCAATCTCGATGAAACAGCGACGGTTGATACCACAGTAATAATGGGACTGAAGGAAGATACGGAATCGAGCTTAACTGAAGATTATGATGAGGTTCAACAAAATGAGATGGAGAGAATTACCCAAAAATGGGTTGAAGATGATGCACAGGCGAATAAAGATGAAGATGATGAACCCATGGTCGTGAGTCCAGCTGATGATGATGATGATACAAATACTGGCGCTGAGAAACATCTGACTGTCAGAGAAGAGCAAGGTGTCGTAGAGGTCGATTGGGATGTTTCTAGTCTAAAAAGTCTAAGAGTATATGATGATTGAACTGTTTTGAAAACAATATAACTCGCTGAGTTCCTTACGCCGTTACGCCTGTTATTTTCGTGGCTGAAGTTTGCTTATCAGAAACGGTGGTAGTTAATTGATATTCATAGAGAAATATGCCAAAATTTTGGAATAAAGAAGTTACGAAAATAAGGGCTTCGTATTCTCCCAATTAAAGGAAAGGAGAAATCGTTCAGAAATGATTTATTCAGAAGTAATGCTTGTATCCGTTGTAAAATACCTTCACGTATATAGTACGACTCTTCTCAGGTGAATTTTTCGCTCGGAGCCCTAATCTTTCTAACAAAGACCATTGTCTCTATTATCGCATAGCCGCTAGCTACCGAGTAACACCACTACAACATTCATGTTGAAAAACAAACGGTATCGCCATAGTATTAAGGTTTAAATTGAATGTCACTGATATTGTAGATATTACGTTTTGTTAGTGTAGGACGATTCACCTGAGAAGAGTCGTACTATACTTGAGATGATTTGATTTGAGTTGGCCATTCAAAAAGCTACTCTACCGTCCAAGATAGAATATTTCGATTCCCATGACAGTTTTATATAAACTCGGCCACATTCAATAATCTCCGCTAATAAGTTAACGCGTAAGGTAAGAAAAGCATCGTTATCCTTTATAATTTTATTATTTACGTTCTTTATAAAACAAATATTATAGCTAACTAAAGAAGGACAATAAATCAATGATATTTTTTATATTTTTGGTCATTATATTATACTTTATATAGCCTATCCGAAATATACATACGTCTTTTGTTATATATATATGTGTTTGACAAACAGTGCTTTCACATACTCTACATACAATATAAAATAAAATAAATGCCTTGACGCAATATATAAATCTCATGGATTAATCAGCTGCGATCTATAACAAACTTAAAATTATCAAATTAACAACAAATTTTAACAATTACTCAAGAAATAAAGAAGAGATGAAAACTATACACAAAAGAAAATCGCACTGAGATAGTCAATATTAATAATTATTATATTACATTGCATTACGTTTGCTTTTTCAGCATACTGTTAAGTGTGCTGTTCAATTACATATTACACATATTTACTAAAGGAGTACTTTAGATCTAGATTATAAAGTAAAAGTTTGCTTAGGAATAACCAGAAATCACAGCAGATTTCAATAATTACGCATTGTAAAATTATTATGATATTTGTGATTTAATTATGCATTTTCAAAATAACTCGAATAGTTTTGACATTTTTGGCAAATATGTACTTATAAAATAAATTAGACTAGTGGAATTAACGTCAAAGTAAAAGTAAATTGTTCGAATACTTATTATTAAGCAATATAGGTAGGTCGTGCTTACAATCAGCTCAAAAAATCCTACTGATAAAATGTCTAAAAACATCGTCACTTTTACATATACAGTACACATAAAAGCTCCAAATAAGTATAAGAACTGTTCAATGTAAGTAACATTTCTTATACATTCAGCTACCATTTTTCTGTAAAGCAGGCTTCTGACACTGATTTCACCTCTTAAAATAATCATTATATCTATTTAAATCTTAACAAAGCAAATAAAGTATTAACAAAAATAAAAATCATACCTAATACATAGAATGATCTAAAATTCTGGTATAAAACTTCGAAAGGTAAACATTATATTTGAGCGATCAAATTTTATAGAGATCTCGTAACTTACACTTTGGTATATTCCCAATAGTTTTCTCACTTTTGACTTGTGCCAATAACCTAAAGTAATCCACATCTTAGCTAAATCAAAAAGATATTAAATAATAAAGTTACGTACCTAATTATTATAAATTATATCATTGAGTAAATAAATAAACAATGACGTTGCCATAGGATTCACAATGTACTAGATTTACCAATTACTTACTTAATTATTTCGGAAATCAATTAGACAGCACTACTTTTGACTTTTACTTATAATCTGCACTGGCAGAGGCATTATATCTTCTACTAATCCTAGAATATAGTACTAAAGTATTTGAAAATGATTAAATCAATTTTTTTCCAGCCTGATTTGAGGTGTATTATCTTCACATTGTGATATCATTTGTCATTATTAGAGGCGATGATCATCAATCATCGTAATACTATTTGCAACATCTTTTTAGGTTATTGACATAAGCCATTACTTATCTAAGTTTGCATTAAATGTCATGGAGAGAGTTTTCAGCTAGGGCAGGTTTAAATGGTGTCAACTCCGCCGCCGTTTAGCTTATTGCCGTATTCGCTTAGCACCTGGAATTAGAAAAAAAATACAAGTGAATATGAATATATATCTAAAAGTCTACACAATGGGGAATGGATGAAAATTTTAGAAGTGCTTCATTATTTTTTTGGTGATAGGAATAACCTTCCTTAGCACCAGAAAAAAATTGCAGATTTTTCAGGTGCGTCAATTATTTTTGAAAAATATTAACAGTTTCCTCACTTACGTTTTGGGTTTAGGACGGCGAATGAGAAACTTTCCTTGATTCCTAACACCAAAAAAAAAATCAGGCACTTCTAAAATTTTCATCCATTCCCCATTCCGCTGACAGACAATTATTAAAAACCGTCTATCTTTCCATATGTCATACTGTCATTACATATTGTATCACCACTTGGGGCGAAGTTGCGAAAAAATATATACTTCTCCTGGAAAGAGCACAAAGAGCTGTCCTTAAAGTTATCCTAAAGGAACGTCGCCGCTTCCCGACTCAGCTCGTGTATAAGAACATGGATACTTAATGTCCGTGGGAGTTTTATTCTGCGAGTCATATTGAAATGTCACTCAAAAGTTATTAATTCTGCCGAATATACAGGACTATTGCAAAAACGTAATTTCAGAATTCCCGTTTCCTCTAAAAATTCAGTTTTTGTCCAAAGATTTGGCTCGTTTCTCCATCCATTCATATATAATAAAATATGTACAAAATTTCCTTTGCAAGACTACTCGACGAGGGAAGTAAAACTTAAGGTACAATCATGGCTCAATACACTTTCTTATGAGGAAATAGAGAAGATTCTGGAAATTATCAAATAAAACACACACACGTACACACACAAACACTATACAAACACACACATTGTATTCCTTATTTGATATTTATAATATATTGTCCAATTGATTGTAATATTTTGAATCCATGCAATGTAAAAGGTAATATGCGGTCTCCTGCGATACAGGCAAAGCCTAGTGCAGGGACTGGTACTTATAAATATATATGTAAACGATTCTGCTAAATAAATGTCTTATGTCTTATATAATTTATACAAAAAAACAGCGTCAATTTTGAATTTTGTCACACCGCATGCTAATTTTCACATTTCCTTGCTACTGTACCACAATGCTGCTTTTCAATGGTTAGGTATTAAGGAAATACCTATTTGAGGAGTTTCGTCGATTTCTCAAGGATCCCAAATTTCACCTCATAATCAGTTCCACTAAATCATTAGTTGCTACGTCAGCGAAATCTCATCAGAATGAGTGAAGTATCTACATAATTGAAAAGTTCCATAGGTCATCATGTGGTCATATCATCTTCAGTTCCACGTCTCCTTAGTCGTAATCTCGTAACGTTCCGAACGGGCGTCGGTATAATATAACTGTCAATTTTCCATATAAAAAGTGACATTTAGACCTACCCGACGTCCGTAGTAAATTTGAAGTTTTTAAGAGCAAACGCATGATAAGGTAACTTTTAAAATACCGAAATCACCATATACGTGCCTACTACATTTGAGAAGATTCCTCAATTTCTCACTGATCCCATCATCAGATATGCACAGCTACTTTAAAATAAATGCAAAATCGGACTGCAGTATACCTATATTATACTCGTTATACCGAGTATAATATAGGTATAATGAGTATAACGTTTATTGTTAGACAGAGTAAAAGTAAGTATGTAGTATTATTTGCGGTTATACATCAAATCTAGCGATTCGCGATTCGGAGGGCGATATCAGTTACCTTGGTTCTACTGCGGATAACCTCATTTCTGATGCGATCACGCAGAGAAATTCCCAACATAGCCCTCTCCATTGCCCTTTGGGTGACTTTGAGCCTTCTTATGAGGCCCATTGTAAGCGACCACGTTTCAGTGCCATATGTAATCACTGGCAACACACACTGGTTAAAGACTCTCGTCTTGAGACATTGCGGAATATTGGACGAAAAGATGTGCCGTAGCTTCCCGAACGCTGCCCACTTTGCCGGTCAGTTTGGAACTCTTTGGGGGATGCCTATGTCCAGCAGTGGACGTCTTTCGGCTGATATGATGATGATCAAAAGTAAGGGTTCAGCACATGACACTCACCTTATAAAGGAAGATATAGTGATGCCGGTTGGACAGTGCGTGCGGGCGCTGCGCGCGCAGCTCGCGCACGACGCGCGGCACGTCGGCCTTGTGCGCGGCGAGCGCGCGCGCGCACACGTCGAGCGCGACCAGCGCGCACGCCCGGCCCGCGCCGCTCGCGCAGACCACCGTGCATGGACGGACTCCTGGGGAGAAAGAGTTACAGTATTACAACTATATTACTGAATTCTTCGTCGACTCAGTCTGTATACATGGTTGAGCACTGACGTTGCGTTGCGACGCGACACGAGAAAATCTACTCTCCTCGCAGTGACAGAGGACACTCACTGTTTTCCTCTAATTTGTGCAGTGCGAAGTGAGAAACGAGTCACCCAAGTCGAGCGCGAAGCGAGGCAAGTTGCGAGGTCATGGATATACAATTACAAGCAAAAGCAAAAGTATTGCTAAACAATTTTCATCAGGCCTATCACGCGATAAGTGATAGGATAAGCGCGTCGTCTCGTTCTATCAAACGGTGTCAGCCAGGGACGGATGCTCTATCCTGTCACTTGTCGCGTGATAAGGCCATCCATGCTACGGGGGCTGATCTTGTGTGTATGGCGGCGTGACATCCAGAGAACTCGATTCCCAATTGGCTTATGTATTTTATATTTTTAGGAGATAGCATTTGTGGTCTTGTATACCCTTACCTTCCACCTCAGACGCTGCCTTCATCCTGCTAAGCGTGCCGTTGGTGGCGTGGCCTCGACGCATCATCTCCTCGGCCTTGGCGGGTGAATACACGTTGACGCCGTTGCCAGGACTGCCTTCTTCGCGCAGTTTGGACAGATTTCCGTAGGACGCACGGCTACCGTCGCCGTAGATTACTTCCACACCTGGAAAGTTAACAGAGGTGTTCACTAGAGAGTTACGTAACGTAATAGTCGTAATAGACCACGACCGGTGAAATCCGTGGCGAAACGTCAGAAATATACTAGTATTACATACTCGTAAATATCGCTCTAGACTCGAATAAAGTACTTGTTAGATATTTTATTCCAGCAGTGGACGTCTTTCGGCTGATATGATGATGATGATGATGATTTTATTGGTTGATAAAGCTTTGGATGCCGAAGCTCAGCTCACTCGAAGTCAGAATAGTAAACTCAAAGGTAGGTAAAATTGTGCCTAGAACCAGGCGTTATGTTAGATGGTATCCCAATCGTTCGTATCGAGACGTCATGTGAAGGTTTTTGATTACCAAATCCAATAGAATTGAAGGTAGAACATAATCTTCTTTAACTTAATTTGGAAAGAGGCACCCAGAATATCAAATGTAATACACCCACCTTCTTCATCATATTCTTTGGCTGTCTGCGAAACTTTCATATAACTCCTCATCTCCGACAAGAAATCCAGCACAGAATCGTAATCATCAGGGACTCCCTTCGCCGGCCAGAAGTACCAGAGGTGAGTGACCTCCCTCCAGGTCCTGGTGGTCAGGTTGATGACCTGGACGCTGGAGACGGCGTACTTGTCGCGCTGTTCGCGTTTCTTGAGCATGATTTGGAACTCGCCGAAGGTTCGTTTGTTGTCGGACACTTCTGATGGGGGAAGGTATTCGTAGCATTTTTCCTGAAATAAGTAATTAATTTGAGTTAGATACGACCATTCTGATGAATTCACAAGAAGAATAACCCATAGACTAGTAATTCTTCACCCGAAGCCACTCGAAAACGACTGTCTGTCACCGTTCATGCAGTATGGAGAAAAAGCCAAGTGATTACCACCAGTTGTAACTGTTCAACTAAACCGTGTTGCCATATCGACTTGTACCGTTACCCTAGGAAGGTGGTGGCAAAGATATTTTCAAAACGAACACCTGGTGTGATGACTTAAGCACTTAAGTAATGGTTTAAGCACTTAAAAAGTAATGGTTTAAGCACTTAAGTAATGGTTTAAGCACTCAAGTAATGGTTTAAGCACTTAAGTAATGGTTTTAAGCACTTAAGTAATGGTTTAAGCACTTAAGTAATGGTTTAAGCACTCAAATAATGGTTTAAGCACTTAAGTAATGGTTTAAGGACTCAAGTAATGGTTTAAGCACCTAAGTAATGGTTTAAGCACTTAAGTAATGGTTTAAGGACTCAAGTAATGGTTTAAGCACCTAAGTAATGGTTTAAGCACTTAAGTAACGGATTAAACTGACGACCAGCTTATCCTAATTGGCACTGATCCTGCCTAGAAAGCTAGCGGTCCTGGAGTCGAATACCGGTAAGGGCATTTATTTGGATGATAAGATTGATAAGCTAGAATATTTGTCCCTGCTTCATGGATGTTTTCTGTGGATGATGGATTTATTTATTTATATACCTAACTGTCTTTATCGTCGTCTAGTAAACATAGCACAAGCTTTGCTTAGTTTGGGATACGGTCGATTAGTGTAAGATTGTCCGCAAATCATCATCATTTCCTTGCCCTTATCCCATTTACTTGGGGTCGGCGCAGCATGTCTTTTTCTTCCATACTTCTCTGTCAGTCGTCATCTCATCACTCACTTTTTTTCTCTTCATATCGTCTCTCACACAGTCCATTCACCTTTTCCTTGGCCTACCTCGTCTTTTACATCCATCCACATTCATACCTAATACTCTTTACCTAATAAATAATATTGTCCGCAAATATATATAAAAATGTTTTAAAAAAAGCAACGGTACTCACGATGCCGTTCTCCATGTATTCCGTGAGCATGACGACGACCCGCGAGTTCTGCTCCCACACCATGCGCCAGAAGTCCGCAACGGTGTTGGGCAGCGGCGCCTGGCACGCGATGTAGTAGTTGCGGATGTTGCCGGGGCCCTGGAATTGGTTAAACATTATTTAAAGGTTCTCGAGTGGCGACCACGTACCGGAAGGCGCGGCGTGGGTAGGCCCCCCACAAGTTGGACTGATGACCTGGTAAAGGTCGCGGGAGTCCGCTGGATGCGGGTGGCGCAGGACCGGTCATTTTGGCACTTTTTGAGGGAGGCCTATGTCCAGCAGTGGACGACTTTCGGCTAATATGATGATGATGATGATTATTATTTATTTGCAAAATGTAGTGTAAATTAGTATTTGTTGCGAAAACCAGGACGTTTCACTATACGTCATCGCTTAGAAGAGACAGACTCCCTGGTTATTTTGAATTACTTTATTATTCTTGCAACTCTGGCGCGTTGCAGTATTGCCGTCGTCATGCTGTTTTAAGAGACAAATAGGCTCAGCAAATTAGAAGATAATTTCCGAGTGTCATCAAATTTAATCGCTGTTAGCTACTGCCAATCGGTAATAAGGCACGCGAGATTCAATCTAGAGGTCATGGGTTCGAATCATGGCTCGTACAGTCACCGGCAGTAATATCTGCGATAACAAAGCCGGCAAAAATATCTGACACGTAGTCCTACTGCGCCTAGAAATAGAGTCGTATCAGATATTTTTGCGCGCTTCGTTGTATCAGATATTATTGCCGGTGACTGTACCACTGGGTTTTTCAAAAAACCCATGTACGAAATATCATTTGATACTTAAATATAGCTTACCGGTGAAGGAAAACATTGTAAGGTAAGCTAAGTTAACCCTATTGAGATAGGGTTTTGTTTAGGGGTAACTTATGATTACCTAATGGTTACCAGATCCGATATGCGTACCATAACAATAGGGTTACCCTATCAGTAAGGTTACCTTATGATAAGGTTACCATTATGGATAGGGTTTTTAAAACAAATTCTAAAATAACCCTATGGAAAACCCTAATAAGGGAAACCGGCTCCGGTCCCTGCTCATCACTCACCGTTATATAATTAGCATTAATATACTCCGACGTCGGATCATTCCCAATCCTCTTCAACGGCACCCTGGTCTCCGGCAGCGGCAGCACGTTCGAGTATCTGCTGGACATATGCCTACCCCAAAGAGTGCCACAAGGACGGCTCCTGCGCCACCCGCATCCAGACTCCTGCGACGTTTACCAAGTCATCAATCTACCTTGTGGGTTGTGTCACTCACCGTTATATAATTAGCATTAATATACTCCGACGTCGGATCATTCCCAATCCTCTTCAACGGCACCCTGGTCTCCGGCAGCGGCAGCACGTTCGAGTATCTGTTCTTGTCCTCGCAACCCGGCGGGACCTCGTCTGGCCGGACCGTGACAGCGGGGATCTCGGCGAACTCGGTGCTCATCGAGTCCATGTCGAGAGCGAAGTTGGCTAGCGCTGCGTAGTTCATTGGGTGGGATGTCACCTGGAATTGTGAGAAAGAGAAAATGAGTCAATCAGCATTTTTTTTGTTATTCAATCCCGTTAGCAAGGATACAATATGACACTTTTTTTGAAAAATATGTTACAATTTGGACTTTTATCAGGCTAAGAAAACATGGGTTACGAATTATAAGAAAACTCCGGCTTCGGCGCATTTAAACCCATAACATTTTTAAAAGTGATTAACAGACTAGAACTGCTACTCGTAACCTCATCATCAAAAGCCTGGTTGCCATAGCTCCTTTTGCTAGCCCGTAGCCGCTGGTTGCCCTTGCGGTGCCCGACGCTAATGTTGTCCAAGCTATAATTGTCGAGCGATACAACATGCTAGTATTGCTCACCTCGTCATCATACGGCGAGTTGCCATAGCTCCTCTTACTAGCCCGTAGTCGCTGGTTGCCCTTGCGGTGCCCATCGCTAACGCTGTCCAAGCTATAGGGGTTGAGCGACACAACACGCTAGAACTGCTTACCTTATCATCATACGCCGGGTTGCCATAGCTCCTCTTGCTAGCCCGTAGTCGCTGGTTGACTTAGCGGTGCCCAACGCTAACGCTGTCCAAGCTATAAGCGTTGAGCGACACAACACGCTAGAACTGCTTACCTTATCATCATACGCCGGGTTTCCATAGCTCCTCTTACTAGCTTGTAGCCGCTGGTTGCCCTTGCGGTGCCCAACGCTAACGATGTCTAAGCTTTAAGCGTTGAGCGACACAACACGCCAGAACTTTTTTTTTATACAACGACGGTGGAAAACAAGCTTACGGCCTGCCTGATGTTAAGCAGTTCCCGTAGCCTATGGACACTTGTGACTCCAGAAGAAACACAAGCGCGTTGCCGACCCTTTATTCACTTGAGGATTCGCTGTGTTGGCAGATAGAGACTTGCAGGTCCCTCACTCCCAACACAGTGCATTCTAGGGAGCTCTGGCGACCTTAATCACCACCAGGAACACAACACCACATG
This sequence comes from Epinotia brunnichana, assembly GCA_963854355.1. Lineage (NCBI taxonomy): Eukaryota > Metazoa > Arthropoda > Insecta > Lepidoptera > Tortricidae > Epinotia > Epinotia brunnichana. Next base: position 27,149,479 of record OY977951.1, on the reverse strand, counting down.
CTTCATAGCATGCTGCAATAATATAGCAACACTACGAAGCATTGGTGATATTATGGCTGCGGTCTTCTGTAAGGTGGAGGTACTTCCCCAGTTGGGCTGCTCCACATACGAGCGAGATGACATTCCGCTGTGCCTCTCTAATTGATTGAGAACTACTTACCACATCATCATACGCCGGGTTTCCGTAACTTCTCTCGCTAGCGCCGCCGCAGGCTTGGAGCTGCCGGTTACCTTTACAGGCTAGTAAATGGCTTACCTCATCGTCATACGCCGGGTTGCCATAGCTCCTCTTGCTAGCCCGTAGCCGCTGGTTGCCCTTGCGGTGCCCGACGCTAACGCTGTCCAAGCTGTAAGCGTCCAGCGACACGGGCGTGCATCGCTGCGCGTACACACCACGCCGTCCGCGTCTGCGCACCACCAGCTGGAAATAAGGTACCTGATATTATGCGTCAGTATACATTCAGTTTACAGTTGCCATCTAAGGGTGACTGCCAAAGCTCAACGAGACAGTATAGCGGTGTGCGAGGAATAAATCCACCAATGGGAATATGTGCGTAAGCGAAGCTAGCAATGCTATACATAGTACCTAATAGTAGACTTTTTTTTTCTTTTTTTTTTTTGAAGCCTATATAGTGTCCCACTGCTGGGCAAAGGCCTCCCCTCTTGATTTCCACTCGAGACTAGTAAATTAATAAACACAGACACTGTCTATAAGTGTACCATATTCCGTGAGTGAACATAATCCCGTGAATTCGTTTTTAAAACCATAGAATAAAATAGTTATAAATGATTTTAAGCAATTTTACCCACATGTGTAAACTATATTATTTGAAGATTTGAATAAATAGATTGATAAAATGTTTATTTTGTTTTTACGGTTTTACACGCAATTTTAACGGAATTATGTACACTTACGGAATTTGGTACACTTACCTTAGTGTCTAATAAAATGTTGCGTTCCTTTAAGGATCGCCAGGACACTTGACCCTCGATACAAACGTAGTTTAAAAACGGCATGCTAGTATAACATGAAACTTTGTATACCTACTCATAAAATATATAGAAAATGAATAGAGCTAGCAAAAAGGATCTCATACAAAGTTTCTAATCGCTTAATTTTTTTTCTATTATTTTTCTATTATAATTTTATAGCATCAGAAACCAGTTTCATTGTATTCCAGTTTCATGTTATGTCATTCTAAAATGAGAACCAAACTACGTACGTTACTACAAGAGTTGACGTTAGTCGACCGTGCTCTCTTAAGGCGCTGTCAACACCAAAAACGCGCACACTGTCTATTTGTATCGGAGTAAACGAGAGCGAGCGTTACTTGAGCGGCCAGGTCTTAGACGAAAATAATGAATGAATAAAAATTTAAATAAAAAAAAGTGTGGATTATTTGTTAAATATGGCTCGTCAGCGGTTTAGGTATGAATATGTGGACTTCATGTTTCAAATTGCAGACCCATAGATACCTACGTCAAAAAAACAAGGACATAGAACCGTTTAGTTAGATGATTTTAAGACCAATCTTTGCAATTATTTTCTATGGAACCGATTTCATCCAATTATGTTTCGAGTCCATCTACGGTCTTGGAAATATGATGAATATTAACATGTATTTTTTTTGATGCTCTAGAGCAAATAGTTAGAAATCAAACGAACTTACCAAGTGAAGTTCGATGTTAATTGTGTGAGGGTGTTGGTCCAAGACGTCTTATCATTCTTGACTTGTAGTAGACGCATCGTGTCGCCATCATCACGTGTATACAAAGCTTAATAAAAATTTAAACGTTTCTTACGTCGTCTGGAACGCGCCCAATACCACCTGTCATTTAGTTTAAAGTTTTTATTTCACGACCTGTAAGGCTAGGGAACGAATTAGTATAATTAGGGGCATGGGCGGGAGTCTAGACGTCTTGGACCAACACCCTCACACAATTAACATCGAACTTCACTTGGTAAGTTCGTTTGATTTCTAATTGTGTTCGTGTGTTGGTCCAAGACGTCTTATCATTCTTGACTTGTAGGATGTTTAAAGAGTCGTGAAATATAACACACATTTTTATATACTTCGTATATTATTTAACATTTTAACGTTGTACAAAAATTAAAATGAATTAACATAATATGTACTCAATTTCTTCTTGTACTCAAATTAATAATATAAATTTCTATTATTATAACATAACATGTACTCATTTCTTCTTGTACTCAATTTAATAAAATTAGTAATATAAATTTACGGTTGTAATTACTATACTATAATATAATTGTACCTCTCCAAACTTATGTGAGACTTGAATTTAGAATAGTTTCTGCAAATGTATGTTGAACAATCGGTCTGTTATAAAACTTCGCAAACACTGACGAGGTTTCACCCCAACCTGCCGTTTTTCGAATCACGTCAATGTTAAGACCCAAAGCCTTTGCCTTGGAGCAAGACGCATGGCGTGTGCTATGGGAAGTAAACTTAGTAGTGTCTATGCCACTCTTGGTCATTATATCCTTGATCCAGCGGCTAATAGTTTGTGATCCTATACTCCCGTATGGTTTTTTGAAACTTACGAATAATTGTCCTGATTTATTAGAACGCAATCTTTCAGTCATTTTAATGTAGTCAACCAATGACTGTGCAGGGCAGATTTCTGGTTTTTCGAGAAAAAAAGGAATGACTAAGGCAGGTTGAGTTGCACCTACTCTTGATGTTTTGATAAGGTCAGTGATTTTAATTATAATTTTTTCCTTTGAACAACTAATGTTTTCTAATTTGATGAGGCTTAAAGTCTGTACCCTGTGTGCTGTTATTAAGGCCAGGGAGGTTACCAGTTTCTTTGATAACATTTCTAATGATATTTTATTGTTAGGGTAAAGGCCACCTAAATAAGTCAACACCGTGTTGGTATCCCAGGTAATGTCATATTTTGGGTTACTCGGCCTTAGCCGAAAGACTCCTTTAAAGAATCTTTTTATCAGTTCATTTGAACCAACATGTTGTCCAACTATTAACGAAATTGCCGAACGAAAGGAATTAAGAGACCCATATTTCGAGCCCTTATTGTGCATCATAGTTAAACATTTTAATATATCTGGGATCCCAGCACTATAACAATCTATTTTGTTGTCTGTACAGTATGACCACCATATCTTTAAACATGTGTTGTATTGTGTTATAGTGTTCTCTGCTAGAGAAGCTAGCATAATTTCGATAGACATATCAGGAACGCCACGTTTTTCTAATGCTTTCCTGACAGGGCTCCTGCAACCAGGGTAAGGCGCTCGTGAAGCGGGTGGGGCGTGCTGTTGATAGAAATTAATAGTGACTTGTTAGGTTCGAAATATATTGGTTTTGAACACAATATTTTTTTGAACAAGGGGTAGCAAGGTTGGGTTGGCCAGTGGGGTGCAACGACAATACCAATAGCTTTATCATTGATAATTTTTCTGAGTGTTTTTAATAGAAGTGAGAATGGTGGAAAGGCGTAAAAAAAATATTCAGACCAGGAAGTGGTAAAAGCATCAATAGAAAAAGCATCCGGATCCCTTTTCCAGGATATGTACCTGTCACATTTTTTATTACTTCTGGAAGCGAATAGGTCTATGTCAGGTCTGCCAAATACTTTTACTATCTGCTGGAATGCATAATCAGCTAATTCAAATTCTATGTTTGTTTGAGTTTTTCTAGACTCTGCATCTGCGATACAATTTTCTTTAGACTGGATGTAGGACGCAAACACGAAAATATTCCTAGTTTCGCACCATTGCCAAATTTCTTTAGCTAGAATATTCAAATGCTGGAATTGCACTCCTCCCATGCGATTTATGTAAGATATAGCGGTTGTATTATCTATTCGCAGAAGTATCTGACATTTTTTTAAGTTACTTGCATATGTCTTTAGTCCTATAAAAGCAGCTAGAAGTTCTAAGTAATTTATATGGTTTTTTGCCTCTTCTATTGACCATGATCCCCCCATCGAATTGCCATTGCAAGCCACACCCCATCCGGTTAGTGAAGAGTCTGAATAAATTTCTATTTCATAATGGTCACACCTAATATTGTTACAGGGTGCCTTTATATTTTTCAGCCACCAGTCAAAGTCTGATTTTAAGAACTTAGGCAACTTCATAATTTTGTTGTAATTGTCATTATTAAGTAGATTTAGATATTTAAGTCTTTCAAAGGCTTTTGTATAGACCAAGCCATATTTAACTGCTGGACATATTGAAGTTAGTAACCCAAGCAAGTGTGCGAATTCCCTTATTTTGCATTTATCTTTAGTATAAAAGGATAATAATTCCTGTTCAACTTTTAAACATTTTTCAGGGGGCAATTCTAGAGTCATGTCTATTGAGTTTAGCACAAATCCTAAAAATTTACATTTTTGCTTAGGAACAAGCATACTCTTATCATAATTTATGGTAAAACCAAGGTGTTCTAATAAACCACAAGCTTTAACTATACCTTTCCCTGCCTCTGAAACACTATCAAAAAAGAAAAGTATATCATCTAAGTAAACTGTACACACAATGCCCTGTTTTCGTAAGTGCTCAATAACCGGCTTCATCATTTTTGTAAAGATATAGGGTGCTGTGGATAATCCGAATGGAAGCACTTGGAATTCATATATTTTGTTCTGAAATTTAAATCTTAAATACCTTCTATATAGTTTATGAACACTTACTGAGAAATATGCCTCTTTAAGATCAATTTTTGCCATCAACGAATTGGTTGAGAGTAGTTTAGTGGCAGTCCTAATATCTTCAAGTTTAAAATGAGATGTATCTACAAACTTGTTAAGATTTTTTAAGTTTAAAATAAACCGCTTATCACCGTTTGGTTTTGGGGTCAAAAAAATGTGAGAAAGAAACTGATCCTTACATGGTTGGCATTCAATTATAGCACCAATGTCTTGTAGATGGGAAATAGAGCATTGCATGTCTTGAGCCTGCGTACCTTTCAAGTTATTTTCAGGTAATATTATTTGTTGCGGTGTATGTACAAATGGTATTCTATATCCTTCAACCCAGGATAAAACAGTCTTGTCATTAGTAATGGACAACCAGTTATAATAGTAAGATGACAGTCTTTTTACCTCTAGATTTTCTTTTGCGGAGGGCAGTATCTCTTCTGGGGAGCTGGCCATCGCTGGGGTGCTGGACCTCGTTGGGGTGCTGGCCACCTCTGATATGCTGTTTGAGGTCTGTTGTTGAATTGATTGCCCGCACTCGGAGTGTATTGTGGTCGGTATCTTCGAGGCGGGCCCCGTGAGTTTAAAGTAGCTGGCTTTGTTTGCTTATTAGCTTGAGTATTATTGTATTTGATTTCTGAACCAGTTTTATTAATAGCCTTTCCAGCTTTGAGATCCTCATGCAAACTTTCACCAAAGAGATATTTTCCAACTTTTGTTTGGGTAACAATATCTTTTGTGCTCTTATTCAAGGCAAATTGTAAAAGATATCTGCGTGACATTGATTCTGTATGATACAGATCACACATCATGCGCCCAGCATCACTAAGGATTTTTGTTGCCTCCTTGCATTCTTTGGATTTTATTAGAATATCAAGGGCTTTTCCGATACAAGCTGTTGCTTGGCCTAGTGAGTTCTGTTGTTGCTCCATTGCCTTATCTCTTTTCAGAACTTGATCGGATACAGCTGCTTTAATCTCAGCATTAAGCTGAGGGGCCTCAAGAAAAAGGCAGTTTTCTGGTAGCGGGTGTAATTTATACAATTCGGTTTTTGTTTCTTTTTCTATCCCGTTACCAGTAATATGTTGCCACCTGGTGGCAATGTCTTTGTGTATGGCCTCAGAGTAGGACTTTTTATTTGGGTCCTCCCCTAATAGATTCAAAATCTCCTCATCTATTTCCTCAGATTTTTCTGCACAAAGCACTTCTGGAACCAAATCAGGCTCATATATCTCTGCACCAAGCTCTACTGGAACAGGGTCAGCCTCAGATATCTCTGGTTCTTCTATTAGAGCCTCTTGACCATTTAATGGTGCTACAATGAAAAAATAATTTTAATGCTCTTATATCATCAGGTAAGAGATAAACCACACGAATAGTACTTTTAATACCACCACATGAGTGAATCCACAGACCTTATAATATTATAACGGGAATATGTCACACGAATGGGACTCGCAGTACCACCTCACGAACATAACCTCATTGCTATTTGTGATTTGGGATAAACCTCACGAATAACACTCGCAGTGTTACCACACGAGTAGATCCACAAAACGTATAATTCAACATACGATATTTAAGCTATAAGTGTAATTACTATGCTTGAAAATGATTCGAATTCGTTTTTCCGTTACCATTATTTTCATGTGTCATGAAATGAACGGAATGTGAAAAAAAAAAACCAAGGTATTTTACGTTACTGAATGAGACTAATTTGTATTTGTATACCATAAAACCTATTATATTTACCTTCAGCATTGTTCTCGGTGTCACTCTCGCTTGTTGTCGGCGTCCTGTGTCGTTTTTTCATTTTCTTGGTAAACTTTTTAAATAACGAGAATACCTAACTCCTCATCTTCATTTTTTCTCTTCTTATGTTTTCCCATGATGACGATGATGGGAAAAACCTTGTAATTAACTTGTATTTTATGCTTCTTATTAGAAATTTAATAAATCCGTGATTTTTCGGCGCGCACGAAGAAGTCGAATGACAGGTGGTATTGGGCGCGTTCCAGACGACGTAAGAAACGTTTAAATTTTTATTAAGCTTTGTATACACGTGATGATGGCGACACGATGCGTCTACTACAAGTCAAGAATGATAAGACGTCTTGGACCAACACACGAACACAATTTTCCTTATAGAACTGCTTAAATAACATCAATTTCAACAAAATTTGGTATTGTCAGCCTCTTAAGAGAGAGCCCGGACTCTTAAGGGGACGTAGGTTCGTGGTCTTCTCTCCCTCTCACTGAGCATAAGCGTGAGTGAGATGGAAGTGCGTGTTTGGAAGCGCGGATATCATGTTTATTAATTTTATTTCTTTATGCGTATTAATAAATAAAAAAGAAATAGCTGATTTCCCTCAAACATGACATTGCCGATTTTTAGAACCAATTGTAATATGTTTAGCTGTTGTGCATAATTTGTTACGATTTTTTTAAGTGTATTTTAGACCTATGTTCGTGATTTTTTTTCTATCGAGCGAAAGTCAAAAACTCAGGATTCGAATAGCTGATTTCCCTTGAAAAAGGCCTCAAGATTGCTAATTAAATTTTAAGCAGCTGTATTATAATCCAAACAAGAGCTACGATTTTTTAAAAATCCGTTTTCGGAGCTCACGTCGCCTTAAGAGAATGAGCTTGCTGTAGATAGTTTCACTTTAGTATATAATACTATGTATTATAACTGTTCTGTGACTATAGAGTGGTTTATGTTATGACTGACGAAACCTTTTACGAGCCAAGTTTTTTTTTAATTATTATTATGGACCCCATGGCCAATTAAAAGGGAAGGAAAGAGTACGGAAAGGATGTATCGGATTTTCGGAATTTGGAAAAGAGAGCAAAGTTGGCAGACTGGTTGAAATGAGTATAGCTGTCCAGGTAGCTCTAGTATAAGTTTTATCGATACAATACGTTTTCGAACGCGTTTGCGTTTAGCTTTTATTTGTATTGGCAACGCGAACAGCGCCTTTGGTGGTAACTGTTAGGAACTACGCGTTGCCATACAATTGAAACTAAACGCAAATGCGTTCGAAAACGTATAGGTAGGTATGTATCGATAAAACTTATACGAGGTAGAGCTACGACCGCTTTTATGTATATTATGGCAACTGTTGAAGCACTAGTACAGTCGCCATCACATAGTCGCCATCACATGTGATAGCGACTGTACTTATTACCAAAAACCAGAAAAGCAAAAGAAGACCTTAATAGACCTTTAACTACAGGCGTCGTGACATTTATATTGATATCTTATTGTTGAGCGTTCCATAGTTATCTTGAATGGAAACGCCAACCTCGCCAAGGAAAGCACAGAGACAGAATAAGAGACAAAATTAAAATGACACAATGTCACAGAATAAATTAGTACCTACAAATAACATTGTCAAATTCGAATTTGACAAAATGATGACGCGATATAAAGTGATATACTTAGGTATGCACATTTGTATTAAATACGCATAGTGTCGCTGTTGAATGAATACTTTGTAATTATAATTTGGGACATAACTTACTCATGAGAAAAAGAACAACGAATCTTTATACCTTTATTATTTTTAAGAAACGGATGCCGGTTGCTTCAGTAAGGCAGATTATCGCATGGTTGGGGCATTTCATTTTGTAACTAAATACGTAGACGTTTTATTAAAAGATAGCATGATCACTATATATTTATACACTATACCTACCTGAGTTCTACAGAAAGGACAAAAATGGTATAATGAAGTCTAATACTAATTTTAAAGATAGAAGGCGTCTTTTGTTTTGTTTTATTTTAGAACAATTTTTTTTTTAAATCTTAATCCGAAACGTCTGTACCATTTACGTTTAATATTGTTTTTTCCAATATGACTACCCCCTTAATTTGACAAAAACGAACGAAGGTCCATAGTTCAAGCCTCGGTGACGCAGGACAGTCCCAACGATCCTGGTCAGAAAAAAAATACAAAAAGACGGTCAAAGAGTTTGTCTAGCCGGCTGGACACTGCCAAATTAAGGGTTAAAATATACATTTAAAACAACGAAATTAAAAAGAACTACCAATAAGTGCAGTTATACACAAATAACATGCAAAATACACCCACCCATTTTTAGGGTTCCGTACCCAAAGGGTAAAACGGGACCCTATTACTAAGACTCCGCTGACCGTTTGTCTGTCCGTCAGTCACCAGGCTGTAATCTCATGAACTGTGATAGTTAGACACTTTAAATTTTCACAGATGATGTATTTCTGTTTCCGCTATAACAACAAATACAAAAAAACATAATAAAATAAATACTTAAGGGGGCTCCCATACAACAAACGTGATTTTTTGCCGTTTTTATAATGGTACGACCCCTTGACCGGTTTTTTTCAACCATTGTCATGATAATGTATGAAACGTAAATATAATGTCAATGTGAAGAAACTGTCGTACCTAATATGCGTTTTTACATCACAGTTTGTACATTTTTTTTATTCCTAAATTCCGGATAGCTCTTAGCCTAATCGAGAGTTATTTGAGCTGTCAACAAATTCTCCAGAAATGCTTGTTATGAGCTTGCCGTGAGAAGCGATCGAAGAGTCAGCGCTTAGTACCACTTAGAACTAATTTATGAAGTGCTCTAGTGCGGCCCGGTGTCCACTATCGAGTACGATACGGCGCGGCGTCGACGTACCTATTGTAGAAATTTGTAATAATGATTTATTTGTTGCACGAAAGAAGAATGAACTTATCAGTAGTCGGATTTAAAGCCGTAAGTTTGTATCAAAATAATAAATAAATAATTATATGCCAGTCAACCTTAGGGCAAAGCAGACAAATTATGTTTAATACTAGATACTTTTGTCTTCATTGTGTAAATGACCACACATTCTAGAAAACGATTCAGATTTTTGTAGTGGTATTTTTTCTAAAAAGGGGATTTTTTCATGTTATAGGTGGAAGCAGGGATTGTAACCGTTTTTTTTTTGTATGGGAACGTAACCGTTAATTTTTCGTTCTTTGTTAATTATTTCATTTTCTAATTGGGCAATCTAATAAAACGCACTCGTTACCTCAAAACACAACTGAGTCCTATATATGAAGTATAAAATAGTTCGCGATATGAGGTTACTTCGAGGTTTTTTTGCAAAAAACCGGTTACAATCCCTGGGTAGAAGGAAGGTTCATGTACATACTTATTTGAATTAATATGGTATCATTCGTAATTTAAATTCAGTTTAGTTTTACAATTAGATGTGTTTCCAAGATTATTTCAACAGAAATAAACAAAATACGATTAAGTACTCGTAAGCAGATACCTTATTTTGTTTATAAAGGTATAGTGCTGCCCGCGCGTCTTCGACGCAAGTGAAGTCCGTGGAATTGACAACGGCATAATCACTGTAAAATCACTCGGAGTGTCCCACACGACAGGTTACGGACAGACGGCGCGTGGTCCGAGATCCCACATCGGATGTCGCCCAAACACAAATGTGGCGTTGCTTTGGAAATTTTACGACTAGGACATCGGTTTCCAACCTGGGAGTAGTTACCTAGGGGTAAAACAGCTATGCTTCGGGAGTAAGCGAGTTGGTATCACAAAATAGATGAATAGACGTGAAGTTTTAGCGATTAGCGGTTATTTAAATTGGGGGTAAAATCTGTTCCCTAATAGGCTACGGGGGTACGATCTTGAAAAGGTTAGGATAACCACTGGACTAGGCGAAAGCGTTTTCATAGTCCCTGACAAGACAACCCGCGTCTCTCACCGCCGCACTCGTATCCTATCCATTAACGCGACCTTAGGATTATATCGACTGTACTGATCATACGGCGTGAGTGTGACTACTCGACTCGTGTCGCAATGGAAACGTGCACTGCGGTCCGTCATCGAGCTTTGTTTATAATTCGCGTTGTAAAAACATCCTCCGAGCGATACGGCGACACTTACGCTTAGCGAAATATTATGTACGGACCGGAGAAATTACAGGCCAGTTAGGGATGTGCCAAATGAAGATAAATATGGCACACAAAATTCAGGCCCGTTAGGGATGTGCCAAATGAAGATAAATATGGCACATAAACAAATTACAGTCCAGTTAGGGATGTGCCAAATGAATATAAATAAATACCCCTATTATCTATGGCATACAGACAATTCTAAAATAATGACTAATAATTCTACTTTGGGAAAGAGGTCAATCGTCGAATCCGACTCGGCTGGGCAGCATTCGGGAAGCTACGGCACATCTTTTCGTTCAATATTCCGCAGTGTCTCAAGACGAGAGTCTTTGACCAGTGTGTGTTGCCAGTGATGACATATGGAACGGAAACGGGTCGCTTACTATGGGCCTCATAAGAAGGCTCAAAGTCACTCAAAGGGCGATGAAGAGGGCTATGCTGGGAGTTTCTCTGCGCGATCGCATCAGAAATGAGGCTATCCGCAGCAGAACCACGGTAACCGATATAGCCCTCCGAATCGCTAACTTAAGTGGCAGTGGGCGGGGCACATTGCACGTAGGGCCGTTGGGGCGGAAAGGTTCTCGAGTGGCGACCACGTACCGGAAGGCGCGGCGTGGGTAGGCCTCCCACAAGGTGGACTGATGACCTGGTAAAGGTCGCGGGAGTCCGCTGGATGCGGGTGGCGCAGGACCGGCCATTGTGGCATTCTTTGGGGGAGGCCTATGTCCGACAGTGGACGTCTTTCGGCTGATATGATGATGATGAATTCAACGGTTGCACTCACGTATTAAATGTCGCTACGGACATCATCATTGATTATCATAATGGTTTCGATCTAAGGGTTGTTGGACGATGGATCTAATGTATACTATTAAAAGAGTAACATTTTAATATTTACTTATTTGTTTGTAAATGGTTTCTCGAAAATGGCTCTAAAGATTTAGAAGAGATTTACAATCCAAGAGTTTACGGGGGCAACGAATAGTTTTTTGATAGGTCTCGTTTCCAGTAAACTTTATTTTCTTCATGTTGTCACTCGCGAAGCCGAGCAAAACTCTGTCTCCCAGTGCTAATCCCAATATAATAATAGCGCTCAACTCTTTCACTCGAAAACATTAAAGAATGATGAAATGTTATTTTGATATAAAGTAGTGGAGCTAGTCTATGCTTACCAACTACTTATTCAAATTTTTGTTATAATTTATAACTAAAATTAATTATAAATGAAAACCTTATATAATACAGAGATTCGATGCTACAGACAGACGAACAGATACACTTATGACACTTATGATAAACTTATAACACGCATCATGTGCGTCGGGGGATAAACATTATTATAGCGATAGAAATTTGAAAAACCGGCCAAGTGCGAGTCGGACTCGCGCACGAAAGGTTCCGTACCATTATCTATAAAAAAACTATATTTTATTCTGTGTTTTTAGTATTTGTTGTTAAAGCGGCAACAGAAATACATCATCTGTGAAAATTTCAGCTGGAACTATCACGGTATCAGTGAGATACAGCCTGGTGACAGACAGACGGACGGACGGACGGATGGACGGACGGACAGCGGAGTCTTAGTAGTAGGGTCCCGTTTTACTCTTTGAGTACGGAACCCTAAAAACGAGTGATATTGACCACTCGTATTCAATTCTAGCGGTAGACAGTAAGTGCCTTCAATTTAGTTTTCGAGCGCTCGAAAGTCAAAAGTCGGCCTCCTGCTCGCGATATAACTGAACAAGCAGCCACCCCTGTCAAAAGCGCGCGCCGACACTTTCGCGCAGCCGTGCGTGCGCAGGCGCTGCCCTAGCACCGCCCAGCCCAGCGCCCTGCGCAGTGCGCACAACCACGTCACATACCGCGCCGTTCGCACCGCTCCCTAAACAATACCTTAAGCTTTTTTTATTTATTCATTGCCATTCTAATCGCATTTGCATTAAGTTATCATTTTTTTTAAGCAATAGTTTTTATTTGGCAGCTTGATTTTCAGTTAAAACGGTTTCATTTATGGCATTTATCTAAAGAAATCTGTAGAAGAAAGACTTTTTTTGTTTTTTATAAATTAAACATCCAGTGTTTTCGGGAACGGTGCTTATGGTAAAATTATATTAGTTTGTTTAATAATCCGTTTAACAGTGTTCAGCATCATAGCGGTTGGGAAAATGGTAAGTTGAATTTTCTCAATTCTGTAACTCGTTTTATTTATTTGTGTTGTATTTTGATTAGAAAAATGTTTGATTACTAAATTATGCTCACATTTAGCCTATTTATTATAGATTCATACCTATATTGTATGCGCTATTATATTCATAAATATGCAATCTATTTTTTTAACGCAATCATCACATCTGCTCAAAATGCCGGCCCCGGTGGCAAAACGCTTGCATACGGGCGAAACCGCGGGCTAAACCCAGTAATACATAAACTTTATACCGTGACACACTAATCAGTCATAACAATAACATAGTTTGATTAAATGAAATATAATTATGATTATGATTCAAGCATCTAAATGCTTGAATCATAATTATATTTTCCCCATTCACTCTTTTACAGTCCAAGTCAGATTGTTGGGGAAGGTTGCTATCATTGGACTCTAACTCTACGCATGCTACGTAGAGTTAAAAATATTTAAGGGGACGTAGGTTCGTGGTCTTCTCTCCCTCTCACTGAGCATAAGCGTGAGCGAGATGGAAGTGCGTGTTTGGAAGCGCAGATATCATGTTTTTTAATTTTAATTTTTTGTGCGTTTTATTAAATAAAAAAGTACTTAATAGCTGATTTCCCTCAAACATGACATTGCCGATTTTTAAAACCAATTTTAATATGTTTAGCTGTTGTGCATTATTTGTTATGATTTTTTTAAGTGTATTTTAGACCTATGTTCGTGATTTTTTTCTATCGAGCGAAAGTCAAAAACTCAGGATTCAAATAGCTGATTTCCCTCGAGCAAGGCCTCAAAATTGCCAATTAAATTTAAAGCAGCCGTATTATAATCCAAACAAGAGCTACGATTTTTTTAAAATCCGTTTTTGGAGCTCACGTCGCCTTAAACGGTCCAATCAAAGCGCCGGTCCAATGATAGCAACCTTCCCCCACTTGTAAATTTATTATGGCTCTTTTTTAACCGACTCCAAAAGGAGGAGGTTCTCAATTCGTCGGAGTATTTATATGTATGTTCCCCGATTACTCGAAAAGGGTGAATATCGGAGCGTTTTTGTCCCCTAATTATGTGTGTCTTTTGTGTAGTAAATAAATGTCTTCTTTCGTTCTTTTTTTCTTCTCATTTCTTTGGAAACGTTTTTGTCGTAGTGTCTCTACATTTTGATGACATTTCCGGTTGTTTGGTGGAGGACTTCGATCATTTTACCAGAAATATCATGAAACTGTACTGATGGTTAACAAAAACGTGTCCAAAAAAATTAGGCGGTTAAAACGCTCTGATATTCACCCCAAACGGCTGGACCGGTTTGGAAAATTATTTTATTGTTCGAAAGGGTATCCTTCCCAGGTGGTTCCATGGTCATCAGGTCAGGTTCTGATGATGGGATCCTGGAGAAATCGAGGGAACTCTTCAAATTTTACAGGCGCATTTGATATTTTGTATACCTGCCCACGCGGCTTCGCTCGTATTAGAAAGCGAACCCGCGGGATAAAATATAACAATGATCGGATTTCCCGGTGCAACACGGAGTGAATGACCCCAAACATTATGTAAATATGGATATGCTACGAGATTCCGGGACTTAACGTTTGTTTTTGTAGGATAATAAATCTGATTTTACATGAAATAAAATTCAATTAACAATTGATATAAAATATAGTCAAGAATAGTGCCACGGTGGAAGCAGACATTACGGACACCAAAAAAAGTTGTTTAACTTTATTTTATGAGCCTAGGTATTCACTAAATGTATATTTAAGACAATCAGTGTTCACTACTATTCAAAAAAACTGTATGAAAGTTTGCTAAATAAACTCTGTTTAAAATAGCCTAAGCGGCCTAATTAGAAGTATCATAATTCTCACTAGCATTTATTTTAAACAAGATGCCGGGATTTGGGGCATGTCCATATTAATATTTCTACTCGATATCCCGCCGTGTTGCAACGTAAAATCCGATCACTGATTATATAACCTATGGTCATTCTGAAAATGCATGCTATATACTGGTGAAAGATTTTTCCGTAGATTACCCCCTAGGTAAATTCAAAGCTACAAACTCGTAAAGCTCATGGCAAACTTTACTTCTTTATGCATAGGATTTCGCTTAACTTTTAGCCAACTGAATTTCCAATCCATACTATTTAATAACGTTATTATATTTAAATGCGAAAGGCGCGGCGTGGGTAGGCCCCCAAGGTGGACTGATGACCTGGTAAAGGTCGCGGGAGTCCGCTGGATGCGGGTGGCGCAGGACCGATCACTTTGGCACTCTTTGGGGGAGGCCTATGTCCAGCAGTGGACGTCTTTCGGCTGATATGATGATGTTGAAATGCGAAAGTGTGTCTGTCTGTCGGTTACCTCTTCACGCTTAAACGGCTGAACCGATTTCGATGAAATTTGGTATAGAGATAGTTTGAGTCCCGGGGAAGGACATAGAAGAGAAGATAATTGTTTACCATGTACTAATTTGTTCTTATTAAGAAATATGTGAGTTTATCCCGGAAATCATTCCCTATGGGAGAAAATGGGGTTGAAAGTTTGTATATGGAGCTACGATATAGACGAGTTCCACGTGAACAGAGTCGCGGGCAGAAGCTAGTAGTTAAATTAAAGTAGTATTAATACAAAAAATAATACTAAGTTACACCAGTCCATAAAGTAACAATTACCGCCCGCTCCGTGTGCGGAAAATCCCACTTCCTGTCCAGGGGAAACGTAATATGTTATACTCACCACGGGCGGTAATAAAGCTCCACCGATCGCATATGTATCGCCCTTGCCTTCAAATACCTGCGATCTGAGATATTCTTTACCGCCCTAGGTACGTAAAACAAAGTAAACAACGTACTAGTAAAAAAAATATATTCCTTGGTGGCCGTGCATGCGAATTTAGCTAGTCGGTCTTGGGTTCGAATCCCGTTTAGGGCAATTAATTGTATGATGATTACGAATATTTGTCCCCGAGTCTTTTTGTAATACAAGAATTCAACAATCAAGTTTTTTTGTCGTTTTACTTTTAAGCATTTTTTGTTACGAAATAGCAACTAATACAATAAAACAGTGTATAAGGTCCCCCTTAAAATGCTTATTCGCATTCTAAATTGTATTGTTTCGAAGATATATTTTTGAGTAGATTTTTAATTTAAGTACCGCACTATAGCGATTTATATTGATTTTACAAGCTTTTATTAAAAGCTTTTATTTACTTTCACCTATCCCGTTGTCTGTCTGTCTGTAATCAAAGCTTGCAAGTTAAAGTTGGCCTACTTCCCGGTTTCCGATTGAGCTGACGTTTTGCATGCATATGTATATCGCATGACAATGCAATATTATGATGACATGGAGCTGATCTGATGCCGGAGCTGGAAGGTGGCCATAGTAACTCCGCAATAAAACGACACAACCCCATCGAGTTTGGGCTCGTTAGAATCGTCTCAATGAGTAGTTGATGATGGTATGCAGAAAAGTACAGTCGGCAATAAAAGCTTGTAACAAAAATATTTTTTTTGACAGAAACTTATTTGTGCGCGCCATTCTCGCCCGCTTTATACAGGAGTCATGTTAGCTAGAAGGACTATGTATTTTAAAACAATACTTAGTTATGTTTGCCGACTGTCGGTTAGTTTGATTGTTATCACAACTGACTAATCCAAGTCCCAACAGCATTTATATAAATATGAATCTGGATAAAGAAATGAATAAATCTCTGTACAAGACCGCACAAGGTTTATTGCCGACTGTACTTTTTTGCAGTGTTTAACTAACTTACTTGTTGAGAGCTTGGGGACCAATCTACAAATATGCCGAAACACGACGGTTTTATCTTGTGTAGGTAGTTGTAGTCTATAGCCAGCTTCTGTGTCCATCAGATCAGGTTTGGTACCAATATTGCACTGTCACCGAACGTTATTAAATTGTCGTTGTAGGTATGCCAAATGTCAGCTCAATCGGATAGGTTATAGATTATACGCGGGCTGGGTTTCCGCAACTTGACGTCATTATGCGCCTAACTATTGTGCGTATGGGTTTTGGCAGTACTGTTATTCGTGCCAACCCAGTTCCACCAGGAAGCCTGGCAGACCCTTTATGTTGTGACCCCGGTGCTTTGCCCTGTATTCTGCCACTCCAAGACATGCCAGGATGACGTGGGCGGCTGTCTCTTCCTCTTCGGATATAGTGGGGCAGTTTCACGTGATAATCTGGACAGATGACCGGTTAATGTATTCCCAAGCGTTCATACATTTGAGCGACTTCGATGTATGAAAATTGAATACCCGTTCACCTCCCCGCTGCCCGCTGGCGTCCAGACCTATTCATATTCAAATTAATATATTCGTTGCTATTGCTATACCATGCGCCGTATAGCCTCAACTCTGCGCATGACCGACATTTGCGATCGCCCACCGGTTTCCACTAATCATAAACTTATCTGACGTGTCAAATGTCTTCATTCGCAGCTTCGGGTAGCCCGCGGAATTTTTATCGTCAGATAAACACCGGCTGACACGCCATCACGACTTTCAACTTTAATCCTTTGCCAGTTGAACTCAGATTCGCCTGCAAACTGCTATTACCTTTTAAGTTTGCCAAGGAAGACGTGGTAGCCGTTTGATTTTTTGTCGTATTTCGTTGACGTTAAGGTCGATATTCGTTCGCGTTGGCAGTGAGCGCAGGTTATGTCAGTTGTTATCTAATGAGCTTTCAGCAGAATGCCCTTGCGCAGATTATGTTACTACTGATTACGGCGAAATTGAAGCGTATATTGTTTTAATTGATCCCTGTCTCTAACCGTGTTCGTAGGTACCTAACTAAAAATACAGTTACCAAGCGCTGTAATGTATGAGCTGGGGCGATACTTGGGATTTAATACGTCCAGATGCCAAAAAAAATACGATATGTTTATTTATTTCTATAATTTTACGGACCAAGGAAAATGTAGACAGCGTGTCGTATCAAGATGTCAAGAAGAATGCTGAGAATTAGAGACGAATGGAAATTGCTCCACCGACAAGAGCCAAGCTCTTAAATATATGATGATGATAAATTCATAATACTGGCTTTAATTTTACTCTTGTCACTGTCAATTAAACTTATAGAATTGAGGCCCATTATACCCGCTGGCTCCAAAGTAGAAAAACTCCTATAATAGTTATAATATTACCATCTAAGTAGGTATTAAGTGTATGGCTCACTTAAGATGAAGTAAATAATGTTCATTTTAATATTTTCAGGAAAGATCGACAGGCGGTATTCGATCAAGAACGAAAAGAAAATGTAAGTTAGATACTACTAGAACTAGAGAGACCTAAATTTTACAAACACTGAAAACATGTCAAGAACTCGCTGGATACACATCACATTACTCGTACCTATCAGCTGTTTTATCTGCCTTCCTAAATAATAATACCTAGATTATAGATGTAATTAATGATAGTACATCCAATATCCATGAAAAATTCTCCCTAACGGATAATAAGTAATTTTTGAATTCTCGGTAAAGTTTCCGGCAAATTATGAGCATTGATCTGCAACTTGTACATTAGGGCTAGACTTAAATCCCATTTACTTGGGGTCCGGGCAGCATTTCTTATTCTTCCATACACCTCTCAATCGCGCGGCGCGTCACCTCGTCATTTTAATTACCGAAATACAATATGATGGCGTACATTTCAGTGCAAAAAAAACCGGCCAAGTGCGAGTCGGACTCGCGTACGAAGGGTTCCGTACCATTATCTATAAAATATTTATTTTATGATGTTTTTAGTATTTGTTGTAGCGGCAACGGAAATACATCATCTGTGAAAATTTCAACTGGAACTATCACGGTATCAGTGAGATACAGCCTGGTGACAGACAGACAGACAGACAGACGGACAGACAGACAGACGGACAGCGGAGTCTTAGTAATAGGGTCCCGTTTTACTCTTTAAGTACGGAACCCTAAAAATTATTTAGGATCTATGATGATGAAAGTGTGGCACTCATAAAAGTACGGCATTTCGAAAATCAGAAATAAATATTCAGCGAAACCTCGTACACTTCCAGGGCTGCACAGAAAACATTACCTAGTCTGCAATGGTCTCCAAAGTAGTGAACGTAATTTATCGTGAGGCAGACCAAAGATATTATGCTCATTACTTTGGATATCTTGTACGAACATACTACGAAGCCGGGACGGATACACCGAGCCGGCGAGAGAAGAAACGAGATAGAAACACGAAGAACGCTGTTCCAACAGGTGAGAATTGTACGACAATTGGGCTGAACACACACGTCAAGTCCTAGTTCTATGATATGGTTTAAAGTTAAGTCGCCTGTGGCGCTTGTTATCGCATTCGAGCGCTTAAATGTTTTCGGGCGATCTAATCTAAACCGTTTTAGAGAATGGGACCCCGGGAAACTGACGTTTGCTTTAAGCCTCAAAATGTATCTGTGTATTTTATTTAACTACTGTTTGTGTATTGTCTGTTGTACCTACCTTCGTTACGACGTTGTAACTTACAAGTTAAATTAATGAAAATAGAATCTTCTAGATTTTGTGTTCCACACCGAAAAGATGCCATGAGAAACCTAATTAGCTACTTTTACCCCTTCACAATCCGTCTATGTGACTGTCTGTCTTACTGACTAATATACGCCTTTATTCATAACATAAACGTTCATTAAACCTATTTTTCAATTCCATGAATATTCCTTTGTTGTAAATAAATATAAGTAGTTTTTTCGCAAAAAATAATATTTAAATCTATAACATTAGAGGTATTGCCTGTCCCTTGGGGGAATATCACCTTTATGTTTGAGCGAAGTTTAACACATTTTAGTTAACTATGGTATGGTAAATGGTTTGTTAAGTTTTATGAATAATATAGGTGCGTTACGACATAACAGATTTCCCATACATTGTACTATGGAGCTAAATTCTGGGCCAATTTTCACAAAAAAAACCTCAACACTGTTATACCTTTTAGTGTGACAATGACAACATGGAATTGATTTTGTCAATCTCAATGGTTATGATTAAAATAGAGTTAATAATTACTTACCTAACCTTTTCATTTAACATGCATGCAGCCAATTTCATGCACATAATTAGCAATGGTTCAATAAATACTATACATAATTTACGTTAAATAATTGCACGTTAGGTACCTATCTACTCATAAACAGTTGTGACATGACAACTAATGACGTGTAATGATTGTCCACAATTACATTTTAAGAGTGCACTTCAAAGCAAATCAATTGTATTACTATTACAGATGATTGCAATAACTGCCAATTTATGTAAGAAAGAAGGTATAGAATTTATTAAACACTCACCAATAGTCCAATAAGAAGTATCAGGGCTATAACCCCAATGGTGCTGACTGCGATGGCGACCGCCGCTCCAGACCCCGGTTCTTCCATCGGTGTCAACCTCTCCGTCGTGACGTCACCATAGCTCGACACGTCTTCCAACTCGCTGATCGATTTGGTGGCCGATTCAGTCGTCAATTCACCGTCATCTGACGTTTCTACAAATTTTCCATTTACTGAAGTTGTGAGTTGAGGTTCAGTGGTTTCAACTTCTGTAGTGGTTTCTTCCATTTTTTCTGTAGTTGTAGGAGCCGGGGTGGTTGTAGTGGTTGTGGTGGTTGTAGTCGTAGTGGTCGTTGAAGATGGAATCGATTTCGTGGTCTCCATAGTTATAACCTCATTGCTACCGCTACTATCCTCAGAATTAGTTCCCTTGTCGATTATTGCGCTTTGTGGTGTTTCTGAAGCCTCAGTACTTATTGGAACTTCAGGACTTTCTGTTTTTAATGTTTTTTCTGTTATTATTTTAGTTGAATCCTCAGTTTCTACTGAAGTAGCTTCATGATACTCTGTCGTGGTCTCCACTGGCAATACTTTTTCTGTAACAGTGGGGGTTGTTGCTGGTTGTTTAGATGTGGTATCGACAGCCTGGGCGGTTGATGATAATGATAATGTAGTAACAGACTGTTGAGTGACGGATTGAATTTTAGTTGCGTTATCGATTACCAAAGACGACACTTCAATCAATGGAGTTGTTTCCGGAATATTTGTGGTGGTTTCTTCGGCATTATCTGTCGTTGTATAATATCTAGGTCTATAAGTAGTAATAGGACTTTCATCTATTGTGGTTGCTTTAGTCCTAGTCGGAGCTACTGGATGCCATTCACTCGAAGTTGTTTTGTCAACGTTGTCGGTCACAGCTTCAGTGGGAACGTATGAAAATCTGATCGTTGTTATTTCATAATCAGTAGTAGCCGGCTCTTCAGTGTTTGCTTCAGTGACGATTTCGTTATTTTGCTTAGGATTTACAGGAGTATCGTCGAGCGGCGTTGTTACTCCTTTGGGAAACTTGGTAATTGAAGCAAAATTCGTTGCTGAGTTTCCTTCGCTCTTAGTCACTGGTACCCAGGAAGATACAGTCTCTTTTGCTTTGGTTGTATTTTCGACATCTTCTGTCTCAGCCTTTATTCCTTCTGTAGAAGCGACAGGCTGAGGACTACTTTGCACAGATATGTTGCTCTCCGCTGGTAGCCGTTCAGATTTGTTCTCTGTCGGAATAGCCTCTGTCTTCATCTCCGGGTCTGGTGACGCATGTGGAAGCATTGGCCGCCAAAGCAATTTGTTTTGGTCAATGTCTGTGATCTTTTTGGTAGCCAAATTATTAGTTTCAGGAGTTGGAGTAGTAGTGGTCGAACTCGTAGTTATTTCGTTTTTGTCTGAAATGAAAAACATTACATAGGTACATTATTAGAATTAGGTTGGTATAAATTAATACACTACTTTGACACTTTTTTTTGCCAATCCTTTTACACCTGCAGCGTGTGGACCCAGTGGTCGTATAACGCCCTGCGCATACAATATAACAACGTCTTTAGGATGCTGTTGGGGCTGCCACGATATTGTAGTGCGACGATAATGATTGCGGCAGAGCGTACACATGACTTTTACGCAATAATACGCAGCAGGACGGCATCAGGGTGAATTGAAAAAATATTGTGCATAGTTAAGAGCCTTAATCGAATCTACGCTTTAACTTTTTTCCATTGTGTAACGGCCATAACCCATACATTTTATATGGGTAACTTTCGTTACACAATGGAAAAAAGTTAAAGCATAGATTAGATTAAGGCCCTTAATTATGTACATTTTTTTTGCAATTTACCTATCACTAATGCAGTGGATGTGTGGCAGGTAACAGTATCCTGAGGACTTTGGCTGCGAGGCTGGATGCTCCATTACCTAGGCACTGGAACACTCTACATTGTGCAGGAACCTATACCAGGGGATGAAGCATCTAACTCTATTAGGATTAAATTAATTTGTTAAGCTAACCTTAGTTGATAATTTGTGATTGTATACTAACAACTTATTGACGTAAGTCCGAAATAAATAAATAATTGAATTGAATTTAACATTTTTCGTATGTTGAATCATACATTAATTTATTATTTTTAAAGATCTTTTGTTTCTATGATGAGTGTACGTAATAAGAAAGTAATGTCGAAGAACATATTGGTAAAAAATAACATCATATTAATCACCGCTGGACTGAGGCCTCCCCAAAGAGTGCCACAATGACCAGCCCTGCGCCACCCAGGGGGCACCCGGGACCTTTAACAAGTCATTGGTCAAGTCACTTTGTGGGGGTCTGCCTACGCTACACCTTCTGGTACGTGATTGCCACTCACTACCTCACAGCTGAGAATCTTTCCACCCCAACGGCCATCAACATGCATGGTTCTACATGCAATGCAAAATAAAAAAGTCTACCAACCTGCAATTTCATTGACTTTTTGCAGCTCGTTTTCGTCGACGCTCTTCTGCGTTGAGCTCGTAGCATTTGCCGAACTGCCAGGCGTACTCTTCAAGCTGGCAAGCGCCCAGGCCGTCAATGTCGGTGGGATCTCCAGCTCGCTGGTGCTCACCGTCTCCGTCTCCGTGGAGCTGGTCGTCGTTGTCCCGAACTTCGTCGACCCCCTCTTCCACAAAGAAGGAATACTGTTGTCGGATATCGTCTGAGACTGCACTACCTTCTTTACACCACTCACGTCGCTTTGCAATACAGGATCTATGTCCGATGACACAGTGGTCAGAACAGTCTTGTTTGACACTTTTGGACGGATTGTGGTCGAGGTTCGGTCTTTAATACTGAAATGCTCAGCGTATATCGTAGTAGGGTAAGTAGGTTTAGCGTAAGTTTTATTACTGTTCCGCCTTGGTGCCATCCACGTTGGTTTCGATTTCGGCGTCGTGTAATGGAACTTTCTTGTGGTATTCCTGATATACTGGTTCTGTGTGTTTCCGGATGTCGGCGTGACGCTGTTGGGGGAATCTTTACCTCCAGTGAAGCCGGTTAGCCTCTTAGAATACCCTCCGTTTCTGCTAGGAAAGCCGTTTGCGAACGGCTTTGTTGTCTTCTCTGTAGACGATATAGAATTTTGGAAAGAAAATGGTATTGTAGTTGAGGAACTGAAGAAAGATGGTATTGAACTGGTAGTAGAAGAGGGTAAGAAGTTTGAAGTCACGGTAGATACGAAGTCGGGATCTGGGAATAAAGGTTTTGTAGAAATGGGATAGAGATTTGACGGCGTTCCTTTTATTGATGCCAGCTCATCTTCAGCAGGGGTCTGTATTGTTGGTTCTGAAGGCAATGTATCGTTATCACAATCGTCTTCATTAAAATTGTTTATTGTGTATGTTTCGGTAGATAAGACAGACATTTCATAATAAACACTTGTGCCGTGTACATCAGAAATCTCCTTGTTATTCGTTCCAGCGCCATCATTATCTACAAGGCGGGTTGCTTTGGTATTCTTGATAATTATAGTCGATCTATTACCTGGCTTAGTATTATTTGCTTCTAATCCTATTCTTTCACTTATATTTACATTAGTTACATTAGGTGGTGGGGATTTTGATTTGATAGCTTCCAAATTTTTTATAATACTTGAAGAAACTTCTTGATACTTTTGATCAAAAAAGTCATGTTTGGGTGTAGTCAAGTCTGAATTAAAATCGAAAAAATCTGTTTTATACGGCGAATCATCTTTGGGTAGAAAACTTGAGAAGGAACTGAATGCCGTACTGGAGTAATCACTATATTTATTACTCGGACTTTTTATAGAGTCTTTCGAGTAGTCATCATCAAACCCGGACATAGTAAAGAAATTGTTGTCATCGAATTTACTGGTGAATTTCTCGAAAGAATCGTCTTCATCTTCCTCACTTTTCGTCTCTACAGTAGTGGTACTAGTGCTAACAGGCAATTTTGTTCTCTTGTAATTCCTCATGCTATCCATTATCTGCACTGGCTTTTTCACTTCCGCCGTCGGCGTAACTATGATTACTCCTGGGACCGTTTCTACTGTTGAAGCCCTGACCCTTCTAAGGGGGCTTTCTGTGGTGGAGCGTGGATTGTAGCGGGCCTTTCCTCTCTGTTTGTACTTGGCATTTTTCTCTGTGTGTTCCTCGGAGACGGAGCCCTTGGGTAGTTCGTTGAGAGCGGCGTCGGGGCCTCTGGGCCTGCCTCGGGACCAAGAGGGGGTGGGTAGCGGAGGACGGGTCCTGTCGCGGACGGTGGGGGTTGTCGTTTCGAGCGGGAGCGCATTGCCGTCGGCAGGGGTGCTGCTTAATAGTAGCAGGCATGCTACTAATGCTGCACCTGGAATCATTAATAGTACATTACTTACCTGGGCCGTTAAACAAAGAATGTCTCAGATCGCAGGTATTTGACGCCCGAGCCGAAGGCAAGGGCGATAAATATGCGCTCTGAGGCTTTCTTTATTACCGCCCGTGGTGAGTACAAAATTTTACGTCTCTATCTGGCCAGGAAGTGAGGTTTTCCGCAAGCATAGCGTGCGGTAATTCCTACTTTATGGCCAGGAATGACGTAAACGGTATATTTTATGTATGTTACTTACCCATATCCTTTGTTGTGTACAAGACAAGGGTAAAAAATACAGACAGAACAGGTTATACAGTTAAAAAGGCGACTTTACCCTGTAAGGGATCTCTTACAGTTAATATAAGAAAAATTGAGTTCAGAACATTGAAAATTTGACGGAGTCTATACTTTATAAAACAATTACGTCGTTTGATCAACAAAAAAATTCTTCGAAAACTTTATTAATCCCTTAAAAAACTAATGTATAAGAAAGGCCCAAAGATATGAGCTAAGCAACTAATTTAAGGTACTTATAAAAAAAACTTACCTAAGGATATTCTTACTGGTGACTCCATTATAACTTCATTTTGTTCCTTGTGTCGAAAATACTCAATAATTTGCCAGAAGCCTTTGTCCCATGGTTGACCTGCAACAAAATAATATAGATATTAACATTTAACAATAAATACATTAAGTTAACGATTTAGCGTCGCCTTTTTAGGGTTCCGTAGCCAAATGGCAAAAAAACGGAACCCTTATAGATTTGTCATGTCTGTCTGTCTGTCTGCCAGTCCGTCCGTATGTCACAGCCACTTTTTTCTGAAACTATAAGAGCTATTATACTGTTTAAACTTGGTAAGTAGATGTATTCTGTAAACTGCATTAAGATTTTCACACAAAAACAGAAAAAAAACAATACATTTTTGGGGTTCCCCATACTTAGAACTGAAACTCAAACATTTTTTTTTCATCAAACCCATACGTGTGGGGTATCTATGGATAGGTCTTTAAAAATGACATTGAGGTTTCTTACATCATTTTTTTCTAAACTGAATAGTTTGCGCGAGAGACACTTTCAAAGTGGTAAAATGTGTGTCCCCCCCCCCTGTAACTTCTAAAATAAGATAATGATAAAACTAAAAAAAATATATGATGTACATTACCATGCAAACTTCCACCGAAAATTGGTTTGAACGAGATCTAGTAATTAGTTTTTTTTTAATACGTCATAAATCGTAAACCGCAATTTATTTTACGGAACCCTTCATGTGCGAGTCCGATTCGCACTTGGCCGCTTTTTATAGAGTTGGGTGAGCATTTCTAAAATTGTTTGTACCTATAAGTGCGTCAATATTCTTCTTCGTGTCACATGATGTGGTCTGGTATTCACCGAGGGGATTGGTAGTAAAACACAGATTAGTATTCGAGTATACGCTGCAGCTGGTGGTAACAGCGACCACTCCGTAATATGCTGACGAGCGTTAGACTGGCCGAGGGGCGCTCCCCCCACCACCTGCAGGTACACATCTATTTATATAGAATACCATATATGAAATTACAAAAAATCTGGTAACAAAATAGGAAAATTGAATGCACTAACTATTTTTATTTAGAAATGCTCGGGTACGTTCATTGTAATATTTTTTTATTTACTAAACGCCGATAAGTCCTATATTTATACTATTAAACGAGCAATATTTGTATGTATACAGGGTGACTGGTAATTCGACCTATTCCTTGAAAGGGGTTATACTAGAGCTAATTTGCAACAATTTATGTCCAGTCAACCAGGGGTCGAAACTCGCTGGTTTCCGAGATATTCGAGCTTTTAGTTTGTGTGAAAAAAAATCTCCTTGCAGCCTTAAGCTGGTGATTGTGACAAAAGTACTTCCATTTGGATGGTAAAAAAACATTTTTGTCACAATCAGCACTTTAAGGCTGCAAGGCGATTTTTTTTCAAACAAACTAAAAACTCGAAAAATTAAAAAAAATCGTTTTTTGACCCCTGGTTGACTGGACATAAATTGTTGCAAATTAGCTCTAGTATAACCCCTTTCAAGGAATAGGTCGTATTACCAGTCAACCTGTATCTACGGATATATTTGTAATCACGTTCTCGCAAATGGCTCTAACTATTTCAATGAAATTTGGAATGTAGAAGCTTACGGGGGCGAAAAATCGATCTAGCTCGGTCTCATGTCTGTATCTCCGTATTATTTCCATTTTCATCCGATTAAAACTCGGTCGCCCAGGGACTTATACTTAAAATGCCGCTAGAACTATAGAACGCCTGACAACTTCTGAATAGCTATGAAATGTATATCGGTATCAATTGCACTCACGCTTTAGTAATCTGCGGCGGCTATTAATATGGCCATGTCTATCACATACCTACTGAATATAAAGTAAAACATTCGTCTCTTTCCGTCACATGGTTATTTCATAATGTAACAAAGTCAAAGATAACACGTCCTAACCTAACGACCCTAGGAATAAAGGCGTGTCAAATTTGACGACCGCTTTAGCCTAGTTGGTAGTGACCCTGCCTACGAAGCAAGAGGTCCTGGGTTCGAATCCCGGTAAGGGCATTTATTTGTGTGATGAGCACGAATATTTGTTCCTGAGTCATGGATGTTTTCTATGTATTTAAGTATTTATTTCTCTATATAAGTATATATATCGTCGTCTAGTACCCATAGTACAAGCTTTGCTTAGTTTGGGACTAGGTTGATTTGTGTAAGATTGTCCGCAAATATTTATTTATTTTATTTTATTTATATACAGGGAAATTTGCTCTTAAGAGTCACGAGACCGATTTTAGAAAAAAATTAAACTGCATCCATTTCTGTAAATTAAACTATGAAATTCGGCATCTTCCTGTGATTGTAGACCCTTTAGGGTTCCTTAGCAACAATTGTTCCTTACAACCAGCACTATTAATTTACGCAATAATGCTTAAAATGGATCTAATTTGCATGCATTTTAACTATGAACGATTTTAATTTTTAATTTAGCCATAAGAAAAAATAAATAAAATTTACGCAAATAAACGAACTCTGATTTTTAGACAGATTTGACCGGGTTCGATTCCCGGCAGTGTAAATTTTTGAATGATGTTTGCCCCGTTTGAATAATACACTCTGTATATAGGTACGCATATGTGTCATCATCCCCCCAGCCCTTTCCCCGGTTGTACCTACTCCCAAGATCTGCCGTAGGCGCTAGTTTTACGAAAGCGACTGCCATCTGACCTTCCAACCCAGGAAAACTATAACTTGTTTCCTCCGGCTTCGGCTTCCTCGTCTCCTTGTTCTGTCTCACTTCCGGCAAACCTTTTCCCAGCTACTTATAACTTGAATCGTTTCATGACGAGAGTGAATAGGCAGTATATAGGTATGAATGTAACACCCTTGACCTCATTGTCACTTGCCATCGGGTGAGGTAGTGGTCAAATGCGGCGGTTGAGCCATTTTACGGAAAATTTATACTAAGCAGAAAAGTCCGCTAACGAAATTCTAAGTTTCGATCAAAGCGGAAAATTTAAAAATTATTCGCCACGAGCGGGATTTGAACCCGCAACCTCTGGAATCCGTCCACTGCTTTTATCCAACTGAGCTACCGTGGGTCCCGCCAGTGGCAACGAATCTTTCAATCCCTTCACTCTTCTAATTAACCTTAGGGAGGCTCGTAGCGACATCTGCCGTGAAGTTGTTAACACACTTCTAATACGGCATCAACGTTCCATTTTATGGAAAGTTGTACACTAGACAATTTTTTTTAAATTTTGATAAAATTGGGTTTTTTTTTACTTAATATCGAAAGTACTTTCGAATGTTGTAGGAGAAAAAAAGTGTCCCAAGATTTTTTATTCCATTCCGTTACCGTTTGCATACTGGCTAAGCTCGTATGATGGTGACGGAACGAAAAACTTAAAATTGTATGTAACATTTTGGACACCTTATTTCTACTATTACGTTCGAAAGTGCTTTTGCTTCTGAGAAGAAAAAACGAGCGTTTTTCAAAAAAAGTGTAAAAAACATTTTTTTTTTCAAAATACATTTTTTTTTTCAAAATACATTTTTTTTGTTTTTTTTTCTCAGAATCTTTGATACTATCGATCCACATACAAGAAAAAAAGTGTCCTAAATATTCCATTCCAGATCGTCACATTTTTGTATGCAGTCTTTTTTTATTTATATAGTCGTGACGCACTGGAATAAAAAATTTACATAGTAAAATCTGGGACACTTTTTTTATTGTATGAGGATCGATAGTATCAACGATTCTGAGTAAGAAAAACCAAAAAATTTCGAATTCTGAAAAAAAAAATGTTTTGTATACTTTTTTTGAAAAACGCCCAAACCCGATTTAATAAACCTAACTTTCCGTAAAATGGCCCACATAATAATAAAAAACCGGCCAAGTGCGAGTCGGACTCGCGCACGAAGGGTTCCGTACCATTATCTATAAAAAACTATTTTATTCTGTGTTTTTAGTATTTGTTGTTACATAGCGGCAACAGAAATACCTACATCATTTGTGAAAATTTCAGCTGGAACTATCACGGTATCAGAGTATACAGCCTGGTGACAGACAGACGGACGGACGGACGGACGGATGGACAGCGGAGTCTTAGTAATAGGGTCCCGTTTTACTCTTTGAGTACGGAACCCTAAAAAGAAATAGCGGCAGCTGATATTAATTTTGGTGACTGTACCATGCTCCATTCAACTATGAACAGGGAAGTGAAGTCAGTATCATCAATTGCACACGATAAAATTACGCCATACAAATCTTATCGCCGATATAAAATTGTAATCACGATTCTATTAAAACATGCCCGATTAGTTCCGCGTTTCAACACGCGTTTATCGTTAACCAGCTGCGATTTACAACTGGTTTCACATCACCTCACTAGTATTACGTCGACACCGCTATTCGTAATTACGACACGTGGTCGGGGGTCTAGCTACACTGGTTGCTATGAGGGGAGATGAGATGAGGCGTTGTAACGGCCCTGGGTAATTCACAACTTTTTTTTTGCGTGAATTCAAAACCCGACATGCGGTCTCTCTGTATCTCTGTCACCAGGCTGTATCTCATGAACCGTGATAGTTAAACAGTTGAAATTTTCACAGATGATGTATTTCTGTTGCTGGTATAACAACAAATACTAAAAAAACAGAATAAAATAAATGTATAAGCTCCTATACAACAAACGTGATTTTTTGCTCGTTTTTGGTTGATATTCTTGATAACGGCAACAGGTAGACGCTTTTCACAGAATAATTAGTTATAGATTCACTTTAAAAATAAATAATTAAATTAAAATAAAACAAATATTTAAGGAGGGCTCCCAATGCTCCCATACAACGTGTTTTTTTTTGCAGTTTTTATAGATAATGGTACGGAACCCTTCGTGCGCGAATCCGGCTCGCGCTTGGCCGGTTTTTTTTTTTTCAAAACCCGACATTTCCGATACCACGTCGGTGGCAAACAAGGGTACGGCTCGCCTGGTGGTCGGCCACCAAAGCCTATGGACGCTTTCAAATCCAGTGGGTTTATTTGCCTAGGTAAGAGGTAACTAGAAGCAGTCAATAAAAATGTTCGTATTCATTCTCTCATTTGCCTAACTCCCTCCATTTTTTTGCCCGACTACGGCAGAATCGAAAGGAAGAATGTTTGTATTTACGTAGGTTTCACTGTAGTTTTTAACCTTTTGACAGCTAAAGACGGCTGTGGACGCGGACGAAAACTCGTGCCACTGAAGCCACGGACGGCCACAGCCGCGCTTGACGTTTGCGTTAATTTTATGTAATCTAGTCCCATAGTAAGCTCAATAAGGCTTGTGTTATAAGTACTAGACGACGATATAATTAATAGATATACATACTTAAATACATAGAAGACATCCAAGACCCAGAAACAAATATTCATACTCATCACACAAATATTTGCCCTTACCGGGATTCGAACCCAGGACCTTCAGCTTCGTAGGCAGCGTTACTACCCACTATAGTCCAGGCAATGAACTGACAACTTGTATGGAAAAAATGACAAATTTGGAAATAATTAATAATAGCTGATTTTTTCTTTGTAATGGATACATTATCAATTAAATAGTTACCTAGCGACAAAATCCAACAAAATTTCAGAAATCGAAAAGATTATACCTTAACTAGCTTCTGAAAAGTCAGAAAATATATTAATAAATGGTTTTATCTTTATTTTGGTTCATTTACATTTGCTTTATAATATTCAAGATAAATAATAAAAAAAAACAATTAATGTTTTATTTAAATCTATATAAATACTTCCGGGTGGAAAGTTTGTTGGATTCTTGAATAAAGCATCTTAGAATAATGTTTTAAAATGATGTACAGATAAAAAACGCTATTATAAATTACTGATTTTCAAAACCGTATTTTGCCTGGAGTACTAGGCTAACCAGTCGTCAATACTGGATACTATATACTGGATCTGAGTTGATTTGTCTAAGCTTTGAGAATACCAGGCCAGTTGTATGGCCACAATGCTGCCGTTGCATCACCGCGGGCGCCAGTGATTCCCATGACTTTATTGACACCAACTGCGGCTGATTGCCGTGGTGACATGCTTGTTGCACATCACAACACAGGCAGTTATATACCTTAAGGCTTGTACACCCGCTAACGTCCTTGAGTCGTCGTCCGTATGGGCCAGCGCGCGACTGATCGGGCCTGCCGAGCCTCCGCGCTCGCGCATTTTGTAGGTATTTAAACATAGTAATTAAGATAATCATTTTATCTATTCAAACTCTGCGAATTTGTCTATAAATATTTAATAACTTTATTTGAGTACAAAAATTTAATTTAAAATATCTATAGTTTAGTCATAATATTGAATAAACTTTACAAAAAGAGGTAACTTTGGGATTTTTTTCTATCGAGTGAAGTTCATTAGATCGCGTAACTGAATGCGACTTTGACTAGATTAGATCCTTAAGTAATACGTATCTTTTTTTTAGATTTTTGAACCCTATTTTCTACGTCTGAGATTGTTTTAAAAAACTCGAAAAAGCTGCCCCTGTTGACTGTCGAGCCTTAATGATATCTACTCTTTCCGATATACTCAACTTTTAAAGCCTGAAGACTCTCATAGTGTGGAGCGGCCTAAGGGGAGTAGCTACGACAAATTATTTTTGAAACGCTAAATGTTGCCCTCCGATATTTGATTAATAATCTGAACGTTAGAATTTTCTCTAGAACATTAAATACTACAAAGAAATAAAAAAAACCGGCCAAGTGCGAGTCGGACTCGCGCACGAAGGGTTCCGTACCATTATCTATAAAAACAGCCAAAAAATCACGTCTGTTGTATGGGAGCCCCCCTTAAAAAAATATTTTATTTTGTTTTTAGTATTTGTTGTTATAGCGGCAACAAAAATACATAATACCTATGTGAAAATTTCAACTCTCTAGCTATCACGGTTCCTGAGATACAGCCTGGTGACAGACAGACGGACGGACGGACGGACGGACGGACAGCGAAGTCTAAGTAATAGGGTCCCGTTTTACTCTTTGAGTACGGAACCCTAAAAAACAGCCAATTTCACCTTAAAATTTGCTACTTACTGGTTCTAAACGAAAAGTAATATTTTTATGGTTAATTCGATAAAAAATTGTTGTACTAAAAGATAAAATAAAAATAATTTATTTCAGACCATACCTACTCGTAAATCTCGTAATACAGACTATCCATATTTATGTTAGTAAAATCTTACGTATAATATTGTATGTTATCGTATATTAATATCTAATTTATTTATTTTAATCTGAACGTTCGATACTCCGTAATTATCATTCGTTTTGAAATTAAGTAACTGCATTTTTATAAAAAAAATTGTAAGTTGTTCCATGCGCGGGCGTCGACTCAGCACACAGCATATCGAGCTAATAATTTTATTACTATTGGCTCTGTGAACTGTAGAACTCGCAAGCCTGTCGTTTTTATTTTTTTTTAGAAAATTTGAATCCTCAATAAAAATCTATATAAATACTGAAACTGCTTACAAAATTTCAAGAAAATCGGTAGAGACAATGTGACCTGTAGATGAGAACAGGGCTGTTATTCGCTACGCGTTAATGCGGCTCACCCCGCCGGTCACCCGTTACGAAACTAGACCTCTACCTACGCTTAATTACTAGATTACTACGCATCGCGGTGTCAAGGTATGATTGAGGGTGAGCATTGAGGTGAGTTTAAAACAAGTTACAGAATAGGGGGGCAGGACAGCCAATTATCGAACGAGCGAGACGAAATTCATTAAAAATCAGCAACACAGTTCATTAAAGTTAGCGCCTAAAATGGCCTAAATCTCTATTCTAGGACCTCGACTAGACTCTAGGCTCTAAGTGACCCATTCATCTACATTACAAGAGTTTCAGTTTTGTTTTCTGCCTTTCATCATATCAGCCGAAAGACGTCCACTGCTGGACATAGGCCTCCCCCAAAGAGAGCCTCCCCCAAAGAGTGCCACCCGCATCCAGCGGACTCCCGCGACCTTTAAGGTACCAGGTCATCAGTCCACCTTGTGTACTACTGTGCCTACCCATGCCGCGCCTTCCGGTACGTGGTCGCCACTCGAGAACCTTTCCGCCCCAACGGCCATCAGTTCTACATGCAATGTGCCCCGCCCACTGCCACTTAAGTTTAGCGATTCGGAGGGCTATATCGGTTACCTTGGTTCTGCTGCGGATAGCCTCATTTCTGATGCGATCACGCAGAGAAACTCCCAACATAGCCCTCTCCATTGCCCTTTGGGTGACTTTGAGCCTTCTTATGAGGCCCATTGTAATTGTAAGCGACCACGATTCAGTGCCATATGTCATCACTGGCAACACACACTGGTCAAAGACTCTCGTCTTGAGACGCTGCGGAATATTGGACCGCTTCTTTCTGCCTTTATAACTATGTAATGCGATTTTGACGAAGTGTAAGAAAGCAAAACGCTTTAAAAACTTCAATTATTCCGTGTGCTAGTTCGTTTGAATAGAAGATCCTTACGAGCATAATATACTGAAAGTGAATCTGTTCCACTTTCCCAACTCAGTTGTTCAAGTTATTTTTGTACATTTCTTTGTAATATCTCGGGTCATGAGTCATGGCATGGCGTGACAGCAATTACAACCTCATGGTAGCCATATTCTTTAGTTTAGTTTACTTAATAACATAATAATGATAATTTACTATGCTTTGCTGGGTCTACAACTAAAGAGGCCCTGTCAATTGGGGTGCGTGCAGACACCAAATAAAATAACCAATAATGATGAATTATCTCGAAAAAAGATTAAAATTAATGTCAAATAGAGAAAAAGGTAAAGCAGGGGTTTAAATAATCACAATGTTATAAGTGTCCAAAGTTTTAAGAGAATATACCCCATATTCTGTTCCTTTTCCGCAAAACGCACCTTCTTATGAAACGATTGTCATTTAATATGACGCTCGGGGATCGTGACGTCACGATCCACGAGCGTTGTCTCACTCTTAACAAGCAATATGAAAACGGTTGTAGCTTCGTATTTTTTTGAGATATGGGATTTTTGTCACTAGGCATATTTTTTGCCTTCTTTCTTTTGGAGTAATAATAAATGTTGAGTTTGACACCCCTATTTGCCATTCTCTGGGCTAGTATTCGGAACGTGCTAATGCGCCTCACCTCACCCGACACGCCTAACGAAACTAGACCTGCGGCGCTACCACAAACTTTGAATCTCAAACTTCGTATACCTCCGTCTCTACTGTCGCTCGAGTACCATAAACAATAAGTGCGATAGAGACGGAGATATACGAACGAAGTTCGAGATTCGAAATTCTTGGTTATAGCTCTGATTACGCTGAGTTACGAATCGCGTCGTCAAGATATATTTGTGGGTGAACGGTGAGGTGAGGTTAAATCAAGTTACAAAATAGCGGGGCTGGTGACAATAGGGAACATTACTGCAATGTTCTGCCGCCAGAGTGCAGCACTATGACAATTAGTAAACAGTTTTTTTGACAACTTTGACAAGTCCTTCAAAGCTCTGGATCAAATAGGGAAGAAAATATTTCAATAAATAAATTGCATCAGTGCCGCGTAATTGGATGCAAGAACGAAGGGCATCATTAATTTCCTAACGAACCGATGATACGAAAACTATGGGAAGCGGCAATACGTCGTAAAGCAAAAAAAGCCCTCATCCACCTTTAAATGGCTATAGGATGCCATTTTAATATCACAGTAACAGTACCTACAGGTATTTTACACACGAATGATAATAAAACGATTGTAGTTTAACGCGTTTTCATCAATTACTTGTTATTGTTTGTTAGGTAAATAAATATGACATTGTACGTCATGGCGGTTTGTTTACGTGTTGTGTTAGTGTCGCCCCCTACGCAGAGCTTTGCGTAATGTTCCCTATTGGGAATGGATGAAAATTTTAGAAGTGCCTGATTATTTTTTTGGTGATAAATAGGAATAACCTTCCTTAGCACCAGAAAAAATTTGCAGACTTTTCAGCTGCGTCAATTATTTTTGAAAAATATGAACAGTTTCCTCACTTAGTTACGTTTTGGGTTTAGGACATCAAATATGACAATTTGCTTGATCCGTCTCATATAACAAAAAAATATCTTAAAAATCCGTGCTAAACTGACACTGGCAATATTTGTCATTGTCAAAGTCAGATATTTAAAATATTTTTTTGTAATATGAGGCGGATCAAGGAAAGTGTCTCATTCGCCGACTTCGCCGTCCTAAACCCCAAACATAAGTGAGGAAAATTTTTAAATTTTTCAAAAATAATTGAAGCAGCTGAAAGGTCTGCTACTTTTGTCTGGTGCTAAGGAAGGTTATGCCTATCACCAAAAAAATATTCAGGCACTTCTAAAATTTTCATCCATTCCCCATTGTCAACGCTTGCAATAATTAGGATCCATAACACTGTTGTTCATTTTGACTCATTTCTTATTTATAACAAGCAGCATTCAACCATCAAACTACTAAAGTATGTATACGCAATACATAACCAACAATTATGGCAAATTCAGTTCACAATGTCGCGCCTAATGTCAACAGTGATTCAGTGACCCGCTTGCACCCAAATTACCATAATCTTATGTTATCACAATTGCGTTTGACAAATACCTTAATGACAAAGAGCTAAGGACCATTATCGTTTGGGGGTTAGTAATGTTAACTTGGTAGGTAATTATTAAACTTATATTCAGAGGTGCGAACAAAGCCGCTCTTCAAAGCAAGAAGGCATTAAGTGAGTTTCAAATCGTCGATTCGTAATGCTTTTTTCGTAAGGTAGTGAATGAATTATAGTGCGATTCAGGGTAATCGAAGGATAATGTCGAGGGCGAAAAGGTCAACATCTGGGGCAAAGGGATATTTCTTTAGATTAGTTAGGGTGCCCTAGAAAAGTCAATTTTTTCTTATAATGTGTCACCAATGAGGGCAAACTGAATATTCACAGCACCAAACAATAGTTATTTGTTATAGAAGGGTGCAAAGTTGTATTTTACCCGCGAGTGTGGAATTGAAACACGAGCAAGCGAAAGGATTCTATGATTGAACCACGAGCGAAGCGAGTGATTCTAAAATAGAATCTTGAGTGTAGCGAGTGTTTCAACACACGAGAAGTAAAATACATTTGCACCCGTGTGTAACCCAAAACTTTTCAACTCACTGTAGCGAGGAAAGTGCAACATGCAAAACAACTTAATTTAATTTAAAAAAAAATTACAGTAATGACATGTGTGTTTCATTAAACTAACAGTACCTACAGTATAAGTTAAGTAACATCAAACTAAAATTGTATTGTTACTTTTATTTAATCGTTGGCATGAGGATCACATTTAAATTAACCGAAATACATTTATCAGGTATGTCACCAATGAATTACCAAGGATCTTAACCATTCAGCCGCGTCAGTTGTGAAGGAGATCAGGTCTTTCCGGGCTTCCATGGTAGCTAGGCGAGTCAGTCGCTATAAAGATGTGATGCTTTAGGTATTCAATCCCGGAATCCCGCGGAACTTAAATAATTAAAATATCATTTTTAAGAAGCCGACTCCATACTTGTAAGTATATCGC
This sequence comes from Epinotia brunnichana, assembly GCA_963854355.1. Taxonomy (NCBI): domain Eukaryota; kingdom Metazoa; phylum Arthropoda; class Insecta; order Lepidoptera; family Tortricidae; genus Epinotia; species Epinotia brunnichana. The sequence goes on along the minus strand of OY977951.1, from coordinate 27,112,885 downwards.
GATAGGCATAAAAGCCCCCGAATTTCCGAACCCTGGTCATTATATTAGCAAATGACAAAGGAAAGGTACACTAATTGTCGGTTTAAGTCGATTCTTGTTTTCTAAATTTATATTTTTAAGACTGGCTCGCGCTTTATTCTGCACATAGAGCCACTACCTAGTACCTAGTGTATGTATATAGGAAGCTATATTTAGATAGAGTAAGACCGATTCGATTAACCGACAAACAACTTTGTAACTCATAGAAATCAAGCTACTAAAATCTCGTTCAGGTACCGTTCTAGACTAAATTAGGTTCGCTCGATCCAGTTCTAGACTCAGTGCAGATAAAGGCTCAATAAGCGTAGTCAATTTCATTAAAAGGCGAAAGCGGTATCTCAATGTTATTTAATGGTTTCTAGCAATCAGTAGGCTTTTAAATGAAATAAATTTGATTTATATCGGTCGTTCTTTTTTTTTTTTATACAACGACGGTGGCAAACAACCTTACGGCCTGCCTGATGTTAAGCTGGTATCGTCGCCTATGGATACTTGTGAGTCCAGAAGAATCACAAGTGCGTTGCCGACCCTTTATTCACTTGAGGATTCGCTGTGTTGGCAGATAGAGACTTGCTGGTCCCTCACTCCCAACACAGCGCACCCTAGGGAGCTCTGGCGACCTTAACTCACCACCAGGAACACAACACCACATACTTCATAGCATGCAATACTAGGTATAGCAACACTACAAAGCAGTGGCGCTATTATGGCTGCGGTCTTCTGTAAGGTGGAGGTACTTCCCCGGTTGGGCTGCTCCACATACGAGCGAGATGACATCCCGCTGTGCCCTACCTCTCTCACTCACGTTCTGATGAATATGTGGTCATAATTTGATATGAATATGGCCACGACTGCGTAGTGCAAGTGTTTGGTTCTGCGAAACAGACGACTGGATATAAATATGAGTACAATTAGCGCTTTTCTTATCCACCATGACTTATTATACCACTTTATAAAATGTGAATACGTCCTTTGCACCCCCTCTAACTAGTAACGCACTTTCTATCCACTACTACTTATATATAAATTATAATGGGTCTCCTCTTGTGACACACGGACAGACGCCGAGTGATCGCATAAGTGTTCAGTTGGACCAATTTTGTTACGGAACGCTAACAAAATAGTCAATTTAATTCACAGATATGTTGTTTCTACAAAACCATAGCATTGTTTTCGTCTACTAACCTAAGTACAATAGCATTCACGGTCACCGTACTCACTGTGCATCGCAATTGCGCACACGCATCTAGGGTCCCGGCCTCGTCTTCTTTGCGCCCACGTGCCCTACTTCGTGATACCACGTGGTACAGTCGAAAACAATTACACCCGTACAATTCCCTGTTCAAATATATGTTAAGTTATATTGAGTGATTAGAATAGGTACCTAAATCGTACATTTTGTAGCATTCGGTGCAGCGTGGTTGTGTTAACGGAGTTTGTATAGGTAGACGATTTCAATCAAATTGTTAATTAAGGTTAATACTTAGTGACTCTGTGAGATATAGGCTATCCTTTAGAAACGCAGTTCACGCGCAACGGTGAGGCCACTAAAACTAGGCCATAAATGGCCCAGTACGCCGATCGGTGGAACAAAATTGGTGCGTTTGTGTGCGTATTGGCGCGTGTGAATACGAGTTGATCACAACTACATGAATCCATTTTATGCCTCACGCTTGGCGCATCGGCCGTATGAAACTATCCTTCTATGCGTTATTATTCTAAGAAGCTATCTTAAAAAAAAAAAACTAAAAAGTGACTTGACAAAAAAATCTATGTAATTAACGAACCTGCTCACGAAACTTCACGAAAATCGGTTGAGCTCTAGAGGAGAACTGCTAGTACGAACGTTTTTCGGCCCAAGCTGCATGCATAGGGTTTGCAATCCGGATCCGACTTCTATGGAAAGATCCGGATCTTTTCATACAAGTCGGATCCAGATTGCAAACCCTATGCATGCAGCATAGAACTCCGTACGCGTCGCTCGCCCGTTCGATTAACGTTATTAAATTGAAATTGTTAACGTTCCGTTAACAACACTGCACCGGAAATGCTACAAAATGTACGATGTCTCCTGAATGCTGTTTAACAATAATAGTAGATTGTTAACGAAGAGCATGAGCGTTTCAAATAGGTAATAGTAACAATACCTACCTAATAATTATTTAATTTACTTATTACTATTGTATTAAATTAATTTATTTATTTATTTATCTAAACGAGTATTATAGTTATGTCATATGTAACTTATGTGTAATGTAGTAATTTTTCTAAATTGTAAATATAATTAAAAAATTGTGCCTATGCCCGAAAAGGGTAAAACTGTTGGAACACATAATATCATGCTTCTGCACCTGTGTACCCCTACCTACATAGAAACCAACTGCGCAAGATAGTGGGTATAATAACAGGACACAACACCTTGATCAGACACCTCTATAACTTAGGTATCACAGACAGCCCCATGTGCAGAGCGTGCATGGAGGCAGAAGAAACGACTAAACATATACTACTGGACTGCAAGGAGGTAGAAGTATACAGAATGAAGCACCTAGGTTCTCCAAACACACTACGGGACGCAGTCAGCAACACCAAGGCACTCACCAACTTTTTAGACGAGCTGCACGGCTATCACAAGACGGCGCGCGAGCTCTCTCGATTTTTCTCGCACTATCCGTCTCATTCTTATTAGAACGCTTCGAAAGAGAGGTATAGAGCGAGAAAAATCGAGAGAGCTCGCGGGCCGTCTTGTGATAGCCGTGCTGGGGTGGTTAGAGTAGCGCCACACCGCCGTTTGACGCAAAATAGGCACAATGGATGTCGACTTGCGGAAAACGCCCAGTATAACTAACTAACTAACTAACTAACCCCTACCTACACGGTTTTATACAATTTTCTATTTCTATTTATTTCTATTAGGTACCTAATTTAACTCAAATTATCAACATCAACTTTAAATATAGGGAACATTACTGCAATGTTCTGCCGCCAGAGGCAGCACTACCCCTAATAGTAAACCAGTATAGGAATATCGAGATTCACACACACATGCACAATTGATTGTCAAATGAGTGACAAGGATGATTGCATAGACAATACCGCAAGGAACGAAATACAATGTCAACGCTGCTAGTGTCGCCACCTACGAAGAGTTTTGCGTAATGTTCCCTATTAACACGGTTTTTTTTGGTTATTGACATTGTTTAATTCACAGACACTGAAATAAATAAATGTTTTTCATGTAATATATTTACCATTGTTAACAGTCCACAAAGTCACTTAAAAGTCGATCGCGGGTCCACAGGTCGCTGTCTGAATACGAAAGTTGATGGCGCTGATTCAGAGAATCCCTTTGTGTCATACCATAATACCATTTCATAGTTCTTACACAGAAATAAATGTCAACTTAGAAAAAACCCCCAATATTTTCATTTCAAAGTCCAATATCTTAAAAACGGCTAAACCGATTTTGTTGAAACGTAGCTAAGAACCATCTCGATCACGTCAGCTTTCGACCAAAAAAACCGCATTAAAATCGGTCCACTCGTTTAGGCGCTAGGGCGCTACGATGCCACAGAGAGACACGCAGACACGTCAAACTTATAACACTCCTCTTTTTGCGTCGGTCGAGTGTTTAAAAATACACACTTTGATTCGAGGTAAATATTCTTGAACCAAGATATTATGTCGAATGCAGCGAATTTATCTTGACTCTTTGAGTCAAGCTTTGTTCCCTTGGTTCGAGAGAAGTATCATGTTTATTTTCTTGTAATATATTTTTTCCCGTTGCATTCTGAACAGTATTCAGTTCTGTTTCTCTCCCGCTTGCTTAGTCAATAGTAACGCTAAATATTATGATATTTTTTGTTACTCAATGACAAATTATGTTTTGGTTATAATATTTTGGTTTATGAGGTATGTTAATCCCCATGTTAATTTGGTACAGTAATCTAAGAAAGTAGACAATATTTCGACTCTGTTTTTATTAATATTAAGATTCAAAAGAGGTACGAGAACTGTCATGGCTGAACGAAGGTCACAATTGTCACAAATTAAGTATGAAATTCGCTTTTTTCGCAAAACTTTGGATACCGTAAATACGTCTACCTAAAATATACCTAACCTTCAAATTGTATGCAACCTCTTAGCATATACCGACTTAGGTACAGGTAATTTTCTTCAGTTTTCTTTATGCATGAATCAAAATGGGAACATACATTAAGATTAATTGTGCATATCTTATTGTTGTGTTCGTCGTTATAATAATGACTTACTTACGAGTACATGTTCTTTGTGACAAACGTGTATGGCTTTCATACAACTTGTTCACCTACTATTCTAGTTATAGCAATCGAAAGTTAAAGCACTTAAATGCATTAAACGTGAAGATTACATCCATCAATATTAAGATTAAAGATATTAATAATTACTGAACACATGTCGTACAGTCACAAAATAATATCCATTCGCCTTATTACAATGGAATAAGTTTCAAACTAAACATTTATTTAACGTCGACCGTACCAAGCACTTAAGTCGTGCACTGGTTGACATTTTAATTTTAACCAAGAACCTCTAACAATAACTTTGCACATTACGCAAACCATTGCTGTTTCATACAGTGACATGTTTTGAAGATACAATATAGAGGAGGCAATGTATGCGACATAGCCGTAGAGTCCTAGACAGTCCTAGTGTGATGACTTTATCATGGTGAGGACTAGTTAAGATCGTGATCGTGACAGAATGCGCTTACGTTCCCCTTATTGCAGTTGAGTATAGTGATGTCAAATATCTTGACTTTTTTTTTTTTTTAGTCGTATGGCATACATTATTTGGCCTTTGAGTTTGTCACTTTTTAGTACCACCCAGGGGACACGTGCAGGGTGGTGGTAGGCCTACGGACGCAAGTGACAGTTGTCCCCCCTTTGTCAAGTGAGTGGGCAACTCGACTGTTAGAGGTTCTTAAGCCGCCCGAAGGCATCTAACTCGGCTTAACGACTACTGTCATAGACATCATCCGGGATCAACTGCTAAGCGTGCCTTCACGCACTTATTGCACATATTTTAATTTTTATTTATATATGCATTGCACGGAAGCGCTCATTTATAGTAACCACTCAAACAGGCGGTCACCCATCCAAGGACTGACCGCTGCAATCTTTGCTTTACCTGCGTTATCGTTTCCGATTCGCAGGCGCCGCTGGGCTATGAACACTTTTGACTTAAAATATGGTTGTACATTTTAAACGTTATTCTGTCCCGTTATCCTGGAGGCAATATGACAGAATTTCTGAGAAAAATGGTTACAATATGGACTTATATCATACTTAGAAGATTCCACCCTATCTTACAAGAAAAGAAAATCCAACATTTGGTGAATTTGATAGCAGTTTTAAAAAGAGACCCAGGATATGTGACCATGGCAACTAGTGACAGAAAAAGTTGATTCACCCAAATGCAATATTGCCATTTGAAATGATATAGTAAACTAGGTGTGCCAACAATTAATAGGTAACTTTATTATGAGTGGGCACCTTTATGGAAGGTGTTCAAATAACTTTAAGGAAATTGTAATCTAATCTATATTTATACTCATACTGTTCTTATAAAAGCTAGATGGCGATGGCGCTACGCTCCCAGTCTGCTCCGACTTTAAGTACCTCGGTTCGCTTCTATATCGACCTTGATGTGAAAAACCGAATGAGCGCTGGGTGGATGAAATGGCGACAGGTCTCCGGAACAATATGCGATGGCAGAAAACCTCTTCGGTTGAAGGGCAAAATCTATAAGACCATTGTGAGGCCTGTCGTCATGTATGGATCTGAATGTTGGGCTTTGAAGGTGACGGATAAAAAGAGTTTGCATGTTACGGAGATGAGAATGTTAAGATGGATGTGTGGTGTGACGAAGATGGACAGAATAAGAAATGAGTATATTAGAGGAAGTCTGAAAGTACCTATTATCGACAAATTGAGATCCCATCGCCTTGCGTGGTATGGGCATATTATGCGGAGGGATGACAGTCATGTGACCAAAAGAGTGTTAGGTATGAACGTGGAGGGATGGAAGAAACGAGGTAGGCCAAGGAACAGGTGGATGGACTGTGTGAGTGAGGATATGAAGAGGAAGGAAGTAAGTGTCGAGATGACGAGTGACAGGGAGGTATGGAAGAAAAGGACATGCTGCGCCGACCCCAAATAAATGGGATAAGGGCAAGAAAATGATGACTGTTCTTATAAAGGAGAAAAATCTGATTGTAGCTTTATAAGTTTGTAAGTACTTATGTAGACTTGTAGAGGTTAATCTCCAGAACCTTTTTCTACTTACTATCCGATTTCCAAAAAATATTTAACTAGTTTATAGATGGACTTTCTGGGTGTTTATTTGCTATATATTGTCCCACGGGTCTGCTTGGCTTTTCTATAATATGCCGGGCGAAGCCGCACGGACAGCTAGTATTAAATAATCAAAGCTGCCGTCAATGAAACCTACCTCCACACCATATTACTACATCGTAATACCTTTTGTATTGTTTATATTCTCAGAGCGACATTTACATGGCAAGAGCAACTATCAAAATGATTTATTCGTTTTAACGCACTGTTCTAAATTAAACCTTATGGCAAAGTACATTAGGCCGATTATTGAATAAGTACGGTGAAGGAAATAAGCTGTATTGAGCATGGATACAACGCGGCGTGTCGCGCTACTAGAATCCTAACGATCGACTGTACTGAGGGCCTACCGCGAAAGGCATTCGAAGTTTCCCCTCTCTGTCATACTTACGAGTTCGTACGTAAGTGCGACAGAGAGGGAAAACTTCGAATGCCGTTCGCGGTAGGCCCTCTGACGTTCGTTCCGTACAGTCACCGCCAAAAATCATACTCCTACTATTATTGGAACGGAATGCCTGTCAATTCGTACACATTTTGACGTATTATATGGCAGATTTGACGACCTGTAGCCTGGTTGGTCTGTAACTAGTGACCCTGCTTACGAAGCCGGAGGTCCCGGGTTCGAATCCCGGTCAGCGGCGCTACCACGAACTTCGAATCTCGAACTTCGTATATCTCCGTTTCGGTCGCTCGTGTACCATAAACAATAAGTGCGATAGAGACGGAGATATACGAAGTTCGAGATTCGAAGTTCGTGGTAGCGCCGCAACGTGTAAGCGAGACTGAGTAAGAAACATTCAAACATCTTTTATGTTTATTAATAAAACGAGGTGTGATCACTTATTATTCATTTAATTACATTTATTTATTTAGGTACCAATTTGATCTGCGCCCGACCAATTAAAGATATCATGTATCCGAAACGACGACTGACGGCTAACATAGGTAGGTACGCCATTGAGCTCCGTTTGGTAAGTTTTAAATCAATGTATCCAAACATCTATAACAGCCGCCTTAAGGCCTATTTTTTATTTTTTTTTTGGGAAGGAAGGAAAATGCTTTACGCATTCCTCCCGGGTGTGGGGACGGACCCGGGTGGATATGCGGGACTCCTCGTTGTGGGCTAATGAGGCCCCGAAGCCGCCTTAAGGCCTACTAAGAGGCATTCTCCTCTTCAATGGAATATGTATACCATTCTAAATTAGAACATTGCATTTCTTTTGTTTAATTCGATTTAAAAACGAAACGAACATTTCAAATTACAGTTGATTGGTTGGTGGCTCGTGGATTAAATACCGTGGATTTGCGTAGCACCTGTGCTTGCGAGTGTCTCACGACGTAATTCGTGGTGTTATGCGCCGCGCACGCCGTGTGTACACATGCCCTTATACTCCGACTGATGCAAGACACCTTTAGAAATCTAACTCTAAGGTCCTGTAAAGGTCACCAGGCAATAATCCGTTATTGTGTAGAGTTAACATTTTTGGCAACCATTTTTCCACGAATTACCGATTGAGCTGAAATTTAAAATTAAATTTGGCGACAAACCTAACTTAGCGGGGGCACGGTATGGTACCACCGAGCTGAGCTGATGGTGAAGACAGAAGGCTATAGCAACTCCTAGACAGCACTAGACCTGCACCCGTCGTATTTGGGCTGTACATCACCGATTAGTTGATGAATTATTTATTGTGCATTTTTTTTCTCAGTAACTTTATTTTTTTGTGCATTTTAATTTAACAACTCAGTAACTCCATATTATATCATCATCACGATTCAGTCACGCCTCTCGCATTTACACACTTGCTAGAAATAGATGGTTCATTCCATTAAAACATGCGCAACATAACTGGCCGTTTACAAACCGTTCCAATGTCAACCGCGAAAAAAACAAATGCGGTTATTTTGACAATCGTCCCGTTCCAGAACATTCGTAATTTCACAGTCATGGACACATGATTCGACAACGGTATATATACCCATTTCAATTTCGGTGGCATTGCAGTGCATCGCCTTAGTCGGGGAATTAAAAAGTTTCCCGCTGTGCCGGTGGAAATTGGTTGAAATGCTGATACTCCAGGCAAAATACGGTTTTGAATAACATTAATTTATAATAGCGTTTGTTTTCTTTATATCATTTTAAAACATTATTCTAAGATGCTTTATTCAAGAATCCAACAAACTTTCCATCCGGAAGTATTTAAATAGCTTTAAATAAAGCATGAATTGTTTTTTTTTTTATTGTTTATCTTGAATATTATAGAGCAAATGTAAATGAACCAAAATAAAGATAAAACCATTTATTAATATTTTTTCTGACTTTTCAAAAGCTAGTAAAGTTATCATTTTTTTGATGTCTGAAATTTTGTTGGATTTTGTCGCTAGGTAACTATTTAATTGATAATATATCCATTACTTAGAAAAAATCTGCTATTATAAATTATTTCCAAATTTGACATTTTTTCCATACAACTTGTCAGTTCATTGCCTGGACTATGATGTTTTTGCGGCTGGCAATAATTTGTTTTTAATGTATAATTTGTACTAACCTCTAGTTTGTAAGTATGTGTATTGTAATTACCTACCTAAGCACTAACATTTATATGGACCCTGAGTCTGAAATAAATAAATAAATTAAAAATTAATAATGCAGCGAGAGATGCGCTGTTTTAAAATGATGATGAATTCTTTTCGGGTTTTCGGCCCAAATTAGACTGTAATTGTTATGATGGGCTCATTAAGATCCTTATTTGGACGTTGTGGTCATTATTATTTGTTTTTATAACATAAGCTGGTAATTGTGTCTCCTCTCTCTCCCTTATAAGTATTTTTAAAGATTTTGGATCCGCCTTACCAGACGAATAAAAAAAAAACAAAAAATACTATTAAATACTGTTAAATTTCTTTACACTAAGCTAATCTGTATTATTTCGAAAGGTTTTTTACTACACGTTAATATACTCGCTTGACGACCTCTGTAGCCTAGTTGGTAGTGACCTTGCCTACGAAGCCGGAGGTCCCGGGTTCGAATCCCGTTAGGGGCATTTATTTGTGTGATGAGCACGAATATTTGTTCCTGAGTCATGGATGTTTTCTATGTATGTATTTATTTCTCTATACATATTAAGTATTTATACCGTCGTCTAGTACCCATAGTACAAGCTTTGCTTAGTTTGGGACTAGGTTGATTTGTGTAAGATTGTCCGCAAATATTTATTAATTTATGTCTCTTCAATTAGTAAACAGCTAACATTTCATTTCTTACGGATATACATATTTTATAGTTTTCGCTCATAATTAATGTTCAAAGTATAAACATTATTACTTTATTGTTAATTAAAATACACGACCTTTGTCAAGAAAGCGCAAGCCGCGAAAGAGTCAGTGTGGTACAGCAGAGCCGGTCGGTTCTGGTCTGCGGGTTGCCACACCGAGTAAGGCGCTGTACGTGTCGCGCCTGCATTACTCCGCCACGACTGCTGACATGGTGGAGTATATTCACCAGAAGACTGGGTACTCGCTGAGGGTTTTCCAGCTGCGTTCGCGCCACTACGTGCACTTCAGCTCGTGTGTGGTGCGCGTGCCGCGGCCGCTGCAGGAGACCAGCGCGTGTGCTGACTTCTGGCCGAAGGGTGTCGTGTTTTGGCGGTTCCGGGGCAACCTACCGAATGCTACACCGGACTTGACGACACAACGGAGCCACGCTGTGATGTCGCCTCAATAATTAGTTTTTAATTTTATAATATTTTGTATGTATGTTAGTCTTTAAGGTATTTGTTACTATGGGCCTTATGCCTGAAATAAATTGTTTTATTTATTTATTTATTTAAAGTATCCATTACAGGTGCCACCAGCACCACGTATAACAACTTGGAAAAGTTGAAAAAAACCCCGTTATTTTCATTTCAAAGTTCAATATCTCAAAACTGACTGAACCAATTTTGTTAAAACGTACTTAAAAATCCGGCCAAGTGCGAGTCGGACTCGCGCACGAAGGGTTCCATACCATTATCAATAAAAATATTGATTTTATTTTGTTTTTAGTATTTGTTGTTATAGCGGCAACAGAAATACATAATCTGTGAAAATTTCAGCTAGAACTATCACGGTATCAGTGAGCCTGGTAACAGACAGACAGACGGACGGACGGACGGACGGACGAACGGACGGACGGACACCGAAGTCTTAGTAATAGGGTCTCTTTGAGTACGGAACCCTAAAAACTGCATTCAAATCGGTCCATTCGTTTAGGAGCTACGATGCCATACACAGATAGACAGAAACGTCAAACTTACAACACCCCGCTTTTGCGTCGTCGGGGATTAAAAAACATTTTTTTTGAAGTAAAAAAAGGTTTGAGTTCTACAGCTCGCAGAGCTACTAGTTTTCTTAAATATGCATTTACTGTCGAAGCGCGAAGACATTTACATCCAAGCAGAATCCGGGTCAAAAATATTTGAATAAGACTCATTGTCAAAAGCACAAAGGCGTCTTCACATATCTTTGACCCGGGTTTCGAACAGCTGTACATACCTACTCGTAATGTTATCTATGTACACTCACGAGCAAAAATATCGAATCACTTTGCATTTTTTCATGTGCACACAATATCTTTGTAAATCAGATTTTTCTAAATTATTTAAAAATATTATTATGTAACTTGAAATATTAGCTGTATAAAAAGCTATGAAACATGAAAATTGGCCCGGGATTTTTCAGATTATGGGCAATTTCCCGGTTTGTGAGCCTTGACGCGTTACGACGTGCATGAGTTGCACTACCCTTGACCCCTATATAACGGAGGTAGAGGGGGGGTTTCTTATCTGTCACTTATCAGAAATCGAACGGTACACATCTCCGCATATTATCCTGTGAAGAACACCTGGATAAAATGGAAGCCACTGAAGCTCAAGTCGCCGTAGTCATCCAGCTCCTGCAAGAAGGGGGTAATCAACGTTCAGTAGCTGCCGAGGTGAATCTGAGCCAATCTACAGTTTGTAAACTTTACCAGAGGTTTCAGCAACCTGGAGTTATTACTTCAACACCAAGAAGCGACCGCAGAAGGTGCACATCAGACAGGGACGACCGCTTCATTGTCTCAAAATCTCTCCGAGATCGTCACCAGAGAGGGTTTACCATCCAGCAGCATCTGCGTGAGGTGCGAGCAGTGGCTGCCAGCGAGTGAACAATGAGAAGAAGACTCAAGGCAGCGAATTTGATACCCAGGACGCCTGCGATGGGGCTCAGGCTGCTGGTGCGGTACCGTACAGCCCGAAAAGCATTTGCAGAAATTCATAAGAATTGGACCCTTGAGCAATGGACCCCAATTCTCTTCTCGGCCGAGTGCAGAATGTGTCTGAATGGTTGCGTCCGAAAGGGAAGAGTCTACAGGAGACAAGCAGAACGATATACTCAGTGTTGCTTCTCCGAAAGAGTCGCCTACGAAGGTGGCTCTGTTATGTTTTGGGGCGGCATCTCGTACGACACGCTGACTGAGCTGGTTTTCGTGTCTGGCGGTGGATTGACTGCTGACAGGTACAACACGGAGACTCTGGAAGAGCATGTCGTCCCTTATGCTCGTATTTTTGATGAGGGAATCATGCTTATGCAGGATAATGCCCCTTGTCATACCGCAAGGGTCACCGCTGCCTATCTCCGCTAGGTGGGCATTGAGACCATGAACTGGCCAGCGATGAGTCCGGACCTCAACCCTATTGAACACATGTGGGACTACCTGAAGATGGCTTTGCTGGAGGAGTGGGACGGTATTCCTCAAGACTACGTTAGAAAATTAATAAGGTCGTTGAAAAATTGCTTAAACTGTGTCAGCAGGGCTAGGGGTAGGGGGCAAGTCTAGGGGGGCAATACATGATACTAATTTAATAATAATAAATCGTATTGTATGTTAAATAAGCCTTTGATTCCAAGTTTGCCTTGTTTATTTTTAGAGCATTTTCAGGCTTCTTCCGTTATTTGGGCTTTTTTCAGCCTTTGGACCTTGAATATTATTAAATAAGCACATTTTCCAATGCGCTACATTATTAGCTTTTATTTAGTACCATAATTTTCAGATTCGGGTGGGAAATTACAAAGATATTGGATGCACATGAAAAAATGCAAAGTGATTCGATAATTTTGCTCGCGAGTGTAACGTAACAGCGGCAGCATAACTATGCATACGAAGACGTCAAAATTACCTACACAACTGTATTACGAGGCAATAAGAGCTTTTTTAGATCATTATTAGCTTATGTTTACTCACTACGTCACTACCTACCGTCATTTACCTTATTGAATGAAACACTTTCTTGACAACTTAATAATCATATACCTACTTAAGTAATTAATTTTTTTTTGTCTTGTGTTCTTTTATTTTAGAGATTAGAGTTAGAACTGTTACTTTTGAGATGTTGTCTGTGTCTGTTGTTGTTGTCAATATGGATCACATAGTTATCTGAAATAAATAAATAATAATAATGATTGCTTCTTAAGTTGGGCCCTCAACTAATTGCCAAATCACATATTTCGGATTTCGAAGGGAGCCTTAACGATAGCGTGTTTCTCGAATGTAACACCGCCATCTACCATGCAATTGGTGCACTATAAAATGTAAACAACTAAACATTGTACTTTAAACAATTAGCTCTTCGTCCGCATTAACCTCTGCTGTTGACTGTACAGTCGACTACAAAGAGATGTATCCATACGATGTTACAAAAATATGTATACATAGACCTTACTACCATAGTAATAAGATCATCATCATCATCATATCAGCCGAAAGACGTCCACTGCTGGACATAGGCCTCCCCCAAAGAGTGCCACAATGGCCGGTCCTGATGCGCCACCCGCATCCAGCGGACTCCCGCGACCTTTACCAGGTCATCAGTCGACTTTGTGGGGGGCCTACCCACGCCGCGCCTTCCGGTACGTGGTCGCCACTCGAGAACCTTTCCGCCCCAACGGCCATCGGTTCTACGTGCAATGTGCCCCGCCCACTGCCACTTAAGTTTAGCAATTCGGAGGGCTATATCGGTTACCTTGGTTCTGCTGCGGATAGCCTCATTTCTGATGCGATCGCGCAGAGAAACTCCCAGCATAGCCCTCTCCATTGCCCTTTGAGTGACTTTGAGACTTCTTATGAGGCATAGTAAGCGACCACGTTTCCGTGCCATATGTCATCACTGGAAACACACACTGTAATAAGATACCTACATAATTTTGTAACATTAAAAAACATACTTATCTTTGTAGTCGACTGTACATAACTCACGTCAACACCATCAAAGATTATCAATGAATGATCTTTGACATCATGAGGGCTCGGCAACGAGTCCGAGCGACACGTGGGAGCGAGAGGCCGCTCTCCGATCTCTCCTTCTACCCTGAGAACTTTACGGTTTCGCTCTATGAAAACACAACAATATATCGATATCAGCCATATTTTTACACCAAAAAATAGGTTGGATATTTTGACTAAATATTCATTAATAATAGGTGGATATTAATAATACCGATACGGTAAAAAATAATGAAAAGTAATCTTCATAAATTCCGTAAAAATCAGGCGAAAATGGTATAAACTTTCTTTACTTTATAATTGACTACGTCTATATACGTTCTTTGGGATACGCGCATAATCCACTTATTTTTGTTAATGAATAAACCTTTCTATAGGCCAGATGAAATTCAATATTATCTCAAGGTCGTAAAATATTTAATTAAAATGCCGTTATTTCCTGATGCATATATTTTTGGATTCAGGTAGTAAGTCTCCAAATTTGTGTACTCAAACATGTTTTCATTATAAAAATACTGATAGCATATTTGCTTGAGGGTAATGTTTTTTCCTAACTTCCGGTCCATAGAATGAATGATTTCAATAGTAAAAGTTGTTTAAAATAACATATAAAAGCCGTATACAAATAATTAGCCTGATATTGAATTATTTCCAAAAAAAACCGTAATTTTCTCAGGGTATTCCCTCGTACACTGCTGGCTGCCGTTGCAGCTCGAAGTCGTTGCCGAGCCGTGAGAGTTGTAAATGTTCTACGACCATCTGTCATTTATAACGTAAATAAATTAACCAGTACGACGAACCCCAAGCCTGCCAATCAAAAGAAGCGTAAGCATTCAACATTTAAATATTTATAAGACATTTTGAACTTACAGATGCGCTCCAGTTACTGCAAATTACTTAAGATATCATTTTCACTTTTGTTGGACGAAAGATGCTCAAATCATAAGCGAAAGTCTGAACATAACACGTGAAGGGAGGTCTTTAATTGAATTCGTCTACGGCGAGGGATAATTAGTGTTGCCTATGCTTATGTAACGTTTGGGTATGTGTTTATGATTTAACGCTTTCATTGAACATACAATTTCATTACTTTTACTTATTTGTATGGAACGACTACAACATAATATTCTTAACTGGTAAGAGGAGAAGATATGATAACATGTCATTGACTCTAGAGAAGTGGGTGCGCCCAATCTATCAAATATTTGCTAAAGTCCCGATTCCTCAGAGATAACCGAAGTCATCAAATTAAGTAGACAGCCAAATTCCCATAGTTTATTTATTTTATATCGATGTCTCAGGACATCATCGTCCTGGATAATTCCATCTTTGAATAAATTGATACGTCCTAAAGTCCTAATTAACAATTACACTAAGCTGACAGCCATAAGTATTAAATGCAACTCGATCCTTACCAAAATTAACATCGGCGGTGTCCAACTCAACAGACCAAATCCCGAGAGCCGCCGCGACCACCCCACGCAAATCACTAATTAAGATGACACGCGACAACATACATATGAATCTTGCAACTATTTCTTTCACAGCATTCCGATTTTCCCAGTCCAATAATGAATCCGTTGAACAGCTCGTGTCATTACGTTATTTGTTCGGAATCCAATCGCAGTCAGATGGCCGCTGGTGGGAGGATGCCTCTCCAATTACACCAGACTTTCTACGTCATGTTCGGACAAATTCAGTATCAATTAATACAATGTATTTGGCGTTATCGGTAGGAAAAACGATGGATGATCCGATGAGTAATTACAATCTGTACTTTTACCAACATGGTCTGTGTTGATAACTCGCCGAAATTCCTATGTATGTGCTGCTATTTCGACGGTGATTAATTCTGATTAGTCTGTTTCTGCGTATTCCTTATCTCCATATACCTATCTCTACATAAATTAAACATTTAGCCCCGTCACAACAAATATAGCTTACGAACCATCTCGACGGACACGACTTTCGGGGCGTTTTCACTAAAATGTGCGACTCTTACTTTTTTCTCAGAATTTAGATTTGTTTGGTTTTTCCGGTTCAGAATCATGAGCACTCTTGATCCCGATAAAGAAAAAATGTGTCCCCAATTTGCCAAACATTTTTTAAGATTCCACTATGTGACGGTCTATACAGAATGTATGAAAAAAAACGTCACATAGTTGAATAGAAAACTGGGGACACTTTATCGCGATTAAGGGAGTTCATGATTCTGAACAGGAAAACCCAAACAAATCTAAATTCTGAGAAAAAAAGTCGCACATTTTAGGGAAAACGCCCTTCGATTTAAATTCTGCAATCCATTTTTCAGTCACTTTCCATTATCCAATTGAGCTAAAATTTTGCAAGTATATGTATATCGCATGACAATGCAATTATATGATGACTCGGAGCTGATCTGATGCTGGAGCTGGAAGGTGGCCATAGGAACTCCGCAATAAAACGACACAACCCCATCGAGTTTGAGCTCGTTAGAATCGTCTCAATGAGTAATTGATGATGAAATGCAGACAAGTACAGTCGGCAGTAAAAGCTTGTACCAAAAATGGAATTTTTGACTGAAACTTATTTTTGTTTACTCACTACGTCACTGCACCCTTATTGAATGAAACACTTTCTTGACAACTTAATCAATACATAGTATAAAACAAAGTCGCTTCCCGCTGTCTGTCTGTCCCTATGTATGCTTAGATCTTTAAAACTACGCAACGGATTTTGATGCGGTTTTTGAATAGATATAGTGATTCAAGAGGAAGGTTTATATGTATAATACAAACCATTCATGCATGTATTATACAAATTAAACCCGTGCGAAGCCGGGGCAGGTCGCTAGAAATCATATAGGAAAAACCAAACAAATCTAAATTCTGAGAAAAAAAGTCGCACATTTTACTGAAAACGCCCTTCGATTCAGAAAAACCGCACTCGAATCCGTTCATCTGTTTAGGAGCTATTACACAGATAGACAGAAACACCTCTCATTTTTCGGGAGTTCAAAAAATCGGCAACAGAACAAGCGTCAGTTGGCAGTAGCATAGACAATGCTGGCCCAATATTACGGCTATGGAACTTTACTGCTGTTTATTCTCCCTACTGCCCTAAGCACTGGTATTTCAGTGACATTAAAAAACACAACGAATCCATAATATGATCACAGAAATATTCGTGATGACGATTTGCCCCTGATGAAATAATACGAACTTTGTTTATAACAAAAGGATTTAGTTTATTAAAATAGAAAATACAGATTACTATGAACGTGCTACTGCGCTTACAAGGGCGAGAGTGAATACGTCTTTAAATAAAATATCGAGACAGTGGTCGTGCGTGTTTGCCCGCCTACATTTATCAGGCGCTGTAGTTATGCGTCCCAATTCCAACACCCTCCTCTGGACGCAAACCCATTGCCATTGCAAAGGTCAGATGCTTTGGCCGGTGCAATCCCTTTGTGAACACATCAGCCAACATGTCTTGAGTGCTTTTGTAGCGAACGGATATTTGTTTCTTGGATATACGCTCCCTCACGAAATGATAGCGTATATCGATATGCTTGCTTCTGGCATGGTAGATGTCATCACCTGAAATGCTGATAGCACTTTGATTATCGCAAAACATAACAATTGGTATACTTGACATAGTAGGACAAAAGTCCTCTTCCAATTGCTTGAGCCAGATAGCTTCCTGTGTTGCCGTAGATAGTGACATATACTCTGCTTCGGTTGTTGACAGAGCGATTGTAGGTTGCCTTTTAGAACACCAGCTAATGGCAGCGCCCTGAAAAGTAAAAACATATCCAGAACATGATCTTCTATCTTCAGTATCTGTAGCCCAATCGGCATCACAGTAGCCTACAATGTTTGCATCATCTTTCTTGAAGGTAAGTTTTAGATGCTGTGTTCCTTTCAGGTACCTTAATACTCTTTTTGATGCCATCCAGTGCTGTGTTGTAGGTCTATTATTAAATCGGCTTAGTTGATTTACAATATAGGCTATGTCTGGTCTGGTTCCTTGTGATAAATATAAGAGACACCCTATTAACTCTTGATATGGAACATTTTCTAGGACCTCGTCGTCTTTTTCAGCCTTTTTCAGTTGCAGGTTAGCCTCGCACGGAGTATAGACTGGATTGCAGTCACTCATATTGAAACGAGTAAGTACTTTTTCGATGTAAGCAGCCTGATCCAGAGAAATTTCTTTCGTTGAAGTGTTATGCATAATTCTAAAGCCAATACAACACTTTGCTTCACCTAAGTCCTTCATATGAAATTTGGTGCTCAGTTTTTTCTTTATCATCTTGACAGTTTCTTCATCATTATAGAAACATAGTAGATCATCAACATAGACTGTAAGGATCAGTATATTTTGTTCGTTGACTATGCGGTGATATATACATGGATCTACTTTTGATCGTGACATTCCTATTTCTAGTAAAGCTGCATTGAGCTTTTTATTCCATTGCCTGCTTGCCTGTTTTAGACCATAAATGGATTTTTTTAACAAGCACACTTTATCGCCTTCCCCAAAATACGGTGGCTGCGACATGTAAATGTCTTCCTCAATGTCACCTTGCAAAAAAGCTGTTACTGCATCCATCTGGTGAATTTTCAAATTATATTTTACAGCCAAGCCAATCACATATCTTATGGAGGTATAGCGTACTACAGGGGCATAAATTTCATGATAATCTATACCTTTTTTTTGTTGGTAACCTTTCACGACAAGTCGTGCTTTCATTCTTGATACATTGCCATCTTCATCTGTTTTAGTTTTGTAAACCCACTTGCAAGGGATTACTTTTTTATTTTTCGGCATGTCAACTAATGTCCAGGTATTGTTAAGTAGTAATGATTTATATTCTTCCTCCATGGCATGTATCCACTGATCTGCCTTATTGCTCTCTAATGCTTCGGAAAGGCTTTGTGGATCCTTGTCCAAGATACTCATAGCTGATTCGCCATTCATACACATAAAAGATGCATTTTCTTGGGGAGGATTAGCTTCGTAAAATTCATTTCGACGACGTCTTGGACGAAGATTCATGTTAATTTCTGGAATATCAATGCTCTCTTCAGGATTGTAAGATTCATCGGCAGGATCTGAATCAACCGATGCTGGTGAAGAAAACGAATCGACATTTAGAGACGTTGTATTCAACTCGTCGATTATAACAGAGTCATTATCCTCTCCGATTTCATCTTTTTCGTCATTGGTATTTTCTTTATTAGCATCTCCGATATCATCTTTTTCTTCATTAGCATTTTCTTCAGAAAAAGGTAAGTAAACTACTTTAGATTCAGGTAAGTTCAATTCCTTTTTATTACAAGACATTACTTTACTATCTGATTCATGCGTACTGGTTTGTCTTTCATTAATACTTGTTTCTTCTTTTTCAGGTACAGACTCATTATTAACAATATCTCTTATTACAGTGGCCTCGAGAAATACGACATCTCTGCTTGTTACAGTCATTTTGGTTTTAGGGTCTATGAAGCGGTAGCCCTTCACACAGTCACTATAACCGACAAAAATCAACTTACGGGATTTCGGATCCAGCTTTTGACGTCGTTCTTTAGGTATATGTACCATTGCATTGCATCCGAAGATCTTTATATGGCTTAAATCTGGTTGTTTTCCTGTCCACACCTCTTCTGGAGTGACGTAAGAAAGGGCTCTTGTCGGTGAGCGATTTATGATGTGCGCTGCCGTGACCACTGCTTCACCCCAGAAGTTGTTCTGTAACTGAGCATTTAATACCATACATTTAGACCTTTCTATGAGCGTCCTGTTCATGCGCTCGCTTAAACCGTTTTGTTCCGGTGTGTATGGGTTAGTAGTTTGGTGCAATATGCCAAATTTCTTCAGATAGTTGTTAAAATTGTTATTTACGTATTCTTTTCCGTTGTCTGTCCTTAAAGCTTTAATTTTTTTGTTTAATTCATTCTCTACTCTTGTTTTATATTCTATAAATTTGTCCAGTACGTCAGCCTTGCTTTTTATCGTGTATACGTGTACTTTACGTGAAAAATCGTCGATGAAAGTGACAAAATACCTGGCACCTCCAAGTGATGCAGTTTGCATCGGTCCACACACGTCGGAGTGGATGACTTCTAGCAACTCGGTTGCTCGGGAGCCTTCACTTGGAAATGGCTGTCTAGTCTGCTTTCCTTGGATACAACTTACGCATGTTATATTTTGATTAGACGGAGATAATTTTACACCGGTAGTACAAGTTGGAACTTTATCCATATCGCTGAAGTTCAGGTGGCCCATTCGTTGGTGCCATAAGTAAGTATCATTTTCAGTAACTGCGGGCATGGCTTGAGCTTTTTCATATGCTATGTTTAGCTTATACATATCATTTATTAAGTTGGCATCGGCTACTTTTTGACCATTTTTATTTGATATTTTACAGCCATTGTCTTTGAATTGGATATTGCAACCACTTTTTATCATTTTGCTTACTGATATTAAATTTGTCGATAATTCAGGCACATAAATTACATTTCTTACCTGAATTTTATTGATATTGCCTCGTGTGTCTGGAACGCTTATAGTTACATTACCGCAACTTTCAACCCTGAGTATTTTATCGTTAGCAATTCTAATGCTTGTTACAGGTGGTGCAGTTTCGTCCTCGAGCCACTCCTTGTGTGACGTCATATGCATCGAGGCTCCTGAATCGACGTACCAGCTCAGCGCGTCATTCGATGTGGTTGCTGAAAAAGCTGCAATAAAACCATTATCTTTATTATCTGTTTTATTTTTTTTATACCAACAGTTCTTACTCAAGTGCCCGTATTTGTTACAATGAAAGCATCTCGGTCCCTTTGATTTATTTTGCCCTTTTTCAATATTTTTATTATAATATTGCTTCTTGGAGTTTGAGTAAAATGCGGTTGTGTCCATTGTTTTTACTTCCTGTAATAACTTTGTTTTAATAGAATCGGCACAAATTTTCACTCCAGAACTCTCAATGGCCATGATCATGGGTTTATAGGCATCTGGTAAGCCAGCTAGCATTAATGTCCCAAGCCATTCATCATCCACTTTGAAACCAATATTTCGTAAGCGATGTGCGGATGACATTGTTTTATTAACGTAATCTTCTATGCTTGAGCTATTTTCTAGCGTAGTGTTTATTAAATCCTTTAGCAGACCCACTTTTCTAGTTAAGCCTGAGTCTTCAAAAGCTCGCATTAAGTTATCCCAAACCTCTTTAGCTGATGTGGCCTCTCTTACATGCACATATATTATGGGGTCGATAAGTAAAATGAGTTTCGACTTAGCTTTAATGTCCTTTTTTGCATCTACAGCCTTGCCGGTTTCTGTTTCGATAATACATTCCCACAAATCTTCTAATTGCAAGTAGGCCTTCACTGCAAAACTCCAAGTGGCATAATTTTCTCTTCCAGATAACTTTTCTATACTCAGACCACTATTTGAAGCCATTATGATCACATATACTTGAAATTATGCTGAAACAAAACCTACGTGATTTCGCGAAATTTGAGGTTATAATGATTTGTACTTTTACTTTAAAACACTTTAACTTTAACTTGTTTTACTATTTAGGCATGGGGCGGCCCATAACCTGATGAAATAATACGAACTTTGTTTATAACAAAAGGATTTAGTTTATTAAAATAGAAAATACAGATTACTATGAACGTGCTACTGCGCTTACAAGGGCGAGAGTGAATACGTCTTTAAATAAAATATCGAGACAGTGGTCGTGCGTGTTTGCCCGCCTACATTTATCAGGCGCTGTAGTTATGCGTCCCAATTCCAACAGCCCCAAATATGATAGCTACTTACGCTATCTTCCAACCAAGGGAAAGTAATATTCAATCTCATTAAGAGCGTAACATTCCGCGGTTTGTCGGTACTCGACCAAGGGCCGTGAAGAAAGCTATTATCAAAACGATTTTCGTATAACAAGCCCAATAAATAATCACTTTACCTATTTGTCGTCTGTGAAAATATTTGGTTTACGAAGGGCCATTTCGATAGAGTACCTATTACTCGGTTTTGATCTTGACTCATCACTTCTTGATCGTAAATATAGGTACTTAAAAGTGCATTCATCCTTACCTACTTGTCTTATTTGGTAAACAACATTCTAACCTCAAAATGCATCTTTTTAGGCTATACTAGCTATTTTATCGCAAATGAAGCATTCCCAGACCAAAAAAAGTGAAGTGATGTCCGAAAAGTTGTCTCGGCATGATCTAATATCCGCAAGATTGCTATTCTATACCAAAAAGATGCATTTTGAGGTTAGAATGTTGTTTACCAAATAAGACAAGTAAGGATGAATGCACTTTTATACATAGATCATAAGTGTAAAGAAAGCTTCGTTCTTAAAGCGACGCCGATCACATGAGCTATTAGAGCTAGATGATTCAACATTAACAATATCTCAAAATACGGCACCGGAACCGACACAAATAACTTTCCGTCAACTAGTGTTTGATGACGTCACTGTGATTTATGTGCAGGTTTCTAGCCATTTGGATGTCTATTGTAAGCTCTGGCCTGTGTCTACTCTAATGATAACAATAGAGGAAATATCTGTTTTTTGGCCAAATTGGTGATGTTGAGGCAGGGCCCGGCGCTTAGAGTTGTTGGTCTTAACGTTGCGTTGCCTTCTCCTAAAGCTGCAAAATTTGTAATAATCCTCTCTATCATATAGCTTTAATACACAGTAAAAACACAGTTGTAAAAACGTCAATGAGTTCTAATAAATCTAATATTATTTATCAACACACCTTACGCATAAAGTCTTTTTCGTCGGGAGTTAAAAATTTAATGATTTTGATAAAATTTGTCCCTGAGATAGTTTGAGTTCCGGAGACGATACATTTCTTTCTCTAAATCACCCTCTGATGGAATAAACTAGGATGATTTTATAAAAAAAACTGTCAGTACCTAATTAATTAAGTAAAAAAAATGCATAAGTACCTAATAGATCTTATCTGGTCATCTGACATAAGGTAATAAACATTTATAAAATAGACATTTATAAAACCGCGTAAATAACTCACGGTAAAAGTCGGTTGAAAATAGTATGTATCAGTAGGTATCCAAAATGGAACTCTAAATATTCTAAGAAAACAATAACAAATCGGAGCGAAGTCACGGCCACTGAATTGGATGACCCGGTTGCGCAAGCGCGTCTACAATCGCCACTTCCTTATTAGACTAAATATTCCTTGCCGTGCTTTCCCTTGTACATTGATGCGATCCTAGTACTCTTGCTTTTTTATCTCACTATGGTGTTTCAGACAGGTCACTTTGGCACTTCTTTCAGCTGATTTTATGATTAGTAGGTATTCTTGCTTTTTTATCCCACTATGGTGTTTCAGACAGACCCAGAAGTTTCAACAGTGGGACTCTTTACAGGCTGAGTATTTTTTCTATCCGCACACTAGCTGAATTCTCTTTGAAAGTATATTCCGTGCTTTCCCTTGTACTATAATGCGTTCCTAGTACTCTTGTTTTTCATCACACTGTGCAGTGTTTCAAACACAGACCGAGAACGTTTCAAACCGGGACTAGTGGAAAAGGTGGCCTTTGCCCAACAGTGGGACTCTTTACAGGCTTAGAATTGTTTTTTTCCCCTTGCAAAGTCTATTCCTTGCCTTGCTTTTCCTTTTATTTTGATGCGATCCTACTCTTGCTTTTTATCTCACTATTTTTAAAGTAACACGAGCCGGTCCTTGTCAGAACAACTTTTCCGCCTTTGATGTCTGTCTCATTCTGATTTTGAACGACAATTTACGAATGGAATACCGGCATCGGTTAAGTACGCCTTGGGTTTATAATATTGGCGGACTCGACCTGGGATCGTCGAATCCACGAAGAAGGCGCACTTAATTTGGCTTTCTTTCGTACACCTCCGAGGTGTAATTATCGTGTCGCGGTTAGCGTTGATCCACGACGATAACACAAACGTGGTGATCCTAACCTAACTCGATGGAAGAGCACGTGATATGCGGTAAAACGAGATACCATGATTCGAGTTGTTTTAGCTAACTTCGGTTTTGTTAGGCCGAGGACCTTCTGTAAGTAAGTAGGTACAGTCGCCATCACATACATCGGTACACTATAGGTGTTCAAAAATATCGGCACATGCACCCTAATGCCTTGAAAATAGAGGTGTGTTCCGATGCTTGTGACGTGCTTGTTTGCTTCGATGTATGTGATGGCGACTGTTACTACCTATTATTTGTTATGTGCACCTAACGTTATCTACAAAGCGTATACTATATAGTTCCTCTCCTTTCACGTTTCTACTGGGGCATTCATGAGATAGGTCTCAATATTTAAGACACTTCAACATATGTTAATGCTGAAGAGAAATGAGACTGTAATTTTTGACTCCACAGTCAAACTGAAAAATTTAGTTTTGTGGAGCAATGTATCAACGTATAGTAACTTTTTTGTTTTTAATAAATAAAAAAATAAAAAATAGGTGTTATTATATTTAGAAACGGCATCTGTTTGCTAGACTAACTCTGTAAAGTATAGGAGAGGATTGGATGCCTTGCAACCCTTCGTTCTTAGCTTAATATCTTGATTCTTAATTCGACACACGATTCATCATACTAGTATGAAGTCTTCATACCTATAATATGTATGTTTTAAAGTAGGTACACTATTCTATTTACATCTTGTATCAGTACATGTATGGAGTATGTTAGTTCTGCGGTCTGTTATTGTGAGTCAATTCTCACTTCCCACTGCACACTGTATTAGGAAGCCGTGACAATTTATGATTTCACTGTCCACGCGTCAACAATGTGCTGACAACTCGAACTAAACTGGACAAACGACGCTTCGCATTTACTTGTATGTATCTAATTTATCACAAGATGCTGCACGATACAGTTTTACCACGAATAATCACCGGTTCTCCGATACACCATCATGTCTTTTACCAATGTTGTCTATACGAAATTCCGTGTTTAAAAATGGCCACCAAATTCTGACAGCATTCGTTTCCATTGACGACGCAAAACTATGGCAAGCTGTGTGACTTGACCAAAATTTAGTGTGCCACTTTTGGACCGCTTATAACATATCTATGTATATTTTATATTACATCATGTCTTTTACGATAGACGAATGTTTCTGACTATGCTACTGTACATATATTGATAAGCTAAATAATCAAAGTTCGACTGGTTTAATCAACTTTTTTCTGTCACTAGTTGCCATGGTTCCGTCTCCTGGCTAACTTTGCCAAACTGGAATTTGACAGGTTTAAAATAGTTTAAATACCAAATGTAATTTCATTTTCTAAGCATGTTAGAAGTCCATGTTGCAACATTTTTTCTAAGAAACTCTGTCATTTAGTCTCTCGGGTAGAATAACAACGAGAAATAATTATGTAGACCCAACTACAAACTCCACCAATATTTAGTTTTCTGTTTGTATTTTTTTTGGTTACTTGTGTGTATGTAGCAAACAAATAAATGATTTATCTATCTATCTTATCAATCTATCATTTATTGGACCGTGACAACTAGTGAAAATGAATTTAATTGAAATGAAATGAAAAGCAAGAGGTTGGTTTGTCTATTATGTTGACGATGTCGAAGCCCCAAGCAGACGAGCTGTTCATTTTAACCTACTATTTCAAAGAGTTTTGTAAAATTTAAAGCAGCGAAAATATTTAAAAAAAATTTTACGTCAGCTTCTAATTACGTCAGGAAATGATTGATTTTTTTACTCTACATTTATTCTGACCCAACCATGTTTTTCCTAATTCGAGGGAGACCCCCGTCTGCAATGTTGGCACCTGGAGCCAAACCTAACCTGCCAGTAGGTATATTGTTTTGCAATCGCAAGAAATATTAGAGGGCTAATCACATAACGTTCCGAACGTGCGTTAGGACAATCCAACTGTCATTTTTCCACATAAAATGTGACCATTAGATCTACCTAACAAATACAAATAAAAATCGTTTATTTGTTCAACATAATGGTCTCATAATTTAATTTTTGTATCACTATGCTGGGCCATTTGGCATACAAATTTGTGAGTAATGAATAGAAAGAAAGAAAGAAAAGAAAGAAAGAAAGATATTTATTGCCACACATAAATAAAAAACTCATAAACATTAATTAAACACACATTTTTTTTTTAAATATACAACTAGAAAGGAAAAAAAAACAACACAACATGGCAATAGGGATGGACTCAGCGTTTGCTGTGCCACCGGTTTGATTAAAAAAAATGATTTGCGGGTTTTACTAACAATAACTCCAGTAAGTATTCAAATAAATATACAATAACTAATTAGAATTTAAAAATAAGAATAAAAAAGTGAAGGGAATCAGTAGAATTTGCTGACTCGCTAGGCATAATGTGATAAAAGTTTACAAATTAGTTGTTTTATTACTTATCAATTAATTAGGAAACTATAGAAAGATAGGAATAGATAGGCTTCATTAATTACAGTCTGACAAAAAGTCACTTATTTTGTAGTACGCTTTTTCTACTAAAATGTTAAATAACGTCTTCTTTTTAATTCGACTCTTCTTAAACTAACGTTCGTACAATGCGTTATGTGATCGACCTGCTGGTCTAACTGGAATTTGACGAAATAGGCTATAACATATTCCATCCACGCCAGGTATTAAAATTTTATGACCTACACGGAATTTTATAAATCTGGATGTGTATACAGTCGAGGTCAAGACCCTCGACTCCAGGGAGATCGGATACGTACATAAATTAGGACTTAAATATCTGTACAGGACTCTATTGTCAATGTCATAAAGGCGTGTACAGATATTTATGTAATTATTTATGTACGTATCAGTTCACCCTCGAATGTACAAAAATGAATTTGCCGACATATCTAAAGGAAATAATTCGTTACAGAGTCAAACGTAAATAAGCAAATCCTACATTACCAGCGAAATGGTTAACTCCACATACGTCTTTCAATACCTCTATACGTCATTCACAACATGTCACTTCAAGTAACTAAAATCCGATTGCATAACGGACCTTAACCAAATCATTTCCGTTTTCTAACACAACTTTTCGATGTAACGACTTGCGCAACTGAACCCAAGCTAAAGCGGTTATGGGTAAATCTATGGAATGTCTAATTGTCTATGGGATTCGGTAACACACCATGATCGAGTTATTGATGGATTCGTTTTGGACTGTCAAATTGAACTCTGTGGTCAACCGGGTTCATGAATCATTTATGGGTTCAATTGTCTTCGTAACTGGGATTGATACGATTATGATTTCAACTATCTACTCTAGATATAACGCTCCTTCAGTTTCTTTTGAAGCGATTGTAGCTTTTAGCCCCCAAAATCCCAAAATGTTGTTGCGCTTGCTCGGCTTGGAAATAACATATAGTATTTAAAATACCAATGATTATTTCGGGATACCGGCCCTTCGGATATTAACTAAATAAATTACCAATTACTTAATCCTTTTTCAAAATGACCAAAGTAAGGTACCTAAACGTCCGAACGCTCGACGCGGTACACTAGTATATGGCATGGCTTAAATTCGAATGAAGCAAAATCCTCTTAGTTCGAATTTAAGGGGCTCACAGCTGTTCTTATCTCTCTGTTACCGTCCGTTTTTTCGTGTTTTTTTTGGCTTACCGTATTAACAACAACGAGGTTGACCGAAATAGTATCCCACATATTTATTTTACTTCAAAACTCATAGTTTTTGAGATATATGGCACTAAACTTTAGCAGTTTTAGGCCAAAAAACCAGTTTTTTGGACGTAACTTTTGTAAAACTGAGTTAAAAATAAAAAAACTCTCTTGGGTTGTAAGAAACGTCAAAAAGGAACAGTTACATGTAAATTTCATATATAAAAGTGCATAAACAACATACTAATATCGAAAACAGAGATTTTTTGGACCATGTTTGAATAAATCATAGAAAAATAAATATAGATTTTTTTCCAAAAAACTCTCTTGCAAAAGTAGATAAAGTATTGAAGAACCGACTAACGTTTGTGGCATAAATATATCTATTGTAATGACGGAGGAATATCAACTCAAAACTCATCAAAACTAGTCAAAAAGCGCGTGGAGCCCCTTAAGAGGATTGTGAAGTGCCGATACGCGGCACGAGTAGGTATTTTAAAAAATTCTATCTGTTTCACACCGTTCTGTGCCTCACCCGTATCGTGCGATAGAGAGAGTAGCAAGTCCTGGAGGCAATTGCCTACATTTCCTTGTTGAAATATTGTTTCGGGTGATAACGTTTTTACCCCGCTAAACCTTTATGAAATTAAATAATTTTGGTATAATTGGATTCAGTACACTTTAATCAATGTCCGTACGTTTTCCTTTTTCAGTAAATTAGTGAAGATGAATTAAAAAAAATAAAACGATAGACAAAGTTTTGAAGTCAAAAATATCGATTTTTAGATGCTAATAACTTTTAACGCAAGCAATATTTCTTAAAAATCAAAACGTACAGACCTAGTTTTTCATTATATCTACAACATATTCAAAAATTATAAAAATCGAACAATGTTTACGGGGTGAAAAACGTTATCGCTTTTTGTATGAAAAATTACAGGTTCACAATCCTCTTAACCCATATTGCTTTGACATAGAGTGCCCATGCCATATACTGGTACAGCGTCGAGCACTCGGACGTTTACCTTACCACTTGTCCAGAAATGTTCTCTAGGCGCTGATTATAAAATTACCAGCCATACACATTGTAAAACATCTGAGTAACTAATTAGTCCACATGTCGCCACGTACGTAATAGACGTTTAAAAGCTCAGTTAACTTAAAATTAGAAATGCTAAC
Source organism: Epinotia brunnichana (assembly GCA_963854355.1). Classification (NCBI taxonomy): domain Eukaryota; kingdom Metazoa; phylum Arthropoda; class Insecta; order Lepidoptera; family Tortricidae; genus Epinotia; species Epinotia brunnichana. Next base: position 27,084,334 of record OY977951.1, on the reverse strand, counting down.
CCTTACCCCTTGGTAATACGGTTTACCTCTCGTCTATCGCTGCGTGAACATAGTTAATCTGCCATTGGAAATTAAGTCTTATTTGCTTGGGATACAGTTCAGACCATTACATATACACAGGGTAGATAAATGAAAACGATATGGGACTAACTGTCGGGTGTTCCAAATGACTATACTGCCCATGCGACTGTGAAAAATCGTATGTACGGTTGAAATTATTTAACGTGACAGCCTTTTACTAAAAATGTTATTTGAATTGTAATCTTCTACCTAGCACTGTAGAGTTGCTTTTTGAATGAACTACTTTGATGCAATTCGGCCAACTCAAATAATGTCAAGTTTGCAGTCAGCCAAGAAAGTGATCTAACAATTTTGAACCTTATTACACAAGTGATAGGGTCGAAAAGTAGTAGACTAACTTGGCTTACAGTACGTTTGATTTTGGAGATTAAAATGGCATTGCCAAGGAATACTAATAGGCTTATGGTTTATTGAGGGTGGTAAAAGAGATAGTTCCATGGCAGAGACATTACGGTATTTGGTTGTAAAATTCGGCAATTATAATATGCTTTGTTCAACTTTGTTGATCACTGAAGTTGTCATAACAACAATCTTGTACGAATGACATTGTATTTAATCAACAAAATACGTGTAGTAGATACAGTCGACCGAGTCGACGCCATAGACACATCTTTTGCCGTATTACATAGGAATACCTAAGGTGCAAAAGTGTAAACACAAATCTTTGACGTCGACTGTATAATGTATATACGGTCGAGGAAATTGAATGTTTATCACTTTTGGACTCTATAATACTCGTAATGGCATTAAGGTCCAAAACTAATAAACATTCAATTTCCTCGACTGTACCTAATAAATATTGTAATTGAACACAGAATAACGTTCTTGAGAAAATTACTGTAATGTGTAGGTATAGGTCGTTACTTAGAGAAAATATTTTTAAAGCTTCGTACATAATTCTGAAGAAAGACCTGTCAATTTTGGTTTATGTTAATTGTAGACAAATTGACATGACACTTTGCAGGGCTATATTTTAAATTTTGTAGAAGATTATTAGTCATGTAAAGTAAAGTAAAGTAAAGTAAAAAGTCATTTATTTAAACAGAATGAGTTTTACATAGTTACCAGAGGTCCCCACACTAGGCTACGCCTGTATCGTGGAGAACCAGTTAATTTTTAAACATCAGAAATAAGTTACCACAGAATTAATTACATTTGGAGGAGTAAGAAAAAATATTTTACATTGAAAAGTTTATACTTAGAGACTAACTTAGATATTAAAGATAGCTTCAGTGTCGGCATAATTTAACGAATGAAGAAATTTAAAAATAAGCGATTTGGCTTCATTTTTTGTGCTGCCCGTTAGGTTACAATATTTCAGTAAAGTGTTATATATTGCTACCCTTATATAATCGCCAAAACGTTTACCAAAGCTGGAAAGAACTCTAGGAACTGGTAACCTAAAGACGCGTTTTTTAAGTAGTGTGTCGTAGCAAGTCATACATTTAGAGGTTTTGTGTGTACATAATGAAATTTTAAGGATATAAAGTTGACGTACGGTTAAAACGTGTGATTCGGCATACAAGGTCGCAGTTGGATATCGAAAGGGCCTCTTTAACATGACTTTCAGCACCGAACGTTGCGCTCTTTCAATTTCCAACATGGTCGTCTTTGCTGCGCTGCCCCACGCTGTGATACAATAACTGATTACTGACTGGCACAGCGCAGTGTAGACTAGTAGTAACAAAGAGCTATCTGCAGACTGCCGAAGTTTTTTGAAAATATAAATAGATTTTCTAATTCTTGCGGAGAGTTTGTTTATGTGGTGCTTGAAATTTAGTTGTTCGTCGACAAATAGACCCAGGTACTTAATAACGTCAGTGCGCTGGATGGAATCGCAGTTACAGGAGATGGCAGGGAAGTCTTTACAAGAATGAATTTTTATAACGGGATTGAGGGACGGTTTCGATGAGGCGGTTTTGTGAAAGCAAAGAAATTTTGTTTTATTATTGTTAAGGGTCAAAAGGTTGGCACGAAACCAGTCGGAGGCAATTTTCATGCCTGTTTCTGCAGCAGCAACTGCTTTTTCCCAGCTAATGTCATTAAACAGAATTACCGTGTCGTCAGCGTAGCAAATTATTTCAGAACCTGGAATTTGCAGGTTTAGGATGTCGTTGATGTAAATAATGAAAAGAGTGGGTCCGAGTATGCTTCCTTGCGGTACGCCAAATTTAATTTGCTCCGTAGTACTGCTAATAGAACCCACTCTGACCAGTTGACTCCTCCCGGACAGATAGCTCTCAAACCACGTCAGCGGTACACCACGTATGCCTAACATTTGTAGTTTCCGTAGCAAAATTGGAAAGGAGACAGTGTCAAAGGCTTTTGCCAGATCTAGAAAGATACCCACACACTTGGAGTTATTATCTAGGTAGGAAGAAACAAGGTTGGTAAGAAGTGAGGTGGCGTCCTCGGTGGAAAGGTTCTGCCTGAAACCGAACTGTCTCTTAGATAGAAGACCGAACTTCTCAAGGTACTTAACTAAACGAGTGTTTACCAGCTTTTCCAGAATTTTTGAAAAGGTACTAAGCAGAGATATCGGTCTATAGTTTCCAGGAATATCTTTGGGGCCGTCTTTGTGAATTGGAACGACCGCTGCTATTTTCCAATGCTCAGGAAAACAGCCCGAGCTGAGGCTTAAATTATAAATGTGAGTGATGGGCTCTATAATATTATTTTTGACACACTTTATAAGCTTGTTATTAACCCCGTCCAGGCCTGGTGCACTGTCATCCTTCAGTTGCATGATGATGGATTCAATTTCTGTACAGTCAGTAGGCTGCATGAAAAAGCACTTGTCCGTGACACCACCGATTTGAATTTTGTTGGCGAGGTTTTCTTCTGTCTCTCCTGTTTGTGATATAATGTTTTTGGCTAATTTTTGACCGACGGATGAAAAGAAATTATTGCAGTTATTTAATGACTCTTTGGGATACGGGGTGGAAATGAGTTCAACTGGTTGCTTATTTTGTTTGTTTATGTTACAGATATTTTTAACAACGTTCCACAGTTTCTTTGTATTCTGCCTCTTGTTTCGCCGCGGCCGAAAGGTTATAACTTAACAGCCTACTACTATCATCATCATCCTCCTAGCGTTATTCCCGGTCGTGCGCCTAAAGGAGCCCGGGGTCCGCTTTGACACCTAATCCCAAGATTTGGCACAGGCACTAGTTTTACAACCCAGAGGGAAAACTAGACCTTATTGGGATTAGACCGGGTTCCTCACGATGTGTTCCTTCACCGAAAAGCCAACGGTAAATATTCCGTATATAAGTTCCGAAAAACTCATTGGTACCTACGAGCCGGGATTCGAACCCACGACCGCCGCTTGACAGCCGTATGCCGGAACCACTTAGGCTACCGTAGCTTTAGCAATATTTCATTACATTTCAGAGAAAAAACATTTTTAGGATATACATAAGTACCACTATGCACCGTATCGCTCCACATAACGCGACGCAACACAACACAACAATGCCCCTTTGTGCGCGTTAGCCCGACTTCGTTTTATTTGCATGTAATGTAATGTACCGCTGTGTGCCCGGCCCTATTAGGCTGCTTGCCGTCTGTAACAGATTTCACTAACGCGAGAGATCTGCCTAGATTTGGAAAACGAAAACAAAAGTAGTTAAATAATACCTTATTTCGTCCCTCCTGCTCGTAATAAATTCGCTTTCGAGCTTTACCCTTTGACTTTTCCGCAACCAATTCTCATTCTATACTTCGTTTTTTTTAGCATTAGAGAGACCTTTGCAGAACGAGATATAAGGTTTTTTATCGGGCACATTCTACGGATCGAACAGTGAATACGATTTAAAAAAAAATATCACGTATTTATTATTATGTTTTATTAATACATACATTACTCAGTGTTGTGAACAGATAAGAAACATAATATTAGTTAATTTATATTCTAAGATGAAAAGATAAGAATTTTAATAAATTGCGTTTGCAATTTTTCATGGAAAGGTTGTACATTAAAAAACCTAAAGAGGCAGAGTTCTCACATTTTTTTCGTTCGTCTATTTTTAAACGTCACTGTCACTATCTGTCAACTATAACTCATGTGGGTTTTTCATTCGAGTTAATTTTGTTTTCGGTTGAGTCGGGTGTTCTATTGCTGTTAGCTTACTTAAATATTGTTGTTATCGTTTTTGTTGAATTTTGTTATTAGTTGTTGATCTATTTAGATATTTTGTTTGTTGGTGCACATTTACAATGGATGAAGCCGAGGCTGGCCCGAGTGGGCTACAGAAGTCGCAGCCAATTTCGGCTAATGTTTTTTCATCTCCAAAGAAAAGGTAAAAGCAGAATCCTCTGACTGCCAGTGAAAAGCGGATGGTGGTGAATATTTACAAATTAGTGTCAGAAATGTGCCATAGAAAGGAGTATCCCACTAAATCGGACCGTGTGGAAAAGACTGCCGAGACTGATGGCATATCGTTGGCTACGGTATACAACATTTTAAAAGAATATATATGCGTTCAGCTATCGGTAAATATCAAATGATATGTACTCGTATATACATAAGTTCCGAGAAATTCAGTGGTATCGATCGAAATCGAAGAAGGAAGGTTTACGATCACTGCTTCTTTGTTTACCCGTTTGACAGATAATTCTAATCTTAAAAAAAACGAAGTATAGTACGAGTATATAAAGGATTTTTCTTCTTTCGAATTTAAGCCGTCACTTTGAGATAAAGTGCCCATGTAAACCGACGAGGGCTAGGATTTTTGTACACTTACGTGCACTTACTAACAACTCGTGTTTGACGTTTCATAAAAGTTCCTGATTTAACTTTCAGCCTAATAATTCTAATACCTTATTTTGTTATAGATAATTCCAAGCGAGTTCAATCCAACAAATAATCCAATTTGATAATACTTATTAAGCTATTATAATTGAACCACTTCCGGGCGTTACATAAAAGTAATACAGTTTGCATTCCTCTTTAACCATACCTACTGCAATTAGTACGTATTAATTCAATACGAAACACCAGCAAATAACAGCATGAGTATTAAGGCCTCCACACACCGGTCGCGGGCGCGGTCGGGCGCGGGCCCGCGCACGACCCGCGCCCGACCGCGCCCGCGACCGGTGTGTGGAGGCCTTAATACTCATGCTGTTATTTGCTGGTGTTTCGAATTGAATTAATACGTAATTGCAGTATGGTTAAAGAGGAATGCAAACTGTATTACAGCTATGTGGGTTAAAGAACCCACATAGCTGTGTCGAACTCACTTGATGCGTCTATAATACATTTGACGAGGTAATGCTTGCTCGACACTTTAACAAACCAGTTCCATCACAATCAAAAATAAACATAATATAAACTATGGTTACATAATTTTGATACTAATCGCTTTAACAAATATACTGCGATCAAAATGTTTGCACTAAATAGTCGCTAAGTGCATGCCAACGTCATGAATAAACTGTGTCATTTCTATAATTGCAAAGCAATTGTAGTTTACGTTAGTGTTTCATAACGATAGGCATTAAAAACACGAGTTGGAAGACTTAGACTTAGTGCAGACGGTTTGATACTTAACACTAACAGTCTAAGATAAAGTCCCAATTTAGGGCTTTGAGCGTCGGAAAAGTGTTTTAAAAATCCTATATTTAAGATGGATTACTTGTTTTACCGGAAGGCGCGGCGTGGGTAGGCCCCCACAAGGTGGACTGATGACCTGGTAAAGCCCCTGCTAGATGGTTGCCAACACGCCCCTCCAACCGGGCGACCTTGGTCATCACCGACCGTGTAGACAGTTGTTTGGAGCTAAATTTCATACTACAGCGGTCGGTGCCGACCAAGGTCGCTCGGTTGGAGGCGCGTGTTGGCGACCGTCTAGCAGGGGCTTAAAGGTCGCGGGAGTCCGCTATATGAAATGAAATGAAATGAAATGAAATGAAATATTTATTATTAACATATACAGACAGACATTTACAAACATAACTGTGGTCCCACACTAGGCTAGGCCTGTCCCGTGGAGACCAAGACAAATACTGATTAACTGTCCATGCGACTTAGCATGAAAACAAGACAAAGTAAAAAGAGAAAAGAGAAAAAAAAATACAATTAGAAACTAACAATTAATTAATTATATTAGGGTGCTTGTCTGCGGTGATGTATGTGTATGTGTAGTGTGTAGTGTATGTATGTAATGTATGTGAGTGTATGTTATGATATTACATTAATGATTGTTTCCGATTGCTCGTAGTTCCAAGGTAACAATAGAGATTGGATTTTAATTTTTGCCTCTAGGACACTGCTTCTTCTTAGGTCAATACGTTTAGCAAATGTGTTATAGATGTGCGGAAGTAGAAATGTATGAAAACGCAAAGCAAATTTAGTTTTAAGTAAAGGAGTAGGCACTTTGAAGATTCTTTTCTTTATCATATCATTATATGACGGTAAATTTAAGGTAGACTTATGCACGTTTATGGAAGCCCGTAGCAGGAACAACCTTCGTACACTAAGGACCTGTACAAGTCCACCGTGGGGTAACGGCGAGGTTTACCCAAAGAAACTTTTAAAACTGCTCTTTGAGCTCTTTCCAGAATTAAAAGAGTGGTCTTTGCAATTCCTCCCCAGGCTAGAATGCAATAATTTAGTATTGACTGGCATAGTGCGAAATAAACAGTCTTTAGAAGTTGTCCGTTAGTAGCTTCTCTCAGTAGCTTCATAGTATAAATTAGCTTACGAACCCTAGCTGCAGAAAGACAAATGTGATTTTTGAAATTTAAATTCTGGTCTAACACCACACCCAAATACTTGAGGGAGTCTGATTTTTGGATGCTTTTACATTTGCAGTTTTGGTCAATTGAAACACAGCTCTCTGTGTGAATTTTGAAGCTAGCAATAGAGGATGGGGGACTAGATAATGCGGTTTTATGGAAGCATAGAAATTGTGTTTTTTCTGCATTTAATGTGAGAAGATTTTGGTTTAACCAGGCTGATATATGTCTAAGTCCTGATATTGCTGTATCTTGGACATTTTGCCATGAATGACCGCTGAAAACAATAGCAGTGTCGTCCGCATAGCACAAAAAATCGCTATTCGGAATTTTCAGGGACATTATGTCATTTAAATATGCCAGAAAAAGAGTAGGGCCCAAAATGCTTCCCTGTGGGACCCCAAATGAGATATTTTTTTCACTACTAAGCAAGCCTCCATTTCTAACGCATTGGCATCTGTTGGTCAAATAGCTACTAAACCAATTTAAAGCAGTACCCCGTATGCCAAATCCTTCTAACTTACGAAGTAATATGGGAATCGAAACCGTATCAAAGGCCTTGGCCAGGTCTAAAAATATGCCAATACAGTTTCGACCTTCATCTAAATGAGAGACAACAGTTTCCGTCAAACGTGTTACCGCGTCCTCCGTTGATTTTCCTTTTCGGAAGCCAAATTGCAGATCAGAAAGTAGTTTATGATTTTCAAAAAAGTTTGTAAGGCGCTTATTGATGATCCGTTCCAGAAGCTTGGAGTAGGCTTTAAGAAGAGAAATCGGGCAGTAATTACTGGGAATATCTTTGGGTCCACTTTTATGTATCGGGATGACAGTAGCAGTTTTCCAACTCTGTGGAAATTTGCCTGTGGATATGCTAAGGTTAAATATTGCAGCTAAGGGTTCCGATATAATGTCACCAATTCCCTTAAGAATTTTGTTACTAATACCGTCTATCCCCGGGGCACTTTTAACGTCAAGTGACTTAATAAGGTTGAAGACTTCGTGTTTATCAGTAGGCTCGATAAAAAAATAAGTAGAGTTTGTGTGGCAGATACTTATTTTAGATGCTTCCTGAGTTTCATTGGTTTTTGTTAAAATACATTTTGCTAGATTTGAACCCACAGAAGAATAATAGGCATTGCAATGATCAAGAGAGTCTTCAGCAGATGATTTAGTTTTTAATAGATCATCGGCCGTAGACACTGTTTTATTTTTGTGAGTAATTCGTCTAATTGTGTTCCAAAGCTTTTTTGGTGCATGTTTATTTTCAACTAATTCCTTGTTATCATATTCCGTTTTTAATTTTCTGAGTAGGTCGATGTAAAAATTTCTGTAACGGGTATAAATAACTTTTTTGAGATAATTTTTCGGATCATTGCGGTATTGTACCTAGATGTAATTTGTCTCTGTGTTTAGAACATCAAATTAACCCAGGGGTCATCCAAGGTTGCAGAGCAAACTTGTACAACATGTATGCGGGTGACGCAGGACCGGCCATTGTGCCACTCTTTGGGGGAGGCCTATGTCCAGCAGTGGACGTCTTTCGGCTGATATGATGACTTGTTTGTGCACAATGTTATTGAACAAAGCGAAGTTACCTGCTTCAGATTGGGTCAAAAGTCTTTCGTATGTCCAAACGGATATACGAAACTGGACAAAAGTTTACTAATAACTACAACTTAGAAAACTTGAAAACCCCCCGACATTTTCATTTCAAAGTTCAATATCTCAAAAACGGCTGAACCGATTTTGTTGAAACGTAGCTAAGAACTATCTCGATCACGTCATAAAAAACGTCGTTTCGGATAAAAAAAACCGCATTTAAATCAATCCATTCGTTTAGGAGCTACGATGCCACAGACAGACACACACACAGACAGACAGACAGACACACAGGTATCGGGGGTTAAAAAAGACAGTCGCGCGAGTCGCGAGAGCCTCTAGTGTATACAGTTTGTTATAGATCTATATTTTGCGGCTCTCCTAATGCGCAAAAGGGGTTAATGTACCCGCCCAATAATCACCGTTCACATATCTCTCTCTCTTTATGCACGGATTATAGAGACAGATACATAGTGGACGCGGCTTGGGCCGTACATTAACCGAACCCGATGCAAAACAAATAAACAAACATCTCACCGTAAGTCAATACTATTAACATGCCGTTGCATAATGACGGACGTTAAAGTGCAACCGTTATTATTACACCAGTGACCGGTGGTGATAGATTACATCGTTAATGGAGCAAGACCCGTTAATTGTTATACTGAGGTTACGTGGCATATTGAGACCATAATATTGTAATATGGACAATCGAACTTGGTACCTGGTAAAGGTCGCGGGAGTCCGCTGGATGCGGGTGGCGCAGGACCGGTCACTTTGGCACTCTTTGGGGGAGGCTTATGTCCAGCAGTGGACGGCTTTCGGCTGATATGATGATGATGATGACCTCAGTTAGATGTTAGATGTTAAGAGTCCCCAGGAAGACACAAGCCGGCTCCCCATATAACCGTAGTTTGGCTCTAATTTTAAAACGGCGTTCTGTAATAACATGAAACTCTGTAAACACAATGGGATGGGAATAGAGAGAAAAGAAGTTTAGTTTGAAAAACATCTTGTCTCTATATTTTTTTCTATTATAATTTCTAGCAACAGAAAGTAGTTTCCGACCTTGATATGGCGGATCGCGTTTGTGTAAGTATTCCTCTTCATGTTATTCCAGAATGCCGTTTTGAAATGGGAACCAAACTACGTTTGCATGGAGAGTTGAGCCTCCTTGTCTAGTCTTAAACACTTTTTTCGATGATTTAATGCCTATTAGATTTTATATGTATAATTCTATCGTCTATTCTCTTAGTCTATTATAGGTTGTGTTATATTTGTTGTTTTACTAGTTTGGCAATATATTTTTGCACAAGTCGGCTGCTTATTACTCGCCCTTTGCTATCGAATTGCGGCTACTAAAATAAGCAATCTCATACACGATGTTCAGGGTTCCGTAATCAATTCTAGTCAGTCCCAAAAACAGCGTTATCTTTAACACTGTGTCTGACTGTCTGACTGCCCGCTCAGCTCCGCCCGTCTATTACAAAGAACCCATGAGGAACCACGTAATAGGCTATGTTGATCCTGAAGACCCATTCCATATCATCATCATTATATCAGCCGAAAGACGTCCACTACTGGACATAGGCCCCCTCCGTAGTGTGCCATAATAACCGGTCCTGCGCCACCCGCTTTCATCATCATCCTCCTAGCGTTATTCCCTAAGTGCCCCTAAAGGAGACCAGGGTCCGCTTTGACACCTCTAATCCCAAGATTTGGCATAGGAACCAGTTTTACGAAAGCGACTGCCATCTGACCTTCCAACCCAGAGGGAAAACTAGACCTTATTGGGATTAGACCGGTTTCCTCACGATTTTTTCCATATACTGGTGAATACATTTTCAAATCGGATGACTAGTTTGGGAGTTTACCCCCTACACACAAACGTAGGTACAAAACTACAAGCCCAAAAACTTTACCTAAGTCGTAAGCAGTTTTCGTTAAAATCAGAATTTATGGAAAGACTAGCTACCCGCGCGGCTTCGCCCGCGTATTTCAAAGAACGCAGGCAAACGCGTGAGATAAAATATAGCCTAAAACCATCCAGAAAGTCCATTCTACACACAGGTGAAAGATTTTTTTTAATCGGATGACTAAATAGATTCGGAGACTACCCATATCATACAAACTTACTCTCACTCGCGGGAGTCCGCTGGATGCGGGTGGCGCAGGAGCGGTTACTTTGGCACTCTTTGGGGGAGGCCTTAGACGTCTTTCGGCTGATATGATGATGATGATGACAAACATACAAAACTACAATCTCACAGACACTTCCTCTTTTTAATATGAGTACTTATGCTTAGATTAGAATATAGTGACACGTTTCTATTGTAACTAAGGAATAGGCGTTACTTTGCGGAATTCCATAATCATTTTCAAATACAATATATACCGCCATTTTTAACACTGCTCGGTCTGCAATCGTGCAACTCGCCCTTAAGTCTCTGCTAGACGGTCGCCAACACGCCCCTCCGACCGAGCGACCTTGGTCCACACCGACCGTATAGAATAGACAGTTGTTTACAGTAAAATTTCATACTACAGCGGACGGTGCCGACCAAGGTCGCTCGGTCGGAGGGGCGTGTTGGCGACCGTCTAGAAGAAAGAAAGAAAGAAATGTATTTGCTAGAGACATGGTACAACAATAGATGGAACAGTGTTTTAGTCATGATCAGCACATCTCGCCAAAATTTTTGGTCATGCAAATTTTTTTGAAACTTAATATTTAAATATTATTTGTCATTTCCCATACAAAATTACAATTAGCATACAGAGGCTTTACAATAGTTAGTTAGTTAGTTATACTGGGCGTTTTCCGCAAATCGACATCCATTGTGCCTATTTTGCGTGAAACGGCGGTGTGGCGCTACTCTAACCACCCCAGCTCGTCGAGCAAGTTAGTGAGTGCCTTGGTGTTACTGACTGCGTCCCGTAGTGTGTCTGGAGAACCTAGGTGCTTCATTCTGTATACTTCTACCTGCTTGCAGTCCAGTAGTATATGTTTAGTCGTTTCTTCTGCCTCCATGCACGCTCTGCACATGGGGCTGTCTGTGATACTTAAATTATAGAGGTGTTTGTTCAAGGTGTTGTGTCCTGTTATTACACCCACTATCTTGCGCAGTTGGTTTACAATATTAAGTTAGTGTAGATTGAGAGGACTGTGTTTAGAGCAGATCTCTAATGAGGCAGGCACGCAAGCGCGTGGCGTGCTGTGTTCTGCTCCGGCGGCACGCGCCACGCTTTCTGCGCCCGCGCAGCATGCGATGCTTTAATTCAACCAAAATACAGTAGATAAGTAATAGTGCCTAATGAGGTGTGACCATTAACAAGATAAAAACGAGCTTAAGGCGAATGTAGCCCTGGAAAATTCGTCTCGCTCGCTCGCTAATATTAGCTTCATGTGCTGTGCACTGAAAGACGTTGTGTTTATGAAATCGCAGAGCAATAGGGGAGAGTCATTATAGGGTTCTAATTGAGATAGTTATACCTACAGCTTACAAGTATAGTGTGTCAATATGTCGCAGGCATATAGTATCATCATATCAGCCGAAAGACGTCCACTGCTGGACATAGGCCTCCCCCAAAGAGTGCCACAATGGCCGGTCCTGCGCCACCCGCATCCTGCGGACTCCCGCGACCTTTACCAGGTCGTTACTCCACCACTATAGTATAATTAGCCGTATTACATTACAGCTGTTTTACAAAACGGGGCCGTTTTGTATTGCGGCGGGTTAACGATCAGTCGGATTGAATACCGCTGAATAAAAATCCGCTGGATTGGCAAAGGCCTCCGTTAGGTACCTACAGTCCCCAATATGTATACACCACAAAGTCTCAATAATATGTACACATGTTGTAGTACTTACTTACCTAAACATATGTATGAAACTTTGAGTTGAGACGAGCGAAGCAAGGAGGTGTGTTACGCCTTGGCCACGACTTTGGTCTTAAGCGACCAGTGTTTTATCTGTTCATAGCGCGGTCGAGACGCGCAACGCACTGTGGTTAGTTGGGATCACGCGCAATGAACAGATAACACGCTGGTCGCAGGTCGCTTAAGACCAAAGTCATGGCCAGGGGGTTAGGCAGACTTGCGAGTATTGCGACTCAACGGCGCGGGAGCCAAGCGAGCGCGGAGCGAGCGTGCGGCGGTAGCGGCCGGCTATGCGCCAGAACAGAACTGAACATGTTTATTTGACTTTTTCATACTAGAAAATCCCCCAAATCCTCTAGACGGAGACGGTACCCCTTTCTGTGCAACAGCTAGATGTAATGTACAGTCAAGGTCACCAATATGTATATACACCACAAATTTACAGAAATATGTAATCAGACCTTATTACTACGGAAGTAAGGTTGTTGTATACATATTTTTGCAACTTTGGGTATATATTGGTGAACTTGACTGTACCTAATACGGCGGATTGCTATTCCACTACATATCGTTTTCCTTACCTCACTAGCATGTATCCTAACAAAGCGTTTTTGACGTTTCATAAAAAGTTGCTGATTTGATTTTGTTGTCAAAATTAAATACCTACCCTTATTTGTTATCTATACTTATCTTATCATATTATTGCTCACAAAACAGCAATGTTATTTACAACTTACCCCTTAACCTCGCCGTTAGTAAATTCCGGTCGGGATTTGTATAACAACGCGTAGTCTGACTGGCTGGAGGCGCATTTTCACTGGTCAATAGGGCCCCCGCATGCAGGATGCGGGAGATTTCTAACGCATGCCATAGGGTCCTCACTCGGGGCGCCGTTTACACTGGTCGATAGTACTCGATAGTGGTGGGAGTTCTCTTGGATATGGTATGTTCACGCACATTATTGACGTCTCTAACAACCCACGAGAGATTTTTATTTCTCATTTTCACAAATGTTACGTCCAAAAAACTGTTTTGTTGGCCTAAAACTGCTAAAGTTTGGTGCCATATATCTCGAAAACTGTGAGTTTTGAAGTAAACATATTATTATTTATTTTTTATTATTATATCGAGCCCGTTATGTCCCACTGCTGAGCAAAGGCCTCCCCTCTCCCCTTCCATTCATCGCGGTCTTGAGCAATAACTGGCCAGTCTTTTAAAAAGGAGTCCAAGTTATCCCGCCATCGCCGACGAGGTCTACCGCGTCTCCGTTTTGAGTGTTGGGGCTTCCACTCCGTGGTCCCTTTGGCCCACAGCTCATTCGGCATGCGGTAGACGTGACCAGCCCAGTCCCACTTTAACTTGGCTGCCTTCCGAGCTACATCTTCTATTTGGGTTTTGGAGCGCAGCGTGGTGTTCCGGATGTGGTCCATTAGCTTTACACCCAATATGCTGCGCTCCATAGCTCGCTGGCAAACCCCGAGTTTGGACTTCTGCGCTTCCGTCAAAGACCAAGTCTGTGCACCGTAGGTGAGAACTGGAAGTATGCACATGTCCATGAGCCTACGTTTAAGTGCCAGAGGTAGGTCGCCCTTCATTAGGTGTTTCATGGACCAATAGCTCCTCCAGGCGTTTTCGGTCCGTCTATCGACCTCTTTCTCTTGTCGCGCCTGGAAAGAGACTAATTGGCCCAAATAAAGATACTCATGGACATATGCTATATGTTCTCCGTTTATCTCTACCCTACGTTCTGTGCTATTGGTCATGACTTTGGTCTTTGACATGTTCATCTTTAGGCCAACCTCGAGGCTTGCGGTGCTGAGATCGTCAAGCATATGACAAAGCTCGGAAGCGGTTGAAGAAAACAAGACGATGTCGTCGGCGAAACGAAGATTGGTCAACCTTCTTTCCCCGACGACTAACCCCTTCTATTCCCAACGTGGCGTAAGTTTGTGGAACACGTATTCTAAAGTGCTAGTGAATAGCTTCGGCGAGAGCGGATCTCCTTGTTTGACTCCTCTTTGTACTTCGAAAGACTGACCAGAAGATTGAAGTTTTATGGCGGCTGTACTGTTTTTGTAAATAGTTTTTATGAGTTGAATGTAGTTTGGTGCTATTTCATGCTGTTGTAGAGCTGCAAAGATGGACTGGTGCGATATACTGTCGAAAGCTTTCGAGTAATCGACAAAGGCCAGGTAAATGGGGATATTATGTTCCTGACATTTTTCAATCACTTGGTTCAGAGCATGTAAGTGGTCGGTGGTGGACAGGCCAGGGCGGAATCCTGCTTGTTAGGGTGGCTGGTGAAGATCAAGTTGGCCCGAAATGCGACTTTCTATAATTTTAATAAATAGTTTGTACAAATGAGATACAAGGCTGATAGGGCGATAGTTTCCTATATCAGCCTTGTCCCCTTTTTTGTGTAGCAGTATTATGTTTGAATGGCACATTTTATCTGGGAAGGTATAAGTCTCTATGATTTTATTAAATAGTCTGCTTATGTGGGGAATTAGTGAAGGCCCTCCCACTCTTAAAGCTTCAGTTGTAACGTCATCCTCACCAGAACTCTTGTTGTACTTCATTTTTTGAAGTAAACATATACTCCAGGCAAAATACGGTTTTGAAAAACATTAATTTATAATAGCGTTTTTTTTCTTTATATCATTTTAAAACATTGATCTAAGATGCTTTATTCAAGAATCCAACAAACTTTCCATCCGGAAGTATTTATATAGATTTAAAAAAAAATGAATTGTTTTTTTTAATTATTTATCTTGAATATTATAGAGCAAATGTACATGAACCAAAATAAAGATATTATTATTATTATTTTTATTATGGGACACAATCTTACACAAATCAACCTAGGCCCACGGTAAGCTCAGTAAGGCTTGTGTTGTGGGTACTACGCGATGATATATATAATAGATAAATACATATAGATACTTATATACATACATAACATCCATAACTCAGGAACAAAATATTCGTGATAAACTCACAAATAAATGCCCTGACCGGGATTCGAACCCGGGACCTCCAGCTTCGTAGGCAGAGTCACTACCCACTGGGCTACGGAGGCCGTTAAATAGCAGCAATAGAGCAGATAAAACCATTTATTTATATTTTTTCTGACTTTTCAGAAGCTAGTTAAGTTATAATTTTTTTGATGTCTGAAATTTTGTTGGATTTTGTCACTAAGTAACTATTTAATTGATAATATATTCATTACGTAAAAAAATCTGCTATTATAAATTATTTCCAAATTTGACATATTTTCCATACAAGCTGTCAGTTCATTGCCTGGACTAATAGGATACTATTTCGGTTAACCTCGTTGTTGTTAATACGGTAAGCCATAAAAAACGGACAGTAACAGATCAAAGGTCATTGGGAGCTGTGAGCCCCTTAACCCTTTTCCAGTCAGAGGCGTTATATCGATGTCTTAATGTCAATGAATAAGATTGACACCAGATTGTCATTTTCCAACTGCCGGCCTGGAAAAGAGTTAACGACCAATGATAACGCGCCTATACGCTGGTACCTATGAGGTGAAGTGAGGGCAAAGAGTCGTGAATAACACCGCAGTAGTCAAAGCAGTCTTGTATTTATAGATATGAAATTAGTATTTACCTCCCCGCCATGTATCATTCCACAAACACCATTATCTGAAACAATAAATTATTCATAAGAAACGCGATATCCTGATACTGAAATAGAACCAATACAGTTAATGTCTCTATCGAAATTACGGGCAAAACCCATCACATTATACTTCCAAAAGTCGTATCTAAACAATGTTTCTTTGCCAAGTTACGACGTATTCGAAAGTAATTTACAATTGTCGGTGTCCTTAGCAACGAAAAGGGGGTATTTGATGCAAGTTTGTATGGTGGGGTGAGGAGTTGTGATGTTTTGGAGTGGGGTGGTTGGTTGCGTGACGGCGTGGTAGTGTCAACATTCGGATCCATTCACCTTTGCACCCGGGTGAACTCCGCCCCCGATGACCGGTAAAGCCTCGTTCATAAAATCTATGGAACAAAATTTACCTTCAATTGATTTTTTTTGTGTTCAATAGCCACTAATTCATCCTTAATTGAAACAAAAAGAAAAAGAAGAACATTGATAAGAGTATGCTCTGTTTTACCATACTCGTTATCCAGGGTAAGTATCGGAATAAATTATAGTTTGGCTATCGGTATTGTCGGCACGACAGTTTCTTCCTAAACATCCTGGAGGGTAAAATTGAAGGCAAGAGAGGCAGAGGAAGGCCTAGGCTAACATATTCTAGCCAAATAAAACATAAAGCTGATGTCGAGTCATATGAGGAAGTCAAGAGGCTGGCAATGGACAGAGAAAAGTGGCGGTTACTCCACCGACAAGAGCAAGGCTCTTAAGTAATGATGATGATGATATCGGTATTGAATTTAACCTGAGTGTACGATTTTGTATGTACGGGAAGTTCGTCCTACTTATTTAATTTCTCTAGTTTAATTATTTAATTTGTAATTATAATTAATTCCCAATGTGTAAAAGTTTAGGCTAAGATAAAGTGGGTTGTATACGAAACTAGTTATATTTAGGAATTGGAATTAGTAGTAAATACAGTAAAAGAAAAAAAGAAAGAAAACATTTATTCGTGGACAAAACAATGGGTGTAAAAAACAAAACACAGAACGTAAAAATAGCAGGGTCCACGAAAAGGCCCCGACTCAGCATGGTGCTAACCTAGAAGGCCAGCGCTGGTCTTCCGTCGGAACCTTTACATGAGTTACCTCCTGGAAGGCAACACAAAACAAATACCTACGCTAAACATAATAAATAAATAAATAAATAAATAAATAAATAAATATTACGGGACAATCTTACACAAATCAACCTAGGCCCACGGTAAGCTCAGTAAGGCTTGTGTTGTGGGTACTAGGCGATGATATATATAATAGATACATACATATAGATACTTATATACATAACATCCATAACTCAGGAACAAATATTCGTGATAAATACACAAATAAATGCCCTGACCGGGATTCGAACCCGGGACCTCCAGCTTCATAGGCAGAGTCACTACCCACTGGGCTACGGAGGCCGTTAATATATCTTAAAACTATTCCAAATCCGACGCCAGAGTGGCACGGCAGATTGCATCGTGTGAACGCGTCGCCAAACTGTGTGTCAGTGTCACTGTCAACTTGACAGACCGAACGCAACTTTTATTTCAGATAGTGAATATATGGTGAATATACGTAAATACAGAAGCTGAATACTAAGTTAAAAGTACATTTGTGATACAGGAAGAAAACTAAGAACGAATACAGTTTTGTGCAAAATTAAATATTGAATGTCACAAGCTCAACTGTATGTACATACATAAAACGACTGCTTTCTGTACCAGGTCATGACTCGGGTGACGAACGGCAGTGCCAAGAATTCACACAACCTAAACATGATAGATAACACAATTATACAGTACGAATTCTTCTTTTTAATCGTTCCCCCATTGTTGAGTATCGCGACTCCTTAGACGATCAATGGTCTGTCTGCCTCTACGCTACTTATTTCCGGTACCGGCTAAAAATATTCTAAGGATCAAGTTATTAAAACTATTATACATAATTATGGGTTACTAATGTTACTAAGTATCACAATAAATAACACCGCCCTACCGGACACTGGAATATTTTCAGTCTTAATAAAACTCACCCATTCAAATAATTTTAAGCCCTATTTTAAACCATATAGAACATATTTCAGGCTGTATTGCTGTTTTTCAGCTATTACTGGTGATTGACATACTGATGAATGCCTTCCCTTTACAAAATCAATAAATAGGTTAGAAAAGTCGTAATAAACATGCCTGTTGTATTAAGAATTTAAACCATTTTGTTGACATTGATTGACGTTAGAGCTTGGCCACGACTTTGAGCGGTGGCGGGAGCGGCAGAGGTGCCCATACGTGAAGTGGTTATGGTTTATCGCTGTCGCTGTAAAACCCCTGCTAGACGGTCGCCAACACGCCCCTCCGACTGAGCGACCTTGGTCATCACCGACCGTGTAATAGACAGTTGTTTGGAGCAAAATGTCGCTCGGTCGGAGTGGCGTGTTGGCGACCGTCTAGCAGGGGCTTTAGTCGTGGCTCAGTCCTTACTCCTAAGTGTGTCGAGGCTTGTATACAGGGTGTATTATTCAAACGGGGCAGTGATAGAAAACCCGTAACTATAAGAGTTACGGAAATTTGCTTTTAGGAGTCACAAGACCGATTTAAGAAAAAAAAAAAACTGATTTCTAAGATTTTCAAAAAAGCCTCATGCACGGCCGGGAATCGTTCCCGGTCAAATCTGTCTAAAAATCAGAGTTCGTCTTTTTTTAGTAAATAAATAGTGCTGGATGTAAGGAACAAGGAACCTGTATGTACATTATCTACAATCACAGGAAAATGCTGAATTTCAGTTTAATGTACGGAAATGGATCTCCCCTTACAAAGAGTAGGGTTATATGGGTACGGGAATGATTTATTATTACAGTTTTGAAAAGATTGGTATAAATAAATAACTACATTATACCTACACATGTACTTGCATATTTTAGCTCTCACGCTCAAACAAATACACACACAAACACACACACACACACGTGTATTTATAATACTTACTAGAAGATTCCAACCCTAAACTATTGTACATATTTTTGTAACCAAATAAAGATTTTTCATTTTCATTTTCAATAATGAAAAAAAAAAAAACTATCAATATACCAGTT
The DNA here is from genome assembly GCA_963854355.1 of Epinotia brunnichana. Taxonomy (NCBI): domain Eukaryota; kingdom Metazoa; phylum Arthropoda; class Insecta; order Lepidoptera; family Tortricidae; genus Epinotia; species Epinotia brunnichana. The sequence goes on along the minus strand of OY977951.1, from coordinate 27,065,277 downwards.
TCGTCTAGTTTTAGACGTCACATCTCCTCTCCCCATACGTACTAATAAACGGCTTAGTATGGAGAGATCCATTTTGGTACCTACATAAAACTATGAAATTCCGCATTTTCCTATGATTATACATTCCTTAGCAACAATTTTTCCTTACATCCAGCACTGTTTATTTACGCAAAAATCGAACTCTGATTTTTAGACAGATTTGACCGGGTTCAATTCAGAAAAGCCTGAAAATCTTTGAATGTAGTTTTTATTTTTCTAAAATCAGTCTCGTGACTTTCCGTATCTCTTATAGTTACGGATTTTCCTCAATGCCCCGTTTGAATAATACAGCCTCTATATTTGAGAACTTGTGTTCTGTTTTTGGTAAAATCCTTTTTGAGACCGTTTTGGCTCGCTGTTCACGTAAGTGTGTGTTATCTTATATATCAAAGTAAAATGCTTTGAATTAACATATTCACTGACATCTTTTTCGTAGCGTTGCGTGAGTAGGGTCATACGTCAGGATTTGTCCTGACATGTCAGGATTTGTCCTGACATGTCAGGATTTTTGACCATTTGCCAGGATTGCGGCCGGGCTTGGAAAGTGTCCGGATTTTAGAAATGGCCTCATAATAATACCAAATAAAAAAATAAATGTATGTTTTTAATGATACGTTTATTAGGTACAAATTTTACACAGTTTTAATTAATGAAATGATACATCTCTGTTACAAGAAATGTCAGGACTTTTAAGTTGATGTCAGGATTTTTATCAGGACAACTAATCCATATGGCAACCCTATGCGCGAGTAACCTAAAGCATCTTTCCGCTTTGTAGTGAAAACTTGCTACTAAGAGTAGGTAACAGACATCTATAGATTTTCGCAAACGCCTATAAAAAGAAACATTATCTCCACTTATAATAAATCTCTAAATTAAAAAAAGAATCAGCCAGTTTGAAACTAAGCTTTGCGCGGTTCGAATGTTCTCAGCATCCCATGAACGGAAAAATATGAAACATTTTATATAGGTACATTATTATTCTAGCTGCAACTTAGGATAGTTTTTATCCGACTGCGACAGTTAATTAATTTTCCGAAATATACGACTTCATTTAATTTTTCATTTATTTTTATTGAAATCAAACGCTGCTCCAACTGTCAGCTATAAGAACCGTCAAATTTTCGTCAAAATGGCGGAATTGCTTTGCCTTTCACTTATTAATAATTTAAATCCCGTCTACGATAGACCTTTACGAGACAAATGCTAAAATATAAACCATAAAAAAATATTCGATTCTGATATGAGAACTTATATGCGCAAATGTCGTTTTATGTCGTAATTTCAATAAATGAAATCAACAAATTTGAACAATATAATTAACACGAATTTGTTTTTTTGAATGACAATGGCACGCGCTCGGCGCATTCAGCCAAAGTACCTGCGGCGCTACCACGAAAACCGATACTCAATGTTCATATATTTGCATCCCTGTCACTCGAGTATGGTTAGTGCGATAGAGATAGAGATACCCGAATATTTTCGAATTCCGAAGTTCGTGGTTATAGCTCACGAATCGAAAATATGGTAAATAATCATAATGTATTTTCTCGAAAAAGAATTTAAAATAAATATAGTCAAATGGAGAAAAAAACAAAGCAAGAGGTTATATAGGTAATGATTAAGTTATAAGGGTCCAAAGTTTTAAGAGGGGGTATGTTCTGTCCCTTTTCCGCAAAACGCACCTTCATATGAAACGATTGTTTTTTACTATGACGCTCGAGTATATTGACGTCACAGTCCCTCATCGTTTTCTCACTCTAACAAGCGACATTAAAACGGATGTAGCTTCATAATTTTTTGAGATATTTGAATGGGTGTTTCATTATCTTCTATCTATTTATACATACTAAATGCCTATGTCCTGACTGACTTATTCACTCAATCACTCACTCACTCACTCATCAACGCACAGCCGAAACTACTAATCTTAGAGAGTTGATTTTTGCACAGTATGTTGCTTTTATAACGTGGGCTAAGGATAAAAAGGGATTTTTGAAAATTCTACCCCTAAGGGGGTAAAATGGGGGTGCAAAGTTTGTATGGGAGAACCTTTTTTTTTGAGCTATAGACTTAAACTTTGTAGAAAAATTAGTTATTAGAATACAAATGAAACATTTTCAGCGTTTTGGAAAATTCCACCCCTATGGGGGTAAAATAGGGGTGCAAGGTTTGTATGGGGGAAACATTTTTTTTAAATAGAGACTTAAAACTTTGTAGAAAGATCAGTCATTAGAATACAAATAAAGAACTTTCAGGGTTTTAGAAAATTCTACCCCTAAAGGGGTAAAATAGAGTGCAAAGTTTGTATGGGAAAAACTACTTTTTTTTAAATAGAGACTTAAAACTTTGTAGAGAAATTATTCATTAGAATACAAATAAAGTACCTAGATTCAGTGTTTTAAAAAAATCTACCCCTAAGGGGGTAAAATAGGGGTGCAAATTTTGTATGGGGGAAACAATATTTTTTTTAAATAGAGACTTAAAACTTTGTAGAAAGATTAGTCATCAGAATACAAATTAAGTACTTTCAGCGTTTTAGAAAATTCTACCCCTAAAAATAGGGGGCTAAAATAGGGGTGCAAAGTTTGTATGTGGGAAACTATTTTTTTTAGCTAGAGTCCTAAAACTTTGTAGAAAGATTATTTAAATACAAAGAAAGTACTTTCAGCGTTTTGGAAAATTTCACCCCTAAGGGGGTAAAATAGGGTGCAAAGTTTGTATGGGAAAAACATATTTTTTTTTAATAGAGACTTAAAATTTTGACGAAAAATTACTTATTAGAACATGAAAAATACTACATTCGGCGTTTTACAAAAATCATTCCCTAAGGGGGTTAAAAAAGGGTGCAAGGTTTGTATGGGGAACACTTTTTCTGAGCTAGACACTTAAAACTTTGTAGAAAGATTACTTATAAAAATACAAAAAAAAAGACTTTCAGCGTTTTGAAAAAATCTATCCCTAAGGGGGATAAAAAGGGGTGCAAAGTTTTTATCAGGGAAAGTTTATGTTTTTGAGTTAGAGACTTGAAACTTTGTAGAAAGATTACTTATTAAAATACACAAAAAGAACACAAATCGTTTTAGAAAATTCCACCCCTAATAGGGTTAAAAAGGAGAGCAAGCTTTGCATGGGCAACACTTTTTTTTGAGTTAGACTTACAACTTTGCAAATAGATTACTTATTAGAATACTAAAAAAGAACTTTCAGCGTTTTAGAAAACTCCATCCCTAAGGGGATCCTTAAGATCCTTAAGAAGGGTAGCCAGTGTTGTGTGGGAAAAACTTTTTTTTTTACTAGACTTAAAACTATTCAAAATGTTACTTATTAAAATTAATAATAAAGTACTTTCAGAGTTTTAGAAAATTCCACCCCTAAGGGGGTTAAGAAAGCTTTGTATGGGCAACACTTTTTTTGAGCTAGAGACTTGAAAGTTTACGAAAAAAGTTCTTTCAGCGATTAGAAAAATTCAACCTCTAAGGGGGTTTAAAAGGGGGTTCAAATTTTAAATGGCGAGCAATAAAATGTTAAAGTGTGAGTAAGAGATTTTTAACTTCGGTCTTATTCTGTACGTTAAAAGACTACAAAACTGATTTCAGAGTTTTTCCAAATTCATCCCCTAAGAGTGTTAAAATTGGTTCAAAGTTTGAGTATTTCAAGGCATTTTTAAAGTATGAGATTTTTAACTTTGGTTTTAGACTGTTTGTTCACAAACTAGAAAATGAACATCAACTTTTATTTTAATTATCCCCTAAAAGAGGGTTCAAATTTTGTATTGAGAGAAATCATTTTCTAAGACGATAAAAAGTTCTACGCGGACGAAGTCGCGGGCAACAGCTAGTTTATTACTAAATCAAAAGGAAACACCTTAATATACTTTTAACAAAAAAAGGCGAATAAAATACGCGTAACGGATTCAGCTAAATAACTTTTGCAATGCATAGGTACCAGGCTCACATAAACAGCGTGGCGTTGCGTTGCGCCGGTTGGGCAACGTTGTAAATGTTGTAATTACGACTTACGATCTCAACTAACTCCTAGGTTGGTTCCGTACTACCCCGCTATTCTGTAACTTGTTTAAAGCTCACCTCAACGTTCACTCACAAATATATCTTGACGCCGCGATTCGTAGTACCTACCGTAAAATGGGGTGAGTAGGGTCAAAACTGACATTCAAACCTCGATAACGATATAGTAAGTACCTACGTAGATAATACAATTACATTTGAATTGTAAACTTTTCATTATGGTTATCCAAAGTGCATGATTAAATTAAGATAAAAGTATTATGTATCATGAGTCATGACTTGCTAGGTGTAACGTTATTTTGTTACTTGGCCAAATAAAGAAACTTGAAACTTAACATTTTATTTTTCATATGCAAACTGAATGGTGTATATAATAAGTGTTCCGGACGTTTGTATTTTAGTTTTTATTTTATTTTGGGTAGTTTCATTTCATAACTGACGTTAAACAGGAAAATCCACCTCACCCCGTGGTCCCTCGTAATTGGGGTGAGATGGGTTTTCATACAAAGGTGATTTTGGAAGATTATTGGATCGTTTTTTTTTTATTATGAGTATTACTAAAGCTGCATTTTAAATTGGAATACTAACATTATTTTTGTAGCAGTAGCCTTAAAATCCCATCTCACCCCCTTTTCAACCCTTGTCCCCCCATTCATAGACCAACTCTCCCCGCGAACCCTACTCACCCCATTTTACGGTAACTAAGCGTAGGTAAAGGTCTAGTTGTGGCTGCGAGGGAGAAAACCTCTATAAAAAGTTACAAGGGGACCTGAGAGGGTGAATCCGAGGTCTATCACCCTCTCCCGGTGTAGAGGTCCTTTGGTCGGGTCGGGAAGCGTGTGGGGTCACCCTGCACGCTTACGACGGGATGGGGGGCTTTTGCCTCAGTAGTGAGGGCAGCTGCGGCTGTTGCCGAGGGGCGTCGTGGTGAAATGTTCGCGATCACATGTCGCCCCTACTACACGGCAGAGAGGGCATACCTTGGTGGTTTTAGCCGGTTAGTCCGGGGGGTTCCCGGGAGCCCGTCATACCCATCCTAGTTCCTCGGCTAGGTGGGATGCGTAAAGGCATTTCACAAAAAAAAAATGGTAAAGGTCTAGTTTTGCGCTGAAATACCCATTATAATCCTTATCCAATGGCAATACAGTTTATTAATGATCAGTCAACGTGGTGGAACAGTATGCCAAGAAAGTGGTCTACTACTTTTGAACCTTAATAAGCAAATAATAGAGGAACAGTGGTGAACACGGTATTTATCGTGACTCACGACGTATTCAAAATAGTACATTGTTTAACAAGGGGCGTATGAGGAATATTGCAAACGAGAGTCTATCAGGAGCCCGACGCCGTAAGGCGGAGGGCTTTTGATGACTCGAGTTTGCAATATTCTTACTCCCGTGTTATACACAATGTTTTTTATCACATTTGCGAGGAAATAAATAACCACAAAAAACAGAAAAACCTATGTTTTATACAAGCGCATCAATCAAATGTTGACGAAATTGACAACTTCACTTCTAGATCAGTGCGAGTGGAGGGCGGAGCTTCAATATTTCAACCAATCACAGAGCATGGAGCATGTGGTTCTTGCAGGGCACGGCCTGCTCGATTTTTTTCCAACCAATCACAGAGCAGAATTCTTGCCGTCCAGATTTGCTTAACCAATCAGATCACACACAAGCCCATTACTTCCCTTGGGACCATTATTTCCCGCGGGAACAATTTAGGCCATTGTCCTTCTGTATACAGGCAAGGAATAACACCATTTATGAGCAAGTGTGATGAAAAGGAATTTAATGAATAAAGCCAGATCTAGACATGGATAAAGTTGTAGGAGTACCTACATTAGTAATACTTGTGAGAGCAATATTTGGCATACACAAGTATGAAAGGGCCTGATTATTCGCCTATTTAAGCATCGTAATTTAGAGGAGGGGAAAAGCTGAGACATTTAAATCTCGTTTTCGTAGATATATACATACATATATATAAGTATAACTTGGTACTTTTTCCGAGCCAAGATCATTGAGTCACAAATATCTGTATAAAAAACCCTTCGTCTCAATATTTGCTAGCTATTTCAGTTAACTTAGTTTGCTAGTTTTTCATTATATTAGCCTTAACACTTGTACCATAATATATTATGTGTCTTAACCGAAAAAAACATGTATAGGGATAGTCTGATCACTGAAATTATTAACAACTCGTCGCGTTTTTGCAATGTTGCGAATGCGAATTTATCAGTACCTAAACATTGCGAAATAGCAAATACTGCAACTCTTTGTTACAGACACGCAATAATAACTGCAAAATTATATTGCAGAATCAAAAATTCGGTTTCGATAAAGACGTCTTGATAAAACTTGGTCGTTTTAAGATACGGGGGCAATTCCGCCAATAAAAAATAAAACAGGTTCAGTTAAGATACAAACATATGTACCTAATTAACTTAAGAATGCGTCAAAGAGCACTAACTTACTTCATCAGGTTCGGATGAAAACGTAAGATATCCGTGGGTAATAATATAAATATAACCCCGTGTGGTGTGGGGTAAAAATAGCACCAGACACTGTCTTCCCGAGGGTTGAAGTGTGTTCTGGACCATAGGCTTGCAACCTATTTCCTCCGTCCTTAAACCTACAATTGCTAAGTGACTGATTAAAGAAGAGCAGTTTTGTATATGCGAGGCCAGTAAATACGAGTACATAAACTGGACACTAGAATTACTTATATCTCTGATATAATTAAAAACTACACGTTACCTCTCGGACGCCATAGTAATCAATCATCATTCCAGTTAACGAAGACCCTCCTTAATAAGCATGACATATGTCACCAAGAAGATAGATATATTGGACAGCAATAAATAAATAAATAATAAATATTTGTGGACAATCTTATACAAATCGACCTAGTCCCAAACTAAGTATAATAGTAGCGACATCAATACTGCAGCAAATAACTTCTATTACATACTAAAGACTGCAATCCAAAATAACACAGTAAAAGTTAAAATCAGCCGCACAAAATTCAAGCTCAAACCTTGGGTAACCCCCGGTATAATCAGGTGTATAAGGCATAGGGACAAACTGCACAGAGAATCTCGAGCCTCTCCGAATAACCAGATTTTGCATAAAATATATACCCGCTATAGAATTTTTTGTGACAATCTTCTGTATAACTTAAAGACCGAGTACCAAAACAAACAAATACATGATCACAAAGATCAACCCAAAAAGTTGTGGAAAACCATTAAGTCGATATACCAGTGCACTAATGTCAAAAACGATACGACCACATTTTCCAAAATCAGTACCTCCATACAAGAATCTCTGGAAAGATGCAACTCGCATTTTGCCACCGTGGGAGGCAATTTGGCTGACCATACTCGTATACTGTCCAGACTTGCTGAAACCCAGACTTCTTTGGCTGACAAATTTGTCACTCCCCGTGTCGTCCTGAATTATTTCTTCATGAGACCGACAGTGATAAAATCATAAGGCAACTTAAGGCTGATGGAGCACCTGGTTACGACGGTATTAAGCCAATATTAATTAAAGAAGTTAAAAATGCCATCCTTGAGCCCTTGGTCTATCTCTGTAATCTCAGTATGGAAAAGGGATGCTTCCCCGACTGCTGGAAATTGGCAATGGTGACTCCGATCCATAAAGGCGGTTCTAGGGATGCACCCACTAACTATAGGCCCATCTCGTTGTTAAGTGTTTTTTTCCAAAATCCTAGAAAAAGTGGTCAATGCTAGACTGTTGAATTACCTAGAGAAAAACTTACTGATCTCAGATCGCCAGTTTGGGTTTAGGGCTGGAAGGTCAACGGAGGATGCTGCTCTGGACCTCACAAACTCGATCTCTCGTCACCTAGATGCTGGCAGGTGCTGTTTGGGTGTATTTTTGGACCTAGCTAAGGCTTTTGACACCGTTTCCATTCCAATTCTAATAAGAAAGCTTGAAGCGCTAGGAATCCGTGGGTTATCTCTTGACTGGTTTACCAACTACCTTACCAATAGACAGCAAGTGGTAAAAATCGGTGAGTCCTAAAGCAGCAGGTCTCCTACCTGCTTCGGCGTCCCCCAGGGCAGTGTTCTCGGTCCAACGCTTTTTCTTATTTACATTAATGACCTTCTCCAACAGTCCATTGCCTGTTCCGAAATAATTTGTTATGCGGACGACACCGTAGTACTTTTTAGCGGCAACACATGGGAGGAGACTTACCTGTCAGCTGAAGCAGGACTATCAACTATAGCAAACTGGCTTGATACCAACCTACTCACACTTAATGTGGACAAGAGCCACCACATTCCTTTTTCAAAAACGGTAGCTTCCTCTCCCCCGGCTACCTTTCAACTTAAAATGCACTCCTGTGGAACTCATGATGCAGGCTGCTTGTGTGACACTTTAAGCAGATGCAGCACAGTAAAGTATCTAGGTCTAACACTGGACGAACACTTAACATTCAAACATCATATAATCGCTCTGTCGAAAAAAACCAGGAAATTGATTTATTTAGTAAAACGTCTAAGGGACTACTCACCTCCGGAGGTACTACGCGTAGTCTACCACGCGCTGTACCAATCAATTATTCAATACTGTATTGCGGTCTGGGGCAGCGCTGGTAAGACAGCACTTCTTGACCTTGAACGCTCGCAACGAGCAGTTATCAAGGTAATGATGAGAAAACCTTTTCGGTTTCCCACGGACACTCTTTATCAAGAAACAGGTCTACTTAGAGTAAGGCAACTGTTTATCATGAATGCTGTCATTAGAGTCCACAGAAGTACTGCAAAGTTGCCGCTTATAGATTGCATCACGAGTAGACGCATATATAGAGTCCCCATTCCCTCTGTCAACTCGGCACATGCCCAACGCTCCGCATTCTTCATCCACCCCTTTGTTTATAATGCTGTCTGTAAATTATGTGACATAAAAAAGTGCACCATACGCAAAGTTAAGTCTACTCTAAGGAAATGGTTTGCTGAACTCTCGTATAGTGATACGGAAGAGATTTTACGTCCCTGCATCTAAGGTTGCTTTTTCCAATAGGTACCTAACAATTCAACATACACTCGTAACAAACACTTAACACACGTAAACACTCCCTCTCACGCACACTTACACACTTACACACACTCACACACTCTCATACACAAATTCTCTTTGTACTACTAAAACAGCATAATTTTTGTTTTTATTAATGATGAATTTGTGTTCCCATTGATAAGTTAGCAGCGCTCATATTATATGAAATGTTTAATTTTCACTTTGTAACTTTCATGTCGTGCTTCTTGAGACGTGTGTCTGAAGAGATTTGTTAACCGACTCAGTGGGTCCCAAGATACAGGCTCAGCCTAGTTTGGAACCCCACGGATAATGTCTGTATAATCTGTAATCATGTGCTTGTCCAATAATAAATTATTCTTATTCTTATTCTTAAGCAAAGCTATGGGTACTAGACGAAGATAAACATACTTATAGAGATAAATAAATACTTAAATACATGGAAAACATCAATGACTCAGGAACAAATATTTATGCTCATCCATCACACAAATAAATGCCCTTACCGGGATTCGAACCCAGGACCTCTTGCTTCGTAGGCAGGGTCACTACCAACTAGGCGGTCGTCAAATGTTGAAACTTTGAATAAACCACGCGCAGATTGCAGTTTTCCAAGAAATTGCCAAGATGCGACTACACGTAGCTCGCGAAGGTATCAGTTGGATACGAGTATTAAGAGGAAAGACCACTGGCCATTTTTCCATACAAACGTTCTCGACTGTTACCTCCGAGGTTTTTGACCGTAGATTTATGATTTTTTGAAATAATATTAATATCATCAATACATGTGTCGGTACGTTTTGTTTTTTTTGATATTCTTATTTTTATAAGTGCTAGGTTACTTTAAAGAAAGCTTAAAACGGCCCAATTACATAGTCGCAAACATACGCCTAGTACACAAATCTGTTAACAATAAGCGCAAAAATCAAAACATCCCGACTTTTAACATTTCCTTCCTATTCATTTACCAAAATTTGGTTACGATTGATAAAGTTTCGGAGGAGGAAACAGTCGAGAACAAAACCTCGATTCTTATGATTTTTACTTGGGACTTTTAGTCGGAGCTGCAGTTGTCCTTATCACACTAATTTTTGGGGTGGTAACGATATGGTAAATACGTACTCAGACGAAAAAGTGATAGGCAATCGTCGACACTAAAGGTCGATGTCCTAGTGGTGTGAAAAGTTATCGATAAATCTAAAGTCATCGATATCTTCTTTTTATATGGCCTTTTGTGAGAAGTATAAGAGGGAAATTCACACCTTATTGATAGCAGAGGCCCTAGCACACTAGGTTTTGTGTCGACGAAAATGTACTGAAACGTCACGTAAAACGCGACATAAAACCTAGTGTGCCTCAGGTAAGTCAAAATAAAGTTTTATTTCGAATATCATAATGCCGTAAAATAGGTAGGTACCCCGACAGATAGTTCCCCTGCTGAGCAAATACCCAACAAGGGCAATACTTTGTTAATAAATGTGTATTACTTAACTGTGAATTAACCCGTTAAGATTGTAAGACAATAGATAGGGTAATGTGACTAATAGAAGGACAACTTAGCGAATTTTGTTATATGATACCATATTTTATGTTCGTGACTTGAACGTGACTATTTGAAAATAATTACTTTGCTTAAAAAATCTTATATTTTTACAAGCTTTTATAACTTAGTTTTACCTGTCCCGTTGTCTGTCTGTAATCAAATCTTGCAAGTTTAATTTGACTCACTTCCCGGTGACCGATTGGGCTGAAATTTTGAAAGTATATATAGTTTGGATGACAATTCAATATTATGGTACCATCGAGCTGATCTGATGATTGAGACAGAAGGTGGCCGTGGGAATTTAGTAATTAACCGATATAACCCTGTTGAATTTGGGCTCCTTAGAATTGTCTCAATGAGAAGTTGATGACGGCATACAGAAAAATACAGTCGGCAATAAAAGCTTGTACCAAAAATAAAAAAAATTACAGAAACTTCAACCACTGATCCGATTTCAAAGATCCATACGATTGGGCTGAAATTTTGAAAGTATATATAGTTTGGATGACAATTCAATATTATGGTACCATCGAGCTGATCTGATGATTGATACAGAAGGTGGCCGTGGGAATTTAGTAATTAACCGATATAACCCTGTTGAATTTGGGCTCGTTAGAATTGTCTCAATGAGAAGTTGATGACGGCATACAGAAAAGTACAGTCGGCAATAAAAACTTGTAACAAAAATAAAAAAAATTGACAGAAACTTCAACCACTGATCCGATTTCAAAGATCCATACACCTGTGTAAGACATGGGCTTAGGTTATATTGCGTTCTTTGCAATACGCGGGCGAAACCACGCGAGCTGCACGTGTAAAATAAAAATGCAACAAAACCTGTATTTTTTATAAACACAGCATTTAATTGAATTCCAGATATTATATTCTACTTATAAACATGACAAAATAAAAAATAAAATTAAAATTCTGGGATTCGAACCTGAGACCTCTGACTCAGAAAGCTAACGATTACTGACCACGCCACGACGTGACATACATTACTACTCAAAATTAATCTACTTATTTGTGACTGGTAAGTTTGACAATGTGTCGAGAAAGACATAATTTAATAGGAAACAGTGGTATGTCAACATCGCCGATGAATTTTGTAACATTGTATTCTAAATTTAAATGCAACTGTCTGTGTGCGTGCGTGCACACAAGCTCGCGCACGGCTCTGCCTCCGTCAGCGCGACAGAAATATTTATTGGGAATTCTCGAATCTGAAAAAAGGCTCAGCTAATGTGCGCTCTTAAAAAGTTATTTTTAGAACTCAATGCAATGTGAAACCACGTTTCATTGTATTAATCTTTACGGACCATAGGGACCTTTTTTAATATTTGTTATTATTTTCTTATTGGGTTCATCATCCTCCTATTGGGTTTAACGGCCTCCGTAGCCCAGTGGGTAGTGACTCTGCCTACGAAGCTGGAGGTCCCGGGTTCGAATCCCGGTCAGGGCATTTATTTGTGTATTTATCACGAATATTTGTTGCTGAGTTATGGATGTTATATATGTATATAAGTATCTATATGTATGTATCTATTATATACATCATCGCCTAGTACCCACAACACAAGCCTTACTGAGCTTACCGTGGGCCTAGGTTGATTTGTGTAAGATTGTCCCGTAATATTTATTTACTTATTTATTATCACTGGCCTTGTACATCTATGAGAAGATGATTTAAGCAGCGTCCATGTTTAGGTACCCTGAGAAAATTACGGTTTTTTTGGAAATAATTCAATATCAGGCTAATTATTTGTATACGGCTTTTATATGTTATTTTAAACAACTTTTACTATTGAAATCAATAATTCTATGGACCGGAAGTTCGGATTTTTTTTAACCCGCAAGCAAAAATGCTATCAATATTTTTATAATGAAAACATGTTTGAGTACACAAATTTGGAGACTTACTACCTGAATTCAAAAATATATGCATCAGGAAATAACGGCATTTTAATTAAATATTTACGACCTTCAGATAATATTGAATTTCATCTGGCCTATAGAAAGGTTTATTCATAAACAAAAATAAGTGGATTATGCGCGTATCCCAAAGAACGTATATACGTATAATGTATATAGGTAGACGTAATAGTACATTATAAAGTAAAGAAAGTTTATACCATTTTCGCCTGATTTTTACGGAATTTATGAAGATTACTTTTCATTATTTTTTACCGTATCGGTATTAAATTTAGGTGGATTATTAATGAATATTTAGTCAAAATACCCAACCTATTTTTTGGTGTAAAAATATGGCTGATATCGATATATTGTTGTGTTTTCATAGAGCGAAACCGTAAAGTTTTCAGGGTAGTTGTGGCGGTGCGGCACTTACGTAGGTACATGAGCATCGTACGTAAGGGCCTGGTCACAGGTCTGCGGTGCGGCGCCGTAACGCAAAATTTTGAGGCGCGCGCGCCGTAGAAAGCCGCGTTTGACACCGAGACACGCGGGTTTTGCGACGCGCGCGCCGATACGGGAGTGACAGGCTACGACCGCATATTGGACTGGTAAACGTTGTGCTTGGTGATGAATAGTGGACAGCAGAACGCTGGTCTCTCAGTTCTCGCCGGAGTGCTGTGACAAAAGATCTAACCAAGCTTTATCATGCGCAAGGTTCTTTCTCCAGTGGTCTCGGAACCAAATCAAGGTCACTCCATACTAGATTTTTTGTGACCTTGCTTGGCCGTCCGCCGATATCGGCCCGTGTAGCGTCTCCTTTAGAGGCCTTAATCCGCCATTTTGTACTTTTTTGTGTTGTGCGATAAAGTCTAAATTAGCGAGCGAAACGAACGAAGTTCTCCGTTTCAGTTTGGCCAAAAAATATTTCCTATGTCCGGCGTCTGTCCGGCTGTTCTACTCTACAGGTCGCATTTCTCAACCGATTCTCGAGGAATTTTTTTGAGCAGGTCCATTAAATATATAACCCACCAAAAACATAAATTTAAAAAAGGAGAGCCAAGTTCAATACAAAAATTATGCTTGGCTGTGGGCTTCGCCGCAAAAAGAATGAAGATCTAAATGAGTGCCAAGTTCTATGGAAAATCCAAATATGTATTTATAGAAACAAAATAATATTATGAACAAGTATTACTCTATGTCTTTGCTTTATTGGATACCTATAACAATTGCTGTTATTTAAAAATGTGAGATCTTAAAGTAGGTTCGATTTGACTTGGCCAATTTTTATTGCATCAGTCATTTTATAAAGTTATTGAACACATATATATATATATATATATATATATATTTTACTTCTGATAAAAACTGGCCAAGTCAAATCTTACTTTATGTAAAGAAAACTAGGCAGGTATTGAGATTTACTTCTTTTCTGTGTATAATTATGAGGTGCCGCGCGCCGCCGACGACACACCGTCACATAATAAGTAATAGTACAAACAAACACCGTTGGCTGGTTTTTTAGCGCGTATTACAAGTTTTTTGTATGGGGATTTTTTGACTTAACTTTATTTTTATATTTCTGTTATATAGCAAATATAATAATAAATATATTGGGATAGTATCAAATATCTGCTTATTTACAGATAAAGTAGGTACATATAAATAAATATATATAAAAACTACGATTAAACAGAAAGAGAATAATAACAAAACTAAACTAAAACTAAAAAAACAAGGTTAAAATAAAGAAAATGAAATACATATATTTTTTACGTCCGGCTTCCATCTGATCCAAAGGTGCCATAAATACTGGCTGCATTGCCCCGCTGAACTGCCACCGATATTTGTTGGACCAGGTAAGAGCCGGAACGAGGGTCGCAGCCCTTGTCTCTTAGACGCCGGCCAAGGTCCCAAACAAGCCTCCTGCCCTCCGAACACCAAGGACCAGCCGTCTCGATAGCGACCGGAACAAAGTCGTACGCTGATTCTAGGTGGGCGTATTTGCCGTGTTTTAGTTTTGCCGCATTTTCGGCGGCCGCGCCTGCTACCCTCATGGTGTGGTGAAGATGACTGGGTGCAAATGTGCTCACACAAGTTGCATCCCATAGCAGGCAGCGGCCTTTTGACCAGGGAATCAGCGTAAGACCGTCCGGTCTCTTACCATCGGTACGGCTTAGCCCCTGGGGCTCCAGAACGCAAGGAACGTTTGCCGAGACCATGGCACGGCGCAAAAGCTCGTTTATGGCGTGATGTCTAGGGATACGCCCTGCACACCGCAGACAACTTAGACCATGGTGCCCGTTCGCTTCGACCATTGCTCCACATATACAGCGATGGGGCTCGCACACCTTGCTTCCAAGACGTAGGGCTACCGCTGTCCTCAATGAATCATTGTCGAGCAATGTTCCCAAGTTTGGTGAAGGCAAGGCGTGCAGCCACGCCCCAGACTCGGGAGCTCTGACAGCTTTTAGACGAGCCACATCTACCCCAAGGGCTACATTTAAAAGGTTGGAATAAATTTCATTACAACATAAATCGTCCCAGAGTCTTTGTGATGCGGGGTTGTCTGGTTGCGATACGTCAGAAAAGCGAGATGACCACTCAACTATAGCTTCTTCCACAAACGGTAGACAAATATTGCCACCATTTAAAGAAAGTATCTTAGTGACAAGATTTGTCGACGCATGGGAAGAGGCGAGGAATGCAACGATCCCGACGTCTTTTACACAACGGACCCCTAATCCTCCATACCGAATTGGGAGTGTTGCCTGGCGCCACTGAGCCTCATTGAATTGAACGTTTAGAACAGTCTCCAGACATTGTTTAAGTACATTGTCATACGTCTCCATCTCCGGCCTAAACAACCAAGTAGGCGCAGTTCTTAGTGTGTAAGTCACGCGGGGCAATGTGAAACAGTTACGGAGCAGCACGAGGGACACATGCGCTGACAAGTGCTTCAAATGTTCCCAGGAGGACTTCAGAGCCGCTGTCTTAGCCAGGAGAACTGAACTTACACCATCAGGAAAAATTGGTGCTCCGAGAAGACAAAAGGATGACTTGTTTATGACTTTAATGTCTGGCAATAAAGCTTGGAAATTAGATAATGAATTTAACGAAGAGGAACTACAAGGATAAAGCTCACACTTTGCAGTATTTATTTCCAGGCCGATTGACCGCAGAGCTGGTAAGAGCGTACTGATATCATTTAGAACAACGTCAGAATCACCTCCTATAGTGCCATCGTCTAAATACCAGACATTCAGAGGTGATTCTAGCGTTGTAATCAAGCTCTGCATGACTAGGCAAAACACCAGAGGGCCCAAAGGGTCGCCTTGTTGAGCACCGACCTGTGATGAAATGGTACAGTCATCGTAGAAGAGATTACTTGGAGCAGAATAACACTGAAAAAGAAACGGGTAGAGGGCGGGAGTGTGATCTTTCACTTGATTTAAAATTACGTCCCTTTCAACAGAGTTGAAGGCGTTTTTTATGTCAAGTTTTACGATTACCTTGTCGCTATTATCGTGTGCTAACACAAAATATCTCGTTGCATGGATGGCCGCCTCGCAGCCGAGAGGCGTGCCAAAACCCATCTGGTGTGGCTGAAGGAAGGCTGCCATCTCCTCTCGTACCGAACGGCATCCTAACTTAGCAACTAGTCAATATCTGCTTGTAACGGTTCAAATGCTAAAATTAAAAAAAAATGTATGGGGACCCCCCCCCCTATTTTTTTACTTTTTTTTACTTTTAGATTTTTTCCTACGCTTACACACAATTACCGAGCTGGATTCCAAATTTCATCATTCTAGGTCATCTGGAAGTAGGTTAGGTTTAGGTACTATATGTCAGTCAGTCAGTGCTAAAATTTACGACTTTTTGACCTCCATATCTTTATAACCGCTTCATGAAATTTGGGCTTCTACATGTCCTTATGGATATATTTAAACACACGTTGATTTATGTGTTAACGTTAAAGAGGCTTTGAGTTATAGAAGGGTCAAAAGTGGTACCAAGTGGTTCGTGTAATATTACACTTGGCGCTGGCTAGCCAGTTCTTTTGCTTGAACTTGGCTTGACACGCTGCCGCGTGTCTAGATTTGTTTACAAAGGTACTTTTCTATATACCATCATCCACGACTCATTGAGACGATTCTAACGAGCCCGAACTCAAAGGGGTTTCGTCGGTCAATTACTGAATTCCCATGGCCACCTTCTGTCTTCATCATCAGATCAGCTCGATGGTACGATAATATTGAATTGTCATCCAAACTATACTAATACCCAAAATTTCAGCTCAATCGGATAACGGCAAGTGACTGATAAACGGATTGCAAATTTTGACGTACAACTATGTACATAAAGTTTGTAAAAAACTGTATCGCGAGTTTTTTTTTTTTTTTTTAATTTTTACCTACATCTCACAAAGCCACTAGTTAATTAACGAGATCTGTATACTTAATCCTATTTGACAAGTGTCAAAACCAGTCCAAGTGTAACCTGCGCCTGCGGCACTCTCTGCATTGTATTCGCATAATTAGCATGAAGGAAGCGGTGTGTGGCGGTGCGCATGCGCACGGCCATGGTCGTTTCCGACACTTCCGCTCTTGAGATGAGGTTTTGGAAGCCATACTTGCAACACTTGTTTCAAGGATTAGGTATAATTGGATTATGGCACTTAACTCTCGCGCTTTGTACAGTCACCGGCATCAATATATGATGGAACAAAGGCCGCAAAAATATCTGATGACAACTCTATTCCTAGAGCCGTAAGAGCGTGTCAGATATTTTTGCGGCATTTGATGCATCATATATTGATGCCGGTGACTGTACACATGTTTTAAGGCCGAAACGCACTGAAATCGGTGGCGGTGCGGCGCGGTGCGGAGGCGGTACCGGTTGTAATGTTCGAGCTTATATGAAAGGGTCCGCACAGAATACCGCGACGGGACGCGGCGCGGCGCGGTATTCTGTGCGGACCTTTTCATATTAGCTCGAACACTACAACCGGTACCGCATCCGCACCGCACCACACCGCGCCGCAACCGCTGTCTGTGCGTTTCAACCTTAAAATCTACACATATCACCGTCTGATACCACGGCCGATACAGTCAGCGTCATATAGTTAGAAGCAGCCAAAGTAGTAGCCAAACATATCGTAACATCCTTACTCTTATAGTAATAAAGACGTGTTGCGATATATTTGGCTACCTTGGCTGATACTTACTATATCGCTAATAAAACCTATTCCTAAAAAAGGCGACATGACTGACCCAGGACAATACCGCCCTATCGCCTTGTTAAGCACTTTTTCGAAAATATACGAATCGGTCATGGCTAAACGACTGACAACCTTTTGTAATAAATTTAATATATTCAATGACAGCCAATATGGTTTTAGGAAGCAAAGATCCACTACTCTAACTGTCTTTAAATTCACACAGGAAGTTTTAAGAATAATAGACACTAAACAACATGCTTTCGGTCTTCTAATAGACTTGAGTAAGGCCTACGATACGGTTCAACATAATATTCTTTTAAACAAACTCTTCGATATTGGCATTCGTGGATTGGCTCACGATTGGTTTACATCCTATTTAGAAAAGCGTGAACAAATGGTTGAGGTTGATTACGTCGATGTTGTAACTAACGCTGTATCAAGGGTGCGATCGCAAAAATTACAAACAACCTGCTCTATTCCGCAAGGAAGTGTCCTTGGATGTATCCTGTTTCTACTGTACATCAATGATCTTCCTGAAATAATAACTACTCAAAACCCAGACACTGAATGTTTTCTATACGCGGATGATATATCTATAGTTCTGCCCTGCCAGAACACGATAGAGTTAACTGACAAACTAGAGTCTACTTTAAATATAATGACAGCCTGGCTAGATGAGCATAATTTGCGAATAAACTTGTCAAAAACAAACTTAATTCAGTTTAGGCTTCATCAAAAACCTGCGTTAGAAACAGATCTGTTTTTTAATGGCTCTAGAATGAAAGGAGTCAATTCATGTTCTTTGCTAGGTATACAAATGGACCAAAATTTAAAATGGAAATGTCACATAGATAAAATTGCCATAAAACTATCCCAGTTCACCTATGCCCTGAGGGAAATAAAAAAAACTGCCGATCTAAAAACAGCAATTTCCGCTTATCATGCATTTGCCCAAGCATGGTTACAGTACGGAATTGTTCTATGGGGCAACAGTACTGATGTTCCCAAGTTATTTTTAATACAAAAAAGATGCATTAGGATCCTAAGTAATATACGAAACGACGAATCATGTAGACCTCATTTTGTAGAACTAAACATACTAACACTGACATCCTTGTATATTCTTGAGACGTGCAAATTCGTGCGGAAACACCCTAACCTTTACACCCACACTAAGGATATGATTAAAGGAATCCATAATTTGCGACCCAGAAAGAATCTTATCCAAACAACTATATCCAAACTTCAAATGATCTCACAGGGACCACATTCCATGTCGATAAAAATATATAATAACTTACCGAGACACATATCAACTGAAGAGAAGTACACTTCATT
Organism: Epinotia brunnichana; assembly: GCA_963854355.1. Classification (NCBI taxonomy): domain Eukaryota; kingdom Metazoa; phylum Arthropoda; class Insecta; order Lepidoptera; family Tortricidae; genus Epinotia; species Epinotia brunnichana. Next base: position 27,046,125 of record OY977951.1, on the reverse strand, counting down.
TGTTACTAAACTAAAAAATCACCTGTTGTTACAAGCTTTTTACACCTTCAAAGAATATATGAACATGTAACCTAGAAATAACAAATAAATACATATACCTATGTTAACATGAAAAAATTAAAAGCTACGATGGCAAATGTTAGTATTTGATATTTTTATTATATAGGTTAAGTTAACTATAAGTTTTGCTTTGCCCTAACAGGGTCCATGCTGTACTTTATGCCCTTGTAATATCTTGGAATACCATGGTTTGCAAACAATAAATGAATTATGAATTATGAATGAATTATGAATGACGCTGACTGTACAAGATGTTTTATGTAAAACGTCAGCAATAAAGGTTAGAAATATCGCGTTAGATCCGTGTGACGAATGTTTTAAATAAGTACCTACCTATAATTTTGTACTTTCCTCATTTTAAAATAAATTACACGGTGTCTTTATGTGGACAGTAAACGGTCAAACTATCACAATACATTGTGACTTAGATACTTCAAGACATTAAGATTGGCTCCAGTATCCTTAATGTAACTTTCGAAAATAATGTAACCAACCCCATTTTTTATTAATTAGGTATGTTCCTACCTAAAATAGTAACCTGCGTACATGCAAAAATAAATTTATCGCAACAATAAAAATACAAGGCATCGGAAAAATGCAATCAACATGCAAAATTTAGTATTTTTTTAATCATATAAATAGCGCTGTTTCCGCGCTTCCGAGGTTTAAAGGGTTTGGAAGCCAAACAAGCCATTTGAAGAGATTACGCATAAAATACTTCCACCTCTTTATGTAATAGTATATGTTCCTACTTGGTTAGTACAGATTATTTACGTCACTAGTACAACTGCACTGATACATCTTGGTTTACCAAGGGCCCATTTCACGAAACCGCAAGTTACAATTTATCAAGCCAAGACTGAGGCTCTTGCTTGGCGAATAACGTCTGGTTTATTGGTCAACATCAATATGTTGACCAGTGTTGACAGTTACTTGTAGCATCGTGAAATGCTCTCCATGGCCCGTTTCTCGATGCTACCAAATACTACCATTAGCGAGCGCGCGACACAACATTTTAAGGTTTCCCGTCTTCTTAAAGAGTTCTGCAGCTTAATCATCATCATATCAGCCGAAAGACGACCACTGCTGGACATAGGCCTCCACCAAAGAGTGCCACAATGACCGCTCCTGCGCCACCCGCATCCAGCGGACTTGCTACCTAAACACACGTGAGCGATAGCGCGTGACGCGCTCACGCGAGCCTCTTGTCACTGCGGACCATTTACATTTTTTACTCGAAAATAACTTTTGCTTGACGAATCGCGATGACATTCATGAATTGTTGTGATTGTACTTTCCTTGTTGATTACGTGTGGGTTTGGTAATTATCTATTAAAGAAAATCTTCTGATTATCTATAAGTAGTAAACAAAACACCTCGGTGTCAGTCAATTTGAAATATTTTTGAATAAAATACTGAATTGCGATTTGAAAAGACGCGTTAGATCAAATGTCAGATCAAAGTTTAGTAACTCAGCAAATGAGCATGACACTACTTACCGACATAAGCTGGTCGATTGCGTTGCGTTACGCTTTGTACAAATGTCAATTTTTATGTAGGAAAATGACAGTTGAATTTTCCTACCAATCGGTTGAAAAGTTACGTAATCACCCTGGTCAACGGATCTTTATAAAATCCGGGGTGACAAATCACATTTTCTGCTTACCTACTCGTTTTATGAGATATTGATAATAATAATAAATATTTGGGGACAATCTTACATCATAATTCGACCTAGTCCCATATTAAGCAAAGCTTGTACTATGGGTACTAGACTATGATATACATACTTATATACATAAATAAATACTTAAATACATAGAAAACATCCATGACTCAGGAACAAATATTCGTGCTCATCACACAAATAAATGCCCTTACCGGGATTCGAACCCGGGACCTCCGGCTTCGTAGGCAGGGTCACTACCAACTAGGCTACAGAGGTCGTCAAAGCCTAGTTGGTTTGGTAGTGACCCTGCCTACGAAGCCGGAGGTCCCGGGTTCGAATCCCGGTAAGGGCATTTATTTGTGTGATAATCCGCATTACAGAAAATAAATGATTGAAACTACTTCAAATAGCAAACTGAGGCCCAAATAGAATTGACCGATTGGTTCTGGTGCGTCAGCTACTAAAGCAACAAATCTTCGTAAATAATCACATTTAAATCGGTTACGTCGAGTGATATAACTTAACTGATGCATATTCATCACTTACAGTTTGCGCAGATGAGCCGGACCGTCCTAGATTTTATGTCTTGCACAAGAAAGATGTTACATCTAAAAGTCTGTATTTTTTATAAACTCAAATATTATGTATGTACCTGGGTCATTGTCAGATTTACGTTCGCGTCTCTTCGGTGGACATTGCCAAAGTTAAGGACTATCAAGCCTAATTTCTGGTTGAACTCTGAATCCGCATAAACGGCGTTGCCCCTTCTACAATTCTATGTGATAAAAACATTTTATATGTAAACGCAAGCCCTTAACTATTGACCACCGGAAAGATGATTTGTGTTTTTGTGACTGACAATGACCCACCTACGAGTCATTTACAGGCTACATTTATGAAAAATATAACGTCTCTTAGAGGTAACTCTGACCGCCGGGTCGTGTATTACTTATTCTGTGGTCGTGTGACAAGAAATAGTGACAAAGTAAAATGGCAAGCAACGTGATGGGTAGGTACTTATAATATTGAACATACTGTACAGGACCGGTAATGTAATTGCTTATTACTGCTCTGTTTTAAATATAAAAAAAATGTTTTTGTATTTTTGTTTTATAACATTCACTTTCACTAGATTCAGTACAGTATAAAATTTCTCCTTTCTCATTATTTGCAAATGGAAAACCTATCCTTCACTCTCGGAATCCTTGACGAATCCTAAGTTCACGCAGTCGTGGAAACTAGACAATACGCATGCAATAATTTTTCTGAGCAAGCCTAAGAATCCTATTAAGATTGCATAATGCATCCGAACCAAACTGACCCCAACTAATCATCGCAGCCGATTAATTGCAAGTATTTAGAATAAAAAAACATTATACAATTCCACCGCTTCTTACGAGTAGCGTGCGATGAGAGAAATCAGCTATGCATATTTATAGCTATATGGCTTTCTTTCTTTAGTATTTGAGACGAATTCAACATGTGATTTACTCGCGAATTAGCATTGCAAACAAAAATGGTTACGGGTGGATACCGCGTGTACAGGATGGGTGCAAAAATGGTTACGGGTGGATGCCGCGTGTACAGGGTGTGTACAAAAATAGTTACGGGTGGATGCCGCGTGTACAGGGTGGGTGCAAAAATGGTTACGGGTGGATGCCGCGTGTACAGGGCTGTTATTCGCTACGCGTTAATGCGGCTCACCCGTTACGAATCTCGCCGAACAAAACTAGACCTCTACCTACGGTTTGTTACTACGAATAGCGGCGTCAAGATATATCTGTGGGTGAGCATTGAGGTGAGCCTAAAGCAAGTTACAGAATAGAGGGGCTGGGTGTGTGAAAAAATGGTTACGTGTGGATGCCGCGTGTACAGGATGGGTGGTTGCACGAGTTTAATCAATGCTGTTTACATTTTGCAGTTTTTTTATACTACGATGGTGGCAAACAAACATACGGCTTCCAGTAACCAGACACTGTAGTCTATGGACGGCTGCGACTCCAGAAGAGTCACAAGCGCGGTGCCGACCCTTTGTTCACTTTTAATGGCTCGTTTTGTTGACAGCTTGATAGCAAGCGGGTTCCTCACTAGCACAACGTTTCGACACGGGTTACACCACCTCAGTCATTTAAGGCGCCGCACGTTCATGGTCTTCTCTCCCAATCACTGAGTATAAGCGCGAGCGAGATGGAAGTGCTTGTTCAAAAGCGCGGATATCATGTTTTTCCGGAATATTTCAGAAAACGAGGTAAATTTGCAAGAAATTTAAGTAGGTACCTACCTAAGTAAGAAAATAAAGTTATTGTTCATTACTTTATGAAGAAGATTATAAAATTTCATTTGTTTCTGATAAAAAATGGAGCAGTAAAATGGTTACAAGTGAAATAATAGGGTACACTTTAGATTTTTTTTCTCTACTGTTTTTAGTTAAAATGGATTTCTACAAAAACTATATTACTTCTCATATCTTGCAGATTATGATATATTGTTACGTTATGATGCATAAAATGGTTACTAAACAACTCATTTTCACGAAAATTTCAAAGGTGGAGCCTTAAGACCACGGCCGGTGCAACCTGTATAAGAAACGTTAGAAATAATAGTAGATTATACACCAAGGGGATAAAGCACTGTTTTATGTCACGGGAGCGAATTGAATCCCGAACGTAACGAAGGACTCATAATTTAACTCCTGAGCGTGGCGAGGAAGTTATAAGTTAATTCCTGAGCGAAGCGAGGGAATTAAGACTGAGTCCTGAGTGCAGTGAGGGGTTCAACCGCCCAAGACTAAAACAGTCTTATCCCCGAGGTGTATACTCTACTTTTCACACCTTATGCGAGACAAAAAAACAGGCTCAGTAGATAAATAATGTTTATTTAGCAAATTAAAAGTACATAGTAACATTAGACACATAGTAGCTTTCCATTTGTCAAAATCGTTGTAGGCTTTTAGGTATTTTTCCTTTGACTTCTCTGGCAGCAGATTGTTGACAATTAACATTAATTCTAATCTAATTTGATAAACTCAGGAGTCAAAACACTTTCATCACTCGACATTTTCAATATTATTTTTGAAATTAAATCTTCTATAGGCACCTACAAGAACTCGATTTGTTCGTCACGCGTGAACAAATGAAGGCGCGCGGCGTTCCAAATTCGAAAGCACAAGCCGTGGTCCTAGATTCGAAATTCGAATTTCGAGCACCGCGCTCCTCCGGACCGGGGTTCACACGGAGGCAAACTTCATTTATTTTGTCAAATCAAGTAGGCCATGGCCTAGGACAAATTGTGTTTAGCAAAATTAAACTTTATGCATATAGTAATAAGAATTATGAAAAGTGAAATCATATTATTAACCAGCGGGTTACAATGAAATTCAGTACAACATTATAACCCGGCTAATACCAAGGGATTTAATGTCTTGCTTTCGGTAGGGTTTACATGACCTATAATTCGGCATTGTCGAGCATGTGGTTTGAAAAGGTTAATAAACATCGCGTTAGACTCGTGTAAAGTAATAATTAAATACGTATTACTTCTCACAGTCACTATTTATCGCTATTCGATGGCACATGTTACGACACCCAATTTACGATCTATCTTTTACTTATTTATGGCCCCATTGTTATTAACTAGGTACATGAGAACACAACTTATATGAGTAATTATCTATGATTTAATTGCTAAGAACTTATTCATGCATAAACTTACTACCATTACATGCTTGTTGCCATGATAAAACTTAATATCTGTTATTTATTTATTATACCATCGAAACATAATTTAATTTTCTAAATAAATAAATAATTATTTGCGGACAATCTTACACAAATCAACCTAGTCCCAAACTAAGCAAAGCTTGTACTATGGGTACTAGACGACGATATAGATACTTATATAGAGAAATAAATACTTAAATACATAGAAAACATCCATGAGTCAGTAAGAAATATTCATGCTCATCACACAAATAAATGCCCTTACCGGGATTCGAACCCAGGACCTCTTCCTTCGTAGGCAGGGTCACTACTCACTACCAACTAGGCTAAGGCGGTCGTCAAAGTTCTAGTTCTCTTATAACATAATTTGACATGTTTTATCTCTTTCTTACTTTATTTTATATTTTTGCTACTTGCACGTATGTATTGCAACCATATTATTATTTTGTAGCAACGATCACTGTAACGAAAATCGATCATATTGATCCCCGAAATAAATCATTTATAGCCCTAACGACGACATTTGTTTGAATCGTATTAAATTACAGTGCTCACATGAAACTGTCAATATATACACAATTTGTATTATGTGACGTCACAACTACTCGGTCTGACTACGTAAGCAACAATGATTACTGCAATTTGTGTAATGAGTCTCGTAAACCCGCGTCCACACTGCATTCGTTTTTTTTTTTATACAACGACGGAAAACAAGCTTACGGCCTGCCTGATGTTAAGCAGTTACCGTAGCCTATGGACACTTGTGACTCCAGAAGAAAAACAAGCGCGTTGTCGACCCTTTATTCACTTGAGGATTCGCTGTGTTGGCAGATAGATACATGCAGGTCCCTCACTCCCAACACAGCGCATCCTAGGGAGCTCTGGCGACTTTACTCACCACCAGGAACACAACACCACATGCTTCATAGCATGCAATGATATAGCAACACTACAAAGCAGTGGTGCTGTTATAGCTGCGGTCTTCTGTAAGGTGGAGGTACTTCCCCAGTTGGGCTGCTCCACATACGAGCAAGATGACATTCTGCTGTGCCCTACCTCTCTAAAAACATTCGTGAGGTTTTATCGGGATTTTCGGGATGTAAATCTCTTAAGCAGCCCCAACAGCATCCAGAGCGTGTTTTCGGATCGTGAAAATGGCCCCATGCTCACCCGCTGGCAGTGACTGCATGCAGTAATTGTTTAGTTTTTTTTGTTAAACTCAAGGCATTACAAAATCGTCTTAATTTGGTGTCATAATAAATAAAACATCCTATTTGTGTGCAAGCATTCATCCAATATTACCAACAAATTTATAAAAGTCATAGAGGCTAGAGTTTTTGAAGCACGACAACTTTTGACACTTGTTGTGGGAGCTGTCAAATAGTCGACGGGGCATTTGGAAACCATGTTTGCATGCTTGGTTAACGTATCACGAACGATACGGAATCATATCCACAATCACGTGACAAGTGATAGCGTTTATTACACTAACACTAGTAATAAGGTTTCATTCATTGTTTACTAACCCTGTATGGACCTTGGTCTGAATTAAATGATTTTTATTTTATTATTTATTTTTATTATTTAAATACCTAGGTACGGTGTTTGATGGTGTTGATGGTCAATAAGTCGGCAATTTTTTTATGAAACGTCAAAAACGCTCTGTTCGTATCAGTATCAAGTATCAAGAAGAACATACTAGTGACGTCAACGTTTTCTGTGGTTTTTCCTAAGTTTTGTTTGTTAGTAATGTGAAAACAATTTATTTTACTGTTTTTTAATTAATGCAGTATTGACGTCAAAAAGAGGGTGGTATGTACTATGCTCGTCAGTACGTTTTTAGGTATGTGCTATGGGTATAGGTAGGTTCTCATCAGCAATATCTTCTTCAATGTAAATTATTTTTAAATGCAATTTTGTTAATTTACTATTATTGATATCAATGCAAAAAAAACTTTACCAATCGCCAATAAAAAAATACCAATAAATAAATAAAATAAATAAATAAATATTTTCGGACAATCTTACACAAATCAACCTAGTCCCAAACTAAGCAAAGCTTGTACTATGGGTACTAGACGACGATATAGATACTTATATAGAGAAATAAATACCTACTTAAATACATAGAAAACATCCATGACTCAGGAACAAATATTCGTGCTCATCACACAAATAAATGCCCTTACCGGGATTCGAACCCAGGACCTCTTGCTTCGTAGGCAGGGTCACTACCAACTAGGCTAAAGCGGTCGTCGCACCAATGACCAATTAATTGTGGTGTTGTTAGTCTCATTCATTCGCATCACACCTCAAAAATTTACTTTTACTGTTAAGATTTTTTAACGGGTGTTAATGAGTCACACCGTACAAATACGAGAAACTACGCGTGTGGGTTGCACCCACATCGACCACGCTCTACAAACCGATTAAGACTAAAATCTTCTCCAATATTTTATAAAAGTAACAAAAATAATCCACAGATAAACATCTTTGTTTCTTTGCCGACTGTAAAGGTACTAAAATCGAAAAGCTTACCAGGATTAAGCAATCTCAAGTTTAGTATGAAGTTGAATGTCAATTATGTGTCCACAGCCTTAGAAAATGTATCACCACACACGGGGCTGCAAATAAGTTAGAGAAAATGTCATTACACTGATACCACTGCAGCAATTTTAGTTTCTAAGTTTTCTCCTTCACCGCTGCGCCGCTTATCGTGCTGCCTAAGGATTGGCAGTGCATTGAAAAACGCCTTTATAAAACCTGACAATAAACACGCACTCTTCGATCCGACTGATATAAAGTCAATCGGCTATCTTTTAATATTAATGGCATAATGGCAATCGTGACAAGAAAGCCTCTTACAGACGGGCGTGGCCTGGCCACGGCGGACAATAGAAAACTTGTCATTCTGCTGTCAAATGTACTATGGTCCGCCACCGCAGGCCGCGCCAGTGTGAATTAGGCCTAAAGCATGTAAGAATCGATGAAATAGATAGAACACCCTAAAAGAACAAAAACTCGGCAGCTGTACTGTTCCTTCTGAACCTCGCAGCGCACACTGGAACTCTATCAGCGACATCGATACGAATACATATACATATGTATCAGTGACCCTGCAGACCTGTTCACCCTTGAAAATGACGCAGTCCCTTGGATACAGAATTTAAAGAATTAGATTATATTATGATTATTGTGCACGACTGTAAAAACGCCATACGAATAAATAAAAGCGCCATACGATAAATAAATAAATCAATATCATATCTAAATTATACAATTTAGATAGAGATCCTTCCGCCGAAGCCCGTAGTTACCCTTCACCGCAATGAACAGCCATGGTCAGACATCGAAGAAAGACAATGTATGGAAGACAATATAAACACATACACCTTAAACAAGTTGCATGTATCACAGATCAAAGAATATATACAAGTACTTGTATGTTTTACTACTGGCTATGTACTTAGTAAAATATACAAACTTCTTGTATGTTTTACTACATACTTAGCTGTGTGCGTTTGGACTAACGTATTTACATAATATCCTCGACTCGAAGATTTCTGTTCAGCAACATGCATTTTAGCTGATTTACCAACAAACAAGAATGCTTATAAGTACATATTTTTTACATGATGACCTTTGGCTTAAAATAAACTACTTATTCAGGACTCAAAATGTATATAATTGCAAATTTCTGGGAAAATTTAAAAATAGACAAACAACAATCAGTGTTCAATAAGGTACAATGACAGTAAAAAAGTTAAAAAAAACTAAACGGACATTTTATAGTCCATTATTAAAAAGATCAGCATTTAGCAACAATACAGATCACAAATGATAGCCACTCTGATGCCAATTGAAAAGGCACCTTTGCTAATTGGAATACAATTGGGATTCGATTGGCAGATTCATTGCCATGTGACTCTTTGGGTGGTGGAGAGCGTTTATGAACAAAAAGTAGCCGTTCCCAGACGGTGGCATTGTGTAAACAGTATCAAGGCAACGCGCCTTATTACGGTAACAATCCTGCAGTCAAGCTTCATCATAACTAACCAATTGACGGAACATGTGATATAATAGCGATACACTGCGATTTACGATACAAACGCGATAGATACTGTATCGATGCGTGTCTATGACAGTTGGTCTATGGCTAGTTAGTAAAATGCGCGTTTCAGCGTTGTTCTTGACACGGCAATTCAGGTGTCCTCAGACCTAAACACGTCAACGGCTTGGCTGTCGTTGCCGTACCATTTGTATGGCATATTTTTTGACACGGCAATTATTTAAGCTCTTTCTCATACAAACACGGCAATGTTAGACACTGCCGCGTTTAGTATCGCTTCAATAAGTCCCCGTGAGTTACCACTCCAACGTATAATATAAAACCATCTCTGTACAAAACCTCTCCTACCACTGCCAAACATCTTTACCTAGTGTGTTTATAATGAGCTACTCTAGGCAATTTACTAAGAAACATCAAACTCCGAATAAAATCGTGAAGTTCTGCTACATTTTTATCCACAATCGACTCGTAATTATGCCAAGTATTGCATTCTCTCACAAATTGCGTCTAACCTTCGAATTATCGCAGTTAAAATGACATGCCAGTTAACAATCGTTTGTAATTTGTCTTTTTCTATTGTCACGTGTTGGGTGAAACACTGACGTATGTAAGACAACATCAAGTCAAAATGTGTTGTATCTAGATAAAAAATTTAAAATACAAACCGGGTAACTAGAATAGCTTTAAATGACTCAATTCCCTGGTCGCCACGCGATCTATGAACTGAACTGATGTACTCGTAAAGAGTTCATGTTCTGTTAACTTTTTAGTTACGTCACAGTCACTGATTTTGGAAAACATATCATATATCATATTAGAGATGAAAACATTCTTAGTATGAGTTAGAATTCAGTGTTTACTTGCTGCATGCAAACTTTTAAAGCGCCTTTTCACACCTCCTATTCAGAAATTCATTGTTGCGCTCAAATGAGGGATCAAAGTTGTATTTTTCTTCCCTCATCGTGGTATTCGGTACATTAGAATCCCTCGCTACGGTCAGAATTCTATTGTAGAATCTTTCGCTTCACTCAGGCTTCCATATAACGCCCTCGCTGTAAATATATCATTTTTCTCCCTTCAGACACAATCTACTATTGCGACTTATGACTGGTAGGTACCTATATTTTTTTTTGGGACAATCTTACACGAATCGACCTGGTCCCAAACTAAGCAAAACTTGTACTATGGGTACTAGACGACGATACACATACTTATATAGATAAATAAATACTTACAAACATAGAAAACATCCATGACCCAGGAACAAATACATGTGCTCATCATCACACAAATAAATGCCCTTACCGGGATTCGAACCCGGGACCTCCAGATTCGTAAGCAGGGTCACTACCAACTAGGCTACAGAGGTCGTCTATGATTGGAAAAGGTACCTAAACTGTTAACTATTGTATTGTCGACTACATGAATAAAATAGATCTCTCTTACCAGTTCCAGACTCATTACTTACCGTAAGTCGGAAAGTAAATGAAGATCAGGTACTACACAGCGCACATCGCATTGGCATTGACGTGGGCGTACAAGTAAGTCGTACAGCATTGTAACCGGTTCACATCCTGACCCACTGAACTGCGCGTGATTCATGCAGGAGCAAACGGGCCGTTAATTATCAATATACGTACGTTTTTGGGTCATATATGGGTATAGCTTGTAATTTTTCCTTTCTGTGGTCGATAGTTAAGAACTTTATCCCCTTATTCACTGACCTCTGTTAACTAAAATGGTTTATATCCTTTTCTGGCGAGCTCAAATGTCAGAGTGACATATAAATACAAAGGAATTTTAACGGCATTTTAGCTATAATAGGTTTGATGGACGTTTCTGAATAAGGGCATTAGATTCTAACTAAATAACTGGATCATACAGCCCAAAAGTAGGTACTTCAAAACATTACTCACTTCAAATATTAAAATTACCTAATAGGTTCCGTAGTCCTTGAGACTAAGACGATACACTGTTGTTTTGCAGCTTATAAATCGGTTGCCATGCTACTGTATAACTGGAAAATAAACTAAAAAGGAACCCATTTTTAGAGTTCCGTACAAACAATTTTAAACATGGTATCGAACACTTATTTTTTAAATTTGAATATGCAATGTTTTCTTTTGTTTGTGGACATAAATAAATATTCATTCCACATTTATTACTGCCAACTGTAAATATGTTAAGCAAACAATTTGCTCAACATATTGGTAGGTATTACAGAATAAATGAATACACTGAAAAAAATCCGAACGCAAATTCAGATTTCATACCACGCTACGTAAAAATGGACAAAAGAATTAATAAAGACTTCAATTGTTTTTGCCAGCTGTTTGATCTGACAACTCTTGCTAACTACCTAGGACGATATAGCAGGCATTATAATATAAGCCACGTTATTTATATTTAATATAGAATAACACTTCGTTCGAACTGTGTGTTTCCTAGAGGCCCTAGAGCGAAGAAATTGACAAACAATTAAGCAGCCTTCATTTGTTTTTTTTACTGAACAGCTAACTTTTACGCATCGTTGAGGACAATTCAGTAACATTTAGGTATAGTTTCACTTTCCATACTTAATTAATTGTTATACATAACATAAAGTAAAGCTGACAAGGTACATAGCCATATCCATAGAGACGAAATTGAGAAACGAATTAAGAAGCCAACCAATGATCTAACGAGTTGTTTTGATGTCAATTCGAGTTTTTCTACTGATAGATATTTAAAATGCTTGCTCGCATATTTAGATTCCATCACATGCACTGAATGGTTGCCCGACTAACACATCAAAAACGTCCGTTATTTGTTTTATTAACTACTAGCTTTTGCCCGCGACTTCGTCCGCGTAGAACTCGTTTATATCGTAGCTCGATACAAACTTTCACCCTCCATTTCCCTTTTAGGGGTAGATTTCCGATATAAAAACTATCATATGTCCTTCTCCGAGACTCAAACTATCTTTATCATTATTATCATTTATCATCATCATCATATCAGCCGAAAGACGTCCACTGCTGGACATAGGCCTCCCCCAAAGAGTTCCAAAGTGACCAATCCTGCGCCACCCGCATCCAGCGGACTCCCGCGACCTTTACCAGGTCATCAGTCTACCTTGTGCCTACCAACGCCTCGCCTACTAACTACCTCTATACAAAGTTTTATCTAAATGGGTTGTATAGTAGCTTCATACAAATATTCAACCCCCATTTCACCCTCTTAAGAGATCATTTCCAGGATAAAAACTATCCTATGTCCTTTTCCGGAACTCAAACTATCTGTTAACCAAATTTCATCTAAATGGGTCACTCACATCCAAATTTTCATCCCTTAGGGGAGGATTTTCGGGATAAAACTATCCTTTGTCCTTCCCCAGGACTCCCAGCTATCGCTATACTAAATGTTTACCCCCATTTCACCCCCTTAGGGAATGATATCCAGAATAAAACTATCAGATGTCCTTTCCCAGGACTCAAATTATCTCTTAACCAGATTTCAACTAAATGAGTTCCATAAACTATGCATTATCCTTTTTCGGAACCCCAAACTATGTCTATACCAAATTTCATCCAAATAGGGTACATCCAAATTTTCACCCCCTATTTTATGCCCTTGGAGGATTTTTTTCGGGACAAAAGCTATTTGTTGTTCTTCTACGCGAGTAAAACTATCTCTATAGGCACCAAATTTCATCCTAATGGGTTCCATCCAAATTTAAACCACTATTTCACCCCCTTAGACTCTAAGGGGGTGAAATGGTGGTTTAAATTCAATCATCCTCTAAGGCTTAGAGGATGATTTCCGGAATTAAAACTACGCTATGTCCTTGCCCAGGACTCAAACCATCTCTATACCAAATTCCATCGAAATGGTTTCCATCCAAGTTTTCACCCCCCATTTCACCCCCTTAAGGGATGAATTCAAAAACAAAAATTATCATATGTCATTTCCCAGCACTCTAACTATCTCTTAACTGTTAACTTAAGTTTTATAAGTTTTTATTGTTACTAACATGTTTTTACTTAGTCTGAAATAAATAATTTGAATTAAATTAAATTAACCAAATTTCATCTAAAAAGGTCACATCACATCCAAATTTTCATCCCTTTAGGGGGTGATTTTCGGGATAAAACTATCCTATGTGCTTCCCCAGAACTCCAACTCGCTATACCGTAAATGGGTTCCATCCAAATTTTCATCCCCCATTTCACCCCCTTATGAGATGATTTCTGGACTAAAAATTATTTTAGGTCCTTCCCCAGGACTAACTATCTCCATACCAAATTTCATCTAAATGCATTTTATCCAAATTTTCACTCCTCAGTTCACCCCCTCAGGAAATGATTTTTCAGGATAAAAACTATGCATTGTCCTTCCCTGGGACTCCTTCTATCTCTTTACCAAATTTTAACTAAATGGGATTTATCCACATTTTCACCCCTATTTCATCCCGTTAGGGGATGATTTTCGGGATTCAAAGTATCCGTTGTCATTCTCCGGGACTCAAACTATCTCTATACCAAATTTGATCTAAACGGAGTCCATCCAAAGTTTCACCCCCCACTACGAGTACACCCCCTTATGGGCATATTTCCGGGATAAAAACTATCCAATGTCCTTTCCTAGAACTTAAACTAACTCTAAACCAAATTTTATCAAAATGGGTTACATCCAAATTTTCACCCCCACGTTTTACCCCCTAAGGGGAAGATTTCCGGGATAAAACCTATAATTTGACCTTTCCCGGGATTCGAACTATTAATATACCAAATTTCATCCAAATCGGTGCAGCGGTTTAAGTAGCTCCATACAAACTTCCATCCCCCATTTCATCCCCTTAGGGGTTTATTTCCGGGATAAAAACTACCCTATGTCCTTTCCCAGGACTCAAACTATCTCTATACCAAATTTCATCTAAATCGGTTAAGCCGTTTTCACGTGATGCGCGGTCACATAAACAGACAAACAGATAAACAGATAAACAGACAAACAGACAAAAATTCTAAAAACTGTTGGAACGTGTTCTGTTATCGATTTTAAGTATCCCTAGCCAATTTTTTTTCGAATATCTTCCATGTACAGACTTTCGACCCTCTTCAGCTTTATTATATGTATAGATTATAAACTGTTTTAAACTGACAACTTCCAGTATTGACTAAAGTAAGTTACAAAGTTGCATTGTTTCCTTGCAATAAAAGCAAAAACACGGACTTCGTCAATACAGACAGCCACATAATTACGTACTTTTTCGATAATTGCTGTTTCCGTTTAAATATAACCGACAGAAAAACCGTAAAAAATTGATGTTTTTGTGCAAAAAATTATCCATCACGAAATAATCATAAATATTTAGAAAAAAATGCGTTCTTGCAACTTTGCCTTCACGGCGTACGGATTTGGCTGTCTTTTTGCGTCACACCTCGATTGATTGCCCATCGTTGGTTTCTGTTAAATCAGTGAACTTGCAAAAACTGCCCAGTGCGGCTCCAACTTGATTAATTATTAAGTAAAACGGAAATTGGTGTAATGAAGCAAAAAAACTGCGTTTGCTCAAGGTGCAATAACTTATAGTTCTACTACAAAACATACTTTGTAGTACTTAAGTAGACCGTTTTGAACGCTTGGCAGCATATAGATACGATTTTGAATAAAAAAAATATTTATTTAATTTAGCTATCATCACTAGATTGCATTTATATAAATATAAATATCTAAAAGTTCAATTATTGTTATGTTCGTTCACATTTTATGAATCGGCAACTAATAATAAAGGCTTTTTTATTTTTATTTTATTTATTTATTACCATCACTAAATAGATATAGGTACTTACTTATACTTAAGAAAAGAAATGCTTCTTTCTTGTTTAGAATGACACCGTAAAGAAAATAGGAAACTAACCTAATGTATTAATTTTCTTTTATCAAACCTATTTTATCTACAATTTCCTAAAAGTTCATTTGTCTTCATCTGTGTATTTGTCATTTGTGCTTGTAAGAACGTTTATTTGATTTGTCACAATCACAGGTTTGTTAAGTTTTATGAATCAGGGGGTGATTTTTTTTCCAATACTTTTAGTTTTGAGTTCGTCGTCCGTTTAGATACCTATACCTGCTTCGATTCACGTGGCTGCGTCTGCCTTTGCGACGTCACTTCTAACAGCGATGGCTTGCCTATTTTGCTTTTATAAACCATAAAAAACATACGCAACTCTGTTATTGAAGCAATCATATCTCATTTCTATAGCTAATCGTTTATTTTAAGTTTTTGATAAGTTCATCGGTCAATAATTTATTGTAACTGTTCGCTGCAAAATTGGTGAAATGCCATTACATTCTCATTTTATTAACAACTATGAAATTGTACGCTTCTACTAACATGGATGCTTTTTTACTCTCTACAAAATGTTTACATTTAAAATAAATACAAGATGATAATTAACATAAACTAAATTAAATTAAAACTACGTTAAATCTAAAATAGAAACATGAAAGTCGTTCAGCTCATATAAACAAAAATGTGGTTTAGGGTCAATATCCATGAGAAATGTGCGAAGCTATGTTTTAATATATTTGTCAACAAGTTGTCAAGCATGCGAGACATTAATATACTTGAAAAAATTTAACTCTTTTTTTTAACCGACTTCAAAAAAAGAGGAGGTTCTCAATTCTTCTGTATTTTTATTTTTTAATGTGTGTTTGTTACGCGATAACTCGGTAATTTATGAACCGATTCGATTTTTTTTTTCTTTGTTTGGAAGCATATTATACTTCCAGATCCCTTTGTCACCAAAATCCAGTTTTGATGATGGGGTCCTGGAGAAATCGAGGGAACTCTTCAAATTTTATAGGCAAACTTGAAGCAATTTGGCTACTGATTTGAAGTCGGTTAAAACTTTGTTTTGAAAAGTAAATTAACACATGTATCTCCGCGATATTCGCCCTTATATCCGTTTCTTCTTCACAGTGGCTCTCTCCGTCCACTTTACGTATCGAGGCGTATTTCCCAGAAAACAATAAACAGCGGCCCTTTTAAAACTAGTTCTCAACCACAATAATTTTCGTTGACCAACGCCGAAAACTCCTAATTTAATACCACTACGTCCCATATAAGGGTACTGTTATTCCGGCCATATAGTCAAGAATTGCAGTTTGACCATATGCCGAGAGAGGCCTTTCGTACTCGCTCGAATGATCACGAGCACATGAATCATGCGCGTGCGCTTGTTTGTAGACGATACGGTGGCCCTCGATATTGACATAGTTTTCAATAATGAGATGCAATGGGATGGCATTGGTTTGGTCTACATTGTTTAATCGTTCTAAGCAGATTCTAAGGTCTGCATTGTTTATCAATTTGAGAGAAGTAAATATAGAGTAACCAACACCAGTATTAGAAATAAAACAGGCGTGGAAGACGTTATTCATACAGTTAAAAAAGCGAAATGGGCATGGGGAGGACACGTGTGCAGAATGTCAAGTGACAGGTGGGCAAAAATAGTCACAGAGTGGCCGCCAAGAGATAAGATCAGAGGAAAAGGAAGACCTAAACTTAGATGGAGAGACGATTTGAAGAGTTTTGACAAATATTGGTGGAGATCAGCGCAAGATAGAAAATTATGGGAAAGGTTGGGGGAGGCCTTTTGCGCGCAAAGCGCCATGCACACGTACTAAGTAATTACGCAAAAATAATGAAAGAAGTAAAAACATTAGATAAAAACAAATGTGCTAAATTATTGTGTAAACTTAGGTGTGTTTGTAAAAATTACTTTGTTTAATGATTTGAATGATTGTACTCTATATGCATGAATAAAGGCTATTATTATTATTATTATGTATGTCTTTCCCGCTCACGGGACAATGATGACAATTATTATTATTATTATTAAATATATGAAGGTCGCGGGAGTCTGCTGGATTCGGGTGGCGCAGGACCGGTCACTTTGGCACTCTTTGGGGGAGGCCTATGTCCACCAGTGGACGTATTTCGGCTGATATGATGATGATGATGAAATATATGAAAACACAGTAGTTTGTAGGGCACAGCGGAATGTGGAGCAGCTCGCTCATATGTGGAGCAACTGAGGAAATCTGGGTTTCAGTCGTAGGTACGTCATGATCACACAGATGGCTAGAATTAAAAACGTTACATATGTGAAAAACATGCACTGAATGTTACATTTGTGCATGTTAGTAACACGTGCGCTGCAGATGTTAACAACACACTATCTCACGCTTGATCTCATAGTGCAAGTGCCTACAGGATTTTTCCAGAAGTACTGTACTATAGTGGGGTAAACTCTAGAACTATTGATCCGATTACCAAAAATCTTACAGCAGAGAGGGAAATAGGATGGGAATAGGCCATTTTTTTTCTGGGTACCAGTGGTAGCGCGTGAAAATATTCGATGGCCAACCCTGAACAAAAAAGTTATGATAGGGTTATGACTTAAGAGTACCTATGTAACTATACGCTTGTCTAAAAATACATTTTAGGCAAGCCGGTGCGAATTGGCTTGTATGGGCGCTCCGCCACTGCTGGGTACCTGTGCCGGGCGGAGTCGCGCGGACAGCTAGTGAACGATAAGGATGTACTGAGACAGTTGGAATGGAAATTATAGCAAACGAAAATACCAGATTGGATATAATTATTATTATCGGAAAGCAAAACCAGAAATGAGAGAATATTTTAAGGTTGAATAAAATGAAAGATTGGTACTGCCCAGGGTAAACGTCTTTTGAGTTGACTGAATTCACGTAAAAAATGAAATAAAAAAATACAACCGAATTAAGAACCTCCTCTTTTTTTATTAAGTAGGTTAAAAATATACTTACATAGGTGTTATACATTGGGATTTTCAGCTTACTTCTTCGGGATATGACCATGCGGGAAATATAGGTGTGGGTGTGGTGGAATTGTTTGTTTAAATTGTATACGGTCGTTTTGTCATCAATCAAGTTGGACACCTTACGTATGCGTTAACCTACCTACTCTTTATAAATGCTCCTATTTTATATTATAGATGTGAATGTTTTGTATTTAGATTGTTGGGTGTTTGTTGAGTAGGTACTCAACTCCTTACTCAACCCCCAAAAACGGCAGTACGGATTTAGATGAGACAAAAGGATAGAGTTTACAGTGTTTACTTTTCGATAATCAACCCCCAAAGGGATGAAATCGGGATTGAAAATTAAAATTGAATTCCACAGGGACGAAGTCCAGAAGTTGGTGTGTCATAATAGTACATTACTTACCTAGGGCGGTTAAACAAAGAATGTCTCAGATCGCAGGTATTTGACGCCCGAGCCGAAGGCAAGGGCGATAAATATGCGCTCTGAGGCTTTCTTTATTACCGCCCGTGGTAAGTACAAAATTTTACGTCTCTATCTGGCCAGGAAGTGGGGTTTTCCGCACGCATAGCGTGCGGTAATTCCTACTTTATGGCCAGGTATGACGTAAAGTTAGTTATGATTCTGCAACGTTCAACTTTCGTCAAATGTTGTCCTCTCTTTGAAAGATAAAGCATCAAGTCACCTTAGTGAGTAACTCCAATTATATGCTGGGTGAATTGCAAAAAAATTGTACATAGTTAAGAGCCTTAATATAATCTACGCTTTAACTTTTTTCCATTGTGTAACGGCAATTACCCATACATTTTATATGGGTAACTTTCGTCACGCAATGGAAATTATGTACAATTTTTTTGCAATCCACCCCATGATGAGTAAAAAAACAACAACAACCTGGTAAAGGTCGCGGGAGTCCGCTGAATGCGGGTAGCGTAAGGACTAATCACTTTGGCACTCTTTGGGAGAGGCCTATGTCCAGCAGTGGCCGTCTTTCAGCTCATATGATGATGGGTAAAAAAAAAGCTTTAACTTGACATACCTAATGTTCTGTGGCTTCGAGATGCACTTTAATCTGCACAATAATAGCACAACAATGAATCAATCCTATCAGGGCAACATGACTGGCCGGGAGTTATCAGCAGTGTCTGTTTGGTATCGTATTGTGAAAGGTCACTTTCGCGGACTGATACTGATTCACTAAATCGGTTTTGGCTTTGTTGTTGGGTGGGTATTATGCCGAGTTTAGACGTGATCGACCACGAATTCTAACATGATCTGTCAACTTTTCTTCACACACGTTAATTTTTTTCATTACTTGTCAAAATCACCCGTATCGATCGATACTGTAAAGTCGCCGTCAATGGACTTTGCTAACTACAAACAATGTATTGGAAATGACATTTAAAATGTCAATTCCAATACATTGTTTGTTTACATATTTATTTAGCAAAGTCCATTGACGGCGACTTTATCGCGTTTGTTTGTAGCGCAGCAAAAAGTTAACTGCCCTTAGTCTAAATCCACCATTATATTTCACGTTCTTGAACTCCTAAATATAATTCCTCGAAATCGCAAGATCGTCAGATATGTATGTGTAATAGTCTAGGGATAAAAGTTATACCGTGAACCAACGAGTCAAGTCCGATTTAGGAATTGCATAGCTGCAGCTGCATTCGCGATTCGACAACATATTATTATGTATCATATTGCGTTAGGCCTTAGGCATCATAGGAACAATATTTGGCAAAGGTCAGTACCTAGTGTACCTACTCGTATTTGGTTACCAATATGTTTTGCGACGATATGATTAATATGACATTGATTTGTCCCATTAATATGTTTGTGATATTGGCATCAACTCGAGTGTGGTCTGTCCCCTACGTAATGTGTACAATTTGGGAGGGTAAGTATTAATTTGTGTATTGTTCAGGCATATTGCGTTTTATTTAAATCCGTTTGTACTTCCGAATATTATGAGAAATATAATTTAGTTGTCTATGACCTGTGGCATTTGTTGTAATTAATAGTGTCTTATACACCGTGGCCGTGAATAACCCGAAAGATTTAAGCTAACGATACTAGAGCCTAATTAGAGTATATAAAGTTATGTAACACATAGTCCAAAAACTCATAATTAAGGAGATATTAATTATTTGAAACAAATCAAAAGTTAAAAAATCTCCAGTCTAACACACCCTAAAAGCTTGAGCATAACTTGACACTTCTTGTCATGGAACACAAGTCACGGCATTCGCCGTTCGTCGTATGATTTCGGAGCGATTCGTGAAGTGTTATGCTCGCTCTCTGTTCTTCAACTTGAGTTTCTCAACTAAAGAGTTGTTCACAAAGAAGCGGGCAATTAATAATATTTAATTTGTACTGAAATAGTAATTTAATTAAGACACATAATTAGACCCATGTTGATACAACATTATTTACTCGTACTGTCGTCAAAAATACGTGGTTTAAATCTTTCGGGTTATTCACGGCCACGGTGTATATGTGATTATAAGATGCACTATACCAAGTTTATACAGTCGAAGTCAAAGATCTGTTTACACTGTTGTACCCTGTTCCATTACAATAAGAACAATGTCAATATATTTATATAAGTATATTATGTTATGTAGGTATATATATATCAAAACCCTGAAATCGATAGCATCCAGCCAGCTGTTTGTTTCCTGATCAGAATCTATAACCAACCTTGAACTAAGTAGGTACTTACTTATTCACAGTTTTTTTGTGAAATTAAGGCAATAATTTCTCAGAAAATTATCTGTAATAACAACCAGATGAGTCGTTTCTTCTCAAGCTCGGAACCTAAACACACAGTCACTTTAATTAATTTCCACCGACGTCACAGTAAAAGCGTGTCGGCCGGTCTGTCGCAAGCTCCCGGTTTCCTTATACGCGACTACACGTGTCTTCGACGCGACGACGCGTGCGCACGGAGAATACATTAATTACGACACAGGTGTAGTCAAGTTAACTTGGAACTTATATATGTGGGATAGGATCCAAATTTGTATACCTTGTATAGTTTTTACGTTAGTGTTGTGTATAGTATCTAACGATACTTTGTTGACCGTTTTGTGAACCTTATGTCAACGCGAAAAAGGTTTGCTGATTGTCAATTAAGTGCGTTGCTGTTAATACGTGTAGGTATATTGTTTATATTGCCACTATTTAGCAAATCATTGTACTTATTTAATTATGATAGATCCGAGTTCACTATTTCTTTATTGCTTTTCTCTCTTCTTAACAAAAACATTTGAAATTAACTTTCATTTTTAACTGACATTGGGACGTTTGTACCTTTGTTTGTAGCTCATAATTTTATGTAAGGCAAATCATTAAGGCATACCTTAATGATTACGAAATGTTATCTCAAAAAATGCTAATTATGTAACTAATGACTTCGCAGTTAGACCGGAGAAATGGCTAATTATCCTGATCATTAAAAACTCTATGGTTTGTTGCTGGCGCCTACACGTAATATACTCAATCAATTAACGTATAACTTTTTATAGCAGTTGTAAATCCATTACGAACTAACATCCTGGTAAAGAAATCAATTAAATGGCGAGTGTTAAGGCTTGCCTACACAATGGTCACCATGTCCCATCATACAGGACGCGACGGTGCCGATTAATGTACGGCCATGATAATGTACAGCCCAATAATACGCGTCCAATGTACGCGTATTATCGGGCCGTACATTATTGGGGCGTGCAATATCACCCTGAGCAAATTCGGTACGGGGCAATAAATGGAAGCCATATTTGTCCGGGTTGATAATGTACGACCCAATAATTCGAGTCCACAAAAATTAGACGCGTATTATTGGGCCGTACATTATTCGCTCCAGGACGCGACTATACGTTCAACAGAGAAAGACCTGCTTTTATCTCATTCTACCGCATAACTTTGTACTGTAGGTAGGTACTAACTTAGTACCTACCTACAGTACAAAGTTATGCGGTATCATGGCCTTAGTACTACTAAGGCCATGATGGCCCGTTATGTAGATGAGCTTAAGGTTCACACTACTTTGTCACTTATAGATTATTGGGGAGCTGAACCTGTTAGTCAGAAGACAAAATGACAGTGTTTTTAGAAAAATCGTTACACCATGAATTTCTAACTTGCGTAGAAGATCGAGGTTAAAAATTGAACGAAAGCCCACGTTTGGTGGATTTAAACCCTTAAACAGAAAACGTCACCACGGCACCTGGCAACGGAAAAAAAAATATTCACCCAATTGGGAATGGATGAAAATTATAGAAGTGCCTGATAATTTTTTTGGTGATAGGAATAACCTTCCTTAGCACCAGAAAAAAGTGGCAGACTTTTCAGCTGCGTCAATTATTTTTGAAAAATATCAACAGTATCCTCACGTAAGCCTCTGCTAGACGGTCGCCAACACGCCCCTCCGACCGAGCGACCTTGGTCGGCACCGACCGCTGTAGTATGAAATTTTACTGCAAACAACTGTCTACACGGTCGGTGCGGACCAAGGTCGCTCGGTCGGAGGGGCGTGTTGGCGACCGTCTAGCAGAGACTTTACGTTTTGGGTTTAGGACGGCGAATAAGACACTTAATTTGCTTGATCCATCTCATATTACAAGAAAAAAACTTAAAATCCGTGGTAAACTGACACTGGCAAATTGACAAAAAGAGAGAAAAACTGAAATTGACAGCTGCAGCAGGTATATTTGTCATTGCCAGGGTCAGATATTTAAAATATTTTTTTGTAATATGAGACGGATCAAGGAAAAATTCGCCGTCCTAAACCCAAAACGTAAGTGAGGAAACTGTTTATATTTTTCAAAAATATTTTTTCTGGAGCTAAGGAAGGTAATTTCTATCACCAAAAAAATAATCAGGAACTTCTAAAATTTCATCCATTCCCCATTACGTAGTTTTATTCTGTTTTTTATCTAAGTAGACACCTCGTTCGGGCGTCCGATAGAGACGGAATGTAATTGAATACTATCTACAGACGGTTTTACAGCCTCATCCAAGGTATCTTTACCAGTCAACCATAGAAATAAACAAAAATAGAAGTAAAAAGTTGTACCATTTAAATCGCACGAAGCCCGCTTCTAGCCTGGCCAAACCACAATGAAAGGTCAACGTTGCAACCATGACGCATGACCGTGAACGTTAACGATCATCGACGTACCATCCGATTCAACATATTTTGTATACCATGATTGAGGTAAACAACCGTACAGCCTATCTGATGTTGAGTAGCCTACGGCTAAACCCGCTCCACACTTTGGGCCATCATGGTCGTACGGGACGCGGATGATGTCCTCGCAGACGTATCCGTCGACGGCGACATCCTGACAAATCGATTGTTTGAGTTATTATTTGTGTGAGAGTGACTCGCAAATCCAAACTTAGTTTAAAGCTCCGGTGACATGAAACACAATAAAGGACTTGAGTCGTAAGTGTAATGGTATAGGAGGATTTGGACAGACACATATAGTCCCTATTCGTCGCGGTACCGCCGCATACCGGGTAGAGTCAGTCCAACTCAAATCGGGCCTAGCTGAGTCTCTTGCTGGACTCTTCTCAGCTAGGCTAGGTTTAGTGAACCAGCGATAAACTCCTAGCAGCTCGACACGACTCACACCCCAGAGGGCCTACCGCGAAAGGCATTCGAAGTTTTCTCTCTCTGTCATAGACATAGACATCCTTTATTGGTAATAAGGTATTACAAGTCATTGTTTACAATAAAAATAGAACATTCATTTGTAAATTAAAATAACAAGATTATTATTACATACTTGCAAGTTCGTACTTAAGTGCGACAGAGAGGGAAAACTTCGAATGCCGATGCCGTTCGCAGTAGGCCCTCTGATTCGGTTGAAATCGTTCAACCAATCTCACTGGAGGGAGCGCAAACTCGTAGATAAGAGTATTTCAGAGTTTACCGCCCCCGCGTGGTCGTGCCGTAGGTTTCCCCTGGATTTTATCCACGCTTCTATCTCTGCAACCACGCAGTTCAACCGTCTCATTAGGTTTGTCCAATAAATAAAACAAAAGGTATAAAGAAACATTTCGCTGTGCCCTAGCTCTATCATATCCCGAATCGGTTCAGCATCGCCATTTGATAGCGCAACTCTAGTTACCTACTGGACGGATGCAGTTAACTGCTATTTAAGTGAAATATTGCTGCTATTGAACGCTGTGGTCAGATAAAAACCGGTTGAGGGAACTACAGATAATATGGAATACTAATACACTATGTTTAGTGAGAAAGTCAACGAAAGATTGTTAAATATTGATACTGCATCCATACCAATAGGTATTATAAATTATAAATAACCAACGTGGTAAGGTATTTAAATATAATCTGCTACCATTACCGCGTGGTATGTCGATACCGATTTTTACAACCTTTTTTCATATAACTTATTTAAGTACATACGAATTGTACTTAAATAAGTTGTCATCAACTCAAGTCGATGATTATCAAAAAAAGTAGAGTCGGCAAAAAAACTTACACCGAAACTTTAATTTTGTCAGAAACTTGTTAGAATCTTACAGGATCGCGGGTCGTGCATTTGTTGAATTCACTAGTCTAGTAGATATTGATCTAGAAATTGGTCTTAGCTCTAAATTCATGGCACCCAGCTAAACGAGTTTGCCAAGGCAAACCAGAGAATTCTAATGCATTAGAGTTTGTTGTTAGATATTAATTTCCTTACAATCGTAGACTAAGAACTGAAATGGAATTCCAATTCAACATATTTGTCGCTTTTCCAAGTTTAAATTTAAATTAAATCTCTTATATAACTAAGTAGGTTTTTCATCTGTATTGACATATAGATACGAGTTTCAGAAAGTAAGTTTGCCAATTGTTTCTTCTTCCTACTTTACAAACTTAAGGCGAGTGTGACCCTCAAAATGTTGTCTCATTCACTCGCTGATGATAGCTCGATATGCTGTGATCTTCGACCGCGCACGGAAACTTGCGAAAATCGATAAAAAAAAAATTGGATTTTGTCAAAAACTGACCTAGTCCCTGACCGATTTACCTATTGTAAAAAAGTGTATTTTGAATATTATCCCGAAAGAACTGTCAAAATATCCTTTAGTTTATAAGTAGGTACCTATATTACTTTTTAAACATAAATAAATATGTGAGGCCAATCTTATAGTCGCACCACACTTGGGGGTTCGTGTTCGCGTTGCGTCGTTGCCTCTCTTTCATTTGCCGTAGGAAGGAAAAAGATGCAACACAATTATTTGGGCAAACACCGCCAAGTGTAGTCCGACCATTACACAAATCGACCTAAATCCCAAATTAAGCAAAGCTGTATATGGGTACTAGACGACGATATACATACTCATATAGATCACTTATATAAGTTATATATAATAGAAAACACCCATCATGAATCATGACTGAGGAACAAATATTCATGCTCAATCACACAAATAAATGCCCTTACCGGAAATCGAACCCCGGACCTCCAGCTTCATAGGCAGGGTCACTACCAACGAGGCTAAAGCGGTCGTCGACATAGTATTTAGAATTCTATAAACATTTGAAAATTAAAAGTAATAAACTACACTCAAGAGCAAAAGTTTCGGGTCACCCTAAATGAAATAACCGCAATAGGTTTTTTTAAATATTTTTCACTAGTCTTATTTACATAACATACTAGTCTTCGTAATACCCAAATGTATTAGCAATTTCCGGGATCCTATCATAAAGATATCAACATCCAAAAATGACGATTTTTGCGATATCTCGCTCCGTTAACGTTGTTTTTTTTATGGGTTTTTACGAGTCCGATTTAAACCTGGTAACGCGTTTCTTTTTTACTGTTATTTCTGCAGTTTAGATGTAAAATTTAATAAAGACCATGAAAGGATTAAAAAACTGTACAACATTTGGACTATTTTAGGAAATATGACGGTATTTCATCGACCCGAAACTTTTGCTCTTGAGTGTAATTCCTTATACATGTCAAATGGTTTTTTTTTTTAAATTGGTTTTTATTTCAGAGCCATTGGTCCTACAAATCTGTAATGTTGACCGACCTTACATGTATGTGTGACATATACACCGTGGCCGTGAATAACCCGAAAGATTTAAACCACGTATTTTTGACGACAGTACGAGTAAATAATGTTGTATCAACATGGGTCTAATTATATGTCTTAATTAAATTACTATTTCAGTACAAATTAAATCTTAGTAATTGTCCGCTTATTTGTGAACAACTCTTTAGTTGAGAAACTCAAGTTGAAGAACAGAGAGCGAGCATAACACTTCACGAATCGCTCCGAAATCATACGACAAACGGCGAATGCCGTGACTTGTGTTCCATGACAAGAAGTGTCAAGTTATGCTCAAGCCTTTAGGGTGTGTTAGACTGGAGATTTTTTAACTTTTGATTTGTTTCAAATAATTAATATCTCCTTAATTATGAGTTTTTGGACTATATGTTACATAACTTTATATACTCTAATTAGGCTCTAGTATCGTTAGCTTAAATCTTTCGGGTTATTCACGGCCACGGTGTATATATATATGTATGCACGCCTCAACTAACAATAGGACAGAAGTACGCAACCTAGCTATCATTTTCCACTTGCTTAATTAATTATGTATGCAGAACGTATAAGCAATGTGACTTCAATTAGTTACATAACAATCATTTATTTGCTATGATATGAGACACTTTATTACGAACAGATTACCTACAGTTTTATTTTACTATTGACTGTGTTGTTTCTTTATTACGCAGTGAACTCTGGCATCTTAGAAACCTGTTTGCGCAGAATTTAGGACAACTGGACAAAACAGGTAAATATTATAAAAACTCCATATCGAAGGAAGATTAGCTGCGACTAAGACATACATATTAAATACCTTATTTTTGAGCCTTTCTTACAGAATATATTTTTGAACATTGTTTTGAACAGTGTCGTTATTTTACGCAATATAGCAGATTCTGGTATAACTTGTAGCAAACATCCCAGTGCATACATTGAAGGTCAATGCCAAGAGAACACCGGTTTGGTGAAACCCTCGCGCTGATAAACTTAATAAGTTTCATTTCATCGACGTTCACTTGCGAGTAATCTAACATAGATTTATATAGAAGAATCCAGTCCAGGATCTGTGTGATAAAGATGTTCTTTAAGGTCTAGCTAGTATTATTTATTGCCGACGTAAAGCAAACGAGAACACGAACATTCCGAAGACTCGTTTGTCCGAATCCGAAACCATCATTCCAATAAGTAAATAAAAACCTGCGAATGCCATTTTCCGCTAAACGAAAATTCGAAACATAAAATAATGAGGGTATTAATTTTAGTAAATATTATATAGGTACTGAAAAATCTAAAATTCTTCATGCAAAACTATGAAATACAGAAAAAAGAACATGCTTTAAGATAAATTTAATGACTGCACTCCATGTTTTTGGCTCCAGTAACGCCACAAATCGTTCATAGAATAATTATACAACTAAAAAATACGAATAGCACATATGCTACTATGATCAAATTCCCACAACTGTTATAAAACATTGCGCGGATATATTATCGAAACCTTTCGCATTCATTTGTATATAATACTTGAAAAGGGAATATTTCCGGACAAGCTTAAAGTAGCCGTCTTCAAGCCATTGTTTAAGAAAGGTGATAAAGAGAAAATGGGCAATTATAGGCCGATAGCGCTTTTGTCCATATTCTCAAAAATAGTAGAAAGAATAATATACGAACAACTTTCGAACTACCTAGAAAAGAAACATATTTTGGTTACTGAACAAAACGGATTTAGAAAAAATAAGTCAACCTCCTTGGCTATATACAATTTGCTAAAAAACATTACCCTAAACATCGACATAAGAAATCCAATTAGTGCAATATACATGGATATATTATGACGAAGGCCTTTGATTTCGTCGACCATGAAAGACTATTGCAAAAACTAGAACAGTATGGAGTTAGAGGCGTCGCTTTGAATGTATTTAAATCATATTTGACAAATAGAATGCAGCGTACAGAAATCACAAAGATTTGTAATAGAACAAAACGAGAATTGGTTAACTCTTCTTCGTTAAAACCAATACTGTGTGGAGTTCCGCAGGGAAGCACTTTGTTATTCCTTGTATATATCAACGACCTTCCCGAACATATTGAATATCCAATGGTCCTATTTGCAGACGATAGCACGGTTTTGATCGAAATGAAGGACAGTGACACATATGAAGCTGAAATTAATAAAACACTTGCCTCCGTCGCATATTGGCTAAAAGTTAACAAATTAAAAATCAATATAGAAAAAACAAAATTAATGCAGTTTCATCAACCAAAATCGAACACTTTAAGTCTTAACATTAATTATAATAATAAAAGCGTTGAAAATATAAATGTTACCAAATTTTTAGGTTTAAACATAGATATACATACAAACTGGAAACCACACACTGAGTCATTATGTAAGCGTGTAAACAGTTTCGTATTTGTTCTTAATAAAATCTCGAAAATATCAGACCTTAAAACCGCTTTACTTGCTTACCATGGTTACATCGATTCGATCTTAAGATACGCAATTATATTTTGGGGTAATTCCACCAATAAGTTGCAGGTATTTAGGTCACAGAAAAAATGTGACCTAAATACTTAAATAACTGATAGTTGCAAACCTCATTTTAAAGAATTAAAGGTCCTCACACTAACCTGCCTATATATTTACGAGATCGCAGTCTTTGTCAAATCAAACCCCTCACTGTTTCCCTTAAGGCTAAACATAAATTCGAAAAGCGTCCGTTATAAACATGCAATACCAACCGTGAGTGGCAAGACAGCATTGTTGAGAAAGAGTGTACTAGGCATGGCTTCCAAAATATATAATTTCTTACCAGAAAGCCTAAAGAAATTAAATATGTCAATGTTTAAAAACAAATTGAAGTTAAAACTTTTAGAGAGAGCATATTACACCATTGACGAGTTTTTTTTAGATAGAAGTTTCCTAAATAAGTAAAATATGTTATAAAAATATAAAAATGTTCTTCTTAAAAATATGTAATTTTAAAAGGTTTAAGTAAATTTAATGCTCAATATTTTTTGTATTAGTTGTAGTTTTTAGTTTGTAAGGCTCAACATTTGTACACCTTTTAGGTAGGTCACAGCGTACTGTATTTTTATTCTATTGTCACCTATTATGTAACCTGTGTATCACAAATAAATATTTACTTTACTTTACATACATATAATCTCTTTCTAACAGTTCAATGCGACAAGGATAAATGATTTAGGTATGTACTCACGTGTAACTAATAAACTGCACCGGGTGCTGGAGAACTTTTTTAGGTACTAAAATTATGCAAATAAATATGCATAATAGTAAATAAAATAATACTACAGTTTGATCCAAAACACAAGATATGATGTTTACAATTAAGTACAAGGGACCTCTATGGTTGGCTGTATTGGTTTCAACATAAAACGGGTTTGTTGACATTATTAATACAAAATGGTTTTCCCAACTTATCTCCATGTTATTAAGTGACAAATTCACGCCAAGTGATCTCG
This sequence comes from Epinotia brunnichana, assembly GCA_963854355.1. Lineage (NCBI taxonomy): Eukaryota > Metazoa > Arthropoda > Insecta > Lepidoptera > Tortricidae > Epinotia > Epinotia brunnichana. Next base: position 27,016,190 of record OY977951.1, on the reverse strand, counting down.
GATACTTCGTAAACAATGATTACCTACGCGTGGCAAGTAGTGGGAAGTAGGAATAATTAAGCAAAAAGTGTAAAAAGGTGGTGCCACGTGATTCTATCACTTAGATTTCATCATTTGTGTACTTACAGGTTTTTCTTTCCTTTTTTTTACATTTCTTTCAATAACATCGAATTGTACGTGCGAGCTGCTTAACCTTTTCAACGCTATGATTCACGTACTAAAGTGGCACTGACACGCCAACCTTCTTTCCATAACAGAGTGATTATGAAGCTTATATGAAAGACTGAAGGTTGGTTTGACAGCCGACGTCATAACCGCTATATGGGTTCTTGGCGTGGTGGGCACGACGACACACGACCACTTTATAGGTTCTTGACGTTCAAAAGGTTAAAGTATCTATATGTGTACCAAATGAGTATCGTGTGTGAAGGACGGACTAAATGACTAAACACACGGTTTATGTACGAGCCACCATGCCCGTCTAGCATTGTTTACCGCACAGCATTTAATTTTTTGCTTGTGTGATTTTTATAGACGCGCGTTCGTTGTAGCGCGCCTTTGCGATGTTATTCATTTTGTAAGTAGGTACTCGTAACCCAGTGTTGATACGATTAACAATATCTGCTTCAATGGTTCCATTATTTTGAATGTTGGAGCCCAGATATTTGAAGCTCGTTACTTCGTTCAAAGGGTTATCGTCTAGGTAGAATCACAGAATAAGTAGGTAGATTGTGCTGCGGTCGTTGGCATCGCTGAAGTTGCAGTGCATCTTCATGTATACCATGTTATGATGGAATGTGTCCGAAACGAAGCTCTCAGGAGAAGTCTGCCATTTAACACCAGTTATGATGTCGGGACCTGCAATGTTGCCCTGGCCACCCCGTTGTCAGACGCGGCCACAGCACTATTGCAGTTAGTTCGAAAGTGTGTTAGTAATAGAATTATTCGTCATTAGAAAAATATGTTATGTTGACTATAACGGAGCGACATGTTCACCTGTGTGACAAGCTCCTTAAATAAAGAGAAAAAAAAATCACTTCGGTCTTCTGCCGGCTCACTCGGAGTGCACCGTCCTCTAGAGCTGTTCTCCATGTTTCTAAGAGCATTCGTATCTTCGCTGATCAAAACTATGTCATCTGCATAGAACAAGTCCCACGGGGGCGGACGTTGTATGTGCGATGTGAGGTGATCCATGACCAAATTAAAGAAGCCCAGAAGCGTTCATAGCCCGGCGGCGCCTGCGTATCGGAAAAGATAACGCAGGTCAAGCAAAGACGGCAGGGGTCAGTCTTTGGATGGGTGACCGCCTGTTTGAGTGGTTACTATAAATGAGCGCTTCCGTGCTTTGGAAGGCACGCTAAGCAGTTGATCCCGGTTGCTGTCTATGACAGTAGTCGTTAAGCCGAGTTAGAGGCCTTCGGGCGGCTTAAGAACCTCTAACAGTCGAGTTGTCCACTCACTTGACAAAGGGGGGACAACTGTCACTCGCGTCCGCAGGAGCTATACCTACCACAACCCTGCACGTGTCCCCTGGGTGGTACTAAAGAGTGACAAACTCAAAGGCCAAAATAATAATTGCCATACGATTAAATAAATAAAACCAAATTAAACAGCAACGGACTGAGTGCTGATCCTTGATGAACTCCCACCCCCACATGGAATTCATCGCTAGTACCAGCGGGGCTCCGAATTGTTGACCTTACGTTGCTGTACATGTCCATGACTATGGATATGTAGTATTCTGGAACGTTTTTGGCGCGTAGGGAATGCCAGATCAGTTTTCTCGGTACGCGATCGAATGCTTTCTCCAGGTCGATGAATACCATATCAAGGTTGGTTTTGTTGTCCCTGTACTTTTCCATCAGTATCCTGAGTGTGTGAAGGGCATCTGTGGTCGATTTAAAACATTGGCATGATTTTATTTTTTTAACGATCAAATGTGAGACAATCAAGCGTTAAAATATGTTTTTTTTTTCTATTATGACCACAATTTTACACTCGACAGTACTTAAATAACCATACTAAGGAAGTTCATTATTTTATTAAATATTGTTTTGCAATCTTAAAACCTTCATTTTTAACTTAAGGCATCTATTGTTTATATTATGCGCACCTTACGTACACCATGTGTGGGTTACAATCCCACCCAATCCTTACTGCATTGCAATAGAGTCCAATTTAGCGTGGATTGAGTGTGATATCGCAATACAAAGAACGGCTCGAGATGAATGATTTTAGTGGAGGATGCTGCGCAATTGGCTTTATGTAACCGTGGATGTGTACATAGTGGCGGTAGAAGGGAAACTGGTGTGGTGTACAAGGGTATTGAGAATTTAGAAATAAGCTTACTATTGGTTTTATGCGTTCTCTCTTATTTGTGTGTAATATAAATATGTATTAATATGTGGCACGGAAAAAAATATTCAACTCTTGAAACTTGGTCACTAATTTCTGTTGAATTAGGTAGGTACTCTGTATGATCGTTGATACTCAATAAATATCTAAAACACGATCAAGATTGACGAGAGAGAAGATGCACCGAAAAAACACCCAAGCGACACTGATTTCAACGATATTTATAAATCTATTTTGACCAAAATGTCGCTTCAGTGGTTTTGTTTGCCTTTCCACCGTCGTTATTAATTATTTCATAGGACGGGCTGTTAACTTTCGGACAATAAAAGTAATGTGAGTGGGGAAAAGCGGCTGATATCCAGACCATCTTCGTGCTACAGAAACGAGCTGTACGCTCCATCTACGAACTAAAAGCCCGAAATTCTCTCAGGGACAAATTTAAGGAGGCAAATATTCTTACTGTAGCATGCCAATACATTCTTGAGAATATTATGTATGTGCGGAAAAACCTTCAGGACTTCAATCTCAACAGTGATATCCACGACTACAACACCAGAAGTAAACACAAGATCGCAGTGCAGTACAGTCGTCTTCGCAAGGTTAGCACGTCGTTCGTGGGGAACTGTATACGTTTTTACAATAAAATACCTACCGAAATTGTTAATTTGCCGTTAAGTAAATTTAAGTCTCATATAAAAAAATATTTGCTAAGCAAGGCGTATTATAATGTCAACGATTTCATAAACGACAAAAATGCCTTTAAGCCAGTAGCATTCAAATTGTATTAGAATTAATATACCTTCGAGTATGATTGTCTTGGCGTATTACCTTTGTAATTATTATAAGTACCGGAAATAGCTGTTCCGTTTTATGTAACATGAGAGCACGTAATGCTTTTTCTCGCCGAACAAGTAGCTTTAATCTTTGCTATTATCAATGTCCAGTGTGGCTTGAATATGTCATGCTCGCTTAAAGGGCTTTGCTTACGGTGGCGTCGTTGATCGGGTCGCCACCTTCCCTAACATATGGTTGAGGGAGGCGATGGCTGAGATATGCGTCATACTCGTGATCGGGTGCTGTTTGTGGAGTCCGGTCTGTTCATGCTTGCAAGGGCATAGTAACTACCTAAATACTAGTGTTATTATCATTATTTTGACGAGAGACATCATTCTGTTCTTGACACGTTTTATTGTTATTGACCCTGTACATCTCTGACAATATTACATTAATGATCCTTTTTTTTCTGTTTTAACGCTTAGGGACAGTATACATCTCTATAAGAACATTAGAATAATTATTAATTGTATTTGGATGCTCAGAGACATTATACATCTCTGGGGTACTAAATTATATCATAAACTTATTGTTAATTCTGATACAGACCTTATATCGAATGTATTTGATAATATTTTACAATTTTGGATTGTTATAGTTTTCATTAAGTGACATTTAGTTTGTAACCATTTAGGTACTAATTAGTTAAAATCTGCAATTTTAAAATGATTATTGTGTAAGATTATTAATATTATATTGTAGAACACCATTTGACATGTAAAAGTGCCCTTGTGGCCTATTTGCAGAATAAATAATTGATTTTGATTTTTGATTTTGATTTTGAATTAAGTAATGAAGACAATGAAAGTTGTATTTGCATTTGCACTAGATAGTGCATTAGTACCTATTAACGTTAAAAATAAAAGAATTTTCGTTAATTATGAAGATCATGGTTTCCTATGAACAAGCTTGAGATATAATGCGACTAATTAAAACAAAAGGTAATGTCTCAGTTAATAGAGCTACGGTTTAAGTACAGTTTCTAAAGAAGCCATAAGAATCACGTAATTATTTGGAGTAAATGAAAATGAAAATGAGAGTAGAAAAATCTTTGGTAGATACTTAGATACCTTAGGCCCCGGCCTGGCCTGGAATCTCAAAGTAAGATTAGATTATCTTACTTTGACATTCACAAAAGGTCACGCTTTGTTTTTGTTTTTTCACAAAATTCTGTGAAGATCGGATTGTATTTTTTTATTTGAATGCGTTTTTACACTGCTGTTTACCTTGTGAATAGTATTTTTGTTTGATATACTTAATGACTGACCCCCTGATTCAATTTTAATAGGTATCCGAGACAATTAAGTACTAAGGTAGGATCGCCGATTACGTGACCACCTTCGGTTAGCGACCACCTGAAAAGACAACATTTAAACAGACTCTAAACAAGCCGTGAGCCTTATGCATGTATTAAGTAGTTATTAAACAAGATTCTACTGAAAATACGAGATAATATCCTTTCGGTTCACCAATTCACCTGAGTGGTAGCAAACCGGCACTCTGAATTAGGTGGTCGTTAACCAGCGAAGCGAACCCTAATAGCTTCTAGTTTTGTTGTGTTCAGATTTTTCATAGACAATGATCACTTTTTTCTCTGGAGTGTAGAGCAAGGGAAATTATCTTAGACCTTTTTTTCTGTTTATTTTAACCGAAAAACAGTCCCCGCGAAGGATGCGGGCGACTGAATCCGCGATTACAGTGTAGTATCCTAAACATATTATCACTGATAGTGTAATTTAAGCGATATTATACCTACGTTCCAATAGGCCGGCCCAGTTACAGCAAACTAATGGCTACAATGCATCTTTAAGGATGCTGGATCTAGTGCAATTATGTAGCGCGGAATAGCTGCATACTTATCATAACGGTGGCGGAACCGAACCGCGGAACAGTGCTCCAGACCATAACACACCACCCATAGTCGTTACACCATGGTAATACGACACGTTATCGCGTGAAAAATATGAAAGCGCGTGCCTTAGTCGCTTTTATGCACTTAGACTCGAAATGCGCTAGCCCCAAGCTACACACATACATGCTACATTAACTCTTATTGTGTTAACGATAAGATTGAAATTGTTGTTGGTAGATAGGTACATACGGTTAGTCCGATGTACGTAGGGATCTGTTGCAGTTTTTCAATTAGGTACGTTTATTTGCTAAATAGATACTAAATATTGTACTAGAGATGATTGATTGATAGGATTGCAATGTTAAGAGATGTTTTTTATTGAAATGCGTGGTTACTAAAGAGATATACAGAGGTAACACAGACTTCTTTCATATTTAAAGCCAACTCGCTAGTGCTCCTGCTAATAGGTACAAGCAGTCCAAACATTAATTTTCATGAAAATGTATCTTTTATTTTATTTGCAACAAAATGGAAGCCTAAACTTTTACAGTAAGGCCGTATTTTGTGGAAATTATTAGACTATTGTAACAGTGACGGCGCGTGAGAATTTTCATTGGACAACCCGGAGAAAAAAAAGCGCTGTTTTTTGATGATTTCCGAGTTTGGTAATATATAGCAACAAATTTTAGGCAATCAGCTTGTATGGGCGCTCCGCCACTGCTATTTGAGCAACCTATACAGCATTAAAAAGTCTAACAATTTATCCCTATTTTTATACACACAACAAGCAAGTCTGACAGAAGGGTCAATGCGCAGGTTGGCGATGACCCAATTTAGTGTGCCGGTTTGCGACCAGAGACCACCATAAATGAGTTGGTGAACAGAAAGGATATATTCTAGTCTTTCATTTGATTCCTAATATATAACTGAAGGTACCTAAAAAAATGTAGACGGCTGATATTATCTTTAATTAAACAAATCTCGTAACCGAAGCTGGTCGGTGGACCCTATCCGGCCCTAAGAATCGCAGATTCTGATCGAGCAAATCGGTCCAAGCATTTCATTACGGCTCAAATCGTGTCCCTGCATAAATAGAGCCACTATTATCCGTGCGCACGCGTTGCGTGTTGGTTCGTTTTCTTGCAAACAGGCTTTCCCGCCATTTTCTTTCGCACTGACCGCCTGCAACCTACTTAGCGAATCTTGTTGCACACGGTTTTATAAATATTAAAAATCAGTCTTAGTACACAATAAAATTAAGTTGTTAGGTACATATTTGAAATAAATTAAGGATTATCTTGAACTCTCAGATCGACCTTCATAAACAAAACGAATTTACTCAAATGAAAAATCTTATATCGATAGGACGAAACACCGAAATTGTTAAAATAGTTTCCAGACCTCGACTTATAAACAAACAAATACAAGAAACATACGAATTATAATTGCTTCTAAGAAGTTCTAAGTAGTATAGGATAAATAGGTGTTATATTAGTAGTTAAGAAGTGTGGGTTGTGGATCAGGCCATTAATTCCACGGATTAGAGCTAGTTAAACTACTTAGCTTAAATAGCAGTACTTACGTTTAAGTTCTCATTTTCCTTGGACCAGTTAAGTCAGTGCGTAGGATTCGAATCATAGCAATGAAAGACACAACTATAATTTAACTGCATATTGATAACATAAAACTTAAAAATAGACATGTATATGTTAAACCAGTTTCTTGAATAAGTATTGCTTCAATATAAGGCAAACGTCCCAATGCTCGACACGGTTGGTTATTCACATTTATTGCTTTGTTTTAAGATTGAAGGTTTGCCACCTTGGGCCGGTATAAAGCATTGACACGTTTACGTTACCAAAATTATTTTTTGGCTTTTTTGTGACGGACAACTTAAACATGGTAACCATTAACCAACGATTGAGGCGGTTCCTTAGTATGCAACTGGGATAACGCCAGATTAGGAGGATTCAGATTCAGATTAGAGCAACTAGGTAATACTTGAATATTACTGTGTTACGGCATGTTTATGATAATAATATAAATATCTAAGTAGACTTTATCTTGATGGTATGATGTTCATTGAAATGTAATTTGAGTTCCAATATCTTATCACATTATATTGATTGTCAGTGATATATGCACGGACACAAAGATTATCATATTTTTCGAGCATTTATTTAAGTGTCTCAGAAGCTACTGGTTACCATTTCATCAGTATTTTTTTTTAGGTATGTAAGTACCTATGTAAGGAATTCAAGTATTACCGGGTCAAATAGAGTTTAAAAAGTCGTCAACCCTATATAGTTAACAGCTTATGTGTACTACATTGATATCAAAGCAAGGTACGAGTATCAGATCAACCAAAACTTAGACTTTATACAATTTTGGCCGGTCCACAAGGAGGACGCGAATTTCAATCACTGTATGACCATGATTTTCACTAATGACCATCCCTGTCAAATGACATTTACAAAGTAAGTACTCAGTCATGTTGAATAATATTATTATGCTTATCAATGTCTGTTACAAACCGGTTGCCTCCATCAAGTCGTAACCTTCAATGTTTGGTTTGGACGGGGAAATCCGCACGAAGACCAGACCAGGAAAGGTTGTTATAAACTTTTTAAGGTTGTTATAAATAAAATCAAGCAAGATTTTAAACCAATCTTTGTAGTATCCTGTTTTATGATTGTGGAATGTGTAGTTCGGCATACAAGGTTGATAGTTTAAAAAGTTGGTGACATAATATTGTTGTGCTCAATGGCCTATTGAATGATTAAAATGAACAAACATTAGAGGCATTAAAGGTGTAAAGTAGGTAATTAGTTAGTGCTTATAATATAATTGATAAAATTACAGAATAAGTACCTACTTAAATAAGTAGATACATATCTGTGAAATGAGGTATCTGCCAATCAAAAGTAGACTGGACCTCTTCAAAGTAGTATCTAATTATAATTTAATTTCGGTTATAACCAGACTACTTGTACATAGTACAATGTATAACAAAATGTAAACACTAAATTACTTTAGTATAATTCGTTGGCCTTGTGTTTAAATTGATATTGTAATGGCATTTAAAATTAAGGCCCCTATTTGTACACTTTAAAATTCAAGCACACTCACATAAGGTGATCCTTATATGTGCCAAAAATATGGTACCAATTAGATGATTCTAATATATTGGTACGTATATCTTTGGCAAGTCAGTAGGTACCTACCTACAATTAAATGAAGCAATCTACAAGATGTGTAAGTACAGTCGACGCAAAAAAACATAGATGACACGGGGATTGCCCAAAACATTCAGCCGGTTGCGGTTAAATGCCAATTTACGCAACAAACGCTTGGGTCAAGAGTACAAAAAAATGTTTACAAACAACTAAAAATACCAACATAGAAAAACAAAACACGATTTACCTCCTCAGTTTGATCCGACACTTTAAAACAATCACAAACACAGTTTAGAATAATCCACAGTCACTTTGTTTTTTTTTTTTTTTTACGCGGGAGTTTTGACAGCTGTGGCTGTACGCGCGCCGCGTCCGAGACTCGCGAGGGAACTGAGAGGCGGTGTAATCTGTGCGTGGACGCGGGCCGGCGACAAGATAATGGTTGAATTAAACGAAGTTAGAAAATGAATAAATCGCCGGCCAGCGAATGCGATGTAGCTCTCGAATAATGCAATACGGAGCGATTACTGGGGTGTATGATTGGAATTCGTTTTCGCTTTAGAGGATTGTGATGAAACCGATACGCAGCATCTTAAAGGGTACAGTCAACTGCCTAAATAGGGTCGTTGAGTCGGTTTACTATCAAGTATAATGTACTGGTGAGGTGGTGACGGTGAGTAACCACTTAAGGTGAAAAATAATTGTATGTATTGTAGCTAGATTCCTATTAAATAAGTAACTCCAAAAAAAATGCAGCCGTAGCCGGTTCACTATTTGGTTTTGGGTCTGTAAAAATGTTACTAGTCTTTAAGGTGGTCGATAACTGAAACTAGTCGCGAAACTGGCGCAATGACCCTATCTATCTACGCCATTTTCCAACTCAAAAATATCGCCCACACCAATTGTGCGAAGATGTGCGAACAGTACGAGTAGCATAGATATTTTTGCAGTAGAGTTCAGTATCTACCGATTAAGCCAAGATAAGATGATCGTGAGTCATTGGCGAAATTAGGATGCACATGTAATAAACACTATCTTCTATCCTTGTGTGACAATAAGTACTCAGCTCACCTACGAACATGTAGCTAAGTAGGTAGATACAAACAAGTGCCAAAATATTATTATTTTGTGCGCTTTAAGAGCAATGCCTAGCTGACCAACTTTTGAAATCTCAAATTTTTGACGCAATGTTTCTGTCGCGCTGTTGTTGGCGGCGCGGCGGGAGCTGTCTAATGCGATAAGGACAACTGCAGCTCGAACTAAAATTACCACGCAAAAAAACTCAAAAATCGAGGTTTCGCTCTCGACTATTTCCTCCTCCAAAACGCAACCAATCATCATAAACATTTGGAAACTGCAAGAGGAAGAAATAATCTACGCCGCTATGTTTTGCTTTTTTAGATATTTGTTGTTATATTTGTATAAGTACTGCGCCTTTTTTGCAGCCTTTTCAATTAAGCCATTTTCGCGATTTATGAGGCGCTGTAAATTTCTTTAAAATAAAAAGATCCAAAAAAAAGCGAAACATAGCGGCATAGATATTTTTGATATTTAGTTGAAAAAATCATTGCTGTAGATTCAAAAACCAGGGAGGAAACAGTCGAGAGCACAGAACAAGTAAATACTATAGAAACGGTAATGGGCGGGGTTCGTGTAGCCGATGTTATGAGTGAACACTCATAACACTGTCAAACGCAGTCAAAACGCAGATCAGTTGTCTGTTGACCGTGGGTGACGATTTTTGCTGTATTAAAAATAAAAACGTGCCGCGTTCTGCTATTTAGTCGTGCCGACAGGCAAGCCAGGACCCCAAGGTTCCTCCGGGGGCGATTTTCTATCACCGGTAAGTACTAAAATAAGAGTTTTTTGAATAAATACGCAATTGATTATGACATTCGCCATTGCTTGCTAGCCAAAGCCGCAGATTAAGGAACTACCGTAATGTCACAGCAATGTATCGCGTTATTCGTGTTTGACATTTTAACGGGGCGATTGCCAGTATGACTAGAGTGGTGCCATGCCTAATGTATGTACTTATCGATAAACACAAATTTAAAATTCACAAAGACAAAAATTATCTAATAATATAAATATTAAAAGTCCGAATATTATTTTGCTAGGGAGTGCAACTTCTGTACTTGTTTGTTCCTGAGTCATGGATGTTTTCTATGTATTTAAGTATTTATTTCTCTATATAAGTATCTATATCGTCGTCTAGTACCCATAGTACAAGCTTTGCTTAGTTTGGGACTAGGTTGATTTGTGTAAGATTGTCCGCAAATATTTTTTTTTTTTTTATTTTTTTTTGTACTATTACTTATTCTGTGCTACCGTCATCAAATGGTCAGACCCCCACCCCCCCCTATTTTGAAATGACGTAATTTATGGACAGCCCCTACGAAACTAGTTACGTACAAAGAATTCTTCTTCCCTGTTGGAAACCTGCTACGATCGCAAAACACTAGGTACCTAGGTTAGGTTCGTTAGTAGCTTCAGATGCCCGAAAGGCAAACAGGCCAAATACGAAAAAAATGTCGTAACTGGTTTATTAGAAAGAAAAAAATCATCATATCAGCCGAAAGACTGGACAAAGGCCTCCCCCAAAGAGTACCACAATGGCCGGTCCTGCGCCACCCGCATCCAGCAGACTCCCGCGAGCTTTACCAGGTCATCAGTCCACGGAATGCATAGTATAGTCTAACTATAGTCATATCATCTAGCTACATGATACTTCGTTGACGTTAAAAGGTACCTAATGTCAATAACTCATTTAGACATCGTCCTTAAATACCGACGGGGAATAAACTATATAGAAACAATAAAAAAAAATGGTCTCAAGTCATTTAATCACAAATTGTTGTGTACACTAAATTAAGTTCAGGTGTAAATCATTTAAAATGAACTAAAATTCATGAAGGCTAATTACAATTTGAACCTTCTTGCATTAAATATAATTCATATTATAGTTCGAATAGAGTATTTTGGCCAAAAATGTTCATCTAGAATAATTTAAACCATACATACTTACGCTACGGTGAATAAATTAACAGTTACAAGGTACATTCAATGTGCCAAATAAATAAATTAAAACAACATATATTCCTAAAGTGATATTATAATACATAAAATAAAAATAACAAAAAAGTACACTAAACGTGCTAAATAAATAAAAACAACGCAAAAAGTTAAACAAATAAAGTAAATTATAAACAAATATGTGAAATATGAATGTGCAAAAGTAATAAATGAAAACGATAATTTGTACAAAGAAAGATGAACCGTATCTACTACACAGCAAGTTAGTTATTACAGCTACACAAGGTCACATCAGGTGGCCTGTATCACGAAGCTACAGTCAAGTGTAAAAGGGTCAATCAACTATTTCTTGTTGCTCGTTGCCATGGTTACGTCTCCTGGGTCACTCTGTAAAACTATGATTTTATGGGATTTAAATCCAATAAACACGCGTTTTTGTTATATTGGTGAACCCATTCCATGGTGGGGCATCTGCTTAGCATGATAGGAGTCCTATGTACAGTTTTTTTTTTGTAAGAATGTCTGTTACTGTTGTCTCTTGGCTTACCGGGACAGAATAACAACAAGAAAAAGTTGATTGACACAAAAATATGGGTGCAACCAGAGATGCGACCTTTTTGAAATACTTGTATTTAAAATGGAAATACAAAATGCAAAATACCTATTTTCTATTTTATAGCTTTTTCAAAAATGCATTTTTAATTTAGACTTGTATAATTGTAACTTATAGCTTCGTGAAAGGCCCAATGTTGCATCTGTACTAATAATAAAAAGGTAATGTTAGTGAAATGTTTGTTTGCAACTTTGTAAGTTTGTTTGTAGGTATCTCTGGAACTATTAAACCGATTACAAAAATTCTTTCACCTGTATATAGAATTGACGTTCAGTATGGAAATAGGCTATATTGTATCCTGCTGCTAGTTACATAAACACAACTATGTAGTTATATAGAACGTCATGTCAATTGATAAAAGTCCTTAAGCCCAAGCAAATTAGATCCAAAAAAAAGTTTTGAGGAATTAATTCCCATAAAGCTGGAAATCGTTTTAATACCTTCATTTGGTCCTAAATGCATGTAATCCGAGTTTGCACCATCCCAGGAGGTGTGCATACATTTTGGGAGCCCAATAACCGCGAAACTGTTGCTCTTTTTTCCGTTTTTTGCATATGCACTAAAACAGTACGAAGGACGGAAAATGTATTCTATTCAATATTAAAGAAGGTCGATGTATATATAACGTGAAATTTTATTTTCAATTTTTTTTATTCTATGGGTTTGTCAGCAGGTATATTTTTTTCAAAGATATGTCGGTCTTGAAAAGTCGCAAAATGGAAGTTTGCACCTAAACGACAAAATTTTCCCAGTTTCTTACCTTTGATTTCGACTATACCACTGAACCGAATTTGAAGTTTAGATATTCATTCGACGCAGAATTTGAGAAACGAGCAAAAATGTATGCACACCTCCTGGGATTGGGCAAACTCAGATTACACGTATTTAGGACCAAATGAAGGTATTAAAACGATTTCCAGCTTTATGGGAATTAATTCTTCGAAAAATTCTAATTTGATTGGCCCAATTTTTCTGTGCATTCAAATGAAATAATAAATAAAATAAATTACCTATTTTAATTTTACACACGAAACAACCACACACACAATTCACAAAAACAAAAAAAAACATTGCAATAATCATGTTGTAAAATACGTTCCAAACCTTAAAGCTAGTTTGTATACATTCGTATAGACGATGTACATTTCGTATATAATATAATCAGTACTCGTTTACAACAGGCACTCATTGGTACAATTCACAAAAAGGTTGTACAAAAATATGTTATAGTAAATATAATACCAATATCGGAAAATAAGTTGTTACATAATTCTACTAGTATATAAACCATTTCAGTGCATAGTATAGTACAATGTAGTAGTTGTAGCGTAGCATAGCAGTGAAAGCGTTAATATATACACATTATTATAACTAAATTGATTGAGTTAGCTATTAATTATAAAACCAAATGGAATCCATGATGCGTGATGAATTTGGGTTTTATTAAACCACTTTGTACATACAGGAAATTTTATAAGAATGTTTGATTTCAAAATAATCTAAGCTTACAAAAATAAATTGTACAATTACAAAAATAATATTCATGCCTCTAGCTGGGCGTTGGAAAACATATTTATAATACCCACCACAGTTAGGGTGGTCCTTAATAACCGGATATTTGAAAAATCTGTAATTGTAAAAAAATTTAGTGTTTTTTTTTGAAAAAATTTTAGGGGTTGCTACTGAATTTTGAAATTCTTTGAAGTTTGCATTTTTCCATGGTATTTTTTTTATCTTTAAGATTTTACTACTCTAATGACAATGAGCTACATTTGTTGATAGGAAATGAATAATCTTGAAAACATCAAAAAATATCACTAATTTTCAGTCAGTAACTCAAAAATGAATTTTATTGTGCTAATATGCTAAAAACGGACTCTGGCGATGATCTTAAAACTTTAAATTTTATTTCAAATAAACGTCGAACAGTTAGTGAACGAATTTCGTATTTTCTCGATAGTTTATTCCTTATTTATCAAATGTAGCTCATGATAGTAGTAAAACGTTAAAATTAAATATTACCACGGAGAAATGCAATCCTTAAAGAATTTCAAAATTCGGTAGCAACCCTAAATCTTATCCAAAAAAAAATAACAGACATTATTTTTTTACGTAGGTATTATAACAATATAAGAGGGTGCCTCATTGAAATTTCAAATTTTCGGTCTTAAAGGACCACCCTAACCACATTAGTAGTAAGTAGAACCAACATAGCGGCATTTGCGCAGTTTCGTAGCCCCGTTGTTATGGATACGCAAAGGTTACAATCGATTACTGCTGCAGGTTCTACTTACGTGCCAAACCTTTAGTTATCCACCAGAAATAGGTATAATGCTAACGTTAATTATATCAAAAATATACATTCATAGAAATCACTACTGATCAAGTTCATTAGATAAATTTTCCTCTAATTAGAATACATATGACCAAATGTTTCGATGAAGGAACATTGCTATTCAACACCGTAAGGTAAATGGAACAACGATTTTACAAGACACGGTGAGATTCAATCGATAATTAATCTTAATGTTACGCTAGTAAAGCTTGTTTTTCTCTATCATGAACTTGGTAAAATGCATAGAGATTTGTACTGTACATTTAATCTAAAATAGATCTTATGCTGGTATGAATAAAGTTACTTTAATACAGCAGCAGTTTAGTTACCTTATTTAAAACTTCGTCGAGAAGTCTGGAATGCAAAAATAATATTGGAGACTAATATAAAACCGACCTTACTCTTCGGTGCCCAGGAATTTTGCAGTTCAGAAAGTACTGGAGCCCAGGGTCTCGATCGATACCAATAGACGACTAAAATGACCTTGAAATTGTGACGCATCTTTTAGATTTTTTTTGACTACTCACAAGTAAGTTATGGATAAACCCTCAGAGCATAGAATACTAGAGAGAGGACAAGCCGCTGGCGGCCGTGTCGCAGCTGTATGCTCAATGGGCATACACTGCCATACTGTGCACGCGTGCTGCGAGCAGAGAATATTACGTTTTTTTCCCAAAATGCCTGATATGATGCGCGTTTATTGTCAAATAAGCGTGTAGGTATACAAGTGTGTGTGTTTTAGATGTGTGCGTGCTTTGTCTTGTCAATTACTTGGGCGTTGTGTGGGTTAATGTACTTGCGACAGGCTCACTCTATACAAATCGGCCGCCATGTCCGATCTCCTTATATTCATACATCTGTGGATAAACCTCATTAGCTTGAGTTTTATTCTGTTCAAAAAGCACCTGAAACAATCTAAAATAGACTTGATTACTGGGGAAAAAGGTAGAAATTCGGGAGCAAGACGCCTGTCATCATATGCTGACAGTGGGCACCCATGCACTTATACGCCCGTCATCACTAGATGTCTCTGGGCACCGAAGAGTTAAGCTAATTGTCATAAAGTTCACATTTACAGTAGATAGTCAGGACATAGCGAATCTCTCAAGACTGTGATAGGGGTTTGATGGAAAATCGATCTTATTTCTAGACCACATAAGGTTTAAATTTATACTAAGCAGAAATGTCCGCTAACGAGATTCTAAGTTTCGATCAAAGAGGAAAATTGAAAAATTATTTGCCACGAGCGGGATTTGAACCCGCGACCTCTGGAATCCGTCCATTGCTCTTATCCAACTGAGCTACCGTGGGTCCCGCCAGTGGCAACGAATCATTCAATCCCTTCACTCTTCTAATTAACCTTAAGGAGGCTCTTAGCGACATCTACCGTGAAGTTGTTACAAACTTCTGATACGGCACATAAGGTTTATTTTCATAGCCAAACAGGCACATACCAAATCAGCTTAAGGGCGGAGGATAGTAAGACTAGTTTATGCTTATGAAAGACTTATTTAAGAACTAGCTCTTGCCCGCGACTTCGTTTGCCTTGACGTCGTTTTGTTAAACTTTTACTGGGATAAACAGTATTCTATACGTTAATCCAGGCTATACTCTATTTGTATACTAAAAAGTTAAGATGACTTTATCCGTTTAGCCGTTTTTGCGTGATTTAGAAACATACATCTAAACTTTCGCATCACTAGATAGTATAAAACAAAGTCGCTTCCCGCTGTCTGTCTGTCCCTATGTATGCTTAGATCTTTAAACTACGCAACGGATTTTGATGCGGTTTTTTTAATAGATAGAGAGATTCAAGAGGAAGGTTTACATGTATAACACATTTATATTTAGTATCAGCATTGCACCCGTGCGAAGCTGGGACGGGTCGCTAGTATATAATATTAGTACGATGAATTGTATGTGCAAATGTGTTAACTGGTGGAACGGCGAGCCGTATTACGTTAGGAAGGTTTGCATTTATCTCACTTTAAATAGTGCGGCGGCAGCTGTCATCTACTAGAAAACCCGTCGAATTCCCCATACAATCAATTATGGGGAATTCGACATTATATACAGCCTGTATGTTTAACATTACCTCAAATTTTAACCATACGTAGCTTTTAGTACAGTCGCCATCACATACATCGGAGCAAACAAGCACGTCACAAACATCGGAACACACCTCTATTTTCAAGGCATTAGGGTGCATGTGCCGATATTTTTGAACACCTATAGTGTACCGATGTATGTGATGGCGACTGTACTATGAACCGATATTGTAAGAAAATTGTATGTTATTAACTACCAAAGCGTAATTAATGCTTACACTCATTTGACACATGGAAGAAGCGGGTTACTTGTGACATTTGTGACGTCACATCAGTAAGACAATGTAGTGATACATTGCGTGCTGAATTATTCTGTATAGAAAAAAAAAGTTAGTAATTAAGAAAAAAAATCTTGCAATATCGGTTCATAGCCCTAACACCTATATTTCAATGGATGTTTCTTACTATTTCCGACGGTTTGATACACAGACATTATACATTATGCAATTATATTAAGCAATATAAATATATAGTTAAAATCATAGTGTAAAGTGTTAAATATAGACTCGTACCTGCAGACAAACTGTTAAAACAGTTTTGCAGGGAAATGTAATAGATTAAGTTTTATATCCCATTGTTTAGTAATAATAAATAAAATAAATAAATAAATAATTGCCGGGATCCCGCGAGACAGAGGCTTTTCTCTTGCAACGGTTTTTTGCATAATACCACATTTTACCCTAACCGGTTACGAATTTACTGTTATTTATTGATGATAAACCGGTTAATTATTTCGGTTACGTTCGAACGAATTGATTTGGCAGCGTTATTTCGGAGCGCTCTCTAACCGGTTACTCGGTGTTTGGACGCAAGATCATTGACCGCAGTCGGTTCGCCCGAGCCGGTAATAATACTTAAGGTCTATTGCAAACCAATCCTGTATTAAGCTTGTGAGCTGGCGAGCGGCTATTCACCGCTTACACGGAGAGCGCTCTCTAACCGGTAAATGGATTTCGTTCCCTGTTTGCGCTCCAAGATATTAACGGTAAGAGCGATGTCCTTGAGAGTGTAGCCTATTACGGGTCGGGATCTCAAAGTGTAACGAATACGGCAAAATGAACCGGTACAATCCCTGCCTAAGAGTAGAACGTCAGTTTGCAATAGACGTCTTAGAATTATTACTGTCGCGTCACCTGCACCGCTTATATTACTATAATGTCTATTGCAAACCAATCCTGTATGAAGCTTGCGAGCGAGCGGGCGGCCATTAACCGCTTACACGGAGAGAGCGCTCTCAAACCGGTAAATGGATTTCGTTCCCTGTTTGCGCTCCGAGATATTAACGGAGCGTCGTTCTTGTGATCGTAACCTTTATGGGTTGGGCTCTAACCGATACGGACCCGGTACAATCGTTGTCTAAGAGTAGAAGGTGAGAACAGCGGAGTGGTTCCCCCGGAGCAGCAGCACGCGGTCGACGGCGGTGGCGATGGCGTGCAGCCAGGCGTGGTACAGCGCGGGCGGCACCACGTTCCTGCGCCGCGGCATCGGCAGCGTCACGCACACGAGTCGCGCGCCGCACGAGTGCGCGGAGATGAGCTCGCGCAGGCGCAGGTGGCGGTGCGTGCGCTGGCGCGCCGCCAGCAGGTCCGCGTCCGTGATGCCCACTGGAAATTAATGGCTGTGTTTATAAGAGCGCCCGCATATTACAGCCACTAGTGGCCGTCACTAAACGCCGCTACTCTGCCGCTTACTAGTCACGTTAGCGAGCGAACGCTACTCTCGCAGCTTGCAGCTCGGACGCGGACACTCAAGCCCTCAGTATGCGCTGACGCACAAAATTTATGAAAGAACTCGTCCGCAACTTGTGGCGGTCCATAGTGACACAACGTGCCATAGCTCTTAAAACATTGAAGGTTGTATTTAATACGATATTAAATTCTCTTTAATATAGAATTAGTTTCATGCAAGTAACGGGTGATAACAAAAAAATGAGAATTATTTTAGGGAGACTTAACAAATAAACTATGTACATAGACAAAAAAGGTTGTACATACAGTTGTTGCTACCTCTTTTGAGGTTCTTGATTTTTATTTGTTTATAACACGATCATAGTAACGCACCAGAATACCAATGGTTGCACCGCGCATCATCCACACTACAGTAGACGGCAAACTTCGTGCGCAAATGAGGGGAAGTGGAGGGGCAGCTTGCACGTACAATTCGCCTTTGCGCAGGCAAGGTCATTTGCGCACGAAGTTTGCCGTCTACTGTAACAAGTGAAGACACCGGCACACATGCACAGCAGCGGCGTATATAAAGCCATCGCGTATATTATGTTATCAAAAAAAGGATAAATATCATTTAAATTCATGTATAAATATTGTTATTAAGATTAATTTGCTTAAATTACATACTTTGACAATATTTATATTAAAGTATCTGTTTGACTACTTTGCGTCAAAGTGGTGCCAGTCTTCTCGATCCTGATTGGTTGACCAGAATATTTACCATTTAGGCAAAAATGGCGTGATGGTTGGGAATAAGAAGGCTCCATCAGAGCATAACAGCCCATTCTTTCTGAGTCTGCCAAGCTGGAAGGTGCTAAATCATAAGTTAAGTAATTTAATTGCTACCTACTTATTTATTGTGTTGCTGTTGCAATTATAGTATTTTCTATTAAATAAAATTATTAATTTACTGAATAAATGCTTGTATGTTATTGTCGTTTCCAGTCAATATCACATTATGCTTGGCGTAGCGTTAATGTTACTAATGGTAACTAAATTTTGAGTAACTCAATAATAATTATTGTGATTAGTGTAATGTAATGAATTATTTAAAATATATTTATTTTGAATGGATTATCTTAAGTTTAATTTACCCTATTTTCCCTATCAATAACAAATGGCTTTAAACTAAAGTTTAATCAACAATTCTTGCATATAGTAACTTAGTTATCAGCTATACATTGCTTTATTTTAACACGCGCAGCGGACAATCATTCACTCGCTAGACGGCAACGGGTGCGATAGCCACGCAGTCCACTCGAAGTCGTAGTACTTGCCCTGATCGATAGCCCCGCAGTCATCAGGTGATAAGTAAACTAGGACGGATAGGGGGGTGGGGTGCTAGGTCGGGTAACCTCCTCGAGTGTCTGGACTCTACCGATTCCTCTTGATTCGGTTGATCCGTAGGAATGGGTAGTGTCTTGGCCGGTGCGCCCTGGAGACAACGGCAAGTGATAATTTAGTGAACCCTAAGTTATCGCTTGCTGGTGTTACCAATAACCCGACACGGGGGGGTTGGGGGGTTCCGCCCAGGGAATCGCAAGATTCCCCAGGTGCGGCTTGAGGGAGAGGCCATTGCCGTTTGCCTCTATAATAAATAACGGACCCGTAACCCTGACAAATCCTCTGCTATCAGAGGATTCATGTTAGGCGCGGGGGCTGCGACCGTCAGGCCGGGGCCGAGTTGTGGCTGCGAGGGAGAAAACCTCTATAAAAAGTTACAAGGGGACCTGAGAGGGTGAATCCGAGGTCTATCACCCTCTCCCGGCGTAGAGGTCCTTTGGTCGGGTCGGGAAGCGTGGGATGCATAAAGACATTTCCCCAAGTAAAAAAAAAAAAAAAAAAAAAAAAAAAAAAAAAAAAAAAAAATAGGACGGATAGGGGGTACGATAGCCACGCAGTCTACCCCACGATCCTCTAATAGGGTTTATGTCAATTGTATGTCACCCAAGTTGTAAGTTACCTATACAATAAATCAACATCCGACAATTGGGCTTTTACTCACCTGACAACCCTACATGTTTAATTTTTTCACGCTCTGGTATTTATCAAATGGTGTCGAAACAAGAAGCTCTTCGAAAACGAGTTGTACATTTTTATAATTCAAACTTAAACGCGGGGAAAAAGTTTACAGTGGATCATTTCAGTAAAGAAAATGTACCACTTTCTACTATTTATAGAATTCTTGCATCCTTGGCGATATTTCGCAAAAGTCGTAGCGGCCGGCCAGCGAAGATAATGACCAAGAAAAGACAAACCAGACTCCATAGCACATTTAATATTAATGATTCTATGAGCCAACGAGATGCCGCGAAAAAATTTAAGTGTACCCAACCGTACATTTGTCGATCATTAAAAAAGATAGGTTTGGAATGCCGCAAGAAGGTAAGAGCACCGGAATACACCAGTCAGCAAAAAACCACTATTATGTCACAGTGTCGCTGGATGGTTTGAAATTACAAAGGAAAAACGTAAATTTTGGATGATGAAAGTTATTTTCCTCTAAGCAAAACCCATATACCTGGAAACGACCGATACTACACCAGCAATAGTTCTGCAACTCCGGACAATATAAAACACAAGTATAAGCACAAGTTTGAGCAGAAAGTTACGCTTTATGTGGCTATTTCCGAAAGAGGTATTTCTAAACTGTGGTTCAAACCTAGTGGTTTAGCGGTCAACCAAAAAATCTATGAGAGCGAATGTTTGAAAAACATACTAATACAATTTATTTGCAAACATCATTCCGACGGAGAATTTGTGTTTTGGCCGGATAAAGCATCGTCGCATTACGCCAAAAAAACATTAGCGTTCCTGGACTCCAATAATATACCATTTGTACCGAAAATCCGAAATCCCGTAAACCTTCCACAATGTCGACCGATCGAAGATTTTTTCGGTTATTTGAGCAGTTTAGTGTATAAAAATAATTGGAGAGCTGAAAATTGTGCCCAACTAATAAAAAGGATCAAAACATGTGTGCGGAAAATGGATAAAAATGCCGTCCAACGCTCTTGTTCGACCATTATGTCTAAACTGCGACGAACAGCAGACCTCGGGCATTATTCTAACGTGCATTAATGATTTTGTAAATATTTATCACGTGTGTATTCCCTAATAATAACTGAGTGTGATAAAAAGTTAAGAGAGTATTTTTTTTTCACTTCTCAAGTAATTCTCATTTTTTTGTTATCACCCATTACCACTGTTAATTTCCAAAATACAAAGGTTTTCGTCATTGACCCGTATTATTTGACCGTGAGTGTAGTAAGGTTCATAATAACATTCTTACAGAAAAAAAAGTTGGTGGTGTGTACGTGTCACTTTCGTGAGTGAGGTATGTCGTCCAAAAGGGTTTGTGGACCTTATGTGTAACAACTTAAGCTTCACTATCGACTCACGCGCATCGCTGGAGTCGTCCGCGGTGCGGAACGGCGCGATGAGCCGCTCGAAGTACGCCAGCGTGGAGTCCTTCGGCTTCTTCGTAATGTCCGACACCATCTTTAGCGCGGAATAGTCTATGCGGAACTTGGATAGGAGGGACGCCATGCTGGAAACATACATCTCATTAATATCACTCTTAGACTAGATCTAAGCGCAATTTACACATGCGAGATATTGCATGCAAGTTTCATTACATTGCCGGTTACCGAGGTATGCAGAGTTCAATTGATGTATCAAACCTTGTTTCGAATTACATTAGCAAACATTTGATACGTTAGGCTAGGTCTTACGAAGCAGTGACGGCTGATGGTAGTCAATTGGGAACATTACTGCAATGTTCTGCCGCCAGAGTGCAGCACTAACACAACTAGTAAACAGTTTTTTTGACTCCTTCAAAGCTCTGGATCAAATAGTGAAGAAAATATTTCAATGAATAAAATGCATCAGTGCCGCGTAATTGGATGCAAGAATGAAGGGCATCATTCATTTCCGAAGGAAACGATGATATGAAAACTATGGGAAGCGGCAATACGTCGTAAAGCAAAAAAAAGCCCTCATCCACCTTTAAATGGCTATAGGATGCCATTTTAATATCACAGTACAGGTATTTTACACACGAATGATATTAAAACGATTGTAGTTTAACGCGTTTTCATCATTATTCGTTATTGTTTGTTAGGTAAATAAATATGACATTGTACGTCATGGCGGTTTGTTGGTGCCGGTTAATGTACGGCCCGATAATACGCGTCCATCTATCGTTATCTCTCTCTTTTTGTGTAAGTTAAAAAGAGACATAGATATAGAGGATGCCAATTATTGGGCCGTACATTAACCGGCACCGGTTTGTTTACGGGTTGTGTTAGTGTCGCCCCCTACGCAGAGCTTTGCGTAATGTTCCCTATTGACACCTCTATTTTGCATCAGTGACAGTAAATATATATGTTTGGGCATTGTAATCTTTTTAATATAGTGTAAACTGCTAAATGGCGACACGGAGGGTAGACCCACATTACCCCCGTGACAGATAGCCCGGCTTGCTCGGAGTAATCGCACGCGCGTCTTGCTATTAAAAATTACGGAAATTGATTCGGTGCAACAGATCGGACAGTATTGTTTTCGGTGGTTTTACTCGACTCTCCAAGGTGTGGTGCTGTGGTGTAGCTGGCCAGCAGAAGACACTCAGGACGAAGGAGTATCCCAGAGTCGGAGCCTGCCAGTACAAGGTCAGTGGTTTGCCATATATTTGAGGATCTCAATGCCCGTTCAGGTTAACGCCAGGGGACCTACGGCCAGTGATATATAGATAGCAATAACACTCACTTCCTCTCTTCAAGTTCCATTTCTGTGTTCTTGTTGGCGAGCGTGAACACGCGCAGCGGGCACGACGACCACGCGCGCCGCGTCGACAGGATATACGGCAGCAGGAGGGTTAACCCTGTGCAGAAACCATCAAAATATACCATCTAAGTTTTAGTTTACTGTATCAAGATTTCGTGTGACTTTCGGTATGCACGTCGCAAACGCCCTTTTACAAGTAAATAAAATCACTACTGGCTTTTTCTACCTAGCGTTATTACGACCTTTGCCAGGGTCTGCTTTTTCTACTCGCTTTTTAGGGTTCCGTACTCAAAGAGTAAAACAGGACCCTATTACTAAGACTCCGCTGTCCATCTGTCAGTCTGTCTGTCTGTCTGTCTGTCTGTCACCAGGCTGTATCTCATGAACCATGACAAAAAACACAGTAGAAATTTTCACAGGTGATGTATTTCTGTTGCCGCTATAACAACAAATACTAAGAAACAGAATTAAATAAATATTTATAGATAATGGTACGGAACCCTTCGTGCGCGAGTCCGACTCGCTATTGGCCGGTTTTTTTTTCTACTTTGCACGATCGTCCTCTTTTGTGAGCCCGTTTTCGATCATGGCCTTCACGACTTCCAAACATGAAAAAACCACTACCGTATATATTTTTTTATATTACATTTGTACGAAATAAAAATAATTTTTACAATATGAAAATACAGAGGCTTATGTGACAGATTGTTTGTTATTAAGTGTAAGTTGTACCTCCGTCGTCGTAGAGCCACCAGACGTCGACGGAGCCGGCCTGGCGCTTCGTGAAGTGTTCCACCGACGTGAAGGACGACGCGCGCCGCGCCGTCGCGCCGCCGAGCGCGCGCCGCACCGCGCCGCCGAGCCCGCCGCTACTGAACCATGCAACCAAACAAAATACTGCAGTACGCACGGTGAAATAAACAATGCTTTAGGCGCAGGGCAAGACCACCAATTATAACGTATTCTGGCAAATAAATATTTCATTCATTCATGTATTAAAAATTGTATTGATCTCAACTCGTCAACTATCCCATTCATAAAAGCCACGGTTGCCGGCAAGACTTGGTCTGTAGCCTGACTTGGCACAAATTTTATGTTTTTATCTCATCTTAAATTTGAATCTTGACATAGAATAGGTTAGGAGTCAAACTAATTGTAATCTGTTTTTATTTTTATTTTCACTATTAATTGGTGCATGCTGTGTCCTTCTGTAGTTAATAAGGTACTTGGTTTTAATTTGTGCTTGAGCTATATTATGTAATGGTATGCTTATTGTTGAAGGTTCTTAATAAATAAACAAATGTATTTGACCGAGCCCGGGGCAAAGACGATAAGTATCCTATCTGAGACTTTCTTAATTACCAGGAAGTCGAATTCCCGCACGTGTAGCGAGCGATAATTTTTACTTTATGGCCAGGTGTGATGAACATATAGAACTTTGCGATTAGGGAAGGCTAACCGGTTAACCGAAAACTCGGTGAACCAAAAAACCGGTTAACCAGATTTTTTTGCGCTCGGTTTCTCAGATTCAGATTCAGAACTTTATTGATAAAATGTCATATTTTACAGGTCAATATCATGCATGTCAAATACATTTTAAAATTTCTTATTGTCTTAGATGTTATATACCTATCATTATTGAATAATTTTGAAAGTGTTGTTGATTTATGAGTGGGTCAATGATATATTGGTCATAAAGTCGTCTATGCTGTAGCAAGCCATTTTTATGAGGAGCTGTTTGAGCTTGTTTTTAAATGCTGCATCAGTAACGGCGTTCTAACCGGTTTTTGACACCACAAACCGGTTATTAACCGAAATTAGTATAATTTATAAAATGTCTGCATTAGTAAGCCGAAATCGTTATTTAGTCAACAAAATATCAATTAAAATATGAAAGTAAAAGACATGTACCTATTGAAAACTAAAAATCGTTTATTTGGTCACAATCATTGTGTTTGCTTAACATCAGGCAGGCCGTGAGCTTGTTTGCCACCGTCGTTGTATAGAAATATATATATTATGCGATTCAACGCGGCAATGCGGCGAGTGTGATGGGCACCTTTGCACCCGGAATGACACGTGGCGGGTTATTTGACTAAGTTTTATTGACATGTAAACTTATCTAATATTATGACTTTTTATTGAAATAAATAAAATTTATACCGAAGTTAAAAAAAAAATTACAAGCACGTATAAACTATTATCTCCAGACATTCAAATCTTATTTCAAAAAATGATTAATTGATTTACTATATATAAATAGTAAAATAATAGGCAAAAGCCACTGGAAAAATGTACACTGAAAAGCTAATTTTGTGTATGGATTTCCTATTCTAATCAAACACCTGAACAGTATTATAAGCCCAGCGACACGTCCGACATGTGGCGCGTGTTGTACCTTTCTTTGTGTTCCGGCTTGTTGGGCTTGGCGGCGGCCGTGACGGGAGCGGTGGCGGTGGCGGCGGCGGTGGCGGCCACGGCGCCCGGGTCGGCGGACACGGCGGCGCGGCGCGGCGCCGGCGAGCCCAGCGACACGTCCGACATGTGGCGCGTGTTGTACCTTTCTTTGTGTTCCGGCTTGTTGGGCTTGGCGGCGGCCGTGACGGGAGCGGTGGCGGTGGCGGCGGCGGTGGCGGCCACGGCGCCCGGGTCGGCGGACACGGCGGCGCGGCGCGGCGCCGGCGAGCCCAGCGACACGTCCGACATGTGGCGCGTGTTGTACCTTTCTTTGTGTTCCGGCTTGTTGGGCTTGGCGGCGGCCGTGACGGGAGCGGTGGCGGTGGCGGCGGCGGTGGCGGCCACGGCGCCCGGGTCGGCGGACACGGCGGCGCGGCGCGGCGCCGGCGAGCCCAGCGACACGTCCGACATGTGGCGCGTGTTGTACCTTTCTTTGTGTTCCGGCTTGTTGGGCTTGGCGGCGGCCGTGACGGGAGCGGTGGCGGTGGCGGCGGCGGTGGCGGCCACGGCGCCCGGGTCGGCGGACACGGCGGCGCGGCGCGGCGCCGGCGAGCCCAGCGACACGTCCGACATACTGCTGCCTGCAGCACCACCATTCATGTAACGTTAATAGGGGTGTAGACTCAACATTTATTACTACTTCAAAAGATAGAAGGCAAAAAAATATGCCCAATGACGAGAATCCCATTGAAATATCTCAAAAAAATACGAAGCAACGACCGTTTTAATGTTGCTTGTTAGACAGAGAAAACGCTCGCGGATCGTGACGTCACGATCTATCATATCGAGGGTCATAAATGTAGGTAATGCAGATTTTTCATTGACGAAGCGAAGATAAAATATTAACTTATTTCATATACGACTGTACACAACCTCAACGCAACAATAGGGTTTCTTATAAATTGGCATGTAATTTATAATGTAATCTTATATTGTGAATAAAAATGAATCTGAATGAAAATTCCAGAATGCATATTGTCACTGTTGCGAGTTCTTTTTGACAGGATCTTTTAAAATCCACCAATCGAATGGATGATTTAACTTGATTGGGGGATTTTGACTCCTAAGGGTGCCTTTCCACCAGAGATGTGCTACGCCATGCGATGCTATATTTGCATACATTTAAAACGTAGCTGTAGCTGGAGCTAAGTGTCAAATATATGAAAACATAGCATCGCATGGCATAACACATCTCTGGTGGAAAGGCACCCTAAACCACTCGCCACAGAGATACCAGCTGGTGGCTTATTGCTTTCAGGAAACCCTTATTAAATCTTCGCCTTGCCGGTGGACAAGCAACAATGATTGGTAATTGTAATTTAATTGTAATAATATTTATTGTAAAAATTTAATTTCAAGTTTGATATGTATTTAGAATAATTATAGATATTGCAATGCTCGACAGAGCTCATGTTAGAACTACACCTAGCCTTAAGACCTATTTTGTTACAACATGAACGCAATAAAAATCTGAAATCTGAAATCTGATACAATACATATATTTAAAATACAGTTTTACATTGGTCTAACGCAATATTTATTTACCTATTATATATTATGTCCTTACCTATGAAATTGGCGGTGTGTATGGAGAATTTTATGAAAACTGTGATTTTCATACATTGAATTTTGCGGATTATTCAGCAATGTCAAATTCAAAGCAAACTAAATTTTGGTAGGAATATAGAAAACTTTTAAGCTACTCTACACATATCTTCATTCCTTAAAAATAGTTCGCATCATAAAACTATACGTAATTGAAACACTTTAACCGGCAGCACGTGAAAAGGGCGGTTTTCAAGCTTTAATTTGAAACACTAAATAAAAAATTCAAACCTATTTTTTGTATTTAAAACCTTGGTTACATAGTCTAATAATGAAATTAAAAAATAATTTGGAAGTTGCAATAGAAATGAATAAATTACGTACAAAATAATATCTGTGAAAAAACCGCCAATTTCATAGGTAAGGACCTAATATTATTTATTCTTATACTATAAATTTATTTTTTTATTTGGAGGGTAGTGAAATATTGTAAACCCATATCTCTGTTGACAACTTGCTGGGACGACAGTTATCTGCGACCATGACCGGGGCAACCCGTGTCGAAACGTCAGAAATAAAGGTAAATAAATATCGCTTCAAACCCGTGTAAAACAGTATTTTAAATACGTGTACAGTCGCCATCACATACATCTGTACACTACAGGGTATTCAAAAATATCTGAACATGCACCCTAATGCCCTGAAAATAGAGGTGTGTTCAGATGTTTGTGAGTTGCTTGTTTGCTCCGATGTATGATGGCGATTGTACAAAGCGTGAGAGTTTAAAGTGTTATATTCAAATTCAAAATTTTTCATTCAGACCATGTCCAGTCGCCATCACATACATCGGAGCAAACAAGCACGTCACAAACATCGGAACACACCTCTATTTTCAAGGCATTAGGGTGCATGTGCCGATATTTATGAACACCTATAGTGTACCTATGTATGTGATGGCGACTGTCCATAGTGTT
This sequence comes from Epinotia brunnichana, assembly GCA_963854355.1. NCBI lineage: Eukaryota > Metazoa > Arthropoda > Insecta > Lepidoptera > Tortricidae > Epinotia > Epinotia brunnichana. The sequence goes on along the minus strand of OY977951.1, from coordinate 26,988,393 downwards.
AGTATACAATTGATATTGCCATGTCCATAGTGTTAGTATAACATTATATATGATACATACATAATGTTGACAGACAGACTCACCTCTCGAGTGCGTGTTCAGGCTCTCAGTGGACTTGGATTCCTTGAAGTTGTCACCCATGGATCCTGTGGAGCGGGTTAGACACATTGGGTTAAACACTGATGGGTGATGTGGGTTTAGACACGGGGTGAAACTTTTATGGTGATGACTCTTTGACGTGATAACGTCTTATAAATCGAGGAACGCCGGCTGCGCGTGTCAGATTATAATATAAATATGTGTTATATTTTAAATAGATTATTTGATTCATTATTAGAAACAACTATTATGTTATTAAAAATAAACCAAGATCACCGGAAGTACGTTGTATGTAGTTCGAATGGAAGTGAGGGTTTGCATAAAAACGGGTGTGTCCGCCAGTCGACGGCCATTATTTGCTCGGTAACGACAGAAGACTCAACCGTCTACTAATATCGACTAAATCTACCCACACCTCCATGATGACTGTCTGATGGTGCTGGTGTTTCGTTATGTGTTCGTGTAAATCCTACTCAAGGAAGTAAAAGGTGTAATTTGGTTCAGTACTGCAGAAATTGAATGTAAGTAACGTTTAAATAAGTACATATTAATCAAATATTATGTTTCTATTCGATTTATTTTACTCGCCATCCAAAGCAATGTCCCTTTTTCCACAATAAATAGAATAAAATGATGATTTAGTTATTCATTAGTACTTGGCTTATATTCTTCCCATAATTTTCTTAACACGCGCACGAAGTATCAACGCACAGCACAAACCGCTGGTTCTAGAAATTCCAAATTTGGCACATAGGTTCCTTATAAGGTCTAGGGGTGCACTAAGAAAGGATTATTCAAAATTCACTTTCTAAGGGGGTGAAATAGGGGTCCAAAGTTTGTATGGCAGCACGATGTTTTCTTAAGGCGATATCACGTAAAATTATCGTCCGTAAACCGACTTTATAGACAACCAATTTTTAACATGGGGTTTTAAATGAAACGTATCATTTGATATTGAACAGTAGCTTTTCGGTGAAGGAAAAAATCGTAGGAAACCGATCTAATCCCAACAAAGTATAGTTTTCACTCTGGGCAGGGGCGGTTCACTCTGTGATTCCGTCGCGCCGCTACAAGTACATGCCGGCGGCCGCCAAATTGGCGGCCCATTAGTAGCTGCCACGCGTTGGGACTGGACGCTCGCACGGGTCGCAGCGCGTTTCATGCGATAGAACGGGATGGCCACATTTAGGCACGTTTGGCGTACCTAAACAGGGAATTTGTTAACAGAGAACATTCTGTACGTAGTACTATTACTTATTCTGTGCTCTGGGTTGGAAGTTCAGAGGCTCTAGTATAAGTTTTATCCATACAATACGCAATTTGTATGGCAACGCGAACAGCGCCTCTGGTGGTAACTATTAGGAACTACGCGTTGCCATACAAATTGAAACTAAACACAAACGCGTTCGAAAACGTATATGTCTCAATAAAACTTATACTAGAGCTACAGAACATCGCTTACGATTACATACTGTTTGGTGCAACCGTCATACATTCGCGGGCGGAAATCAGAGCGGAACTCATGGCTATTAGGGCAGGTAATAGGGTAGTGACTTCATGTTAAAATAGGGGTGTAGACTCAAAATGTATTATTACTTGAAAAGAAAGAAGGCAAAAAATATGCCTAATGACGAAAATCCCATTCGAATATCTCAAAAAATTACGAAGCTACAACCGTTTTAATGTTGCTTGTTAGAGAGAGAAAACGCTCCGAGATCGTGACGTCACGATCGTCTAGCGTCATAGTAAATGACAATCGTTTCATATGAAAGTGCATTTTGCGGAAAAGAGACAGAACATACCCCATCTTAAAACTTTGGACGCTTATAACTTTGTCATTATTTAACCGCATGCGTTGCTTTTTTCTCCATTTGACTACATTTTTAATCCTTTTTCGAGAAAATGCAACATTATTGATTATTTTATTTAGTGTCTACACCCCTATTGAAAATGTAGTGTTGCTAAAGGATAGTAAACCATCAAATTATTGCAATAATCCTTTAAGTTTTTATTTTATTCGTTATTAATGGTTTTATTGCTCTGTGTTCTTATTTATATGATTTTTTGTAATGTTTGTGCTTTTGTGCGATCGTGGCGTTTTTGGTCCGTGTATTTCACCGAATGGTCACAACGGAAGACCAGCGCTGGCGCCGCCAGCATTTACGCTGAGTTGTGACCCTTTCGTGGCAAATGTGTATGTGCGTATGTGTCTGCAGTTTGTTTCACGAATAAATGTTTTCTTTCTTTCTTTCTAATAAATTATCATCCTCCTAGCGGTAGGTACTCGTATTCCCGGTGGTGCCCCAAAGGAGCACGGGGTCCGCTTTGACACCTAATCCCAAGATTTGACGTAGGCACTAGTTTTACGAAAGCGACTGTCATCTGAACTTCTAACCCACAGGAAAAACTAGACATAAACGAAGTATTTCGCGACCGAAACAGCAATTTACTTGATTTTTAGGGTTCCGTAGCCAAATCGTAAAAAACGGAACCCTTATAGATTCGTCATGTCTGTCTGTCTGTCCGTCCGTCCGTATGTCACAGCCACTTTTTTCCGAAACTATAAGAGCTATACTGTTGAAACCTGGTAAGTAGATGTATTCTGTAAACCGCATTAAGATTTTCACACAAAAATAGAAAAAAACTATAAATTTTTGGGGTTCCCCATACTTAGAACTGACACTCAAAATTTTTTTTTTCATCAAACCCGTACGTGTGGGTGGGGTATCTATGGTCTTTAACAATGACATTGAGGTTTCTAACATCATTTTTTTCTAAACTGAATAGTTTGCGCGAGAGACACTTCCAAAGTGGTAAAATGTGTGTCCCCCCCCCTGTAACTTCTAAGTTCTAAAATAAGAGAATGATAAAACTAAAAAAAATATATGATGTACATTACCATGCAAACTTCCACCGAAAATTGGTTTGAACGAGATCTAGTAAGTAGTTTTTTTTAATACGTCATAAATCGTAAACCGCAATTTATTTAACGGAACCCTTCATGTGCGAGTCCGACTTGCACTTGGCCGCTTTTTCATACAACGATTAGTACAAATAGCAAAGCGTGACGTCATACTTTTACGTCAATTAGTATGAATCGTTTCGAGTGCCGCCAGGGAGGTCCGTCTTTGACAATTTTTTTTGGGTATTTATGTTGTTTAATTGTAGTTGCTTTCATACAAACATTTGTTACTCTCCAAAAACTGGCTCGAATGGCATCGTATATAAGTTTCTGTCAAAAATTTCATTTTTGGTACAATCTTTTATTGCCGACTGTACTTTTATGTACACCGTCATCAACTACTCATCAAGACGATTCTAATGATCCCAAACTCAACGGGGTTACGTCGGTTAAGTACTGAATTTTCATGACCACCTTCTGTCTCCATCATCAGATTAGCTCGATGGTACCATAATATTGAATTATCATTCAAACATACCTTTACCCAAAATTTCAGCACAATTGCTTGAAGATATCTGCTTCAAAATTGAGTGACAAGATTCCACCCGAACAAGCATAGTTATATAAATATACATAGTTAGGTACAGTCAACCAATTTGATTCCTAGGCCATCATAGAACCTTGCCGTTGTAAATGCTATGTCAATACGGGTTACTAGGATTACTGCGTCGCTATGCAGCAGTTAAAATGACAGGGTTCTACGGTGGCCTAGGAATCAAATTGGTTGACCATGACTATGGTGTTGGAGGCGAATGGAGAAATTTAGCTGGAGAGAGAGAGTAATCAATGAAGAAGTGCTGAATAGAGTGGGGCAAACCAGGCAGTTGGTGAGGAACTTAGAAAATAGAAGAGGGAAGATGATAGGGCACCTCATACGACATGACAACTTCGTACTTAACATAATTGAAGGAAAGATAGAGGGGAGGCGAGGAAGACCTAGAATAGACTACATGGAGCAACTCAAAAAGAGAGTTGATGTTGGGTCGTATCGTGAGGTCAAAGAGATTGCGTGGGATCGGAGTAGATGGAGGTTGAGCTACACAAACAAGAGCTTAAGTAAGTAGAAGAGAGAGGTACATACATTGCAAGTTAATAGAAAGCTTGTAGAAAAACATAGGTCACAAGCCTATTTGATGGGTGTGTACCCTTAGTCGCACTCCTGTTTGATGGGTGGGTATACCCTTAGTCGCACTCCTGTTTGATGGGTGGGTATACCCTTAGTCGCACTCCTGTTTGATGGGTGGGTATACCCTTAGTCGCACTCCTGTTTGATGGGTGGGTATACCCTTAGTCGCACTCCTGTTTGATGGGTGGGTATACCCTTAGTCGCACTCCTGTTTGATGGGTGGGTATACCCTTAGTCGCACTCCTGTTTGATGGGTGGGTATACCCTTAGTCGCACTCCTGTTTGATGGGTGGGTATACCCTTAGTCGCACTCCTGTTTGATGGGTGGGTATACCCTTAGTCGCACTCCTGTTTGATGGGTGGGTATACCCTAAGTCGCACTCCTGTTACTTTTCCGTAGTAAAAACGTCTCTGGGTTCTCAGCGCCGCTATTCTATAACTTGTTTTAAGCTCACCTCAACGCTCACCCACAATTATACCTTGACACCGCGACGTGTAGTAATTATTAAGCGTAGGTAGAGGTCTAGTTTCGGAACGGCTGACCGGCGGGGTAAGTGTAAGGCCTGAGTGGACGCTCGAGTCGGGCGTGCGGGGGAGCGGGGCGTGCGGCGTCCATGTTAAACAAATGCAACTCGTACTGGTGTCCTGAGTGGACGCTGCACAAAGCGCATGCACGCTCGCCCGCCCCGCTGCACGCCCCGCCGAACGCTCCGCTCCAAGCGTCCACTCAGGCCTTACATTAAGCCGCATTAACGCGTAGAATAACAGCTGAGTACTCACGGGTGAGTGTGGTGAGGTCCTTAGCGTTCATGTCGTGCAAGTACGCCTGCAGGTCGTCGTCGAGCGCGTCGCTGGTGTACTGCCCGCCCTCCACTCGCAGGATCGCTATCGCCATGTGCACCTGTGTTCTCAGTACTCACGGGTGAGTGTGGTGAGGTCCTTAGCGTTCATGTCGTGCAAGTACGCCTGCAGGTCGTCGTCGAGCGCGTCGCTGGTGTACTGCCCGCCCTCCACTCGCAGGATCGCTATCGCCATGTGCACCTGTGTTCTCAGTACTCACGGGTGAGTGTGGTGAGGTCCTTAGCGTTCATGTCGTGCAAGTACGCCTGCAGGTCGTCGTCGAGCGCGTCGCTGGTGTACTGCCCGCCCTCCACTCGCAGGATCGCTATCGCCATGTGCACCTGTGTTCTCAGTACTCACGGGTGAGTGTGGTGAGGTCCTTAGCGTTCATGTCGTGCAAGTACGCCTGCAGGTCGTCGTCGAGCGCGTCGCTGGTGTACTGCCCGCCCTCCACTCGCAGGATCGCTATCGCCATGTGCACCTGTGTTCTCAGTACTCACGGGTGAGTGTGGTGAGGTCCTTAGCGTTCATGTCGTGCAAGTACGCCTGCAGGTCGTCGTCGAGCGCGTCGCTGGTGTACTGCCCGCCCTCCACTCGCAGGATCGCTATCGCCATGTGCACCTGTGTTCTCAGTACTCACGGGTGAGTGTGGTGAGGTCCTTAGCGTTCATGTCGTGCAAGTACGCCTGCAGGTCGTCGTCGAGCGCGTCGCTGGTGTACTGCCCGCCCTCCACTCGCAGGATCGCTATCGCCATGTGCACCTGTGTTCTCAGTACTCACGGGTGAGTGTGGTGAGGTCCTTAGCGTTCATGTCGTGCAAGTACGCCTGCAGGTCGTCGTCGAGCGCGTCGCTGGTGTACTGCCCGCCCTCCACTCGCAGGATCGCTATCGCCATGTGCACCTGTGTTCTCAGTACTCACGGGTGAGTGTGGTGAGGTCCTTAGCGTTCATGTCGTGCAAGTACGCCTGCAGGTCGTCGTCGAGCGCGTCGCTGGTGTACTGCCCGCCCTCCACTCGCAGGATCGCTATCGCCATGTGCACCTGTGTTCTCAGTACTCACGGGTGAGTGTGGTGAGGTCCTTAGCGTTCATGTCGTGCAAGTACGCCTGCAGGTCGTCGTCGAGCGCGTCGCTGGTGTACTGCCCGCCCTCCACTCGCAGGATCGCTATCGCCATGTGCACCTGTGTTCTCAGTACTCACGGGTGAGTGTGGTGAGGTCCTTAGCGTTCATGTCGTGCAAGTACGCCTGCAGGTCGTCGTCGAGCGCGTCGCTGGTGTACTGCCCGCCCTCCACTCGCAGGATCGCTATCGCCATGTGCACCTGTGTTCTCAGTACTCACGGGTGAGTGTGGTGAGGTCCTTAGCGTTCATGTCGTGCAAGTACGCCTGCAGGTCGTCGTCGAGCGCGTCGCTGGTGTACTGCCCGCCCTCCACTCGCAGGATCGCTATCGCCATGTGCACCTGTGTTCTCAGTACTCACGGGTGAGTGTGGTGAGGTCCTTAGCGTTCATGTCGTGCAAGTACGCCTGCAGGTCGTCGTCGAGCGCGTCGCTGGTGTACTGCCCGCCCTCCACTCGCAGGATCGCTATCGCCATGTGCACCTGTGTTCTCAGTACTCACGGGTGAGTGTGGTGAGGTCCTTAGCGTTCATGTCGTGCAAGTACGCCTGCAGGTCGTCGTCGAGCGCGTCGCTGGTGTACTGCCCGCCCTCCACTCGCAGGATCGCTATCGCCATGTGCACCTGTGTTCTCAGTACTCACGGGTGAGTGTGGTGAGGTCCTTAGCGTTCATGTCGTGCAAGTACGCCTGCAGGTCGTCGTCGAGCGCGTCGCTGGTGTACTGCCCGCCCTCCACTCGCAGGATCGCTATCGCCATGTGCACCTGTGTTCTCAGTACTCACGGGTGAGTGTGGTGAGGTCCTTAGCGTTCATGTCGTGCAAGTACGCCTGCAGGTCGTCGTCGAGCGCGTCGCTGGTGTACTGCCCGCCCTCCACTCGCAGGATCGCTATCGCCATGTGAACGTCCAGGGCTTTGCTGTGGGATAATAGGGGTGTAGACTCAACATTTATTATTACTTCAAAAGAAAGAAGGCAAAAAAATATGCCTAACGACAAAAATCCCATTCGAATATCTCAAAAAATTACGAAGCTGCAACTGTTTCAATGTTGCCCATTAGAGAGAGAAAACGCTCCAGGATCGTGACGTCACGATCGTCTAGCGTCATAGTAAATAACAATCGTTTCATATGAAGGTGCGTTTTGCGGAAAAGGGACAGAACATACCCTTACTTAAATCTTTGGACGCTTATAACTTTGTGATTATTTGACCTCTTGCGTTGCTTTTTTCTCCATTTGACTACATTTTTAATATTTTTTCGAGAAAATGCAACATTATTGATTATTTTATTTAGTGTCTACACCCCTATTAAGTAAGAGCGGTTATAGTTAAACCGATTTCAACTGAGCTCATGAATGCCCATTGTTTTGAGCTTATTAGACATTGTTTGAGAACGCGTGCCAAATTTTGCAAAATAAAATTTATTGTCACATAAAATGTTCATCGAGTAATGAACTCTATCTTCTTCTACAATATATTCCAAATTGGCTACAAGATAAAATAGGGACAACTGGGAGCGGGGTTCTTTTTGAATCTATTAAATAAGACGACAGAGTGCATTATACAATGAATATTTTATGTGGCGCTAACAATTTTCTTGCAAAAACGCGCACGCGTCCGACCACACAGTCGTATTGTTAGACTAGAATGCTATTGTTCTGAAGATAAGAAGATCAGCTCAGTTGGGAAAATCTCAACTATACACACAGCGACTTTTTCAACGGTACGAACACGAGCCATAGTTTTTCGACAAACTTGCGTAAGTACAGGAGGCGTCAAAGAGATGTATACGTTTTTCGGCTTTTTATAGTCTATTCGGAAGTGTAAGAGTAAATTCTGTCAAACGAACGCAAACAAAAATTGACTTTATGCCATAATTATAAAGTCGTTTTTTGCTTGCGTTTTTATGGCACGGTTTACTCTTACACTTTCGGACGTACCAAGTACCAAAGGAATCAAGTGCAAAAGTGTAAACATAATCTTTAACGTCGAACGTACAAAAAATTTGCTTATTTATTACTAACGTTGTATTTTAAGGATGTTTGATTTCCGCTAATAAATAGGTGTATTTCTATTGAAACATACTGTTTCCGCATTATTCTTTATGTACGAGAATTTGAAAAGCTCTTACAAAAAATACGGTCACTTAGGGGAGAGTGGGGTTCCGTGGATCATGGGTCTCAGTGGATCGTTTGCTTTAGCGTTGCATGTATCGCACGCACAAGCATAAGCGGTTGCGACATTGCCGCTCTGGAACGCCCGCATCGACCGGACTAGTGAGCCGCGCAGTGTCTGAGCGGGAAGTCGCGACGCGGAGGCCCCGTCACAAAATAAGTGCAAAAGTATTTATTTTCGTGATTTTCAAAAACGATAGTGTCTTATTGAATTGATTCTGCAATAGTTTTATTAAATTTAGATGTGTTTTATTAAATAATGTGAATGGTTCATTTTAATGGCAAACTAACTCGATATTTTTAACTGTTTTTTTATAAAATAAGTGTGTATGGGGTACGTGAATTTGAAAATGAATTTCAACGGATCATGATATTCATGATCCAGTGTTAATCATGAATATTTGAAACATTGATCCGTATATTTTGATTGTGTTTTTGTTCTAACAAGACTTTGTTGAAGTACGCTAAGTTTTCTAATAAAGACTTTGATCGTAGTTTGTTGTTTAATACAATTTATAATCATGATCCAGTGATCCCCATATGATCCACAGTACCCCAAATACCTCTCGATCCAGTGTAACCCATTGGTGATCTACATTCCTTTTTTAAAAGGGAGTTTTTTTAACACAAAACAGTAATTTTAGTCATTTATTTATACAACTAGAAAGTATCCTAGGGTTGAATTAAAAAACTAGCCATTTTTAGTGAAATTGGGTCCGCTACATCAGTCACAAAAAAAGAGTGAATTATTTTAGTTTTCTTTATTTTAGTTAATTAGGTTAGTTAAGTTATTTTATGATTGAATTGTTATTTTATGAATGAATTATTATTATTTACTAATTATTATAATGATAAATGTTATTTTTTTTCCTTTTTACAATGTTAAATGTTTAGCTTAATGTAATAATTATTATTATCCCTAATATTGCAATGCTCTCACAGGGCTGTGTTGAAACATGTTACTATTTTAAGACCTTTATTTGTACACACAAAGCAATGAATAAATGAAATGAAATGAAAATAGCTCCACTGAACCCCACTCTCATGATCCAGTGAACCCCATATTATTCACAGGACCCCAATACCTCGATCCAGTGTAACCAATTAGTGGGCCACAGGGGATCAAGTTCCCTTTTTATTAAAAGACAGTTATTTTTGTTTTTTTAACACAAAACAACTATTTTTGTCATTTATTTATATAACTAGATAACTGTTCTAGGGTTTCATTAAGAAGCTAGCCCTTTTTAAGTGGAAGTGGGGCCGCTACATTAGTCACAAAAAAAGTGCTCCACTGAACCTCACTCTCCCCGATATTACAACAATGAAACATTTTGAATGGGGAAAATGAAGTATGTAATTTGACAGAGAAAATTGATATATATTTGTCTACCCGCTCAACCGCGAGTGATGAAAAGGGCTCGAAACATATTACACGTGATTGTTATACAATATAAAATCATTTATTCATGGGGAATAACGTTAAAAATTGGGATCCCCTTCATTGGCATAATTTTTTTTTTGACTAATATAGTTTCGCATAATTGATTTGGCATAATTTATATTGGCATAATAATACTGTCGCATAATAATACTTTGGCCTACTACTTTTTTAGCATACTACGCTAATAGCATAATTTCAGTTGACCTAATCTTTATTGGCCGAATACACATTACGCATACTATTGTTTGGGCTAATAATTATTTGGTATATCTCTCATTATCTCATAATCCATAATTTCAGTTTTATAACTGAATAAAACTCAGTTTAGTTATTGTCATATTATTAGTTTTTCCGCTATTTTATAAAAAAAAATTACCTCGAAGACTCCCTTTTCTCTGAGATCAATCAATGAGAGTGATCGTAGCGTAAGTACTAGGGAACAGGGGCTTAGTGGCAAAACCGACTCGGATCGCAGATAGGTTAGAAGATGGAAGCGGGAGCATTGCTCCCGCTTTCGTCTTCGAGGTTTTTTTTTATAAAAGAGCGGAAAAACCTTTTATTAAAACTTACTACTAATGAAAATTAGGCAATTTACTACTAAGAAAACCATAGGCTAAAATCTAAATTTCAGGGATTTTGAACGGGTAGATAGGTATAACTTTATTACTATATGAGCCATTTGTACATAACTTTTTTTTGTTATGCATTTTGATATGATGCCAATTGATTATTATATTATACTATTTGTGCTTATGCTATTTGACATTAGTCTTCATGAAGATTATGCTTTCAGTATTTATGCTTTTTAATGTTATGCGTATATAATTATGCGTAATGAGAATTATGCACATCACTATTTCGGCGAAAAGCAATTATGCGTAACAATAATAGTACAAATGACTGTATGCCTTCCAATAGAGAACCTTAAAAATTTTATCTACGCACATATCATTAGTGCTCTAAAATGCGTTCAGAAACCGTCGGTAATGACCAGCATTATTACAACCAATTTTACTATGACAACTTTCTTGTCCGTGGTAGTAAGTAAAATCTGTACTGTAATGTTATTGTTATTACAGTACAGATTTTTGTATCGTTATGAGTTAAAATTTGGAACAGCTGTCAAAACTCAAGTGGGTGTCTATTTTAGTATCCAATAGATATTAACAGTTATCGATACGAAATGTCAATTTATTATGTTTTTTAATTTTACTTTTTTAACCTTTTTTTTTACTTTTTTTTATTTATTTTTTACTTTTTCCACTTTTTTTTACTTTTTTTACTTTTTTAATTTTTTTTAAACTTTTTTTTTTACTTTTTAAGATAATTTCCAGGTATCACTAGTATTTTAAGGCCTCTCATCATGTATCAGTAGCATAAACTACTAATGAAAACCACATAATAATAATGAACTGAAGGTCATTTCACGATGTTTTTAGTGGGATTGGCAGTTATTGCAATAATAAATAATGATAGTTGATCATACTCACTGCATGACCTCCACGTAGTCAACGATCTCGGAGCGGTCGCACGTGAGCCAGTTCTCCTTGAAGCCCATCATCAGGATGTTTGGCTTCAGCTTGCCGAGCCCACTCGACTACAAAATATATAAATAAGTTTCTGTCAAAAAAAAAATTGGTACAAGCTTTTATTGCCGACTGTACTTTTCTGTAAACCATCATCAACTACTCATTGAGACGATTCTAACGAGCCCAAACTCGATGGGGTTGTGTCGTTTAATTGCGGAGTTCCTATGGCCACCTTCCAGCTCCAGCATCAGATCAGCTCCAAGTCATCATAATATTGCATTGTCATGCGATATAAATATGCTTGCTAAATTTCAGCTCAATTGGATAACGGGAAGTGACTGAAAAATGGATTGCAAATTTTGACGGACAACTTACATAGTTACATACATACGAACAGTGCAAGTTAATATAAAGCTTGTAAAAAGACAGGATTACCTGTATGAGCGCGCTGGCGCCATCTTTGAAGCTGACGTCATCGACGAGGCTGTAGAAGGCCTTGACCCTGCGCTTGTTGAACCAGTGGTAGGCGCGATCCGAGAGCGCCTCGCGGGCGCGGTGGCTCACTTGGTTCTGTTACGACATTATGTATTCATTTTTTTTTCTACACATTACCTAGGAGAATTATTGTTCAGTCAGCGGCAGAGAAACTTGATTGGGGTCCTAAATACGCCTCAAGAAATTTTTGTGTTTTAACTTTCAGTGTATTTATGATAGGTAAAAACAGCAGCACACTATATCGACCAATAATAAACCTTATGTTGTTGCAATAAGGTTAACCTCTAATCGTCCATTATACAAGAAAAAATGGCAATGTTACAATTTAGAATGATATATACTTGATTCAAAAAGAGAATGCCTTTTAAAGCCCGCACGTTCATGGTCTTTTCTCCCTCTTACTGAGCATAAGCGTGAGCGAGATGGAAGTGGGTGGTCGAAAGCGGGGATATCATGTTTTTCGGAATATTTCAGAAAACGAGACGAAATTTAAGAAAATGAGAAAATTAAGTTATTGTTCATTACTTTATGAAGAAGATTATACAATTTCATCTCTTTCTGATTAAAAAATGGAGCAGTAAACTGGTTACAAGTGAAAAAATAGGTGTGATGATTTTGTAAAATAGGTGGGTAGTTTCATATTATTTATTGCAAATCAGGGTAGTCAGAAACCAACACCGACGTTGTAGTTGGATACCCCTCCCTTTTGGGTGGGGATGAATGATCAAAAAACCGATGTCTGGGAAGAAGCGAGGCTTCTAAAACGAGCGTTAGCGATTCGGTGATGTGCTTGATTATTGGTTAAATGAATGAATATAATTGTGACTTTCTAGAAATATATCCTAAGTATACGTATAAGTAACTGCTTGACCGTTTATAAGTGCTTCAAGGAAATAAAGTACTTTACTTGTCGTAAGTTGGAGTTTCATTCACATAGGGTTGACTTTAGATTTATTTTTCTCTACTTTCTTATGTTAAAATGGATTTCTACGAAAACTATGTTACTTCTCATATCTTGCAGATTATGATTTCTATTTTCCGACACGAAAATTGTTACGTTATAAGGTATTTTGAGATGTCAAGCCTTAAAAGGCCTTTGAGCCGCTTTAGACGAAGGACTGTTTCGTCAACGGTACTTACAGGCACGATGTGTCCGCAGAGCATCAGCGACAAGCCTTTAGTCAGGAGATACGTGAAGTCAGTCAATATGGGTCTTTCACCCGGAAATCCGGTCAGCACCAGAATCTGTGGCCTGCGACAGGAAATTAAGAAATTATGAACAAGTTCATTCATATCAGCCGAAAGATGTCCAGTGCTGGACATAAGGTTCCCCCAAAGTGCCACAATGACCGGTCCTGCGCCACTCACATACAGAGGTCTCCCGCAACCTTTACCAGATTTTCGTCATAATACATGTTTTTTGCCTTCGTTCTATTGGAGTAATAATAGCTTTTTTGATTGTTTTTTTTCCTTGTATTGTGTGCTAAATAAATAAATTATTATTCTTATTGTAATAAAATTTAAGGACCCGTTCATGTGCTCGCTAGCGCCACTGGTAAATGATTGAGATCATTTTAAATATATATTATTCAAAAATTAGGTCACTACACACTGTTTTTTGTATTTAAGTGGCGCTAATGAGCATGTGAACGGGCTCTTAAGCGTGATTGAGAGTCCAAACATCTAAACTTTCGTATTATAATATTAGTAGGATTCTTTGCCTTCTTTCTTTTGGAGTAATCATAAAGTTTAAGTCAATAACCCTATTGCATTTGCCTGTTGCCGCTTACGCCTGGGGCAATCTCCGAGCGTTTGAACCGCTCGGTTCTAACGTCATTGTCGGCTCAAGATAATTTCAGCAGAGGTAAGACATACCGCGGAAACTTAAATCAAAAAAGACTCAGCACCGGTATTGGCTTACGTCTTCATCAAAAGTGGACTCAGATATTCGTCTCTTTTAATAGTATTTGCTGGCGACGACAATGACGAAAAAAACGCCTTAAAAACGCAGAATATTCACCCGCCTACGTGGAACGCTGTTTACCTGTAGTTCTTGACGTGTTCGTTGACGCGGTTGAGCTGGTGCGCGCCGGAGAGCGCCGCCTTGTATGTCTGCGCCTGCGTCGTCGAGCCCCAGTTCACGTCTGCACACACAAATAGTCGAACATTGGAAATGTTTGGCACACAACCACAAGTGTTCATTATGGAACACACACAAATAGTCAAATATTAGCACACAATCACAACAGTGTTCATTATGGAACACACACAAATAGTCGAACATTGTAAATCTTTGGCACACAACCACAATTGTTCATTATGGAATTTGGAAAGTAATCGTTTACAAGACTGGCTAAGGCGAAACAAAAACTAAGTTCAATAGTGAATCTTTAGCCGCTCAGGTCTCGTTCTAGCCTATCGAACGGTGTCAGCCAGGGACAGATGCTATCTTGTCACTTATCGCGTGATAGGCCATCCATGCTACAGGGCCAGGAATATCAGCTTTGTGACAATTTGGATACGATTCAAATTAAAAATAGCAGAAAATAAGAAGTTTGATGGAAAAAAAGGATTCGAAGTAGAAAGGTGTGTACACACCTGGCTTCCTATAGGACACGAGCAGGTAGAGAGCGAGCAGGCACGCGAACGTGACGAGCGCCGTGATCCACGAGATCACGAACATGATCGCCAGACACAGCACCGCGCCGAGCAGCGACAGGTGGGTACACACCTGGCTTCCTATAGGACACGAGCAGGTAGAGAGCGAGCAGGCACGCGAACGTGACGTGCGCCGTGATCCACGAGATCACGAACATGATCGCCAGACACAGCACCGCGCCGAGCAGCGACAGGTGGGTACACACCTGGCTTCCTATAGGACACGAGCAGGTAGAGAGCGAGCAGGCACGCGAACGTGACGTGCGCCGTGATCCACGAGATCACGAACATGATCGCCAGACACAGCACCGCGCCGAGCAGCGACAGGTGGGTACACACCTGGCTTCCTATAGGACACGAGCAGGTAGAGAGCGAGCAGGCACGCGAACGTGACGAGCGCCGTGATCCACGAGATCACGAACATGATCGCCAGACACAGCACCGCGCCGAGCAGCGACAGGTGGGTACACACCTGGCTTCCTATAGGACACGAGCAGGTAGAGAGCGAGCAGGCACGCGAACGTGACGAGCGCCGTGATCCACGAGATCACGAACATGATCGCCAGACACAGCACCGCGCCGAGCAGCGACAGGTGGGTACACACCTGGCTTCCTATAGGACACGAGCAGGTAGAGAGCGAGCAGGCACGCGAACGTGACGAGCGCCGTGATCCACGAGATCACGAACATGATCGCCAGACACAGCACCGCGCCGAGCAGCGACAGGTGGGTACACACCTGGCTTCCTATAGGACACGAGCAGGTAGAGAGCGAGCAGGCACGCGAACGTGACGAGCGCCGTGATCCACGAGATCACGAACATGATCGCCAGACACAGCACCGCGCCGAGCAGCGACAGGTGGGTACACACCTGGCTTCCTATAGGACACGAGCAGGTAGAGAGCGAGCAGGCACGCGAACGTGACGAGCGCCGTGATCCACGAGATCACGAACATGATCGCCAGACACAGCACCGCGCCGAGCAGCGACAGGTGGGTACACACCTGGCTTCCTATAGGACACGAGCAGGTAGAGAGCGAGCAGGCACGCGAACGTGACGAGCGCCGTGATCCACGAGATCACGAACATGATCGCCAGACACAGCACCGCGCCGAGCAGCGACAGGTGGGTACACACCTGGCTTCCTATAGGACACGAGCAGGTAGAGAGCGAGCAGGCACGCGAACGTGACGAGCGCCGTGATCCACGAGATCACGAACATGATCGCCAGACACAGCACCGCGCCGAGCAGCGACAGGTGGGTACACACCTGGCTTCCTATAGGACACGAGCAGGTAGAGAGCGAGCAGGCACGCGAACGTGACGAGCGCCGTGATCCACGAGATCACGAACATGATCGCCAGACACAGCACCGCGCCGAGCAGCGACAGGTGGGTACACACCTGGCTTCCTATAGGACACGAGCAGGTAGAGAGCGAGCAGGCACGCGAACGTGACGAGCGCCGTGATCCACGAGATCACGAACATGATCGCCAGACACAGCACCGCGCCGAGCAGCGACAGGTGGGTACACACCTGGCTTCCTATAGGACACGAGCAGGTAGAGAGCGAGCAGGCACGCGAACGTGACGAGCGCCGTGATCCACGAGATCACGAACATGATCGCCAGACACAGCACCGCGCCGAGCAGCGACAGGTGGGTACACACCTGGCTTCCTATAGGACACGAGCAGGTAGAGAGCGAGCAGGCACGCGAACGTGACGAGCGCCGTGATCCACGAGATCACGAACATGATCGCCAGACACAGCACCGCGCCGAGCAGCGACAGGTGGGTACACACCTGGCTTCCTATAGGACACGAGCAGGTAGAGAGCGAGCAGGCACGCGAACGTGACGAGCGCCGTGATCCACGAGATCACGAACATGATCGCCAGACACAGCACCGCGCCGAGCAGCGACAGGTGGGTACACACCTGGCCCCGTAGCATGGATGGGCGTTATCACGCGATAAGTGATAGGATAAGCGCGTCGTCTCATTCTATCGAACGGTGTCAGCTAGGGACGGCAGCTCTATCCTATCACTTATCGCGTGATAAGGCCATCCATGCTATCCGTCCTGGCTTCCTATAGGACACGAGCAGGTAGAGAGCGAGCAGGCACGCGAACGTGACGAGCGCCGTGATCCACGAGATCACGAACATGATCGCCAGACACAGCACCGCGCCGAGCAGCGACAGGTGGGTACACACCTGGCTTCCTATAGGACACGAGCAGGTAGAGAGCGAGCAGGCACGCGAACGTGACGAGCGCCGTGATCCACGAGATCACGAACATGATCGCCAGACACAGCACCGCGCCGAGCAGCGACAGGTGGGTACACACCTGGCTTCCTATAGGACACGAGCAGGTAGAGAGCGAGCAGGCACGCGAACGTGACGAGCGCCGTGATCCACGAGATCACGAACATGATCGCCAGACACAGCACCGCGCCGAGCAGCGACAGGTGGGTACACACCTGGCTTCCTATAGGACACGAGCAGGTAGAGAGCGAGCAGGCACGCGAACGTGACGAGCGCCGTGATCCACGAGATCACGAACATGATCGCCAGACACAGCACCGCGCCGAGCAGCGACAGGTGGGTACACACCTGGCTTCCTATAGGACACGAGCAGGTAGAGAGCGAGCAGGCACGCGAACGTGACGAGCGCCGTGATCCACGAGATCACGAACATGATCGCCAGACACAGCACCGCGCCGAGCAGCGACAGGTGGGTACACACCTGGCTTCCTATAGGACACGAGCAGGTAGAGAGCGAGCAGGCACGCGAACGTGACGAGCGCCGTGATCCACGAGATCACGAACATGATCGCCAGACACAGCACCGCGCCGAGCAGCGACAGGTGGGTACACACCTGGCTTCCTATAGGACACGAGCAGGTAGAGAGCGAGCAGGCACGCGAACGTGACGAGCGCCGTGATCCACGAGATCACGAACATGATCGCCAGACACAGCACCGCGCCGAGCAGCGACAGGTGGGTACACACCTGGCTTCCTATAGGACACGAGCAGGTAGAGAGCGAGCAGGCACGCGAACGTGACGAGCGCCGTGATCCACGAGATCACGAACATGATCGCCAGACACAGCACCGCGCCGAGCAGCGACAGGTGGGTACACACCTGGCTTCCTATAGGACACGAGCAGGTAGAGAGCGAGCAGGCACGCGAACGTGACGAGCGCCGTGATCCACGAGATCACGAACATGATCGCCAGACACAGCACCGCGCCGAGCAGCGACAGGTGGGTACACACCTGGCTTCCTATAGGACACGAGCAGGTAGAGAGCGAGCAGGCACGCGAACGTGACGAGCGCCGTGATCCACGAGATCACGAACATGATCGCCAGACACAGCACCGCGCCGAGCAGCGACAGGTGGGTACACACCTGGCTTCCTATAGGACACGAGCAGGTAGAGAGCGAGCAGGCACGCGAACGTGACGAGCGCCGTGATCCACGAGATCACGAACATGATCGCCAGACACAGCACCGCGCCGAGCAGCGACAGGTGGGTACACACCTGGCTTCCTATAGGACACGAGCAGGTAGAGAGCGAGCAGGCACGCGAACGTGACGAGCGCCGTGATCCACGAGATCACGAACATGATCGCCAGACACAGCACCGCGCCGAGCAGCGACAGGTGGGTACACACCTGGCTTCCTATAGGACACGAGCAGGTAGAGAGCGAGCAGGCACGCGAACGTGACGAGCGCCGTGATCCACGAGATCACGAACATGATCGCCAGACACAGCACCGCGCCGAGCAGCGACAGGTGGGTACACACCTGGCTTCCTATAGGACACGAGCAGGTAGAGAGCGAGCAGGCACGCGAACGTGACGAGCGCCGTGATCCACGAGATCACGAACATGATCGCCAGACACAGCACCGCGCCGAGCAGCGACAGGTGGGTACACACCTGGCTTCCTATAGGACACGAGCAGGTAGAGAGCGAGCAGGCACGCGAACGTGACGAGCGCCGTGATCCACGAGATCACGAACATGATCGCCAGACACAGCACCGCGCCGAGCAGCGACAGGTGGGTACACACCTGGCTTCCTATAGGACACGAGCAGGTAGAGAGCGAGCAGGCACGCGAACGTGACGAGCGCCGTGATCCACGAGATCACGAACATGATCGCCAGACACAGCACCGCGCCGAGCAGCGACAGGTGGGTACACACCTGGCTTCCTATAGGACACGAGCAGGTAGAGAGCGAGCAGGCACGCGAACGTGACGAGCGCCGTGATCCACGAGATCACGAACATGATCGCCAGACACAGCACCGCGCCGAGCAGCGACAGGTGGGTACACACCTGGCTTCCTATAGGACACGAGCAGGTAGAGAGCGAGCAGGCACGCGAACGTGACGAGCGCCGTGATCCACGAGATCACGAACATGATCGCCAGACACAGCACCGCGCCGAGCAGCGACAGGTGGGTACACACCTGGCTTCCTATAGGACACGAGCAGGTAGAGAGCGAGCAGGCACGCGAACGTGACGAGCGCCGTGATCCACGAGATCACGAACATGATCGCCAGACACAGCACCGCGCCGAGCAGCGACAGGTGGGTACACACCTGGCTTCCTATAGGACACGAGCAGGTAGAGAGCGAGCAGGCACGCGAACGTGACGAGCGCCGTGATCCACGAGATCACGAACATGATCGCCAGACACAGCACCGCGCCGAGCAGCGACAGGTGGGTACACACCTGGCTTCCTATAGGACACGAGCAGGTAGAGAGCGAGCAGGCACGCGAACGTGACGAGCGCCGTGATCCACGAGATCACGAACATGATCGCCAGACACAGCACCGCGCCGAGCAGCGACAGGTGGGTACACACCTGGCTTCCTATAGGACACGAGCAGGTAGAGAGCGAGCAGGCACGCGAACGTGACGAGCGCCGTGATCCACGAGATCACGAACATGATCGCCAGACAC
The DNA here is from genome assembly GCA_963854355.1 of Epinotia brunnichana. Classification (NCBI taxonomy): domain Eukaryota; kingdom Metazoa; phylum Arthropoda; class Insecta; order Lepidoptera; family Tortricidae; genus Epinotia; species Epinotia brunnichana. Next base: position 26,968,984 of record OY977951.1, on the reverse strand, counting down.
AGCACCGCGCCGAGCAGCGACAGGTGGGTACACACCTGGCTTCCTATAGGACACGAGCAGGTAGAGAGCGAGCAGGCACGCGAACGTGACGAGCGCCGTGATCCACGAGATCACGAACATGATCGCCAGACACAGCACCGCGCCGAGCAGCGACAGGTGGGTACACACCTGGCTTCCTATAGGACACGAGCAGGTAGAGAGCGAGCAGGCACGCGAACGTGACGAGCGCCGTGATCCACGAGATCACGAACATGATCGCCAGACACAGCACCGCGCCGAGCAGCGACAGGTGGGTACACACCTGGCTTCCTATAGGACACGAGCAGGTAGAGAGCGAGCAGGCACGCGAACGTGACGAGCGCCGTGATCCACGAGATCACGAACATGATCGCCAGACACAGCACCGCGCCGAGCAGCGACAGGTGGGTACACACCTGGCTTCCTATAGGACACGAGCAGGTAGAGAGCGAGCAGGCACGCGAACGTGACGAGCGCCGTGATCCACGAGATCACGAACATGATCGCCAGACACAGCACCGCGCCGAGCAGCGACAGGTGGGTACACACCTGGCTTCCTATAGGACACGAGCAGGTAGAGAGCGAGCAGGCACGCGAACGTGACGAGCGCCGTGATCCACGAGATCACGAACATGATCGCCAGACACAGCACCGCGCCGAGCAGCGACAGGTGGGTACACACCTGGCTTCCTATAGGACACGAGCAGGTAGAGAGCGAGCAGGCACGCGAACGTGACGAGCGCCGTGATCCACGAGATCACGAACATGATCGCCAGACACAGCACCGCGCCGAGCAGCGACAGGTGGGTACACACCTGGCTTCCTATAGGACACGAGCAGGTAGAGAGCGAGCAGGCACGCGAACGTGACGAGCGCCGTGATCCACGAGATCACGAACATGATCGCCAGACACAGCACCGCGCCGAGCAGCGACAGGTGGGTACACACCTGGCTTCCTATAGGACACGAGCAGGTAGAGAGCGAGCAGGCACGCGAACGTGACGAGCGCCGTGATCCACGAGATCACGAACATGATCGCCAGACACAGCACCGCGCCGAGCAGCGACAGGTGGGTACACACCTGGCTTCCTATAGGACACGAGCAGGTAGAGAGCGAGCAGGCACGCGAACGTGACGAGCGCCGTGATCCACGAGATCACGAACATGATCGCCAGACACAGCACCGCGCCGAGCAGCGACAGGTGGGTACACACCTGGCTTCCTATAGGACACGAGCAGGTAGAGAGCGAGCAGGCACGCGAACGTGACGAGCGCCGTGATCCACGAGATCACGAACATGATCGCCAGACACAGCACCGCGCCGAGCAGCGACAGGTGGGTACACACCTGGCTTCCTATAGGACACGAGCAGGTAGAGAGCGAGCAGGCACGCGAACGTGACGAGCGCCGTGATCCACGAGATCACGAACATGATCGCCAGACACAGCACCGCGCCGAGCAGCGACAGGTGGGTACACACCTGGCTTCCTATAGGACACGAGCAGGTAGAGAGCGAGCAGGCACGCGAACGTGACGAGCGCCGTGATCCACGAGATCACGAACATGATCGCCAGACACAGCACCGCGCCGAGCAGCGACAGGTGGGTACACACCTGGCTTCCTATAGGACACGAGCAGGTAGAGAGCGAGCAGGCACGCGAACGTGACGAGCGCCGTGATCCACGAGATCACGAACATGATCGCCAGACACAGCACCGCGCCGAGCAGCGACAGGTGGGTACACACCTGGCTTCCTATAGGACACGAGCAGGTAGAGAGCGAGCAGGCACGCGAACGTGACGAGCGCCGTGATCCACGAGATCACGAACATGATCGCCAGACACAGCACCGCGCCGAGCAGCGACAGGTGGGTACACACCTGGCTTCCTATAGGACACGAGCAGGTAGAGAGCGAGCAGGCACGCGAACGTGACGAGCGCCGTGATCCACGAGATCACGAACATGATCGCCAGACACAGCACCGCGCCGAGCAGCGACAGGTGGGTACACACCTGGCTTCCTATAGGACACGAGCAGGTAGAGAGCGAGCAGGCACGCGAACGTGACGAGCGCCGTGATCCACGAGATCACGAACATGATCGCCAGACACAGCACCGCGCCGAGCAGCGACAGGTGGGTACACACCTGGCTTCCTATAGGACACGAGCAGGTAGAGAGCGAGCAGGCACGCGAACGTGACGAGCGCCGTGATCCACGAGATCACGAACATGATCGCCAGACACAGCACCGCGCCGAGCAGCGACAGGTGGGTACACACCTGGCTTCCTATAGGACACGAGCAGGTAGAGAGCGAGCAGGCACGCGAACGTGACGAGCGCCGTGATCCACGAGATCACGAACATGATCGCCAGACACAGCACCGCGCCGAGCAGCGACAGGTGGGTACACACCTGGCTTCCTATAGGACACGAGCAGGTAGAGAGCGAGCAGGCACGCGAACGTGACGAGCGCCGTGATCCACGAGATCACGAACATGATCGCCAGACACAGCACCGCGCCGAGCAGCGACAGGTGGGTACACACCTGGCTTCCTATAGGACACGAGCAGGTAGAGAGCGAGCAGGCACGCGAACGTGACGAGCGCCGTGATCCACGAGATCACGAACATGATCGCCAGACACAGCACCGCGCCGAGCAGCGACAGGTGGGTACACACCTGGCTTCCTATAGGACACGAGCAGGTAGAGAGCGAGCAGGCACGCGAACGTGACGAGCGCCGTGATCCACGAGATCACGAACATGATCGCCAGACACAGCACCGCGCCGAGCAGCGACAGGTGGGTACACACCTGGCTTCCTATAGGACACGAGCAGGTAGAGAGCGAGCAGGCACGCGAACGTGACGAGCGCCGTGATCCACGAGATCACGAACATGATCGCCAGACACAGCACCGCGCCGAGCAGCGACAGGTGGGTACACACCTGGCTTCCTATAGGACACGAGCAGGTAGAGAGCGAGCAGGCACGCGAACGTGACGAGCGCCGTGATCCACGAGATCACGAACATGATCGCCAGACACAGCACCGCGCCGAGCAGCGACAGGTGGGTACACACCTGGCTTCCTATAGGACACGAGCAGGTAGAGAGCGAGCAGGCACGCGAACGTGACGAGCGCCGTGATCCACGAGATCACGAACATGATCGCCAGACACAGCACCGCGCCGAGCAGCGACAGGTGGGTACACACCTGGCTTCCTATAGGACACGAGCAGGTAGAGAGCGAGCAGGCACGCGAACGTGACGAGCGCCGTGATCCACGAGATCACGAACATGATCGCCAGACACAGCACCGCGCCGAGCAGCGACAGGTGGGTACACACCTGGCTTCCTATAGGACACGAGCAGGTAGAGAGCGAGCAGGCACGCGAACGTGACGAGCGCCGTGATCCACGAGATCACGAACATGATCGCCAGACACAGCACCGCGCCGAGCAGCGACAGGTGGGTACACACCTGGCTTCCTATAGGACACGAGCAGGTAGAGAGCGAGCAGGCACGCGAACGTGACGAGCGCCGTGATCCACGAGATCACGAACATGATCGCCAGACACAGCACCGCGCCGAGCAGCGACAGGTGGGTACACACCTGGCTTCCTATAGGACACGAGCAGGTAGAGAGCGAGCAGGCACGCGAACGTGACGAGCGCCGTGATCCACGAGATCACGAACATGATCGCCAGACACAGCACCGCGCCGAGCAGCGACAGGTGGGTACACACCTGGCTTCCTATAGGACACGAGCAGGTAGAGAGCGAGCAGGCACGCGAACGTGACGAGCGCCGTGATCCACGAGATCACGAACATGATCGCCAGACACAGCACCGCGCCGAGCAGCGACAGGTGGGTACACACCTGGCTTCCTATAGGACACGAGCAGGTAGAGAGCGAGCAGGCACGCGAACGTGACGAGCGCCGTGATCCACGAGATCACGAACATGATCGCCAGACACAGCACCGCGCCGAGCAGCGACAGCCACATGTTGTACAACTGGAATACAACCACAAAATCACTTTAAAATGGGATTTTTCATGAAATAAAAGATGTACGGCGGCCCTTTGTTTAAAATCCAAGCTTGGATTCGTGTTAACATGCCCCTCGGACCCTCAGATATTGATTTTTAACAAAATCGGAGGGTATTTTTAATAATTTCAAGATGACGGCCACTTTTTGAACATCCACGCTCGGATTTGTATTAAGAAGCCTCTCGGACCCTCTGGTATCGATTTTGAACGAAATCGGGCCGTATTTAAAGAATTTCATGATGGCGGCCCTTCATTTTAATCCAAGCTCGGATTCGTGTTAAGAGGCCCTCGGATTCTCAGATATCGATTTTGAACGAAAACGGGCCGTATTCAAAAAAAATCAAGAAATGAAAATCCAACCCCAGATTCGTATTAAAAAGCTTCTGAAATCCTCAGATATCGATTTTGAACGAAATCGCGCCGTATTCAAAGAATTTCAAGACAGCGGCCACTTTTTGAAAATCCAACCTCAGATTCGTATTAAAAAGAATGTGAACGAAATCGGACCGTATTTAAATAATTTCAAGATGGTGGCCCTTTTTTAAATGTCCTTCGTGTTAATAGTCCCCTCGGATCCTCAGATATCTATTTTGAACGAAATCGGACCGTATTCAAATACTTTCAAGATGGCGGCCTTTTTTTATTTACCCTCAGATTCATATTAAAAGACCTTCGAGCCCTCAGATATGACATTAATAAAAAAACACCCAAACCTAATTTTAACGTTACCTTTTTGAAGTTGGTTTTAAAAAGTCAAACTTGACACTCCTTCAGAATAGTTAGCGCAAACTCAGTAATTCAGTAATTTATTGCTTTCATAGGTATACATAAGGTGGTATATCAAAATAAGATCAGCTATGAGCCCTGCAAGGGCACTGCAATTTACATGCTTAATTAGCTTAATAACTAACTAAACTAATAAAATAGAAATAAGTAATAACGAAATTTAAATAATAATAGTACCTAATTCAGTTCTAACTCAATGAGTTATTGCAAAATTTCCTCGCCTCCCGCTTCCCCGCGCACCCCCCAACGTTGGCGCGCGCAGCCGCGAGCTTGCAGACTGTATGTAGGTAGACTGTGATTATAGCATGTAGCTTTGTGAGTGCAGTCAATTGAGGTTGCAATAACATTAAGACACTTACTCTAATTGCACTATTCTAATTGCACATTGCACGTAGAGCCGATGGCCATTGGGGCGGAAAGGTTCTCGAGTGGCGACCACGTACTGGCGCGGCGCGGCATGGGTAGGCCCCCCACAAGGTGGACTGATGACCTGGTAAAGGTCGCGGGAGTCAGCTGGATGCGGGTGGCGCAGGACCGGCCATTGTGGCACTCTTTGGGGGAGGCCTATTTCCAGCAGTGGGCGTCCTTCTGCTGATATGATGATGATGACTTACTCTAAAGGTAGGCCTCCACCCAACAGGCTTCGCGAGACTGGCGTGGAACGTGGAGAAATTGATCAGCGTGTACGCAGCCAGGAAGAAGTTGGATATTAGAGGCGCGATCTGGTTCAAACCACCTGTAAACAAATTACAGAAATGTGGTTATTGCATTGAGATAGAGATAATTGAATAGGCTGTGTTTATTCTACATTTTTTTTTAATATATTTTAAAATGTTCGTATAGATTTGATAGTCAACTGGTATGTTTATTTCCTCAAAATAATATCGCTTTTATCAAATAAATAATGGTTGGTAAGTACCCTTATTGTTTAAGGTGTAAGTTTTCTTTCTATTAACGACGCGGCTTGGTAAACAGTATCAGTCTCACTCTCACCCGTGCGGGCCGGGCTTTGTAAACAGTATCAGTCTCACTCTCACCCGTGCGGACCGGGCTTTGTAAACAGTATCAGTCTCACTCTCACCCGTGCGGACCGGGCTTTGTAAACAGTATCAGTCTCACTCTCACCCGTGCGGACCGGGCTTTGTAAACAGTATCAGTCTCACTCTCACCCGTGCGGACCGGGCTTTGTAAACAGTATCAGTCTCACTCTCACCCGTGCGGACCGGGCTTTGTAAACAGTATCAGTCTCACTCTCACCCGTGCGGACCGGGCTTTGTAAACAGTATCAGTCTCACTCTCACCCGTGCGGACCGGGCTTTGTAAACAGTATCAGTCTCACTCTCACCCGTGCGGACCGGGCTTTGTAAACAGTATCAGTCTCACTCTCACCCGTGCGGACCGGGCTTTGTAAACAGTATCAGTCTCACTCTCACCCGTGCGGACCGGGCTTTGTAAACAGCAATTGTCTCACTTACCCATGAGTATGAACGCGATGGCGATGATGAAAGTGAGAACGTATCCGCGGACTGGCTCGTTGTTCTTGCCGTAGCCCTTCGCGAAGAACTCCAGGTACGGGTATAGCTTGTCTTGACACAACGCCTGGAATATAAATAAATAAATATTGCACCGTGGTAGGCCCCCCACAAGGTGGACTGATGACATGGTAAAGGTCGCGGGAGTCCGATGGATGCGGGTGGCGCAGGACCGGTCATTGTGGCACTCTTTGGAGGAGGCCTATGTCCAGCAATAGACGTCTTTCGGCTGATATGATGATGAAGTAGACGTAAGTATTTAAGACCAAGACGCAAACAGCTATTAACCTCTAGCCACCCAAAGTTCTTTGACAAGGTAATAGTTAGTTAGTGGTAATAGTTTGATAGGTTTATTGGTAAAAATGTAATTTTGCATGTCAACATAATATTAATATGTAGTAGCTATTAGGTAGCACAATTACATAATTATAAATGCACAACAGGATGCATGGAAAAGAGATGCATATGTTGTATTTCGTTCAATTTAACGAATTATATTCTTTGTCCTATTACAGCGGATTCAAATTTAATGGGCAATTTTTCTTGTCTAGTGGGCGGCTGGAGGATATGTCGCTCAAACATTTGACCCTCTTCAAAAACTGGTCCGGATGGCGTTTTGTAAAAAAAGAATGGGAGAGTAATTATATAGATTTAAATTAAGCATTCATTGTCTTTTTTTTTTTTTTTAGAAGCTACGGTAGCCTAGTGGTTCAGGCATGCGGCTGTCAAGCGGCGGTCGTGGGTTCGAATCCCGGCTCGTACCAATGAGTTTTTCGGAACTTATGTACGGAATTACCGTTAGCTTTTCGGTGAAGGAAAACATCGTGAGGAAACCGGTCTAATCCCAATAAGGTCTAGTTTTCCCTCTGGGTTGGAAGGTCAGATGGCAGTCGCTTTCGTAAAACTAGTGCCTATGCCAAATCTTGGGATTAGGTGTCAAAGCGGACCCCGGGCTCCTTTAGGGGCACAACCGGGAATAACGCTAGGAGGATGATGATGATTCATTGTCTTTTTTTGTTTGATTTATGTTGAATATTGTAAAGCAAATGTAAATGAACCAAAATAAAGATTAAAACATTTATTAATATTTATTCCGACTTTTCAGGAGCTAATTAAGTTTTTTTAAAGTCAGATTTTTTTGTTAAATTTTGCCTCTCTATCATGATAATCATCGTGATAATAACAGATGGCTAATTATCGATTGATAATAACAAAAAATTGCGCTCGTGAAAGTGAACTGTATTAGAATTATTCGAACGTGTATTTCCGCACTTGCGTGTATCCGAACGCACGAACTGTCAACGTGACGTGCCGCGCCGTGGGGATTCCCCTTACAAGAAAAATTCCGTTCAGATTATGCAAAGTTGAGTAGTATACTGGTGATAATTATCCGATAATTATCATGAAGCGTTATTATCTTGATAATTTCCAACCATGCCTCTAGGCAATATTTAATTGATAATATATGCGTCACATTAAAAAAATCTTCTATTATAATTTTTTTCAATTTTTTTTCCGTACAAGTTGTCAGTTCATTGCCTGGACTATTGAGGCAAACTAAAGAGACGCAAACTTATGTGGCCCGTATTGTACAGGCATAGTTTACCTGAAACACCTTGGGCGCGGAGACGAGGGAAGCCAAAGCGGAAGAGAGTGTGGCCGCGAAGCACCCGCCGTATATCAGCGGCCCGAAACCGGACACTAGCCGTATCACCTGCGCAATCAGATTTCATGCTTTACATTTTTTTTTACAAAAAAAAACCCCCCATAGTCAGCCACATACATAGTCTAAAAGAACTCAGCCACCCTAATACAGTGTGACTCACATCGTTGCTGTGGTGCAGGCCATACTCGCAGCTCCTGTTGGCACAGGCGCCCATGGTCCAGTTGGCCACGTCGTCCACAACGCCGGAGGCCTCGCGCAGCACCGTCCAGCCGACGATGTTGCTATAATACAGTGTGACTCACATCGTTGCTGTGGTGCAGGCCATACTCGCAGCTCCTGTTGGCACAGGCGCCCATGGTCCAGTTGGCCACGTCGTCCACAACGCCGGAGGCCTCGCGCAGCACCGTCCAGCCGACGATGTTGCTATAATACAGTGTGACTCACATCGTTGCTGTGGTGCAGGCCATACTCGCAGCTCCTGTTGGCACAGGCGCCCATGGTCCAGTTGGCCACGTCGTCCACAACGCCGGAGGCCTCGCGCAGCACCGTCCAGCCGACGATGTTGCTATAATACAGTGTGACTCACATCGTTGCTGTGGTGCAGGCCATACTCGCAGCTCCTGTTGGCACAGGCGCTCATGGTCCAGTTGGCCACGTCGTCCACAACGCCGGAGGCCTCGCGCAGCACCGTCCAGCCGACGATGTTGCTATAATACAGTGTGACTCACATCGTTGCTGTGGTGCAGGCCATACTCGCAGCTCCTGTTGGCACAGGCGCCCATGGTCCAGTTGGCCACGTCGTCCACAACGCCGGAGGCCTCGCGCAGCACCGTCCAGCCGACGATGTTGCTATAATACAGTGTGACTCACATCGTTGCTGTGGTGCAGGCCATACTCGCAGCTCCTGTTGGCACAGGCGCCCATGGTCCAGTTGGCCACGTCGTCCACAACGCCGGAGGCCTCGCGCAGCACCGTCCAGCCGACGATGTTGCTATAATACAGTGTGACTCACATCGTTGCTGTGGTGCAGGCCATACTCGCAGCTCCTGTTGGCACAGGCGCCCATGGTCCAGTTGGCCACGTCGTCCACAACGCCGGAGGCCTCGCGCAGCACCGTCCAGCCGACGATGTTGCTATAATACAGTGTGACTCACATCGTTGCTGTGGTGCAGGCCATACTCGCAGCTCCTGTTGGCACAGGCGCCCATGGTCCAGTTGGCCACGTCGTCCACAACGCCGGAGGCCTCGCGCAGCACCGTCCAGCCGACGATGTTGCTATAATACAGTGTGACTCACATCGTTGCTGTGGTGCAGGCCATACTCGCAGCTCCTGTTGGCACAGGCGCCCATGGTCCAGTTGGCCACGTCGTCCACAACGCCGGAGGCCTCGCGCAGCACCGTCCAGCCGACGATGTTGCTATAATACAGTGTGACTCACATCGTTGCTGTGGTGCAGGCCATACTCGCAGCTCCTGTTGGCACAGGCGCCCATGGTCCAGTTGGCCACGTCGTCCACAACGCCGGAGGCCTCGCGCAGCACCGTCCAGCCGACGATGTTGCTATAATACAGTGTGACTCACATCGTTGCTGTGGTGCAGGCCATACTCGCAGCTCCTGTTGGCACAGGCGCCCATGGTCCAGTTGGCCACGTCGTCCACAACGCCGGAGGCCTCGCGCAGCACCGTCCAGCCGACGATGTTGCTATAATACAGTGTGACTCACATCGTTGCTGTGGTGCAGGCCATACTCGCAGCTCCTGTTGGCACAGGCGCCCATGGTCCAGTTGGCCACGTCGTCCACAACGCCGGAGGCCTCGCGCAGCACCGTCCAGCCGACGATGTTGCTATAATACAGTGTGACTCACATCGTTGCTGTGGTGCAGGCCATACTCGCAGCTCCTGTTGGCACAGGCGCCCATGGTCCAGTTGGCCACGTCGTCCACAACGCCGGAGGCCTCGCGCAGCACCGTCCAGCCGACGATGTTGCTATAATACAGTGTGACTCACATCGTTGCTGTGGTGCAGGCCATACTCGCAGCTCCTGTTGGCACAGGCGCCCATGGTCCAGTTGGCCACGTCGTCCACAACGCCGGAGGCCTCGCGCAGCACCGTCCAGCCGACGATGTTGCTATAATACAGTGTGACTCACATCGTTGCTGTGGTGCAGGCCATACTCGCAGCTCCTGTTGGCACAGGCGCCCATGGTCCAGTTGGCCACGTCGTCCACAACGCCGGAGGCCTCGCGCAGCACCGTCCAGCCGACGATGACGGCTATTACTAGGTACGAGAGGGTCGTCAGTAGAATGGCTAGGATAGTGCCTTTTGGAATGGATTTTTGAGGATCCTGCACAAAATAAAAAATATATTAGACGTTTCCAACCAGTTTTCAGTTTGTTAAAATCATCAATTATCTTAATTCATTATGGGTTTTTAAGACTTCAAAAAAGGAGGAGGTTCTCAATTCGTCTGTATTTTTTTATGTGTGTATGTGTTACGCGATATCTCGGTAATTTATGAACCGATTTGAATTTTTTTTCTTTGTTTGAAAGCATATATTTCCAGATTGGTCCCGTTGTCACTAAAATCCAGTTCTGATGATGGGATCCTGGAGAAATCGAGGTTACTCTTCAAATTTTATAGGCAAACTTGAAGCAATTTGGCTACTGATTTGAAGTCGGTTAAAACTTTGTTTTGAAAGTACAATTAGTGTTTACACATTCACGGCCACGCTAATCTCGTAGCGCTACGCCGTAGTCCGTAGCAGGTTAAACCTCGTATGTAGCGAAAAGCGCTCGTAGCGCTTTTTTTATTTAATGTAATAATTAGCACTGACAGATAAACCTTACGTACTAATTTATAATAAAATTAAAGTAATTAAATGGGTTCAAAATACAATAATAAATAATATTTAACAATCAATAGTCAATAGGTACGTGCACATGGGTAATTGGGTATTAATAATTAGATAGAGCTAGGTGTGACAATCGATTCTAGATAGTGACTAGATGCGGCCAGAAAACGAATCTGGTGTGAAAAAGACGTCGAGATGGGTGTCACTGGTTAAATAGTAGATTGTTAACCAAGGGTTGAAAGTGACCCATTTAACCCGAGATATTTCTGGCGCTCGAACGAAGTGAGAGCGCCAATTGTTCGAGGGTTAAATGGGTAATTTCACCCGAGTTAAACACTCTACTTTTCATTTCGACTGTGAGGAAAAATAATTTAATATCAACCTATAATCGTAATAAACAACTCGTTAATGCAGGTACCTATAGCTGAGTGTCGATTTGTGAAAAGTTTTTATTTTAATGATTTGACGTAACTCTATATCTTCGACTCCGTGGCTGACCGTAACAATAAAAAAAAAATACTTTCCACCCTAGGGGAGAAAAAGCTATTTTCCACCCGGCTATATGCCCATGATAAATCAACTTTCAGAGCAGGAGAGATGAAAATGTTATTTAGTAGCATCAATGCTTGGAGTAGCATCAACGAGTGCGTGTCCTGTGCGCGCGTCCTGCTCCGCGCCGGCGGGACGGCGAACAAGCCGCCGCGAAGAGGACGTAGCGATTTGGCCGAGACGGGTGTAACTCTAATACTCACCATACCAAGTAGTGTGGGCTTTGACGCACATGTGTCGTCGTGGGCACTGAATGGGTTAATGTTGCAAAATGTATTGTTTGTTACCTTAAGATCTCCAGAGATATTAGCCCCGGCGAGGATCCCGGTGGCCGCCGGAAAGAATATGGAGAACACGGAGAAGAACGAATGGTCTACTCCCTCGTAGTGTTTGTAGTCCGGGCCCATGTTGCTTTCCAACACTGACACTGGAAAGATACATCGATTTTGAACTTTAATTACATTGTCAAAAGGGTCGAAATTGCACCGAAGAGGTACTGACGCTGTAATGGTAGATACTGGAAGAGATCCCTTACAGGGATAAGTTCGCCTATGTATGAACTTAACCTAATTCGTCTGTATTTTTTACAAGCTTCATATTAACTTGCACTGTTCGTATGTAAGTATGTAAGTTGTCCGTCAAAATTTGCAATCCATTTTTCAGTCACTTCCTGTTATCCAATTGAGCTGAAATTTTGCAAGCATATGTATATTGCGTGACAATGCAATATTATGATAACATGGAGCTGGTCTCATGCTGGAGCTGGAAGGTGGCCATAGGAACTCCGCAATAAAACGACACAACCCCATCGAGTTTGGGCTCGTTAGAATCGTCTCAATGAGTACTTGATGATGGTATGCAGAAAAGTACAGTCGGCAGTAAAAGCTTGTACCAAAAATGAAATTTTTGACAGAAACTTATTACCAATGTCTTGTGTACAATTAATTATTTTCCTACTGTTACGGAGATCCGTAGCAGAAATTAAATACGTTTAAGTTTCAATAATCAGTTTATCATGTAGAAAACAAAGTTACAGCCAAAAAGTCCTCCCGCGATTTTCTATTACAATTTGCATTCCCCCCGAACTTCCCAGAACCGCCACATGGCGCTGATCGTCGCTAACCATCCGGCCGACTAAAGTACTTAGTTATTCAACAATCCATTCAGACGGTTTAATTGAATTACCAACCGAGTTTTAAATATTATTAAATTAATTAATAATTATTACTAACTGTTTGACACTGCTTAACTTAACTTGAAACTAAATAAATACCCTGATTGACTTATACAAAACAACCAGTCTGGAAAATAATTATATCCAACCAAAATCTGACTATTAAGCTACTTTTAAAATGAAGACCGAGTATTGATACTAACAATTACGTAAACAAATATTAAAATACAATAAAATAATTAATGTGAGTAGTTAGGGTCCTAGTTCCGCTGTGTAAGCGCCGGGTCGTTGTAACACTCGGCCATCCTGAATCATCGGCCGCGCCGCGCGCCGATCCATGGACATGTTCCTGTCACCGGCAACGTGAATCTGGAATTTAACAAACATTTGCACAGTAACTTGTATCGATAAAACATCACATCAATCAGGTAAGTTTACCAGCGCCATCTATGAACATCGCATTAAAGCTCACCACCATAACTATAGTCTAAGAGCCAACCACTACTTATGCAGTGATACTATATTTCCTTCTTTTTTCCCTTGTAAATATTTTTGACAATTATTGTATGCTACTCAAATGTCAGTAGGTAAAGAAACTTTGCATTTCACACAGGGCAAACAATCAAGATAAGATCATGATATGTAGTCATTATTCAATTATACGTAGCTAAGTATGTTCTACCAACCAGATTACTATTTTAATAGTTCACACAGACGATAATGTAGTTCACACAGATTATAATGATTTTACACACAGATTTCTATTGCGTTATCTCACACAGATTGCTGTTGCAATATTTCACACAGATTATTATGATATTTCACACAGATTGTAGTGTTTGACAAAGATAGCTGCAATGTTTCACACAGATTATTAGTCTTTCACACAGATTATGGAAGAGTTCCACACAGATATAGGTGTTTCACACAGATTGATGAGACAAGAAAAAAAAATTCACCCTCTCTTTTGCCATGGTTTCCTTTAGCATACGCACATGTAAGACAAGAGTTAATATATGTTCTTATAAACCGTGTCATACCTGCAAACCGAACTGCAACTTTATGGTTTTCTCGCATTTGTCAAATCCTACATGTCCTATTCGTCATGATATTTTTGTAATAAACCCCATTTTGCAAGTTTGGGTATCACAAACCTATTACCATAAAGCGTTTTACGATATAGACAACCATTTTCGAGCTTGTAATTGTTTACAATATCCGGGTTTTTGCTACCTTCTTTCAGTTGTTTTATTATATTTTGTATTAAGTTATAAGCCAATCTGATTCTTCTATGTGCAGTACTGACACCGTATCCACAGGGTTCCTACTAAGGGCATCAACATGCTGCATCCGGATACCAGGTCGGTACTCAATCTCAATATTGAACTCTTGTATAGTAAGCCACCATCGGGCGATGCGTGGAATTAAGTCTGCTCTCTTCAATAACGTCGTTCTGAGAGCTGCACAATCTGTGACAACTTTAACGGGAATACCAGTCAAATAAATATGAAAACGCTTCAAGGACGCTACTACAGCCAGGGTTTCCAATTCATAACTGTGGTAAACCTGCACCTCAGGGCTAGTTACGCGACTGAAATAAGCCACAGGCTTTAAATGATCATCGCGTTGATATTGAAGCAAAATTCCACCCAAAGTTCGGTTTTGGCATATACATCATATATAATATAGCCAATACGGGCCTCTCCGTTAGAATTGTCTTTAATTTTTCTAATGCAGACTCCTGTTCTGAACCCCAATCCCATTCTCCTCCTTTCTTTATCAGGTAAGTGAGTGGTCGAGCAATCTCGGCAAAGCCTTTCACATATCTTCAGAAATATGATGCTAAACCAATAAATTGGCGCACTTCGTGTACATTGCGAGGTTGCTTGAAGCGTGCTACGCTTTCAATCTTTGCATTGCCTGGTCGAATAGTGCCTTTTGTTATCTCATGGCCTAGGTAGTTAACGTTAGTTTTTAAAAATGAGCATTTTTTTGACGTTTAATTTTAGGTTTGCTTGAGTGAGCAAATCTAAAACTTGCTCTAGAAGGTCTAACCCCTCTTCAATTGTGACAGAGGGAATAGTGACATCATCGAGATAAATGGCTAGTTTATTTTCTAACGAACCTAGTGCGCGACGTATCAACCGTGAGAAGACAGCTGGCCCATTTGCCAAGCCAAATGGCATTTTCAAGAATTTGTATTGGCCCTCAGCAATTACGAAAGACGTTTTAGATATCAAATACCTAGTTTAGGGCACAGGACACCGTTCCTAGGCTTTTCGAAAAATAGTGCACTATATCTATCATATCATGATGCATTACTTAAATAAGCTGATGTACTGATTCTACAATAAATATATTTTCATTTTCATATTTTCATTTCATTTTTAATTTTCATTTCATTTCATCAAATCCTCATCCATTTTGACTTGATAGTAACCTTGAGCCAGGTCCAATGTCGTATAATAAACTTTACCTACAAGCCGGTTAATCTGATCATACATGTGTGGTAACGGATATCGATCATTTACCGTCCGCGAATTTAATGCACGATAATCGACACATAACCTATAATCTCCATCTTTTTTTCGAACTAAAATGACAGGACTCGCATAATCAGAGGTCGACTCTCGGACTATGCCTGCTGAAACGAGTTCATCAACCTTTTGCTTTACGATTTCGTTTTGTTTGTAAGACATCCGATACGGTTTACAATAGACGGGTTGATCAGTAGTACCTAGTCTTTATTTTCATCTCTATTAAATCACTGCACCCAAGGTGTCCTGAGCATTCAGCAAAACAGTGCGAGTAGTTATTTAAAATCCTTAGTAACTGTGTGGAGTCATGTTCGCTTAAATGACCCATGTCTATGGTAGATGGATCTAAGTTTACATATTTATGTGTAGCGGAATCCGCGTGTGATACATCTGCTACTGTCATAACTTCGCTTTGGACGTACACTTCCGCGCGGCAAATGAGTTTATCAGCTGGCCATTGTATACATACGTCACCGAGATTTATAATGCGTAAACTATAAGGCATCTTTTCCAAAATAGCTTGCGGTATGAAAAATGAAGATGCTCCAAGAGAAAATACCACTGGACGCGAAATTAGTATGGTTTGTGACCCTAAATCGTGTTTGATATAAACAGGAATGTCACAACTCGCACCGGAGGGGAGTACCAAATCGGACTGTAGGTATAATGGGGCCTTGGTTATAATGTCATTGTTGGTCAATTTTATATCAGTCAAAAAATTGTCGTTTTGAATTGTAGGATACAATTTAACACTTGACGACGTCGTAATAAGGCTCACATTAGGGTGGTTAATTATTGGTTGCCCAACTATTAAATCAATGTCGTTAAGTTGTGTATTCGTAATTTCGGCACTGCTATCCAAGTGCAAATCGTCAATAAAGAGTTGAAATTAAACCCTACCCATTGAAGCCGTATGTAGACCGCCGAAACCTTTCATACAAATGTTTGATGGTAAAACATGTTTAGTCATAAGATCTTTGTAAGCCTTGGGGCAGAACATAGCTGGACTAATTTATATGTACCTACCATCTAGCATAATTACATTATCTGCATACCTATTGTTGTGTTGTGAAGTTGAAGTTGAAAACCTTTGTATGCAGAGTTTGAGCCATTTTAGCCGTTATAATATTCACTTTGCTGCCCGTATGCGATTCCTACTAAACCATCAATTGTAACACGTTTTTTATACAAATCAGACATAATTTCATATGTAGTAAAGTATACCGACTGTACCTGTTGTGGTATTTGCGGCGGGCGCGACGACGGGCCCGCGGCGAACTAGCAGGCGGCAGCGTCGTGTCCAGCGCGCTGGCAGACCTGGCAGCGGGTGGCGCGGCAGTTTCGAGCTTCGTGCCCCGTCTTGCGGCAGCTGTAGCAAAGTTTCGGCAGAAATCCGGCGGAGGCGGCGGTTCCGCGGCGCCAACCAGCTCTTTGTTCCGTAGTTCTTAATTCGACTTTTCTGTAATTCTCAAGCGACGACAAAAACCCGTAATAGAGTTGATCAGGAGATTCACAATTATATGCCTTCGCGTTAGCCTGTAACTCTGTTGGAAGACCACGTATCAAACAGGAGGCAGCAGCGTCACCTTCAATATTACATTTCTTTAACAACGACATTTTGTCATGATAATAATTTGTCATAGTTTCACTTTCTGTATTTTTCCTTGCTAGCATTTCTTCTAGGCGGTCGACGAATTCAGTGGATCGTGGAAATGCTTTAGATAGCTTTTCTTTCCATAAATTCCAAGACGCATAGTCATCAAGGTCATCATACCACTCTCTGGCCGCTCCTCGTAGCCGTATTTGCATCACGAAAATTTTGTCACGGTCATCATAATCCCTAGTTGTTCAATTTTATGGAGCCAACCACATTTGTAGCTTTCTTGCCAGGATCGAATTTCGGAATAAGTTCTGCGTCTATGTGCGATATATGACGCTTCTTGGTTGCTATAGAAGGTTCTTTATCGATGTGCCAAGAGAACGTTTCGTGCTTTTCTTCTTCATTTTCTTCGTCATCACTATTCTTTCTCTTCCCTAGTCCACGAAAATATGGCCCGAGCATGGTTACGTGAATAAAAAACCACTTCTGATATGTTACGGAGATCCGTAGCAGAAATTAAATACGTTTAAGTTTCAATAATCAGTTTATCATGTAGAAAACAAAGTTACAGCCAAAAAGTCCTCCCGCGATTTTCTATTACAATTTGCATTCCCCCCGAACTTCCCAGAACCGCCACATGGCGCTGATCGTCGCTAACCATCCGGCCGACTAAAGTACTTAGTTATTCAACAATCCATTCAGACGGTTTAATTGAATTACCAACCGAGTTTTAAATATTATTAAATTAATTAATAATTATTACTAACTGTTTGACACTGCTTAACTTAACTTGAAACTAAATAAATACCCTGATTGACTTATACAAAACAACCAGTCTGGAAAATAATTATATCCAACCAAAATCTGACTATTAAGCTACTTTTAAAATGAAGACCGAGTATTGATACTAACAATTACGTAAACAAATATTAAAATACAATAAAATAATTAATGTGAGTAGTTAGGGTCCTAGTTCCGCTGTGTAAGCGCCGGGTCGTTGTAACACTACATACATACATATTACATACATTTCATGAAGAAGCGTCCTATTACCTAAGCTATGTATAGTCCACTTCCAAAATATATGCACGGACAAAGTGATCAAAAATACGTGAACACGACTTTATTGTTAAGGGCATAAGGATGAATAGATATTTTTAAGACCTTTGGGAATACTTATACTTATTACTTATTATACTTTGAGAATACCTATATTTATGAACTC
The DNA here is from genome assembly GCA_963854355.1 of Epinotia brunnichana. Taxonomy (NCBI): domain Eukaryota; kingdom Metazoa; phylum Arthropoda; class Insecta; order Lepidoptera; family Tortricidae; genus Epinotia; species Epinotia brunnichana. The sequence goes on along the minus strand of OY977951.1, from coordinate 26,951,002 downwards.
GACTGTACAAGTACAGTAAGGCAAGAAAGCGTGCTACCGATTCTCGACTCTATTATTATATGAGTTAAGGTTCAAAAGTGGTAAAACTTTTTCTTAGCTGACAACAAAACACAATATATGTATTAAGTACGCAATGAAAAGGAGTGGGGTGCGACCTAATGGATTGAACAATCTATAGCGGTATAGATTACACTTTTTCAACTGAGCTCATCCACTTATCTTTAAAACAATGCCATTCAAGTTAAACAATATTACATACTAGTAACTGTGTTAGCTGTATAAAGCACGAGTCCGTATTTTAATTTTTTTACTCAATCGTTGCGGATATACGTAGAGATATCATCCAAAAATAATAAAAAAACGTTTGTATTGGTGTTATATCACGTTAAAATGACGATTTTTTTTTTAAAGTTACACAGAATATTGATTTAGAAATGATATTTTGTATGACAAGTATAGACTTAACGCAAATTTTGTGGAGATAATTGCAAATTAATGACTTACTCCATAGTAAACGCGCCGAGAATATAAGTTGAGATGTAATAGCATAAGCCCGTTTAATATACACCGTTTTCGGGGGGTCCCGGCGCGTGCAGATTTCAAATGCATATAACATCAAAAAAATAAATCATAAGATTGTAGTTGTATTTGTATAAGAAAGTTTTAAGGTTACAGTTGATATTTCTCTGGATCATACTTTTGATTTTCGTAAAGTAAAAAATTTCTGTCAAAAATTTCATTTTTGGTACAAGCTTTTATTGCCGTCTGTACTTTTCTGCATACCATCATCAACTACTCATTGAGACGATTCTAACGAGCTAACTCGATGGGGTTGTGTCGTTTAATTGCGGGGTTCCTATGGCCACCTTCCAGTTCCAGCATCAGATCAGCGCCATGTCATCATAATATTGCACTGTCATGCGATATACATATGCATGCAAAATTTCAGCTCAATCGGAAACCGGAAAGTGGGTCAAATTTAACTTGCAAGACTTGATTACAGACAGACAACGGGACATGTGAAATTAAATAAAAGCTTGTAAAAATTAACTCACTGTCAGTTATGTGACGACAATTAAGTATTTGCAATACGCGATCAAAAAGCAGCTAGTCTCCAATAATTTTAACTATAAGCCTTTACGTACTATTGTATCCCACAAAGCCCTGCGCTAGCTCGACATCGCTCTTAGGCCCAACAATGGAGCCGATGCAGAAATCCACAATGGCCGCCAGGAGTATGAATAGTAGCACTATCTGCGCCTTGGCCTCCCACTCCATGCCCACCATCACGATGCCCGTGAGGAGAACTATGGTGATGCAGCCGTAGATGGTTTGGTCCTGGGGAAAAAAAGTTTCGGTCAAACATTACCTTCTTGGAGCAAGTTATTTTGCCAATTATAGGTACTTCTTTTTTGCCCGACTACGGCACAGCCGACAGGAAGGGATATGATTTTAGAAGTCTATGTTATCGAGTCATATGAGGAAGTCAAGAGGCTGGCAATGGACAGAGAAAAGTGGCGGTTACTCCACCGACAAGAGCAAGGCTCTTAAGTAATGATGATGATGATGTTAGTATTTATTTATTTTCTCAAACATGCAATGAAATGTCGTCATTACGTGCGTAATAACAGGCTTCAAAGTATCACGTTTCGGGCGGAACAAACTCGTGAGAACTGTAAAGGATTTTCATACAAAATTTAAGGCCTAGGCCGGGAAGTATTTTTTTTTAATTTGCATTCCACCATTTGTGCCACAGCATCACGGCATTTACCCATGAAAATTAGTTTGATTTCTTGGAGTTTTATTTATTTATTTCATTGCATGTTTGAGAAAATCACTATACATTATTCCTGGCCGTGAAAAGAGCTTGCCGGCTTCGTATCACTATCCGGCCTCCCTACGGTCGCCCGTCAATACCTAGTACCTACTCACCCGGCAAGCCCTTCTTTCCCGGCAATCTACAGTAATGTAGTATTTCTCAAACATGCAATGAAATATTCTCTTTTCATTCCTTATAATAGACTCGGAAGTATCCTTTTTCGGGCGCAGCATCTCGAGGCGGCCTGAAATGGGATTTCATACAACTTTTCAGGCCTCGGCCTGCAAAGTAACTTTTTAATTTTCATTCCACTATTTGTGGCACAGCATCACGGCATACGCCAGTCCGTAGAAGTTCAAAGCAGGGGGAGGTACGTTGAAAAAGGTGGTGTAGAAGATTTTTTTAAATATTGTTTACATCGATATAACCGAGCAAATATCAAAAATGGTTACACCAGATTTCTTGGGACAACTTTTGGCAGCCAGAAATCCTCGAAATTTTGGGACTTTTTTTGGTTTCTCACTCGTAGCTTCTATACGGTGCATCCTAGCGAAAAGTTACTCACTAGGAAATTAAAAAGCATGAAATTATGCGGCTAATGATTACCAAAACATATTAATTCGGTTTAGCGACATAGTAGAAAACCATGGTTGAAAACGAGGCTTTCCTCAAGTTTGTAAGTTATTTCAAGATAGTGGTTTTTAAGCGTTTCAATTTAGAATTTAAATTTAGGTTTTAGCTCCTCAATTGTAGGAATTTACAGAATCGACAGTAATTTCAGCATTAGTATCATCATACATATAACTGGTAATCGAAGAACTGGCAGTTTTCTCGTGCAACGCATCACCATTGCAGTTCAGTGAGGAAATACCGCCAGCATACTCGGTACAATGCCTAGAGGGCCTTTTTAGGGTTCCGCAGCCAAAATGACAAAAACGGAACCCTTATAGTTTCGTCATGACTGCCCGTCAATCCGTCTGTCCGTATGTCACAGGCATTTTACTCGAAAACTATAAGGTGTATTTGAATAAAATTTAGAGGATAGGTGTATTTTATTAGCCGCTACATAATTCTAAAATGAAATGACAAAAAAAATATTATTTTAAAGGTCATCACTCCATACATATAACTGCAAGTCAAAAAAAACAAAAACATTGTATGTCCACGACGTCCACGTGTGGCACATTAATCGATAGGTATTTTAAAATAAATATAAGGTTTCTCAGCAAGTTTTTCGATTAAATGAAAATAGTCGGAGATAATCGCCTACGTCTGTCAGTAGAGGTTCAAAGCACGGGGTACTTTGCAAAAGGTGGTGTAGAAGATTAAATTTTTTATGTCATGTAATATGGATACAACCGAGCAAATATCAAAATTAGTTACACGAAATACCTCGGGACAACTTTTGGCAGCTACAAATCCTGGAAATTTAGTGACTTTCGGGGTTTTTCCTTCGTTCTTTTTTCGGATGTAAACATCCTAAGGAAAAAAAAATAGTACATTATTATAGATGCCGGGAAACGAAGAGTTGTATACTACATGTAATAATAATAATCATAATTTATTTCGCTCCTCAGCTATGTATTGAACGTAAAATTCTACTGGCCAGAGGTCATTATCACAAGAAAAATCTTAACAGCGCCATGCAGGATTCGTCGCTAACGGTACAGCGCCATCTAGTGGCCAACTCGACGAACTTACGTGCATTGACACACGGCTGAACAAGGTTTATTTATAGTTTATTTATAGGTTTATTAGCTATGCATAAATGGGTGCCTGTTGTTGTTTGTCAATCAAATACATGCAATACTATTGTCAATTATAAACATAAGCTTTTTCCCGCGACTTCATCCGCGTAGAAGTTGTTATCATCTTAGAGAAATGATTACTAAGTATTTTTATTTTAGGCGCAAGCTTAATTATCGCTGTACCAAACTTCTACCTTCATAATCCATGATTTCCAAGATAAAACTATCATATGTCCTTCCCTCAAACTACAGTCATGGCCAGATAATTAAGAACATGATTTTTTTCCCCATACAGTTGCATACAAATATGACTTTTGAAATTTGATGATAATTTATAATGTGTTTGATTAATTTTGTTTCTGATTATACGGATGTAACCGTGTTTAAACAGTATTTATCTATCCAAATATCATAAACCCTCCATGATGCGTTCAAGAACCGCACATTATGACCACCATAAAAACAGACAGTTTTGTTATCACAAATTTCTTATCTGTGAAAATGTTATTATTGCTAATAATAACATCGATTTCGATAATATTACTTATTTCATTTAAATTTCGAACATCTTCTTCTCTTTTTTTTTTGGCTCAATTTTGCCAAATTTCGAACATCTCTGAAAAACAAAGAAATTTGATTTGACCTCTATTCTAATGTCAGTCGAGATGACGTTTAGTTCGAAATGAATTGTCAAGTTGCATACAAATTTGACAAATGTCGCACGTAAGTAAGATATCGAACGATATGATAGTTAGAGCTGACTCTAGTTTGTCTCTGAATTAAAAATAAAAACTATGACAGCTGCCTGAAAACAACGCCGCCATGCCGGTCTTAATATGCGGCTCATCGAGGCGTATGATACGTGGATAGATAAAGCAGTGTATGTAACGGTACATAATTTAATTAGGCATTAAAACACTCGTGTGATTTTATTATGAAACTCGCCTTCACTCGTGTTTAATGCCCTTCATTATGTACAGTCACATAAACTACTATTAATATAGTGCAAAAGAGCTTCTGTAAAATTTAGCTCGTCAAACCGGTCGTCAAACCATACAACAAAACGTATATGGATACTACTTACTTACTAAGTACTAAAACACGTCAGATTAATAGAAATATAATGTACCGTAACTACATCCTTCTTCTTCTCTTACTTAAGAGCTAGGCTCTTGTCGGTGTAGCTCAAAGTAGGCCCTCCATCTACTCCGATCCCACGCAATCTCTTTGACCTCACGATACGACCCAACATCAACTCTCTTTTTGAGTTGCCCCATGTAGTCTATTCTAGGTCTTCCTCTTCCTCGCCTCCCCTCTATCTTTCCTTCAATTATATTAAGTATGAAGTTGTCATGTCGTATGAGGTGCCCTATCATCTTCCTACTACATCCTACATAAATTAAATATATAACCTTCCTTTACTAGTGCAATCAGGTAAACAGGATGAAGGTGACAACCCTAAGCCTTTTTTGAGGCTGGGCAATGTTTACACTCTAGGTTGGCAAAATACTAGATAACATTTCCCAGCATCATAAATTTTGTTGTAAGAAGTATAATATCCAGATTAAATAATAATAAAAACACCGGCCAAGTGCGAGTCGGACTCGCGCACGAGGGGTTTCGTACCATTATCTATAAAAAAAACTATTTTATTCTGTGTTTTTAGTATTTGTTGTTATAGCGGCAACAGAAATACATCATCTGTGAAAATTTCAGCCGGAACTATCACGGTATCAGTGAGATACAGCCTGGTGACAGACAAACGGACGGACGGACAGCGGAGTCTTAGTAATAGGGTCCCGTTTTACTCTTTGAGTACGGAACCCTAAAAATGATCTACAGTTCTTATTTTATTACAAGTAGAAGATTCACTAATCTGAGGCTTCCCCATTTTGTAGAAAACAAATTTAAACTTCCGCAAGAGTTGGCCCGCCACGGCCGAGGCTCGGAAGCGGCTCGGTGTCAGCACGGCCTGGCCGTGGCTCGGCCGGGCTTGGGTATGGCTCAGCCGCGAAAAAACGCCGTCGTTTTTCTTAGAAAACGGCCCGGGCCGGACACGGCCCGTTCAAGCGTGGGTCATCCTTTAACATATTATGTAGTTACTTTTTTAGGGCTCCATACTCAAAGAGTAAAACGAGACCCTATTACTAAGACTCCGCTGTCCGTCTGTCTGTCTGTCACCAGGCTGTATCTCACTGATACCGTGATAGTTCCAGTTGAAATTTTCACAGATGATGTATTTCTGTTGCCGCTATAACAACAAATCCTAAAAAAAGAATAAAATAAATATCTTTATAGATAATGGTACGGAACCCTTCGTGCGCGAGTCCGAAACGCACTTGGCCGGTTTTTTTATTAAGACGCAAGCTCACTGAGAGCCGTCTCCGATGGTACGGCCATGTCATGAGGCGACCACCTGACCACATGACGAGGATGGTTATGAAGATGACGAGGCCTGGGAAACGCGGAAGGCCCAAACTAACATGGATGGGACTTGTTCAGAGGAACCTTAAAGATGCTAATTTATCACCCCAGACGACCCAAGACAGACGTTCCTGGCAACGCCATACTAGGAGAGCCGACCCGAAGTAGATGGGACAATGAAGAAGAAGGAATAGTTATTTGTTCAACAAGAGAGCAAAGTAGATTTTTGCTGCGAGTGTTGATGTTGAGTCCCGAGCAAGCGAAAGATTCAAATATAGAATCTTGAGCGTAGTGAGGGACTCAAAGGTACGAGATGCAAATATCTTTGCTCTCGTGTGATACATACAACTTTTCACCTCAGCAGTGAGAACATCGTCACGTTAAAAAATATATCGCTAGGCTTTTACGCACCTATAATATTCTGAATTTGTAATAGAGCACATCATAGTTGTAGTTGTAGTATCCACACTATGATGTTGATGTGTCACCAGTGCTCGATATCAACATTAAAAAGCTACTTTGCCTCACGGAGTGAGCAAAATCGCATTTTGCTCACTGTTTTCACGCAGCAAAATATGCTTGTTCGAGCTGCTGAGGTGAAAAAGACTTTTTTATTAAGAACTAAACGGTTTTTTTATTATTTAATTTTGATTGGTCTGTAATCGTAGGTTGGTGATACCCGCCCTCAATCTGTACAATAAATAGGTTTTTGTCGATAAGAGTAAGAAAGATGTTCATTGAAGATCGCTTTTTAGCGATAAGACCGCCTGTTGTCTACCATTGTATATGTTTAATTTACCTTTGTTTTTCTATTACGTATTTCTGGTGAGTAATAAAGAATATTTGTATTGTATTGTTCAAAAATGCCAAAGCAAAGATCTCATTACGGTAGTTTGTTTTACTTTTTCCGCCATTTACCATTGATACTCTGGCTATTTTAAGAATTAATGAAAACTATAAGTTACTAACATTGTTTACACAATTACCGTGTCATTATGCCACGGACACTACGACATAATTATGTCTGTGTATAGAATAAATGACGTAGTAATTTGTTAAACTATAAAAATACATTTGTTCAAATAGAGTACGTAAATTGAGTGTTGATTACAACGTAAAACATATTAGTGGCGACCAGTGGCGGCGCGTGAACATTTTCGATGGGCAACCCGGAACAAAAAAAAAGTTATGAAAGAGTTTAACTGTTTATTTCTTTTAAAAGTTAGAGCATATAGAGTTTGTATGGGCGCTCGGCATTAGCCACATGCCATATAAAGCTATTGCAACCTAATGCACAGAATAAGTAATAGTACTGCGTACAGAAGGTTCTCTGTTAACAAATTCCCTGTTTAGGTACGCCAAACGTGCCTAAATGTGACCATCCCTTTCTATCGCATGCAACGCGCTGCGACCCGTGCGAGTGCCCCGTACCAACGCGCGGCAACTAATATTTGGCGGCCGCCGGCATGTACTTGTAGCGGCGCGACGGAATCACAGAGTGAACCGCCCCTGCCTAATGGCCTAAAATGTTTTCAGCAATCGCGGTAACCATTGTGGTACTTTAGTCGTAGATAGAGGATTTAATAGACGGCGTCGTAGCGAACGCCCGAAAGTGACGATGTTAAATTAACCTTACTATATTGAGAAGTATACGTATATTCTTGACGTTTAATGTCGTTCATAATTTAGTCCTGATAACAAAACCTGTCGTCAATTTCAGTAAAAACGAGCTGGTGACAAACAAAAAAAAGCCTATACGCGCTGAGGGACAGGAGAGTTGACATTGTATCTGGCCATCGAAAATATCAGCCCGATGCTGCCGCCGAACTCGGGCCCGAGCGAGCGGGGCATCATATAACAAGGTGTACTTGGAGTGCCGAACCCGACCACGTACATGGAGCAGGCGACCGCGTTGGCCATCGAGAATATCAGCCCGATGCTGCCGCCGAATTCGGGCCCGAGCGAGCGGGACATCATATAACAAGGTGTACTTGGAGTGCCGAACCCGACCACGTACATGGAGCTGGCGACCGCGTTGGCCATCGAGAATATCAGCCCGATGCTGCCGCCGAACTCGGGCCCGAGCGAGCGGGACATCATATAGCAAGTTGTACTTGGAGTGCCGAACCCGACCACGTACATGGAGCAGGCGACCGCGTTGGCCATCGAGAATATCAGCCCGATGCTGCCGCCGAACCCGGGGCCGAGCGAGCGGGACATAATATAGCAAGTTGTACTTGGAGTGCCGAACCCGACCACGTACATGGAGCAGGCGACCGCGTTGGCCATCGAGAATATCAGCCCGATGCTGCCGCCGAACCCGGGGCCGAGCGAGCGGGACATCATACAGCAAGTTGTACTTGGAGTGAAAGAGACAACTCACCCAGGCCTTGCTGACCATGTAGGCGGACTCGGGTATGAGTGTGATGAGCGACTCGCCGAACCTAGGGTTTGCAAGATCCGCCAATATTTTGGATCCGGATATTTCGGATATTTAAATTCAACAGATCCGGATATCCGGATATTTCGGATAATACGGATTTTTTGGTATAAAGTAAGAATTGTAAGGTTAAACTAAGAAAACAAGGCTATACCACTGTAAGTAAGTAAGTAAGTAAGTAATTTATTTTGTATACCTGAAAGATTTTAAATAGGTACGCATTCCCGGGGTCATAAGGGGTATAAAACTTTTTTTTTCAACTTTTTACTTACAACTACAAACCAACTGGCAAAGTGAGTTTCGTCACTGAAAGCTGTCACTTGAATAACTACAACAGGGGTAATCAACGTAACGTTCCGATCACGCGTTAAGACAATCCAACTGTAACTTTTCCATATAAAATTTGACATTTAGATCTACCTTACGTGCGTACAATGCGTTACGTGATCGACCAGCAGGTCGAGTTAACTCCGTACCTGGTGCTCATACATACATTTCAATGAGCTCTATGTAAGGAGTTAATTCAATAGGGTTGTAACTAGGTATCAAACCTAGGAGGAGAAATTGAAAATGTGAGCCGGACGAGGGAAAAGGTGTTTGTCTAGCAGGGGACATTCCTTTAGGCAAGACTGTGTCTAGATATGGCAAAAGCGGTGAACGGGTCATAAATATAGCGTACCATGCTTATTATATTACATGATCATATAATAAGTCAAGCACATCATACTAAAAATTAAAAAAATATATTACAATTATAAAACGTAGGTGTTGTTGCTGCATTTACTTTTTACTTTCTGTGACAAATATACTTCTAAAATTTTTATTCAGGTTTATTTAAACTAATTCCCTTATTCATAATAGTATATATAGGTAATATTGGATTTTTATAATTACTTTGTGTCTCTGCCTACGGTGAATTAGTGCATTTAAACCAACGCCAACTTTCGCAATCAAACTGCGGCAATTTTACTAGTTTGTAGTATGTAGGTTTATTACGTTTTTGTGAGTTATAGATTAAAAGCAAAAATAATCTGGTCTGGGATGATGAAGTGGCGAATAAACACAGAGATTGAGTTATCTACCATTCGGTTTTCAGCGTGGACTCGGTAAAAACTTCATTTTGTAGCCGTATTTTCGGTTTTCATGGTTGTATTTTAAGGATCCGTAATATCCGAAAGATCCGAATCCAAGAGCCTATCAGATCCGGATCCAAAATTTGGCAGATATCCGGATATTTCGGATATCCGGATATCCGGATTGCAAACCCTAGCCGAACCCGACCACGTACATGGAGCAGGCGACCGCGTTGGCCATCGAGAATATCAGCCCGATGCTGCCGCCGAACCCGGGGCCGAGCGAGCGGGACATCATACAGCAAGTTGTACTTGGAGTGAAAGAGACAACTCACCCAGGCCTTGCTGACTATGTAGGCGGACTCGGGTATGAGCGTGACGAGCGACTCGCCGAACCCGACCACGTACATGGAGCAGGCGACCGCGTTGGCCATCGAGAATATCAGCCCGATGCTGCCGCCGAACTCGGGGCCGAGCGAGCGGGACATCATACAGTAAGTTGTACTTGGAGTGAAAGAGACAACTCACCCAGGCCTTGCTGACCATGTAGGCGGACTCGGGTATGAGTGTGATGAGCGACTCGCCGAACCCGACCACGTACATGGAGCAGGCGACCGCGTTGGCCATCGAGAATATCAGCCCGATGCTGCCGCCGAACTCGGGGCCGAGCGAGCGGGATATCATGTAGTAAGTGCCACCTGGAGAGAAATGGAGGTAAGTAGGACACAGATACACAGATTTGCTAGATATTATGAGTTAACAAAAAGATAGATGCCTTATAGAAAACGCATAAGTAACATTAAGCGTAAAACGAGTAACATTTTTACGGAAATATTCAGGGCGTTCTTGCTCTTTACCAAAGAACTCCTCTAAGTGCCCTTGTGGCCTATTTGCAGAATAATTGATTGACTCGCGGGGCTTTAAAGTGTGGAAATGGGACGCCTCTGTTGCGCTCTCTGTTGGAATAACCTGTCACTATCGGTGCGACAGAGAGCACAACAGAGTTGGCCCACGCAGCCAGCGTATGATAATAAAATAAAAAATATATATATTTGCGAACAATATTTACACATAGGCAAAAATTGTGACGTGTGTAAAACAATATCTCGATCACGATTTACTGATGTGAGGTTTTTAAAAGTAATGACAACTGACAAGTGTATTAGTGACTATTGGTTGCCCATTGTCCATTAATTTTGTTTTTTTCTTAATGTTTGTATTTCAATTCTAATAATTTATTTCCAGTAACATAAAATCATAATATTTTTTTAAAAAATCATACAATTATATAATACAATTACAAAAATAGAAAAATTACAATATATTTTTTTGTTTGTAAGTTTTTTTTAATTTTTAGGGTTCTTTACTCAAAGAGTAAAACGTGATCCTATTACTAAGACTCCGCTGTCCGTCTGTCTGTCTGTCTGTCTGTCTGTCTGTTTGTCTGTCTGTCTGTCTGTCCGACTCGCACTTAGCCGGTTTTAAATTTTCTAATTTTGTGGCAATAAAAACTTTTCTGATTCTGATTCTAAAGATAAATGTTCCGTTTGACGTACCTCCCTTGATGACGCCGTTGGTGCTGATGGCGGACATGGAGAGCGCCGTGATGGTGGTGACCACGGAGGTCGTCATGATGAGCAGGATGGACTGCGCTGCCGATGGAACAACGGTCACATTATAAAACGGCAAATACACTGCTTCGTTCGCCTAATGCGGTCGCCAAAATTGTTTCAAACTACTTCGGCCAACGACAGTCTACTTCACATTAGTCTGTCCGCGTTCAGCGTGCATGTCCTCTTGCGAAGAATAGGTAATTTAGCTCACCTAATTCCGATCACTGGTAATTGCCGCATACACGTATCTAGTGAAACTACCTACTTCTCATCTACACAAATATTATAAAGAGAAAAAGTCTGTACCGTAGATATGCCTAATTAATATTTTGCAAGGTGACTCAATAATTTTCTAGGGTTTTCATATTGTTAGTATCTCTCTTGATGATTGCCTGCGCGGATCCGCCCGCGTATTGAAAATAACTTTTTTTTGCATAATCATAATTTTTATTTGCATCTTGTCTACTTATTTCTAAGGTATACAAGGACCCTGGTAGGGCGTATAGCAACATGGTTGTTCTAATTTCCTATCCAGATAGTCCATTCTTCAGCAGTGGCGAAGCGCCCATACAAGCCGATTCCCACCGGTTTGCCTAAAATTTATTTTTAGGCAAGGCTACAGATATACAATGGGCCTCATAAGAAGGCTCAAAGTCACCCAAAGGGCAATGGAGAGGGCTATGTTGGGAGTTTCTCTGCGTGATCTGATCGCATCAGAAATGAGGCTATCCGCATCAGAACCAAGGTAACCGATATAAGGCTTGTTAACGAAATAAAGTAGCCATAAGAAAATGTAAATAAATCTTGTTTTTCTCACAGCACTTCAAACAAAAAATAGTCAATTATATCAAACCCTAAGAGTTGGCGAACTGTCTGACTTTCTTTCGAATGCCTGCAATCAGCGTATTTATTGATTTTTTTGTGAACTGATGAGAGGCTGCGTTCCATCCATTTTTTTGAAATCAGCTTCATTGTCGGCCACTGCCCCCTTCTTGAGCAGGTATCGTTTGATATTTGCCCAATACCTTTCAATCGGGCGAAGTTCTGGGCAATTTGGTGGGTTAATGTTTTTCGCGACACAACTAATATTCTTGTTATCAAGCAAATTTAAGGTGGCTTGAGCGTAATAAGCAGAAGCTAAATCAGGCTAAAATATTGAAGGACGTGTATGTTTCCGATATAAGGGCAGAATTCGCTTTTTAATACACTCCTGTCGGTAGACATCTCCGTTTATTGTACCGGTAGTGAAAAAGCTCGTACTTTTAAGCCCGCATGAGCGAATAGCTTGCCATACAAGGATTTTTTGGGCGAATTTTTCAAAAGCCACGCACTTATGTTCTTCTGGAACGTCCTCGCCAGCTGCACACGAGTAAAACTGGGGCCCCGGTAACGTTTTCATGTCTTTTTTTACATATGTTTCGTTATCCATTAAAATACATCGGTTCAAATCATTAGCTCGAGATTTCGCTTTCAAGCTGGGCAGCAGTCCTTTTCGGCAATTTCTGTTTCTTCCTGGTCTGTAAATTATTTCTCTTTTTGGCGTTTTGCACGTTCCCAACCGAAGTTTTTAACTTTTTGGCTACATCGCGAATAGAGGCCGATGGATTTCGACGGAAAGACGCAACCTGGTAGATCACCTAGAGTATTAAATTCCCCAAACTTTTTTATTACTTTTCGTACACCATCTTTAGATAATTGATACCGTTTTGCGAGTTGTCGCATCGAAATACCCTTTTCTGTACAGTAGGATATTATAATTAATTTACGAGTTTTTTCATTTATCCTCGGCATCTTTATCTAGTCAATGACATATATTATAAACTTATCTTCAACTTGACAATACATGTGTCAAAATATCATACATTGGCATAACAAAGACTTTCTATATAATTATGAAGGCCCAACTTTTGGTGGCTACTTTATTTCGTGAACAAGCCTTAGCCCTCCGAATCGCTAAACTTTAGTGGCAGTGGGCGGGGCACATTGCACGTAGAACCGTTGGCCGTTGGGGCGGAAAGGTTCTCGATTGGCGACCACGTACCAGAAGGCGCGGCGTGGGTAGGCCCCCCACAACGTGGACTGATGACCTGGTAAAGGTTGGATGCGGGTGGCGCAGGACCGGTCATTTTGGCACTCTTTGGGGGAGGCCTATGTCCAGCAGTGGACGTCTTTCGGTTGATGATATTGTATGATGATGATAGGTATATACTCTAAACTCTTTTATAACTTTTATGTTACGGGTTGCCCATCGAAAATTTTCACATGCCGCCACTGTTCTTCAGATACTACAGATTTCCCCCTACATATTCAAAGCTATATTCTCACGGAGTTTTCGTCTTAGTATAGTATTTGTATGGATATAGATAGATTTATCGCCAGTGATGTGTGTAAAGTAATATTATCTGTATCCCCATATAAATATCTTCTACTATTGCATATTATACGGCTCGACCTTCCTTCAAATTCCGAGCGTCTAGGGCATATGTAACAACCAAAATCATGTCACAATCATGATAATGGACATAGCTTTCAAAATAATCAAGACTTCATGTAGCTAATAAAATTCTATGAATCTACATTCTATTTCGTAACGTGGTTCAGTTTTTGACATAATGCATCTATTTCTGAGCTCCAGAGCTGATATTAAAAATGAATATAGCACCCGATACATCAATGCGTATGACATCATCGCCAAAGTCAACAGCTTGCAAAATTGGCCTATTTGGACACCCCATACGATAAAACCAGTAGGTACAGTCGAGGAATGAAAAGGTTGATCACCTTAAGATCTGTTTTTGCTTGCTCAGTATAAGTTATCAGTATCTGCTTTAACGACAGTGTCAGACACATTTCGTCATAATGTATGTCAGTTCCACGACATGGCCTATACAGATACGTCTACTATGAGAATTGAGCTCTTTGAATTTTGGAAAACGAATTAAAAAAAGAAAAAAAACGTATACAAGAAATAGCAATGATGACATTGACAGGACCTGTTATAATTTTAAGCGAAGAGGATTTAATCATTAGATTTACCAAACTTGACACAACGTAATGGCAAGATCAAACTAATAAAAAGTTTCTATTAATAGTCAAGGAAAATTCGTCTAAGTAAATTGGAACTTTGTTGTCAAACAAAATGATTTTATTTGAAAACTGATCAACGTTTTCATTCCGCCACTGTACGTTGATATTGCTTCCACGATATATTCTTATAGCACACTTACGTGCGTAATAGAATAAGGCACACTCGTAGGTAGGTAGGTAGGTATATGTATAAGAAAAACGCAAACAACCTATTCGTTATCGTTTCGATGTCAGCGGTGTTATTGTGAAATAAAACTTTCACGTGTGGTTTACGGGAACAAACATCCAATTAAAATCTTTTTCATCACACTTGCTCGTAAAAGAAAGAAAGAAAGAAAAACTTCAAAAGTTTTTCTTTCTTTCTTTCTTTCTTCAAACGGGGGAACAATCTAGACTCTAGATTGTTCCCCCGTTAGTTATGGTTTTTTACAACTCCCGAGGGAGTAATGAGCTTGTGTTTGATTTATTTATTCAACGTAAGGCATAACATTTCTCTACTTAATTTTTTATGATATTAGTTTTAAGGTAAGCAACTGCATACGTCGAGAGTCTTGAAATAAGCCGAACTCCCGCTAAATTTGGTGATGGGACACTCAAAGATGATATGTGATCTGATTGGTTTAAGCAAATCTAGTTGGCCGCGCGCCAAAAGAATTCTGCCGTGATTGGTTGAAAAAAAACTAGTTGGCCACGCGCTGCAAGAATACTGCTCTGTGATTGGTTGAAATATTGAAGCTGCGAGCTCCAATCGCACTGATCTGGAAGTGAAGTTGTAAATTTCGTCAATTTTTGATTGGTGCGCTTGTATGAAACATGGGATTTTTCTGTCCTTTGTAGTTATTTATTTCCTCGCAAATATGATGAAAAACATTGTGTATAACACGGGCGTAAGAATATTGCAAACTCGAGTCATCAAAAGCCCTCCGCCTTCGGCGTCGGGCTTCTGATAGACTCATCTTCGCAATATTCCACTCGTTAAACAATGTATTATTTATTACCTGTGAATAGAATAGACTTTAAGCTGGAAACGCACTGATAGCGGATGACAATGCAATATTATTATGACATAGAGCTGATCTGATGATGGAGCTGGAAGGTGGCCATAGGAACTCCGTAATTAAACGGCGCAACCCCATCGAGTTTGGGCTCGTTAGAATCGTCTCAATGAGTAGTTGATGACGGTATATAGAAAAGTACAGTCGGCAATAAAAGCTTGTACCAAAACTGACATTTTTGACAGAAACTTATTTGGAATAAGCTGGCGGGGCCCGCGATCTTGTCTATACTTATATTACAAAGAGGTAAAGTCTGTGAGATTGTATAGCTTTGTAAGTATTGGGTAAACTACGAAGCAGCTTATCCGATTTCAAAAATTCTTTCACAAATTTATCATTTGGTTACAGCGCCTTCTTATTTCCTATCATGTCTAATGCTAAACGATCAAAAGATAATACCCTCATCGTTCAAACAGGACTGAACCATACAACGTTTAAACTCATATGTAACAAAACTCGAAGAGTGATAATTTTGAAAGCAATTTATAGTTCATTTGTTTGATTGGCATTCGACATTTTCCCTGGACGCTCTATTAACTAGACTTACGTTAAATGAAAACACATGCAATAGATTCGTACAGTTAGTAGCATTAACATGATTGAGATCTGCCATTGTTTATTGTTTTAAAAAGTACATCTGCAACTTACAGCTAACCGCCAAAGGGTCACAGATATTTTGCTAAAAAATATTAAATATAAATTCAAACATTAAGCATGGTGGAGAAGTGATTACAGTTTAATCTGATAAGGATCTTTCAACAATAATGTTTCGAATAATTCCTAGAGCAAATTTAACTACGGCTAAATACCGCCTCACTTTTAAGGAGTTGTATTGTAGTGTCCCTAATAGAAATAGAGTCGGGTAAAGGTATGGATGCCATAACAAAGCAGGCAGAAATATCAGATACTTCCTAACGGTCCTAGCAATAGAGTAGTGTCATATCATATCATATATTCATTCGCAGCTTTTGTGGCACATATATAATGCTACTGAATGTTCTATAATTCCGGTTCTTAGGCAAAACAACTAGAGATCGATAAGGCGGAAACCGATTGGGCATACGCTTTGTAGCAAGCAAACCACGCGAGTCCATTGTTAGGGCCGCCAAATACTGAATTAAGCAACCGAATTCCGCCGCCGAATTCCGCTGCGCTGATACTGAATTACTGACTACTAACCGGCATGTTAGTGGTAGGGATTAGATTTAGGTCATCCTCAAATCACCATACTGTACAGACTGGATCCGGGTGGCGCAGGACCGGTCATTGTGGCACTTTGGAGCAGGCCTATGTCCAGCAGTGGACGTCATTTGGCTGATGATGATAATGTACATACCCACGCCCGCCTGCCCGACGACCCAGGACAGCCGGAGGAACAGCACCACGCCCCATACGTCGAGGAGGCATCGCATCAGAACGCCCTTGATCCAGCCGAACTTCAGGCTAATTCACCCCTACCTACATCATAAGCCGCAGCGGATTCGCGTATTGTATTGCCATGATGGTTTAAGACACTCGCAGATATGCGAGCAGAGAGCGAATATTACACAGCGAATCCTCAAGTGAATAAAGAGTAGGCAACGCGCTTCTGATTCTTCTGGAATCACAAGCGTCCATAATAGGCTACGGTAACTGCTTAACATCCGGCATGCCGTAAGCTTGTTTGCCACCGTCGTTGTATAAAAATATTGGCGTTGGGGCGGAAAGGTTATCGAGTGGCAACCATCGTACCGGAAGGTACGTAGATAGACCCCCCCCCCCCACAAGGTGGACTGGTGATCTGGTCAATGTCGCGGGAGTCCGCGCGTCATTGTGGCACTTTGGGGCAGGCCTATGTCCAGCAGTGGACGTCTTTTGGCTGATACTCGTATGATGATGATAATGTACATACCCACGCCCGCCTGCCCGACGACCCAGGACAGCCGGAGGAACAGCATCACGCCCCATATGTTGAGGAGGCATCGCATCAGCACGCCCTTGATCCAGCCGAACTTGAAGCTGGTGCTGGGCAGCGCCGGGCCTTCGGCGTCCTTCTCTTGGGTCTGGCCTGGCTGAAAACAACCTGTCTATTAGAGGAGTGTTTCTCAAGACTTATAAATTACTAGCGACCCGCCCCGGCTTTGCACGGGTCTATATGTATATAAGTAACCTTCCTCTTGAATCACCCTATCTATTAAAAAAAACCGCATCAAAATCCGTTGCGTAGTTTTAAAGATCTATGCATACATAGGGACAGACAGACAAATCAAATTGGAGAAATCTTACAAAAAGGCAAGGTCAAAAGTACCCTAAACCGACGAGCATGTATGAGAAATGTTATAAAAGTGAGTGATTAAATAAATAATATTTGAGGCTAGATGTATACCCAGTTAGTCATGGCAGCTACTGTTTTTAGTGTTGCATGCATGGTTATATTTAATACCTACCTCTGGTTGCATTTGTAAGGAACAAGTTCATTTTTTGTTTAGAATGTTATTATTTTTTTCTAATTTAATTTCAATTAGTTTAGTTAGTTAACAAGACTTAATAAACTAGTAACAAGATAACAGAATAATATGTTATTTGAATCGCATAGTAATGGCAAAAAGTCTTGGATGTATAAGTTGTTATTTTCTAAGCCGTCCGTTCCGCACTAAAGAACGCCGCACTGCAGAACGGACGGCTTAGAAAATAACAACTATACCGTCGTCGACTACCCATAGCACATTCCTTATAACCTTATTATGGGGCTAGTTCGATGTGTAGACACCCCCTAATAACCCCAACCTGTGTGTGGGCGGTCAATGCAATAAATGAGGCTATAATTTACGCCTGACTCATCCAGTGGTGCAATAATCAATGCACTTATTAAAAGGTTAACAGATCTCATAGCGAATTATCTTAACGAGGGTCAACCATGTGACCTAAGGGTTTATCAAAGGTAACAATAGTATACTGTTAATTGAAACTCAAGTGTCCAATGTATTATTAACTGATGATGCAAGATAGGTATATACACTTGTTTGGGCACAGACATCTCTTTGCGTTTGGACTACACTCGCGGTCAAAAAATTCGGGTCGAGTTAAATAACCGCAATAGGTTTTTTTTTTTATATTTAACACTAGTTTTATTTACATTATATACTATTCTTTATAATTATAATACCCAACTGTATTAGCAATTTCCGGGATCCGCTCATAAAAATATCAATGTGAAACGCGCAGACCATATTTTATATAGCTTGAAGGAGTAGTTACCCAAGTATAGTACTAGTAGGCCCAATAATATTCAGCCCTGAAACCTGTAAAATTACAGCACAACATGTATCGTGTTATCAATAATATAAATAATGTATCCCCATCGTTTAAAGTTAGACATCGGGCAAGTTAATGTAATTGAAGTGCTTACCCAATTTCCTGGTAGATGTCGCTGTTACGTCCGAAACTCGCCCATACTAAATTGTACATCGCGCTGTTAAGATTTTTCCTGATTTAATGACCCGAGGCGCCTACCAATACCAATGTTGATTAGATTCATAAATAAGAATGTATTTGAGTGTTAGTCAATTAGCCAAGAGTCAAGCTGCGTACACCAAGTGTACTTTACTGGACCTTGGCGGACCTTCTTGAGAGTTTTTGTACTAATTGGCTCCCCTTTGAGCTCGGCAGCTGTACATATTGGACGCTGTTCGGCCTAAGGAGATTCGCTACTTAGAGAAAGTAGTAACTTCATAGATTGTTACCAACTGAATAAACTGCTGTCTGCCATAAACGTCGTGTTTGACTACTTTGACTCATCACCGCATCGCACGCCCCACCTCACTCGAAGAACCTTCTTCACAAAAATGACGATTTCTGCGATATCTCGCTCCGTTAACGTTACTTTTTCCATGGGTCGTTACGAGTCCGATTTACATCTGGTAACGTTATTTTTGTAGTATTATAATAAATAATAATAATCATTTTATTTCAGACTAAAGTCCATATATGGTTAGTAAACAATGAAATCTTAATGCTAGTGTAAGTATGACATAAAAAGAGGGACATAACTAAACAATGACTGCATGCAGTCTCTGCCAGCGGGTGAGCATGGGGCCATTTTCACGCTCCGTAAACACGCTCAGAATGCTGTTGGGGCTGCCGCGCAGGCGACGCATCATGGAGGCGCACCTCTTGCGCATTATCGCCGCAAAGCCGTCAGTGTGTGCCTCCGCAAACATACCAGAGGCACTACAAAATCGCGGTAACCACATCAACACCCGGAACGCGTTATTGTATTGAACACGTAGGCCGTTGTATGCCTTTTGCGTAAAGTTGGTCCACAGGCTGCAAGTGTAAAACGACTGACAGTACGCTTTAAAAAGTGTAGTCTTTACTTTTACAGTACATCTCGCAAACCTGCGGGCCAACATGTTGCATCGGACAGCCAACGACCTACGCTCCCGCTCAATGTCTAAGTTATCACTTAGGTCATCCGTCACCCAGTGACCCAGGTACTTGAACTTAGTGACAAATTTTAAAGGGACGTCGTATAGTCTAACGGTATAGTCGGATACGTTTTCCTGCCAGCTTTAAAAATCATCAAAAGTATTGATGTAGAATAGGTAAATAAAGATCACGATAAGAATTAAAAAAAAAAAATTATAGTACTACGTACAGAAGGTTCTCTGTTAACAAATCCCCTGTTCAGGTATGCCGAACGAGCCTAACCGTGGCCATCCCTTTCTATCGCATGCAACGCGCTGCGATAGAATGCGTGCGTGCCGTAGCAGCGCTAACATACCCCCTGGGGCCGCTTGTAGTGTGGAGGAGTGGACTGTTAGGCCCCTTAAGGGAAAACTTTTTAGGTAGATTTCATAACTTGCAAACGGTTTACGAGCAAAAGGCATTGGGTCACCTAGTATGAATAATGTTTTTCTTGCAACGGCCAAGGATGTTTTTTTACGAGTGGCCGCTCACCTAAAAATATTACAACACTTTTACCCAATGCCCTTTGCGTAACTACAGATAATTTCATATTACAGACAATCAAGGCAAATCCGCAAGGTGAAATATAGCCTTTAGCATCCTTTAGGATGCAATTTCAATGTACATTGAAATCGGTCTGTAGATTATAGCCCCTTTCTTACAATCAAACTTACAACATCAACCATAGAAAATCGTGACCGCACTTTATCTTATATCCCCACTAACTCCATATAACTGAGCGTTTTTCACGTTTCATTAAAAGATTGTGATTTTACTATCAACGTCCTTATTATAAATGAAGTTACATATGACTTACTCGTACTTCCTAATGTGTGGTTAACGTGCGGTGCGGTTAATATTATACACTATTGTGGTTTCCGTTCAGTTATAATTAAAAATATTTATAATTAGCGAAGCAAAGGAAGTCACTAAATGCGTTTAAAATATACTTTACAGTACACATGGTGCTACTTTTCCGCACGTGTGCGGAAAAGAGCACTTTCCGTGCATATGTCGAAATTTTAAAGAGCCATATGTACTGTAAAACGTTGTACGATACACGTGCGAATAGGTAATTCGCAACTCGTGTCGATTTAAAACACTCCCTTCGGTCGTGCTTTGATTTATCATCACTCGTTGCGAATTTCCTATTTTCTGCACGTGTATCGTAAATAACTATTATTCCGGTCATTAGGGGAATACCCGCAGTCCAGGGTCAGGTATAACACCCCTCTTTTTCCGTCGGGGGTTAAAAATGGCATAACTCTCAGATCTGCTGGTTTTTGGTCCACGTTCCATACAAAATTACCCATGGTCCTTTGTACAAAATTTTGTACACGGTGTCGTAGGAGGTTAATAAAAACCGCACTCAAATGCGTTCATGCAGTTGGGAACTATGCCACTCGTTTGCAGCGGAGATTAAAAATACAGATTCGCACATCTCTGGTGGATATTCACCTTTAGGCTGCTTTTCAACGAGACCTAAGCGAAGCTATGTCTTTTAACCTTTAATTTTTGGTACAAGCCTTTACTGCCGACTGTACTTTTCTGTATACCGTCATCAACTACTCATAGAGACGATTCTCACGAGCACAAACTCAACGGGGTTACGTCGGTTAAGTACTGAATTCCCATGGCCACCTTCCGTCTCCATCATCAGATCAGCTCGATGGTACCATAATATTGAATTGTCATCCAAACTATACCTTTAACCAAAATTTCAGCTCAATCGGTTGAAGATATCTGCTTCAAAATTTTGTTGCAAGATTTCACCCGAACAAACATACATAGTTACAGTTAGAGTGACATAGTGACATACATAGTTAGTTAGTTACATACATCGCAAATTAATACAAATACAAATTATTTATTTCGGACTATAAAATCCATAGTGTTAGTGGTTACAAACTTAGAGCTATGGTTAGTGTTTTATAATTATGCTAAACTAAAATTAAAGACGCCTGGGCACCGGTATTACAGGCGCGTGCAGTTGCACATAACGCTGGAGCAGTGGCGAGTCCCAGCGGTGGGCTAGCATGCTCAGGATACTATTTGGGCTGCCACGACTGCGATTGAGGAGAGACGCACATCGTTTCCTCATGATAGTAAAAAAGCAATCCATGTGCGCCTCCGCGAACATTGTCGACGCACTGCAATACCGTGGCAGCCCGAACATCATCCTGAACGCGTCATTATATTGGACGCGCAACGCGCTGTACGCCCGCTGTGTAAAGTTAGTCCACAGACCGCACGTGTAGAAGGTTTGGCAAAAAGCCTTAAATAAAGTTAACTTGACTTCTCCATCACAGCGTGCGAATCTGCGGGCCAACATGTTACAGCGGACGCACAGCGCGCGGCGCTCGCGCTCTACGAGTATGTCCTCGACGTCCGACATCGTCTCAGTCACCCAGTGGCCCAGGTACTTGAACTTGTCAACTCTCTTTAAAAGGGTTCCATAAAGTGAGACTGGTTGCATTCGGTAGGTTTTCTTCCCCGCTTTAAATTGCATCACTTCACTTTTAGTAGCATTGTACAGACAGTTTGTAAAACAGACTGAACGTTTATAAATAAAGCTACATATCTCCAACAACACACACACATTGCACGTAGAACCGATGGCGGAAAGGTTCTCGAGTGGCAACCACGTACCGGAAGGCGCGGCGTGGGTAGGCCCCCCACAAGGTGGACTGATGACCTGGTAAAGGTCGCGGGAGTCCGCTGGATGCGGGTGGCGCAGGACCGGCCATTGTGGCACTATTTGGGGGAGGCCTATGTCCAGCAGTGGACGTCTTTCGGCTGATATGATGATCTCCAACAACTATTCTACGTATTTACATCTCAATCTTAAACGCATAAAGATCATACGACTCATACGGCACTTACCTTTAACCGTAACAAACGAGGACAATTAACTAATGAGTCCAGTAATAGCAATTGCCGGTACCTGTACACGTCACTCGTCGCCCTGAGTAGATAATCTGTATTATCCCATTATTAGCCGGCTTATATCTGGGGCATTACTTGCCGTGGCTCATATGGACGTATGTTGTATTTGGAACATGAAAAAATTCATAGAAATGCCAATCCATAGTAATATTTAATTTTTCGTATTTGTTTTGAAGACTACAAATCCAGTGAATAATGCTCTGCCGAATTACTAATGAAATCCATAATTTTATTTGCCACAATTTGCCCTTAGTAGTTTTTCTCAGAGACCGTAAACTTTTCAGGGTTGTATTCATAAAACAAACTCTTTTTTTCTGTGGGGAAATGCATTTACTCATTCCGCCTGGCTGGGCAACAAGGACGGGTATGACCTCAGAGCATAGAATACTAGAGAGAGGACAAGCCGCCGGCGGCCGTGTCGCAGCTGTATGCTCAATGGGCATACACTGCCATACTGTGCACGCGTGCTGATCGCAGAGAATATTACGTTATTTTCCAAAATGCCTGATATGATGCGCGTTTATTGTCAAATAAGCGTGTAGGTATACAAGTGTGTGTGTGTTTTAGATGTGTGCGTGCTTTGTCTTGTCAATTACTTGGGCGTTGTGTGGGTTAATGTACTTGCGACAGGCTCACTCTATACAAATCGGCCGCCATGTCCGATCTCCTTATATTCATACATCTGTGGGTATGACGGACCCCCGGGAACCGCCCGGACTACTGTCTAAAACCAAACGGTGCCTACAGGGCTCTATACAAAGTTTATTTATGTAAATTTTCTTGAAAATGTTACGTTTTCATAGAAAATCACTTTTATGGCAAGTGACGAACATATGGCAAACACTAGTTACTATGGCAAATGAAATAATGGGTTTCGAAGGTAGGTATCCGTGTTTTGCCATCGCACTTTGTCGGATAAGTTCGTATATATCGTCAGAACGAGACGGATGTCCTATCAACAGCGATAAGGATAAAATGGCAATATTTTAGCAACCACGCTACGCCCGCGGGTTAAAAAATCCTCGGAAAATCAACTTTTATACCTACCATATTTCCGGTAACAAAGGAGACAACGCTGTCAAAGATTTTAAAAAAGCTTTCGGAAAGTATACTCTATTCCAAACGGTGCAAGATTCAGGACACTCACCTTCCTAGACAGAGAAGCATTGTGTAGCTCATCAAGGGTGGGCCGTGGAGCGGCGTGTAGCGACAACACGTTCCTGTAGTTGTCTAGCCTGGGCAACGCTTCCCGGGTGAAATGCCTGTTGACAACCACATTCAAATTAGGTACAACTCGTCGGAAATATCTGCGAACCTCGCTTCGCCAAATCCCAAGCTGTCTGATTTCAGATCCCTAGATGCCGGCCTCTATAAGACCCCATCAAAATCTCACCCCCACCAATCCCACCATGTCTCCTTCCCGGAGATCAATTCTATCAGGAGAAATCAGTCTTATTGCAGCTTTATAGTATGCTCAAGCCAGGTTCGCACATATTTCCGACGAGTTGTATGGTGCGGATTCTTTTAAGGGTTCCGTACTCATAGAGTAAAACGGGACCCTATTATTAAGACTTCGCTGTCCGTCCGTCCGTCTGTCTGTCACCAGGCTGTATCTCAAGAACCGCGATAGCTAGAGAGTTGAAATTTTCACAGATTATGTATTTCTGTTGCCGCTATAACAACAAATACTAAAAACAAAATACCCATACAACAAACTTGATATTTTGCCGTTTTTATAGATAATGGTACGGAACCCTTCGTGCGCGAGTCCAACTCGCACTTGGCCGGTTATTTATTCGGCGTCGTTTTATTTGACGTCAAATTTAGACTGTTCTGTGTAAAGTCAGCATCATGTAGATAGTCCGGCTAACGTTACACGCCCTTACTCCAAAAGGAATAATTATGTGTTAAATATTTTTCTACTTTTGCTGCTACTATCTTTATGGATGTTTAGATGTTTGGACTTTGGATGTTTGTTACTCAATCACGCTTAAACGGCTCAACCGATTTGGATGACATTTTGCACGAAGATAGTTTATAGCCTGGATTAAAATATAGGGGTTCACGCAGACGAAGTCGCAGGCGAAAGCTAGTCCACAATAATTCACGAAACCACTCTTTCAAGAGAGAACGACTGAAGAGTGAAGAGAGAGAGAGATCTGTATGATGCTGACGGTAAGTTTACTTTCAGAAATTGGCATCCTACCTGAAGCTCTTCCCGTATTTGGTGTCGGACGCCGTGAGTGGGTCGTCGCTCTCCATCCCCGAACCATCAGATTCCTCCGTCGCCTCGTCTTCCGACTTCCCCTGCATCTGAATAACAAAACAGAAAGTATTCAATCGAGGCGTTCATTCAAAACTCGTTCGTTACTTTCGTTCATTCAAAACTTGTCCCAGACTAAGCAAAGATTGTACTATGGATAAGTACAGGGTTGGGCAGATTAAGTGTCCTAGTTTGAAAGGGCTATAAAAGTTGGAAACCAATAATAAAATAAAAACGCAATACATTTTTTGGTTATTTATAATTTATAAATACTAAATTAATTCTGAAATTTGAATCGCTCTCCTTTTGCTTGTATAACTTAACGCATTCTTCCGAAAACTTATGTTGAACGCATCTAAATTCAGGCCATGGCATCATGGGTATTTTCGATCTTTTTTAACATCACTCCATATGGAGAAATTCAATGGGTTCAAATCTAGTGAAGCTGCAGGCCATTCATTCCAAGGTATAAAATCGGTTAAATTTGTTTAGCACCAGTCCTGAGTGCGTCGAGCTTTGTAGGACGGAGCACTATTTTGCTGGAAGCAATAATAAATAATAATCGTCCCCATACAAGTTTCGTGCATTCTCCAACGAATGATTCTGCAAAACGTTCTCAATGTAGTAATATTGATTAATTATGACTCCTCGCCCCTCGGTCTATGAAAAGTAGCGGTAACATCCCTCTTGGAGATATCGCAGCCCATACCATGACCGCCGATGCACTTTGGAAACGTTGTACAGCTAATTTATCAACATGAAGATCCCTCAATGAATCGCCATACATGCGATCATTCTGTTGATTGTGACTATCTTGTAATAAGAAATTTTTTTAGTCGGAAAAAATGATGTCAACACCTGCGTGCCAAGCTAGAGTATCTCCCTGCATTTTTTCACTCTTGCTTTTTTTAGAGCAGCCGTCAGTCCATGAATTTTTTGGTTTTTTGTAGGCTCCCATATGGGTTGATGCCCTCTCGGCGACAAATAAGACCCTACTCCGCAGACCTCAAAGGGCAATTTCGTTAAGGGCCATTCGAGGATATCGTACGGTATCATTTTCAGCGGCAACGATCCTGGCTGAGGACTCTCCTTGGGACCTCCAAGCACATGTGCTCGCTAAGGTCCATCAACATAGGGCTGAGAAAAAAGCTGTGGACACGGCGCGTCACACTTTAGAAGAATGCATTGCGTGGAGGCCCCAACGGACTGCTTTAGAAGCAGTGACGCGGTCGGACCTCTCATTGTCGGGTGTTATTAGGGCCATGCTTGACAATAAGGAAGCATGGAAGGCGATGGCCTCCTTCAGTGACCAGGTTATGTCGCAGAAGGAGGCCGCGGAGCGGGCACGCGAGAGTGATCCCCTCGCGGATCCGCTCCTCCGGCGACGGGCGGGAGGCAGAGCATTGCCTCCTCCGTAGTGGGATGGTGCGGGGTTCGGGGGATACCCTGCAAAAATTAATCCCACTGGACTGAATGCGCTGACCTGGCGCGCAATGTCTGCGGCCCGCTACCCTGTAGGCCGCCCGTCGGGACGTACGCGGTCGAATGCGGGAAGCGATCCCGCGGCGCCCCTTTCTTAAGGCGGAGCTGGCAATCGTTGGGGTTTAAGACGGTAGTCCAAGGCTTTTGCCGCGGTTAGTCCGTCATACCCGCCCTGCCCCTTTCCCGTGGCGGGCGGGATGCGTAAAGGCATTTCCCCAACGTAAAAAAAAAGGCTTTGAACCCAAGATCGTCACGGAAGATGCGGCTCATGGATCGCCTAGATATTTTTATATCTTTTGCGAGTTTGCAAGCACTCTGAGCCGGATTTCGTCGAATTCGCTCACGAACACACGTTATCATCTTTTCAACACGAATCGATGGTTTCCGACCAGGTTTGGGCCTGATTCTCGACGTTCCTGTTTCTTTGCATCGTTTTATGGTCCATGATATGAATTTAATATTGATACTCAAGTGTTTCAGCTTCTTTAATATCTCACACGGTCTGAAATTTTGTGGATGTAACTTCACTATGAGTTCGCGTTTTGCTTTCATTGTTGCAAAATACATAAAACATAAGATACGAAGCTGTGGCCTGACATGCATATACACTAAACACAAACACATGGTCACTATATACCAACTAGGCTAAAGCCATAGTATAAAGAGGGCAAAGTATGTTATCTTCATACAAACGCACCGCGCGCGGCTTGTATGTGTGCGCTATAATATGTATCTATACGTCGCCACACGCACACAAAACAAAATCTTGACCCGTTTCGTACTGAGAAACGGGTCGAGATTTTGTTGGAGTGTGCGTGCGGCGACGTATATATAGTATAGCGCACACATACAAGCCGCGCGCGGTGCGTTTGTATGAAGATAACATACTTTGCCCTCTTTATACTACGCTAAGGTCGATTTAATTGCCTAAATCACCGTAGCGTAACACTGAAAATCAATTAACACATGCATCGTGACAAGAAATGCGGTAAACACCGGGACACGATTTCACGGTGTTTCACGATTTAGTCGAGGACGACGGACACGCCATGCGTGACCATGCTCATTGCTCATGTGATGGTCAATGTAATTTTCTGCCCCGGTATTCTGTAACTTGTTTTAAGCTCACCTCAACGCTCACCCACAAATATATCTTGACGCCGCGATTCGTAGTAACTAAGCGTAGGTAGAAGTCAAGTTTCGTTAGGCGTGACGGGTGGGGTGAGGCGCATAAGCGCTTAAAGAATAGCAGCCATATAATTATTATAGCCTATTGGTTGACTGGCAGAGAATGCCTTGTGAGTTGTGGCAACAAGTCCGCCATTTTTAAAAATAAAAACATTATCATCACTTCACTTCATACTATAAAACAAATTTAAGTCGCTTCCCGCTGTTTGTCTGTCTCTACGTATGTATGCTTAGATCCTTAAAACTACGCAACGGATTTTGATGCGGTTAGATATATGCGTATGGTAGATAGAGTGATTCAAGAGGAATGTTTATATGTATAATACATGCATGTATTGTACATAATTATACACCCGTGGGAAGCCGGGGTCGCTAGTTGTGCTATAAAGTTTAAATAAATATTTTTTTGCATTAGTTACCTACCTATTTGAGTAATTGTAGTTCAAAGAGATTGAGCTTACCGTGGGCCTAGGTTGATTTGTGTAAAATTGTGTCCCATAATATATAATATAATAATATAAAGGTTGCCTTTTACTCCGTGTCAGATTATTTAACAAGCAATATTAGCTTACAAACATTTTGAACTATGTTATTCTTATTAGCTATAAGTATCATTTTGATTTTATTGTAATTTATTTATTTTATTTTTACAAATTGTTATTGACATACCATGTAATGCACATATTACTTTATGGTGAAATAAATAAATACTAAAAAAAAAAAAACTTTGCTCGACGATTGACATTGATCAATATGATAGTATTGATATGATATAGTAAACATACGTTCGTAAATGTTTTTTTTGACATGACGCATCATGATTTTTCAAAATGTTTTTAAATGTATACGTAGTTGACAATAGTGGCTTATTAAGTAATTTTTTTGATAGTGGTGCGTGCCTCCGTGACAAGTGGCAAAACAATTAAGCGAAAAAAAAACTATTTTTTTTGAACAAAGTTCGAGGATATGAATGTCTGTAAAAATATGAATTATGAACCCCATTTTATGATCCTTAATTCTGAATTTATTTGGTTACTCGCGCTTGCTTGGTTTAGCTAAATTAGCAGTTTAAAAATTACCTTGATTTTTTGACATTTTCGTGAATAAGTCTGAAACAAAGAAGATCGAAGGCTGATATTACGCACACAGTGTTCTTAGGTCCTGCCACTACTGCACCTCAAATTATAACCAAATCCCTTGCGGGGGCCACTCTTGTTAGCTTAGCCTGCTAGACCCTTTATGAGAGGATTAAATCGATAAGTACATATTTTTGCAGTTGACTGGTCAAATCGAAACGGAGAACTTCTTTCGCTCCGCTCTCGCTCGTTCAAAAATTTATTAATTACGCTGAACTCAAATTAACAATGTACCGCCAACTTAAGATTATTAACACATTATTTTTTAACTAATAAGCTGCTACGTCCAGCGACCAAACAATAAGCTATAAATAATTATCGAAGTAAGGTATTACGACTTTATTAACCCTTTAACGGCCGTAATAATAATAAGTTTGTAGGCACTCTACACGGCTGAGCAAAGAGTGCAAGCATTGAGATAATGTTTAGTTTACACAAGTTTCGCTAGCTAGGTACTCTGGCTAGTGCAAACAGCAGGACAAACTTAGTAGTACTATGTAGACTACTAGAGATGCAACGGATAGTGGTTTGACCGGATACCGGATATCGAATATCCGGCCGAAGCTTACATATATACCCAAAATCAAGCAAATTTGACAGCGCGCGAGCGCGACTCTCTGCAGGTTGCTACTTCTTACTCGTTGTAGACAGGCTTTTTGAAAACTAACCCTTAGACATCGGTTACATGGTAATTCTGGCGTCAGTTCCGTCCATCAGTATTATGAGAGAATGATAGTGTAACCGTTGTGAATGACAGAGACAGACACATCATACTGATGGACTGAACTGACGCCAGAATTTAATTAGCGTGTAACCGAAGCCTTATAGTAATTAATAAAAAGACATTTATTTAGCAAGATCGTTTACACGTAAGTATTACAAGTACCAGTCCCTGCACTAGCGATTAAAAATATTAAAATCAAATTGAATAGTATATTATAAACATTTAAATATATATTAAATAAAGAATACAATGTGTGTGTTTGTAAAGTGTTTGTGTGTGTGTTTTATTTGACTATTTCCAGAATCTTCTCTATTTCTTCATAAGGAAGTGTATTGAGCCATGATTGTACCTTAAGTTTTACTTCCCTCGTCGACTAGTCTTGCAAAAGAATTTTTGTACATATTTTTAACCGACTTCAAAAAAAGGAGGAGGTTCTCAATTCGGATGTATTTTTTTTTTATTAATGTATTTTTATTATGTAAGAACTCCGTCATTTATGAACCGATTCGTACAATTCTTTTTTTAACTGAAAGTATATGCTTTCAGATTGGTCCCATTGTTTCCAAAACCCCAGTTGGATGATGGGAACCATGAGGAATTGAGCGAACTCCTCAAATATATTAGGCACGCGTGTAGTAATTTCGGTATTTTCTATTATAACTCGTGTATTTACACCCGGAAATCATAAATTTGGTGAAGTGGAAGTGATGATGAAGACCAGAGATGGCTTGTGGCTTGTGTGATGTCTCAATGATGTACTTCAAACTATATAAGTACGTCACAGATTCTGATATTATTCCGTTGAAATAGCAAACAATGAAGTGCCAAAGGTAATTCTGAGATCCTTGAGGAATCGACGGAAGTCCTCAAATATTATCGGCCCACATACAGCGATTTGGTTTATTGGTCTAAAAATCAACGCTTTTGTTCTCGGAAATCAGTTCATGTGGTAAATTGAAAAAAAATGTGGAAATGTTAATGTGGCTTGGCGGAGTACTGAATTGAAGTCGGTTAAAACTTTGTTTTGAAAGTAAATTATATTATATTATATGAATGGATGGAGAAACGAGCCAAATCTTTGCGCAAAAACTGAATTTGTAGAGGAAATTGATGATCTACTTTGTATTTTGTTATTTATTCACCGTTTAGTGACCTGGCCCCGTAGCATGGATGGCCTTATCATATATAAGTGATAGGATAGAGCTGCCGTCCCTGGCTGACACCGTTCGATAGAATGAGACGACGCGCTTATCCTATGACTTATCGCGTGATAACGCCATCCATGCTACGGGGCCAGCTCTTGTACTTTATTTAATTACCTATGTTTTTCGGTGTTCGGTTTCGGCTACACGTTGTTAACAGGAGAGACATTTGGTGGGTTGCACCAAACCGTCTGTAAGTAATCGTAAGCGGTGTTTGTTAAAATCTGAATTTATGGAATGTTTGAGTTTCTATATGGAATAACAGCTGTCGGCGCCATATTTAACGTTAGTCGGTCTGTAATCGAAAGTTGACGCAATTCGCCCTTAAGCAGTATAAAGGCACATGACACAAATAAATAAATAAAATATCTATATATGGTGAATAAAAGCTACATCGATCAGTGCAAATATTGGTCCTGGATTTAAGCCACATGGATGGAGCTTGGAGTGGTGACACATTCTTCGTAACTGGACCAAAGATCTTCTCCACGAAAGAAGTCTACAATCTAGGCACGTGTAGCTCAATTCTACGTCACATTTTACCATTACCATCATCATAAGAGCATGACACATAAGATTGTTGTGATTGTGATCTAAATGCCTCAACAAGTCAACACTAATCACTGTATTGTTGAATGTGCAGAACTACTAGTTAAATGGCACTTCGACAAATGCTTCGCGATTTTGACATGACCCAATTCAGTCAGCAAAATGTGTGTCCATAAACGTAAAATACAAAGACGTTACTTTCGGTTTGATGCACAGATATAATACCTTCTTCTCTTTCTTATTTAAGAGCTAGGCTCTTGTCGGTGGAGTAATTTCCAACTTGTTCTACATTCTGCCTTTCTTTTTATTTCTCTGTACGATGAAGCGTTTATTTTCTCTTTTATTTGCTCCATGTAAGATATTCTCGGCCTTCCCCTTTTTCTTTTCCCTTCTATTTTTCCCTCTATTATTGTTTTCATCCAGTCGTCGTGGCGTAACACGTGTCCTATCATTTTTCCTCTCCTGTTTTCAATCATTTCTATCAGATTTCTTTTTTCATTGACGAAATCCAGAACCTCCTCATTAGTTTTCTTTTCCGTCCAACTGACCCTTTCTAACCTCCTCCAACACCACATTTCAAACGCCGCCAGTCTCTCTCTGTCCCGTTGCGTCATGATCCACGTTTTTAGCCGTAGAGTGCTATGCTCCAGATGTACACTTTAACCAGTTTCTTCCTAGTGCGACTTGCTATTCTGGCAGTGAGTAAATGCCTTTTCGAATTAAAAGCTTTCTTTGCCATGGCTATCCTGGAAATAATATCAGGTGTACATCTAGAATCATCCGTAACAACGCTGCCTAGATATCGGAATAACTTGACTTGCTCAATTAATTTATTACCAAAGTAAATTGAACTAACAACTGTTCCTTTTAAAACAATAATACCGTAGGTAAATAAAACAAATATGTACCTACATTACCTACCTACTAGTTATCTACGCCTCTTGTATATACAAAAAACCGGCCAAGTGCGAGTCGGACTCACGCACGAAGGTTTCCGTACCATTATCTATAAAAACGGCAAAAAATCATGTCTGTTGTATAACTTAAATATACTTCAATTTCAATTTAAATTATTTTATTGCTTTCATGTTGAGTACACAGATAACAATTGTGACATTAGGTTACAAACATACTTTGCATAATATACTATGTGTTTACAACTTCGTTCGACTAGCGCGGCATTGCCGCTATGATTTTGTCAACGCACCCGCATTCTTTACTTATTATTAGTGTCCTTAAATTTGTCCAATTTGTCAAAAAAAACTCATATTTAGTAAATGTAGTTATTTAAGTCAAACAACATTTAAACAGCGATGATGGCGAATCCTGTTCCATCGTGATAACCTATAATTACTAGTACGGGGAACAGAGGAATCTTAATCGGAGTATTACAAAAAAAATATTTACATACGTAATTGATTACCTACACCATTGATTACCTACAATGACGGACAGACATACAGACAGACAGACGGACGGACAGCGGAGTCTTAGTAATAGGGTCCCGTTTTACCCTTTGGGTACGGAACCCTAAAAATTAAAAAGAGGTAATGTTCGTTGTTTCATTAACTTATGTATGAGTCCCCACTACCAATAGTCCCCAGCAAGTCGACTCTCCATACAAACGTAGTTTTGTTCTCATTTTAAAACGGAATAACATGAAACTTTTTATTTACCTATACACAATGCGATCCGCCATATCTATGTGGGAAACTAGTTTCTGTTGCTAGAAACAATAATACAATAAAAAAAGTTTATTTATACACAGTGCTATTACATAATTATCAAACTATCATTACATCAAAAATGTTACAGACACTGCATGACACAAAGTAAATTAAATACATTTGTCACTACTCATGCTCGCAAAGTTCGCCTTTGTGCTGGATGTATGCTGCACAAAATGCCACTTGTATGCTCTAGTGCACAAAGTAAAATTGTTTAATTAAAGACTAAGATATAACCGGGCCTAACAGCCACACGTACAATAAAACTTCGTAGAATAAACTTGTCATTTTATTTGATTTGCTGCAATAAAAAAATCACATTCCGTGTTTTCCATTACTAAATTAATAAAACCAAATAAAATAGGAGTCAATTATTATTTTAAAACGTGTCGAAACATTAAATGACTTGGCAGTATGTAGTACCTAGGTACTACCTAAGTATAATATCACGTGTCGAAAATTAAACATAAAAGCTTTAAAAAGTTAAGTGACGGGAATGAGCTATTATTTAATTTATTTTGCAATTATTCGTTATTTTCTCGCAATCGAAGTGAAAAGCAGTGTGTATAACTCGGGCATAAATGAGCCATTTTACCCCTCGACTTAACTATCCATCCACCCTCGCTGGTGGCTCGGATGGATATAAACCTCTCGGGTAAATAGCTCGTTTTGTGCACTTGTTGTACAATCTACTATTTCTGTGACCCCTACATTAGGCTAGGCCTGTCTCGTAGGCTGACACAAGATTCGATTTCCATTTTACGGGAGCACTAAAGACAAAAACATTTAAAAACTAAGAATAATGTACAAAAAATAAACTAACCGAAATGAAGCTATTAAGACGTTGAATGAAAAACGTTCTACTTACTCGCTCTATTTTTTTCTTCTATTTTAATATCATGATATTAAGAATTAATCTCCCGGGTTCAGAGGCAGTGACTTGCATAGTCTAAAATTTAAATAGCCAGACGCATTCAAACAGAAGTAGGCAGACATTCAGACAAGTTCTAGACCTCTGCTCGTTATCTCGAAAGGACAATTACCAGTCAACAGCGAATTTAAATCCATTATCCAGCTTAACAAGGTCGGTATTCCAGTGTGTTTATTTTTAGACGGGCTAAATTTAGAAGCACTCCAACTCCTCGTAAACTATATCGTTTGTAATGGAAAAGTCTTATAAGCTTTGTAGCTGGGAATATATTAGAACCTTGTCGTTTTGAATACGACAGGGATCTGACTATAAGGTGAATTAGCTGAAGAGGCTATTTTTAAGGATGAAGATCGTCTTAAATTTGAAATTGGTTTCGTGACACGAAAATGAAGAAGAACTCGTGACAGGATAAGTATGAGGTTAAAGAACCATTGTGTTGTTTGAAACGGAACTTCGAAATTTGTATATGTACCTATTTTGATATGATTGTATTTTTACATTTATTGATTATTTAAAAAAAAGGTTTGTTTCTTAATAAGCAGTTGGTAGATAAATATACTAGATCAGGTATGCCCGCGGATTTTATCGTGTACAGTCCAATACTTTAAATCGCATGCCGAAATCGGGCCCCATACTACAATGACCAACCTTGGACCCTAATCATATACCATTCTCAATATTTTCATACAAAAAAGCGGCCAAGTGCGAGTCGGACTCGCACATGAAGGGTTCCGTTAAATAAATTGCTTTTTACGATTTATGACGTATTAAAAAAACGACTTACTAGATCTCGTTCAAACCAATTTTCGTTGGATGTTTGCATGGTAATGTACATCATATATTTTTTTCAGTTTTATCATTCTCTTATTTTAGAAGTCACGGGGGGGGGGGACACATTTTACCACTTTGGAAGGGTCTCTCGCGCAAACTATTTAGTTTAGAAAAAAATGATGTTAGAAACCTCAATGTCATTTTTGAAGCCCTATCCATAGATACCCCATACGTATGGGTTTGATGAAAAAAAAATATTTTGAGTTTCAGTTCTAAGTATGGGAAACCCCAAAATTTATTGTTTTTTTTTCTATTTTTGTGTAAAAAATTTAATGCGGTTTACAGAATACATCTACTTATCAAATTTCAGTTTTTTGCCATTTGGCTACGGAACCCTAAAAAAACATAAACACGATCATTGAACCCGCGAACGTGATATATCATACGTAGGCAGTTCATTACTATGTTAATATGCCCGCCGAATACAGCAGTCAGCAACCCACAAATTAATCCCAATCTTCGTTTGCAATAATGGAAATGTACAAAATACGTGTTTATTGTGCAACCACGTGTCTAAAGAACTCGTTCGCGACAATCGCTCAATGAGTGTCCAGCACAGGTGCAGTCGCCGACAGAGACGTATTCATATTGCGCCTTATCACGGGGGAATAAGGTCTAACTGTCAACATATCTTTGACGTCTACCGTAAGTACCAATCTAACCAATGCATAATATTTCCAGTTTCGTTCCTACTATACACCGGAGATACCTCTGGAGATTTATGCGTCCATAATAGGCTACAGTCTACCTTGTGGGGGGCCTACCCACGACGCCGCGCCTTCCGGTACGTGGTCGCCATTCGAGAACCTTTCCGCCCCAACGGTCATCGGTTCTACGTGCAATGTGCCCCCGCCCACTGCCACTTAAGTTTAGCGATTCGGAGGGCTATATCGGTTACCTCCTTCCAGAGCACTTTAGGTTTGAATCGTTTACGATCTGTGGCCATATTGACTCCTTGGACGTTTTCACACTTAGACATAATGACACCTTCGGGAGTTCGACTCTTTGGACGTTTTAACCCTTGGACATTGACTCCTTGGACATTTTGACCTTTGGACATATTGACTCCTTGGACGTTTTGACCCTTGGACATGTTGACTCCTTGGACATTTTGACCCTTGGACATATTGACTGCTTGGACATATTGACTCCTTGGACGTTTTGGCCCTTGGACATGTTGACTCCTTGGACATATTGACTCTTTGGACATTTTGGCACTTGGGCCTATTGACCCCTTGGACTTTTTGACCCTTGGACATGTTGGCTCCTTGGACACTTGGATCTATTTACTCATTGGACATTTTGACACTTGGACATATTGACTCTTTGGACATTTTGACTCCTTGGACATATTGACTCCTTGGACGTTTTGACACTTGGACCTATTGACTCCATGGACTTTTTTACCTTTGGACAGTGCCCTGGAAGGGGTTACCTTGCTTCTGCTGCGGATAGCCTCGTTTCTGATGCGATCACACAGACAAACTCCCAACATAGCCCTGATGACCTGGTAAAGGTCGCGGGAGTCCGCTGGATGCGGGTGGCGCAGCGCAGGACCGGTCACTTTAGCACTCCTTGGGGGAGGCATATGTCCAGCAGTGGACGTCTTTCGGCTGATATGATGATGATGATGATGATAGGCTACAGTGACCGCTTACCATCAGGCTTGTTTGCCACCGAGGTGGTATAAAAAATAAATAAAACAATTTGAGTGACGTACCATTGCGCGATATAATAGGTATGCAACTAGGGCTTCCAAAATTACGGATATTTCAATTACGTAACCAATGCAACACTAATTGTTCGCATATTTTATCGGGTATTGGTACGTCGCAGGGCATAAAACATTATTCGCACAATCGGACATCCCATAAACTTCGCAGTCTTCGCACAGTTGAACATCGCGCAATCATACTTATTTTTTATATACAACGTCGGTGGCAAACAAGCTTACGGCCTGCCTGATGTTAAGCAGGTACCATAGCCTATGGACACTTGTGACTCCAGAAGAATCACGAGCGCGTTGCCGACCCTTTATTTACTTGAGGATTCGCTGTGTTGGCAGATAGAGACATGCAGGTCCCTCACTCCCAACACAGCGCATCCTAGGAGCTCTGGCGACCTTACTCACCACCAGGAACACAACACCACATGTTTCATAGCATGCAATAATATAACAACACTACAAACCAGTGGTGCTATTATGGCTGCGGTCTTCTGTAAGGTACTTCACACTATTGCCATAACAGGGCTGTTATTCGGAACGCTTTTATTCGCATCACCTCACCCGTCACGCCTAACGAAACTTGACCTCTGATTACGCTTACTTACTACCAATCGCGACGTCATGATATTTTTGTGGGTGAACGGTGAGGTGAGATTAAACAAGTTTCAGAATAGCGCGGCAATAGTATGGTCTGTGAAAGCACTTAAGACCTTCCTGCATGTAGGCGAATATCATTAGACTAACGAAACTAAACAAACAACGATTACTTGAAGCTCTTGAAAGCCCTTTCTGGTAACGATAACCAGGTTTACCTACGAAATGTTTTTTCCTAATCAATGACCCGTTAGCAAACTTGTACAAAACTGAGCCTATAAATCATAGAAACAACACAACTCAAATGCTGCTTACCAAAATAAATATAATTATGATTAATATTTGAATGTCAAAACAAACAGATGTGATAAATTGAGATACAAGATTGGAAAGCCCCAGTGGAAATATCAATTTCAACTTTCCAAATCGTTTATCCGGTTTCATCGGAGTTGCTTAGTAGTGTTTAGTTTATGCGTCATGTTTATGTTTGGGCATAAACAGAAACAAGCATTGTCCTTACGGTCCAAGGTTCATCAACATAAACAAATGCAGTTTGTTTAAGCTATAAGTGTCCTAAGCGAAGGGTATTAGAGCGACACGTGGCTTTACGATGCATTGTATAACGGTGTAACTAGGACGTGTTCCTAGTAAGTTAGGTGACCAAAGCCCCTAGGATACACAGCGTTGGCGGTGAGAGCCCTACAAACTTCGTTTATACTTCGTTTGCAAAGTATAAAATATTTAGTGCAAGAAAGAGACTTTTCGGTTTTTTACAATACCAGGTCATTTCATTACCCTAACATATGGCAGCAGCGTCTCTACCTAAGGGTACGCCATACTCGTCGAATTCATACTTATGAGAAATACTGCGCGGCGCGCCGATTAAAAATCACCATGTTTGCAATACAAGTAATACAACCCCTGAAATTCCGAACGGTCGCCGTAGGCCAGTGGGTTAGTGACTCTGCCTACGAAGGTCCCGGGTTCGAATCCCGGTCAGGGCATTTATTTGTGTGTTTATCACGAATATTTGTTCCAGGGTTATGGATGTTATATATGTATACATAAGTATCTATATGTATTTATTTATTATATATATCATCGCCTAGTACCCACAAGTCCCACAATACAAGCTCAATAGCTTACCGTGGGCCTAGGTTGATTTGTGTAAGATTGTCCCGTAATGTTTATTTATTTATTTAATTGCTTCTTTTATCTCCTATTTATCTGGCCTGAACAACGAACCACTTTCAAAGCTACAAGCACGGTCCACTTCTAACGGGTCCTGGTGAGTCTTTCAATGAGTCCATTGCATTGCTGGGCTGGTCAAATTGGTTCCCAAATGTAATGACCAAACTGGTCCCTTACACGAGCAAGTGTAGCGAGTTGAAACTGGGTCGGACCGCCAAGAAGCCAGGTGTGGTTATTTCAAGCACCCATCACGCTAAGTGGCATCACCCTGCGAGGTTATAGGAAGCGAACGCCGCGAGTGCACTTATCCAATTTGAGACTATTATGATTTATTGGGAGACTGGGCGCCTGCGTCTTCGAGATGGAGGGAAACGATGGGCAAAAGGCACTTCTAAGACATTTCACATTATCGTAGGTTTAGAGTTTAGGCCTAATGATGTAATGATCAACTGAGCAATTTTGCACAATTTGCGGAGAAAATTTGACGGATCACATGACTATGAAAAGATGGGATGAAGTCTTCCCATCAAGGGCATCAAGTGCAAAGAGACGAATCTTGCTTTATTTTGTCTTCATGACGCGATAAACCTGCGGGGTAGGTAATTACGTTTTCGAACGAGCGTTAGTCCTAGCTAGCGCTCGTCTCAACTGTCATTTTTCCTTACAATAAAATGGCATTATGATTTTTACGTACGTGCGAAACGTTACGCAACTGACATGCTAGAATTCTTCAACTTCGACTAAGATATGTGAAATGAACCATCTTACAAATTTAAGATTCTTGTTTAGACGGAAACACCAATATTTGAATGAATTCATCATCAATTCATCATACTTACCTAAAATAGCAAATCCGAATCGCTAAACTTAAGTGGCAGTGGGCGGGGCACATTGCACGTAGAACTGATGGCCGTTGGGGCGGAAAGGTTCTCGAGTGGCGACCACGTACCGGAAGGCGCGGCGTTAGTAGGCCTCCCACATGGTGGACTGATGACCTGGTAAAGGTCGCGGGAGTCCGCTGGATGCGGGTGGCGCAGGACCGGCCATTGTGGCACTCTTTGGGCGAGGCCTATGTCCAGCAGTGGACGTCTTTCGGCTGATATGATGATGATAGGTACTTATACGGCGATGGTGATGAATTGATGAGGCATGACCTTAAATATTTCACCAACTTGAAGAATCTCACATGTCACCTAACAATTACAATTGTTCAACAATCTCTGTGTCTAAACGACTACGCTTGGGCTTAGGACAGACCGATGTTACTTGCCAACCCACGCAGAGAAAACTAAGTACTCTATTTGGGTTACATAGTAATTAGATTAATTAAAATCAGCACGGTACCAGTATTAATTCTCGGATTGTGAGTGGGTTGGGCGGATCTAGTTAAAGTGAAAGGTTTCACGAATACCATAAATTATTGCAGGAAAATGACATACAACTTCTTGATTATATATCTCTCGATGTAACACGCTCCTGCCCCGCTATTCTGTAACTTGTTTTAACCTCACCTCACCATTCACCCACAAATACAGTCATCATCATCATATCAGCCGAAAGACGTCCACTGCTGGACATAGGCCTCCCCCAAGGAGTGCGAAAGTGACCGGTCCTGCGCCACCCACATCCAGCAGACTCCCGCGACCTTTACCAGGTCACCTTGTGGGGGGCTTACCCACGCCGCGCCTCCCGGTACGTGGTCGCCATGCGAGAACGTTTCCGTCCCAACGGCCATCGGTTCTACGTGCAACGTGCCCCGCCCACTGCCACTTAAGTTTAGCGATTCCGAGAGCTATATCGGTTACCTTGGTTCTGCACACAAATACAGTCGTAGCGAGATAATTTTTTTTTTATTTTTTTTAATAATTTATTTCGGAAGTATTATTTCCATTCCTTAAGAACACGATTTTTTTTCCATACATTGTTGCATACAAATATGACTTTTCAAATTTGATGATAATTTATAATGTGTTTGATTCATTTTGTAATTTGTAATGTAACCGTGTTTAAGGGGCACACAGCTCCCAATGACCTTCGATCTGTTACCGTCCGTTTTTACGTGTTTTTTTTTTGGCTTACCGTATTTACAACAACGAAGTTAACCGAAATAGTATCCCATATTTACTTCAAAACTCATAGTTTTTGAGATATATGGCACTAAACTTTAGCAGTACTTTAGCACTCTCTTGGGTTGTTAGAAACGTAAAATAAGAACAGTTACATGTAAATTTCATATATAAAAGTGCATAAACAACATACTAATATCGAAAACAGAGCTTTTTTGGACCATGTTTGAATAAATCATAGAAAAATAAATATACATTTTTTTTTCAAAAAACTCTCTTGCAAAATTAGATAAAGTATTGAAGAACCGATTAACGTTTGTGGCATAAATATATATATTGTAATGACGGAGGAATATCAACTCAAAACTCATCACAACTAGTCAAAAAGCGCGTGGAGCCCCTTAAACAGTATTTAATAGAGTGCACAACCAGCTTCTGTAAAATTTTCACTTTAAAAAATACAGGCGATCAAATCAACACTTTTTATAAGTTCATATATTAATTACCAATCATTGTTCCTGATTAGTAATAACGGTATGAACTTGTAAAAACTGTCCATTTAAACATCCGTATTTTTTTAACACAACTTTTACAGAAGCTTTACATAAACTAAATTCAATCTTATTTATACCTACACAGATACCTCCATATACTCAGAATTAAATTGGCCAAACATATTTCTCATTTTAAATCATGCATAATATGCAGTTGTATACGACTGTAGTTGATACGAATGAATAGATATATATTTGTGGTATCGTGACGCCACGATTCGTAGTAACTATATAAGGTCTAGTTTCGTTAGGCGTGACGGGACGCAACTGTTGAGAAATGCGACCTGTGGATAAAAGCTAAACATCCAGACATACGAAAGATTTTTTGCCCAAGCTGAAGCAAAGAACATCGTTCGCTCCGCTCTCTCGTTCAAAAATAAACCGTCGCCCTATTGCTCATACCACAAGCCTTATTGAGCTGACTATGGGGCCAGTTCGATTCACATCAGCGTTAAGACGTCCACTGCTGGACATATGTCTCCCCCAAAGAGTGCCACAATGACCGGTCCTGTGCCACCCGTAACCAGCGGACTCCTTCTAGTGTTCCTTAATATTATATGCGTTCAACTTAAGCCGTGCGTACTGCAAACACGGTGACACTCTTTGGGTCCCGCCGGAAGATCAGCGCCGGCTCTTGAGTCAGCATTATGCTGAGGCGGGACCTTTCCGTGACTTTTAGTGTCCATAGGCGACAGTACCAGCTTAACATCAGGCAGGCCGTAAGCTTGTTTGCCACCGTCGTAGTATAAAAAAATATGTCCGATTTTCACTTGTCAGAAAACGGTTCACCGAATTCTTATAACCCACATACCTTGTTTACCATAGGTACTTTTGAAATTCTGCTGGTTTGTTTTCCCACATTAACGTTTTCCTGAAACTCAATGACCAGAAGAACGATTGTCAACATCATTATTTGACAACCGATTTGTTAATCACCTTTTTATAATTCCGATGCTAGTACTTTTGAAATTCCGCTGGTTTGTTTTCCCACATTAACGTTTTCCCGAAACTCAATGACCAGAAGAACGATTGTCAACATCATTATTTGACAACCGATTTGTTAAGAGTGCTCTACAAAAAAGCGCTCGCTCAGAATTCGGTATTTTGACACGCGTAGTGCGTTTGTGTGTGTAAATACTACTACCACCCACACAAACGTACCTAACACCCACATGCACAGCGCGATCGCACCAGCCGCGGGTGCCGTCCCTTTCTAGCTATATGTAAGTGCGATCGGGATAGAACTAACCGCGGAGCTTGCCGATGCAAATAGCTGTATAGCGCACCGTTTGAATTAACTCCGTGACCGATATTGATACTTGCACTAAAAAATGGTAAGTATTACTTCGCTAACATGATGTTCTAGAACATCATGTTAGCGAAGTTAGATAACTTGAATAAAGTAAGTATTTGATTTTTGAGCACAGGTTTTCTATTTGTATTAAAATACTATGATATGACAAAGTATAATATTTAGTTTCGTTTAATTAGTATAAAATAAACTAACGAGTTTTAAAGTTGTCAGTAATAAGAATAATAATTTGTTTTACGGATATTAATAGTTTGCATGTTATCTGAGTCTTATTTATATATAGTTATGTAATGAAATTATACCAGTAGACCCA
Source organism: Epinotia brunnichana (assembly GCA_963854355.1). Taxonomy (NCBI): domain Eukaryota; kingdom Metazoa; phylum Arthropoda; class Insecta; order Lepidoptera; family Tortricidae; genus Epinotia; species Epinotia brunnichana. Next base: position 26,908,562 of record OY977951.1, on the reverse strand, counting down.
CCACTAGGAAATTACTGGGTACTTACTACTTACGTATTCATTTCTTGAAGAATTTTTTTTTTGTTATGGACAGTAAAAAAAAACTGCCCTTCATAGAAATTGCTAATGTCCGTTACTTACCAAAGGAACTGAAAATTATAAATTATACAGACACAGCTTTTTATCTAGAATACAATTAATTAATGCGTGACTTTATTCAAAAGCCTAAAACCTCAGATCATAAAAAGGAAAAGATATGAAACGGGGGCTTGGCGCGTGTCGGTGCGACATGGCCAAATGGGCATGTCACTGCCCACCGCATGTTAGTCGCAATTCGCCGTGAATCTGAAATGTTCTTCCACGTTTACTCAAAATGCCGAAACGTAGCGTGGTTACATGCAAAAATAGGAATGAAACTAAAACCTACATGAATGGTGGAGTCACGCACCACATGTTAGTAAATATTTTAACAAATAAACGCAACGCCGCATCATTTCTCGGGATCGAACTAACATATCGAACGAAAAAGCATATTTTTGTTCTTTGCGTTGTACATTGAACGTTCAATACAGTAAACCACGGCGCAATGTATTAAACCACTATGGATATGGACGATGCTTGAATTTTTTAGTGGTACGGCCGCTGCTTGGCGTCGCAAACTAGAGCGGTGCCAAAGTGCAGTTACAATTTACGCGTAATCGATAAAATAGAAGTACGATATCATACTAGTTATTTTATTTCGACTACTTTCGCTGTTTTATTTTATTTCATTACGTGTTTTGGTTGGGTGCCTATCTTAAAGGTAACTAATAACATACTAATAAGATTAAAAGGCACAAAATGTTTACGGTACCTACTAATAAGATTTTCACTAAGTTGCAGTATGAACGGTAAATAGACATATTAAAATTGTATATACAAGTATATAATTTAGTTGCAAATGGCTCCAGAACTACTTAAAATGTGATATATTACCAATAATTTATTTTAAATGAGTATTTTTTTACTTTCATTTGAAATGTGATAATTGAAGAAGAAATCTCGGTTTCTTATTACAGTTTTCCAAAGAATCCGAGTAGGTACTAAAAAAATGGATAGATGCTACTGGCAGAGGTCCTAACTGGTTTCCTGTACAGAGAAGAGTTAATGTGTTCGTAACATTTTCAAGAAAAATGTTTCCAACCACTTAATAAGAGCCGTACACTGTTCGAATATTTGACACCTCGCTTGCTTGAAACCTAGGTGTAGAATGTATGGTAACACATCTTCGCACATCTTTGGTGGATACTCGCCCTTAGCCTTAAATCTCGTAATATGAGTAATGGACATATTATTTCGCGCCAAAATGCGAGTCGGATCGGCCTGGTACCTACAGGTCAAAAATATCGATGTGACCAGAGTTTTAAATGTATGTGAACACGAACTTATAAAAAGCCGTTTATGTTACTCTGTAGGTATTCGTCGATATTTTTTACTTTTGCGATTTATGGTAAGTTTACAACCCGTGTTATTTAAACTTGTAGCTAGAAGTTTAAATACCACCACATAAACTTACCATGTCGTTGAAGTTGTTACCCATCAATATCTTAACATAATATTAATTTTAATATCAATGTCGATAAAACATAATTTTAACGTTTGTCGCCCCCCTAGTGTAGTGCGTTTAAGCCAATCACAGCCCGTGTTTGCATGTTGCCGTAGAATCACTGGCAACGCCCGAGTCTTTGTTTTTACACGGTTCAATGTGTGTGCCTGTGGGCGCTGCGGTGGGAGAAAACTGGGGACATCGGTTTTGGTTGAAATTAAGCAGTACGGCACTTCTCCCTTTTTTTATGTTCTGAGCCTAAAACCTATGTCACTTTTTAGGATTCCGTACTCAAAGAGTAAAACGGGACCCCATTACTAAGACTCCGCTGTCCGTCTGTCTGTCCGTCTGTCACCAGGCTGTATCTCATGAACCGTGATAGATAGAGATTTGAAATGTGATGTATTTCTGTTGTCGCTATTTATAACAAAAAATACTAAAAAACAGAATACATAATTTTATTTTTATTTTAGTTTTTATCTGTTTCTTTTTCTTTTACAATCTTACACAAATCGACCTTGCCCCAAACTAAGCAAAGCTTGTACTATGGGTACTAGACAACGATAAACATACTTACATAGATAAATAAATACTTAAATACATAGAAAACATCCATGACTCAGGAACAAATATTTGTGCTCATCACACAAATAAATGCCCTTACCGGGATTCAAACCCGGGACCTGCAGCTTCGTAGGCAGAGTCACTACCAAGTTACTAACTAGGCTACAGGGGGTTCCTATACAACAAATTTTTTGCCGTTTAAAGATATAGATAATGGTACGGTACCCTTCGTGCGCGAGTCCGACTCGCACTTGGCCGGTTTTTTAAACATTTATTTCGAAATAAAGAGTGATACTCGGAAATGTCGAAGGGAAGGTCAATCGTCAAATCCGACTCGGCTGGGCAGCATTCGGGAAGCTACGGCACATCTTTTCGTCCAATATTCCGCAGTGTCTCAAGACGAGAGTCTTTGACCAGTGTGTGTTGCCAGTGATGACATATGGCACGGAAACGTGGTCGCTTACTAAAGGCCACATAAGAAGGCTCAAAGTCACTCAAAGGGCAATGGCTCTCCATTGCCCTTTGAGTGACTTTGAGCCTATGCTATGCTATGCTGGGAGTTTCTCTGCGCGATCGCATCAGAAATGAGGCTATCCGCAGCAGAACCAAGGTAACTGATAAAGCCCTCCGAATTGCTTAACTTAAGTGGCAGTGGGCGGAGCACATTGCACGTAGAACCGATGGCCGTTGGGGCGGAAAGGTTCTCGAGTGGCAACCACGTACCGGAAGGCACAGCGTGGGTAGGCCCCCCGCAAGGTGGACTGATGACCTGGTAAAGGTCGCGGGAGTCCGCTGGATGAGGGTGGCGCAGGACCGGCCATTGTGGCACTCTTTGGGGGAGGCGTATGTCCAGCAGTGAACGTCTTTCGGCTGATATGATGATGATGATGATGATGACTCGGAAATGTAATAAAACCACGTAAAAATCTTCCTTTCCAGTGTAAACCCCCGGTGTGTGTTATTATTATATATAAACGAAAATAATTACTAAATGCAAGGTAGGATCGTGCTGTACTTAACAAACGCCATATAAGCTTGTTTTTTAAAAAGTTTTTTATTCATCTTGTTATTTTCAATAACCCTGCATATTATGTCGCTGGTTCGTGGGTACTTGTACAGACAAATCACACAAACCCAAACAAGATAGGTCTATCTATTTTATTTAAGGAGTTCCCATGACCACCTTCCATCATCAGATCCTGGAAATCATCCATCACCAAAGTGTTTACCAAGACAAAACAGATGAGCTCAAACTAGATGGGTTTATCTAGTTTAGTTTAGGAATTCCATGACCACCTTATAGCTCCATCATCAGACTCTGGAAATCATCCAGCACCAAAGTCTTGCCGTGCCATGACCAAATAAATGAGCCCAAATTCGATGGCTTTATCTTGTTGAGTTTAGGAGTTGCTATGGCCACCTTCCGACTCCATCATCAGACCAGCTCTATGATATTATGTCACCGAAGATACGCAATTGTACCTAATTTGAAGATTTCACCCAAACTCCCATACATACATACATACTAACAAGGTGGACTGATAGTAACAAGTAAATAAATTAAATCTATCAAGTATCACGATCACTCGTACAATAATAATTGACTATAGAACGCGTAGTTTAGACAAAAGGATCCAACCCACAAGACATCACCATTGAAATGTATGACTTTTGTTTTAGGTAGAAGGTTCAATTTCAAATGTTACGTATCCGGTGGGTTTGAGCCTTTTCGCTACACTACGTCATATATGGCAGCTATGCAATTCATAACTTGTCTCGATTAGCCTCACGAATGTATCCCCAGTATAGTTTGACCCCGAGGTTGGTAACAACTATGCCTAGTCGGAGATCAAAATAATATTATTTTATCTGAAGAATGGCCGGTTAGCTTCGTGAATAGCCACAAATAAACACACTACACGTCTGTCTCGGAGGGCTATTCAGCCGGTACTGAGATATATTCCCGATTTCCCGCGCGACGGTAAATTTATACTAGTTTTGAATAATTATTTATAAATATAAATTTTGACAAAAGTTATATTTTTTGGACTGGATCTTGTTGGTACAAGCATGAACTTTAATGTTGTGTAAAATCCTTGAGTTTTCAGTACGATTTTGTTGACAAATATGGTGTAATTGAGAACAGTTTACATATATATACGTGCAGAATAAGGAAAATTCGAGGCGGCTAGGTGCAATGGCAACATATTACGCTAGTGAAAATAGAAAAAAACAAGTAGGTTCTCATATAACATCATGGAGTATTAGGGGCTCAAACTTATGACTCTGCGCTCTCTTCAGAAAACTACTGTCGGTAATCGGGTATTTTCGGTTAAAGTATTCAGTTCTTCGTAAATTGGAGGCGGCTAGGACCAATATGAGGAGTTTACCTATGCAAATAAGTAATCAGGATCTAGAAAAAGCTCTCCGTTTCTTAGAATTACAACGTCAAAAATCCGTCATTCTCGCTTATTCCTGACCAAAAAACGAGCGCCCTCTTAATCACCTTTTCATAATTCCGATGCTACGTAAGATCTAAATCTCATTTTCCCTAATATCATTTTACCGTTACAAAATCTCATAATACCAACTAAAGTGCTGCACGAGTTTTTAAAAAGGCCAAAGGGGGGGGGGGGGGGGGCAGAGCCCCCCACAGTAAAGAAAAAACAATCGTGACAATGGGCTTCTGACCTTAAATTTGTTTACGATGCCATTCGAACCAGTTTTTGTAGATGAACAAATGCTTGTATGGAAGCAACTACATTTAACGGACATTAATACCCAAAAAATCGAGTTAAAGACGGACCTCGCTGACAGCAGCCGAAACGCTTCATACTGATTGGCTTTAAAGTATGACGTCACACCGTGCAATTTGTACTAACCGTTGCATGGAAAATTAAGTAAATTGCTGTTTCAGTCGCGAAATACTGCGTTTAGGTCCATAGTTGTCGTACAAATTTGTTTCTATAAAAGCGTAAGGATTCTATTGGTACCTTTTAATTTACTCTTGAACAATAAATAAAAAAACTTTTTTTTCTAAAATTACAAGGTTCATATCTTTTTATGATTTGAATTATATTTTGTAATTTATACTTTATTACAATCAGTTGATGGTTTACTATCTATTTAGCAACACGACGTTATCAATTTTAACACCACGCAACAAGCCTATTGCATTTATGGTAGGTTAGGTTATGGTTATCTTGTGTCCCTTAAGGTCGAACGAAACGCACAGACAGCGGTGGCGGCGCGGTGCGGTGCGGTGCTGCTGCTGCATATTAGCTCGAACATTACAACCCGTACCGCCTCCGCACCGCACTGTGCCGCACCGCAACCGCTTTCAGTGCGTTTCGGCCTTTAGAGCGGAAATAGGCACCCCGCGAAGCGAGGTGACGTCGACACGCTGGCGGTTAGGTTAGATTAAAATAATCGGGGGCGCTATGTCGGGTAACCACCTCGAGTGTCTGGACTCTACCGATTCCTCTTGATTCGGTTAATCCGCAGGAATGGGTAGTGTCTTGGCCGGTGCGCCCTAGAGAAAACGGCAAGTGATAATTTAGTGAACCCTAAGTTATCGCTTGCTGGTGTTACCAATAATCCGACACGGGGGGGTCAGGGGGTTCCGCCCAGCAGGGAATCGCAAGATTCCCCAGGTGCGGCTTGAGGGAGAGGCCATTGCCGTTTGCCTCTATAATAAATAACGGACCCGGAACCCTGACAAATCATCTGCTATCAGAGGATTCATGTTAGGCGCGGGGGCTGCGACCGTCAGGCCGGGGCCGAGTTGTGGCTGCGAGGGAGAAAAGCTCTATAAAAAGTTACAAGGGGACCTGAGAGGGTGAATCCGAGGTATATCACCCTCTCCCGGCGTAGAGGTCCTTTGGTCGGGTCGGGAAGCGTGTGGTGTCGCCCTGCACGCTTACGACGGGAGGGGGGGCTTTTACCTCAGTAGTGAGGGCAGCTGCGGCTGTTGCCGAGGGGCGTCGTGGTGAAATGTTCGCGATCCCATGACGCCCCTACTACACGGCAGAGAGGGCATACCTTGGTGGTTTTAGACGGTAGTCCGGGGGGTTCCCGGGAGCCCGTCATACCCATCCTAGTTCCTCTGCTAGGTGGGATGCGTATTAAAGGCATTTCCACAAGTAAAAAAATAAAAAATAATAAAAAAAAAGGTTAAAATAATCGCCGTGCGTTAGGAAACGGAATTTGACATTTTGGTCGATTTTTTGGTATAGCGATAGCGGGATAATAATATTTTGGACTTAATACTTTTCGGCACCTAAATCTAGTTGACAAATGATACTTCAGAATTTTAATAAGTGTCTATTCGAATCATAAGCGAATCAAAACTGCAACGAACTGAGAATTGGGAAAATAATAATATGGGAAATGTAATTTCGGGCAAACAAAATTTCCACCAAATAAAATAAAGCGAAACGTTTTCGGGATTTTAATAATCTGAATAACAATTTTCGAGTTTATGATAGAGTAACCAATAATTAAATTAGACAATGTTTTTTTTTGTACTTTTATCTCAGTTTACTTTTATGTCATGATCATGACGTGTCTCACATGAATCATGAATAAATATTTTTTCTTTCTTATACCTATTATTGAACGACGGAGCGAAGCGAACGAAGTTCTCCGTTTCAGCTTGGGCAAAAATTATTTAGTATGTCCGGCGTCTGTCCGGCTGTTCTCCTCTACAGGTCGCATTTCTCAATCAATTCTCGTGAAATTTTGTGAGCAGGTTCAATAATGATAAGTATAGAATTTTTAACGACCCTGTTTTTCAAAAATCCAATTTTTTTTCGATTTGAGGCTCGCTTTTACACCTCACAGAGCCACAAATTTTATTTATAGGAACTAAACCGTCGGGTGACAAGCAAAACTCACTAAGTAACAAATACCTACTTAAATCAAAAGTCGTACAGTAGACGGCAAACTTCGTGCGCAAATGAGGGGAAGTGGGGGGGGGGGGGCAGCTTGCACGTACAATTCGCCTTTGCGCAGGCAAGGTCATTTGCGCACGAAGTTTGCCGTCTACTTTGTATCTCGATATCGACTACGTACCGAGATACGAGGTTTTGAAGAGCAGTGACAGTTTTGGTAGTGACTTTTGCTTGTCACCCGACGATACGGTACCTAGTCCAATTATAATAGGATTCGACCTATACTGGATTGTCCGAGTAAGGATATACAGAAACAAAAGCTGCATAGATTACATATAAATCCGCGGAAATTCTTTGTTTGTAAAACACTGCTATTGCGACCACAAAGCATATTGACTATACAAATAGCGCTCTATTATTTCAACACTGATATGCGATCTACATACCAGAGTCGACTCACCACCACTCGTGCGTCGGTTAAATTGTAGCAAAATAACACGTTCAAAATGACATACACAGATCCTTATTCCCTAGACATTAGAGTTCGTGTGTAGATCATTTTAAACACTAGGACTGCTTAGCAACTTCTGCTGCTGACTGTATAAGGGCATTTTTTTTCTAAGTGTACCATTTTATTTGAATAGGCGTCATTCCATTACTTGAGAGGGCTACTTAACCATACAAATAGTAACGGAATGGACGTAACGGAACGAATACTTCGCAGATTAAAACACGTGTTTAATATTAATATACTGTTTTTAACAATTGTAATAGTATTTTACTGACATCATGGTTAATGATAATGACAGATTAAGACAATTGAGTCGCATTAGCAGAAAAAATTATAGGAACCTTCGTAATCTCGTAACGGAACCAGGACACAAGTTTTTGGGTCCACCACTCGACGCACCGTTCGCACGCGATTTCTAGCCACTACTGACAGTTTGTAATGTAACGAATGATGTTACGTAACGGTATGTGATGCTAGATGAAAATAAACACCTAAGTTGGTAATAAAAATACCTCGTTCCCACAAAATCATCGTAACAGAATGTGGACATCTCCACTTTTCCAAAATCACTGGACAAGATAAATTTTAGTTTATTACGTAAAAAATACTTTAGCGAGATAAATATAAGGTTGATTTAAGAAAATTCATGTTTTCCACTATCAGAAACAAGTACCTATTTCCAGGCACAATATACAAGTCCTAATACATCGAATCGATACTTGAAGTTGGCTTTCCGCAGGTGGACAGGCAAAAATCGAGGGTCGGCAGCCAGAAAAACCAAGAAAATGTGGTAAATTTAATGATAAATGATAGGTTTTTTTGGGTTTTTAAACGATTTAGATATATTATTTTGATTATTACGACCGCTTTAGCCTAGTTGGTAGTGACCCTGCCTACGAAGCAAGAGGTCCTGGATTCGAATCCCGGTAAGGGCATTTATTTGTGTGATGAGCACGAATATTTGTTCCTGAGTCATGGATGTTTTCTATGTATTTAAGTATTTATTTCTTTATATAAGTATCTATATCGTCGTCTAGTACCCATAGTACAAGCTTTGCTTAGTTTGGGACTAGGTTAGGACGCAAATATTTATTTAAATATTTATTTATTATTGACGTTTTAAAATCGCTACAAGTACAATTTTTCAACGTGTTTCGTATTTGTAGGGTGTCAAAGGCACTGGACACGCCAAAAACATCAAGGTGCAAGAAAAATAAAAAATGCCCATAAGATTCCCTTCGAAATCCGAATTATATGAGTATTAAGTTGTCAAGAATAATATAGGAATGGCCGCGAAAATTTTTAATCATCTACCTGTTGATATCAAGCAAAAAGAAACTGTTTTAGATTTTAAGCGGGCTTTAAGTGTATTTCTAGTTAAAAAAGCTTATTACTCAATCAACGAATACTTAAATGATAGGTTTAATCTGCTATAATGAACATGTTTTAGTTATAAGATCTTTGTAAGCCTTGGGGCAGAACATAGCTGGACTAATTTATATGTACCTACCATCTAGCATAATTACATTATGTGCCTATTGTTCACAAATAAATGATTTGAAGTTTGAAGTTTGAAGAAAGTGTTTCATTCAATAAGATAAGGTGGAGCGACGTAGTGAGTAAACAGCCCCTAGATTAGTAACAACTAGGGAATGCAATCTCGCGAGATCTCCATATTTTACGAGATTAGGTTTTTACAAGATTGATCTTACCATATAAAAGACATCATGACAAAAGTTTCATCTGACTGACAAATTAAAACCTACTATTCCTTAATTAAAATTGTATTGCTCTCAATTATATTAAAACCTGATGGTTAAATAAATAATATTGATAACAAGTATTTGTTTTATTTTTATTTTATTTTATTTAATGTAATAATTAGCACTGACAAATAAACCTTACGTACTAATTTATAATAACTAGTGTTCTATTATGAAATTAAACGGATATTATAAACCACTACATGTAGTTTTTATTTTTATGTCACATGTCGATAATAATTAAGAGCACGTGTTCACATGAACGGGTAAGCTTCATCATCATCATCATATCAGCCGAAAGACGTCCACTGCTGGGCATAGGCCTCCCCCAAAGAGTGCCACAATGGCCGGTCCTGCGCCACCCTCATCCAGCGGACTCCCGCGACCTTTACCAGGTCATCAGTCCACCTTGTGGGGGGCCTACCCACGCCGCGCCTTCCGGTACGTGGTCGCCACTCGAGAACCTTTCCGCCCCAACGGCCATCGGTTATACGTAAGCGTATCGGGTAAGCTTAGTTGAATGTAAGTATAAAACAATTCAATATCTCTATCTACTGGATCCAAATTAAGAGGGCGTGCATGTGCACACTAGCGCCACAGGTAAATAATTGAGATTATTAGTGAGCACGTCAACGGGCTCTTAAGGCCTCCACACACCGGTCGCGTGCGCGGGGCGGGCGCGGGCCCGCGCAAGTTGTAAAACATTGAAACTACACTTCAAACACACATCGAACGCGGGCGCGCCGCGTTCGATGTGTGTTTGAAGTGTAGTTTCAATGTTTTACAACTTGCGCGGCGAAATGGAATTCATAGCATTTGCATACGACAAATAAAAAAACCAATCTCGCGAGATTTCGTTAATCTCGAAATCACCGGAGACTGACTTTGTGGTCTCGCGGGATCTCTGCTAAGTATGAAATCTCGCCAGATTGCATTCCCTAGTAACAACTATTCGGGATCAGAGATCAGAATATACTGGTAAAAAGTAAAGTAAAGTAAAGTAATTTATTTTGCGTAAAACGTGGTACAGAAGATGGTATACATATATCACAGAGAAACACACATTTCACCAGCAACTGGCATGCAAAAATTTGAATATACCTAACGAAATAGAAATTAATCATAATGGATTTACACAATAAATATAATGTCAATTAAAATTCAAATTAAATTAGTTAAGTCTTAATACAAATTCAAGTTTTTATAATAGTCAAAGTACTCATTTACAGTATAAAACGATTTGCATTATTAGTACTGGTTTGCATGAATCGTTGTTGGTGAATGTCGTGAATACCAGCCCTTATCTGTTTATACATCGCGATTTGAAATGTACCATAAGATAGGATTTAAACATACATTTTATGCCCTTTGTGTTCTCACGTTTTCCATGGTCAATTACGGGATATGGTCGAGCGTAGTTAAAGTTTTATAACAGCGATAATGTGGTATTTGGTGTTATCAAACATACATTCTTTGGTTTACGTTGTTCAGCAATAAATTATAATAAGTTCTACTCTACGATTTAAAATTTTCGCACGGCAATCACAATAATAAATAAATAAATAAATAAACATACTTATATAGATAAATAAATACTTAAATACCTACATAGAAAACATCCATGACTCAGGAACAAATATTTGTGCTCACCATACAAATAAAATTTCCTTACCGGGATTCGAGCCCAGGAACTCTCGAGTCTTGACTCGTAGGCAGCGTCAGTAACTACCAACAAGGCTAATAGCAGTAGGTAGGATAGCTCAAGAAAATTAGCTGAAAATTTGGCAAAATTAATGGAGAACTTTTATCTATCAGGATATGTAGGGTATAGAGCAAAGTCAAATAAAAAGTGTGTAAAAACGAAATAATCCTTGATACATTTACTATAAACCTTTTCAACACATTTGCTCGTAACGTGCCTCTTATTGTGCCGCTTTTGGGCTCATAATCCTGGGTATTAAACACGCGTGTTTAATAACATTACGACACTCGTGTAGTTATGTTTATATCCCGATTAAGACACGATGGCACCTTGCAGCAAGGTGTATGTATGGACTCGGCGCATTCTTAAATTGAACGGGTTGTACATGTTTGTTTTTAATTCTCGGCAAATGGATTCTTACTCGACTAAACAAATTAAATCCTTCTTGTGAATTAATTGATTATTTCTTCTTGGATATGGGGTACATTTTTAGAGCTTTTTTAGAGTTCCGTTCGTCAAAAGGAAAAACGGAACACTTATCCGATCACTCGTGTGTCTGTGTCTGTCCGTCCGTCTGACACAGCCAATTTACTCCGAAACTACTGGACTGATTGAGTTGAAATTTGGTAGAAATATGTAAATCGGTGACCCAAACGCGGACGTGTAACGAAAACAAATGAACTTTAAACATGGTTGCCACTTTTGGAGGGGGGGGGGGGGGGGGGGGGGAGGGGTAAATTAGAATAAAAAAGTTTGAACTATATCGTGTCATATCAAATGAAAGGCTACATTATAAAGATCTCAAAAATATATTTTTTTTCATAATTTTAAGATTTAATATAAACAGGTTTGAAGTTATTTAAGGAAATAGGCGAAAATTTACCATTTCCTCCCCCCCTTATCTCCTATAGTACTGGGCCTAAAAATTTGGAAAAAATACAGAAAATAGTACTTTACCTATAGATTGCAGGAAAACCTATAAAAGTCTATGGTATATAAAGTAACACCGTTTAAGCAGTACGAATATGCATAGTTCGCTGAATGGCCGAATGATTTAAATTTAAAAAAAAACATAGAGACGGTAACTGAAAGAGTTTAGAAATAAATAATATTATACCTTTTTAAAAACTTGGCGATAAAGTGTGAAGTTTTTGAGAAAACTAAACATACAGCTGAAAAAATATAAAAATTATTAAAAACGTTTGTCTTTGGTGGCAGATTGCGCTGAAACTATAAGTGATATCGCTTTGGTATGTATTAAAGGTTTATAGTAAATTTATCAATAATTATTTCGTTCTTACCCACTTTTTATTAGGGTTCCGTAGCCAAATGGCAAAAAACGGAACCCTTATAGATTCGTCATGTCTGTCTGTCTGTCTGTCTGTCCGTCCGTATGTCACAGCCATTTTTTTCCGAAACAATAAGAGCTATACTGTTGAAACTTGGTAAGTAGATGTATTTTGTGAACCGCATTAAGATTTTTACGCAAAAATCGAAAAACAACAATAAGTTTTAGGGGTTCCTCATATACAGAACTGAAACTCATTGGCCGCTTTTTTATGTATCGTGTACGGTTTCCTTTTAAAATGGAAAATACCGCGCTCTGGGACATTTTCAAGGGCTCGCTCGGGGGAGTGAAGCTCGCCCCGGAGGGAAGGTTATAGAGCAAAGATAAAATTTAACTGCTCTATAACCTACATATCCTGATAGATAAAAGTTCTCCATTAATTTTGCCAAATTTTCCATACATTTGAATCTAGTTTTCTTAAGCTATAAGGCGGTCGTCAAAAGCAAAACAGTGTCCAAGAGCTGTGTCAGTTGAGATAAGTGAGACGGATTGTTGTCAATCCGTCTCTTTCTACGCGTTCTAATTAGAAAGGGACGGATAGTCTATCTCGCCGCGACACAGCTCGCGGGCCGTCCTGAGGGCCTACCGCGAAAGGCATTCGAAGTTGTCCCTCTCTGTCATACTTACGAGTTCGTACGTAAGTGCAACAGAGAGGGAAAACGTCGAATGCCGTCCGCGTTAGGCCCTCTGAGATAACCGTGTGGGGCAAGCACAACACGACGCGAGACGAGAAAATCTGCTCTTCTCTTTCTAATTTCCATATTGTGAGTGAGACAGCGTGCTGAGTAGCGCGCGACGCGACTTGGCGGCTAGTTATGCCTTATGCCCCCATGTATAGATAAAAACACGCTACACTGATTAGACCTTAAGTCATTGCAACAAGGTTCACAATTGGTCACTGGATTCCTATAATGTATCTTTTTCTCTCTTTATGGATGGGTTAGAAAAGAGACAGAGATAGAGTGAACGCAGATTATTGGGCCGTACATTATGGGACTAGTGAACTGTCGTCGATGCTACGTAAACAGAATAACGGATATCCGAAACCTTAAAAGATTGTACCCTCTTCCGTCCGCGCGAAATAATCGAACTGAACATGATTTCCTTTAGGACGAGTATTTGCTTTACGGCGAAGTTACTGGAGATATAAAACGCGGATTGGGAGTATTGGGACTAGCTTAGTTGAATGTAAATTTAAAATAAGTCAATATGTCTTGCTTTATCTACTGGAGCCAAATTAAAACCTATTTTGAGCTCCAATATCAGGATAATTTCATTTAATTAAACTCAGTAGAATAGTCCAGGTAATGAACTGACAACTTGTATGGAAAAAATGTCAAATTTGGAAATAATTTATAATAGCTGATTTTTTCTTTGTAATGGATACATTATCAATTAAATAGTTACCTAGCGACAAAATCCAACAAAATTTCAGACATCAAAAAAAGGATAACTTAAGTAGCATCTGAAAAGTCAGAAAAAATATGAATAAATGGTTTTATCCTTATTTTGGTTCATTTACATTTGCTATATAATACCTATTCAAGATAAATAATAAAAAAAAAACAATTCATGTTTTATTTAAATCTATATAAATACTTCCGGATGGAAAGTTTGTTGGATTCTTGAATAAAGCATCTTAGAATAATGTTTTAAAATGATGGAAAGAAAAAAAACGCTATTATAAATTAATGTTTTTCAAAACCTTATTTTGCCTGGATCGCAGGTTCTACTACCATCAAATATTCCATCACCAATTTTTGTCTAGCTAGATTATGGTTTATAGGTATAAGACTTTAAACTCTCGCGCTTTTTCTCGCGTTTAACGGGTTGCACTTGGACCCCGTGTCGACACGTCAGAAATAAAACTATAGCATTAGACCCTTGAAAAACAATAATTTAAATAGGTATTGGCTTTGGGTGTGCTTTGGGTATGAATAAATTTATGTTTTTTCATTAATGTATAATTAATATTTTCTACTCAACATCATCATCATCTACATCAACAGCATATACCTACATGCCCCACTGCTGGGCTCAGAACTCTTCTCATAGATGAAAGGAAACATTTTAATTATTATAATTTTTTATCTTACACCTATGCATTTATTTTTACATTTTTTTTTGCAATGTATGTTATTGATGTGTTTTTGTTGAAAATAAAACTTTGTTTATCTTTATTTTAACTAGAAAGAGAAAATGCTTACTGCACCCTGAATGAAAGCTGGAAGCAGGTAATGGGGAATGGATGAAAATTTTAGAAGTGCCTGATTTTTTTTTTGGTGTTAGGAATAACCTTCCTTAACACCAGAAAAAAATTGCAGATTTTTCAGGTGCGTCAATTATTTTTGAAAAATATAAACAGTTTCCTCACTTACGTTTTGGATTTAGGATGGCGAATGAGAAACTTTCATTGATTCGTCTCATATTACAAAAAAAAATTTGAATATCTGACCCTGACAATGACAAATATAGCTGCTGCAGGTGTCAATATCATTGCTAGTGTCAGTTTACCACGGGTTTTTAAGATATTTTTTTAATATGAGACGAATCAAGGAAAATGTCTCATTCGCCGTCCTAAACCCAAAATGTAAGTGAGGAAACTGTTTATATTTTTCAAAAATAATTGACGCACCTGAAAAGTCTGCAATTTTTTTCTGGTGCTAAGGAAGGTTATTCCTATCACCAAAAAAAAAATCAGGCATTTCTAAAATTTTCATCCATTCCCCATTATGTTTTTATTTAAAATGTAATTTTAATTATGTAGATGTAGGTAGATATTTTTTTTTTTTACTGTTGTCTTATGTATTGTGTCACATCTTAGCCTAGTTTTTATGTGACGTTTCGTGTAAATAGGTAAAAAAAAAATATTCTGCATTTTGAACTCACAGCTGCTTAGGAAATACAGTTTTACAAATGGAGTCCGCACCCTTGTCTAGAGCTCCAACAAAATTTAAATTTTGCGGTCCATTTTTGCCTATGCAAATACTCTGTCCTGTTACATAGATGAAATGCAGTGAGGAAAATAAATTTGGGACACAATAAAATGTTAATGTTCACTAGGGAATCGCTGAATACACTGCTTACAAAATAATTAAATTCTACAGAACTTCAACTCACCTGAAACCTGGTAGCCGACTGCTGGTTCCTGAACCGAGACGGCTTCTCAACATCTCTGAAGCTGCTCTTAGTCACGGGGGACTGGGCCCTGTGAATCACCACACCATTGTTCACCTCCAGCAGCCGGTCCTTCTCACCAGCCTCTTTGTTCCTGAACTGCAGTCCTGATTCCGAATCCCCATCCAACCTCACCGGTATATCTGCTGGATACTGTATCTGGCCATTTGTAGCTGCCATAGACTTTGCGGAACTTATTTTTCTAAACCTCCCGATGATGACGTCCTCCTCATCGTCTACGGGTACCGCTAGTTTCTCGTGCACTGGAATACCGGGATTTGGGTCCGTTTTCACCGGACTCAATTCAATGTCTTTTTCGGGAGAACTCATTTTGATTATACGGCCGGCGTCTTTATTTCGAATATACCGATGTATTTACGCTAGATCAAAATATGTATCGACACATTTCCGACGACACTGCTAATTTGAATGTATTTGGTATCCCATAAATTATTAGGTCCACTTATTGTAAAGAAAATATATTTTCTGATAAATAAACACTACCACCGTGTTAGCATTATTGACGTTTTGCACAAATACAAGCCATAATTTTTATGAAGATTTAAAAACGTATAAAAGTGGTATAAAATACATCGACTTTCTGTTATAAAATTAATAAAATGACACTAGAATTTCAAAACACGTGAATCGGACGTGCAAACGCGTAAAGCACGTCCTTTCACGTAGACTGTTTTAAAATGAATGATTCACGGCCTGCAATCTTTGAACAAAATATCCGGGCGTTAGTATTGTGGTCACGTGATTGCACGTGATTGGCTAATGCTAGTGACTAAATATTTACCGCGCTTCCCTCACCCCCGCACCTACTGCCATCTTCAAGCTGTCCGAGCTGTCACTCTTGCCGCTTGTTTTTGAATTTGTTTGAGCGTTTTAACCAATATGTTTTGACATAAAAAAATAAATTAAAAATATGTAAATGTCAAGTTGAAATTTGAATTCAAATGTTTGAAGTTTGATTGAAAAGTCAGAAAAATGCGGATTTATCTTGCTATTTCGATATGTTTCGCAGCTTTTTCGTTTTAATTAATGTATTTGATCTCTTTGTGTACCTACTCGTGAACGTGTTGAGTTAGAATATTCCAGAGATAGAGACTCATTATGGGTGGAAATAGTAGGATAAAATTTGTGGTGTAAGAGAAAGACACAAACCAGGATTCTTTGGCCAACTCGTGATCCTAGAGTGCAATAGAGTATTGAAAAGCAACTTTGGCCTTATCAAGCAAGTATAGCCTGATATATCAGATCTCATAATAGGGATAATTCATATATTATATTTATTTGTTCCCATGCAGGAAATTGACGCCTTAGGTACCTACCTACCTAAGGTATGTACTTATGTGAACGAGTTAGGATAGTGTGAACGAATAAATCCTAAGCTTTTATACTTAGTTAAACTGAAGTGCTGTTTGGAGTGGAAACCCTGGGGCCGTGGGGACCGGGCGTGAAGGCCCTGTATAAGGAACTTTCGGAGCGGCTCATCCAAACATCCGGAAAGGGCTGGCAGCTATTTTGGCCAAAGGATTAGCCTTGCAATCCAAAGAGGTAACGCTGCCAGCCTTCTGGGCACCATAGCCAACGACGGCGACCTGGGGGTCATTTACTTTTTATAGTTTTAGTTTATAATTTAATTAAAGTGCTTGAGCGATATACCTACATATTGTAAACATAATTTATTGTCACGGGACTCGCGGGCAAGCTTGCCAAGTCTTTGAGTGAATTCGTATCCTTATTGCATAATTTTAAAATAAAAATACACACCTTTTAATTGAAGTTTTTTTTAGAATTGTTCTGTAACTTAGAAAATGTATATGTCTATTTAGAAAACTGGTGCACCCTGCAGGATATCTACTTGCCCCGTATAGGTAGGTACAGGTCGGCAAAAAAAACTACGGCTGATCCGTAGTTTTTTTCGGCCGAGCTGTGCCTACTGTACATAAATGGGGCATTGCTGATCATAAATATATACACATCGTAATAGTTCCAAACCTTCCTGCAGGAGGGCGACACCCATTTGGGCCGCCGACATAGATCTCTATTACAATACATTAAATATAGGTACTCTGTGCCACTGTGCCATACACTGGCTGTTCGTTTCAGTTCTCATGCCAAAACATACATCAAAATTAAAAAAAAAAAAAGGTCTCGTCAATTTCAGTGGAACCCTATTGGCTAAAATGGCTGTATGACAGTTGTGCGTCTGATACGTTAGTATCTCTTAGTAGTCTGTGGAATGATTGGATGGAATGAATCAAAGAGAATATAAACACTACGTTAAGGAATGAATGTATTCAATTCAATGAGAAAATGAATGAATGAAATAAAATTTAAACAACGTGACGTGAGGAGGGTGACCAGATGTCAGGAATTTTCAGCAAATAAATGAAACAATAAAATTTTATACACTGTAAACTTTTAGACAATGTGAGAGACAGTCGAACTTTAACGACACAATAGGTTATAGGTTATAGGTTGTACGCGGGCTGGGTTTCCGCAATTCGACGTCATAAATGCGCCTATTTTGCGTAGGGGTTTTGGCACTACTGTTATTCGTGCCAACCCAGTTCCACCAGGAAGCCTAGCAGACCCTTTATGTTGCCGACGGCCTCCGGTAGTGACCCCGGTGTTCCGAGGTGTTTTGCCCTGTATTCCGCCACTCCAGGACATGTCAGGATGACGTGGGCGGCTGTCTCGTCCTCTTCCATGCAAGCTCTGCAGAGAGGACTGTCTGTAACACCTAAAGTGAAAAGATGTTTGTTTAGTAGTGCATGACCAGTTATAGCTCCTGTCAGAAGACGGAGTGCCGGCCTCTTTAGCTGTTTTAGCTTCCTTGACAATCCGCGGTTGATTGTCGGGAGGGCCTCCCTGGTTTGCCCGCAGGGTGTTCCAATGTTTTTGGTGTTCTACCTTGGTGTTTAGTCGCAGTGTGCTCCGCAGCCATGCAGAGGGTAGAGGAATTGTGGGTTCCGGTCCTACAGCTCTTGACTCTGAACCCTCTCTAGCCAGTGCATCCGCTGCATCGTTACCGCGTGAATTGCTGTGCCCTTTGATCCATTGCAGGGTTATGTCGCTGTCATTACATACCTCTGATAGGACCTTGTGGCACTCGTGTATCAGCCCAGAAGTTGTTGCGTGACCTTGCAGGGCTTGCAGTACGGATCGACTGTCAGAAAGTATGCGGATGGGATATCCCCTTACCTCCCTGGAGGCGATTGCATGAGCAGCCATTATTTAACGACACTAGCTAAAATAGGTTTGTTGAACGTTTATGAATACGGCCAATAGTAATTAACTAAGTAAGTACTATTGTAAGTAACTATAATATTAAATTAGCTAAAATAGAACTGCACTCCTGTAAAAAAATATATTTAATTAGTTAAAGAGCGAATACAGCAGCAGATAAACCTTTACGGCTTTGTCCGCTGTACAAATGTTTTCTTTTGTATTGTTTTTATAGTAAAATAAATGAAAAAAAATTTTATTACAATAACAAAAAAGGTAAAGCCACAAGTACTTTGGAGTTTCATAAATTGTATCTTATAAATAATCGTAATTATCTTCGCTGCGTCAAGCTCGTGTCCAGAATTTTGGCCAAAAATCAGAAATTTTGTCAGGACTTTTCCGTACAATTATCACTTCTGATTTGTCGCATCCAATTTCTGACAAATTGTGGCAATTTAGGTATATCATCTAGTAAAAATAATATTGCCATCATCAAAGATTATATATTTGCCATAATAAAATTGTTGAACTGGCCATCAGACAATGTTTTATGTTTGACGTGTAATTTGAATTATGTTCACTTGACGTATATAAACTGGGAACAAGGGAATATTTGTTTTATTAAAAATTATGTCTCATGATTGTTACTTATTTTTCCTATGATATTGCTGTTCTCAATAAGATGCAAACGTGATGATAAAAAATATATAAATTCATCAAAGCTTGACTCAAATCGACTATAAAGTGCGTTTTTATAGCAACATAGAACCTTGAAAATACAAACTATTTAATAAATGCGTGTAAATTTGTGGAAAGACTACGATTAGTCAGTCAATTAGTCCGAAAGTGCGTTTTTATAGCAACATAGAACCTTGAAAATACAAACTATTTAATAAATGCGTGTAAATGTATTTAAGTATTTATTTCTCTATATAAGTATCCATATCGTCGTCTAGTACCCATAGTACAAGCTTTGCTTAGTTTGGGACTAGGTTGATTTGTGTAAGATTGTCCGCAAATATTATTATTATTATTTGTGGAAAGACTACGATTAGTCAGTCAATTAGTCCGCTTAAAAAGCAATCAGTCAGCTTCTGATAAATTGGGGCAGACAAAACATTACATGTAATGTACCTACTCGTATAGACCCCTTAAATTGTCACAATTTGTCATGGGGTGTAGTGAGGGCCTACCGCGAAAGGTATTCGAAGTTTTCCCTCTCTGTCAGACTTGCGAGTTCATACTTAAGTGCGGCAGAGAGGGAAAACTTCGAATGCCGTTCGCGGTAGGCCCTCTGTAAGTCATAATTGGATGTATCGTACAGATGTAACAATCCGAACACATGTGCATGCAGTTTCTCAGTAGTACTCGTTTGACAGTTGGATCAGTAGCGCAACATGCTTCTAGTCTAGCAATTAGTTAGCTTCGGACAAATTGGGGCTGACAAATCATGACCCCTTTAGAAAATGGATGCGACAAATCAGAAGTGATTATTGTATGGTTTGTAGAACCCTCAGCATGAGCCGGTCAATCGTTAATTGAATTAAATCTTTATTTCGGACTTTTGTATTACATATATATATTGTTAGTATTTTACTTAACCTTAAGCCGCGTCCGCTGCGCCATGTTTTCGTGGTTTTTAATTGTCAAAAATGTTTTGCCTATCTAAACAATACCCTATATAATTGTTTGCCGAAACTGACGGAAAACATGTTAGATGTTTGCAAACACCGAAAAGAGGGCGCAGCGGACCCGGCTTTAGTATGTTAGTCTTATATACTAGTTACATAATATAAATATTATAAAATAAATATAAATATTTGCGGACAATCTTACACACATCAACCTAGTCCCAAACTAAGCAAAGCTTGTACTATGGGTACTAGACGACGATATATATACTTATATAGAGAAATAAATACTTAAATAGATAGAAAAACATCCATGACTCAGGAACAAATATTCGTGCTCATCACACAAATATATGCCCTTACCGGGATTCGAACCCAGGACCTCTTGCTTCGAAGGCAGGGTCACTACCAACTAGGCTAAAGCGGTCGTCAAATAATAATATTTATAATATTCAATTTACTCTACCCTATCTATTTGCACACTAATTGTGAAACGGACTTAGTCTGCCCAACCCAGTGCGACAAGATTGGGCAGTCATACTTGTCTGCAATGACACTTAGAATGCTGTTGGTACTTCCCCTGCACGGCTATCACAAGACGGCGCGCGAGCTCTCTCGATTTTTCTCGCACTATCTGTCTCTCTCTTATTAGACAACTTAGAAAGAGAGGTATAGTGCGAGAAAAATCAAGAGAGCTCGCGGGCCGTCTTGTGATAGCCGTGCTTGAGTCGGCCCCAGAGTTCTCGTAGTGTTTCCACTTGAAATTTGGATATAGACATACTTGTATGAATTTTATATTCATATGACTTTAATACAATTGTAAACATTTATGATATCATTCATAACAATAGGTGTTTTCAATTTTGTTTGAGTAGTTGTTAAATAAAGTGGAAGTGTATACTCATACTCATTTATTTATAATATTATAAAAATATTACACGTCACATAATTATTCACAATTTTATATTATAAACAATTTTTTTTTTTAATGTTTATATATTCTATCATTCAATTATTATTTTCATAAAAAATATTTAAATTATAAAGTCTTAATGGCAACATTGTTAACTTCAAAAATGTATTTTTAGTGTTGTCAATGTCAATTGTCAATGTTGTTCGCGGGCCGGGCGTAACCGGTGCGTTGTAGGTGACGACCTTGAGTGATTTTTAATTTTATTTAGCCTTTTTGGTATATGTTACATAGTAGTTTACAATCACAACATGGGTTTTGACGAAGGAAGAATCGTCCTGAACAGCGAAAATGGGACTTATTTCGCAGGACAGACTGTACATGCGAAATTAGTGTTCCAACAAGATAAGGTGAAAACTTTTCGAGGTAACTATATATCACTTAGTAAATGTATAAGTACGTGCCTATTGTTTTAGGTAAAAAAATATATGTGTATCTTATTCGATGACATTAAATTTACATTGCAATCGGCTTCTCAAATGGAACAATTATTTTAAAGTTTGAACTTTGTGTCAGTAACAAAAATTCATCGAAAACTTTCTGGCAGTCGGTAAGAGGACGACGGGCTCGAGATATCGTTTAACATTTCTTGCCGTGGGTGGCATCATCATTATCGGAACAGATATCGAAATAGATGCAACTCAGCACGCAAGTAAAATGTATGAAATATTTACAGCCGATAAAGTACTCATAGTTAGATAGTTACAGGATCCGGCATCGATATTGGGGCAAGTATAGTATCGTTGCTGGATCCTACACAAATGCCGTAAAGGATGATGTGAACGTGAACACATTCAGGTTGCTCAAAAATATATGAACATGCACTAAAATATGCAATAGATGTATCTGATGGTGACTGTGCTCACCTCTCAATTTATTACCCAACACAATACTTTTGAGTTGTACACATTTCAACAAACATTTTCGTTAAGCATTTAATGGTATTATGCTTAGAGTGGAAGTGAAAATTAACCCAGAATATTATTTCTAAATGAGAGTTCAGAGCTTATTACATTTCCTTGAATTTAATTGAATGTGGGATAGGATTTAAGCATCTCTCTAAAAAGACAAACAAATATTAATACCTAAATGTTAGGGCACAATATTAAACAAATTGATATAGTCACAAACTATGTGACATGGTATAAAAAAAGCTACTGTTTTATGATGATTGCAATAAATATATACACAATAAGAGAACATCAGAAATATTCACCATTACCAAGCAAAACCCTGAACCACTAGCTTCATAGACAGACTCAATAATCTGGTACCCTCTGTCTGCACCTGCTTCCTGATGTTCACTATAAATAGGGTCCTGTCCTGGAATCCCTAAACCTTAAGAACATGAGACGATGATTGTAATCGCACCATCCTGGTTCACTTTACCGTCGTCGGCTGCCGTCACCCGCAGCTCCACCCAGGAACCACCCGTCGTCAGCCAGCCTGGATGGATGTAGATTTCTGGGACACCACTCTCCGACAATCACCAGTCCCGGCGCACGCGTCGAAGAGAATGTATGTGAAGGATATTGAAATTAAATGAATGTGATAATTTGATATAGACATAGAGTAATGAAT
Source organism: Epinotia brunnichana (assembly GCA_963854355.1). Taxonomy (NCBI): domain Eukaryota; kingdom Metazoa; phylum Arthropoda; class Insecta; order Lepidoptera; family Tortricidae; genus Epinotia; species Epinotia brunnichana. Next base: position 26,885,619 of record OY977951.1, on the reverse strand, counting down.
TTCAATAGAAACATGTTCTTTTTGCGTGAACACCTGATTCCGCTGTATAGCATCAGGGTAACCATAATTTACTGTATAATCCAGTAATCTGAAAATTCCAATATTTGAGGAACCTCTATCTTTTAATAGTGCTGGACTATGTTATAATAATAATAATAAATAAATAAGCCTTTTATTGGGGCGGAAAGGTTCTCGAGTGGCGACCACGTACCGGAAGGCGCGGCGTTGGTAGGCCCCCCACAAGGTGGACCGATGACCTGGTAAAGGTCGCGGGTGTCCGCTGGATGCGGGTGGCGCAGGACCGGCCATTGTGGCACTCTTTGGGGGAGGCCTATGTCCAGCAGTGGACGTCTTTCAGCTGATATGATGATGATGAAGCCTTTTATTTCCCATCATCTAGTGTTACATGTGTACCTTTATATAAGTATAAATTTTCTTCTATGGGGACCCCTATTTGGGTACAGGCCTCCTCCAGTTTGGTAATTTTTTTTGTGTCTTCAGCTGAGACTATGTTACTGTATGTTTAATATTCTATGTTATTTCAGGTATTTACGCCAAGGTCAAAGGTTTCTGCAAAGTCCACTGGACGAGCCAGCACTCCCGGCAGGTGTCTGATGGGCGGGGGGGACACCGCACACAGCACTATACGCAAACCCATGAATCTCATGAGGTCTATGTTGAGAGGAAGGTTTACCTTGTTGGAGGGGAGAGTGGTAAGCATTTTGTTATTTTTTTAAAATTTGTATCTATGTGTGTTTCATAACACGATTAGCTAACCACATTTGAGTTAGACTGTCCATGCTGGTTTAATCAAAAATCATTTGTAGAAATATCCAAATAGTTGTGGCATTCTTATCTAAATCGAAAAAGAAATGTTATTTCACCTCTCACTGCTACCTCAGTTAGTTTTATAGCCCCAGGGGTCTGACTTTTCCATTTGATCCAAAAAAGATGTGAGACATTCATAGAATTAGTTAGTGAAAGCTATATATAGCTTATCAAAGTAGACATCAGTTTGGACATCAATTGTTTTGGGAACTAAGTACTATTTATTTATTTATCGTATGGCGGTTACACACTGGTACATACAGGGTGGAATTTCATAAACTGTACATAATAAAAGGAGAAAAATTTGAGCCAATTTCATCGGTGAAACGGTGTTTTTTTTTTTTTTCTAGTCATTAGTTTTTTTTTTACAGAATTTTGAAATTTTTTGTAAAAACTCGGGTAATACACCTAATTCAGACGGTATAACTTTTGATCCAATGGTCCTAAAATGAAAATAAAAAATGCAGAGTATTACCAAAGGACATGTTAATAATTCTTAGTAACAATAGAAAACCAACTAGAAGAGAAAATCCGCAAAAAAAATTATTGTTTTTGAAAAATGGCTACAAAAATTACGAATTTTAAAAGAAAAACACAATTTTCTGAAAAAAACGCAGATTTAGTTACCATTTTTTTTGCTTAGTATTAAACCTCACTTAATGCCGATTCTAAAACCGTTTTTAAACTGTCTCAGACTTTGAAAAATACCACGCAAATGGGTACGTAAATCAAACCATAATTTTATTAATTTTAATCCTCTTAAAATCCTTAATGACCGTTTGTTCACAGGTAGTTGAAGGGTGTTATTGGGTTTTAGGTGGAAATAACAAATTACGTATTTAGTATTAATCCTCACTTAATGCCGATTCTAAAACCGTTTTTAAACTGTCTCAGACTTTGAAAAATACCACGCTAATGGGTACGTAAATCAAACCATAATTTTATTAATTTTAATCCTCTTAAAATCCTTAATGACCGCTTGTTCCCAGGTAGTAGAAGGGTGTTATCGGGTTTTAGGTGGAGATAACATGAGGGGTATAAAGGCATTGGGCAATAGGTCAACTATTCAGTCGAACTCTTAATGCCCAATGAGCTGGGCATCCATCCATTTGGAGAAACAGGCGTTGTCTCACATCTAACATCACATCTTCCAAAAGCTCTGGGAGCTCGTCTCTCAGTAACAGTAAAAATCTGTCGGCGTTCAAAGTATTCGGTAAGAAGACTGGTCCAATCAATTGATCGTCGAGTACCGCTGCCCAAACGTTTATGGAGAATTGGTCTTGAAAATTAGATGGTCTTACTAGGTTTGGATTATCGTGAGCCCATGTGTGTAAATTTCTGAAGTTAGTTATTCCCGTATGAGTAAATCTTGCTTCGTCCATCCATAAAATTCTTCTAGTAAATTCCGGATCCCTTCTGATATTGCCAAGTATCCAAGTCGACATAACACACCTAACGCGGGCATCGCCAATTTGCAAATTTTGTACCCGTTGATAATGAAATGGATGCAGTCCTTCCTTCTTCAAAATTTTCCAGACAGAGAATTTTGAGATTCCGTGCCTCAATGCCAAGCGTCTTAGACTCGTGGTTGGGTCCGCGTACAAGTCTCTGAGAACTGCTTCTTCTATGGCAACATCAATTATGTTTCCTGGCTCTCGGCGATCTCGGCCACCGTATCCCAGGCCAATATTGCACAACCGGCGATGAACTTCTTGAAAGTGGCGAGCAGCAGGTCTTGGAACGTCATTAGGATACTGCTCCAAATAGGCGATACACGCAGCTTTTGCAGATCCATGGCACAATCCATAATAATAGTGCATGTTGGCTATTTGTAACGGTGAAAACTCTCGTAAGCGGGGCATGATGATTCAAACTGAACAAGTACTGGAGTAATCAAAGAAGTGGCGAGCAAAGACAAGCAATTGCGATTTGCGAGCGACTGAATAGTTGACCTATTGCCCAATGCCTTTATACCCCTCATGTTATCTCCACCTTCAACCCAAAAACACCCTTCAACTACCTGGGAACAAGCGGTCATTAAGGATTTTAAGAGGATTAAAATTAATAAAATTATGGTTTGATTTACGTACCCATTAGCGTGGTATTTTTCAAAGTCTGAGACAGTTTAAAAACGGTTTTAGAATCGGCATTAAGTGAGGATTTATACTAAGTACGTAATTTGTTATTTCCACCTAAAACCCAATAACACCCTTCAACTACCTGTGAACAAACGGTCATTAAGGATTTTAAGAGGATTAAAATTAATAAAATTATGGTTTGATTTACGTACCCATTTGCGTGGTATTTTTCAAAGTCTGAGACAGTTTAAAAACGGTTTTAGAATCGGCATTAAGTGAGGATTAATACTAAATACGTAATTTGTTATTTCCACCTAAAACCCAATAACACCCTTCAACTACTTGTGAACAAACGGTCATTAAGGATTTTAGGAGGATTAAAATTAATAAAATTATGGTTTGATTTACGTACCCATTTGCGTGGTATTTTTCAAAGTCTGAGACAGTTTAAAAACGGTTTTAAAATCGGCATTAAGTGAGGATTAATACTAAGTACGTAATTTGTTATTTCCACCTAAAACCCAATAACACCCTTCAACTACCTGTGAACAAACGGTCATTAAGGATTTTAAGAGGATTAAAATTAATAAAATTATGGTTTGATTTACGTACCCATTAGCGTGGTATTTTTCAAAGTCTGAGACAGTTTAAAAACGGTTTTAGAATCGGCATTAAGTGAGGATTAATACTAAGTACGTAATTTGTTATTTCCACCTAAAACCCAATAACACCCTTCAACTACCTGTGCAACGGTCATTAAGGATTTTAAGAGGATTAAAATTAATAAAATTATGGTTTGATTTACGTACCCATTTGCGTGGTATTTTTCAAAGTCTGAGACAGTTTAAAAACGGTTTTAGAATCGGCATTAAGTGAGGATTAATACTAAGTACGTAATTTGTTATTTCCACCTAAAACCCAATAACACCTTTCAACTACCTGTGAACAAACGGTCATTAAGGATTTTAAGAGGATTAAAATTAATAAAATTATGGTTTGATTTACGTACCCATTAGCGTGGTATTTTTCAAAGTCTGAGACAGTTTAAAAACGGTTTTAAAATCGGCATTAAGTGAGGATTAATACTAAGTACGTAATTTGTTATTTCCACCTAAAACCCAATAACACCCTTCAACTACCTGTGAACAAACGGTCATTAAGGATTTTAAGAGGATTAAAATTAATAAAATTATGGTTTGATTTACGTACCCATTAGCGTGGTATTTTTCAAAGTCTGAGACAGTTTAAAAACGGTTTTAGAATCGGCATTAAGTGAGGATTAATACTAAGTACGTAATTTGTTATTTCCACCTAAAACCCAATAACACCCTTCAACTACCTGTGCAACGGTCATTAAGGATTTTAAGAGGATTAAAATTAATAAAATTATGGTTTGATTTACGTACCCATTTGCGTGGTATTTTTCAAAGTCTGAGACAGTTTAAAAACGGTTTTAGAATCGGCATTAAGTGAGGATTAATACTAAGTACGTAATTTGTTATTTCCACCTAAAACCCAATAACACCTTTCAACTACCTGTGAACAAACGGTCATTAAGGATTTTAAGAGGATTAAAATTAATAAAATTATGGTTTGATTTACGTACCCATATGCGTGGTATTTTTCAAAGTCTGAGACAGTTTAAAAACGGTTTTAGAATCGGCATTAAGTGAGGATTAATACTAAGTACGTAATTTGTTATTTCCACCTAAAACCCAATAACACCCTTCAACTACCTGTGCAACGGTCATTAAGGATTTTAAGAGGATTAAAATTAATAAAATTATGGTTTGATTTACGTACCCATTTGCGTGGTATTTTTCAAAGTCTGAGACAGTTTAAAAACGGTTTTAGAATCGGCATTAAGTGAGGATTAATACTAAGTACGTAATTTGTTATTTCCACCTAAAACCCAATAACACCTTTCAACTACCTGTGAACAAACGGTCATTAAGGATTTTAAGAGGATTAAAATTAATAAAATTATGGTTTGATTTACGTACCCATATGCGTGGTATTTTTCAAAGTCTGAGACAGTTTAAAAACGGTTTTAGAATCGGCATTAAGTGAGGATTAATACTAAGTACGTAATTTGTTATTTCCACCTAAAACCCAATAACACCCTTCAACTACCTGTGAACAAACGGTCATTAAGGATTTTAAGAGGATTAAAATTAATAAAATTATGGTTTGATTTACGTACCCATTAGCGTGGTATTTTTCAAAGTCTGAGACAGTTTAAAAACGGTTTTAGAATCGGCATTAAGTGAGGATTAATACTAAGTACGTAATTTGTTATTTCCACCTAAAACCCAATAACACCCTTCAACTACCTGTGCAACGGTCATTAAGGATTTTAAGAGGATTAAAATTAATAAAATTATGGTTTGATTTACGTACCCATTTGCGTGGTATTTTTCAAAGTCTGAGACAGTTTAAAAACGGTTTTAGAATCGGCATTAAGTGAGGATTAATACTAAGTACGTAATTTGTTATTTCCACCTAAAACCCAATAACACCCTTCAACTACCTGTGAACAAACGGTCATTAAGGATTTTAAGAGGATTAAAATTAATAAAATTATGGTTTGATTTACGTACCCATATGCGTGGTATTTTTCAAAGTCTGAGACAGTTTAAAAACGGTTTTAGAATCGGCATTAAGTGAGGATTAATACTAAGTACGTAATTTGTTATTTCCACCTAAAACCCAATAACACCCTTCAACTACCTGTGAACAAACGGTCATTAAGGATTTTAAGAGGATTAAAATTAATAAAATTATGGTTTGATTTACGTACCCATATGCGTGGTATTTTTCAAAGTCTGAGACAGTTTAAAAACGGTTTTAGAATCGGCATTAAGTGAGGATTAATACTAAGTACGTAATTTGTTATTTCCACCTAAAACCCAATAACACCCTTCAACTACCTGTGAACAAACGGTCATTAAGGATTTTAAGAGGATTAAAATTAATAAAATTATGGTTTGATTTACGTACCCATTTGGGTGGTATTTTTCAAAGTCTGAGACAGTTTAAAAACGGTTTTAGAATCGGCATTAAGTGAGGATTAATACTAAGTATGTAATTTGTTATTTCCACCTAAAACCCAATAACACCCTTCAACTACCTGTGAACAAACGGTCATTAAGGATTTTAAGAGGATTAAAATTAATAAAATTATGGTTTGATTTACGTACCCATTTGGGTGGTATTTTTCAAAGTCTGAGACAGTTTAAAAACGGTTTTAGAATCGGCACTAAGTGATACGGCTGATAGTTCCAGTGTGCGCTGCAAGGTTCGGAAGGAACAGTGCAGCTGCCGAGTTTGTTGTTCTTGTAGCACCACCCGGAGGTCACGTGTAGGGATTCTAGGGTTACTCCTACGGACGTAGAACAACAACGACCTCCAGGGAACTACTAAACAATCTAAGCTAACTGCTTGCATTGTGTTGCAACTTGTACAACTTACAATAAAATCGCAAAATTAATACATTAAAAGGGTCATTGTCAGATTTAGGTTCGCGTCTTTTCGGTGGACATTGCCAAAGTTAAGGGCTATAAAGCCTAATTTTTGGTTAAACTCTGAATCGGCATAAACGGCGTTGCCCCTTCTATAATTATATGTGATAAAAACATAGTATATATAAACATAAGCCCGTAACTATTGACCACCGGAAAGATGATTTTTGTTTTTGTGACTGACAATGACCCAAACGAGAGAGTGAGTTTTAGCTATCAAGTAGTACTGCTCTTTTTTTTTTAATATATAATAATAATTGCGAACATAGTTTTAAGTTTATTTTGTTACTAACAGTATATGGATCACATGGTCTGAAATAAAACTATTGAATTGAATTGAATTAGCCTATTCTTTATGGCACACATTTCTGCACGGCTATGACAAGACCACCGCGACATACTCTCGAGCTCTCTCGCACTATCCGTCTCTCTCTTATTAGACCACTTAGAAAGAGACGGATAGTGCGAGAGAGCTCGAGAGTATGTCGCGGCCGTCTTGTGATAGCCGTGCTGAACTCATATCGTCATATCATCTCCCTATTTTAATATGTAAAGAAAGAAAGAAAGAAAAACGTTCATTTAGCATCTCAAAGTTAGAGTATTACGAATAAAAAGAAAGTTAAGAATAATATTAGTTGACAATTGTTTTTATAGTATAAATGACTTTTTGACATACAAATTCTAAAACTAGACAATAACAATAACTATAAATATGACATAATTACAAAAGCCTGTTTCTAATTTTAATTGTTTATTCTATGTTAATTTTATTAAGTATTAATATCATAATTGTTAATTCTAGCTCTTCTATTTGTATTTTAAATTTTTATGAATGTGACATTGTATGGCATGCTTATTATTATCCTACGACATATTATTACTAATTGTATTTTTAGACATTTTGTTTGCATTTGATAAGCATGAATCAAACGTAATGCTAATTTCACATGCCTGTTTGGGCTAAACATATTAAGGAACCAGAAAATGACTGTAACACCTGTCCTTATATTACCATATGTTTAATGTGAATAAACGACATTTCATTTCATTTCATTTCATTTCATAAAATTATACATTGCATTTAATTATTATGACTTATATTTTTATCCTCAACTTTTTCTGTTTTGTAGTAAACTTCGGAATAAACTGTTATCTATTTCTGTATATCTACACCTAATTTTTGAACAAAAGGGCTACTATGAATTCAATTCCAATGGAAGGATAAAAGCAGCCGCCATACCATTGACCTTAGTGACGATTTTTCTGAGAAACTAGTGTGGGCATTTATTACTGATAAACTGTTGCTAACTCCATTGTATTGAATATTCAACCTTATCTCATGTTCGGTTAAGTAAAAAGTCAAGTGCATTTCAACTGTTGAGTGGGTGTACCACTACCTAATTATGCTTAATTACATAATTTCTTATGCACTCTGTAAGTAAGTGCAATTATTTCATGTTGAGATATTTTTATCCATTTGATTTTCTATCTAACTTAGTATATAGAAATAGAATATTCAAACAAAGCACACACTACTGAACAAAGAAAGTGTGTGCTAAGAATAAGTTAAGACCGGCATAATGTTGCAATAGGGTAATATCCTCATGTTAAAATTGATAAGTTTGATAGATAACGCAGTGTTGCTAAATGGATAGTAAACCATCAAATTATTGTAATAATGTATAAATTACAAAATATAATTAAAATCATAAAAAAAGATACGACCTTGAAAGTTTGGAAAAAATATGATTTTTTTACAGTCCAAATTTAAAGCTAGCAATAGAATCTTTACGCTTTTATAAAACCAAAATTGTATCACAGCTATGGACCTAAACGCAGTATTCGCGACCGAAACAGCAATTTACTTACTTGAATTTCCATACAATGATTAGTACAAATAGAAAACTGTGACGTCATATTTTTATTTATTTATACTTTAGGAGTACCAACAGCTGCAAAAACATAATATAAGTTTTACATAGTAATACAAAGCTAATTAAAGGAACTCACAGATAAAATATATGTCAATTGGTATGAATCGTTTCGGCTGCCGCCAGCGAGGTCCGTCTTTGACTATTTTTTTTTGGGTATTTATGTTCTTGCTCCCATACAAACATTACATTCGTTCCTCTCCAAAAACTGGTTCTAATGACATCGTCAAAAAATCTTAGGACAAGCCTATTGTAAGTTGCAACGCTGCTATTCTTTTTCAGCCTTTAAATGTCTCTAAATAGCCACATACAAAGAACTACTTTTTTAAATAACGTAAGGTTAAGAGGGTTGATAATAACTTCTTATCAGATTTATGTCCATAAAGGTCAAAACTGTCTGAACGTCACTTGAAAGTGAAAATACTGTGTATATTTCTGACTTACGTCTTATCTTATCTCATCTAGATGAGGGCCTTTTCGGATACATTTCGACCCAATGGGATCTTTCGTGCATTTGCCCTCTCCTTTATGCCTGCTACCCAAGCTCTATGAAGAGCTTAGAGTGCCTTAAGCCAGCCTCATTCCTCCACTCATGTTGGTGTTTGGTTTTGGCTCAAACTTTAATGGCCGATATTATGGTTCTCTGCGAGAGTCCCACAAATGGTTCTAGACCTACTCTGACTTACATACTTGCATTTTTTTTTACCAGGTGACCACCGACTGCAGCCCGGCAAGCATGAGTTCCCATTCAACTTCCCACTGCCAGCCAACTGCCCTTCCTCCTTCGAGGGTACTTATGGGCACATCCGCTATGAAGTCAAGGTGGTGGTCGACCGGGCCTTCAAGACTGACCAGGAGAAGAAGATCCGACTGACTGTCATTGCTCCATTGGATCTTAATGCGGACCCGTATTGTGGTGTGAGTGATTTTCAAACTTAACTAATTCCGACCAACCGCTTAGCCTAGTGCGTAATGACAATGCCTAACGCCTTAGCCACGACTTTGGTCTTAAGCGACCTGCGACCAGCGTTTTATCTGTTCATTGCGCGTGATCCCAACTTACCACAGTGCGTTGCGCGTCTCGACCGCGCAATGAACAGATAAAACGCTGCTCGCAGGTCGCTTAAGACCAAAGTCGTGGCCGAGCGGTCAAGAAGCTGAAGGTCCTGGGTTCCAATCCTGGTATGGGCAAATATTTGTTTCTGAGACATGGGGATGTTTTCTATGTACTTAAGTAGCCACTAGGCTAACCGTATGAAGGTGCGTTTTGCGGAAAAGGGACAGAATATACCTTCAAACTTTGGACACTTATACCTTAGTGATTATTTAATCCCCTGCTTTACTTTTTTCTCCATTTGACAGTGTTTTTAATCCTTTTCCGAGAATATTCATCAGTATTTGTTATTTTATTTGGTGTTTACACCCTATTATCGCACTCCCATAGAAACTGCTACTCCCCTTTTCACCCCTTTAACGGATTATTTCCCCCCTAAGTTCAAAAACTATCTCCGTTCCTTTCATCTTAATCGATTCAGCAGTTTAGGACTGAAAATAGGTAACCAGACAAACGTAGTTACACTCGCATTTATAATATTAGCATGGGTGGATTTCTATATTTTTGAGCTACCGACTGTAATCTGAGCAAAGCAAACGCCAAGTCGAGCAAAACAAAGGCACGGCCGTACCATCCTTTTCTCGAAGCCATTCAGGCCATTTTTAACATCCTGTAATTTTGTGCTGGCTAAAGCTAGAACCCTGAATTTTCAGGAACATGTAGGGCATAATATGGCTAACATACAATATCAATAACATTAAATTTGAACTTTTAGTTTATTGTCCGTCAAAGCTCGTTAGTTTTGTCACTGACTCACTTGTACAGGGTGACTGGTAATTCGACCTATTCCTTGAAAGGGGTTATACTAGAGCTAATTTGCAACAATTTATGTCCAGTCAACCAGTGGTCGAAACTCGCTGGTTTCCGAGATATTCGAGTTTTTAGTTTGTATGAAAAAAATTCTCCTTGCAGCCTTAAGCTGGTGATTGTGACAAAAGTACTTCCATTTTAAAACATTTTTGTCACAATCAGCACTTTAAGGCTGCAAGGCGATCTTTTTTCAAACAAACTAAAATCTCGAAATTTAAAAAAAAAAACGAGTTTTGACCCCTGGTTGACTCGACATAAATTGTTGCAAATTAGCTCTAGTATAACCCCTTTCAAGGAATAGGTCGAATTACCAGTCACCCTGTATACTGATAATGATCACGCTAATTCTAAGGTACTTCTAGCAGACCCACAAGCTCCAAATTTCAAACGTAATTAGTTTTTAGCCTATTCATTCACGAAAAACCTAAAAATATTGCAATTTCAGTCACGTTTTAGAGTTGTACAAACTACATAAGTAAGTTTGTAATCCTATACAAATATATGCGATTACAAAGTTACTTTTGCAGTTCCTTCCTGCAAAACTATACTAACGTTATTTGCGGTTGGTAAAATAACATTCCAATACAAAGTCTACAAAAATAAATGAGATCCCATAAAAAACATTCCATGTAAAAAATAGGCCAAGTCTCGAAACTCTTTCACAGTAAAAAGTGGTGAGATATTTCGTAGAGCCAAGTCAGGCATTCTTATTACCTAATCTTTATTTGCTTGCTAAATAAAATTCTGTGACTTGGTAATCACACTTACATAGTTTTAGGTACCTATGCAAAAATTTGTAAATGCAGTAAAGTTGTGTGATTCCCAAGTTGCAGAATTTTATTTAGCAAGCAAATAAAGATTAATAAGAATGCCTGACTTGGCTCTACGAAATATCTCACCACTTTTTACTGTGAAAGAGTTTCGAGACTTGGCCTATTGTTTTACATGGAATGTTTTTTATGGGATATATTATGTAACATAACAATACTTTTGCTGAAAATGCTCAGTATAAATTATGCATTAGATGTTGTAATTCCCCAGTATTTATCGCAGGAAAGTACGGACGAGTGCCGAGATAACGTGTAAAATTCCACTTATATGTTCGCTGTAATGTATAATCGCTATAAATTATTAATTTCGAATAAACCTATATGTATCATTCGGAAACATGGACTTTTTATCTAATGCTACTGGATTTAAGGCTCAAATTTACATGGTTTGCGTTTGACAGACAGGACTTCTAACATTCGTCGATATGTGTTTGCACATGGCTCACCAATGCAATAAATAAAAGCGGCCAAGTGCGAGTCGGACTCGCATATGAAGGGTTCCGTAAAATAAATTGCGATTTACGATTTATGACGTATTAAAAAATAAACTACTTACTAGATCTAGTTCAAACCAATTTTCGGTGGAAGGTTGCGTGGTAATGTACATCATGTATTTTTTTTAGTTTTATCATTCTCTTATTTTAGAAGTTACTAGTTACTAGTCTGGGACACATTTTACCACTTTGGAAGTGTCTCTTGCGTAAACTATTTAGTTTAGAAAAAAAATATATTAAAAACCATAATATCATTTTTGAAGACCTATCCATAGATACCCCACACATATGGGTTTGATGAGTTTCAGTTCTGTGTATGAGGACCCCTAAAACTTAATGTTTTTTTTTCAATTTTTGTGTGAAAACCTTAATGCGGTTCACAGAATACATCAACTTACCAAGTTTCAACAGTATAGCTCTTATAGTTTAGGAAAAAAGTGGCTGTGACATACGGACGGACAGACAGACAGACAGACAGACAGACAGACAGACATACAGACAGACATACATGACGAATCTATAAGGGTTCCGTTTTTTGCCTTTGGCTACGGAACCCTAAAAATCTCCACAAACTCTATAATATCGATAATAATCGCATTTCCAATGTAAAGTGGCCTACACATACATAACCATATTTGTAAGAAAGAGCACAAGTTATTAAATAGTAACCATTAGACATGCGCCGAATATTCGGTAATTATTCGGTTTCAGCAAGCCGAAGTGTATTTTGAATGTTCGTATCTTGCCGAACTGTACCTACGGATCAACGTGGTTCAACTGCCGAATATTTCCCGAATAATTTTAGACGATAAGCATTGAATGCAGTGAATTTAATAAGCAGTGAATTTATTGTTATTAAACCTACTTTAGGTATTTCACTTCGAAAATAAACATGTTTTAGAACTGCTGATTGAGTTAATCAGTACGTTGAACCGAATAATTCGGCCAAATATTGGGTTCGGCTAAATATGGACCGAATATTCGGAAGAATGTTCGTATCTGATGAAACCCATATTAGACGGATCTCTAGTAATCAATCACTTAAGAGGATTGTGAACCTGTAATTTTTCATACAAAAAGCGATAACGTTTTTCACCCCGTAAACAGTGTTCGATTTTTATAATTTTTGGACATGTTGTAGACATAATGAAAAACTAGGTCTGTACGTTTTGATTTTTAAGAAATATTGCTTGCGTTAAAAGTTATTAGCATATAAAAATCTATATTTTTGACTTAAAAACTTTGTCTATCGTTCTATTTTTTTTAAATTAGTCTTAACTGATTTACTGAAAAAGGAAAACGTACGGACATAGATTAAAGTGTACTGAATCCAATAATATTTCATTTCATAAAGGTTTAGGGGGGTAAAAACGTCATCACCCGAAACAATTTTCAACAAGGAAATGTAGGCAATGGGGAATGGATGAAAATTTTAGAAGTGCTTGATTATTTTTTTGGTGTTAGGAATAACCTTCCTTAACACCAGAAAAAAATTGCAGATTTTTCAGGTGCGTCAATTATTTTAGGACGGCGAATAAGATACTTTCCTTGATCCGTCTCATATTACAATTGTTTTTTTTTGATAAAATAAAAATCATGATTTTTATCAACCCTGATATCCGCTTCAATTGAGTGCAATTTATTCAAAATTGAAGTCCCATGAAAGTTCCCTATTCACTTAGGTATTTATTTCATTATTCGCCGTCTGGGTCGATTCTGGACTCTGGTTTTCTTCAGGTTAAGGGTAAAACAGTTTTTTATCTTGAGTTTTTTATAATAAAAGTTGAAAAGGAAGAATGCAGAATTTAATATTATAGGAAGTAGTTACACCTAACAGGAAAGTGATATAAAAATACAATCATAATTAAGCCTAAAATATTTTCCTCTTTACTCACTTGTAGTTACGGCAGAATAAGTATTTCTAACCATGCCTATGGCTAAACGCCTAGCTACCAAAGATAAATAATTAAAAAAATAGTACATTGTTTAACGAGGGGCGTAAGTGGAATATTGCAAACGAGAGTCTATCAGAAGCCCGACGCCGGAGGCGGAGGGCTTATGATGACTCGAGTTTGCAATATTCTTACGCCCGTGTTATACACAATGTTTTTCATCACATTTGCGAGGAAATAAATAACTACAAAAGACAGAAAAATCTATGATTCATACAAGCGCACCAATCAAAATTTGACGAAATTGACAACTTCACTTCTTGATCAGTGCGAGTGGAGCGCGCATCTTCAATATTTCACCAATCACAGAGCAGAATTCTTATAGCGAGCGGCCACCTAGATTTGCTTTAACCAATCAGATCACACACAAGTTTCTTGCAGCGCATGGCCTACTAGATTTTTATTTCAACTAATCACAGAGCAGAATTCTTGTAGCGCGCAGCCACCTAAATAGATTTGCTTTAACCAATCAGATCACACACAAGTTTCTTGCAGCGCATGGCCTACTAGATCTTTATTTCAACTAATCACAGAGCAGAATTCTTGTAGCGCGCAGCCACCTAAATAGATTTGCTTTAACCAATCAGATCACACACAAGTTCATAACTCCCTAGGGAGTTATAAAAATCCACAACTCCTGCGGGAGGTAAATCGGCTGTAGCTGCTCTATACACCTGCCTATAAAACACCCTTTACTAGCAAGTGTGATGAAAAATTAAAACACAACCGAAGGGAGTGTTTTAAATCGACACGAGTTGCGAATTACCTATTCTCACGTGTATCGTACAACGTTTTACAGTATATATGGCTCTTTTAAGTTTCGACATATGCACACGTGCGGAAAAGTAGCACCATGTGTACTGTAATAGTAGTTTATGTGACTGTACATAATGAGGGGAATTAAACACGAGTGTGGGTTTATGAAACGAGCCGAAGCCTCGTTTCATAATAACATCACACGAGTGTCTTAATGCCTAATTATGTACAGTTACATATCTATTGATATCTGAATCAATTATTAAAACGCCTTCTATCATTTATCTTCTTTAATATCATCACAGCTAAAACTATTACATTGTACTTTTCTCTATTTTAAATAATCCTAACCGAAATCACATCTTTCACATTGACAACACGAAATCTACCACAGACACTATATATAGATGCGCTGACATTGAACCTCAACACTCTCCCTCAATGTGTGCACATCATTCTAACATTTTACTAAATTAAGTGAATTACACAATCTCACAAATTTTTCGCCAGCCAACGGCTTTGTTAATATATCTGCTAATTGATCATTTGTGGAAACATATTTAACACATATTACTCCTTCCTCAACCTTTTGTTTCACAAAGTTAAATTTTACATGCATATGTTTCAAACGTTTTTGGTCTGGATTCTGTACTACTTTCATAGTGCTAATATTGTCCTCAAAAATGATGGTATTTTTGACATCAATATTAAAGTCTAATAATAATTTCATTAGCCAACAAGCTTCAACAGATGCCTCACACAAAGCAATCAATTCTGCTTCCGTAGTACTCAATGCCACTGTACTTTGTTTTTTAGACGTCCATGCTACTATATTACCAAACAACTGAAATAAATATCCGCTAGTGGACTTTCTGTCACTATCCCGTGCAAAATCAGCATCTGCAAAGCCTATCAAGCTAGCATCTTTATATTTACAATATTTTAAATTATAATCAATAGTCTGCTTGACATATCTAAGAACACGCTTCAAAGCTTGCCATAACTTTAAAGTTGGCTGTGACTGGAATCTACTCAAATATGACACAGCTGTAGCTAAGTCTGGTCTAGTACTCACCATTGCATACATCAGAGAGCCAATGAGAGATCTACACTGATGTTCCAAAGTCATGTCAACTTCAGTCGTGTCAAAGTCCAGTTTAAAATTAAGGTCCATAGGAGAATTAGTCCCTCTACAGTTGTCCATATTATAAGATTCAATGACCTTTTGTAAATATTTAGATTGATTTATATAAATCGCATCATGTTGTTTCTGAATACTAATGCCGAGATACATTAGATTCCTGTCACCCAAGTCTTTCATATTAAACTTGGTTTATAAGAAGTTTTTGACACCTTCAATATCTGATTTACTAGGCCCTACTATCAATAAATCATCAACATATAAAATCAAGTATAAATCCCCTTTATTATATAGACAATAGTCATTTTGAGAGCGCATAAAACCACATTCAGTTATAACTTCTGTAAATTTCTCATACCAATACTTTGGACTCTTTTTTAATCCATACAGGGACTTTTGTAATCTTAAAACGTTTCCTTCTGGGACTCTTAGTCCTTTTGGAGGTTTTAAATATACTGCCTCATCAATCCGTCCGTATAAGAATGCGCCTTTAACATCCATTTGATGGATATCATAGTCCTTCTGCGCTGCAACTGATAAAAGCACTCTTAATGTTTGTAACTTCAATACAGGGGAGTATATATTTTCTAACTTGTCTTTTTGTTGATAGCCCCTCACTACCAATCTTGCTTTGCATATTTCTTGGTCTCCGACGTTTTTCTTTGTAAAAACCCATTTAGTATCTAGTAGTTTATCATTCTTTGGTATAGGTACAAACTTCCATGTCTCATTTTCTTGTAAAACCTTAAACTCTTCTTTTACTGCTAAGTTCCATTCTTTTTCATCTTTTCTTCCTTTGATGTCCTCAAAATCTAATGGAGCATCTTGGTGACTTGACAACAAGGCATATAATGCTTCATCATTCTGATCTAAGTCAATTGTATAGTCTTTTAGCCATACTGGTTTCTTTATTTGTCTTTTTCCTCTCCCTCTTTCTGAACTCTCTGTTTTCTCGGTCTCTTCTTCTTTTTCATTTTTCTTAGCTGCTTGATTCTGTTCCTTTACTGATTCTTCCATGTCATCTGCTGGTTCATATTGTTCATCATTTTCATCATCATCTTCTTGTTCTTGGTCACTTACATTATCTTGGTTCTTCTCTGTCATGTCCACTTTATAATTCACAGTGTTGTCCTTTTCCGGTTTTGTTTCGTCAAATATTACGTTTCGCGCCGATATAACTTTCCTTGAGTCAGTGTCGTACAGTTTATATCCTGAGGTTACATATCCTATAAATATCATTTTCTTACCGGAATTGTCCAGCTTTTGTCTCAACTCTTTTGGTATGTGGTTATAAGCTGTGCAGCCAAATACTCGCATATTTGACACATTAGGTCTCCGGCCTTCCCATAACTCTGATGGTGTTTTATCTTTACCAACAGTTGGGCTTCTATTTGTTACATATGCTGAAAACAACACCGCATGTCCCCAGAATTCCTTCCCCAGATTTGAGTCTATTAGAATGGTTTTCGCCTTCTCTATTAAAGTTTTATTCATCCGTTCTGCTGCACCGTTCATTTCAGGATTGTACGGTACTGTGTAGTGCATTTGAATACCTTTATTATAGCAAAACTCCTGAAATTCCCTCGAAACATACTCACCACCGTTATCAGATTTTAACCTTAAAAGATTAGCATTAAAATGGTTGGTCGCATAAAAATAGTATTGTTTGAATTTGTCAAAAACTTCACTTTTATTTAAAATCAGGTACACCCAAACAAAATGGGTGTAGTCGTCAATAAACGTCACAAAATATTTATACCCTTCCTCAGTTGGTGGGTTAATGGGTCCACAAACGTCAGTGTGCACTAATTCTAATGGTCTAGTCGCCCTACGTCCAAGTCTGTTAAAAGGTTGTCTTGTCATTTTTCCTAGTAAACATGGCTCACATACAGACTCCTTAGTTGTACATTTAGTCAGGTTATCAATGCCATCTACCATTTGATCTCGTGAAAGTAAAGTTAAATTTCTTATGCCAAGGTGACCAAAACGTCTGTGCCACAACTGCCTCACTTGATTATTGTGATCGGTACTTAAGTTACATTCGTTATATAATACTTCCATTTGGATCGTATACAATGATCCTTCACTATTACCAATCATTGTCAACAGATCATATTTATAAACTCTGACTTTCCCTTTTAAAAATTCAACTCTATACCCATGACTTTCAATTTTAGAAACAGATAACAAGTTTTTTCTCAGTTCAGGCACATAATATACATTATTAATAGTACAATCGACATACCTGTTACCAATCATACATCTTGCCTGTATATTGCCGACTCCGACTGCAACCAAGCTAACTCCATTCTTGGCCGCTGCTATCAGCTTGGGCTGCTTCAACTCAAGATACTCAGTAAACGCATTTTTATTATTTATCAGATGATCAGACGATCCTGAGTCCATATAAAATGTGATACAGTTCCATTCATCGCTTCCAGGTCCTTTACCTTTTCCAGTTCCTGCCAAAAAAGCGTTCTCATTTTCAGAACTTGCAATATATGATTGCGAATAACTCTGGTCTTGATTTCCTCTCCAAGATCTTCCTCTAAAATTTTGTCCTCGTCCTCTACTAAATCCTGGACTTCTAAAGCCTGCCCTCTGAGGCACTTGTATGCCTCGTCCATATCCTCGAGCTGGTGTGGAAAAACCTTGTCCTCTTCTTTCCTGGTATCTCATTCTGCATTCATATCGTTTGTGTCCCTCTTTTCCGCATGCATAGCATAGAAACGCATTTCTGTGATGCTCTGTTGTCGAAACCTTTTTCATGCGCTTTTCTTCTTCACCAAGCAGTCTATCTTTGACTATATCTAGTGTCAGGTCGGGGAGCGACTCTATTGCTGTCACTACCATTTCGTAGGAATCTGGCATGGACATCAACAGTACATTGACCTTTTCTTCTTCCGATAAAGCACTTCCTGCATCCCTTAATTGTCCGAATATTTTTGATAGTGACACAAAATGTTCCGCCAGCGACGTTGCCTCTTTATACTTCATGTCATTGAGCTGGCGTCTTAAGAACAGCTTACTGCGTGTTCCCTTTTTCATGAACTGATTCTCCAATCTTGACATCATTTTAAAAGCCGTGTCTTCATCTTGTATGTAGTCAATGTGACTATCCGCAACGGCACTTATTATGAGGCTTTGAGCTCGAGCCTCCAATTTTTTGTTTGCTTCAGTGGCCGCGAAGTCTTTGTTTTCTATCGCTCCTATGCATTCGTTTTCTTTTAGTATACTACTTAAACGAAATTTCCAAATAGCAAAATCATCTCCCGCAAATTGCTTTATTTTAATTGTTTCCGTCATAATCGTACGTCTTTTTTTTTCTCATATATTTGCAAATACAAATCGTTGGCGTAACCACGCTCTGCTACCACTATTGATATCTGAATCAATTATTAAAACGCCTTCTATCATTTATCTTCTTTAATATCATCACAGCTAAAACTATTACATTGTACTTTTCTCTATTTTAAATAATCCTAACCGAAATCACATCTTTCACATTGACAACACGAAATCTACCACAGACACTATATATAGATGCGCTGACATTGAACCTCAACATATCGTACAACGTTTTACAGTATATATGGCTCTTTTAAGTTTCGACATATGCACACGTGCGGAAAAGTAGCACCATGTGTACTGTAATAGTAGTTTATGTGACTGTACATAATGAGGGGAATTAAACACGAGTGTGGGTTTATGAAACGAGCCGAAGCCTCGTTTCATAATAACATCACACGAGTGTCTTAATGCCTAATTATGTACAGTTACATACACTACTTTATCAATCCACATATCATAAGCCTCCACGATGCATTCAGGAGCCGCATATTATGACCGGCATCGCGGCGTTGTTTTCTGGCAGCTGTCATAGTTTTTTTCTTAATTCAGAGACAAACTGGAGTCGGATCCAACCGTCATATCGTTCGATATCTTACTTACGTGCGACATTTGTCAAATTTGTATGCAAATTGACAATTCATTTCGAACTAAACGTCATCTCGACTGCTATTAGAAATATTAGAATAGAGGTCAAATCAAATTTCTTTGATTTCAGAGATGTTCGAAATTTGAATGAAATAATATTATCTTATCTTATCTTATCTAGTTGAGGGCCCTTTCGGATGCACTTCGACCCAGTGGGATCTTTTGTGCATTTGCCCTCTCCTTTATACCTGCTCCCAGGCTTGCTCCATCATTTCCACAAAGCGGATGATGCAGTTCGCCGGGAGCACCTTGAATTCCTTTGGTTGCGGGTAACCGTTACCAAAGTGGTTCATTCTTTGTCTGGCAAGGGCATGACATTCACACATTAAGTGTTCCATAGTCTCATCCTCCTCGCCACACATTCTACAGTCTAAACTATCAGATAGTCCCATCTTGGCCAAGAAATCCTTGACCCCGAAGTGACCTGTGAACACCCCAGATATAATTCTGAGTTGCTTCCTACTGGATTTCCAGAGTTTTCTGGTCCAGCCCGAGTCCACTCCTTCTATGAAGAGCTTTCTCCATTGCTTTTTAGTAGGCACGGAACCCTTCGTTGTGCGTGGTCCGACACGCACTTGGCCGCTTTTTGATTGTGTGTTTGTTACGCGATAACTCGGTAATTTACGAACCGATAAAAAAATTTTGTTCTTTGTTTGAAAGCATATACTTCCAGATTGGTCCCGTGGATTTTGGAACTGGATTTTGAGTTCTGATGATGGGATCCTGGAGAAATCGAGGGAACTCTTCAAATTGTATAGGCAAACTGGAAGCAATTTGGCTACTGATTTGAAGTCGGTTAAAACTTTGTTTTTAAAGTAAATTATTATAGAAACTTTTCAAACTTTTGATACATTCAGATTTTCACAAACACCGATTTATTTATTTATTTATTCGTATGGCAAAATTAGAATCGTTCTTAGTTAAAAATACATGCAAATTAGAGCAGTACCCAATTGCTGGATCCATTGGGTTACGTTGTTATCTAGGGTGAACAAGTCGGCTGGGTTGCCCTGGTAGGTACTTGGTGAGAGGGCACTCGCGGATAATACAAACACCGATTACGATTACTTACAGATAGGGTTGCCATATGGAAAAATGAATTGTCCTGATAAAAATCCTGACATCACCCTAAAAGTCCTGACATTTCTTTCTTTTTCTCTAAAACATACATACATTTTTTTTATTTTGTATTATATGAGCCAAGTCCGGCCGCAATCCTGGCAAATGGTCAAAAATCCTGACATGTCAGGACAAATCCTGCGTATGGCAACCCTACTTACAGACGGTTGGCGCCATCCAACCTAAGAGCGGCCACGCATTACGGCCATTAAAGTGGGCTCTACCAAACGCGGCCACTATACTACTTAGCAAGCGAGAACCACTCCCGCAGCTTGTTCTCCGACACTGTCCTCAGCCACTCAAGCGCTCGATGTGCGCCGATGCTATACAAAACGTATAAAAGTCCGCAACGCGGCCACTGGTGGCTCAACGGTTCTCTGTTCATCATCATCATCATATCAGTCGAAACAAGCCCACTGCTGGACATAGGCCTCCCAAGAGCGCCAAAATGACCGGCCCTGCGCCACCCGCATCCAGCGGACTCCGCGACCTTTACCAGTTGTAGACGATTATGTATCATCATCATCATCATCATTTTCAGCCTGTAATCGCCCACTGCTGAGCATAAGCCTCTCTTCGCGTACGCCACTTATCCCGGTCCCGTGCTAGTCTCATCCAGAAATGACCCGCGGTCTTTTTTATGTTATCAACCCATCGAGCTGGTGGACGACCAACGCTTCTTTTTCCTGCAATTGGCCACCAATCCGTTAACGTTCTTAGTTAAAAATACATCAACGATTACGATTATGTATACCTAGGACATACTGTCCAGTTAGGTAGGTCCAACTTCGAGAAAGAGGTCAATCGTCGAATCCGACTCGGCTGGGCAGCGTTCGGGAAGCTACGGCACATCTTTTCGTCCAATATTTCGCAGTGTCTCAAGACGAGAGTCTTTGACCAATGTGTGTTGCCAGTGATGACATATCGCACTAAAAAATATGCCAAAGTAAAAAAACCCTGGCTCAACGTACCGGACTAATATGACGTCATCTCCCTAGGAACCGATCGAGATAGAGCTGGACGACAACTTCTGCTGCTGCTGCATGGGTCGCGGCACGTGCGAGACCCTGGTCAAGCTGCCCAAGGGCGGCTACTGCCCCGGACAGACCGTGCCCATTGAGGTCAGCTGCGAGAACAAGAGTAGTGTAGAGATTGAGACCATCTCCTTCGCTATCGAACAGGTAAGCTAAGCAATAGGCCTTGTGCATGATTAGATTAGATTCATTTATTTCATTTTGATTGAGATTATAATATAAATATTTTTAAGATTTTGATTATGTTTTGTAATTACATACACTTTATTGCAATCATTTAATGGTTTAACAATAAAGCAACACTATTTTATAAAGTTTATCATGAGGAAACTACTCAATGTAAGTGTTTGTGTTGTAGCGAGGATGACGTCATGGGTTCACGAGTGGTACGGCCTATCGCCGTGATATATGAGTCTCGCAATAAAGGCATTATTTCATCAGTCTTAATAGTTATTTACAATGCAGTTGCTCTGAATGTGCCCCCTTTATATGCTTCAACATAAACACGGGATGTGGTGTATACCAGCACGGCGGTGCAACGCAGGACCTGCCCGTGCGGAATGGATTTCAGGCCAAAATTCCCGCACACTATGCGGGGATGAGATTTCGTGACAATTAAAATTTCACCTTTTATGCAATTTTTTTTATTTCCTCGCATGATGCATTGTAAAATGTTGTATGATACACGTGCGGATAGGTAATTGCGGAAAGTAGGTAACTCCCAACGAGTGGCGATGACCAAAAACACGACCGCCAGGGAGTGTTTTTGATCGACACGAGTTGGGAATTACCTATCCGCACGTGTACCATACAACATTTTACAATGCATCATGCGAGGAAATAAAAAAAATATGCATAAAAGGTGAAATTTTAATTGTCAAGAACTCACGAAATCTCATTCCCGCATAGTGTGCGGGAAAATTGTACTGAAATCCATTCCGCACGGGCAGGTGCCTGTGCACGCTGCTCGTGCTGGCATACACCACTTCCCGTGTTTATGTTGAACCATATAAAGGGGCACATTCAGAGCAAGTGCATTGTAAATAACTATTATATACCATGTTGCTGCTGTAACCATGCAGTTTCACAATAGCGAAGTTTCTGGTCTCTGAATCATCATAGAGATTTATTTATGGTATCATTAATTTCGTATGTATAAATACGATCTTAGTATACTATTCCAATTTAAATAGATCCCTGAATACTGCTTACATAAAATACCAGATTTAGACAAACCAGTAGTACCTATTGGACTCGAGACATAAATCGGCAAAACGACGTGTAGAAGTCGCGGAATTTTAATGCGATTCGCGGTAGTGACCTAGTGACGTCATCACCAAGCGAGCATACAATGCGGCTTAAAAAAACAAAGGCCATACCATTAAAGTAGACGCGTTTGGGCGAATTAATTTTTACACCGGCCATTTTAAGGACAATTTGGAGAGTTTCGTCTTCATTATGATCAAGATGAAAGAACTATTTGGAAACCGTACCCCATTAGGTACGCGAAACGAGATAAGTAATTGCTAGTTTAATACGCTAATAATTTAATGTCACCACATCAAACCAGTCATGACATAAATTACAATTTACTTTAAAAACAAAGTTTTAACCGACTTCAATTCAGTACTCCGCCAAGCCACATGGACATTTCCACATTTAATTTCCAATTTACCACATGAACTGATTTCCGAGAGCAAATACGTTGATTATTAGAGAAAAAAACCAAATCGCTGTATATGGGCCGATAATATT
Organism: Epinotia brunnichana; assembly: GCA_963854355.1. Classification (NCBI taxonomy): domain Eukaryota; kingdom Metazoa; phylum Arthropoda; class Insecta; order Lepidoptera; family Tortricidae; genus Epinotia; species Epinotia brunnichana. The sequence goes on along the minus strand of OY977951.1, from coordinate 26,862,260 downwards.
TGAGGACTTCCGTCAATTCCTCAAGGATCTCAGAATCACCTTTGGCACTTCTTTGTTTGCTATTTCAACTGAATGATATCAGAATCGGTGACGTGCTTTTATAGTTTGAAGTACATCATTGAGAAGTTCCACAAGCCATCTGTGGTCTTCATCATCACTATTTCCACTTCGCCAAATTTATGATATCCGGGTGTAAATACACGAGTTATAATAGAAAACACCGAAATTACTACACGCGTGCTTTATATGTTTGAGTTCCCTCAATTCCTCATGGTTCCCATCATTCAACTGGAGTTTTGAAAACAATGGGACCAACATGGAAGCATATAGTTTCAATAAAAAAAAAATGGTACGAATTGGTTCATAAATAACGGAGTTCTGAGGTAACACACATAAAAAAAAAATAACATACAATCGAATTGAGACCCTCCTCCTTTTTTTTGAAGTCGGTTAAAAATACACACAATATTCCACATTATTCATTCCGTTCCGACATAATTTTAGAATTAAAATTTATACTACAACAGTATGCTGAAGGCCTCCACACACCGGTCGCGGGCGCGGGTCGGGCGCGGGCCCGCGCATGTTGTAAAACATTGAAACTACACTTCAAACACACATCGAACGCGAGACCGCGGGCCCGCGGCGGGCCCGCTTTCGATGTGTGTTTTAAGTGTAGTTTCAATGTTTTACAACATGCGCGGGCCCGCGCCCGACGCGCGCCGGACCCGCGCACGCGACCGGTGTGTGGAGGCCTTCAGTCTAGCCCCTTTTTGGCATCACACAATGCTAATGCCTCGTACGATATTGATACGTTTTCAGTCTATTCCTAAGTCTAATTAGTATACAGAGGCTCTAGTATAAGTTTTATCGATACAATACTTTCTCGAACGCGTTTGCGTTTAGTTTCAATTTGTATGGCACCGGGAACAGCGCCTCTGGTGGTAACTATTAGGAACTACGCGTTGCCATACTAATTGAAACTAAACGCAAACGCGTTCGAGAAAGTATTGTATCGATAAAACTTATACTAGAGCCTCTGTACCTTTGTATAAAATGTGATGTTTAATAAAGTTTTTTGTATGTCCATGTGTTAAGGTGGGCAATTCTGCATATGTGGGCAAGCTCAGGAGACGAAATATATTGTCTTTCTAAAAATGTATTGGTCCATTTATGATCCTTTTTAATAGAAATTGTCTATACAATCGAATTTATATAATACTTTTATGTCTTCCGAGTTCAGATAACCTTGGGTACTATTATGGTTTTAGTTGTATTAATAGCTTGCCAATTCTCGTGGGGCCGCCTCGCCGGTAACTCAGTGGCCTTGGAATGCAAAATATCGAGAGAAATAGAGCGCTCCCGGATCGTTCTGTCGCATCACCCGATTCTACAATACTCACGTTTTGCATTCTCATTCGATATCAATGTGTTTCTACTTGTAGAATAAATAAATACTAGGTAGAGTAAAAAATGGCTAAAAATAGTAGCTTTTGCTTTTTTAACGGAATATCAAAGAACTATTGTTCTCGGAACTTATCGTGGACTTCCGCAAAGTGACGCCAGATTTAATTAATTCATAAAAACTAAAATTTCTTGCCACAACTAGCGTGCGAAACACATAGCAATCATATCAGAATGCGAAACTTAATTATTATAATATAAAAGAAAACAGTTCGTACTATGTTCCGCATACCTCCATGGGTTTCGTGTAGACATTATTTAAAAGAAACAGTTTGTATGTCTTGGTGCTGCTCACAAAGCTCCTCAAGAATGAGTCCAGTGAAGAGCGATACAAAAACTTACTTAAGCGCACCAAAAACTGGAAATCTAAGTCTCTTCCTAGCCTTAAGTCGTTGAGCATTCCGCTGGTCATCAAGCTATAAAAGTGTATAACAGGCTGCCTACTGAACTTAAAACCATTACGGATAACTCGGTTTTTCATAGAGAATTGAAAAGATTTTTATTAAGAGGCTGCTTTTACAACGTGGAGGAAATTTTTGATAATGTTGTGATTTAGGCTAAGTTTTTCTTTCTTTCTTTTTTGGGTTAGGTAGGGTTCTTCTTGTATTTTAAATATGAATACTAATAATATTACTTTTTAAGTGTGTAATACTTAAATGTAATCTAAAGGTTGTATTTCTAACACAATACCTGTATTGTTTTCTGAATAAATACTACTAGCTACCCGCGCGGCTCCGCCGCGTATACAAATAATCTAGGCGGAGCGAAGATATAAAATATAGCACATACTTAATCCTGTAGGGCCATTCTACATATCCCTTATATTCCCCCCGAGATCCCTTATAGGGATAAGTTCGCCTATGTACCTACTTTAATCTTACATAAGTATCATGTTTATGTTTTAACCTGTTTTGTGTACAATAAAGTACTTACATACATACATACATATAACATACCTACTGAACAAAGGGTTTTTAGAATAGGATGGGTATAGTTTCTGAGATTACCCCCAACATACAAACTTACATTTTACAGACATTACACCTGTTTATTATTAGTATCGGCACATGCTATTTATAGGTACCGTGAATTAAAGTAATCCCATTACTTTAAATCCTGGGTTTACATTGATCAAAACTTCTCTTCATGTTTAAACTCTAATTTATACGATTTCTGAACGCATCGTTTGGTTTTTTTTTTTACGATTAGAAGCATTGAACATTGAACGTCACTTTCAGTGTGGTCACACCAGTCGTGGGATCGGGCACGCCGATCGATGAAAAAAAAATTAAAATTGTATTAATTAGTGTAGTAGTATTAGTAGTAGTGCGTACTCATTTTACGGACTTTTAATAGCTTGTATAACTTCTAAGGTAAAACTTTCAGTATAGTAAATACATAAATTTTATCTTGTTCACTAAATCAGGCATGTATCTGGCTATAACATCAAATACTGTTGCAAATCACAACCTTGACGGCCATTTGCTTTATTAGATAATTGTAGCATGGGGTGTCGTTGATCACTTCTGAGGGTTTACTTTGATCAAATTCAAATTATGCATAACTCCGGATGGGAGGGGCGGCTTCTCCTAACACAAGTATTGTCATACTTACCTGGAGGGGCCAGCCACATACAATTGTAAAAACCAAATTTTTGATACCAAATAATTTTTTTTTTTTTTTTGATCACTGATACCCTTATCATCATCATCATCATATCAGCCGAAAGACGTGCATTGCTGGACATAGGCCTTCCTCAGAGAGTGCCACAATGAGCGGTTCTGCGCCACCCGCATCCAGCGGACTCCCACGACCTTTACCAGGTCATCAGTCCACCTTGTGGGGGGGCCTACCCATGCTGCGCCTTCCGGTACGTGGTTGCCACTCGAGAACCTTTCTGCCCCAACGGCCATCGGTTCTACGTGCAATGTGCAATGTTATCCTTATGTGAATGATAGCCTTATTTAATATAAAATAATTACCCTTTTTTTTCTTTGTCAAAGTAACCCCAAAGGCACATAAACCTTTATAAATCCTAAGCCACTGAACGGATTTTTTTTTATGTTCTAGTGTTTTTAGGGTTCCGTACTCAAAGAGTAAAATGGGACCCTATTACTAAGACTCCGCTGTCCGTCCGTCCGTCCATCCGTCCGTCTGTCTGTCACCAGGCTGTATCTCACTGATACCGTGATAGTTGCAGCTGAAATTTTCACAGATGATGTATTTCTGTTGCCGCTATAACAAATACTAAAAACACAGAATAACATAGTTTTTTTATAGATAATGGTACGGAACCCTTCGTGCGCGAGTCCGACTCGCACTTGGCCGGTTTTTTCCTTATTGCTGTCACTATCATAATCCGTTAAAAATAAGGGGGGATTTCAAGTAACCCCGATGTGAGTATAAAGTTGATCACAGACTTAATTTTTTTTTCTAAGAGATACATTAATAATATTTTTTTTTGTCGGTGCAATCGATAGAGGACCAAAAACCGATACTTGCATTTTTTTCCTTATTTTTTGGATTAGTCCCTGGGTGACCGAGCTCTGCTCGGGTGAAAATGGAGAAAATACGGAGAAAACGAATTTTCCCGGACATTAGACCTATCTAGATCGATATCTCGCCCAACCCCTAAACCCCTGTATTCCAAATTTAATCGAAATCGTTAGAGCCGTTGCCGAGAACGTGATTGCAAATATATATATGTACAAGTATTGCTCGTTTAATTACAAAATGTATATAACCAACCTCCTACCTGTAATCAAAATATAATTATCTGAACCTGAAATAATTTAGATGGTATTCAAGTCAGGTCAACAAAGTCACCAATGGGAGTCCCCGGCCATCCGAAAAGAAAATTTTGTAATCGAGTTTCGTTTTCTACATCTTTATACTGGAAATTAGGCGGAACCTATCGGCGCCTATACGGCATTGTACTAAGTAAGGTTAACAAAGCCGTCTATGAGGTCCACGACAATGAATGGATTTAATTAAACTTCATTCTTCTCCCAACATCTCGAATATATAAACTTTTAATAGTTTGTATATAAACTTTTCTGAAGTAAAAAATAACATGGCAAGTAATACTGACGTCTCTGTCAATAAAAAAAAACCACATTTGACACAGTATGTCTGTCAGTTTATGTAAATAAACAATATTTACAAAAGGCCGTTTACTTTCTATTTTTCTTACTTTTCTTAGTGTTGTATCCATATGTGGCCGACTCAACATTTATAATTTTTCATGCTGAAGAACTTAGTACAGGTTTGAGTTTAATTCTTGTTTATAATTTTACATTGTCATCTCGAGTCAAAACAGAAGTTACGTGACGTCACGCAGCCAAAGTCACGTGGTCAACGCACAGTAGTTTCTTTAAATTTATATTTTAGTAACTTACCGATAAAAAATGAAAAAAGTGGCCAAGTGCGAGTCGGACTCGCACATGAAGGGTTCCGTGAAATAAATTGCGGTTTACGATTTATGACGTATTAAAAAAAACTACTCATTAGATCTCGTTCAAACCAATTTTCGGTGGAAGTTTACATGGTAATGTACATCATATATTTTTTTTAGTTTTATCATTCTCTTATTTTAGAAGTTACAGGGGGGGGGGGACACATTTTACCACTTTGGAAGTGTCTCTCGCGCAAACTATTCAGTTAGAAAAAAATGATGTTAGAAACCTCAATATCATTTTTGAAGACCTATCCATTGATACCCCACACGTATGGGTTTGATGAAATTTTTTTTTTTGAGTTTCAGTTCTGAGTATTCTTAATGTTTTTTTTTCGATTTTTGTGTGAAAATCTTAATGCGGGTCACAGAATACATCTACTTACCAAGTTTCAACAGTATAGCTCTTATAGTTTCGGAAAAAAGTGGCTGTGACATACGGACGGACAGACAGACAGACAGACAGACGGACGGACATGACGAATCTATAAGGGTTCCGTTTTTTGCCATTTGGCTACGGAACCCTAAAAACGAAGACCTTATTGCAAATCTGCAGCATGAGACGAATCCAGTGACATATCATTTATCAAAATCGGACCATAACTGTAGATCTGATGGCATGTACAAAAATCGGGCTCGCGTAATAATATTAGATGACTATGACTATTGCATTGCTATCTTGCGCTGAATGGGTTAGGCTCGTAAAAAACACTTTCCCGAAATGTGCATTTACTCTAAAGGAGCTTGTGAAAATGTGCTTTTTCTTTAGAAGGGTCATTTTCTCGGAAGGTACACTGTCTCTAAAAGTGCACTTCCCGATATGTACACTTTTTCAATAGGTGCACTTTCCCAGAATGTGCACTTTCACAGAAGGTATATTTTCCCGGAAAGGTCACTTTAGGGGTAGGGGTGTCCCTGTTTATAGTACTAAGGGTTTCCATGAAATAGTACAAATGCAAACAGACGGACAGACGGACGGACAGAAATACCGAAACTATAAGCATTCCGTTTTTGCAAATTTGACTACGGGACCCTAAAAAAAAGTATATTTTGCCATCAAACTTAAGGCTCCTCTACACAATCGATTTAGATGAGATTAAAATTAAGACAAAAATTCGTGTGGATTTAAAAAAAAGTGTGTAGCGTGTGTGCGTGTGCTTGTGTGTGGTGTGTGTGTGCGCTTGTGTGTGAAGAAAGTGTCTAAATAATAAATGTGTACCTTTTTGAGAAAGTGCCCTAAATGGAAAAGTGTACATTTTGAGAAACCGTGTGTTTTGGAAAAGTGCACTGTTTGAAAAAGTGCACATTTCGAGAAAGTTTCCAAATTGGGAAAGTGTGTTTTACGAGCCTAACCCCGCTGAATGTGTTGATTAGGTAATATAGGTATAATGGCGACAGATAAACCGCACGCGGTTTTCGTTCGCTGTTTGAATCATTTGTAAATAGTTTATAAGTATATTGGATAAATAAACGAAAAAAAAAGGTAAATCGTAAACCAATGTCCCATCTCACTCCAAAGGTGAGTTGCACCAAACCGTCTGAAATCGTAAGCGGTTATCTTTAAAATCTAAATGTATAGAAAGTTTGTCAGTTTCTACGGAATGACAGCGGCCGACGCCATATTTAACGTTGCTCGGTCTGTAACAAAGTTGGTGCAACTCGCCCTAAGAATAATATACCTACGAGAAGCTTAAAACGTTGTATCATTATTATTTTGAATGATGGTTTTTCTACACAGAAAATATTGAATCACGAGATCTACAAGATAGTGACTTTAGTGTGGTACATTAAGGGTACATTCTAATCAGGATTTTACGTTCGTTAGCGGGAAATCTTAATTAACCAATGCCAGTTACGCGGATTTGCCCTATTGGTGTTGTGTAGATACGTATTATTTACCAGTGCTAGTTACACAACACCCTAGTTACACTATGGGTGTTGTGTAGATACGTAGTATTTACCAGTGCTAGTTACACAACACCCTAGTTACACTATGGGTGTTGTATAGATACGTAGTATTTACCAGTGCTAGTTACGCGGTATTGCACTATGGGTGTTGTGTATGTAGATACGTAGTATTTACCAGTGCTAGTTACACAACACCCTAGTTACACTATGGGTGTTGTATAGATACGTAGTATTTACCCGTGCTAGTTACGCGGTATTGCACTATGGGTGTTGTGTAGATACGTAGTATTTACCAGTGCTAGTTACACAACACCCTAGTTACACTATGGGTGTTGTATAGATACGTAGTATTTACCAGTGCTAGTTACGCGGTATTGCACTATGGGTGTTGTGTAGATACGTAGTATTTACCAGTGCTAGTTACACAACACCCTAGTTACACTATGGGTGTTGTGTAGATACGTAGTATTTACCAGTGCTAGTTACACAACACCCTAGTTACACTATGGGTGTTGTGTAGATACGTAGTATTTACCAGTGCTAGTTACACAACACCCTAGTTACACTATGGGTGTTGTGTAGATACGTAGTATTTACCAGTGCTAGTTACGCGGTATTGCACTATGGGTGTTGTGAAGATAGGTACGCAGTATTTACCAGTGCTAATTACGCGGTATTGCACTATCCCCGACGATTTGGCATCTGTAGACGATGGTAAAGTTAGCGTATTTTTAACGTTTTATTAAAAGGCTCTGGTTTATTAAAGAAATCAGTTATCATTGTTATCAATTAAAACAAAAGACACGTGGTACAAAAGATAAAGATGACGAAAATAGGTGCTACGGCGGCACGAAATGCAAGTTTTTGTAGGAGCGGGGCGCGTCAGGCCGCGTTTCCTCTTAAGTGGATAAATTTAAACTGCCAACAAACCGCACTGTGGTTTGGCAGAAGTGTGTAATTAAATTTAAGTTTTTTTAGCACTAGTAAACAATTATTATCATTAAAATTAACGAGCTTGACACCAGAGTGTATATATAAAGAGTGGAAGGGGAAGGACCTAGGCTTCTCCGATCAAATTGGAGAAATCTTACAAAAAGGACAGGTCAAAAGTACCCTAAACCGACGAGCATGTATGAGAAATGTTATGAAATTGAGTGAATCGAAAGTGGTTTGTCAGGATCGTAGCAAATGGAGATCCGTGATCTCTGCCTACCCCTCTGGGAAAGAGGCATGATTATATGTATGTATGTATGTCACCAGAGCACGGCATTCCACGCGACCCACCACCCGGGCACCAAGCACGACGAGGACACGGTCACCAAGCTGAAGAAAGGCCCCATTCCCGGGAACACCACCCGCACGTGGGTCGTCGAGCTCGTGGTGCCCACCATGGACCTGTACAACGTCGACGCGTGCCGGTACATCGACATCGACTACACGTTCGTGGTAAGACTGAACATTTGTAACTCTTCTACTAACTGGCGCTAACTATCTTTACCCAGGCGCTAACCGTCTTTACTCTGGCGCTAACCGTCTTTACTCTGGCGCTAACCGTCTTGACTCTGGCGCTAACTATATTTACCCTGGCGCTAACCTTCTGTACCCTGGCGCTAACTATCTTTACCCTGGCGCTAACCGTATTCACTCTAGCGCTAACTATCTTTACCCAGGCGCTAGCCGTCTTTACTCTGGCGCTAACTATCTTTACCCTGGCGCTAACCGTATATACTCTGGCGCTAACTATCTTTACCCTGGCGCTAACCGTCTTTACTCTGGCGCTAATCTTCTTTACTCTGGCGCTAACCGTCTTTAACCTGGCGCTAACCGTATTTACTCTAGCGCTAACTATCTTTACCCTGGCGCTAACCGTCTTTACTCTGGCGCTAACTATCTTTACCCTGGCGCTAACCGTATTTACTCTCCTTCCAACCCAGAGGGAAAAAACTAGACCTTATTGGGATTAGACCGGTTTCCTCACGATGTTTTCCTTCACCGAAATGCTACCGGTAATTCCGTACATAAGTTCCGAAAAACTCATTGGTACGAGCCGGGATTCGAACCCACGACCGCCGCTTGACAGCCGCATGCCTGAACCACTAGGCTACCGTAGCTCCTTAGGATCCTAATATCATTAAGGCCCTATATATACGATCTAATTAAACTTAACCCTTGCCCATATCATTATCGTACTATGTAAGAGAATGCAATATTTTAGGTGACTAATATAATATAATTCTATGGTCTTTCAGATATTTAAATAACAGGCACCAACAGCCATCACAGCCGAAACAAAGTTTAATTAATAATCACTCATAATTCCCCAGGTAAAAGTATCTCCCGACGGCTGCCACGACGACAGTAAGACATCCCGCCGGTTCGTCATCGGGACCATACCGCTCCGAGGTTACCAGGACACCGTGCCCAACCCGATGCAGGACCAAATGCCGAAGATTCTAGAAAACTACCAGAACGCCGCGCCGCACTTTGGGCCCGTTATCAACCAGCCGATGCCGAGCCCTTACCCTGGCGCTAACTCCCCTTACCCTGGCGCTAACCCCCCTTACCCTGGCGCTAACCCCCCTTACCCGGGCGCTAACCCTTACCCTGGCCCCAACCCCCCTTACCCCGGCGCTTACCCCAGCCCGCAGCCCGGCGCTAACCCCCCTTACCCCGGCGTGTCCCCGTACCCCGCAGGCCCTCCGTACCCCGGCGGAGCGCAGCCGGTGTCTCCGTACCCGCCTCCGTACACGGCGGTACCTTTGCTGCCGCCTGGAGCTAATGTGCCGTATCCTACAGGGGTAAGTGTTTTTAAACTTCCGATTAACTGTCACCTGTGGCAGGGGCGGCTCATTTTGTGATTTGGTCGCGCCGCTACTAGTACAGTCGGGGTAAGAAAAGGTTCACCTTAAAGTCGACATGTGCTTGAACCAAGGCAATTATCAGTCCTGCCAACGTTGCATTTCGAACGAAACAGAAATACCGCATTGACGTTTGCATTTGCAATAACAGGCTAATCTCAGAGTTGTCTCTCGTAATATTCAGATTTAAAGATATTTCGCTAATTTTATAGCCAGCTTCGTGATCTGCAATAATTGCAGCTCTTTCATGGATATTTAAATTCCTCGGCATTCTCAAATTAAATACGACACACTGACAATTAAATAGAATATATTTGCGAAGGCTTGCGAAGTTGCTTATTTGACTAGGTCATCAAAAATGTTTGATGTTGATACGACACTAGATATAGGTAGGTGTAAACTATTTTGATCCTTGTATAATTTTATATATGCACTTGTCTACTTAGTACTTTGCTTTCAAAAGGTACTGACTTTATAAAGGAATTAATTTAATAACTGACGAAGGTTTTTGTACCCCGACTGTACAACTACCGGCACCAGGGGGTATGTTAGCGCTGCTACGGCACGCACGCGTTCTATCGCAGCGCGTTGCATGCGATAGAAAGGGATGGCTACGTTTAGGCTCGTTCGGCATACCTGAACAGGGGATTTGTTAACAGAGAACCTTCTGTACGTAGCACTATAATTTATTCTGTGGCTGTGGCCAGTATTTGAATTTATAATCATCACATATTCTCTAGCCGCCGAAAGGTCTATTAAAAGGCAGGCAAGACTTCAATGGATTTTATACCATTCTAAATTGGAATTTCAAAACAAACTACTCTATTTCGTTTTACAGTTGATTCAAATTTCATTGCCAATTTTTTATTGGTGCGGTTGTATGAAACATAGATTTCTCTGTCTTATGTAGTTATTTATTTCCTCGCGCATGTGATGAAAAACATTGTGTGTATCACGGGCAGAAAGGGGATTACAAATAGGGTTGCCAGACGCACTATATTATATAGTATTGTACTATATTTTGGCTCTGCGTACTTTATAATATACGAAGCACATAAAGTACGCTAAAATACTACATTTTTATCATACATTCCAAATACATACATTTCTGTAAATCAAATTATTTTCTACTATAAAATAAATAAAATAAAATAAAAAATAAAAAAGCCTTTATTTCATTTTTAGTAACATTAATATTTATGATTAAAATCTAAAAACTAAATTCTGAATGAACCCCTAAGCGGGTATAGGCCTCCTCCAAAAGGTTCCACCTCTCTCTATCCTGGGCTATTCGTGTCCAGGAGGAACCAGCAGTTCCAACGATGTCGTCTTCCCATCTTGTGAAGGGTCTCCCCTTGCGACGTTTTCCTTTTGGTCCCTTCCACGATGTTATTCTTTTGGTCCATCGCTCGTCTTGAAGACGCGCTACGTGTCCTGCCCATTTCCATTTTTGTTTTCGGGCGAAACTTAGAGCATCGGTACCTTTTGTGACGCTACGTATCTTTGTATGTCTTATTTTTTGTATCTTTTTCAGATTGAGCATGCTGCGCTCTATTCCCCTTTGACATGATGTTATTTTGTTTTTTATGCTGGCAGTGAACTTCCATGTTTGACAGGCATATGTTAGGCAAGGTAAAAGACATGATGACATCGCTCTTGTTTTAATGTTTATTGGTAAAGTGCTCTTAAATATTTCTCTTAGGCTCCAGTACTTGTTCCAAGTGTGTTGTGTTCGTCGTTCTATTTCTAAGTAGTTCGCTTGTCTGTTAAAACCTATTTGTTTGCCAAGATACGTATAAAACTCTGTATATACTATAACTTCGTTGTCAACCAATATTCTTGTTTTTTCGCTATTTGTCATTATCATGGTCTTTGTGAGATTCATCTCTAAGCCTACCTGCTTGCTTACTGCATTCAATGATGCGATCATGATTTGAAGTTGCTGGCTAGACTCTGATAGGATAACTAAATCGTCTGCAAAACGTAGATGGCTGAGATAGTTACCATTTATGTACAAACCAAGATTTTTCCAGTTCAGTTTGCTTAAAGTCGATTCCAATATTGCGATAAACAATTTAGGAGACAGTGGATCTCCTTGTCTCACTCCCCTTTGAATAGTAAAAGGGGGACCTATTTTTTCTAGTTTTATTTTTCCCATATTTTCGGTGTAGATACTTCTAATAACTTGGATATATTGTTCTTCGACTCCTTGGTCTTCTAATGCTTGCCATATACTTGAGTGAGATCCGGTGTCAAAAGCTTTTTTGTAGTCTATATAGGCTACGTAAAGCGCTCTCTGTCGTTCTTGATATTTTTCGATTATGAGTTCCAATGTGTGTATATGATCGATCGTAGAGTAGCCTTTACGAAAGCCTGCCTGCTCTATTGGTTGTTTGGTTTCTAGAGTGATACTTATTCTTTGGTTTAAGATGGATGAAAATAGTTTATAAAGACATGGGAGTAAACTTATAGGTCTGTAGTTTGCGATATCGTTCGGATCTCCTTTCTTGTATATCAGGATAATATTTGATTCAGACCATTGTGATGGCGTTTCGGCTGTTTCCAATATGCGATTGAATAAATGTGTTATTGGAGTCATCAGTAGAGTTTGGGCTATTTTTATGGCCTCGTTTGTAATGGTGTCTGAACCAGGGCTTTTATCTAGCTTTAATCTTTTTATAGCGTTTAAAACTTCTTCTTCCGATATTACTGTTATACTTCTCTTCGTATTTCTGTCTGTGCAGGATGTGTTGTTATAGCAGGTTACATTTTCATTTATTTGAGCGCTGTAGAGAGATTTGTAGAACTCTGTAGCTATATTCACTATGTCGTTGCGATTGTTGTGTGTTTTGCCTGCTCGTTTAAGTCCATCAATCCATGATTTATTTGTTCGCAGTTCCTTAAAAGCCTTTTTTGAGCTACCGGTTTTTGTTAGATGGTTCTCTATTGTTTTAGCTCTGTAATTGGCGTAATCATATTTTATATACCTATTTGTAAGCTTGTATAGCGCTGATAGTTCATTTCTAGTTGATCTAGTTTTGTTTTGAATATGTTGTATTGCTTGTCTTCGTTTCATAAGTAACAGCGTGCGATCAGATAAAATGGTATGGGGTCTGTCTGTACTCTTATTTGTTGATCGTGCACCCTGGAGGCTAGAAGTGACAGTCTTTAGTATTTTGTCGTGGTATTTTTGAACCGAGGTGTTTTCTTGTCCAGTTAATAGTTCCGGTAAGTGGGACGAGATTAGCTGTATGTATTTCATTTTTTCTTCTTCGTGCTTTAATGTAGAGTTTTGGGAGCTTGCGTATCCAGTTCTAGACTCCTTTTGTTTTTTCAAAGTTATTGTCGCTCTTACAGGTCTGTGGTCTGAAGGGAAATTGAGGTTCAATATATCTATGTTTTGAAACCAGGCTGGTTGGTTAGACAGGATGTAGTCGATTTCATTTTTGAATTTTCCGCATGGTGATCTCCAAGTCCACTTTCGATTGGTTTTTTTCTTAAAAAAGGTGTTTAAAATTGCTAGTTTGTTCTCGAGGGCGAAGTCAATGAGTCTTTGCCCTCTTTGGTTTCTTTCTCCGTATCCATTTAATTTCATTATTAAGTATTCGTCCTTTCTAGGTTTTCCTATTTTGGCATTTAAGTCGCCCATTATTATAAAGCTTTTGTGTGCTACATCAATAGCTTTGTATAGATTAGTGTAGAAGTTGTTAATCTCTTCTTCTCTCGCTGCTTCCGTGGGTGCATATACTTGTATGATTGAAAGTGCATTTCCTTCTATATTTAAGTTTAAAATTGCGACTCTTTCAGAGATGCCAGAGAAGCTTTCAATACTCTCTTTATGGTGTTTGTTTATTAGAAATCCTACTCCATATTTTCCAGGTGTATTTCCCGAATAACAAAATATAAAGTCATCGTATTATTCAATAGAGTTTCCCATGCGCCTTACTTCGGATAAGCCTATAATATCGTATTTTACATTTCTAAGCGCTTCATTAAGCTCGATGAGACTTTCGTATGATGACAATGTCCTGACATTGTACGTAAGTACGTAGAGTTTGTTACTTTTTTTTGACCTTAAGTCAAGTACTTCTTGGGTTGGAATGTTTATTTTAATTTCTGAATTGTTTTCATTTCCTTTCTTTGGAGGGTTTTGGTCTTGATCTTCCACGGTGACCAGTTGGGTTGGAAGATTTGTAGTAGTATGACATATTTCTGTTGTAATATAATTTTGAGGAGGAGGCGCTAGTTGTTATTTATTTTGACTGGTGTTCGGGCTCTGGTTAGTATCGTTTCTGCTTGTAGTAGTAACAAAGTTCATCAAAGAATGTTTGTTCTTATTTATACTGGGTGTATTTGTGCTCGTAGTGCTGCTCGAATTGCTTCGAGTTAATTCCTTTGAAGTTTTGTTCTTCTTATTTATTTGTATATGTGTGGTGGATTCGTTGTATTGGCCTGACTCGTTCTGAGGGGACAGTGAAAGATTTCTTTTTTTATTGTTATTGGGTGTGGCAGCAGACTCATTATTCAGTACTATTAGTTTGTCGTACTTGATCATTACTTTGTTCCCTTTCTCTCGCTCCAGTTTAGCTTGTACTTGAAGTTCTTTCCTGATTTTTAATATTTGGATGGGATAGTCTTCCTGGATGTAGAAACCTGATTCATTAAGGTTTTTCTTTTGTTTCAGTATTTCAATTTTTTTGCGCAGGTTTGTGAATGTCACGGCGATAGGGCGCGGGTTTTGTGCTTTTTTACCTACTCTTTTTAGAGATTCTATATCCCTATAATCAATCTCAATTGAAAGATATTTACTGATGAAACTCAGGATGAGGTTTTCCAAATCAAAGTAGGATTTTTCAGATTCTGCCATACCAAAGAAGACTAAATTTCGTTGCCGCGCATTTTTTTCTAGGAAATATAACCTTTTTTCATTGTTTTCTACACGCTCCTTCAGGCTGTCATATTTTTCTTCCAGTAAGCAAAACTTTTCGTCGAGTGACTTTTGTATCCTTTCTGTTACATTTTCACCACTTTTTTCTATAGTATTCTTTTGGTTCTCTAGTTCTTTCTGAATATGCTGAAGAGACAGCATGATTTGCTCAATTTTTGAATCCATGTTTGCTGTGTCTTGTGTTTAGTGCCCTCTTGTGACAGGTAGCGGCAACAGTGTTGCCTGATATTGAACTCCTTCTTTAGCGAAAAAAAATTGTGCTGGTTTATCTACTCGCCTCTAGATGGCGCTGATAACAATAAATAATACAATTTGCAGGTTATAAAGGCTTTTTGCTCAATATATTAAACAGTTTATAAGTAATATTCTGCCAAATAGTTTTTTTCACACACCAGCTATCACTATTGTCTAAAATGGCAGCGTTCACTCGCGTATAACCACATTGACTCTTGCAAATTAGGTCGTTAAGTCCGTTGTTTTCATTGTTCATACATACAGATATATTTGTTTTGATTGAGTTAATTCACTTTTATATGGAACGAGCTAATTATTTTTACCAAGTTTACACTTCTGCCGTCCTCTAACTTCCATAAAACAGGAAATTATAAGTAATGTTTATGTTTCGAACTGTCACTTTCAACCGACCACATTTTGTTTTTAAAAATTAAGTCACTTTATGTCTTTTCTCCACTTTGCATTCACTGTCTATAGCTAAATTGTAACTATTTCCAAGCGTTGCACCGTTTTTATTGTTACTTTATGACGTTGAAATAATTTATAATGGATATCAATACAGAGTTAGTTTTATCAGGTGATCACTAGCTCACTAGCGCCCTCCAACAGTTGTATGAAACATAGATTTCTCTGTCTTATGTAGTTATTTATTTCCTCGCGCATGTGATGAAAAACATTGTGTGTATCACGGGCAGAAAGGGGATTACAAATAGGGTTGCCAGACGCACTATATTATATAGTATTGTACTATATTTTGGCTCTGCGTACTTTATAATATACGAAGCACATAAAGTACGCTAAAATACTACATTTTTATCATACATTCCAAATACATACATTTCTGTAAATCAAATTATTTTCTACTACAAATAAACAAATACTAATTTTTTTTATGTGTACTTTATTCATAAGACCTTTAAACACACTACGTTTGTAACAGTACTATATTTGTCTAAAAAAAATCTGGCAACCCTAATTACAAACTCGACTCATTGAATAAATAAAATAATAAAAAATAAAATATCTTTATTTCAGATCTTTAGTCGATCCATATGATGTTAGTAACAGTGGAGACTTATGAACTACGTTAGTGACAATAATGACAATAAATAATAAATTAATGATACTTAAATGACAAATGACTTAACGCCCCGGCTTTGCACGGGTTTATATGCATGTATTATACATATAAACCTTCCTCTTGAATCACTCTATCCATTAAAACCCGCATCAAAAGCTGTTGCGTAGTTTTAAATATCTAAGCATACATAGGGACAGACAGACAGCGGGAAGCGACTATGTAGTGAAGAATAACTGGTTCAGGCTTATTTGGCCCTCCCGATAGCCACCTGAACCCAGTATCTTGAGAGTGGACAGTCGAGGCGCTCCGCCAACACCCTCAGAAGACTATTGCTGCTGCCTCTCAGCCGTCTCAGTAGCGACGCTACTCGTTTTCGCCTAATGGCATAGAAATCGTCGGTGCGCGCCTCGGCGAACATACCCGAGGCGCTGCAATGCCTTGGCAGCCTCAATAGCATTCTGAGTATGTTGTTATACTGCACCCGAATAGCGGAAAAGGCTCTCTGCGTAAAACTAACCCACAGACTGCACGTGTAAAACGTCTGACAGTAAGCTTTAAAAAGCGTCAACTTAACTTGCTTGTTACAACGTGCAAATCTGCGGGCAAGCATATTGCCCCTTACCGCCATTGCCCTCCTCTCCCTCTCAAGATCCATGTCATCCTTCATATCCTCGGTGAGCATATGCCCCAGGTATTTAAACTTACTTACCACTCTAAGGGGGACGCCGCCCAGCATGATTGTAGGTACTGATGTTGGGTTATATTTCCGTGCCTTAAAAATGATAAGCTCACTTTTGTTTGCGTTGTACCTAAGACCATGCCGCGCGGCGTAATCCTCGCATATCCTGATAAGCCTACGTATAGAGCCCACTGATGGACCCAGCAGCACCATGTCGTCCGCGTAACTTATATTATTGAAAGGTGTCCCCCAAATATGGCATCCGACACGTGCGCTGCTGAGCCCCTCAATCAGCTCGTTAACATAAAGATTAAACAGGATAGGCGACGATAGGCCCCCCTGTCTAACACCACATTGGAGCCTATACTCATCTGAGTATTCCCCAGCCCATCTCACCTGATTGACCTGGTTGTTATACCAGTATTTTAACAAGGCTGTGCACTCGGGTGGTAGCCCCGTTTTAGCTACTTTCTCCCATAATACATCGTACTCCGCCTTCGGCGTCGGGCTTCTAATAGACTCGTTAGTAATCTCCTTCTTACGGCCCTTGATGCATAATGTACTCATTTTCAGCCCACCAGCCCGTTCGTGAACGCGAGCGCCCCCGGGCTGGCTCCACCCACCCCCGACTCGGCCGAAAAAAGTGAGTTCAACGTTCAACATTTAAACAGAAACATGCCTTCCCTTAAAGCAGCGGTTGGCAACAGGCGGCTACCATTGCTTGCGGCCCGCGAGCCTCCGTGGCTGTTTTGTAAATACAAAGGCGCCTTAGGTACAGCGATGTTAAGTGAACAGAGTTTTTGAAACAAAATAATGCGTCTGTTTATAATACTAGTGATATGGTTTCAAAAAAATACGAATAGTTATCTTGAGGCTTTTCTATAGCGAGATCAGTGATTCGAAACACAATCGGCAATATCATGTTTGAGGGAACTTAGCTATTGATTTTTTATTTATTTAAACGCACAAAAAATTAAAATTAAAAAACATGATATCTGCGCTTCCGAACACGCACTTCCATCTCGTTCACGCTTATGCTCTGTGAGAGAAGACCAGACCATGTACCTACGGCGCCTTAAATGGTCTCCCTCTGGGAGGCCCATAAGGCCCCCGGAGAGGCCATACCGAGACACATCTGTAGCTGGCAGCACTGAAGGCCAAACAGGGGGAAAAACAAAAAAAAGGTCGTTGATATCCGATTTTTGGAATTGGCTAATAAAGTCACACACAATTAAGAAGTGCGGTCCGCGTAATTTTGGTAAGCTCCTATGTGGCTCTTGGTTGCTGAAAGGTTGCCGACCCCTGCCTTAAAGGGATAATAGATAAAGCAATGACGCGTAGTTTTAGTGAGTTGGACTGCGGAGGAAATAAAAAAAATGTATGAAACCCCCCAATGAAGCTTAACACTAGGATGTTACGGAGCTTCGACTCCGCCTCCGTTGAACCGGAGCTTCCGTGTGGATTTACGTCTCCGGCTTCGAATCCGACTCCTAAACGAATGGACCGATTTGAATGTGGTTTTTTTTATCCGAAAGCTGACGAGATCGAAATGGTTCTTTCAACGTTTCAACAAAATCGGTTCAGCCGTTTTTGAGATATTGAACTTTCGGGGGTTTTTCAACTTTTCTAAATACAAATACTTTATTCGTCGATCATAGGTACAGTCGCCATCACATACATCGGAGCAAACAAGCATGTCACAAGCATCGGAACACACCTCTATTTTCAAGGCATTAGGGTGCATGTGCCGATATTTTTGAACACCTATAGTGTACCTATGTATGTGATGGCGACTGTACACATAATAATATTGCAGACGGTGGTAAAAGCGGTATTGTTTCACTATGTCGTACCCGGAGGCATACGAAATTGTACATGATTTCACTGAGTGATAAGAGTAGGCATGCATTAAAGGGTTTAGCAGGCTAAGGAAGGACGTGTGGCCCCTGTCAGGAATATTCGAATTGGTAAATGTCAATTGTTGGTGGCCTCATAACTAGTAATCACTCCAACTTTCAGCCCTCTATCTTGAACTGTCACAGAGATAATGTCAAAAATGTATTTTTATCCCATTTTTTTTCAAAGTCATGTATCTTCTAATCCATACCAGCTAGAGCATTGAAACAAAATCACAGCTATGTAAGTTTAGTGGATACCCTATAATTTTATTAATATTTTATACGTGAGAAATAAAAGAAATAAATGTCAATTTATTTTTTGACAGCTCCTATCAAGAAGATTTTTGAAAGTACAACTATAAAAAAAATCATATGTATTGCTTCTAGTATTAGCTACTAACATACGTAAAATCAGTTCATTATATTTGGTGGAACATACTCAAAAAAAATAACGAAAGTATTCAAGTAATATAAGGAGTCTTTTCTTTTGAATTTTTATCATATTCCCGTGTACCTAAAACAATAAACCTCCACGATAGACACCTATACTTACAACTAAGGAGTTTATATAGTTTATTAGTATATTTATGATAAACAATCGACGTTCATCTTTGATCGCAAGATGTCAGCCTGTCAGTCCTCATTGTAATAATGTCTGACAAATGCAAGATTTGTAATGTATTTCATCGTAAAGTGCAAGGAAATAAAAAAATTATACGTGATGCTGACGAAGCCGCATTTTTTACCGGTGCTACAAATAACATTATTTTAGTAAGCGATGTTATATGCGAAAAATGTCGGGCGAAAGCATATAAAAGTAGTGCAATGCAATCTCGGGTATCCGACGCTACAGCAGCGGCACCTGGACTTTCAGAGGTAACAGAAGAACAATCAACTGATTCTAGTACAGATGATGACTTGGATGATTCTTGGCAACCGTTGGCAGAAAAAAAAAAGTACGTTTTGAAGTCCAAATGCAGAGAGTCATTGCTACACACAGATACTGTTTTTTTTGTCACTCAAAAACAGACCTTCAAAGAGTCTCCTTGGAAACACGTTGCCTTGTTTACAAGAGAACCAATATTTACATTCCTGAAGGAAACCGATGTTGTAGATCTCATTTTATAGGCAATTACTTGTTTGACGATGTTTTATCTCAATTACGTGTAGTTTCTTCTACAAGTAACGTTACTGATAAAGAACTCAGTTCATTTCTGAGGTCACTATCTAGTCAAGTCAACACATCTTTGTTTGATAATATCAAAGGGTCAAGATTGTGTGATACTCAATTACTTGTATTTACCGGCTTAACGTTCGATAACATCAATGAACTTACAGTTTTACTTACTTCTATGAGAAATACCTCCGCTCGAAGTATCAAACAGGCATTAATTATATCACTCTTCAAGCTCAGAACTGGAAATTCAAACAAATTGATCGCTAGTATATTTGGCATAAAACATGAACAGCAAGTAAGTAATATGTGGAGGGATATTTTACGCAGCTTTGAAAACGACATCGAATTCGGTTATACTTCAACTACCCGTGAAGAACTTCTAGCTAACACAACGCACACAGCTCGCCGGTTGCTGGGCCTCTTAGATGATCAATTAGCATTGATTTTTGATGGAACGTATATTCGTCATCAAAAAAGTCAGAACAATGAATATCAACGGAAATCTTATTCCGGCCAAAAAAAAGTACCGTTGTGCAAACCCTTTACTATTTGCACAACAAACGGATTCGTTGTTAACTTCGCTGGACCATATTATGGTACCCAAAATGATGCCACCATAATGAAACTGGTAATGGAAGAGTCTGATTTCCAATCTCTTCTACGACCAAACGATGTTTTCATAGTTGACCGTGGATTCCGTGATGTATGTTCATACCTAACTGAAAAGGGGTACGTTGTACATATGCCTGGCTTGAAGGGTAAAAGGGCTCAACTTCCCACAATTGAAGCAAATGAGTCCAGGCGAGTAACTAAACTACGTTGGGTAGTAGAAGCCGTTCATGGAGCCATTAGCCAGAAATATCGGTTATTACACCACAATCTCGATAACAAAATACTACCAAAGGTGAAAACCCTATGCAAAATAGTGGGATTATTGCATAACAAATATGGAAAAAGAATAGATTCTGGTAGCGATATTGATGATGAAATTATAGAACAAATGGAAAAAAATATGCATGTGCCAAATACGTTGAGTAGTGAAGCGGAAAGCAAAAGGTGGAGTCGACGCAAAACGCTTTTAAAAGCGTTATCGTCTTCAGAAGTTTTAGATTTCCCAAGATTGACTGAGTACCAGCTAAAGATATTGTTTACTGGTACTTACCAGTTATCACAAGCTGTGTCGTACTTAGCCGAATTACTGGATAATCAAAATGAGCTGTGCATTCACTATATTAAAGAGGCGGCAAATATTATACAAATCAAAGTGAGATCTCGTCATAGAAACTCTAAAGCGTACCGAGTTTACATCGATTACATACCCAATAGTACCGAAATCGAGGGGGTACGACGATATTGTTGTGAATGTCCGAACGGTATCAGAACAATTGGATGTTGCTCACATGTAGCCAGCATTGTATATTACTTAAGTCATGCCAGATTTCTCTCTAAAATATTGCGACCATCCGAAGTCTTATCAAAAATATTTTCTACGGACAATACAGTGGTTGTCATAAATGAAAATAGCGATGACGATGACTAAATAGTTGCTTTAACGATGCTAAATAGTTGTATAGGTATACATTAGGAGCTTCGGGACTCTTTAGTTTGATAAGATGATAACATTGCATGTTAACCTTTTTGTTTTTTTTTACTTTTTCGTTGTGTTTTGTTTTTTTTTGTTATCGTGACATATGTAAAGTATCAGAAGTAGGTATCTTAGTATTGTCTAATTAAAAGATATTAGTATTGTTTGATATAATACTTAAATGATGTCTTGTGTTACTCGGAAGTCTCGGAACCGACAAACGCTTAGTTTGTACGCTAACACATTTAAAGTAATAGTGGAGCGTTTGAGGGTATATATAGAAAGCTATGTAGAAGAGGAATCCAATTCTTCCATAATAGCAAAAGTAAGTTTTAATTGTAAATAAAATTGAATGTAGGTATATGTATTTTAGTAGCGTTTTTGTGTACCTACATGTATTCATCTTTTTGTGTATCTCTTTCAGATGAAAGTCATAAAATGTAAAGTGTTTGGGCTCGGCTTGCCATCGTCAATAACCAAGCAACTGTTTTTACAGTCTATACCAGAGGTTGAAATATCGCTCGATGACGAAAATATAACTTTAAAAGGATATTGCGATGAATGTAGGGTAACATTGTCCTACACCTGGGACGACGAATATTACGACAGTCAATATCTATATGACTTATATTGTAATGTGTGCTCAAATGAGCTATTTATTTCAACATAATTGATGGCGATAAAATGAAACCAATTGATTTTCATTATTACAATAAACATGTAACACATCCGTCGTTTCGTTAATTTAGTAGTTACTAAAATTAGTTTGTAATAGTAACACAGCAGTAGTTTAGCGACATGACAGCTATACGTTCAAGATAATACACCCTTAGTTGCTAAGCAACAAACAAAATCTTAAAACGAATTTTCAAAAGACTTGACTACTTCGTTATTTTTTTGAGTATGTTTCACCAAATATAATGAACTGATTTTACGTATGTTAGTAGCTAATACTAGAAGCAATACATATGATTTTTTTTATAGTTGTACTTTCAAAAATCTTCTTGATAGGAGCTGTCAAAAAATAAATTGACATTTATTTCTTTTATTTCTCACGTATAAAATATTAATAAAATTATAGGGTATACTCCCACTAAACTTACATAGCTGTGATTTTGTTTCAATGCTCTAACTGGTATGGATTAGAAGATACATGACTTTGAAAAAAAATGGGATAAAAATACATTTTTGACATTATCTCTGTGACAGTTCAAGATAGAGGGCTGAAAGTTGGAGTGATTACTAGTTATGAGGCCACCAACAATTGACATTTACCAATTCGAATATTCCTGACAGGGGCCACACGTCCTTCCTTAGCCTGCTAAACCCTTTTAATGTATTTAAGTTGTGTCTAAGTTGTACTTCCGCAGTGGTGTTGCGTCACATTTATGCGTTTTTTTTTGACGACCGGTTAGCCTAATGGTTAGTGACGCTGCCTACGACGCTGAAGGTTCGAATCCCGGTAAGAGCAAATATTTTTGTGATGAACATGCATATTTGTTCCCGAGTCTTGGATATTTTCTATGTATATAAGTATTTATCTTTTCAATATATCATCGTCTAATACCCATAACACAAGTCTTATTGAGTTTACTATGAGGCTAGTTTGATTTGTGTAAGATTGTCCCTTAATATTTACCCGTGCAATATGCAATTATGTTAACCTATGTTGTGTCTATACATAAACTCGGCAAAGTGAAGATTATGTGAAAAAGTTTATTCTAAGAAAGGGGGAACCACAACTTGTTTAAGTTAATTTGTGATTTATTGCGTCTCGAGTCCAGATTCTGGACTGAAATCTTATTATTTTATACTTAACTAATTACGTACGTATTTTATTTACGTTTGGTTTTTTTATGTTCTTTAATATAAAAACTAGTTTCCCATAGTTGATCGCAAAAACAAACGTCTAGATTTTTATTGTTTTTTTAGACTTGCCCTTAACCTTCTTGTAGAAAAGCTTCTAAGCGACTCCGCCTCCTGGAGTACCATCTCCGGATCCGACTCCGGATCGGGCTCCGGATCCGACTTCAACTCCGAGTCCGGTAAATCAAATTTTAAAATTCCGGCTCCGGTAAACTCACCTCCGTAACATCGCTACTTAACACATACATACATTCATCATCATGATCATATCAGCCGAAAGACGTCCACTGCTGGACATAGGCCTCCCCCAAAGAGTGACACAATGGCCGGTCCTGCGCCACCCGCGTCCATCGGACTCCCGCGACCTTTACCAGGTCATCAGTCCACCTTGTGGGGGGCCTACCCACGCCGCGCAAGCCGGTACGTGGTCGCCACTCGAACACAATACATTATAATAATAATATAGCCTTTATTTAACCAAACTTAAACATATGTGTTTTTCTACTATTCTGTATCCATTTCTTGCTTTACTTACAGCCAGCGCCGGAACTAGAGGGGCCCGTGCCCCCCAAATGGCAAAAAATGGTGAATGGTGTGGTAGTGGTGGTGGTGGTGTGAGTGGTGGTGGTGATGGTGGCAAATTCAGAGGGCGGGAAATTCGAACTTCACCAGACGAATATACACGTCTCTTGCCTAACACTGATTACACTCACTGTTAAGACCTACGATATGTAAGTAAACTCACTGCACGTTTGTTGAAACCGGCACTTCGCAAACGGAAGCCGCGCTCTGTAACTTGTTTTAAGCTCACCTCAACGCTCACCCATAAATATATCTTGACGCCGCGATTCGTAGTGACTAAGCGTATGAAGAGGTCTAGTTTCGTTAGGCGTGAAGAGTGAGGTGAGCCGCGTAGCGCGTAAAGAATGCCTGCATATAATAGGTGTGTCCACATTGGACGCATGCTCAGCCGAGCGCGGCTCGCCCTAGCGTGCGCGCTCAGTGTGGACGGCTCGGGGAGCCGCTCGGCTGAACATGCCTCCATTGTGGACACACCTATTATATGCAGGCGGGGGCGGCATTTTTAAGTTTTGCCCCGCCTTGAAAAAATCTAGATCCGGCGCTTTACAGCATAGGCCTTCCCTAGAGACTTGCAAATTTTGCGATCATGTGCTTTTCTCATCCAAGTTGCTGTTACTCTAACAATATCATCGTGCCTTCTGCGACTTGGGCAACACTCTGTGATATCTTTTTTGCTTCGTATCATATGGCCTGCCCATTTTCATTTGAGTTTCTTGATACAGTATTTTACATAGGTGGTTTCTGTCTGTTTCCTTATAATTTTTAGCTTTATTTTATCTCTAAGATTAATGTTGAGCATTTTGAGTACTTGCTATTTTGAGTACGCAGTACTCCTAATTTATGCATATTGTGTTTCGTACTACATGTCATACTGGGAAGGATACATAAATCGAACACTTTTTCGCTTTTATTGGTACCTACACAGGTTGGTTTTATTGGTTCTTCATGATTTATTTGATGAAAACACATACATACTTTATCTCAAAAATAAGGTACCTGCCACAAAAACGCGCGTATGAATAACTGACATGTCTCTATTTCTAGGGCCGTTAGGACATGTCAGATACTTTTGTCCGCTTTGTTATCTGACATGTCTCTATTTCTAGGGCCGTTAGGACATGTCAGGTACTTTTGCCTGCTTTTTTATCTGACATGTCTCTATTTCTAGGGCCGGTAGGACATGTCAGATATTTTTGTCCGCTTTGTTATCTGACATGTCTCTATTTCTAGGGCCGGTAGGACATGTCAGATACTTTTGTCCGCTTTGTTATCTGACATGTCTCTATTTCTAGGGCCGTTAGGACATGTCAGATACTTTTGTCCGCTTTGTTATCTGACATGTCTCTATTTCTAGGGCCGGTAGGACATGTCAGATACTTTTGTCCGCTTTGTTATCTGACATGTCTCTATTTCTAGGGCCGTTAGGACATGTCAGATACTTTTGCCTGTTTTTTTATGGCAGATATTAATGCTGGTGACTGTACAAATTATGAGCTACATGACTCATCGTTATTAATGAAGTCAGAATCATTTATTGCTGATATAGTAACGTCCAGTGTGATAAAACTTACTAGAGTAAAACAACGTATACAATTTTCACACTTGCTATTCATAAAAGAGTCATTGTTGCCCTCAAACAAGAGATCAAAGTTGTACTTTTCTTCCCTGTTTTTGTTATTCAGATAATTTACTTTAAAAAAAAGTTTTAGCCGACTTCAAACAGTACCCCAATCGCTTCAAGTGTGCCTTTGAAATTTGAAGAGTCCCCGATTTCTCCAGGATCCCATCATCAGATCCTGACCTGATGACCATGGGACCACGGTGGGAAGGATACCCTTTCTAACAAAAAAAAATCCTAATCGGTCCAGCCGTTTTCGAGCAATCGGGGAACATACATAAAAAGACTCGGAAGAATTGAGAACCTCCTCCTTTTCTGAAGTCGGTTAAAAAGAGCCATTGTTGTCCTCAAATGATTGATTAAAATTTTCCTCATAGAAGGTGTGAAAAGTACAATGTGCCACTCGGTAGATAAATTAATTTCCACCTTGGGCTTACACTTAAATCCCTCGCTACGCTCAGGATTCTATTGTAGACTATTTCGCTTGTGGCCTCCATTATTAAATCCATCCTTTTTTTTTCAGAAAACCCGCTGGACGACGATTCTAACAACCCACCTTTCAATCCCAACTTTAAAGCTTAGAAGAGGCTTCTTCTAAAGTTTCAGCAGTCAGCGACTTTTGACGTAGACATGATGTGAGTCTCATTGGGTCATTTGGTAGCTAGAACACCTACCTTGGCTGCGCTTTTGGTGCTACTTATGTAAATGCCTTATGAAAGCTTATTTTTAGGTTATAAGTTAAAATCTTAAGGTCGGAACAAGTCAAGTACTTATATGTGTAATGAAAAGTTCGGATAAGGGAATGTCGTACAGTCGAGGCCTCCAATATCTAAACAGACCTTTAAAAGTAACTACACATGCGTCTTATGCCTGTTACAATAAAGACTGTATAGTAGTCCAGGCAATGAACTGACAGCTTGTATGGAAAATATGTCAAATTTGGAAATAATTTATAATAGCAGATTTTTTTAATGTAATGGATATATTATCAATTAAATAGTTACTTAGTGACAAAATCCAACAAAATTTCCGACATCAAAAAAATGATAACTTAACTAGCTTCTGAAAAGTCAGAAAAAATATGAATAAATGGTTTTATCTTTATTTTGGTTCATTTACATTTGCTCTATAATATTCAAGATAAATAATTAAAAAAAAACAATTCATTCTTTTTTTAAATCTATATAAATACTTCCGGATGGAAAGTTTGTTGGATTCTTGAATAAAGCATCTTAGATCAATGTTTTAAAATGATATAAAGAAAAAAAACGCTATTATGAATTAATGTTTTTCAAAACCGTATTTTGCCTGGAGTATAGATGTTTTTGAAAGGTTGCCTGTGTAGATATTGGAAAACTCGACATTACAAAGGAAAAGTGCCAGTTGTGTCATATAGGCATTATGCGCTTGAAAGATTTTACGGTACAGTCAGCGTCATATAGTTAGAAGCAGCCAAAGTAGCCACATAGTTTCTGTCAAAAATTTCATTTTTGGTATAAGCTTTTACTGCCGACTGTACTTTTCTGCATACCATCATCAACTACTCATTGAGACGATTCTAACGAGCCCAAACTCGATGGGGTTGTGTCGTTTTATTGCGGAGTTCCTATGGCCACCTTCCAGCTCCAGCATCAGATCAGCTCCATGTCATCATAATATTGTATTGTCATGCGATATTCATATGCTTGCAAAATTTCAGCTCAATTGGATAACGGGAAGTGACTGAAAAATGGATTGCAAATTTTGACGGACAACTTACATATTTACATACATACATATCGTCGGGTGACAAGCAAAACTCACTAAGTAACAAATACCTACTTAAATCAAAGGTATCGACTATGTACCGAGATACGAGGTTTTGAAGAGCAGTGACAGTTTTGGTAGTGACTTGCTTGTCACCCGACGTATTTACATACATACGAACAGTGCAAGCTAATATAAAGCTTGTAATAAAGACGTGTTGCGATATATTTGGCTACCTTGGCTGCTACTACATATCTGATTCTGACTGTACCTGTGTTAGTCTTATTACAGTAACATCACAGAGTTCAGTTGTCGAATTGTGTACTTTCCTGGGTAATAAATAGAATTATATTTAGTCCATCAGTTAGATTATCAAAAAAATATGGACACGTATTTTTTATTTTGTCAATCAAACAGAGAAATATGAAGATATAGCCTGTTAAAATTCCGATGACACACTTTTTAGCATAATGTGACGTCTATATTTTAAAATAAAAATACGTGTCCAATATTTTAGATAACTGACAGACTAAATTGTTTTTTTAGGAAAGTAGCCTATTGTTATTTTTGATGATTATCACAACTTTTTTGTACGTAGATAGGGTCATTTCGCCGGTTGGCGACCACCTAATTTCATGTGCCGGTTAGCGACCACTTAGCTGACTTGGTGAACTGAAAGCATTTTTTCTTGTTTTTTTTGTAAATTCCTATTCCATAACTACAAACAATAAGGCATCCGGCTGACTGTTTCAATAGGCTCTGTAGAATTGATGTTAGCTTCAATTGAAAAAACCATGTTCTTCAAGTGGTCGCTAACCGAAGGTGGTCGCGTAACCGGCGAAATGACCCTATAGTATTAGGTATAAGAGCGTTTATATTTTTTGTTTGCACGTTGTCTTTCAGGGTATACACCAGAGGTCGAAGTAGTGAGGCGGTGTTGGAGAAAAATCACCAATAACATTGCCAGCCTCGCTATCGCATCAATGTTGGTGGATTTCTTCCTAGCACACCGCTTCTGTCTGGTGTATCACCCTTATATACTTACTCGTCTTCCAATTCCAACTGACGAAAATATGCACAAAAATATTGACATTTATAGGATTTTTATTTCATAATACAGAGATAGGAGATATGGTGCCATTGATATTTTAATAAGCGAAGTAAAGAATTAAGCCCAACGGTGAGCGAGGACATATTCACCAATAGGGGTTATTCCCAGGGGCGTATTTACCCTAGGGCAAAGGGGGCCATGGCCCTGGGGCGGCATGTTCGGAGCGGCTCGGGCCGCCAAAACTTACTGGCCCCGGGGCGGCAAATCTTTAAATAAGCCTCTGGTTATTCCCACCTGTTACCACCAATTTGTTACCAGTGGTAACAGCTGGGATTTTTTCCCCCATCTTTTACCACTTAAGTACTCGGTGGTAACTACTGGGAATATTTTAACCAGTAAAGTACTCAAGTATCAGTTCCCACTGGTAAAAGACGGGGGAAAAATCCCAGCTGTTACCAGTGGTAACAAATTGGTGAGGAATCTGAGCGCGAGCGAGCAAAGAAATGCTATTGGTGGATACCCAACCTAACAGTGTACGCTTAAATACAGATATAAGAGCAACTAAGTCAATGATATAGATCTGCTAATAAACAATTTACATTTGAAGGTTTCCTTATGTGCCTTTAAAAAACGTTACCTCATTAGACATATAAAGCTTGGTGTATACTACAGCTAGTAACAAGTAAGATTCATAACTTAATTCTATAGGTAGACCGCTTAACCTTTTGAACGCCATTATTCACGTAACTACTAAAGTGTCACTGACACTCCAACCTTTTTTCCATAAGAGAGTAACTATGAACCGTATATGAGTCGCCTAATTTCAAACCCGGGTAAATCCATCTGTCAAATCATGCGATTTTGCTATTAAGCAAAGGTGATGAGGTAGATATTTGCTGATAGGGTCGAATGGATTTACCCGAGTTTGAAGTTAAGCGACTCGTATGAAAGACAGAAGGTTGTGATGACAGCGGACGTCATAACACTTAAAGGCGTTCTTGGAGCTTCGGGCACAACAATACACGACGCCTTTAGGCGTTCAAAGGACAGTGCGGTGCGGTGCGGTCAACCTATACACGTATAGGACGTATTTTACACTTATAGAAATTTTGAGGAAATACTCCACTTTTTAATGTTGATTGGCTGTTATTTTAATGTTAAGAACGACTAAAGGCCATTAGGCCATTTTACACCTAGCAATTTGTCACATCAACTTGATATTGTTGAATTAATTCAATCAAATTAAGTATAGCATGTTGTGGTAATAAATTGTTAGGTGGGCAATGGCCCTAAAAGTTAAACAAAATAGGCGTAATTTCATATCGATCTCAAAAAGAGATATATTCTGAGAGTAAATAGTATTAGTGCTTCTAAAAATATTTGTGTTTTATTAATATTTCTTCTTTGTGCCTTTGTATACAATTTCAACGCAAAATTGCTTTTTTGGAAACTTGATAAAACATTTTATAATAGATCTGTTTTTATAGTAGTTGGTACCTTTGTCCTATTAATGTTTCTATATTGTATATGTATGATAACTAATAAGGTATATATGTTTACTGCAGTGTCTTAATTATATGTTTATTAAAACATAAGAGAGACCTCATTTTACTTTTATAAATATTGTTTTTGATATGAAAGATTTTATTGCAATGTTGTATAGTTGCATTTTGAACTTATGATGATGTTAACAGTGTAAGAGCATTTATGTGTTATGAGAAAGACAATTTACTTACGTAATGTAAGATTTAATAAACGGTATTTTAAATTTACGCAAATTTGTTTGATTTGCCATTTTTCATCCTATTTTCAAGTTACTTGAGTCACTTGAACATATAATAAGTTTGTCAAAAAAATCATTTTAGTTAAGGTGCATTCGGGTAACTCCGAAAATCGGGTAATTCCGATAATTATTACCATATCATATCAAGGAGCCCAGCGCGATAGCAATCCTTCTTGCATTGACATAAGGTTTAACACCGCTCTAAATGTCTTGTTGATTTGGCGTGTGGTTTGAAACTTAGAGCGTTGAAAGGTTAACCCTATGTCAAGGAGCCCAGCGCGATAGCAATCCTTCTTGCATTGACATACGGTTTAACACCGCTCTAAATGTCTTGTTGATTTGGCGTGTGGTTTGAAACTTAGAGCGTTGAAAGGTTAACCCTATGTCAAGGAGCCCAGCGCGATAGCAATCCTTCTTGCATTGACATAAGGTTTAACACCGCTCTAAATGTCTTGTTGATTTGGCGTGTGGTTTGAAACTTAGAGCGTTGAAAGGTTAACCCTATGTCAAGGAGCCCAGCGCGATAGCAATCCTTCTTGCATTGACATAAGGTTTAACACCGCTCTAAATGTCTTGTTGATTTGGCGTGTGGTTTGAAACTTAGAGCGTTGAAAGGTTAACCCTATGTCAAGGAGCCCAGCGCGATAGCAATCCTTCTTGCATTGACATAAGGTTTAACACCGCTCTAAATGTCTTGTTGATTTGGCGTGTGGTTTGAAACTTAGAGCGTTGAAAGGTTAACCCTATGTCAAGGAGCCCAGCGCGATAGCAATCCTTCTTGCATTGACATAAGGTTTAACACCGCTCTAAATGTCTTGTTGATTTGGCGTGTGGTTTGAAACTTAGAGCGTTGAAAGGTTAACCCTATGTATGTCGCCTTATAGAACACTAAAGGGTTAGGTTAACCTATCTAAGCTAACCTGGCTAGGTTAGATTAAGGCTAGATATAGATAGGGAACTAGGTAAGTATTAACGTTGGGTCCAAAAATAAAAATGCAGTAAATTGCACAAAAATATAATTTGCATTATAACAAGAAATACTTCCAACATTGTTGTATAAGTGTATAATATTGTAAAAATAGTAAAATATGCAGCAAAGCACCTGTTCCATGGCACATACGTTAGATTACATACATTACTTACATGTTATTTTAGGTAGGTACAGTCAGAATCATATAGTTGGTAACAACCAAATATATCGCAACACGTCTTTATTACTATAATAGTAATTGTGTTACAATCTTACAATATATTTGGCTACCTTGGCTGCTGCTAACTATATGATGCAGGTTGTACAGCCAGCAACCAAAGTTGTCTGAGTACTTAAGGTGGTTCGATTGCCATACAAAGCGTTATTTGACATTCGCAGGCTAACGGCGTGATATTTTAAGAAACTTATGTAACAAACTTTCATCAATTGGCTTCCCATTTGCGCCATTCATCACATTTCCCATAATATCACGTCCCAAACCAATTTCTCAAATTAATCTAGTTTATACAAGTTTATACTAGGAAAGGGGGAATTTGGCGCAAATGGGAAGCCAATTTATGAAAGTTTGTTACATAAGTTTCTTAAAATATCACGCCGTTAGCCTGCGAATGTCAAATAACGTTTTGTATGGCAATCGAACCACCTTAAGCCATAGTTAGTAGCTAAGCAGAAAAACACGGTCAAAATGGTCTATGATAGGTCTTTATTCTCTTGTCATTAGAGTCCGTGTGAACATCATTTTGAGCACTAAGCCTGCGCAGCGTTCTGCCGCTGACTGTACCTACATTATTCTTATTCTTAATATCTGTGTGACTTTGAGCTGCTATAAACTAAATAAACGTTTTTCTGTCTTTCTATCATTATTGTATTCATCAACATCATATCAGCCGAAAGACGTCCACTGCTGGACATAGGCCTCCCCCAAAGAGTGCCGAAGTGATCGATCTTGCGCCACTCGCATCCAGCGTGCTCCCGCGACCTTTTATTTATTTATTGTATGCATCATATAGTAAAATACAGCTTACTAGTTTCCTTTGTGATTTTGAATAACACACTAGGTATATCCCGCAAGAGTTAACTTGAGACTCGAGCGCGTTCTAACGTCATACGAACGATCATCGTCATCATCATATCAGCCGAAAGACGTCCACTGCTGGACATAGGCCTCGCCCAAAGAGTGCCACAATGGCCGGTCCTGCGCCACCCGCATCCAGCGGACTCCCGCGACCCTTACCAGGTCATCAGTCCACCTTGTGGGGGGCCTACCCACGCCGCGCAAGCCGGTACGTGGTCGCCACTCGAGAACCTACGAACGATATCTCAAGTTAACTCTTGTGGGCGTTTAGTTAACTATTTTTCGAGATGACATAGGTACGAATCTAGCACAAGATAGTTTATCCGTCTCGTTCTAATTAGAACGTTTAGAAAGAGACTAGTGGTAGCTTATCTCGCGCGTGATCTTGTGCTGGGTGTGCTAAAATTAGAACTTGAAGAAAAACGTGCAGTGTTGACTAGGAAACAAAATTAAACATTTGTTTAAAACAATTCGTCTAATGGGGAATGGATGAAAATTTTAGAAATGCCCGATTATTTTTTTGGTGATAGGAATAACCTTCCTTAGCACCAGAAAAAAGTTGCAGACTTGTCAGCTGCGTCAATTATTTTTGAAAAATATAAACAGTTTCCTCACTTACGTTTTGTGGTTAGGACGGCGAATGAGACACTTTCCTTGATCCGTATCATATTACAAAAAATATTTTAAATATCTGACCCTGGCAATGACCAATATAGCTGCTGCAGCTGTCAATATCATTGCCAGTGTCAGTTTACCACGGATTTTTATGATATTTTTATGTAATATGAGACGGATCAAGGAAATTTTCTCATTCGCCGTCCTAACCACAAAACGTAAGTGAGAAAACTGTTTATATTTTTCAAAAATAATTGATGCATCTGAAAAATCTGCTACTTTTTTCTGGTGCTAAGGAAGGTTATTCCAATCACCAAAAAAAAAATCAGGCGTTTCTAAAATTTTCATCCATTCCCCATTGAGGATTATCGTTTTCGAGGCGCCTGATCATTATTGTACGGTCACTACTTTAATTTTTGAGCCATTTAGAGCTCAATTTGTAATGGACTCTTCAAAGCTTAACTATTAAAAAACCAAAATGAGTTGACACCTAAATGGGTCAACAATTAAAGTCCTTGGCTGTACACTGTACCAATAGGGGTGTAGACACTAAATAAAATAACCAATAATGTTGTATTTTCTCGAAAAAGGATGAAAAATGTAGTCAAAAGAAGAAAAAAGTAACACAAGAGGTTAAATAATCACCACAAAGTACTTTGTTATATACTGAAATAGAGAACAATCTCTGGGCCTAAAAACGGTAACCCTGTATTTGATGCGCCATCTAGTATCGTTAGTTGAAATACTCCACTTGAATGTTAAAACATACAAAAAGTGCGTCGGTGGCAGGGTTTGAACCCCGGCTGACCGACTCCAAATACCGCCGTCTGTACCCCTAGGCTACTGATGTCTTATGACAATACGGCGAATTTCGAAATACCTTGACAGCCTCTAGTTGGCCTCTAGTAAACTTATTATGCTGTCATTACCGCGCACCTAGTACTAAGATTGGCCGCCCTGATAATCACAAAGTTATAAGTGTCCAAAGTTTTAAGAGGGAATATGTTCTGTCCCATTTCCGCAAAACGCACCGTCATATGAAACGATTGTCATTTACTATGACGCTAGGGGATCGTGACATCACGATCCCCTAGCGTTTTCTCTCTCTAACAAGTAACATTAAAACGGTTGTAGCTTCGTAATTTTCTGAGGTATTTGAATGGGATTTTCGTCATTAGGCAAATTTTTTGCCTTCTTTCTTTTGAAGAAATAATAAATTTTGAGTCTACACCCCTATTACTACAAAAGTCGTTCAATATTGTAAATGCATATGAGGTAGTCCACCATGATACTAAAATTGATCTCATCGTTCCTGAAAGTTATGTTCCAGAAAAACAATACATTTTCTTCTGCAGCCTTAATCTTAAGCGTCCATCGAAACTATATTAGTTTAAATGCAGTTTGTCATCCTGTCACGTTAACATTAGTAGGACAAAACACATTTTAGTCAACTGAGTATGTTCTTTTTTTGCAGTCTAATTAATGTTTGAAGTCGCCTTCATGAAATTACCAAATATGTACAAAATAAGGCATGCATGTGTTAAAAACTACATAATACAATGTTCTATATAACATCATAAATTCATAAAAAATCAAAAATTAAACTTCCAATACATCACAAGTATTCGCATTGAATACTGAATTATATAATATCATCATTAATATACGTATAATCTGTTTGTTATACAAAAGGCAGAATTTCAACAATTTCCAGAGACATCTATATTCTTTAAACATTGGGTATAGCCATTGCAAATATATATCCTAAAGCAAAAACAAAGCTATAACCACGAACTTCGAATCTCGAACTTCGTATATCTCCGTCTCTATCGCACTTATGGTTTATGGTACTCGAGCGACAGAGACGGAGATATACGAAGTTCGAGATTCGAAGTTCGTGGTAGCGCCGCAAATCCTTACAAACGTTCGATTTGACGCACTTACACAACCACGCATCGCTTCAATAAACTTAAGCGGACTTCGGCGGTGCATCCGTCACGTGCGCCGCGCATATGTCGCGTAGAACTGATTTTCAATGGAGCGCAAGTCTAAAGGACTCTAGTTTACATGCTTTAGCAAATATATTTACTGTGGTATACCACTGTCACTTCCAATACCTTACAGTTACTTAATCTTAAGTACACAACAAGGAAGGCATTCACCACAACAGGGTTCAATAACAGAAGTATATAATGAAATACGGTGTGATATTTTACTCTTGATACAAAATAGCAAAAATGTGAATCTGTCTATGATTGTGAGACACATTTTGCTAATTTGTATCACGAATTAAATTTCACCCCGTATTTTTATGTACTTAAAAAAGGCGAATAATTAAAAAAAAATTGGCCTTGGGTATTCGAATCTGCGTCTCCCCGGCCCGACGGCTAGCCCGGTCAATAACCACAAACGCTTTCACAAAGGAAAAGGCACAAGATTTTTTTTCCATACATAACTACTTGCCTTTGAGGCAAAATAGTTTTATAACACTATAGTTGCTCGTTTCACGAAGCTACAATCTTAAGTCTAAACAGGCAAATTTATAAATAGCACCTGAGTACCTATATTATAAATTATACTTACTAAAGATAAATAAATATTGTGTTCGCATTATTCACTGCCCAAAAGTGTCTAGGGATCAAGTAAATTTTTAGTTTGTTTTTTATCACAGTACAATCGCTGTAATACCAGCCCATCCAACCGTTGCGATAATGGCAATACCGAAGTAATTATCTGTATGTCATTAAGTTATGAATCTTTCTGTGCACACACTGTTTAGAATCGTAGTCCAGACCTAGACACTAACCTTCTTATATTACTAAAATAATGACTGTAATTTGTTGCGTGAACTTAATAAATAAATTAAAGTTTGAAGGTGCAGAATAAGAGAGAGAGAGAGGGGGAGAGAGAGAACCTCAATTGCAGCAATACTCTACAACATACTTGATCCCTAGACACTTTTAGGCAGTGTACATGAAGGTTGTGCTTATCATTAATATTAAACGTACTTACACGTTATTGTCAGTTCCTAATCTATTTTTATGATGAAATAACTCTATTTTAAGGTCGTTAAGTTCGTCTTTCTTTATCTGTCAATTTGATATTTCTACTCGTAAGAGACATTCCAAAAGAGGCGAGTTAAGTTTTGTAACTAGATTATTCTGGCGGTGCACTTGGATTATAAGGCGAGGGAGCCCCCGTAGCAGGCGGGTACCCTGGACTTAAACCGGGGGCTACAAACCCGATCACAGGATTAGCGTTAGCGCCGGGGTAAGGCGGGTTAGCACCAGGGTAAGGGGGGTTAGCACCAGGGTAAGGGGGGTTCGCACCAGGGTAAGGGGGGTTAGCACCAGGGTAAGGGGGGTTATCACCAGGGTAAGGGGGGTTACCACCGGTGTAAGGAGGGTTACCGCCAGGGTAAGGAGGGTTAGCGCAAGGGTAAGGAGGGTTAGCGCCAGGTTGAGCGTTAAAACCAGGATTCGTTGGGTTAGGGCCAGGGTAAGGAGGGTTACCACCGGGGTAAGCCGAGTTAGCGCCAGGGTAAGTGTTAGCATTACCCGGATAAGGGTACCCTGCCGGCGGCTGGTAATTATTTGGGACAGCATTCACACCAGCGTAACTATTAATCACTTGGAGTGTATGCGAGGGGTACACATAAGGTTGTATCACTGGCATTGGTTCCCCTGGCTTGAACACGGGTATAGGGGCGCGGGGTAAGTCGCTTTGTAAGGGATGCTCGTAGTGGTCTACCGTGTCTCGATTGGGTATTTGCCCAAGGGCGATTTCAAATTCGTCTTCCAATGGATCGTTGCAGCCACTCAGTAATACTTTGACCTATAAATACGAAAATAATTAGGCGAAAGAAATGAACGACCCTTCTGGGTCAACAACACACTTGCAATCATTTGTATTTTTTTGTGAAATAGTACCATTCTTAATATTTAAAAACCGGCCAAGTGCGAGGCGGACTCGCGCACGAAGGGTTCCGTACCATTATCTATGAAAAACTATTTTATTCTGTGTTTTTAGTATTTTTTGTTATAGCGGCAACAGAAATACATCATCTGTGAAAATTTCAGCTGGAACTATCACGGTATGGGAGCCAATAATGTACAGCCCGATAATACGCGTCCACTTTTAGTGGACGTGTATTATCAGGCCGTACATTATCAGCCTGGACAAAGGTGGCTTCCAATTATTGCCCCGTACCGAATTTGCTCAGGGTGATAATGCACGGCCTAATAATGTACAGCCCAATAATACGAAGCCACAAAAAGTGGACGCGTATTATCGGGCCGTACATTATCAGCTCGAACAAAGGTGGCTTTCAATTATTGCCCCGGACCAAGTTTACTGCCTGTCAAAAGCGAACTCTGCCTTAGGTCGGTTAGGTTATGGTTCACTTGTGTCCCTCAGACCAGAAATAGCCACCCCGCGAAGCGGGGTGGCGTCGACCCGCTGGAGACTTTTTAATGGACGCCAATTATTGGGCTGTACATTATCAGGTCGTACAAGATTGGCTTCCAATTATTGCCCCGTACCGAATTTGCTCAGGGTGTTAATGCACGGCCCAATAATGTACGGCCTGATAATTGGACGCGTATTATTGTGCTGTACATTATCATGGCCGTACATTAACCGGCACCTCACGGTATCAGTGACGGTGCCTGGTGACAGACAGACAGACGGACGGACGGACGGACGGACGGACAGCAGAGTCTTAGTAATAGGGTCCCGTTTTACTCTTTGAGTACGGAACCCTAAAATAGTGTGTCTGTGTGTCTGTTACGTCCTCACGTTTAAACCGCTGAACTGATCGAGATAAAATTTGGTATGGAGATAGTTTGAATCCCGCAGGACATAGGGTAGTTTTTATCCCAGAAATCATCCCCTAAGGGGTTAATAGGAGGATGAAATTTTGTACGGAACCACGATATAAACGAGTTCCACGCGGACGTAAGTCGTGGGCAGAAGCTAGTACACTACGAGTATAAGTAGGGTTGCCATACGTCAGGATTTGTAATGACATGTCAGGATTTTTGACCCTTTGTTAGGATTGCGACCCGTTTGGGGTTGGCAAGTGTCAGATATTTTAGAAATGACCTCATTAAATAAAAAAATAAGAATAAAGTTTTTATGATACATTTACAACAAATTTTACACAGTTTTAAATGAAATGATACAACTCTGTTACAAGAAATGTCAGGACTTTTAGGGTGATTTCAGGATTTTTATCGGGACAAATAATTTTTCCATATGGCAACCCTAACTATAAGCCTTAACGTCTCACCTTGAAGAAGTACCCCACTTGGATGATATTGCAGGGCTTCGTAATGACCGGTATGAGGTCGGGTATCTCGAAGTTGTGTGTGAAGTTCCTCCTCGTTTTAGAGGGTATAGCCCCAGTCTTGGAGTACTGGAGGACCGTTTCTGGTTCCTCTTTTGTAGAGGGCGGATCTGTGCTGTGGTACTTCACTCTCTGGAGGTAAAGACACAGACCCGTTAATGAATATTAATCGAACCTATAGTCCAGTCATTTTACTAACAACTTATATCTATTATACTCAGTCAAAGAGTAAATGGATCTTGATTTGACATGTTAAATTATTATTTGACATTAAATGTCAAACCAATAAAAGAAATGAGATAAAAAATGTTTAACGTTGTTGCACACAACAACAAAATACATACCCGGACCAACTCATAGGTAATTTTGGTGACTTCGCAAGAGCTCTGGTTGTCAGCCTTCACGGAGACCGGGGCGACTGCGCCGGGACAGAAGCCGGAGCCCGGCAGACACACCTCCACGGTCAGAGGCCCGGACCCACACAAACATGAACTCAATACCTCTTCAAAGTTCACCACGTTATGTGTCTGCAAGTAACACACAACATGTTGTGTACTGTTTTGATTTTTGTTATTAATGTTTTTTTTAGGAGTTATACGGGGTGAAATAATATTGACCGTTCAAATTTTCACAGTGGATGCCCTAGCAAAAATAAAAAAATACGTATTTTTTCTTTCAGTATCTTGCAGTACTATAATATTGAGACACGGCAGCTGAAAGATATCCTAAAACGCGTTCGTGGATACTGCGGTAGCACGCTGTGCATATTTATTCGGACAGCATATTTTATTGTGAAATTTATACCTATGTATTTTTTTCAGAAATGGCATCTTTTATTGATATTGATAGGTACCTAAATGCCTGGAAAAAATTTGAACAGTCAATAATATTTCACCCTGTATAATTCACACATTCACAGACTTAATTAATTATACACATTCACAGACTTAATGAATTATAGGTTTTGATTTCCAGGTGAGCCTTTCAGTTTCGTTTCGCGCGTTTCTTAACACATTTTGTTAACATTCTCTTAAGTTTTGACATGTGTTTTATAGAATACCACACCAGTCATAATTATGTCTACATCGGACTTGAAGACGCAACGTAGCCACGCTGCCTAACAATTAGTTTTTAATTTTATAATTGTATTCTATGTATGTCAGTCTTTAAGGTATTTGTAACTATGGGCCAATGCCTGAAATAAATGGTTTATTATTATCCATTAATCATCCTAACTATCGCGGTATTTATCACGGTGGATAATTATCTTGTCTTAGAGGTCGATGTTGTTCTACGTCCGTAGGAATTACACTAGAAAAACCCTACACGTGACCTCCGGGTGGTGCTAAAAGAACAACAAACTCGGCAGCTGCACTGTTCCTTCTGAACCTCGCAGCGCACACTGGAACTCTATCAGCGACATCGATACGAATACATATTTATATGTACCAGTGTTTAACCGGTTTTTATTGGTTGTCAAAAAACTTAAATTAATTTAAAACTTCTGCCATATCACAGTGCGGTTTGTTGGCAGACGAGACTCCAATTATTATTACATAACAGAACTAAAATACCATATATATCCATACACGTACATATACACACACACATACATGTATAGATGGATAATACGGTGGATAATTATCTTGATAATTTCGAGCTCTGGACACGCGTTGTTACCTGCATATCCGGATTGTCGTTCAGATCAATGGGCACTACGACCTCGAAACGTTCCTCCAGCTCCAAGCTCTCGCGCCCGTCGTGGTACTCCAGCACCGACTGCGACAGAGGGTTGACAACTTTATTTACGTCATACGTGGCCGTAAAGTAGTGATTACAGCTCGCTACACGCTTCTGGCTAGCGGGAGCAGTAGGTATCTATCGACCTTCCCGGAGGAAGAATCTTGGCGGAATGGAGTCAAGTTCCGGCGTTGGTTACCTGACACCACGAAATTGCGCAACACATCCCCGCAGTAGTAGTGTGTTTGCCTATAAAATTTGAAGAGTTCCCTCGATTTCTCCAGGATCCCATCATCAGAACTGGATTTTAATGACAACGGGACCAATCTGGAAGTATATGCTTTCAAACAAAGAAATACATTTTCAAATCGGTTCATAAATTACGGTATTATCGCGTAACATACACACATTAAAAAAAAAGAGCGGCCAAATGCGAGTCGGACTCGCACATGAAGGGTTCCGTAAAATAAATTGCGGTTTACGATTTATGACGTATTAAAAAAAAACTACTGACTAGATCTCGTTCAAACCAATTTTCGGTGGAAGTTTGCATGGTAATGTACATCATATATTTTTTTTAGTTTTATCATTCTCTTATTTTAGAAGTTACAGGGGGGGGGGACATTTTACCACTTTGGAAGTGTCTCTCGCGCAAACTATTCAGTTCAGAAAAAAATTATATTAGAAACCTCAATATCATTTTTGAAGACCTATCCATAAATACCCCACACGTATGGGTTTTAATCGTATGGGAAAAAAAATTTTTGAGTGTCAGTTCTGAGTATGGAGACCCCCAAAACTTACTGGTTTTTTTTTCGATTTTTGTGTGAAAATCTTAATGCGGTTCACAGAATACATCTAGTTACCAAGTTTCAACAGTATAGCCCTTATAGTTTCGGAAAAAAGTGGTTGTGACATACGGACGGACAGACAGACATGACGAATGATGTTCCGTTTTTTGCCATTTGGCTACGGAACCCTAAAAACAGACGAATTGAGAACCTTCTCCTTTTTTGAAGTCGGTAAAAAATTACCG
This sequence comes from Epinotia brunnichana, assembly GCA_963854355.1. Classification (NCBI taxonomy): domain Eukaryota; kingdom Metazoa; phylum Arthropoda; class Insecta; order Lepidoptera; family Tortricidae; genus Epinotia; species Epinotia brunnichana. Next base: position 26,821,524 of record OY977951.1, on the reverse strand, counting down.
CCCATAAAGAAAGCGTCAAATAGTATAATGTATTGCCCTTTCCTTTGGCTCCTTCGATATGGGACTAGTACCTATGATTTGTGCAGGATTGCCCCCTCATTTAATTACAAGCATTCTATTAACTTGCGATGTATGTAATCAACTATGTATGACCCTATGTCACATGTTTGTTCGGGTGAAATCTTGCAACTCAATTTTTAAGCAGATACCTTCAACCGATTGAGCTGAAATTTTGGTTAAAGGTTTGGATGACAATTAATATTATGGTGCCATCGAGCTGTCTGATGATGGAGACAGAAGGTGGCCATGGGAATTCAGTACTTAACCGACGTAACTCCGTTGAGTTTGGGCTCGTTAGAGTCGTCTCAATGAGTAGTTGATGAAGGTATACAGAAAAGTAAATGAAATGAAATGAAATGAAATATTTATTTGCGGAATACGGGTCACATTATGTTGGTACAAATACACGGTACAGTCCGCCGTACTCTACTTAAATAAGCATGCAAAATAATAGCCTTTATTTTGCTGTCGGTTAAGAACAAGCAAAATAGAGGGATTACTTATTACTAGTTTTTATACTTAGAAATTCATTAACAGAGTAGACACATAGTTCGCATAGCCATATATAAACAGTTTCTTCTTGAATTGTTTCAGGGGTAGGTCTTTTATGTCTCTAGGAAGCTTGTTGAATATTTTGATACACATATAATACGGGGTACGGCTGGTTTGTTTTAGACGAAACTTTGGTACGTAAAGTAGATTTCTTTGCCTTGAGATGTGGTTATTATATATTAGGACCTCGCTATTTTTTTTAAAGTATTGTTGGTTTTCACGAACAAATACAGCTATCTCGTATATGTACAGGGAAGGCAAAGACAATAGTTTGTTACGTTTAAAAATAGGTTTGCATGAGTCACGGGGTTTCAGGCAAAAAATGGCCCTGATGCACTTTTTTTGTTTTACAAACGCTTTTTGCATATCTGTGGAGTTTCCCCATATAACCAGACTATACCGAAGGGTATAGCCATGATAAGCCACAAGGGCAGCTTCTTGAGATACAGTTTCTCTTAACTTTCGAAGCGGAAAAATAAACTGATTAACTTTGTTGCATACATATTCTACGTGTGATTTAAAATTGCAGAATTGATCTAAATGTATACCTAAGAATTGAAAGTCGGCAATAAAAGCCTGTATAGTTCCCGTCAAACAACTTGAACATGCGGGACGAAGTGGGGGGGCAGCTCGCACGTACAATTCGCCTTTGCGCAGGCAAGGTCATTTGTTCAAGAAGTTTGACGGCATCTGTACCAAAAATGTAATTTTTGACAGAAACTTATATTTATTTAGTCGGGGCTAGTAACCTAACAACCTAAAAAATAATTATTTGCACAGCTAAAATACTAATTGTTCATCAAAATTCGGTTTTGATGTGCAATTGTTATTTTTTGACGTCAGTATTTTTTTGGCAAGCGAATAACAAAAAAAACCTTAAATTAATATCATGTAAAAATCAATAGGAACATTATTTCCAAGCACATACCTTGACATAGTAAAAGATGCTCCTCTCCTCGTCGTCATCATCCACGTCTCCAAAGCTGGACGGCACCCTGAACGGGATCTGGTACTGGAACGGGATGACATGGCTCCCTGCTGCCAGCTGTGACACTCCTGGGTGTAGGGTTCGAAAGGATAATTATCACGATAATTGACGTGATACTAACAGATGGATAATTATCGATTCATAATAACAAAAAATTGCGCTCGTGAAAGTGAACGGTATTCGAACGTGTATTTCCGCACTTGCGTATATCCGAACGCACGAAGTGTCAACTATCATCGTGACGTGCCGCGCCGTGGGGATTCCCCTTACCTTACAAGAAAAATTCAGTTCGGATTATGCAAAGTTGATTGAGCTCTAGTGTCATTGGTAACAAACCTTAAATATTGTTTATTGTGTTGGATTTGAACAATGCCGCGTGAGATACTGGTGATAATTATCCGATAATTATCAATAAGCCTGCCTGGGTGGAACAAATTAATAATTATGTGAAACCCGAACAATTTACCACATTCACTTCAAATGAACTTAGCTAGTGTTATTTAGTGTAATTTAAGTAAGTGCAATTTAAGTAAATTTTCTTTCAATTACCATGTCAAACTAGGAATTAAAGGTTTTTATTATTTTTATTATTATTTTATTTAATATTATATAATTATTGCTTGTTTATATGTATATATTTCAAATTATATTAGGAACCCCTGACGGGTATATGCCTCCTCCATGTCTTTCCACTTCTCTCTGTCTTTGGCATTATTGATCCAGTTTGGTCGAGCATTAAGAGTATTAGAAAATTATGTATTATACTCTTAATATTTGTGTGTTGCTTCCTTACCCACACCGCCACAGATGCACTGTTCAACATGGAAGAACAGTTGCTGCGCCCCGTACTGCACATTGTTGTGGCTCTGCACTCCGTCATACTCCTCCACCTCCTGCTCCTCCCAGGACACATTCGCCTCCCCGTGAAATACAAGCTTGATTGCTAAATACAGAATTCAATAAATAAACATCAGAGAACAATCTAACAAAGTCAATGTAATGTCTATTATTCACAGCAGCAGCATAATTATGAATTAAATGGGTGAATCAACTGTTTTGTCACCAACGTTACGTCAACGGGGTCACTTTTTAAAACTGTGATTGGGACTGGGCTGCACATGTCTGTCAAATGCACCTAGAGTGATGGGCCAAATTAGCCACTGAATGGACCACACAAAATGTGGGGTTTTCTTGTCATGTTCAACCCGTTTTACGGACCATGTTGAAACATTTTTTTATAACTCGTGTCTTATTGTCTCATGGCTAATTGGACATAATATGTAACAAGAAACAGTTGATAGAGCCAAATAGTATTAAATCAACATGAGTTAAATATTCAAAATTAATTAAATTCCAAGGAAATGGAATTCAATCTAAATCAGAAACTCTTTAAAATTGTTGTTGAAAGCCTATTCAATGACCATATGACTAATACTGACATTTTATTTTAAGTTTTTTTTTGTGAATAATAAAGTTTAGCTTTTTTCTAATTAGCATTTTTCACTACTGTTAAGGACTATCATTCATTAGTGATATTTAATTTGTTCCACTATCACAAAAGTTGCCCATAAATATTGCTATAGCACATAGTGGAATTTATAAATTTTCACCATAGGAGTCAACTAATGGTAACTTTATCAAAAAAAAGCTTAGGTACTATTGTTAGCGATCTATAAAATAGGTGATGGTTGTAAACGCCGATATATCAAAATAATGTAGGATGAGGGAACGCGGCCTGCGGCACGATGAGAGTATGCGGCCTGCGGCAGGACGGACGGAACGCCAGCCTGCGGATGGTTTGAAGAAAACATGACAGACACGAGCTTGGGAGGTCAAGTCGAAGCGGGAATTGGAGAGATGGTCTTGGAGAGGTCATGGAGACTAACAACATGTAGAAACAGAAAATAAAGGCTTCTATACTGATTTTTAAAACTATTAGCTTTTAAGGAAAGTATAGTAAGGATACATAGAAAAGCATAGAGAGATATCGGGTCAATGTCGGGATTTATAGAAGCAATGCACATATTCAATGTAAACAATAATCAAACTTGGTATCTTTTGGCATAATTTGGCCTGTTTACCTTTAAAGTCGAGTGTCTGATTCAGTTCAAACTCAAGTTTTCCCGACAGTACTTGACCGGGATAGTAAACATCTCGCTCCTCGTCCAACGTTATACTACTATTCGTAAATGCAGCCATCAGGACTCTGAAATTAGCAAAACATTTACTCAGGTCAGGTTTGGTTTGTTATTTAGGAAGCGCAATAATTTAAGCGGAGACATGAATAATGCCATTTTTAATTCATATCACTCCTCTCATGTTGCCTAATCCGGCGAACCAAAATAATTCATAGTTACTTACAAATGTTCCAATCAAGTGCCGAATACAGTCTTATAACATTTACAGATAACCTTGACTCAAGTTGACTCAACGCCCAATAGCCAGCGTATATATTTTTATTATTTAAAAGAGAAATGGCAGCCTCGAGGGCTCTTCCCAGTCAGTGGGCGTATAAAATAAATTAACTATGAAATAACGAATTAAACTATGTATAAAAACAAATACCGGTACTTTATCTTTTGGCTCATGCTATGCGAACTTAGAACTTAATGCAAATCCAGTTTCTTATTGAAAACAGTGCCACCTTCTTGATAGGTTGCGAACTCTTTGAAGCTGTAGCGATTGCTAGGCTTTGGCTGACAAGTTATTTCGAAATTATACATCCATAGCCTAGGGGTAAAGACGGCGGTATTTGGAGTCGATGAGCCGGGGTTCAAACCCTGCGACCGACGCACTTTTTGTATGTTTTAACAGAAAAGTTTTAATGTCGCAGAAGAGATGGCGCCTGCTGTACGAAAGCATTAAATTAAATGCCTTCTCAATTTGGTCGAGTTGCCTGTCTATCTCAGTATGTATATTTGTAGTCTTTGTTTTGGCTGGCTGACAGACCGGCTAATTAAAGCCTGGAACACACTGGCGCGGCCTGGCCGCAGCGGTCAATAGTAAACTTGTCAATCATTACCTGTCAAATTTACTATGGACCACCACCGCAGACCGCGCCAGTGTGATGCAGGCTTAATAAAGAAATATTTACTACCAGTGTAGCGCAACTAGGAACAAAAATATGAATGACGTCCAACTGCTCAAATTCAGATCAAATCTGACAAGTTCTGACAAGTGACAAGTTTTCTATCTGTGCTATTGCTATGGCGGACTAATGCTATCTCCTACTTCCGTTCTTTCTCTGTCTGTCATTTTGTCATGGTGACTTTGGCTGGTTACAATGGATATTATAACTTCACGAGAAAACATGGGTGTGTCAAACAAACAATGCTTTTGATGAAATTATCTTAAAATAAAACACGTAAGTATTAATAACGAAATATCAAGTGCCAATATTGATTTACTTATGAATCTTATGATAAACAACGGTTGGTACTTGTGTGGCGGCCAGCCACCTGTCTAGGGTCATGGAGTTGGAGCGATGTCATGGATGTCATGTGAATGTTGTTTTTATGTAATTTAGTTGTCACATAATTAATTCAGTATATTCATTGAATTATTTATTAATTAATTGTTAATTAGGAGACCTGTTAATAGTTGTGTTTAATTATCCTCCGCCCGAAGGCTCTCCTATATTGGTGACCCCGTTTTTGAACTAATTCGCAAGCATAATATATTATAAATACAAAAACCGAAATGCCACTAGAAAACGTAAAGGAAGACCCAAGTATGGTGTGCAAGGTAACGGTACGAGCGCCGCCTTTCTGGCCTGAGGAACCTGCATTATGGTTCGCACAAATGGAAGCTCAGTTTGATCTGTCCGGAATAACCGCAGACGCCACGAAATTTAATCACATCATTGGTCAGTTGGATCACAAGTATGCCGTAGAAGTTAAAGATATAATAAGTAACCCTCCAGCGGTCATGAAATACGACCAAATTAAGTCGGCACTTATATCAAGGCTGTCGGTGTCAAAAGAGCAACGGTTACAAGAGTGGTGAGAGAGACGACGTCAACAACTACAGACCAATATCAGTACTGCCAGCTATTTCTAAAATAATTGAAAAACTAATAAATAATAGACTAATAGCATATTTAGATAAATTTAACATCATTTCTGACTTCCAGTTTGGCTTTCGGCGATCTAGATCCACTGAGGACGCGATTCTTTCACTCACAAACCTAATTATAGACAAAATAGAAAGTGGAAAAAAATGCTTAGCTGTGTTTCTCGATTTAAAAAAGGCCTTTGACACCGTCTCTCTCCCCACACTCGTACGCAAGATGGAGTGCGTTGGTATTAGGGGACTCCCACTGAGATTGCTAAGTGACTATCTACATGGTCGCACTCAAAAAACTAAGTTGGGAGACCACATAAGCAATGAAGTTGACATCACTTTTGGCGTCCCCCAGGGAAGTATCTTGGGGCCCACGTTATTTTTAATCTACATCAACGATCTAATTAACCTAAATGTAAACCACGGTAATATCCAGTCTTATGCTGATGACACTGTCATCGTCTTTGAGGGTGATTCCTGGGAGTCGGTGTTCGTGAATGCAAATGTGGGTCTTGGTAGGGTATCCTCGTGGCTAAAATCCAACCTCCTCACTTTAAACGTTAAAAAAACGAACTACATTTGTTTTACCAAGTACAATAGCACTCAACCACAGACTAACCTAAACCTCAAAATACACACCTGTTCACTTACTGATCGCCTTCTATGTAACTGTAAGGACATTGAGAGGGCTAGTTCCACTAAATACCTTGGTGTCATCTTAGACCAGCGCCTATCTTGGCATCAGCATATTGAATTTGTAAATGGTAGAATTCGAAAATTGGTATGGATCTTTAAAATTCTTCGACATATTGCAAACAAGACACTACTTAACCAACTATATGTATCGTTAGCGGAATCCATCATGACCTACTGTATCACCGTCTGGGGTGGAGCAACTAAATCCAAATTCTTGGAGGTTGAAAGAGGGCAACGGTGTCTGTTAAAGGTAATGTACTTGAGGCCATACAGATTTCCCACAAATGAACTGTATAAAATTAGTGACCAATTATCAATGCGAAAACTGTATATCCTCCATACAACATTAAAGTTACATAAAACACTAAAATTTAATCCAACGCTTCTAACTAGAAGACGTAAAAACACCGTTGCCCCACTTACAACATATAGATCTTTGTTTGCTAAAAGGCAGTATAAGACACGTGCAGCATACCTTTATAATAAAATAAATGTTAAAATTAATATCTATCAACAAAAGAAATATAATTGTAAGAGGTCTCTAACGGAATGGTTAAAGATGCTAAGTTATGAAGATACTGAACTGTTACTTAATCTAAATTTAATTCTATAGTTAGTAAAACATAACAAAATGGAAAATGTTATATATAATATATACCTACTTTATCAAACAACACACACGCACGCACACACTAACACACACGCACGCACACACTAACACACACACTCACACGCGCACACACAGGCGCGCACACACACACTCAACTTTAGGGTCACGACACTATGCCTGTGATACCTAATTCGTCTTTGTTTTTATTTTATGTTATAAATATTTACCTACATATAAGAAATTAACATTAACTGCTTTTTTATGGAGGAGCGGGTCTTCCTGCCCGGCTAGCACACTAGCAAAATGACGACTTTTATGCACATGTTTTATGTCCACAACCGACGTATAAAATTTTAGCGTCATGAGCTAACATGCTATACCATCATTTACGTAAAATGTGACCATTTATATGTCTTGCACATAAAACTATTTGCTTTACGTCAAATGCTAACATGCTCTTGATTTTGGCACATAAAACTTGACGATATGAGCCGTTGACGGACGAAATTTTATGTAGGTCACTCGAGACCCCGGATAAATTTTAACACTATGAAAACAATGTAAATATTATTGATTCAATTATAAACTAACATGTGTTTTGGTCTGTTTTGGTACTCGCTAAATTACTTACAACCACTACGTAAAACTTTTTGTGGGGTGGGAGTAACGTAAATAAAAACAAAAAAAACTATTATAACACAACTTAATACAGGAGAACAACTGTTTAGTAAACTGTGCAGTGCTTATCATTACTCTTTAATTAGGTAGTATTATAATAGGCTTCTAACCATAGACTACTATTGAACGAATGAAATGAATGTAATAATTTTGCTACGTATATTTTACGCCATGGCATAAACATATGTTGCGTGATTACCATGTTAGCTAAGTGCTGACACTGCCCAGCTAGCACACTAATCGGACATATATTTACGTTCGGACGTATAACTTTACGATCGTGACCATTTTTACGTTACTTAGCTAACATGGTAATCACGCAACATATATTTATGCCATAGCGTAAAATATACGTAGCAAAATTATTACATTCATTTCATTCGTTCAATAGTAGTCTATGGTTAGAAGCCTATTATAATACTACCTAATTAAAGAGTAATGATAAGCACTGCACAGTTTACTAAACAGTTGTTCTCCTGTATTAAGTTGTGTTATAATAGTTTTTTGTTTTTATTTACGTTACTCCCACCCCACAAAAAGTTTTACGTAGTGGTTGTAAGTAATTTAGCGAGTACCAAAACACATGTTAGTTTATAATTGAATCAATAATATTTGTAAATTTGTGTAATATACTTTATTACAACACAAGCAAAAAATCATAATCATTGCGTTATTTATACTAATTTATAGTTAGTAATCATGATCTAGCTAAAATTAAAAATGCTAGATCATTGTTTCAGGAGACGATAGGAGTTTTGAGACTGAAACCGTATGTGTTGTGACAGAAATCGGAGAAATCCTGCGAAAATTATATTGTTTTCATAGTGTTAAAATTTATCCGGGGTCTCGAGTGACCTACATAAAATTTCGTCCGTCAACGGCTCATATCGTCAAGTTTTATGTGCCAAAATCAAGAGCATGTTAGCATTTGACGTAAAGCAAATAGTTTTATGTGCAAGACATATAAATGGTCACATTTTACGTAAATGATGGTATAGCATGTTAGCTCATGACGGTAAAATGTTATACGTCGGTTGTGGACATAAAACATGTGCATAAAAGTCGTCATTTTGCTAGTGTGCTAGCCGGGCTGGTATTTTTTACCTACTAGGAAGACCCAACCTTATTTTCAATGTAACCTAGCAATCTATGAAATAAAACATTTTCATTTTCATTTTTCATTTCATTGAGATACGAAGAACTGGGTGATAGAAAGCCATCCCAATTTTTGCGACACCTCCGCACGCTGGCTGGAGAACAAATACCCGAGGATTTCTTGAAAACCGTGTGGTCCAGCCGTTTGCCCGGCAACTTACAGGCTCTTATCGCGTCTCAAACCAAGGCATCATCGGACGAGTTGGCCGTATCAGCGGACAGAGTAAATGATATTGTCCCTCAGCCGCTGCACGTCCATGCCATGAAAAGCGGTGAACATGTCACAGAGATGTCAGAGATTGCAAGCAATGGCGGAGCTTACTAAAGAGGTGGCTTCCCTAAAGGCGCAGTATGGTAACCAAGCACACGGATCGAGATTCAATTACCGTGGTAGAGGTCAAGCGCCATTTGTAAACGCCCATCGAGAACGCTCCGCATCAAGACCGAGGGACACGTCAATATGCTGGTACCATAACAGATTTGGCGATAGAGCTACTAGATGCACCAGGCCTTGCAGCCACCCAGGAGCGGAAAACTTCCGCGGCAGCCGAAATTAGCGGCCAGCGTCTGCCATATTACGCCGGGCCGCCTGTTTGTGACGGACCACACCTCTAAAGCTCTCTTCCTAGTAGACACAGGATCAGATTTGTGCGTGTATCCGCGCATAATGATTAGAGGGACCCGCACAAAATCGAATTATGAACTTTTCGCTGCTAATGGCTCGATCATACCTACATATGGCTCGGTACATTTACAACTAGACCTGGGACTTCGTCGTACCTACAGCTGGAAGTTCGTCGTTGCCGACGTGTCCAAGCCAATTATCGGTGTTGACTTTCTGTCATCCTACAACATTTTAGTTGACTGTAGAAACCAGCGCCTGATAGATAACTGCACCACGTCCTTCGTCACGGTTCCAGCGCACCCGTCAGCGGAAGCTATAGCTTCGGTCAAAGTTATGTCAGGAGAATCCGTTTATCACGATATCCTGCGTCAGTACCCAGACATCACTCGTCCCGCTGGCATACAGTCCAAGCCTAAGCATAATACAGTACACCACATACGCACAACACCCGGACCACCAGTTGCAAGCAGACCACGACGCCTTCCCCCAGATCGTTTGAAGATCGCGCAGAGGGAGTTCGAAGCTATGCTGGAGAGCGGAACAGCTTGTAGGTCTGAAAGTCCCTGGTCGTCCCCACTCCATCTTGTTCCAAAAAAAGATGACGGCTGGCGACCTTGCGGCGACTATCGCGCTCTAAACGCGCGCACCATCCCAGACAAGTACCCAATACGCCATATTCAAGACTTTACGCAGCAACTGACCGGAAGCAAAATTTTCTCAAAGGTCGATCTCGTCAAGGCATATAATCAGATACCGGTAAACCAAGCTGATATCCCGAAGACGGCCATTGTAACTCCCTTCGGCCTGTTCCAGTTCCCGTATATGACGTTTGGTCTCCAAAACGCGGCGCAAACGTTCCAGCGATTCATGGACGAAGTGCTAAGAGGTTTGGACTTCTGCTACGGGTATTTGAACGATATCCTGATTTCCTCATCCAATGAAGAAGAGCACCAGCAGCATCTGCATACCCTATTCCAGCGGCTGAAAGACTACGGCGTTCTAATTAATACCGCAAAATGCGAATTTGGGTTGGCTAGAATCACCTTTCTGGGACACGAAGTATCCGCTGAAGGAATCCAACCTCTTCAGTCTAAGGTTCAAGCAATGTTAGATTACCCTGCACCCAAAACTGTCAAGGAACTGCGCAGGTTTCTTGGAATGTTTAATTTTTACCGGAGGTTTGTACCGGGAGCGTCAGCTCTGCAGGCACCTTTGAACGTCGTGTTATCGGGGCCGAAAAAGAAGGCCTCGCAGGAGATCGAGTTTTCACAAGAAATGATGGAAGCGTTCGAGTCTTGCAAGAAAGGTCTTTCCCGCGCGGCTACTCTAGCTCACCCTCAAACAAATGCTGAATTAGCCATCCATACCGACGCATCAGATTCTTCGATCGGAGCTGTACTGCAACAGCGAGTAGCACCTGGAGCATGGGAACCACTGGCATTCTTTTCTCGACGCCTAAAACCATCGCAGAAAAAATATAGTCCTTACGACCGGGAGCTGCTGGCCATTTATGATGCCATTCGTCATTTTCGTCACATGGTCGAGGCCAGACCATTCACCATTTATACCGACCATAAACCCCTGACTTACGCATTCACCACAGTAAGAGATAAATGTTCACCCAGACAATTTCGCTATTTAGACTATATTTCACAGTTTACAACAGATATACAATTTGTGGCAGGGAAACAGAATGTTGTCGCCGACTGCCTGTCGAGGGTAGAAGAGATTGGAAACTACACGATCGACTACAAAGCCCTGGCACATGCCCAAAACGAAGACAGTGAGCTTCATCAATTGTTGCTTAATGGCACAGGACTAAGCCTGAAAAGGTTGAATGTACCTGACTCTAACGTTCAGGTTTACTGCGACGTTTCAACTACTAATCCGAGGCCATACATCACTGAGTTTTTTCGGCGAAAAGCGTTTGACGCAGTGCACAGACTTAGTCACCCGAGCGTGAGAGGAACAGTCCGGCTGGTATCACAAAGATTCGTGTGGCCAGGTATAAAAAAGGATTGCCGTTTGTGGGCGAGAGAATGCACAGATTGCCAACGGAATAAAATCACACGCCACACTTCCTCTCCCATTGCATCATTTTCGACTCCATCCCATCGATTTTCACATGTTCATATGGACATAGTAGGGCCATTACCCTTTTCTTGTGGTTTCAGATACTGCCTCACGATCATCGACCGTTTCACGCGTTGGCCTGAGGCATATCCATTGCCAGACATCACTGCAGAAACCTGCGCGTTAGCCTTCGTAACCGGCTGGATAGCTCGTTTTGGCTGTCCGACCAGAATCACTACAGACAGAGGCAGACAATTTGAGTGCGAACTTTTCCGGAGTCTATCCGCCATCTTCGGCTCTGAACACCGGCCAACCACTTCATACCATCCGGCTTGTAATGGAATGGTTGAGCGTCTACATCGTCAGTTAAAAGCAGCCATAATGTGCCACACGAATACTAACTGGGTGGAGGCCTTGCCACTGGTGCTGCTCGGGATTCGCAGCGCGTGGAAAGAAGACATCCAATCTTCGGCAGCGGAGCTTGTCTATGGCGAGCCATTACGTTTACCGGGTGATTTCTTCAAGGCTCCAGAGAACATTCCAGTGGACTACTCAAGCTTTGTAGCCAGACTGCGCAATCATATAGCCAAAATCAATCCAGTACCAGGCTCACGTCATACTCAGAGAGCTTTCTACATCCCAAAAAGTCTCAGTTCTGCAGAATATGTGTTCCTGCGTCAGGGGCCTGCAAAGGGATCATTAGAATCGCCGTACTCTGGGCCGTATAAGGTTGTTGCCAGAGCAAGCAAAACATTCAAGATTGACATCGCAGGGAAGACAAACACTGTTACAGTAGACAGACTCAAGCCAGCATATATATCCATCGATGACGACCGGACTGATTCCGACGCTACATCGAGTTTTCCTTTAGAGTCTGAGCTCCAAGTAGCTGCTCCCACCAATACGCCGATTCAACCTGAGCCTGTCGGAGCCATAAGAACGCGCAGTGGTCGTTCCGTGCATTTCCCGGCTCATCTTCGTGACTATCGACCGTAGCAAGCAACGGTCTTGGTGGGGGAGTAGTGTGGCGGCCAGCCACCTGTCTATGGTCATGGAGTTGGAGCGATGTCATGGATGTCATGTGAATGTTGTTTTTATGAAATTTAGTTGTCACATAATTAATTCAGTATATTCATTGAATTATAGGAGACCTGTTAATAGTTGTGTTTAATTATCCTCCGCCCGAAGGCTCTCCTATACTTGGATAAAACCTACAAGCGCGAGGTTTCTTAGTTCGAGAAGAAATAATTGCGACCTGCAAAGATATGTGTACAGATTGGTGAATTTTTGTAAATATACTGTATGAAATATTTGTTCTCCTTTTATTATTTCATACCTAAATCGGATTAGTTTTAGATTTTGTACAGCAATTTTCTGTTCATGCAGTGGGCCCAACGACGTCCCTAATCATAATTTATCGATATCGATAACAGGGCGGCCAATCTTAGTACTAGGTGGACGGCATAATAAGTTTACTAAATAAAGAAGGACATTAAGTATAACTACCTACTATGAATTTAGTCACATCATAATTCATAGATGTAAAATAAAAATAATAGATGGAAGCAATGCGGCAACTACAAAAAATCGGAAGGAATTAATTGTACTAATAATATCAATAAATAATTTAAAAACTAAAATACTTGCGTAATTTATTAATTTTCTTTAACTATATTGTGACGACGGCGGCGTCAATAATGGCCTTGTTTCTATGGTGATGAAACGCGCGCTCAAGGTATTTCGAAATTCGCCGTATTGTGAAAATACATCAGTAGTCTAGGGGTACAGACGTCAGTATTTGGAGTCGATGAGTTCAAACCCTGCGACCGACGCACTTTTTGTATGTTTGAACATTCAAGTGGAGTCTTCAAATAAAAATATCAGATGGCGCATCAAATGTCATCCTCATCAATTACAGGGTTACCGTTTTTAGGCCCAGAGATTGTTCTCTATTTCAGTATATAACAAAAGTACTTTGTGATCGATAACGTTGGGTTCTATTATTATCAATATCGATAACGTTAAGTACTACAACCCTACGATCGTCCTCGTTCGTTAGGTTGGTAATTCTACTTCCGTACTAGCGTTTATTTTTATTGGTATTGTGGTATTTCAAACTAGCTAAAGTTCGAATGAGTTGTCACGTCAAAATCAAATGACAATGTCACTGTCATCCAAAACCTTGTTCGAAGTCCCGTCTCCTTGGTTACTACTCCTGAAAAACAGTAATGTTAAAAGCTCTAATAAATACCTCACAGTTAAGCCTGCATCACACTGACGCGGCCTGCGGTGGCGGACCGTAGTAAATATGACGATTTTTGACGTATTAAAAAAAAACTACTTACTAGATCTCGTTCAAACCGATTTTCGGTGCAAGTTTGCACGTACATCATATATTTTTTTTAGTTTTATCATTCTCTTATTTTAGAAGTTACTGGGGGGGGGACACATATTTTTTTTTTGTTGGCTGAACGCGGTTTGCGTATTGCCACCGACAAAGCAGGGAAACGTTAGGAAATTAGGTAATATGTTCGAAAAACGGGATTTGGAAGGATAGGATCAGTTTAGAATAGGAGCTAATAAAATATATAAATAACTAAATACGGATATCATTAAGTAAAATATAAGAGGATATAGAATTAAACACATAAGGATCTTTTGAGGCTAACAAGACAGGGATGGATGTAGGAAAAGGAATTTTAAGTGAGGAGAGATCATTGTAAAAAGAGACATGGTTGAATAAAGGACATGAAAGGAAAATATGATTCAAGTCACCAATTTCTCCACATTCACACAAGTTTGACTCCACAATATGTAGTCTGGCGAGATGAGCCGGCGTGCACACATGACCCAGTCTCATTCGTATTATAATACTAGTGGCTCGTTTACCGAGCCTTAGCTTTGCAAACCAGGGCTTAGTAGGAACATTAGGTTGAATTGCGTAATAAAATTTGCCCTTTGTCTGGGCACTTTCAGCCCACAACTGATTCCAGGCATCACTGAGATAAGAAGAAGGTAAAGCAATCAAGTCATGACTAAAATTTTTATAAGGAAATCTGTCCCCAAACGTCACAGCTTCATTGGCCAGGTGATCTGCTTTAACATTACCATCTATTTCACTGTGTCCCGGGACCCAAGCGAAAGATACTGAAAGCCCACGAGTTATGCAATCACTTAATAGTATTCGAGTGTCTATGATTACTGGAAAAATTGTTTTACATTGAAAAGGATATTTGACTAATGCCTGTAAGGCACTCATTGAATCGGTTACTATAACTGATTTTTTAAGTTTTGCCGTTCGAATATATTCGACTGCTTTAAGGAGACCGAAACATTCTCCAGTAAACACAGATGATTCAGGTGGGAGTTTTATTTGTTGGAAAATTTTGTACTGAGAATGATAAACCCCAACTCCGACATGGCTAGAAGAAGAATGTTTAGAAGCATCGGTGTATATTGTGTGATAGTCTTTCCAAAAGTTATCCTTCACATGGTTAAAACTTATATTGTTATTAGGAGCATTTTTTGAAATACCTATATTTAAGGCTACGTCAGGAGTGTCAGTTAGAGATTTATACGAAGCACAGAATAAAGGATAAGAAATAGAAGAGTGAGTGGGAGCTTGGATAGAGGTAAACTTTTGGTAGCTATTTATGAGGCATGGGACAGATTTATGTGACCAATAACTGGAAGAAATAATAAGATCAGAAAGTAACTTGAGTTTAGTATGAAGCGGATGATCAGAAATTTGTAGGGCTCGAAACAGAAATCTATCAGCGAGGTATTGACGACGTAGCTGTAATGGAGGTTCACAACACTCTAGTTGTAAAGCATTAAGTGGGCTAGATTTCATCGCACCTGCAATCAATCTTAAAGCTTTGGACTGAATATTATCCAGTTTTTTGAAAGCAACAACACTACCAGGTTGTAAAAGGAAGGTGCCATAGTCTAAGATACTACGAATCAGAGCATTGTATATTAGTTTCATACAAAACGGATGAGCGCCCCACCAAACACCAGAGAGGCATCTAAGCATGTTTAACAAACGTTCACATTTAGCAAGAATATATTCACAATGTGGAGTACCAGTCAATTTAGAATCAAGAACAACACCTAAAAATTTTGTTTGGTTGACTACAGGAATTTCACAGTTATCATAATATACAGAAACTGGCGGGGGCAAACGCATTCTAGAAAATAACACAACAGAGCTTTTAGATGGAGACAAATCAAGACCATTTTGTTCTAACCATTTCCTTAAAAGATTTAAAGAGGAAGTTAGAGAAGAACTGGCATTTTCAATAGATCGGTCAGTACAATACAACAACATATCGTCCGCATATTGAAGAACGCAAACATTATTACCCACTGATGCTTCCAGATCATAGGTGTACAAGTTATATAAGATTGGGCTTAATACAGATCCTTGTGGAAGACCTTTCCATACTAATCTAGATTCCCATTGTCTACATCTAAAATTAAGTGGATACGCCTTTCTGATAGGATGTTAATTATGAATTTACTCAGAAGAGTCGGGACGTTCAAAGTATTTAGTTTTTCCTTCAGGATACTTAAGACAACATTATCATACGCAGAATTTATATCCAGGAAAGCCGCGACTACAGACTGGTTATTAGAGAATGCTAATCTTATGTCAGTTATGAAAATACTTATACTATCTAGGGTACATTTACCTCGTCTAAAACCAAACTGGGTTTTACTTAAACTGTTTTTGGTTTCAATGAACCATTCTAGTCTATTTTTAACTAGTTGTTCAGCAATTTTCATTAAAACCGAAGAAAGAGCTATTGGTCTGTATGACGAAGGATCAGACGAAATTTTATTAGGTTTTAATATCGGAAGAACCTCTTGAGATTTCCATGAGTTAGGAATATTGCCTGAGATAAAAATAGAATTGATTAGGTCCAAAAAATATGAGAGAGTGCTAGGCCCAAGATGAGAAACAAAAGAATATGGGATGCCATCTAACCCAGGGGCACTATTCTTGACATTAGATAACACACCTTTAAGTTCAGAAATAGAAAATGGATCATTCAGTCCATCAGGATCATTTGCAATACAAGATGGAATAGAGTAGGTTGAAAGTAAATCCTCAGAAACAGACGAAGGAGCTAGTTTATTTAAAAAGCTATTTGCTAGTGTTTGGGGAAAATGTTGTGTCGACGACGATTCACGGAATGCACAACGAAATCGTCGAATGTTACGCCAGACTTCTGTAGGAGAGACATGTGGAGATAAGGACAAACAAAAGTTTTTCCAGCTTTCAAACTTTTTTTTTTTTATTAATTTGCTTGTATTCGCTATAGCAGTCGATAATAAATCAAAATTTTCGTCAGAGCCACACTCATTGTACTTCAATTCTATATATTTCCTATTTTTAACCGCTTCACTACATTCATTATCCCACCACGGGGGCGAAGGAATAAAATTTAAGCATTTTTTCTTTTCAGGAAACACTTCGTCAGCAGCCTCCATAAACGCCTTAGCTAAAACTGACGCACAGACAGGCTCTGTTCCACAACTGACATTAGGAAAAGACGAAAGTTTAGCCTCAATGCACTCACTAAATGATGCCCAATCTGCATTCTTTAAATTGTATTTCAGTCGGGGAGGGCGCTTATGCACAGGACCACCAGTAAAAGGAAAAGTGATTAATATAGGAAAATGATCACTTCCGTGTGTTGATGGTAAAGTATCCCAAGTAAGTGTAGATGCCAGACCAGGTGTGCTAAGCGAAAGATCAGGCACACTGAATCCCTCATTAGGACCATTTCGACGGGTTGGATTGCCATTATTCAGCACACAAATATTGTGACTATCCAATATATCTAGTATAATGGAACCATAGTGATTTGAAGAAGAACCCCATGAATGATGTTGGGAGTTAAAATCACCAAGAATAATAAATGGTTTAGGAAGTGTGGAGATGATGCAGTCAACTTCATTAAAAATAATAGAGGATGGGTGTGGAATATATACCGAAACAAAACATATATTCTTAACTATGACAGCTATTATTGAAAAATCTTTATTCACATGAGGAGTAGCAAAATGGGTAAAGGAGAAAGAATGGTTAATGAGTAGGGCTGTACCACCATACCCATCAGACCTATCTTCTCTAAGACAGGCATAACCAGGAATCCTAAAAGAATAGCCTGGTTTTAACCATGTCTCTTGTAGGGCAACAATAAATGGTTTATACTTATTAATTAGATGAATTAATTCACTCTTTTTGGGAATTACACTTCGACAGTTCCACTGAATTAGAGTTAACTGGTCCATTGTTTACAGGTATTTTAGATATAGCATCAAATATTGGGGCAGCGTTGGACGGTGTGAAGAAATTTGATTGAGACAATAACTTTATAAGTGCAGCTATAAGATCTGCAACAGAAGCTTCATTGGGAGAATTGCTATTATTTTTAAACATACAGCCATTGCCAGGTTCTGTCATATTATAATCTCTTATAATGGAGTTATGGGCAGCACGATCATACCCTTTGTCAAGAATTGGAGGAGGTTTTGATTTCATATAAATTGTTTTCTTGTGTGAAGAAACTCCAGGGTGCATAGGTTTGGAATATTGAGGGCCTGTAGGAGAAGGAGTACTATTGCTATTTGAAGTTACGACATCAGCATATGAAATTTTAAAAATTGTTGGGTGAACTTTAGAAGCTTCAGCATATGAAATACAGCTTTTTGCCATTGAATCTTTTATGGCTGAATTCGGGACACGATTTGCTAATAGCAAAATGGGCTCCTTGACACAGGCAACATATAGTATTATCTTCTTCTACGGAACATGAATCGCCTCAGTGGCCAGTCTGACCACATTTGTAACATCTGGGACTGTTGGCCCTGCAATTCACTTTAACATGACCGAAGCGGCAACATTTATAGCACTGAATTGTGGGGAATATATAAGTTTCGATAGGCAGAGCTGTATAGCAAAGGAAGACACGTTTGGGAAGTACTTGTCCGTCAAAAGTAAGAACTACAGATTCAGTTGGTTTTAATTGAGGACCTACATCTGTAATTATTTTCCGACTCAATCTTCGAACTTTTAGAATTGGGCCACAACCCATAGGAAGAGAAACATTCTCTAGAATGTCCTCCTCCGACCATTCTGAGGGAACACCACGAGCAATTCCCATGCGAGTCACTGAAAAAGTTGGAATGAACATTTTATATTGCAAATTTTTCAGGGCAGAATTTTCCAGGAAACTGTTGGCTTCTTCATATTTTTGAAAGGAAATGGACACTTTGTTCCTACCTATACGCTTTAAGCTACCATTCACAATTCCTTTTATGTTGTTATTTTTAAGTGTCCGGCCGAGAGATATTGGGTGAAGAGTGATACCATCATTTGGTGAGGCCTGCAGCCTCTGCACATGAACAGTGTATGGAGCAGCATCAGATGATTGATATAAAGCTCTACCAATAGGCGCTTTCATCTGGGATGAAGTATTTGGTGTGGGGACAGATTGTGTAGAACTATTATTTTGCAAGGTATTTGGCAACTGAACTGAAAGATTTGGGGGAGGCATTGATGGGGGAACACTGTTATTCTCAGCTAATAAAATATTATTATCCTGTACTGTCAAGTTATTTTTATAAGCCACTGCCGATTCATCTTCCAAACTACATAAACAATCCTGTGCCAGCGCCGGATCTAGAATTTTTTCGAGGCGGGGCAATCACTATAAAATGCCGCCCCCGCCTGCATATATATTTTTTTCCTTTATAATTATCATAATTTCTTAACCATCAGATGCCCACTGATAGACACAGGCCTAACGTAACGGAAAGAACGCTACAACTACAACCGGTCTAGCGTTGCTCTTTCTGTGTTAAGCCTATGTTTTTTACGAATATGTATTGTAAGACGTAATATATACAGTGTGAGTCTTTATAATGACATAGCAAAATGGGAGAAACTACGCCCAATTTTATGGTCGCAAAAAGTTTTTTTGGCTATTTTGTAATTTTTTATGATGTTTTTAGTTTTTTATTTCGCAATTCCATACCATTGTAAATAAAACGTTACTGATCTTAAACTACACCGCCTATCAACACGAAACAAAAACAAAAATGATCATTAATAACAGGCTAAAGCACTAAAATAATATTTGTCGAAAAAAATCACGCTCCCAATTTATTATTACGAGGTTTTTCATAAAGTTATGACTGAGATACAACTTTTGTTATCAAAATATGTTTGTTTTCAATAGATCTATCATATTCTACCACTTTTACGAGTGACCGTACACCTAAAAAAAACACTATTGTGAACAATACTTTTTGTACGAGTTCATTAAAATTAATTTTCTACGAGTCAACTGAACTAATTAAACAAACTCGATACTGTTGAAACGAAGTGCAGCTCATCGCTCGTACGCTTGTTGATATCTTAAAAGACATCAACGAGCGTACGACATCAAAGCGATTCTATTGGTCCAATTCATTACAGTTCAGTAAAGCAGCCACGTGATTGGTCGAATTTATTTTAGTTGTCTGGAGCGTATCGAAAAGTAGTTATTTCGATTGTTTCGACAGTAACATGGACTACAACTATGAAAAGAGTGACGTTGCAGTATTCTCTATGAAATCTTAATACACATATTTTAATCGTCGAGTACAAAAAAAGTATTGTCACAATAGTGTTATAATCAAGCTTTTTAATCTCGTACCTTACTTAGAACACGGTACTCGACTAAAAAGCTCTCTATTATAACACGATTGTGAAAAATACTATACTCGTAGATCCACAAAATTAAATAACTGAATTATTTTTAAATACATCAATAAATTACCGAGAAATTGCTTATTATTTAATTAATTTTACGTGGATCTTATTTAAGTATCTATATATATCTAGTAACTTAAAAAGCACAAGAAAATTGTTAAAATACTTACCTAATAGGAGTATATAATTCGTGAGTAGGAGGGATCGGTGAGTTGTTTTTTGACACAAACACTTTTTTTTATTTTATACTTTTGTAGATCGACAATAACTATGTAAGTAAATTGAATGACACACAAATTGAATGTTAAAAACAAAACACGGCTGCGGAGAGATATCGACGAAGGAGTTCTGTTACCAAATATAACTTCATCCCTTTCGCATGCAGGCTAACCGTCCTTAAATGTGAACTTTCTCTCGTGACGCCATAAAATAAAACAATAGTCTCCCAAAACAATAGCGAATAGCCCAGAATCTGGGCCCCAGATATGCTATCGCCGCGCCCCGTAGTCCGAGCGAGCGGTTTATCCCGTCCCGTCTCCTTGGCTGATATTCTTTTAGCGCTCATGCGCATATCATCACCTCACTCGTGTTCAAAGATGCGTTGATGATGAGTGATGGCGTGATGAGATGTGTATTCGTCCGCCGAAGATCGAATTTGCCGCCCTCTGAATTTGGCGCCCGGGGCATGGGCCCCGGCTTGCCCCCCCCTAGATCCGGCGCTGTCCTGTGCTCTCATTTCACTATCCTTACGGTGTCTCCTTCTCTTGTTACAATGTTTACATACGCGTCTGGTTACTTTACGTTTAATTCTCTTGCCCTGAGATAAAACAGACACATCCGTGTCCATAGACTCATCATTATTATGTGAAATTGTTATTTCTTGAGCAATGTCCGGAGGATCCTTTTCAGAACCCCCCGGATCGGGGGGCTCGTCCGCCATGATAGGCGGCAAGAAACAAAAATCGACTTACCCGAGAATATAAGCTATTTACACTAATAAAAAGTAACAAATATATACAAATCTCCTAACTACATTCGAATATATACAAAACTGATCCTATGAAGGTAACTATCAGCGATAGATCAATTTTAATTAACAAAAGCCAAAAACACAACCGAACCGGTGGACGTTTCCCGCGCTTTTTTTCGACACATATTTTACCACTTTGGAAGTGTCTCTCGCGGAAACTATTCAGTTTTGAAAAAAATTATATTAGAAACCTCAATATCATTTTTGAAGACCTATCCATAGACACCCTACACGTATGGGTTTGATGAAAAAAAATTCTTGAGTTTCAGTTCTGAGTATAGGGACCCCTAAAACTTAATGTTTTTTTTCGATTTTTGTGTGAAAATCTTAATGTGGTTCACAGAATACATCTACTTACCAAGTTTCAACAGTATAGCCCTTATAGTTTCGGAAAAAAGTGGCTGTGACATACGGACGGACAGACAGACAGACAGGCATGACGAATCTATAAGGGTTCCGTTTTTTTCCATTTGGCTACGGAACCCTAAAAAGGACCGCCCCGGATCGTTGGCAAAAAAAATAATGTTTTTTTTTTTTTTTTTTTTAATCTAACAAAAATTTAAACGCTAAACGCTTAATTCATATAATCTGTAGACCACAAGAAATTGCATGCATAGAACTTCTAGACATATTTTCGAGCTCTCTCGCACTATCCGTCTCTTTCTAAGTGGTCTAATAAGAGAGAGACGGATAGTGCGAGTGAGCTCGAGAGTATGTCGCGGCCGTCTTGTGATAGCCGTGAGCTTGTCAGGTCACAGACTGGCGCGGCCTGGCCGCGGCGGGCAATAGAAAACTTGTCATTAGCTGTCAAATTTACTATGGCTCGCCACCGCAGGCCGCGCCATTGTGTTGCAAAGACAATATAAACATGCTTTAGTACAAATTCTTTGGTGTTGCACGCCACAGACGTCACTGTCACTGTCAATCTATGACATGTTATGTCCTTTCTTTTATGAAACACATGTCGACATTCAATATAGTCTATGATGTCGACATTGAATAGGTTGTGTTTACATGGTTTATATTGATTCCCTGCATTCCAGTTCAAAATGGGAAAACTCGACGTTGCAATTTTGCGTTATCTAACGGGGGAGGACTTCCGCGTATTGACTGCGGTAGGTCAAAGTGATAAAATGTGAATAGAATACATCACACCTACCGACCCTAACCTTACTAATTTACGTCTCGATTTTAGGTGGAAATGGGAATGAAGAACCACGAGCTGGTTCCAGGCTCCCTTGTGGCATCTATCGCGAACCTCCGTCACGGTGGCGTTCATAAATTAATGAAAGAGCTCTGTAAACACAGACTTCTAACCTATGAGCGGGGAAAACACTGTAAGTTTGCTGTGATATCATTTTAGATAGATAGCCTGTGAATGTCTCATGTTAGCCCAGTGTGTAATTCAAAAGTCGAGGAAAATGAAAATTTGGCACATTTATTTATTTATTTATCGTATGGTATTAACCGTGAGATCTTCGAAAAGACAGTACTCATATACTAATTAAGGTCTCAAAGTGATCGTACATACATACACCATCGAATTTTATACAAATATATGGACCAAATAAAGGAAAAAGCTGGTGTTGTGTCTTATCAGCGAGTCAAGGAGATGGCGTACGACAGAGAGAAGTGGAAAATACGCCACCGACAAGAGGATAAATTTAAAGAAGAATATGAAGCAATATTCTTAATTATCATACCTGTGCTAACTCGGGTTACCTATACTAAAGTGATGTAGCAAAATATTTTATCGACAAAAAAATATATCAATGTCACTGTCAACATCTAAATGTTATTCAACATAAATACATATTATTTATTTTCTCTTCATTTTAAAATAAGAACAACAAACAAATTAAAACATGCATTTATTTGTTTATTTTAAAATAGTTTTCATAGTATACAATTTGTTTTTTTTCCCTATTCATCGGTAGTAAAGATTGCTGTCTAGGTGAAAATATCCAATTGAAATTAATATAAGATCTCTTAACGTCCACAGTGGTCAATGGGACATTTTATCTTATCTTAAAATATGTCTATTGACTTTTGAGTCAAAATAAAACAGATATGATATGTGTTCAGATATGATATTGAAGCTTTTTATAGTAATCGAGGGATTTTAATGAGCACATGTGTTAATGTATATCGACATCTTTTTTATCAATATCAAATCCCTAAAAAGTGCCCTGAGTTAGCACATGTATGCTAATTATGTTTCACATAAAAGTGCCAAAAACTCATTCGTTCGGTTTCTAACCTATTATCTTCGATTGAAGCACAATGAAGTCAAAAAATAATTGTAATTTTTAACTCTCTGGCATTGTTTGACCCTATAACCTACAAAAGAAAAAATAAGAGCATCAAAGCACTCTTGACTGCCACAAATTAAAACTGAACACTTCTTCCACTACTTATTCTTAGGAAGCCTAAAAACAAATAAAGCGCATATCAATCATCATCATATCAGCCAAAAGACGTCCACTGCTGGACATCGGCCTCCCCCAAAGAGTGCCGAAGTGATCGATCTTGCGCCACTCGCATCCAGCGTGCTCCCGCGACCTTTTATTTATTTATTGTATGCATCATATAGTAAAATACAGCTTACTAGTTTCCTTTGTGATTTTGAATAACACACTAGGTATATCCCGCAAGAGTTAACTTGAGACTCGAGCGCGTACTAACGTCATACGAACGATCATCGTCATCATCATATCAGCCGAAAGACGTCCACTGCTGGACATAGGCCTCCCCCAAAGAGTGCTACAATGGCCGGTCCTGTGCCACCCGCATCCAGCGGACTCCCGCGACCTTTACCAGGTCATCAGTCCACCTTGTGGGGGAGAGCATAGAGACAATGCATTGACTATTACCAACTATTTTTTTATTTATATAATTAAATTTTACATGTTTATTATGTAAAATGATGTTGACTTAGTACTAGTTTTGTTTGGTGTAACAAATGGCGATTAGTAGGGGGAGAAAGAATAATATTTTGTTTTAACATTTGAATCATTCTGTTTTCATTATTATAATGGACAATCATGGTCCAAACGTAATGATTTGTTGTGTTGTTGACATATATGCAAATTAATTAAAAAAAATTTGTTTGAAACAGACGATGGGTACCGCCTTACCAACTCTGGCTACGACTACCTGGCCCTCAAAGCCCTGACCAACAGGAAAGTGATCGCTTCATTCGGCAACCAGATTGGGGTCGGCAAGGAGTCCAACATCTACACTGTCGCTGACGAAGACCACAACCCGCTGTGTTTGAAGCTGCACAGGTAAATTAACTTTATTATGAATGTGTATATTTTTGAAATGCATGTTGTGCATGACTCAATGACATCTGGATTTATAAATGATCAATCAATCAGTGTAATATGTGACTTAACAAGAAGTGTCATTTTACAAGTTCTTATTTAAAAAATAAAATAAAAAAAATAAAAAACCTTTATTTCAGACCACTGGTCCATAGTATGTTAGTAACAAATTTAGACTTAATAACTATGTTAGTACGTAAAAGCAATCAAAAATAAAAATAAAAAATACACGTAAAATAGAAAATTAAATTAAATGAGGTGTAGATGCGAACCAACACGGCAAAGGCGTCCAGTGATTGTTCGCAGTCCCATCCTATTTGGCCCTGCCGATGGCCACTTCGACCCAGTATTTAAATATGGGGCAGTCCATTCTCTCCGACAATACCCTGAGGAGGCAATTACCGCTGCCACGCACTCGCCTGAGTAGTGATCCAACACGCTTGCGTCTTATTGCGAAAAAATCATCAGTTCGCGCTTGTTCACTACAGTGCTTCGGCATCCGCAACAGCATCCTCAAAATATTGTTGTATTGGACTCTTAGGGCGTTGTATGTCCTCTGCGTAAAACTTACTTACAGACTGCAGGTGTAGAACGTCTGACAGTAGGCTTTGAAAAGCGTCAATTTGACTTGTTCATTACACCTTGAAAATCTGCGGGCAAGCATGTTGCCACGCACCGCCATCGCCCTTCTCTCCCTCTCCAGATCCAGGTCGTCCTTTAGGTCTTCTGTAAGGATATGCCCCAAGTATTTAAACCTATCAACTCTCTTCATGGGCACGCCGCACAGCATGATCGTAGGTATTGTTCTAGGGTTTTATTTGCTGGCTTTGAAGAGGACGAACTCGCTCTTGCTAGTGTTATACCTAAGACCATGCTCCTTAGCATACCTCTCACATATATAAATGAGTTGCCTCAACGAGTCACTCGACGGACCCAGCAATACCATGTCGTCTGCATAACTGATGTTGTTGAAACATGTTTTATCTATATGACATCCGACATGTGCATTGCTGAGCCCCTCAATCAACTCATTTACATATAGGTTGAACAACACGGGAGATGTTAGTCCACCCTGACGTACGCCACATTTCAAACTATACTCGTCTGAGTCTTCACCTGCCCATCTCACACAATTGACCTGGCTGTTGTACCAGTACTTTAACAAATCGACACACTCACTTGGTAAACCCGTTTTCGTTAACTTGTCCCATAGTACGTCGTACACAACCAGGTCAAATGCCTTCGACAGGTCCAGAAAACACGCATATACAGGTGTGTTCCTGTCTTTATAGTACCTGATAGCCCTCTTAACACACAATATTGCAGTCTCTGTGGACAATCCGGGTCTGAAACCGAATTGTGCATCGTGCAACTTAATGTACTTACAAAGTTGCTCATTAAGAAGGCTATCAAGCACCTTAGCAAGAACAGTTGCCAGAGAAATGGGCCGGTAATTTCCCAGGTCCGACAAATCCCCCATTCTGTTCTTCACCAGTGGCACTACCACTGTCCTAGTGAGCTTCCTGGGGAGATAGGCGTGTCTTAAGGTGGTTCGATTGCCATACAAAACGTTATTTGACATTCGTAGGCTAACGGCCTGATATTTTAAGAAACTTATGTAACAAACTTTCATAAATTGGCTTCCCATTTGCGCCAAATTCCCCCTTTCCTAGAATAAACTTGTATAAACTAGATTAATTTGAGAAATTGGTTTGTCATGTGATATTTTGGGAAAACTATTTTTCTCAAATTAATCTAGTTTATACAAGTCTATTCTAGGAAAGGGGGAATTTTGCGCAAATGGGAAGCCAATTGATGAAAGTTTGTTACATAAGTTTCTTAAAATATCACGCCGTTAGCCTGCGAATGTCAAATAACGCTTTGTATGGCAATCGAACCACCTTAAGCACAGCGTGTAAAACATCGCCAGCACCCGCGGCACGTGAACTCCTGCATACTTGACATGCTCTATGCTGAGCCCGTTTTGACCCGGTGATTTACCTCACTGCATGTTTTTGATCACATTGTGAACTTGCTTAGCGGTGAAACTTAGGGTACTCTCACCCACAACGGTCTCAGCACATCGCACCTCTTTTGTAGGTTTATGCAGGATTGGGTCCTCTTAGCTTGCTCTGTTTGTATGTAAGGCATGACACCTGTCATCAAAATTTCCAACCAACAGTCACTTGCCAGTATCCGATTTAGCTGAAATTTGGCATAATTATGTAAATTTGATGACAATGCAATATTATAGCACCACCAGGCTAATCTTATGATGTAGAGGCAGGGTGACCATAGCAACTCTTATTCTATAGCAATATCGACACCGGACGCATGCCTCAGCCGAGCGTGCGCGCTCAGTGTAGACGTGCCTCGGCGAGCTACGTCTCGCCCTAGCGTGCGCGCTCAGTGCAGACGTGCCTTGGCGAGCCACGTCTCGCCCTAGCGTGCGCGCTCAGTGCAGACGTGCCTCGGCGAGCCACGTCTCGCCCTAGCGTGCGCGCTCAGTGCAGACGTGCCTCGGCGAGCCACGTCTCGCCCTAGCGATCGAGCATGCGTCCGGTGTACACACGGCTCTGGTCTCATCAAGAAGTTGATGGTTGTTCAAATAAAAATACTTGTGCCAAAAATTACATTTATAATAATATAATTTATCATCATCCGGAAACCGTACGCGGAAACCGAACGTTCGCGCCCTACTCCACCTTCGCCACCTACCACTACTGTTGAATTGAATATAATAATTTATTGAACCAAAATTGGTGTAAAAACTGGCCAAGTGCGAGTCGGACTCGCGCACGAAGGGTTCCGTACCATTATCAATAAAAATATTTATTTTATTTTGTTTTTAGTATTTGTTGTTATAGCGGCAACAGAAATACATCATCTGTGAAAATTTCAACTGGAATTATCAGATTATCACGGTATCAGTGAGATACAGCCTGGTGACAGACAGACGGACGGACTGACGGACGGACAGCGGAGTCTTAGTAATAGGGTCCCGTTTTACTCTTTGAGTGCGGAACCCTAAAAAAACAAACAAATTGTAGTACTTTTAAGTTATTGCGGCGTCAGTGTGCCTCATTTGTGTTTAACACTTACCACGTCCTGCGTATTTCGTGTTCCAGGCTCGGCCGCACCTGTTTCCGCAACGTCAAGGACAAGCGCGACTACCACGCGCACCGCAACCGCGCCTCCTGGCTCTACCTGTCCCGGATATCCGCCACCAAAGAGTTCGCGTACATGAAGGCGTTGTACGACCGGGGCTTCCCCGTGCCGCGCCCTGTGGACTTCAACAGGCACTGTGTCGTCATGGACCTAGTGCGAGGTGGCCCTCTGTAAGTAGATGTTAGCCTCGTCAACGGGTAGGGGAGAGAGATGCCTCAGCCTTAAAGGCAGGGGAGGGTAATGTGGACCTCGACGCGCAGTCCACTGCCCAATCCAGTTGCAGTCTAGTCGGAGCACTGCCCACATACAGTACCGGTCAAAAGTTTAAGTTCACTCTTTGTTTTAGGTACAAATGAGTACTATTGGGCAATAATTTTTTGCAGTTCGGAAGCCGAAATTTGTTTCCAAATGATCCGTTATTGTTTACAGAGATGTGTTTGATTAGTCAGACACAATTTACGTACATTTCTAAACAACGCATTCCCTAAAATCTTATAGGAATGACGGCAAAGGCTGGGCCATATGGCCTTGCCACTTAAAACGTACAAGGCTCAGATACAATGTTGGTTTTTAGGGATATGATATATATGATATGTGAGTTGTTTAGAAATCTACGTAAATTGTGTCTGACTAATCAAACACATCTCTGTAAACAATAACGGATCATTTGGAAACAAATTTCGGCTTCCGAACTGCAAAAAATTATTGCCCAAAAGTACTCATTTGTACCTAAAACAAAGAGTGAACTTAAACTTTTGACCGGTACTGTACTAGAATGTGTTTATATTTAACCCTGACGGGTGTTATAAGTTTAACATGTGTATCTGTGTGTAGCATCGTTGCTCCCATATAGCGTTGAAAATTTCGGAAAAAATTAAATTATTTTTTCGGGAATTTATAAAATTTTCGTTTTTTTAAGCGTAATGACACAACTGTGACAACTGAACTGAACTGACACCGATGTCAATGTCAAAGTAAGTCTATAATCATGCACCTATCCACAAGTATTAAGAAATATAAACAATTGAAACCGGTTTAAATCGTTTTTATCGTTTTTTTCGGAAAAATTGAAGCGGAAAATTTCATGGTTTTTTTCCGTAAAAATCCGAAAAAAAAGAGCCGTTTGGAAAGAAACGGGATTTTTTCCGGAAATTTTCAACGCTACTCCCATACTTACAGAATAACGGGTATTTTAATAGTCAGTCTTGTCTGTAGAAATATTTCTTAGCTATACAGGATGTATTATTCAAACGGGACGGACAGTGAAGGAATATCCGTAACTGTAAGAGTTACGAAAATCGGCTCTTAGGAGTCACGAGACCGATTTTAGAAAAAATAAAAACTGCATTGAAAGATTTTCAAAAAAGCCTCGTACACGGCTGGGAATCGAACCCGGTTAAATCAGTCCAAAAATCAGTATTGCTGCATGTAAGAAACAATTGTTGCTAAGGAACCCTGTATCTACAATCACAGGAAAATTTATTTATTAATCAACATAATGTCATTAACAGTAACATACCAAACATGACATAGAAATACATTAGAATTTGAGTAACAATTGGAATAACAAATAGTGTAGCTGTACTTAAGCCCGGTAGTATGGTGAAGTGAAGTAATTATACGGTACATATGGTGGTTGGGGCCACAATAGCCTCCAGGTAGCGCCCGGCTGTGGCTAAGAATCTCGGCTCCGGAGTTGAGAAGAGGTCGTGAGAATCGTCCTGGTCCAGAATATTACACACTCACACACAAACACACACACACACACACACAGACACACACTCCCTCACACATACTATTTTCTAGTCTAGTATAAAATAAAATAAAAAAAACCTTTTAAAACCTTTTGTGTTAGCATAAGACCTATTATAACCTATGGAAGAGCGGAGCTTCCCAATACAGGCATTGTTTGCTTACCGGGCGGCTCCATCCCTATCATACATTTAGACTGTAATTTAAGAAAATAACGAATTTGGTATTGTATTTGTATTTTGTATTGTATTTTTATTTTGTATTGTATTTGTATTTTGTATTGTATTTGTATTTTGTATTGTATTTGTATTTTGTATTGTATTTGTATTTTGTATTATTGATAAGCTCCAGATCGCGATGGAGAGGTGAGTTAGAAAGATATCAAGTACTACTAAAATGCCGAATTTCATCGTTTAATGTACGGAAATGGATCTCCCTGTACACTTTTGAGTGCCTCAGAGGTCGTTGTTGTTCTACGTCCGTAGGAGTAACCCTAGAAACCCTACACGTGACCTCCGGGTGGTGCTAAAAGAACAACAAACTCGGCAGCTGCACTGTTCCTTCTGAACCTCGCAGCGCACACTGGAACTCTATCAGCGACATCGATACGAATACATATATGTACCAGTGTGTAACCGCCATCATCATCATATCAGCCGAAAGACGTCCACTGCTGGACATAGGCCTCCAAAGAGTGCCAAAATGACCGGTCCTGCACCACCCGCATCCAGCGGACTCCCGCGACCTTTACCAGGTCATCAGTCCACCTTGTAGGGGGTCCACCCACGTCTCGCTTTCCGGTACGTGGTCGCCACTAGAGAACCTTTCCGCCCCAGCGGCCATCGGTTCTACGTGCAATGTGCCCCGCCCACTGCCACTTAAGTTTAGCGATTCGGAGGGCTACATCGGTTACCTCGGTAACCGCCATAAGATAAATAAAAGTGCCCCGGTCCACTGCGACCCCGACGACCCGCTTCAGTCGGCACAGAGTTTATACCTGTTGTACCTGTATGGCAGGACCCACGTCCGCTCCGTCCCCGACGTGCCGGGGCTGTACGACGAGCTGATGACCCTGGTGGTCCGGCTCGGGAACTGCGGGGTCATCCACGGGGACTTCAACGAGTTCAACATCATGATGGACGAGGAGGGGCGGCCGGTCATCATCGACTTCCCGCAGATGGTATCCACGGAGCATGCCAACGCGGAGCTGTGAGTATAGTAGAACGAGCGAGCGAAGCGAACGAACTTCTATGCTTGAGTTTGGTTTAAATTCGTTTGTTCGGATGACCCGCTGTCCGGCTATTCTCCTCTACAGATCGCATTTTAAGTGCAGGTTCGTTACATAATCTAATCAGTGATCGGCACGACCCGTGCAACACCGCGGGATTCCGAGAAGAAATATTAATATGGACATGATGCATGATTATAATTCCGTGATCTAGTTCGCAAAAACAACTATAGAGAGTTAAAAAATGTATGTCTCTCATAAATTGTATCATTTTTCATTAAAGAAAATATTGATATAGGTACATTGATTTTATTTTATATTGCGTAAAATATTAAGTGCACTCATATAAAATATGTAAGTGTTAAAATGTAGACATTTGAAATAAAAAAAAACAGTTTTCCTGACTATCTGGCATGTCGAAGGTCACTTTCGGGTTTTCTTTTGTTTGTGTTTATGACCAAACGCATAGTTTAAACTGGTGCGAAAAAGACAGCTTATAGACCTTATAGTAATAGCTTATAATAATTTACTGATAAGGAATGCAACCAATTTCTAATAACAAATATGTTTACTTTTACTTAATTATGTTCTTCGAGTCATTAAATTCATGTTGTTTTATTTTATGGTAAAAATCATAAATCTTGTCCTCGTTATATAATTAACTGAAATGAGAAAATATTGTCTTCCTTTACTGACTCGAATTCCGGAATCCCGGGGAATATCCATATTAACATTGAGGTAATTGACACCGTGTTGCACGGGTTGTGCCGACGACTGTTAATTATACATACAGTGGTGGACATATATTTAATTAGAAACGGGTGTCCCTTTACACAACGAATTTAAACAACGAATTTCATTTGTTCGAAATTTAATTACAACATTACAAAACAATCAAATTAAACTGATTATCGACAGGGGTTTAATTAGATTAAGGCAGTCAGAAAAAGGGGGGATGGGGAGTGAAGCAACCCACAAGGGGGGCTCGGGGGGCGCAGCCCCCCGCAGCAAAAAAACAAATAACCGTAACAATTGCATTATAAGTAGGTTAGGTTAGGGTTCACTTCTGTCCCTCAGAGCGGAAATAGGCACCCCGCGAAGCGGGGTGACATCGACACGCTGGCGGTTAGGTTAGGTTAAAATAATTGCCGTGCGGTAAAAATGATGAGTTCAAACATGTTCTTAGTAATGACAGTATGAATAGTTATGTGTCAAGATAAACAACTTAAAATCTCAAGTACCCTCATTCAGCGCGTGGATCCCGATTGCATTGCGTTCTGTTCTCAACATATTGTCATAGATAACTGTATGCCATGCCTACTATCTTAAATTTAAATAATAATCCTTGTAATAATTTGTATGTTAATTAAAAATATTTGAAACAATAAATCACATAACGTTTTCCATGATATAATACAACTATTGAATGAATCATCCGGCAAGTAAAATTACACGATGTAAAATTACTTGTAATGTCCATTCCAGGAACTGAATTTTCGACGAAATGAAAATACATGAAACATTGACTTTGAAGTGAAATTCGACGAAGTGAGTGTCGACAATTTGATGATAAACCAATTAGAAACAGTACATACACAAAACTTAGGTAAACACAGAATAAACTATCGTTATGAGTAAAAAATATATAGATTAAATCACTATAAATTAACATATTTTCATAATAATCATTTAGTTACGAAAGTAGCTTGCTCATACTTATGCGGGATTGCACATATTTGCCAAACCAAATCATCCTAAAATCATTTGGCGGTTTAGGCAGAGGCTAGTACGAGCCATTTCACGTCAAAAATTGTGCTTCAAGATTGAACCGTCTATTTCTATGGACATATAAATAGACACTTGTCTATAGTGTATATAGTCGAGTGACCGTGATTTTCTTTGGGCAGAAAATCACGTCGGTTTTCAGCCCACGGCGAGGCGCGAATGCTCCTTTTATAGGTTTAATTTTTAAACAGTTGAATTCACTAAATAATATTTTAGATATACTCTCTGCCACTTATAAATAAACCTTACGCCCCTGTAATAGCGTCGCTTTCCCCGCAGCTACTTCGACCGCGACGTGCGCTGCGTGCGCGAGTTCTTCAAGAAACGCTTCGGCTACGAGAGCAGTCTCTACCCGCGCTTCAGCGACCTAGAGCGAGACGACGAGTTAGACAAGGAGGTCGCATGCTCGGGGTACAAGCGCGCTAGGGATGTCGACGACGAGTTGTTGCAGGTACAACACTTATTTTTCTCAAAAATGGCCCGCAAAGTGAACATAACTCGCTACATATTGGAAGGTAAAGTGTAGTTTAAGGCAAGATCAAAATTAAAAAATAAAAAACATTGCAGGCCGCCTGGAATGTTACATATAAATTCCTTTATTTGTCGAGTACCTACCAAACTTTTTAAAAAGTAGAAACTGGCATAAAAAAGACGGCACAGGTCGTGTTCAGCCAAATCAACTCGTATTTTTCTGTCGCAAACGCTACATTTTTGTATGAGTCTCAAATAGTTTGCGTTTTTCGGTGTAAAAAAAATATTATGACGTTTAATTTTATGTAATTTGCAGTATCCTCAAGTTGTATTTAATTTAGTCTTTTTTATTCCCCCATTTTTGAGAAAAGCACTATATTAGCCTTGGCCGGAATGGCAATTGCAGGCTTCGTATTATAATTAAACAGACCCGCAAGCTCGTCCGTTTAAACAAATACTCAGCATGCAATTGCCTCCTTCCCGGCCACGGCAATAATGTACTATTATTTATTTATTTATTTCGACAAAAGACACACAGCATAACAGTAAATCTAAGACACATTTATAAATTACTACAATAGAGATGATTGAGATTTTTTACGATGCCTTTTGGACCAGTTTTTGGAGAGGAACAAATGTTTGTTTGGAAGTAACTACAATGAAATAACATAAATACCCAAAAAGTTGAGACAAAGATTGACCTCGCTGGCGGCAGCCCAAACGCTTCATACTAATTGATACACAGGTCACGTCACAGCTGTTATGTGTACTAATCGTTGTATGGAAAATCAAGTAAATTACTGTTTCGGTCGCGAAATACTGCGTTTAGGTACATAGTTGTCAAACAATTTTTTTTTTCTATAAAAGCGTAAGGATTCTATTGGTAGTTTTAAATTTACTCTTGGACAATAAAAAAAATGCATATTTTTAGTAAATTTACAAGGATATGTGTGGCCATATCTTTTCATCATCATCATCATTACTTAAGAGCCTTGGTATTGTCGGTGGAGTAACCGCCACTTTTCTCTGTTCATTGCCAGCCTCTTGACTTCCTCATATGACTCGACATCAGCTTTATGTTTTATTCGGCTAGAATATGTTAGCCTAGGCCTTCCTCTGCCTCTCTTGCCTTCAATTTTACCCTCCAGGATGTTTAGGAAGAAACTGTCGTGCCGTATCAGGTGGCCCACCATCTTGCCTCTCCTATTTCTAATACATCCTAGCAAACATCTTTTCTCATCTACCATCCTTAAAACTTCTTCGTTTGTCTTTCTCTCCGTCCAGCTAATCCTTTCCATCCTTCGCCAGCACCACATTTCGAAGGCCTCCAGTCGTTCTCTGTCTCTCTGGGTAAGCGTCCACGACTCGCTCCCATATAAAGCAATGCTCCAAACTTTAATCAGCCGCTTTTTAGCTGTTTTTGATATGCGTGCTTTTAAGAGATGCTTTTTGTTATTAAATGCCTTTTTGGCTATAACAATCCTCTGTATGATGTCAGGGGTGCACCTAGAGTCACTGGTAATGATACTTCCCAAATATTAAAATTTCTGTACTTGCTCTAATCTCTGATTACGATTGGGTTTCTGTATATTGTTGTGTGTTTAGAGATGGTGAGAATTTTGGTTTTGTTGCAGTTAATTTTAAGTCCGGTTTGATTGAAAATTTCATCCAGTTTTAAGGTGGTTCGATTGCCATACAAAACGTTATTTGACATTCGCAGGCTAACGGCGTGATATTTTAAGAGACCTATGTAACAAACTTTCATAAATTAGCTTCCCATTTGCGCCAAATTCCCCGTTTCCTAGAATAAACTTGTATAAACTAGATTAATTTGAGAAATTGGTTTAGGACGTGATATTTTGGGAAAACTATTTTTCTTAAATTAAAATAGTTTAATACAAGTTTATTCTAGGAAAGAGGGAATTTGGCGCAAATGGGAAGCCAATTGATGAAAGTGTGTTACATAAGTTTCTTAAAATATCATGCCGTTAGCCTGCGAATGTCAAATAACGTTTTGTATGGCAATCGAACCACCTTAATACTAATTGCTGTTTTAATTATTTTAATTATAATATGAAATTTTACCTTCCAATAAAATTATTATTATTTTTCCTGAGATATCCGGGATCCATAACTTGAGAGGGCGCCACTGCGCACGTTCGAACGTAGCCGTTTGCGTCAAACTGTCACTCCACGTCATCGCTGTGACGTCACATCCGCCTTCGCCAACCTGTCAACTCTAGAACCAGCGCCCGTGCGCCCGCCGCCATATTGGCTTTCTCATTGTTGCGGAGGAAATGCCGTTGGTAGCCCCCAGGAAGCCATTAATTGGATCCCGGATATCTCAGGAAAAATAATAATAATTTTATTGGAAGGTAAAATTTCATATTATTTGTTCCGTTCGATATCCGGGATCCATAACTTGAGATCTGTTTATTATCTCCTGGTGGCGGGTCAGCGGGCGCCAACGCGTAGGTAGAAAAACAATTCTCCTACAAAAGAGAACTATTGGATTAGCGTTAGATTTCTAACGGGCACTAAACATTAGACATTAAATAGATTCGAGATAAGCGTCTAAGAGTAGATTTTAGGTGCCAAATAGTTTTTGTAATAAATGTCGTTAATTGGATAGTTTTCCATCCAGTTTTAACGACGATACCACGGGTCGAAAAGTTAGTCAGATGTTACTTGAAGGCCCGATTCTGTCTGAAGACGCAGCATAAAACCAAGAGAAGAGAAAGTATATGTATATGTACTTTAAATCCCGTCTCCGATAAGCTTGGCTTGGACGGTACACTAGTTGATTCGACTAAATTAGAGCAGATTATTGAAGTTTTACACCTTCCGAAATCGTTATAAGTATATATCCAGAACACTGGGTTAATAATTTTTGTCCAGAGCTTTCAATAAGTCTGTTGATAAAATTATCTTATTTAGGACCAGACTTCGGATATAGAGCAAGATTTGTCAATTTGTCTGGGCCTGAAAAATAATTTAGTAAAAGTGCAGCCGATCTTCTTGATACGCCACATAAGTTATTGAAGTAAGATTGTTGTGTTTAGGTAATTATCTAAATTCCTCGCATTCCAAACCTATTCAGTAGTTTGAGAGGCAGTGGTATGCACAAACACATTGAAGGTATTCTTGAATGTATCCGTTCGAAGGTATCATAGTGACCCAAAAAGTAGCTGATAGCGGTCATTGCAGATTTATGAACAGAAATAATAATTTGTACTGAATGCAGTACGCGAACACATTCGACAGAAAAAGTGCGCATGGGACGAGGTACCTGGCTGTTGATCTTGTACCTGGCACGCCATGACGGCCATTTAGTCATACAGGCGTGTATGCGTGCGGTAATAAGTGAGCTGGCGTGAGACGCTCGGAGGAGTCTTCTCTGTTCCGACCAGCCTGGTGTCGTCACGTCCCACCCGGCGGGCGGATAGTGGCCGTGTCACTCAGGAACGCCTGCACATTATGAACCTTCATCGGCTCCGCTACGGCTTGCCTCTTCAGGTCTGCCCAACAGAAGAGACTGCCCCACTTGCGCGTCATCATGCTGAAGAGGCCCAGCGTGGAGCGTGATGTGGAGCGCGGAGCAGGAGTCTGGAAGGTGGGTGTAGGTCATTCCGTAACACCGATATCTGTTGGTGACGTCGTGACAGTAGGCGCTCGAGACTTGCGAGTCGATTGAGAAATATCGCCACAAAGTGTGTGTGTGTGGGTCGATGGGCGAGACACCCCAGCGGACGAACATTTCTTGCCGGTGGTTTCTGGACGCTACTGACCTGGCAAGTAGTATGGGAAAAGTGTTTCCCGTAGATGGTTCTTTCCTGCCAGCAGTCTGCAGCAGGGAAAGGCATCCATGCTACCACCCACCGGTTGTCAGTTTGTAACACAACAATATAGTTAGTCTTTCTCACTTACGGTTAAATGCGGGTCTGTTATGCTGGTCAACTACGGTATCTTGTACAGTAGAAGGGAGACGAGGGGGGTGCATTGCGCTCCTCGTAGTCTTGCAGGTATAGTCGGAGAGTGTGGCAATGCAACCTTCCTCCGTGGGTCGTAAAGATTGCAAAATTGAGACGATCCCTTCCAGTATGAGACCGTCTAACACGAGACAGGCATATATCGCGCCGTATGGTGTTTACCTTTTCCGACGGGTACGACAGGTCGGTTTGCTTGGGGCCAAAAAACAAAGGAGTCGTTCTTCCCGTGGCTACTAGTTAAGGGCTTGCTAGCTAGTACACAAAGTTTTTATGGCATACTATTATAAAAACAGGAGGCGTTTATACGGCGGAGTAGGAACCCTACCAAGCACTTGAACTGTATGGCCCTTAATTTAGGCAATGTCTACTCAAAGACATGGACCATGATTCCCCTGTTTTATTAGTAATCAGTTCGATAAGTTTGTATCATATCAAGGTCGTTCATATAGACAGTCACCAGAAGGCTCTGGGACAACAAGAAAAGCAAATGGCTGTAATTTCTTTGAAATAGTCACGAATAATTTATAAGTACATGCACTAAAAGCTTATTTGAAGAGATTTTATGTGTCACGGCTGGCAGTGTACAAACTTGTGCATTAAAGAAGTCCATAGATAGCATAACACGATCAATAGGGTTTTGGAACAAAATAAAATCGTTACTGATCTGGAATCTAAGACGATTTTCGGTGCCTTCAAGTCTATGCTAAACTGTTTCGGTAAGACATTCACGGAAGTCATTATCTATAGTGGCTTATCCGAATTGAGGTATTTATTTCCGATCCCTTCTCCTTGAGCGCGGAATCTCGGGCTCACTTTGGAGCGGCAAGTGGTTTTGTCCCAATTTTTGTTTATTAGGCCTCTGCGAAAGGTTTGTCTTTATAGAGCAGAACCTGAGCGGAACAGCGAGAGCGAGCTAAGAGACGATGTGAAATCTGTTTGCCTACCTTGCCGATGCCGTCCATTCTCCACCTGTTCCAGGATTGTTTGACTATATAATACTTATATTCAGAGATCGGAGACCCCATCTTACTTTTTAACGAATCTCATATCGAGTCCTCCAACCGCACGGTACGTTTTTCCGAGACAAACTGCGGGACCTTGTAATTTGATTGATTACCAAGTAGATTAGAGCCTGCGGCGTACTGGACCAATTGGATATAATTGAGATTTTAGGGCTTCATTCGGAGTGTTAGGTTGTACCCCGACACTCTACAGCTACTGGGTCGCTCGCTCGCGCAAGAACGCCGGGGAAGTCACGCAGCTGCTCGTTGATTACCTCTGTGAAGCCCAGAGACGTAAGTAGTTCTCCTGTATCGATGTAGCGGCGCCGTCTTCCACTCCGGACGGCAGGCGTTACCATCGTGGTGGGCAGCGCCAGAGTAGCGTGACAGACAGCGCGGCATTGGCGAACAGCGCCAGCGTGGCTGACAGTGTTACCGTGGCGGATAGCACTGCCATGGCAGACAGCGCCAGCATATCGGGCAGCGCCAGCAGTGGCGGAAAGCGCCAGCAGTGGCGGGTAGCGCCAGCATGCCGGACAGCGCCAGCATGCCGGACAGCGCCAGCAGTGGCGGGCAGCGCCAGCAGTGGCGGGCAGCGCCAGCAGTGGTGGGCAGCGCCAGCATGCCGGACAGCGCCAGCAGTGGCGGGCAGCGCCAGCAGTGGCGGGCAGCGCCAGCAGTGGCGGGCAGCGCCAGCAGTGGCGGGCAGCGCCAGCAGTGGCGGGCAGCGCCAGCATGCCGGACAGCGCCAGCATGCCGGACAGCACCAGCAGTGGCGGGCAGCGCCAGCTGTGGCGGGCAGCCCCAGCAGTGGCGGGCAGCGCCAGCAGTGGCGGGCAGCGCCAGCAGTGACGGGCAGCGCCAGCAGTGGCGGGCAGCGCCAGCAGTGGCGGACAGCGCAAGCGTGGGGGACAGCTTCAGCGTGGCGTACAGCACCGCCGTGGTAGAGAGCACCAGCGAGGCGGACAGCGCCCATATAACGGGCAACGCCACCGTGGCGGACAGCTTCAGCGTGGTGTACGGCATCGTTGTGGCCGGCAGCGCTAGCGTGTCCTACAGCACCGAGGTGGCGGGTAGCGCCAGCGTGGTGTACAGCATCGCCGTGTGGGCAGCGCCAGCGTGGCGGACAGCGCCGCCGTGGTAGATAGCACCAGCGTGGCGTACTGCATCGTTGTGGCGAGCGTCCGGCGTAGTGGACAGCATCGCCGTGGGGGCAGCGCCAGAGTGGCGTACTGCCTCGTTGTGGCGAGCGTCCGGCGTAGTGGACAGCATCGCCGTGGGGGCAGCGCCAGAGTGGCGTACTGCCTCGTTGTGGCGAGCGTCCGGCGTAGTGGACAGCATCGCCGTGGGGGCAGCGCCAGAGTGGCGTACTGCCTCGTTGTGGCGAGCGTCCGGCGTAGTGGACAGCATCGCCGTGGGGGCAGCGCCAGAGTGGCGTACTGCCTCGTTGTGGCGAGCGTCCGGCGTAGTGGACAGCATCGCCGTGGCGGGCTGCACCACCGTGGCAGACAGCACCGCCGTGGTAGATAGCGCCAGCGAGGCAGGCAGCACCAGCATGCCGGGCAACGCCTCCGTGGCGGACGGCAACGCCGTGGCGGACGGCACCACCGTGGCGACAGAGCCAGCGGCGGGCAACGCCATCGCGATCGGCGTCGCCATCGTGGCGGACGGCCCATGGTAGGAGGTGGCGCCATTGAGGCGGACGGCACCAGATAAGGGGTGGCGCCATTGAGGCGGACGGCACCAGATAAGGGGTGGCACCACATTGAGGCGGACGGCACCAGGGTAAGAAGGTCGTTGCCGGTGGCGGCATCGTGCCGGATAGCACTATTACAGCATAACGATTGGCTCCACCACAGAAGCAAGCGCCGTCGCGGCGGGGGCGCCGCCACGTGGCGCGCGGGGGGCAGCACGTGGCGCGCGGGAGCCCCATAGCGCACGCGGGGGCCTGCACGTGGCACGCGGGGGGCAGCACGAGGCGCGCGGGAGCCCCATAGCGCACGCGGGGGCCTGCACGTGGCGCGCGGGGGCCGGCACGTGGCGCGCGGGAGCCCCACAGCGCGCGCGAGGGCCAGCACGTGGCGCGCGGGGGCCGGCGGTCTGCCCCGCCGCGCCGACGGCGGCACGCGGGGCACCTAGGATATTGTTATGTAACTGACTCACCGATCGATTCGAAAGATATTCAAACCTCCATTCCGGGCCCGATAATGTGCTCGACGAGCGCACGCGCCCACGAAGGCGAGACTCGCGGCCGCTTTCGGGCTCCAATGCCATCCATCCTCCGCATGACCGCGAAGCGCGTTCATTCTCCTTCGACGTGGAGCGACTCTCGTTGCTCAAAATGCGATTCCAAAGCACTCGCGAACAACGAAGTAAAAAATTTACAAAAGAGGGTAGTCCGATAGAAAAGATATCACTCGCGATTCGCTTTCCATAACTTTTATACTATTTAGGACTCCCTCTAGACAAAATAATACTATCCGATGTTAAGAATCGAGATTTAAAATTCCTTGTTGCAAAAATAGCTACGGTACGTCCGATCTGTACGGCAGACGACGCAACAATGAGAAAGCCAATATGGCGGCGGGCGCACGGGCGCTGGTTCTAGAGTTGACAGGTTGGCGAAGGCGGATGTGACGTCACAGCGATGACGTGGAGTGACAGTTTGACGCAAACGGCTACGTTCGAACGTGCGCAGTGGCGCCCTCTCAAGTTATGGATCCCGGATATCGAACGGAACAAATAATTTATACTTTTTTTTTTTTTTTTTTTGAAAATGAAAAATGATTTATTGGTAATCAAAAAGGTTGACAAAAGCAAGGTTGGAGTCTCCTTTTAAGTAATAAAGATACTTGTGTCAGGAGACACCGCTCTTCCATAAACCGCGTAAGGGTACAACAAATAATTAATTAATGCGGGATTAATTACTTAAGCGTGTACATACTTAAGGGGACGTAGGTTCGTGGTCTTCTCTCCCTCTCACTGAGCATAAGCGTGAGCGAGATGGAAGTGCGGGTTTGGAAGCGCGGATATCATGTTTTTTAATTTTATTTCTTTGTGCGTTTTAATAAATAAAAAAGTAATAGCTGATTTTCCTCAAACATGACATAGCCAATTTTAAGAACCAATTGTAATATGTTTAGCTGTTGTGCATAATTTGTTAGAACTTTTTTAAGTGTATTTTAGACCTATGTTCGTGATTTTTTTTTATCGAGCGAAAGTCAAAAACTCAGGTTTCGAATAGCTGATTTCTCTCTAAAAAGGCCTTAAAATTGCTAATTAAATTTAGGGCAGCCGTATTATAATCCAAACAAGAGCTACGATTTTTTAAAAATCCGTTTTCGGAGCTCACGTCGCCTTAATTCTTATTTCAAGTACCACTGTTGATACATGTAGGTACATA
Organism: Epinotia brunnichana; assembly: GCA_963854355.1. NCBI lineage: Eukaryota > Metazoa > Arthropoda > Insecta > Lepidoptera > Tortricidae > Epinotia > Epinotia brunnichana. The sequence continues at coordinate 26,780,105 of OY977951.1, read as the reverse complement.
TTTACATAAAGCTAAACTTACTTAATCTAAAATTAACTACATTAGTGTGTTTACTTGTGCGTGGGTGTGTGTGTGTATGTGTGTGTGTGTTTAAGACATTAGTGCTTCAGCTTCATCGTAGCTTAACATTTTTAACCATTGCATAACTGATTTTTTGCAGTCAAATGTTTGCATGGAGAATATATTCAAACGCTCATTAACAACGTTATAATAAGTTTAGTAGATTCAGTACAAAATTGTCGTTTAGCAAATTTGGAATGAGTATAGGGTACTGGTGCAGCTTTACGTTTTCTCCTTCGAACTTCAACTGTATGCTCATATTTCAGTGTCTTATGTAGTTTTGTGATGCAACCCACAATGCATAATTTCCTTATAGACAACAAGTCACATTCGTTATATAGATCAGTGGTGGGGAATCTGTAAGGTTTGGAAAATATGACTTTTAGAAGGCACCTTTGCACTCTTTCAACTTCTAAAAATTTGGTTTTCGTGGCCCCTCCCCGTATAGGGATGCAGTAGGTCATAATGGACTGGGCTAATGCAATGTACAGCTGTTTCAACAATTTATTGGGGGCTACATGTTTTAAAATTTTAAATATCCACATAAGCTTCCTGATTCTCCCGTTGAGGTATTCAATATGGCTATGCCAAGAGAGACGCTGGTCAAGGATTATACCAAGGTATTTGGTTGACGAGGCTTTTTCTATAGTTGAGCAACTACATATTATAAGTGTGTCAGTCATGCTACATGTGTGTATTTTTAACTTCAGGTCTTTAGGAGGCTGCCCGCTCTCATATTTTGAGAAACACATGTGGTTGGTCTTGGTGGTGTTTAGGGTGAGCAGGTTCTGCGTAAGCCATGAAGCTATTATGTTAAGTCCCATTTCCGCTTTTTTATAAACTCCATCCCAAGAGACCATCATTGAAGACCACCACTGTGTCGTCAGCGTACGAGAACACACTGCCCCCATCAAGCTTGATGTTAGTTAAGTCATTGATGTATGTTAAAAAGAGCGTAGGTCCTAGCACGCTGCCCTGGGGGACGCCAAAAGAAATCGTTCACTCGGAACTCGTGTGATTACCTATTTTTACCTTCTGGGTCCGGTCATGCAGATAACTCTTGACTAGTTCTAGGGGATTCCCACGAACACCAATATTTTCAAGTTTACTCACAAGAAGGGGGAGAGAGACAGTGTCAAACGCCTTCCGCAGGTCGAGAAATACTGCTAGGCATTTATTACCTGTGTCTGTGTGTCGAGTGATTTCAGCTGTGAGCGCTAATACCCCATCTTCTGTGGATTTTCCATGCCTAAATCCAAACTGGGAGTCTGAGAGGATGTGAAATTTGTTAAGGTAGTTAACTAGCCTACGGTTTATTAGTTTCTCCATTATTTTGGAGACGGCAGGTAATACAGATATTGGGCGGTAGTTATTGACGTCGTCTCTCTTCCCGGCCTTGTGCACGGGTGTTACTATTGCATGTTTAAGTTGCTTCGGAAACACTCCTCTTTCAAAGCACAAGTTAGTCAGTCTGCTTATAATTGGGGCAACTATATACCTAGCGAGCTTTAGAAATTTTGTGGGGATTCCATCACAACCAGGAGCGCTATTGTTTTTGAGACTCATAAGTATGTCATCTACTTCCTTAGGGTCAGTTTCAAAAAGAGCGAAAGACGAGGGATTGGTTGAGAGACTAGATACGTGAAAAGTGTTTTGGTGCGACGTTACTTACGGTGTTACGTTACGCGACGTACTTAATTACAACAATTTGATGGTTTACTATCCATTTAGCAACACAGCGTTATCAATTTTAACATGAGGCATCATGCCTGACGTAGGTTCACATTTTCAATTTAGTAATTTTATAACGATTTATTTATTACAATTTGTTCATCCCATTTCCTTTCTCATTTCAGGAGCTAGGTATAGACCTTCAAGTGAGTGATGACGAAGACGGCTCGGGCGCGGAAGAGACGCCGGACACACGCGACACTGTAGACACAGTAGACACAGTAGACACAGTAGACACAGTAGACACAGTAGACACAGTCGCCGACGACACCAACAAGAACTATACAGAGGAAGAACTGGCGGCGCTGAGACGAGAGGTAAGTCTACATGGATTGTACAGTCAAATAGGGAAGGGAACAATTTTTTTTATAACACCAAACGAAAAAAGGCTATAAATATGCCTAGTGCCGACGGGGTACCGGCGAGTGGGAGCCTAGATTTGTGCGGCAGAATCGTATGCAAAATAGTGGACAAGGGTATCGTGGAACGCGGGTGGGTACTTTGAGCGCAAACTTTGAAAGTAAACTTGGACAGTCTGACATGTTATTTAAAGTTTTATAACTGTCCAAGTTTACTTTCAAAGTTTGCGCTCAAAGTACCGACCCGCGTTCCACGATACCCTTGTCCACTATTTAGCATACGATTCTGCCGCACAAATCTAGGCTCCCACTCGCCGGTACCCCGTCTGTCGCGCCTATACAATAAACTGAGCAACCATCCAGAGCAGGAGTTGCACATACACCATGACAGTTTGCTTCGATTCAAAACGAAAATGCTGTTGATCATCGATTGACTTGCCTCATAATAACCACAGGAATTTGAATTAGTTTTAGACTCTTAGATTTTAGTTATTAGTATATTATTACTATTGTGTCCCTTACTGTAATGTCTCTCTTTTTTTTGTATAGTCTATGCTTTCTTTTATGCATGCTGTGTTCACCTGCAATTGGTGGCGCAATCAAATTTAAACCACTTTTTCATGTGTATTAAGCGCTTGTGTTTGTTGTTGCCGCTGTTGGTGATCCTTAATAATAAAATAAAAATAAAATAAAATCCCATTCAAATATCGCAAAAATGACTAAGCTACTTGCTTGTTAGAGAGAGAAAACGCTTGAGACTCATGACGTCACGGGTCTCAACCTTCATAGTAAAATATTATATAACAATGCATGCAATAAATAAATAATAATAATAATAACTGACAATCATTTCATATGAAGGCGGGTATTGCGGAAAAGGGACAGCATATACCCCCTCTTAGAACTTTGAGCACTTATAACTTAGTGATTATTTATTCTTTTGTGTTACTTTTTTCTCCATTCGACTGTACGTATAATCTTTTTTTGAGAAAATTCAACATTTTATTTATTTTCCCCATCCCTATTGACTTACGTATGTGTAAAATTCACATTCGTCCATTACGCTTAATATTCTGTATAGTACGGGAAGTAGTGTCATAAGGTACAAATTTTGGTATCGGATGAATTCACTTGGCACAGATACGTAAAGCTAAGCTAATTTAGCCCGGTAGCCATTCGCCACCCCCTGGAGGGTAGGCAGGGGGGGCATTCAAAGTTACACGCCGCCGCGCTTCAGGAAAAAAATCATATCAGCTTCTATTTACGTAATACCTCAAGTGTGGTATCATTCTCTGATAAATCGGGCATGAGGAATTCATTTTTGTGACATTCAATGTATAGTTTCATAGAAAAAATTGTGAAAAATGTGAAAGAGAAGAAAAAATTGCACCTACCATACATTGGGTGACACTACTTCCTGTACTATTAAGAAGGATAGTGAATAGGTCGCCATACAAATTCAAGGCTCAACTGTTTCCTCCTCCAAAATTTTTTTCATCACACTTGCTCATAAATGGTGTATTATAGGCAGGTGTATAGAGCAGCTATAGCCGATTTACCTCCGCGGTAGTTATGGATTTTATAACTCCCGAGTAAACTATGAGCTTGTGTGTGTGAGTGATCTGATCATTGGTTAAAGCAAATCTAGTTGGCCGCGCGTCACAAGAATTCTTCCTGTGATTGGTTGAAAAAAATCTAGTTGGCCATGCGAGGCCACGCCCCCTCGCCCTCCACTCGCAAATCTGTAATTGACGTTTAGGTTTGGTTATTTGACTAAATATTCATTAATAATCCACCTAAATTTAATACCGCAACAGTAAAAAATAATGAAAAGTAATCTTCATAAATTCCGTAAAAATCAGGCGAAAATGGTATAAACTTTCTTTACTTGATAATTGACTACGTCTATATAAATAAATAAATAAAAATTATGTCAAGGTCGTAAATATATAATTAAAATGCCGTTATTTCCTGGATTCAGGTAGTAAGTCTCCAAATTTGTGTACTCAAACATGTTTTCATTATAAAAATACTGATAGCATTTTTGCTTGCGGGTTAATTTTTTTTCCTAATTTCCGGACCATAGAATTATTGATTTCTATACTTAGTTAATTTTTTTTTAAATAACATATAAAAGCCGTATACAAATAATTAGCCTGATATTGAATTATTTCCAAAAAAACCGTAATTTTCTCAGGGTAATCCTCTTCTTACGGCCCTTAATGCACAATGTACTATAATATTTAACCATCTAATTATATAATTTTTTTAAGGTCGACGACTCAATACAAAACGACGAAAAAACATCCATAGAACACCTCACACACAAAACGGTTGCCCTCGACATCCGAGACGAGGCCCCCGAGCTAGTCCCGACAGAAGACGGCGACACACTCACAGAACTAGACAGAAACACACAGAAGTACCGGCTCGCTATGGTCGAGAGGGCGTTGTCAGACGTCAGATCCACCAGGAGTTACACGTCGGCTAGCACGATAGCCCCAGAAGTAGTGAAACAGCAGGTCAAGAAGAATCTAGAAGTTAGACAGAAGAGGATGGAGAGGAAGAAGGCGATAGCGAAGGGAGAAGCGAGCGCCGTGACGAGGCAGAGGAGAGATAATAGGGAGACGGTTAGAGAGAGTCACGGGATATGGGGGTGGGCGGAATAGTGTTCAATCAGTAATGTATGTGTTTTTTGTGTACAATGTAGTTTTATTTCATCAGTATTAAAAACTGTAAGAATCCATACTAATATTATAAATGCGAAAGTGTGTCTGTCTGTCTGTCACCTCTTCACGCTTAAACCGCTGAACCGATTTAGATGAAACTTGGTATATAGATAGTTTGAGTCCCGGAAATCATCTCCTAACGGGGTGAAATGGGAGGTGAAAGTTTGTGTACCCTGAGAACTTCACGGTTTCGCTCTATGAAAACACAACAATATATCGATATCAGACATATTTTTACACCAAAAAATAGGTTGGGTAGTTTGACTAAATATTCTTTAATAATCCACCTACATTTAATTCCGTAACGGTAAAAAATAATGAAAAGTAATCTTCATAAATTCCGTAAAAATCTGGCGAAAATGGTATAAAATTTCTTTACTTTATATTTGGGATACGCGCATAATCCACTTATTTTTGCTAATGAATAAACCTTTCTATAGGCCAGATGAAACTCAATATTGTCTCAAGGTCGCATATATTTTTGGATTCAGGTAGTAAGTCTCCAAATTTGTGTACTCAAACATGTTTTCATTATAAAAATACTGATAGCATTTTTGCTTGCGGGTTAATTTTTTAATTATTCATTTCAGTAGTAAAAGTTGTTTAAAATAACATATAAAAGCCGTATACAAATAATTAGCCTGATATTGAATTATTTCCAAAAAAACCGTGATTTTCTCAGGGTATTGAGCTACGATTACGATATAAACGTGTTCCACGCGGATGGAGTCCCGGCAGAAGCTAGTAATCCATACATGTTGTATTTGATCCGGTCACGCGGAGTCGTCGTCGGCGGGCGGCTCCGTGGCGCCGGCGCCGGCCTCGGCCTCGGCCTCGGCCTCCAGGTCCAGCCAGTTGTGGTCCCGCGTGTACAGGAGCCGCAGGTAGGCCTCTACGCACATCACCTGATATTCATTTAACTTTGTTAAGAGCCCGTTCACGTGCACACTAGCGCCACTGGTAAATAATAGGGGTGTAGACACTAAATAAAATAATCAATAATGTTGCATTTTCTCAAAAAAGGATTAAAAATGTAGTCATATGGAAAAAAAAACAACGCAAGAGGTTAAATAATAACAAAAAGCGTGAATGATTTTTTTATCGACTATCTAAATATCGATAGTGTACTCAGAGTTATGTCACTGATAATGGTGAATGGATGAAAATTTTAAAAGTGCCTGATTTTTTTTTGATGTTAGGAATAACCTTCCTTACCACCAGAAAAAAATTGCAGACTTGTCAGGTGCTTCAATTATTTTTGAAAAATATAAACAGTTTCCTCACTTACGTTTTGGGTTTAGGACAGCTGCAGCAGCTATATTTGTCATTGCCAGGGTCAGATATTCAAAATATTTTTTGTAATATGAGACGAATCAAGGAAAGTTTCTCATTCGCCGTCCTAAACCCAAAACGTAAGTGAGGAAACTGTTTATATTTTTCAAAAATAATTGACGCACCTGAAAAATCTGCAATTTTTTTCTGGTGTTAAGGAAGGTTATTCCTATCACCAAAAAAATAATCAAGCACTTCTAAAATTTTCATCCATTCCCCATTAGTCAACTGATAAGGAGTCACTAGGTACTTATCGGGTATAAATAAATATATATGATATAAAAATAAGAAATAAAAGTCTCGGGTGTGTGCGAGAAATACAAGACTGTTTATAATAGTTTTTTCCACAATAATTAGAATACACTGTATATAACTCTACATCGTCAATGTAACTTTACTAAGGGTCATATAGGGGTTTTGGTGATCACAAGTTTCGCATTGGGCGGCAACTGTAAATCCTGCTGCATATATTACATGCGAAGGGCGCTCTGACCAGCCCCACACAGTTTCAAAAAACGAATGCTTTTTAAAGGCTGCTGGTACTGATGGTAATTCAAAAATGGCTGCTATTATACATTCCATCTAGAAATGATAAATAGGTACTTAAAATCAGTGTTCAACAAAGGAATCTTCAAAACGTTTGCAAATAAATACCACTTACGATATTGAAGTTCCCGATGTACTGAAAATGATGAGTTATTTTTCGTCGCTGCAGTTGCAAATAGAAATAGGTAAATCATTTATATCGATTCACTAATGAGGTTATCTACTTATTTTTCATCAAGAAGTTTTCATTAAGATTGAGCAAAGATTTAAAAGGCGAAAATTCAATCGCATTGTTGCATTATATAAACATCGATATATAAACGGTCGATAAAAAAATCATTCACGCTCTACGGAAAAGCAATGACAGTGCGACATGATAACGAGGTCTAGTTATAAGCGTCCAAAGTTTTAAGAAGGGGTATGTTCTGTCCCTTTTCCGCAAAACGCACCTTCAGATGAAACAATTATCATTTACTATTACGCTAGGCTAGACGATCGTGACGTCACGATCCCGGAGGGTTTTCTCTCTCTAACAGGCAACATCAAAACGGTTGCAGCTTAGTAATTCTTTAAGATATTCGAACGGGATTTTCGTCATTAGGCATATTTTTTGCCTTCTTTCTTTTACAGTAGGTAATAATAAATTGTGAGTCTACACCCCTATTGAGATTATTTAAATTAAACGATAGATACCTAAAAAAGTAGGCCGCTACACTGTATTTTTTACAAGCTTTTATTTACTTTCACCTGTCCCGTTGTCTGTCTATCTGTCTGTCTGTAATCAAATCTTGCAAGTTAAATTTGATCCACTTCCCGGTTTCCGATTGAGCTGAAATTTTGCATTCATATGTAAATCGAATGACAATGCAATAATCGCATGACAATGCAAGATGCTGGAGCTGGAAGGTGGCCATAGGAACTCTGCAATAAAACGACACAACCCCATCGATGATGGTATGCAGAAAAGTACAGTCGGCAATAAAAGCTTGTACCAAAAATTACATTTTTGACAGAAACTTATTTTTTAGGAAAGTAGCCAATTGAACATACCTGTTCCGAGTCGCTGTACCCGTGCAAGCGCACCGTGTACCCGAACACGCTCGTGGATATCTTCGCCTCCGCCACGGCCAGGTAGTTGTCCTCCGTGTAGAACGGGTAGTTCTCGATGCGGTACTGCCCGGCTTTGATCGGGCAGAGGATTCTGCAAGTGATTTCAACGTATGTTTCGCAGTAATATTCCGTTCCTAAGGTGGGGTAACGTAAAGTTGAAACATTCGTAAGTACTATTATTGATTTGTTCCCAATCCTACAGATTCCTGTCTTTACCGATTCCGAATTCTATAGTCTAAATTCTACAGATTCTGAATAGGGACAATGACTAAGATTTTTGTACGATGCCATTCGAACCAGTTTTTGAAGAGAAACTAATGTTTGTATGGGAGCAACTACAATTAAATACCATAAATACCTACCCGAATGCCTCATATTAATTGACACACGGGTATGACGTCAAAACTGTTATTTGTACTAATCGTTGTATGGAAATCAAGTAAATTGCTGTTTCGGCACAGAATAAGTAATAGTACAAGTACAGAAGGCACTCTCCTTTGATCTTTACAAAAGCCGCTTTTGTCTTAGCAAAAACATTATGATTTATGGCCCTCTGATGTCGTCGACTCCAGCGCAAGCCAAACGGAACGTTAAGGCTGTGTACGAAGCGTCGCGCAGCTGCGTGACCATCAAGCCTTTAGAGTGAGGCTCCACTGGTGCGTTGCGTCGCGTTGTTTCGATTGCCGTCCTTGTCTAACGTATATAATAGTAGATTAAAGGACGGCAATTGAAATAACGCACCAGTGAGTAAGAGTAACAGACCTCACTCTTACTCACTTGGGTTGTATGAAGTGGAAGAGCATGCTGTAGAGACGGAAACCCGGCACGGTCTCGTCCGCGCAGCCGCCGCGCACCACCGTGAACGAGCGGTAGTGGTCGCACGTGTCCGTGTTCCGGATATCCGGGCACTTCTGCATCGTCGCCTGAAATATAGTCGCAGTCATTTTGTTGTTGGTGGGCCGTCGAAGGCTGGTGTCTCTTTAATGGGTACACACATTTTTATTTCACTTGTGTTCATCAAAATCTGCTTGAGTAATTTATTAAAGTGGCCAATATGCTACAAGGGTGCCAAGTGGCAAATAAATCTGCAAGGTTTACAAAATAATAACACCCATTTGGCTCACCCTTGAAACAGAGATCTTCCACCGGATACCCTGTAATAAAGATACCTCATCAGCTGACAAGACGTTGCGCCGAGCCACACTTGGGAAAACCCTAGGTTAACAATACCGTAACATCCCAAAATACCTGGACAATGAATTTCTCCGACGCACATACACCCGACCGTCCTTCGTCCAGCTGTAACGCCATTGGAACCGCCTGCATTCTTGCCGAGCAAGGTTGCCGAGCGATGGCCAGCTCGGAGTCGCTGACGGGTAAGCCTGCGCCGGCGCACGGGCCCTTCCGGCTCAGGAAGAGCGGCGTTTCCACGAAAATCGAAGTTCGTATAGCTACATCCCTGTCACTCGAGTAATGTAAGTGCGATAGAGATACCTGAAGTTCGAATTTCGAAGTTCGTGGTTATAGCTCAGGTGCGTCGGCGCCGCCGCGCAAGAGCGGGAAGGGCTGAGGACCACCAGGGGGGAGTAGAATGGACATCTTTTATTCAGATCCGTCACTGCGAGCGAGCGAGCGAGAAGAAGAACCAGTATGGACATTATTTTAACCAAGAGCCCGTTTAAGAGTAGGTGAGGTGACACTATCAATGGCGTGACTTTTTTTACACTACGATGGTGGCAAATAAGCATATGGTCTGCCTGATGGTAGGCGGACACCGTAGACTATGGACGCTGGCGACTCTTGAAGAATCACTAGCGAGTTGCGACTCTTATTGATTCGAGGATTCGTTGTGTTGGTAGCTAGGGACGAACGCGAGTTCATCTCAACTCAACACAACACTTCCTCGGAAGCAATCACGTGGTGTGTATTTGTATAGCAATAAACTCGTGTAACAATACCTTAACATCCCACCCGTTAGTCAGATTAACGGTGATATTCAAGTTGCCCGTGAGTATGAAGTCGTAGAACCGGCGCACGATGCTCAGCTCTGAGACACTGACGGGCAAGTCTGCGCCGGCGCACGGGCCCGCGCGGCTCAGGTACAGGTGAGTCGGCGCCGCTGCCGCGCGGGAGGGGGACGGGGCGAGGAGGACTACGATAAGAACCACGGGTGGGAGTAGGATGAACATTGTTTGATCAAGAGGTCCGATGGTAACTATGATTTATTAGGTGACTTGAATTTTCACACTGCTGTGTCGCTGGCATCTCTTATTTGAGGAACCACGACACGAAGAAGAATTTCTACTACTGCCAAGTGGGATAAGCCGGACCCAAACGTGTTTGTATTACTATAGACACGTACCCTGTATCTGGTCACTAGGAATACGAACTATAGTGTGTTTGTAGCAACAACGATCTCTATTTAGCGGTTGACCTACCGTACGCACCGCAGATACCTACTTACCGTAGTTCCTAGAGAGTTTCCTAGTTGGGATACGCGTAGGTTACCTACTTGAGGGGTAGTGTGTAGGGTCCTTCAGAACTACGGTAGTGGATGTTGAGCTAGAGCGCGGTTATTCCTACAAACGCACACTAAGCTCCTATTCCCAGTGACTAGGTAAGTACATTACCTACATGTGTCTAAAGTAACTCCCAAGATAGGCACTTGTGACTAGATCAATGGGAACCTTTTTACTGCTGATGGAATTTTCAATTACTAAGCTAGTGAAGCGACCTACTGAACGATTATGAACGTTAATTTTCAACGTAAAATGACATTGTGAAATTGCGTAAATGTTAGTTTGTTATGTACAAATGAATTTTTGATAACTTTTTAATGACGGATGGCCGATGATCACCTGTTGTGATTTAGATTAGAATGATTGTCTGAATCCGCTACGGTTTGGTAAACAGGGGCCTTGTTCAAAACTTTTTAATAGCAACTCGTGACTATTATAGCAAGACGCCCATAGTTGCCGGCCATACATTTCCGTAAAAATATAGCCCGTCTAGAAGCCTCATAGACCTATATAACCAGGCTCGGACGATTCGAATACGTCTAAGGACTCTATAACGTCGTGCGCGAGTCGAGAAAGCTCCATCCTCCTTTTTCTAATTTGTACGGTGCGAGTGAGACATGAGACGCTCAGTCGCGCGCGAAGCGACTGAGCAGGAAGTTGTGCTAGACGTACAGATTACAGGGGGGGGCACGCCTATATACCATTTTCGGACAAAAAGCTTGCATTCGTGTCAATTGTGTTGTGTGTGTGTGTGTGTCGTTGTGTTTATTTACTCTCTCGAAAGATAATAAAAACTGAAGTAATATACTGTACTGTACTATCACATTTTATTTTATGTTTGCCTACTTTTTGTTCCGACCGTCGTCATGCTAACACATGTGATAATCTTCGTGTTTATTATACTACAAAACATTACGTAAAACAAACTACTTAACGATAAAACCGCGAAATACAATGTAACACATACCAAGTACCGTGCAATCTGCACAAATCCCCTAGTGGTTTCGTGAACAACCTAAAGCTGGGCATTCACGACTGCGACAACAAGCCGAATGGAGTATTAGCGCCGCTCCACAATCGGACCATGAATCAAACCAATAACTAACAACTTGGAAAAATTTAAAAACCCCCGACATTTTCATTTCAAAGTTCAATATCAAAAAACCGCTGAACCAATTTTGATGAAACGTAGCTAAGAACCATCTCGATCACGTCAGCTTTCGGATAAAACCACAGCAGAAACCGCCGTTTTGTGCACAAAAGAGCTAGCGCGGTTTCGGACCGTCTAGGTAAGTGCAGGATGCATGGCATCCGACAAAACCGAGGCCACTCCGTACTAAGATTCCCTTTGACCTTCCTCGTCAGTCCGCTCACCCCGCCGGTCACCCGTTAAGAAACTAGACCTCTACCTACGCTTAATTACTACGCATCGCGGTGTCAAGCCCCCCTATTCTGTAACTTGTTTTAAGCTCACCTCAACGCTCACCCACAATTATACCTTGACACCGCGAGGCGCAGTAGTTAAGCGTAGGTAGAGGTCTAGTTTCGTAACGGGTGACCGGCGGGGTGAGCGGACTGACGAGGAAGGTCAAAGGGAATCTTAGTACGGAGTGGCCTCGGTTTTGTCGGATGCCATGCATCATGCACTTACCTAGACGGTCCGAAACCGCGCTAGCTCTTTTGTGCACAAACGGCGGTTTCTGCTGCGGTTTTATCCGAAAGCTGACGTGATCGAGATGGTTATTCTTAGCTACGTTTCATCAAAATTGGTTCAGCGGTTTTTTGATATTGAACTTTGAAATGAAAATGTCGGGGGTTTTTTAATTTTTCCAATTTGTTAGTTATTGGTTTGATTCATGGTCCGATTGTGGAGCGGCGCTACTCCATTCGGCTTGTTGTCGCAGTCGTGAATGCCCAGCTTTAGGTTGTTCACGAAACCACTAGGGGATTTGTGCAGATTGCACGGTACTTGGTATGTGTTACATTGTATTTCGCGGTGAGCCGTATTAACACGTAGCGAATAATAGGGTATAATTTGTGGGTGAGCGTTGAGGTGAGCTTAAAACAAGTTACAGAATAGGCTGTACGCGGCTTGCAGTTGGAGTGAGACATCAATAATACTTACCTTTAATTCTAAAGCGCAATTTATACATGAAAGAAATTGCATGCAAGTTTAATTACATTGCCCGTTACCGAGGTATTCTGAGTTCAATTGATCTAGCAAAACCCGCAATGTAGTTAAACTTGTTTAACTATAGCAAATGGGACAAATTGCTAGGTACCCATGTCATGCTCTCGGCGTTTTTACCGGTTGTGCCAGTAAAGGAGCCCGGATTCAGATTTGGCCCCGCCAATAGGGAACATTACTGCAATGTTCTGCCGCTAGAGTGCAGCACTATCACAATTAGTAAACAGTTTTTTTGACAACTTTGACAAGTCCTTCAAAGCTCTGGATCAAATAGGGAAGAAAATATTTCAATAAATAAAATGCATCAGTTCTGCGTAATTGGATGCAAGAATGAAGGGCATCATTAATTTCCGAAGGAAACGATGATACGAAAACTATGGGAAGCGGCCATACGTCGTAAAGCAAAAAAAAAGCCCTCATCCACCTTTAAATGGCTATTGCCATTTTAATATCACAGTACAGGTATTTTACACACGAATGATAATAAAACTATTGTAGTTTAACACGTTTTCATCAATTATTTGTTATTGTTTGTTAGGTTAATAAATATGACATTGTACGTCATGGCGGTTTGTTTACGGTTTGTGTTAGTGTCGCCCCCTACGCAGAGCTTTGCGTAACGTTCCCTATTGTTGTGGCGAAACGTAAGCACTAGTTTTATGAAACCGACTGCCACCTGATAAATTGCTAGGTGTGTAATGGGCTTTAGTCTGAATAACACATAATCCACGTTTCTCTCAGTGTTTGCTACGGAGTTTAAGATAAACACGCGAATGGTTTGTTTAGATAACTATTATCTTGTCACGTGGCGTGGGCATACTGGTTATTGATGGTTATTCTGACCGTCAGCCATTATCATATATTTACCTAACTACTTATTACACAAAATGTAACAGAACGAAAGGCAAATATTCTCACAGGTTAAAAAATTACCCCCTCAGTACCCTTATTGTGAGATACAATCGTAACCTAACGTTACGTAACTAATACGAGATCGAATAAACGCGCTTCGAATAGATTTCGATCTCGCTACGGTATTCTTCGATTCGACCCATCAAACTTGTAACTCACACTGCCGTTGGACTACGAAACCAACTGCAAAACGTTAGGCACTTTGCGTTTAGTTTTCGATGCGTAATTTAACGTTCGATTCGTACTACCAATCGGTAGTGTGAGACATTTCGAATCGAAGAATACCGTCGCGACTGTAGTTTACTATTTCACTTGCAAAATGGCCCGTGATATCGTATTATTCCGTCAAGAGTTACCGTAGATCCGATCGAAATTTATCTCAAATTAAAGAACTTATAAAAATAAGGGTTTTGAATTGACAACATACTTATATCCGCAAAATTCGGATTGTCGCGTATTTTGTATTTAAAAATGCAAATAAATGGCCCCCGCGCCGCCATATTGTATCGACAGATTGTCGACGTCGCGATGCGCGTATTCTGTAATGTCATAACCGACAAACATTTAAATTAAAACAATAAATGCTAGTGTTATAAGGTTGAATATTGGAAAATCGTGAACGAACGTGAAGTCGATCGCGAATTAAGTAATGTATAAGTGACTCACGTTACAGTTTGGATTTTTAGTTCTATGAGTGACCACCAGGGGCGGTGTATAGACTTTTCATACTAAATCTTGACGATAGGCGGTAGCGTCGATAGTAGACGCGACTCACTTCAATCCCACGCTAAGGGTGCTGGTCAAAAAACTTAACGGATCACTGTTAACTAAATATTATGTTTATATCTTTCATATTCATATTCATTTATTTGCTGCAACCATGGTATACAGGGTGTGGCCTGTAATAGGAGCAAAAAATTAAACCGTAGATTATTAAGCTTGTGAAAAATTATTTCCTCATGGTTTTATTTGAAAAAAAAAAATATTTTTTTTTTAATTTTTTTTCTTCAAAATATGTTTACTTGTATTGTTTTACTCTTTTGGAATGCTATCAGTAACTTTTTATTTAAAAAAAAAATTAAATAAAAATTAAAAAAATACAAACATATCTTTTGAAAACAAAAATGCAAAAACTATTCCGACTCATTACATGATGTTACCTCCAAATCTGCATGGACTGCTGTGCTATTATATCGTGGTGCCAAGACACATTACTTGGAGGTCATAACTTTAGATCAAAATTTCTCCGAATCCAAAAAAAATGAAAATGAATGGGGACACAAGGGGTTACTGCAAGTGCTCTAAAGAAGCGTCCTTTTTATTATGTTTTTATTATTTTTTATTTAATTTTTATATTTGCTCCTATTACAGACCACACTGTATATAGGATGTTCTTAAAATCTAATCAATACTAAGGTGTAGCAACATACTTAAATAAAACACTCAACTAACCTAAACTTCTATTTTAATTCTAGACAAGGACCAACTGCACAAATAGGTTTGATGAACGATTTTGAATATAGGCATGAGTGTATAAAAAAAACCGGCCAAGTGCGAGTCGGACTCGCGCACGAAGGGTTCCGTACCATTATCTATAAAAAAACTATTTTATTCTTTGTTTTTAGTATTTGTTGTTATAGCGGCAACAGAAATACATCATCTGTTAAAATTTCAGCTGGAACTATCACGGTATCAGTGAGATTACATCCCGGTGACAGACAGACGGACGGACGGACGGACAGCGGAGTCTTAGTAATAGGGTCCCGTTTTACTCTTTGAGTACGGAACCCTAATAAAATACTGCATTTGAAGGCACATCAAAAAAAACCTAGCAACCTGAAAATTACCTTCTGATTTGCACAGCTAAAATACAAATCGTTCATCAAATTAGTTTTGATATGCAATTGTATTTTTTTTATGTTAAAGTCAGCATTTTGATGTGCAAGCCAGTATGCAGTGGTAAGCGATCAAAATTATCCCATAATAAAATGCGCCCGTCTCAAATTCTTCAGTAAAAGCATTTTCTGTGTCACTTTACTAATTTGTATCTGGTTCGAAGGACCATATTTAGACCAATCAAATTAGCTTACCCTGGACATAATTCGTAAACTCGTTGTTTTTATTGTTTTATCGGATTTTACTATTCAGTATCAAATATTAATGAAATATATTAAGTAAAAAATCCGCGATCGTAACCGTAGTTAAAAAAAACACGAGTTAACGTACACTACCTAACTTTTTCCTAAAAGTAAAAAAGGTAACCAAGTACCTTGTTAGTATAACTTTGAGGTGCATTCAAATTCGATCACTTAATAGCAAAATTAAACTGAAATCAAATTCGCATATACGTTTTTTTTCACAGTTTTCCTCTGATCTCATTATCTAGACAAGCCAAAATGGTAACTATGATGTTTTTATCTGTTTAAGCTATATTGCGTCTTTTTAGACATTTAAGACAATATTTAAACATTTATTTGTAACGTTATAATAATAATGTATTTCTCAGTAATTATAAATAGTAACTATGATTTTTTTGTTTACTAATAGCCTTTTGTGAACGATAATCATGATTTCATCAAAATCAAGCATGTTAATTTCACGCTTAAGAAATTGAAAATTTAATTGAAAATACGCGAGTATGTTGCACCTTGTCGTGGAGCCAGATGCATGCGGTGGGTGCGAGGCGGGGAGAGAGTGGGGCGCCAGCGGGCGAGCGCACGGCGAACCCGTCTTAACGAGTTTATTTCAATTACGTGTTTTGCACCGACCGCGCCGTGTACAAATAAAACAAATATAACGGAATATCCTAATTGTAGGATTTTTAGCTCTAATGAAAAAAATCACAGTTTGTCCCTTACGCCCTTTGAAAACTCTGGTCCAAAGGGCGTAAGGAACGATTGATTTGCTTTTATCATCGAAAACATAAGTAAACTCTTAACTGTTAAGTAAATGAAAGAGATGATGTCATGATCGTGGTTAGCATAAAAAAAACCGGTCAAGTGTTCCGGACCACCCCGTACAATAGAAACAGGTCCACTATAAACTGACACTCACTAAGTATGTATTAACATACTTAGTGTGTGTGTTAGTACTGGACATCAAATTTTCAGTGATGTAACTAAAAATTTACGGTTTTCGCAATTTTTCCTTTATTTGTGCTATAAATACTTCGTACCAAATTTCAAGATTGAGAGTTCACGGGATATGGGCATGGGCATTTCGTCCCTTACGCCCTTTGAGCCTACGGTAGTCGATATCCTTATTGGCAAAATTGAGCCGACAGGCCAGAACGCCAAAAAAAAGAGGAGATATGCTTATTGTCACCCACCCAGAGATGGGATAAATTTATTCGAATACGAATAACGTTTAAGAATAAATAGGATTACTTGCGAATGACGAATAAATATTTCGAATAATTATTCGCCAATATTTATTCGCGAATAACTTCTTCATTCGCATAATCATTCGTAATGCTTTTCGGGAATAATATTTTGAACGAATATTGTAGGAATGCTTTTTAATGGAATATATCTCAAAAACGTAATAATTTCCTACAGACAGAACAGAGATACCAAGTTTCTAAATTTGTTAGAAAAAGGTTACCGCTTCATCAAGGGTACCAATTAACATCGCCGTGCATGGTGAAACGGATATTAATTGTAATTATTTCACCTGTTTTATTTTTACTATTTCGGCTTTACCACGGGTGAAAAAAAAAACCGGTCAAGTGCGAGTCAGACTCGCGCACCGAGGGTTCCGGACAACCCCGTACAATAAAACCAAGTCCACTATAAACTGACACTCACTAAGTATGTATTCACATACTTAGTACGTGTCAGTATATACTGGACATACAATTTTCAGTGATGTAACTAAAAATTTACGGTTTTTGCTATTTTTCCTTTATATGTGCTATAGGGCGTTGCTTCGCACCAAATTTCAAGTTTCTGAGTGCACGGGAAGTAGGTTTTGATTCCCTTGCGGGTTTCGAAAACTTGCGGAAATTTGCGGCATAAACGGCTGTATCTTTTGATTGCGTTGGCTTAGAAGTTTGATTTTTTCACAGCTCCACAAGACAGTAAACCTGAGTATTTGATATAAATTTCAGCTTAATTCATTTATTTGTTGCAGTATGGGTCTAACAAGATGTTACATATAAATACAGTTCCAGCCTAACCCTGTTAGGGCACAGCAACATTAATATAAAAAATATTAATTCTAAAATAATGTATGCACACACTATGCACAGGAATTCAAACTTTTAATGATTGATACCTCCAAGCGTTCCTGAGAAAAAGGGTATTGACAGACGGACGGACGGACAACAAAGTGATCCTATAAGGGTTCCGTTTTTCTATTTCGAGGCACGGAACCCTAAAAACACACAGATCAGAATATAACATGATTAAGTACATACAATGTACAATTACAGGTATATAGTTGAACAATCTTACATGCGTAATCGCCTCTAATAACATAACATTGATCCAATTACAGACAGTGGCTGTCCATAAATTACGTAATTTCAAGACAGGGGGGGGGGTCTATTGGATGACGGTAGTCATTTTATGAGGCGGGTAGTGTCCATTTAGGAATTAACAGGATGATGATAGGAGGGGGGGTCAAGAATTGACAAAAACAACCGGCCAAGTCCTGAGTCATGGATGTTTTCTGTGTATTTAGGTATTTATTTATCTATATAAGTATGTTTATCGTTCGTCTAGTACCCATAATACAAGCTTTGCTTAGTTTGGGACTAAGCCGATTTGTGTGAGATTGTAAAAGAAAAAAAAAACTGGTTTTTAGTATTTGTTGTTATAGCGGCAACAGAAATACATCATCTGTGAAAATTTCAGGTGTCAAACTATCACTGTTGTTGAGACACAGCCTGGTGACAGACGGACAGACAGACAGACTGACAGACTGACAGACAGACAGACAGACGGACAGCGGAGTCTTAGTAATAGTGTCCCGTTTTACTCCTTGAGTACGGAACCCTAACAAAACAATGGTTCAGTTTCAATTGTTTTCTCGAGTTGTTGAGTTGCCGCTGAAGATGGAATTGTCCCGTAAAAATTTATTACGACTTTCAAAGTGAATGAACACAAAAACAATGTGGAGACCGGATGATTGCTGCTTTTAGTAATGAAACACCTTCAAAGACGACAATATACAGGTGGTATTCAGAATTTCAACGTGGCCGAGTATCCCTCACGGACGACGCGCGTGAAGGTCGACCAAAATCGGCAGTTACGCAAGAAAACGTCCACATTGTGAGTCAGCTGATAAAAGAAGACAGGTATGTGACATATCGGGAAATTCAGGAGTCTTTGGGGATTGGAATGAGTCAGATACAAGTTATTTTACAGGAAGAACTAGGCGTGCGAAAGTTGTTTTCCCGTTGGATCCCGCACTTATTGTCTGACGAGCAGAAAACGACTCGTGTCAATTGGTGCCGCAAAACATTGAATAAATTCAACGGAGGAAGCTCAAATGCAGTTTTTAGGGTCGTATCAGGTGACGAGTCGTGGATATACGCATATGAGCCTGAAACTAAAAACCAATCTCGAGTATGGGGTAACGAAGACGAGCTTCAAGCCAACAAAAGTTATTCGCTCTCACAGCAAGGCCAAGAAGATGGTGGCTATGTTTGTCTCCAAATCGGGTCACGTGGCTACTGTTCCACTTGAAGATCGTAGAACGGTCAAAGCCGATTGGTATACAAGTATTGGTTTGCCGAGTGTCTTTGCTGAACTTAGGAAAAAAGGCCTAGTCGCCGCATCATCCTTCACCACGACAATGCCAGCCCTCACACCGCTCGTAAAACAAATGAGTACCTGGAAGGTGAAAAAGTCGAACTACTGGACCATCCTCCATACAGCCCTGACCTAAGTCCCAACGATTTTTTCACATTCCCCAAAATCAAGGATAAGTTGCGTGGTGGGCGCGGTGTTTCAGACACCGGCAGAAGCAGTGGAGGCTTTTAAAATGGCCATTTTGTCGACTTTTTTTCAGCGTTCAATAAGTGTTTTAACGACTGGTTTGAACGCATGGAAAAGTGCATAAAATATAAAAGAGAATACTTTGAAAAACAATAAAAATACTTAAATCAATGTTACTGCATATTTTTTTTTATTCCCGAAACTTTCAGTTTGACCCTCGTAGTGACCCTGCCTGCGTAGCCGGAGGTCCCGGGTTCGAATCCCGGTAAGGGCATTTATTTGTGTGATGAGCACAAATATGTGCTCCTGAGTCATGGATGTTTTCTATGTATTTATGTATTTATTTATCTATATAAGTATGTTTATCGTCGTCTAGTACCCATAGTAGTTTGCTTAGTTTGGGACTAGATCGATTTGTGTAAGATTGTATAAGAAAAAAAAAGAAAATAAAAAATCTGTTTTTTAGTATTTGTTGTTATAGCCGCAACAGAAATACATCACCTGTGAAAATTTCAACCGTCTACCTATCACGGTTCGTGAGATACAGCCTGGTGACAGACGGACAGACAGACAGACAGACAGACGGACAGCGGAATCTTAGTAATAGGGTCCCGTTTTACTCTTTGAGTACGGAACCCTAAAAACGACGACGTAATATATGGACAAGCCCACACACATGACATATTGAAACAAACCTGTTAAATGCCCCATGAAGTGACTCATTTAACTCACAAAAATATTGTTAATTAGTAGAAAAGGGTATTAATACTTGAAAATAGGTACACTTGTAGTGATCGTGTTAAATTCGTGTACGTGTTACAACGAGCAACCGCATCCTTAAATATTATTCGTGGATTTATTAGAATGAAATGAGAATAAATCATTCGTCATTCGAAAGTGTAGACGAATAAATTATTCGCGAATAAATGTTTATTCGAATAAGAATCATTCCAATAATGCCCCTTTCTGCACCCACATAAGTAACATATTTTATTTAAATAATTCTATACAGAAGACTGAGTGCTTATAAATAGGTAATCGACATTCCACGACAATTATGTCTCATGCTGAACAACTTAGTTATTATCGATCTAATGAACACAATATTTCAATAAATCTCCACCTTAGCCGAACCGTGGTAAACGCCACGTTCGTGTTTATAAATGTTTGACAATCATTGACCTATCCATAATAAATGAAGGCCGAAACGCATTGACAGCGGTGGCGAAGCGGCGGCGCGGCGCAGTGTGGAGGTGGTACCGGCTGTAATGTTCGATCTAATACGAATGGGTCCGCACAGAATACCGGCCGGGAAAAAAGCGTTCGGGTCCTTTCATATTAGCTCGAACATTACAAGTACCGCCTCCGCGCCACCCCGCGCCGCTTCGCCACCGCTGTCAGTGCGTTTCGGCCTTGAATGCCTGCGACTCGCGACAGCACGGTCGGTAGTTGAGGCGCAAAGCAATGACGGCCTTATTCTGCAAGAGATAAGGTTCATATTCAAACTTAAGTACGAAAAAATATGAATTAATTAATAATCGTGGATATTTTTTGTTTAATTTGTTTCTTATAGTACTAATAATATGTTGACCGCATAAATCAAACACTTTCCAAGTAGTTATGTATTTTGGTTTTCCAAAAACTACCAATATTTGTGATTTTAGAAATCCGCAAAGAGAATCTGTTTAATCTTTAATAATTTATCAACACACATAATATACTATTCAGAATAATTTGTTAAATTGCAGTTATCTATAATTTCTGGTAAGATAAGCCAGAAAATGTGTAACTTACTGAACTTTCTTTATTATTGATAGTCCCGGTTGATTAACTAGATTAATTTTGATTTCTTTAACTGGAATGCAAGCGTTATATCATAATAGAGGCACTTTTACAAAGTTACATATTATGCTGCACTTATGAAATCAGAATTTGTTAAAAATTTAGATTTTTGGTTTTTTTACAATGACGCGGAACCCTAAAATGTTTAATTCTTTTTATTTTAACTATAACTAACAATACTTTACATCATAGAAAAAGAAAATTACAGTTATCGAATTATGTCCGGGTTTAGCTAATTTGATTGGTCTAAAGCGACCTAGCATGATGGCGTTTGTGTCGGACATAAATACAAGTACGAATTTCTTTTTTACAAAACGTGGGGGGTTAAGTACAGTCACATTAAGTACCTAGGTAACAGCATAGTATAGCAAATAGTGTAGAACATAGGTATCTAGTAGGTAACTATGTCATTATTTGCTTTGCTATGCTGTTCTAACTTCTACAACAGTTAGAATTTGACCCCCAGTTATATACGTGACAACTATTTATCAACAATTCAGAATTCGTTTGTTAGTAGACAAACAACGTTAGGGGCCCAACATACAGGGTGTTTTGTAGCTGGGTGCAAACCTTTAAGAGGGAGATACACTACATGACTACACCATCCAAAAAAAATTTTTTTAGCGTTGATTATTTATGTCATTTAATGCCATCAAAAGTAAGATTTTATTTTTATTTTTGTAAAGTTAAATGCGTTGTACATAACTTTTTTGGACACAATGGTGCTTCAAACTACTTTGGTACGATCAAGGACACATTAGACTACTAAAATAATAAAAAAACGGACATTTCGGTTTGGATTGGAAGTTATTAGCATTTAATTAATTGAAAAATCGTAAAAGTTCCCTTAAAAATCTAAAAATCGCTAAAAAAAAAGAATTTTTGGATGAATATGTTCTACATGGTCTAGTGTATCTCCCCCTTAAAGGTTTGCACCCAGCTACAAAACATCCTGTATATGTATCGCGCAAACGGTTAGGATACTCAGAGTTCGTATGTACTACACATTATTGTTATAGCAAGATAGCAACACCATACCCCGAAAATAGAGTTAAATTTGCAATGTTGCAAAAACAGCGTAGACGGTCGCAAAAAATTGTCCATTGATACAAAAATGTGTGTAGTAATACGACAGCTGGCGACGCGCGACGCGGCGCTTGCGGGGCCAGGTTACGAGCGGAGGCGTTGCGCGTATTAAGCGCGAATTACACATGCAAGAAATTGCATGTTCTGTTCTGTTCTGGTGACTCATCCAGCCAGCAGTTCTGCTGCAAGGACTCAGATGTGCTGACTACAGGAGATATAAGAGCAAAATAACGAGGAAGGCTACATTGCGGGGTTTGACAGATCGAACTCACTATACTCGTAAGTACCTCGGTAACGCTGCTGGCATGAAATTTCTTGCATGTGTAAATTGCGCTTTACAGCCGTGGATGTCACTAGGTACCGTGGACCGTGGATGCAACACGGTATTTGACAACAGTATAACTAAAACTATCGAGAGCCTGTTATATTATTTATCGTTTTAAAATAATTTTGTTATATCTTTTTTTACCTTTTTAGGGTTCCGTAGCCAAAATGGCAAAAACGGAACCCTTATAGTTTCGTCATGTCCGTCTGTCCGTATGTCACAGGCATTTTACTCGAAAACTAAACATTGTATTTGAATGAAATTTGGAGCAAAGGTGTATTTTGATGGCCTCTATATAGTTATGCAATAAAATTACAAAAAAAACTTTTTTTACGGGGGCTCTCCATACATATAACTGCATGTCAAAAAAAATTATTTCACACTAAGTCCATATGTGGCCCATAAAACGATAGGTCTTTTAAAATAACTATAAGGTTACTCAGCACTTTTTTTGATTATGTTAATATACTCGGAGATAATCGCCACGAAAGGCACGAAAATTGTGTCCCCCCCCTCTAACTTTTGAACGGTGGAAGTGAAAAATTTGATAAAAATCACGAATATAGTGCTTATTAAATAATTTTACCGAAAAGTGTTTTGAAAAAGATCGGTTCAAAGGTTTTCGAGTAATTGCTGAAAAACTGATTTCCCTATAGAAAAGGATGTAAGTGCCATAAGGTTTGTATCACGATACGACCTTGTTAATATAATATAATGTCATTCACTGATATGCATTAATTACGACTAAGTATTACAAGCCTACTGATTATCAGTGGCGTATTTCAATTACAGTACATAGTTATCCATATCCATAGTTAATATCATATTATAAATGCGAAAGTTACTCTGTCTGTCTGTTGTAGGTACCTTTTCAATGAAATTAGGTATGTAGCTAGTTTTGAGAGCCTGAGAAGTCATGCTCATGTGTAATTATTAGCCAGTACTAGCATATTTTTGCTCTTAGATTTTGTTTAGGCGTTTAACATAAAATACGTTTAAGGCTACTAACAGGTATAAGTGGACTAAGTCGCGGCTAAAAGTTTGTTTAGTTATAATTTTTATTTTAAATGTACGCAGAATAAAAACAATCTGCTGCAGAAAAATGGGGAACCGCAGGAACGGTTTGAAATCGAAGATCAACTTACAACCTTAGAATAATAACGCCTAGAATGATAGTTTCATACTGCTGACGCGCCAAGCGTGAGGCATAAAATGGATTCATGTAGTTGTGATCAACTCGTATTCACACGCGCCAATACGCACACAAACGCACCAATAGTGTTCCACCAATCGGCGTACTACGCCATTTATGGCCGAGTTTTGGAGGCCTCACCGTTGCGCGTGAACTGCGTTTCTAGGCGTTATTATTCTAAGCTTACAACATAATTATGCTGGACGAGTCAATTTTGAAACCGGCATTTTGACCTCTAATAATTAATTGTTGTTAACCAGCTCGAAGTTCTTTATTTTTATGCCAAATGAAATTAGTGAACAGTTTGTTTGTTACTTAAACTAATACTGAAACTGCCCAATAATAAACAAACAGCTTAAATACCTACGTCGGCAATATATTGGATAAGAAGAGAATTTTTAATTAGTTATGAATAAGTTACGGTAGGACTTCATTACCTATAGAGATCGAAAGTGAACTGCAGGTCACTTTCGATCTCTATAGGTAATGAAGAGGTTCTCGGTCAGACCTCGGTCTTTAATTTTTGCCATGCGATTTGGGTGCATCTTGACCGACAGGTAAATAGATTGTAATCTGCATTAAGACGTAGAATACTATTCCAGAAATCATTTACCAAGGGGATAGGTAGGTAGGGGGATAGGGGATCGTATAATCGTATTCCATTATGTAGTCTGATGTCTATTTTATAGTAGAAACTTAGAGTAGCTGTGTTGACTCCTTTAAATTACCTGGTTTTGTAGAAGTAGTAAGAACAACTTTTGAACAAGCATCTTCGAATACAGGATATGGAGTCTTCGACATTGTCCTAGAAATTATTATGAGCAAGCAAGCCACATAGCCGGACATGTTATAGCAGTTTCTCTTAAATATAATATAATACAAGGTTATTTGCATATTATAGGTCTCCCAAATGCGCCTTCGAAACGTACTTTACACTAACGGACTTTATAGATTTTGGAGATGTTAACGAAGACTTTCTTGGTTCAAGTCGTTTAGATACCTATATTTATGCAAAATGCTGGATAAACTGCTTTTTTGCTGCCCTGTGTTACCACGCGAGGAGGAATACATTAAGACCTAACCAGCATGACCTGTGCGGCGAAATAACTGATTAAATATCACGACGCTAACAAATTCCTTGTGGCTATTAAGGATATAATATGGCTTAAACGTAAGGTTACTATTTATCACAGAATGCAGATCCTCGTTCAGCACATTATTGTACGAAAGAGCGAAGTCCTTACAGTTTGGGGAGATCCACTAGTCTGTGTAGAAGAAGCACGGAACCCTTCGTTGTGCGTGGTCCGACACGCACTTGGCCGCTTTTTTAGGGTTCCGTAGCCAAATGGCAAAAAACGGAACCCGTATAGATTCGTCATGTCCGTCCGTATGTCTGTCTGTCTGTCCGTCCGTATGTCACAGCCACTTTTTTCCGAAACTATAAGAGCTATACTGTTGAAACTTGGTAAGTAGATGTATTATGTAAACCGCATTAAGATTTTCACACAAAAATCGAAAAAAAAACATTAAGTTTTAGGGGACCCCATACTCAGAACTGAAACTCAAAAAAAAATTTTTCATCAAACAAGTTTTTAGTATTAAAAAAAAACTACTTACTAGATCTCGTTCAAACCAATTTTCGTTGGAAGTTTGCATGGTAATGTACATTATATATTTTTTTTTAGTTTTATCATTTTATTATTTTAGAAGTTACAGGGGGGGGGGACACACATTTTACCACTTTGGAAGTGTCTCTCGCGCAAACTCTTCAGTTTAGAAAAAAAATATGTTAGAAACCTCAATATCAATTTTGAAGACCTATCCATAGATACCCCACACGTATGGGTTTGATGAAAAAAATTTTTTTGAGTTTCAGTTCTTAATATGGGGAACCCCAAAATTTATTGTATTTTTTTTCTATTTTTGTGTGAAAATCTTAATGCGGTTCACATAATACATCTACTTACCAAGTTTCAACAGCTCTTATACCTAGTTTCGGAAAAAATTGGCTGTGACATACGGACGGACAAACAGACAGACATGACGGATCTATAAGGGTTCCGTTTTTTGCCATTTGGCTACAGAACCCTAAAAATGGACGCTGTTTGAATAAATATTTAATGTAGAAAATCATGCCTTTTTGCAAAGCAAAGGTTTCGACCATTATCAGTCACACACCATTGGCTCTTATCACTTAGGCCATTCACCCGCAACGTCCATAATCCGCCCGCACAATAACGAACTTTAACAATAACCCATAATACATTGCGCGTTCTCAATAGCTCTCGGCCCAATTCTCCTTATCCAGCACAGTTGTACATCGAACTAAGACTTATCTTAGTGTTACGTGGTATTACGATATCCTGTTGACATTGCGCACCGACACGCCTCCATCCAACGTCGCCTCGCCTCAGTTGTGTATTGACCATCACGAGAACCACACGTCATGTCGCAGGATAATCTCACCGCCGTCTTACACAAGACGAAAGACCTCAGATTGGTAAGTGTTTATATTATCTGTTTTAATTTTGGAACATTTCCAACTGTTAACACTATCTATAGACCGGTGAATCGTTAATTTTATTGTCATTGACGTTAGTAATCAGAATTTTATACTTATTACGATTGCTTAGTTTAACTTCGGGTTAAAAGGTTAACGACTGTAATGTTATGAGATGTGGTATGTGGTTGAGTTAGCGATCGATATGTTTGCCAAGATTGGCGCAATGCATGTTCTCACATAAGCCGGCTAGTTTTTCCTTTATAAATTGTTTACTAATGTCAATCACTTCTATTCGTGGCCTTTATCCTTTCGGATGATTTGACGCTGACATTGCTGAAGGATTTTGAATTTTTCGTATCTGTCATAGAGTAAATTTTCAGTAGCACTGATCAGTGCTTAGACATACGAAGAGCAGTCATGTAAAAACGAACCACGATCTAGCGTGCCGCATATTCTAATCAATTTATTGACATACATTTATTCAGCGTATTTTTATCGCTATGGAGGCGCGGCAATAGCCGGTTTCTGATAATCTATTCAGGCAAATAAACGCACTAACCTACTTAATTAAACACAGACTGTGTCAATTTTTTCGGCTGATGTTTGAATGTCAATGTTAATTCTATTGTTCCGGTTTTTTTGTATGGTATAATACAAATAGTTATATTATGTTAACTTATGTTAAGAACGCTACCTTAAGAGTCCGCAGTAAGCACGGCCGAATTTCACCTTCCCATACAAGCGGAGTATCGTTCTCATTTTAAAACTACGAGTTGGATTGTAACGAAACTTTGCATATTCAATGACATGAGGTATGAGGTATATATACAGGTTGCCCGAACCAAACCTTTAACCACGAATAGGTCACCTTAGACTGGTCCAGAAAATCGACTTTGAGGTTTAGTAAAAATCCCCTGGTTTTCGAGATATTCGCATTTTTCGAAGAGCGAATTGTACCAAAACAAGGTGTTTAAAAGTGAACATTTAAGTATAGCAACATCTTTATTTGTAAAGATGTAAATGGCATGTGTTGTACCATTTTAGAATCAGTATTAGATAAACTATTTTTCAGGAAGTTGGCCACTCTGGTCTTCATACATTTTTTTTCACCACAAGCAATCAAATTTGTAGAACATTTTAAAGAAAAAAATTGATTTTATTAATTAAGACCTAATTAAACAGAAATCGGTCTGGCCACCATAAAACTCTAATACAAGTTCATTAGCATCACTGTTAGAGAATATTTCGCAGAATTATTAACGTCCAGGTCATTAAAGTGAAATAAGGTCCAAGTGGTGCAAGTATTATTTATTTCACTTGAATGACCTGGACGTTAATAATTCTCCGAAATATTCTCTAACAGTGATGCTAGTTAATATTAAGTGTGATGTGATTAATAAGCTTGTAGGCACACGCAATTAAACAGTTCCACCTTCATGGCTCCATCATATCATCAGATCAAATTGATTGTACCTACCTAACTACCAAATTTTTGTATCAAATAGATATAGAGACAAATGGAAGTAAAAGCGACTTGAAAGATTATATACAGCCTGTATCTTTAATATTACCTCAAATTTTAACCACTCGTAGCTTTTAGTACTATGAACCGATATTGTAAGAAAATTGTAAGTTAGTCTTAACTACCAAAGCGTAATTAATTTTTGAAAATTTATCGAGCAGCAATGTAATACTTACACTCATTTGACAGATGGAAGAAGCGGGTTACTTGTGACATTAGTGACGTCACATCAGTAAGATAATGCAGTGATACATTGCGTGCTGAATTATTTTATAAGGGAAAAAAAAGTTAGTAGTTAAGAAATAAAATCTTGCAATATCGGTTCATAGCCCTCATAGGTAGGTACCTCTAGTTACAATTTGAGGTAATGTTAAAAATACACGCTGTATATAGGATCATACATAAGTACTTTAATTACAGGTGAAATTAAATATTGAGCTTAAAAATCTTTTTGAACCCCCCTCATAACATTTGCAATTTTTGTGCTGGTTCTAAGAGACCGGATCAATCATTACATGCCTAGCGCTGTAGGACAGTAAATCGCAATTAAAATCTATTGAAATGAACCTGTCGACCTTGCCAATGCCAACAATTGGCGACAGTTACACTACTTATTAACCAGAGAGTTTGCCGTTTACGTCATCCATTTGGTATTATAATATATGTATATGTTGTGTAGGTATATGTTGTTATGGAGGTTTTAAAACCCCGACTCTGCTAGAGATTTAACCTAAATGTAACCTAGATTTAAGCTTATTTGCTGTGCCCTTACGGGGTCCATTTTATTACTTGTAATATTATGTGTGCAATCAATATTTTGAGTTTGAGTATAACGCTGCATATGTAGGTACAGGAAACCACAAGAAAGTGTTCTGCCCGTTTTGACTCTATAATTGTTTGTACATTCAAAACTGCATGGTAGATCACGTTTTTGGCTGACTGGACTGGACTGTTCGCTTATGGCACTCCCACGCTTGAAGCCAGGTTCACCAGCAGCGGGCAAATGTCCCGCGAGAAGTGTCGCCAGCATGGCCCGATGTGGAAAGCACAATGAGGTATCCAAACTAGTTGCGTTTGGATACCAGGGCACAAGGGCTTCATCGGCAACGAAAGAGCAGATGAGCTTGCAAGAGGGGGCTCTACAAATCACCGCCTTTAAAGCCTACGCCAAAACCAAACACCAACACGAGTGGAGGAATGAGGCTGGCTTAAGGCACTCTAAGCTCTTCATAGAAGGAGTGGACTCGGGCTGGACCAGAAAACTCTGGAAATCCAGTAGGAAGCAACTTAGAATTATATCTGGGGTGTTCACAGGTCACTTCGGGGTCAAGGATCTCTTGGCCAAGATGGGACTATCTGATAGTTTAGACTGTAGAATGTGTGGCGAGGAGGATGAGACTATGGAACACTTATTGTGTGAATGTCATGCCCTTGCCAGACAAAGAATGAACTACTTTGGTAACGGTTACCCGCAACCAAAGGAATTCAAGGTGCTCCCGGTGAACTGCATCATCCGCTTTGTGGAAATGATGGAGCAAGCCTGGGAGCAGGTCGAAGTGCATCCGAAAGGGCCCTCACCTAGATAAGATAAGATAAGATAAGATGGCCCGATGTGACACGTGTTGCGCATTTATCCCCTAGTTATCCCTGATGGCTTGAGATGAATCTAACGACATATCATGTGTCTAATGCCTCAGACGGGGTCTGACGCCTGACACAAAAGGAGCCGTCACGTCAGAGTTGGTCTGCCAAAGAAATATACGCCTCTGAGGTACTGGAGCAAAAATAATAGTGAAAGTTGACATGTTTCATTATATTTTCGCAGGAACAAACTCCGATCCCTCAAATAGCCGATGATGGTAAGTGCAAGCCACCTATAAACCAACTTTATTCTTGATGCCCTACGCTTAGCCAAAAACTGAGGAGCACCCCTCTCGGTAGGGGGTGAGGAACACCCCTTTCTAGAAACTTATTCGCAGAGGTGCGCAGCTAAGTGTTTTGCTGGCTGATGTAGACACGTATAACGATCGGCTACCTAACCTGACCGCGCCACACGCATCCAGCGGACTCCCGCGACCTTGACCAGGTGGACTGATGACCTGGTAAAGGTCGCGGACTAAGGACTGACAGAACTAAAATTATTGTAGCTTTGTAATTTGTATAACATCTATTCTATACTTGTCTCTTATTTAATATCGTATGCTTGCTGTTCTACTGGGTCCCGTAACACAGGGAACCCTAGCTCGGGACCCAATGACTTTGTATCCTAGTGTATCATGTTTTTGCCGAATAAATATTTCTATTTCTATAAGTCCATACTTCCATACTAATATTATAAATGCGAAGGTCGCGGGAGTCCGCTGGATGTGGTGTGGATGTGGCGCAGGACCGGTCATTTTGGCACTCTTTGGGGGAGGCCTATGTCTAGCAGTGGACGTCTTTCGGCTGATATGATGATTAAATATGATTATAAATACGAAAGTGTGTCTGTCAGTCTGTCTGTCTATTACCTCTGCACGCTTAAACCGCTGAACCCAGGGATTGTAACAGGTTTTTTTTCAAAAACTTCGAAATAACCACATATCTCGAACTATTTTAAATACTTTATATGTAGGACTCAGTTGTGTTTTGAGGTAACGAGTGCGTATTATTAGATTGCCCAATTAGACAATGAAATAACTAACAATGAACTCATAAAACCGGTTACAATTCCCATACACAAAATAACCGGTTACAATCCCTGGCTGAACCGATTTAGATGAAACTTGGTATAGATATAGTTTGAGTCCCGGGGAAGGACATATTAGGATAGTTTTTATCCCGGAAATCATCTCCTAAGGGGGTGAATTGTGAGGAGCTAAGATATAAACGAGGAGTCGCGGGCAGAAGCAAGCTATTTATAAAGACTGCCAATGTCCACAATGTCGCGTTCCTAATAATAATCAGCATGCTGTGGCTAGTAACTCTATAGAGAGGTTTCTGTACAGTTCATTTCGTATGATACTTAGGTCTCTGCTTAACACAATAGCGCCATCTATGATCTAATAGATAACACTTTTTGAACGGGTCTTCAGACTTCAGAGTATCAATTAAAATCATCATAATTTATGACCATTACTCAGCATGGAAAAGGTGGATGTACTGTGTGAGAGACGGTATGAAGAGGAACGAGTGACTAATGAGGTATGGAAGAAAAAGACATGCTGCGCCGACCCCAAGTAAATGGGCTAAGGGTAACGAAATGACACAACTGTGAATCCTTTCCAGAGGTGCTCCTGCGCATGGACTGCATCGGCATCTGCGGGTCGGACGTGCACTACTGGCAGAGCGGCTCCTGCGGCCACTTCGTGCTCAAGGAGCCCATGATTATGGGACACGAGGCGTCAGGAGTTGTCGCCAAGGTACTTACTTGACTTAATGTCCTGTGACCCCTGGGGCAGTGGGCTTCCACAGTGATCCGCCATCGAGTGCTGTTGTGGGCTACGCTTTGCCTCGGACCACGTCAGCCCGATTGCCTTCCGCTGGCAGTAAACGCCTTGTTTCGGCTGGCCACGATTCCTCTTCCCTTGTGGTGTCCAACGTGTGGCGTTCGCCAAGGTACACAAGACCAATTGGTACTCGAGTACCAAGGAGGGTATTTGAGGTTAATGGATTTCACCAATTAGGTAAGGTATCGTTGGATTAGTCAAGGCGACCAAAGTATGCTAGGATGAGTGACGTCATAAAAAACAAAATAACAGATGATTGTTGCCATATGTGCCTTTTTAATAGGTAGCGAAAGGATTTAAAAAAGGGAAAATTTCTAAATTCATTGCCTCGAGCTGAGTTCCATTGTTTCCACTTCCAACAAGCGACCTTTTGCCAGACCGGGCCAATCTCTTTGACTGAAACAAACCAAGTACTTAACACTTGATTTACTACATATCCACAACGCTATCTACATCATCATGATTTTGCATATTTTTGGAGGAGTGTGATCGTAATAATTACTTTAAAAACAAAGTTTAAACCAACTTCAATTCAGTACTTTGCCAAGCCACATAGGTTCATGAACATTTCCACATTTCCTTTCCAATTTACCACATGCACTGCTTTCAGAGAGCAAATGCGTTCATTATTACAGAAAAAACCCAAGTCGCTATCTGTGGGCTGATAATATTTGAGGAGTTCCATCGATTCCTAAAGGATCTGAGAATTACCACTTCATGAGTTGCTACTTCAACGGAATCAAGTCAGAATCATTGACAAACTTTACATCTTTGAGGAGTTCCATAAGTCATCTGTGGTCTTCAGTATCAGTTCCACTTCACCAAAATTGCGAATTCCTAAGGTAAATACACGAATTATAATAGAAAATACCGAAATCACTACATGCGTGCCTATAAAATTTGAAGGTTGCCCTCAATTTCCCTGGGATCCCATCATCAGATCCTGATTTGGTGACAATGGGACCACCTCGAAAGTATACTCTTTCGTATAAAAAAAGAATTTTGGTCCACAATTGAAGGAGAAATCGGCGAACATAAAAAAAAAAAAAACATACATACATTGGAACATAATTATAACCTCCTCCTTTTTTGAAGTCGGTTAAAAATAAAGCTTAGGTACGTTACGAGGAATATTAATTTCTATGTAGGTAACAGTATTTAGGTAGATGTATTGTGAGTTGTGTAGCTTTTCTAATATGAATAAACAAGTAACGATGTTGCCGGGCGTACGACTGCACGACTGGTACGAGTAGGTAGGTACCTAAGTACGAGTATATTTACTCGCTGGACACACCCGTGCCCTAGAATTATTATATAATCTGTGCCTGCGCGTTTACGTCAGCTCATGATTAATTTATGGACGCTCTGAAATACCTAGTTGTTTTTGTCGACATTTTTTGAACGTGAAAACCTAAATCAAATCAAGAAAATTCTTATCCGTGGAATGGAAATGCAAAATAGAATTTGGCACTGAAAACCGGAATTTTACACTCATAGATGCTATGTCTATTACTACTGTCTGTGAGTTAGTAACTATGTAAGTTTGTATGTCAGGGTAATCTCCGAAAGTATATATATGTGCTCATCCGAATTCAAGAATTCTTTCACCAACATAATGCAATGTTTAAAAAAAGTAATTTTAGTTTTTTTATTCTGGTCAGATTTTTTTCCAACCCTATCGGAAATATTTTTTAATTTACTAAATGCATACTAATATTATAAATGCGAACGCTAAGATGAGCCAGTAAAAATACACTTTATAAATTTTCCAAAGCTTAGGTAGTATAGTATTTTTTACAATACAACAATACGTACAATACTTTTTGTACGAGTTCATTAAAATTAATTTTCTACGAGTCAACTGAACTAATTAAACAAACTCGATACTGTTGAAACGAAGTGCAGCCTATCGCTCGTACGCTCGGTGATATCTTAAAAGACATGAACGAGCGTACGACATCAATGACTAAACTCAATAATCAAAGCGATTCTATTGGTCCAATTCATTACAGTTCGGTAAATCAGCCACGTGATTGGTCGAACCCCTCAGCAAATGGCCCACCCCTGCCCTCCCTAAACTTGCTCATCCCGCCTTGTACATTGGTGATTTTAACAGTCATCACACTAGCTGGGGCTATACGGAAAATGATGAGAATGGCGTGAGAATAACGGAATGGGCTGACCATGCTAACACTTTCCTCTTGTTCGATAAGAAAAGCAGGGGCACGTTCCGTTCTGCCAGATGGGGAAAGGAGTACAATCCCGATCTCGCATTCACCACGCGAGACGCTCATTTCCGACCGGTGGCAACCACAAGGACAGTCCTGAAAAGCTTCCCGCACAGCCAGCACAGACCGGTGCTTTTCGAAATCGGACTCAAAATTCCCATAGTCTCGTCATATCCCGCGCCTCGATGGAACTTCGCTAAGGCCAACTGGGAAATTTTCAGTAAGAAACTAGACGATTCTATTAGATGGATACCACCTTTTTCTAATAACTATGAACGGTTCAGGAAACTGATTATAGCCACTGCCAAAAAGTGTATCCCCAGAGGGTATCGTAAGAACTACATACCGGGCTGGAACGAAGTGACCGAAGGTAAATGGAAAGATTTCCAAAGAACGGGAGATCCCGACACCGCCCATGACTTGATTGAGTCACTTGATGATGCTAGGCGACAGAAATGGGAGGAAACTGTTCAGGGAATGAATTTCACACACTCCAGCAAGAAAGCATGGCACCTAGTCAGAAGACTCACCACGGGTACCACCACTACGAAAAACCAACCAAAAGTCCACCCAAACGCGATAGCAGATAGTGTAGTAAAGCTATCGAAGGCTCCAAGCCACAAACTACATACGCGCAGCGTAAAAAAGAAACTAACTGCTCTAAAAGCCAATGCTAGCCCAAATGTTAGATACTGTGGCCCCTTCTCTTTAGACGAAATATCCAAGGCTATCGATGACATCGCGACAGACAAGGCAAGTGGTGACGACGACATCTACCCTGAATTCCTGAAACATAGCGGCCCAAAAACCCGAGTATGGCTGACGAAGTTTTACTCAGCAATAATAGACACTGGCAGGATACCGTCGACTCTCAAGCGGTCCAAAGTGGTTGCAATGCTTAAACCAGATAAACCAGAGGATAAAGCAGATAGCTACAGGCCGATCTCTTTGCTCAGCGTTGTGTACAAACTTCTGGAACGGCTTGTCTACAACCGCATTCAGGATCCAATTAATGCTGTAATACCCCCAGAGCAAGCAGGTTTTAGACCAAATCGCAACTGCTGCGACCAGGTCCTGGCACTGACTACTCACATCGAGAACGGGTATAACAAAAACTTAAAGTCATCCACAGCATTCATCGACCTCACGGCAGCTTACGATACAGTGTGGAGGCAAGGCTTGCTCTATAAGCTACTTAAAGTCACCATGTATGAAGCTATACAGGCTAATAGAGGACATGTTAACAAACAGAACATTCCAAGTCCTCCTCGGTGAATTCGCCAGTAATATTAGGGTGCTTAATAACGGACTCCCACAGGGCTCAGTCCTGGCTCCTATACTTTTTAATTTATATGTGCATGACATCCCCGATACTGTGTCACGGCAATTTGGCTACGCTGATGACCTCGCTATTGTCACCCAACACCGGAATATGGAAGCTACCGAGCCCATACTGGAGAAAGACCTAGCTAGTTTGGACGACTTTTTCTCCCGTTGGCGACTCTGCCCAAACCCTTCTAAGACCGAGGTATGCTGCTTCCACCTATGCAACAGGCTCGCACGTGAGACGCTGAGTGTTAGGTTCCGAGGCACAACCCTGCAACACAACAACTTCCCCAAGTACCTTGGCGTTACACTGGACAGAAGCTTAACTTACAGCCACCACATCCATAAGCTAAAACAGAAAATTAAGACCAGAAACAACATAGTCCAAAAACTCACCGGAACTACTTGGGGAGCCTCTGCGTCTTGCCTAAGAACTACGGCCTTGGCACTGGTCTATTCGACGGCTGAATACTGCGCTCCGGTATGGATGAACAGCGCCAGTGTTTCATCTGTGGATGTGCAGCTGAACGAAACCATGCGACTTATTACTGGCTGCCTTAAACCTACCCCTAAAAGCTGGCTTCCTGCTCTAAGCGCAATAGAACCTGCACATCTGCGTCGGAAAAAGTGCCTACTTCGAGAGGCAATTAAAAACAAACGCCATCCAGAGCTGCCTATCCACCAAGATCTCGCTGCCTACGGAGAAAAGAGGCTCAAGTCCCGTAACCCACCAGCTCTCGCTGCGATGGACCTGAACAGCCAGTGGGACCTACACGAAGCATGGATGTCCGAATGGAACGGGCAACAACAACCAGATGAACGCCTGTTTTCGTTCAACCCAAAGGCGCGTCCACCTGGTTTTGACCATCCACGCAGGGTGTGGTGCCAATTAAACCGCATAAGAACAGGCATTGGTAACTGCGCCCACCACTGGTATAAATGGGGCTGGTGCGACTCCTCTCGGTGTGTGTGTGGAAACCCCGATCAGACAGTCAACCACATGGTTCTGGAATGCCCATCAACAAAATTTTCAGGGCGGATGGAGGACCTCAAGAACCTTACTGAACTTGCTACAGAGTACTTGAAGAGGACTAATCTTAACCTTTGAATTAATCAATCTTATTATTATTATTTTCTTATATAGCTTTTATATGTAATCCAGTGACCAAAATGCCATACGATAAATAAAAATAAATTGGTCGAATTTATTTTAGTTCTATTTTCAAATTTTTTTCGGTTGTCTGAAGCGTATCGAAACAGTTATTTCGATTGGTTCGACAGTAACATGGACTACAACTATGAAAAGAGTGACGTTGCAGTATTCTCTATGAAATCTTAATACATAGATTTTAAGGTGGTTCGATTGCCATACAAAGCGTTATTTGACATACAAGTTTATTCTAGGAAAGGGGGAATTTGGCGCAAATAGGAAGCCAATTTATGAAAGTTTGTTACATAAGTTTCTCAAAATATCACGGCGTTGGCCTGCGAATGTCAAATAACGTTTTGTATGGCAATCGAACCACCTTAATCGACGAGTACAATAAATTAATATAGATAAGACTTACCTTAAACTTAGTAAATAGATATAGATAAGACTTATCTTTTATTGCTGGAATACTACATGAATATGTAGATAAACTCTGTCATTCGATTGTTACAGCTTGTTTGTTCCATGTTATATAATTTAATTCAATAACTTTATACCTACTATTTGATACGATGTAGGTAACATTCAGATAACGATGCACCAAAACTTGATAAAACATTTGTTAGCTACAAAAATATTAAGCTATTAAGGTCCAAAACAGTTAATATGAGGTAAAAAACGACGATAGCAACCTAGCATACTTCCTGACGCTAAGTAGACACTGTAACCTATAGACGCTTGCGACTCCAGAAGATGAGCGGGGGGTTGCCGACGTTTAAGTGATTTGAGGATATTGGAAACGGAAGGTGGCCATAATGATAGAAACTTGGAAACTACATAAGATAAACCCGTCGTGTTTGGGCTCTTTGTGCAAAAAAATACAGTCGGCAATAAAAGCATTGTACCAAAACAAAAACTTATAATCGTTTACTTAATATAATATTTTGTTTTTTTGTGTGGCAACTGTGTCTAGATATCGGGTGAATAGGGTGAGGTTCTGATTACTGATGGGATCACTGGTCAGGTCAGCCGTATCTTAATTGTTTCTCAGCGAGATATTACAAGGTGAAGGTGAAATTATCATTTTGTAGGTAAGTATAAGTTAAAGAAAGTAGCGAACACCCTATTGTAAGAAGGAATAATTCAGAATGTAACTACCTATCGTAGTTTAGTAGTGATTAGGTAGTAAAATATTAATAGCAGATAGCATCATAGCAGACTGTACCTACTTAAGTAATTGTTGATTTTCTTTGTGACACTCGTAGCGAAATAGTATTTTTCACAATCGTGTTATAATAGAGAGCTTTTTAGTCGAGTACCGTGTTAAGTAAGGTACGAGATTAAAAAGCTTGATTATAACACTATTGTGAACAATACTTTTTGTACGAGTTCATTAAAATTAATTTTCTACGAGTCAACTGAACTAATTAAACAAACTCGATACTGTTGAAACGAAGTGCAGCTCATCGCTCGTACGCTTGTTGATATCTTAAAAGACATCAACGAGCGTACGACATCAAAGCGATTATATTGGTCCAATTCATTACAGTTCAGTAAAGCAGCCACGTGATTGGTCGAATTTATTTTAGTTGTCTGGAGCGTATCGAAAAGTTGTTATTTCGATTGTTTCGACAGTAACATGGACTACAACTATGAAAAGAGTGACGTTGCAGTATTCTCTATTAAATCTTAATACACATATTTTAATCGTCGAGTACAAAAACATTATTATAATATATGTCTGTCCTCAACTCATTCAACGCATAAACAACGCGGTCAAATTTTGGAAGTAATTTTTTTCCTGAAGTCCTATCGTGTTGGGTATTTTTTACAATTATGTAAATCGGATGACAATGCAATACTATGATACCATAAAGCTGGTCTAATTATGGCGATGGAAGGTGGCCATAGGAACCTCTCTATTAGATTAGGGTGAGTATTGAATGAATGAATGATATTTATTTCGTGTGGACACATACATATTTTATTAGTAGAACTTACAAAACTAAGGGGTTAGTTAGTACATCTAAACTTACATTTAAAACAAAATTACACTGACAGGGGAGTGTAATCCCTCGCAGTGCGACACGTAGGGACAGTGAACACTGTCCGCTATCATTCGCAGAACGCTGTTGGGAAAATTTAGTGATGCGCAAATTGCGGCAAGTTTCTAAAAAGTTGGAAAAAGTTCTCGGAAATTTCAAGAAAGTTTCACAGGGTTATATAGGTTATAGGTTGTACGCGGGCTGGGTTTCCGCAACTCGACGTCATAAATGCGCCTATTTTGCGTAGGGGTTTTGGCACTACTGTTATTCGTGCCAACCCAGTTCCACCAGGAAGCCTAGCAGACCCTTTATGTTGCCGACGGCCTCCGGTAGTGACCCCGGTGTTCCGAGGTGTTTTGCCTTGTATTCCGCCACTCCAGGACATGTCAGGATGACGTGGGCGGCTGTCTCGTCCTCTTCCATGCAAGCTCTGCAGAGAGGACTGTCTGTAACACCTAGAGTAAAAAGGTGTTTGTTTACTAATGCATGACCAGTTATAGCTCCTGTCAGAAGACGGAGTGCCGGCCTCTTTAGCTGCTTTAGCTTCCTTGACAATCCGGGGTTGATTGTCGGGAGGGCCTCCCTGGTTTGCCTGCAGGTTCCTAGGGTGTTTCAATGTTTTTGGTGTTCTACCTTGGTGTTTAGTCGCAGTGTGCTCCGCAGCCATGCAGAGGGTAGAGGAATTGTGGGTTCCGGTCCTAAAGCTCTTGACTCTGAACCCTCTCTAGCCAGTGCATCCGCTGCATCGTTACCGCGTGAATTGCTGTGCCCTTTGATCCATTGCAGGGTTATGTCGTTGTTATTACATACCTCTGATAGGATTTTGTGGCACTCGTGTATCAGCCCAGAAGTTGTTGCGTGACCTTGCAGGGCTTGCAGTACGGATCGACTGTCGGAAAGTTTCACAGGGAATTAAGGAAATTTACGTACCGGAGAAGCATAAAACTGTAACTCTAATACATAGTGTATAAGAGTTTTATGCTTCTCAGGTACGGAATTTCCATGTTGGAAATGGAAAGTTTCAATTCCTATACAAAAATTAAAAAAAAAAAAATAGAAATAGAAATATTTATTCGGCAAAAACATGGTACACAGGATACAAGTCATTGGGTCCCGAGCTAGGATTGTGCTACAGGACCCAGTAGAACATCAAGCATACGATATTAAATAACATGTCTTCGTACAGGGTAAACAAACAAGTATACTTACAATAGATGTTTACAATAATTTTAGTTCTGTCTGTGTGAGTGTGAAAATTTCCGAAATTTGCAGAAAATTTTCGCATCATAGGAAACTTATATACGTGCCCTAAAAAAACACCAATTGGAAGATTGCAATCCTCTCAATGAGTAGTTATAGTCGATGGCTGCAAAAAAGAAGAGTCGGCAACAAAAGCTCATACCAAAGATATCATTTTGACAGAAGCTTATTAAACATTGAGACGTGTTTCAGGTGGGAGCCAAAGTGAAGAACCTAGTGGTAGGCGACCGCGTGGCCATTGAGCCGGGCGTGCCGTGCCGCTACTGCGAGTTCTGCAAGTCGGGCCGCTACCACCTCTGTCCCGACATCATCTTCTGCGCCACGCCACCCTGCCACGGCAACCTCGCGCGCTACTACAAACATGCGGCCGACTTCTGCTACAAGTGAGTGTTATTACACTAACTTTTTCCCACGACTTCGGCCACGTTACTTGTTCATCGCCCTAAAGGATTAATGCTACGCTTGAACAAAGTCTAATAGCAAGTTTGCTATTAGACTTTCCACAGGCGCAGAATCATTCGTCGGACTCCAATTTTGAGTTCTAACGGTCTGAGTCGCCCGCGCCGTGTCACCTCACTTTTGTTTCGTATAAGTATTTTCCCACTCATCCTAGACATGCATCGCACTTTTTTAATTAGCGTAAAAAATTGTTACCTATATTCTTCCAGATTGCCCGACCACCTGTCAATGGAAGAGGGTGCACTACTGGAGCCTCTGGCGGTGGGCGTGCACGCGTGCCGGCGCGCCGGCGTCACCGGCGGCTCCACCGTGCTGGTGCTGGGCGCCGGGCCCATCGGGCTCGTCGTCATGCTGGCCGCCAAGGCCTTCGGCGCCAGCAGGGTGCTCATCACTGGTGGGTCACTTTACTTCAAGTTTTGGGAAGCTACTGATAAGTTCTTCTTCCATCCTCATCGAGGAACTGTGGCGTTGGGAGTCCGCTAACTAGGTGATCGGATTAAAAAGACAGCAGTGCCGATCTGGACCAAGACTCCGGCCACCCGGCATCCAGATCAGTATGGAAATACATGCAAGGGGTGGCCTTCGCGTACCACCATTCACTATTTATGTGGGGTCATTTTGCGGCCCTAGTTAGATTTTTATGTTTTTTTTACTGATATATATAGGCACCGATGTTAACTTTAAATTATATTTTAATACAGTTGCTCAAAAAGTGGTACTTTTTGTGGCTGCGTAGCGTGCGAGAAGCTCAATTTCTCGCACTAGTGCTTTTTACTTTTTAGTTCCAAACTATACTTTCGAAACGCAGTAATTTTATATTAGATTTTTTACTTGGAAATTATGAAATTAAAAACGCTTACGAATACTAGGAGTATTTATTTTTGATCGCGTTAGTATGAAAGTCATTTTTGAAGCTGAAAATGTACGCATCTGTAGGTAGACCGCTTAACTCATTCCTCGCTTGCGCAGCGCGCGGGTGCAGGGGTATGACGATAACGGGGTGCGGGCGCCGGGGTTTGCCTTCCGCACGTCGCCCGCAGCCCGTTATAGTCATACCCCTGCACCCGCGCGCCGCGCAGGCGAGGACCGAGTTAAACGGTCCACCTATAGGTACCAGGAGCGCATACGCAAGCAGAAGTTTCGATGCAGCCACTAACAGTTGAGATCGAGGTACAATAATATAAATTTATTTAAAGAATTCATTAATATATAAATGACGAATATTAATTTATTATTTTTTCGCAATTGTATTAAAAAACGTCGTTTACAACACGTGTGAAATGTCTTTTACCACTCGTACCGAGTCTTGCCACTCGCTTTCAGCTCGTGGCAAGATACCTCGGTACTAGTGGTAAAAAGACATTCTTTTCACACTAGTTGTAAAATGTACTATTGTGGCATCTGCTAACGATGAAATTAGTTATCGAGAGCGGCTGGCCTTCTATACCCCAGTAGGCTCAAGTCCCACTCGGGGCAATTAATAAAATAAATAAAACACTGTGTAGTTTGATATGTAGGTACTCTGCATCGATGCTAACTCTAAATTAGATATATTGTGGCGTGTGCTAACGTTGAAATTAGTGGTCAAGAGCGGT
This sequence comes from Epinotia brunnichana, assembly GCA_963854355.1. NCBI lineage: Eukaryota > Metazoa > Arthropoda > Insecta > Lepidoptera > Tortricidae > Epinotia > Epinotia brunnichana. Next base: position 26,738,656 of record OY977951.1, on the reverse strand, counting down.
TGGCCTACTGAGGTATGCCAGAAGGTTCGGTACCTAATTTATTGCCCCTTACAGCCCTATTTTCTGTCCAATTTGAAATTGAACTACATAGATGTTATTAACATTTCAGACATCCTCCAATCCCGGCTGGACTTCGCAAAGAAGATGGGTGCGGACGCAACCATGCTGGTGAAGCGCGACGACAACGAGGCTGAGCTGGTGGCTCGCACGCACCAGCTGCTGGGGGAGCACCCGGACTTCAGCATCGACGCGAGCGGCGCGCAGGCTACTGTGCGGCTGGCGATGCTGGTGCGTATACGACAACGAGGCTGAGCTGGTGGCTCGCACGCACCAGCTGCTGGGGGAGCACCCGGACTTCAGCATCGACGCGAGCGGCGCGCAGGCTACTGTGCGGCTGGCGATGCTGGTGCGTATACGACAACGAGGCTGAGCTGGTGGCTCGCACGCACCAGCTGCTGGGGGAGCACCCGGACTTCAGCATCGACGCGAGCGGCGCGCAGGCTACTGTGCGGCTGGCGATGCTGGTGCGTATACGACAACGAGGCTGAGCTGGTGGCTCGCACGCACCAGCTGCTGGGGGAGCACCCGGACTTCAGCATCGACGCGAGCGGCGCGCAGGCTACTGTGCGGCTGGCGATGCTGGTGCGTATACGACAACGAGGCTGAGCTGGTGGCTCGCACGCACCAGCTGCTGGGGGAGCACCCGGACTTCAGCATCGACGCGAGCGGCGCGCAGGCTACTGTGCGGCTGGCGATGCTGGTGCGTATACGACAACGAGGCTGAGCTGGTGGCTCGCACGCACCAGCTGCTGGGGGAGCACCCGGACTTCAGCATCGACGCGAGCGGCGCGCAGGCTACTGTGCGGCTGGCGATGCTGGTGCGTATACGACAACGAGGCTGAGCTGGTGGCTCGCACGCACCAGCTGCTGGGGGAGCACCCGGACTTCAGCATCGACGCGAGCGGCGCGCAGGCTACTGTGCGGCTGGCGATGCTGGTGCGTATACGACAACGAGGCTGAGCTGGTGGCTCGCACGCACCAGCTGCTGGGGGAGCACCCGGACTTCAGCATCGACGCGAGCGGCGCGCAGGCTACTGTGCGGCTGGCGATGCTGGTGCGTATACGACAACGAGGCTGAGCTGGTGGCTCGCACGCACCAGCTGCTGGGGGAGCACCCGGACTTCAGCATCGACGCGAGCGGCGCGCAGGCTACTGTGCGGCTGGCGATGCTGGTGCGTATACGACAACGAGGCTGAGCTGGTGGCTCGCACGCACCAGCTGCTGGGGGAGCACCCGGACTTCAGCATCGACGCGAGCGGCGCGCAGGCTACTGTGCGGCTGGCGATGCTGGTGCGTATACGACAACGAGGCTGAGCTGGTGGCTCGCACGCACCAGCTGCTGGGGGAGCACCCGGACTTCAGCATCGACGCGAGCGGCGCGCAGGCTACTGTGCGGCTGGCGATGCTGGTGCGTATACGACAACGAGGCTGAGCTGGTGGCTCGCACGCACCAGCTGCTGGGGGAGCACCCGGACTTCAGCATCGACGCGAGCGGCGCGCAGGCTACTGTGCGGCTGGCGATGCTGGTGCGTATACGACAACGAGGCTGAGCTGGTGGCTCGCACGCACCAGCTGCTGGGGGAGCACCCGGACTTCAGCATCGACGCGAGCGGCGCGCAGGCTACTGTGCGGCTGGCGATGCTGGTGCGTATACGACAACGAGGCTGAGCTGGTGGCTCGCACGCACCAGCTGCTGGGGGAGCACCCGGACTTCAGCATCGACGCGAGCGGCGCGCAGGCTACTGTGCGGCTGGCGATGCTGGTGCGTATACGACAACGAGGCTGAGCTGGTGGCTCGCACGCACCAGCTGCTGGGGGAGCACCCGGACTTCAGCATCGACGCGAGCGGCGCGCAGGCTACTGTGCGGCTGGCGATGCTGGTGCGTATACGACAACGAGGCTGAGCTGGTGGCTCGCACGCACCAGCTGCTGGGGGAGCACCCGGACTTCAGCATCGACGCGAGCGGCGCGCAGGCTACTGTGCGGCTGGCGATGCTGGTGCGTATACGACAACGAGGCTGAGCTGGTGGCTCGCACGCACCAGCTGCTGGGGGAGCACCCGGACTTCAGCATCGACGCGAGCGGCGCGCAGGCTACTGTGCGGCTGGCGATGCTGGTGCGTATACGACAACGAGGCTGAGCTGGTGGCTCGCACGCACCAGCTGCTGGGGGAGCACCCGGACTTCAGCATCGACGCGAGCGGCGCGCAGGCTACTGTGCGGCTGGCGATGCTGGTGCGTATACGACAACGAGGCTGAGCTGGTGGCTCGCACGCACCAGCTGCTGGGGGAGCACCCGGACTTCAGCATCGACGCGAGCGGCGCGCAGGCTACTGTGCGGCTGGCGATGCTGGTGCGTATACGACAACGAGGCTGAGCTGGTGGCTCGCACGCACCAGCTGCTGGGGGAGCACCCGGACTTCAGCATCGACGCGAGCGGCGCGCAGGCTACTGTGCGGCTGGCGATGCTGGTGCGTATACGGGGGCTAGAGAGAGGGGGACATAGGATAGTTTTTATTCCGGAAATCATCCCCTAAGGGGGTGAAATGGGGGATGAAATTTATGGAGCTACGATATAAAATAGTTTCACGCGGACGGAGTCACGGGCAGAAGTCAGTCCTTATATATCACACTCTCTCTCTTCCCAGCTATATATCCCACATGGTCCTTATATATCACACTAATATTATAAATGTGATATATAAAATATAAAAGCAAAAGTTCAGATGTTTGGATGTTTGTTACTCAATCACGTTTAAACGGCTCAAGCGATTTGGATGAAATTTCGCACGAAAATTGTTTATAGCCTGGATTAAAATATAGGACAGTTTTTATTCCGGGTCCACGCAGACAAAGTCGCGGGTGGAAGCTAGTGTCTACTAAGTGCATGTTTGTTCCAGGCGACGAAGTCCGGCGGCGTGGTGGTGCTGGTAGGCATGGGCAGCCCGGAGATGACGGTCCCGCTGGCGGCGCCCATGAGCCGCGAGGTGGACGTGCGCGGCATCTTCCGCTACGTCAACGAGTGAGTATAGCTATACTGTTCCAGGCGACAAGTCCGGCGGCGTGGTGGTGCTGGTGGGCATGGGCAGCCCGGAGATGACGGTCCCGCTGGCGGCGCCCATGAGCCGCGAGGTGGACGTGCGCGGCATCTTCCGCTACGTCAACGAGTGAGTATAGCTATACTGTTCCAGGCGACAAGTCCGGCGGCGTGGTGGTGCTGGTGGGCATGGGCAGCCCGGAGATGACGGTCCCGCTGGCGGCGCCCATGAGCCGCGAGGTGGACGTGCGCGGCATCTTCCGCTACGTCAACGAGTGAGTATAGCTATACTGTTCCAGGCGACAAGTCCGGCGGCGTGGTGGTGCTGGTGGGCATGGGCAGCCCGGAGATGACGGTCCCGCTGGCGGCGCCCATGAGCCGCGAGGTGGACGTGCGCGGCATCTTCCGCTACGTCAACGAGTGAGTATAGCTATACTGTTCCAGGCGACAAGTCCGGCGGCGTGGTGGTGCTGGTGGGCATGGGCAGCCCGGAGATGACGGTCCCGCTGGCGGCGCCCATGAGCCGCGAGGTGGACGTGCGCGGCATCTTCCGCTACGTCAACGAGTGAGTATAGCTATACTGTTCCAGGCGACAAGTCCGGCGGCGTGGTGGTGCTGGTGGGCATGGGCAGCCCGGAGATGACGGTCCCGCTGGCGGCGCCCATGAGCCGCGAGGTGGACGTGCGCGGCATCTTCCGCTACGTCAACGAGTGAGTATAGCTATACTGTTCCAGGCGACAAGTCCGGCGGCGTGGTGGTGCTGGTGGGCATGGGCAGCCCGGAGATGATGAATTTCGGCTCAAGCTGAAGCATAGAACTTCGTTCGCTTTGCTCGCTCGTTCGATTACTAAGACGATCCAGGCGAATAAGTGCCTTCGCTTAAATAAGTGTGACAAAATTGTATACACACACAATCATTAACAATGTATTAACTCTGTCCCCAGATACCCCATTGCGCTATCCATGGTGGCGAGCGGCAAGATCAACGTGAAGCCTCTAGTGACGCACCACTTCTCGCTGGAGGAGACGCTGGAGGCCTACGAGACCGCGCGCCAGGGCCTCGGCATCAAGGTCATGATACACTCCACACCCAGGGACACCAACAACCCACACAAGTTCTGAAAATACTAATCAAACTCTATATTAAGTGGGGAAGTAGAGTTCTAAAATTATCGATTTAAATACTGTTCAATGAATAAAATTTACGTACATAAAAAAAGAAAACTTTAAACAGCATCTGGAGCCATTATTTCCCGAAGTCACTACTGACGCATTAGTTACTTCTCGCTCGAGGAGACATGTGAGGCCGCGCGCCAGGGACACCAACGCCCACAGAAGTTAAACGGCTCCGGTGAAGAATCAACCTAAATAGCAAGCACTAAAGTCGATATTCTCAATTTCTACCTTTGTACTGAAAAACAATCTAAATAACTGGCACTATAGCCAACTTTAGCGCTCCGCGGATCATGGGGCTCGGATGCCAGGACTACGAGTACATTGTAAATTGAACCTAAATATCAACCATTTAAGCCGCATTTCTCAAGTGGCGAAAGTTGATATTCGGTAGTACCTTTGGGGTTCCTTGCTTTATTTACCGCAGGCTGTTGCCGATCTTATTAAATGTTTCATTATAGGGGTCGTTGATAGCGCTTATTCATTGAAATCAAAACAAGCAAATATTTGGGTAAATAAAACTGCTATCATTCGGCTTGAATGTTGCATTTAAGTTTTAAAAGGGTTACAGGGTTAATTTTATATAGTTACACACTTTACATATTTTTGTACTACTAACCTAAGGAGGTGTATGATTCAACATCGAGACTTGTCCAATAATAATACGATTTCTTGTATTTAATGTTTTTGTCTTCTTCTGTTCTGACTAATCAAATGACATGCCGCCATGTACTGCAAACAAAAATTTTGTCAATGCGTATTAAAATTTAAATTTGTAAATGTTAGATATAAGAATGTTGTGAATTACTGTACATACTTGCTTAGGTAGGTACATATTGTGAAGTCTTTTATAAATAAATTATTTTATTACAATCGAGTTTCATTTTAACTGTAGATATATCCAAAACAAGGAACCTATACTTAAATTGTAAGTAGTAACATTGCCTATCTCTGGTAACATTTACTTATTCTGTGATGGTAACTTTCCCTTTGCAATAACAAAACCTATCATACTGACACGTTTACTGAATTCCTTAAAACCCGTGCAAATTAGTGGAGTTCAGTGACAAGTACACCTACGTCTCATGACAACACCATTAAATGAATGGCAGCAGGTCAAGAAAGTTGTGCTGAGCAAGAATCAGAAGATTATCGCACCTATAATTGGCCGATAGTTTGGAAAATCCTTCACACTCGATCAAAATTGTAAGGGTAGGCATATTTACGTCATGTGACAACAGTACAAGACATGTGACATCATTAAGCCCTTTCATCGTAGATAGAATAAACCTAAGTCTGTCAGTCCTGAAATGGCCGGATGTACTTGGCAGACGGTACCAAAGGTGGCCAACTTCGATACCAACCGGCCAAGTTTGAAATACGTGATATAGGCGGAAGATATTCCGAATACCTACCGTGGGCAGGATTTCGCACAGTCCATCCTTAGGGTCCTGTATCACGACACGAACGTGGTGATCTGTTGATCGGACGGCTGGTAGTAAGTAGGGTAGAGTTGAGGGCACGAGACTACCTATTTTTAACAGACTTCAAAAAAGGAGGAGATTATATCTTCCACTGTCTGTTTTATGTTCGCCAATTTCTCCGTCAATTGTGGACCGATTTCCAAAATTATTTTTCTATTCGAAAGAGAATACTTCTGAGGTGGTCCCATTGTCACCAAATCATGATCTGATATTGGGATCCTCGGGAAATTGAGGGCAACCCTCAAATTTTATAAGCACGCATGTAGTGATTTCGGTATTTTCTATTATAATTGGTTTACCTTCGGAAATCGCAATTTTGGTGAAGTGGAGCTGATACTGATACTGAAGACCACAGATGACTTATGGAACTCCTCAAAGATGTAAAGTTCGTCAAAGATTCTGACATGATTCCGTTGAAGTAGCAACTCATGAAGTGGTAATTCTCAGATCCTTTAGGAATCGACGAAACTCCTCAAATATTATCAGCCCACAGATAAAGTAAAGTAATAATAATAAAAGTTTTATTTGGCATATTTTCTTACATTAATTTCCAGAGGTCTCCGCACTAGGCTTCGCCTGTGTCGCGGGGAACCAGTTAAAAATTACATTTTGGAATTATGTTACAAGGTACTTACATTCAAAGTATAAACTATAGGAACTTAAAAAGGGACTTAAACCTTAAAAAATAAAAAATTACATTGCACTTTTAGAAAATTACCAAACTGTAAACTTAAGCTAAAGTATAATGTCTAAAATAGCTACTAGATATCTAGATAGCGACTTGGATATTTTCTGTAATAATCAACGCTCTCGGAAAGCAGTGCATATGTGGTAAATTGGAAAGAAAATGTGGAAATGTTCATGTACTTATGTGGCTTGGCGAAATACTGAATCGAAGTCGGTTTAAACTTTGTTTTTACATTACTTACATACATACTACTAGGAAGATCTATGAGGTAGACAGATCAAAAAGCTATCCTCAACCTGCGGCCCGCGAGCCACAAGTGGCCCGACATCCACCATGCGATCCTAGTAACCGACCTAAACCTAGTACCTAATAACCATAAATTTTATTGGCTGGGGTAAGGATCTGCCGGGGCCCACAGTGGCGGCAAGTCGGTTGAGGGTCGACCTCAATGTAGTGTTTGCCCCCCCCCCCCCCCCCCCCCCCCCCTAACCATAGCAGCTGTAACTACCGATGGAGAGGAAAACGAAAAGAGGGCAGCGCGAGGAGACACGCGAAAAAAGTGTCTAAGGCAAAAAGCTTCCCCCCCTCAAGATGGTATCAACAGCCCATAAAAGAACTCCGACCCACCCTCCCATCGGCGGGCAAAAGAGAGGAAGCCCGTAGTTCATAACATACTTAAGTCATGCATGCATCAGAAATCACCCACCCAAAATACGACTCATTAATGTGAGAAATCGGGCGACGGTCAAGCACGGAAAGGCTGGAAACAGCATCGCCATGCCTCACTAGAGCACCCCGCAGACACCAAACGGGAGAAGCATGTTTCTCTCCCGGCCTTCCAGCACTGGCTGAGGCAAGGATCGGGTAGTTTTACCTTGTTGCCTGATGGGGCTCTTTAGCTAAAATGTCTTTGCGGCTCACTTAGAATAAAGGTTGCGTATGGCTGGATCAAATGAAGACCGCATTGAACTGCCCCCTACACGAAAGCGCCAGGTGTGCAGTACCTACAGGTGGGAGAAGAATGGCAATGGGTGGTAAAACTCACCACTCACGACATGGTGGCGACGAACCTCAGAGCATAGACTACTAGAGAGAGGACAGCCGCCGGCAGCCGCATCGCATATTCTGCCAAACTGTGCACGCGTGCTGCGAGCAGAGAATATTACGTTTCTTCCCAAAATGCCTGATATGATGCGCGTGTATTGTCCAACAAGTGTGTGTGTTTTAGATGTGTGCGTGCTTTGTCTTGTCAATTACTTGGGCGTTGTGTGGGTTAATGTAGGTACTTGCGAAAGGCGTACTCAATACAAATCGGCCGGCATGTCCGATCTCCTTATATTCATACATCTGTGCCACGAACACTGACAAGAGTGTAGAGACGAAGAACAAATATGGATTACTGTACGGTAGTGTGACAATAGCAGCAATTCGTTATCATGTCTTGATTACGCAAATGTTAAATGTCATGTAAGATTGATAACAATAATATTATGAAACTTACGTATAATAGTCAAGAGAATTCTCACAAAGGGTTCCGCAATAAGAATACTTAATGCATTACGCAATATTTAAGCTAATCTTCGTTCGTAATTATTCGCAGTCCTCATTTTTACACAAAAGCATTTCCTCCCATTTCTAAAACAGGAGCAAATAATTGGTTAGTACCTAAGTATGCTAGTACATATTGTGACGAAACTAGATTGTGCAGAATTACAAACACAGCAAATCCTTACTCATATATACGGATCGGTCTAGTTTTCCCTCTCGGTTGGAAGGTCAGATGGCAGTCGCTTTCGTAAAACTAGTGCCTATGCCAAATCTTGGGATTAGGTGTCAAAGCGGACCCCGGGCTCCTTTAGGGGCACAACCGGGAATAACGCTAGGAGGATGATACGGATCGGTGACGCTTAAGATGAGAAACTACTGAAATTCCCGATGTTTAGGGTAGGTATACTTACGCTACGAACGTCTTTTAACCAAGTTTTGTAAATGAAGAATTAAGTAGGTAGTTATACCTAGCTAATAAACGAATCCATTGAAAAATACGTCAGACGCCGTAACCATTAACAATGGTGGCAACTTGGACAATTGATGAGAGCATCCTAGACTGACCAATTAACGCTTGATTCTTACAGAACTCTAAAAAGATCATAACAAACTTGTGAGGAATTAATCTGGTTGTTTGACGAGAGATTGTTTTTATCAGAGCTATGTAACCATACGGTATACGACCGGTGTATAAGGCATAAAGCTATAGTAACGTGTACCTAACCAACGTACGTTTGTACATTTTCTTTATGAATAAAAATATATATATTGTTCACAATAGTGTCATAATCAAGCTTTCTAATCTCGTACCTTACTTAGGTCACTCAGCAAGCTTCGTGGCCTAAACACGGTATTCGAATAAAATACTCTCTATTATAACACGATTGTGAAAAATACTATTGTTTATGGAAAAAAACGTACGTGTTACTGTCGCGCTTTGTACAGAAGTTACATAAGTAGGTATTACAGATTCATTACGCATTAGACCCGTGTAAAGTAATCTTTCAAATTGTAGGCTGGCTCGGTTTTGTAGTGCAAATACCAAATATGGGAGAAGTAAACTACGCTGCTATCCTCCATGGGCCTTATGATGTCAAAATAGTAAGTGGAGTATACTATTAGAATCCTAGGATAAATTTGTTATTAAGATGATCTACAATGTTATAAATACTTAAGTACTTAGTGTGTAAGTATAAGCTAGCAGTTTCCACAAGTTTTTAAAGGAGAATCACAATAACTTTTGTAACAGCATAATACGTGATTTTGTGCTTATGTGGTTGCTTAGGTATAATTTAACACAATAATTCCTTAAAAAAACTAATATTACTTAATTAATAACTGATATTACTTATTTCCCTGTTCTTTGTTGCAGGAAAAATGGTCCATGCCAGAGATAAACGACAATGGTAAGTCGCAAACAGAATATTTATTACACATTTTTACAAACCGCTTCGAGTAAGTAGTAAAAATCTTGTTTCGGCCACACTAAAAAAATATAGCCATGTCATATTCACTATACTAGGGTAAGGTCTCCAGCATTCATTTCTACCACAAGAAAGCGTGCATTAAAGGCCTCCACACACCGGTCGCGGGCACGGGTCGGGCGCGGGCCCGCGCAAATTGTAAAACATTGAAACTACACTTCAAGCACACATCGAACGCGGGCCCGCGCCCGCGACCGGTGTGTGGAGGCTTTAATAGATAAGTAATACCTATATTACACGACTCTGTTTCTAGAGCCGCTTATTACGTGGCAGATATTTTTGATAGCATATATTAATGCTGTTGACTGTTCATACTTAATGATTTGTCAGACTGCATTTTATGTTTTATTTTTGTTGCCATAATTAATTACATGTAGGTATAGGTAGATTAGGTAGTAAACATCCGGGTGCTCGACGCTGTACCTACTAGTACATGGCATGCTGGGCACTCTATGTCAAAGTGACATGGCTTAAATTCGAATGAAGAGAAATCCTCTTAGTTCGAATTTAACCCATATGTATTGCTTTGACATAATAAAGGTCCATGCCATAGGTCCCTAGTTAAGTATACATAGGTAACAATACAATATCTTACTCATGAACCCCCTGCTAAAAATATCTTTTCAACACACCTGCTCGTAAAGTAGGTCTTATTACAGCGTATTTACACTGATAATGCAGAATATTACCCATGCCGTGCCTTTTACATTACATTATCGCACTAGTGCCTTTTCATTACATATCTTTTTAAATATTAGCAAAATAATGCAGAATATTACCGATTATTACCCATGCCGTGACTTTTACATTACATTATCGCACTAGTGCCTTTTCATTACATATCTTTTAACATTTTCATTTTTTATTTATTTATTTTTTTCCTCGCAAATGTGTTGAAAAACGTCGTATGAAACACGTGAGCATTGGTCATTACACTTCTCGTCTCCATTAAGCCTTCGCCTTCGGCTCAGGCTTAAAAACCGACTCGAGTGTAATGACCAACTTAGCACACTTGTATCATAATGTACTATTACAGAGGTGCTGATAAAGATGGAGTGTGTCGGTGTGTGTGGTTCGGACGTCAAGCTGTGGTCGACCGGCAAGTGCGGGTTCGACGCGCTGACGGGGCCCATCGTCATCGGCCACGAGGGAGCGGGCGTTGTCGCCAAGGTACTTCGCGAACCTTAGGACTTCCCAGCAGGGGCCAACAGTTTCGAATTGTATAACTGTTATCTTATCTAGTCTAGGTGAGGGCCCTTCTGGATGCATTTCGACCCAGTGGGATCTTTTGTGCATTTGTCCTCTCCTTTATGCCTGCTTTCTCCATCATTTCCACAAAACGGATGATGCAGTTCACCGGGAGCTCCTTGAATTCCTTTGGTTGCGGGTAGCCGTTAACAAAGTAGTTCATTCTTTGTCTGGCATGGGCATGACATTCATAAATCATAAATCATAAATTTATTTCGTAAGTAAAAGTACAAATTGCTACTTACATTTTAATTTACAAATTTGTATGGTGAAAACCAAAAGTAAGTGTCAACTGACCCCCGTACTAGTTTGCACTGTGTCACGGTGGGTCAGGATTTACCGTCCTTATAAGTGTCACTTAGTTAAATCAGTAATTATGCTATCCTATAACATTCGTTCCGTAAGTATCGTTTTATAACTAAACTAAGTGGGTAGAAAATAAACGAATAGAATACAAGCATTAAGCCAAACAAAAGAATACTCAGGCGCTCGGCCGGTTTAGGCGTAAACAAGTAGTATATGCAAAAACTTAACATAAGATAACATTTTTACCACGGGATAAAAATCTAATGTTTCCCTTCAAGTTTCTACATCTATATGTATCATTGAGTATGGTAAAGTGTATGCATGGATATATTTAATTGTTTATGTGTGTGTCTGTGTATGTAGTGTATATGTGTTGATGCGTAAGTGCGACTACGCGCGCGTGCATTGTGCGTGAGTCTCTCTGTGTGTGTGTGTGTGTATGTGTGTGTCCGCGAGTGTGCGAGTGAATGTGCGTGTGTATATATGTTTGCGAGTGTAAGTATCATTAATTGCGTGCGGATTACACCAAGGTTTTTAGTAGTTGTTCAGTATCTTCGTATTTTAATTTCTGTAGATAAGCTTCCAATGACTTTTTACAAGCATGTAAATTAAGTGTTCGTATTTGAATATGTTTGCTTACTTTGTTATATAATGTGGGACCAAGAACATTTATGAATTTTTTTGCGAATTTGGTCCTATGAGGTGGAGTTGAATATACAAAATCTTTTCTTCTTCTAGACTCAGGATAGTCCGGGATGCGTTTATGTTGCTTTGTTAATAAATGTTTGATAAAAAGTTGCCTTACAGTTAAAACTAAAGTGTCCTCGTAGAGTGCAGTTGTTGGATATGTAAATTTATTGAAGGTTAAAACCTTAAGCACTGCTCTCTGAGCTCTCTCTAGTATAAGCAAAGAAGTCTTTGATGCTCCTCCCCAGGCAGTAATACAATACATAGTCACTGATTGGCAAAGTGCATAGTAAATGGTTATAAGTAGTTTCCTATCGCAAACGTGTCTCAGATTTTTAAAAATGTATATTAATTTTCGGATTTTTCCTGCAAGATTAGATATTCACATAATAAGTGTTACTACGAGCCACAGAACGTTCAAATAAAAAAATTGTTTAATTCTGACCGAGATCCATAAATAGTGTTAGTAACAATTGGGGCCGTTTTTACAAAGTCAAGCGGGAAACCACTTGAAGCTTTGGTGCTTCGTAAATCTTACATTAGGTATAGCCCGACAATAGCCGCTATTTGACCCTGAGGTAGTGTCACTGTGTACGTGGCTAGAGTCAAATAGAAACTTGTCGGGTTATACAATTGGTCCAGCACCTCAAAAGTTTAGTTTAAGGAGAGTACCTACTCTATATGAACTTCGTTTTTGAAGGCTCTTAAAAATGAATTTGTGAATAAATCTGTATTTTTTTTTATTTAGTACACAAACAGTCGCATAACCAAAAATATAAAAGGTACACAAAGAGTACCAATATACATAAATCTAAAGACCTGGAGGTTCATTAATACACATAAAATATGTTAACATAACAAAATAATCATAAAGAAACAAAGCTGAAAAGATTTAAAAAATTTGAACTTAATAAATTCTTTAATATAATACAATACAATACCGGTCGTCGACGCAGTATGCATATGCACAAGTTAAAGATAAATGTAGGAATGTTATCCTTTGACGTTACATTAATAATCTGAAGGTTTGAATTTATTGTTGTACACGGCATTTTGAAATTATCAGGTGGGAGCGAACGTGTCGAGCCTGGTCGTGGGCGACCGGGTCGCCATCGAGCCAACGCAGCCGTGCCGCGCCTGCGCGCTCTGCCGGGCGGGCCGCTACAACCTGTGCCCCGAGCCTCGCTACTGCTCCTCCCTCGGCGCCGACGGCAACCTGTCCACCTACTACAAGCACGTGCCGGATTACTGCCACAAGTACGTTACTGTCAGGTGGGAGCCAACCTGTGCCCCGAGCCTCGCTACTGCTCTTCCCTCGGCGCCGACGGCGGCAACCTGTCCACCTACTACAAGCACGTGCCGGATTACTGCCACAAGTAGGTTACTGCCAGGTGGGAGCCAACCTGTGCCCCGAGCCTCGCTACTGCCTCCCTCGGCGCCGACGGCAACCTGTCCACCTACTACAAGCACGTGCCGGATTACTGCCACAAGTAGGTTACTGTCAGGTGGGAGCCAACCTGTGCCCCGAGCCTCGCTACTGCTCCTCCCTCGGCGCCGACGGCAACCTGTCTACCTACTACAAGCACGTGCCGGGCTACTGCCACAAGTAGGTTACTGTTAGGTGGGAGCCAACGTGTGCCCCGAGCCTCGCTACTGCTCCTCCCTCGGCGCCGACGGCAACCTGTCTACCTACTACAAGCACGTGCCGGGCTACTGCCACAAGTAGGTTACTGTCAGGTGGGAGCCAACGTGTGCCCCCAGCCTCGCTACTGCTCCTCCCTCGGCGCCGACGGCAACCTGTCTACCTACTACAAGCACGTGCCGGGCTACTGCCACAAGTAGGTTACTGTCAGGTGGGAGCCAACGTGTGCCCCCAGCCTCGCTACTGCTCCTCCCTCGGCGCCGACGGCAACCTGCCCACCTACTAACGTCAGCTCAAGGGCTATTTGTTGACGCTCCAGAAATCCCAAACCCAATCCTAACCCATCCAGCACTTTCCTATCCCAACCGTGTCGCGTACATATTTTACAAATTATTATTACATTTAATATTTATTATGTGTATTATACAATAATTATGTGTTTATCAATGGTCTTATGTTGTGTTGCGTTCCGTGGGTCACGTACGGTGCTGTCTGAAAATCAGCGCTGTAGGTGTCTGTCTGACACCTCGGCATAATGCTGAGACAGCGACCTATTCACTGCCGCGAAGACACACACAATATGTGTTAAATTGTAATGTATGCCTACTCGCTTTGTCTCTGTGTGTCTTTTGTGTAGTAAATGAATGTCTTCTTTCTTTCTTTCTTACTACCAGCGCGTGCCGGGCTACTGCCACAAAAAGGTTACTGTCAGGTGGGAAGCCAACATGTCGGGCTACAACCTGTGCCCCGCGTCGCGCTAAGTACTTCTCCTCTCTCGGCGCCGTTGATAACCTCCTACTACCAGCACGTGCAAGACTAGGTACTGCCACAAGAAAAATCTCTTATTTATCACAAGCTCTATATATGCACTATATGCAGTGCCCGCCAGTGGCGCGTGCCTGCAATGGGGCGCCCAGCTTTACATTGTTGACTAGAGATAATTTTCTCGTTAGATCTTATGATTTGTAACCTATACAGTATACACGACTGGGTCTCTTATTTGTTTCTCAGGATGCCCGACAACCTGTCAATGGAAGAAGGCGCCGCCGTCCAGCCGCTCGCGATCGCGATCCACGCGTGCAACCGCGCGGGCGTGCGGCTCGGGCAGCGCGTCGCCATCTTCGGCGCGGGCCCTGTTGGCGTGCTGTGCGCTATGGCGGCGCGCGCCATGGGCGCCAGCAAGATCCTTATGACCGGTCAGTAATTGTTGTTGTCCTAGGGCACCCCAGAGGTGCATCATCATATCAGCCAAAAGACGTCCACTGCTGGACATAGGCCTCCCCCAAAGAGTTCCAAAGTGACCGGTCCTGCGCCACCCGCATCCAGCGGACTCCCGCGAGGTCATCAGTCCACCTTGTGGGAGGCCTACCAACACCGCGCCTTCCGGTACGTGGTCGCCACTCGAGAACCTTTCCGCCACAACGGCCATCAGTTCTAAGTGCAATGTGCCCCGCCTACTGCCACTTAATTTTAGCGATTCGTAGAGCTATATCGGTTACCTTGGTTCTGCTGCGGATAGCCTCATTTCTGATACGATCACGCAGAGAAACTCCCAACATGGCCCTCTCCATTGCCCTTTGAGTGACTTTGAGCCTTCTTATGAGGCCCATTGTAAGCGACCACGTTTCAGTGCCATATGTCATCACTGGCAACACACACTGGTCAAAGACTCTCGTCTTGAGACACTGCGGAATATTGGACGAAAAGATGTGCCCGTAGCTTCCGGAACGCTGCCCAGCCGAGTCGGATTCGACGATTGATCTCTTTCTTGAAGTTCATAGGGCAGAGGTGTATAGGGCCTTCGAAAACTCGCACCACGCCTTCCTGTCCTAAGCGACGTCCCTGGCCTCGCTCCAGCTCAGTCCAACTGCTCGCAGGTCACTCGCGACTGTTCGCCGCCATGTGTGCACAGGACGTCCGCGAATTCGCCTTCCGTCCGGGGGTTTCCACTCAAGAGCGATGCTTGCATTATTAAGTCCCCCTTTTCGAATCTAATGGCCTATCCATCTCCATTGGCGCACCGAGATCTCTATGGCAATTGGGTTGTTGCCTGCACATACTCCATAAGTCTTCATTCCTTATGGTCTTTAGCCAGAAAATGCGAAGGATCGACCTCAGCCTGCAACTTGTTCGTCTTGGTCCCTTCGTCACTCTCTACGGTCAGTATTTGTTCTCTTGTTAATCAAACTGAGAAACTTAGTAGCAAGTAAACAGGGAGATAAGACGCGAAATTATGTGGCGTTGGCAACAAGCTGTGATTCTTCTGGACTCACAAGCGCCCATAAGGCTACGGTGACTGCAATGTCTCTAAATGGACGCCTTACCAAACCTCTGTTCCTTGCATCACGTCTTCAGTGAGATCCTCGTGAACATACAGCAGTCACCCTCAACTATTTACCTCAAGTTTTTGACGTGATAACGTTTTATAAATCGACTAGCTGTTGCCCGCGACTTCGTCCGCGTAGAACTTTTTATCGTCTTAGAAAATGATTTCTCTCAATACAAAATTTGAACCCTCTTTTAGGGGATAATTAAAAAAAAATTTGATGTTCATTTTCTAGTTTGTGAACAAACAGTCTAAAACCAAAGTTAAAAATCTCATACTTTAAAAATGCCTCGAAATACTCAAACTTTGAACCAATTTTAACACTCTTAGGGAATGAATTTGGAAAAACTCTGAAATCAGTTTTGTAGTCTTTTAACGTACAGAATAAGACCGAAGTTAAAAATCTCTTACTCACACTTTAAAATGTTATTGCTCGCCATTTAAAATTTGAACCCCCTTTTAAACCCCCTTAGAGGTTGAATTTTTCTAATCGCTGAAAGAACTTTTTTCGTAAACTTTTAAGTCTCTAGCTCAAAAAAAGTGTTGCCCATACAAAGCTTTCTTAACCCCCTTAGGGGTGAAATTTTCCAAAACGCTGAAAGTACTTTCTTTGTATTTAAATAATCTTTCTACAAAGTTTTTGGACTCTAGCTAAAAAAAATAGTTTCCCACATACAAACTTTGCACCCCTATTTTAGCCCCCTATTTTAAGGGGTAGAATTTTCTAAAACGCTGAAAGTACTTAATTTGTATTCTGATGACTAATCTTTCTACAAAGTTTTAAGTCTCTATTTAAAAAAAATATTGTTTCCCCCATACAAAATTTGCACCCCTATTTTACCCCCTTAGGGGTAGATTTTTTTAAAACACTGAATCTAGGTACTTTATTTGTATTCTAATGAATAATTTATCTACAAAGTTTTAAGTCTCTATTTAAAAAAAAGTAGTTTTTCCCATACAAAGTTTGCACTCTATTTTACCCCTTTAGGGGTAGAATTTTCTAAAACCCTGAAAGTTCTTTATTTGTATTCTAATGACTGATCTTTCTACAAAGTTTTAAGTCTCTATTAAAAAAAAAATGTTTCCCCCATACAAACCTTGCACCCCTATTTTACCCCCGTAGTGGTGGAATTTTCCAAAACGCTGAAAGTGTTTCATTTTTATTCTAATAACTAATTTTTCTACAAAGTTTAAGTCTATAGCTCAAAAAAAAAGGTTCTCCCATACAAACTTTGCACCCCCATTTTACCCCCTTAGGGGTAGAATTTTCAAAAATCCCACCCCCTTAGGGGTAGAATTTTCAAAAATCCCTTTTTATCCCTAGCCCACGTTATAAAAGCAACATACTGTGCCAAAATCAACTCTCTAAGATTAGTAGTTTCGGCTGTGCGTTGATGAGTGAGTGAGTGAGTGATTGAGTGAATAAGTCAGTCAGGACATAGGCATTTATTATGTATAAATAGATAGAAGATAATGAAACTCCCATTCAAATATCTCAAAAAATTATGAAGCTACATCAGTTTTAATGTCGCTTGTTAGAGTGAGAAAATGATGAGGGACTGTGACGTCAATATACTCGAGCGTCATAGTAAAAAACAATCGTTTCATATGAAGGTGCGTTTTGCGGAAAAGGGACAGAACATACCCCCTCTTAAAACTTTGGACTCTTATAACTTAATCTTTACCTATATAACCTCTTGCTTTGTTTTTTTCTCCATTTGACTATATTTATTTTAAATTCTTTTTCGAGAAAATACATTATGATTATTTACCATATTTTCGATTCCTGAGCTATAACCACGAACTTCGGAATTCGAAAATATTCGGGTATCTCTATCTCTATCGCACTAACCATACTCGAGTGACAGGGATGCAAATATATGAACATTGAGTATCGGTTTTCGTGGTAGCGCCGCAGGTACTTTGGCTGAATGCGCCGAGCGCGTGCCATTGTCATTCAAAAAAAACAAATTCGTGTTAATTATATTGTTCAAATTTGTTGATTTCATTTATTGAAATTACGACATAAAACGACATTTGCGCATATAAGTTCTCATATCAGAATCGAATATTTTTTTATGGTTTATATTTTAGCATTTGTCTCGTAAAGGTCTATCGTAGACGGGATTTAAATTATTAATAAGTGAAAGGCAAAGCAATTCCGCCATTTTGTCGAAAATTTGACGGTTCTTATAGCTGACAGTTGGAGCAGCGTTTGATTTCAATAAAAATAAATGAAAAATTAAATGAAGTCGTATATTTCGGAAAATTAATTAACTGTCGCAGTCGGATAAAAACTATCCTAAGTTGCAGCTAGAATAATAATGTACCTATATAAAATGTTTCATATTTTTCCGTTCATGGGATGCTGAGAATATTCGAACCGCGCAAAGTTTAGTTTCAAACTGGCTGATTCTTTTTTTAATTTAGAGATTTATTATAAGTGGAGATGAACACCGGCAGCACGCACGAAAAAGTATGACTCATTGTCCCGTTCCGTCCGCCAGAGCCGAGCGTTCGGCTTTATGACGTTATCAAATAAAATTATCGTCCGTAAACCGACTTTATAGGCAACCAATTTTTTGACTTTTTAGTACCTACGACACGTCCTCAGCCGACATTATACCCGTGACAAACGCCATGTCTCTTGAGACACGTTTACACACGGGCGTAATGTTGCGCGACACGAAGCGCAGGCTATCAGGTTACTAGGCCTGCTTATAAATAAATATATAAATAAATAAATAAATATTTGCGGACAACCTTACACAAATCGACCTAGTCCCAAACTAAGCAAAGCTTGTACTATGGGTACTAGACGAAGATAAACATACTTATATCTATCTATCTATCTATACATATTATAATAAAGCTGAAGAGGGTCAAAAGTCTGTACATGGAAGATATTCGAAAAAAAATTGGCTAGGGATTCTTAGAATCGATAACAGAACACGTTCCAACAGTTTTTAGAATTTTTGTCTGTTTGTCTGTTTATGTGACCGCGCATCACGTGAAAACGGCTGAACCGATTAAGATGAAATTTGGTATAGAGATAGTTTGAGTCCTGGGAAAGGACATAGGGTAGTTTTTATCCCGATAATCAACCCCTAAAGGGATGAAATGGGGGGTGGAAATTTGTATGGAGCTACTTAAACCGCTGCACCGATTAGGCGGAAATTTGGTATATAAATAGTTGGAGTCCCGGGAAAGGTCAAAGGATAGGTTTAATCCCAGAAATTTTCCTTTAAGGGGGTAAAATGGGGGGGTGAAAATTTGGAAGTAACCCATTGTGATAAAAGTTGGTTTAGAAGTAGTTTAAGTTCTGGGAAAGGACATCGGATAGTTTTTATTCCGGAAACCTTCCCCTAAGGGGGTGAAATGGGGGGTGAAATTTTGAATGGACTCCGTTTAGATCAAATTTGGTATATATATAGTTTGAGACCCGGAGAATGACAATGGATAGTTTGAATCCCGATAATCACCCCCCAAGGGGATGAAATTGGGATAAAAATGTGGATAAATCCCATTTAGTTAAAATTTGGTATAGAGATAGGAGTCCCAGGGAAGGACAATGCATAGTTTTTATCCTGAAAAATCATCTCCTGAGGGGGTGAAATGAGTGGTGAAAATTTGGATGGAACCCATTTACGGTATAGCGAGTTGGAGTCTTGGGAAAGGACATAGGATAGTTTTATCCCGAAAATTACAACCCCAATTACACCCTCTTAGGGGATGCCCTAAGGGGGTGTAATTGGGGGTGAAAATTTGTTTATGACCCATTTTGATGAAATTTGGTTGAAAGATAATTTGAGTCCTGGGAAAGGACATATGATAGTTTTAAATTTCAGAAATCAAATTGGGGTGAAAATTTAGATGTAACCCATTTAGATGATATTTGGTATAAAGATATTTTGAGTCCCGGAGTATGACAACGGATAGTTTTAATCCCGAAAATCATCCCCTAAAGGGACGATTTTTTTTTTTTTGGTTAATCGGCGATCAGTCGCGAGACTATAAGCTGATTTGTTGACAACAAGTGATTTAGTGACTTGTAGGCGTAGTGGCCAGTGCCTCTACTGTCCTTTCACAAAACATTCTTTCTCTTTAGTCGCATCTGAGTAAGAACAGGCTGTAGGAGTTGCGTTGCCAGGGGATTAGGGTGCATAGTCAGGCGTTCTGCATATTTTTTTCTATGCCTTTCTATTTCTTCTTGGATTGTCGGTACTTCGAGGTGTTTATGTATAACTTCGTTCCTGGAGAACCACGGAGCGTTCGCTATAGTGCGCAGAATACCATTTTGTACGCGTTGTAAGCATATAATGTTTGATTTGCTGGCTGTGCTCCAGAGCGGGATACCATAGGTCCAAATAGGTTTTAGTACAGAGTTGTAAATTAGCAATTTGTTGTCAACGGAGAGAGCCGAGTTTCTTCCCAGAAGCCAATATAGGCTCCTGCACTTTAGGTTTATCTCGTCTCTTTTCTTTTTTATATGGAGTTTCCAAGTAAGCCTTCGATCCAGGTGAAACCCGAGGTATTTTACACAGTTGGTGTCTGGGAGAATAGTAGAACCGAGTCTCACGGGTGGACTATCCTTTTTTCTCAGAGTAAATGTGATGTGATTAGATTTTTGTGCACTTGGCCGTATGCGCCACTTTTCCAACCAGGTGTGTGTCTTGTCCAATACATTTTGAAGTTTATTGCTGGCTTCTTCAGGAATTTCATCACTGGCTAGATATGCTACATCATCAGCGTATGTGGCGACAGTCACATCTTCAGTGGTAGGCAGGTCCGATGTGAAAATATTATATAGGACGGGGCCAAGCACAGAGCCCTGTGGTACCCCGGCTTCTATTTTGTGTAGGTTGGACCTTGCATTCCCATGTTTTACTTGGAAAAGTCTGTCAGATATGTAGGATTTGAGCAGGACGTACATAGTGTGTGGGAGATGTAGTTTCACTTTACACAGTAGGCCTTTGTGCCATACTCTGTCAAAAGCTTGTTGTACGTCCAGGAAAGCCGCTGAACAGTAAAGTTTCCTTTCAAAGCAGCGTCTGATTTCTTTATATACGCGGTGCATCTGCTCAATTGTTGAGTGCGATTTCCGAAATCCAAATTGGTGCTTAGGTATGACTTCATGGTCGTCCAGGTGAGCTGTTACACGTGCCACAAAAATCTTTTCCCATAATTTTGAAAGAACTGGAGTGAGACTGATTGGACGGTAAGAAGGTGCTTCGTGAGGAGGTTTCCCGGCTTTGTGGATCATGATTATTTGTGATATTTTCCAGAGCTTAGGGATGTGCGATGTCCTCAAGATAGCATTGAAAAGAGAAGTGAGAAAAGTAATGCACTTCTTCGGTAGCTTCTTCAAAACTTTTGGAGTGATCAGATCAAAGCCTGGGGCTTTATTAGGGTCAAGGGTCCGTATTTCTCTTGCTATTTCTTTCTAAAGGGACGAAATAGAGGATGAAAATTTGGATAAAATCCATTTAAGTGAAGTTTGGTATATATATTGTAGAGATAGTGGGGAGTCTTAGGGAAGGACAATTCATAGTTTTTATCCTGAAAAATCATCTCCTGAGGGTGTGAAACGAGGGGTGAAAATTAGGATAGAACCCACTTAGATGAAATTCGGTATAGAGATAGTTGGAGTTCCGGGAAAGGAAATCGCATAGTTTTTGTAACGAAAATCATCGCCTGAGAGGATTAAATGAGGGTGAAGTTTTGGATGGAACTCATTTAGATGAAATCTGGTTAAGAGATAGTTTGGGTCCTGTGAAAGGAAATATTTTATGATAGTTTTTATTCCGCAGATCATCCCCTAAGGGGGTGAAATGGGGATGAAAATTTGGATGGAACCTATTTACGGTATAGCGATAGTTGGAAGTCCTGGGGAAGGACATCAAATCCTCCCCTAAGGGGTGAAAATTTGGATTTGAGTGACCCATTTAGATGAAATTTGGTTTACAGATAGTTTGAGTTCCGGAAAAGGACATAGGATAGTTTTTATCCCGGAAATCATCTCTTAAGGGGGGGAAATGGGGGGGGGGGAATATTTGTATGGAGCTACTATACAACCCATTTAGATAAATTTTTGTATAGAGGTAGTTATAGTAGGCGCGGCGTTGGTAGGCCCCCCACAAGGTGGACTGATGACCTGGTAAAGTTCGCGGGAGTCCGCTGGATGCAGGTGGCGCAGGATTAGTCACTTTGGAACTCTTTGGGGGAGGCCTATGTCCAGCAGTGGACGTCTGCTGGCTGATATAATGATAATGATAATGATGATAAAAATAGTTTGAGTCTCGGGGAAGGACATAGGATAGTTTTTATATTGGAAATCTACCCCTAAAAGGGAAATGGAGGGTGAAAGTTTGTATCGAGCTACGATATAAATGTGTTCTACGTGGACGAAGTCGCGGGCAGCTAGTAGATAAATAAATACTTAAATACATAGAAAACATCCATGACTCAGGTTATGATGGCGGACTGTGGTTATGGTGACGGAAGTTAGACAGTCCCGCAATCATGGAAACCTGGTACCTTCTAACTAGGAGTAGGTACGCCATCATAAGCTGAGTCATGGATGTTTTCTATGTATTTAAGTATCCAATCAAAATTCCAGATGTAACCCCCACGAGACTGGAAACCGCGAAGGCTCTGGCTGCTGACTACACCCTGCTGGTGAAGAAGGAGTACTCCGACCAGGAGACGGCAGACAAGGTCGAGGAGTTGCTGGGCGGCCGGCCTGAGGTCAGCATCGACGCGTGCGCGTTCCCGTCTGCCACGAGGGCGGCTATGCTGGTGAGACTTTGTTTATATGGGGATAGGGGCGATATTAGTTTGATGCTAGAAGCACAAAGCCTTAGCTGCTTGCACTCTCCCAGTGAAGGAATAATACTCCGACCAGAAGACGGCTAGGTCGAGGAGCTGATGGTTGGGGCTGAGGGCGGCTATGCTGGTGAGACTGATGCCGAATAACGCTAGGAGGATAGTTACGAAATATTACAACCATTATATTACCCAATTAAACACATTTCAACAGTTTACAGTTAGTTGGTCCAGCATCCACGATCGACTTCAAATTGGTCGTAACTTAACATTTTCTCTTACCTTACCAAAATTACCACGCGGGGGTACGTAGGATGGTTAATAATATTAAAAGAAAGTTCTATTGGCCATCTATAGAAAAAGATGTAAGAGAATTCATTCGAAAGTGTGAGTCTTGTCAAAAATACAAACACTCTCGAAACACAGTGGAGCCGATGGTAGTGACGACTACAGCCTCGTCGGCATTTGATAAGGTATTTCTAGACTTAGTTGGCCCAATCCATCAAGACGACGAAAATTATAAGTATATACTTACTATTCAGTGTGAGCTGAGCAAGTACGTAGAAGCTTATCCACTTAGACATAAAGATACGGTAAGTGTAGCACGTAGTTTAGTTAATAATTTTATACTAAGATATGGACCACCCAAGGCGATAGTTACGGACCGGGGCACCGAGTTTATTTCGTCTACGATGACTGAGGTATGTAAGCTCTTAAAAATTGATAAACTCCAATCAACATCATATCACCACGAAACGATAGGTTCCCTAGAAAATACTCACAAGAGTTTAGGCGCTTATTTAAGAATACAATGCAATAAATATCCAGAAACGTGGAGTTTTTGGCTACCATACTGGTGTTTTACATATAATAACTCAGTTCAGTCCATACAGTAACAAAGTACACCCCATTCGAACTCGTCTTTGGCAAAACATGTGAACTACCCTGTAGAGTAAGAAGTACAGTTGAACCATTGTATAACCCTAGTAATTATAGTTTAGAATTAAGGTATCGTTTACAAACGGCACACAAAGATGCGCGTGAAAACTTGATAAAGTGTAAACAACTTAGGAAGTGTACTTACGACGAAAAAGTGAACACAGTGAGCTATAAAAAAGACGATCTCGTGTTAGTGAAAAGTGAAACCGGTAACAAACTCGACACGTTATACAAAGGTCCGTACAAAGTTATTATATTAGAAAATCCTAATGTTGTAATCTCTATCAATGGAAAAGAGGACACTGTCCATATTAATAGAACTAAGTTGTTTATTAAGGACACTTAATGTGTACCGCAGTGCTTGTATTTCTGTTATGTTATGTAATACTATCATAAGTGTAAGAACTGTAAGTTCTTAAGTAATATGTCATGAAAATAAAAACAACTAAATGATGTTTTAAACAAACTTTATTGAATAAGATATACCTTGGCGTTATATTGTTTATATACAAAAAAAAATATTTTATCATATTATTTTTCTTTTTTTGGCAACCCCGGTGGTGTGGCGAGATATGCATAAGTACTATAGTTGTAAGAGCGATATAATGTAACGTGTTAGTCCTAAGAGCCAGTAATAAACTGAACGTGAAGAAATAAGGTTGTTTTCCTATACAGTGCTAGGGCTCCCCTTCCCCCCACTTCAGAGAACTGTTTTATAGTCATTGCCTAACATTTGACGTGCGAAATAAGTATCCGTGTAAAGTAATCTGGAAATATATGACATAAGCGCGACGGTTTAAAGTGTTACAATGATGATGATGATGATAGTCCCGGCCGATTTCGGTCACAGCGACTGCGTTCAGGCACGTTCAGGTATGCTGTTGACGGTCGTGTGACTTATGTAGCCAACTTATGGCGGACAACTCCTCAGGTATAAAGATGTGCTGAAGCGGCCCACGAAAAGGTGCCGCATTGAGCCCTCGCTGTGGGAGGAGGCTGTCAAAAGACCGGAGTGGCGACAGCTTGTTAAATCAAAGTGTTACAATGTGAGTTATGTCACAGTATATTGACCAATACAGTCATTCGACGAAGCCGTCTGGACAGGGCAATCGTGCGGGGTGTGAGGGGCGAGAGCGCGTCGGTCCACTGTTACTCTTTACACTACAGAACACTTAATAGGTACTATAGAATGGCGATGTGGGCGTGGCACGCGCGCTACTACAGTTTGAGCATGCACTCAGGCTTTCGTACCAACGTCACCCGATCGCCGTGTTGGTCCCGAGGGAAATCGTGCGCTATACCCCGCGCTACAGTATTCAGTGTTATGTGTTTTACACTGTGGTTATGTGCAGGTGACGGCGACTGGCGGCGTGGTGCTGGTGGTGGGCATCGGTGGGCCCAGCGTGGAGCTGCCGCTGAGCAGCACGCTGCTGCGCGAGGTGGACCTACGCGGCTCCTTCCGGATCCTCAACACGTAACCATTCACGTTCATTCATTCGGTCTTCCGCTGTGTCCCGTTAGCGGGAGACACACGGCTGTGGTAGGGTAGCCACCTAGGCTAGAACTTCTTGAGAGGCTCGTCTAACACGTAACTTTCTTTTTTGAATGGCATCAAGGCTTGGCCACGCAGAGTGCGCGACGCAAGCTGCACGTCCGCTCGGCGCGACCGCTGCGCACCGAAACGTAATGTACGAAAACACAACCAGGTTAGCGACGCCACAGCCTACGCGATGCGCGCGTGTTCTGTGCCCGCGCGCCCGGCACGCTTCGCGCACTCAACGCGTCCCGCTAGCGTCACGCAGCTGTGTGATATTAGGCTACGGTATATACTTAGGTACCATCAGGCAAGCCGCCTGTTTGCCATCATACTTAGCATAAATTAATACGCGAATAAGTAATTTATGATATACTAGCTTCTGCCCGCGAGTCCGTCCGCATGGAACTCGTTTAGGTATATGTATAGTAGCTCCATACACACTTTCACCCCCCATTTACCCCTTAGGGTATGATTTCCGCGATAAAAACTATTCTATGTCACATAACAGTTAATATGTTCTTCCCTGGGACTCAAACTATCTCTATACCAAATCAGTTCAGCGGTTTAAGTAACAGACAGACAGACATACTTTCGAATTTATAATTTTAGCATGTTTTTTGGCACAGGTACCCAGCCGCCATATCCGCGGTGTCGACCGGCGCCATCGACCTGAAGCCGTTCATCACGCACCGCGTGGCGCTCGCCGACACGCAGCGCGCGCTCGAACTTGCGCAGAGCGGAGAAGCCATGAAAGTCATCATACATGTGCAGAAATAACCTGATAGAATATATAAAAATATATAATAATAATAGACCATCATTTTCACCCAATAACCCGTTTTATTTAGATTCCATCAACCATCAATAGTCCCTATACACCCCAGCGGGTGCTGTCTCTGTGTGCGTCCCATGACACGGGCACGGGACAGCATCCGCTCGGTGTACTCCTTACATTTCATTAATTTGTCAAAAGGGCCTCTACGTGTTGGCTCAGTTGGTACATTGTAGGTACCTAGCCCCACGCACGCCTCCCAAAGGTCCGGGACATCATTGTCCCGTGAGCGGGAAAGACATATAAAATAAATAATAATATTTGTTCCTGAGTTATGGATGTTTTCTATGTATTTAAATATTTATTTATCTATATAAGTATGTTTATCATCGTCTAGTACCCAAAGTAGCTTTGCTTAGTTTGGGACTAGGTCGATTTGTGTAAGATAGTCCCCAAATATTTTTTTTTAGATTCAGATTCATTTATTTTTATAACACCATAAAAATTACAATATATTTCGGTAATATTATTTTATCTCCCGGTAAGGCTCGACATTCATAAGTTCATAACTCAATAACACACAATAACATGATACTTTGTATACTATGACTATGTCTACATAATAATAATTAACAACTTAGAAACTTTGAAAAACCACCGAATTTTCATTTTAAAGTTCAATCAAAAACGGCTGAAACGATTTTGTTGAAACGTAGTTAAGAACCATCTCGATCACGTCAGCATTCGGATAAAAAAAAACCGCATTCAAATCGGTCCATTCGTTTAGGAGCTACGATGCCACAGACACGTCAAATTTATAACACACCTCTTTTTTAAAACGAATAATAATAAGAATAATTCATAACATTGACAAAAACGCAAAGACAAAGTTAACAAAAACAATGTAAATTTAAGAAAAATAAAATACACAATTAAAACGTAATTTCCAAGACTTTCGATTAAAGAAACCCGTATTCGAATCGGTTCATCCGTTTTGGAGCTACGTGCCACTGATATGGGCATTTTCAATAATTCGTGCACCCAATTAGCATAATTTGTTAAACAAAAATTAACTCAGTGTCAGTTTTGTAACGACAATTAAGTATTTAGTTTGTATAAAAATTTACTTTTTCTTTTCAATATATAAATCATATGCATATATACCTTATTTAAATGCGAAAAAAGTTCAGTTTGACATCATTTGTATGCTTAACTTTCGTTACAAAACTGACACTGAGTTAGTTTTTATTTAACAACTCACGCTAATTGGGTACACGAATTTTTAAAAATGCTTACATACACCCCACACAGATGCACATATTAAACTTAAGCCCCCGCTAGACGGTCGCTAACACGCGCCTCCGACCGAGCGACCTTGGTCGGCACCGACCGCTGTAGTATGAAATTTTGCTGCAAACAACTGTCTACACGGTTGGTGCGGACCAAGGTCGCTCGGTCGGATGGGCGTGTTGGCTAGACGGTCGCCAACACGCCTCTCCGACCTGGGGCTTTATAGTTATAACACCCCTCTTTTTCGTCGGGGGTTAAAAATTATACGCCCGGCTTGTTATCGATGTGACATAAACATACTCTGTGATTACGATTTGTTAACGCTGTACACCTTAAATATTAGGAAAAACTCGTAGCTTTAAAAATAACAGGGACAGGTGCAACGCGCGCTACGGATCGGCGCAGCATGCCGGTAGCGGTGGTTACTTCAACCACTCTGATGCGGCCGTCCTTGCCAGGCACTACACTCTTAACTAAGCCCCGTGGCCATACGTTTCGAGGGTAGTCAGGATGTCGACCAGTACGAGGTCACCGACACTCAGAGGCCTCTTCTCTTGCTGCCACTTCTTTCTGGGTAACAGTTGGGGAAGGAACTCCTTTAGCCAACGTTGCCAGTACATGTCTGCCAATCGCTGAGCGATGCGCCACTGCTTCCTTAAGGCTAGAACCGAATCATCAAAATCTCCATTCAGTGGTAACAATCGCGATTGTTGCGGCAGTATTTGGATTCGTCACCATACCAGGGACTCTAGATATATTTATGATAAACACATGTATACATTATTATATCTAATAACTAATCAATAACATGCGCCGAATTCGCGATGACCACCCCGTATGGCCCTGCCACATGACGGCATTCGCCAAAAATGGCCGCGCCACTGAGGGCCCACCGCGAAAGGCATTCGAAGTTTTCCCTCTCTGTCATACCTGTGAGTTCTAACGTAAGTCCGACAGAGAGGTAAAACTTCGAATGCCGTTCGCGGTAGGCCCTCTGGACAGAAAATGACAACCGCCGGGTATCCGGATATCTTTTAAGGCTTATACACCCGCTAACGTCCTTGAATCGTCGTCCGTATGGGCCAGCGCGCGACTGATCGGGCCTGCCGAGCCTCCGCGCTCGCGCATTTTGTAGGTATTTAAACATAGTAATTAAGATAATAATTTTATCTATTCAAACTCTGAGAATTTGTCTATAAATATTTAATAACTTTATTTGAGTACAAAAATTGAATTTAAAATATGTATAGTTTAGTCATAATATTGAATAAACTTTACAAAAAGAGGTAACTTTGGGATTTTTTTCTATCGAGTGAAGTTCATTAGATCGCGTAACTGAATGCGACTTTGACTAGATTAGATGCTTAAGTAATACGTATCTTTTTTTTAGATTTTTAAACCCTATTTTCTATGTCTGAGATTGTTTTAAAAAACTCGAAAACGCTGCCCCTGTTGACTGTCGAGCCTTAATTCGGAGGGTAATTTATTGTAGATACCCGGCCCTACAACAGACACTGTTTTGGTTGATTTCATAAGTCGACAACATGTCGTGGCCAATGTGTTCTTATTCATCTGAGCTAGCCGCATACTTTTTGATGCCTATATTGGAAATAGGTGCATATTACTTCTCACGATTATGAGTTTTGTCCATCCAGAAAGTTTACTATATGTGTGTGAATTCATTTTTTTAATCGGATAAATGGTTCGATAGATTACCCACACATATATACTTACAAACCTACAATCTCACAGACTTCCTATTTATAAATTATAATATTAGTATGTAGGGTAGGTATATATGGATATAGATAACTAAAAAACCCACATAATTCAAAATTAATTTAATTCGATCATACTTAAAACTAAGAACACTGGCATTTGAAACTATTGCTATCGGTGGATTAAATTTTTATTGACATATGTATCTATTTGCTTTTTGATGATCATAATAATGACTTCATGTAAATTGACATACTAATTTAATTTACAATGTAATCTTACTATGAAATAAATCTATCTAATGGCGAAAATTTTCAATCGGAAATCAAATTAAAAACAAAATAATTACTGCATCACATTAAGAGAACGCTAATTTGGTCTAATAACTGCCTGCAGTTAATTGAAATATAATAATACAATTGAACAATAAAAAACAAGGAAATTGTAAGTATTTTTGGGCACTTGGTTGAGGTAATCTTGGAACAACCTGCCGTCAAGTCAGTAGAATAGGTGTAGTTGAAATTATTTGAAATGAACGAAAACTGCCAATGTAATATATAACTTATTTTCTAGACCACGAGGTCTATTTTTGTTACAAAAGTTCACCTCAAATAATTTCAACTACATACTGAATATCGCCTTTCCAAAAGCTTCGGCATGTCACTTCGTAGTCGTACACTTAAAATACTGACCTGTTCATTCCTATAATCATACAGTCCTGATGAATTTGATCCTTATTTCGTCAGCATAAGGCACTTATTAGAATGAGAATAGACTGTTTAAAGTATCTTCACCCGATTATTATCTTTAGATAGTGTTGCATAGGGTCACAATTGGATTGGCGGTGTACATCAGATTATCAATAAAGAGATCAGATCATCATCAGATTGTAAACATATCTTTGACGTCAATTTTACCTTGGAACTGATTGTGAGCCCTAGTCGGTGTAGTATAAGGTTGATGTTTGCGTGGCCTAGAGTAAGTTGAACTCGTGGAGTTTACCTTGAACCAACTATGAGCCCTAGTCGGTGTAGCATAAGGTTGATGTTTCCGTGGCTACAGCAGGTCGAACGCGTGGATTTTACGTTGAACCGACTGTGAGCCATATTAGTGTGGGCGTAAGGTAGACGTTTCCGTGGCTACAGCAGGTCGAACGCGTGGATTTTACGTTGAACCGACTGTGAGCCATATTAGTGTGGGCGTAAGGTAGACGTTTCCGTGGCTACAGCAGGTCGAACGCGTGGATTTTACGTTGAACCGACTGTGAGCCATATTAGTGTGGGCGTAAGGTAGACGTTTCCGTGGCTACAGCAGGTCGAACGCGTGGATTTTACGTTGAACCGACTGTGAGCCATATTAGTGTGGGCGTAAGGTAGACGTTTCCGTGGCTACAGCAGGTCGAACGCGTGGATTTTACGTTGAACCGACTGTGAGCCATATTAGTGTGGGCGTAAGGTAGACGTTTCCGTGGCTACAGCAGGTCGAACGCGTGGATTTTACGTTGAACCGACTGTGAGCCATATTAGTGTGGGCGTAAGGTAGACGTTTCCGTGGCTACAGCAGGTCGAACGCGTGGATTTTACGTTGAACCGACTGTGAGCCATATTAGTGTGGGCGTAAGGTAGACGTTTCCGTGGCTACAGCAGGTCGAACGCGTGGATTTTACGTTGAACCGACTGTGAGCCATATTAGTGTGGGCGTAAGGTAGACGTTTCCGTGGCTACAGCAGGTCGAACGCGTGGATTTTACGTTGAACCGACTGTGAGCCATATTAGTGTGGGCGTAAGGTAGACGTTTCCGTGGCTACAGCAGGTCGAACGCGTGGATTTTACGTTGAACCGACTGTGAGCCATATTAGTGTGGGCGTAAGGTAGACGTTTCCGTGGCTACAGCAGGTCGAACGCGTGGATTTTACGTTGAACCGACTGTGAGCCATATTAGTGTGGGCGTAAGGTAGACGTTTCCGTGGCTACAGCAGGTCGAACGCGTGGATTTTACGTTGAACCGACTGTGAGCCATATTAGTGTGGGCGTAAGGTAGACGTTTCCGTGGCTACAGCAGGTCGAACGCGTGGATTTTACGTTGAACCGACTGTGAGCCATATTAGTGTGGGCGTAAGGTAGACGTTTCCGTGGCTACAGCAGGTCGAACGCGTGGATTTTACGTTGAACCGACTGTGAGCCATATTAGTGTGGGCGTAAGGTAGACGTTTCCGTGGCTACAGCAGGTCGAACGCGTGGATTTTACGTTGAACCGACTGTGAGCCATATTAGTGTGGGCGTAAGGTAGACGTTTCCGTGGCTACAGCAGGTCGAACGCGTGGATTTTACGTTGAACCGACTGTGAGCCATATTAGTGTGGGCGTAAGGTAGACGTTTCCGTGGCTACAGCAGGTTGAGCTTGGAGGGGTTGTAGACGCCGGGCCGGGTGTTGGCGCGCGGGACCGGCATGCTGCCCAGCTTGTTGCCCGCTGTTGGAAAATAATGACAAATAGCGTAAATCGTTACTAGCACGACCATAATTAACTGTTATGCAGTTTGGCGAAGATTTAGATTAAGTTTATCGTAATTTTTGTTGAGTAAGAAATAAATAAAAAAAAAAATACATTGCAAGTTAGTAGAAAGCTTGTAAAAAGTGCAGTTTTTACTGACCCGAAGACTTCCAAGTCGGCACAGTTTTGGCACTGGCCGTGCTCGTGCTGCTGGCACTAGTACTAGCGCCGCGCGCGCCGCCCCGCCCGCGGGCCGCATAAGCCCCGCGCGCCGCCTTGGTCTTGGCGGCCGACGCCGTCCGCTTGCGCTTGAACCTGCAATACCACCAATACTATTATAGCTCCGTTCATATGAGTTCCTTAAACTCATTGCTACACAAGAATGCCCATGAGGACAAGCAAGCAGACATCCCCGTAACTATCCGTCGTGTCCTGCACTCCTGGTACTTCAAAGCCCCAAACCCTACATTTAGTAGTAACGTAAAAGCTGGGACTATCTGATAGTTTAGACTGTAGAATGTGTGGCGAGGAGGATGAGACTATGGAACACTTATTGTGTGAATGTCATGCCCTTGCCAGACAAAGAATGAACTACTTTGGTAACGGTTACCCGCAACCAAAGGAATTCAAGGTGCTCCCGGCGAACTGCATCATCCGCTTTGTGGAAATGATGGAGCAAGCCTGGGAGCAGTTATTAAAGGAGAGGGCAAATGCACAAAAGATCCCACTGGGTCGAAGTGCATCCGAAAGGGCCCTCACCTAGATAAGATAAGATAAGATAAGATAACGTAAAAGCTGCCCTCCTGCGCTGCGGTACTTAACCCCTGACATAAACAACTGTCACTAGGAACTACTAAAGAACTAGCACTTTAGCCAGACTGCCCCAGTCCGTCTCCGAGTCCGAGCCCTCGGCGAAGTCATCCTCGGCCGGTTTTTCGTGTTCCAACTCGTCTTGGTACTGCGCGACTCTTTTTCACCTCCTCTAGTAAAGCTCCTGTCGCGTCCTTAGCTCCTGGTATTCCCAGCCATGTATTGGAAGCCGCTAGCGTCAGCGCCCTATGCAATTCACCTCTGCTGCATTTCCAATACTAGAATGCTTCTACCGCATCCTAAACTCCTGGTCCTATATTTGAGACAAACAAGCCCCAAGACCAAAGTGAACTGACCTCTTCTTAACCCCTCTAGTGAAACTCCT
Source organism: Epinotia brunnichana (assembly GCA_963854355.1). NCBI lineage: Eukaryota > Metazoa > Arthropoda > Insecta > Lepidoptera > Tortricidae > Epinotia > Epinotia brunnichana. The sequence continues at coordinate 26,706,206 of OY977951.1, read as the reverse complement.
CCCGCGTCCTCGACTACTCCTGTTACTGGAGCCGCTGGCATCAGCTCCTTTGGCCAGACTGCCCCAGTCCGTCTCCGAGTCCGAACCCTCGGCGAAGTCATCCTCGGGCGGCTTCTCTTGTTCTAATTCGTCTTGGTACTGCATTAGAAGCCCTGGAAAGAAAAGCAACTATTAATGCTGGTGACCGAACCAATAGCGGTGTAGACACAAAAGTTATTGTTACTCCAAAAGAAAGAAGGCAAAAAAATATGCCTGATGACGAAAATCCCGTTCAATTATTAACTTAAAAAAATTACGAAGCTGAGCGTTTTTCAAAAAAAGTGTACAAAACAACTTTTTTAAAAAAAAATTTTTTTTTTGTTTTTCTTACTCAGAATCTTTGATACTATTGATCCTCATACAAGAAAAAAAGTGTCCTAAATATTCCATTCCAGATCGTCACATTTTTGTATGCAGTCTTTTTTTATTTATATGGTCGTGACGCACTGGATAATCAAAATCACTGGCAAATCTGGGACACTTTTTTTCTTGTATGGGGATCGATAGTATAAACGATTCTGAGTAATAAAAACCAAAAAATTTCGAATTCTGAAAAAGAAGAAGTTTGTACACTTTTTTTGAAAAACGCCCAGCTACAACCGTTTTAAAGTTGCTTGTTAGAGAGAGAAAACGCTCGGGGATCGTGACCTCACGATCCACAAGTTTCATGTGAAGGTGCGTTTTGTGTAAAAGGGACAGAGTATAACCCCTCTTAAAACTTTGGAAATTTAATAACTTTGTGATTATTTAATCCCCTGCTTTACTTTTTTCTCCATTTGACAGTATTTTTAATACTTTTTCGAGAAAATTCGTCATTATTGGTTAATTTATTTGGTGTTTACACCCCTACTAGGGACGTACCGCGGGCTTTCGCTATACCATACTCTATATACTCACCCGACAATTTAGAGAGATTGATGATGCGTAACTGGCAGCAGAAGACCAAGAGGCCGAAGCCCCAAAGCCGACCGAAAATCTTGGTGAATACTGGGGACCCATTTTTGACTTTCGAGCGCTCGACTTTTTCACTCGAAAACGGCCAAAAATTACGAAATGCTGTTTTGAAATAGCGATAGAAAATTGAAAAACGAGTGGTATTGACCGCTCGTATTCAATTCTATCGGTAGAAAGTAAGTGCCTGCAATTTTGACACTACAATCGTATTTACTTTTATTTAATTTTCGAGCGCTCTAAAGTCAAAAATCGGCCCCCTGGCTACGCTTCGTCAGCAGAGTCACGATCACAGAGCACTAAATACTATAGCGCGGGGCGTGGCGCGCCATGTCCCGCGGGCCCGGGGTCGTCGCCGCGTCGTCTCCACGTTGTCTACAACACGGCGTGCGGGTCACGTCGGTGCGCGTGCCACGCCCACATCGCCATTCTATAGTATTAAGTGTTCTGTGGTCACGATCACAGAGCACTAAATACTATAGCGCGGGGCGTGGCGCGCCATGTCCCGCGGGCCCGGGGTCGTCGCCGCGTCGTCTCCACGTTGTCTACAACACGGCGTGCGGGTCACGTCGGTGCGCGTGCCACGCCCACATCGCCATTCTATAGTATTAAGTGTTCTGTGGTCACGATCACAGAGCACTAAATACTATAGCGCGGGGCGTGGCGCGCCATGTCCCGCGGGCCCGGGGTCGTCGCCGCGTCGTCTCCACGTTGTCTACAACACGGCGTGCGGGTCACGTCGGTGCGCGTGCCACGCCCACATCGCCATTCTATAGTATTAAGTGTTCTGTGGTCACGATCACAGAGCACTAAATACTATAGCGCGGGGCGTGGCGCGCCATGTCCCGCGGGCCCGGGGTCGTCGCCGCGTCGTCTCCACGTTGTCTACAACACGGCGTGAGGGTCACGTCGGTGCGCGTGCCACGCCCACATCGCCATTCTATAGTATTAAGTGTTCTGTGGTCACGATCCTCGGCAATGAGGGACCCATTGAGAAGGATATACTCACTCTCAAACCGCGTAAGCCGAAGTGATCTCGCGCAAAGAGTCAATGGTGACTTGTCTTACTCATCTTCTCAAGTGCTTAAGGTAATGTGCTACGTCGGTAGAGTCACGATCCTCAGCAAAAAGGGACCGTTTGAGGATAGACTCACCCATCTTCTCGAGCGCATAAGCCGCGGTGATGTTGAGCAGCTCGGAGCCGTACTTGTCGTAGTTGGCGCGCGTGACGTGCGGCAGCGACAGCATGTCGTCGGGCGACTCGGGCAGCCGCTGCGACATCGCCTTCAGCCCGGCCAGCGGCATCACCGCGATCAGGGAGGTGCCGCGGGCTTCCGCCATTTCCCTGGGACATGCAAATATGACATTAGTTACGTCAATTTCCAAACACTGAACTGAACTTGGTCCACTTTGATCGATATCTAGGTCCGACGGGCCTCTTAACACGAATTCGAGCTTAGATAAAAAAAGGGCCGCCATCTTGATTTTTTTTAAATGCGGTCTGATTTTGTTTAAAATCGATATCTGAGGGTCCGCGGGGCCTCTTAATATGAATCCGACTTTGGATTGTAAAAAAGTTGCCGCCATCTTGAAATTCTTTAAATACGGCCTGATTTCGTTCAAAATCGATATCTGAGCGTCTGAGGGGCCGCGGACCCTCAGATATCGCTTTTGAACAAATCGAACTGTATTTAAAGAATTTTAAGATGGCGTTAACTTTTTTACAATCCAAGCTCGTATTGATATTAAGAAGTCCCGCGGACCCTCAGATATTGATTTTGAACAATATCGGACTGTATTTAAAGAATTTCAAGATGGCGGCAACTTTTTTACAATCCAAGCTCAGATTCATATTAAGAGGCCCGCGGAGCCTCAGATATCGATTTCGAACAAAATCGGACTGTATTTAAAGAATTTCATGATGGCGGCAACTTTTTTACAATCCAAGCTCAGATTCATATTAAGAGGCCCCGCGGACCCCCAAATATAAATTTTGAATAAAATCAGACCGTATTTAAAGAATTTCAAGATGGCGGCCACTTTTTGACAATCCAATCTCGGATTCGTATATAAACCCCTCGGAAATTTAGATAACGATTATGAAAACGAAAAAAAAATGGCCACCTTTTCTAAAGTTATGTATTTCTATAAAGATCTGAGTGAGTGAGACAGTGTTTATAAAATAAGTAAATACCTACTTATGAAATGCTTGAAAATGAATCAATGTTATGTGGCTTTACTTTTCTTTGGAGCGCATAAAATCATAAAGTAAGTATGTTACCGGCAAGCCTCAACCAAGGCCGCGTAGCAGCGTTCGTCTATCCTCTTGATAAGCGCATTGTTCTGTGTGATACACAAACCTACAATGGAAACTATTGCCCTTCGGTCCCTGGGTACTAAAAGCCCATAAGATCATAAAGTTATTGTAAATGTACCGGCAAAAGCCTCAACCAAGTCCGCGTAACAACACACCTCTTTCCTCTTGATGAGCGATGAGCTTGTACTAGGAGCGCATAATATTAATAGTACATTACATCAGAGGCCGGGAAAACACGGATTTCCGGCCAAGTAGGTATAGACGAATAGAGATACGAGGCCAGGAATGGCAGGAATCCGTTTTCACGCCGAAGCATGTATAGTGCTTTTCTCAAACATGCAATGAAATAAATTAAAAAATAAAATCAGCTGTTCGTAAAACCTGCCGCCTTCTTTGACGCTGTCTGTATGAGGTTGGACGTTGAAACAAAAGAAAGTTACTTTGCAGGCCTAGGCCTGAAAAGTTGTATGAAATTCCATTTCAGGCCGCCTCGAGATGCTGCGCCCGAAAAAGGATACTTCCGAGTTTATTATAAGGAACGTAAAGAGAATATGTCATTGCATGTTTGAGAAATAGTGCTTTTCTCAAACATGTAATGAAATAAATAAATACAACTCCAAGAAATCAAACTAATTTTCATGGCTGAATGCTGTGCCACAAATTGTGGACTGAAAATTTAAAAAAGTAATTGGTCTGAACTGAACATACCGGCAGGCCTCGACCAGGTCCGCGTAGCAGCGTTCTTCAATCCTCTTGATGAGCGCATTGATGGGCGTGTCTGCTTTGGCGGCCGGCGCGGCGGTGGACACCGTCAGTTTGGCCTTCTTCTCTACCTTCATGGGGAACACTACGCGGACGTTGCCCGACATCAACCTAGATGAGAGGTTATATTATTTTTCACTTCTCATGCTCGCAAAGTTCGCCTTTGTGCTGGATGTATCTGCACAAAATGCCACTTTTATGCTCTAGTGCAAAAAGTAAAATTGTTTTAAAGACTAAGATAATCGGGCCTAACAGCCACACACACAATAAAACTTCGTAGAATAAACTTGCCATTTGATTTGATTTGCTTTAATAAATTTCACATCCGTGTTTTCCATTACTAAATTAATAAAACCAGATCAAATAGGAGTCAATTATTATTTTAAAATGTATTGAACCATTAAATGACTTGGCAGTATGAAGTACCTAAGTCTAATATCACGTGTCGAAAATTAAACATAAAAACTTCAAAAAGTTAAGTAACGGGAATGAGCTATAATTTAATTTAATTTTGCAATCATTTGTTATTTTCTCGCAATCGAAGTGAAAATCAGTGTATATAACTCGGGCATACATTAGCCATTTAAACCCTCGACTTAACTATCCATGTAAACATCTCAGGTTAAGTGACTCGTTTTATGCGCTTGTTGTACAATCTACTATTTTACATTTAAAATCGGAGTGGGCTCCTGGTACTCGAAGTAGAGGAAAGAGCACGTGCTATGCCGTTGAAAGGGATGCCATGATTTAAGTTTTCAAGCTGTCAAATATCAGTTATTATAGGCAGGAGTACCTGTAGTACTTTTATTTATTCGATGATAAATAATAAATAAATAAATATTACGGGACAATCTTACACAAATCAACCTAGGCCCACGGTAAGCTCAATAAGGCTTGTGTTGTGGGTACTAGGCGATGATATATATAATAGATACATACATATAGATACTTATATACATATATGACATCCATAACTCAGGAACAAATATTCGTGATAAACACACAAATAAATGCCCTGACCGGGATTCGAACACGGGACCTCCAGCTTCGTAGGCAGAGTCACTACCCACTGGGCTACGGAGGCTACGTGGATGATGCAGTGGCAGACACCCGTTAAAACGTTCGTCACTATCTAGATGCGTCCTTGAGGACTTTTCAAACTTTCATCATCATTATAAAGTTATCAACCTATATAAAACAAGTATAGTCGGGGAATGAAAAGGTTGATCACCTTAAGATCTGTTTTTGCTTGCTCAGTATAAGTTATCAGTATCTGCTTTATCGACCGAGTGTCAGACACATTACGTCATAATGAATGTCATTTCACTACACCTCTTTGTATTTTGGAAAACGAGTTAAAAAATAAAAAAAACGTATACAAGAAATAGCAATGATGACATTGACAGGACCTGTTACTCAAATTTATAGTTTTAATAATTTTAAGCGAAGAGGATTTAATCATTAGATTTATCAAACTTGACACAACGTAAAATCAAGGAAAATTCGTCTAAGTAAATTTGAACTTTGTTGTCAAACAGAACATAATTTTCAATACAGCACTCTCGTCTGATACACAGTTTAAAAAGGTAACATGTGCTTGCAACGCGTAAATGATTTGATTTGAAACCTGATCAACCTTTTCATTCCGCCACTGTACCAGGAGCGCATACGCGCGCAGGAGTGTAACGCAACTGTCCGGCACATACTTGTCAACAGCGGGTCCCAGCATGACGTAAGCGCTGGCGATGTCGTTGTTGACGACCAACTTCTCGGCCAGCAGCGAGCGCACCACCATCTGCCGCAGTAGCCGCAGCGGGTCGCCTCGCTGCCATGACTTGCACCTACAAAAACAAAATTTGTGTCTTATTGAAGCAGGCAGTAGAGTTTATTTTCCTATAAACATTTTACGATTGCAGACGACTTCAAAATGAAACAAAGTAAACTAAGTGGTGGCGTGGCACATCCAGTTGGAACGAAGAGTGTTAAACTAAAATTGTTGATCACTCATGCTGAGTGTACTCCTTTTTTGAAACAACACTAGATTCCTTCTTTAGATCTAAGCCTTATATGATGTATGTATATGCCTGTTGTTGTTCCAAAATAAACTTATTCTTATTCTTATCCATCTCGACGAAACCACCTCACTGAAGAGCAACGCAATATTTTTTGCTAAGGTAATTTCAAACTAGTTGCATAGAAAATCGGGTTGAATTTCACTTGTTCGAAAAATCAATGACACAAAAGAAATGAGCAAGATCAGCTTGCATTCCTCCGTTACGTCCACCGGCTAGAAAGCAAGGAATAAGGCTCTCACCGGCCATGGATGGGGCTCTTGTGCAAGGCTTGTATCCTCTGCTGCATGGAGCCCCGCAGTGCGTCCGCGACGTGTAGCAGAGTGAAGGACGAGCGGCCAGTGTCGCGGATGCAGCGCACGATCAGCTTGCATTCCTCCGTTACGTCCACCGGCTAGAAAGCAAGGAATAAGGCTCTCACCGGCCATGGATGGGGCTCTTGTGCAAGGCTTGTATCCTCTGCTGCATGGAGCCCCGCAGTGCGTCCGCGACGTGTAGCAGAGTGAAGGACGAGCGGCCAGTGTCGCGGATGCAGCGCACGATCAGCTTGCATTCCTCCGTTACGTCCACCGGCTAGAAAGCAAGGAATAAGGCTCTCACCGGCCATGGATGGGGCTCTTGTGCAAGGCTTGTATCCTCTGCTGCATGGAGCCCCGCAGTGCGTCCGCGACGTGTAGCAGAGTGAAGGACGAGCGGCCAGTGTCGCGGATACAGCGCACGATCAGCTTGCATTCCTCCGTTACGTCCACAGGCTAGAAGGCAAGGAATATGGTCTTGGAATAAGGTTGCTAATTTGACTATCAGTTCAATATAGTATTATTATAGTCCCCCGCGGCTATGAAGTCAATCCTGAGACATGCCTCTAGGGTTGAATATGTAATTTTTTGTATGGTTGACATTGTCTATTCATATTCAGCTTGTTAATATGTGTGAATATTTATGACATACCTGTACATATCCATTGGGTGACTGAACAACACGATCTGTATTAGGTTGAGCACATTATGGGGTTAAATGATGTTTTTGGGTAGGTACTGAGAATAGAATTTAACAGAAGCGAAGTGTCAATTCCACCAAAAAAAAATTGTTTATTCCAAGATCAGTCCATACAGATTTGACTTAGTGGATAAGTGATATTTTAAGTGAGTGCAATCCTCGCCAATAAACAATTTGTTTGGCGAACTTATACGTAATAAAAAATTTAACATATTATTTTTAGAAAAAAAATAAAAAATGTTTGGTCGAATCAATCCAACCACACTTTTTGGTATGAAACCGGGACTCAAGTACCAGGGCAGCATACCTTGTAGTCGTTGGCCTGCAGGCAGTCTCACAAGAGCAGCCTTGTACGCTGCGCACCAAAATACCACTTTAGTGTACCATGTAAACTGAGACAGAAGTACCAGGGCAGTATACCTTGTAGTCGTTGGCCTGCAGACAGTTGTTGCAAGCGGCGGCCTTGTACACAGCAGAAATGACCTGCACACGACTTTATTCTTAAGAAATTAAAAGCGTGTGTAGGTCATTTCGAACACCCGGCCCGCTTACAGTACGCTGCGCACCAAAATGCCACTTAAACCGGGACAAAACTACCAGGGCAGCATTCCTTGTAGTCGTTAGCCTACAGACAGTTGTCGTAAGCAGCGGCCTTGTACGCCGCGCACCAAAATGCCACTTTATTGATATGAAAACTGGGACACAAGTACCAGGGCAGCATACCTTGTAGTCGTTGGCCTGCAGACAGTTGTCGCAAGCGGCGGCCTTGTACGCTGCACACCTAAATACCACTTTATTGATATGAAAACTGGGACACAAGTACCAGGGCAGCATAACTTGTAGTCGTTGGCCTGCAGACAGTTGTCGTAAGCGGCGGCCTTGTACGCTGCACACCTAAATACCACTTTATTGATATGAAAACTGGGACGCAAGTATCAGGGCAGCATAACTTGTAGTCGTTGGCCTGCAGACAGCTGTCGCAAGCGGCGGCCTTGTAAGCCGCGCACCAAAATGCCACTGTATTAATATGTAAACTAGGACACAAGTACCAGGGCAGCATACCTTGTAGTCGTTGGCCTGCAGACAGTTGTCGCAAGCGGCGGCCTTGTAAGCCGCGCACCAAAATGCCACTGTATTAATATGTAAACTAGGACACAAGTACCAGGACAGCATACCTTGTAGTCGTTGGCCTGCAGACAGTTGTCGCAAGCGGCGGCCTTGTAAGCCGCGCACCAAAATGCCACTGTATTAATATGTAAACTAGGACACAAGTACCAGGACAGCATACCTTGTAGTCGTTGGCCTGCAGACAGTTGTCGCAAGCGGCGGCCTTGTAAGCCGCGCACCAAAATGCCACTGTATTAATATGTAAACTAGGACACAAGTACCAGGACAGCATACCTTGTAGTCGTTGGCCTGCAGACAGTTGTCGCAAGCGGCGGCCTTGTAAGCCGCGCACCAAAATGCCACTGTATTAATATGTAAACTAGGACACAAGTACCAGGACAGCATACCTTGTAGTCGTTGGCCTGCAGACAGTTGTCGCAAGCGGCGGCCTTGTAAGCCGCGCACCAAAATGCCACTGTATTAATATGTAAACTAGGACACAAGTACCAGGACAGCATACCTTGTAGTCGTTGGCCTGCAGACAGTTGTCGCAAGCGGCGGCCTTGTAAGCCGCGCACCAAAATGCCACTGTATTAATATGTAAACTAGGACACAAGTACCAGGACAGCATACCTTGTAGTCGTTGGCCTGCAGACAGTTGTCGCAAGCGGCGGCCTTGTAAGCCGCGCACCAAAATGCCACTGTATTAATATGTAAACTAGGACACAAGTACCAGGACAGCATACCTTGTAGTCGTTGGCCTGCAGACAGTTGTCGCAAGCGGCGGCCTTGTAAGCCGCGCACCAAAATGCCACTGTATTAATATGTAAACTAGGACACAAGTACCAGGACAGCATACCTTGTAGTCGTTGGCCTGCAGACAGTTGTCGCAAGCGGCGGCCTTGTACGCCGCGCACTCGGCGCGACTGAAGCGCTCGCCGAGGTACCCAAGCACTTGCGCGCGCCGGCACTCCGTCACGCTCTCGCACACTTCCACCATTCGGAGGAGGTTCTCGACGTGCACGCGCTTCGCTTCTGCCGTGGCATTGCGTTCCACTGTTGGCGGGGCAAGGCGTTATTAGGGTGAATATACAAAAGAGATGTCCCCGAAGCTGGTGTTCTATCGCATGTTTGACAGTTATGTGTCAGAAAACAGCTTCGCACCCTTATGGCACGATTTTCATTATTTTTTAAAACGACGACTTCACTCGAATCATTATCTGTTTGCTCTCACATCGGAGAGTTGGGTAAATAAATCGTCAGTTTGATGAGTATCAGACAATCTAAGGCGGATTAGTAAAATCGACCAAAAACAAACGTGATAACGTCTTATAAATCGATGAACACCGGCAGCACGCACGAAAAAGTATGATTCATTGTCCCGTTCCGCCTGAGCTGAGCGTTCGGCTTTATGACGTTATCACGTAAAATTATCGTCCGTAAACCGACTTATAGACAATCAATTTTTTTAAACCACTTCGGTGGCAAACAAGCTTACGGCCCACCTGACCGTAAGTGATTACCGTAGCCTATGGACATTTGCAACTCTGGGGGTGTTACGTGCGCATTGCCGACCCTTTAAGAATTTTAACATTCCTTTTTTGAAGAACCCCATACATATTTGGGATGTCAGACGAAATACTGTAACAAAACTTGTTTCTTATTCTTAGATGAAATAAATTTAATCAGTTAGATATTTTACTCATTGCACTATCGATAAGAATATTTAGAAATTGCCACGTTCGTTCTCAATCATGTACCAGGCAACTATAAACATAAAACAGTCTCACTATCCAACAGCCGGCGGTACCGCGCGACGTCACAGTACGAGTAGTACAGTAGGCACGTGGCCAGCTCGCCGTCGCGGCCCGCGCGGCCCGCCTCCTGGTAGTAGCCCTCTACTGACTTCGGCATGCTGTGGTGGATCACGTAGCGCACGTCCGCCTTGTCCACGCCCATGCCGAACGCGATTGTGGCGCAGATCTGAGGAGATAATTAACTCCTTGAGTGTTATGTGCTCCTGGTAATTTTGTTGTGAGATCCATGAAAATGTAAAGTCCCCGAATAGCATTATAGCACACATCAATAAGGTTGGTCAAATTGTAATCGTTTTCAAACAATAGAAACTATTAAAATTAATGAATTTTATTAAATCACTATCATAATGACTATATTATCTCTTTCAAACCGCAAAAAATTTCAGAAGAACGAGGTCAAAAATAACAGCAGCCCTTTTACAGTCGACATTCCTCTAAAAACCGCGATCTAAGAAGAATACCCTACACTATAGGGTCTATAGCAACAATTATAGTAACTTGGACCCGCCTGAAGCACAGACTCACCACTTTATACTTATCCGCGACCCAGCTGGCCTGCACCTGCTCTTTCTTCTTGTCGGGTAGACCCGCGTGATACGGCGCGGACTGTATGCCGCCCTTGCGTACATATAAAGTAACTTGGACCCTGAAGCACAGACTTACCACTTTATACTTATCCGCGACCCAGCCGGCCTGCACCTGCTCTCTCTTCTTGTCGGGTAGACCGTAGACCCGCGTGATACGGCGCGGACTGTATGCCGCCCATGCGTACATATATAGTAACTTGGACCCGCCTGAAGCACAGACTCACCACTTTATACTTATCCGCGACCCAGCCGGCCTGCACCTGTTCTCTCTTCTTGTCGGGTAGACCCGCGTGGTACGGCGCCGACTGTATGCCGACCTTGCGTACATATATAGTAACTTGGACCCGCCTGAAGCACAGACTCACCACTTTATACTTATCCGCGACCCAGCCGGCCTGCACCTGTTCTCTCTTCTTGTCGGGTAGACCCGCGTGGTACGGCGCCGACTGTATGCCGACCTTGCGTACAAATATAGTAACTTGGACCCGCCTGAAGCACAGACTCACCACTTCATACTTATCCGCGACCCAGCCGGCCTGCACCTGTTCTCTCTTCTTGTCGGGTAGACCCGCGTGGTACGGCGCCGACTGTATGCCGACCTTGCGTACATATATAGTAACTTGGACCCGCCTGAAGCACAGACTCACCACTTTATACTTATCCGCGACCCAGCCGGCCTGCACCTGTTCTCTCTTCTTGTCGGGTAGACCCGCGTGGTACGGCGCCGACTGTATGCCGACCTTGCGTACATATATAGTAACTTGGACCCGCCTGAAGCACAGACTCACCACTTTATACTTATCCGCGACCCAGCCGGCCTGCACCTGTTCTCTCTTCTTGTCGGGTAGACCCGCGTGGTACGGCGCGGACTGTATGCCGACGTTCCGCAGGTCGTTGGACAGGGTTTCACACTCTTTGCGCGAGAGGCAGTATACGATGCCGGAGTCTCTGGAAATTTGAACTTTATTAGACGAGCGGGAAGGTGCAAAGTAGTTTATTGCTTATGCAGCAACAAGTCAAGATAGTCAAGCTTGCCACTAAACCGACATGAAACACTCTGCCAAGAGTGTAGCGACTAAGAAGAAGAGGGAGAAATACTTAAGAGGGTTATTATTATTTTTTTTAGGTAGGAAGGTAGGCCTTTATTAGAGTGTACAGAAAAAGACAATTACCGGAAGAACTTTTCCTTGATGATATTGGCAACATCCTGGTTAACGTTCTTCGGTTTCTTCTCGAGGATGCGGTAGGCCAGGTTCGGCCGGTTGAATGAGCACAGGAACCACTTGCACTTCGACACCTGACAACAAATTTTTTTTTAAACCTGACTTGGATTTTTTTCTATTTTCTCTTATGGCTATCACCCGTTTTCGGCTTGTCGTTGATTTTAGGGACACCGAAATAAAGTTTTTTCAATTCTATTCTATTCTGTATGTGTAAGCAGTAGGAGTACCTTCAATTGATGCAATATATCCATCCGCACCCTCGGCGTGGCGGTAGCAGTGAGCGCCATGATATTGGTCGTCGGGAACCGCTCTCGCAGCATGAACAGCCGCTTATAGTCCGGCCGGAAGTCGTGGCCCCACGCAGAGACGCAGTGCGCCTCGTCGATCACGAACCTGGTGTGAACGCTCTTTAGTGTTTATGCACTCCTGGTACTTTTGCGGAAACTGAATGTGAATAACATTGTAAAAATTTCGTTTTTGCCGTGCATTACGACTTACGACAAGGAATTCGTATCTTTTCATCTTTATAAACAGACGAAAGAAGCAGAAGCATTTTTTACAAGCTTTTTAATAACTTGCAATGTATGTAAGTAGGTATGTATGTAATTTGTTCGGGTGGAATCTTGCAACTCAATTTTGAAGCAGATATCTTCAACCGATTGAGCTGTAATTTTGGGTAAAGGTATAGTTTGGGTGACAATTCAATATTATGGTACAGTCGGCAATAAAAGCTTGTACCAAAATAGTATTTTATGCAACTGTTGTATAAGAAGGGTCTTAAAAGGCGAGTGGCGTGGGTTGCGATGCGAGCCTTGGCGAGCATCGCAATTAAAGACGCCACGAGCGTTTTTAGACCAGTTATACACAGTTGCATACAATACTTTTTCTACGACAAATTTAAAATAAATAGCAGACTACAAAATAGTTAAACTTTTCAGGCGGCAAGTTTTCTATTCGTACTTTTGCTACCTACTCGCGCAATTACTTCAGTAGGTGGAGTTATTAATTTTTTCGACTATTTTAAAAGGAACGTACACTTTTGTCTTCACAAACACGAATAAAATCTTAATAGTTTAGGACTAATAGTTTATCATCTTTCGTCCTTTCATTTTGAACTGTATTTTGGTAAGAAATTGGAAATGTGACACCTCTTGCTTATGGTTTGTTTTGTTTTTAATTTGTTTGCACTTGCCATCCGAACCAAACAGAATCCGGACCCGGACCGAATTCGAACTGTTTATTTTCATAAATAATACCAAGAATTTATAAAACATGTAATTTAACACACAATAGATGATGATTTATTATTATTGTAGTAAATAATTTATAATGTACAAATGTTTAATCGTAAATAAATACTTTTATTTCGAAATACTCATCAGGCAGCAAGTTTTCTATTCGTACTTTTGCTACTCACGCAATTTCTTCAGGAGTGCAGTTATTAATTACTTCGACCATTTTAAAAGGAACGTACACTTTTGTCTTCACAAACACGAATAAAATCTTAATAGTTTAGGACATTTGTCTTTTCATTTTGAACTGTATTTTGGTGGGAAACGTGGGAAATCGGAAATGTGACAGCTCTTGCTTATGGTTTGTTTTGTTTTTAATTTGTTTGCACTTGCCAATTCGAACTGTTTATTTTGATAAATAATACCAAAAATTTATAGAACATGTAATTTAACACACAATAGATGATGATTAATAATTATTGTAGTAAATAATTTATAATATACAAATGTTAAATCGTGCACTACGCATGGATAATGCTTCTACCTAATGAGTTTACTTAGCAACATGAATGCATTCCTACCGACATTATTTTTATTTTAATGTAGTGTTTATTTTAATTACACCCAATTCCATGTTAATTTACCTAATTTATATTTAGTATATTTAAGGTGATATTAATTATGATCACCATAATGTGTACTGTTAGTACTAGGCTAATACTTAGTATTGGCTTAGGCTGAAAGTAGGCATTATTGAATGAATACCAACATGTATGCAACAAATGCGAGCTTTTCTAATCAAGCATAAAAATGTTATTCGTTATTGTACCTAAAGTGTACACTAATATTGATTAAGTGTAAATAAAAAATAGCTAAACGCCTGGTTGAGCGTATCAAAAAGTTTAAAATGAGCGCATTAGCTCACTAAACTGTTCGTGTATTATGTTTTTGCTGTCTAGGATCTAAATGTACACTAGATAAGTAAGATACTGTTGTACTTATTGTTATTAATAAAGACATTTTATATGAAATTTTACCTTCCAATAAAATTATTATTATTTTTCCTGAGATATCCGGGATCCATAACTTGAGAGGGCGCCACTGCGCACGTTCGAACGTAGCCGTTTGCGTCAAACTGTCACTCCACGTCATCGCTGTGACGTCACATCCGCCTTCGCCAACCTGTCAACTCTAGAACCAGCGCCCGTGCGCCCGCCGCCATATTGGCTTTCTCATTGTTGCGGAGGAAATGCCGTTGGTAGCCCCAGGAAGCCATTAATTGGATCCCGGATAACTCAGGAAAAATAATAATAATTTTATTGGAAGGTAAAATTTCATATTATTTGTTCCGTTCGATATCCGGGATCCATAACTTGAGATCTGTTTATTATCTCCTGGTGGCGGGTCAGCGGGCGCCAACGCGTAGATAGAAAAACAATTTTCCTACAAAAGAGAACTATTGGATTAGCGTTAGATTTCTAACGGGCACTAAACATTAGACATTAAATAGATTCGAGATAAACGTCTAAGAGTAGATTTTAGGTGCCAAATAGCTTTTGTAATAAATATCGTTAATTGGATAGTTTTCCATCCAGTTTTAACGACGATACCACGGGTCGAAAAGTTAGTCAGACGTTACTTGAAGGCCCGATTCTGTCTGAAGACGCAGCATAAAACCAAGAGAAGAGAAAGTATATGTATATGTACTTTAAATCCCGTCTCCGATAAGCTTGGCTTGGACGGTACAATAGTTGATTCGACTAAATTAGTGCAGATTATTGATGTTTTACACCTTCCGAAATCGTTATAAGTATATATCCAGAACACTGGGTTAATAATTTTTGTCCAGAGCTTTCAATAAGTCTGTTGATAAAATTATCTTATTTAGGACCAGACTTCGGGTATAGAGCAAGATTTGTCAATTTGACTGGGCCTGAAAAATAATTCAGTAAAAGTGCAGCCGATCTTCTTGATACGGCACATAAGTTATTGAAGTAAGATTGTTGTGTTTAGGTAATTATCTAAATTCCTCGCATTCCAAACCTATTCAGTAGTTTGAGAGGCAGTGGTATGCACAAACACATTGAAGGTATTCTTGAATGTATCCGTTCGAAGGTATCATAGTGACCCAAAAAGTAGCTGATAGCGGTCATTGCAGATTTATGAACAGAAATAATAATTTGTACTGAATGCAGTACGCGAACACATTCGACAGAAAAAGTGCGCATGGGACGAGGTACCTGGCTGTCGATCTTGTACCTGGCACGCCATGACGGCCATTTAGCCATACAGGCGTGTATGCGTGCGGTAATAAGTGAGCTGGCGTGTGACGCTCGGAGGAGTCTTCTCTGTTCCGACCAGCCTGGTGTCGTCACGTCCCACCCGGCGGGCGGATAGTGGCCGTGTCACTCAGGAACGCCTGCACATTGTGAACCTTCATCGGCTCCGCTACGGCTTGCCTCTTCAGGTCTGCCCAACAGAAGAGACTGCCCCACTTGCGCGTCATCATGCTGAAGAGGCCCAGCGTGGAGCGTGATGTGGAGCGCGGAGCAGGAGTCTGGAAGGTGGGTGTAGGTCATTCCGTAACACCGATATCTGTTGGTGACGTCGTGACAGTAGGCGCTCGAGACTTGCGAGTCGATCGAGAAGTATCGCCACAAAGTGTGTGTGTGTGGGTCGATGGGCGAGACACCCCAGCGGACGAACATTTCTTGCCGGTGGTTTCTGGGCACTACTGACTTGGCAAGTAGTATGGGACCAGTGTTTCCCGTAGATAGTTCTTTCCTGCCAGCAGTCTGCAGCAGGGAAAGGCATCCATGCCCCCACCCACCGGTTGTCAGTTTGTAACACAACAACATAGTTAGTCTTTCTCACTTACGGTTAAATGCGGGTCTGTTATGCTGGTCAACTACGGTATCTTGTACAGTAGAAGGGAGATGAGGTTGGTTGGGAGGGTGCATTGCGCTCCTCGGAGTCTTGCAGGTATAGTCAGAGAGTGTGGCAATGCAACCTTCCTCCGTGGGTCGTAAAGATTGCAAAATTGAGACGATCCCTTCCAGTATGAGACCGTCTAACACGAGACAGGCATATATCGCGCCGTATGGTGTTTACCTTTTCCGACGGGTACGACAGGTCGGTTTGCTTGGGGCCAAAAAACAAAGGAGTCGTTTTTCCCGTGGCTACTAGTTAAGGGCTTGCTAGCTAGTATACAAAGTTTTTATTTATGGCATACTATTATAAAAACAGGAGGCGTTTATACGGCGGAGTAGGAATCCTACCAAGCACTAAGTTTGTATCATATCAAGGACGTCATTCATATAGACAGTCACCAGAAGGCTCTGGGACAACAAGAAAAGCAAATGGCTGTAATTTCTTTGAAATAGTCACGAATAATTTATAAGTACATGCACAAAAAGCTTATTTGAAGAGATTTTATGTGTCACGGCTGTATAGGGATATGGCAGTGTACAAACTTGTGCAAGATAGATAGCATAACACGATCAATAGGGTTTTTGAACAAAATAAAATCGTTACTGATCTGGAATCTAAGACGATTTTCGGTGCCTTCAAGAGTAGCGTGGCAGACAGCGCGGCATTGGCGAACAGCGCCAGCGTGGCCGACAGTGTTACCGTGGTGGATAGCACCGCCATGGCGGACAGCGCCAGCATATCGGGCAGCGCCAGCAGTGGCGGGCAGCGCCAGCAGTGGCGGGCAGCGCCATCAGTGGCGGGCAGCGCCGGCAGTGGCGGGCAGCGCCGGCAGTGGCGGGCAGCGCCAGCAGTGGCGGGCAGCGCCAGCAGTGGCGGGCAGCGCCAGCAGTGGCGGGCAGCGCCAGCAGTGGCGGGCAGCGCCAGCAGTGGCGGGCAGCGCCAGCATGCCGGACAGCGCCAGCAGTGGCGGGCAGCGCCAGCGGTGGCGGGCAGCACCAGCAGTGGCGGGCAGCGCCAGCATTGGCGGGCAGCGCCAGCAGTGGCGGGCAGCGCCAGCAGTGGCGGGCAGCGCCAGCAGTGGCGGACAGCGCAAGCGTGGGGGACAGCTTCAGCGTGGCGTACAGCACCGCCGTGGTAGAGAGCACCAGCGAGGCGGACAACGCCCATATAACGGGCAACGCCACCGTGGCGGACAGCTTCAGCGTGGCGTACGGCATCTTTGTGGCCGGCAGCGCTAGCGTGGCCTACAGCACCGAGGTGGCGGGTAGCGCCAGCGTGGTGTACAGCATCGCCGTGGGGGCAGCGCCAGCGTGGCGGACAGCACCGCCGTGGTAGATAGCGCCAGCGTGGCGTACTGCATCGTTGTGGCGAGCGTCCGGCGTAGTGGACAGCATTGCTGTGGCGGGCTGCACCACCGTGGCAGACAACACCGCCGTGGCAGGCAGAACCAGCATGGCGGGCAACGCCTCCGTGGCGGACGGCACCGCCGTGGCGGACGGCACCACCGTGGCGACAGAGCCAGCGGCGGGCAGCGCCATCGCGATCGGCGTCGCCATCGTGGCGGACGGCCTATGGTAGGAGGTGGCGCCATTGAGGCGGACGGCACCAGATAAGGGGTGGCGCCATTGAGGCGGACGGCACCAGATAAGGGGTGGCGCCATTGAGGCAGACGGCACCAGATAAGGGGTGGCACCATTGAGGCGGACGGCACCAGGGTAAGAAGGTCTTTGCCGGTGGCGGCATCGTGCCGGATACCACTATTTCAGCATAACGATTGGCTCCACCACAGAAGCAAGCGCCGTCGCGGCGGGGGCGCCGCCACGTGGCGCGCGGGGGGCAGCACGTGGCGCGCGGGAGCCCCATAGCGCACGTGGGGGCCGGCACGTGGCGCGCGGGAGCCCCATAGCGCGCGCGGTGGCCTGCACGTGGCGCGCGGGGGGCAGCACGTGGCGCGCGGGGGGCAGCACGTGGCGAGCGGGAGCCCCATAGCGCACGTGGGGGCCGGCACGTGGCGCGCGGGAGCCCCATAGCGCGCGCGGTGGCCTGCACGTGGCGCGCGGGGGGCAGCACGTGGCGCGCGGGAGCCCCATAGCGCGCGCGGGGGCCAGCACGTGGCGCGCGGGGGGCAGCACGTGGCGCGCGGGGGGCAGCACGTGGCGAGCGGGAGCCCCATAGCGCAAGTGGGGGCCGGCACGTGGCGCGCGGGAGCCCCATAGCGCGCGCGGTGGCCTGCACGTGGCGCGCGGGGGGCAGCACGTGGCGCGCGGGAGGCCCATAGCGCGCGCCGACGGCGGCACGCGGGGCACCTAGGATATTGTTATGTAACTGACTCACCGATCGATTCGAAAGATATTCAAACCTCCATTCCGGGCCCGACAATGTGATCGACGAGCGCACGCGCCCACGAAGGCGAGACTCGCGGCCGCTTTCGGGCTCCGATGCCATCCATCCTCCGCATGATCGCGAAGCGCGTTCATTCTCCTTCGACGTGGAGCGACTCTCGTTGCTCAAAATGCGATTCCAAAGCACTCGCGAACAACGAAGTAAAAAATTTACAAAAGAGGGTAGTCCGATAGAAAAGATATCACTCGCGATTCGCTTTCCATATCTTTTATACTATTTAGGACTCCCTCTAGACAAAATAAAACTATCCGATGTTAAGAATCGAGATTTAAGATTCCTTGTTGCAAAAATAGCTACGGTACGTCCGATCTGTACGGCAGACGACGCAACAATGTGAAAGCCAATATGGCGGCGGGCGCACGGGCGCTGGTTCTAGAGTTGACAGGTTGGCGAAGGCGGATGTGACGTCACAGCGATGACGTGGAGTGACAGTTTGACGCAAACGGCTACGTTCGAACGTGCGCAGTGGCGCCCTCTCAAGTTATGGATCCCGGATATCGAACGGAACAAATAATAAAGAAAGAAAGAAATCGTAAATAAATACTTTTATTTCGAAATATTTGTTTATGAAGTTGGCATCACTGCAATATAGCGGCCGATTTAAAAAAAGTTAAACAGTGCTTTTATGAAAAATGTATGAACGAAAAAAGTACGCTAAACAGTGCGTTTTTGGGCCATAGAGCATATAGTTTTTCGACGACTTATTAGTGGTGTCATTGTATTTGAGCTACAGCCTATTTAAATGACGGATAACGGTACAGGTGTAGAAAAAAGACTAAATGGTGTTGATAGTTCTCGCAACATTTTCGCTGCGACACACAAACTTAGAGGAAATCTCTTGGAGAGGCATGGGCTCCTGGTAATAAACTAATGTCATTTTCATTTAAATTACTAATAATTATCAAAAATGTTACTATTCCTAGATAGACTTTTTTGGCGACAATCAATAGTACATTACTTACCTAGGGCGGTTAAACAAAGAATGTCTCAGATCGCAGGTATTTGACGCCCACCGTCATACCTGGCCATAAAGTAGGAATTAACGCACGCTATGCGTGCGGAAAACCCCACTTCCTGGCCAGATAGAGACGTAAAATTGTGTACTCACCACGGGCGGTAATAAAGAAAGCCTCAGAGCGCATATTTATCGCCCTTGCCTTCGGCTCGGGCGTCAAATACCTGCGATCTGAGACATTCTTTGTTTAACCGCCCTAGGTAAGTAATGTACTATTACCTAATCAAACCAACTACAGCCCCCCGCGGCTATGAAGTCAATCCTGACACATTGCGCAACTATGAAGTTTCTGAATAATGACAATGTCAACCATAGGAAAAAATTACATATTCAACCCTAGAGGCATGTGCGCGACAGAACACACCTTCCATGCCACCTGCGAGTGGCCGACGTGAGAGGGAGATGTGTGCCTAAGAGTAAGAGGGACAGAGCATCCCAATTTATTATGGTAATAATAAATAAGTAATACCTAATAGTATTTTGAATACCCTATTTAAAGTTAGAATGCGATAACGCAATAGTTCAGCTCATAAAGCTTACCGCTAATTTGGAAAGCGAGTAATTTGTTTTAAAACCATGTACCGACAGTACATTTATATTGAATAGCCCATAGGGAGGCTAAAGGTACGAAGTACCCATTGTAATAATTGCATAAATATCGCTCTGCGGAGAGCCGCCCGTCTCCGAGGGAGACTCTCGTAGCAATCTCACGAACCCTAAGTGGGCTCGGTTAAGCCGTTCGCGGCGTGAGCCGCATGTGGCGGGATCGGGCGCCGTCCGCGACTACGGACGGGTGGCTGGGGTGGGCGAGACGCCCGGCTGGTCCGGTGGGGTCATCTGCTTCGTCCGTCGGTGCGATCGAGCCCTGCCGGGTGGGACTCCCGTAGGAGAGGCCCAGCGAGCGATCTGCGGACCGACGGCGCAGGAACGTCCATGTGTGTGTCAGTCAGTGTTGGTACAGCTCCGTCCAAAGTCCCCTCAGGACTATGGGGACTGGATCTGTACCTTTTTGCAGGGCGTCGAGCACGTCCTGCAGGATTGCAATACATTGCGCATTCGACCTCTCCCTACTCATCGGTAGGGGAGGGAGCGCAATGTTGCGGGGGGGCCTAGTCGGCGCTGCGGTGTCGGTGGCGGGAGCGGCCGTTTGCGGCCTGCTCTGGGCGGTAGTCCGGGTGTTCTGGGCGGGGGCCTGGGCGGTGAACGCCTGGGCGGTGGCTGCGGCCGTTTGTGCGGCGGCGGTGGCGGTCTGGGTGTCGGCGGGGGCAGCGGCGGCGGGGGCGGACTGTCCCCTGCCCCGTCTGCCTCTTCCTCGGCGGCGGAGGCGTGGTGTCGCCTCGTTTGCACTCGCCATCAGCGAGTTTGGCGCGTTCTCAGAGGGCTGCACTGTGCGCTGCTGGGGCACAACTTGCCCGCGACGGTTTGTGCGGGGAGCTGTACCCGCCCTCTTGACGTGTGCCTCCCTCTGGTAGGCCGGGCACACCGGATCGTTTGCTGTATGTGGACCGGCGCAGTTGGCGCAGGTCCCCTCCTGGTCTCTTGGCCGCTCACACACGCCCGCAAAGTGTGGTCCCGCACATCGGACACACTTGATGGGGCGGCGGCAGCCATGAGAGGAGTGACGAAAGCCTTGGCAGCGATGGCATTGCGCCGGCCCCTTCTTGCCGCGCCACGCCTCCACCACCACTCCCGTCATCCCCAGTATCTCCCGGACATCGTAGATGGCCGGGATGAGGTCAGCTGTCCGTGAGAGCTGCGTGTAGAACACGCAGCCGGGTCGTCCTGCACGCGCATCCACGTGGCGCGTGTAGGTTGGGGCGAATCCTCTCTTCGCCAGGTCCTCGGTGATGTGCTCTGGGTCTGTGCTGTTAGGAAGCCCCCTGATGCACACCTTCAGGGGGATCTCTTCCCTCGGCTGGAGGGCCGACCAGGAAACGGAGTCCCCGAGGGACGCCAGGTAGCTCTGAACTACCCGGTACTCGTCGTGGTCCTCGGGGAGGAATCGTATCCCGTTCCCATATGGGCGGGACTTTGGGTAGCGGCCCAATTTCTCCCGGATTCGCACGAAGTGTTCGTGCCACTCCGGGAGGTGATCCACCGTTATTGGGCGCGGCTTCTTCTGTGGTGGTGGCTGGGGCGGCTGAGCCGCAGCTGGTTGTGGTGCTGTGGGGTTGTGGGCCAGTGCGTCGGCGGCCGGGTCCTGGCGCGCGGGTGCGGCCGGCTCCTGGCACTCGTCGTCACTGGCGCTCTCGTCGCTGGATGAGGCGCGGGTCGCTTGGCTCGCCTGGCCCGCTCCGAGGGCGGGCGGCGGCTGTGGCGCGGTCGCGGCTTGTTTTGCGTAGCTCGCCTGTCCCGCTCCGAGGGCGGGCGGCGGTTGCGGCGCGGATCGGTGCGCGCGACTCACCTGTCCCGCTCCGAGGGCGGGCGGCGGTCGCGGCGCGGATGTTTTTGCGCGGGGCGCCTGTCCCGCTCCGAGGGCGGGCGGCGGTCGCGGCGCGGTTTTTGTTGCGCGGGGCGCCTGTCCCGCTCCAAGGGCGGGTGGCGATCGCGGCGCGGGCTTTGGCGCGTGGGCCTGGCGCTGCGTTGCGGGCGCGCGCTGAGGCAGGGGCGCGGGGGCCGGTTTAACGATTTTCGCCCTAGGGCCCGCGGCGGGCGGGCGGGGGGCGGACGGTCCGGGTTGGGCGGCGGCAGCTGTTGCTTCGCCCATAGGTGCGGCGGCCTGGCTCAGCGGGCCAAGCCGACCGAGGATCTCCTGGATTTCCGGTGTTCCTGGTGATGGTGATGGCGTTCGCGCGGCTGTGAGGGCCGCTGCGGATACGCGCAGGACATTCTTGAATGCCTGCTGGATGCGTGGGTCGCGGGCAAGGCTGGCCGCGTCTCCGATGCCGCGGGTGCGGCGGAAAATCCGGGGGCGGCTCGCTCGCTCCTGCTGGGCTCCCGTAGAGCGCTGGGGCGGCGGGGCCATTATTGGTGCGGAGTTCCGACGACGCTTTTCACTGCCTCCGGGACCACAACCATGAACCCTCCCCCCATTCGGGTACACCCGGGAACACAATTGCGGTTGGCGGCAGTGGGGCTGGTGGTGGACGACTGTTCTCCGGCCTAAGCCGGGTCGCTCATTTCGCTACGACTTACTTAAAAGGAGCAGAAATTCGCGGAAGATTGGGTGCGTCCGAGTCGGTGCTTGCGCTAGCTCCGCGGCCGATCCTCCGAGGGAGAGACGCGGGCAAATGAGCTTAGGAACCGGCAACTCGAGACTATATCTATAGCGAGTCCGTGAACAAGTCACATCTGTGACTAGCATACTTAAATTCACTCAAGCCAATAGAGGCAGCAATGATTACACAAGTAGCGTAACGCGAATTGCGCTGCTTGTGTAAGCTTATTTGTGAATATTAATAATGAATAGGACCCCAGAACATGCCTGGGCATATAGGAAACCTCATTTTAGGAGGAAAAATGTAATGTAAATTAATAAGCCCGAGTATATCAGGAAGGCATTACCATAGCGTGAGCCTTTAACGTATTGGTCAAGTTCGAGTCAGATTTCCTGATTGGTTAATATTATTGTATGGAAGAATTGCAAAGTGACAGGTCGTCATGGTGAAATGCGCCTATTGTGCTCGGCTTAAACAGGCATAATTATATAACCGTTTAAGCTAGAATAGTGAATGATACGTCAAATTAAAGCGCATGTGACGCGCCGTACTTTAAAAGAAGTACTATAACAATTTATATGTAAATTCAGTAATTAGAGCCGAAGAGAGCCTATTATATGTAGAAAGGTCTGCCTAAAATAAATATAGAAATAATTCCTGTAAATTGAAATAACACGTCAGGAGGCTGAAAGCAGCAGCATTATATAAGGCTACGGCCATAGCTCCCTCCTGAAAGTAGAATTGTTCCAACAAGGCTTTCTTATTGGAATGTAGAATGTTTAATTGGTTTTTTATAATGAAAGTAGGCGAGGCCTTAATTTATGCCATAAATTAGGAATTATTTAATTGGCCTAAACCAACAAAATATTGCGTGCCTAAGCTCCCTCGACTTGGATCGAGTTAGGGGTATAAAAGAGGCTCCAGGGCTCAGTACAAATCGTGTTCGCTCGCCTCAACAGTAGTTCTCCTAGTAACTTCAAGTACCTCCAACAAATTTCAAAGTGTTTAAAATTTAAATTCAGTTCCTTCTCGCTGCTACAGTCTGCTCACATACTACACGCCGAGACAGCTTCGTCGAAGTCGTCGATTTTGCTCCTTCGATCCGGATATCCGGTTTTCTGCGTGTTCGTCGTTGACGGAGCGCATCTTTTCTGCGGTGCCTGTGTGAACTACCGGTGCGTAGTTGCAGGCCGTGTCTGTTGGAACTGCCGGTGCGTGGTTGCAGACACGCGACATGGAGTCGCATAAGCGTCCCCGAGCCACAAGGTGTGGCCGCGGCAACGCTCATTTACGGTCCCAAAGGGGGGCCCCTTACTCTTCGAAGGAGCGACGGCACCTACAGCCCCACCAGAGGTGCGGTGCCGCACCACCAGGGTTTCACGTGGAGGCCCGAGGCGATAGAAGCGACAACAGCAGCGTCACCCACATCGACAGA
The DNA here is from genome assembly GCA_963854355.1 of Epinotia brunnichana. Lineage (NCBI taxonomy): Eukaryota > Metazoa > Arthropoda > Insecta > Lepidoptera > Tortricidae > Epinotia > Epinotia brunnichana. The sequence continues at coordinate 26,682,161 of OY977951.1, read as the reverse complement.
TCGCCCTTTGGATCGCTGAACATCTACGGGGTCCATTGCAGGGACCCCTTTTTTGAAGAGCGAACACCCAGCGACCCAAAGGGCTACTCGGCGGAGGAGTTAGAAGAGAACAGGAGGCAAATCAAGATATTGGCGGCGGAAATAAAAGAAATGGAACGAGACAGAAAACAGAAAGAGATGGAAATAGAAGTCATGAGAACCAATTTCCTGAATAATTTGGACAATATAAAGAAGAAATGGAGCCAGGGATTCGCGGAAATACTGGCGATGGAAAAATGTATTGATCCGAGGCCCGGCAGCAGGGCGCCGCCCTCGGATGAACCTAGGGTTCCTTTTGAAGGTCGAGTTCCAGCCTTCGCGCGTATAGCACCGCCTGCATCGCCCTCACCGATGAAGGGCGCAAATACAACTCCTCCGACCGCATCTTCTACGAAATCAACATGGCGCAGAGGGCGCCTGGCTGAACCGCCAATCCTGTTACCACTGCGTCGGCTGCTACGGGAGGCATCCGAGCGCCGGACACGCGAGATCGTGGCTGCTGCCGAAAAAGCGGCGCAGCACGTTGAAACGACAAGTGTGGCTACCAAGGTCGCGGACCAGCCACCGACCCACATCATCGAAGATAAGGAAGTTGCAGCGCGGAGCCCGGTAAGGCCGGAGCCCGCTAGGAGTGTTACACCGATGCCCGAGAGAACGCGACACCGTAGGAAGCGGTTGCGCATCGCACAACCTCCTGATACGTTGATAAGGGCTGCTAGCGACAAAATGCAGCTAAAAGTGTCCATCCCCATCCGCATCGCCGATGAGGACAAGGAAAATTACTACATACAGCCGGTGCCTAGAAAGGCCCCTGTACTACCGCCAGAAGAGCATAGCGACTGGTGGTTATGCTAAGTGAAGTGAAATAAAATAAGACAGTGAGTGAACTAGAAAGTGCGAATCAAAGACAGTGAGTGAACTAGATAGTGCGAATCAAGGTACCACGGTACGATCATTAAGTGAAATACGATTAAGGCATTGGTGTGTGCTGTTGCTTAGCGATACCGTCTTTAGTATGAGTCTTCAACTCATACTGAGGGGGAGGATTGTGCGCGACAGAACACACCTTCCATGCCACCTGCGAGTGGCCGACGTGAGAGGGAGATGTGTGCCTAAGAGTAAGAGGGACAGAGCATCCCAATTTATTATGGTAATAATAAATAAGTAATACCTAATAGTATTTTGAATACCCTATTTAAAGTTAGAATGCGATAACGCAATAGTTCAGCTCATAAAGCTTACCGCTAATTTGGAAAGCGAGTAATTTGTTTTAAAACCATGTACCGACAGTACATTTATATTGAATAGCCCATAGGGAGGCTAAAGGTACGAAGTACCCATTGTAATAATTGCATAAATATCGCTCTGCGGAGAGCCGCCCGTCTCCGAGGGAGAGACGCGGGCAAATGAGCTTAGGAACCGGCAACTCGAGACTATATCTATAGCGAGTCCGTGAACAAGTCACATCTGTGACTAGCATACTTAAATTCACTCAAGCCAATAGAGGCAGCAATGATTACACAAGTAGCGTAACGCGAATTGCGCTGCTTGTGTAAGCTTATTTGTGAATATTAATAATGAATAGGACCCCAGAACATGCCTGGGCATATAGGAAACCTCATTTTAGGAGGAAAAATGTAATGTAAATTAATAAGCCCGAGTATATCAGGAAGGCATTACCATAGCGTGAGCCTTTAACGTATTGGTCAAGTTCGAGTCAGATTTCCTGATTGGTTAATATTATTGTATGGAAGAATTGCAAAGTGACAGGTCGTCATGGTGAAATGCGCCTATTGTGCTCGGCTTAAACAGGCATAATTATATAACCGTTTAAGCTAGAATAGTGAATGATACGTCAAATTAAAGCGCATGTGACGCGCCGTACTTTAAAAGAAGTACTATAACAATTTATATGTAAATTCAGTAATTAGAGCCGAAGAGAGCCTATTATATGTAGAAAGGTCTGCCTAAAATAAATATAGAAATAATTCCTGTAAATTGAAATAACACGTCAGGAGGCTGAAAGCAGCAGCATTATATAAGGCTACGGCCATAGCTCCCTCCTGAAAGTAGAATTGTTCCAACAAGGCTTTCTTATTGGAATGTAGAATGTTTAATTGGTTTTTTATAATGAAAGTAGGCGAGGCCTTAATTTATGCCATAAATTAGGAATTATTTAATTGGCCTAAACCAACAAAATATTGCGTGCCTAAGCTCCCTCGACTTGGATCGAGTTAGGGGTATAAAAGAGGCTCCAGGGCTCAGTACAAATCGTGTCCCGCAAGCTCCAACAAGTAGAGCTCCTATTTAGTAAATTGTAAACTCGTGTATCAGTGAAAATTATATCTTTATTATCAAATCCTTTTGCCTTTTGTCATCACCCCACCCACCATCAGCGCAGCAGAGCTACGGGGATTGACACTCCCAAAAGTGTTGTTGGTCGTTCGGCGAGCGGTTCAAACGCCGCGGTTCACCCGCGCGGTTTGAACGCCGCGTTTTTAAAAACGCCCATTGTTAGGTGGCTGGCGATTTGCCCGTCTCAGCGCAGCAAGACGGACGGGGCATCGTTCACAAGGCATGTCTCAGGATTGACTTCATAGCCGCGGGGGACTATAAGTTTTTTAAGAACTGTCATAATAAGAATTTCAAGATGTTGGCTACTTTTTGAAAATCCAACCTCGGATTCGTATTAAAAAGGTCTTATTTCTAACTGACCTGGCCAGCTTGTCCCGCGAGTATAGTGCGTCCAGCATGCTCTGGAACTTGGGCGAGGAACTGATCTTCTCCGGGGTCACGTAGAGCAGCTTGATGAGCGGCTCCCGTAGAGACAGCTTGTGGTATATCTCGTCCACCGCCGCCAAGGATATGTCTCCTGAGAGATGCGCCGCTGGTATCTAAATATCAATAGTAACTTGGAAAATGAGTGCATGAAACCAATCGAAATTGTTTTGGTCCGAGCCCTAGGCGAGTAAAAAAAGTTTAATTTGTTAAATAAGTATTTGTTATGGTCTTAATGATCTTTTGAATCAATGTTTTAAGTAACACAAGTTATTTTTTACTTTCCTAGGATGTCATTGAACTTACGTCAAGAGAAAGAAGCTTGTTGACTTGGTCCAGGATGAGGGATTTTAGCGGCGATATGACAATGGTCACCCCCGGTGTCAGTATGGCGGGCAGTTGGTAGCACAATGATTTACCTGGAAACAAAGTTATTGTTGACTTATAGGCTCGCTTGATGTATCTAGAAACGCAGCGAAACTACATGTTTCATAAACGTCCAATAATAATGTATCTATTAAGTCTCTGTTAATGGCGGACCTTTCTAAAGCGTCTGCTAGACGGTCGCCATCTAGCCTCCGACGGCGCGACCTTCGTCGGTGACTCGTCATTTTTTTTTTCTTGTTGAAGCAATTCTGGAGCGCCTCTCCAATTATTGCGGGAGTTCGCCGGGGGGTCCCGAAGTGACTCGTCGTGAGTTTTCTGGCTAGACGGTGCCGACCACGCTACATTCATCGCGGTCGCTACAAGCATAGTATAAAGGACTACAGCCAGTAGGCAAGCTTCATATTCAGAGGCCTTTGGGAACCTTAGATATCGACTTTGAACGAAATCGGACCGTATTTAAAAAAATTCAAGATGGCGGCCACTTTTTGAAAATCCTAACTCAGATTCTTATTAAGAGGCACCTCGGGCCCTCAGATATCAACTTTGAACGAAATCGGACTGAGTCCAATCTTAAAGATACGTCATTCGTATTCTCCGCTAAAGACGTAAGACTAGCTATAGCTAATATGGAAAGAGGTAAGTCTCCGGGGCACGACGGACTCAGCATTGAGCACCTGAAACACGCGGGCTCGCACATTGGTAGGCTACAGTCATCGCAAAGGTGCTAGATAGGTTTCTTTCAAATTCAAATTCAAATATTTATTCGTGACAATAAAAAAAATAACACATACAAAAGAAATAATACAATACACATTTTGTCACGAAATCTTCTTGACACTTGTTTGAACCTACATGTTAAATTACATGATGCGCAATTCGGTTTTCGTGAAGGACTATCTACGGAAAGTGCAATGTTAGCCTTAAAACATACAGTAAGCTATTATGTTAAGAGAAATACGCCTATTTATGCCTGTTTCTTAGATCTTTCAAAGGCTTTCGATACCGTGTCGTATGTTAATTTGTGGTCAAAGTTGAAGGAGACAGGCATAAATCCGGCTGTGACAGAAATCATGTCTCACTGGTATAGCAACCAGATAAACGTGGTAAGATGGGCAAAAGAGTATTCAGATCCATATGTGCTAAAATGTGGGGTCAGGCAGGGGGGGCTAACCTCGCCTAGATTGTTTAACATGTATGTTAATGAACTGATTGAGGGGCTCAGCAGTATACGTGCCGGATGTAGAATTGATAATGTTTGTGTAAATAATATCAGTTATGCAGACGACATGGTGCTGCTGAGCCCATCAGTATCAGGGCTAAAAAAGCTAATCGATACAATGTGAGATGTATGCGCAACAGCACGGTTTGAAATACAACGCGGACAAAAGCGAGTTCATGATGTTCAGGGGTAAAATTAAGTGTCCAGGCTATTCGCAGAAAATAATGTTGAACGGAGTTCCTCTGAATCGTGTTACTCATTTCAAATACCTGGGTCATATAGTGACCGAGGACCTGAAAGACGATTTCGATATCGAGCGGGAGCGCAGGGCGTTGTCAGTCCGAGGCGGGATGCTGGCGCACAGGTTCGCACGTTGTAGTGCCCAAGTGAAGCTGACTTTATTTAGAGCTTATTGTCCAAGTTTTTATACGTGTGGCCTGTGGGCTAGCTTCAGGCTGAAGTCATATAGCGCCATGCGTATCCAATATAACAACATTTTCAGGAGGCTGTTTGGGCTTCCCCGATTCTGCAGCGCCTCTGGGATGTTTGCCGATGCTAGCGTAGATGACTTTTATGCCATAATACGGAAGAAGACGGCGTCTGTGGTGATACACACGAGGGGGAGCTCAAATAGCATCCTGAAAATGATAGCAGAGAGGTGGGACTCGGACATACTCCGCCGATACACCGACCTACATGTCCTACGTCCTAAAAAATAAATAAAAATAATTCATGTGGCCATTTAATATTAATTTACTAATGTAGTGTATAAGTGTTTCGTAACTAACGATGCTATGGATCTAAGGAATCTGAAAATAAACAATTTTTATTTTTATTTATTTATTTATTTATATTAAAAAACCTCTGCGATCGATATTGAACACAATTTAAGTGACATTATTTAAAAAAACACCAGGATCTAATTCACCTTACCTTTTTGAAGTCGGTTTTATAAAGTCAAACTTGACACCCCTTCAGAATAGTTAGCGCAAACTCAATGAGTTATTGCAAAATTTCCTCGCCTCCCGCTTCCCCGCGCACCCCCCATCGTTGGCCCGCGCAGCCCCGAGCTTGCAGACTGTATGTAGGTAGACTGTGCTACAAGCGCTCGGCGCGCTTGAAGCGGAGCGTGCGGCGGTGCGGGCAACGTTTTGTATGCACGCTAAGCGCCCCACTGCACGCTCAACTCAAGCGGGCACTCGGGCCGTATACTACCGACTAGCTCAAACAGCTGCTTGGGTTTAATTTCTTCCGTCATTAATACAGCCTTGAGCCTATGCTAAAGGCAATCAGGTGGGCTAGCATAAGTTATTGCTAAGTCGCGTCGCGACACGAGAAAATCAGCCCTCGTCTTTCTAATTTTCACTTCGTGAGTGAGACAGGAACGGTTGAGTCGCGCGTGTTAGATTATTATGTAATATAGCACATAAGCTTATCAGTAATTTAAGTTAAGACACGAATTAACCTTCTTTATTGATTAGTTTCTCACTTTTCTGTGTCACTAGACTATTAGATACTGATTTGACACTTCAATGAAAATAAGGCGGGTAAGTTTAATCTTTGACTTACTAATAATATTGCCAATACTAAAATTAAAATGAATATCAGTATTTAATTCTCATGGTGCCTATTTATAATAGTTTTAATAGGTTTGTGTATATTTTAAATGAATAACAGTAAGAATTTACTGATCAAGTGATTACAATGACTGACTGAACTGTCCATGACGTCACGTGTTTATCGAATAGAGGTGGCGTGGTCGAACACCTGGAATCAGAGGGCCTACCGCAAAAGGCATTCGAAGTTTCCCCTCTCTGTCATACTTACGAGTTCGTACATAAGTGCGACAGAGAGGGAAAACGTCGAATGCCGTTCGCGGTAGGCCCTCAGGTATAAAAGGGTTCGACCGGCCGATTCTAATTCATTATTGTCACTGCTGTTCCATGGTGAACATATCCTGGGAAGTCCAGTCAGTTAAGTAACCCTTGGTATTAATTATGTACATTGTGATATTGCTGTGTATTTCAACTGCGTTATATGCTTGAATTATTATTGATGCTTCGATTATTAGTCACGTTATAAGTGGATTAATTAACTTATAGATAATTTAATGATAAATAAATGAATACTTATGGTTTAAAGGTTTTTACTGGTATTTTGGCCAATAAAAGAGTTGTTATATTAATTCTATGATTTTTATTATTATAAATACTTTATATTTCACTTGCCTTTTCAACATAGTAGTAACGAACTGTCTAAATAGGGTACAGGGTACACGAATAAAGGGGTAAGTAAGTGAATACTACAATGTTTCAGCTTTTTATTCTCAATCCATACACGTGGTAATAAATATTACAAATAATATGTTGATATCATAATTACTATAATTGGCTTTTATTTACATTTCTGTCACGCGCGACTCAACAGTTCCTGTCTCACTCACGAAGTGAAAATTAGAAAGACGAGGGCTGATTTTCTCGTCGCCGTTGAAGTAGCCCGAAAATATAGTAAACTATCGGCAATCAGTAATGTATGTAGTCACCTCCGCCCGTGGGCATGAGCACGAAGCAGTCGTGTCCCAGCAGTGTGGCGTTGATGACCTGCAGCTGGTTGGGCCGGAACGAGCGCAGGCCGAACTTATCGCCGAACATGTTATACGTCACCTCCGCCCGTGGGCATGAGCACGAAGCAGTCGTGTCCCAGCAGTGTGGCGTTGATGACCTGTAGCTGGTTGGGCCGGAACGAGCGCAGGCCGAACTTTTCGCCGAACATGTTATACGTCACCTCCGCCCGTGGGCATGAGCACGAAGCAGTCGTGTCCCAGCAGTGTGGCGTTGATGACCTGTAGCTGGTTGGGCCGGAACGAGCGCAGGCCGAACTTATCGCCGAACATGTTATACGTCACCTCCGCCCGTGGGCATGAGCACGAAGCAGTCGTGTCCCAGCAGTGTGGCGTTGATGACCTGTAGCTGGTTGGGCCGGAACGAGCGCAGGCCGAACTTATCGCCGAACATGTTATACGTCACCTCCGCCCGTGGGCATGAGCACGAAGCAGTCGTGTCCCAGCAGTGTGGCGTTGATGACCTGCAGCTGGTTGGGCCGGAACGAGCGCAGGCCGAACTTTTCGCCGAACATGTTATACGTCACCTCCGCCCGTGGGCATGAGCACGAAGCAGTCGTGTCCCAGCAGTGTGGCGTTGATGACCTGCAGCTGGTTGGGCCGGAACGAGCGCAGGCCGAACTTTTCGCCGAACATGTTATACGTCACCTCCGCCCGTGGGCATGAGCACGAAGCAGTCGTGTCCCAGCAGTGTGGCGTTGATGACCTGCAGCTGGTTGGGCCGGAACGAGCGCAGGCCGAACTTTTCGCCGAACATGTTATACGTCACCTCCGCCCGTGGGCATGAGCACGAAGCAGTCGTGTCCCAGCAGTGTGGCGTTGATGACCTGCAGCTGGTTGGGCCGGAACGAGCGCAGGCCGAACTTTTCGCCGAACATGTTATACGTCACCTCCGCCCGTGGGCATGATCACGAAGCAGTCGTGTCCCAGCAGTGTGGCGTTGATGACCTGCAGCTGGTTGGGCCGGAACGAGCGCAGGCCGAACTTTTCGCCGAACATGTTATACGTCACCTCCGCCCGTGGGCATGAGCACGAAGCAGTCGTGTCCCAGCAGTGTGGCGTTGATGACCTGTAGCTGGTTGGGCCGGAACGAGCGCAGGCCGAACTTTTCGCCGAACATGTTATACGTCACCTCCGCCCGTGGGCATGAGCACGAAGCAGTCGTGTCCCAGCAGTGTGGCGTTGATGACCTGTAGCTGGTTGGGCCGGAACGAGCGCAGGCCGAACTTATCGCCGAACATGTTATACGTCACCTCCGCCCGTGGGCATGAGCACGAAGCAGTCGTGTCCCAGCAGTGTGGCGTTGATGACCTGTAGCTGGTTGGGCCGGAACGAGCGCAGGCCGAACTTTTCGCCGAACATCTCCATCATGAGCGACGAGTGCGGGTAGTCCATGCCGTCGAACTCGCCTGCGAAATGCGACCTTGTTGTACAGAGACTAGGGAAATTTAATGGAACAAATGTCTGATGGCGACAGATCCTTTAGATTTATGTCTTAAGATGTCTAAAAGTAAAGTACGCTCGCCAGCATGACTAACCAACATAAGGATTTAGATTTGTCTGTATACAACACAATACAATATGAACTATTCGTTTAAACCATATCGCGTATCAAAAGGCATCCTCCTCTTTAATGGAATTTATACCATTCCAAATTGGAACAGCATTACATTGGAATAGCATTTCATTTGTTTTGTTTTCTTCAATTTTAAAACAAAACAAACTCTACTCTATTTCCTACTACAGTTGATTCAAATTTCATTAACAATTTGTAATGTATGCTGAGCGGCTAGATGACCTGGAATCGCATTTATAAGCGTGTCAGATGCTTTGATATTGTACGGAAAGACAAAAAGAGTGGTCAACCACAATATGTTGACTCAACTCCATTAAAAACACCCTATTTCTTACCTGTAATTCCATCATTCTGAGTCCCCTCATGGAAATTCCCCATGCCCTTATACTTCGGCACTTCCGTCTCCAGCACAGAATTCTCCATCAACTTGACGACTTCCGGCTCCGTCGTCAAAGCCAACTCCATGTCATCCTCAAAGTCCTCTAGTTTGTACTCCGGCCATCCATCGTCATCCACCGCAACCTCTTTACCATTCAACATCTGTGTGTTACTTATGCTTGGCAGAGAATCGCTTATATTAATAACGCTGGCTTTGGAACTTTCTGGAATGATGTCCGTATCATCGTCCATGTCTAAAGGCACCTCGTAGTCGTTTTCGTCGTAGTCTTGGACAGGTTCTTTGACTATAGGTGAAACGGCTGTGCACGGTTTACTAAATGATGTTTTACTTAACTCAGGTGGTTGGAAACCTACTGAGCTGTTAGCTATAGGCACGTATTTAGGAGGTTCTTCAGTGACTACCGGTTTTAGTTTTTCAGAAGCGTATTTAAATCTTTCCAATGTCTTTGACGGTACGTCTCTAATTGGTGTTGTATTGTCTTCACTCAATCTAGACGGCTTTTTAAACACGAATTTCCCTTTACTTTTATTCGAATTTTCTGGGGTATCTAAATTCTCTACATCTGATTGAGCACTGTCATTGCTAGTTGTATTATTACAAGGCGAAAACGCGTCAAAAGAGAGAGATTTCTTAGCCATTAAGTCAGAATATATCGTTTTATTTGGTACTGCTTTATTGAATGTGTATGTTTCTGGTGTCGAAGTATCAGATGCTGTGACAGATCTTTCCCCATTTAGAAGATGTTCGTTTCGTGGCATTTCAAAATCATTTAGATCATCATAGTCATCTAGTAATGATGGACTCTCTCGCCCGTTGGTACTAGGTTGGCTATTTAAATTAGAAACCCGAGTCAATTTATCTGGTTTTTTTACCATTGCTGCCTTTAGTTTCGATTTCAACAGCTTCATTTTGGCGTATGTTTTATTGTCGTAACCGGGGAATTTATCTTTAATACAATTGGGTATTCTGTCAAATGCATCACTTATTTTCTCTAAAACCTCTATGTACATTGTTTTACAGTCATCTATGTCCTTTGTTCGAAGCTTGCCATCCTATAATAATGTCAAAAGATAACTATCATTACAAAATATCAACATAATATAGAAGCTAAAGAAAAAATTATGCAAGGGCGTATCAAGAGCTCAAAACAGTTGCAGAGAAAAGAACAGAATGGCGATTACTCCACCGACTCTTGTACGAGCCCGGCTCTTAAGTTTATGATGATGATGATGATGATAGAAGTGTACAGTTTTACCGAAATAAGAGCTATGGAACATAATATTTATGACTAAGTTGTATGCACCCATATTATTAAGTTCTTGACTGTCGAAAATTATAATTTTAACCTGGGCTCCTTTAGGGCACACCCGGGAATAACGCTACGAGGATGATAGAATTTATTAATGGATGTATAAATAATAGGGTGTGGTATTTTACCTCACTTGCTTTCTTTAAAGCTGAATGATGAGAGATCTTCTGCAAGAATCCTGATATTGTGCTATCTAATTTTAGATTCTTCAGAGGATCCTTATCCTTCCTGGGACTTGTTTTGTCTGGAGTCTTGCAGATCTTCTTTTCTGGTAACCTATCCCTAGTTTCATGTTTGGAAGGTGACGGACTGGAACTGATTCTGATGGACCTGTTTTGTTTTGGTGTGGGGGTTTTATTATTTGGTAAAAATGCTTCTGGTAGTTCCATTGAGTCATCCTGAAAGGTAAATAAAATAGGCCATTCAAAGATTTTTTTTTATATATTTTTAAATGTTCGTATAGATTCGATAGTCAACTGGTATTTTTATTACCTCAAAATAATATCGCTTTATGCAATTAGGTGTGCCCACACTGGACGCATGCTCAGCCGAGCGGCTCCCCGACGCATGCGCTCGGTCGAATTTGCTCACCGAGCAACGTCCACACTGAGCGCGCACGCTAGGGCGAGCCGCGCTCGGCTGAGCATGCGTCCAGTGTGAACAGACCTAATAAATAATGGATGAAATTTGAACGTTATATTATAATTATATTCGCGCCAAAAATGCAGCCGCCATTATCGTGACGTCATACATAACAAAAAATAAACATAGAAACGTCAAATGTTTCCATCTGATTTTTGCATTTGCTGTTCTGACGTCACTGAAGACATAATGGCCATTTTCATATGACTCAATTCATTTATTTGTCTGTAAAACATAGGTACAGTCACCAGCATAAATATATGATGGAACAAAGGCCGCAAAAATATCTGGTGACAACTCTATTCCTAGAGCCGTAAGAGCGTGTCAGATATTTTTGCGGCCTTTGATTCATCATATATTTATGCCGGTGACTGTACAAATACATTGGTGTTATAACAGTCTGGCCATGAGGCGTACAAATGGTCATTAGCAAATGAAAAAGGTACATTTTGGAATTTGGCATTAATAAATTACAATACTATAAAAAAACTAAAATATTCGGTACATCATGCTTCGGTATGTCATATTAATTATCAGTCAAAGGTAGTCACTACAAAATTATCTTACATGGAGAAAAACATAACAATCACAACAAAAAGAAAAAAACCGGCCAAGTGCGAGTCGGACTCGCGCACGAAGGGTTCCGTACCATTATCTATAAAAATCCATTTAATTCTGTGTTTTTAGTATTTGTTGTTATAGCGGCAACAGAAATACATCATCTGTGAAAATTCCAACTGGAACTATCACGGTATCACAGATATACAGCCTATGAGATACAGCCTGGTGACAGACAGACGGACAGATGGACGGATGGACGGACGGACAGCGGAGTCTTAGTAATAGGGTCCCGTTTTACTCTTTGAGTACGGAACCCTAAAAATGACATCTGTATGCAGCAAATGACTCACCACATCCATAGCAAACATGTCATTACTGTGGTTCACTGTGTGATTGTTTAGTTTCAAGGGCTGGCTGAAGGCTGATTTAGGGGTGTTCACTATCGGGGTCACAGGAACTATGTGGTTATGTCTGGGCGGGGGCTGAAAAGAGATAGAAAAGTAAAGCTGAGTTTTACTTCTAGAAAGAAGTTTTAATTCTGGTAAGGGTTTAAAGCCTCGGGTAACCATGACGAAACCGTTTTCAAAATTGAAATTCTAATAATTAAAATTTACTATGATATTAGCAAAAATTAACAATAAATATTCATAAAAATACATCAATTTAGGTGTTCGAGCCTTCGCTTGAACCACTGTGAGATTACCCTTTCTATGTTCATAACTATATATACGTCATATCTGTGCGTTAGAAGAGTACTAACCCTTGACGTCACTATACTTGTCTCTATCTAGCCCCGCATCGGCGGCGCGCGTTGGATTCTTGCTTCAGTACAAAGACTACAATATACATACTGAGATAGACAGGCAACTCGACCAAATTGAGAAGGCATTTAATGCTTGCGTATACAGGCGCCATCTCTTCTGCGGTAGTTACAACTTTTCTTTGAATGTACAAAACATACAAAAAGTGCGTCGGTCGTAGGGATCGAACCCCGGATCATCGACTCCAAATACCACCGTCTGTACCCCTAGGCTACTGATGCCTTGTGACAATACGGCGAATTTTGAAATACCTTGACAGCCTAGCCTAGCAATCGCTAGAGCTTCAGAGAGTTCGCCAGCTATCAAGAAGGTGGCACTGTTTTCAATAAGAAACTGGATTTGCATTAAGTTCTAAGTTCGCATAGCATGCTTCAGTACGCTTTTCTATGTTCGAGTGAGCGCACGCGTTCACCAGTATTTCTATAATATTAATTTCAATAGTGAGCTGACGTCTCGATCTATATCAAGTGCCGCTTCAAATATGTACGGCCTGTCGCATTGATTGAGACATCTACTAGCAAATACCGAGTTTTCTACCAACATCAACCAGACCATTTTTTCCGCTCGGCGGCCAGGCCCCAGCGACGAGTCAAACGCCCACGTCTTTTTAAAGACGTATGGTCTTGGTATGTCGCCTCAAATGGCACCGAGCATGGCCTTGAAAGTGCATGCCCACAGTGGTTGAAGCTTCGACTGAAAACTAAATATCCGTTCGGGCTTGATCCCAACGACGCTTCCGCTCTGCATGCGCCCCCGTGCCAGCGACGATTTATCCCCCGCACCGTTGTGTGCAAAATGAGACTACGCTAGCGGCCCCTTGCCGTGTAAAATGTCGTCTCACTTAGATGACATAAAGTCTAAAACGACGCCATTTCGTATGCGTGACAACGCGGTGCCTGGTCGCCAAAAAGTACGACTTATATGCGAAACGACTTGTAGTATAAAACGTCGTTTCGCAGTGAAGCGATGTGTCGTATCGCATTGAAGCGACGTGTCGTTTCGCAATGAAGTGACGTCGTATAGCAGTGAAGCGACGTATCGTTTAGAATTGAAGCGACGTGTCGTTTAGAATTTAAGCGACGTGTCGTTTAGAATTTAAGCGACGTGTCGTACTAAACCAACAGACACATAAGGACATACTTCATGTAGAAGTTGAATATCAGGCTAGAGTATCTATATTCACGCCTCAATCGGCAAGAACCACCGTCGATTCCTATTTTTATCCTACCAGGAGATGACCTGTCTCCCTTTCGAACTAGGCGCATTTGCGGCAGTTTCGAAAATAACGAACTGGGTCGCACAAATGCACAGCAACGTATAGGAAAAAGGGCCTCCGGGTCCTGGATTACTTAAACGACCCTCTGATCACTCATTAGGAACAATCGATTTTAGAGGAGCCAATATTTACCTAAGAAATGAAGCTACTAACGCAGTTCCTGGTAACGCAGTGGGAGATTTGGGATGGCACTTCAATCATGCAAAGCTTCCAGCTATAACGTTCCATTAAGAAGCTATTAAAAAGGGACCGATGGAGCTTGCACGATACCAAAGTACGTAATACTGGGGAAGCTGAATTTCACATAATTCACAGTCCCTCTAGGTCATTTTCATTGTCACCCCGTGTAGAAACGTCACGGGTGTCACCAGTGAAAGCTCCACATCAGTAGTTTCCCATACGAGAAACCGCACATAAAGCTAAACTAGTGGATGAAAAATATGTACAGGAACTCTTCAATTCACCACGAGAGTCCCTCCGTATTTATGGGGTGCCGTTGTCAAAAGTCGCCACCTAGAAGGCAAGTGGTCTGAATAACAGAGGGCATGGCACAGCACCATGAAAGAGCTTTGGACTGTATACGAAGTCGTCTGACACCTTGGGAGCGAATTTTCAGGGTAGAACTGTCATGCTACAGGCAGACAATCAAACGACGGTAGTCTACTTAAACAAACAGGGAGGCTTAAATCAGCGAGACTCCTGATAGCAGCGAAGCGGGCAAATGCGATGTCACTTGATCGCTCGACAAAGCCCGGGAATATGAAACGCAATAGCAGACAGCCTATTAAGAGGCAAAACATTACCAGAATGGCATCTCATGGAGAAAGCCCAGGCGTCGATTTTCAAAGGAATCAAGATATGAGAGTAGAGATCGATTGTTTTGCCTTAGCGACGTCAGCAGTGTTATCAGCTTATGAGAGCGAAAACGCCAATGACAGAAGTAGCCAGTTCGTGGATGGGCACTACACTACAGCTTTGGGTGGATATTCCCACCACCAGCACCGATTTGGAGGGTGCTGAATCACCAAAAAGTTCGTCAGAACGCTAGGTTCGTGATAGGTCCGATTTGGGACAGAGTTTTCTAGATCCCGAGACTGAACATGAGGATAGTCATAGCAACCCTTTGGATCCCAGAACCTTACAGAAACGTAATAGATCTCCGTACTAGACTTCCTTCTTCAGGAATATACCAACCGTAATTGGGGGCCTGGTTAGTTCGGACTGGAATGTTTATACGATGATGTCACAAACTGGAACCAAGATGACATAAATATATTGGAGTCTTGATGGAGTGGGTCAACTAACAAAATGTATAAACCTGCCTGGAAAAGACGGTTAGTCTGGCTGGACAGGAGAAATAAAGATATATCTATGTTTAGCCCCAAGAACAACAGCTGTAGTGTGCATAAGTCGGTATGGCAAGTTTAGGAACCTGGGCAGATCACAGAAAATTATTTCCCAGTTTTCCCACAACTTGGTAAGACTAAAGGGGTAAAACAAGTATATTCGCGAGCTATCTTCCAGTCCAAAAAATTACTATCACTTAGACTAAAATAATCAAATCGAGAAGAATATAGCTGACAAAGGTTTTAACCACTGTACTCGTATGCAAAGCTCGTATGTACATATGTATGTTGTTACCAGCACAATTAAAAATTGGTTTTAATATATATTAAAGAGCCAACAAACTGCCTTGCTGTTTGAAGAAAGTTATATATTTATGCAATGTAACAAAGTTATTAAATGATAACAGTAATAATAATTTCTTTGCAACATCCATGATCTAACCCTATTGATTATCGATAGCGAGATTCTTGAGCGAGCGAGCGAGCGAGCTAGCGAGATTTTGTGACCAAGGTACGAGTCCAACACGGCTCAAACGCTTATCGTCAATCATGGTCGCTCTTGAAGAGTGGATCAGGCCCCGTAGCATGGATGGCCTTATCACGTGATAAGTGATAGGATAGAGCTGCCGTCCCTGGCTGACACCGTTCGATAGAATGAGACGACGCGTTTATCCTATCACTTATCGCGTGATAACGCCATCCATGCTACGGAGCCTGGAAACTCAGATGTTCGTTTTGATTTAAGGTGGTGTATACACCTGTTGGACCAGTTGGTAGTGGACTGATGACCTGGTAAAGGTCGCGGGGTGCAGGGCTGGTATGACGATACACCATAACACCAGTTAATCTAATTGTCGAGGTTCGAACAACCTAGTCAACTTATTTATTTCCACAAGCGGCCCAATCAGATATGCATCTCGTACTTTATATAAAACCATATTCAAGAAAGCAGGTATTTCAGCAACAGCTGGCAGTTTTACAGAAGCTGTTGCGACACATAGCTGAACTAGTAATTTGTATAGGTATTGATGAATCTTACATAACCTTACCCAAGTGGAGATCAAAAATACTACTCTCCACTAGGGGAGTTAAACCTCCCCTAGGACGTAACGAAAATATCTTAACAGATAATTTTGTAGCATTGTTATTTAACTTTTGACGCAGGTTAATTTATTTTGGCGCATCGTTGATTATCACATTTATCACTCTGAATAAACAGGTCATTGATCTAATTGACACTTTATTGTAAAAATAACTTAATTTCCTTCACAGTACGCTTTTTGATACACTAGCTAGCCCCTTATACTTTTAAGGCTCAAGCGGCGCCGGCAGATAATAAACACGTCTCACAGTGGTTCAAGCGAAGGCTCGAACACCTAAATAGAACCGTTTTTCCCCCGAAGGGTATAAAACGGATATTTAGGTTTCAGCCGAAGCTTGAACCACCCCTTAAGGGCCTTGCCGGCTGAATGTACTGAAGCAAGAATCCACCGCGCGCCGCCGATGCGGGGCTAGACAGAGAAGAGTATAGTGTGGGGTTAGTTCCAGGAGTGAGAAAAACTATGTAATTGCTATAATAAGATTTATTCAATCATCACACTTTAGTCGTTTAAAATCACTTTCATAACCGTCCGTACTATCCGGCTGCCGCCAACGTAATGATCGTGCGCCGATCTTGTCGCTCGACTATCACTCGGTAACCGTTAAGCCACACCAGAGGGCACTCTATCGGAAATAGTCAAATCAAGAACTTCGGTTTATCGAGAAATAGTTTAGTGGCTTACATGTAGTCATTTATACACTTAAATTATATAAGATTAATATTATACATGTCATCATCAAGCTAACAATAGTGACGTCAAGGGTTAGTACTCTTCTAACGCACAAATATGAACATAGAAAGGGTAATCTCACAGTGGTTCAAGCTTCGGCTGAAACCTAAATATCCGTTTTATACCCTTCGGGGGAAAAACGGTTCTATTTGATTATTCCTACTTTATATAGCAAAAGTACAAAAATATTGTACAGAAAACTCATGCATAATCAGAAAACTAAGAAAGTTTACATACTTGGTGTGAAGGGATATCAGCTGGATTCTGTTTGAAAGGCGGTGGTGTCCCTGAAATAAACAAAGAAAACTTATCATCATTGTGGCCCTATCCCGTTGATTCGGGTTGATGCAGCATATTGTAGTCGCACACGTCAGGAATGGGGAACTTGCATTGCAGTCCCATGCAATGCAAGTTCCAAAAAATTTCAAATAAATTGCACTCAATTGATGATTTAGTATATTTAAGGTGATATTAATTATGATCACCGTAATGTGTACTGTTAGTACTAGGCTAATACTTAGTATTGGCTTAGGCTGAAAGTAGGCATTATTGAATGTATACCAACATGTATGCAACAAATGCGAGCTTTTCTAATCAAGCATAAAAATGTTATTCGTTATTGTACCTAAAGAGTACACTAATATTGATTAAGTGTAAATAAAAAATAGCTAAATGCCTGGATGAGCTATCAAAAAGATTAAAATGAGCGCATTAGCTCACTAAACTGTTCGTGTATTATGTTTTTGCTGTCTAGGATATAAATGTACACTAGATAAGTAAGATACTGTTGTACTTATTGTTATTAATAAAGACATTTTATAAAGAAAGACTCAATTGATGCGGATATACCTACGTAGAAATGTCATACAGAAGAAAAAAAGCGGCCAAGTGCGAGTCGGACTCGCACATGAAGGGTTCCGTGAAATAAATTGCGGTTCACGATTTATGACGTATTAAAAAAAAACTGCTTACTAGATCTCGTTCAAACCAATTTTCGGTGGAAGTTTACATGGTAATGTACATCATATATTTTTTTTAGTTTTATCATTCTCTTATTTTAGAAGTTACAGGGGGGGGACACACATTTTACCACTTTGGAAGTGTCTCTCGCGCAAACTCTTCAGTTTAGAAAAAAATGATATTAGAAACCTCAATATCATTTTTAAAGACCTATCCATTGATACCCCACACGTATGGGTTTGATGAAAAAAAATTTTTTGAGTTTCAGTTCTGAGTATGGGGACCCCTAAAACTTAATGTTTTTTTTCGATTTTTGTGTGAAAATCTTAATGCGGTTCACAGAATACATCTACTTACCAAATTTCAACAGTATAGCTCTTATAGTTTCGGAAAAAAGTGGCTGTGACATACGGACGGACAGACAGACAGACAGACAGACGGACGGACATGACGAATCTATAAGGGTTCCGTTTTTTGCCATTTGGCTACGGAACCCTAAAAAAACGATTGTATTAGTTTTATGACGTCACCATACACGTAATGGGCCCTTCTGTATATAATAGATTGCCAATAAGCATAATAGACGCCCCTAGTCTGGTCAGTTTCAAAAATAAACTTAAGGCATGGCTTGTTGAGCAGTCGTTCTATAGTATTGAAGAGTTTTTAAATTCAGAATAGTATAATTAATAGCCAACTATGCTAATAACCTAAGCTTATGTTAATACTATAGGTATATATTTTACTATTATGTTGACATGTCATTTTTTTATTACCAATAAATTATAAGTATGAGTATGAGTATCTCACGTTAAAATGGCGAAAAAAATATCATTATATTGTTTCAAAACGGAACAAAACAAAAGCAACTCTTTTTATTTTAAATAAGTGGACTTATTTAAATTGATGTTTTACATGGGTCTAAAGGAATATTTATTTACCTTTATTTCTGTCATTTGCGATGATAATGATTCTGCTGGTTTCGATGATTCGGTTATCTGCGACTATGACCGCCAACCCATGTTGAAAAGTCAGAAATAAAGGTAACTAAATATCGCGTTAGACCCGTGTAAAACATTAATTTAAATATGTGTACCAAGCGCGAGAGTTTAGTGTTATAACTCTTGGCATAAATTCCATTAAAGAGGATGCCTTTTAATAGGCCATTGGGTGGTTAGTGGTCATCACAAAAATGTTGCACTGCTTTTTAAGTGCTTACTATTTTCACTAAAATTCTTAAGAAACAGTTCACATATTATATGAATACTCACAAGGATTGGAAGTAGGAGTTGATTTGGACTTCCATACAAATTTCGATTTCTTTTCTGAGGCCTGCTCATTGTCGCCGCTGAGGAATAAGAATATTTTATAAAGCAACATAAACACTAAGCTGACCAGGCGCAAGTTCTCAAGTGCCGCAAGTACTCATCTTTATTAAAGACTACTAGTTTGTGGCGCTTGCAGTGGTGAAACTTGGACCCTGGTCGGCTACATAAAGGATTTTATCAGAGCTGTTGTTGTGGCTGGTCGAAACCGCAGGGGACCCCAGAGCCGGTGCTTACCTCGCGCACAAAATTTCTCTGGCTATACAAAGGGGTCACGCGGCCAGCGTATCGGGGATCATGCCACAGGTGGACCTTTTGGTTGGTGTTTTCTTTTTATAGTTGGGTTTTTAGTATGTAGGTAACTTTCATTCTTTGTTTGTTTTGTTATTTTAATATTATGTTTCTAAGTTACTATGAATATTGTGTTTGTATTTCGTTTAAATGACTGTGTGTTTTTTATGAAATAATAGTGACTTAGGTAAAACATGAAAAAAAGTACCTAATTTAACTACCCACAAAAGTATCAATACATAGAAATAATTAGATAAAGTAAGTATCAGCGTCAGCTGCCTGTCTATACTAAAATACTAATAATATGTATATAATCCTCTAATATTTCAGACAGAATGCAAAAGCATATGTAAATAAAGCTTTGCTTTATTTTATTGTTATTGTCTTTTTTTACATCTCAGCATCTTTACCCATAGGTATATCTGAAATCATTTCTATGACCATTTTTTAAACATATTATTACTAAATACATCAATCAGGCCCGAGAATAAAGGGATCAAAAATATACCCACCTTGGAGTTGGACTATTATTCCGTGAAGATTCTCGACTGCTCTTTTTCACAAAATTCATCAGAGATGACTGTTTGTTGGACATAGACATTTTATTCGTGGCCATGTCATTTATTTAACTTTTATAAATTTCGGAGCGAAGCTAAATAAATAATATAATATTTCTTCTATTCCTAGTTTTCCCTCTTTCTTTAGATCTATTTTTCTTGTTGCTGAATGCTGTCACTGTCATGTCATATGTTGCGAAGAATGAAGCGTTCGGATTCTTTATGTATAGCGATGTTCGCACATTAGCGCAATTTTTTAATTAATTATTAATCACTTATTAATTAAACATTTAAACAAACTATTTATTGAATTGTTCATTTGCGTACTTGCTTCGTCGGAATATATTGACGAAGAAACTCTTCCAACCGCTTCACTGTATATTTTGGTATTCGAATTATTCAAAATGCCAAACTTGCAAGACAAAAAAAAACAAATAGGCGTGTTCACATCTCTATAATTATTATTCATAGTACTCTTTGGTTCACATTATCCAGCCGTTATCGCTGACGAATCCGAATAAATCGACGAAAATAATATAAATAATAACATTATAGGTTGTAGGGGAAAAAAGTACTTTTTCATTCTGTAACAAACTTTGAGTAGATAAATTTAATTAGTCTGAGGTAACAAACCCTGACCGAGGTCATTCTATCTTGACAAGTTTGACATTTCTTTTCCAAAGTTGACAACCCTTTCAGCTTCAGCGGTCAGCCGTTTCGTTTTGCAATTGACGTTTGTTGTGTAAAATAAATGTGAATTGAAAAATTGAAAATGTCGCTCAGAAAAGTACTTTTCCTAACTAAAGCGGCGTGTTGTAATACAGTTAAGCTGCAAAAGACAAATTTCTCTCGACATAAAATGTGTTTCGTGAGTGCGAACTCCCTCAGATTCTACGCTACCGAAAATATAGGTTAGATCGATTTCTTATTTTATGGAGGTTTTAGAATAAAACTGTCGATCTTTGTAATGATTCAGTAGTTATACAACATTTAAAACTGTTATTAAGCATATTTAAATGTATTATAAATATATCTCATTCACTTTATATATCAGAATTTAAGTAATTCAACTTGTGCAATTTAACCATATTTTAACAAAAAGTGCTCAAAATACAATACATAAGTCTGCTTCTACAAACCCTATAGGAAAACCATACTAATAAATTAATAAATAATCCTATCCCTTCATATGTCTAAGCACTGATCAGTGCTACTGAAAATTGACTCTATGACAGATACGAAAAGTTCAAAATCCTTCAGCAATGTCAGCGTCAAAGCATCCAAAAGGTTAAGTCAAGCTTCTTACTTTCCAGGTGATAAAAACAAGTCAGGGGCACCAGACGAGAAGGTGGACATCCTGGGCCGGTTCTTCCCACAGAACACGGACACACGGAAACACGGTTCTTCCCACACGGACGAGGCAAAGAGGATAAAAAATGAGCAAGAGAACTTTGAGAAAGAGAATAAGGAGAAAACAGAGGAGAATGAAAAGAGCTGGCGCAGGATGAAAATTGGGTATGTTTAATTTAAAAATATGACATAGAATATTAACAATTTTGTTTTGATTGAATTATTTTAAATAAAAAAATACTGAGGGGCAATCTTACATTAATCATAGCCAAATAGTGTAGTGTAAGCTTATTAAAGCTTGTTATGGGTTGTAGTCAATAACATATGGGTGATTCTACGAGAGTTCCAACCGCCGTCAGTCTGCTGCTCGCATTATTGTCAATGTACCGGCAAACTGGCATGGCATCTTCAGGTATTTGAAACAAGTCGAGGACTACTACCAATTTATTGGGAAAGGGGATTCAAATCTGTAAGAACTTTGACAATAATGCGAGCAGCGGACTGACGGTTGGAACACTCATAGAATCACCCATATATTATGTACTTGTAGAGATACGCTTAAATGCATAAAATAAAATAAAATAAAATAAAAATAGCCTTTATTGCTGAGGTTTAACAATTTTCAAGAAAACTTAAACTACATACTTTACTTATTATTTACTTCTACTTCTAACTATTTCCATCGACAACCTCAACTTGTCTTCCGACATAGGCCTCCTCCAAAGCTTTCCACGCCTCGCGATCCCTTGCGTCCCGCAGCCACACTCCTCCACCAATCTTTTTAAGGTCATCTGACCATCTTAGAATGGGTCTTCCTCTTTTTCTTTTATTTCCTCTTGGGTACCACTCAACTATTTCTTTTGTCCATTTACCTAAGTTTTGTCTTATCATGTGGCCTGTCCAGCGCCACTTTTGTTGCTTCACTATCTTACCAATGCTTTTGCTCTTTGATTTGGCTTTAATTACCGATAATTTAACTCTATCTTTAAGTTTTATATTTAGCACGCTCCTTTCCATGTGGTTTTGACATGTAGCAAGTTTTTGGTAGTGCTTTTTTGTAATTGCCCAAGTTTGGCATCCATAAGTTATCACCGGTATACCGCAGGAGTCAAGAACCCTACATTTTTGACTTGTTGGTATTTCCTTTGCCTTCATAACTTCTTTTAGTGACCAAAACTTCTTCCATGCGTTTGAGGTTCTTTTTTCAATTTCTTTACTTATTTGGTCTAATGGTGATATTATCTGCCCAAGATATACATATTCCTTGACATACTCAATGGTGCTTCCGTTTATTATGATTTGCTCTTCATTACTATTATTTGTCATCAGCTTTGTTTTAGACATATTCATGGATAGACCGCTTAAATGCATAGAAAACATTAAAGACATTAGACATTAGACATTCATAGAAAATATAAAGTTGATGATTGGCCATTCTCTGAATATTATAAATGCGAAAGTTCGTATAGGTTATCAGAGGGACATAATATGAAGATGCTGAAGGAAATTGTATTTATACAATGGATATTAAAAACGTAGTAGCTGATTCTCCTGATGTTTGTCTGCGATCATACTCCATCAGGCCATAAAAAACATATAAAAAATTTTTGATAGAGTTTAGGTGAGCACAGAGAAAATTAAGAGTATTATTATCGTATGGATAAAGCTGTGTAGACCTAACAGTGCCATCTTTGGATGTTTAGATGTTTGCATGTTTGTTACTCAAATCACGAAAAAACGGCTGAACGGATAAAGGTGATTTTTTGTATGCAAATAGGCTATAGCCTGGATTAACATATAGAATATTTTTTTAATCCGGGCATTCATCCCTCAAAGGGATTAAATCGGGAGTGGAAGTATTGTCCAGTCGCCATCACATACATCGGAGCAAACAAGCCCGTCACAAACATCGGAACACTCCTCTATTTTCAAGGCATTAGGGTGCATGTGCCGATATTTTTGAACATATTTGATCTAAATATTTCTAAACAATTTTTCCATACTTAATATTATAAATGCGAAAGTGTGTATGTCTGTTACCTCTTCACGCTTAAACTGATGAACCGCATTCGATGAAATTTGGTATAGAGATAGTTTGAGTCTCGGGTAAGGACATAGGATAGATTTTATCCCAGAAATTATCCCCTAAGGAATAAATGGGGGTGAAAATTTGTATAGAGCTATCATATAAACGGACAAAGTCGTTGGCAGAAGCTAGTATTTTATAAGACTACTAGATAACTATAGAAAATATTTGAATCCACAGATTCGGAGTATTCGGTGGAGCAATGACAGTGATGGGCGGTTGCATGGTCATCGAAATGGGTGCTCCGCGGCGTGGAGAGGATGGTGCTCTGCTGGAGGATGAGTTCTCACACCTGCCCGTGCCACTGCAGTATCTGAAGAGGACTTGGAAGGAGCTCACGTTTTATGAGAAGGTGAGCTTATGCAATAGGGTATTTGACAACAGTGAAAATAAATTGTTTTTTCATTCGCAATAGATAAACATTACGAAAATACTCAGAAAGTATCAACCTTTCAATTATATTTGTTATTTTAAGATTTTTAAATTCATAAAAACTAACAATGTATTTAGTCATTTGTAGTTATTCAATACCTATTCTTTATACATCTAAACACTCAACTCAAGACTTATGATTAATATTATTGGGATCCATTGTATTGTACAAGTACTTAGATAGACGTAGTGTTACGACCAACCCTGTCGAAGGGACTCGTCTGAAAACCAGCGCAAGGCTCCAAGCCTTGCACATGCTGAGACGAGCACCCATTGCCCAATCCAACGGATTTTAGTACTTTAAGTTATAATTCTAAGATATTGTTTAAGTTTTTTAATTGTACTTATGTCAAACGTTGTACTTTGTGTTCTTTTTGGCAATAAATTTATTTGAATTTGAATATAATATAAGTGTTCTGTTATAAAATAAAAAATAAAATAAAATAAAATGCATTTATTTCAGACAACTTAAAAAAGATCCATAGGTTGTTAGTAACTTGACTGACATGACTTATATAACTATGTTAGGCCTTACACTTAAATAACTACTACTGCTAATAACTTAGTTATAGAGCTTAATCATAGATTTGGCTCTTCTTCTGCATGTCCGCTTGCCAAGTGGCAAAGGCCACCACCAATCTTCTCCATTCTGGCCTCTCTGTGGCCACCCTGCCCTGCCCTGCCATGTCTTTCCCGCTACCTGTCTGATGTCGTTGTCCCATCGTTTGGGTATTGTTCCCATGGGACAACGATGGGTGACCAGTATTTCACACTAAAGCTGTATCTCAACTAGAGTCTCTCAAGACCCATGCTAACATGTGACCAATGCACCGCCTAGTGCCTTCGGTATGCGTAAATTTATTGTACCTAGGCTGTGAGTGTGTCAAATCGAACGTTTATAGAGATTTGTTTTAATGCTTTAAGCTATATTATGTGACGTTATCAGGGTGAAGAGACCTTGTTGTTGGTATGGAGCTACTGAAGGTCCCAGAATCTACATACAATTAGCTAATGAACCGTGTAATAATTATGTATGTAAGTCTAATAGATATTTAAAAAAAAAGTTGATAAACAGGAGTGCGAAAAGGCGAGTTGCGAAAATTGAATTTAAACTTATACAGTCAGCAGGAGAAGTAGCTAAGCAGGCCTGGTGTTCAAAATGACCTGCACATGCCTTTATTCTTAAAGAAATTAAATTAAATTAAATATTCATTTATTTCGAACCATTCAGTCCATATCATATTACATTACAAACATTAGGTCATCATCATCATCATATCAGCCGAAAGACGTCCACTGCTGGACATAGGCCTCCCCCAAAGAGTGCCAAAATGACCAGTCCTGCGCCACCCGCATCCAGCGGACTCCCGCGACCCTTACCAGGTCATCAGTCCACCTTGTGGGGGGCCTACCCACGCCTCGCCTTCCGGTACGTGGTCGCCACTCGAGAACCTTTCCGCCCCAACGGCCATCGAACATGTTACATTAGGTACATTAACATAATATGCATTTTTTGATAAAAACTAAGAGCGTATGTAGGTCATTTTGAACACCCAGCCCGCTTAGCTACTTCTGCTGCTGACTGTACACTTTTAAATAGCAAGAAAACAAAATGTATTAAATTCAGTCTTGCTAAAGTCAATACCAGTAAGAATGAACAGGTGAAACTTAATGATGAGTTCATTGAATTTTCTCATAGCACTGTTTTTCTCGGTATTACACTGGATCATAAACTGCAATGGGGATCACATATTTCTTCGTTGTTGGGTAAGAGGCTTAGTTCGGCAGCATATGCAGTCAAAAGAATAAGGCAACTCACCGATGTTGAAACAGTTAGCTAGGTTAGCCTAGGCTTGTTTACTTCTCTTACTTTCACAGCATTATGGCCGCTGATATCCATATCATTTTTCAACCGACGAAAAAAACGGAGGAGGTTCTCAATTCGACGCGTATATATTTTTTTTTGTATGTATGACCACGCATAACTTTTTACAGAGTAGTTCGATTTTGATAATTGTTTTTTTATTGGAAAGGGTATAACCCGAAGTTGGTCCCATATAAATTTGGAAACAAAAAAACCTAAGGGTACGAAAATAGGGGATGATAGATTTTTCGTCGGTTAAAACTTTGTTTTCAAAGTAAATTATGTATTACAAAAAAGAGCGATTCGCGCGATTTATCAGTTAGGATCTCGCATTTCATTAAGAGAAAAATTCAAGCAAATCAACATTTTGACGTTTGCTTCTCAATATATTTTTCAATTCAATTCAATTCAATTCATTTATTCAGGGACTAACATGGATCATTATTGTTAGTAATAAAATAATACTTAGCTTAGTATTAGTAACTACAAAAATAATAGAATAGCACACATAGTCAATTTAAAACAATAATAATACAATTTATAATTTAGGCCAGAATGAAATTTACATTAAAGGTAAGTAGCTAAGTACAGTCAATTAAAATAATATGTATATGACAAATTCAAATTAAAAATGTACAGGATGTCAAGTTAAAAAATTAATTACTCATTTAAATCACAAAATGTCAAATGTTATGCGACCTCGTAGTTAACATGTGTGTTTGTGTGCATCATACAGCAGTGGTTTAGATACCCACAGTCCATCCGTTCAGCGATCATTTTCAGGATGCTGTTGGCACTGGCCCGTACCCTACGCACCAGGGATGTACATCGCTTGCGAATAGTAGTGTGGAAACAGTCCACCCTCGCCTCTGCGAACATCCCTGACGCGCTGCAATATCGGGGCAGCGCCATCAGCATCCTGAATGCGTTATTAAATTGAACACGAAGAGCACTGTATTGTGTCTGAGTATAGTTCGCCCACAGGCCGCTGGTATATAAGGACTGGTTTTGAAATTGTTTTGTATGTTAAACGAAATCTACATTTATTTAAACTAAACAGTGACTATCACTCGCTCAATACTAGAAATAAGGATAAACTTTCCGTGCCCCGTTATCGTTTACAAAAGGTGAGTTCGTCTTTTATGGGAAATTGTGTGCGTTTTTATAACAAATTTCCCAAAAATGTACAAGGTTTGTCATTAAATAAGTTTAAGTTGTTTATAAAAAGCCATTTAGTTAGTAAGGCCTATTACACGATAAGCGACTTTATAAATGACAAAGACGCCTTTAAATGATTTTTATTATTATTATTTTCTCTCTGTGTACTGACAAACTGACATACCCTAATTTTTAATTTGTTTTATATAATCCTGACATATATTTTTCCCTAGTTCTAATAATATGTTTTATTCTATTTTTGACATTGTGAAAACAGAATTCATGTTTGTAAGTTAACATGTGCCTAATTGTAAATGTAAATGAACTTTGACCTACTTATAACATATTGACATGTAAACATGTAAACTAGTGATATTTGACATTATTATAGTTATATATTAACAACTATAATTACCCTTTCAAACTTTAAGTTTGTTATATAATACTAGTACTACTTATTCATTACTTAATCTGTGATAATACTGTAAAAGTGTAAAAATACATTGAAGTACTAAAGAAATGAAAATATACTTTGACCTTCAAAAAGTGTTCTGTATGATTTTGAATAAAATATTTTGACTTTGACTCCAAAAAAGTACATTATTGTCGGAAGTTACATAGTCCCTTTACATAGATAACGCCATATATTTACTGTGACTACGTGTTGGCTTTTGACATGATCATTATAATCAACGTCAGTTTTGGTTGCTAGGGACTAAGTATAAGCCTCAGGGCAGTTTTTCTCATTGGTCATTCTGGAGACGTAGCCAGGGTCCCCGCAACTGGTAGGGCCTCCAAGGGGTGCCCTAGGTACACCCAGTGCAGGGACTAAACTACCTACTGTGTGAAGACCGAATATCCTAAAATGCTCAGGGCTCTAATAAATAGATTAAATACACTCCAAACTTCTTGTTCGTCATATCCCTGGGGGCACTCTTATATTTAAAATTTATTGCACAAAAATACAAAAAAAATAATGTACAAATGTTGAGCTTAATGCCAAATGGCATTCTCTACCATCTATACCACCACTCTTTACGCTACACCATCTTTCTCCAAGCTGATTGGTGCATGCTGGCATGTAGTGTAGTTCTCGATGCAGACTTTACCGTGTCCAACCAACGCATGGAAATCCATGATTAAAAACTTTCCAGACCTGACTAGATCGCCAAAGACGCTGAGGTTCCAAACAGCCTAGCTTAAAAAGGCCTAACCGTGTTCCAGATGATCAAGGAGCCGTCCCGGGAGAAGCTGCTGCCCGACCCCCTGCCCCCGCAGTACCAGCCCACGTACACACTCGTGCTGGAGTTCACAGACGTACTGGTCCACCCCGACTGGTCCTACCAGACCGGCTGGAGGTATGCTCAAGTCATATATATGTATACTCGATTCATGTATAATTAAAGCAAAATATTTTCATATTTTAACTATTAACATAGTCCATGTTTCTCTAATTAATCTTTTGTGCTAAAAGTAATAAAAGTTTTATTTGGCATATTTTCTTACATTAATTTCCAGAAGTCTCCGCACTAGGCTTCGCCTGTATCGCGGGGAACCAGTTACAAATTACATTTTGGAATTACGTTACAAGTTACATTTAGAGTAAAAACAATAGGAACTTAAAAACTTAAAAAGGGACTTAAACCTTAAAAAATAAAATATTACATTGCACTTTTAGAAAATGACTAAATTGTAAACTTAAGCTAAAGTATAATGTCTAAAATAGCTTCTTTCTCCGCATAAGTTAAGGAGTGAAGAAGATTAGAAGTTAGTTTTTTTGCCTCATTTATAGTAAGACCCTTAAGGTTACAATGCTTTTAAATCTCATTATAAGTGGATACCCTTATATTTTATTAGCGTATAAGATTAGTTGCGATGCTCTTACAGGGCTCATATTTGAGACCGACCTCTACTACCTAAAATGTAATATCTATGTAAGGACATGAATCCAATAAACTTGATCACAGGTTTAAAAAGCGCCCCGGCGTCGACCAGTTCCTCCAAACGGTAGCGGCCTCCGACTTCGAAGTGATCATCTTCACATCCGAGAACGCGTTCATGATCTGGCCGGTCATCGACAAGCTGGACCCCGAGAACAAGATGATCGCGTACCGGCTGTTCCGGGACTCGACGCACTTCGTCGACGGCGTGCACGTCAAGAACCTCGAGGGACTCAACAGGGACCTGTCCAAGGTTGGTTCACACACTAGTTGGAGCCGGACAAGATGATCGCGTACCGGCTGTTCCGGGACTCGACGCACTTCGTCGACGGCGTGCACGTCAAGAACCTCGAGGGACTCAACAGGGACCTGTCCAAGGTTGGTTCACACACTAGTTGGACCCGGACAAGATGATCGCGTACCGGCTGTTCCGGGACTCGACGCACTTCGTCGACGGCGTGCACGTCAAGAACCTCGAGGGACTCAACAGGGACCTGTCCAAGGTTGGTTCACACACTAGTTGGACCCGGACAAGATGATCGCGTACCGGCTGTTCCGGGACTCGACGCACTTCGTCGACGGCGTGCACGTCAAGAACCTCGAGGGACTCAACAGGGACCTGTCCAAGGTTGGTTCACACACTAGTTGGACCCGGACAAGATGATCGCGTACCGGCTGTTCCGGGACTCGACGCACTTCGTCGACGGCGTGCACGTCAAGAACCTCGAGGGACTCAACAGGGACCTGTCCAAGGTTGGTTCACACACTAGTTGGACCCGGACAAGATGATCGCGTACCGGCTGTTCCGGGACTCGACGCACTTCGTCGACGGCGTGCACGTCAAGAACCTCGAGGGACTCAACAGGGACCTGTCCAAGGTTGGTTCACACACTAGTTGGACCCGGACAAGATGATCGCGTACCGGCTGTTCCGGGACTCGACGCACTTCGTCGACGGCGTGCACGTCAAGAACCTCGAGGGACTCAACAGGGACCTGTCCAAGGTTGGTTCACACACTAGTTGGACCCGGACAAGATGATCGCGTACCGGCTGTTCCGGGACTCGACGCACTTCGTCGACGGCGTGCACGTCAAGAACCTCGAGGGACTCAACAGGGACCTGTCCAAGGTTGGTTCACACACTAGTTGGACCCGGACAAGATGATCGCGTACCGGCTGTTCCGGGACTCGACGCACTTCGTCGACGGCGTGCACGTCAAGAACCTCGAGGGACTCAACAGGGACCTGTCCAAGGTTGGTTCACACACTAGTTGGACCCGGACAAGATGATCGCGTACCGGCTGTTCCGGGACTCGAACCACTTCGTCGACGGCGTGCACGTCAAGAACCTCGAGGGACTCAACAGGGACCTGTCCAAGGTTGGTTCACACACTAGTTGGACCCGGACAAGATGATCGCGTACCGGCTGTTCCGGGACTCGACGCACTTCGTCGACGGCGTGCACGTCAAGAACCTCGAGGGACTCAACAGGGACCTGTCCAAGGTTGGTTCACACACTAGTTGGACCC
This sequence comes from Epinotia brunnichana, assembly GCA_963854355.1. Lineage (NCBI taxonomy): Eukaryota > Metazoa > Arthropoda > Insecta > Lepidoptera > Tortricidae > Epinotia > Epinotia brunnichana. Next base: position 26,651,867 of record OY977951.1, on the reverse strand, counting down.
GGACAAGATGATCGCGTACCGGCTGTTCCGGGACTCGACGCACTTCGTCGACGGCGTGCACGTCAAGAACCTCGAGGGACTCAACAGGGACCTGTCCAAGGTTGGTTCACACACTAGTTGGACCCGGACAAGATGATCGCGTACCGGCTGTTCCGGGACTCGACGCACTTCGTCGACGGCGTGCACGTCAAGAACCTCGAGGGACTCAACAGGGACCTGTCCAAGGTTGGTTCACACACTAGTTGGACCCGGACAAGATGATCGCGTACCGGCTGTTCCGGGACTCGACGCACTTCGTCGACGGCGTGCACGTCAAGAACCTCGAGGGACTCAACAGGGACCTGTCCAAGGTTGGTTCACACACTAGTTGGACCCGGACAAGATGATCGCGTACCGGCTGTTCCGGGACTCGACGCACTTCGTCGACGGCGTGCACGTCAAGAACCTCGAGGGACTCAACAGGGACCTGTCCAAGGTTGGTTCACACACTAGTTGGAGCCGGACAAGATGATCGCGTACCGGCTGTTCCGGGACTCGACGCACTTCGTCGACGGCGTGCACGTCAAGAACCTCGAGGGACTCAACAGGGACCTGTCCAAGGTTGGTTCACACACTAGTTGGACCCGGACAAGATGATCGCGTACCGGCTGTTCCGGGACTCGACGCACTTCGTCGACGGCGTGCACGTCAAGAACCTCGAGGGACTCAACAGGGACCTGTCCAAGGTTGGTTCACACACTAGTTGGACCCGGACAAGATGATCGCGTACCGGCTGTTCCGGGACTCGACGCACTTCGTCGACGGCGTGCACGTCAAGAACCTCGAGGGACTCAACAGGGACCTGTCCAAGGTTGGTTCACACACTAGTTGGAGCCGGACAAGATGATCGCGTACCGGCTGTTCCGGGACTCGACGCACTTCGTCGACGGCGTGCACGTCAAGAACCTCGAGGGACTCAACAGGGACCTGTCCAAGGTTGGTTCACACACTAGTTGGAGCCGGACAAGATGATCGCGTACCGGCTGTTCCGGGACTCGACGCACTTCGTCGACGGCGTGCACGTCAAGAACCTCGAGGGACTCAACAGGGACCTGTCCAAGGTTGGTTCACACACTAGTTGGAGCCGGACAAGATGATCGCGTACCGGCTGTTCCGGGACTCGACGCACTTCGTCGACGGCGTGCACGTCAAGAACCTCGAGGGACTCAACAGGGACCTGTCCAAGGTTGGTTCACACACTAGTTGGAGCCGGACAAGATGATCGCGTACCGGCTGTTCCGGGACTCGACGCACTTCGTCGACGGCGTGCACGTCAAGAACCTCGAGGGACTCAACAGGGACCTGTCCAAGGTTGGTTCACACACTAGTTGGACCCGGACAAGATGATCGCGTACCGGCTGTTCCGGGACTCGACGCACTTCGTCGACGGCGTGCACGTCAAGAACCTCGAGGGACTCAACAGGGACCTGTCCAAGGTTGGTTCACACACTAGTTGGACCCGGACAAGATGATCGCGTACCGGCTGTTCCGGGACTCGACGCACTTCGTCGACGGCGTGCACGTCAAGAACCTCGAGGGACTCAACAGGGACCTGTCCAAGGTTGGTTCACACACTAGTTGGACCCGGACAAGATGATCGCGTACCGGCTGTTCCGGGACTCGACGCACTTCGTCGACGGCGTGCACGTCAAGAACCTCGAGGGACTCAACAGGGACCTGTCCAAGGTTGGTTCACACACTAGTTGGAGCCGGACAAGATGATCGCGTACCGGCTGTTCCGGGACTCGACGCACTTCGTCGACGGCGTGCACGTCAAGAACCTCGAGGGACTCAACAGGGACCTGTCCAAGGTTGGTTCACACACTAGTTGGACCCGGACAAGATGATCGCGTACCGGCTGTTCCGGGACTCGACGCACTTCGTCGACGGCGTGCACGTCAAGAACCTCGAGGGACTCAACAGGGACCTGTCCAAGGTTGGTTCACACACTAGTTGGACCCGGACAAGATGATCGCGTACCGGCTGTTCCGGGACTCGACGCACTTCGTCGACGGCGTGCACGTCAAGAACCTCGAGGGACTCAACAGGGACCTGTCCAAGGTTGGTTCACACACTAGTTGGAGCCGGACAAGATGATCGCGTACCGGCTGTTCCGGGACTCGACGCACTTCGTCGACGGCGTGCACGTCAAGAACCTCGAGGGACTCAACAGGGACCTGTCCAAGGTTGGTTCACACACTAGTTGGAGCCGGACAAGATGATCGCGTACCGGCTGTTCCGGGACTCGACGCACTTCGTCGACGGCGTGCACGTCAAGAACCTCGAGGGACTCAACAGGGACCTGTCCAAGGTTGGTTCACACACTAGTTGGACCCGGACAAGATGATCGCGTACCGGCTGTTCCGGGACTCGACGCACTTCGTCGACGGCGTGCACGTCAAGAACCTCGAGGGACTCAACAGGGACCTGTCCAAGGTTGGTTCACACACTAGTTGGACCCGGACAAGATGATCGCGTACCGGCTGTTCCGGGACTCGACGCACTTCGTCGACGGCGTGCACGTCAAGAACCTCGAGGGACTCAACAGGGACCTGTCCAAGGTTGGTTCACACACTAGTTGGACCCGGACAAGATGATCGCGTACCGGCTGTTCCGGGACTCGACGCACTTCGTCGACGGCGTGCACGTCAAGAACCTCGAGGGACTCAACAGGGACCTGTCCTAGGTTGGTTCACACACTAGTTGGACCCGGACAAGATGATCGCGTACCGGCTGTTCCGGGACTCGACGCACTTCGTCGACGGCGTGCACGTCAAGAACCTCGAGGGACTCAACAGGGACCTGTCCAAGGTTGGTTCACACACTAGTTGGACCCGGACAAGATGATCGCGTACCGGCTGTTCCGGGACTCGACGCACTTCGTCGACGGCGTGCACGTCAAGAACCTCGAGGGACTCAACAGGGACCTGTCCAAGGTTGGTTCACACACTAGTTGGACCCGGACAAGATGATCGCGTACCGGCTGTTCCGGGACTCGACGCACTTCGTCGACGGCGTGCACGTCAAGAACCTCGAGGGACTCAACAGGGACCTGTCCAAGGTTGGTTCACACACTAGTTGGACCCGGACAAGATGATCGCGTACCGGCTGTTCCGGGACTCGAACCACTTCGTCGACGGCGTGCACGTCAAGAACCTCGAGGGACTCAACAGGGACCTGTCCAAGGTTGGTTCACACACTAGTTGGACCCGGACAAGATGATCGCGTACCGGCTGTTCCGGGACTCGACGCACTTCGTCGACGGCGTGCACGTCAAGAACCTCGAGGGACTCAACAGGGACCTGTCCAAGGTTGGTTCACACACTAGTTGGACCCGGACAAGATGATCGCGTACCGGTTTTGTCCTAATTTGAGTGAAGATTCTGAAGAAACATACCGCCTTCAAGAGGCACTAAACTTATTCCCTTGACCTTAAAGTATGTGCTTATAGCTTTGAAACATTGACACAATGGTTGGTGACATGCATTCTGGAGATCCTCTTTGTCAGTACAGGCATTTTATTTTTATACAACGACGGTGGCAAACAAGCTTACGGCCTGCCTGATGTTAAGCAGGCTTATGGACATTTGTGACTTCAGAAGAATCACAAGCGCGTTACCAACCCTTTATTCACTTGAGGATTCGCTGTGTTGGCAGATAGAGACATGCAGGTCCCTCACTCGCAACACAGCGCATCCTAGGGAGCTCTGGCGACCTTACTCACCACCAGGAACACAACACCACATACTTCATAGCATGCAATAATATAGCACCACTACAAAGCAGTGGTGCTATTATGGCTGCGGTCTTCTATAAGGTGGAGGTACTTCCCAGTTGGGCTGCTTCATATACGAGCGAGATGACATTCCGCTGTGCCCTACCTCTCTTAAAGAGCTTAAGGCATGCTTGTAATGCTTCGGCAGTTGTTGATACAATGTACACGTGTCGCAGGTGATCGTGGTGGACTGGAGCAAGCAGGCCACGCGCTCGCACCCGCAGAACGCGCTCATCCTGCAGAAGTGGAAGGGTGCTGACGACGACACTGCGCTGCTAGACTTGGCCAATCTGCTCCAGAGTGAGTACCTTACAGTTCACGATGTTCCTCGCTCGCACCCGCAGAACGCGCTCATCCTGCAGAAGTGGAAGGGTGCTGACGACGACACTGCGCTGCTAGACTTGGCCAATCTGCTCCAGAGTGAGTACCTTACAGTTCACGATGTTCCTCGCTCGCACCCGCAGAACGCGCTCATCCTGCAGAAGTGGAAGGGTGCTGACGACGACACTGCGCTGCTAGACTTGGCCAATCTGCTCCAGAGTGAGTACCTTACAGTTCACGATGTTCCTCGCTCGCACCCGCAGAACGCGCTCATCCTGCAGAAGTGGAAGGGTGCTGACGACGACACTGCGCTGCTAGACTTGGCCAATCTGCTCCAGAGTGAGTACCTTACAGTTCACGATGTTCCTCGCTCGCACCCGCAGAACGCGCTCATCCTGCAGAAGTGGAAGGGTGCTGACGACGACACTGCGCTGCTAGACTTGGCCAATCTGCTCCAGAGTGAGTACCTTACAGTTCACGATGTTCCTCGCTCGCACCCGCAGAACGCGCTCATCCTGCAGAAGTGGAAGGGTGCTGACGACGACACTGCGCTGCTAGACTTGGCCAATCTGCTCCAGAGTGAGTACCTTACAGTTCACGATGTTCCTCGCTCGCACCCGCAGAACGCGCTCATCCTGCAGAAGTGGAAGGGTGCTGACGACGACACTGCGCTGCTAGACTTGGCCAATCTGCTCCAGAGTGAGTACCTTACAGTTCACGATGTTCCTCGCTCGCACCCGCAGAACGCGCTCATCCTGCAGAAGTGGAAGGGTGCTGACGACGACACTGCGCTGCTAGACTTGGCCAATCTGCTCCAGAGTGAGTACCTTACAGTTCACGATGTTCCTCGCTCGCACCCGCAGAACGCGCTCATCCTGCAGAAGTGGAAGGGTGCTGACGACGACACTGCGCTGCTAGACTTGGCCAATCTGCTCCAGAGTGAGTACCTTACAGTTCACGATGTTCCTCGCTCGCACCCGCAGAACGCGCTCATCCTGCAGAAGTGGAAGGGTGCTGACGACGACACTGCGCTGCTAGACTTGGCCAATCTGCTCCAGAGTGAGTACCTTACAGTTCACGATGTTCCTCGCTCGCACCCGCAGAACGCGCTCATCCTGCAGAAGTGGAAGGGTGCTGACGACGACACTGCGCTGCTAGACTTGGCCAATCTGCTCCAGAGTGAGTACCTTACAGTTCACGATGTTCCTCGCTCGCACCCGCAGAACGCGCTCATCCTGCAGAAGTGGAAGGGTGCTGACGACGACACTGCGCTGCTAGACTTGGCCAATCTGCTCCAGAGTGAGTACCTTACAGTTCACGATGTTCCTCGCTCGCACCCGCAGAACGCGCTCATCCTGCAGAAGTGGAAGGGTGCTGACGACGACACTGCGCTGCTAGACTTGGCCAATCTGCTCCAGAGTGAGTACCTTACAGTTCACGATGTTCCTCGCTCGCACCCGCAGAACGCGCTCATCCTGCAGAAGTGGAAGGGTGCTGACGACGACACTGCGCTGCTAGACTTGGCCAATCTGCTCCAGAGTGAGTACCTTACAGTTCACGATGTTCCTCGCTCGCACCCGCAGAACGCGCTCATCCTGCAGAAGTGGAAGGGTGCTGACGACGACACTGCGCTGCTAGACTTGGCCAATCTGCTCCAGAGTGAGTACCTTACAGTTCACGATGTTCCTCGCTCGCACCCGCAGAACGCGCTCATCCTGCAGAAGTGGAAGGGTGCTGACGACGACACTGCGCTGCTAGACTTGGCCAATCTGCTCCAGAGTGAGTACCTTACAGTTCACGATGTTCCTCGCTCGCACCCGCAGAACGCGCTCATCCTGCAGAAGTGGAAGGGTGCTGACGACGACACTGCGCTGCTAGACTTGGCCAATCTGCTCCAGAGTGAGTACCTTACAGTTCACGATGTTCCTCGCTCGCACCCGCAGAACGCGCTCATCCTGCAGAAGTGGAAGGGTGCTGACGACGACACTGCGCTGCTAGACTTGGCCAATCTGCTCCAGAGTGAGTACCTTACAGTTCACGATGTTCCTCGCTCGCACCCGCAGAACGCGCTCATCCTGCAGAAGTGGAAGGGTGCTGACGACGACACTGCGCTGCTAGACTTGGCCAATCTGCTCCAGAGTGAGTACCTTACAGTTCACGATGTTCCTCGCTCGCACCCGCAGAACGCGCTCATCCTGCAGAAGTGGAAGGGTGCTGACGACGACACTGCGCTGCTAGACTTGGCCAATCTGCTCCAGAGTGAGTACCTTACAGTTCACGATGTTCCTCGCTCGCACCCGCAGAACGCGCTCATCCTGCAGAAGTGGAAGGGTGCTGACGACGACACTGCGCTGCTAGACTTGGCCAATCTGCTCCAGAGTGAGTACCTTACAGTTCACGATGTTCCTCGCTCGCACCCGCAGAACGCGCTCATCCTGCAGAAGTGGAAGGGTGCTGACGACGACACTGCGCTGCTAGACTTGGCCAATCTGCTCCAGAGTGAGTACCTTACAGTTCACGATGTTCCTCGCTCGCACCCGCAGAACGCGCTCATCCTGCAGAAGTGGAAGGGTGCTGACGACGACACTGCGCTGCTAGACTTGGCCAATCTGCTCCAGAGTGAGTACCTTACAGTTCACGATGTTCCTCGCTCGCACCCGCAGAACGCGCTCATCCTGCAGAAGTGGAAGGGTGCTGACGACGACACTGCGCTGCTAGACTTGGCCAATCTGCTCCAGAGTGAGTACCTTACAGTTCACGATGTTCCTCGCTCGCACCCGCAGAACGCGCTCATCCTGCAGAAGTGGAAGGGTGCTGACGACGACACTGCGCTGCTAGACTTGGCCAATCTGCTCCAGAGTGAGTACCTTACAGTTCACGATGTTCCTCGCTCGCACCCGCAGAACGCGCTCATCCTGCAGAAGTGGAAGGGTGCTGACGACGACACTGCGCTGCTAGACTTGGCCAATCTGCTCCAGAGTGAGTACCTTACAGTTCACGATGTTCCTCGCTCGCACCCGCAGAACGCGCTCATCCTGCAGAAGTGGAAGGGTGCTGACGACGACACTGCGCTGCTAGACTTGGCCAATCTGCTCCAGAGTGAGTACCTTACAGTTCACGATGTTCCTCGCTCGCACCCGCAGAACGCGCTCATCCTGCAGAAGTGGAAGGGTGCTGACGACGACACTGCGCTGCTAGACTTGGCCAATCTGCTCCAGAGTGAGTACCTTACAGTTCACGATGTTCCTCGCTCGCACCCGCAGAACGCGCTCATCCTGCAGAAGTGGAAGGGTGCTGACGACGACACTGCGCTGCAAGACTTGGCCAATCTGCTCCAGAGTGAGTACCTTACAGTTCACGATGTTCCTCGCTCGCACCCGCAGAACGCGCTCATCCTGCAGAAGTGGAAGGGTGCTGACGACGACACTGCGCTGCTAGACTTGGCCAATCTGCTCCAGAGTGAGTACCTTACAGTTCACGATGTTCCTCGCTCGCACCCGCAGAACGCGCTCATCCTGCAGAAGTGGAAGGGTGCTGACGACGACACTGCGCTGCTAGACTTGGCCAATCTGCTCCAGAGTGAGTACCTTACAGTTCACGATGTTCCTCGCTCGCACCCGCAGAACGCGCTCATCCTGCAGAAGTGGAAGGGTGCTGACGACGACACTGCGCTGCAAGACTTGGCCAATCTGCTCCAGAGTGAGTACCTTACAGTTCACGATGTTCCTCGCTCGCACCCGCAGAACGCGCTCATCCTGCAGAAGTGGAAGGGTGCTGACGACGACACTGCGCTGCTAGACTTGGCCAATCTGCTCCAGAGTGAGTACCTTACAGTTCACGATGTTCCTCGCTCGCACCCGCAGAACGCGCTCATCCTGCAGAAGTGGAAGGGTGCTGACGACGACACTGCGCTGCTAGACTTGGCCAATCTGCTCCAGAGTGAGTACCTTACAGTTCACGATGTTCCTCGCTCGCACCCGCAGAACGCGCTCATCCTGCAGAAGTGGAAGGGTGCTGACGACGACACTGCGCTGCTAGACTTGGCCAATCTGCTCCAGAGTGAGTACCTTACAGTTCACGATGTTCCTCGCTCGCACCCGCAGAACGCGCTCATCCTGCAGAAGTGGAAGGGTGCTGACGACGACACTGCGCTGCTAGACTTGGCCAATCTGCTCCAGAGTGAGTACCTTACAGTTCACGATGTTCCTCGCTCGCACCCGCAGAACGCGCTCATCCTGCAGAAGTGGAAGGGTGCTGACGACGACACTGCGCTGCTAGACTTGGCCAATCTGCTCCAGAGTGAGTACCTTACAGTTCACGATGTTCCTCGCTCGCACCCGCAGAACGCGCTCATCCTGCAGAAGTGGAAGGGTGCTGACGACGACACTGCGCTGCTAGACTTGGCCAATCTGCTCCAGAGTGAGTACCTTACAGTTCACGATGTTCCTCGCTCGCACCCGCAGAACGCGCTCATCCTGCAGAAGTGGAAGGGTGCTGACGACGACACTGCGCTGCTAGACTTGGCCAATCTGCTCCAGAGTGAGTACCTTACAGTTCACGATGTTCCTCGCTCGCACCCGCAGAACGCGCTCATCCTGCAGAAGTGGAAGGGTGCTGACGACGACACTGCGCTGCTAGACTTGGCCAATCTGCTCCAGAGTGAGTACCTTACAGTTCACGATGTTCCTCGCTCGCACCCGCAGAACGCGCTCATCCTGCAGAAGTGGAAGGGTGCTGACGACGACACTGCGCTGCTAGACTTGGCCAATCTGCTCCAGAGTGAGTACCTTACAGTTCACGATGTTCCTCGCTCGCACCCGCAGAACGCGCTCATCCTGCAGAAGTGGAAGGGTGCTGACGACGACACTGCGCTGCTAGACTTGGCCAATCTGCTCCAGAGTGAGTACCTTACAGTTCACGATGTTCCTCGCTCGCACCCGCAGAACGCGCTCATCCTGCAGAAGTGGAAGGGTGCTGACGACGACACTGCGCTGCTAGACTTGGCCAATCTGCTCCAGAGTGAGTACCTTACAGTTCACGATGTTCCTCGCTCGCACCCGCAGAACGCGCTCATCCTGCAGAAGTGGAAGGGTGCTGACGACGACACTGCGCTGCTAGACTTGGCCAATCTGCTCCAGAGTGAGTACCTTACAGTTCACGATGTTCCTCGCTCGCACCCGCAGAACGCGCTCATCCTGCAGAAGTGGAAGGGTGCTGACGACGACACTGCGCTGCTAGACTTGGCCAATCTGCTCCAGAGTGAGTACCTTACAGTTCACGATGTTCCTCGCTCGCACCCGCAGAACGCGCTCATCCTGCAGAAGTGGAAGGGTGCTGACGACGACACTGCGCTGCTAGACTTGGCCAATCTGCTCCAGAGTGAGTACCTTACAGTTCACGATGTTCCTCGCTCGCACCCGCAGAACGCGCTCATCCTGCAGAAGTGGAAGGGTGCTGACGACGACACTGCGCTGCTAGACTTGGCCAATCTGCTCCAGAGTGAGTACCTTACAGTTCACGATGTTCCTCGCTCGCACCCGCAGAACGCGCTCATCCTGCAGAAGTGGAAGGGTGCTGACGACGACACTGCGCTGCTAGACTTGGCCAATCTGCTCCAGAGTGAGTACCTTACAGTTCACGATGTTCCTCGCTCGCACCCGCAGAACGCGCTCATCCTGCAGAAGTGGAAGGGTGCTGACGACGACACTGCGCTGCTAGACTTGGCCAATCTGCTCCAGAGTGAGTACCTTACAGTTCACGATGTTCCTCGCTCGCACCCGCAGAACGCGCTCATCCTGCAGAAGTGGAAGGGTGCTGACGACGACACTGCGCTGCTAGACTTGGCCAATCTGCTCCAGAGTGAGTACCTTACAGTTCACGATGTTCCTCGCTCGCACCCGCAGAACGCGCTCATCCTGCAGAAGTGGAAGGGTGCTGACGACGACACTGCGCTGCTAGACTTGGCCAATCTGCTCCAGAGTGAGTACCTTACAGTTCACGATGTTCCTCGCTCGCACCCGCAGAACGCGCTCATCCTGCAGAAGTGGAAGGGTGCTGACGACGACACTGCGCTGCTAGACTTGGCCAATCTGCTCCAGAGTGAGTACCTTACAGTTCACGATGTTCCTCGCTCGCACCCGCAGAACGCGCTCATCCTGCAGAAGTGGAAGGGTGCTGACGACGACACTGCGCTGCTAGACTTGGCCAATCTGCTCCAGAGTGAGTACCTTACAGTTCACGATGTTCCTCGCTCGCACCCGCAGAACGCGCTCATCCTGCAGAAGTGGAAGGGTGCTGACGACGACACTGCGCTGCTAGACTTGGCCAATCTGCTCCAGAGTGAGTACCTTACAGTTCACGATGTTCCTCGCTCGCACCCGCAGAACGCGCTCATCCTGCAGAAGTGGAAGGGTGCTGACGACGACACTGCGCTGCTAGACTTGGCCAATCTGCTCCAGAGTGAGTACCTTACAGTTCACGATGTTCCTCGCTCGCACCCGCAGAACGCGCTCATCCTGCAGAAGTGGAAGGGTGCTGACGACGACACTGCGCTGCTAGACTTGGCCAATCTGCTCCAGAGTGAGTACCTTACAGTTCACGATGTTCCTCGCTCGCACCCGCAGAACGCGCTCATCCTGCAGAAGTGGAAGGGTGCTGACGACGACACTGCGCTGCTAGACTTGGCCAATCTGCTCCAGAGTGAGTACCTTACAGTTCACGATGTTCCTCGCTCGCACCCGCAGAACGCGCTCATCCTGCAGAAGTGGAAGGGTGCTGACGACGACACTGCGCTGCTAGACTTGGCCAATCTGCTCCAGAGTGAGTACCTTACAGTTCACGATGTTCCTCGCTCGCACCCGCAGAACGCGCTCATCCTGCAGAAGTGGAAGGGTGCTGACGACGACACTGCGCTGCTAGACTTGGCCAATCTGCTCCAGAGTGAGTACCTTACAGTTCACGATGTTCCTCGCTCGCACCCGCAGAACGCGCTCATCCTGCAGAAGTGGAAGGGTGCTGACGACGACACTGCGCTGCTAGACTTGGCCAATCTGCTCCAGAGTGAGTACCTTACAGTTCACGATGTTCCTCGCTCGCACCCGCAGAACGCGCTCATCCTGCAGAAGTGGAAGGGTGCTGACGACGACACTGCGCTGCTAGACTTGGCCAATCTGCTCCAGAGTGAGTACCTTACAGTTCACGATGTTCCTCGCTCGCACCCGCAGAACGCGCTCATCCTGCAGAAGTGGAAGGGTGCTGACGACGACACTGCGCTGCTAGACTTGGCCAATCTGCTCCAGAGTGAGTACCTTACAGTTCACGATGTTCCTCGCTCGCACCCGCAGAACGCGCTCATCCTGCAGAAGTGGAAGGGTGCTGACGACGACACTGCGCTGCTAGACTTGGCCAATCTGCTCCAGAGTGAGTACCTTACAGTTCACGATGTTCCTCGCTCGCACCCGCAGAACGCGCTCATCCTGCAGAAGTGGAAGGGTGCTGACGACGACACTGCGCTGCTAGACTTGGCCAATCTGCTCCAGAGTGAGTACCTTACAGTTCACGATGTTCCTCGCTCGCACCCGCAGAACGCGCTCATCCTGCAGAAGTGGAAGGGTGCTGACGACGACACTGCGCTGCTAGACTTGGCCAATCTGCTCCAGAGTGAGTACCTTACAGTTCACGATGTTCCTCGCTCGCACCCGCAGAACGCGCTCATCCTGCAGAAGTGGAAGGGTGCTGACGACGACACTGCGCTGCTAGACTTGGCCAATCTGCTCCAGAGTGAGTACCTTACAGTTCACGATGTTCCTCGCTCGCACCCGCAGAACGCGCTCATCCTGCAGAAGTGGAAGGGTGCTGACGACGACACTGCGCTGCTAGACTTGGCCAATCTGCTCCAGAGTGAGTACCTTACAGTTCACGATGTTCCTCGCTCGCACCCGCAGAACGCGCTCATCCTGCAGAAGTGGAAGGGTGCTGACGACGACACTGCGCTGCTAGACTTGGCCAATCTGCTCCAGAGTGAGTACCTTACAGTTCACGATGTTCCTCGCTCGCACCCGCAGAACGCGCTCATCCTGCAGAAGTGGAAGGGTGCTGACGACGACACTGCGCTGCTAGACTTGGCCAATCTGCTCCAGAGTGAGTACCTTACAGTTCACGATGTTCCTCGCTCGCACCCGCAGAACGCGCTCATCCTGCAGAAGTGGAAGGGTGCTGACGACGACACTGCGCTGCTAGACTTGGCCAATCTGCTCCAGAGTGAGTACCTTACAGTTCACGATGTTCCTCGCTCGCACCCGCAGAACGCGCTCATCCTGCAGAAGTGGAAGGGTGCTGACGACGACACTGCGCTGCTAGACTTGGCCAATCTGCTCCAGAGTGAGTACCTTACAGTTCACGATGTTCCTCGCTCGCACCCGCAGAACGCGCTCATCCTGCAGAAGTGGAAGGGTGCTGACGACGACACTGCGCTGCTAGACTTGGCCAATCTGCTCCAGAGTGAGTACCTTACAGTTCACGATGTTCCTCGCTCGCACCCGCAGAACGCGCTCATCCTGCAGAAGTGGAAGGGTGCTGACGACGACACTGCGCTGCTAGACTTGGCCAATCTGCTCCAGAGTGAGTACCTTACAGTTCACGATGTTCCTCGCTCGCACCCGCAGAACGCGCTCATCCTGCAGAAGTGGAAGGGTGCTGACGACGACACTGCGCTGCTAGACTTGGCCAATCTGCTCCAGAGTGAGTACCTTACATTTCACGATGTTCCTCGCTCGCACCCGCAGAACGCGCTCATCCTGCAGAAGTGGAAGGGTGCTGACGACGACACTGCGCTGCTAGACTTGGCCAATCTGCTCCAGAGTGAGTACCTTACAGTTCACGATGTTCCTCGCTCGCACCCGCAGAACGCGCTCATCCTGCAGAAGTGGAAGGGTGCTGACGACGACACTGCGCTGCTAGACTTGGCCAATCTGCTCCAGAGTGAGTACCTTACAGTTCACGATGTTCCTCGCTCGCACCCGCAGAACGCGCTCATCCTGCAGAAGTGGAAGGGTGCTGACGACGACACTGCGCTGCTAGACTTGGCCAATCTGCTCCAGAGTGAGTACCTTACAGTTCACGATGTTCCTCGCTCGCACCCGCAGAACGCGCTCATCCTGCAGAAGTGGAAGGGTGCTGACGACGACACTGCGCTGCTAGACTTGGCCAATCTGCTCCAGAGTGAGTACCTTACAGTTCACGATGTTCCTCGCTCGCACCCGCAGAACGCGCTCATCCTGCAGAAGTGGAAGGGTGCTGACGACGACACTGCGCTGCTAGACTTGGCCAATCTGCTCCAGAGTGAGTACCTTACAGTTCACGATGTTCCTCGCTCGCACCCGCAGAACGCGCTCATCCTGCAGAAGTGGAAGGGTGCTGACGACGACACTGCGCTGCTAGACTTGGCCAATCTGCTCCAGAGTGAGTACCTTACAGTTCACGATGTTCCTCGCTCGCACCCGCAGAACGCGCTCATCCTGCAGAAGTGGAAGGGTGCTGACGACGACACTGCGCTGCTAGACTTGGCCAATCTGCTCCAGAGTGAGTACCTTACAGTTCACGATGTTCCTCGCTCGCACCCGCAGAACGCGCTCATCCTGCAGAAGTGGAAGGGTGCTGACGACGACACTGCGCTGCTAGACTTGGCCAATCTGCTCCAGAGTGAGTACCTTACAGTTCACGATGTTCCTCGCTCGCACCCGCAGAACGCGCTCATCCTGCAGAAGTGGAAGGGTGCTGACGACGACACTGCGCTGCTAGACTTGGCCAATCTGCTCCAGAGTGAGTACCTTACAGTTCACGATGTTCCTCGCTCGCACCCGCAGAACGCGCTCATCCTGCAGAAGTGGAAGGGTGCTGACGACGACACTGCGCTGCTAGACTTGGCCAATCTGCTCCAGAGTGAGTACCTTACATTTCACGATGTTCCTCGCTCGCACCCGCAGAACGCGCTCATCCTGCAGAAGTGGAAGGGTGCTGACGACGACACTGCGCTGCTAGACTTGGCCAATCTGCTCCAGAGTGAGTACCTTACAGTTCACGATGTTCCTCGCTCGCACCCGCAGAACGCGCTCATCCTGCAGAAGTGGAAGGGTGCTGACGACGACACTGCGCTGCTAGACTTGGCCAATCTGCTCCAGAGTGAGTACCTTACAGTTCACGATGTTCCTCGCTCGCACCCGCAGAACGCGCTCATCCTGCAGAAGTGGAAGGGTGCTGACGACGACACCGCGCTGCTAGACTTGGCCAATCTGCTCCAGAGTGAGTACCTTACAGTTCACGATGTTCCTCGCTCGCACCCGCAGAACGCGCTCATCCTGCAGAAGTGGAAGGGTGCTGACGACGACACTGCGCTGCTAGACTTGGCCAATCTGCTCCAGAGTGAGTACCTTACAGTTCACGATGTTCCTCGCTCGCACCCGCAGAACGCGCTCATCCTGCAGAAGTGGAAGGGTGCTGACGACGACACTGCGCTGCTAGACTTGGCCAATCTGCTCCAGAGTGAGTACCTTACAGTTCACGATGTTCCTCGCTCGCTGTTCACTACGCTCTGGATTCATATTACTATCCTCTTAAAAGCCGTGTCACCACCGGACGCATGCTCGGCCGAGCACGCCTCGCCCTAGCGTGCGCGCTCAGTGTAGACGTGGCTCGCCCTAGCGTGCGCGCTCAGTGTAGCAAGTGCAATTTTTGGCCTATAAATATCGAACTAGCTCACAAAATTTCAAGAGAATCGGTTGAGAGATGCGACCTATAGAGGGAACAGCCGGACATACGAATACATTTTTCATGGCGATTGCGAGCTCAACTAAAGCCTTTACTTTAGGTAAATTCGGCTGAGCCAATAAGACTTGTCACGCGCGTTTGCCTCAGACACGGTCAAATTCGACCGAGCGCATGCGGCCGGCTCGCCCCAGCCATACGGGCGAGCCGTGCGGCTGAACATGCGTCCGGTGTGGACACGGCTAAAGATCATACGGCTTCTCGCTTCCAGTTCAGGATCGTCCTACTTCACTACTTCAAGCTTGGAAGCTTGATACGAGCAAAATGCAACTTTTCTGTTCGAGCTACTTTTTTCATTTATTCATTGGCTTGTAGCATTTACGCAATGTGCTAATTGAACACGGATCTTAATAAAATAATCGATTGTAATTTCATCGTAATCGACTAAAAACGAACATGTTTTTTTTACATATTTAATTATTTTTAATGCACATTTTTTTCCTCATAGTCGGTGTGAAAAGTTGCATGTGTCGCTCAGGAGCAAAATTATCTTTGTCTTGAGTGTTAAAACTTGAATCCCTCACTACGCTCAGGATTCAATACACCGCCCTCGCCGTAAATACATACATGTATACTATTTTGCTCCCTTGTGACACAAATAACTATATTTTCACTGTTCTCAAATACCCAATTTCTAACTGTACTTGCATATTTTTCAGCGATCGCAATGTCATCAATATCAGACGTCCGCGAAGTGCTCCGCTACTACAGCCAATTCGAGGACCCCATCGCGGCCTTCCGCGACAACCAGCGCAAGCTCATGGAGCAGATGGAGGAGCAAGACAAACAGCCGCAGGAACCTGCGCTTACCAGGAACTGGCTCAGGTCATTCACCCGCCGCTAACACGCACATGGTTCAATAACCCTATCAAGCCTAATTATTCGTGCCTCTGCTACGGCGTAGCACATGTTTTGCTTGGCCTCGAAATTTTCTGTCATACCTCGGTTTTGTTAGACGGAGAACCTTCTGTACATACATACCAATGTGTATCGGACTGGTTAATGTTAAATATGGACTGGTTAAGCGGCACGAAGAGTCTAACTAAACAGGCATCGCAGGCAGTGGTTATTAGCCGTGTCTACACATGCCTCGGGCCAGGCGTGGCTCGCCCGAGGCACGTTTACACTGAGCGCGCACGCTCGGGCGAGACGTGCTCGGCCGAGCCATGCGTCCGGTGTCGATACGGCTATTGGTCAATCGCCTCTATGTTGCCTGTTTAGAATAATTACTTGTAGCTACCTACGTGAAGCGAGCCAATGCTGATCGGAAGTAAAGCTGAATATTGGAATTGCAAAAAAAATGTAAGCAACCCAAGGGACAGGAATCAAACATGTAATAATAAACAGAAACAGAAAAAAGAACAATAGAAAATAATTTAAATTTACGGATTTCACTGGCAATACAGAGGGGAAATGCTGCCGGTATATTAGGGACGTTTACGCCAGGTACTTATCGGGCCTGGAATTCAATACCGTAATATTGTTTTTCTTTCCCATGTATATATATTTTTGTTTAATTTTTGTAACCGAGTCTTGACGAAGCATGTTGCTGATTATTGGTTGTAAGTATTTAATATTAGACGAAGTTTGTTGCGGATACTCACTCTGTGCTCATTTTTGACGAAACCTGCGCTGTGGATATTTAAATTTTAAATACATAAAATGACCAAAAAAAGAGAAAATGTAATTATTGTAACATTGGCATTTATAATTCACAGTTTGGAATTTCAGCGTAATTATAACCTCAATAACTGACTAATTGTTAACCCCTTAAATGACTGTAAGTTCGCTTCGTTTTACCTTACCTTCATATTTAACCCTTCACAGCGTACAGAACCATCAGTTGCCAGTATTAAAAGGAAGTGAAGATGATTTCATTGCTACTTAAATTTACGTACAATCACGCCTTTATCCCTAAAAGGGGTAGGCAGAGCACATGAAACTTGTGTTCCAGTGCCACTTTTAGCATAAATGTGGGTATAAAAGATCGACAAAATGTGATGTTGCAGTGATAGGTTGCTAGCCCATCGCCCACAACACACTTCAACCCTGTTCCCATAGTCGACTCTTACGACACCCACGGGAAAACAGGGGGTGGTGCTATTCTAACCCGACACCACACGGGATTACTTGGTGTGTTCCCTAAGCGCATTGCACAATTAAACCGCCAATAGCAGCTATAGTGAAAACCCCGTTTCGACAGGCCAAGTTGTTTGACTTGTAACTATGGTGTTATCAATAAAGAATTGTATTGTATTGTACAAGTGAAATTCAATGTTATGACAATGTCATAGACTTTGACAGGAAAAAACGAATCACTTTACCAGTACTTTTTGTCTGATAAAGTGGTCGCACTACAGTTGAGGATTCGTGTTCGCGTTGCGTCGTTGCCTCTCTTTCATTTGCCATAGGAAGGAAAAAGATGCAACACGAATATTTGGGCAAACACCGCCAAGTGTAGTGCGACCATTAGAAGTTAAGAGGTTGCGCGACGTTGTGCGATAGCTAAACCAATTTCAAATTATACCGTTTTTTTACCCTTTTAATGCATTGTATCTAAAGGGCAAAATTAAATATGCATATAAATATATTTCAGTTCGATCTTTGTAATGTCATTTTTTTCAGTGTCTACAACTGTTTTCGGATATAGTGCAATATGTAAACTTTTACATATGAAATGGCTATATATATATAGCACAAAATGAGTATTGCTATAACATGGAATTATATTCTTTATTCATTTGTAAAGCCATGTATTACTGACATGATGTAAAAAAATCTGATCGAAGGTTACAAATGCTTTAATCCTTTTGCCTCGTAGTTAATGATCCCTTATGGCCTCCATATTTGAGATTTTATAGCGACGATAGAGACGAGGCGAGAAATTTCGACCTTTTGGGTGCACATAGGTTGTTATTTAACTTGTACTGTACGCACTAAATGTGGCAAAAATTCACCCACCATTATTTGTTCCATGTCTGCTCAAACGAATATCTATACGAAAAATATAGTCGAGGTATAAGATATTGATGCGGCCAATGTATATGACATGAATTATAGGTATTTTGATTGCATTAATATCGTCTACCTTGTCTCATCAATTTCATCATGAGATTTCGGAATAGGTATTTTAATTTTTAGTGTTTAAACCCCACAAGGCAGTATCTATTCCGATCTTTGCTCATCACTGTATTCATATGTAGCATTATTGGCTTCGATGTAATTATAAAATATGTTTAGTTGGGTTCGGGCGCCATTGTAAACGTTACTTTTTGCCACAAATTAAACTAGTTACTTACACGACACGAGTAAAGTTTAGAATGACGCCACAACACCATTTGTTATCTTAATGAATTACGTATTGTTATGTGTGAATGTCTGCATGGGTTATCCGACTGGATGAGTGAGAATATGTAATACAAGTCATTTATTTAGATAGAAAATATAGTTGTTTATTAATAAAACGTGTTTAATTTCTCATCTGTTTTTAATAAATAAACAAGAGAACAAAACAAACAGACTTAAACTTAATTTAACAATCTGCCTAAATGAAAAATACCAAATGCTAAAAAGGCGGCAACGACTAGGAATACTAATGTTTGGCCATAATCGTAGGAGACACTATTACGTAGGAAGCACCACACACCACCAAACATGATGGCCTAACATGTTGTCTAGACCTACTTATCTTATAATCTGGACCACTTTGGATACACTTTATTAAGGTATCTGTCTTTTCGACACAATGTCAGAGGTAAGCTTGCTTGGAATGAGCACACTTAGCACACAGTAGTGCAAATTAATAGTAACCACGAATGAACGCATTCTGAATTTAATCAAATTCTTTCGTGATATGGAGTGATAGACTCGACACAGACTTATCATCATTATCATTCAGATCTATTTGAGTTCCATCCTCGTTTTCCAACCACACGTCCAGAAGCGCTGGGTCCAGCTCCTCATTCTCAAACGCCTCCATCACCTCCTGCTCACTAAAATTCGTCTTATCCTCAAATTTCTTGTTAATCTCCCCATCCGGTATATTCTCTAAGCGCTTCCATACATCTTTGATGTCCTTGAGGAATGACATTACATAGTCTTTTTTGTCGACCTCATAGTCGAGGCTCCACTCATGCAGCGCTTGCGGCGCGTCATCGTCTCCCGCAGGCAAGTACTCCGGGTGGTAGAGAACATGTGACGACACATCGCCGAGACTATTTTGGGACAACACGACATACTTTTCCCCATGTTCAAGCAACAGGCTTCCGGATAACGCGGCCACCAGTCTATTCTCGATGAGCTTGTAATGATCTATGCAGAGGGCTTCCAGTCTGGCCTCGTTTAGCGTGTCCAGTATACTGGGCAGTCGGTACGGTATCGTTATACCCTTAAATTCCAGCTCACACGAGTCCCTGTGCACGTAGTTGGGCACAACACAGGTATCCTCGCACCATTGGCTCGACAAACAGATTAATTGCTTATCATATTCGAAGTTACTGATTGATATATATGTGGGGAATAGTTGCATGCCGTGCGTCCACCTTTGTATAGGTTTGAGAGCTTTGTTTTGTTGGTAGCGCATGTCCATTAAGAATAGATGGTGATTGGTGGCGACGTAAAGGAAGGGGTTGCCTGGGGAGTATTTAGCAGCACTGATGAGGTTGCAGCAGGCCTCATCGGACACTCTGTTTGGATTGCTCCATCTGCGTACAGCATTGTTGACGCGTTTGTCATACAGTGTTACTGCATTTGTAGACACATGTGTGTAATATGCGCGTTCATTACTAATCACTGTGTTCCAATTGTTCACTAAACTTTTAACAGAGTTTTTTAGCTCAACAGTTCTTGCTGTGAGCCTGTCTAAGTTCACAATTTTCAATGTGTTATTCAAGTCGGTGACATACAAAATATTCTTATGATATTCATCAAAAGAAATCCCAGTGTATGCCATTTTTGATTCTGATACTTTTAGCTGCAGTATTTCTAACTTTTCCTCTGTTGTAACAATCTTGAGCACAAATATTTTATGCATTGTCCTCAAGGCTATGATGTTTTGTGATGAGCAAATGCCCTCACAGATGTTGTTGCCTTCACCACAGTCGAACATTGTAGCTGAATGCCTGTTGCATGTCAGTGCAGCTCTGTTGAATTCAAACAAATCTGAAACAAATTAGGATTATGGTACTAAACATTTAAATTATATATGTTTAGTATAGTCAGTATTATAGCCACACTTCAGTGTCCAATTATCTGGGGGAAGTAGTGTCCCCGCCAAGTCAAGTAAAACAAAGAGGCATGGCCGTACCATCCTTTTCTAGATAAACTTTACCTCATTGCAATAAGGCTTGATAAATCTGTCAATTAAGCTGGAAACGCACTGAAAGCAGTAGCGGCGCGGTGCGGAGGCGGTACCGGTTGTAATGTTCGAGCTAATATGAAAAGGTCCGCACAGAATACCGCGTCCCGCCGCGGTATTCTGTGCGGACCCTTTCGCATTAGATCGAACCTTACAACCGGTACCGCCTCTGCGACGCACCGCACCGCCACCGCTGTCTGTGCGTTTCGGCCTTTATCTGTATTGTGAGTCTTCTCAGTAAAATACAATATAATAACTCTTTTTTGCAAACCTCAATAAAAGAACACTACTTGTGTCGATTATGTTCCACACAGAACATAATCGACACAAGTAGAGGCAAACACCAGGCGGTCTTATCACTAGAGATCAATCTCTTGCAGACAACATCAGAATCAGAATCGGAAAAAATGTTTATTGCAGAACATAGGTGCCTATCCTATGTTACATACAGAGTTGTTGAATACATTTGGTGATCATACTATGTCTTGCCAATGTGCGTACAAAACATTAAGCAGGCAGGAATACAAATTTAACCCTTCTTTGCATGGTGATGGAAATTTCCATCATAACATTGTCCTGTTAATTAAAGGTAGTTTTGCGGGAGATTCATATTTATTTAAAGACTTTTATGTTTCAAGAACAGTATAGCTTGAAATGGAATGTATTTGTGATATGCTTAAGGTCAGAGTTTGCATAATGATGGAAATTTCCATCATATCAAAAAATAAAGATATCATGTAAAACTTACCTCATATATTTTTTTTTATATTTTTACCGAAATGTGGAGGTCAACTGACATTATCGTGATTTATTTCAAAAATAAATAAAAAATCATGGAAAGATCCAATTGAAAATATAAATAATACAATTGATGGTAACTACAGGTCAAAAAATATATATATCAATCTAAAATTATAAATAAAATCAAAAATTTAATAGAAATTGTGCAAGGTATATAATAATTAATAAAAAATATGAATTCACATTTAGTAGTCATTTACATTAAATATTATACAAAATGGATGCGGGTGGCGCAGGACCGGTTATTTTGGCACTCTTTGGGGGAGGCCTATGTCCAGCAGTGGACGACTTTTGGCTGATATGATGATAATTATACAAAATTGTCATTTAAATAGTCAGTAATAGAATAATAGCATTTAGGCCAGTGAAAATCAAATCTAACCAGTATGATTAATTCAGGCTCAGTATTGCTAAACCAGAACACTAGTCCCAACAAGTATGTTTCTTGACATTAAACCACTATGGATTGATTTATCACATGTACATGTATGAAGGCGGCCACTTACAACAATAATGGAATTCGCAGCACATCAAATACTCCTTGTGGTTAATGCACACTAGGTGCATGTTTCCATTTCCAGCGTAGTACCAGTTGTAAGTACTGTCGAAGTACGGATCGGGGTTGGCCTCCCAGAGTTCGGCCATCTTCACAATGTGTCTCGGACAGGAAATAATGTTTTCACTGTGTTGTTTTATTTTTTCCACCAGAGGCTTCCTGGAATTACTATTTAATACTGAAATATAAATAAATATACATGAATATTGAATAACTACTAACTGAAGTACAATTGGTTTATAACTTAAATTAACCCCTTTCTTGGCAATTAAAAAATACAGTGAGAGTAAGCCTCATTTGGAACTTTTATGAGCAAAAATAAATTTCTGCCTAAAACATTCATATTATCATTGAGACGTAATGTCAAGAAATCAACAAATAAATCACTAATAAGCGAGGCCTTACGCAAAAGCACCCACTGAATGGTTGACAACCAGCCTACTCAACCAAGTGGTTGCTCACTGGCGTAATGACACTACTTACTAGCAGCTGATTTGTGGCACTTCAACTGATGGTACCAATCATCCTTTAATTTAATATATGCAGCAACAGGGTCTTCTTTAAGCTGGCTGGCCATTGCTACTAACATCTTAGGCTGCGTGCACTTGTATGGGAACGATTGGAAGTATTCAAGCCCTATGTCTCCGTCCCAGTCGTCCGGGAATGCCGCCAGCTGGTGTCCGGGATTCACGAAGTGCTTGGCTGTGTTTTCAGGGTTGTAATAGCAGGGTTTTCTGCTCCAGTTGAGAAACCTTGACGCCAGTTGATTACTATCCTCAAATTCATCTATGAGCTCTTTCACGGGCGCTGTATTATTTATATTTGCTGCGACTAGTCCCTCAGGCCGCTTCTTCTACAAAAATATACAAGTACATAACCTAACAATTGATTTTTTGTCAGTTATTAATATTGGTTGAAATATGCGACGGACACATACCTTGAAAAAACCCTTTACATCAGTGTCCATGTTAAATCCTAGACTATATTGAATAACCTGTGAGTAACATGTAAATTTTCACGCTCGCCTCGCGCCTTGTTGATATTTATTTTATGGAAGCGTTCCGAAACCGC
Organism: Epinotia brunnichana; assembly: GCA_963854355.1. Taxonomy (NCBI): domain Eukaryota; kingdom Metazoa; phylum Arthropoda; class Insecta; order Lepidoptera; family Tortricidae; genus Epinotia; species Epinotia brunnichana. The sequence continues at coordinate 26,629,127 of OY977951.1, read as the reverse complement.
AAGACCATACTAAGAATACACTCAGTAAAAACCAATTATAGCGTATGTTACCTAAATTATAGCCATCGAATGACTTTTCAGCTATAGGATACTATTTATCAATCAATCAATCAATAGAGCAAAAGAAACAACCATCAAACATTTATATAAGCAAAAGATCTACGTTTTTGAGCGTATCTTGAAAAGTTGACGTTCCGCCGTCATGTATATTAAAAAAACCGGCCAAGTGCGAGTTGGACTTGCGCACGAAGGGTTCCGTACCATTATCTATAAAAACGGCAAAAAAATCTCGTTTGTTGTATGGGAGCCCCCCTTAAAAAATATTTTATTTTGTTTTTAGTATTTGTTGTTATAGCGGCACCAGACATACATAATCTGTGAAAATTTCAACTCTCTAGCCATCACGGTTCTTGAGATACAGCCTGGGGACAGACAAACGGACGGACGGACGGACGGACGGACGTACGGACGGACGGACAGCGAAGTCTTAGTAATAGGGTCCCGTTTTACTCTTTGAGTACGGAACCTTAAAAAAGTAAAGGCCATTACACACCACCCACATCACAGATTACAGTAAAATTACATACCATAGAGGTAGAATAGATAGAGGGACTCACCCACACACACACACATGAGTGACAAAGATGTATGCATATAGGCAATACCGCAAGTGGGAACGAGATACAGTGTCATATTTTTTGTTTGCCACCAGAGGGCCTACCGCGAAACGCATTCGAAGTTGCCCCTCTGTGTCATACTTACGAGTTCGTACGTAAGTGCGACAGAGAGGGAAAACTTCGAATGCCGTTCGCGGTAGGCCCTCAGGTTGTTTGCCACCACACCTGTCAAAATTTGTACTGAAACTGACACCACCATGACGTCACCGATATAATACGACTAAATTATAAATGACATTAGACGTCTTCTAGCTTCTGATACTTCTTAATTTAGTATGGTTCATTTACCATCGTCCCTTTTGGGTCTACGCTAGGACGCCACGTGACACACCCAGCAATTTGTCACATTAATTTTAATCTGGACAGCACAGGACGGTTAACAGCCGTTCCAGACGGTCCTGTAAAGGTGCATCCCTACGGGCGAGCATGATAGGCTGCTATGTGATTTCGGCCTGTCTCTACTGCTACTGCGCAGGCACAGCCTCCGGCAAAACCAAGGTTACAACATGCTGTATCCCCTTTGACCTTCCTAGGCAGTCTTGCCATGCTCGCCCGTGGGCTGCGTCTTAAGATTGAAGGCCGCTCCACATTCGCGCGCGAACGCATGAAAGCGCGAATGTAGAGCCGATTCGCAATATTTCGCATACCTATGTTTCGCGGGTTCGCGCCTTGCGTCAAGCTTTCTTGACTGCATTCACTTCGTTGTTCGAGTGGCGACCACGTACCGGAAGGCGAGGCGTGGGTAGGCCCCCCACAAGGTGGACTGATGACCTGGTATAAAGGTTGCGGGAGTCCGCTGGATGCGGGTGGCGCAGGACCGGTCATTTTGGCACTCTTTGGGGGAGGCCTATGTCCAGCAGTGGACGTCTTTCGGCTGATATGATGATGATTCACTTCGTCCATATTCGTCGAGCGCGCGAACTGTACTATGAAATGAACACTATTGTGAACGCTGCGAATATGGGGCCAAGAGTTCACACTCGATTTTCACCGTGATTCGCTCGCTAATGTGGAGCGGCCTTGAGCAAGAACACCAAGGTCTAAAGTAGTTAATGCACGGGCCAATAATACGTGCCAACTATATCTGGCTCTTTTTAAACCATGCGTAAAGAGAGACGGAAAGATACGTGGCACGGTGTGGTTAGAATAAGTGGGCACGGATTATCTCTCATATTTGGAGCAGCCCAACTGGGGAAGTACTTAAAGAAGACCGCAGCCATAATAACATCACTACTCGCTTTGCGGGTAGGTATTTGGTGTTGTATGGTCTGGGCGGGGGGTGAGGTCGCCAGAGCTCCCGAGATTGCACTGTTTTTGAGTGTGGGACCTGCATGTCTCTAGCTATCAACACAAAAAATCCTCAAATCAGTAAAGTGTCGGCAACGCCCTTGCGATTGTTCTGGTGCCGCCATGGCGGCTGGCGGCGACGCTGCAGCGTCCATAGGTGTGGATGGCGGGTGTATATAGTATGTTCATATTCTAGGGCCACCCACCATTTTAACGTCAGATGGCGAACCTAGTTTTGAAGATTGTTTTCAAAAGAGTTATCTACACAGGATTTTAGTAAAGGTACACAGATAAACCCAGATAGTACCAAATCACTGTAAATATTCCATTGAAATTCCCAAGCTCGACCCGAGGTCCATCCAAACTATACCTTTACCCAACGTTTCAGCTCAATCGGTTGCAGATATCTGCATCAAAATTGAGTTGGAAGATTCCACCCGAACATAGTTACGAGTACTTAGTTACATACATTGCAAGATAATTGAAAGCTTGTAAAATAAAAGGCAATAAGTTATTTATAATGTGTCTGTAAACAGATTTTTATAATATTATACTATTTCTGACATACTATAATACGTCCAATCGTACCTTTTTAAGCGCAAAGGCAACTTGTACTTTCACAAAAATAAATAAATAAATAACCAACAACCCTAATTTTACAACGAATTTCCACAATTAAAGTTTACGGTAAAGATTGAGACAATCAATTACGCGAACTGCAACATCTCCGGGAATGCCAGGGCCGCGAACACAGTCAACACTAATATAGAATAGAACGTCACCAGAATGTCTCTCTTCACCTTCAGCGTGGAATCCAAGTCAGCCGCATTCAGACAAAATTCCTTCACCTCTTTTTTGCTTTGTTTAATGACTACTTCCTCGCATTCTTTCGGAACACGTTCGCTTTTTTTAACAGCAACGTTGAAAATGTTACTGGAAGCAGTGGCATTTCTTAAGGATGCAGAAGGTACAGGATTTTCAGACACAGTGTCTTTTTTCGTTTCAACCTTAAACTTGATCATGTTATTGTAATAGGGCACTAGCGACTTGACGGAGGCGCGATTTGCTGCTATTGCCGCAAGCTCTTTCATTTTGTCGTCGGGTTCAATCGATGTGTTACAGCCTATTTCACAATTTTCAGCGAGAGCGGATACAGAACAGGTCGCAGTCAGTACATTAATGGTACTAGTGGATGTCGTGGCGGTGTCATGTGGGGCGAGGACAGCCAGCCGAGATGTGCTAGAAGCGGCTTGCTGATGCTCGACTCGAGCCAACACTTCCTTGTCTTCGCACACAGGCTTACACTCCGTAGCTTCAGCGCTAACCGATTTAGTTTCTGGGGCGAAGATCTCAAGGTCATCGCTGCTGTTATTGGAATTGTACGTGTATAACGAGACGCAGTTGGCGTGACCGCCTTTGTCCTCGTCGGACGCCTGCTCTTGGACGTTTTCCCGCGGACTGACGTCACGCGGACTGACGTCACGCGGACTGACGTCACGCGGACTGACGTCACGCGGCTCACTCACAGTTTCAGCACTCGTCGCGTCGCACCCGCAAGTGGTAATCTTTTGTATTTCATTCAAAAGCCCCACCAAGATGTCAAAGGATGCGGTGTAATCACAAGGCAGATCATTTTCCTGGTCCGCATGGGGTGTAATTCCTTCATCGCGATTCCATGTAATGCTCGGTGTGACGAACACTGTCGTCTCTTGGTTTGGAGCAGTCTCTGCATTTTTATTTTGAGCATTGGTGGCTGTCTCGGCCGGCCCCGGCACACCCAATACACACTGGCAGGCCTCCTCTTTTTTGACATCTGTAATCTGCCACACTGCGCTCGCTGTCGACGGCTCGCTGGCCTCGTGCGACGTCCCCACATCAGCCGCTCTCAACCTATCCGTGCGAACTATTTGAGGCGTTATCTTCTTCAATTCACATTGAAACGTAGGAAAAGCGAACCCGACGGTCGATATTTGCAACGGGAATCTTGAAAATTCGCAGTTTAACCGTGTGGGCGCTAGCAGCCCCACGAGATCTGTTGTCTGGTCGGACGATTGGCAGGTTAAATGTATTTTCTGATGTAAGCTGGACTTGAGCACTAGGGTGGTATCTCCGGACTGTTGCATCATGACTTGTTGGAGGGAGGGGCGGGGGGAAAGGGTGAGCTTGTTGACGCGCAGGCGGCCGGCGAAGGCCCCCGACGAGAGGCTGCGGTGCAGCGCGTGCTCTAGCATCTCTATCTCAGTAACGGAGTTCATCTGAGAAGCAGTATTCGCGTCTTCAAACTGTTCATCAGATGGCTTGGGATGATTGTTCGAAGGATCGCTGAAATTTTCTCCAGAAACTTCTTCAATACATTGTTCTACTGCTTTTTCTGTGCTGACAGTAGGAATTTCTACAGGGTTCTGTTCTGAAGTTTTCCTGTTCAGTTCAGAGCTCGACTTTTGGGAGGTGTCAGAGACGGGCCGCTCGAGCATGGCTTGGGCCATGCGGTGGAGCTTGATGCCGATGGAGCTGGATTGCGGGGCATCGTCATCAGCTGTAACACACAACCAAGGACATCTAAGTGGACGCTGACCCAGAGACAGGAAAAGACTAGGGCCCTTCGAAATGTGGTGCTAGCAGAGGATGGAAAGGATAGATTAGCTGGACGGAGAGAAAACGAACTAAGAAATTTTGCGCAAAGTAAATCTGTAGTCTGAAGTTGGCGCCCACCGTAGTGAATGCTTTATAGCATTCAGTTCACCTTTTGTGATACAAGTTAGGTATTGTCCTTTGTGCAAATAAGATTAAATCATCATCATCATTGTCAGCCCGTAATCGCCCACTGCTGAGCATAAGCCTCTCTTCGAGTAGAGAGATTGAATAAATAAATAAAATAGTAGAAGAGAAAATGTGTTTGCTAAATGTTCAAAATGGGAGAGGCAGGATGGTGGGCCAGCTGACACGGCACAGCTTCTTCTTAAACCTCTTAGAAGGGAAAATGTAAGGTAGTAGTAGTGTCCTCTACCTCTCTAACATATTTTAGCCAAGTAAAGGATAAAGTTGTGTCGAGTCGTATGAGGAAGTCAACAGGCTGGCAATGGTCAAAGGAGAGTGGCGGTTACTCCACCGACAATGATGTATATAATCTGCGTGCGTATACACACTACAGATCAGGCCTACGATGTACTTACTGAGTTGTATGTCTTCGGTGAGAAATGGGTCGCGCGCGGGCGTGGGGCGGCGCGGCGCGGGGGGCGGGGGGGCGGGCCGCGCCGGGCTCTCCTTTCTGCGCACCGTCAACAAATTTAGGAGGATATTTTCGTGTCGCTTTCCATACAAAGATTTTTCCAAAAAAGGGGGGATTTACACAAATCCAACTAGCCCCAGTGTAAGCTCAAAAAGGCTTGTATTATGGGTAGGTATAGTGGACATTTTCTCAACTAAACTGATCTTCAGAACAATATCATTTAGGTCTAACAATACGACTATGTGGTCGGACGCGTGCCATTTTTTGCAAGAATAAGGTTAGCGCCACATAAAATGTTCATTGTATAATTTATTTAATCGTATGGCATACATTATTTTGGCCTTTGAGTTTGTCACTCTTTAGTACCACCCAGGGGACACGTGCAAGGTTGTGGTAGGTAGCTCCTGCGGACGCAAGTGACAGTTGTCCCCCCTTTGTCAAGTGAGTGGGCAACTCGAATGTTAGAGGTTCTTAAGCCACCCGAACGCCTCTAATTCGGCTTAATGACTACTGTCATAGACAGCAGCCGGGATCAACTGTTTAGCGTGCCTTCCAAAGCACGGAAGCGCTCATTTATAGTAACCACTCAAACAGGCGGGCACCCATCTAAAGATGGGCTGCCATCTTTGCTTAACCTGCTTTAACGTTTCCTATTCGCAGTCGCCGCTGGGGTATGAACGCTTCGATTGTATAATAAACTCTATGGTCTTACTCAATAGATTCAAAATGGTCTAAAAGATAAAAAAAACCCGCTCCCAGCGAGCCGGGTATAAGGCGCTGTGTGTCTTATTTTATCTCGTAGCTAATTTGTAATCTATTGTAAAAGAAGATGAACTCTTCATTATTCAATGAACATTTCACGTAGCGATAATATTTATTTTGCAAAGTTTGGCACGCGTTTGCAAACAATGTCTATTCATAAGCTGAGAACAATGGGCATTCCATGAGCTCAGTTCAAATCGGCCAAAGTATACTAGAAGACGATATCGTCGGGTGACAAGCAAAACTCACTAAGTAACAAATACCTACTTAAATCTAAGGTCGTATCTCGATATCGAGTACGTAGCGAGATACGAGGTTTTGAAGAGCGGTGACAGTTTTGGTAGTGACTTTTGCTTGTCACCCGACGATATATACAAAACTTGGAAACAAATATTCATGCTCATCACACAAATATTTGCCCTTACCGGGACTCAAACCCAGGGCCGTCACTGCTCTTCAAAACCTCGTATCTCGATACGAACTTTGATTTAAGTAGGTATTTGTTACTTAGTGAGTTTTGCTTGCTCGACGATATATAGGTACCTACAGTCGCCATCACATACATCGGAGCAAACAAGCATGTCACAAACATCGGACGGAACACACATCTATTTTCAAGGCATTAGGGTGCATGTGCCGATATTTTTGAACACCTATAGTGTACCTATGTATGTGATGGCGACTGTAGCTATGGGTAACCTATCGCAATCACTAAATTTTATTTCCCAACTGCAACAAAGCCAATTATCTCGAAAACACAAAAGTTTTAAATTTTTTTTATTTGCGTATCGCGTAGAACCCATTAGGTTAGGTTTGTTAGAGATCGTATCGCAGATCTATGCAGTGGCATATCTAAGATATATATAGGCAAGTAATATAGCTGGGCTGAAGAGGAGCGAGTGCGTAGCCAAAGGAAACAAATCACGATAGTTTTACATGATAGGTAATGATAAAATCAGTCTTATTAAAATGTAACTCACACATGTTACTCGGTTGACGTGCAAAAAGGAAGAGAGACCATCTTAGACAAGATTTGTCTAGAGTCATAGACTTAATCATAGAGTATATATAGACTAACGTCACTTAATATAACTATATACACTACCCAACAAGGTTAAGGTTTGTTTTATAAGCACCAAAAATGGCTTTTAGGACATAAAAAATCGGACAAACGATACAGTTGGGAAACCATTTTTAGTGACTAGTACATAGGTAACCAACCGTACGTATATTTGAAATCAAGTTCCCGAAAACGGCTCTAACGATTTCGATGAAATTTGGAATATCGGGGGTGAATTATCGATCTAGCTAAGGTCTTCATGTCTGGGAAAATTCGTTTTCTCCGTAATTTTATCTATTTTCACCGGAGCACAGGTCGGTCGGGCGGGGCACATTGCACGTAGAACTGATGGCCGTTGGGGCGTAAAGGTTTTCGAGTGGCGACCACGTACCGGAAGGCGCGGCGTTGGTAGGCCTCCCACAAGGTGGACTGATGACCTGGTAAAAAGGCCGCGGGAGTCCGCTGGATGCGGGTGGCGCAGGACCGGTCACTTTGGAACTCTTTAGGGGAGGCCTATGTCCAGCAGTGGACGTCTTTCGGCTGATATGATGATGATGATGACAGCTCGGTCACCCAGGGACTGTACGTTAAATGAACTCACAATGTATGTAATGTGCTGGCAGCGGCTTCGGCGAGCGAGGCAAAGTTCGACGACACTCGTTGCCCCGATTTGGATCTGCCGGCTGAGTGGCGCGGCTTGGCGGCTCGCTCTGCACTTCGGTTTAAAAACAAAATCAATCATAAATTTAATATATTCTAACTAACACATATGGGTCCAAAGGAAATAAATTCCAAATTAAAAGGAAAAAAAATGAAGGATTCGAACCTAACGGACGTATCAAACGCTGTCCTTACCACCCCCATATTAACTGTGGTATTTAGTAGCCAACTGAGTTTAATGTAACAAAATCATACTCTATCCTCGATACCTATAACAACTTGCGTTGTCAATTAATAACCCAAATTAAATTATAACGTGTGAATGTTATGCCCTTGCCAGACAAAGAATGAACTACTTTGGTAACGGTTACCCGCAACCAAAGGAATTCAAGGTGCTCCCGGCGAACTGCATCATCCGCTTTGTGGAAATGATGGAGCAAGCCTGGGAGCAGGTATAAAGGAGAGGGCAAATGCACAAAAGATCCCACTGGGTCGAAGTGCATCCGAAAGGGCCCTCACCTAGATAGATCTAAATAACTCTAATATTGTATAAATTTTAATTTGGTATTCGTAAATTTTAGTATTTAGTTTAATTTAGTACTTAAGAAAAGAATTTCCCGTTGCTTTTAGACATTAAAATCCCTATCATATACATAATTTGTATACCTACCTATTTAAAATCAATATCCCATACATAAGCTATCTTATTCTGGAAAACGATGTGTTCACCCGTAATTGGTCAGGGCATTTATTTGTGTATTTATCACGAATATTTGTCCCTGAGTTATGGATGTCATATATGTATTTAAGTATCTATATGTATGTATCTATTATATATATCATCGCCTAGTACCCACAACACAAGCCTTACTGAGCTTACCGTGGGCCTAGGTTGATTTGTGTAAGATTGTCCTGTAATATTTATTTATTTATTTATTTTAATTGGGGTACATAAGTGTAATATATTATATATAGCATAGCCTGGGGTTGCGATGATGCGGGGTTCTTCAGGAAAACACTCAGCAGTGGTTGAACATCGTATATGCGTTCACAACTCAATCACCTCGTTACATTGCATTTCTCTCTTATACTTCTCTTTTCTCTCTACTACGTGCTCTGAGAGGAAATCCCTTATCCGATGGATATCATCGCTTCATCTGCACATAGGTACGTGTAGATGAGCATGTTTGCCTATCACATAAGCCCCTACATATTTTATGCCAAAGACAACAACTGTAACTTTATCTTATGTACTCTGTTGAAATAAATAAATACCTAGCTACATACAATGATCTCGCAGCGCACACTGGAACCCTATCAGCGACATCAATACGAATACATACTTGGGTGTTTTTCAAAAAAAGTGTAAACTTTAATTTTTTTCAGAATTCGAAATTTTTTGGTTTTTCTTACTCAGAATCGTTGATACTATCGATCCTCATACAAGAAAAAAAGCGTCCCAGATTTTACTATTTAAGTTTTTTCTTCCAGTGCGTCACGACCATATACCTAAATAAAAAAATACTGCATACAAAAATGTGACGATCTGGAATGGAATATTTAGGACACTTTTTTTCTTGTATGAGGATCGATAGTATCAAAGATTCTGAGTAAGAAAAACAAAAAAAATGAATTCTGAAAAAAAAATTGTTTTGTACACTTTTTTTGAAAAACGCTCACTTACGAGTATGTACCAGTGTGTAACCGCCCTACGATAAATAAATAACAATAATTCATGATTTTAAGCTTAATTAATAATCACAATATTACAAAGAATGGTAAGGACAGCGGCTGAGCGTTTAAAAAACGTTACGCGAGAATCACCCACCTGCGACATTTAATCATATACGCGGCCCGCCAACTGAGCTATCGGAACAATCTCGCTCGGTCGACAAATCTTTCAGCAAATTCCCTCTTTCTGTTGGACCACATATTGAACAAGCTGTTTCACCTTTACGCACCCAAGGAGGAGTTTGGAGCGCGCACGGAGACGGGAGAGACCGTGCCCTCGGACAGACGGCGCCGCGTGCGAGGCGTGTGCGACGCGGGACGCGACGGCCGCTCAGTGGTCTATACAACATACAGGACAGTCACCGAAACAGTTAACCTACCCACCAGAGTTGACCAAAGTCGTGCGAGGCAGTGGACCAGTGTCCTCTTAGCGTTATTATTCCCGGTTGTTCCCCTAAAGGAGCTCGGGGTCCACTTTGACACCTAATGCCAAGATTTGGCATAGGCACTAGTTTTTAGAACGCGACTGCCATCTGACCTTCCAACCCAGAGGGAAAACTAGACCTTGGTGGGATTAGACCGGTTTCCTCACGATGTTTTCCTTCACCGAAAAGCTGTCGGTAAATATTCCGTAACTACATAAGTTCCGAAAAACTCATTGGTACGAGCCGGGATTCGAACCCACGACCGCCGCTTGACAGCCGTATGCCTGAACCACTAGGCTACCGTAGCTCAGTGTGCGAGAAACAAATCTTGCACAATAAGAAGAGATGCGTGAGCGAGGCTATTGTTTTTTTTTCCCTCGCACTCCGATCCGCTACCTCACCCACTCTGGTTGTAGGCTATACTCTGTACTCACCCTTGAAGTACATTTCAAGATAAACAAGTAAGTACAAGGTATGTTGAATATTGCTGTTCTTAATTGATGAATAAGGAACGAGCATAGCTCTTTAAATGTACTCGACATACTCGTGAAGCCTTGCCCTATGGCCGCTGGAGATAGCGGGAATTGTTCCAAGCTTTATTTTTACCAAATATGAAGAGTCAGGATAAATACTAAATTTAACAGTAGTAAGATTTTGATAGATTACTTAGTAACTCTACGATAATAGTAAACTACTGGCCGGGAAAGTTTCGTATGACAGAAACATAATAAGGCCAATCAAATTAGAATTTTTCGAAGAACTAATTTCCATAAAGCTGGAAATCGTTTTAATACCTTCATTTGGTCCTTAAATACGTGTGATCTGAGTTTGCCTAATCCCAGGAGGTGTGCATAAATTTTTGCTCTTTTTTCATGTAGCACAAAAACGGTACATCGGATAGAAAATGTATTCTATTCAATATTAAAGAGGGTCAAATTCTGCGTCGAATGAATATCTAAACTTCAAATTCGGTTCAGTGGTATAGTCGAAATCAAAGGTAAGAAACTGGGAAAATTTTGTCGTTTAGGTGCAAACTTCCATTTTGCGACTTTTCAAGACCGACATATCTTTAAAAAAAATATACCTGCTGACAAACCCATAGAATAAAAAATGTAGAAAATAAAACTGAATAAAGAGCGAAAATTTCGCGGTTAGTGGACTCCCAAAAGTTATGCACACCTCCTGGGATGGTGCAAACTCGGATTACAAGCATTTAGGACCAAATGAAGGTATTATGACGATTACCAGCTCTATGGGAATGAATGCCTCAAAACGTTTTTTTTGGATCTAATTTGCTTGGCCTAAATTATGTGCACCAATGCGTGTAAAATGATCAACGGACTATGAAGTAGGTACCTAACAGACATTTACCTAACCCTTTTCCAGACAGAAGCGTTATATTGACCACATGCTCATGCCTGTCATACATGTATCATAATGTCAAATAAATATTAAAGTCGCATCTGCTACGCCATGTTTTTCTAACAATATTTCGTCTGATAACATGTTGATGTTTAAAAACATTGGCCCATCGGAACCAGCTTAGACTGACATTCGATTGTCATTTTTTAACAACCCGCCTAGATATGGGTGGGCTTTCGAATGATCCATGGAACATGGCGGATCGTGCTCCAGACAGTGTTTTTTATTTTCTGCATCCTGCTGTTTAAAGTATAATTTTGATAGCATATTATGCAGTGAATGGCAAAGGTGCCGGCTACAGTTAATGAAGAATTTTCCTGGAAGTGCGAATAACCAATTCTCGGGCATCATTCGGCGGTTCGTGGTCGCGGCCGCCATTATACTTTGTACTGCTCCAGCTATCACCCAGTGCATTGTGAAGGCCTTCTACCGTACATCATGCTAATAATACTGTTTAATTTATAAACCTACTGACTCTGGCCAAGGCCCATTTCTTTTATAATAATAATAATAATAGATATGGGTGCGTAAATAGCTTACCTGTCGCCTGGGGAACTCCTCGGCTAACGCCTGCACGTAAGCCCGCTTCGGCTGCGCCAGCGCATTCAGCCGCGAACTGAACCGCGGCGGCCCCCGCACCGCCTCCCCCCGCGCCTCCTTCACCTCATCCATCAAATCTGTTATCTTCTTGTCCAGCACTGGAGGCTTTACTTCTGGCCTCTCCTCTCGCCCATACCGAGTCTTCACTTTAACAGTAATTTGAGGCGGACGCTCTTTCGCTGGCGACTCGATTCGCGACCGTCTTTTCAGCTTCACAGGCTGCTCGGTGTTTTCAGTGGTTATTGATCGATTAATCGAATTCGGATCCGCAATTTTCGGCTTAGTCTTCTGGATGTTGTCAAACTCGTGAAGCAATTGTGATATAGCTATAAGAGGGTTTTCGGGGATTGTTTTAACGCGAGGGATTCTTGTCTTGTGCTCTTTCTTGTCCTCGCTTTTGCCCGTGTGTAGTTTTGCGCTGATTACGACTTTGGGTACGGCCGTTGCGTGTAGATCGTCGTCTCGTTCTTTTTGGAAATCATCAGGATGTATTTCGAATCTTGGATTGCTGAAAGACACTCGACGTTTGAGATCAGTGCCGTTTTCACTCCCTATTCCTCGCGGATCGTGAACAGCTCCCTTCTTTTTCGACGTCTCGGTGGTCTCGATCTGATGCAGCTTCTGCATCAATGTGCGTATCTTCTCGAGACTGCGGCGACATTCAACAGCAAGCGCTTTGTCGCAATCCCCGTTAGGCGAGTTAGCGGGATTTTTAAGTATCACTTCTTGGGGTTTTATGGTTTCCACTTCGTGCTCCGGCCTGCAAAAAATAATATGTGTAGTACCTACACATAGGATCTAATCGTCCGTATCATCGTCAGGGTATAGGTAACCTAATCAGTAATCACAGTACCTAACTCCTACATACGAAAATTCCTTGGAAATTATTTTGAATTTCTGAATCTCTTCAGACACTTAGTTATATTGGCTTCGCGTAATCGTGTGTGTGAATGTTTTCATATTGCCTATACATACTTGCCTATATGTACTACGTAAAAAACATGTACCTTCGTTTCCCAAACCCAGTAGACAACTCTTGTCCTCTCACGTTGAAACTCGTAAGTGATGAAAAGTAGTCCGACTGCGGTGACAAATTGGTTACAGACTCATTCGAAACAACTGACGTCGACGTCGACACTCGCAAGAAGTCACTGTCCTGCTTGCTTTGCAAATATGACATTTCTGTTTCAGTATCATCCAAGAAATTGGTACAGATTTTTTTTATAGTTTTGTCTGGTAGTGCGTCTCTTCTCTCTTCAGCATCACCTTCTGACTCAAGATCGTTTTCATGTATAACTCCATCTATCTTTTCCATCCCCTTGCGACCTCTATTTAATGCTGTTGCAGAAACACGATTGGCGTTCTCCCCGTTACCGTCGCGCCCATAAATTGAATTGTAAAAGGCTTTGTTGGTGATAGACAACTTCGTGACCGAGTTGACTGCCTGGGGATAAGCCTTGTGTTTGCTCACTTTGCTGTTTTCATTGGAAGCCTTTTTTCTCCTCTCGCGTCGTTCCCTGACTTCTAACAATTTCTTCCTCTTTCTTTCCTCTAAAATGTAGGATTTGTTTTCATAGGGAGATTTGACTCTGGGACGCTCGGGAGACTTCTTTTTAGCCTTGACGTAGAAGGACTCTTCTGGAACCAATGCTTGTCGATCGAGGTTTACCATCGAGATGTGCAAGTCGTTGGGAGTGGCGTGGTTGGAGGCGGCCTCGGTGCGAACGACGCGGGCGGCTGTGCTGAGCATCTGTGCCATGGCCTCTGGGCTGCCAGGCCTGTTAATCGCGCTCGAGCTCTCGTCAGCCAAGTAATCGCCGTCTCCGTCATCCGAAACAGAACAAAGCGAGCCACACTCGTCAGATTTAAGGCTTGACTTGTCACCAGACTTTTCATCTAGATCAGAAATATCGATTACCCTTGATGACATTGTAGCTTCTTCTATATTCTGATACTCTAAAGGCAAGACTTCTTTGCAATCTGAAAAGAAAGAGAAGTCGTAAAACGGAATGGTAAATATATAAATAAAAGTGGCAAAAGTCTAGTAACCTTTGTGAGAAATCTGGTACTCAAGTTGTGGGAGCATGACGGGGTCGGTGCTAGCGAGCTGCCCGGCGGCGGCGCTCTGCACACGTAGCACTAGGTCAACGCGCGGCTCCGCCCACGCTCCCGCCTCGCGCTTCTTACGCTCGCAGCTGATCACCAACTTGTCAGCTCGAAACTTGCTGAAAAACTTATACGAGCCACAGATCATTCTTGGAACTTCAATGACGACTTTCTTTTCCAACAGTTTGACGAGCGACCGCAAGTCCACTTCGGTGCCAACGATGTCATCCCAAGAGGTCGTCAGCCTCGTCTTCCGCTGCAGGAGCATGCTGTTAGATCTGCTAAGAACTTTCGATGCATCTTCGATTCTTTTGTCGGATTCCCTCCACTTTTCTTTCACCTTATCCGGTAAATAGTCTCCGTTGCTGATGCGCTTCAGCTGGTCGATGGTATGCATGACGTAAGTGATCACGTTATCCATGTAGAAGTTATAATTGTCTTCTAAGCGACTGCAGCAGATGTAATCCAACAGCGAGGTTGGGAGCAGATTCGTGTCAAATTCGTTCGCCTTGGACATCAACTGTAGATTCTGCAGCTGTTCCTTTATGTATGGATCTTTGTGTAGAAAGTGACGGTCGTGGTATAGGTCCGTGGAGAGGTTAGACACTTGTGTTTCTAGATCGCCGAGTTTGTGGCTGAGAGTGTTGAAGGAGGGCCGGTTGTTTAGGAGGTCTATCCTCTCCTTGTTGGCCAACATGATGTTGCGGAGCTCCTCACTGCTGCAGCTCTCGCTGAGGTCCGAGTCTGTATCGGGGTCGTCATGGTACACAGTCTCTACATACTGGTTGGTGCGCACGTTAGACATGAGCTGGGTCCCTAAATCGATGTTCTTGTAAAGCAGCACGAGATCGCTGGTTGAGAGCGGATCGTCTCCTGCGTGGAGAAAATTATCTAGAAAGTACCGTACGACGACAAGGCCCTTACTGAATAGCTGAGGTTGGAAATGTGTCAGAAACTACGGTGTTAATGAAAGCATTTTTATTTCGGACACACATCCATATTATGTTAGTAAAAAACTTATACTACTTTACTTATCATTACTAATGTTAGTGGAAGGCTTAATGGAGACGAGAAGTGTAATGACCAATGCTCACGTGTTTCATACGACGTTTTTCAACACATTTGCGAGAAAAAAAAAAAAAAAAATGAAAATGTTAAAAGATATGTAATGAAAAGGCACTAGTGCGATAATGTAATGTAAAAGTCACGGCATGGGTATATAATATTCTGCATTATTTTGCTAATATTTAAAAAGATATGTAATGAAAAGGCACTAGTGCGATAATGTAATGTAAAAGGCACGGCATGGGTAATATTCTGCATTATCAGTGTAAATACGCTGTAATAAGACCTACTTTACGAGCAGGTGTGTTGAAAATGTTGTTATCACAAGAATAAACAGAATCACCGATATAGGTAGGAAGCTATGAAGTGGATACTCATGGCCAAGGTACTAGGGAAGCATAATATGCGAAGTGGTGACGTACCTGCTTCGAAGTCATGGTCCTTGGTCATCAGATCGAACAGCTCGCTGGCCGTCTGACAGTTGCGAGCGACGTCGCCCGCCGGCTCCCCCCGCCCCGCGCCATCCTCGGGCACTCGGCTTATCAACATTACTTCACTTCATCAATTTAAATATTAACAAAAACTTAAGCACACGATCAGTTTTAAACAGTGAAATAAATATAGATCTATCAAAAAACACGAGTACGATAGTATTTCTATTGTAAATTTTCACGACTCCATGGTTCGTTCCGGTTTCCGTCACTCTGTTTTGAAATTCGAAGCGCGTCGCGGCCAGACAGCGAACAGTGATTGTGAAAAGGTTTCATTCATAATAATGTCAACGTATTGTCAACTTGCGCCTCGCGCGCTTTTTGACAGTGCCAGTAATGTAAGGCCGGATACACTGCGTCCACTTATATTTCTGTCTCTTTTCGCATGGGTTAAAAAGAGACAGAGATGTGGACGCGGATAATTGGGCCGTACATGAACCGGACCCATTTATTTGTTTATTTATTAAGGACCTTCAACAATAAGCATACCGTTACATAATAATCATAATATACCTAGCACAAGCACAAATTAAAACCAAGTACCTTATTAATTACAGAAGGACACAGCATTTGACAAGGTAAACGCCATAAGTGACATACCATCTAGCCAATAATAAAATGTAGTCTAGGTATATCAATGACGTTTCAATATATCCTTATCAAGTTATAACATATGCACTCTACTGACACAAACGACGTACATCCACTCAACAAGCATCCAGCGAGTTTACCATCTGTAATCCTAATCAAATGTGGAAAATAAGTTTGTGTCAAAAATTTCATTTTTGGTACAAGCTTTTAATGCAAACTGTACTTTTCTGTATACCGTCATCAACTACTCATTGAGAAGATTCTAACGAGCTCAAACTCAACGGGGTTACGTCGGTTAAGTACTGAATTCCCATGGCCACCTTCTGTCTCCATCATCAGATCAGCTCGATGGTAACATAATATTGAATTGTCATCCAAACTATACTTACAACCAAAATTTCAGCTCAATCGGATGAAGATATCTGCTTCAAAATTGAGTTCCAAGATTCCACCCGAACAAACATAGTTACATACATTGCAAGTTAAATAAAAGCTTGTTATATTAGCCTTTCGTTGTGTATAAAATTGAATCAAACACAATTGTTTTAAATAAATTAATTTTATTATTATGAAACAATATAGATTATGCATTTGCTAAATAAATTAATAAAATACTGCAACATTAAAAAGGAATGTTATAAGCACGATTACACTTCAGTCTTAACGTAAATATTGATAAAAAAACAGCTCTACGATATAATGTAGCTTCGTATTCCATTTATTGACCAAAACCTTGGACATGTGTCACAACGGAAAATATGTGTCACAGCGTATCTACTAACACCAATTGAGCATGAATCAATAAAGTAGCGGAAATTTGCATGTCTATAGCGTAGAATACTGTAAATCTTACAAGATCCCAGTAAGCGGTATCTATAACCTGAAAAAACGCTGCCAGGTTATTTATTCACGCCCAACTTGTTACTACCGGCCAGTATGTCACAACGGAATTTTGACCCCATCTAATAATTTCAAACACTTTCCCTTTAAAATCTCAATATATTTTATAACATATTCAAAAATAAAAATTGGACTAAATACGTTAGCTATGCCAACTGCTTCAATTAGAAACATCGATACATTATAATGGCAAATCCCATGACGTTGACCTGGTAAAAATTTGATACAATACTTATACACCGTACAGTCGCCATCACATACATCGGAGCAAACAAGCAGCTCACAAACATCGGAACACACCTCTATTTTCAAGGCATTAGGGTGCATGTGCCGATATTTTTTAACACCTATAGTGTACCGATGTATGTGATGGCGAAAAACCAGTGAGGTCTAATAATAACTTTACAAAAATAAGTTAAAATTGCGACCATGATGAGTGAAAAAAAAATTGGGTGCTTACGGTTTTTTGAATGCAAAGAATATAATATTTTTACAGGTAAGTCTTCTAGTAATTTACTATGGTTGATGCCCTATATCTTGAAGAATGAGAATAAATAAAATATCTTATAGTTACAATTCCATATCTTTATATCTTAGCGTATCTTTGGAGAGTGACAACTATTTTTCTTTCCTATCAAAGATCTATGGTTTTCTACATTGTAATATGTTGTTATGATATTTTAATACAAACACAATGTAGGCCAATTCATGCCCTTGTAAAAAATGTAAACATTTACTATCCTAAGTATAAACACTTCAGTCATACGAGCGATAACGCTGAGTCAAGTGTTTTGCTACCTGACACTCGAATACGCGCGGTACATGCGGGACCACCCACATTGGAGGGGGGCGGTAATCGAGAGTAGCAAAAAATTGGCCGTATATATGCGGGCCCGGTAGACAGAGGTATCATATTTCATGGGGGGCTCGGTAAAGGACAAGTTAAGGGACAGCCTCTTGATTTTTTGATACATACAAGTAGAGTCAGCGTCATATAGTTAGTAGCAGTCAAAGTGGCCAAATAGTTCGGTACACCATACTAAATATATGGTGTATATATGTAATCACAGATCTGTAAATAAACAGTTCAAAATCATTGACTTACTATTACTACGTATAGACTGGCAACCCAGAACATTTTTCTTGACGTTTTCCAATCAGGCCGCCATTTTGAAAATCAAAGAGTATGTGAACGTGCAGTAGATGCGTCATTTTTCTGAGTTTAGATTCAGATAAAGCCATAGCGTGATTTAATACATTCATATAAAAAACTACTTATTGATTTAAAAACGGATCACATCATCGACATTTGGTATTTGTAATTTTTTTATACTGGATATCTTTATACTTCCCTAGGATGCACTGTGTTGTTTGTGTTGAAGCAATTGGAAATTAAAATGGATGGCGGCTAATTTTTATTATTCTTCTAAATTGCCAACGGGTTCATATTCGGAGACCATACTCGCTTTGCCAACATTATTTATATAAGAGAATTGGCCTAGGATTTAAATGAGTAGAACTTATAATCTAAATAGCAACTGAACGCTGTTAATTCATAAAAACGATTAAATAAATAAAAACAAATGGTTGCTACTAATTTGGAGCTAAAATGCTGATTATTAAAGGTTCAAATAGTCAGTTTATTAAGTTTAAGGTTCCATTAGCACGGCTTATACTTAGCTAATAGGGAGTCTACGCGGGTGCTCTAGCAGCTCCGGCTCGCTGAGGTCCAGCTTGAACTGCTGCGCCAGCTCTTGGATGAGGTGCCGTCTACGCGGGTGCCCGGAACAGGGACTCTAGCAGCTCCGGCTCGCTGAGGTCCAGCTTGAACTGCTGCGCCAGCTCTTGGATGAGGTGCCGTCTACGCGGGTGCCCGGAACAGGGACTCTAGCAGCTCCGGCTCGCTGAGGTCCCGCTTGAACTGCTGCGCCAGCTCTTGGATGAGGTGCCGTCTACGCGGGTGCCCGGAACAGGGACTCTAGCAGCTCCGGCTCGCTGAGGTCCAGCTTGAACTGCTGCGCCAGCTCTTGGATGAGGTGCCGTCTACGCGGGTGCCCGGAACAGGGACTCTAGCAGCTCCGGCTCGCTGAGGTCCAGCTTGAACTGCTGCGCCAGCTCTTGGATGAGGTGCCGTCTACGCGGGTGCCCGGAACAGGGACTCTAGCAGCTCCGGCTCGCTGAGGTCCAGCTTGAACTGCTGCGCCAGCTCTTGGATGAGGTGCCGTCTACGCGGGTGCCCGGAACAGGGACTCTAGCAGCTCCGGCTCGCTGAGGTCCAGCTTGAACTGCTGCGCCAGCTCTTGGATGAGGTGCCGTCTACGCGGGTGCCCGGAACAGGGACTCTAGCAGCTCCGGCTCGCTGAGGTCCAGCTTGAACTGCTGCGCCAGCTCTTGGATGAGGTGCCGTCTACGCGGGTGCCCGGAACAGGGACTCTAGCAGCTCCGGCTCGCTGAGGTCCAGCTTGAACTGCTGCGCCAGCTCTTGGATGAGGTGCCGTCTACGCGGGTGCCCGGAACAGGGACTCTAGCAGCTCCGGCTCGCTGAGGTCCAGCTTGAACTGCTGCGCCAGCTCTTGGATGAGGTGCCGTCTACGCGGGTGCCCGGAACAGGGACTCTAGCAGCTCCGGCTCGCTGAGGTCCAGCTTGAACTGCTGCGCCAGCTCTTGGATGAGGTGCCGTCTACGCGGGTGCCCGGAACAGGGACTCTAGCAGCTCCGGCTCGCTGAGGTCCAGCTTGAACTGCTGCGCCAGCTCTTGGATGAGGTGCCGTCTACGCGGGTGCCCGGAACAGGGACTCTAGCAGCTCCGGCTCGCTGAGGTCCAGCTTGAACTGCTGCGCCAGCTCTTGGATGAGGTGCCGTCTACGCGGGTGCCCGGAACAGGGACTCTAGCAGCTCCGGCTCGCTGAGGTCCAGCTTGAACTGCTGCGCCAGCTCTTGGATGAGGTGCCGTCTACGCGGGTGCCCGGAACAGGGACTCTAGCAGCTCCGGCTCGCTGAGGTCCAGCTTGAACTGCTGCGCCAGCTCTTGGATGAGGTGCCGTCTACGCGGGTGCCCGGAACAGGGACTCTAGCAGCTCCGGCTCGCTGAGGTCCCGCTTGAACTGCTGCGCCAGCTCTTGGATGAGGTGCCGTCTACGCGGGTGCCCGGAACAGGGACTCTAGCAGCTCCGGCTCGCTGAGGTCCCGCTTGAACTGCTGCGCCAGCTCTTGGATGAGGTGCCGTCTACGCGGGTGCCCGGAACAGGGACTCTAGCAGCTCCGGCTCGCTGAGGTCCCGCTTGAACTGCTGCGCCAGCTCTTGGATGAGGTGCCGTCTACGCGGGTGCCCGGAACAGGGACTCTAGCAGCTCCGGCTCGCTGAGGTCCCGCTTGAACTGCTGCGCCAGCTCTTGGATGAGGTGCCGTCTACGCGGGTGCCCGGAACAGGGACTCTAGCAGCTCCGGCTCGCTGAGGTCCCGCTTGAACTGCTGCGCCAGCTCTTGGATGAGGTGCCGGCGACGCACGTGCGGCGGCTGGTAGCTGCAAAAATAACACTTATTGTTAAGGAAATACTATTTCATTTATTGCATAATGTATAATATTTTGAGTAAACGACACGTTTTGAAAATACGACAACCAACGCAGACCATAGAACACTGACTGAGTCAAAAAATCTTGAACTGGATAGTAACCGTGGACTTAGTACCTACTTACGTAAAGAACAAATCCTGCTATCCCGCTCTACTGCATAGCACGTGCTCTTTCGTTTAATTAAGGTCGCGTTTTGTGTGACACTGACAACCCCGGCCGCTCGACTATGTGCAAACGATAGTGTCACTGCGGTGTTTAGCCGCATTTGGATGAAATTGCACCTTAGGGGTGCGAGAGTTGAGTTAGCCGAAGAGGGAAATAGCTGACTATAGTGCGGTTTGAGTTCAAATAATAGCTACAACCTTATCTGGCAAATAAAGAATATACCAGGGCCGCATAACTCACAGGTCGGTGTTGAGCCGGTGCGGGCGCGCGAGGTAGCGCGCGGCGCGGCGCAGGCACGCGGGCAGCAGCTCCGGCGCTACCAGGGCGCCATCACACAATGAAGATACCAGGGCCGTATAACTCACAGGTCGGTGTTGAGCCGGTGCGGGCGCGCGAGGTAGCGCGCGGCGCGGCGCAGGCACGCGGGCAGCAGCTCCGGCGCTACCAGGGCGCCATCACACAATGAAGATACCAGGGCCGTATAACTCACAGGTCGGTGTTGAGCCGGTGCGGGCGCGCGAGGTAGCGCGCGGCGCGGCGCAGGCACGCGGGCAGCAGCTCCGGCGCTACCAGGGCGCCATCACACAATGAAGATACCAGGGCCGTATAACTCACAGGTCGGTGTTGAGCCGGTGCGGGCGCGCGAGGTAGCGCGCGGCGCGGCGCAGGCACGCGGGCAGCAGCTCCGGCGCTACCAGGGCGCCATCACACAATGAAGATACCAGGGCCGTATAACTCACAGGTCGGTGTTGAGCCGGTGCGGGCGCGCGAGGTAGCGCGCGGCGCGGCGCAGGCACGCGGGCAGCAGCTCCGGCGCTACCAGGGCGCCATCACACAATGAAGATACCAGGGCCGTATAACTCACAGGTCGGTGTTGAGCCGGTGCGGGCGCGCGAGGTAGCGCGCGGCGCGGCGCAGGCACGCGGGCAGCAGCTCCGGCGCTACCAGGGCGCCATCACACAATGAAGATACCAGGGCCGTATAACTCACAGGTCGGTGTTGAGCCGGTGCGGGCGCGCGAGGTAGCGCGCGGCGCGGCGCAGGCACGCGGGCAGCAGCTCCGGCGCTACCAGGGCGCCATCACACAATGAAGATACCAGGGCCGTATAACTCACAGGTCGGTGTTGAGCCGGTGCGGGCGCGCGAGGTAGCGCGCGGCGCGGCGCAGGCACGCGGGCAGCAGCTCCGGCGCTACCAGGGCGCCATCACACAATGAAGATACCAGGGCCGTATAACTCACAGGTCGGTGTTGAGCCGGTGCGGGCGCGCGAGGTAGCGCGCGGCGCGGCGCAGGCACGCGGGCAGCAGCTCCGGCGCTACCAGGGCGCCATCACACAATGAAGATACCAGGGCCGTATAACTCACAGGTCGGTGTTGAGCCGGTGCGGGCGCGCGAGGTAGCGCGCGGCGCGGCGCAGGCACGCGGGCAGCAGCTCCGGCGCTACCAGGGCGCCATCACACAATGAAGATACCAGGGCCGTATAACTCACAGGTCGGTGTTGAGCCGGTGCGGGCGCGCGAGGTAGCGCGCGGCGCGGCGCAGGCACGCGGGCAGCAGCTCCGGCGCTACCAGGGCGCCATCACACAGCACTCCCGCGGCGCGCGGCGTCGTGTGCACGCGGAGAAGGCCGGAGCGTCGCGGACACACGCACACAACGCTGACTTCGTGCCGCCGCCAGGGCAGGCCGGTCTCGCAGTAGCGGAGGAGGTCGTCTGCGGGATGAAGTTTGAGTTAGCTCAGCGGAGAAGCACACTATCAATCATGGTCCGAAAGGAGAGTGAGCCTGCATACACAAATATAATAGGAGTGCTGCTATAGAACAGCGTAGGGTTGTAGGGTTATTTTACCTCCAAGCTACATCATTCCTACACTGTCATGGGAGCACTCGGCATTTACGAGTAGTATATGAAGCTAGACCGGAGTCTACTCGTAAATATCAGCCTACCATTTAATTTCATGGTAGGCTGATAAATAGGCTTTATTTAGGCAATAGCTATAACAACAAGTCTTACCTATAGGTAGATTCAGATGATCCTCAAAATCTTCCAACCAGATGATGAGAATTTTAGTCGTGAAATCACGATTACGCCTTCCACTACCTGAAAGACAAATCAAATAAAGAGGATAAGTAATAAGTAGACAGAAT
Source organism: Epinotia brunnichana (assembly GCA_963854355.1). Lineage (NCBI taxonomy): Eukaryota > Metazoa > Arthropoda > Insecta > Lepidoptera > Tortricidae > Epinotia > Epinotia brunnichana. The sequence continues at coordinate 26,606,235 of OY977951.1, read as the reverse complement.
GCAGACTTGTACATTGGACCTGCACACGTAAGATACCATAATATATGTATAGTAGGAACCTGCAGTTTTTTCTAGTTTTTTTATTAACTCCTGGCAACTGGACGGCATGCTTTGTTCAAGTTTGATGAAACCATGTAAACGCTTGGCGCTTTCTGAGCTCCTGGTATGATCGGTCGTTTGGTCATACTTGTTAGCCCCTGCATTCCTGGCTGCTTGTCGAAGCCGAGCAAGAGCGCGCGAACTCTTGAGGCCGGAGCACCCGCCCTTGTCCGTCTCATTGCTACCACGATCCTGCCGGGTTCTGTCCTCCTGGTACGTTCGGTTCCAGTTTCCCTCATACCTGTCAGCCCCTGCGCCCCTGGCTGCATGTCCAGGTCGAGCGAGAGAGCGCGCACTTTCTCGTTGAGACTGGAGCGGCCGCGCTCGCCCTTGTCCGACTCATTGCTACCACGATCCTGCCGGGTTCTGTCCTCCTGGTACGTTCGTTTCCAGTTTCCCTCATACCTGTCAGCCCCTGCGCCCCTGGCTGCTTGTCCAGGTCGAGCGAGAGAGCGCGCACTTTCTCGTTGAGACTGGAGCGGCCGCGCTCGCCCTTGTCCGACTCATTGCTACCACGATCCTGCCGGGTTCTGTCCTCCTGGTACGTTCGGTTCCAGTTTCCCTCATACCTGTCAGCCCCTGCGCCCCTGGCTGCTTGTCCAGGTCGAGCGAGAGAGCGCGCACTTTCTCGTTGAGACTGGAGCGGCCGCGCTCGCCCTTGTCCGACTCATTGCTACCACGATCCTGCCGGGTTCTGTCCTCCTGGTACGTTCGGTTCCAGTTTCCCTCATACCTGTCAGCCCCTGCGCCCCTGGCTGCTTGTACAGGTCGAGCGAGAGAGCGCGCACTTTCTCGTTGAGACTGGAGCGGCCGCGCTCGCCCTTGTCCGACTCATTGCTACCACGATCCTGCCGGGTTCTGTCCTCCTGGTACGTTCGGTTCCAGTTTCCCTCATACCTGTCAGCCCCTGCGCCCCTGGCTGCTTGTCCAGGTCGAGCGAGAGAGCGCGCACTTTCTCGTTGAGACTGGAGCGGCCGCGCTCGCCCTTGTCCGACTCATTGCTACCACGATCCTGCCGGGTTCTGTCCTCCTGGTACGTTCGGTTCCAGTTTCCCTCATACCTGTCAGCCCCTGCGCCCCTGGCTGCTTGTCCAGGTCGAGCGAGAGAGCGCGCACTTTCTCGTTGAGACTGGAGCGGCCGCGCTCGCCCTTGTCCGACTCATTGCTACCACGATCCTGCCGGGTTCTGTCCTCCTGGTACGTTCGGTTCCAGTTTCCCTCATACCTGTCAGCCCCTGCGCCCCAGGTCGAGCGAGAGAGCGCGCACTTTCTCGTTGAGACTGGAGCGGCCGCGCTCGCCCTTGTCCGACTCATTGCTACCACGATCCTGCCGGGTTCTGTCCTCCTGGTACGTTCGGTTCCAGTTTCCCTCATACCTGTCAGCCCCTGCGCCCCTGGCTGCTTGTCCAGGTCGAGCGAGAGAGCGCGCACTTTCTCGTTGAGACTGGAGCGGCCGCGCTCGCCCTTGTCCGACTCATTGCTACCACGATCCTGCCGGGTTCTGTCCTCCTGGTACGTTCGGTTCCAGTTTCCCTCATACCTGTCAGCCCCTGCGCCCCTGGCTGCTTGTCCAGGTCGAGCGAGAGAGCGCGCACTTTCTCGTTGAGACTGGAGCGGCCGCGCTCGCCCTTGTCCGTCTCATTGCTACCACGATCCTGCCGGGTTCTGTCCTCCTGGTACGTTCGTTTCCAGTTTCCCTCATACCTGTCAGCCCCTGCGCCCCTGGCTGCTTGTCCAGGTCGAGCGAGAGAGCGCGCACTTTCTCGTTGAGACTGGAGCGGCCGCGCTCGCCCTTGTCCGACTCATTGCTACCACGATCCTGCCGGGTTCTGTCCTCCTGGTACGTTCGGTTCCAGTTTCCCTCATACCTGTCAGCCCCTGCGCCCCTGGCTGCTTGTCCAGGTCGAGCGAGAGAGCGCGCACTTTCTCGTTGAGACTGGAGCGGCCGCGCTCGCCCTTGTCCGACTCATTGCTACCACGATCCTGCCGGGTTCTGTCCTCCTGGTACGTTCGGTTCCAGTTTCCCTCATACCTGTCAGCCCCTGCGCCCCTGGCTGCTTGTCCAGGTCGAGCGAGAGAGCGCGCACTTTCTCGTTGAGACTGGAGCGGCCGCGCTCGCCCTTGTCCGTCTCATTGCTACCACGATCCTGCCGGGTTCTGTCCTCCTGGTACGTTCGGTTCCAGTTTCCCTCATACCTGTCAGCCCCTGCGCCCCTGGCTGCTTGTCCAGGTCGAGCGAGAGAGCGCGCACTTTCTCGTTGAGACTGGAGCGGCCGCGCTCGCCCTTGTCCGACTCATTGCTACCACGATCCTGCCGGGTTCTGTCCTCCTGGTACGTTCGGTTCCAGTTTCCCTCATACCTGTCAGCCCCTGCGCCCCTGGCTGCTTGTCCAGGTCGAGCGAGAGAGCGCGCACTTTCTCGTTGAGACTGGAGCGGCCGCGCTCGCCCTTGTCCGACTCATTGCTACCACGATCCTGCCGGGTTCTGTCCTCCTGGTACGTTCGGTTCCAGTTTCCCTCATACCTGTCAGCCCCTGCGCCCCTGGCTGCTTGTCCAGGTCGAGCGAGAGAGCGCGCACTTTCTCGTTGAGACTGGAGCGGCCGCGCTCGCCCTTGTCCGACTCATTGCTACCACGATCCTGCCGGGTTCTGTCCTCCTGGTACGTTCGGTTCCAGTTTCCCTCATACCTGTCAGCCCCTGCGCCCCTGGCTGCTTGTCCAGGTCGAGCGAGAGAGCGCGCACTTTCTCGTTGAGACTGGAGCGGCCGCGCTCGCCCTTGTCCGACTCATTGGTACCACGATCCTGCCGGGTTCTGTCCTCCTGGTACGTTCGGTTCCAGTTTCCCTCATACCTGTCAGCCCCTGCGCCCCTGGCTGCTTGTCCAGGTCGAGCGAGAGAGCGCGCACTTTCTCGTTGAGACTGGAGCGGCCGCGCTCGCCCTTGTCCGACTCATTGCTACCACGATCCTGCCGGGTTCTGTCCTCCTGGTACGTTCGGTTCCAGTTTCCCTCATACCTGTCAGCCCCTGCGCCCCTGGCTGCTTGTCCAGGTCGAGCGAGAGAGCGCGCACTTTCTCGTTGAGACTGGAGCGGCCGCGCTCGCCCTTGTCCGACTCATTGCTACCACGATCCTGCCGGGTTCTGTCCTCCTGGTACGTTCGGTTCCAGTTTCCCTCATACCTGTCAGCCCCTGCGCCCCTGGCTGCTTGTCCAGGTCGAGCGAGAGAGCGCGCACTTTCTCGTTGAGACTGGAGCGGCCGCGCTCGCCCTTGTCCGTCTCATTGCTACCACGATCCTGCCGGGTTCTGTCCTCCTGGTACGTTCGTTTCCAGTTTCCCTCATACCTGTCAGCCCCTGCGCCCCTGGCTGCTTGTCCAGGTCGAGCGAGAGAGCGCGCACTTTCTCGTTGAGACTGGAGCGGCCGCGCTCGCCCTTGTCCGACTCATTGCTACCACGATCCTGCCGGGTTCTGTCCTCCTGGTACGTTCGGTTCCAGTTTCCCTCATACCTGTCAGCCCCTGCGCCCCTGGCTGCTTGTCCAGGTCGAGCGAGAGAGCGCGCACTTTCTCGTTGAGACTGGAGCGGCCGCGCTCGCCCTTGTCCGACTCATTGCTACCACGATCCTGCCGGGTTCTGTCCTCCTGGTACGTTCGGTTCCAGTTTCCCTCATACCTGTCAGCCCCTGCGCCCCTGGCTGCTTGTCCAGGTCGAGCGAGAGAGCGCGCACTTTCTCGTTGAGACTGGAGCGGCCGCGCTCGCCCTTGTCCGTCTCATTGCTACCACGATCCTGCCGGGTTCTGTCCTCCTGGTACGTTCGGTTCCAGTTTCCCTCATACCTGTCAGCCCCTGCGCCCCTGGCTGCTTGTCCAGGTCGAGCGAGAGAGCGCGCACTTTCTCGTTGAGACTGGAGCGGCCGCGCTCGCCCTTGTCCGACTCATTGCTACCACGATCCTGCCGGGTTCTGTCCTCCTGGTACGTTCGGTTCCAGTTTCCCTCATACCTGTCAGCCCCTGCGCCCCTGGCTGCTTGTCCAGGTCGAGCGAGAGAGCGCGCACTTTCTCGTTGAGACTGGAGCGGCCGCGCTCGCCCTTGTCCGACTCATTGCTACCACGATCCTGCCGGGTTCTGTCCTCCTGGTACGTTCGGTTCCAGTTTCCCTCATACCTGTCAGCCCCTGCGCCCCTGGCTGCTTGTCCAGGTCGAGCGAGAGAGCGCGCACTTTCTCGTTGAGACTGGAGCGGCCGCGCTCGCCCTTGTCCGACTCATTGCTACCACGATCCTGCCGGGTTCTGTCCTCCTGGTACGTTCGGTTCCAGTTTCCCTCATACCTGTCAGCCCCTGCGCCCCTGGCTGCTTGTCCAGGTCGAGCGAGAGAGCGCGCACTTTCTCGTTGAGACTGGAGCGGCCGCGCTCGCCCTTGTCCGACTCATTGCTACCACGATCCTGCCGGGTTCTGTCCTCCTGGTACGTTCGGTTCCAGTTTCCCTCATACCTGTCAGCCCCTGCGCCCCTGGCTGCTTGTCCAGGTCGAGAGAGAGAGCGCGCACTTTCTCGTTGAGACTGGAGCGGCCGCGCTCGCCCTTGTCCGACTCATTGCTACCACGATCCTGCCGGGTTCTGTCCTCCTGGTACGTTCGGTTCCAGTTTCCCTCATACCTGTCAGCCCCTGCGCCCCTGGCTGCTTGTCCAGGTCGAGCGAGAGAGCGCGCACTTTCTCGTTGAGACTGGAGCGGCCGCGCTCGCCCTTGTCCGACTCATTGCTACCACGATCCTGCCGGGTTCTGTCCTCCTGGTACGTTCGGTTCCAGTTTCCCTCATACCTGTCAGCCCCTGCGCCCCTGGCTGCTTGTCCAGGTCGAGCGAGAGAGCGCGCACTTTCTCGTTGAGACTGGAGCGGCCGCGCTCGCCCTTGTCCGACTCATTGCTACCACGATCCTGCCGGGTTCTGTCCTCCTGGTACGTTCGGTTCCAGTTTCCCTCATACCTGTCAGCCCCTGCGCCCCTGGCTGCTTGTCCAGGTCGAGCGAGAGAGCGCGCACTTTCTCGTTGAGACTGGAGCGGCCGCGCTCGCCCTTGTCCGACTCATTGCTACCACGATCCTGCCGGGTTCTGTCCTCCTGGTACGTTCGGTTCCAGTTTCCCTCATACCTGTCAGCCCCTGCGCCCCTGGCTGCTTGTCCAGGTCGAGCGAGAGAGCGCGCACTTTCTCGTTGAGACTGGAGCGGCCGCGCTCGCCCTTGTCCGACTCATTGCTACCACGATCCTGCCGGGTTCTGTCCTCCTGGTACGTTCGGTTCCAGTTTCCCTCATACCTGTCAGCCCCTGCGCCCCTGGCTGCTTGTCCAGGTCGAGCGAGAGAGCGCGCACTTTCTCGTTGAGACTGGAGCGGCCGCGCTCGCCCTTGTCCGACTCATTGCTACCACGATCCTGCCGGGTTCTGTCCTCCTGGTACGTTCGGTTCCAGTTTCCCTCATACCTGTCAGCCCCTGCGCCCCTGGCTGCTTGTCCAGGTCGAGCGAGAGAGCGCGCACTTTCTCGTTGAGACTGGAGCGGCCGCGCTCGCCCTTGTCCGACTCATTGCTACCACGATCCTGCCGGGTTCTGTCCTCCTGGTACGTTCGGTTCCAGTTTCCCTCATACCTGTCAGCCCCTGCGCCCCTGGCTGCTTGTCCAGGTCGAGCGAGAGAGCGCGCACTTTCTCGTTGAGACTGGAGCGGCCGCGCTCGCCCTTGTCCGACTCATTGCTACCACGATCCTGCCGGGTTCTGTCCTCCTGGTACGTTCGGTTCCAGTTTCCCTCATACCTGTCAGCCCCTGCGCCCCTGGCTGCTTGTCCAGGTCGAGCGAGAGAGCGCGCACTTTCTCGTTGAGACTGGAGCGGCCGCGCTCGCCCTTGTCCGACTCATTGCTACCACGATCCTGCCGGGTTCTGTCCTCCTGGTACGTTCGGTTCCAGTTTCCCTCATACCTGTCAGCCCCTGCGCCCCTGGCTGCTTGTCCAGGTCGAGCGAGAGAGCGCGCACTTTCTCGTTGAGACTGGAGCGGCCGCGCTCGCCCTTGTCCGACTCGCTGATGCTGCGCTCGTACGACGGCGCGCCGGAGCTGTTGCTCGACACGTCCCAGCACGAACCCGCTGCCTTCTCTGAACTCCTGGTAACCAGAGCGCATGATTTGTTAATATCATTTTTAATCATTTGAGAGGCCTGAACGACTCATTTAATCAAATAAATGAAATAAATATTTGGGGACAATCTTACACAAATCGACCTATGTAGTTCAAAACTAAGCAAAGCTGGTACTATGGTATGGGTACTAGACGACGACAAACATACTTATACAGGGTGGGCCCTGTAACTGGAGCAAAAAATTAAACGGTAGATTATTAAGCTTGTGAACAATTATTCCGAAGTGGTTTTATGCGAAAAAAAAATATTTTTTTTGAAAAAAAAAATTCTTTAAAATAAGTTTACTTGTATTTTTTTACTCTTCTGGAGTGCTATGAGTAACTTTTTATTTTAAAAACACAAAAAAAAAGAAAAAAAAATGAAAAAACTATCTGTTGAACACAAAAATGCAAAAACTATTATGACTCATTACATGATGTTACCTCAAAATCTGCATTGACTGCCGTGATATGATCTCGTGGTGCCAAGATACATTACTTGGAGGTCATAACTTTAGATCAAAATTTCTCCGTAACCAAAAATTTTGAAAGTGAATGATACACAAGGGGTTACTGCAAATGCTCTAAGGAAGCCTCCTTTTGAATATTTGCTCGTGTTACAGGGCCCACCCTGTATAGATAAATAAATACTTAAATACATAGAAAACATCCATGAACCAGGAACAAATATTTGTGCTTATCACACAAATAAATGGCCTTACCGGGATTCGAACCCGGGACCTCCGGCTTCGTAGGCAGGTTAACTACCAACTAGGCTACATAGGTCGTTGTAGTCGTTGGTGTTGACTACAATTTACTTTAAAAACAAAGTTTTAAACCGACTTCAATAGGGAACATTACTGTAATGTTCTGCCGCCAGAGGCAGCACTACCACTAATAGTAAACCAGTATAGGAATATAGGGATTCACACACACATACACAATTGATTGTCAAATGAGTGACAAGGATGCTTGCATAGACAATACCGCAAGTGGGAACGAAATACAATGTCAACGCTACTAGTTTCGCCACCTACGAAGAGTTTTGCGTAATGTTCCCTATTCAGTACTCCGCCGAGTCATATACATGAACATTTCCTTTCTCCAGGATCCCATCATCAGATCCCGACCTGATGAGCATGGGACCACCTGGGAAGGGATACCCTTTCAAACAAAAAATAATTTTCCAAATCAGTCCAGGCGTCACCGAGCAATCGGGGAACATACAGAAAAAATAAAAGATTCCGACGCGCCGAATTGAAATCCTCCTTCTTTTTTGAGATCGGTTAAAAAGAGAATCCTGAAAGATCATCACATATATATATGTCAAAATGACAGAATAGAACAGGGTTTCCCAACCAGTGAGGCGCGCCCCACTTGGGGGGCGTAGAGTGATCCAAGGGGGGGCGCAGGGAGCGGCTCCAGATTTAAATGTTCGAAAAGTTATCGTTTGTCGTAGAAAAAGGACAGATTGCATGTTGAAGATAATCTTCGCTGTGCATTCGGGGGGGGGGGGCGTAGTATTTTAGCATAACGTTGAGTGAGGCGCATAGGGTAAAAGGATGGGAAACCCTGGAATAGAACAAACGAATGGAAACGGCATTTTAGCTAATTATAGGTTTGTTGAACATTTATGATTACGGCCATAACTGTTGGGGTTATCGGGTTACCTGGCAGACAGACAGTTGCCATCAGTGTCCGTCTTGGCGACGTCGCTGTTCTTGTCGTCAGTGTCGACGACCTCGCGGCCCGAAGGAACGACGAACGCTATCTCATTACTGGAGTCCGACCAGTAGAGCACCTGCAATCATTGTTTGGTCTTATCATTGATATTGATTTCCCGCAAGATGGACCATCAGTTCAATTTGTGGACAGTGGCTGACACAGGTTTTTCGGGGCTTAGATTTTATTTATTTAATTAGTTTATTTCGAACCACATACTAAGTTCATATAAAACCATACATTATAAAATAATATAGTAAGGACCTTGCCCCCCACAAGGTGGACTGATGATCTGGTAAAGGTGGCGCAGGACCGGACATTGTGGCACTCTTTGGGGGAGGCCTATGTCCAGCAGTAGACGTCTTTTGGCTGATATGTTGATGATGATGATAGTAAGGACTCATATGCTTCAGGGGTTCAGGGGGGAAGTCTTGAGCCCCTTTAGACCCGACTTGGGTGAGGAAGGCAAGGGATGGAGTAGCGTGACGATTATCGGGAGAGGTTTATATCCAGCAGTGGACGTCTTTTGGCTGATAATGACAAACTATTATTGTTATTAATTATAGACATGTTGCGAGTCTGTTTTTCCGATAGATATGTTCAAAGGGTTAACAGAATGGCCAAATGCACAGACGGCTTAGTTTATTTATTTACATAACTAAATTTACAAGTTTAGGCTAGGTTAAAAATCACTCATTTTATAGAGTTTGGAAATATAAATGTTACGATGACTGCACGTTATTTCGTTGTAACATCAATTGAACCTATAAATAACCCACAGCGTAATATTTATATACTAGGGTTACAGAACCGCATAGCTACTATACCTGTTCCCTGCCGTCGTATATCGAGGGGGTCTTGTCCTCGCCGCCCGGCGCGGACGGCGGGGGCGCGGACATGTACTCCGGCTGCGCGTCGTAACTGGTCGCCACGTGCCCCGTCCAGCCTGGGTGACCGCGCACTCGCACTGGTTTGCCTAGCCTGGATCGAGAAATAAATAAATATTTAAATAAATATTTGCGGACAATCTTACACAAATCAGCCTAGTCCCAAACTAAGCAAAGCTTGTACTATGGGTGCTAGACGACGATATAGATACTTATATAGAGAAATAAATACTTAAATACATAGAAAACATCCATGACTCAGGAACAAATATTCGTGCTCATCACACAAATAAATGCCCTTACCGGGATTCGAACCCAGGACCTCTTGCTTCGTAGGCAGGGTCACTACCAACTAGGCTAAAGCTAATATAAGCTTCAGTTACATTACATTCCAAGAAAACAAATGTGAATAATTTATATGGAAGCTCATATTTGGAGCAGCCTATACTGATATAAGCAGAAGGCACTTCACGCGCACGCTCTTCAGGGCAGACGTCACAACCAATGTTTACCAGCGGCCGCAAACCTCCTCCGGTATCCTTCGTCCCTGGTACTCACCCGCGCAGCATTCTCGCGAACCCGGGCGGCGGCACACGGCGCGAGTTGGCCACGATGTCGGCGGCGGCGCGCTGGCCGGCGCGCGCGTGCAGCACGTGCGCCTCCAGTCTCCATCACCCCTGGTACTCACCCGCGCAGCATCCTCGCGAACCCGGGCGGCGGCACACGGCGCGAGTTGGCCACGATGTCGGCGGCGGCGCGCTGGCCGGCGCGCGCGTGCAGCACGTGCGCCTCCAGTCTCCATCACCCCTGGTACTCACCCGCGCAGCATCCTCGCGAACCCGGGCGGCGGCACACGGCGCGAGTTGGCCACGATGTCGGCGGCGGCGCGCTGGCCGGCGCGCGCGTGCAGCACGTGCGCCTCCAGTCTCCATCACCCCTGGTACTCACCCGCGCAGCATCCTCGCGAACCCGGGCGGCGGCACACGGCGCGAGTTGGCCACGATGTCGGCGGCGGCGCGCTGGCCGGCGCGCGCGTGCAGCACGTGCGCCTCCAGTCTCCATCACCCCTGGTACTCACCCGCGCAGCATCCTCGCGAACCCGGGCGGCGGCACACGGCGCGAGTTGGCCACGATGTCGGCGGCGGCGCGCTGGCCGGCGCGAGCGTGCAGCACGTGCGCCTCCAGTCTCCATCACCCCTGGTACTCACCCGCGCAGCATCCTCGCGAACCCGGGCGGCGGCACACGGCGCGAGTTGGCCACGATGTCGGCGGCGGCGCGCTGGCCGGCGCGCGCGTGCAGCACGTGCGCCTCCAGTCTCCATCACCCCTGGTACTCACCCGCGCAGCATCCTCGCGAACCCGGGCGGCGGCACACGGCGCGAGTTGGCCACGATGTCGGCGGCGGCGCGCTGGCCGGCGCGCGCGTGCAGCACGTGCGCCTCCAGTCTCCATCACCCCTGGTACTCACCCGCGCAGCATCCTCGCGAACCCGGGCGGCGGCACACGGCGCGAGTTGGCCACGATGTCGGCGGCGGCGCGCTGGCCGGCGCGCGCGTGCAGCACGTGCGCCTCCAGTCTCCATCACCCCTGGTACTCACCCGCGCAGCATCCTCGCGAACCCGGGCGGCGGCACACGGCGCGAGTTGGCCACGATGTCGGCGGCGGCGCGCTGGCCGGCGCGCGCGTGCAGCACGTGCGCCTCCAGTCTCCATCACCCCTGGTACTCACCCGCGCAGCATCCTCGCGAACCCGGGCGGCGGCACACGGCGCGAGTTGGCCACGATGTCGGCGGCGGCGCGCTGGCCGGCGCGCGCGTGCAGCACGTGCGCCTCCAGTCTCCATCACCCCTGGTACTCACCCGCGCAGCATCCTCGCGAACCCGGGCGGCGGCACACGGCGCGAGTTGGCCACGATGTCGGCGGCGGCGCGCTGGCCGGCGCGCGCGTGCAGCACGTGCGCCTCCAGTCTCCATCACCCCTGGTACTCACCCGCGCAGCATCCTCGCGAACCCGGGCGGCGGCACACGGCGCGAGTTGGCCACGATGTCGGCGGCGGCGCGCTGGCCGGCGCGCGCGTGCAGCACGTGCGCCTCCAGTCTCCATCACCCCTGGTACTCACCCGCGCAGCATTCTCGCGAACCCGGGCGGCGGCACACGGCGCGAGTTGGCCACGATGTCGGCGGCGGCGCGCTGGCCGGCGCGCGCGTGCAGCACGTGCGCCTCCAGTCTCCATCACCCCTGGTACTCACCCGCGCAGCATTCTCGCGAACCCGGGCGGCGGCACACGGCGCGAGTTGGCCACGATGTCGGCGGCGGCGCGCTGGCCGGCGCGCGCGTGCAGCACGTGCGCCTCCAGTCTCCATCACCCCTGGTACTCACCCGCGCAGCATCCTCGCGAACCCGGGCGGCGGCACACGGCGCGAGTTGGCCACGATGTCGGCGGCGGCGCGCTGGCCGGCGCGCGCGTGCAGCACGTGCGCCTCCAGTCTCCATCACCCCTGGTACTCACCCGCGCAGCATCCTCGCGAACCCGGGCGGCGGCACACGGCGCGAGTTGGCCACGATGTCGGCGGCGGCGCGCTGGCCGGCGCGCGCGTGCAGCACGTGCGCCGTCAGCACGCCGCGCGCGCCGCACGCGTCCACGCGCCGCAGCGCCGCCGCGAACCCGGGCCCCGAGTCGTCCAGGGCGACCAGCCGCGGCCCCAGGCCCTGACACAAACAAAAGGTTCATCCGAGTGGCTCTTTAAAAAAAAATAACAGCCCTGCTACGCAATCGCAAAATACTCCGTAGTAGGTACCGAAAATTATTTTATTACTGAAATACTTGGGTTACCTTTCTTTCCCCGCCGATGTTGAGATAGCCGAAGTGCGACAAAAACAGCCGCGCGGTCTGAAACTCCGTTACCGGCTCCGGAGGCAGACATTCCTCTGGTACCTATACAAACAATTCAGAATCAAGTTTAAGGAAATCTGATAATTTCCCTATAATATTGACTATTAGCGCACTCTCGTGTTGGAGGCGAACATTCACTATGCTTAGTTTTTTTTTTGCTTTGTGTTTTTCTTTCTATCCCATTTGGCAACTGGTACATATTCTACAAATTTATTACATTAATTATTTATTATATGGTGGTGCAGTAAGCACAAAACCCTAAGCGCTGAAAGCGCAAGATGATCGGATTGCGGTCGGTGCGCCGCTCCCGCGTCCCGCCTGCACCCGCGACGAACACTCACTCATCCACCGCGATATACGACAGATCGCGACTCGCGTCCGCTTCAAGTAAATATTAACTAAAGAATTACTTACCGCGTTATTCTCACTTTCTTGAACACGTTTCTCTACAACTGCCTGTTGTTCGAGCAGTTTGAACAACGTCGGCGCCTCGGGATCGTTGAGTTGACGCAATACTGCCTCCAGACTGGGGAAGGCGCTGTCCCTGTACCAAAGTAAAGGATAAAATTAGCACATGTAACGTCACCCCTACTGAAACATATCAATTCATCGAAGTTCATCATATGTTTAGGCGAAAAAGATTGCCTAAAGTGGCTTTTGGACCTGTCTTTATTTAGTGCACTAACTGGGTTAGGGGAGTTAAGCTATTTCACTCGTTAGATCGACTCTTCTCCTCCAGTTAGCGCACTAAATTTGGACGCAAAAGGCTGCTTCAGAAAAAGTATTTGTATGTATGTATGTAAATATGTAAATCTTATCCTTGTACGGGAAAGTCAAACATAAAGTGGTCTTTAAGACCTAGCTAAATGCAATGCACTAACTGGGGAAGACGACATAAACCGTCTCGCTATAATCAGTGAATGTGAGTGCACTGCATTTAGCCAGGCCGCTTTAATAAACTCTAAAAACTATCCTCCCATCTTCGTTAGTCAGGTACAAAGTACCAGGCTCTCATAAACCGCAAGGTATACTCACACGGCGCACGGCGGCGGCGCGACGGGCAGCGGGCGGCACACGGGCTGCGGGCGCGGGGGGGGCTCCGTGATGTCCACGGGGCGCGCGCAGGCCGCGCCGCCGCGCGCGCCCGAGCGCGGCGCGCCGCGGTTGCTCATCGACCACGCGAAGCGGCCCCAGCCGCAGCGGATTATCACTGGGGAAACATGCAATCGTCACTTCCTATACGACTATTTCTCAATTAACATAATGGGTGGGTTGCACCGTTGCATGAAGCGGTGTTCATTAAAATATGAATGTATGGAAATTTTGACAAGTTTATAAGATGATAAGACAGCTGCCGGAGCCATATTCAACCTTGATCAGTCTGTAATCGTAAGTTGGTGCAACCCGCCCAAAATCTCTCTCTCCGTCTGCGTCGAATTCCAACCCAAGTACTAGGGCGACATAGTAAACCAGGAGACTCACCTATAAGCGTGGGCTGCGGCTCCTGGCTGTTAGCCAGCGGCTCTTCCAACAGAGACAGCAGGATGTTGCCGTCGGCGACGTAGTGCCGCAGTCGGCCGTGCCCCAACGCCGCTAGCCACCGCTCGTCCAGCCGACACCAACCGGTGCCTGGGGTGTCGGATCCCACCTACGGAAGAGATAGTTGTTAATCTGCGGGCCTTGCACAACTCACGCCGCGACGCGACGCGAGAAGAGAAAATCTAACCGCCTCTTTATATAAAGCAGAGCGAGTGAGAGACGAGTTGCGCGACGCGACGCGACATGGCAGCTAGTTGTGTTAAACATTACTAGTAAAAAGTACCAGGCTTTCATAACCCCGCTGGTGGTATACTCAAACGACTTCAACTAAGGATAACGAGTTCATCCATACCTGTTCCAAAATGAGCATCAGCAGAGATTCAGCTGCGTCGCGAACTCTCATAGATACGGGCTTGAGTTCCTTTTCATCTTTCATTTTCGGAGGCTCGCCGGTTTTGCCTGACAAAATATTCAGATCATAATTTTATTGACATAATGTTTTTACGGTTGTCACAACGCACACGGATTGATACTTCGAAGAGCAGGAGCATGTACTAGGCTCGTATAAACCGAAAGGAGCTCGCCCTGCCTCTTGGTCATGAGCGTGGGCAGTCAGTGTGGCGATAAGCCAGCAGCGCCGCCAGGAGGCGAGGTAAAGAAGAACGCGCGTATGAGTGATCTGGGGCCCATTGCATAACAATTTACGACTAGAGGGACTAACGAAAGAGGTCTCCGCTTGAAATATAAATTACAAGTCGTTATGCAATAAATAACCCCCTGGTTGCACTGAACGCTGATGTACCAGGCTCACATAAACCGACAACAGCTCACCTTGACTCTTGGTCCCCGATATGCCCAGCTCCACCACCTCCATGAGCGCGGCCAGACAGTCCGGGTCGGCCAGCAGCGCCGGGCACAGCCAGGAGGCGAGGCAGGAGTACGCGGCCACCACGCACGAGTGGAGGTCACGCGAGTGTGCTTGTGGCGGTCGGCTGCACTGGATGCTGATGTAGTCGCAGATCCAGCGGACGGCGCGCTTACGCTCTATCGCTTCTGTGATGCAATCATTTTGATCATTTTATCTATACCCATATCATAAATCCTCTATAATGTGTTCGGAAACCATATATAATGACCACCATTATTGCAACCAGTAACGTAACATCAGCGTTTTATCTGTGCCAGTGTTATTATAATGTATGAAAACTCATAATAAGATGAGTGTGGGTTTATGAAACGAGAGTCAGCGAGTTTCATTTCATAATAGTAACACACGAGTGTTTTAATGCCTAATTATGTACAGTTATATACACAACTTTATCAACCCACATGTTATAAATCCTCAATGATGTGTTCGGGAACCATTAGAATAACCGCCATTGCACCACCAAGGCCGATTAGATTTCAAATCATGATCAACTCCACCGGACCAGCACCACCTCAACACCGGACCAGATTTCCATAATAACATGTTATTATGATTTTTCATACATTATAATAACACTGGCACAGATAAAACGCTGATGTTACGTTACTGGTTACGTTGCAATGGGCTTGTGACCTTAAATTTGTTTACGATGCCATTCGAACCAGTTTTTGTAGATGAACAAATGTTTGTATGGAAGCAACTACATTTAAAGGACATTAAAACCCAAAAAATCGAGTTAAAGACGGACCTCGCTGACATCAGCCGAAACGCTTCATACTGATTGGCTTTAAAGTATGACGTCACACCGTGCAATTTGTACTAACCGTTGCATGGAAAATGAATTAAATTGCTGTTTCGGTCGCGAAATACTGCGTTTAGGTCCATAGTTGTTATACAAATTTGTTTCTATAAAAGCGTAAGGATTCTATTGGTACCTTTAAATTTACTCTTGGACAGTAAATAAAAAAAACTTTTTTTTCTGAACTTTCAAGGTTCATATCTTTTTATGATTTGAATTATATTTTGTAATTTATACTTTATTACAATCACATGATGGTTTACTATCCATTTAGCAACACGACGTTATCAATTTTAACACCACGCAACAAGCCTATTATGGTGTTCGTTATATATGGTTTCCGATCACATGCTAGAGGATTTATGATATGGGTGTAGATAATAGTAGTTTATGTGACTGTTGTACATAATGAAGGGCATTAAACACGAGTGTGGGTTTATGAAACGAGCCGAAGGCGAGTTTCATAATAACATCACACGAGTGTCTTAATGCCTAATTATGTAAAGTTACATACACTACTTTATCTATCCACATATCATAAGCCTCCACGATGCATTCAGGAGCCGCATATTATGACCGGCATCGCGGCGTTGTTTTCTGGCAGCTGTCATAGTTTTTTTCTTAATTCAGAGACAAACTAGAGTCGGATTCAACTATCATATCGTTCGATATCTTACTTGTGCGACATTTGTATGCAAATTGACAATTCATTTCGAACTAAACGACATCTCGAATGATATTAGAATAGAGGTCAAATCAAATTTCTTTGATTTCACAGATGTTCGAAATTTGAATGAAATAATATTATCGAAATAATATTAGCAATAATAACATATTCACAAATAAGAAATTTGTTCTAACAAAACAGTCTAGTTTTATGGTGGTCATAATGTGCGGTTTTTGAACGCACTTAATGTGCGGTTTATGATATTTGGATAGATAAACTACTATTATCTACGCACATATCATTAGTGCTCTAAAATGCGTTCAGAAACCGTCGGTAATGACCAGCATTATTACAACCAATTTTACTATGACAACTTTCTTGTCTGTGGTAGTAGGTAAAATCTGTACTGTAATGTTATCACAGTACAGATTATCGGTATCGTTATGAGTTTAAATTTGGAACAGCTGTCAAAACTCAAGTGGGTCTCTAGTCTAGTATCTACAGATATTAAAACAGTTATCGATACAAAACGTCAATTTATTATGTTTTTTCATTTAACTTTTTAACATTTTTTTTTTTTACTTTTTTAATTTTTTTTTAACTTTTTTTAACTTTTTTTTTACTTTTCGAACTTTTTTTCCGCTTTTAAACTTTTTTTTACTTTTTTTTTTAACTTTTTTGCACTTTTTTTTTTTTTAAATCTTTTGCAGAATTTTTTTCTTTTTGTCACTTTTATTCCTTTTTTACCTTCTTTTTACTTTTTTTCACTTTTTTTTCATTTTTTTTTGCTATTTTTTACTTTTTTCACTTTTTTTTACTTTTTCTAACTTTTTTTTACTTTTTTTAAAATTTTTGTCACTTTAATTCCTTTTTTACCTCTTTATTCGATTTTCGTACTAATTCATTTAATGTAGCATTAACGGTTATTTTTTTATTGTACAAGGGTCTGGATACACATGAAAAAAAATATATGTAATATCGAACGAACTCGCTTTGTAAACCTTCTTGTAGAGTATAGGCACCTTAAAAAAATGGTTATGAAGTCACAAATAAGAGCCATTTACACCAGCTAAATCTGCAAAACTGATAAAATTAAACGTTGAATATCTTTATAACAGAAGGAGATACGATACTATTTTCTTGGAGACATTTACTTTATTTCAAAATTAGTATTACTAGTAGTTGTAGTTTTTAGTTTGTAAGGCTCAACATTTGTACACCTTTTAGGTAGGTCACAGCGTACTGTATTTTTATTATATTGTCACCTATTATGTAACCTGTGTATCACAAATAAATATTACTTTACTTTGATCTAAAATTCTAAACTATGCCCCCTTGCAATTAATGGAAATTGTCATGAACACGTAGTACAATGACCACCATTATTGCAACCAGTAACGTAACATCAGCGTTTTATCTGTGCCAGTGTTATTATAATGTATGAAAAATCATAATAACATCGATATCGATGTTATTATGGAAATCCAGTTGGTATGAGATTTGAAATATAGTCGGCCATGGCGGTGCAACGGCGATTATTTTTATTTTTATTTTTTTTAATATTCAAATTACATCTTAATAAACATTTATATTCTCGCCAAACTGTTACGTTTGATGGCGATCAGTTCTAACGGTTCCCGAACACATAATTGAGGATTTATAACATGTGGGTAGATAAAGTAGTGTATGTAACCGTACATAATTAGGCATTAAAACACTCGTGTGATCCTATTATGAAACTCGCTAACCCTCGTCTCATAAACCCACACTCCTGTTTAATGCCCTTCATTATGTACAGTCTGTCATGTGACTATATAAACTACTATTATTGCTTGTGATTAGTTTATAGTGGTGAACATACACGTGGTGTAACATAAATAAAGAGTCACGAATCGGACTAATTGTGAAGTAAATTACGGTATATTATATTACAATTATTGATACGCGAAAAAACATAACCTTCGATTTTTTGGTATAATTCCGAACGAATTTAAGGACTATCAATATCAGTTCGTTTATCAGGTTTGTCAGTTATCACTTACCAATGACAAAATCTAGCGAGCATGAAAACAGAAATAGATATTTAATGATGTCTAAGTAACTTAGCTACATTGGTGTAAGTATAAATGTAGTTTTTTAACGGCCTCCGTAGCCCAGTTGGTAGTGACTCTGCCTACGAAGCTGGAGGTCCCGGGTTCGAATCCCGGTCAGGGCATTTATTTGTGTGTTTATCACGAATATTTGTTCCTGAGTTATGGATGTTAAATATGTATATAAGTATCTATATGTATTTATCTATTATATACAGGGTGGAATTTCATAAACTGTACATAATAAAAGGAGAAAAATTTCAGCCAATTTCATCGGTGAAACGGTGTTTTTTTTTTTTTTCTAGTCATTAGTTTTTTTTTTACAGAATTTTGAAATTTTTTGTAAAAACTCGGGTAATACACCTAATTCAGACGGTATAACTTTTGATCCAATGGTCCTAAAATGAAAATAAAAAATGCAGAGTATTACCAAGGGACAGGTTAATAATTCTTAATAACAATAGAAAACCAACTAGAAGAGAAAATCCGCAAAAAAAAATATTGTTTTTGAAAAATGGCTACAAAAATTACGAATTTTAAAAGAAAAACACAATTTTCTGAAAAAAACGCAGATTTAGTTACCATTTTTTTTGCTTAGTATTAAACCTCACTTAATGCCGATTCTAAAACCGTTTTTAAACTGTCTCAGACTTTGAAAAATACCACGCAAATGGGTACGTAAATCAAACCATAATTTTATTAATTTTAATCCTCTTAAAATCCTTAATGACCGTTTGTTCACAGGTAGTTGAAGGGTGTTATTGGGTTTTAGGTGGAAATAACAAATTACGTACTTAGTATTAATCCTCACTTAATGCCGATTCTAAAACCGTTTTTAAACTGTCTCAGACTTTGAAAAATACCACGCTAATGGGTACGTAAATCAAACCATAATTTTATTAATTTTATTCCTCTTAGAATCCTTAATGACCGCTTGTTCCCAGGTAGTTGAAGGGTGTTTTTGGGTTGAAGGTGGAGACCTAAAACCCGATAACACCCTTCAACTACCTGGGAACAAGCGGTCATTAAGGATTTTAAGAGGATTAAAATTAATAAAATTATGGTTTGATTTACGTACCCATTAGCGTGGTATTTTTCAAAGTCTGAGACAGTTTAAAAACGGTTTTAGAATCGGCATTAAGTGAGGATTAATACTAAGTACGTAATTTGTTATTTCCACCTAAAACCCAATAACACCCTTCAACTACCTGTGAACAAACGGTCATTAAGGATTTTAAGAGGATTAAAATTAATAAAATTATGGTTTGATTTACGTACCCATTTGCGTGGTATTTTTCAAAGTCTGAGACAGTTTAAAAACGGTTTTAGAATCGGCATTAAGTGAGGTTTAATACTAAGCAAAAAAAATGGTAACTAAATCTGCGTTTTTTTCAGAAAATTGTGTTTTTCTTTTAAAATTCGTAATTTTTGTAGCCATTTTTCAAAAACAATAATTTTTTTTGCGGATTTTCTCTTCTAGTTGGTTTTCTATTGTTATTAAGAATTATTAACCTGTCCCTTGGTAATACTCTGCATTTTTTATTTTCATTTTAGGACCATTGGATCAAAAGTTATACCGTCTGAATTAGGTGTATTACCCGAGTTTTTACAAAAAATTTCAAAATTCTGTAAAAAAAAAACTAATGACTAGAAAAAAAAAAAAACACCGTTTCACCGATGAAATTGGCTGAAATTTTTCTCCTTTTATTATGTACAGTTTATGAAATTCCACCCTGTATATCGTCGTCTAGTACCCACAACACAAGCCTTATTGAGCTTACCGTGGGCCTAGGTTGATTTGTGTAAGATTGTCCCGTAATATTTATTATTTATTATTAGTAAGTAGGCTAAAAACTGACAACGCAGGGTTGTCGGCAGTATATGTATAAGGTAATTAAGGTATGGTCGTCTCGCGAAGACACTAGTACATTATTTAGTCATCGAGGGCGATAAAACTAAGAATATCTCAGACCGCAGGTATTTGACGCCCAAACAACGCAACGGCGAATAACGCGATAAATATGCGTTCTGAAGCTTTCTTAACCGTGGCTAGTACAAAACTTTTCCGCACGCGTAGCAGGCGACAATTGCCACTAAAAGAGAAAGTTATGTTATTTACTAAACTAGCGACCCGCCCCTGCTTCGCACGGGTTTATGTGTATAATTACATGCATGTATGGTTTGTATTTTGGACGAAAACAGTGACCATGTGGGCAGGACCAGCAGGATCGAGACGTGTCGGCAGGCCTAAGGGCAGGTGGAAAGACGAGGGGGCGCTATGTCGGGTAACCTCCTCGAGTGTCTGGACTCTACCGATTCCTCTTGATCCGGTTGATCCACAGGAATGGGTAGTGTCTTGGCCGGTGTGCCCTGGAGACAATGGCAAGTGATAATTTAGTGAACCCTAAGTTATCGCTTGCTTACACGGGGGGGGGGTCGGGGGGTTCCGCCCAGGGAATCGCAAGATTCCCCATGCAGGTGCGGCTTGAGGGAGAGGCCATTGCCGTTTGCCTCTATAATAAATAACGGACCCGGAACCCTGACAAATCCTCTGCTATCAGAGGATTCGTGTTAGGCGCGGGGGCTGCAACCGTCAGGCCGGGGCCGAGTTGTGGCTGCGAGGGAGAAAACCTCTATAAAAAGTTACAAGGGGACCTGAGAGGGTGAATCCGAGGTCTATCACCCTCTCCCGGCGTAGAGGTCCTTTGGTCGGGTCGGGAAGCGTGTGGGGTCGCCCTGCACGCTTACGACGGGAGGGGGGGCTTTTGCCTCAGTAGTGAGGGCAGCTGCGGCTGTTGCCGAGGGGCGTCGTGGTGAAATGTTCGCGATCCCATGACGCCTCTACTACACGGCAGAGAGGGCATACCTTGTTGGTTTTAGACGGTAGTCCGGGGGGTTCCCGCGAGCCCGTCATACCCATCCTAGTTCCTCGGCTAGGTGGGATGCGTAAAGGCATTTCCCCAAGTAAAAAAAAAAAAAAAAAAAGGTGGAAAGACGAGATCGAAGCGATTGCAGGAGAAAACTGGGCTACAAAAGCGAAACAAAGAGACGAATGGGCGACTTTGGAGGAGGCCTTTACCCGAAGAGGGGTCCATACGTAAAGCTAACAAAGGAATTTTAATCTGTAAAACCTATATGGAATAATAAAAGGCTTTTTTATTTTTATTTTTTTATTTTATTTTATGGTTTGTATTATACATGTAAACCTTCCTCTTGAATCACTCTATCTATTAAAAAAACCGCATCTAAATCCGTTGCGTAGTTTTAAAGATCTACGCATACATAGGGACAGATTTGTACCTGGTTTAGCAGAGTGCAGTTTAGCCAGGCCGGAGAGCAGTTCCAGTGCTGCCAGGGAGACCTGCAGGTCGCCCTTCCACGATGAGATGAGCCGGTGGCACACCAAGTACGTGGCGCGGACCACGAGTGCCGCGCCTGACATTCCGACATCACACTCATTATAGTTAAGACTACTTAAACTGAGCCCATGAATGGCCTTTGTTCTGAGCTTATAAATAGACATTGTTTGCGAGCGCGAGCCAAACTTTGCAAAGAAAATGTTAGCGCCACGAAAGATGTTCATTGAATAATGAACTCTATCGTGCTCAAACAAGAATCAAAATAAAGTGAAGTAACATTTGTCTGGTTTATACCTGGCACGCTGTGTGTGGTATTTTATCTCGTAGCTAATTTGGAATCTATTACAAAAGAAGATAGAGTTAATTATTCAATAGGGGTGTAGACTCAAAATGTATTATTACTTCAAAAGAAAGAAGGCAAAAAAATATACCTAATGACGAAAATCCCATTCAAATATCTTGAAAAATTACAAAGCTAGAACCGTTTTAATGTTGCTTGTTAGAGAGAGAAAACAGTCCGGGATCGTGACGTCACGATCGTCTAGCGTCATAGAAAATTACAATCGTTTCATATGAAGATCCGTTTTGAGGAAAAGGGACAGAACATGGGGTATGTTTATTTAACCTTATGATTATTTAACCTCTTGCGTTGCATTTTTCTCCATTTGACTACATTTTTAATCCTTTTTCGAGAAAATGCAACATTATTGATTATTTTATTTAGTATCTACACCTCTATTAACATTTTACGTGGCGCTTACATTTTTTTTTGCAGTTTGGCTCGCGCTGGCTAACAATGTCTATTCATAAGATCCGAACAAAGGCCATTCACGAGCTCTGTTGAAATCGGCTTAACTATACATCCAAGAAATTTAATGACGGCATCATAGATATCTGAATAGAAACGCCAACTTCGTTTGATCGTGAATACCTTCTATGTCGCTCGAATATGTAAGTGCGATATAGATAGAGATATTCGAACGAACGAAGTTTGCATTTCGCGGTAATCGTTCTGTTGTCTTTACACGTATCACACCAAAAACACAGTTACAGAATCTCCGCTGCCGTTGTTAGCAACGTCTTTACAGGCTCACACACTAGATCACCCAAATGTAATAAATTACGGAACAGAAATAAACACAATTTTAACACATTAAACAAACTCCATACTTATAATATTATAAACTAAAATCCATTAGGCGACTAAAGACTAATTTGCACCCGAAGTCTCGGGCAAAACCTAGTATTTAATAAATATCAAAAAGAACAAGCAAGCATTGTATGGTAACAATGGACAGTCACCGGCATATATATATATGATGAATCAAAGGCCGCAAAAATATCTGACACGCTCTTACGGCTCTAGGAATAGAGTTGTCACCAGATATTTTTGCGGCCTTTGTTCCATCATATATGTATGCCGGTGACTGTACATAATAAAAATTAACGACATGTAAAGTTTGTAATTAGATCTATGTTTGATTATAGATCTCTGACATTCAGTGTAATTAGAACACGTAACACCTTTCTAATAGGCTATTCTACGATATTTTTAATACTATTTAAAATGTTCGTATAAATTTGATAGTCAACTGGTATTTTTATTTCCTCATAATAATATCGCTTTATATGCACATAAATGATGGTTGAGATCTGAACGTTATATATTCGCGCCAAAAAGGCAGCCGCCATTATCGTGACGTCATAACTAGAAATAAAAATTGAAACGTCAAATGTGCGTGTCCTTCTTATCTACGCCTTTTGATTTTTGCTGTTCTGACGTCACAGAAGACAAAATGGCGGTCGGCGTTTTGTATCACGTAACATACAGTTATCTGTAAAATCACGACTTCACTTTCAAAACAAAAAAAATCTTATGTTTTTATAACAAAATAGTGTTTTATTCGTATTTCTTATGGTAAAAACTGTATAAACAAAATACTTTGATAATTTAATTTTGATAGCGGAAAATACCCTATTATATTATAACCCCCTGGCCACGACTTTGGTCTTAAGCAGCCTGCGACCAGCGTTTTATCTGTTCATTGCGCGTGATCCCAACTAACCACAGTGCGTTGCGCGTCTCGACCGCGCAATGAACAGATAAAACGCTGGTCGCAGGTCGCTTAAGACCAAAGTCGTGGCCAAGGCGTAACACTTAGAAAGAGACTACAATGAAACGTGGACCTTATAGCATGCAGTATAAAAGTGAGTTTACCAAAAAGCGGCGATGCCGGGTCTAGGTCGGTGACGAGGTCGTCAAGCGACGGCTCCGCTGATCCCCCGTCGGAGCGCGCTGCGCCAGCGGTGACAAACACAACAGTGACAATGGGAACTAATCAATGACATGTTTACAGCCAGTCACAGAGGAGTAATGCGGCATTGAATCCAAAGCGTCGCGAGGTATTCAAACCACTTTCAGTGGAAGTAACCCGCTTGGTGGGCGCTTTGCTGGAAGGTGCTTTCCCATGTTAGGCGTAAACCAAACAGAGACGGCATACGGCGAGGGCGAGGCGCAATAGCGGTGCAGGCATGATGCCGCTTCAAACCATTGTAGACCTTAATACAATGGAATGAGGTCCATTGGAGAATTGAACGCGGTGCCTGCGCCGCGCCGCTTCATTGTAATTTAAAATACGTCTCCTTAGTACATTTTGTATACAAATGTTTTGAAGCGGCATCGTGCCTGCGCCGCGTCTTCGCCTTATGCAGTCTCTGTGTGGTTCACGCCTTAGCAACTACGAGTAGCGCTACGAAATCTTTGGCAAAGTGTCAAGGGTATCGATGGATTCAAGCGCGTTTTCGATTCGAAGTCAATATAGTTATTTATGTGGTAGACACTGGCTGGAAACATTTTAAGACAATGATAAAACGCAATGCGATTTTATTAGTAAAATATTGAAAATCGCAATGTGTTAGATTTCATAGCTTTTACTGGAATTCAAAGAGTGAACGTGGTCATAAAATGTAAGATAATGAAAAAACTGGTAACATGAGTGTAGGTGTAGATACATTTCATGTATTGTATAATACAATATGATTATTTGGCTTAAATTTTAAGATAAGGTTTCATGAATGTGTAACAGCAACAAAAAAAGAGCGTGTTTACTGGAATTGTTCAAATCAAAAATAACTTCAGAATTTTCCAAATACCTACCGTATAAAGGTTGTTACTATAAAACAATAGATTAGTGTTCGAAAAAATGCAATGCTTAACATTTTACCCCTAAAAACGTCACATTACATGTAAGTTTCCAAAACTACCAGAAGCCCATAACTTCAAAGAGCGTACCTTTATAATCCGTGCTATGCGACAGGGTGGACCCAGGCGGTGCGCTATGCGCCTGTCTGGTAATCGAAACTTGAGCGTTGTGGCGCACACACAAGTAAAGGGCGCTTAGTAACGGCACTGCTAGGGCGTCTGAGCATTCTACTTGGACTGCTGTCACGCAGATTAGAGAGATTTTGCCACGAGCGTAGTCGCCAAGTGTCATGCCGGCGCTGCAAGGGAATGTGAGTCGTGATTAGTGGTATAATATGGTTCAAAACACAAAAACAAGTGTCCAAGGGGCAGATAGAGGCAAATTAATTTTAAAATAGGTTTGATGGACGTTTATGAATAAGGCCGCATTAAGCAATTTCGTATTCCACCCAATTTAATTACTTTATTCTTCGAACCAGGTACCAGGAGAACATGACTAACTAAGAGGTTTACCAAAGCATACTCATTCCAGCCTGGGAATTCGGTAACCCGGGAGTCCCTCGTAATGGCGCCAGAAGGCCACCAGCACAGACAGCTTCACGAGACGGCCCGCGAGCTGTGTCGCGGCGACGTAAACTATCCTTCTCTTTCTAAGCGTTTTAATTAGAAAGAGGCGGATAAGTACACACACATAGGCGACATAGCTCGCGGGCCTTCCTGTGATAGCCGTGCAGAGACCAGAGCGCGCTGACGGCGGCCTTGCGCAGTTCCCGCTTGTCTAGGGCTCCACACCTATCTTTGGCTCGCGCTCCAATCCTTTGCACCAACTGCTAAGTACAGTCAAAGAATTTAATTTCCTACCCATTTAGGACTTTGTCAAAGTGACGTAATCAATCAAAACGTAAGAGACTTCTTATGATTTTATTTACAGTGTCTCTATGAAATAGTCCTAAATGGGTAGGAAATTAAATTCTTTGACTGTACCAGGACAACATGACTGAGCAAGAGGTTAACCGAGCATACTCACTACTCATTACAGCCAGGGAACTCAGGGACCGGGAGTCCCTTGTAATGGTGGGGGAAGGCGACCAGAGACAAGAGCGCACTGATGGCGGCCTTGCGGAGTTCTCGCTTGTCTATGGATCCGCATTCCAGCTTCGGTTCTCGTTCGGAGAGGATGTGATCGAGCGCTGTTATGAAGTCTGGGACCAACACCAGAACACCGTCCAGGTCTAATCTGTGGGGGATATTTTTATTTTAAGAACCGTTAGCTTGATAAATGATAATGCAACTCTGTTCCAATTTAGAATTGTAGATTCATTGAACAGGATGATTCTTTTAAATAGGCATTTGGGAGGCAACAAGTAAAAAAAAATCATCATCATATCAGCCGAAAGACGTCCACTGCTGGACATAGGCCTCCCCCAAAGAGTGCCAAAATCCACCACTCGAGAACCTTTCGCCCCAACGGCCATCGGTTCTACGTGCAATGTGCCCCGCCCACTGCCACTTAAGTTTAGCGATTCGGAGGGCTATATCGGTTACCTTGGTTCTGCTGCGGATAGCCTCATTTCTGATGCGATCGCGCAGAGAAACTCCCAGCATAGCCCTCTTGAGTGACTTTGAGCCTTCTTATGAGGCCCATAGTAAGCGACCACGTTTCCGTTCCATATGTCATCACTGGCAACACACACTGGTCAAAGACTCTCGTCTTGAGACACTGCGGAATATTGGACGAAAAGATGTGCCGTAATTTCCCGAATGCTGCCCAGCCGAGTCGGATTCGACGATTGACCTCTTTCTCAAAGTTGGACCTACCTAACTGGACTGGGAAAAAATTATTAAGACGAAATTTTAAGGTTGTATTACCTGAATATGTCGGGCGCGTTGAGCACGACAGCGGGCGCAGTGGCCGGGGTGCGCAGCCCGCGGTGTATGGCCGCGTAGCAGCGCGCCAGGTACTGCGCCGACACCTCCTCGCGACACTGCTTGGAGCACAGCACGCGGCACAGCGCGCCTAGCGCTTCCGCGCGACCTGACATAGTCATATATTACCTGAATATGTCGGGCGCGTTGAGCACGACAGCGGGCGCAGTGGCCGGGGTGCGCAGCCCGCGGTGTATGGCCGCGTAGCAGCGCGCCAGGTACTGCGCCGACACCTCCTCGCGACACTGCTTGGAGCACAGCACGCGGCACAGCGCGCCTAGCGCTTCCGCGCGACCTGACATAGTCATATATTACCTGAATATGTCGGGCGCGTTGAGCACGACAGCGGGCGCAGTGGCCGGGGTGCGCAGCCCGCGGTGTATGGCCGCGTAGCAGCGCGCCAGGTACTGCGCCGACACCTCCTCGCGACACTGCTTGGAGCACAGCACGCGGCACAGCGCGCCTAGCGCTTCCGCGCGACCTGACATAGTCATATATTACCTGAATATGTCGGGCGCGTTGAGCACGACAGCGGGCGCAGTGGCCGGGGTGCGCAGCCCGCGGTGTATGGCCGCGTAGCAGCGCGCCAGGTACTGCGCCGACACCTCCTCGCGACACTGCTTGGAGCACAGCACGCGGCACAGCGCGCCTAGCGCTTCCGCGCGACCTGACATAGTCATATATTACCTGAATATGTCGGGCGCGTTGAGCACGACAGCGGGCGCAGTGGCCGGGGTGCGCAGCCCGCGGTGTATGGCCGCGTAGCAGCGCGCCAGGTACTGCGCCGACACCTCCTCGCGACACTGCTTGGAGCACAGCACGCGGCACAGCGCGCCTAGCGCTTCCGCGCGACCTGACATAGTCATATATTACCTGAATATGTCGGGCGCGTTGAGCACGACAGCGGGCGCAGTGGCCGGGGTGCGCAGCCCGCGGTGTATGGCCGCGTAGCAGCGCGCCAGGTACTGCGCCGACACCTCCTCGCGACACTGCTTGGAGCACAGCACGCGGCACAGCGCGCCTAGCGCTTCCGCGCGACCTGACATAGTCATATATTACCTGAATATGTCGGGCGCGTTGAGCACGACAGCGGGCGCAGTGGCCGGGGTGCGCAGCCCGCGGTGTATGGCCGCGTAGCAGCGCGCCAGGTACTGCGCCGACACCTCCTCGCGACACTGCTTGGAGCACAGCACGCGGCACAGCGCGCCTAGCGCTTCCGCGCGACCTGACATAGTCATATATTACCTGAATATGTCGGGCGCGTTGAGCACGACAGCGGGCGCAGTGGCCGGGGTGCGCAGCCCGCGGTGTATGGCCGCGTAGCAGCGCGCCAGGTACTGCGCCGACACCTCCTCGCGACACTGCTTGGAGCACAGCACGCGGCACAGCGCGCCTAGCGCTTCCGCGCGACCTGACATAGTCATATATTACCTGAATATGTCGGGCGCGTTGAGCACGACAGCGGGCGCAGTGGCCGGGGTGCGCAGCCCGCGGTGTATGGCCGCGTAGCAGCGCGCCAGGTACTGCGCCGACACCTCCTCGCGACACTGCTTGGAGCACAGCACGCGGCACAGCGCGCCTAGCGCTTCCGCGCGACCTGACATGGTCGGAATCCAATTAATATTTGGGTGAATCAACCTTTTCCAGTCAGTAGTAGCTATGGGTAAATTCTGCTTATACTTTCTTCACTTGCACGAGACCGGGACGAGTGGCGTAATCGAAGAGAGGCTTATGCTCAGCAGTGGACGATTGCGAGCTGATAATGATGACGAAGAGTTGCTATGGTTACGTCTCCTTGGTAATTTTTGAAAACTGCAAGTTTGGATTCAAAATGTTGCAAGAAAACTGGTGGTAATCGGTACACAAACGGAATATAACATTTTCATCTCTCCTGCTCTGAAAGTTGATTTTTCATGGGCATATAGCCGGGTGGAAAATAGCTTTTTCTCCCCTAGGGTGGAAAATATTTTTTTTTTATTGTTACGGTCAGCCACGGAGTCGAAGATCAACGAAGATCAAAGAAGAGGTCGGAGTTACGTCAAATCATTAAAATAAAAACTTTTCACAAATCGACACTCAGCTATATGTACCTGCATTAACGAGTTGTTTATTACGATTATAGGTTGATATTAAATTATTTTTCCTCACAGTCGAAATGAAAAGTAGAGTGTTTAACTCGGGTGAAATTACCCATTTAACCCTCGAACCTAGCAATATCTCGGGTTAAATGGGTCATTTTCAACCCTTGGTTAACAATCTACTATTTCACCTCACTAGCTCGGAAAGGCCTTTTTGTATGTTTGTTAACTATTGAGAAAATCGCTTTTTATCCACATGTGAAGAAAGTAGACGTAGAACGTTAAATGTTTATTTTTGTTTTTTGTAGGTATATTTTATGACATATTTTTGTTTAACTTTTTTTACTTTTTTTTAAACTTTTTTTCTACGTTTTTTTTACTATTTTTATTTTTTTTTTACTTTTTTTAAAAACTTTATTTTACTTTTTTTTGTTTTTTTTTTTGTTTTTTTTTTACTTTTTTTTTACCCTTTTTCTTTTTTTCCTTGCTGTAGTGAGGTGAAAAGATTTGTGTTATACACGGGTGAAAAGTTATTTTACGTCTCGTGTGTTGAAACACTCGCTACGCTCAGGATTCTATTTTTGAACCACTCGCTTCGCTCGTGGTCAATCATAGGCTCCTTTCGCTAGCTCGTGTTTCAAATGAACACTCGCAGGTAAAATACAACTTTCCCCCCTTGTATAACAAATAACTATTACCTGGTTGATAAGCCGCCATATTCAGCTTGCTGCTGGCGTCCGATAAAGATGGCGGCGGCGGAGTGCCATCGGCTCGTTCTGTAAAAAAATACTTTGTAAAACACTGAACAGATTGTAGATGTTAAACATTATTGTAATTTAAAATTAAATTACGTTGGTTGTTGTACGAGGGCGTGGTCCCGATGAGCGCTGCTTCGAAGAGCCATTCTCCGAACAGATGAAAGATCGAGTTCACTTTAGGGCGCAGTGGAGTCAATGGCGGTTTTTCTGAGTCACACACTGCAAAAAAACATCAACATTAAATTTTAGGGTGTATTTGTATATCTATAAAATGTGGCCACCAGTCGTGTCAGTTGCATAGAAGCTGAAATCGTTATATCACTCTTTTTCTTGCGCACTAGCGTAAGTTTGTCTACCAAGGATACCAGGAGCACATACCTTGCGAGACGATCGAGTTAGGCGGCGTCGTGGGCGCGACGCTAACAGGTCTACTGCCGCCGGCGGTCAGCCCGATTAGAGATGATCGCGGGGTGCCTATACAACACAAGTTAGGTATACAAATAGGGCACAACCGTTAGCACGTTCAACATAGTCTAACTACTAATTTGTACCAGGTAAAATGCAATATATAGAAAGCTATACTTATTCAAATGTACATCATTTATACAGATTACACAAGAGAGAAAACAAAAGAAAATATGTGCTAGGTATGTACCCGAATGTGCATTCAACCCAAACAACACCACACTATATTTACAACCCAAACTTTAATTTGTATAAAAGCGAAAAAATAAACAATACACAAAAACACACTTACCCAAAACGGGTCTCTTACCTGTTGATTGTAGAGCCATTTTTGACTATAACTTCGTTCGCGTACCAGGATATCAGGATCAGAGCGTAGTCAGTCGCTCAGCAACATGGAACAGCAACCTGTGTCGTTGCCGACGACGCTGACTTCCATATACCTGTCTCGTTCTTAACCCTGGCATTACCGAAGACGTTACAAGACTTCTGTATACCTGTCTCGATCTTATCCCTGGAGTTGCCGGCGACGCTGACTTGTTTATACCTGTCTCGTTGTTGCCCCTTGGAGACTACAGGAGCCGTGTATACCTTTCTCGTTCTTGTCCCTGGTCTTGCCGGCCACGCTGTAGGACTTGGCGAGGCGGCGGTGCGCGGGGGGCGTGTCGTCCTCGTCGGCGGCCGCACCGCTCACCCCCGCCTCCCACCACCGCTCGGAGCCCCGCCCTGTGCCCAATACCCGGCTATACCTTGCTATCCTCGAGACTACTAGATTGCGATGATGAACGACTAGGATAACATAGCTCCTAAAGTTTGTTTATTAAAATAATAAACTAAAATACCGTTTCTCATTATAAACGAATTTGACCGTTTTAAAGGACCACTGTTTTAACTTTGTATGGAATGTGGACCAAAACCCAACAGAGCTGAGAGTTATATCATTTTATTTACAGCAAGTCGTTATCTCATTACGGCAATTTTGTTATTTTTTTTAAACCTTTTTTTTGTTTTTTTTCACTCTTTTAGTTTTTATTTATAACAGAATAACAATAATTAAGTCGCTTAGATGACCTGCGGGATGATTAAATACAGAATTGGGTGTATTGTCCCAATGAAACCCGTTTTCTCACTCATATTCACACTAAATAAAATACGAATATCTCAGGTCTGCAATGGAATTCCACTTTATGCCCATAGAAGATAAGCAGACCTTTTTAATGACCTAACTCTCAGCTGTGTTGGTTTTTGGTCCATTTTGCCCATGGTTCTTTGTAAAATCAAAATAAAAAAAATCAAAATCAATTATTTATTCTGCAAATAGGCCACAAAGGGCACTTTTACATGTCAAATGGTATTCTACAATATAATATTAATAATCTTACACAATAACCATTTCAAAATTGCAGATATGAACCAATAAGTACATAATTGATTAGCTCATTATAGATATAAGATTTACATATTAGGTACCTAATATGTAAATCTTATATCAATAATGAGCTAACCAATTATGTACTGATACAATTGTTGTTGACTCTTGAAGGAGTGACATGTTTCGGACGCTACTAATTAATAAGAACTCTTAGGAGCTATTGTATCCTAGAAGATACAAGAATATTTGAAACCCAACGATGTGCGGTACCCACCTGAGACGCTCAAAAACAAACTTTGAACTTTTGTGACCTATACGAATTAACCTTTTAACCGCCAACACTATTAATTTATTTTAATTTTTTACATCGTCATAGTCAAGTAATAAATAACGATTAAAAGGTGCATGCATTTACAGATATTACGAATTCCTCATGGAATCGATGTCAAATGAGCAATGCAAAGGTATTTGTATTCATATTTCAGTGCCACCTTGAGAGATATGTGCCATAGCGATTGAATAGAAAAATAAGTATTTATAGAACACCAGTTTCAAAATCATGACAATACACAACAATCCCAAAAAGCAATACGAAAAAAACAGACAACAGAACTAACAGATATGCAAAGTTGCGATAAAATTAGACGTGAAATTAACTATAGCTATCTCTATCCTGCGACCGCATACAGAAAAAAATACAACGGAGTTTGAAACGAGCGGCTTTGACAATAGATATGATTTTTTTTTTCATTTCAGGCGTTTTCACTCAAATTTGCGACTTTTCCATATTTTTTTTAGGATACCACTATGTGACGTTCCATACATAATGTATGAAAAAATCACATTGTGGAATAAAACACTGGGACATTTTTTTTCTTTATCGGGATCAAAAGTGCTCATGATTCTGAACAGGAAAAACCAAAAAAAGTCTAAATTCTGAGAGACACATTAAATGTCGCACATTTGACTGAAAACTCCCTTTCTCATGCTATTCAAGTAGGTCATTTTTATCTAACGAACGATTTCTGCTTCGACTTTGGACATCTGTTCAGTTGTCTGTGCAAACCCACGGTGTACAAAACAGTTCCGTCACCCAAACCCAGTGAAATTATTTGAAATACAGTAGGTACAATTTGAACCCTTTCCTCCTAAACGTAAGGTTCATATTTGGACTAATTATTTGGTAGTAAATATTCTATCTCAAATAATTTCAACTATAAAATTAAAGCGTTGGAATTTTAAACAACAGTCAAGAACAAATTGTAACATTTGGCTTTGGCTTGTAGGGCATGTCAATGTCAACCAGTATCTCGCCCAGTCAACTTAATCCTTGACAGGATATTCAAAGTACCTGTTCGACGCGAGGTGAATTCTTAGCTTGGTCAAGTTTTACTCAAAAATTCGATCACTTGTTCTGTGAAACGATTATGTTTCGTATGTTTCACATAGTTTGACTTATAAAAAGCTCGTAGAAAACTGAATACTGCTATTTAATTTCATTAGGGTGCTTGATAAATTCTTTGAGAACAATGATGTAATATAAAAAAATAGGTAGATGTTGTGGTAAGCGCTCCAGAAGTGGCACACTAAAACCAGGCTAATTGACACGGCTTGCCATAGTTTCACGGCGTTACGACAAACGAATGCTGTCAGAATTTGGTGGCCGTTTTTAAACACGGAATTTCGTATAGACAACATATCTACCTATTTTTTATATTACATCATATTGTTTGAGGTTATTTCATTTGCACTGGAATTAAAATCATATCGAACGAACTGGACTACATGATTAAAATTCCGTTCATCGGGAAGAAACGTTGGCATCCATACCAAATAGACCAGGAGAACATGAGATTGCAACACGTACCCAGGAAGGCGTCGACGTGGGCCGCCAGCCCGCGCATGGCGTTGTGGAAGATGGCCGGCAGCGCCGCCAGGCACGGGTGCTGCGACGGGTCGCGCGCGTCCGGTTCCATCACCGAGTACTGCGGGGAACTTCGCATTACTTCTGCGCTCCTGGTGCCGCGGTTGCTTTCAAACTCGCGTAAAACGTGATAAATAACGCCCATCATGGCAGTGGAACCCCAAGGAGTGCTGTGTTGAGAGTGCCTGTCTTAAGCTGTTAACACAGCGAATCCTCAAATCAATAAAGGGTCAGCATCACATTAGTGATTCTTCTGCAGTCGCAAATCGTACTTAGGCTACAGGTATCTTTTTTCCATCAGGCAGCCCGTATGCTAGTTTGCCACCGTCGTGGTATAAAAAATAAAGTTACTGACATCACCCATCCCTCCTACGCCTAACGCTATTTCTGCTTGACATAATAGGCAGCCAATATTCTGATAGCAGCCAGTTGTGATATCCGAATAGTCAAAATATCACAACTCTTCTCATTTGAATTTAAACCTTGTTTTAATTTAAAGTGAACGCCATTTTGATTGACATGCTGACAACCACAGACCTTACAAAGCAACTTATTCCTCCTAGTTTAGTACATAGACTTGTCCTTATACCTGCAAGAAGTCCGGAGTCTGGCTGATGACGTGCGGCCGACACAAGTCGACGGGGTTCCCTATGGTGTGCAGTATGCGGTACCAGGACTGCATAACTGCCTCGGCGGACATGTCCGGCGGGATCAGGTTGGCGTCTTCTTCACCTGCAAACAATCAAGGTTTTGTATACTTTTGAAACGTTCGGTTTCAACTTTTGTCCATCCCCGATGCTTCACCATGTCAAACTCGTCCACATTTCGGATTTAAAAATTGTAAGTGAACAAGTTGGGAATGGTATGAAGAGTTGAGGATGGAGATCAGAGCCTCAGAGCCATCAGTGAGACCATACGTTTGTAGGCGACCATACGTAGAAGGACTTTCTAGATTGACATAGGCTATATTTTATACCGCGCGTTTGCCTAAGTTCATTGCAATACGCGGGACAGCTGGTAATACAACTCACTAATGGGCAGCGCGGGGAACAGCGGGCCGTACACATGGCGCAGCAGTCTCGCCGTGAGGCACAGTGAGACACGCGTCCACTGCTCGGTGAGCGGCGCGCGGTGCCGCCAGCGGGTGCACTGCTCGCGGAGCGTGCGCCACAGCGGGGGCGAGGGGAAGCATCTGGGGAATAACATCCTTGATGATTATGAAGCCTTAGTAGGTATCGGTAGTGCGAGACGTGATTTGCAAATAGTGCAATTAAATTTAAGCAGGTAACATTGTCTGCACCAAAAAAATGCAATCAAACATTTCAAGTGAACATGTTGGGAGTGACCAGGGCAGCATAAGTAACTAACACTAACCTATGGCACGCCAGTTATAGCAACACAGCCAACACACGTCGACACAGCTGATCCATCGACGAATTATGCGGAGCCGGAGGAGACAGTAGTGCACGGGCTGCAGCAAGCAGCAGGAGTAGAAGATACTTCCACTCGGCTGCTCCCAGGTCCACCGCTCCGGCCACGGTTCGAGGCAGTTGACTCCCGGTGAGATAGGACGGCTTACAATAGCTACCAGGGCAACATAAACAACAAGCGGTAACCTGTGACACGCCAGCAGCCACACTTCTAGCAACACCGCCAACACACGTCGACACAGCTGATCCGCCGACGAATGATGCGGAGCGGGAGGAGACAGCAGTGCACGGGCCGCAGCAAGCAGCAGGAGTAGAAGGGACTTCCACTCGGCTGCTCCCAGGTCTGCAGCACCGGCCACAGTGCGAGCGAGACGGAGCACCCGGTGACATAGCACGGCCTGCTTGCCGATAAGATCGCCGCCTGAAATGTAGCGTACCGCAAGCGACGTAAGCATTGGGTAATAAAATGAGTAAAAGCGGTTAGGTATGGATGTGATTATAATGATGAAAGGCTATGAATTATAATGAATTGCTCCAGAATCATACATTAGTTATCGAGGAAAAAGCGTGCTACAGTCAAGCGTTATTACTCACCCAGTTCCGCTTGATATATGAATGCGAGTGCTTGAAAGAAAAGAGCAATGGGTGCGTTAAAAAACCAATACCAAACAGTGACACTTAAATCCTGCAAAGAGGGCGAATGCGACAATATTTCTCCCCATAAGTTAATAAAGTTGTACATTTACATATTGCTTAATGGGAGATATAGTGTCAAGATGTGAGTACTATCGCCTTTGATTAGGCTAGTAACAAAACTAGCTGCATTGAACATGAAATTGCTTGTTGCATCGCAGATCGCAGACAGCTATGTTACTAGACAAGTGTTAAAAAAACAGATGTTTTGAAAAGATTACAATTAATTGGCATTTAATTATACATTGTTACATTGTTAGCACGGCCGCGGAGCACGAAGACAAGTACATTTGCAAAAACGAGACAACACACAGATTAGCGTTCAATACTTTTGGGGCTCATAACATCTTCCCAAATGGCTACTTCCGCTAGGGTACTTTTGAGCGACAGAGCTCAACGACCGCACTTTAAAACCGTACAAATACTGCGTAAGAGCGGTTCCACGCGGCAAATTTTTTGCAGTGCTACTTTGTCACGCGACAGTCGCGCGTTTAAGAGCAATGCCTAGCTGAGCAACTTTTTAAATCTCAATTTTTTGACGCAATGTTTCTGTCGCGCTGTTGTGGGCGGCTGGAGCTGTCTATGCGATAAGGACAACTGCAACTCGAACTAAAATCCCCACGCAAAAAACTCAAAAATCGAGCTTTCGCTCTCGACTAAGTATTTCCTCCTCCAAAACGCAACCAATCATCATAAAATTTTGGAAACTGCAAGATGAAGAAATAATCTACGCCGCTATGCTTTGATTTATTGGATATTTTTTGTTATATTTGTACTTATACTGCGCCTTTTTTTGCAGCCATTTCAATTAAGCCGTTTGTTGCGATTTTTGAGGCACTGTAAGTTTCTTTAAAATAAAAAGATCCAAAAAATTGAAACATGGCGGCATAGATATTGATGATATTGACCTTATTTGAAAACAAAACATTGCTCTAGGTTCAAAAACCAGGGACGAAACAGTCGAGAGCGTTTGTATGGGAAAATCGCAGATAGACATTCCTCTTAAATCGCAAAAGTTACCGTGTGTAACCGCTCTCAGTGGCAACATGTTTATTTACAGTTATTTACAAGTTACAGATATAAGTATAACATATACATAAAAATTGCCAATAACTCACTCTCATTAGGCCTCGGCACGAACAGATTGTGCAGATGCCTGAGTATCTTCCTCGCGTACCGCTTGGGCGCGGCGGCGACGGGCGCCGGCACGGCGGGCGGCGGGGGCTGCGCGGGCGGCGCGGGCGGCAGCAGCGGGGACAGCCACGAGCAGCACACGCGCACGCAGTCCCGCAGCGCCTCGTGCTCGTGCAGGGGGAGGGAGAGCCCGAAGCGGATCACTTCGAGCACCCATTCCACCTGAGAACAGTGGCGTTGGGCTAACAGCGGCAGCGACAACGGTGCGCCATACGTGGGAACGGAACACTGCACTTCTGTCTCTCCGCACAAGCATGCTGCTACCGCTACTGCTTGAAATCATGGCAACCGTTCGCGGAAACCAAACGTTTGCGCCCAGCCTAAACTGTCGTCACGTGCGTGCGATGTGAAAATGTTATAAATAAAATAAAATAAAATTGATTTATTTCAGGCAAAGACCCATATTTTTACATAAAGAAACAAAAGTAATAATAATAATAAAACTATCGACACAAACACTTACTTAATATTACATATTTGCGACACTGGGCAAAGATCATTACCTTATTTGGCCAGTGATGATCTTTACCCAGTGTTTTGTCATCGGGCAGTCCAGGCGCTCAGCAAACATTTTCAGGATTATAAGTATAGAGAACCTGTTCTGGGAACCTAACGTATGTTAGCAGTCTTTCGGTTAATTCTGGTTGTTTCTCGCCTGAGATAGTAACGTTAGTTGGCGGACCACACCGATACGACGTCGTCGCGCCACCAATAGACAGCTTACTGTCACGTATGCCACCTACCAGGCGATCACGACTTCAACGAAGCTTACCCCAGCGTCAGTGGTGAGCGAGCTAGACTCGGGCGAAGTCAGCTGGCGAACCACAGCGAGTGCTACGTGCAGCCCGCGCCACCTATAGACAGCTAGCGGTCTCGTATAGTACCAGGCGATCATGATTGAAACGAAGGTTACGTCAACGTCAGTGGTGGGCTCAAAGTCAGTTGGCGAAGCTCAGCGAGCAATCTACGTCGTTACGCCGCCTAAACAATTGTGTATGTATAACCTACCAGGCGATCATGAGTGAAACGAAGGTTACCTCAGCGTCAGTGGTGAGTGGACTAGGCTCATGCGAAGTCAACTGGCGGACCACAGCGAGTACTACGTCGCGGCCCGCGCCGGCCGCGCCGCCGACCGCGCCGAGGACCCCGTGCCCGCCGCCTTCGAGCGGCAGCGAGCTCCACTCGGCGTACATGCCGCCTGAATCCTTGTTCTGTGAAAATACTTGCTATCACTTCCAGTGCCAGGTACGCGCTAGGTGCGTGTAGGTAGGCGCTTTCTGCATACGATTTTTCCCATCTGCTACAAACGCAGTGCCAACGTAAATCATAATGATTATTTGTACTCTGTGTGCAATGCAACGAATTCTTGGTAGTGAACATGTAGTAGATCTCATGAATTCACAGTATTGTAGTTAACCCTAAATCGGCAACCTAAATTGTTAACAAAATCGTTATTTCTGGTGCAAGAGTAAAAAAAAAACATGCATACTAATACAATATAATATACTAGCTTTTGCCCGCGACTTCGTCCGCGTAGAACACGTTTATATCGTAGCTCGATACAAACTTTCACCCTCCATTTCCCTTTTAGGGGTAGATTTCCGATATAAAAACTATCCTATGTCCTTCCCCGAGACTCAAACTATTTTTATCATCATTATCATCATCATCATATCAGCCAAAAGACGTCCACTGCTGGACATAGGCCTCCCCCAAAGAGTTCCAAAGTGATTTATCCTGCGCCACCCGCATCCAGCGGACTCCCGCGACCTTTACCAGGTCATCAGTCCACCTTGTGGGGGGCCTACCAACGCCGCGCCTACTATAACTACCTATATACAAAATTTTATCTAAATGGGTTGTATAGTAGCTGCATACAAATATTCACCCCCCATTTCCCCCCCTTAAGAGATGATTTCCGGGATAAAAACTATCCTATGTCCTTTTCCGGAACTCAAACTATCTGTAAACCAAATTTCATCTAAATGGGTCACTCAAATCCAAATTTTCACCCCTTAGGGGAGGATTTTCGGGATTAAACTATCCTATGTCCTTCCCCAGGACTTCCAAATATCGCTATACCGTAAATGGGTTCCATCCAAATTTTCACCCCCTATTTCATCCCTGAGGGTATGATTTTCGGGATTAAAACTATCCGTTGTCATACTCCGGGACTCACTTTATACCAAATTTCATCTAAATGGGTTACATCTAAATTTTCACCCCAATTTCACGCCTTTAGGGGATGATTTCTGGAATTTAAAACTATCATATGTCCTTTCCCAGGACTCAAGTTATCTTTCAACCAAATTTCATCAAAATGGGTCACAAACAAATTTTCCCAATTACACCCCCTTAGGGCATCCCCTAAGAGGGTGTAATTGGGGTTGTAATTTTCGGGATAAAACTATCCTATGTCCTTCCCCAAGACTCCAACTCGCTATACCGTAAATGGGTTCCATCCAAATTTTCACCACTCATTTCACCCCCTCAGGAGATGATTTATCAGGATAAAAACGATGCATTGTCCTTCCCTGGGACTCCTTCTATCTCTATACCAAATTTTAACTAAATGGGATTTATCCACATTTTCATCCCTATTTCATCCCCTTGGGGGATGATTTTCGGGATTCAAACTATCCATTGTCATTCTCCGGGACTCAAACTATATCTATACCAAATTTGATCTAAACCGAGTCCAACCAAAAGTTCACCCCCCATTTCACCCCCTTAGGGGAATGTTTCCGGAATAAAAACTATCCGATGTCCTTTCCCAGAACTTAAACTACCTCTAAACCAAATTTTATCAAAATGGGTTACTTCCAAATTTTCACCCCCCATTTTACCCCCTTAAAGGAAGATTTCTGGGAATAAACCTATCCTTTGACCTTTCCCGGGAGTCCACCTATTTATATACCAAATTGCCGCCTAATCGGTGCAGTGGTTTAAGTAGCTCTATACAAATTTCCACCCCCCATTTCATCCCTTTAGGGATTGATTATCGGGATAAAAACTACCCTATGTCCTTCCCTAGGACTCAAACTATCTCTATACCAAATTTCATCTTAATCGGTTTAGCCGTTTTCACGTGATGCGCGGTCACATAAACAGACAAACAGATAAACAGATAAACAGACAAACAGACAAAAATTCTAAAAACTGTTGGAGCGTGTTCTGTTATCGATTCTAAGAATCCCTAGCCAATTTTTTTTCGAATATTTTCCATGTACAGACTTTCGACCCTCTTCAGCTTTATTATATGTATAGATAGATATACCATTCTACTAGAAACATTATCTTTATTAGTGTGTATGAATAACAGGCCATCTGGTAGATCAAAATAATAAAATAGCCAGATGCTTTCAAGTCAACTGATTATATCAATGAACAATGACTCACTTCCTGCACAAAAAAGTAGTCATTAATTACTTTTTGACCTAAATACTGAACATCCTATGACCTAAACACTTTCATTACATTATGGCCTTGGGCAGTGATTAAAATGTAGACTACCTAGTAAACCTAAATTTCTAACACAATTCCCTAATTAGGTACCTGCTATGTTAGCACTCCTCATGTTTATGTTCAACATAAAGAATTTGTCCTCTCACACATACAAATTTGCTAGTGACAGACAAATTCTTTTACGTCTAACATTAAATATAATCTATACTACTACACTATACTCCAGCATGTCTAGCACAAGACCACCATGCATGAACAGTCTTGTAAATAATAAATAAATAATAAATTAGTTCTTTATTTAGGTATTAACCCATTACAATTAGATTATAAAAAACAAGCTTTAATATTTTAAATGTTAGTTAAGCCTATTGTTTCTACAAGACCATTAAATACTGTTTAATCCAGGTCTAACGCGATATTTTGTTAGACCTGGATTAAACAGTATTTAAATATGTTTACAAAGCGCGAGAGTTTAAAGTGTTATAAGACCATTAAAGCCTGGTCACTTTGGAAATCTTTGGGGGAGGCCTATGTCCAGCAGTGGACGTCTTTTGGCTGATATGATGATTCAAGCCTGGAGAGCTATCGCAAGACTGAAACATTCCAAGGCGCTTATTAGAGCCTTTAGCAAAAAGGCATCTTCTGATGCCTTGACGCTAAGTAGGAACCCTGTGTAGGGTACATGCTGGACAGGGTGCTTACAGGGCACTGCTGCCTAATTAAGCACAGTGCAGAAGAGTCTGCACTGTGCTTAATTAGGCAGCAGGTCCTTTCTGGGCAAACACATCATGTGCCCGGAGGAGATCAAATTTCTTGATTTCAACAAAATCCTGCAATTCTTTGAGTTTGCAGGATGTGACCAAGAATTGTAGTAAGTGGCGATCACAATAAATCAGCAATGGTTGCAGGGCTCTGACAGCCCGGAAGCCACTACCAGAATAATAATAATAATACTATACACATTGTGTTGCGACATAATCCCCCACAACCCCAGCCTGCCAGAACCTGAATTCCAGTTCATTTTTGATAAGTGCCAACTGATAAGCTCAACCTTTACAAAGGAGGATTTCTGGCCAAAGTTATTTGACTCCAAGGAAATATGTTGCACACCCAGCACTCTGGCACTTGTGTGTGTGTCTTACCAAGTTATTTAACATTTGTATATTGATATGTATTTTAGTCTGTCAGGTTTATGTAACTATAATGCAAATAAATAAATGAATAATGGGACTTACCATCTCATTAAAACTTGTTGCAGTCTGTTAATTTATCTGGCTTTTACCTCAATGTTTATAGTAATAAAAAATTGAAATTTTTTCCTGTTGTACCAACATGAAGCTGGCACATGGTATTGTATTTGTACCAAATTCATGTCTTTAAGATAAAATGGCAACATATTCATTTGAAATTATCTGAATATGGACCTCTTTTTCTTTTTATTGACTGCTTCACAAAATTGGCTGAGCATAAAGTCAATGATGTAACAATTGTAACAGGACTTACCCCAAAAATATATAGTATACTTATTTAACTTAATATTAAGAGCATGTTGTGACGCCCATAGTCTTGCAGGAACTATTTACAAACAAATTTATACACACTTATATTAG
This sequence comes from Epinotia brunnichana, assembly GCA_963854355.1. NCBI lineage: Eukaryota > Metazoa > Arthropoda > Insecta > Lepidoptera > Tortricidae > Epinotia > Epinotia brunnichana. The sequence goes on along the minus strand of OY977951.1, from coordinate 26,564,973 downwards.
TTCAGTTTATAATGTTTGAAAACCTTTTAAAATCAGAGTTAATAAAAAACTTGAGCTACACAATATCATAAAATACACGGAACTGATACAAATGCACTAGAAAGCATTCAATCGCGTCACCAACAGAATTCAGAGTTTAACAGAATAACTTTGTAATCATGGCTTCTGGGTGAATGATTGGACTATTACGGTACGGATAACGCTACTTACCTTGTGATTGACTCTATTGAAGATTCCCACATTCATAAATAAGGTATAACGGTGCCTTCCGCTATCTTCGTCGCCTAGTCAACGCGCAGCGAACTGCTTCGTAAACAATAACACTATTTACACAATCCTGTGAGCTGGTACACGGACGTTAAGATTTAAAGTATCTAAACAAGGATTAATGTGTTTTATACACGTAGAAATTCTGTGTTGTTTTCCAGGGATTTTCACAAGTTTTCACCCTTTTTCTCATACAGTAATCTGTCAAAGTGTCAACAGCGTCAGTGTCAAGCAAGTTGACTTAGTTGACATTTAGCTTTACATGGACGTATGATACTCTGGACAGGCTATACGCGATGCCACAACGAGGGACGGAAAGGCTCTTATGCAGCTAAATTATGAACTGGTCTGAAAATGGCTGATGGCTAACCATAATACCATAATCGCCCACTGCTGAGCATAAGCCTCTCTTCGCATACGCCACTTATCCCGGTCCCGTGCTAGTCCCATCCAGAAATGACCCGCGGTCTTTTTTATGTCATCAACCCATCGAGCTGGTGGACGACCGACGCTTCTTTTTCCTGTAATTGGCCACCAATACGTTAACTAACCATAAACAACCTACTTAATTTGGTCGGGTAATAGCTTGGCACAACTGCACACTAAATCAGTTGTGCCCAACAAAAAAGTGGAACTATGACAAGGGCAACGAATGATATTTCTCTTTCTGTCACACTTATTGCGTTTGGTATCGTCGCGCTCGCTCGTGGTATCTAGACACCCGGCAGCGTGTCAAGCCAAGTTCAAGCAAAAGAACTGGCTAGCCAGCGCCAAGTGTAATATTACACGAACCACTTGGTACCAATTTTGACCCTTCTATAATTCAAAACCTCTTTAACGTAAACACATGAAACTACGTGTGTTTAATTATATCCATAAGGCCATCTAGAAGCCCAAATTTCATGAAGCTAGCTCAAACGGTTATAAAGATATGAAGGTCAAAAAGTCGTAAATTTTAGCACTGACTGACTGAAATATAGTACCTAAACCTAACCTACTTCCAGATGACCTAGAAGGATGAAATTTGGACTTCAGCTCGGTAATTGTGTGTAAGCGTAGGAAAAAATCTAAAAAAAAAAAGTAAAAAAATACAGGGGGTCCCCATACAACTTATTTTTTAAACTGTAGCGTTGGAACCGTTACAAGCAGATATTTGAAACTATCCCAATATATGTTTTATTATATTTGCTGTATAACAGAAATATAAAAATAAAGTAAAGTTAAAAAATAAGTTTTTTTGTATGGGGATACCCATACAAAAAACTTGTAATACGCGAACCGGCCAACGGTGTGTCGTCGGCGGTGCGCGGCGCCACATAATTATACTCAGTCGGTCCTTAAGTTCTGACACAAATGTTTTGCCACAAAGTAAATAATACCAAGAATGTTTTTATTTAATGCTATATATGGTTTGATACTTGGGCACTTACAAAAAAGCACTACCAAAAACTTGCTACATGTTAAAACCTCAAAACCACATGGGAAGGAGCGTGCTAAATATAAAACTTAAAGATAGAGTTAAGTTATCCGTAATTAAAGCCAAATCAAAGAGCAAAAGCATTGGTAAGATAGTGAAGCAACAAAAGTGGCGCTGGTTAGGCCACATGATAATACAAAACTTAGCTAAATAGACAAAAGAAATAGTTGAGTGGTACCTAAGAGGAAATAAAAGAAAAAGAGGAAGACCCATTCTAAGATGGTCAGATGACCTTAAAAGGATTGGTGGAGGAGTGTGGCTGCGGGAAGCAAGGGATCGCGAGGCATGGAAAGCTTTGGAGGAGGCCTATGTCGGAAGACAAGTTGAGGTTGTCGGTGGAAATAGTTAGAAGTAGAAGTAAATAATAAGTAAAGTACGTAGTATAAGTTTTCTTAAAAAAATTGTAAGCCTCAGCAATAAAGGCTATTTTTATTTTATTTTATTTTATTATGGTTTGATAGCTCATTAAATACTGATCAATAAGAACGATTATTGGATTTAAATGCTTAAAGCCATATTACACAAATGCTAGTTTCTTCAGAGATTTTGCGCTTTTTTAGCCAATCAAAAACACGGACGTGATTCACTGTATCTTTTTTCCATGATTCTTAAAACCTTACAAACTTACGTGAGATTTGCAGAACCTCTCCCTGATCCCTCCCTCCTCCATTTTGAAGCATAAGATAAATAAGTTTGTGTAAAACAAATTTTCATAGTCTCAATTTTACGTAGTGTACTTGTTGCCCACAAGATCAAATTTACGCGTTTTTCTGAAAACGTAAAAATGTACGTAAAGTTCTCGATGGGAGCAGTTGGAATTGAATGCTAACAGAAAACCAAATGCTTGTTACTAAGCATGGTCAAAAATCGAGGTTTCAGAATAAATAAAAAAAAACCTTGTTGGTCATCTGGAACACTGTTTTTTTATTAAATTTGTGTAAGTGGTGTTTCTGTTAGATGTGGCGTGTTTTGGGTTCACGGTTGTTTCAAGTTACAAGGTTTTTTTGTCATATTGCGATCATTGTTCAAAATATATTGTACTGCAATTTTATTCGTATAAAATAAGCTTTTTAATCATGTATAATACGAATTGCACGCACATTGCACGTAGAACTGAAAGCCGTTGGGGCGGAAAGGTTCTCGAGTGGCGACCGCGTACCGGAAGGCGCGGCGTGGGTAGGCCCCCCACAAGGTGGACTGATGACCTGGTAAAGGTCGCGGGAGTCCGCTGGATGCGGGTGGCGCAGGACCGGCCATTGTGGCACTCTTTAGGGGAGGCCTATGTCCAGCAGTGGACGTCTTTCGGCTGATATGATGATGGTGATGATAATACGAATAAGAAAAAGTTAATAGGGAACATTACTGCAATGTTCTGCCGCCAGAGGCAGCACTACCACTAATAGTAAACCAGTATAAGAATATAGGGATTCACACACACATGCACAATTGTTTGTCAAATGAGTGACAAGGATGCTTGCATAGACAATACCGCAAGTGGGAACGAGATACAATGTAAACGCTGCTAGTGTCGCCACCTACGAAGAGTTTTGCGTAATGTTCCCTATTGCCGAGTTTTATCTGTAAAAACCTTGTGACAGAACTTATGACCCGACTAAGTACACAGAACAGAACTAAATCTCAATACCTGCCTAGTTTTCTTTACAAAAAGTATATTCCACCAAAAACATCAGTCAAATCGAACCTACTTTAAAATCTCACATTTTTAAATAACAGCAACTGTTATAGGTATCCAATAAAGCAAAGACATAAAGTTTAATACTTGTTCATAATGTTATTTTGTTCCTATAAATACATATTTGGATTTTGAATAGAACTTGGCACTCATTTTGATCTCCATTCTTTCTGCGGCGAATCCCACAGCCAAGCATAATTTTTGTATTGAACTAGGCTCTCCTTTTTTACATTTATGTTTTTGGTGGGATTATTATTACCATAGCCTGTCCAGAGTATCATACGTCCATGATGCATTTAGCTGACGTATCAAATGAACACAGATAATATGAATAGAGTACTATTATTTTTAAGGTGGATACAGAGGGCCTACCGCGAACAGCATTCGAAGTTTACCCTCTCTGTTGCACTTACGTACGAACTCGTAAGTATGGCAGAGAGGGGAAACTTCGAATGCGTTTCGCGGTAGGCCCTCAGTTGCTGAACCGAATATTCGCCTGAATTATTCGGTTTAGAATAAGTAAAATAAAAAGTCTCATCTTTCGTTGGCCAAACTCTATCCTAACATAATCGCGTTTCTGTCGGGCATGAAGCATTCATCCCTTTCGCACTTTCTAGTAAGGGACGAATGGGTAATGCGTTATGGGGTATATACATGATTGATCAGCCCATATATAAATATTATGGGACACAATCTTACACAAATCAACCTAGGCCCACGGTAAGCTCAGTAAGGCTTGTGTTGTGGGTACTAGGCGATGATATATATAATAGATAAATACATATAGATACTTATATACATATATAACATCCATAACTCAGGAACAAATATTCGTGATAAACACACAAATAAATGCCCTGACCGGGATTCGAACCCGGGACCTCCAGCTTCGTAGGCAGAGTCACTACCCACTGGGCTACGGAGGCCGTTTATTATATATACAAGATCGATGATGATTTGTCAGCCCCAATTTATCAGAATCTGACTAATTGCTATATTTGCTATCGCCTGGAGGCATGTTGCGCTGCTGATGCAACTGTCAAACGAGTTGTACTGACAAATTGTATGCATGTGGAAAACCAACACAATTTGACCATGGAAAGAATTTATGATCAGCCAAGTTTTCTGGCAGATAATTTTGAAGTAAACTATTTAAAATATTATTGAATTTATTGTAATTGTCTTTCTACAAATTTTACACGCATTTATTATAAAATTCGCATTTTATAGGTGTGATAGTGCTACAAAAACACATTTTACAGTCGATTTGAGCCACGCTTTGATGGCTTTATATTTTTTTTATCATCACGTAAGCATCTTACTGCGAATAGCGATACCTTAGGAAAATTAAGTAATAACACAATCATGACACAGTGCTTTGTTTTAGCAATATTATTTTTACGAAATGATATCCCTAAATTGCCACAAATTGTCAGAAATTGGATACGACAAATCAGAAGTGATAATTGTAAGGTTTGTAGAGCCCATAATATTTGGTTCATAAGCTAATTTAAACATCTGTTTTTTTGTGAATGGCTGCTGCTGTTTCACTTATACTATAACCTCCAGTGAAATTTATAAAACATAATATATATGAAATGGGTAGCATTGAAGAAAATACCTATGTTAACAAATTAAAACATTTTATTGAAAAAACAGTTTTAGAATGAATCCCAGAGAGCTTACTTAACAAAATATCAAACATACAACTAACAATATATTAATACAATTTTTTAAATACTTTAGCACTTAAACCATTAATCTTGCTTATGGTGAACAACTAGAAATATATTAGAAAAAAGTACACCATACAAAACATTTAGAGCCCGTTGACGTGATCACTAGCGACATTGGTAAATAATTGAGATTATTTAAATTGAACAATAGATATTTAAAAAAGTAGGCCACTACACAATGTATTTGTATTTAACTACCTCGTGAATGTATTCAGACGAATCCAGCAACGTAAAAACTATTTTTATGTATCAAACTAGTTTTAATGTTGCTGGATTTGTCAGTCTATGAACTCAAAAGAAAAACGGTTGTTTTAACTTTTGACGCATATATTGACTAATCCAGCAACGTAAAAACTATTATATGATGTGTCGAGTGGCCTACTTTTAATAAGGGATGATCCATTAATTACATCACACCTCAAGGGGGGGAGGGGGGTCCACAAAATGTGACATATCGTGACAGGGGGGAGGGAGGAGTTCCATGTTTGTGACGTCACAATCCTCACATACAATTTTTTTACAAAATCTAAGTTTAAAAAAAAATTATTTCAATTGTTACATAGATTGTACTAAATTAATTTTTTACATACTCGGATGGTTTTGAATACTTTCGTTCCCTATAAATTTGAAACTATTTTTCTGGCCCAGTTTAACGATTTATCGTTTTCGAAATAGCCATTTCACAACGCCGTAAGCGCGCTGGACACGTGTCGATGCCCTTTGTGACAATAGCCGCTGCACGCGCTAAAACTTTGACTAAGCCGACAAGTGCCGATGCCGTGATTGTGTTGCGATTCTAGTCTTAATTTAGCAATTGACTTTCGCTGAGTGACGTAGTTTACGAATTATTCTAATATGTGTGATGATATTAAAGGGTCAATCAACTATTTCTTGTCGCTTGTTGCCATGGTTACGTCTCCTGGGTCACTCTTAAAAACTATTATTTTATGGGGTTTGGGGTTTTTAATCCACTAAAAACGTGTTTTTGTTATATTGGTAAACCCATTCCATGGTGGCGCATCTCCTTAGCATGATAGGAGTCCAGTTTATAGTATTTTTTATAAGAAAGCCTATCACTGTTGTCTCTTGGCTTACCGGGACAGAATAACAACAAGAAAAAGTTGATTGACCCTAAAGCAAAATGAGCAAAAAGGTGGATTTAGGTAATCTTTTAATGCGTACTGTGCAGCGTATGCTGATTCAAAAAATAAACAAACATTACAAGAAGTTAATAAATTATGGAAAAGTTTTAACACAGCGGGGAGTGTCGAAGACACAGTAAATTCTAAAATTCAAGAATTTAAAGTTATTTTGATGAAAAAGAAAGGTGCGTTAATGGGTTTCTTCTCGAAAATTCAGTCAAAACCATTACCAGGACAACTGCAAGTACCTAAGGAAATTAAAGTAAGTTTGACTTATTTTATAGCTATGATTTTTTTTTTTTTGGATTCTTTGGCATCTTTTTGTGAAAAGTTAGGTTAACACGATATCCGAGTTACGTTATTAATTTAAGACATGAAAGAGTGGATCCAAAATCCATGGACGGAGGAAGAATAAGTTTGAATTTTTTTTTTGTGATTTTCTCTTCGTTAATTTTATAAATCATTTTAAGCAATCCTAATCAAAAGTTAGTCTCAAAGAGATGAAATTGGTGTGACGTAATTAATGGATCATCCCTAATATCTATCATGAAATTTAATTAATCTCAATTATTTACCAGTTGCGCTAGTGAGCATGTGAATGGGCTCTTAAGGGATTTGAAGCATTATCCATAGAATTATTAATTTTAAGATTATTACAAGTTAATTAAGTTCATTTTAGTTTTACTTACAATCAAATTTTGTTCAAATATGAAATTGTTACATTTCTCTGAAGTCAATCTCTGTTTATAGCTTTGAACCTTCAAGTAATCTTGAACAGCATTTAGAATAATCTACAAGATTAAGCAGAAAACAGAAAAATATTAGATAGGAAAACACACAATAAGTGGTTGTTCTAAAGTACTTTGGAAAATATATTTCTGAAACCATTAAATGATACCTATGCATTCAAAATTACCAGGATTGACTTAAGTATGACTAAGTTTTTAATAAATTATTTCCCTAAAAATCTCTGCTTTAGTGTAACATTAATTTTCAAATTCCATAATCAGACATTTTCGCAGACTCATTCCCTTTAGTTGTCAGCCGAGTCACAAATGACTGGTAAGCTGCAGCTTCAAAGCTGTCACTTCCTCTACCAACTCTTTTACTCTATTTTTCTCATCTTCCAGAAGCTTTTCCAGATTTTCCATATTATTAGTATCCCCTGCGGACTGCAAAGCTTGTGAAAGCACGGTAGTCTTTGCCAAATCCTTAGCTGACTCAGCCTCTCTAATGATCCTCTCGGACCTGTCTAGCAGCTCTGCCTGTACTAATATCATAGACACAAGACGTCTGATGACAAATGAAAGGAAAATCGCAAAACCAGTAATGTAGAAGTTTCTTTGAGCTCTGAAGAGTTTCACGTGGTTTTTCAATTCGGCGGCGAGGTGCGTAGAGCTGGTATCACTGTTCGAGTATTTCCTCATTTCCCTGACCGCATCCAGAAGGAACAGACTCAGAATACTGAGTAACACGTAGAAGTAGATAGCGGCATGCTCACGAAACATTGCGAACAAGCGGGACCTGAATAACTTCTGCCAACGACGAGGACTGGCGATTGGAAGCATCATTATCGACACCACTGCCACCTCAAAGTACAAATAGCCGGCGATAAAAGTCCATTGGATAGACATGTTTGAAATGTGCGTAACTTTTTAAGTACAATATATGCGTCAACGTAAAAGAACGTATTCGGTAAGAAATGAGTAAACCCAAACACCAACTAAGAGTTTAGTTTTCTGAAGAGTGGGTACTGCGTTGCGTTAACTCAAATAAAAATAGCTGAGCTGAGCTGACATGACATTTCTTTCTATTTCACATAATTTCACAACAAACGATACGACACCGACAGGCTGAGGGCCTACCGCGAACGGCATTCGAAGTTTTACCTCTCGGTCGCACTTACGTACGAACTTACAGGTATGACAGAGAGGGAAAACTTCGAATGCCTTTCGCGGTAGGCACTCTGACTCGTTCGTTTTTCATTCCCTTTCGCTTCGCTGTCATTCCGGGCTAGTGATGTGCCGAAGTACTGCCGGACCATCCGTATGAATGGAATGACAAGTTGGATGTTCCACTATTCAACACGAGTAGATTCGTGTAAATTAGCCCTATTGTCTATGTCACATCATGACATTTAATAGTCTATAATATAATCGTAAACTCTATGGTAGTTGAACAAAAAAAAGTTTACTGAATGTTAGCAAAATTTCCAAAAAATATTTTTTGAATAGATTATTTACAGAAAATAATGGCAAGTATAGAACTGGATATATGGCGAGGAGAATGGGGACTAGCTTCAATTGATTCAGAATGCCTTAAAGTTTTAGTAAGTATTCTTGATAATAATATAACCTCCGGCTGGTGAGGGCCGGTGAATGGGTAATAATCTATTTTATCGTCGTCCACAGACCTATATGAAATTTATTGGGGTGCCAGTGAAAGTGCGGGAATCAAACAATCCATTCTTCACACCAAAAGGCAGGCTACCAGTCATGCGCGATGGGCGCACAGTCCTTACTAATTTTGAAGAAGTTGTTGACCATTTAAAGACCCTGGTAAGACGAAATGCTACTCTCATTTAACATTCTCAATAGACAGCCCTGTCTTAAATATCTCTGTGAGTATAAAATAGGAAATAAATAAAACTGTGTTTAATTGATCAATGTTTCATCAGCATTACAGCACAGACGTCCATTTAAACACAAAGCAGGCAGCAGAAGCTAGCGCGTTCACCCAGTACTTAAGTGAGAAACTCTACCCTGCCTACCAGTTTGCGTGGTGGGTGGACGAGAAGAACTATGCAGATTTGACGCGGCCCACATATGCCAAGGCCTTAAGAATTCCATTTAACTTCTACTACCCCTCTAGTTATCAGACGGCAGCTAAAGAGATGATTGATGCATTGTATGGAGAGCATACTGACCTTAGAGAAATAGAAAAAACAGTAAGTTTTGAAATCGTTACTGGATAATTTTTGTCAATAGTGTTAGTTACTCAACATCCATATATAAGTCTTAATAGTTAGAAAATCAAGTGGTATAATAATCGGAAATTTCCTACGCTCGACTAAGAAAATATGGACTCCCCAAGCCCTTTGCTTATCTAACATTAACAATTTCAGATATACAGTGAAGCAGAAAAGTGCCTTAAAACCCTGTCAGACAGGCTCGGAGAGAGTGAATACTTCTTTGGCAACCGGCCCTCCTCATTTGATGCCACAGTGTTTGCATACCTCGCCCCTCTAGTCAAGGCTCCCTTCCCTAATGCAACACTGGCCAACCATGTGAAAGGCATTGCAAACCTCACAAGGTTTGTTGCGAGGATCAACCAGAAGAACTTTAGACAGGTCACGGATGGTAAGTGTAGATGATTAGCCACCAGTTTATTTATTGTATGAGCTAAGAATTTTTGTTTTTATTTTCATCATACCTATCATTTGGTCACAGGGAAATATTAGTTTTAATAATAATAATTGTCGCTTTCTTTTTATAAATTTTTCCAAGCTTTTATTTATTTTGCACTGTACCTTTGCATATAAGGTTTGGCACAGTCATCAATTACTTGCTGAGAGGGTTCCAATCGCTCCAAACACGACGGGTTTATCTTGCGTAGTTTAGGAGTTGCTATGATCACCTTCTGTCTCCATCATCAGATCAGCTCACTCACCAAACTTATATTAAGTATGCCAAATTTTAGCTCAGTCAGATAATGGGTTGCAAATATTGAACAACGGCAATTAAAATCTATACTAATATTCTAAATGCGAAAGTGTGTCTGTCTGTTACCTCTTCACGCTTAAACTGCTGAACCAAATTAGATGAAATTTGGCACAGAGATTGTGTGAGTCCCGGGGAAGGACAAAGGGTAGTAGTTATCCCGGGAATCATCCCCTAAAGAGTCGAAAGTTCATATGGAGCTCCAATATAAACGAGTTCCACGCGGACAGAGTTGCGGGCAGAAGCTAGTACTTAATAATAACATAGTTAACAAAGGAACAGTGCAAGTAAATTTTTTTTTTAATACTTTGTTTTTGTCTTGAATCTTGAATATTATTTAATTTTTTTCATTTTCACATAAAAGCTTGCAATTAGAGACTTATTGAATAATTTCCAGAATACAACAGACAGAACGCGAAGCAGCACTCCACGGGCACGCAGTCGGAGCGCGAGGCGGCCAACTTCCCGCACCAGACGCGCAACAAGCTGCTGGCCGCGCTGTTCGCCGCCATCGCCATGACGGGGTACGCGGTCGCCAACGGCATGCTCCAGGTGAGTCTTGTAGTGAGTGTTGAGGTGTCGGACAGGTAAGAGTACAACAGTCGGAGCGCGAGGCGGCCAACTTCCCGCACCAGACGCGCAACAAGCTGCTGGCCGCGCTGTTCGCCGCCATCGCCATGACGGGGTACGCGGTCGCCAACGGCATGCTCCAGGTGAGTCTTGTAGTGAGTGTTGAGGTGTCGGACAGGTAAGAGTACAACAGTCGGAGCGCGAGGCGGCCAACTTCCCGCACCAGACGCGCAACAAGCTGCTGGCCGCGCTGTTCGCCGCCATCGCCATGACGGGGTACGCGGTCGCCAACGGCATGCTCCAGGTGAGTCTTGTAGTGAGTGTTGAGGTGTCGGACAGGTAAGAGTACAACAGTCGGAGCGCGAGGCGGCCAACTTCCCGCACCAGACGCGCAACAAGCTGCTGGCCGCGCTGTTCGCCGCCATCGCCATGACGGGGTACGCGGTCGCCAACGGCATGTTCCAGGTGAGTCTTGTAGTGAGTGTTGAGGTGTCGGACAGGTAAGAGTACAACAGTCGGAGCGCGAGGCGGCCAACTTCCCGCACCAGACGCGCAACAAGCTGCTGGCCGCGCTGTTCGCCGCCATCGCCATGACGGGGTACGCGGTCGCCAACGGCATGTTCCAGGTGAGTCTTGTAGTGAGTGTTGAGGTGTCGGACAGGTAAGAGTACAACAGTCGGAGCGCGAGGCGGCCAACTTCCCGCACCAGACGCGCAACAAGCTGCTGGCCGCGCTGTTCGCCGCCATCGCCATGACGGGGTACGCGGTCGCCAACGGCATGCTCCAGGTGAGTCTTGTAGTGAGTGTTGAGGTGTCGGACAGGTAAGAGTACAACAGTCGGAGCGCGAGGCGGCCAACTTCCCGCACCAGACGCGCAACAAGCTGCTGGCCGCGCTGTTCGCCGCCATCGCCATGACGGGGTACGCGGTCGCCAACGGCATGTTCCAGGTGAGTCTTGTAGTGAGTGTTGAGGTGTCGGACAGGTAAGAGTACAACAGTCGGAGCGCGAGGCGGCCAACTTCCCGCACCAGACGCGCAACAAGCTGCTGGCCGCGCTGTTCGCCGCCATCGCCATGACGGGGTACGCGGTCGCCAACGGCATGCTCCAGGTGAGTCTTGTAGTGAGTGTTGAGGTGTCGGACAGGTAAGAGTACAACAGTCGGAGCGCGAGGCGGCCAACTTCCCGCACCAGACGCGCAACAAGCTGCTGGCTGCGCTGTTCGCCGCCATCGCCATGACGGGGTACGCGGTCGCCAACGGCATGTTCCAGGTGAGTCTTGTAGTGAGTGTTGAGGTGTCGGACAGGTAAGAGTACAACAGTCGGAGCGCGAGGCGGCCAACTTCCCGCACCAGACGCGCAACAAGCTGCTGGCCGCGCTGTTCGCCGCCATCGCCATGACGGGGTACGCGGTCGCCAACGGCATGCTCCAGGTGAGTCTTGTAGTGAGTGTTGAGGTGTCGGACAGGTAAGAGTACAACAGTCGGAGCGCGAGGCGGCCAACTTCCCGCACCAGACGCGCAACAAGCTGCTGGCCGCGCTGTTCGCCGCCATCGCCATGACGGGGTACGCGGTCGCCAACGGCATGCTCCAGGTGAGTCTTGTAGTGAGTGTTGAGGTGTCGGACAGGTAAGAGTACAACAGTCGGAGCGCGAGGCGGCCAACTTCCCGCACCAGACGCGCAACAAGCTGCTGGCCGCGCTGTTCGCCGCCATCGCCATGACGGGGTACGCGGTCGCCAACGGCATGTTCCAGGTGAGTCTTGTAGTGAGTGTTGAGGTGTCGGACAGGTAAGAGTACAACAGTCGGAGCGCGAGGCGGCCAACTTCCCGCACCAGACGCGCAACAAGCTGCTGGCCGCGCTGTTCGCCGCCATCGCCATGACGGGGTACGCGGTCGCCAACGGCATGTTCCAGGTGAGTCTTGTAGTGAGTGTTGAGGTGTCGGACAGGTAAGAGTACAACAGTCGGAGCGCGAGGCGGCCAACTTCCCGCACCAGACGCGCAACAAGCTGCTGGCCGCGCTGTTCGCCGCCATCGCCATGACGGGGTACGCGGTCGCCAACGGCATGTTCCAGGTGAGTCTTGTAGTGAGTGTTGAGGTGTCGGACAGGTAAGAGTACAACAGTCGGAGCGCGAGGCGGCCAACTTCCCGCACCAGACGCGCAACAAGCTGCTGGCCGCGCTGTTCGCCGCCATCGCCATGACGGGGTACGCGGTCGCCAACGGCATGTTCCAGGTGAGTCTTGTAGTGAGTGTTGAGGTGTCGGACAGGTAAGAGTACAACAGTCGGAGCGCGAGGCGGCCAACTTCCCGCACCAGACGCGCAACAAGCTGCTGGCCGCGCTGTTCGCCGCCATCGCCATGACGGGGTACGCGGTCGCCAACGGCATGTTCCAGGTGAGTCTTGTAGTGAGTGTTGAGGTGTCGGACAGGTAAGAGTACAACAGTCGGAGCGCGAGGCGGCCAACTTCCCGCACCAGACGCGCAACAAGCTGCTGGCCGCGCTGTTCGCCGCCATCGCCATGACGGGGTACGCGGTCGCCAACGGCATGTTCCAGGTGAGTCTTGTAGTGAGTGTTGAGGTGTCGGACAGGTAAGAGTACAACAGTCGGAGCGCGAGGCGGCCAACTTCCCGCACCAGACGCGCAACAAGCTGCTGGCCGCGCTGTTCGCCGCCATCGCCATGACGGGGTACGCGGTCGCCAACGGCATGTTCCAGGTGAGTCTTGTAGTGAGTGTTGAGGTGTCGGACAGGTAAGAGTACAACAGTCGGAGCGCGAGGCGGCCAACTTCCCGCACCAGACGCGCAACAAGCTGCTGGCCGCGCTGTTCGCCGCCATCGCCATGACGGGGTACGCGGTCGCCAACGGCATGTTCCAGGTGAGTCTTGTAGTGAGTGTTGAGGTGTCGGACAGGTAAGAGTACAACAGTCGGAGCGCGAGGCGGCCAACTTCCCGCACCAGACGCGCAACAAGCTGCTGGCCGCGCTGTTCGCCGCCATCGCCATGACGGGGTACGCGGTCGCCAACGGCATGTTCCAGGTGAGTCTTGTAGTGAGTGTTGAGGTGTCGGACAGGTAAGAGTACAACAGTCGGAGCGCGAGGCGGCCAACTTCCCGCACCAGACGCGCAACAAGCTGCTGGCCGCGCTGTTCGCCGCCATCGCCATGACGGGGTACGCGGTCGCCAACGGCATGTTCCAGGTGAGTCTTGTAGTGAGTGTTGAGGTGTCGGACAGGTAAGAGTACAACAGTCGGAGCGCGAGGCGGCCAACTTCCCGCACCAGACGCGCAACAAGCTGCTGGCCGCGCTGTTCGCCGCCATCGCCATGACGGGGTACGCGGTCGCCAACGGCATGTTCCAGGTGAGTCTTGTAGTGAGTGTTGAGGTGTCGGACAGGTAAGAGTACAACAGTCGGAGCGCGAGGCGGCCAACTTCCCGCACCAGACGCGCAACAAGCTGCTGGCCGCGCTGTTCGCCGCCATCGCCATGACGGGGTACGCGGTCGCCAACGGCATGTTCCAGGTGAGTCTTGTAGTGAGTGTTGAGGTGTCGGACAGGTAAGAGTACAACAGTCGGAGCGCGAGGCGGCCAACTTCCCGCACCAGACGCGCAACAAGCTGCTGGCCGCGCTGTTCGCCGCCATCGCCATGACGGGGTACGCGGTCGCCAACGGCATGTTCCAGGTGAGTCTTGTAGTGAGTGTTGAGGTGTCGGACAGGTAAGAGTACAACAGTCGGAGCGCGAGGCGGCCAACTTCCCGCAACAGACGCGCAACAAGCTGCTGGCCGCGCTGTTCGCCGCCATCGCCATGACGGGGTACGCGGTCGCCAACGGCATGTTCCAGGTGAGTCTTGTAGTGAGTGTTGAGGTGTCGGACAGGTAAGAGTACAACAGTCGGAGCGCGAGGCGGCCAACTTCCCGCACCAGACGCGCAACAAGCTGCTGGCCGCGCTGTTCGCCGCCATCGCCATGACGGGGTACGCGGTCGCCAACGGCATGCTCCAGGTGAGTCTTGTAGTGAGTGTTGAGGTGTCGGACAGGTAAGAGTACAACAGTCGGAGCGCGAGGCGGCCAACTTCCCGCAACAGACGCGCAACAAGCTGCTGGCCGCGCTGTTCGCCGCCATCGCCATGACGGGGTACGCGGTCGCCAACGGCATGTTCCAGGTGAGTCTTGTAGTGAGTGTTGAGGTGTCGGACAGGTAAGAGTACAACAGTCGGAGCGCGAGGCGGCCAACTTCCCGCACCAGACGCGCAACAAGCTGCTGGCCGCGCTGTTCGCCGCCATCGCCATGACGGGGTACGCGGTCGCCAACGGCATGTTCCAGGTGAGTCTTGTAGTGAGTGTTGAGGTGTCGGACAGGTAAGAGTACAACAGTCGGAGCGCGAGGCGGCCAACTTCCCGCACCAGACGCGCAACAAGCTGCTGGCCGCGCTGTTCGCCGCCATCGCCATGACGGGGTACGCGGTCGCCAACGGCATGCTCCAGGTGAGTCTTGTAGTGAGTGTTGAGGTGTCGGACAGGTAAGAGTACAACAGTCGGAGCGCGAGGCGGCCAACTTCCCGCACCAGACGCGCAACAAGCTGCTGGCCGCGCTGTTCGCCGCCATCGCCATGACGGGGTACGCGGTCGCCAACGGCATGTTCCAGGTGAGTCTTGTAGTGAGTGTTGAGGTGTCGGACAGGTAAGAGTACAACAGTCGGAGCGCGAGGCGGCCAACTTCCCGCACCAGACGCGCAACAAGCTGCTGGCCGCGCTGTTCGCCGCCATCGCCATGACGGGGTACGCGGTCGCCAACGGCATGTTCCAGGTGAGTCTTGTAGTGAGTGTTGAGGTGTCGGACAGGTAAGAGTACAACAGTCGGAGCGCGAGGCGGCCAACTTCCCGCACCAGACGCGCAACAAGCTGCTGGCCGCGCTGTTCGCCGCCATCGCCATGACGGGGTACGCGGTCGCCAACGGCATGCTCCAGGTGAGTCTTGTAGTGAGTGTTGAGGTGTCGGACAGGTAAGAGTACAACAGTCGGAGCGCGAGGCGGCCAACTTCCCGCACCAGACGCGCAACAAGCTGCTGGCCGCGCTGTTCGCCGCCATCGCCATGACGGGGTACGCGGTCGCCAACGGCATGTTCCAGGTGAGTCTTGTAGTGAGTGTTGAGGTGTCGGACAGGTAAGAGTACAACAGTCGGAGCGCGAGGCGGCCAACTTCCCGCACCAGACGCGCAACAAGCTGCTGGCCGCGCTGTTCGCCGCCATCGCCATGACGGGGTACGCGGTCGCCAACGGCATGTTCCAGGTGAGTCTTGTAGTGAGTGTTGAGGTGTCGGACAGGTAAGAGTACAACAGTCGGAGCGCGAGGCGGCCAACTTCCCGCACCAGACGCGCAACAAGCTGCTGGCCGCGCTGTTCGCCGCCATCGCCATGACGGGGTACGCGGTCGCCAACGGCATGTTCCAGGTGAGTCTTGTAGTGAGTGTTGAGGTGTCGGACAGGTAAGAGTACAACAGTCGGAGCGCGAGGCGGCCAACTTCCCGCACCAGACGCGCAACAAGCTGCTGGCCGCGCTGTTCGCCGCCATCGCCATGACGGGGTACGCGGTCGCCAACGGCATGTTCCAGGTGAGTCTTGTAGTGAGTGTTGAGGTGTCGGACAGGTAAGAGTACAACAGTCGGAGCGCGAGGCGGCCAACTTCCCGCACCAGACGCGCAACAAGCTGCTGGCCGCGCTGTTCGCCGCCATCGCCATGACGGGGTACGCGGTCGCCAACGGCATGTTCCAGGTGAGTCTTGTAGTGAGTGTTGAGGTGTCGGACAGGTAAGAGTACAACAGTCGGAGCGCGAGGCGGCCAACTTCCCGCACCAGACGCGCAACAAGCTGCTGGCCGCGCTGTTCGCCGCCATCGCCATGACGGGGTACGCGGTCGCCAACGGCATGTTCCAGGTGAGTCTTGTAGTGAGTGTTGAGGTGTCGGACAGGTAAGAGTACAACAGTCGGAGCGCGAGGCGGCCAACTTCCCGCACCAGACGCGCAACAAGCTGCTGGCCGCGCTGTTCGCCGCCATCGCCATGACGGGGTACGCGGTCGCCAACGGCATGTTCCAGGTGAGTCTTGTAGTGAGTGTTGAGGTGTCGGACAGGTAAGAGTACAACAGTCGGAGCGCGAGGCGGCCAACTTCCCGCACCAGACGCGCAACAAGCTGCTGGCCGCGCTGTTCGCCGCCATCGCCATGACGGGGTACGCGGTCGCCAACGGCATGCTCCAGGTGAGTCTTGTAGTGAGTGTTGAGGTGTCGGACAGGTAAGAGTACAACAGTCGGAGCGCGAGGCGGCCAACTTCCCGCACCAGACGCGCAACAAGCTGCTGGCCGCGCTGTTCGCCGCCATCGCCATGACGGGGTACGCGGTCGCCAACGGCATGTTCCAGGTGAGTCTTGTAGTGAGTGTTGAGGTGTCGGACAGGTAAGAGTACAACAGTCGGAGCGCGAGGCGGCCAACTTCCCGCACCAGACGCGCAACAAGCTGCTGGCCGCGCTGTTCGCCGCCATCGCCATGACGGGGTACGCGGTCGCCAACGGCATGTTCCAGGTGAGTCTTGTAGTGAGTGTTGAGGTGTCGGACAGGTAAGAGTACAACAGTCGGAGCGCGAGGCGGCCAACTTCCCGCAACAGACGCGCAACAAGCTGCTGGCCGCGCTGTTCGCCGCCATCGCCATGACGGGGTACGCGGTCGCCAACGGCATGTTCCAGGTGAGTCTTGTAGTGAGTGTTGAGGTGTCGGACAGGTAAGAGTACAACAGTCGGAGCGCGAGGCGGCCAACTTCCCGCACCAGACGCGCAACAAGCTGCTGGCCGCGCTGTTCGCCGCCATCGCCATGACGGGGTACGCGGTCGCCAACGGCATGTTCCAGGTGAGTCTTGTAGTGAGTGTTGAGGTGTCGGACAGGTAAGAGTACAACAGTCGGAGCGCGAGGCGGCCAACTTCCCGCACCAGACGCGCAACAAGCTGCTGGCCGCGCTGTTCGCCGCCATCGCCATGACGGGGTACGCGGTCGCCAACGGCATGTTCCAGGTGAGTCTTGTAGTGAGTGTTGAGGTGTCGGACAGGTAAGAGTACAACAGTCGGAGCGCGAGGCGGCCAACTTCCCGCACCAGACGCGCAACAAGCTGCTGGCCGCGCTGTTCGCCGCCATCGCCATGACGGGGTACGCGGTCGCCAACGGCATGTTCCAGGTGAGTCTTGTAGTGAGTGTTGAGGTGTCGGACAGGTAAGAGTACAACAGTCGGAGCGCGAGGCGGCCAACTTCCCGCACCAGACGCGCAACAAGCTGCTGGCCGCGCTGTTCGCCGCCATCGCCATGACGGGGTACGCGGTCGCCAACGGCATGTTCCAGGTGAGTCTTGTAGTGAGTGTTGAGGTGTCGGACAGGTAAGAGTACAACAGTCGGAGCGCGAGGCGGCCAACTTCCCGCACCAGACGCGCAACAAGCTGCTGGCCGCGCTGTTCGCCGCCATCGCCATGACGGGGTACGCGGTCGCCAACGGCATGCTCCAGGTGAGTCTTGTAGTGAGTGTTGAGGTGTCGGACAGGTAAGAGTACAACAGTCGGAGCGCGAGGCGGCCAACTTCCCGCACCAGACGCGCAACAAGCTGCTGGCCGCGCTGTTCGCCGCCATCGCCATGACGGGGTACGCGGTCGCCAACGGCATGCTCCAGGTGAGTCTTGTAGTGAGTGTTGAGGTGTCGGACAGGTAAGAGTACAACAGTCGGAGCGCGAGGCGGCCAACTTCCCGCACCAGACGCGCAACAAGCTGCTGGCCGCGCTGTTCGCCGCCATCGCCATGACGGGGTACGCGGTCGCCAACGGCATGTTCCAGGTGAGTCTTGTAGTGAGTGTTGAGGTGTCGGACAGGTAAGAGTACAACAGTCGGAGCGCGAGGCGGCCAACTTCCCGCACCAGACGCGCAACAAGCTGCTGGCCGCGCTGTTCGCCGCCATCGCCATGACGGGGTACGCGGTCGCCAACGGCATGTTCCAGGTGAGTCTTGTAGTGAGTGTTGAGGTGTCGGACAGGTAAGAGTACAACAGTCGGAGCGCGAGGCGGCCAACTTCCCGCACCAGACGCGCAACAAGCTGCTGGCCGCGCTGTTCGCCGCCATCGCCATGACGGGGTACGCGGTCGCCAACGGCATGTTCCAGGTGAGTCTTGTAGTGAGTGTTGAGGTGTCGGACAGGTAAGAGTACAACAGTCGGAGCGCGAGGCGGCCAACTTCCCGCACCAGACGCGCAACAAGCTGCTGGCCGCGCTGTTCGCCGCCATCGCCATGACGGGGTACGCGGTCGCCAACGGCATGTTCCAGGTGAGTCTTGTAGTGAGTGTTGAGGTGTCGGACAGGTAAGAGTACAACAGTCGGAGCGCGAGGCGGCCAACTTCCCGCACCAGACGCGCAACAAGCTGCTGGCCGCGCTGTTCGCCGCCATCGCCATGACGGGGTACGCGGTCGCCAACGGCATGTTCCAGGTGAGTCTTGTAGTGAGTGTTGAGGTGTCGGACAGGTAAGAGTACAACAGTCGGAGCGCGAGGCGGCCAACTTCCCGCACCAGACGCGCAACAAGCTGCTGGCCGCGCTGTTCGCCGCCATCGCCATGACGGGGTACGCGGTCGCCAACGGCATGTTCCAGGTGAGTCTTGTAGTGAGTGTTGAGGTGTCGGACAGGTAAGAGTACAACAGTCGGAGCGCGAGGCGGCCAACTTCCCGCACCAGACGCGCAACAAGCTGCTGGCCGCGCTGTTCGCCGCCATCGCCATGACGGGGTACGCGGTCGCCAACGGCATGTTCCAGGTGAGTCTTGTAGTGAGTGTTGAGGTGTCGGACAGGTAAGAGTACAACAGTCGGAGCGCGAGGCGGCCAACTTCCCGCACCAGACGCGCAACAAGCTGCTGGCCGCGCTGTTCGCCGCCATCGCCATGACGGGGTACGCGGTCGCCAACGGCATGTTCCAGGTGAGTCTTGTAGTGAGTGTTGAGGTGTCGGACAGGTAAGAGTACAACAGTCGGAGCGCGAGGCGGCCAACTTCCCGCACCAGACGCGCAACAAGCTGCTGGCCGCGCTGTTCGCCGCCATCGCCATGACGGGGTACGCGGTCGCCAACGGCATGTTCCAGGTGAGTCTTGTAGTGAGTGTTGAGGTGTCGGACAGGTAAGAGTACAACAGTCGGAGCGCGAGGCGGCCAACTTCCCGCACCAGACGCGCAACAAGCTGCTGGCCGCGCTGTTCGCCGCCATCGCCATGACGGGGTACGCGGTCGCCAACGGCATGTTCCAGGTGAGTCTTGTAGTGAGTGTTGAGGTGTCGGACAGGTAAGAGTACAACAGTCGGAGCGCGAGGCGGCCAACTTCCCGCACCAGACGCGCAACAAGCTGCTGGCCGCGCTGTTCGCCGCCATCGCCATGACGGGGTACGCGGTCGCCAACGGCATGTTCCAGGTGAGTCTTGTAGTGAGTGTTGAGGTGTCGGACAGGTAAGAGTACAACAGTCGGAGCGCGAGGCGGCCAACTTCCCGCACCAGACGCGCAACAAGCTGCTGGCCGCGCTGTTCGCCGCCATCGCCATGACGGGGTACGCGGTCGCCAACGGCATGTTCCAGGTGAGTCTTGTAGTGAGTGTTGAGGTGTCGGACAGGTAAGAGTACAACAGTCGGAGCGCGAGGCGGCCAACTTCCCGCACCAGACGCGCAACAAGCTGCTGGCCGCGCTGTTCGCCGCCATCGCCATGACGGGGTACGCGGTCGCCAACGGCATGTTCCAGGTGAGTCTTGTAGTGAGTGTTGAGGTGTCGGACAGGTAAGAGTACAACAGTCGGAGCGCGAGGCGGCCAACTTCCCGCACCAGACGCGCAACAAGCTGCTGGCCGCGCTGTTCGCCGCCATCGCCATGACGGGGTACGCGGTCGCCAACGGCATGCTCCAGGTGAGTCTTGTAGTGAGTGTTGAGGTGTCGGACAGGTAAGAGTACAACAGTCGGAGCGCGAGGCGGCCAACTTCCCGCACCAGACGCGCAACAAGCTGCTGGCCGCGCTGTTCGCCGCCATCGCCATGACGGGGTACGCGGTCGCCAACGGCATGTTCCAGGTGAGTCTTGTAGTGAGTGTTGAGGTGTCGGACAGGTAAGAGTACAACAGTCGGAGCGCGAGGCGGCCAACTTCCCGCACCAGACGCGCAACAAGCTGCTGGCCGCGCTGTTCGCCGCCATCGCCATGACGGGGTACGCGGTCGCCAACGGCATGTTCCAGGTGAGTCTTGTAGTGAGTGTTGAGGTGTCGGACAGGTAAGAGTACAACAGTCGGAGCGCGAGGCGGCCAACTTCCCGCAACAGACGCGCAACAAGCTGCTGGCCGCGCTGTTCGCCGCCATCGCCATGACGGGGTACGCGGTCGCCAACGGCATGTTCCAGGTGAGTCTTGTAGTGAGTGTTGAGGTGTCGGACAGGTAAGAGTACAACAGTCGGAGCGCGAGGCGGCCAACTTCCCGCACCAGACGCGCAACAAGCTGCTGGCCGCGCTGTTCGCCGCCATCGCCATGACGGGGTACGCGGTCGCCAACGGCATGTTCCAGGTGAGTCTTGTAGTGAGTGTTGAGGTGTCGGACAGGTAAGAGTACAACAGTCGGAGCGCGAGGCGGCCAACTTCCCGCACCAGACGCGCAACAAGCTGCTGGCCGCGCTGTTCGCCGCCATCGCCATGACGGGGTACGCGGTCGCCAACGGCATGTTCCAGGTGAGTCTTGTAGTGAGTGTTGAGGTGTCGGACAGGTAAGAGTACAACAGTCGGAGCGCGAGGCGGCCAACTTCCCGCACCAGACGCGCAACAAGCTGCTGGCCGCGCTGTTCGCCGCCATCGCCATGACGGGGTACGCGGTCGCCAACGGCATGTTCCAGGTGAGTCTTGTAGTGAGTGTTGAGGTGTCGGACAGGTAAGAGTACAACAGTCGGAGCGCGAGGCGGCCAACTTCCCGCACCAGACGCGCAACAAGCTGCTGGCCGCGCTGTTCGCCGCCATCGCCATGACGGGGTACGCGGTCGCCAACGGCATGTTCCAGGTGAGTCTTGTAGTGAGTGTTGAGGTGTCGGACAGGTAAGAGTACAACAGTCGGAGCGCGAGGCGGCCAACTTCCCGCACCAGACGCGCAACAAGCTGCTGGCCGCGCTGTTCGCCGCCATCGCCATGACGGGGTACGCGGTCGCCAACGGCATGCTCCAGGTGAGTCTTGTAGTGAGTGTTGAGGTGTCGGACAGGTAAGAGTACAACAGTCGGAGCGCGAGGCGGCCAACTTCCCGCACCAGACGCGCAACAAGCTGCTGGCCGCGCTGTTCGCCGCCATCGCCATGACGGGGTACGCGGTCGCCAACGGCATGCTCCAGGTGAGTCTTGTAGTGAGTGTTGAGGTGTCGGACAGGTAAGAGTACAACAGTCGGAGCGCGAGGCGGCCAACTTCCCGCACCAGACGCGCAACAAGCTGCTGGCCGCGCTGTTCGCCGCCATCGCCATGACGGGGTACGCGGTCGCCAACGGCATGTTCCAGGTGAGTCTTGTAGTGAGTGTTGAGGTGTCGGACAGGTAAGAGTACAACAGTCGGAGCGCGAGGCGGCCAACTTCCCGCACCAGACGCGCAACAAGCTGCTGGCCGCGCTGTTCGCCGCCATCGCCATGACGGGGTACGCGGTCGCCAACGGCATGTTCCAGGTGAGTCTTGTAGTGAGTGTTGAGGTGTCGGACAGGTAAGAGTACAACAGTCGGAGCGCGAGGCGGCCAACTTCCCGCACCAGACGCGCAACAAGCTGCTGGCCGCGCTGTTCGCCGCCATCGCCATGACGGGGTACGCGGTCGCCAACGGCATGTTCCAGGTGAGTCTTGTAGTGAGTGTTGAGGTGTCGGACAGGTAAGAGTACAACAGTCGGAGCGCGAGGCGGCCAACTTCCCGCACCAGACGCGCAACAAGCTGCTGGCCGCGCTGTTCGCCGCCATCGCCATGACGGGGTACGCGGTCGCCAACGGCATGTTCCAGGTGAGTCTTGTAGTGAGTGTTGAGGTGTCGGACAGGTAAGAGTACAACAGTCGGAGCGCGAGGCGGCCAACTTCCCGCACCAGACGCGCAACAAGCTGCTGGCCGCGCTGTTCGCCGCCATCGCCATGACGGGGTACGCGGTCGCCAACGGCATGTTCCAGGTGAGTCTTGTAGTGAGTGTTGAGGTGTCGGACAGGTAAGAGTACAACAGTCGGAGCGCGAGGCGGCCAACTTCCCGCACCAGACGCGCAACAAGCTGCTGGCCGCGCTGTTCGCCGCCATCGCCATGACGGGGTACGCGGTCGCCAACGGCATGTTCCAGGTGAGTCTTGTAGTGAGTGTTGAGGTGTCGGACAGGTAAGAGTACAACAGTCGGAGCGCGAGGCGGCCAACTTCCCGCACCAGACGCGCAACAAGCTGCTGGCCGCGCTGTTCGCCGCCATCGCCATGACGGGGTACGCGGTCGCCAACGGCATGTTCCAGGTGAGTCTTGTAGTGAGTGTTGAGGTGTCGGACAGGTAAGAGTACAACAGTCGGAGCGCGAGGCGGCCAACTTCCCGCACCAGACGCGCAACAAGCTGCTGGCCGCGCTGTTCGCCGCCATCGCCATGACGGGGTACGCGGTCGCCAACGGCATGTTCCAGGTGAGTCTTGTAGTGAGTGTTGAGGTGTCGGACAGGTAAGAGTACAACAGTCGGAGCGCGAGGCGGCCAACTTCCCGCACCAGACGCGCAACAAGCTGCTGGCCGCGCTGTTCGCCGCCATCGCCATGACGGGGTACGCGGTCGCCAACGGCATGTTCCAGGTGAGTCTTGTAGTGAGTGTTGAGGTGTCGGACAGGTAAGAGTACAACAGTCGGAGCGCGAGGCGGCCAACTTCCCGCACCAGACGCGCAACAAGCTGCTGGCCGCGCTGTTCGCCGCCATCGCCATGACGGGGTACGCGGTCGCCAACGGCATGTTCCAGGTGAGTCTTGTAGTGAGTGTTGAGGTGTCGGACAGGTAAGAGTACAACAGTCGGAGCGCGAGGCGGCCAACTTCCCGCACCAGACGCGCAACAAGCTGCTGGCCGCGCTGTTCGCCGCCATCGCCATGACGGGGTACGCGGTCGCCAACGGCATGTTCCAGGTGAGTCTTGTAGTGAGTGTTGAGGTGTCGGACAGGTAAGAGTACAACAGTCGGAGCGCGAGGCGGCCAACTTCCCGCACCAGACGCGCAACAAGCTGCTGGCCGCGCTGTTCGCCGCCATCGCCATGACGGGGTACGCGGTCGCCAACGGCATGTTCCAGGTGAGTCTTGTAGTGAGTGTTGAGGTGTCGGACAGGTAAGAGTACAACAGTCGGAGCGCGAGGCGGCCAACTTCCCGCACCAGACGCGCAACAAGCTGCTGGCCGCGCTGTTCGCCGCCATCGCCATGACGGGGTACGCGGTCGCCAACGGCATGTTCCAGGTGAGTCTTGTAGTGAGTGTTGAGGTGTCGGACAGGTAAGAGTACAACAGTCGGAGCGCGAGGCGGCCAACTTCCCGCACCAGACGCGCAACAAGCTGCTGGCCGCGCTGTTCGCCGCCATCGCCATGACGGGGTACGCGGTCGCCAACGGCATGTTCCAGGTGAGTCTTGTAGTGAGTGTTGAGGTGTCGGACAGGTAAGAGTACAACAGTCGGAGCGCGAGGCGGCCAACTTCCCGCACCAGACGCGCAACAAGCTGCTGGCCGCGCTGTTCGCCGCCATCGCCATGACGGGGTACGCGGTCGCCAACGGCATGTTCCAGGTGAGTCTTGTAGTGAGTGTTGAGGTGTCGGACAGGTAAGAGTACAACAGTCGGAGCGCGAGGCGGCCAACTTCCCGCACCAGACGCGCAACAAGCTGCTGGCCGCGCTGTTCGCCGCCATCGCCATGACGGGGTACGCGGTCGCCAACGGCATGTTCCAGGTGAGTCTTGTAGTGAGTGTTGAGGTGTCGGACAGGTAAGAGTACAACAGTCGGAGCGCGAGGCGGCCAACTTCCCGCACCAGACGCGCAACAAGCTGCTGGCCGCGCTGTTCGCCGCCATCGCCATGACGGGGTACGCGGTCGCCAACGGCATGTTCCAGGTGAGTCTTGTAGTGAGTGTTGAGGTGTCGGACAGGTAAGAGTACAACAGTCGGAGCGCGAGGCGGCCAACTTCCCGCACCAGACGCGCAACAAGCTGCTGGCCGCGCTGTTCGCCGCCATCGCCATGACGGGGTACGCGGTCGCCAACGGCATGTTCCAGGTGAGTCTTGTAGTGAGTGTTGAGGTGTCGGACAGGTAAGAGTACAACAGTCGGAGCGCGAGGCGGCCAACTTCCCGCACCAGACGCGCAACAAGCTGCTGGCCGCGCTGTTCGCCGCCATCGCCATGACGGGGTACGCGGTCGCCAACGGCATGTTCCAGGTGAGTCTTGTAGTGAGTGTTGAGGTGTCGGACAGGTAAGAGTACAACAGTCGGAGCGCGAGGCGGCCAACTTCCCGCACCAGACGCGCAACAAGCTGCTGGCCGCGCTGTTCGCCGCCATCGCCATGACGGGGTACGCGGTCGCCAACGGCATGTTCCAGGTGAGTCTTGTAGTGAGTGTTGAGGTGTCGGACAGGTAAGAGTACAACAGTCGGAGCGCGAGGCGGCCAACTTCCCGCACCAGACGCGCAACAAGCTGCTGGCCGCGCTGTTCGCCGCCATCGCCATGACGGGGTACGCGGTCGCCAACGGCATGTTCCAGGTGAGTCTTGTAGTGAGTGTTGAGGTGTCGGACAGGTAAGAGTACAACAGTCGGAGCGCGAGGCGGCCAACTTCCCGCACCAGACGCGCAACAAGCTGCTGGCCGCGCTGTTCGCCGCCATCGCCATGACGGGGTACGCGGTCGCCAACGGCATGTTCCAGGTGAGTCTTGTAGTGAGTGTTGAGGTGTCGGACAGGTAAGAGTACAACAGTCGGAGCGCGAGGCGGCCAACTTCCCGCACCAGACGCGCAACAAGCTGCTGGCCGCGCTGTTCGCCGCCATCGCCATGACGGGGTACGCGGTCGCCAACGGCATGTTCCAGGTGAGTCTTGTAGTGAGTGTTGAGGTGTCGGACAGGTAAGAGTACAACAGTCGGAGCGCGAGGCGGCCAACTTCCCGCACCAGACGCGCAACAAGCTGCTGGCCGCGCTGTTCGCCGCCATCGCCATGACGGGGTACGCGGTCGCCAACGGCATGTTCCAGGTGAGTCTTGTAGTGAGTGTTGAGGTGTCGGACAGGTAAGAGTACAACAGTCGGAGCGCGAGGCGGCCAACTTCCCGCACCAGACGCGCAACAAGCTGCTGGCCGCGCTGTTCGCCGCCATCGCCATGACGGGGTACGCGGTCGCCAACGGCATGTTCCAGGTGAGTCTTGTAGTGAGTGTTGAGGTGTCGGACAGGTAAGAGTACAACAGTCGGAGCGCGAGGCGGCCAACTTCCCGCACCAGACGCGCAACAAGCTGCTGGCCGCGCTGTTCGCCGCCATCGCCATGACGGGGTACGCGGTCGCCAACGGCATGTTCCAGGTGAGTCTTGTAGTGAGTGTTGAGGTGTCGGACAGGTAAGAGTACAACAGTCGGAGCGCGAGGCGGCCAACTTCCCGCACCAGACGCGCAACAAGCTGCTGGCCGCGCTGTTCGCCGCCATCGCCATGACGGGGTACGCGGTCGCCAACGGCATGTTCCAGGTGAGTCTTGTAGTGAGTGTTGAGGTGTCGGACAGGTAAGAGTACAACAGTCGGAGCGCGAGGCGGCCAACTTCCCGCACCAGACGCGCAACAAGCTGCTGGCCGCGCTGTTCGCCGCCATCGCCATGACGGGGTACGCGGTCGCCAACGGCATGTTCCAGGTGAGTCTTGTAGTGAGTGTTGAGGTGTCGGACAGGTAAGAGTAC
This sequence comes from Epinotia brunnichana, assembly GCA_963854355.1. NCBI lineage: Eukaryota > Metazoa > Arthropoda > Insecta > Lepidoptera > Tortricidae > Epinotia > Epinotia brunnichana. The sequence continues at coordinate 26,538,403 of OY977951.1, read as the reverse complement.
AACAGTCGGAGCGCGAGGCGGCCAACTTCCCGCACCAGACGCGCAACAAGCTGCTGGCCGCGCTGTTCGCCGCCATCGCCATGACGGGGTACGCGGTCGCCAACGGCATGTTCCAGGTGAGTCTTGTAGTGAGTGTTGAGGTGTCGGACAGGTAAGAGTACAACAGTCGGAGCGCGAGGCGGCCAACTTCCCGCACCAGACGCGCAACAAGCTGCTGGCCGCGCTGTTCGCCGCCATCGCCATGACGGGGTACGCGGTCGCCAACGGCATGTTCCAGGTGAGTCTTGTAGTGAGTGTTGAGGTGTCGGACAGGTAAGAGTACAACAGTCGGAGCGCGAGGCGGCCAACTTCCCGCACCAGACGCGCAACAAGCTGCTGGCCGCGCTGTTCGCCGCCATCGCCATGACGGGGTACGCGGTCGCCAACGGCATGTTCCAGGTGAGTCTTGTAGTGAGTGTTGAGGTGTCGGACAGGTAAGAGTACAACAGTCGGAGCGCGAGGCGGCCAACTTCCCGCACCAGACGCGCAACAAGCTGCTGGCCGCGCTGTTCGCCGCCATCGCCATGACGGGGTACGCGGTCGCCAACGGCATGTTCCAGGTGAGTCTTGTAGTGAGTGTTGAGGTGTCGGACAGGTAAGAGTACAACAGTCGGAGCGCGAGGCGGCCAACTTCCCGCACCAGACGCGCAACAAGCTGCTGGCCGCGCTGTTCGCCGCCATCGCCATGACGGGGTACGCGGTCGCCAACGGCATGTTCCAGGTGAGTCTTGTAGTGAGTGTTGAGGTGTCGGACAGGTAAGAGTACAACAGTCGGAGCGCGAGGCGGCCAACTTCCCGCACCAGACGCGCAACAAGCTGCTGGCCGCGCTGTTCGCCGCCATCGCCATGACGGGGTACGCGGTCGCCAACGGCATGTTCCAGGTGAGTCTTGTAGTGAGTGTTGAGGTGTCGGACAGGTAAGAGTACAACAGTCGGAGCGCGAGGCGGCCAACTTCCCGCACCAGACGCGCAACAAGCTGCTGGCCGCGCTGTTCGCCGCCATCGCCATGACGGGGTACGCGGTCGCCAACGGCATGTTCCAGGTGAGTCTTGTAGTGAGTGTTGAGGTGTCGGACAGGTAAGAGTACAACAGTCGGAGCGCGAGGCGGCCAACTTCCCGCACCAGACGCGCAACAAGCTGCTGGCCGCGCTGTTCGCCGCCATCGCCATGACGGGGTACGCGGTCGCCAACGGCATGTTCCAGGTGAGTCTTGTAGTGAGTGTTGAGGTGTCGGACAGGTAAGAGTACAACAGTCGGAGCGCGAGGCGGCCAACTTCCCGCACCAGACGCGCAACAAGCTGCTGGCCGCGCTGTTCGCCGCCATCGCCATGACGGGGTACGCGGTCGCCAACGGCATGTTCCAGGTGAGTCTTGTAGTGAGTGTTGAGGTGTCGGACAGGTAAGAGTACAACAGTCGGAGCGCGAGGCGGCCAACTTCCCGCACCAGACGCGCAACAAGCTGCTGGCCGCGCTGTTCGCCGCCATCGCCATGACGGGGTACGCGGTCGCCAACGGCATGTTCCAGGTGAGTCTTGTAGTGAGTGTTGAGGTGTCGGACAGGTAAGAGTACAACAGTCGGAGCGCGAGGCGGCCAACTTCCCGCACCAGACGCGCAACAAGCTGCTGGCCGCGCTGTTCGCCGCCATCGCCATGACGGGGTACGCGGTCGCCAACGGCATGTTCCAGGTGAGTCTTGTAGTGAGTGTTGAGGTGTCGGACAGGTAAGAGTACAACAGTCGGAGCGCGAGGCGGCCAACTTCCCGCACCAGACGCGCAACAAGCTGCTGGCCGCGCTGTTCGCCGCCATCGCCATGACGGGGTACGCGGTCGCCAACGGCATGTTCCAGGTGAGTCTTGTAGTGAGTGTTGAGGTGTCGGACAGGTAAGAGTACAACAGACAGTACGCGCAGCAGCACTCCACGCGCACGCAGTCGGAGCGCGAGGTGGTCCAGTTGAGTTGTCTTGTAGTGCGTCACCCTGAGCTGTTGGACAGATTTTAACACATTAATTGCCTACAATTAGCTGAGCGCCCACCTAGCGGTTTCCTGGCATTGAAAGCTTGTATCAGTGTCAGCTAGGGTGGTTAAAAAAAAAGTATCTCAGATCGCAGGTATTTGACCGAGCCGAAGGCAAGGGCGATGAATATGCTAACTGACAAAATATTAATTATGTGTAGTGTCTTATAGGTTATCTGTCTAGTTTACCGCGTCGTTGAATGAATGATGTTGTAAACATTTTTATACTATTATTATTTATTATATATATATATATAATAATAAAACATTTATACTAACAAAAAGTTTGATAGAGGGCTGCTTTCCGTGTTTTTTTTGTTTTACTTAGTACATGCGTGTCGTAGCCATGTGCATAAGCTACTCCTCAATTACTTACGCTGCTTGCTTACTGAACTTCAAAACAAAGTACAGTCGAGTTCATAAATATATGTACGTTCCCAAAGGTTCAAAAATATATATGCAACCTTATGCCTTTAACAATAAAGTCATGTCGATTTTTGATCACTTGGTCCATGTACATATTTTCAAATTCGACTGTAGAAGAGGATATTCGCAGTTGTTACCACCAATTGTTGTCCCATTAGAAAACAATACGTTGTATTCTTATTCATTCTCACCTAACAACAGTAAATAACTAAACGATTGCTATATCGGCTGTTCTTTTGTTCAGGATCTGAAAGATTTCGAACACTCCCAAGACTACAGCGAGATGTTTGAGAATGACGAAGACGACAACTGACGAGCGTGGGGGCGCTAGCCAGGCGCCCGGGACAGCCGCTGGAGCCTCCACTGCTTACAAACTCCTGCTGCCCTGGTAGACTAGATCTAAACGGGGGCTTCCTGCTACCCTGGTAGTTACATTTAAAGGGGGGTTTTCACTCACTCCTGCTGCCCTGGTAGAATACATTTAAAGGGGGTTTTGCACTCACTCCTGCTACCCTGGTAGATTAGATTTAAAGGGGGTTTACACTCACTCCTGCTACCCTGGTAGTATGTATACATTTAAAGGGGAGTTTTCACTCACTCCTGCTGCCCTGGTAGTATACATTTGAAGGGGGGTTTCCACCGCTTACTCACGCGTGCTGCCCTGGTAGTATACATTTAAAGGGGGGTTTCCACCAACTACAATGCAAAGTCTATGAGGCGTGATGTCTTGAGTTTCATGTCATGTTTGTTGCCAAATTATGTTTAGGGGCGAATCTCCTAGCGTTTGAACCGCTCGGTTCTAAAGTCATTGTCGGCTCAAGATTATCTTAGCAGAGGTAAAACAAACCGCGGGAAGTTAAATCTTTTTCGATTGATTCTCACTACCGGTATTGGCTTACGTATTCATCAAAAGTGGACTCTGATATTCGTCTATTTTAATAGTATTTGCTGTCGACGACAAAGACGAAAAAAAAAAAACCGCCTTAAAAACGCTGAATATTCGCCCTTAGATAGGAAATTACCACCTGTTATTAGTGTGAAGAAGTGAAGTTTACTAGTCGTAACAACTGAGTTTTTACCCAAAATATACTATTTCTTTTAAAAACATTAATTATAAGTTATTATATGCTATTTAGACCGGGAATACATTTTGGGTGCAGTGGTAAAGTTGGTGGTAACAGGTGGAAATTGGCTGACTACATTGGTTGAAAATTTACTGATTGAAGTACATTTTAGTTCCTATTTCCATCTATTTAGATCTAAATTGTTAAAAAGAAACAAAATTGATACGGTTAATTCCTTGCGGTGTTGTATACGCGCCTTTTGGTAAACATGATTTGAAATATAATTTTAAATTAAGTACTTGTCACATTGCCAATACACCATTTTTTGTGAAATGATTTATCAGATTCCCCATACGAGTATAATATCTGAAGTAGGTACATTTAATTTTATTGTTATGTAAGGGAAATCTGATAATGAAATAAAATAACGCTGTACTGAGAATTGGTAAAGCATAGTGGTATTTTAGGAATGAGCTGTTTTGGAACAAAGGATGGCCCACACCAAAGCTTAAAATACGCTGACGCTGCGATAACGTAGCAAAATGTATGTAGAAATGGTGACGCTTGAGTTGCGTCACCGCGTATACTTAAACTGCGTTGTTGTCGGTCCTTTATCGTGTTGTTCCTAGGCAAAAGGTACCACTTTCTCTAGACGTTAGAGATAAAGACGTTTTTCTAATTGAATCCTTAAGCCAGTAGCGCCTTAATGAATCGAAAAAGTGGTAAATTTTCCTGGAAGCATATTTGTGTATGGCTACAAGTTAAATCTCGCTTGGCTGGTAGGCGCAAATAAATAGTGACATTATCCAATATGTAATGCATTTAATGTGGATTTTATTGTTTTGGTACAGTCAAGGTCACCAAACACCACAAAGTTACAGAAAAATGTATACAGACCTTATTACTACGGAAGTAAGGTTGTTGTATACATATTTTTGCAACTTTGCGTTTATACATTGGTGACCTTGACTGTACATGCCTGACATGCCTCTGTTATTGACATATTTAGATTACAATAATGTTTTAGTTTTTAACGTCAAGATTATTAACATAACGAAGTTATATTGCACTCTGAATAATGACCATTACCGCAGCTAATGTTATGCACGTCGAAAAAAAAATTGTTAATGTAAAAAAGTGTTTAACCCTTTACCAGGCGAAGGGATACATTCCTCCCACATCTTATACCAGTTACCATAGTCAGGTTTTAACTCCAAACCACCTACAAAATATTTTGTCAATCCCTGAAAATAGTATTATATGATCTTCATTCACAACACGCTTCTAAATCGCGTAATATATCTTTCGCAGCCGTTTAAATTAACTTGAACTCTAATTTCAGCAAACTACGGAGAAATTCGAACACTTTCCTTAATTTCTATGAAACAGAAGTACATAGGTAGAACAATTTTATGATATTTTGTAGATTTTGAGTGTTGAAAGGTAATGTAATCGCAAACATTGCTAAATATTCATGCATAATTGTGTATGACCAGAATTAGGATGTGGGTTGACATTATCCCATGGTCTTATTAGAGTTTAACTGTGCGGGAGCTATTCTTCCCATGGCTCGGTAAATTGTCTTGTCATGTAATAAAACTGTTTTTGTGTTCATCCTAGAGCGAATTCATGTTTCGTAGTAGATTTGGAGTTAAACCTTGACTATGATAACCGATAAATAACATGTGGGAGGAATATATCCTTTCGCCTGATCAAGAATATAATAAGACAAAATTGAGTATGACAGTTAATTGCTTAGATAGGCGATGGGATAACCGTAACCCACTTTTTTATTTCTGGTTTAAAGGAACATCTCCGACTTTCGTAAATACATTTTTTACAAGGCGTTCAATACAGTTGTAACAGTATATAAAGTACGTATGAAGACATGCTAGTTCTTAGGGGCCTGGTAAAGGGTTAACTAATAAAATTGCCAGGAAAAATAAATTTTAGACCATGCCCGCATTAGTACAGTCGAGATCGGAACTACAATTGTCATGTGAAAGTAACAATCTAACAATATCCTGTATTTTTTGCACCAATCTTAACTTTTTCGCTGCTATTTAAGACATCCAAAAGAGAATATAATAATTCCAAGAGAGCAAATACAAACCGTATGTGGGAGACAGAAGGTTGCTTTCACAGCGTACGTCATAACACCTATAGTTCTTGGCGCTGCGAGCTCGACAACATAAGACACCTTTAGGCGTTCACAGGTTTAATAAAATCTTGTTTCTAGTAATGCTTTTACATACATATGTATTCATCACACAGTTTTTATTAAAATACAATACAAGTGTGATCATTTATATAACAAATGTTCTATTATGATCAAAATTTATGTTTATGGGAGGGTATTCCACTTATCCAAGATCTTTGTCCAATGTGCATTTCGTCTCACAATTTGCTTAAACAAATGTGAGACGAAATGCACATTGGACAATGATGTAATATAAAATATACGTAGATATGTTATAAGCAGTCCAAAAGTGGCACACTAAAACTTGGTCAAGTCACACAGCTTGCCATAGTTTTGCGTCGTCAATGGAAACGAATGCTGTCAGAATTTGGTGGCCATTTTGAAACACGGAATTTCGTATAGACAACATATCTACCTATTTTTTATATTACATCATTGGTTAGAGTAGTGAGTATAACAGTTCTTAAGTTTGCCACTGTAAGGACGCTATTGTAATGCAACTTTTATTTCCACGGTACGATTTTATTCTTGACTTTATCAATCTATTGTAACGCTCTACCCCATTGGTTTGAGGCATGTATTGTGTATGTAATTGAGAGTGCTTAATGTAGATGTTAGAAACGTTAGATAATTTGAATGAGATATATTTGTTGGTTGTTAACTTATTTGGTAACGCATGAATAAACGTGCTGTCTGTTGATTTAGTTTCTATACTTACCTTTTTTTACCCCCCTGCTGAAGCCCAGTTTGCACGATATGTTTTACCGCCACGTTTTACGTCGAAAATGTACTGATACGTCACGTAAAACATAACTATAAAACTAGGGCAGATACTAGTAATGTATTGAGACAGCCAATGTCTATACAATGTTGCGTTCCTTTAATACAAAGAGCCTGATGTAGCAAGTTTCAATACAAGGGAGGTTTCTGTACCATTAATTTCGGATGGCATATTATGATATTTATGATGTATTCACAAGGTACTTGGTTGTATGTGGTCGACATAACGCCTTTGCCTGGAAAAGGGTTAAATGACAATGCAGGGCTCTCTATGGTCACGAAAATCGAATAATCTGATACACGAACTTGACGTGATTTCCAAGACTTCGTGGTACTGCCTCAGGAAGCTTGAAGTTTAATAATTTTTTACAAGTTTTCTATTAACTTGCGATGTTATGTAGTCAACATCGTATAGTTAGTAGCAACTAAAGTACCCAAATATATCGTTACACATCCTTACTGTTACAGTAATAAAACTAATAAAGTATGTACAACAGTATGACAATACAATATTATGGTAACATCGAGCTGATCTGATGATGGAGACAGAAGGTGGCCATGGGAATTCAGTACTTAACCGACGATGTAATCCCGTTGAGTTTGGGCTCATTTGAATCTTCTCAATGAGTAGTTGAGAAAAGTACAGTCGGCAATAAAAGCTTGCCATGAAATTTTTGACAGAAACTTATTTATCTAAAATTTACGAGAATCTATGTGTTTTACTAGCACAATTTTGTATGTATGTATGTAAGCACTTTATTGTAAACTATAACAGGTTTAAGAATACACATGCCATGCAATAAGCCGACGAATTTTATCACTTCTTCTCGCTATTGGCCTTTATATGAGATAACATCTAATTAACATATTCTATTACTTATTTTTAATGAGGACTGTTAACACGTTCACTCCTATGCAAAATGATCTGATAATGTCACACATCCAAGTGTGCTTCCAATTCGAAGCAGCGAATCCATTATGGGAACACGGAGTCCTGAAAAGCAGGTGCATGACCCATTATTGGGGGCACTCAGGAAGGGTTTTTTTTATAAATGACTGTCCAGTGATTGACCCTATTAGCTAGTCTCACCCGATGGTAAGCGACGACAGAGCCTAAGATGAAGCTCACTGGTTCAGTAATAGCCTATTCACTCTTGTTTTGAAGGCACCTAGATCGTAGTTCTCAGGAAATACAGATGTGGGGAGCGAGTTCCATTCCTTAGCAGTTCACATTAAAAAAGACGAGGCAATAATCGCTTCGTGCGAATAAATGATAAGTTGACAACATAAGGATGCATTCGCTCCCCACGTCTGGTAGTTTGGTGATGGAACGGGGAAGGTGGAATTAAGTTGTGCATTTTAAGTTATGTGACGCTAGTACGTCATGCACCATATGTGATGCACATACTTGTTGTATTGGCAGCGGCTGGCGGGGTGGAGCTGGCGGCGCACGCGACTGCTGCACCGCGTGCGCGCGCTCCAGAACAGAATGGAACGCGAGCAGCTCAAGGCCGGGGCACGCGACGCTAAACCACCATAAACCAGACGAGACCATCGACCATCTCCTATATCGGCTTTTCTACCTGTGGGTCGCAACCATTAAGAGGAATGCCTATCTGCGATTTTGCCATACAAACGCTCTCGACTGTTTCCACCCTGGTTTTTGAACGTAGAGCAATGATTTTTCCATCATAAGGTCAATATCATCAATAGCTATGCCGCTATGTTTCGCTTTTTTGAATCTTTTTATTTTAAAGAAACTTACAGCGCCTCAAAAATCGTAAAAACGGCTTAATTGAAATGACTGCAAAAAAAGGCGCAGTGCCTACCTATACAAATATCCAAAAAATCAAAACGTAGCGGCGTAGATTATTTCTTCCTCTTGCAGTTTTCAAAATTTTATGATGATTGGTTGCGTTTTGGAGGAGGAAATAGTCGAGAGTGAAACCTCGACTTTTGAGTTTTTTGCGTGGGAATTTTAGTTCGAGTTGCAGTTGTCCTTACCGCATAGACGGCTCCCGCCGCCCACAACAGCGCGACAGAAACATTGCATTGCGCAGGGTTAAAATGGCGAGAAGTGACTGGTGTTACATGTGACAAGCGAATGTCGGTTAAACTTAAAGGTTTGGTCTACAAGAGCATCATAAGGCCGGTTCTCATGTATGGCAGCGAGACGTGGGCGTTGACTCAAAAGCATGTCCATACCATCCAAGTTGCCGAAATGAAGATGTTACGGTGGATGTGCGGTACCAGGCTCGATAAAATCCGCAACGAGTACGTACGAGGAAGCCTGGGCGTCCGTGACATCGCCGATAAGATCCAAGAAAGCCGGCTGCAAAGGGATGGTCATGTGAAGAGGAGGCCACCAAACTATGTTGGTAACTTGGCACTACAACTTTCCGTCTCTGGTCGAAGATCCAGGGGCAGACCCAGAACAAGATGGAAGGATGTAGTGCTAAGAGATATAAGAGAGAGCAAGTTATCCGAAACCGATGTCGAGGACAGAGCGAAGTGAAGAAGTAAGACGAGGAAAGCTGACCCCACCACCATGTGGGAAATATACATAGCTGGGAAGAAAAAAAAAAGATTGCTCTAGGTTCAAAAACCAGGGAGGAAACAGTCGAGAGCGTTTGTATGGGAAAATCGCAGATAGGCATTCCTCTTAATGTTATTATACTGTATTTCTAAAGAGTGCTTCTATTAGGCTAAGTCAGCTGATTTTGACCTGAAATTAATTGTTATTCGAATGTACTGATATAATATTACATTGTAAGTTAAATGCCAAAAACCTTGATTTCATAGGTGTAAAGTGGATCATAAAAAAAAACAAAACATCAGACAATATCTTTTTATTTTGATTGTTGATCGTAAGGCGAGGTACAGTCGCGCACAGAATGCCTGCGTATAATTTGCACTGGGAGGAATTGCCGGCCGTAGGGCCGACCACAAATGGCACCGTTTCTCCATGACCTCACATCCTAGTTTAGTCACTAAAAGAGTTAGCAATAGAGTGAGTGTGCAACTCCACTCACGTAGCCTCGTAAAGCCCAATGTGCATTATAGTTAATCCGATTTGAACTGAGTTCATGAATGGCCTTTGTTCTAAGCTTATGAGTTATTAACAGACATTATTTGTGAGCGCGAGCCAAATTTTGCAAATAAAATGCCACGTAAAATGTTCATTGAATAATGAACTCTATCTTCTTTAGCCTAGTTGGTAGTGACCCTGCCTACGAATCAAGAGGTCCTGGGTTCGAATCCCGGTAAGGGCATTTATTTGCGTGATGACCACAAATATTCGTTCCTGAGTCATGGATGTTTTCTATGTATTTAATTATTTATTTCTCTATATATAAGTATCTATATCGTCGTCTAGTACCCATAGTACAAGCTTTGCTTAGTTTGGGACTACATTGATTTGTGTAAGATTGTCCGCAAATATTTATTATTTTACAATAGGTTCCAAATTAGCTACGAGATAAAAAAATACCACACACAGCGTGCCAGGTATAAACCAGACAAATGTTACTTTATTTTGATTCTTGGGTGAGCACGATAGAGTTCATTATTCAATGAACATTTTACGTGTCGCTAACATTTTCTTTGCAAAATTTGGCTCGCGCTCGCAAACAATGTCTATTCATAAGCTCAGAACAAATGCCATTCATGGGATCAGTTCAAATCGTCAGTTGAAATCGGCTTAACTATACAAGTACATACATACATAGATTCACGCGTTTATTTCCGAAAGTGGTAGGCAGAGCATACATTACAAGTACAGTCAACAGCATTAACATGTTCACTGCCCATACAAAATGATCTGACAATGTCACACGTCCAAGTAAGGTTTCAGTTCGAAGCTGTGAATCCATTGTTGCACGGACTCCTGTAGCTCTAGTACAAGTTTTATCGATACATAACTATACGTTTTCGAACGCGTTTGCATTTAGTTTCAATTTGTATGGCAACGCGTAGTTCCTAATAGTTACCACCAGAGGCGCTGTTCGCGTTGCCATATAAATTGAGACTAAACGCAAACGCGTTCGAAAACGTATTGTATGGATAAAACTTATACTAGAGCCTCTGAACAACAGGTGCGTGACCCATACTGGGGCAATCGGACTGGAACGTGTTGATATCGGCCACAACAAAACTCGTTTTTGTGACATATTTTCGCGCTGGTGACTGTACATATGGTTTTCAGGGATTTGAATCTTTAATAAAACAAATAAAGTACCATTACTTTTGTTTCGACAAAATTCAATCCGATTTTTAACCGACTTCAAAAAAAGAAGGAGGTTCTCAATTCGTCTGTATATTTTTTTGTGTTTGTTACGCAATAACTCCGTAATTTACGAACCGATTTGAAAAATTATTTCTTTGTTTGAAAGCATATACTTCCAGATTGGTCCCGTTGTCACCAGAATCCAGTTCTGGCGATGGCATCCTGGAGAAATCGAGGGAACTCTTCAAATTTTATAGGCAAACTTGAAGCAATTTGGCTACTGCTTTGAAGTCGGTTAAAACTTTGTTTTTAAAGTAAATTATCTATACAAATTATCTTAGGAAACATTTCATACGTTGGATTCTACGAGGGCATTGCTATCTCCTTTACCAGCGACTAAATTATACAGAGGTCCACTGCAGCTAACCTACAGAGATTTTAAATCGCTCTGAGGCTAAAATTGCGGGCGTTTGTCCGTAGCGTGCGCCGCAGTGGGCTACTGGCTTTATGGTCACATCTACACAGTATTTATAAATGAACACTTAATTGTCATTTATGGACGTCTTCCTTGGTACAATCAGCATCAGATAGTTAGTAGCAGCCTAGGTAGCCAAATATATCGCAACGCGTCTTTATTACTATAGGAGTAGGATCTGTTACGGTATTTGGCTAATTTGACTGCTTCTAACTATACTACGCTGACTATACATACATCGAGATAAGACATTTTAACAATGACTGCGAATCCTTTAAACACACCTCAACAGATAAAACAATCATATGTTAAAGGGTTAACGGTTATTCATAGTACAGTGCATAACAGTGACCTTAAAATTGGTCCAACCAACCAACAATATTATGTAAAAAAGCACCGAATAATGTAATTTATTTAATCGTATGGCATATATTATTTTTTGGCCTTTTTGAGTTTGTCACTCTTTAGGACACGTGCAGGGTTGTGCTAGGTAGCTCCTGCGGCCGCGAGTGACAGTTGTCCCCCCTTTGTCAAACTCGACTGTTAAAGGTTCTTAAGCCGCCCCGAAGGAATCCAACTCGGCTTAACGACTACTGTCATAGACAGCAACCGGGATCAACTGCTTAGCGTGCCTTCCAAAGCACGGAAGCGCTCATTTATAGTAACCACTCAAACAGGCGGTCACCCATCCAAAGACTGACCTCTGCCGTCTTTGCTTGACCTGCGTTATCGTTCCCGATACGCAGGCGCCGCCGGGTTATGAACGCTTCTATAATGTAACTTGTCATTTCTAATAAGCGGGCGGTTGGTACAGTCAAGGTTACCAATATAAATATATACACCACAAAGTTATAGAAATATGTATACAGACCTTATTACTACGGAAGTAAGGTTGTTGTATACAATTTTTTGCAACTTTGGGTTTATACATATTGGTGACCTTGACTGTACAACTAGTTTAATATTTTGTCTATGCTCATAAACTCATAACCAACTTATGTTGCTGGTGTTACGAACCTCAATCATTTATCTATAATTATTTATAGGCGTTCAATTTACTTTTTTATCAGAGTTACCCGACTGCCTGCCATATGTGGACGAGAATAATTCTGTAAGTAATAAAGAGTGTACTGTTTCGTTTAAAAATAACCCTTAAATTAGGTATTGTTAGGGTAATTAATAGTGCACTCTTATTGAGACACCCATTAGTTCAAGGGGGTCCAAAAACAGCTTGATGGATTTTGACGTATGTGGTGTCGTTGGATTCCTATTAATTGTGAGTGACTCAGGCTATTATATTTGAAAAAAAACAGTTGGTTTTCTTCAAAAATCTTTACATTTCACTTTTTTGTCATTGTATTAGTATCAATGTTATGCGCAGTACTATATCCTTTGATATTACAATGATATTGTTTTATTAAATAACAGACGATAGAATTATTAATTACATCAATATTTTACGTTCAACTTACTATCCTACAAAATATACAATTTACACTCAAATAACAAGTCAACAATGCCTATATATTATTCTAAGTTAATTAATTATACTTCTAACTTGGCATTCATTCTGGGACCGTAGAGTTCCAACTATAATTGTTCCATAGTTTGCATTTTGCAAAATAATGTACTTTTTTTAAGTCGGCAAGTTAATTTGTACTGCCCTTATTCAAAAAAAATCTTCAATGTTATTTTATCTGAAATGCCCTAATTTTTTATCTGTCACTTTGAGATTAGTGTCTATGAGAAAGGGACAAAGCACATTTCAGTAACTTATCAGAGCGTTTTTAAGTTTTATCGATAAAGAGGCAAAATAGTGTAAAATGTATACCTATATCGATGTTTGTGAAACTTTTTGTATGTGAACAGTCGTGTACAAAAAGACGTGCCTATTTTTCTTCTTACTACAATGCAATAAGGTGAAAACATGGATACATCTTTTTATAATCGACCATATCAACAAGTTTACCAGAATGATACACTAGAAATATATTGAAAATTATACTGTTATCCATTAATTACCTGAAATATGTTTTATCATCATCATTTTCAGCCTTTCTCTGAACTTATATTGTAACGAGGAAAGGTTTGTGAGATTGTAGATTTGTAAGTACCTATTTGTAAGTAGTAGTCACTGAACTCATCCAATTTTATTTTTTCATACAACAGAATTTCTGGATGGACTTAGGGTGTATTTTATACCGCGGGTTTGCCTGCGTTCTTTGCAATAAGCTAGTCTTTTTATAAATACAGCCAAATATCAGAGATGGAAAAGAAGTGAGCCAAGTTAGAGTGGAGCAAACGACCGCAGACAGGGCGCGACTACGTTGTGTGTTCTACCAAAGAGCAGAGAGTTAGAGTACTAATGTCAAAGAGAAGTGTCGTGAAATATCAGTTCCACGAGGGGTGTAACCAGAGTTGGGCAAAGATTCACTTGAATAGGAATTAAAATAGATTTTTTAGTGGTCAAACTCGAGGAGTAAGTAGCCATTGAAGAGTTTCGCTATACACCTGGTTCGAACGAACGCTGCATCATCTATTCTGACGGATTTTTTACTAAATGGAAGCACTTGTTTTTACAAAATTTTGACAGAAGCAAGTCTTAAAACCACTTTATACTAGCTTCTGCCCGCGACTCCGTCCGCGTGGAACTCGTTTATATCGTAGCCGTAGCTCCATACAAACTTACACCCCCTTAGGTAATTATTGAAACCATCCTATGTCCTTCCCTGGGACTCAATTATCTCTATATCAAATTTCATCTAAACCGATTCAGCGGTTTAAGCATGAAGAGGTAACAGAGAGACACACATACACTTTCATTTATAATATTAGTATGAATAGTGTCTGTCTATCAATTTTAATACCATGGTGAATAAATGAAATTCTTTCGCATTCCTTCATCTACTGTAAGCTCTACTCTCCTCTACTGTGCAAGGGCCGGTCTACGGTCGAATGTCGGGATAGTTTACATCAGTCCAAGAGCTGCCGTTAGTATAAACTAATATATAACTAAAACTACTGGAGTTGCTGAACTATTTCAATACTGAGATATCGTCAAAAATTATAAGTATAAGCATCGTATTTTGCAAAGGGATGGGATCACATTAGACCTGAAAAGTACATTGGACATAATTCAATACTTAGTTAATTAGAATTTATTTAATTAGAATAAGTTAATTAGAATTTATTTCTAATTACTGTTACTTTGATTTATATAAATTGCCAACTTGTTCCTGATCATGGATTTTTACAAGCTTTTATTTGTTAGGGTGGAATCTTGCAACTCAATTTTTAAGCAGATATCTTCAACCGATTGAGCTGTAATTTTTGGGTTTAAGTATAGTTTGGATGACATTTAAATATTATGTTACCATCGAGCTGATCTGATGATGGAGACAGAAGGTGGCCATGGGAATTCAGTACTTACCCGACGTAACCCCGTTGAGTTTGGGCTCGTGAGAATTGTCTCAACGAGTTGATGACGGTATAAAGAAAAGTACAGTCGGCAATAAAAGCTTGTACCAAAATTAAATTTTTGACAGAAACTTATTGTTGTTTATTTTTTTCTGATATCTCAGTTTTGAATTAAAGGCGATGTCATAGCAACTGTGAAGTCCGTGTCCGTCTGACGGTATGATTATTATGAAATCAGCTATCTAACTAATCAGATGTAGCTACGACATGCCCCTTAGTCCAGTCTCATAATATAAGGTGTAAGATTTTCAATCATAAAATAACTATATTTAAATACTGTTTAATCCGGGTCTAACGCGATATTTATTTACCTTTATTTCTGACGTGTCGACACGGGTTGCGACCACGACCGGTGCAACCCGTGTCGAAACGTCAGAAATAAAGGTAAATAAATATCGCGTATTTAAATATGTGTACAAAGCGCGAGAGTTTAAAGTGTTATAAAATAACTACTTACCCTTTTGCCCAAATACTTCAAGACAACTTCAAGCCTTATAAGTTTTTCTGTAGTTGAACGTGAACTTCTAAACCGCCGAACTCAAGGTGTCATTTAAACTGTCACTTAATCTGATATATCAGACTAGTTAAAGGGTTAATGTGGCTTACAGCGATTTGTATTTCAATGCCAGCCCTTTCCCAGACGTTGTTTTATTAAAGTCACTTATGAATTTCATCAGCGAAGTAATTGATCTATTATGATTTTCGTTTTTCTATATTTACTTAACAAAAAAATGTTTTTTTTGTTGAGGTTTGCTCGAGAGCTTAAGTAGAAATCTCAACCCTTTATTGATTTCAGGATAAGTTGATTTATTTTCCTTTATTTACTTTACGGTTGAAAATCTTACATTATTCTAAGAAACAAAGCGGTAGCTGCCGTTTACACAACGTACGGTTACTATATGATTTGGTACATAAATATGTTAAAAGAGAAATAATGGTAACCGATTACAAATAAGAAAATCTCAAGAGACAAATGGAACACATGTTCCAAAGATTAATTTACCTGTCACCTTTTCAACGCCATCGCCTCAGAGGGTTTCAAGCTATTTCTAAATTATACACAACAATAATATCGGATGCGGGTGGCGCAGGACCGGTCATTTTGGCACTCATTGGGTGAGGCCTATATATATAGGGAGCAGTGGACGTCTTTCGGCTGATATGATGATGATGATAATATAGGAATCTTACTTTATGCATAATTTATCATAACACTATTAGTCTAGTGTATGCCGTAATCGTAATTTGCCATACAAGTGTGTTTCTCTAAACCCGTAACATTTACAGCATAATTGAAATGAACTTTTCGTACTCGACGATTAAAATATGTGTATTAAGATTTCATAGAGAATACTGCAACGTCACTCTTTTTACTTTCGAAACAATCGAAATAACTACTTTTCGATACGCTCCAGACAACTAAAATAAATTCGACCAATTACGTGGCTGCTTTACTGAACTGTAATGAATTGGACCAATAGAATCGCTTTGATGTCGTACGCTCGTTGATGTCTTTTAAGATATCAACAAGCGTACGAGCGATGAGCTGCACTTCGTTTCAACAGTATCGAGTTTGTTTAATTAGTTCAGTTGACTCGTAGAAAATTAATTTTAATGAACTCGTACAAAAAGTATTGTTCACAATAGTGTTATAATCAAGCTTTTTAATCTCGTACCTTACTTAGGACACTCAGCAAGCTTCGTGGCCTAAACACGGTACTCGACTAAAAAGCTCTCTATTATAACACGATTGTGAAAAATACTATTGTCTATGGCGCTTTTTTTAATAAAAATCCTGAAAAGTTTACATGACGACTTGGGGCAAATGATGACTATGGCAAACGTTACATTTATGGCAAATACAATTATGGATTTAGTTTAGTAACCCCTAAATTTTACGATAGTGACCACTCCGCGTGAGTACAAAATTAATTCAGGAGGGCGTTGAAAAGGTACAGGATTACCTAAAACTTTTACGGCCACATAGGGCTTTTTAAATATACTTAGTAAGTCTCTTTTATTGGTTGTTTACCCATAATTTCAATTTAAGAAAATAATGGCTACACAATTTACCATTTCACAATTATAAAAATATCACTATTTTGTTCAATGGAATATTACAATATAATCTATTCATTCGCTTAAGACAACTTATAAAAATTATACACACTCGCGATATTCACTGAAGCTATATATTTAGTATAGGTAATAACTATTATTGATAGGGCAGATATTATATAGCTTTTTTAGAATTTCCCCAATACTGATATAATGAATTCTCTAACTAAGCTTTAGAATATCTTCCCTAAGACTATTATTTACACTCGTTTTTTTTAATATGTACGTCATTGCTAAATAAAATAGTACACTATACTTCCTAGCATATAGCCATTTATACGTCGTCTAACTCAAATAAAATGGCTTAAATACGTAAAATTGTTCATATAAAACAAGCTTTTTGTTCTATAAAAGCATTTTTATGTTTAAAACATGCGATTAATCGCATCTACTGATCAAGGTACCATACGCGTATACTTGTAGTAATGGCGCCTTTTATACAAACTTTATATTGCGAAGTATTCTCAGCAAATCAACGAATTAAGGTTTCTTTAACAGTCCCTAGGACAATCGTCTTTCCAAACCAATGTAGTTTGGTACTCATTAAAAAACATAGTAAACTTCTACTCTTTGTTTTTTCTGTTATACTGTCTAACAATAGAAGCTATAGTAGTTTGCATTCTGACACAGCTGTCATCCCAGTACAAATTATGTCATCATTGACGTTTATTGTACCCGGATGACAGCTGTGTCAAAATGCAAATTAATATAGTTCCCGACCTAGATTTGGCGAATATCATTGTAGAAGTCACTATAATCAATGTAATAGCATAATTTTTAGCCGTCGCCTTACTATTTCGTCGGGTGACAAGCAAAAGTCACTACCAAAACTGTCACTGCTCTTCAAAACCTCGTATCTCGGTACGTAGTCGATTTCGAGATACGACCTTTGATTTAAGTGTATGTATTTGTTACTTAGTGAGTTTTGCTTGTCACCCGACGATTTGATCACGTTCACCAAATAGTAAGGCGACGGCTAATGGCGGATGCAAGAAAACGCAAGGTTATATGGATTTCTAGGTTATATATGTGCTTACAGCGGATCTCGGTGGAGAATAAGAGATGGAGGCTCCGTGGCATTCGCTTATATTATCTTATCTTATCTTATCTAGTTGAGGGCCCTTTCGGACTTCGACCCAGTGGGATCTTTTGTGCATTTGCCCTCTCCTTTAATACCTGCTCCCAGGCTTGCTCCATCATTTCCACAAAGCGGATGATGCAGTTCGCCGGGAGCACCTTGAATTCCTTTGGTTGCGGGTAACCGTTACCAAAGTAGTTCATTCTTTGTCTGGCAAGGGCATGACATTGACATGACATGACGCTTATATTATACTATTACATTGATTATAATGACTTCTAGCGAGGCGCTCCTGAACTATCTAGGTAGTCTAGGTATACAGAGTGCTTAATTATGTTTGCCTATGCAAATAAGTTAGTTCACATTAATATCCGCAGATGTCGCCACTGGCTTCCATAGCCGTGTGGCGTCATCTAGCGACTTTATTTGCAATAAACTCTATTATCCATCCACGACCCTAGATGTAGCTGATAGGCATACTAGGTAATTAGGTTAGGTATACAATGTTATTGCGGCACGCCGTTTTAAAATGAGAACCATTACGTTTGTATGGATAGTCGACTTGTGTCGAGCTTGCTGGGTACTTTTAAGCAAATCTTTCGCTCTTCTTTCGTGCCGCGATTATATAATATTTTTGATAAGTAAATGATGTTTTGTAGCGTGTTGACGTAGCAATAGTTTAGACTATTAGTCGGGCGCGTTGAGGAGCGACAGGGAGTCCAGAAGCAGTGAGGCGTCGATCTGGCTCACCTGCGGAATTAAGATTGTGTTATAGACTCGTCAAAGGAAAACTGCAAGTGTAAATGCGATAATCAACAATTTTTGACGTAATACCGTCTTATAAATCGATGAACGCCGGCTGCGCGCACGAAATATCAACGCACAGCCCAAACCGCTGGTTCTAGATATTTCAAATTTGGCACGTAGGTTCCTTATAAGGTCTAGGGGAGCACTAAGAAAGGATTTTTCAAAATTCAAATTTCGGTGAAATGGGGGTCCAAAGTTTGTATGGCAACACGATATTTTCTTATGACGTTATCACGTAAAATTATCGTCCGTAAACCGATTTTATAGACAAACATTTTTTTGTTGTTATTCTGTCCCGTTCGCCATGAAACAATATGACAAATCTTTAGACAACATGGACTTTTAATTATGCTGTACCCATAAAATAGGAGTACACAAAGGAGACAAGTCTTGAGGAGCTACCAGGACGCATAAATAAGTCGCTCGACACTCACAAGCATCGCCGCCGTTGGACTGCCGGCTGCTTAGGATTGATAAGGAAATGTTTAGGCGCTACCAGGAGCGCATAAGTCGGTCGACACTTACCTGCATGCAGTCGAGCATGGATCTCGAGTCTCCGCGCGTTACGCTGAAGGGGAAGAAGCGGGAGACGGCCGCGGGCCGCGCGCCGTCGCACGAGCCGTTGGACTGCCGGCTGCTTAGGATTGATAAGGAAATGTTTAGGCGCTACCAGGAGCGCATAAGTCGGTCGACACTTACCTGCATGCAGTCGAGCATGGATCTCGAGTCTCCGCGCGTTACGCTGAAGGGGAAGAAGCGGGAGACGGCCGCGGGCCGCGCGCCGTCGCACGAGCCGTTGGACTGCCGGCTGCTTAGGATTGATAAGGAAATGTTTAGGCGCTACCAGGAGCGCATAAGTCGGTCGACACTTACCTGCATGCAGTCGAGCATGGATCTCGAGTCTCCGCGCGTTACGCTGAAGGGGAAGAAGCGGGAGACGGCCGCGGGCCGCGCGCCGTCGCACGAGCCGTTGGACTGCCGGCTGCTTAGGATTGATAAGGAAATGTTTAGGCGCTACCAGGAGCGCATAAGTCGGTCGACACTTACCTGCATGCAGTCGAGCATGGATCTCGAGTCTCCGCGCGTTACGCTGAAGGGGAAGAAGCGGGAGACGGCCGCGGGCCGCGCGCCGTCGCACGAGCCGTTGGACTGCCGGCTGCTTAGGATTGATAAGGAAATGTTTAGGCGCTACCAGGAGCGCATAAGTCGGTCGACACTTACCTGCATGCAGTCGAGCATGGATCTCGAGTCTCCGCGCGTTACGCTGAAGGGGAAGAAGCGGGAGACGGCCGCGGGCCGCGCGCCGTCGCACGAGCCGTTGGACTGCCGGCTGCTTAGGATTGATAAGGAAATGTTTAGGCGCTACCAGGAGCGCATAAGTCGGTCGACACTTACCTGCATGCAGTCGAGCATGGATCTCGAGTCTCCGCGCGTTACGCTGAAGGGGAAGAAGCGGGAGACGGCCGCGGGCCGCGCGCCGTCGCACGAGCCGTTGGACTGCCGGCTGCTTAGGATTGATAAGGAAATGTTTAGGCGCTACCAGGAGCGCATAAGTCGGTCGACACTTACCTGCATGCAGTCGAGCATGGATCTCGAGTCTCCGCGCGTTACGCTGAAGGGGAAGAAGCGGGAGACGGCCGCGGGCCGCGCGCCGTCGCACGAGCCGTTGGACTGCCGGCTGCTTAGGATTGATAAGGAAATGTTTAGGCGCTACCAGGAGCGCATAAGTCGGTCGACACTTACCTGCATGCAGTCGAGCATGGATCTCGAGTCTCCGCGCGTTACGCTGAAGGGGAAGAAGCGGGAGACGGCCGCGGGCCGCGCGCCGTCGCACGAGCCGTTGGACTGCCGGCTGCTTAGGATTGATAAGGAAATGTTTAGGCGCTACCAGGAGCGCATAAGTCGGTCGACACTTACCTGCATGCAGTCGAGCATGGATCTCGAGTCTCCGCGCGTTACGCTGAAGGGGAAGAAGCGGGAGACGGCCGCGGGCCGCGCGCCGTCGCACGAGCCGTTGGACTGCCGGCTGCTTAGGATTGATAAGGAAATGTTTAGGCGCTACCAGGAGCGCATAAGTCGGTCGACACTTACCTGCATGCAGTCGAGCATGGATCTCGAGTCTCCGCGCGTTACGCTGAAGGGGAAGAAGCGGGAGACGGCCGCGGGCCGCGCGCCGTCGCACGAGCCGTTGGACTGCCGGCTGCTTAGGATTGATAAGGAAATGTTTAGGCGCTACCAGGAGCGCATAAGTCGGTCGACACTTACCTGCATGCACTCGAGCATGGATCTCGAGTCTCCGCGCGTTACGCTGAAGGGGAAGAAGCGGGAGACGGCCGCGGGCCGCGCGCCGTCGCACGAGCCGTTGGACTGCCGGCTGCTTAGGATTGATAAGGAAATGTTTAGGCGCTACCAGGAGCGCATAAGTCGGTCGACACTTACCTGCATGCAGTCGAGCATGGATCTCGAGTCTCCGCGCGTTACGCTGAAGGGGAAGAAGCGGGAGACGGCCGCGGGCCGCGCGCCGTCGCACGAGCCGTTGGACTGCCGGCTGCTTAGGATTGATAAGGAAATGTTTAGGCGCTACCAGGAGCGCATAAGTCGGTCGACACTTACCTGCATGCAGTCGAGCATGGATCTCGAGTCTCCGCGCGTTACGCTGAAGGGGAAGAAGCGGGAGACGGCCGCGGGCCGCGCGCCGTCGCACGAGCCGTTGGACTGCCGGCTGCTTAGGATTGATAAGGAAATGTTTAGGCGCTACCAGGAGCGCATAAGTCGGTCGACACTTACCTGCATGCACTCGAGCATGGATCTCGAGTCTCCGCGCGTTACGCTGAAGGGGAAGAAGCGGGAGACGGCCGCGGGCCGCGCGCCGTCGCACGAGCCGTTGGACTGCCGGCTGCTTAGGATTGATAAGGAAATGTTTAGGCGCTACCAGGAGCGCATAAGTCGGTCGACACTTACCTGCATGCAGTCGAGCATGGATCTCGAGTCTCCGCGCGTTACGCTGAAGGGGAAGAAGCGGGAGACGGCCGCGGGCCGCGCGCCGTCGCACGAGCCGTTGGACTGCCGGCTGCTTAGGATTGATAAGGAAATGTTTAGGCGCTACCAGGAGCGCATAAGTCGGTCGACACTTACCTGCATGCAGTCGAGCATGGATCTCGAGTCTCCGCGCGTTACGCTGAAGGGGAAGAAGCGGGAGACGGCCGCGGGCCGCGCGCCGTCGCACGAGCCGTTGGACTGCCGGCTGCTTAGGATTGATAAGGAAATGTTTAGGCGCTACCAGGAGCGCATAAGTCGGTCGACACTTACCTGCATGCAGTCGAGCATGGATCTCGAGTCTCCGCGCGTTACGCTGAAGGGGAAGAAGCGGGAGACGGCCGCGGGCCGCGCGCCGTCGCACGAGCCGTTGGACTGCCGGCTGCTTAGGATTGATAAGGAAATGTTTAGGCGCTACCAGGAGCGCATAAGTCGGTCGACACTTACCTGCATGCACTCGAGCATGGATCTCGAGTCTCCGCGCGTTACGCTGAAGGGGAAGAAGCGGGAGACGGCCGCGGGCCGCGCGCCGTCGCACGAGCCGTTGGACTGCCGGCTGCTTAGGATTGATAAGGAAATGTTTAGGCGCTACCAGGAGCGCATAAGTCGGTCGACACTTACCTGCATGCAGTCGAGCATGGATCTCGAGTCTCCGCGCGTTACGCTGAAGGGGAAGAAGCGGGAGACGGCCGCGGGCCGCGCGCCGTCGCACGAGCCGTTGGACTGCCGGCTGCTTAGGATTGATAAGGAAATGTTTAGGCGCTACCAGGAGCGCATAAGTCGGTCGACACTTACCTGCATGCAGTCGAGCATGGATCTCGAGTCTCCGCGCGTTACGCTGAAGGGGAAGAAGCGGGAGACGGCCGCGGGCCGCGCGCCGTCGCACGAGCCGTTGGACTGCCGGCTGCTTAGGATTGATAAGGAAATGTTTAGGCGCTACCAGGAGCGCATAAGTCGGTCGACACTTACCTGCATGCAGTCGAGCATGGATCTCGAGTCTCCGCGCGTTACGCTGAAGGGGAAGAAGCGGGAGACGGCCGCGGGCCGCGCGCCGTCGCACGAGCCGTTGGACTGCCGGCTGCTTAGGATTGATAAGGAAATGTTTAGGCGCTACCAGGAGCGCATAAGTCGGTCGACACTTACCTGCATGCAGTCGAGCATGGATCTCGAGTCTCCGCGCGTTACGCTGAAGGGGAAGAAGCGGGAGACGGCCGCGGGCCGCGCGCCGTCGCACGAGCCGTTGGACTGCCGGCTGCTTAGGATTGATAAGGAAATGTTTAGGCGCTACCAGGAGCGCATAAGTCGGTCGACACTTACCTGCATGCAGTCGAGCATGGATCTCGAGTCTCCGCGCGTTACGCTGAAGGGGAAGAAGCGGGAGACGGCCGCGGGCCGCGCGCCGTCGCACGAGCCGTTGGACTGCCGGCTGCTTAGGATTGATAAGGAAATGTTTAGGCGCTACCAGGAGCGCATAAGTCGGTCGACACTTACCTGCATGCAGTCGAGCATGGATCTCGAGTCTCCGCGCGTTACGCTGAAGGGGAAGAAGCGGGAGACGGCCGCGGGCCGCGCGCCGTCGCACGAGCCGTTGGACTGCCGGCTGCTTAGGATTGATAAGGAAATGTTTAGGCGCTACCAGGAGCGCATAAGTCGGTCGACACTTACCTGCATGCAGTCGAGCATGGATCTCGAGTCTCCGCGCGTTACGCTGAAGGGGAAGAAGCGGGAGACGGCCGCGGGCCGCGCGCCGTCGCACGAGCCGTTGGACTGCCGGCTGCTTAGGATTGATAAGGAAATGTTTAGGCGCTACCAGGAGCGCATAAGTCGGTCGACACTTACCTGCATGCAGTCGAGCATGGATCTCGAGTCTCCGCGCGTTACGCTGAAGGGGAAGAAGCGGGAGACGGCCGCGGGCCGCGCGCCGTCGCACGAGCCGTTGGACTGCCGGCTGCTTAGGATTGATAAGGAAATGTTTAGGCGCTACCAGGAGCGCATAAGTCGGTCGACACTTACCTGCATGCACTCGAGCATGGATCTCGAGTCTCCGCGCGTTACGCTGAAGGGGAAGAAGCGGGAGACGGCCGCGGGCCGCGCGCCGTCGCACGAGCCGTTGGACTGCCGGCTGCTTAGGATTGATAAGGAAATGTTTAGGCGCTACCAGGAGCGCATAAGTCGGTCGACACTTACCTGCATGCAGTCGAGCATGGATCTCGAGTCTCCGCGCGTTACGCTGAAGGGGAAGAAGCGGGAGACGGCCGCGGGCCGCGCGCCGTCGCACGAGCCGTTGGACTGCCGGCTGCTTAGGATTGATAAGGAAATGTTTAGGCGCTACCAGGAGCGCATAAGTCGGTCGACACTTACCTGCATGCAGTCGAGCATGGATCTCGAGTCTCCGCGCGTTACGCTGAAGGGGAAGAAGCGGGAGACGGCCGCGGGCCGCGCGCCGTCGCACGAGCCGTTGGACTGCCGGCTGCTTAGGATTGATAAGGAAATGTTTAGGCGCTACCAGGAGCGCATAAGTCGGTCGACACTTACCTGCATGCAGTCGAGCATGGATCTCGAGTCTCCGCGCGTTACGCTGAAGGGGAAGAAGCGGGAGACGGCCGCGGGCCGCGCGCCGTCGCACGAGCCGTTGGACTGCCGGCTGCTTAGGATTGATAAGGAAATGTTTAGGCGCTACCAGGAGCGCATAAGTCGGTCGACACTTACCTGCATGCAGTCGAGCATGGATCTCGAGTCTCCGCGCGTTACGCTGAAGGGGAAGAAGCGGGAGACGGCCGCGGGCCGCGCGCCGTCGCACGAGCCGTTGGACTGCCGGCTGCTTAGGATTGATAAGGAAATGTTTAGGCGCTACCAGGAGCGCATAAGTCGGTCGACACTTACCTGCATGCAGTCGAGCATGGATCTCGAGTCTCCGCGCGTTACGCTGAAGGGGAAGAAGCGGGAGACGGCCGCGGGCCGCGCGCCGTCGCACGAGCCGTTGGACTGCCGGCTGCTTAGGATTGATAAGGAAATGTTTAGGCGCTACCAGGAGCGCATAAGTCGGTCGACACTTACCTGCATGCAGTCGAGCATGGATCTCGAGTCTCCGCGCGTTACGCTGAAGGGGAAGAAGCGGGAGACGGCCGCGGGCCGCGCGCCGTCGCACGAGCCGTTGGACTGCCGGCTGCTTAGGATTGATAAGGAAATGTTTAGGCGCTACCAGGAGCGCATAAGTCGGTCGACACTTACCTGCATGCAGTCGAGCATGGATCTCGAGTCTCCGCGCGTTACGCTGAAGGGGAAGAAGCGGGAGACGGCCGCGGGCCGCGCGCCGTCGCACGAGCCGTTGGACTGCCGGCTGCTTAGGATTGATAAGGAAATGTTTAGGCGCTACCAGGAGCGCATAAGTCGGTCGACACTTACCTGCATGCAGTCGAGCATGGATCTCGAGTCTCCGCGCGTTACGCTGAAGGGGAAGAAGCGGGAGACGGCCGCGGGCCGCGCGCCGTCGCACGAGCCGTTGGACTGCCGGCTGCTTAGGATTGATAAGGAAATGTTTAGGCGCTACCAGGAGCGCATAAGTCGGTCGACACTTACCTGCATGCAGTCGAGCATGGATCTCGAGTCTCCGCGCGTTACGCTGAAGGGGAAGAAGCGGGAGACGGCCGCGGGCCGCGCGCCGTCGCACGAGCCGTTGGACTGCCGGCTGCTTAGGATTGATAAGGAAATGTTTAGGCGCTACCAGGAGCGCATAAGTCGGTCGACACTTACCTGCATGCAGTCGAGCATGGATCTCGAGTCTCCGCGCGTTACGCTGAAGGGGAAGAAGCGGGAGACGGCCGCGGGCCGCGCGCCGTCGCACGAGCCGTTGGACTGCCGGCTGCTTAGGATTGATAAGGAAATGTTTAGGCGCTACCAGGAGCGCATAAGTCGGTCGACACTTACCTGCATGCAGTCGAGCATGGATCTCGAGTCTCCGCGCGTTACGCTGAAGGGGAAGAAGCGGGAGACGGCCGCGGGCCGCGCGCCGTCGCACGAGCCGTTGGACTGCCGGCTGCTTAGGATTGATAAGGAAATGTTTAGGCGCTACCAGGAGCGCATAAGTCGGTCGACACTTACCTGCATGCAGTCGAGCATGGATCTCGAGTCTCCGCGCGTTACGCTGAAGGGGAAGAAGCGGGAGACGGCCGCGGGCCGCGCGCCGTCGCACGAGCCGTTGGACTGCCGGCTGCTTAGGATTGATAAGGAAATGTTTAGGCGCTACCAGGAGCGCATAAGTCGGTCGACACTTACCTGCATGCAGTCGAGCATGGATCTCGAGTCTCCGCGCGTTACGCTGAAGGGGAAGAAGCGGGAGACGGCCGCGGGCCGCGCGCCGTCGCACGAGCCGTTGGACTGCCGGCTGCTTAGGATTGATAAGGAAATGTTTAGGCGCTACCAGGAGCGCATAAGTCGGTCGACACTTACCTGCATGCAGTCGAGCATGGATCTCGAGTCTCCGCGCGTTACGCTGAAGGGGAAGAAGCGGGAGACGGCCGCGGGCCGCGCGCCGTCGCACGAGCCGTTGGACTGCCGGCTGCTTAGGATTGATAAGGAAATGTTTAGGCGCTACCAGGAGCGCATAAGTCGGTCGACACTTACCTGCATGCAGTCGAGCATGGATCTCGAGTCTCCGCGCGTTACGCTGAAGGGGAAGAAGCGGGAGACGGCCGCGGGCCGCGCGCCGTCGCACGAGCCGTTGGACTGCCGGCTGCTTAGGATTGATAAGGAAATGTTTAGGCGCTACCAGGAGCGCATAAGTCGGTCGACACTTACCTGCATGCAGTCGAGCATGGATCTCGAGTCTCCGCGCGTTACGCTGAAGGGGAAGAAGCGGGAGACGGCCGCGGGCCGCGCGCCGTCGCACGAGCCGTTGGACTGCCGGCTGCTTAGGATTGATAAGGAAATGTTTAGGCGCTACCAGGAGCGCATAAGTCGGTCGACACTTACCTGCATGCAGTCGAGCATGGATCTCGAGTCTCCGCGCGTTACGCTGAAGGGGAAGAAGCGGGAGACGGCCGCGGGCCGCGCGCCGTCGCACGAGCCGTTGGACTGCCGGCTGCTTAGGATTGATAAGGAAATGTTTAGGCGCTACCAGGAGCGCATAAGTCGGTCGACACTTACCTGCATGCAGTCGAGCATGGATCTCGAGTCTCCGCGCGTTACGCTGAAGGGGAAGAAGCGGGAGACGGCCGCGGGCCGCGCGCCGTCGCACGAGCCGTTGGACTGCCGGCTGCTTAGGATTGATAAGGAAATGTTTAGGCGCTACCAGGAGCGCATAAGTCGGTCGACACTTACCTGCATGCAGTCGAGCATGGATCTCGAGTCTCCGCGCGTTACGCTGAAGGGGAAGAAGCGGGAGACGGCCGCGGGCCGCGCGCCGTCGCACGAGCCGTTGGACTGCCGGCTGCTTAGGATTGATAAGGAAATGTTTAGGCGCTACCAGGAGCGCATAAGTCGGTCGACACTTACCTGCATGCAGTCGAGCATGGATCTCGAGTCTCCGCGCGTTACGCTGAAGGGGAAGAAGCGGGAGACGGCCGCGG
Organism: Epinotia brunnichana; assembly: GCA_963854355.1. NCBI lineage: Eukaryota > Metazoa > Arthropoda > Insecta > Lepidoptera > Tortricidae > Epinotia > Epinotia brunnichana. The sequence goes on along the minus strand of OY977951.1, from coordinate 26,511,095 downwards.
GCCGCGCGCCGTCGCACGAGCCGTTGGACTGCCGGCTGCTTAGGATTGATAAGGAAATGTTTAGGCGCTACCAGGAGCGCATAAGTCGGTCGACACTTACCTGCATGCAGTCGAGCATGGATCTCGAGTCTCCGCGCGTTACGCTGAAGGGGAAGAAGCGGGAGACGGCCGCGGGCCGCGCGCCGTCGCACGAGCCGTTGGACTGCCGGCTGCTTAGGATTGATAAGGAAATGTTTAGGCGCTACCAGGAGCGCATAAGTCGGTCGACACTTACCTGCATGCAGTCGAGCATGGATCTCGAGTCTCCGCGCGTTACGCTGAAGGGGAAGAAGCGGGAGACGGCCGCGGGCCGCGCGCCGTCGCACGAGCCGTTGGACTGCCGGCTGCTTAGGATTGATAAGGAAATGTTTAGGCGCTACCAGGAGCGCATAAGTCGGTCGACACTTACCTGCATGCAGTCGAGCATGGATCTCGAGTCTCCGCGCGTTACGCTGAAGGGGAAGAAGCGGGAGACGGCCGCGGGCCGCGCGCCGTCGCACGAGCCGTTGGACTGCCGGCTGCTTAGGATTGATAAGGAAATGTTTAGGCGCTACCAGGAGCGCATAAGTCGGTCGACACTTACCTGCATGCAGTCGAGCATGGATCTCGAGTCTCCGCGCGTTACGCTGAAGGGGAAGAAGCGGGAGACGGCCGCGGGCCGCGCGCCGTCGCACGAGCCGTTGGACTGCCGGCTGCTTAGGATTGATAAGGAAATGTTTAGGCGCTACCAGGAGCGCATAAGTCGGTCGACACTTACCTGCATGCAGTCGAGCATGGATCTCGAGTCTCCGCGCGTTACGCTGAAGGGGAAGAAGCGGGAGACGGCCGCGGGCCGCGCGCCGTCGCACGAGCCGTTGGACTGCCGGCTGCTTAGGATTGATAAGGAAATGTTTAGGCGCTACCAGGAGCGCATAAGTCGGTCGACACTTACCTGCATGCAGTCGAGCATGGATCTCGAGTCTCCGCGCGTTACGCTGAAGGGGAAGAAGCGGGAGACGGCCGCGGGCCGCGCGCCGTCGCACGAGCCGTTGGACTGCCGGCTGCTTAGGATTGATAAGGAAATGTTTAGGCGCTACCAGGAGCGCATAAGTCGGTCGACACTTACCTGCATGCAGTCGAGCATGGATCTCGAGTCTCCGCGCGTTACGCTGAAGGGGAAGAAGCGGGAGACGGCCGCGGGCCGCGCGCCGTCGCACGAGCCGTTGGACTGCCGGCTGCTTAGGATTGATAAGGAAATGTTTAGGCGCTACCAGGAGCGCATAAGTCGGTCGACACTTACCTGCATGCAGTCGAGCATGGATCTCGAGTCTCCGCGCGTTACGCTGAAGGGGAAGAAGCGGGAGACGGCCGCGGGCCGCGCGCCGTCGCACGAGCCGTTGGACTGCCGGCTGCTTAGGATTGATAAGGAAATGTTTAGGCGCTACCAGGAGCGCATAAGTCGGTCGACACTTACCTGCATGCAGTCGAGCATGGATCTCGAGTCTCCGCGCGTTACGCTGAAGGGGAAGAAGCGGGAGACGGCCGCGGGCCGCGCGCCGTCGCACGAGCCGTTGGACTGCCGGCTGCTTAGGATTGATAAGGAAATGTTTAGGCGCTACCAGGAGCGCATAAGTCGGTCGACACTTACCTGCATGCAGTCGAGCATGGATCTCGAGTCTCCGCGCGTTACGCTGAAGGGGAAGAAGCGGGAGACGGCCGCGGGCCGCGCGCCGTCGCACGAGCCGTTGGACTGCCGGCTGCTTAGGATTGATAAGGAAATGTTTAGGCGCTACCAGGAGCGCATAAGTCGGTCGACACTTACCTGCATGCAGTCGAGCATGGATCTCGAGTCTCCGCGCGTTACGCTGAAGGGGAAGAAGCGGGAGACGGCCGCGGGCCGCGCGCCGTCGCACGAGCCGTTGGACTGCCGGCTGCTTAGGATTGATAAGGAAATGTTTAGGCGCTACCAGGAGCGCATAAGTCGGTCGACACTTACCTGCATGCAGTCGAGCATGGATCTCGAGTCTCCGCGCGTTACGCTGAAGGGGAAGAAGCGGGAGACGGCCGCGGGCCGCGCGCCGTCGCACGAGCCGTTGGACTGCCGGCTGCTTAGGATTGATAAGGAAATGTTTAGGCGCTACCAGGAGCGCATAAGTCGGTCGACACTTACCTGCATGCAGTCGAGCATGGATCTCGAGTCTCCGCGCGTTACGCTGAAGGGGAAGAAGCGGGAGACGGCCGCGGGCCGCGCGCCGTCGCACGAGCCGTTGGACTGCCGGCTGCTTAGGATTGATAAGGAAATGTTTAGGCGCTACCAGGAGCGCATAAGTCGGTCGACACTTACCTGCATGCAGTCGAGCATGGATCTCGAGTCTCCGCGCGTTACGCTGAAGGGGAAGAAGCGGGAGACGGCCGCGGGCCGCGCGCCGTCGCACGAGCCGTTGGACTGCCGGCTGCTTAGGATTGATAAGGAAATGTTTAGGCGCTACCAGGAGCGCATAAGTCGGTCGACACTTACCTGCATGCAGTCGAGCATGGATCTCGAGTCTCCGCGCGTTACGCTGAAGGGGAAGAAGCGGGAGACGGCCGCGGGCCGCGCGCCGTCGCACGAGCCGTTGGACTGCCGGCTGCTTAGGATTGATAAGGAAATGTTTAGGCGCTACCAGGAGCGCATAAGTCGGTCGACACTTACCTGCATGCAGTCGAGCATGGATCTCGAGTCTCCGCGCGTTACGCTGAAGGGGAAGAAGCGGGAGACGGCCGCGGGCCGCGCGCCGTCGCACGAGCCGTTGGACTGCCGGCTGCTTAGGATTGATAAGGAAATGTTTAGGCGCTACCAGGAGCGCATAAGTCGGTCGACACTTACCTGCATGCAGTCGAGCATGGATCTCGAGTCTCCGCGCGTTACGCTGAAGGGGAAGAAGCGGGAGACGGCCGCGGGCCGCGCGCCGTCGCACGAGCCGTTGGACTGCCGGCTGCTTAGGATTGATAAGGAAATGTTTAGGCGCTACCAGGAGCGCATAAGTCGGTCGACACTTACCTGCATGCAGTCGAGCATGGATCTCGAGTCTCCGCGCGTTACGCTGAAGGGGAAGAAGCGGGAGACGGCCGCGGGCCGCGCGCCGTCGCACGAGCCGTTGGACTGCCGGCTGCTTAGGATTGATAAGGAAATGTTTAGGCGCTACCAGGAGCGCATAAGTCGGTCGACACTTACCTGCATGCAGTCGAGCATGGATCTCGAGTCTCCGCGCGTTACGCTGAAGGGGAAGAAGCGGGAGACGGCCGCGGGCCGCGCGCCGTCGCACGAGCCGTTGGACTGCCGGCTGCTTAGGATTGATAAGGAAATGTTTAGGCGCTACCAGGAGCGCATAAGTCGGTCGACACTTACCTGCATGCAGTCGAGCATGGATCTCGAGTCTCCGCGCGTTACGCTGAAGGGGAAGAAGCGGGAGACGGCCGCGGGCCGCGCGCCGTCGCACGAGCCGTTGGACTGCCGGCTGCTTAGGATTGATAAGGAAATGTTTAGGCGCTACCAGGAGCGCATAAGTCGGTCGACACTTACCTGCATGCAGTCGAGCATGGATCTCGAGTCTCCGCGCGTTACGCTGAAGGGGAAGAAGCGGGAGACGGCCGCGGGCCGCGCGCCGTCGCACGAGCCGTTGGACTGCCGGCTGCTTAGGATTGATAAGGAAATGTTTAGGCGCTACCAGGAGCGCATAAGTCGGTCGACACTTACCTGCATGCAGTCGAGCATGGATCTCGAGTCTCCGCGCGTTACGCTGAAGGGGAAGAAGCGGGAGACGGCCGCGGGCCGCGCGCCGTCGCACGAGCCGTTGGACTGCCGGCTGCTTAGGATTGATAAGGAAATGTTTAGGCGCTACCAGGAGCGCATAAGTCGGTCGACACTTACCTGCATGCAGTCGAGCATGGATCTCGAGTCTCCGCGCGTTACGCTGAAGGGGAAGAAGCGGGAGACGGCCGCGGGCCGCGCGCCGTCGCACGAGCCGTTGGACTGCCGGCTGCTTAGGATTGATAAGGAAATGTTTAGGCGCTACCAGGAGCGCATAAGTCGGTCGACACTTACCTGCATGCAGTCGAGCATGGATCTCGAGTCTCCGCGCGTTACGCTGAAGGGGAAGAAGCGGGAGACGGCCGCGGGCCGCGCGCCGTCGCACGAGCCGTTGGACTGCCGGCTGCTTAGGATTGATAAGGAAATGTTTAGGCGCTACCAGGAGCGCATAAGTCGGTCGACACTTACCTGCATGCAGTCGAGCATGGATCTCGAGTCTCCGCGCGTTACGCTGAAGGGGAAGAAGCGGGAGACGGCCGCGGGCCGCGCGCCGTCGCACGAGCCGTTGGACTGCCGGCTGCTTAGGATTGATAAGGAAATGTTTAGGCGCTACCAGGAGCGCATAAGTCGGTCGACACTTACCTGCATGCAGTCGAGCATGGATCTCGAGTCTCCGCGCGTTACGCTGAAGGGGAAGAAGCGGGAGACGGCCGCGGGCCGCGCGCCGTCGCACGAGCCGTTGGACTGCCGGCTGCTTAGGATTGATAAGGAAATGTTTAGGCGCTACCAGGAGCGCATAAGTCGGTCGACACTTACCTGCATGCAGTCGAGCATGGATCTCGAGTCTCCGCGCGTTACGCTGAAGGGGAAGAAGCGGGAGACGGCCGCGGGCCGCGCGCCGTCGCACGAGCCGTTGGACTGCCGGCTGCTTAGGATTGATAAGGAAATGTTTAGGCGCTACCAGGAGCGCATAAGTCGGTCGACACTTACCTGCATGCAGTCGAGCATGGATCTCGAGTCTCCGCGCGTTACGCTGAAGGGGAAGAAGCGGGAGACGGCCGCGGGCCGCGCGCCGTCGCACGAGCCGTTGGACTGCCGGCTGCTTAGGATTGATAAGGAAATGTTTAGGCGCTACCAGGAGCGCATAAGTCGGTCGACACTTACCTGCATGCAGTCGAGCATGGATCTCGAGTCTCCGCGCGTTACGCTGAAGGGGAAGAAGCGGGAGACGGCCGCGGGCCGCGCGCCGTCGCACGAGCCGTTGGACTGCCGGCTGCTTAGGATTGATAAGGAAATGTTTAGGCGCTACCAGGAGCGCATAAGTCGGTCGACACTTACCTGCATGCAGTCGAGCATGGATCTCGAGTCTCCGCGCGTTACGCTGAAGGGGAAGAAGCGGGAGACGGCCGCGGGCCGCGCGCCGTCGCACGAGCCGTTGGACTGCCGGCTGCTTAGGATTGATAAGGAAATGTTTAGGCGCTACCAGGAGCGCATAAGTCGGTCGACACTTACCTGCATGCAGTCGAGCATGGATCTCGAGTCTCCGCGCGTTACGCTGAAGGGGAAGAAGCGGGAGACGGCCGCGGGCCGCGCGCCGTCGCACGAGCCGTTGGACTGCCGACTGCTTAGGATTGATAAGGAAATGTTTAGGCGCTACCAGGAGCGCATAAGTCGGTCGACACTTACCTGCATGCAGTCGAGCATGGATCTCGAGTCTCCGCGCGTTACGCTGAAGGGGAAGAAGCGGGAGACGGCCGCGGGCCGCGCGCCGTCGCACGAGCCGTTGGACTGCCGGCTGCTTAGGATTGATAAGGAAATGTTTAGGCGCTACCAGGAGCGCATAAGTCGGTCGACACTTACCTGCATGCAGTCGAGCATGGATCTCGAGTCTCCGCGCGTTACGCTGAAGGGGAAGAAGCGGGAGACGGCCGCGGGCCGCGCGCCGTCGCACGAGCCGTTGGACTGCCGGCTGCTTAGGATTGATAAGGAAATGTTTAGGCGCTACCAGGAGCGCATAAGTCGGTCGACACTTACCTGCATGCAGTCGAGCATGGATCTCGAGTCTCCGCGCGTTACGCTGAAGGGGAAGAAGCGGGAGACGGCCGCGGGCCGCGCGCCGTCGCACGAGCCGTTGGACTGCCGGCTGCTTAGGATTGATAAGGAAATGTTTAGGCGCTACCAGGAGCGCATAAGTCGGTCGACACTTACCTGCATGCAGTCGAGCATGGATCTCGAGTCTCCGCGCGTTACGCTGAAGGGGAAGAAGCGGGAGACGGCCGCGGGCCGCGCGCCGTCGCACGAGCCGTTGGACTGCCGGCTGCTTAGGATTGATAAGGAAATGTTTAGGCGCTACCAGGAGCGCATAAGTCGGTCGACACTTACCTGCATGCAGTCGAGCATGGATCTCGAGTCTCCGCGCGTTACGCTGAAGGGGAAGAAGCGGGAGACGGCCGCGGGCCGCGCGCCGTCGCACGAGCCGTTGGACTGCCGGCTGCTTAGGATTGATAAGGAAATGTTTAGGCGCTACCAGGAGCGCATAAGTCGGTCGACACTTACCTGCATGCAGTCGAGCATGGATCTCGAGTCTCCGCGCGTTACGCTGAAGGGGAAGAAGCGGGAGACGGCCGCGGGCCGCGCGCCGTCGCACGAGCCGTTGGACTGCCGGCTGCTTAGGATTGATAAGGAAATGTTTAGGCGCTACCAGGAGCGCATAAGTCGGTCGACACTTACCTGCATGCAGTCGAGCATGGATCTCGAGTCTCCGCGCGTTACGCTGAAGGGGAAGAAGCGGGAGACGGCCGCGGGCCGCGCGCCGTCGCACGAGCCGTTGGACTGCCGGCTGCTTAGGATTGATAAGGAAATGTTTAGGCGCTACCAGGAGCGCATAAGTCGGTCGACACTTACCTGCATGCAGTCGAGCATGGATCTCGAGTCTCCGCGCGTTACGCTGAAGGGGAAGAAGCGGGAGACGGCCGCGGGCCGCGCGCCGTCGCACGAGCCGTTGGACTGCCGGCTGCTTAGGATTGATAAGGAAATGTTTAGGCGCTACCAGGAGCGCATAAGTCGGTCGACACTTACCTGCATGCAGTCGAGCATGGATCTCGAGTCTCCGCGCGTTACGCTGAAGGGGAAGAAGCGGGAGACGGCCGCGGGCCGCGCGCCGTCGCACGAGCCGTTGGACTGCCGGCTGCTTAGGATTGATAAGGAAATGTTTAGGCGCTACCAGGAGCGCATAAGTCGGTCGACACTTACCTGCATGCAGTCGAGCATGGATCTCGAGTCTCCGCGCGTTACGCTGAAGGGGAAGAAGCGGGAGACGGCCGCGGGCCGCGCGCCGTCGCACGAGCCGTTGGACTGCCGGCTGCTTAGGATTGATAAGGAAATGTTTAGGCGCTACCAGGAGCGCATAAGTCGGTCGACACTTACCTGCATGCAGTCGAGCATGGATCTCGAGTCTCCGCGCGTTACGCTGAAGGGGAAGAAGCGGGAGACGGCCGCGGGCCGCGCGCCGTCGCACGAGCCGTTGGACTGCCGGCTGCTTAGGATTGATAAGGAAATGTTTAGGCGCTACCAGGAGCGCATAAGTCGGTCGACACTTACCTGCATGCAGTCGAGCATGGATCTCGAGTCTCCGCGCGTTACGCTGAAGGGGAAGAAGCGGGAGACGGCCGCGGGCCGCGCGCCGTCGCACGAGCCGTTGGACTGCCGGCTGCTTAGGATTGATAAGGAAATGTTTAGGCGCTACCAGGAGCGCATAAGTCGGTCGACACTTACCTGCATGCAGTCGAGCATGGATCTCGAGTCTCCGCGCGTTACGCTGAAGGGGAAGAAGCGGGAGACGGCCGCGGGCCGCGCGCCGTCGCACGAGCCGTTGGACTGCCGGCTGCTTAGGATTGATAAGGAAATGTTTAGGCGCTACCAGGAGCGCATAAGTCGGTCGACACTTACCTGCATGCAGTCGAGCATGGATCTCGAGTCTCCGCGCGTTACGCTGAAGGGGAAGAAGCGGGAGACGGCCGCGGGCCGCGCGCCGTCGCACGAGCCGTTGGACTGCCGGCTGCTTAGGATTGATAAGGAAATGTTTAGGCGCTACCAGGAGCGCATAAGTCGGTCGACACTTACCTGCATGCAGTCGAGCATGGATCTCGAGTCTCCGCGCGTTACGCTGAAGGGGAAGAAGCGGGAGACGGCCGCGGGCCGCGCGCCGTCGCACGAGCCGTTGGACTGCCGGCTGCTTAGGATTGATAAGGAAATGTTTAGGCGCTACCAGGAGCGCATAAGTCGGTCGACACTTACCTGCATGCAGTCGAGCATGGATCTCGAGTCTCCGCGCGTTACGCTGAAGGGGAAGAAGCGGGAGACGGCCGCGGGCCGCGCGCCGTCGCACGAGCCGTTGGACTGCCGGCTGCTTAGGATTGATAAGGAAATGTTTAGGCGCTACCAGGAGCGCATAAGTCGGTCGACACTTACCTGCATGCAGTCGAGCATGGATCTCGAGTCTCCGCGCGTTACGCTGAAGGGGAAGAAGCGGGAGACGGCCGCGGGCCGCGCGCCGTCGCACGAGCCGTTGGACTGCCGGCTGCTTAGGATTGATAAGGAAATGTTTAGGCGCTACCAGGAGCGCATAAGTCGGTCGACACTTACCTGCATGCAGTCGAGCATGGATCTCGAGTCTCCGCGCGTTACGCTGAAGGGGAAGAAGCGGGAGACGGCCGCGGGCCGCGCGCCGTCGCACGAGCCGTTGGACTGCCGGCTGCTTAGGATTGATAAGGAAATGTTTAGGCGCTACCAGGAGCGCATAAGTCGGTCGACACTTACCTGCATGCAGTCGAGCATGGATCTCGAGTCTCCGCGCGTTACGCTGAAGGGGAAGAAGCGGGAGACGGCCGCGGGCCGCGCGCCGTCGCACGAGCCGTTGGACTGCCGGCTGCTTAGGATTGATAAGGAAATGTTTAGGCGCTACCAGGAGCGCATAAGTCGGTCGACACTTACCTGCATGCAGTCGAGCATGGATCTCGAGTCTCCGCGCGTTACGCTGAAGGGGAAGAAGCGGGAGACGGCCGCGGGCCGCGCGCCGTCGCACGAGCCGTTGGACTGCCGGCTGCTTAGGATTGATAAGGAAATGTTTAGGCGCTACCAGGAGCGCATAAGTCGGTCGACACTTACCTGCATGCAGTCGAGCATGGATCTCGAGTCTCCGCGCGTTACGCTGAAGGGGAAGAAGCGGGAGACGGCCGCGGGCCGCGCGCCGTCGCACGAGCCGTTGGACTGCCGGCTGCTTAGGATTGATAAGGAAATGTTTAGGCGCTACCAGGAGCGCATAAGTCGGTCGACACTTACCTGCATGCAGTCGAGCATGGATCTCGAGTCTCCGCGCGTTACGCTGAAGGGGAAGAAGCGGGAGACGGCCGCGGGCCGCGCGCCGTCGCACGAGCCGTTGGACTGCCGGCTGCTTAGGATTGATAAGGAAATGTTTAGGCGCTACCAGGAGCGCATAAGTCGGTCGACACTTACCTGCATGCAGTCGAGCATGGATCTCGAGTCTCCGCGCGTTACGCTGAAGGGGAAGAAGCGGGAGACGGCCGCGGGCCGCGCGCCGTCGCACGAGCCGTTGGACTGCCGGCTGCTTAGGATTGATAAGGAAATGTTTAGGCGCTACCAGGAGCGCATAAGTCGGTCGACACTTACCTGCATGCAGTCGAGCATGGATCTCGAGTCTCCGCGCGTTACGCTGAAGGGGAAGAAGCGGGAGACGGCCGCGGGCCGCGCGCCGTCGCACGAGCCGTTGGACTGCCGGCTGCTTAGGATTGATAAGGAAATGTTTAGGCGCTACCAGGAGCGCATAAGTCGGTCGACACTTACCTGCATGCAGTCGAGCATGGATCTCGAGTCTCCGCGCGTTACGCTGAAGGGGAAGAAGCGGGAGACGGCCGCGGGCCGCGCGCCGTCGCACGAGCCGTTGGACTGCCGGCTGCTTAGGATTGATAAGGAAATGTTTAGGCGCTACCAGGAGCGCATAAGTCGGTCGACACTTACCTGCATGCAGTCGAGCATGGATCTCGAGTCTCCGCGCGTTACGCTGAAGGGGAAGAAGCGGGAGACGGCCGCGGGCCGCGCGCCGTCGCACGAGCCGTTGGACTGCCGGCTGCTCATGATCGACAGGGAAGACAGCTTCTCGTTCAGTCGTTGTATCTGTCGATAATCATTCTTTTAGATTGCGTTCAAAGGCAACGATAAAGCAAGTCGACACGATCAATAAGATAAGGAATCGGGACGCACACAGAAATTTGTAACAGTAACAGACAGAACTGGTCGGCTAGTACCAGGGCCGCATGAACGCAGAAGAGAACTCACATCGCTAAGTACAGAGCAGTTGAAGACGTGGTACTGCACGGGCCCGGCGTGGCCCGAGTCGAGCGGCAGCAGCCAGCGCTCGTAGCACTGCGACCACAGCTCCATGCCCGCTACGGAGGTGCACGGCTCTAGTCGGGGCTCCGAAGGCTTTGTGTAACAATAGCAGACAGAACTGGTCGGCTAGTACCAGGGCCGCATGAACGCAGAAGAGAACTCACATCGCTAAGTACAGAGCAGTTGAAGACGTGGTACTGCACGGGCCCGGCGTGGCCCGAGTCGAGCGGCAGCAGCCAGCGCTCGTAGCACTGCGACCACAGCTCCATGCCCGCTACGGAGGTGCACGGCTCTAGTCGGGGCTCCGAAGGCTTTGTGTAACAATAGCAGACAGAACTGGTCGGCTAGTACCAGGGCCGCATGAACGCAGAAGAGAACTCACATCGCTAAGTACAGAGCAGTTGAAGACGTGGTACTGCACGGGCCCGGCGTGGCCCGAGTCGAGCGGCAGCAGCCAGCGCTCGTAGCACTGCGACCACAGCTCCATGCCCGCTACGGAGGTGCACGGCTCTAGTCGGGGCTCCGAAGGCTTTGATGTGGTAGCTGTGCAACAGTATGCAATGTTATTTATAGATGCTGTGATAATGTGTCTCAAGGGAGCAACATGACATATTTACGGTGAGGGCGGTATATTTAATCTTGAGCGTAATGAGGGATTCAACTGTTTACGCTCAAGTCGGAAATAATTTTGCCACCGAGTGGAACATATTGCTATTCGCACCCTCTGTGAGGAAAATTGTAAGGAATAACAGGGAAGAAAAGTAAAACTATTCAGGGCAACAATGATTATTTTTGAATAGCAGGTGTGATAAATAATTTTTCACACCTCTCATTCAGAAAAGTAAGTTTTGGTCCCCGACGAGAGGGAGCAAAATGCTACTTTTCTGTTCAAGCTACTTTTTTAATTTATTCATTGGCTTGTAGCATTTACGCAATGTGCCAATAGAATCTTGTAATTTCATCGTAATCGACAAACGTATATATATCATCATCATCATCATATCAGCCGAAAGACGTCCACTGCTGGACATAGGCCTCCCCCAAAGAGTGCCAAAATGACCGGTCCTGCGCCACCCGAATCCAGCGGACTCCCGCGACCTTTACCAGGTCATCAGTCCACCTTCTACCCACGCCGCGCCTTCCGGTACGTGGTCGCCACTCGAGAACCTTTCCGCCCCAACGGCCATCGGTTCTACGTGCAATGTACGTATATATATATATAATATGAGGATATATATATATTTTTTTGTTGTTTTGTTTGTTTTTGTTTGTTTTTTTTTCTTTGTATTTTGTTTTTTTAGGGTTTTTTTGTTTGTTTCAGTTTTTATTGTTTTTTTTAGTTTTTTTGTATTTTTTTCAGTTGTTTGTTTTTTGTTCGTTTTTTTTGTTTTTTTCGTTTGTTTCAATTGTTTTTTTTTGTTTTTTTGTTGTTTATGTTTTTTTTGTTGCTTGATTTTGTTTGATTTTTTTTTGCCGTTATTTGGTTTTTTTTTTTGTTTTTTTGTTGGTTTTTTTTTTTTTTTCGTTTTTAGTTTTTTTTTTTTTTTTGTTACTTTTTGTTTTTGTTTTGGTTTTTTGATGTTTTTTAATTTTTTTGTATTTTTGTTATTTTTTAGTTTTTCTGTTTTTGTTGTATTCTTTGTATTTTTTTTTATTTTTTAGGTTTTTTTGTTATTTTCGTTTTTTGTTTCGTGTGTTTTTTGGTTTTCTTTTTTTTTCTTTTTACTTCCTTTTTGATCTTTTATTTTGTTATTTTTTGTTTTTTTTTTGCTAATGTTTTCCTCATAGTCGGTGTGAAAAGTTACATGTGTCACTCAGGAGCAAAATTATTTTCGTCTTGGGCGTTAACACTTGAATCCCTCACTACGCTCAGGATCCTACGTTAGATTCCCGCGCTACGCTCAAGATTCTATTGTAGGATCCCTCGCTACGTTCAGGATTCAATACACCGCCCTCGCCGTAAATATACTAACTATTTTGCTCCCTTGTGACACAAATAACTATGGTGGTTGTAGGGTCACTGAGTCGAAAAATGATGGGAAATCCATAATACCCAAGCGATGGTGGTGTTGCCAAAAAGATTATTTGAATGAATTTCACGATGCAATAAGTATGGGCGACTTACATATCCTTTGCTTCGGTGTCAACGCAGGTTTATCCAACATGTAGAGCGGATTGTAAAACAAGGCTCTGTCTTTCTCCTCAAACTGCTCGCCCCAGTCCCAGACAGGCCTTTGGACGAAATTCTGAAAAACAGAATAGTTTGACTTTTATTCAACAAATACTATCATTATCATAGTTTTTCCACTAGCGAATTACTATCGGCGATAAATTCTACCGATCTCAGTATCCCGTACCCTTACAGGATATTATTTTCAGATATCAGTTCGCCTTTGTACCCATTTTTTATCTGTATTTTTTACCTCTGCCTTGCGTACAATAAAGTATTTCGTACGTACGTATACTAGGAGCATATTGCGAGCGATGAGCAAAGGCAGCAACGACCAGGAGGTCAGAAACACATAAAGGATGGTAGCAAACTCGCTTGAAGGCGAACGCATGCCTAGAATTGTATCTTAGCTACCTCGCTACGCTACGCTGTGGGCAGCGTCGTGAGGCAGCTCCCCGTGAACTAGACCCGTCGAGACACAGCCGCTACCAGGAGTCCAGAAACAAAAGAAACTCAACATCTCGCTTGAAGACGAATCAAGCAAGCGCATTTTAGCTTAGCAACAGCGAGTTCTCTATCCCTCGCGTGCGCAGTCCCACAAGGTCGTAAGGTAGGTATCGGTGAACTAGAACCGTTCGTACTGTAACTACCAGGAGCCCAGAAAGAAAAAGAAGAAACTCAACACCTCGCTCGAAGACGGATAGAGCCAACTCATTGGTCTTACCTTAGCAACGGCGAGTTCTCGGTCCCTCGGGCAGTTGAAGAGGAACGTGTCGAACAGATGATTGTGCGCGCAGTCCCACAAGGTAGTGAGGTAGGTCTCGGAGAATTGGAACTTGTCCGGGAACTGCTGCAGCAGCTGCCACACGCAGTCCAAGAACAGCAGGAAGACGGGCGCCGTCTGTGCCGCTGAGGTGTCCTTCGAGTCTTTCGGGTTCCCGGGCCGGGGCAGACCGAACCTTGGAAAAAAGTGTTTTTAGACTTTAACAAGATATGGATAGCAAAGAGCTTCTAAAGATGTGTGTGCATTAAAATAATATTAATTTACACAATAATATACACTAGACATGCTTCGACCATAAGTGTGCCACCCTGGCCTCGTATTATAGCCGGACCTCGCCTTCAGCTCGGCCGGCTAAATCATACTCGTCCAGGATGGCTTACTTACTGGTCTCTGCAGTAATGTACTATTCCCTTAGACGACAATGATACTAAGGTACTTAAATCGTGACGTTAAAATCGATTGGTCCTTATATCCTCGTGTAATTGCTACCTTATTTGCTTAGGTGAAATAGGGCCAGGCCGGCTGGTAGAATTCTCTATCGGAGAGTTCGGAATTTGAATTACTAAATTTTCTAAATGGTTGCACGATTACATGAATCTCGCACGAAAATACCACACAACGTTAGTTTAGTCAAAATTTTCACTGGACGGAGTTAATTTAATCCGATCAAAAAGTACCATGCAAAACAAAAGCAGCATACCTGTCGCAGAAGGGATGTCCGAGCGCGACCCACTCTTTCTGGACGAGCGACTGGAAGCCCGAGATGGTCCTGAAGTGCGGATCTAGCAGTAGCTGCGTGAGGCACGACACTATCGCGCAGTAGTCCACACCATCACCTACGACACACATACACACAAAGTGTATACAGGGTTATTTTAGAGTAGAAAAGCGGATTAAAGCGGAAGTTGATTGCAACATAACGCATATTATGCAAAAGTGATTCGTTTCGCATCCGCACAGTCCCACAAGGTCGTGATATAGGTTACAGAGAACTGCCGCTACCAGGAGTCCAGAAACAGAAGAAGGTCGCAGCCGCGAGTAGTAGTGAGTGCGTCCTGCCAGTACAACTTCACAAGGCCTACCTTCCTGCAGCACAACGGTGACGTTGTCGGCGAGGTGGCGAGCGGCCTCGTCCGCGAAGGCCACGCAGCTGGCCGCGTGCCGCAGCCACCGGCTCGACTCCATCAGGGAGTAATACTGCGAGTCTTGGACCTGGGATACAATGCTTCGTATAAGTTCCTTTGCATTGAGTTACATGCATAGAGCAGACATACTCTCGCTGCAGAGCGGTTACATACGGCGACTTTTTGCTGCACTACAAAGGCAACACAGTATCGATGCAGATTCTGACCTACGGCAAGTGTCGCACGTAAGTATCGCTGCAAAGAATCACCGTGTGTAACCGCTTTAAGTTTGCATATAAAATTGATGCAAGTGGCAGGAACTAATACAGATATTCCAAGATGGCGGTCTGATGGAAGACCTTAAGATAAATTTTCTAGGTAGCCAGTCTATAGGTACGTAGTAATAAGATTTGTGCGTTTTAGGAACCGGTCTGCGAACTGTAACTACCAGGAGCACGGGAACGGAATGATTGGCGCGCCTCGTGCGAAAGCGACCGTATGTACGAGTGTACTATGAGCTAGTTTTGGATTGTACCATAGATACCGAACTCTCTGTCCCTCGGTTGAACAGGTCTCCCCACCCAATCATCATTCATTTGGTTGGCGATATTGACAACTAGAATTTTTCACTAAACTGGCAATGTGAATTCTGAAATAAACCCTCATTGCTTTTCACTGACGTCTCGTATGTACGACAATTTGCACCAGTTTTAAGCAAATTAAATGTATCTTATTCTTCTACCCAGAACTTGTCTACAGTACTAGCGAACTGAAACCCGACAATGGTACCGACACGCCAACGTCATTGCAACAACAGAGTGCGCCATAATAGACGTTTTTGGCGCTGCAGACATGGCGACTATCAGTGTACCTGGCACTGAAGCTACCAGGAGCGCATAAGTACAAAGATGACTCACCCAGAATTCGCCGAGCGTGGTTGGCGTGCACAGGTCGACGAGCTTCTTGTAGGAGGCCTGCAGCGCGGCTAGCGCCGGCAGCGGCAGCGGGCCCGAGGTACCGCCGGGCTGCGCCAAGCTGTTCCCGCACAGGTACACCACGTGGGGCGGGGTCAGCTTCGGATGGGAGCGGCGGACCTGGACACATTTGGTATAGAGGTTGGAATAAATGGGGTCAGACATATCCGAGTAGGCAAGACAGATAAAGATGTATTTGGGAAAAATATTGACTACTTTATGGTGTGGCATTGCGCGAATTGCGTTTTATCTGTTCATTACGCGGTCGAGACGCGCAACGTACTGTAGTTAGTAGGGATCACACGCAATGAATTAGTAAAACCGCACCGCAGGTCGCTTAAGACCAAAGTCGTGGCCAAGGCGTTAGGCTTGTCTACAGAGCTTAATAAACAAAACAACCAGGTGAAGCGCAAGCCGATTAAGCTCACAGCAGGCGGGTCCAACTGGAATCTTCGCGAATACCCAGCACGGTTTCCACGTTCTCAAACCGCGTTGCACTTAGTGTTGCTGGGTGTCGCAATAGGGTTGGGGGACTCTTTATTTTATTATAACCCCAAAAGAAAGAAGGCAGAGAAATATGCCTGATGACGAAAATCCGATTCAAAGTTTTAATATTGCTTGACATAGAGAGAAAACGCTCGAGACCTGTGACGTCACGGGTCTCAGTCATAGTAAATGACAATCGTTTCATGTGAAGGTGCATCTTAAAACTTTGGAAACTTATAACTTTGTGATTATTTTAATGTCTTGTGTTACTTTTTTCTCCTTGTCACTATTTTTAACCCTTTTTCGAGAAAAATCGACATTATTGTTTATTTTATTTGGAGTCACTATCCCTATTGACGCGCACACTTGGTAACCTTTTGATTCTAAAGACGTTATGTCTCCTATCAACCATCGGGTTTCTTAGACACCTATGTTATGTCTACAGACTGACCTGCTCCAACAGAACGCTCTCATGTGTGGCGGCCTGCTCCGTAGGCAGCAGCTCCGCACTCCGCAGCAGCGCGGCGCCCGCTCCGCGCCCCCACACCCACACAGGCACACGCCCCGATCTAAAGTGCCGCGCGCTCTCCATCAGATTATAGTCCAGCACGGAATTAGGCACTATCAACGTCTCCCCTGCAGTCAACATGAAGGCATCCGACGTTCCGTTGATGCACGTTATCCTCCAGTGGGGGCATTCGCACCGCTCTAGCTCCCTCTTCCAGTCCGCCGGCCGCATAAACATGTTTAAATCGGGAGGTAGCGTCGGGTAGTAAGGCTCTTTGTACTCGAAGGCGAAGAGGAGGTCGTGCCGTTTGGGGAACGCGTGGTGGATTAGAGCCATGGCGACTTTGCGCCCGTGTTCGATTGGCGAGTTGGCGAAACTGAATGTGAGGACTTTCATGTTCTGGAACAGAATATATTCACATTAAGATGGTGTAACATTTATTACTCAACCTAGTCATAGTTCATAATTGAGCTGTTGAATAATGTTAGAGAGAGAATGAAACTAACGATAGATCAATATCGCTCATCCTATGCAGGCTACCCAACAGATCGTCATATTCTAGGACGCGGCTTAGATAGTCAGATGGAGACAACATTACCGACAAGAATTCTTAAATTTTTATAGATAGACAGTTAAATTAACAAGTTTTGCAAGCTGTTGGTTTTCCAATAAACAAACGTCCGAGTGCTCGACGCTGTAGTCACTCTATGTCAAAGCAATATGGGTTAAATTCGAAGTGCGAGGATTTTTCTTCATTCGAATTTAAGCCATGTCGCTTTGACATAGAGTGGCCATGCCATATACTAGTGCAGCGTCGAGCACTTGACCTTATCTAAAAATTGTGCCCAACTCATACAACAACGTTATTGACCGAATCAGTTATTTGAGATGACAAATGTGCTGACGTGATAATGAAACCATACAGCGCGACGCAGTTAAGCTGATTAGATAAATCGCCGTATCAGGTTACTGAACCTTCGGACCTGTGTGCAAACAAAAAGTACCAGGGACCCATAAATACCTTGCATATGACTTGTAGCCCCTTAACACTGCCTCCTTTTGGCAGGAGACTCCGCCGTCGCCTGGGTCCACCGTCCGTGACCCTTACATCGCTTACGTTCGTAAGCGCCACATCGTATGGACCGAGAAGGTAGTTGAGTTGGCTGCATTCCTGGTAGATCAACATTAAAATCAAGAATTAAACGTAAAGCAAATCTAATATTATTCCAGTCTAATTTTATAAATACAGTTATTCAGTATTCCGTAGCATAAATTCATCTTAGTGGTGGAACGAATTCAATTCGATACGGCTACGGTCATAATCGGACAAGAGAGTAAACCTGCAGCGAGACACTTTAAATGTTTAGACCACAAAAAATTATAGACGTAGAAAATAGTACATTACTACCGGCCGTAGAAAATAACAAAGGCGGAGAGGAAAGGATTATCTCCCGAGTGTGTTATAGAACGTCTAGTAATACGAGGCAGGCAATCCCTGTGGTCGCCGGCAACTGTGACTTCGATTTTTTTATGGACCCCGTTAATGATTTGCTGGTCGTTGGCACTGATACGCATTGGCTAAGTCGACAGTGCCTAATAAACCGGCGTATGGTTTACAATATATTTGCTAAAGCAGTATATCAACTAGAGTCTTTTAAGTTTTAAGACCTTTTTATTAGACCAGTGCTTCATTGAAAACCAGTTCTATACGGCTCAAATAACTGTTGCACCGCCGAGACCGCTAAATTTATTGTAGCGCCGCGTGGCTGGGTATGTAATTGCGTAAAACGGTCGATTTTACGGATTTGCTATATTTATTTAAGGTGAATATTTACTGCGGTATAATACTGCTCCCGACCACGTTTCCGTGCCATGTTTCCGTATGGCACGGAAACGTGGTCGGTTACTATGGGCCTCATAAGAAGGCTCAAAGTCACCCAAAGGGCAATGGAGAGGGCTATGCTGGGAGTTTCACTGCGCGATCGCATCAGAAATGTGGCTATCCGCAGCAGAACCAGGGTAATCGATATAGGCCTCCGAATCGCTAAACTTAAGTGGCAGTGGGCGGGGCACATTGCACGTAGATCCGATGGCCGTTGGGGCGGAAAGGTTCTCGAGTGGCGACCGCGTACCGAAAGGCGCAGCGTGGGTAGGCCCTCCACAAAGGTGGACTGATGACCTGGTAAAGGTTGCGGGAGTCCGCTGGATGCGGGTGTCACCGGTCACACTCTCCGACACTCTTTGGGGCCTATGTACAGCAGAGGACGTCTTTCAGCTAATATGATGATGATGATGAAGTCTGGTCCATGAAAGTGTGACAGTACTTACGTCGTCGACAGACTTTTCGAGCGGCACGAAGGACAGCTTGTAGTTGGTGACGAAGAGCGAGCCGAAGCGGCCGTGGTCGCGGTCGCTGAGCGGCGACAGCAGCACCGCGCTGTGCGCCTCGCCCACTACCAGCTCGCCTGTACAACAATATTAACCATAAGTTGGTCTACTCCGTAAGCCCACTCCCAATACACAAGTGTCTCATCACAACACGATAAAATACATGGCAGCAGGTCGAGAAAGTTGAGTGAGCAAGAATCAGAAGATTATCGCGCACCTACGATTGGCGGAAATTTTGAAAAATCCTTCACTTCCGGTAAAAATTGTAAGGGTAGGTATATTTACGTCATGTGACAACAGTACGAGACAAATGGCATCATTTAGCCCTTTAATCGTAGATAGAGTAAACCTAAGTCTGTCAGTCCTGAAACGGCCGGAAGTACTTGGCAGACGGTGTCAAAGTTGGCCACCTTTGACACGTAGGCGAATTGGCAGTGGGCTTACGAACTTAGTGGAACAGTTAATGTGTGACCAAACTCTTATTTTTATTGGAGCGCCGGGCACGTTACTCGTACAGCCACAAGTGGCCGCCACGCCACTAAACGTGAAGACTCTGCCACTAATAAATAGCTCAATGTGCGTGGTGTCTTAAATAAACATTTAAATAAAAGTTTCCGTCATTTTTGGTACAAGCTTTTGTTACTGACTATTTTTTTTCATAGTCATCAACTACTCGTAAGAGGGTTCTATTGAGTCCAAACACGACGGGTTTATCTTGTGTAGTAAGTTACTATGGCCACCTGCTGTCTCCATCATAAGATCAGGTCGGTGGTACCATAATAATGCGTTGTCGTCGAACTTATAGGTACATAAGTATATCTACGTTTTGACGGCCTCCGTAGCCCAGTGGGTAGTGACTGTGCCTACGAAGCTGGAGGTCCCGGGTTCGAATCCCGGTCAGGGCATTTATTTGTGAGTTTATCACGAATATTTGTTCCTGAGTTATGGATGTTATGTATGTATGGATATAAGTATCTATATGTATTTATCTATTATATATATCATCGCCTAGTACCCACAACACAAGCCTTACTGAGGTTACCGTGGGCCTAGGTTGATTTGTGTAAGATTGTCCCATAATATTTATTTATTTATCTAATTTTAGCTCAATCGGACCGGCAATTGGCTGAAAATTCAGTCGCAAAATTTGACCCACAGACACTTAAATAACAAAGCAAGTTAAATTAAAGTCCCTGATCTGTCTGTCTGTCTGTGGAGGGAAAATTAGAAGCTTTAGGAGTATTTTGTATTATAAATAGTTTAGGCATAAACCGAGTCCCCACTTAATAATAAATGAAGCAATACCTATAATGAATTTAATAATACATACCAACTTAATAATGTTATCTGCGGTTTTCGCAATAATTACCCACTTGAATAATAATTTAAAACTTTTAATAGCAATATTTCCAATCGTTCTTTAATTTATTTAATCGTAAGGTGTTTTTTTTGAGGTAGGAATATAGATTATTTATAAAAAAAGTAGCTTATACATCAACATCGAAGGTCGCCAGAGCTCCCTAGGGTGCGCTGTGTTGGGAGTGAGGGACCTGCATGTCTCTATCTGCCAACACAGCAAATCCTCAAGTGAATAAAGGATAGGCAACGCGCTTGTGATTATTCTGGAGTCACAAGTGTCCATAGGCGACGGTACCAGCTTAACATCAGGCAGGTCGTAAGCCTGTTTGCCACCGACGTAGTATAAAAAAAAAAAAAAAAAAAAAAAAACATACATACATGACATGACAACCCTAACAAGACGAAACAGCACGTGCTATGCGGTTGAGCGGGATGTCATGATTAAAGTTTTCTAGGCAGAGGACCTTCTGTAGCTCTAGTATAAGTATTATCGATACTCATACGTTTTCGAGCGCGTTTGCGTTTAATTTCATTTTGTATGGCTGTAAGTAACTATTATTTAGGTACTATGTGTGTTAGTACAGCCAGATCAATTGGACAGTGTTATGGAATGGCGAACTAACTATTCCATATTCGCTATTCCATAACACTGTCCAATTAGTCCGGACACTTAACATTTCAACGCCATTCCAATGCGTTTAATTTCCGGGAAAAAGAGCGCGTGAAACATTTTAAAATCACCTTAACAAAGCTAAGTGTCAACACTGTCAACAGAGAGATACCATAGGACTAGGGTTGCCAGATTTTTTTTGGACAAATATAGTGCATAGTGGGTTTAAGGACTAAAAAATAAAGTACCTACACACAAAAAAAAACAGTATTTTTTTTGTAGTAGAAAATATGTTTCTTTACAGAAATTTATGTATGCCCATCTATGATAAAAATATAGTATTTTAGCGTACTTTATGTGCTTTGTATATTATAAAGTACGCGGAGCCAAAATATAGTACAATATTACTCATATAATATAGTACGTCTGGCAACCCTACATAGGACGCTAGCATAGTATAAATAGGGCAAAGTATGTTATTTTCATACAAACGCACCGCGCGCGGCTTGTAAGTATGTGTGCGCCACAGTATCTGTCGCACACTCAAGCAAAATCTCGACCCGTTTCGCACGCGAAGCAGGTCGAGATTTTGTTTGAGTGTGCGACGGATACTGTGGCGCACACAATACAAGCCGCGCGCGGTGCGTTTGTATGAAGATAACATACTGTGCTCTCGTTACACTATGTCGCTAGTCTAATAAGCGGGTGACTTTGATTTTCAGCAAATAATAAGATTAATAAGTGCTACTACAATAACCTGTAGGTAAAAGGTGGGTACTTCAGCACATACAGAAGCGATTCTCTTTTTCCACGATAAGATTAGATATGGGGACAGATGTCACAATCATCAAATGTAACCTAGGACGAGCTGGCAACGTTTGTTTATTGTTGTTTTTATTAGATTAGAAGATACAAGATAAAAATACATATAAAAAACTGAGCCGAATCCAGGTCACCTTGTATGACATTTTATTTTCTAAACATGGTCGCATGGCGCTAAATATACTCTGGTAAAATTATTCGTCCTACCCACGCCGCCCCCCACAAGGTGGACAGATGACCTGGTAAAGGTCGCGGGAGTCCGCTGGATGCAGGTGCCGCAGGACCGGCCATTGTGGCACTCTTTGGGGGAGGCCTATGTCCAGCAGTGGACGTCTTTCGGCTGATATGATGATGATGATGATAATGAAAATTATTCGGATTCCTGCTTATTCTAATTATAGCCGATATTCAACCTAGGGCGGGTTGCAAATTGGGATGGACGCCTGCAGCTGCAGGGTACTCAGATGTTTACAAATCCAAAAACCCTTTAAAAATCGGAAAACCCCTTACAACAGTCTCCGGGAAATGGGACTTATAGATGTTCCTTCAGAATTTTACAATTAATTGTAATAACTGTACTCTATAGCGTGGTCTATGCGCTACAAACCGCGTCATTGCTTGTCTCTGGCACTGTCTACTGAATAGAATAATTTACTTTAAAAACAAAGTTTCAACCGACTTCAAATCAGTAGGTAGCCAAATTGCTTCAAGTTTGCCTATAAAATTTGAAGAGTTCCCTAGATTTGTCCATGGATTTTGGTGACAACGGGACCAATCTGGAAATATATGCTTTCAAACAAAGATTTCTTTTTCAAATCGGTTCATAAATTACCGAGTTATCGCGTAACAAACACACAAAAAAAAACAGACGAATTGAAAACCTTTTTTGAAATCGGTTAAAAATATGGAAAATATCCGTACCGTGACACAGTCGAATCTCTAAAGAGTGAGGTCATTTTTATAACTCGCATGCCGCACAACAAAGTCCCTCAAAATGAATAAAACAAAGACCCTTATACCCTATGAGTCACTAAGCTCATCTTTTCTAATAATTATTAGACGCTACGCACTGTAATCGTCTGCAAAAACCCAGTGATCCGGCTCGAGGGACCAATTAAGGTAACGGACTAATTAGATGCGCGGGCGCTCGCGCAATCAAAGTACAATGACATGACATGTCACGCCGGCGTCAGCTACCGACAGCGGCATGTAACGGTAGACGACATTCGACAGGTTGCACGTCATATTACTATGAAATGTTGAAACAATAAGAGTTTAAACTTATTACGGGGAAGGCGCGGGAAAGCCCTAGCCAGACATATAATGAATTACTTTGGTAACCAAAGGGATTCAAGGTACTCCCGCTATGTCATCCGGTTTGAGGAAATGATGGAACGAGCTTTGGAGTAGGCATAAAGGAGGAGGCAATTGCACAAATGATTCCACTGGGTCGAAGTGTATCCGAAAGGGCCCTCACTCAAATAAGATAAGATAAGATACCGGGATGGCGTATTGTGATATAAATAAAGCATCATCAGCATCAGCCTATATACGTCCCACTGCTGGGCAACAGGCCTGCTCTCATGGGTTCACCCCCATGTGACACAACAAACATAACGAAGAACCGCCAAATAGACCCACAAACGACCCAGGACAGAATGTCCTGGCGAAAAATGATTAGGAGAGCCGACTCCAACTGAAATGGGATAAGGCGAGGATAAATAATAATAATAAAGTTCTTTATTGACAGGCAATAGACCCATAAATCAAAAATTGCATAAAAAGTAAACAGTAAAAGTAAAAAGGCAAATTGTATAAGCGTATAAAGATAAAATTAAATAAAACCTTAAATTTTTATAATAACCTAATTATGTTTAGGCAGTCACAACCGAAAAGACCTACTTCCTGTTCCTTTTGTGATGCACGGAAATCCAACGTTTGTAGATCGGGTTACTCAGATACCCGGACAGCTCACGGAGGATACTGTTGTCCGACGTTCGGATGTGGCTCCAGAAGGAAGCTATGCGGGAGCGTATGATGGCAAAGAAGTCCGGCACTTTAGCCTCGGCAAACATGCTCGATGCGCTGCAGTATCTTGGCAGTTTCATTAGAATACGGTATGCATCATTATACTGCACTCTAATTTTGCTCATCGCGCGTTTCGTGAATCTGCTCCAGAGTTGACATGTATAGAAACATAGACAATATGCCCTAAACAATGTCACCTTCACTTCATCACTACAACGCGCGAACCTGCGAGCGAGCATGTTGCACCGCACGGCCAACGCCCTGCGCTCCCGTTCAATGTCGTCGTCATCAACAAGACCCTCCGTAAGTATGTGTCCGAGGTATCTGAATCTTTCCACCCTTTCCACCTGCGCTCCGTCCAAATATACTGGCGGGACTCTGGCCGGACCCCTTCCAGCCTTAAATACCAACAATTTGGTTTTGCCAACGTTATACTGCAACCCATGGTTACGAGCATATTGCTCGCAAATGGACAGCAGCTTTCTGAGGCCTCTGATAGATGGGCTGAGAAGAACCATGTCATCTGCGTAACTAAAATTATTAGTGCATGTAGTACCAATGTGGCAGCCCACTCTGGATCCTCTCAACTCAACAATCAGGTCGTTAATGTAGAGACTGAAGAGGTCCGGCGAGGTCAGCCCTCCTTGGCGAACTCCACACTCTAATCTAAATTCATTAGAGATTGTGTCACCCCATCTCACACAGTTGGACTGGTTTTCATACCAGTACCTCAACAGATTCACGATTTTTGAGGGTACATTACTTGCAACGAGTTTCTCCCATAGCAACTTCAAGTTAACTAGGTCAAAAGCTCGACTGAGGTCCAGGAAACATGCGTACACCGATGAGTCCCGAGCCACGTAGTAGTTTACTGTACTTTTAAGGCTAAAAATCGCTGAATCTGTTGAGAGACCAGGACGAAAACCAAACTGCGCATCGTCTATACTGATATTGCGCTGCAGATCCGGGTGAATTGCTGCTTGGTGAATAAAGAAGAGAAGTCAAGAAAGAAAAGACTTTCAATAAAAAAGACCGGCACGATCAAAAATTATTTCGAAGAATTAATTATGCAACTTTGTTCCTGATAATGTTCATCGCAACATGCCGAAGTTAAAGGAATATCCAATGTACATCCTGTATATCTCCCAAAAAGGAAAAATGTATTGAAGACCAGCACCACTAAACTGTTTTGTAATTATATACCGTATTACCAAACAAGGACATTTAAAACTGTAGGTACCAATTAAATGTAATACATTCATATCATATCAAAGCATACCCATAAAAACTAAAAATTAATGAGGAAAGTAAAAAACGTTATCGTGGAATTAATATTCCATAAGTTTAGGTACAATATTATTATATTACATGTATTATTATTATGTGCCGTGTGTTCGCGAGTAATGGTTTGTATGCCAATTAACAAAAAACCGGCCAAGTGCAAGTCGGCCTCGCGCACGAAGGGTTCCGTACCATTATCAATAAAAATATTTATTTTATTCTGTTTTTAGTATTTGTTGTTATAGCGGCAACATATATACATCATCTGTGAAAATTTCAACTGGAACTATCACGGTATCAGTGAGATACAGCCTGGTGAGAGACAGACGGACGGACGGACAGCGGAGTCTTAGTAATAGGGTCCCGTTTTACTCTTTGAGTACGGAACCCTAAAAAAAGATAGGGATAATCTACGGAACCACTTTACTTCTTAAATAAATAAATATTAAATAAATAAATAAATATATGGGGAAAATCTTACACAATTTAAATCGACCTAGTCCCAAACTAAGCAAAGCTTGTACTATGGGTACTGGACGACGAGATAGATACTTATATAGATAAATAAATACTTAAACACATAGAAAACATCCAAGACTCAGAAACAAATATTCATGCTATCACACAAATACTTGCCCTTACCGGGATTCGAACCCAGGACCTTCAGCTTCGTAGGCAGAGTCACTACCCACTACGCTTACCGGTCGTATGGACATAGGGTACTATAATTTATCCCGCGGGTTTTCCTGCGTTCAAAACACCAGCGGAGCCGCGCGGGCAGCTAGTATACAATATATAGGTACGGCTACAGTAAAACAAAAGTAGTCGTTTGTAATTCCTAATATGGTCAATATTTAAGAGAGTGCATAATCGTCGGGTGACAAGCAAAAGTCACTACCAAAACTGTCACTGCTCTTCAAAACCTCGTATCGTAGTCAATATCGAGATACGACCTTTGATTTAAGAAGGTATTACATATTTGCGGCGTTTGCCGTGGAGACCCTGGGTCCTTGGGGACCGGATGCAATTAACCTTTTTAAAAAGCTAAGTTACATGCTCATCCGGTCCTCTGGTGACAACAGGGCTGGCTCGTTCCTCGCACAGCGAATAGGCATTGCCATTCAACGGGGCAACGCAGCCAGCCTTATGGGTACTCTGCCTAGTGGCAGCGATTTGGGGGAAATATGTGTATATAGTAGTTTAGGTTAGGTTTAGTTAGTTTTTAACTTTCTCTTTCTGTTCCATGTTTTTTTAATCGTTGTAAATAATAGAAGGTATTTGTTACTTAGTGAGTTTTGCTTGTCACCCGACGGTATAAACAACCGGCAAAGTGCAAGTCGGACTCGCCCACCGAGGGTTCCGTACAAATTTGTAAACTTTAATCGATGATTTAAATAAATACTATATTTTTTATGATTTAATTACATATGTACAGTTTTCCGATTTATCCCTGTAGGTACAGGTCGATTCACGAAAGCTGGCACGAATGAATTGAACGAATGAATGATAATGTCTATGTGTGCATCACATAATTATTAAATACAGGTTGATGCAAAAAGTGATTATGATAATGGTGTTTCAGAGATTTTCCATTTTATAAATAAATAAATATATAATTATAACCATGTTTCATGCACATTGCACAATGACGATGCCGTGAAACGCGAAAATAACAGTTAAATTTCGTAAGATTTTCGAATCTTTTCGCCGTCATTTTGTAGATTGCGGCGTCATCAGTGTGAAAACAGGATATAAATAAATTAAAAACTGCTGACGACGGACTCCTCAGTCTGCTCTTTTTTTAGTTTTTTTATAATTCGAACAAGCCATCTATCGATTCTTGACATTAAGTAAATATGTAATTTCCTGTATGAGTCCTGTGTTACTTGAAATAAATGTTTTCATTCATACATTCATTCAAAATAAGTCAGAAAAGGAAATATACGTTTTATTTACAAAGGACTTTAATAATAATTACTAAAAGGATTGACATGATACTTGGTGCAGATTATAATAATACATTATTTTTTTCTTGAATAACGAAAACGTATAAAGTAAGTACATGTACATTAGGAGGCCCCTGTACCCTGAGAAAAATTACGTGTTTTTTGGAAATAATTAAATATCAGGCTAATTATTTGTATACGGCTTTTAAATGTCCATAAAATTATTGATTTCAATAGTGAAAGTTGTTTAACTTTCACTATGGAAATCAATAATTTTATCGACCGGAAGTTAGGAAAAAAAATTAACCCGCAAGCAAAAATGCTATAATTATTTTTATAATGAAAACATGTTTGAGTACACAAATTTGGAGACTTACTACCTGAATCCAAAAATATATGCATCAGGAAACAACGGCATTTTAATTAAATATTTACGACCTTGAGATAATATTGAATTTCATCTGGCCTATAGAAAGGTTTATTCATTAACAAAAATAAGTGGATTATGCGCGTATCCCAAAGAACGTATATTATACACGTAGTCAATTATAAAGTAAAGAAAGTTTATACCATTTTCGCCTGATTTTTACGGAATTTTTGAAGATTACTTTTCATTATTTTTTACCTTATCGGTATTAAATTTAGGTGGATTATTAATGAATATTTAGTCAAATTACCCAACCTATCTTTTGGTGTAAAAATATGGCTGATATCGATATATTGTTGTGTTTTCATACACAGTAAAGTTCTCAGGGTACTGTATAGGAACGTCACTCACAGTGACAAATGACATTACTTTCGTTCAATCCATTCATGCCAGCTTTCGTGAATCGACCTGTACTTGTAGTAAGCGACGATATTACCTACTTGCCAAATTTCATAATTCTAGGTCAACGGATTGATTTTTCACAGCTTCTATTAGGGACTGTACACCTGAGTATATTGTTTTAATTTCAACTCGATACCTCCACGCGATCCCGAGATAAGGGGTCTTGACAGACAGATAGACGGACAACAATGTGATCCTATAAGGGTTCCGTTTTTTCCTTTTGAGGTACGGAACTCATTGTTACGAGCCGGGATTCGAACCCACGACCGCCGATTGAAAGCCGCATGCTTGAACCACTAGGCTACCGTACCTCTCTTGCACTGGCCTACATAAATGTTTAAGAGACAGATTATGTAAGTGATAAACAATACTTTCACCACGACTGTGGTAAACCAGCAAATGACCTGATGGTAAGTTAAAATCGATTTCCCTAGTCTGGTTGAAGAATGCATTAAGAAATCAACCTTGAATTGTATGTAAACCCAACCTTAATTAAATATTATACTCTACTTGAAACAGAATTCACCACAACTATCGCGGAGTTGACAAAAGAAACGTAAATTCACATTGTTGTGCATGTAACAACAATGAGAATTAAATAATTATTTGTTTAAGTGTCTCGTAAATTCTTTTGTTTTGAACAAACGCAGGCGGCGATGAGAATTGGATGTCGCTGTTCTCTTGGCTAACTGGGTTAACTTGTACAGTAGACATATAGCTTAAAGCAGTAAAACGAATCCCTACAAATGTCCGATGTGATGCACTTTGATAGACACGCGCCCTGAGAAACGGCTCTCCATAGAAATAGACATTAAAAAAAATTAACATACATATATTTATTTATTTTAAATTACAAGAACATTTTGCAATTATCCCGAAATCATTTTGTGGTAAATATGATAAAGACTGTATCGAAAAGTATAAGGACAAGTGAAATATGTAATGACTTTTTAAATATTTATTATTTTACATACGTATGTTCTTGGCTTATGTTTAAAATACATTTTAAAACGTTTTACTGTTAACTAATGTATCTATTATGTTTGCTTTCGGGCGACTTTTCGCACTTGACTTCGGACATTCTATTCACTCATCAGATTCCGAACAACGATTACGTTGACCGTTTCGATGCTTTCAGCCAGTCTTTTTAGGGTTCCGTAGCCAAATGGCAAAAAACGGAACCCTTATTGATTCGTCATGTCCGTCTGTCTGTCTATCTGTCCGTCCGTATGTCACAGCCATTTTTTTCCGAAACCATAAGAGCTATACTGTTGAAACTTGGTATGTAGATGTATTTTGTGAACCGCATTAAGATTTTTACACAAAAATCTAAAAAAAACATTAAGTTTTAGGGGTCCCCATACACAAAACTGAAACTCAAAAATATTTTTTTCATCAAACCCATACGTGTGATCAATGAATAGGTCTTCAAAAATGATATTAAGCTTTCTAACATAATTTTTTTCTAAACTGAATACTTTGCGCGAGAGACACTTCCAAAGTGGTAAAATGTGTGTCCCCCCCCCCCCCCCTGTAACTTCTTAAATAAGAGAATGATAAAACTCAAAAAAATATATGATGTACATTACCATGCAAACTTCCACCGAAAATTGGTTTGAACGAGATCTAGTAAGTAGTTTTTTTTTTTAATACGTCATAAATCGTAAACTGCAATTTATTTAACGGAACCCTTAATGTGCGAGTCCGACTCGCACTTGGCCGCTTTTTAAATCTGTCTACGGAATCCACTGCCGAGAAGCGTTGCCGAAGTGTAGGTACTCTTCATGATTGCCCAATATTTCTCGATGGGACGTACATACCTCAGGGTAATTTGGCGGATTCATATTCTTATCAACATATTGCACGCCGTGGGCTTCCACCCACTCTCTGGTGCGGGCAGCATAGTGGAACCTAGCCAAATCGGGCTAAAATAAAGTAGAGCCCCTGTGGCGTCGAATCAGCGGCAAAACCCTTTTTTGCAAACACTCCTTGATGTAAAGATCGGTAGTTATCGTGGAAGTAGTGATGAACGCCGTCGATTTTATTGCCGCATTCGCATATGGCCTGCCACACCATTGCTTTAGACCCAACATTTTCGGCATAAATTGACGTTTGGTTCTCATTCAGTATGTCTAGCACAATTTGCTGCTAAGTCGTGTCGCGCGCGACTCAGCGACTCCTGTCTCACTCGTATTGTGCAAATTAGAAAGAGGCGGGTGGATTCTCTCGACTCGCGTCGCGCTTGTTGTGTCAGTTGTGCTAGCCCCGCTGGTGTTCTCCTTTGCGAGCAGTATAGAACTAGGGGCCGGGTAGAACAGAGTAATCCAATTTGACGTAGGTTTCATCGTCTTTTTTTTTTTTTAATTTGTCTTGAATTATGCAATGTTCATTTTTGGTTAAAACCGTGTCGTTTAACTTTCGAAGACGAAGTTTAACATTTGCAGCCTGTTTTGGAGTTCGTTTAGGCTTCCTTTGCTTTCGATAAGTTACCAAGTCGTTATGCTTATTGGCACTCTGCACCATTCCTACAGAAATTCTGCACTTTTTAGCCACATCTCTTATCGAAGCACTGGGCGAGATTGGATTGTTCGCAATATTTTAGAGTCGATATTGCAATTATGTGAGCCAGTTCAATGACCACTTTTCAGCTTGTCATTAAAAGAGTAGTCTTCCCCGTACTTTTTAATGACATTGTAAACCGCTGAACGACTCACCTTCTCGAGTTCGGCGATCTTTCTCATGGACATACCCTTTTCTCGTATGTATTTGTCCACAATTCATTTTCGTTGATCGGGTGTTAGGCCTCCCATTTTTGAACTTAAAAGTAATCCGAAAAAAATAATTAAGTAATTGAGTTCAATACCATAGCATCTACAGAGGTCGTCGAACTCACAGGAAACTCTTACTATTTTATTTTTTCAAAAATAATTGACGCAGCTAAAAAGTCTGTAACTTTTGTCTGGTGCTAAGGAAGGGTTAAAAAAATAACCAGCAATTCTAAAAATTTCATCCATTCCCCATTGTGTAAGTCGGTTGACAACGCAATTATATGGTACCATAAACCTGGTCTGACGATGGAGACAGAAGGCGGCCATAGGAACTCCTCAATTACACAAGATTACCCCGTCGGTCGTGTTTTGGCTCATTGGAACCTACCGAACTACTCGACGACTGTGCAAAAAAGTACAGTCGGCAACCAAAACTTAAGTACAGTCAGCAGCAAGAAGTAGCTAAGCGGGCCGGGTGTTCAAAATGACCTGCACACGACTTAATTCTTAAGAAATTAAGAGCGTGTGCAGGTTATTTTGAACACCTGGCCCGCTTAGCTACTTCGGCTGCTGACTGTACCAATAATTAACAACTTTGAAAAAAACCCCGACATTTTCATTTCTAAGTTCGATATCTCATAACCGGCTGAACCTATTTTGTTGAAACGTTGCTAAGAACCATCTCGATCGCTTTCGGATAAAACGAACCGCATTTAAATAGGTCCTTTGGTCCATTCGTTTAGGAGCTACGATGCCACAGATAAACACACAGGTACACAGACACGTCAAACTTATTACACCCCGATTTTTTTGATAGACACTTATTCTGTTCCTTTTACAATATTCTTATCTCTAGATTTCTGAGATCTATAAATAGAAAGCCTCAACGTTGCGGTTGTTAGCGACTGCGCGGTCCAAAAAATGCAGCTACAATAGGGGTGTAGACACCAAATATAATTTACTTTCAAAACAAAGTTTTAACCGACCGACCGAACCTTCAATTCAGTACTCCGCCAAGCCACATAAACATTTCCACATTTTTTTTTCCAATTTACCACATGAACTGATTTCCGGGAGCAAATGCGTTGATTTTTAGACCAATAAACCAAATCGCTGTATGTGGGCCGATAATATTTGAGGACTCCCGTCGATTCCTCAAGGATCTCAGAATTACCTTTGGCACTTCATTGTTTGCTATTTCAACAGAATCATATCAGAATCTGTGACGTACTTACATATATAGTTTGAAGTACATCATTGAGAAGTTCCACAAGCCATCTGTGGTCTTCATCATCACTTCCACTTCATCAAATTTATGATTTCCGGGTGTAATTACACGAGTTATAATAGAAAATACCGAAATTACTACACGCGTGCCTAATATATTTGAGGAGTTCCCTCAATTCCTCATGGTTCCCATCATCCAACTGGGGTTTTGGAAACAATGGGACCAATCTGGAAGCATATACCTACTTTCAATTAAAAAAAAGAATTGTAGGAATCGGTTCATAAATGACGGAGTTCTGAGGTAACAAACATAAAAAAAAACATCCGAATTGAGAACCTCCTCCTTTTTTTGAAGTCGGTTAAAAATAACCAATAATGATGAATTTTCTCCAAAGAGGATTAAAAATATTGTCAAATGGAGACAAAAGTAAAGCAGGGGATCAAATAATCACAAAGTTATAAGTGTCTAAAGTTTTATTAAGAGGGGGTATAATCTGTCCCTTTTCCGCAAAACGAACCTTCATATGAAACGATTGTCATTTACTATGACGCTCGTGGATCATGACGTCAGGATCCCCTAGCGTTTTCTCTTTCTAACAAGCAATATTGAAACGGTTGTAGCTTCGTAATTTTTTGAGATATCTAAAGGTCGAAACGCACAGACAGCGGTGGCGGCGCGGTGCGGTGCGGCGCGGATGTAATGTTCGAGCTAATATGAAAAGGTCCGCACAGAATACCGCGCCGCGCCGTGTCCCGCCTGCTGTCTGTGCGTTTCGGCCTTAAATGGGATTTTCGTCACTAGGCATATTTTTGTGCCTACTTTCTTTTGGAATAATAATAAAATTTGAGTCTACACCCCTATTTCGCTCAATCAATACGATCAAAGGTGTCAGCGATAATGGTCTGAATTTGCGAATAGTCGAAGAAAACTGAGTCAACCTCCGCACTACCGTCAGGGCCATGGCGCTCGCTGGACCCTTTCTTTTATCAGTATTCGGTAATTGCGTGCTGCGGCCGTGAAAACTTTGCATTGACTAA
Source organism: Epinotia brunnichana (assembly GCA_963854355.1). Taxonomy (NCBI): domain Eukaryota; kingdom Metazoa; phylum Arthropoda; class Insecta; order Lepidoptera; family Tortricidae; genus Epinotia; species Epinotia brunnichana. Next base: position 26,478,537 of record OY977951.1, on the reverse strand, counting down.
CTTCTAGCCGAAACAAAAACATGTCTTAGTGTAAACAATGCTATGTTTAAGTATTATGAGGAGTTTGTAGGAAACCTTTAATGGCTTGAATAGCCGACGTCAAATATTTGTATAACATTTTCGCATTATAGACCAGCGGCTGAACAAAAATGGGTTTTGATAACATTAAAGTTTTTTCTTTTTTGATATGTCATTGGAGGCATGTTAAATAATACTTTTACAAAAAGTTAGAAGTTTTTAGGTTCGGCTTTCGGTTATATTGAAATATTTTATTTTTAGCCAAGAACTATGTAAATATAGAATTACAGTTACAAAAAACTGTAACATATCCAATAACACTTTAGTTTCTTTAAAATTATCTGTTTTTAGAAGTCTGGAATATCTGCATTTTGGTGAACAAAAAAATGCAAATAATTTTGCAAATAAAGAATTAGAGTAGCTGATATTGTAAAATTATGATGTAATCGATCCACTTAATATACTGGAAAAAAGTTAGATGTGTAGACAATTGGCTTGTGTAGATATTTATTTCTGGTTAAGCAGTATAACCAATATTGAATTAGAGTTTGTAGAGTTAATAATAAACGGTCTTGACAATGATCTCATTTACCAAACAAAAGTTTAGAAATATAGAATCACGGCGACAATAAATACTGATATGTATAGGTAAGCATTCCGTGCCTATATTACTACGTTTCAAACGCGCTGTATTGTATGCGCGCGCCGTGCTGTGCGCTGTGGCGCTGTGGCACCAGGCAGCGATCAGCGGTGGCGGGGCAGCGGGGTGCCCTTAACTCATCCATAAAAAAAACCGCAAAGCATGTTTTAAACTAATATTAATGGAAAATTGTTATTTTGTTTTAAGTACGCTAATGGAAATACAAAGACGAAACTTACCCTTATTTATTACTATACTAGGAATTGCCCGCGGTTTCGTCGACGTTAAGTCCATTATAAAGTAGGTTTTTTTTTTACTTATAGTTTTATGTTAAAGTAAGTATTGGTGCTTACACAATGGTAACAAATAACAAAAATACAACTTTTTACAACAAAATTATAATTGCAACATTTGCAAATCATTCATATTTGTAATTGTAGGTATATACATAATAAGTAGGGTACGGACAAGTGGTGGCAGATTTCACACAGAAGGTAGTAGAGTCGCCTAGATATTTTTATGACTAAACAAATACTGATTGAATGATTTATTTCTCTTAATTTTTTTTATTCTCTTGCGACTACATATTAAGTTTTTGAAATGAAAATGTACATGTATTTACATTTTATGTTTAAAGAACTTTATTTTTCATAAAGAATCAACATATTTCACTTACATGAGAAAAGTTATAAGTTAATACTAAATCTAAGCATACAGTGTTAACAATTGTACAAAAATCATGGTGGGTAGACGTGCATTATAATACAGGGTATATTATTCAAACGGGGCAGTGAAGAAATATCCGAAACTATAAGATATACGGAAATTTGCTCTAAGGAGTTACGAGACCGATTTTAGAAAAAATCAAAACTGCATTTAAAGATTTTCAAAAACGCCATACACAGCCGGGAATCAAACCCGGTCAAATCTGTCTAAAAATCAGAGTGCGTTATTTTGCGTAAATTAATAGTGTAATGTAAGGAAGAATTGGTGCTAAGGAACCCTGTATCTATAATCCCAGGAAGATGCTGAATGTCATAGTTTAATGTACGGAAATGGATCTCCCCGCACAAACAGTGTACCTACCTACAATGAGTAAGTATGGGAATTATATTTTTTTTACAGCTTTGAAAAGATTTAATGAAAATAAATTAAAAAAAACCACGAATTTACCAATTTTGTCTAGTTTCAGACGCCACAGTTATTCTCCCCATACTTACTAAGGAGCTTAGTATGGGGAAATCCATTTTCGTACATCAAACTATGAAATTAGGCATTTTCCTGTGATTGTAGATACAGGGTTCCTTAGCAACAATTTTCCCTTACAATTCCGGACTTTCGAAATTTCGGAATCTCGGGCAATGTTTCCGATATTACAATTCTGGAATTGGTACACTCAGAATATCGGAAATTCCTGAACTGGATTTTATGTATTTCCAGAATTTATGACTGTTTATTTTCATAGTTTACTATAAACTGGATAAGTCTCGTGACTTTTCGTATCTCTTATAGTTTCGGATTTTCCCTCACTGCCCCGTTTGAATAAATAATACAACCTGTATATAACGCTAAAGTTTGCCTTGTTGCGGCGATAACGGCGATTTTTGTTTTAGTTATCTTTCCACAAAAAAATCAATCTTTCGTCTACTACAGACTACAGATGCCATTGTGTTGGCATTTACGACTTTGAACGCTAACAAATCTGCCCTTCTTATTGCAAACGCAGTACTTGCAAAATGGTGGTTTCGAGATAAACGCGGTAAACATATTTTTTGGTATCTATACAACAAATCTATGTTTTACAACTTTTGAAGTGTACTGAAAAATTAAAAAAAAAAAAAATCTTTAAATTGAAATATTTTTTACTTTACTGCCTTATATAGATAAAATACGCAGTACTGCATTTTCATCAACTATATGGGTTTGCAGTTAGGCCTTTGTCCAGCAGTGGACGTCTTTCGGCTGATATGATGATCTGGGTTGGCAGGTATTACAGTATCACTAAGGCTTAATGCAGTATTTGTGTTTATTACTGCAAAATCACCTAGCACGTGTTAAATACTGCGTTTCTAGTTCGCAATCATGCTCTATTTTCATACCTACGTAGTTATAAATAAGTGTTGGTAAGATTTAACTTCAGACAAATATTGAAGTGACTAAGAGACGAAATAAAATTGAGTTTAGGTAGGTACTAGAAAAAAATAATATTTTTCTTATCAGCGTATCAAATTATTATTTTAAATAGTCTATAAAATGTGTTCCAGGAACATTTTTTTATTTGAGTCTATTAATATAAAACACCTCCACTCATCAAGCCGTCAATCACTCTTTTGAATTATACAAGGTGTAACCAAATCAAGTGCGAATATTTCACTCTGATTTGCTAGCACGAAATGCTGCACTGTACCTACCGTGTGGCTTCGGTGCATGCGTGGCTTTATGTTACTCTCGAATACCTCTCGATACTCTTAAGCGCAGCACTGTGGAATAAGTACTGCGTTTAAGTACTTTTAGCGTGGCAAGAGTAGCTCTTTGGTTTTCTCGCTAAACTCAAACGCAGTTATTTTGAATACTGCGTTTGGCTTTAGTTAGTATTCGTTGCAAAAAAGTTATATACCTAATGAATCTGCAGTAAACGTAGCTAGTACTTCACAACATTCTAGCACATGCTGAATGCTGTAGATCTTGTTAGCATAAGTAATATTTTTGTGAAAGTACTGCGTTTTTGGTTAGATAAGAAACATGTTTGAAATATAAAAAAAGACCTAAAATTTTTTTTTTAGGCTTGTGTTGTCATTTTTGCAGAAAAGTGAAAATCTCAAAAATGACTACTGCAAGTACAATTATCAGGGCCTTTGGCCACATTATCAACTGTTTAGTGTACTGCAACTACTGCAAGCCATAAATTGTAATAAAATATATTTTTTCTACTCATGTACCGTTATCTGTCATTTATATAGGCTGTAGCTCAAATACAATGACACCACTAATAAGTCGTGGAAAAACTCTATGCTCTATGGCCCAAAAACGCACTATTTAGCGTACTTTTTTGGTTTATACATTTTTCATAAAAGCACTGTTTAACTTTTTTTTTAATCGGCCGCTATATTGCAGTGATGCCAACTTCATAAACAAATATTTCGAAATAAAAGTATTTATTTACGATTTAACATTTGTACATTATGAATTATTTACTACAATAATAATAAATCATCATCTATTGTGTGTTAAATTACATGTTTTATAAATTCTTGGTATTATTTATAAAAATAAACAGTTCAAATTCGGTCCGGGTCCGGATTCAGTTTGGTTCGGATGGCCAGTGCAAACAAATTAAAAACAAAACAAACCATAAACAAGAGCTGTCACATTTCCAATTTCCCAACAAAATGTCCAAAATACAGTTCAAAATGAAAAAACGAAAGATGATAAACTATTAGTCCTAAACTATTAAGATTGTATTCGTGTTTTTGAAGACCAAAGTGTACGTTTCTTTTAAAATGGTCGAAGAAATTAATAACTGCACTCCTGAAGAAATTGCGTGAGTAGCAAAAGTACGAATAGAAAACTTGCTGTCTGAAAAAATTAACTATTCTGTAGTCTGCTATCACAGATAACCTCCGTTATCTGTGTCTGCTATTTATTTAAAATTTTTCGTAGAAAAAGTATTGTATGCAACGGTGTATAACTGGTCTAAAAACGCTCGTGGCGTCTTAAATTGCGATGCTCGCCAAGGCTCGCATCGCAACCCACGCCACTCGTCTTTTAAGACCCTTCTTATACAACAGTTGCATAAAATACTATAAAATACTTAATATAATTTGGATATATTTTTATTTTTGATATCCAAATTACATTATAGTTTAATACTCTAAAAATATAAATTAAATAAATAATGTATTCATTCAACCGTAAAAAGTAAATAAAAAGCAACGACTCCATTTTACTCCCTGTGCGAAATTTGCCACCACTTTTGTCTGGACGCTACTAATAACAATTTTAAATTAACTTCTGTAACTTCACATTATTCCATGCAGATTTTTTCATAAAAAAACAGTATCTGTATTTTTTTATTGTACATAATAAAATTAAAAATAGGTAAACTAATGTTACATCTTATAGGTTTTGACATAGCTATAATAAAAAATCTTCCTTTTCACCCGCTTTTCCAAACATTGAATATCTCCGAAACATAAAACCGCCTAATGGTAGTAATGGTACCTTTACACGTGGACCATCACTAATATTGTAACAGTGCTGTAATACGTATTTTCCTGAAGGAAGGTTTTCAAAAACTATTTTGGTTAGTTTTTTGAAAGAGCTGTTTAAATAGACGATTTTTATAACATATATTTTTTTCATTTGAATCTGCCCACTTTAAATATTTTCTACATATGTTTTACTATGCTCGAATCTGGGTTTTGCCCCCAAAAAAATCTCATAAACTATACTTAAAAAGTTTTTGCGCCTTCCCTATTTTAAACATATAAATACGAAAAATGTTTTTTTTTAATGTGGCAGAACGGGGGTGCGTGGGCGGGGCGAGGGATACCTAGCAAGCGATAGCTCGCAAGGTCGACTAAGATCTGCTCCGCCGTAGCTACAACGTGCTTGGTTTTCGCGCCTTTTTTTAATAATATGCGTTTACGATGTAAACTATACACAGAAATTTCTTACTTTCCATAATATGGCTGCATATATTCTTTTATAGTATTAGACTTATTTTTATAGACTCTAATTCAATATTAGATCTTACAGGACAAAAAATGCGTATTAATTTTAAAGCTTTTATCTTATTCCTCTAAACTTTTGGCTTTGTCTATTAACTTAAGAATTTAGAGATATTGTTGTGGATTTTTAAAACTCTAATTCAATATCGACTAAATAATAAGCTACTTCTGGTTTGACGTAGTCGCGGGTGTTTTATTTTTCTAAAAACTTAACAGTGTAAAGCGTCATACATATTATAAACGATGAAGCTTAAACTTTGCACTTTAATTCAATATTCACAAATCATCAATAAAAATAAATAAATACCTAATTTATATCTAACCCTCGTTCTAACTTTTCTTCATATAATACAAATATGCTTGAAAATAAGTCGTATGCCATATAAGCATAACTTTTCCGACTTTAGAATTATCAAAACTTCTAGGGCCAAAATCCGGTTCCACTACTGAGCTATTATTAGATAGGAATAGGTAAGATGCAAAAGTTATTTAGTCGTTTTCATAGTTAGTTTGAAAAAAAAAACAACTTTTACTAGTGTGTCTGTGTACGATGTCTGAAGAAAATATGACTGTTATTTGCGCGGCCTAAGTTACTCGTAAGTACACACAATAATAGTACGTCACTGCAGAGGCCGGGAAAATAGGAATTGCCGGCCAAGTACTCGTAGATCTAGACCGCGTAGGGAGCGGGCTGGCAATCCCTTTTCTCGCCTATAAGAATGTTCTGTATCTGTAGTGCTTTGATCGACCAATCAAACTTAGGAGTACGCATCAAAACTGATTCATCTGTTCCCTTTCCAAATAGCCCATTGATGAAATCAATTCCCCTATTTCCATCCCGGATACCAGGAGACAATAACCACAAAGGATTAAAACATACCTGGTCTTAAAACACCCATAACACTTGCACAGTCACGACAAACTAACAAAACGGACGTGAATAGGACGCTACTTCCCGTGCTTCCGCGACCTAAGTCACCAGGCGATCATAGATGGCGATACAGTTAAGCGCACGGTGCGCATAGCATACGCAATGAGCGCATTATCGTCAATTGCATCACCAATCGAAACGCACACTGACTTACGCATATTCAAATTCAAATCATTTATTGCACTCATATATTTTTCTTGTCAATAATATATTCGCTTTTGTGACGCAGGATTGAATATGATTTTATATTTAGAAATGAGTAAAAGATAGCGTACTATATGATCAAAACTAAGCGGCTACTTACAGCGAAACGCCAATATCATTCGTTCGTATACCTTCCTCTGTCGCTCAAACCTTGAAGTGTGAGAGAAATAGAGATATACAAGACATAGTGTTAATTTTCGACAATCCATATCCATACTTACTTAATACTATAAATGCGAAAGTGTTTCTGTCTGTCTCTCTATTAGATCTTCACGCTTAAACAGCTGATCCGATTTAGATGCAATGTGGTATAAAGATAGTTGGGAGTCCAGCGGGGCTAGCACAACTGACACAACAAGCGCGACGCGAGTCGAGAGAATCCACCCGCCTCTTTCTAATTTGCACAATGCACCGCCTCTTTCTAATCTGCACCCCTGACTTACTCCGCATGATGATGTAATATAAAATAAGTAATAAGTGGTGAACGGTGTTGGCCACACATATTGTATTTATTTATTATTAAAAAAATAAAAAAAATACGAGTGAGACAGGAGTTGCTGAGTCGCGCGCGACACGACTTAGCAGCAAGTTGTGCTAGACGTACTGGGGAAGGACATAGGATAATTTTTATCTCGTAAATAATGATTGCCCTAAGGGGCCCCCTTATTGGGGGTGAAAGTTTGTATGGAGCTTATTTGCGCTCGGACGGAGTCGCGGGCAGAAGCTAGTCACATACAGGGTGGAATTTCATAAACTGTACAAAATAAAAGGAGCAAAATTTCAGCCAATTTCATCGGTGAAACGGTGTTTTTTTTTTTTTTTCTAGTCATTAGTTTTTTTTTTTACAGAATTTTGAAAATTTTTGTAAAAACTCGGGTAATACACCTAATTCAGACGGTATAACTTTTGATCCAATGGTCCTAAAATGAAAATAAAAAATGCAGAGTATTATCAAGGGACAGGTTAATAATTCTTAATAACAATAAAAAACCAACTAGAAGAGAAAATCCGCAAAAAAAATTATTGTCTTTGAAAAATGGCTACAAAAATTACGAATTTTAAAAGAAAAACACAATTTTCTGAAAAAAAACGCAGATTTAGTTAGGTACCATTTTTTTTTGCTTAGTATTAAACCTCACTTAATGCCGATTCTAAAACCGTTTTTAAACTGTCTCAGACTTTGAAAAATACCACGCTAATGGGTACGTAAATCAAACCATAATTTTATTAATTTTAATCCTCTTAAAATCCTTAATGACCGCTTGTTCCCAGGTAGTTGAAGGGTGTTTTTGGGTTGAAGGTGGAGATAACATGAGGGGTATAAAGGCGTTGGGCAATAGGTCAACTATTCAGTCGCTCGCAAATCGCAATTGCTTGTCTTTGCTCGCCACTTCTTTGATTACTCCAGTACTTGTTCAGTTTGAATCATCATGCCCCGCTTACGAGAGTTTTCGCCGTTACAAATAGCCAACATGCACTATTATTATGGATTGTGCCATGGATCTGCAAGAGCTGCGTGTATCGCCTATTTGGAGCAGTATCCTAATGACGTTCCAAGACCTGCTGCTCGCCACTTTCAAGAAGTTCATCGCCGGTTGTGCAATATTGGCCTGGGATACGGTGGCCGAGATCGCCGAGAGCCAGGAAACATAATTGATGTTGCCATAGAAGAAGCAGTTCTCAGAGACTTGTACGCGGACCCAACCACGAGTCTAAGACGCTTGGCATTGAGGCACGGAATCTCAAAATTCTCTGTCTGGAAAATTTTGAAGAAGGAAGGACTGCATCCATTTGCCAGCTTGAATTTGTTGCGTAGCCCGTCGAATCATTCCCGGATTATTTTTTATTTCTTGTGCTGCATTTAAAATTCTGTCGTGCAATTCTGCTTCGGTATTGACGATTCTGTGATATACCCGTTGCTTCATATCACCCCAAAGAAAATAATCCAACGGCGTCATATCAGGCGATCTTGCAGGCCATCCAACGGGGCCGTCTCGGCCGATCCACCTATTGGGATATTGCTCATTTAAAAAATGTCGAACTCTTAATGCCCAATGAGCTGGGCATCCATCCATTTGGAGAAACAGGCGTTGTCTCACATCTAACATCACATCTTCCAAAAGCTCTGGGAGCTCGTCTCTCAGGAACAGTAAAAATCTGTCGGCGTTCAAAGTATTCGGTAAGAAGACTGGTCCAATCAATTGATCGTCGAGTACCGCTGCCCAAACGTTTATGGAGAATTGGTCTTGAAAATTAGATGGTCTTACTAGGTTTGGATTATCGTGAGCCCATGTGTGTAAATTTCTGAAGTTAGTTATTCCCGTATGAGTAAATCTTGCTTCGTCCATCCATAAAATTCTTCTAGTAAATTCCGGATCCCTTCTGATATTGCCAAGTATCCAAGTCGACATAACACACCTAACGCGGGCATCGCCAATTTGCAAATTTTGTACCCGTTGATAATGAAATGGATGCAGTCCTTCCTTCTTCAAAATTTTCCAGACAGGGAATTTTGAGATTCCGTGCCTCAATGCCAAGCGTCTTAGACTCGTGGTTGGGTCCGCGTACAAGTCTCTGAGAACTGCTTCTTCTATGGCAACATCAATTATGTTTCCTGGCTCTCGGCGATCTCGGCCACCGTATCCCAGGCCAATATTCCACAACCGGCGATGAACTTCTTGAAAGTGGCGAGCAGCAGGTCTTGGAACGTCATTAGGATACTGCTCCAAATAGGCGATACACGCAGCTCTTGCAGATCCATGGCACAATCCATAATAATAGTGCATGTTGGCTATTTGTAACGGCGAAAACTCTCGTAAGCGGGGCATGATGAATCAAACTGAACAAGTACTGGAGTAATCAAAGAAGTGGCGAGCAAAGACAAGCAATTGCGATTTGCGTGCGACTGAATAGTTGACCTATTGCCCAATGCCTTTATACCCCTCATGTTATCTCTACCTTCAACCCAAAAACACCCTTCAACTACCTGGGAACAAGCGGTCATTAAGGATTTTAAGAGGATTAAAATTAATAAAATTATGGTTTGATTTACGTACCCATTAGCGTGGTATTTTTCAAAGTCTGAGACAGTTTAAAAACGGTTTTACAATCGGCATTAAGTGAGGTTTAATACTAAGCAAAAAAAATGGTAACTAAATCTGCGTTTTTTTCAGAAAATTGTGTTTTTCTTTTAAAATTCGTAATTTTTGTAGCCATTTTTCAAAAACAATAATTTTTTTTGCGGATTTTCTCTTCTAGTTGGTTTTCTATTGTTATTAAGAATTATTAACCTGTCCCTTGGTAATACTCTGCATTTTTTATTTTCATTTTAGGACCATTGGATCAAAAGTTATACCGTCTGAATTAGGTGTATTACCCGAGTTTTTACAAAAATTTTCAAAATTCTGTAAAAAAAAAAACTAATGACTAGAAAAAAAAAAAAACACCGTTTCACCGATGAAATTGGCTGAAATTTTTCTCCTTTTATTTTGTACAGTTTATGAAATTCCACCCTGTATATTTCGACTACAGAAATGCGGCTATTTTATAGAACTAATTCAAATGTCAAAATACCATTCATGCAAGTGATTTTAATGTCAGAGTGAATCATTCCTTTACATCATCATCCATCCAGGCTGACGTTATCAAGATGTTTCTTAGCTACGTTTCATCAAAATCGGTTCAGCCGGTTTTGAGATATTGATATTTGAAAATGGCCGCAACTGATTTATTATGAGGTTGCGGCAAATAAACTATTACCCGTCCAAATTAAGTAGGTTGTTTATGGTAAGCCATCTGCCATTTTAAGTTCAGTTCTTAATTTAGCTGCATAGGAGCATTTCCATCTCTCATTGCGGCAACATGTTATAGCTTGTCTTGAGTATTAGGTCCATGGTCTCATCAGTTTATATATATATACTAGTGACCCGCCCCTGCTTCGCACGGGTTTATGTGCATATGGTTTGTATTTATCTTGAATCACTCTATGTATATATTATAAAAAAACCGCATCAAATACCGTTGCGTAGTTTTAAAGGTCTACGCATACATAGGGACAGACAGACAGTGGGAAGCAACTTTGTTTTATACTATGTATTGTTGTATATTTAGCCCAGGGAGAAATGTCAAAAAACTAGTTTCCTCATTCCCGTGACTCATAACCTCATAAGTCTCATAACACCACTTTTAATTAGTTTAAAAACCAAAAACATCCACGTCAATCGTAATGTTAACTGAAGTACAGTAGACGGCAAACTTCGTGCGCAAATGACCTTGCCTGCGCAAAGGCGAATTGTACGTGCAAGCTGCTCCCCCACTTCCCCTCATTTGCGCACGAAGTTTGCCGTCTACTGTATTTGAAATGCATAAAATTTAAAAAAGATCTTAACACATTTCGATAATTTTATTTAATACATGTTTTATAATAAGCTTAATAAAAAACTTGCCTTGTTTGTTCGCTTGTTAGTATGTGCAGATCAAATACAGCAAGTCAAATTTTACTAACTTCCCACAGTCCAATTGAGTTGAAAGTTTGTACATGCAAGTTGAATGACAATGCAATATTATGGTACCATCACCAACACCGTTAACTGGCCATCCGTGCACTTTATGTGCATTGTAATAAGGTTCAATATAAATACAGGATGGTCAGTTAACTGTGTTGGCGTTTGTACCATAAAGTTGGTCTAATGATAGAGCAGAGACTGAAGTATAACTTCCAATGTAATCTTTATGATGGACTGAATTTATTAATTACTAACCAACTGGTTAAACTTAATATTTAATTATTTATATATATTGTAATAAATTATCAATAAATGAAGGTGACCATATGATCTCCACCATTAAATTGGTTGTCGCGATTTTGTAGTGCCTCTGGTATGTTTGCGGAGGCACAATCTGACAGGTTTGCGGCGATAATGCGCAAGAGGTGCGCCTCCATGATGCGTCGCCTGCGCGGCAGCCCCAACAGCATTCTGAGCGTGTTTACGGAGCGCGAAAATAGCTCCATGCTCACCCGCTGGCAGAGACTGCATGCAGTCATTGTAATTATTATTTATTATTCGGAAAACCAACAGCTACAATAATTAACGTAAGATGTTAACATGTGACACAAAAAGCCAATTACAGGTTCTCACCAGTAGTAACATAATGATATAAAAAAAACAACTGGTGGCTATCACTATATGCACTGCAACACAAAAACCTTAGTGGAATAGTGGTAACTAAAAAAAATTAAAAATTAAAACATTGAAATATTGAACACAATGCAGTCAGTATAATATAAGGCACGCTCACTCAAAGAAACACTCTGTCAGGCTACGCCTCACATTTTAGTCAAGTCTCTTTTTTAGGGTTCCGTACTCAAAGAGTAAAACGGGACCCTATTACTAAGACTCCGCTGTCTGTCCGTCCGTCTGTCTGTCACCAGGCTGTATCTCACTGATACCGTGATAGTTCCAGCTGAAATTTTCTCAGATGATGTATTTCTGTTGCCGCTATAACACAGAATAAAATAGTTTTTTATAGATAATGGTACGGAACCCTTCGTGCGCGAGTCCGACTCGCACTTGTTTATGATTATACTAACACTAGAGTAATAAGCAGGCCTCAGAGTATTTGTAGCGCGGTAAGACTAATTGTATGCTATGGAGTCGTTGTAAGCATTAAAATTAAATTTATACTAATACTCATCCTCATTTATTTAATTCATTAAATAAATAATACCTATAAAAATATACCACTATAGATCTTCATTGACGAATAAAAATAATATGAGGGTCCACGGAAAGAACATGTCAGGTCACTTTTTTTTTTCGAAATGATATTTTAATGTCACGCAATAGTTCATAACGAGCGCAACATTTTGACATCAAAATCTCATTTTGAAAAAAAAAGTGACTAGACATGTTCTTTCCGTGGATCCTCATATTATTTTTTATTCATCAATGAAGATCTGTGTATTTTTACAGGTATTATTTATTTAATGAATTAAATAGATGAGGATGAGTATGAGTATAAATTTAATTTTAATGCTTACAACGACTCCATAGCATACTTTAGTGTTACCGCGCTACAAATACTCCGAGGCCTGGTATTAAGATTACATTGTTTACTAACCATGTCTGGACCTTAGTCTGAATCAAATGATTTTTATTTATTATTATTATTAAACAAGATAAACCATCATGTTTGGGCTCACTGGAACCTGTTCAATGAGTAGTTCATGACTGTGTAATAAAAAATTGTCAGCAATTAAACATTTTTTTACGCCTTTCACAGCTCATGTTCAAATATATCACTGTCCATAACTTACATATTTCTGATCCGAGGCCCATTTCAGTGTACTTACTACAAAAAGCCTCAATAGTAATAACTAATATCTTTCAGTAATATGTTTTTTACTTCAATCTATATTAGAGCCTTTTTATTACATTACATCTGTCACTTGTAAATGTAATAAACGTTTAGTATATGGCTATTGGAAAAAATAAGATAAATATGAAAACATTAACTGTACCAGCATTTGGCTGTTGCAGTGACTTGTCTTACTTTAAATTATAGATCCAAGTAAAGAATGATAACGAAACCTAACCAGGAAGGTACCTATTTGTAGTGCACTTTACATGTTTTATACTTTCCATGCCTAGGGTTTTTAAATTCCGGGATCCCATATTGCCCTTTCCCGTCCAGACCAGAAAAACAGGAGTGCTAACGTAAAATGAAGTACTCATAGCTATTTATTAATGTATTTGACTTGTCAATCAGATGTAATCAACCCACACAATTGTATTGATGGGGTCTGCAAGAGCTAGCACATAAAAATCCTAGAATTGGTGGCCTATATTCTATAAACCAGACTAGATTATATGGAAATTAAATAAACTGACCATTTAGCAGTTTCGGTTTCAGCTCTTGGACCTGCAAAAAATAGCAAATTCATATGTAAATAACATTTAATAAACTAGTAAGGTGACATCTGGAAAACTTTAATTATTTCATACAAACACTATACTTTTATATTGACCCAAAGACGACCCAGAACCGCCAGCTCTGGAGGAAAATGATTAGGAGAGCCGACCCCAATTAAAAATGGGAAGAAGGCCGGTAGAAGAAGAAACACTATACTTTTAAAACTGTCATAAATAATAATTAATACCAATTATTAAGACAAAAAACATAATATTAGATAGAAGATAGTTAGATTAGTTTATACTCTGTGGGAGTCTAAAAGGGTGATGTCAGTAAGATTGAATTGAATTACAAGAGTAAAAGTAAATGTCTAAATGTTACCTGTGGAGATACATTGATGTAGCTCTTGAAGGTAGTGTTTTCTATTTTCTTCTCATTCATTTTTAAATAAAGTAGTTTATTCACTGGGCACAAACATAAACACGGGTCATAACGCCTTTTGCTATAATTAGATAGTGTAAGTTTACAAAATTTCACATGATTTGTGTGGAATTCACATAGATTTGATAACAATCATTCCGCAAACACTTGTATCACTCGGATATCGACACTGCTCTTCTAGTCCTTAGTACCGGTACACTTGTCAAACTAGACATTATTACAATCTGTTACACTTCACAACAACTACCTAAAAGAGAATTTCGTCCTTGTAAGTAAGAATAAATAATATTTCTCATTTCTCCATATACTCATTGCCCCAATCATGCCCCAATATGCAACGAAAAACGAAACGACGGACACTACGGACAGCGACAGATAAATCTAAAGTTGCCAGATGAGAATTTTGTACGGTGAGGTGGGGTATAAATATCTGCGGCGATACCACGAACTTCGAATCTCGAACTTCGTATATCTCCGTCTCTATCGCACTTATGGTTTATGGTACTTGAGCGACAGAGATGTAGATATACGAAGTTCGAGATTCGAAGTTCGTGGTAGCGCCGCTGATGCGATGGATAAAATTGTGCAAATAGTAAAAATATTAATTCAGCGGCGCTACCACGAACTACGTATATCTCCGTATATGTCGCTAGAGTACTATAAACCATAAGTGCGACAGAGACGGAGATATACGAAGTTCGAGATTCGAAGTTCGTGGTTATAGCTCAGTTATAATTTTTAGAGCGTATTGTATTTATTACCATAATAAAAATTTTGGATTCCACTAAGCGTTTTACACGCATATTTTTAAATAATCAACCATAGACAAAACGTTAAGATTATATGCTAGCAAATTAAAAAGGAATGTTGTGCCTTGAACACTGTCATCTTTCTCTTTTGTTCCAATGTAACCGCGCGTGCTAGAGGAACGCCGTCAAAGATATTCTATGAACTTTATTTTCGTCGTGTAACATCCATGCCTTCAGACTGCCAAGTGCCAACCTCTATAGTCCATCGCTGTTAAACCATTAAAAAAAAGTTAGACTGTGCATGTCTTAGAAAAATGGCGATTGATAAATTTTTGTTCATTATTTGAAAGCACAGTCCTCGGATATACATTAAAAACGTTTATTATCTGGTTGTAAAACTGTGAACAAAACCAGGGAATGGCTGACGCTGTGGTGGAGCGGAGACCTGCCGCTCGCTTCTTTTGCCACAGGTGTAACATTGAATTTGAGGATGTTTTGCAGGTAAAAATCAATAGTAAAGTTATTTTTACCATTGTATTGTGTTGTAAATCCATATAGCCACGTCTGGGGCTCATTGCAGTACCGGCCAAGGTCATAATGTACCAATTTATGATTGTTATTTTGTCGGTAAAGTTAACTTGGTTGGGTGACTAACGGCGGAGTATCCTCACGTCCAGGTCCCTGCATCTGCTGGAATGTCCGAGCCGCTGATCACATATATGTCAAAACCGAGTCATCACGATCAGTCTCACAATATGCTGTAAAATTACATCACATTGAAATGTCAATATAATAAAACTATTTATGGATACAGAAGGAAGTTACAAACGCATTTTTCTAGATTGAACCGATATGGTATCCAAGTAGGTATCGTCAGAATAAAAATTAAAGAAATTAAGAATTTGTTAATTGTCAATGTTTCAATGTTTATGATTACCTCAATGTTTATTTTTATTTTGAAAGTATTATTTAAACAAAACTATGTTAATTTTCAGGATTACAAATGTCCGTATTGTGCCAGCGGTTTCATTGAACAGCTTGAGGCAGACATCACTGCCCTCTCCGGAGATGACTTCAGTGATGCGGACATGAGCAATTTAGATGATTCAGATGATACACATCAAGTATGACAGTTATTACTGATTATTTCCCTTGCAGGACTTTCCCAAAGTCTACAAGGTAACTTAGCAATTAAGATTAAACATATATTTGTTTGCTTGTCTGTATTAACATTTGCAAAGGAAATGCAGTCATGGAACTACAACAATCTTCTTAGTTGACTGCTTATTATATTGAGGAATAATGTCTAACAAACATTGAAATCCGGCCCATTTTACACATGTTTGAAACTAAAATTATTACCCAAAGGTAAACCTTATTTTTATTTTGTAAATTAATTCACCGCTTTATTGAATGGACTTTTGAGATTTTAACATAGGTCATTATTTTATCCAGTGGATTTCTGTTGTGTTATGTGTAATATACGGGTTGAGGCGTCAGGCGTGGGCAGCTAGTTTTCTGTTTAAAAGTGCATATCAAATTCATTAGGATTTCAGTCTCAACTTCTCAAGGGCTTGAACTTCTGAAGTGATTGAGCTTTGGAACTGATTGCCTTTTTAGGATTGCAACATGATTTTGTTTAATCAGTGACACTGATATAATTCATTGACAATGACCAGTATGACTAGGCACCCTGTTGAAAGGAAAACAACTTACACACATATATTCCAAGAATGTTGTGTGTGTGTGTGTATGTTGCACATATCTGGTGCCCCCAGCGAGCAACAAAAATGCATGGAGGTACCATCCTTTTCTCAAAGCCATTGGGGCCATTAGACCCCCCTGTAATTTAGTTGTGGAAAAAACTAGATTTTCAGAGACCAAGAGGGCATTACATAGCTAGTTATATTTCTAAATTACAATAAATTCGAACCAGTAGTTTAAGAACTAAGTCAAAGTTCCTGAATTTTGTCACTGACTGGCCAATCATCAAAATTCTAAGGTACTTCTAGCAGACTTACAAACTTGAAATTTTGCATGCATTTAGCGTTAGTTAGGTTAGGTACAATGCACTAGGATATAAAAACGTTATTTGCGATTGGTAAAATAACAATTCCATACAAAGTATATGTAAAAATATAATTTCCAGATGCATTCATAATTTGTGTGTAGGTACTGACATTCCATATTCTCCATTTATTTAGTAAGCAAATAAAGATTAAATAATAAGAATGTCTGACCTGGCTCTATGTAATAAATAGCTCGTAACTTTTTACGAAGGAAGAGTTTCGAGACTTGGCCTATTTTTTACATGGAATGTTTTTATACAAATTTGGTCTATAAAATCCATAGTGTTAGTGGTTACAAACTTAGAGCTATGGTTAGTGTTTTATAAATATGCTAAACTAAAATTAAAGACGCCTTTACTAGGATAGTATTGGTCCCTTACTAGCAAACATGTATATGTTATTTATGTAAGATAAATCATTAGTAGCTGTCCACCGTTCAATAACTTGCCATCTCATACTAAAAATGAACTATATTCACCTGTACCATAGAATTCATTTTAGTATAAGGTTTCAATTATTGGCCACCCTACAATAATTGGCCACGTCATACTAAATTGAATTCTGTTTATAAGGTAACAGAGTTCATTTTTAATCCAGCTATTATAACCTACAACCATAGGGTAAACACCAGCTACTGGTGATTTACCCTAAGTGACAAATAAAACATAAGACATTTATTTAGCAAAATCATTTACATGTAGTAGGTATTACAAGTACCAGCACTAGGCTTTACACCTGACAAAAACGTCGCGAGCTAGGCTGATTATCACAAATTTTATGGAAATATCATACCCACAACATTAGGTGCATAGTGGCCAACATCATAATAAAAGCCATGCCTTCTGTTATCAGTAACTGGAAAATATATACCTAAATTGCTTATCAGAGACATACATGGTTGCATTTTCTTTGCCAGTTTATTTTCTTTTTTTTTGCTTTGAGTAGTTATATCCCCCCCACTTATTTTCATTATGGAAAACCTAACAGTTTACAGTAATGAATGATGATCAATAGCGGTAAACTAGAAATGTAAACATTTATTGTTATTTGGAACTTAATGAGTAGTTACTTAGTTATTCTGATAATTAAGTGAATACATTGTTTATATTAGTCATTGACGTACCATAAAGTAAATAGACTCACAATGCCAAACAAAAATTTCTAGAAATGTGCCCCAAAATGACAACTCTAGCTATATCTCAGTAGTTGCTAATAGCGTTAACTTATAACCTGCATCAAGATATATGTTTCATAAAAAAAGAACTCTGTTTTTTAGACTTTAAGCACCATATTAGCAAATCAACATCAACAGATAAAATGCTTTTTAGTTTATTGAGATTTTATCATAATGTGACTTAACTGCTCACGTCAAAACTAAATAGCGAACGAATGATTTTAACAATATTTTATGTAGGAATTTAAACAGAAAGACCAATATCACAAATAAATCAGGTTACTTTATTTTACAAGTTTCAAGTTTCCAAATGATGTGTTGATGGGTCAATCAACTTTTCCTTGTTGTTATTCTGTCCCGGTAAGTCAAGAGACAACAGTGACAGACTTGCTTAGAAAAAATACTATAAACTGGACTCCTATCATGCTAAGGAGATGCGCCACCATGGAATGGGTTTACCAATATAACAAAAACACGTTTTTTGTGGATTGAAACCCCATAAAATAATAGTTTTTAAGAGTGACCCAGGAGACGTAACCATGGCAACGAGCAACAAGAAATAGTTGATTGACCCTGATATTGGATTATACAATTATATTATAGTAAATTAAGAGTCCGCAGTAAGCTCAATTCTCCATACAAACGTAGTTACGCTCTAAAACTTTGTACTTAGAATACCGTCCAGGTCTTTAATTAGTTTATGTAGCTTCAGTACCACAGTAAAATACAGCAAATTTAAGTTTTTCATACAAAACTTGTTTTTGCTGTATTTTGTTTGTTTTATATACTGGATCCATATAAACTAATTAGTGTTCCATATAAAATAAGTGATCTTTTTTGATATTTTCAAGATTATTCATTTTCTATCATCAAATGTAGCTCATGAAAGTAGTAAAATGTTAAATATAAAAAAAAAAACTTAATATGGAGATATGCAAACCTTAAGAATTTAAAAATTCAGTAGCGACCCCTAAATCTTATCCAAAAATAAAAATCGGACGTTCTTTTTTTACGTATTAGAACAATATAAGAGGGTGAGACATTGAAATTTTAAATTTTCGGTTTTTAAGCATCACCCTAATGTACATAGTAGAAGTAGCCTAACATTAACACTTCACTATAAAACTAGCTTTTATGGGCAACTCCAAAAATTGGACACAAGCTAGATCTGGTACTCATTATGAGCTTGTAGTTTGTATAGGTATAATATAAATAAGTAAAGTTATGGTCAAAGTATTATTGATGGTGTTAGTCAAGTAGTAAAGATAATTTAGTAGGTGACTGTACCATGCCTGAAAAAGGCTCCAGGCCCAAGTACATTCAAGATCAGAAATATATATGTATATGCGACAGTGACAAAATATTTGAAATCGAACTACAAGGTGTGTAAGTGTGGACAGATGATAGATAAAAACTGAAGTTACTTAGATTAAAACAAGGTTCTGCCAAAAAATAATTTTAAGTACTAGCTTATATTGCGGACTATTCTTTTTACAAGTTTTCCATTAACTTGCAATGTATGTACCTAAGCTACGGTAGCCTAGTGGTTCAGGCATGCGGCTGTCAAGCGGCGGTCGTGGGTTCGAATCCCGGCTCGTACCAATGAGTTTTTCGGAACTTATGTACGGAAATTACCGTTAGCTTTTCGGTGAAGGAAAACATCGTGAGGAAACCGGTCTAATCCCAATAAGGTCTAGTTTTCCCTCTGGGTTGGAAGGTCAGATGGCAGTCGCTTTCGTAAAACTAGTGCCTATGCCAAATCTTGGGATTAGGTGTCAAAGCGGACCCCGGGCTCCTTTAGGGGCACAACCGGGAATAACGCTAGGAGGATGATGATGATGTATGTACCTAACTATGTAGGTAACTATGTTTGTTCGGGTGGAATCTTGTAACTCAATTTTGAAGTAGATAATTATCTTCAAATGATTGAGCTGAAATTTTGGGTAAAGACAATTGCAATTGGGGTTTTGGATGACAATTCAATATTATGGTACCACCTTCTGTCTCCATCATCAGATCAGCTCGGCGGTGCTATAATAGCGTAGTACGTCGGGTATGTTTGCGGAGGCGCATACAGACGACTTTTTTGCCATAAGGCGAAAAAAAATAGCCTCACTTTTAAGGCGAGTGCGAGGCAGCAACAACAGCCTTCTGAAGGAGCTGGCAGAGCGTCTCAACTGTCCGCTTACCATGTACTGGTCGCAGGTGGTTATTGGGAAGGCCAAATAAATAATTAATTTTGTTAAATAACGTACTAACATAGTTTTAATTTAGTTATTGTTATTTTATATTTTTTGTACTTACTAACTAACTAACTCTTACTAACTCTCTATGGATCGTATCTGGTCTGAAATAAACGATTTTTATTTTATTTATAATATTGTGTTGTTACCGAATTGACATAAGTATTCCAAATTTCAACTCAATCGGATAAAGGCTGAATAATACTTTGCAAATTTTGAAGGGCAACTCACATACTCGCACTTTACAAACAAGCTAATTAAAACGCTTGTAATGATAACATTAACCGCACCTGTACCACATACTGCGTAAAATGGCAAATGTAGGGAATGTACCTAATGAAAATTTCGCGACCTTGACTGTTGTTTGTCATTCTGCATCACGGCTACGTCACCGATTAACTGATAAGTTCTTACTAATCTGTTGTATGTCTGTCATATCTATCTATTCGAATTGGTTATTTTCAATACAATAACTCATTGTATGAATTGTTAGTGTCAGTGAAATAGTACATTACTTACCTAGGGCGGTTAAACAAAGAATGTCTCAGATCGCAGGTTTTTGACGCCCGAGCCGAAGGCAAGGGCGATAAATATGCGCTCTGAGGCTTTCTTTATTACCGCCCGTGGTGAGTACACAATTTTACGTCTCTATCTGGCCAGGAAGTGGGGTTTTCCGCACGCATAGCGTGCGGTAATTCCTACTTTATGGTCAGGTATGACGTAAAGAATATTATTTGTTATTGCGAAATAAAGTAGCTAGGTGTCCTTCCCTGCTGTGTATAGTCAGCACATATTTATGAATATAAGGAGATCGGACATGGCGGCCGATTTGTATAGAGTGAGCCTGTCGATGTCGCAAGAACATTAACCCACACAACGCCCAAGTAATTGACAAGACAAAGCACGCACACATCTAAAACACACACACTTGTATACCTACACGCTTATTTGACAATAAACGCGCATCATATCAGGCATTTTGGGAAAAAACGTAATATTCTCTGCGATCAGCACGCGTGCACAGTATGGCAGTGTATGCCCATTGAGCATACAGCTGCGACACGGCCGCCGGCGGCTTGTCCTCTCTCTAGTATTCTATGCTCTGAGATAGTCAGAAATAAAAGGAGCTATGCTGAATCACATGCTCTACACATTATGTATACAATGGTCTGCACAAGCCTTATTCCTTAAACAATAGAGTTGTGTAAATAATTTCGAGCGCTCCATTTGGGTAGTCCCTTCGGATGGGCATGTAATGTTTGGGGCGGAAAGGTTCTCGAGTGGCGACCACGTACCGGAAGGCGCGGCGTGGGTAGGCCCCAAGGTGGACTGATGACCTGGTAAAGGTCGCGGGATTGTGGCACTCTTTGAGAGAGGCCTATGTCCAGCAGTGGACGTCTTTCGGCTGATATGATGAACAAATATAATGGAAAAATAAACCATTAGTCTGAAGCCAAGACTCGAACTTGTGCCCTCTTTATTGCTCTGGTACAGAATAAAAATATTTAAAAAAAAATGTTTATTTCGTTAAGAGGTGTAATGTATTGTTAATATTATATAATTTATAATTGAATTTATCGTCACATCTTAAAGGTGACAATTATAATTGTATGGTCGTATTTAGTTGGTCGAAATAAAATTAATAAAGCAGGTACTTATTTGTATGTCTTTCCGCTCACGGGAAAATGGTGTCTCCGTGATTGGGAGCCAAAGTATTAAACAAGTACCACATAGCTAACACGTAGAGGCCCTTTCGGCAATTTAATGAAATGCAATGGGTATTGGGTACACCGAGCGGATGCTGTCCCTGCCCGTGTCATGGAACACACAGACTTATTTTGAAATATAACAAATAAATAATCGTGCTTATATAATTAACAGCTGTTTGTTTTAATTCCAGAGTGCCAGTCACCCGATGTTGAGCGATTTGGCGTTTCTTATGTCGGGAGGGCGACACCGGTAAGAAAGACTTTCAATTATCACTACATAGTATAAAACAAAGTCGCTTCCCGCTGTCTGTCCCTATGTACCTATATGCTTAGATCTTTAAAACTACGCAACGGATTTAGATGCGGTTCTTTTTAATAGATAGAGTGATTCAAGAGGAATGTATAATAAATGCATGTATTATACATATAAACCCGTGCGAAGCCGGGGCGGGTCGCTAGTTTTTTTTTTATACAACGACGGTGGCAAACTAGTTTGCAGCCTGCCCGATGTTAAGCTGGTACCGTAGCATATGGACACTTGTGACTCCAGAAGAATCACAAGCGCGTTGCCGACCCTTTATTGGCAGATAGAGACATGCAGGTCCCTCACTCCCAACACAGCGCATCCTAGGGAACTCTGGCGAGTTTCAGTATAAGGGCTGCATTATTAAGATACAACCGTTTTAATATTATTTGATAGAGAGAGAAAGCGCTTGAGTGACGTCACGGGTCTCGGGCGTCATAGTAAATGACAATCGTTTCATGTGAAGGTGCGTGTTGCGGAATCGGGCAGAGTAATACCCCCTCTTATAACTTTGCTTCTGATTATTTAAGAATAAGATTAAGAATTTATTTTGCAGAGTTTTGTCTTGTGTTGTGTACTATTTTCTCCATGTGAAGATTTTTAATCATTTTTCGAGAAAATTCAACATTATTGATAATTTTATTTGGTGTCAGGTGGAGTCTTGTAATAGGGGTGTAGACTCAAAATTTATTATTACTCCAAAAGAAAAAAGGCAAAGAAATATGCCTAGTGACGAAAATCGCATCCAGATATCTCAAAAAATTGCGAAGCTACAATCGTTTTAATATTGCTTGTTAGAGAGAGAAAACGCTAGGGGATCGTGACATCACGATCCACGAGCGTCATAGTAGTCAATCGTTTCATATGCGTTTTGCGGAAAAGGGACAGAATATATCCCCTCTTAAAACTTTGAACACTTATAACTTTGTGATTATTTGATCCCTTGCTTTACTTTTTTCTCCATTTGACAATATTTTTAATCCTTTTTCGAGAAAATTGATCGTTATTGGTTATTTTATTTGGTGTCTACACCCCTATTGCAATTTACCTAGTTGCACTTTATACCTAGTTGCAATTTCAAGACTTCACGTTAACCATACCTATTGTGGCGATAGTAGCGATGCAGAAACGTACCTAAGTCACAGCTTCGCTATTGTTTTGCTATTATAGATAGTTTAAACTCATCTTTGCGCGCGCTGTGTATGTGCGGTGCGCCTGTAAATGACGCTTTGTTGGTGCGTGCGCCTGTGACGAAGACTACCGTGTTATTGCCAAGTGCCACACAACACAATGGGGAATGGATGAAAAAGAAGTGCCTGATTATTTTTTTGGTGATTTTTTGGTGAACCATCCTTAGCACCAGAAAAAAGTTGCAGAATTTTCAGCTGCGTCAATTATTTTTGAAAAATATAAACAGTTTCCTCACTTATGTTTTGGGTTTAGGATGGCGAATAAGACATTTTGCGTGATCCGCCTCATATTTAAAAAAAAATCTCTTAAAAATCCGTGGTAAACTGACACTATCAATAATATTGACAACTGCAGCAGCTATATTTGTCATTGCCAGGGTCAGATTTAAAATATTTTTTGTAATATGAGACGGATCAAGGAAAGTGTCTCATTCGCCGTCCTAAACCCAAAACGTAAGTAAGGAAACTGTTTATATTTTTCAAAAATAATTGACGCAGCTGAAAAGTCCGCAACTTTTTTCTGGTGCTAAGGAAGGTTAATCTTATCCCCGAAAAAATAATTAGGCACTTATAAATTTTTATCCATTCCCAATTCACAAACCTGCTAGTTAGAAGCACACGCACTCATATAGCCGTGCGCAAAGATTAGTTGACTATCTATCCTGTATAGCGACTAGTGCGCTATCGTTGAGCGCTCTTATAATGCAACTCCGAAGTTTATGATTAGATGTCAGAGGCATTCAAAACGTGAAGATAAAGTACTTAATACCCTTGGAGTTTGTACTAATGATTGGTTTGTGCAGCGGCGGCGGGCGGCCAGAGACGCTGTTGGAGCAGCTCGTGTACTCCATCAGCGGCAACGGCCCACTCGGCGCCGGCGCCGTGACGGCCGGCGCGCCCTTCGTACTCGTCGGCGCTCCCGGCGACTACGTGTTCGGCGGGGAGGGTGCGTGACACTTGTTACTGTAGCGGAGCAGCTCGTGCACTCCAGCAGCGGCAGCGGCCCGCTCGGCGCCGGCGACTGCGTGTTCGGCGGGGAGGGTGCGTGACACTTGTTACTGTAGCGGAGCAGCTCGTGCACTCCAGCAGCGGCAGCGGCCCGCTCGGCGCCGGCGACTGCGTGTTCGGCGGGGAGGGTGCGTGACACTTGTTACTGTAGCGGAGCAGCTCGTGCACTCCAGCAGCGGCAGCGGCCCGCTCGGCGCCGGCGACTGCGTGTTCGGCGGGGAGGGTGCGTGACACTTGTTACTGTAGCGGAGCAGCTCGTGCACTCCAGCAGCGGCAGCGGCCCGCTCGGCGCCGGCGACTGCGTGTTCGGCGGGGAGGGTGCGTGACACTTGTTACTGTAGCGGAGCAGCTCGTGCACTCCAGCAGCGGCAGCGGCCCGCTCGGCGCCGGCGACTGCGTGTTCGGCGGGGAGGGTGCGTGACACTTGTTACTGTAGCGGAGCAGCTCGTGCACTCCAGCAGCGGCAGCGGCCCGCTCGGCGCCGGCGACTGCGTGTTCGGCGGGGAGGGTGCGTGACACTTGTTACTGTAGCGGAGCAGCTCGTGCACTCCAGCAGCGGCAGCGGCCCGCTCGGCGCCGGCGACTGCGTGTTCGGCGGGGAGGGTGCGTGACACTTGTTACTGTAGCGGAGCAGCTCGTGCACTCCAGCAGCGGCAGCGGCCCGCTCGGCGCCGGCGACTGCGTGTTCGGCGGGGAGGGTGCGTGACACTTGTTACTGTAGCGGAGCAGCTCGTGCACTCCAGCAGCGGCAGCGGCCCGCTCGGCGCCGGCGACTGCGTGTTCGGCGGGGAGGGTGCGTGACACTTGTTACTGTAGCGGAGCAGCTCGTGCACTCCAGCAGCGGCAGCGGCCCGCTCGGCGCCGGCGACTGCGTGTTCGGCGGGGAGGGTGCGTGACACTTGTTACTGTAGCGGAGCAGCTCGTGCACTCCAGCAGCGGCAGCGGCCCGCTCGGCGCCGGCGACTGCGTGTTCGGCGGGGAGGGTGCGTGACACTTGTTACTGTAGCGGAGCAGCTCGTGCACTCCAGCAGCGGCAGCGGCCCGCTCGGCGCCGGCGACTGCGTGTTCGGCGGGGAGGGTGCGTGACACTTGTTACTGTAGCGGAGCAGCTCGTGCACTCCAGCAGCGGCAGCGGCCCGCTCGGCGCCGGCGACTGCGTGTTCGGCGGGGAGGGTGCGTGACACTTGTTACTGTAGCGGAGCAGCTCGTGCACTCCAGCAGCGGCAGCGGCCCGCTCGGCGCCGGCGACTGCGTGTTCGGCGGGGAGGGTGCGTGACACTTGTTACTGTAGCGGAGCAGCTCGTGCACTCCAGCAGCGGCAGCGGCCCGCTCGGCGCCGGCGACTGCGTGTTCGGCGGGGAGGGTGCGTGACACTTGTTACTGTAGCGGAGCAGCTCGTGCACTCCAGCAGCGGCAGCGGCCCGCTCGGCGCCGGCGACTGCGTGTTCGGCGGGGAGGGTGCGTGACACTTGTTACTGTAGCGGAGCAGCTCGTGCACTCCAGCAGCGGCAGCGGCCCGCTCGGCGCCGGCGACTGCGTGTTCGGCGGGGAGGGTGCGTGACACTTGTTACTGTAGCGGAGCAGCTCGTGCACTCCAGCAGCGGCAGCGGCCCGCTCGGCGCCGGCGACTGCGTGTTCGGCGGGGAGGGTGCGTGACACTTGTTACTGTAGCGGAGCAGCTCGTGCACTCCAGCAGCGGCAGCGGCCCGCTCGGCGCCGGCGACTGCGTGTTCGGCGGGGAGGGTGCGTGACACTTGTTACTGTAGCGGAGCAGCTCGTGCACTCCAGCAGCGGCAGCGGCATAATAATGAGGGTGACATACAATCTACAAAATCTTCACTTGTCTCTATTCTCTACACTTACATACGTTCTAGAGAGAGACTAATGCTTTGCTACCGGGCCTAAGCCTGACGAAATGTCAGTAAATATTATCATAGAGCGAGATTTTTCGTAATTTGTTGAAGTATCTTCCCTATATCGTATCATGGTACGCTCCATGAATAGAATACAATAAATTTATAAAGACCCAAGGATGTGATGTGATAAATGTTATCTTTATCATCATCATATTAGCCGAAAAATGTCCACTGCTGGACATAGGCCTCATCCCAAAGAGCGCTTTAATGACCGGTCCTGCGCCACCCCCATCCAACGGACTTCCGCGACCTTGACCAGCTACGATGTGAAATATAGTCATCATCAACAAAATGTTCCTCATCACAAACCGAACCTATTAAAAACCGTATATTAATTTCCAGGTTTAGACGCAGTGGTGACACAGTTACTAGGGCAGCTGGAGAACGCGGGGCCTCCGCCGCTGCCGCGAGAACAGATCGCCGCCATACCCAGTGAACAGGTCACGTCCGAGCAGGCAGCGGCCAACACGTCGTGCTCCGTCTGTTGGGAGAACTTTAAAATGGGTGAGTCTCTTGGTCGCTTATGTGCGCCTGGTACCTTGTATCTTCAAAAGTGATATTTGTTGGGACTTCCTGTTTGGGTGGCAAGGTCGCTGCCATACTCAGTCAACAAACAGGTCATGTCCGGGCAGGCCGCGGCCAACACATCGTGCTTCGTCTGCGGGGTGAACTTTCAAATGGGCGAGTCTCTCGCTCGCTCATGTGCGCCTGGTACCTTGGTGTCTTAAAATGTTGAGATTTTTGCTGGGACTTTCTGATTGAGTGTTATAAGTGATAGGTACGCTATTTATTATTTGCATTGAAGAGTTACTAGGGTCACTAGGGTAACGGAAAAATTAGGGGCCGCTTGCATATCCAGTGAACCGGTCTCTCTAAAACGGGCCGATTTGATATTATGGAGTCACAATTACAATGACAATGATGCTTAGATAAAATTGCAGCATAACTGTACTTTTCAGCGGCGCTACTACGAAAATAGAATTTCGTTTATCTCCATCTCTGTCGCTCGAGTGCAGCTTATTTTGTCGGCTCAGTTTACTTATCAGTATTGAACGGCCCCCGCTCTCCTCTCGTGTTCATGTTGTATTGTATTGTATTGTATTGTACTTGATGTTTCCAGAGGAGATGGTGTCCCGGCTGCCGTGCGAGCACATCTTCCACTCGACATGCATAGAGCCGTGGCTGCAGCTGCACGCCACCTGCCCCATCTGCCGGCGCTCGCTGCTGAGCGACGAGGCGGCCTCCGACGTGTCCACTGACGCAGCACCCGGGAGTGGCCCCATGCGCCCCACGACCCCGCCCGGCCCGCCCCCCCGCCCGAGCTCCACGCGTGAGTAGTGTGCGTTTATGTGCGCCTAGTACTGAACGCAACTCTTCATTAAACCTGTCGCAGGCTGGCGCGGCCTGCGGTGGCGGTCAATACTATACTTGACAGAAGTTAACTTTATTATTAACAGCCACCGCAGGCCGCGCCAATGTCTTTCAGTATTTACTTAATTATAATCTGCCCATTAACCGTGTACTGTGTAGAGAAGCTGAAGTCACACACCCGTCCTGTTCTCTGGGGTAATATTGGGGTTGTCTCAAATAACTTATGGCGTTTTCGGAAGAAAAATACACTTCCAGTTTTTTTTTTAAAGGCAATGCAAAAATTATTCATGTTTCTATTTGTTATCTAGTTGTTTTTTTGGAAAATATTGTACTTAAAGACTGTACACGATAAAATCCGGGCGCACCTGATCTAGTATATTTTTCTACCAACTGCTTATTAAGAAATATCACTTTTTTTTAATAATCCATAGATGTAACACTATAAAATAAAAGTACAATCATATTAAAATATTTGAGCATGTGTGAGGTTTTCCGTTATATATTCCAACATACTTATTGTTTTTTTACCAGCAAATTCTGACAGTCTGGTAGGTTTCTGCCTCTAAATTATTGATATATTAGGTGTTTGTAAGTGTTCGAAGAGCTATTCTATGCTTTATTAAATTGTCTTTTCACAATAACTAACATTTTTTTCATTAACTTCTGTTTGGGGCAGTTAGGAGATATTTACCACTTTAGTCCATTTTCTTTTTAGCTGATATTTGTCAAATAATTGCCTTCCATACTACTTTCAGTGCTTGAAATGGACAGTCTTGCAGGCTACCCCAAGTAGAAACCAGTAAACCAATGTAACTTTTTGGTCAAATTATATTCTTATAATGTTATTTTCCTTATTGACGGTGAATTAAACGATGTGTTGCTCTGTAACCAAAGTTTTATTTCAATGAGTTATATTTTATGAGAATACTACACATCTTAACACTCTGAACCTAAGGAAACTTACCTGTAACCAAAGAAACGACATTTAATGTTTATTATTCACAGTGTTAATTCCTTTATACATCCTTTTATAATAATCTAAGTAAATGAATAGGGTTTAGTCTCATACACGATATATCTTTTCATAACCTCTAAAACTATTCACAATTGACAGCGATGCTATCTCGTTCGGACTGACAGAACGAGTCGCGGCAAAATTAAAAATAAAGAAATGTCATTCACACAAGAAGTTCATAACCATTTCTTTACATTCTTAAAAGTGTAAAACAAAATGGTATTGTAGTAAAAAGTGAATGACAAATAATGTTGCACAAACAATTATAAGTGTGTTGGAATGTATAACACAGAAACTCATACTTGCTCGTACATTTTGATATGATTGTATTTTTATTTTAAAGTATTATATCTATGGATTATTTAAAAAAAGTGTTGTTTCTTAATAAGCAGTTGGTAGAAAAATATACTAGATCAGGTGTGTCCGGATTTTATCGTGTACAATCTTTATTTTGTTTTCTTGCATAATTTTTGAGAATAGCACTATATTTGTCTCAGCCGGAAGGGCAATTGCCTAGTTTAGTTGCAAAATAAAGTGTTGTGTGTTGTATATGTCAGTGGGCGGACTGCCGCGGGTGCGGCTGCGACGGCTGGCGCGGCGCCGCGCGCCCGGCACGGTGACGTGGGACTCGCCGGCCGACTCGTCGTCCTCCTCCGACGCGTCCGTCACCACGGGGGGGCTGTGGGCCGGCGAGCGCACCTCCGACTCCACCTCCACATCCTCGCTCAACTCGGCCGACCGCGAGTCGCAGTACAACATGGACATTGACTTCGACTAGCCACCCCACCCGTCGTGCGTCATGCGGCCCTGGTACGTTCACGAGGACGAACCGAGTATGTATGGTTCTTGCCGGCGGGGCGGGCGCCAGGGTGTCTAAATCGTATACAAACAATTTATATAATTTCATTTTCCATATAAACGAATATCATAATTTCAAGTGATCAGTTGCATAATAGTACATTACTTACCTAGGGCGGTTAAACAAAGAATGTCTCAGATCGCAGGTATTTGACGCCCGAGCCGAAGGCAAGGGCGGTAAATATGCGCTCTGAGGCTTTCTTTATTACCGCCCGTGGTGAGTACAAAATTTTACGTCTCTATCTGGCCAGGAAGTGGGGTTTTCCGCACGCATAGCGTGCGGTAATTCCTAGTTTATGGCCAGGTATGACGTAAAATTTTTTAATAACACTTAGCAGCATTTCAATAGAAGTTTATGCAACTGATACATAATGAAAGGCATTAAAATACGAGCGTGGTTTTATGAAACGAGCGTCAGCGAGTTTCATAATAGGTTCCCACGAGCGTTTTAAGGCCTAATTATAGTAATCATGTACAGTTGCATACACTACTTATCTAAACACATATCACAAGTACTCTAAGATGGGTTCAGAAGCCGTAACGAAATGACTTGCATTGCTACTAGTGCTACCTGTAATAGTATTTTTCACAATCGTGTTATAATAGAGAGCTTTTTATTGCTGAGTGGCCTAAATAAGGTACGAGATTAAAAAGCTTGATTATGACATTATTGGAAACAATACTTTTTGTAAGAGTTCATTAAAATTAATAATTTAAGTAATTAATATTATATAAGAAAACTAAATATCGTAAGTACTATTTCACATCACACCACCAGCGTCCGTAATGTTGCAGTACTGTGCTGTGATTGGCTAAATACTAGCCAATCACAAAGCGTAGTTGTTAGGGTTCCGTAGCCAAATGGCAAAAAACGGAACCCTTATAGATTCGTCATGTCTGTCTGTCTGTCTGTCTGTCCGTCCGTATGTCACGGCCACTTTTTTCCGAAACTATAAGAGCTATACTGTTGAAACTTGGTAAGTAGATGTATTCTGTAAACCGCATTAAGATTTTCACACAAAAATATAAAAAAAACAAATTTTGGGGTTCCCCATACTAAGAACTGAAACTCAAATTTTTTTTTTCATCAAACCCATACGTGTGGGGTATCTATAGATAGGTTTTCAAAAATGATATTGAGGTTTCAAACATATTTTTTTTCTAAACTGAATAGTTTGCGCGAGAGACACTTCCAAAGTGGTAAAATGTGTCCCCCCCCCCCCCTGTAACTTCTAAAATAAGAGAATGATAATCTAAAAAAACTATATGATGTACATTACCATGCAAACTTTCAACGAAAATTGGTTTGAACGAGATCTAGTACGTAGTTTTTTTTTAATACGTCATAAATCGTAAAAAGCAATTTATTTAACGGAACCCTTCATGTGCGAGTCCGACTCGCACTTGGCCGCTTTTTTATTTTTTTATGCCCTGGATACAGCAGCGAGTCTATGTAGATTTTTGACAGATGACACGACGCTGCTACGTTCCAAAACGCCACAGATTAGCAATTTTGTATCGGATCGAGTCTCCTTAAACAAGGACACATATTATTGAAATACAAAGTTCTATTGAAAAAAAAAAATCGGTTATCTAGAGCGTATCGAAACAGTTATTTCGGTTGTTTCGGAAGTAACATAGACTATTCAATGATGAAAAGAGTGACGATGCAGTATTCTCTATGAAATCTTAATACACAGATTTTAATCGACGAGTACGAAAAATATATTTCTTGCAATCTTGGCTGCATTTACGACATCCGGCGGAGTGTCCATATCGTTCTCGGAGTCACTACTACTCATATTTTCAACTAAAATGTAAATTACAAACAACTTTTCACAAATCTACATTCGTAACAGCAAAAAACCTACTAAACAAATTACAACAGTACCTAATGGCGGCAATTCGATCCTCCGTCAAGACGAATGTTTTCTTTTTAAATCATAGAATAAACGAATGAAGTCCCTATTCTCATGTCACTCGAGATCAAATGTCGTGAGGTTTATATTAAAACATAATGAATAGGGAAATGAAATGAAACTACCACTATTAGTAAACCAGTATAGAAATATAGGGATTCACACACACATGCACAATTGATTGTCAAATGAGTGACAAGGATGCTTGCATAGACAACACCGCAAGTTGGAACGAGATACAATGTCAACGCTGCTAGTGTCGCCACCTACGAAGAGTTTTGCGTAATGTTCCCTATTGACGTTTCGTATCCAACTGTAATATCTATAGATACTAGAATAGAGACCCACTTGAGTTTTGACAGCTGTTCCAAATTTAAACTCATAACGTTGTACAATACGATTAAAATCAGTTAACGATTCTGATGTTAGCTACTAGCAGCGCCGCAAAGGTGTCAGAGGGGTCGGACGGGTGGGGTATGCGGGAGGCGACTCGAGGCTAACTTCAGACACGCAAACTTTTGTGCCGCGTACTGTAATAATGCTCGTCATTTCCTAAGGTTTCTGAACGCATTTTATAGCACTAATGATATATGCGTAGATAAACTATGTAATGTTGCCTAACTCGAAAACCATTTCGGTAATTATTTTTCCTGACCGTAACATAGTTATTTATGATACAAGTTCGGAAAGTAGGTGATTTTTGACGAGTGTCATTTTTATACATGAGCGAGTGAAGCGAGCGAATGTATAATTCGACACGAGTCGGAAATCATCTTTCCGCGCGTGTATCATACGTTTTACTATGCCTTGTGCAAGGAAATAGAATAAATATAAATATTCAGTTTGAAATACATACCTAGATTAAAATTGATTTACCTAGGTTGTCAGGTACCTATTATCAAGAGCTGCATTTAACAACTTCCCTACATCTTTAGCTGTCAACCTTATTCACTTAAAACCAAATAAATTGTGGTTTTGGAACGCAATTAATTTTGAATAACTCATTATGTTCCAAAACAAAAAGACACTGTACCATCGTAGTTCTGAAAAAGCAAACTGAAACTAGTGGAACTCAATACTAAATTGTTATTTTTGACTGATTTGTCACATTCAAACGACATCTTTTACAAATTTACACAGAACAACTCCAAAGTAAACACACAATGGCGGGCTATTTTGTTTTAAATACATGCGCACTCTACATATGTACTAACTGCGCATGTGCAAATCGCCGCCATGTTCGTATCGTAAAAGGCATAAGCAAGATATGCGTTCAGTCAAACACATTAAGTGAATATATAAAATAAAATAATTTACTGATCAAATTCATAATGTATAAAGATTAATAAAACATTTTATAAATTATCCTATACTATTACGAGCAATATTTGTATATATATATATTTGCAATCACGTTCTCGGAAACGGCTCTAATGATTTCGATGAAATTTGGAATATAGGTGGTTACGGGGGCGAGAAATCGATCTAGATAGGTCTCATGTCCGGGAAAATTCGTTTTCTCCGTATTTTCTCCGTTTTTATCCGAGCGGAGCTCGGTCGCCCAGGGACTTAGTAATATATGAAAGAAAAAGTGAATTTTAAATATTTGTAAAACTTATCTCGAGTAATAAAACCTCTTTGCGTCGTCGGGCTGACGACAAACTCAAAAATTAGAAAAGAATACTGAAAAGTAAAAAGCATTCGTCTGTGATTGGTCAGGATCCTGATCACATTTTACTGTCACCTTTCTGCATTTTTTTGCGAACAATTTATTTGCTCTATACGGTGCAACCGAGGCTTGAACTCACGTTTTTTTTTACCTACCACATACGAAAGGCTAGTGCGGAAAAGTGGCACTTCCCGCACGAATTGGTTGCTTAGAAAACGCTCTTTTCGAGCACATGCATTGTAAAAGTAGTTTTCATATTTAATTTCTCACCCGTTTTTAAGAAAAACCAAATATCATAATTATGCTATTCGTTTTTATGCTGTATGAACGTTATACCAAGAATCTTATTGAGTTTTATACAGTTTTAGCATTATGCTTACTAAAATGATGATAATAGTTTTTTATGGTAATCGTTTATAATGTGTTCCGGACGAGTTACATGAGATTATACAAAACGTTTTTATAAGGATTGAACCGCACCCCGGGCGCCGCCACCCGCCGCGCGCCATGCGGCCCTGGTACGTCCACGATAACGAGCTGCGTATGTATGGTTTCAGTTTTGTCGTATGATTAATTCGTGGGCTGTCTTGTGTGAGAGAGCTATGAATTGTTCGCCATGCAGTGTAGGGGGCGTCGTTTTAATTACCGATCACTTCGCTAATTACCTGAGACCGTGGATTAAAGTACAAATGCCGCCCGCCTCGCCGGTCGCCCCCGCTGTTGGTAAATCAAAAAAATAAATATAGTAAAGGAAGATTCGTAGTTAAATTAAAGTTATTTAAATGAGCGAATGATGAACTGTGAGGCTCGCCGCACCGTGTTCCTGACACATACAGTCGTGGCTAGATAATTAAGAACAAGATTTTTCCCCCATACAATTGCATACAAATATGACTTTTCAAATTTAATGATAATTTATAATATATCATATAGGAAAAAAGATCGTGTTCTTAATTATCTGGCCACGACTGTACGTTTTCGAGCGCGTTTGCGTTTAGTTTAAATTTGTATGGCGACGCGTAGTTCCTAATAGTTACCACCAGAGGCGCTTTTCGCGTTGCCATACAAATTAAAACTAAACGCAAACGCGTTCGAAAACGTATTGTAGGTATCAATAAAACTTGTACTAGAGCCTCTGACAGCTCTGAGGTCAGGGCGCTTATTCTCGCATTCTAGCGCTGTTAATGGTGCGTGTCGAATGAAAGCTCTCAAATGCGACGATAAACGCTGGGTGCCGATTTGCGGCGGCCAAGTTCAAAACAATGTCAGGAAAACTGATCCGGGAATCTGACGCGTGCGGTGAGCCTAGGTATCTATGATTGTCTATAATTAAATACAACCGATGTGCGAACGCTATGAAAACATATAAAGAGGTAATATTATTAACACATAGTTATTATTTAAATACCTAGTGATAAACCGAAACACCAGAATAACGGGCTTTGAGAAAGTCTCGTCTTGATTTGTATAACGGACTAGAGTTGCGAAATTGACTTTGTGTATAGATTTTCAACTATTACAAATTGTTTATTGCGTTATTTTCGTGTAAATTTTGTAAA
Organism: Epinotia brunnichana; assembly: GCA_963854355.1. Classification (NCBI taxonomy): domain Eukaryota; kingdom Metazoa; phylum Arthropoda; class Insecta; order Lepidoptera; family Tortricidae; genus Epinotia; species Epinotia brunnichana. Next base: position 26,443,908 of record OY977951.1, on the reverse strand, counting down.
TAAACGTAATTATAAGCCTTTATTTGTATAGTAAATTAATGAGTATACTTGCATCGCCGTATGCCGACACTTACCCCCCTTATTATATTCATAAAACTTACCTATTAACTAAAATGTGTTTAGTTCCTTTCTCAAAAACTAAAGTCAAGTGACTAATACAAACAAACGAATTCCCAGTAACCGTCATCGTCTGATATATCGTGACGGTGTAAAATTGTGAATACCACCTTCTCGGTTTATGATTGCAGTGCCGAAATTTGAGGGTATCTTTTTTGACGTTCGGTGGTTAAAGGGTTAACGGTATTTTAGCTTAAACAGGTTTGATGGACGTTTATCATGAAGGGTATTAGATATTAGTAGTCTTCGGGTGCATATTACCATGATCGCCCTGTAAGGCGCGTGCGGCACCCCAATCTGTTGCAAGCATACACAAATAAACCGTTCTTGATAGCACGTGGTTTGTTTTAAAATTGGACGGCGGTTAACCTTTTCAGCGCTCTGTCAAAGAGAAAAGTGGTCAACCACACGCCAAGCCAATATGACATTTAGTGCGGAGTTAAACCTTATGTCAATGCAAGAAGCTTGCTATCGCGCTGGGCTCCTTGACGCATATATCAGTCGTTAGCGTTGAACCTGCGCACCGGATATATACCTCAATGGGTCGAAAAGGTTAAAAAATTTACATCACATTATTTGCCTGTTCTCAATTCCTTGATAAATTGACTTAAGAGTCCCCAGCAAGCTCAGCTGAATTTCACCTTCTCATACAAACGGAGTTTCGTTCTCATTTTAAAACTACGTGTTGAATTGTAACGAAACTTTGCATATACAATGACATGAGGTATATCTAGGGCTATAGTTATTTTATATAGCTCCAGTTTATAAAACAAACGAAATCAAAAACAAGTTTCGTATGAAAAAACTTAAAGTCGCTGTTTTTTTAACCGACTTCAAAAAAGGAGGAGGTTATATGTTCCACTGTATGTATTTTTTTATGTACCTATTATGTTCGCCGATTTCTCCGTCAATAGGGAACATTACGCAAAGCTCTGCGTAGGGGGCGACACTAACACAACCCGTAAACAAACCGGTGCCGGTTAATGTACGGCCCAATAATTGGCATCCTCTATAGCTATGTCTCTTTTTAACTTATACAAAAAGAGAGAGATAACGATAGATGGACGCGTATTATCGGGCCGTACATTAACCGGCACCAACAAACCGCCATGACGTACAATGTCATATTTATTTACCTAACAAACAATAACGAATAATTGATGAAAACGCGTTAAACTACAATCGTTTTATTATCATTCGTGTGTAAAATACCTGTACTGTGATATTAAAATGGCATCATATAGCCATTTAAAGGTGGATGAGGGCTTTTTTTTGCTTTACGACGTATTGCCGCTTCCCATAGTTTTCATATCATCGTTTCCTTCGGAAATGAATGATGCCCTTCATTCTTGCATCCAATTACGCGGCACTGATGCATTTTATTCATTGAAATATTTTCTTCACTATTTGATCCAGAGCTTTGAAGGACTTGTCAAAGTTGTCAAAAAAACTGTTTACTAATTGTGATAGTGCTGCACTCTGGCGGCAGAACATTGCAGTAATGTTCCCTATTGTGGACTGATTTCCAAAATTCTTTTTTATTCGAAAGAGTATACTCCCGAGGTGGTTCCATTGTCACCAATTTGGGATCTGATGATGGGATCCTAGGGATATTGAGGGCAACCCTCAAATTTTATAGGCACGCGTGCAGTGATTTCTATATTTTCTGTTATAACTCGTGTATTTACCCTCAGAAATTGCAATTTTGGTTAAGTGGAACTGATGATGAAGACCACAGATGACTTATGGAACTCCTTAAAGATGTAATGTATTTTCGCCGATTTCTCCGTCAATGGGGAATGGATGAAAATTTTAAAAATGCCTGATTATTTTTTTGGTGATAGGAATAACCTTCCTTAGCACCAGAAAAAAGTTGCAGAGTTGTCAGCTGCATCAATTATTTTTGAAAAATATAAATAGTTTCCTCACTTACGTTTTGGGGTTAGGACGGCGAATGAGACACTTTCCTTGATCCGTCTCATATTACAAAAAATATTTTAAATATCTGACCCTGGCAATGACCAATATAGCTGCTGCAGCTGTCAATATCATTGCCAGTGTCAGTTTACCTCGGCTTTTTATGATATTTTTATGTAATATGAGACGGATCAAGGAAATTGTCTCATTCGCCGTCCTAACCACAAAACGTAAGTGAGAAAACTGTTTATATTTTTCAAAAATAATTGACGCATCTGAAAAGTCTGCAACTTTTTTCTGGTGCTAAGGAAGGTTATTCCTATCACCAAAAAAAAAATCAGGCGTTTCTAAAATTTTCATCCATACCCCATTGTGGACCGATTTCAAAAATCTTTTTTTATTCGAAAGAATATACTCCTGAGGTGGTCCCATTGTCACCAAGTCAGGATCTGATGATGAAATCCCATGGAAATTAAGGGCAACCCTCATATTTTATAGGCACGCGTGTAGTGATTGCGGTATATTTTTCTATTATAGCTCGTGTATTTACCCTCGGAAATGGTAATTTTGGTGTAGTGGCACTGATGATGTGATGGAACTCCTCAAAGATTAAAAGTTCGTCAAAGATTCTGACATGATTCCGTTGAAGTAGCGACTAATGAAGTGTTAATTCTGAGATCCTTGAGGAATCGACGGAACTCCTCAAATATTATCAGCCCACATATAGCGACTTGGGGTTTTTCTGTAATAATCAACGCATTTGTTCTCGGAATGCAGTTCATGTGGTAAATTGGAAAGGAAATGTGGAAATTTTCATGTACCATGTGGTTTGGCGAAGTACTGAATTGAAGTCTGTTTAAAGTAAATTTTTGTTTTTAAAGTAAATTATTTTACTATGGTATCTGCATGAAGCTGCATAAACTAATTACAGACCTGAATACAAAGTTTCAGAGCAAACTAGCTAGTCGTTTTAAAATGAGAGTGTAAGTTTGTATGGAGAACCGAGCTTGCCGCTTTCGATCCTTGGTGGCTCCCCAGGGAGCCATTGATTCATCTCCATATTAAAATTTCTACCGAATTTAGACAGAAATAAGTCAAACCGGCTCCTCTGGGTGCCACGGTATTCGAAATATTAAAATATACTCGTTGAAATGACAAAAACTTCCTTATAACATCGCGTAAACTCGCGCCACCAGATATATCGGAGCGAACAAGGTGCTCACAAATATCTGAAAACGAGTTTATTATCAAGGCATTAGAGTGTAAGTTCAGATATTTTTTTGAACATCCTACGCGGTCAGCACAAGATCGCAAGCGAGATAAACTACCCGGCCTTTTCTAAGTGTTCTAATTAGAAAGTGACCGAGCCTTGTTTGAGCGCGAGATATTTCGCGCTCCGTTAAGTGCTAGCTTTGCTGAAGAGTACTGATACGATTTACGGCGGCTGAAGTGGCTGAACATTGAAAAAGAGTATAATAGATTCAAAACTGTGTCCACGGAGCGGCAACGTCGCGTCAGCCGCTCGTCATGCGTTCGTTGCCGCTCCGTGGACACAGTTTTGAAGGTTTCTACGCAAGATGCAAGCGTTCGTCTTGCAGTCGTCAATTGACGAAAGCGTGCGCATGACGTGCGGTTTACGTGGACAATAGGCCAGGCTTGCGTAAAAATAAATTTTGGCCAAGCCGGTGGGAATCGGCTTGTGTGTGCGCTCGGCCACTGCCAGCTACTTATGAGTAATAAAACTAATAAATAGGCTATACTACGATTTTATTAAATACTAGCGACCCGCCCCGGCTTCGCACGGGTTTAGATGTATAATACATGCATATATTATACATAAAAACCTTCCTCTTGAGTCACTCTATCTATTAAAAAAAACCGCATTAAAATCCGTTGTGTAGTTTTAAAGATCTAAGCTTACATAGGGAAGACAGACAGCGGGAAGCGACTTTGTTTTAGACTATGTACACTTAGTGATATTTTAAAATGTTCGTTTAGATTCGATATTCAACTGGTATTTTTATTACAAGCTTTATATTAACTTGCACTGTTCGTATGTATGTAAATATGTAAGTATGTAGGTATGTAAGTTGTCCGTCAAAATTTTCAAACTATTTTTCGAGTTAGTGCACTACTCGTCATTTTCCCTGATTCGCCATTTTCGTTAATTCGTCAGTTTCCCTATCTCGTCAATGCCATTAAAATCTTTAATTCGTCAATTTCCCTAATTGGTCATTTTCTTCGACTCCTCATGTGTCATTGTCGGTATAATCAATAATCATAAACATATTTTTAATAATTATGATTGTTTTATTTTGGAATTAAGACATGGGTATAATTGCCAAACCAATTCCAAAACCATTTCATGTACCTACTCATCGATACTGTTGGGCCGGCCCCTACTGTTTATTTACTTGGTCTTTTTACCTTTATTTGAGTTAATGAAAATCTGTTCCATTTCCTGCATTTTTGAGCTTTTCGCCGCCACGTCAAAATATCTGACTTAATAAGTAACGTTTTCCTCCTGTTATTTTTTAGAACATTATTCAGACTATTATGTACTAGTTCTAACCCTAATGTTAAAAATATGTCATTCATTGATATTGGCCCCAAAGACTCGATAATATCATAATATCATTCGTTTAAAAATATCAGGATCAAATATTATATAAATATCTTCTGCGACTGTACATGACCAGTTAGTGAAAGTGACTTAATGAATAAAATGGCAAATTAGAAATTGACGAATTAAAGATTTTGATGGCATTGACGAATTAGGGAAACTGACGAATTAACGAAAATGGCGAATCAGGGAAAATGACGAGTACCTAGTGCAGTAACTCGCGGGCCGCGAGACCCTTGCTTGCGGCCCGCGAGACTCCCTGGCTGTTTCGTATGTTAAGGTCGTTGAATTCAGAATTTTGGAATTGCCTTATAAAGTCACAAATAATGAAGTGTGGATGACGTAATTTTTAGGGTTCCGTACTCAAAGAGCAAAACGGGACCCTGTTACTAAGACTTCGCCGTCCGTCCGTCCGTCCGTCTGTCTGTCTGTCCGTCTGGCTGTCATCAGGCTGTATCTCACTGATACCGTGATAGTTCCAGTTGAAATTTTCACAGATGATGTATTTCTGTTGCCGCTATAACAACAAATGCTAAAAACAGAATAAAATAAATATTTTTATTGATAATGGTACGGAACCCTTCGTGCGCGAGTCCGACTCGCACTTGGCCGGTTTTTTTTAAACTCAAGTGGCCCTTGGCTTGGTTGTTAAAAGGTTGCCGCCGATCCCTGGATTAGGGTATAGGTAGCTCCAAAATCTGAGATTCTACATTCTTTTGTCAGAGTTTGGAGTTAGACATACTAGACTTGTATGGAGATAGTTGGAGATCCTGGGAAGGATAGTTTTATCCGGGGAATATGCCTTAAAGGAGTCAATAGGATAATCCTAGTTCAGGCGCATTTAATAAATTTCCCTAACATGTAACAGTTTTAAGCACAATGTAACATTAGCAATAAGGTTTTTTCAATAAATTATTCTATTCTAAAAAAAAAAAAAAATATAGGGGAAGTTTGTATGGGAGTGCGATAATTGATGCTGCGCCTGCTGGATGTCTTATAGCAGATTTGCCTTTAGGCTTTGTACAGGCGTTAGTATTAATCACTTGAGCCAATTAACGAGTATACGCGGACGGGGTCGCCGGGAAACACTAGTACCTACCATAGTATTTTTCACAATCGTGTTATAATAGAGAGCTTTTTAGTCGAGTACCGTGTTTAGGCCACGAAGCTTGCTGAGTGGCCTAAGTAAGGTACGAGATTAAAAAGCATGATTATAACACTATTGTGAACAATACTTTTTGTACGAGTTCATTAAAATTAATTTTCTACGAGTCAACTGAACTAATTAAACAAACTCGATACTGTTGAAACGAAGTGCAGCTCATCAATCGTACGCTCGTTGATATCTTAAAAGACATCAACGAGCGTACGACATCAACGAGTAAACTCAATAATCAAAGCAATTCTATTGGTCCAATTCATTACAGTTCGGTAAAGCAGCCACGTGATTGGTCGAGTTTATTTTAGTTCTATTTTCAAATTTTTTTCGGTTGTCTGGAGAGTATCGAAACAGTTATTTCGATTGTTTCGACAGTAACATGGACTACAACGATGAAAAGAGTGACGTTGCAGTATTCTCTATGAAATCTTAATACACAGATTTTAATCGACGAGTACAAAAAATACTTTATACACGATCGCTATCGAATTGTCTGGCTAGATAACAATCATTTTTATCCACCCGTTGGATGGTATCGCATCCTGTTTTTAACCCCCGTTGCAAAAAGAGGGGTGTTGTAAGTTTGACGTGTATGTTTGTCTGTGTTTGGTATCGTAGGGGCCGGTTCACGATCTGATGAAAATATTGATTTTTGAGCGTTCAGTGTGAAGAAATAATGAACAATTCTACCTACTACAGAAAGAATACCGTAGACTGAAAAAGAAACAAAGAAAGACAATAACCGAACATAATATTAACCCATTCATGGCCAGTGACGACACATATGCGTCAAAGCGCTACGAGCGCTTTCCTCTACATACGAGGTTTAACCTGCTACGGACTACGGCGTAGCGCTACGAGATTAGCCCGGCCATGAATGTGTTAAACAAGTGCGAGTTGGACTCGCGCACGAAGGGTTCCGTACCATTATCTATAAAAACGGCAAAAAAATCACGTTTGTTGTATGGGAGCCCCCCTTAAACAATATTTTATTTTGTTTTTAGTATTTGTTGTTATAGCGGCAACAGAAATACATAATCTGTGAAAATTTCAACTCTCTAGCTATCACGGTTCTTGAGATACAGCCTGGTGACAGACAGACGGACGGACGGACGGACGGACAGCAAAGTCTTAGTAATAGGGTCCCTTTTTACTCTTTGAGTACGGAACCCTTAAAACCGGCCAAGTGCGAGTCATACTCGCGCACGAAGGGTTCCGTACCATTATCTATAAAAAACTATTTTATTCTGCGTTTTTAGTAGTTGTTGTTATAGCGGCAACAGAAATACATCATCTGTGAAAATTTCAGCTGGAACTATCTCGGTAATATCAGTGAGATACAGCCTGGTGACAGACAGACGGACGGACGGACAGCGGAGTCTTTAGTAATAGGGTCCCGTTTTACTCTTTGAGTACGGAACCCTAAAAACTATAAGGGTTCCTAGTCGACTACGGAACCCTAGAATGGCTTGGTATATAACTCTGTGTAAAAATCTTAAATATCACCATAAAAATAAACTTTAAATGTTCGAGATTTCGTAATTTTCAACGATAACCTATGTTTTTTTTTTAATAAAAAGGATATTTTTTTTATTGTTCTAAAACAATACCCAGATAGATTATTAATAAATTATCCAGTATTCCAAAAATCTATTAATATGTATTAAAAAGTGATGTTAGACACTTCTGAACACGCACTTCCATCTCGCTCACGCTTATGCTCAGTGAGAGGGAGAGAGAATCGTGAACCGGTCTCGCCTTAATGCGGTATTTTTTGTCCGCTAAGCTCAGCTGACGTGATCGAGATGGTTCTCAGCTACGTTTTAACAAAATCGGTTCAGCCGTTTTGAAATGTAAATGTCGGGGATTTTTCAACTTTTCTAAGTTGTTAATTATGTATTAGGTACTATCGAACCAACTAAATTATGACCCACCATAGAACCTTGTTACAGTTAACGAACATATGCACGATCTCGGCACTATCATATGATGTTAATACGTCAGTTAATTGTGACAAGGTTCCATAGTGGGTCATGATTCAGTTGGTTTGATAGTACGTACTACAAGTCAAGGCTGATGCATATGGTAGCCCAAGCGAAGGTACAGTCAGCAGATTGTAGCAACCTAGCAACCATCTAAATATTACCTAGGTAGGTACAATATGGAACCTGGTTCTGAAATAAACTTATTCATTCATTCATTCATATCGTCACAGGATGTGCCCAATTAAAGATGTCTGGCAATATATTTGGTTACTTTCGCTTCGCTGCTGCTATCTATTTGATGCTGACTGTCCATAGAAAGAAACATTTATTCGAGGCAAATAACACACAATCGCATCAGAAATGAGGCTATCTGCAGCAGAACCAAGATAACCGATATAGCCCTCCGAATCGCTAAACTTAAGTGGCAGTGGGCGCGGCACATTGCACGTAGAACCGATGGCCGTTGGGGCGGAAAGGTTCTCGAGTGGCGACCACGTACCGGAAGGCGCGGCGTGGGTAGGCCCCCCACAAGGTGGACTGATGACCTGGTAAAGGTCGCGGGAGTCCGCTGGATGCGGGTGGCGCAGGACCGGCCATTGTGGCACTCTTTGGGGGAGGCCTATGTCCAGCAGTGGACGTCTTTCGGCTGATATGATGATGATGAATAACACACAGCGTAACATACACACACAGGGCAACATACCTATTATATCGGGTCCTTAATAACTAGTAATATTGCGGATATTTCACATCCTGTGTAAAAAATAGGTTAAATTAAACAAAAACATCTCAGCTTACAATTTAACGTTTTGAAATGAGCATGGATACGCAGAAAAAAAATATTTGAAAGTGACCAGGCGAGCAGCGCTCGGAGGGAGCCCGCAGGTAAGCTTAATGAGGAGGCAGATGCACGGACACGCGCCGTTAACGTGTGCCCGTTAAAAATCTGCTGACTGCAGATGGTGCGTTTGAGAACTTTCGTTCCGCATTTGAATTTTTGATTTAGATGTATTGCTCGTTCTGGCACGATAGCGCGTAATGTCTTCAATCGGCTTCAGAGGCCGTAGCACACTAGGTTTTTGTCACGTTTTACGTGACTTTCAGTACAGTTTCGCCGTAAAACGTGGCGATAAAACCTAGTATGCTAGGGCCTAAGGAAAGCTATATCTACGTATCGCGGCGAATCTTGATCCCTATCATGCTATGCGAACTTAGAACTTAATGCAAATCCAGTTTCTTATTGAAAACAGTGCCACCTTCTTGATAGCTGGCGAACTCTCTGAAGCTCTAGCGATTGCTAGGCTAGGCTGTCAAGGTATTTCAAAATTCGCCGTATTGTCACAAGGCATCAGTAGCCTAGGGGTACAGACGGTGGTATTTGGAGTCGATGATCCGACGTTCAAAGCCTACGACCGACGCACTTTTTGTATGTTTTGTACATTTAAAGAAAAGTTGTAACTACCGCAGAAGAGATGGCGCCTGTATACGCAAGCATTAAATGCCTTCTCAATTTGGTCGAGTTGCCTGTCTATCTCAGTATGTATATTGTAGTCTTTGATCCCTATGACATTGACAGCTGACATCTCGGTATTTACGTTTTAAGGCATAGAGATAGAATATAATAATAATAGGAACTCACCCACGCATACACCCATCAGTGACAATAAGAATATGCATAAGTAGACAATATCGCACGTGGGAACGAGATGCAATGTCATATTTTCTGTCCCTCATCGCGTATTCGGAATTTTGTTTGCCACCACCTGTCAAAATATTGTACTGAAACTCACGTGACCATCACGTGACCATGACGTCACCGAAATAACAACTTAAATTCGTCGGTTGACAAGCAAAACTCACTAAGTAACAAATACCTACTTAAATCATAGGTCGTATCTCGATAACGACTACGTACCGAGATACGAGGTTTTGAAAAGCAGTGACAGTTTTGGTAGTGACTTTTGCTTATCACCCGACGTAAGTAATTATAAACAACATTAGACGTCAAGAATATATTACTCTTCTGATACTTCTCAGTTTAGTAGGTAAGGTTAATTTACCATCGTCTCTTTCGGGTAGGTATACGCTATGACGGTATCTATAAATCCGCATTGCAATATTTGCAATGGATGCGCGAGCACCCGGCCGGCATTAAGCCTGCATCACACTGGCGCGGCCGCCTGCGGTGGCGGACCATAGTAAATTTGACAGCGAATGACAAGTTTTCTATTATCCGCCGCGGCCAGGCCGCGCCAGTCTGTGAGGGGCCTTACTCGACCGCGTCTCAATAGAGGCTTACTTATGTTTAACGATGAGTGAGTCTCATTTAGGTACTTATATATTCATCATAAGTAAGCGTTCCTTTTTCCCTTTAGAGGTACCTACGGAACCCTAAAAAAACTTATTACATAAAACATTTAGTTAGCTCTAGTATAAGTTTTATCGATACCATAGATTTATAAAGTAAAGATACGCCCGTCCGAACAATTCGCTTGACATCTATCCTTATTAAAAATGAGTGGCGCCATCTGTTGTACGGACTGCGTACCACACGTTCGGGTGGCCGGAGTAACCTTGTAAGGGGAACTTTTCTCAATATTAATGAAGTGGCTGGCAGTGGTTGATGTAAACATCACATAAATATAGTGGTACCTGTGTAATAAATAAGTAATTATAAATGTGAGTTTGTATATGTAGGTACCTATTTACTTTTACGGCTCAAAGACTACTGAACGGTTTGTCACGAAATTTTGTCAGGGATGCGGTAGAGGATTTTTCCGTAACAAATGTAAGATTTTAATACACATAAACACTACTTTCTCCAAATGATAGAAAACCACACGGACGAAATCTCGGGCGCAATTTAGTGACTTAGGCCACAAAGGCACACAATAATTATAACACAATTATTTATTCTTACAGTCCCCCGCGGCTATGAAGTCAATTCTGACACATTGTGCAACTATGAAGTTTCTGAATATGACAATGTCAACCATAGGAAAAAATTACATATTCAACCCTGGAGACATGTCTCAGGAATCTCAGGATTGACTTCATAGCCGCGGGGGACTATAGTTGCACACCACTTTACAATGTGGCAAATGATAGAATAAGAGCCAAATAACATGACATTAAGTATGTGTCTCTTCGTCAAACAATGAACGATGAATCGACTCGTTAAAGTTAATAATAATAAATACATTTCAAACGACTTTATTTTTTACATTATTCTTATGCATCTACTTACCTACATTAGTAGAAGATACGTATAAGAAACGATAACAATCCAAAGTATAGTTATATATTATCAAACAATGTCCAAAGTCAATGGTTCATACACCAGTATAAAAAAGCGGCCAAGTGCGAGTCGGACTCGCACATGAAGGGTTCCGTGAAATAAATTGCGGTTTACAATTTATGACGTATTAACAAAAAACTACTTATTAGATCTCGTTCAAACCAATTTTCGGTGGAAGTTTACATGGTAATGTACATCATATATTTTTTTTAGTTTTATCATTCTCTTATTTTAGAAGTTACAGGGGGGGGGGGACACACATTTTACCACTTTGGAAGTGTCTCTCGCGCAAACTATTCAGTTTAGAAAAAAATTATGTTGAAAACCTCAATATCATTTTTGAAGACCTATCCATAGATACCCCACACGTATGGGTTTGATGAAAAACATTTTTTTGAGTTTTAGTTCTGAGTATGGGGAACCCTAAAACTGTGCGAGACGCACCTATGACTGGCTCTGGGCTGAGTAGAATTTGAAGGGAAATCCTGCACCTTCGGCGTTGGTCGTTACGGCTTAGCAGGAACTTGGTCGGGTCGGGGTTCTGAATTGAAAGACTTGTTTACTTTTTCAAGTAATGTCACTTCGCTGCTACTGTAGGTACTGAATTTCATGGGGCCTGGCCGCCCAATTTATACTATTAAGTTACCTCGGCCGGACGCCCCTTCGCCCCGTATATTTGGCGGGAAAGCGATTTGCGCGGGAAATTTTGGCGCGAAATGACATGTTCATTTATTATAGTTCAATCTTACTCTAATACATTATTTACAGTGCTTATACCTATTTCTATGCTATTTATAATACATTATTACACGAGATCCTGCTCGTTCGGCGCAAAAATGCATCTGAAACGCGGGAATTCCGTGTCCGCCCGTATATACGTACCTCGTTCCCCACCTGAGGTATAAATACCGGGTTTCCCCCCTCGCTCGCCCATCAGTCGTTGCCTGACTGGCGCGCGAGTAGGATCTCTAGGTTCCTTTAGTCTGTCTATATTTCTTAGTGGAAACTTAGTGTTATCCACTCGTTATTTAGGAAACCAGCGGTATATTACCCTTTTTTACTATGTAGGAAGGAAATGTGAGGCCTATTACTCTTTATTTCAGGTGCCATTTACATAAGGCAATAGTAGCGCAATGCCTATGTTATAAGAAGGTTTATAAGCTAGATTATTTAGGTCGCGACTGACAATTTTATGTTTATAGCGGGTTTATTCTATGCCGTCCTGCACATCTCTCCCGCCGACCATCGTTCGGGTGAACGTTGGATCTTCTTTTGCGTGCAGGTTCTCAGGCTCCGTCGGCAGGATCACCAGCTTCTTGGTCGGTCTTCTGAAGACTCCGCCCTTGGTGGTCACGTCCACTGCTCGTGTCACGCCGTCGGGGCCCGGGTATATAGCTGTAACCCGGCCTCGTGGCCATGTGTTGCGAGGCAGATTCCCGTCGGCCACTAGCACGATGTCGCCGACGTTGATAGGCCGCCCATGACCGTAGGGCTCCCGCCGGTACTGGAGTGAGGGCAGGTACTCCCGGAGCCAGCGGGCCCAGAAGTGCTCGGCCAGGCGTTGGCTCGTCCGCCAAGTCGCGCGGCCGATGAGTGCGGTGTCGTCGAATGTCCCGGGGTTGGGGGCCCGGGCTGAGCCACCGAGGAGGAAGTGGTTCGGCGTGATGGCTTCTGGCTCGTCAGGATCAACCGCCACGTGAGTGAGGGGGCGGCTGTTCACTGTATATTCGGCCTCGGCGAGCAGAGTAGTCAAGGTCTCCTCGCTGGGGCGGCGCTCGTTGAGCACGGCGTGTAGGGCTCTCTTGACGGCTCGTACCATCCTCTCCCATGCCCCGCCCATAAATGGGGCTCCCGCCGGTATGAAGCGCCAGCTGATACCGCGTTGCGCGGCGTCGGATTCGAGGGCGTCGCCGTAGGCCACGCGGAGCTCTTTGTCGGCAGCGTGGAAGTTACTTCCGTTGTCGGTCCAGATCTCGGTCGGGCAGCCGCGGCGCGCGATCATGCGTCGGAGCGCCATGACCGCGGAGTCCCCGCCGAGACTTGGTATTACTTCCAGATGTACTGCGCGCACGGTGAGGCACGTGAAGAGTGCCACGTACCTCTTCTGAGTCCCTCTACCGACGGTTACTGTTATCGGGCCAAACAGATCGAGGCCCGTGTAGGTAAACGCTCGCTGGTGGTGGGCGAGCCGGCACCGCGGGTGGTCGCCGGTGGGCGGCACTGACGGCATTGCTTTCTTTATCCGGCACGGCAGGCATCGATGCACTATCATTTTCGTCACGGGTCGCAGGCGTAGAATACTATAGTATTGTTTACACTCGTTTATAGTAGCCTCGGCGCCGTTGTGTTGCATTTGCCTGTGTATAAAGTCTATATATAGCTTCACTGCCGGATGATTTCCATCGAGCACGGGTGGCCGTTTTTGTAGTTCGGTGATGTCCACTGCTGCGTTGATACGCGTCTTGATAACAATAACGTCGTTCACTAGTTCGACCGCCATGTGTCGTAGGCGGCTATGTGAGCCCGGGGGCTTATTATTTCTGAGGTCACTGAAGTCGTCATAGAATGACTCCAGCTGACTGGCGCGTATCACTAAGCGTTCCGCTTCACGTAGGTATGTGGCATCGAGTATTTTGTACTTTCTATTATTTTGTAGCCTTTTAGACGGCGGCTGCGGCGGGGCGGGCTTGCTTCGCTTATTCCAGTCTGGATCGGCCTGTTTGTTACGCATGGTGCGCTTGTAATGTGCGCGCGCCTTGCGGGTTCGGCATAGGTCGATGAACTGTAATACTCTGCCTATAGTTCGCAGCAAGCGTTCCCACCTCGAGAATCGGGCCGGGTCTGGTAGCCAGGCGAGCGGGCCGGGTTTTCCCTTTACGACTGATATTGTGTGCACCTTTTCTTCACTTATTTCGGACTCGTGCGGTTGTGATGGCTCTGTGGGCCACGTCTCCGGGTCATCACGCAGGAAGGCTGGGCCCTGGAACCACCGATGATCAGTGTTGAACTCGAGCGGGACTGTGCGCGTGGCTTCGTCAGCGACGTTGAGCTTGGTAGGTACCCAGCGCCATTCTTTGACAGCCGTGTACTCCTCTATGGCGGCAATGCGGTGCGCGACAAAGGGCCGGTACGTGCGCGCCCCGGTCCTCAGCCACGCGAGTACTGTGCGGCTGTCGGTCCAGAATGTCTTCGTGTCTGGTTTGAAGTCGTGCTCTTCTATTACTGCGGCCGCCATTCGACTCCCCATCGCCGCGGCCTGCACCTCTAGGCGTGGGACTGATATCACCTTCAGGGGCGCGACCTTAGCCTTCGCAGCTATCAAGGACACGTGCACTCGCCCGTCGCCCGTAGTTATGCGCCAGTATAGCGCGCTTGTATATGCAGATTCGCTAGCATCGACGAAGATGTGCATCTCACGCTTGTTTGCGTCACCGTAGTAGGGGTAGGCGCGCGGAATCGCGAGGTCTCGCAATGCCCTTAGGTGCAGCGTCCACTCCGTCCATTGGCGCGCTAAGTCTGCATCCAGCTTGTCATCCCAGCCAGTTCCGCGCCGCCACACCTCTTGTAGGATTTTCTTTGCTATGATGGTTACCGGCGCCGCTAGCCCGAGAGGGTCGAAGATCGACATTGTTATTTTCAATATTTGCCTTTTGGTAGGCTCGATGTCGTCCAGGGCTCCGGGGGGTAGGCGGCTGAGGTCCAAGTTGAAGGCGAGTTCGTCGCTCGCGGGTTTCCATATTTGTCCCAGGATTCGTTCATTTTTCATTTCGCTTTTATTCAGTTCGACGGGCGCGGACGTGGCGTCCTCCGAGGTGAGGGCTCGGAGGACCCGCGTGGAGTTAGAGGTCCATTGGCGTAGTTCGTAATGGGCCTCTCTATGTATATCGCGTACATCACCTGACACTCGAATCGCGTCTTCTTCTGTTTTGAAGCTGTGTAGGTAGTCATCGACATAGTGATGTCTTATTATTGCTTTGACGGCCTCTGGATGCGTTTCTTCGTGTTTCTGGGCGTTGACGTTCTTCACATATATTGCTATTGACGGTGAACAAGTAGCGCCAAAAATGAGTGAAGTCATGCGATATTCTTGCGGCGCGTCGTCGCCCCGCCGGTCGCCCCGCCATAGATAGCGCAGGGCGTCTCTGTCTTCAGACTTGACTTTCACTTGCATGAACATTTCTTTAATATCCGCCCCCACGGCGACTGGGTGTTGCCGGAAGCGCATAAGGACGCCTGGCAGCGACTGTAGGAGGGCCGGGCCCGTCAGTAGGCGGTCATTGAGCGACACGCCCCTTGTAGGCGCGGCGGCGTCGTGGACAATTCGGACTTTCCCGGGCTTGCTAGGATTCAGCACCGGGAAATGGGGGAGGTACCACACTCTTGATGACTTGGTGGGCGGCGCAGGCTCGGCGTAGCCCTTCGAGACAAGGGCGTCCATTTCTTCACTATATTTGCTTTTAAGCTCTTTATTTTTGTCGAGTTTCTTTTCTATGTTATGAAGTCTTCTCAGTGTATTTTCGTAGTTGTCAGGCAAGCGGCTGTCGGGTTGTTTCCATAATAGCGGTGCTTCATAATGGCCGTCGGCTGTAGTCGTTATTGACTGGGCTAGCATGATACGCGCCCGCTCTTCCGGGCTTGACTGGGGTAACTTCGGCTCGATAAGTAGGTTTTCGAGCGCGAAATATTCACTGAGTTGTAAATTCAAATCTTCATTTTTCTCGGCTTCTTCAATAGTGGTCAAGCGATGCGTCGCATGTACTTGTTTGCCTGTGATGCGTGTGTGTGCACCGTGTAGCACCCAGCCTAGCGGCGTTAGGGATGCCGCTGGCTGATGCCGCTGGCCGCGGCGTGTTTCATTACTGACGAGTAAATGCCAGTTATCTTGTCCGATTAACACTCTAGGTCTCGCTGACTCGTACCGCAGGCTATCTTCTATGTCGCATAAGTGTGCGCACTCGCGGAGATCCTCCTTCTTAACGGACTGTGGTGATAGGCTCAGATCGTCTATGGTATGCGCACCGACCCTATAAGGTTGGTCGGTGCCGCGGATGCTGAGCGTAACACGGCGTGATCTCGATGCGTCGATTTTTTCTTTCGTTATAGCTTCTATTTGTAGCGGTACTGTCGGGCCGTCCAGGCCTAAGTCGTTCGCGAGCTCTTCTTGTACAAGTGTTATCGTGGAGCCGTCGTCAAGGAGGGCGTAGGTCTCGACGGCTCCCGCCGGTCCAGAGACTGTGACCGGGATAATTTTTAGATAAGCTCTCGCTTCTCGGGAGGCGCGTGTCGATGTGACGGCCTCGTTTCTTTCTTCGATTCGTTGATAATGTAGCAAGTTGTGGTGGAAGTATTCGCAGCCGTCTCGCTCGCACTTCGTGCGCTTGCATGAGTGCATCCTGTTCTTGTAGCGCAGGCATCGGAAACATAGCCGTTGATCTTTGGCTAGTTTCCACCGGTCTTCAACGGCTTTTTCGATAAACTTAGTGCATTTATCTATTGGGTGACCGGTGTTGTTGCAGGCGGCGCACTTAGGTGAAGGCTTGTCTGTGGTCGCGAAGGCTCGGTGTGTCCTCTTTGCAGGGTGAGGATTTGCACCGTCGACGTTCTCGGGCTGCGCGTAGAGCGCGCAGTAGTCCGCCTCGCGTTGCAGGAAGGCTGATATCTTTATTAGCTCAGGCTCGTCGTTTTTCTGCGTATTCGCGTAGTCGAACCATCTGTAGCGTAGGGCGGGCGTAAATTTCTCCATCATTGCCCTTGTCGTCTCCGGGCTGTGTAGATAGTGAGCGCGGTCAAGAGCCTTGAGTGTGGCTATGACGTTGGCTACACGGCTGGCGAAGACACAGATGTCGAGCGGCCCGTCGTTAAGGCGCGGTAGGGCGCGTAAACGCTCGAGCTCGGCGAGGGCAATGGCGTCTGGGCGGCCGAAGCGGGCTTCTAGGCTTCTCATTACTTCGTCTGCGCGAGCGTTGTAAATGAGGAGGCTCTCGACGGCTTCTTTGGCCCTCCCTTTGAGGCATCTTCTTAATCTTGCTATATTATCCACTTCACTATAATTTGCGGTGGTTCCGTTGTAGGCGGCTTTGAATGATAGCCATTCTTGATGCGAGCCGCTGAATGGCGGCAACTCGGCGTGGTAGCGTGATGACTCTCTCGGGCCGGCACGCGCGGCGATGGCGATGGCAGAGGCGAGCTCACTCAGGTTCACACTTTGTTGATTCTTCATTACTATGGCGTTATCTTCTTGCGCATTCGCTTGTGAGTACATTAACGGCGGCGGATATGCGTCTGTTTCGCGTGGGCGCGGCGGCGTTGGCGCGAAAACGGGAGCGTGGGTTCCCCCGGCGGGGGGAGGGGCGGGGACGGCGGGGCGCACGGCAGCGGCGCCCTGTCCCGCGCCCTCGGCGGGGCTCCGGTCCCGAGCCTGCTCGGCGTACTGTGGGGTTGCAGGCTCGGGTTCTTCGATGTAAGGTGCATTGGAGATGGCGAGGACATGTCTCTGGCTGGTCTCGAGCCATTCATCTATGCGGCGTTCTTGTTGGACTGTAGATATTGTGCCGGTGTCATCGTCGCTGTCTTCGGCTTCTATGGCGGCTATGCGCGCTTGCGCGAGCTCCAATTTGATTCGGAGGGCTTCTTCTCGCGCTTGTGCGAGACGGCGGACGCGATGACTCGACGTTGTTTTCACCGATTTTGACGGCGGCCGTGCGGCAGGATGCTGGCTTGACTGTGGGGTTTCCTGCCGCAGTGTTGCTGCAGGGTGTAGGCTCTCCTGCAGCAGCGGGACTATGGGTGGCAGCGTTGACTGTGGGGTTTCATGAGGCAGTGTTTGTGACTGCGCGGCATCATGATGCTGCCCTATGGGTGACCTCGGCTGTGGGTCTGGACGAGGCGCCGGCGTCGCAGGAGCGCTTGTCTGTGGGGTTTCCTGCGAGGGCCTCGAGCCGTCTTGACACGTAGTTCTTGACGGCACTATGGGTGGCAGCGTTGACTGTGGGGTTTCATGAGGCTGCTGCCCTATGGGTGACCTTGGCTGCAGGTCTGGCCGAGGCGCCGGCGTCGCAGGAGTGCTTGTTCGCGAAGTCTCCTGCGAGGGCCTCGAACCTTCTTGAGTAGTAGCAGTTCCCGACGTGGACATGGTTGCTTCTTCCAGCATGGCTTCTCTGATGTTCGCTGCGATAAGTTGGCCGAACGTGCGTTTTCCTGCTTTCGATCTTGTAAGGGGCATCCTCTATGTAGAATCCGGTTTTCGATGGACCAGCATGTGCGAGACGCACCTATGACTGGCTCTGGGCTGAGTAGAATTTGAAGGGAAATCCTGCACCTTCGGCGTTGGTCGTTACGGCTTAGCAGGAACTTGGTCGGGTCGGGGTTCTGAATTGAAAGACTTGTTTACTTTTTCAAGTAATGTCACTTCGCTGCTACTGTAGGTACTGAATTTCATGGGGCCTGGCCGCCCAATTTATACTATTAAGTTACCTCGGCCGGACGCCCCTTCGCCCCGTATATTTGGCGGGAAAGCGATTTGCGCGGGAAATTTTGGCGCGAAATGACATGTTCATTTATTATAGTTCAATCTTACTCTAATACATTATTTACAGTGCTTATACCTATTTCTATGCTATTTATAATACATTATTACACGAGATCCTGCTCGTTCGGCGCAAAAATGCATCTGAAACGCGGGAATTCCGTGTC
Organism: Epinotia brunnichana; assembly: GCA_963854355.1. NCBI lineage: Eukaryota > Metazoa > Arthropoda > Insecta > Lepidoptera > Tortricidae > Epinotia > Epinotia brunnichana. The sequence goes on along the minus strand of OY977951.1, from coordinate 26,425,117 downwards.
CGCCCGTATATACGTACCTCGTTCCCCACCTGAGGTATAAATACCGGGTTTCCCCCCTCGCTCGCCCATCAGTCGTTGCCTGACTGGCGCGCGAGTAGGATCTCTAGGTTCCTTTAGTCTGTCTATATTTCTTAGTGGAAACTTAGTGTTATCCACTCGTTATTTAGGAAACCAGCGGTATATTACCCTTTTTTACTATGTAGGAAGGAAATGTGAGGCCTATTACTCTTTATTTCAGGTGCCATTTACATAAGGCAATAGTAGCGCAATGCCTATGTTATAAGAAGGTTTATAAGCTAGATTATTTAGGTCGCGACTGACAATTTTATGTTTATAGCGGGTTTATTCTATGCCGTCCTGCACAAAAACTTAATGTTTTTTTTCGATTTTTGTGTGAAAATCTTAATGCGGTTCACAGTATACATCTACTTACCAAGTTTAAACAGTATAGCTCTTATAGTTTCGGAAAAAAGTGGCTGTGACATACGGACGGACAGACAGACAGACAGACGGACGGACATGACGAATCTATAAGGGTTCCGTTTTTTGCCATTTGGCTACGGAACCCTAAAAATGACGCCCTTACAAGGTTACTTTTGATTGACAAGCGGTTGCGAACTAACAAAAGGTAATGGCGCTAGGTAACCAAATAACAAATAATTCTTTTGAAAATGTGTTACTAAGCGATAAAAAAGAAACTGACGATACTTACCGATGGTACGATATCCCATGTATTTTTTTTACTTTTGTATATTAATTTTTGCACCCTTTTACGGCGCAAATGGGCATTTTGAGACAGTCGGCTCTGACACAGACTAAGGCACGGTGGCCCTCCATTGCTAGTTTAGGGCCACCGCATTGGACGAATTACTCGTGCGGGTTGGGCCTATCTTTACTTTATATATCTATGATCGATACATATATGTACGTTTTCCAACGCATTTGCGTTTAGTTTCAATTTGTATGGCAACGTGTAGTTCCTAACAGTTATCACCAGAGGCGTTGTTCGCGTTGCCATACAAATTGAAACTAAACGCAAACGCGTTCGAAAACCTATATGTACCTACCTATCGATAAAACTTATACTAGACCTACTGTAGCTCTAGTATAAGTTTTGTCGACACATATACGTTTTCGAACGCGTTTGCGTTTAGTTTCAATTTGTACGGCAACGCGTAGTTTCTAATAGTTACCACCAGAGGCGCTGTTCGCGTCGCCATACAGTTTGGAACTAAACGCAAACGCGTTCGAAAACGTATATCGTATATGTATCAATAAAACTTATACTAATGCCTCTGAACCACAAGCATACGCAACTGTACATTTGTAATATTATAAAAATAAGGCTAATAGGTACAGTCAAGGTCACCAATATGTATATACCCAAAGTTACAAAAATATGTATACAACAACCTTACTTCCGTAGTAATAAGGTCTGTGTACATATTTCTGTAACTTTGTGGTGTATACATATTAATGACCTTGACTGTACTAAAGATAAAGCAGCTGAGGGAAAACCGGTCTTAACAATCTTGGTACTATATCTGTGGGTAAACATGTATGTTGAGAGGAAAGACCACTGGCCATTTTTCCATACAAACGTTCTCGACTGAGACGAGATTTTTGATCGTAGATTTATGTTTTTTTGAAATAATATTAATATCATCAATATCTGTGTCGGTACGTTTTGTTTTTTTTGATATTCTTATTTTTAAAAGTGCTAGGTTACTTCAAAGAAAGTTTAATACGGCCGCGGCCCAATTACATAGTCGCAAACATACGCCTATTACACAAATTTGTTAACAATAAGCGCAACAATCAAAACAGCCCGACATTTAACATTTCCTTCTTATTCATTTACGAAAATTTGGTTACGATTGATAAAGTTTCGGAGAAGGAAACAGTCGAGAACGAAACCTCGATTCTTATGATTTTTACTTGGGACTTTTATTCGGAGCTGCAGTTGTCCTTATTACCTACACTAATTTTTGGGGCGGTAACGATATGGTAAATACGTACACAGACGAAAAAGTGATAGGCAATCGTCGACACTAAAGGTCGATATCCTAGTGGTGTGAAAAGTTATCGATAAATCTAAAGTTATCGATATCTTCTTTTTATTTTATAAGAGGGAAATTCACTTATATTATTGATAGTATCTAAGTCAAAATAAAAAAAATATTTCGAATATCATAATATAATGCCGTGAAATAGGTACCCTGGTAGATAGTTCACCTGCTGAGCAAATACCCAACAAGGGCAATACTTTGCTAATAAATGTGTATTACTTAACTGTGAATTAACCCGTTAAAATTGTAAGATAATAGATAGGGTAAAGTGACTAATAGAAGGACAACTTAGGTAATTTTTTTATATGATAGCATATTTTATGTTCGTGACTTGAACGTGACTATTTGAAAATAATTACTTTGCTTAAAAAATCTTATATTTTTACAAAATTTTATTTTCAATTACCTTAAAAAAAGGAGGAGATTTCAATTCGGATGTTTTTTTTTAATGTTTGTTAACTCAGAACTCCGTCTTTTATGAACCGATTCGTACAATTCTTTTTTTAATTGAATGTATATGCTTCCAGATTAGTCCCATTCTTTCCAAAGCCCCAGTTGGATGATGGTAACCATGAGGAATTGAGGGAACTCCTCAAATATATTAGGCACGCGTATAGTAATTTCGATATCTTCTATTATAACTCGTGTATTTACACCCGGAAATCATAAATTTGGTGAAGTGGAAGTGATGATGAAGACCACAGATGGCTTTTGGAACTTCTCAATGATGTACTTCAAACTATATAAGTACGTCACAGATTCTGATATGATTCCGTTGAAATAGCAAACAATGAAGTGACAAAGGTAATTTTGAGATCTTGAGGAATTGACGGAAGTCCTAAATATTATCGGCCCACATACAGGGACTTGGTTTATTGGTCTAAAAATCAACGCATTTGCTCTCGGAATTCAGTTCATGTGGTAAATTGGACAAAAAAATGTGAAAATGTTCATGTGGCTTGGCGGAGTACTGAATTGAAGTCGGTTAAAACATTGTTTTGAAAGTAAATTATTTAGTTTTACCTTTCCCGTTGTCTGTCTGTAATCAAATCTTGCAAGTTTATTTTGACCCACTTCCCGGTGACCGATTGGGCTGAAACTTTGAGTATGAGTATAGTTTGGATGACAATTCGATATCATTATGGTACTGTCACCGGCATAAATATATGATGGAACAAAGGCCGCAAAAATATCTGATGACAACTCTATTCCTAGAGCCGTAAGGGCGTGTCAGATATTTTTGCGGCCTTTTGATTCATCATATATTGATGCCGGTGACTGTACCATCGAGCTGATACAGAAGCTAAATCTAGTTTATACAAGTTTATTCTAGGAAAGGGGGAATTTGGCGCAAATGGGAAGCCAATTGATGAAAGTTTGTTACATAAGTTTCTTAAAATATCACGCCGTTGGCCTGCGAATGTCAAATATATGTATGGCAATCGAACCACCTTAAGTCAAGATACGGTCTTATTACCTGCTATCATCTTGGTTATTGCTAGACTTAAAGTAAGTTTAAGAAAACTTGTTATAGGACGCTGGCAGAAGACTTGCGTAAAATTTTGTACAAATAAATATAAGAATAAGCACTATCACCATCCGTCGATTAATACGATCTAGAATGTCTTAAAATCTTCACCTTTTCGGGTCGTTTCCCAACAAAGAGGAGCACATTTGCTCCTTCGGACGGCACAAATGATTCGTCGCAGTAATAATACGTTGATGGCATTTCAAGATAAAGGAAGCTTTATAGGCGATTAAAAAATACTCAAATGGGATAGAAAAAAGTTTAATAGATTGACACGTGGCACCCACACCGGGCCAAGGCTTTCAATCTAAGACATCTGCCTTATCCTTGGGTTATTATCCTAGACGCGTCTACCTCAACCGCGCGCGGGTTAACAAAGGCGCCCGGAGTCAGCTGCCCGACAGCTTGCGTCGTAAAAAATAGGCCAATAATTCCATGCGAAAAAAAAGTTAAAGAAATGTTAAAGATGGCAGGTGCGAGCCAGCTGTGAGCGCACCTTTGCGCGCATTGGCCGAAAACAGCGTATGCATGCTCGTGTCGGGGAGCCGCTTACGTCCCTTCGGGCGGTCGCAATGCCTTGCCTGCTGCCGCGGTCAACACACATCGCTTTTGTTTCCTTTTGTGCCCCGAACATTAGCCTTTATCCAGGGCCAAATGCATAACTTTTGCAAACTCTCATCACCTTTTTGCATTCCTTAGGAATGTACACTGTATTACAAGGCTGCAAGGTTATGTTTGCGGGAACGTAATATAACAACACGGGGGAGTGTGTGAGTTATGTTTTGACTTGCAATTGTAACGCCGGCACCTCGACAACCTCCTTTGTTGTCAGTGAAAGTGGCATGTTTACGTAATTAACAGTCATTTCCTTGCACTTATGCAATTTTAGATTGGATTTTATTGTTTGGGTGATTATCTGATTATTATTTCTTGATCCAAAAACCATATTTAAGGCGATTATACCTTTATTAATAGTAAGTTACAGTGCTTGTTGATGTAGCCAGCAATACCTAAACTCAGAGTCCCACTAGACCATTTTAATCTAACTTCGTGAACAATCTATTCAAATAAGCATCTAATTGGGATCTCGTTAACGCAAATAAGTTGGCTCCGTCCATAAATCATTGCCGTTCGAATTTAAACTTTGCTAAAGGTATACAACGTTGCTTTTCCAGAGCGAGTTCTTCAGAATAGTGCAATAGCTGCAGTTGGAACCTACGCAAACGAATTCCTTTTGGCTTTGGCGAATTAGATTTGGAAATTTCATCTGTTGGACCTGGGGGTACCAATGTAATTAAACGTTTAAGATACCCATACGACACAGTTTGACCTCCGGTCCTTTCACGGTCCTATCTTTAGTCCTCATTCAGAAAGGCAACATGTATGTATAGCTCAGTAGTGGAACCGGATTTTGGCCCTAGAAGTTTTGATAATTCTAAAGTCGGAAAAGTTATGCTTATATGACATATGACTTATTTTCAAGCATATTTGTATTATATGAAGAAAAGTTAGAACGAGGGTTAGATATAAATTAGGTATTTATTTATTTTTATTGATGATTTGTGAATATTGAATTAAAGTGCAAAGTTTAAGCTTCATCGTTTATGATATGTATGACGCTTTACACTGTTAAGTTTTTAGAAAAAAAAAACACCCGCGACTACGTCAAACCAGAATTAGCTTGTTATTTAGTCGATATTGAATTAGAGTTTTAAAAATCCACAACAATATCTCTAAATTCTTAAGTTAATAGACAACGCCAAAAGTTTAGAGGAATAAGATAAAAGCTTTAAAATTAATACGCATTTTTTATCCTGTAAGATCTAATATTGAATTAGAGTCTATAAAAATAAGTCTAATACTATAAAATAATATATGCAGCCATATTATGGAAAGTAAGAAATTTCTGTGTATAGTTTGCATCATAAACGCATATTATTAAAAAAAAGGCGCGAAAACCAAGCCGCGCTACAAGTTGTAGCTACGGCGGAGCAGATCTTAGTCGACCTTGCGAGCTATCGCTTGCTAGGTATCCCTCGCCGCGCCCGCGCGCCCCCGTTCTGCCGCATTTAAAAAAAAAACATTTTTCGTATTTATATGTTTAAAATAGGGAAGGCGCAAAAACTTTTTATGTATAGTTTATGAGATTTTTTTGGGGGCAAAACCCAGATTCAAGCATAGTAAAACATATGTAGAAAAAATTTAAAGTGGCCAGATTCAAATGAAACAAATATATGTTATAAAATCGTCTATTTAAACAGCTCTTTCAAAAAACTAACCAACATAGTTTTTGAAAACCTTCCTTCAGAAAAATACGTATAACAGCACTGTTACAATATTAGTGATGGTCCACGTGTAAAGGTACCATAAGGCGGTTTTATGTTTCGGAGATATTCAATGTTTGGAAAAGCGGATGAAAAGGAAGATTTTTTATTATAGCTATGTCAAAACCTATAAGATGTAACATTAGTTTACCTATTTTTAATTTTATTATGTACAATAAAAAATTACAGATACTGTTTTTTTATGAAAAAATCTGCATGGAATAATGTGAAGTTACAGAAGTTAATTTAAAATTGTTATTAGTAGCGTCCAGACAAAAGTGGTGGCAAATTTCGCACAGGGAGTAAAATGGAGTCGTTGCTTTTTATTGACTTTTTACGGTTGAATGAATACATTATTTATTTAATTTATATTTTTAGAGTATTAAACTATAATGTAATTTGGATATCAAAAATAAAAATATATCCAAATTATATTAAGTATTTTAAATATAATTTATTGCAATTTATGGCTTGCAGTAGTTGCAGTACACGAAACAGTTGATAATGTGGCCAAAGGCCCTGATAATAGTACTTGCAGTAGTCATTTTTGAGATTTTCACTTTTCTGCAAAAATGAAATCACAAGCCTAAAAAAAATTTCAGGTCTTTTTTTATATTTCAAACATGTTTCTTATCTAACCAAAAACGCAGTACTTTCACAAAAATATTACCTATGCTAACAAGATCTACAGCATTCAGCATGTGCTAGAAGGTTGTGAAGTACTTGCTACGTTTACTGCAGATTCATTAGGCATATAACTTTTTTGCAACGAATACTAACTAAAGCCAAACGCAGTATTCAAAATTACTGCGTTTGAGTTTAGCGAGAAAACCAAAGAGCTACTCTTGCCACGCTAAAAGTACTTAAACGCAGTACTTATTCCACAGTGCTGCGCTTAAGAGTATCGAGAGGTATTCGAGAGTAACATAAAGCTACGCATGGACCGAAGCCACACGGTACAGTGCCGCATTTCGTGCTAGCAAATCAGAGTGAAATATTTGCACTTGATTTGGTTACACCTTGTATAATTCAAAAGAATGATTGATGGCTTGATGAGTGGAGGTGTTTTATATTAATAGACTTTAATAAAAAAATGTTCCTGAAACACATTTTATAGACTATTAAAAATAATAATTTGATACGCTGATAAGAAAAATATTCATTTTTTCTAGTACCTACCTAAAATCAATTTTATTTCGTCTCTTCATCACTTCAATATTTGTCTGAAGTTAAATCTTACCAACACTTATTTATTACTAGGTATGAAAATAGAGCATGATTGCGAACTAGAAACGCAGTATTTAACACGTGCTAGGTGATTTTGCAGTAATAAACACAAATACTGCATTAAGCCTTAGTGATACTGTAATGCCTGCAAACCCAGATCATCATATCAGCCGAAAGACGTCCACTGCTGGACATAGGCCTACTGCAAACCCATATAGTTGATGAAAATGCAGTACTGCGTATTTTATCTAAATAAGGCAGTAAAGTTAGAAATATTTCAATCTAAAGATTTATTTTTTTAACAATTTTTCAGTACACTTCAAAAGTTATATAACATAGATTTGTTGTATAGATACCAAAAAATATGTTTACCGCGTTTATTTCGAAACCACCATTTTGCAAGTACTGCGTTTGCAATAAGAAGGGCAGATTTGTTAGCGTACAAAGGCGTAAATGCCAACACAATGGCATATGTAGTTTGTAGTAGACGAAAGATTGAAATTTTTGTGGAAAGATAACTTAAACAAAAATCGCCGTTATCGCCGCAACAAGGCGGCCGGCCGAACGTTAGCGTTATATACAGGTTGTATTATTCAAACGGGGCAGTAAGGGAAAATCCGAAACTATAAGAGATACGAAAAGTCACGAGACTTATCGAGTTTATGGTAAACTATGAAAATAAACAGTCATAAATTCTGGAAATACATAAAATCCAGTTCAGGAATTTCCGATATTTTGAGTGTAACAATTCCGGAATTGCGAAAGTCCGGAATTGTAAGGGAAAATTGTTGCTAAGGAACCCTGTATCTACAATCACAGGAAAATGCCTAATTTCATAGTTTGATGTACGAAAATGGATTTCCCCATACTAAGCTCCTCAGTAAGTATGGGGAGAATAACTGTGGCGTCTGAAACTAGACAAAATTGGTAAATTCGTGGTTTTTTTTAAATTTATTTTCATTATTTACACCAATCTTTTCAAAGCTGTAATAAAAATATAATTCCCATACTTACTCATTGTAGGTAGGTACACTGTTTGTGCGGGGAGATCCATTTCCGTACATTAAACTATGAAATTCAGCATTTTCCTGGGATTGTAGATACAGGGTTCCTTAGCACCAATTCTTCCTTACATTACACTATTAATTTACGCAAAATAACGCACTCTGATTTTTAGACAGATTTGACCGGGTTCGATTCCCGGCTGTGTATGAGGCTTTTTTGAAATTATTTGAATGCAGTTTTGATTTTTTTCTAAAATCGGTCTCGTAACTCCTTATAGAGCAAATTTCCGTATATCTTATAGTTTCGGATATTCCCTCACTGCCCCGTTTGAATAATATACCCTGTAATGCATGTCTACCCACTATGATTTTTGTACAACAACTTATAACTTTTCTCATGTAAGTGAAATATGTTGATTCTTTATGAAAAATAAAGTTCTTTAAACATAAAATGTAAATACATGTACATTTTCATTTCAAAAACTTAATATCTAGTCGCAAGAGAATAAAAAAAAATTAAGAGAAATAAATCATTCAATCAGTATTTGTTTAGTCATAAAAATATCTAGGCGACTCTACTACCTTCTGTGTGAAATCTGCCACCACTTGTCCGTACCCTAGTTATTATGTATATACCTACAATTACAAATATGAATGAATTGCAAATGTTGCAATTATAATTTTGTTGTAAAAAGTTGTATTTTTGTTATTTGTTACCATTGTGTAAGCCACCAATACATACTTTAACATAAAACAATAAGTAAAAACCTACTTTATAATGGACTTAACGCCGACGAAACCGCGGGCAATTCCTAGTATAGTAATAAATAAGGGTAAGTTTCGTCTTTGTATTTCCATTAGCGTACTTAAAACAAAATAACAATTTTCCATTGATATTAGTTTAAAACATGCTTTGCGGTTTTTTTTATGGATGAGTTAAGGGCACCCCGCTGCCCCGCCACCGCTGATCGCTGCCTGGTGCCACAGCGCCACAGCGCACAACATGGCGCGCGCATACAATACAGCGCGTTTGAAACGTAGTAATATAGGCACGGAATGCTTACTTATACATATCAGTATTTAGTGTCGCCGTGATTCTATATTTCTAAACTTTTGTTTGGTAACTGAGATCATTGTCAAGACCGTTTATTATTAACTCTACAAACTCTAATTCAATATTGGCTATACTGCTTAACCAGAAATAAATATCTACACAAGCCAATTGTCTACACATCTAACTTTTTTCCAGGATATTAAGTGGATCGATTACATCATAATTTAACAATATCAGCTACTCTAATTCTTTATTTGCAAAATTATTTGCATTTTTTTGTTCACCAAAATGCGGATGTTCCAGACTTCTAAAAACAGATTATTTTAAAGAAACTAAAGTGTTATTGGATATGTTACAGTTTTTTGTAACTCTAATTCTATATTTACATAGTTCTTGGCTAAAAATAAAATATGTCAATATAACCGAAAGCCGAACCTAAAAACTTCTAACTTTTTGTATAAGTATTATTTAACATGCCTGCAATGACATATCAAAAAAGAAAAAACTTTAATGTTATCAAAACCCATTTTTGTTCAGCCGCTGGTCTAGTATAGGTAGGTACCTACTAAACATAATACTTAAACCGTCAAGTGCGAGTTCTACTCGCGCACAAGGGTTCCGTAACAAAAACGCATCATGTTTTTTAGCAAATTAAACTTTATTTTGGGGCATTTCTAGTGTAACGTGAACTCCCGTCCAGAATAGTTGACCGGCGTCTGGGTTTCAGAGAGAGGACAAGCCGCCGGCGGCCGTGTCGCAGCTGTATGCTCAATGGGCATACACTGCCATACTGTGCACGCGTGCTGATCGCAGAGAATATTAAGTTTTTTCCCAAAATGCCTGATATGATGCGCGTTTATTGTCAAATAAGCGTGTAGGTATACAAGAGTGTATGTTTTAGATGTGTGCGTGCTTTGTCTTGTCAATTACTTGGACGTTGTGAGGGTTAATGTACTTGCGACAGGCTCACTCTATACAAATCGGCCGCCATGTCCGATCTCCTTATATTCATACATCTGTGGTTTCAATGTATGCGCTAATATAGGTAGATACAAAGTCACATTTTCAGAACTATTCCGTAACTTTGTAATGTTTTTTTCATCATGCCATATTTCGGGGCTTTAGATTATGATAGAGATTAAGATAACGCGGTCGTAGGTAGGTACACATTTTTTTTCAGCCCCTTTACTAAGTAGGTAATCAATTAATGCGATGGAATCTTTGGAGATCAAAGGCAAACAGTGCCGGCGCTGATCTCGAATAAGATGGCTTTGTTATGACGTCAGTCAGATGTTTATTATTCTGTGACAAAATGTTCTCGGACTGCAACAAAAAATCAGCGGCTACCTCTACTTGTGTACGTGTGTTATAGCTTATTTATTTTTAGGGTTCCGTAGCCAAAATGGCAAAAACGGAACCCTTGTAGTTTCGTCATGTCCGTCTGTCCATCCGTATGTCACAGGCATTTTACTCGAAAACTATTAGGTGCATTTGAATAAAATTTGGAGGTGTATTTTGTTAGCCGCTACAATGTAGTTCTGTAATGAAATGAGTAAAAAAATATTTTTTTAGAGGTGCATGTAACAGTAAGTTAAAATAGTAGATTGTTAACCAAGGGTTGAAAGTGACTCATTACACTCGAGATATTTCTGGCGCTCGAACGAAGTGAGAGCGCCAATAGTTCGAGGGTGAAATGGGTAATTTCACCCGAGTTAAACACTCTACTTTTCATTTCGACTGTGAGGAAAATTAATTATTCGATTTTAGATATACCTAAGTAAAATAATTAAAACTATATCCAACCTCTAACCTCTTTGCACTGGCCACGCAACTAATCTAGAGGGCCATGCCGATACGTGAAAAAACAAACAAAACAAAAACAAACAGAACAAAAACAAAAAAAAAAAACGAACAAAAAACAAAACAAACTTACAAAAAAACTGAAACAAACAAACAACAAATTTACTAGATTTTATGGTATTTTTACAATCCGCAAAAATTACTTTCCACCTTAGGGGAGAAAACGCTATTTTCCACCCGGCCCATAAAAAGTCAACTTTCAGAACAGGAGAGATGAAAAAAAACAAACATTGTAAGTCCACGTGTGGGTGTGGCACATCAATCGACAGGCCTTTAAAATTAATATAAGTTTTCTCAGCAACATTTTTTATTAAGTCAATATTATAGTCGGAGATACTCGCCCCGAAAGTCACAATAGTGGTGTCCCCATACGTTCTCAAAGGGTATATTAAAAAATATTGTAAAAAAAACATGGACATAGTGTTTATTAAATTCATTCACCGAAAATTATTTTGAACAAGATCGATTCAAAGGTTTTCGAGATATTGCTGAAAAACTACCTTCCTTATAGAAAAGAATGTAAGTGCCGTAAGATTTCTGTGACGATACGACCTTTTTAATAGGCACGGAACCCTTCTTTGTGCGCGGTCCGGTCCGACACGCACTTGGCTGGTTTTTACACTAACTGTGCCCATGTCTTGACTTAAGGAAGGGTGGAGATATGGGGATCCGAACTTGGAATTCGAGCTATATACAGGGTGGAATTTTATAAACTGTACATAATAAAAGGAGAAAAATTTCAGCCAATTTCATCGGTGAAACGGTGTTTTTTTTTTTTTTCTAGTCATTAGTTTTTTTTTTAGAGAATTTTGAAAATTTTTGTAAAAACTCGGGTAATACACCTAATTCAGACGGTATAACTTTTGATCCAATGGTCCTAAAATGAAAATAAAAAATGCAGAGTATTACCAAGGGACAGGTTAATAATTCTTAATAACAATAGAAAACCAACTAGAAGAGAAAATCCGCAAAAAAAATTATTGTTTTTGAAAAATGGCTACAAAAATTACTAACTTTAAAAGAAAAACACAATTTTCTGAAAAAAACGCAGATTTAGTTACCATTTTTTTTTGCTTAGTATTAAACCTCACTTAATGCCGATTCTAAAACCGTTTTTAAACTGTCTCAGACTTTGAAAAATACCACGCAAACCAAACCATAATTTTATTAATTTTAATCCTCTTAAAATCCTTAATGACCGCTTGTTCCCAGGTAGTTGAAGGGTGTTTTTGGGTTGAAGGTGGAGATAACATGAGGGGTATAAAGGCATTGGACAATAGGTCAACTATTCAGTCGCTCGCAAATCGCAATTGCTTGTCAACGTAAATCAAACCATAATTTTATTAATTTTAATCCTCTTAAAATCCTTAATGACCGCTTGTTCCCAGGTAGTTGAAGGGTGTTTTTGGGTTGAAGGTGGAGATAACATGAGGGGTATAAAGGCATTGGACAATAGGTCAACTATTCAGTCGCTCGCAAATCGCAATTGCTTGTCTTTGCTCGCCACTTCTTTGATTACTCCAGTACTTGTTCAGTTTGAATCATCATGCCCCGCTTACGAGAGTTTTCGCCGTTACAAATAGCCAACATGCACTATTATTATGGATTGTGCCATGGATCTGCAAGAGCTGCGTGTATCGCCTATTTGGAGCAGTATCCTAATGACGTTCCAAGACCTGCTTGCTCGCCACTTTCAAGAAGTTCATCGCCGGTTGTGCAATATTGGCCTGGGATACGGTGGCCGAGATCGCCGAGAGCCAGGAAATTTAATTGATGTTGCCATAGAAGAAGCAGTTCTCAGAGACTTGTACGCGGACCCAACCACGAGTCTAAGACGCTTGGCATTGAGGCACGGAATCTCAAAATTCTCTGTCTGGAAAATTTTGAAGAAGGAAGGACTGCATCCATTTCATTATCAACGGGTACAAAATTTGCAAATTGGCGATGCCCGCGTTAGGTGTGTTATGTCGACTTGGATACTTGGCAATATCAGAAGGGATCCGGAATTTACTAGAAGAATTTTATGGATGGACGAAGCAAGATTTACTCATACGGGAATAACTAACTTCAGAAATTTACACACATGGGCTCACGATAATCCAAACCTAGTAAGACCATCTAATTTTCAAGACCAATTCTCCATAAACGTTTGGGCAGCGGTACTCGACGATCAATTGATTGGACCAGTCTTCTTACCGAATACTTTGAACGCCGACAGATTTTTACTGTAACTGAGAGACGAGCTCCCAGAGCTTTTGGAAGATGTGATGTTAGATGTGAGACAACGCCTGTTTCTCCAAATGGATGGATGCCCAGCTCATTGGGCATTAAGAGTTCGACATTTTTTAAATGAGCAATATCCCAATAGGTGGATCGGCCGAGACGGCCCCGTTGGATGGCCTGCAAGATCGCCTGATATGACGCCGTTGGATTATTTTCTTTGGGGTGATATGAAGCAACGGGTATATCACAGAATCGTCAATACCGAAGCAGAATTGCACGACAGAATTTTAAATGCAGCACAAGAAATAAAAAACAATCCGGGAATGATTCGACGGGCTACGCAACAAATTCAAGCTCGGGCCACATTGTGCCTTCAAGAAAGAGGAGGTCATTTTGAACAATTAATACCATACAGGGAACGCCCTTTGCAACACTAGAATAAGTTTTTTCTTTAATAAAGGTTTATCAATCGAATTTATGACTTTTAATTAAAATACATGATTTTATTTACGCAATTTTTAGGACTACTTTTCTTCCTATTGTTTTCTCTACCTAAAACCCGATAACACCCTTCAACTACCTGGGAACAAGCGGTCATTAAGGATTTTAAGAGGATTAAAATTAATAAAATTATGGTTTGATTTACGTACCCATTAGCGTGGTATTTTTCAAAGTCTGAGACAGTTTAAAAACGGTTTTAGAATCGGCATTAAGTGAGGATTAATACTAAGTACGTAATTTGTTATCTCCACCTAAAACCCGATAACACCCTTCAACTACCTGGGAACAAGCGGTCATTAAGGATTTTAAGAGGATTAAAATTAATAAAATTATGGTTTGATTTACGTACCCATTAGCGTGGTATTTTTCAAAGTCTGAGACAGTTTAAAAACGGTTTTAGAATCGGCATTAAGTGAGGATTAATACTAAGTACGTAATTTGTTATTTCCACCTAAAACCCAATAACACCCTTCAACTACCTGTGAACAAACGGTCATTAAGGATTTTAAGAGGATTAAAATTAATAAAATTATGGTTTGATTTACGTACCCATTTGCGTGGTATTTTTCAAAGTCTGAGACAGTTTAAAAACGGTTTTAGAATCGGCATTAAGTGAGGTTTAATACTAAGCAAAAAAAATGGTAACTAAATCTGCGTTTTTTTCAGAAAATTGTGTTTTTCTTTTAAAATTCGTAATTTTTGTAGCAATTTTTCAAAAACAATAATTTTTTTTGCGGATTTTCTCTTCTAGTTGGTTTTTATTGTTATTAAGAATTATTAACCTGTCCCTTGGTAATACTCTCCATTTTTTATTTTCATTTTAGGACCATTGGATCAAAAGTTATACCGTCTGAATTAGGTGTATTACCCGAGTTTTTACAAAAATTTTCAAAATTCTGTAAAAAAAAAACTAATGACTAGAAAAAAAAAAACACCGTTTCACCGATGAAATTGGCTGAAATTTTTCTCCTTTTATTATGTACAGTTTATGAAATTCCACCCTGTATATCCATACCACATTTCATCTAAAACGGTGAGAAAAGGTAACCGACAGAGTTGTATTCGCATTTTATAATTTTGATTATGGTATCTGCTAGAAAATCCTTGGATATGAACCTGGTTTGTGAACTGAACAGCTCTAATATTGGCTAGAGGCCATCGGCCCATGATATTTGCGTCGATAATCGTCGAAATAAAACAACTGTCCTTGGCAGCGGAAGGCCGGGGTCGCCGGCGCACCTGTCCAACCCGTCCGCTGCCATTACCACTAATGACGTGCAACGGTGATCATTGTACCTAAGAGAGGTTATTTTTAGACTTAAGGCTTTATAGAGAGGTAGGGCACAGCGGAATGTCATCACGCTCGTATGTGGAGCAGCCCAACTGGGAAAGTACCTCCACCTTACAGCAGACCGCAGCCATAATAGCACCACTGCTTTGTAGTGTTGCTATATTATTGCATGCTATGAAGTATGTGGTGTTGTGTTCCTGGTGGTGAGTAAGGTCGCCAGAGCTCCCTAGGGTGCGCTGTGTTGGGAGTTTGGGAGTGAGTGACCTGCATGTCTCTATCTGCCAACACAGCGAATCCTCAAGTGAATAAAGGGTCGGCAGCGCGCTTGTGATTCTTCTGGAGTCACAAGTGTCCATAGGCGACGGTACCAGCTTAACATCAGGCAGGCCGTAAGCTTGTTTGCCACCGTCGTAGTATAAAAAAAAAAAGGCTCCGCACGTTCATGGTCTTCTCTCCCTCTCACTGAGCATACCTATTACGCGTGAGCGAGATGGAAGTGCGTGTTCGGAAGCGCGGATATCATATTTTTCGGAATATTTCAGAAAACGAGAAGAAATTTAAGTAAGTAAGAAAATAAAGTTATTGTACATTAGTTACATTACTTTGTGAAGAAGATTATAAAATTTCATCTTTTTCTGATAAAAAATGGAGCAGGAAACTGGTTACCAGTGAAATAATAGGGTTCATTCTAGATTTTTTTTTCTCTTCTTCCTTTTGTTAAAATGGATTTCTACGAAAACTATGTTACTTCTCATATCTTGCAGATTATGATATATTTTTTCCGACGGTAAATTGTTACGTCATAATGTATAAAGTGGTTACTAATCAACTCATTTTTACGAAAATTTGAAAGGTCGAGCCTTAAGAGGCTGACAAGACCTAATTTGTTGAAATTGATATTATTTAAGCAGGAATTGAAGAAAAATTATTTGTTATAGCACTTATAGCACATCAAAAAATATATATGTTAATATTCATAATATTTCCAAGACCGTAGACGGACTCGAAACATAATTGGACGAAATCGGCTCGATAGAAAATAATTGCAAAGATTGGTCTTAAAATCATCTTAAACGGTTCAATGTCCTTGTTTTTTTGACGTATATGGGTCTGAATTAAAAACATGAAGTCCATTATTTTCGTCTAAAACCTAACCGCCCAAGTAACACTCGCTCTCGTTTACTCCGATACAAATAGACAGTGTGCGCGTTTTTGGTGTTGACAGCGCCTTAATTTTACGCAACTATAATTATTAGAACTTTACTCAAAATAGTATCAGGGGTATACGTGGGTCATTCTCAAATAGTTAACGACACATGTCACAACCATGTGCAAAAGTTAAGAAATTCCCAGCAGTTAAATATTGTAATACCTATTTGTATAATAGCTGTCGTAGTCTTTTGGTCCTTATATAAAAAAGAGCAATACATTAAGTATTAGTAGCGTTAATTTTTGCACATGGTTGTGACAAGTCAGTCACATTATTTGAGAAATACCCACGTACATAAATATCTGTACAGGACTCCATTGTCAATGTCATAAAGGCGTATGTACAAATATTTATGTCCTAATTTATGTACGTATATTAATACCCCTGACTGCACTAATTTCAGGGTCACCGCACACATCAGAGAGCTAATTGCATAACTTTTCGAACGAGCCTTAATGCAACTCAACTGTAATTTTTCCATACAAAAATTACATTTAGTTTGGTCCTAACGTACATTAGGTACATACAAAATGATTGTGACCAAGAGGTTCCTGGATCGGGTTCTATAACCCGGTTTTGGCATTAAGGCACCAGAAAGCGACAACTTAGGCTATTCTACTTTTTTATATATTTTAAAATGTTTGTATAGATTGAAAAAAAATATTAATATTTTAACTATATATATTCGCGCCAAAAAGGCAGCCCCCATTATCGTACAAACGTCAAATGTGCATGTCCTATAGAAATGGAAACGTCAAATGTGCATGTCCTTTACAACGAAAACTTGTTCCTGCTTTACTGACGTCATTCACGAGATAAAAATGGCGGTCAGTGTTTTCGGTTACGTGTCATACAAACAATAGAAAATACGATCAATAATGAATATGTGGTTTTTATAGCAATATAGTGGCATATTTACGAATATATATATAAATATTTTTCTTATGGTAAAAACTATGTAAAAAATTATAATTTGATACATGAAAACAAGCCTTCAAATATGGGAATAAAGTGTTTTAAGTAAGCATGGCCTGGCCTTACTTAAAACGCTTAAGTAAGGCCAGGACCAGAATCAACGTTCCGGTTAAATGGAGTAATAAATCATTACGTCGGACCTCATGATCGCGCTCTAAGTAGATTGACTCTTGAGTGCGAGCAAGAGGTGTTTTGAACATATTATAAGATTTATAAGTGCTGGCTTTACCATCCTTTGGCATCAAGAGATTTGGTCTCCAAGGGAACAGGTGGGTGGGAGTGGGAATATCTCTTGGTGTTTTATTTCACGAAGGCGTAAAAGTCGTCGCTGTGAGCGTAAGCTCGGGAGCGATCAGCACTGACAGATAACACATAGGCGGATGTGTAGGTGTATTTCAAAGAGAATATAACCACTACGTTTAAGAGACGGAACTTCATAGTACTTCACCTCACTGAAAGCTCGATCGGGTATACATCTTACCAACATAAGAAATATCGAATGTTGCTATACCTACTCATAATGGCCATTATACACCTACAAGATGGAAAGAGACAAAAAACATTCAATTCAATTACTTCTAGGCAGCTGGTTGTGACAGATGGATAGGATTATAATACCTACGCTTAATTTACCAAATTTAGTGCTGCAAAAACCGGTAATAGTAATTTCAAGAACCGATAATAGTGATGTCAAGAACCGATTATAGTGATTTCAAGAACCGATAATAGTGATGTCAAGAACCGATTATAGTGATTTCAAGAACCGATAATAGTGATTTCAAGAACCAATAATTATTGCTATAACTAATTATAATTTACTTTGAAAACAATGTTTTAACCGACGAAAAATTAATCATCCCCTATTTTCCTACCCCAAAAAAAAACCTGAAAAAAAAACCAACCCTAAGGTTTTTTTTTTCAAATTTATATGGGACCAATTTCTGAGTCACCAAGCACAAGTCTCTTTCTCAAAAATATTGCGTATACACGTGCTAGCGCGAGCTGGGGAGTTCTTTGCGCAATTCAACTCCCCGATCGCCATGAAACTTTCAGAAATCTTGAATTAATAATTATAATTTTCACTAAAACATGGAGAAAACACGATGACAGACGTTAGAATTTGAAGTCTTTGAAGGAAAGGAAGTCAAATATAAAAAAGAAAGATATATATTGTCAATTTGACAACGCATGAGTGTTGCCAACCAATATATTTGTCTATATATTTGTATTTTGTTACAGATTCTTCGATAGCTCAGCGAAAGGGGGGTTGGAAAGCATGAATTCCCCAGAGAAAGTAACCAAGGCGATCAGCAAGAGAAAAGAGCAACCCACTCACCTTGTGCACCTCAATAGCAGCAGCTCGTGATGTGGTGAAAGCCCAGCTCCTTTCTCCTTCTGCTATGCCTAGGTCTTATAAGCCTCGATCTTGGTTCAGCACAGGTTAGAGTAAAAGCACAATAGAGAAAGCGGTAAAAGTAAATAGCCACGAAAGCACCGTGGTATATATGTCACAGCGGCTGGAAGGGATGCGCGCGCGACGACAGCCAGTTGCGTACTACTCCAACGTTCTGGAAGGAGCCAGTCCGAAAGGGCGAGATTCGCTTGGCATTGAAGGAGCCTTCGGTGATGGACTACTCCTAGCTCTTGACAATAGCCTAGTTACTTAATCCTAAACATACTCCCCCCCGCTGCGAAATCATAATTTCCAGAAATGAAAGGGAATAAACAGAAACGCCTGATGGCACAGTGACAGACGGCCGAATAGCATTCTTGTTATTGAGGTTTAGTATAAATAGTATATCTAACTTACGATTAAGTTAAGATTAGTAAAGAATAAAACAATGCGACAGAATTATAACAGACGTAAAACGAACCCTAGTGGCAAAAGAGCACACTAAGTAAAGTAAAAGTATAAAGAAAGTGTGTATTTGATGTCTTAGTTATTACTAATAGGAAGTACGCAGAGCTTGACGACGGGCCGTTTAAAGTCTCTATTACGCGAATCAGCATCTGCGGTACGAACAGTTGCCACTCGTACGATCCCGTCCTGACCAGGATGCACGTTGACGACGCGTGCCACCGACCACAGCAACGGTCGAAGGTTGTCGTCCTTAATGAGGACTAAGTCACCAACTCTCACAGCACGAGAATTGTCTGTCCATTTGTTTCTCTGATTTAAAGTATTTAAATAGTCACGATGCCAACGCTTCCAAAAATCAGCATGTAATCGCTGTAACAATTGCCAGCGTTTCAGCAAAGAAATCTTTGTGATCTCATTATTATCGTCCGGGACAGACGTTAAAGGAGAAAGCGTTAAAAAATGGCCTGGCGTAAGGACAGAAAAATCATTTGGGTCATTACTGATAGCACACAAAGGACGTGAGTTCAGTACTGCCTCTATCTGCACGAGAACGGTATGAAACTCTTCTAAAGTCAACAGATGACCTCCCACTACCTTGGCAAGGTGTCCCTTAACTGAGCGTACCCCGGCCTCCCAAACTCCACCGAAGTGGGGGGAAGAGGGCGGAATAGTCTTAAATTCAATGCTCTGTGATGCGGCGGCATCCTTCATAAGCCCCGCTAACTGATTTCTGGCACCGACAAAGTTGGTACCACAATCGCTCATTATCAGGGAGCACCGGCCCCGGCGAGCGACGAAGCGACGTAAGGCAGCGATAAAAGATTCAGCCGAAAGATCATTGGCAATCTCCAAATGCAGGGCCTTGCTCGACAGACAGACAAAGAGACAGAGATATACTTTGTCAGAGCGCGCTCCTCGGCGACGGCGACCAAGGATGACATGGAAAGGACCAGCGTAGTCACAGCCCACACGTTGAAAGGCTTTGACAGCAGTAACCCTGACGCGGGGAAGGTCCCCCATCATGGGTTGTGACGTCGTTGGTTTAGCCCGAAAGCACGGGATACATCGAGAAAGACGTTTCGCAATAGCACGTCGAGCAGAAAGTATCCAAAAGTTCTGAGACAAAAGGAAATGCACCATTTGTGCACCACCATGCAACGACTTTGCATGTACATCATCGATAATTAAAGACGAAAGTCGATGATTTGAAGGCAAAATAGCGGGATGCTTTGCATCGTATTCTAAATCTGAGTGTCGAAGTCTCCCTCCGACACGCAACACGTTGTCCTGTGAGAGAAAAGGACTCAATTTCTTCATAGGCTTTGGCAAAGGCTTGTTATCTTTGAGATTATTGATCTCATTAGCGAAACAATCTTGCTGACATGACTTAACGAGAGTTTCAAGAGCTTGATTCAGCTCTTGTTCACATATTGGACCAGAATATGTTCTCTGCTTCCGCAAAAGACTCAGGAACCTAAGCACAGTCGCAGTTACTCGCAGGATTTTCTTCAAGGAAGAGAACCGGAGTAAAAGCTGCTGTATCGAGTCAGTCTCGTTGGTGACAACGAAGGCTGACTTCTTCTCTTCTTGACGTAATTCCGTTGTTACGTCGATTGGTGGGGGAAGAGTTTTTAAACGAGGCCAATGATCAGACGAGAGGGACAGAAAACTCGGACCATTCCACCAAAGTGAATGTTCCAGCATTGCATTTGGAAGCATGCCTCTCGAGGCTGCATCGGCCGGGTTATCGTGGGTGCTTACGTAGTTCCAGTGTGCTGAGGGCAATTTTCGTTGAATCTTTGCGACTCGATTGCCAACGAAAATTTTCCATTTGGATGGGTGAGATGCGATCCAAGAAAGAGTAATCGTCGAATCAGACCAAGCAAAGATATTCTTGATTACGATCAAAGACAACAGATGAGGAAGTATCGAGTGCACTAAATCTGCAAGCAGAACGGCAGCACATAATTCCAGACGTGGAAGACTGATCCGTTTGGTAGGGGAAACACGAGACTTCCCACACACCAGATGGGTAGAAAAAGTCCCATCATCTAGTTCTGCTTGCAAGTAGACGACGGTGGCATATCCGGACAGAGAAGCATCGGCAAACCCGTGCAAGTGATAGGCCACTGCACGCGAGTGCGTTATCTTCCGTGGTACAGCCAAATTACATAGAGCGCCCAATTGGGAAGAAAATTGACGCCACAATTTTACTATTTCTTCGGGTGGCTTCTGGTCCCAATCTAAGCCTAAGAGCCAAAGACGTTGGATCAAAGTTTTTGCCAAAAAAATGACAGGACAGAGTAGCCCTAAAGGATCAAACACACGAGCCAGCTCTGACAGTATCTGCCGCTTCGTGCATTGATTTTGAGACGCATTAACATTGTACTTAAACTGATCAGACGCTGAGTCCCAGTTTAAGCCAAGTACTTTCACAACAGCATTATAGTCTTCGTCAAACGACGTTGCTTGAGTCACACAATGCTCAAGTGGGATATGGCTTAACAGTTCCGGATGGTTGCTTGCCCATTTACGGAGCTCAAAGCCTCCCTTGGCTAACAACGCGATTAATTGCTTTTGTAGCTCAAGAGCCTCAGTAACAGAAGACGCACCTGTGGGAATGTCATCTACGTACGTGTCTGTAGACAATACCTCCGCCCCTCGCGGAAAGGCTTGACCATCTGACACGGCCAGCTGTTCAATTGCCCGCAACGCCAGGAAGGGGGAGGATGAGACCCCATAACTTACAGTATTTAGACGATAGTCCCTGAGTTCCTCATCAGGATGGAAACGCCACACGATGCGCTGAAAGTCACGATGTTTCTCCGACATCACAATGTTTCTGTACATCTGACGAATGTCTGCAGTAAACACTACTTCGTGTAAACGAAATCGCAAAAGTATATGGGAAATGTCCTTTTGAAGCTTCGGTCCCGTCAGCTGTGTGTCGTTTAGTGACAGTCCCTCGCCGTCACGAGCCGATGCATCAAACACGACGCGTAACTTGGTGGTTACGCTTGATGGTGACAACACACAGTGATGAGGGATGTAATAGGAACCCGTGGTATTTTGGTCAGAGGAAGGTACCTCTGACATGTGACCACTGTCCAGATAGTCCTGCATAAACTCATTGTAAGACTTTCTCAATGCGGCGTCATTAGATAAACGCATTTCCAATTTGTTAAAGCGGCGCACAGCGATAGACCGCATGTTACGGAAAGTCGGCTCAACAGATTTGAACGGTAGCTCAACAACGAATTTTCCGGTGTCATCCCGCTTGTGGGTAGAAAGAAAATTCTCTTCACAAGCCGCATCTTGCGGCGACAGCATTTTTTCGGGAGTACGCACATCCTCTATCTCCCACAACCGTTTCAAATCATTTTCCAAGTCAGCATTTGACGCGTGAAGCGTTTGGACTGACGAAAGGTTTGAGTATAACGAGGGTATACTCTCAAGGCAGCGAGAGCGCCCTAAAAAGACCCAGCCAAAAATAGTATTTAACCCTACAGGGGAGTCATTCCCACCCGGAATCATACCCTGTAGAAAGATCTCATTCCAAAGTTCGGAACCAAGAAGGAGGTCGATTGGTCCCGGAACATGAAAGGATGGGTCCGCGAGTTTAATGAAACCTAAATTCTTTAAAAAGCTGGTTTCGACCGTGACTGACGGCATGTCATGACAAATGCGGGGTATCACAATTGCCTCGAAAGATATTTCTTTGTCCTGATGGTTCTCGGGACGGACAGTGCATTGGACGGTACCCAATACAGGCGTGGAAGCGTTACCTATGCCAAAAACGGAAGGTGCGTTACTTGAGACAGGTAAGCCTAGGCGATTTGCTAGACCTTGGGAGATATAATTGGCTTGACTGCCAGAGTCAATTAACACGCGCACGGCGTGAAAGGAGCGCCATCTATCCAAGATATCTACTTGAGCGGTTGACAGTAAGACCGTTTTATTGGACGACGTATTTGTAGAAAGCCCCTGAACACCTAAAGCATTAGAGGTGGCGTTGGGGTTGGATGGCCCTGATTTGCGATCCACATAAGTGTCCTGAAAGTGTAACAACGAATGATGACGGCGACCACAAGTTCGACACGAACCTTGTGAAGGACAGTTTGACACTACATGACCTATGCGCAAACAATTGAAACAAAGCTGTTTCTCACCAACGACTTGCGATCGATGCGCAACAGTTAAGTTTTGAAAGTCCGGACAATGTGCGAGAAAGTGCTTTTTCGAGCAGAATTGACAAGGCGGAGGTGGAGGCAGTGCAGGAGAAGTCGACTGGTTACCCACCAAAGTCGTTTGCCTAAAACGTCGTGGCGGTGTCGTGACGTGATCGGATCGCATGGTGTTAACGACAGGTGGCCGCGTGTATCCGCCGTGAGCTGAACTGGTACTAGCTCCGGCATGCTCCACCGCCTTACAGTAGTTCTCCACGAAGGTCTCCAAAGATTTATAGGTCGGAATGTCCTCCGACGTGACGGTCATCTCAAATTCTTTACGAATGGATGGTTCCAATTTCGATAAAAGCGTATAGAACATTATAAAGTCCCATTTATCGATGGGCAAATTCAATGACTTTAAAATAGCTAAGTTTTCTTGGAATGTGTCCAAAAGAAACCGAAACGCTTGCGCCGTGTTATTCTGTAACTTAACAGTTACAATAGACTGCCACGCTAGAAAGGCTAGCTGGCGTTTATTTTGATAGCGCTTCACCAAAGTTTCATACGCCATATCGTAATTGTCACACGAGATAGGAAATGCTTTTATTAGGTTTAACGGTTCACCTTTCAATGACGAGACTAAATATTGAAACTTTTCAATTTTAGAGATCTCGTGTTTGTCATGTACCAAGGTTCGGTACAGATCATAGAAAGTAATCCACGTTTTATAGCCACCCTCGAACGTAGGTATATGGATGGGCGGCATGCGAATATGACCCGTATTGCTGCTCGAGCTACCTGCGGGTACGGGCAAAGCGACGCTAGGCACTTGAGGTGCTTCCTCAGCAAACAATTGCGATTTAATGGACAAAATGTCTATCACGGTCTCGTCAAACCCCTGTCGTATCTCCTCATTATCCGCGATCTCCTGAGGATCCTTTAAAGAAGCTACTATTTTCGCATGATTCTCGTCAAATAACACTTCTAAACCTTCCAATCTCGTTAAATGCACCTTAAAGCGCGGTTCCATTTCCGGGTCCGTTATACATCTTTTTGCACAAATATAAGCGTCATTCAAACGCTTAAGAGCCATAGAACGGCGGCATTTTTCCATTTTGTGCATAGTCTAATTTATGAAAGCAAACGCAAGCGATAGGTACAACGTGATCGAACAATTACCTATCTTACTACGAGTAAGTATAAATAATTCGACAAAAGGCGAGAAAGAATTTTAAACCTTGCGTCTACGGCGTAAGGTCGAAAGTCAATAAAATTAATTCGTATGGTTACGTACTGCATTAACTAACTAGACTTAGTAATGAAAGAAGTTCCCCTACATACACATTTTCACTGATATCGCTTATGCTTCAATGTACGTAATGCATAAACATAAAGTTATAACTTAATCATAATAATCATATTGAACTCGTTAGGTACGTCAACTTCAAGATGCAACGCGTTGAATGCGCGCTAAGGAATTTGAAACACGGAATAACTACCCTGTTTCGCACAGAATATATAAATTTAGTGAAATTTACTATTACAACAACACATTTTACACTCAAATAAACAGTTAAACGTGTAATTAGAACATACAACTATAATGTTATAATTTACGACGGCGAAATAAGCCTATTTACTCGTAAACAACTCGCTGCTCGGACAAAAGGTCGTAAGTTCATACGAAAATTACAGCGGTTACGTCTTTTTTAGAAATCGACCAAATTAGTTTGAAATACATCAATTATTTTAATCTAGTATTTAATAGTATGTTAATGAAGAATGCTATTCGTATGGTTTACCCTGTAATCCATAGGTATACAACATTTAGTTCGAATTAATATATCCGGTATAGAAGGAACACAAATATGTTACAGATTCTTCGATAGCTCAGCGAAAGGGGGGTTGGAAAGCATGAATTCCCCAGAGAAAGTAACCAAGGCGATCAGCAAGAGAAAAGAGCAACCCACTCACCTTGTGCACCTCAATAGCAGCAGCTCGTGATGTGGTGAAAGCCCAGCTCCTTTCTCCTTCTGCTATGCCTAGGTCTTATAAGCCTCGATCTTGGTTCAGCACAGGTTAGAGTAAAAGCACAATAGAGAAAGCGGTAAAAGTAAATAGCCACGAAAGCACCGTGGTATATATGTCACAGCGGCTGGAAGGGATGCGCGCGCGACGACAGCCAGTTGCGTACTACTCCAACGTTCTGGAAGGAGCCAGTCCGAAAGGGCGAGATTCGCTTGGCATTGAAGGAGCCTTCGGTGATGGACTACTCCTAGCTCTTGACAATAGCCTAGTTACTTAATCCTAAACAAGTAGGTTGGCAAAACCCCCACTCGGGGCATACATTTTGCTCTTTGTATGGGAGTTTCTGAGGACTGGTGTATTTTAACTCTACGGCCGACCGTCCTTCCCGACGACCTACATACCGCTCTTAGGGTCGTTTCGCCGGTAACGCGACCACCTTCGGTTAGCGACCACTTGACGGACTAGGCTGCTTCAATTAAAGATATTAACATTTCTACAAACCCAACAGAAAAATAATTAGTTATCAACTATTCTTGAATAGTGTCAGAATAAGAATAAATACACTTTAAAACCCAAAGCTTAATCCAAAGCAAGAAAAAATAACCTCAATTCACACATTTCACACATTGCTTCCGAAAAGTGTTGACGTGCAGTGAATCTGTAAAAAAAATAACGCGACAGTTGGCGCGAAAACTTTAGTTACGTCACTTAATTTTATTATTATGCTGAAATTAGTTAATTGATCGTTTAAATGATTAAGCTGTTGTAATAATTTCGTTGAAATTCGGCATATTTAAAAATAGATTTAAATAAAATGGGGTGGTCGCGTACCCAAATACATAATTACCAAAGAAGTCGGATAGCGACCACATCGTTTTCTTTTTCTTTCCTTATGGATTCTTATGCGGCACCCGCGATATTTAGCTTGGCTAGCAAATTGAGTCGGTATTTAAGCCGCGCCAATCCATGTTATGTCCATAGTATATATAATATAATAATAATATATAATTATATATTATATTATATAATAATAAATAATTTATATGAGATAATTATATTATAAATTCGAAAGTGTCTATGTCTGTCTGTCTGTTATCTCTTCACGCTTAAACCAATGGACCGATTTTGATGAAATTTGGTATGGAGATAGTTTGAGTCCCGGGAAGAGACATACCTAGGATAGTTTTTATCCCCGAAATAATCCCCTAAGGGGGTGAAAGTTTGTATAAAGCTACGATATAAACGATTTCCACGCGGACGGAGTCGTGGGCAGACGCTAGTGTAAGTAGAATATAATCTAAAAGTTAAATAAAAGCTTATAAAAAGGTGGCATTTAGATACCTACTATGAATGACATGTGTGACTGTAATATCAATATATATAAAAGCACTATGGTGTGAGCGAGAAGTCGCGCTTTTTTCGATTCTATTCTTCATTGACACAGCAATGTAAAGTAGATTTAGAAGAGTAACAATTTAGGGGTGTAGACACTAAATAAAATGACCTATAATGATGAATTTTCTCGAAAAAGGATTAAATGTAACGTCAAATGGAGAAAAAAAAGAGCAGGGGATTAAGTAATCACAAAGTTATAGTATCCAAAGTTTTTAGAGGGGGTGTATTCTATCCATTTTCCGCAAAACGCACCTTCATATGAAATGATTGTCATTTACTATGATGCTCGGGGATTGTGACGTCACGATCCACTAGCGTTTTCTCTCTCTAACAAGCAATATTAAAACGGTTGTAGCTTCGTAATTTTTGGAGATATATGAATGGGATTTTCGTCACTTAGGCTTATCATTTTGCCTTCTTTTTTTGGATTAATAATAAATGGTTAGTCTACACTCCTATTTGTAGTGGTATAAGGGCAGTTAGGTAGGTCAAACTTTGAGAGAAAGAGGTCAATCGTCGAATCCGACTCGCCTGGGTAGCGTTCGGGAAGCTACGCTATGGCACATATTTTCGTCCAATAAGTATTTCGCAGTGTCTCATGGCGAGTCTTTGACCAGTGTGTGTTGCCAGTGATGACGTATGGCACTGGAACGTGGTCGCTTACTATGGGCCTCATAAGAAGGCTAAAAGTCACCCAAAGGGCAATGGAGAGGGCTATGCTGGGAGTTTTTATGCGTGATCGCATCAGAAATGAGGCTATCCGCAACATAACCAAGGTAAGTAACCGATATAGCCATCCGAATCGCTAAAGTTAAGTGGCGGTGGGCGGGGCATATTGCACGTAGAATCGATAGCCGTTGGGGCGGAAAGGTTCTCGAATGGCGACCACGTACCGGGAGGCGCAGAGTGGATATACCCCCACAAGGTGGACTGATGACCTAGTAAAGATCGCAGGAATCCGCTGGATGCGGGTGGCGCAAAACCGGTCATTGTGGCACTCTTTGGGGGAGGCCTATGTCTAGCAGTGGACGTCTTTCGACTGATATGATGATGATGATGATTAATCGTTTTATTAACTACTTAAACACTATTTGCAAGAGTGGTCGCCAACTAGCTAACAGGTGGTCGCAAACCGACTAAAGCGGTCGCTATCTAGCGAATTCGCTATTTTGTAACCTTTTCTATATTTTTTCCTAATCTATGGATGAAAGTGCTATATTTTATTGTAGGTTTCAAAACTTGACTATACTTAGAGCCTTTACGAATACCATCTATTATGTGTGTATATTGAATAGGTATATTTTTACTAATCTAAAGTGAGCAACTCGGCTAAGTGGTCGCTAACCGGCGAAACGACCCTACTTAGTAAAATTTCTTAAATAATTAACAGTTTTTCCCAGAAAGGCTTTCTATTTTCACTTAATGAAAGTCCTGTTAACGAAAAACTCATTATCATTTATGGGTAAGAAGATACGAGGAAAAATAATGCGCATTTTCCTGTGTAATTTTACCCTGCTTAACAAATACTCGTATACACCCGTCTCATTTAATTTCATTCAAACCGACAAACATAATCTCCGAAAGAAAATGTCGTTTCATTTATTTGGAACACGTCCACTTATAAATCATTGGCGATTACGTGATGGCATAGGGGAGTCCGGATCGATGGTGCAGGCCGGCAGCGCAGCACCCTCGGAAACTAGGTCATGCTCCCCCATAGCGCACCCTCGCTGGGTACCAGGCAGCCAGAGCTCCGCAGCGGTCGTTTTAAATAAACAAGCAGGATTGTCTTCGGTGCGCGTCCCCTGCAAAATATAGCTACAGTTAAAATTCAAGTATCCTTTCGATGGCTTGAATTGTGTGCTTGTTTGGAAAGTTTGGGTATTACAGTCTGTTTTGCCGTCAAACGTAAATGGCAAGAAAATGTACGAAACTTGGGGCTTTTTTTACTGCAGTCTCACTTCGTACATCAGCCCTTCTCATTTTTCGTGGTAATCATTGACAATTCGACGTTATTGTTTTAGGATCGAGCGATAATATTTTGGTATGATTTTTGAGGTACTATGGCAAATTGATTTAACGGTTTTGTTTATTTTCAATGTGACCGATTTTTTTGATGAAGAGATTAAGTGAAATATGTTTTTCATTTCATTATGCCATTTATACCTGACCCAGTGATTCCACCACAAATCGTATGTATATTAAAAATAAACAATTTTAAACTGTATGCGCCTCCATTATATATACCAATATGCTGGCTGACCTATAAATTCACGTTCCACATCACTTCCATGGGGATGTCCATTATGTGCTGCTTCCGCTAATACCAAAGTGTTTAATTGTATTACTCGCGTGTCATAGTGCCCTGGTACATGGGTTGCGAGGGTCGTAATGGGGTCGAGGACTTTCACACCCCCGCTGCATTAGGTACCCAACCAACCAAGGTGAACTAGGTTTAAAATTGTATAGGAAATCCGAAACACGTCTTTATGTAGGTAGGTAAGGTAGTCGTATACAAATACATACACCTCTTTCGATGAAGCTTAGGCGCTTTTAGCAGTTGTCATCTCACGAAAATTTACGTTTTTCATAAGTACCCAGGCTCACCACAACACTGCCCTAGCACCCTGGCATCGCTGTATCTGTGAGACGAAACAAGAATGGGATTGAAATTGCGTAGGTACGACGGAAATAAAACAAACTGCTGATGCGCTGATGTAACTAACTACCTATTGTATTACTGGAGGTATGACATTTCCTATGGCCATCCGATTTTAGATGAGTTGGTGAACTGAAGGGATATTTTTTCATTTTCTTTAGCTGCGGAAAAACTGCATACGGCTGAATATTTGTTTAGGATCTGCAAAATTGTTATTACCTGATGTAATTGAAAAACCCTTGTGGTGCTTCAGGTGGTCGCTAACTGAAGCTGAGGGATAATTGCGTAACAATTCGAACGGCCGTTAGGACAACTCAACTGTCATTTTCCCATACGAAATATGTCAATCTATAGATCTATCTAACGTACGTACAAAATGTTAAGCAATCAACCAGATCGCGAAACCGGCATAGGAAGGGTCCTAATGCCTTGATCACACGTACCGAGCAAACGGGCGAGACAGTGGTCTCGGCCGAGTACTCCGTATAACATACCGAGTGACTGTTTATACGCACCGAGTACTCGGCCGAGACCACTGTCTCGCCCGTTTGCTCGGTACGTGTGATCAAGGCATAAGTTCGAGTTGTTATGCTACGCGCATGCACTCCACACAGGGCAAAGCTCAGCGGCAAGGACAATACTCAATCTCATTTTCGTTCCATACACACTTTATTTCAATCAGCATGGTCGTGTGTCCAAGGTGAGGGCTTTGGCCGGAAAGTGGACCCTGAACATCGATTGGGGCGACCATGAACTGCATACAGTTCACTCCTCGGCACCGTTCATACAAAATGCATCCGTGTCTACCAGCCGCTACGCTCGACCCACCCTGAGCTATGAAAATTAAATGAAATGAAAATAATTTAATCCAGAACAAGTCCATATTGGCGAGTACATTAGAATACACAAAAGAAATTAGATGATACACGAATACATTAATACAAATTACAAATTATAAACTATAAAAATATATGGGCCGGGATTATTCAACGTCGCGGGTCACCCCGATCCCGCGAAGACGGGCCTGTGGTATTCCCTCCAGCGTTCATGTAGCGGGCTGGCGTCCCATTCCCTCACCGCCGAGAGCAGTGTGTTGGAGGATGCGTAGATTGCCTTCCTAGCGGTGGCGGTCCTCGCGCGCAGCAGCGCGGGCCAGCCCGGCGCGCGCCCCTCCGCGAACATCGCGCTCGCGCTGCACCAGCGTGGCAGCCGAAACAAGGCGCGCCACGCGTCATTGTATTGCACGCGCATGTCTCGAGCGGCAGCGCATGTAAAATCTGACCACAATTCTACTGTGTACACACTGGGACAGAAGCTCAGAAATAGCTGCCTCTTCACGCCCTTGCTACATTTAGCGAATCTCCTGGCTAGCAAATTCGCTCGCACTGCAATAGCTCGTCTTTGCCTCTGTATGTCAGCGTGATCTTTCATATTTGACAGTAGAATGTTGCCAAGATATTTGACCTCGTGCACTTGACGTAGCTGCACACCGTTAAGCAGCAGCGGAGGTACGTGTGTCGGCATGTTCGCAGCCTCCATGAGCATGAATTCCGATTTGTCAGGATTGTACGACATATTGTGCTCACCCGCGTATCTCTCGAATTCTGCGAGTAACTGTCGCATAGCCGCCGCCGATGGAGCAAGCAGAACCATGTTGTCCGCATAGGACAAGTGGTTAGTCATAGTGCCGTTGATGGAGCAGCCGACTCCTGTCTGTGTCAGGGCCTGTGATAACCCGTCCATGTAGACATTGAACTATGATTTGCATGTAATTTAGGTATAATTCAATTAATTAATTTAATTTAATTTCTTTATTCAGACAACAAGATCCACAGCTTGTTAGTAAAATTTTCTTAATCCTATGGTATCCTATGTTAGTAAATATATGTAGTCAAAGATATGGACGTGTTTTTAATTAAATGTTGCATTATTGAGCACTCACTCCTAATGGCTACAGTTTTTAGGAGGCTGTTGGAGCTGCCACGTGTTCTGGCTAAAAGTGATGCCATCTTTTTCCGCAATAGTATTGTAAGAAGTTATATTCAGCGTCATGAAATTATACAAACATTTATTTAATGGGACCTATTCCAATGAAAGTAAAAAAAATAATCCGTTTTATATTTGGGGCAATAAAATACAAAAAAAAAAAACAATTATTTTGCCTTGGAGTATATAGAGTCGCTTTTTGAATGAACTACTTTGATGCAATTCAACCAACAAATAATCTGAAGTATAAATATTAAAATCTGTTGCGTAGGACATACTCGTATATATGTATACACCTAAATACTTCCAAAGAAATACAGTTAAAACTAGTTCTTAAGCAATGCCAGATCTGAAGTAGCAGGGAAAGCGAAGGTAAAATTTATTGGATATATGTATGTATTGTATATAGTGTTTTTCCTTGCGGGTGCGGTGGAGGAGAGCTTCATTGAATATTGCCGTCCCGGTCTCGCAGTATCTGGGGGCACGTAGTGCACCCGCAAGACGTGCCAAGCGAAGCGCAAGGGCATAGATAGAGCATAACTACTAAGCAGTAGGTATAGATAGACTCAACTTCCTAGATAAGCGTAGCTAGCGTGATCGCGTTTATGCCGGACATATACATCCGTCCCACTCGTACTCGTGTACTTGCTAGTAAAGATCACAGAGCTAAACTGGGGTTAGTACATGTCATTAGACATGTCAGCTATAATCATTTCTAACACATCGGGTTTGGTTCTGACAACAATAGCACACAATAGTACATTACTGCAGACGGCGGGAAAGGGCTTGCCGGGTGCCGAGTGATACGAAGCCGGCAAGCCCTTTTCACGGCCAGGCATGTATACTTAGTGCTTTTCTCAAACATGCAATGAAATAAATAAATAAAAACTCCTCAAATCTAACTAATTTTCATGGTTGAATGCCGTGATGCTGTGCCACAAATAGTGGAATGAAAATTAAAAAAAAATTACTTCCCGGCATATAGGCCTTCCATTTCGTATGAAATTCCTTTACAGTTCTCTCGAGTTGATCTGCCTGAAACGTGATACTTTGAAGCCTGATCTAACCCACGAAATGACGACATTTCATTGCATGTTTGAGAAAAATCAATTCCAATTTGACATGTCGACAGGAACAGATCCCCTGTTCATTATTGAATGATTCCAGTAAAACGCTGAAGGGTGCCAATCGGCCAAGGCAAGCCGTTGTCCTCACCGGGTCCTTGACCATCCATTCAGTCGACCTCGAACCAATTTCAGTTCAGTCACTTGACACTTAAAAATGCAGCCGCGTTGCATATTGTATACTCGTAGCCAATGCATATTGTGATACGAACGGTAATCAATGCTTTTATTTTTTTATACAACGACGGTGGCAAACAAGCTTACGGTCTGCCTGATGTTAAGCTGGTACGGTCGCCTATGGACACTTGTGACTCCAGAAGAATCACAAGCGCTTTGCCGACCCTTTATTCACTTGAGGATTCGCTGTGTTGGCAGATAGAGACATGCAGGTCCCTCACTCCCAACGCAGCGCATCCTAGGGAGCTCTGACTACTCACCACCAGGAACACAACACCACATACTTCATAGCATGCATATATATAGCAACACTACAAAGCAGTGGTGCTATTACGGCTGCGGTCTTCTGTAAGGTGGAGGTACTTCCCCAGTTGGGCTGCTCCACATACGAGTGAGATGACATTCCGTTGTGCCA
The DNA here is from genome assembly GCA_963854355.1 of Epinotia brunnichana. Classification (NCBI taxonomy): domain Eukaryota; kingdom Metazoa; phylum Arthropoda; class Insecta; order Lepidoptera; family Tortricidae; genus Epinotia; species Epinotia brunnichana. The sequence goes on along the minus strand of OY977951.1, from coordinate 26,392,037 downwards.
TACTTGAGCATTTCTTTAATCGTTTTTAGGTACCGATTAAGCACGTCCCCCATGGTTGTCTGGCAGATATCGCTCTTTAGCGATAAGTCCGCCTGTTGTCCACCACAGTTTATAATCTAGGTTAAGTTTCATGTACCTGTTGTTTTCTTGGTGAGCAATAGATATTTGTTTGAAACATACTTTAACTTTCCTCCTATAGTTACCAATTTGTTTAAATAATTTTATTTACATTTTATTTATATTATTGATAGGTAATTAATTCTGTTATACTTATACGATCTTAATTATAAAGAATTTCATAACATTGTAAGTATAAGGAATACAAATAAAAACCGGCCAAGTGCGAGTTGGAATCACGCACGAAGGGTTCCGTACCATTATCTATAAAAACGGCAAAAAAACATGTTTGTTGTATGGGAGCCCACTTAAATATTTTTAATTATCTTGTTTTTTAGTATTTGTTGTTATAGCGGCAACAGAAATACATCATCTGTGAAAATATCAACTTTCTAACTATCACTGTTCATGAGATACAGCCTGGTGACAGACGGACGGACAGCGGAGTCTTAGTAATAGGGTCCCGTTTTACTCTTTGGGTACGGAACCCTAAAAATGGGGCTACTTTGATCATTCAGAATGTAGGTAGTATGAAAGCAGAACTATTTGAAATTAAGAAGTTTTAATCAAGTATACAGCAAGATATATATAACTTGTATAACTACACTGCCACAGTTCACCCACAAGTGAAAACAATGGAGAAAACCCTATTTGATCAAAGTCTATTTGACCAAATAAAACTAACCCCATTCCACTGGTACCACGAATATGCATGTTAAGAGTCACCAGGAAGCTGGACACAAGTCGTCATAGAAAAAAAATGAGAGAAAATGAGTTTAGCATGAAACACTTTTTCTGGTTCTATATTTTTCTATTATAATTTCTTGCACCAGAAACTAGTTTCCGACCTAGATATGGCAAATCTCGTTGTGTATACAAAGAGAACCGAAGTTTGTATCGTCGTCGAGCCGAGCTTCTTGGGAACTCTTAATACAATTTACTGACGATGGGTTTGCATGTCATGCTCAAATCATATTGTCCTACAAGCTCAGTTACTACGTTACCAGGCAGACATAAGCTTAAGGGAGGCGTTGTCGCGATCAATCAAAGCCGGAGACGCCACTGTGTACGTTACACTGAATTCATTTGGGAACGGCCGCTGATATTGATTGAATTAATTGATCAAGCGAAGCTTGCTTATATGGACTTCATTTGTACGTCAATAGATGCGACTTTATATGTGCCTACCTATTGTGTTAATATACCCATGCTATGCGAACTTAGAACTTAATGCAAATCCAGTTTCTTATTGAAAAAAGTGCCACCTTCTTGATAGCTGGCGAACTCTCTAAAGCTCTAGCGATTGCTAGGCTAGGCTGTCAAGGTATTTCAAAATTCGCCGTATCGTCACAAGGCATCAGTAGCCTAGGGGTACAGACGGTGGTATTTGGAGTCGATGATCCGGGGTTCGATCCCTACGATCGGCGCACTTTTTGTATGTTTTGTACATTCAAAGAAAAGTTGTAACTACCGCAGAAGAGATGGCGCCTGTATACGCAAGCATTAAATGCCTTCTCAATTTGGTCGTGTTGCCTGTCTATCTCAGTATGTATATTGTAGTCTTTGAATATACCTACGTAAAATAAATATCAAATTCAATTTCATCCAACTGCTGTTAAGGTGGTTCGATTGCCATACAAAGCGTTATTTGACATTCGCAGGCTAACGGCGTGATATTTTAAGAAACTTATGTAACAAACTTTCATCAATTGGCTTCCCATTTGCGCCAAATTCCCCCTTTCCTAGAATAAACTTGTATAAACTAGATTAATTTGAGAAAAATAGTTTTCCCAAAATATCACGTGACAAACCAATTTCTCAAATTAATCTAGTTTGTGTAAGTTTATTCTAGGAAAGGGGGAATTTAGCGCAAATGGGAAGCCAATTTATGAAAGTTTGTTACATAAGTTTCTTAAAATATCACGCCGTTAGCCTACGAATGTCAAATAACGTTTTGTATGGCAATCGAACCCCCTTAAGGGCTGTTTTTTAGGGTTCCGTACTCAAAGAGTAAAACGGGACCCTATAACTAAGACTCCGCTGTCCGTCTGTCTGTCCGTCTGTCACCAGGCTGTATCTCAACAACAGTGATAGTTTGATAACTGAAATTTTCACAGATGATGTATTTCTGTTGCCGCTATAACAACAAATACTAAAAACACAGACTAAAATAGTTTTTTTATAGATAACTAGCTTTTGCCCGCGACTTCGTCCGCGTAGAACTCGTTTATATCGTAGCTCGATACAAACTTTCACCCTCCATTTCCCTTTTAGGGGTAGATTTCCGATATAAAAACTATCATATGTCCTTCTCCGAGACTCAAACTATCTTTATCATTATCATCATCATCATCATATCAGCCGACAGACGTCCACTGCTGGACATAGGCCTCCCCCAAAGAGTTCCAAAGTGACCAATCCTGCGCCACCCGCATCCAGCGGACTCCCGCGACCTTTACCAGGTCATCAGTCCACCTTTGGGGGGTAGCTACCAACGCCGCGCCTACTAACTACCTAAATACCAAATTTTATCTAAACGGGCTGTATAGTAGCTCCAAACAAATATTCACCCCCCATTTCACCCCCTTAGGAGATGATTTCCGGGATAAAAACTATCCTATGTCCTTTCCCGGAACTCAAACTATCTGTAAACCAATTTCATCTAAATGGGTCACTCAAATCCAAATTTTCACCCCTCAGGGGAGGCTTTTCGGGATAAAACTATCCTATGTCCTTCCCCAGGACTCCCAACTATCGCTATACCGTAAATGGGTTCCATCCAATTTTTTACCCCCCATTTCACCTACTTAGAGGAAGATTTTCAGGATAAAAACTATACATTGTCATTCTCCGGGACTCAAATTATCTTTATACCAAATTTTATCAAAATAAGTCACAAACAAATTTCCACCCCCAACTACAACCCCTTAGGGGATGATTTTCGGGATAAAGCTATCCTATGTCCTTCCCCAGGACTCCAACTATCGCTATACCGTAAATGGTTTCCATCCAAATTTCCATCCACCATTTCACCCCCTTAGGGGATGATTTCCTCCTTTCCCTTTCTCTATACCAAATTTCATCTACATGGGTTCTATCCAAATCTTCAACCCTCATTTCACCACCTCAGGAGATGATTTTTTGGGATAAAACTATCCTATGGGCTTCTCCAGGACTACAACTCGCTATACCTTAAATGGTTTCCATCCAAATGTTCATCCCCCATTTCACCCCCTTAGGAGATGATTTCTGCACGAAAAAATATTTTATGTCCTTCCCCAGGACTAACTATCTCTATACCAAATTTCATCGAAATGGGTTCTATCCAAATTTTCACCACTCATTTCACCCCCTCAGGAGATGATTTTTCAGGATAAAAACTATGCATTGTCCTTCCCTGGGACTCCTTCTATCTCTTTACCAAATTTTAACTAAATGGGATTTTCCACATTTTCACCCCTATTTCATCCCCTTAGGGGATGACTTTCGGGATTCAAAGTATCCGTTGTCATTCTCCGGGACTCAAACTATCTCTATACCAAATTTGATCTAAACGGAGTCTCTCCTAAATTTCACCCCCCCATTATATCCCCTTAGGGGAAGATTTCCGGGATAAAAACTATCCAATGTCCTTTTCCAGAATTTAAACTACCTCTAAACCAAATTTTATCAGAATGGGTTTCATCCAAATTTTCATCCCCCCCGTTTTACCCCCTAAGGGGAAGATTTCCGGGATAAAACCTATAAATAAATAAATAAATAAATATTACGGGACAATCTTACATAAATCAACCTAGGCCCACGGTAAGCTTAATAAGGCTTGTCCTTTGACCTTCCCCAGGACTCAAACTATTTATATACCTAATTTCACCCAAATCGGTGCAGCGGTTTAAGTAGCTCCATACAAATTTTTACCCCCCATTTCATCCCCTTAGGGGTTGTATTGCGGGATAAAAACTACCCTATGCCCTTTCCCAGGACTCAAACTATCTGTATACCAAATTTCATCTACATCGGTTCAGCCGTTTTCACGTGATGCGCGGTCACTTAAACAGACAAACAGACAAAAATTCTAAAAACTGTTGGAACGTGTTCTGTTATCGATTTTAAGTATCCCTAGCTATTTTTTTTTCGAATATCTTTCATGACTTTCGACCCTTTTCAGCTTTATTATATGTACCTACTTCGTGCGCGAGTCCGACTCGCACTTGGTCGGTTTTTTTACAATCTCTATCTCGAACATATCGCGCTAGTCACTGATCAAAATAAGTTAAGCAAAAAAATGTGTTAATGTGTGTAAGGTACTTAACCTACGCTGGCAATAGTTAGGCATTGATTACACATTGAGTATTATTGCAATATTTTTATGACATTATTCAAAATTGTACGGATGTTTTGCTTCAATTGAGTTAGCATTTGCGATATCGCGTGATAATATTACATACTCACTTGTAATCGATGCCATAGATTTGTTTAGTCGTTGGAGAGTACCAGGGCAGCAGGTGTGCGAGAGTATCGATCTCTAGGGAACGTTTTAAGGCGCATCAGCAAAAGTTTACAAAGCCAACGTAGCGTTGTCGGCCCTTTGAACGGCGATAGATTGCAACTCTTGTTGGAAGCCGGGCGACCAAAGGAAGCCCTGCTAATTATTTTTATACAACTACATGTTTTGTTTAAAATGTTACATACTTTATGAAAGAACCACCTCATTCGAATGTCAATCCTTCGAGCCAGGTTAGTTCAAAACAATCACACCTAACTATACTTATTGTTGCTAATGAAAATGTTAGGTATTGTCATAGTTGGTTGTTCATTACGAATTTGAGTTTGGCTGACACTGTAGCGAAAATAAATAAAAATGATAACTGTAAAAAAGTTCTAAGTGTGCTCATAATTTCCATTCCTAGATGCCACATCAGTCTTCCAATAACGTTTAATCGTCAAATTATCTTAACCATCACACCTTCGTGATTCGTCATCGTATCGTGCGCAGCCCCGGAATCGGTGTACAGAGCAGATCAAATATTAGCCCGACGTCTGCCGCCTCCAACTGACACAGGTATACGTACCTTCGACAACTTAACTCATTACTCATAAACCTTATACCAACGGGATAAGGTCTATTAATGGATACTCGAGCCTGTCTTCGTTTGTACTAAAAGGCTACATGTGCACCCATAATTCTACTCCTCTCGGCCTTTCATCGCGGTGTGCGCGTAGCGTGCGACCGGTGCACTATGACTCACGGGTATTATGGGAAATCTATTTACGTTGCTGCTAGCCTAGTCGATCGATGGGGTAGACTTGGTTTACTTTGTTGACTGCTCATAGAGGAAAACCCGCCAAGTTCGAGTCGGACTCGCGCACGAAGGGTTCCGTACCGTAATCTATAACAACGGCAAAAAAAAACACGTTTGTTGTATGGAAGCCCCCTTAAATATTTATTTTATTCTGTTTTTTAGTATTGTTGTTATAGCGGCAACAACAATACATCATCTGTGAAAATTTCAACTATCTAACTATCACGGTTCATGAGATACAGCCTGGTGACAGATACAGACAGACAAACGGACAGCGGAGTCTCAGTAATAGATTCTTTGAGTACGGAACCCTAAAAATTAGAAAAATGAGGCAATCACGTATGGCTGACGCAGTTAGTCTACGTTTATAAAAAACGGTTTTTACCAAACAAACATTTCTGTAACAAGCTTTTATATATAATTGCAACACGATTAGATTTCAGAATGTTGGTCGAATTAGACTTAAACTTGCATATACGATGATGGGCATGGAGGGGGGAGGGGTCAAAAATCATGAATTTCGCGTGACGTAATTAATGGATGAGCCTACATTCGTCCTTTACTTGCAAGTATTTAAGTGCGAGCGGGACAAATGCTATATGTTCGGTGTAGTAAGTTGCGACCACGCTAGCTAGGCATAATATAGGTATCATGACATTTGAAAACAAACGCAAGCGAACAAAGTTTCCCGCCTGCATCCAGAGCCAACTGCGTTATCATGACTATAGCCATCAGACTCAAAGCCCTTATTGAGAGCCCTCGGCAAAATAAATCAAAACATGCCCCGTCTGGCGCAGCCAAAGTATACTGTATAGTTACAGGCCGACTGAGCGTGTAGTCCGGGAGACGGACGCGAGTTCACGTATCATCAGATCATCACAATCATCAGGGATGCAGATTTCTTGACACTCGGGTGAACGTCGGGGATGCGGATCTCTAGACACTAGGATAATCATCAGGGATGCAGATTTCTCGACACTCGGATAGTCATAAGGATCATTTTAAGGCTCACATTGGTGGATGAGGAACGCTCATAGCCACGTGGCGTCCGCACAATCGCATCAAATGTTCAGGTAACCACGGCGCATGTTTGTCCTCGGATAGGTGACCATTTTGAGTTGGACCGCTGGAAGACGTGTCATATTCAACTCAGTTATCGTCTACGGCAGGAGTCTTGTTGGACGCTTTCGTGTAGCTCGAGGTCTACTAACAGTCAATAAGGTCTATTCCCGCTTATATTAAGAAAGTAAGATGGCAGTCGCTTCCGCAAAAAACAACAATCTGCGTATTGGTCTTTGAATTGTCAAAGATCCGTGTGAATGTGCGAGCGAGAGAGTCAAATTAGATGTGGTCGGATGGCTTAAGAACTCCTCATACTCAAGTTGCCCACTCACTTAACGAAACCTAATCCCAATAAGACAAGACCTAAGTCTTGTTAGAAGTCAGTCTTCTGGTTAGAAGTTCAGACTGTGGAGCTTGCGAAAAACTAGGATTAGGTAGGTAGCCAAACATAATCGCGTAACCGTTCGAACGACTGTTAGGACAATTAAACTGCTATGTTCCCTACATACTTATAATGACATTAAGATTTACGCAAGTTAGTTTAGCGTTACGCAATCAACTTGCATGAGGATCAACCGGGATATCGCAAAGATGAGGAAGTGTTGTTTCGAATGGTCAGTATTTTATCTCCCTTCTTGTATGACGCTGAAAAACAACCCGTCCGCCTCCCGTACTACATAGACGGTGCAAAGTTAATGTATAGAGTATAGACAGACGGACAGACAGATCAATTTGCGCGCCCCGTCGCCACTCCGCTGAAAAACGGGAAATTAAATATTTAATACCCCTTCTCGGGTGAACTATGGGGCTCTTTATTAGCTTAGTGAGAACGAGAGAATTGGAAAGAGATATAACACACCAGGGAAGCTTATGAGTAAATGTTAGTTAATGATTTCAATAATGTCAATAGGGAACATTACTGCAATGTTCTGCCGCCAGAGTCAGCACTACCACTAATAGTGAACTAGTATAGGATTATAGGGATTCACACACACATGCACAATTGATTTTCAAATAAGTGACAAGGATGCTTGCATAGACATACATATATAAGTGATAGGAAGCAATACACAGTAGTAACGAAATTATGTAGTAAATCAAAAACTGAAATACCATTTCAATCACAGGCCAGAGAATCATTATATGCCTTTACTTTTTCTCATTTACATAAATGATCTCCCAAATGTTACAAAATATCCGATGGTTCTCTTTGCGGATGATAACACTGCTATATTTAGTGGTACAAGTTTAAATAATTATGACGTAGAAATGAATCGTGCTTTGGAATGTATAATTACGTGGCTAAGCAATAATAATTTGCAGATGAATTTAGAAAAAACGAATATTATGAATTTTAAGCAAAGGAAAAATGATTTGGTGAATACAAATGTAGGTTATAGGGGACAACAAATTACTGAAGTCAGCAATACAAAATTTTTAGGGTTAGTTTTGGACAGTAACATGAATTCGAAATGTCAAATTGATATTGTATGCAAAAGACTTAGTCGCTATTCGTATGCTATATATATGTTGAGGAAAGTCGCGAGTCAGTCTGTTATACTTACGGCCTATCATGCTTATGTGTCGTCTATACTTCGTTACGGTATAATTTTTTGGGGGAATTCAACGAACTGGCCCTTGGTTTTCAAAGCTCAGAAAAAATGTGTTAGAGCTGCATGTCATTTAACACCGACTATATCGTGTAGGCCATACTTTGTAAACTTAAGAATATTAACTTTTCCCTGTCTATACATTCACGATTTAGTAGTTTTTGTTAAGAGTCATGCACATTTATTTCATCGTTTCACCAGTGAACGTTTGCAGCATAAGATCTGTGCTCATCCCTCAAAAACTGCTCTTTTATCCAAAAGTGTTGTGGGTATGGCTCCCAGAATCTACAATAAGTTACCTGAGCGGCTGAGGATTTTTTTTTTTTTTTTGTGGGCCTTAATATGCCGCTTCGACCAGCAAGTGATCTATTGTGGCAGCCCTTGTTTTAGAGTTCACCGTTAAGTCCCGTTGCCTCCAGGAAATTCCAGATTCTTTGGGCGGTGATATGTTGTACTTCTTGTGGGTGCATTATGTGCCGCCCTAGGTAGGTACTTCTTTTATGCATGAGTGGTCCGCAGGAGCAGAGAATGTGCATTGCAGTCTCCTCTGTCTCCTGGCAGAACCTGCAAGTTGTGTCCTGCTTCATACCCATTTGAAACAGGTGTTTGTTCAATTTGCAATGTCCTGTCAGGATTCTTGTCACTGCGCAGGTTTTGTGCCTTTTGAATTGTAATAGCTCTTTAGACAGCTTACTATTGAACCCTTCGATCAGGGCTTTAGCTTGTTTTTGTCCTTTGGTGAACTTCCACAGCTTGATTGCCTCTGATTTTTCCGCGTTGTTTAGCAGAGAATATGCTTTCCGTTTTGTGATGCCACAGAACGGTTCCGGGCCGACTAGGGCCGTGTCTGCGCCCTGCCTTGCAAGTTCATCTGCTCTTTCGTTTCCTACAATGTCGGAGTGCCCTGGTACCCATCTAAATATGACTTTGTTGGAGTTCGCCAGGGTGTTTAGATTATTTTTACAATTCTGGACTAGTTTAGAGTAGGACTCTAGTGATTCTAGTGCCAGCAGAGCAGCTTGGCTGTCCGAGTTGATGTAGATATGTTGGTTCCTTAGGTTTCTTTCAAGATTTATCTCCACGCATTTATTTAATGCGAAGAGTTCAGCCTGAAAGATTGAGGCCTCCTTCCCCATGCTGACGCTAGCTTTGAACTTTGGCCTCTCACCGTAGATACCACATCCAACATCATCACCTTTTTTTGATCCATCTGTATACCAAATGTGGCTTCCCTCCTTGAAGTCCATTTGGTCATTTGTCCATTTGTCTCTCGTAGGTATTTCCACTGTATACAGTCTAGTGAATTTGCATTCCACGTATGTGTCGTCAGTGGGCATGCTTAGGTTTTTGTTATCAAAAACAAGGGCCTCAAGTTTGCTTAGCGCTTGAGAGCGCCATTTTGGCCTTGTTAGTGTGCATATCCTGTAGATGCACTGCTTCGCCTCCTTTTGCACTTGCAGGTGGAGTGGCGTTAGATCGAGCAGTGCATCCAAGGCTGCCCCCGGTGTTGAGCATAAAGCTCCTGTTGCTGTTAAGCAAGCTGTACGCTGAAGACTGCTTAACTTTGTGATGGCTGTCTTTTGGTGGACTTTGTTACACCAGACTGCAGAGGCGTATGTGATTATCGGCCTCACTACGGCTGTGTAAAGCCACAAAGCAATTTTGGGCTGAGGATAATATGTGACATTGTTAAATTTAAAGTTCATGTGAAAGAATACTTGATTAAAAAGGCTTACTACTCCTGTAACGAATTCCTGTCAGACATCGAATAAATGTATCATATTTTATTGTACTAGTAATACGCCTTTTTTTGACATTAATTATAACAAAATTATTTATTTGTATTAGAATCTTCATAAATTATTATTATTTTTTTTTTCTTTTTTGAAACTTGACATTTTAAATTGTGACTACCGTAAATGAATTAAAATTTAATGCATGCCTACTCTTATCACTCAGTGAAATCATGTACAATTTCGTATGCCTCCGGGTACGACATAGTGAAACAATACCGCTTTTACCACCGTCTGCAATATTATATTATGTGTACCTATGATCGACGAATAAAGTATTTGTATTTGTATTTGTATTAGACAATACCGCAAGTGGGAACGAGATACAATGTCAACGCTGCTAGTGTCGCCACCTACGAAGAGTTTTGCGTAATGTTCCCTATTGAACATGAACAGTTTTGATGTACTTAGGCTTGAGCATACTTGCCAACTTGCGTGAAAAAATGTACAGTCATAGAAGTTTGTATGCACATTGGCTAATCAGTTCAAGTACCCAGTGCCCGCCCCCTTTTTTTTTGAAGCCAAGTCGGGTATGTCGGACTCCCGGGAACCGCCCGGTCTGTTCCATCTCGTCACCAAGATGCCGGGTTACGGGCACGCCGAAGCACTCTTCCGCGACCCGACTTCCGTGACTGGCCTTGTTAGGGGCCCCAACTCTGTAGCAGGTGGTAACCTGCGCCAACGCAACTAGTGGCGCACGGGAACACGCGCAATGCCATCTCGGGCCAGTTAGCGACGCGGCCGACAGACTTCCCCAAGCCTGCCTGCCCTGGCCACAGTTAGGGGGGAATTTGGCGAGCGTAGGCTCACCGCCTTCGCCCAATTCGCCGCTGGCGACCAGGATCCACGGACGTGACTCCCCTTTCGCGTTCAGCAGCTTCTTTGGCCTCCATTACGGCCTCGCAGAAGGCAAGAACCGCTTTTCATGCCCTGTCGCTGTCCACCATTGTGCGAACTACGGTAGGCAGCGAGAGGTCATGGCCTATCGTGGCGCGGAGAGTTTGGCGCTCATCTCTCCAGGCTGGGCACACCTCCAGCGTGTGCTGGGCCATCTCCTCCGGGCAGTTGTCACAGTGGTGGCACGCTGCGGTCCGTTCTCGGCCTATGCGGTGCAGATACCTCCCGCAACACCCGTGATCCGAGTGGATCTGCGTCAGCCGGAATGTCAGCGAGCCATGGTGACGGTCCAACCACTGTTCGAAGACAGGGCGAACTGTTCCCTGGCAGTTCTGAGTTCGTTCTGAGGCCTGCACTAGGTTGCGCCAGCCTCTCCTTCCATATGACCACCATTTCCATGCGCGCACCGTCGCGCCGCGCCTCCACCTCCCTTGGTGCTGGTGAGTCGCCCCGACCCTGCACCTCCTTGCGCCAGCGATAAACCGCTGCAAGGGCATTTGCGTCTAGGTCCCAGGCGAGCGACCCAGCCAGCACGCATGCTGCTTCGTTGAAGATCGTCCGATACCGCCGTATCATCCTGTTTGCCATCACTCTCTGTGGGCTTCGCAGCAGAGCGATTTCCCGGCCATGCAGGATGTCTGCCCATACGGGGGCACCATACATGGATCGGACGACCCCCATGTACTTGCCTGTACGACGCCTGAGGCCCCCCCCGTGTTCGGGAGTATACGCCCTAGAGCACCGGCAGCTCCCAGCAGCTTTGGCATCAGGCGCTTGAAGTGGGCGTTGAAGGTCCATCGGCAATCTAATGTGAGGCCCAGGTACCTCATAGAAGACGCGATCTCTATCCGGGTTCCACCCACCACAATATGCGCGTCCGGCGGAGGCGCCTTTCGGGGCCCATGAAATACTAGGGCCTCTGACTTTTGGAGAGCCACCTCCAGACCCCGTAACCGTATCCGTCGGACCACGTGTGCCACGCCTGCCGTGGCCAGTATGCAGGCTTCCCGGCTTATTTTGCCCTGGGCTGTGACTCAGTGCCCGCCCCTATGGGGCCCTTTAGCCAGTTCGATAAGACTACTAACCCCCCATAACTCTGCTGGTGACCAATAGCTCAAGGCCTATAAAATACTGAAAAGTGCCCAGAGTCAAAATGGTACAGAAAACCCTGACCAATTCAGTTCAATTCAATTCAATTAATTTATTGCAATAATCATGTTCATTATACAATGGATGCATGTCAAAAGGCAAGGGCACTACAATTTTCTTACATTCTAAAATTACCCGATGATGTGGTATCCAAAAATCAAGGTACAAGTCGCGCTAATAAAGAAAAACCGGCCAATTGCGAGTCGGACTCGCGCACGAAGGGTGCCGTACCATTATATATAAATACGGCAAAAAAAACACGTTTGTTGTATGGGAGCACCCCTTAATTTTTTTTTTGTTTTTAGTATTTGTTGTTATAGCGGCAACAGAAATACATAATCTGTGAAAATTTCAACTCTCTAGCTATCACGGTTCTTGAGATACAGCCTGGTGACAGACAGACGGACGGACGGACGGACGGACAGCGAAGTCTTAGTAATAGGGTCCCGTTTTACTCTTTGAGTACGGAACCCTTAAAACCGGCCAAGTGCGAGTCATACTCGCGCACGAAGGGTTCCGTACCATTATCTATAAAAACCATTTTATTCTGCGTTTTTAGTATTTGTTGTTATAGCGGCAACAGAAATACATCATCTGTGAAAATTTCAGCTGGAACTATCTCGGTAATATCAGTGAGATACAGCCTGGTGACAGACAGACGGACGGACGGACAGCGGAGTCTTAGTAATAGGGTCCCGTTTTACTCTTTGGGTACGGAAACCTAAAAAATGGCTGTGACAGACGGACAGACTCCGAGTGATCGCATAAAGCCGGCATCACACTGGCGCGGCCTGCGGTGGCGGACCATAGTAAATTTGACAGCTAATGACAAGTTTACCATTGACCGCCGCGGCCAGGCCGCGCGAGTCTGTGAGAGGCCTAAGTGTTTTCCGTTGGACCAATTTTGGTACGCTGATATAGCCTAAAATGACAGCCACTACCTTATGTCATTCATAGTGTACAAGCCGCCATTTTAGACTCTTTGTTGGCACAACTTACAATAAATACTTACTTATTTGAGTTTTCCCGTCATAAAATCTCTGAAGAGAGATTTAAAAAAACATTGTATTATTATGCTTAAAAGGAATGACGCAAACGACAACAGAAACCTATACAAATTTAGATCCTAACCAGATGTGTTAAGGATGAATGTTGAATAAGTATGATTTCCATTTTATAAGTGCGTTCCATGGAAATACGCGTGATTTATTCTCATTAGTTCTCGATTCGTTGGAAGGAGCGCGGCGGTAAAGTTTGACAGTCGGGGCGGACGTGACGGGCTTAAGAATTGTCGCAATGTGTGCCACTGGTTTAATAATATCGATACTAACTCAATTTGTCTCTGTGTGTGTGTTTATATTTAAAGAAATGAGGAACCTTTTGTGTAGGAGCTTCACAAACCTGTGAAATCACGTCTTTTAGGGGTTAACCCATATTTCAATTTGTCATAAATAATCATCATTTGCCCTCAAATTAGTTTTTCTACTTTTCAGGATTTTTATAAAAATAGGATAAAAATAACCTAACCTACTGGGAGCTTTACAAAGTGTATATAAATTATCCTGAAAATGTTACGGTTTCAGAAAAAAAACACTTTTATGGAAAACACTAGCGTTATGGCATATGTAATTATGGATATTTAAGGTATCCGATTTTAGACAGGTATATACAAATGAGGTGAGTTGATACTTTTGGAAAGGGTTGTTACAAATGGGACGGGTTCTTAATACATTTGGGACAGGTTAATACAAATGGGATGAGTTGATACATTTGTGACGGGTTGATACAAATCGGACGGGTTGATACTTTTGTCACAGTTCGATACAAATGGAGTGAGGTGATACATTTGGAGTAGGTTGATACTTTTTAGGCGGGTTGATACATTGGGGACGTGTTGATACAGCTGGGATGGGCTGTTGATTAATTAAATACAATTGACAGCCCATCCAAACTCCAATATATGTTACAGCAGCTAACCATCGAAAGTGAAAAGCTGGGACTGTCAATGAATACACAAAAAACCAAAGTTATGACGAACCACTTGAAGCAAGAAATTAAAATCAATAACAACAAAATTGAATATGTAGATGAATATATTTGGGTCAAATTATCTCACCACAACAACAAACTCGAAAAGAAATCAGACGAAGAATATCAGTCTCATGGAAAAAATACTGGGCTGTGAAAGAAATTATGAAAAACCCAGGATTCAAAATAAAAGAAAAAAGGAAAGTCTACAATACATGTATACTTCCCTGTATGACATATGGTTGCCAAACAAGGACTTAGAAACCTGTCAACACAACATGGAACGAAGCATCCTAAATATAAAAAAAATAAAGCTGGATAAAATAAGACTAAAGGGTCAATCAACTATTTCTTGTTGCTCGTTGCCATGGTTACGTCTCCTGGGTCACTCTTTAAAACTATTATTTTATGGGGTTTAAATCCACTAAATACGTGTTTTTGTTATATTGGTAAACCCATTCCATGGTGTGGCATCTCCTTAGCATGATAGAAGTCCGGTTTATAGTATTTTTTATAAGAAAGTCTGTCACTGTCGGCTCTTGGCTAACCGGCACAGAATAACAACAAGAAAAAGTTGATTGACCCTAAAAGATATTAGGCGAAGAACAAATATAAACGATATCACAATTAAAATAAAAAGGCTAAAGTGGAGATGGGCGGGACACATATTTAGAGACAAAAAAGATAAATGGACAAAGCAAATATCAGAACGGTAAGAGAAGGAAAAAGGAAAAGAGGTAGACAGGTACGGAGATGGGAGGATGACCTTAGACTAATAGGAGGAAACATATGGAGAAGAAAAACTGTAGATCGAAAAGAATGGAAATCTTTAGAGGAGGCCTAGAGACAGTGTCGATGTCTAATATTTAAATAAGTTTTTTTTGTAAAAAGTCGTTAAATAACGGCTATAATAAAAAAAATAAAAATAAAAAAAGTTTGTATGAAGGGGGTATATTCCGGACCTACTGACCTTATTTCAAAAATAGGGGAATGGTTACTCGCGTCCGCAGAAAGATTAAAAAAAAAAAAAAAAAAGATTTATAGTCGCAAAAAAACACAAAAAAAAACACAAAATCACAAAATCGAACACTGATGTAGATACTTATATAAAACAACACAATGCAGAAAATAAATGATGTGACAATAGGCTCGGGGCTCAGCGTTTGCTGATAGCCTGTCGGCTATACAGCGCTGTTTTTCAGCCCGCACCTACAACACCCTCAGTTTCTCCGCACGTCTCCCCCGGGTGGTACTAAAGAGTAATCAACTTCTGGCTGCTGCTCTGCTTATTCTAATAGCCTCGCAGCAACATACAGTTCTAACCCACGATGGTCTCAATATAAATTTGTAACGAACTGTATCATGCCATACGAATAAATAAATAAATTTCAAAAATAATTTCATCAGTTTCAAGAATGGTCCTTGAGGTACATATAAGTAGGTATGCTACATTTTATCCCGAGTCTCCGCTTGGGATTTCGCCTTAGTCACTATACCACCACCAGTATAATAAATAAATTTTTGTGGACAACCTTACACAAATCGACCGTGTCCCCAACTAAGCAAATGTAATTTATTTGATGTGTGTGTTCTAGATTAATAAAACGAACACAAATATCTGATACGATACAATAATATACCTTAGTTTTGAGCAAAGCTTGTACTATGGGTAATAGACGTCGATATCTACATATAGAAAAACATCCCAAACACAGGAACAAATATTCGTGCATCATCATTCGCTTACCCTCCATTTTTCTTGCGTATCACACAAAAAAATTGCCTTACCGGGATTCGAACCCGGGACCGCCAGCTTCGTAGGCAGGGTCACTACCAACCAACCTAAAGTAGCCCCAAATATAACGCGAAGTGTTCATACAAACCAACAAAGCTACGTACGTATAGACACGTTGTTTATATTAGCTCTGGTAAAAAAAGCCTTATGATTGGGTCGAAAGTCCGCAAGTTTTGCGTAAGAGTCTGCAGCTGCAATATTGCGTAACTTCGCCCGCCGCGAGCCTCCCCCAAACAACATAGCTGGCTGTTGCTGATATCGTGTTTTAGAACAAATATAATACGTATCTGGAGGGACCGAGCAAAGTTATTATACGGAAAAGCGTAATTAAATGGCAGAAAATGAGTTACGAGTAGGTTAGTGCCTATAAGGCTTTTTAGGAAGCATGTGGTTAATAGCCACAATACAGAAATTTGTTGTAACGGTTAAATATGTATTCCAAAATATGCATTTTAAGTGCATACGTCAAAATGTAGAACAAAGGCTGAAATAACGAAATAACCCAGAATGTCAATAAAGGCGTAGCGCATAGTAATTTTTTCCTGTCTCCTACGACGTATCGTATTATAGTACATTACTTACCTAGGGCGGTTAAACAAAGAATGTCTCAGATCGCAGGTTTTTGACGCCCGAGCCGTAGGCAAGGGCGATAAATATGAGCTCTGAGGCTTTCTTTATTACCGCCCGTGGTGAGTACACAATTTTACGTCTCTATCTGGCCAGGAAGTGGGGTTTTCCGCACGCATAGCGTGCGGTAATTCCTACTTTATGGTCAGGTATGACGTAAATTAATTTAATTTATTTATTTAAGGACCAACAATGCTTAAATACAAATAGCAACTTATAGGTGACCACAGCAGCTCACACATGTGTTAAATCAATAGTAAAAAAAAACTATCATATAAAATTACATTAATTAATATTGAATTATCAGAAATTATAAAATTTCATATATATTTTTAAGTACTCAGAGCTATAAACAGCTGCAGATTAATGCAAATGAGGTAGTATGCAATGGCAAAAAGTAATATGGCGTGTCCTTTTGCGTATATTTAAACATACGAATTATGTATGCCTAATACTAATCCGAGCGAAAAGCCGACCCAAACTAAAGATACCGCTCCTCCCCAATATTGCACCCTTTATTAAATCAATACTATTTAACTATCATTACTAGGCTGATTACAGCTACGTTTCCACAGCCCGCGTCACGCGAAACTCCGGACATAAATCAGCCGGGGCCGTTGTACCCTGCGGAAGCGGAACTAGAGTCGATGCACCCTACCCACACGCACACAGCCTGCTGCATACACACCAGCCGCATGTGTGGGTGACACAAATACAGTAAAACGCGGAAGTCTCACATTAACACAGTTTTTCCACGCACACCACTAACCCTCCGTACAAGTAAGTATTTACATGGCGCGAACGCACACTAGCGCTACAGTTTTCCCGGATGTTTGGTTGTGTGTGTGCCGCCGTGTAGCGACAGGGGAGGTGTGGCGTCGGTACGGAGGCCCGGCTTGGATCTGGGCGGGTGCGGCTGTGTGCAGACGCGCGTGTGTGCGTGCCATCTACAGGCTGCTCTCTAATTAGTCAGTGCAAAGCTTTGTCTTTTGGCCATTCAATTTGTGTATTGCATAGGTTGTATTTACGGAAATCATGGGTATCTATAGTATGTAGACTGCCACCCATTCGATTGCTTTGTAAAGTATAGAAAAACAAACGTGTAAGTATTTTCTTTACTGAAAAAGTATATAAAATATAACATGATGTTTTATGGAAAGTTACAAATATTCGAGCCGATAAAATGCTCAAATTCATTATCATTACAAAGTACCTAACCAATTTAAATGTGATATAGATTTCAGTCATTTTAAAAGGAATTTCGTGATAAAGGCGCTTTGAAGGCGAAAAGCTTAGTAACGAGAAGGAACAAAGTAGTAATTAAAAAGGCGATTTTCAACGAAACACTAACACCGAGCAAATACTAGGATTTCTCCTTCATTTCATTAGTATTTCACAGAAAAATGGTACAAGGCACAAATATTTTTCTGATTCACTACTTCCCAGGAAAAGTAAATTCATCTCACAAAAATAAACTCTTTGGACAGTAGAAAATTGATTATTTGCGTCTTTTTATTAAATTTTTCAGTCCAGCTAGTGCGGGGCCTACCCACGCGGCGCCTTCCGGTACGTGGTCGCCACTCGAGAAACTTTCCGCCCCAACGGCCATCGGTTCTACGTGCAATGAGGTCGCAGGAGTCCGCTGGATGCGGGTAGCGCAGGACCAGTCACTTTGGCACTCTTTGGGGGAGGCCCATGTCCAGCAGTGGACGTCTTTCGGCTGATATGATGATGATGATGATGATTTTCAATGAAAACATCAGTCAAAATCACACACCTCGTCAAAGTAGTGTCTCCAATAACCGGTGAAACCAATCGATATATTTCCCGGGCTCCTCTCGGGTTGAAAGCCCCCTGTAGCAGGGCGGGGGTACACGCGCCCCCCGTTCACGGCCAGGGGTCGGCGACCGCGGCCCGCCGTAACCCCGCTACGCCGCTACGCCGCTACGAGCTACGGGCTACGGCTGCTGCCGTAGCTTCCTCTTTTGTTTTAATTTTATACGTACTTGTTATTAGGTCATCGCATTATGATGTTGATTTCGATTTGATTATCGAAGGGTGTGATCTTTTGTTTTTGTTAAGGGTCGACTACACTGAAGCTTGAAGTACCTTGACGCTGCTGCGTCTATGTATGCAAATGAATTTATGTATGCAATCAAACACGTCAACAGTCTTTATCAATAGGGAATAAGAACTTTTGATGTGTTCGATTGCGTAGTTACTTTTGATGATGACTGTACCTATGTGGAAATCGTGATGCATCACAGATGTCACTACGCTGTGTATGTGTAATGTATTTAGCTTAAATATTTTGTTAGCACAAGTAACGAAATACAGGAAGTATGTAAAAAAAAACGCACGTACCTATTCAGTAAACCTAATTTATAATTGGTTAATTTCTAAGACGTAGGCATTTAGCAAAGGAATATTTTTTTGTATGAGTCAGTGTTCTCCCTATTATGTGGACACATGACAAGTTATGAGGCTTTTAAGGCCTAATTTTGACGCTGGCATACAGGTATATAAAGCGCCTTTCCAACTTATGATTTGTTTGACCGGTACATAATTAATATCCCAAACATGTTAATGATTCTGTTGTTTACGTTACGATGCTACGCGTGCGGAAAATCCCTCCTCCTGGCCAGGCAGAGACGTAAAATTTTGTACTTACCTAGGGCGGTAAAACACAGAAAGCCTCAGATTGCATATTTGTCAAATGCGATCTGAGACAGTCTTTGTTTTACCGCCCTAGGTATATAGGTTATAGGTTGTACGCGGGCTGGGTTTCCGCAACTCGACGTCATAAATGCGCCTATTTTGCGTAGGGGTTTTGGCACTACTGTTATTCGTGCCAACCCAGTTCCGCCCTAGGTAAGTAATGTACTATTTTAACCCATCGGCCTGTTCCAATACACTCAGTGGCAAATATTTCGTAACGCTACGGTCGTAGCATATGGGCAACACCATATGTAAAGAAAAGCGCCTACAAGAAGAGCAATGACGCAAGAAAGAGTTAAACTTTCACTATTCCACATTTAAGGTACAAATATGGTTATTTAATTTAGTATTAGAAGAACATATGTAAGACTAGCTGTCCGTGCGGCTTCGCCCACGTATTGCAAAGAACGCAGGCAAACCCGCGGGATCAAATATAGACTATAAACATCCAGAAAATGTATTATTTATGCAAGTGAAAGATTTTTTGAAATCGGATAACCGCTTCCGAACTTACAAAGCTACAACCTCAGACTTTTCCTCTTCATAATAAAAAAAAAAGCATTTATCTCAGAAAACTGGTTCCATATTTTGTTAGTATCATAGTTATAATATTAGTATAGACAATACAACATATCGTTTACATAATGAAAAAAAACCAAAGTTAATATAAACGGGCAAAATTGTCGAAATACCGGATTGGGTAATACTTGGAATATTCAAATTGTGATTTCAGATTCAAGTCTCAATTTTTACGCACGAGTAACTTACGGATACATATATACCTACCTACTTACCAGCTATGGAAGAGCGGGGCATCCTAACACAGGTATACTTACCTAAAAGGAAGTCCCAATCACTGCAGGCATTGTAACGTGTTTTTTAAAAAGGAAATAAACAATTTTTCATTTTTCATTTTCATTTTCATTTTTCATATATAATTTGTACACGAGACTAAATACCTATTATGTGTACCCGACTTGTCGAACTAGCGAGCGAAGCGAACAAAGTTCTATGCTTCAGCTTGGGCTGAAAATCGTTTGTATGTCCGATGTCTGTCACGCTGTCCGCCTGTCTGACGGCTCCTCTACAGGTCGCACAGGTCAACCGTTTCTCATGAAATTTTGTGAGCAGGTTCGTTAATTATATGTATAGAATTTTTACGTAGAGTCACTCTTTCGTGATTAAAAAAAAAAGACAGCCTACAGCTCACCGAGCCACTAGTACTAGGGCTACAAATATATTTATAAGTACACATTTTTGGTATTATGAGGAAAGGCGAAAACTACGGAACTTCTCATACAATAAAAAAATACCTAACCAGTATCTAGAATGGACCTCCAGGGTGGATATTAGGCTATATTTTATCCCGCATCTTTTCAAGGCTTTTGTGTAAAACGCAGGCGGAACCGCGCAGGCAGCGAGTTTAATGTAATAGAGTCAGCATCAAAAGTAAGTAGCTACGCAAATGAAGACGTGAAAAGTCTTTATTAAAATGGGAAAAGACATTTTGACGTCTTCGATTGTGTAGCTACTTTTGATGCTGACTGTACATACGTATAAAATCATACAATAGTATAAAACGAGCAATTCTACGTAATTAGTGTCTGGCGCAAGAAAACGGCCTCGCTGCTAGACAGGGTGCGCGGGAGTAGCAACAGCATCCTAAGCATGATAGCTAACAAGCTTGATTGTAGTGTTGTGGATAACGCTCATTTTGAGGCTTAAAAACTCGAACCCTAAAGACTCCCGAGGCTTAAAGACTCAAGTGACGAAAAGTCAATTCATATGCGTAAAATAAACAAACACATTTCTTAAACAGCATCGAGTCTTTAAGCCTCGGGAGTCTTTAAGGCTCGAGTCTATAAGCCTCGAAATGAGCGTTATCCACAAAAAAATGAAAATGAAAATGTTTTATTTCATAGATTGCTAGGTTACATTGAAAATAAGGTTGGGTCTTCCTAGTAGGTAAAAAATACCTGTGTCAGGAAGACCCGCTCCTCCATAAAAAAGCAGTTAATGTTAATTTCTTATATGTAGGTAAATATTTATAACATAAAATAAAAACAAAGACGAATTAGGTATCACAGGCATAGTGTCGTGACCCTAAAGTTGAGTGTGTGTGTGTGTGTGTGTGTGCGTGTGTGTGTGTGTGTGTGTGTGTGTGTGTGTGTGTGTGTGTGTGCGCGCCTGTGTGTGCGCTTGTGAGTGTGTGTGTTAGTGTGTGCGTGCGTGTGTGTTGTTTGATAAAGTAGGTATATATTATATATAACATTTTCCATTTTGTTATGTTTTACTAACTATAGAATTAAATTTAGATTAATACAAGATTAAGTAACAGTTCAGTATCTTCATAACTTAGCATCTTTAACCATTCCGTTAGAGACCTCTTACAATTATATTTCTTTTGTTGATAGATATTAATTTTAACATTTATTTTATTATAAAGGTATGCTGCACGTGTCTTATACTGCCTTTTAGCAAACAAAGATCTATATGTTGTAAGTGGGGCAACGGTGTTTTTACGTCTTCTAGTTAGAAGCGTTGGATTAAATTTTAGTGTTTTATGTAACTTTAATGTTGTATGGAGGATATACAGTTTTCGCATTGATAATTGGTCACTAATTTTATACAGTTCATTTGTGGGAAATCTGTATGGCCTCAAGTACATTACCTTTAACAGACACCGTTGCCCTCTTTCAACCTCCAAGAATTTGGATTTAGTTGCTCCACCCCAGACGGTGATACAGTAGGTCATGATGGATTCCGCTAACGATACATATAGTTGGTTAAGTAGTGTCTTAACACTACTTGATTGTCTTCTGTTGTGGCAAATAGGTCAGGGGACTAAATCTCTTTTTTGTATTAATTATTAAGGAACTAACATTAGAGTAAGTAAATACTAATAGTGTTTGGACCATTATGTTGTCTTTAAATAAATATATAATAATAATAAGCCCGCGGGGGCAGCTTGTGGCGAGCTGACGGTGAGTGGCGACACCGCGGACCCCTAACCTCCAGAGGGCTCGATTAATCTGGCCGTCACCTCTGTGCTTGCCTTAACCGGCCGGCCAGAGTGGAGTCGCAAGAGTGGAACCTAAGCTCCAGGTTGGAAGTGTAAAATGTCATAACGCCGGCGGCCCTTGAACAGATTACCGGGATCTGGCGCACCGCAGACTCACCTCTCGACAACCTCACAGCCGCTCAGAGGTGTTGCCTCATTGTCGCACTGTGCGTGCGACTGTTTTGTGGGGCCCACCCATAGAGCTAGCGAGTCACCGCCTGCCTTTATACAATTTTGAGACTGATTGTCACGGCAGGTGTCCACTAGTCTCTTTCCATAACCCATTATCCAGTTCATCCAACACTCAATTCAATACCCCAAGCCCAATACCTTAATTCACATCGCAGTCACAATGCTGCACTGCAATAGTCTTTGCACCTGGCGAGCGAGATGGTTTATCTCCACTCCCCCAGTTAGTGCACTGCAATTAGGCAGGTCTAAAGGCCGCTACTTAGGTACTGCGCGCCTACAATTGGGAATGGATGAAAATTTTAGAAGTGCCATTTTTGGTGATATGAATAACCTTCCTTAGCACCAGAAAAAAGTTGCAGACTTTTCAGCTGCGTCAATTATTTTTAACAATATATATAAACAGTTTCCTCACTTACGTTTTGGGTTTAGGACGGCGAATGAGACACTTTCCTTGATCCGTCTCATATTACCAAAAAAATGTTTTCCTTGATAAGTCTCATATTACATTTTTTTTAATTTACGTAAATCTCTTCGTAGGTGGCGACACTAGCAGCGTTGACATTGTATCTCGTTCCCACTTGCGGTATTGTCTATGCAAGCATCCTTGTCACTCATTTGACAAACGATTGTGCATGTGTGTGTGAATCCCGGTCAGGGCATTTATTTGTGTATTTATCACGAATATTTGTTCCTGAGTTATGGATTTTATGTATGTATATAAGTATCTATATGTATGTATCTATTATATATATCATCGCCTAGTACCTACCCACAACACAAGCCTTACTGAGCTTACCGTGGGCCAAGGTTGATTTGTGTAAGATTGTCCCGTAATATTTATTTATTTATTTATTTATCTTCCTATACTGGTTTACTATTAGTGGTAGTGCTGCCTCTGGCGGCAGAACATTGCAGTAATGTTCCCTATTGAACGAGTGTTGGCTGACTAGCGCGAGATGCGCGACAGCGGACCGGTGCGCTTCCGCGCATGATATGACTAAGGCGCAAAATGTAATACTGACAGTCTGTCCGACATCAGTAAGTTCATGTCAAAGTACAATATACCACATACCGATCCTGCCCCGCCAAGTTAGGAAGCTTTAGCGCGCTCATCCGGAAACGTTAGCTTAAAGAAATGCTCGAAATGTGATTGATATGGAAAGCGTCACAAAAAATAAACCCCCGATACATATGCCGTGACCGGATTCCAAATTCCAGGTTGCGCCAGAGTTCATCGACACAGCGTCCTAACGATCCTAATGTGTGGCTGCGGCTTGAGGATGAAATATGGACACTACATGTATTTTAGTAACAAAACCCATATGTCTGTGAGGTAAGAGTCAAAATCGTATGCATTTTTAAACTAGGCTGTACCTATTGTGGATAAGACCTAAGATAATTACTTAACTAGGTAATATATCATTGTGTGCTTTCGCTACCAATATTCTATTCGGGTTTTCACAACAAAACGAAAGACATGCTTTGGAATGCGCGCGTAGTACTATGGAATGGCTGAATGTGAATGTTTAATGAGTTTTATAATGATCATCGTTATCATTGGCATCTCTGTATTCACTCCACTGCGGAGCACGTTCCTCGCCTGGAGAAGAGGGATTTATATCATCAAGGTCCTCATCATTTGCAGCCTGTAACCACCCGTTGCTGCGCACAGGCCTGTCTTCGGGTTGCATAAAGTTTAAAAGTAATATTGTTGATAGGCATACGTGGATTCATCATACTCATCATTACGCATAATTATAAATAGTCATACATTTATGCGCATAACGTTTTGAACCATAATGTTTAAGAACATAATGTGTATTGCGCCGCATAAATTTGTATTGTAATTATTTAAGCATGCTTTATAATGGAAATAAATTGGTTGCTCATAAAACTATTTAACCATACTGTAGAAACGCAGAAACTGCAATACGCACCTATACGCGTAGCCTATGTTCTCTTTTATGTTGGGTCACAGTTCTAGGTCAGAGCATAGAAAAGCTGCTTCTACCGCCTTAAAGTTCTTTACAATGTTCGCGATTACTTACGTGTTGATTTGCGTGTTAACCTTTGTGAATCGCTGATATTGTCAAGATTAAACTATTGTGATGTTGTCTATGCTGGCTGCATTACTGGTCGTACAAAAAAGCTCATACAACGAGTGCAAAACGCATGCATTCGTTTCTGTTTCCGAGTCCCACCCCGCTCCCATATCACTCCCTACTTGAACGCCGCTGGTCTGCTGAACATGCCTGCACGCAGACGGCTTCACCTTGCCACTCTTCTCTTTGGCGTAGTGCGATCTGGGGTTCCAGCATATTTGCTGAGTAGACTTGTATGGCCCAAGAGTGCGTGTAGGTGTAAGGCGATGATTCTGGTGCCAATGCATCGGACCACGGCGTTTCGAGGTAGTTTTAGGTTCGCGGCGTCCAAGTGTTGGAATGATCTCCCTCCACCTATTCAAGGAGCGTCTAGCAGGTATACCTTTAAGCGTCAGCTTAAGGGCTATTTGTTGACGCTCCAGAAATCCTAAACCCAATCCTAACCCATCCAACACTTTCCTATCCCAACCGTGTCGCGTTTTGTGCTTTGTGTTTTTCTTTCTATCCCATTTGGCTACTGGTACATATTTTACAAATTTATTACATTTATTATTTATTATGTGTATACAATAATTATGTGTTTATCAATGGTCTTATGTTGTGTTGCGTTCCGTGGGTCACGTACGGTGCTGTCTGAAAATCAGCGCTGTAGGTGTCTGTCTGACACCTCGGCATAATGCTGAGACAGCGACCGATTCACTGCCGCGATATACACACACAATATGTGTTAAATTGTAATGTATGCCTACTCCCTTTGTCTCTGTGTGTCTTTTGTGTAGTAAATAAATGTCTTCTTTCTTTCTTTCTTTCTTTCTTTCTTTAAAAGGGTAGTCAATATAAAAGTTTACAAACAAGTTTTAATAACAAGTTTTTCCGCTCTCTTATAAAAAAAAATAACCTCGAAGATCTCCTGCTTTCGTCTTCTAACCTATCCGCGATCCGAGTCGGTTTTGCCACTAAGTCCCTGTTCCCTACCGCCTACGTGAAAACTTGAACTTTATACACCACTATCTTGGCATTGGTTGATCTCTAAGAAAAGTTTATTTGTGATATATTAAAAATACTTAATATAATTTTTCGTTGCTTTAAAAAAAACCCCCACCATCTTAAGTCCGTCATCATAATTTATGCAAAACGTTCGTTATGATTAAAATTATAATCAACAATATTATTGCTTGATAAGTGTATGACATTAACAATTATTACTAAAAATAATTATATTTATCAATATTATGACTAAATAAATGTATGACATTTTACATTATGGTTAAACCAATTATGACTCCATATAATTATGACAGGGAACAATTACGCTATAAAACAGTTTATGCCAAAATAAAATATGAGCGTCAACTTTATGCGTAAACTGTTATGACAATCGATATTATGACAATAGTTGTTATGCAACTAGATGGCCACCCTTTGCTGCCTCCACTCATCCCGGTCCTGTAGTCTTATCCAGGGCTGACCCACGATCCTTCTAATATCATCGACATATCGAGCTGGTGGATGACCGAAGTTTTTTTTACCTAGAGCGGATTTGACACTCCATTCAATATTTTCAGTTATTGTGAATCCACGTAGAGCCCATGTACGAATGACGCTGGTCGCCACTAGTAAGGTAAATGTTCCAATGCTCGACACCTTATTGTCTAATAGTTGACACCTATTATTCACCTCTATTGTTTGACATACGATTAAAAGTGCCATGGCTGTATCAGCACTAGGACCTGTACCATAATAGGGAATGGATGAACATTTTAGAAGTGCCTGATTATTTTTTTAGTGTTAGGAATAACCTTCCTTAGAACCAGAAAAAAGTTGCAGAGTTTTCAGTTCAATATAAACAGTTTCCTCTCTTACATTTTGGGTTTAGGACGTTACGGCGAATGAGACACTTTCCTTGATCCGTCTCATATATATATATTTTTTTTTAATATCTGACCCTGACAATGACAAATATAGCTGCTGCAGCTGTCAATATCATTGCCAGTGTCAGTTTACCACGGATTTTTCAGTTTTTTTTTGTAATATTTATGGGATGCATCAAAGAAAGCGTCTCATTCGCCGTCCTAAACCCAAAACGTAAGTGAGGTAACTGTTTATATTTTTCAAAAATAATTAAAAGTCTGCAACTTTTTTCTTGTGCTAAGGAAGGTTATTCCTATCACCAAAAAAATAATAAGAACTTCTAAAATTTTCAACCATTCCCAATAGTTTTTTAGAAGGATGTTTTTATTCTCTTCACACCATAAATGAGGTTCATGGTTGCCAGACACCTACAAGGACAGGAATTAGATGCTTTGTGATGATTTCATATCGAAAGGATGGCAGCACCTTAAAATCTGAACGTATGGAACGTTTGACAAGTTTGTATGGAATGACAGCTGCCGGCGCCATATTTAACGTTGGTCGGTCTGTAATCGTAAGGTGCCAACCCGCCCTTACTCGCACACTTTAAAATGGAGACCATTTTCAACCAAAAAGTCAATTGAAGTCTAATGCCTATACCATCTGATCTGATTGTACCTCTTTTTTCTACGCAAACCAGAAAAAAGACGATTGCGAGATTTGCCTCGTAAAATATATACTTACTTATATAAGAAAAATTAAAACGGGTGCATGATGCATAGGATTGCTATGCAAACGGTACCCAATCATTTTGCACTTCAGTGAAATTTTAAGTCAAAAGATCGTGCTGGACTTGGACACAGGTTTGATGTTGCTATATGACGATCTTTAAGCCGCGTTATTGTTAATCTGCACTCTTTGGTTTCCACGGGACAGGCCCAGCCTAGTGTGGAACCTTAGCCACTATGTTTTTTGAAATACTCTTTCGTTAATAAATATATTTTCATTTTTAGGGTTCCGTACTCAAAGAGTAAAACGGGACCCTATTACTAAGACTCCGCTGTCCGTCCGTCCGTCCGTCCGTCCGTCTGTCTGTCACCAGGCTGTATCTCACTGATACCGTAATAGTTCCAGCTGAAATTTTCACATATGATGTATTTCTGTTGCCGCTAGAACAACAAATACTAAAAACACAGAATAAAATAGTTTTTTATAGATAATGGTACGGAACCCTTCGTGCGCGAGTCCGACTCGCACTTGGCCGGTTTTTTTGAAATAATAAATATTTTCCATAGAATCTTGTCAAACGTTCCATACATTCAGATTTTAACGAACACCGCTTACGGTGACAGACGGTTTGTGAGCGTTTTTCAAATAAAGTGTACACTAGTTAAGGTAAAATTAAGAAACATTAACTTTTTCCGTTTAGTCACGAAAATTAACCATACATTTATACAGCTAATTTTCGTGACTAAACGGAAAAAGTTAATGTTTCTTAATTTTACCTTAACTAGTGTACACTTTATTTGAAAAACGCTCTTGTGCAATAAGTCGTCGACTGCGAACAGACTTAAGCATGACAATTAAAGAAAATACAAGAATATCTTAGTAAGTAAATACATAAGCGGATGCTAAAATTAATTACAAAGGTTCACGAAATCAGGGTTTTATGGGTGCTATGCTTTAAACTACGCAACAAGAATGGACAGGGCTGGAAAATAAAAGAGCGAGTAGCTGCTAATAATTTATGGAGGGGCTCCCGCACACATGTATTAGCATAAGTAGATCACCCAATTACATTACTTTTTTTACAGATAATAAGCATTTGACTATCTCACATTGTGTGGTATGCATTATTAGTTCTAGTTTCGTTATTTTCTACATTACAATTTTACAAGCAAATAGCGTAGATTTGTAGTCGATGTCAATAATAATCTTTTTGGGCGTTTATTCGATGAATCTATTGCTGTGTTTTTAGAGTATTTCTGTTTTCTCGTGGTAAATTCTTAAACGTGCAAGTATAATTAAACATAAAAAATACCGACTGTTTTTTAGGGTTACTTCGCTGTTCGTCCGTCCGTCCGTCCGTCCGTCCGTCTGTCTGTCACCATGCTGTATCTCAAGAAACGTGATAGCTAGAGAGTTGAAATTTTCACAGATTATGTATTTCTGCTGCCGCTATAACAACAAACACTGAAAACAATATATATATATATATATATTTTAAGGGGGGCTCCCATACAAAAAAACGTGATTTTTTTGCCGTTTTTTATAGATAATCTGTCACTAGGCTGTATCTCAAGAACCGTGATAGCTAGAGAGTTGAAATTTTTACAGATTATATATTTCTGTTGCCGCTA
The DNA here is from genome assembly GCA_963854355.1 of Epinotia brunnichana. Lineage (NCBI taxonomy): Eukaryota > Metazoa > Arthropoda > Insecta > Lepidoptera > Tortricidae > Epinotia > Epinotia brunnichana. The sequence goes on along the minus strand of OY977951.1, from coordinate 26,363,375 downwards.
TAACAACAAATACTAAAAACAAAATAAAATATATTTTTAAGGGGGCTCCCATACAACAAACGTGATTTTTTTGCCGTTTTTATAGATAATGGTACGGAACCCTTCGTGCGCGAGTCCAACTCGCACTTGGCCGTTTTTTTACAAATATAGTAGTATATAATTATGTAGTCTTTGTCTTTTACACGACATATATAAATCTAACGTCGCCTCACATGTTAAATCCATCAAGCTGTTAAAGTAATAGCAGATCGTGCCAAGGAAATAGACAAACATACATACAGTCGAAAAACATAACCCTCGTTATGCCGCAGTCAGGTACACAATCGGTTAATTTGTGGTTCACCTGCTACTTGGAGGCTAAAGAATTACCGACGTGTTCAGACAAGAAACATCAGTAGAAACGACCGCTCAGAAATTTTCAGCCGCAGTGAAATGCAGAATTCAGCCTTGCGCGGGGCCAAACCTGGCTGTTGACCTCAACTATGCAAAATCCCCGATCTAAATACAGATTTATTCATAAAGGTTAAATGCCTTTGTTATGTAACTATGATATATTTTGTCCCATTCATACAAACACAGTCACCGATAAAGGCAAACGAATTTTATCGGCATTTTAGTTAAAATAGGTTTCAAGGACGTCTGTGAATAAGGGTTAGTTGTTCCGCAAATGTATGCTTTAAATGTGTTCTATTTTTACCGTTTCCGTGATTCAAAATTTGGAACCCGGAAGAAATCACACCGCGTCACGGTTACATAACCCGGGCGGGGGGGGGTGTACGCAAGTTGAGGCGCGGGGCGCGGCGCGCGGGGTGGATCGATGTGCGGCCGTTCACCCGCCTGCAATGCGCCTGCAGTGCCCGACTGCCGGCCCAACACCGCCTGCCTTTCATGGAGCCCTGGTACTTTTTGTTGTCGTCGGGAGGCTGTGTTGACTGCCGGGGAGGTTTCAAATACGTATCTATTTAGCTATATTAGTTGGTATGGTTAGTTAATGCCAGCCTTAGTGAATACATATGTATAGTTCATAATAGTACATTACTTACCTAGGGCGGTTAAACAAAGAATGTCTCAGATCGCAGGTATTTGACGCCCGAGCCGAAGGCAAGGGCGATAAATATGCGCTCTGAGGCTTTCTTTATTACCGCCCGTGGTGAGTACAAAATTTTACGTCTCTATCTGGCCAGGAAGTGGGGTTTTCCGCACGCATAGCGTGCGGTAATTCCTACTTTGTGGCCAGGTATGACGTAAAATAGGTTTTTCCTACATTCAGCATTAACCCATTCAGCGCTAATCCCGACGCACATGGGTCGGAGCGTTACGGGTGCTTTTCGGTACATATGGACATTATGCTGCTACGGGCTACGGCGTAGAGCGACGAGCATAGCGATCGTGAATGGGCTAATGGCATGACAACTAACTTCACATCACACGGATTTTGCTCGTGTTTTCACATTGCCTACTTTCTTGTGTTTGGCGCACACAATATTGTGTAAACTATTTCGTGCGTATGTCGCAGTGCAAAGACGGATGGGTGTAATTTAGGAAATGCGACAGTTTTACAGAACGACATGATCTTACTTTGGTGAACATATGCCACGTGTCTACTAAGACTGCTTTGTATCTTGATGTCTGATGAGCTTTTCTAGAAAAGTTTGATGCTGTTAGTTAATTAATCATGCAAAAACGGCTGAACGGATTAGGATTATATTGGGCACTAAAGTAAAACTTTTATAACCCGGAAACATATACTTTTTATCCCGAAAATCATCAAGGGGATGAAATTGGGGGTGAAGGATAATATAGGAGTTCACTGTTACCAAATTGGTTTGGTTTTCTAGGGAGTAGGTTATGGGCCCCATCTTGTATTACTGTAAATTTTGGTACCAAAATAACTGTTATTGGTTCAGATTTCAGGATTAGGAGAAAAAGGTTACACACCAAGAACACAATGATGAATTTACACTCATACGTTACGAGTGTCATAAACACAATCAATTACGTAGATGGGTCATTGTCAGATTTAGGTTCGCGTCTCTTCGGTGGACATTGCCAAAGTTAAGGGCTATGAAGCCTAATTTTTGGTCGAACTCTGAATCCGCATAAACGGCGTTGCCCCTTCTATAATTACATGTGATAAAAACATATTATATGTAAACGTAAGCCCTTAACTATTGACCACCGGAAAGATGATTTTTGTTTTTGTGACTGACAATGACCCAGATAATGTGTTAAGTGCTTAACCCAGTGTTTTAAAATTTAGATTTATTTATTTCACGACAAAAAATACATTATACATTTGCATAGTCAATATTGATGATCGTCAACATTAAGAAATGAAGAAATACTCAAAATGCCAATACAGAAAGTGCTACAGTATTTCCGAAAACGAATGGTCAATAAATAAATATAGACACACATTGGCTTTGTTTTTATCCTCACAAAAACTCGATATTCGTATACATAATGTACACCCACATCAGTTTAAGTCCACTTTGATTTATTAATCACCATAGATCAGACTAAACGAAACAGAGACCGTTTATTGATATCCGTACACGCCCCGTATATCGAGCCATAACGACGCCACAGTAGATAGATGTACAATTGTACAGCGTACAGCCGACCCGACTTGCGCTTAAGTTTATTGTAGCGACGCGTGCCTGTGAGTGCGTCACATCGGACTTATGTACGGATTTCTTTTACTACTGTAAATCACGATCACGTAACGCATTGTACGAACGTTAGGTAAATCTAAACGTCAATTTTTATATGGAAAAATGACAGTTGGATTGTCGTAACGCGCGTTCGGAACGTTACGTGATTAGAGATTATCCCTCAGGTCGATCACGTAACGCATTGTACGAACGTTAGGTAAATCTAAACGTCAAATTTTATATGGAAAAATGACAGTTGGATTGTCCTAACGCGCGTTCGGAACGTTACGTGATTACCCCTCAGGTTGATCACGTAACGCATTGTAAGCACGTTAGGTAGATCTAAATGTCAAATTTTATATGGAAAAATGACAGTTGGATTGTCGTAACGCGCGTTCGGAACGTTACGTGATTACCCCTCAGGTTGATCACGTAACGCATTGTAAGCACGTTAGGTAGATCTAAATGTCAAATTTTATATGGAAAAATGACAGTTGGATTGTCGTAACGCGCGTTCGGAACGTTACGTGATTACCCCTCAGGTTGATCACGTAACGCATTGTAAGCACGTTAGGTAGATCTAAATGTCAAATTTTATATGGAAAAATGACAGTTGGATTGTCGTAACGCGCGTTCGGAACGTTACGTGATTACCCCTCAGGTCGATCACGTAACGCATTGTACGCACGTTAGGTAAATCTAAACGTCAAATTTCATATGGAAAAATGACAGTTGGATTGTCCTAACGCGCGTTCGGAACGTTACGTGATTAGTGATTATCCCTCAGGTCGATCACGTAACGCATTGTACGCACGTTAGGTAAATCTAAATGTCAAATTTTATATGGAAAAATGACAGTTGGATTGTCCTAACGCGCGTTCGGAACGTTACGTGATTAGTGATTATCCCGCAGGTCGATCACGTAACGCATTGTAAGCACGTTAGGTAGATCTAAATGTCAAATTTTATATGGAAAAATGACAGTTGGATTGTCGTAACGCGCGTTCGGAACGTTACGTGATTACCCCTCAGGTTGATCACGTAACGCATTGTAAGCACGTTAGGTAGATCTAAATGTCAAATTTTATATGGAAAAATGACAGTTGGATTGTCGTAACGCGCGTTCGGAACGTTACGTGATTACCCCTCAGGTCGATCACGTAACGCATTGTACGCACGTTAGGTAAATCTAAACGTCAAATTTCATATGGAAAAATGACAGTTGGATTGTCCTAACGCGCGTTCGGAACGTTACGTGATTAGTGATTATCCCTCAGGTCGATCACGTAACGCATTGTACGCACGTTAGGTAAATCTAAATGTCAAATTTTATATGGAAAAATGACAGTTGGATTGTCCTAACGCGCGTTCGGAACGTTACGTGATTAGTGATTATCCCGCAGGTCGATCACGTAACGCATTGTAAGCACGTTAGGTAGATCTAAATGTCAAATTTCATATGGAAAAATGACAGTTGAAAATGAAAATGAAAATGAAAATGAAAATGTTTTATTTCATAGATTGCTAGGTTACATTGAAAATAAGGTTGGGTCTTCCTAGTAGGTAAAAAATACCTGTGTCAGGAAGACCCGCTCCTCCATAAAAAAGCAGTTAATGTTAATTTCTTATATGTAGGTAAATATTTATAACATAAAATAAAAACAAAGACGAATTAGGTATCACAGGCATAGTGTCGTGACCCTAAAGTTGAGTGTGTGTGTGTGTGTGTGTGTGTGTGCGTGTGTGTGTGTGTGTGTGTGTATGTGTGTGTGTGTGTGTGTGTGTGTGTGCGCGCGCCTGTGTGTGCGCTTGTGAGTGTGTGTGTTAGTGTGTGCGTGCGTGTGTGTTAGTGTGTGCGTGCGTGTGTGTTGTTTGATAAAGTAGGTATATATTATATATAACATTTTCCATTTTGTTATGTTTTACTAACTATAGAATTAAATTTAGATTAATACAAGATTAAGTAACAGTTCAGTATCTTCATAACTTAGCATCTTTAACCATTCCGTTAGAGACCTCTTACAATTATATTTCTTTTGTTGATAGATATTAATTTTAACATTTATTTTATTATAAAGGTATGCTGCACGTGTCTTATACTGCCTTTTAGCAAACAAAGATCTATATGTTGTAAGTGGGGCAACGGTGTTTTTACGTCTTCTAGTTAGAAGCGTTGGATTAAATTTTAGTGTTTTATGTAACTTTAATGTTGTATGGAGGATATACAGTTTTCGCATTGATAATTGGTCACTAATTTTATACAGTTCATTTGTGGGAAATCTGTATGGCCTCAAGTACATTACCTTTAACAGACACCGTTGCCCTCTTTCAACCTCCAAGAATTTGGATTTAGTTGCTCCACCCCAGACGGTGATACAGTAGGTCATGATGGATTCCGCTAACGATACATATAGTTGGTTAAGTAGTGTCTTGTTTGCAATATGTCGAAGAATTTTAAAGATCCATACCAATTTTCGAATTCTACCATTTACAAATTCAATATGCTGATGCCAAGATAGGCGCTGGTCTAAGATGACACCAAGGTATTTAGTGGAACTAGCCCTCTCAATGTCCTTACAGTTACATAGAAGGCGATCAGTAAGTGAACAGGTGTGTATTTTGAGGTTTAGGTTAGTCTGTGGTTGAGTGCTATTGTACTTGGTAAAACAAATGTAGTTCGTTTTTTTAACGTTTAAAGTGAGGAGGTTGGATTTTAGCCACGAGGATACCCTACCAAGACCCACATTTGCATTCACCACACTTGGATTGTCGTAACGCGCGTTCGGAACGTTACGTGATTACCCCTCAGGTCGATCACGTAACTCATTGTAAACACGTTAGGTAGATCTAAATGTCAAATTTTATCTGGAAAAATGACAGTTGGATTGTCCTAACGTGCGTTCGGAACGTTACGTGATGCTTTAGCTAATATATTTACTGTGACGCTGCGTCACGCACCTCAATCGATCCGCCATCAAACCCGCGACTAACGATACTATCAAATACTATTGACTAACCTATACACCTTATAACTGTATCCATTAGGGATAACTTACTAACAATACGAATCATTGAAACTTTGATTATGATGTTGTGTTGTTTGAAAAATGTAAGAATTCTTACGCCTTCGTATATAATTTGCCTCCTGACACAGATAGATAATACCTATTAGGAGGACTCGACCAAAATGTATAAGGTTGAACGAAATAAAAATTATAAATAATAATAAAAAATAATAATAATTATAACATACTCGTACAGGGTGTTTCCTGTAACAGGAGCAATAAATTAAAACGAAGATTCCTTAGGTAATTAGTACTTATAATAACAATAACTTAATTTTCCAAAGTTCTTAAATTTAGAGAAAATAGCAATTAAAGTTAATTTTAACAATCAATGGATGCCGACTATCGCAATTTGATCGCTCAACGGTGGTTTAGTGTCGTGGTACCGGGGATGCTACTTTAGAAATAATGTTAAAACAATCGATAGTGAATTAATGGTTGCCCAGCGTGGCGGCTGTACATTGCTGGTTCGATTAATTGTGTATGAAAATAAAAGCATTTTTTTTCTTCATTTTAATTAATTAAAACCACTTGGACTTAATAACTGATTACTTAAGGGGTCTATATTTTAATTTATTGCTCCTGTTACAGGAGACACCCTGTATACTATTCATAATGTTATAAAAAGGTAAAATTTGTTCGTTTGTAGGTAGCCCCTTATTCATAACTAGTTATATCCATTAGACGTAAAGTAACACATTTCTCGTATGTAGCGAAAAGCGACTACGGCGTAGGCACCCAATAGTGACATTATACACAATTTTAATTATTGAGGTTTTGTACATAGGTTTAAATGTAATTTTAGTATGGGAATATGACTGTTGAGTGTTCCTAACGTACGTTCGAAAAGTTCCTTAAAGTTGTAATTACGTAATCACTCCTTAAAGTGGTAATTACGTACGTAATTGACCAGCTGCACTAATATCTTACAGAGGTAGAGTTTGTAGCTTTGTATGTCATCTACGATACTATTCCGATTTAAAAAATTGTTAAGAAAAATAGACCTCCTATCAAAGTATCGCCTGAAAATATATGTAGCTTCCATTTGTATTCTGTAGCCCTAGCATAAGTTTTATTGCGTTTTTCAATTTGTATGGCAACGCGTAGTTCCTAATAGTTACCACCAGAGGCGCTGTTCGCCTTGCCATATAAATTGAGACTAAACGCAAACGCGTTCGAAAACGTATTGCATGGATAAAACTTATACTAGAACCTCTGCAGTTTAAAGAACGCTGCAACAATACGTGACGGTAGCGCTTTTCCATCGCACGACCGAACCCGTAGCCGCGCCTACGCCGCTACGCCGTAGACGTGCTACGCATACATCGGCGGGTAATGTTCCATACTTTCAGGCGCATTATAAATGGTATCCATTAATACACGTTCGGGGTTCAATGGAAGGGTAGTGTTGGATCGATGGGTAATTAAATACACTTCACAGCGGTTTGAGGTTTTAAAGTCGTGTTATTGACGGTCTGGATTTTTTTTTTATTCAACCACGGTGGCAAACAAGCTTACGGCCTGCCTGATGTCAAGCAGGTACCGTAGCCTATAGACACTTGTGACTCCAGAAGACTCACAAACGCGTTGCCGACCCTTTATTCACTTGAGGCTTCGCTGTGTTGGCAGATAGAGACATGCAGGTCCCTCACACCCAACACAGCGCATCCTAGGGAGCTCTGGCTACCTTACTCACCACCAGGAACACAACACCGCATGCTTCATAGCATGCAATAATATAGCAACACTACAAAGCAGTGGTGCTATTATGCCTGCGGTCTTCTGTAAGGTGGAGGTACTTCCCCAGTTGGGCTGCTTTATATACTAGCGAGATGACATTCCGCTGTGCCCTATCTCTCTTAATGCCAATTTGCATCTCAACTCCACATTTAAGGCAGTCCCAACAGCATTCTGCGCATGATAGTGGACAGGGTTGACTGTCCCTACGTGTCGCACTGCGAGTGATTGCACTCCCCTGTCAGTGTTGTTTTGTTTCAAATGTAAGTTTAGATGTACCTACTAACCCCCTAGTTTTGAAAGTTCTACTAATAACATATGTGTTCATGGTTACACTAAGTAAAAATATCACTCATTTATAAAAGGGTCATTGTCAGTCACAAAAACAAAAATCATCTTTCCGGTGGTCAATAGTTAAGGGCTTACGTTTACATATAATCTGTCTTTATCACATATAATTATAGAAGGGGCAACGACGTTTATGCGGATTCAGAGTACCTACAACCAAAAATTAGGTTTTATAGTCCTTAACTTTGGCAATGTCCACCGAAGAGACGCGAACCTAAATCTGGCAATGACCCAAAAACCTGTAGAAATTTTGTTAAATTCGTTATAAGGCCTACTGGAGCTCTAGTCACACCATCTAAAGTTAAATTGAAATTGAATGTGAATTGCATGGGTGCGGAGATGTACGTGACCTGTTTCCAACCTTACGCTTCTCTACACATTTCAACAAAAAAATCTCATCTATACAGATTTCCATATTATGCATAGGGACCAGCACAATAGATATTTGTAGATGTGTACAATAGCGGCCCAGCGTATATCTTATAATTATATGCATCAGTCAAAGTTAAGAACTACTTTTTCCACAATATCGCCTTTGTTAAACGCTGTACGCTTTGTACGCTGGAGTAAGTAATGATTTCTCGGTCTCTAACGCCGATATCCTTAATTTTCCCACCAAACATCTATGCAAGCAGATAAAAGGAACGAACACCCAATAACACCCTCTATCGCATGCGTGCAAGGTTGGAAACTGCATAGCAGGTGTATCTGTGTAGTTAGCACTGCTGCGGCGCTTCCGCCTGTCAAAACTGCCCGGGCTTCGGCTGTTTCCGGAGGCCGTCGGCGCGGCTCGACGCCCTGCGTCTACCAGCGAGCGAGACCCGTCTAACACCACCCTTAGGCTCCAAAGCTTGCTGGTGACGCCGCCGGGAGGAGGCCACGGGTGGCTGGTTGTTCTGTCGTGTGCATTGCGTTGTGGATTGTATGTGTGTCGCGCTAGTGAACTTTGGTAATGAACCCAGGCGCCCGGGCAGCCGCGCCCGGGATGCAACGACCTGCAGCTTCCTATCACTTCAATACGTATAACCGTACGTATTTATACACCACCCGGTCTCATAGCGTAACCTAAGCGTAATATTTTTTATTTTAAACTTTAATTCAATTCAATTCAATTTATTTATTTTGTTAAACATAGGTTACAACTTTTGCAAGTATTATTGGTATGCATAATATAAGACCTCTATGCTTTACCCACAATGTAGGTGTACAAAATATTCCTTCAGCCAGCTACTTATTTATAAATATTCAAATTCATGATGAAATAATGATTATTCAAAGAAAAAAAATATAAAAAATATAATGTCAATACAGTGATTACTGATTAGTATTAAATACATAAAAACTAAAGAATACTATAGCTAAAGCCTTGTTAATGCACAGTAAAAAGGGACCAATACAAAAGGAGAACCCAATGCTACAAGGCATTTTCTACCAGTCAACCTTGAGGCCAAACAGTAGATTAGGTTTTGTATGTTAAAATATAGGGTGTGTAATGATCGGTATAAAAACAAATAATATAATTTCATTGGATATAACCATTTTTGATATAATTTCAAAGGGTAAAATCATTAATTGTATATAATAAACGTTTGGTATAAAATCAAAATATATATTTTTATTTAGTATACCTATCATTCGGTATAACGCTTATTTCTTACTAGCTTTTGCCCGCGACTTCGTCCGCGTAGAACTCGTTTATATCGTAGCTCGATACAAACTTTCACCCTCCATTTCCCTATTAAGTAGGGGTAGATTTCCGATATAAAAACTATCCTATATCCTTCCCCGAGAATCAAACTATCTTTATCATCATCATCATCATATCAGCCAAAAGACGTCCACTGCTGGACATAGGCCTCCCCCAAAGAGTTCAAAAGTGACCAATCCTGCGCCACCCGCATCCAGTGGACTCCCGCAACCTTTACCATGTCAGCAGTCCACCTTGTGGGGGGGCCTACCAATGCCGCGCCTACTAATAACTACCTCTTTACCAAATTTTAACTAAATGGGTTGTATAGTAGTTCCATACAAATAAGCACCCCCCATTTCACCCCTTTAGGAGATGATTTCCGGGATAAAACTATCCTATGTCCTTTCCCGGAACTCAAACTATCTGCAAACTAAATTTCATCTAAATGACTCACTCACATCCAAATTTTCACCCCTTAGGGGAGGATTTTCGGGATAAAACTATCCTATGTCCTTCCCCAGGACTCCTAACTATCACTATACCGTAAATGGGTTCCATCCAAATTTTCACCCCCATTTCACCCCTGGGATGATCTCCGGCATAAAAACTATCATATGTCCTTTCCCAGGACTCAAACTATCTCTTAACCAGATTTCATCTAAATGAGTTCCATCCAAATCTTCACCCCTCATTTCAACCTCTCAGGCGATGATTTTCGTTACAAAAACTATGCGATTTCCTTTCCCGGAACGCGCACTATCTCTATACCAAATTTTATCTAAATGGGTTCTATCCAAATTTTCACCCCTCATTTCACCCCCTCAGGAAATGATTTTTCAGGATAAAAACTATGCATTGTTTTTCCCTGGGACTCATTTTATCTCTATATCAAATTTTAACTAAATAGGATTTATCCACATTTTCACCCCTATTTCATCCCCTTAGGAGATGATTTTCGGGATTCAAACTATCCGTTGTCATTCTCCGGGACTCAAACTATCTTTATACTTACCAAATTTTATCTGAATGGGTTACATCCAAATTTTCACCTCCCCCGTTTTAACCTCTAAGGGGAAGATTGCCGGGATTAAATCTATCCTTTGACCTTCCCCGGGACTCAAACTATTTATATACCAAATTTCATCCAAATCGGTACAGCGGTTTAAGTAGCTCCATACAAATTTCCACCCCCCTTTCATCCTCTTAGGGGTTGATTGCCGGGATAAAAACTACCCTATGTCCTTCCCTAGAAGTCAAACTATCTCTATACCAAATTTCATTTAAATCGGTTGAGCCATTTTCACGTGATGCGCGGTCACATAAACAGACAAACAGATAAACAGACATAAATTCCAAATACTGTTGGAACGTGTTCTGTTATCGATTTTAAGTATCCCCAGCCAATTTTCTTTCGAATATCTTCCGTGTACAGACTTTCGACCCTCTTCAGCTTTATTATATGTATATAGATAACCATCATAAAGTTATAATTCTTATTTGATAGACATAAAGCGGTATAAATTTATGTGCAAATTGCGTTTTACCTTAGCTAAACTACTTTTTTCCCGTTCTAACCTAACGTAAACCCTCAGACCAAGAAAAAAAGATGACGAACCACCTAGTGAAGCCGGTTTTAAACCAAGCCAAATAAGTTTAGCATACGCTCACGCACACATACCTATACAAACAAAATTGAACAACACTCTTCAGCACGTGTCTCAATGCTTTCAAGATCACCTATTTTTAGTTTTGTGGAATTTAATATGTTTATGTGGGTTACCTATCATAAACTCGAAAATGGTTATTTCGATTATTAAACTGTGACAAAATGTGTATTGTATTATTTCTTTTGTATGTGTTATTTTTTTTATTGTCACGAATAAATATTTGAATTTTGAATTTTTTGAATTTTGAAAATACCGAAAACGTTTCGCTTTATTTTAGTTGGCCGAAATTTTGTTTGTCCGAAATTACATTTCCCAAATTATTATTTTCCCAATTCTCAGTTCGTTGCAGTTTTGATTCGCTTATGATTCGACTAGACACTTATTAAAATTCCGAAGTATCACATTTGTCAACTAGGTTTAGGTGCCGAAAAGTATTAAGTCCGAAATATTATTATCCCGCTACACCAAAAGATCGAAAGTGTAGTATGTCAAATTCCGTTTCCTAACGCACGGAAATTATTTTAACCTAACCTAAACCTAACCTAACCGCCAGCGTGTCGACGTCACCCCGCTTCGCGGGGTGCCTATTTCCGCTCTAAGGGACACAAGATAACCATAACCTAACCTACCATAAATACAATTGTTACGATTGTTTTTTTCTTGACTGTGGGGGGCTCCGCCCCCCGAGCCCCCCTCGCTTTGCCCCCACCCCCCCTTTTTAGCTTTTTTTAAAAACTCGTACAGCACTTTAGTTGGTATTATGAGATTTTGTGATGGTAAAATGATATTAGGGAAAATGAGATTTAGTTATAGCATCGGAATAATTTTATTATGAACAGGTGTTTAACAAATCGGTTGTCAAATAATAATATTGGCAATCGTTCTTCTGGTTATTGAGTCTCGGGAAAACGTTAATGTGGGAAAACAAACCAGCGGAATTTAAAAACTATGGTAAACAAAGTAGGTATATGGGTTATAAGAATTCGGTGAACCGTTTTTGGACAAGTGTTTTTCTAAACATCGATAGGTTACTGTTTATGTGTGTGAGTAGGGTTGCCAGGTGAGTTGCAAAAAATTACCGGACAACCCCAAACAAGGGGGGGGGGGGGTGTAAGCTTGGTCGCAAAATAAACGGGATTTTTATAGTAATCATCATCATCATATCAGCCGAAAGACGTCCACTGCTGGACAAAGGCCTCCCCCAAAGAGTGCCAAAATGACCGGTCCTGCGCCACCCGCATCCAGCGGACTCCCGCAACCTTTACCAGGTCATCAGTCCACCTTACTGTAATGCTCTGTCTATCTTTTTTCTTGGTCTGAGCGTAAACGTAACCCAACCGCTAGCGTGTCGACGTCACCCCGCTTCGCGGGGTGCCTATTTCCGCTCTAAGAGACGCAAGTGAGCCCTAACCTAACCCACCAATAGTACAATTGTTGCGAGTGTGTTTTTACTGCCCTTGCGGGGGCTTCGCCCCGCCCGTCCCCCTTTTTCTGGCTACTCTGGCTTGATTATATCAACTGTACATTAGACGAAATTAGCATTATATCCAATGTTCAATATAGCAAATATGCATTATATTTAATGTATAATATACTAAATATTATTATATCAAATGACCGTTATATAAAATGATAATTATACCAAATGAAAATATATAAAGTGTTAGTCAGCTGAGCGTTATTGCAAGTAATATTATATCAAAAATATTTATAGCCATCGTTACGCACCCTAAAATATATTCTTCAAAATGTATTATTTACAGTTTGTTTATACGCAGCGGAAGTAGCTGAGCAGATTAACACGTTAAAAATGATCTACACAAATTCCCTTGATATTAGACTCCACTTTGAGCACTTGGCTGGCATAATTACTTGCTGAACTGAATTTTATAAACGAATTCAAGTTCTATTAAATATAATCTGGGATTCTGATGGTGAAGAGTAAATCCTTTACAATACAATACAAATATTGTTTATTGTTCACCAAAAGAAATAAAAAAAAACCGGCCAAGTGCGTGTCGGACTCGCGCACGAAGGGTTCCGTACCATTATCTATAAATATTTATTTAATTCTGTTTTTTAGTATTTGTTGTTATAGCGGCAACAGATATACATCACCTGTGAAAATTTCAACTGTGTTTTCTGTCATGGTTCATGAGATACAGCCTGGTGACAGACAGACAGACAGACACACAGACAGACAGACGGACAGCGGAGTCTTAGTAATAGGGCCCCCTTTTACTCTTTGAGTACGGAACCCTAAAAAACACAAGGACCTTATGCTATACAATGGTAAACAATAGTAAACACAAACAAAGCTGAGAAAATGCTTTAATAAAAGCCGGTTATTATGTAACATAATATCTTTTCAATAATGTTATGAAACCACATTTCTATAAATAGCATATTTATCCTCCTCGGCTCTGGGAGCCTGGTATCAGTCGGTGGTGGGTAGACGGCATAGCGCCCACGCGCCGTGTGGGAAATGCATATCAACTATGATTTATAATTATTTATTTATGATTTATAATTATTTATTATAGATTATTTATTTATAACACCTCCTAGTGTGAAGAGGATGGACCGAATAAGAAATATGTAGTTAAAAGGAATCCTGAACTATCGCGGATAAATTGAGAGCCAATCGCCTTGCGTGGTATGAGCACGTAATGCGGAGGGATGAAAGTCATGTCACCAAAAGAGTATTAGGTATGAATATATGTAGATGGATGTAAGAGACAAGGTAGGCCAAGGAAAAGGTGGATGGACTGTGTGAGAGACGATGTGAAGAGAAAATAAGTGAGCGATGAGATGACGGCTGACAGAGACGTGTGTAAGAAAAGACATGCTGCGCCGATCCCAGCAAGTAAATGAGATAAGGGCAAGGAAATTATGGTCATCATATCAGCCAAATGACGTCCACAGCTGGACATAGGCGTCCCACAAAAAGCGCCACAATTACCGGTTCTGAGCTACCCGCATCATCAGGTCATTAGTCCACCTTGTGGTGGGTCTACACACGCTGCGCCTCCGGTACGTGATCGCCACTCAAGAACCTTTCCGCCCCAACTTATATCGGTTCTACATGCAATGTGGCCCGCCAACTGCCGCCTAAGCCTAGAAAAAAGCGAAATGCAAATACAATATACTTAAAGTAAAGGCAATTTAATCTACATGAATTTATACTATAATCATCAAATAGAATATGAATAATTAAAAAATAAAATGTCAATACTAATCCTTGTAGGTAATTAATTAATTAGTAACATTCAATTATACGACAGTGTTAAGGATGACTCACGCTAGAACGGGCCTTGTCCGGCCCGGGCCGTTTTCTAAGAAAGACGACGGCGTTTTTGCGCGGCCGAGCCACGGCCGGGCCGTGCCGACACCGAGCCGCTTCCGAGCCTCGGCCATGGCTCGGCCGGGCTTGGGTGTGCCTCGGCCGCGCTAAAACGCCGTCGTTTTTCTTAGAAAACGGCCCGTTCTAGCGTGAGTCATCCTTAACTCGTTCTTAAACCTTAACAAATTCTCACCTCTCAACTCACCCCTGTCCTCGTGATAATGTGCGTTTTAATTCACAATTTTATCTTTTATTACACCGAAACGACGGATTTAATTGCTGAAACTTCATTAAACCAAACAGCCCACATACATCAGGATATGCATTTTATTCGAATTAATTGTGTAAAATTACTATTAGGTGTTGGAGAATCAAGTTAGGTACGTTCGTCTAGCTAGTGGTTCAGCAGACAACTCAAGGGATCGGCTATTTCTTAAACAATAAATTTAATCACTATATTTAATATCGAGCGATCAAGAGAAGATAATTAGCGGCGTATTGACGCGACCCTCGACCCGGGTAGAACGTGTAGTATCAACATCGGATACAAAATATTACTTGATAAATACCGTGAGAAGAAGCTATGAGAGTCATGTGCAACTAAGCTCACCATGGAATGGCAACAAAAATAACTAGAGCTAATGAACCAAACAGAACTTTCTTATTTCCAAAAACAGTAATTGATCTTTATTTATAAATAGTTAAGCATTTTTTAAACCGTACTATTTATTATTTATTTATCGCAAGTTTTGTTTTTCACATTAAGCTTTTTTGCCGCCTACTTATTACATAGTAGGTACTTAGCAGGTGCATTACTATTGTTTTAAGATAAAAGTGCCGTCTACACATGTCTATTATCTACGTGTATACACCACATACACTGACGAAGAGCTCGAACGAACATCCTATGATTTTATTAATCTGCTTTACAAAGCATAACTTGAATAATAAAACTAATCAAATCGTGGTGGACTTTATGCTGTTGTAATAAGGTTCACAAATGGTCGGCTGAGTGTGTCGTCGATGGTACACTAAGTTTAGTGTTAGTAAATTAAGTAGGTAATTTAGTCAGTAGGTAAACACAACAATGTTTGACTTTTGGAAAGGAGCGCACATTCGCCGACAAACTGTCCTCAGTTTGGCGAAGCAGAAAGGAATGTACTTGCCATTGTTGTTTTTTTTTTGAAAAAAAAATATATATATATATATATATATATAATTTATAAATAAAAATATCCAACAATAATATCAATACCTAAACAATAGGCTACGTAGGCCTCGTCAGATATGGATTCAAATCGGAACAAGCTTTTATTGCAAACCGATGATGAATTTTAAAACCACACACGCTTTGTCGTCCATAATAATTAATTAACCATTGTTAAAAGGACCCCCGTGGCTCGCTCAAACGGCCCCGTGACGTATTAGCGCTCCGACTGCCGATGGATATTGTTGCACCAGGTACGATCCGGAACGAGGGTCGTTTCCCTTTTTTGAGCCGTCGACCTAAATTCCTCCATGGTCTTCATTTCCTGAAGTTAACATTTTTCAACAATTTATTACAAACAAACATATACTTAATTTATTTATTTACATATTTATCGTATGGCGGTTAAACACTGGTACATATACTTAATAATTGTCCTAACTAATCGCACACACAAGCTTTCCATTAACTCGCAGTGTATGTACGAGTATGTACAGTCGCCATCACATACATCGGAGCAAACAAACACGTCACAAACATCGGAACACACCTCTATTTTCAAGGCATTAGGGTGCATGTGCCGATATTTTTGAACACCTTAGGTACACAATCGCCATCACATACATAGGTATGTGATGGCGACTGTACATACACTATGTATGTTCGGGTGGAATCTTGCAACTCTGTTTTGAAGCAGATATTTTAACCGATTGAGCTGAAATTTAGAGTAAAGTATAGTTTAGATGACGATTCAATATTATGGTACCATCGAGCTGATCTGATGATGGAGACAGAAGGTGGCCATGGAAATTAAGTGATTAACCGACGTAACCCCATTGAGTTTGGGCTCGTTAGAATCATCTCAATGAGTAGTTGATGACGGTATACAGAAAAGTACCTACAATCTGCAATAAAAGCTTGTACAAAAATGACAACTTATTAATTTCGATCTAAGAGCCCTGAAATTAAATAAAAAGACACAAACGTAAAAATAATGTTAAGCTTAAATAAAATAGTCTTGGCATGTGGAAACTATTGATTTTCGCGTCAAGTAAGTACCTGTCCGTAATTGCAGTTTTTAGGGTTCCGAAGCCAAAATGGCAAAAAGAACCCTTATAGTTTCGTCATGTCCGTCTGTCCGTATGTCACAGGCATTTCACTCGAAAATTATAACACTATAAGGTGTATTTGAAAAAAAAATGGAGAATAGGTAAATTTTGTTAGCCGCTACTTAGATCTGTAATGAAATAAGTAAAAAAATATTTTTTAGGGGTGCTCCCCATACATGTAACAGAAGGTAAAAAAAAAATCATTGTAAGTCGACGTGTGGCAAATCAATAGTTCGGCCTTTCAAAATAAAAATAAGGGATCTCAGCGTTTTTTTTTTATTAAGGGAATATAGTCGGAGATAAACGCCCCGAAAGTGTCAAAAATTGTGTCCAGGGAAAGAGGGAGGGCCCCCTCTAATTTTCAAACGGTGTGATAAAAAATAAAAAAAATAAAACCGGCCAAGTGCGAGTCGGAGTCGCGCACGAAGGGTTCCGTACCATCATCTATAAAAATATTTATTTTATTCTGTTTTTAGTATTTGTTGTTATAGCGGCAACAGAAATACATCATCTGTGAAAATTTCAACAGTCTAACTATCACGGTTGTTGAGATACAGCCTGGTGACCGACAGACAGACAGACAAGACAGACAGACAGACAGACGGACAGCGGAGTCTTAGTAATAGAGTCCCGTTTTACTCTTTGAGTACGGGACCCTAAAAATGATGGACACTTTTAATAATGGACAAAATTATTTTGAACAAGATCGGTTCAAAGGTTTTCGAGATATTGCTGAAAAACTGGCTTCTCTATAGAAAAGGACGTAAGTGCCATAAGATTTTTGTGACGATACGATCTTTTTAATAGGCACGGAACCCTTCGTTGTGCGTTGTCCGGCACGTTCTTGGCCGGTTTTTATTGCCTATAAAATGTACTTTATCCCTATAAAACTTCGTCAAATGCTTGATAAACGATAACCTTCAGATGTTATCATAGGTACTTTTATATTCGCGCGTGTTATATATATATATATGTTTAGCTCAATGGTTAGCTGGTAAAGAATGCCATTTGACATTAAGTTCGCCATTTGTAGATTTCTGTGTCTTGTGCAATAAAGTTTAAATAAATAAATAACTTATAAATGGTAACTTATAAATAACTTATAAGGATAGGCCTTGTAAATGTAAAATGTTAGTATCGGTTGTAGCGTATCACTATTTGAGAAATATTTTATCTATTCTTACCGAGTGACAAATAACATCCTGTACAGTCGCCATCACATACATCGGAGCAAACAAGCTCGTCACAAACATCGTAACAAACCTCTATTTTCACGGTATTAGGGTGCATGCGCCGATATTTTTGAAGACCTATAGGTAAATAGTGTACCTATGTATGTGATGGCGACTGTACTCCGACATAAAATGAATGCTTAAAACATGGATTTCCCATCAATTTTGTAGTAGGTAGCCTAAGATAAGAATACCCCACCCTATTTACTACTGTACTATAAACCCGCCTGTTTAATGGATGAAAAGCATTTTATATCGAATTTAAATAGTACATAAAAAATATTTATGCAGTGGTTTGGCTAAAAAATTCCATTTCATCAAGTCTTTCAATAACCCTTTAAATAAATCGTTCAAATCCCGCTTTCATTTCACAAAATACGCGCTGAAAATCCGCTCTTAAAAAGCAATAAAGTGACTAAAAATGTTAGTATTTAAAAGTAAGTATTACAAAGATGACTCATGAGAGCTGTTTGTGCGTCACAATTCACAACACTACTGGTCTTATTCATAAACGCTAATCAAACCTATTTTAGCTAAATTGCCGTTAAAATTCGTTTGTCTGTGTGTCACTTTAATACTCGTATTTCTAGATGTGAGAAACTGGCAAAACACAATTTAGTTTACTGAGGTTTCTTAAGTTTTATGAACTACTGTTTCTGTGAGCTGCATAACTCGCAAGCTTGTCTTTGTTAAAACATATTTTACAATGAACTTGCTCTGAATGTGCCCCTTTATATGGTTCAACATAAACACGGGAAGTGGTCGATGCCAGCACGGCGTCGGGGAAGGCAGGACCTGCCCGTGCGGAATGGATTTCAGTCCAAAATTCCCGCACACTATGCGGGAATGAGATTTCGTGAGTTCGTGACAATTAAAATTTCACCTTTTATGCAATTTTTTTTATTTCCTCGCATGATGCATTGTAAAATAATGTATGATACACGTGCGGATAGGTAATTCGCAACTCGTGTCGATCAAAAACACTCCCTAACGGTCGTGTTTCTGGTCATCGCCACTCGTTGGGAATTACCTACTTTCCGCACTTGTATCATAAATAACAATTTTTGCACTAAAACTGAATCGCAAAACAAAATCTATACATAGTTATGGTACCTGCTCACAAAATTTCACGAGAATCGTTTGAGGAGAGTTAGAGGAGAACAGACGGACAGACGCAGACCATAACAAAAAAAAACACCTAACTGAAACAGAGAACTTCGTTCGCTTCGCTCGGCAGCTTAATAAGGAGTATAAATATTGAAAGCACGTGTGACAGAAATCTCAGCCCCGCATTCCGGCCGGCATTGCACCGTGCACCGATAAGTGCAGCCGTACCTGACCTACCCCTAGCGCCGCCGGCTGAACCTACCGCTACCTATAGCCGCCCAGACTGGTGCAGTACTAAATTATACACCACTAGGTTTATTGTGGGGAGGAGCGTACGCGAACTGCGGACTTGGCGGCATTTAACACTTCTTTTTTGACAATTTCCGTTAATTGCAAAGGGCATAGTTTAGATCAAATAAAGTTAATTTCTCCAAGACAGGTAGCATCTTAACTCTTCTGTTATCAAGATATATGTTTAATTTAATCAGTTTTGCAAATTTAACTTGCGTAAACGGCTTTTAACTGTGACGTCATAACAGCTTTTTAAGTTGTGTTAGGTTCCTAACACTACAAGAAGGTTTACAAAGTGATTTCGTTCGATATATTTTTTTTTTATTTCATGTGTTTCAAGACCCTTGTACAGTAAGACAATAATCGTTAAGCTACATTAAATAAATTTGAAAAAAAAAAAACAGAAATAGTTTTTTTTAAATACCTACTGTTATTTCCGGGTCTAACGCGATATTTTATTTACCTTTATTTCTGACGTTTCGACACGGGGTCATGGTCACAGATAACATATTGCGATAGACCCGGAAAAAAACAGTATTTCAATATGTGTACAAAACGCGAGAGTTTAACGTGTAGTAAATTGTTTTTTTTTCAAGAAATAATTCTGCTAATTACTCATAATTAGTTTCTGTGAATGCACGTCAACCAATTAGATTCCTAGGCCATCATAGAACCTTGCCGTTGTAAATGCTATGTCAATACTGGTTACTAGGATTATTGCGTCGCTATGTAGCAGTCAAAGACAGGGTTCTACGGTGGCCTAGGAATCAAATTGGTTGACTACTCTGCATCTGCAATATGCCGAAGTTAACGGAAATTCCCGGGAACACCGTGTATAGGCATTTATGATAAGTTTTTTTAAATTTATTATGTGGCAAACAAGCATACGGTCTGCCTGATAGTAAGCAGACATGGTCGACTAAGATAAGGTATTTTCAGCGTCAGGAAATCTATCCATACTAATATTATATATATGCGAAACACATATTATACATGCGTTGTTATTGACCCTGTACATCTCTGACAATATTACATTAATGATCCTTTTTTTCTGTTTTAACGCTTAGAGACAGTATACATCTCTATAAGAACATTAGAATAATTATTAATTGTATTTGGATGCTCAGAGACATTATACATCTCTGGGGTACTAAATTAATATCATAAACTTATTGTTAATTCTGATACAGACCTTATATCGAATGTATTTGATAATATTTTACAATTTTGGATTTTTTTAGTTTTCATTTAGTGACATTTAGTTTGTTAACCATTTAGGTACCTACTAATTGGTTAAAATCTGCAATTTTAAAATGATTATTGTGTAAGATTATTAATATTATATTGTAGAATACCATTTGACATGTAAAAGTGCCCTTGTGGCCTATTTGCAGAATAAATAATTGATTTTTGTTTTTTTTTTTTTTTTGATTTTTGAAAGTAGTTGTCTGTTAACTTTCAGGCATACACCGCTTAACCGATTTAGATTAAGTATGAAGATAGTTTGAGACGCTGAGAAGACATGGGATATTTGTTATCCCGGAAATACGAGTAATCCCTTAAATTGGTGAAAAGGGGAGTAGATAGTATAGTAGAAAAGTTTCAGTGGGCCTGTGAAAAATCTAATAGTTAGCGCATTTACTACATATAGGTATTTGAGCACTACCAATAGTAGGTACCTACGTCAGTTAATTTAAAAAAAAAACTCTAATTTTCTTATACTTTCTTAATTTAAAAGAATCTCAAAATCTTGTCTAAGAAATGACTTACCTAATTAATTTTTTTTTAAATAAAAACCGAAAGTAAAAATACAAGCTATTCTAGAAATGCGCACTTAACATTTGCTCTCGCTGATGTATCTGAATATATATTCAGCGATTCAAACCCTGTTCTTAGCAAATAAAAAAAAAATGAATTCAAGTATCGTTTCCGGCATGTAGAGCAAAACAATGTCTGCAAAAGGACATCAAAATCATATACGATATAGTTTTAAAAAAAAGGATGATAATAACTACAATTTAGAATAGTTGAAAAACCCCCGACATCTTCACTTCAAAGTTCAATATCTCAAAAACGGCTGCACCGATTTTGTTGAAACGTAGCTAAGAACCATACCGATCATATCAGCTTTCGAATAAAAAAAACCCGCTTTCAAATCGGTCAAGTCGTTTAGGAGCTACTATGCCACAGCCAGACAAACACACACACACACAGCTAGATAGACACACAGACACGTCAAACTTATAACACCCCTCTTTTTCCGTCGGGGGTTAAAAAGGATCACAACAACCAGTATGATAAAAAGAATCAGCCCTCAGTTGACCTTGAAGACGTTGGGCAAGTCCGCTTGGTGCTAGGTCGACCGACAGACCGTCTGCAGTCTAGACGTGGGGTTCCAAGTGCATTTTTCTGTCTGGACCCCCGGCCTCGTCAAACGAACCCCATACGCATACATCTCCGATTCCATTCATCTCAAACAACATTTTACATCTCTATCCCCTTTTGTTAGAGGTCATAATTGATTGCCCCAATCATGTTAAAGGCTAGCCCGATATGAGTTTGATATGATTTAGTATTTTTGGAGAGGGTTGGACGGTAATTGAAAAGTCGGTTGTATGGCTGTGATGACGTCGCGATTCAGATTAAATACCTATTATTTAAGTTCTGTTGTGTTATATATAAATCTTTGTAAATAATATTTTATGATACTAGGTACATACCTATTTGATCTCAATTTTCCATTAGTGTCATCGTAGAGCCTTCATTGATTTCTTGCTATTTGTCATTTTATTCGCTATTTTTATTTAAATTAGATCAATATAATAATTTGTGACGTCACCCCTATTTCCTTACTTGTCGTTACACTGTTAGTATTCTATTTGCGCAGTAGTAAAATAATGCGGGGCGGGCCCTAATATACTTTGACGACTGAGTACCTCGGACAAGATCTCAGCCGAGATTTTCTGCTAACGATATAGAATCTTAAATTCGCTGGAGATCTCGTTAATTCGAGATCTCGCGACATCGAGACATATCCTAGCCGGCTTTAGAGCAAAAGTCACAATTATGGCAAATGTTTATTTTAATGTTAGTCATATTTGACCGCCACTAAACCGTTAGCTTGGTGCGCGTGAAAACACATTGAAAAATAATTAAGATCAGAAACGACGAGCAAGCATAATACTTCATGTATAAGTACACCTCCACCATGCGTCGTCATACTCAATGCCGAGGGTCAGGACCCCTTGTTATCATCCTCTCTCTAATGATGTTTCGCAAAGTCTGTCTGGCGACATGCACGCCCTCATGTACCTTGGTGCGCATTTGGTCGGTCCATCGGATTGGGCTGTGTCCGCTCGGTCTTTTCCCCTCCGCATTGCCAGTCACAACAAGTCGCTCGAGGTTGTCTCCACTCTTTCTGGCAACGTGGCTGAATAATTCAAAATCTTCCGGAGACATAAATTGGATAGCCTGGTCTAGATGCAGAGTTCCTTAAGTATAGACTGGTTAGGCGTACGGTCCAGGGAATCCGCACCAGGACAACCATTTTCAAAAAATGGGTACATTGTTAAAAGTCAATAAACAAAGCCGCATGCAAAACTTCCCAATCGCATTAGCAGGCAGACAGACGTCTGCAGGGGAGTAAGCAGACGTGTTGATTATATTTAGTTCCTTTTAACGCGCATACCGATGTCTGGGATCACCCTTATGTACCAGAGCCTCATGTACGGCGAGGAATCAAGTGCATGCCCGTGCGTATGAAATATCAGGTCTGGGGAGAGTCGCGGGAACAAATTAATGAAATGCATTAAAGGATTGCTTTTTGTTGGTGCGGCTTCAAAGCCTTTATCGGCATGGCGATCTATGATTTGTAACTCGTACTCTATTCATTGGTGAGATATCAAGACCTTTTAACCCCGGTTTTATAGAGATTCGTTTGAGTTACCCCCTAGATGGTATAACTCGTAACTCAAACTCAAAATATTTATTGCACACATAATATTAACAAGTAATAAAATGGACCCCGTAAGGGCACAGCAACTTTTCGAACAAGCGTTCAAAAACAAATCAACTGTGATTTTCCCATGCAAAAAATGACATTTAGATCTACCTGACGAAAGTACAAAGAGGTAGTTAATCGACTAGCTAATGTCGGTAAGTAATTTCAAAAATATACCGAGTTGATTTGATCTGGCATTTGGTCTAACGCATCATTATAAACCAGCCCCCAGAGTGAATATTAACCTAACCTAAAGTCATGAACAATGAAAACATGCCCGTTTCCTCTATACAAAGGCGCACAGTTTAAAGTATTCTGTAGTTCATAGGACTTCTTCTCTCGAGTAAATAATACTTCCATAAAATGAAGTTCAGTGTGGTTACTACATCAATATTCTTTTGCGGTACCGGTAAAGAAAGCAAAACATAGTCTTCTTCTATTCTTGATTGTTTAGCGAAATGTCACACGAATATAGTTCTAGTATTGTATTGTCAACTGTGTTTGTATGTATGTATGTAAGTAAGTTCTAGTGTTTCACCTGTTGGCAAACCTGATGAAGTAGGTAAATAAATACACTCGAGGACAAAGAATACGGGTCGGTAAAATACCGTCATATTATCTAAAACTGGTGACTGGTGACCGAAGAGCTGGCGGCTTTCTTGCGCAACGCATCAGCATTGCAATTCAACGAGGAAATGCCGCCAGCATCCTCGGTACAATGCCTCGAGACCTTTTTAGGGTTCCGTAGCCAAATGGCAAAAAACGGAACCCTTATAGATTCGTCATGTCCGTCTGTCTGTCTGTCCGTCCGTATGTCACAGCCATTTTTTTCCGAAACCATAGGAGCTATACTGTTGAAACTTGGTATGTAGATGTATTTTGTGAACCGCATTAAGATTTTTACACAAAAATTGAAAAAAAAACATTAAGTTTTAGGGGTCCCCATACACAAAACTGAAACTCAATTTTTTTTTTTCATCAAACCCATACGTGTGGGGTATCATTGGATAGGTCTTCAAAAATGATGTTAAGGTTTCTAAGATCATTTTTTTCTAAACTGAATAGTTTGCGCGAGAGACACTTCCAAAGTGGTAAAATGTGTCCCCCCCCCCCCCTGTTACTTCTAAAATAAGAGAATGATAAAACTCAAAAAAATATATGATGTACATTACCATGGAAACTTCCACCGAAAATTGGTTTGAACGAGATCTGGTAAGTAGTTTTTTTTTAATACGTCATAAATCGTAAACTGCAATTTGTTTAACGGAACACTTCATGTGCGAGTCCGACTCGCACTTGGCCGCTTTTATTTAGATTTTTCGTAGTTTTAATTTAATTTAGTTTATGTTAATTATCATCTTGTATTTACTATAGAAAATAAATATATGTCAACAAACAATTAATATTTCAAATTCAATACATTGTTTGTTTTCTAAAATAGTGCAAGGTCGTACAGTTTTTTTTTTTTATTCTTGTTGTGATCTTTATTTATTCAACATCAATACTACAAAAATAACAGTAATAAATGACGTCACCAGATTGAAATCGGACTCGTAACGACTCATGGAAAAAACAACGTTAACGGAGCGAGATATCGCAGAAATCGTCATTTTTGGACATTGATATTTTTATGAGCGGATCCCGGAAATTGCTAATTCAGTTGGGTATTATAAATAATAGTATATAATGTAAATAAAACTAGTGTTAAATATAAAAAAAAAACCTATTGCGGTTTTTTAATTTAGGGTGACCCGAATTTTTTGACCGCGAGTGTAGTAGCTTATGGGATTCTGCGAAGTAACTGATTCAATCAATTATTTCAGTCATCAGTGTAGTTGCCAAATATTGTTAACGAGCTTTATTTAATATAAACAGTTTGCAAGGAAAGAAAGAAATAAATAAACATTTATTCGAGACAAAGCAGCGTTTTGTCACGAAAGGGTTTTATCTCAGCATAATGCTGGCACTACTGCCAGCGCTGATCTTCCGATAGAACCATCGAGTGACTCCACGGTGGATAACAAAATACATACAGCAATAAAGGCAAGGGCCTCTAAATACATTATAATTCATATCAGTAGAAAATAATTGCTACTTTCTGTGCACTCTTTGTGAGAATGTAACGACTACGTACCTACATTGTTTTTCCTCTGGAGTATTCATTTTGTCTTTTGTTGAAACAGTTCCGTGAATTAGCTTGCATGAACTATTTATGCTAAATATAAAATGCATTTCTTGCTGAAAATACTCTGCTAGTAAACAGTTACCAACTTAGAATATACATTTACTTAAATAAAGTTTTTGGATTTTATGGTTGTAACAGGTGCTAGAGGAATGCTCAGTGGTTATTTTGTGAGCCAGATCTCTTATCTCTACGAACATTTGAAGCGAGAGAAAATGTACAATTTCAATATTTGAATATTGGATTCACACTTTATTTTGTCAGTAGGCAAAAGCAGCTGCCTCGCGGTGCCTCGGAAATTGATATTTACCACTACGTGACAGATCGACGCAAAGTAAAACGTGTTATAGTAATATCAACTTGTTTTTCCTTCGTCAAGAAAAAAATAAATTGTCCCTTTCCTTGAAAGTTGGCAAGTCTGCAACTGCTATTTTGATAGAGTTAATCATGGACAGAATAAAAGGTGGCAGTCAATTAATTTATGGAAAACAAAAAGAGTGTCGTAGGCAGGTTCTGATGAAGGGAGTTCACGCTTCCTCAGGTGCAAAGACATGAGTTTAGCTTTAGGCGGGTTGAAACAACTTACGATTACAGACCGATGAACGTTAAATATGGCGCCGGCAGCTGTCATTCCATAGATCAAACTTTCGATACTCTCAGATTTTAATGAACAGTTTACGATTGCAAACGGTTTCGTGCAATCCACCCTTACGCCTTGGACACGACTTTGGTCTTAAGCGACCTGCGGCAGCGTTTTATCTGTTCATTGCGCGGTCAAGACGCGCAACGCACTGTGGTTAGTTGTGATCACGCGCAATGAATTAGAAAAACCGCTGCAGCAGGTCGCTTAAGACCAAAGTCGTGGCCAAGGCGTTAGTGTTGTGATGAATCTTGAACAATATATTTTAATATCCTTACAAGGGTTACGGCGACGGAGACACAAAGCTTTACAGTGCTTAAGTAGGTACTACATCTCTACCTTGATGCTGTCATATCCTTTGCTTTGAATATTTAGTAACACCTCAATATACACAAGATATACCATCGATCAAGTGTCAACACTCTGACGACGACTAACTCGCGTATGATGTGATGTAACGATACTATATCTACAAACAAAGCGATGTTAATGGGCTATACTAGCACGTGACGGTTCCAGCAGCGAGCTGCTGCAATGGCGGCGCATCTGGCGGTCGCCATGGTTACCGCCGGGCCTGATGCCTAGCGCCGGGTACTAGGGAACTATACATTCGAGAGTAATTAAATTGTAGTGCAGAGACCTGGGGCAAGATTGGAGACATACGTTAGGCATTTCAATGTGGTCCGTGCGCTCGTTCTCACAAGAGAGCTCTGCGCTAGTGACAGCGAACGCGCGAGACGTATTGAAAACAAATCAGTCAAATTGGTATGCGTATCGTATGTCTCGAATCGGCTCCGTATGTTACGCTAGCTGGCTTTTGCGTTATTAGGTCTAGCCTCGTGTTTTGGGTATTGTCTTGCACGGCATGTATGATTATATGCGTATGATTTTGTTGTCTGTCTACTCGTATTCGGACAACATTAGAAATTCTATTTTCAAAGTAATTAGTTATCTTACTAGAATCTAGCTTCTAGGAAGGTACTTTTCCCGCCTTACAAGTCTTCAAAATCGTATTTAATGAATTACGCTTCCATTTATCAACGCAATTACTTTATCAGACTGTTAACCAAAAACGTTTACCTATGCAATCATCAGTTAATTAAATGATTAATGCATTTCAGGTGCAGCATTCAAAAACTACTGAACGCGTGAACTGACCGCACTTAATATCAATTAATATGTCTGTCGACGTCCTTAATTTTATTTTTTTCCTTCACCTTTAGCTGTGTTTGATATTTTCTTCTGTCATTACAATGCACCGGGGAGGTGGGAAGGGGGGGGGGGGGGGCAACGCGTTTCGCTGTGGGGTAGGTCTGGCACTGTACAGAACCGTCGAGACACTTCCACTATGCGACTGCCAACACCTAGCGATATAAAGCCTACTCTTCGTTCATTGCTGCGTGCACGCCAGAGATTTGATGAATGTTGAACACGCGGCGCGTAATGTTTAAGTATATTGGTGGGTGGTGCGAATATTATCGATCGTTTGGTGCATGCACAGGGGTTGCAGCCAAATTATTGGAGTTCCCGAAGAAAACAAAGCGGGCTTAGTTAGGTAGTGTGTACAGAAGGTATAGTAGCTATAACTTATAACGCGTGGAAGCACGATCGATGACGGTTCTGCTAAGTAAGGTCATTTACATACAAATATGTAAGTAAGTAACAATTTATTCGCAGAAAAAGGGTAAGTTTATATGCCTTAGCTGTACATAATATTGATCTAAACTTTTACGATTTTCATACATTATTTTTAAGAAACGGGACTTAATCGGGCGATAATCAAATTTATTTATTCACCTCGACGACAGATGTAGGTATTATAATTACAACATCCTTAATAGCGAGAAGACTGGCGAAAGTGGGTATCAATCAATATCTATATATTTGTCAATCACTTGTGCCTACACGATACCGGTTTTATATAAGTGTTTACGCGATTAAGTTACGTTTACTAATAATTCAATAAGTTCTTTGATTTGGCTTCCTACTTTCACACACTATAACGAACACATGTAAAGGGTGTGGGAAAATGAGAAAAATTACGTGATCACCCAATTGTAGAAGTCTTAACTGGCAATACTGGTCAAATAAAAAAATAAAATGACCAGCTGTTATTGGTCAAGCGCCTCAGTGTTGACAGTTTAAACCCGTACTCAACTGTAATTTTACCATACAACAAATGGCATTTAGATCTACCTAACGTGCGTACAATGCCTTACGTGATTGACCTGCAGGCCACTGGAAGTAAAATCCTACTTGTTAAAATGAGATCACGCCTCTAGATATCGATAATGTACAAAAACACGGTATGTTTTGGTTTGCTGCTCACGCAATCGGGGTGGATAAGGGCTCACCGTTGCCCGGGTAACGGCTACACTTCCCGGGGCTCAGATGGGTAATCACGTAACGTTCCGAACGCGCGTCGGTACAATTAAACTGTCAATTTTCCATATAAAAAGTGACATTTAGATCTACCCGAGGTTCGTACAATGCGTTACGTGATCGACCTGCTGGCTAATTCCATAAGATTTTCAGCAATATTGGTCTGTTTCAACAGTCATTTTGAAACCGACCGTTAGACGACCTTTGACACCGTTGATCACGTAACGCATTGTATGAACGTCGGGTTGGTCTAAATGTCACTTTTTATATGGAAAATTGACAGTTAAAGTGTACCGACGCGCGTTCGGAATGTTACGTGATTACCCCTCAGGCCGTGTTAACTTTTTCGTTGTTCGTTGTGTTTTTCTAACGGCACTCAATTCATAAAAATGGTGTTAGAAACACACGTTTCATGTTTATTAAACTACTGTTTCAGTCCCACGGACACACCCCGAGGTGATTCCACAAGTGTACCGTTTTTCGGCATCGAATACCGAAAACATGGCGCAGAGTGGACCTGCCTTTACAAAGCACAAGGTAATATCAGGATATAGTTCGAATCACGAGCTTCGCAATATTTGGAAAAATGTGAAAAACCCAATTACTGCATACGTCCTGCTCCTGCCCGCTAAATCCGGTCACGCTCCGCTTGCGACCACTTCTAAATATTTAATTTTTGGTTCTTGACCTGGTAAAGGTCGCGGGAGTCCACTTAATGCAAGTGGCGCAGGGCCGGTCATTGTGGCGCTCTTTGGGGGAGACATTTGTCCGACAGTGAGCGTCTTTCGATTTACGTGATAGAATCCATAATTTCATAAGGGATTAATTAGCTGTCGTGGTAGAATGCTCGCGATCCCACTGCGCCCCCATTAATGGCAGGGACGGAAACGCCGGAGTGCAAGTGGTTTTAGTGGGTAGACTCCCTCTCCCTTCTCTTTAAATAGAGTTGGCTGGAGGGTGAGAGTCCCACATACCCCCCATTATAGCTTACCCTAGGCTGGGGGGGTGCGTAAGAGCATTTCCACTCCGTAAAAAGTTAATACATAGTATAAATACAATATAGTAATTTTCCGAATGGGGTGTGACCATCAGTCTTTACCTATATGTAAATACTTTATTGCCAATCGATACAATGATTTGAAGTTTGTTTACTTATTTATCCTTTTGTTAAAATGAAATAAACCTTCTGTTTTTTTATGGAAGCTAACAAAAAATAATTGATAAGTCGAGTTCTCGATATATCCTTGTTCGGAGGGGTTGATTTAGGTTTAGGGCGACGTGGTTGTATTCCAAATATATTTTTTATTCTCAGGTCCAAATCACACTAGCGATAGTGGAAAAGACAGAATACCACGTAGCCAGCGGCAGTTCTCACTGTTCTTTTGTGTCTGGTGCAGCGGACAGACAACGCTGCGCTGCGCCTAATGAAAACTGTTGCAGCGCTGATTACGAATCGGGCAGCGCTTATGTTTTCCGGGTATTTTTTGGGATAAGTCCTGGGCTTGCATTTTGTTATTAGATTTTTTTTCAGTTCTATCTGATTAAGTGTGGTTGCACACTGCAAGTTTCTGTAGCGCTACGAACGCAATACAGTCGCAATACAGTATCGATTCAGCGGGGACAGCGGGGGCGCTGGATGCTGGTCGCGCATGGGGTAGACCTATGTCCAACAGTGGACGTCGTTCGGCTGATATGATGATGATGATGATAACAGCGGGGCTAGCACAACTGACGCCGCGCCGCTACGCGAGTCTAGAAAGATCTTCCCTCCTCTTTCTTATTTGCACGGTGTGAGAGAGAAAGGAAACGCTCAGTCGCGCGTGAAGCGACTGATCAGCAAGTTTTGCTAGACCAGGCATAATTAACCTTTTTTCGATATAAAAAAAAATCAATAGAACACAAAATATTTTTCATGTTACAACTTAACCCAATCTTAAATTTTAAAGATTATTAGCTAAGTTTAGTTTATTATATATCATAATAGCATTGACATTTTAATTTTTGTTAGTTATTGTTAGTTAATTAAGAATTTTTTTTTTTTTTACACTCTGTATGGCTTTCTTGATAAGCCGCAAAGACATTACGAAGCATTTTTAATTTGTTAAGTCGGGCTACTTTAGCTTTTTATACTAGAATCGCTCGGTGGATGGCGGGCCACTCGTAAAAGCTCGGCGAGCCGCAGGTTGAGTAGGTATAGCTGTGTTAGACGTACAGGTATAGGTGTTCTATGACTAGTATCACGCGATAGTCACGCGTTTTACGAACGCGCAACTATCGCGCGTTTCGTGTTGTATCGCTGCAAATAATCGCCGTGCGTAGCCGCTCTAAGTATAGTGCCACGCATAGACACGCTTGCCTATGCATCATCCTCCTAGCGTTATTCCCGGTTGTGCCCCTAAAGGAGCCCGGGGTCCGCTTTGACACTGTAACTTCCCCCCCTTTAATTTACCTATTAATAATAAATAATAATAATATTTGATTTAATCTCGATTTGGCCACCCGATCATCTACTACTACGTTATTCCGAACAACCCAAATTCTTTTATGTGTAGCAAATTGGACCTTGACTCCTCTCTATCTATCTACCTACTCCTTCGTTCACCTACTGCATCCTAATTCAAAATAAGGTACCTGTCAAATCAATTAATATAAATATTTTATATGTTTTTGTTATTTTACACCAACCTCCTATTAATCATTCGGATAAGCAAGATCGTAGCTCTTAGATTTTCTATTATCTTGATTATTTTGACACCTTAAACACACTAATATTCAGCCTATGTATTCATATTTTGAACAAAGTCTTAGCGACGGGTTGTGTGGTAATCTTTTACTCACACAAAGCTACTTTCTTGCTTAGGATGGAGTATGAATGATCCTACCTTATTTACCTGCCTAGTTACCTCATGAGTTTAAGACTCTACGAGCGAATCTACCAGTATTTCGTACCTGACGGTTTGAATAAGAAGAAATACCGAAACAAACTCAGACAAACCTCTTTATTTTAATATTGCCGTGTTATAAACTTAATAATACAGGCAATTTATGGTATATAACGCCTATTTCTCTATATATTTGCCTTTATATCGTAGGCATTTGAAATATAGAATTTATTGTAATCGAATGTGTATTCCACAAATAGTTATGTACGAAATAGCTAGTAGTTATAAGGGTATTATTTCGCCCGTAACTACAATCATCAGCGATCTGCTCTGCCTGTCACTGGTCCCTATAACAGTTTTGCTTCTTTCTCCGAAACCAAACTGTTTCCCTAACCAAATAAAATATAAAATTATATTACCATACCTGAATGCCACATTCAACTACACAAACTCTACATTTCTCCTCATTTAAGACCAACCATTAATTTCTCTACTCATAATAATCAAATGAATCCTACAAATTAATATTATTGGATGAATAAACCTTGTTTCCTAAGTCCCTAATACTACGTATGAATTTATACCTAATCCTACCTTCCACTAGACCTTAGGCTTATGCAAAACTCCCATCATTACTTTTATTAGTGTTATGTGATGTGTAGGCATTTGAAATATCGAATTTATTCTAATCGAATGTGTATTCCACAAATAGTTATGTACGAAATAGCTAGTAGTTATAAGGGTATTATTTCGCCCGTAACTACATTCATCAGCGATCTGCTCTGCCTGTCACTGGTCCCTATAACAGTTTTGCTTCTTTCTCCGAAACCAAACTGTTTCCCTAACCAAATAAAATATGAAATTATATTACCATACCTGAATGCCACATTCAACTACATAAACTCTACATTTCTCCTCAATTAAGACCAACCATTAATTTCTCTACTCATAATTATCAAATTAATCCTACAAATAAATGTTATTGGATGAATAATCCTTGTTTCCTAAGTCCCTATTACCACGTATGAATTTATTCCTAATCCTACCTTCCACTAGTCCCTAAACTATTATATGCAAAACTCCCATCATTACTTTTATTAGTGTTATGTGATGTGTAAAACCTAAGCTAGGGATCTACGCTGTAAATCGTTCGGCAGGCTAATCCGAGAAGGCAACCTATAGCCAGTGTAATGTACATTTCACAACGGTCCGTGGACAAGGTTCTGTAAAATGCACTCCCTATCGCGTGTGTATAACATATAAATATATATTCAATAAAAGACCCAAGCCTTAAGCACACACAAAACCTTAACGAGTGAATAAATTCAAGCGGTCGACTTATTTTAAATTGCGACCTCTCGCTTCAGTCCTGCGGCAAACCTTAAGCCAAGGAAGAGGCCCATTTATGATAGGCTACACCATCTATGCAAATAAAGGAGACGGTGCCCAGGTATCTCTGAGCCTGGCCTACTTCTAACAGGATCCCAAAGCGTCTGCCTTTGACACCGTTAGGTGGCGTGCGCTTTGTTAAATTGACATCCAATTTAGGCATTGATCTGGTCGAAATATTAATTAAACCTTCCAAAATGAACTCAAAATCTAATAAGACTCGAAATAGTTCAATACTATGTAAAATAATCACACAATATTGAACCTTCTCGCCTTCACAATAAAGTATCTATGAATGTTTACGTTACGAATTTAGGCTCGATCCAGTTTCAACGTCAATCCAAAATATAGCTAAAGAACGAATGGCTTGAAAGTATCAGTCAAGATTCTCCTAACCCCATTAAAACACTAATTTAAATTAAAGCAGACTCCATCAAACTATTATACTTTAAACCAATTAACTCTAGTCAAAAATAATCACTATTAACCACTCTTATTTGAACACAAAGTAATAACAGCAAGAGATTCACTAAAAATCAACTTCACAATAAACTTTAAAATTTACACTATTTAATTGAGATTAAACCACCAAATTAAGTATGTAAGTACAATAAATATTTACGAATTGAATTCTCCCTTTAAATTACCATATGTTGTGTCTGATCAAAGACTAAACCAGCGCAATCAAATATTAGCACAATCCATGCCCAGACACAACCTAGGTATCCTAGATTGAGACCTATTTCCTTCGACAGAGATCCCCGACCGATACCCTCAAGCTCCAAGATTTGAATGTCCAGCCCCACGCTTCCCCGTCTAAACATCAGCTCTGAAAACACTCCCCCCAACCCCCGCACAATCGGCGTCTGAAACTAGTTGACAAATTACCAATTAAATATAATCACGTCTATTTTAAACTCTATTCCCTTTATTAAATACGACCCAATACAAAACCATAGTTAAATTTGTACAAAAACAATCTCACGCTTTACCTACAATCCCTACGAATGACCACTTGAGGTTTTTTCGTCCAGCCGTTTTTGCCGTCTTAGTCCAAGCGAACCTATTCGGCCATTTCCATATTCCCATAAGGATAGTGTTGAAATTGGCTTACAGTATTATTTGATCTCCTCAGATTCAACTGTAAAGGTAAATTGGCGCCATTAATTTATTACCTCGGTACTCGAAACTAATACAGTCTTCTACTGTAGCTCTCCCATTAAGAATGCGTATGTTAGAACAATATGTGAATGTAGAAAAGCCCGCTACTACTTTGTAATAAGATTCATTTTTGAATAAAATACATTTGCTTTCCACGATTACAGTAACAAATTAAGTTTGCATTGTAATAAATTTTAACCACTCAAGACATGTGTGAAATATTATTCTCTAGAATGCGTCGATAGTTAAAATCGATAAATATTAAGTGTTTTCGCTATGCGTAAACGTTGGTTTACCTATGTTTTATTATATTTTAATCCCTGTTGTATTGAATTATTACCTCATTTAGCATTCATTAAAAACTATAGATAAACGAGATCTACTTAGTCATAGTTCGAGTTACATAATCGCCCCCTCGAGGAATAGACGTGTAATTACATGTAATTCACGGATGGTCCTCGAACTACTATTTATACAGAAAATATTTCCTAGATTTGTTAGCGTAGCAACCCCCATCTTAAACGTGTGTTTGTGTGAGGTGTGTTTAACCAATACTCATTGATTGTTTATGACTCGGTATAAAACTTAGTTCTTTGAACTTCAATAATGATACATGAAAATCCTTTCCCCAAATCTTTTCCATTTGCACGAAATATTAGTTTGTGAGACTAATAGGACCTAACGCCCCGAATTTGCAGCATCAAACTGAATCTTTGGATCTGGCTGGGCATCCTCCAATTCTATCCACATTGTTCGGAAATGAGTGATTCCACAAAGACTCTCCACGCAAACCAGAAAAAACCTTTATATAAGTATTGAGATGTTCATTTCTCATTAATTAAAATTCGAATCAAGTTTCGATACGTTATCACCTTTTTCAAAAACTGAATGTACATTGACTACTCATTTTTGAAATAATTCGATGTCAAATATCCTTCTCCAAAATGTGGTGTGTATACCAATTTAATCTCAGCGTATGTATAGTGTGTAGTCAGTAAAAACTCTCATGAAATGAGCTAATCGTAATACGATTTGAACCTACGGATATTTTTTTTTACTAACTAACATGTTATTTCGATTCCCCCAAATACCAACAAATCCAGGTCGATTACTATCCAACATTTGTCTATTTGCAACAACCCATTTTCACAAAAAGTTCCTCCAAATCTGCACACTCTTTTCTAACTTCACCTAATTTTCATCATCTCTGAGTAGATATGTCACACACTCAAGCACACATCAATTCCTCATTCGCTTGTTCACTAGATTGTTACAGGTAGCCAAAATTCCAGATATGTAATCAATGCAACAATGCATACTATCACCGATGATTCTACAAATTATTTAGTTGTTTATAATAATTATTAAATTTAAACCCTTTTCCCTTAATGAATGCCAAACAATGCAACAACATATAAAATGCACATAAAATGCCTTGTAATTTATTTCAGTATAAAATGTCCAATTACAACATTCAATTTCAATAATTTAAAAAATAAAATTGAAAGCAATAAAATATGTTTCTTCTTTAGGTGAATGATAACTGCAACACTTTATGACACCAATTTCTTATTACTAATTAAGATTCAGACTTCATTTTAATTAATTAATTACTTATAGATTTAAAATAAATATTTATGTTCAATCTGTCTTGGCTTGATCTATCTGATGTAATGAGCTATGTTTTTGACTTCTAATCGTATTTGTTTGTATCTATTCATTAATAATTTATACAAGTTGTTCCTATAGTGTCTAATTTCTAATTATAATTCACCGTTTAATTTTTTTCCTCATAACTTGTATCGATCGATACCAATTAAAATATCAACCACCTATCTGTATTAAACGATACAAACAAAACAGTCACACTATTCACAAACTAATTTCCTTTGGAAGTACTGTGAAACCCACATAATGTATTGATACCGAATCAAGTCTTCAAACACTTATTGTTATTTAGTTGAAACCGTCTCACTACACTACTATTTATGCTCCAAAACTGGAATTTATAATACAAAACTAAGTTTTCTACACCTTTTTAAAAGTAAATACGACATCTGGTTGTTTTGACATTCGCAGGACTCGACTTTGGGACGCAACGTTCGGAAAGTATTCCCCTTTTTTTTATATTCACTACAATTTTTAGTGATGCCGAATTTTTTTATATTAAAACTTCAGTAATTAAATATTTCTCAAGAAATATCTATAGGTAGTCTTGTAAATATGAATGTATATTTTTAACTGTTCACCAAAAAAAAATCCCTTAGTTGACGCCTAGTATTGCCATACATGAAAATAAAAATAAGTTTTCTACACATCGCGCCATCTTGTAGAGAGTACTCACGAGTACTACTCTTGATCGAACCATAGATAATCGATTAAACGTCCCTTAACTTATAGTAATGATGAATCATCATTTACCGATGATTATTCTTTGTGATAAATTAAAAATAGACGTACCAAGTTTATTTTATTTTATTCCGATCTTCGTTTGAGAAAAATAATCTAATACGATGACTAAGATTTAGCTGGACCTTGCTCAGCTGTCTAGACGGACCTAAATCACGAACGTCCGGACGCGGCTTATCTGCTAAGTACAGATTGCCTTGTCTGTGGTTTTGTTTACATGAAGAACCGATAATTTTGATCGACGATCTTATCAAGTGTTATTCTAGAATAATTAAAGTACTTTTGCCTGAATTTAGTGTAAGTGTAATAAGTGAATCCCTCAGTCCATGAGACAACAATGATCTTAAGCTTTAGTAACAGAAAGTTCTCAGCACAAGTGAACCAAACACTACATGGAATGCACGAAAAAAACTTTACTTCACAATGGACAACTATAAGGCACTTGAGAAAGCGTCCAAACACAATCACGCAAGTAAGTTCCTTTTATATTTATATTTATTCATGATCTTTTTGTAGTTTAGCTCGATTAGTATCCCTTGCTAGTATTCTCAAGAACTTCAAAATAACCAATCTTCTATACATGTTTTTTTTTGTATGTCTGTTTCATATTTCTTTTTGCTATGATTACAAGAAACCTATGATGATGATGATGATGATAATACCCTAGGTTATTCAAAGCAAGCGAGATTATGGATTTCCAATATTCATCCGGTATGCTGTATATGAATGTGTGAATTCTTCTGTTATAAAGGTAATAACCAAATCATATTACTTAATTTTTTAAAGCTTAGATAATATTACTATTGAAATAAACCCAAAATAAAAACTATAAGATAAATATTCTATATAATTCTATGTATTTATTTATCTTTTTGAATTGAAACCCTTGATAACTTATATATTTATGTCATGTGTCACTTGCGACATCTAGCATGCGTCCAAGAACCACCAAGCCCGAAATCTATCAATACTACTTTTGCACTCAGTTGTTCGATCCACAGCCGGTAGGCGCGCTAGGATCGCTCCAGTTTGTTACTAAAATATTAGCCCCTATTATTATAGTTTTAATTCTAGAATATTTCTAACGATTTCACATTATTTACTTCAAGACTTATTAATGTCGTTATAATTCCTGCTTGCAAATTTCTACATACTCGTAAGTTATAAAAGTAAACAGACGAAAGTCGACGGCAAAGACAACTTTTTTTTTTTCTTTTGTCTTAACTCAGAGACTACCTGCGTGTACCAGTGACCCAATTTTTTTTTGTTCTCAATGCACGATCCCTTATCAACTGTTATCCAGTGTCCACAAAAACAACACCAATATTTACACGCGTTCGGCGTGAAACGTGACTACGCCCCCACTGATACTAGGGTAACACATGTGCGTTGCTGACTCTAAAATGTTACATGAGAAAATTAAAATTTGTTTCTTTTGCGAACTTTATTTTCACATTGTTTAACTACCTTACACATACATACATACATACTAAACACAATTTACGCCCACACGCCCCCTATAGTTTTAGACTCTAAACCCTTTCGTACAAATATGAAAATGACGTCATGAACTTCAAACACTAACATACTTTTTTTTTTATATTTTACTTCAGGTGCAGATAAAACATACCTACGACAGAACAACGAGAATTTGCTGAACGCTACGTCGATGGCAAACGAGCGCACGGTCCGTTCGATATCAAGCGATCATCGCAACCCATGAACGCGCGCAACTCCAGACAACCCTCACATATTTACTAATTGTACTACCTATTCAATGTAATTTTGAAGTTATAACAATAAATTATACTACTTGTTGCATTAAACTTACTAGAAGGAAGAGTCAAAGCCCTAATATGCACACATTTCCATTCCACGCCAACAAAATGTAGCCTAAAATAGGCTACTAAAATATCCCGAAACCGACCTACCCAAAATGTAAATAAACAGTTTTATTTATTATAAATATATGAAGATCCTGGTCACGGCACCAAAATGTAACTTCCCCCCCTTTAATTTACCTATTAATAATAAATAATAATAATATTTGATTTAATCTCGATTTGGCCACCCGATCATCTACTACTACGTTATTCCGAACAACCCAAATTCTTTTATGTGTAGCAAATTGGACCTTGACTCCTCTCTATCTATCTACCTACTCCTTCGTTCACCTACTGCATCCTAATTCAAAATAAGGTACCTGTCAAATCAATTAATATAAATATTTTATATGTTTTTGTTATTTTACACCAACCTCCTATTAATCATTCGGATAAGCAAGATCGTAGCTCTTAGATTTTCTATTATCTTGATTATTTTGACACCTTAAACACACTAATATTCAGCCTATGTATTCATATTTTGAACAAAGTCTTAGCGACGGGTTGTGTGGTAATCTTTTACTCACACAAAGCTACTTTCTTGCTTAGGATGGAGTATGAATGATCCTACCTTATTTACCTGCCTAGTTACCTCATGAGTTTAAGACTCTACGAGCGAATCTACCAGTATTTCGTACCTGACGGTTTGAATAAGAAGAAATACCGAAACAAACTCAGACAAACCTCTTTATTTTAATATTGCCGTGTTATAAACTTAATAATACAGGCAATTTATGGTATATAACGCCTATTTCTCTATATATTTGCCTTTATATCGTAGGCATTTGAAATATAGAATTTATTGTAATCGAATGTGTATTCCACAAATAGTTATGTACGAAATAGCTAGTAGTTATAAGGGTATTATTTCGCCCGTAACTACAATCATCAGCGATCTGCTCTGCCTGTCACTGGTCCCTATAACAGTTTTGCTTCTTTCTCCGAAACCAAACTGTTTCCCTAACCAAATAAAATATAAAATTATATTACCATACCTGAATGCCACATTCAACTACACAAACTCTACATTTCTCCTCATTTAAGACCAACCATTAATTTCTCTACTCATAATAATCAAATGAATCCTACAAATTAATATTATTGGATGAATAAACCTTGTTTCCTAAGTCCCTAATACTACGTATGAATTTATACCTAATCCTACCTTCCACTAGACCTTAGGCTTATGCAAAACTCCCATCATTACTTTTATTAGTGTTATGTGATGTGTAGGCATTTGAAATATCGAATTTATTCTAATCGAATGTGTATTCCACAAATAGTTATGTACGAAATAGCTAGTAGTTATAAGGGTATTATTTCGCCCGTAACTACATTCATCAGCGATCTGCTCTGCCTGTCACTGGTCCCTATAACAGTTTTGCTTCTTTCTCCGAAACCAAACTGTTTCCCTAACCAAATAAAATATGAAATTATATTACCATACCTGAATGCCACATTCAACTACATAAACTCTACATTTCTCCTCAATTAAGACCAACCATTAATTTCTCTACTCATAATTATCAAATTAATCCTACAAATAAATGTTATTGGATGAATAATCCTTGTTTCCTAAGTCCCTATTACCACGTATGAATTTATTCCTAATCCTACCTTCCACTAGTCCCTAAACTATTATATGCAAAACTCCCATCATTACTTTTATTAGTGTTATGTGATGTGTAAAACCTAAGCTAGGGATCTACGCTGTAAATCGTTCGGCAGGCTAATCCGAGAAGGCAACCTATAGCCAGTGTAATGTACATTTCACAACGGTCCGTGGACAAGGTTCTGTAAAATGCACTCCCTATCGCGTGTGTATAACATATAAATATATATTCAATAAAAGACCCAAGCCTTAAGCACACACAAAACCTTAACGAGTGAATAAATTCAAGCGGTCGACTTATTTTAAATTGCGACCTCTCGCTTCAGTCCTGCGGCAAACCTTAAGCCAAGGAAGAGGCCCATTTATGATAGGCTACACCATCTATGCAAATAAAGGAGACGGTGCCCAGGTATCTCTGAGCCTGGCCTACTTCTAACAGGATCCCAAAGCGTCTGCCTTTGACACCGTTAGGTGGCGTGCGCTTTGTTAAATTGACATCCAATTTAGGCATTGATCTGGTCGAAATATTAATTAAACCTTCCAAAATGAACTCAAAATCTAATAAGACTCGAAATAGTTCAATACTATGTAAAATAATCACACAATATTGAACCTTCTCGCCTTCACAATAAAGTATCTATGAATGTTTACGTTACGAATTTAGGCTCGATCCAGTTTCAACGTCAATCCAAAATATAGCTAAAGAACGAATGGCTTGAAAGTATCAGTCAAGATTCTCCTAACCCCATTAAAACACTAATTTAAATTAAAGCAGACTCCATCAAACTATTATACTTTAAACCAATTAACTCTAGTCAAAAATAATCACTATTAACCACTCTTATTTGAACACAAAGTAATAACAGCAAGAGATTCACTAAAAATCAACTTCACAATAAACTTTAAAATTTACACTATTTAATTGAGATTAAACCACCAAATTAAGTATGTAAGTACAATAAATATTTACGAATTGAATTCTCCCTTTAAATTACCATATGTTGTGTCTGATCAAAGACTAAACCAGCGCAATCAAATATTAGCACAATCCATGCCCAGACACAACCTAGGTATCCTAGATTGAGACCTATTTCCTTCGACAGAGATCCCCGACCGATACCCTCAAGCTCCAAGATTTGAATGTCCAGCCCCACGCTTCCCCGTCTAAACATCAGCTCTGAAAACACTCCCCCCAACCCCCGCACAATCGGCGTCTGAAACTAGTTGACAAATTACCAATTAAATATAATCACGTCTATTTTAAACTCTATTCCCTTTATTAAATACGACCCAATACAAAACCATAGTTAAATTTGTACAAAAACAATCTCACGCTTTACCTACAATCCCTACGAATGACCACTTGAGGTTTTTTCGTCCAGCCGTTTTTGCCGTCTTAGTCCAAGCGAACCTATTCGGCCATTTCCATATTCCCATAAGGATAGTGTTGAAATTGGCTTACAGTATTATTTGATCTCCTCAGATTCAACTGTAAAGGTAAATTGGCGCCATTAATTTATTACCTCGGTACTCGAAACTAATACAGTCTTCTACTGTAGCTCTCCCATTAAGAATGCGTATGTTAGAACAATATGTGAATGTAGAAAAGCCCGCTACTACTTTGTAATAAGATTCATTTTTGAATAAAATACATTTGCTTTCCACGATTACAGTAACAAATTAAGTTTGCATTGTAATAAATTTTAACCACTCAAGACATGTGTGAAATATTATTCTCTAGAATGCGTCGATAGTTAAAATCGATAAATATTAAGTGTTTTCGCTATGCGTAAACGTTGGTTTACCTATGTTTTATTATATTTTAATCCCTGTTGTATTGAATTATTACCTCATTTAGCATTCATTAAAAACTATAGATAAACGAGATCTACTTAGTCATAGTTCGAGTTACAACACCTAATCCCAAGATTTGGCATAGGCACTAAGTAGTTAGTTTACGAAAGCGACTGCCATCTGACCTTCCAACCAAGAGGGAAAACTAGACCTTATTGGGATTAGACCGGTTTGCTCACGATGTTTTTCTTCACCGAAAAGCTAACGGTAAATATTCCGAACATAAGTTCCGAAAAACTCATTGGTACGAGCCGGGATTCGAACCGACGACTGCCGCTTGACAGCCGTATGCCTGAACCACTAGGCTACCGTAGTTTGCCTATGCGACCAAAATAAATTATTTTGATGTTTTTTAAGTGAGTCTAATTCACACTAGTTACTTATACTGTGCCAAACACAAACTTATTAACTTAGGCTGAATTCTCGTATACCACGGCCCCGGGTAAAATATTCTTTTATGTCTTCCGCGCACGAAAAAAAGAGATGATGGGTTTAGGGTACAAAGGAAACAGTAGTTGCGGCATTATCTGGTGTATTCAGGATTAGGACAAGCTCCAAGGAGAATATAAAATTGACTAAGCTTGTTGACATAAACAGCTACCATAGAGTAAGTATGTATTGCGTTTACGGCGTATCCAACACTGGCCCTTAAACCAATACCATCTTATAAACACAAACATTTAAAACTATACACCGGAGCCTCCATCGTATGCACCAGTGTGCATTACATTTACACTGCAAGTAAATAAACAAAATATACTAAACATGTATTGTGCTGACCCTACTTCGATGTAACTTTATAAAGAATTTATAAACAAGGTTCAGTATTTTTAATTGTATGACCAATAACAAGACTTATCAAACAATTAAAACATATATCTAACTATCACAACAACATCAGCTGTTTGACAAAATTATAGTGCTTAACTTTACACAATGGTTTTGTCAATATGTCAGCCACCATATCGTTTGTACATAGATACTTAACAGCAATAGTATTGTTACTTACTAGTTGCTTGATAAAATGATGCCTAATATCAATATGTTTGGTTCTAGGATGATGTAAAGAGTTCTTACACAATTTTTGTGCTGACTGGTTGTCATTATAAATTGTTGGAACAACATCTCTTTTAGTAATTTCTTTTAGAAAAATGCACACATAAATAAGCCCTCTTTACATGAATCAGATAACGAAACATATTCAGCTTCAGTAGAACTAAGACTCACTGTCTTTTGTTTGCGACTTTCCCAAGAGACCACTGACTCGCCTATTTTAAAAACATAGCCAGTGTACGATCTACGGTCTACATCGTCACTACCCCAATCAGCATCTGCATATGCAGTGACATGTAGCTTGCTCTTTCTAAACGTTAAACAAAAATTCAGAGTACCTTTCAAGTAGCGTAGGACTCTCTTAGCTGCTTTCCAGTGAACCTCTGTAAAAGACTCGTTAAATTGGCTTAGATAACTAACCGCATAGGAGATATCGGGTCGAGTGCAAATAGCAATATAATTCAGTGAACCAACGAGACCTCTATAATCGTAAGTATCGTCCCTTTGACTACCTCTTAATAACTTCAATCCCACCTCCATGGGTGTAGGGGAAGACTTACATTCTTCAATTTTATATTTCTTCAGTACCGACGTTATATAACTCGATTGATTGAGAGTAATTTTGTTTTCATCTCTACACAATCTCATACCTAACACGTGATGAGCTGGCCCTAAATCTGTCATGTCAAATTCTTTCATTAATTTTACTTTTATATCCAGCTTTTCACGATTATCGCCATTTGAAAACAATATTATATCATCGACATACAGCGCTATAATGATAAGCGACTTCTCATGCCACCTATAGTAAACACATGGTTCAGATGATGACTTATCATTATACACAACTTTTTACATAAGACATGATCAATCTTCTCGTACCAGGCCTTAGAGGCCTGCTTCAACCCATAAACTGCTTTATTTAATTTGTAGACCTTAATGTCTTCTTG
Source organism: Epinotia brunnichana (assembly GCA_963854355.1). Taxonomy (NCBI): domain Eukaryota; kingdom Metazoa; phylum Arthropoda; class Insecta; order Lepidoptera; family Tortricidae; genus Epinotia; species Epinotia brunnichana. Next base: position 26,319,528 of record OY977951.1, on the reverse strand, counting down.
GCCTTTTACTTTAAAGCCTTCCGGTTGCTCCATGTACACAGTTTCCTTTAGGTCACCGTTGAGAAAAGCTGTTTTCACATCAAGATGTTCGATTTGCATATCATACTCCACCGCTAGGGCTAACAGAGTACGTATAGTTGAGTATCTGACAACTGGGGAAAAAGTCTCCTCGTAGTCTATGCCATACTGCTGTGTATAGCCTTTAGCCACCAGGCGTGCTCTATACTTCAATAGTTCGCCGTTGAGACCACGTTTGACTTTGAATACCCATTTACATTTGACAGGTTTTTGCGACTTCTGTCGGTCTGTCAATGTCCAACACTTGTTTTTGATAAACGAGTTGTACTCACAAGTCATTGCTTCTCTCCAATTGTCTGCATCTGGACCGTTCAGTGCTTCTTGTACACTCTGCGGCGAATCTGCATCAGATGATCCCGCCAACAAGCTCGACAGCGGCAAAGTGTTCGATGAACTGTCATATTCCGACGGACTTGTACTCTCCTCCTCTGGAATATACGTTTCATCGGACGGATCACTATGCTCACTCGAGCTGTCAGAATCATCTGTTGCGGTTGTACTCTCTCTCTCTGAGTAGTTTGTACCAAAGTAGTATCATCAGAAGTACCGCTCACAACAGGTGTTTCTGTATGCACAGGAATACGGTTAGATAGAGGAGTCTGAGCATTCGTATTTACATGAATATAACTTTGTGTAAATACATGATCAGACTCATTGTTATTATCATCCTTTGATACTTTCTCAATGAATTTGTTTTCCAGAAATGTGACTTCTCGGGCTTTGATACATTTTGTTGGTACCCCTATTAGTCTATAGCCTTTGGTTTCCTCACAATAACCAACAAATATGTACTTTTTGCATTTTGAATCTAGTTATGAACGTTTAGGATTCAAAACATAGGCCACAGAACCAAAGATACGCAAGTGATCTACAGATACCTTTTTGCCACTCCATTTTTCTTCAGGAGTTCTTTCCAAAACCGCCTTGGTAGGACAACGATTCTTTATGTAGACAGCTGTGTTAACTGCTTCAGCCCAAAATTCGTTGCCCAGACCGGCGTCCTGCAGCATGCATCTGGCAGCCTCCATGACAGTCCGGTTTCCTCGTTCAGCCACTCCGTTCTGGCTTGGTGTGCCTGGAACAGTGGTCTGGTGCCGGATGCCATTATTCTTGAGATAAGCCTGAAACACAGAACTGGTATACTCTCCACCATTGTCACTGCGAAGGATTTTGATCCTTTTATCCGTCTGGTTCTCCATTAATTATCAAAGACTTCACTCTTTTTCGTTAGGAAGTACACGAAAGTTCTCCGAGTGTAATCATCAATGAACAATAGAAAATACCTACCGCCACTAAAGGAGGAACAGGGAAGTGGACCACATACATCTGTATGTACTAGCCCCAAAATTTCCTTGGCTCTATTGCAAGACTTCTTAGGAAAAGGTAACCTACTTGTCTTCCCTTGAATGCATGCAATACATGATTCAAATTTAGAATTATCATATGAAATTCCTGAAACCATACCTTGCTTAAGAAGTTCCATGCTCCTTCGGTTGAGATGTGCTTATTTCCGATGCCAAACCTTATCCATTTCCATGTTGACAGTACTACCAGAGGTCTCGGGTTTCACTGCTACATTTGCAGCTTTTTCATCACCTTGCCGGGCTGTGTCCAGAATTAAAGCACCATTTTTTAATGTAGCTGTGGCCGCTACTATCTCGTTGTCTAGCATTTGACAACTATTGCTTTCGAACACTACCTGAAACCCCTTCTTTACTAAAGAGCTAACTGACAGTAAATTTGCTGTTAAATTAGGCACGTAATAAACGTCACTTATTGTCTTTACGATCTGTCATAATAGCCTCCTTGCGTCTTTATAAGAAGACTTGTAAATATCTTATTGTCTATAGTGTCTGACATTGTCTGTCACTATGTCATTCTATCAACAACTATGTTTCTTTATCATGTCCTATTTTATTATTGAATAAAGCCAATATTCTATTTGGTCTTGTCGAAACTTATATCAATTTATTCAATAATATTTTTTTTGTGCGTCGTTAAAATGACTGAAGGAAAAGAAAACTCATCTATGTCACGGTATTTGCGCCCCGAACGGTTTGACGTAGAACCTTCGATGACAGGTTCAGACCTCAAATGGGCCCATTGGAAATATTCATTTGAGAATTTCATCGCACGGGAAGCCGCCTCAGCTGATGAAAATGAAAATGAAAATGAAAATGAAAATGTTTTATTTCATAGATTGCTAGGTTACATTGAAAATAAGGTTGGGTCTTCCTAGTAGGTAAAAAATACCTGTGTCAGGAAGACCCGCTCCTCCATAAAAAAGCAGTTAATGTTAATTTCTTATATGTAGGTAAATATTTATAACATAAAATAAAAACAAAGACGAATTAGGTATCACAGGCATAGTGTCGTGACCCTAAAGTTGAGTGTGTGTGTGTGTGCGTGTGTGTTAGTGTGTGCGTGCGTGTGTGTTGTTTGATAAAGTAGGTATATATTATATATAACATTTTCCATTTTGTTATGTTTTACTAACTATAGAATTAAATTTAGTTTAATACTGTTGGGATAAGTAACCCTTATTTCCTGTCAGATGGCGCTGCGAACACCTATTCACGGAATGACAGATCCTACTTTATATATTTTGTCATGTAACTTGTGTCGAGTCTGTGGTTCAGAGCAATAAACATCTAATTGTAACTTAATATGTGATTTCATTAAAAATATCAATAATTACGAGAACAAAGTGGTCCAAACGAGCCGAATCATCGAGAAGAGGAGAAAAATTCAGTAATCTTAGGATATCGCTGCAAAAGTTGTGAGAAAAAACGGCAATCGTGGTGTGATGTAAAAATCAAACTAAACTCAGTGAAAAGTACAAAAACGTTACAAATACATGCTAGTCGGACGTAATTGGGTTCGCAAAAGTGAATTAACTGTGAAACAATTAGTGTCAAGTGGAAAAGTAACTTTTGTCGTAAAAAACTGGTAAATTTTCGTCCAAGTGTTAAGTGGAAGAAAACAGTGAAAATACACAATAATTCATTGCAAATCGGACTAAACAGTGAAATACAACAAAAAACACGAACGTTCAGTCATTTTGGAGCTACGATCGACGAGATTATTCGTATTTCGTGCTGTGATTTTACTACATAACCTACAAAATGGAAGATCACATGGCGGAACAAGAAATTACTTACGATCTCATAAGAAAAGTTGGGATTAACTTCAAGAAACAATCGAAGGCAAGAATTACTAAAGGCTACGTTAAAGCGAGAATAGATACACTAGACGAATATTGGCTGAAATTTCGAACTACACATTTTCTCATAGTGAAAGCTGCTACAGAGGCAGAGAAAAGGGAACACGTTTACTTCACAACGGAATTTTTTGAGTCGGGAGAAGATGAGTACATCAATATGAAAGGAGAGTTATCGGATACACTAGAGAGATTCAACACATCCGTGACTTTGAAAGATCAGAACAACGGTGAGATGTCCGGGGTGAACTACATAAATTCAGTTGAAGATGTGAAACTACCTAAGGTGTCTTTGCCTCACTTTTCGGGAAATTATCAAGAATGGACGTCATTTAGAGACCTGTACACGTCACTGGTACACAACAAAATGACATTGAGCAAGGTACAAAAACTCCATTATTTGAAAAGTAGTGTCACCGGAGAAGCTGAACAACTGCTGAAGCATCTACAAATAACAGAGAATAACTACGAAATTGCATGGGAAACACTAGACAAGAGATACAACAATAAAAGAATTATAGTGAAAGCAATATTGAATAGATTTATGAATCAGAAGAAAATTAGCCAAGCTACATCTAAATCTATTAGAGAATTGCTCGACACAACCCAAGAGTGCTTAAACAGTCTGACAAATAATGAAGTAAACACACGAGAGTGGGATACAATCATAATTCACATTATAGTTGACAAATTAGACGATGACACACACAAGCAGTGGGAGGAGGAGATCAGCGGGCTTCCTGTACAAGAGTTACCCAAACTTCAGAGATTCACTGACTTCTTAGAGACTCGCTTCAGAATATTAGAAATGGTTCCATCTACAACACATGTGAAAGAGAGGGATAGAGCTATTGTGAGACAGAGATCATTCTTGACAAGCTCCGCCTCTACGAATGCACAGTGCACATACTGCAAACAAAAACATTTCCTATTTCTATGTAAGGAGTTTACAAACATAGATGTCAACAAGCGAGTACAACACATCCAAAATGAGAGACTATGTTTCAACTGCTTGTCACCAACACATAATGTGAAGAACTGCAAATCAAGAGTTTCCTGCCACCAGTGCCACAAAAGACACCATACATTACTACATTATCAGAGTCCACCACCAGCAGAAAGAGAAGGAGAGCCAAAAATACAGTCCACACAGAGAACAAACACAGAGATATCGAGAGAAACATGTGAGAAGGAGTCTACATCTGGACCTTATGAGTCACCAAAAATGAGAAATTACCTAGTTACACAAGGTCACACTGCACTCATGGCTACTGCCCTAGTGAACATTAGAACTGGTCAAGGCATGCAGCTATTAAGAGCCTTAGTCGATCCATGTTCTCAGGAAACCTTCATCAGCGAGTCAGCTGTTCAGAGATTACAGCTACGCAGAAAACCAGCAGATGGGCTTGTAACCGGTGTGGGACAGATGTCAACAAAAATCAAGTTCTCGACTAACATAGAAGTTTACTCAAGATTAAACAACAACTTCAAGAGAGAATGTACTGCATATGTTGTTCAACATGTCACTGAGCAGATGCCTACAACGAGAGTACATCCCGAGAAATGGACACATCTACAACACTTGCCATTAGCAGATCCAACATATCATACACCTGGCAACATAGACATGTTGTTAGGAGTAGACATTTACACAGATATCCTGATGAACGGAGTGATTAAAGGAGAACCAGGTACCCCTATAGCACAACAAACACACTTAGGGTGGATACTGTCAGGAGGACTGCTAGGAGATAGCCCGAGAGAAATCAAGAGTTTACATCTAAACATTTCACTAGAGAAGATGGTTGAGAAATTTTGGGAGACCGAGAGATTAGAGTCAGAGGAGAATGAAGCTCTCACCCCTCCAGAACTACGAGCAGAAAAAATATATCAAGAGACACTAACAAGAGACCCGAACGGAAGGTACATTGTAGCACTTCCATTCAAGAGCGATAACCCAACTATACCAGAAAATTCAAGAGAGATTGCATTCAAGAGATTCATGAGTACTGAGAGAAAATTAACCACTAATCCAAAGTTGAGAGAAGCATACAATGAAATCATGAGAGAGTACATAAAGCTAAAATATATGGAGTTAGTAGAACGAGAAGAGCCTACGAGAGAGAGAGAGAAAACAGTGTATCTACCATTTCACGCAGTGGTACGAGAAGACAGAGACACTACTAAGGTCAGAATAGTTTATGACTTGTCCTGTAAAGGAAGCAATGGAGTTAGCTTGAATGACGAGCTCTTAGTGGGAACATCACTTCAATCAGAACTTCGAGATATACTAATGAGGTGGAGAATGCATAGAGTCTGCTTTGTCGCCGATATAATAAAAATGTATCTGCAAATCATGGTAAGGAGAGAAGACACAGACTTTCAGAGAATATTTTGGAGATTCAGCCCAGAAGAAGACCTCAGAGAATATAGACTGCGGACTGTGATCTTCGGAACAGCTTGTGCCCCCTTCCTGGCCCTCCGCACATTGAAACAAGTAGCAATCGATGAAGCAAGCAAAGTAGAGTATGATTATGCACGAGAGATAATCCACAACTCCTTCTACATGGATGATGTACTGTCGGGGGGAGATACAGAAGAGATAGCAATAGAAGCTAAACGTCAACTTACAGAAGTATTGAGAAGAGGAGGGTTTGAACTACAAAAATGGGCTTCAAACAACAAAAATTTCATGAACACAGTAGAACCAGAGAAGAGAGCCAAGAATGCAGAAATTGGTATAAATAGCAAAGAGACAATCAAGACACTTGGTATCGCTTGGCACTCCAGTGAAGATAACCTGCTAATAATGAACAATGTTAACACATTACCAAAGGAACGAGTAACTAAGAGAACCGTACTTACTGTCATCGCATCTCTATTTGATCCAATGGGTTGGCTAGCCCCTTCTGTGGTTATGGCGAAGATATTTATGCAGAAGCTTTGGGCGAAAGGGTTATCATGGGATGAAGAGTTACCTGAAACCCTGAAGGTGGAGTGGATGAAGTTCTGCAAAGGCATACAAGAGCTGTCAGAAATAAAACTAGAAAGATGGATAGGCACTGCAAATACAAACCAACGAGTGGAGCTGCACGGGTTTGCTGACGCCTCGATGGCCGCCTATGCCGGAGTAGTGTACTGCAGAGTAATCCAGTCAGATGGACGAGTCAGAGTATCACTGGTTATAGCAAGAACGAAAGTAGCCCCGCTGAAAGAGCTTACCTTACCTCGTCTCGAGTTGAGTGCTGCTTTATTATTAAGTCTGCTACTGAAGCGCACTGCTGCAGCTATGAGGATTGAGTCACAAAATACTTACGCTTGGACGGACTCAAAAGTAACTCTAGCTTGGATTCTGGGAGACCCGCTGAAATGGACAACATTTGTGAAAAACAGAGTCATTGCTATTAACAACCACATAGAAACAACCTGGTCATATGTGAATACCAAAGAAAATCCAGCAGATCCAGCATCCAGAGGTGTATCACCTGAGAAATTAAATGAGAATACATTATGGTTCAACGGTCCTGCATTTCTACACCAAAAAGAATGGAAGAAAGAAACTTGCAAACTAGTAGAAGATACAGAGTTAGAAATGAGGAAAACATTCAAATGTGCAACAGTAAAGATGAAAGAAGAAAATTTTATACTTACCTTAGCAAAGAGATACTCGTCATTGAAAAAACTAGTAGCTGTTATAGCTTACTGTAGAAGGTGGGTTAATCTGAAAGAGAAAAGAAACTTACCTACATTTGTAACACACGAAGAAAGAGAAGAAGCGCTTACGATTTGCATAAAACTTTCTCAACACCTGGAGTTTCCAGAGGAAGTTGAAGGATTAACAAACCGTAAACCGTTAAAGAACGGCAGTAGATTACTGTCACTTACACCATTCCTCGATGATAAGGGAGTGTTGAGAGTTGGAGGAAGATTAAAACACGCAGATTTAGAATTCCTGAGCAAACATCCAGTAATCATATCTAAGAGAAATGTACTGATACAAATGTTACTTCATGATGCACACAAGAAGACGTTACACGGAGGTCCGCAGTTAATGACTACATACCTGAGAGGAAGATACTGGCTTATTGACGCAGGAAATACAGTAAAAAGCTTTGTGAGAAATTGCTTTCCTTGCGCTAAACAGAAAGCCAAGACAATCACTCAACTGATGGGAGACTTACCTGAGCCACGAGTGAAGCCATCGAGACCTTTCTACATCTCTGGCGTAGACTTCGCTGGCCCAGTCAACGTACGCATGAGCCCTGGACGAGGATCAAAATCGTTCAAAGCATATATCAGCATTTTCATCTGCATGTCAACGAAAGCTATCCACATTGAGTGTGTGAGCAACATGACTATGGAAGCATTCATGGCCGCATTCAAACGGTTTACTTCAAGAAGAGGATTTGTCAAAGAGATGTGGAGTGACCACGGCACAAACTTCGTTGCTGCGAGTAAAGAGCTACTAGAGACCTGGAGACTTGGTCAATGTTCGATCCCGGCGGAACTCGCCGCACTTCTTGACACCAAGGGTACGCAGTGGAAATTTATACCACCCGGATCACCAAACCACGGTGGTTTGTGGGAAGCAGGAGTGAAGAGTATCAAATTTCACTTAAAAAGAACCATCGGAGATGCTACACCTACATTTGAAGAGCTGAACACCCTACTAACACAAATAGAGGCGTGTCTCAATTCGAGACCTTTATCACCATTGAGCGATCACCCTGATGATTTGGAGCCATTGACCCCATCACATTTTCTCGTTGGAGAACCACTGATTACCATCCCAGAGAGAGATTTCACAGAACATAAGGAACATTCCTTATCACGCTGGCAAAACATTCAAAAAATGTTACAAGTATTTTGGAGAAAGTGGCAATCGGAATACTTAACTAGATTACAACAGAGACCGAAATGGAAAACTAAAAAACCAGAGTTTGAGATTGGGGACTTAGTACTGATAAAAGACCAGAGATACCCACCTAGCAAATGGTTATTGGGACGAGTCCTGCAGAAATATCCTGGACAAGACCACGTGACACGCACTTATGATATCCGTACCGTGTCCGGCGTGTTCACACGTACAATTTCGAAACTTTGTCCATTGCCTGACGTCACTAGAAAGGACAATGCTGTCCTTTAGGCGGGAGTATGTTGGGATAAGTAACCCTTATTTCCTGTCAGATGGCGCTGCGAACACCTATTCACGGAATGACAGATCCTACTTTATATATTTTGTCATGTAACTTGTGTCGAGTCTGTGGTTCAGAGCAATAAACATCTAATTGTAACTTAATATGTGATTTCATTAAAAATATCAATAATTACGAGAACAAATACAAGATTAAGTAACAGTTCAGTATCTTCATAACTTAGCATCTTTAACCATTCCGTTAGAGACCTCTTACAATTATATTTCTTTTGTTGATAGATATTAATTTTAACATTTATTTTATTATAAAGGTATGCTGCACGTGTCTTATACTGCCTTTTAGCAAACAAAGATCTATATGTTGTAAGTGGGGCAACGGTGTTTTTACGTCTTCTAGTTAGAAGCGTTGGATTAAATTTTAGTGTTTTATGTAACTTTAATGTTGTATGGAGGATATACAGTTTTCGCATTGATAATTGGTCACTAATTTTATACAGTTCATTTGTGGGAAATCTGTATGGCCTCAAGTACATTAGCTGTAGCTGATAAAATACTTAAGTACCAACTCCTTGTCAATCATATCTCTCCGCCAATTTACAATATTATTCAAGCAAAGACCTCGTACGACGAAGCCATCAAAACGCTCAATGATGCCTATGAAAAGCGACAAAACACCACCCTAGCACGACATATTCTAATTTCAAGGAAACAACAGCCGGGCGAGTCAATAGTTGAGTATTCGAGAGCCCTAAACGTACTCGCTCGTGACTGCAAATTCACAGATGTCACTGCAGCTGATTACCAAAACGATGTCGTACGTTTAGATTTCATTGCCGGGGTATCATCGCAGAAAATCAAACAAAGACTTCTAGAAAACTCCACTGACACTCTGGAAAAAACCTTGAATCTGGCTTTGTCTCTAGAATCTGCCGAAAGCACTTCGCAATTACTAACATTGTCACCTTCTACATCTGCTCATGCTAATGCTGCCTCTGAAGCTCCAGAACGCTCGCCGATGACCAATTTAGCAGCTACAAACGCTCCAAACAGACCTCGACCTGATTCTTATCCTAACCACACCAGACGACGATGTTTCTTCTGTGGTGGCAGTAATCTTCATCAGCGAAACAGATGTCCCGCGTATAACGCCGAATGTCAGCTTTGTTCAAAGAAAGGGCATTTTGCAAGCGTATGCCGTAGTTCTGGGCCCAATCCACGATCTGCTAATGCTATCGCCACTGATGACGAACAATCTCAACATCAATCTACTTACTCTAACTTGTCTAACATATCCGCCGCTGCTCCTGCAAGCCTAAGAAAAGCAACTATACCTATTACAGTCAACGAATATCGTGCTGATGCACTTCTCGACACCGGTAGCTCAATTAGCTTTATAGACAAAAACCTAGCTCGAATAATCAACCTCAAACAAAAGCCCTGCAAGCAAGCAATTACTCTAGCATCACTCAATAATGTATCTCATGTCGACGGTCTATGCTATGCAACAATTCAGATTGGTGAACACAAGTACCAACACCAACCACTGCTCATCATCAACGATCTATGTGCGGATATAATCATCGGGCACGATGTTCTCGGGAAGCACTCGTCACTCGTACTTCAATTTGGAGGAGACAAACAACCTCTTAAAGTCTGCAACGTTTTAGAAGCGTCAGTCCCGCCAGCATCAGTTTTCACCAACCTCTCGCCAGAGATAAAGCCTATAGCTATACGCTCAAGACGGCATTCTCAAGAAGACCAAGACTTCATATCAAACGAAATAAACAACCTACTTAAGGACAAAGTAATTGAACCCAGTATCTCGCCATGGAGGGCACAAGTACTCGTTGCCGGCGGAGGCCATCACCGTAAGCGCCTTGTCATCGACTACTCGCAAACAATCAACAGATTTACTGACCTAGACGCTTACCCTCTCCCAAGCATTGATTCTATCATAACAAAAGTGGCAAAATACAACGTTTACAGTCAAATCGATCTGAAAAGTGCTTACCACCAAGTCCCAATCTTACCGAAAGAAAAAGTTTACACTGCATTCGAAGCTTGTAGTAATCTCTATCAGTTTACAAGAATACCGTTTGGCGTAACGAACGGGGTGGCGGCTTTTCAAAGAACCTTGCAATACATAATTGACACTGAAAAACTTAAAGGTACCTTCACTTACCTTGACGACGTAACTGTATGCGGTAAGGACAAATCCGACCATGACAAAAATCTTGAAATGTTCATGACGGCCGCTGAAAAATATAAACTAACCTTAAACATGAACAAATGCACATTTGAATCAGAATCAATCAACTTGCTTGGATATACTATCGCGCACAACGTTATAACGCCTGACAAGTCTCGATTGGAACCGCTAACGAATCTTCCAATCCCCACTGATACTGCTACACTGAAGAGAGCGCTCGGTCTCTTCGCCCACTATTCCAAGTGGATCGACAACTTTTCTACGTAAATCAGACCTTTGATCCAAGTTACTTTTCCATTATCTCAAGAAGCTACCACTGCCTTTCAAAACCTTAAATCCGATATATCGAAATCAGCATTAGCAGGAATCGACGACAATGAAATATTTTCAGTTGAGACAGACGCTTCCGATTTTGCCATCGCAGCGACCCTATCACAAAAGGGTCGTCCTGTCGCATTCTTCTCTCGTTCTCTCAACGACTCCGAGAAAAGGCAACCTTCGATTGAGAAAGAGGCCTGCGCCATAGTCGAAGCTTTGCGAGAATGGAGACATTTCCTGATGGCAAGACATTTCTTACTCATTACAGATCAGCAATCTGTCGCATACATGTTCAATCAAACACACTCTAACAAAATAAAGAACGAAAAGATCGAAAGGTGGCGGTTGGAGCTCTCGTGTTTCAAATATGATATAGTCTACCGACCTGGGAAACATAACTTCGCCGCTGACGCACTTTCACGAGTATGCATGCAAATAAATACTGCCGCTTCTAACTCTAAACTAGTGGAACTACACCGAAATCTCTGCCATCCAGGGGTCACGCGCATGGTTCATTGGGTCAGATCGAAGAACCTACCGTACTCCGTAGAGGATGTAAAACGAATGACGGCCGCATGCCCAACGTGTGCCGAAATAAAACCACGTTACATGAAACATCAAGGACATCTTATCAAAGCGACAGCCGCGTTTGAAAGATTGAACATTGATTTTAAGGGACCGATACCATCTAGCACCCAGAACCGATACATACTGACAATAATTGATGAGTTTAGTCGCTTTCCCTTCGCTTATGCATGTAAGGATGTATCTTCAAGAACGGTAATCAATTGTCTTGAAGACTTGTTCTCCACTTTTGGAACTCCAGCGTACATCCACTCCGACAGGGGTACATCTTTCTTATCGGATGAACTTAGACAATTCTTGTCTTCCCTCGGAACATCATGCAGCCGCACTACACCCTACAATCCCCAGGGAAATGGACAGGTTGAACGTCTCAACGGCACGCTGTGGCGAACGATCCAACTAAACCTCAAATCAAACAATGAAGATATAGTAAACTGGGAAAAGGCACTGCTACCGGCGCTGCACTCTATAAGATCTCTCCTGTGTACGAGCACAAACACAACACCGCATGAACGCTTATTTAATCACCCACGCCGTTCGCAAAACGGACAGTCTTTGCCGACTTGGCTACATTCGCCTGGACCGGTGTTTATGAAAAGGCACGTAAGAAGCTCCAAGTATGACCCCGCTGTACAGGAAGTTCAATTGTTGCAAAGTAACCCAGAATACTCTTTTATAAGACTGCCTGATGGGCGAGAGACAACAGTCTCCAATAGATCGTTAGCTCCAGCACCACGAGCTGTTGACGATGACCTTTCAGATGACGAAGTTAACGATGACCAATCTGAAGAAATATCTGCCATTCAAGACCCGCCTGCCAACATCGATCCGGATGCAGGAATCAGCCAACTTCGGCGTTCGGGCAGGGATCGCAGACCTCCAGCCTTCATGAATGACTACGTCTCTTCGTAGAGGGGGCGAATGTCATAATAGCCTCCTTGCGTCTTTATAAGAAGACTTGTAAATATCTTATTGTCTATAGTGTCTGACATTGTCTGTCACTATGTCATTCTATCAACATCTATGTTTCTTTATCATGTCCTATTTTATTATTGAATAAAGCCAATATTCTATTTGGTCTTGTCGAAACTTATATCACGATCCCATTCCGCAGTTTCACTTGAACAGTTCCTCTTCCAGCTGTAAACATCCTGTCCCCATTAGCCACTGTCACAGGCAACGGTGTCTCCTCTATAAAGTCTTGCATTATCTGCTTGCTATGGCACATGCTATTTGTTGCACCACTATCAAGGTACCAAAAATCACTTTGCACATTCACTGACAAAGCCGTAAGAAGCGCCTTTGATGACTCCGGACTTGAATTTTCCTTTTGAGCCTTCTTTTTGTTCCATTTAGGACAATCCTTCTTGAAATGGCCTGTCTTCTTGCATCCATAGCATTTCGGTAGCTTGTGTGTAGCTGCAAGAGCTGTGACATTTTCCTGTTTGTCTTCCCGACGAAGCTTTTCTTGCATTAATTATTTTGCGACAACTTCACTTGACAACTTTAAATTGGAGTGTTCAATCGCCATAATTAATGGATCGTAGTCCTCGGGTAAACCGCTGAGCATAATAACTGCGACAAAATCGTCGTCCAGTCCAGCTTTGATGTCACTCAATTGCTGTGCAAGGTCTCTTATTTTATTTACATAGCATTCCATGCTTTCACATTCAGCTAGTTTAGTGCTGAACAAGCTTCGTAATAATCCTAGTCGCCGGCATAAACCAGTATCTTCATACGCTTTTTGAAGATTATTCCAGGCCATGTTAGCTGATGAAGCATTTCGGACGTGAACAAAAGCAGAAGGATGAACTGACAACGCAATTCGGGCGAGCGCCTTTTGTTCTCTTTTGACATCTTCTGGAATTTTCTTGTCGACTTCTTTTTCAACGTAATCCCAAAGGTCTTCATGGATTAACACCATTCTCATCATGAACTTCCACGAATTGTAATTTTCAATCCCTTTCAGCTTTTCCATTACTAATGAATTCGGCCCAGCCATTTTTTCACGTACCGGCGACCGACGCCGTCTTGTTTCACTTTTTTCCTAAAAGATCGCGAGGCCCGAAAGATATTACTAAATTTCGAATTTACGCGTTCTGGGCCATAACCTGATGGGTTTAGGGTACAAAGGAAACAGTAGTTGCGGCATTATCTGGTGTATTCAGGATTAGGACAAGCTCCAAGGAGAATATAAAATTGACTAAGCTTGTTGACATAAACAGCTACCATAGAGTAAGTATGTATTGCGTTTACGGAGTATCCAACAAGAGATGCAACACTCTTTGTTAATGGCTTTTTTCAAAAAATCTTGATTATGTCGTGTTCAATGATGTTTTTTTTAAGTTCATCGAACAAAACAGAAGCGAAAACGCCATTAAATAATAGAAATATTAAAATATTCTTATTATATTTTCAATCACATCCTACTAATATTATAAATGCGAAAGTTTGTGTTTGGATGTTTGTTACTCAATCACGCAAAAACGGCAAAACGGATTGAGATGAATTTTGGTATTCAAAGAGTTAATTTATACCCTAGATACTAGAATAATTTTTATCCTGGAAAACATCTCTCAAAGGGATGAAATCGGAGGTGGAAGTAGGGTCCATGAATCTGAGTGATTCCAATCAATGCACGCCATTTTCGGTTTTAATTGTCAAACAATAAGCAGTATAATAGCGTAAGCAATTCGATTCGAACTTGACGTATGAAAGACAAGTCAACGTTTCAATATCTTAAAACCAAAATGACTCAAGTCCGTCTGAATTTTTATGCCATTCCAGGAAATAATGGTCTAGCGATTAGGTAGATAATTGTGTGAGAAACAAAATAGGGGGCTTGCGGCAATATACCAAAATATTCTGACCTCTCAGCACATAATAATTGTTTGAAGAAGCAGATGAAATAGGTTGGATAGTTCAGAAGTTGTCAACATTGATTGTCCAGCATAACAACATTGACAGATATCAATAGTTGTTATGAATTAAGGGGTCAACTATAAATGGATGCATGCCGAACACATCAGGAATACTGTCACGCCATAATTCAACGATTTATCAAGTTTAAAAATTGGTATATTAAGCAATAGTTGTATTATATTTGGAGAATATAATATTAAACAGTATAACGCTTTTTGAAAATTCATGATAGAAAGGTTCAGTTGTCTGTAAAAGCATTGGTAGCGAGCGAATAATACTCAGTTTATTTCTGAAGCGAGAGGAAACTGTTTGAAATTGAAGATTAACTAACAATGTTTGCTAGACGAATCGATTTGGAAAACTATCTTTTCGATCTGAAAATAGTGAATGGCTGATTAGCTCACATGCCCAATAACATACAAGATAATTTACATTAAAAAGTTTTAAACCAACTTAAATTCTGTATTGCGTTGCGCCAAGCCACATAAAGGATCATATTTTGCACATTTCCTTTCCACTATACCACATGAACTGCTTTCCGAGAAAAACACGTTGATTATCAAAGAAAAAACCCAAATCGCTATATGAAGGCTGATAATAATTTTTGAGAAATTCCGTCGTTTCCTCGAGGTCTTTACATCAATGAGGAATTCCATAAGTCATCTGTGGTCTTCATCATCAGTTCCACTTCACCGAATTTGTGGTTTTCGAGTGTAAATACAAGAGTTACAACAGAAAATAACGAAATCGTTACACGCATGTCCAATAAAATTGAGGAGTTCTCTCAATTCCTCATGGATCCCATCATTCAACGGGCTTTTTGAAAACAATGGGACCAATCTGAAAGCATATACTTTCAAATTTCAGGTGATGATGTTCCACTTCTGAGCCTTTTTGGCCTGCAGAAGAGGTTCCACCTTCAGGCATCTGCCAGGGCTCGGTCTTGAGCCCTCCAATGGCGTTCTGTGGTTCCTTAATTTATTGAGGCCACTGAAGTTATGTAGTTTTTTGAATTTTTAAGAAGGTCTAAGGCAGGCTGTTTTTAAGGCTGTGGCTTTCCTTCAAATTATTGGAATTAGGAGGTGCGTGCGTGTGAGAGATATGGAAGGATATTGTATATATATATATCGATCTTACTCCTTCTTTGGTCATCTGCCGTAACTCAAGCCTCTTTTGAAAAGAAAAGCCTTCCGCCTAGCTTCACATTGTTACAAATTGGCAACACTTGGCTACTTGGAAGGAGGAACGTAGCTCTAGGCTTCTACATTCTGCCGGGGCTCCAATTTCGTGTTCACAACAATCGCTTTTACGACTAATAAGATAATGTAAGTACATTTCAAGAAAATGGGATACGCGGGAGCAATGAGAAACTTTCCTTGATTCGTCTCATATTACAAAAATATTTTAATTATCTGACCCTGGCAATGACAAATATAGCTGCTGCAGCTGTCAATATTATTGCCAGTGTCAGTTTACCACGGATTTTTAAGATATTTTTTGTAATATGAGACGAATCAAGGAAAATGTCTCATTCGCCGTCCTAAACCCAAAACGTAAGTGACGAAACTGTTTATATTTAAAAAAAAAAATTTGACGCACCTGTACAGTCTGCAATTCTTTTCTGGTGTTAAGGAAGGTTATTCCTAACACCAAAAAAAAAATCAGGCACTTCTAAAATTTTCATCCATTCCCCATTATTACCTAGCGGTAGTTGATGAAATAAGAAATGGAAGTTAATACTAAAGTTCACGCTGACGAAGTCACGGGCAAAAGCTAGTTCTTTATATACATAATTGTACACGTACTAGAGTTCGACGCCCCACTTTACAAGGCTGAAACTAAAAATGGAGTCCTCAATATTTCACTACCCGGAAATAGAACCTCCCCCGGCTGCCGTCTGGACTGAAATAAGTGTTCAATTAGATAATAGTGGTATTTTGAAGGCAGTTTGACTGAAAGTGAATTTAAATTGTAATCCATAGCAATTTTCCTTGTACCTGTGAAAGCGTCCTCGCTTTACGATTAATTTTATGGGACAATGATTACAAATCGGAATATTATTTATTAAGTTGATTTCTCTACAAAAAATAAAATTAATTTGAAAAATATAAATTCAAACCCCTTGCTTAATACGGGCGTAGACTCAAAATGTATTAT
This sequence comes from Epinotia brunnichana, assembly GCA_963854355.1. Classification (NCBI taxonomy): domain Eukaryota; kingdom Metazoa; phylum Arthropoda; class Insecta; order Lepidoptera; family Tortricidae; genus Epinotia; species Epinotia brunnichana. The sequence continues at coordinate 26,302,884 of OY977951.1, read as the reverse complement.
TAGGTACAGTCAGCAACGAAAGTTGACGAACAAAATACCGTTACAAAAGATACTAGACACATGAATCGTACATACCTATAAGTTACTCAACATAGCTACAAACAAAATTCAATTTACATCACACATTTCCAAAAGTACCTTTTCAGTTTCCAAAAGTGGCTGGACAGTAGGTATATTTCCTCACAATGCTTTACCGAAAAGCTACTGTTAAATATCAAAGGATATTTCGTAGGTAGGTACAGTCAAAGAATTTAATTTCCTACCCACTTTGGACTTTGTCAAAGTGACGTAATCAATCAAAACGTAAGAGACTTCTTATGATTTTATTTACAGTGTCACTTTGAAATAGTCCTAAATGGGTAGGAAATTAAATTCTTTGACTGTTACACACGTTTTTTGGAAAAAGTAAACCAGGGAAAAGTTCATTTCACCCAAATGCAAACTGCAATTGCGTTGAATGCCGTGCACCTGCTCTTTGAGCATAGTCCCGGCAGGGATTGCATATAGAAGGTCTATCTGTATCGGTCACTTCCAATCCAAGTCCAATTTTAATTTGGTTCGCGCGCTCGCCTTCTCCAGCGCCGAGATAACGTTTTAGAATGAGACCTATTCATTTATTTATACTTAAGGAGGCCTATGTAAAGCAGTGGACATGTTTCGGCTGATATGATAATGATTATGATACAGGGCAACACTTGCAAAATCATGTTATAGTTTTAAATAGTGATTCTAAGCCTATTAATTACAGGAACACCCAGATTAAAATGATCCACAAAAGTAACACACCTATCGTTCTATGTAATGTTTACACTGCCGTTACAGAATAATCAACATAACAACAACTTAGCGTCCTAATAGTAATATGAGGACTTGATCCCCGCTCTGGGTCATTTCTGGTGCAAAGGTTTAGCCATAGCTGTTCAGCGCGGCAATGCGGCCAGTGTGATGGGAACCTTTGCACCTGGAGTGGCTCGGGGAGGGTTGTTTGATGTTTAGTTTTAGGATTAGGAATAGGTTTAGGTTACTTAGTAATACGTTTAAGTTTGTTTTAGTTTAGTGGGTTTGTAAAATTCTTTTTTTATTGAATTGTGTATATAGATTATTGATGAAATAATTTTTTTAACATAGTAATAACAAATTCCGAGCATTGCAAACAAAATTGAAGTGCGATTGGTACGTGAAAGAGATGAACCGAATAGAGGTCCAAGTGTCTGGTGTTATTGGATTGCCGAGGTGCATAGTTAGATGAGTTCAGCCTCCACCGTTTTTATAAATAGACAGGATTTTTGAAACAGAGATTGGATGAGAGCATTAATGGCGTGATGATGAAAGCAACATACTCTTGTGACATTTTTAAACCCTATAAGTTTGACAGTGTGACCATCATCATCATCATCATATCAGCCGAAAGACGTCCACTGCTGGACATAGGCCTCCCCCAAAGAGTGCCACAATGGCCGGTCTTGCGCCACCCGCATCCAGCGGACTCCCGCGACCTTTACCAGGTCATCAGTCCACCTTGTGGGGGGCCTACCCACGCCGCGCCCTCCGGTACGTGGTCGCCACTCGAGAACCTTTCCGCCCCAACGGCCATCGGTTCTACGTGCAATGTGCCCCGCCCACTGCCACTTAATCATATGTGTGTTTAATTACAGCGCGCGATTTCCGCTACAGTAAAATGTGGTGAGTTGGTCAAAACACTCGTAGACATTCAAACCTCGATAAAAATGCATTTTTATATGTGGAACGTTGATTTTTATACATAAACAATATTCTGGCCGTATCAATTTGAGTTTTTTAATGATTATCTGTCGTTTCATTTCATAATTTGAACGATAAACACAAAAATAACGGGAAACCCCACCTCACCCCGTAGTGGAGTTAGAAGGGAGCAGAGGGTTGAGTTGGGAAAATGTATGAGGAAAAATTTTCGGATTAGCTTGCCTTGCCTCGATCCGCGTTCCGTCCCACTTCCGCGCATATTTATCGCTCCTGTTCCGCATGAAGGCTCCCCACAACCCTGGCTCCACTCCAGGCCACATATCTTTCACCTCTCACTTCTAGATACTCCACTTTTTAGGGTTCCGTAGCCAAATATCAAAAAAAGGAACCCTTATAGATTCGTCATGTCCGTACGTATGTCACAGCCATTTTTTTCCGAAACCATAAGAGCTGTTTAAACTTGGTATGTAGATGTATTTTGTGAAACGTGTTAAGATTTTTACATAAAAATCGAAAAAAAACTGCACAATACACAAAACTGAAACTCAAATTTTTTTTTCATCAAACCCATACGTGTGGGGTATCATTGGGTAGATCTTCAAAAATGATATTAAGGTTTCTAAGATGATTTTTTTCTAAACTGAATAGTTTGCGCGAGAGACACTTCCAAAGTGGTAAAATGTGTCCCCCCCCCCCCCTGTTACTTCTAAAATAAGAGAATGATAAAACTCAAAAAAATATATGATGTATGTAAATTGGTTTGAACGAGATCTGGTAAGTAGTTTTTTTTTAATACGTCATAAATCGTAAACTGCAATTTATTTAACGAAACCCTTCATGTGCGAGTCCGACTCGCATTTGGCCGCTTTTTAAATGTTATAATTTGGCTACTCCGTGTTGCTGCAAGATAAGAAAATATGTCTAAAAGTATAATAAAATTACTTCTAGGGCAACCAGAGCCTGAAAATTAAAGTTACAACTGAAAATATTTGCGTCCCATCTGCCCTCTTAATCCCTACTCACCCCATTTTACGGTACTCAGCGAAAAGTACGTGCTACGAACTCAGGCGTAGCGCAGGTTCCCGCGTAGCAGTGCTCAACTACATAGATGAGAAACTATCAAAGTCATTCGGCATGGTACAGTCGCCATCACATACATAGGTACACTATAGGTGTTCAAAAATATCGGCACATGCACCCTAATGCCTTGAAAATAGAGGTGTGTTCCGATGTTTGTGACGTGCTTGTTTGCTCCGATGCATGTGACGGCGACTGTACTTGTAGCCAACGTAGATCAATGTATATCACGTCGCGCTTTCCCGTCGGTGTCCCAGGACACTCCCGAGTAAGTCCCTTATAAGTTACTAATTAATAATTTGTTTTTAATTTTATAATTGTATGTAACTATGTTATAGAGTAACCAACACCAGTATTAGAAATTAAACATGCGTGAAAGACGTTATTCATACAGTTAAAAAAGCGAAATGGGCATGGGCAGGACACGGGTGCAGAATGTCAAGTGACAGGTGGGTAAAAATAGTCACAGACTGGCAGCCAAGAGATAAGACCAGAGGAAAAGGAAGACCTAAACTTAGATGGAGAGACGATTTGAAGAGTTTTGACAAATATTGGTGGAGATCAGCTCAAGATAGAAAATTATGGGAAAGGTTGGGGGAGGCCTTTTGCGCGTAAAGCGCCATGCACACGTACTAAGTAATTACGCAAAAATAATGAAAGAAGTAAAAACATTAGATAAAGATAAATGTGCTAAATTATTGTGTAAACTTAGGTGTGTTTGTAAAAACTACTTTACGTCATACCTGACCATAAAGTAGGAATTACCGCACGCTATGCGTGCGGAAAACCCCACTTCCTGGTCAGATAGAGACGTAAAATTTTGTACTCACCACGGGCGGTAATAAAGAAAGCCTCAGAGCGCATATTTATCGCCCTTGCCTTCGGCTCGGGCGTCAAATACCTGCGATCTGAGACATTCTTTGTTTAACCGCCCTAGGTAAGTAATGTACTATTGTTTAATGATTGGAATCATTGTACTCTATATGCATGAATAAAGGCAATTATTATTATTATTATGTAACTATGTTAGTGTGATGTTAGTCTTTAATGTAACTATGGACCTTAGATGTGCCTGAAATAAATGGTATATTATTATAAAGTATGAATCATCATCATCATATCAGCCGAAAGTATTATATTAGTTTGGCGAGTATATATATTCGTAATTTACGAGGGCGACACTGAAAGTCTTTAGAACTGGCCACTTGTAATAAATATAATAAAAAAATAAGTTCAAAATTTGAAAATGGAACTCTTTCTTAATATTTTTGTGTACGAATTCCACTCGATTGTCATTTGTTTTACGATTTGGCGGCAAATTGAAAATTGTGTGTACTACGTGAGCATGAATTTAACGCGAGAAAATTTTCGAGCAATGATTTTTTACGACTTTCGATGTAATTTAAGTCAACAAGAAAGTTATGATAGACTTCGATTGGCCTTTCACGATGAAGCCCCATCTCGTGCTACTATTTACAACTGGTTTAATAAATTTAAACGTGGCCGCACTGATCTCACTGATGATCTGCGTGAGGGCCGGCCTTCTACGGCGACTACTGAAGATAACATCTGTGTTGTGCGGCGTATGATAGAGACTGACAAAAGAGTAACCTATCAGCAGATTCGTACAAGCTTAGCCATTGGTATGAGTCAAGTCCACAAAATCCTCCATGAACATTTAGCGGTGAGGAAGCTTTGTGCCCGGTGGATACCTCATAATTTGACAGAAGCCCAAAAAGTCCGTCGTGTTGATTGGTGCCGTGAAATGGGTCAAAGATTCAACGGAGGTGACTCAAATGCTGTGTTCGACGTAGTTACGGGTGACGAAAGCTGGATTTACTGTTATGATCCTGAAACTAAAAGACAGTCTGCTGAGTGGGTGTTTCCTTCCGAGGAGTTGCCTACTAAAGTGAAGAGAGGTCGAAGTGTGGGAAAAAAGATGGTGGCCTCGTTCTTCGGAAGGACTGGTCATTACGCAACAATTATTTTAGAGGATCAAAAAACAGTTACTGCGAAGTGGTACACTAACAATTGTTTACCACTTGTCTTGGAAAAAGTTCGAGAAAAACGGCCTCGCAGTAGGATCCTGCTTCACCACGACAACGCCTCATCGCACACCGCCAAGCAAACGATCGACTATTTGGCGACGGCAAACGTGGAATTACTGGGTCACCCACCTTATAGCCCCGACCTTGCACCTTGTGATTTTTATTTATTCCCAAAAATTAAAGAAAAACTTCGAGGAAAACGTTTTATGGACGCCGACGAAGCAGTGGCTGCGTTTCAAAAGGCCGTCGAAGAGACCCCTAAGGACGAGTGGGCAAAGTGCTTTTCTCAGTGGTTCTATCGAATGCAGCGATGTATTGATGTGAAGGGAGGCTATTTTGAAAAGATATAATAAAAGTAATAAGTTGCTTGATTGCTCAGTTTTTGATTTTCTAAGAACTTTCAGTTTGACCCTCGTATCATGTAACTTGTATTAAAAAAATATAAGAAAATAAGTCCACAGCTAGACATAAGCCCCGAATCCGAATCGCTAAACTTAAGTAAGTGGCACTGGGCGCCACATTGCACGTAGAACAGATGGCCGTTTGGGCGGAAAGGTTCTCAAGTGGCAACAACGTACCGGAAGGCGCGGCGTGGCTAGCCCCCCTGGTGGAATTATGAATATGGAGAGTTATTAAAATTGAAATCGATTTGTCCCAAAACTGAAATCTAAGGTCACTTTTGCATTTGGCGCGGAGGATATGTTTGCGGTACTTGTACTTTACCGAGAACATACTAATGTCACCCTTTTCTTACTTGTTGGTAATCTGTTAGTATAATATTTGCGCAGAAGCATTATATTGCGCATTTCGCGGCAGTAAGCATGCACGACTACACACGTACCGCCCCGCTTACGCGTATCCCGCGCAAATTAGGAACAGCAACAAAAACAACAAACAGCATACTTAATTACTTAGTAAAGAATCTGTACCATATCGGTGACAACTTACACATACACCGACCTTACTGCCGCCATTTGCAGCTGTGTCCTAAGAGATTTTGCTCTCGAAGAAGCAAATCAATAAAATCAAAACCTGATTGCGTTTGCGAAGACTTTAAATTAAACGAGCCTAAACAGCCCTCAATTATGGTCTATTAAAATGAAGCGCTATCAATGGAGTCGGTTTTCAAACAGGAATTAGCGCGGCTTCAGCGGTGCCTGCGGGGATTACGGAGGGTGGCGGAGTGCTGCGGCGTTTACTGCGCTGCTGGTGGTCTCTCGACGGAATATTTTGTGTTGAAATTAAATAGTCATTTGTTGCGCACACTGCACGTAGAACCGATGGCCTTTGCAGCGGAAAGGATCTCGAATGGTGACCACATACCGGAAGGCGCAACGTAGATAGACTTCAAAAAGAAGTGAAGACCTCGTAAAGGATGATGGTGGCACAGGACCGGCCATTGTGGCACTCTTTGGGGATGCATATCTCCAGCAGTGGACGTCTTTTGGACGACGATGATGATTTGTTGCGCATTTGACTCGTCCATCTTCCCACTTCGACTAAACTCGACTCCCGCACACCTCCGTGTAAATGTAAATTCACCCGAAAACAGCTGACACGATCACGTAACCTATTGTACGCTAAAACGTAGTGATTATATTCTCTTTGGTACGCGCGTCTGGTAGATCTAAATGTCACTTTTTATTTGGAAAAATTACAGTTAAATTGTCCTAACGCGCAATCGGAACGTTACGTGGTTACCACTGACAGTGGCACTATTAAGCGTGTCACACACTGGCGCGGCCTGCGTTGGCGGCTGGCCGCTGATCGTTTGACAGGCCGCGAATGACAACACACTGCCGCGGCTGAGGTGGCGGATTACGTGTTGTGTTAGAGTGGGATGGCTTGATTTGTGTTTCCTAGCTGTAATACATCGGTTTTGTTAGATCGATAACCTTGTGTACGTAAGTACCTACTAGGTATTACTATTTATGTGCCTGTACTGCACAAGCGCCATTGACGAGAGAACTGAGAAAACGCAGGACTTGAGCAGCTTCTGTTTTGTGTTGAGGGTGAGGGACCTGCATTTTACTCTAGCTGAAAACACGAATCCTCAAGTCATTAAAGGATCTTCAGGAGTCGCATGAGTGTATACACTGTTAAAAATAAGTTTCTGTCAAAAATGTATTTTTGGTACAAGCTTTTATTGCCGACTGTACTTTTCTGCATACCATCATCAACTACTCATTGAGACGATTCTAACGAGCCCAAACTCGATGGGTTTGTGTCGTTTTATTGAGGAGTTCCTATGGCCATCTTCCAGCTCCAGCATCGGATCAGCTCCATGTCATCATAATATTGCATTGTCATGCGATATTATTTTATTTTATGTATTGAAGAAACAACAGAAGCAAATGTACAACAATACACTAATAGTAACAAATGCTTACAACTAGAGATGCACTTACTTCCTAAACGCTCTCACTGAGACATAGCGTCGAATAGGCTTGTTGCGTGCTGTTAAAATTGATAACGTCGTGTTGCTAAATTAATAGTAAACCATCAAATGATTGTAATAAAGTATAAATTACAAAATATAATTCAAAAAATCATAAAAAGATATGAAACCTTGAAAGTTTAGAAAAAAAAGCATTTTTATTTATTGTCCAAGAGTAAATTTAAAGGTACCAATAGAATCCTTACGCTTTTATAGAAACATATTTGTATAACAACGATGGACCTAAACGCAGTATTTCGCGACCGAAACAGCAAATTTCCTTCACTTTCCATGCAACGGTTAGTACAAATTGCACGGTGTGACGTCATACTTTAAAGCCAATCAGTATGAAGCGTTTCGGCTGCTGCCAGCGAGGTCCGTCTTTAACTCGATTTTTTGGGTATTAATGTCCTTTAAATGTAGTTGCTTCCATACAAACATTTGTTCATCTACAAAAAGTGGTTCGAATGGCATCGTAAACAAATTTAAGGTCACAAGCCCATTAAATATCTTAACATATACACTTAACATATACATATGCATGCAAAATTCAAACCGGGAAGTGGGTCTTTAACTTGCAAGATTTGATTACAGACAACGAGACAGGTGAAACTAAATAAAAGCTTGTAACTAAAAAAAAGTTAACTTGCAAAACAAAACCACAAACCTGTAAACTTCCCGAAAATCCAAGGTTTACATGATGTCCATTACATTTTCATATTTTTCAAGAAAATTATGTAAAAATTTATAGTCTTACGTAAATTTCCTAGTTTTTTGGGGAACTTAACGGGTTTATTTGTGTTTTTAGGGTTCCGCGTACCTCAAAAGGTAAAAATAGAACCCTTATATGATCACTTTGTAGTCCGTCTGTCTGTCTGTCAAGATGATTGTGTGTCAGTTTATCTCGGGAACGTGTGAAGGTATCGAGATGAAATGAAAACCATATATTGAAGTCTACAGTCCCTTGAAGCAGTGAAAAAATCAAACTACATAGAAGTTTTGTTGTTGTGTTTGTAAAGTTGACGTAAAAAAAAAGATACGGCCGTTTATGCTACAACAAACGTAACATATTTCGACACTCTCAAGGGAATCAAAATTTATAGGGTACTTTCCGTTAACCTACAGCTATGAAAGGTAAATAGTATTATCTTATACTACAAGTACCTAACAGGGAGAAATCTGAAAACTATACATTTGTAATTTTGTAAGGAACTCTTGGTGGGCGACTAATACAGCTTTTTAACCTTACAAGTGATATACCTAGGTGGTAAAGGTATGTGAAGCATACATAACACGCGCGGTTTCTGCTTCGTGCTACATGCCACGTGCTAAGTTCCACGTGCTACGTGCCACGTTATGCGCGTGGGAATGAGAGCGGCCTCACAAATATCTATTTAAATACACGACCGCCCAATAAAGGATAGTCATGTTTCCAGGTCGTATCGCAATATAGTAAGTTTTGTGAGACACACCCTCTGAGGGGACAAATAAGAATATATCGACGAGGACGGGGCGGAGCATAAATTAATCTATGATAGGAATACTTTATCCTTATATTTACGAAATTATTTTCCTCAATGGCGCCTTTATCATTATGTACATTGATTTCAGAGAAAACCGTTTTTTTTATCAAAGCAAGTAAACTAAACAACGCCAAATAATAGATAAAATTGCCTGTTTTTCTATGAAATCAAATCGTACTCCCAGGTAGATCACGTCAAAGAGAATATAAACACTACGTGATCACGTAACGTAAGGGTAGATCTACATAAATGTCACTTTTTGTATGTGCCTTCGAAAAGTTACGTGTATCAGGATTTTGCGGCATACCGGGGCAGTAAATCTTCTCTGAACTTAAATTCTTCTTAAATTTTGAACTACTTAGTGTATTGCAGTGCCCTTACAGGGTCGTGTTGAGACATACCAATATGTAGCTATAAGATATTTTGTACACACAAGGCAATGATTAAATGAATTATGATTATGATTAAATATTTACTTATTTTTTTAAAAAGTCTTCTTTTATTTCTTCTTATAGTCCACTTGTAAATTTTTATTTCCCGTGGCTTTACGCCACACGTTACCTTAGGCGAGGAGGAAGACACGGAGCGATGCACCCGCGGTCGATCAGATTGATCGATCAGGTGACAGATCACGATGTAGGTTTTATGTCCTGTATGTGATTCATGTTTCGAGGTGAGCAACAAAGAGTATTTGTATTGTATTGTTGCCCATTCGTCGGCTCGTTGGAACAACCGCTTATTTATCCCGCGGTGCAGGCTCGCAAAGACCCAGAAGTCACTTGGGGTCTTAGGCGCAAAATTGTATAACTTGCTACCAGAGGAGATAAAACTATCAAAAACTGAAAAAATGTTCGACAACAAACTTAAAACTATGTTAAACAACATAGCATGCTACAGCGTTGACGAATTTGTTGAGACGTGCACTGGCCCTAAGTATTAGGAGCTCCTACATAACCTTACAGTTAAGGCATCACAATTTAGTAACTAATATTTTTGAATTAAAACTTCCTGTATCACTCAGACATATAAAGCTATATGCGACCTTATTTGACATCCGATGTAATTAATAAATAATACTACTTATTATGTACATACCTGACTTGTAAAACATTGACTTTTATGAATAAATATCTTGTATCTTGTATCTTGTATTGGACTGCCGGGCGGCGCCGCACCTGTCCGTGTGTTCCTCGCCTAAGATTGCCATTCGGCCACTTCCGCATTGTCTGTGCGGGTTCGGTGCGGTATCAACTGTCAGTTTAGTGCTACCTGACGCGGGACGCGTAGATGCCGGGAAATACGAATGCGGTACTGCACAAAGACTACAATTGTATACATACTGAGATAGACAGGCAACTCGACCAAATTGAGAAGGCATTTAATGCTTGCGTATACAGGCGCCATCTCTTCTGCGATACTTAAAACTTTTCTTTGAATGTACAAAACATACAAAAAGTGTGTCGGTGGCGGGGTTTGAACCTCGGCTCATCGACTCCAAATACCGCCGTCAGTACCTCTAGGCTACTGATGTCTTATGGCAATACGGCGAATTTTGAAATACCTTGACAGCCTAGCCTAGCAATCGCTAGAGCTTCTGAGAGTTCGCGACCTATCTAGTAGGTAACACTATTTTCAATAAGACACTGGATTTGCATTAAGTTCTAAGTTCGCATAGCATGGACAGAAGATATCAATAAGCTGCCGGTAAAGTATTCCTCCCAGCTTACTGCGAAAGACAGTCTTTAGACAACACTTTAAAGCTGAATATCCCCCAGAGTTGGCGAAAACCGCGCAAAAAACCCACCAATAGGAAGAGATGCATCAGCTAGGCTAGCCATGTAGCAATGCTATTGTAGGATTTTTTCCTCGCACACCGCTTCGCTGCCTCGCACAGCTCTGGTGGACATCTGACCCTAAGTGCCAGGGACCCGCTAGGAGGGCGCTCTGCTCGTAGTCGCTTTCCTCTGCGTACCCCTCAAGTTAAATTTCCGGTTCAAACGTTGACAACACGAAAATTTTACCGGGAAATTGCCCAAACATTTTCGAAAACTGAATGCAAATAACAGCCACGTGACATATCCTCTCGAATCAATATTATTTCTGAAATTAAATGAAATAATTTATCTGCATGTAGCCAATGTTAACAGCAATTTTCCCAACTCGCGCGATATTGACGACGGCACACCCATTCATTCTCACTTTAAATACTTGAGCGACAATCGTCAATTGGCGTTTATACGCCAATCGCACGAATGAAAAACAAAACCCTAAAGAATCCTTTCAGACCATGAATAGGCTTACATGATTGTTACCTTTCGCAATTGCGTTAACGCAATCCAATTCATCACTCCGCTTATCCTTTTTACGTAAATTTCAAAGGCATTACAAACACCTTAGAAAACCCTACAAAAGTTCAAAATCCCCCCAAACTCGTAAATATAAACACAAAGCCGTAATAACGTAACCTCTCATAACATAACTTTTTCAGTTTAACAAACTAATTACGTAAGGCAAATAAAATTCTAATAAAGCTGAGCATTCGAGGGGTGGGTGCAGGCGAGGTGGGCGGTTGCCAGGCAACGGGCGGTTGCAGGAAACTGCACAATCGATGTTGCCAGACGCTCTGCCGCCGCCTCTGGATCAATGTGTCTCTAGTACTACGCCCGGGCAACCTACCTACTCGTGCCTGTGTGCGTGGCTCCAGTCGCCCTCTCTTACCGCCGCCCGCCAGGCAAACCTGAGCTCCGGCGGCGACTTCGGTCGCTCCTGCTAGCAATGCTACACCCTCATTCGAGGAGGGGCGGCAGCTCAGGTTACACAAGTTGTTCTAGTAGTGTGAGAGATTTCCCCGGCCGTTTTTCTCGTGTGGGTGAGCCGCGGCTGTGTGGGTGGAACTGGTGTTCCATTTTCGAGCGCTCTCGTTGGGAAGTCGTGAATCGGTTATCTGTGTGCAGTTGTTGTCGTGAGCGCGGCGCGGACTATTGTTTGTTTTGTTATCATCGCTGAACGCAACAATGACTGATACTGGTAAATAGAGGTCTGGTCTAGGTACATGATTGGTTGTAGCTAGGTGTTTGTTCAAGCTGTCTGCGGGCTTTCATAGAATATGCACAATGTACCTAGTGTTTCAAACGAATGCGTGGTACATACATGTGCATAGATTGCAAATTAGGAGAGATTGAACTGGCTAGCGAAATTAATAAATAAGAGTACCTATGTTATACGAGTATCTATATAACAAACAGACTTAAACACCAAATACATAAATATTCACCAGTCAACCGTAGAAGATTAAGAATAATGACGCGAGACACAACTTTAATGCGTCTTTAATACAATCATTCATCACCGTTATTTGCCATTTTCTAAAATTATAAGTATAAATGAATGGGAAGTACGTGATTCTTTAGAATTACGGGGTAGAGTAAACACGGGGGAAAATTGGCTGAGATGCGGCGCGGGGCGAGCGAAAGTGAGCTTTATTGTGTGTTAATTCGGTTCCCATTTGAATAAATAATTAGCTCCAAGGGGACGCCTATTGACAGCTTTTTGATGACTGGCTATCGAAATATTGGCTTATTTTCTAGAGTCTGTATCACGCCCTGACCTGTGATCGTATTTGAACCTAAATGAGTAAAGCATAAAGGCTCTTATTGGTGTACAACATCTATTTATAGCCAGAGGTTGTGTAAGTTAGTGTCGGGCTTACAAGGTAGGAGTTTTTCGGGCAGACACAGACTTCTCGGTCAAGCACCGCTGTAGGATGCTTCGTATTCGAAGACAACTCAATGAATATACGACTTGTAATTTACAGAATCTCCTATTTTAAGTCCAGCTATGTGATTGTCAAACCTACTCGTATGGTGCAGAGGCTTATTTCACGGAGTAGTAGGAGAGATGCGATAGTGCGATGGTTATTGGTCAGAGACTCACCTCTTCACTCAGTTTTTGAGACACTCTTAATAGGAAATGAGTAAAATGAGGGCGTCCAATCAGCGTAGCGTACTACTTCTGGTGTTACAGGTTGTTATGGCGTGTTGTCTATAAAATTATTCAGAATCAGAATTGTCGATACTTACATAACAGAAGAAATCTATACATATAATAAAATAAAGCTGAAGAGGGTCGAAAGTCTGTACATGAAATATATTCGAAAAAAAATTGGCTAGGGATACTTAAAATCGATAACAGAACACGTTCCAACAGTTTTTAGAATTTTTGTCTGTTTATCTGTTTGTCTGTTTATGTGACCGCGCATCACGTAAAAACGGCTAAACCGATTAAGATGAAATTTGGTATAGAGATAGTTTGAGTCCTGGGGAAGGACTTAGGGTAGTTTTTATCTTGGAAATCAAACCCTAAGGGGATGAAATGGGGGGTGGAAATTTGTATGGAGCTACTTAAACCGTTACGTAAAAACGGCTAAACCGATTAAGATGAAATTTGGTATAGAGATAGTTTAAGTCCTGGGGAAGGACTTAGGGTAGTTTTTATCTTGGAAATCAACCCCTAAGGGGATGAAATGGGGGGTGGAAATTTCTATGGATCTAGTTAAACCACTGCACCGATTTCGATGAAATTTGGTATATAATTAGTTTGAGTCCCGGGGAAGGTCAAAGTATAGTTTTTATCCCGAAAATCTTCCCTTTTGGGGGGTAAAATGGAGAAGCGAAAATTTGGATGTAATCCATTTTGATAAAATTTGGTTTAGAGGTAGTTTAAGTTCTTGGGAAGGACATTGGATAGTTTTTATTCTGGAAATCTTCTCCTAAGGGGGTGAAATGGGGGGTGAAATTTTGGATGGCCTCCGTTTAGACCAAATTTTGTATAGATATAGTTTGAGTCCCGGAGAATGACAAAGTATAGTTTGAATCCCGAAATTCATCCCCCAAGGGGATGAAATAGGGATGAAAATGTGGATAAATCCCATTTAGTTAAAATTTGGTATAGATATAGAAGGAGTCCCAGGGAAGGACAATGCATAGTTTCTATCCTGAAAAATCATCTCCTGAGTGGGTGAAATGAGGGGTGAAAATTTGGATAGAACTGATTTAGATCAAATTTGGTATGGAGATAGTTAAGAGTCCTGGGGAAGGACTTAAAATAATTGTTAGTCCAGAAATCATCTTCTAAGGGGGTGAAATGGGGTATGAAAATTTGGATGGAACCCATTTACGGTATAGCGAGTTGGAGTCTTGGGGAAGGACATAGGATAGTTTACTCCCGAAAATCACCCCCTAAGGGGGTGTAATTGGGGGTGAAAATTTGTTTGTGACACATTTTGATAAAATTTGGTTGAAAGATAGTTTGAGTCCTGGAAAAGGACATATGATAGTTTCTATTCCGGAAATCATCCCCTAAGGGGGTGAAATGGGGGTGAAAATTTGGATGTAGCCCATTTAGATAAAAATTTGGTACCTATAGAGATAGTTTGAGTCCTGGAGCATTCTCCATGATTTTCGGTATAAAAACTATCCGTTGTCATAACAACGGATAGTTTTTATCCCGAAAATCATCCTCTAAGGAGGTGAAATAGGGGGTTAAAAATTGGATGGAACCCATTTACGGTAAAGCGGTAGTTGGGAGTCCTGGGGAATAGGAACATTACATAGGTAAATATATGTATGTGACGTTCCAAGGGTAAAGGTACCTTATGGCGGTAGTTTCGAAAAAAATAGAAAAAAGAAAGAAAGAAAGAATCCTGAAAAATCATCTGAAATGAGGGGTGAAAATTTGGATAGAACCGATTTAGATGAAATTTGGTATGGAGATAGTTAAAAAACCTGGGGAAGGAATAATTTTTAGTCCAGAAATCATCTCCTAAGGGGGTGAAATGGGGTATGAAAATTTGGATGGAACCCATTTACGGTATAACAAGTCTTGGGGAAGGACATAGGATAGTTTACTCCCGAAAATCATCCCCTAAGGGGGTGTAATTGGGGGTGAAACTTTGTTTGTGACCTATTTTGATGAAATTTGGTTGAACGATAGTTTGAATCCCGGAGTATAACAACGGATAGTTTTAATCCCGAAAATCATCCCCTCAAGGATGAAATAGGGAATGAAAATTTGGATAAAACCCATTAAGATGAAATTTGGTAAAGAGATAGAAGGAGTCCTAGGAAAGGACAATGCATAATTTTTATCCCGAAAAAAAAAATCCTGAGGTAGTGAAATGAGGGTTGAAGATTTCGATAGAACCCATTTAGATGAAATTTGGTATAGAGAGAGGTTATAGTCCAAGGAAAGAACATAGAATAATTTTTATTCCGAAATTAATTTTTATTATGAAAGGAGGAAATCATCCCCTAAGGGGGTGAGAAATGGTGGATGAAAATTAGGATTGAACCCATTTACGGTAAAACGATAGTTAAGGAAGGACATATGATAGTTTCATCCCGAAAATCATCCCCTAAGGGGGTGTAATTGGGGGTGGAAATTAGTTTGTGACACATTTTGATAAAATTTGGTTGAAAAATAGTTTGAGTCCTGGAAAAGGACATATGATAGTTTCTATTCCGCAAATCATTCCCTAAGAGGGTGAAATGGGGGTGAAAATTTGGATGTAGCCCATTTAGATGAAATTTGGTAAAGAGATAGTTTGAGTCCTGGAGAATGCCAACGGATAGTTTTTATCCCGAAAATTATCCTCTGAGGTGAAATAGGGGGTGAAAAATTGGATGGAACCCATTTACGGTATAGTGGTAGTTGGGAGTCTTGGGGAATAGGAACATTACATAGGTAAATATATGTATGTGACATTCCAAGGGTAAAGGTACCTTATGGCGGTAGTTTCGAAGATGTTTTCTAAAACGGGGTAAAAAAGACGTTTTATTATGGCTATTTTGAAAACTATTATATATATGTAACATTTGGTTGACGTATCTTTGTATATCACGTGGATTGGTTGTACTTGTATAAATTCAAAGAGAGGGAACGGGCAGCAGTCCCCACGCGGCCCACGCGGCCCACGCGGCCCACGCGGCCCACGCGGCCCACGCGGGCCCAGTGCGGGAACGGGCAGCAATCCCCACGCGGGCCCCACGGCCCACGCGGCCCACGCGGCCCACGCGGCCCACGCGGGCCCAGTGCGGGAACGGGCAGCAGTCCCCACGCGGCCCACGCGGCCCACGCGGCCCACGCGGCCCACGCGGGCCCAGTGCGGGAACGGGCAGCAATCCCCACGCGGGCCCCACGACCCACGCGGCCCACGCGGGCCCAGTGCGGGAACGGGCAGCAGTCCCCACGCGGGCCCCGCGGCCCACGCGGCCCACGCGGCCCACGCGGCCCACGCGGCCCCAGTGCGGGAACGGGCAGCAGTCCCCACGCGGGCCCCGAGGCCCATGCGGCCCACGCGGCCCACGCGGGCCCAGTGCGGGAACGGGCAGCAGTCCCCAAGCGGGCCCCGCGGGCCACGCGGCCCACGCGGCCCACGCGGGCCCAGTGCGGGAACGGGTAGCAGTCCCCAAGCGGGCCCCGCGGCCCACGCAGCCCACGCGGGCCCAGTGCGGGAAATAACCATATCTGCCTTCATTGTACTTATACCTAACTACATCTTAGAAAAGTTGAAAACCCCCGACATTTTCATTTCAATATCTCGAAAACGGCTATACCGATTTTGTTGTAACGTAACTAAGAACCATCCCGATCACGTCAGCTTTCGGACAAATAAAACCGCATTAAAATGGGTCCATTATTTTAGGAGCTACGATGCCACAGACAGACAGAGACACAGACACGTAAAACTTATAACACCCTTCTTTTTGCGTCGGGGGTTACAAATGGAATTAGCTTAACGATTCTCCGCATCCAAAGTAGGTAGTGTTTAGACGAGCTAATTGCCTGGTAATCCATACTTAATTTTATAAATGCGATAGTGTGTCTATCTGACTGTCTGCATGTTTGTCTGTCTGTCTGTTAACTCTTCACGCTTATACTCGTAGTTTGAATTCCGGGGCAGGACATAGGATAGCTTTAATACCAGAAATAATATAGTATAACGGGTGAAATGGGGGTTGAACATTGATATGCAGCTACGATATACACGAGTTCCACGCGGACGGAGTCGCGGGTAACCTAGTATTATAAATGCGAAATAAACTATGTCTGTCTGTTTGTTACCTTTTCAAGCTTAAACCGCTGAACCGATTGAGAAGAAATTTGGTATGGAGATAGTTTTTATCTTGGGGCTTTCCTTATGTCCTTACATAAGATACTTTTTATCCTGGAAGTCATCCCCTTAGTTGGTGAAATGGGGGGCGGATGTTTGTATGGGGGTACGATATAAACGAGTTTCACGCGGACGAACTAGTGTTGTGGATAACGCTCATTTTGAGGCTTAAAGACTCGAACCCTAAAGACTCCCGAGGCTTAAAGACTCAAGTGACGAAAAGTCAATATTTTGCATTCATATGCGAAAAATAAACCAACACGGTTCTTAAACAGCATTGAGTCTTTAAGCCTCGGGAGTCTTTAAGGCTCGAGTCTATAAGCCTCGAAATGAGCGCTATCCACAACACTAGGACGAAGTTAAGTTAGCTAGTAATAAGTAAGTCTAGGTTAGTCTAGCACGTGTTCGACCTCGTTGACCCGTAGTTTTAATTATAAATAACCGAATGACAAGGCCAATGAAATGAAAATAATATCATGTATGAGTAATAGTGGAACGGTCAGGGGCGAGGCCGTGGATGCCCCCGATGTGTCATGCCCCTGGCTTAAAGCAAGTATAGTGATAAACAAAAATTGTTGTATTCATGAATGCAATCCTGTTTAAGGCGACGTAGACTCAGAAAACGGATTTAAAAAAAGTCGTAGCGCTTGCTTCGATCATAATGCGGCTGCCCTAAATTTAATTAGCAATCTTGAGGCCTTTCTCGAGGGATTAGCTGTTCGAATCCCGAGTTTTTGAAACAAACCAAAAAAACGAAATAGTAAAAAATCACGAACATAGGTCTAAAATAGACAAATAAAACGCACAAAAACTAAACATATTAGAATTGGTTCTAAAAAACGGCAATATCATGTTTGAGGGAACTTAGCTATTACTAGTACTTTTTTATTTATTTTAACGCACAATAAACTTTAATTTAAGAACATGATATCTGCGCTTCCGTACACGCAGTTCCATCTCGCTCACGCTTATGCTCAGTGAGAGGGAGAGAAGACCGTGAGCCTAACGTCGCCTTAAAATCGGGTTTGAAATGTTTTATTACGAAAAACAAAAGTATAATCCAGCATTAAAACAACTGTAGCATTAAAACTTTGTTATGATTTATTTTTCTGATGTTATATGCATTTGAAATCTGCGCGCGCCGGCACCCCCCGAAAACGCTCTATACTAAACGGGCTTATGCTATGACGTCACAGCATAGCCTTTACTATGGAGTAAGTCATTAATTTGCGATTATCTCCACAAAATATACGTTTAAGTCTATACTTGTCATACAAAATATCATTTCTAATTTAATATTCTATGTAACTGTTACGTTATTTTATCGAAAAAATAAAAAATAAATTTTCGTCATTTTAACGTTAGGTAAAACTAATAAAATCGTTTTTTTTTTTTTATTCTTTTGTATGATATCTCTACGTATATCCGCATCGATTGAGTGCAATTTATTCGAAATTGAAGTCCCATGCAAGTTCCCCATTGGGTAGTAATGTTTGGTGATTAGTATGAACAGACATCATTCAAATCTGAGATCGTTACCATCCAAGGCTTGGTAATTTAATAATTACCAACTTAGAAAAGTTGAAAAACCCCCGACGTTTTAATTTCAAAGTTCTATATCTCAAAAACGGCTGAACCGATTTCGTTATAACGTAGCTAAGAACCATCTCGATCACGTCAGCTTTTGGACAAAAAACCCGCATTCAAATCGGTTCATTCGTTTATCGGCTACGATGCCACAGACAGACACACAGACAAACAGACACACATACCAGACACGTCAAACTTACCCTTCTCTTTGCGTCGGGGTTTAAAAATGATACCTAGTCTGAAACTAAGTTCTATCTTTTCTCTATCAGTTGGTTAGTACTTTATTATTTTAACTATACACCTACGTACATATGTATATGTAGATTATGTAGCCAAGAACCATCTCAAATCTCAACAGACCAGATTTTCAAGTTAAGAAAACGCACTCATTAGAGTTAAAGTTCAACTTATTAAAGTTCATCGGTTTAGTATCTACAATGCCACATAGACCCAGATACACACTCGTTTGCGCCGGGGGTCAAGAAAATCTGCTGTCAATTTAATATATTTTTGTGCCGCTCACTGCCACTCAAGTTATAAATGTCATTTATTAACTAAAATACAGGGTGGGCTAAAAAATCTTGCACTTTTGAAATTTTGATAAAAATAAAACCATGAAAGTTAATTTCCTGATCATTTAATGTTTGTGACTAACATCTAATGCAATTTATTTTTTGAAAATAATATCTTTGAGATGACCCCCCATCTCGTCGCTGGCACTCCTGCAAATGCAAACGACTAGGTACGCAGATTTTGGGAAACTCGCTGACACATGCTGCGAGGGATCTCGACTATCTCATCTCGGATGTTTTGCATGATTTTGGATATTGTTTTCGGTTTTTTAACTTAAAACTCGACTTTATAAATATCCCCGCACGAAAAAATCGGCGGGAGTGAGATCCGGGCTTCCCCCTAAATAGGCGGCAAACGGTTACATACAAATTGTCGCTTTTATAAAACTGTTTTACACAAAAAGCTCGTCGTTGATCAGTAAAACGCTTTATCTATACATATAATAAAGCTGAAGAGGGTCGAAAGTCTGTACATGGAAGATATTCGAAAAAAAAATAGCTAGGGATAATTAAAATCGATAACAGAACACGTTCCAACAGTTTTTAGAATTTTTGTCTGTTTATCTGTTTGTCTGTTTATGTGACCGCGCATCACGTGAAAACGGCTGAACCGATTTAGATGAAGTTTGGTATACAGATAATTTGAGTCCTAGGAAAGGACATAGGGTAGTTTTTATCCCGGAAATCACCCCTAAGGGGATGAAATGGGGGGTGAAAATATGTGTGGAGTTACTTAAACCGCTGCACCCATTCTGATAAAATTTGGTTTAGAGGTAGTTTAAGTTCTGGGAAAGGTCAAAGGATAGGTTTTATCCCGGAAATCTTCCCCTAAGGGGGTGTAATGGGGGGTGAAGTTTAGGATGGACTCCGTTTAGATCAAATTTGGTATAGAGATAGTTTGAGTCCCGGAGAATGACAATGGATACTTCAAATCCCGAAAGTCATCCCCTAAGGGGATGAAATAGGGGTGAAAGTGTGGATATATCACATTTAGTTAAAATTTGGTAAAGAGATAGAAGGAGTCCTAGGGAAGGACAATGCATAGTTTTTATCCTGAAAAGTCATCTCCTGAGGGAGTGAAATGAGGGGTAAAAAAAAAAATTTAAATTAAAACTGTTTATTGCAGTAATTTAATTGTTACAAGTTTATCTACTAATTGCTTAGCGTAATCTCAATTTTTCAAAGGGTGAAAATTTGTATAGAACCCATTTCGATGAAATTTGGTATAGAGATAGTTAGTCCTGGGGAAGGATATAAAATATTTTTTTGTCCAGAAATCATCTCCTAAGGGGGTGAAATGGGGGATGAACATTTAGATGGAACCCATTTACGTTATAGCGAGTTCCCCAGGGAAGCTCATAGGATAGTTTTATCCCGAAAAATCATCTCCTGAGGTGGTGAAATGAGGGTTGAAGATTTGGATAGAATCCATGTAGATGATGAAATTTGGTATAGAGAGAGGTAGAGTCCTAGGAAAGGAGATAGAATAATTTTTATTCCGGAACAAATGAAAGGAGGAAATCATCCCCTAAGGGGGTGAAATGGTGGATGGAAATTTGGATGGAACCCATTTACGGTATAGCGATAGTTGGAGTCCTGGGGAAGGACATAGGATAGTTTTATCCCGAAAATCATCCCCTAAGGGGTTGTAATTGGGGGTGGAAATTTGTTTGTGACTTATTTTGATAAAATTTGGTATAAAGATAATTTGAGTCCCGGAGAATGGCAACGGATAGTTTTTATCCCGAAAATCTTCCTCTAAGTAGGTGAAATGGGGGGTAAAAAATTGGATGGAACCCATTTACGGTATAGCGATAGTTGGGAGTCCTGGGGAAGGACATAGGATAGTTTTATCCCGAAAAGCCTCCCCTGAGGGGTGAACATTTGGATGTGAGTGACCCATTTAAATGAAATTGGTTTTCAGATAGTTTGAGTTCCAGTAAAAGACAAAGGATAGTTTTTATCCCGGAAATAATTTCCTAAGGGGGTGAAATGGGGGTGAATATTTGTTTGGACCTACTATACAGCCCATTTAGATAAAATTTGGTATATAGGTAGTTAGTAGGCGCGGCGTTGGTAGCCACCCCCCAAAGGTGGACTGATGACCTGATAAAGGTCGCGAGAGATTATTTGGAACTCTTTGGGGGAGGCTTATGTCCAGCAGTGGACGTCTGTCGGCTGATATGATGATGATGATGACAATGATAAAGATAGTTTGAGTCTCGGAGAAGGACATATGATAGTTTTTATATCGGAAATCTACCCCTAAAAGGGAAATGGAGGGTGAAAGTTTGTATCGAGCTACGATATAAACGAGTTCTACGCGGACGAAGTCGCGGGCAAAAGCTAGTTGCAAATAAAACTGCATAAAGTAATGTCAAATTTCCTTCCACTCAAAAACTATATAATTTACTAGCTTTTTCCCGCGACTTTGTCCGCGTAGAACTCGTTTATATCGTAGCTCGATACAAACTTTCACCCTCCATTTCCCTTTTAGGGGTAGATTTCCGATATAAGAACTATCCTATGTCCTTCCCCGAGACTCAAACTATCTTTATCATCATCATCATCATCATATCAGCCGAAAAACGTCCACTGATGGACATAGGCCTCCCCCAAAGAGTTCCAAAGTGACCAATCCTGCGCCACCCGCATCCAGCGGTCACCCGCTACCTTTACCAGGTCATCAGTCCACCTTGTGGGGGACCTACCAACGCCGCGCCTACTAACTATCTCTATACCAAATTTTATCTAAATGGGTTGTATAGTAGCTCCATACAAATATTCACCCCCATTTCACCCCCTTATTATTGCTATACCATAGTTGGGTTCCATCCAAATTTTCACCCCTATTTCACCCCCTTAAGGGATGATTTTCAGGATAAAAACTCCAGGACTTCCAACTATCGCTATACCGTAAATGGGTTTCATCCAATTTTTCACCCCCCATTTCACCTCCTTAGAGGATGATTTTCAGGACAAAAACCATCCGTTATCATTTTCTAGGACTCCCTACTATCGCTATACCGTAAATGGGTTCCATCCAATTTTTCACCCTCCATTTCACCTCCTTAGAGGATGATTTTCGAAGTTAAAACTATCCGTTGTCATTCTCCATGACTCAAACTATCTCTATACCAAATTTCATCTGAATGGGCTTAGGCCATATGATAGTTTTTTTTCCGGAAATAATCCTCTAAAGAGGTGAAATGGGGGTGAAAATTTGGTATAATTGGGGGTGGAAATTCGTTTGTGACCCATTTTGATAAAATTTGGTTGAAAGATAGTTTGAGTTCCTTCCCTGGGACCATCTGGGACTGCTTCTGGTTCTTTACCAAATTTCATCTAAATGGGTATTATCTAAATTTTCACCCCCTATTTCATCCCTGAGGGGATGATTTCTGGGATTTAATACTATCATATGTCCTTTACCAGGACTCAAACTATCTTTCAACCAAATTTCATCAAAATGGGTCACAAACAAATTTTCACACCCAATAATTTCGGGATCAAACTATCCTATGTCCCAGGACTCCAACTCGCTATACCGTCAATGGGTTCCATCAAAATTTTAATACCCCATTTCACCCCCTTAGATGATTACTGGACTAAAAATCATTTTATGTCCTTCCCCAGCACTAACTATCTCCATACCAAATTTCATCTAAATGGGTTCTATCCAAATGTTCACGCCTCATTTCACCCCCTCAGGAGATGATTTTTTAGGATGATAACTATGCATTGTCCTTCCCTGGAACTCCTTCTTCTATCTCTATACCAAATTTGATCTGAACGGAGTCCATCAAAATTCCAACCCCTGTTTCACCCCACTTAGGGGAAGATTTCCGCGATAAAAACTATCCAATGTCCTTTCCCAGAACTTAAACCACCTCTAAACCAAATTTTATCAAAATGGGTTACATCCAAATTTTCACCCCCTTTTTTTTCGAATATCTTCCATGTACAGACTTTCAACCCTCTTTAGCTTTATTATATCTATAGATAGATTATACAAGATATTCAGTGTTGCTATTTGCAAAAATTTTTACCCCACCCTGTACTTGACTTAGGCAGTAATTTTGAAGTAGCTTCTTACATTTGTGATACTGAAATCTATGCAGTACCGAAGGTTAAAAACTATTATTTATGGTGACAGAACCCTAAAAAAACGTATCCCTTATCTTCTGAACAGATTACTTACCAGAAACTATCAGCCGTGAAAGGATAAAAAACGACTTAAGTATCATAACCCATAAGGCAATAACTGTATGGAATTGTATGTATCATATTTAACCTAAACCTATTTACAAATTAGTAATTCATTAATTATTAACTCTGTACTATGATGTTTAATAAATAAATAAATAATAAATAAATATTACGGGACAATCTTACACAAATCAACCTAGGCCCACACAGACAAACTGTCCCGACAGTTTTGTGAGACTTAGTTAATTATTGTGTTTATATACTTTGTTTATTAAATAAAATTAAATAAATAATTAAGTATGGTCGAATGTCAACTTGAGAGCGATCTCAGACGTAGGCGCTAAGTAACACGAGTGTCACATTTAATAATAAAGTTGTGTAATAGAGTAGCGAGACGCATGTATGTAATTGACAAAAAAGCTGGATCAAGTACAGCTCACCTTCCAGCCCACCTTCTTAGAGTCGTAGTTTTTGTGTATATTAAGGATTAAGGATGATTCACGCTAGAACGGGCCGTGTCCGGCCCGGGCCGTTTTCTCAGAAAAACGACGGCGTTTTTTCGCGGCCGAGCCATACCTAAGCCCGGCCGAGCCACGGGCGAGGCTCGGAAGCGCCTCGGTGTAGGTACGGCCCGGACGTGGCTCGGCCGGGCTTGGGTATAGCTCGGCCGCGCAAAAACGCCGTCGTTTTTCTGAGAAAACGGCCCGGGCCGGACACGGCCCGTTCTAGCGTGAATCATCCTTTATTTGAATGTTTCTGCGAACTATGTAAAATCTAGGAACTACTACTTAATACTCGCTGCGGCTAAAGCTACGAGTAGTACCTATATACCAATTAAACTTACTTTAATACTAGTCGCTCTGAGTGCTGTGTTTAAAAAAATATTTTTTTAATTTTGTAAGGAGATGGCGGGACGATTTGGACGCGTTCTGGGTTGGCGAGAGCATGCCAGCAATAGGACTGAGTGGAGGAAAATGGGGGAGGCCTTTGCCCAGCAGTGGGACACCCAAACAGGCTATTAATCCACTGCTGGACATAGGCCTCCCCCAAAGAGTGCCAAAGTGACCGGTCCAGTCCTGCGCCACCCGCATCCAGCGGACTCCCGCATCTACATAGTGGCACAGTGTAAAGACTGTAAATAGTAACAGTGGACCGACGCCTTTGACGTTTGCGGATTTGACAACGTCATGTCCCGAGCTACACGTATTCAGCTCGGGCTCGCCCTATACGCCCCTCACACCCCGCACGATTGCCTTGTCTAGACGTCTTCGTTGACTGACTGTATTAGTTTATAGACTGTGATAGTGGTATCTCCGGAATCAATTATCCGATTTCAACAAGGACCATTACGCAAAACTCAGTCGCCAGACACTGGCAGAGTTGACATTTTATCTCGTTCCCACTTGCGGTATTGTCTATGCATGCATCCTTGTCACTCATTTGACAATCCACTGTGCATGTGTGTGTGAATCCCTATCTTCCTCTACTGGTTTACGGTTTATGCTACTGCTGCACTCTGGCGGCAGAAAATTGCAGTATTCATCCCTATTATTTCACTGGACTTTATATATAATGGACTTTATGTAGAACGGAAGCTGTGCGGGCAGCTAAGTAGTATATTCCAATAAAGGTGTTACATACTGATGAACATCTTCTTCCTTTTTTTTTTTTTTATTTATTTATGAGCTTTTTCGCTATTGCGAATATATCGCTCGATTAGTACCTCTTATCTTAATTAACAAAGTTGTACACTTATACTAATTATTTTACAATGTAAACAAATTTATCTGTCCTTCAGACCATATTTTACAAGCTCTAATATCTTTCCGACCATCTCAGACATTGGATTGGATAAATAGCTATTGCATAATCCGATGGAACTGCCCTTGAATATCTGTCGCCTAATTGCACCATTTCGGACACATTCCATTAATACATGGTAAACATCTTCTACGCGATTACACGCACTGCATAACGGCGAATTTACATCTTCTTCTTCTTATTTAAGAGCTAGGCTCTTGTCGGTGGAGTAATTTCCAACTTGTTCTACATTCTGCCTTTCTTTTTATTTCTCTGTACGATGAAGCGTTTATTTTCTCTTTTATTTGCTCCATGTAAGATATCCTCGGCCCCCTTTTTCTTTTCCCTTCTATTTTTCCCTCTATTTTTGTTTTCATCCAGTCGTCGTGGCGTAACATGTGTCCTATCATTTTTCCTCTCCTGTTTTCAATCATTTCTATCAGATTTCTTTTTTCATTGACTAAATCCAGAACCTCCTCATTAGTTTTCTTTTCCGTCCAACTGACCCTTTCTAACCTCCTCCAACACCACATTTCTAACGCCGCCAGTCTGTCTCTGTCCCGTTGCGTCATGATCCACGTTTCGCAGCCGTAGAGTGATATGCTCCAGATGTACACTTTAACCAGTTTCTTCCTAGTGCGACTTGCTATTCTGATGAAAATACACAGAAAAAAGAAAGCGGCCAAGTGCGAGTCGGACTCGCACATGAAGGGTTCCGTGAAATAAATTGCGGTTTACGATTTATGACGTATTAAAAAAAAACTACTTACTAGATCTCGTTAAAACTAATTTTCAGTGGAAGTTTGCATGGTAATGTACATCATATATTTTTTTTAGTTTTATCATTCTCTTATTTTAGAAGTTACAGGGGGGGGACACACATTTTACCACTTTGGAAGTGTCTCTCGCGCAAACTATTCAGTTTAGAAAAAAATGATATTAGAAACCTCAATATCATTTTTGAAGACCTATCCTATAGATACCCCACACGTATAGGTTTGATGAAAAATGTTTTTTTGAGTTTCAGTTCTGAGTATGGGGACCCCTAAAACTTAATGTTTTTTTTCGATTTTTGTGTGAAAATCTTAATGCGGTTCACAGAATACATCTACTTACCAAGTTTCAACAGTATAGCTCTTATAGTTTCGGAAAAAAGTGGCTGTGACATACGGACGGACAGACAGACAGACAGACAGACGGACGGACATGACGAATCTATAAGGGTTCCGTTTTTTGCCATTTGGCTACGGAACCCTAAAAATAGGCATCTTGGAGCAAATTTATCAAATACTTATACACCCAAGTTCTATAAAATATTATACTTTTCTATAGACGGGTACGGGGACGGGATTGAAGTACTGTTTTATGCAAAATATGGACTGAAATAGCTTACAACTGTTTTATGAAAGAGTGGTAGAGTGTACATTAACTTGACTGACGTACCAAACTACAGTTCAAGACAAATAAACAATAAACGTAAATATACACAAAACATACCTAAGTACCTAACGCATAAGTTTTGGCGCTGTTTTATTAATTTCAGCCGAAGCAGAGCTGTTACCATGTAAATAGAAATTCGATGTTCGGGTAACCCCGTCTCTATCGCACTTACTATACTTGAGTGAGAGATGAAGATATACGAACTTCGAATTGCGACTTTCATGGTAGCGCCGTAGTTGCAAAACTCACGGCAAGTTGTTCACCTGAAAGCGAGACATAGTAACGATTGCTAGGCCAGTATTTTGTCCTAACAAGAAACGATATAATTATTTAATCATTCTACCAACTCAAAATAATAATGTAAACAGCGGAATGTAGACCGCAGTGAAGTTGTGACGAATTTTAATTTTTAATTATTGTTGATTTACGTGCCTTAGTATGCCGCATCGACTAGCAGGTCCTTCTAAAAGTTCTTCCAAGAAATTCCAGATTCTTTGGGCGGTGATATTTTGTACCTCTTCTGGGTGCACGATGAATGGTCGCTTTAGGAACGTACCTACTTTTTATCTGCATGAGTGGTCCGCAGGAGCAGAGTAAGTAAGTATACTGCATTGCTGTTTCCACTGTCTCCTGGCAGAAACCAGAAGAAAAACTAATATAAACTAAAAATAATTAGTAGGTATGTATAGTATATATATGAAGATCGGTACGTTTGCAGAAAGTAAGTAGTTGTGTACATGTAGTTGTAGGTCCCTACTATGTCACATACATTTTCAAGTGGTTAATGAAACTTCGGTGGGTAGATTCAATTCGTACTTGATAGAATTTAAGGTGCAAAGCTAAGAAAATTTATTACAAAGCCCAATTAACTACACTCTTGAATATTTTAGAACTATAAGTTTAGGATACCGCAGAAATAAGATGAATAATGATGATGATGAAGACATATAAGTAGAAGGCCGAAATAGAAGGAAAAGCCAGTTACTAAAAAGTTATATGATTTGCTACTAATTACATCTATACATATAATAAAGCTGTAGAGGGTCGAAACTTGACTGGAAAGTAAAAACATCCCTATTGAAAC
Source organism: Epinotia brunnichana (assembly GCA_963854355.1). Classification (NCBI taxonomy): domain Eukaryota; kingdom Metazoa; phylum Arthropoda; class Insecta; order Lepidoptera; family Tortricidae; genus Epinotia; species Epinotia brunnichana. Next base: position 26,275,212 of record OY977951.1, on the reverse strand, counting down.
TTTCAGCAATGTATAGATAAAACGTGAAAAATATGGGATGAAAAATAGGCGCTGAGGTGACTAGAGACTAGATATAATGTTGCGAGAGCGGGATTATAACAGTTTCATTGCCATGGTAACACGTTGTCACCATATTCGAAAATTCATTGTGTTCTTACAACTCATACGTAGCCCGGTGTTTAAAATTGTTAGGGAGACTTAAAATTGTTACTAGCTAGCAATTAAATTTTCTGAAGATAAAATAAAACTGCTTGGTTTGCTGCTCTACATTCGGACAGACTTAATTTGTTTCATAATTTGCAACTAAAAAACGACTTCAAATCAATACTTTGTTGTACCACATGCATGCACTTCCTGTTAACTTTACCTCACAGAGTCTTTCCAAAAGCAAATGTTTGGGTTTTTACAGAAAGAAGTTAAGTATAGGGGCGCAATGCCACAGTTATCTACCGAATGTCAAGAAAATTTTATGAATGGGTCTATAGTATTTAAAATCATATTTCCCACCAAATATTATCTGCTTTGACTTAAGGTTGACTGACAGATAATGCTTTGTGGCATTAACCCCAGCTGTTGCAATAAAGATAAAATAACTAAAATTAAATATTATTGACGATGACGACATTTGTGAGGGTGTTTTGATTGAAAGAGAATTTGAACCGATACACGCATAATTCGCATAAACTATGATAAATCGTTAATTACAAATTATCCAGTAGTATGGCTTTAGACATGAAAATAACACTAGGTACATGTTATTTATACGCGTACGAAGTCGCGGGCAGAAGCTAGTTGAAAATAAAACACACCTATTTCCGTGGTAAAGCAACTTGCTTTTTACTACTCTATCCGTTCGTTACGGTCCTTATTTATATTATTTCTTAGAGAATTGAGATCTAAAAGTACGGGCTACTTGCTGAGGTTCCGGGTGCAAGAAGTACTAGCCTAACTATGAACGCTACATGATCACTACCATTGGCTCTTGTCCGTGGAGCAGAGCAATCTCCATGTATTTATTTTTGTGCCTTTTCTTTGACTTTTTTTAGACCACGTCGGTGGCAAACAAGCTCACGACACACCAGATGGTAAACGGTAACCGTAGCCTATGGACGCTTGCGACGTAGGACCGGAAAACCCCTTTTCAGGCTTAAACCTTTCAATTTGGTAGCCCTATCAATTTGGTAACCTAATGCTAAGGTAACCTTACTGATAGGGTTACCCTATTGTGAAGGTAAGCATATTAACCCTATTGAGATAGGGTTTTGTTTAGGGTTAACTTTAGGTTACCTTATGGTTACCACATCCGTCCGATATGTTTACCCTATTAGTTTACCTTATCATAAGGCTACCATTATGGATTGGGTTTTAAAAATAACTTGATCTGTGTTCCGGTTCCTGCTTGCGACTCTTGGGGCGTTACATGCGCGTTACCGACCCTTTAGAAAGAAAGAAAGAAAGAAAACATTTATTTACTACACAAAAGACACACAGAGACAAAGGGAGTAGGCATACATTACAATTTAACACATATTGTGTGTGCCTTCGCGGCAGTAAATAGGTCGCTGTCTCAGCATTATGCCGAGGTGTCAGACAGACACCTACAGCGCTGATTTTCAGACAGCACCGTGCGTGACTCACGGAACGCAACACAACATAAGACCATTGATAAACACATAATTATTGTATACACATAATCTATACATATAATAAAGCTGAAGAGGGTCGAAAGTCTGTACATGGAAGATATTCGAAAAAAACAATTTTTTTTCGAATATCTTCCATGTACAGACTTTCGACCCTCTTCAGCTTTATTATATGTATAGATTATGTGTATACAATAATTAGCCAATGCTAGGGATACTTAAAATCGATAACAGAACACGTTCCAACAGTTTTTAGAATTTTTGTCTGTTTGTCTGTTTATCTGTTTATCTGTTTATCTGTTTGTCTGTTTATCTGTTTGTCTGTTTATGTGACCGCGCATCACGTGAAAACGGCTGAACCGATTAAGATGAAATTTGGTATAGAGATAGTTTGAGTCCTGGGGAAGGACTTAGGGTAGTTTTTATCCTGGAAATCAACCCCTAAGGGGATGAAATGGGGGGTGGAAATTTGTATAGAGCTACTTAAACCGCTGCACTGATTTGGATGAAATTTGGTATATAAGTAGTTTGAGTCCCGAGGAAGGTCAAAGGATAGTTTTTATCCCGAAAATCTTCCCTTTAGTGGGTAAAATGGGGGGGGGGGGGGGGGGGTGAAAATTTGGATGTAATCCATTTGGTTTAGAGGTAGTTTAAGTTCTGGGGAAGGACATTGGATAGTTAATATTCTGGAAATCTTCCCCTAAGGGGGTGAAATGGGGGGTGAAATTTTGGATAGACTCCGTTTAGACCAAATTTGGTATAGATATAGTTTGAGTCCCGGATAATGACAATAGATAGTTTGAATACCGAAATTCATCCCCCAAGGGGATGAAATAGGGATGAAAATGTGGATAAATCCCATTTAGTTAAAATTTGGTAAAGAGATGGAAGGAGTCGCTGGGAAGGACAATGCATAGTTTTTATCCTGAAAAATCATCTCCTGAGAGAGTGAAATGAGGGGTGAAAAATTGGATAGAACCGATTTAGATGAAATTTGGTATGGAGATAGTTAAGAGTCCTGGGGAAGGACTTAAAAAAATTATTAGTCCAGAAATCATCTCCTAAGGGGGTCAAATGTGGTATGAAAATTTGGATGGAACCCATTTACGGTATAGCGAGTTGGAGTCTTGGGGAAGGACATAGGATAGTTTACCCTTGAAAATCATCCCCTAAGGGGGTGTAATTGGGGGTGAAAATTTATTTGTGACCCATTTTGATGAAATTTGGTTGAACGATAGTTTGAGTCCCGGAGTATGACAACGGATAGTTTTAATCCCGAAAATCATCCCCTCAGGGATGAAATAGGGGGTGAAAATTTTGTATAAAACCCATTTAGATGAAATTTGGTAAAGATATAGAAGGAGTCCTAGGGAAGGACAATGCATAGTTTTTATCCCGAAAAATCATTTCCTGAGGTGGTGAAATGAGGGTTGAAGATTTCGATAGAACCCATTCAGATGAAATTTGGTATAGAGAGAGGTCTCAGTCCAAGGAAAGAACATAGAATAATTTTTATTCCGGAACACATGAAATGAGGAAATAAGGGGATCACATAAGGGGGTGAGAAATGGTGGATGAAAATTTGGATTGAACCCATTTACGGTATAACGATAGTTAAGGAAGGACATAGGATAGTTTTATCCCGAAAATCATCCCCTAAGAGGGTGTAATTGGGGGTGAAAATTTGTTTGTGACACATTTTGATAAAATTTCGTTGAACGATAGTTTGAGTCCCGGAGTATGACAACGGATGGTTTTAATCCCGAAAATCATCCCCTCAGGGATGAAATAGGGGGTGAAAATTTGGATAAAACCCATTTAGATGAAATTTGGTAAAGATATAGAAGGAGTCCTAGGGAAGGACAATGCATAGTTTTTATCCCGAAAAATCATTTCCTGAGGTGGTGAAATGAGGGTTGAAGATTTCGATAGAACCCATTCAGATGAAATTTGGTATAGAGAGAGGTCTCAGTCCAAGGAAAGAACATAGAATAATTTTTATTCCGGAACACATGAAATGAGGAAATAAGGGGATCACATAAGGGGGTGAGAAATGGTGGATGAAAATTTGGATTGAACCCATTTACGGTATAACGATAGTTAAGGAAGGACATAGGATAGTTTTATCCCGAAAATCATCCCCTAAGAGGGTGTAATTGGGGGTGAAAATTTGTTTGTGACACATTTTGATAAAATTTGGTTGAAAGATAGTTTGAGTCCTGGAAAAAGACAAATGATAGTTTCTTTTCCGGAAATCATCCCCTAAGGGGGTGAAATGGGGGTGAAAATTTGGATGTAGCCCATTTAGATGAAATTTGGTATAAAGATAGCTTGAGTCCTGGAGCATTCTCCATGATTTTCGGGATGAAAACTACCCGTTGTCATAACAACGGATAGTTTTTATCCCGAAAATCATCCTCTAAGGAGGTGAAATAGCGGGTGAAAAATTGCATGGAACCCATTTACGGTATATAGCGGTAGTTGGGAGTCCTGGGGAATAGGAACATTACATAGGTAAATATATGTATGTGACGTTCCAAGGGTAAAGGTACCTTATGGCGGTAGTTTCGAAGATGTTTTCTAAAACGGGGTAATAAATACGTTTTATTATGGCTATTTTGAAAACTATTAGATGTAACATTTTGTTCACGTATCTTTATTTTAAATATAAAATATTTAAATTACAAGTCAGTTAATTTAGTCCTACGGTTTAGTAGAAAAGGTCCTTACGGCCGTGTGATATGAAAATATGCAAAATAATAATGAAAAAAGCCTACATGCATCTATTATGGTGAGGCGGGTCATAGAAACCAAGTTTGCGGCGGAGTCTATTGTGTAAAAAAAGGCGTTCAGAGTAAGCTAATCTATAAAATCATGCAACTCAGCCATAATGACCCTTTCCTTCATACAATCCATACTAATATTACAAATGCGAAAGTAACTCTGTCTGTCTGTTAACTTTTCTTCCTTAATTTGGTTGAAATGAAATTTGGTGTAGAGATACTTTGAATTCCGGGGCCTTCCCAAAGAATCCTTACTAAAGATAGTTTTTATCTGGAAATTCATCATCTAAGGGGGTGAAAAGGGGGGAGAAAGTTACGATATAAACGAGTTCCACGCGGACGAAGTCGCGGGCAAAAGCTAGTAAATAATAAATGTAATAAATTTGTAAAATATGTACCAGTAGCCAAATGGGATAGTAAGAATGTATACACCTCAAACGTGTAAGTTTTGAATGCACTTCGTTAAAATCAGAAATATTATTTAAATTTAGCTTTTATTCTCCAAAAAAAAACAGTAATCTCATTCCTATGAAATTATTATAATTGGGAAAGAACCAGTAAATGACCAATAACATAATAATTTTGTAACGAATTCACCCGTATTATAAAAAAAAAACTGAAGCTTCAGGGTGAAGCTTCGTAGAGTGACTGACGAAACTGAGTTTGATTTTACACCTTTCTTGAAGAACCACATACTGTAGTCCCTCGGGAAAACCTCGACAGAGAGCTCATTTCATTACAGTACCGGAGCGTTCGAGTTTACTTTTTCCTTGTTTTTATCCATATGTGTTCTCATTGACCTCACTTTCTTTGGCTCATCTACAAAAGTAAAAAAAAAAAAAAAAAATGTATCTTCGTGTTGTCAATTTTCCATTTGTGCTGATTGACAGTAAATCGTTTTAATAAACGCTACACCACAACATTTTATTGAACAGGTAAATTGCGGCGTTAGTACGAAGTTGGAATACTTACTGGCAGTAATATCCTAACTGTGCGTCGCCGCTCGTCTGGAGCGGTCCATTGTTGTCTTTGTATCTAAAATGCAGTTTCCGGAAACTGTGATCAGTGTGATCACACCATTTATTGAGCACTATGCCTAGTGGCAGTGGGCACATTGCACGTAGAACCGATGGCCGTTGGGGCGCAAAGGTTCTCGGGTGGCGACCACGTACCGGAAGGCGCGGCGTGGGTAGGCACAAGGTGGACTGATGACCAGGTAAAGGTCGCGGGAGTCCGCTGGATGCGGGTGGCGCAGGACCGGCCATTGTGGCACTCTTTGGGGGAGGCCTATGTCCAGAAGTGGACGTCTTTTAGCTGATATGATGATGATGATGATGATGATACCTACCGATAGAAACGGTAGGTAGTGAAGCCGATCTCTTGAGAAACTGTGTACTTTTAATTATTACCTACGTGCCTACCTGCTTCTATCGAGACTTTAAGGGTGAGATGTTGGTTTAACTTTGTATACCTTCATAGTCTTTCAAGCACGATTTTCATCTCATATTATTGTTATAGATATTTGCAAACTCCGCTTGAAGAAATATATTAAAATTATCTGCATGGGCACTATTTCTAATTGGGAAGGGTCAATTCTCCGATAAATAATTCCGTATTTCACTATTTCGAAAACCATGTTCTAGGTACTCAAGTAATTTAACAGTTTTCTGGGTAAAATAACAACCTAACCTCCCCTTAGGTAATGATGGTTTGATAATCATGTAATAGCGCACACTGTATATGAATACACTTTTTTGTATTTTTTTGTACACCTATCCTAAATTATATGTTTTCTAAAATCATCTCCACCGTTTTCGCGTGTACTAAAACTTTGGAAAGCTATAGAACAAGTGACTTTTCGGGTTTTTGGGTGTCACGCTACTTTGGCCAAAAACATTTGTATGAAAATTATGTTTAAACGTTTACCCATGATAGTGATTTTCTACCAGGAACACAACACCACATACCTCATAGCAGTAATAATAATATTATAAATAAATATTAGGGGTCAATCTTACACATATTGAACTAGACATACATAGAAAACATCCAAGACTCATCACACAAATAGTTGCCCTTACCGGGATTCGAACCCAGGACATTCAGCTTCGTAGGCAGTGTCACTACCCACTATTAGGGTAACCGGTCGACTAAATGACTAGCTATAACCCGCAAAACTTAACTTGAGTCTACTGATGTGCCGACGGAAAATTTCCTATGTTGCGAAATGTTTCTGCAATGTAACATATGAAAGTTTCGGAAATTTTCCTCATTTTTGTATGGGAATTGAAACTTTCCATTTCTAACATAGCAATTTATGTACTGAGAAGCATAAAACTGTAACTCTTCTACATAGTGTATAAGAGTTACATTTGAATGCTTCTCAGTACGTTAATTTCCTTAATTCCTTGTGAAAAGTTCTAGAAATTTCCGAAAACTTTTCCAACTTTTTGGGAACTAACCGCAATTTGCACATCACTACATGAGACCTCGTCCGTATGACGTTTTAATACGCGCTCGAGTCTCAAGTTAACTCTTGCGGGATATACGTATAGGTTGAGCTCTGTAATAGGAGCAAATATTCAAAAGGACGCTTCCTTAGAGCATTTGCAGTAACCCCTTGTGTCCCATTCATTTTATTTATTTTTGGATTCGGAGAGATTTTGATCTAAAGTTATGACCTCCAAGTAATGTATCTTGGCACCACGAGATCATATCACGGCAGTCAATGCAGATTTTGAGGTCACATCATGTTATGAATGAGTCATAAGAGTTTATGCATTTTAATTTTCAAAAGATATTTTTGTGATTTTAAAATTTTTATTTAATTTTTTTTGCTTTTTAAATAAAAAGTTACTTTTATAGCACTCCAGAAAAGTTAAAAAAAAATACAAGTAATCTTATTTTAAAGATTTTTTTTACTTTTTTTTTTAATTTAAGCCATTTGGAAATAATTGTTCACTAGCTTAGTAATCCACCGATAAATTATTTGCTCCTGTTAAACCCTTTTCTATAGGGATGGCAGTATTTCAGCAATATCTCGTAAACCTTTGAACCGATCTTGTTCAAAATAATTTTCGGTGAAAGAATTTAATAAGCACTATTGTCCATGACTTTAAACAAAATTCATACCGTTTCATAATTAGAAGGGGGGGGGGGCACGATTTTGTGACTTACGGGACGATTAGGTATTTTCTGTTACTTGTATGGAGAGTAACCCAAAAAAAATTCTATGTAGCGTTTAACAAAATACACCTATCCTCCAAATTTTATTCAAATACACCTTATAATTTTCGAGTAAAATGCCTGTGACAGACGGACAGACAGGCAGACGGGCATGACGAAACTATAAGGGCTCCGTTTTTGCCAGTTTGTCTCCGGAACCCTAAAAATCGGATTAGACTTGTCAAGTGTGTCGGGAACATTACTGGTAGAAGTTCCTATGCCATCAGAAGACTGCTATAAGCACTATAAGTGTTTACTCCGAAAGTTTTCCATGGTTCGTTGCTTAACCCATTCACTGCTAACAAAATTCATAGCTCTACGCTCGTACCCGATGCCGTGGTTTTCCTGCTAAGTAGAGGAAAGCGCCAGAAGAGCGCCCGCTTGGCAGTGAATGTGTTTAAAACATTTTGTGAAAAATTATTGTCATCATCTTCCTAGCGTTATTCCCGGTTGTGCCCCAAAGGGCCCCGGGGTCCGTTTTGATACCTAATCCCATTGGCATTAGTTTAACGAAAGCGACTGCCATCTGATCTGTCAACCCAGAGGGAAAACTAGACCTTATTGAGATTAGACCGGTTTCCTCACGATGTTTTCCTTCACCGAAAAGCTAACGGTAAATATTCCGTACATAAGTTCTGAGGAACTCATTGGTACGAGCCGGGATTCAAACCCACGACCGCCGCTTGACAGCCGCATGCCTGAACCACTAGGCTACCGTAGCTTCTTGTGAAACATTATTGTACAAGCTTTTATTGCCGACTGTACTTTTTTGCATAGTTCCAATGAACAAAAACCCGAGGGTTATCTTCTTTAGTTTAGGAGTTGCTATGGCCAACTCGGTGGTGCCATAATAGTTCGTTGTCACCGTACTTGCACAAGTAAGTATGCAACATTTCAGCAAAATCGGAAACCAGAGTAGCTGAAAAATGGGTATATAAGGGCAACTTATTTTTTTTCACTACTCATGCTCGCAAAGTTCGCCTTTGTGCTGGATGTAGGTATGCTGCACAAAATGCCACTTTTATGCTCTAGTGCACAAAGTAAAATTGCTTTAAAGACTAAGATAATCGGGCCTAACAGCCACGCACACAATTAAACTTCGTAGATAAAACTAGTCATTTGATTTGATTTGCTTTAATAAATTTCACGTCCGTGTTTTCCATTACTAAATTAATAAAACCAGATAAAATGGGAGTCAATTATTATTTTAAAATGTATTGAACCATTAAATGGCTTGGCAGTATGAAGTACTAGTACCTATACCTAAGTCTAATATCACGTGTCAAAAATTAAACATAAACTTTAAAATGTTAAGTGACGGGAATGAGCTATTATTTTATTTTATTTCGCAATCGAAGTGAAAAGCAGTGTGTATAACTCGGGCAAAAATTAGCCATTTAACCCCTCGACTAACTATCCACCCTCGCCGGTAGCTCGGGTGAATATAAACGTCTCAGGTTAAATAGCTCGTTTTATGCGCTTGTTGTACAATCTACTATTTACTACTTCACTGGTAAACAAGCGTACGGTAAGCGTGACCGTGGCCTATGTACTTTTTCTTTTTATTTCGTTCTCTGCTTATCGGTTATCAGTCGATGTGTGGATTAGTACATGGCATCTACTCTCTATTTTGTAGTTCTGGACGGTCAGTTGTTGTGCAAATAAACTATTATTGGGATGGTAGTCGCTGCTTATATTTTAAGGAAATGTCTCGGAGTTCTTCCTTTACTGTGCCTATTGCTATCACCAGTGATGCAGTTCACTGTTAGTAATATACCTACCACTTTCGCTATTGATATCAGGATCTTGTTTGAGTAACATGCGCTGCCCCACAATTGCACGCCATAACATCCTACATACTTATGAGGACTGTTAGTTAAATAGGCCTAAATTAGGATTCGTTTAGTAAGGGTTAAAGTTCGTCACCCTCCAATAGGTCATCGTAACCGCGCTCGCGGCAGGCTGTGTGCAGACAGTGTGCCTCATTGGGATTACCCGGCTGAATCACGCGCCCGCAGAAACATACACAGTCTACTTGCTAAGCTTATTTTAGCATGGTTAACCGGATAAATTTAATAGGCACAACATACTATTAGTAACCCGCTTATTAATTTCTCACGCCTCCTTTCGGAAATGTGACGAAATATGGTCCAAATTGAAGCTTTTATAAAATACAACTGATTCACTGTTTAAACGAGCGTTAGGGAGTTGACCTTACGTTGACCTTACTGTCATTTATCTAAATGTAATTTGTGTGGGAAAATGACAGTCAAATTGTCCTAACGTACGTTTGAAAACTTAGGTACGTAGTCACCCCTCTGGGCAATAGAGTTATTGTTTTGAATAGCAATGTGCATGCGGCATTAGTAAAAAGTAGAGTTTTATGGTACTGCATGATTCTAAGTATTAAATAGGTACCTTAGGTAAATTTTGATTTTCAAATTGTTTATAAGTGCTTCTAAGCGTGTTTAGGCGTTAAAAACGCTTAACACGCTTAGAAGCTAACTTTCCACCAAGAAAGGACGCGTTAAAATTATAACGTCTAAAATAATTGTAATTAAACATAATTAACTACAACTTAGAAAAGTTGATAAACCCCCGACATTTTCATTTGTTGAAACCGAAAAAAACCGCATTCAAATCGGTCCATTCGTTTAGAAGCTACGATGCCACATACAGACACACACACACACACACACACACACACACACACACACACACACACACACATACACATACACATACACACAGACACGTCAAACTTATAACATCACACTTTTTACGTCGGGGATTAAAAATAGTTTTCTTGTTTCTTCGCCGAAATTCATATCCGCCGAAACTCACGTATCAAAAGTCATAATGTAGGATCATATATCATAATATCCAGAATCCCAACCTAATCGATTGTCCCATTTAACAACACATGTTCTTTGCGTGTGACGACTGAAGAATGGCTGAAAGCTTGAAACACGTAGGTACTTACAGCTTCGCGATTTTGCTTTACCTATTACTTTTATTAGAATGACATACTGTCATCGACACACACAAAGCTTTTTTAAAGGTATTAATATAACTTATTTTATTACTTACGGATTTCGTACGAAATTAAGTCAGTAGTCCTTCATAATCATAATTACCTGACAATTTTTCAGCCACTTGCAAGTATCCGACTAAACAGAAATTTTACAACCATACTAGTATAATAAATGCGAAAGTATGTCTGTCTGTATATCTGTAGGTAACAGACATACTTCACGCTTAAACCGCTGAACTGATTGAGATAAAATCTGGTATGGAGATAGTTTGACATAGGATAGTTTTTACCCCGGAAATCATCCCCCAAGGGAGTGAAATGGGAGCTAAAAGTTTGTATGGAGCTACGATATATCCGAGTTTCACGCGGACGGAGTCGCGGGCAGAAACTAGTACTTATACATATAAGTCCGGAAACCATGCAATATTATGTCACCACCGACTTGAACTGACAATGGAGACAGCAGGTGACATACCAAAACAACTTCGGTAAACCCATCGTGTTTGGACTTATATGATCCCCCTCTGACTGAGCATAAAAGGTAGCCAGCAATAAAAGCTTTATTAAAAGACATTTTTTTTCTCAAACATGCAATGGAATATTGACGTTGTATTCTTTATAAGTATGGCTTCGACGTTTCACATTTTGGTTGCGGCAAGACCAGGGGGCCGATTTTTGACTTTCGAGCGCTCGAAAATTAAATAAAAGTATATATTTTTTTGTAGTGATAAAATTGCAGGCACATACTTTCTACCGATATAATTAAATACGAGTGGACAATGCCACTCGTTTTTAAATTTTCTATCGCTATTTCAAAATAGCATTTCATAATTTTTGACCGTTTTCGAGTGAAAAAGTCGAGCGCTCGAAAGTCAAAAATCGGTCCCCTGATACCCGTAATGGAATTTCATACAAAAGTTTTTTTGTTTGGAGTTGTTTTTCAATATTTGGAGTTTATTTTTATTTTATTTCATTGCATGTTTGAGAAAAGCACTACGCTCGTCCCTCTATCTATTTGGCTGGCAATCCCTATTTTCCCGGCATCTGCAGCAATGCATTTCTTCTGAAACTTAATAAACATTATCCAAACATTCCCTCTCTATAAATGTATTTACATATGATTCATAAACAACTTTACTAGTGGGTTGTTAGTGATTTATATTTTCGAGTGTTCCTAAACTATCTGTTTATCTTTTATTAGCGTGTATCGTTAGTTCCAAGCAGGCTATTTAGCTGACACAGAATTGTCTAACGTTCTGTCCACTACACACATAATTGCGTACCCTCCGCCCTTAAATTGAAATAGCGTACTTTTAGCGCACTCTTCGTAAACCAATAAAGGCTAGCGGCGCGCCGCGGCGCCGCCTGTCGTCTCGTCGGGGTTATCGACTTGACGACTGTCGACTTGTGACGTCATTGTTACCACTGCATCAATAGGGAACATTACGCAAAGCTCTGCGTAGGGGGCGACACTAACACAACCCGTAAACAAACCGCCATGACGTACAATGTCATATTTATTTACCTAACAAACAATAACGAATAATTGATGAAAACGCGTTAAACTACAATCGTTTTATTATCATTTGTGTGTAAAATACCTGTACTGTGATATTAAAATGGCATCCTATAGCTATTTAAAGGTGGATGAGGGCTTTTTTTTGCTTTACGACGTATTGCCGTTTCCCATAGTTTTCGTATCATCGTTTCCTTAGGAAATGAATGATGCCCTACATTCTTGAATCCAATTACGCAGCACTGATGCATTTTATTTATTGAAATATTTGACCCAGTGCTTTGAAGGACTTGTAAAAGTTGTCAAAAAAACTGTTTACTAATTGTGATAGTGCTGCACTCTGGCGGCAGAACATTGCAGTAATGTTCCCTATTGCTTTTAGGGTGGACCGCCAAGGAGCGATGTTCTAAGCAGTGTTTTCATAGTTCCAGTAATACCCCGGTTTACACGGTCGCTATATATAGCGGGGGTATTTTTATTATTATAATTATAAATCTTTACGCACAACGGTTCTATCGCATACACACACACACACACACACACGCACACGCACACGCACACGCACACGCACACGCACACGCACACGCACACGCACACGCACACGCACACGCACACGCACACGCACGCACGCACACACACACACGCACACGCACACGCACACGCACACACGCACACACACACACACACACACACACACACACACACACACACACACACACACACACACACACACACACACACACACACACACACACACACACACACACACACACACACACACACACACACACACACACACATGTTTTAGTTTAAATTACTTATATAAAATTGTAATATGCGTTTTATATATATGAATATGAATAGATTTTACTTTTTGTTTAGTTACATGGAATGAACATCAAGGCGCCACTGAAAATCAGCGCTGCGAAATAGGTATCACCATTTCGTGGCACAAAGCTGAGTGGCAGCTATTTTAGCATTTAATCATTATGTCTGTATTTTTTTGTCTTTTATGCTAACGCTAAATGCCGCCTTACGCGGTCACCCGGATTGGTCAAATTTTAAAACAGCATGACAGGGTGGCGTGAGGGGAGAGGATTTGGCGTAAGCACGAATTTTACGAAAGCGACTGCCATCTGACCTTCCAACCCAGAGGGAAAGCTAGACTAAGTATATACCTACTGTAATAGAAGCGCCATACGCGCTCTACCACATGCAGAAGACTTAGAATCTCAAATTAGGAGTCCTGCTTGCATCTTGGCGCTGAAGATTATTTTCACCTCACTAGCTCGGAAAGGCCTTTTTGTATGTTTGTTAACTATTGAGAAAATCGCTTTTTATCCACATGTGAAGAAAGTAGACGTAGAATGTTAAAAGTACTATGACGTAGAACGTTAAATGTTTATTTTTGTTTTTTGTAGGTATATTTTATGACATATTTTTGTTTAACTTTTATTTTCAACTTTTTTAACTTTTTTTAAAACTTTTTTTTACGTTTTTTATTTTGTTTTACCTTTTTTTTAACTTTTTTTATATTTTTTTTAACTTTTTTTACTTTTTTTGTTTTTTTTTTGCTTTCATTTTTACCCTTTTTCTTATTATCCTTGCTGTAGTGAGGTGAAAAGATTTGTGTTATACACGGGTGAAAAGTTATTTTACGTCTCGTGTGTTGAAACACTCGCTACGCTCAGGATTCTATTTTTGAACCACTCGCTTCGCTCGTGGTCAACCATAGAATCCTTTCGCTACCTCGTGTTTCAAATGAACACTCGCAGGTAAAATACAACTTTCCCCCCTTATATAACAAATAACAATTTAAACTCTGTCAAAAATTAAATTTTTGGTCAAGCTTTTATTGTCAACTGTATTTTTTTGCACTGTCATCGAATCAGTTAAGAGGGTGGTTCCAATGAGAAACACGACGGTCTACCTTGTGCAGTTTACTAGTTACTTTGGCCAATCCTTGTCTCGTCTCCTCTGTGTGTATCACTACATATACATCATCAGCCCAGCTTATATATATTGCATTGTCATCTAACTCACACAAGTGTACAAAATTTCATAATGATTCGACATTGGGAAGTTGGTTAAATTTCAGTTCCAAGATTTGACTTAAACAAACATACATACACTAAAATTCAATAAAAGCGTGTAAAAACAGCTGTGTACAACGCTAACGAATCGTATCAAGAGATATGTCGTGTGATAATGGAGCCGCGCACCGCTGACGTCATCAGTCAGCTGAGCGGGTACTATATAGGCGAGTAAGACATGCCGTCCTCGGGGGGTCGCCGGTCACTCCCGCTGTTACTTAGACTGACCGATTCAATTTACACAATGTTTGGAACAGAAGCAGGGGGCCGTTTTTTGACTTTCGAGCGCTCGAAAATTTAATAAACGTAAATACGATTGTACGTAAATACATCCGGAACACCACGCTGCGCTCCAAAACCCAAATAGAAGATGTAGCTCGGAAGGCAGCCAAGTTAAAGTGGGACTGGGCTGGTCACGTCTACCGCATGCCGAATGAGCTGTGGGCCAAAGGGACCACGGAGTGGAAGCCCCAACACTCAAAACGGAGACGCGGTAGACCTCGTCGGCGATGGCGGGATAACTTGGACTCCTTTTTAAAAGACTGGCCAGTTATTGCTCAAGACCGCGATGAATGGAAGGGGAGAGGGGAGGCCTTTGCTCAGCAGTGGGACATAACGGGCTCGATATAATAATATAATAAATACGATTGTAGTGTCATAATTGCAGGCAATTACTTTCTACCGATAGAATTGAATACGAGTGGACAGTACCGCTCGTTTTGCAATTTTCTATGGCTATTTCAAAATAGTATTTCATAATTTTTGTCAGTTTTCGAGTGAAAGAGTCGAGCGCTCGAAAGTCAAAAATTGTATTTATATGTAGGTATAACGAAATGGAGTCATTCGCTGGCAGGTGCGAAATTTGTAAGTATACTTACTTGGCCTTATTACTTTAGCAAGTGTAAACATTTATTTGACATCCACCGACCGACTTAGGCCTTTAGTGGAGATCAGTTAGTAGCAAAGAATAAGATATGATGATCAATCAATCTCAAGAATCAAGAATCTTATCAGGGTGAACCATAAATGTGCAAAGATGTGTTTTCATATAATTTGAAACCTCACATAGCTACTTGACAGCTAGGTGTCAATTACTACAAATGAGAACGTATAATTAGGAACCCGTTTGCCCAAAATCACCCGTCTATCTTTAAAAAAAAATTACTCAGCTCTACGGAACTTATAGTAAAGGTACCTACCTAATAATAATAACATTCTCTTATACATTTATGTATTTCATTTAAATGCAATACATAAAACAGTTTTCGTAAATTCAATAATTATTTTTACTATAGGAATGTAAATCAATTTTGCACAAAAATAACATAATTGCCAATAAATTTACAAAAACAGTTATTGATGAAGTTATTTTACAACTTTTGAAGAGATAGGTAATCGATTATTAATAGGATCCAAGGTGCAAGTGTAACTTTATGGCCATACGCCTGCATAGTAAATGGAAGTTATTGTTTAAACAAATATTTTTTAGCAGAAATTACGTTTTTTTCGCGTCCTGTAAAATCAACATCAATGTAGTTATGTTGATTTTGAAAACATCCCCTCAAATACAGCTCCGTCCGTCCAATCTTTTGTGGATACCGCACACTGCACACCTTTGTCTGACACGTTTTCAATTTAGTTCGATAATGTGCTGGCCCCGTAGCATAGATATCATGCGATAAGTGACAAGATAGAGCATCCGTCCCTGGCTGACACCGTTCGATAGAATGAGACGACGCTCTTATCCTGTCACTTATCGCGTGATAACGCCATCTATGCCTGGTGTGCTGGTGCGTATATACACGTCATTAATCATCAAATGACTTTGGTGCTAGCAATTCACAAGGCCGTATTGACGAGTAAGAAAAGCGTTTGTCAATACCTGTACCTACAACAATTTTATTATTCGTACCTACTTCCCTATTTAATGTAAGTATATAGGTATTACAAAAACACCACTATAAAACTCCGCTTTCTCATCATCGCCTTTATCACTACAATAACACGTGCGAAACTAAACACGCCTTTATAAATTCGCTTTCACAGTCCATATCTTTAGTTCACATGGGAGAAAATTGACACATGAATGTAATACAGCAATGGCTAAAACAATGTCTTTTGATTTGACACGGGACGCGCTAATGGGCTCCTCAACCGGTGACGTCACAGCTTTGTGCTGCATCTGTAGTATCCGATTACTTGTTATCCTTATGTTAAGGCTGGTTTCACACTGAGGGTGTGGCCATTTCTAAACCTCATTTTCCTGTACAAAGAATGACATTTGGATCTATCTGACCTACATACGAAGCGTACTCAATTGACGAGTTTTGCACACTCATAAGGATCCAGCACCGTAATGTGTGACTGTGTGTACCTAACTTAATTTAATTGTGTTTTGAAAATTATGACTTGTAAAATGTACTTTTACCAATAAATATCTGTATTCTGTTAGGTATATAATAGACCAGCTGGACTGTTAGAAAAACCTTCATATCATCTTAGTTAGGCGGACCGAAGTAAAATCACCTTCGATTATGCACTGTTATTACATTACGAATCACAATGTGAAAATATACTTTAGAGTTGATTGGTGAGTCGATTAAGCATAGCTGCTCTGTAGATTAGGTAGGATTCATATACATTGTACAAGAGTGCATGTCCGGAAATTAAAGTATAAAATCTAGCTAGCTCTAAAATGTCAAATGTTTCGAAGACAGATAATCACTTTTTTCTGCTCTGCAACATACTAGCTTCCGCCCGCGACTTCGTCTGCGTGGACCCGGAATAAATACTATTCTATATTTTAATCCAGGCTATAAATTATCTTCGTGCAAAATTTCATCGAAATCGGTTGAGCCGTTTAAGAGTGATTGAGTACCAAACATCCAAACTGATTAAACAGTTTTGCAGGGACATGTATTAGAATAAGTTTTTTATATCTTTGGTTAATAAATAAATAAATATCGAAACATCCAAACATCTAAACATTCAATCATCCAAACATCCAAACTTTCGCATTAATAAATATTAGTTGGATTAGTAGGATTTTTTGGAGTCCAGCCCCATTGTATAGGCATGGACGCTGGATTCCCGGGGAGAGACAGGTAAACACAAATCGAAACAGCCAACGTAATACCGTTGGGTAGTTTCCGATTGCTACACCGCCATCTATCGGTGCGTTGTGGAACGA
This sequence comes from Epinotia brunnichana, assembly GCA_963854355.1. NCBI lineage: Eukaryota > Metazoa > Arthropoda > Insecta > Lepidoptera > Tortricidae > Epinotia > Epinotia brunnichana. The sequence continues at coordinate 26,257,728 of OY977951.1, read as the reverse complement.
ATATAGGTACTATTTACTTGACGAGACATGAATAGGTGTCTAACCTTTAGTGAATCGTCCAATGAAAATGCGCCTGTGCACAATGCAGTCTGCGACGTATTTGTGCAGACTCGGTGCAAATGTGATGAGTGGACGTGGGTTCTGAAGTTTGCACACTTCATCCTGATGCTTAGCTTAAGTTTGTCTGACTATTGTATGTAGTGTGGATCTAGCATGAGAGAGAAAGGACGCCCACACGGATGGATAGCTTTTATTTCCAACCTTAATAGCCTTTTGTCCTATCTTACACGTGGAATGTATGTTTTGCGCAGAATTATTGTCTACAATTTCCTTCCAATCCAATTCCGTTTCATCCAATTTGCCATAAGAGCCAAGGTATAGAAAATGCATTCTGATAAATGCACGCTTTTCATGATATGATGTAACTGAAAATATTGAAAATGTGAAGTTATTTTGGTAACATAATAAGATTCATATTACACCGTAGCACCGGCACCGTACCGGATTCGTGCAACAATGCCTTTACCAACGCCGGAACCTATTTTATAACCCGACTAAATAATGTATTTGTCATAGTACCGCATTTATTGACATTTTACTCAAGTATTTCATATAAATTACGCATAATCATGAATTCATATTTTCACGATTTTCAAATAATATTTTCACTAAACTGCACTGAATCGCGTATTAAAATGTATGTATTCACAAAACTGTCTCGACTTACCTCGCCACTCACCTCTAATACGTCTTGACGCTGACATTCACAACAATTGCTCGTAACTAGAGGTCAGACTTACACTGGTTTCTAAGGCCACATGTCAGTAACCTGTGTGAACACCAGGCCTAGGTCTCCGGGTTGATTAAAGGTCCGGATACAAATTAATTCTGCTTTCCGCCCTCCGCGAGCAGTTACGACGAATTAGGTAAGTAATTTAGTTAATATTGCATTAAAACTAGTGCCATAATTCCGACTGAGTTACTTAATCATAGCTTGGTTTTTATAGCCTGACTCTGACGTCTGAGATGCTCGTATTATTTCAGTTAGGAAATATTAACTGAAAGTTAACTCGAAATAAAAACGAAACTATTTGGGCTGATGGAGAGACTATAATAAGTTTTTCACAGCTCTCATTCAGAAAAATAAGTTTTGGTCCCCGACGAGAGGGAGCAAAATGCTACTTTTCTGTTCAAGCTACTTTTTTAATTTATTCATTGGCTTGTAGCATTTACGCAATGTGCCAATATAATCTTGATAAAATAATCGATTGTAATTTCATCGTAATCGACAAACGTATATATATCATCATGATCATCATCATCATATCAGCCGAAAGACGTCCACTGCTGGACATAGGCCTCCCCAAAGAGTGCCAAAATGACCGGTCCTGCGCCACCCGCATCCAGCTCCCGCGACCTTTACCAGGTCATCAGTCCACCTTGTGGGGGGGCCTACCCACGACGCGCCTTCCGGTACGTGGTCGCCACTCGAGAACCTTTCCGCCCCAACGGCCATCGGTTCTACGTGCAATGTACGTATATATATGAGGATATTTTTTTTCTTTTGTTTGTTCTTCTTTTTTATTTGTTTTTTTTTGTATTTTGTTGTTTTTTTGGTTTTGTTTGTTTTTTATTTTATTAGTTTTTTTTTCGTTTGTTTTTGTTTTTATTTGTTTTTTTTTGTTTGTTGCAGTTTTTGTTGTTTTTTTTTGTTTTTAATTTTTTTTGTTTCTTTGTTCGTTTTTTTATTTTTGTTTGTTTTTTAGTTTCGTTTGTTTTTTGTTTCGTTTTTTTTTGTTTTTTTATTATTTTTTGTTTTAGTTGTTTTTTGTTTGTTTGTTTTTGTTTTGGTTTTTTTGCTGTTTTTTTCTTTTTTGTATTTTTGTTAGATTTTTTTGTTATTTTTTTCGTTTTTCTGTTTTTTTGTATTCTTTATATTTTTTTTCTTTTTTTTTGTAATCTTTTTAGGTTTTTTTCTTATTTTCTTTTTTGTTTCGTTTGTTTTTGGTTACCTATGTTTGTTTTGGTTGGTTTTTTTTTATTTTTTTGTTATTTTTGTTTTTTCTTTTTTTGTCCTTTTTTTTGTTATTATTTGATGTTTTTTTGCAAATGTTTTCCTCATAGTCGGTGTGAAAAGTTACATGTGTCACTCAGGAGCAAAATTATTTTCGTCTTGGGCGTTAACACTTGAATCCCTCACTACGCTCAGGATACTACGTTAGAATCCCTCGCTACGCTCAGGATTCTATTGTAGGATCCCTCGCTACGTTCAGGATTCAATACACCGCCCTCGCCGTAAATATACTATTTTGCTCCCTTGTGACACAAATAACTATTTTAATAATGCCGCAGATCAAATTTTTGTCACACGGTTCATTTTTTGAGATAAGTTACCGTTATAAAACCGGGGGTAAAAGTTTTTTTTTATTGTTACGTATGTATCCACAATGCCACTAAAGTAATTTATTGTGAAGAAATGATACCTGCGATCACATTGAGAATCTATTTAGCATCATCAATATTATCCTTGTAGCGTTTTCGCAGTTGAACCCTACGGTAAGCCTTGACGCTTTGGCACCTATTCCTAAGTTCTAGCGTAGCCCTACAGAGGGTTCACGTAACCTTCCGAACGCGCGTCTCGGTACAATTTAACTGTCAATTTTCCATATAAAAAGTGACATTTAGACCTACCCGACGTTCGTACAATGCGTTACGTGATCGACCTGTAGGTCAATCACGTAACGCATTGTACGCGCGTCTGACAGTAAAATCACATTCTAACTGTCATTTTTCCATATAAAATTGACATTTAAACCTTACAGACGCGCGTAAGAAAAGTTACGTGATCGACCCACTGCTGGTCACGCTACGTGCGTTTATAAAATGAGGTTAGTTTTGTGATCGACACTCCCAGATCACACGCTACGCACGAGTCGAACTATTTCGTGGGTCCGCAATGGACGTTCTTTGTCTGAAATGAAAAGTTTGTGAATCATTGTAAGCCTGCTTTTCAGCAGAACTAAGCTGGGTTTTTATACGAATCGGAGTTACGCTTTGAACCTATGAGAGCGAGCACACAAAAACATTATTAAAGTACAAAGTATAATTATTTTAACTGCATGAATTGGAAAATTATGAAATTAATACTAGAAAACAATCCTTATATTGGATCTTTATTTTCCTTTTTTTAGGGTTCCGTACTCTAAGAGTAGAACGGGACCCTATTACTAAGACTCCGCTGTCCGTCTGTCGTTCTGTCTGTCTGTCTGACTGTCTGTCTGTCTGGCTGTCTGTCTGTCTGTCTGTCTGTCTGTCTGTCTGTCTGTCTGTCTGTATGTCTGTCTGTCTATCTGTCTGTCTGTCACCAGGCTGTATCTCACTGATACCATGATAGTTCCAGTTGAAATTTTCACAGATGATGTATTTCTGTTGCCGCTATAAAAACAGAATAAAATAGATATTTTTTATAGATAATGGTACGGAACCCTTCGTGCGCGAGTCCGACTCACACTTGGCCGGTTTTTACCCCACCCAATTGACAAATGATTTACTTTAAAAACAAAGTTTTAACCGACTTCAAATCAGTAGCCAAATTGCTTCAAGTTTGCCTATAGAATTTGAAGAGTTCCCTCGATTTCTCCAGGGTCCCATCATCGAAACTGGATTTTGGTGATAACGGGACCAATCTGGAAGTATGCTTTCAAACCAAAAATAAATCAAATCGGCCGATAAATTACCGAGTTATGGGGTACCAAACACAAACAAATAAAAAATATATAGAGACGAATTGAGAACCTCCTCCTATTTGAAGTCGGTTAAAAATAACATATAATTATCGAGCCTGCTCACATAATTTCAAGAGAATCGGTTGAAAAAAGCGACCTGTAGAGAAACGGACAGCCGGACATACGAAACAATTTTGGTCCAAGCTAAAACGCAGAACTTCGTCCGCTTTGCTCGCTCGTACAAAAACCACATAAATAAGTTAAAATGATGGCACATATTTTGCTACCGAAATCTCATAGCATGTTTTCCCGAAGGGAGTCGTTACCTTGAGCATGCGTGGAAGATATAAACGCGTCTCTAACACGATCTTATCAAGTATCAATCAAGGCATTCCCTTAAGGGGCTACCCGAGGTTTTCATCGATGTTTGACTAGTTTTGAATCGATACAAATACTTTTGCACTACAGATAGAATTATAAGGCACACGGCTATCGATTTTTCAATCTTTAATGTCCATTTTGGTCTACCATATTTTGAAAGAAATTAATAGTATTTTTTATGATTTTTTTTAAACAGTGTCTAAAAAAACACTCTTTTTGTTACAAGATTGTTGTGAAAGATCTAACATATACGAAATCTACATATTTGGGTTCGTCTCTGATGTCTCAATAAACGTGTGTAGGGTTATGATTTTAAACTAATTAACACAAAAGTTATGGCCAGAAAACCTGTTTTTTGGTCTAAAATTGTTCAACTTTGATGCCACATATCTCGAAGTGATGTTTGAATTAAATATGGGATACTATATTGCTTAAAGCTGTTGTTGTTAATATGATAAACTACAAAAAACATTAGAAAACTAAGGGATTCAGATCGAAGGTCATTGGCGTATGGGATCCCCTTAAGTTATTTGTATCCAGCTTGTCTACGAGTATGTCTCTATTCACGTGTTACGTATGTACTTACCATAGGATATCCCACTCCAGCGGCGCTCAAGCCCCATCCAGCGGCCGCCACCGGTATCGCCCTTAAATCTCAGCACGCGATTCACAAATTATCCACGTCGAGGCTGACGTCCTACTTGCGTCCACCGTGCCCACACGACGTAAGAACCAACCGCCGTAGCACGCAGCGTATACGGCCGTGTAACATGTCCGACTTTAATTGGCACCTAGCTGGTATAGAACGCTATACTAGCGAGAGGCAAAGTTGTGTCAACCCTGTAGTAGGCGCGTTACGCTCTTTCGGCCCGCCGGCCGCTCACCTAGTTCGGATGAACTCTGACCCCGCTAAAGTTCAGACGGCGATCAAAGTTCAAAGTGTGCTGAAAATGTGCCGTAGAATGCAGTGCTGAGGTTTTTCAGCTTAAGGAAGGTTCCTTCGTGGCTAGATGGTTGAGAATTCTTGAATTAAGCCCAACTGCCGTGCGTAGGTACCTAAATTGATTATTCAATTCAATTCAATCGTTTTATTTCAGACCATGTGTTCCATATACTGGTAGTAACGAAATAAACTTAAAACTATGTTAGCAATTATTATAATACATAAAAAAAAAAGAACTGCAGTACTACTTGACATACATCAAAGAAGTTCTGACCCGCTCGATCCAGTGCCACAATATGTTGCAATTAAATCTACTAGCCAATACCTTCAGAATGCCGTTTTGACTTTCCCTGACGCGACCCATCAGCGACGTGGTTAAACACAGATTAATTTATTGGTCTTTTCTGTGGTTAATTGTAATGATATTGGAGCACTTGTTATACGTATTTCAAAAACAAAAAAATTGGATTCTAGAATGTAGTTTGTGTAGCCACTCAGACGTCCAAGGCAACTATAATATCCAAAAAATGATATTGGTTTTGGAGCCGGACGTGTGAGTAGGTAGGTAATAACTTAAATTGGCACAAGTCACATTCTTCATTGCTATGTTGATTTGTTGTACCTATTGTAATTCCGGTCTCGAAAATGTCGTCTACACTTGCGCTTTTAAAATGTTACCTAATAATTATGAAATAGAGTTTCTAGTTACTGCGCTGTGCTCGGCATTTTAGTAATAGTATAACTCTTTATTGGTCAAAATGATATAGAGAAGTTGAGTACAAAGGCGAACTTATTCCTTTGAGGGATCTGTTCTAGTTAATTTTCAGTAGATGAGAGTAGAAAAGAGAAAACGAGTTTTCCCGGAAATGAGAACTAGCTAGATCGATTTTTCGCCCCCGTGAACCCCTGTAGCAGCGTTAAACTCCATTCACAAACAAATAAAGCAAGGATAAAATAGAATATACATATTTAGTACGACTGCTACTGTCTAACAGGCAAACTGCTGGTAGGTGTACTAATGGTGGGTTGCTCTAAACCACTGTCTAACAGGCAAACTGCTGGTCGGTACTAATGGTGGGTTGCCCTAAACCACTGTCTAACAGGCAAACTGCTGGTCGGTACTGATGGTGGGTTGCTCTAACCACTGTCTAACAGGCAAACTGCTGGTAGGTACTAATGGTGGGTTGCTCTAAACCACCGTCTAACAGGCAAACTGCTGGTAGGTACTAATGGTGGGTTGCTCTAAACCACCATCTAACAGGCAAACTGCTGGTAGGTACTAATGGTGGGTTGCTCTAAACCACCGTCTAACAGGCAAACTGCTGGTAGGTACTAATGGTGGGTTGCTCTAAACCACCGTCTAACAGGCAAACTGCTGGTAGGTACTAATGGTGGGTTGCTCTAAACCACTGTCTAACAGGCAAACTGCTGGTAGGTACTAATGGTGGGTTGTTCTAAACCACTGTCTAACAGGCAAACTGCTGGTAGGTACTAATGGTGGGTTGCTCTAAACCACCGTCTAACAGGCAAACTGCTGGTAGATACTAATGGTGGGTTGCTCTAAACCACCGTCTAACAGGCAAACTGCTGGTAGGTACTAATGGTGGGTTGCTCTAAACCACCGTCTAACAGGCAAACTGCTGTTAGGTACTAATGGTGGGTTGCTCTAAACCACCGTCTAACAGGCAAACTGCTGGTAGATACTAATGGTGGGTTGCTCTAAACCACCGTCTAACAGGCAAACTGCTGGTAGGTACTAATGGTGGGTTGCTCTAAACCACTGTCTAACAGGCAAACTGCTGGTAGGTACTAATGGTGGGTTGCTCTAAACCACCGTCTAACAGGCAAACTGCTGGTAGGTACTAATGGTGGGTTGCTCTAAACCACCGTCTAACAGGCAAACTGCTGGTAGATACAAATGGTGGGTTGCTCTAAACCACCGTCTAACAGGCAAACTGCTGGTAGGTACTAATGGTGGGTTGCTCTAAACCACTGTCTAACAGGCAAACTGCTGGTAGGTACTAATGGTGGGTTGCTCTAAACCACTGTCTAACAGGCAAACTGCTGGTAGGTACTAATGGTGGGTTGCTCTAAACCACCGTCTAACAGGCAAACTGCTGGTAGATACTAATGGTGGGTTGCTTTAAACCACTGTCTAACAGGCAAACTGCTGGTAGGTACTAATGGTGGGTTGCTCTAAACCACCGTCTAACAGGCAAACTGCTGGTAGGTACTAATGGTGGGTTGCTCTAAACCACCGTCTAACAGGCAAACTGCTGGTAGGTACTAATGGTGGGTTGCTCTAAACCACCGTCTAACAGGCAAACTGCTGGTAGGTACTAATGGTGGGTTGCTCTAAACCACCGTCTAACAGGCAAACTGCTGGTAGGTACTAATGGTGGGTTGCTCTAAACCACCGTCTAACAGGCAAACTGCTGGTAGGTACTAATGGTGGGTTGCTCTAAACCACCGTCTAACAGGCAAACTGCTGGTAGATATTAATGGTGGGTTGCTCTAAACCACCGTCTAACAGGCAAACTGCTGGTAGGTACTAATGGTGGGTTGCTCTAAACCACTGTCTAACAGGCAAACTGCTGGTAGGTACTAATGGTGGGTTGCTCTAAACCACCGTCTAACAGGCAAACTGCTCGTAGGTACTAATGGTGGGTTGCTCTAAACCACTGTCTAACAGGCAAACTGCTGGTAGGTACTAATGGTGGGTTGTTCTAAACCACTGTCTAACAGGCAAACTACTGGTAGGTACTAATGGTGGGTTGCTCTAAACCACCGTCTAACAGGCAAACTGCTGGTAGATACTAATGGTGGGTTGCTCTAAACCACTGTCTAACAGGCAAACTGCTGGTAGGTACTAATGGTGGGTTGCTCTAAACCACCGTCTAACAGGCAAACTGCTGGTAGGTACTAATGGTGGGTTGCTCTAAACCACCGTCTAACAGGCAAACTGCTGGTAGATACTAATGGTGGGTTGCTCTAAACCACCGTCTAACAGGCAAACTGCTGGTAGGTACTAATGGTGGGTTGCTCTAAACCACTATCTAACAGGCAAACTGCTGGTAGGTACTAATGGTGGGTTGCTCTTAACCACCGTCTAACAGGCAAACTGCTGGTAGGTACTAATGGTGGGTTGCTCTAAACCACCGTCTAACAGGCAAACTGCTGGTAGATACTAAAGGTGGGTTGCTCTAAACCACCGTCTAACAGGCAAACTGCTGGTAGGTACTAATGGTGGGTCGCTCTAAACCACTGTCTAACAGGCAAACTGCTGGTAGGTACTAATGGTGGGTTGCTCTAAACCACTGTCTAACAGGCAAACTGCTGGTAGGTACTAATGGTGGGTTGCTCTAAACCACCGTCTAACAGGCAAACTGCTGGTAGATACTAATGGTGGGTTGCTTTAAACCACTGTCTAACAGGCAAACTGCTGGTAGGTACTAATGATGGGTTGCTCTAAACCACCGTCTAACAGGCAAACTGCTGGTAGGTACTAATGGTGGGTTGCTCTAAACCACCGTCTAACAGGCAAACTGCTGGTAGATACTAATGGTGGGTTGCTCTAAACCACCGTCTAACAGGCAAACTGCTGGTAGGTACTAATGGTGGGTTGCTCTAAACCACTGTCTAACAGGCAAACTGCTGGTAGGTACTAATGGTGGGTTGCTCCAAACCGTCTGCAATCGTAAGGGGTACCTGTTCGTTAAAATTTGAATGTATTTATGGAAAGTTTGACAAGTTTCCGGAATGACAGCTGCCGGCGCCATATTTAACGTTGATCGGTCTGCAATGTACTTACCACCTACTACAGAATCAAAAACATATTTATTGCCACAAAACAACCTTAAATATACGTGGAGATCATAAAATAATACAAAAAAAAATAAAAAAAAAACACTACAAAAACAACTTAAGGGACTAAGTGGGCAATGGGTCCCAGTCTCAGCATGTGCTGGGCAATGCGGGCCGGCGAGTCTTCAGACTGGTCCCTAGTTGGACCTCAATCGGTCACAAATAATAAACAGATCAACAGATGTTCGCGTAGTAGCGAGTCTGTGCGTAGCGCACAGGCACAGAATCAGTAATAGTACTACGTACAGAAGGTTCTCTGTTAACAAATTCCCTGTTTAGGTACCTACGCCAAACGTGCCTAAATGTGGCCATCGCTTTCTATCGCATGCAACGCGCTGCGACCCGTTTTTTTTTCCCGTTTGGCCTGCTGTGCGGCCAGTAACAGATGCGTTACGGTATATCCTCTCTGAGGGCCTTAAGGGCCTCTCAGAGGGACTGCGACCCGTGCGAGCGTCTCGTACCAACGCGCGGCAACTACTAATGGGCCGCCAATTTGGCGGCCGCCGGCATGTACTTGTAGCGGCGCGACGGAATCACAGAGTGAACCGCCCCTGGCACAGGTAGTAGGTACACTAGTCACTGTCTATTATCAGTGGGTGTTCATTTTAGATTGCCGTCCTTACGCGTTTGGTACAGTCGACTGCATAGAAGTGTGTAATATTTGTACTTGTATAAAATGAAACTGCAACCATTACTAGATTGGTCTAAGAATGTTTTATTACTCCAGTCAAGCATAGACATCCTAGAACTAAACCATAAACACAATATATGCTACATCTCTCCTTTTCAAATTAAAATTAAAATAAACTATAATTACAAACAGCTACAGACATAATCATTGAGATACCCAGGAGGTCTAACGTCTCTATTAGATCTCCTAAGTGGAACTTCTGGAGAGGCATCATTAGTGGGTTCCATCTCAGGAGCTCTGGTCAACTCCGCCTCAGGTGGCTGCTGGACAGCAATCTGAGACCAAGCAGACTGCATTGTTGGCTGCACACACTCCTTGCTCCTGTCCACCTTAATGAACCATGAGTTTCTAGTCTTTAAGTTCCCACGGTCATCCTTTATTACTACAGAACGTGGGTTGTCAGTAATTTTGTGTACCGTTGCTGGTTTCCAAATAGTGCTGTTTTCATTCTCTTTATAAAGCACCTTTTGCCCTTCTTTCAAAGAATCACTTCTTATTTTCGAATGCTGATCATAATAAGCTCTGTTTTTGTTACTATTGTTTATTAGCAAATTTTGTATATTAGGATGCAACTTTGGTTTCAATAAGTCCTTTTTTATTGGAAGTTTGGTTCTACAAAGTCTGTTAAACAATAACTCAGCCGGAGATCCTTGAAGACTGACGATTGGAGTATTTCTATATTCTAACAGAAACAATTCAATATCGGTCTTTGTCTCATAAGCTTTTTTTAAAAAACTCTTACAAGTTTGGACTGCCCTTTCTGCAGCTCCATTACTTTGATGGTAGTGAGGACTCGAGAACTTGGTTTTGAAGCCCCATTCAAAGCCAAATTCCCGGAATGCCAATGAGTTAAATGGCATGTTGTCCGAATATATTAATTCAGGAATGCCATGAGTTGAGAATATATCCTTTAAAACGGAAATTGTAGCTTGGGATGTTTTATTACTCCAGTCAATGAGTTTGGCACAGCATCATGTTTCAATTTTATGTCATATGGTTCACTGAACTTACCCAAACCTACAAACAGATCCTCATTTTTGAGAATTAAATCTAATTTTTTGTCCTGTTTCTTCTCAACTGATGAAACTCTTTTCACTAAATTTAAGCGCACACATGTATCACGGCATAGAATCGGCATGGATTTTTCGCTGCCCGCAATACAGAATGTTTCCGTGTATTTTTTTCCATTTACAAGTATGTCAAACGTTGCTAAGCCTTTTACTGGGGTCTTGAAACCATTCCAGCTCTCAAGTGAGGCTGCCGTATCCTTCAGCGGTAGGGGGTTTGATGAAACAATTTTGTCAAACATGAACACGGGTAAAATGTTGACATCAGCCCCAGGGTCGAGTTTAAACTGAACTGAGTTGTTACCTGGCAGTACTACCTCTTGAAACCATGCCAATGAGTCTACTGACATGTTGGATGTGACAGATTCGACATAATAATCCGAATCATCTTGTAGAGTTACCTCATTTACAGCTTTTCCAGAACGACACATCTTTGCAAAATGATGTTTTCTGTTACAGTTGGCACAAGTCTTGTTGTATGCTGGGCATTGACCATAGTTATGATGATACCCACAGTTTGCACACGTCTTCTTCTGGATCAAGTTGGTCCTGGGTGCTGTTATGGCATCTACTTCACTCTTATTTCCTGTTATCTCTTTGACTTGTACATTGGTGATCTCAGATATTCTGAGAGACGAGACAACATCATCTAGTGGTGGGTCTCCTATTTTAATGAGTTTCTTCTGAGATTCAGTGTCACTAGAGCCTAGTACAAGACGGTCTCGTAATATCTCATTCTTGTTTTGGAAATTACAATCATTACACAACATTGTGAGTTCCGTCAGATAACTGTCAAAAGCTTCTCCTATTTTCTGATTTCTGTTGTAAAATAAGTATCTACAATGGAGTATGTTCTTTTTTGGATTGCAATATGTTTCAAAGAATTGAAAAGCCTCCTCAAGTGTTTTAGTGTCATCGCCATTGGTATCAAACGTATTATATACGGTAAGGGCCTCTTCGCCAACAAGATTTAATAAGATGGCGATTTTTCTTGGCTCTTTTATTTCGGAAAGGCCCGCCGCTTCCAAGTATATGTTGAAGGATTGTTTAAACTTCTTGAAATTTTCACTTAAATTACCTACTAAGGATAATTTGGACGGTAAATTATACCCCGTAGCCATGACTGCGCCATGTAATATTTGTACTTGTATAAAATGAAACTGCAACCATTACTAGATTGGTCTAAGAATGTTTTATTACTCCAGTCAAGCATAGACATCCTAGAACTAAACCATAAACACAATATATGCTACAAAGTGTACACTTTTGTACAGACACCTGCATCTGACTAGACAAGGGACCCAAAAATATTTGACACGCTCTAATAGGTCTAGAAATCGAGTTTAGTCAGATATTTTTGAGCGCCTTGTGCACTCATAAATTAAAGCGGGTGACTGCAATGTACTTTATTCTATGGTAACAATACGTTTGGTAAAGCACTTTGACATGCGTGAAAATGTTATGAAAACCTAAAATAAATTTCTTACAGTTGCGGGAAATGAGTCCGACCGTGCTTTCCTAAGCCTATTAATAGGGGCGTAGGTATTAACACAGGTTCTGTACACAAAACCCTTCAAAATAATTAATGAAAAACCCTTCCATCCGCACTTAAAATAAAAGATTTATCTTAGCTGTAAAACTTCCTTCCGATATCCGCTCACACGTTTTTGTATGAATAAAAAAGAGCATATTAAAGTAATCGAGATCCAGAACAATATTTAATCGAGTGCTCAAAAAACATCACTTATTTACAACACAAGAACGCATAGAGCCTCCGCATAAGCTGCTACAACTTTGTACTTTATCACGAGGTGTTAGAATTGAAATTGTAACGAAGTTTCCTTTGAGTTTCTGCGTTTTGGTTTTGAAGGTGCGCGATATTCATCCTGCGTATGGGAACAAAAAAAAAGGAGTAAAAAATGTTGAAATGTGAGGAGCGGAAGCGGCGGGCGGACGTCCCGACCGCAGCCTCCTGCGAGATTCGGCCCTTCACAGACATGTACGTACCTACGCTTGCTGATTCATGTGAGCCTGGTATGTCGTACTTATCAAAAATGCGAATATGCGAATGCAATAAAAGCGGCTTCTTCAAAACGTTTTAAAAGGGACTACTTATGGCGATTTTTTGGCGGTACTTATCGCTGCCCCAATTTTATGAGCTCCCTGCCGAGGTTTTCCCAATGGACTACAGTATGGGGTTCTTCAAAAAAGGAGTGTATAAATTCTTAAAGGCTCGGCAACGCGCATGTAACACCCCTGGAGTTGCAAGCGTCCATAGGCTACGGTAATCACTTACCATCAGGTGGGCCGTAAGCTTGTTTGCCATAGACGTGGTATAAAAATAATAAAAATTATAGGGTTCTATGTTGCACTTTTATCAACTTTAAATTTGAAGTTTCTCAGAGTGACACTAGGTCTAAATTGAAGTACTCCGACAATGTTACATAGAATATATAGTATTGGGGCAGCGTTATGTAGTAAGGCGTCTTCAAATTATAAAAAACTCGTACCTACTTAATAAATAGATATAAAAAGGTAATGCAATAAATACTTATATAGAGAAAATAGCATCCTTACTTCTAAAATCCGTTTATAAAAGTACCGCAAGAGGGTTGAATGTGGCTCAGAATTTTCACTTTTATTATTATAGGTACATATTAACAGCCTCCTGAATACGGAGTGAGTGCTCAATAATGCAACACTTAATTTAAAATACTTTATCTTTAGCTACATATATTTACTAACATAGGATTAAGGAAACTACTGACAAACTGTGGATCTTGTTGTATGAATAAATACATTATATTATTATTATTATATTACACGTAAACAACACAAGATGAGACAGTTTTTCTAGCTCTACGGATATTTGCTAAATAGCAGTGGGGTACACGATTTGACAAAGTCTCAGAACAAAATATGCTCTGATTTTGCGATTTTGGAAAGGTCGTGTCGATTGAGAAACTATCCTATATTTTAATCCAGGCTCTAAGCGTGATGGAGTAACAAACATCTAAATATCCAAACATCCAAACTTTCTCCTTTATAATATTAGTAGGATCATTTCCAGCAGACGAGAAGCAGAGAACCATTTCGATGAGTGACGTCACTTAGCCCTACATTTATACCTTCCTAGAGATTAATTCCAGCTACACTTTTTAGGTCACTTCTGCGTCCCTGCTGCTGTAGTTAATTAATAGCACCTAATAACAAGAGATTTCGATTTCGACTACGTGAGTTAGCTTTCAAATTGGAAATAGTATTGATAGCAAATAACGTAGGTGGGTAAGGCCGTAGATTTTGCCACTTAGTAACATTGAGTAACATAGATACCTACTTCTATGTTACGGTGACGTAGAAGTACACTAAATTGCAGGATTTGTATAAATGTCAACGTTACGATACAATACAATCAACGTTACCGGTAACATATAATTAACATAGAAGTAACGTAGAAGCGAGATTGTTTAGGTTATAATTGATCATAAATCAATAATTTGAGCTAATTTAGAAACAAAAAACACACGTTGTGCATGGTTTATGCACTTAAGGATATTTTTATATGAAATAGGTGTAATAAAAAATTTACCTTTCAAATCGTCCAAATTCACTTATTTTTTTTTATTAAAAATCTACATGTGGAATTGTGGTAATGTAAAAAAATTGTAACGTAGTTTCATGAATTTATCGCAATTTTAAATGTTGTACCCGTATTTTTGTTCCTAAGCAAAAATACGGGTAGGTACAACATATAAAATTGCTATAAATTCAGGATATCTGCTTCTTTTTAAAGATCAAAATTACGATGTAGTTACTTAACTTTAAGTTACTTATTTATGTTGGTTCTAGTGAATTTGACTTTCAATAGAAAAAAATATAAATTTTGTAGTTCCGAGTTAATTGGATCCATTAAAAAGACAGCGAGTTTTTTGCTAAATTTGGAGGACTGGACGAATTGAACTCACTCTAGTAGTAGAAGTTAGTTAGTGTAGTATGGTGATATAGCTAATAAGGGCTCGTGCACAAATCACGCGAGGTTTTTTCTCGTCTCGACTCGTTTATATCTAATAATTTCCCCCATACAAACTTTGCACCCCTATTTAACCCGCTTAGGGGTGGGTTTTTCCAAAAACCTTAAATTACTTTTCTTGTATTGTAATAAGGGGTCCATACACAAAATGTCAAGTCTCTCAATTAGCATTTTATTCCATCCCCATACAAACTTTCAACCCCCTTTTTACCCCCTTGGGGATAGAATTTTCAAAAATCCCTTCTTAAGCCCACGCTACGTTATAACCGATGGTTATGCCTGCATGACATAACTAAACGTGTGTATGACATAACTGAACGTTTGTATGACATAACTGAACGTGTGTATGACATAACTGAACGTGTGTATGACATAACTGAACGTGTGTATGACATAATTGAACGTGTTTATGACATAACTGAACGTGTGTATGACATAACTAAACGTGTGTATGACATAACTGAACGTGTGTATGATATAACTGAACGTATGTATGACATAACTGAACGTGTGTATGACATAACTGAACGTGTGTATGACATAACTGAACGTGTGTATGACATAACTGAACGTGTGTATGACATAACTGAACGTGTGTATGACATAACTGAACGCGTGTATGCACAGTTATGCCTTCACAAACGAACTGTGCAGGCATAACCATCGGTTATAATATAACCTAGCATGGGTGGCCGGCTTTAGTGGGTACTTTGGTTATATAAACTGCCTATTGCGCAAAAACATTTCTAGGTTCAATGGTTTGGGCTCGGCGTTGATTGAAGTGAGTGAGTGAGTCAGTAAGGACTTTTACGTTTTACCTATATATAGCTTTTTGTGCTTTAAAAATGATAAGTATACGTCTTCATAACTAAGTATAATGGAAATAATAGTAGAATATTAAATAAATAATCATTACCTTCCTAAAAAGTAAACAGAACTTAGTTGCAAATATCTTTTATTTATTTAAGTACTTATTAGGTAAAAACATAGTTATATTCATTATGTTATGAAAACATCTTGTGATAAAAATAAAGAGTGACTCAAGTAGGTATGTCTTAATCTATACTTGCAAATAACGAAGAAATTCAGTAGAAATAAGTATCACATTTATGTTATAATTATAAATAACTAAGAGGTAGGTAGTTACCGCACCAAACCCGGGGAAATCAGACTTCGCATACACAAGACTTATGTGGGCCCTGATTTCATAATACCCCAGCCACGGCCGTCGTCAAAACTCAAGATATGTTTACACATAATGAGTCTTATCCCATTGTAATAAGGAAGTAAGTGTATACATATCATTGACGACACCTGGAGTGGCGAATGTATAAGTACCTACAACAAAACATCCCAAGCGTCCTAGAATTCCACAATAGGTTACGCCATTATTCTACCGAAACACCGAAGATTAAAATTCAACCTTATTACGTCGTGATACGACACAAAGTGACATTGGCAGAGGTTTTTACAATAGGCGACGAAAGTTCAAGCATGGCAGTACCTACTGTAAAGGCGACGGGGTGGATCGTGGTGGCAGACTGTACGGTTGCTAGGCACCACACGTGGTCGCGAAGGACGACGGAATAATGCGAGTTGATAATACACGTGTTTAATCAAAGTTATTAGGATAACGATGCTCGTTTCATATAAAAGATGGCATGTAACCTTGAGCTCTTGGGTTTCGTGGAGCGATGAGCGTCGTGTTGGGTAGTTTTCTCATGTTACAATTTTTTTTTATGACCGCTTAGCCTAGTTTAGTGGGTACCGTGGAATGGGGTTACTTTAGGAAAAAATGGGGCTACTTTGATCATTTAGAATGTAGTATAAAAGCAGAACTATTTGAAATTAAGAAGATTTAATCGACTATCGCTGCCTACAAAGCTGAAGGTCCTGGGTTCAAATCCTGGTAAAATCGAAAAATTTACCATGAATATTTGTTTCTGAGTCATGGATGTTTTCTATGTATAAGTATTTATATCTATTAAATATATCGTCGTCTAGTACCCATGAAACAAGCCTTACTGAGCTTACTATGGGGCTAAGTAGTTCGATTTGTGTAAGATTGTCCCCTGATATTTATTTATTTAATTACCTATTTATATAACAGTATAGGCAGTCGGCAATCAGACAATTTCTCAGCATTTTCCCCATTTCGTTACCACGAAAGAAGTATTTATATAAAAAAAATAAAAATAAAAAAAGATTTACTGTCGCAAAAAAGTGGCTGTGACATACGGATGGACAGACAGACATGACGAATCCATAAGGGTTCCGTTTTTTTGCCATTTGGATACGGAACCCTAAAAAAACAATAAATTTTGGGGGTTAGAACTGAAACTGAAATTTTTTTTTCATCAAACCCATACGTGTGGGTCTCTATGGATAGGTCTTGAAAAATAATATTGAGGTTTCTAATATCATTTTTAGGGTTCCGTACTCAAAGAGTAAAACGGGACCCTATTAAAATATACACAACATTACTCACATTCCAATAACATATTCATTCCGGTCCGACAATATTAATTAGAATTAAAACTTATTATATGTAAGGGTCTGACTGAAAATCAGCGTTGCAGTGTAGGTACTCAGTAGGTACTCACTGCAACAGTATGCTGAGTCTAGCCCCTTTTTGGCATCACAAAATGTAAATGCCTCGTACGATATTTTTTGAGTGCATTATTTACATTTTGTATCGTTTGTCTATTCCTAAGTTTAATTTGTACACTGTTCCTTTTGTATAAAATGTGATGTTGAATAAAGTTTTTCTATGTCTATGTCTATTACTAAGACTTCGCTGTCCGTCCGTCCGCGTCAGTGGAGTCTTAGTAATAGGGTCCCGTTTTACTCTTTGAGTACGGAACCCTAATAAAAGGCAAAGTCCTGACTGACTCACTCACTTAAATCAACGCCCAGCCCAAATCGTCGAACCTAGAAAGCTGTTTTTTTCACAATAGGTAGTTTATATATTATAACGTAAGTACCCACTAAGAAGGGATTTTTGAAAATTCCGCTCTCAAGGGGGTAAAAGGGGGTTGAAAGTTTGTATGGGGATGGAGTCAAATTTTAAGAGAGAGACTTGAAACTTTGGGTTTGGACTCCTTATTACAATACAAAAAAAGCAACTTTAGGGTTTTGG
This sequence comes from Epinotia brunnichana, assembly GCA_963854355.1. NCBI lineage: Eukaryota > Metazoa > Arthropoda > Insecta > Lepidoptera > Tortricidae > Epinotia > Epinotia brunnichana. The sequence continues at coordinate 26,239,888 of OY977951.1, read as the reverse complement.
AAAAACCCACCCCTAAGCGGGTTAAATAGGGGTGCAATGTTTGTATGGGGGAGATGAAATTTGGTATAATTATTTATTTATTTATTAAACTCGAAAAAAAATACTTAAAGCTTATAGTTACATATTTTACCTCGCCAAACTGTATTCACAGTTTGTTGGCGAGTGATGCGTGTTAGAGATAGTTTAAGCCCCGGGGAATGAGATAGGATAGTTTTTATCCCGGAAATCAACCCTCAAGGGGGTAAAAGGGGGTTGTAAGTTTGTATGGGGATGGAGTCAAATTTTAAGAGAGAGACTTGAAACATTGGGTTTGGACTCCTTATTACAATACAAAAAAAAACAACATTAGGGTTTTGGAAAAACCCACCCCTAAGCGGGTTAAATAGGGGTGCAATGTTTGTATGGGGGAGATGAAATTTGGTATAGAGATAGTTTAAGCCCCGGGGAATGAGATAGGATAGTTTTTATCCCGGAAATCTACCCTCAAGGGGGTAAAAGGGGTTTGTAAGTTTGTATGGGGATGGAGTCAAATTTTAAGAGAGAGACTTGAAACATGAAGAGGGGTGGCTGAAATGGGGGTGAAAGTTTGTATGGAGCTACGATATAAACGAGTTCCACGCGGACGGAGTCGCGGGCAACAGCTAGTAAGTCAATAAGTGAGTGAGTAATGTCAGTGACAAAAACTAAGGAACATTGACAGGCAAAAGTTCAAATTGGATGTTATTGACAATATATGTAAGCCATATTATGCCCTATATGTTACTGAAAATTCAGGGTTCTGGATTTAGCCAGCACATGATTACAGGATGTTGAAAATTGCCTGAATGGCTTCGAGAAAAGGATGGTACGGCCGTGCCTCTTTGTTTTGCGCGACTTGGCGGGGGCACTGCCGTGCCACCAGATGAGTAGGTAAGTTGTATGCACCCATATTTTTACACTTACACACACTGTATACTAGTAATTTTTAGTTTAAACTGGATTTAGAACAAACGCTTTTAAAATATTCATCCAATAGTCAACTTAATGTTTGAAGTTTGTCTTAAGTTATTAATATCGTGGGATTGTTACGTTGTTATCAAACCAATACCTATTCAGCACTTTTCATTTCATACAAACTTAGTTCTTGCGCGCTTAGGGTTGCCATATGGAAGAATTTAATGTCCTGACAAAAATCCGGACATCACCCTAAAAATCCTGACATTTCTTGTAACAGAGATTTGGCGTAGTTTGACGCTCTGCGGTGTACTGTATAGTGGATATACCTTTCTCTTTCCCTCCGCCCGACCTCGTAACCCCCTCCCTGCGCACGTGTGAACCCGCGCGCGAAGCGCAAACCGCATCGCAGCTGCTTGCGTAGTTTAGTCGCCTCGTATGTTTCGCGTTGACTCATTCCTAAAAGTCCGGACACTTGCCAAGTCCGGCCGCAATCCGGACAAAGGGTCAAAAATCCTGACATGTCCGGACAATGCCTGACGTATGGCAACCCTATGCGCGCTGGTAATGTAACCGTTGCCAAAAGTCGGTTACCCCGTCGTGGGAACCACCTGTGTCACCGGTAACCGGTTGTTACCGGTTATTCCGGTTTGGGTTCGGGGCTAGGGCTGTGCTCTAAATACTGGGTCGCTAGGGAGCCATTAGGGTACTTATGGAAATTAATTATGACTCATATTCGACGAAAGAGGGTGCGAGTTGGTTAGAACTACACTTATTAATCATAATCATAATCGTTTATTGCACCATGGTAAAATAAAAGTTCTTACAATATGTATGTGTCTCATGGACCCTGGACGGGTATAACAAACTTAAATTATTAAATTGTTACCTACATTTGCTAGTGTGTGTAGGTAAAATTAGGAAAAGCTACATTTAGAAAGCAAAAAGCTTATTCATCATATCAGCTGAAAAACGTCCACTGATGGACATAGGCCTCCCCCAAAGAGTGCCACACTGACCGGTCCTGCACCACCCGCATCCAGCGGGCTCCCGCGACCTTTACCAGGTCATCACACCACCTTGTCCATACTTACTAGTACATTTATATTGCCTATCCCATAGCCGTGAAATATTCAATGTATAGTCGCAATAGGGAACTTGCATGGGACTTCAATTTTCAATAAATTGCACTCAATCGATGCGATTCGGATTAGAAATATCATACAAAAAACTCTTTGGGGGAGGCCTATGTCCAGCAGTGCACGTCTTTCGGCTGATAGGATGATGATGAGAATATTGAATTAGAAATGATATTTTGTATCAAAAGTAAAATATCACTTAAACGCAAATGTTGTGGAGATAATTGCAAATTAATGACTTTTTACATAGTATAAGTAGGTAAACGCGCCGAGAATATGAGTTTGCTGCTTTGAAAACTTCTCGTTCGTGTAGATATTTGCTAGATGAGACGATTTTTATTTCTTTTCAGAATAGTCACTCAGTTGTAAGAGCTCGTGATTCTGTGGAAAATACAAAATCCTAAAACCTGTACCCTAAAGTTTTGTAATAACAATTTCACCGTCAGAAATAAAGGTAAATAAATATCGCGTTAGACCCGGAAAAAACAGTATTAAAATATGTATAACGAAATTGTAGGTATATTGTAAAGAATCAACTGCTTTTCTAACCCGCCTACTTAGATCCAATTGACAAAAAATCGTCTAGAAAAAAACGCCCCATGTAAAAGCGTCGCCTGTATTTAGTGAGCGTCGCGTACCGGCGCGGGTGCCGAGGGGCTCATCGTCAACTCGTTCTGTTCTTTACGCCTTTAGCGATGGAACATAACCCGGACATGCGATGGGAGACATTGCTACTCGTTTTATAATCTAGTTTACAAATTAATGTCTTTTTAAAGAACTTGTAATGTAAGTACAGGTACCTAACAAAAATTGATTCAAATAAAATTTACAAAACGGATCTCACATGTAGGCTATCGGATACGGTATTGCACACGGCACACATTAAGACCGAAACCTGGTAACGCAGGGGACATTGCATGTTTTCATACAAAACCCGAGGACAGCGACTTGTACTGCGTTACTTATTAATATAACAAATATACGGATGATAAATATAAAGCACGCCGCACGTTCATGGTCTTCTCTCTCTCTCACTGAGCATACGCGCAAGCGAGATGGAAGTGCGTGTTCAAAATCGCGGATATCATGTTTTTCGGAATATTTCAGAAAACGAGAAGAAATTTAAGTAAGTAAAAAAATAAAGTTATTGTTCATTACTTTATAAAGAAGATTATAAAATTTCATCTTTTTCTGATAAAAATGGAACAGTAAAATGGTTACACGTGAAATAATAGGGTTAACTTTAGATTAAAATGGATTTCTGCGAAGACTATGCTACTTCTCATATCTTGCAGATTATGATGTATTTTTTCCGACGCTAAAATTGTTACGTCATAATGTATAAAATGGTTACTAAACAATTCATTTTTACGAAAATTTTAAAGGTGCTAGCCTTAATAACGGCATATGCGGTAAACAAATATGGTGTTTTTATACAATTCTATATTTTTTGACATGTCGGAAAACAGGGTGAGACACACAAGAAGTTGATTCACCAAAACCACAAAATGACTTCCGGATCATAAATCCACAACGGGTTCCGTCAATTATATACAATCAAACCAACAAGTTTACACCCCTCTCCGATACCACCCGATAAAGCACGTTAGGATAACTCAACTGTCATTATCCCATACAAAAACTGACATTTAGATCTACCTGCAGATCGATCACGTAACGCATTGTACGCACGTTACCTAAATGTCAAATTGTATATGGAACAAGTTTCTGTCAAAAAAATAATTTTTGGTACAAGCTTTTATTGCCGACTGTACTTTTCTGCAAAACATCATCAACTACCCATTGAGACGATTTTTATTGCGGAGTTCCCACGGCCACCTTCCAGCTCCAGCATCAGATCAGCTCCATGTCATCATAATATTGCATTGTCATGCGATATACATATGCTTGCATTGTGAAATTTGTGAATGTTCTAACAACATTTGAAGGAAATGGGTCCTAAATTAAAGCTCGTGAGTCGTGGCTGTACGATTAAAGACCAATCAAGGTTAAATATGACGCCGACAGCTGTCATTTCATAGAAGCTTGTCAAACTTTCCATGCCTTCAAATTTTAACGAACATCGGCATCGCTTAGGTACGATTAGAGACGGTATGTTGCAACTCAAAGCTAAAGTAAACGTTTCAATGTGACATGGTAATGAATGCCTAACATCTGTTATGGATTAAGATTGAAAGTGTCAAAGTAGGTATGGTGCCCGTTTCGAGGACTTAGGCGTCTAGTATCCAAATTAATATATATTAGTAAGAAAAATAAACTTTCTAAGGAAGATTATTATAGTGTTAATCCCAAGTGCCGTACCGTAACTTAATCTCCACTTCCAACTTAAAAGTTTCCCAAAACTGTAATAAAATAGTAATTAAATCGATAGGACAAAGTCGCTATTTGCCAACACTCAGCCGATACAATGTAATTTGATCCCATTTTGAGATCACGCGCACCAACTTAACTTTGCCTCCCCCAACATAAGCATCAACCTTAGCATGTTAAAAATACGTTTCAAAATCGTGTGGCACGGTTGTTGGAGTGGGTGTTCGTTAGCTGGGGTTTTTAATAGGTACTTTAAGGTGCATCTGCCAGTTCCGCTGGTGCTGTCCCACGTTCGCAGGATGTGATCTATTCTCGCAGGTGGTTGCGGGTGAAGGTTGCGGGGTCTATTTATAGACCCCTCACTTATACTTGATGGTTGCAGAGTGAGATACGAGTAGGTACTAGGTACTTAGTTGTCAGTGATGCATATTGACAAGCAGATCAAATTAATTGCTCAGATTGCGGCTGCTGGATTTAGAATTCTTGTATTTTCACATGGTGAATTCAGAGGATTAAGTAGGTTGTGATAATATTTGGATAGATTAGGTGGCGATCGCAGAAAAAGATACTAAAATAATATTTTTATAAACAGTAAGTAAGCTTCGCTAACGAAAATTATATTTTTTTATATAAAGGAAATAATATTAGTTTAACCGAGCAATGGTTCCGATAGTTCGGTTGGCTGAGAGTGGCCTGGCCGCGTATTCCAAAAGGTTGCTGGTTCGATACCAGTTCTTGCAATGATTTTGAATTTTTTTCCCTTTAATTTGAAACTGAAACTAGACATAGAAATCACATTCTATCGCCAGTTATTATTATTTTTTGTTTTGTGGGCCTTTATATGCCGCTTCGACCAGCAAGTGATCTATTGTGGCAGCCCTTTCTTTAGAGTTCACCGTTAAGTCCTGTTGCCTCCAGGAAATTCTAGATTCTTTGGGCGGTGATATGTTGTACTTTTTGTGGGTGCACGATGTGCCACCCTAGGTAGGTATTTCTTTTATGCATAAGTGGTCCGCAGGAGCAGATAAGTCTCCTCTGTCTCCTGGCAGAACCTGCAGGTTGCTTCCTGCTTCATACCCATTTGAAACAGGTGTTTGTTCAATTTGCAATGTCCTGTCAGGATTCTTGTCACTGCGCAGGTTTTGTGCCTTCTACAGCTTACTATTGAACCCTTTGGCCAGGGCTTTAGCTTGTTTTTGTCCTTTGGTGAACTTCCGCAGCTTGATTGCTTCTGATTTTTCCGCGTTGTTTAGCAGAGAATATGCTTTCCGTTTTGTGATGCGACCGAACGGTTCCGGGCCGACCAGGGCCGTGTCTGCGCCCTGCCTTGCAAGTTCATCTGCTGTTTCGTTTCCAACAATGTCGGAATATCCTGGTACCCATCTAAGTATGGCTTTGTTGGAGTTTGCCAGGGTGTTTATTCGCCAGTTAATTCTTATAAGGTAAACGTCCGAGTGCTCGACGCTGTACTAATATGGCACGAGCACTCTATGTCAAAGTGACATGGCTTAAATTCGAATGAAGGAAAATCCTCTTAGTTCGAATTTAACCCATATTGCTTTGATATAAAGTGTCCATGCCATATACTAGTACAGCGTCGAGAACTCGGACGTTTACCTTACCTACTATGAGTAAAATTAAATATTCTACCAACACAGTATCTACTAACTATTTCCACAGATTAAACGTGTATTATAATGACGACAGTGTTTCTTTATGAGTTAAGTATTACATTTTTAGGATAAATAAATAAATATTACGGGACAATCTTACACAAATCAACCTAGGCCCACGGTAAGCTCAGTAAGGCTTGTGTTGTGGGTACTAGGCGATGATATATATAATAGATACATACATATAGATACTTATATACATATACATCCATAACTCAGGAACAAATATTCGTGATAAATACACAAATAAATGCCCTGACCGGGATTCGAACCCTCCAGCTTCGTTGGCAGAGTCACTACCCACTGGGCTACGGAGGCCGCCATAATAGGCCGGATAAGTAGGTATATTTCAATTTCTACTTAATAATTTAGATATATCTTATCACAATTATTATCTGTAACCTCTGTGTCAAAGCAAGAGCCCGATTCCATGTCAAGCTCCCGGCATGTAATAGGGATATCCCCATTGTAGAGCTTGCCATTGTGCCATTGACATGGAACAAAGGCGACATTGAATTCAAGATTCGTGGATTCTATCAGTTTAATGGACACGTGACGATGAATACATTTAGTTAGTCTATTCCGGGAATAGTTCGGAAACCGGACTAACTAGATCGACATACCGCACTTCTGACATGCACTGACTCTGACCTTGGGCGCACTTAAGTGTCCATCTGGTTGATATTCAGATTCAGAACTTTATTGATAAAATCTCTTATTTTACAGGTCATCAAAATTTCTTATTATCTATGATGTTTTTCTCATTAGTTATTTCATAATTTTGAAAGTGGTGGGTACCTTGTTTTTTTATGAGTGGACCCAATGACATAATAGTCATAATATGCTACATATCATATGCGTTGAAATGCAAATTGGGTAACTTATCGCAATCACTAAATATTCTTGTTCGAAAACTTCGTCCGTCCATCCGTCTGTCTGTCACCAGGCTGTATTTCACTGATACCGTGATAGTTCCAGTTGAAATTTTCACAGATGATGTATTTCTGTTGCCGCTATAACACCAAATACTAAAAACAAAATAAAATAAATATTTTTATTGATAATGGTACTGAACCCTTCGTGCGCGAGTCCGACTCGCACTTGGCCGGTTTTTTGTATTTGTTGTTATAGCGGCAACAGAAATACATCATCTGTGAAAATTTCAACTGGAACTATCACGGTATCAGTGAGATACAGCCTGGTGACAGACAGACAGACAGACAGACGGACAGCGGAGTCTTAGTAATAGGGTCCTGTTTTACTCTTTGAGTACGGAACCCTAAAAAAGAAAGAAACCATTTATTCGCGACAAAAAATACATAAAACAATCTGTAGACACATACGCACACACACATTCGCCACGAAATGGTCCTAACTCAGCGTAAATGCGCTGGTCTTCTGTTGTGACCATTAGGTGAAACACGGAACCGATTTTACCGATTGTTTATTCGATTTATTTGATGTTATCCAAATATAAGTATTTAAGTAGCATTTAATCCAAATACAGCGCTGATTAACAGAATCGTTAAACCCACAGAATCGCTACATGTAATTACGAATGACTGATTTGTTAAACAATTACAAAAGCGAAACCATTAAATGACCAGCTAAAACATAAAAAAATCATACGAAGTGTACTTTCGGACGAACAAAAAAAAGTGAAACACAAAAACTTGACGAATAGCTAATGCCAGTGTTTAGCCTTCGTTGCAATTACTCCCAAATTGATAACATAAGTAGTCCCTGAGATATTTAACGTTGTGACAGACGGACAGACGGATGTGTTTTCATTTTGACTACCCTATAAATATAAGTATATAGATATATTCAACCTTATTATACGAGCGCAGTACGTAAACAAACCATTGTCCCGTCAGAGAGGGCCACCTGTTATCCCTTGTTAAGTTTGGGCGGAAGCGACTGGTTTTTTGGATACACACTCAGTATACGTTTAAAGAGGCTTCGATATTATTCGATAAGTTCAGCGTTCTATTTTTTACAAGCTTTCTATTACCTTTGCAGTATATGTATGTATATACCTAACTATGTTTGTTCGGGTGGAATCGATTATTAACCGATTAAGGTGGTTCGATTGATTTGAGAAATTGGTTTGGGACGTGATATTTTGAAAAAACTATTTTTCTCAATATAATCTAGTTTATACAAGTTTATTCTAGGAAAGGGGGAATATGGCGCAAATGGGAAGCCAATTGATGAAAGTTTGTTACATAAGTTTCTTAAAATATCACGCCGTTAGCCTGCGAATGTCAAATAACGCTTTGTATGGCAATCGAACCACCTTAAGATGAAATCTTGGGTAAAGGCACAAAATAGATGTTTTGTGGTAAAGGTATACTTTGGACGACAATTCAATATTATGGTACAATCGAGCTGATCTGATGATGGAGACAGAAGGTGGCCATGGGAATTCAGTACGTAACCGACGTAATCCGTTGAGTTTGGGCTCGTTAAAATCGTCTCAATTAGTATTGATGACGGTATACAGAAAAGTGCAGTGGGCAATAAAAGTGCAGTGGGCAATAAAAGTGCAGTGGGCAATAAAAGTGCAGTGGGCAATAAAAATGCAGTGGGCAATAAAAGTGCAGTGGGCAATAAAAGTGCAGTGGGCAATAAAAGCTTAGTACCAAAAATTTAATTTTTGACAGAAACTATGAAACTATTTTACTAAATCCCTGCGGCTTCACCTGCGTATTGCAAGCAAAGGCAAACCCGCGGGTTAAAATATAGTAAAGTTGATCCTATATATACGAAAGTTTTTTTTTCATCGGATAAGTGGATCTGTGATTACCCTCTACATAAAAACTACAACTTTTCCGTTTTCTAATATTAGATTTTTTCTCATAGAGTATAGATTCAAACGATTAATTATCATTTTAGTTAGTTAGTTAGTTATACTGGGCGTTTTCCGCAAGTCGACATCCATTGTGCCTAGTTGGCGTGAAACGGCGGTGTGGCGCTACTCTAAACACCCCAGCTCATCTAAAAAGTTGGTGAGTGCCTTGGTGTTGCTGACTGCGTCCCGTAGTGTGTCTGGAGAACCTAGGTGCTTCATTCTGTATACTTCTACCTCCTTGCAGTCGAGTAGTATATGTTTGGTCGTTTCTTCTGCCTCCATGCACGCTCTGCACATGGGTCATGGGATTATCATTATATCAAGTTCTGAAATAAACATTCTTTTACGGATATTATGAAAAAAATACTATAACCTATTAGTTTTATAAACATCGTAAATAGACAATAGCTTTACGCAAATATAAATAATTTTAAAACATTGTTTGGCAACACCACTCTTTGAATGTCATATTTCTATGTTGCCAAATACACTCAGGAGCAAAATTCTCGGCTCTCGGGTCACCCTAAATTAAATAACCGCAATAGGTTTTTTAAATATTTTGCACAAGTCCTATTTAAATTATATACTACTCTTCGTAAGAACCAAATATATTAGCAATTTCCGTGGTTCTATCATAAAAGTATCAACATCCAAAAATGACGATTTTTGCGATATCTCGCTCCGTTAACGTTGTTTTTTTCATGGGTTTTTACGAGTCCTATTTAAACCTGGTAATGTTGTAATTTTTACAGTTTAGATGTAAAATGAAATAAAGATCATGAAATTATTAAAACAAACTGCACAACCTTGCACTTTTTTTGGGAATATTACGGTATTTCACCGATCCGAAACTTTTGCTCTTGAGTGTATTCGTAAGGCAGACATAGCGTGGATGGACTCTAGTAGGTATGCCATGATCATGTCAAACCGTTCTTCTAGCGATGCAATAATTGTTTTAAAATGCAAAACACATTTTAACTTCTCAGTACTTTTTATCACGCCGTCACTATACTTGCCTTTTTCCTTTGCGCGGCCGTTGATAATGCACTTCGTAGAGCCTCTACGGCTGTAGCAATAGAATGCAGATAGAGCGGTAGCGCTAGAGACGCATTAGAGGATCGTAGCGCCGCTACGAGCGTAGCGCAGTATCTGCTCTATGCTCTACCAATAGTTTACACTGTTATATGCAAAAGGGTGGGCTGCACCAAACCGTCTGTATAGTAAGCGGTGTTCGTTAAAATCGGAATGTATGGAAAGTTTGAAAAGTTTCTATGGAATGACAGCCGCCGGCGCCATATTTACTATTTTTTTAATATTTAGAGGTTTCCGCCGCGCTGGTGTAAAAAATGTACACCAAAATGTCAATATATATTTTTTTTAATAGCCTTATGTGTCCCACTGCTGGGCAAAAGCCTCGCTCTTTTCCTTCCACGTATCCCTATCCTGGGCAGTCTCCCACCAGTTAAAAACTCAAGCTCGTCTCGCCATTTCCGACGAGGTCTACCGCGACGCCGTGTTCGGTTGTGTGGGACCCACTTGGTGGTGATTTTAGCCCAGTCCCACTTAAGTTTGGCGGCTGCGTGAGCTACGTCAGCTACTTGCGTTTTGGAACGCAGTATTGTATTCCTAATGCGATCTGTTAATTTCACGCCCAAAATACTGCGTTCCATGGCTCTCTGACAAACCTTGAGGGCAGATTTCTGAACTTTTGTCAAAGACCAAGTTTGTGCACCGTAGGTAAGGATTGGAAGAATGCACATGTCCATGAGTTTCCGTTTTAGGGATGTAGGAAGGTTTCCCTTCATATACTCTTTCATGGACCAATAGCTCCTCCAGGCGTTTTCGGTGCGTCTAGCAACTTCTTTGTCTTGTAAGTTGGAAGGAGACTATTTGGCCCAGGTATAAGACTCATGGACATATTCCATTCCTCCGCCATCCACTTCTCAATAATTAAAAAAAAAAAGTTGCTCGTTCTACTATCTCACCAGTTAGTGATGATGATGTCGACGTTACATGCATAGAGAGTGCCTCTTTAGCACTCGTGAAAAGATACAAGTTATAATAGGCTTTGAAAAGGTTTGCCGGAAGTGGGTTCCACTCTTAGCTGTCCTCGCGACAAATCTTGAAGCAAAGCGCTTCGTACGAGTGGCATATCAAAAACATAAGGGTGGAATCCCAAGGCCGAACGTATATATATCCTATTCATGTTTACGTCGGACGTAAAGCCTTCGTCCCTCTAGTACTTACGCTTGCTAGTATTATGTTCGTTTCTCACCGACCGGGCCGGACCGGGCCGGACCGGATCCGAGCGCACCGGAGCGGATTTTTAACCCCCGACGCAAAAAGAGGGGTGTTATAAGTTCGACGTGACAGTGTGTCTTTCTGTGGCAGCGTAGCGCCTAAACGAGTGGACCGATTTTAATGCGGTTTTGTTTAGTTGCAGACTTTTCAGCTGCGTCAATTATTTTTGAAAATATTTACAGTTTCCTCCCTTACGTTTTGGGTTTAGGATGGCGAATGAGACTTTCCTTGATCCGACTCATATTACAAAAAAACATTTTAAGTATCTGATCCTGGCAATGACAAATATAGCTGCTGCAGATGTCAATATCATTGCCAGTGTCAGTTTACCACGGATTTTTAAGATAAGTATTTTTATGTAATGTAAAAATAATGTAAAAAGTAGTGTAATGTAAAAAATATAAAAATGAGACGGATCAAGCAAAGTGTCTTATTCGCCGTCCTAAACCCAAAACGTATGTGAGGAAAATGTTTATATTTTTCAAAAATATTTGACGCAGCTGAAAAGTCTGCAACTTTTTTTGGTGCTAAGGAAGGTTATTCCTATCACCAAAAAAAAATAAGGCACTTCTAAAATGTTAGTTTGGTTAGTTTTAGTTATTTGTAGAGTAATCATAAAGTACTTACTCGATACCTTACTACATAGGTACTTAGTACTTACCTACCGAGGTATATCATCTTTTGTCGACACATCAGAGGAATGATTAGGTACGTAACGTAAAATAGTATTTTTCACAATCGTGTTATAATAGAGAGCTTTTTAGTCGAGTACCGTGTTTAGGCCACGAAGCTTTCTGAGTGGCCTAAGTAAGGTACGAGATTAAAAAGCTTGATTATAACACTATTGTGAACAATAATTTTTGTACGAGTTCATTAAAATTAATTTTCTACGAGTCAACTGAACTAATTAAACAAACTCGATACTGTTGAAACGAAGTGCAGCCTATCGCTCGTACGCTCGTTGATCTTAAAAGACATCAACGAGTAAACTCAATAATCAAAGCGATTCTATTGGTCCAATTCATTACAGTTCGGTAAAGCAGCCACGTGATTTTATTTTAGTTCTATTTTCAAATTTTTTTCGGTTGTCTAGAGCGTATCGAAACAGTTATTTCGGTTGTTTCGGAAGTAACAGACTATTCAACGATGAAAAGAGTGACGTTGCAGTATTCTCTATTAAATCTTAATACACATATTTTAATCGTCGAGTACAAAAATGATATTTCGATTGTTTAGATCTACCTGACATACGCACAAAGCGTTACGCAATCGACCAGCTGGATTGAATGAGCGAGCGTAGCGACGAACGTAGTTCTCTATTTCTACTTGGGCTAAATTTACTTCGTACTAGCTGCTGCCCGCGACTGCGTCCGCGTGGAACTCATTTATATCGATATCGTAGCTTCATACAAATTTTCACCCCCTTAGGGGATGATTTCCCGGATAAACACTATCCTATGTCCTTCCACGGGACTCAAACTATTTCTATACCGAATTTCATTCAAATTCGGTACTGCGGTTTAAGCGTGAAGAGGTAACAGACATACAGACAGACAGACGAAATTTCGCAATTATATAATGTTCGCAATTAAATAATAATGGATGTCCAGCTATCCGGCTGTTCTCTAGGTACAGGTCGCATTTCACAAACGATTCTCGTGAAATTTTGTGAGCAAGTTCGATGACTTTTAATTAACCTCTCGACAACCTCTGTAGCCTAGTTGGTAGTGACCCTGCCTACGAAGCCGGAGGTCCCGGGTTCGAATCTCGGTAAGGGTATTTGTATGTGTGATTAGCACGAATATTTGTTCCTGAATAATTAATGTTTTCTATGTATGTATTTAAGTATTTATTTATCTATATAAGTATGTATATCGTCATCTAGTAGCCATAGTACCTACAAGCTTTGCTTAGTTTGGGACTAGGTCGATGTGTGTAAGAGTGTCCTCAAAATATTTATTTATACATTTTTTTGTCGATTCTGTTTATCCAATATATTTTTTCGCTATTTCTAGGTTTATTACCACTAGTGCTTTTGTCTGTTCTATTAAATGGAACGAGTTAGTTTTTTTTCCATCATCACATTCAGTGCCGCGAATCACTACGCGCTATGCCCGTAGCCGATCCCCTGGTGTTCCCCGTATGTAGCGGAAAGCGCCTACGACGTAGGCACACGATAGTCGTGTTCCCGGCACTGAATGTGTTAAAATTCCAACTAAGTAGTTCCATTAATATTAAATGTTATCTTATGCTAAGTTTTTGCATATACTACTTGTTTACGCCTAAGCCCTCCGAGCGCCTGAGTATTCTTTTGTTCGGCTTAATGCTTGTATTTTATTCGTTTATTTTCTACCCACTTAGTTTAGTTATAAAACGAAACTTACTGAACGAATGTAATAGGATAGCATAATTACTTATTTAACTAAGTGACACTTATAAGGACGGTAAATCCTGACCCACCGTGACACAGTGCTAACTAGTACGGGGGTCAGTTGACACTTACTTTTGGTTTTCACCATACAAATTTGTATATTAAAATTGAAGTAGCAATTTGTACTTTTACTTATGAAATAAATTTATGATTTATTAATAGAACAGATAATTATACCTAGTGGGAGTAGACCGATTTCTATAGTTCACAGAGCAGAGCCACTACCACTAGTAATAACTATGTTCAACAGTAACCTATGTTCAATTTGCGACTGACATCGCTTCCCTTTATTTAGGCGGAGATAACTATCATTCAGAGTTCCAAGGGTGGGTTGGAACACGCATTCACGCGTAGGTATTATGTACTTACGTAGACATTTGTTCATGTTGTGGTGGTTTCGGTAAATTACATCTCGTGTTCACACGTTGACTTAAATATTTAGTAATACCATAAAAAAATAAAAGTAAGTCACAACGAGTGGGATTTGAAATTTTTCACTTTGGTCAGAAATTAGAATGTCGTTAGCAGATGCTTTCACCTAAGGTCGCATTAGTCAAATGGTGAGTTGCACCAAACCGTCTGTATAATCGTAAGCGGTGTTCGTTAAAATTAGAATGTATGGAAAGTTTGTCAAGTTTGTATGAAATGACAGCTGCCGGCGCTATATTTAACGTTGATCGGTCTGTAATCGGTGGTGCAACCCGCCTTATAATAATGGTCGTAACCCATATTATATAATTACCTATTCTGCAGTTTGTTCAGACCAACACTTGCATTTTGAACACATAAGCAATGGCATTTGATAAGCTTCAAATTATGTAAGTGTTATTCGCTGCCAAACACCTGTTCAATGGGTTCTCTACCAATGGTCAGTTTTCGATACAATACGAAACATATCGTATCGGCTAAAGTCGCCGTCAATGGACTTTGCTAACTATGTCAACAAACAATGTATTGGAATGGAATTGACACTTTAAAATGTGGACAAGGTGGACTGATGACCTGGTAAAGGTCGCGGGAGTCCGCTGGATGCGGCTGGCGCAGGACCGGCCATTGTGGCACTCTTTGGGGGAGGCCTATGTCCAGCAGTGGACGTCTTTCGGCTGATATGATGATGATGAAAATGTCAATTCCAATACATTGTTTGTTTACATAGTTAGCAAAGTCCATTGACGGCGACTTTACGTGCGTAGCTTTATAAAGATATGCAGTGTATGGAGTGCTAATTAAAGTACAATTTGATGGGCCGTATGTGTGCGATATATCATCCTGGCCTTGGTAAAGGGCCAATATAATTGAGGCTCATTTCACGAAGCGACAAGTTATAATTTTTCAAGTCTAAATTACGACCAATAACGACTTCACATGGTCCTAAAATTATAACCTTTTAGCTCCGTGAAATGGGTCACTGTTCTCAGATTTTCGTTTTTTTTATAAAGGTTCTGCAGCATACTGACCGTTTGAAGAGTCACATTAGTTGTAAATATTCAATTGAAAGACACTTCGTCAAAGGGTCAGTAAACTGCAAGTGGGTCAAATGAAAGATGCTGGTGGAAAGTTATAGTTTATATTTAGATTTATAATAAGATATGTAGTCTACAAAATTTCACAAATTTTCACAACGTTATTTGAACCTAAAGCGTTCTACCCATTTTATTATGAAAATAAAATTATCGAAACCACTGGATCTACACGCGGGGGGGAGGTTTACGCAACATTATTTTTAAAATATAATCTAATAGGCAGTATTTTAAATCTCGCGTATCTTTACATGAGTAAGTCAAAAACTTATAACGGTAAAAAAATAAAAAAATATCCATCGATAAACCCCGCCCCCGGAACAAAACGACGCCCTCGTTCATATACAAACATATTTACTATCGTTAGGTACATTAACTAGAGTTATACAGAATAATGATTCCTATGAAATATAATTATGCATTCTTTAAATTTATTCAATAATGTAATAATAATACTTAATAAGTATCAATAGGTAATGGTTAGTCAATGTTCGTGCTACGGACTACGATAGTTATATTAATGAATGAGTCGTATTATTTCTTTATCATTTTATTACTATAATTTTATTACTCGATATATATATATACTATAACGACTAAACGAACATGCAGCCTCGGCCCGCGACGCGGGCTCTCATAATCACAAAAAAACATCGTCAACACATAAAATAATAATCAATAATAATAATCATACAGATAAAAATCATTCATAAAAACATTACAATAAAAATCTAAACATTAAAACACACTTAAAACAAACATTATATTAATATTATCATAATCATAGTGTGTAGTACGTATGTATAATATCATTTAAGCGAATAATCGTATAGTCAAAAATAGTATGAGCATGGGGCGCGGGCGTCCGGGCCGGCGCGGGCAATAGTCTAACAACACTCGGTCCCAACAACATTAGCTAGCCCCCATTGCCTACCTTAGCCTAGCCTAGACTCTGAACGGTCAACGACCCGCGCCGTCCGGGTCCACGCCGCCCGTATCGCCTAATATATTATTATATCTTAATACTTTACGCTATTACGTTAGGTAAGCTTTATAAATTTTCGATTTCTCATTTACGCTATCAATAATAATAATTATACAACTTTTTTTAAATTTTATGTTTTTTTTTCGAAATTCTATCGTAACGTACTCGCTCTCTCTGCGGCCGCCGGCGCTCAGCCGTGGCCTTAATAAAAAACGTTCATAATAAGAAAATATATGGTGAATAACTCTGCCGACTTACGATAGGTAGGTTCGGCGCGGCGGACGGGCCGTGCCGGCAGGCGCCGACTTTTGGCACCAGGATTTCGATTACGCGATTTTTATTTTTTTTAATATTTTTATAACGATTTTTAAGTAAAAAAGATCGATCCCTATTACAAAAACGTGCTCGATAAAACCACCGGTGTCGGGCGGTAGCCCCCGTCTCCGCGCCCGCTTCAGTACAGCCCGGTGGCAGTCTACGAGATTATGCGAATCGCCTGATGCGCGGGCGCCGAGCAGGCCGGGCACGGCGCGCCGCCGGCCGCCAGCCGCTGCGCGCACTCCAGGCAGAACAGGTTGTGGCCGCACGGCACCAGCGCCGCTGCCACGCCACGCTCGCCGCACACTGCGCATGCGCGCACGGGCGACGCTGCCGGCGACGGTCGCGTGCCGCCCCACGCCCACACGCCTGCCGCGCCGCCGCCGCCCGGCGACTCGAACGACGGAGACTCGCCGAGGCCCTCGTCGCGCTCCGTCGACGACCAGATGCCGAGCAGGTCGCCGAGCCGCGCGGAGGAGCCGCCCGACGAGCACGAGCCGGCCGAGGAGAAGGCGGCCTCCTGCTCGGGGCGCGGCAGCAGCGCTGCGAGCCCGGTGCGGTACAGCTGCGCTAGTGGGTCGCTGTCGGCGACCGGCGTGCCGGGCCCGGTGGGGCCGCCGGCGGCGCCCGTACGCAGCGCGATGTGCGCCTCGATCTCCTTGCGCGCCGCCTCCACGCTCTCGGGCAGCCCGGTCACCTCGAACACGGGCTCGCGCTCGCGTGAGGGCGTCACGATGTAGGTGTGTGTGGTGTGCTGGATGCGCTTGATGGTGGCGCCCTTGGGGCCGACGACGAGGCCGACGACGCGGTAGGGCACGCGGACTTGCGCGGTCACGTGCCCTGGCGCGCCGGCGGGCGGTGGCGGCGCCGCGCCGCACTTGCGCGACGCGCGGATCTGCGAGAAGTGCTCGGCGGCGGAGAGGATCTCGCGCTTGGCGCGCGCCACGTCCTCCTTGCGCCCCGTCACCACGAACACGGGCTCCTCTCCGCGCACCGGTGTCTTGATGTACGTGTTTGTTTTCGCCCGCAGCGCTTTGATTTTGCAACCTGGAACAAGGGAGATCAAACGTTAGTAACGCTCAACCGGTTGATTGGACAGCTAGTGGCTACTTTTGGGTACCTCGGCTTTTTATTAAACTACCTTCTGTGATTCAATTGGCTGATATTGCACCCAAGTTGAACTCTAACGCGACCGACCGCATCTACAGTCAACCTTTTTAGTCATACACAAATGAGCTTGTCAGATTATAATATAAATATGTGTTATATTTTAAATAGATTATTTGATTAATTATTAGAAACAACTATTATGTTAATAAAAGTAAACCAAGATCACCGGAAGTACGTTTAATGTAGTTCGAATGGAAGTGAGGGTTTGCATAAAAACGGGTGTCCGCCAGTCGACGGCCATTATTTGCTCGGTAACGACAGAATACTCAACCGTCTACTAAATAATATCGACTAAATCTATCCACACTTCCATGATGACTGTCTGATGGTGCTAGTGATTCGTTATTTGTTCGTGTAAATCCTATCCTACTCAAGGAAGTAAAAGGTGTAATTTGGTTCAGTACTGCAGAAATTGAATGTAAGTAACGTTTAAATAAGTACATATTAATCTAATATTATGTTTACATTCGATTTATTTTACTCGTCATCCAAAGCAATGTCCCTTTTTCCACAATTAATAGAATAAAATGATGTTTTAGTTATACATTAGTACTCGGCTTATATTCTTCCCATAATTTTCCTAACAAGCTCGAACGTAAATCGTAGTCACTAGTCAGGCATGAAGTTAGTTGCCTCGACAGCGGGCAGTCAGTCGTCGGTCGGCCGCGGCGCGACCCACTGCCCAGCTGACCACATACATATTCACACCGCTAATGTACACAACAACTAAGCACCTGCCTCGCGAACACATGTCTCTCCGTCCCGCTCGCCACCCCAATGCGGCAAAAACGTGGCAACGTTGCACGCAGCATCTTCGAGATGCGACTACATAAACTTGGCCCCGAGGCATTTGCATAAATATAACTCCTTATGGGTTGCGCAGTACTTTTAGGAACGACGGGTTTTCAATGTTGCTAAGCGACAAAAAAAACATTACAACTGTTTATTTATTTTACGCCTTTGCCCAGCACAGCAGTGGGACGCCTAAATAGACAAAAAAAATGCTAAATCATGTAAACATCATTAAGTCGCTAATTGGGCTGGATAATGGAAAAACGCTCAACATAACACCTTAGAAGAACGTGGGCGTTTAAAAAATTCCAAAGATATCGTTATATAAAAGTTGTACGATATACCAGTAGGTCAATCACGTAACGCATTGTACGCGCGTCTGACAGTAAAATCACAATCTAACTGTCATTTTTCCATATAAAATTGACATTTAGACCTTACAGACGCGCGTAAGAAAAGTTACGTGATCGACCCACAGGGCGGCAGAAGTGCGTCGGTGTAATAAGACTCCATATCGCCACGTGCTCGGCGTTAAGGGTAATTCAGTTACTAATCCCGGCTTGAAACAGCTAACCAAAACAAATGCTCGCTTTAAACTCAACGTTAACTGGGTCTAGTTCCATTTTTAGACTACATTGTATTCAAAAACTGTGATAGACGATTTGAATACATCATGAGACTTACGGAAGAATTCGCTCAGAAAGGAAGTATGTGAGTTGAGCGTTCGCGTTCGAACAGATGTGACTGTTTTCTTCTGAAGATGCGAGTTTAGTTTTGTATGAAATACTCGTAATTCTGAGGGCCGCATCGCATGCCAAGGCCGGCAGACATGAAGGCTTGTACAATGCCGCGGTATAAATGGAATTACGAATTATTAATTCGACGGGCCACGGTGCTCTCCTATGAGTTACATACACATATCCTACAATTACAAGTATACATAGGTCTCAGATCATAGGTACATGGTAACATACGAAGTCTTAACTCTTAAGTGTAGCTTGACTGTAAAGGGTTAATTTATGTATGTAACCTTTGAGCAAATGAGACGAAATCAGGAACTAAAAGATAGACAAACAAACACGTACAGAGACGGATTTACCACTCGATTTATTTTCATATTGGAAGTTGTCGCACAACATATGTATCTCTATCGACTGATGATTATTATGAAATAAACGGCGACAGTTAAAACCCTAAACAAGTGTGACTCGCGCACCGAGGGTTCCGTATGAAATTATATTTCAAAGGACCTCGATGAAAGGATGGAGAAAAAGTGGTATTTTTTAATTAAAAAAAACGGGAGATTTGAATCTACACCATACTAAAATTTCGTGAGATTTGACTGAAACCACTTTTTCCCCATGTTTGCTTTTTGGGAAAACTAAACTATACAGAAAACAGGCTATTGACAGACAGGCAGATGGAAAACGCTGAACCAGCACCAAAACCAGTCCATTATACCCAGCGGGGGGACTAGGAACGATGGTGATGATGACGTGTGATCTGATCAACGAATATGTGGATAAAGTCGCGGATAAAACTAGTCAGCGTTCCATCATGTTAGTCAGGAGACTATAACAGAGAGTTTCTTACAAAAAATGTTCAACATGGCCTTCTTCTAACATGATAAAACAAATAAAAAAGTAAATATTTACGGACAATCTTACACAAATCGACCTGTGGGTCGATCACGTAACTTTTCTTACGCGCGTCTGTAAGGTCTAAATGTCAATTTTATATGGAAAAATGACAGTTAGGTTGTGATTTTACTGTCAGACGCGCGTACAATGCGTTACGTGATTGACCTACTAGTCCCAAACTAAGCAAAGCTTGTACTATGGGTACTAGACGAAGATAAACATACTAATAATTAAATACCTAAAAATACATAGAAAACATCCATGACTCAGGATTCGTGTTCATCACACAAATAAATGCCCTTACCGGGATTCGAACCCAGGACCTCCTGCTTCGTAGGCAGGGTCACTACCAAGTTGGTAGTGACCCTGCCTACGAAGCAGGAGCCTAGTTGGTAGTACCAACTAGGCTAAAGCGGTCGTCAATGAATGCATCAGCGACATCGATACGAATACACATATGTACCAGTGTGTAACCGCCATACGATAAATAAATAAATAACATGCTTAGATGATGGCTCAAAGAAAAGGGGTTGAATTAGAAGACATATGGTGGATTTAAACATTCTGCCCGTAAAATGACCAATTTAGACAAGGTCCTAACAGTATGAGGTGGCCCTCAGTCTGCGCTTCAGCGAGACCGCACAGCCTTCAGGCAACCCTGTAAGGCTCAAGTTCACGAACGTCTCTCGACTTCGAACATAACTGGAGTACTATAGACATCGACGTCAAAGGTATGTACACATTTTAGAGCTTATTACAAAGGAATAGGTGCTAAAATGTAAACATAAGTTTAGATAACGAGATGCTCCGCGGGAGTAAATATGTAATGTACAGTCGCCATCACATACATCGGAGCAAACAAGCACGTCACAAACATCGGAACACACCTCTATTTTCAAGGCATTAGAGTGCATGTGCCGATATTTTTGAACACCTAGAGTGTACCTTATGTGATGGCGACTGTAGGTGAAAATGTAAATATATACCTACTACCAAAAATATTTTTAACAGTATTTAGAAAAAACCGGCCAAGTGCGAGTCGGACTCGCGCACGAAGGGTTCCGTACCATTATCTGTAAAAAACTATTTTATTCTGTGTTTTTAGTATTTATTTGTTGTTATAGCGGCAACAGAAATACATCATCTGTGAAAATTTCAGCTGAACTATCACGGTATCAGTGAGATACAGCCTGGTGACAGACGGACGGACAGCGGAGTCTTAGTAATAGGGTCCCGTTTTGCTCTTTGAGTACGGAACCCTAAAAAGCTACGCGGTCGTGGGATCGAGTCCCGACTAATGAGTTTTTCGGAACTTATGTACGGAATAGTTACCGTTACCTTTTCGGTGAAGGAAAACATCGTGAGGAAACCGGTCTAATCCCAATACGGTCAAGTTTTCCTTCTGGGTTGGAAGGTCAGATGGCAGTCGCTTTCGTAAAACTAGTGCCTATGCCAAATCTTGGCATTAGGTGCCAAAGCGGACCCCAGGCTCCTGGGCACAACCGGGAATAACAAATCGTCCCTGGGCATAGATATTGTGGTTGACTGATAGAAAAAACTATACGGAATTAAGTACGCCATTTTTACTTTTCTTGTCCATGATATGCAACTTAATTGCAATAACGTTCAAATAAATATCTGATTTTGAAGTTCATCTAGATATAAATCAACCAAATGTTTCGTCTTAGTACGCGGAGAGCAGCACGATACAGCAGATCTCTATCAATATTTGATAAGAGTTTGGGCAATTCCCCCACCCCCTCCCACAGGCACCGACCACGAGGTGCACGGAGCGGCAACGCCGCCCACGCGGTCGGAAACTGAACTTACCGTAACCGGCCTGAAAATGTTACTTAAGGTGGTTCGATTGCCATACAAAGCGTTATTTGACATTTGCAGGCTAACGGCATGATATTTTAAGAAACTTATGTAACAAACTTTCTTCAATTGTCTTCCCATTTGCGCCAAATTCCCCCTTTCCTAGAATAAACTTGTATACACTAGATTAATTTGAGAAAAATCGTTTTCCCAAAATATCACGTCCCAAACCAATTTCTCAAATTAATCTAGTTTATACAAGTTTATTCTAGCAAAGGGGGAATTTGGCGCATATGGGAAGCCAATTTATGAAAGTTTGTTACATAAGTTTCTTAAAATATCACGCCGTTAGCCTGCGAATGTCAAATAACGTTTTGTATGGCAATCGAACCACCAAACAAACGCCAATCTTATTCGAATGTAAATATAAGTAATCAGTGAGAAACTTTGTTTCTGAAACAGTGTTTATAAACATAGTCATATTAAATTATTTAGCATCGTCTTATCAGTTTTATCGATAAGACCGCCTGTTGTCTACCATTGTTTAAGTTAAATTTAATTGTATTCTTGGTGAGCAATAAATAATAACTTATCCCAATTGCATAAAAAAATGCTTATATAACTGAATATCGTAACTGAGAATCATTATCATAACCTCATTTTCGAAATAATATAATTCGAAGTCAATCTGTATTGACAGAATATATATTAGATTGATTGATCACGATCAGGCTAATTAAGTTTAATGTTAATCTTACCTCTTTTTTATTTTTTAAGCAAGTATTGTATTTTTTATATTGCCAATAAAAGTTATTTGAAAGTTGTAATATTGTTACACTAAAATAATCTATGTATAACGTTACCATCCACGTAAGATCGTGTCTCATAAACTCATAAACACAGGTATCTTGAATACTTAAAGAGAGGCATCATCCTTGATACTGTTAAAGAAGTTGTAGTTACTGAATAAAAACACAGTTTTTAGGGTTCCGTAGCCAAATGGCAAAAAACGGAACCCTTATAGATTCGTCATGTCCGTCCGTCTGTCTGTCTGTCTGTCTGTCCGTCCGTATGTCACAGCCACTTTTTTCCGAAACTATAAGAGCTATACTGTTGAAACTTGGTAAGTAGATGTATTATGTGAACCTTATTAAGATTTTCACACAAAAATCGAAAAAAAAACATAAAGTTTTAGGGGTCCCCATACTCAGAACTGAAACTCAAAAAAAATTTTTTCATCAAACCATACGTGTGGGGGGTTATCTATGGATGACCTCTTCAAAAATGATATTGAGGTTTCTAATATATTTTTTTTCTAAACTGAATAGTTTGCGCGAGAGACACTTCCAAAGTGGTAAAATGTGTGTCCCCCCCCCCCTGTAACTTCCAAAATAAGAGAATGATAAAACTAAAAAAAATATATGATGTACATTACCATGTAAACTTCCATTGAAAATTGGTTTGAACGAGATCTAGTAAGTAGTTTTTTTTTAATACGTCATAAATCGTAAACCGCAATTTATTTCACGGAACCCTTCATGTGCGAGTCCGACTCGCACTTGGCCACTTTTTCTTGTATGTGTTAATAGCTCGATGTGGGCAAATAATTTTACGGCTGACCTTATGACAAGCGGTCCCAGTTACCAACACTATGGTAACTCGGACTTATTGAATACCAATAACTACAGTATAGGGTTCTATTTAATATGTTTAGCTTTTAATATGTTGTATGGGTACATTTTAATATGTTTAGCTTTTAATATGTTGTATGGGTACATTTTAATATGTTTAGCTTTTATTATGTTGTATGGGTACATTTTAATATGTTTAGCTATTGTGCATAATTTATTACGAATGTTTTAAGTGTATTTTAGACCTATGCTCGTGATTTTTTTCAATCGACCGAAAATTGCTTAGTCATGTTTTGAATCACTGATCTCCCTGCAGAAAAGCCTCAAGATTACTATTCGTATTTTTTTCAAACTATATGATTATAAACAGACGCATTATATTGTTTCAAAAACTCTGTTCGCTTAACATCGCTGAACCTACGGCGCCTTAAGTAATGATGTTTTAATTTTCTTTTAAAGTCGTTTTTAGGGTTCCGTACTCAAAGAGTAAAGCGGGACCCTATTACTAAGCCTCCGCTGTCCGTCTGTCCGTCCGTCCGTCTGTCTGTCACCAGGCTGTATCTCACTGATACCGTGATAGTTCCAGCTGAAATTTTCACAGATGATGTATTTCTGTTGCCGCTATAACAACAAATACTAAAAACTCAGAATAAAACCGTTTTTTTATAGATAATGGTATGGAACCCTTCCTGCGCGAGTCCGAGTCGCACTTGGCCGGTTTATTTATTTTTTATATGGGATTAACGCATTCACTGCCGAGAATCGCTACACGCTACGCTCGTAGTCGATCCCGTGGCTTTCCTCGTGCGTAGCAAAAAGCGGCTACGGCGCAGGCGCCCGCTAGGCGCCTGGCAGCGAAAGTGTTAAGCTGCTACGGACCACGGTATAGCGCTACGAGCGTAGCTTAGCAGTGAATGAGTAACACTTGCAGTGCCCGCAACCCGATAGGTGGCGCTACAAAGTGTTCACAATGAATGTGGTAGTTCAACAGCGCTACTCCGTCACTGGACGTAGCGCGTAGCTAAAGTAATAGATAGCAGAAAATCTGGCGTAGCAGATGCAAAGCGCATGGTTGAAGGGGTTTGAGGGATATCGGTGGATATACAAATGCTTTTTGGATCTTTGCAATGCCAATTGTGAATGCCTGTGTGTGGACTTAAATAGATACCGCGTCGGTATTTCATGGGCCAGTAGACCCGGCCCAACTGTGTGATGAATAATGCAGATCAAGCTGCCCACGGGTTTTAAAACCAGTTTCATTAAGTACTTAGATTCGAAAATTTTATTTTTTATTTTTCCAGAAACAGGAAGACACTCTTAGTTGTCATTTTTAATTAACAAAAGAACTCGAGCCACAAAAACAAATATGAATAACCACAGAATAACATTAGAACATAGAAGGGTCAATCAACTTTTTCTGTCTCCTGTGTTACTTTTTACAAACTTTCAAATCATTCTATTTCAAACCTGTGTCTATCAATCCAATTAAAATCTGTGGCATATCGTAACTGCTGGTGTAAACCATCGTTATACGCAATTGGGTACCTGGTTTATATCAGTTTCTCTAACAAACATGACAGTTCTGTATCTTGCGTTACCGGACAAAATACTGTGGGTCCAAAAGTTGATTGGCCCATAGTATAAGTTTTATCGATGCAATAAATTTTCGAACGCGTTTGTGTTTAGGTTCAATTTGTATGGCAACGCGAACAGCGCCTCTGGTGGTAACTATTAGGAACTACGCGTTGCCTTACAAATTGAAACTAAACGCAAACGCGTTCGAAAACGTATATGTATCGATAAAACTTATACTAGAGCTACAGAACCCACAATACAACTCGGGTGACACGTTTAGTACAGCGGGCCACGAATGACGTAAACTGATTGTTGTTATAAGTTCCATCATAACTGTAACCTGATATTCAGCGAATATTCGGGTGAAACACGTGGCCATCCGTCGCAGCCTGTGCGATATCGTAATCGGGGGTAGTTCGCTCCATTCGGGTTACTGAACCCCGTACAATAACCTCCGACAACCTTCAATCTGTATTGTACCTTATGCGCAGCCAGTAAAGTCCGTTTTAGGCTGACAGCTTTCGCGTCGGAAACTAGGTGACTGCAGAGTTATTTTAGGTCCTAAGTGGAAGGCTATAGGATGTAAAATGGGGCTGTTTGGGAGAAAAATGCCCGCTCGGGGGTCGCTCAGTGCCGTTGCCGATGATTAATAGTAGGGATTTCGAAAACATCAATTCTGGTTTCAAGATTCGAGATAAAATTTAATGGGTTAGTTTTTTTAATAACCTAGACTTATGGATAGGCATAATTAAGAGAAAAGTGAAGTCTAGATTTTTCTCACTTTAATTAAATGGGCTAGACATGAATAAATGACGGTCGCATAAATCTGAAGAGAGATGAAAAATGCAATATTTTAATGTTTGAATACGTAGATTATGTTTTAGGTTCTAGTTGTAGAATATATTTAAGGGGGAGTTAAAAGATAATTTATAATCGAGTAATTAATTAGATTTCATTTGAATTGTTATTCGCAAGGCAAAGTACCAGGGCATCAGCAGCCGATAAGAGTTGGCGCGATGCCAGCAGGCTACGCTCGCGGTATTATACGAATTAGCATCTTAAACAACTTGGCAACACTTTCAGCTGCCGCGCATGGGCTACTGCGCTAACCAGGTTCAATTTATCAAGCTCTTAGAATCCACGAAATAAATATTTATTTATGTGAATACGAGGGTATGCTTATGCTAATGTTAAGTTCAAGGAGTAACCTGAAAGATATACATATTTACGTATTTTTAAACTAGGTTATAAGCAGAAAAAAATAGAAAACTATACGAACTAAGTAATTACTGAAACTGAGGCTTAAAACCAGTGCATAAACCGTAGAGCCGCTACGCGCTACGCGGGCACTGCACTCTACGGCGTAGCGAACCGGGTCAGTGCGCTCGCGTCTACTCCGGGGCAAAACGGCGTAAGCGCCTGTCTGTCTGTGTACGCATAGGCTTTTATTGACTTGTGGGGCTGCATGAAAGCGCTACGAACCGCTGATTCCTTTTTTACATGGCTATGGTATACATATGTATATGTTGAAACGACCAAAATATGCAAAATCTAGTACTAATAAAAAATAACGTATGATTTGGTGGAATTGTCACAATCCAAATTCAGTATCAAATAGGAAAAAAAAATGTCTAAAATCGACAAACTGTATTCGATACGCTCGCCAATCTCGCAATGGGTTGTGTATGAGAAAGAATATGCTATTCTCCTTAAAATCGCATAACAATCATTAAACATTGTCTGTTTATTTATTTAATCGTATGGCATACATTATTTGGCCTTTGAGTTTATAAAATGAAGAAACTATTCAAAACATAATCAATAAAATAACAAACTAAAATACTTTAAACAACAATCATTAAACATTTGCTTTGAATTAAGCTGCTTTTGGTTAATGGAAATGGTGCAAATCGCGTTCATCTAAGCCACTAAAGAACAAAAACGAATACACAAATCGGAATACTAGGGCAGCATCAGCATGGAGGAGTATTGCAATAACCGCAGAACAACCGGACTTTTCCAGGTCGTAGAGAACAAACTTTACGGGATTGCTTTCTAACGTAAACGGGGATACTCGATATACTTTGTTCTTTACAGGTTCAGTGTTCGCTGAATAATATTTAAAATAATGTTTTGTCCGAGTCTAACGCGATATTTATTTACCTTTATTTCTGACGTTTGGACACTGGTTGCACCGCACCGGTCATGGTCGCAGATAACTGTCGTCCCAGCAAGTTGTCAACAGAGATATGGGTTTACAATATTTCACTACCCTCCAAAATTCGATAAAAACATGGAGGGTACAGCCGAAATAAGTCCACTACCCGTCCATTTTAATGTTAATTGTCTAGGGCACGGCACACTACACTCACAGTATATCGCGATAGACCCGGATAAAACATCATTTTAAATATGTGTACAAAGCGCGAGAGTTTAAAGTGTTATTTCGCTGAATAAGTTACAGCGAACGTTTTAGCTTGAAGTAATTTACGTTTCCGCTGCAGCAGAACCAAGGTAACCGATATAGCCCACTGAATTGCTAAACTTAAGTGGCAGTGGGCGGGGCACATTGCACGTAGAACCGATGGCCGTTGCGGCGGAAAGGTTCTCGAGTGGCGACCACGTACCGGCAGGCGCGGCGTGGGTAGGCCCCCCCCACAAGGTGGACTGATGACCTAGTAAAGGTCGCGGGAGTCCGCTGGATGCGGGTGGCGCAGGACCGGCCATTGTAGCACTCTTTGGGGGAGGCCTATGTCCAGCAGTGGACGTTTTTCGGCTGATATGATGATGACGATGATTGAGTCTCTTGTAGCAATGGCTTATGTTTTTAAAGAATGATGAATTAAAATTCAACTAATTTTACTTGCCATCACACTTTTGAGAAACAATCACTAGATGGCTACAGTTTGAATAAGAAAAGATGTAATTGAAATACATATAGAACTTCGTCATAATAAACAAACATTGCCTTGTTATGGTAGTAGTTCATAAAATGGCCGAAGGCAAGTAATAAGCATTCTTTGGGGTGAGCGTGGATCCATCTTGGGCCATGTCTTAACTTTCCATCAGTTTTTCTAATTCTTATTTTTAATTAAAAAAAACCGGCCAAGTGCGAGTCGGACTCGCGCACGAAGGGTTCCGTACCATTACCTATAAAAACGGCAAAAAAAATCACGTTTGTTGTATGGGAGCCCTCTTAAATATTTATTTTATTTTGTTTTTTAGTATTACATCATCTGTGAAAATTTCAACTGTCTAACTATCACGGTTCATGAGATACAGCCTGGTGACAGACGGAGACAGACAGACGGACAACGGAGTTTTAGTAAAAGGTCCCGTTTTACCCTTTGGGTTCGGAACCCTAAAAAATACAAAGTATGCATTGCAAATGATTACATTATGTAGGTCAAGCATATGCCCAAAGGGAGTCTGCCGCCCTTATACGTCGATAAGGCACATGCTAAGGAAGCGTACTCATCTTAATGAAGCTGTCTCGCTCGCACGCTATGATTAATGGAGATAATGGACGCTATGACACTTAGGTCTATTTGACTCAGAATTGATATATTGGTATGATATTTGCGTTGTTCCGACGCGTGGAAGCGAGGGCGACAAATGTTATACTAATGTCATAGCGATACGTATAGTCAGATAGACTATGAGGGGGGATTTAGGGGGTCGCTAGAAACGACTTGCTCACGTAATCTTTTTTATTGGATGTATGCTAGATTGAGTTCCGTAATGCTGTCTTATTATTTGTATTTTGATAGAATTGGTAGATGTTTCTTTTGGTTGAAAGGCTGAGACATACATGTAGCTTACCAACGTGATTTCAATGTGTTTCGCGATTCTGGTGTTCTATGATGGCTAAGACTGATTTTGATTCCTTTCCTTAGAGAAAGACTACATACTTCTACTATCATATTGTCATGATGAAGATAATTCTAGAAGTCATTCGCTAGAAATGTTTTTAAATGTCCTAAATACCCGTATGTCGGTTTTTTGGGTACACACAATACTCATATATTCATACTCAATAGTGGGAAATAATGTCATACGACCTTAAAAATTTTGATGTATTTTCATCTCAAACATGCGTTGGTGGAATCAGAATTACAAAAGTTTGACAAGCTAATGGAAGACGCGACAGAGCATTAATACAACTGGACTCCGATATTTATAGGCCTTAACTCGGCCCAACTTGAAAATGTCAAACTTGAGTCTACGTGGGGGCAATCAATTCCAACGGCTATAAGTGGAGTGATATCCAGCGGCGGAAATAAGCCTGCCTTGTTTATAAACAGCCAGTATTTACACTGTATCAACCAAATTGTTTTCATTCAATTCAGACGTTTGATGCACACTGAGATCGACTTCACTCGATTCCGTTTACGATCGAATTTACGAGCGATACAAATATTATCCTATACACGCCCTTATGCAAGAATAAAACTTTTTATAGGCGCGTGAAGTACTAAGAATATCAATATGCGGACTTGGAGTCACCAGGCAAACATATAAATCAGGAGAAGTCAGTACAATAACACGCCAGGGGCGGCCAACCGCGCCCCGCTCCCCGCGCCGCCACGCTGTTTTCCCGCGCACCCTACACTACAGCTGTTTCCCTATAACTAAGTACAACGCCAAGCTTCCTGCTCATAATGGAACCCCGGGCATGAGTTTCATCATCGCCGTTTTCTCTGCAGCGATTCGATTGTTTTCATCCAGTATACTAAATTTTTTTGCTTAATATTTTTTGCCTCTACTCGTTAGATGATTAATAGTAACGTTTCGTGAGACACAGAGGAAACGTTTTCGTCATAGCAATTTGGCGTGGCGCCAGCACTCTGGATCAACGTCCAACGACACCAACGTGCCTACTGACTACTGAACCGCATTGAACTGTCTGGAGGCAAAGCGCATGTCTGGTACGTAGTTCCGTTTTCGGGAGGAAATAAAATTCCGTGAGTCCAAACGCCCTGAAATTTCATGCTTCATGTTGGCCTGTCCGATGCGATTGCTAGTGGAGAGTCGAAGGGGTGAAATTCCTTGGCATTTCTTAAAGTGGAGGTCGTTGTTGTTCTACGTCCGTAGGAATAACCCTAGAAACCCTACACGTGACCTCCGGGTGGTGCTAAAAGAACAACAAACTCGGCAGCTGCACTGTTCCTTCTGAACCTCGCAGCAATACGAATACATATATGTACCAGTGTGTAACCGCCGTTACGATAAATACATTTTCTTAAAGTTTTCCCGAAATGTCGCATGCGGTAGCGGGAAGAGTTTCCCGGCGCAGCGCGTGTCTGAAGGCGGCGGGGCGGTGCGGGGCGCGGGCGGCGCCGCGGGGGCGCGTGCCGTGTCGCACCCCCGATCGATACCGGGCAATGACCCCGCCGCGGTCCGCGACCGGTGCATTGGCAGCCCCTGCCGCGAATTTAACCCACATTCCGCGCTAATTGTTCTAACGCACCGATTGCAAGCGTGCTTTGTGCTGACGCTGCGTTTCAGACCTCGGTTCAACGCTTCAAGAGCCGAAACCTTTATTACATACATTATGCAAAAATCTCAAGCCTCAAAATAGCTAACCACAAGAATATTACTTTATCGCCTATGTTGTAGATTCCGTGTATTAAATAGGCAGATGCAAAATAACTGAAGCAAAGCAATGAAATGAGGAATGTGACGAATTCCGCTAACAGTCGCCAAAATGTTATAAGCACTATAAAAGTAACGAATCGTGAATCATCAACATATTTTAAGCAAATACCTAGAATTAAGGTTGCTCTAGGAAATGAAGCGCGCAGGAAAATCGCCTTCATGTTCTGAGCGGCCATTGCACTCGTCTTACATAACACCGGGGGTACAGAGGTAGCAAGAGGTAGGCTGCCACGCGACTCGCCCGCGCGCCAGACGGGCTCAAGTGGCGAGCGGCGTGCGAACCGAAAACAACTTTAGTGCGTTCACAATAAAATTCATTGTTGAATACCCTGCGGTGGTGCGATGTGCGTATAAAATGATTGATGGTGCGTCTTAACGGCTCGGGCTCGAGGGGTTTGATCGAACTGAAGTCAGCAACGTTCAACGGCCGACATTTCGTACACTCAGCTAATTTATCACAGCCCAACAAGGGTTTGACGACCTACATAACGATTTGACTACGTAAAATTGTACCAAGATTACTGCGGTGCAGTATTCGTGTTTCAGTTTAGGAATCTTGGATATCGAGCGCCTGTTACAAAATTTAAACATACATCGTCAAAGCAATATGCATCTTATAGCTACAGTAAAAAGTTCAATATCCTAACTAGCAGAGAGTAAATAGTACGTTCTAATTTCAAAGTGCTCTTTAACCGAGTTACTCGTACCGAGACAATTGCGACCTTGTGCCGTGAGCAATAAACATTAATTTCATTTACGCCGGATGTAGAGTTGATACGTTCTATGAGTGGACGCTGTCACGTGGTGTCTAGGGATTCCCGCGGGTACGAGCGAGATTTCCGCTCGGGCTTCTCTCTCTGATGGCCGGAGATAGACATCTATCTGACGAAAGGGAAATGGTACGGATACGTGGTTATTTTGGGGCCGCTTGTTCTTTTTGTAGCAAGGTATGTTCGAGACCTTTTACTTATAAAATTTAAAGTATTATCGTTACCATAACAGCGCGGGCTAGCAGTAGACATCAACGATTCACGTCGAGAAAGAAAGACTTCCTGTGTTTAGCTACCTGTATTTCATGCTAGCCTAGTACTTGTGAGCGATTTTCACGGTCGACAGCCGAACTGAGAGTGATTAACCGACTACGTAGAGTTGCTAACGTGTTTGTTCTCCTACTTGGGTGTCGCAAGATGTCTGTTCGCTATGTGTTAATATATATTTAGCGAGGGTTTAAATATTGCAAATTGCAACAGTCTGACAGCATTAGGTATTAACTATGTACCTAAATAAATATGTGTAAACAAATAAATATTTATGTGTAAATTAGATGATGGTCCGTTTAAAATCGAAATGGCGAGGTAAACTAATATTATACTTAAGCAATACTTGTGATTCTCCATTGTAACTCCAATTTACCTGAAAACAGAGAAGACCTCATTAGTCATTAGAAACATTAACATACAAACATAAAGTGTTAACATATGTAAATATCACACTGTCAAATATAAAGGACAACCTAATCCAAAACAAATAGCGGTTATTTTTTGCGGGGGAATTAAAATTCAATCAGCTTCAATCATGATTAAGATGTAACAGATAGGCAATAAAACATTAACTGGGTAATACAAATAAAGCGCTGAGGTAGGTAGATGTCGCGGCAAGGTCGAGGGGCCTGTTTTTGACACAGCATGTCAGTGATTCACAGCTAGACTCAGCTTAATTCGCCACTCGTTTAGTATAACTTGGTCTCGGGATTCCTTATTGAGTGATCGGATGTCAGCCTTATACTGGATCTCATGACGAAGACTTGTAGGTATATAAGACTTAATTTTGTAACTAAAAAAATAATCCTATCCCATCCCATTATCAATGTGTCGTGACTATGCGCTAGCAAAAGGGAAATAAACTTAGTTCCTATGGGATTCCAATACAAAATAGCTTGCACTTGGCCTCAACTCTCATGGTAGGCATCAAAATATTGCTTGACACTGAAAATGAACTTAGGGTACTAATATTAAAGTTGAATTTAGATTGAGAGTGAAATATGAGGTTGCGGAAATTTCCGGTGGGTTATATTTCATACATCTGCATGACTCACTAAACTTGATCTACCAGACATAATAAATCAACAGTTCATACCTACGAGTACATCACAAACTCGCAGCGAAAGAAATTTAAAAAAAAATTAAACTCCCTAGCGGGCGTTGCATGGTTTTCATTTTATCGCTGTGGACAAGACATCTGTCACTCTTGCACTTCCATACTTGTCAGAACGTGACAGATGTCTTAAAATGGAAAAATAAAATGTCAACCATGCTACGCCCGCTGGTTAGTCAAATTCTTATTCTATCCAACTCAAACCAAGGAGGGTAATGGTTTTAGTCAAACACAAATCTGCAAATAACAATAAGGAAGTGGCCGTGCACGTTTGCGCTAACCTTGAACATCTAATGTCATTACTCCCGCCTAATAGTACTATGTTCATACTACGAACTTGTAAAATTATACAAAGCACTTCAAAGTACGCAGTTTTAATACTACGACGGTGGTAAACAAGAGTACGGCCTGCCTGTTGGCAAGTACACCGTCCACAGATGTATGAATATAAGGAGATCGGACATGGCGGCCGATTTGTATAGAGTGAGCCTGTCGCAAGTACATTAACCCACACAACGCCCAAGTAATTGACAAGACAAAGCACGCACACATCTAAAACACACACTCTTGTATACCTACACGCTTATTTGACAATAAACGCGCATCATATCAGGCATTTTGGGAAAAAACGTAATATTCCCTGCGATCAGCACGCGTGCACAGTATGGCAGTGTATGCCCATTGAGCATACAGCTGCGACACGGCCGCCGGCGGCTTGTCCTCTCTCTAGTATTCTATGCTCTGAGACACCGTCGCATATAGGGGCTGTCCATATATTACGCCATTTCAAAGGCATATGGCAACGGCAGCTGACATCCCATAGCAATTTGTCAAACTTTACATTCTGATTTTAACGAACACCGCTTACGATTATAGACGGTTTGGTGCAATCCACCCTTAATTTGAGTTTAAGCGTTTGTAAAGAACTAGTCTTCTAATAAACTTTACATCATATAATTATACAGGGTGTTTGGACCATCGTTTGCCAAAAAAAAATGGCGGATTGCTAGGGTAATTTTCTATCACCCAACGCCCTCTAAAAAATTTTTGAGCCCACGTATAATTTTTATCTTTTTTCTTGTAATTTATGAAAAATCTTCAGGGCGGATATGCTTAAACTTCATTAAAAAAAAAAGTAACCGGTAGAGAGATGCAATTTTTACTGCATCGTGATCTGTAACGTTGCACGGCTCTAATAAGTGAAACTTACTGACATGTAACGTCTATTTTTTTTTATTGGCCCTCAAATGTTTAACAACGTGTAAAAATTTAGTCAAATGTCAACTATGATTTGCAATGAAAAAAAAAATTAAAGAGGGCCCAAGAATTTTTTAGAGGGCGTAAGGTGATAGAAAACGACCCCAGTTTGGCAAACGATGGACCAAACATCCTGTATGGAGAGTTTATTCCAAGATGTCCGTTAAATATATTTCAAGTATAACATAACTTACATGACTATTCGATACTTCCTGTCACGATTTCAATTTTATTGTTATAATAAATAATAAATTATCTTTATTTCAGATCTTTAGTCGATCCATATGATGTTAGTAACAGTGGAGATAATGTATAACCCCATTAGACGTACCTCCTAAACGTAAGTAGTCGCGTTAATTAGACCGGCATAATTGCCAACCGAAGCGGTGACGTCACCACACGTGGTCCCCATTCACATTTCGGCGCTCAAGGCTGCGCGCGCGCCGTTACGTTTGAACATACGAGGATTCACTCAACATCACTTGACGACCGGTTAGCCTAGTGGGTAGTGACTAGTGACGATGCCTACGAAACAAAAGGTCCTGGGTTCAAATCCGGTAAGGGTAAATATGGTGTGTGTTGAGCATGAATATTTGTTTCCGAGTCTTGGATGTTTTCTATGTATTTAAGTTTGTATTAACTTGCACTGTTCGTATGTATGTAAATATGTAAGTATGTTGTAAGTGTGTCAGTTGTCCGTCAAAATTTGCAATCCATTTTTCAGTCACGTCCCGTTATCCAATTGCGCTGAAATTTAGCAAGCATATGTATCGCATGACAATGCAATATTATGATGACTTGGAGCTGATCTGATGCTGGAGCTGGAAGGTGGTCATAGGAACTCCGCAATTAAACGACACAACCCCATCGAGTTTGGGCTCTTTAGAATCGTCTCAATGAGTAGTTGATGATGGTATGTAGAAAAGTACAGTCGGCAATAAAAGCTTGTACCAAAAATGAAAATTTTGACAGAAACTTATACCTATTAAATATATCGTCGTCTAGTACCCATAACACAAGCCTTTATTGAGCTTACTGTGGTGCTAGTTCGATTTGTGTAAGATTGTCCCCTAATATTTATTTATTATAACTGCAGCCCCCGCTAATGTGTAAATTGTTTTAACCTCACCTCGCCAACAGCCAAGGCTATCATTCGGAACGCGTTCATTCGCCTCACCTCACCAGCCACGCCTATTGAACTAGACATCTACCTACGCTTAATTACTACGAATCGTGGCGTCAAGATATATTAGTGGGTGATGGGTGAGGTTAAAACAAGTTAATGAATAGCGGGGCTGGGCTGTTATTCGAAACGCGCTAATGCTCAATGCTCCTCACCTAATTTTTCGAATAGCGAAAGGAATGTAAATGTGAGTCATTTACATCGGTGTTTCACAAAATTATATCACTGGAATGAGTAGAATTGAACACAAGGATGTCGCTGACTGACGACTTCTTCAAATGCGGAAGTGTCGCATATTTATTACACATATTTTAAACACATGTGTTCTAAAATAGGCAGCTCAACTAACCCAGCATTCGAATGAAAATATATTTATAAATAACATATAGGTATCCTTGTTTAATTTGTTAATTGTTTTCCAATTAGTAGGTATACTTGAAATTATTTGAGTTGGTCAAATTACATCAAAGTAGTTCATTTAAAAGGCAACTCAACCGTCCAAGGCAAAAGGTTCCAATTCCAGTGTCAGTTTTATAAAAAGTCGACCTCATTTGATAATCTCAACTCTCAACCATACATATATCTACGCCTGAGATGAGATACAGGATAGTCGTAGTTCAGTAGTATATAATCAATTCACGTATAGTAAAATGTAAAAGTGCAAGCACAATGTAACATTAGTAATAAGTGAATTTCAATAAGTTATTAAATATTTTTATTCTATCCCAGCCCGCATCAAAGTATCGAAAGGACGTTCGCTGTCAAATCTCAAACCGAAACTGCCACCGTCTGCTTTTAAAATGATTGATCATTGTACCAAATTAATTTGTCCGTTTACGACCGATCAGCTTTCATTACGTCATTTTATAGATCATTATGAGATTCGCGAATGAATTAACACGTATCCTATCATCCATAAATAATTAATGTAGGAACAGAGTGACGTTTAAAAATAAAACCTGCCGTAGAACGATCTAGAACCGCCTCAGCTCAGTGCATCGAACCGAAACATTTGACAAGTGCGTACACGGTATTTGTATCTCGGGACCGCTCCGAAGATAAACATCTTTATATTCTTTATATCGTCATTGTCGTAAAATAAACGACCAAACTGGTTGTTGGATAGTGTTTCGGTTCGCGATATGGCTGCGCGTTCTCGGCTTATGTAAATATATTTGTTTTTAAACGTACGCGCCCTGAATGAAGTGTAATATTTGGGATATCCCAGCGATGCACCGAAATAAAAACAATTGTAGTGGCTGGGTGAACGCACCGGCATGCCCCGGTTGGCACGTCGCCAGCTCTCACGGTAAACGCTTCTAATCACTGAACTAGCCAGTTAGTATGCTCCCTATAGCTTATAAACGCCTGATACCTGCTTAGGTAACACACTGCGCAGAGTCTCGCAGCTCTTGGCTAGTCATGTGTTCCTAGTACATAGCCCGTAAACAACCAAGTTCGTTTACACTGAACTCGGTGCCAAATTAACGATTCGATGACGTTTAGTTGTTTATCTATAAACCAAATATCATAATCATAAACCCTCCATGATGCGTTCAAGAACCGCACATTATGACCACCATAAAAATAAACTGTTTTGTTAGAACAAATTTCTTATCTGTGGAAATTTTATTATTACTAAATAATAACATCGATTTCGATAATATTATTTCATTCAAATTTCGAACGTCTCTGAAAAACAAAAAAATTTGATATAACCTCTATTCTAATATCAGTCGAGATGACGTAGTTCGAAATGAATTGTCAATTTGCATACAAATTTGACAAATGTCGCACGTAAGTAAGATATCGAACGATATGACAGTTGGATCCGACTCTAGTTTGTCTCTGAATTAAAAAAAAACTATGACAGCTGCCAGAAAACGACGCCGCGATGGCGGTCATAATATGCGGCTCCTGAATGCATCATGGAGGCTTATGATATGTGGATAGATAAATAGTGTATGTAACTGTACATAATTAGGCATTAAAACACTCGTGTGATGTTATTATGAAACTCGCCTTCGGCTCGTTTCATAAACCCACACTCGTGTTTAATGCCCTTCATTATGTACAGTCACATAAACTACTATTTGCTACAGCCTACATGTAATGTATGACAAATGCTTATTGACAAAAAAATATTTTACGTTCCTTGTGTTTGTGGACTATCTAATGCCAGGTTGACCTTTGATGGCACGTGCAAGGCATTCAATCAAGTCAATGAGGAAACGGTGCCAAATAACGAGAATTTATTGATCTTAATAGCCGCTCTTATCAAACTATTCGGACATGCCGATAAGACTTATACAACTGAAAGTACCTACTGGATGATTGACTAAAGTCAAGGTCCAGCCAGACGTGTTAAGAAAACCGTTGCACTTTGGATTTCATGCAAGCGATAATGCTTATCGGCTAGTGATCCCGACTGTGCGGTATTCGAAGACACCAAAAAATCCACATCACATCACGGCGTATTCTTTTAATGGTCTGCCGGCATATCAAAAGGTATAGAGTAAGTTTGCGAATGTTTTGCCTACCAGGCCACCATGACCGGCGGGTCGTGTTTAGATGCTGATAACCCGGTGGCTACGACCTATTTCATTGCCAAATACCTATTGCTGCTTCCGGCTGGCTACAAGTTCGCGAGAACCGACTCCATAACATGAGCTAACTTGACATTACATAACTAGTTTAATTCCAATGTCATTGTAGATATTCACGACGCAAGGCATATAAACGTTGTTTTTACAGAATCACGTTAAAGTAATTTAGTTGTAGGTAATTGAATCATAGTGTACTGCGCGATAAAACGAAAACTGTGTAGTTTTTAGGGTTCCGTACTCAAAGAGTAAAACGGGACCCTATTACTAAGACTCCGCTGTCCGTCTGTCTGTCTGTCAACAGGCTGTATTTCAACAACAGTGACAGCTGAAATTACAGCACAGATGATGTATTTCTGTTGCCGCTATAACAACAAATACTAAAAAACAGAATAAATAAATATGTTTTTATAAGTATATTTTTTTTTTACAATCGTACACAAATCTGCTTAGTCCCAAACTAAGAAAAGCTTGTACTATAGGTACTAGACGACGATAAACATACTTATATAGATAACTAATTACTTGAATACATAGAAAACATCCATGACTCAGGAAAAAATATTTGTGCTCATCACACAAATAACTGCCCTTACCAGGATTCGAACCCGGGACCTCCGGCTTCGTAGGCCCTGCCTACTAGGCTCCCAAACAACAACTGTGATTTTTTTGCCGTTTTTATAGATAATGGTACGGAACCCTTCGTGCGCGAGTCCGACTCGCACTTGGCCGGTTTTAGTGTATACGTTTATCTATTATGTCTTGGATGATTTTAACTGGTGGAAAACTTCGAGACGAATTTTTATTAAAAGATGAAAATTGAAAATTTTAAGCTTATGAAAATAAATTGTAAAATTTAGTAGGGTGAAGGTACTATAGTGTCGATACAAAGTTCAGTCACATGTTTAATCCACCAGCTAGACGAATTAATTGATACAATTCAGAAGAGTTCTTAAATAATTCAGCGTTGGACCTGCGCCGGTACCAGGTTCGCACGCCACGCGAGCTGTAAACGTCAATGTCCCAAAAACGGCGCAATTTCAGGGATCACTGGGCACTGAAAAGCTCTATTTTTATTCCATTCGTCTGTCTTATATTATATGACAAGAATCTTTCTAGCTACTCGAAGATGAATTTTAAAAATAACATAAGTAGTAGATCATTCGATACCGTCTAAAAGAAAACTTAGTTAATCGATTACTCGCCTTATCAATATTCCCTGTTAATAAAAACACTAACTATCCCCTAATCAAGCAAATTAATAAGCAATAGCAAAATTTAAGTCGAAAACAGCCTTTTCAAGAATAGTTTTGACACAACATTTAGCAATACAAATGTTCAGTTCAGATATTAATAATGAAATATTGAAGAATAAGAATCTTATTTAGCGTTCCGTACGTCTTTTTTAAGGGTAAAACGGGACCCTATTACTAAGACTCCGCTGTTCGTCCGTCTGTCTGTCTGTCCGTCTGCCACCAGGCTGTATCTCATGAACCGTGATAGTTAGACAGTTGACATTTTCACAGATGATGTTTTTCTGTTGTCGCTATAACAACAAATACTAAAAAACAGAAGAAAAAATATATTTCAGGGGGCTCCCATACAACAAACGTGTTTTTTTTGCCGTTTTTATAGATAATGATACGGAATCCTTCGTGCGCGAGTCCGACTCGCACTTGGCCGGGTTTTTTTTTGCCAGCTCATCGGCTAAGCGGTTCAAAGACCAACATTTTGACGGGTAGTAAGGGTACGTGAGGGAACGTAGGCGAGGGTGTCCCCGGGGTGATATGACGTCACCGCACGACCGCGGCCTTGACTATTCGGCTATTATAGTTTCGCCGCACGCGCAGCGCAGATCCCACTAAGCGCAGATACGGAACTTATGTTTAGTCAGTCGTCAATTTAATTTTAGTGACTCATGTTCATATTAAATATGATATGAAATATGTATACATTTGAAAATAAACTAGCTATGGTTCCGCTCACACTGCGTTTGCCTGTTCCACGGTAGACAATGTTTGCCTGTTCCACGGTAGACAATGTTTGGGAATCGATTACGATTACTCCCATGAATACTTAACCGTTTGATTCTTCACGTATTAAAGTGTCACTGACACGCCAACCTTTTTTCCATAAATAAGTGAGTAACTATGAACGACAGAAGGTTGTTTTGACAGCGGACGTCATAACACTTATAGGCGTTCTTGGCGCTTTGGGCACGACAATACACGACGCCTTTAGGCGTTCTTGGCGTTCAAAGCGCGAGATAAAGTGGAAGGACAAGCATTTTGACATGAACTGTAGTTTTCCGAGTGAATCAACTCAAACCTGTACCTGTAAATATCGTTTGGTCTATACTAAAAGTCTACAAACAGACTCAACTCGAATACCTATATTCGTCATTGTTTGAGTCAAACACCGATTAATGAGGGCCCAGCATGCCTTGAAGCCTGAAGGTGGAACATGTAAAACAATGTAGACCACAATTGTTAATTTTCACGAGGTATTCATTGATCGGAGTATTTACGGTCAACCAATTAGATTCCTAGGCCATCACAGAACCTTGCCGTTGTAAATGATATGTCAATACGGGTTACTAGGATTATTGCGTCGCTATGTAGCAGTTAAAATGACAGGGTTCTACGGTGGCCTAGGAATCAAATTGGTTGCCTGTACATTCAACCGTTGTCTGCAAAAACACACGCTCCTCCCAAAGGAGACTCGACATCGATAAATTTGAAGTCAACAATTCGTTTTTCCTATTTACATGCCCGTTCACAGAGTAAAAACTGGCAGCGCCAGTGACATTTCCCTTACATGGAGTAACAAGTTTTCTGAGGTGCTAGTACAATTGGCGATATGATTACTTATCGTTTGCTGATTTTCGGATTGGCACTGGCCTGCCCAGTATGTAAGACAGGACCAAATGAAAGTCAATGATCGAGTGTACAAACAAAATTAGCTACGCGGACGAAGATGTCAAAGTGATATACGCGTCTTTATTAAAAGTATACAGGAGATTAAGAGCGTGTTTAGATAATTTAGAGCACCTCGCCCGTGTAGCTACTTTTTGCTCCCATTTGCTTTACTAACTGTAGCCGTGTCTACAATTTATCTCCATCTATAATCAACTCTGCTTGTGAATGGGTTCGATTACACCTCCACCGTCTAATTCCGCCGATAAATCCGACTCGTTTATAGACGAAGAAAAACTTCCACCGGCAAAAAATACAAGAAACGTGTAAAACTTGGCGAAGACCGTGTGGCGTA
Organism: Epinotia brunnichana; assembly: GCA_963854355.1. Lineage (NCBI taxonomy): Eukaryota > Metazoa > Arthropoda > Insecta > Lepidoptera > Tortricidae > Epinotia > Epinotia brunnichana. The sequence goes on along the minus strand of OY977951.1, from coordinate 26,198,652 downwards.
CCACATGGGTACGAGTTTTGATGGTATTAGTGAAGAATAATATTCATGGATTCCTGGTACACTTTTGGTATGATCTTTGTTATTTCCTTTTATTTAATTGGGTATATTAGGTATTCCATTAATTAATAATACTAATGACCCGATCAGACTTACTCACTTAATCTCCAAACTATATCGATTTTAACAAATATGCACTCTATTTTATATATGAGATATTTTTAAAAAGATATTAAAATAATAAAGCGCGTTTTATGTATTCTTAATCGATTCGACTTTTGCAACTTTGCAAGCAAATCGAATATTTACTTTAACAACGATTGTATGGCGGTTTTATGTCTTGATTTTACATTGATCTTTAATTTGCAATAAATGATTTTATTTGTTTATAAATGATAAGTAAAATATAAGTAACCAATCACTGGCTTCAAAAAACTTGAAAACCTGGTTTGTGATGGTTCAACCGAAGTTATTGGTTTATACTCTGGCGTGTTAAACCATTGTCGGACTGCCACATACTACAAAAGGACGCTTCATAGTCCCTTTAGGGTTTGGGAAGTGTAATATCGTGACTTTGAAAGCATTCGGTGCGCGAGTCCCATTTCAATATCATCATTCATCATTAGTTATTCTATTGTTTTGGTTTATAAATAAGTTTGGATCTTACCCGCCAAGTAAACGACTTCAGCAGGTCGATCACGTAACGTAACGCATTGTACGCACGTTAGGTAGATCTAAATGTCAAATTGTATATGGAAAAATAACAGTTGGATTGTCCTAACGCGCGTTCGGAACGTTACGCGATTACCCCAGGTCACACAGTGACAACGTATTATTTAAAAAATATATACTCTGTAAACCCGCTGCAGCCAATGATTTTGTTTAATTTGCGAATGCAGCCAGACAGAGTCGCAGACGAGTTTTTACACATATAATATATGTACGCTGGTATGTTCCCGACGCGACGGATTTACGAGCGCCCACCTCACTAACTTGCGCGTAAAGATGTACACGCGAGAGATTGTTTCACAGATAACAATACTAGCTTTTGTAAAAAATGGAACGATCATTGCTAAGAAGACGAGTTTGTACAGGACGTATTAGGTTTTTCTGCGGTTTCTAACCTCGTCTACAAACATTTTTTTAAATTGTTATATGGTAACTCTGCCTATTAATATTATATAATTTTATTTAAAGACAACATTAGGTCCAAACATTATTAGTATTTACTTAATTTAATGTTAGTTCCTAATAATTAATACAAAAAAGAGATTTAGGCCTCTGACCTGCCACAACAGAGGACAATCTAGCTATTACCTGCACGTTTCGATTATACGCAACGTTCTAGCCATTTTCATTGCAATAGCCTCCGATAATAAATCCCGCATAACATGGGTACCAATGTCAAGTATTTAGAGTGGTGATCAATCTATGAACAAAGTAGTAAATTAGTTTTATAAACTTCGGGAGAAAAATGGGACGGTAAAATAAACGCCGCAAGAATTATGCACGATAGGTGTAGTGAAATGAAAACACCTTTGAGACCATAGGTCTGGCAAGATATAACCTTATCTCTTATCTCAATATTACAGAGACTGACATATCAAAGCTCATATATTTTTATTTAATAATTTACATCAGAAATATTATTTCCATAATTTGTTAGTAACAGTGATCTTAACACTATGTTAGTAGGTATTTTATCACACTTACAATTAGCAGTTGGATGGCCTATGCAACCTATCCCAATGGAACAGGAAGGGACCATCCAAGCGCGCCGCCACCGTCTGCAGGAGGCTGTTCGGGCTGCCGCGCCATAAGTATATATATATATATAAGGCCTGTTGTACATTTGTAAGTTCTTACGTATGTACGTTCAGTATAATTACTGCTCACGTAAGTCGTCTGTAAGCAATATTTGTACTGAACTTACGTAAGTAACTTACTGATGTAAATTTTATTTATCTTTTATTTATCAAAGTAAAGGCCGCCTTACTTCTACAGATAGTAAACAAAAGAACGACGGGACCAGCAAGTTCCAACCCGGTCGGAAAGAAAGCGTGTTATGAATGCTCCTCGCGAATATTTAAGGAATAATATGGACGCCCCCGCAGAGACACGTGTGCCTGCATGCAGTTCACAATGTCTCAGCTCCCTTCAAATATCACCCTTCAATTAACTTGACTCCGGGATTAGTAACAAGCAAGTGTAATCGGAGGTCAGGTTTATATCGGTTCGCCTGAGGCGTTTCCTCGGTAAGCGTTATGAATACCAGCCTGCAGTTGCAGCTATTGTCGCGAATGGGAGCAGACGCTAAATGTCTCAGATGAATGCAAAACAGCGGTTTTTCCACGAATGCCGAACCGAATACAAAAAAAAATTCGAACGGTGCTGTAAGACGTTATTTATGAAGTAAACATGTTACAAAACACGGTACCTTATAAACTGCAAAGCAGATTTACTTTCGCATTCGCAATATTAAAAATAATAATCGTATGCAAAATAGTGCCTCCTACTCGAACGTCTTGAAATAAATCCGATACTGGTCCGACGAGTAAGGACTTTTAATAAGATTTAAGACGTTCATATTATTGTGTGTTTAAATCAAGTTGTACGTTGTACCTACTTACGGAATAACTCGAACACAACGCATTCATCGTATGATCGAGCGATTCGATTTATTATGGCAATATACGACGTCAAAGCCTTTTGTGTTTTTGCATAGCGTTGAAAAATGGCAAAGGTCGAGCATCAGGATAAAGTTACTGCGATAACGAGGTAAACAAAGCTGCGGTCCCACCCCCGGACTTGCTGGGTGCCCAAATGTGTTGCTTTCCAAGCTGAACCATGGACGCGGTAGTAATCCCATCCTGATGTCAAAGCCCAGCAGGGCGAATGTAATGCGGACTCTCGTATATACATAAGACTTTTCGACTACTTTGAGGGAGTGTGTGTCGGTTAACTCGCACGGCGGCTTTACGACGTGCGCGCGAAACCCGAGCTTAAGGTCTTCATTATCGCCGCCATCAGCCATACGTTAAACCCCACAGCACCATAAACAATTTCAATTTTAATAAAAAACCTCATTAACTTAACTGTCAAAACCGGCAGCCGAAGAAACATTCGATTACGCCATTTTGAGTACTGACCAGGCGCAGGATCTGAATGGAGGATAATGATATTAGCTCCACAAATAATGCTGCTGAATGCAGATGAGGGCACCGTCTAATCTAAAGTTGGCGCCTGTCAGGCCGCTTTAAATAACAGGGTACTCGCACGCACAAAATGTCGATACCCAACGGCTAGCGCGCTTTTCCAATGACACACACATCCGAGCGAAGGAAGGAAAACACGTGTGAACAAAATAACGAAGATTGGTGTCGAAGCGTCCGCGGGCGGCATTCGCGAGGCCCAATGACCGCCTTCCGGCACGCTAGATAGATGGCGTAGGCGTAATAAAACTCGGATTGTGTAATAAAAACCAGCTGTTTGGAGCGCCGCCACACGGAAAAAGTGTAAATTGTGCGGGATGTTTACAAACACTGGGCGCGTAATTTTTAGACCTTTGACTCCCGGCTACCCGGGTCTCACACACCGTCCCCGCCCGATTCGCTTACCGTAACTGATTCGCTCGAGATTAAATGCATAATCGACATTTATTTTTTACCTCACGGAGGTGTCAACATTTTTTGCTGCACCGTCATTATGACGGGCCGAAATTGCAGTGTATCTTAGCGGTTTCATTTGAAACGAACACTCAATTACGTTTCGAATTTTGATTTGACAGCACAAATTACCGGGGAACTTTATCCTCCGAAGCGCATAACTACATATTAGTAACCTCAATGCGTCAGCGCCGCGAGGGGACGTATGAAAAAGTTTTCAGATCTATGTTGCGCAGGCGGCTGTATCGCTATGTTTATAGTGCATGGCGCGATATGTTCGGCCATTACGTAGTTAGCTGAAGCACTAGCGGCAATGGAAAAGGTCAGCGGCGCCGAGCGGGCCGGTGACGAATGCAAGAGGTTGATGAACGCGAACGATCTATTTTGGAGCGAGTAAATGCGGCGGCGGGACCGAGTGACATTTAGAGTTTAGACGGGCTAGGTGCATCCGAGACGGGACTATGAATAGGAACACGGAGGCCCTTAGCTATTGCTGCGGAAACGACGTACACATGCAAAAGCCAGGATTCTTGGCGATTCAGTACATCACAGCTCAGGTCGTGAGAAACTGAACTGGTCTACAATAAGCAGCCGTCCATCAAACCGGTCTTAAAGTTGGGCGTTGATAGGTCTCTCGCAGGAATTCTAAGATTGAAAAGTTGTTGTTTACGGCGAGCGCGAGTTTGAGGTGTTTGTGCCGCAGAGGATGTTTAACGCTCCGACATTCCGGCCTATACAGAGTATGAACATTCAGATACATGCCATTTGGATCACCGCTTATTCTGAGAGTCGAGCACCTGCAGCCTTCGAATGGAAATCATTAACAACAACTTGTTCATGGCATTGCAATGAAACATTTTCATCCGCTAAGCTAATGATTATATGTATAAGGAAGATTCAATTCAGAATGACTACTTGAGAGGCGTCTAAGGACTCAGGCCTTGACTGATTCTTCATAATTTCGTATAAGACCTTAGGAGTTGTCTCTGGGCAGCGCGGCCGACGCGTGAAAAATTGCGTTAAACTGTGAACAAATTAGTCTGCTGCCCAATCGATCGCACGCACACGCACGGATTTTACGAGCTCTGTCCGACTACACGTTTCTCGGCTTATAAACGACCGTAATTACTAGTTTGGGCGTCGATGCTAGAAAAAACAAAAACCTATTCAGAACATTCGAGAACAATCCTCCGAAACATACCTACCTCTAAACGCTACTAATGGAAAATAACCAAACTTATCAGAGGGCACTCGACCGAGTTAGAGACTGATGATCAGACATAATTAGCAGAGGCTATGGGCGAAATAACCCATTAAACAAAAATGATACAGATCGTAAACATAACCACGAGCGATCCAATTCGGAACATTTTAATTAGGGTGCGGCAGCATAATGCGATACAGTTTCGAGATTCGAGACAAAGCCAGTAACAAGTACAAAATAAGTGGCCGGACCGGTCCACCGCCGGAGCTTCGCAGAAATTAGTTTTTTTCTCAAATGCGATCTCTTTCCACGCCGTCGCTCCGACCATTAGGTCCCTTTTCAGCCCACGACGTTCACGTCCCGATTGCGAGTATCGGATTCACGGGCCCGCTGCACCGGCATAAATAGGTTAATTGATCTATGTTGATTGGTACACAAATCAGGAAGAGTTCAGCGACCGCCGCGGTGACCTAACGCGCGGGATATCTGCGCCGATCGCGATGTTCGCACGCACTTCGCTCGACACTAATAAGAATAAACGAGCAATGACTAACAATCGATTAAATACGTCCGTCGCCGCAAAAAGCGCTTTACTTTATTTGGCCGACATCGACTTATATATTTACAAGACATAAAAAAAAAAACTAGCTAGTTATTTGGGGCGAGTAGGTACTAGGCGCGCATAAGGTAAACAGTGCTTTCATTTTTATTCGTCCTCGCATTCTATTCAGGTTTGGGCTGTCACTTTTTCTTTCGTTGCGGCGGTACTAGTGGCGCGTTCGGAGTAGGATCTCGATTCTCGATCGCTGGCGGGCAGCCTTGACCTTCGGCTGCGATCGGTCGAGCGGGCGAACGTCGACCCGCGCTCCAGCGCGCCGCGCGCTGCCGAGGCTCGTATGCACGTTGCACCGTGTTCGTCTACAGGCGTGCACCACCCCACACTCTTCCGCAGTTATGTGCTCCGAGTTGCGTGACATCTCCGCCCTGTCGTTATTAACTTTCTTATTGTTTGAGGCCAATTCATTTTAACAATTGGTCTCGTTTGCATTTTTATAAGGAACTCTTCATGTTATTTGAACTCCGTCAAAGTCTCGACTTAAGTATCTACTGGGACATTCTTCCACGAGCCTCTCTCGTGAGGTAAACAGCGAAGATGGCCGCAAATGAGATGGAACAGTGTTTGCGGGTATCGATGTCTTGCGGAGGGCAGGGGCGCCGCGCCGCGAGCCGTGACGCGCGCTTCCGCCCGGCCCACCGACAACCAGTCCACTGTCTTCGCAGGTACGAAACCATTCAAAATACCTATTCAAACACAGGACCAACAACGTATAAGTTTGCAAGTATTTATTGAGAAGTGTCTGATGGAAAATAGAAAACGCAACAAATAAACGTCTTTTCTCATATGAAAATTCTTATACAAGTATAAACAGATGGTATCGAAAGGTTTTCATAAGCTTTATGAACTTTCGAGAAAATCTTGTTAGACATTTTACAATTCTTTGGTTGCTTATTATTTTTAACTAAGACCCGACGACGACGACGATGCGGCGTCGACGCAACGCACAATTTTGTATAAGAACGCTCACGGGCGAATATTCAGCGTTTTAAGGCGTTTTTTTTCGTCAATGTCGTCTCCAGAAAATACTATTAAAAGAGACGAATATCAGAGTCCACTTTTGATGAAGACGTAAGCCAATACCGGTGTTGAGACTTTTTTGATTTAAGTTTCCGCGGTATGTTATACCTCTGCTGAAATAATGTTGAGCCGACAATGACTTTAGAACCGAGCGGTTCAAACGCTCGGAGATTGGCCCTCACACGACGCCGGTAGTGTGGGGGGGGGGGGGGGGGGGGCTTAAGGTAATAAAAGGTAATATCATAGTCTGAGAGACGCGAAATACAGTTAGGTATTGCTTATCAGTTAAATGATTTATGAATCTTGCGGTATGCACTCGCTCGCCAGTCGGCGCAATTGTACGTCCGTCCCACACTCGCTGAATTATTATGCCTTAACGGCTCACGTGAATGGCTCATACGCTACGCGATTCATTCAATTTGTTTACACTCGACGCGCGGTCAAGGGCATCGTCCAACGCGCGCCTACAACCGAACACACCGTACCCCGCCGCCACTCAACCCGCCGTGGATTCCGACAAACAATCGAGAAGCGATACGATCGTTTCGGGTTTTGGTAAAGGGCAAATGATGTTACCAAAGTATTATTAGGTTAAATTCGAATTATCACCCTACATCATCCTTAATGGTTATTGTATGCTGATAGCTCTTGTTTTCAGTTGTTTGCTAAACTTTCAGCGCTTTATATAGAAGTGTCCCGTCATGCTACGCTAGCTAAGAAAATGGACCCTAATTGCACCATGTGAGGCAAGGCAAGCCAACCCCCTAAGAGGTCCCCAAGACCTTCGACGAGACCACTAACTCTTAGGTCATTTACTCCAATTACGTAACACCCGTGTAACAACTATATAATCGGTGGAATTTTTATTGACTAATTATTCGCGTTTTTTTATAAGCGGTGAAGTCAGCGGATATGGCTAAATATTCAAGTAGTGTATCATTTGGAGGCTAAACAATAAGGTATAAAAAAGATATCGCACGTCGATATCTACTGAACAATGTACTAGGGTACTAGACGCGAGAAAGAGTTAATGCGAGCTCGGAGGCTGTCCGAGATGCAGCCACATTCCGCGCCGGTGACTGGACCACCATTGTACCATCCTTGCCCTAACCTAAAGGACGCATATTTATTAAGAAAAACGAATTATTTAAGTCCTTCTGAATAAGGAATGTGTCCAGCGTCGTGAGTTTCTTTCTCATTTGAACAAACACAACGCGTTCATTAGATTTAACAACTTTTGAGGCCAAGTGAGCTATTGCCGGAGTCAACGGCCAGACGGATTAAAGGGACGATTAACGAGCAGTTTAATTTATAATCAGAATAATAAAGTTATGGAAGGACCGCGCATGCCCACATCGCTCATAGTGTCAACAAAACAGTCCCCGCTGTCCCACTGAGCTCTTGTAAATCAACGAGTTTTGGGCTTTCCTGGCACGCGACAAAGCCGATGTTCCTACGCCCTCGGCGGTCGGCCACGGCCCACGGGCGACACACACTTTCGGTTTCGCTAAACTTCAATGCTGATGATTTAGAGCACGATAAAAACCACAAAAGAGTTTGATACCAAAACCGGTCGACGGGCGCCGAAATCTCTAATTATGTTAACGAGGAACGGCCGGTTCGGGTTTATTAGTTCGCTCCTGCACGATGAAAGTCGTCAATAACTTATGGAATCGGGATCGCACGTGGTTTCGGCCTTTCAACATCTGTCTGATAAAGCTTTATCGACACCGGAAAACCTGGTGAGATTTGCCGGTGAGCAGCGGCGGCGGTGCCAGGGGAGCGTGACTGATAAGGAAGTTACACAAGCCAGGAGCCAAGGTCGCGGCAGATGTGGGAAGTACAGGCGCGCCGTTCAGCGCTTATCTGGAGTGTTTGCCAAGTATAAATAAGCAGCGGCCGACACACGGCCGAGGCTTGGTTACGTTTCCCTCCTCGAACGGAACGACGTATTTCACGTGTGTTCAGTTCATGCTACGCCTTTTTGTGTTTGGGAGTGGGTGGTACGGGTGTGAACGCACTCGTTACCGTGACGTCGTGAGAACTTGAACTAGCTCGTGTTAGTAGCCACACGTGGTCGAAGCTCAAAGCGTCTTGTGTACAATATTGCGCAACGGATAATTCGGTACAATATGCTGATAGGAAAGTGGAGCAATGCGGAATGTTTTGACGCCGCAGCAATCGGGGTTTATGGGCGATGTTTCAACAGTAAAATATGTCCGAAAACAGGATGGCCAAAGGTTCCGACGAAAACAATGAACTTGCGTCTCGAAGGTCTCTTGCTTTTGCTGGTTTTTACATTCGCATTAACGATATCCGATAGCTACCTATGGGAGGATAATTTTAGAACAGGACCCAAATTGTTTTTAAATCTTCAGGTCTGTTTATATATGCGGTATATCCAACCGATAAAGAGTTCACGCCCGGCTCCGCGGGAGGCGGATGACGCTAACATTCGAAAACCGAACGTTATTAATTCTTATTAATGTCGATGAACGCTCGAGACGTTTACCTTCGATTTGTGTCTACTCCTGCGCTTCCTGTTCGATGAGGATTTAACCGCTAGCGCACACACAGGCCGCATACGCGGCAATATTTGTCTAGCATCGTGAAATGCTACCAAAGTGACAGGAAAATTGAAGCATGCGCTTAGAAACAACAAATCCTGCTTTAAGTATCGAGAACCAGAACAATAATTTCCCTTAAAGTACCGCCGGTCTGCATCGACTATCAGTGAGCGATGTTCATTCAGTGAGGCGGAGAGCGGCCCAGAAGCAAAACGCGCTATAATTACCCGTTCCATACAACCTTACCGTCTTTTCCACAGGCAGCCGAGTGGAACGCGCTGACGAAGCGAAAACCACTCGGCAGGAATCCGGTCACAGGCACTGGGTCAGTGGTCCCAGGAGCCACCCCAGACATCCCTGCCCCAAGGCCGGTCATAATTAAAATGACATCAACCGCGTGGGAACATACGAATGGCGGCAGACCGGTCCAACCGGCGGATTTAATTGCGCCACTGCTGATTAATATTGGCATAAACGTTTGCTTAAACAACGAAACTGAAAGCGCGTTAACAAAAAGGACAAGAAAGTGCATACAGACGGTGATGCGTCAGCGTCCTGCCTCGCCCCTCTCTCGAAACACTTTGTTCAGAGCTAGCCGTCCCGTCGCACAAGTTTCATGGCATTCCCAACTTCAGACGGTTGCGGCAGGAATGTAGGAAGTAGGTCTCATTAGGATCTCACTATATCTGGTGCAAGCGGATTAGGAACCGTAGGTTCGAGCGCGCGTGTGGCCGCGACATTTCCCCCATAACAATGAGTGATAGCATCCGTCCCTTTCGCGGCGGACCTTGCAGTGTTGTTGCACCGGCCAGGTTCAATATCCCAGACCTTGGGCGAGCGAGAGTTCCCGCGGCCAGTTCAAACTAGTTACTCATGCCAACACCACCTGCGATAAGATGTAATTTTCCTATTTTTAGCGTACCGAAACGAGTCGAGATAATGACTTTAAAACTGACAATAATGTTTTCAATCAATTCTACGTGTGTGGATTTTTTTGCATCGATTTATATCCTAATTTGAAAGGTCTGTACTGTCAATTTAAGCAAGTACCGACACCAAAATTCCGGCGTCTGCCTGCCGTCAATTTGGCTGCGGTAGGCTTGTCCCTGTCATCTTGATACTGTTTTCCGAAAAGCGAACGACATTTCATGATACTTTAACGAGCATATCTGTCAAAAAAATCTTCCAAATATCCCGTGTAGTATTTAATTACCAATCGTTCTCGTAAACGGTTTTATTATCTGTACTAGGGCGTCAGAAAAGCGTCGAAGTAAATTGTTTGTCGGCGGATTCGCACGGTCAGCGTTCACGGTTCGACATATACGAGCTTCATAAAAACCGAGTAGTTTATGATTTCTCTACCAGGAAAACTAATGAAGCGCCGCCGGTGTGGTCGCGGTCGCGCACCTACATCAAATATACGGTCGGCCAATTAGATGTCGGGCGAATCGCGAAAATATAAATATTAGTAGACCCGACAAAGGTTTTTAATCACCAATCTCGATAAGTTTTGCTCCTTTTGCGGTCCGAAATTACAGGTTGCGCGAGTTCGCTCACCCCGCGCTTAGGGCAAACTATGCGCTGTATCGTGTGAAAAATTACTCGGGATTTTGCTCTTATTTCGCATTATAAGTGGCATTCGATACGTATAATCTACAGCTGAATATATTAAGGAGCACGCTCTCGATTAACCGAATTAGCATTGATTTAAAATACAAAATAGGTGAATTTTATACGTCCGTTGAGAAAAAGAATGAACGAAAGTAAGCGTCGAAGCGAGCGCAGCGCGCGTCGGCGCGCGAGTGCATGGCGGGCGGCGACCGGCGGGCTGTGACGTCACAGGCGCCGGAAATCGGCCGCCATCATAGGTACGGTTACATTTTGAGTTTAGAAGAAAGTGCTGTAGCCTAGGTCAGTTCGGAGCAATTGTACGCTAGACGCGCGGAGGCTTCGGTTGACGGATGATGTAATCGTGGGAGAACTTCAGTGTTATTAGTATGAAACACTTTGTGATTGTATTTGTTATAATTTTAGCTCGACTAACTTAACGCTGAAGTAGTTTTAGCACTAAAATTTACTGCTATAAAAAATTAAGATACAATTATGATCACCACGTGACTCAACGCAAAAACGTGAATAAAGTTTCGGCTGCTTTAATAGTAGCGCTATTAAAAATTATATGGCGTTTTTTTACGTAACGAATTATTTGAACGTAGGTATAACATAAGTTCACACAGTTGTGATTGGATGCCCGAATGATCGATTCTTATAAGAGCGGTTCGTGTTTAAGGTTAATAAATAAGGGAACAAAAGGGCCGATGGAACAGGACGAACCAGATGTTTCATCGAGTTGCAATGGCGGTCCAGGTCCACGCACGCTAAACATAAGTAGGTTAAATTAAAAGTTACACGGTCTAATCGAGTTGTCGTCATTTTGTATGCATATCTTTTAATTAAAGCTACTAAGAGATTTATTAATGACAGTTTTTAGACGAAAAACTTTACAATACGTTTAGGCTGTGAGGAGTGCCGAAGAACTCACGAACTTTCGATTTCCTAAATTAAAAGGAATCTTAGTTTCGGGACTGATCATTTAGTACCTAATTATAGTACAGTATTGTATATTTATTAAATTTGGAGGTGCCTATATTTTAGAGTTCCTTAGCCAAAGTGATAAAAACGGAACACATAGTTTTTTTATTCGTGTTCAATGCATTCTCATTGCGATTTCGCGCGCGTGCCAAAATATCAGTTAGTCGGATAATCCGATGTGGGTCAAACATAAAGACAGACGCACAAAAGAAAAAAGTGGAATCAACTGTGTACGTGTTTATTTTATTTTATGTGTTCTTTAATTGTAAACAATAGACATTGGTGTTACCTGAACACCTTTTTTAAAATACCTACTGCTCTCGTCGTTGTCTTAACCTTTTATGTGCATTATCGCATCGTAGGCACTAATTTATCTTTAGTCAATGAAAAATGTAGTTTGATTAAAGTCATTGATCCAAAGTATAAATAATACTACTGTTTCAAAGAAATATAGTAAAACAGTAATGTTGCGAGTAACAAAGATAATTCGCCAAATAATCTTAATTAAAATTTAATAAGCCTGAGTATTGTCTTAGAACGTTCTGTTCATATCAATATAATATTCCCCACTCCCCGACGCCGAAATTAGGACTGAATAGGAATTCCTCCGAAGGGCGGCGGAATTCCTCCTCCGGTCCGATCTCATTTTTCCAATAAGATTTGGATAACTTACAAGGTTTTCACGGGACTAAATCTTTGTGGAGCCTCAATAATTACCTGGAAAATAAATAAAAGATATTGAATAACAGTTACATAAATTACACAGACATGTTTTATGATTAATATTGGGTAAATAAATCACTTAGTTTTAGCTTATCCACCAAGGACACCGATAAAGGATGGCTCATGGCTACAATAATAGTAGGTACATAGTACAATAATAGTATACAACTCTTTGAACGTTCATTTAGATTGTAAATGCCTATTTAAGTTCATTATTTCGTCATATCTTGTGTAACTGGGCCAACATCGCAGGTTTTCATTCCATTACCTTTATAAACGTTTTATGTGGCGTCCTCAGAGAATGCCGATTACAATTAAGTAAGTACAAAGTTAGATATTGTTTTGTTATTTTGCTCCGACACGATGGGCAACCCAAAAGACAAAGCTTTTACCGCGTCGCGTGTAGTGTTTTCGTTTACCTCGAGTCCTAAGAGAAACCGTACGTCATTGCGAACAATCGAGTAAAAAAAACATCCAGTCTGTTGTACCTCAAATTTACTCACGCACGATCTTTGTCTCGAGAAATATGAAAGAATTTCTGTAAACATCGTGCATCGGGCGAGATATGCGTCGCAACTAGGGTTGCCATACGTCAGGATTTGTCCGGACATGTCAGGATTTTTGACCCTTTGTCCGGATTGAGGCCGGACTTGGCAAGTGTCAGGATATTTAGGAATGACCTCATGGTCCTCATGTAAAAAAAAGTTTACGAGATATATTTATTACAAAGTTTACACAGTTTTAATGAATGAAAGAATACATAAAATATACCGCTTTAGCCTAGTTGGTAGTGACCCTGCCTACGAAGCAAGAGGTCCTGGGTTCGAATCCCGGTAAGGGCATTTATTTGTGTGATGAGCACGAATATTTGTTCCTGAGTCATGGATGTTTTCTATGTATTTAAGTATGTATTTCTCTATATAAGTATCTATATCGTCGCCTAGTACCCATAGTACAAGCTTTGCTTAGTTTGGGACTAGGTAGATTTGTGTAAGATTGTCCGCAAATATTATTTAAAATAAAAGTTGTAATTAATCAACAACAGTAATATAACAAATAACAGTAATATTTATTTCAAAATAATTTAAAATAGGACAAATTACAGCTAAAGAGATCTCTAATCAATTTGTTTGCTTAAAATCTCTGTTACACGAAATGTCAGAATTTTTAGGGTGATGTCAGGATTTTTATCAGGACATTTAATTCTTCCATATGGCAACCCTACGCAACACAAACAGCGCGAGTCCCGTCGCGCCCAGATCCCTCGACGTAACTATGATCGCGCGCAGATAAATCATTTCGTCAGTTATCGCGCTCCAAAATTCAAATTCGAAAATGGAATTTCTTTAATTCTTTTGCGTATAAGGCCGTGCCAACTATAAGGAATTCCAGCTGCACGATCCTCGGTGATTTTTACTCTTTCCGACGATAGTGTTGTATCAAGCAATAGGCATTTATTGTAGCCAGCTCAACGTGACCCTCTCCGCGCGGGCATTGTTTCAGATGGGGAGGGATCAATGCGGAATGAGGGGCCGTGGTTAAATGGTCCGGGTATATTTAAATACGCGTCTCAGCCGTTAGCGTTTCCGATAGGCGCGTGACGCACTTGCACTGGAGGCGAATACTAAGTGAGTCAGCTAGCCGGGGTCAACACTAACAACTAAACATTTGTGGACCCCAACATTGCTTCGCTCCGCCGCCAGCCAGAGACCATACCATGTTCGTAGTACATCGATGAGATAGTACAATCTTCTAGCTAGGCAAACTGCCCTTAAGACAACGCAGTGTACATCGAATACATTTCAATGAATATTGTAGTGTGAAACCGCGGTGGATGCCTGTGATAATTTATCATACTTTGCAGGTAACCTATTACCAATACGACGCCTATGCCATGTGTCATTAATCTTTCACTCGATTATACGGATTTTACGCGTATGCCGTGAAAAATGTACTAATTTGTTTATCAGCTTTATGTCATTTGTCGTTTTAATGGTAAGGATAAATTATAAAAGTAAGAAGTAAATTACATCCAATTTGTGCCAATTATCGGGTTTTAATAAGCCGATAAATTGATGTAGCGACACAGCCCGGTTCAATTACTGGCTGACCGACCAGCCTCCAAAACAAGTCCTTAATGAAAACAAATAGACTTGAGGCCATGCAACAGATGGCGTTTTTACATACTGTCGTGTCTACTGTACCTTTACATGACAATTTCGTGTTTATTTTTATACTTAAAGTCATCGAGTTGTCGGAAGATATTGCCGAGATGTAGAATTATCAATACAGCTTAATTGCCAACGGCCCTGCTTATGCTGAGAGCAAAAGTAATTCAATTCTTAGAGCCTCTTAACTCGAAGCATGCACAGACGTCACGTAAACCTTCAAGCAATGAAAGTGTCGTTGGCGCCGCCAAATAATTGTCGCGCCGCGACTGCTGCAGCCAGGCGTCGATATCATCACGAAACCGTTTAAGGCTGTACCGCGATAAAAAGCAATGAACAAATTCCACCACTTGATTACCGCCGGACATAAGTCAGTCCCGGGCAGTAAAATTAAAAACGCGTAAAGGCTGCGGTGGTCGCCTGCCGGCTTCAATTAGATTTCGCGAAAGGCGAACAATAAGAAATAAAATCTGATCTTTTACGAGGCCTCACGAGCCGGTCAGCGCTCGTAAACGGGGGAATGCAACGGGGCCGTGTAAACTTAAAAAAGCAACGCAACCCCGCGCTCACCCGAAACCGCCGAGACGAAATTTGATGGGCACTTTATGGTGCCAAAAGTGGGTCACGCGCGCAACTGTACCCCGGAGCATGGAGCCCTGACGACGACAAAGGGCACATTACCGCACCACGCGCACAAACATTTTCAAACCGACGTAATGCCAAAACTGCCGAGTCAGCCCCGATAACAAAAACGCGCTCGAAGAATTGAGGTGCGGAATAGTTTTTATTTTGTCGAACGTAGGTATACGTGCCGGCACCTTCGAGTACCTATCGTTGAACGTATCGCTCCGCACCCGCGTCAGCCCCTACAGGAAACTCATTTCAGCGGGCTCAGCAAAACTGATTAGTTTTCTAGACGAGGATTAGCGTGGGAAACTTTGTCCCCAAACGTGACGCAGAGATTTTTTGGCTCATCGATTCAGTGCAAATACGAACGAACATAGAATCGGTTTTGCGCTCACCGCGGAATGCAAAACGGAATCTCGGCGGACTCTGTTGCGGATTCCCAGACGGCGGCGGAGGTAAAAAGCGGTCGGCTCGCCGCCTTATAAATTATGTACCCGAACTGAGGTTATTAGTTGTCGAAATGACAGCAGTGGGCCCCGAAAGTGACGCAGTACCGTTACAAAACCTAGCGAAGGAGCGAGGGGCGACATAACAAACGAAGGGCGTTAGGGTCGCATATCCAGTTTGGTTGGACTCGTTTGTTTTGCGCGTTCGGAATTCAAGTTCGCCGGTTAAACGACTCGCGAACGCGTTTCGAATTAAGAATACGATCAGGCGATAATCGATTTAACGAGAGCAGTCGTGTTTATTAATTTATAGTGACGGAGAGGCATACAATAACATTGTTATCTGTGACATATTGAACTGTCCGAGACCAAGTAATAAGTCAACGACTCGAGTGAAATGAAAGAATCCCCTATTGATATCGATTGTTATGCGGACGTCAGTCCTACCTCCCAGGAAGACTTATCGAGTTTATGAGGTATATAGAGATGACAACTACTGACAATATTACTTGCTACTCATAATACTTAGTTGTGAATTCATTAATTGACAAGATATTGAAAAATTACAATGGAAAAACAACGGTGAATATAATGACCCAGAATGCAAGCTACGAAGCTTGTAATTTGGCCAATATGCCCTAAGTAGGTAGACATATAGTTACGCGTCCTCGCACACCAATATCTGCGCATTACGTGCATCCGGCGAGCTTTCGTCCGGCGCGGCCGTCTTTGTCCGCCGGATGCCTTGCGGTCGCACGCAATTTCATAACCTCTGCACTCTCACTACCCATGCGGCCCTGGTAGCGTATGTACGAGACCTATACAAAGTAAATGGATCCAAACGTCATTAAACTAACTAGCCAGCGATGATAGTATTCAATTCTACTTATTTGTAAGTATATAAAGCAAAACATTGGTACTATAAATTGCCGGCGATATAAAAATTACAATATTGTTTTGAATTGCTGTCGTCAAAATGTAAACTCACTTAAGTGCAACCTGAAGCCAATTTGATTGAAATAGCTAACAATGTGAATAAATGAGTACAACGAAGGCGGGCACTAAACGATTATGACCAGCTAGATAACCGAACGAACAATGATCGAATTAGCAAGGTCGGGGCACCCTGGCTGAACAGACTGCATCAATCATCCCGCTTCTGATGTTTTAATAACAGAAAATCACAAATTAGTTAGGTATCACGTCAGCGGCTGGATGCGCAAATAAGTTTCTCGGAATCTTAATAAGTTCGACTTCTTTACAGCTTCATTTAAACAGTCTATTATGTTTAATAACTAGGTAGTTTTATTACGACAAAAAGCGCCATTTTTTGTTCACATTTTAATTGGTGACCTTATGCGTTGGGGTTAATTTGTCCGCCTGCTTGTCCCGACCTACCTCGATGTCGATTGCGTGGGAGCCGGCCTTCTATCTTATTTATGCATTCATAAATATCCTTATCTCCTCCTCCGTTTAACATCAATAAGCGACTATTTCAAGATCTGTCAACACTACTTATTTTATCAATAATTGAAGTGAAATCAAGTGCGTCTAAATATAACATCGTTGCGTAAGTTTTTATTTTATCTGTACTTTTACGTAAACGGAGGCGCGCATTGTATTGGCGGCGTTTTTTGGATGAGTTCAGGGCCCAATATTTGCAATTGATTGCGCGCGTGATTGTGCGCATCAAGCTGCGCATTGCACTTTAACGATGCATTAATCTGGTCCAATTGGAAGCTGCAGTCGGGGCGATGCTGGCGGTGACACACATTCCTGGACACGA
Source organism: Epinotia brunnichana (assembly GCA_963854355.1). Classification (NCBI taxonomy): domain Eukaryota; kingdom Metazoa; phylum Arthropoda; class Insecta; order Lepidoptera; family Tortricidae; genus Epinotia; species Epinotia brunnichana. The sequence goes on along the minus strand of OY977951.1, from coordinate 26,181,241 downwards.
GGCCAACAGGGCCCATGGCCACACAATACTTTTAAAACGTATTATAAAGTAGTAATTCGTAATCTTTCCCTACCCTCCGGAAACCAGGCGTAGTAATGATAATAGCACAGGTTGACCAGGGATACATGATCACGCGAGTGGTCATCAAAGGTATCAGATGAAGCGATCTATCAGGCAGGCTACCACAAGGGAAGCCGTCTATGTGTGGGAGCTGTCTCCGCGGAACTGGTTTGTCTATGCTGTCCACTGAAACGCTCTAATAGGGCCATTCAGCTTGTGTCCTTGTCGTTTTGTTTTCTTATTGAATGTTTTTTAAACGCTTTCTCGAATTCGCTGAAGCTGTTGTATCTATAAGTATGCCGCTTCACGCATCACGAAGCCGTCATTAAGTTTGCAATCTCCTTTGTACAGCTCGACCGTGTCTGTAATATCGGCTAATACGCGTAATCTGGCGCTGCGCCCAAATTGTACTTGTAAAGCATCAAAAGATGTCAAAACACGACTGGGTCCTGCCGGTAAAATAGCGCTTTGTTTGGTAAAAAATGAATGGGACTCGGTTCCTTTATTCGATCGAAATAAACGGTCATCGGTGACTGGGGTGTACACGCAATGCTATTTAGTACAGTCGGCGAGAATAGTCTTTCAATTTCGGTTAGTTGGTAAGTTCAAGTATGCCTGTGAATGCCTCTGCCCCTGTAATATTATAAATGCGAAAGTGTGTCTACCTGCATGTTTGTCTGTATGCCCTATGATATGAAATTCGGTATAGTTTTGACCCCGGAAATCATTCCCTAAGAGGGTGAAATGGGGGGTGAAAATTTGTATAGAGAGTAATATAAAGGAGTTATTTTAAAGGAGTTAGATATAAAAGCTAGTGACACATATTGGTCAGTCATTAGCTGAGGGACGATGGCGGATCTTTGTTTCAATGGTCTGTCTCTAGGTACTACGTTTTGAGAATATATAAGATGATTGGTATTGTAGGAAACAAGTGATTGCGATACAAATAAAATCGGACGCGACTGTACGCGGTGTCTGTCAAAACTAGTTTGATTTAAATGTAGAATGCGCACCTAATGTACCTACTTATTAGCAACGGCCTCCAACACTAAATAACGCATGATAGGTTAATTGCTGCGAACAGATTAGCTTTTGGCAGTTTTTTACGGACACTAAAAACATGATGCTTTATGATCCATAATTACAATACGATGGAGAGGCAATCACCTAACCAATCATTATACTGTACAAATAACTACTTATTTATACATTCACAGTGAACGAGTTAATGTGATACCTATTACTGCCGTCTAGAGAAAAAAAGTGTAAAAAATATATGTTTCAATTTATGTTTGTATAAATATACTTAAAGCGTTTTTTTATTTTAAACATATTTACTACACTCGTAGACTACCGAGACAGCCCAAGCTGTTGATTAATTTATTGGCAAATTGGTGTCCAAAAAAAGGGACGGCTTTATTGTATCACTATATTTCATCAAAAGCGTTTAAGTAAAAATAAACACGAAGTTAGTCTAACGGAAAATTTAGATTAAAATCAGATTTTTTTGCATACACAAAGCCCGTTTATGATTTGTGGTCATTAGGAACCTACATCAAACAGTTCGCGTGTGACCCGAACGCTGCCACAGGGACAAAAGAGGCGTATTTTACATGAACCTGGTTGGTGTTTGAGGCGTTTTTCGATTAACAGCGATGCAGCATTGCACCGCCGCTGACGCAACGGCAAAAAACGTCTCAAATAACAACAGTTACGGACGATATGAGCAAAATATTATAATAAGATAATCATACGTCTGCTCTAAGAGGTCTGCGATTCGCTTTTTTTACGGCGGCGTGTCTGTCTGGGGATTTGTCCCGCCCCGCTTAACTAGTTCAAGGTTGTTAATAGCGCCGTGAATGGGCCATTATATTTGTTTGCGATAGGTCGTCAGGTCGCGACGGACGCCCTTAGGCACTAACACAAATCGAGAGGGAATCTGGATTAATAATAATTACCAACTCTGAATAGCTAAACTGAAGTGGCAGTGGGCGGGGCACATTGCATGTAGAGCCGATGGCCGTTGGGGCGGGAAGGTTCTCGAGTGGCGACCACGTACCGGATGGCGCGGCGTGGGTAGGCCCCCCACAAGGTGGACTGATGGCCTGGTAAAGGTCGCGGGAGTCGGCTGGATGCGGGTGGCGCAGGACCGGTCACTTTGGCACTCTTTGTGGGACGCCTATGTCCAGCAGTGGACGTCTTTCGGCTGATATGATTATGATGATGACCAACTCTGAAGGATTTCTTTGAAGACAGTATAAACTCAAAACGACTTGTGTTTGAAATTTCAGCTCATTGCCACCACTAGGTTCGAGGATTTTCTGTGTCTACCGCGCGAATAACTGCGAACCGCAGATTGATAACATGCAAACGAATACACTCACTCAAACTAAAGCTTAAACTCTAACGCTGAAACAAACCACAAATCCACAACACGACCATTCTCATTAATTTGACGATTCGCCAAATTGGGCGTATGAACAAATTACCATACGACAAGTCAACCGTGGTAAAATGGGTGCGAAGATTTCGGACGGGCGACCGCCGCGGCACCAAGGCTGCATAGATAAAAGGAGCCGCCGGTTGACAGATATTTTGATACTTAATGCAAATGATCTTATGTCTAACGATAATGTATGCATGCATGACTTATTCCGTGCCGGTGACCTTTTTTTCTGGCAAAGTTACTTGTAAGTGACTTTGCCGCGACTCTGCGGTGGTCTCAGCTCCTCCTGGCGGCCGAACCCGGAAAGTGAAATGTCACATTGCATTTACTTTTAATTTTTTTGTTTTACGTGACTCGATCACTTCACGCGTCAATAGCTTGGTAGCAATTTACAGCAAATTTCCCATTAAGATTAAAATAACATGTTGGTATCTGAGCAGCAACACGTAGTCATTTTTGCTTCGAAATATCCAATTAATATTCGAGTAAAAAGAGCGCAGTGGTATAATAACCGAAAAACATCAAACAAATTAATAAACTAATCGGGCAAACCGTGTTTCTTATTTGGATCCGGACACGGCCCGTGACGTGACGCCCGCGTGGCGATTAATTTAATTGTTAGTCGTTTTATTGGTCATTTGCAGACCTCCGGCTGTCGCTGCGGCCCTGGTAGGTCACTCCCCGACCGTTGCACTCGGTTACTAAACAAGATAATGTCTTCGTCATTGCCTTTTTGCCAATTCGGCGATAAGTGCATTTTTGACCGCACCCTAACTTAAATATTATCATAAGCATTTAATAATTTTCGGTATTTTTACTAATAATACGTGTTACGGTGTTTGAATAACAGACCAATTATATGATCTACAGATAGCAATTAAAGAGTAGTATGTGTTGCTAATAGGAACTATTGGTGTTCACGACTGGATTATGCGCGCGAGTCCGCACAAGGACGGGCTTTTAGCCCAGTCATCTGATCATGCTAAACTACTTAATAACCCGGTCAATGTGAGCACAAACCCTATTATTATACCACGTCTATGATTAAGTAATGAAGTTACACTTTAGTTAATCTAATACGATAATATTCCGATTGGAACTGATCCCAATTGGTAACAAATTCGACTTCGTGTAAGCAATTAATTAAATCTTTTGAACAACGAAGATGAATACCTAAAACGGTTCCACGCCGCCGATCCATATTTCAACTGCCATTGACATTATTAGTTTTTCGTCTTAAAAGCGATAAACATCTAAATGAATTTTGTATCATTGTGCGACCGATGCTTAAGTGGAAAACGAGGCTGGGCGCGGGCCAGATCAAACGGTGGCGCAGACAGGCCAGCGTACACTGACCTCTCCCGAGACCTAGACTTCACCTGTAGTCACAAAGCTAGCGAAATCGAAGGAGGTCACGTTTAACTAGCCGATGAGCTTATTTGTCGAAACACCGTCAGAAACTCACGGACTAAATTTAATATTCCCACCAAAATTTTCAATTTTAATAGTCTAGGCCAAGTTATCAAAACGACGGGCCGGCAAGAGTTAATACCAGGTATCATATCGTAAATTCTTACATGGCGAATTTCCTTCGCATAATAATTATATTTTCTCTGTATTGAAAGGTTAGTTTTAAGACCACATGTACACTTGGAACGCAATGAACCATTTGAATTTGAGGGATACTAATTGGAAAATGTAAATCGAAATCTACAAGTAACTAATCAAAATCAGTTATTTATTCTGCAAATAGGCCACAAGGGCACTTTTACATGTCAAATGGTATTCTACAATATAATATTAATAATCTTACACAATAATCATTTAAAAATTGCAGATTTTAACCAATTAGTACCTAAACGGTTAACAAACTAAATGTCACTAAATGAAAACTAAAAAACTCCAAAATTGTGAAATATTATCAATTACATTCGATATACTCGTAAGGTCTGTATCAGAATTAACAATAAGTTTTTGATATTAATTTAGTACCCCAGAGATGTATAAGGTCTCTGACCGTCCAAATACAATGAATAATTATTCTAATGTCTTTATAGAGATGTATACTGTCTCTAAGCGTTAAACCAGAACAAAGGGATCATTAATGTAATATTGTCAGAGATGTACAGGGTCAATAACAATAAAACGTGTCAAGAACAGAATGATGTCTGTCGTCAAAATAATGATAATAACACTAGTATTTAGGTAGTTACTATGCCCTTGCAAGCATGAACAGACCGGACTCCACAAACAGCACCCGATCACGAGTATGACGCATATCTCAGCCATCGCCTCCCACAAATGTCAATTACTGTCAAGTGTCATCATCAACGAATAAAGATCTACACATGCTGGCTCCTACATCCTACACATGCAGTAGAATATAATCGTGTAGCGTATAGATCTACTTATTATATAGGACACAATGTAATATATCGTTCATTCCATGAGAACGTGCCGCACTCCTCATTGCCTTTTAGTGGATTTTTCGTGGATGGAACGATCTACTTATAGTGTCATGGTCGGAAAAAAGGTTGTGTTCTCGAACTTGGCCCCCGCTCGTCGTGCGCACAAATTAGGCGAACTGATTCCGTTGGTATGGCATTAGTCCGTAACAATGTCGCCGCCGATTTAATAGCTGTACCGACATACCTCAAATATCAGCATTATTTATGGCCTCCCAATTTAAAAAATATTCGATATTTATTCTTAATTATCGGTTGGCGACGTTTCGGGTTATTAATGTGTTTTCCTGTGATTAAATGCTTTTAGATATGCAAATTGAAGACGATACGGTCAACGTACCAAGACCGCAGAAGTGCAATGGAGCGTCGTAGGTGGCAGAGAATTTGGACGTCCTTTACAGGTTATGATGTAATCTTGAGATTCCCTTATACGTCAGTCGTGATTAGCAGAAGAATCACATGCAGGACTAAGTAACTGCGCGAAACAGCCACGGAACAAGTCTCCAGGTCTAAAGAGCACCTTCCAGAATCCAGGAGCTAATTCCCAATGCTTAGAGCGCTTCGAACCACGCTTGTTATGATGTAGACCGGATGCTACTGTTAAGAAATCTGTGTTGGTCGTATTTTTACTCCCTTGTAAGGGAGAAAAAACATTTTTTGTTACTCATGCGCACGTTACATTTTCCGTCCGAACTGCCCCCCTATTCTGTAACTTGTTTTAAGCTCACCTCAACGCTCATCCACAATTATACCTTGACACGGCGATGCGTAGTATTTTAGCGTAGGTAGAGGTCTAGTTTCCTAACGGGTGACCGGCGGAGTGAACCGCATTAACGCGTAGCAAATAACAGCCCTGGTCCCTCGGGCACTCGCCCTCGCTAATCACCGGGAGTGTGTTTCTATGTCAACACGCAATTCTAATTTAAAAAAAAAAAAAACTACAGCTGACAGTTGCCACTGGCCAGTTTGCGTTATTTTTTAGGGTTCCATACCCAAAGGGTAAAACGGGACCCTATTGCTAAGACTCCGCTGTCCGTCCGCCCGTCTGTCTGTCTGTCCGTCTGTCACCAGGCTGTATCTCATGAACTGTGATAATTAGACAGTTGACATTTTCACAGATGATGTAACAACAAGTACCAGAAAACTGAATAAAATTAATATTTAAGGGGGCTCCCATACAACAAACGTGATTTTTTTGCCGTTTTTATAGATTCTGGTACGGAAACCTTGGTGCACGAGTCCGACTCGCACTTGGCCGGTTTTTATACTTTTTTCGTGTTAAAGGCATCCTAGTTTATTTTAAATCATAATTGACATATATACATTTTATCAACCGTCGATCACATTTTATTACAAGTACCTAACGGGAATGAGATGGGCAACTTAATTATATAGTGCAATACATTTGACCGTCAATGGGCTTAAAAAAACCATCGAAGGAGGAATATCTAAACAGCAAATTATTTGTAACATTTTTAATATTGCGTTACTAAAATTTTCTGACGATCGCGGTTTTTAACCGACTTCAAAAAAAGGAGGAGGTTCTCAATTCGGATGTATATTTTTTTTTTATATGTACTTAGCAAATTGAATTCACATCAACTGTACGATCATGTCGCTTAGTTTAGAGGCATAGGTATAAATACTAGTTCGCTGTTTACTGGTAATTCCAATGCATCAATTCTTAGGCGTTCAGTCTAATAAATGCTGCTTTTCACTTTCAACGGTTTCCTGGGCAACTTATTTAAAACAATGCTCGGCCCATCCGGTGCAAAAACCAGATCGAACGATGGAAATAAAGACCAGGCTTCCAAGAACCGAAACTCGCCAATTATCCGAACACTACTATACAAAACGTCGTAACAACGAGAGTTTTTAAGACACTTAAGACCTTCTTGACCGGTAACAGATGTCCCGCTTACTCCTTTAATATCGTAACTATATTTATGGCATATACACATATACTAGTTTTCTACAGTAACATAAGCTGGGTTGGAAATTCAGCGCCCGCAGACATGGATCCTAATCAAGATAAACTTCCTTTAGAACTCTGAAAGCCGGATTAATATTCTATACATAATGAAGAACAATTATATTGAATTGTTCATGGTCTGACCTTGTACTTCTAATGTTCAAGTCTCAACCCGGATAAGATTTATAGCGTCTCTAAATCGATCGCCAAGACAAGTCTACGTACACCGTTCGAATAAGACACATCTGGAAAATCGGCACAAAGAAATTCGACGTTAAAATGCCAAGTTTAGGCTTTGATATGATTCAAAATTAACACAATTAGAACATATTGGTAATATGCGGCCGGAGTGGCGAGCTAAAGCTAACGAATATAAGCTAAGTATACTCGTATTTGAGGTCTGAGGTTACGATTGTCGCAGGAGAGATGGGCTGTAAGGACTCTGGCACTTCTAATGTTCAAGCCTAAATCCGGATGAGATTTAGGTATAGCGTCTGATCGAAAAGATTAACAAAACACTGCCAAGTCCACCATCCAAATAAGACACAGCTGGAAAACATGCACCACGACGTTAAAATGTCACAACAAGTTAAGGCTTTGATCTGATCCAAAATTAACACAATCGGAACAGCTAAATATATTGGTAATATGCGGCCGGATTCACGAGCGAAAGCTAGTGCGCGAATAAAAGGCTATATTTGAGGTACGATTGTCGCAGGAGCGATGGGCTCTAAGGACTATTACTGCGGAATGCTGCCCCACGACTCTCGCTCTCACACAACATCCCACCGCTCAAAACGACCTATACACACGGCATGCCTCCCCCACATACAACCTTCTTCACAATACTGTTCCCTGCGTCCGAACATCGGCAGTAATCGTTTTTATAGTTTATTTAATACGGCCATTATCTCGGCAAGTTCTCGAAAACCAATGATGGTGGATAGGGATGAACCGCTGCGAATGCGAATTTTACGAAAAAGTTGTCGACTACCAAGTTTCGTCTGAAGTCAGTCAACAAAACAATTATCATTCGACAACGTCATATTGCGACGAAACTAGCAAAAATACTAATTTGTGATACTTATCATTTTGCAAGTGAGACGAAATGCAAACGCATTCGTAAAGCTCTTGTACTGAAACACAGGATTGGCTCTGAAGTCAATTGAGTCTACGTCTCCCTCGAACTGTCGAAAGAGAAAAGACAAGAGTGGCGTTTGAAGTTCGATGTTAAGTCTTAACGAATTTATGCTAAACGTACGAGTACTTACATACATGTATGACATGATGTATGTCGGCGCGGCGTATAAGCTGTAATTTACAATAAACGCAAAGTAACGTAAAGTGTTGTAAAGTCGCGGTTCGCGTCGTTCCGCCAGCAGCTGGCGGGAAGCGCCATCTGGCGCCCCGGAAACGCAATTTGTTTTGTTTTCGAATTTCGTTCGATTCCCGGTACCGTATGCAAAGCAACCGTCCCGACATTTGCCTTTGCGGTTAACGGGCGTCACACTCCGTCGATTGAAACGTAATTTTCATTTAATTTTTCATATAAAAACTTGGACCATTAGGGACACGCCGCTGCGATCTTAAAAGCACGTGAAACATACTCAAACGGTCGAATTCGTTTCGGTGCGGAGTTATAACTTTTAAGTACACGTGTGTCCTTACCTACCGGCAGATGTGGGGTTCGGGTGAACATTTTCTTTATAGCTGAATGAGATCATTATTGTAAAATAATTACACGAGATACCGCGAGCTGTTTACGTTTAATCTCCGATGTTACTTTAAAGGTCAGCTGTAAATTATCTCGTACGATTGTTTCAAAATAAGAAAGCGAAGCAGTTTTAACTACCAGGGACACATAAAATCGTAGAGCACATTCGAATTTCGAAACAGACTCGTTAATCGGCCGCAACATCTGCCACACCGCGCGAGCACCTGCGAACTTAAAGTTTTTTCCGTCAGCGACTCCAACCAATGAGATGAGACTGGTTGATAACCCCAGTTTTACCTCTCCCTGGTGGATTTCGTCGTTTTAGCTACGAGTCCAACGGCTGTCTGCCACATTATCTTGAACGATCTCCAAATCTGTAACGATCACATTTTCATAATGAAATGTGCAAATTTGGTACATTTTCATTTCTGCAGACAGTTTTCGTGTTTTGCTCGGTGTTACGAGAATCTTGCAAAAGGCTTGACGGATCAATGAGGTAATTTTTAAAGAACAGTTTTGGGAGTAATTTGTCTGCTTACAGAAACTGCAATTGACACCTGAGGCACGAAGTTCGTCTTTATGCCACTGGTTATTAAGAGAAAAAGGCAACACAGAACGCACGCTCGCGCGCCGGTCTGTAATTTCGACCGCTGCGAATAATTGAAAAAATTTCTACGTTGATTGCACGATTTAATGCCGACACCAGTCAACAATGCTGAGATTAGTATTCTGCAAGTTACGAGCGTAGTACATAAGCTGGTTGAGAGGCGACATCAAAGCGTTGTGTTCTGAGATAAGCGCTCAACTTAATTCTGCAGTCGACAAGATTTGGGACGTCTCGGCCCCGGCCGTCAACTGTTACCCCGAACGCGCTTTGTACCGTAATGGCTCATTTTGATTCCTTGATGCACTGTGTTTAATAAACTCAAAAGCGATCCGCTAAAAAGAGTTCTAGTTTTACCAGATTAGGATATATGCGACTCTAAACTGTTGCATGAATCTCCCTGAGACCACAATATACACGTGAACGCTCTATCAAATTCTCTTAACCGTAGTCTCGGAGACGTAGTTTCTATAAATACCTGATCGAAGGTGAGCCTGTACAACAATACCGGCGGGGGCACTTCTTCGACTACTATCTTTAATTACCAGCAGGTGGCTTGCGCGGGCAAAAAGCACAATTACCGACGCGGAATAATGCACCAGCATGCGACGAAAATCTAAAAGGCCGGCAATTTGACACCGCCAAGGAAAAAAGGCCCGGAGATACTTAAATCGTTTTTCTTGGCCGCTATTGAACACATTTCCATGAAATATCGGGTATCAGCCACCCACTACGCGGAGGCTGCGAAACTTTACACCGATGACATTCATGTCGCCTCTCGTGCAATAAGGCACTGCGGGCTGGCTTGCAGGTCGCCGCCCGCAGAACATGTTTTTATTAATTTATTGGGGTTATTGTCTGCTAGACAAAGGCCTCCCTGATCGACAAGACCCTGTTTTAAGTAGCCTATAATAATTACGCATCCGTTCGCTAAGCGACATAAATATTCGCGGTAGGTCTTTGGATCAATTTCCAGTCTACCCAGCAGGCATCTGCCTCGCTATTCTGTAACTTGTTGTAAGCTCACCTCAACGCTCAACCACAAATATATCTTGACGCCGCGATTCGTAGTAACTAAGCGTAGGTAGAGCTCTAGTTTCGTTAGGTGCGACGGGTGGGGTGAGACGCATGAGCGCGTAAACAATAACAAACAGCCCAGTTGAAACTGTTGAAAGTGTAAGGAGAACTTTTTAGATTTTAGCCACATTTTTGTAGGTATATCTAAGGGTTGTATTTCATTTAGTTTTTTTTATCAAACGATGAGTTTAATAAGTGATAAAACCCGCAAATGCAAGAATTATGAAGTCGACCATAAATCCCGTTCGAGGCGCATTTTAATTTATCGCCATTAGTCCTGTAGCCTAGTGGTTCAGGCATGCGGCTGTCAAGCGGCGGTCGTGGGTTCGAATCCCGGCTCGTACCAATGAGTTTTTCGGAACTTATGTACGGAATTACCGTTAGCTTTTCGGTGAAGGAAAACATCGTGAGGAAACCGGTCTAATCCCAATAAGGTCTAGTTTTCCCTCTGGGTTGGAAGGTCAGATGGCAGTCGCTTTCGTAAAACTAGTGCCTATGCCAAATCTTGGGATTAGGTGTCAAAGCGGACCCCGGGCTCCTTTAGGGGCACAACCGGGAATAATAACGCTAGGAGGATGATGAGTCCTGATTAGAGCAGGTAGGGACGCAGGTACGAGCCCACAAAGGCCGGCTTTTTCAAGCGGTCACTTTCGGGTACAGTTATAATAATAAACCCCGCCAAGTCGAAAAGTAGCATGTGCGTTGTTACGCCGAACATTCATATGCCCTTTTGCTTGTCGCAGCATTATACCATGTGAAAGATACGATGATTGATTACGACCGTAACTCAATTCGTTAAGAGCTATAATCGATTGTCATTCAAAGGTACATTTTAAGGCAGTTGGTGCATCTTTTGTTGCAAGTGTTAAGGCGTTTCACAATAATGGAGTTTTAACAAAGGGAGAGATTTTTTTTTTTCAATTTCGGATAATTTTGTACGCTCTTTCATCGAGTCCTTGAAGTTTCCTTGTGTTGCCGATTCTCCGCGCTATATAGTTGTATGTATGTAATTATGTATATGTTACATATTTCCGCTTGTTGTGATAGAGGCGATAAGGTCCAAGGCGGAATCTCAAACACCATACGACGCCGTCTTGTAAGTATTCTAAGCGTTATTCTCTTCGCAAATATACAATGGCTTAAATACAATAGTGCTGGGTTTGAATTTGTAGAAATCGTTTGCCACTAGCTTCCGTGAATCTTAATAAGTTATCAGGTGGGAAAATAGGTAAAATAATACTATTTATACCTCACTTATGTGAAGTTATGTGACTCGTATATGCTTGTAAATGTAAATAACTATTGAATTTTACCTTTCATGTCACGCTACGCGCTGCTGGTGGGCGGACGGTAGATTTCTATGTTCGTACTTCGTAGTTTGGAAAACCATCCATCACACACTTAATTTATCGTAAATTCATTAACTAAAATCCATGTTTACATCTGAGATTTGAAAATTTAAACACACAGACAACACATACATAGACACACATAGCACAGAATAAATAATAGTTTTTTTTTTCGTAAATATTAGTTTTTAGACTTTGGCCAGAAACATATATATATATATCATGATATATCAAAGCGTAAAACAACAAAAAGGTGGCATACTTAATAGATTAGGCTAGGTTTGGTTTAGAACAATAATTGTAAGTACCAGAATTGTACTGAATAAACCGCATTGTTTTAAATACCTAATTACAATTTACATTAAGTAAAACCAACTTCCTTGTAAGCGATTTCATTCAATAAATGTATGCGTATGAGGAAAAAACTTATTCTAATCGAGTTTAATTTTAGTTGAGCTAAATTACCGCAATAGATAAGACGCGTGTGCCAGACGTATCCTACCAGGACAGCATAAAACGTGGTATGTATGTTCTTCGTTCTAGCGCTCTTAAGGCGCTCTTATTAGACGATATTTAGGTATTTGCGGAGGTGAGGCAGACGGAGCGGGAGACGCGCGTCCCGCGCACCCCGCTAACGGCCTTATTCTGTTGGCATCCGTATTCGGCTCGTTTTTGCGGATCATACGATCAAATGTTTGTCTTCTTGAATAATTGTTTTATTTTTCAAATCTTGGTTGATTTGTGTAAGATTGTCCCCAAATATTTATTGTTTATTTATTTATTTAAATCTATTTTTTTTAAGAAAATAAGGAATAATAGGTAGTTACAGTTCTTAAGTACATCGTAGTATGATGACATCAATTATGGACACTTACTTTCCAAAGATATGTTAGTACAGATTTCTTCATCATCAATCCACCTATCGTTTTCCCAGTTCCTATGTGGGTGCTTCCGTTTTCCAAATACGTAGAACTGATAAAATAATAGTACATCTTCACTTCCTAAGGGTGAACGTCACCAATTATGGATTGTACTAATATATTACAGGTTTTTTAAACCGAAATAAAATCGATTACTTCTAGGTAAACTTATAGCGCCGGTTAACACCCGCTTAAGAAACCATCAAAAAAAATTAACAAATAGCTATGTTCATCTATTTATCTCCTGGCAAATTATATTATTACCATGTATGTCTTTCCCGCTCACGGGACAATGATGTCCCGGACCTTTGGGAGGCATGCGTGGGGCTAGGTACCTACAAAGTACCAACGGAGCCAACACGTAGAGGCCCTTTTGACAATTTAATGAAATGCAAGGAGTATTATTACCATAATTATTACCTTTGTTACATAAGTATGACTGACTGATCAAAAACTGGATAATTAGACCACTGTTAGTCAGAAGAGCATTTTATTATACAGGGTGGTTATTTTAAGACCAGCAAGTTCTTCAGTACATGACTATGTCTATTAAAAAATGTAATTTGACCAAACATCATATAAAAATAACAAATTCAATTTGTCTCTTAAATACCTAAAAGTGTTATGTCACTGCGCTCGCGCGGCGCGTGCTGCCTACCATGCTACCTCGACCAGCGGCCACACCGCGATGGACCTTGATACTCTCAACAAGCCAACAAGATTGGACTTATACTTGGCTCTATACTCCAGGCAAAATACGGTTTCGAAAATCATTAATTTATAATAGCGTTTTTTTGTATATTTCATTTTTAATCGTTATTCTAATATGCTTTACACAAGAATCCAACAAATTTTCCAACCGGAAGTAATTATATAAATATAAATTAAGCTTTAATTGTCTTTTTTTGTTTGATTTATATTGAATTATTTAAATCAAATGTAAATTTAGGTAAAAGCCTCCTCGATCTCATGCCATTTTTTTCGGTCTTTAGCCAACTGCATCCAGCTAGGTCCGGCGACCTCAGTTATGTCATTGGTCCAACGTCTTCGTCGTCTACCTTTCCTTCTTTTGCCTTTCGGCCCTGACCAGTTTGTTGCTTCCAGTGCCCTTCTTTTCTCCTAATATCTGGCGATATATGGCTTTTACCCGAATAGGGTCCATATAAGAAAGAAAAAATGGCATAAATCTTTTAGATTTAGTAAATATGTACTAACACAAACAATATGGAATAAATAAAGCTTAAATAAATATATATATATAAACTAGCTGTTGCTCGCGACTTCGTCCACGTATAACATGTTATCGTCTAAATGTTTGTTTAAGAAATTTAAATGATTGTTTAATAAAAAAAAACATTGAAATTAGTTTTGTACAGTCAGCATCAGATAGTTAGTAGCAGCCTAGGTAACCAAATATATCGCAGCACGTCTTTGTTACTATAGGTGTAAGGATGTGTTACGATATATTTGGCTACTTTGGCTGCTACTAACTATATGACGCTGACTGTACCTAGTCTTTAAGTAAACAGTCTTAAACCGAAGAAACAAATCTCTCTTTATTTCAAAATGTCTTGCTCTCTATACAAACTTAGAACCCTCTTTGAACTTTCATAGTAAATAGTCTGAAACCGAAGTTACAAATTTCTAACTTTAAAAATGTCTTGCTCTCTATACATAATTCGAACCCCCTTTTAACCTTCTTAAGTGATTAATAATTAAAAAACCGAAGTTACAAATCCCTTACTTTAAAAATGTCTTGCTCTCCATACAAACTAGAAGAACTGTATATCCTAGAAGTAGGTATTTTTGTCAAGACCAATCCGAGCATGTTCAGTAACGTTTCAGAAGGCCGCAGATTTCCGACACGTAAACAATACAAACAAAAATTGAAAACTTTGCAGGGTAGCAACAACACAGCGCTAATCAGAGGCGGAATCTTGGGAATGGCACCAAACATTTTCAATAAAATTCCAGACCGAATTAAACACTGGATATTAATAAATTTAAAAGACAATTGACTTCAGATTCAGATTTGTTTATTATCATAATTTTACAATTGAAATCATAGTACAATGAATATACAGATAAAAATGTGTTAAAATTATAACTTGTCAGTTACAATAAAATACAATAGATGTGTACAGTTGTGTACAGAATTGTTATTATTTGTAAATAGTTTAATAATACTTATACTCATAGCATAATGCTATTACATAAAATAGAGAAAGAAAACATAATACAAATATTAACGTCAAGCTTTTAAGATCTTGTTATTTAGTCATTTGAAAGAAATTCTTGTAAACTATACAGTGTTTTTTCAAGCAATAGTTGTTTTACATGGAAGCGAAAAGAGTTGTCGTTCGTTATGGTTTTAAGGTTTGAAGGTAGCCGGTTAAAAAGTATTTGTCCTATTAACTTCGGAAGTTTTGTGCCTATTCTAAGTCTGGGCGAGGTTGTTTTGAAGTGGATACTTCTTTGCTCGCGTTCTTGTATAGGGGTACAGTTCAAAATGTATCACGTAACTTCCGGATTAACTTTTTGTAGAGAAGCCTAATCTGATTTCAAATATTTGTTTGTTACATGTTTTAATCCTTCTTTATTTGCTATTAGTTGTTAATCACAAAATGTTATTTAGTTTATGTGACGGGCATGAAAACTATGCTGAAATGACCGCCATTTTCAATGCCTCGCGAGTCAAACGAGCTACGTCAGTCAATGTTGCTATATATATCGATTTATCTGTGCTTATACAGATTTTAGTGAATTAATGCAGATATATATTTTACGGGGACAACCAACAAATAAGTATCCACTTAAACTTAATTAACGGTTGTATTTCGGACACAACCCGCTTCTTTTTAAGTTATTCGCATTTCTCATTGATCTCGAACTATTTTCACCTCTCCTTTGAAATTCATTTGGATAACGTTTAACATACATCAAAACTTCCAATATATAAGTTGAAACTGATGTTAAGATACTAAGTTTTCTTAAATGTTCGCGACACGTGTATCTGTCCTTTGCATAGAGAAGTACTCTAATTGCACGTTTCTGGATCTTTAGGATGCGCTCATAATCCGTACTGTTGCCCCAAAGCATTATCCCGTATGAAAGTTGAGAGTATATGTACGCATAATACAGCTCTTTTAAGCAACTTTCTGACACAAGTGGTCTTAACTGTCTTAGAGCATAGATCCCTCTTGCTAACTTACTGTATAATGTATCTATGTGATCTTTCCATGACATTATTGGATCAATCATTTCAATCAATAGATCAATATTTGATTGAAAAGTGTTATTATACCATTAAATATTACTTAAACGACCCTACGACATAATATGATTCCATTCAAGACATTCCTTAGTTATAATATTCTTTAGTTATAGTATTTTTTGAGAGTTTTTGACATCTATTTGAAGTATTTAACACCAATCACTGTATTGACATTATTTTTTTAATTTTTATAAATATATTAGCTGGCTGAAATATTTTGTAAACCTACATTGTGGGTAATGCACAGAAGTCTTATATTTTGTATACCAACAATACTTGTAAAAGTTGTTACCTATGTTTAACAAAATAAATTTAATTGAATTGAAAGTACTTAATTTGTATTCTAATAAGTAATCTTTATGCAAAAATTTAAGTCTCTAGCTCTAAAAATAAAGTTTCCCCCATACAAACTTTGCACCCCTATTTACCCCCTTTAGGGGTGGAATTTCCAAAAATCCTTCTTAGCGTTGCCTACGTTGTAAAAGGTAGTTCTGGTGTAAATTTCAACTCTCTAGTCTTAGTAGTTTCGGATGTGCGTTGATGAGTGAGTGAGTGAGTGAGTCATATCAATAACTCCATACCGACAAAAGGTATGTTCACCTAGATAACGTCACATTTATTTGCTTTAGTGGGCTTATTTTTAAAGGGGCGTGGCGGGGGAGGCTTTCTTGGTTGTTATTTGGAGAAACAGCGGTGGCAGAGTGAGTGCGAGATGTGAAACGGCATACTTTAGTGTTTTGTGATGGGTATCATGTGCACAAACAGCTGGCAAAGTTTTGCAGCTGTATAGGGGAACACCCTGTAGTACTTTGTACCCGACTGCCTCAGAAGGAAGTTTATGTTTTTCGAGCGTATGTATCATCATATCAGCCGAAAGACGTCCACTGCTGGACATAGGCCTCCCCCAAAGAGTGCCACAATAGCCGGTCCTGCGCCACCCGCATCCAGCGGACTCCCGCGACCTTTACCAGGTCATTAGTCCACCTTGTGGGGGGCCTAACCACGCCGCGCCTTCCGGTACGTGGTTGCCACTCGAGAACCTTTCCGCCCCAACGGCCATCGGTTCTACGTGCAATGTACCCCGCCCACTGATACTTAAGTTTAGCGATTCGGAGGGCTATATCGGTTACCGTGGTTCTGCTGCGGATAGCCTCATTTCTGATGCGATCGCACAGAGAAACTCCCAGCAAAGCCATCTCCATCGCCCTTTGAGTGACTTTGAGCCTTCTTATGAGGCCTATAGTAAGCGACCACGTTTTCGTTCCATATGTCATCACTGGCAACACACACTGGTCAAAGACTCTCGTCTTGAGACACAGCGGAATATTGGACGAAAAGATGTGCCGTAGCGTATGTATGCATGTATGTCTATAACGAAGATGAGAAAGGGCCGTGGCCTGCTGCTGGTGGAGTGGCAGGGTCTTTTTCCGCACTCGTTTTCTACTAAACAGCAAGTAAATATACTTCAGTTCACCAACTCGTTTAGGACTTTAGTCTAGGTAGTCGCTATCCGGCGCAATAGCCCTAAATGCTTTTGATATATTTCTGTATGAATAAATAAATCTATTATTCGTACAGTCCATAATTGGTACCATTACCCCCGCAACCATGTGCTCGTGTCCGAATCCGATTTACACCCGACTACTTACTACCTAACAGTTCTAAATACGTATTCAGGATAACTGAAGATTTTTATTGACATCTTGTCAATATGCTCCAGCTACCTATTAATACGTTTTAGGTGCGGATGTAGAAACGCTTTAATGTAGTAAATATCGCATACCTTATATTTGTTATTCTATCATTTCGAATGTGTTCTCCAGCATGTATTAGCGTTTCCTATTCCTTTATATATTTTTATTTACCTTGATTACTCGAAATAATTGCTGCAAAAAGGCGTATTTGCGTGCCAGGTAAACATTCAAAGGTCCGTCGTCGGCAGTGGCCACGGGCGTACTAAATTGTACTCGCCACCGCGCATGCATGACGCGGACACCCGGTTTTTCAGACAAATGACCAAATGTATTGAATTATCAAACATATTGAAATTCTAAGAAGCCGGTAGATAGATCTACCAAAAAGCTACCTATCACAACAAATTTCATTGTAATATTCCAAATAACTTTTGAGATATTTTGAGTTTGGTGGTAAAAAAGCACTGTTTTGAAAGGCAAAATCTATCGAGGTTTTTGTAAGCAATCGTGATTTTACGAAGTACGAACATAGCCAATGAACTGAAGATATACATATCAAAAATTTGGATCTCTAGCAATAGTACAAGTATACTAATAATCGGTTTGGAAAAGGCACTTTTTCGATGCGCAGCTGCATACAGCGCCTTAAGCCCTTCTATAGTAGTTCATAGAAGAGTACGTAGAACTACGTTCTCACGCCAACGGTTAACGCAGCTGCCACCAACGGTTCGGCTAAACATTTGGGCGAAGAAAGGCGTATCGACGGTTTTAACCTGAATGTCATTACGCCCTTATAAATTACAGGTAGAGAGACTGCATTCCCCGAGGGACAGACCCTAAATTTCATTTTTAAAGGTCGTTTAATTGTTCCGTTAAAATAAGTTTAACTAGCTAGTGCTTATTTGTAACTGGTAGTTATAGAATCTATCATTCTACTACTAAAGTATAATTAGTGAAACCGCTGTAAAGTGGAAATGACATTTTATCATTTCATCAAAGTTAGCTACTTAACTTACCTAAAGTTGTGGAATATATTCTTAATACACGATGTGTATCACAAAGAGGGTATTTAGGACAACATAATTGTTTTTGTTTTCTTTTTCTAAAAGGAAACTTATATTAAAGATGTCTGAAGTTAAGATATCTATGGGTGGATCGCAAAAAAATTGTACATAGTTAAGAGCCTTAATCTAATCTACGCTTTATATAACTTTTTTCCATTGTGTAACGGCAATTACCCATACATTTTGTATGGGTAACTTTAGTTACACAATGGAAAAAAGTTAAAACATAGATTAGCTTAAGGCCCTTAATGGGCTTGTGACCTTAAATTTGTTTACGATGCCATTCGAACCAGTTTTTGTAGATGAACAAATGTTTGTATAAAAGCAACTACATTTAAAGGACATTAATACCCAAAAAATCGAGTTAAAGACGGACCTCGCTGACATCAGCCGAAACGCTTCATACTGATTGGCTTTAAAGTATGACGTCACACCGTGCAATTTGTACTAACCGTTGCATGGAAAATGAAGTAAATTGCTGTTTCGGTCGCGAAATACTGCGTTTAGGTCCATAGTTGCCATACAAATTTGTTTCTATAAAAGCGTAAGGATTCTATTGGTACCTTTAAATTTACTCTTGGACAATAAATAAAAAAACTTTTTTTTCTTAACTTTCATGGTTCATATCTTTTTATGATTTGAATTATATTTTGTAATTTATACTTTATTACAATCATTTGATGGTTTACTATCCATTTAGCAACACGACGTTATCAATTTTAACACCACGCAACAAGCCTATTATGTACAATTTTTTTGCAAGATATCCACACCCCTATACCTAACCTTAATTTTCTTTTGACCTAAATTTATTTGACTCATCACGTCATCACCATCAGTGTGACTGACTGCTGATTTTGTTTCGGCGTGTCTTCTTAACAATGGTCTTTTTCATTAATTTTTTTGAGATTTTTTACTTGTAAAATGCTATTACGGCCTACTTGCCGAATAAAACACATTTATTTCAGTTTGTCTCTGAATCCCACTTTTTAGGGGATATATTCTAATACCTATTTTCTAAAAGTCTACTTATCTTCCGAAAATGCCCCTTTTTTAGCCACCCTTAGAGGCAACACCGAGCGAATTTTCAGTCCCAACATGGCGTCTCCGCAACTCGCACGATCTAGTCTCTGTCGTGCCTTAATATAGCGATCATACTCGGAGAATGCAACGAATAAGACCAACACGAGTGCAGACGGGCAATGCCGGCCGGGCAAATTAAACAATACTTATAGAGCGGAATCCGCACAGACGTGTTCTAGGACGAAAAAGAAGCGTTTAAGAATGTGGTATAAATACCTAGTAGTTAATGAGAAACTTCCTTTTGAAAACTTTGTAAATGTCATTGAAGTATGTATGAATTGATACGTTGTACGGTTTACCCGTATAATATTTGTTTCATATAATGTTTTATCTTAGAAATACCAATTCATAGAGATTTTTGTTTGTAATTGTTATGATTATGAATTTAATATAATCGTATGTTGCATACAAAGTCGGTTGCAAACAAGTGTACTGCCCGCCTGATGGGAAGCGGTTGCCGTAGCCTATGAACGATTGCAACTCGGTTTTTACGATGCTTTAAAAAATCACGACTAAAAAAATTTGAAACTCAGGACTATTAAGCCCCTGCTAGACGGTCGCCAACACGCCACTCCGACCGAGCGACCTTGGTCGGCACCGACCGCTGTAGTATGAAATGTTGCTCCAAACAACTGTCTACACGGTCGGTGCGGACCAAGGTCGCCCGGTCGGAGGGGCGTGTTGGCGACCGTCTAGCAGGGGCTTTATTTGCTACAACATGTCACTACCTCACTACTATATCGTCGTGACATTTTAGCCGTAACCGTTTTCCACGTAACCGTACTTCGTCCAGACGGTTGGAGGCTAGGGGCAGGTGCGACGACGGTTGGCGCAGATGGCCCAACGACTACGAACATTCGTCCACTTTAACAATACCATAAATTGACGATGTTGATAGTTATAGTACGTATAGTCAACTTTTGATAATATATTAGTCAATAATACTTTTATCTATACAAATATCATAAACCCTCCATGATGCGTTCAAGAACCGCACATTATGACCACCATAAAAACAGACTATTTTGTCAGAACAAATTTCTTATCTGTGAAAATGTTATTATTGCTAAATAATAACATCGATTTCGATGCTATTATTACATCCAAATTTCGAACACCTCTGAAAAACAAAGCAATTTGATTTGACCTCTATTCTAATATCATTCCAGATGACGTTTAGTTCGAAATGAACTGTCAATTTGCATACAAATTTGACAAATGTCGCACGTAAGTAAGATATCGAACGATATGACAGTTGGCGCCGACTCTAAGTTTGTCTCTGAATTAAAAAAAATACTATGACAGCTGCCAGAAAACAACGCCGCGATGCCGGTCATAATATGCGGCTCCTGGATGCATCATGGAGGCTTATGATATGTGGATATATAAAGTAGTGTAGGTATGTAACTGTACATAATCAGGCATTAAAACACTCGTGTGATGTTATTATGAAACTCGCCTGCTGCTCGTTTCATAAACCCACACTCGTGTTTAATGCCCTTCATTATGTACAGTCACATAAACTACTATTAAAAGTCAATACTTTGTCTAGCGGCGATGTCACCGACGAACTGTCAAAATTTGCAAATGAAAACGCATTGAGTCATATAGGTAGTTACGTACAGAGTGCTGTCACACGCTGTCAAAAACAATCCTAATTGCGTGCTTGGTATGTTGCTCTGACAATATCACAATCGAGTTGGAGTCGCTGTAAACATGCGTACGATTGGCCACATGTGCTGTTGCTAGGACGGAACCGTTTTTCATACATTCGCACATCTGCGTCCTACGAGCCGCTCCGTATCCTGTCATTAAACCTTTACAAGAAAACGAAACGGCTTTTTTGTTCAGTAATGTACTCGACATATAAATTGCTCTCTGAAATTGCCACATAGTAAGGGCAGTAATGAGCGCGCAGTTATTACCATCGGTAATCGAAATGGGACTGTGTCTAACTCGCGGCGCCTTGACATCCGAGATGGATTGTTGTCAACATGCCGGAGCATCGACTTGCTCGCTCGCCAGCTCGAAACCTATTCAAATCCGATCAGAGCCGAGCAGAAACTGATCTAATTCCTTCAGGAGTAAGACTGATTTTCACTTCAGCACTCGATCGGCAAGTAACCGCTCGTGAAGTAGTAAGCGTCGCGACGCCGCGCACTCGATTCACAACTTAGAAGCAAAAGAGCCCAAGGTTCATAATTAAACGGCGGGCGACCGTTCGCGCAGGATTGCGGGTTTATTTGTACTGCTGCGGCAATTAGGAAGTCATTCATTAGGGTCCCTAAGTTTCGCAGACGTGGGGGTGCCGCATGACGTCACGCTGCTTCTTTCGCATCGCACCAAATGATTTCTAGCTCGCTGTGCGCTGCACCGATCACTAGTTCAAGTTCAGAAACAAAGAGTAGCAGTTAAGAATGCTGTTCGCTGAGCGACGCACAATACAAACAACGAGGCCCGCTCTTCCCGCGCGCTGGCGCCACGCCGAGCGACAAGGACAGGAAAATGCTCCTTAAAATAACCCTCGAATTCGTCGTAGTAAACGATCGTAGATCCCTTTCTCGAGCGCGCGATAAGGACGCAAGATGCGGTTGCGGCGTCCCAGAATGCATCTGTCAAGTTTAACAAAAAATGGGGCTCTGGAATTTCGGGATGCCACAGCGCGGGACACATGCTCGTTTATTTTTTACCGCTCGAGTAGTTTCATTCAAAAATTGTCAACGGATAGGGAGATTTGTGTAATCTTGTTAAGTTAAAGCAGTTTACCACTTAACAACCAATTTAGCGATCGTTCCAATAGTAAGCTGACATTTATTGGTTCTAATTCAGTCAGGACCTCAGGACGCTTATGATTTTACGTGACCGCCGTGTGGGGTCAACGGCAACGGCTAGTAAGGCGTAGCTTGGTCAGGCGCGTCGTGGGAAAAGGAGCTAGTAAGTATCAGTTTCGCTTTTAGCCTTCCGGTGAGCGAGGAAAGAGCAAGACGAAAGTACCAGCGCCGCAGCAGCGTGCAGAAGCCTTGACCCTGAGTGCGGTGGCGTCGACCGGAACGCATACCGAGCTAGTTACATTGCGAATCTTGCCGATTCTGCCACCACCTAGATGCTGCTGCGATCTTAGTACATTCCGCTCGCACGCGTGCTTTAAGATGTGCTCTCTTTCATTTATCGATAATCGATCGATTACTCACTCGTATAGCCAGGTTTTGTACACGTTCCTGAACATAACAGCAAGCATGACTGGAGAAAAAATAAAATACCTATAGAAATTAAAAACTAGCTAGCGTACTTGGATGGAGAGTACAAGTGAACGTTAGTGGTCTAACGAAACGGCTGGGTAACGTCAAAATCGAGAGTTATTGTGTATAAAAAGGCCGAGCATCAAAAGATGAAGCAGAGGGGAGAGGGAGGCAGTCATTGATGTGGAACCGGTCCGCTCGTCACGGCGTCGGGGATGGATTGCCCTGCCCACCTCACCTAGCCGCAGCCGTATACAAAATATCCAAGTGGATAATAATGTTGTAGACGAAATACAAACCAATCCGTACAATCCATTGTGCGCAGTAACCCATTTAAGAGCTCGATAAATGTGGCTTTTAAAGTACTTTTTTTACATATACACCTTGTGCGTATGCAAATTGACAGGATAAAGAATTGTATCGCTTATGGAATTGACACATGCAAAGCACACGCGCCTTGGTGCTACAAATCAAAAGGATGAGAGAGGCCGACAGGAGGTCAGATGGACGACAATCGCCAATGGAAACCGATAGTCGCCGACCGGACGTGACGACAACGCGTAAACACGAGAATTTTAAACAACGCTTTACAACACATGTCATCGGTACAAAAATGTTGTCCCAATTTGAATAAGTCTGTAGTCCTTAAGCCAAGGGCATAAAGACATGAATTGAGAAACAGCGCGCGGTTCGTTTGTTATTCATGTCATATTAAACTGAGTTCTTATAAGGCCGTTTTAGGAATCGACAGGAATTACTGATATCTAACCGCACTTAAGCTTTCACAAATGGATGTATGTAAAATAGGCTTCAAACTTTTCTAATCGGAGAATCCATTACGACCCACTTACTTGAAAATGTGAGTGTAGAAAGTAGCAATGGAAAATATTATTATATCAAGCTTAGAGCTCGTGTCACATCAATCTAGTATCTAAACCCAGTGCAGACCTTGCGGAGGGAGTGATTACATGCTATTTCAGCAACATTTCTCAGAAATGTTGTCTTTGTGGATTTAAAAGAGGTTTTTCAGTTTTGATCGAGGCTTACATATAATGAAAAATGAATCCTGAAAGCTAAGACACTTGAAGAACAATATTTTTGCATTTTTAAATATGTTTTTATCTACAGATATTATTATAGCGCTCTGGAGTACTTTTTGACCTATATTTGTGAATATTTGATAGATACTTACTCCATAAATGCAAACCTCTATATCTATACTTATGAGTGAGCGCTTTCAAAGGTTTTCGCTAATTATCTACCTAACTACCATGACTATGACCCAGGCTTAAATGTGTAAGATTATGCCCAAATATTTATTATTATTAATGATAATGGAAATAATTATGAAGTTTCTAATACATGTAAAGTTTCGTTTGCAGCGATTTTCACGAAGCAGCCATTGAATTCATAATCTCTTTAAGTTTGTATAACAAACAACTGTAGTTCCAAACCTAACCTAATTATTTGTAACCAGAGTTCAAATTACCAAGAAACGAAAGCAGATAAAAGCTTATCTTGAATGTTGTTTTTAAATTAAAACGCCGTGAATAATAATAATATAACATCACACCTTCAAGGAGTTTTGAGGTATGTACTAGGGTACCAAAACACAGGTAGAAATCTCGTGAAAGCCCATAAAGGACTGTGTATTGAGTTTCTGCCCATTGTACCACGGTACAGTCTACAAAAAACAAGCATTGATTTAAGTTCTTGGAACCAAGGTAGATAGCTACCTGAGACTGAATAGACCCGAGATAAAGTACTCATTGAGCGTGTATTATTTAAACTTTTTGCAAATTTTAAATCGCCTTCTATGTATTGGAAAATAAACTTTAGAAGTGTTGAATTGGGTCGAGAATGCAGCAACATAACTGAACAAGATGCGAGGATGCGAATGTTGTTTTGTTTACAATTGGCATGCGTGAATAAATAAAAGTTTTAAATGACAAGAAAAATGTGGACTAGATGGCGTAGTGGTATTAGTGTAAGTTTCGACTTCAAAAATATTCACTGCTCCTACTAACATAATATTCAGTTGATTTAATTCAGACTTTTGAGTTTATACACTACCCTATCAAACTGAAAGAAATATTTACATACATAGGGGAATGATCCTACTCATTTTGGTATCCAAAGGTATCGGACAAAGATTTTTTTTTTCCAAGGAACTCTAAAATGCACGAAACGCATTGCCCGTTCCGACTCCTTTCTTCGCGAATCGTTGTTGATTTAATATCGCGACCGAATAAAAACAAAACACGGCCGCCTAAATATAACCTAAACGTGATACCTTGTCACATTAAGAAGTGCGGGCGTCTTGGTAAACATTGGTGCGTGTAGCGCGGCGCGAGAGTTAGACAGGGTTGTAAGTAGCGCTTGTATATTTAGGGCAGGATGAAAGGGCTTGCCTGGAGCGTTGACTATTCACACAACCAAGCCGCAGCCAGTATAAGCGCGACTTCCGATTACGTATAACTGTTAGGAATGTGAAGATCAACTTATACTGGGACGAGTATGAATTCGGTTGAAACGATTTGTGAACAGATAAGCTGTTCGTGTATAAACAAGGTGTGTGGCGGGTCAGTTACTCGAACGTTTACATTTAACTTGTTGTCAGAGGCTCTAGTATAAGTTTTATCCATACAATACGTTTTCGAACGCGTTTGCGTTTAGTCTCAATTTGTATGGCAACGCGTAGTTCCTAATAGTTACCACCAGAGGCGCTGTTCGCGTTGCCATATAAATTGAAACTAAACGCAAACGCGTTCGAAAACGTATTGTATCGATAAAACTTATACTAGAGCCTCCGTTGACGTGGGTTTAAGAAAATCTTAGGAGACTTGGTTCTAGAACTATAATATTTTTGAGCGAGCGAGCGAAGCGAACCAAGTTAAAAATTACCAAGGAAAAAATTATTTTGTATGTCCGGCGTCTGTCTGTTCTCGTCTACAGGTCGCATTTCTCAACCGATTCTCTTGAAATTTTGTGAGCAGGTTCAATAATTATACAGTATTTTTTTGTCAATTCAGTTTTTTCAAAAAAAATAATTTTAAAGACAGGCTGGCGATTTTCGCATGTCTTGAGATACGGCATACCCTGGGCGCAGAATAAGTAATAGTACTACGTACAGAAGGTTCTCTGTTAACAAATTCCCTGTTTAGGTTTCTATCGCATGCAACGCGCTGCGACTCGTGCGAGCGTCCTGTACCAACACGTGGCAGCCACTGAATAGAGCCCTTCGAAGGGGCGACCGGCATGTACTTGTAGCGATAAACACAAATCGCGAGTGAGCCGCGCCTGCCCAGCACGGCTATCACAAGACGGCCGCGACATTACTCTCGAGCTCTCTCGCGCTATCCGTCTCTTTCTAAATGGTCTAATAAGAAAGAGACGGGTAGCGCGAGAAAGCTCGAGAGTATGTCGCGGCCGTCTTGTGATAGCCGTGCTGGGCTGTTATTCGCTACGCGTTAATGCGGCTCACCCCGCCGGTCACCCGTTACGAAACTAGACCTCTACCTCCGCTTAAATACTACGCATCGCGGTGTCAAGGTATAATTGTGGGTGAGCGTTGAGGTGAGCTTAAAACAAGTTACAGAATAGGGGGGGCTGATCACGTGGCCATTTTGTAAATGTAACAGGCGGCGAGTGATATGAATTTATGTTACGCGTCACATAACTAATCGTTATGAAAAGGATAAAACTTAACTTGGTATTGGGAGGCTTGACGAGTTGGTTCTGTTAATATCGAATTGTCATTGTGACAACTTGTCATATGTATGAATTTGTCGCAATGTCCAGTTTGCTATGGGGGTGTAATCGATAGGATAGAATAGAAAACTGTAAAACTGAGGAAATCCTCCTAATCCATCATATTTTGATCTCCCCATTGAATCTTTATCAAAGAACTATAGTTTTATTAAATGACCTATAAGCGTGTATGTAATACAATAATAATAATAATAAATATTAGGGGACAATCTTACCCAAATCGAACTAGCCCCATAATAAGTTCAATAAGGCTTGTGTTATGGGTACTAGACGACGATATATTTAGTAGATATAAATACTTATATACCTACATAGAAAACATCCAAGGCTCAGAAACAAATATTCATGTTCAACACACAAATATTTGCCCTTACCGGGTTTCGAACCCAGGACCTTCAGCTTCGTAGGCAGCGTCACTACCCACTAGGCTAACCGGTCGTCAAATATACATTAAGCTGCATGACTTAGGCAGTCATGTATCATATACAACTAACATATTGTTATTGATATAGATCTCTCACGTATTGACTTGTAAAAACCAATGCATATTACAATCTTAATCCACACTAGTTAAAACTGAATATGGCATAACCCAATTAAACTGACAGTTTAACTATCGTACGCTTAAACAGAACAATAATTATATTATTACAACAAACTGCGATGGCCGCTCGCGCTTGGCCGCTTTTTTGCTCTTATTTTACGAGGCTGTCTGGAAATGCAAGTCTATGTGTGCATTGCGTACCACCTCAACTACGAAATGTCATAAGCGTAGACCTACCCCCATGGTTTATAAGGCATTCTAGTGCGAGTACTGATGCTTCAGACAAAAAGGGCTCATGCTCCTGAAACCCTGGTGTACTTAGGCCGTTTTGGAATGAGCGGTGTAGTGGTGCAGTAACAAAACGCCTGGCATTGATGCAACCCTGGTGTGGTTAGGGCATTCTGGAGCGCAGAGGGTTGATGTATTGTGTTGGTAAGCATGGGAATCGAGGATGAAAGCTTGTATGGTGTTTATGTTAAGGAACTACGTTCGATTTTACTGCAGTAAATACTTCAAAAAAAAAAGCTTTAGTTGAAGCTTTTCATTTAGTTGTGACATCTAACACGCAATCTAATCTTATCTATCAATTTGTAACGTAGCTAGGTATTACATAAATAATTTATATCGGTACGTAAGGCAGCTAAATATATAAATTTTACCCGACTAACGTAGAAGAGAGTTATGTTTTTTACTTAAAAATATGCGTTCGAACAGGCGACTCATTTGCACTAGGCATTGGTACTACTTTAACTATTTATAATGTCAAGTCCTAAATGTTTTGGTTATAGGCTCAAATGCCTTCATATATAGGTAGGTATCTATTTACATTAGTTTACAAAATTTAGATCCGTTTGATGTTGTTTAAACCCGTAACTAACTAGATACGAAAGTTTAGCCAAGTTTCACCCCTGGAGCGAGCTTAGCAACTTGGCATGTTCGTTTGGCGGGCAAACTAATTTGATTGATGCCGGACCAGCAATTTGCGAGACTGACAGATCTTATGTTATGACCATAGAGTAACCTTTAGCTAAGAACCTATTAATTTGGAAGAATGGCATTTGCAATACATAATACTACAACATCGATTACTTACGGGAAAAAAGTACGTAAGTAGGTGCTTAACTTGACAGTTAGCGCTTCGGAAAACGCAAATGCGCAAATTGTCGACTTACAAGGTAAATAAATAGGTTCATATCTACGCTCACGCCTATCTATTCTATGTTGACATTGACATTCAAATCGCGATAAAGTAAAAAAAAAACTTCTTGGAAAGGCGCTTTTCTGTAACTGCATAAATACCTAGTTCACGTTATGCTTTAGGTACGTAAGGCGTAAAAAAGTTCTGTTAATTATTAGTTCCAACACAGACCTGGCCGCCGCCTATCCTAACAATCCACCACCGATCCGTCTTAGCACCAATTTGAAAAAAACATCGGAGAATAGATGCGATCTTACGCACATTTCTACAGAATTCCCGAGAAACCGACCCCATCCTTTGTCGGTGGTTTACATCAGAAAAAACCACATCCCCCGATTTTTTGCCGAAGGGTAGGTTGCCTTAATTAAACCCCGAGTTTTTTGCCACTTGAGCAACTTCCCGGGATTTTTGAGAAGTTAATGATTACGCGATTAACACGATACACCTGCCTGGCCACGGAACATGCAGCGAAACCTCTTAGTCTTACTAATATATGAATCTAAATCATCTAACCTCACTTTTGACGTAGAGCTTTCGCACAACGAATGTATGCAAATAAGTAGGTAGGTACATTACCTACGAGAACTAACGATCAAGCTACGTCTAGCCGTGACACTTGGACATAAACCAACTGAAATCTAGGTACCTAACTACCTAATTCTACTTTTAACAACAAATCGATACATCAACGGGTCCCGAGCACGAACACAGACTGGCGGGGTAGGTAAACAAAACCCTACACCTACAAAGCACAGAAATCGTGAGGCTAGTGGGGATTTCGGAGGCTAAGGGAGGATCAAATATAACCTAAAAGACACGTGTGCCCTTACGTAAGGGTGGAACGCCGGGTAGGGGTAACGTCAACAGCTGTTCATACCTTGTCTGCCGACGATCTCCGCTACGTGTTCGGAGGACGGCACGGGCACGCACTCCGTCATGTTCTGCGACTTCTTGGCGCGGTCGTCGGGGGGCGGCGCGAACCCCAGCGGGCTCGCGAGGGGGTTGGCAGACGGCAGGCTCTGGCCCAAGTTGAGCAGGCTCAGCTCCAACGCCAGCTCGAACGCTCGCTGGTCCTCGACCAGGCCTCCGCCGACTCCACCAAGCTCGCCGAATAGGCTCGACGGCATTTCCACTTGCGAAGCTATTTTGCTGGTTGTCGAGAGGTCGCCCTCTCCGTCACTGGGTAGAATGTGTTCGATCGTTTAGGTGCCGCGCGGAGGCATGGACGCGTGCGTGCGGGTCGGCTCGCGGCTGTGAACTGACTGAGTTGCCGGCCGGCGGGCGCGCTGCGCACGCGTGCCGCTGCCGCGGGCCGCGGGGGGGACTGCACCGAGGGCGGCATCCGACGCAGCTTCCGCCCGCCCTGCCGCTGCCGCTACTACGTACGGCAGGTGACACGCCGCCCGGCTACTATGCCGATGCGAGTACCTACATGTTGAACAACACTTATGTCGTTTACATAACGTGGAGTTGCGTTGCACTTCGTAAAGGGTATACGTTTTGACTGGGTAGTTTTTATATAGGTAGGTACATACCAAAGCTTAAGAGCATTATACCAATGCCTCTAGCGTTATTTAATTTTATTTTAGGTACCTACCATCAAGAATTATGAGTTCAGTAGGTGGGCATTTTCAATAATTCGTGTACCCAATTAGCGTGAGTTGTTAAACAAAAATTATCTCAGTGTCAGTTTTGTGACGACAATTAAGTATTAAATTTGTATAAAATTTTACTTTTTCTTTTCAATGTATAAATGATATGATTCGTCACAAAACTGACACTGACTTAATTTTTAGGGTTCCGTACTCAAAGAGTAAAACGGAACCCTATTACTAAGACTCCGCTGTCCGTCCGTCCGTCCGTCCGTCTGTCTGTCACCAGGCTGTATCTCACTGATACCGTGATAGTTCCACTTGAAATTTTCACAGATGATGTATTTCTGTTGCCGCTATAACAACAAATACTAAAAACAAAATAAAATAAATATTTTTATTGATAATGGTACGGAACCCTTCGTGCGCGAGTCGGACTCGCACTTGGCCGGTTTTTATTAAACAGCTCACGCTAATTGGGTACACTGTCACGGAGTGACATTTTTATATTTAATATTCAAAGATTAATGATGTGATGATTTAAAAAGCAGAAAGGAAAAAACGGCATAGTGTAGTACTGTCTTAAAAAGTCAACACAGCATCTGAAAGGGAGTCTCAAATAGCTTTAATTGCGTTGTATTGAGCCTGTGGTCTGTGTTGTCAGCTTAGGGGAAAATCCTATTTTTAAGGATAAAACTGCGTTAATTCTACTTGGGTAGCAATCCAACATTTAATAGATATATAGGGGTTGTTGTTAAACTTAATGAATGAAATTTTGGAAATAGTGTCTAATTCTAAACCAAAGGATAATTACGAAGAATTAAAAATACTACAGTTAATTTCCTATAACTTAATGTTAGTAAGAGTCAATTAGTTGAGATAAAAATTAAAGGACAATATTCGGGGATGTAGAATTTATTCCACTGCAATACTAGAGATAAGGTCTGAGGCCAGGTGGCTTTCCTGGATGCGACCATTTTGAATTTGCTGTCGACAGAGTAGCAGCTTGGTGAAGGAAGTTTTTCTGACCCATTGGAGGTCATCATTTTGGGAGCTGATTCCGTACCTGTGTCCTGAAAGGGAGAAAAAACACAGGAATTCAGCGAGGTGGGAGCTTTCACAATATGAAGAGCTAAGAAAGTTATAGTTCACTATTGGTAAGATAAATTTGCACCTTTTTGGTAGTATCTCAGGTCAGCTTGTAGTACAGGTCCAATGGAACCAATTTTATTATTTTCAGTGAGACGGGAAGATCCAGTTTGGATAAATTTAAAGACCAGATTCTTTGTTTGAAGAGTGCATGGTAGCTTGTCCACCTTTCTCTTCACCTTTGGAACCGGCGAGTCGCCGCACGGTGTTTCTCCAGTGCGCGCCCGGTAATCCACAACTTCCTCGAGCTGAAGGTCGGTGAAACATTTGTTTTCATAGTAGGAGTCTGCCATTCTGCGGTTCCCTGGAAAGATAGGTTAAATAATATGAAAGACTGTTCCAATTTAAATACATATGAAAGTTAATTTCTGGTACTATAACTTAGGTACTAACACCTTTAGATAGGAAAGATAGTCTGGTTAATTCGTGATTTAGAATCCGTATACGACCCAAGCTTTAAGCTGAGCAAAACAAATACAGGAATTACCCAGATTACTAGAAATACAGACATAGTGTTGTATAAGAAAATACACCTAAAGAGAGGAAATAAAGTGTGCCATATATGTACTAACCTGTTTTCTTTTGAATCCCAAAAACTTCCCATGACTGGTGCAGCGTTTGTTTACATCTTTTTAAACACATTTGTATAGTTTTCATTTTCTCACATATCCCTGGTGATTGCAGCTCGTTTTGAGCTTTAGCCGAGCATAAGCAAACCGGCCAGGTGATAACACGAATGATTGAAAATGCCCAGGTACGCCTAGTTATCTATCTGACATATTACAAGTTAGTCCTAGGTAAGCGATCACAAGTAGAAGTTCAAAAAAATTGGAACATGAATTAATTCCGATAGATAATATCTAGTTAAATTAAACCTAGGTCGTAGTCGTAGCATTAACAAGTTCAACTTACCTCTCGTACTTACTTATTGATCGTACTACTCATACCTAAGTAAATTACAAAATTAGTTAATCATAAAATTATGATTAAGTACCTACCTACTATTTTTTTTATTAACAAGGTCAAGTAATTTTTTAATTAACGAAATAATTAGAACTTAAGACTATTGGGACTAAAACTGTTATTTAATTGTTAGCAAGTTCAGTGACAAATGTGACAATGCAATATTATAAATAGGACCACCGAATTGTTCTGATGTTATAGAAGGAAGGGCCTAGGGTTAAGTCCGCCTTTTGTACCATGCCTTTATTTACTTAATTCATATTTACCTACTTCTTCTTCTTCTTACTTAAGAGCTAGGCTCTTGTCGGTGTAGCTCAAAGTAGGGCCTCTCTTTACCTACTAACATGAAATAAATAAATATGTAAATGCAATTTCAGTAATACATTAATATATTGTACTTATGCCTCTCTATAAAGTACTTACTGTACTTTGACGGAAAACTATTTTAAATCTTTCATCCTTATACATGATTTATAAGGGCATTTTCAATAATTCGTGCACCCAATTAGCGTGAGTTGTTAAATAACAATTAACTCAGTGTCAGTTTTGTAACGACAATTAAGTATTTAGTTTGTATAAAAATTTACTTTTTCTTTTCAATATATGTAAATCATATGCATATAGACCTTATTTAAATGCGAAAAAAGTTCAGTTTGACATCATTTGTATGCTTAACTTTCGTTACAAAACTGACACTGAGTTAATTTTTATTTAACAACTCACGCTAATTGGGTGCACGAATTATTGAAAATGCCCATAAATGGAACGTAGGTAATGAATAAATAATTGATTGGACACGTGACTGGGCGCCGCAAGGCGCAATGTCAAACGGAAGTGAGTTCAGATGAGATGTGCCGCGTTCGAGGAAACTGCGATAAGAAATTGGGCGAACTTATTGGGATCACAGTACTACCGGCATTCCGAGAAGGATACTAGTCCAGGCAATGAACTGACAACTTGTATGGAAACTATTTCAAATTTGGAATTAATTTATAATAGCTCATATTTGCAATGTAATGGATATACTAAATAGTTATTACCTAGTGACAAAATCCAACAAAACTTAACTAGTTTCTAAAAAGTCAGAAAAATATTTATATATGGTTTTATCTTTATTTTGGTTCATTTACATTTGCTCTATAATATTCAAGATATATAATACAAAAAAGACAATTCATGCTTTATTTAAATCTATATAATTACTTCCGGATGAAAAGTTTGTTGGATTCTTATAAAGCATCTTAGAATAACGTTTTAAAATTAAATAAACAAAAAAACGCTATCATAAATTTATGTTTTTCAAAACGTATGCTGCCCTTCCTCCCACCCCCTATAATATAAGTGGACCTCTTTCGGCTGATATGATGATGATGATGATGAACATACCAGGATCTTCTGCTTCGTAGGCAGCGTCACCACCCACTAGGCCAGGTATGCCGGTGCTGGGAGCTTTTGAAAGCACCACAATCATGAAATCATGTGGTTCATTAACCACAATATGTCCCTACAGAACAAACGTTGATTATCTTTGACGTCCACTATGCATTCAATGAAATGTAAAAAGTGCATTGTTAATATTATCACGTGTCAAAAAATAATTACTAGGTAACTTTTTCTGTTCTATTGTTTCCCGGATGAATAGCAAAAAAAGAGTTCTCGCAGTTTGTTACCTGAGAATACAAAATGTGTGAGTTTACAACACGATAAGACAAAAGAGAAAAGGAGCTAGATAACACTCACAATGCCGAACCCTTTTTGATAAAACTACCATGGTTCTGGTCTAATCTACGACAGGATATAAATTAATAAATTATGCTTATCAGTGCTTAGCACTAACACTCACGAGTGCTTAAGGTGCTACTTAAGCACTCGTGAGTAGCAATTACTGTGCCAATATCACAATGAAATAAAGTTTTGTGAAATCATGTTGGTATTACGAGTAAATTAGCAAGGTGCGGGTGGCGCAGGACCGGTCACTTTGGAACTCTTTGGGGGAGGGATATGATGATGATGATGATTAAATTACCTTATTGAACGAGCGAGCGAAGCGAAGGAAGTTTTCCATTTCCGATTGGACCACAATTCTTTCGTATGCTTTTATGATTCTTTTTCGTTAGTTATATTTATATTTAAATGTTTTATTCGATTCATTTTATAGATATGAAGGTGAACTTTATATATATGAATAGAAGATAAAGGTCGAAAAAATATAGAAATAATACAGAGGCAGGTTAGGACAGCTGTTGAACCGAAACGCTGAGAATTAGGTACAAAGCTAGCGTCCGACCACTCCGACCCACCCCCAGAGTGCCTCGGAGCCGGAGTGGTCACCTCCGAGTCGGAGGTGGCAAACTTTGGGCGTCAAAGAGTTTCCGACGCTCAGGTATAGCGGTATGTCAGTGAGTCATGCCCGCCGAGTTATGCAGCCCTGTTACCTTTACCACAGGTTTGACGTACCTAAGTCGCGTTTACTTTCGTCGCAAGCGACTATCGAATATCACTAGTATGGAGCAACTACACACTGCCCCTGGTGGTCACTCACAGAACCAAAAATCTAAACTTTACCAGCCCCGTAGCATGGATGGCGTTGTCACGCGATTAGTGACAGGATAGACCTTCCGTCCCTGGCTGACACCGTTCGATAGAACGAGACGACCTGTCACTTATCGAGTGATAAGGCCATCCATGCTACGGGGCCAGGAGTCACTTATACATTTATTTTACTCGCGATCGAGTTAACGATCGTTCGCATACTTTAATCGATTTTTCAATATTGTATCACAAGCATTTATCGTTTCAATTTAAATGCTAGCGTTTGTCGGTTATTACCTACATTACAGAATACGCGCATCGCGAAGTTGACACAATATGGCGGAACGTGTGGCTATTTATTTGCATTTTTAAATACAAAATACGCGACAATCCGAATTTTGCGGATATACGTTGTCAATTCAAAACCCTTATTTTTATACGTTCTTTAATTTGAGATGGGTGTCGATCGTATCTACGGTAACTTTGACGCAATAATCGCTATTTTGCAAGTGAAATAGTTTATAAACAGCAGTCGCTACGGTATTCATCGATTCGAAATGTCACATGGTACCAAATTGGTAGTACGAATTTAACGTTAAATTACGCATCGAAAACTAAACGCCAGCGACTAACGTTTTGCAGTTATTTTCGGAGTACAACGGTAGTATGAGTTACAAATTTGACAGGGCGAATCTAAGAATACCGTAGCGAGATCGAAATCTATTCGAATCGCGTTTATTCGATCCCGAAAGAAGTAATCGAACGTCAGTTTTCGATTGTAACTCACACTAACCCTACTGGTAGGTACAGTCGCCATCACATACATGCATCGGTACACTATAGGCGTTCAAAAATATCGGCACATGCACCCTAATGCCTTGAAAATAGAGGTCTGTTCCGATGTTTGTGACGTGCTTGTTTGCTCCGATGTATGTGATGGCGACTGTACCTAAGTATGTACAGCATGGATATCACAGGAAGGCCGGCGAGCTGTGTCGCGGCGAGATACTATCCGTCTTTTTCTAGCTGTTCCATTACGAACGAGACGGATACTCATCGCGCCGCGACACAGCTGCCGGGCCCTCCTGGTGATAACCGTGCTGGACTATGTTGTTTAAGGCGACGTGAGCTGAAAACAGATTCTTAAAAGTCTTAGCTCTTGTTAGGATTATAATACGGCTGCCTTAAATTTAATTAGCAATCTTGAGGCCTTTTTCGAGGGACAACAGCTATTCGAATCCTGAGTTTTTACTTTCGCTCGATAGAAAAAAATCGCGGTATGTTACTTAAAAAATTCGTAACAAATTATGCACAACAGCTAAACATATTAAAATTGGTTTTAAAAATCGGCAATATCATGTTTGAGGGAACTTAGCTATTACTTTTTTATTTAATAAAACGCTCAAAAAATGAAAACTAAAAAACATGATATCCGCGCTTCTGATTTGAAGTCGGTTAAAATTTTGTTTTTAAAGTTAATTATTTGGACAAACGATAAATACCTAACTGTGTACAGTTTAATACATATTGCTTTATGTGAGATTTTAGATGCGGTATAATGGTAGGGCATTACCCGTTAATGTAAAACTTAGTTGCCTATTTAAAATGTACGCCATATTACGATTAAATAAATAACCATCATGCAAACTTGTTTGTTTCGATTAATAAGGTAGGTTTTCGGCCAGGACATTTACTTGCCAAGTGTGATATTTTCCAATGCACGCCCAAACATTGGACGTTAAATTTACTATAGTGATCAAATCTTTGACGACCGGTTAAGTTTGCGTAGCGGATAGTGACGTGAAGGTGACGTTCATCATCATCGTCATCATTTCAGCCGAAAGACGTCCACTGCTGCTCATAGTCCTCCGCCTAAGGGTGCCAAAGTGACCGGTCTTGCGTCACCCACATCCAGCGGACCCCCGCGACCTTTGCCAGGTCATCAGTCCATATTGTGGGGGTCTACCCACGCCGCACCTTCCAGTACGAGGTCGCCACTCGAGAACCTTTCCGCCCCAACGACCGTCAGTTCTAGAAGGATGACGATGAATGGTAATAAGCAAGTGCAGCAATATTGCGAAGTATGTGCCGTCGGTATTTACTTCAAAGTTGAGTTTTCGGAAGGAGGGTGCAGAGGCCATATGACTCAAATCCCGATATTTTTAAACTGATAAAGCAACTGTGCTGTGGTTCGATACTCTGATTTATGGGTAGCATTGTTAATTTATTAGTCAATATCAACCGCAAAATGCGTGCCTGCTTACTGCGAAATTACGAATTCTGATTAGAATGAATCTGAGTCACTTCGGTCGGAGATTTGATAGGTAATCATCATTGTTACTATTTTCGACTACGGTAAGGCAGTGGACGTATTTCGGCTGTAATGATGATGATGATGATAATTTTTGTTGCGTTTTCCTGGTTGTATCATAAAGGAGCCCGGGGTCCGCTTTGGCACCTAATTAATTAATACTAAGATTGAGTGTAGGCACTAGTTTTACGAAAGCGACTCCCATCTGAATTTCCAACGAGGGAAAACTAGACTTTGTTGGGATTAGACCAGTTTCCTCACGATGTTTTCCTTCACCGAAAAGCTAACGGTAATATTCCGTATACATAAGTTCCGTTAAACTCATTAATACGAGCCGGAGTACGAACCCACGACCGCCGCTTGACAGCCTGAACCACTAGGCTACCGTAGCTTAAAAATACAATTGCTTAGTCATTTACAAAGACAAAAAAGTATATTTTTACATGTTTTACTTTGTAAAGGACATGAAAAACTTCAAAGAAAAACCTAAGTAGGTTTGCTTGTAACCATTTTAAGCCATACTTAATCTGAAAGTTACAGAGGGAATTCTCAATAAAGTGCCCCTGGTAGGCAATAGGTTAGAAGTAATGATGAACTGTTCTGTAATTAAAATGGAAAAAAAACTTAATAATTTACTTTAAAAACAAAGTTTTAACCGACGAAAAATCAATCATCCCCTATTTTATTACCCTTAAGGTTGGTTTTTTTATCCAAATTTATATGGGACCAACTTCGGGGTATACCCTTTCCAATAAAAAAATAATTATCAAAATCGAACTCGAAAAAAAAAATAAAAATTTAAACTGTTTATTTCTATAATTTAATTGTTACAAATATGTCTACTAATTACTTAGCGCAATCTCAATTTTTTAAGATTATTTGCTAAGCTTAGCTATTATCTATCAAATTAAATATACCTATATGTATATACGCGTCGACTTGAGAACCTCCTCCGTTTTTTTCGTCGGTTGAAAATATCCTAACGCGTGTGTGTCTGTGTACTGTGTACTCTACTGTTCATAATTCATCCAGGGAATTTCGTTTACCAAAGGGGACTCATTGACAAGGATTTAGAAATATTGAATACCTACCAATTATTTTAGGCTAGAAATACGTCGGGACCAATAAATAAACTGCAGTGCAGTGTAAGTTTTTTTTTCTGTATGAAGGGAGGTGGAGTGTGCGTCACACGCAAATACTCTCATACTACATTAGTATATAAGTACATTTACATTGTATACTAAAAATTAAATGTAGAATTACTTAACGTACTACGTACGTACGAAACGTAGAACAATGAACCAGAGGCTCTAGTATAAGTTTTATCGATACAAACGTTTTCGAACGCATTTGCGTTTAGTTTCAAATTTCAATTTGTATGGCAACGCGAATAGCGCCTCTGGTGGTAACTATTAGGAACTACGCGTTGCCACACAAATTGAAACTAAACGCAAACGCGAAAACGTATATGTATCGATAAAAGTTATACTAGAGCTACAGCTGATGTTGTCTATAGCTGTCAACAACGAATCCTCAAATCAATCCGTAGCTGGCCGCAATGCAGGCCAAACGGGAAAAAAAAGTGTCTGCAACGAGCTTATGATTGTTATTGAATCGCCAGCGTCCATAGGCTACGATGTCTGCTTACATAGGCAGCCCGCGTGCCTGTTTGCCACCGTTGTAGTATTTAAAATAAGTTTCTGTCAAAAATGTCATTTTTGGTACAAGCTTTTATTGCCGACTGTACTTTTCTGCATACTATCGTCAACTACTCATTCAGACGATTCTAACGAGCCCAAACTCGATGGGGTTGTGTCGTTTTATTGCGGAGTTCCTATGGCCACCTTCCAGCTCCAGCATCAGATCAGCTCCATGTAATCATAATACTCGTATTGCATTGTCATGCGATATACATACATATGCATGCAATATTTCAGATCAATCGGTTGACAGGAAGAGGGTGAAATTTCAATTACTTGACCCAAGAAGAAAAATAAATAAAACAAACGGGGTGAGCTAAGTAAAAGCTTGTAAAAACTGGCGGCATTCTTCGGTCTTGGAAATTTCTACGCAGAGTTCACAGCAAGATGGGCCGGTCCACAAGACTTTTCTTACAACAGTTACAGCCAACTTTCTTGGCTTAACCTGTAGATTCTAATAAGTTTCTGACATAAATTACATTTTTGGTACAAGCTTATATTGCCGACTGTACTTTTCTATATACCGTCATCAACTACTAATCGAGACGATTCTAACGAGCCCAAACTCAACGGGGTCACCTCGGTTATGTACTGAATTCCCATGGCCACCTTCTGGCTCCGTTATCAGATCAGCTTGTGCCAACAGGTACCATAATATTGAATTGTCATCCAAACTATACCTTTACCCGTAATTTCAGCTCAATCGGGTGAAGATATCTGCTTCAAAATAGAATTGAAAGATTCCACCCGAACAAACATATTTAGTCAGGTCATTGCAAGTTGACCGAAAGCTTGTAAGAAGCTACAGAGGAACAATGCTAGTAAGTATGAGTTAGTAAGTAGGTAACTGATTGAAGTATTGCTAAAATCTCGCCGCCTTCTGCGTCTAAAAGTTTGGATTGCTCAGAAAAATTATTATCACCGGTGGAAGTTCGCATTTCAGTTTTAAGATTTTTCCGTAGCGCAAAACATACTTACGTTATTTTTTGTATCGGAGTTATTGCCGGTTGACACGGGCGACCCCGCCATAGCATCCGGGGGTCAAAGTCGCCCGGATTTCGGCAACTTCTGAAGCCGTCTGCGCGCCTAGTCGCTTGTTTATTGATAAACTTTGTTAAGAGTACTAGCTTCTGCCCGCGACCTCGTCCACGTGGAATCGTTCATAAATCGTATATCCATACAAACTTTCGTCCCCTATTTCACACCTTTAGGGGATGATTTACGGGATGAAACTATAATTTGTCAATCCACGGGATTCAAACTGTCTCCACACATCTTTATCTGACTTGCGGTCGTGCGTGCCGCTCCCGTATCGGCTTATATAGCCATAAGAGACGTTGTCTCTCCCCTTAACACTGTTTTTAGAAATATAAAAGGATGTAAGTGCCGTAAGGTTTGTATGACGATACGACCTTTTTAATATAATACAATGTCGTTCACTGATATGCATAATTACGACTATTACAAGCATACTGATTATCAGTGGCGTATTTCAATTACAATACATAACTCCATATCCATACTTAATATCATATTATAAATGCGAAAATTACTCTGTCTGTCTGTTGTACCTTTTCAATGAAATTAGGTATGGAGGTAGTTTTGAGAGCCTGTGAAGGACATAGGATAGTTTTTTTTTATCGTGGAAGTCATCTCTTAAAGGGATGGTAAGAGGTATTATCGAATTAATTGCGATAATTGATGCGGCTCCTGTGCCGGCTGGGTCATGCTCATGTCTAATACTTAGCAGTAATAGCATATATTTGCTCTTAGATTTTGTTGAGGCGTTTAACATAAAATACGTTTAAGGCTACTTACAGGTATAAGCGGACGAGGTCGCCGCTAAAAGTTTGTTAAGTTAAAATTTTCTTAAAAATGTACGAAGAATAAAAACAATTTGCTGCAGAAAAACGGAGAACGATCAATATTGAGAAATCGTTTTGTATAGACCCGCAGGAACGGTTTGAAATCGAAGATCAACTTACAACATAATTATGCTGGACGAGTCAATTTTGAAACCGGCATTCTGACCTCTAATCATTAATTGTTTTAAACCAGCTCGCAGTTCTTTATTTTCATGCCACATGAAAATAGTGAACAGTTGGTTTGTTACTTAAACTAATACTGAAACTGCCCAATAATAAACAAACAACTTAAATAAGTAGATTGTAGGTAAGAAAAGTTTTATTAACGATTCACCTACGTCGGCAATATATTGGATAAGAAGAGAATTTTTAATTAGTTATGAATAAGTTACGGTAGAACCCTACAGTTCCCCCCCGAGGGTGCTCGCCTTGTCGGGGCGGGGGGGCTTAGTAACCGTGGACTGGTCACCCACGGCGAAGCTAAGAGGCACCCAGGGCCGGCCTGTTTGGGCTGCCGGCTGGCCCGAGGAGGGCGCTCCTAGCGGGCTTGCCTAAGCCCGCTTAGGATGCGTTGGGGAGGGACCGCAGAAGAAGTTCTCACGCGCTATCTTCTGCGGCCGAGGTGGGATCGCAGGGGGAGAGGCGTGTTGGTATAACGGTGCGCCACTCTCCCTACCCCCTGCGAACTTGGCGGGGCCGTTCCGCTGAAGCGGCATTGGTGGGACCGCAGAGGAAGAGGAATGCCGGTATTACGGTGCGCCGCTTTCCCTATCCTCTGCGGTCGAGTCGTGGTAGGTGGCGGAACCACAGACCTGATCCGCCACAGGGTGCTGGATATTTCGCACCCATGATCGTAGCGGACTCAGGGGGGTCCGCTACTGAACAGGTGGAGATCGAGGAGGCAGGCGCGCCAAAACATCTGGCGTGCCTCACGTGGCCCCCGGGCATCCGCGAAGGAGCCGCTTGTGGGTGGCTGCCGCCGGCAAGGTCGCGGATGTGTACGCAAGCGTTCCCGTGACCTCGCCATGAGGCGGCGAGGTGGCAAGTGGGGGGGTTTTTAGGTTTTGTAGAAGTAGTAAGAACAACTTCTGAACAAGCATCTTCGAATACAGGATATGGAGTCTTAGCATGGGCAAAAACAAGTCTTCGACATTGTCCTGAAGATTATTATGACTAAGCAAGCAACATAGCCGGACATGTTGAAGCAGTTTCTCTTAAATATAATAATACAAGGTTATTTGCATCCCAAATGCGCCTTCGAAACTTACTTTACACTAATTACTAACAGACTTTATAGTTTTTGGAGATGTTAACGAAGACTTTCTTCGTTCAAGTCGTTTAGATATATTTATGCAAAATGCTGGATAAACAGCTTTTCTGTTACCCTGTGTTAACACGCGAGGAGGAACACATTAAGACCTAACCAGCCTGACCTGTGCAGCGAAATTACTGATTTAACATCACGACGCTGACAAATTCCTTGTGGCTATTAAGTATATAATATGGCTTAAACGTAAGGTTAATATTTATCACATAATGCAGATCCTCGTTTAGCACATTATTGTACGAACGAGCGAAGTCCTCCGAGTCTACAGGAACAATCCGACATTCGTATGTATTTGTATACTACATATTTGTTCGGTGATACTCGGTTCGGTACGAAATTTGTTAGGCAAATGAATAAGACAACAATATTTTATCAAATTACTCAAGACGTTCACAGTTTGGGGAGATCCACTAGTCGTAATGATCCACTAGTTTGTGTAGTAGTAGGCACGGAACCCTTCGTTGTGCGTGGTCCGACACGCACTTGGCCGGTTTTATAGTCTGAAATAGACTGAAAGGCCTATGATGATGATGACATATAGCCGCCGTCTTATTTATCTGAGTGAACAAAGTGCTCACATACATCTCAACACGATCTTAAAGCGAAGTGAGCCAAGGCGTTAAAGCAGGTAGGTATATCTCACTCGTATTTTGACGTGATTTGATACTTATCGCGATAAACTTTCAGCATTTTTGATGACGTAAGTACATCATTTTATAACTTTGACTGTACCTGCATTTAAGTAGGTACATACCTACATGACTTCCAATAACATTTACACATTTCAACACACCGTTAATACCATCCATGTGTTTCTTGTATAAATAGAAAATGTAATTGTAAATCTTAACAATAGCTATCTACAAATCTTGATGATACATTATTTCGTACAATATAACAAGGCACAGTCAAGGTACAGTCGAAAAAAATTGATAATAAGGTCTGTGTTCGCTCGCATCAATGGGGCAGAGAGACCCTTTGAGATGAGACGACGGAGATTTGAGAATGCAATTCAACTACTTCTATGTTGATCTTTTATTGTACTTGGTTCAATGCCGATAGGGTGGCAGAGCTCTGGAATAGGGGAGGATAAATTCATATCATTAGAAAAATGATAGAGGAATATAAAGTTATATTTTATTACTTAAATTCATAGTAACTGTTTTTCCTAGATGCGAAATTGCACGGTATTTTCAGAGATGGGTCGAGTTTGTGTCATTTTGATGTCCTGAATCGTGATAGAAATGATGTATCCTAGTCTTAGTAGGCATTATCATATCATGGAACCTTTAAAATATTTACATAGGTAGATATATTTATTTATTTATCGTAAATATATGTGGTCAAACTCGTCCATTTCTAACTTTTCCCCGTTCCTCACGCGTCCGTATTCCGTATTCCTATCTACGGTTGAGATTATTGAAAGTGGCTGAGTTTTTATATTTAAATTGGCATCTTCTACATCGGACAATAGAGTTGCTTTTTGAATGGACGACTTTGATGTAATTCGGCCAACTGAAATAAACTCAAGTCGCCATCACATACATCGGAGCAAACAAGCACGTCACAAACATCGGAACACACCTCTATTTTCAAGGCATTAGGGTGCATGCGCCGATATTTTTGAACACCTATGGTGTAGGTACCTAATGTATGTGATGGCGACTGTACGTGGACTTAATATGGATAAGTTGGGAATAGATTATTGTATTGTAATGGCGTAATGTTGAACCCTGTAAAATACGTCGACGAGAAATGCCCAAAGCTGCAAAATTTCGTAGTTATGTGGATTATAAAATTCTGAGTAATTTTAGATCATTTTTCTATATGCGCGTTTTCCCAAATCGTAAGTTCTCCTGACAATTTTCGTACATTATTGAGAACTTTTTACTTTATGAGATTGTTGAATACAAATGCGAACATTATAGCAACTATTAAATAAACGAGCAATATTTGTATATATATTTGCAATCACGTTCTCAGCAACGGCTCTATCGATTTTGATGAAATTTATAATATACGGGGGCAAGAAATCTATAAATCTAGCTAGGTAGGTCTCATGCCTGGGAAAATTTGTTATCTCCGTATCTGCAACCGAGCAGAGCTCGGTCGCCCAGGGACTAGCAATTATGTGTGTAATTGTGTTGTTGTTGTTTTTATATGCTGATCTCTCTGCATGCTATGTAGGTATATTTTGTTATCATGAAACCATAAAAGCCATGGGATAAATAAACTATAGCCTAAGGTCCATCCCAAATATTAATTCTAAATACTGGAAGCATTTTTGAAATCGGATGTATAGGTACAACCGCTTTAGCCTAAATGGTAGTGACCCTGCCTACGAAGCAAGAGGTCCTGGGTTCAAATCCCGGTATGGGCATTTATTTGTGTGATGATGAGCACGAATGTTTCTGAATCATGGATGTTTTCTATATATTTAAGTATATATTTATCTATACATATAAGTATGTTTATCTTCGTCTAGTACCCATAGTACAAGCTTTCCTTAGTTTGGGACTAGGTCGATTTGTGTAAGATTGTCCGCAAATATTTATTTATTTTATTTTATACAAACTTACAGCTGTACCACTTAATCATATCAGTTCAGTAACTATAGACATCGGCATTACGAGTTTTGTTGTTGAATGACCGGCAGCCACTGTTCATAGGTCCTTCGTCTGCGAGGCAGGTGGCAGGCGTAACTTGGCGACACAAACACACATCTTACGAGTATGTAATATATAACCGAACTATTAACAATTAAACATGTAGAGAACTCTCGTAGGTCTCAGACATATTAAAATACTAGCTTTTGGCCAAAAAAAATTGGCGAAAATTAAATATTGGCCAGCCCTTACTGTCCTAAAGCCGATTATAACTAACG
Source organism: Epinotia brunnichana (assembly GCA_963854355.1). Classification (NCBI taxonomy): domain Eukaryota; kingdom Metazoa; phylum Arthropoda; class Insecta; order Lepidoptera; family Tortricidae; genus Epinotia; species Epinotia brunnichana. Next base: position 26,136,444 of record OY977951.1, on the reverse strand, counting down.
CGAACCATCATACAGTCTTCTCAGCTCAAAGCCGATTATGACCAACCCGAATCATCATACAGTATTCTCAGCTCAAAGCCGATTATAACCATTCCGAACCATCATACAGTTTTCTCAGCTCAAAGCCGATTATAACCAACCCGAACCATCACACTTACAGTCTTCTCAGCTCAAAGCTGATTATAACCAACCCGAACCACCATACTTATATTCTTCTCAGCTCAACGTCGATTATAACCAACCCGAACCATCATACTTATTACAGTCTTCTCAGCTCAAAGCCGATTATAACCAACCCGAACCATCATACTTACAGTCTTCTCAGCTCAAAGCCGATTATAACCAACCCGAACCATCACACTTACAGTCTTCTCAGCTCAAAGCCGATTATAACCAACCCGAACCACTACACTTACAGTCTTCTCAGCTCAAAGCTGATTATAACCAACCCGAACCATCACACTTACAGTCTTCTCAGCTCAAAGCCGATTATAACCAACCCGAACCATCACACTTACCGTCTTCTCAGCTCAAAGCCGATTATAACCAACCCGAACCATCACACTTACAGTCTTCTCAGCTCAAAGCTGATTATAACCAACCCGAACCATCACACTTACAGTCTTCTCAGCTCAAAGCCGATTATAACCAACCCGAACCATCACACTTACAGTCTTCTCAGCTCAAAGCTGATTATAACCAACCCGAACCATCATACTTATATTTATTCTTCTCAGCTCAACGTCGATTATAACCAACCCGAACCATCATACTTATTACAGTCTTCTCAGCTCAAAGCCGATTATAACCAACCCGAACCATCACACTTACAGTCTTCTCAGCTCAAAGCTGATTATAACCAACCCGAACCATCACACTTACAGTCTTCTCAGCTCAAAGCTGATTATAACCAACCCGAACCATCATACTTACAGTCTTCTCAGCTCAAAGCCGATTATTACCAACCCGAACCATCACACTTACAGTCTTCTCAGCTCAAAACTGATTATAACCAACCCGAACCATCATACTTATATTCTTCTCAGCTCAACGTCGATTATAACCAACCCGAACCATCATACTTATTACAGTCTTCTCAGCTCAAAGCCGATTATAACCAACCCGAACCATCATACTTACAATCTTCTCAGCTCAAAGCCAATTATAACCAACCCGAACCATCATACAGTCTTCTCAGCTCTTTAGCTCAAAGCCGATTCACCAACCCAGACAACCCATTACTCATACGGAAACGCGTTGACAATATTCGAGGGTTCGCATGCATTCGCATTCAACTCAAAAGTCTGGCCCTCAAATCCCATGGGAACGTCTCAGCGGTCCCCGCCTCGAGGCCACCTCACTTGGTTCCTCAAGTAACGCAACAATGAGCCAGTACAGGTAGTGTTTTTTTCTCGAACATCTGCACAAAAACGGCGGATAGCAGATGGTACGGTCTCATTGTGTCGTGCACTAGTTTTTTTGGCCCTTTACACATCTTAAGTCTGGGTCGGGTTCGGATGTTGTCCAATTTTGATCGCGATCAATTTTAAAGTATAATTAACTTCCGTTTACGCTGTTTAGCCGTGAAGCTTGGGAGATAAAAGTATGGAAAGTTTCGTGTTTTTATCATTCCGTTGGAAGGATGTGATTATTGTTAGGTAGCAATTGGTATTGTTATCAATTGGCAAACGCAACGATACTTAAACAGATAAAAACATAAATAAATAATAGGACACAAATAGAACTCGCCCCATAGTTAAGCTCAATAAGGCTTGTGTTATGGGTACCTACTAATAGATAACGATATATATTATTTAATAGATATAAATACTTGAATACATAGAAAACATCCAAAACGTAGATACATGCACGTTGTAATACATGCAATAAGTATGTACCTAGACTACCTAGTAATAAACTTTATGAATAAAATTTAACAAACCGCACTCAAATCGGTCTATCCGTTTGGGGTAAAAATCTACTGTTTTGACGTAACGGGCTTTTCAATAAGAGTGCACGAAAATAACCCTTAATTTAGGTATTATTAGGGTACCTAGTGAATAGTGTATTCTTATTGAGACACTTGATAGTTTGTGTAATATATACTTGATACATAATCCCAATAAGGTCTAGTTTTCCCTCTGGGTTGAAAGGTCAGATGGCAGTCGCTTTCGTAAAACTAGTGCCTATGCCAAATCTTGGGATTAGGTGTCAAAGCGGACCCCGGGCTCCTTTAGGGGCACAACCGGGAATAACGCTAGGAAGATGACATACTTAGGTATAAGTACACAGACCTATCTGCGCACTGCCATTCTTTTATTTTGGCAAGCTTTTATTTGACTTGCAATGTCCGTACAATAGTCATGCCGACCGTGTAGCCTAAGTGGGTAGTGAGTGAGTGACGCTGGCTACGAACCTGAAACTCCTGGGTTCCAATCCCGGTAAGGGCAAATATTTGTATGATGTTCCCAAGTCTTGGATGTTTTCTATGTATAAAATAAATATATATTTTTGTATATTAATATATATTATTTATTGTAGAATACATTATAAAAATAAAATTAAGCTAGCCTAAAAAAAAAACAATTAGAAATAATAAAACTAATAATCGAATTCTAAAATGGGCCACTGTGGCAAGGTACCAAGGACGCTGGCAGCATTTCCTCGCTAATGCTTATATACACACCCTAAATTAAATAACCGCAATAGGTTTTTTTTTTATATTGAACACTAGTTTTATTTACATTATATACTATTCTTTATAATACCCAACTGTATTAGCAATTTCCGGGATCCGCTCATAAAAATATCAACGTCCAAAATTGACGATTTCTGCGATATCTCGCTCCGTTAACGTTGTTTTTTCCATGGGTCGTTACGAGTCCGATTTAAATCTGGTGACGTCATTTTTTGGGTTCCGTACTCAAAGAGTAAAACGGGACCCTATTACTAAGACTCCGCTGTCCGTCCGTCCGTCCGTCCGTCCGTCTGTCTGTCACCAGGCTGTATCTCACTGATACCGTGATAGTTCCAGCTGAAATTTTCACAGATGATGTATTTTTGTTGCCGCTATAACAACAAATACTAAAAACACAGAATAAAATAGTTTTTTTATAGATAATGTTCGACTCGCACATGGCCGGTTTTTTACTGTTATTTTTGTAGTATTGATATGATGTAGAATATATAAAGATCACGACAAGAATTAAAAAAAAAACTGTACGACCTTGCACTATTTTAGAAAATATGACGGTATTTTACCGACCCGTATTCTTTGTCCGCGAGATGTTACCGTCAGATTATCAACACCGTCAGTTTATAATCTTACGCGATATTATAAACTGTCGAAAAATTGTGAACTGTCAAAACCGTTCACAATTTAACGCATTATTTTTCGTTAGTTTATAAACTACCAATGACGGATCGTCAAATTGTGAACTGAATCAAATTGGTATGATTCGGAACGCACCATGTGCTCTGATTGGTTGAACGAATTATTCGTCTTGCATCAGCTTCCTCTTATGTCGGAACATGATTGTTTTATTGTGAACCAGACATTTTATTCCATTTATTTCGTTATCCAGCAATGTCGACGGAGCCCCGCTGTGCGCCTATTTCTGGGCGGTTTGCCCTTCGGGCAACTTAATCTACCTAACTAACCTAACCTACCTAGTCTCTGTGTATGCGGTCCGTAGCAAGCCGATTTGATCTCAGCAGGTCGTTCACGTAACGCATTGTACGAACGTCGGGTAGGTCTAAATGTCACTTTTTATATGGAAAATTGACAGTTAAATTGTACCGACGCGCGTTCGGGACGTTACGTCATTACCCCTCAGTTCAAAATTTTACGATTCGACATAGATAGTTTATAAACTAACGAAAAATGTGACCGTCCATAAGAACGGTTACGGAGATATTGGCGTTTTTGTAAAATCCTTCAAAATTATATATTTTTTGTTTTATGCAAAATAGTAAAATATAGAAATAGGGGTATATTTGTACCTTGGTATCAGTTGTGTACGTTAACTCTTTCTTTAATAAAATTGAGTTCAAAGTTTAGTAGAAAAGGGACATCGCATACAAAAATGACAAAGCTCAACGGATAAAATTGTTTACAAGTATTTTTTTTCATATTCCAACTTTCGTAAAATCATAATCCAGCAACTTACCATAATTGGAATTTGAAATAAGGGGTCTGGCCGTGATTTTTGACAAACCCCCCCCCCCCCCCCCCCTCAAAAGGGGATCAAAAATCACCTAAAATGTCCTTACGACAGATATTGTGTTCTCTTTCGGGATCACTAAGTAGGTACTATGTGAATTATTTAACGTTAACTTTAAATGAGAATTACTCATTACTGGTCAATATTTTAAGAAAATTTATAATAAAATTTTTTCTTCGGATTGCTGTCTTGATACAAGATTAGCAAATAAATTATGTTAATATTGTGCCATATTGTAATTATCAATATGTTTTGTCTGTGATTGGTCATAAGGGCACTTTTCCCAAATGTATGGGCGTCAAATTGTGATTTTTACGTAACTTTAATCGTGTATCAATAAAAAAGTGTGACTTGTAGAATAATAATAAGACTTTTGTGATACTGCTGTAGATTCATTAAATATAATTTAGAACTTACTATACCAAATTTGATATTGTTCTAGGGAAGATGTAACTGATAATAATTATCACATTTTAATTAAAATAAAGATATTTGGTTAACTATGTGATTTTATTTCTATCCTTAAATGCAAGTTAAATTAGTGTTCTACTATATACAATGGTTCAGATTACAACATATTAAAGAAAAAGCCGAAAAAAATATTTTTATTAATTTCGTTTATATGAGCAATGCTCTTTCCAAAGGCTGTTTTTTCAGGATCTGGAAGTCACATTAAAAAAACATGACTGAGTTCCAAAGAAAAACACCTTGAGATACAAAATCAATCATAATCTATGTAACTTCCAATGGGAACATACTTAAAATTAGTTTCAAACTTCTTTTGACGATTTCTCAAAAGTGCAATTTTAGCATGTGTAAATTTGACGTTTTTTTTTAAAAAAAAGTATGGGACTTAGGGTTATGATTTTTTTTGTATTAGAAAGCTTATTTAACGTAGATTTAGGATCTGTGCTTAACTCAATACCTGCCATAAGGGCCCTATAGCCATGGACTGTCACAAATGATGCGTTAAATTGTGAACGGTTTTGACAGTTCACAATTTTTCGTCCGTTTATAATATCGCGAGTAAGATTATAAACTGACGGTGTTCACAATCTAACGGTGACATATGTTTTATATACTTAAGTCTATGACGGGCTGTATACCTATACTACCTATAGGTACGTCTGTATCTTCATCATAAAGATTATACTTCAACATACAAAAATCATAAAAGCTCCGCCACCTTACAAAACATGGAAATCCAACATTTCGTTCAAAATGTTCAAATCGAAGTCTAAGGGATGCTCGAGTTGAAACCTTCACAAAGTCGTATCTTTGTTTCGTATAAAACAAAACACAACTCTATTTGTAATGTAAATTAAGTTACAATTCCCTGTTACCAGAAATGTAAGATACGAGTGTCGGTAAAATATGCGTCGTAATATTAGGAAAATGCGACCCTTAGGGGCTCGAAGGGGCGACCCTTGGCAGCTGGCTGGGTTCAACGACCTTTGCACTAATTCCGGCCCTGAATAGGTATTCGTGTTGATTCGAGCTGACTGGCCAATTAGTATTAATACTTACTTTCTACAAACCCGTTCTTAAGGAACCCTACAGGGTTCGGATGTTCGTACACAATCATATGTTGTATATGTAAATCGCTTTTAGCAACAAGACCGCCTGTAGCTTGCCGCTTTTCATATTTCGTGATTTAATGTTCTTCCTTGTTCGATGAAGTAGGTAACAGATATTTTTACTGTATTGTATTTATGATCGTAACAGATGTTCTTTGCTTTAAAAGTATTATTAACTATGATGTAGGACGTAGGAAATATATGTAGTTACAGGTTCTTAATATGGGCAGTAGCATGTTAATGTTAAATATGTAAAAAACTTCTACAGTTCTTTAAAAATCTGACTTTAGATTCACTTACTAGTATAAAAACCGGTCAAGTACGAGTCTGATTCGCTCACCGAGGGTTCCGTACAAATTTTCATACACCATACCCGTCATGTCAGGACCCTATTCAATCTTGAACAATCTTAAACAGCTCATAGTAGAAGTTACCGTTGCAAAGCGCCTTCTGCATGTTGGTAGTAACAACTTACAACCTAGCATGTTTGTTTATCAGCGATAGCTTTTTATAACGCGTACCGATTTCGATTTTTTTTTTGCAAATTGGCATATATGACCAATAAGGACAATTAAGCGATATGTCACTGCCGTCACTGGATAGCTTATTCTAAGTTCTAAAACCTTTACTATGGCAGGTAGTCCCAAATCTTTGTGTGAATAATGTTATCGCCGCATAAAAGTAGTACGAGTTGAAACGTACCTAAACTACATATATGACATATACCTACTTATACTAGGTTTTTTCGATAGGCCCTAAGTTTCTGTGTCACAGATTATGAAGGTTTTGTAATTGTCAATGATTTTGTATCATGATATTTTGGTAAAATTTATTATGCGTTTTCTTATGTTTTTCTTTGTTTTTTTACACAAAGATTTGACAATTCCCGTCATACAAAATGTTGTAGAATATGAAAAAACCTTTCCAATGATGTATGGCTTGTCATTATTGGTTTCTAGGCCAGAGTCTATACAAATCTGCCCATCGTCCTTTGATTGTAACCTTTCTTCAACGGTCCTCATAACCGTCCCGAGCAAGAACGTCGCAAGCGCCTACCATTTTCAACAACAATACACCCTTTCTTCCATTCACAATGCGAGTGCAGCAGTGCATTGTAGCCGCACCGGGCCGCCAGCTGCAGTCGCGAATCTTGAAGAAACGGTGGGAATATATTCGCGTATTATTCGTATTATTTTCTGTATTGAAAGGTGCAGATATGGGTTTCCCGTGGCTATGTTTCGGATTTTAAAAACGAGCTGTGGAGAGAGCTCGTAATTTATAACGGTTTTGAAAATGCCGCAGTAAGTTCGTTTCTTCTTCTTAAAACTGTTATAGTACATTTCATTGGTTGCTTTGTGTGTAGGTGTTTAAAAGTGAATAAAAGTAATTTATTATCCAATTTTGTAAGCATTATGACAGAAAATATGTTTGACTGCATACGTTTGATCCAAATCTCGCATCTCGTGTGGTTTGCCGCAAGTATGAACATTTTAGCCAAAGTACCTAACAGGAAAAATGTTTAGAAATTAATCAAATATTGTATGCCACGCACATGATGAATAACCGATAGGTACTTAAATTCTTAAACTTTTATTCCAGATGAAATAAGACAAGATATTGAAGATGCGGTGTATAGATTGGCACCATGGTGAGTACTATAACCACATTTATATGGCATGTCGTAGGTACCTAGGTATTTACCGTGACTAATTGTATAGATAAATTAACGAGAGCATGGAATTGCATATGTAGTAGTATTGTATGTTTACAGGCATTCTATATTTTCTCGTACTATCAGCATAAAAGAAAATGTCTAAAACGCCTCACGTAAATAATGGACGCCCCCTAATATATGGGACATTTATTACACACATTGGGTGCCTGATGACTATTCTACTTAGGTATTCATTTTAAGATACGCTGACACGCCCACCATGGTGTTGATGGTGTCTCCAACTCAGAATCTAAGGAGCTGCCTATGAAGACAATAACCGTTAGTGCAACATTAGGTAAATAATTTTGTATAAAAATCTTTTTTTTATGAAATAATTTTGCTAATTTGTTTCTGTGAATTACTCCGCAAATTCTGCGATATGACGAACTTAACGGAAACTCCCGTAAACACAGTGTATACTTAAAAGATTTTTTTACTTGCAAAGCATTTTTCTCCGAATTGCCTGTATAGAAATATTTTAGCAACAGAAATTAGTTTCCGACTCACATATGGCGGACTCTATTGCGTATAGGTACAAAGATCCATTATTCTAGCATGTCGTAGAATGAGAACCAAACTACGTTTGCATGAAGTGTAAAAAAAAAAGTTTTTCGTGTAAAACGGGCACAACCGAATACAGTCACCGGCATCAATATATGATGGAACAAAGGCCGCAAAAATATCTGATGACAAATCTATTCCTAGAGCCGTTAGTGTGTCAGATATTTTTGTGGCTTTGATCCATCATGATTATATTGATGCCGGTGACTGTACAGCCAGTGACCAGTGTTTAAGTATATTGCGTAAGTACATGATTGCGTGCATGGACATATTAATTGTTTAGTCATGCATGTCATATCCCCAGGCGCGGGTATTTGATAATCTCCGCGTAACCGTTTTAGGACTTTTAGGGAGCATTCGCGCCGCAAGCCGCAATGCAGTGTAACAAGTATTACTGCCACGTGTTTAGGTACAGTCAACCAAGAAATTAAACAATACTACGATGAAAATATTATTATGTTTTTATCCCGAAAACCATCCCCCAAGGGTGTGAAATGAAAGTTTGAAGTATCAAAGGGAGAGTGATAATTAGAACTAGGTACGCCTGAAATGATTTAACAGCAAACATCCTCTAAGGCGACTAACGAGTTTTGCAGACGAAGCTGATAAAAACTATTTATACGTAACTAGGTACTTAGAACCTATAACTAAAACTATTTACGGGAATTTCTACATAATAAAAATAATAATAAAAAAAAACTACTACTGATATTAATGAAACACCATACCTTTCCCCTGGGCACTTTTTATCGGGATCTCCTCTTACCACATACCCTGAAAGAGATTGTGTGAGTGAGCCTATTAGCCGCGTTAAGTCCTGGGATCAATGTAATCGTATGGTTCAAAGTTTCTAAAAACAGTGGCACAAGCAGTACCTTGTACAGTTACAAAATAGGCCTAAGTGGCGCAAGGATTGTGATAATATTAAAGTAGGTACTTTAGTCATAGTTAAAAATGACAATGTGCCTTGAGGTGGCCAATGGCCAGAGTAGTAGAAGTATTCCCTGGAGCAGACGGTAAAGTTAGGGCTCTCTCCATCAGGACACCTAAAGGGTCTGTCATAAGAACAAGCATATATAAAGTGTGCCTTCTTCCTATAGAAAATTAAGGTTTAGTTAATAATTTAAGATATGGGTATGTATCACCTTTCTCGTGGCTGGGAATATGTACAAGACGGTACATCAATATATAGATTTATATAAGTCTAGTTGACATCTGTCAATCTTTAGTATAGCATCATCGTTACACGTAAGCACAGCGCTGATGGGAGCACCCATATGTTCGATATATTTAACTAGCTGTTGCCCGCGACTTCGTCCGCGTAGAACTTAATACTTAGAAAATATAATGCAAACAAACTTCTACCATTTTAAGGGATGATTTCCGAGGCAAAAACTATTCTATATCCTTTGAAGGGTCTCAAATTATCTCTATACCAAATTTCATCTAGGTAGTCTAGGTACATGGATTTTATCCAAACTTTCACCCCCTATTTCATACCCTTAGGGAATGATTTCCAGGATGAAAACTATCTAATGTCATTCTTCGGGACTCAAACGACCTTTATACCAAATTTCATCTAAACGGGAGTGATTTCCGGAATTACAACTATCCTATGTCCTTTCCCAGGACTCAAGCTATCTCTATACCAAATTGTATTAAAATTTTCACCCCTAATTTCACCCCCTTAGGGGATGATTTCTGGGGTAAAATCTATCCCATGTCCTTTCCCAGGACTTAACCTATATCTACACCAAATTTCATCAAAATAGATTACATCCAAATTTTCACCCCCCCCCCCCCCTTTTTTCACCCCCTTAGGGGATGATTTCCGGAATAAAACCTATTATATGTCCTTCCCCGGGACTCAAACTATTTATATACCAAATTTCATCTAAATCGGTGCAGCGGTTTCAGTAGCTCCATACAAATTTCCACCCCCAATTTCAGCCCCTCAGATATAAAAACTACCCTTTGTCCTTCCCCGGGGCTCATTTCATCTAAATCGGTTCAGCGGTTTAGGCGTGAAGAGGTAACAGACAGACACACTTTCGCATTTATAATATTAGTATGGAAGTATGGATTATTAGTATGTATAGTATGGATTATTTCCGCTTGTCTTCCAAATAGAGGTGTAGCTGTAGACTCACTTCAAAAGAAAGAAGAAACGAAAAACTCATTCAAATATCTCAAAAAATTACGAAGCTACAACCGTTTTAATGTCGTTTGTTAGAGTGAGAAAACGATCAGGGACCGTGACGTCACGATCCTCGAGCGTCATAGTAAAAAACAATAGTTTCATTATACAGGTGCGTTTTGCGGAAAAGAGACGCAACAAACCCCCTCTTAAAACTTTATACGCTTATAACTTAGTGATTACCTATATAGCCTCTTGCGTTGTTTTTTTTTCGAGATAATACAACATTATGATTATTTTGTTTAGTGTCTACATCCCTATTTTCGATAAGATAAGATAAAATAAGATTTCTTTATTGTCAGAACATACATTTAGTTGTTTTGGGTAAAATAAAGTCCAACAGCTTGCCCATTTCGGACGTACAATATTAAACTTAAAGCTAGTCACATATACTAAAACAATAACAACAATAGTATTTCCAAGTAATTTTAACCATATTCACACATAAAATATTAATTTAGATCTATCCGACATCCGTATTTTCTTTTAAACCACGAACTTCGGAATTCGAAAATGTTCGGGTATCTCTATCTCTATCGCACTAACAAATGACAGGAATGCAGAGGGCCTACCGCGAAAGGCATTCGAAGTTTCCCCTCTCTGTCATACTTACAAGTTCGTACATAAGTGCGACAGAGAGGGAAAACTTCGAATGCCGTTCGCGGTAGGCCCTCAGATATACGAACTTCGAGTTTCAGTTTTCGTGGTTTGGCTGAATACGCAAAGAGCGCGCGCGCGTGCCATTCAAAAAAACCAAATTTATGTTGTTCGAATTTGTTGTTACATTTTGTACAAATTACGCCTTAATTCGACATTTGCGCATATAAGTTCGCATATCAAAATCGATTAATTTTATATTTGCTTTTGGTACCTATGTGTCTCGTCAATGTATATCGTAGACGGGATTAAAATTATTAATAGGCGAAAGAAAGGCAAAGCAATTCCGCCATTTTGTCCGTAGTATTTCTTATTACTGTGATTTTGACGTGTCTTTTAGCTGACAGATGTGGCGGCGATATACTTTAAGAATAATAAATGAAAAATTAAATGAAGTCGTATATTACGGAAAATAAATTAATTGTCGCAGTCGGATAAAAACTATGCTAAGTTGCAGCTGGAATAATAATGTACCTATATAAAATGTTTCATATTTTTCCGTTCATGGGATGCTGAGAACATTCGTACCACAGAAAGCTTAGTTTCAAACTGGCTGATTCTTTTTTTAATTTAGAGATTTATTATAAGTGGAGATAAATAGATAGAAGATAATGAAACTCCCATTCAAATATCTCAAAAAATTATGAAGCTACATCCGTTTTAATGTCGCTTGTTAGAGTGAGAAAACGATGAGGGACTGTGACGTCAATATACTCGAGCGTCATAGTAAAAAACAATCGTTTCATATGAAGGTGCGTTTTGCGGAAAAGGGACAGAACATACCCCCTCTTAAAACTTTGGACTCTTATAACTTAATCATTACCTATATAACCTCTTGCTTTGTTTTTTTCTCCATTTGACTATATTTATTTTAAATTCGTTTTCGAGAAAATACATTATGATTATTTCCCATATTTTCGATTCCTGAGCTATAACCACGAACTTCGGAATTCGAAAATATTCGGGTATCTCTATCTCTATCGCACTAAGCATACTCGAGTGACAGGGATGCAAATATATGAACATTGAGTATCGGTTTTCGAGGTAGCGCCGCAGGTACTTTGGCTGAATGCGACGAGCGCGTGCCATTGTCATTCAAAAAAAACAAATTCGTGTTAATTATATTGTTCAAATTTGTTGATTTCATTTATTGAAATTACGACATAAAACGACATTTGCGCATATAAGTTCTCATATCAGAATCGAATATTTTTTTATGGTTTATATTTTAGCATTTGTCTCGTAAAGGTCTATCGTAGACGGGATTTAAATTATTAATAAGTGAAAGGCAAAGCAATTCCGCCATTTTGACGAAAGTTTGACGGTTCTTATAGCTGACAGTTGGAGCAGCGTTTGATTTCAATAAAAATAAATGAAAAATTAAATGAAGTCGTATATTTCGGAAAATTAATTAACTGTCGCAGTCGGATTAAAACTATCCTAAGTTGCAGCTAGAATAATAATGTACCTATATAAAATGTTTCATATTTTTCCGTTCATGGGATGCTGAGAACATTCGAACCGCGCAAAGCTTAGTTTCAAACTGGCTGATTCTTTTTTTAATTTAGAGATTTATTATAAGTGGAGATAATTAATACAGTGCATCACAAAACTACTTTCATGGTTTTATTAGCGCCTAACATGAAAAATGGTTTTTTTTTATAATTTTTATTAAACTATTTACGGGAATTTCTACATGTTCAAGAAAACCAGGTCAAGCATAAATAAATTCGAATACCAGGAATTTATTTATGATTGTGATATACTCGGACATCCTATTATCTTCTTATTTTATGTTGGTAATTTCTCATTATCGCGCGTGTTAGTTTTTAGGGTTCCGTACTCAAAGAGTAAAACGGGACCCTATTACTAAGACTGCGCTGTCCGTCCGTCCGTCTGTCTGTCACCAGGCTGTATCTCAAGAACCGTGATAGCTAGAGACTTGATATTTTCACAGATTATGTATTTCTGTTGCCGCTATAACAACAAATACTAAAAACAAAATAAAATATTTTTTAAGGGGGGCTCCCATACAAAAAACGTGATTTTTTTGCCGTTTTTATAGATAATCTGTCACCAGGCTGTATCTCAAGAACCGTGATAGCTGACTTTTTAAAACTAACAAATGTTGATATTTTTAATTGCAGTATAGGTTCTTTGAAGAAAATCTTTTCCATGTTTAGCAAACATTAACCTCTAGATTCATATTTTTGCATTGTGTAATTGAATTAACTTTATTTTCACCTCACTAGCTCGGAAAGTCCTTTTTGTTTGTTTGTTAACTATTGAGAAAATCGCTTTTTATCCACATGTGAAGAAAATAGACGTAGAACGTTAAAAGTACTTTGACGTAGAACGTTAAATGTTTATTTTTGTTTTTTGTAGGTATATTTTATGACATATTTCTGTTTAACTTTTATTTTTAACGTTTTTACTTTTTTTTTAATTTTTTTTTTACGTGTTTTATTTTTTTTTTATTTTTTTTTAAACTTTAGTTTTTGTTTTTTTTACTTCTTTTTACCCTTTTTCTTATTTTCCTTGTTGTAGTGAGGTGAAAAGATTTGTGTTATACACGGGTGAAAAGTTATTTTACGTCTCGTGTGTTGAAACACTCGCTACGCTCAGGATTCTATTTTTGAACACTCGCTTCGCTCGTGGTCAATCATAGAATCCTTTCGCTGGCTCGTGTTTCAAATGAACACTCGCAGGTAAAATACAACTTTCCCCCCTTGTATAACAAATAACTATTATCAATAGGTACTGGCATGTATTATGCATTCATCTTTACACCTAAGTAGGTACTAAGCTTACTTGCCAAGTTCCATGCAAATACTTATTTTTAGTAAAATGTTATTAATGTCTAATGTTTATTTAGCACTAGTGAAATAATTAAGGAAACTGTAGGTCTGGTTTTATTCTGAATAATAGTGTGTAAAAAAAATCTGTATGTGACCGTTTGTTTCTTAATAAATAAATAGCTAGAGAGTCGAAATTTTCACAGATTATGTATTTCTGTTGCCGCTATAACAACAAATACTGAAAACAAAATAAAATATTTTTTAAGGGGGGCTCCCATACAACAAACGTGATTTTTTTGCCGTTTTTATAGATAATGGTACGGAACCCTTCGTGCGCGAGTCCAACTCGCACTTGGCCGGTTTTTTTTAAAGACTGTAGCGCGACGTCTTAGTATGGAGTATTGCGCATAGTGCCATCGGTTTGTGTACATTGACAACATTTCATTTTTCTGACTCCTTAATTTAGTTGAGGCATTTAATAGTATTTGAAAAGTTAGTAGACACGTATTTTTTATTTTCATTTAATTTTAAGTTAAACCCCCTAAATTTGGTAGTTTTAAACTACCACGTTCGAAAAGGGCCTAAGTATGTTTATAGGATGAATAAAATTAGCACTGTGGTCTATTTATTGAATTAAAAAGTAAAAAGTATGCTGCTGTATCTGTGACAGGAACATTTGACATTTTGAGTTTTGACGGTTCCTTGCTGACGGTTTTCGTTTGAAATAGAATCTTGCACATCATTAATCGCAAATAAACGTGTTTTGGAGAGTAACGAGAAAACGAAAATGTATCGTCAAAATCCATTGATTTCGTGTTTTGTGCTAAGTTGCAGGCACACGGCACTGATGTCGCTTGAAATCCAATGTTCCGAAAGGTTTACTATACATATGTGAAGATAACCCAAACTGATAATAGCATTTTAGATCATTAATCTTCAAACTCATTGGCTGAAAAACATTGAACTGTTTAATCATCATCATATCAGCCGAAAGACGTCCACTGCTGGACATATTGAACTGTTTAATACAATAAAATTGTAAATATTCTTTTAAGCGTTGTTTAATTTTTTCCAGGCCCTACATGACAATAAATGTGTTTTATTTTATAAGTATTTATATCTACCTAGTCACGTCAAGTCCACTTTGTTCCGACTTTTGCCTCCTGCTTGCTCTGGACCAGCCTTTATTTTAATCATAATATATGTAACTAGCAAGTACTAGAGGCCCTAGCACACTAGGTTTTATCATCACGTTTTACGGCGAAATTGTACTGAAACGTCACGTAAAACGTGACATAAAACCTAGTGTGCTAGGGCCTTAGATCAAGGTATAAACAGTAAAAGTTAATCCTTTCGACGCATTTCACAACAAGCAAAGATGACAAAAACGGCGCCGTGGGCACGATAACCCGCAACACCTTTAGGCGTTCTTGCCGTTAAAAAGGTTAATAGCGTAAAATAATAATTACACCTGATGCTGGACAGCGTTTTATTTTACAGTATTTAATTGTATTACAATATCACCTACAGTATTGTTGCACTACTAGATATTTTGTCAAAAATAAGCAGGTATATGTCTTCCAACACATCTCTGACTTCCAGTGATAATTTCTGCTCTGCATACCCTTTGAAGTGCTTCAGTGAGTTAATATATCTTGAGCTAAGACAAATTTATCTTTTAGAACAGCCTCAGACAACTTAAGCCGAGTCCAATAACACCGTATTGATGTGACTGGTGAGTTAGCTTCCACACATAAACTGCGTTAACATTATTCTATCCACCGTTGGCAGATTGCAAGAATTAGCTATAACGTAGCCATCGGTGACTTACATTATTAATTATTTTCAAAGTTTTATCAAAATTACATATTACCGTCACTGACTTAACTTGACAAGAATTAGTCAAATAACTGTAACACTGTCAATGTCACACCCAAAGAGAATATAACCACTACACCAATAGTTGTTTATTACAGGGCACATTAAACAAAGCCATGGAATGTCCGCGTTCAGCCTTTAAATGGCTTTTTCAAAGTAATTTCCACTTTTCTCAAGAACTAGCGAAGATAAAAATCTGTAATTTTTTTTTATTACCAAGCTATCCCAAATCTCTAAATGGTTTTTAGTTTGAGCCGCTATGAAAAAATGAAATGTTGTTAATTATCTTCTACTTCACAAACTAGATGTCAGGGGTATGACTGGTATGTGTAGGTATGTACGTATAAAACCAAACACGTGCTCGCGGTTAAACACATGTAAAACGCCTCAACACGCATATTTCTAGTGGTGTTGCCGTAAAAAAAAAGTCTTGTGCGTGATATTTTATTTAAAGAAACTACCAAAATTTCCTGTGTCATGTACCAGTTTGAGAAATTAAAAAGGTGGTGGTTATTATTTATAATGTTGAAAAATGTCGGCGTAAGTCATACCTACAGGACTTACTTTACTCTTTGCCTACGTTTGTGTATGGCAAAATTGGCAAATATGGCAATGGTAACACATGTTTATTCGCTGTCAAAATGGCACGTCAGCAAGATGATGTCGATGAATTATTTGATGTTAAAAGTGCATTTTATGTTGGAAATTACCAACAAGCCATCACCGAGGCGCAGAATCTATCCGTAAGTAACCTATCTACAATTACATCTTATCCGAAAATCACTATTTAAAGCCGTTTTCCCACGAACATGGTTGCGTTGTTGTCCGCCCTATGTTTTCCTTAATTTAGATTGAACTACATGAAAATCCCGTTCCAGATGTTGTTATTCAATGTAAACACATAACTGTCTTCCAAATTGACTATATTTAATGTATGTAAATGGCCAAAATAACTAGTAACGTCTCTAAGTTCAGTGAGGTTTATACATTGTTTTGACGCCTCTTCCAGCCTTCGTCGCCCCTGGTAGCGCTGCAAAGAGATGCGTTCTTGTACCGCTCGTACATCGCGCAGGGCAACTACAGGATCGTGATGCAGGAGCTGAAGTCTGCAGATCCCATGCTGCAGCCTCTGAAGAGTTTGGTGGATTACCTGTCTCCGGGCGCTAACAAATTGGCTGTTGTGGCTGATATTGATGCTAGAGTAAGAACCTATGTCTGGAACACAATATATTACCCATTTAACCCAATAAACATACGGCAATAAGATTTAATTGAGCGTAGTACACATGAACATGTTAAACTTGTTTTAATATAGTTGTTACTATTTGACATAAACAATCTGTCCGTGAATTCATTGTCATGTTGACTGTCAAGTTCATTAATGAACCATAAACAAATAGACAGTTGTAAGCCGCACTTTATCAAACACAGAATACTCACTCTACCATCCTTATACATCTTCGAAATATGTAAATTTGTCCGCAAATACTCAGAATTCTATACCAAACGAGAAGACACACCTGTACAGTCGCCATCACATACATAGGTACACTATAGGTGTTCAAAAACATCGGCACATGCACCCTAATGCCTTGAAAATAGAGGTGTGTTCCGATGTTTGTGACGTGCTTGTTTGCTCCGATGTATGTGATGGTGACTGTACCATATGCATTAAGAAATAAAACCAGATTAATAGCACCACCCTCCCCATTAAAACTCCACTCATCCGGCCCTTTAATAATGTCCATAAAATTATATAATAAAACTACCAGAAAAAATAAAAAAGAAAGCAAAGAAAATAAATTTATAAGCCAAGTAAAACAAATTCTTCTAAATAAAGCGTATTATTCTATTAGTGAATACTTAGAAGACAAATTACTTTAACAAAGTAAGTTCTTATATCACTACTAGTAACCTAACACAAACAAACATTAACTACAATTCGGCTCAAAGAGATTTGTTATAGCTAATTTTATATTACTTTAAGCTTTGTTGGTTTTAAGTTAGTATTTAGTTTAAATACTATTACTTTTGCGATGCCCTTGCAGGGCTCATGTTTGATATGTCCATATTGTAACACTTACCACCTTTATGTAACAACATGAATGCTAATAAAATTACTTGATTACTTGAAACCTTTTGTCTGTGATTGTTTTGGATGCTGCACACATTAAATTAAGTATTGCATGCCTGAAACAGGTAACTGTTGGAACTATTTTGGCATTACTACCTACCTACCTATGTACCTATGTAACACAGTTTGCAATAAATCTTTCTTTCTTTCTTTCTTTCTTTGTTGGTGTTGTTAGGCCCACATATTTGTATCTGAGATTTGATTGACCAAGTTCCCAATATCATGCAAATTTACAGATATTCTCATAAATAATGCAATATATCCGGACATACCACACAACGGGTACAGTGACAAAAAAATCCAACTGGGTCATTGTCAGATTTAGGTTCGCGTCTTTTCGGTGACATTGCCAAAGTTAGGGGCTATAAAGCCTAATTTTTGGTTGAACTGTGAATCCGCATAAACGGCGTTGCCCCTTCTATAATTCTATGTGATAAAAACATATTATATGTGAGCGTAAAGCCCTTAACTATTGACCACCGGAAAGATGATTTTTGTTTTTGTGACTGACAATGACCCAACTCTAATATGAATGGAAATTTTAAACTAACTAAAAAAAGTACAAAAATTACATCTTACTAACATTTGTCAAGTTTTTTTGTAATTTGTTTATAAAGCATTATTTTATTCATTCCAGGTACAGAAGGGAACAGAACTGGTGAATGAGATTTTCCTGATTGTAGCGGCCACCATTTACTACCATGAGGAGAACTATGAGGCTGCCCTTAAGTAAGTACCTACACATGCAAATGATTTCAAATGCCAATAAGTGAAAAAAAGTGTCGAAATTCTCTAATAAACATATTTGAATCATCAGCTCCATCTCATACTATTTCGACCAGTCAACTTTTACGGTGCCATCGTTCTTCCCACAGATGTATAAGGAGATCGGACATGCCGGCCGATTTGTATAGAGTACGCCTGTCGCAAGTACATTAACCCACACAAAGCACAAGTAATTGACAAGACAAAGAACGCACACATCTAAAACACACACACTTGTATACCTACGCGCTTATTGGCCAATACACGCGCATCATATCAGGCATTTTAGGAAAAAACGTAATATTCTCTGCGATCAGCAAGCATGCACAGTATGGCAGAGTATGCCCATTGAGCTAACAGCTGCGACACGGCCGCCGGCTACTCTCTAGTATTCCATGCTCAGGTTCTTCCTTATCGTATCCTCATGGCTGAGGTATTTATTTATTTATCCAAACAATTATTACACAGTATTACAGTTACAGAACTAATGCACTGTGAATCTTAGAATTATTAACATTAACAGCATACTTAATATACTATTGAAGACTGACGTTCATCCATCGTCTCGCTGAACCTCAAGCATATGGTATGTGATGGCTGTGGGCGCTCTTCACGAACACTCTCCAAGCTGCTCGGCGCTGGGCTTGATGCATGCTGTCCGCCCAATGCATAGGCAACTCAGTCAGGCAAGGAGATGTTATTTCTCCAAAACTGTTCACCGCTGCACTGGAGGATGTTTTCAAGACTCTGGACTGGAGAAGGCTAGGCATCAACATCAACGGCGAGTACATCACTCACCTTCGGTTTGCTGACGATATAGTAGTCTTGGCTGAGACCATGGAGGACTTAAGTACGATGCTCGATGACCTCAGTAAAGCTTCCGAGCGAGTTGGTCTAAGAATGAACATGGATAAGACGAAGATCATGTCAAATGTCCATGTAGTACCAACTCCCATTACAATCGGACAGTTTACGCTCGAAGTTGTAGACGATTATGTATACCTAGGACAGACTGTCCAGTTAGGTAGGTCCAACTTCGAAAAAGAGATCAATCGTCGAATCCGACTCGGCTGGGCAGCGTTCGGGAAGCTACGGCACATCTTTTCGTCCAATATTCCGCAGTGTCTCAAGACGAGAGTCTTTGACCAGTGTGTGTTGCCAGTGATGACATATGGCACTGAAACATGGTCGCTTACAATGGGCCTCATAAGAAGGCTCAAAGTCACCCAAAGGGCAATGGAGAGGGCTATGTTGGGAGTTTCTCTGCGTGATCGCATCAGAAATGAGGATATCCGCAGCAGAACCAAGTTAACCAATATAGCCCTCCGAATCGCTAAACTTAAGTGGCAGTGGGTAGGGCACATTGCACGTAGAACTGATGGCCGTTGAGGCGGAAAGGTTCTCGAGTGGCGACCACGTACCGGAAGGCGCGGCGTTGGTAGGCCCCTCACAAGGTGGACTGATGACCTCCTGATGGTGGCGCAAGACCGGTCAGTTTGGAACTCTTTGGGGGAGGCCTATGTCCAGCAGTGGACGTCTTTCGGCTGATATGATGATGATGATGATGATGATCACCTAAGAATCTTAGGAGTCCGATGTTAATATGAACATAATGGTGTGCTATGACCGCCCTGAGAGTCATGTTTGTTTGCCACTAAAATGGGGCAGAAAAAACAGACACGCATTTACTAATAAAAGTTTAAAGTGGCTAAGTAAAGACACAAGTACCCATTTACGTTAATTGAAACCAATATAATACAAGGACACGTGCTGATTTTTGATTCACCAAAATAAATGTGGTAGTGGGTCAGGAGAATGTATGTGCCATATGTTATACATATAATAAGATAAACAGGGAAATGAATATTTATATATTAAATTGCTATGACTGTAAAAAAACTTTATCAACATGGCTAAGTGGACTGAACTATTATGAGACTGAAAATATACTTTGAGGTTTATAATAATTAATTAATACAAAACACACACATACGCACACGTACACACACACACACACACACACACACACACACACACACACACACACACACTTACACACACACACTTACACACACACACACACACACACACGGGTCACTATCAAATTGACCTTATCGTTAAACGACCATTTCAGCTAGATGACATAAAATTTAAATACACAGTCAGCATATATTCAATTTAGCTGCGACGACGTGAAAGTAGAATACTCAGTCAGCAAAAAAACAGTATAGCTGGATGGCTAAGAATTAGAATGAATAAGTAGCCAAACGTCTGAAAATATAAATAGTCCATATGATTAGAATATCTAATGAACAGAAAGTGAAATTAGTTAATTGACATAAACACAGAACGAGTTAATAGCAAAACATCATGAAATGTAAATAGTCTACAAAATTAGAATTCCCAATTCGTCGAAAGTAAAATTATTTGATTGACATGAACACAGAACGAGTTAAAAGCAAAACGTCTGGAAATTGAATGTGTCATAATTTATAAATATGTAACAGTTTAAGCTAGGCTTATAAGTTATAATTTAATATGGATATTCTGAGATTTTTATTTGTTAGTAACGTATACCCCCTAAAAACATTGGTTTATCCCATCACACTTAAAAAATTTAGATTGTGCGACAAGGTTTTAATTCTCAAGTGTCACATTATAATACTTTATATACTTTGAAATCCAGACGTTTTGCTATTGGGTCGCTTGGCGTTTATTCCATTTAGCAATAAAAACATTACACAATCCAGACATTTTGCTTCTTGAATGTTTAGCGTTCATGTCTGTTTAGTAACTAAGACGTTCTAAGATACAAACGTGTTGCTACCGGGCCATTTAGCATTTGTGTCTATTAAGAAATAAAGACATTCGAAGATAAAGATGTTTTGCTGCTAGATCATTTTAAATTGTTACGTTCTAAGATCCAGACGTTTTGCCAAAGAGTCATGAAGCATTCATGTCTATGTAGTTACAAAGACATAACACAATCCAGACATTTCAGCTATATTGTCCTTTAGCGATAAGGTAAATTTGATAGTGACCCACACACACACATACATATAGTTTAAGCTAGGCTTAAGTACCTATTTTTGTATCTTTGGAACATTATAAAACCCATTTTAACGTTAGAACTACCTATAATGTATAATTTGGAAGAGCGAGGTCTCCTGACACAGGTAATATAATACCTAATAGGAGGACTCGACCACAATGTATTTACCACCTAAGGTTAAATGGAAATAAATTTATGATTATGATTATGATTATTATTGTCATGATTTATAAGAAGTGTGTTATTGTAAGAATGTTTGTGGCATATGTCTGAATCTGAACATGCATTCTTAGTCTCCCATGATAGATACTAAACTAAGCTGTCAGATTAATGGCTACCTATTTAACTGTCGACAGAGTGAGAAAGTTGCCACATAGGTACTCTGCCGTGCAGAACCTAAAGTGCAGTATCGGGCTAATTTGGGATTTTTTGTTTTTTGATGATCTGTGATCAGTATTTCAAGATGCACATGTGTATCTAATCGGTATTTCATTTGGACAACTGGAACATGTAAAAAAAATCTCCTAAAGTACAGTAATGGACTAGCGTAGAACACAAAATACTACTTAAACCGCAGTTAAAACGTCTACGGCTACGAATATTGGACCATTACCAACTAAAACGCAGTAGAATCGTAATTTATCAGATGTTTTAGCCTGTATGAACTCAATAAGTTATTCGTGAAAAACTAACTAAACTGCAGTATCAAAGTTTTGTTCCAAATTCTTCGTACTGTGTTTCGAATATCTTTGATTTTAGACATAATTACTAACTAAAACGCAGTGAAAAGTATGTTACCTTACTTTAGTCGGTACCCCTCCCTATTTAAATATTACTCTTATTGCCATCTAAAGTGCAGTAGCAAGCCGAGGTACTGCACTTAAGATGGTATTTTCAATGCATTTGTTTTTTGTCACTGTACTCGTGTACAAAAAGTGTGTTTTTACAGCCTAAACCACAGTGTCTGGAGCTTAACTACTGCGTTTTAAATGGCATTTTGCTCGATTTTTTGTGCTGTTACTGTATTTAAAATAGGTTTTTGTAAAAAAATTACTGGGGCCTGTTTGCCAATTGATCAAATTATTTAATCGTCATCGAACCTACATTTGCTCAGTAAAAGTCGAGTCAATCACACCACATTAAGTGGCCGAAAATCGTCTAGCAAGATTGGAATATACTTGTTTGGTATTTATTTTTGGAGATAGTAAATTAATCACATACCTAGTTGTTGAAATCGTAAGTATAATCAATGTTTATTAAACATAATTATGTATGACAGTAATAAAAAAGACTACCTACTACTTCAGTATAATACATTGTTCAGTTTATGTAGCTACATGGCACTTTTATCTTATTGTAACGGACAAACAAGACACGTTTTTAAACTGTCACTAATGAGATCGTAATTACGAATAAAATGGACGGCACACATATATTACCATTCAATAGGCTATTTGTAACAATACAACCTTCAACAATATACAAAATTTACTGCAAATAGAGCTTTTCCCAGTTAGAACAATGTGACTTCTAAACATAATGTCATTAGAATACTTGGATAACCTCAGGGAATAAAGATATACCTCATAAAACCACTTAAATTTTTAGCTGGGATAATTTTATTAATTAATAATATGTATAAGCAAGGTACAAGAATCAAATTCTTTTTGGAAAACTTACTTCCAAGCTGTTTTCTTAAAATAATTCACCAAAAAAACTTGACTGTGTCAGTTCAGGCAAATAAGATAAACAAAATTCATTTAATTTAAACATTGCGATCATTATTATTAGGGAATACCCCACGTAATGCGTTATCAGGTGCAGATGAGACAGGTAAATGCCACCAAAACACGAGCCGATTTTGGGGCATCAGTGAACCCTGCAGTTTCTTAAGACGGCATTGCTTCCTTACGGAACTGGAGCCAAGTTTTACTGGAGCATTTGAGAGTATCACTATTTATTATGTAGGCTGGTCGTCTTAAACATGAAAATCACTAAATATAGGTCAGAAAAACTGCACCTCTTGATCTTTTGCTTGGTATCAGTTACTTAAAGAAGCAAAACCTTGATGCTCAAAAACTGGCTTGTGTTTTGTAGGCAATTACTTGTCTCATCTGCACCAGCAGGTCGACCACGTAACACATTGTACGCACGTCAGGTAGATCTAAATGTCATATTTTATATGGAAAAATGACAGTTCGATTGTACTAACGCGCGTTTGGAACATTACGTGATTACCCGTCTGACAACGGCAGTACGTGGGGTATTTTCTAATAATAATGATCACCATATTTAAATGTAAATACCTGTTTTTAGTTTTTTCTTGTTTGCCTGAACTGACACAGTTAAGTTTTCCAAGCCTTGACCATTTTTTAATTCGTTTTATATTGAAAAGTTTTAGTGAAATATTTTACAAAACAGTTTAGAAGTGAGTTATTAAAAACAAATGTTATTCGTATACCTCATTACTGAAATAAATTAATACACCTAATCCCAGCTAAAATTTTACTTTGTTTTATAAGGGTATACACAGTATAATAAAAATATATCTTTATTCCCAGGGGTTACCAAAGTCTTCTAATGTAATTATGTTTAGAAGTCACATTGTTCTAAGTTCTAACTGGAAAAAGCTCTAGTTGTAGTAATTTTTGTATATTGTTGTATTTTTTATTGTTACTAATAGCCTAATGAATGGTTATATATGTGTGCCGTCCATTTTATTAGTAATTACGATCTTATTAGTTATAGTTTAATATCTGACAAAGTAACTAAACGGATAATAACAATAAGATTAATTGCTATTTTAACAGTACATAAGAATAAATAGTAGCATTACACTGAAATAGTCGTCTTTTTTATTAGAAGGAATACATAATTTTGTGTAATAAACATTGTTTGCTTACAATTTCAAGAAATATGTGTTTTATTTAGGATCTCCAATAATAAATCACAAATAAATTTATTTAAATCTTGCTAGTCGTTTTTCTCCCACTTAAAGAAGCCTGATTGACTTGACATTTACTGAGCATATGTAGTTTTGAAGACAATTAAATATTAAATCATTTTATTGGCAAAAAGGCTTCAGTCATCCTTTTTTTTTACAAAAACCTGTTTTAAATGCAGTAACGGATGCTCGTAGCACTAAAAAACAAGCAAAATACAGTTTAAAACGCAGTAGTATAGCTCCGCGTACTGTGGTTTAAACGGTAATTCATCACTTGTCAGTGTAAGTGAATGCAAAACATGGACAGTAACCCGACTTTTTACTGTGTTTTAAGCGGTATTTCTTTTGTTTTTGCCTGTCTCAAAGAGTGCAGTACGAGCTTGAAATTTTGAAAAAGCCTCATAATTAATTTCAGTGTACACTGAAACCATTGTTTTTAACGTCATCGTATTCTATGTGTTGAGCGCTTTCCATGACAATAAATTATAAGTATATACCGCTTGAACGAACGGAAATAAACTACTTTTAAAGTGTTTTTTGCGTTTATCTCGAAATGGACTTTTTCGAGTTACTGCACTTTAGGTTCTGCACGGCAGTACTGTTCGCTATATCTATGCAACTCGCCGCGTGATGTCATATCGGTACTCTGGGCATGGTGCGAAGCGCACATAGCGAGAGCGGGGAGTGAAAAGGGGAAGTAGTGCTGGCCGCGAATGCCAGTTTCTCAGCGTTTTTATATTCGTATATAATGTGATGGCCGGTTTTTTAGGGTTCCGTACCCAAAGGGTAAAATGGGATCCTATTACTAAGACTCTGTCTGTCTGTCTGTCTGTCCGTCTGTCACCAGGCTGTATCTCATCATCTGTGATAGTAAGACAGTTGAAATTTTCACAGATGATGTATTTCTTTTGTCGCTATAACAACAAATACTAAAAAAACAGAATAAAATAGTTTTTTTATAGATAATGGTACGGATCCCTTCGTGCGCGAGTCCGACTCGCACTTGTCCGGTATTTTCTTTTAATTTGAAATTTTCTGGATATTGTTGTGACGATAAGCTAGCACAATTATACAAATTACAAATGTATGGTTCGCCATCACAAGCTTAACAGAAAACCTTCATGATTCCAGGATTCTCCACGGAGCTGAAGTGATTGAGCTCCGCGCCTTCACTCTCCAGTGCCTGCTGGCGATGAACCGACAGGACCTTGGCAAGAAGCACCTGACCACCATCCAGGCAGTTGATGACGATAGCACACTTGTTCAACTAGCCCAGGCTTGGCTTAACCTCTCACAGGTCAGTCAATAGGGGTGTAGACTCAAATTGTATTATTACTCCAATAGAAAGAAAAATATATGCCTAAAGTGGATAATGAAATTAAAGATAAAAAATGTAAACAAATGTGTTGCCACTGCAATAAAATCAATCCCAAGAAGTGGAAACTTAAAATTCGTT
Source organism: Epinotia brunnichana (assembly GCA_963854355.1). Lineage (NCBI taxonomy): Eukaryota > Metazoa > Arthropoda > Insecta > Lepidoptera > Tortricidae > Epinotia > Epinotia brunnichana. Next base: position 26,110,488 of record OY977951.1, on the reverse strand, counting down.
AAATACGCGAGATAAAAAATAATGCGACTAATTTATACGTAAAACAATGCCTGGAAAATATTCGTAAATATTTAAATTAGCAAAATGAAAACGTATTTATTTTATATTCATAAATATGTGCAGTTTATATTTACGCCACTGGCAATGGTTAGGAATTGTAAACCTTTGGTTCGTAATTTAATTAATATACCTGGATATTCATATACCTTATTCTTAATTTTTTAGTAAAACCGAAAAATTAATTCAAGTTCCATTTATACTGAATCGACTTGTCTGATCGTGCGTAGACCGCTTTAATATCTTTGCCCCGAGCTGCGGCGCTACCACGAACTTCGAATCTCGAACTTCGTATATCTCCTTTTCGGTCGCTCGAGAACCATAAACCATAAGTGCGATAGAGACGGAGATATACGAAGTTCGAGATTCGAAGTTCGTGGTTATAGCTCTGAATCGCATTCGTTTTCTGACGTTTGTCGTGATCGAATGTTTTCCTTTCCGCTTATGCACTCTGTTGTTGAATTTTTGTTTGTTGTTACGTTTTTGTTTTATTTTGTTGTTTGTGTTTGTGTGGACTCATACGACCGAAAACACCATGGAGCCTCAGCCAAAAGTAGTGACGATATATTCATTAAATAGTTAAAACCAAAACCTGGTTGATTGCCCCTGAGACGTCACTTTGACGTTGACAATTCTTTGTTTACATTTTTTATCTTTAATTTCATTATCCACCTTAGTGCCGAAAATCCCATTCAGATATCTCAAAAAATAACGAAGCTACAACCGTTTTAATGTTGCTTGTTAGTGAGAGAAAACGCTAGGGGATCGTGACGTCACCATCCACGAGCGTCGTGGTAAATGGCAATCGTTACATATGAAGGTGCGTTTTGCGGAAAGGGGACAGAATATCATCATCATCATATCAGCCGAAAGCCGTCCACTAATGGACATAGGCCTCCCCCAAGGACTGCCAAAGTGACCGGTCCTGCGCCACCTGCATCCAGCGGACTCCAGCGACCTTTACCAGGTCATCAGTCCACCTTGTGGGGGGCCTACCCACTGCCACTTAAGTTTAGCGATTCGGAGGGCTATACCTATCGGTTACCTTGGTTCTGCTGCGGATAGCCTCATTTCTGATGCGATCACGCAGAGAAACTCCCAGCATAGCCCTCTCTCCTGCCCTTTGGGTGACTTTGAGCCTTCTTATGAGGCCCATAGTAAGCGACCACGTTTCAGAATACACCCCCTCTTATAAATTTGTGATTATTTAATCCCCTGCTTTACTTTTTCCTCCATTTGACAATACTTTTAATCCCTTTTCGAGAAAATACATCATTATGGGTTATTTATATTTATTTGGTGCCCACACCCCTATTGTTAAAATATCTCACCCACTCACGTCTTTAAGATCGAATATCGCTCGACATACATATTTCTAACCAAAACATGGTCCGAAATACATATTTCGAACCAAAACATGGTCCTTATTCATGAGCCTTCGCGATGCCGCAGCAGAGTGAATTGTTGTACGATATTGCTATTATTTAGTCGTCATCCTAGCGTTGCCCCGGTTGTCACAGACTTGGCTACCTAATCCTAACATTAGGCGTAGGCACTAGGTTTACGAATGAGACTGCCATCTGACCTTGCATGCCAGTGGGAAACTCGACCTTGTTTGGGAATCTGACCTTGCAAGCCAGTGGGTAACTCAACCTTGTTTGGGAATCTGACCTTGCAAGCCAGTGGGAAACTCGACCTTGTTTGGGAATCTGACCTTGCAAGCCAGTGGGAACTCGACCTTGTTTGGGAATCTGACCTTGGAAGCCAGTGGGAAACTAGACCTTGTTTGGGAATCTGACCTTGCAAGCCAGTGGGAATCTCGACCTTGTTTGGGAATCTGACCTTGCAAGCCAGTGGGAAACTCGATCTTGTTTGGGATTATACCGGTTTCCTCGTGATGTTTACCGAATAGCTACTGTTAAATATCTATGATATTCATTTTTTTTTGAAAAACCTAGTGTTAGGGTTCAAACCAATGACCTCCAGATTGAAATAGCTGGAGTGGCTCAATTGGTACAATAGGCAAGATGCAATATTTTCATTTTTGCTTTCATTTGAAAGCATTGCATGTAGAATAGACCACGAGTGTATTAAAAAAATTAAATACTATAATTTAAAGTCAAAAATTTCTGTTACAAACTGACAATTTAAACTTTCGCGCCTGAAGGGATCTACAGTTCCTGTGACGTCACTCGTGTTTGTCACTCGCCATAATTTACGACCATGTCGACACCAGCTTTTGGACGGTTTCTAGAGTCTGCTTTAATAAAGCCTACTTCCATTTTTATTCAAAATTCTTCCATTTTTTTTAATGAAACAATCTTTCCTTTAACAATTATAACCTCTCATTAGTTGTCATAACAGGAGTGACGTCACCAGCCGCTGATCGGGTGGATAAAAACACGTTCCGTTTCAGATTACTTCAAATCGTGTTTATTGTTTGAAATTTGTATAAAGTAAAGTAAAAACGTTTCAGAACCAATTATTTTATGTTTATTCAACATTTTGATCACAATATAATCGTAAATATTAAAACTGCATCTTCCCAGCATGCATCTTGCCAGGGGTGAATAACATTTTTAAATTATGTAGTTACTAAATATAGTAACTACATAATTAAAAAAATGTTATTCACCCCTGGCAGCTAGGAGGTCGTTGTTGTTCTACGTCCGTAGGAGTAACCCTAGAATCCCTACACGTGACCTCCGGGTGGTGCTAAAAGAACAACAAACTCGGCAGCTGCACTGTTCCCTCTGAACCTCGCAGCGCACACTGGAACTCTATCAGCAACATCGATACGAATACATATATGTACTAGTGTGTAACCGCCATACGATAAATAAATAAATAAACCCCTGGCACGCCAAACATAGCTAAGAACCATCTCGATAGATAAGAATTGAAATTTAATTAAAATAATTTACTTTAAAAACAAAGTTTTAACCACCTTCAAATCAGTAGCCAAATTGCTTCAAGTTTGCCTATAGAATTTGAAGAGTTCCCTCGATGTCTCCAGGATCCCATCATCGGAACTGGATTTTGGTGACAATGGGACCAATCTGGAAGTATATGCTTTCAATCAAAGAAATAATTTTTCAAATCGGTTCATAAATTACCGAGTTAACGCGTAACAAACAAAAAAAAAATAGTCGGATTGAGAACCTCCTCCTGTTTTGAAGTTGGTTAATAATGCACTCCGTTCTATTCATTATTTCCTCCCTCGAATTTGTGGAATGAGCTATGCCCAGGTTTTTCCCAAGGACATGGGGTTGTTCAAGGAAGAAAGTGTGTACCTATACATTTTTACGTGGCATTTCATATAACTTTTCAGGCCTGCAAAGTGACTTTTTAATTTTCATTCCACTATTTGTGGCACAGCATCACGGCATTCAGCCATGAAAATTAGTTTAATTTGAGGATTTTTAACCGACTTTAAAAAAGGAGGAGGTTATATGTTCCACTGTTAGTATTTTTTTTTTAATGTATGTTCGCCGATTTATCCGTCAATTGTGGACCGATTTCCAAAATTCTTCTTTTAATCAAAATAGTATACTTCTGAGGTGGTCCCATTGTCACCAATTTAGGATCTGATGATGGGATCCCATGGAAATTGAGCGCAACCCTCAAATTTTATAGGCACGCGTGTAGTGTTTTCGGTATTTTCTATTATAACTCGTGTATTTACCCACGAAAATCGCAAATTTGGTGAAGTGGAACTGATGATGAAGACCACAGATGACTTATGGAACTCGTCAAAGATGTAAAGTACGTCAAAGATTCTGACATGATTCGGTTGAAGTAGCAACTAATGAAGTGTTCATTCTGAGATCCTTGAGGAATCGACGGAACTCCTCAAATATTATCAGCCCACGTATAGCGACTTGGGTTTTTTCTGTAATAATCAACGTATTTGCTCTCGGAAAGCAGTTCATGTGGTAAATTGGAAAGGAAATGTGGAAATTTTCATGTACTATGTGGCTTGGCGAAGTACTGAATTGAAGTCGGTTTAAACTTTGTTTTTAAAGTAATTATTATTTATTTATTTCATTGCATGTTTGAGAAAAGCACTATACATGCCTCGGCGTGAAAACGGATTCCCGGCCCGAAATCCGTGTTTTCCCGGCCTCTGATGTAATGTACTATTAAGGGTCGGACCGTGCATGTTATACCCCTGGATTTGCAAGCGACCATAGACCGTGACCGCTTACCATCGTGCGGGCCGTATACTTGTTTACCACCGACGTGACTAACCTCAAAGTGATATTTTGATGTCCAGGGTGGACCAGGAGTGCAGGACGCGCACTACAGTGTCATGGAGCTGTCGGAGCGGCTCGGCGCGCTCGGCGCCGGCCCGGCCGCTGTTGGAGCCGCCGCCGCCGCATCCAGAGGTAATATTTTATAACTTAAAAATCTTTGTAGTCAGACCAGTCTACAATTTTTTTTTTCAGACAATCTTACACATATCAAGTCTCAAACTAACCAAAGCTTGTATTATGGGTACTAGACGACGAAATACATGCTTATATACAGAAATAAATACATAGAAAACATCCATGACTCACGAACAAATATTCGTGCTCATAACACAAATAAATGCCCTTACCGGGATTCGAACCCAGGACCTCTTGCTTCGTAGGCAGGGTCACTACCGACTAGGTTAAAGCGGTCGTCGAAATAGTAAAAATTTGATCTTTATGTATTTTTGCCCGACTACACTAGATGGGGTAAGCGAGCCTTCTTCGTTATTTTGCTCTAACACCTCCTCCCTCCTGTAGTCAGCACCTCTGAGTCCTTGCAGCAGAACTGCTGGCTGGATGAGTCACCAGAACAGAACAGAACAGAACTACGGCAGAGCCGAAAGGGAAGCATATGATTTTAGCAGTCTATGTATTTACGTGTGTTCTACTGTACCCGTCCTATCCCAGACTTTCGCCAATCCATACATTTGCGGCCGCGTTAAATGACGATTAGATACCGAATCGATTTAGATAAATGAGCTCTGAATCGATTCGAAATTTTGATCCGGGGACATAAAGGCTGGCCACATGTTTGCGGTGCAGCGCCGCGACGCAAAATTTTGGGGCGCGCGCGCCGCAGAAACCCGCGTTTAGTACCGAGAAACGCCGCACCGCAGACATGTGGCATACTTTTTGTATGAAAAACGGTATTTTTCAGTTAGTATTCCCCGTAGTCGGGTTACAGATTTTTGAACTTATTATGCTTGTTAAATAGCAAATATGTTGAAGCGTGATGTTTTCCAAGTAAAGGCGTGAGTTTTTTAAGGCGAAGTGAGCTCAGAAACTGGATTTTTAAAAAGTCGTAGCTCGTTTGGATTATAATACGGCTGCTCTAAATTTTATTAGCAATCTTGAGGCCTTTCTCGAGGGACAACAGCTATTCGAATCCTGAGTTTTTGACTTTCGCTCGATAGAAAAAAATCACGAACATAGGTACTAAAATACCCTTAAAAAATTCGTAACAAACTATGCACAACAGCTAAACATATTAAAAATTGGTTTTAAAAATCGGGAATATCATATTTGAGGGAACTTAGCTATTACTTGTGCGTGCGTGCGTGCGTGCGTGCGTGCGTGCGTGCGTGTGTGTGCGTGTGTGTGTGCGTGTGTGTGTGTGTGTGTGTGTGTGTGTGTGTGTGTGTGTGTGTGTGCGTGTGTGCGTGTCTCCGCGGCCTTCTCTTTTCCTTTTTCCTTCTATTTTTCCCTCTATTATGGTTTTCATCCAGTTATCGTGGCGTAGGATTATGTTCTAACATGAATGAATTGGTACAAAATTATGCCTGATTCCATCAAGCTTTGCTTTATTTGGCACTAAGTCGTGTTTACTGATGATCGCGGAAGTCCGCTGGATGCGGTTGGCGTAGGACCGGTCATTTTGGCACTCTTTGGGGGAGGCCTATGCCCAGCAGTGGACGTCTTTCGGCTGATATGATGATGGTGATGATGATGATGAAGTCGTGTTTAAGATTGTCCCCCAATACTGAGGTGTACCAGGGACTCATAAACAACATGTACATTGCAGGCATGTGGGAGGAGGCGGAGCAGATGCTGACGGAGGCGCAGGCGCGCGCGCCGCAGCAGCCCGACCTGCTGCTCGCGCTCGCGGTCGTGGCGAGCCACACGCCCAAGCCGCCTGAGGTACCTATGTTTCAAATTTATGTTATCCTGGTAGTATTTTTAGGCAATAGGCAGAAACGAAAGTTATCCCAAAACGTTTTCAATGATATAGTATAAGAGCTAGCGACCAAATCGGTCATGTGGCTTCAGCTGTATTGAAACTCCGTTAGCTACTTCCCTGAACAAGTATATTCCGTATATTCGTGCTGGCAGGCCACGGGCGGTGGGTGCGGGTGTAGTGGGGTGGAAAAAAAAAAGAAAAAAAATGTGGGCTCAGCGACTTTAATTTTTTTTCAAACAGTTGCTCTGTACTCCCTGTGCACCCAAAAAAAATTTTAAATCGAACGGGTGGTGGGAAGGGGTTGCCAGCGTTAATTAAAAGTACCAAAATAATAATAATTTTCGTGTGGGCTCAGATGTATTGGCTTTTTTTCTGACGCGAGATAAATCAATATGTAAGCTCTAAAAAAATAGCCATGCAAAAATATCGGTGGGAAGGTATCGAAAAAAATTGTTGAAATTCTCGGATCTTTCATTGCAGTGCGGATGCGAAGCGCAACGATGTACATTAAAGCAGCAATGTAAAGCGTTCAAGCGGTTTTGTGTTGTGGCAACATCGGTAAACGCAGCTGTCAGTTGACACATCCAATACCGAGGTACCAGAGTGATAATTTAGCTTCCGTGTGCCCTCAGCAATTCCTGGTCAAAGTATGGATATATCCAAACACTGCACTGCACTGAAAGATCCGAGAATTTCAACAATTTTTTTCGATACCTTCCCACCGATATTTTTTCATGGCCATTTTTTGGGGCTTACATATTGATTAATCTCGCGTCAGAAAAAAAGCCAATACAGCTGAGCCCACACGAAAATTATTATTATTTTGGTACTTTTATATAACGCTGGCAACCCCTTCCCACCACCCGATCGATTTAATTTTTTTTTTGGGTGCACAGGGAGTACAGAGCAACTGTTTGAAAAAAAAATTAAAGTCGCTGAGCCCACATTTTTTTTCTTTTTTTTTTCCCACCTGCCAGCATGAAGATTATGGGAAAAGATTGTTCAGGGAAGTAGCTAACGGAGTTTCAATACAGCTGAAGCCACATGACCGATTTGGTCGCTAGCTCTCCGTCTATGACCAGAGGGGAGGTAAGGCATAACGGAATGTCATCTCGCTCATATTTAGAGCAGCCCAACAAACAAACATCACTACAGTAACCGGCACAAAAGTTTCTTCTTCTGATGTTAGCTACTAGTAGCGTCGCAAAGGTATCAGAGGGGTCGGACGGGTGGGGTATGCGGGAGGCGACTCGAGGCTAACTTCAGACACGCAAACTTTTGTGCAGCGTACTGTACTCTGTAGGTATACAGAGTGGAAAGATAAGTCGGGCCCTGGAGGGAAACTACCTTAAATCCTTAAGCTGGCTCATTTTACTTAAAGGAGACATTCCTTTATTTTAAAAAGAAACAAAACTGCATTCAAAGATTTTCAAAAAAGCCTCACACACGGCCGGGAATCGAACCCGGTCGAATCTGTCTAAAAATCTGAGTTCGTTTTTTTGCGTTAATTAAATAGTTCTGTATGTATGGAACACTTGTTGCTAAGGAACCCTGTATCTACAATCACAGGAGAATGCCGAATTTTACACCAGTTTTACGTCCCAGTATAAAAAAAAACACAGTTCTCTATTTAGTCCAGTAACTATATACATCCAGAGCTTGCGTCAAATCCGATAGTTCTGATTTTTTGCAGACTCGTTTATGATGAATAATCCAAGTTTGTGACATCGAGCGCCGAACGCAACTTTTAGTTAACTATTCTCTAGATGTACGACTAATGTCCAGTATAAGATTGAATAATGGGCAAATTGGCCCATATAACCAATACAAATCTCATGTTACCACGTGAAAGCTACATAAGCTTTATTTTTAACCGACTTCAAAAAAGGAGGAGGGTCTCAATTCGTCTGTATTTTTTTTATGTGTGTATGTTACGCGATATCTTTTTTCTTTATTTGAAAGCATATGCTTCCAGATTGGTCCCGCTGTCACCAAAATCCAGTTCTGATGATGGGATCCTGGAGAAATCGAGGGAACTCTTCAAATTTTATAGGCAAACTTGAAGCAATTTGGCTACTGATTTGAAGTCGGTTAAAACTTTGTTTTTAAAGTAAATTATCGTTTCAAAGTTCAATATATCTAAAACGGCTGAACCGATTTTGTTGAAACGTAGCTAAGAACCACCTCGATCACGTCAGCTTTTGGATGAAAAAACCGCATTCAAATCGGGCCATTCGTTTAGGAGCTACGATGCCACACACAGACACACACACAGACAGACACACAGGCACGTCAAACTCTTTTTCCGTCGGGGGTTAAAAATAAGGTGCTCACTCAAACATAAGTAGCCGAGAGACGTTTACATCACCTATAGAATGATGGGCAAAAATGTATTTAACCCGGCGCAATCACCAATAGAATTATAACACAAAAAAAATGAGGACCTCCTTTTTTGAAGTCGGTTACAAATGTCGGGGGCTTTTCAACTTTTGTAAGTTGCAGTTATTTCATATGACCAGGATGATGATATAATGATTATAACCAGGACACCATAACATTGCAGGTGGCTACCCGCTACATCGCGCAACTTCTCGACAGCCACCCCGACCATCCGTTCACGAAGGACTACAACGCGAAGACCAACGAGTTCCGCCGCCTGGCCGCCCAGTACCAGCCCGCCGTGACGAGCTAAACTAGACCTTATGAATGCTGGCAAACAGTTTAATATCGAGTGGAGTTTTATTGTTTATTCATAGATAATCTATATAATTATATTGAGTAATTGTTGTGTTTTTATTTTAAATAATCATAAGTGAAATTAATTGTAGGGGCGGCGTAGGAAAACCTTCAATAATTACATCAGTTACATGAGATATATCGCGTGTGTGTAATTTATAGGCTATAGCTGTGCTTAAACAGACATCCAGACATAAATAAAAATATACATGTATATACATATATAGTCTGGTCATCCGTATCAATACCACAGCATCCCCTTCTCTGGGGAAATAGTAAAACCTGTACTCATAATCGGTATCTAAAATCACTTTCTTTGGGGAAATATTACTTGTGTAAGTAAGAGATAGGATGAGTCTCTGGTATACTCTTATACTTGAGTAAGAAAGAGACAGGATGCGACTCTCTTATACTTGTGTAAGACAGAGACAGGATGAGTCTCTGATATACTCTTAAAGTGACACGGATATAGGAATAACCATAAAAAGGCAAAATAACAAAACACGTCTACTGTAACTCATGTAATCCTAGTAGAAGCTGTACTCGTAATCGGTGTCCAAGTCCTCTTCGTCCTCAGGGTGCGTGGAGTTGGCCAGCAAGTGGAACTCCAGAAGCTTCTCGTCCATGTCAGGGAACTGCATGCTGAGGTCCGAGGGCTCCTCCCCCTTCATCATGGACCAGTCGGTTGTGGTCTCCGAGTCAGGGTCGTGGGTTAGTTCTCCGTTCAGACCTGAAATGTAAATAACGCTACGTGAAATTTGTTTATTGGCTAGTTATAGATCTCCCGGATGCTGACACAATTTTTCTGATCATGGTACCAAGTATGGCGACCCTTCAGGGGTCTAATTACGTATTTGTGACGTACTTGTTTGCTCCGATGTATAATATGATGGCGACTGTACATATAGAGGTGTGTTCCGATGTTTGTGACGTGCTTGTTTGCTGCGATGTATATGATGGCGACTGTACATATAGAGGTGTGTTCCGATGTTTGTGACGTGCTTGTTTGCTCCCATGTATATGATGGCGACTGTACATATAGAGGTGTGTTCCGATGTTTGTGACGTGCTTGTTTGCTGCGATGTATGTGATGGCGACTGTACATATAGAGGTGTGTTCCGATGTTTGTGACGTGCTTGTTTGCTGCGATGTATGTGATGGCGACTGTACATATAGAGGTGTGTTCCGATGTTTGTGACGTGCTTGTTTGCTGCGATGTATGTGATGGCGACTGTACATATAGAGGTGTGTTCCGATGTTTGTGACGTGCTTGTTTGCTGCGATGTATATGATGGCGACTGTACATATAGAGGTGTGTTCCGATGTTTGTGACGTGCTTGTTTGCTCCGATGTATGTGATGGCGACTGTACATATAGAGGTGTGTTCCGATGTTTGTGACGTGCTTGTTTGCTGCGATGTATATGATGGCGACTGTACATATAGAGGTGTGTTCCGATGTTTGTGACGTGCTTGTTTGCTCCGATGTATGTGATGGCGACTGTACATATAGAGGTGTGTTCCGATGTTTGTGACGTGCTTGTTTGCTGCGATGTATATGATGGCGACTGTACATATAGAGGTGTGTTCCGATGTTTGTGACGTGCTTGTTTGCTCCGATGTATGTGATGGCGACTGTACATATAGAGGTGTGTTCCGATGTTTGTGACGTGCTTGTTTGCTGCGATGTATATGATGGCGACTGTACATATAGAGGTGTGTTCCGATGTTTGTGACGTGCTTGTTTGCTCCGATGTATGTGATGGCGACTGTACATATAGAGGTGTGTTCCGATGTTTGTGACGTGCTTGTTTGCTGCGATGTATATGATGGCGACTGTACATATAGAGGTGTGTTCCGATGTTTGTGACGTGCTTGTTTGCTCCGATGTATGTGATGGCGACTGTACATATAGAGGTGTGTTCCGATGTTTATGACGTGCTTGTTTGCTCCGATGTATGTGATGGCGACTGTACATATAGAGGTGTGTTCCGATGTTTGTGACATGCTTGTCTGCTCCGATGTATATGATGGCGACTGTACCTAACGGCGGCCCAAACGCGTGGGCGTTATTCGACCGTGTCGGATAAATAACGAAAGTCGAACGATTCGTTACACAAAAAATCTTGTATTATCCGATCATCATCATCATATCAGCCGAAAGACGTCCACTGCTGGACATAGGCCTCCCCCAAAGAGTGCCGAAGTGACCGGTCCTGCGCCACCCGCATCCAGCGGACTCCCGCGACCTTTACCAGGTCGTGAGTCTACTTTGTGGGGGGCCTACCGACGCTGCGCTTTCCGGTACGTGGTCGCCACTCGATAAACTTTCCGCCCCAACGGCCATCCGTTCTACGTGTATTTTCCGATAGTCGATGCAGAAAGAAGTAGGCGGCAGCGTAATGCCATAATTCTCCGGTGTGACTTACAGCCCCCCATCGCCATACCGACGAGAACACATTAATAATAAAAAAAAGGCTAATTTTTGCACAGCTAATCATGCATCGTCGAGTAGCCATTCACGAAAATCACCATGCCATACTTTCCCGACGGTTCCAAATGATATTACTGAAGTAGTCTATCTACGTGTTAAGTAGAGGTCTAATTGAAATACAAAATGAATGGTAACGAGATAGATCTGTCTATAGTGAAACTAGCCACAGCAGGCTTAGCGGGTGTATTATTTTAAAGGAACAAACCATGGTATAGATATACATTGGCAGTCTTTATAATTAACTAGTCTCTGCCCCGACTAACCATTAACCGATATATCCACGGGCCCATGTGTGGACACGATCGGCGGGACGGTGTACGCTTCTAAATCCTGATCGGTTCTGCGCTCCTTGTCCAATCTCTCTTGTTTGCGCTGCCGACGCCATGCTTTCTGCAGGTCGAAGCGCTCTGGACTGAAATATACAAAATGTTCAATTATAATGTAAGGTCTCCTAGACACTGTTGAGAGGTATTGGTGAAATGCGGTTAATGCAGAAGAAAATACAAGCTAATAGGAATGTTTACCTACGAAAAAAACTCTCAACCCATCCTGAATCGAAATTTTGCGCATCACTCCTCCACGCGTCTAGTACAATTTTTTTGAGCTGAAATCGAAGATGGTCTTCCGAGATTGGTTTGGCTCCTCATGGCCAAGCTAATCTCTGAACATTTTCAACTTCTATGCTCCTGGTACTCACTGTTCACCCTCTCCATACACCCTCGCCTCCAGGTTGTTGATGTCATGTCTGATGTCCGCCAGCAGTAGCAACATCAGGTCCATGGAGCCCTTGGGTCCGCGAGCGCCCCGCGGGCCCCTGACACCAGCGTCGCCTTTTGGACCCTCCACGCCTGGCGCCCCGGGAGGACCCTTAAATTTGTTCATTCAGTTACATTTTTCTTTCTTTCATAGTAACAATGGTAACACAAAATTTATACCATTGTAAATTGGAGTGATTCTACTTACTCTGGGCCCTCTTTCGCAGCGGCAGTAACCTCCCTCCAACGGTGCAGTGCCATCGAGCACCCTGTACGCGTAGGTGCCGTCAGAAAACTGATCGGCATCTGTAAAGTTCAGTGGATGTTTCAATAAGAAAACCGTATATGTCACTAGTGGTAAACTTCAAGGCTCTTTGAGGAAGGCAGGGCAGGACATCTGTTTGAAAAGCAAATAATTGGGAATGGATGAAAATTTTAGAATTGCCTGATTATTTTTTTGGTGATAGGAATAACCTTCCTTAGCACCAGAAAAAAGTTGCAGACTTCTCAGCTGCGTCAATTATTTTTGAAAAATATAAACAGTTTCCTCACTTACGAGTACGTTTTGGGGTTAGGACGGCGAATGAGACACTTTCCTTGATCCGTCTCATATTGCAAAAAATATTTTAAATATCTGACCCTGGCAATGACAAATATAGCTGCTGCAGCTGCCAATATCATTGCCAGTGTCAGTTCACCACGGATATTTAAGATATTTTCTTGTAATATGGGACGGATCAAGGAAAGTTTCTCATTCGCCGTCCTAAACCCAAACCATAAGTGAGGAAAGTGTTTATATTTTTCAAAAATAATTGACGCAGCTGAAAAGTCTGAAACTTTTTTCTGGTGCTAAGGAAGGTTATTCCTATCACCAAAAAAAGAATCAAACACTTCTAAAATTTTCATCCATTCCCCATTAAGCGGCTTGCAGTGGTCACGCAGGTCATGACAAGAAGTGACTGCAGAGGAATTATAACATTATAAGTGCGTTGCCGACCCTTTATTTATTTGAGAATTCGACGTTCTGACAGCTACGGACGAATGCATCAGGTCCCTCACTTACAACACAGCGCATTTGGAGCTCTGGCGACCTTACTCGCCTCGGAACACAACACCACATACTTGCAGAGCTAGTAGCGGTGTTTTAATAGCTGCGGTGTTTGGCTGGTGTTTCCAATGCCCAATATTTTATTTTAGCAGATAAACAGAATAGTAAGAATCCATATCATTCTCGTGAAGCTCACCTTCTTTCAAAATTGGGTTCTCCATAATCTTCTTCAAAGCGGCCTGCGTCGTATGTAGCTGGTCGGTGAGCGCGCGCACCTTCCGCGAGAGCCACGACACGGTGTCGCAGGGCGCGTAGCAGCGCGACGACGCTCGGATCAGGGGCAACGGCTCCTGCAACTTATGATGTCCTGGTACTTGAAGTTACTAGACAAAAGCTACGTTTATGCAAATGGTGGTGTTACCATTGCGCGTGAAAACTTTCGATAGGCAACCCGGAGTAAAAAAAATATATGAAAGAGTTTAGAGTATATACTCGTATATAAAAATAAATCAGTATTAGGCAAGCCGGTGGGACGATTATGTTAGATTTTGGCACGATTTTGGTGAGGACTCAGATTTTGGGGAGGGGCTCGAGCCCATTAGCCCCCCCCTCCCCCCCTCCCGGAATCGCAAGCGCATTGCCGACTCTTTTTTGACAGGTAGGGGACAAATATATGATAATCGAACTTCGCACATCTCTGGTTGATAATGTTGATATTCACCTTTAAATACTCCCTGCAATGCACCGTAGGTAAGTCCAGAAAATGGACAACGCGCTGAGCACCTGTATTAGTATGATCACGTCGACATAAAGCAAAGGCATTCGTCCCTCTCGCTCTTAAGTAGGCACATATTTGATAGTTAGAGACGAATGCCATAAATATAGACATTTGTTACGCCTGCTTGGTCTGCACCACACAATGGGACGCAACTATGCGTTAGAGGCAGAAAGACGATACTCGCAGCCGCCGTGGTTGCTCGCGCACTCGTCAAACTGGTGTCGAAATACTTACCGGCATCACAATAGGGCGCGCGCAAGTCCGCCCGTCGCTGGCGAGGGTCTGCGGAGTGGGACACTCGCAGTGGAAGCCGCCCGGGTCGTTCACGCAACGATACTCGCAGCCACCATTGTTGCTCGCGCATTCGTCTACGTCTGCAACAAGACTTTCGTTCTAGATTTACTATTAGAGAGGGATGAGAGGTGATAGTTCATGAAGAGTGCGGTTGAAACGCAATATGATATGTGCACCGCACCGGTTGCAAGCAGCTTGCTAACAACTTCCGTCGCCTACAGCCTGTGTACCAAGGCTCCAGCAATGATGAGGAGTATGACACTCACCCACGCAGTACGGCTGCAACCGGCGGCGGTAGTTGTCCGCATGGAACCCATGGCCCGCGTGGTAGGAGCACTTCGGTCGCTCGCACAGCAGGCAGCACTCCGTCGCCTACAGCCTGTGTACCAAGGCTCCAGCAATGATGAGGAGTATGACACTCACCCACGCAGTACGGCTGCGTCCTGTGACGGTAGTTGTCCGCATGGAACCCATAGCCCGCATGTTAGAAGCACTTCGGTCGCTCGCACAGCAGGCAGCACTCCGTCGCCTACAGCCTGTGTACCAAGGCTCCAACAATGATGAGGAGTATGACACTCACCCACGCAGTACGGCTGCGTCCTGCGACGGTAGTTGTCCGCATGGAACCGGTAGCCCGCGTGGCAGGAGCACCACAGTCGCTCGCCGCGTTCTTCACACGCCTGCTCGCATAGGTTTAAGCTGCATGGCTATACATTTACATATTGCGATACGATCGTTAGCTAATGCTTGTGGTGGAACGACCGCGTAAACTTTTTATACAAATGTGTTTTGGAGTATTGCGTAAGCCCGCTCCACACTATGGGCCATGATGGCCCATAATACAGGACGCAACTATGTAATATAATATTAACGTCTCGTTCTACCGTATATCCGCGTCCTGTATGATAGGCCATGACGGCCCATAGTGTGGAGCGGGCTTTAGAGCGTGAATAACCTACACGTTCGATTTTCTGTTCCGATCCGATTGCCTGATCAGGGGTCATCGTCATATTTGATTGCACACAATAGGTACAACAAGGCACGGATCCAGAGTTTTGTTCTGGGTGGGCAAAATCGGTCAGTCAAATACGACCCAGTCTTATATTAGTTGTTAAAATTAAGATAGAGAAGTAGGTAGGTACAGTTGGCCTCTTAAGTTGCTGAACACCTAATTACCTTGTCGTTTTTAGGGTTCCGTACTCAAAGAGTAAAACGGGACCCTATTACTAAAAGACTCCGCTGTCCGTCCGTCCGTATCTCACTGATACCGTGATACTTCCAGCTGAAATTTTCACAGATGATGTATTTCTGTTGTGGCTATAACAACAAATACTAAAACCATAGAATAAAATAGTTTTTTATAGATAATGGTACGGAACCCTTCGTGTGCGAGTCCGACTCGCACTTGGTTTTTACTTACTCGTTTGACAACTTCATATGGCAGTTTAACATGACGTTTAATGCGACACGGTACATAGGTGTTAAGGCCCTTGTACAGTCGCCATCACATACATCGGTACACTATAGGTGTTCAAAAATATCGGCACATGCACCCTAATACCTTAAAAATAGAGGTGTGTTCCGATGTTTGTGACGTGCTTGTTTGCTCCGATGTATGTGATGGCGACTGTAACTGTGTGTGGCTGACCGTGCCATCGCCCAAGGGTACACCATTATTTTTCGAATGAAATGTATGTGTGTGCAATCGATTTTGTTGAGCAAGTGTGAACCCGTACCCTTGGGCGATAGTACCTACATATTTCACCGGCGTTTTGTGGTCCATATAAATAATGTATAAAGCCTCCGACTGATAAATGGTTAACAGATAAATAAAAGTACGAGTACCTATCTAATTCTTAGCGGTATCACTGTGCGCGTGAACAAAGACAATCAGTGTCGGACGTGCATATTAGCAATGCACCTCCGCGGAATGCATAGCAAACAGTAGCGGCGTCGAAGTTAATTAGTTGGCAGCTGTGGGTGGCATTGTGCTGCTTGACAACGGGGGATGTAATATAAGCAAAGGCTTTGATTTTTAATCGTTGCTCATGTATACGGCCCACTGTTGGGCAATAGGCCCCTCATTGGTGAGAGAAAATATAATAATAGGGGTAAGAGCGAATCTGTAATCAGGAGTCCACTACAACCTGGAAAAGTTGAAAAACCCCCAACATTTTAATTTCAAAGTTCAACATCTCTAAAATGGTTGAATCGATTTTGATGAAACGTAGTTAAAAACCATCTCGATCACAGCTTTCGGACAAAAAAAAACTGCATTAAAATCTGTCCATTCGTTAAGAGCTACAATGCCATATATATATATATATATATATATATATAATAATAATCATATATCCCAAACATCGCGGTTGAATAAGTTTGGGAATGGAGTAGCTGCCAGTTCATTTAAACTTTGACCCATTCTGGGGCTTGCTAATAACCGGGACTCGAACCCACGACCATCAGCTTCACTAATCCACTATTGGCTAAACTGATCGTCAAAAGGTTTGTAGACTAGAATGTGTGTTTACCGGCCCGCTATATGCCGATGCGTCTCGCAGCAGTGAAGCCTGATGCACTCGATCTGCGCGTCGCCGGCGCGGCACGAGGCGCGCGCGCGCAGCACGAGGTCCGTCGGGCACGCGTCTGCACTTGCCTCGCTGAAAACATACATGTAAAGTAAGTATACATCATCATCGGCATCAGGGGATAGCGGGTAAGGGCTTGTGCACAAATCACGAGAGGTTTTTTCGGCTACTTTTTGACCCCCCCCTCCCCCTTGGTGATATTTGGTGAGGTTCTTGGCTACCCCCCCCCTCCCCCACATAACCTCACGTATATTTTTTTCATTCGACCTAATTGTAAGATAAATAGTATTTTACTCGCTATTTTGAAGTGCTAAGTAAAGATTTATGTTTAACGAAGCCGAGAAAAAGTATCTACTCGTGTGGTAGATATTTTTTCTTAGTTTCGTTCTCTGTAGAAAAATACACGTGAGGTATCCTTATACCCCCCCCCCCCCCCCCCCCCCCAACGTGATCTTTCGTGATTTTTTACTGAACACCCCTCCCCTATCGAACCTCGCGTGATTTGTGCACAAGCCCTAACGAGAGCGCGGATGAAAGGGAATTTATCGGCCCAGGCCCCGTAGCATGGATAGCGTTATCACGC
This sequence comes from Epinotia brunnichana, assembly GCA_963854355.1. Lineage (NCBI taxonomy): Eukaryota > Metazoa > Arthropoda > Insecta > Lepidoptera > Tortricidae > Epinotia > Epinotia brunnichana. The sequence goes on along the minus strand of OY977951.1, from coordinate 26,092,962 downwards.
GATAAGTGATAGGATAAGCGCGTCGTCTCATTCTATCGAACGGTGTCAGCCAGGGACGGCAGCTCTATCCTATCACTTATCGCGTGATCCATGCTATCCGTCCTGAACCGGTCCTTCCTTTCTCGGCTCAAGTCACGAAGGGGGTCATAGAAAGGCTTAAAGAACAAGACGGGGAGAGAGAATGGAGGGAAGCACCTGGATGTAGACAGGCAAAGATGATGATACGAGGTGTGGAGCTGGAACTGCTGAAACTGGGTAAGAGCAATCTGAGGTTGCTGACTGGTATAGGAACTGGCCACAATACTCTAAATACTTAAAGGTAATAGGTATCAGCAATGATGCTTCTTGCCCATACTGTAGGGAGGGAAAAACCAATATGTTTTAGCGGAATGTATTATCGGTCGGGTCATTGGGTCTCTGAGGACATGAGTGATGGCATGGACATAGAGAGAGAGCGCAGAGCGCTGTCCGTGCGGTGCAATATGTTGGCTCGTAGGTTTGCACGTTGTAGCGACGAGGTTAAGTTGACGTTGTTTCGAGCCTACTGTCAGTCTTTCTACACGTGCAGCCTATGGGTCAATTTTACTAAGCGCACGTACAGCGCACTGCGCGTGCAGTACAACAACGCGTTCAGGGCGCTGTTCCGGCTGCCGTGGAGCTGCAGCGCGTCCGGCATGTTCGCCGCGGCGCGCACCGACGACTTCCACGCGACGCATAAGGAAGCGTTGTGCCTCCGTGCTTACCCGCCTGCGCACGACCACAAACAGCATCCTGAACGTGTTTGCTGACAGGTGGAACACACCCGTGATGAAGAGGTGGTTGGCCCTTCACGGTCCTAGTTATTAGTAGTTTAGTTAATTCTTTTAGTTATGTTTATTATTTTAAAATTCAAAATTTCCTTTGTTATCATTTTTGCTTTTATGTATATACCCACCTATGTGTAATACCTATGGATGAATGTCTGAAATAAATTGCTATTTATTATTATTTATTATTATTATGTACGGTACGCTGCACCGCGGATTAATATATTCGGTAAAGATATGTTAGAGGAGAGGGAATTGAGGGATGTCCTTAAAGATGTCCTTCTGTTCTGCGGGAAAACGAGAAGAATGGAAGAGTTTGATGTGGGAACGCCGTCGGGACAGTAACCTGAGGCTCCAACCTAAGTGAATCGGGCTGAATGAACGGGACAAACGATCGACAGCCCGCCTGTTTCCGGCCAGGCGTCCCCTCACAACATCATCATCAAGTATACATAAATAAAATAAAATAAATAGAAATAAAAATAGCCTTTATTGCTGAGGTTTACAATTTACAAGAAAACTTAAACTACGTTCTTTACTTATTATTTACTTCTACTTTTAACTATTTCCATCGACAACCTCAACTTGTCTTCCGACATAGGCCTCCTCCAAAGCTTTCCACGCCTCGCGATCCCTTGCGTCCCGCAGCCACACTCCACCAATCCTTGACAAAAGGAAGGAACTTCAAGGACAGTTAGAAGAAGAAAGAAGAAAAGGAAACCATGCATACATAAAATATGATAAATTAGTAATAAACCAGGCCCAAGGAACAAAGGAAAACAAGAAAAGAATGCAATCTACATCCCCGGAACAAAGTAACCTACCAAAAAAATTACCTTGGAACCCCTCTAAGACCAGCAGGACAAATGCTTTCGATATGATGAGGAACAGGTCGAACTCATGTACGAACTCAGCTACTTCCTTACCGTCTGCAGATAACAAAGAATAGGATAGAACCATCGACAACTGGAAACTATTAAACAATAAGAAAAAAAGTAACAAAACAGAACAACACCCCAATCCGGCTGGTCTCCGTGGGGTTAGCGACCATCACCTTCAAGTATACATACTTCATCATAATCATCCTCCTACCGTTTTTCCCGGTTGTGCCCTAAAGGAGCCCGGGGTCCGCTTTGACATCTAATCTCAAGATTTCGCGTAGGCACTAGGCTTACGAAAGCGAATGCCGTCTGACCTTCCAAACTAAAGGAAAAACTAAACCTTATTGGGTCTGCGAACGACTTTCTTTTGAGTTCATAGATCGACGAATCCAGCAACATAAAAACTAGTTTGATGTGTTCACAAGGTACTTACTTAAATACAAAATACAGTGTGTAACGGCTAGCAATGCACTCACGAGAACTTTCCAAAGTTGCAAACTTTCCACATGATAATTTCTCGGTAACTTCTGAGAATGTTCTCGAGAACGAGAATTTATTTATTTATCATAGTTTATATCATGAATATTCACGATAGTTTAGGTGTAGTCCTTTTAATATAATTATTTTCTAAGCATGTCTCCATGATGCATGTCTATTGAAGTAATTATAGTAACATTGTTATATAAATAAGGTACTACTACAAACACTTGGCTCTGTCGTTTATAACAATTTAGTTTCAAAAATATAAATTAATATAAAAAACACATTTGTTTTTGAACACAACATGCATGGTAAGAAATTCTTTGTTGCACCGATCTTTTTCCGTACTGGGGACCGATTTTTGACTTTCGAGCGCTCGAATCTTTCACTCGAAAACGGACAAAAAGTACGAAATGCTTTTTTGAAATAGCGATAGAAAATTGAAAAGAGAGTGGTATTGACCACTCGTATTCAATTTTATCGGTAGAAAGTTAGGGCCAGCAATTTTGACACTAAAATCGTATTTACTTTTATTTAATTTTCGAGCGGTCGAAAGTCAAAAATCGGCCCCCTGGCCAATATTTATGACAGACTTTAAAACAAAGGAATAAAAAGGGATTTTTGAAAATTCCAAAAAAATAAGGGGGCAAGCTTTGTATGGGCAACACTTTTTTTTGAGCTAGAGACTTAAAATTTAGTAGTAAGATTACTTATATCAATACGAAAAAAGTTCTTTCGGCGATTAGAAAAATTCTAACCCCAAGGGGGTTAAAAGGGGGTCAAAATTTTATATGGAGAGCAAGAAAATTTTAAAGTTAGAGATTTGTAACTTCGTTCTTATTCTGTATAAGTATGTTAAAAGACTACAAAACCAATTTCAGAGTTTTACCAAATTCGTCACCTAAGAGCGTTAAAAGAGGATTTAATGTTTGTGTATTTCAAGACATTTTTATACAGTATGAGATTTGTAACTTCGGTTTTAGACTGTTTGTTCACAAACTAGAAAATTAATTTCAACCATTTTTTTTAAATTTATCCTCTAAAAGAGGGTTCAACGTTTATATTGAGAGCAATCATTGTCTAAGACGATAACAAGTACTACGCGGATGAAGTCACGGGCAACAGCTTGTGTATAATACGATGCTAGAAATATTCTGTTTGCAACTTTCTCTGAAATGTTCTCGGAAATTTAAAGAGAATTTATGAAACTTATTGGCAATTTATGACTTGTCAACCAAATAATTAATAGAAACATAATAAAACATGTACAGAATACTAATATGTACAGAATGCTATTATATGTAGTTCTATTTAGGTTCCTGTGCCTTCACGATATCTCGTTAGATTGAGTCTTCCGCTGCGTCCTCTATATCGGGAGTAGCAGTATTAGGTACGTCTTTTGATGGCCTTATTCCGGGAAACTATTTATAAATATTTTTAGACCCACACTTTACCCTTTTTACTGCACTACATTTGTATGTATCTTCAAAATAGTAACCTTTTAACCTATTGTACGCTTAGGAACGGATCCGTGGTAGGTAAGCATTTGAGCCTATAGTTTTAAAGTCCAACCTAATGTTGACATTCACATATTAGGCTTTAACTGTTCGTGTAAACAGGTGTCGGTGATGGTGGTAACCCAAAAACTACACTTGGGTACAGTTAGCATCAAAAGACTTGTACTATTACTTATTCTGTGTCAAAAGTTTTTTTTTAAGTACCCTAAACCGATGAACATGTATGAGAAATGTTATGAAAGTGAGTGAAGCGAAAGTGATTTGTCAGGATCGTAGCAAATGAAGATCCGTGATCTCTGCCTACCCCTCTGGGAAAGAGGCGTGATTATATGTATGTATGTGTCAAAAGTAACTACGCAATCGAAGACGTCAAAAGCTCTTATTTATTCCCTTTTAGTACCTAAAGACTTTTGACGTCTTCGTGTGCGTACTTACTTTTGATGCTGATTACTCTTATAGCAGCGACGTGTATACTGTACTGACAGTACCTATACACGTCGCTGCTATAAGAGTATAGTACATTATGATACAAGTGAGGTATGTTGGTCATTACATCAGAGGCGGAATTGTCACGCGAACCGCAGGTGAGCGTGATAATAGAGCCGAGGATGTAATTATCAAAGCTCACGCGTGTCATACGACGTTTTTCAACACATTTGCGAGGAAAAATATCATTTTCATAAAATGAACATGTTACAGGCTCCTAAGTTGTTTCCTTTAGTTATTGATGACAACAGGTTTTTACTCACATATTTGTACATCTCCAAGAATGTACAGTGGCGTCAATTCTATTTATCACTTTTCTATTCACTACGAGTCAACATTTTTAACAATAACCAAACACGCATCATCAATGTTAACAAATATTTGTGAAATTACCTATAATGGCGCGCAACTATTTTTTTTCGTGAAGTTCGCGCAGTGCGCCCGCAGCGAGGCTTAGATGAAATCTCTAAACAGCCAATACAAAATAAAATAAATATTTTCTTATTCAATATAAATTCATGTAAAATGTTATCAAAAGTAAATAGTTTTACTAAATGAAACGTTTCTATATGATATCCAACAAGAAATAATCAATTAATCCACACGAAGGATTTAATTTGTTTAGTCGAGTAAGAATCCATTTGCCGATAATTAAAAACAAACCTGTATAACCCGGTCAATTTAAGAATGCGCCGAGTCCATACATACACCTTGCTGCAAGGTGCCAACGTGTCTTAATCGGGATATAAACATAACTACACGAGTGTCGTAATGTTATTAAACACGCGTGTTTAATACCCAGGATTATGAGCCCAAAAGCGGCACAATAAGAGGCACGTTACGAGCAAATGTGTTGAAAAAATATTAATGGTCGAGGTCAAGCATATATTCCATAATTCTCACCATCTCGCCATAACGTGAATTCTAATTCCTTTGTGGTGAGAGTTCCAATAGACCACCTATCGACCATCACTAAGGAAGAATTATGGCGGAAGGGGAGTCATGGAGTCAAGTTCCGGCGTTTTCGCGCTCGGTTACGTAACACACGAAATTGCGTAACGCATCGCAGTTATAGCGTGTTTTTTGTTTTAAAACAATTTTATATTGATATGTATGTTAGTCTGTAAGGTACATTATGTAAATATGGGCCTTTGATACCTGACTTAAAATAATGAACAAATAATTAATAATTAACGACTAAGGGAACAGGGTTGAAGTGTATTGTGGGCGATGGGCTAGCAACCTATCACTGCAACATCACATTTTGTCGATCTTTTATACCCACATTCATGCTAAAAGTGGCACTGGAACACAAGTTTCATGTGCTCTGCTTACCCCTTTTAGGGATAAAGGCGTGATTTTATGTATGTATGTAATTAACAACTTAGAAAAGTTGAAAAACCCCCGATATTTTCATTTCAAAATTCAATATCTGAAAAATGTCTGAACCGATTTTGATGAAACGTAGCTAAGAACCACCTCGATCACGTCAGTTTTCGGATAAAAAAAAAACCGCATTCTAATCGTTCCATTTGTTTAGGAGCTACGATGCCACAGTATTTTTACGTCGGGGGTTAAACATAAATACATTCCTCCTTCCTTACCAAGGAATAAGGTGGAAAAATCCATCCATACTAGTATTATAAGTGCGAAAGCGTGTCTGTCTGTCTGTTACCTCTTCACGCTTAAAGATGAAATTTGGTATAGAGTCCCGGGGAAGGACATTAGGATAGTTTTCATCCCGGAAATCATCCCCTTAGAGCTAGGGGATGAAAGTTTGTATCGGGCTACGATATAAACTACAGTCCCCCGCGGCTATGAAGTCAATCCTGACCACAGATGTATGAATATAAGGAGATCGGACATGGCGGCCGATTTGTATAGAGTGTGCCTGTCGCAAGTACATTAACCCACACAACGCCCAAGTAATTGACAAGACAAAGCACGCACACATCTAAAACACACACACTTGTATACCTACACGCTTATCTCCACTTATAATAAATCTCTAAATTAAAAAAAGAATCAGCCAGTTTGAAACTAAGCTTTGCGCGGTTCGAATGTTCTCAGCATCCCATGAACGGAAAAATATGAAACATTTTATATAGGTACATTATTATTCTAGCTGCAACTTAGGATAGTTTTTATCCGACTGCGACAGTTAATTAATTTTCCGAAATATAGGACTTCATTTAATTTTTCATTTATTTTTATTGAAATCAAACGCTGCTCCAACTGTCAGCTATAAGAACCGTCAAATTTTCGTCAAAATGGCGGAATTGCTTTGCCTTTCACTTATTAATAATTTAAATCCCGTCTACGATAGACCTTTACGAGACAAATGCTAAAATATAAACCATAAAAAAATATTCGATTCTGATATGAGAACTTATATGCGCAAATGTCGTTTTATGTCGTAATTTCAATAAATGAAATCAACAAATTTGAACAATATAATTAACACGAATTTGTTTTTTTTGAATGACAATGGCACGCGCTCGGCGCATTCAGCCAAAGTACCTGCGGCGCGGCGCTACCACGAAAACTACCACGAAAACCGATACTCAATGTTCATATATTTGCATCCCTGTCACTCGAGTATGCTTAGTGCGATAGAGATAGAGATACCCGAATATTTTCGAATTCCGAAGTTCGTGGTTATAGCTCAGGAATCGAAAATATGGTAAATAATCATAATGTATTTTCTCGAAAAAGAATTTAAAATAAATATAGTCAAATGGAGAAAAAAACAAAGCAAGAGGTTATATAGGTAATGATTAAGTTATAAGAGTCCAAAGTTTTAAGAGGGGGTATGTTCTGTCCCTTTTCCGCAAAACGCACCTTCATATGAAACGATTGTTTTTTACTATAACGCTCGAGTATATTGACGTCACAGTCCCTCATCGTTTTCTCACTCTAACAAGCGACATTAAAACGGATGTAGCTTCATAATTTTTTGAGATATTTGAATGGGAGTTTCATTATCTTCTATCTATTTATACATAATAAATGCCTATGTCCTGACTGACTTATTCACTCATCAACGCACAGCCGAAACTACTAATCTTAGAGAGTTGATTTTTGCACAGTATGTTGCTTTTATAACGTTGGCTAGGGATAAAAAGGGATTTTTGAAAATTCTACCCCTAAGGGGGTAAAATGGGGGTGCAAAGTTTGTATGGGAGAACCTTTTTTTTTTGAGCTATAGACTTAAACTTTGTAGAAAAATTAGTTATTAGAATACAAATGAAATACTTTCAGCGTTTTGGAAAATTCCACCCCTACGGGGGTAAAATAGGGGTGCAAGGTTTGTATGGGGGAAACATTTTTTTTTTAAATAGAGACTTAAAACTTTGTAGAAAGATCAGTCATTAGAATACAAATAAAGAACTTTCAGGGTTTTAGAAAATTCTACCCCTAAAGGGGTAAAATAGAGTGCAAAGTTTGTATGGGAAAAACTACTTTTTTTAAAATAGAGACTTAAAACTTTGTAGATAAATTATTCATTAGAATACAAATAAAGTACCTAGATTCAGTGTTTTAAAAAAATCTACCCCTAAGGGGGTAAAATAGGGGTGCAAATTTTGTATGGGGGAAACAATATTTTTTTTAAATAGAGACTTAAAACTTTGTAGAAAGATTAGTCATCAGAATACAAATTAAGTACTTTCAGCGTTTTAGAAAATTCTACCCCTAAAAATAGGGGGCTAAAATAGGGGTGCAAAGTTTGTATGTGGGAAACTATTTTTTTTAGCTAGAGTCCTAAAACTTTGTAGAAAGATTATTTAAATACAAAGAAAGTACTTTCAGCGTTTTGGAAAATTTCACCCCTAAGGGGGTAAAATAGGGTGCAAAGTTTGTATGAGAAAAACATTTTTTTTTTAATAGAGACTTAAAATTTTGACGAAAAATTACTTATTAGAATATGAAAAATACTACATTCGGCGTTTTACAAAAATCATTCCCTAAGGGGGTTAAAAAAGGGTGCAAGGTTTGTATGGGGAACACTTTTTCTGAGCTAGACACTTAAAACTTTGTAGAAAGATTACTTATAAAAATACAAAAAAAAGGCTTTCAGCGTTTTGAAAAAATCTATCCCTAAGGGGGATAAAAAGGGGTGCAAAGTTTTTATCAGGGAAAGTTTATGTTTTTGAGTTACAGACTTGAAACTTTGTAGAAAGATTACTTATTAAAATACAAAAAAAGAACACAAATCGTTTTAGAAAATTCCACCCCTAATAGGGTTAAAAAGGAGAGCAAGCTTTGCATGGGCAACACTTTTTTTTGAGTTAGACTTAAAACTTTGCAAAAAGATTACTTATTAGAATACTAAAAAAGAACTTTCAGCGTTTTAGAAAACTCCATCCCTAAGGGGATCCTTAAGATCCTTAAGAAGGGTAGCCAGTGTTGTGTGGGAAAAACTTTTTTTTTTACTAGACTTAAAACTATTCAAAATGTTACTTATTAAAATTAATAATAAAGTACTTTCAGAGTTTTAGAAAATTCCACCCCTAAGGGGGTTAAGAAAGCTTTGTATGGGCAACACTTTTTTTGAGCTAGAGACTTAAAAGTTTACGAAAAAAGTTCTTTCAGCGATTAGAAAAATTCAACCTCTAAGGGGGTTTAAAAGGGGGTTCAAATTTTAAATGGCAAGCAATAAAATTTTAAAGTGTGAGTAAGATATTTTTAACTTCGGTCTTATTCTGTACGTTAAAAGACTACAAAACTGATTTCAGAGTTTTTCCAAATTCATCCCCTAAGAGTGTTAAAATTGGTTCAAAGTTTGAGTATTTCAAGGCATTTTTAAAGTATGAGATTTTTAACTTTGGTTTTAGACTGTTTGTTCACAAACTAGAAAATGAACATCAACTTTTTTTTTAATTATCCCCTAAAAGAGGGTTCAAATTTTATATTGAGAGAAATCATTTTCTAAGACGATAAAAAGTTCTACGCGGACGAAGTCGCGGGCAACAGCTAGTTTGACAATAAACGCGCATCATATCAGGTATTTTGGGAAAAAACTTAATATTCTCTGCGATCAGCACGCGTGCACAGTATGGCAGTGTATGCCCATTGAGCATACAGCTGCGACACGGCCGCCGGCGGCTTTTCCTCTCTCTAGTATTCTATGCTCTGAGATCCTGACACATTGCGCAACTATGAAGTTTCTGAATAATGACAATGTCAACCATAGGAAAAAAATACATATTCAACCCTAGAGGCATGTCTCAGGATTGACTTCATAGCCGCGGGGGACTATAGTTCCACGCGGACGGAGTCGCGGGCACAAGCTAGTTTAAAATAAAACTCAATTGAAACTCTTGATTGAGTATTAGGTATAAATCATGACGACTTAAGGCGTCCTGGGCGTTTAAAGGGTTGTAGGCATAAGTAATAATATAGGTATAGCCTCTAATATTAGATTTTTAGTCAAATAAATAGTGGCACTCTGTAAAAAACAGGGCAATCGGCACTTAGGAAAGAAGTTGATATTTAAGTCGTTTGATGTGGCAAGCAGTCTCTATTGGTTTTATGTCTGCATTTTGGAATAAACTTAAGAGCGTAGTCGGTCTGCGACAAAATTGAGAAATAGGTATTTGTACAAACTATTGCCGTCGCGTTGCGCCCAAGCGACCGCGTGCGATGCGCGATAGGGACAACCGCAGCTCAGACCGATTTTCACTACAAAATCTTGACAAGATCGATGCTTTGTATTCCCCTGTTTTCTCCGCCAAACCTGCGCCGATTCAATTATGTTTGGTGTTGAAATTTAGAGGAAGAGTAGATCTATGTTTCTATTATTTTGTTTTAACGTAAAAACTTTTCATATTTGTCTGGTAGTCATCTGAATATGACAGTAAAAATGGGGCATTTTTTAGGTTTTCGAAAATTCGTATCTGTTTTGGTAATTATTTTTTGGGAAAAAGTAAATGACAGGGGCATACATACAGTACACCTAGATTTAATAAAAAAAACGAGTCCTCTAGAGGGATAAACCAGGAAGGAAATAGGGGAATACGTTTGTATGGAAAAATTCTGCTAGGATACCCTCTTAAGAGCCTATTTAGTAACCACAAGATTGGGAAATGTTGGAATTCGACCAATTTCACAAGCGACAACACACAACCTACTAAAAGTTACGAGGGCTGTTATTCAGAACGTGCTCATTTGCATCACCTCACCCGTCACATCTAACGAAACTAGACCTTAGTCCCGCTATTCTGTAACCAAACGTTGATTAAGTCTCTTTGTTCATGTTGATGAATAAATAGTTATTTATTTCCAGTACCTGCATCACCTGCAAGCTACGGTAGCCTGGTGGTTCAGGCATACGGCTGTCAAGCGGCGGTCGTGGGTTCGAGTCCCGGCTCGTACCGATGAGTTTTTCGGAACTTATGTACGGAATATTTACCGTTTAGCTTTTCTGTGAAGGAAAACGCCGTAAGGAAACCGGTCTAATCCCAATAAGGTCTAGTTTTCCCTCTGGGTTGGAAGGTCAGATGCTCAGACCTATTTTTATGTTCTGAGGTCAGATGGCAGCCGCTTTCGTAAAACTAGTGCCTATGCCAAATCTTGGGATTATAAATAAAATAAAAAAATTAAAATTGTTTAATTCAGACCGAGATCCATAATAGTGTTAGTAACAAAATGGGGCTTACAAGACTATATTAGTATTACACGATTAAGTTTAGTTTAAATAAAATTTTAATTAAATTTACATTTAGGCACCTCTTCGGTTACCTATGGCAGAAAGGTAGGACCAAGTAGCGAATATTTTATTCCCTACTTGGCCCTACCAATGACCACTTCAACCCAATATTTGGTGAGCGGGCAGTCGAGGCGCTCTGCCAACACCCTCAGCATACTGTTGCTGCTACCGCGCATCCGTTTTAGCAGTGACGCTATTCTTTTCCGCCGAATGGCAAAAAAGTCGTCCGCTTGAGCTTCGGCAAACATGCCTGATGCACTGCAGTGCTTCGGCAGCTTCAACAGCACTCTGAGGATGTTATTGTACTGAACACGCAGGATGTTATAGGCCCTCTGAGTAAATCTCGCCCACAGGCTACACGTGTAAAATGTTTGACAATAAGCTTTAAAAAGGGTCAACTTAACTTATTAGGTGTCAAAGCGGACCCCGGGCTCCTTTAGAGGCACAACCGGGAATACAAAATACAAAAATACAAAATTCTTTATTTTCTTAAATTATAGACTAAATTTATGATAGGGATGGAGCCGCCCGGTAAGCAAACAAGGCCTGTATTGGGTAGCTCCGCTCTTCCATAGATTATAATAGGTATTATGAAATAGGGAATAACGCTAGGAGGATGACCTGCATCACCTGCATGCGGCATACCAACTCTTCAAATGCCTACTTACCCCGCAGTGCCGGCGGCGCCTTGCAAGCGATGACGCGATTTCGCGTCCGCGGCATACGGTAAGAGTTTTTGAATGAATTAATGAAAAGGGTCATAATTCGAGCGTTTCAACCGCCTCATTTTCGTGGACATATTTTTGAGGAATTGGGCGTAGATTTTGATTGGAATTGGCGTGGATTTGACCAGAAACGAACTCGAAATATTCAGCTACTTCTACAAAAATATGACAACAAAAGTGATTCGGAACAAACGCTTGAAAAATGACCCAAAACGTTTATTTCACAACAAGTGCCATATTGGTTAGTAACATTTTAACTTAACCTATTGTTAAAATACACATTAAAAAGTAGACATAATTTTAAAACATAGTACCTATACCTATGTTACTAGTGTTACTACCCAGTAAATGATTAAGTTCATAATTATCGGTGCCACCCAGGGTAGCACGGGTTGTGGTATAGGTAGCTATGGTATAGTCCCCCCTTTGTCAAGTGAGTTGGGCAACTCGACTGTTAGAGGTTCATAAGCCGCCCGAAGGCCTCCAACTCGGTGGTACCTCTACCTCTACTAAAGAGTGACACACTCAAATGCCAAATAATGTATGCCATACGATTAAATAAATTAAGTTCGGTGAGGCGAGAAGATACTGCATACAGCTCAGGAGACCGTGACACAAAATACACTTATTTTATTACATGTACATAAATCACTACCCTGTTTACATTGTTATCAAAACTTGTACGCCAAACAGTAGTAAATATGAGACAATGTAAAGCCAGTGCTAAGACAGTTCTCGCTCCACTAGGGCAGTACTATTCACAACTGGTTTCACCTCATCTCACCATCACCTCTATATCTTGACGCTCAGATTCGTAATTGGCAACGCGTAATCGGAGTTCTGACTTACACTGGATCGCGGTTGAAGTGAGGTAGTGTTGTGAATAACGACCTTAGTTCACAACGCTTACTGCTCGGAATAACCAGTTTCAGTGTGAGCTCCCATTACTCTTGCTTGTTACGAAGCTCGAGGTCAATTCATATCAGGCACGAAGTGAAGAATTGAATAGCGTAGCGACTTATCTAATCAGTGGTGACGTCATCGATTATCTTTTACAGTGTGACCCAAAATGAGCAATTACTGAGCGTGGCGCTCTTAATGTTTTATAAGCGCTCGTTAAAGCTGATGGGTACTCACTGATGGACCGTTTTTCTGCGACAAAGGGATGCATCCAAATCCAAATAAATGCACCATATTCAAGGGCGCGACACGGGCCCTCAAAATAGTCAAAGTAACAGCATCACAAGACCTTTTTGGTAAGGAAGGGGAAGGAGGAATGTATTAATTTTTAACCCCCGACGCAAAAAGAGGGGTGTTATAAGTTTGACGTGTCTGTCAGTCTGTCTGTCTATCTGTCTGTGTGTCTGTGGCATCGTAGTTCCTAAACGAATGGACCGATTTGAATGCGGTTTTTTTATCCGAAAGCTGACGTGATCGATCGATCGATGGTTCTTAGCTTAGATGCGTATCAACAAAATCGGTTTAGCTTTTAACTTTGAAATGAAAATGTCGGGGGTTTACAACTTTTCTAATTTGTTTTTATTTTTTTAGTTTTAAAATGAAATTATTATTTTATTATGAATTTTGTATACCTATTAAAGTACAACATTTGTCATTGTATATTTGTAGCATCAAAATACAAAAGGATAATAGGAACATAATATAGAAAAATAACATTAACACTAAACTAAACAAAAAAAAAAATGTGTATTTTGTTTCTAAAAACTGAATCGATAAAAAATATTTTTAGAATTATCGATTGAACCTGCTCACAAACATTCACAAGAATCGGTCGAGAAATGCGACCTGTAGAGGAGAACAGACAGACATACGACATTTTTGCCCAAGCTGAGATAGAGAACTTCGTTCGCTTCGCTCGTTCGCTTAGTTATAATCCTGGAAATCATCCGTTAAGGGGGCGAAATAGGGGGCGGAAGTTTGTATGGAGACACGATATAAACGAATTCTACGCGGGCAAAAACTAATTTGTTTTATAAACGCTCGTTAAACAGGCCCCGTAGCATGGATGGCGTTATCACGCGATAAGTGATAGGATAAGCGCGTCGTCTCATTCTATCGAACGGTGTCAGCCAGGGACGGCAGCGTCGGCAGCTCTATCCTATCACTTATCGCGTGATAAGCCATCCATGCTACGGGACCGGGTATTCACTCACGCCGTTCGTAAATGCCTATTTTTATTTGGGGCACATTTTTACAAGCTTTTTTTACAAGCTTTTTACAAGCGTTTATTACAAGATTTTTACAAGCTTTTATTACAAGCTTTTCTTTAGCTCACCCCGTTTGTTTTATTCTTGGGTCAAATTTAATAATTGAAATGACCCACTTTCCGGTTTCCGATTGAGCTGAAATTTTGCATGCATGACAATGCAACATTATGATGACATGGAGCTGATCTGATGCTGGAGCTGGAAGGTGGCCATAGGAACTCCGCAATAAAACGACACAACCCCATCGAGTTTGGGCTCGTTAGAATCGTCTCAATGAGTAGTTGATGATGGTATGCAGAAAAGTACAGTCGGCAATAAAAGCTTGTACGAAAAATTACATTTTTGACAGAAACTTATTGCTAAGTAGGTACTTACATTAGCACGCTTATTAAAACTGTACGTAGGTACTCTCTAGTATTACGAACCAGGAAGAATGCGGCTTACCGCTGCTTGGTTCTTGGGGAGCTTTGTCGCGTGATAACATTGTTTACATTTCATTAACTACGTTGTATATCTTAACTGTTATTTAATAAACTGGAAAATAATAAAAAGTTTCCTACCCCGACACACTGCTGTGTGTTGCCAATGTCTGGCTTCGAAGTAAGTATAAAATATGTGTTACAAAGAAAATAAAATATCTTAATCTCTTCTCTGATAATAGTTATGCACCAGGCACTAAACACAAGCTTTTTACCCAACTGCCCAAGGAGAGGAGGGTTATGTTTTTCGAGCGTATGTATGTATGTAAGTATGTATGTATATGTGTGTATGTCTTATTCTTTGACACGCCCTGCAGCCTAAACCGTTAGACGGATTTCGACATATGAGGTGTCATTAGATTCCTCATAATCGTGGCATACATAGGAATATTTGTAAAAAAGCAGTTGGGTTTTTCGAAAAATCTTTTGATTTCACTTGTTGCACAGTCAGGTCAGACATATACATTACATATGGTCCTTCGTACCGGATTTTATGATTGATACAGAAAAAAACGTTGCTGTTAGTATATACTATGTATGATACGTACCATACAATTTATTGCATCTAAAATATTAGTCTATTATCTATAGCGCTCCCTGTGCCAAAATTGTGGGGGTTTTTGCTTCATATGCATCTACGTTCCTAGCGGAAAGACACTGAAGTCATACGGTTCATAGTTGCTTATCGAAAGATGCAATCTCTCATCCCACACATTTTCCAAGAAGCTCAAAGGGACTGTTGTGCACTATTTATATCAGGAGCGCATATGATCGGGTAGGTAGGTATGTTGCAACAGGGCTCATGGTGCATTGTACTTATTCGCCGGCAGTCGTTGAACCCTTGCACATCGGTTTTTAAGCACGCGTGTTCTGGGTGCTACAATTGATGGATATCGTTAACGGTACATCTAAGGCCAGATTTCACAAAACGTTAAGGACTGAATCTGAGATTAAATCGCAAAATTGAATAGATCTTAGAAAAAAAACTGCTCTTATTTGATCGAATTGACACTAACACGTTTAGTTAAAAATTTCTAATGCTCCAGAGCACAATTTAATCCAAATAATTGTTGTCTCAAATTGGGGATCGACTATGAGAGCTCATTGAGAGAACCTTCAATTTATATAGTTTTTGAGTTACTAATTAATTACTTACCTACAGTAAATTTTGTTACAACTTCACTTTTTTGACGATACTGTAAATAACTTCTAAAACGAAATTCTTATAAACACTGGGATCACATAAATAACTCACACGTCCAGAATATCATCTTGGTAACCTTCTTCAGCGTAGTAACCTTCTTGGTGACAAAGTACCAGGGTAGGATGACACAGGAGGAGCATGAAGCAAGCCGTGGAGCTGAACGGCGCGCGCATCGCGACTGCTGCGTGCCGATGCGCTCGTGCACTGATGTTCAAACTTTGCCGCGGAGTGTGTAGGCGTATAGTAATTGGTCAAATCAAAATGCACTCCCATTGCGTCATGCGTGCCTAGTCATAAGAAAGGGTTAATATTAAGCTTAATGCTGCTTTGGCCTACATAGCTCCTCATAAAAGTTATGTTAGTCCTAATAAAATAGGAACACTACAATCATCGTTCCCCGGGACGCCAATCCTGCGAATTGGGAATGGATGAAAATTTTAGAAGTGGTGATAGTTGCAGACTTTTCAGCTGCGTCAATTATTTTTGAAAAATATACAGTTTCCTCACTTAGGTTTTGGGTTTAGGACGGCGAATAAGACACTTTGCTTGGTCCGTCTCATATTACAAAAAATATTTTAAATATCTGAGGGCCTACCGCGAAAGGCATTTCCCTCTCTGTCATACTTAACATGTTACTACTTACTGGGAAGAATATTCCCAGTAGTTCCCACTGGTAAAAGATGGGAAAAATATTCCCAGTAGTTCCCACTGGTAACAGATGGAAAAAAAAATATCTGAACTGTTACCACTGGTAACAATTTGATGGTAAGTAACAGGTGGGAATATACCTACTTTATGAATTCAAATAACCACTCGTCATCAGAAAGCTATGCCAAAAAACACATCAGAACCCCGCAAGACTCATCTACTCACTGTTCCAGCATCCAAATGAATGTTAGTAGCCACAGCCAAAGAGAATATAATCACTACGTTTTAGCCACAGCCACTTTATTTTCTGAGTAAGTTCATTAATGGTTTTTCGTATGGTGATTATGTTTTTTAATTTACTCTATCTCAAGGGCTGGCAATCCCAAAGCTCGGCTCAGCTCAGGCGAAGCATTATGCGTCTGATCTGACCTCTCATTACTTATAGCTGCTACAAATTTCAAGGTCAAGTTAAACTAGTAAAGAGTAGTGGCGTGATGAGACATGTCGGGAATAGCTTAGCAGACGTGCGCACGCGATGAAACCCGTTCTAAGCGTTCATTCATCGCACAGTAACCCATTCATTCATATTCAGTTCGAGCTCAATTGATTTGTTAATAAGATCAGCTGCTATGATCGTACTGTGAATGCAATTGCTTTAAAAAAAGTTTTTCTATTGAATGATTGATATTAATTATATGAAGTTGGTAGTGAAAGTATTTGGGGCATACATATATTTAGGGTACGCGTCTTTCCTGTGGTCATTACCAAAGTTAAGGGCTATAATATAGTACATTACTTACCTTACCTAGGGCGGTAAAACAGATAATCGCAGGTATTTGACGGCCGAGCCGAAGGCAAGGGCGATGAATATGCGATCTGAGGCTTTCTTTATTACCGCCCGTGTGGCGAGTACAACATTTTACGTCTCTGCCAGAAAGTGGGATTTTCCTTGCTACTTTATGACCAGGTGTGACGTAATAGTACATTATACTTACCTTACCTAGGGCGGTAAAACAAAGAATGTCTCAGATCGCAGGTATTTGACGCCCGAACCAAAGGCAAGGGCGGTAAATATGCGATTGTAGGCTTTCTTTACTACCGCCCGTGGTGAGTACAAAGTTATACGTCTCTCCCTGGCCAGGAAGTGGGATTTTCCGCATGCGGACCAGCGTGCGGTAATTGCTACTTTATGGCCAGATATGAAGTAAAGCCTATTTTCGGTCGGACTCTATACCGATGTCTCCTCGTATATTTAATGCCATAAAATAATTTGTTATGTGTACGTAACCCATTAACTACTGACTACAGGAAATAATTTGTTATTTAAATTTTATATGACTTCTCATAAAACTGAAACATGAAAAAAGCGTAAGGTGATTTTATATATTGTATACAAACAAACTGGTCATGATTTTGAGTACGAAGAAAAAAATATATTACCTATAACAATTCTGAAGAAATCATTACTTTAAAAACAAACTTTAAACCGACTTCAATTCAGTACTTCGCCAAGCCACATGGTACATGAAAATTTCCACATTTCCTTTCCAATTTACCACATGAACTGCTTTCCGAGAGCAACTATGTGTTGATTATTTCAGAAAAAACCCAAGTTGCTATTTGTGGGCTGATAATATTTGAGGAATTCCGTCGATTCCTCAAGGATCTCAGAATTAACACTTCATTAGTTGCTACTTCAAAGGAATCATGTCAGAATATTTGACGTACTTAAAATCTTTGAGGAGTTCCATAAGTCATTTTTGGTCTTCATCATCAGTTCCACTTAACCAACATTGCGATTTCCGAGGGTAAAAAATACACACGTTTTAATAGAAAATACCAAAATCACTACACGTATGCCTATAAAATTTGAGGGTTGCCCTCAATTTCCCTACGATTCCATTATCAGATCCTAAATTGGTGACAATGGGACCACCTCGGGAGTATACTCTATCGAAAAAAAAATGAATTTTGGAAATCAGTCCACAATTGACGGAGAAATCGGCGAACATAGCTACATAAAAAAAAAAAAAAAAATCATACATGTATACAGTGGAACTTATAACCTCCTCCTTTTTTGAAGTCGGTTAAAAAAAAACAGTAAATCAGTCTGCGGAAGACCAGCGCTGGCTGCAAAGCTAGCAACGTGCTGAGCAGGGTCTATTTCGTGACAAAATGTGTATTGTATTATTTCTTTTGTATGTGTTTTTTTTATTTTTTATTGTCACGAATAAATATTTGAATTTGAATTTAAATGGTAAACTTTGAAGAGTTTGAAAAGACTTACTTCTGGCCATACTATTGAAAGTGAAAATACCCTCTTAAGAGTTCTGAGATAATTGGATCCAATCAGTTAGCGCTAAAACGTTCCAGGAAGCTCCTGGCAGGTAAGCATGATCTCGTTCAATATCGATCATAAGATTTATCCCTGTAATGTACGGCCCAATATCTGCGCCGACGTATTTATCTCTCTCTCTCTCTTTATCCATGGATTAAAAAGAGACAGAGATATAGTAGACGTGGATGGGGAACTTGCATGGGACTTTTATTTCGAATAAATTGCACTCAATCGATGCGAATATACGTAGATATATCATACAAAAAAAACGATCGTATTAGTTTTATCTCATGTTAAACACGCCGAGAGTATAAGGTGTGACGTCATAGCATATTTACCTAAGCCCGTTTACTATAGAGCGTTTTCGGGGGGTGCCGGCGCGTGCAGATTTCAAATGCATATAACATCAGAAAAATAAATCATACGAAAGTTTTAATGCTACAGTTGATATTCCTCTGGATCATACTTTTGAATCTCGTAATAAAATAAAAAGCGGCAACTTCCCTATTATTGGGCCATACTGTATGGCCCATACATATAGGGCCCATATAATTATATACCTTTAGGGTATAGTTGGGAAAAAATCTAGGAGGATGATGAATTATAGAACGAGCGAGCGAAGCGAACGTAGTTGTATGCTTCAGCTTTGGCCGAAAATCGTTTGTCTGTCCGTAGTCTGTCCCGCTGTTCTCCTCTACGCATTTCTCAACCGATTCGCGTGAAATTTTGTTAGCAGGTTAAATTACGAGTATATATAGTAGATTGTACAACAAGCGCATAAAACGAGCCATTTAACCTGAGATGCTTATATCCACCCGAGCCACCGGCGAGGGTGGATAGTTAAGTCGAGGGGTTAAATGGCTAATTTATGCGCGAGTTATACACACTGCTTTTCACTTCGACTGCGAGAAAATAACAAATAATTGCAAAATTAAATTAAATAATAGCTCATTCCCGTCACTTAACTTTTTAAAGTTTTTATTTTTCATTTTCGACAGTTGATATTAGACTTAGGTACTTCATACTCCCAAGTAATTTAATGGTTCAATACGTTTTAAAATAATAATTGCCTCCTATTTTATCTGGTTTTATTAATTTAGTACTGGAAAACACGGATGTGAAATTTTAATGCAAATCAAATCAAATGACAATTTTATTCTACGAAGTTTTATTGTGTGTGTGGCTGTTAGGCCCGTTATCCTAGTATTTAAAACAATTTTACTTTGTGCACTAGAGCATAAAAGTGGCATTTTGTGCAGCATACATCCAGCACAAAGGCGAACTTTGCGAGCATGAGAAGTGAAAAATATTCTTAATATAAACGTCTCAGGTTAAATGGCTCGTATTATGCGCTTGTTGTACAATCTACTATTTTTGAAAAAGATCACATAGGCACTAATATTTATAGGGACCATATAAAGTTTAGTGCCCACACTTGCAATGTGAGCGCGAGGGGGACAAATGTTGAGTATAGAGTCTATACTCAACATTTGTCCCCCTCGCGCTCACATTGCAAGTGTGGGCACTAAACTTTATATGGTCCCTATAATTATTTTACACTGTCTATACTATAGACGTGATTGCCACCGGTAGTGTAGTGGCTAAAGTTTGGGCGGCGCTGCGCGTCCGCCAGGAATAACTCCGGGTACATAGTTTGCAGTAGGTGATTTCACGGACAAAATGGTAACCATAATTTAGGTTTCTACTATTAAACTCGAACAAAATCCAATGTCAATAGAGTCCGTCCACGCGGTCTGCGTTCATATTATTTCGTGACGTCACTATCCACGAGCGTTGTCTGTCTCTAGCAAGCGGTTTAAAACGGTTGTAGTTTCGTAAGTTTTTGAGGGTTTACTATTGAGAGGCATAAAATCATTAATACTAATATAGTTACGCATAATTACTTTACGCCGAAAATAAGATATGCATAAGTCACATTTCGCATATTTTTTTATGCATAATATTAAAATGCATAAATACAGAAAGCATAACCCTCATTAAAACTAATAACAAAAAGCATAAACATGAATACCCATAATAATCAATTGACATCATATCAAAATGCATAACGCTATTATCATATTAAAAGGGGTAGGTACGTATCACAATGTCTATAATTAAAAAAAAACTAACGTTAAATAACCTACGTTCAAAATCCTAAAATCTAAAAATTTAGATTTTAGTGATTTTAGCCTATGGTTTACTTAGTAGTAAATTGCCTAATTGTCATTAGTAGTAAGTTTTAATAAAAGGTTTTTCCGTTCTTTTATAAAAAAAAATTACCTCGAAGACGAAAGCGGGAGCTTTGCTCCCGCTTCCGTCTTCTAACCTATCCGCGATCCGAGTCGGTTTTGCCAAATAAATATTTGATGCCCACCCAGCTTTGCTCCCGCTTTCGTCTTCGAGATTTTTTTTTTTATAAAATAGCGGAAAAACTAATAATATCATTTTAGGTATTTTGACCAGCTTCATTCATTTAAACAACTGAAATTATGGAAAATGACAGATATACCAACTAATTATTAGCCCAAACAATAGTATGCCTAATGTATATTCGGCCAGAAAAACAGTAGGCCAAAATATTACTATGCGAAAGTACTATTATGCCACAAATAATTATGCTAAACCAATTATGCGAAACTGCATTAGTCTAAAAACCATTATGCGATCCAAGGGGATACCGTTTTTGAGATATCTGAATGGGGTTTTCGTCACTAGGCATATTTTTTTGCCTTCTTTCTTTTGAAGTAATAATAAGTTTTGAGTCTACACCCGTATTGGCCAAGTGTTGTGGCCACTTGTGGCCCGTCAAGAGCACTGGTTACCCTGATGGATGACGCCCTTTAGTCGCCTTTTACGACAGGCGGACTATTTATTCTTGAACCAACACGGTTATAGCGTTCTAATTAGAAAGACACAGATAGTCTGTCTCGCCGCGACACAGCTCGCAGCCTGTCCTGTGATAGCTGGTATCTGAAAAACTCAAGAAGCACTTATCCCAAAATTCCCACATTCGAAGACACCCCACTGATAATATTGTTTATTGATGTTAGATCGATGCTCAGGGCCGAACGTGGTACACTGACACACTCGAAACGCGTTATATAAATATAATACTAAAAATAAACTCCCCCGCTCTATACCGCCTTGGTATTTTTTGTTTGATCATAAACTTTTTTATTTTCTCTTCATGTCTTCGTCGTATTTCTCTGAGGTACATACTTATATCTGTCAATAAAATTTTCTGACTTTTTTTCGTAAACAACTTAGGTACTTGGCGTTGCTACTTCAACGGAATCATGTCATAATATTTGACGTATTTTATTTATATCCTTGAGGAGTTCCAATAAGTCAGTTGTGGTTTACACCATCAGTTCCACTTCACCAAAATTGCGATTTCCGAAAGTTACCCGAGTTATAGTAGAAAATACCGAAATTACTACACGCGTGGCTATAACATTTGAGGACTGCCCACAATTTTCCAGGGATCCCATCATCAGATCCTGACTTGGTGACGCAGGAGTATACCTACTCGTTCAATTAAAAAAAGAATTTTGGAATCCGGTCCACAATTGACGGCAAAATCGGCGAACATACCTACATAAAATATAAAAAAATAAAATACATACAGTAGATCATATATGAATATATATTTTTTTTATTCTTAAATAACAACTTAATGGTAAGTACATATTTTTTTGTTTCGCCAAACTGAGGCCAGTTTGTCGTTCATATTCATGCGCTCCTTTCTGAAAGTTTTAAACATTTTTGTGTTATACCTACCTACTGCAGTGAAAACTCACTGCTGGCTGTTTTTTTGCCATCTGTATCTTCGTTTTGGAGTTAATTCGTTGGTCTTTTCTCTCCTTGCGCTTGTCGTACCTAAATGCATTTTTTTATTTAGGTATATTTGAAAAAAAAAACGCATTTAGGTACGACAAGCGCAAGGAGAGAAAATACCAACGAATTAACTCCAAAAAGAAAATACAGATGGCAAAAAAAACATAATAGCCAGCAGTGAGTTTTCACTGCACTAGATACTTACTACATTACTTAATTTACTCAGCCGACCATTTGTGAACACCATCTTATATAACCTCCTCCTTTTTTGAAGTCGGTAAAAAATGTTATGTTATAGTACTTTGGATGGCACCAGGAAACATGCGAACCTTCGTCTCTGTATGAGTCATTTCTTTCTTTTTACGCGCTGTGGCTGGGAAGACTTGCCGACTGTACTTTTTAGTACAGTCATCAACTTCTTGGTGACTAGTTGATGACTATGCGATTATGACTACATAGACTCTATTCTAATGTTAATTCTCAAGTTTATAAAATTAAATATTATACGTCGGCGTTTTTAGTTTAATTGGTAGTCGACGCCAAAAATATGTTCACAGTTTTCGTCTTATTACAATGCAATAAGGTGCAAAAGTGTAAACATATTTTTGGCGTCGACTGTACAGTCGAGAGTAAATATCTGTACAAGACTCTATTGTCAAAGGCGTGCTGTACAGATATTTATGTACTTACGTACTCATTCACTCTCAACTGTACATATAAATAATCTAAGATCCGGTATTAAATATATATACAGGGCGTCCCACGCCTATGCCACATGGATAGAAAGTATCTTGAATATTGTAGATGGAACATTTTACTAAAATAAGACATTATTTTAATTTAAATAACAATTTAAACTGCATTTATAGATTTTTAAATAAATACATGGTTGAACCGGGAATCGAACCCGCTACACGAGAAAAACAATTACTCTGTTGCTTTATCATACCGATCGAAAGGCTAGATCATAAGGATTATTTTTTGCTACATAACATAGTGTCAGAAATAAAAGGAAGACAATATTCAAGGTACTTTCCCTCCATGTGGCATAGGCGTGGGACGCCCTGTATATACCTACTCTTGTTTTGTTAGCTACCCCATGTTACCCAATGAGCAGTTCAGGAGATTACTATTTACAACCTCACAGACAGAAAGAGGAATCTTTATAATATTAAGTAGGTAGTACCTATAACTATGCTAGTATCTATAGTAATAATAGACAATATGCGATAGGACCGCCTGTTAATATTTAACCCCTTCGGCCGCCTACGCAAGCAAAATGTCGTGACTGGTTTTGTAGGAAGAAAAAAAATTCTTCACACGTAACAGAGCTATAACTCTATCGCACTTATGGTTTATGGTACACGAGCGACAGAGACGGATATACACGAAGTTCGAGATTCGAAGTTCGTGGTAGCGCCGCTGATTACGTAGCGTTGGTTTCGTAGGCGCCGAAAGGGTTGTTTTTCTCTTACCGTATGTAGTTCTTTTGGTGAACAATACAGAATATTTGTTTTGTATTGTATATGAACTAAACAAGAGTTTACATTTAATTGATAAAATATAAAGTAAACATGTATAAATCTTTAACAAGACTAAACTATTATTAAATTTAAATTACTAAAACTAAACCTTAAACTTAAAAAAAAAAATAATAGTAACTAACTAATTAAATAAGAAGCCTGGGCCTCTTGGCAGGGTGCCCATCACGCAGGCAGCATTCCCGCGCTGAACTGCGATTGCGATTATTTGCGCGAGAAAGCTGCCGGCGCGAGGGTCACCCGTTGCCTCCCGCAACCTTTTGCTTAGCTCCCTGTGGAGCTCCAGCGCACCCTTACCCCAAGGACCTAGTGTCTCGACGCCGAAAGCGAAGAACTGATATTGGGCGCCGAGACAGCTGTACTTTGATACCTTGAGCCCCTTGAGGCGCGCACAATCTGGGGCTCCAGAGCAGCGGGAACGTTGGCACTGACGAGCGCCCTTCTCAGGATGTCGTTATGAACTAAACTAGAATATAGTTTAACTGAGTCTTTTTTTTATTTTTTTATTATTAAATTTTTATTTATTAACCAAAGATATAAAAAACTTATTCTAAAACATGTCCCTGCAAAACTGTTTGAACAGTTTGCCTGCAGGTAAGTCTCTTTTATGCTTAATATACATAAAATAATAATAACATCGTTTTTAATCCTATTTTATACTTAATTGCTAACTTATTAATCTTATCTCCACTTATAATAAATCTCTAAATTAAAAAAAGAATCAGCCAGTTTGAAACTAAGCTTTGCGCGGTTCGAATGTTCTCAGCATCCCATGAACGGAAAAATATGAAACATTTTATATAGGTACATTATTATTCTAGCTGCAACTTAGGATAGTTTTTATCCGACTGCGACAGTTAATTAGTTTTCCGAAATATACGACTTCATTTAATTTTTCATTTATTTTTATTGAAATCAAACGCTGCTCCAACTGTCAGCTATAAGAACCGTCAAATTTTCGTCAAAATGGCGGAATTGCTTTGCCTTTCACTTATTAATAATTTAAATCCCGTCTACGATAGACCTTTACGAGACAAATGCTAAAATATAAACCATAAAAAAATATTCGATTCTGATATGAGAACTTATATGCGCAAATGTCGTTTTATGTCGTAATTTCAATAAATGAAATCAACAAATTTGAACAATATAATTAACACGAATTTGTTTTTTTTGAATGACAATGGCACGCGCTCGGCGCATTCAGCCAAAGTACCTGCGGCGCTACCACGAAAACCGATACTCAATGTTCATATATTTGCATCCCTGTCACTCGAGTATGGTTAGTGCGATAGAGATAGAGATACCCGAATATTTTCGAATTCCGAAGTTCGTGGTTATAGCTCAGGAATCGAAAATATGGTAAATAATCATAATGTATTTTCTCGAAAAAGAATTTAAAATAAATATAGTCATAAGTTATAAGAGTCCAAAGTTTTAAGAGGGGGTATGTTCTGTCCCTTTTCCGCAAAACGCACCTTCATATGAAACGATTGTTTTTTACTATGACGCTCGAGTATATTGACGTCACAGTCCCTCATCGTTTTCTCACTCTAACAAGCGACATTAAAACGGATGTAGCTTCATAATTTTTTGAGATATTTGAATGGGAGTTTCATTATCTTCTATCTATTTATACATAATAAATGCCTATGTCCTGACTGACTTATTCACTCAATCACTCACTCACTCACTCATCAACGCACAGCCGAAACTACTAATCTTAGAGAGTTGATTTTTGCACAGTATGTTGCTTTTATAACGTGGGCTAGGGAGAAAAAGGGATTTTTGAAAATTCTACCCCTAAGGGGGTAAAATGGGGGTGCAAAGTTTGTATGGGAGAACCTTTTTTTTTTGAGCTATAGACTTAAACTTTGTAGAAAAATTAGTTATTACAATACAAATGAAACACTTTCAGCGTTTTGGAAAATTCCACCCCTACGGGGGTAAAATAGGGGTGCAAGGTTTGTATGGGGGAAACATTTTTTTTTTAAATAGAGACTTAAAACTTTGTAGAAAGATCAGTCATTAGAATACAAATAAAGAACTTTCAGGGTTTTAGAAAATTCTACCCCTAAAGGGGTAAAATAGAGTGCAAAGTTTGTATGGGAAAAACTACTTTTTTTTAAATAGAGACTTAAAACTTTGTAGAAAAAATATTCATTAGAATACAAATAAAGTACCTAGATTCAGTGTTTTAAAAAAATCTACCCCTAAGGGGGTAAAATAGGGGTGCAAATTTTGTATGGGGGAAACAATATTTTTTTTAAATAGAGACTTAAAACTTTGTAGAAAGATTAGTCATCAGAATACAAATTAAGTACTTTCAGCGTTTTAGAAAATTCTACCCCTAAAATTAGGGGGCTAAAATAGGGGTGCAAAGTTTGTATGTGGGAAACTATTTTTTTTAGCTAGAGTCCTAAAACTTTGTAGAAAGATTATTTAAATACAAAGAAAGTACTTTCAGCGTTTTGGAAAATTTGATCCTTAAGAAGGGTAGCCAGTGTTGTGTGGGAAAAACTTTTTTTTTTACTAGACTTAAAACTATTCAAAATGTTACTTATTAAAATTAATAATAAAGTACTTTCAGAGTTTTAGAAAATTCCACCCCTAAGGGGGTTAAGAAAGCTTTGTATGGGCAACACTTTTTTTGAGCTAGAGACTTAAAAGTTTACGAAAAAAGTTCTTTCAGCGATTAGAAAAATTCAACCTCTAAGGGGGTTTAAAAGGGGGTTCAAATTTTAAATGGCGAGCAATAAAATTTTAAAGTGTGAGTAAGAGATTTTTAACTTCGGTCTTATTCTGTACGTTAAAAGACTACAAAACTGATTTCAGAGTTTTTCCAAATTCATCCCCTAAGAGTGTTAAAATTGGTTCAAAGTTTGAGTATTTCAAGGCATTTTTAAAGTATGAGATTTTTAACTTTGGTTTTAGACTGTTTGTTCACAAACTAGAAAATGAACATCTACTTTTTTTTTAATTATCCCCTAAAAGAGGGTTTAAATTTTGTATTGAGAGAAATCATTTTCTAAGACGATAAAAAGTTCTACGCGGACGAAGTCGCGGGCAACAGCTAGTTATAAATATGAGTGTGATAACGCTTGTTTGCAAAATAAGCAAACGTTACTTAAGTGTATGCAGTAGGTGTTTTTTTAGTGCTTTTTTGAATTTATTTATGTTTATTTGATTCATGTCGGATGTCTTCGGGTAAAGTATTTAAGAAGTACGGAAGTCTCTTGGCTAAAGTACAAAATAGTTATCAACCCGAGGTACTTCATACTTACCCGCGGACACCGACCTTGTGCTATGTTTGTGTTCTATCGGTATTGGGCTATGTACCTACTCGATTGCTATGATTGTTAACTGCTAAAAGGTTTTTATGTTTTAGGCTAACCGGAAGTATTTTACAGATTTTAAATAATTTTGAATAATCGCCCTTGCAACTGTTTTTGTTGGACATCTTATATATAGCGCCTTCTAGTTTTTCTAGTAGTTCATTTCACCACCTTTTCTACTTTGATCAGAGCTTTTACTCGTTTATTACACTTATACCAGTTGATAAGAAAAATATTCGTTTTCAAAGTGTGTTCAAAATTAAAAAAAAGCAAGGTAGGTAGCGGGAATGAAAATCTGAAAAGATATAAATTGGGACTCCTGATATTTTTTTATGTTTTATGATTATACGAAAAGGCGTTAAAAGGACCAACATTGATATTTAATAGTATGGAGTGCGACGATTTTCAGGATTTTCCTTTAAGTTCGAGGACGTCCAAGTCAATCTACATTTATTTATTTTTTATTTATTTATTTATTAATCAGACACAAGTTTACAGTTTCTAACCAAAACACTTATGAGGTAGGTACACTATAAAAAATACAACAATTTAGGTAGGAACAATTCAAAAAGAAGCAATCATAAAAATAAACTAAATATACCTAAATTACCTAATCAATCAAAGATTGAGCTGAGCAAGCATTGTACAGACTCGTGAAACTAGGAAAGTATGGCTAAAACTTTTCTACAAAATACGCCAATACTGTCGGCAAATATATCAATGTCGTCGGTTTCCTGCATGATCTTGTTTAGGACGGTTGAGTATTATACTAATAGGTATACTAGCTTCTGCCTGTGACTCCGTCCGCGTGGAACTTGTTTAAATCTTAGCTCCATACAAATTTTCACCCCCCTAGAGGATGATTTCCGGGATAAAATTATATGTCCTTCCCCGGGACTCTATCTATTTCAATATAAAATTTCATCTAAATCGGTTAAGCGGTAACAGACAGACTTACTTGCGCATTTATAATATTAGTATGGATTATAATATATACAGGTTGCGGCACATGAACCGTCAATTTTTTTTGGCGTGCTAGTAGGGTCATTTCCGACCTTTCCACCCTTGGACCCTGGGCCCTAAGAGTTACGGTCAAGGAGGTACGTTTTTTTTTATTTACCTAAATTACCCAAAATCTGACCTTCGAAGCCCCATAACTTTTTTTGTGTATGTTTTTACATGCATAACTTGCTTAATTATCTTACGTGTACGTTGTGTGTGTTTAAAAAAATATATTTTTTGTAACAAATAACACCACAAAATTAAAACGTGACGCTTTTTGTTAACAAACAAAACGAATTTACAAACCCGTCTACACTTTAAAATTCAATAGTTTTTTTTTATTAATTAATTAGGGTCCAAGGAAGGAAGGAGAGGCAGGGGAAGACCACGGCGCAGTTATATGGACCAAATAAAGGAAAAAGCTGGTGTCGTGTCGTATCAGCGAGTCAAGAGATGGCGTACGACAGAGAGAAGTGGAAAATACTCCACCGACAAGAGTATCCTCTTAAATTTAAAGAAGAAGAAGGGTCCTAGGGTGAAAAGGTAGGAAATGACCCTACCAGCACGCCAAAAAACATTGACGGTTCATGTGCCGAACAACCTGTATAGTAGGGTGATCTCATCTAATTAGGTGATAAAATCGAAATTTGAATAAAAGTCCATGTTATTGTCAATCAATGTTTTTACTTTTAATAGGAACAACAGACAGTCTTACTATTGGCATAATCAGTCATTTAAATCTTAATTATTACAAGTAATACTGTTCATAATCTGCATTTATTTATGCTGCCTGAACATAGCTTATTTGGTGACAATCACTTTAAGTCGGTGATACGCACTACTCTAATTAGACTATAACCAAATTACACAAGCTTTAATATTTTTTTATCACTTAATTAGGGATAATGAGTTGTATTTGAAATATATTTAGAAAACAACATAAAATAGTATTAAATTAAATTGCATGTATGCATTTATATAATGTCATGTTTGACTCCAATACGTTTTCAATTGCTGATTTTAACGTAGCTTCATTGTACTTGCGGTTTTTTTCTTTTTATTTTATCATCGTCCATGTTCTGAGAATTAAAAAATACAACTAAATCAGTTTCTGTAAAAAAAAACATTTTTGGTACAAGCTTTTATTGCCAACTAGTTTTCTATAAACCATCATCAACTACTCATTGGAACGATTCTAACGAGCCCAAACTCAACGGGGTTACGTCGGTAAAATACTGAATTCCCATGGCCACCTTCTGTCTCCATCATCAGATCAACTTGATGGTACCATGATATTAAATTGTCAACCAAACTATAATAATACCCAACATTTCAGCTCCATCGGATAACGGCAAGTGACTGAAAAATGGATTGCATTTTGACGGACAACTTACATACATACGAACAGGCCAAGTTAATATAAAACTTGTAAAAAAAATTACTCATTTAATTTGGTGATAAACAACCCATAATAATATGCTAACGTTGCTTATGTTTCGCAAGTTTATTAATTATGGATTATTCAACACAATACATGCAATAAACAATTAAAATACACGCGTTTTAACTAAATTTCACTCTTATCTTTAACTTACCTTGTTTTATTTGGTGATACCGTTACGGCATCAAACGTTTGAAAATGATAACTTTTTGACCGGCTTTCACAACATACTGTGAAAAAACTATACAAGTTTTGTTAAAAACGATAACTGATATATCAAATATAATGTCTTTTTACTTCACTGTCCACTTTTTATACAAATCAAGGCACTTTTAGTATTTAAAAACTAATTGTAAACGCAGAACCAGTTTATACATGTCCGCGCGGCGCCGAAATGACGTCTCGTGCGAGAAATTTGAAAATATTAACTATCTCGCTCTCGCAATTTGACCCACGAGAATGCAAACGAAAAAACAACTTAATGCTCTGTACTAAGGTTGCATTTAAAAGGCCCTAATTCACTAGCTTTATTCGGTAGCGTCCTTCAAAACATGTATAACTGAATGAGGCGTGTCACCGAATTATGCGAGTTTACCCTATATGGATAAGCTTACATTTTGGTTTTCGTCTATTTGCTCACTCCAGTCGTGTTATTCACGACCTGCCTCGAATAACCTCTAATATAATTTTGACGATGATATCCGTAACAACTAAGCTTAGTCTGAGGTCAGACTTAAGTGGTTCACCTGTATCGAGTCTAAGCGCAGTGAATACATCCTGAAACCATACGTCAAAGGACAACGCTCGGCCGGAAAATACACAGTTTTCGCCGCTCGGCCGCGCGACCGCCAGTACTTGTCTGAACACCGCAGCTTCAACTTGAAAAGTTAAAAAAAAAAAAACAAATGTGCTAATTTGAGAACAAGTTCTAATTCAATAATGTTACTTTTCCTAACTTTCGTACTCGCGAGTAGTCTGTTTGCTCAAATATTTTCTTTCAATCCTTGGGATTATGACCCCTCGCGACCAGGAGACCATGGTTACTACAGAGTGCATAACGGGCAGGAGCAAGCTGAGCACATCATGAACGAGTGGACGGTGCAGGTGGATGGAGATGAGGAGGTCGCGCAGCTGGTCGCACTGGAACTGGGATACGTTTATGGAGGTCCGGTAAGTTTTTATGGTATCCTGGTGCTGGAAACCGAATCAGCGCCGGGTAATATGAATATTTTGAGTGTTCCATAACAAAATTAACGATGACTAAATGGAGGAGCAGAGTAGAAATTGGTATCCCAGAGGTTCAATTAAAAGCAGTGGTATTGTAGATGGGAAGACGAAATAAAAATAACAGCGGGGTCTTTTTGGAGAAGAGTCATTATGGACAGGGCTTAGCGGAGAGAGTTGGAGGAGGCCTATGCCAAGAGGCAAACTGAGATAAGAGACATTATTAAAGTGAAGTCAATAAAGCATTTAACATACCTAATTATAGTGATTAACACATTTCTGAATTATTTATTAGTGCGAGTACTTACTGATTAGTTTTAGGTTGTTCCTTAGCGTAATATCATAAAATAAAAAATATATTACTTTAAAATCAAAGTTTAAACCGACTTCAATTCAGTACTTCGCCAAGCCACATGGTACATGAAAATTTCTACATTTCCTTTCCAATTTACCACATGAACTGCTTTCCGAGAGCAAATGCGTTGATTATTACAGAAAAAACCCGAGTCGCTATATGTGGGCTTTCCTTTGGGAGTTCCGTCGATTCCTCCAGGATCTCAGAATTAACACTTCATTAGTTGATACTTCAACGGAATCATGTCAGAATCTTTAACGTACTTTACATCTTTGAGGAGTTCCATAAGTCATCTGTGGTCTTCATCATCAGTTCCACTTCACCAAAATTGCGATTTCCGAGGGTACATACACGAGTTATAATAGAAAATACCGAAATCACTACACGCGTGCCTATAAAATTTGAGGGTTGCCCTCAATTTCCCTAGGATCCCTTCATCAGATCCTAAATTGGTGACAATATGACCACCTCGGGAGTATACTCTTTCAAATATAATTTTGAAAATCGGTCCACAATTGACGGAGAAATCGGCGAACATACATTAAAAAAACAAAATACATACAGTGGAACATATAACCTCCTCCTTTTTTGAAGTCGGTTAAAAATAGGTAGGTATTAGTTCTTATTCTATGTATATTCTATTCCATGTATTAGCAATTTTTAACAAAACTAACGAAACTGTAAAATTATGGGATTCTCAGTATCTATTATCTGTTCCTGACGACATTATATTTTTTACATTAGGTACGTTTTTTTTTGTTTTCCACATTGCTTTCTTTTCAATCATCCAATGAATTCCAATGGATTAAGTAAGTAGGTACAGTCAGGGGTATTAATAGGTACCTATACGTACCTTCATAAATAAGGACATACATATCTGTACTGGACTCTATTGTCAATGTCATAAAGGCGTGTACATATATTTATGATACATTTATGATACATTGACATATGTATGGGACGAGATGATATGTGTACGTTTTCCCTCTATGCATAGTATGAATATCCCTCAATGAAAATAATTGAAATACTAAACATTGTTTAAGGAACATTGAATCACAAAGGCTAAGAGAAGCAAAATACCGCCCTCATTATTGTCCTTATGGCGTGTTATTAGGTACCTACTCATTCCAATAAGATAATAATAAGAAAAGCGAAAGAAATTAATTTCTAGTAGGTTGCCACTTTTATGCTCTAGTTGCTCTAGTGAACAAAGTAAAATTGTTTTAAAGACTAATAAATTCGGGCCTAACAACCACACACACATTAAAACTTCGTAGAATAAACTTGTCATTTGATTTGATTTGCTTTAATAAATTTCACATCCGTGTTTTACATTACTAAATTAATTAAACTATATAAAATACGAGTCATATTATTATGAACGTATTGAACCATTAAATTACTTGGCAGTATGAGTACCTAAGTCTAATATCACGTGTCGAAAATTAAACATAAAAACTTTAAAAAGTTAATCGACGTACGACGTATTTGTTATTTTCTCGCAATTGAAGTGAAAAGCAGTGTGCATAACTGGGGCATAAGTAAAGTAAAAATATTGGGAAAAAAGGCTATTAAAAAAAAGTACTAAAAGCATAAAATTATCTGCCTATCTATAGTAACTATTCACAAAATATTTAATACTCAGTCACTAGCTAGTATAATTTGATACCCAGCGCATAAGTACCTGTGCCTAACCGCAGGTAAATCTTAAAATGGCTCGCTTGAAGTAATGCGCTTGGTAAGCCCTCAGTTCCCACGT
This sequence comes from Epinotia brunnichana, assembly GCA_963854355.1. Lineage (NCBI taxonomy): Eukaryota > Metazoa > Arthropoda > Insecta > Lepidoptera > Tortricidae > Epinotia > Epinotia brunnichana. Next base: position 26,059,961 of record OY977951.1, on the reverse strand, counting down.
AGCTAGTTAGGGTTCCGTACCAAATAGGAAAAAAAGGAACCCTTATTGGGTACGACTCTGTCCGTCTGTCCGTCTGACACAACGTTTAAAAGCTCAGGATTGTCAGGAACTATTTGAAATTTTGAATAATTGCAGAGAAGGCGAACGCACGTGTATGGAAAAAGAAAAAGTAAAGGGAGGGTAAAAAATCTAATTCTATGTAATATATCAAGTGCGGTGAACATCATATGAAAGAGCTTGAATTAAACATTCTCAGACCACTTTCCTTTTTTTCAGTGGTTATATATTGGATTTAGGGGTCGTGTAGCAAGAAGACCAAAAGGGTGAATTGCAAAAAAATTGTACATAGTTAAGAGCCTTAATCTAATCTACGCTTTAACTTTTTTCCATTGTGTAACGGCAATTACCCATATATTTTATATGGGTAACTTTCGTTACACAATGGAAACAAGTTAAAGCATAGATCAGATTAAGGCACTTTATTACATACATTTTTTTTTGCAATCCACCCAAAAGCGAATAAGATGGTTACACTGAAATACTTTTCCCAAGAAGCAGACCACGAAATCCCAAAAAAAAAATTGCTGTTCCATACATTAACCCTCAATTAACTCACAGTTAACTCTCAATTGGCTCTTATTTTTATGGGAAAAGTTGTTCAGTATGACCATCTTATTCACTTTTGGTCTTCTTGATTTATTCGTATGTCCGAATTTTACCAAGATTTTTTTTTTTATTACTACCTACATATGATTAAGATTAACATAGATATTACAGGAAAATACAACGACACCTGTGTCTAGCTTACCTATTTTATTTATCGTCGTAAATTATTTCTTACTAAGTTGGCAATTTAATCACTTTTTATGTAATTTTTTTCAAAAAAATTCTATGAGATTATACTTGAAGTACCTTTTTTAAAATAATATTAAGAATGATCGAAATCGGTACACGTGATAAAGAATTAGCCCTAAAAACAAACAAACTAGGTTGCGAGTTATTATGAATAAATGTAACAAAATTTGACTGGCGCTGGTACCACGGTAACTTCTACTTCTCCTGGCGGGTATGGTGTATGATTATTTTCACCTCACTAGCTCAAAAAGCCCTTTTTCAACCGACGAAAACGGAGGAGGTTCTCAAGTCGACGCGTATGTTTTTTTTTTATGTTTGACTACGCATAACTTTTTACAGAGTAGTTCAATTTTGATAATTATTTTTTTATTGGAAAGGGTTGTTCCCATATGAATTTGGAAAAAAAATCCAACCTTAAGAGTAGGAAAATTGGGGGTGATTGATTTTTATAGGCAAACTTGAAGCAATTTGGCTACCGATTTGAAGTTGGTTAAAACTTTGTTTTAGATAGAAAAACTGCATTTTATCCACAAGAGTGCAAAGAATATATGAAATCCGAACGTGTTATTAGTTACTTTTTTAACTGGCAGCCTGGCCTGGGAGCAGGTATAAAGGAGAGAGCAAATGCACAAAAGATCCCACTGGGTCGAAGTGCATCCGAAAGGGCCCTCACCTAGATAAGATAAGATAAGATAAGATACTTTTTTAAACATAACAAAATAATAACATGTAAAGGCCAGTCCAGATAGGACAATTTTCGTCCATCTGATATAATAATATATTATATATAGGTTTTTTTTTCTTATTTAGTATTTTTCTCGCTTTAGTGCGGTGTAAAGATTTGTGTTACACACGGGTGCAGTTATTTTACGTCTCGTGTGTTGCAATGTACCACTGGCTACGCTCAGGATCCTATTTTTGAACCACTCGCTTCGCTCAGGATTCTATTTTCGAACCATAGAATCCATTCGCTAGCTAGTAGTTCAAACATTTAAGAATCCATTCGCTAGCTCGTGCTTCATTCTACACTCGAGGTTAAAATAAAACTTTGCACCCTTGTATAACAAATAACTATTGTACGGGACCCTTGGTGCGCCGGGCAGACTCGCACTAGACCAGTTTTTTTATTAGTTACCTACGTACTAATTAAATTGGGTGTTTGCATTATATTAAAGCATAGCTTTTCCGGATAGTCAGAATTTTTCATTAATTAGTAACTTCCATTATAATAAAATTATAACCTTCATTTAAAATACGTTCGCATCGTCACATTTCGTCTTTGTGATACAGGGACCAAACACATTTCGTCGGTTAAAAATCTGTACACTTACCGTTGGGTTGGGACCGCTGCTAAATTGATTGAAAATACATTTGAAAAGTCGGTAATCCCCTAATTACGAAAGGCTTTACTTTGTAATAGGCCGGGAAATTACCTGGTCGCTGAAATCACCACAAATTAGATTTACTTACTGTTTACAGTAAGCGCGAATGAATTTGGAAATCGCACTTTATTAAACGAGCGAACGAAGTGAAAGAAGTTGTCTGTTTCATCTTGGGCCAAAAAAAAACATATGCCCGGATTCGTGAAATTTTGTGAGCAGGGTCAATCATTATATAGATTTTTATGGTGGATACAGAATTCCGAAATAAAATTTAAAAGAAACGGCCAAGTACGTGTCGGTCCACGCACAACGAATCGTTCAGTGTCCGTGCCTATTAAAAAGGTCGTATCGTCACAAAAATCGTATGGCACTTACGTCCTTTTCTATAGGGAAGGCAGTTTTTCAGCAATATCTCGAAAACCTTTGAACCGATCTTCATCATCATCATATCAGCTGAAAGACGTCAACTGCTGGACATAGGCCTCCCCCAAAGAGTGCCAAAATGACCGGTCCTGCGCCACCCGCATCTAGCGGACTCACACACGACATACCAGCGCCTTGGAGTGCCTCTCTTGGCGATTGCGACCTCGCGGACGAACCTGTATCGAAACTCGCCCATACCTCGCGCGACTGCTCTCCTCAACTCCGTGCTCGCAGCATCACCGCAGTGTGATGTGTTTGTAACAGGGATGTCGCGACTGATGACTGAATGTAAGAGGGTGTTAGAGAGACGCATGGATTGTTTTTAGTTTTAGTTTCTAGTTAGTAGGTACTTGATTTTGTTTAGTAATTTAGGTTAAGTTGAATCGCTGTAACGTTTTGGTTAATACTGTCATGTTGCACATTTTTATGGTTCAATAAATAAATAAATAAATAAATAAAAATACCAGGACCGAACCGATCTTATATGTTCTAAATATTTTTTTATCACAGCGTTTGAAAATTAGAGGGGGGGGACACAATTTTTGTGACTTTCGGGGCGACTATCTCCGACTATATTTCCTTAATCAAAAAAATGCTGAGAAACTTTATATTTATTTTGAAAGGCTTAGCCATTGATGTGCAACGTCGACTTACAATTTTTTTTTTTGACTAGCTGTTACATGTATGCAGAGACCCCTAAAAACATATTTTTATACTCATTTTATAACAGAACTATGTAACGGCTAACAAAATACACCTATCCTCCAAATTTTATTCAAATGCAGTTTATAGTTTTAGAGTAAAATGCCTGTGACATACGGACAGACGGAAATGATGAAACGGTTCCGTTGTTGCCATTTTGGCTCGGGAACCCTAAACCCCTAAAATATAGAAAAAACAGGTTACACAGTTACAAAGGTGAACTTATCCCTGTAAGGGGTAACTTCCAGCAAAGATTATGCTTCCATCAGTTACTAACTAATGTTTTAGTAGGAAACGAATCTTCGCGTCCATACACAATTTTCCCCATTTTATTTTGTTATATTTTTACAAATAGCCTAAGTTGCCTATTGGTTATACCTTTGACAGGATATACTCCTAAATCCTCCTTTTTGCGTATTTCGACGTGATATTTACATCAAAATATCAATACAAAAATCAAAGCGATGACGCCGGTCTATATCTCGAGTGGCCATCACTGATAACGATGGCAGTATATTGCGGCATATCACCAGCTTACTGATAACACGACTCTACTTTGGACGCTTAATTAATTTTATGAACCCACTAATATATATAAAGCATACATACTACTATTTTCTACCTAAACTGATCAGGATCTAAGAAGTGAAGTGGAGTTCAGAAATGTGTATCGATCGATTAGAAAGAAAGTTTCACCTTCAATTCACTATCGCATCTCCACGCGGTCATGCGAGCCTTGTAAACGTCTATGTACTTCTAACATCAACTATTGGCTGAAACTATTCCGATTCATGGTTACCTGGTAGAAAAGGCATCCACGGCGACACGGCTCAAGGTAACCAAACTTGCACGAAATTCGTAGGTATGTTACTGTCACGTCACGCGACGTGTGTGAAATAAAATTATACCCTACGTACTAAGCCTAACCTAAGTACTTAACTCAGTAAAAATGGATATCAAGATAGATAGTTGTGTGTGTTACCCAAAATTGATTTTCCTGAATCGAATTATAGTCCAGTACGCGAACACTGTAATTGGTCGTCAAACTAACATAATTCACAAGTCAGATTTTTTTTGTTATCAGCGAGAGTACGTTAAATACTAACAGCGAAAAATAATTTTTAAGATTTTCTAATGTAGATTAACGAATAATTTACTTTTTTGTTAGGAACACGTGTAAAACTTTGAAAAGATTATACAAGTCATTGTTATTTCCAATAATGCAACGCATTTGATTATTCAAAATGTCACATATCGTTTTCTAATAGTTTTGTTAATAGATTACGTCAGCAAAACCGGATACGATAAAAAAACATATCCTAAAAAAATAATTAAGTAACTAGTGGAAGGCTTTCAAAATTAAATTTTTCATATAAATTTAAGCTGTTGATGAATATAATATTAATTCAAACTGTCGTTATCTTTGATAGTTTTTAACACAATTCATTTTCCAAAACTCACTTGAATAATCTTTTAGAGGAAATATATATTTTTATTTACATATATATACAATAATCTTTTAGAGGAAATATATATTTTTATTTACATGCGACACTCTGTTGAAGAAAAATACCACTTGTATAATCTTTCCCTGGATTTACAAGGGTCACTAAGAAAACGCTGTGTCATACCTAAATCCACATTAGAATTCACTTTCTCTTTTTACTACTAGTAGTACTCATTATATTCTAAATAATAACAAAAAATCGCCCTCTTGTGAATTATCGAAGGTGCATTCTGTTTACGTACCGGACTATTAGTAAAATGGACGGTTGAAACTACTTGAAACATTAATATACTACATAGTATAACACAAAGTCGCTTCCCGCTGTCTGTCTGTCCCTATGTATGCTTAGATCTTTAAAACTACGCAACGGATTTTGATGCGGGTTTTAATGGATAGAGTGATTCAAGAGGAAGGTTTATATGTATAATTCATGCATATAAACCCGTGCAAAGCCAGCGCGTTAAGTCATTTGTCATTTAAGTATCATTAATTTATTGTCATTATTGTCACTAACGTAGTTCATAAGTCTCCACTGTTACTAACATCATATGAATCGACTAAAGATCTGAAATAAAGATATTTTATATTTTATTTTATAATATACACTCGAGAACAAATAAACGGAATCACTTCGTATTTTTCAGTTTTTCCGTCGTATCTTGAAATTTAAGTTTTTTCTCAGAATTCTAATGATGGAAATATATTTCCTTAACATTTACATAGCTTTAAAATAAATTAATAATGATGAAAATCGGTTCAGGATTTTTCAGTTTACAAACGTTTTCCCGATTGGTCGAAATTTACGCGTTGCTGAGGTCACTGACTGATGGATTTTTTTGAACACCCATCAAAGGGTACAAAAAGGGTGTAGGGGAGGGGAGAGCTATCAGTCACTTATCAGAAGTTGACCAGTATACATCTCCGCTAATTACCCAGTGAACAGTACCTGAAAAAAATGGACATCACCGAAGCTGAAGCCGCCCAAATCGTCACTTTGCTGGAACGTGGGGATAGCCAACGTGTTGTTGCTGCCGGGATGAATTTGAGCCAGTCTGCCATCTCAAAAGTCTATCGGAGGTTCCGAGAGACTGGCAGCTTTGCTCGAAGACCAGGGACCGGCCGCCAGAGGTGCACATCATTGAGGGATGATCGATTCATCGTTACTACCGCTCTCCGAAATCGTCACCTGACAGGAGTTGCAGTCCAGCAACGGCTTCGGGACGTACGAGTAGTGACTGCCAGCTCATGGACTGTTAGAAGAAGACTCAAGGAAGCGAACTTGACTCCAAAAAGGCTCCCAAGACACCGTGAAGCTCGACTGATATTTGCTCAGCGACACAAGAACTGGACCATTGAGCAATGGACCCCGGTTTTCTCTGACGAGTGACGAGTGTTTGAACGGCTGCGACAGAAGAGGACGTGTCTACCGGAGACCAGGAGAGCGGTATACGCAATGCTGCTTCAGGGAGACCGTCGCCTATGGCGGAGGTTCTGTCATGTTCTGGGCGGGCATTTCCTACGGCGGACGGACGGACGGAGCTTGTTTTCGTGCCTGGCGGGGGCCGGGGCGGCGGTTTGACTGCTTTGAGGTACATCACCGAAGTCGGCGAGGGGTTCCTCCTGATGCAAGACAATCCCCCTTGTCATAACGCTCGGGTCACCAAAAATTTCTTGAACGGGGCCAACATCCCCGTCATGGACTGGCCAGCTCTTAGCCCGGACCTCAACCCAATCGAACACATGTGGGACTACCTGAAGAGGAATGTTCGGAAGCGAGATCCTGCACCATCCGACATTGAGGAGCTGAAAACGGCGTTACAGGAGGAGTGGGCGGCGATTCCGCAATGCTACGTGCAGAAATTAATTAGGTCAATGAAAAATCGTTTAACATGTGTAGAAAGGGCTAGGGGTGGGAACACAAAGTATTGAATTATTCCAGGCGTTTTTGCCCAATCTTAGGAAATATGGGTTTTCCTCGGTCATTGACCCCGATATCAAGGAAAATTTATGCATTTTCATGTATGCTACACTCTCAGCTATTTTATTACCAATTTGTTCAGGATTGCATGAAAATTTAAAAAGTTATTGGGCGGAAAAGCCAAAAGTGCAGTGATTCCGTTTATTTGCTCTCGAGTGTACTTAATTTACTTTAAAAACAAAGTTTAAACCGACTTCAATTCAGTACTTCTCCAATAAGCCACATAGGTAGTAGGTACATTAAAATTTCCACATTTCCAATCCAATTTACCAAATGAACTGCTCTCCGAGAGCAAATGCGTTGATTATTACAGAAAAAACCCAAGTCGCTATCTCTGGACTGATAATATTTGAGGAGTTCCGTCGATTCCTCAAGGATCTCAGAATTAACACTTCATTAGTTGCTACTTCAACGGAATCATCTCAGAATCTTTGTCGGACTTTACATCTTTACTTTTGCGCGGCGGCAAATGTCAACAATGTAAGTAATTCCCGTGACAGTTCGTGACGTCAGCGTATCTTGCCTACGTCATCAGCATCTTAAAAATTGCGGACTTTCAGCGTGTTGCCAAGAATTAATTCACTTACGTGCTTTCAATTTATAATTACGTTGAACTAAAAAAAAATAAAAAATTAAAACTGTTTCAGTAATTTAATTGTTACAAAAAAATATGTCTACTAATTACTTAGCGCAATCTCAATTTTTTAAGATTATTTGCTAAGCTTAGCTATTATCTATCAAATTTCTAAGTTTAATCTATATAAGTGTTCGTACCTATAACAATATTTTTTTGTTTATTTTCTATTATTTTACTTATCAGTTATCACACATGATCTTCTTCAGGGTACATTTGATTACTAATAGGGAACTACTAATAGGGGTGTAGCCTCAAAATTTATTATTAAGTAAGTACTTGAAAATAATGAAGGCAAAAAATATGCCTAATGACTTAAATCCCATTCAAATATGATAAAAAAATCGAAGCTACAACCGTTATAATATTGCTTGTTAGAAAGAGAAAACGCTCGGGATACGTGACGTCACGATCCTCTAGCGTCATAGTAAATGACAATCGTTTCATATGAAGGTGAGTTTTGCGGAAAAGGGACAGAACATACCCCCTCTTGAAACTTTGGACACTTATAACTTTGTGATTATTTAATCTTTAGCGTTGCGTTTTCTTCATTTGCCAACATTTTTAATCCTTTTTCGAGAAAATACAAAGTTATTGATTATTTCATTTAGTACACCCCTATTGTATAGGTACAGTTGTCTTTTCATCCCAAACTAATATATTTAATATTAATCATGCATTGAGCTACGGTAGCCTAGTGGTTCAGGTCAGGCATGCGGCTGTCAAGCGGCGGTCGTGCTGGGTTCGAATCCCGACTCGTACCAATGAGTTTTTCGGAACTTATGTACGGAATATTTACCGTTAGCTTTTCGGTGAAGGAAAACATCGTGAGGAAACCGGTCTAATCCCAATAAGGTCTAGTTTTCCCTCTGTGTTGGAAGGTCAGATAGCAGTCGCTTTCGTAAAACTAGTGCCTATGCCAAATCTTGGGATTATGTGTCAATCAAAGCGGACCCCGGCTCCTTTGGGGGCACAATGTGAATTATAATGGGGAATGGATAAAAATTTTTAATAGTGCCTTTTTTTTTTGGTGTTAGGAATAACCTTCCTTAACACCAGAAAAAAATTGCAGACTTTTCAGGTGCGTCAATTATTTTTGAAAAATATAAACAGTTTACTCACTTACATTTTGGGTTTAGGACGGCGAATGAGAAACTTTCCTTGCTTCGGCTCATATTACAAAAAAATATTTTGAATGAACCCTGGTGAAAAAACCCTGGCAATGACAAATATAGCTGCTACAGCTGTCAATATCATTGCCAGTGTCAGTTTACCACGGATTTTTAAGATATTTCTTGTAATATGAGACGAATCAAGGAAAATGTCTCATTCGCCGTCCTAAACCCAAAACGTAACTGAGGAAACTATTTATATTTTTCAAAAATAATTGACGCACCTGAAAATTCTGCAATTTTTTTCTGGTGTTAAGAAAGGTTATTCCGAACACCAAAAAAATTATCAGGCACTTCTAAAATTTTCATCCATTCCCCATTAAATACAATTAAATAAATTACAAATTGTGTTAAAATCATATAATTTGTAGAACCCTTTTTTAACTGCCCTTAAGTCATTCGATGTATAGTTGTAGGTAAACGCACGTCACACCAATGTTGCCATTGATTGACTGACGTCTTCCCTATAAAAGTAGAAGTTTTGTTAATGCATGATTAATCATCATCATCATCCTCCTAGCGTTATTCTCTCCGTGGTCTTCTCTCCCTCTCACTGAGCATAAGCGTGAGCGAGATGGAAGTGCGTGTTTTGAAGCGCGGATATCATGTTTTTTAATTTTATTTCTTTGTGCGTTTTAATAAATAAAAAGTAATAGCTGATTTCCCTCAAACATGACATTGCCGATTTTAAAAAACAACTTTAATATGTTTAGCTGTTGTGCATAATTTGTTAGAATTTTTTAAAGTGTATTTTAGACCTATGTTCGTGATTTTTTTCTATAGAGCGAAAGTCAAAAACTCAAGATTCGAATAGCTGATTTCCCTCGAAAAAGGCCTCAAGATTGCTAATTAAATTTAGAGCAGCCGTATTATAATCCAAACAAGAGCTACGATTTTTCAAAAATCCGTTTTCGGAGCTCACGTCGCCTTAATTTAAATGGGCAACTAGTTTCAGATTAATATTTCTCATTACAACATGTCGAAGTCATACCTAATTGGGTATGTCGTACAGCCCAGCTAGCACACTAATCGTACATATATTTACGTTCGGACGTATAACTTTATGATTGTGCCCATTTTTACGTTACTTAGCTAACATGGTAACCTCGCAGCATATATTTATGCCATAGCGTAAAATATACGTAGCAAAATTATTACATTCATTTCATTCGTTCAATAGTAGTCTATGGTTAGAAGCCCATTATAATACTACCTAATCAAAGAGTAATGATAGGCACTGCACAGTTTACTAAACAGTTGTTCTCCTGTATTAAGTTGTGTTAAAATTGTTTTTTGTTTTTATTTACTTTACTCCCACCCCGCAAAAAGTTTGACGTAGTAACCACTACGTCAAACTTTTTGCGGGGCTTTTTTAAGTGATGAAGCGAGTACCAAAACACATGTAAGTTTATAATTGAATCAATAATATTTGTAAGTTTGTGTAATATATTTTATTACAACACAAGCAAAAAATCTTAATCATTGCGTTATGTATAGGTAGTAATCATGATCTAGCTAAAATTCAAAATGCTAGATCATTGTTTCAGGAGATGATAGGAGTTTTGAAACTGAAACCGTATGTGTTGTGGCTGAAATCGGAGAAATCCTGCGAAAATTATATTGTTTTCATAGTGTTAAAATTTATCCGGGGTCTCGAGTGACCTACATAAAATTTCGTCCGTCAACGGTTCATATCGTCAAGTTTTATGTGCAAAATCAAGAGCATGTTAGCATTAGACGTAAAAAAATAGTTTTATGTGCAAGACATATAAATGGTCACATTTTACGCAAATGACGGTATACCATGTTAGCTCATTACGGTAAAATTGTATACGTCGGTTGTGGACATAAAACATGTGCATAAAAGTCGTCATTTTGCTAGTGTGCTAGCCGGGCAGATGTAACGATCCGAGCACATGTGCATGCAATTTCTCAGTACTACTCGTTTGACAGTTGCAGACAGCAATTCAGCAGTGCAACATGCCTCCAACCAGACAATGGCAATTAGTCAGCTTCTGATAAATTGGGGCTGACAAATTATTACATGTAATATATAGACCTTAGATATTTACCTGCGTTAAATAATACAATATTAACTCATACAATATCATAAAAAAGAAGAGGAATCTAGTGTTCTATGGTGGGTATTCCACAGCCGTCTTCGCATCCAAATCTTCCTATTCTTCTTCTCGTTCCTCTAATTCTCATAGAGACCGCTCTGATGATAGATATTTGTATTTTGACTTTGATCCAGTTTATTATTTGTGAGTATGGTTTGGACTATTTTTCACATAGCTTTAGAGATGTTTTCTTTATAAATGATTCATATTTCATTCCGACGATGCCATCACAGGAGACCACAAGGGGCAATGAGGCTCTAAGATCTTCTGCAGCCAGGTCGTATTTGCGATGTCTTTCGCGAGCGTGGTTTTGTGCGATTGTGGGCCATGTGAGTAAGCCATACGAAGCGGCGTCGGCATTTACGATGCGAATGTCAAAAAACGCCTTCCTCGCTGGCTCCCATACACTTTCGATTAGTAAGTCGCTTATTAACCCTGGTTGATCTAGGGTTGCGGCTCGCATTATTGGCTCAGTAGTAGCCGAACCCCATGCTAGTTCCGCCCAGTTTTTGATGTCATCTCTGTGTTGGTCGTCTCTTTACCTTGTTTTATGCTTTCAACGATCTACACAAACGGTCTCATAGTTGACCTTTACTAAAAAACCAGGCTAACCTACGTCTACGTCCGTACACTAGTCACTTAACTTGACGCATCTAATGGTGACAAACGAGAGAGAATTAGTTAGAACCATTTGTTTTACTTACCTTGCTCGTCACATTTGCATAGCCTTTGTATTGTAAGGTTGTCGGAACCGAAGTATAGTCCCATCTACAATGTGCGTTTAGACTTTAAATCTGAGGAATAAGACTTGGAATTGCATAGTTAGGTGACCGTATATCGCGATGTATCAAGCTTGCATTTTAATATTTCCTGGATTTTGTTTTTGTCATATGTTAGTTTTTTAGGGTTCCGTAGCCAAATGGCAAAAAAAATATATGATGTACATTACCATGCAAACTTCCACCGAAAATTGGTTTGAACGAGATCTAGTAAGTAGTTTTTTTTTAATACGTCATAAATCGTAAACCGCAATTTATTTTACGGAACCCTTCATGTGCGAGTCCGACTCGCACTTGGCCGCTTTTTTATTTATTATTAATTCCGACTTTTTGTAGGTTTTTGTGTTCAATGTTGTTCTTCTTTTCTTACTTAAGAGCTAGGCTCTTATCGGTGTAGCTCAAAGTCCTACTGTCCATCTACTCCGATCCAAGCACGCAATCTCTTTGACCTCACGATACGACCCAACATCAACTCTCTTTTTGAGTTGCTCCATGTAGTCTATTCTAGGTCTTCCTCTTCCTCGCCTCCCCTCTATCTTTCCTTTAATTATATTAAGTATGAAGTTTGAGATGGTAACATGGTTTACCTAGTTTAGTAGTCAAATACTCAGTATTAACGAACCAAAAACATTGGAATGAATACCATTTTAAGACAACAAAATATTATAGTTTATGGCCGTACTTGTCACGAAAAAGGCGAGTTATTGCCTTAGAGCTGTGAACGATTTCAATGGAAATCGATACAATACGAGTATGCATAGAGTCTTTGGTAAAAACACACACTTTATTTGGAGTTCTGTTACACAGAGCTAATGTCTTTTATCCCATACAATGGCCTACGGTTGTTAAATGTTTATTCCAGACAGAGGACTATGCTGCACACCAATCTGTGTTGCACATGTTGGTAACTATTAGAACAATAGCGTCGTCTGAAGGAGAGAGCGGCGCCGGCGTCTGCAGAGATGCACCAAGGATGACCATGCAGTTCGAGAACCCTTACGTCACTATAATTAGAGTTGGAACTTAATATTTATAAGTTATAGTAATGTTTGTAATAATGATGGAACGGTTGGCCGTCTCAAGATGTCAACCGATGGGGAGGACTTCACTTGATAATTGACGGGAGGAGCGTGTACATCTGATTGTGTTGATAGTGTTTACATATACGAGTATTATATCAATGATAATTGTATAAGATTGTCAAAGAAGAGTGTTCGACAAGTCTATACTATGTGAAACCTATTAATTAGATTGTAACATCAGTGGTCGGCAGTCTACGCAATAATTGAAAGCTAAGTACCTACAGCAGTGGTTTTTGGGATTCGTGTTTATTCGGAGTTAATTACTAAAGATCACAGTAATTGCACTGCCCAGTTAATAAAGGATATTATTATAGAAATCTCTGTACTTGACGGAATAAGCCAAATAAACACGACCAGATTGTATTGTGGGTTTTATAACTGTGGGTGTATACGAGGATAATATTGTGGTTGTAAACACTCCTATTGTGACCAGTTAAGGTGGTCTAATGTATCAGTGAAAGAAATAAATAAAGAACTCTGTTCAAAAGTAATAAAGTTATGATACTGAATAAGAGTAATGAGATACGAGTTCGACCCTCGTATCTAAAGTAATAGAGAACCTTATCAAGTAATGCAACAAGGGTTCGATTCCTTTGTGGTGTCAAGGAGTATTCAACCTTCAGTACTGGTGTATTATTGATAGTACCTACTTTTTATCGTGTGTGTGTGTAATTGTTTTCCTAAGGAACAATGTCTTGTGAATTGTATTCGATTAAACATGTTTAACTCGAGAAACTATATGCACAAAGTACATCCTTGTAAAATACTATCGTTTTAAGAAGTTTTATAAGAAACTAATTAAGTTGTGTACCTTAATTAGTTAGAATGATGTGTCACTAAAGGCGTGGAGGTTTTTCCGGAAGCTCGACTGACTTTTCCCAACCACATTATGCCCAGGAAGTGAGTCGAGCATCAAATAAGGGTTTAACTAGCCTTATTTGATATAATAATAAAAGTTTCGATTTTGCTTTTATATGAAAGATTATCAATTACTCATTATTTGATTTAAAATACCAACCAAATGCTAATGATACTATTTATCAAATAAATACTACAGTTTAATATCTAGACCAACAAATAAATATCAAATACTAGTAATACTAACTATTAAATAAATACTTTGTTTAAAATATTTAAACAAACAAACAAATAGCAAATCATTCAAATATTAATCCAATCGAATATCAAACAACAAATCAAATAAACCAATAAATCAATAAATGATCTTAAATTTTAAAACTAATACTTTGTTTTCTTTATAACACCCTTCCTGGTAACGCAGACCTTTCCTTTATTCGACTACCTATTTACATTTACATTCTTAGGCTTCAACTTATCTAGACAGGCTATATCTAGGCTAGGCTATCTAGGCGCACCCTTAGGGGCCTGGTGCCACTTCAAGTTGTCATGTTGTATGAGGTGCCCTATCATCTTCCCTCTTCTATTTTATAAGTTCCTCACCAACTGCCTGGTTTGCCCCACTCTATTCAGCACTTCTTCATTGGTTACTCTCTATCTCCATCTATTTTTCTCCATCCGTCCGCCTCCAACACCACATCTCTGTTCAATGTTAGAATACTTAGATAGTCAATTCATACTTACCTATTGATTAAGAAAAGAGCAAAGTACTTACCTATATTTTTTTCTACAATCAATAATAAAGTAGGTATACCATAGCACAGTCAGCTGCAGAGAAAAGCCCCCCCCCATACAAATTTTGTATGCAGGGGGGGTCCATTTTCTCTGCAGCTGACCTAAATAATAACAAATCTATATTTTTTGTACAATTAATAATATATCTTAAGAATTGGAAATAAAAACGAAAATATGATGAGTCTTTTCGAACGAGCGAGCGAAGCGAACGAAGTTCTATGCTTCAGCTTGTGGACCGAAAAACGTTTGTCCGGTGTCCGGTGTCGCGCTGTTCGGCTATTTTATTCTACGGGTCGCATTTCTCAACCAATTCTCGTGAAATTTTCTGAACAGGTTTATTAATTATAAGTTTTTTAGTTGAGACACTTTCGAAATTGTAAAAAAAACATTTTTTTTTAATTCAGCCTCGTGAATTCTATAAGTACAGCTAACAGAGCCACTAGTTTCTACAAAGTAGGGAGATGTGTCGACACAATTGACATTTTCGTTTTGTTCTTAAACTTCGCAATACCAAATTTAACCTAAATCTCGCAGCAATAGGGAAGTAACCTTCTAAGACATCGATGGTCTTAAAAACGTTCAAAGTTGTCGGTCTTGTATGACTTCGTTAAAAAAATTTGTTTCGGTCACGTTTAATTGTTAATCACTCGGAACGTGACGACCAGACCGGGGAAGACCAATAAAAGTGTTCAGACGTCATGACAAGTTTATATCACTGTTAAATCTCGCAATTCAGAAAGTAGATTTAGCAGTGTTTGTTGAAGCTCCATCATAAAATCATAATCATAAATTAAGGTGTTATTTAGGTACATGCTTGTATTGTTTAGTCAAATCAATTTTCAATTTTGGCACTCTTTGGGGAGGCCTATGTCCAGCAGTGGACGTCTTTCGGCTGACATGATGTTTTTTTTATTTCAAAAATAGATTACACAGTATTACAGTGAGACACGAAGGCTCTAAGGAACTGATGAGTGATGACTGACATGATGATGATGATGATGATCGTTTAGTGATAATTTTGATGGCTTCCTGGGCAACACTACCACCTATAAAGGCTGACACGCTACACCGGCACCGCTGTAGCGACACATTGCATGTAGGTACCTACATGATCATCTTTAGGGAATGGGGAACAATACAATACAAATATACTTTATTTTATTGCTCACCAGAAATAGTACAGTAAGCATCAATAGTAGCTACGCAAACAAAGACGTCAAAGGTATTTATTAAAAGGGAATAAGAACATTTCACGTCTTCGATTGCGTAGCTACTTTTGATGCTGACTGTACATAAAAGAAAAACAAACCGCCGGCCGACCGCTTTAGCCTAGTTGGTAGTGAACCTGCCTACGAAGCAAGAGGTCCTGGGTTCGAATCCCGGTAAGGGCATTTATTTGTGTGATGAGCACGAATATTTGTTCCCGAGTCATGGATGTTTTATATGTATTTAAGTATTTATTTCTTTATATAAGTATCGTCGCCTAGTACCCATAGTGCAAGCTTTGCTTAGTTTGGGACTAGGTTGATTTGTGTAAGATTTTCCGCAAATATTTATTTACTAGCTGTTGCCCGCGACTTCGTCCGCATATTACCATGTCATCGTCTAAATGTATGTTTAAGGAATGAATTTTAAAAAAATCATTAAAATTAGTTTTGTACCCAGTCTTTTAGTAAACACTTAAACAGTCTAAAACAGAAGTTACAAATCTCTTACTTCCAAAAATTTGAAACCCTTATTCTTAGCCGATGAATTAAAAAAACGCTGAAATAAGTTTTGTAGTAGCTTAGCAAACAGTCTAAAACCGAAGTTACAAATCCCTTATTTTAAAAATGTCTTGCTCCCCATACAAACTTTGAACATCCTTATAATCCCCTTTAGGGGATGAATTTCAAAAAAACGCTAAAATAAGTTTTATAGTCTAAACAGGCTAACATCGAAGTTACAAATCTCATACTTCAAAATTTTCTTGCTCTCCATACAAACTTTGAACGCTTTTCAGGGAAAAATTAAAAATATAACACTAAGTTTTTTTTATTGTAATAGGCAAGTATTTTTTCCAAAACCTATTAAGTCTCCAACTAAAAAAAGGGTTTCCCATACGAACTTTGCACCCCTTTATAAACCCCTTAAGGGGTGAAATTCTCCAAAACTCTGGCAGTACTTTTTTGTATTTTAATAAGTAGGTAAGTACTTAATCTTTCTACAGAGTTTTAAGTTTCTACCTTAGTAATAAGTTTCCCCCATAGAAACATTGCACCTCTTTATCCCCCTCTTAGCGGGTGGAATTTTCCAAACCACTGAAAGTAATTTACCTATACATTGTGTCCCAGAAATCGACGTCAAGCCGTAAACGGATGATAGACCAAAGTCATATCATAAAAATACAAAAAAAATCCAACTCGTGTTGGTTTTTTTTAAATTTATTCATTAATTGGTCAATCGTCGTAAATTTTCAATTTTTAAAGTGACCTTCATTTTAAAAGAACATGAGTTGGTATTTTTTTTGAAATTTTCTGATAACTGTTATGACTCGGTCCGGTCTATCATCCGTTTTCGGCTTGACGTCAATTTCTGGGACACCTTGTATATTTGTATTCTAATATATAATATTTCTACACAATTACAAATCTCTAGCTCAAAAAAAAAGTTTCCTTCATACAAATTTTCACCCCTTTTGATAACCCTTAGGGGTGGAATTGTCAAAAACGCTGAAAATTCTTTATTTGCAAGTATTGTAATAAGTAATCTTTCAACAAAGGTCGCTCGCTAAAAAAGATATTTACAAACGTTGCACCCCCTTATACACCCCTAACTGGTGGAATTTTCTAAAACGCTGAAAGTATATTATTTTATTTTATTATGTAATCTTTCTAAAAAGTTTTGAGATTCTAGCTCAAAAAATCCCTTTTACCAACTTTGCACCCCTTTTTCATACCCTTAGGGGCAGAATTTTCCAAAACGCTGAAAGTACTTTAGGTATTTGAATTTTAATAAGTAATATTTCTACAAAGTATTAAGTCTCTTGCTAAAGTGATAAAGTTTACCCCATACAAAATTTGCACCCTTTGTTAACCACCTTAGGGGCAGAATTTTCCGAAACGTTGAGAGAACTTTATTTGTATTCTAATAAGTAGGTAATCTTTATACAAAATTGTAAGTCTCTAGCTCAAAAAATAAAGTTTCCCCTATACAAACTTTGCACCCCTATCTAACCCCTTTAGGGGTAGAATTTCCAAAAATCCCTTCTTATCCATTGCCTACGTTGTAAAAGGTAGTTCTGGTGTAAATTTCAACTCTCTAGCCCCAGTAGTTTCGGCTGTGCGTTGATGAGTGAGTGTGTGAGTGAGTCAGTCATATGTATAGATAGATAGAAGATGACGAAACTCCCATTCAAATATCTCAAAAAATTATGAAGCTACAACCGTTTTAATGTCGCTTGTTAGAGTGAGAAAACGATCGGGGACTGTGACGTCAAGATCCTCGAGCGTCATAGTAAAAAACAATCGTTTCATATGAAGGTGCGTTTTGCGGAAAGAGAACATACCCCCTCTTAAAACTTTGGACTCTTATAACTTAATCATTACCTATATAACCTCTTGCTTTGTTTTTTTCTCCATTTGACTATATTTATTTTAAATTCTTTTTCGAGAAAATACATTATGATTATTTACCATATTTTCGATTCCTGAGCTATAACCACGAACTTCGGAATTCGAAAATATTCGGGTATCTCTATCTCTATCGCACTAACCATACTCGAGTGACAGGGATGCAAATATATGAACATTGAGTATCGGTTTTCGTGGTAGCGCCGCAGGTACTTTGGCTGAATGCGCCGAGCGCGTGCCATTGTCATTCAAAAAAAACAAATTCGTGTTAATTATATTGTTCAAATTTGTTGATTTCATTTATTGAAATTACGACATAAAACGACATTTGCGCATATAAGTTCTCATATCAGAATCGAATATTTTTTTATGGTTTATATTTTAGCATTTGTCTCGTAAAGGTCTATCGTAGACGGGATTTAAATTATTAATAAGTGAAAGGCAAAGCAATTCCGCCATTTTGACGAAAATTTGACGGTTCTTATAGCTGACAGTTGGAGCAGCGTTTGATTTCAATAAAAATAAATGAAAAATTAAATGAAGTCGTATATTTCGGAAAATTAATTAACTGTCGCAGTCGGATAAAAACTATCCTAAGTTGCAGCTAGAATAATAATGTACCTATATAAAATGTTTCATATTTTTCCGTTCATGGGATGCTGAGAACATTCGAACCGCGCAAAGCTTAGTTTCAAACTGGCTGATTCTTTTTTTAATTTAGAGATTTATTATAAGTGGAGATTATTTATTATGGAGTTCTGTTTGAACAGCCGTTGCGAGCGGACGCTGTTTTGGGACCCTACCCCGATGTCTCGTTACGCCATAAAACTACACAATGCGGTCCTTCAAAACAATAGCAAACGCCCAGATGTGCGAGCGCCGCGCCCCGTAGTCCCAGCGATTTACCCATCTCATCTTCTTGAGATCGCCAATAAGTGCCAAATTATAGAAAAGTGTAGTGTGTTACGCGAATATTACGCGGGTTCAGTCCATCTAGGTATTAGGCGCGTAAAGTAAAACCAGTGCGTGCGCCTCTAACGGGTAGCGGTTACGCGCAGCAACGCGGCAGAATCAACATCACAGCCGTGACAGGCCCGGGTGAGAGCATTCCATATTACTTTTTAGGTAGTAGGTATACTTCCTTAATGAAGCAGTTCGGGTTACATAATTAGAGACCAAACTACTGGCCCATATCATAAGATAAGGTGAACGTAGGGGTAATATATACGTACTCAATATTTAATTTTTGTATTTATTGTATTCAATGTTGCCTTCAGTGCCTTTGTTAACTTAGTAAGATTTTACGTTAGATTACAGTGTGTCAATTACCAAACACTTAATTTTCTCACGCACTGGAATGAACCCCGTAATAAGCTCGTGTTTAAGACGCTTCGGCAGTGTCATACATATATGTGGTGGATCATAATACCTGTGTTAGTAATATTTGGCACTTATAAGTAATAATATTTTACACCTGAGACCTACAGAACAGATTAATTAATAAATGAAATCTATGTAGATCAGTTATACAAGTAATTCGCTAGGCGCCGCCAATATTATATAACACAATGAGAGATAGGGGCTCAACGAGACTGAAACTGGGCTGAACTGTGGTAGTGAGTGAAACACCGTGAACCTATATCTATTAAAACTACGAAAATTTGCCAATAATGTAATAAGCAAAGTTCGACAATAAGATGACTCGAGCGAGAATAAATTACGCGGGAGACAAACAATGTGCAAACAATGAATAGCGATACATCTGCTTAAACCAAAACAAAAGAACGCAAAAAATGATCGGTTTCTAGGTAGCTGCGCCTGAATGCACTTCCTTGAAATGTCCAGATTTTATGGATTCACGCCACGCCAGATGGGCTTGAATAGGCGAACGATATTAACAATATAGACGTTAAAGATGCTACATAAACTTTTAATAAATAAAACACTAGAACGAAAAGAAAACCAAGCTCCAATTAAACGGGATGCAAAAAAAGACCTAGAGCTTAAGTGTGGAGGAAAAAAAAGCGTTGAATATGCAAACCTCAGAAGACTGCAGAACCTTACAAATAAATACGAGTTATGCCTTTATTCCACATAACGAAGACTTCTCGCCAGGAAGATTGTCAAACCACGGTAACAGGCAAATTAAATACTAGCTGCTGGTCAACTCTCCTAGTGACAGTGCTTGTGACACTCTGTTTTGTTGTGCAGTGAGTAGTGTTAATATTAAAGTTATGTTTATGTAAATAATGAATCTTGTGTCTGTGTCTGCAGTAAAAAAATGTGGTATCGGTGAAATGAATTGGTTATACCTGAGAGCTGAGACAATGTTTAGTGTGTAGTGACAAAGTTTAAAGTAATACTCGTATTGTAAATCTTTGAAGTAGAGTAATAAAACTAAGCCATACGATAAATGAAGTAATAGTGTCCGCATGACGAATATTCTTGTCAATCAGCCAGTCATTCACCCACATGAATACGTACTGGAAAATAGTAGTTGTTGTGGTTGCGAGTCATATTATGACCTCATGACATACAACAACCACCCCAGAGGCACACAATTAAAGAGAACTTCTACAACACTGCACGAGAAATCAACGCATTGGAAGAAACTGAGCTGTAACGGATCTCCGAAAACACCTTGAACATGAGAAGACTTTATATGAAGCAACGTGCATCATTTCACCAACGCTCATCCCCCGACGAAGTATCCTTTCTCTCCTCTTTTCCAATATTGGCTAAAGGCTGCATAGCCGGTTGATTGTGGCCGACTGGTTGCGGCTGGTCGGTCTTCCCTTCCCATCCCAGAGCGTGTCACTCCCCACAAAATTGCGCCCCCTGGTATATCCGGCTCGTCCGGGTCAGGCTTGCTTCCTGGCTGGGTGTGGTGCCTATGTTCATGTTCATGTTCATATTTATTTATTATTTATTATAAGGTAAATTAAACATAAACAATGGCAGACAACAGGCGGAACATGAGTAACATGACACATCTGCAAAGAGTTTAGATTAGACACACACGTCTTTAAACTTGTAATGTCACCTTCAGGCTCCCATTCGCCTGGACCTCTGCCCCCCTATTCTGTAACTTATTATAAGCTCACCTCAACGCTCACCGACAATTATACCTTGACACCGCGATGCGTAGTAATAAAGCGTAGGTGGGTGAGCCGCATTAACGCCTAGCGAATACAGCCATGCAATGTTTAGAGCAGAACATCTCTGCTACCCTCAGGATAATGTAGGTACTGAACCATCATCACATCGGGTCATCTCATCACAAACAGGGATGGCCTTTTCACACTCCATATTTGATACCCCACTTGACGAACCAGGATTTTTAGGGTTCCGTACCTGAAGGGTAAAACGGGACCCTATTAGTAAGACTCCGCTGTCCGTCCGTATGTCCGTCTGTCACCAGGCTGTATCTCATGAACCGTGATAGTTAGACACTTGAAATTTTCACAGATGTATTTCTGAAAAACAGAATAAAATAAATATTTAAGGGGGCTCCGATACAACAAAAGTGATTTTTTTTGCCGTTTTTCTAGATAATGGTACGGAACCCTTCGTGCGCGAGTCCGACTCGAACTTGGCCGATTTTTTTTCTTCTGTTCACTCACAAAACATTGATCATTTAATACGCCTTAATGTATTTATTGTGACGTCACCCGGGTTGACGTAAGGATTCTAACGATACCCCACTCATCTAAAGCAGGCGTTGACTAGTTCTGGTGGAATAAAGAATTTCACATACATAACATAGTAGACACTAAAAACATTACACTCCTTTTCGTTGGGCGACTGCCCAATGTCCTGTAATAATTAACTACTTAGAAAAGCTGAGAAACCCCCGATGTTTTCATTTCAAAGTTCAATATCTCAAAAACGGCTAAGCTGGGCGATTTTGTTGAAACGTCAAGACAAAAGACACACAGACACGTCAAACTTAGGTACACACATGTCTTTTTGTGTCGGTGATTAAAAAGAGCCGGCTACGTTTATCTGACGTTTGAAAAAGCAGGCCTAAATCCAATAAAAAATCACGTTAATTGAATAGACGTAAATCCAGTTGGCCGTCAAGACATCACCGCGCGAGTGGGCAGATCGCTCGAGACAGTTGCCTCCGGACACAACATCCTTGCATGAAAATAACTACAAAAGACATAGAAAATGCACAAAATATTATACTTTTATACGGAGTTCAATGAATGAATAACGTCTTTCAGTTCAGTGATGGCGTTAAAAACAAACTTCTTTTGAACGCAAATGATTAAACAAAGTCCTTTTAAGACTAAGTAATTAAATTTCACACTTTAAACTGCACACTTTAATTTAGAAATTCAAAGATTACTTTACAAATAAAGGAAAATAAATACCTATTTTATTTACAGTTTACATAATAATTCTTCATTAATGGAGACAATGTTCAAATGTATCTAGTACCTATTTTGTTTTAAATAAATACTTATCATGACTTTCTTTCAGTCAGGGACGTTATGCTACGTGTCTAGTATATGTATCTACGCGCTACGTGGAGACATTATTCACAACACAACGTTTACCTCACGATACCACAAAAAACGTACCTACCAGTGTAAGTCTGATCCCCGATTAGGTATGATTGTTATGAGTCTAGGGGTCAAAGCATATTAGAAACTAGCTGTTGCCCGCGACTTCGTCCGCGTAGAACTTTTTATCGTCTTAGAAAATGATTTCTCTCAATACAAAATTTGAACCCTCTTTTAGGGGATAATTAAAAAAAAAGTTGATGTTAATTTTCTAGTTTGTGAACAAACAGTCTAAAAACAAAGTTAAAAATCTCATACTTTAAAAATGCCTTGAAATACTCAAACTTTGAACCAATTTTAACCCTCTTAGGGGATGAATTTGGAAAAACTCTGAAATCAGTTTTGTAGTCTTTTAACGTACAGAATAAGACCGAAGTTAAAAATCTCTTACTCGCACTTTAAAATTTTATCGCTCGCCATTTAAAATTTGAACCCCCTTTTAAACCCCCTTAGAGGTTGAATTTTTCTAATCGCTGAAAGAACTTTTTTCGTAAACTTTTAAGTCTCTAGCTCAAAAAAAGTGTTGCCCATACAAAGCTTTCTTAACCCCCTTAGGGGTGGAATTTTCTAAAACTCTGAAAGTACTTTATTATTAATTTTAATAAGTAACATTTTGAATAGTTTTAAGTCTAGTAAAAAAAAAAGTTTTTCCCACACAACACTGGCTACCCTTCTTAAGGATCTTAAGGATCCCCTTAGGGATGGAGTTTTCTAAAACGCTGAAAGTTCTTTTTTAGTATTCTAATAAGTAATCTTTTTGCAAAGTTTTAAGTCTAACTCAAAAAAAAGTGTTGCCCATGCAAAGCTTGCTCTCCTTTTTAACCCTATTAGGGGTGGAATTTTCTAAAACGATTTGTGTTCTTTTTTTGTATTTTAATAAGTAATCTTTCTACAAAGTTTCAAGTCTCTAACTCAAAAACATAAACTTTCCCTGATAAAAACTTTGCACCCCTTTTTATCCCCCTTAGGGATAGATTTTTTCAAAACGCTGAAAGTCTTTTTTTTTGTATTTTTATAAGAAATCTTTCTACAAAGTTTTAAGTGTCTAGCTCAGTAAAAGTGTTCCCCATACAAACCTTGCACCCTTTTTTAACACCCTTAGGGAATGATTTTTGTAAAACGCCGAATGTATTATTTTTCATGTTCTAATAAGTAATTTTTCGTCAAAATTTTAAGTCTCTATTAAAAAAAAATATGTTTTTCCCATACAAACTTTGCACCCTATTTTACCCCCTTAGGGGTGAAATTTTCCAAAACGCTGAAAGTACTTTCTTTGTATTTAAATAATCTTTCTACAAAGTTTTAGGACTCTAGCTGAAAAAAATAGTTTTCCACATACAAACTTTGCACCCCTATTTTAGCCCCCTATTTTTAGGGGTAGATTTTTTTAAAACGCTGAAAGTACTTAATTTGTATTCTGATGACTAATCTTTCTACAAAGTTTTAAGTCTCTATTTAAAAAAAATATAGTTTCCCCCATACAAAATTTGCACCCCTATTTTACCCCCTTAGGGGTAGATTTTTTTAAAACACTGAATCTAGGTACTTTATTTGTATTCTAATGAATAATTTCTCTACAAAGAGTTTTAAGTCTCTATTTAACTTAAGTCTCTATTTAAAAAAAGTAGTTTTTCCCATACAAACTTTGCACTCTATTTTACCCCTTTAGGGGTAGAATTTTCTAAAACCCTGAAAGATCTTTATTTGTATTCTAATGACTGATCTTTCTACAAAGTTTTAAGTCTCTATTTAAAAAAAAATGTTTCCCCCATACAAACCTTGCACCCCTATTTTACCCCCGTAGGGGTGGAATTTTCCAAAACGCTGAAAGTGTTTCATTTGTATTCTAATAACTAATTTTTCTACAAAGTTTAAGTCTATAGCTCAAAAAAAAAAGGTTCTCCCATACAAACTTTGCACCCCCATTGTACCCCCTTAGGGGTAGTATTTTCAAAAATCCCTTTTTATCCCTAGCCCACGTTATAAAAGCAACATACTGTGCAAAAATCAACTCTCTAAGATTTGTAGTTTCGGCTGTGCGTTGATGAGTGAGTGAGTGAGTGATTGAGTGAATAAGTCAGTCAGGACATAGGCATTTATTATGTACTAGCTGTTGCCCGCGACTTCGTCCGCGTAGAACTTTTTATCGTCTTAGAAAATGATTTCTCTCAATACTAAATTTGAACCCTCTTTTAGGGGATAATTAAAAAAAAAGTTGATGTTCATTTTCTAGTTTGTGAACAAACAGTCTAAAACCAAAGTTAAAAATCTCATACTTTAAAAATGCCTTGAAATACTCAAACTTTGAACCAATTTTAACATTCTTAGGGTATGAATTTGGAAAAACTCTGAAATCAGTTTTGTAGTCTTTTAACGTACAGAATAAGACCGAAGTTAAAAATCTCTTACTCACACTTTAAAATTTTATTGCTCGCCATTTAAAATTTTAACCCCCTTTTAAACCCCCTTAGAGGTTGAATTTTTCTAATCGCTGAAAGAACTTTTTTCGTAAACTTTTAAGTCTCTAGCTCAAAAAAAGTGTTGCCCATACAAAGCTTTCTTAACCCCCTTAGGGGTGGAATTTTCTAAAACTCTGAAAGTACTTTATTATTAATTTTAATAAGTAACATTTTTAATAGTTTTAAGTCTAGTAAAAAAAAAAGTTTTTCCCACACAACACTGGCTACTCTTCTTAAGGATCTTAAGGATCCCCTTAGGGATGGCGTTTTCTAAAACGCTGAAAGTTCTTTTTTAGTATTCTAATAAGTAATCTTTTTGCAAAGTTTTAAGTCTAACTCAAAAAAAAGTGTTGCCCATGCAAAGCTTGCTCTCCTTTTTAACCCTATTAGGGGTGGAATTTTCTAAAACGATTTGTGTTCTTTTTTTGTATTTTAATAAGTAATCTTTCTACAAAGTTTCAAGTCTCTAACTCAAAAACATAAACTTTCCCTAATAAAAACTTTGCACCCCTTTTTAGTTTAGATTTTTTCAAAACGCTGAGTCTTTTTTTTTGTATTTTTATAAGTAATCTTTCTACAAAGATTTAAGTGTCTAGCTCAGAAAAAGTGTTCCCCATACAAACCTTGCACCCTTTTTTAACCCCCTTAGGGAATGATTTTTGTAAAACGCCGAATGTAGTATTTTTCATGTTCTAATAAGTAATTTTTCGTCAAAATTTTAAGTCTCTATAAAAAAAAAATGTTTTTCCCATACAAACTTTGCACCCTATTTTACCCCCTTAGGGGTGAAATTTTCCAAAACGCTAAAAGTACTTTCTTTGTATTTAAATAATCTTTCTACAAAGTTTTAGGACTCTAGCTAAAAAAAATAGTTTCCCACATACAAACTTTGCACCCCTATTTTAGCCCCCTATTTTTAGGAGTAGAATTTTCTAAAACGCTGAAAGTACTTAATTTGTATTCTGATGACTAATCTTTCTACAAAGTTTTAAGTCTCTATTTAAAAAAAATATTGTTTCCCCCATACAAAATTTGCACCCCTATTTTACCCCCTTAGGGGTAGATTTTTTTAAAACACTGAATCTAGGTACTTTATTTGTATTCTAATGAATAATTTATCTACAAAGTTTTAAGTCTCTATTTAAAAAAAAAGTAGTTTTTCCCATACAAACTTTGCACTCTATTTTACCCCTTTAGGGGTAGAATTTTCTAAAACCCTGAAAGTTTTTTATTTGTATTCTAATGACTGATCTTTCTACAAAGTTTTAAGTCTCTATTTAAAAAAAAAAATGTTTCCCCCATACAAACCTTGCACCCCTATTTTACCCCCGTAGGGGTGGAATTTTCCAAAACGCTGAAAGTGTTTCATTTGTATTCTAATAACTAAATTTTCTACAAAGTTTAAGTCTATAGCTCAAAAAAAAAGGTTCTCCCATACAAACTTTGCACCCCCATTTTACCCCCTTAGGGGTAGAATTTTCAAAGATCCCTTTTTATCCCTAGCCCACGTTATAAAAGCAACATACTGTGCAAAAATCAACTCTCTAAGATTAGTAGTTTCGGCTGTGCGTTGATGAGTGAGTGAGTGAGTGATTGAGTGAATAAGTCAGTCAGGACATAGGCATTTATTATGTATAAATAGATAGAAGATAATGAAACTCCCATTCAAATATCTCAAAAAATTATGAAGCTACATCCGTTTTAATGTCGCTTGTTAGAGTGAGAAAACGATGAGGGACTGTGACGTCAATATACTCGAGCGTCATAGTATAAAACAATCGTTTCATATGAAGGTGCGTTTTGCGGAAAAGGGACAGAACATACCCCCTCTTAAAACTTTGGACTCTTATAACTTAATCATTACCTATATAACCTCTTGCTTTGTTTTTTTCTCCATTTGACTATATTTATTTTAAATTCTTTTTCGAGAAAATACATTATGATTATTTACCATATTTTCGATTCCTGAGCTATAACCACGAACTTCGGAATTCAAAAATATTCGGGTATCTCTATCTCTATCGCACTAACCATACTCGAGTGACAGGGATGCAAATATATGAACATTGAGTATCGGTTTTCGTGGTAGCGCCGCAGGTACTTTGGCTGAATGCGCCGAGCGCGTGCCATTGTCATTCAA
Source organism: Epinotia brunnichana (assembly GCA_963854355.1). Lineage (NCBI taxonomy): Eukaryota > Metazoa > Arthropoda > Insecta > Lepidoptera > Tortricidae > Epinotia > Epinotia brunnichana. The sequence goes on along the minus strand of OY977951.1, from coordinate 26,032,893 downwards.
AAAAAACAAATTCGTGTTAATTATATTGTTCAAATTTGTTGATTTCATTTATTGAAATTACGACATAAAACGACATTTGCGCATATAAGTTCTCATATCAGAATCGAATATTTTTTTATGGTTTATATTTTAGCATTTGTCTCGTAAAGGTCTATCGTAGACGGGATTTAAATTATGAATAAGTGAAAGGCAAAGCAATTCCGCCATTTTGACGAAAATTTGACGGTTCTTATAGCTGACAGTTGGAGCAGCGTTTGATTTCAATAAAAATAAATGAAAAATTAAATGAAGTCGTATATTTCGGAAAATTAATTAACTGTCGCAGTCGGATAAAAACTATCCTAAGTTGCAGCTAGAATAATAATGTACCTATATAAAATGTTTCATATTTTTCCGTTCATGGGATGCTGAGAACATTCGAACCGCGCAAAGCTTAGTTTCAAACTGGCTGATTCTTTTTTTAATTTAGAGATTTATTATAAGTGGAGATAAATAGATAGAAGATAATGAAACTCCCATTCAAATATCTCAAAAAATTATGAAGCTACATCCGTTTTAATGTCGCTTGTTAGAGTGAGAAAACGATGAGGGACTGTGACGTCAATATACTCGAGCGTCATAGTAAAAAACAATCGTTTCATATGAAGGTGCGTTTTGCGGAAAAGGGACAGAACATACCCCCTCTTAAAACTTTGGACTCTTATAACTTAATCATTACCTATATAACCTCTTGCTTTGTTTTTTTTCTCCATTTGACTATATTTATTTTAAATTCTTTTTCGAGAAAATACATTATGATTATTTACCATATTTTCGATTCCTGAGCTATAACCACGAACTTCGGAATTCGAAAATATTCGGGTATCTCTATCTCTATCGCACTAACCATACTCGAGTGACAGGGATGCAAATATATGAACATTGAGTATCGGTTTTCGTGGTAGCGCCGCAGGTACTTTGGCTGAATGCGCCGAGCGCGTGCCATTGTCATTAAAAAAAAAATCGTGTTAATTATATTGTTCAAATTTGTTGATTTCATTTATTGAAATTACGACATAAAACGACATTTGCGCATATAAGTTCTCATATCAGAATCGAATATTTTTTTATGGTTTATATTTTAGCATTTGTCTCGTAAAGGTCTATCGTAGACGGGATTTAAATTATTAATAAGTGAAAGGCAAAGCAATTCCGCCATTTTGACGAAAATTTGACGGTTCTTATAGCTGACAGTTGGAGCAGCGTTTGATTTCAATAAAAATAAATGAAAAATTAAATGAAGTCGTATATTTCGGAAAATTAATTAACTGTCGCAGTCGGATAAAAACTATCCTAAGTTGCAGCTAGAATAATAATGTACCTATATAAAATGTTTCATATTTTTCCGTTCATGGGATGCTGAGAACATTCGAACCGCGCAAAGCTTAGTTTCAAACTGGCTGATTCTTTTTTTAATTTAGAGATTTATTATAAGTGGAGATAAATAGATAGAAGATAATGAAACTCCAATTCAAATATCTCAAAAAATTATGAAGCTACATCCGTTTTAATGTCGCTTGTTAGAGTGAGAAAACGATGAGGGACTGTGACGTCAATATACTCGAGCGTCATAGTAAAAAACAATCGTTTCATATGAAGGTGCGTTTTGCGAAAAAGGGACAGAACATACCCCCTCTTAAAACTTTGGACTCTTATAACTTAATCATTACCTATATAACCTCTTGCTTTGTTTTTTTTCTCCATTTGACTATATTTATTTTAAATTCTTTTTCGAGAAAATACATTATGATTATTTACCATATTTTCGATTCCTGAGCTATAACCACGAACTTCGGAATTCGAAAATATTCGGGTATCTCTATCTCTATCGCACTAACCATACTCGAGTGACAGGGATGCAAATATATGAACATTGAGTATCGGTTTTCGTGGTAGCGCCGCAGGTACTTTGGCTGAATGCGCCGAGCGCGTGCCATTGTCATTCAAAAAAAACAAATTCGTGTTAATTATATTGTTCAAATTTGTTGATTTCATTTATTGAAATTACGACATAAAACGACATTTGCGCATATAAGTTCTCATATCAGAATCGAATATTTTTTTATGGTTTATATTTTAGCATTTGTCTCGTAAAGGTCTATCGTAGACGGGATTTAAATTATTAATAAGTGAAAGGCAAAGCAATTCCGCCATTTTGACGAAAATTTGACGGTTCTTATAGCTGACAGTTGGAGCAGCGTTTGATTTCAATAAAAATAAATGAAAAATTAAATGAAGTCGTATATTTCGGAAAACTAATTAACTGTCGCAGTCGGATAAAAACTATCCTAAGTTGCAGCTAGAATAATAATGTACCTATATAAAATGTTTCATATTTTTCCGTTCATGGGATGCTGAGAACATTCGAACCGCGCAAAGCTTAGTTTCAAACTGGCTGATTCTTTTTTTAATTTAGAGATTTATTATAAGTGGAGATAAATAGATAGAAGATAATGAAACTCCCATTCAAATATCTCAAAAAATTATGAAGCTACATCCGTTTTAATGTCGCTTGTTAGAGTGAGAAAACGATGAGGGACTGTGACGTCAATATACTCGAGCGTCATAGTAAAAAACAATCGTTTCATATGAAGGTGCGTTTTGCGGAAAAGGGACAGAACATACCCCCTCTTAAAACTTTGGACTCTTATAACTTAATCATTACCTATATAACCTCTTGCTTTGTTTTTTTTCTCCATTTGACTATATTTATTTTAAATTCTTTTTCGAGAAAATACATTATGATTATTTACCATATTTTCGATTCCTGAGCTATAACCACGAACTTCGGAATTCGAAAATATTCGGGTATCTCTATCTCTATCGCACTAACCATACTCGAGTGACAGGGATGCAAATATATGAACATTGAGTATCGGTTTTCGTGGTAGCGCCGCAGGTACTTTGGCTGAATGCGCCGAGCGCGTGCCATTGTCATTAAAAAAAAAAATCGTGTTAATTATATTGTTCAAATTTGTTGATTTCATTTATTGAAATTACGACATAAAACGACATTTGCGCATATAAGTTCTCATATCAGAATCGAATATTTTTTTATGGTTTATATTTTAGCATTTGTCTCGTAAAGGTCTATCGTAGACGGGATTTAAATTATTAATAAGTGAAAGGCAAAGCAATTCCGCCATTTTGACGAAAATTTGACGGTTCTTATAGCTGACAGTTGGAGCAGCGTTTGATTTCAATAAAAATAAATGAAAAATTAAATGAAGTCGTATATTTCGGAAAATTAATTAACTGTCGCAGTCGGATAAAAACTATCCTAAGTTGCAGCTAGAATAATAATGTACCTATATAAAATGTTTCATATTTTTCCGTTCATGGGATGCTGAGAACATTCGAACCGCGCAAAGCTTAGTTTCAAACTGGCTGATTCTTTTTTTAATTTAGAGATTTATTATAAGTGGAGATTAGTTCAGAAAATGTTAGAAGATGTTTTGTAAATAGACACACGGTTTTTTTACATCGCTAGCGTCATCTACTGAAAATTCAGCAGTACAGCAAACCAATTTATTTTTCAGGGCGGCGCTAACAGTGGATTTGGCGTCGCGTCCACCAGGAGCGCATAGCATTGATGTAGTTATATTTCAGCAGTTTCAGTTAAGGAACGAAACAGCTATTTCTGAAACCAAAGGGCGGTGTCACGCGAGTGACAGAGATATCTGTATTTTCGTAGTCGGTCTTATACTAATACGGTTTTTGTGATACGTCGTGCTAAAAATACCATGTTTAGGGAAGCGTTATCTAAACTCTACGTGGCTATCACATGCTTCGTAGCCAGCGTTTTGATGAAACAATATTTAAGTTTGTTTGGTCCTAACCTAACCACACGGCCCGGGTGCTATTAGGAATCCCGTTCTTAAATATAATAATATTCTAATCTTATATTATAAATAAAATAAAAAGCCTTTATTTACAGGCATTCGCTCTTTTTAAATTTTTTCGTGTCTGTTTGCCTCCTCCAGCCTTCTCCACTCGTTCCGATCTTGTGCAACCCTGTTCCAGGTGCATCCTGCCACTTGCCTTATGTCGTCTTCCCATCTCTTCTGGGGCCTCCCCTTCTTTCTCTTTCCCTCTCTGGGTTACCATTGGGTGACCCGTTTGCTCCACTTGTCTGCGCCTCGGATAATGTGTCCGATTTGAGCCTTTTGACCTTTGTTGAGATGTCTTGTACTTTCGTCTTATGTCTTATCTCCGCGTTTCTCAACCGGTCGGATTTCCGGACGCCGAGCATGCTCCTTTCCATGGCGCGTTGAGAACACGCTAGTTTGGAGAATGTAGCTTTTGTCAGGGCCCAGGTTTGGCTTCCATACATTAGTACAGGCAGGATACATGTGTTGAATACTTTACCTTTTGTCTTTGTTAGGAGAGCTTTATCTTTAAAGACTTCTTTTAAGGACCAGTATCTTTTCCACCCATTTGCTGTCCTTCTTTCCAGTTCCTTGGTTATGGTTTCTTTAGGCGATATTATCTGTCCCAGGTAAATATATTCGTCCACATATTCTACTAACTTCCCTTCTATGTTGATGTTGTTCTTCTTGCCATTTGTCATCGTCTTTGTTTTATCCAGATTGAGTAATAAACCCACTGTCTTGCTATTTATAGCTATATCATTTATCATTTTGTTGAGTTCTTCAGAGTCTTTAGCAAACAGTACAACGTCATCTGCAAATCTTAGGTGGGTTAGTTGGCGACCATCTATCTATATTGAGGCCGTAATGGTTCCAGTTTAAATCTCTGAAAACCATTTCTAGAACAGCTGAGAACAGTTTTGGAGATAGGGGGTCTCCTTGCCTTACTCCTTTTTGTATGCTGAAAGTCTCGCCTTTTCTATCCAATTCTATGCGTGATGTACTTTGTTCGTATATGTTGCTGATTAATCTGATGTACTTGTGTTCTATGCCCTGGCTCTTCAATGCCTTCCAGATCTTGTCGTGAATGAGAGAGTCGAATGCTTTGCTATAGTCGATGAATGCAATGTACTCGTAGTATATAAATAAGATTGTATTCCTTGTATTTTTGGATAACCTGTCTGACAGCATGAATGTGGTCGAGCACTGAGAAACCTCTCCTGAAGCCTGCTTGTTCTTCTGGTTGTTCTTCGTCCAATCTTGTCTCGATACCTTTTAATAAATTTTTTGCAAAGATCTTGTATAGATTGGACATGAGACTAATGGGCCTGTAGTTACTGATATCATGTTGGTCCCCTTTCTTATACTCATACTCATACTCATTTATTCATAAAATATAAAAATTTACATGTCAAAAATAGAATTATAATATGTCAAATGAATTTGATTATTCAACTAGTATAACATAACAATATTTAGGTATGAGTAACAAAATGTCAAAATTAGAATTATAATATGTAAAATGAATTTGATTATTCAATTAATATAGCATAACAATATTTAGGTATGAATAACAAAATGTCAACATTATACAATGATTAAAATTATTATTATTACAAATATTTTATATACATTATACTCCTTAAAATTATAAAAAGCTTTATCACTTTTATCAGTCAGCCATTTTTTTAGCTTATTAAGAAATGTCGCATCATTTTCAATATCTTTCAATTCGGAGGGTAATTTATTGTAATAGATACCCGGCCCTACTACAGACATTATTTTTGTTTATTTCATAAGTCGACAACATGTCGACTTATGAAATACTTATAAAATATATATTAGTATTATATTGATTAGTATTATTATTAATACTAATCTTATATTAGGTATGCGTAAATTATCTACACGTCATGATGCTATATTACTAAATACAGTATCATCTTAGAATGTGGAAAATACACATAAATAAAGAGTGGGGTTCGATAGACCGGTTTAGGTCATATTTTCTACACTACCTACTCTCTCGTCTTACTCGTCTACACTAACATAGATAAATTATATAATAACTGCCACTTCACTGTCAAATTTACTAACAATCTATGGATTTGAATTGTCTGAAAATAGAGGATTTTTATTTTTCTTTATTATTTTTATTTTATTACACTTTGTGAGTCGCGAGTCTTTTATTCGGTTTTTTTTTAAATTATACCTATTCCAAATAAAACCGGTCAAGTGCGAGTCTGTCTCGCGCGCCGAGGGTTCCGTACAAACTTTCACTTACGCTTTATTAAGAAAAAATCTATATTGGTTTTTCAGAGATAATTCTTTTTCAAGTCAACCAATTTCGATAATTCTTTTTTTATTTGCTAGCTAGATGGTACTTTCAGAATACTTTCATACGAATTGGAAGGAAAAAAATTCAACACAAATTCATCCCCTAAGAGTTTTAAAAGGGGCTTTAAAGTTTGTGTATTTCAAGACATTTTTAAAGTATGAGATTTGTAACTTCGGTTTTAACTAGACAGTTCGTTCACAAACTCTGCTATGGGAAATTAGAACCCAGTTTCTTATTGAAAATAGTGTCACTAGAGTGTCACCTACTTGATAGCTGGCGAACTCTCTGAAGCTGTAGCGAATGCTAGGCTAGGCTGTCAAGTTATTTCAAAATTCGCCGTATTATCATAAGATATCAGTAACCTAGGGGTATTATCAGATATCATAAGATATCAGTACCTAACCTAGACGGCGGTATTTGGAGTCGATGAGACGGGGTTCAAACCCTGCGACCGACGCACTTTTTGTATGTTTTAACATTCAAAGAAAAGTATCGGCAGAAGAGATGGCGCCTGTACGCAAGCATTAAATGTTTCTCAATTTGGTCGAGTTGCCTGTCTATCTCAGTATGTATATTGTAGTCTTTGCACAAACTAGAAAGTAAATTTCAAAGTATTTTTAAATTTATCACCTAAAAGAGGGTTCAAAGTTTGTATTGAGAGCTATCATTTTCTAAGGCGATAACAAGTTCTACGCGGACGAAGTCGTGGGCAACAGCTAGTGAACAATAACTTCATTTTCTTACTTCTCGTTTTCTGAAATACTCCGAAAAAACATGATATCCGCACTTTCGAACACGCACTTCCATCTCGCTCACGCGTATGCTCAGTGAGAGGGAGAGAAGACCATGTATGAACGTGCGGAGCCTTAATAAAGACTTTTTTTAAACAAAGAAACTTCCTTAATAAAAACAATTTATTTATTTTGGCTCCAGTTAAGTCCACTATTATTTAAGATTTCGGCCGGCTCTGGCCCGTCCGCCGCTGGGCCCTCCGTGGCAGCGCCGCGCGTGAGCTGGCGGCGGTGTTGGAGGTCTTCGTCAGCGCCTAGAAAATAGGGTTAGAAACGTCAAACATCAGTTAATTCTGGCTCCAGTTCAGTCCACTATTTGTGGCATAGCATCACGGCATTCAGCCATGAGGGTCGTAACGCACAGACAGCGGTGGTGGCGCGGTGCGGTGCGGTGCGGAGGCGGTACCGGTTGTAATGAAAAGACCCCCACAGAATACCGCGCCGCGCCGCGTCCTGCCGCGGTACTCTGTGCGGACCCTTTCATATCGTCGGGTGACAAGCAAAACTCACTAAGTAACAAATACCTACTTAAATCAAAGATCGTATCTTGATATCGACTACGTAGCGAGATACGATGTTTTGAAGAGCAGTGACAGTTTTGGTAGTGACTTTTGCTTGTCACCCGACGTTATTAGCTCGAACATTACAACCGGTACCGCCTCCGCACCGCACCGCGCCGCACCGCCCCCGCTTTCAGTGCGTTTCGGCCTTTAAAATTATTTAAAATTGGTAATTCAATCCTATTTCTTTATTTCGGACATACATACTCGTACTATCCATAGAGTGTTAGTAAACATATAAAATACTTAATCTAGTGTTAGTATTGATAATTAGATTTTTAAATTATTATATTTATCAAATGTCAGACACACCTACTAAAAATCCATTTAGGCAAATTACACAGCAAGATATCAAAAGCGGCCAAGTGCGAGTCGGACTCGCACATGAAGGGTTCCGTAAAATAAATTGCGGTTTACGATTTATGACGTATTAAAAAAAAACTGCTTACTAAATCTCGTTCAAACTAATTGTCGGTGGAAGTTTGCATGGTAATGTACATCTTATATTTTTTTTAGTTTTATCATTCTCTTATTTTAGAAGTTACAGGACATACGTTTTACCACTTTGGAAGTGTCTCTCGCGTAAACTATTCAGTTTAGAAAAAAATGATATAAGAAACCTTAATATCATTTTTTAATATCTATTCATAGATTCCCCACACTTATGGGTTTGATGAAAAAAAAAATTTTACTTAATTACTTAATGTTTTTTTTTTCGATTTTTGTGTAAAAATCTTAATGCGGTTCACATAATACATCTACTTACCAAGTTTCAATAGTATAGCTCTTATAGCTTTGGAAAAAAGTGGCTGTGACATACGGACGGACAGACAGACAGACAGACATGACGAATCTATAAGGGTTCCGTTTTTTGCCATTTGGCTACGGAACCCTAATAATGAACACAGTCTATATAAAAAATTGCACTATGCTTTTAATTTGGTCGGACCAATATGTTTTGATATCGGACAATCAAACCTGTCAACAATTTCCAGGTATCAGCCGGAAGTGGGCAAGCTCCCGGCCCGCCTGGCGTCTGCGGGCCAGGAGCTCTCGCTTCCTTGAGTCTTCTCATTTCTTCATCTTGGTTATTTTCTTTTCTGTAAAAAGCGAACAGAACACATTGAAATCAATAATATTAATATGTTTGTATTGTGTAATATATGTCTAAACGGTCTGAAGATGTGACGGTGCATTTTTTAGGCGGCTGTTAATAGTCTTCGTCTAAAGAGAAGGTCATCAACAAGTCATTAAACATTATACATTTTATCTATATGTGTCTGTATCAATTTAAACTGCTAATTCCAATTCCATGTAATATTTAAAATAACTGATTAGTGTTTAAGTATAATTTAGCTGTGCCCTAGCAGGGTTCATGTTCTGAACAATATTGTTACACCCTAAGACCCCCTGTACAACATGATAACGCAATAAATGAATTATGAATAAATCCTCACCTATCAACCAGTGACCCATGCTATGCGAACTTAGAACTTAATGCAAATCCAGTTTCTTATTGAAAATAGTGTCACTAGAGCTAGAGTGTCACCTACTTGATAGCTGGCGAACTCTCTGAAGCTGTAGCGATTGCTAGGCTAGGTTGTCAAGGTATTTCGAAATTCGCCTAGGGGTATAGACGGCGGTATTTGGAGTCGATGAGTCGGGGTTCAAACCCTACGATCGACGCACTTTTTGTATGTTTTGTACATTGAAAGAAAAGTTTTAAGTATCGCAGAAGAGATGGCACCTGCCATGCCTTCTCAATTTGGTCGAGTTGCCTGTCTATCTCAGAATGTATATTGTAGTCTTTGCAGTGACCGACGCGTTGAAACTGAAATAAAACAAACGCGAGCGTGACATTGACATTCAAACATGGAACAAAAAAAATTCAAAAATTCGACTAACTGCCAGTCATCTAATATAATCGATTATTTATTTATTAATTAACAATTCGATTACAATTTTTTCTACTCCTGTACCGTTATCTGTCATTAATATAGGCTGTAGCTCAAATTTAATGACACCAATAATAAGTCGTCGGAAAACTCTATGCTCTATTCTATGGCCCAAAAACGCACTTTTTCATAAAAGCACTGTTTAACTTTTTTTTAATCGGCCGCTACGGTGGTGCCAACTTCATAAACAAATATTTCGAAATAAAAGTACCTATTTATTCACGATTTAAAATTTGTATATTATAAATTATTTACTCATCATCATCATCATCATCTATTGTGAGTTAAATTAAATGTTTTATAAATACTTGGTATTATTTATGAAAATAAACAGATCGAATTCGGTCCGGGTCCGGATTCGTTTTGGTTCGGATGGCAAGTGAAAACAAATTAAAAACAAAACAAACCATAAACAAGAGATGTCACTTTTCCGATTTCCCACCAAAATACTTCAAAATGAAAAGACGAAAGATGATATTTATTAGTCCTAAACTATTAAGATTTTATTCGTGTTTGTGAAGACAAAAGTGTAGGTACGTTTCTTTTAAAATGGTCTAAGAAATTAGTAACTGCGCTCCTGAAGAAATTGCGTGAGTAGCAAAAGTACGAATAGAAAACTTGCTGCCTGAAAAGTCTAACTATTCTGTAGTCTGCTATATTTAAAATTTGTCGTAGAAAAAGACCACCAAGACGTATGCAACGGTGTATAACTGCTCTAAAAAACGCTTGTGGCGTCTTTAATGGGGAATGGATGATTTTTTTTGAAATGCCTGATATTTTTTTTGGTGATCTGATAGGAATAATCTTCCTTAGCACCAGAAAAAAATTGCAGACTTTTCAGATGCGTCAATTATTTTTGAAAAATATAAACAGTTTCCACACTTACGTTTTGGGTTTAGGACGGCAAATAAGACACTTTGCTTGATCCGTCTCATATTACAAAGAAATATCTTAAAAATCTGTGGTAAACTGACACTGGCAATGATATTAACAGCTGCAGCAGCTGTATTTGTCATTGCCAGGGTCAGATATTTAAAATATTTTTTGTAATTTGAGACGGATCAAGGAAACTGTCTCATTCGCCGTCCTAACCCCAAAACGTAAGTGACTAAACTGTTTATATTTTTCAAAAATAATTGACGCAGCTGACATGTCTGCAACTTTTTTCTGGTGCTAAGGAAGGTTATTCCTATCACCAAAAAAATAATCAGGCACTTCTAAAATTTTCATCCATTCCCCTTTGCGATGCTCGCCAAGGCTCGCATCGCAACCCACGCCACTCGCGTTTTAAGACCCGTCTTATACAACAGTTGCATAAAGTACTATAAAAGGACATATTTTTAAAGAAGTTTTGTTTTAACTTTGTCTTGATACAAACCCTACATAATGTAACTTCGAAAAAGCTCAAGTTATAAGCAGTGTTCACTATTTACTATTATTATCCGTAACACTACGTGAGTTTCATGTGTTTATGTTAAATCCTTGTCACTCATTTCGAAACTTGTCACACCTTATAGTCTATCTCTTATATGTTGTACATTGTATTATACACTTCCGCCAACCCTTCCGCAGCGACCTACCCCAACCGCACGCACACATAAACACACATGTGCGTGCGATCTCCTCTGCCATGCTGCTCGCCTGGTACATATGTGACTGCAAAAACTCACATGCTCCAAAACCGTGATACGTGTCATACATGTGTGTGACGTGCTCATGGTGCAAACACTTCTGTGGCACTGAGGATTGGTCTGGGTCACACTATGTGTGTAATATGACATGTGTATGTATGTGATACATGATGTGATGTGTAGGTTGTGTAGTTAGTAGTCAACTATCACAGGCTATTTAAATGTGCGAATGTGTATGTTTAAAGATATATTAACCGTGTATTTATAAAGTGGTGGTGGTGGTTTTGGTGGTGGTGGGGTGTATTTAATTGACATTAATAATGACATGTAATATGTATAATATTATAAAAAAAATACTTATGAGTCTTATGACTTATGCCACATCATAATAATTATTATAATTTTTTTCTAATACTTATTTATGCAGGTACTAAAATTATCCACAATTAATTACATACTGGTTGCAACTGCTGCAAGTAAAGTAGCTATTTTTTGGGGTGGCAATTTCGATATAGACCCAGTAACACATGTAAATCTTTATCTCGTGTGGTTTATGCCACCCTAGTAGGAACTTTCGTTTGGGACATCACATGACGGCATCCATTTTATGACACAGCAAGGTCAGCGAACCCGATCACAACAGTTTTGAAGAATTTACAATACACAATTGTTTTCTACTCAATAAATGCAATGAATTCGGGTATAATTTGCATTACACAATTATTAATTTAATTATTTAGCCACTCACTTGCTTTTGGATTTAAAAAAAGGTAGTCTAAATTGCTTTCAATTTATTTTTATCAAGGAAGCCCATATTTTGCTTGGCAACCACAATTGCCAGAAGCAATTTAGGGGTGCACGAAATCGGTAACTGTGGTTGCCACAAGCAAGTGAGTGGTTATATGATTTGTTTACCTATGAAATTTGAATAATACATACATACAATGCGAATCGAAAGCGTCCCTACCGTTTTAAATTAGCAAACTTCCAGCACCTGAGCGTCAGTATTTTTTCCACAGGAGTTTTTATAAATCCAACTTGATTGGACGCCATGCCACCATTCAAGCGATCTTCACGTAATTATTAATACACATTTAATTAGGTGACATTTTTAATTGAGAAACGTTTAAAACGAAATAATAACTAAACTATATCGTATGTAGTTATATCAATTTAAGATCAAGAGGTGGTATTGACATTAGAGATCCGCCCAGATCTGTGGCGTAGGGCGCCGCCTACATCCCATTGTCTTAGACGTCAAATACTAGGACAATATAAGTAAGCAAGAGTAGAAAAGGGCGGGTTCAGTCGATGCAATATTTGGCAAGGGGTGTGAGCGTCAAACCAATCAATATTGGCCACATGCATAAAATGTGTGCGGGGCTCTTGACGAGAGGGACAGATAGTCTAAGGGCGGGTTGCACGAACTTTACGATTACATACCGATCAACGTTAAATTAAATATGGCGCCGGCAGCTGTCATTCCATGGTAACTTGTCAAACTTTCCATACATTCTGATTTTAACGAACAGCAACCCTAATAATGTACGGTCGGCCTCGCAACGACGCAAGGGGCTTAACACCTACATATGTACCGTGTCGCATTAAACGTCATGTTAAACTGCCATATGAAGTTGTCAAACGAGTGAAAACGACAATTACTTATAGGTGTTCAGCAACTTATGTGGCTGACAGTCTCAGAATTAGTGTATGTTCCGTTCAGTGGTGTTATGTAAATAATTAAAAACTAAATAATAACTAAAATACATCGTATGTGACGACGTCGTTGAAGGCGGGCAGTGCGGCCGCTGCTGCTGAAGTTGCAAAGCACCGCAAATACGCATCCTTACCTTAGTTAACAATTACGTATTTGCGGCGTTCGCCGTGGAGACCGGAGGCATTAAACCTGTTCAAAAATAGTAGTTTATGTGACTGTACATAATGAAGGGCATTAATTAATAATAACATCACACGAGTGTTTTAATGCCTAATTATATACAGTTACATACACTGCTTTATCTATCCACATATCATAAGCCTCCATGATGCATTCACAAGCCGCATATTAAGACCGGCATCGCGGCGCTGTTTTCTGGCAGCTGTCATAGTTTTTTTTTTAATTCAGAGACAAACTAGAGTCTGCTCTAACTATCAAATCGTTCGATATCTTGTCAAATTTGTATGCAAAAAATTTGTAAAATGCTCATCCACTCCACTGGTGACCATAGAGCTGGCTCGTTCCTTGCTGAACGCATTGGCATTGCCATTCAGCGGGGTAACGCAGCCAGCTTTATGGGCACCCTACCAAGTGTGGCGGTAAATATAGTGTAGGCCCCATAGGTTAAGTTAGTTTTAGTCATGTACAATATTTGTTAAAATTAAATATTTTGAATAAATAATAAAATATATTTACGATACAATAAAAAATATTATATAAATTGGTTTATACATATTTAATAAAACTTTAAATATAATTCATACTTATAAATTGGAAGTTTAGAATTCCAGCTATAACATACGTATAATGATGATAACTATCCATAAAGCTTACGCAAACACACACTAACTACTTAAATACACAAAACAAATAAGTTACAAGCTACCACACCCCACTTCCCTCTATTTTCTGCAAATATTCCACGATTGAGCTTGATTGTACTGCACTAGATTCAAATAACTGTTCCTTTTCTGTAGAAGAAAAATAAATCACTCGTTGCTGATATAGAAGAAAAGGGGCCGAAGGGAAATAATAGATACATTATTATGCTGTATGCTAATATTGCTAATGTGTCCAATATTGTATATACAGCCCCGCCATGAAAAGATTATTGACATTAGCGATGTGCAAAGTCTCCTAAAACCCACATCACAAATCAATTATTATGATGGGTTTGGGCTGAATGGGGATGGGTGGGAGGGATAATTAATTGTTCTTATAACGTTTAACTTTAAATCAATAAACTAGTCACTAACCAGTTTATAATTTATTTATATTACAGGTGATCGGGTTCCCCAATACATACACATTCCTGAAGTACGAGCACAGCAAGCAGAGGCGCACGTACAGTGACGGCGTGCGGGCTCTCATCAAGGACAGGAGGGTAAGGTACTGGTGTGTATGTGAGTGTGTGTATGGCTGAGTGTACCTACACGTACGGTCCTGAAGTACGAGCACGGCAAGCAGGCTCTCATCAGGGACATGAGGGTAAGGTACTAGTGTGTATGTGAGTGTGTGTATGGCTGAGTGTACCTACACGTACGGTCCTGAAGTACGAGCACGGCAAGCAGGCTCTCATCAGGGACAGGAGGGTAGGGTACTGGTGTGTGTGTGAGTGTGTGTATGGCTGAGTGTACCTACACGTACTGTCCTGAAGTACGAGCACGGCAAGCAGACTCTCATCACGGACAGGAGGGTAGGGTACTGGTGTGTGTGTGAGTGTGTATATGGCTGAGTGTACCTACACGTACTGTCCTGAAGTACGAGCACGGCAAGCAGACTCTCATCAGGGACAGGAGGGTAAGGTACTGGTGTGTGTGAATGTGTGTATGGCTGAGTGTACCTACACCTACGGTCCTGAAGTACGAGCACGGCAAGCAGATTATCATCTCATCACGGACGGGAGGGTAAGGTATGGTGTGTGTGAGTGTACATGCATGGACCTGAAGTACGAGCACAGCAAGCAGGCTCTCATCATGGACAGGAGGGTAAGGTACTACTGTGTATGTCTGTGTGTATGTCTGAGTGCACACGGTCCTGAAGTAACTACGAGCACAGCAAGCACTCTCATCAGTCTCATCACGGACAGTAGGGTAAGGTACTGCTGTGCCTGTGTGTATGTCTGAGTACACGGTCCTGAAGTAACTACGAGCACAGCAAGCAGGCTCTCATCACGGACAGGAGGGTAAGGTACTACTGTTTCTGTGTGTACGTCTGAGTGTACACGGTCCTGAAGTAACTACGAGCACAACAATCAGGCTCTCATCTAGAACAGGAGGGTAAGGTACTACTGTTTATGTGTGTACGTCTGAGTGTACACGGTCCTGAAGTAACTACGAGCACAACAATCAGGCTCTCATCTAGGACAGGAGGGTAAGGTACTACTGTGAGTCTAGTGTGTATGTATATATAGTTGATACTTACAGTTTCTTTAATAAAATGCCTGCACGGCTATCACAAGACGGACCGCGAGCTCTCTCGATTTTTCTCGCACCATACCTCTCTTTCTAAAGTTTCTAATAAGAGAGAGACGGATAGTGCGAGAAATATCGAGAGAGCTCGCGCGCCATCTTGTGATAGCCGTACTGGGACAGATAAACACTTAAACAGACCGACATGACGAAATAATGAGGGTTCCGCTTTTGCTAGTTTGGCTACGGAACCCGCTACGGAAGGTAAACAGTTAACCAAATAGTTATTTCAGATAAGATGGGCTGAACAACTTTTTTCCAAATCACGAGTGAAACGGTACCCAACCCCCGACCCGGACGAGTCCCTGGAACGAGAGAAAAGGATAGACACAAGCAATGCGCCCCAAACCGAAAAGAGACGGAAGAGGGAGGTCGACCGGCCTCTATTCAATGACGAACTCTGGGGAGAAGAGTGGTATTTGGTGCGTTATTATTGCATTATATATAAATAAATGTGTATCATCATCATCATCATCATGTCAACCGAAAGACGTCCACTGCTGGACATAGGCCTCCCCCAAAGAGAGCCACAATGGCCGGTCCTGCGCCACCCGCATCCAGCGACCTTTACCAGATCATCAGTCCACCTTGTGGGGGGCCTACCCACGCCGCGCCTTGCGGTACGTGGTCGCCACTCGAGAACCTTTCCGCCCCAACGGCCATCGGTTCTACGTGCAATGTGCCCCGCCCATTGCCACTTAAGTTTAGCAATAAATGTGTATGGGTATGAGTATTCTCATCATCCTCCTATCGTTCCCAGTTGTATCCTGAAGGAGCCTGGGGTCCGCTTTGGCATCTTATCCTGAGATGTGGCGTAGGCACTAGTTTTACGACTGACCTTCCAAACCAGAGGGAAAATTAGACCTTGTTTGGACTACACAGGTTGCCCACGATGTTTTCCTTCAACGAAAAGCTGTGTTAAATATCAAATGATACTTACCTTTAAAACATAAATAAATAAATAAATAATAAATAAATATTATGGGACAATCTTACACAAATCAACCTAGGCCCACGGTAAGCTCAGTAAGGCTTGTGTTGTGGGTACTAGGCGATGATATAAATAATAGATAAATACATATAGATACTTATATACATATATAACATCCATAACTCAGGAACAAATATTCGTGATAAACACACAAATAAATGCCCTGACCGGGATTCGAACCCGGGACCTCCAGCTTCGTAGGCAGAGTCACTACCCACTGGGCTACGGAGGCCGTTTTTTGAAAAACCCAGATCCTTCAATTATTCATGTAAAAAGATTTATGAATATTCATCAAACCTAGTATTCTTACCTAGAATGCCGTTAAAATTCGTTTGTCACTTTGACGTTTGTGTCCGAGAGCAAGTGACATTTACAATGCACTTGCTCTGAATGTGATACAATACAAGTGCTCAGTTATTTATGATACAAGTGCGGAAAGTAGGTAATACCCAACGAGTAGCGATGACCAAAAACACGACCGTTAGGGAATGTTTTTGATCGACACGAGTTGGGAATTACCTATCCGCACGTGTACCATACAAAATTGTACAATGCATCATGCGAGGAAATAAAAAAATATGCATAAAAGGTGAAATGTTAATTGTCACGACATCGCACAGTATGCGGGAATATTGGCCTGAAATCCATTCCCGCACGGGCTGTCCCACCCCACCCCGGCGCCGCCGTGCTGGCATACACCACTTCCCGTGTTTATGTTGCACCATATAAAGGGGCACATTCAGAGCAAGTGCATTGTAAAACATATTTTAGCTAACAGAGGTTTGGTAAGTTTTATGGACAACGAGGTTAAAGTTTATATTAATGTCATGCAAATCACGAAAGTCAAAAATGTCACACGCGCTTTTCACACATCATTATAAGATAAGTAGGTACAGTACAGAGGCTCTAGTATAAGATAAGTAGGTACAGTACAGAGGCTCTAGTATAAGATAAGTAGGTACAGTACAGAGGCTCTAGTATAAGATAAGTAGGTACAGTACAGAGGCTCTAGTATAAGATAAGTAGGTACAGTACAGAGGCTCTAGTATAAGATAAGTAGGTACAGTACAGAGGCTCTAGTATAAGATAAGTAAGTACAGTACAGAGGCACAGTAAGTTTCGTCGATACAATACGTTTTCGAACGCATTTGCGTTTAGTTTCAATGTGTATGGCAACGCGAACAGCGCCTCTGGTGGTAACTATTAGGAACTACGCGTTGCTATACAAATTGAAGCTAAACGCAAACACGTTCGAAAACGTATATGTATCGATAATACCCTAAGAACTTTACGGTTTCGCTCTATGAAAACACAACAATATATCAATATCAGCCATATTTTTGCATCAAAAAATAGGTTGGGTAATTTGACTAAATATTCATTAATAATCCACCTACATTTAATACCGATACGGTAAAAAATAATGAAAAGTAATCTTCATAAATTCCCTAAAATTCAGGCGAAAATGGTAACTTTCTTAACTTTATAATTGACTACGTCTATAATATACGTTCTTTGGGATACGCGCATAATCCACTTATTTTTGTTAATGAATAAACCTTTCTATAGGCCAGATGAAATTCAATATTATCTCAAGGTCGTAAATATTTAATTAAAATGCCGTTATTTCCTGATGCATATATTTTAGGATTCAGTTAGTAAGTCTCCAAATTTGTGTATTCAAACATGTTTTCATTATAAAAATACTGATAGCATTTTTGCTTGCGGGTTAGTTTTTTTCCTAACTTCCTTGATTTCAATAGTAAAACTTGTTTAAAATAACATATAAAAGCCGTATACAAATAATTAGCCTGATATTGAATTATTTCCAAAAAAACCGTAATTTTCTCAGGGTATAAAACGTATACTAGAGCTACAGGTGATTGTTTAAGTCGGTACAGTGCGTTGTGACTTGCACCAGCGGACACCTATGATGCTTAGCAAAAAAATTATGTTTCAGCAAGACTCACGAAACGTCCGCGGGCTACCCCGAGTACCCCGACTAGACCTAAACGTGCTACCCGTGTACGCTATGGGGTATACCGGTCGCGGTGTGCGCGTTTCCGTACTAGATGATGGAATTGAACATAACCACACGGACCTGCGCGGCAACTACGTAAGTACCATGCTTTCCTGGTACAGGAAAAGCGTTACCGGCATCAGTTATCTGGTCTAAATACTAATTTGGTCTCGGGCGAGATCATGGAGAATGTGATCGCAGTGACGTATACATTGCGCGAACTACTAGTGTTCTATGTTGCCTTAGTACCGGAGGAGTGCTGGTGGCACCCTTGCTCGACCTAGATTACACATTGCTTGCGTGTGAGTTGCGTGTGCTTTCTTCTCGCTACCTGACGCTACTGTGCCCACTGACTGTCCCGAACTACGAAAAGCGACGATATTGAACTACGTAAGTGTTATGCAGTCCTAGTAAGGCGGAGGGGTTCGTAGCACCAGTTAGTTACCCGCAAGCGCAATCTGCGTGTTACAACGGTTACAGCCGAGCCGTTACAGCTGTAAGTACAAGTGATGCCAGCGTTGATGGAAAATAATTCATTTATGCCATAGCAACCCGCATAGTTCTTAAGTGTTTTAATTACTAGTAATAAACATTTTCCACACACTAAAATTGGATATTATAAAAAAGATGCAGTTATATGATGTTCAAAAATTGCATTTGGTTTTATACTCGCAGCGCAGCAGTCACAAAACATCCAATCCCCGTTGCCTTCACGCGATCATAGAGGGCGTGGAGCACACGATTGACGGCGGCGTACACTTACAATAAATTCACGCGAGTAAACTCCGTAGGCGCCATGCTACCCTGGTAGCGATGAGGTGGACGCAGCGCCCGCGATGGGGTTCACGGGCGCGTTGCGGCGTTGCGCAACTTGCGCACCATTTTGATGAATAAGGACACTTATTAATTATGATTGCCTGGTAGTGGGGACAAGTATGGTGAATATGCGAAGCACTGATTCGTTTCGTATTGAACAAAGATAATTAAGACAAGGAAGATTGCTCACTCCATACAATGCTACTAGTCACACGTAAATCTTATTATCGTCGCCGGTACCTCGTAGTTCCCCTTATTATTTTAGATGGAGTTGCTTTCAATGTAAGCGGTGAAGCAGGCTGTTAAGTAGTCACCCCTAACATAAGATTCAAAATTTCGGGCCGGGCGGCCATTTGATTTTGGTCGAGTGGTTCGGGTGTTTGACTCACAAGTCTGAGTACGTCGGTTCGCGTCCCAACTCCTGTAACCTGTTTTTGTATTTTTTCTTGCCACGAGACACGTCGCGGCGTCAGTTTAGCGTTTTTCAAAAAAAGTGTACAAAACTTTTTTTTCAGAATACGCATTTTTTTGGTTTATCTTACTCGGAATCTTTGATACTATCGATCCTCATACAAGAAAAAAAGTGTCTTAAATATTCCATTCCAGACGTCCCATTTTTGAATGCAGTCTTTTTTTATTTACATGGTCGTGACGCACGGGAAGAAAAACCTTACAAAAAATCTAGGACACTTTTTTTCTTGTATGAGGATCGATTGTAATAACGATTCTGAGTAATAATATAAACAAAAAAAAACAAATTCTGAAAAAAAAAAGAGTTTTGAACACTTTTTTTGAAAAACGCCCAGTTGTGCTAGTCCCGCTAGATAAGTATACTAGAATCAAGCAGAGTACAATAGTTTTAATTTTATTCAAATTTTTCCGAATTATATTTGTCATTTTAACTATTAACTTATTTATTATTTTAACCTTAATAATTTTTGATTTTAAGCAAACGCCTTTAAGTAAAGATTCAGATTTTTTTCGTTGAGTAGTCTGTGTGAAAAATAATTTATAGTAAACCTAGTCCCGAAATCGCGTCGACTTAACGTAATTATCACAGCGGCGCTACCACGAAGTCCGAATCTCGAATGTCGTATATCTCCGTCTCTGTCGCTCGAGTACTATAAACCATAAGTGCGATAGAGACGCAGATATACGAAGTTCGAGATTCTAAGTTCGTGTTTATAGCTTTATAATATTATCATCCCGAAATCCACTTTTTCCCTAACAATTTTTCTCAAATGTTTTTGACTATTTCGTGTATGTACATCTAAATAAATATAGTTTTCACCTCACTAGCTCGGAAAGCCCATTTTTATTCTTTAAAAACAGATAGCAAAACTGCATTTTATCCACAAGAGTGCAAAGAATATTTGAAATCCGAACGTGTTATTAGTTACTTTTTTAAACATAATAACATGTAAAGGTCAGTCCAGACAGGACATTTTTCGCCCATCAGATTTTTGATTTTATTTAGGTACCTTTTTTGAATGTTTTATTCTTTTTTTTAATGTTTTTAATTCTTTTTTTGTTTTTTAAATGTTTTTTTGTTTTTTAAATGTTTTTTCTTTTTCTCCTTTTTATAAATGTTGTTTCTCTTTTTAAATGTTTTGTTTCTTTTTGAATGTTTTTCTGTTTTTTTTTTATTTTTAATGTTTTTTTGGTATTTTTTATACGTTTTTTTCTTTTTTTTAAATCTTTTTTTAATGTTTTTTGAAATTCTATTTATTTCTTTGATGTTTTCGTCTAAATTTTAATGTTTTTTTTACATTTTATTGATTTAAATGTGTTTATTCAAGGTTTTTTTTTCCACTAAATATTTTGTTTTAATGTTTTGTTTCTTTTTGATTTATGTTTGTGGTTTTTCCACTTTTAACTCTTTTTCAATGTTTTTTTTTAAGTTTTTTGTCTTTTTTTTTTTTTTTTACGTTTTTTCTCTTATTTTAATGTTTTTTGTAACTTTTTTTTCTTTTATTATGTTTTTGTCTCTATTTTAATGCTTTGTTTTTCTTTTTTTAATGTTTGTTGCATTTTTCTCCTTTTCATAAATGTTTTGTTTCTTTTTGAATGTTTTTGTTTTTTTTTTTTCTTTTTTATGTTTTTTTTGGTCTTTTTACTCTTTTGTATGCGTTTTTTCCTTTTTTTAATGTTTATTTTTCATTATTTTAAGGTTGTTTGAAATCCTCTTTTATTTTTTTGATGTTTTTGCCATATTTTAATGTTTTTTTTTTCATTTTTTATTGATTTATGTGTGTTTTTCCAAGGTTTTTTTCTTTTTCCATTTTTTTTTTTTCCAGTTTTTTTTTTTTTTTTTTATGTTTTTTTTTTGTTTTTTTTGTCCTTTTTTGTCTTTTTTTACCTTTTTTCTCTTTATATAATGTTTTTTGTTACTTTTTTCTTAGTACATGTTTTTTTTAGTTTTTCTTTTTTTACGTTTTTTTTCTTAATATTATGTTTTTTGTAACTTTTTCCTTTTTTATATGTTTTGTCTCTATTTTATTGCTTCGCTTTTCTTTTATCAGTCTTTTTTAATGTTTTTTGAAATTATTTTTGCCTTTATTAAGTTTTTCTTTATTTTAATGTTATTTTTTTTGTTTCTTAATGTTTTTTCTCTTTCCCTCTTTATTAAATGTTTTTTTTAAATTTGTAATATTTTGTTTCTTTTTAAATGTTTTTTATTTTTTTTCCCTCTTTTTAATATTTAATAAAAAAACTTACTTTACTTTTTTGTTTTTTTCCTCGCTTTAGTGAGGTGAAAAGATTTGTGTTACACACGGGTGCAAGTTATTTTGACGTCTCGTGTGTTGCAACACTCGCTACGCTCAGGATTCTATTTTTGAACCATAGAATCCATTCGCTAGCTCGTGGTTCAACCCTAGAATCCATTCGCTAGCTCGTGTTTCAATTCCACACTCGCGGTTAAAATACAACTTTGCACCCTTGTATAACAAATAACTATTGTAAGTATCAGGTTTTCAAAGGCCTTAAACATCGTATGTAGCGACAACGAGTAGGTAAATATTTTAGTGTGCTTTGGCCTTGACCTAACTTGCCCACCATGTTGAATGCCATATTAGATTTCTGTGATTTGATTATCGAACGAGCGAGCGAAGCGAACGAAGTTCTATGCTTCAGGGGCTACCTGAGGTTTTCATCGATTTTTGACTAGTTTTGAATCGATACAAATACTTTTGCACTACAGATAGAATTATAAGGTAAACGGTTATCGATTCTTCAATCTTTAATCTCCATTTTGATGTACCATATTTTGAAAGTAATGAATAGTTATTTTTTATGATTTTTTTAAACATTGTCTACAAAAACACCTTCTTTGTTATAAGATTGCTGTGAAAGATCTAACATATACGAAATTTACATATTTGAGTTCGTCTCTGGTGTCTCTATAAACATGTGTAGGGTTTTGATTTTAAACTAATTAAGACAAAAGTTATGGCCAAAAAACCTGTTTTTTGGTCTAAAATTGTTCAACTTTGATGCCAAATATCTCGAAGACAGTGATGTTTGAAGTAAATATGGGATACTATATTGCTTAAAACTGTTGTTGTTAATATGATAAGCTACAAAAAACATTACAAAACTAAGGGATTCAGATTGAAGGTCATTGGCGTATGGGATCCCCTTCAGCTCGCTCAGCTTGTGTCGAAAATCATTCGTATGTCCTGTCACAGAAAAGTAATAGTACGTCCGGTGTCTGTCACGATGTCCGGTGTTCCGCTGTCCGGCTCAACCGATTCTAGTGAAAATTTGTTATACTTAATATTTTTGCGAAGTCACTTTTTCTAAATTAAAAAAGTGTTAAAAAAAGGACTAGACTCGCGCAAGATAGACAATCGTGGACTTGCATGGAGGAGGACTGTGCCCAATCTTCCCAAAACTAATTTAAGTATTTAGCTTGTTTTTAATGTAACGAAATGTACCTACTTAATTCTTGTTCGAATGATTTTGTGGGAATAAATGGCAATAATAATAATAATATATATATATTATATATATTTTATTATATTATATATATTTATATTATATATAATAATATATATATATTAATATATATATATATTCCCGATAGTCGTTGCGGCGAATGGTTTAATAGCGAAGAGTCTCGACCGCCACCTTAAGAGACTCTCGCTAGATGGCTGGATCAAGGGTCAGATACAGAAGGCGGTACTCCTGGATACTGCGCGGATAGTCAGGAGATTCCTGTCTCTGTCGCCCTGACCACCGGTAGCTTAGGCCCCGCCTCGCTGCCGGCGGCACCCTAGGTTAGGTTTTTATAATGATTTTATGTTTTGTATGTATTGTTTTATATTTTACTTTTTATATGATTATTGTAAAAACCTAACTTAAGATGACATTTAAATAAAGGGAATAATAATAAAAAACCAGCCAAGTGCGAGTTGAACTCGCGCACGAAGGGTTCCGTACCATTATCAATAAAAATATTTATTTTATTTTCTTTTTAGTATTTGTTGTTATAGCGGCAACAGAAATACATCACCTGTGAAAATTTCAACTGGAACTATCAAGGTATCAGTGAGATACAGCCTGGTTACAGACAGACGGACGGACGGACGGACAGCGGAGTCTTAGTAATAGGGTCCCGTTTTACTCTTTGAGTACGGAACCCTAAAAAACAGGCTCGCGGGCTACTCCTAGTTAGAAAGAGACGGATAGTGTATCTCGCCGCGACACAGAGCTCGCGGGCCGTCCTGTGATAACCATGCTGCTCACAGGTTTGTTAATTAAATTGTTTTTTATCGCGATTTTTTTATAACTTTTTATCAATTTTAAACTTAATCGGCGCAATAAATAATAAATTCATCATCATTATCATCATATCAGCCGAAAGACGTCCACTGCTGAACATAGGCCTCCCCAAAAGAGTGCACGTGGAACCTATGGCCGTTGGGGCGGAAAGGTTCTCGAGTGGTGACCACGTACCGGAAGGCGCGGCGTGCGTAGGCCCCCCACATGGTGGACTGATGACCTGGCCCCGTAGCATGGATGGCCCACGCGATAAGTGACAGGATAGAGTATCCGTCCCTGGCTGACACCGTTCGATAGAACGAGACGACGCGCTTATCCTATCACTTATCGCGTGATAACGCCATCCATGCTACGGGGCCAGCGGGGCTAGCACAACTGACACAACAAGCGCGACGCTAGTCGAGAGAATCCACCCGCCTCTTTCTAATTTGCACAATACGAGTGCGACAGGAGTCGCTGAGTCGCGCGCGACATGACTTAGCAGCAAGTTGTGCTAGACGTACTTTTCGTGGGAGTCCGCTGGATGCAGGTGGCGCAGGACCGGCCAATAAATAAATAATTTCAAGATGTCGGAACGGCAACTTTTCCCATTCTGACCTCTGATTTGTTTTTGTGACCTATTAGATCCTCCCATATCAATTTTGAACACAATCCTTGTCAATGTAGGTTATTGTGTTATCAACTTTGTATGGAAATGTTATTTTACCAACCACAAATAACGTTTGTATAGTTTTGCGGGAAGCAACTGCAAAAGTAACTTTGTAAACGCATAAATTTGTATAGGATTACAAACTTACTTATGCAGTTCGTATATCTCAAAATAGTGACATTTTCATACAAAGTTGATAACAGAATAACCCACAAAAAGAAATGAGATCCCATAAAAACCTTCCATGTAAAAAATAGGCCAAGTCTCGGAACTCTTCCACAGTAAAAAGTGGTGAGATATTTCATAGAGCCAAGTTAGGCATTCTTATTAATCTTCATTTGCTTACTAAATAAAATTTTGTGACTTGGCAATCACACTTACATAGTTTAAGGTATGCAAAAAATAGTAAATGCAGTAAAGCTGTGTGATTCCCGTGTGGTTTTTACGGGATTTAGGTATTTAAAATTTAAACGAGTTCGAACGGGAGAATTGGTTATAATTATAATACCGTTCCATTCCAACTTCCAAAGGTTTGCAGGGCTGTTATTCGCTACGCGTTAATGCGGCTCACCCCGCCGGTCACCCGGTACAAAACTAGACCTCTACCTACGCTTAATTACTACGCATCGCGGTGTCAAGGTATATTTGTGGGCGAGCGTTGAGGTGAGCTTAAAACAAGTTACAGAATAGCGGGGCTGTAGTTGTGGTGTGTCTTTGTATGTTTATAGATTGTACTACGGGTTATGAGCAAAAATAGACCTTACGTTTTGGAAGTAAGGTTGCAAATTTATTGTGTGGTAGGCTGGTCGGTAATTGAAGCGTCAAGGAATTACCATTTTAGAGCATATCGCTAACTGTTTACATAGCTCAAAAGCTATCTGCCAGACTTACGTGCAGAAGGGACGAAGTTCAAATCTTATACATGTTAACAATATTTTGTTTGTCGATATTTGTAGTTTTAGAATTTAGTAGTTTAGAATAAGTTCGCGGGTTAGTTTAAAATCATTCGAAATCGAAATCTTACCGATGCTAGATTAAAATATGCAAATATGAATACTGAAAGTGTCAACAGCAAGTTTGTTGTAAGTAGGTATTTGTAAATGTTGTACTTATGGTTTATGGTACTCGAGCGACAGAGACGGAGATATACGAAGTTCGAGATTCGAAGTTCGTGGTAGCGCCGCAGCCTAGCCTAGCCCAGCACATGCTGAGTCTGGGGCCTATTGTCACAAATTCAGTTTTTTACTTCGGTACTGTTTGTTAGTTTGTAAGTTTATTTTATATTATTATATTTTTTCTTGTAATAAATACGTTTTCTGATTCTGATTATATGTTTCAGCAAGGGGTACGCTTTTTGGACGAAATGGTATTTTTGTATACGACTGAATTCATTAGAAAAATTACTAAACTCTAGTCGGAGTAACCATGTTTGTTTAGAGCAAAAACTATTGGATAGGGTTCGTTTTAGATTTCAATCGAATAATAAAATTTAAATAGTGCTAAAGTAAATTTGAATTTGCTTTTAATTACTGATTTTAAATCAAAATCTCTGATTGTTTTAAGTTTATTTAGTTATGCACGATTCTTAAATATGCGCCATCTAGCGGAATGCAATACCAGCGCGTAGCCATTCAGCTTAGAAAAACGTGCGATCGATGGATCTAGTCACCGATTAAAAATTGCTTTGTATTATTTTGCTATTTGCGTGTTATTTTGTGACAATGGTGTATTGTATGCCTTAAAATTTGTTAATGTGATGATTTAGGACACTAAAATGCAATATTTTGACGAATTCTACGCTACTTTTTTCATTGAGAGCCTAGTAGCGCCATCTCGGATTATTTTATGAACTACGGCGACGTTTCCACAGAGTTAGCAATCTTCCTTGTCTTATAATTATCTTTGGTATTGAAGGAGAACGAGGGATACGAATGATAATGAAGATATAATCGATCTTTATCACTCTTCTAGCTCACTCGCTCTTTCGGATCTCTAGTTCTTTTAGTGTTCACCTTTGATGGGCGAGATCTTGGCGAAATGAGTGAACGGAACGAATGTTTGATTTAATTTCAATCATTTGCCGTTTTAGTCGGAATCACATTTTTCATTACATTTTTAACCGACTTTAAAGAGGAGGAGTTTTCTATGTTTTCTCCATTCAATTATTATTCAAAGTTTTTAGTCAGCTAGGTATATACCCTAAGAAAATTACGGTTTTTTTGGAAATAATTCAATATCAGGCTAATTATTTGTATACACTGCTTTTAAATGTTTAGTTATTTTAAACAACTTTTACCATTGAAATCAATAATTCTATGGACCGGAAGTTAGGGAAAAAAATTAACCCGCAAGTAAAAATGATATCAGTAATTATTATAATGAAAACATGTTTGAGTCCTACACAGATTTATGCATCAGGATATAACGGCATTTTAATTAAATATTTACGACCTTGAGATAATATTGAATTTCATCTGGCCAATAGCACAGAATAAGTAAGAGTACTACGCCTATAGAAAGATTTATTCATTAACAAAAATAAGTGGATTATGCGCGTATCCCAAAGAACGTAGGTATGTACGTAGTCAATCAATAATAAAGTAAAGAAATTTAAAACCATTTTCGCCTGCTTTTTACGGAATTTATGAAGATTACTTTTCATTATTTTTTACCATATCGGTATTAAATTTAGGTGGATTATTAATGAATATTTAGTCAAATTACCCTACCTATTTTTTGGTGTAAAAATATGGCTGATATCGATATATTGTTATGTTTTGATAGAGCGAAACCGTAAAGTTCTCAGGGTAATAAATTATAGTATGTACATCTTATTGAACGAGGGTGCGAACTAACGAAGCTCTCCGTTTCGGCTTGGGCGAATTTATTTTCGTATGCCCGGCGGATGTCCGGCTGTTCTCCTCTGTAGGTCGCATTTGTCAACCGATAGTCGTGCATTTTTTGGACCAGCTTCACTAATGATACTGTTTTTTGTGACAATTAAATTTTTCGTTTTTATTTTCAAAATACCTAACAGCCATGATAGTTTTACGGCTCACAGAGCCATCAGCAGAGTTGGGCCATGTTGGGCGTAATCTTTTTCGTGTCGTTTGTTGGGTTCAAGTATACGTCGAATAACAAAGCATCCTGTCCCGTTGACTTTACACGGTCATAGAGGGCGTGGAGCACACGATCGACGGCGTTCACTTGACAATAAATTCACGCGAGTAAACTCCGTAGGCGCCATGCTACCCTGGTAGCGAAGAGGTGGACGCAGCGCCCGCGATGAGGACCACGGGCGCGTTGCGGCGTTGCACATTGGGCCCGACCGCCATTTTGATGAAATTAGTACATTACATCAGAGGCCGGGAATCCGTTTTCACGCCGAGGCATGACTCGGCTGTCCGAAATTAAAAACAAGTAACTAGGTTTTAGCTAATTGTACAGGAGAGCCAAAAAACGTTTTTTGAGTTTGTCTAAAAATATACGACATACCTACCGAATTTTTTTTTGTGGCAGAAGGGTTAAAAAAAATTACCTACAATATTATGTTTTTCAGTCACCTGTAACTAGTACCGTTACAGGTATGCAACTGAAAATGGTTTTTAGCTTAGCTTAGCATTTTTAGCTACTTAAAATTTCTTTTTTTTTTGGAAGAACGTACTCCTCTTGCTTTATTGAGCCTATTAGCTTAGCTTAGTTGAGCAAATCTACTAGCCATAACCTTCAGAATGCCGTTTTGACTTATGTGTGTACACCGGCCGGATAGTTCAATTAAGTATATTCAAACGGATTATATCGCATGTGTAAATGTTTAAACAAACACCTTGTTTTTTTGTTACTGCAATGCTTCTTCAAAAACAATCTGTTTGATTTATTTATATATTCACTTGACCTATTATATCTTTTAAATTAATGTTTCGTAGTTACTCCTATAATATGTAGTTCGTGTTTATGTTAAAATACAGGATTAGCATAAAATTATATCTAACAATTATTCATATAAATTTAATTCATTAATAAAGCTATAAAAACAAAACGCGAATATGAATGAAAAGCATGTTTTGTAGGTACTTACATTTCTTTTATTTTTTGTATTCACTTTTTATGTAGGTTAGTGGGTATTCTTATTTTTTGCAATAATACAATCAAACTCTTAGATTGCGTTTACTGAGCTAAAAACAAGTAAGTTGTCAGTCAAACCAATTAAAATCCAAGCAACTCAAAGGTTTTCTGTTCGAGTTTTATAATTGGGCAAAGATAAAAACAAGTATCTAGTTAAACCAAGGTAAAAGCAAGTAACAATATTTGATTTGCTGATTTTAGCCTGGTTGTAGTTGAGATACTTGAATTTAGCTCAGATTTGTTTACTAATTTGAGTTACTTGTAATTGTTTTTCTGAACTGAAAAACGGTAACGAAAAAAAATTTGAAAAAAATTAGGTTACTTTATGCATCTGAATGCGAGAAATCGATTGGGTCAAAAAACAGATTTTCGACAAAAATGGACTAACTTGTTTTTAATTTCGAGCAGCCGATGCTTTTCTCAAACATGCAATGAAATAAATAAATAAAAATCCTCAAATCAAACTAATTTTCATGGCTGAATGCCGTGATGCTGTGCCACAACCACAAATAGTTGAATGAAAATTAAAAAGTTACTTTGCAGGCCTAGGCCTGAAAAGTTGTATGAAATCCCATTTCAGGCCGCCTCGAGTCGAGAATTCGAGATGCTGCGCCCGAAAAAGGATACTTTCGAGTCTATTAAAAGGAACGTAAAGAGAATATGTGACCGTCCATAAGAAAAGAGCCCTTATGGCAGTTTCTAGTTACGGAGATATTAGGCCAGTCCGTAGAGGTTCAAAGCACCCCGGGGTACATTGCAAGTGGTGGTGTAGAAGATTTTTTTTTTAATATTGTTGACATCGATACAACCGATCAAATATCAAAAATGGTTACACGAGATATCTTGGGACAACTTTTGGCAGCCACAAACCCTCGAAATTTTGAGACTATTTTTGGTATCTCACTCGTAGCTTCTATACGGTGCATCCTAGCGAAAAGTTACACACTAAAAAATTAAAGAACATGAAATTATGCGTCTAATGAAAACCAATACATACTAATTCGGTTCAGTGACATAGTAAAAAACCATGGTCGAAAATTAGGCTTTCCTCAACTTTGTTAGTTATTTCAAGATAGTGGTTTTTAGGCTTCTGCGTTTCAATTTTGAATTTAACTATAGGTTTTAGCTCATCAATTGTAGGAATTTACAGAATCAACAGTGATTTCAGCATTAGTATCATCATAACTGGTAATCGAAGAGCTGGCAGTTTTCTCGTGCAACGCATCAGCATTGCAGTTCAACGAAGAAATACTGCCAGCATACTCGGTACAATGCCTAGAGGGCCTTTTTAGGGTTCCGTAGCCAAAATGGCAAAAACGGAACCCTTATAGTTTCGTCATGACTGCCCGTCAATCCGTCTGTCCGTATGTCACAGGCATTTTACTCGAAAACTATAAGGTGTATTTGAATAAGATTTAGAGGATCGGTGTATTCTATTAGCCGCTACGTGATTCTAAAATAAAATGACAAAAAAAATATCTTTTAGAGGTGCACTCCATACATATAACTGCAAGTCAAAAAAAAGGAAAACATCGTATGTCCACGTGTGGTACATCAATCGATAGGTCTTTTAAAATAAATATCAGCAAGTTTTTCGATTAAGTGAAAATAGTAGGAGATAATCGCCCCGAAAGTCACTAAATTTCCAGGATTTGTATCTGCCAAAAGTTGTCCCGAGGTAAATTTTGCGCAAATGGCAAAAAAGTAGTACAAAAATTCATCGAAAAAAACGTCATCGAAAAATAGAATGAAACTTTTATGGTAGGATAGCTGCCTTTGAGGACAGTAAAAAAAAAAGTGGTCGGCCAAATCCAGTGTTGGCAGGTTCCTGTGTTCGACCGAATTTGTGGTAGGTACCACGTGACAGCTGCATTTTACGTCATCGAAAACTAGAATGAAAAAAACGGATTATAATAGCTAAATTAAACCTGTTGAAGTATGTCTTGGTCGGCCTCACCTTAGCTTGGCAGTTTTTGCAGTCCAACCACATATATAAAAACAATTGCTTGCTTGAATTATTGAAAATATGGTTTTTTCATTGCTTAAACTGAACTAATAATGATTCATTTAATAAGACTATCGCAACATACTGCCGTGCTTTTTTAAAAGGCAGTCTTTTTCATACAATTTTATATAATTTCATATTTTGACTGCCTTTTTAAGAATCATGGCAGTATATAAGTCATAACCATGCCGACCGACCGGTATCAGCGAGGCCGCACGTACCGGCGTTCGGCTACATCTACTTGGGGTCGGCTAAATCTACTTGAGGTCAGCTACATCTACTTGGGGTCGGCTCCATTTATTTGAGGTCGGCTTCATCTACTTGAGGTCGGTTACAACTACTTAGGGTCGGCTACATCTACTTGAAGTCGGCTCCATAACCTTGGGGTCGGCTACATCTAATTGCGGTCGGCTACATCTACTTAGATTCGGCTTCATCTACTTGAAGTCGGCTACATCTACTTGCGGTCAGCTCCATTTATTAGAGGTCGGCTCCATCTACTTGAGGGCGGTTACAACTACTTGGGGTCAGCTCCATTTATTTGAGGTCAGCTCCATCTACTTGAGGTGAGCTACATCTACTTGGACTCAGCTACATCTACTTGGGATCGGCTCCATTTATTTCACGCAGATAAATTCCCAACATAGCCATCTTCATTGCCCTTTGGGTGACTTCTAGGCTTCTATTGAGGCCCATAGTGAGCGACTACATTTCAGGACACACACTTGTCAAACCGATCTGACAGGCTGGAACTGGACTGTCCGTCAGAGGTATATATAATCGTCTACAACTCTGAGCGTAAAGCGTCCGATTGTAATGGGAGTTGGCACTACATGGGCATTTGACATGATCTTCGTCTTATCCATGTTCATCTTTAGACTGACTCGCTCGGAAGCTTCACTGAGGTCATCGAACCTCGTACTAAAGTCCTCCACGGTCTCAGCCAAGACTACTAAATTGTCATAAATCCGAAGGTGAGTGATGTACTCTTCGTTGATGTCTGCATTCCCCAGTCCAGAGTCTTGAAAGAATGAACAGTTTCGGTGAACAGTTTTAGGGAAATAACATCTCCTTGACTGACTCCCCGCTGTAGCAGAATAGGTTTCGCGTTCGCATCCTGGAGTATGGCTGACACAGTGGCGTTTTCGTACAAACACCACTGTGTCAGCCGACTTTAAGTAGATGGAGCCGACCCCAAGTAGTTGTAGTCGACCTCAAGTAGATGGAGCCGACCCCAAGTAGATGTAGCCGACCTCAAGTAGATGAAACTATGAAACCGACCCCAAGTACCACAGATACCGGTCGCTCGGCATGGTTATGATTCATATACTGCCGTGATTCTTAACAAGGCAGTCAAAAATTGAAATTATATAAAATAGTATGAAAAAGACTGCCGTTAAAAAAAGCACGGCAGTATATTGCGATAGTCTTATTAAATTAAACATTATTAGTTCAGTTTAAGCAATGAAGAAACCATATTTTCAATAATTGAAACAAGCAAATTTAATTTATAAATGTGGTCGGACTGCAAAAACTGCCAGGCTAAGGTGAGGCCGACCAAGACATATGTCAACAGGGTTAATTTAGCTATTATAATCCGTTTTTTTTCATTCCATTTTTCGATGACGTAAAATGCAGCTGTCACGTGGTACCACAAATTCGGTCGGACACAGGAACCTGCCAACACTGGATTTGGCCGACCACTTTTTTTTTACTGTCTTCAAAGACAGCTATCCTACCATACAAGTTTCATTCTATTTTTCGATGACGTTTTTTTCGATGAATTTTTGTACTACTTTTTTGCCATTTGCGCAAAATTTTCCAAGTTAAGCCGTGGCCGACCAAGAGCAGTTGAAGTGACTAAAAGTCAGCTACCCCTACAGAGTAGGTATTTTCTATTTTTTTATCACGTAGGGTTTCATGCAGTCGGCCACCGGACTATTTGATGGACGAGCTCGTGGCGAAATGAGTGGGAATGCTTAATTTTATTTCGCTCATATTGTCATTTATTTTTATTAGACTTTAAAGAGGAGGTGTTTTCTAAGTTTTCTCCATTCAATAATCTAGGTCGCATTTGTCAACCGATTCCGAATTTTGTGACCCGTAGGTCGATCACGTAACACATTGTAAGCGCGTCAGGTAGGTCTAAACTAAATGTCACTTTTTGTATGGAAAATTGACAGTTAAATTGTACCGACGCGCGTTCGGAACGTTACGTGATTACCCCTCAGCCCCACTATTCTGTAACTTGTTTTAAGCTCACCTCAACGCTCACCCACAATCATACCTTGACACCGCGATGCATAGTAATGAAGCGAAGGTAGAGGTCTAGTTTCGTAACAGGTGACCGGCAGGGTGAGCCGCATTAACTCGTAGCGAATAACAGCCCAGCTTCACTAATGACGTAATTACACAGTATTTTGTGACAATTCAGTTTTTTGTTTTTTTATTTCAAATAACAGTCTTGCTTGTTTTACAGCTCACAGAGCCTCTAGCAGAGTTGGGCGTAATCAATTAGTTTTGGAAGTAATTACACGATTACATTATAGTAATCGTGATTCCTCAAAAATCGATTACTTCGGAAATCACAGTTAGTGACCGCAAGCGCAATCTGCTTGTTACAACGCTTACAGCCGTAATGTAACAAGCGTAGAGCGTAGATAGAGGATATATAGATGGCGTCCTAGTATATCCAAAAGGGACGATAATAAACTAACCATACTAAATTAAGAAGTATCAGAAGCTAATACACTCTTGACGTCTAATTTCATTTATAATTTAGTCGTATTATATCGGTGACGTCATGGTGGTGTCAGTTTCAGTACAAATTTTGACAGGTGTGGTGGCAAACAAGCTAGTGGCAAACAAAAAATCCGTATAGGTATAGTGCGTTCAATATAAGATGGCGTGATTCCACTTGAACGCAAACAATATAGGCAATAAACCAAACACTCGTAGAAGCCATAAACATTTTAAATGGGCGGGTTCGGTTTTACCTGTTTTGGTCCAGACGAACAAGTCTTGATACTTTTAAATATTAACAATAATAATTTAAAAACAGCTACCTTCAGGTATGTTAAATAAAATACAATAATAAGTTACACACAAATTATTTATTTATAAATGATGAAATTAAAATATGTGGTTTTTCAGTTATGATCTTATGATGATATTTCTTCTATTTCTGACTTATCTTCGGTACATTCAGTGTCAGAGTCACTTCCGACATTGATTATAAAGGCGGAACATGGTGTATTTAAAAATCCTTCTTCAATTTGTTTACAGTGATTGCAAGAATTCTTCCACAGAATCGGATCCGAAGTATTAATAATGTCACGAATTCTAGTTATGACACTATCTCCAATGGTCGGTGTGACGTTTTCTCTTCGTATTGTGTTTCTGACCAATTCGAAGTTCAAACAACAACTGAACTGTGTCAATTTTGCTAAACGGAAAGGTAACAGGAAAAGTATCACGATCTTTTGAAGCACCGCCAGCCGCACGTGTTTAGCAAGTGTTTACAAAAAATGGGCTCGCCGCGACTTAAGCCTATTGTTATTGCTAATGACGGTCTCAAGTGGAATCACGCCATTTTATATTGAACGGCATACGCGATGAGGGACAGAAAATATGACACTGTATCTCGTTCCCACTTGCGGTATTGCGTATGCATACATCTTTGTCACTCATGTGTGTATATGTGGGTGAATCCCTCTATCTATTCCACCTATAAGGTAACAAGTGATGCCAACGTTATAATAGGAAATATTTATTCATTTATTTCTTCATTTATTTCATAGCAGGCAAGTTTCTTACGTATTGTTATTACCATTTTTCACAAAACAAATATGTTGTGATTAAATAAAAAAAACTGCAGTTTGCAATATGAGTTTCAACAAAAATTTGGTTCGGTCGGTCGGGTTATGCGCGTGAAACACACGATTGACGGCGTTCACTTACAATAAATTCACGCGAGTAAACTCCGTAGGCGCCATGGTACCCTGGTAGCGAAGAGGTGGACGCAGCGCCCGCGATGGGGTTCACGGGCGCGTTGCGGCGTTGCATTGCACGTTGGGCCCGACCGCGACCGCGCACACACCATTTTGATGAAAAAAAGTATTTCTAAGGACACCTTATCAATTATGATTGCCTGGTAGTTGAGACAAATATGGGAAAATGCGAAGCACTGATTCGTTTCGTATTGAAGTTCGGATCTTTAGTTCACCTTTGATAGGGCGAGCTCTTGGCGAAATGAGTGGAAATGCTTAATCTTATTTCGCTCATTTGTCATTTTGTTCGGATTCAGAAATCAATGCATTTTTAACCCACTTTAAAGAGGAGGAGTTTTCTTTGTTTTCTCCATTAAATAATTTTTCAAAGTTTTTAGTCAGCTAGGTACATCTTATTGAACTAGGGAGTGAAGTGAACGAAGCTCTCCGTTTTTTCCCCACAGCCGTTACAGCTGTAACAAGTTATGCCAGCGTTAATAGGAAATAATTCATTTATTTCATAGCAACCCCAATGTAGTCCAAGTTTCTTACGTATCATAATTACCATTTTCCACACAACAAATAATTTGTGATTAAATTAAAAAAATGCAGTTTGCAATTATGGGTTTCAAAAATTTCAAAAATTTGGTTCTTTCACACGGTCATAGAGGGCGTGGAGCACACGTTTGACGGCGTACACTTACAATAAATTCATGCGGGTAAACTCCGTAGGCGCCATGCTACCCTGGTAGCGAAGAGGTGGCCGCAATGCCTGCGATGAGGATCACGGGTGCGTTGCGGCGTTGTTGGGCCGCGACCGCGTGTTGATGAAATAACGTCTTTCTAAGGACACCTTATTATAATTATGATTGCCTGGTAGTTGGGACAAGTATGGTGAAAATGCGAAGCGATGATTCGTTTCGTATTGAAGGAGAACGAGTGAGTGATACAAATGATATGTTAATCACTCTTCTAGCTCACCCGCTCTTTCGGATCTCTAGTTCTTTTAGTTCATTTTTGATAGTGTGAGCTCTTGGCGAAATGAGTGAACGAGTGTTTATTTTGATTTCGTTCATTTGCCGTTAGGCGGAATTTTAAATCGATACCTATGTATGATACAGTTTTAACCGACTTTAAAGAGGACGAGTTTTCTATGTTTTTCCCATTTTTTTTTCAAAGATTTTAGTCAGTTTAATCTTAGATAAGATATGATAATTTATTTCATGATAAGAAATGACATTTTTATACCATGATCGTTAAAAACAAAGAATATAATAAGTAATAATAATATTAACACAATGTCAACAAAGTAAACACAATAACAAAGCATTTAGAAAAACAAATATTACTCCCGTTACTCATTAGGTACCTAATACCTACCTATCGTCATTCAATTTAAAATAATGTCCTTGTGAAAATACAAAAAAGAGTTGCGAATAGGGAACATTACGCAAAACTCTTCGTAGGTGGCGACACTAGCAGCGTTGACATTGTATCTCGTTCCCACTTGCGGTATTGTCTATGCAAGCATCCTGGTCACTCATTTGACAATCAATTGTGCATGTGTGTGTGAATCCCTATATGTCTATACTGCTTTACTATTAGTGATAGTGCTGCCTCTGGCGGCAGAACATGGCAGTAATGTTCCCTATTCTACAAGTATAATGTACAATAGAGTCCTGCACAGATATTTATAGTCGTTATACTCCTTAATTATGTACGTATTACATTCATTATTATTCCTTCACCCACGACTGTACTAGGAACTTCTTATCTTATCTTATCGATAAACAAGTTTACTTCACAGATTTTTTTGAACCACTACCTACTCTTTATCCACAAATTCCATAATACCCACTCACTCACTATAGTCACTATTTACAAAGGGCTGTCATTGGCTACAGTTCACAACCACAACATGTCTCGATCTATTTTATAACTCGTCTGAACTCTACTATAAATTGACCCGGAGACTCGTAAAAACTATGCCTAATCGGAGGTCTGACATACACTGGCCATTGTAGTAAAGTGTTCAGTAATCGTAAATAACCAGTCTGTCTGAAGCGTACTTACGCTACCGTAGTCATGGCGCCCTGGTAAGTTCGCGGCCGATGCGACGCGCCGCCGCTTCACCGAGTTGGCACAGAGGGTCTCTCCTCTCCTCTCATACTACGGAGACGAGCAGAGAGGCCTTACTAACTCTTCTGCTTTTGTTATGATTTTTATGTTATGGTTATGAATTACACTAAACTTCATCAAATAAAATTAATTATGCGTAAAATGCTCAGAAAACGGATTTTTAAAAAGTCGAGCTCTTGTTTGGATGATAATAATACGGCTGCCCTAAATTTAATTAGCAATCTTGAGGTCTTTCTCGAGGGACAACAGCTATTGAATCCTGAGTTTGACTTTCACTCGATAGAAAAAAATCACGAACATATTGGATCTAAACTTAAAATTAAAAAAACACTATCCGCGCTTCCGAACACGCACTTCCATCTCGCTCACGCTTATGCTCAGTGAGAGGGAGAAAAGACCACGAGCCTACGTCGCCTTAACTACAAATAGGCTTATTGCGTGATGTTAAAATTAATAACGTCGTGTTGCTAAATGGATAGTAAACCATCAAATGATTGTAGGTAATAAAGTATAAATTACAAAATATAATTAAAATCATAAAAAGATATAAACCTTGAAAGTTTAGAAAAAAAAAGTTTATTTATTTATTGTCCAAGAGTAAATTTAAAGGTACCAATAGAATCCTTACGCTTTTGTAGAAACAAAATTGTATGACAACTATGGACCTAAACGCAGTATTTTGCGACCGAAACAGCAATTTACTTCATTCTCCATGCAACAGTTAGTACAAATTGCAACGTGTGACGTCATACTTTAAAGCCAATCAGTATGAAGCGTTTTCGGCTGCTGTCAGCGTGGGTGTTTAACTTGATTTTTTGGGTATTAATGTGCTTTAAATGTAGTTGCTTCCATACAAACATTTGTTCCTCTACAAAAACTGTTTCAAATGGCATCGTAAAAAATTCAAGGTCACAAGCCCATTAGGCAGGGATCGGGACCGGTTACGAATTTACCGGTATTTATTTAGGTTAAACCGGTTAAGAGCCCTTTCACGTGCTCACTAGCGCCACTGGTAAATATTTTAGATTATTTTAAAGTTAACGATAAGCATTTAAGAAAAGGAGGCCGCTACACGCTGTTTTTTGTATTTAAGTACTTTGTGAGTACATAAAACTAGTTTTAATGTTGCTGGATTCATCGATCTTTGAACTCAAAGAAAAACGGCCTTTTTAACTTTGGTTGGACGCATTGATTGACGAATATCTATCTTTCAATTTAAATAATCTCAATTATTTACCAGTGGTGCTAGTGAGCACGTGAACGGGCTCTTAATTATTTAGGTTACGTTCGAACGAATTGATGGGAACGGTTTTTCTAAGCGCTCCCTAACCGGTTTAATTACTCGGTGTTTGGAAATGGGCCGCGCCGACGCTGGCGAGACGACATCGTAGCGGAGGCTGGTATCACATGGACGCGAGTAGCTACAGATAGGAACGAGTGGAATAGGAGGGAGGAGGCCTATGTCCAAAAATGGACAGCCCAATAGACGTAGGAATAAAATATAAAACTGATAAATTATAAATGTTAATGTTACTATAAAATTATTATTTAATGATACTACTGTAAATGTGAATTTCTTATTATAAATTATGAACTTAATCGCAATGCATGAATTTATCTATTGGAAATAAAAGGCTTAATTATAATTATTATTGGAAATGGGATCATTGACTGCTGTCGCGCCGGTGGATTGGTCCAATCCTGTATTCTGAGCGCTCTCTAACCGGTAAATGGATTTCATTCCCTGTTTGCGCTCCGAGATATTACCTGTTTAGAGCGATGTTCTTGCGAGCGTAAACCTTGCTTCGGCAAAATGTATATGTCACCGTCAGATGGTGAACACCGTCAGTCGGGACTCAGTCCGTCTTACTCGCGTCGCGATATTATAAACTGTCGAAAAATAAAATTGTGAACTGTCAAAACCGTTTATTATAAACTATCAATAGTATCAATGTCGAATCGTCAAATTGTGAACTATGATAAAATCGGCTTGCTAATGCTACGGACACAAAGACTAGGCAGGTTAGGTTGGTTAGGCATCTTCAGTTGCCCGAAGGGCAAACCGCCCAGATATAGGAGCCCCGCACCGCGGGGCTC
The DNA here is from genome assembly GCA_963854355.1 of Epinotia brunnichana. Classification (NCBI taxonomy): domain Eukaryota; kingdom Metazoa; phylum Arthropoda; class Insecta; order Lepidoptera; family Tortricidae; genus Epinotia; species Epinotia brunnichana. The sequence goes on along the minus strand of OY977951.1, from coordinate 25,993,906 downwards.
CGTCGATACTGCCGGATTACGAAATGAATGGAATAAAATGTCTGGATAAAAAAAAAACTATCGTGTTCTGACGTAAGTAGCACCACAAGCAATCAAACTTGTAGAACATTTTAAAGAAAAATGTGATTTTATTAATTAAGACCTAATTAAACAGAAATCGGTCTGGCCACCATAACACTCTAATACACGTTCATTAGCATCACTGTTAGAGAATATTTCCGAGAATTATTAACGTCCAGGTCATTAAAATGAAATAAGGTGCACTACTTGCACCACTTGGACCTTATTTCACTTTAATGACCTGAACGTTAATAATTCTCGGAAATATTCGCTAACAGTGATGCTAATGAACGTGTATTAGAGTTTTGTGGTGGCCAGACCAATTTCTGTTTAATTAGGTCTTAATTAATAAAATCACATTTTTCTTTAAAATGTCCTACAAGTTTGATTGCTTGTGGTGAAAAAAAAAATTATGAGGACCACAGTGACCAACTTCCTGAAAAATAGTTTATCTAATACTGATTCTAAAATGGTACACACATGCCATTTACATCTTTACAAATAAAGATGTTGCTATACTTAAATGTTCACTTTTAAACACCTTGTTTTGGTACAATTCGCTCTTCGAAAAATGCGAATATATCTCGAAAACCAGGGGACTTTTACAAAACCTCAAATTCGATTTTCTGGACCAGTCTAAGGTGCCCTATTCGTGGTTAGAAGGTTGTCCATTATTTACCGGACACCCTGTATATTTATTTTTAAAGACCTTTTTTTATGCTGTTGCAAGTAATAGAAGATGCAAGTAAAGAACATTAATTTTCCAGAAGCTTTAGCGGACTGTTGTGATGGTTACTGTAAAAATTTGGAACATAGAAAGATAATTACCAAACTTTACTGCGATATCATTGGTGCTCTCACCACAGCATCTGAATGTTCAAGTACCAAGCACTCTGGTGGGCCTAAATGTAGACAAGTAATGGGATGGAACAAGCATGTTGCCGCTGCACACAGGGAGTCTAGGAGTAAGTTTCAAATGTGGCAGTTTCTAAATGAACCGTCTGCTGGTCCAGTTTATGATGAGATGTGCAGCAGTCGTCGCAAATTTAAATCAAAGCTTAAATGGTGTAAGCAAAACCAAGAGCAAATAAAGCTTGACAGGCTTGCTTCTTGTCATTCTAGCAAGGATTTCCGTACATTTTGGAAACAGACAAATAAATTTGATTCTAGGCCTGGTCTTCCTGTGAGCATAGACAACAATGCAGAGCCTAAAGCTATCGCTAATCAATTTAAGGACCACTTTTCAGTGAAGTCTCCATTGTCCTCAACCACTGAGGTGTTGGATGCTGGGACTGACATGGTCGGGGCCTGTGTCACAAGATTCTCTGCTAAAATGATAATACAAGTGATAAAGGGAATGAAGAGAGGCAAGTCCCCCGGCCATGACGGTTTGAGCATCGAACACCTTCAGCATGCCGGGCCACACCTACCAAGGGTGCTTGCAATGTTGTTTTCATTTTGTCTGACGCATTCTTTTGTACCAACTGAAATGACAAAAACTGTCTGTGTTCCTATTATAAAGAATAAAACAGGTGATGTATCATCCATAAATAACTACAGACCCATTTCTCTTGCTACGGTTATCTCTAAAGTATTTGACAGTTTGTTAAGTTCTGAACTTGATAAGTACTTGTTACTACATGATGCACAGTTTGGATTCAAACCCGGCCTATCTACAGAGAGTGCCATAATATGCATGAAGGAAACTGTCAGATACTACACTAGTAGGAGCACACCTGTATTTGCTTGCTTTTTAGATTTATCTAAAGCTTTTGATATGGTGCACTATGAACTTCTGTGGAAAAAACTTTATGATGCTGGGGTGCCTCAGGAAATAGTACATATTTTTAGACATTGGTACTCGAGTCAAATTAATGTTGTTAAATGGGGAGATGCTATGTCTGATGAATATGGACTTGACTGTGGAGTCAGGCAGGGAGGGCTGAGTTCTCCTAAATTGTTTAACATTTACATTGATGCACTTATTGAGAGGCTCAGCAGCATGCATGTCGGATGCCGCATACAAGATACCAGTTTTAATAACCTTAGTTATGCGGATGACATGGTGCTGCTGAGCCCCTCAGTAGGAGGACTTAGGAAACTGTTGCATGTGTGTGAGCAGTATGCTAATGAGCATGGCCTTAAATATAATTGTATTAAAAGTGAAACTATGATTTTTAAGGCTGGTAATAAATGTTCTTTGAGTTTTCCTGCAATATTATTAAATGGGGTGCCCTTGAAAAGGGTGTCTGTTTTTAAGTATCTTGGACATATTATATGTGATGATCTCAAGGATGATGAGGATGTAAAAAGGGAGCGGAGGGCCCTGGCAACCAGAGCCAACATGCTGGCACATAGGTTTAGGCGATGTACACTACCTGTTAAATTAACTTTATTTCGAGCTTTTTGCACAACATTTTATACATGTGCCCTATGGACCAGCTATTCGCAAAGGGCGCTGAGTGCTCTCCGCGTCCAGTATAATAACGCGTTCAGGGCGCTGTTGCGGCTGCCACGCTGGTGTAGCGCGTCCGGTATGTTCGCGCACGCGCGCGTGGATGGTTTTCCGGCCATCATGCGTGTGCGATGCGCTGCCGCGCTCCGGCGCCTGCGGGACAGCCGCAACAGCCTCCTGGCCGTTATAGCTGACAGGATGGTCAGTCAGCTTGTCATACATTGGACCAGAGTACACTCTATAGTCACCACGTACACGTGAGTGTCCTGGTTCTTTTACTTTGAAATAACTAACACTAGCAATTAAGTAGGTAAACCTAGATAATAATTTTAACATGTATGGACCCGTGGTTGTCTGAATTAAACGAATTTTATTTTTTATTTTATTTATTTATTAATAGAGCGTGCCCCCAAATTGTATCTTTCTTGTCGTTTACTTAGGACCCTGATATCAGTTGGGACTGCAATGATGGTGATCCGGATCCGACTCCGAGATTTGAAGATCTGAGGCGCAACTCACACGGCACGAGATGTGCCGGAGAAGTAAGTATAAATTAGAGCTCCTGGTCGTGACCGTGTTTCGTGTACCCGTAGCCGAATCTCCGTTGCCGTGTTACTCGGCATCGGAGATCCGCTCCGTTTGCTCCGTGTAATTCGGCTACGTGTAATTAAGATACGTAGCTACGTGTACACGGAGATACGTATCTTATTTATACGTAGATCGGATCCAGTCGTGACCGTGACGTTTAGTGTAGATTTTATGCGTGTCATTAAGACCCCCGAATGTAATGCAAGGGGCGAGTTTTTAATTTAAGTTTCCATACTTTTGCATTATAAATAAAGTTTTAAGAGTGATCAAAAATAATAAGATGCAAATATTATGTTGGAGGCAAAAATAATAGACCAGTACAAATTGTAAAAGATGTGTATTAAAAGAATTCACGTATAATCAACATATAAAAAAATTGGTCTCTTAGCAAACGTGATATAAAATGTAAATTATACTTACTCGTTGGTTGCCGCAACTGGAGATTTTAGGTGAACTACTTTCAAATGTTTTCCTATAGATCCTGTAGTATCCACCACGACACGAAAACTCATTGTTCACTCGATCATCGCACAGGGTACAAAATGCTGTATCACCAATTCTGGTGGCATATTGCCACACCCAACTTTTCTTCATTTTGTATTAAAACATTTAACAATTAACAAAAAATAACAAAATATGAAATATTACTTGTATTGACAAGTAACAACTTTTTTATATTAATAGCACAATTATAGGTAGATAAGTCTCGTTATGTTCACTAACACTGACTCTCCTAAATAGTGACTAATATAACCCTATGAGTTCGAGTCCAAAACAGCAATAAAACTTGAGTAGGTAAGTATTTGTGTCAAATCAAACAAATTAACCGACCACTTCTTGCTTTCACTTAACTTCACAAACAATAGGAACACATGGTACTTAACAGGTAAAACCCAAAGCTACTTGAAGGTAATCATTATCAATGGCCCGCAAACTATTGTTTGTTATCTTTATCTGCACGTGCAACTATTTCTTAGTGTTTTCACCGACGAAAGACGGTTGTCCAGCCAGTAATAATATTTATGAATAACAAAGTATATTATTATTTCACTTAAAATACTTTTAAATTGTTGCATTGGTCTACCTGTAGTATTTCTTACTAGGGAGTAAATATTAATTAGAGATATTAATATATTTATTTGGATGGACTTTCATATTCATCGACATCGACAAGTAGGTACCTAGTACCCACCTGAGGTGCGGTTTTTGATTCTTATCGGGTGGCTTATTTCGTACTAAATAGTCATCGGCTTCATACAAAAAAAGGCACCAGTGAGATTCAAAACACACCAATCCCACCTCTGGTTTTTTTTGTACAAACTCATAATGGCTGGAAAGAACAGAATAATACCAATATGTAATTACTTAAAAAAAACATAATGCGAAGGGTCCGTTCGACACAAGCTCTCTTTCAACAACCGAGCGGAGCGGAGCCGAAGCCGAGATTCGCGGGAACGTAGCCGAATCCAGAAACGGATCTTAGGACCTCCGGTGCTAAGGCTACGTAGCTACGGTTCCGCGTGTAACACGTATATCACAAGCCCTAGTATAAATCAGTAAGTAATGCAATCAATATTGTTAAGTTCGTTGATAAACATTTATTTATTTATTTGTAGATTGCGATGACCGCGAACAATGTGAAATGCGGCGTGGGCGTGGCCTGGGGGGCGAAGGTGGGCGGGGTCCGCATGCTTGATGGGCGAATCACGGACCGGATCGAAGGAGAAGGAATAGGTAACGTCTCGTATTTATGGTTGCCTGGTAGTTTCGGTTCACGTTCAACTCAAAATGTCGTTCATGACAGGACCTGTGTACAAAACCGCCAAGTACGATGATTGTGCATTTTCCGGAGGTCATCTTGCTTCTCGTTTGCCTTGCTTGTGGGCAAACTCCTACCCAGATGTTAAAAGTTATTTCGATTCTTACAAGTAGGTATGTATGTCGCTTACTAATAAATCTTGGTACCATAGCAAGCAACATCATGAACTCTTTAATTTTGTATTCTAATGAACTTGTGGCGATTGCTCGTACCTAACTACGTTGCGTTATTTATGTCATGTTTAATGTGTCACAAAAATCAGTCCACCAGTCATAATCATAATGCGCTTGTTGGTGGTGCTTTAATATTTATGATATCCTGGTGATATTCATGAAATTATGACGTAACGGCACGAAAGAAAGAAAGGTAAATGTTATTTTTTTGTGGACAGACAAAACAAAAGGGTGTGATGGATAAGTTATCGATACTATACTGTCTATACTATGCCCTATTTGGATAGGTAATTAACTAAATGTAAACAAAAAAAAACCACGTGACTTGGTCATTCGACCAATCATAACTGTCTATCGCTTTATTTGTTTTAAATTAATCTTAACTGATTTACTAAAAAAGGAAACCGTCCAGACATAGATTAAAGTGTACTTAATCCAATAATACCAAGACTGTTTCATTTCATAAAGGTTTAGGGGGGTAAAAACGTTATCACCCGATAAAATACATATTTCAACAAGGAAATGTAGGTAATTGCCTTCAGGCAGGACTTGCAACTCTCTCTATCGCACGATACGGGTGAGGCACAGAGCGGTGTGAGACAAATAGCATTTTTAAAAATACCTACTTGCGTATCGACACATAACAATCCTCTTAATACATTACTACTTTACACTGCATGTTTTGAATGTAATTGAGACTTTACCAAACGCGGCCGTGGCGGTTTTGATGACGTCATTGGGGAGACCGACTCCTTAGAGGCCGACCCCGGCAGTTTTAGGGTCCAGAGGGCCTACCGCGAAAGGCATTCGAAGTCTCCCCTCTCTGTCTTACTTATGAGTTCGTACTTATGAGTGCGACAGAGAGGGAAAACTTCGAATGTCGTTCGCGGTAGGCCCTCAGGAGACATGCCTGACAACATAGTAAAAGATGGCACTGGTATCCGAAAGTGAAGTATTTGTTCGATGGAATACCGTAACTTTTCATGACCGCGGACCACTTCGCCACATTTCCTTGCAGACGCCGACTCACCGCTCGGTAATTTCTACCAGGATCGCATAAAGATCGCGAAGTATTTCATGTTCGAATAGTCCCGCACGACGCGCCAGTTGAGAGTGATCGCGATGCATCCGTTGTTTGTGTGAGAGGGAGAAAGAATTCCGACTCATGCATGAAGGCCATGGCTGTTATTCTTTACGCACTCATGCGCCTCGTCACGCACGTCTACGCTTACTTACTACGAATCGCGGCGTCAAGATAAATTTGAGGGTGAGCGTTGAAGTGAGCTTAAAACAAGTTACAGAATACCTAGCGGGGCAGCTGTAGCTGTGTGCGCTTGCGTTGTAGAGTTTTATTTGTATGCAGTTATGTGTCACCGCAGTGACGTGACGGTGCGATACATACTTTGTCGCTCGAGTACCATAAACCATAAGTGCGATAGAATCTCCATATACGAAGTTCGAGATTCGAAGTTCGTGGTTATAGCTCTGAGGGCCTACCGCGAACGGCATTCGAAGTTTTCCCTCTCTGTCGCACTTACGTACGAACTCGTAAGTATGACAGAGAGGGGAAACTTCGAATGCCTTTCGCGGTAGGCCGTCTGTTATCTGTGCGGTGCGACGCACCTCAAATTTTAAGGATTATTATCATTTAGCATTGCCATAAAATCTTACACGTAGGATTATAAACTGGGGATGGCGGTTAAGTTAGGAATTCTATAGATTCCGGGGTAGGCTGGCTAACCGTTATACGTTATACCTCATCATCTTCGATTATATAAAACAAAGTCGTGTTAGTTTCACCATTTATGTATAACTCGAGAACGGCTTGACCGATTTCTATGATGTTTGATTTGTTGAATGGCAAAGTATAGCAGAATAACTACAAAAAATGGGAAAGTGATTTAAAACACCGGCCAAGTGGGAGTCGGACTCGCGCACGAAAGGTTCCGTACCATTATCAATAAAAATATTTATTTTATTTTGTTTTTTGTGTTTAAAGAAAGAAAGAAAGAAAACATTTATTCGTGGACAAAACAATGGGTGTAAAAAACAAAACACAGAACGTAAAAATAGCAGGGTCCACGAAAAGGTGTTGTTATAGCGGCAACAGAAATACATAATCTGTGAAAATTTCAACTCTCTTCTTGAGATACAGCCTGGTGACAGACAAACGGACGGACGGACGGACGGACAGCGAAGTCTTAGTAATAGGGTCCCGATTTCCTCTTTGAGTACGGAACCCTAAAAATGTATGGCGAATTGTCGATACGAAGTTCACGGGGTCAACGAGTTCCAGATAAAATTAGATTTTTATCAGACAAATTCGTCTGCGTTTCATCGTTTACATGACAAAGGGAAATATTCACTAATATTGCTTTGTTTGATCATTTCGTGCTTCCAACATAACATAACAATACATTTTTTTTCAACAATACAATACGCTTCACAATTGTTTTCCTTGAAATGCATGACGATTAAGATGATTAACGCACGATTTTTCTAATCTTGTATGGGATAGGGTAAGTATACTCGTAAGTACCTAAGTATAGTTTGAATATTTGTTAACCTTTCACGTCACTGTGATATAAAAAAACAAGTCGAAATATGTTGTTTTTGGATCAGAGCATCAAATCCGTAGTACCATCAGTAACCTCGAGACTTTGACTACCAATGGTGTTGCTATCATGGGCGAACCAATAGACAGGGTGGTAGAAGCAAATAACCTTGGCCTCCTCATGGACGGCAAGCTGCGCTTTAAGAACCACATACAAAAAGTTGTGAGTAACTGCTTCTACCGCCTTAAAGTTCTTTACAATATTCGCGATTACGTAAGTGTTGATTTGCGTGTTAACTTTTGTGAATCGCTGATATTGTCAAGATTAAACTATTGTGATGTTGTCTATGCTGGCTGCATTACTGGTCGTACAAAAAAGCTCATATAACGAGTGCAAAACGCATGCATTCGTTTCTGTTTCCGAGTCCCACCCCGCTCCCATATCACTCCCTACTTGAACGCCGCTGGTCTGCTGAACATGCCTGCACGCAGACGGCTTCACCTTGCCACTCTTCTCTTTGGCATAGTGCGATCTGGGGTTCCAGCATATTTGCTGAGTAGACTTGTATGGCACAAGAGTGCGCGTAGGTATAAGGCGATGATTCTGGTGCCAATGCATCGGACCACGGCGTTTCGAGGTAGTTTTAGGTTCGCGGCGTCCAAGTGTTGGAATGATCTCCCTCCACCTATTCAAGGAGCGTTAGTATAGCAAGTATACCTTTAAGCGTCAGCTTAAGGGCTATTTGTTGACGCTCCAGAAATCCCAAACCCAATCCTAACCCATCCAGCACTTTCCTATCCCAACCGTGTCGCGTTTTGGGCTTTGTGTTTTTCTTTCTATCCCATTTGGCTACTGGTACATATTTTAAAAATTTATTACATTTATTATTTATTATGTGTATACAATAATTATGTGTTTATCAATGGTCTTATGTTGTGTTGCGTTCCGTGGGTCACGTACGGTGCTGTCTGAAAATCAGCGCTGTAGGTGTCTGTCTGACACCTCGGCATAATGCTGAGACAGCGACCTATTCACTGCCGCGAAGACACACACAATATGTGTTCAATTGTAATGTATGTCTACTCCCTTTGTCTCTGTGTGTCTTTTGTGTAGTAAATAAATGTCTTCTTTCTTTCTTTCTAAATTATTGCAAATAGACGCACATTCTCAGCGTATTCTTATATATAAGGCTGGCGAGCGAGAGTGCCAAGCGAGCCTTAACGCGGGTGGAGTACCTAAATAAATATTTGCGGACAATCTTACACAAATCGACCTAGTCCCAAACTAAGCAAAGCTTGTACTATGGGTACTAGATGAAGATAAACATACTTATATAGAGAAATAAATACTTAAATCCTATACTATTAAACGAGCAATATTTGTATATATATTTGCAATCACGTTCTCGGATACGGCTCTAACGATTTCGATGAAATTTGGAATACAGGGGTTTACGGGGGCGAGAAATCGATCTAGATAGGTCTCATATCCGGGAAAATTCGTTTTCTCCGTATTTTCTCCGTTTTCATCCGAGCAGAGCTTGGTCGCCCAGGGACTACATAGAAAACATCCATGACTCAGGAACAAATATTCGTGCTCATCACACAAATCCTTACCGAGATTCGAACCCTGGACCTCTTGCTCCGTAGGCAGGGTCACTACCAACTAGGCTAAAGCGGTCGTCAAATAATGCCACTTGCCAATAATGTACCATCGGCCAAAGCCAGAGTCGACCAGATTTAAAACAGAATCGCTTGCAATGCTATACGGCTGGAACCAAAATGCGCCTTTGAGGTGGGCGACTCTGGCTTTGGCTGATAAGCCAGAGTCGACTAGATTCAAAACAGAATCGCTTGCAATGCTATATACGGCTGGAACCAAAATGCGCCTTTAAGGTGGTCGACACTGGCTTTGGCCGATAAGCCAGATTCGACTAGATTCAAAACAGAATCGCTTGCAATGCTATACGGCTGGAACCAAAATGCGCCTTTAAGGTGGTCGACACTGGCTTTGGCCGATACGCCAGAGTCGACTAGATTCAAAACAGAATTGCTTGCAATGCTATACGGCTGGAATCAAAATGCGCCTTTAAGGTGGTCGACTCTGGCTTTGGCCGATAAGCCAGAGTCGACTAGATTCAAAACAGAATCGCTTGCAATGCTATACGGCTGGAACCAAAATGCGCCTTTGAGGTGGTTGACTCTGGCTTTGGCCGATAGTACATTTTATTTATCGCACGAGTGATCGAAGTGAACGAAGTTCTATGCTTCAGCTTGGGCCAAAAATCGTTTGTCTGCCCTTCTGTCTGTTCTCCTCTACAGGTCGCATTTCTCAAACCAACTCTCGTGAAATTTTGTGAACAGGTTCTTTAAATAGGGTGCATCACCAGTAGCTGGCCACCCTTCCATAGCTGGCCCCCTCAAACTAAAAAGCGTGGCCAGTAATTGAAACCTTATTCTAAAATGAATTCTATTATAGGTGAATAGAGTTCATTCATTTTGACTAGGACCGCTTGGCAATTTTTGCTGCTGTACCTACACATTAATCAGACCCCTCTGGCAAATCGATCTGTCAAATATTTCCAGTAAAGTATTTAGGTTAGGTTAGAACCTGAACAAAAAGGAACTACTAGTACTTCCCTAAAATATTGCAAAACTACATTTTGAACTTGGCCAAATAATGCACAGCCCAATTAATAATCCCATGTAACATTGGTAGGCTATAGCCGATATAATATAGGTAACCTTAAGAGGAATGCCTATCTGCGATTTTCCCATAAAAACGCTCTCGACTGTTTCCTCCCTGGTTTTTGAACCGAGAGCAATGATTTTTTTCAAATAAGGTCAATATCACAATTATTTTTCGCTTTTTTGCATCTTTTTATTTTAAAGAAACTTATAGCGCCTCATAAATCGCAAAAACGGCTTAATTGAAATGGCTGCAAAAAAGGCGCAGTATGCAAATATAACAACAAATATCCAAAGAATCAAAACATAGCGGCGTAGATTATTTCTTCCTCTTGCAGATTCCTAAATTTTATGATGATGAGTTGCGTTTTGGAGGAGGAAATAGTCGAGAGCGAAACCTCGACTTTTGAGTTTTTTGCTTGGGAATTTTAGTTCGAGCTGCAGTTGTCCTTATCGCATAGAAAGCTCCCGCCGCGCCGCCTACAACAGCGCGACAGAAACATTGCGTCAAAAATTTGAGATTTCAAAAGTTGCTCAGCTCGGCATTGCTATTAAAACGAGGGCTTACTCATCGACCATCGTACTGAGATGACAACTATCTGACAAAGCAGTTAGAAAAGCACTGTTACCTTCCTCCATGTAAATATTTCGAGCATGTACACATCATTCGCTCACCCAAATAAAAAATAATCATTTAGAATCTATAATATTTATTAAATTCAACTACTCAGTCAAGTCCTTAAATTAATCACTTTCACATTTGGACTCTGACGGCAGAGCCGAAAAATTGCTGTTGCCTCCCTCACTAGATTCCTTCTCTGTCTTAATGAAACTCTCAGGACCAAGATACAGACGATCGGACTTGGGTTCGAATCGAACGGGGCTTACTTCATCTATAGAATTCTCCTTTATTTCGTCTTTTACCACAACGTTGTTGACTTCGTTTATAGTGTTCTCCTGTCTTCTTTCTTTCGCCACGACGTTGTTGACAGGAAGTTGGCAGTTTTTCTCGACGATTTGACGTACTTTCGCGATAGCACTCTCTGCAATGTATTCGAATCCTTGCTTGGATAAGTCAGACCTAGCCCTGTGCTCTGCTATTACTCGTTTAATTTTCGCCCACATCTTCTCAATCGGTTTTAAGTCAAACATAAACTCAGGCAGCGTCAGTACCTCGTGTCCATTCTTTCGGATTATTGCATCTACTTCAAAATTGGGCCTATTCAGTGTTATCACTTTATAAAGGTCATCATTTGTCAAATTAGACGAGACTTTTATTGCATGTTGTTTTAACCACTTTAAAAAATCTCTTTTTGGGCTATATTTGTGCGGGATACTGCATCTTTGCACAATATGGGTCACACTGTCCATTATGACTACACTGTTGGTCGGCAAATTAGGAACGACTTCGCTGGCAACCCAACCCTCAATAGTATCTTTCTTCTCATACTGTTCGTCTTCATCGATGGTTTTGCTAGCTTTACTAAGGAAATTGGCGCCGTTTATAAAACTACTGTTTTTCCCATAGATAACGAATATAAGCTTGTGTTTAGGATCAATGTTAAATAGTTCTTTAGTATTATTATTCCATCGTGTCATTTTAACATTGTTGTCGAAATAAGTTTCTAATAAAAAGAAAACGTACCTGCCTTGTTGCCTGTATAGCTGGATGTTTTTTAAATATTTAGACCGCGCACGTACTATTGCCGGCTGTTCTATTAGATGATGCCGACCCCCATTTCTCTGCCACTCGTAACCCATCTTGTTTAACAATTTTCGGAAACTTTCCATTCCCCATGGGAAGTAAATGCGTTCTTGAAGAACCCCTAAAATTTCCGGCCCACTAAAAGGGGTCTTGCCCTTTGAAAAATACATTTGTTGTAGGCATTCATGTATTACGCTTCGATCAAAATCACTCACTTGGGAATACGTATACTTGGAACCCTTGGGATTTTTTGAACTAGGCGTGCCAAGAGGTTCACTCTCTGCTACTTTTGAAATTACATTTAATGTCTGTTTTGATATTCCAGAGTAATACATGGCCCTGTCTAAAGGTTGACATACTGGGTGGAAAAATATACCAGCGTTTTTTTCCTCGATACACTTTTCTAAGACGTGCAGAACTAACTGGCGCGTCTCCTGATTAAGAATTTGACGTTTCTTTCGAGATGTCCCTGGTTGGGAGTTAGGATCGCCCATGGTGGTTGCAGAATGAAAAGTATTCATTTGACATCACTAGACGAACTGATTCGGCAAGAAGCGTGCGTCTGATGCACCAGCTAGCTCTCGACTGCCGATGTGAACCGATCGATACGCGCGGCGCGGGGGGGGACGGTCGAGCGTCGGCGTCTAGTCGGCCATTTTGAATCGAATGGTTTCGTGGCAGTCAACTCGTGTGCTTAAATCGAACTGTCGACGTGAAAGATATTGTAACAGTTTTGCACCTTATTTCTTGGTAATAAGGCGTCGATTTTAAGTACCTGAACGCGTTTGCATGGATTTTATTTTCAAACGCAATTATTGATTGTTGTTCAAAAACAAGAACTACCTACACAATCATTAACTTGATATTTTATGTGACCATTTTCCGTTTTATTCTATTTATTATATAATTTGGACCTTAATTTAATATTATTTATATGGTTGTACCTACTTAAACTTATTTTATTATAGTGTATAGTTTAAACATTACGCACGTTTTAAAATATCACTAAAGGATGAAATCCAAATTAAATCAATAAACGCAAGAACAACGTGGCAAGTGGCAACAACGTCCTCCTCCGACTGCCGAAGGTTGCCGCCGCTCGGTACTTTCTACCAGGAACACATGAAACGTGCGAAGTTTATTAACTCATGGCAAAGCGCGCATGAGGCGCATCCTAGCGTAGTATAGAGCAAAGCAATTCACGCACCGGCAGGCATCTTTTTTCACGCTACTATGATATTTTAATAATTAAGTGTAATAATAAGACGAACATTTGCAAAATAACCCTTTTATTTGCTATTATTAGCGTTATTCGTACTGCACTCTTATTGACACTGTGACACCCGTTGTGTCCACACCCGAGTGTGATCTGCATCTGCTTGCGTGGCGAATGGACGGCTGTGTGTAGGGAGTGAGTAAAGTTTTGCGCCAGGCCGCGGCGGACAATAGAAAACTTGTCATTAGCTGTCAAATTTACTATGGTCCGCCACCGGAGGCCGCGCCAGTGAATATGTAAGGCCTATCACAGACTGGCGCGGCCTGACCGTGGCGGACAATAGAAAACTTGTCATTAGCTGTCAAATTTACTATGGTCCGCCACCGCAGGCCGCGCCAGTGTGTTGCAGGCTTAACCCACCCGAAAATGACATTTAAACTTTTTAAACGTTTTCGTCGAAACGGGACTAAAGCAAGGTGCCTATTCTGCAGTAGAATTCACTGAAAAAAATGGTTTGTTGGATTTACCAAATTAGCTAAGGTTGGCTGAATTACATGGAAACTAAGATAAATATAACAAAACCTCGCTATTGGACTTACAAAACTAAAAAGGTTGAAGTCGTTACCAGACTTCTGGTGTAAATCAACAAAGAGTATTTTACATTTTACAAAACAAATCTCAACAATTTGGTTTGGTTGATTATTTCATAAAAATATAATAAATATAACAAGACCTCGCGGTTGAACTTACAAAACTAAAAAGGTTGACGTCAAAATATAGTCCTTACCAGAGTTCATGGTGTATATTAACAAAGAATCTTGTACATTTTACCAAACAAATCTCTACAATTGGGTTTGGTAGATTTTATTATAAAAATATGATAAATATAACAAGACATCGCGGTTGAACTTACAAAACTAAAAAAGGTTGAGGCCAAAATATAGTCCCTACCAAAGTTAATGGTGTATATTAATAAAGAATATTGTAAGTTTTACCAAACAAATCTCTACAAGTCGGTTTGGTAGATTTTATAAATAAAATATGATAAATATAACAAGACGTCGCGGTTGAACTTACAAAACTAAAAAAGGTTGAGGTCAAAATATAGTCACTACCAGAGTTCATTGTGTTAATTAACAAAGAATATTGTACATATTACCAAACAAATCCCTACAAATCGGTTTGGTAGATTTTATAAATAAAATATGATAAATATAACAAGACGTCGCGGTTGAACTTACAAAACTAAAAAAGGTTGAGGTCAAAATATAGTCACTACCAGAGTTCATTGTGTTAATTAACAAAGAATATTGTACATTTTACCAAACAAATCCCTACAAATCGGTTTGGTAGATTTTATAAATAAAAATATGATAAATGTAACAAGACATCGCGGTTGAACCTACAAAACTAAAAAAGGTAGAGGCCAAAATATAGTCCGTACCAGAGTTCATGGTGTATATTAATAAAGAATATTGTAAGTTTTACCAAACAAATCTCTACAAGTCGGTTTGGTAGATTTTATAAATAAAATATAATAAATATAACAAGACATCGCGGTTGAACTAACAAAACTAAAAAAGGTTGAGGCCAAAATATAGTCCCTACCAGAGTTCATGGTGTATATTAATAAAGAATATTGTAAGTTTTACCAAAACAAATCTCTACAATTTGGTTTGGTTGATTTTATCATAAAAGTATGTGAACTATAACAAGACCTCGCGGTTAAACTTACAAAACTAAAAAGGTTGACCTCAAAATATAGTCCCTACCAGAGTTCATGCTGTTAATTAACAAGAATATTGTACATTTTACCAAACAAACCTCTACATTTCGGATTGGTTAATTTTATATTGTAAATATGATAAATATAACAAGATTTCGCAGTTGAACTTACAAAACTAAAATGGTTGACCTCGAAATATAGTTCCTACCAGAGTTCATGCTGTTAATTAACAAAGAATATTGTACATTTTACCTAACAAATCTCTACAATTTGATTTGGTTTATTTTATAATTAAAATATGATATTTATAACAAGACCTCGCGGTTGAAATTACAAAACTAAAATGGTTAAGGTCAAAATATAGTCCCTACCAGAGTTCATGGTGTAAATTAACAAAGGATATTGTACATTTTTACCAAACAAATGTCAAGAATTTGGTTCGGTTGATTTTATGATAAACATATGATTAATATAACATGGCCCCGTGGTTGAACTTACAAAACTGAAAAGGTTGAGGTCAAAATATAGTCCCTACCCAGAGTTCCTGGTGTAAATTAACGAAAAAAAATGAACATTTTACCAAACACGTCTCAACAATTTGGTTAGGTTCTATCAAAAAACTGGTCAAGTGCAAATCGGACTCGCGCACGAAGGGTTCCGTACCATTATCTATAATAATATTTATTTTATTCTGTTTTTAGTATTTGTTGTTATAGCGAAAACAATTATTAGTAATAATATTAATATTAAAGACAGATGGACAGCGGAGTCTTAGTAATAGGGCCCCGTTTTACTCTTTGAGTACGGAACCCTAAAAACGAGTCATTTAGGGATTACGCGCTATTTTCGATTTTTGGTAAAGTGACGTTCGACGCTCGAGATCACAAACTTGTATTATTCATTGCGCCAACTTCATAAACAAGTCTGCAAAAATCAGAACTACCAACCCCGCCAACTACCCCGTACTTTCAGGCGACATAGTTACTTATTAAGAAAAGTCAGATCATTTTTAATAACCGCGATGAGTACGAAGAAGGCAAAGCCCATGGTTGTAGGTATATGTTTCAGTTTAAGTTCTAGTGACATTGTTACAAGGTTTATTATTCCAGTTTAACAAGGTTTTACAAAATAAATATCACGGAATATACAATATACTTAACACAAATATAATGCGGATTTCAGTAGCGTTGATATCTTTAGATATTATAACGCATCTTTTAAAATGCAAGTTATTAATAGTGTTAATAATAAGCAGCATAAATAGTATTAGAAATAGTTAGTCCTCTTATCATGTTTAAAAATGTTGTAGTATTATACTTAAGTTACTAAATCTATTTGATTCACTCTAAATATGGGATTTATACAATAATATTGTCATTAGGATATACTATAGCAATATAGTTTCTTATTTGCGGTAACCTATATAGATTTACATGCTTGGTTATGCTTTCATCTTCAAAACAAAAAAAAAACAATTACTCAAACTTAATTAAAAATAAATCATCTCTCTTTCACAAATGTTGTGATAGTTCGTTCAATTGTTTACATATCAAGTTATCTGGGTAAACCTGTAATTGGCCATACTACTGTGTATTATAGTATAAGTTACGTACTTTGTATTTGGCTGTTGGTTTTCTGAATAAATAATAATAATAACTAATGCACTTGCTAGTTAGAGCAACAAAGAGAGAGATAAACGAACTTAGTTTGTTTTCGTTTCGCGGTAGCTCCTCAGACTACACTACGCTAAATGGAATAAGTAGGTACCTATTAGGTATATTGTGTAAATACGTAAATATGAAGTAAATCGAGTTTTCTTTCGATTTAAATTATATACATGTATATAAAAGATACTCTTGGTTTTATTAATATATAGGTATAATAGTTAATGTAGTTAGCACAATTATTAGAATTACGTACGACTTAGTTTTGCTTCAATCATTATTAAAACGACATTACTTAAGTATCATAACCCATAAGGCATAGGTAACTGTATGCAATTGTATGTAACATGTATTTAACCTAAACCTATTTACAAATTAGTAATTAATTAATTATTAACTCAGAACTTATTATGATGTTTATAATCACACAGACAAACTGTTCCGACAGTTTTGCGAGACCATGTTAGTTATTAGAGTCTGTCTAATGAAAGTTGAGACTGCGATTTATTATAAACTTTTTAAATGGCAACTACAATTCAAATGTCAATTACGTCAAATGTCACTTTACTGTCGTGTCACTAGTGTAATTTGGAAAAAATATTGCGTTTTTCTTTAACGTTTTTGGTGTTAATTATGAACAAAAGTATTAAAAGTAATACGCGTCAGTTACTTTTTACCATGATTGGTAAATACAAAGAAAAACGAGACGAGCGGGAAGAGATTTTCGATAAGAAAGCAGCGTACTTACGTACGATATCGGATTTCGTAGGTTAGTATCCCATGATAAGTTTTGATACTTTATTTGCAACATATCTAAGAAAGCAACTGTTTCCTAAATACTTACGTATTGTCATTGTTTTTCTTTCAGCGGGTAATATGGAGCTTGTCGAAGGTGTGGAGGAAATTCAGAATGCCGTTCAGAGCTTGAAAGACCTGGAGCAAGATTCGTGTATAAGGAATCAAAATCAATACCTTGAAGAATTGTCGTCTCTTACCGGTAATTATTTCCATGAACAATCTTGGACAATTCGACTTAATCTTAATCTAAGCAAAGTGTTTACTGTGAATATTAAACAAAGTTATACCTACACAAGTTAATTACATAGAGAACATTTAACACTTACGAACAAATGTGTGTGCTCATCGCATAAATAAATGCCCTTATGGGAATTCAAACCTGGTACTTTCAGGTTTTTATAATGAGTGGCACAACCTGCTAGTCTAAAAAAGTCATCTATGTAACCACATACTTTCATTTTGTTTGTTGCAGAAGTTAGTGTCTCTACCCTCAAGAGAATAAAATATGAAGGTGGAATCAATAATAATGTTTGGAATACCCCAGGCAAAAAGAGGCCCCATAAGCCTACGGTGTCAAATTTAGATAGCTTCGACATAAACGCTATTAAAAATAAAATTACTGAATTTTATACTGTCAAAAAGGAAGTACCAACACTGCGGAGCCTCCTGGTAGAGTTGCGGACTAGCATAAATTTCCTTGGCTGCATTGAAACACTAAGGCGGATTTTGAAAGCAAACGGGTATGAGTTTCAAAAAAACAAGAATGAACGATATGTTCTAATGGAACGCTACGACATTGCTGCATGGAGGCATAGATTTCTTCGGGAGATTGCAGAGAAACGTGCAGCAGGGAAACAAATTGTGTATTTGGATGAAACCTATGTCCACAAAAACTACAAACCTAAAAAATCCTGGCGAGGGCCGGGAACAAGTGGTGCAGTTGAAAGCATTTCGTCTGGAAAAAGACACATTGTTGTGCACGCTGGGCATGAAAATGGTTTTGTCCCAAATGCTCTTCTAGTTTTCAGCACAAAATCTAAACTGGCTGATTACCACCATGACATGAACGCCGGCAACTTCAATAAATGGTTAGAAGAAAAACTCATACCAAATTTAGACAAACCTAGTGTGGTTATTATGGATAATGCCAGTTACCACAGTGTTGTAAAGAATAAAGCCCCAATAACTCAAACAAATAAGCCCAAAATCAAAGAGTGGCTTACAGCTAATAATATTCACTATGAAGAATATCACAAGAAAGATGAATTGTTAGTACTTGTTGACAAATACAAGCCAGAGCCAGTGTATGAAGCCAATCACATACTTCAGCAACATGGCCATGAAGTTTTACGGCTGCCTCCATACCACTGCGATTTGAATCCTATCGAGCTAATATGGAGTCTAGCAAAAAGGAAAATTGCCAAGAAGAACATAGGGTTATCTGCACAAGACACAG
Source organism: Epinotia brunnichana (assembly GCA_963854355.1). Lineage (NCBI taxonomy): Eukaryota > Metazoa > Arthropoda > Insecta > Lepidoptera > Tortricidae > Epinotia > Epinotia brunnichana. The sequence continues at coordinate 25,975,004 of OY977951.1, read as the reverse complement.
AAAAACTGATCCATGAGTCTTTTGCAAGCATAACAGCAGATGATTGGAATAAAATGATCAATCACGTCATTAACGTTGAAAACCAATATAAAGACAGGGACAACATCAAAGAAGACATGATAGATAAATTTATTATTAGTGTGGGAAGTAGCAGCTCGACCACTTCGGAGGATTCAATGGAAGTTGAGATTTTAGAGAGTGAATTTAATTATTCTTCTTAAATATACAATAAGACAGTGAATCCTATGTAATTTAAGAAATTATGTACACTTGTACCTAAGGTGTACACCTTTTGAACTTGATAATAAACTTATCTTGTAAAACGAAGTTAAAGTTTTATTTCATATAACCTGTACTTTTTCCGCTGTAACCTCACAAAAATGTGCAAATGGAATTACATAAAGCGAGACCCATGAAGTTAGCCTCACTTTCTAAAAAAACACCTTTTCTTAGACACATTATAGATTATAAGCATCTAATTACTTAATTTGTAATCTGTCTAAAGGTCTTTTATTTTACTGTTAGATGGTTGCAACAACTTGAATGGGATCAAGTTTTTAGGTCATATACACTATACTGGGATTCGGGATATTATCTTACCAACAATTTGGGCAATTTTGAAACTAATCTGTATAGACGTGGCTACACTAAGTAGTAAAACAATTATAATTTTTGTTCAAGTATCATTATCGTTCTTTCGCACTATACTCGGTGTTGCAATACGTCGATTTTTTAAATTTGCCGCTACTTTCTAGTCTCTACTTTCATTAGACAGACTCTATGTTTATATACTCTGTGTAATAAATAAAATTAAATAATAATCTAGGCCGCCTTTCACGTTGTATGTAGCTACCTACCTAGCTAGACTATACCTAAATTAATAATTTGCAGAGCCATACCACAGATTGCCATACCTATTCCCAGACAAAAAAAGTAAAGTTGCGTAGGTACTTACTTAATGATTATCTATGTAGTAATTAGGCTTTAACGACGTTAAAGTTTTCGTGGCTTTTCCTTAATACGAGTAAGTAATGTCCTTTCTTATCCTTACTAATAGTATGAATGTGAAAGTGTGTTAATTGGTTGGTCCTTCCTTGGTGTTTGTTTGGACGTCTTCATAAATAAGCAAAATACTTACGTTTGTCACGCGGGCCAAGCCGCTGACAAAACTAGTAAGTAGATACTACATGGTGTACCCATGTAGGTACAGTCAGCAGCAGAAGTAGCAACACAAAATAACCCGCTCGAAATTATCTAGAAAATCCGTATCCTCTTGACATTAGAGCCATGTGTGGGTCATTTTGAGCTTTTTGACCCGCGTAGCTACTTTTGCTGCTGGATGTACCTTTAACTTTATCATTGATTTATTGACGTCTTAAAATATACAATTGGTACATTACCTAAATACCTAATCATTACATAGTATACAACAAAGTCGCTTACGTTTTTTTCAATAGATAGAGTGATTCAAGAGGAAGGTTTATATGTATAATTCATGCATGTATTATACGTATAAATCCGTGCGAAGCCGGGGCGGGTCGCTAGTTATAAGTATATAATCAAGTAATAAATCGTTTTGTCTTTACTTGTTGGTCGTAGGAATGAGATCCTATTTCTTTGTTATTTTGCAACCTTTGACGCCACACAAAATAGTAATAAGTACTTACCTAGTCTATTTTTTCCAACAACATTTACACGAAACATTTGGCGTTTAGTAGGTACATAGGTAACTATCTACTCGTACCTTCTGAGAAAGCGCTGCAGTCACTACCAGACCTATACCTTGTTAAAATTACCAAAGAGTTTGGTAATTTTAACTAGGTAAAAGTCTGGTACATTTTACAAAACAATACCGCTGCATGCATAGTTCCATCCTACTCAATTTATAAACATAAGAGTGAGATGTGACTATTCCCCTCCCCGACTGCCCTGCGGAGGTGCGCCCCTTCCCCCGGCTATAGCATCTTGCGATGCGCGCGCGGCGCGGCAGGCTTTATTGCGTTGAGGTAGTTCATTGTATATAGTCACTTTGTTTTGTTTGCGTTTTAATGAAATTTTCTTGGTGCGCCATTTCATTTCGGCTGGTGCGTAGTGGATTTAGTTTGCAAAATGTAACCAACTATGGATAGTGATCTCGACGATGACTTAAGTGTGGGGGTGACTGAATATTTGAAGGAATGGGGATTATCTCAATCTACCATAACAAGTTTTGAAGGTAAGCATTAGAACGATATTACACTAAAAGTGCTAAATTGGCAACACTGATACCTTACTAATTAATTGTGAATAAGAATGATATTGTATGTGAATAACGTACTTATTCCATTGTTAGTTCTTTTTTGTCTGAAACACAGGGTAACCTATAGTTGACACCGTATATGGATTCCCCACCCATACCTCCTTATTATTAATTATTAAATATAATAATTTTGTGATTATAGTTTTATATGAATAGGAAGCTTAACTCAGGCTTAGATATTGACCTAGAAATATTGGTTACGTATTACCTACCTAATTACTTTGATTAATTTACAAAACGAATTTCAGTAAAATCTACCAAATCGGTTTGGTTGGCCATCGTTGCGTTTGTATTTTGTCTGTATTGAACTAACTGAACATTAAATAATGAGTTTAAAGACTGATGAATTAAATATATGTCTTATTTTTTAGAAAATCAGATTTCGTTAAATTTGCTCGACTCCATTCAAGAAATGAACTGAAGGATCTGATTCCCAGTTTAAAGGAAATAATATTATTCAAGCGGGGGTTGAACAAACTCCAAAACATTATTCATGTAAGTATTCCTGTCTGTTTTACATTTATTATCCATACTACATTTAAATGCGAAAGTGTGTCAGTCTGTCTGTTGCCTCTTAACGCTTAAACCGCTGACCCGATTTAGATGAAATTTGGTATCAAGATAGTTTGAGTCCGAGGGAAGGACATCGAATAGTTTGAGTCGGTGAAGTAGGTGGTAAAAAATTGTATGGAGCTACGATATAAACGAGTTCCACGCGGACGGAGTCGCGGGCAGAAGCTAGCAAAGAAAAACATAAAAAATCCGAAATTAATAAGAGAAAATAATAAGAGCCCGATCACGCGCTCACTAGGGCCACTGGTAAATTATTGAGATTATTTAAATTTAACGATAGATATTTAAAAAAAGTAGGCCGCTGACAAAATCAAAAGAAAAACGGCCATCATAATTTTGGACGCATAGATTGACGAATCCAGCAACGTAAAAACTAGTACATCAAACTTATTCATAAATTTAAATAATCTCAAATATTTACCAGTGGCGCTAGTCAGTACGTGAACAGGCTCTTTTTAGATGAAATTTGGGATGTAGATATTTAGCTTGAGTCCCGGCAAAGGACGTAGGATACTTTCATCCCGGAAATCAGTCCGCGAGTCTGACTCTTGACCGCTTTTTTATGTATGGTAGCACCCCCTGATAAATAATTTACATACTTGAATTTCTTATTATTCAATATTTGTTTTTGGCTGACCAAAGCCTGCATCTCGACAAAACGTGATGGATGAAGAACAAGATACCTAGGCATTTCGCACATTAAGTCAAATACATAAAATCGTTTTTTTTTTCAGATTGAATTGGATTTTGAAACCAAGTTTAAAGGATCAGAGCTCCTACTATTCAAGAAATGGCCCAACTTCTTAGAGAATGCGTTTAATCATTTGAAAACGATTAAAGCTGCTTCGGTCTACATTAAATTGATCGAAGAAAATCCAAGCGAAGGTTGGTTATCAAAATATTTATTAAAAAATCACGAATATCACCCCAAAATCGAAACGTCGAGGAAATGGCAATTCGTGGATTCGTATTTACTGACGGATTAAGCTACGCTTCGTCCGTCAAACTCTACCCATCCACGAATTGCTTTTTTCCGGCCTCTGCAATAATGTACTTTTACGTGATTGGTTATCATTATTCTGATGTTTAATTAGTGTTGAATAGGGTGTTTGCACCAAATAAAATAACCAATATTGTATAAACATAATGTTTGATATAATTAAGTCAACAAATATGCATCATACATAACTAAATATTTATTTTTATTTTCCAGATATAAAATATAATAATAATTGGATATAAAATAGTTCCACCTGTGAGATTACACTACAAAGATACAGATGGTAAAAAAAAACCGTAAAGCCAAGCATTCAAGAAGCTATGAACAGTTTCATTCTTCATGCAAAGGTATAATTTAATTTTTAACACTATTGTGTGATGACGACTTTCCATACAAACGGCCATAAGGATTTAATATAAACTCCAATTTAAATTTTCACTACCCATTTTACTTCCTTAGGGGATGATTTCCAGGATAAAATGATCCTCATCAGTTCTATCGGAAGACCAGCGCTGGCAGCAATGCCATTATTATGCTGAGATAGAACCGTTTCGTGACAAACGCTGTGTGTTGTTTGTCTCGAATAAATGTTTCTTTCTTTCTTTCTATCTCCTTCCTCGGGACTCCAATTATCTCGATACCTACTAAATTCCATCTCTTTCAGCTCAGCGGGTTAAGCGTGAAGAGGTAACAGACATACAGATATACAGACATACACACTTTCGCATTTTTAATACTAAAAGGTACGAAATTTGAAATAAATTATAGCCTGTCATATTCTGATATATACTCGTAAGGTACATAACTGGAAAGTTTCTTAAAAATTCGTCCAGTAGTTTTTGAGATTAATTGAAACGTACATTCATCCATACATCCAAACTTTCGCATTTATAATATTAGTAGGATTAGTATGGATACGGTTAAAAGTAAACAATATATTTTAATTTCCAGAACGAAAGCGAAGTCCTCACCCAGCTGGACTGTTGGATAAAAGCCCAAATGGCTAAGGGACTGCGGTGCCAACCCATCATCATTGCTGTCGGACCGACCATCGATGCCCTAAAGGACTTTTATGTTGCTTATTACGACATCCTTTATAATATCGACTCATTCCTGAAAGCGCTGGACGTATGCTTCAAAACTTTTCACTGCCTGGACGCAGAATATGGTTGGCAACATATTATAAACTTCAAATTTCAAGTTGATAAAATTGCAACATGGAACCTTATAATATTGGGGCAGTGAATTCTGTTGATTGTATGTCTGGAATCTACACAAAGACGTCAGAATACGGTGCGCTATTTTTGCAAACGATACTCCACTGAGAGCCCAGTCTATAAGACTACTCAGCAAATTTTATCATGACTTGTAAGTCAGCCTATAAGATTCACACTTACTACGTATACCGTGAACAGGGTATCTATCTCGCAAACTTAAAGTTAAGATATGTACAGCCAAGGAATTTGATTCACGTACGGTCAGCCGCAGAGAAAGAATGTGGGCCGCAACCTGGCAGCCTTTTGACTTTTATTATAAGAAAGGTTTTGTACCCTACTGAGTCACTGACATAATTTTAAAATAAGTGATCTACAGTGTATTGTATCGATTCGTAAAATAAATTTTATTACAAGTACCAAACTTCGGACTATTTTTCTTTAAACCACCGTATTTATATAGCCCTTATAATATTAAATAAGGTTACTGGTAAATCGACGTTATTCCTTTTAACAGTGTTATCTATTTAAAAAAGGCAATTTGTAAATGTTCACTCTCTAGGAACTGCTGATTTTCGCATAGCCTTCATGACCTTTTTAATTGCAAATGAGCTTTACTATATCTCCCTTAAAAGAAATACGTTGGTTACCAATAAGCCTGCATATTTTTGAAGTGTTTGTCTTAAGGTCTTACAACATATTTTTTTTCAGTTCCTGTTAGCTTTTTTTCATCTACAATATTTTTAGGGTGTGGCTACGAATAATCTTCAATCTACATAGAAAACTACGTAGTTTGAAAATCTAAACTGCAATATAATTTTACTCTCATACCATGTCAGGAATATTGCAAGTTTCTAATTTTCAATGATACCACACCCTATTTATACTCTGGAAATCAAAAATGTGTTTGGTGATATCTACCTAAAAAGATGTGTACATTTTACTAGTGTTAGTTTGATAAATTAACCAAACTAACACCATTAAACTGTACACTACTTATTTGGTACGTTTTACTAAACTAAGACCGGTACAATTAGCAGAACAAGTACTGATAAAATCTTGGTAGATAGTACTAGTAAACATTTGGTAAAAACCACAGTACAAATCTGTTAGATATTACCAAACCAATTTTAGGAAAAAATACGAAACACATGATCGATAATACTTAATTATATTTGATAAAATCTGCGATCCACTTATAGTAGATAATACAATATTATCTTTGATATAAAGCACGATCCAATCTGATTGATGATACTAGACTAACTTTGATGAAAACTGCGTTACATATCTGGTAGATATATCAAACACCTTTAGTAGTAACTAAAATATAAATCTGGTAAATATTACCAAACTAAAGCTGACAAAATACACCGAACGTGATTAGTAAATACTACTTAACTTTGTTTGTTAGAGTTCACCAAATAAATTACATTATACTTACAAGTTAAGTTCAGCTCTTTCAATCAAAATGATTTAATACATTGTACCAATATAAAGTGATATATCTACCAAATTGTGTTGTAGATTTTACCAAATCACTTTTGCATTTTCTACTGACTAACTTCGGTAATTTGTACCAAAAAATAGTAACAGTAGAACATGCCAAAGGTATTTGGTAAAAAAAGACGAGTATGTTTGGTAAAATGAAAAATATCCGTTTGGTAGATTACACCAAACTACATTGAAAAAAATTATACTTAACTACTTTGATAAAAAGGTTACTAAAGTACTTTGTTTAAAAATGTACTAAAGGTCTTTGGTGAGAAACGTTACTAAAGTACTTTGGTAAAAAATATACTAAAGTACTTTGATGAGAAATGTTACTAAAGTACTTTGGTAAACAATTTTACTATTTACTTCAAAATATAGGTGTAATCTACCAAATAAATTTGGTACAACACCAACTTATTTAGTTTGATAAAATCAACCAAAATTCGTGATAGGACCGAAATCAACCGCTAACTTTGGTAACATTTACACGGAATCTGGTAAATCCAACCTAACATTTTTTTCAGTGTTGGGTTTGCTGTGAATGCATTTAAAAAAAAACCGGCTAAGTGCGAGTCGGACTCGCGCACGAAGGGTTCCGTACCATTATCAATAAAAATATTTATTTTATTCTGTTTTTAGTATTTGTTGTTATAGCGGCAACAGAAATACATCATCTGTGAAAATTTCACCTGGAACTATCACGCTATCAGTGAGATACAGCCTGGTGACAGACAGACGAACGGACGGACGGACGGACAGCGGAGTCTTAGTAATAGGGTCCCGTTTTACTCTTTGAGTACGGAACCCTAATAATAGGGTCCCGTTTTACTCTTTGAGTACAGAACCCTAAAAATCGTAAAAAAATTAACATTAATAATACCTACTGGAAATATAAAACTACCAGCGTGTTCCTCTTTTCGAGTAGAATACAATGAGCTAATCGAACTAAGGGCTAAAACTTATGAAATGTTGTCAATTGCACTTTTTTGCGTCACGCACGGTTTTACAAAGAGGTTATGTTTGTGACTTCGTGAGTTTGTATTGTTACGAGTAATAGGAACGCAGATTATTGGGTCGAGCATATAAATTATACCTGTTCGAAAGGGGCTTTCAAATCTTCCAATTACCGTCCTGGACAGAGTTTGTTCAATCTGATTATATACGGCCATATAATGCAAAGCCCAGTATTCCATGTAGGTACATTGGACGCAGATTATTGGGTTAAGTGCATTGTTTTGGCCGTGCATTATCATGGCTGTATCTGCGTACATTAAGCTGGGTCCGCTGCACCAATGTTTTCCATGTTTTTAAACACCTAACATGTTTTCCGTCAGTTTCGGCAAACAAATAGGGTATTGTTTTGATTGGCAAAACATGTTTGACGTTTAAAAACCAAGAAAACATGGCGCAGCGGACGCGGCTTAAATCAGACCCCTCTGGCAAATCGAAATATTTCCAGTTAAGTATGTAGGTTAGAACCTGAACAAAAATGAACAACTACCTTTTGAACTCTGATATCGGCCCAAACAAAAGTGGGTTTCTATTATTGCCCCTGATTAAGTTTGCTCTCAGTGATGCACGGCCAAATAATGCAAAGGCCAATTCATAATCCCATGTACAGTAGACTTCAAACTTCGTGCGCAAATGACCTTGCCTGCGCAAAGGCGAATTGTACGTGCAATCTGTCCCCCCACTTCCCCTCATTTGCGCACGAAGTTTGCCGTCTACTGTACAGTAAACTGAATGTATATCTTTTGTACTCTTTGTAATGTAATGGCACAACGTTCCAGAAGTGATAAACATTCAATTTCCTCGACTATACATTGGTTGGATATAGGTAACCTTTAAACGAGGGATTACGCATCGTACTGAGATGATAACTATCTGACAAAGCAGTTAGAAAAGCACCGTTTCTTCCTACCTCTATGTATTTCGAGTTCGAGATTCACCCAAATAAAACATATTCATTTAGAATCAACTAGCTTTTACCCGCGACTTCGTTCGCGTTGAATACGTACAATCGACAACCCTAGGTATTAACTGACCATTTGTGAACCTTATTTAGCTTGCTAATTGGCGGTGATCCAGTTGACGGGTTATTATGGTATTGTGGTTAGAAAAAAAGGAGGGGTAACCTGTATTTGTATAGGCTTACACACGAATATAAAACCTACGAATAAAAATGCAAGAAGCAATCTTTAAGTATGTATTTGGGATACGGTTTCGTCTTTTAAACATAAGTACTTAAAGATTTTGTTAAATCATATTTACTGTGTTCTTCTATAATCCACTAACATTAAAGGCAGCGATGATAAAATAAAAACAATGGGCCATGTGCGTGTCGAACCACGCACAACGAAGGGTTCCGTGCCTATTAAAAAGGTCGTATCGTCACAGAAATCTTACGACACTTACGTCCTTTTCCGCAGGGAAGGCAGTTTTTCAGCAATATCTCGAAAACCTTTTAACCGATCTTGTTCAAAATACTTTTCGGTAAAAGAATTTAATAAGCGCTATGTCTATAATTTCTTTTAATTTTTATAAATTCACCGTTTGGAAATAAGAGGGGGGGGACGGACACAATTTTTATGACTTTCGGGGCGATTACCTCGGACTATATTCACTTAAACAAAAAAATTGCTAAGAAACCTTATACTTATTTTGAAAGGCCTATCGATTGATGTGCCACACGTGGACATACAATGTTTCGCCAGCCAAAGATTCGCCACGCCGCTTCATTGCTGCTGACGTATCGGCCCGCCCTAAACGTTTGCACCTCATCCCTGGGGTCGATATTTACATCACCAGCTTACCTAACGTTGCTTGTTGATATATTTTCATATGTATTTGATAGCCTGCCTTAAACTACGAAATTTTACATTAATATGGCCATCGAACATTTTGATCAGAAGCGGAGAATATGGCACAATCCACCGGTTATCCAACATGAGGCTTTCTGCACCGCGAATTCTAGTAGTAACAGTGCGTCCTCCATCGTCAGGTGCTCTTCGCCGGTACAGTGGATACCCATTTTCACTCGTCTGCGTGTCCTTTAGTAACGCTCGGGGGTACTTCTTTGCACACTTCCCATCCTTCATGCACGAAGGTGACATATTTAGTGCACCGCATGGACCGTGGATCATGTTTTTGACGACAGTGTCTTGTAGTTTTTTGTCAACATTGACATCAGGAATTTCCGCACTAATTACTTCATCGATTTGACAGGGACGCAATTTCTCCTTTAGCCACAATAAAAGGTGTAGGTACATGGGGCAACCTTATCGTCTCACTCTCGTATCACTATCTGCCCCACATCGTTGGCGTTAACTCGCGCGTCATTCCTTACAGCATCTTGTAAGTGAATGTAATTTTCTGCTCGCAACTTGCGTTGGTTTAGTGATATGAACCTAAGGCGTTCCCTTTCAAGCTTAACATACATATCGACTAAAAACTGGTGCAGAAGTTGCTTGCAGCGTAACAACAGATTGAACCCGTTGCTACGCACCATAAGGTTGTATGCATAGAAATCCATACAGGAAACGTTTTTGTTTGGTACTGTAGGTCGATCACGTTACGCATTGTACGAACGTCGGGTAGGTCTAAATGTCACTTTTTATATGGGAAATTGATAGTTAAATTGTACCGACGCGCGTTCGGAACGTTACGTGATCACCCCTCTGGTTGCGTATTCTGTGGATTCACCTGAGGTATTTCAAAATTTTACCCTTCCTGACCTTTCTGGAATATGACTGGACCCTGGAGTGCATCTAGGAACCTGTGAATGTCGGCGATGCGGCAGAGCCGGCCTTCGCGCGCGCGCAGCACGATGTCACTGCCGGCGGTGGGCTCCGGGCCGGCGACCACGGCCACCACTTCGCTGGTGGTGGGCGCGTTATAGCGCCGCTCGTGCTGTCCAAGGGGCACGCAGTCAGGGTGGATCACTACCATAAACGTTTCGTCAGTTATGTTCTTCAAAGCGCTTCTTAATTCATGTATTAGTACGTTATTGTCCTCCAGAACTCTTTGGATTGTTTGTAGTACTGGTCTCTGAACGCCTTGTACGATGGAGGACTGTCGATCAAGTTGCGCTTCCTCGTCACTTAAAATGTAAACCTGCAAAAACTGTGGCTGTTCATTGGCTACAGGAAGGAAGTTGGGACCTAATTCGTCTTCTAGCTTCCGCTTGCTCCGCAGTCTCAGAAGCTCGCTGGGAGGCCATAGTGGGCATGCTGTTGAAGTCGGTGTTGGTGCTGCTCCGAAGTTTCTTCAGCCCTCACATTTGCCTGCCGCTGTGCTTATTCTTCACGCCGCGCCTGAGACTGTCTCGGTGACTCAGCAGTTCGTTGAGAGGCCAGATAGTGGGCGTGCTGTTGAAATCGGTGCTGGCGCTGCTCCGACGTTTCTTTACCCCTCACACTTGCCTGCCGCTGAACATCTTCGTCGCACCGCGCCCGAGACTCGATGGGTGACTCAGCAGCTCGTTAATAGGCCAGATAGTGGGCGTGCTGTTGAAGTCATGAATGAAGTGAACAACTATTATGCGTGGTCGGTGGAGGATTAAGGTTACACTCATAGTATGTAACTCCAATCGTTCTCTATTGCACTTGCGTATTCGAGTGATAGAGAGGGAGATATACAAACTTTGAACTTCGACATAAATAGGTAGTTCGTTTGCACGGTTAGCACTGAGAATATAACAGCGAGCGAAAAAGGGTACCCGTCTCTTTCTAATTAGAGCAGTTAAAAAGTGACGACTACATAAGTCACGCACCATCACGTGCTAGCCATGCGTCGATAAATTATTGTCGGGAAGCTTTGTGAATACATCCTCGATACTTGTATATCTCCATCTCTACCGCTCTTATTTGAGCGACAGAAAAATATATACGCGAACCTCATTGCCGGTCTGTAAAAAGGCTTGAGTGCTGGCAGCTGACATTTCATTTAGAAACATTACATAAGAACTGCGCCTTTTTGTGTCAAAATAACACAAATCGATTATATTCTGCACGCGATTATATGTCTTAACATATGGGTCGTGTGTTCTAGAATAGCATAAATATTTCAATGGATACGCTTCTTTGTCTTTGAGATACAAAAACTTCGATATGCCAAAATATACGTCAATGTGCATTATACTTGTAATTATTTCGTTTTAAGCCATAATGCTGCTTATTGATAGTAACTTAACACCTAAAATGGCGTAAATATCTGAATAAACTTCAAAATCATGAAATTAATATGAAATTAATACCCAAAATTTATATTCTGCGAAAATTAGCGCAACAATTCGAGATAAAATTTAGCCTATGTGTTAATTCGGGGTATAAACTATCTCTTTACCCAGTTTCAGCAATATCCGTTCAGCCGTTTTTGCATGATCGAGTAACAAACATCCAGACATCCAAACATCCAAACTTTCACATTTATAATATTATAGTAGGATAGTAGGATTATATTTATTAAATTCAACAACTCAGTCAAGTCCTTAAATTAATCACTATCACATTCGGACTCTGACGGTGCCGAAAAGTTGCTGTCGCCTTCCTAGATTCCTTCTCTGTCTTAATGAAACTCTCAGGACCCAGATACAGAGGATCGGACTTGGGTTCGAATCGAACGGAGCTTACTTCATCTGTAAAATTCTCCTGTATTTCGCCTTTTACCACAACGTTGTTGACTTCGTTTATAGTGTTCTCCTGTCTTTTTTCTTTCGCCACGACGTTGTTGACAGGAACTTGGCAGTTTTTCTCGACGATTTGACGTACTTTCGCGATAGCACTCTCTGCAATGTATTCGAATCCTTGCTTGGATAAGTCGGACCTAGCCCTGTGCTCTGCTATTACTCGTTTAATTTTCGCCCACATCTTCTCGATCGGTTTTAAGTCAAACATAAACTCAGGCAGCGTCATTACCTCGTGTCTATTCTTTCGGATTATTGCATCGACTTCAAAATCGGGCCTGACTAGTGTTATCAATTTATAAAGGTAATCCTTTGTCATAATTGGCAAGACTTTTATTGCATGTTGTTTTAACCACATTAAAAAATCCTTTTTTGGGCTACCTTTATGCGGGATTCTGCATTTCTGCATAATATGGGTCGCATAGTCCATTATGATGACGCTATTGGTCGGCAAATTAGGAACGAGTTCGCTGGCGAGCCAACCCTCAATAGTGTCTTTTTTCTCATACTGTTCGTCATCATCGATGGTTTTGCAAGCTTTACTAAGGAAATTAGCGCCGTTCAAAAAACGACTGTTTTTCCCAGATAAAACGAAAATAAGCTTGTGTTTAGGATCAATGTTAAATGGGTCATTCCATGGTCTCATTTTAACATTGTTGTCGAAATAAGTTTCTAATAAAAAGAAAACGTATCTGCATTGTTGCCTATATTGCCGGATGGCTTTTAAATATTTAGACCGCGCACGTAGGTACTATTGCCGGCTGTTCTATGAGATCATGCCGAGTCCCATTTCTCTGCCACTCGTAACCCATATTGTTTAACAATTTTCGGAAACTGACGATTCCCCATGGGAAGTAACGCGTTCTTGAAGAATTCCTAAAATTTCCGGCCCACTAAAAGTTGTGTTGCTCTTTGAAAAGTACATTTATTGTAGGCATTCATGTATTATGCTTCGATCAAAATCACTCACTTGGGAATACGTATACTTCGAACTCTTGGGATATTTCGGATTTTTTGGACTAGGCGCACTAAGAGGTTCACTGTCGTTTACTTTTGAAAGTACATTTAATGTTTGTTTTGATATTCCAGAGTAATACACGGCCCTTTCTAAAGGTTGACTTACTGGGTGAAAAAATATACCAGCGTTTTTTCCTCGATACACTTTTCTAAGACGTGCAGAACTAACTCACGCGTCTCCAGATCAAGAATTTGACGTTTCTTTCGAGATGTCACTGGTTGGGAGTTAAGATCGCCCATGGTGGTTGCAGAATTCAAAGTATTTATTTGACACGTTTTTATAGAATTGTCACATCATGACATCACTAGACGAACTGATTCGGCAAGAAGCGTGCGTCTGTTGCACCAGCTAGCTCTCGACTATCGATGTGAACCGATCGATACGCGCGGCGCGGGGGGAACGGTCGGGCGTCGGCGCCTAGTCGGCCATTTTGAATCGAATGAGTTCGTGGCAGTCAACTCGTGTACAGTCAGGGACATTCCCGGTCGACCACCCTAAGGGCGATATTCGTTTGTCCGATCGACGCGTAACGATCCGAAGGCTCGTATCCGCAACCAATCAGGGAGCGGCTTCTACCTGCTCTTTGAGCGTGTGCGTTTTTGAAACACGTTTTTTTTACAAGCGCTTGGTGCGCTCCTATGAATGAATTGATTGTTGTTAGTCGGGCAATAAAAGTATTTTTGAATACGCTTCCACTACTTTTGCGCCACTTAGTAGTAATTATAAAGCAAAGCGCCGAAAAATACCTAGGCCTGAGATAAGGCACAAGCGTAGGCCGCGAGTCAGGTAACAATAAATCATCGGATAATTTAAGACAGATGTTTTGTGCGTGGAGTAAAACTCGACAGGTATACAACTATATACTGCTTGCTTGCTTATTTTGCAAGCAAGCGTTATCATATCACACTCATATTTATAACAAGATTAATAAGTTAGCATTTAAGTATAAAATAGGATTAAAAACGATGTTATTATTATGATATGTATATTAAGCATAAAAGAGACTTACCTGCAGGCAAACTGTTCAAACAGTTTTGCAGGGACATGTTTTAGAATAAGTTTTTTATATCTTTGGTTAATAAATATAATAATAATAATAATAATAACTCTATTAGGAAAGTTCGGTAAGTTTTAAAAAGAGCGATGCCTATCTGCGATTTTCTCATACAAACGATCTCGACTGTTTCCTCTCTGGTTTTTGAACCTAGAGCAATGTTTTTTTTCAAATAAGGTCATCAGATATTTTTTTTTTAAAGAAACCTACAGCGCCTCAAAAATCGCAAAAACGGCTTAATTAAGATGGCTGCAAAAAAAGGCGCAGTATACAAATATATTAACAAATATCCAAAAAATCAAAACATAGCGGCGTAGATTATTTCTTCTTCTTGCAGTTCCCAAAATTTTATGGTGATTGGTTGCGTTTTAGAGAAGGAAATAGTCTAGAGCAAAACCTCGATTTTTGAGTTTTTTGCGTGGGAATTTTAGTTCGAGCTGCAGTTGTCCTTATCGCATAGACAGCTCCCGCCGCCCACAACAGCGCGACAGAAACATTGCGTCAAAAATTTGAGATTTCAAAAGTTGCTCGGCTAGGCATTGCTCTTAAGAACTTATAATAATTAAATAAATATCAAGGACAACGTCTTCGTAACGTGAAAAAAAAACAAAACATTTAAATTGATTTTTCACGTCTCATACTCTGAAAGTAGGCCATTGTTTATCTTAGAAGCGGGATGAAAGTAACCCTACGTATGAAAACTATGTCTATGGACCTATGCAGTAGCGGAAACCTATTACAGCCTCTCTGTTGTAAGATTATTTTAAAAGAAAACGAAGCCTGTGCTGAGCCATGCTAAAACCTTGTCTTCTTTTTTCAAAACTTACCTTTTATTTTTTTTTATTCTATAATAACTAAAAAACGAAACGCTCTCGCTAGCGTTCATTCAGCCTTTATATTTCGGGGTGCAATTGATCACTTCCATCTCTGGGGCCTGTCTCGGAATCTAAATACCAGTATAATATCGGAAAAATAAAATGTAAATAAAATTCTTAAATGGTCGACCGGGAATGTCCCTGACTGTACCTAATCGTACTGTCGACGTCAAAGGTATGATTACAGTTGTGCACCTTATTTCATGGTAATAAGGCGTCAATTTTAAATACCAGAACGCGTTAGCTTGGATTTTATTTTCAAAACGCAATTGTTTGCTATTCAAAAACAGAAAGTTGTCGAGAACTACACAATCATCAACTTGATAATTCGTATGACCATTTTTCGTTTTATAAAATTTATGAGGCTTTTAGAACTAATTAGATGAACTATTACATAATTGAATAAGGTTTAGTTTATTTTTATTATACTATATCACGATGTCATTACATAACATTACGTAAGTTTATATATATATATATATATCTATCTATACATATAATAAAGCTGTAGAGGGTCAAAAGTCTGTACATTGAAGATATTGGCAAAAAAATCAATTGAGGGCAAGAGCTTTTTTTCTTAGAATCGATAACAGTTCATCTGTTTGTCTGTTTGTCGGTTTGTCTGTCTGTTTATATGTAACGGCATCACGTGAAAACTAGCGAATGGATCAATATGCGACTTTTACTAAAACGTTAAGTGGATCTTCAGCCAGGCTATAGGCTATAAAAATTATAAAGATTAGGGTTTGAAGGGGGTAAAAAATTGGGTTGAACTTTGTATGGGAACTCCTTGAATCTGTGGCGTCACTCCTGTCAAATCTGACGAGTTCTGCATCGCACTATCGAAGTTTCTTAAATCAGTTGCATAAATATAACATCTAAACAACTCTCATCGGACTTCGGTCCCTGAGAGATCTCTCTATTGCCGCATCTTCTACAAATCCATGAGCTAAAGACTTGAAAATTGGTAAGCATAAATTTGATTGGAAAGTTAAAACATCCCCATTGAAACTTTCAGCAATGTATAGATAAAACGTGAAAAATATGGGATGAAAAATAGGCGCTGAGGTGACTAGAGACTAGATATAATGTTGCGAGAACGGGATTATAACAGTTTCATTACCATGGTAACACGTTGTCACCATATTCGAAAATTCATTGTGTTCCTACAACTCATTCGGAGCCCGGTGGTTTGGCCTATAGCTTACGGAGTCGGTGTCCACGAGTTCAAACCCAGAGACCGGCATGCACTTTTTGTGTAGTTTTTTTTTTGTTAAACATTTTCAAAAACGCAGAGAAGTTTAGTGAATAGACGATGCCTTAGGAACTTAATTAGCATAAAGAATATTCGAGAAAAAAACGTCAAGAAGTGTTCAATAAAGAGTATTTGTAAAGTAAGAAATCGTGTAAAATTATTATTCTCAACTTTTTTACAGAAAAAGTATAGGCTCTTAAAAAGTATGTCTAGACTATAATAGGTGTTTCCTAATAAAGCGCGAAACTAAAAAGTAATTTATGGAGCGGAGCTCGGCCTTCAGCCTCCCGTCCCTCGCCGCTCACCTTCGGTCCTTGGGTTTCGCTAAAAGAACATTCGGGGATAGTGAGTGCCCACGTACGCTTGCCCTTGGGATCGCATAGTGAGCGTACTCTGAAGGGGCGCTTCTGCCTCCTACGAAAAACTACGAAAAACTCGGCCTTCAGCTGCGCTTGCCTCGCCACTTGCGCCTTCGGTACTTGGATTCTCAGGTTTCCCTTGCAAGACAACCGGGGATAATGAGTGCTCCCATAATGGGGGCTCCCATAGCGAGCGCTCTCTGGAGAGACGCTTTGGACCTTTCATCCCTACGAAAAACTCAGCATTCGGCCTCGCTTGCCTGGCCACTCACTTCCTCAACTGCGGTCCTCTCCTCAGGTTTTGCTTGCAATACATCCGGGGATAGTGAGTGCCCGTGGGGGCTCGCATAGTGAGCGCGCTCTGAAGGGACGCTCTAGGCATTTCATTCCTACGAGAAAAGCGGCCACCGGCCTTGCTTGCCTCACCGCTCATCTTCTCGACTTCGGCCGTCAAGTTTTACTTGCAAGACACCACAGGATAGTAAGTGACCACGTGAGCACGCTCTGAAGTGACGCTTCGGTCCTTCGGCCAATCAAAGCAGTCGAATGCAATATGTTTAGTTTACAATTTTTTTTCACTTTTTCCTTCCAATAGCAGATTTTTACTTCCTTACACAGCAGCAGGTCGATCACGTAACGCATTGTACGTGCGTCAGGTAGATCTAAATGTCAAATTTTACATGGAAAAATTACAGTTGGTTTGTCCTAACGCGCGTTCGGAACGTTACGTGATTGCCCCTCAGCACTAGAAGTAATGCTAGGACTACTAACTTTACATATGCACACACAAAAGGAGCTGGATGCGGGTGGCGCAGGATCGGTCACTTTGGAACTCTCTGGGGGAGGCCTATGTCTAGCAGTGGACATATTTCGGCTGATACGAGTACTTATGATGATGATGGAAAAGGAGGCGGCTGCGACGGCAATACACCTGAAAAGCCGAAACTACCTATGGACGAAACTTGACATACCCCACACGAAGATCCATAACAAGTTGATCACAAGCCTACCTATGATGGAAGCTTCAATCGACAAAATACCAAAAACTGCAGTCTTTAGGAAAGACTATGGCATATTACTGACGGAAGATTCGAAAGAGGGACTAAACCAAACAGACCTTAGAATCTTTACAGATGGTTCAAAAACAAATACGGAAACGGTATGTGGTGTGTTCTCAGAGGATTTAAACAAACACATATCCAAACCACTGGGTGTACAAAACACGGCATTCCAGCCAGAATGCGTAGGGATAATTGAAGCCTGCAATGCCATAAAGAGACGACAAGTCGAAAACACATACATACGGGTACTCTCAGACAGTAAATCAGTACTACAAGCACTGAGCAGTGATAACACCACGTCTAGCTTGATATACGAATGCCACCAAAACCTAGCTTGCCTGGCTGCTCACCTCCTCGACTTCGATCCTCGGGTTTCGCTTGCAAGACACCCGGGGATGATAGTGCGTGCTCGCCGTGGACGAATAATATTTAAGTTTACCTGGATGCTCTATTTTTACCTGGAATATTATACTTCGTTTGCAGTTGAGATACCTTCTGTTTAGGTAATAAGTCCTGCAACTCAAACTCTCAGCCTTAAAACTTCGTAAATATACTCAATTACTCATACAAGGAAACTATTTTCAGCGATTTCAAAACTGAGATGAGAGTCATGAATCGTCTATATTCCATGTCAGTACAAGTAAATTTATTTCAGGGTGTTTAGAAAAAACATTAAGATAAGGAGGGGTTAAAAGGAAGTTAAAAGTGGTTAATAAGTCGTTTTTGAAGAGAGAGACTTTAAATTGTTACTAGCTAGCTATTACATTTTCTGAAGAAAAATCTGCTTGGTTTGCTGATCTACATTCGGACAGACTTAATTTGTTTCATAATTTGCAACTAAAAAACGACTTCAAATCAATACTTTGTTGTACCACATGCATGAACTTCCTGTTAACTTTACCTAACAGACTCTTTCCGAAAGCAAATACTTGGGTTTTTACAGAAAATACTTACACAACTGAAGTTATAGGGGCGCAATGCCACAGTTATCTACCGAATGTCAAGAAAATGTTATGAATGGTCTATACTGCCGTGCAGAACCTAAAGTGCAGTAACTCGAAAAAGTCCATTTCGAGATAAACGCAAAAAACACTTTAAAAGTAGTTTATTTCCGTTCGTTCAAGCGGTATATACTTATAATTTATTGTCATGGAAAGCGCTCAACACATAGAATACGATGACGTTAAAAACAATGGTTTCAGTGTACACTGAAATTAATTATGAGGCTTTTTCAAAATTTCAAGCTCGTACTGCACTCTTTGAGACAGGCAAAAACAAAAGAAATACCGCTTAAAACACAGTAAAAAGTCGGGTTACTGTCCATGTTTTGCATTCACTTACACTGACAAGTGATGAATTACCGTTTAAACCACAGTACGCGGAGCTATACTACTGCGTTTTAAACTGTATTTTGCTTGTTTTTTAGTGCTACGAGCATCCGTTACTGCATTTAAAACAGGTTTTTGTAAAAAAAAAGGATGACTGAAGCCTTTTTGCCAATAAAATGATTTAATATTTAATTGTCTTCAAAACTACATATGCTCAGTAAATGTCAAGTCAATCAGGCTTCTTTAAGTGGGAGAAAAACGACTAGCAAGATTTAAATAAATTTATTTGTGATTTATTATTGGAGATCCTAAATAAAACACATATTTCTTGAAATTGTAAGCAAACAATGTTTATTACACAAAATTATGTATTCCTTCTAATAAAAAAGACGACTATTTCAGTGTAATGCTACTATTTATTCTTATGTACTGTTAAAATAGCAATTAATCTTATTGTTATTATCCGTTTAGTTACTTTGTCAGATATTAAACTATAACTAATAAGATCGTAATTACTAATAAAATGGACGGCACACATATATAACCATTCATTAGGCTATTAGTAACAATAAAAAATACAACAATATACAAAAATTACTACAACTAGAGCTTTTTCCAGTTAGAACTTAGAACAATGTGACTTCTAAACATAATTACATTAGAAGACTTTGGTAACCCCTGGGAATAAAGATATATTTTTATTATACTGTGTATACCCTTATAAAACAAAGTAAAATTTTAGCTGGGATTAGGTGTATTAATTTATTTCAGTAATGAGGTATACGAATAACATTTGTTTTTAATAACTCACTTCTAAACTGTTTTGTAAAATATTTCACTAAAACTTTTCAATATAAAACGAATTAAAAAATGGTCAAGGCTTGGAAAACTTAACTGTGTCAGTTCAGGCAAACAAGAAAAAACTAAAAACAGGTATTTACATTTAAATATGGTGATCATTATTATTAGAAAATACCCCACGTACTGCCGTTGTCAGACGGGTAATCACGTAATGTTCCAAACGCGCGTTAGTACAATCGAACTGTCATTTTTCCATATAAAATATGACATTTAGATCTACCTGACGTGCGTACAATGTGTTACGTGGTCGACCTGCTGGTGCAGATGAGACAAGTAATTGCCTACAAAACACAAGCCAGTTTTTGAGCATCAAGGTTTTGCTTCTTTAAGTAACTGATACCAAGCAAAAGATCAAGAGGTGCAGTTTTTCTGACCTATATTTAGTGATTTTCATGTTTAAGACGACCAGCCTACATAATAAATAGTGATACTCTCAAATGCTCCAGTAAAACTTGGCTCCAGTTCCGTAAGGAAGCAATGCCGTCTTAAGAAACTGCAGGGTTCACTGATGCCCCAAAATCGGCTCGTGTTTTGGTGGCATTTACCTGTCTCATCTGCACCTGATAACGCATTACGTGGGGTATTCCCTAATAATAATGATCGCAATGTTTAAATTAAATGAATTTTGTTTATCTTATTTGCCTGAACTGACACAGTCAAGTTTTTTTGGTGAATTATTTTAAGAAAACAGCTTGGAAGTAAGTTTTCCAAAAAGAATTTGATTCTTGTACCTTGCTTATACATATTATTAATTAATAAAATTATCCCAGCTAAAAATTTAAGTGGTTTTATGAGGTATATCTTTATTCCCTGAGGTTATCCAAGTATTCTAATGACATTATGTTTAGAAGTCACATTGTTCTAACTGGGAAAAGCTCTATTTGCAGTAAATTTTGTATATTGTTGAAGGTTGTATTGTTACAAATAGCCTATTGAATGGTAATATATGTGTGCCGTCCATTTTATTCGTAATTACGATCTCATTAGTGACAGTTTAAAAACGTGTCTTGTTTGTCCGTTACAATAAGATAAAAGTGCCATGTAGCTACATAAACTGAACAATGTATTATACTGAAGTAGTAGGTAGTCTTTTTTATTACTGTCATACATAATTATGTTTAATAAACATTGATTATACTTACGATTTCAACAACTAGGTATGTGATTAATTTACTATCTCCAAAAATAAATACCAAACAAGTATATTCCAATCTTGCTAGACGATTTTCGGCCACTTAATGTGGTGTGATTGACTCGACTTTTACTGAGCAAATGTAGGTTCGATGACGATTAAATAATTTGATCAATTGGCAAACAGGCCCCAGTAATTTTTTTACAAAAACCTATTTTAAATACAGTAACAGCACAAAAAATCGAGCAAAATGCCATTTAAAACGCAGTAGTTAAGCTCCAGACACTGTGGTTTAGGCTGTAAAAACACACTTTTTGTACACGAGTACAGTGACAAAAAACAAATGCATTGAAAATACCATCTTAAGTGCAGTACCTCGGCTTGCTACTGCACTTTAGATGGCAATAAGAGTAATATTTAAATAGGGAGGGGTACCGACTAAAGTAAGGTAACATACTTTTCACTGCGTTTTAGTTAGTAATTATGTCTAAAATCAAAGATATTCGAAACACAGTACGAAGAATTTGGAACAAAACTTTGATACTGCAGTTTAGTTAGTTTTTCACGAATAACTTATTGAGTTCATACAGGCTAAAACATCTGATAAATTACGATTCTACTGCGTTTTAGTTGGTAATGGTCCAATATTCGTAGCCGTAGACGTTTTAACTGCGGTTTAAGTAGTATTTTGTGTTCTACGCTAGTCCATTACTGTACTTTAGGAGATTTTTTTTACATGTTCCAGTTGTCCAAATGAAATACCGATTAGATACACATGTGCATCTTGAAATACTGATCACAGATCATCAAAAAACAAAAAATCCCAAATTAGCCCGATACTGCACTTTAGGTTCTGCACGGCAGTATAGTAAAATAATACTTCCCACCAAATATTATCTGCTTTGACTTAAGGTTGACTGACAGATAATGCTTTGTGGCAGCTCCAGCTTTTGCAATAAAGATAGATAGATTTTGCAATAGAGAACTAAAATTTAATATTACTGACGATGACGACGTTTGTGAGGGTGTTTTGATTGAAAGAGAATTAGAACCGATACACGCATAAACTATGGAGTTGCAAGCGTCGTAGCAAGGCTTTAGACATGAAAATAACATGTAAGCTATAATTTATACGCGTACGAAGTCGCGGGCAAAAGCTAGTATATATATATGAATGAGTGAAGCGAAAGTGGTTTGTCAGGATCGTAGCAAATGGAGATCCGTGATCTCTGCCTACCCCCCTGGGAAAGAGGCGTGATGTATGTATGTATGTATATATAATAAAATATCACTAAACTGAATATATTATAATGATATGAAGGATAGAAATCATATAAGGCAAATTAAATCATCAACGTACCTACCTACTCCTCCGACTGCCGACGACTAGTTGACTGCCGCTCGGTACTTTCTACCAGGAGTACATGAAACGTGCGAAGTTATACTCGTGTCAAAGCGAGCATCGTAGAGCAAAGCAATTCGCGCACGAGCAGCCATCTTTTCATGATGTTTTCTTTTATTTGTAACGGGTGTCTCAATAAGATTATTTGATTTGCCAGGGTCAAAAACTGGCAAAAATTGTCTTACGTAATGAATGAATGGCGGCTACCAGCTGTCTAGCGAGAGCTGTGGTGTGCATGGAGAAGGATGGATAAAAATTATGGACCCGGCCGGCCACATGTCTGCGGTGCGGCGCCGCAGAAACCCGTGTTTACTACCGAGAAACCCGTGTTTAAATAAATTAAATTACCGAGAAACGCGGGTTTGCGCGGGGCGCCTCAGACATGTGGCCGGTATCTTACATCGAATTAAGTAGGTACATTAAAAAATATTTTAGATAATGGTTTGGTTAAAAATTCCTTGCAAGTACCTAACTACTCATATTATAAATACGAAAGCGTACTGTCAGTCGTTTTACACTTGCAGCCTGTGGACCAACTTTACGCAAAAGGCATACAACGGCCTACGTGTTCAATACAATAACGCATTCCGGGTGTTGATGGGGTTGCCGCGATTTTGTAGTGCCTCTAGTATGTTTGCGGAGGCACAAACTGACGGCTTTGCGGCGATAATGCGCAAGAGGTGCGCCTCCATGATGCGTCGCCTGCGCGGCAGCCCCAACAGCATTCTGAGCGTGTTTACGGAGCGTGAATTTTCATGGCCATTTGGCCCCATGCTCACCCGCTGGCAGAGACTGCATGCAGTCATTGTTTTATTATGTTATGTCCCTCTTTTTATGTCATACTTACACTAGCAATAAGATTTCATTGTTTACTAACCATATATTGACTCTAGTCTGAAATAAATGATTTTTATTTTATTTTATTTATTATTTACTAGCTTTTGCCCGCGACTTCGTCCGCGTAGAACACGTTTATATCGTAGCTCGATACAAACTTTCACCCTCCATTTCCCTTTTAGGGGTAGATTTCTGATATAAAAACTATCATATATGTCCTTCCCCGAGACTCAAACTATTTTTATCATCATTATCATCATCATCATATCAGCCAAAAGACGTCCACGGCTGGACATAGGCCTCCCCCAAAGAGTTCCAAAGTGACTTATCCTGCGCCACCCGCATCCAGCGGACTCCCGCGACCTTTACCAGGTCATCAGTCCACCTTGTGGGGGGCCTACCAACGCCGCGCCTACTATAACTACCTCTATACAATATTTTATCTAAATGGGTTGTATAGTAGCTCCATACAAATATTCACCCCCATTTCCCCCCTTAAGAGATGATTTCCGGGATAAAAACTATCCTATGTCCTTTTCCGGAACTCAAACTATCTGTAAACCAAATTTCATCTAAATGGGTCACTAAAATTCAAATTTTCACCCCTTAGGGGAGGATTTTCGGGATAAAACTATCCTATGTCCTTCCCGACTTCCAACTATCGCTATACCGTAAATGGGTTCCATCCAAATTTTCATCCCCATTTCACCCCCTTAGGGGATGATCTGCGGAATAAAAACTATCATAAAATATTTCCTTTCCCAGGACCCAAACTATCTCTTAACCAGATTTCATCTAAATGAGTTCCATCCAAAACTTCACCCTCATTTCATCCTCTCAGGCGATGATTTTCGTTACAAAAACTATGCGATTTCCTTTCCCGGAACTCCAACTATCTCTATAACGAATTTCATCTAAGTGGGTTCTATCCTAATTTTCACCCCTCGTTTCACACCCTCAGGAGATGATTTTTCAGGATAAAAACTATGAATTGTCCTTCCCTGGGACTCCCCACTATCTCTACAATATATATACCAAACTTCACTTAAATGGATTTTATCCAAATTTTCATCCTCTATTTCGTCCCTTTAGGGGATGATTATCGGGATTGAAAATATCCGTTGTCATTCTCCGGGACTCAAGTTAACTCTAAACCAAATTTCATCTAAATGGGTTCCATCCAAATTTTCACCCCTCATTTCACCCTCTTAGATGATTTTCGGGATAAAACTATACATTGTCCTTCCCCGGAACCCCAACTATCTCTTTACCAAATTTCATCCAAATAGGGTACATCCAAATTTTCACTCCCTATTTCATCCCTGAGGGTATGATTTTCGGGATTAAAACTATCCGTTGTCATACTCCGGGACTCAAACTATCTTTATACCAAATTTCATCTAAATGGGTTACATCTAAATTTTCACCCCAATTGCACGCCTTTAGGGGATGATTTCTGGAATTTAAAACTATCATATGTCCTTTCCCAGGACTCAAATTATCTTTCAACCAAATTTCATCAAAATGGGTCACAAACAAATTTTCACCCCTAATATCACCCCCTTAGGGCATCCCCTAAGAGGGTGTAATTGGGGTTGTAATTTTCGGGATAAAACTATCCTATGTCCTTCCCCAAGACTCCAACTCGCTATACCGTAAATGGGTTCCATCCAAATTTTCACCACTCATTTCACCCCATGAGGAGATGATTTTTCAGGATAAAAACTATGCATTGTCCTTCCCTGGGACTCCTTCTATCTCTATTCTAAATTTTAACTAAATGGGATTTATCCACATTTTCATCCCTATTTCATCCCCTTGGGGGAATGATTTTCGGGATTCAAAGTATCCGTTGTCATTCTCCGGGACTCAAACTATATCTATACCAAATTTGATCTAAACGGAGTCCATCCAAAATTTCACCCCCCATTTCACCCCCTTAGGGGAAGGTTTCCGGAATAAAAACTATCCGATGTCCTTTCCCAGAACTTAAACTATCAAATTTTATCAAAATGGGTTACTTCCAAATTCTCACCTTTTTACCCCCTTAAAGGAAGATTTCTGGGATTTAACCTATCCCGGGACTCCAACTATTTATATACCAAATTTCCGCCTAATCGGTGCAGCGGTTTAAGTAGCTCCATACAAATTTCCACCCCCCATTTTATCCCTTTAGGGGTTGATTATCGGGATAAAAACTACCCTATGTCCTTCCCCAGGACTCAAACTATCTCTATACCAAATTTCATCTTAATTGGTTCAGCCGTTTTCACGTGATGCGCGGTCACATAAACAGACAAACAGATAAACATATAAACAGATAAACAGACAAACAGACAAAAATTCTAAAAACTGTTGGAACGTGTTCTGTTATCGATTCTAAGAATCCCTAGCCAATTTTTTTTCGAATATCTTCCATGTACAGACTTTCGACCCTCTTCAGCTTTATTATATGTATAGATATGTCTGTCCTCTTCACACTTAAACCGCTGAAACATAAATAATATATTATCTCTATGGCTGAACTGATTTGATTTGGTATAGAGATAGTTTGAGTCCCGGGGAAGGACATAGGATAGTTTTTATCCCGGAAATCATTACCTAAGGGGGTGAAATGGGGGTGAAAGTTTGTATGAAGCTACGATATAAACGAGTTCCACGCGGATGGCGTCGCGGGAAGAAGCTACCTAGTTCGATATAACTAATATACTTTTCATCCAACAGATGGGTGAAGATCAGGCCTATTTTCATCCAACAGAGGGGTGAAGGTCGGGCCTCTTTTCATCCAACAGATGGGTGAAGGTCGGGCCTCTTTTCATCCAACAGAGGGGTGAAGGTCGGGCCTCTTTTCATCCAACAGAGGGGTGAAGGTCGGGCCTCTTTTCATCCAACAGAGGGGTGAAGGTCGGGCCTCTTTTCATCCAACAGAGGGGTGAATGTCGGGCCTCTTTTCATCCAACAGAGGGGTGATGGTCGGGCCTCTTTTCATCCAACAGAGGGGTGAAGGTCGGGCCTCTTTTCATCCAACAGAGGGGTGAAGGTCGGGCCTCTTTTCATCCAACAGAGGGGTGGAGGTCGGGCCTCTCTTTTCATCCAACAGATGGGTGAAGGTCGGGCCTCTTTTCTTATCTTCGGCTAATAGGAAAATAAAGTATTGTTGTTGGTGATTTTTTCGCTTCGCTACTTTGCATATCTCTGGTGATTGATTGGATAGTCACCCTAAAACGCATAATATTTCGTCTGTTAATAACTAGGTACATAATATAGCGAGTCAAAGACATGTAATAAACAAACATAGACTAGTCCTTCTACCGCAGGTGACACAATAATATCAAAAGGTGGTACCACCAGTAGTTGCTGGTGGTACCACCAGTAGTTGCTGGTGTTGGCTTCATTATACGGTGATTTTTGATTTAGAGATTTCCTTTTGCAGAGTTGGTTCTTGCGACTCAAAGATGGATTTAAGAAGGGGAGCCATCAGAATTTCAGATGTAAATTTTCGGAGGGGGGAATTTAGTGTTGTAAAAGACTCGAGTTCTAGAGTCCTGATTCAGGAGACTCGACTCTAATATACGGGACTCGGGGAACTCGAAGATTCCCGAGTCTAGAGTCCAGTCGAGCGTGAGTCATCTGTCCGACGACTTGAGTCTCTAAAACCACTCGAGTCTTCAAACAAACTCGAGTCAACAGTTGTCAAATATTGGATGTAGGGTATTTTCACTATAATCTATACTTATATTTGACGACCGCTTTAGCCTAGTTGGTAGTGACCCTGCCTACGAAGCAAGAGGTCCTGGGTTCGAATCCCGGTAAGGGCATTTATTTGTGTGATGAGCACGAATATTTGTTCCTGAGTCATGGATGTTTTCTATGTATTTAAGTATTTATTTCTCTATATAAGTATCTATATCGTCGTCTAGTACCCATAGTACAAGCTTTGCTTAGTTTGGGACTAGGTTGATTTGTGTAAGATTGTCCGCAAATATTTATTATTAAAAAGAAAAAAAAAAAAAAAAAAAAAAAAAAAAAAATGAGTTTCCAAATTAAATACAGAGTAAGTTAGCAATACAATACGAACGAATCCGAAGTGAGAATCGGAAAAAATAGGCGCCATATTGTTTTATTATACGTTTTTTTTATTTAACTTGCACTGTTCGTACCTCTATATATGTAAATACGAGTATGTAAGTTGTCCGTCAAAATTTGCAATTAAGTTTTCAGTCACTTTCCGTTATCCGATTGAGCTGAAATTTGGAATACTTATGTATGTTTGGTGACAATGCAATACTTTGTCACCATTTAGCTGATCTGATTCTGAAGCCGGAAGATGGCCACTGGAACTCTATGATAGAAAGTGTTATGATGGTCGAGGTTGGGCTCGTTTGTTTTTTTATCCCACCCGTACCCTTGCACATGATGGCGAGGGTCTCATGATGGAGCCGGAAGATGGCCACTGGAACTCTATGACGGAAAGTGCTATGATAGTCGAGTTTGGGCTCGTTTGTTTTGTTTTCGTCAGCACTTACCATTGCACATGTTGGCGAGGGTCTCATGATGGAGTCGAAAGATGGCTACTGGAACTCTATGACGGAAAGTGCTTTGATAGTCGAGGTTAAGCTCGTTTTTTTTTGGTATCGTCAGCACTTACCATTGCACATGATGGCGAGGGTCTCATGATGGAGCCGGAAGATGGCCAATGGAACTCTATGACGGAAAGTGCTATGATAGTCGAGTTTGGGCTCGTTTGTTTTGTTTTCGTCAGCACTTACCATTGCACATGTTGGCGAGGGTCTCATGATGGAGTCGAAAGATGGCTACTGGAACTCTATGACGGAAAGTGCTTTGATAGTCGAGGTTAAGCTCGTTTGTTTTGTTATCGTCAGCACTTACCATTGCACATGATGGCGAGGGTCTCATGATGGAGCCGGAAGATGGCGACTGGATTTTTTTTCAATCTAGTATAGTGGTCAAATCATTGGTTTCGATTCTGATGATAAGGGCGTAAGTTGTCAGAAATCGATACAATTTATGAATTTGTAACCGAAATAAAACAGTACGGGAAAAAAGTATTAAAACATGGCAATAAATTCCAAAGTTAAAAAACGAAAATTTATTTAAAAAAATAACAAAAATATATATTTTTAAAAACAGAATTTGTTCAAAATGTGCAATTAAAAGTAAAAAAATATTTATATTTTCATGGCATTAATCACTTGGCCCTTGATCGCGTTGGATGGAGTGACATCATACGTGGTTGTAATAAAGATTTAAAAGCTTGAGGCACTGAAGTACAGTAACTTCTATCAGTCAGGCCTTTAAATAGCGCTTTCTCGCATAGCGCTATCGTTTATAACGTTATTTTTCCTTTAGGCTTTTTAAAGCATTATACTTAAAACGATATTTGACGCGCTGTAAAGCGGTATCCATTATGAAAAAAAAAATGAAAAAAAATGAAAAATGATTTTATTCAGTAACTTATACTATTTAACAATATAGGCTGGTGCCTCTTTGTAAGTATTTATAATACCTGTATTAAGAGACACCGCTCTTCCACTGTGGTAACTAACGTATACATAAGAAAGGTAACTGACATATATAAAAATTAAATATTAGGTACATGTTGAAAATCTAAAACTAACAAAGGATAAAAGATATTTGATTTGTGTATACTTGTGTGTATACTTGTGTGCATGCGTGCGTGCATGCGTGTGTGTGTAGTGTGTGTATGTGTGTGTGTGTGTGTGCGTGTGTGTGTGTGTGTGTGTGTGTGTGTGTGTGTGTGTGTACGTGTGTGTGACTGTGTGTGCGTGTTAATCATACAATATTACTAAGTAACATTCTGCATTATATTCTCTACGTCAGCATAGTTTTTTAATTTTAGCCATTTCGTTACTCTGATTTTACACTCGTATAACGTGGTAGGGTATATGTCGTTATATATATTAACTATATTATACAGTCGGGCCGACTGTGATACATGTTGCCTTCTTGCATATGCACTGCGCATGAACGGAACGGGAACAACTTCAATTTTCCTTCGTCTTCTGTATGTTGTGTCTGGTATAAAAGTCGTGGTTTTGTGTTTCTTTGTTATTAAATTTAATAGATATAGTTTGCGTACAGACAGGAGATTGCAAGTCTTATATAGTTCAGTCGTAGGAAATCTAAATGGCTTTGAATACATAACCTTAAGCAACGACCTTTGTGATCGCTCCAACTCCAGAAATTTAGTCTTTGTAGCGCCTCCCCATATGGGAATACAGTATGCAAAAACTGACTGTGCGAGTGAAAGGTATATTAGATTTAGTAGATTTTTTGTAGCTACGTTTCTTAGGGTTTTAAAAATCCAAATGAGTTTGCGAATTCTTGTCATAAGAAGTTCAATGTGAGTGTGCCACGTTAAGCGCTGGTCAACCATAACACCCAAGTATTTTGTGCTCTCCAGTTTATTGATGCTTGATCAGGAGCAGTTAGGTTGTGATGAATTGAGGCATGTGTGAATCCTGACTGAGAAGTTTGTGCCGGGCTGTGTCCGATTATACTTGGTTAAGCATATATAATTGGTCTTACTAACATTTAGGGTAAGTAAATTTTTCCGAAGCCATCCTGCGATTTTTGTGAGACCACATTCAGTAGATGAGCGTACACTGTCCCACGTATCCCCTGTGAATACAATTGCTGTATCATCAGCATACGTGAAAATGGTGCCATGTTCAATGTGCATATCACAGAGTTGGTTTATATATATTAAAAATAGAGTTGGGCCAAGGACACTGCCCTGTGGCACTCCGTAGGTTATAGTGCAATCATCACTTACATGATCACCTATTTTCACTTTTTGAGCGCGGTTTTCGAGGTAAGATTTGAAAAGAGATAAAGGCACTCCTCTAATACCAGCCTTCTCCAGTGTATTTACAAGTATGGGGACAGACACGGTATCGAAAGCTTTTTTAAGGTCCAAGAATACTGTGATGCATTTTTTGTTTTTATCTACATTTTCTACAATTGATGCTGAGAGTGCCGCAACTGCGTCCTCGGTGGAAAGACCCCGCCTGATTATAACGTTATAAATCTAAACCAATATATAAAGCGATACTTTTATAAGCCATATAATATATAACGTAATGTAGGCTCCGTAGGCTACCCATTTTAAAACGATATTATAACGTTATTCGACCGTATTTTATTATGTTATGATATTCATTCTGTTATGATATTTATATCGTTATGGAGAAAACTAATTTTGTTATAACGATATTGTTTAACACTAACGCTAAAAAAGCGATATCATAACGAAATATATCGTTATGTTATAATATCGCTTATTTCATAAAACGTTTAATAGGCCAGTCCGTAGGGGTTCAAAGCACGGGGAGCTACGTTGCAAAAGGTGGTGTAGAAGTTTTTTTTTTTACATCGATACAACCGAGCAAATATCAAAAATGCTCATGCGAGACAACTTTTGGCAGCCACAAATCCTCGAAATTTTTAGACTTTTTTTGGTTTCTCACTCGTAGATTCTATACGGTGCATCCTAGCGAAAAGTAACTCACTAGGAAATTAAAGAACATGAAATTATGCGTCTAATGAGTACCAATACATAACACTTCAGTTCAGCGACATAGGAGAAAAACATGGTCGAAAACGAGGCTTTCCTCAACTTTATAAGTTATTTCAAGATAGTGGTTTTTAAGCTTCTGAGTATCAATTTTGAATTTAACTATAGGCTTTAGCTCCTCAATTATAGGAATTTACAGAATCGAGAGTTATTTCAGCATTAGTATCATCATAACGGTAATCGAAGAGCTGGCGGTTTTCTCGTGCAACGCATCAGCATTGCAGTTCAATGAGGAAATACCGCCAGCATACTCGGTACAATGCATAGAGGGCCTTTTTAGGGTTTCGTAGCCAAAATGGCAAAAACGGAACCCTTAAACAATATAAAAAAAAAAATCTTCTACACCACCTTTTGCAACAAAGAAATATTCTACGAATTGACCTATTACATATATGATATTGACAGCTCAGCTACATGAA
Organism: Epinotia brunnichana; assembly: GCA_963854355.1. Lineage (NCBI taxonomy): Eukaryota > Metazoa > Arthropoda > Insecta > Lepidoptera > Tortricidae > Epinotia > Epinotia brunnichana. The sequence continues at coordinate 25,943,522 of OY977951.1, read as the reverse complement.
CGTCGTTTTTGAATGGTTTACTTTGTATTCTTAACTTATTAGGCACGGTTAAAAACCGGCTTCACAAGGTTGTTCAAAATGCTCCGTGTATCTTTTTTTTGTCTGATATCTTTTTCTGAAATATACGATCAATGACCACCGAGACGTTTGATGTTTAGATTTATCATTTTGTAGATTATTTTTCACACCTACCTACCTACTATAATTTTAAATTGTATAGTGCTTTGCTTCCTTGCTGTCAAACTGTATGCAAATTTGGTATGAAATACTTAAAATAAATTATAGGAATCTGCACCCTCAAAAACCCAAAAAGTGACATCTAAGACGATTTTTAGGAAAATCCATTTCCGCTATTTTGGACTCCAAAATGGACATCATTTTTGGAATCTACACCCTCGAATACCCGGAAACTGACACCCATGAGAACTTTTCGGAAAAAAGCCATGTTTGCCATTTTGGATTCCAAAATGGACATCAGTTTTAGATTCTGCACCCTCGAATATCCAGAAAGTGACACCTATGACGACTTTTAGGAAAAAACCCATGTCCACCATTTTGGATTCCAAAATGGACATCATTTTTGGAATCTATACCCTTGAATACCCAGAAAGTGACACCCATGACGACTTTTAGGAAAAAAGCCATGTCCGCCATTTTGGATTCCAAAATGGACATCATTTTTGGAATCTACACCCTCGAATACCCGGAAAGTGACACCCATGACGACTTTTAGGAAAAAAGCCATGGCCGCCATTTTGGATTCCAAAATGGACATCATCTTTGGAATCTACACCCTCGAATACCCAGAAAGTGACACCCATGATGACTTCTAGGAAAAAAGCCATGTCCGCCATTTTGGATTCCAAAATTGACATCATTTTTGCAATCTATACCCTCGATTACCCGGAAAGTGACACCCATGACAACTTTTAGGAAAAAAGCCATGTCCGCCATTTTGGATTCCAAAATGGACATCATTTTTGGAATCTATACCCTTGAATACCCAGAAAGTGACACCCATGACGACTTTTTGGAAAAAAACCATGTCCGCCATTTTGGATTCCAAAATGGACATCATTTTTGGAATCTATACCCTTGAATACCCAGAAAGTGACACCCATGACGACTTTTTGGAAAAAAACCATGTCCGCCATTTTGGATTCCAAAATGGACAATATTTTTCGAATCTACACCCTTGAATACCCAGAAAGTGACACCCATGACGACTTTTAGGAAAAAAGCCATGTCCGCCATTTTGGATTCCAAATTGGACATCAGTTTTGGAATCTGCACCCTCGACATCCCCGACACATGACGATTGGTGTGACCCATGAGTTTGATTCAGACCTTAAGCCTCTCAAGATGGGCGCGGCCTGCGGTGGCGGTCAATAGTAATTCTGACAGCCATTGTCAAATTTACTACTGATCATTCAGGCCTTACGCGGAGGAAGCCGTGCGGGCAGTTGGGTATGAATCGAGCTCAAACCGTGAAACAACTAGGTATCTTGGAACTCGGAGCTCTGTCCAAAAAAGGACTCAGCCGCGAAAAGAGACTCGAGTCTTGATGTCACGCTCGTTTAGTTCGCTAGACTCACTCAGCAAGAAGTCTTGCAAAATGTGGAGTCTTGAAATATTGAGCCGAGTGTCGTTCTTAGACTCCGAGTCTTATTATGAAGACTCAGAGAACTCGAGTCTTTTACAACACTAGGGGAATTACCTGGCGATATTTATTAAGCTATAAGGGCAAGCTTGGTATCATTCTCGTATAAATCTAGGACGCCGAATTCATTCCAGACATTTAATTTTAACTTTTTTCAACTAAAAAAAGAAAAAAATTAAAGAAATGAAAAATATGATTTTTTAGTCTGAGTATTGTGCGTGTAAAAAAATAATTACTTTCCAATGGACCAAAATCACAATAAATGCATTTAGCTATTATGGCAAGTTTGGTATCATTTTCGTATAAACCACAAGGTTGCCAAATTTATTCCTGATATTTAATTTAAATTTTTTTAACGAAAAAAGCTAAAAACTTGTTTAAACGATTTTTCAGTCACATGCCGTTATCTGATTGAGCTGAAATTTTGGGTTTTAGTATAGTCTGGATGAAAATTCAATATTATGGTACCATCGAGCTGATCTGATGATGGAGAATGAAGTTTTTTTTTTGAGTTTGGGCTCGTTAGAATCGTCTCAATAAGTGGTTGATGATGGTATACAGAAAAGTACAGTCGTCAATAAAAGCTTGTACTAAAAAAAAATTCGACAGAAACTTATTTTTTTTATCTCAAGTTTTTAATATGAAATGGTAAAATTTTATTCCATAAATGAATTGGTCATCTTTCGTTTATTCGAAACCGACACCAAGTTTAATGCAATAGCCTAAACACAAGCTCCAGTAAAATTAACTCATTAGTCATTATTGATAACGGACCCCACCCTCCCCTTTTTTCCTGCATCAAAAATCAAGATGGCTCCTCTTCTTAAAACGGTCTGGGGGTTCAGGGGATTCACTCTGCCAAAGGACACCGCATAATCATCAAACGCCGTATATTGCACTTTTATGTCGTGAACAGACGCCACTACAGTATACCATTTATTAGTTACATATTTCCAAACGTTATATTTGTTATCATTATAAACAGTATAATAAACTTAAACATCCAACATTACGAGTACCTATGTTAGGATTATTCACTTTCATACTCCATTTTAATTACCATTTCAGAGTCTGAAAAGTCGTCGTCATCTACTTCCTCATCAGTTTCTTCATCTTTAATCTCCTCCTTAACCTTTTCACTAGCCGTCACGAATTGATCAGCTATATTCTCCATTTCTTCGTCTTTTTGCCAGTAACTTTCTTCTTTTACAATGACGTTGTTGTCATGACCACGCCAATCTTCATCGGTGACCTGCTTTACCTGCGAGGTGACCAGCTCTGCGATGTTCGTCGATCCTAGTTCAGATAAGTCACTGTGAGCTATTTTCGCAGCGACTTCACGTTTTATTCTCCCCCACGCCAGCTCAATCGGATTCAAGTCATACATGAACGGCGGTAGCTTCAAAACTTCACATCCATGCGTTTCTAAGATTTTCTCCGTTTCAAATTGTGATTTATGTGATTGTATCAGATTGTATAAGTCGTCTTGTCCCAAATGGTCCGAGATTTTTATGTCATGTTGAGTCAACCACTCTGTCATTTCCTGTTTAGTGCTGAGTGTTGAAGGAATACCACGATTCTGTTCAGTTTGAGATTCATAATCCGTTATGATGACGCTGTTGGGTGGCATGTTAGGAAGCAATGTGTTAGTGACCCAATTTTCAAAATAATTCTCGCCGTCACCGTTGCCCGTTGAACTCGTTTTAGTAAGTAATTTTTCACCGTTCATAAAACGACCGGTCCCGGCCTGAACAAGGATAACCCGGTGTTTAGCAACGGTTCTGGTTGCATCATTTTCCGGTGTGTTCATCAATTTAAGATCATTATCAATATAAGTTTCGACCAAAAAGAAAATGTTCCGGCCTTCTTGTCTATACTGCCGGATTTTTTGCAAATACTCTGACCGCGCGTGTACAACGTTTGGCTTCTCTACTAGGACATGTCGATTGTTCTCAGTTCTCTTCCACTCGTAACCCATCTGCTTTAACAATTGTCGGAGACTTTCCAGTTCCCAAGGAAAGTGCATTTTTTCTTTAACTAGCGCCAAAAGTTGTCGGCCAGTGGGTGAGGTTTTGTTTTCCGAGTAAAATTGTTGTATGCATTCACGTATTGCACTTCGATCAAAATTGTCTACTTTTACATTGTTGTGTTTGTCACACTTATTTCCTAGTCTGGAGGGCGAGCGGAGAGGGCCTGCTTTCGCTTCTCTTTGAATATGCAACAATGTTTTTTTAGATATTCCCGTGTAGTAAACCGCTCGGTCTAAAGCACAAGTAACCGGGTGAGCAAAGTGGCTCTGATTTTTTTCCTCTATACACTTCTTTAAAATGTGCGCCGCCATTTCGCGTGCTTGTTTACGTATAATACATTTTTTCTCTTTACCATTAGTTGCATTAGGATCACTCATGATTACTTTGAAATATGCGTACACTGTTATTATCTACTAATACACCTGAAATCTAGTATAAAAACCGCGAAACACTTTTATGTGCGGTTGTAGCACAGAACTGACTGACGTTCAAGTGAAACGTGCTTCTGATGTCACGGTGACTGTCAACTGCGGGAAGGGAAGGGGGACGCGACGCGACGCAAGTGCGGCGAGCGCTACACGGGGCGCGGGGGGAAAACTACGTTATACATATTATAAAATTGAAATGGCACTCAACTCGCGTCCGTAGTTTTTTTTACTAAAACTGACGCTTATAAAAAAGAAAAACATTTTTTTTATAAATGTTCATTATTATTTTTTTTGCATTCCTGGCTCGTAGTTGAGAGAAAAGAAAAGAATTAGTAAGATTTGTAAATAAATATGCAGATGGCTAGTATAATATAAAAATTGTAAGATTATTTATAGGTATCAGCGCTTTCAGTACTACTAAGGGTGTATTTGAAGATTAAAACAATCCAAAACAAATATGGCGCTCACCGACTCACCGCTCGGTAGTTTTTACTAGGAGCACATGAAATATGCGAAGTGATTATGAAGTTAGAGCAGCGCGGAAATTAATTTTTAATTTCGACCTTATGCCAATGAGATACGATTACTTTGATGATAATTTAATTTGTCCACTGACCTACACTACTTCCAGTAGTTCCAGCGTTGTGATCTGACGCAATAAATCGGTAGGTTGGTTACCTTACCTCTAAGTACCTTTATAGGTAGTAATAATATGTAATATATAGTTATTTAATGATACAAGTGCGGAAAGTAGGTAATTCCCAACGAGTGGTGATGACCAAAACACGACCGTTTTTGATCGACACGAGCTGGGAATTAATTACCTATCCGCACGACCGTGTCATACCTACAACATTATCCAATGCATCATGGGAGGAAATAAAAAAATATACATAAAAGGTGAAATTTTTATTGTCACGACATGTCATTCTCGCACAGTGTGCAGGAATTTTGACCTGAAATCCATCCCCGAACGGGCTGGCCCCGCCCGGCGCTGCCGTGCTGGCATAGACCACTTCCCGTGTTTATGTTGAACCATATAAAGGGGCTTTTTCAGAGCAAGTGCATTGTAAACCACGGAACACTTCTGCGTCTTACTGTTCTGTGTTGTAAACTAACATAATTTTTTTGTTGTCGGTAATATTGCCCGGACAGGCTGCTTTTACAGCCACAGTCCTCTGCAACAAGTCTTATTACTCCTCCTGTTACTAGGAAAACAAAGATTGTTAGAAAGTTCCATTTAAATCTAGATAACAAACATCATAAAATTAAAACACAACCCATGATATACATTTGTGAAAAGAGAATAATGACTCGTATGTACTGAGTATATTAAACTCGTTTTGGCTTGCTCTTTTTACTAAAGGTGGCTAAAAATTGCCGAGGCTAAAGTGTCGGACTTCTTTGCCATCATACGCTCCCGCGTAGCTTCCTTCTAGCCGTGTCCGAGCGTCGGACAACGGTATTCTCCGTGAGCTGCGGCGCTACCACGAACTTCGAATCTCGAACTTCGTATATCTCCGTCTCTATCGCACTTATAGTACTCGAGCGACAGAGACTGCGATATACGAAGTTCGAGATTCGAAGTTCGTGGTAGCGCTGCTGTCCGGGTATCTGAGTAATCCGATCTACAAACATTGGTTTTCCGTGCATGACGAAAGGAACAGGAAGTAGCTCTTGGTTGTGACTGCCTAAACAGAATTAGGTTAGTATAAAAATTTAAGGTTTTATTTAATTTTATCTACTTATACGCTTATACAATTTAACTTTCTGCTTTTACTTTTACTGTTTACTTTTAATGCAATTTTTGATTTATGGGAATATGGGTTATTGTTATTCCCTGTCAATAAATAACTTTATTTATTATTATTAAATAATAAGTCAAATTAATGGAATCTAATCGTTGGGCCAAACATTTGAGTTGGAATCTTCGTGTAGATTTTTTTTGGCTCACGGAAAAATCAATTACAAATAGATCTGAGGGGAATTAGAGATTACATGATTTACGTACATACCTACACGGTACGGTATATATATATATATATATATATATATATAATCGGGCAATATGTAAAAGATTGTTCGGTGTATTTTTGTAGTTTATCAATAAAATTTCAACGGCCTCCGTAGCCCAGTGGGTAGTGGCTCTGCCTACGAAGCTGAAGGTCCCGGGTTCGAATCCCGGTCAGGGCATTTATTTGTGTGTTTATCACGAATATTTGTTCCTGAGTTATGGATGTTATACATATATCTATATAAGTATCTATATGTATTTATCTATTATATATATCATCGCCTAGTACCCACAACAAATGCCTTATTGAGCTTACCGTGGGCCTAGGTTGATTTGTGTAAGATTGTCCCGTAATATATTAAAAATTTTGGTGTAGGCATATTTAAAAATTGTGTAGGGACAAAAACCTTCCATAAGTAGGTATTCATAGTTTTCGGGGAAAAAAGAGTATAAAATATAAAAAAAAAACCGCCGTACAAAAACGTATGGAGAAAAAACAGTAGTTCAAACAGTTGTACCAGTCAAGGTAGGTACTTAGGCACCATTGCGACAATATCATTATTAGGGAAATTTTACTGGCTAAATATAAAAAGGAAGCTTCTTTCATATCTGCCCCTGCCGGACTAATCTGAATATATTAGGAAATTGAGGCTATGCTCAAATAATGAATTAAGCCATCAATGCAGACATTTTTTTAAGAATGAATATTAAAAAAAAATATCTAAGTAAACACTGTTCCAAATTGTTTGAGTGCGGTTAAATTCCGGTATAATTTAACGTCATTGTGTTTTAAGTTTTTACCTAAATTATATAAATTGGCTTCACCTTATCCAACCCATAGAGAAAATTTATAATTTACACTAAATTTGTTCAAGAAACCATGACCTAACTCACCTAACATCTAACTAGTCACTTAAGTCACTTTCCCATTCTAACTTCACAACCACGTCTGAGTCAGGCTCACTGTCTTCTCCTTCGGCGCATCTATTAGAAGACAACGAATCCTCTTCCATTTTTACATTTGACGTCCATTTTTCTTTATTATCCATGTTTCTTTGTATGTAACTCTCCTCCTTTACCACGACGTGGTTGTCAAGCCCGCGCCAATTTTCCTCACTAATTTGTCTCACTTGGTAGATTGCCATCTCTGCAATGTTCTGTTTAACTTTTGCTAGCGGTGGCATCGATTGTTTGTTCAGTGACTTTTTGCAAGTGTTGCAAACCAGTTTATATTCTTCTCTGCTCAGTTGTCGATTTTCTTTGATACACCAATCCCAAATTACCTTCAGCTGTGCTGCAGTGATGGGTTTAAGGTCGGTTCTAAACCAAAGTATGTCGCAGACCGAGCAAGCGTAGCCAAAATCGTTGTCCAAAAAAGTAGATTTGAATCTCATGATTGATGATGTCCATTTAGTGTTCCAAGTAGATTGTGCTTGAACTTCAATTTGATCTGAAGAAGTACTTGGTTGTACAGTAGTTTCTGCTGGTTCTGTTGCTAAAGTTTGACGTTGTTGGTCGGTAAATTGTCGTTGAGTATCAATATGGACGGTGCCCTTGCCCGCTTGCTTGCTTTGTTTGGACCTTTGCCCTGAACGAGATGAGGATGTAGTTGTCGCTTCTAGAGAACCACTGGCAATAGCCAAGTTAGCAGCTTGGCATAATCTGTTGTTTCGATCTCTTACATTACGTGCTTCTCTTACAGCTGCTGCCTGTGCAGGAGTTTTGGATGCAGCAATCCGCTGCCTGTACTCACGTTGTATTTGTGCCCTTGTTTTTGGAGCAGCAGTTATTGGTTCTGCAAATGGCGTCGCAGAGGTAGATGCAACAGCTTCTTGAACCTCCATGGGACCAGGAGTTGCCGAAAAGAGTGGCTCATTTGTGACACGCTCATCAGGTTGATCTGCAGTGGTGGTAGGTTGTTGTTGCGCGTGTTGTCGTTGACTTCTAGTTTGGACATTGTTCGACTCTTCCCCTGAACGAGATGAAGATGTAGTTGTCTCTTCAAGAGAACCACTGTCAATAGCCAAGTTAGCAGCTTGGCGTAATCTGTTGTTGCGTTGTCTTTCGTTTTTTAATTTTCTCGCAGCAGCCGCCTGAGCAGGAGTTCTAGATGCTGCAATACGCTGTCTGTACTCACGTTGTTTTTGTGCTTTCGATTTTGAAGCAGCGATTATTGGCTGCGCGAATGGCGTTGCTAAAGTAGATGCTACAGCATCTTGAACCTCCATGGGTTCACTCATCGAAATCCTCTAGTTCGTCAGGTTGTTTTTCCATGGTGCGATTGTAAGCGGTTCTGCAAAATGAATCGTCGTTCGAAACAATTTAGATTTTTTTTTTCAAATTCTTCGTTCAGAAAATCATTTTAAATTTACAAAATACTTGAATAAAATTTATTGTTTAAATTTCTACTCGAATGTTAAAATTTAATTTTTGATTTTATTAATTTATAATAAAAAAAATTGTATTGACATTATTTCTTTCAGCAAGTAAACTGAATAAAAGTTGTTGTTTAATTAGTTACTTAATTATTTTTGCAAATTTAATTGTAATTTGTTGTAAAAAAGTAATTATTTTGAATAATTTACTATAAGAATAAACTGTGATTTATTATTCATAAATCTTAAATTTAAAATTTGGAAACATCATTAAAAATTTTGCAACTGTAGCTTTTAAAAAGCCCGCCTCAATGTGTTTGATATAGGTAGGAGAAAATTGTTCCCTTTGACGGCTGGCTGGTCCAACCTATCATTTCAGACACGTTGTTATGTTATGATATGTGGAAGGATTTAAACATTTGTTTTATTTTTTGAAATCATAGCTACGCTCGATAGTTATTTCGATCGAATAGTAAAGCAATTGATTTTTTACTCATCGTGAAATACTTAGTTCTGTTAAATTATTGTTAGGTAGGTATAGTTTTGTCAATTATAGCATAACCTACAATCGCTGCACTAGCGGACCGATGCTATTTATTTTAATCATAAAAGCACGAATATTCAACAATATATCACTAAACATATATTTAATATCGAAATAATCAGTACCTTTATCGCCGCAATTATCGTCGTTATAAACAATTGACACCACATTCAATTTTCACTGTTTCACAAACATGTAATTGTATGTATAGCAGCTGTCCACGTGGACGCATCGCTCACTCAAGTAGGAGAGAGACAGATGTCGAACGCAACGCTGCCAAACGCGAAGGCCGATTGTGCCTCTTTGTCGCTCGTTCCGCGCTCTCGCTTGCACTTCAAGCCTTAAATGGAACGCCTCAGTGCGAGGTAACGCCGCATGAGTCATGTTTTTTCGTGCGTGCAGCCGGCTCCATCGAATTATAAGACATTGTCACGTCAAAAATATTGAGGTATATTCCGTTGTATTATATTATAAATTATAATATTATATATATTCCTTCGACTGGTCATGAAAGAAGATTTAACACGAGAGTCGAACAAAGTTAAAATTTTGTTGAATTTACTTCATAGTAAACCGTCTAATTCTAAAATCATTCGATTTCATTTGCCGTTTCACCGTAGCCATGCCCGACTGCCATGCCGACGCCGACTCACCTGTCTGTAACTTCTACCAGGAACACATAAAGCGTGCGAACGTTATCAGTTTCGTTTCCAAGCAATACAATGCAAGTAATGCAACACACACTGTGGCGTTCGCGCTTAGCTAATAGTTATAACGTGATGCCACAGATGGCAGCTATTTCAATATAGCGTCTTAAATGATAACTTGTGCGTCTTGTTTCGGAAAAACGCATAATCATTTTCATTGTTCACTGTTGACAAACGGCAGGCTAATTTATATAAATACTTAAACGTATATACTTACAGCGACTTTACTGCTTTATTTTTTACTTTGTTACAGGCTACGCTTGGGATAAAGTGGATATCTACAGCGCATCATGGGGCCCTAATGACGACGGGCGCACGGTGGAAGGACCGGGGCGCCTCGCCATTCAGGCATTCAAACGCGGTGTTACTGAGGTATTAAACTATGGAACTATGAATATAGGTGGCGCTGATTCTTAAGGCGTTTTGATAGTATGGATGTTCAAATTTATCGCCAGAAGTGTTTTGAAAAAAAAACACCGAAAATAAAGTCCACAGGTCCACACCATAACTATACTTATTTTAACTTTATACCGTGTGTTTTGCACACGAAACTTAATTTTATTAAGTGTTAGTTAGTTAATATGTTTTATTTTATTTAATGATAGCTTACATAGCACCAGAACCGAACATTTTTTAATAATACTTAAGTACTTACATAATGATATATTTAAGTACCCACAAAACATTTATGACAAAAGTCCATTGCCCTTGCGTACGAGACTGTGATAAACCTATGATTTACCAAGTGAATCCTATACTATGTATTAAACGAGCAATATTTATATATATATATATATTTGCAATCACGTTCTCGGAAACGGCTCTAACGATTTCGGTGAAGTTTGGGATCCAGGGGTAATTTACGGGGGCGAGAAATCGATCTAGCTAGGTCTCATGTCTGGGAAAATTCGTTTTCTCCGTATTTTCTCTATTTTCACCCATGTTGGTAAATCTTAGGTTTTATCGGTAAATCCTTTATCGCACTTCGGGCTTTTACAGTGACATATTTTTTTTACAGTACTTACCCTCCTAATTTTAAGTGTTATAAATTATCAATGCCACTTTTCACAGGGCCGTGGAGGTAAAGGAGTGATCTACGTTTGGGCCAACGGAAACGGAGGCAGCCATAGTGATAATTGTAACTGTGATGGGTAATTACTTTAATCACATTTTTTTATGTTACACCAAGTACCTACACTGTACAGATATTTAAATTGTTTATTTCTTCATAAAAAGTAACTTACAGTATGTTGCTTACTTAATTGTAATGCTACCTAAAGCCTCTCTTCAGTCTGTTTTTTTAAGTTGAATGATGAAGATGAATGGTGAGTTCGGTTTTTTTGCTATATGTTAGTTGTGTTGGGGGTGTTTTACATATTTTTTAATTTATTTAGCTTTAGTGGTAGATATAAGATAACTCAAGATACTAACGCGTGTATTGATATTCTTGATATCTATGCTGTCTTTGTACCAATTGTAACAGTGTGACGTGATGCGATGTGCGTTTGCCATTCGCTGACATAGTAGGGCAGAACAAATTGTCGTAAATGTGGACACGCTGGACAAAAGCAGCAAATTTCAAGTTTTTGATAGGAAGCAACTCCTCCGTCGGCCATCTTTAATTTTATGACGGCCATCTTGAATTATATCTAGGTATATTATTAATATCTCGAGTTCTAAATCACTCAGATTCACAAACTTGGTGTCTTATAATATTGGGGTTAAGGAATTCAACTACTTAGATATTTTTGGAGTCGAGTTCCCAAAGGATAGCAAATGGAACCCTGTGCCTCCGCTGTCCGTCCGGCTGTTTGCGTGTCAGCAATAGCCTCAGACCAAGAAAAAAAGATAGACGGAGCATGACGAACAACCTCCTGAAGCCGGTTTTCAACCAAGCCAAATAAGTTTAGCACACGTTCGTAGACATAAACAGATAAAATTGCACAAAACTAGAAATAGGTGATCTTGACGGCATTGTGACACGTGCTGGAGAGTTTTGTGCAATTTTGTTTGTATATGTGCGCGTGAGCGTGTGCTAAACTTATTTAGCTTGATTGAAAACCGGCTTCAGTAGGTTGTTCGTAATGCTCTGTCTATCTTTTTTCTTGGTCTGAGGCAATAGCTAGACTGGTAAATTTTTCACAGAATTTGTATTTATATTTCTGCTTTAATATTCATTCATAAAAATAAATAAAATTGAAAATTAAACAGTGCTCTCATACATGAAAATAACAATCGATCTATCTCTAGAACTGTAATATGTAGACACTTGAAATTTCCGCAGATTATGTATTACTATAGCCTCTATGGTAATAATAATAAATAACGAATAATAAAATATAATAAAGTTTGTCTACACCCATATCATAAATCCTCTAGAATGTGTTCGGAAACCATATTTATATTGACCACCGTAATTGCAACCAGTAACGTAACATCAGCGTTTTATCGATAATCGATGGATATGGAAATCAGGTCCGGTGTTGGGGTCGCGCAGCATGACATGATTCGAAATCTAGTCGGCCATGGCGGTCACATAAACTACAACTAAAACTACCACGCCCCTCAGGGTTCGATTTGTTTTCAATATAGCGCCTTAATCCTATCTTAGCTCACATCATCCACCCCCCCGTCCCCCGTATAAACCCTCCTCATCCCGAATTTCTTATAGTTTGTGTTTTTCATAGAGCTTGGCAAACACCTGTCATTTAGCTGTCATCCCAATATGATTTATAACGTGAAATCGTAAAAGAGGTTATAAAATAGTACTGGGCTGATGTATGTCCCCGTACGAAAGCAATTAGAAACGCACTGTAACGAACGACTACACTCATATCGTAGGTTTGACCTGGTTAACAAGCTTGTTAATATTATGAATGCCAGCCAGGAAGAATGACACATGCCACACTGTTATTAACATGTTGTTCAATGTTTGTACAGCTATTCTTCTTCAATCTACACGGTTTCAATAGGCAGCGCGTCCCAGCACGGCCTCTTCCCGTGGTACGGCGAAGTCTGCTCCTCCACACTCGCCGTGGCATATTCATCAGGCGCTCATAAGGATCAAAAGATTGTAAGTAGTCTAATGCATGCAAAAATATGCCCTAGACATATGAAGATAACTCAGGTTTTATCCTTTGCAGGCGACGACGGATACAAATGATTCGTGCACCTTGGGCCACACGGGAACGTCAGCCGCCGCGCCTCTAGCGGCCGGCATTATAGCACTCGCTTTGGAAGCTAAGTACGTAAACGTAAGATCTCTGTACGTTGTATGCTACCCTGGTAGTTCGCACTGTACGGTCCGTTTCTCTTCCACGTCTTCGCGGTCCACTCGCAGATGTTTCGTTTTTTGACAGCCGTAGGTCGTATGACGTAAATAAAATTTATGAGTCTTGCTTGTGGAATGATGGTAATCATCATCATCATATGAGCCGAAAGACATCAACTGCTGGACATGTATAGGCCTCCACCAAAGCGTGCCAAAAACCCGCATCCAGCGGACTCCCACGACCTTTACCAGGTCATCAGTCCACCTTGTGGGCCTGGGGTCAACACTCAAGAACCTTTCCGCCCCAACGGCCATCGGTTCTACGTGCAATGTGAAAATATGCCCCGCCCACTGATTTCCGAATCGCTAATGATGGTAATATTCAATATATTTTACGTTTCGTATTTTCAGCTCGAATTTAACTTGGCGAGACGTTCAACATTTAATTGTTTGGACTTCAGAATCCAGTACATTAGCTGGTAACCCCGGGTGGCAAATGAACGAGTAAGTTTTTGAGATAACCTTTAAAAAACGTAATAAACGATGATTTTCTAATTTACCAGTAAAGTTATGCAAAACATAGTGGTGCCTTTTAGCCCGACTACGACATGATGTTTATGTGCACCAAATATGTTTTATTTTATTTATCTTTGTTTAGTGTTGGACTGCGATTTGACGTCCGTTTCGGCTTCGGACTTCTCAATGCTGAAGCCCTAGTGTCAAGAGCTCTGAATTGGGTAACGGTTCCTGACAAACATGTCTGCCATATCGCACCTTCTCAGTGAGCATGATTTCCTAATACTTTTAATGAAAATGTGACGAACGGATCGTGCGTACGGAAACGAACGAACGTACGGTTTATCTAACTAATTTTAATTCAATTTAGTTTGAATCAACGCAATGCACTGAAACGAAACGCAGCTTAGAGGGCCTACCGGGAAATGCATTCGAAGTTTCCCCTCTCTGTCATACTTACGAGTTCGTACGTAAGTGCGACAGAGTGAGAAAACTTCGAATTCTGTTCGCGGTAGGTAGGCCCTCTGAGTTTCTGCGCAGGCGTAAAACTTTCAGCACGGCTATCACAAGATTAACAAGCTTTGACATTTTTTAACAGTTTCCGTTCCCCTTCATCCAAACTTTGGATAACCTTGTCAAAGTTATTCTCCAATGAGAACTTTAATCAATCCAAAACTTGTGCTTGTGCACCTGGTCTGTGGTTAAATAATATGAAATAATCACCTCTCACTGTCACCTCAATAAATATCACGTCTAAGAACGAATTACTTTCGTATGTTTGCAGAAATACAAATCAGAAAATAATATCTTCAGAGCAGCAAGTAACAGAACATTTTTCGGCATATGATTGTGCAGTAAACTACGTAGAACATGTGGAACTCGTGATAAACGCCCGCTATAGCAAACGTGGGGCGCTTGAGGTGTATTTGGCGTCACCACGCGGTAAGCTTCTCGCTTGTTATGTGTTCCTAGTACTTTGGCTCAACTGTTACGTTTGAGAGACGAAATAAGAGCAGCCAAGAAACTCGAACTTCGTTGTCATTGCTCTCTTTGACATTTCGTTCGTTGATGGAGTTGGTTACTTCATACAACACACACATTTTTAACTTATTCTGGTTTTATATCATCAACATATTTAATTTGGTTTGTGTTGATTTATTCAATTCAACCGAAAGTCAGTCCAATTTAATTTAATCTGTATCGTAAATTTTAAATTCAGCAATTATCGTTTACGAAGATTGCTTTTCATTTGTGTCGATGACAAGGCCCAGAGAATAATCCTGTGTTACACTGCTAGGAACGAAAGTGCAACTATTAAGCGCGCGATCTGAAGACGTCTCAAGTGCCGGCTTCTCAAACTGGCCACTCATGTCCGTCGCTACTTGGGGAGAAAATCCTAAAGGCATTTGGACTGCTGTTATTTTAGATGACGTAAGTATTCATTTATTAATAGGGAATAAAGAACTAAAGGTACAAGTTGGAACCAAGTTCTATGAAGGCGACGCCCGACGAACGTGTCGCTATTAGCTAGGTCTTTCATAGAAATACATAAAAACTGGTAGTGTCACTGCAACACGTCGTCTGCTGCTGCTGTCTGCGGTTGGGTGTTAATGGAACACTAAAACTTGTGCCTTAATGGAACACTAAACCTATGAAACATTTTGTTTTCAGACTCACGAAGCAAATTCAGGAGAAGTTGGAGAACTAACATTGGTAATACACGGGACAAGCGAGACACCGGCTCATATGAAGCATATACGTAAAGAACACGTAGATGAAAATGTAGTAAATATCGATCCCGATGTGGTTTCTAACAATAATTTCCTAGGCGTGGTACCAGAGGATCATAATACAGAAGGTGAAATGGATGACGTAGATCCTACGCTGCTGGCTGCGGTGGAGAAAGAGCTACTTAGGATTCATCATAGGAAAGTGAACAGGGCACCTGGTTATGGCATGTAAATAATAATGTGAACTCAGACATTATATTCGTGAAACTGACACTACCTATACTGCCTATACGAAATTCACATATCATCATCCTCCTAGCGTTATTCCCGGTTGTGCCCCTAAAGGAGCCTGGGGTCCGCTTTGACACCTAATCCCAAGATTTGGCATATTAGGCACTAATTTTACGAAAGCGACTGCTTCCAACCCAGAGGGAATACTAGACCTTATTGGCCGAAAACACCGAAAAGCTAACGGTAAATATTTCGTATTACATAAGTTCCGAAAAACTTATTGGTACGAGCCGGGATTCGAACCCCACGACCGCCGCTTGACAGCCGCATGCCATTTAAATTCACATATCATTTCACTAATTAAATACATTATTTCGTTCGCTTTACTTGATTAAATGAAACGGGCATGTCGCCATCACATGCATCGGAGCAAACAAGCTGCCCCGCTATTCTGTAACTTGTTTTAAGCTCACCTCAACGCTCACCCACAATTATACCTTGACACCGCGATGCGTAGTAATTAAGCGAAGGTAGAGGTCTAGTTTCGTAACGGGTGACCAGCGGGGTTAGCCGCATTAACGCGTAGCGAATAACAGCCCAGCTCACAAACATCGGAACACACCTCTATTTTCAAGGCATTAGGGTGCATGTGCCGATATTTTTGAACACCTATAGTGTACCTATGTATGTGATGGCGACTGTATAACGCAATATGCCTCAAATTATAGCAAACTATAGTTCAGTTTCGTTTTTGAATTGGATACTTCTTTGCTCGCGTTCTTTTGCAGGGGTAAGTACAGTTCAAAATGTATCACGTGACTTTCGGAATAACTTTTTGTAGAGAAGCCTAATCTGATTTCAAATAAATTGTTTGTTACATGTTTTAATCCTTTTTTATTTGCCATTAGTTACTTATTAATCAATAAATGTTATTTAGTTTATGGTGACAGACGTGAAAATAATGCTGAAATGACCGCCATTTTCAATGTATCGCAAGTCAAATGAGTTACGTCAGTCAATGTTGCCATATATACCTACCGATTTATCTGTACTTATACAGATTTTAGTAAATTAATCCAGATATATATTTTACGGGTACATCCAACAAAGAATTATCCACTTAAACTTAATTAACGGTTGTATCTCCGACACAAGACACAACCCGCTTCTTTTTTTGATAAGAGGAAAATTGAAGTCAAGTTCAAATACAAACAATATCTTTTTTAATACTTATTATTCTCAAATATCTAGTAGATGAAGACATCATCAGTGATAAGATTAATACACATATAATACTGATTTAATTATGTGATTATGATTATAGTCCACACGATTATACTTAGTGTGATATGTAACACCCAAAGCTAATTAGATAGATAATCGTCTAGTCGCTTATTAAGTTATTATTTATTATACATAAGATATTTTATAACCAATACAACCCGTAGATAGGTACGTACTATTTTCTATCTTAAATTAGCGTTAGGTTCAGAGTAGTTGGGAACTTTGAAAAAAATACCTAAATTTAGTAAAATATTTATTATTTGTTTACTTGTAATTAATTCACTGTATGAAAGTGTATTACTACAACGCAATACAAAGTAATAACAACCTCTAGTTCAATAAATTCGCATTTTCAGTCTTATTTTGCAGCTGTTTCTATTACTTACATATCCTAATCTACACGGTACCCCAAATCTCTCAAATCTTGTACCATAAAGTCATCTTTGTACTTTTCTATCTTAGAAAGCCACTGCTCACACGTGACTTCGTGTTTACAATGGCCTCCATAGTCTGGTGGTAAGTACTGGGGGTCAATATGTTGATGGAGAGACTCCAAACTTGAGCCGTGGAAATGTATCCTTTCCCAGCCTGCTTGCGGAATAAACTGTTTGAACATCGGCAGAATCGAGTTGAACAACCAGTTGTAGTTGATAATGTGCAAACCTTGGAGCAAGAGCGGGAACGCCACCTGTAACGTTATGAACCCCTGGTAACTTTGGTGTTGCAAGTTAACCCTTTAGTGTCGGCCGCATTGTTTCCCCTGAATTCCCCGCGGGTGACGTCGCTTCATTCATTCCATAAAGATTCCTTCTCATTCTTGTAAAACGCGAAAGAGAGAGATAAGCAGATTTGCTCATACATATTGCATAACGATTAGATGTAAATATTGTAAAGTGGGAGTGGGAGTATGTAAATGAATGATAGCGATGGCTGGCTCGGTTAGAGCAAAACAAAGATATTGCTGTTGTGTTATGATTGCCTGGTAGTTTGGGCTGAACCGTTAGTCTCGGTGGGAATACCGGTTACTTTTTTAGCCGTCGTTGCGATTCTTGCGATGAGTTAACTAAAATCCACGTTACTTACACCCAGAATATTGGTGAACTGACTAGCTATTTTCATATTCAAATATCTCATATGCTTAAGGCCGAGTCCCTTGAGATCTATGATTATGGTAATTCCTAAAATCTGCAGCCTTGGCTGCATGACGCAAATCTCATCCAAGAGCAACGCACACCGAATTAGGTCTTCTGCCGGAGTCGTTTCCATGTCCCATTTACCTTGAAAAAATATGGAGAGACAGGTAATCATTAATCAATAAGTACAAAGGGTTATCAATTATAATGACTTCCGCAAAAACCAGTAAATAATAAGGTAAGTGAAGATCGCATATTTTACAACTTTAACATTATCTTATGGAAAAAGTTCATCAATCTAGTAGTGCGATACCAAGTTATGTTTGCGGGTGGCGAAACACAAAACGAACATTCTGCATGTAGAAAGTTCTGCAAACGCCTGGCGCGCGACTGCCTGAGCCTGAGCTGTAAAGTTAAGTTTGTCAATTACCAAGTCTCATAATGGTAATCCTGCCATTGTCAGGGTTGTCCGGAAAGGTGCACGAATAAACATCTTTCACGCGTTGCAGACCAAACGCGTCACAATTATACAAATATGAGTTTTTTGAGCGGAAATCTTCGTAACGCACCATCTAAAATAAATTATTTCATTAATCAAGCAAGACAATGGGGAATGGATGAAAATTTTAGAAGTGCCAAATTCTTTTTTGGACATAGGAATAACCTTTCTTAGCACCAGAAAAAAGTTGCAGACTTTTCAGCAGCGTCAATAATTTTTGAAAAATATAAACAGTTTCATCGCTTACGTTTTGGATTTAGGACGGCGAATGAGACACTTTCCTTGATCCGTCTCATATTACAAAAAAAGTTTTCAATATCTGACCCTGGCGTTCCTGGCAATGACAAATATAGCTGCTGCAGCTCTCAATATCTTTGCTAGTGTCAGTTTACCACGGATTTTTAAGATATTTTTTTGTGATATGAGACGGATCAAGCAAAGTGTCTCACTACGAAAATTTTCATCCATTCCCAATTATTATAACATGCATTCGATAACCATCTTAAAATGAACCATTAGAAATTATTATGAAAATATAGATTAGATAGCGCTTTTGTAGAAATAAATAATGACATGATTGGTGGTAATGGTAGGTACTTATGGTATTAGGTACATATTCGAGTGAAAATTAGATGTGAAATTATTAGACATACCGTCAAACATGCCTACTTTGCCACCAGGGGGAACTTTGCCCAAGAAGAATTTTTTTAAATTTGCTTCTTGTCAAAGTTCCCCCTGGTGGCAAAGTAGGCATGTCTGACGGTACCTACCTAGGTAAAACTTATATTGTTTGGCGTTTAGAGCGTTAGATTATTTTGTTACAAATCTTTATCACAAATCACAAAAATAATATGAATCTGCATTGAAAGTTTAATCTTATTACATAGGCACTTAAACATATAATTTACTTACTATCCACGTTTCATTGGGACATCGTAATCGTGAGTATCGTGACATACATAACTAATTGTAGAAGAAATCAGAACGGTGCTGTTTTGTTTGTGGATGAGCCGATTACAAGCCTGTGGAAGTTTCGAACAAACTTACTTACCAATCTATGTGCCAATGCAGGAATAAATCTGCGACATCGCAGAAATCTCAATAGATACGCGTCGTCCGTTCGGCGTGGTTGGCATTCCCCCTTCTCTGCAACACGAAAACTTATAGAGCAAATACCTCCACGTAAATATGGGGTCTTGGTGTATCGCACTAATCGCTACACTATTTCTACTGACTGGTCCCTATTCCCCACCGTCTAGTAAACGTTTGAGCTCCTTGATCTCTGCGGCCCTGGTAGCTGGATTCTCGCCGCAGTTCCGCCTTGCGAAGTCCTCGAATTCGGCATCTTCGTATCTACTGACGTCCGCTTGGAATGCTATGTCTATGAATGGCATATTGAACTGGAAATAATGTAAACAACATGACACGGGTTGTGTTGAAATGTTTAATCATAGTCAGTTACTTAATTATTATGATAAAGAAGCGATTACTTAAAGAGTCGATAAATATAGATACGACGCGGGTCAACTTCTTATCGACTGCCAAAACATGCCATATCGATGTACCTACATAAGTACTCGTTTCGAAATGAGTAATTGAATCAAATTTCATTTAATACGATCTAATTTAAATGATACATCTTATTTGGAAGAATGATAATATAACGGCTGATAGAATACCGCGGTATCTATATTCATAAAAGAAAGTTGTGTCAGTTCCTTTGCCTATAACTCGAGAACGGCTGGACCGATTTCGATGATGTTTGATTTGTTGGATTTGTCTTCGCCCCGAATAGCAAAAAAAAACTAAGTATAAAAAATGGAAAAGTTCAGTTTTTTTTTCTCTTGTATTTTGTACGGCGGAACGAAGTTCGCGGGGTCAGCTAGTAGTATATGTATAATATCTGTTTTTTTAGAACATACCAAGTATTCGAATCCGAACATTTCGGATATACTTACTAAATAAAAACAACTTGACAATCTTTCAAACTGCTTCAATGTTTTTTTTTAATTATTCAAATAAGTAGTTTACTAGTTACGCATAGTGATGTGCAAATTGCGGAAAGTTTCCAAAAAGTTGGCAAAGTTCGCGGAAATTTCTAGAAATTTTCACAAGAAATTAAGGAAATTTACGTACTGAGAAGCATAAAAATGTATCTATTATACACTATGTATAAGAGTTACAGTTTTATGCTTCTCAGTTTGTAAATTTCCATGTTGGAAATGGAAAGTTTCAATTCCCATAAAAAAATGAGGAAAATTTCAGAAATTTTCCTATGTTAAATTGCAGAAACATTTCGCAACATAGGAAACTTTCCGTCGGCACATCAGTAGTTACGCAGTACACAAGTTACACAATTAAACTAAAGTACTACAAACAATAGATAAAATATTTGGTGTATGTAGGTATGTATCATGCAATGACTAATTATAATTACACAGGTCGGTTGGAAATGACACAAAGAAATTCGTGACTAACATGTAAAGTGCTAATGAATGACATACCTAATAAAATTAGCCCTTTTCCTGATGATTAGGTACATGATGTACCGTACATCGAATACCTATTTTATGGTGGCAAAAAAGCATACAAGCTACAAGCCCGCCTGACGGTAAGCAGATACCGTAGCCTATGGACGCTCCCGACTGCAGAAGAATCACAAGCGCGTTGCCGACCTTTTATTAATTTGAGGATTCGTGAGTTGTCAGACATAATTTACTTAAAAACAAAAATTTTAACCGACTTCAAATCAGTAGCCAAATTGCTTCAAGTTTGCCTATAAAATTTGAAGAGTTCCATCTATTTCTCCAAGATTCCGTCATCAGCTGGATTTTGATGACAACGGGACCAATCTGGAAGAATATGCTTTCAAACAATGAAATAATTTTTCCCCTCACTGCCTCGGAAAGCCGTCTTTTATTCTTTAAAACCAGTGAGCAAAATCGCATTTTATCCACTAGTGGGCAAAGTAATTTGACCTTGGAGCGTATATCATGTAATTCATGAACTGTGATAGTTAGACAGTTGAAATTTTCACAGATGATGTATTTATGTTGCCGCTATAACAAAAAATACTGGAAAACAGAATAAAAAAATATTTAAGGGGGCTCCGATATAAAAAAAACTTTTTAGACGCTGGGTCTCAAAATGTATGGGAAAACTAAAATCCGATTCGCTCTTGACCAAAAAAAAAGTTATCTGTTGTATTTATACAAGGGTGCAAATTTATTATTTAAATTAAATAAAATTGATTTTGCATGTTGCACTTTCCTCGCTACAGTGAGGTGAAAAGTTTTGTGTTACACACGGGTGCAAATGTATTTTACTTCTCGTGTGTTGAAACACTCGTTACGCTCGGGATTCTATTTTAGAACTACTAACTAGAGAACTCAACTAGAGAATCCTTTCGCTTGCTCGTGTTTCAATTCCACACTCGCGGGTAAAATACAACTTTGCACCCTTGTATAACAAATAACTATTTTAAATCGGTTCATAAATTACCGAGACAAACACAAACAAAAAAAAAACTCCTTTTTTAACGGCGCATCCTCCGAATTTGTCTGTATATGTACAGTCGAGCAAGAAAGTGGTCTACCAGTTTTGACACAAGTTTCTGTGAGATCTAATTGTCGCTAAGGTTATTGTCATAATATTATTGCAAGTGGAAATCCACCTTGTTGTTTCATGACGTTCAAATAAACCTCGGCCGAAGGGTGGTAGACCACATTTTTGGCCGACTGTAAAAAATGCCCAAATGTTCCAGAATGTCGCGTAAAACATGACCATAAAACCTATCATGCTAATTGCCCTAGATTTGCTGGTGATATTCATTCATCTATTTCAACGTTCGGCAACACAACACACAACGATCGGCTAAACTTTTCACACGTAACATACCGTCATGTTGCTAATTTCCAACTGTTACTGCTACCCAACCATTACACGGGAAGAAAAGATGATAAGTATTGAACAGGTAAGAATTTTGACGACCGCTTTAGCCTAGTTGGTAGTAACCCTGCCTACGAAGCAAGAGGTCCTGGGTTCTAATCCCGGTAAGGGCATTTATTTGTGTGATGAGCACGAATATATGTTTTCTATGTATTTAAGTATTTATTTCTCTATATAAGTATATCGTCTATATCGTCGTCTAGTACCCATAGTACAAGCTTTGCTTAGTTTGGGACTAGGTTGATTTGTGTAAGATTGTCCGCAAATATTAATATATTTTGAATTTAATTCAATACCAGTCCTAAACAAAATAAAGTGAGAGCGTATTAGATGTATTGATACGCATATTTATAAAAAGATATTTTATTTAGCTAGGTACGCCTATTATGTTTAAAAATGAAGTCTACATTTAAATTTAAACCCGTTAATTGTTTCCATCATCATTATTTCAGTCCACAATGCGATGCCCTTCAGGTCACGACCCCAGGGGATTGCGACCCAAAGGTTGAAAAACACTGGTTTATCCTTATAAAACGCTTATTGGGTGATACAAATAACAAAAGCATACAAACCTCAAATCAAAAAAATCCACAATTCCACAGTCACATCGAAATAAAATAAAAACTTGATATTAATTAAACAAATTAGAATATGAGTATCGCGACTGTTGGCTCGGCCGGGTAGTATTGACAATGCCAAATGGCAACGGAACTGGGCTGGATAAGGGTTATCAGTATGCCTCGCGCGTGATGACCCTCGCCAATGCTCGCTTTCAAGTGAATAATATGGCAAGTGTACTGCAACTTAATACTACCTACACTTTATATGGACATTCCTTTGTTTTCTTTTTCCATTTTAACGTCAGCTGGGTAGGACGGCAGGTAATTTTTAAATACGAACGATATTGAAACTTAATACTATAAAAATACGACTGCAAATTCAATGCCGGCTAGCTTAGACATCCTTACCCATTTTGCAAGTTTTTTTTGTATCTTCAATGGATCCTGTTTTTGTTGTGTCGGTCGGAATAATAATATAAGTATTCGCTATACTAGATAGTAGTAGTACATAGTAGGGTAAAACGCCAATAACTGGTCCCTCATACTAAAAATGAACTCTGTTAATCTACAAACAGAATTCAATTTAGTATAACGTGGCCAGTTATTGAAGGGTGGCCACTACGGGTAATTAACACCTAATACTAAAAATTAACTCTATTATAGGTATATGTAGGCGAATATAGTTAATTTTTAGGGTTCCGTACCCAAAGCGCAAAACGGGACCCTATTACTAAGACTCCGCTGTCCGTTTGACTGTCTGTCTGTCTGTCCGTCTGTCACCAGGCTGTATCTCATCATCTGTGATAGTAAGACAGTTAAAATTTCCACCAAGTATGTATTTCTATTGCCGTTATAACAACAAATACTAAAAAAGCGGCCAAGTGCGAGTCGGATTCGCACATGAAGGGTTCCGTTAAATAAATTGCGGTTTACTATTTACTTATGACGTATTGAAAAAAAACTACTTACTAGATCTCATTCAAACCAATTTTCGGTGAAAGTTTGCATGGAAATGTGCATCATATTTTTTTTTTAGTTTTATCATTCTCTTATTTTAGAAGTTACAGGGGGGGACACACATTTTACCACTTTGGAAGTGTCTCTCGCGCAAACTATTCAGTTTAGAAAAAAATGATGTTAGAAACCTCAATATCATTTTTGAAGACCTATCCATAGATGTCCCACACGTATGGGTTTGATGAAAAAAAATTTTGAGTTTCAGTTCTAAGTATCCTCCAAAATTTATTGTATTTTTTTTTTATTTTTGTGTGAAATTGTAGTTCTTATAGTTTCGGAAAAAAAAGTGGATGTGACATACGGACGGACAGACAGACAGACAGACATGACGAATCTATAATGGTTCCGTTTTATGCCATTTGGCTACGGAACCCTAAAAACGGAATAAAATAAATATTTGAGGGGCTCCCATACAACAAACGTGATTTTTTGTGCTCGTTTTTGCTTAATGTTCATACGGCAACAGGTAGACGCTTGAAGTATTCACAGAATATTTAGTTATATATTCACTTTAAAAATAAATAACTAAATTAAAACAAACATTTAAGGGGAGCTCAAATACAACAAACTTGTTCATTTTGCCGTTTTTATAGATAATGGAACCCTTCGTGCGCGAGTCCCGACTGGTTTTTAACTTTTTAGTATTCATGAGTTGACTGGCCAGTTTTTCAACGGTGGCCAGTTATTGACGATTTACCCTAGGTCTATCTGTACAAATATTATAAATAGGGAAAGATTGTAAAGTATGTATTGAGTGTTGGTATAATTTTCTGGTTCCGTCAGATTCTTATTATGACAAATTCGTGTTAGGGCAGAAGTACCATCATCGAGGATACGGTAAGTATTTACCTACTTATATCTATCTACTAAATATATCGTCGTCTCGTACCTACCCATAAGTCCCGTCCCATAACACAAGCCTTATTGAGCTTACTATAGGACTATACTCGATTTGTAGGTAGGGTCATTTCGCCGGTTACGCGACCACCTTCGGTTGGCGACCACTTGAAGAACATGGTTTTTTCAATTGAAGATAACATAAATTCTACAGAGCCTATTGAAACAGTCAGTCGTATGCCTTATTGTTTGTAGTTATGGAATAGGAATTTACAAAAAAAATGAGAAAATATGCTTTCAGTTCACCAAGTCAGCTAAGTGGTCGCTAACCGGCACATGAAATTAGGTGGTCGCCAACCGGCGAAATGACCCTATAAGATTGTGTTAGATTGAATAGGTATAGACTATTTTATCCCGCGGCGCCTTTTGGGTTCTCTTTAATAATATGCATTTCGATATATATGTGTACATTTTCCTATTTCCGCCCCAGTCCAAGTTGGTTCAGTTCTTGTTACACAAGGTGGTTCCACAACACTCCCGGAGCTCAAATACCGCGAGCCATCTCGTTGCCTCTTGGATACTGCAACTAAGTACGCGTCATTGCTTTAACTAAGAAATAAAAAAAAAATGAAATGAAACAAATTTTAACGGTCAACTCTCATGTCATGTTTATTGGCATAGGTACTTTTGTTTTGGGGTGCTAGGTCGGGTAACCTCCTCGAGTGTCTGGACTCTACCGATTCCTCTTGATTCGGTTGATCCGCAGGAATGGGTAGTGTCTTGGCCGGTGCGCCCTGGAGACAACGGCAAGTGATAATTTAGTGAACCCTAAGTTATCGCTTGCTGGTGTTACCAATAACCCGACACGGGGGGGTCGGGGGGTTCCGCCCAGGGAATCGCAAGATTCCCCAGGTGCGGCTTGAGGGAGAGGCCATTGCCGTTTGCCTCTATAATAAATAACGGACCCGGAACCCTGACAAATCCTCTGCTATCAGAGGATTCATGTTAGGCGCGGGGGCTGCGACTGCCAGGCCGGGGCCGAGTTGTGGCTGCGAGGGAGAAAACCTCTATAAAAAGTTACAAGGGGACCTGAGAGGGTGAATCCGAGGTCTATCACCCTCTCCCGGCGTAGAGGTCCTTTGGTCGGGTCGGGAAGCGTGTGGTGTCGCCCTGCA
Organism: Epinotia brunnichana; assembly: GCA_963854355.1. NCBI lineage: Eukaryota > Metazoa > Arthropoda > Insecta > Lepidoptera > Tortricidae > Epinotia > Epinotia brunnichana. The sequence continues at coordinate 25,917,563 of OY977951.1, read as the reverse complement.
CGCTTACGACGGGAGGGGGGGCCTTTTGCCTTAGTGGTGAGGGCAGCTGCGGCTGTTGCCGAGGGGCGTCGTGGTGAAATGTTCGCGATCCCATGGCGCCCCGACTACACGGCAGAGAGGGCATACCTTGGTGGTTTTAGACGGTAGTCCGGGGGGTTCCCGGGAGCCCGTCATACCCATCCTAGTACCTCGGCTAGGTGGGATGCGTAAAGGCATTTCCCAAGTAAAAAAAAAAAAAAAAAAAGGTACTTTTGTTTTAACTATAAATAATGTTCTCAAAACTATTAATATATCGATGTTAACTTTCTTTACATTACAAATAATAATTACTTTACAGTCTACAATATAATACTAGTATTAAATAACTTTTTTTTAAAAAGGGAACCGCCTTCAGAACACCTACCCACTGGAAAGCACAAAATATGTTGAACCTACACCAAAACCTTCTCCAGAATGTAACAAATACCATTCTGAAAACCGCATCAAAATCGGTTTAGCCAAACGCGAGATAATCGCGATCAAACATACATACAAACATACGGGTCAAACTGAGAGCTTTCTTGTTTTTTTTGAAGGCGGTTAATAAAAAATACCCCAACGAGGTGAAAATCGCCCCTAAGTATATCGTAGGTAGGTATACAGAACTAAATATGAACGCGTATATGTGTCAATAATAATTACTCTACAATAAATAATAATACAATACAATACAAATATTCTTTATTGCTCACCAGAAATAGAACGGTCAACCAATTTGATTCCTAGGCCATCATAGAACCTTGCCGTTGTAAACGCTATGTCAATACGGGTTACTAGGATTATTGCGTCGCTATGTAGCAGTTAAAATTACAGGGTTCTACGGTGGCCTAGGAATCAAATTGGTTGACCGTACATAAGAAAAACAAAGGTAAATTAAACATAAACAATGGTAGAAAACAGGCGGTCTTATCGCTTAAAAGCGATAGCAATAGTGATAATCAGACATCGTAAATTTTGTAGCATTTTTAGTGCAGCGAATTGTTGTTAACGGAATTGGTATAAACTATTTCAATCGTTATGCTTAATAAGCGTTAATAATGTCAATATTTACCCTAATTAACAATTTTGGTTGATATTGTCCATTCTGATAACAGCACTACGCTGCACCAAAATGCTACAAAATTTACGATGTCTGGTGATATGTGATAATCTGATAATATATCTAATAGTATTAAAAAAAGCCCCAACGAAGTGAAAATCGCCCTTATATCGTAGGTTTACAGTATGATGAACGCGTGTATGTGTAATTCTCAGCGAAAAGGTACAGGGTCAGCGGTAAGGTAGGTAGGTAAGTAAGATAGGTAGGTAACGTAGGTAGGTAGGTAAAGATAGGCAGGTAACGTAGGTAGGAAGGTAAGGTAAAGTAGGTAAGGCTAGGTAGGTAGGGTAGGGTAGGTGATGTTTAATTGAAATGCTTAAGAGGATTATGAAGTGCCGATACGCGGCGCGAGTGGGTATTTAAAAAAATTATATCTGTTTCACACCGCTCTGTGCCTCACCCGTATCGTGCGATAGAGAGAGTAGCAAGTCCTGGAGGCAATTGCCTACATTTCCTTGTTGAAATATTGTTTCGGGTGATAACGTTTTTACCCCCCTAAACCTTTATGAAATGAAATAATTTTGGTATAATTGGATTCAGTACACTTTAATCTATGTCTGTACGTTTTCTTTTTTCAGTAAATCAGTTAAGATTAATTAAAAAAAAAACGATAGACAAAGTTTTTAAGTCAAAAATAAAGATTTTTAGATGCTAATAACTTTTAACGCAAGCAATATTCCTTAAAAATCAAAACGTACGGACCTAGTTTTTCATTATATCTACAACATGTCCAAAAAATTATAAAAATCAAACAATGTTTACGGGGTGAAAAACGTTATCGCTTTTTGTATGAAAAATTACAGGTTCACAATCCTCTTAATCATTCCTTTTTGACATGTAAAGTGTCTTTATAAAATAAATGACTACTTATGCCTATGACTACCTTATTGTTGTTGGCGCTGATTTATTGTTACCTACGCAGAATCACCGCATTTCTATAAAGAACGACAATTAAATAGTAAATTTAATATTTGTATACAGTAAATAGTAAATCTAAAATAACTTATAACAAGAAAGTAAAAATGCATAAGTATTATTTATAAAAAGAATACCCCGTCAAGGAGATCCTCCTGCGGCATTGTACCCATGACGCAGGCTGCGTTACCTCCCTGTATCGCGAGGGCGATTCTTTGACAGAGGTAAGCGCCAGCCCTCTGGTCACCTGAGGTGTTGATGAGCCGCCTCGACAAGGCTCTCAAGAACGACCTCATGTCAGCTGACCAGGGACCCATTGTCTCTACAGCAAGGGCCGCAAACTAGAAGTCTTTAAGTAAAGACGAATATTTGCGGCGCTTGAGTAGTTGGGCCTGGTCAGCTGCAGCGCCAGCCTGTGAGCGGGTTCCATGAATGTGGGACGGTGCGAACGTGTCGACGCAGGTGGCGTCCCACACAAGGACCCTGCCCAGTTTCCACGGTACCATGGTAGCTCCGTCGGGCCGCTTGCCATCGTCTCTGACCATACCACCAGGCTCTAAAATCGCAGGTATAGAGGCGGAAACAAGCGAACGCCGGATGAGGTCGTTAATGGCACCGTGACGGAATAAACGGCCGGCGCTCCTTGAGCACGACAAACCATGCCGACCCAGCTCATCAACACTCTTGCCGCAGCCGCAAGTGTGGGCGACACAGATTCTGGAACCCAGCCTCAAGCAAACCGCTATTCTAAGGCAGCTAGGGTCCAAAACTGTGCCTATCTGGCGGGAAGGCAGAGCCTGAAACCAGTGGCCTGATTCCGGTGCGGACACCGCAAGAAGACGGGCACGTTCTGAGTCATTCGGACTATTGTCAATTAAATTAAAATAAAAGGAATAAGTAGTCAAAAAAAATGTCATTTATGTACATATTTCAGATTTTGCATCCATATTTCTACACATTTAAATAGTAGGCACTAACACTACTACTAAGTTCATTAAAATATAATCAATAAAAAATAAAAACGAGTAAATTTAGATTTTAGAATATTTTAGGTTAGCAACATTATTTTACATCTAGTGTTAGTAATTAGGTAGGTACCTACTTTTTCCATGAGAAGGGACCATCCACAAATAACGTAACAGCAACATAGGGGAAAACCACAGACCACTTGGGGACAGAAGACGAAGAAAACAGATCGTCGGGAAAAGCGAGACATGGGGGACGAAATTTTGCTTTACGTAATATGTGGACAGTCCCGAATGTGATATTCATTCAGTAACGATTATGGTATTTATTTATTTATTACACAACCAATGTGCACCTTAACAGCTAAAGCCAAAACACCACAAATTGTAAAGTTACATTTCACTAAGCACGTAGATAATATCACAAAAAATCATCTTCTCTCCTTACTTCATAACTTACTTAAACATAATTTACTTTTCAAAACAAAATTTTAACCGACTTCAAATCAGTAGCCAAATAGCTTCAAGTTTGCCTATAAAATATGAAGAGTTCCCTCGATTTTTCCAGGATCCCATCATCAGAGCTGGATTTTGGTGACAACGGGACCAATCTGGAAGCATATGCTTCTGAACACAGAATTTTTTTTCAAATCAGTTCTTAAATTACCGAGTTATCGCGTAACAAACACACATACTTATACGAAAAGTACAGGAAAAATCCGAAAACAATACATTTGTAATTTTGTACGGAACCCTCGGTGGGCGAGTCCGACTCGCACTTGTCCAGTTTTTTATACCTACAAAAGGTAGCCTGTGTCAATGTCACCCAAAGCATAATTTCGATTCGATTGACAGCTTATCTATACATAAAATAAATTCATAATAACGAGGCAGTTTCTTAAACGTACCGTGGAACACTGGACCCACTGGCGATGCCTTTATATGCCCAAGCAACACTACCCATGATAAACAATTTGAAATCAGAACAAACAATCACCCAATGCTGGTACGCAGACGAATCTTCTGCCCAAGGCACGCTTAACAACCTTCGACATTGGTGGGACAAAATAAGCTAAATGGGACCTGCAAATGGCTACTTTCCCCAAGACAAAAAGTCTTATCTTATTCTAAATGAAAATTACAAGAATTGTGCTCAGCAAATATTCGAAGGTGTTAACGTTACCATAACAACTCGTTCACGTTTCCTCGGTAGTTATATCAGCGAAGGAAAAGAAAACTTTGTGAGCAAAAAAGTCGAAACTTGGACTTCTACAATAGAAAAAACTTTCTGTTATATGTAAAGACTCACCACAAGCAGCCTACACCGCTCTCACCAAAGCGGCACAGTTTAAATGGTCGTTCCTACTAAGAGTTTTAGAAAATGCTAACCAATCCTTCGAGCCCCTAACAAACACACTACGCTCCAGTATTCTACCAAACTTACTAGGAGGTGACGTAACCTCTCTTGAAGCCGACTTATTTTCTTTACCAGTTCACAAAGGCGGGTTAGCCATCCCTGTCCTTTCTACATTGACAAACTTAAATTATGATAACTCCAAAAAAAGCTGCATCATCCTGTCATCCGCCTTACTCGAAAATAAACCCTTAGACCTCTCTCAACACCACGTATCCCTTAGAGAGGCAAGAAAAGAATGCTGGATAAAGAAAGACTCTCAAGAGGATAAGCTCTTCGACTCCATTTTAGACAAACTCTCACCGATCAAAAAACGAGCAATCGAACGTTCAATTTTTAAGTAAACTAAATCAAAATCTTCCACCTGGCTGTCTGTGATACCTACAAAAAAAGACAACGATTTATCCTTACTAGAATTTAGAGACTCATTAGCAATACGATACCAGGACACGTGTTTCCATGCCCAAATCATGCGATGGGTGCGGTAACGATGACTTCAATGTGGACCACGCACTCTGCTGCAAAACTGGTGGCCTAATAACTCGTCGTCACAATGAAATCAGAGACCTGTTTTGTGAACTATGCCAAAACGCTTGGGGAAATGTTACCAAAGAACCGATCTCAACTGAAGGAAACTGTGGACTTCGTGGAGACCTCAGCTGCCGCGGCGCCCGGTAGCTTCCATTTTAAAATCCGCAGAAGAAGAGAAAAAACGTAAATACTTACAGTAGCGCCTGCGAGAAACAACATGCAACATTTACCCCTCTCGTCACATCAGCACGGCTATCACAAGACGGCCGCGACATACTCTCGAGCTCTCTCGCACTATCCGTCTCTTTCTAAGTGGTTTAATAAGAGAGAGACGCATAATGCGAGAGAGCTCGAGAGTATGTCGCGGCCGTCTTGTGATACCCGTACAGTTGACGGAGTCTTCGCCCCACAAATGTCCACCTTTATTAAACATGTTGGTGAAGCTATTGCCGACCGCTGGAACCGACCCCTATCTATAATAATGGGCTGGTTAAGGTCAAAAATTATAATATCAATATTCCGAGCCACAAGCATGTGCATTCGCGGGACCCGGCACAAATTCAGAACAGTTAAGCATTTTTTCGGCCTCAACGACGGGGCAGTTCTTCCCAACATCGCCCCCTAACCCCTCTCTATATACAACCATCCGTTCTTTTTATTAATATTTATATTTGTTGTAACATTGTATATTTTATGAATAAATGACTACGATATAAACATAGACTGCTAAAATCATATGTCTTCATTTCGGTTCTGCCGATGCCGTAGTCGGGCAAAAAATAAAACACGCTCTTGTTCTATGGAAGCCTAGTCCAAAAGGTTCTAATAAAACATCATACCTGTGTATACAAATTCAAAAACTCCCGACTCTGTTGATAAACCCATTGGCATAGAAGGAACTAGATGCTGCAGCTACTATATAAATAAATAAATGTATATATGCGGACAATCTTACACAAATCGACCTAGTCCCAAACTAAGCAAAGGCATATATGGGTATGTATATGTACGTACTAGACGAAGATAAACATACTTATACAGATAAATAAATACTTAAATACATAGAAAACATCCATGACTCAGGAACAAATATTCGTGCTCATCACACTAATAAATGCCCTTACCAGGATTCGAAGCCAGGACCTCTTGCTTCGTAGGCAGGGTCGCTAACAACTAGGCTACAGGAGGCTCCCATACAACAAACGTGATTTTTTTGCCGTTTTTATAGATAATGGTACGGAACCCTTTGTGCGCGAGTCCGACTCGCACTTGGCCGGTTTTTTTACACCTACAAGCAAGGCAGCGTATGGCCCTGATGGTAAGCGGTTGCCGTAGCCTATGGACGTGCAAGTCCAGGGCTATTATTCCTTACGCGCTCATACGCCTCACTCCACCTGTCACGCCTAAGGGAACTATACCTCTACCCACGCTTTAACTAGTTATTTACTAAGTATCGCGGCGCAGGGCCGTCAAAATGCCGACTATAAAGTTTATAAATATCTTATTTATTCTCACTTCTTTATATTGTTTTCAAAATAAGGGTATTTAAAGCGCAATTTACATTTGCAAAGACTTGCGTTACTCTACATTGCGGGGTTTGATTATTTGATAGATCAATTGAACTCAGTACATCTCGCTAACCCGCAATTTGTTGCACGTGTAAATTGCGCTTTAGTAGTCGCATGAGTAGCCCAGCTTGCTGATGTCGTCATCGAAGTCTTTGTTCCTGTAATGATGGATCTTGGTCAGCCAGGTGTAAAGTGGAGTCTCTTTCCGCTTTCCACCGTAGCGCGTCGGCAGGCATTCCGGGTCTATGTACCTGGAGGACAGAAACGTTTAGGATCAATAAGTGGCTGAAGACTATATAGTTAGTTAGTTATACTGGGCGTTTTCCGCAAGTCGACATCCATTGTGCCTATTTTGCGTGAAACGGCGGTGTGGCGCAACTCTAAACACCCCAGCTCATCTAAATAGTTGGTGAGTGCCTTGGTGTTGCTGACTGCGTCCCGTAGTGTGTTTGGAGAACCTAGGTGCTTCATTCTGTATACTTCTACCTCCTTGCAGTCCAGTAGTATATGTTTAGTCGTTTCTTCTGCCACCATGCACGCTCTGCACATGGGGCTGTCTGTGATACCTAAGTTATAGAGGAAGACTATATATTCAGAGCAATGACGCGTAGTTGCAGTACCCAAGAGGCAACCGGATGGCTCGCGGTATTTGAACCCCTTAAGTGTTGTGGACAGTTCGAGTTGCACAAGGTGGTTCCACAACACTTCGTTAGCTCAAATACCGCGAGCCATCCCGTTGCCTCTTGGGTACTGCAACTACTCGTCATTGCTCTAAGTAATAGTAAAATGAACGGATAGACTTAGCTGATAGGTTTACGTTGACGTGTCAAGCTTTTGTTGACTGTACTTTTTTTGCATAGTCATCAACTGCTCGTTTAAGAGCGTTCCAATAGAGATTAAACACGAAGAGTTTATCTTGTGTATTTTAAGAGTTGCTGTGGCGTGGCCTCCTTCTGTCTCCATCATCAGACTAGCTTTAGTGTCGCTACAGATAGAAGGCGTTCAACCGGAGTTCTATGGTACGCGGAACGCAGAACTCCGATGAACGCCTGTCTGCACGGGCTCTTATAGTACCATGGTATTGCAGTGTCACCGAGTTTACGTGCCTATGCAAAAAATCTGATCAATCAGATACTGGCAAGTCAAACACGGTTTGCAAATTTTGGCGAACAGACCAAGTTAAATATAACCTTTTTGGACTGAGGATCAAGAGAGACTTAAGCGTTTCGTTTGCGTCGACGTCTCAGCAAATGTAAATAGTACACGTTGTTGTGGAAAGGGTTTTATAGAACCGTGGGAGACAGGGAAAGGTCGTCGGGGAATTTATTTCTAAAACTGATCTGATGATGTAGACAGAAGGTGGCCTTAGCAACTCCTTAACTACACTACACAAGATAATAATGTTTGGGTTTATTAGAGTATTAGAACCCTCTCAACGAGGGACAAATAGAGTCGACAATAAAAGCTTGTACCAAACTAATGACAAAATTGTTTCTGATTCGTTTACCAGGAAGTTACATTAAAATACAAACCTATGAAGTGAACTCATATCCGCGTGGAAGTATACTTTGTTCCACAATTCGTCCGCGGGCGCCAGACGCCTGAAGAAGTAGAAGAGAGTCTCGAACACGCGCGAGCAGTTGACGACGTGCACACCGCGCTGGTGCACCGGGAACGCGTACTAGGGATGCAGAAAATTACATTAGAATCATCATCAGTTGACGACGTGCACGCCGCGCTAGTGCACCGGGAACGCGTACTAGGGATGCAGAAAATTACATTAGAATCATCATCATCATCATATCAGCCGAAAGACGTCCACTGCTGGACATAGGCCTCCCCCAAAGAATGCCAAAATGACAGGTCCTGCGCCACCCGCATCCAGCGGACTCCCGCGACCCTTACCAGGTCATCAGTCCACCTTGTGGGGGGAGGCCTACCCACGCCTCGCCTTCCGGTACGTGGTCGCCACTCGAGAATCTTTCCACCCCAACGGCCATCGGTTCTACGTGCAATGTGCCCCGCCCACTGCCACTAGAATGACATTACACCACTGACACTAGAATGCATATATATATTATAGATGGTAAACTTCTGGCTGTCCAAAAGTTTTGCTAGCTTTATAGTGCTAACAGACGGCTGAACCATCCTCAACATCGTTCGAATCGTAACCTTTCAGGCAATGTTCGAACGTCTGTAGCGAGGCTTCACTATTAGGGTACGCTATGCTATGGGACAGGAGTGCGGGCGACGTATGAGGTGGTGGTGATATGGGGTGAATGTATACACTGGTTCCCGAAAAACCGGGGTTAATTGGTAGCACAACTAGACTTTCTACTCTACTGGTAGAGTAGGGGATAATTTGAGGAAATTTACCATATACTTTATTAATTGGTACCTACATGAATCAATCGCTGTGGCTGAATACGGCTACGGGATAATGATGATGATGAACATGATGGTATTGATGTTCCACCCAAGAGTTACCTAATTAATTCACATGTATGATGTATTCCTACCATTATTGTATTATTTGATCAATCAAATTTATTCAATATTCCAAATGGATATCACAAACCTTTGTATCCTCCTTGGATGCATGAAAAGAGAACGTAAATCAGATGGTGACATTATTAGTCAGGAAAGAATCAAACAAACACTCAATCTGACCCTGCGCAGTCTCTCTGCCGGTCCTTGACTTTTGACCGCTTAGGTACCTTCCGGAAGACTGCAGTCCGAGATCTCTTACAAAGTACTCGGGATCGGATGAAATAGTACATCCGAATGCCATTCTAAATGCTCACTGCAGGCTGCACGCTGCTTTTGTTTAACTTAACAGTCTTAACACCATCGTCTTAACAAAATATTCAAAAGGAGTTAAGGATCGGATGGTGGGTCGGATGACGGAAGAGCGGATGTTCTTCGTGTAACGTTAATTCTCACGATGAGGCTACTTAGTTTGTACTTACCCCTATCACAGTCTATAAACCATTACAGTCATTCGACGAAGCCGTCTAGACAGGGCAATCCTGCGGGGTGTGAGGGGCGAGGGGCGGGTAGGGCGAGCCCGAGCTGCATACGTTGCCATGGTTAGTATCTCGGGACATGACTTGACAACCTACTGTGGCCTTGTGCGGTGTCGGCATTTACGCAAACATCAAAGGCGTCAGTCCACTGTTACTCTTTACACTGTGCCCCTAGCAGCGTGACTATCGGCGCCTCGGTGATGCCCTCACAGTCCACCATGGCTACCATAGCTGACCACGACCACTTTGCCAAGAGTGCACGTCTAAGGATATGTGGTTTCACTCCTGTCAAATCTGACGAGTTCTGCATCGTACTATCGAAGTTTCTTAAATCAGTTGCATAAATATAACATCCTAACAACTCTCATCGGACTTCGGTCCCTGAGATATCTCTCTATTGCCGTATCTTCTACATTGGTGACCCTGACAATGGACATAAGCGCAACTCTAAAGATCCTCGCCCGACTCTTCAAAGCAATCCAGACTCTCTCTCTCTCCGCTCGCCACCCTGGCCCTGAGCGCTCGCTCGCCACATTGGCTCTGAGCACTGGCAAGCTGCCTGACATCGCTGACCCCTCCGTCTCAAAGGGGGGCTGATGTGGCGTCACTCCTGTCAAATCTGACGAGTTCTGCATCGCACTATCGAAGTTTCTTAAATCAGTTGCATAAATCTAACATCCTAACATTCCTAACAACTCTCATCGGACTTTGGTTCCTGAGAGATCTCTCTATTGCCGTATCTTCTACAGGTACATACCCCTAATATGTTCATAGCCTGAAGCGCAACCGTCGGCGTGACGTGTCTCATGTGCTTCATGGTCATCCCTTCACAGTCCACCATGGCTACTCCTCCCAGGACCTGCAGCTTCGGCTGCATGATGCCCACCTCCAGAAGCAGCAGGCTGCCGCGGATCAGGTCTTCTACGGGAGTCGTGTCCGGATTCCATAGCCCTGAAAACCGAGTGATACCAACTTCGTAAGAATAACAATCAATCAAATAATTAATAAAATAACTAATAATTTAAACCTCCGACGGCGACACAAACGAGGCGGGTTATAATGATGCAGTCAAATTTTACTCAAAAGTGCCCCTAATAGTGGGAAAGTTTTTCACTTTATTTGCGATTTTGTCAATGTTTCGTCACGAAATTTTGGTAGAAAACCTCAGATTCGGATTCAGCACCCCAAAATACATATAGAATGGAAGAAATCAGAACTTCCCCAAAACTTTCCTAGTAAAACACAATTTGACTGGATCATAAACTTATAAGAGTTATAAGTTTAACATGTGTAAGTATCTGTGTGTCTTCCTGTGTGGTATCGTAGTTCTCAAATGGAGCTTTATGTAATTATGTATTCCGTATTTGGAACGCGTGACAAAGGTGATTCAATATGACTAATAGGTTAATGATGCAAAAGGTATTTACTTAGGCAGCGGCCAGTCTTTGGATGGGTGACCGCCTGTTTGAGTGGTTACTATAAATGAGCGCTTCCGTGCTTTGTAAAGCACGCTAAGCAGTTGATCCCGGCTGCTGTCAATGACAGTAGTCGTTAAGCCGACTTAGATGCCTTTAGGCGGCTTAAGAACCTCTAACAGTCGAGTTGCCCACTCACATACCACAACCCTGCACGTGTCCCCTGGGTACTAAAGAGTGACAAACTCAAAGGTCAAATATTGTATGCCGTACGATTAAATAGTCAAGTGGACTGCATTGGAAAGACTGCATTTGGCAGCCCTCTTGATGGCATCAGACCAGCGCACTGGAATCCTTCCTCTAGCGCGTTTGCCTTCCACAGGACCAAGAACTATTTGTTTCTCTAGATCATGCATCACCATAGTAAGTAAGTAAGTTCTCACCGAGTCTGCACAGGATGAGTCTGCCCACATCTGGCCGGTCGTAGAGCACTCCCTCGAATACGCTGCCAAGCCGTCGCAGCCCGAACCAGTCGACGCCGCGCCAAATGTGCGGGTTCTGTTCCCGGAACTTGCAGTAGCGGACCATCTGGAAACACAAGTTTGAAGTGCAGTGAAACATAGTGTAAGTTGGACGTGGTCCGTGGAGTAACTACCACTACAAGACCTCGCGATAGGTAAAACAAGCTAAAGCACCTCTTTTATGTGGTGGTGACGTTGTGGAATAGACATTACAGGTATTTAAAACTAGCTTCTTCCCGCGACTTCGCCCGAGAGAAAAGAGGGGTGTGTTATAAGCTTGACGTGTCTGTGTGTGTGTTAGTCTGTGGCATCGTAGCTCTAAACAATGGACCGATTTGAATGCGGTTTTTTTTGTTCGAAAGCTGATGTAAGTTTGAGATGGTTCTTAGTTACGTTTCAAGTGTTTCAACAAAATCGGTCCAGCTGTTTTTGAGATATTGAACTTTGAAATGAAAATGTCGGGGGTTTATCAACTTTTCTAAGTTCTAGTTATTATAGTAGGTCCATCCAAACTTTCACCCCCCTCTTAGGGCATGATTTCCGGGATAAAAACTACCCTATGTCCTTCACCGGGACTCAAACTATCTCTAAGTATATCAAATTTCATCAAAATCGTCTCAGCGGTTTCAGCGTGAAGAGGTAACAGACAGAAAGACACACTTTCGAATTTATAATATTTGTATGGATAAATGGATGTGCAACACAAAGAAAACAAATGCCTATTGGAACACGTTACTTCTACACACGAGGGGCTTTACTGAAGTTTTTTTATCTAGACTAGCATTGATTTCCTTATTTTACACGACTGCCCAACGAGAAGTGTTTGTGATGTTTTCGCGTTTGTGTAAGTATGTGATAGCTTTCATCGGAGGACCTTTTGATGGCAATCAGTTATCCACTCCCAACTCCCAAGTACCTAATGAGTCTAATGAGTTAATGACCAAGTGATGACAATAACTGAATGAGTAATGATTGTTGGGAATACCTATTAATTCATTCACCCAAGTTTATTTACCTCGGCTGGGACATGGACGCCATTACGTCATCAATACAAACAGTGGAATTTACTGTATACGGTCGCATCAATTTATGAGTAATAGGAAAGCATAACCAACCAGTCGATGCGCTCTCGCTGGCACGGAGCGCCTGGCGCGCAGGAACCGCAACAAGAATGCGTCGTCCATTTGTGGCGGCTGGCATTCCCCGCGCTCTGTGGAACGTTGATAACGTTACTACCCAACACTTATGGTTGCCTGGTACCGAATAAAATCTTTCATACGTAACAATTTATTCGCTAATATCAAATTGTATTGGTTGTGTGCGATTGAAGCACAGAACAGATAGATTGAAAAGCGTTGCTTTAAGTGTCTACAACTAGTACAACTACATACAGAGTAGCTATATCGATGTGTGTGTGTATATAATGTGTCTGCGTGTGTGTGTTTCTGTGATCTTTGTAGTGTGGTCGTACAAACTCTAGCGGATGAACACATCATAAGAATGTTTTTTTGCTTCCATTCCACACGTTTCTCCTTTTTTACCATATACGGCAGAGCCGAAAGGAAGGGATATGATTTTAGCCACAGATTGTATGAATATAAGATTTTAGTAGTGTATGTTTGTATTATGTGTGTTTGTTAAATCAGGGGTCAATCAATTCCTTATTATAATTGATAAGTACTCATTCTTATTTTGTTTACCTATTTTTAATTGACTAAGGGACGAGGTTTTGGTTTTGGCCTTATATTTTTATTATTAGCCGACTTCAAAAAAGGAGGTTCTCAATTCGACTGTAAGTATGTTTTTTTTTGTGGGTTTTTGTTACGCCATAACTCGGTAATTTATGAACCGATTTAAAAAACAAACTTTGTTTGAAAGCATTTACTTCCAGATTGGTCCCGTTAAAAATACAGTTCTGATGATGGGATCCTGGAGAAATCGAGGGCACTCTTCAAATTGTATAGGCCGAAAGCCAAAGTAACCCTCCAGGGCCAAAGTACCCCGAGGTTACTGTACTGATTTCAAGTCGGTTAAAACTTTGTTTTTAAAGTAAATTATAAATATTATAATTGGTGTTTAAAGCGCAATTTACACGTGCAAGAAATTGCATGCAAGTTTCATAGTTACCGAGGTATGCTGAGTTCAATTGATCTATCAAACCCCGCAATGTAGTTTAACTTGCATGTGTATTTTGCGCTTAATGTTTCACTATTATTGTTACACTATAGATAAGGTATTTGCAAAATGTCATTGTTAAATGAGAATTGTGTAATGAGATGAATAAAACTAAAACTATTATTATCCCTATTATGAAGTATTATATATAGTAACATAGGCTACCTTTTGTATACTAAAAAATAATATTTTTTTCAATTATATTTCCGTATTCGTGTTTTGCTTGTTTTTGGGTCCACAAGTCCGCAGCTTCTTTTTATTTTTACACGACTGCCCAAAGAAGAGTAACAATTTGTTTGGTGACAGTACTTAATTATGTAGCTATTTTATTTAAAATATTTAAATACCGTGTTGCGTGTTGCAATCAAGGTTACGTCAGATGTGGTGTGCTGAGTAAAGTTAAAAAAAACCGGCTAAGTGCGAGTCGGACTCGCACATGAAGGGTTCCGGACCGTTATCTATAAAAATCTATTATTCCTATTATAATCTATGGAAGAGCGGAGCTACCCAATACAGGCATTGTTTGCTTACCGGGCGGCTCCATCCTTATCATACATTTAGTCTATAATTTAAGAAAATAAAGAATTTTGATTTTTTTTGAAAAGGCAAAAAAATCACGTTTGTTGTATGGGAGCCCCCTGTAGCTTAGTTGGTAGTGACCCTGTCAACGAACCCGGAGGACCCGGGTTTGAATCCTGGTAAGGGCATTTATTTGTATGATGAGCACAAATATTTGTTCCTGAGTCATGGATGTTTTCTATGTATTTAAGTATTTATTTATCTATATAAGTATGTTTATCGTCGTCTAGTACCCATAGTACTCACTTTAGTTATACAGTATAACGCCTTGGCCACGACTTTGCAAACACGGAAATTACTTTAGTGCGCCATCTGTTGGCAACTCTTTGGCAGGAATCCTTGGTGTTCATCCTTAAGCGACCTGCGACCAGCGTTTTATCTGTTGCCATTGCGTGTGATCCCAACTAACTACAGTGCGTTGCGCGCCTCGACCGCGCAATGAACAGATAAAACGCAGTTCGCTTAAGACCAAAGTCGTGGCCAAGGCGTAAGCGTGCAATCGCATACAATTGTTGTAAGACTTACGATTGGTTAAACTGGAATGAGTTGAGAGGTAATTCCTAACAAGTTGCGAATCGCACACCTTTACATATTGGCATGAGGAGCGGTGTTTTTAGGTTTTTACCCGGGTGGGAATTATTGCACCTACGCTTATTTAGTGCTACCTTCCTGTATAAATTAATTACTAAAATTGAATCTAATCACTGTTCACGAATTGCTGTGTCGATACAAATCCGATAGGATTTAACGACACTGTTAGATTTAACGAAATGTATTTTGTTTTATAAATGTTATAATAAAAAATTAAAAAAAACTACAAGCTTTGCTTAGTTTCGGACTAAGCCGATTTGTGTAAGATTGTAAAAGAAAAAAAAGAAGATTTTTTTTTATAAAAAATGATTTATTTATTCTGTTTTTTAGTATTTGTTGTTATAGCGGCAACAGAAATACATCATCTGTGAAAATTTCAACTGTCTAACTATCACTATTGTTGAGATACAGCCTGGTGACAGACGGACAGACTGACAGACTGACTGACAGACAGACAGACAGACAGACAGTAAGACAGACAGACGAACGTTTCACTCTTTGAGTACGGAACCCTAAAAAGAAACGATTAGCCTACTTTATTAGTCTACATTTTGAGTGGTACAACAGCACGGCTATCACAAGACGGCCGCGACATACTCTCGAGCTCTCTCGCACTATGCGTCTCTTTCTAAGTGGTCTAATCAAAGAGAGACGCATAGTGCGAGAGAGCTCGAGAGTATGTCGCGGCCGTCTTGTGATAGCCGTGCTGGTAAGAGTGAATTAATTGGCGTATCTAATGAAACCTACCTATAGATATACAGCGTGTGACATTGACATCCATTAGAACATACAATTTAAGTCATGATAGCATTGATCTATCTATACATATAATAAAGCTGAAGAGGGTCGAAAGTCTGTACATGGAAGATATTCGAAAAAAAATTGGCTAGGGATACTTAGAATCGATAACAGAACACGTTCCAACAGTTTTTAGAATTTTTGTCTGTTTGTCTGTTTGTCTGTTTATCTGTTTGTCTGTTTATGTGACCGCGCATCACGTGAAAACGACTTGACCGATTTAGATAAAATTTAGTATAGAGATAGTTTGAGTCCTGGGGAAGGACATAGGGTAGTTTTTATCCCGGAAATAAACCCCTAAGGGGATGAAATGGGGGGTGGAAGTTTGTATCGAGCTACTTAAACCGCCGCACCGATTTGGATGAAATTTGGTATAGAAATAGTTCAAGTCCCGGGAAAGGTCAAAGGATAGGTTTTATCCCGGAAATCTTCCCCTTAGGAGGTAAAACGTGGGGGTGAAAATTTGGATGTAACCCATTTTGATAAAATTTGGTTTAGAGTTAGTTTAAGTTCTGGGAAAGGACATTGGATAGTTTTTATCCCGGAAATCTGCCCATAAAGGGGTGTAGTGGGGGGTGAAATTTTGGATGGACTCCGTTTAGATCAAATTTGGTATAGAGATAGTTTGAGTCCCGGAGAATGACAACGGATACTTTGAATCCCGAAAATCATCCCCTAAGGGGATGAAATAGGGGTGAAAATGTGGATTAATCCCATTTAGTTAAAATTTGGTAAAGAGATGAAGTCCCAGGGAAGGGCAATGCATAGTTTTTATCCTGAAAAAACATCTCCTGAGGGGGTGAAATGAGGAGTGAAAATTTGGATAGAACCCATTTAGATGAAATTTGGTATGGAGATAGTTAGTCCTGGGGAAGGACCTAAAATAATTTTTAGTCCAGAAATCATCTCCTAAGGGGTCACCCCCTTGAGGAATGGGGGATGAAAATTTGGATGGAACCCATTTACGGTATAGCGAGTTGGAGTTCTGGGGAAGCACATAGGATAGTTTTATCCCGAAAATCACCCCCTAAAGGGATGAAAATTAGGATGTGATGTGACCTTTTTAGATGAAATTTGGTAAATTTAATTTAATTCAAATTATTTATTTCAGACTAAGTCCATATCATGTTAGTAACAATAAAAACTTATAAAATTTAAGTTAACAGTTGAGAGATAGTTTGAGTGCTGGGAAATGACATATGATAATTTTTGTTTTTGAATTCATCCCTTAAGGGGGTGAAATGGGGGGTGAAAATTTGGATGGAAACCATTTCGATGGAATTTGTTATAGAGATGGTTTGAGTCCTGGGCAAGGACATAGCGTAGTTTTAATTCCGGAAATCATCCTCTAAGGGGGTGAAATGGTGGTTTAAATTTGGATCTTTTCCTAATGGGTTCCATTAGGATAAAATTTGGTGCCTATAGAGATAGTTTTACTCGCGTAGAAGAACAACGAATAGCTTTTGTCCCGAAAAAAATCCTCCAAGGGCATAAAATAGGGGGTGAAAATTTTGATGTACCTACCCTATTTGGATGAAATTTGGTATAGAGATAGTTTGGGGTTCCGAAAAAGGATAATGCATAGTTTATGGAACTCATTTAGTTGAAATCTGGTTAAGAGATAATTTGAGTCCTGGGAAAGGACATCTGATAGTTTTATTCCGGATATCATTCCCTAAGGGGGTGAAATGGGGGAGAACATTTAGTATAGCGATAGTTGGGAGTCCTGGGGAAGGACAAAGGATAGTTTTATCCCGAAAATCCTCCCCTAAGGGGTGAAAATTTGGATGTGAGTGACCCATTTAGATGAAATTTGGTTAACAGATAGTTTGAGTTCCGGAAAAGGACATAGGATAGTTTTTATCCCGGAAATGATCTCTTAAGGGGGTGAAATGGGGGTTGAATATTTGTATGAAGATAAGTAAGTTTGCGCAGGATTGGTCACTTTAGAACTCTTCGGGGGAGGCCTATGTCCAGCAGTGGACGTCTTTCGGCTAAATAAATGATAAATGATAATAATGATAAAGATAGTTTGAGTCTCGGGTAAGGACATATGATAGTTTTTATATCGGAAATCTACCCCTAAAAGGGAAATGGAGGGTGAAAGTTTGTATCGAGCTACGATATAAACGAGTTCTACGCGGACGAAGTCGCGGGCAAAAGCTAGTAATATAATAAATATGTAGGTAGGAATATTTAACAATAATTGGCGGTCCGAATACGTGCTTAAGTAGCATTTTTGATTTTGCTTTCAAATAATAATATAATAAATATGTAGGTAGGAATCATATTTCACAAATAATCCACACTTTCTTTTATTTCAATATTTATTCATTATTTTCGTCTAAAACCTGGCCGCTCAAGTAACACTCGCTCTCGTTTACTCCGATACAAATAGACAGTGTGCGCGTTTTTGGTGTTGACAGCGCCTTATGGCTAATTTTCGTGACTCATCTGACAAAGTTAACGTTTCAATATCTCTGTACCTCTATAGTGTGATGTATTTACCTAGCTTTATTATTTTTGTGATATGTTCAAAATGCAATACTGTTATGTGTATATGTAGGTATACTGAATTAATAAATGAATGATGTTGTCTAGCAGCCGCATTAAGTTGTTGACCCAGCAATGTACGTCAATCTCATTGCCAGGTAGCAACAAGTTGGTGCAATAGATCGCTGCCTGTTGTACCTTACCGTATATCATATCCCTCAGCTCCTGTATCTTGCTGATTCTGTTGCCCCAGTCCTCGCCGCACAACGTGTACGCCTCCGCTTCGAACTCGGGGCTCTCGTGCCGGTCGCACTCCGCCTGGTAGGCGATCTCCTCGAAGGGGAACGGCATTCTGACTCCCTGGTAATCCTGGGGAAGGAATAACATGTTTATTCAAAATATACAAAAAATAAATGGTTAGAGAAGTGAATAAAACCGTCACAGAAAAATATAGTTAGGAGGAACACTTTCGATTGACTCATTTAAAGAAAAAGAGAATTCTAAAGAAAACTATAAAAATTGGTTCACCCTGAAGCTAGAGTCTGGCTGGCTGCCTATTGCAACACCGTGTGTATAACGCGATAAAATAATAATGATGCTAGATTTTTTTTTCAATTCACACTATGCCACTGATAATCCTTCTGCTAGATCCGTAACTGATCTAGCAGAAGAAAGTAAAGTTGTATGAAATAAATCTCTTTAGCTTCATTGTACTTTATATTTAGGAAAATAATCAAAACCATTCTCTATAATTTCAAATTGGATGATACATAATAATATAACTTTTTCTGATATGATTCAACGTGAACGAACGACCGAGCGAAGCGTACGAACGAAGTTCTATGCTTCAGCTTGGGCCGAAATTCGTTCGTATGTCCGGTGCGGTGTCTGTCACGATGTCACGCCACAGAGCTATAACCACGAACTTCGAATCTCGAACTTCGTATATCTCCGTCTCTATCGCACTTATGGTTTATGGTACTCGAGCGACAGAGACGGAGATATACGAAGTTCGAGATTCGAAGTTCGTGGTAGCGCCGTCTAGACAGGGCAATCGTGCGGGGTGTGAGGGGCGAGGGGCGTATAGGGCGAGCCCCAGCTGCATACATGTAACTTGGGACATGACGTTGTCAAACCCGCAAACGTTTTGACGCCTCGGTCCACTGTTAATCTTTACACTGTGGTCACGCTATCCGTCTGTTCTCCTCTACAGCCCCTCTATTCTGTAATTTGTTTTAAGCAAACCTCAACGCTCACCCATAATTATACCTTGACATCGCGATACGTAGTAATTAAGCGAAGGTAGAGGTTTATTAGTAACGGGTGACCGGCGGGGTGAGCCGCATTAACGCGTAGCGAATAACATCCCTAATTAAGCTTAGTTACTACGAATCGCGGCGTCAATATTGTGGATGACGGGTGAGCGAGAGAATAGCATAGCTGGATTCTATAGCAATGTTTTTTTCTGAAGTAGAATAAGAAATAATAATATCATGTATCACACTAGCTTAAGCTTTATAGTTTACGATCCTCAACCATTTGTTTACATGTTCTAAGTTTTGAGAAAGATAAAGAACTGTGACGCCACTTCAATGCCACGGCAGTGACAAATTGCCACTTTTAACCCCATTTAGGTCCCGCACATTCGTGGTTCTTTTGCCGGCTTTAAGCTTAACTTGCGCAAGAGCTGATCACGGCGCCGTGACGACATTTAAGTGTCATATAATTATAGTCATTACCGTTAGTCACTTGTTTTTGTTATTACGTGCATTCAAATGGTTTGTCCACATTAATCATCAGGGTCTTATGGCCTCACTCGGCAGCAATAGGCTACTTCACTTTCAAACTTCACCTTGCTACTTTAGTTTATAATATATTCGTAGTCAACATTACGAGTAAGTAAACAGCAGCGGTCATAATGAACTATATCTCGTCAAAATGTGTACTTTTGTCGAAATATAAATATGTATTTCTCACCAGTAATAAATAACACCTGTAATTGTCTTTTATGTGTCACATGTGCAAATCTTATGTTAAATTATTGTAGCTGTTGGTTTTACGAATATAAAAAAAATTAAAAAAAACTTTCGTCAAAAGTTCACATGATGACAAGACTTGCAATGAACTGACTGAACAGTCCATTGCCCACGACCACTTTTTAGTAAAGTCAGACAGAGAAGAAGTTGAGTACCTATCCAAAATAGGTAATAGATCTTTTGACCAACCAGATAATATTGCAGGTGACTTGTACTGTACCAGTCCAGTTTTACCCTACAATTGCTACATTGGCTACACTCAATATACCTACCTAATGAAGATTAGCAAAGAGAACGATTGAGTGGGGTATTGCATAAATAAAGTGATGGTGATGAATTATACTTTTATGATGGCTGAAGTATATGTATGATTGATCTGTGATATGATGATGTTGACCAACTTCCTAATCCGTCGGTTTTGTCTGTCGGACGTCAGCGCCAGCGTTGCATCACACAATCCACCAGGCGTTCATAAATACCTAGTATGTAATTATGACAAATTAACGAGTTGGAATAACGATCTTATGCTCTTAGCCAGAAGGATTAACTTGTAATAACTTATAACCTACAGACGTCTCAATTTCCCGTATGTTCTGATAACGGTAATCTTGTTCCATACTCCAATTTTAAACAAAGATATAATGTTGCAATTTGGACCTTAGTGCGATAGACTTATGAGAGTATTTCAAGTTTTCTTGTAACTAAAGGCTTCTTCCTTTTCGCATGTATACTTTGTTCAGCATACTTATTATCTTCAATTGCTATGATAACCTAAGTAGTCGTGAAACCAACCTGGTTATTAGATCTAGAATCAAGATAAGCCGACAAAGCGGAACAATTTCCATCTACGCACTTTAGTGGAGTGATCAGTCTGACTCTTTGATTTCGCATTCTAATTTGATATGAACGAATGTGTCGCGCGTACCCTACGCGTTCTGACACTTCTGACACGGTTCGGCACGACGACCCGACCGGCGTACGAGTACAGTGCCTTGGGGGTGACAGCCACGTATCATGTGCCGCGTAGAACTGGTTTTCAATGGAGATCAGCTCAAAAATAGTCTTAATCTCTAATAGTGGCTCTACGGGCCGTAGAACCATCGAGCTTGAGAAAAACATTTTTTTTTCAAATTCCTGCTAACAACTTTTCACGAGAACCGGTTGAATTAAAAAAAAAAAACCTTCACTTTTTTAGTATATAGAATGGACATTCAGGATGGCTATATTCTTCCTGCGGCTCCTCCTGCTTATAATAATAATAACCAATATACCATTTATTTCAGGTATTTAAGGCCCATAGTAACAAATACCTTAAAGTTATAAAACGAATTATTTAGGCGACAAAACAGCGTGGCTCCGCCGTTGTATTTGTATCGTCAAGTCCGATGTAGAATTCGGTATGTTTCCCCGGAACTGCCGAAACATGACAACCTTCGGCCAGCACACGCGATGGTCTCCCGGGGTAACATTATCTGGGGTAACATTAACATTAAAGATCTGCCACCTGTACCCCCTATTCGTCTATATGGAACACCATTAAAAAGGGTGGATACCTTTAGATACTTGGGACATGTGGTAACCTCTGAACTGAGGGACGATGCAGACATTGAGCGAGAACGGAGGGCGTTGTCTGTTAGAGCGAACATGGTGGCCCGCAGATTTGCTCGTTGTTCTGCTGAGGTAAAAGTAACTCTATTCAGAGGCTTCTGTACGACCCTCTACACGAGCAGTCTGTGGGTCTTTTATACGCAAAAACAGTACAACGCCCTACGTGTACAGTACAACAATGCCTTCAGGGTGCTACTGGGGCTGCCCCGTTTCTGTAGTGCGTCCGGGATGTTCGCGGATGCCAGAGTTGACTGTTTCTATACAACTATGAGGAAACGCTGCACATCCCTGGCGCGCAGGGTGCGGGCTAGCTCTAGTGGTATCCTGAGGGCATTTGCGGAGAGGTTTGACTGTGAGTATGTGATTCACTGCCATATGATCCACGTACTGACAGTCAAGCCCTACTAAGTACTGTCCTTATTTTATATGTATTAGGTTATAGTACTTACTAACTTTAGGCTAAGAAACTGTAACTAACTTTATCTATGATCCCAGTTGGTCGAAATAAATGTCTTGAATTGAATTAGGAGTGAGGCGTGAAGTGAGAGGTGAGGTGACCAGTGAGTTGAAGTCTTACGACGCCGTGACGCAGGTTATGATTGTTTTAGAGAATTTACCTCCTGCAGCGGCCGCGGCACGTGCTTCACAAACGAGCTGAAGCGCACGTAGTGGCGCGAACGCAGCTGGAAAACCCTCAGCGAGCAAACGCGCGCGCAGGCAGCTAGTTGCCTATAAGGAACGAGTAGAACCACACCGTTAAAACCCGTACTTTTGCATTGACTAGCCCTTCACTCCAGTTACATTCAAATTAACTAACGTAAAAGTCATTTAATATGGCGTATATCGAAGGGCAATTATTTACCACTGTAAGCGGCACGCGATTTTCAATGTTTTCGTCATTGGTTCGAACATTTTGAACATCGACTAGTACCTGTCGTCATTTGATATTTAACACTCACATCAAGAAAACAAATAGACAGAGAATTACGAACAACCTAGTGAAGCCGGTTTTCAACCAAGCCAAATAAGTTTAGCACACATACTCGTATACAAACAAAATTGTTTTAGCACGTGTCGCAATGCTGTCAAGATCATATACTCGTATTTTGAGTTTTATGCGATTTAATTTGTTTATGTGACCCTGAGCGTGTGTTTAACTTATTTGGCTTGGTTGGTTGGATTCACTAGGTTGTTTGTCATGCTCCGTCTATCTTTTTTTCTTGGTCTAAAATTTAACAGCCGCTTTTTGTGAAGGAAAACATCGTGAGGAAACCGGTCTGATCCTAACATCAACATCTATTTTTCCCTCTGGCTTGGATGGTCAGATGGCAGTCGCTTCCGTGAAACCAGTGCCTATGTAAAATCTTGGGATTAGCTGTCAAACAGACCCCGGGTTCCTTTAGGATACAACCGCGGAATACGTTAGGAAGATGATAACATACAACCTCATTCCATAACATTAGAATTTTAGCGAACAAATTGGTCTACGTTTCGTTGGTTATCTAGGATATCAAAAGGAAATGTTGTACTAGTTTTACGTATTTCAATCATCGAGTGCTCTTTGTGCCGACAAGGCACATTCTAAATTAGCGATTAGATATTGTTCAATACGTGTTAGGATAAGCCTTAGATTAAGTACGTGCGAGATGTGCGAATGATAATACATGTAGCTACTCGTATATATACCGTGTGAGTTAATGAATAAAGAACTACTATTGTGTTGACAATACTTCTATTATTCATAACGCGCTTATGCGCCTCACCTCACCCCTCACCCGTCACGCTTTACGAAACTAGACCTCTTCTCACGCTTACAGTCCCCCGCAGTTATGAAGTCAATCCTGACACATTGCGCAACTATGAAGTTTCTGAATAATGACAATGTCAACCATAAGAAAAAATTACATATTCAACCCTAGAGGCATGTCTCAGGATTGACTTCATAGCCGCGGGGGACTGTAGTTACGACAAATCTCTGCGTCAAGATATATTTGTGGGAGAACGGTGAGGTGAGGTTGGCTGCTACGATCGGACACGAAACCAGCCACCGTTGTCTTGTCGCTTTAACGTTGTGTTAACACTGCCAATAATGCCTTTCGCAGTTGTCAAACGGGTGAAAGTTACGAGGTATACAACATACCAAGGTGTCCAGCTACTTATGAGTTCGACTAGGTATACTAATTATGTCTCCGGAGAATAAACGACGTCTTCATTAGGACTGTCCGCACTGGACGCATACTCAGCCGAGCGCGGCTCGCCCTGGCGTGCGCGCTCAGTATAGACGTCGCTCATGTCGTCATGCGGCCGAGCATGCGAGCGGCTCGCCCGAGCCGTGCACACGCTCGCCTGAGCCACTCGGTCGAGCGTGTGCACGGCTCGGGCGAGCCGCTCAGCTGAGCATGCGTCCAGTGTGGACACACCTATTAAGGTTAAAGCTGGAAACGCACTGACAGCGGTGGCAGCGCGGCGCGGAGGCGGTAGCGGTTGTAATGTTCGAGCTAATATGAAAGGATCCGCACAGAACGGCAAGGCGCGGCGCGGTATTCTGTGCGGACCCTTTCTAGAATAATTTACTTTACGTCATACCTGGCCATAAAGTAGGAATTACCGCACGCTATGCGTGCGGAAAACCCCACTTCCTGGCCAGATAGAGACGTAAAATTTTGTACTTACCACGGGCGGTAATAAAGAAAGCCTCAGAGCGCATATTTATCGCCCTTGCCTTCGGCTCGGAAGAATTATAGAAATCTGTCCACAATTGACGGAGGAATCGGCGAACATACATAAAAAAAATACATATAGATAGTGGAACATATAACCTCCTCCTTTTTTTGAGTCGGTTAACAATACAACCGGTACCTTCCGCGCCGCGCCGCGCCGCCACCGCTGTCAGTGCGTTTCCAGCATAAGTTATACCCTACTCAGAAGAGTAGAATGAGTCGAGGATAGTACTTATAGCTATAGTTAGTGTCAACTGTGAGTACTGAGTACCTACGGTTGACATTATTTAAGTAATGTTCAACTTTTTATAAAACTGAAATTGGAATTGAAATCTTCCACCTTGGATAGTAGAATTGCTTTTTGAATGGACTAAAAATAGGCAATTCGGCCAACCGAAATAATCTCAAGTACCTATACACTTATAGTTTATGCACACATCGTGAATGTGCGAAAAAGCAACAAGTATGCTACAGGTACACAATCGTTTTCCTTTAAGACACGACAAACACTATGACTGCATGTATTTGACTTACCTAACTGTATCTCTTTCACTAAACTAAACTATTCACTACAGCCTTATCTGATACCTACATTTGAACAGGTAGTTCAAAATTTTATACTGTTGTCTCGAACAAGCGGCAGTGCCTCTTAAACAACCTGTTTTTGCAAAAAATCTAAAGATTTTTCAAAATACCCAACTGCTTTTTTCTAATATTATACAGGTTGTATGGCATAATCGTCTGCCAAAAGACTTAGGGTAGGTGGGTAGGGTCATTTGTAACACATTTTGGGCCAATTAACACTTGTACTGCCCACGGTGTATTATTATTACTGTTTTTGTTTTTATCTCGTCATTTGCCAAAAATTGACAAGTTTGCTGAAGTACCTATGTTTTTTTTTTTGGGTGGCAGAATAAAAAAGTTTGTATTTTTTTCATGTCTACTGTATGCGTATCGTATAGAAATCTATATTTAGATAGGAAATAAGTGTGAAGGACAGAAAATAAAAATCATCAAACTCAACTTTATGGCACAATAAAAAATAAAGTTGAAACTCCACAGATCTTCCAATATCTTGAAAAAATCTCCAATTCATGACGTTATACCACATGTCTAGAATCACTAACAACTGTCCGGCAAAAAAGGATTCTGTCTAAAATGGTGGTTTTATTCGGTTAGTAGGGTCCAGCCAGTTACATAATAAGACCACCAATAACTAAGTGGGAAGGACGAGTGTCAATTGGCCCTAAACTTGTTACAAGTGACCCTACCTACCCACCCTAGTTTTTTGGTAGACGATCTTCCATACGCCCTGTATAGTCTATGTCAGTCCAGTATGAGGAATCCAACGACACCTCATAAATCTATGTCAAAATCCATCAATCCGATTGGACTGTATTACATACAATATACAAGTACCTGGGCGACCGAGCTCTGCTCGGGTGAAAATGGAGAAAATACGGAGAAAACGAATTTTCCCGCGGACATGAGACCTATATAGATCCATTTCTCGCCCACGTAAACCCCCGTATTCCAAATTTAATCGAAATCGTTAGAGCCGTTTCCGAGAACGTGATTGCAAATATACATATATATATATACAAAGTCCCTGGGCGACCGAGCTCTGCTCGGGTAAAAATGTAGAACATGCGGAGAAAACCAATTTTCCCTGACATGAGACCTATCTAGATCGATTTCTCACCCCCGTAAACCCCTGTGTTTCAAATTTCATCGAAATCGTTAGAGCCGTTTCCGAGAACGTGATTGCAAATATATATAAGTATATACAAATATTGCTCGTTTAATAGTATAGGATAGGATATTGCTCGTTTAATAGTATGATATATAGGCCTCATGTCGTAGCCAACAATTTAAGTAAGGGTCACCCTTACCTTACTTAAAACTACACACATAAATACCCTCGAAAAGCATAACCCTCCTTCTGAGGCAGTACGGTAAGAAAAGCGTGCCAGACATAGGCGTACCACAGTCTTTATAAATAGTAGGTATACACCACAGATGTATGAATATAAGGAGATCGGACATGGCGGCCGATTTGTATTGAGTACGCCTATCGCAAGTACATTAACCCACACAACGCCCAAGTAATTGACAAGACAAAGCACGCACACATCTTAAACACACACACTTGTATACCTACGCGCTTATTGGACAATACACGCGCATCATATCAGGCATTTTGGGAAAAAACGTAATATTCTCTGCGATCAGCACGCGTGCACAGTGTGGCAGAGTATGCCCATTGAACAACTGCGACGCGGCCGCCGGCGGCTTGTCCTCTCTCTAGTATTCTATGCTCTGAGGTATACACCAATACAGTCATTCGACGATGCCGTCTATATAGACAGGGCACTCGTGCGGGGTGTGAGGGGCGAGGGGCGTATATGGCGAGCCCGAGCTGCCCCTCTATTCTGTAACTTGTTTTAAACTAGACCTCTACCTACGCTTAATTACTACGCGTCGCGGTGTCAAGGTATAATTGTGGGTGAGCGTTGAGGTGAGCTTAAAACAAGTTACAGAATAGGGGGGCTTCAGTGGGACATGACGTTGTCAAACCCGCAAGAAACATCAAAGGCGTCGGTCCACTGTTACTCTTTACACTGTGGGCGTACAGTTTCTTCTTAAAAGCAGCATGAACTGCAATAAAATTAAGCCGTAACTTTCTTTTTTATGACAGCATTATTATCATAATGAGAGTTGCTGCAATAACCACGTCACGGGCAATTGCTTGCTTATTGCCTGTGACGGCAGATATCTAACTATATAGCGGTATTGTAACAACGGTTGGTTGCATTTTAAATGAGATATAAAAATATATCGTTTTACCTAGTCGTCGGCAGCTAGCATGGTCGGTTTTATCGACACTTTTTATGAGACGAGTCGGGCGGGCTATTTGGGCGTAAACCGTGACCACCGTGCTAGCTGGGCTGGAGCAGTGTTTTTCAGCCTTTGTCAAAGCATAGAAACATATTCCGCGATGCACCATCCGCTGTTCTTAAGGCGACGCGCGACGTAGGCTCGTGGTGCTCTCTCCCTCTCACTGAGCATACGCGTGAACGAGATGGAAGTGCGTGTTCAGAAGCGCGGATATCATGTTTTTTAAATTAAATTTTTTTGTGCGTTTTAATAAATAAAAAAGTAATAGCTGAGTTCCCTCAAACATGATACTGCTGATTTTTAGAACCAATTTTAATATGTTTAGCTGTTGTGCATAATTTGTTACGAATTTTTCAAGTGTATTTTAGACCTATGTTCGTGATTTTTTTTTTTTATTATTATGTATCTCCTGTTTAAATTCACGGGACAAAGCCCGGTCCTTTGGAAGGCGTGCGTGGGGATATAGATCCAACACGTAGAGGCCCTTTGGAGACGAAGTTTAATGTGATGTAATACACCTGCTAGAACCCATTCACGGGTACATCGGTAGATACCCGTGAACCGGTTCCAACAGGCGTTGGGGCTATTGTGGGTTATATGGATAGATAACGGGTTCTATGGTGATGAGATTTGGGTGGATTATGAAACTGGGCTATTGCAAAAAGGTCCGGACACCTGCCATAACATTGTTGTACACAAAGTTATCGAGGCAGGCGGTGACTAGCCGCTCATTAGATGGGCCCCTGAAAGCGTCGTCGTACAGACGGCCAGGAGCAACACCGGGTGAGCGGCTCAGGGGTGTCGAGAGGTGGTGCTGCGCTTTCTCCGAAGTTACTCGCGGCGTTATGCCCTTTAACACTTCCACCCCTGGAGCATATAGCTCTGACGACTCCTCTCTGGACGGCCAATGAAGGCAAGCCAGAGCTGAGAGTCCTGCGGGACCCCTTAGGGTTCCACTCCGACCGACGAAGACACGCCGGAGACGGAGGCCCTGACCGACTCTCGGGAGCACTCGGGTCCGTGGGGTCGTTACTCCCCAACAGCTCGCCACATCTGCCCTGCGGGCTTATTATTATTATTATTATTTATTCAGAAAACCAACAGCGATACAAAGTATGTAACTTATAATATAATACACAGTAGTATGGCCAATTACAGGTTTCCCTAGATAACTTGATATGTAAAGTTGACAGTTGAACGGACTATCATAACATGTGTGAAAGAGAGATCTTTTTTTTTTTTAAATTAAGTTTAAGTCATTGTTTTTTTTTTTCTTTTTTGAAGATGAAAGCATAACCAAGCATGTCAATCTATATAGGTTACCGCAAATGAGAATATATTGCTATATTTTATCATAGTGACAATATTATTGTATTTATCCCATATTTACTCTAAACAAATAGATTTATTAACTTATGTACAATACTACAACATTGTTAAACATGATAAGAGGTGAGTTACCTATTTCAAAAACTATTTATGCTGCTTATTCTTAACACTATTAATTACTTGCAATTTAAAAGATGCCTTTGAATATCTAAATATATCTACGCTACTGAAATCCGCATTATAAGTTCGAGCAATTCGTGTGAGCACGTTATTCTTAGCGTAGTTGGTGCCATGCATTGGCACGTGTAACATTGGGTTATGACGAGTGCGACGAAGACGAGCATTAAACATTATTTGAGAGACCAATTCGGGACAGTCCAAGCGATAGTTCAGTATGTCATATAACAAACACATGTCCATGACTTTGCGCCTATCGACAAGCGGCAGCAGATTATGTTTGCGACAGTTATTCTCATAGGATGACGGAGGTAGGTGTAGACGAAAATTAAGGTGGTTAATAATTTTTTTTTGAATACGCTCAAGTTGATGAATGTATTTAGTATAATTCGGAGACCAAATAGGGCCGGCATATTCGAGAGTACTGCGTACATACGTGTTTTTGAAGACTTTACAAGACCGTAGGATAAAACCTAGATTTCTAAAACCCTTATTACTAATATAATCAACGTGTTCTGAAAACATTAATTTACTGTCGAACGTGACACCTAAATCGCGAACTACATCTACTTTACTAATTGTGGTATTTTCAAAATTGTATGAAAAACAGACAGGACGTTTTTTACGTGTATAACTTATACATTGACATTTTTTGACATTAACAGTAATTCTATTTTTAGTATAGTATTTTTGTAATTGATTAAGGTCTGCCTGTAAAGCCATACAATCGTCAGGACTTTTGATAACGTAAAATATTTTTTTGTCATCGGCATACAATAAATGTTTAGCATTTGTAAAAGAGTCAGTGATGTCATACAAGTAAGCGCAATAAAAGAGAGGCCCTAAATGAGATCCCTGTGGTACGCCACTAGGAATCTCACAGAAGTTTGAACGGTAACCTCCAAGAACTACCGCCTGTGATTTGGTCAGATAAGATTTTATCCAGCGAAGAAGGTCTCCTCGTATTCCCAGTCTGAATAATTTCTCTAGTAGGATGACGTGATCCACACGATCGAAAGCTTTTTCAAAATCGGTGTAGATCACGTCAACCTGTCCACCTTTATCCATATTTTTAAGAACGTAATTAGAGAAACATGCTAAATTAGAGATGGTAGAACGTTTTCTTAGGAACCCATGCTGTTTATCAGATATACCTGCTAGGATGCACGGATAAATCGCGTTATATACAATTTTCTCAAATATCTTACCAACTGTATTAAGCACAGAAATACCCCTATAGTTTTCAATATTTGTTCGTGAGCCCTTCTTATGTATGGGAACAATGTTTGCCTTTTTCCATATGAGAGGGAAAATGCCTAAGCTAAGAGAACGATTAAATATTATGCTGATAGGCAAAGCCAGTGATTTCGCACAGTTTTTCCAAAATATAGGAGGGATGCCGTCAGAACCAGGTCCTTTGTCAGCAGATAGTATACTTAACGATCTTACTACAGTGGATACGCTGACCTGTAGGTTTGAAATTGAGGCAGCACCGTTATCTAAAAACTCGGGTCTAAAAGTGTGTTTATCGGGAACAGAGCCATCGATGAATACAGAATGGAAAAAATCATTGAAGGCCTCACATATGTTAAAACCGTCCGAATAGTTTTTATTATTGTAGGTTAACATTTGTGGATAATTTGAGCCCCCGCGAAGGGTTTTAATGTAAGTCCAAAAGTGTTTCTGATTTGATTTCAAAGCATTTTCAGTTAAACGTAGATAATTATTGTAACATGTTTCTTGTACTAGACGTTGTCTAGACCGTAAAAGCGAGAACGCGTTATAATCCATTAAGTTCCCATATTGCTTCCAACGTTTATGAGCTTTCATTTTTTCATTTATTATCTTTATCAAGGATAAGCTATACCACGTTGGGTATTTACGCGAGCTAGTTTTACGGCTCATGGGGACAAATTTGTTAATATGTACGCGCGGGCATCGGACGACGGCAAAGGACGGGGCGTTTGAAGGGCAGATCGGGCGGCTGCGCTCGCGCACCGCCAGTCAGCGAGCCACCTCAGCGTCAAGCGCATGTCGCGCAGAGCTATTTTGTCATTAATTTCGTGCTTGTGAAATAAATAAATGTATTAAGAAGAGTATTACATTTTTATTGTCCTGCTTGGACAATAATGGCGACCGTTGGAAGAAACTGCAAATAATGTGCAAGTTCAAGCTGCATTTTAACCGTTAAAATAACGGAATTTTACCGGCTCGCTGACTCACCGACTCGGAAGAACAAAGGTTGCTGCTGTTTTTTTTGAAATACTGGGGCCTCAAGGATCTACGTGGTTGCCTGCAGGTCTAACCCGAGGGAAGTACGCCTATTTTACCATTCCTTTGTTCCGATCCCCTTTTATAATTTGGCTTCGATTTGTGTGACGGCTTTCTTGCATCTTAAGCGTTAGGTTCAATTCCTAATCTAGCTTGCCTAAAAGACAAGACTATTAGCTGCACGCAACGGCCTGTGCTTATTTCTATTTGGTACTTCTTTTTTAAAGCGTCAGGATAGTATCCTGATCTAGCTTGCGAAGTGCTTATTTCGGCGAATATTATAAAAGACAAGACTATTAGCTGCACGCAACGGCCTGTGCTTATTTCTATTTGGTAAATAAATTCTTCTTTTTTAAAGCGTCAGGATAGTATCCTGATCTAGCTTGCGAAGTGCTTATTTCGGCGAATATTATAAAAGACAAGACTATTAGCTGCACGCAACGGCCTGTGCTTATTTCTATTTGGTAAATAAATTCTTCTTTTTTAAAGCGTCAGGATAGTATCCTGATCTAGCTTGCGAAGTGCTTATTGCTATTTGGTAAATAAATTCTTCTTTTTTAAAGCGTCAGGATAGTATCCTGATCTAGCTTGCGAAGTGCTTATTTCGGCGAAGAGTTGCCTTATTAAATAAATTCTTCTTTTTTAAAGCGTCAGGATGGTATCCTGATCTAGCTTGCGAAGTGCTTATTTCTATTTGGTACTTCTTTTTTAAAGCGTCAGGATAGTATCCTGATCTAGCTTGCGAAGTGCTTATTTCGGCAAATATTATCGCATTACTCGCATTTATACGCATGTTAAGTATTAAGCTGTATTATACAGGCATTACAGTGCTAATTTTAGTAAATCAGAAAGTTATTTACAAATCCGTTACGTAGTTAAATTTAAAATTTGTAGTAACGGTTCCTTTGTGTGCAATACGTGGCTATTCCATATTTTTGTACAAGAGTTGCCTTATTAAGCTGTATTATACAGGCATTACAGTGCTAATTTTAGTAAATCGGAAAGTTATTTACAAATCCGTTACGTAGTTAAATTTAAAATTTGTAGTAACGGTTCCTTTGTGTGAAATACGTGGCTATTCCATATTTTATACAAGTTTGCCTAATTAAGGCTATTACTTAGTGTTTTCCTTAATTATTAGAGATTTTGCTAAACAATAAACGGAGATAACCGTGCTAAATCCCTTCTTAACGAATTATTGTAGTTCAAATATCTTATAGCGATTTGCCGACTATTTCAGTGTTTGATCGGGACCGGCGCGCTTAAGGCGTTCTGTTTGCTGGGTGCAGCCCGGGTCCGTAGCAGCTCCGCGCGCACCTTGCTGGCTAGCTGTGTGCTCGGACGGAGTAATTTTCTATGTCGGGCGGTCGCGGCTGAGACTGGATTTAACTGGTTTGAGATTTAATTACTTACTTATTTCATTGTCGTTAGCGCCTTCGATATTTATTGTTTGAAGTTATGGCACCACCGGAAGGGGCAAAGTTGGATGTGCCGTCGAAGGTTGATGATTTGTCTAAGCTTATTAAGCAGCGCGGTAGTATCAAAGGCCGGCTAACTAAATTCAAACTTTAAAGGTGCAAACAATGAACTGTGTAAATTGATTAAATCTAGTCGTCAGTCTATAACTAATTTTGCTAATGATGAAGGAATTAAATTCATGTTTAGTCCAGCTTATTCTTCCCATTTCGGAGGGATCTGGGAAGCCGGGGTTAAGTCGGCTAAGTTCCATCTTCGACGTATTGCTGGGGGGGCTTCCCTGACGTTTGAAGAGCTAGCAACGCTATTTGCACAAGTCGAAGCTATTTTAAATTCTCGACCCCTAACGCCTCTTTCGTCGGACCCCACTGACCCAACTCCTTTGACTCCAGGGCACTTCCTTTGCGGGCGGCCTCTCACTTCGGTACCGTCCCGACCTATTACTACAAAGTACCCCAACAGATACGAACGCATAGAGCAGTTGAGGCAGCACTTCTGGGACAGGTGGCGACGAGAATTCATAGCAGAGCTCCAACAGCGTACGAAGTGGAAGACGCGGCAGCGAGAGCTTCGAGTCGGGGACCTCGTCATTTTGAAGGAAGATCAACTACCTCCTCTTCAGTGGCGCCTAGCACGCATCAGCCATCTATACCCTGGGAAAGATGGCGTCAACCGTGTCGCTGATGTCATCACCAATCGGGGCACAATAAGAAGAGCAATCAACAAAATGTGTATTGTTCCTACTACAGACGTTGTCGAAGGGAAGAATGGTTTACCTACCCATTAAGGGCAACAAATCCTGAATTCTGTAGATAGGACTCATATCAAATCACACCTGAAGACTTACAAGAAAAAGATACATGGGAACAAATCAACTACTTTACTCCATCGGGTGAACTTCACCGCAACGACTATATTGCAGGTTGTCGAAGGGTTGACTAGATCTATATCCTAGACCCGCGAAAGGCAACACAAAGAATCTCTGCAATTTATTGTTGAAAGCCAGTCTTTCAACGCCGGGACGATGTACGCGCGGGCATCGGACGACGGCAAAGGACGGGGCGTTTGAAGGGCAGATCGGGCGGCTGCGCTCGCGCACCGCCAGTCAGCGAGCCACCTCAGCGTCAAGCGCATGTCGCGCAGAGCTATTTTGTCATTAATTTCGTGCTTGTGAAATAAATAAATGTATTAAGAAGAGTATTACATTTTTATTGTCCTGCTTGGACAAATACCTATTTGAATTTGTTCGTAAAAATAGTGAACAGCTTCATCAATCGAATCTAATTTATTTAACGGTTGCCAGTCGATTTCGCTGTAATTTTCATTTAAAGAATCATAGCTGGCTTTACGGAAGTTAAATTTGGGGTTGCGAAGTTCTTTAAGTGGGGATACTTTTAAATCGTAAATTTCTGCAACAAACACGGGATGGAAAGAATCGACTTTAGTTAGGGCGTGATCTGGTACTGGAGTTACTTGAACCGGTAGATTAGAGAAAAATAAATCCAAAGTATTGCCCTTATGGTTCAAAATAGTATTATGTTGCGTTAAACCAAAAAAGAACAGTTCATTTACTAAGCGTATTCCAGAGTTTTGTATTTCAACTGAGCCCTTTTTGTGAAACACGGGTCTACGGGTCTTTTATCGAGCGAAAGTCGAAAACTATGGATTTGAATAGCTGTTGTCCCTCGAGAAAGGCCTCAAGATTGCTAATTAAATTTAGGGCAGCCGTATTATTATCATCCAAACAAGAGCTCGACTTTTAAAAACCGGCCAAGAGCGTGTCGGGCCACGCTCAGTGTAAGGTTCCGTAGTTTTTCGTCCGTCACAGGAAGTGTGTGAAATTATTTTGTAATTTTTTTCATAAACTATTCAACCTATCAAGTTCAAAATAATTTTCCTTGAAAGTTTTTATAAAGTTCTACTTTTGAGATTTTTTTCATATTTTTAAAACTTATGGTTCAAAAGTTAGAGGGGGGGGACACAATTTTTTTTACTTCTGGAGCGATTAACTCCGAAAATATTCACATTATCAAAAAATGATTTTCGCAAACCCCTATTCATTTTTAAATATCTATCCAACATTATATCACACGTTAGGGTTGAAATGAAAAAAAAAATAACCCTCCCCACGTTACGTATAGCGGAGCTACCCTATAAAAAAAAAAAAAACTTTTTATTTTACCACTTTGTCGGCGTGATTGATATACATATTAGTACGAAATTTCAGCTTTCTAGTGCTAACGGTTACTGAGATTATCCGCGGACGGACGGACAGACAAACCGAAACTTTATAGTTTCCTAGTCGACTACGGAACCCTAAAAATCCGTTTTCTTAGCTCACGTGGCCTTAATTGAATGAGTGAGGAAGCGAATGAAGTTCTATGCTTCGGGCTGTTGAATCAGCGAGTGTAGCGAACGAAGTTATATGCTTCGGGCCGAAAATCGTTCGTATGTCCGGATATCCCGCTCTCCAGCTGTTCTCCTCTACAGGTCGCATTTCTCAACCGAATCTCGTGAAATTTTGTGAGCAGCTTCAATAATTATATAGTTTTTTTGTCGATTCCGTTTTTGGAATTTTGCCCAAAACGTTTCATACTAATTGACATAAAAGTATGACGTCATAATCCGCAATTTATACTACCTGGAAAATCAAGCAAACTGCTGTTTCGATCGCGAAATAGGTACTGCGTTCAGGTCCATAGTTGTCATACATTTTTGTTTATATAGAAGCGTAAGGAATCTATTTTTAGTTTTAAATTTACTCTTGGACAATAAAAAAGTCATATTTTTCTAAACTCGCAAATTCCACATCGTTTTATGGTTTGTATTATATTTTCTTATTTATATTTTATTACTATAATTGGATGGTTTACTATCCATTTAGCAACACTACGTTATCAATTTTAATATGAGGCAACAGCTTATTAACTTTGTTGTGGATCGATCAGGATTGCAGAAACCACCCGGAGTCGCAGCAGCAATGCCATGCGCTAATGATGATTACAAGAGCTATTGAGGCTGCGGGAGATCGATTTGAGACATAATGATCAAAATCATAGTCATTTATTTGTTGCAACCATGGAATTGACAAGAACCTATATTAAGAGCCCGTTCACGTGCGAGGGCTCACTAGTGCCACTGGTCAATTATTGAGATTATTTAAATTTAACGATAGATAATTAAAACAGTCGTGTAAAAAGTAGGCAGTAGAACACACTGTATTTTGTATTTAAGTACCATGCAGTGGCGGAGCTTCTATACAAGCCGATTCCCACCAGCTTGCCTACAAATTATTTGAAGGCAAGCCTTAGTTATATACTCTGACTAGGTAAACTCTATCATAACTTTTTTGTTCATGGTAGACAAACGAAAATTTCCACGCGCCGCCACGCCACTGGTACCTTGTGAACACATCAAACTAGTTCTATGTTGCTGGATTCTTCGATCTATGAACTCAAAAGCAAAACGGCCGTTTTGACCAGCAACGTACAAACTAATATGATGTAGCTATTCACAAGTTACTTAAATACAAAATACAGTGTGTAGCGGCCTACTTTTTAGGGTTCCGTAGCCAAATGGCAAAAAACGGAACCCTTATAGATTCGTCATGTCTGTCTGTCTGTCTTTCTTTCCGTCCGTAAGTCACAGCCACTTTTTTCCGAAACAATTTTTATTAGAGCTATACGGTTGAAACTTGGTAAGTAGATGTATTATGTGAACCGCATTAAGATTTTCACACAAAAATCGAAAAAAACATTAAATTTTGGGGGTTCCCCATACTCAGAACTGAAACTCAAAAATTTTTTTTTCATCAAACCCATACTTGTGGGGTATCTATGGATAGGTCTTAAAATGATATTGAGGTTTCTAAGATCATTTTTTTCTAAACTGAATAGTTTGCGCGAGAGACACTTCCAAAGTGGTAAAATGTGTGTCCCCCCCCCCATGTAACTTCTAAAATAAGAGAATGATAAAACTAAAAAAAATATATAATGTACATTACCATGCAAACTTCCACCGAAAATTGGTTTGAACGAGATCTAGTGAGCAGTTTTTTTTAATACGTCATAAATCGTAAACTGCAATTTATTTTACGGAACCCTTCAAGTGCGAGTCCGACTCGCATTTGGCCGCTTTTTTTAAATATCTATCGTTAAATTTAAATAACCTCAATTATTTACTAGTGGCGCTAGTGGTTACGTGAACGGGCTCTTGGCGACTAAAGGTACAGAAGTAGCTAAGCGGGCCGGGTCTTCAAAATGACCTGCACACGACTTAACCCCCTGGCCACGACTTTGGTCTTAAGCGACCTGCTACCAGCGTTTTGAATGAATGAATGAATGAATGAATGAATGTTTCTTTATTTCAGGCAATAAACCCATTACTACATTACAATATATATGATACAAAGAAATAAAATTAAATCCTTAACTAATACAAATACGTACAATTATTTGCGATTCGGGTGCCGATGCGCAGATAACCAATGCAGGAAGATTGCATTTCGGTACAAGTTGTTACTGACCGTCTCAATTAGCACATTATTAGAAATGCGTATTCTTTGCCAGAACGACGCTATTCGATCTCTAATAATGGCATAGAAATCGGGTACCCTGGCGTCAGCAAACATTGCCGATGCACTACAGAATAGACGCTGTTTGGTGATAATACGTAATGCATCATTGTATTGTACTCTAAGGGTGCTGTAAGCCTTCTGTGTATATTTTGCCCACAGTTGACAGGTATAAAAACATTGAAAATATGATCTAAACAGGACAAGCTTAACATCCTTAGAGCACTTTGCGAATCTGCGTGCCAGCATATTGCTGCGTATAGCCAGGGCCCTTCGTTCACGCTGGATATCCAGGTCGTCTTGCATGCTCTCACATAGTATGTGACCTAAGTACTTAAACTGCTTTACAACCCGTACTGACTCACCGTTTAGAAACACCGGCGGCACCCTCTCCGGACCTTTACCATACTTAAAAATAATCATTTCAGTCGTAGCGATATTGTACTTCATGCCATTTTTTAAGGCGAAGTTCTCACAAACCGCCAAGAGTTCACGTAAGGCACTAATCGATGGACTGAGGAGAACCATGTCATCCGCATAACTTAAGTTATTATAACAGACGCCATCAATATGGCAGCCGACACGAGGTCTCATCAGATCGTTGATATAGATGTTGAATAGGTCCGGAGAGGTGAGCCCTCCTTGACGGACTCCACACTCTAGTCTTAGTCCAGGCAATGAACTGACAGCTTGTATGGAAAATATGTCAAATTTGGAAATAATTTATAATAGCAGATTTTTTTTTATGTAATGGATATATTATCAATTAAATAGTTACTTAGTGACAAAATCCAACAAAATTTCAGACATCAAAAA
Source organism: Epinotia brunnichana (assembly GCA_963854355.1). Taxonomy (NCBI): domain Eukaryota; kingdom Metazoa; phylum Arthropoda; class Insecta; order Lepidoptera; family Tortricidae; genus Epinotia; species Epinotia brunnichana. The sequence continues at coordinate 25,879,530 of OY977951.1, read as the reverse complement.
AATTATAACTTAACTAGCTTCTGAAAAGTCAGAAAAAATATTAATAAATGGTTTTATCTTTATTTTGGTTCATTTACATTTGCTCTATAATATTCAAGATAAATAATTAAAAAACACAAAAAACAATTCATTCTTTTTTTTAATCTATATAAATACTTCCGGATGGAAAGTTTGTTGGATTCTTGAATAAAGCATCTTAGATCAATGTTTTAAAAAATGATATAAAGAAAAAAAACGCTATTATAAATTAATGTTTTTCAAAACCGTATTTTGCCTGGAGTATCTATATTCACTAGACTGTGAGTCGCCCCATCTTACGCTGTTTGTTTGGCCCCCGTACCAAAACTTGAGCAACTCGACCATACTATGTGGCACGCCCGCATTCTGTAATTTGCCCCAAAGCACCTTGTAGTTGACAAGGTCAAATGCCCGGCTCAAATCAAGAAAACAGGCGTAGATGGAGGTTTCTCTCTGCACCGTGTTTTTTAGACACAATATGGCCGAGTCGGTTGAAACACTTTGGCGGAAACCAAACTGAGCGTCGTTAATAACTACATCCCTCATCAATTCGGGTTGCAAAAGCCGCTCCAAAATTTTACTAATTACAGTACCTAAGGATATAGGCCTGTAGTTACCTAAGTTGGATAGGTCACCCGTGCGGTTTTTAGGTATGGGAACCACCACCGTTTTCATCAATCCACTGGGGAGGCAGCCATGTTTAAGGCAAAGGTTAAACAAAATAGCTAGTTTTGTCTGTTCATTGCGCGTGATCCCAACTAACCACAGTGCGTTGCGCGTCTCGACCGCGCAATGAACAGATAAAACGCTGGTCGCAGGTCGCTTAAGACCAAAGTCGTGGCCAAGGCGTTATTCTTAAGAAATTAAGCGTGTGCAGGTCAACCTGGGTGATCCTTCTTGATAAGTTTGTCCACTCGAATAACTTGCAAACTGCAAAGTAATATTACTTTCTGGGGTATCCTACTGGATATAATTCTGTCCATTAAAATCACCCAGGTGATCATGCTGGATATGGCGTACAATAGGATCACCTGGGTGATCTCATAAGACATATTCGTCCAATACGATCACCTGGGTGATCTCATAAGACATATTCGTCCAATACGATCACCTGGGTGATCTCATAAGACATATTCGTCCAATAGGATCACCTGGGTGATCTCATAAGACATATTCGTCCAATACGATCACCTGGGTGATCTCATAAGACATATTCGTCCAATAGGATCACCTGGGTGATCTCATAAGACATATTCGTCCAATAGGATCACCTGGGTGATCTCATAAGACATATTCGTCCAATAGGATCACCTGGGTGATCTCATAAGACATATTCGTCCAATACGATCACCTGGGTGATCTCATAAGACATATTCGTCCAATACGATCACCTGGGTGATCTCATAAGACATATTCGTCCAATACGATCACCTGGGTGATCTCATAAGACATATTCGTCCAATACGATCACCTGGGTGATCTCATAAGACATATTCGTCCAATACGATCACCTGGGTGATCTCATAAGACATATTCGTCCAATACGATCACCTGCGTGATCTCATAAGACATATTCGTCCAATACGATCACCTGGGTGATCTCATAAGACATATTCGTCCAATACGATCACCTGGGTGATCTCATAAAACATATTCGTCCAATACGATCACCTGGGTGATCTCATAAGACATATTCGTCCAATACGATCACCTGGGTGATCGGGTCAGGTGATAACTGATAAGGCGCCGTAGGTTCAGCGAAGTTAAGCGAACAGAGTTTTTGAAACAATATGTATAATGCGTCTGTTTATTAATATGGTTTCAAAAAAAATACGAATAGTAATCTTGAGGCTTTTCTGCAGCGAGATCAGTGATTCGAAATAAGACTAAGCAATTTTCGCTCGATTGAAAAAAATCACGAACATAGGTCTAAAATACACTTAAAACATTCGTAACAAATTATGCACAAAAGCTAAACATATTAAAATTAGATCTAAAAATCGGCAATATCATGTTTGAGGGAACTTAGTGATTACTTTTTTATTTAATTATTAAACGCACAATATTTTTTATTAAAAATATGATATCCGCGCTTCCGAACACGCACTTCCATCTCGCTCACGCTTATGCTCAGTGAGAGGGAGAGAATACCATGAAACTACGGCGCCTTAAAGGATACCGCGGCCTAAACGAGTTCCAGAAGCTAGTGACATAGTGCATACTCCTTATTCTCTTGTCATTAGAGTCGTGTGTAGGTCATTTTGAGCACTTGGTTCGCGTTGCTACTTTTGCCTTTGACTGTCCCTACCTCGAACATACGGCCCGGTAACGGTCAATCCATTTATTCTTTCGAAATCATGTGATGGCTGTGAACTTATGGCCTCATACATCGCATTGATTCAAGATAAATGTTTGCTCAGATTGCGATAGTACGAAATAAGTGTCCCTGAAAATGAAGAAATGAGTGGCTAAACGTTAGACAAATACAGATATTTACTCATATTAGTATAGTCGGGCATGTTCGCCGACGCGCATGTGGATGGATTGCACGCCACGCTGCGCAAGCGCTGCGCCGCGACGTTTTAAGCTCACATCAACGCTCACCCACAATCATAGGTACCTTGACACCGCGATGCGTAGTAATTAAGCGTAGGTAGAGGTCTAGTTTCGTAACGGGTGACCGGCGGGGTGAGCCGCATTAACGCGTAGCGAATAACAGCCCTGGCTGTCGTGGCAGAGAGATGGGACAGCGCCCTAATCAGGCACTGGACCTCTCAGCACTTAAGTTTAGGTACTAACATAGTTATGTAATACTAACATCTATGGATTATTTTGTCCGAAATAAATGCTTTTTTTTTTTTAGTATGTATTTTCGATTTCGACAGACAGGACAGACAGACAGACAAACAGACAGACGGACTTTTTTGTTGTTATAGCGGCAACAGAAATACATCATCTGTGAAAAATTCAGCTGTTCCCTATCACGGTATCAGTGAGATACAGCCTGGTGACAGACAGACGGACGGACGGACGGACGGACGGACAGCGGAGTCTTAGTAATAGGGGTCCCGTTTTACTCTTCGAGTACGGAACCCTAAAAACTATTTTAGTACATACTAAGTCTTAAAATTTCTTTAAAGATTGCTAAAAGCCTCATTTTGTTTGTAACTAGCGATCCGCCCCGCACCGGCTTCGCACGGGTTTATATGTTTAATACAATTAATACACGCATGTATTAAACATATAAACCTTCCTCTTGAATCACTCTATCTACTAAAAAAACCGCATCAAAATCCGTTGCGTAATTTTAAAGATCTAAGCATACATAGGGACAGACAGACAGCGATTCTCGTGTTTGATTTGACTCCCACGATAAAGGCTGTGTTTAATGTGGAAGTCGCAGTCCCTAAGAACATTGTTGTTTTAAGTTATGGTATGGTAAATAAATTATTTTTTTCTATTTTAGGTATTCTATTCTTTTTTAGTTTTCTATAAAGAGAGAGACGGATAGTGCGAAAGAAATCGAGAGAGCTCGCGCGCCGTTTTATGATAGACGTGCAGGGATTGAAAATAGGTTTTTAGCAGCAAGCAGGCAGAGGAGGGAGGTTCTGAATTACTCTATTTTTAGGGTTCCGTACTCAAAGAGTAAAACGGGACCCTATTACTAGTACTCCGCTGTCCGTCCGTCCGTCCGTCCGTCCGTCTGTCTGTCACCAGGCTGTATCTCACTGATACCGTGATAGTTCCAGCTGAATTTTTCACAGATGATGTATTTCTGTTGCCGCTATAACAACAAATACTAAAAACACAGAATAAAATAGTTTGTTATAGATAATGGTACGGAACCCTTCGTGCGCGAGTCCGACTCGCAAATGGCCGGATTTTATTGAACGAGCGAGCGGAGCGAGCGAAGCGAACGAAATTCTTCGTTTCAACTTGGTCAAAAATAATTTCGTATGACCGTTGTTTGTCTGTCTGTTCTCCTCTACAGGTCGCATTTCTCAACCGATTCTTGTGAATTTTTGTGAGCAGGTTCAATATGATCAATTGATCATACATAATATTCATAATAATAAAATTGTATTAGAATTATGCCTAAATTGTGAAATTAGTTATACATAATTACTACATTGCGATGCTCTTGCAGGGTGCATGTTTGATACAAAAACAAAGTTTTAACCGACGAAAAATCAATCATCCCCTATTTTCGTACCCTTAGGGTTGGTATTTTTTTCCAAATTTATATGGGACCAACTTCGGGTTATACCCTTTCCAATAAAAAAATTATTATCAAAATCGAACTACTCTGTAAAAAGTTATGCGTGGTCATACATAAAAAAAAAAATATACGCGTCGAATTGAGAACCTCCTCCGTTTTTTTCGTCGGTTGATAAATAAGCTTAGTGTAACACCTTGTAATCTTAACAACATGTATGCAATAAAAGAATTGAATTGAATTGAATTGAATAATTATTCAAACAGTTTTTTATGTACCTAGATTATTTTTTTGAAATGATTAAATAATTTAAAAATAGACAGACTCGAGAGTTCTACAATACAAAGAGCCACTTGTTATATCCTTTTCAGGCTAAATATACCTTATTTTGCACCAGGGATTGTAACCGGTTATTTTTTGTATGGGAACTGTAACCGGTTTTTTTCGTTCTTTGTTAATTATTTCATTTTCTAATTGGGCAATCTAATAATACGCACTCGTTACCTCAAAACACAACTGAGTCCTACATATGAAGTATAAAATAATTCGAGATATGTGGTTATTTCGAGGTTTTTGAAAAATACCGGTTACAATCCCTGTTTTGCAACTTGAATTTACAAGATACGGAATCTTCTTTCGCACTGGCCGCTCGAAATGAGGGCTCGCGGCTGCGGCGCTACCACGAACTTCGAATCTCGAACTTCGTATATCTCCGTTTCTATCGCACTTTATGTTTTATGGTACTCGAGCGACCGAAACGGAGATATACGAAGTTCGAGATTCGAAGTTCGTGGTAGCGCCGCTGGGCCTGAGAAAAAAAAACCATTCTAAGAACGCACAGCAGACATAGAGATGTCAATTTTTAACGGGTACTTATGATTTTATCAGTCACCTAATAAATGCATTTTCAGTTCCTAGAATTTAGATCTGTCACCTAAATTGAATCATCTAATAATAGTAAAAGGATTAGTAGGTACTAGTGAAGGGACTGGTACTTATAGATATATGTACGTGTAAACGATTCTGCTAAATAAATGTCTTATGTCTTATTACCTAAAATCAAAAAAGAATTACTTGGAAATAATATATATCACCAAATAATTATATTGAGTTTCAAAATAATGAAATTGTCACTTAAACAGAATCACCAAACAATATAAAAATGAAGTACCTTAAATTAAAATTCTCGGCCGAAAGCCTCAAGCGCCGCAAATATGCCATCCTAGGAAATAGCTACATGTTTGCGACGCACTGTGGGCTGAGAATTGGCTCTCCATAGAAATAGACAATTAAAAATTTTAGATTACTTTTTTTTCGGGAAATGGCTTCCTCTAGTCATTATCATACCACAAAATGATTTTGAGATAATTTGGCCCGCTAAATAAAGCCTTATAATTTTTTCAAAAATAAATTGTATGGAGCGTATGTGAAAAATCGGATTTTCTCTGAAAGTAAAACGAAAACCGTAATATACTCCCGGATGGTTACAATACTAATTGTTTCTGATTTTTTGACGTACTTAGTTTTTAAAGAATAGGTGCCGTTTTTTTTTGTAAAATCCAAAAATAAGGATTTTTTTTTGTACTTTTTTTGTTTGATTTATGTTGTACTCATGTTTTTGACGATAGAAAATGAATTTGAGTCTGTTCGGGAAAAAAAAAATCAGAAACAATTAGTATTGTAACCATCCGCGAGGATATTACGGTTTTCGTTTTACTTTCAGAGAAAATTCGATTTTTCACATACGCTCTATACAAATTTTTTTTGAAAAAATTATAAGGCTTTATTCATCAGCGGGCCAAATTATCTCAAAATCATTTTGTGGTATGATAATGACTAGAGGAAGCCATTTCCCGAAAAAAAAGTAAGCCAAAATTTTTAATTGTCTATTTCTATGGAGAGCCAATTCTCAGCCCACAGTGCGGCGTTTGGCGTTGAAACCTTGGGGCCATGGGGGCCAAGTGCGCGTCGGCTGTACAAGGATTTGGCGACGCGCCTAATAGAGGCATCGGGCGACCAGAGAGCTGGCCACTATTTCGCACAGCGTATTAGTATTGCTATACAGCGAGGAAATACGGCCAGCCTTCTGCTTGCCTGTTGACGGCGACTTAGGCTAAATATTTTACCTTTAGTTTAGGTTAAGTTTTATATTGTTGTTTTTATTAATTGCCTTGTTATTAAGGAATAATTTTTCTAGTTAAATTGGCAATTTAAAATATTTGTTAATAATTTGTTATGTTCCTTAAAATTAATATTTAATAGCTGGAAAAAATATGTAAATTCATTTTTGTATTTAATTTTTTTTTTAAGTGACAGATTCCCGCTTTCGTTTCTGGGACTCAGTCTACCGCCCTCTGCCCAGGCTCCCACCAAAAACTCGCTTCCTCGGCCCTTCTTTTCACTCGTTCAACTCAGGACTAGTCAGTCAGGACCTCCTTCGCGAGTTTCTGGCTCCGTGGGCTTTTATATACACTCTAGGGGTAGGACAGACAAGACCACGTGGAAGTGGGGTGCGCTTATTCGGGATTTGGTAGCTATTTTTACCTTTAATCATTTATTTATATCTAAAGTTATTTATAGTAAAACCAATTTATATCTTTTGAAATTTATAGCATTGTCGAAAAAAAAGAAGCTGATTTGACTTTTGTCAAATATCGTATTTGACTCCGCCCCTATTGGGCATTTTTTCATTAAATTAAGGATTTTTTAAGTTATAATATTATTACGCGTAAAGTGGTTTCGAATGTGATAATCTGCCACAAATTCGCCGATATACATTTAGTATTATATTCTCATGAATATATCACTTTTACAGTTACATTCTAATCTAATCAAAACCTGTTAGGCCCGTTTTATAAAGGTGCGTTGCGTTAGACCAAATGAAAGAGTAACTCATTAACTTGTTCATTTTTTGACATAAGATCCAACGGATTTTTATATAGCTGGAGGGGGTAAGTAGGTTTTATATGTAACTTGAGATTTTTTGAGTTGCCCGAATTGCGTAAAAGTAGTTAGTCCAGCATTTAAAAAGCTCTCCCTAGGTAAAAGGTTCCAATTCCAGGGCAGTTAGGTTTTTAAAAAAAAAAGCGGCCACGTGCGAGTCGGACTCGCACATGAAGGGTTCCGTAAAATGAATTGCGGTTTACGATTTATGACGTATTAAAAAAAAACTGCCAACTAGATCTCGTTCAAACCAATTTTCGGTGAAAGTTTGCATGGTAATGTACATCATCAACGGCCTCCGTAGCCCAGTGGGTAGTGACTCTGCCTACGAAGCTGGAGGTCCCGGGTTCGAATCCCGGTCAGGGCATTTATTTGTGTGTTTATCACGAATATTTGTTCCTGAGTTATGGATGTTATATATGTATGTATATAAGTATCTATATGTATGTATCTATTATATATATCATCGCCTAGTACCCACAACACAAGCCTTACTGAGCTTACCGTGGGCCTAGGTTGATTTGTGTAAGATTGTCCCATAATATTTATTTATTTATTTTTATCATATATTTTTTTTAGTTTTTCATTCTCTTATTTTAGAAGTTACACACACATTTTACCAGTTTTGAAGTGTCTCTCGCGTAAACTATTCAGTTTAGAAAAAAATGATAGTAGAAACCTATCATTTTTGAAGACTTATACACGTATGGGTGTGATGAAAAAAATTTTTTTGAGTTTCAGTTCTGCGTAAGGGAACCCCTAAAACTTAATGTTTTTTTCGATTTTTGTGTGAATATCTTAATGCGGTTCACAGAATACATCTACTTACCAAGTTTCAACAGTATAGCTCTTATAGTTTCGGAAAAAAGTGGCTGTGACATACGGACGGACAGACAGACAGACAGACATGACGAATCTATAAGGGTTCCGTTTTTTGCCATTTGGCTACGGCTAATAATTACAGCCATATTATAATATTATGAAATGGAACACTCACGTCTTTGATAATATTCTAATATTTCTGCGACTCATAGAAGTTTTCTATATAAAATCTCAACCATACAATCATAGTCAGTCTAAATATTTTATAATCTGTCTATTCTCTAAGATACGTTTTAAAAGTGTTAAAATTAAAAAGTATGATGTAGCTATATTTATGCAGTGCTTCTCACGCATTCATTTATTTTAACATCCGTTATAGGTTTTACATGTGCGTCTGTCTCTGGCATCGTAGTTCCCAAACGGATAAACTGAAATGAGTGCGGGTTTGGAAATCGAAAGTCTTGTCTGTTGAGAATTGAGATCGATCTTAGCAATTATATTGTATTTTATTTACTTATTTCATCATCATCATATCAGCCGAAAGAAGTCCGCTGCTGGACATAGGCCTCCCCCAAGGAGTGCCAAAGTGACCGGTCCTGCGCCACCCGCATCCCGCGATCTTTACCAGGTCATCAGTCCATCTTATCGAGGAGTTTACCCACGCTGCGTCTTCCAGTACGTGGTCACCACTCGAAAACCTTTCTGCCCCAACGGCCATTCGATTGTACGTGCATGTGCCTCGCCCACTACCACTGCGGACAGCCTCATTTCTGATGCGATCACGCCGAGAAACTCCCAGCATAGCCCTATCCATTGCCCTTTTGGGTAACTTTGAGCCTTCTTATACGGCTTATTGTGACCACCAATGCGACCGCGTTTCAATGCCATATCTCATCACTGGCAACACACACTGGTCAAAGACTCGCGTCTTGAGACACTGCGGTTTATTTATGTAGTTAACTGAAATAGGTTCCATGACCGCTGGTGAATAAGGGCAATAGTCCGTAAGGTTAAAGATGGCCTACTGGGCTGTTATTCGCTACGCGTTAATGCGGCTCACCCCGCCGGTCACCCGTTACGAAACTAGACCTCTACCAACGCTTAATTACTACGCAACGCGGTGTCAAGGTATAATTGTGGGTGAGCGTTGAAGTAAGCTTAAAACACGTTACAGGGCTGTTATTCGCTACGCGTTAATGGGCTCACCCCGCCGGTCACCAGTTACGAAACTAGACCTCTGCCTTGCTTAATTACTACGCATCGCAGTGTCAAGGTATAATTGTGGGTGAGCGTTGAAGTAAGCTTAAAACACGTTACAGGGCTGTTATTCGCTACGCGTTAATGGGCTCACCCCGCCGGTCACCAGTTACGAAACTAGACCTCTGCCTTGCTTAATTACTACGCATCGCAGTGTCAAGGTATAATTGTGGGTGAGCGTTGAGGTGAACTTAAAACGAGTTACAGAATAGGGGGGCAGAATAGGGGGGCAGTACTCGTGTCATTTTATAACGGCTGTAAAGTTTCTCTCGAAAGCCCGGCGACAGCGACGGCTACTTTCAATCACAAAAACTGGATTTTGAGAGACCTCATTCCGTCGAAACTCGCCTTAGCCATTAGCACCAAAATCGAATTAACTTAGTGTTATTTTTTAGGAATTATAATTGAGATGTCGATGCAGCAGAGATTTAAATATTTGAGCTCTTAATAGTTTACGGTTAGCGGCAAGCATTTTATTTTGCAAATTTAGGTCAAAATGCACAGACAGCGGTGGCGGCGCGGTACGGTCCGGTGTGGAGGCGGTACCGGTTGTAATGTTCCAGCTAATATAGGATAGTTTTTATCCCGGGTTTACATAGACGAAGTCGCGGGTGGAAACTAGTTATATATAAACTCCACGCCAGTAGAATACGAAAAAGATGTAAACAAATATGGCTGACTATCAATCGATCTCTCTGAATTTATGAAAAAACTTCAATTATAGTAGTGATGGGACATGAACAGTGTTATTTTGTTATCGATACGATTTAGACACGGGACAACAAAATGCAATGACAGTCACCAATATTTGTTTACATTTTTTTAGTTTTGTACTGGCGCGGAGTTTACACACTAGCTTCTGCCCGCGACTCCGTCCGCGTGGAACTCGTTTATATCGTAGCTCCATACAAACTTTCACCCCCCCATTTCATCTCCTTAGGGGATGAATTCCGGAATAAAAACAATCCTATGTCCTTCCCCGGGATTCAAACTATATTTATACCAAATTTCGTCTCAAGGCCTCCACACACAGGTCGCGAGCGCGGGTCGGGCGCGGGCCCGCGCAAATTGTAAAATATTGAAACTACACTTCAAACACACAAAGAACGCGGGCCCGCCGCGAGCCCGCGGTCCCGTGTTCGATCGAGGCCTTAAATCGGTGCAGCGGTTTAAGCGTGAAGAGGTAACAGACATACAGACAAGATCACAAGACAGACACACTTTCGCATTTATAATATTAAGTATGGAAGTATGGACTATTATGGATAGCATGGATGGATTAGTATGGATTTGGATTAGTATGGATATGGATTAGTATGGAATAAATGGATGTGGATTAAAGTCGAATGGTCACCTCCAGTACCTACCACTGCAATCGTTAGATAATACCTAGTTATTGTGTTCTGAATTCATCTCAAGCAAATAATTAGAATTAATAGACTGTAACCATGCAATCACCATTGTCGTGCCGGCACCAATAACAACACGGCCATGACTGCATTTACCAATTGCAGTGAGAGCGATTCTTAGGCTTCGGTTACACGCTAATTCTGGCGTCAGTTCAGTCCATCAGTATGATCTGTCTGTCTCTGTCATTCACAACAGTTACACTATCATTCTCTCTCTCATACTGATGGACTGAACTGACGCCTGAATTAGCGTGTAACCGAAGCCTTTGATCAACTTACTTCGTTGGGAATCGACTTAAGTACTTATAGCGTGTTGCGTGTTACCCGCAAGCCCAAGTTGGTAGTCACCCAAGTTGTACTGAAATCTCCGTCGCGTTGCTAATCGCCCTACCATTTGATTGCGGCCCCGGCCTTATATAGAATAGATTAGAATAGTAATTTAGTGTCTCACAATATAGATACCAGATGCAAAGAAAGATTCTGGAGTGGCGACCACGTCCCGGAAGGCGTAACGTGCGGGTAGGCCCCCAACAAGGTGGACTTATGACCTGGTAAAGGTCACGGGAGTCTGCTGGATGCAGGTGGCGCAGGACCGGTCATTGTGGCACTTTTTGGGGGAGGCCCATGTCCAGCAGTGGACGTCTTATACAGAAACTTAGCATTAAAATAGATTAAACAAAAAAGCTAAATTCATGGAGTGGAGCATTGAGTGCAGATGACAATAGAATAGAATAGTGCGGCGGTTGAAGTGTTAAATTAACTAAGCTACTGGCTCTGTGAGCTGTAGGTATCGAGGTAGCCTTTAAAATAAAACTACGATACTGAATGGGCAATAAAAGTCTGAACAATTATTAGGGATCGAACGATCGAGTGCAAATGACAAAAGGAACCAGGACTAATGGAGTAGAAATCAGTGCCACATTTTTTATGTACATAGTCGTTAAACTTGTCGATGTCGTTGTAGATAACATTTCTACATAATTATTTTATCGTTAAATACCCTAACTAATATGGGTGTTCGGAGGCGGAACGTCGTTGCTTGAATGCAATTTTGCAAAAAATTGAGAATACAATATGCAAAAAAATGTCAAAGAGGTCATTCTGCCAAGCAGTTCTTGCAAATTTTTATTGAATTTTCTAGAATCTAATGAAGGGTTTCATAAAACACGCGCATGTAGGGGTTATTCCACGGGTTCAAATATTGTTATAGTATTTGCATTCCTATTTGCGTTCTGACACAGCTGTCATCCCGATACAATAAACGTCAATGATGACATAATTTGTACTGGGATGACAGCTGCTGTGTCAGAATGAAAATACTATGGATACAATTCGGTACGGGATAAGGCGCCTCACCTCACCCGTCAGGCCTCACAGAGCTAGAGCTACTGGTATTACGCTATAGTTACTTCGCATCGCAGCGTCAAGATATATTGAGGCGGGGTCCCACGGCCCGTTACACGTCAGGCCGGATCGTGCCACGCCTGTGGATGCCTGTGCCTGGATCCCACGGCCTGCTTTGACTTTCGCATAGGTCAGATCGCGCCAGGCCAGACCGACAGGCCGTGGGAACCGTTGCGTCCTGGCCTGGCGTGATCTGACCTGTGAGAAAGCAGGCCGTGGGATCCCGGCTTTAGAACGAACGCGGGCGCGCCCGTACAGGCCGAGAGTCGAGACAGGCACCTCGCGCCGCGCCTTAGAATTTACCGACTCCCGATAGATAGGAAGGGCGACAACATACGTGCCAAATACGTGGCAATGTTATTAGGAAGGTACATTCAAGTCTATAAATAGGTACGAGTATGTACACATTTTGTACCTGTACCTCTGGAGAATAAAGCTGGAAATCGATTAAGTACATATTTTTGAAGCTAACTTTACGTAATTAAAGTGTCCGGGCAATCTTTCAAAGCCTCATCGGATGCGACGGTCGAATCCCAATGGCCTGTCGGTCTGGCCTGGCGCGATCTGACCTGTGAGAAAGCAGGCCGTGGGACCCCGACTTTAATGGGTGAACGGTGCATGAGGTGAGGTTAAAACAATTATATTGGTTTAAACTTTCACGATTCGCACACAACTAATCTAACTAGCCTTGCATTTACTGGAGTCGGAATCAAACCACTGGATTGAGCTCCATAAACCGAAAGTATAGTAGAAAAATACGTAAACCCGTTGAAAATTGAAATCACAAAACATCGCAATTTCAACCGGGATGACGGTTTTAAGATTTCATTTTCGTGGAATACAGTAATTAGTAAAAGCAGGCGTCAAAAAACTCCGTCCTTAAAGATACAATTTGGACCGACCGCAGACAGCAGCAGCACACGACATGTCGGCCTTGCGACATAGTGACCATGGTCGCCTGTCGGTAGGCGACTGATAGCATACGGATCAATGCGACCTAGGCGAGGCGACCGACGGACGACCCAAGCTAACATTCATATGCTGCAGATATCGATATCGCACACATTTACACTCGCACATTGCACATCGCTTTTATAGGTATAATTTTAGCGACAGAGACGGAGATAGACAAACTTCGATATTTCATATTCTTGCCGCTCTTGCCTATATTTTTTGTGCCTTTCTTGCACAAGCAAGTGTCAAAATGTCAGATAAACATAATGGAAAACGTCATTTAAACTATTATTTTACATGATAATTTAAATAAATGCAGGGTTATTTAAAATATCATAAATATGGATGATGATCATAAATATGAAAATTTGTCAATTAATGAGTGGCACTACCTTCCTGGTATAAGTACTTACAATGCATTGTGTCTAACAGCTTAGTAATTTCAATTTTCAATGACTTTCAATGAAGGACAATGTTTGACAAAATATAGCTCAATAGAATTAACAAATTATTAACACGTGTGGCCCGCGTCAACCTGATAAAGTCACGAATTATTAACAAATGCGGCCCGCGTCTATGATTTTACAATAAATAAACCTAAGTAGTTCACTTGAACGCCTTGAAGCTATAAGAAATCAAGATTCAGATTCGGATAGTTTATTTCTCAATTAGTAATACATAATTTTCATACATTAGAATAAAAACATGCACACAAGAACTCGTTCTAGATTCTAACCTGACACTGTTTTCTTGAATATACGTATTTTCGGGCCAGTAAATTTTTTCTTGAGTCGTTATTTGCCAGGGGACATCGTAACATAATTTATTGGAAAAAATGTTACAACGTGGACAGCTTCTATTAGTGGCATCTGTACACGACATACAAGTGCAATATACGGCGTTTGATGATTAAAATGAGTCCTTTGACAGAGTGAAGGGGGGGGGGGGGGTCCGTTGTTGTGTTCTTGGTTCGGTTGCAAGTAGGAAGTAGGTAATTCTTTTTACATGCACATTACTCCAATCAATAAATTATATTGGTGGGCAATTCTCCGAGCCGAGCCGTTTTGTTTGCGTGACTTCGGTGAACAAGAGGCCTACATATTCAAAAAACAGGCCTGATCATAAAAAAATAAAGGTGGTAAGGGCCTTCATATGTACCTTGTACTTCACGAGATAATCGAGTATTTACTTACACCGAAATCAACATAGTGACTTGTATCGAAATTAATGAAATCGTATCACCGAATTCAAAAATGATTCAATAAAACTGAAATGAAACAAGTAATTTATGTTACAAAAACACTTATTTATAGGTAACTTGTCAATGTTTCAACACTGAATGATGAATTGTTTTTACGTTTTAAGACTTATAACAACTTATCATTATACATAAAGATTGATAGCACCGAAGTCAATAAAACTATTTATTGACTTGCTATAATAGTTTATTGTGATTTTAGTTCCATGGAATTTGAAAGTGATTATTTTTTTGCACGCACAAGACTAAAAAGTCATATGGATAATTTTTACAATGTTTAACCATATCCAAATATGTCTATTGTTTTTTTCTCAAAATTTAAATAAAAAAGTTATAAAGATATTTTAAGAAAACAATACAATGTCAATTTTAATTTCTGTAATTTTTTTCCTGTTTACGTTTAAAAAAAGTTAAAATTAAATATCAGAAATTAATTCGGCGTCCTTGAGTTATACGAAAATGATACCAAGCTTGCTCTTATACTTAGCTTAATAAATATCGTCAGGTAATTCGGGGTAAGCCACCCCCCTTCTCCTAAAATTTACATCTTCAATTTTGATGGCTCCCCTTCTTAAATCCATCTTTGTGTCGCAAGGACCAACTCGGCAAAAGGAAATCTCGTCACAAATCGCCGTATAATGAAGCCAACACCAGCAACTATTTATATGCCCGTAATAAAAGGGGCTAAAAATGTCGACAAAACCCTACATTTATAATCGTAAAAAGGGACCCAGAAGACGTAACCATGGCAACTAGTGACAAAAAAAAGTTGACTCACTCTTTGACCTTTTTTTAGTGATGAATCAAGACTGGAGGTTATTCGTTGATTCAGCATACATCGTATACCTCAATCAGCGTATTTTACAAGATATTGGTAAACATTACCGCACTTTTCCTAGAGAAATCTTTAGAGTGTTTAATGCAGTAAGTATTCAGTTGTCTGTAAACGTATGTTTGTGTACTAAGTCAACGTACATCATGAAGAGAAAGTTTGGGAACCACGATACCGTTCTGAGATGAAATTTCAGATTATCGATGGCCCAGAATCTAGCTATTCTAACTAGTTAAAAATAAACCGGTCAAGTACGAGTCTGACTCACGCACCGAGTGTTCCGTACAAACTTTCATACACCATAACCGTCATGTCAGGACCCCATTCATTCTTGAACAATCTTAAACAGCTCATAGTAGAAGTAACCGTTGCAAAGCGCCTTCTGCATTTTGGTACTAACAACTTACAACCTAGTATGTTTGTTTATCAGCGATAGCTTTTTATCACGCGTACCGATTTCGATTATTTATTTTTTATTTGAAAGAAGGGACTTTAACGATAATCTGATAGGAATTTGAAGATATAAAATTTAATACAAAAGTAAGTAAATTACAAATTTAATTAATAAATTATTTTTGATAAATAAAAAAAAAAATCTTGCTGATCCCTTCTTCTCTCCAACTGTTATTATAGTTTCCTGGTCCTTATACAATTTGAATATGATCCTTCTATTCTTATAATCTAATCCTATTTCTTTAAGCTTTTTTAGCATTTTCTTCCAATCGACACTATCAAAAGCTTTTTCCAAATCTACAAGAGCTATATATGTATTAAGAAGGGGGTAAGACAGGGCTGCCCACTCTCTCCGCTATTTTTTAATGTTTTCATTGAATCTGCCATAAGAACAATACAAGAGAAAACAGATGTAGGTGTAAAATTGAAAGGACACAGAATAAAATTCATAAGATTTGCAGACGACATAGCCGCAATAACAGAATCAGGCAAAGATTTAAAGACATTACTAGAAACAATGGATACATTATTTAAATAATTTGCGCTTAAAATTAATGTCAATAAAACCAAAATTGTAATAGCATCTAAAACAGACAGTCCATCGTTCACACCAATCTCATTAAACGGATCCACAGTCGAAAAAGTAAACTCATTCAGATATTTAGGAAGCCTTATCACCGCAGACTCTAGATGCACACCAGATATAAAGTTCAGAATAGCAATGGCAAAACTAGCTTTCTACAACAAAAAACATATATTAACTTCAAAAATATCGAAAGAAACGAAAATAAAATTTATTAAATCATACATATGGAGCATAGCATTGTACGGAAGTGAAACTTGGACCTTGACCCAGAAAGATGCGGAGATATTAGAAGCGTTTGAGATGTGGTGTTGGAGGCGAATGGAGAAAATTAGCTGGAGAGATAGAGTAACCAATGAAGAAGTGCTGAATAGAGTGGGGCAAACCAGGCAGTTAGTTAGGAACTTAGAAAATAGAAGAGGGAAGATGATAGGGCACCTCTTACGACATGACAACTTCGTACTTAACATAATTGAAGGAAAGATAGAGGGGAGGCGAGGAAGACCTAGAATAGACTACATGGAGCAACTCAAAAAGAGAGTTGATGTTGGGTCGTATCGTGAGGTCAAAGAGATTGCGTGGGATCGGAGTAGATGGAAGGCCTACTTTGAGCTACACCGACAAGAGCCTAGCTCTTAAGTAAGAGAAGAAGAAAAAAAAATAAGCTAGATAGAGATACTGTTTTATTTTTCCTGTATTATTTATATTACTCTTAATCATATGTATTTATTTCAGAATTTTCGCTTCGTAAACTTCGGAGATAACCACAGAGTCACTAAGGGTTCCATTTTTACCTTTTTGGTACGGAACCCTAAAAAGACAAATCTTCACTTTCACCCGCAAACTAAGCTTCCAGAGATTTCTAGTACACCAAGGACCGGTTAGCCTAGTAGTAGTGAGCTAGAGCTACTATGGGGCTAGGTCGATTTGTGTAAAAATTGTTCCATAATATTTATTTATTTTGAACGAAGTCTTTCGTATGTCCAGATGTCCGGCTGTTCTGCTCTTACAGGTCGCATTTCTCAATCGATTCTTGAGTCATTTTGTGAGCAGGTTCAATAGTTACCTATTCGATTATATTCGATTTGTTATGAAACTTTTTTGTAGATTAAGTACCCATACCAATTCCCAAATAAAAAAAAAATAAAAAAAACCGGCCAAGTGCGAGTCGGACTCGCGCACGAAGGGTTCCGTACCATTATCTATAAAAAACTATTTTATTCTGTGTTTTTAGTATTTGTTGTTATAGATAGCGGCAACCGAAATACATCATCTGTGAAAATTTCAGCTGGAACTATCACGGTATCAGTGAGATACAGCCTGGTGACAGACAGACGGACGGACGGACGGACGGACGGACGGACGGACGGACGGACTGAACGGACGGACGGACGGACAGCGGAGTCTTAGTAATAGGGTCCCGTTTTACTCTTTGAGTACGGAACCCTAAAAAAGATGGGCTCACGAGTTCTACAGGCATTGGAATGCTCTTGGGAGTCCTCATAAAATAAACTTTGGCAAGTTTGTGTCAATAGCATTTGTGTACCTAATAGCAAAACTATTAATATTATTTGTCTTGATCAGTCAGACGGATACCTAAGTATGTTTATTGTGTCCTTAACGAGTTAGCGGATGTTATTGGTAACATACTTAGCGATGGTGGTGCGAAAACTAGTTTCTTGATTTTTATTCGCCTATGGATTGAGACCAGTTTATCGTCGCATACATTACGAGTGATAAAATACTTGAAATTCAAGCTGTGTCCATGAACAGGGCCGATTAATTAAACGGTAGTATATTATTTGTTTGAAAATGGTTTAAAAATGTATAACAAAAACAAAATATAAACGATGCCAGGTTTCTGATAAAAAAAGATTTGACTAGCGACGTGCTTCATTATATACATATAACTACCTACCTATCGTAATGTTAATACATAGACGACCGACTTAGCCTAGTTGGTAGTGACCCTGTCTACGAAGCAAGTGGTCCTGGGTTCGAATCCCGGTAAGGGCATTTATTTGAGTGATGAGCACGAATATTTGTTCCTGAGTCATGGATGTTTTCTATCTATTTAAGTATTTATTTCTCTATATAAGTATGTATATCGTCGTCTAGTACCCATAGTGCAAGCTTTGCTTAGTTTGGGACTAGGTTGATTTGTGTAAGATTGTGCGCAAATATTTATTTATTTATTTTATATTTCAATAACTAAATCATATTTTTAATTATTTAATTGGGACTATAATAATAGAGGGTCAAATTAACGAGACACCCATTTACGTAGGGTTATTCCCATCTGTTACCACCTATTTGTTACCAGTGATAACAGCTGCGATTTTTTCCCATCAGTGGGAATGGGAACTAATGGGAATAGAAATTGATGGTAACTACTGGGTTTTTTCTCAGTACCTAGTCACTATCACCACCGATTACGTTTAGTGGTAAAATATTATGGGGAAAAAATTCCCAGCTGTAACCACTGGTAAAACATTGGTGGTAACAGGTGGGAAACCCATTTACGTAGGGTGGTGATAAGAATTGCATTTTAAATGATTAAACACAGTTTATTGTGTTGTTTATACATTAGCTAAGTGTTAAGATTACCACAATTTCCATCTTCCGTTTTATTCGAAGTGACATATTTTTTTGAAGTATCGCTAAGTATTTTATTAAAAAAAAGTTAAAGGAAGCATGATCTGCATATATTTTAATTCTTTCCAAGCTTACATGTTCTGGCCCATTACATTTCTCTAAACTTTCAAATTAAAAACGAAAACAAAACAAAAAGTTCAATTATTAAGCTTGCTGTTGAAATTTTGGACAATTGTTAATTCTTTTGAAACAGGTATTAAAGAAACAAAAAAAACTTACTTGCTTTTTACATAAGTCCTCCAACGACTCCAACCAACTTCAGAAAATCACTTGCCACTTGGTACCTTAGTGATCCCTTGGACCAAATTGGTACGAACAACTCAGACACAACACACAAACACAATACTTATATACGTAAATGGCACTATAATGAGTGAAACTCACTATAAGCTACCGAGCTGAAAATCCGGTCACAAACGTTTTCCACAAACCATTATTATCGCCTTTCAAATCTGCCGTCCTGGTACCACCGTTTCGACACCAAAGTTCCCTTTCGGAAGGAAACGCCAATTATAAAAGTAACGTATATATATATAATTGCCAATTCTAAACTCAAATCTAAGTTGTATGGATGTATGGTATTAAAATATTTTAAATGGTAACGATATTGTGGTAGAAGCGCCGTGCGCGTGCGGCCGACCGCAGTAAGCGTCCAACCAAATGTAGTCTATCATACTATACTATAGGCGGTCAGTGACTGCACTGCGGTCGAGTGCAAATTACAGGCGATGGCGACCACTACTCACAAAACTCACAATGGGGAATGGATGAAAATTTTAGAAATGCCTGATTTTTTTTTGGTGATAGGAATAACCTTCCTTAGCACCAGAAAAAAGTTGCAGATTTTTCAGCGGCGTCAATTATTTTTGAAAAATATAAACAGTTTCTTCACTTACGTTTTGGGGTTAGGACGGCGAATGAGACATTTTCTTTGATCCGTCTCATATTACAAAAAATATTTAGAATATCTGACCCTGGCAATGACAAATATAGCTGCTGCAGCTGTCAATATCATTTCCAGTGTCAGTTTACCACGGATTTTTAAGATATTTTTTGTAATATGAGACGAATCAAGGAAAATGTCTCATTCGCCGTCCTAAACCCAAAACGTAAGTGAGGAAACTGTTTATATTTTTCAAAAATAATTGACGCACCTGAAAAGTCTGCTATTTTTTCTGGTGTTAAGGAAGGTTATTCCTAACACCAAAATAAAAATCAGGCAATTCTAAAATTTTCATCCATTCCCCATTGGGTAAGTGGTACCAGTCGAGTTTTGAAGTGGATACTTCTTTGCTCGCGTTCTTGTATAGGGGTACAGTTCAAAATGTATCACGTGACTTCCGGAATAACTTTTTGTAGAGAAGCCTAATCTGATTTCAAATAATTGTTTGTTCCATGTTTTAATCCTCCTTTATTTGCCATTTGCTGTTAATCACAAAATGTTATTTAGTTTATGTGGCGGACATGAAAATAATGCTGAAATGACCGCCATTTTCAATGTACCGCGAGTCAAATGAGCTACGTCAGTCAATGTTGCCATATATACCGATTTATCAGTACTTATACATCTGTCTTATTTGAGTGAATTAATTCAGATATATTAGGGTTCCATAGCGAACAAAGAAGTATCCACTTAAACTTAATTAACGGTTGTATCTCCGACACAACCCGCTTCTTTTTAAATATGTGCACGGATATTGCATGCCAGTGCTCACATATTTTTGAACCTTTGGGACCGATCTTTACATAATTTATGAAATATTAAGATAAGATAAAACTTCAAAAACTCGAAAACTCTGAATTTATTTCTTAATGGAAGAGACAATGACATAATTTACCAATAGAATACTTATGTCACAATAAAAGAGAAATTGAGACCCTGTGAAGGACATAAGTTGGTTTTTTATCCCGGAAATCATTCCTTAAAGAGGGGAAAAGGGGCGTGGACGTCTTATTTTTTCTCACAAGGGGGGAGGTTCTTACTTAAGATTACAAAATTACACTTTAAAAACGCGAGTGCAGATAATTTGATAAAGTTTGCCTTAAAATAGTTTATTCTAAAAGTAAATAACAAAACAAACCAAATGTGTGTTAATTTTTCCTTTGGATTCCTACATAATAAATATTTTACAGGGAGGGAGGGGGTCGGCTGATTCTTATTTTTCTTACATAGGGGTGAGGGAAGAGGGTCAAAAACTGGCAAAAATAGTCTTACGTAATAAATTAATGGTGCCTAAGTTAATTAGTCACATTCTGCATGTCAGTACTTAGTAAACAACTAAACACCGAGGGTCGAAAGTGAAAAATAAAATCGTTTAATTTCGTGACTTGTACTACACACTTCCAAACAAGCAGTAGATGCCGAAGGGAGCCAGAAATTTGACGCGCAAATTGATCAATTTAACTGCACAAAAGAAACTACTACCAAAGTCAGCATGTTAAATACCTATCTAAGCGCTACTGCCCACATATAGTAGGTTATAATAATGAATATTATGGGACTTCGTGTGCGAGTCCGACTCGCACTTGGTCGGTTTTTAATAATGCCGGGTTAGTTAGACTCTACTGTATTTATTTTTACCTTCTCCATAAACATATTATTTTCACACAGTGAATATGAATTATTAAAATCTAAATTTATAATTTGGTTGAGTAATGTATCGATATAAACAGTCGACACAGTATCTACATCCCCAGCGTAGGAACAAACTTGTGACAACCTTCCAAATTAAGGAATAACAAATGCATATATACACATCTTGGTCACTAACAGAAGCCCAAAAGTCCCGACTCAAGATTTGCCAGCGAGCAATGGAACGCAGCATACTCGGAGTTCGTAGGATCGATCGGATCAGGAACACGGAGCTGCGTACCAAAACTGGCATCGTAGATGTGGGTGCCAAGACCGCGAAGCTTAAGTGGGACTGGACTGGACATGTCTGCCGAATGCACGCAGAACGATGGGCCAAATTAGCCACCGAATGGACCCCACAAGATGGCTTTCGAAGTAGAGGCAGACCGAAAAGGCGATGGCGGGACGACCTTGACACATTTTGTACATATTGGCGAACACTAGCACTGGATCGAGACAAGTGGTGGAAAAAAAGGGAGGCCTTTGCCCAGCCACTGCACTTTGGGCACATCACACAATATAGGCTATTAAAAAAAAATATATATATATACATCTCTTTCTGACGCGTTTGTACGTCGTAAGAAAGTAGGGGACAGGTATACGTCTCTGCTACCTATGTTACACACTCCAGGAAAATACGGGGTAGATTTCATCATAACCAAATCTCTAAAAAAATACATAGAATGTTTTATAGGAGTAACAGAACGTGTAGCATCACTGAGCCTAAATATCGAAGGCTACAAAGTGACTATTATACAAGCCTACGCACCAACAGAAGCAGCAAATGAAACGGAAATAGATTATTTCTATATGGCAATCTATAAGGCAATGAAATCTGCACATAAAAATATAATCTTAATGGAAGATTTTAACGCGAAAATTGGTACCCCACGAAGAGAAGAATATTTAGTAATGAAACAACACAGATACGGTAAAAGAAACGAAAGAGGACAGAGGTTGGTAGACTTCGGACTGGAAAATAAATTAACGATCATCAATACATGTTTCAAGAAAAAGCCCCACCGCAGATGGAGCTGGCGATCTCCAAATGGGAAACATAAAAATGAATTGACTTTATTTTGTCCAACCGTCCAGGAATATTTCAAAATATTGAGATTATAAACCTTAATTATTCATCAGACCACAGACCGGTTCGAGCAATGATTAACCTCTCAAAACAAAAGGTTAGTAGAGCCAAGTTCATTAATACTCCCAAAAGCTCACTAATCAGCGACGAGGAAATAACAAAGTATAAAGAAAGCTTATCTTCTCTACTACATGATGCTTCCGATCAACAAGAACCTGCGCTGCGTCAGTGCAGTCGTACTACGACAACATAATAAATGCTATCGAACAAAGTCAACGATATGTCCGGAAAACAAAAGAAAAACAGAATACTCAAAAAATACTGTCAACACGTACCACGACGCTCTTACAAAGAAGAAGAGATCTGCAAAAAACAAAACCTGTTCCATGAAAAATGAAATCTCGGCACTCTACAAACTAGTCAACAAATATATAAAAAACGAGTACGCAAAATACAGACTAAACACTGTAGAACAGTATGTAGCGAAATCAGGCGTACAAAAAAAGCCTACAAAGAACTTAGCACCAATAAAACTTGGATAGAAGGACTGAAGTCCACGGGAAAAGAGCTCTACTACCGAAAAGACCTAATTAATGCTGCTACAGATTTCTACAAAGACCTGTACAGTGATCAAAATGAAACCACCACTACAATGATTAATTCCAGCGAGGAATTCTGTTTAAGCCCAGTTACACCAATCGAAGAAAGATAAATTATCGAGGCTACAAAAAAATTTAAGTTAGGAAAAAGCCCAGGCTCAGATAATATCACTAACGAAGCTTTAAAAATTGCACACACAATCCTGGCCAAGCCATTATGTAAACTGTTCAATCTAATACTACAAAATACCGACACTCCACTGCAATGGTCTGAATCAAATATCATACTTATTTATAAAAAAGGTAATCCAAAGGATATTACCAACTATAGACCAATAAGCTTGCTACCGAGCCTCTACAAGTTATTTTCCTCCATTGTTAATACGAGAATAAGTAGGACATTGGAAACAAGACAACCCATAGAACAAGCGGGATTCAGAAAGGGCTTCTCTAATATTGACCACATCCACACCCTGGAATCAATTATAGAAAAGTACCTAGAACAACAGAGACATCTTTACATAGTTTTTATTGATTACCAGAAAGCCTTCGATACGGTATCACATAAGCGAATATGGGAAGTCCTAAAAAATCAAGGAGTAGAGCACAATTATGTACATACTATAAAAAGTATATATAATAACAGCACCGGCCGAATAAAGCTCGAATCACTTGGCCCAAGCTTCCCTATTAAAAGGGGAGTAAGGCAAGGCGACCCGTTATCTCCAACACTATTTATCGCTATCCTCGAATCCATCACGCAGGGTCGTGATTAGCATATTGTGTATCTTTTTTTGTCCAATAAACTTTTTTAATTTTTTAATTTTCATCATCAGCGAATTGGATTGGAAATAGTTGGGGCTAAATATACACGGCAAATACCTAAGCCATCTGAGATTCGCAGACGACCTAGTGCTGCTATCAGAGACAAGCTCGCAGATGAATCTCATGATCGAATCACTACATTTATCTAGTATCCAGGTAGGCTTAAAAATGAACCTAAGCAAGACTATGGCAATGACAAACGCCCCGAAAAGACCCATAAAATTAAATAATAAGCCACTAGAATATACATACAGTTATATTTATCTCGGTAAAAGAGTTAGCTTTGATAAACAGAACAACGAATTGGAAATAGAACGAAGGATACAATCTACCTGGAACAAATACTGGAGTTTAAAAGAAATATTTAAAAGTTGCTCACCAATATCAATCAAAAAGAAAGTGATGAACTCCAGCCTCTTATCGTGCTTGACATATGGATGCCAAACGTGGAAATTCACAGCAAAAATAAAAAAAATAAAATTATCATTTGCCAACGGGGAATGGAGCGCACCGCGCAATTGGTAGTACGAATCGAACGTTAAATTACACATCGAAAACTAAACGCTAGCGTCTAACGTTTTCCAGTTGGTTTCGGAGTACCTACAACGGCAGTATGAGTTACAAATTTGACAGAACTAAAAATCTAACTTTACCACGACTCAGTTATACGTTTACTTACACTCGCAATCGTCAACTCGCTCGTTCGTATAGTTTAATCGATTTTTCAATATTTAGCCTTATATCACAAGCATTTATCGTTTTAATTTAATTGTTGACATTGACAGTCCATTCCTTTTATCTACAACCATATCTTAAATCCTCTGTAATGTGTTCGGAAATCATTTTATAATGACCACCATTATTGCAACCAGTAACGTAACATCAGCGTTTTATCTGTGCCAGTGTTATTATAATGTATGAAAAATCATAATAACATCGATATCGATGTTATTATGGAAATCTCGTTGGTCATGATTTGGAATCTAGTCGGCCATGGCGGTGCAATGGCGGTTATTCTAATGGTTCCCGAACACATCATTGAGGATTTATAATTATGTGGGTAGATAAAGTACTGTATGTAACTGTACATATTTAGGCATTAAAACACTCGTGTGAAGGATCACCGCAGTCGGTTCAGCGAAAACTAGATCCTACACCAATACTTGGGATTCGTTCAAGCCGGCGCCCCAGGCTCCATTATAAATAATGCAACTAGAATAATAAGTGGATGAAGAGAGAAGTGCCTGTCGTGAAACATTTTGTAAAACAGTTTGAAAAACATTGCTATTGACCAAACGACAGGTGTCGATAAAATGCATAATAAGTAGTTTCATAATAGGAATTATTTAATGTCTTTTAGTGTTTTTAAAATAAAAAGTTACTTAAAGTTAAAATACACGTAGCTAAAATTATTTAGAAGAAAAACATTTTTTTAACAATTGAAACGTCTTACTTGGAAATAATTATTTACAAGCTTAATAATCTACCGTTTAATTTTTTCCTCCCGTTACAGGGCCACCCTGAATAATATAATTGTGGCCATACACCATCCTTCCTATCGTCCAACGCTACCGAGTGGATCAGTTAGAACTGACCGTGTGTGGGAGTGGATTGGCATGACCGTTATATAATCCACTCCCACACACGGTCAGTTCTAACTGATCCAATCGGTAGCGTCATGCCGATTGGATGATAGGTAGGATGGTGTATGGCCACCAACCGCACATACCTACCCTCCCACCCAACTTCCAATTATGACTGGCAACTTTTCCAAATTCGCTTTTAGCGACGCCGCTGACTTACCTACACAGCCTTAAATAGAGGAGGCGGCAACGGCAACGCATTCCATAACTTGTATAAATTGTCTAGTTGCTTTTCGTTTTCATTTTGAACTGATAAACAGTAGCCAAAGCTAACAATAGGAATAAAAGCATTGTTCCAAAGATAAGCTGTTTATGGCCATTCGGGCATACTAAAACCATCTTACTATAGGTAATAACAATAAGCTACAAACCTTTGTGACATGGGCCCAGCACTACACTATTACCTACTTTCTTTTATACTTACGGCGGTGACCGAGTCGTCTGCCTTGACCGCCTCCTTCAAGGCCGTCTTGCTCTCCCGGTATCCCGCCGTGCAGGACAGAGTGTACCACGAGTCAAGATGCAGGACTGGCAGGCACGTTTAAAAACGAAGCTAGCTAGAAGCCAAGAAAATTAGAATTTTTCGAACAATTAATTCCCATAAAGATGGAAATCGTTTTAATACCTTCATTTGGCCCTAAACGCATGTAATCCGAGTTTGCACCATCCCAGGAGGTGTGCTAAACTTTTGGGAGCCCAATAACCGCGTAATGTGTGCTCTTCTTTCAGTTATTTGCATATAGCACAAAAACGGTACGTCGGACGGAAAATGTATTCAATTCAATATATAAAAAGGGTCAAATTCTGTGTCGAATGAACAACTAAAACTTCAAATTTGGTTCAGTAGTATAGTCAAAATCAAAGGTCTAATAAGGTAAGGAACTGGGAAAAAGGGTCTGGCAGGCTAAGCTAGTGAGGGTGCCCCCGACGAGGGATTTGATGATTATTTCAGGGGGTGTACTGGCAGGTCCTAAGAACACTCCATGTTTAATATGAGTCCACGATCTTCTTTTGTTTTCGAGTAATTTAGGATGATATAAAAAAAAAACAGGTTATCATTTAAAGTGTCATAATAGGTAAACTGTTCAAGATAGAGTAACCAAACAAAAACCTCATGAATAAAAATAGAATATGCTATAAAGTGCATATATTCAATCAACACCATGTCCTTAAACTTCCTTTAAAAAAACCGGTAAAAAAAGTAGTCAGGGACCACTCTCACTAGCCTGCTAGACCCCTTTTCCCAGTTCCTTACCTTATTAGACCTTTGATTTCAACTATAAGACTGAACTAAATTTGAAGTTTTAGATATTCATTCGACGCAGAATTTGATCTTCTTTAATATTAAATGGAATACATTTTCCGTCGGTCGTACTGTTTTTGTGCTACATGCAAATAACTGACAAAAGAGCAAAAATTTTGCGGTTATTGGGCTGCCAAAAATTTAGCACACCTCCTGGGATGGAGCAAACTCGAATTACATGCATTTAGGACCAAATAAACGTATTAAAACGATTTCCAGCTTTACGGGAATTAATTCATCAAAACGTCTTTTTTGGATCTAATTTTCTTGGCCTACGTTACAATTTTTTGGGTATATTATAGTATAAGAGACCAAAAAGAGATTGGCCATGCCGTCCTGCAGGGGCACGTGTCTGGCAGGTGTTAGCGGAAATGCGCCTGGCAACACTGCCAGTGGGATTCTATGCCGATCATAGATCCACGGACGAGGCGGGGAGGAGAAGCAATCTGCAAGATGGCGGCGTAGGGGTCGGTCGGATTGGTTACAAGATGTGCTTGATCGTTGTGTCGTTAGCATAACTGAAATTCCCAAATTATTAAATAACTTTTTTTTTCCTATGTTTGTTTTAGAAATGATCTGCTATTTTGTAAATAAATAATAATCAATATAATCATGTGATAAGATAACAAAAAAAATAGGCAGGCAAGTCAGGATTAAGTAAAAAAACCACGAATACTGATTAAATGTCGACGACCGTTTTAGCCTAGATTTAAATTGGATTACTTCTTATAGTCGCACCACACTTGGGGGTTCGTGTTCGCGTTGCATCCTTGCCTCTCTTTCATTTGCCATAGAAGGGAAAAAGATGCAACACGAATATTTGGGCAAACACCGCCAAGTGTGCCGACCATTACATCATGTTAGCAAAAGCTGTAAGATTGAAATTCTTATAACGGCGTGCGATCAATGAAATTATGTTGTACTTACTACTAGCGATGATCTGTTTTATTAAGGGAATATCAGGTATCGTGTTCTGATAAGAAAACCGGCCAAGTGCGAGTCGGACTCGCGCACGAAGGGTTCCGTACCATTATCAATAAAAATATTTATTTTATTTTGTTTTTAGTATTTGTTGTTATAGCGGCAACAGAAATACATAATCTGTGAAAATTTCAACTCTCTAGCTATCACGGTTCTTGAGGTACAGCCTGGTGACAGACAGACGGACGGACGGACGGACGGACAGCGAAGTCAGTAATAGGGTCCCTTTACTCTTTGAGTACGGAACCTACTTACTAGATCTACTAAAAAACTACTTACTAGATCTCGTTCAAGAGCGTTTTTCAAAAAAAGTGTACAAAACAACTTTTTTTTTAAATTCATTTTTTTTTTGTTTTTCTTACTCAGAATCTTTGATACTATCGATCCTCATACAAGAAAAAAAGTGTCCTAAATATTCAATTCCAGATCGTCACATTTTTGTATGCAGTCTTTTTTTATTTATAATAATATGATCGTGACGCACTGGAAGAAAAAAAATACATAGTAAAATCTGGGACACTTTTTTTTCTTGTATGAGGATCGATAGTATCAACGATTTTGAGTAAGAAAAGCCAAAAAATTTCGAATTCTGAAAAAAATAAGTTTTGTACACTTTTTTTGAAAAACGCCCTCAAACCAATTTTCGTTGGAAGTTTGCATGGTAATGTACAGTCGCCATCACATACATAGGTACACTATAGGTGTTCAAAAATATCGGCACATGCACCCTAATGCCTTGAGAATAGAGGTGTGTTCCGATGTTTGTGACGTGCTTGTTTGCTCCGATGTATGTGATGGCGACTGTACATCATATTTTTTATTTTATTTTATCATTCTCTTATTTTAGAAGTTGCAGGGGGGGGGACGATACACATTTTACCACTTTGGAAGTGTCTCTCGCGCAAACTATTCAGTTAAGAATAAAATGATGTTAGAATTTGAGTTTCAGTTCTTAGTATGGGGAACCCTAAAATTTATTGTTTTTTTTTTCTATTTTTATGTGAAAATGCGGTTTACAGAATACATCTACTTACCAAGTTTCAAAATCTCTTATAGTTTCAGAAAAACACGGAAAGACAGACAGACAAAGACATAGTGAATCTATAAGGGTTCCGTTTTTTGCCATTTGGCTACGGAACCCTAAAAATGGCTTATTGAGCAAAGTTTGAAAGTTTGAAGTTTGAAATTGAGTGAAGGAATTTTTAGAATATAAAAAATTTAATATATAATGTAATGTAATAATCTTATTAATGTAATCTACAATAGTACATTACTTACCTAGGGCGGTTAAGCAAATAATGTCTCAGATCGCAGGTATTTGACGCCCGAGCCGAAGGCAAGGGTGATAATTATGCGCTCTGATGCTTTCTTTATTACCGCCCGTGGTAAGTACAAAATTTTACGTCTCTATCTAGCCGGGAAGTGGGGTTTTCCGCACGCATGGCGTGCGGTAATTCCTACTTTATGGCCAGGTATGACGTAAATTAATGTAAACAATGACCTGTAGTACCTTATTATTATTACCAATAAATGAAATGTCTATGTCTTTACCATAGATAATCTTAATTTCCCGTTAAAATTACAATAGGGTAGGACTGGTGGTATGGATTATATTCAGTTGCATAAACGCACCGTCAAAAATTTTAACGCTTTAACTAAGGCGTTAAAATTACTCTCGTTGCAACACCTACTTATACAACTATGTAACTCATGACAAAACAAATCAGTTATTGGTGTTTACATCGAAGGAAACATGCAATGGTTAAATAATTAAACAGGGACCTCGATCCTCAGTGGTTTCTTGGTCCGAGTACATACATGCAACCTTTTAAAAGCTAAGGCAAAATGGTAACCTATAAATTATGATTTTCTGAACCAAATGGATCTCTTTTACACACATCTAGAGATCGAGATCTATTCGTGCCGTATTTCATCAATTTGACAATAGGGGTGCAGAATGAAAATGTATTATTAAGTACTACTCCAAAAGAAAGAAGGCAAAAGAATGCGTGACGAAAGTCCCATTCAGATTATCTCAAAACATTACGGAGCTAGGTACAACCGTTTTAATATTACTTGTTAGCCCCTCTTAAAAACCTTAATATCTTAATCTTGTTAGCCGCTTCAAAACTAGTAACAAACAGTTACGTAACTTAAGGGAAAGCACAAAGAGAAGATATTTAGAGTATTATAAAACTAATAACTACTTCGGCCAAAGGACTCGTAAATACATGATACCTAAGATTTTTAACCAATTAAGCCTAGCTGTGGAACAAAGTACTAGCAAACAGTTATATAAACAAAGGCTGAAAACAATACTTTTAGATACAATTAATTTAGACGTAGATATACGGTAGATATAAAAAACATTATTTCGTAATTGCACCAGTCACACGCACTAACGACGACGCACTCTGCGGACCATTGGTGGACTTTATGCTGTTGTAATAAGGTTCACAAATGGTCGGCTGAGTGTGTCGTCGATGGTACACTAAGTTTAGTGTTAGTAAATTAAATAGGTAATTTAGTAAGTAGGTAAACACAACAATGTTTGACTTTTGGTAGGGAGCGCACATTCGTTGACAAACTGTCCTCAGTTTGGCGAAGCAGAAAGGAATGTACTTGCCATTGTTGTTTTTTTTGAGAATAAATAAAAAAAAAAAAAAAAAAAAACTTTGGACACTTATTGCGAGCCAGCCCCAACACTATCCTAGAGATGATTGCGGAGACTGCCCCGACATTATTAGGCACACACATAGCAGTGAAACACATGTATTTAGTAAAATTCATTTACTAACATAGTTGTTTTAAGTTTAAATTGTAACTAACATTTTATGAGCCTTGAGATTGAAATAAACGATAATTTCATTTAATTTAATTGTATAACGTTGTGATTATTTAATCTCCTGCTTTGCTTCTTTACTCCATTTGACAATATTTTAAATCCTTAAACGAGAAAATTCCTCATTATTGGTCATTTTAATTGGTGTCTACACCCCTAATCTTAACCTTCACATTTATCTTTAATTAAGTATAATGTCATGCAATGTGATGTTAAATAAAGTTTTTATATTCTATTCTATTCTAATTGTCGTTTGATGGCGATTCACCGTACATGGTAAATCGTCATGGTGATGCAAGAAACATGGTCGTTTGAAACGATCATCGCTTATCGGCCCAGTAGCTGTGCGTGGCACCCGAGCGGGCAGGTAGTAATGCGAGGAAAAAAATCCACCAATATGAAGAGAGGCATGTGCGGGGCAACCAATATGCTATTGATTGTTTTTCCTCGCACACCACTCCACTATTTCGCACATCTCTGGTGGATACTCAGCCTAAAGTAGCATTCGGTTCTTGGCTACCGCAACGCATGATCGCGGCCTTGCGACCTAGCGACCATGCTCGCCTGTCGGTAGGCGACTGATAGCATACGGACCAACGAGGCGACCGACGACCTAAGCTCACAATTCATGCTGCAGATATCGCACACATATGGTACGAAACCATACGAGTGCGATATCCGCAAGGCATTCAGGCGGCGCCGCGCGACGATACTGCCTCCAGAGCGACAACGTCGCGCAGCTCCTGTCGCTCGTTGTTGATCGCGCGACGCGGTCGCTTGAATCCGTCAGTGTTTCATAGAGTCATAGTAATCCATACAAAGCAGTGAGTCGCGCCGCGGTCGTCATGAAACAAACGCTACCTTTACGAAGCTTGGGCGGAGTTGCTGAGTTATCGTTTGAGGCTTCAGTATCATAGCAATCAACCTCAATTGATTGACTCCTGCCGGTACACTTAATACGTTTACGCTCTTAAATGTGTCCCTGGCCGTGTACATATGTGTGTGTTGTCCCTTGTCTGTATTCGTTTATTCGTAATACTGTGTTACATTCAGAACCGTTAGACCTTAAGTCGGTCAGTTCTGTCAAACTAAAATTTGATCTGACGATCTCACGCATTTATATAAAACCGGGCCTTCCTTAGCTAATTCCAGTATAACCTTGAATAATTCTAAACGTTTGTCTACTCCGTGAACACTACATTATATCACTCTTTTATCAAGTATCCAAATTTTTTCATCTCCATATCAAACGCCTCGTCTCTGTACTGCCTAATCTTGGCGAACCAAACGCCAATATTGGCGTGATACCGACAGGTCCCTCCGTATCGCAGTGGCAGACACTCAAGGGGGATTTGTTGACGGAGAGACTCCAGATCGGAGCCGTGGAAGTGGATTTGCTTCCACGCCTTCTTGGAGATGATGCGTTTGAAGAGGAAGAAGAATGTGTTGAGGAGCCAGTTGTAGTTGATGATGTGGCAGGACAGCATGACGCAGGGAATCGCCAACTGAAAAGGAAATCGCAAGCTTTTAGGATACGTATGTGACCCACTCCACTAAACTATATAATAATAATAATAAATATTTAGGGACAATCTTACACAAATCGACCTAGCCACAAACTAAGCAAAGCTTGTACTATGGGTAGTTGACAACGATGTACATATTTATCTAGATAAATAAATACTTAATTAAATACATAGAAAACATATGCGGCAAAAGGAACAGACAGTTATATTATAAGTTTCTGTCATAAATTTCATTTTTGATACAAGCTTTTATTGCTGACTGTAGTTTTCTGTATACAGTCATCAATTACTCATTGAGACGATTCTAACGCGCCAAAACACAACGGGGTTACGACGTTTAAGTACTAAATTCCCATGGCCACCTTCTGTCTTTATCATCAGCTCAGCTCGATGGTACCATAATATGAAATTGTATTTCAAATTATACTTATACTCAAAATTTCAGCTCAATCGGTAGAGGTAAACTGGTTTAAAATTCAGTTACAAGATTTGTCGCTCAATAACAAACTGACAAAAACAAAAAAAAATAACAGGTTAAATAAAAGCTTGTAATAATAAATTACCATTAATTTTGTTAACTCTTTAATTACTAAAATTAACGCATTACAAAATGTTTAATTCCAGAATTTCTTTACGTGCGTTCTCTTAATCGAATGATTTAGAGTGCGTTTGTATTTATTGTTTGTTCTCTTACCATGAAGTCCATATTGTAAGACCTAATTTAAAAAAAAGTTAATACAGTAAGTAGATCTTTTAATTCAAACAGGCCCCTAAGGTCGAACAACTACCATCGTCTAAAATGTCTCAATGAAATTAATTTCTAAATTGCATTATTATTGAGGACCATAAATTCATAAATATCATAATAATGCCGCCGATTAGTTTATCTTTAAGTTATCAATCTTTCTGTGCACACACTGTTTAGAATTAGGTATAGTCCAAATCTAGAAGCTAAGCTTATTATGTTACTTAAAGAATGACTGTAATTTGTTGTGAGCCTAACAAAAAAAAAAAGCGGCCAAGTGCGAGTCGGACTCGCACATGAAGGGTTCCGTAAAATAAATTGCGGTTTACGATTGATGACGTATTAAAAAAAAACTGCTTACTAGATCTTGTTAAAACCAATTTTCGGTGGAAGTTTGCATGGTAATGTACATCATATATTTTTTTTAGTTTTATTATTCACTTATTTTAGAAGTTAGGGGGGGGGGACGCACATTTTACCACTCTGGAAGTGTCTCTCGCGCAAACTATTCAGTTTAGAAAAAAATGATATTAAAAACCTCAATATCATTTTTGAAGACCTATCTACAGATACCCACACGTATGGGTTTGACGAAAATTTTTTTTTTGAATTTCACTTCTGAGTATGGGGACCCCCAAAACTTACTGTTTTTTTCGAGTTTTGTGTAAAAATCTTAATGCGTTTCACAGAATACATCTACTTACCAAGTTTCAACGGTATAGCTCTTATAGTTTCGGAAAAAAAGTGGCTGTGACATACGGACGGACAGACAGACAGACTTGACGAATCTATAAGGGTTCCGTTTTTTGCCATTTGGCTACGGAACCCTAAAAACCGGCCAAGAGCGTGTCGGGCCACGCTCAGTGTAGGGTTCCGTAGTTTTTCGTCCGTCACAGTACGTGTGTAAAATTATTTTGTAATTTTTTTCAAAAACTATTCTACCTATCAAGTTCAAAATATTTTTTCTAGAAAGTTTTTATAAAGTTCTACTTTTGAGATTTTTTTCATATTTTTAAAACTTATGGTTCAAAAGTTAGAGACATTGTTTTTTACTTCTGGAGCGATTATCTCCGAAAATATTAACATTACCAAAAAAATATTTTAGCAAACCAATATTAATTTTTAAATACCTATCCTACAATATATCACGCGTTAGGGTTGAAATGAAAAAAAAAACACTCCCCACGTTACGTATAGGTTTGGTATAGGGGTGGCACCCTAATAAAAATAAAAAAAAAACACTTTTTATTTTACCACTTTGTCGGCGTGATTGATATACATTATATTTGTACCAAATTTCAGCTTTCTAGTGCTAACGGTTACTGAGATTATCCGCGGACGGACGGACATACAAAGCGAAACTATAAGGGTTCCTAGTCGACTACGGAACCCTAAAAAGAGATATGATATACAGATAGATAATGATGGTGAGCAAATGGTGACCATACTGATCGCGGTACTGTGATAAACTTGGGATTATTATATTTGACCGGATTGCAGCAAAGTAGTCCATTCAAAATGCAACTCTTCCGTCCAAGGTAAAAGATTCCAATGGGGCACTTGCATGAGACTTCAATTTCGAATAAATTGCACTCAATCGATGCGGATATACGTAGAGATATCATACAAAAGAAAAAAAACGATTGTATTAGTTTTATCTCACGTTAACATGACGAAAAAAATATTTTAATTTTTGCGATAAAATAACTTATAAAAAAAAAAAAAATATAAATTATATTTTGTACGACAAGTATAGACTTAAACGCAAATTTTGTGGAGATAATTGCAAATGAATGACTTACTCCATAGTAAACGCGCCGAGAATATATGCTGTGACGTCATAGCATAAGCCCGTTTAATAGAGCATTTTCGGGGGGTGCCAGCGAGTGCAGATTTCAAATGCATATAACATCAGAAAATAATTCATAAGAAAATATAATGCTACAGTTGATTTAATGCTGGATTATACTTTTGATATTCGTAATAAAATAAAAAGATGCAAGTTCCCTATTCCAATAACAGTTTTATAAAATGTCGGGCACATGAAATATAACCATATAATTTTGTGAGGAAGTTCAATTTTTGTTGAGTGTGGCGTGAGTGTGGCGATGTGCTTCATGGTGATGCCTTCCATGTCGACGATGACCGTACCGCCGAGCACTTGATTCTAAACATACATATTCTAATATGCAAGGTGTCTTACCCCCATAAGACAGACGATCTGGTAGGCTACGGTGGGGGTGAGTGTGGCGATGTGCTTCATGGTGATGCCTTCCATGTCGACGATGACCGTACCGCCGAGCACTTGATTCTAAACATACATATTCTAATATGCAAGGTGTCTTACCCCCATAAGACAGACGATCTGGTAGGCTACCGTGGGGGTGAGTGTGGCGATGTGCTTCATGGTGATGCCTTCCATGTCGACGATGACCGTACCGCCGAGCACTTGATTCTAAACATACATATTCTAATATGCAAGGTGTCTTACCCCCATAAGACAGACGATCTGGTAGGCTACTGTTGGGGTGAGTGTGGCGATGTGCTTCATGGTGATGCCTTCCATGTCGACGATGACCGTACCGCCGAGCACTTGATTCTAAACATACATATTCTAATATGCAAGGTGTCTTACCCCCATAAGACAGACGATCTGGTAGGCTACTGTTGGGGTGAGTGTGGCGATGTGCTTCATGGTGATGCCTTCCATGTCGACGATGACCGTACTGCCGAGCATTTGATTCTAAACATACATATTCTAATATGCAAGGTGTCTTACCCCCATAAGACAGACGATCTGGTAGGCTACGGTGGGGGTGAGTGTGGCGATGTGCTTCATGGTGATGCCTTCCATGTCGACGATGACCGTACCGCCGAGCACTTGATTCTAAACATACATATTTTAATATGCAAGGTGTCTTACCCCCATAAGACAGACAATCTGGTAGGCTACTGTTGGGGTGAGTGTGGCGATGTGCTTCATGGTGATGCCTTCCATGTCGACGATGACCGTACCGCCGAGCACTTGATTCTAAACAAACATATTCTAATATGCAAGGTGTCTTACCCCCATAAGACAGACGATCTGGTAGGCTACGGTGGGGGTGAGTGTGGCGATGTGCTTCATGGTGATGCCTTCCATATCGACGATGACCGTGCCGCCGAGCACTTGATTCTTTGGTGAGCGCAGACCTATCTCCATCATGGCCATCCCGACCTTGACCAAGTCCTCGACGGGGTAGTCGTCAGGGTCCCAGGTTCCTGGAAGAATGGAATAAGCGTTACGGCCCGGCCACGAGTTTGCGCGAATCGGGTACTATTCTGGTTAGTTCGTCAGTTAGATTATCAAAAAAATATTGGACACGTATTTTTTATTTTGTGAATCAATCAAAATATGGTGAAGATGTAGTCCGTGAAAGTACCGCGTGACGTCACGTTATGATAAAAAGTGTAATATGACGTCACGCAGAACGTTAACGGGCTATAAATACCTTCATCATTTATTGGTTGATTGACAAAATAAGATACTTATATACGTAATACGTGTCCAATATTATTTGATAGTGTAACTGACGGACAAAAGTTATTTAGGAATTTCGCCTATTGCCTTGCGGCAAGCGATTATATGCATTGTGGCACTCTTTGGAGGAGGCCTATGTCCAGTATAAATTTCCAAAGATGGTTTGTTTGTGCTAACTATTTATTAACCCCCGACGGAAAAAGAGGGGGGTTATAAGTTTGACGTGTCTGTATGTCTGTGTGTCTGTCTGTCTCTGTGTGTGTATGTCTGTCTGTAGCATCGTAGCTCCTACACGAATAGACCGATTTGAATGCGGTTTTATTTAATCCGAGAGCTAACGTGATCGAGATGGTTCTTAGTTAGGTACGTTTCAACAAAATCGGTTAAGCAATTTTTGAGATATTGAACTTTGAAATGAAAATGTCGGGGGTTTATCAACTTTTGTAGGTTGTCTTTATTTATAATTTGACGACCAGTTTAGTCTAGGTTTTCTTTTCTAACGCTTTTAACGCCGAGAGCAACTAAAGGCGTCGCATGTTTTCATGCCGTGCCGACTGCGTCAAAATGACGAGCGGTTAGCCTAGTGGGTATGAAACTGAAGGTCCTGGGTTCGAATCCCGGAAAGGGCTTATATTTGTGTGATGAGCATGTATATTTGTTTATGTGTCTTGGATGTTTTCTATGTATTGTAAATACTTATTGACCGAGGTACCGAAGCGAATGAAGTTCTTGGGTAAAAATTCTTCAATGTCAGGCGTCTGTCCGTCTATTCTCCTCTACAGGCCGCGTTTTCAAGCAATTCTCGTGAAATTAGTGACCCGGATCATTAATTATAAAAAATATTTTAATCGATTCAATTTATCGGAATTCAAAAAAAAAATTTTTTCCGATTTGAAGCTCGCTGGTGTTACAACTCACAGAGCTGGTAGTATCTATGAAATATATCGTTGTCTAGTACCCCTAACACAAGCCTTATTGAGCTTACTATGATGTTTCTACGGTTTGTGTAATATTTTTTTTTCTTTAATTTTTTTTAATTGAGTTAGAACACAAATATAAAGGGTACACAAATAGTACCAATAGACATAAATTAAAAGACCTGGAGGTTCATTAATACATAAAAACTATGTTAACATAACAAAATAGGTACCTAATCATAAAGAAACAAAGCTAAAAAGATTTAAAAAATTTGAACTTAATAAATTCTTTAATATAATACTCGTACAATACCGGTCGTCGACGCAGTTGTCCCCTATTATATATTTATTTATCTTATCTTATCACTTGCTCTGAAAGTGCGCCTAAACGCAACATAAACATGGGAAGTCGTCTATGCCGGCATGGGGGTGCCGGGCAGAGCCAGCCCGTGCGGGAATGGATTTCAGGCCAAAATTCCCACACACTGTGCGAGAATTTAAATTTTTATGTAGGTATATATTTTTTCTCAAAAATGGCCCGCAAAATAAACATAACTCGCTACATATTGGAAGGTAAAGTGTAAAGTTTAAGGCCAGATCAAAATTAAAAAATAAAAAACATTGCAGGCCGCCTGGAATGTTACATATGAATTCCTTTATTTGTCGAGTACCAAACTTTTTAAAAAGTAGAAACTGGCATAATATAAAAGACGGCACAGGTCGTATTCAGCCAAATCAAGTCGTATTTTTCTGTTGCAAACGCGACATTTTTGTATGTGTCATAAAAAGATTGCGTTTTTCAGTGGAAAAATATACTTGCGATTCTGTTTAAAAAAAAATATGACGTTTAATTTTATTTAATTTGCATTATCCTCAATTTGTATTTAATAATAACGCTTGATTTAAATTTAGTCTTTTTTATCCCCCCGTTTTTGAGAAAAGCACTATATTAGCTTCAGCCGGAATGGCAATTGCAGGCTTCGTATTATAATTAAATCGCAAGCTCGTCCGTTTAAACAAAATACTCAGCCTGCAATTGCCTCCTTCCCGGCCACGGCAATAATGTACTATTATTTCCTTGCATAATGCATTGTAAAATATCGTATGATACACGTGCGGATAGATAAACTTTCCGCACTTGTATCATTAATAACTATTACTATTATTTACGGCTTGTAAGAACGGTACGGTACGGTTCACAAATGGTCGGCTGAGTGTGTCGTCGATGGTACACTAAGTTTAGTGTTAGTAAATTAAGTAGGTAATTTAGTAAGTAGGTAAACACAACAATGTTTGACTTTTGGAAGGGAGCGCACATTCGCCGACAAACTGTCCTCAGTTTGGCGAATCAGGAAGGAATGTACTTGCCATTGTTGTTTTTTTGAGAATAAATAAATAAAAAAATAATAATAATAATTGTGGCGAGCTGTTGGGGAGTAACGACCCCACGGACCCGAGTGCTCCCGAGAGTCGGTCAGGGCCTCCGTCTCCGGCGTGTCTTCGTCGGTCGGAGTGGAATCCCAAGGGAGCCCGCAGGACTCTCAGCTCTGGCTTGCCTTCATTGGCCGTCCAGAGAGGAGTCGTCAGAGCTATATGCTCCAGGGGTGGAAGTGTTAAAGGGCATAACGCCGCGAGTAACTTCGGAGAAAGCGCAGCACCACCTCTCGACACCCCTGAGCCGCTCACCCGGTGTTGCTCCTGGCCGTCTGTACGACGACGCTTTCAGGGGCCCATCTAATGAGCGGCTAGTCACCGCCTGCCTCGATAACTTTGTGTACAACAATGTTATGGTAGGTGTCCGGACCTTTTTGCAATAGCCCAGTTTCATAATCCACCCAAATTTCATCACCATAGAACCCGTTCTCTATCCATATAACCCACAGTAGCCCCAACGCCTGTTGGAACCGGTTCACGGGTATCTACCGATGTACCCGTGAATGGGTTCTAGCAGGTGTATTACATCACATTAAACTTCGTCTCCAAAGGGCCTCTACGTGTTGGATCTATATCCCCACGCACGCCTTCCAAAGGACCGGGCTTTGTCCCGTGAATTTAAACAGGAGATACATAATAATAATGAATTACATCACATTAAACTTCGTCTCCAAAGGGCATCTACGTGTTGGATCTATATCCCCACGCACGCCTTCCAAAGGACCGGGTTTTGTCCCGTGAATTTAAACAGGAGATACATAATAATAACAAATGCATTGAGAACATTCGCGGAAAGTCGGAGATCGATCGCGTGACCTCTGGGTACGGTCACCCACTCGCACTAGGCTAACCGGTTCGTTACGTTACATCACGTTATGCATAACCGACCAATATACGTTCTTGACTTGATCGAGCATTACCACATATGTATATACTAGGTGCGCGCGGGCACCTTTACATGTAGGTACTTATGATTAGTACATTTTGATGGTTAGTTAGATGATGAATAAGTAACGATCGAATGTAGTTTGAATAGATTTTGAATGGCGAATGATTTGACATATGAGCCAGAAGTAGTTTAGAAGAAAACAGAAGATAAGGATAGGAGAAGATACCATAGGCTACTCCCTCGCTTTGCCTGTATGAAAATGATGGACTCCTTCCTACGTCCTTAACTATGGTACCGAAAACACTAATTGCCTAACTCCAAAACGTATGACCTAGGCGCTAGATTGCGACTGCTAAATGGTCAATGCCATTTACATTCCAAATTTCAAGATATAATAAATATGCACCATCGCATTCTGTTACTAACTTAGTGTATTGATACTAACAATATATAGGGCAGGTCAAAAGTACAGTGTTTACAAGTCCAAGGTTCTCGCAACGAAATTTACTTGTTTCTGAAACATTAGAAACTGTTGCGGTAAACTCTACTGTTTTTCGTCATGTTTCTGTGCTCCCCACTGGCGGTGGGGCGCAAAACAATTCAGTTTGCATCGTTTTTTTCCTGTCGGTCTCACATTGAACTTCAATACTCAATACTCAATAATTTATTGCATTCCACAATGTTAGACTTCAACAACTTCAACTCAACTCTTCTTGGTGTTCAACTTCATCATCATCATCATCATTTTATCAGCCGAAAGACACACACATCACTTTGAACTTGATTACAAATATTACAATTTATGTCTGTAAGCTACGGTAGCCTAGTGGTTTAGGCATGCAGCGGTCAAGCGGCGGTCGTGGGTTCGAATCCCGGCTCGTACCAATGAGTCTTTCGGAACTAATGTACGGAATATTTACCGTTAGTTTTTCGGTGAAGGAAAACATCGTGATCTAGGTTTCCCTCTGGGTTGGAAGGTCAGATGGCAGTCGCTTTCGTAAACTAGTGCCTATGCCAAATCTTGGGATTAGGTGTCAAAGCGGACCCCGGGGCCCTTTGGGGCTTAACC
The DNA here is from genome assembly GCA_963854355.1 of Epinotia brunnichana. NCBI lineage: Eukaryota > Metazoa > Arthropoda > Insecta > Lepidoptera > Tortricidae > Epinotia > Epinotia brunnichana. Next base: position 25,838,714 of record OY977951.1, on the reverse strand, counting down.
GGGAATAGCGCTAGGAGGATGATGATGTCTATTGCAGTGCAGGGACTAGACTATTCTCTATTTTCATACTGTACAAAAACATAGTTTTCCGTTTGTCAGTGGTAGGTCTCCTTCCAAGCAGTAAGTACCAATGGTTCCTCCAGGCGTTTTCGGCCCGTCTACGTCAATCGAAGGACCACCATGTAACCACCATGGAAGCCACCATCATGGAAGGAAAGATAGAAGGAAGACGAGGCAGGGAAAGACCGCGGCGCAGTTATATGGACCAAATAAAGGAAAAGCTGGTGTCGTGTCGTATCAGCGAATCAAAGGGCTGGCGTACGACAGAGATAACTGGAAAATACTCCACCTACTAGAGGATAACTCTTAGTTTGTGATGACATCAATCGAACTCTTTTTTCTGTCTTTGCTATCCATTCCATCCATATGTTCATGTTAATTATGTCAGAATAAATACCGTTCTGCTGACATTTCATCCGACATCAGGTTTTTTTCCTGAATCCAAGTCTAGAAGTTCTTTAAAATGAACTCACAATACCAGGGTATCATAAGAAGCTAGTACACACCAAACCTGAGAATGGTCACGCGGCCCACTCCGGGCCGGTCGTCCATGCAGCCCTCGTAAGCAGTGCCCACCTTCGCCAGCCCCCAGAGGTCAACGCCCTGGTACAGGTCCGGGTATTGCTCTCGGAACCTGCAGTATCGCACCAACTGAGAACAAATATTAAATACAATACGAAACAATACAAATACTCTTTTCACGCCACGTACTTTTGTAAAGGTATGATTACAACCATATTTTAGTGCCCAGGATAGGGCACGAACGGGATGGTCTGACACCATCAAGAAGGCGGAAGTGGACTACTTGTGGTCCAAAGTAGTCCAAACGGCCTATGACCGCACCCTGTGGAGATGGATCGTATGTGGTCGCGATCCTCAGCAGTGAGGGAACGAGGATCAAGAAGAAGTTATATGTTCTGTGTTTCAGCCATACCTGTTTATGCGCGCGCGGCACTATGAACCTGCGTGCGCGCAGGAACCGCAACAGAAACGCGTCGTCCAGTCGCCACGGTGTGCACTCGCCGCGCTCTGGAATGTATATATTTCGTTTTGTATAATTTTAATTACCACGCCCTTCTGTAAGAACCTGTCAAAATAACCCAAGCGAAAAACTAACTCATAGTCAGAGCACAAAGTCGTTTTTTGTTTGCGTTCGTTTGATTAAATTTACTGACAGTTAAGGAGGATGGATAACCAGCGCAAGTCTTTAAAAAAAATTGGAAAAACTGAATCGTCATAAAATATCTAAACAATTATTTAACTGCTCTCAAAATTTTACGAGAATCGGTTGAGCAATGCGACCTGGAGAGTAGAACAGCTGGACAGCGAGAAATCCGGATATCCGGACAATCGAAAGAGTTTTGGGTCTAGCTGAAACTGAGAACTTCGTCGCTTCGGTCGCTCGTTCAATTAACAGAACTTAATTGCAATAACACGCTTCTCTTCACATGCAAAGTAGGGGAAGGTTGCTATCATTGGACCGGCGCTTTGATTGGCCATCTAAATATTTTAAACTCTACGCATGCTACGTAGAGTCTACGTAGCATGCGTAGAGTTTAAAATATTTAGATGGTCGAATCAAAGTACCGGTCCAATGATAGCAACCTTCCCCTATTCATATTTAATACTTTAATCATACTGATTAAATCTGTTCTGCCTCCATCCGCGCTAGCCCTCTATCTCCATTACGCCTAGTTATACAACGCTTTACATAAAGTTCACCGCAGTCTTAATACGGCTTGTATTAGCATTACACGGAACTTAAGTTATGCAACCCTGGTAGCCGCAGCTTCTCAGTGGACTGAGTAAGTTATAACCACATCCACAGAATAATAGTTAGAAGCAATGAAATGACGCGTAGTTATATTACAGTGTCCAAGAGGCAACGGATGCCTCGCAGCTCGCAGCCGATTGAAACAGCATTTCATTTGTATAAACAGCGTCCACACATTCAGGCAACCGCTGTTTCAATCGGCTCAGTTCCGGTTGCACCGCCCTGTGTCCACAAAACTTCCGGGTAGGGATACGAGGCTGGCAATCCCTTTTCAAGCAGAACAGGTATGTAAAGTGCTTTCCTCGCACATGCAATGAAATAAAAGAATACTCCAAGTTTTTTTAATGGCTTAATACCACGATGTAGTGTTATGAATTGATACCGAATTAAAAGAAAGTCGCTTTGCAGGCCTACCCCTAAAAGTTTGTATAAATTCTGTCTTTATAAACCTCTCGTCTTGCCGCGCCGGAAACGTGATACGTCGAAGCCTATTATAAAGGTCACAATCACAACACAACATCAATACTTCATTGCATGTTTGAGAAATAGTAGATTGTACAACAAGGGCATAAAACGAGCAAAGCAGTGTGTATAAATTAGCCATTTAACCCCTCGACTTAACTATCCACCCTCGCCAGTGGCTCGGGTGGATATAAACGTCTCAGGTTAAATGGCTAATTTATGCCCAAGTTATACACACTGCTTTTGACTTCGATTTCGAGAAAATAACAAATAATTGCAAAATAAAATAAAATATTAGCTCATTCCTGTCACTTAACTTTTTAAAGTAAGTATTTATTTTTAATTTTCGACACTAGCGATATTAGACTGAGGTAAGTACTTCATACTGCCAAGTAATTTAATGGTTCAATATATTTTAAAATAATAATTGACTCCTATTTTATCTGGTTTTATTTATTTAGTAATGGAAAACATGGATGTGAAATTTATTAAAGCAAATCAAATCAAATGACAAGTTTATTCCACGAAGTTTTATTGTGTGTGTGGCTGTTAGGCCCGATTATCTTAGTATTTAAAACAATTTTACTTTGTGCACTAGATCATAAAAGTGGCATTTTGTGCAGCATACATCCAGCACAAAGGCGAACTTTGCGAGCATGAGGAGTGAAAAGATTTTTTCACACCTTTCATTCAGAAAAGTAAGTTTTGGTCTTCGAAGAGAAGGAGCAAAATGCAACTTTTCTGTTCAAACTATTCTTTTTATTTATTCTTTGGCATGTAGCATTTACCCAATGTGCCAATTGAACACAGATCTTAATAAAATAATCGATTGTAATTTCATCGTAACATATTTTTTTTACATTTTTTTTTATATTTATTTCGGGTTTTTGCATATTTTTTTTCTCATGGTCGGTGTGAAAAGTTGCATGTGTCACTCAGGAGTAAAATTATCTTAGTCTTTGGCGTAAACACTTGAATCCCTCACTACGCTCAGGATCCTACGTTAGAATCCCTCGCTACGCTCAGGATTCAATACACCACCCTCGCCGTAAATATACTATTTTGCTCCCTTTTGACACAAATAAGTATTTCTCACTTTATCTTTACTAGTATAGAACCACTGTCTAGTGGAGGACATTGAATCCGATGATTTATGCAAAAAAGTCTTATTGCCATATAAGAGTAACACATGTTTCAAGCTCAATAAGTAACTACTAACTAGTTTGTCATCAACGCACGTCACCAATTTATGCTAAACTTTGGCCCAAACCGAGTTTCTAAGTAAGAAACATCCCCACCGTGGCAAAGGACTACATTCACAACTTAGAAAAGTTGAAAAACTCCCAAAATTTTCTTCAATATCTCTAAACCGGCTAAACCGATTTTGTTGAAACGTAGCTAAGAATCATCTAATCACGTCCGCTTTCGGACCGCATTAAAATCGGTCCATTCGTTTATGAGCTACGATGCCACAGGCAGACACACAGACACATATTGACACAGACACGTCAAACTTATAACATCCCTCTTTTCGCGTCGAGGCCGTCGGGGGTTAACCCTTATTTGATGATGTATGACACAGTATACACATTTTTTGATGTGCTTTTTGTATTTTTTTATGCACATTTTTTTTTGCTCTTCAAGTCGCAAACGAGGCTTGAACTCACGATTTTTTTTAATTTTGCCAAATAAAGGGTTAACAATCATAATAATGACAGAGACATCAAAGTAGGGATTTTGTAAAAGGCCCTGAATTACAGCATGGATACTACACGACCTCCAACATAATTACAACTCAGAAAAGTGGAAAACCCCCCGATATTTTCTATTCAAAGTTCAATATCTCAAAAACGGCTCAACCGATTTTGTTGAAACGTAGCTAGACCATCTCGATCACGTCAGCTTTCAGATAAAAAAAACTGCATTCAATTCGGCCCTTTCGTTTAGGAGCTACGATGCCACAGACAGACACACACACAGACAGACAGACACACAAAAACGTCAAACATATAACACCCCTCTTTTTCCGTCGGGGGATAAAAAGGGGACACGGCGCGGACTATAATATTACGTTCGCGAGGAGCGGCTATCCGTCTGTATCTAATTAGAACACTTAGAAAGAGACGGGGACTTTATCTCGCGAGGCGTGTACGATTCATATTTATTTGGGTATACGTAGAAAACCGGTCCATTAATTTCTATGATTAGTATTCATTAACTATTGATTCTACTGTTACAATGTGAGTTCTAATGTTTAAGATTAAATCTTACTGTGCTTGTCTTCAAATTTTGAAGACAAGCATAGTACGAGTATACCCAAGAGCAATGAAAATGAGCATTGCGATAGTTAAAGCAATAACGCGTATTTTCAGGATGGCCCGCGGTATTTTTGCGCCCTGTGCCACCCGAACTGAGCCAACTTGGACTGGGGCGGAAATTAAAAAAAAATATGAAAAAAATACAAACTTGGATACTGCAACATAGCGTCATTGCTCTGAATATGTAGGTCTATGCGTAACAATTCCACTTTTTATCTGTAATTTATTAAGTAAACACCTTAAGGCGATGTGAGCTCAGAAAACGGATTTTTAAAAATTCCTATTGGATTGGAGTATAATACGGCTGCCTTAAATTTAATTAGCAATTTTGAAGCCTTTCTCGAGGGACAACAGCTATTCGAATCCTGAGTTTTTGACTTTCGCTCGATAGAAAAGAATCACGAACTTAGGTCTAAAATACACTTCAAAAATTTGCAACAAATTATGCACAACAGCTACACATATTAAAATTGGTTCTATAAAATCGGCAATATCATGTTTGAGGGAACTTAGTTATTACTTTTTAGGGTTCCGTAGCCAAATGGCAAAAAACGGAACCCTTATAGATTCGTCATGTCCGTCCGTCTGTCTGTCTGTCCGTCCGTATGTCACAGCCACTGTATTCCGAAACTATAAGAGCTATACTGTTGAAACTTAGTAAGTAGATGTATTCTGTGAACCGCATTAAGATTTTCACAGAAAAATCGAAAAAAAACATTAAGTTTTACGGGTCCCCATACTCAGAACTGAAACTCAAAATTTTTTTTTTATATCAAACCCATACGTGTGGGGTATCTATGGATAGGTCTTCAAAAATGATATTGAGGTTTCTAACATCATTTTTTTCTAAACTGAATAGTTTGCGCGAGAGACACTTCCAAAGTGGTAAAATGTGTCCCCCCCCCTGTAACTTCTAAAATAAGAGAATGATAAAACTAAAAAAAATATATAATGTACATTACCATGTAAACTTCCACCGAAAATTGGTTTGAACGAGATCTAATAAGTAGTTTTTTTTAATACGTCATAAATCGTAAACCGCAATTTATTTCACGGAACCCTTCATGTGCGAGTCCGACTCGCACTTGGCCACTTTTTTATTTATTAAAACGCTCAAAAAATTAAAAAAAAAATGATATCCGCGCTTCCGAACACGCACTTCCATCTTGCTCACGCTTATGCTCAGTGAGAGGGAGAGAAGACCACGAACCTACGTCGCCTTAACTTAAAACCCATTGCTCACCGAATATAATATCCCTGAGCTCCTGGATGGCTGCGGCCCTGGTATCTATATCCTCATTGCACAGCTCTCGCGACAGCTCCAGGAGTTCTGGGTGTTCGTCCGTGTTCAGTTCGGCCTCGAAGCCTATTTCTATGAAGCTGTCGAACATCATGCGGCTCTGGTAGCTCCAATCCTGGAAATAGGATAAAGTGTGGGTTTAGGCTCGAACGAATCCACATGTGAAATGTTATGTATAAGTAGTTAACGGATTAACTAGGTGTGCCCGCGGTTCTGCCCGCGTGGGATTCGGTCTGTGCTTATTCCCCTTCCACCCCCAGGGAGGGATTTCTAAATATAAAGTAGCCAACGTCCAACTCCAGGGCTTTTAAGCTTTTTAAGAAAGAAAGAAAGAAAACATTTATTCGTGGATAAAACAATGGGTGTAAAAAACAAAACACAGAACGTAAAAATAGCAGGGTCCACGAAAAGGCCCCGACTCAGCATGGTGCTAACCTAGAAGGCCAGCGCTGGTCTTCCGTCGGAACCTTTACATGAGTTACCTCCTGGAAGGCAGCTGGAAGGAAAGGATTTACGTAGGTATTAAAGTAGTACCAGTAATTTAGGCGTGAAAAGGTAGTAAAACATACATCAACAGTTGAAGACAGACCGATTCGCATTTATAACACAAACGAATAACGAAGAAGTATGGATTAGAACTACTGCACCAGTATCATATTGATAACATTTTGCTTAACAGCGGCAGCGGTTGCGAGTGAAGTCCTTACATTCGTCGGTAAATTCAATTCAATTCATTTATTCATCCACCGACTGGGATCATGTTTGTTAGTAGATACTTAATAATTACTTTAAAAACATAGTTTAAACCAACTTCAATTCAGTACTTCGCCAAGCCACATAGGTACATGAAAATTTCCACTTTTCCTTTCCAATTTACCACATGCACTGCTTTCAGAGAGCAAATGCGTTGATTATTACAGAAAAAACCCAAGTCGCTATATGTGGACTGATAATATTTGAGGAGTTCCGTCGATTCCTAAGAGATCTGACTTCATGAGTTGCTACTTCAACGGAATCATGTCAGAATATTTGACGAACTACATCTTTGAGGAGTTCCATAAGTCATCTGTGGTCTACAGTATCAGTTCCACTTCACCAAAATTGCGATTTCCGAAGGTAGTACACGAATTATAATAGAAAATAGCGAAATTACTACATGCGTGCCTATAAAATTCGAGGGTTGCCCTCAATTTCCCTGGGATCCCATCATTAGATCCTGATTTGGTGACAATGGGACCACCTCGGAAGTATACTCTTTCGAATAAAAAAAGAATTTTAGAAATCGGTCCACAATTGACGGAGAAATCGGTGAACATACATAAAAAAAAAACATACATACAGTGGAACATATACATATAACCTCCTCCTTTTTTGAAGTCGGTTAAGAATAGGTTTAGTGGTTACATTAATGATAATAACTTAAAATATATATTTTACATGCTTAGGTATTTATGTGCACCATACAGCAGTGCTTCAAATATGCACAATCAAGGCGTTCAGCAACCATTCTCAGGATGTTGTTAGGACTGGCCCGGATCCTGCGTACCAGGGATGAACACCGTTTTCGCATCGTAGCATGGAATGGAAACAGTCAACCCTCGCCTCTGCGAACATCCCCGAAGCACTGCAGTAGCGTAGCGGGGCAGTCCCATCAACATCCTGAATGCATCTTATCTTATCTTACCTAGGTGAGGGCCCTTTCGGATGCACTTCGACCCAGTGGGATCTTTTCTGCATCCTGAAGGCATTATTGAACTGAACTTTGAGAGCATTGTATGCTTTTTGATTGTGGGTACGTAGAAGTAATTTCTTTACTTTATTCTAAAAAAAATGGACAGTATTTCAAGCATTTCCTAAGTCCATGATTCATATGGTCAACAAGTCAACTAATTACTGAAAATTGCCGTTTACCCAATGGCGCTTAATAATCATTAAAAGCTGCGCCATTACTGATAGTCGATAAGAATGATAATTTACAAGTTTTAATCTTGTATGTGAGTTCTGTGACGCAAATTGCCATTCGACAACAGGTAATGTTAAGATTTAACCTTCCGCGCGGTTTTAAAACGTTACATTATGATACTTAACATCTGGTAACCTTGCATACAGTACAGATACAATAAATGTATATATATATATAACTTGCATATGTCACTTGTCGACATCGTTTGAACAAACAATATATATGTTATTGTCTATTTAGCTCGAACAAAATATAGGCCAAGATGAAGGTGAGGTCCTGTGTGCCACCCGCATCCAGCGGACTCCCGCGACCTTTACCAAGTCGTCAGTCCATGAACTTTGGGGGGGGTCAACCCACGCTGCGTCTTCCGGTTCGTGGTCGCCACTCGATAACCTTTCCGCCCCAATGGCCATCGATTCTGCGTGTAATGTGCCCCGCCCACTGCCACACTTAAGTTTAGCGATTCGGAGGGCTATACCGCTTACCATATGGTTATAAATCAGGTAAAATAATTTAAAGACCTCATTGTGTTTGACTTTGAAGTCGCTCAAGACGGTATGCCAGGCAATCTCACTTGTTGCCACGAGTAACCTAGGCTCCCGCGCACCATTCATCCGATAGGGACGTTGAGGTTGTCCCCATCTCTGAAGTATATAAAAAAAAAACAAACAGTTTAATAGATTTTTAAGCCTTTGTAAATAAGTTAGAACTTTGATTTTTTTAAAGTAGTTACTATTAGATATATTATATTCAACCTCCAAATTTCAAAGACATCGAACCCTGGGATTAGCTAAAAAAAAAACAGAACCAAGGTGGGGGTAGGGAGCAATACGTAGAAATAGAATATACCGATACAAACAGTAGTAGAAGCAGCAACATTAGATCAGATAAGACAGAAATCAATGCTTTTATTCCACAAGGAAGTGTAATTGGATGTCTCTTGAACGACCTGCCAAAAATCATGGACATACCATGCACTCTATTTGCAGACGATATATCTCTACTAATAACATGTAAAAATACCACAAACATAAACGAAAAAATTAAACAAATATTATATGATATTACAAGCTGGATGGACGATCACCAACTAGAACTTAATTTCACTAAAACTAAAATAATGACTTTCCGACCCTATCAAAAACAACCTTTAAACATCGACTTTTACTATAAAAACACACAAATCGAAACAGTACAAGAATTTCCACAACTAGGTTTAGTCATAGACACACATTTAAACTGGAAAGCACATGTCAACAAAATTAGGAATAAATTGTCAAGCTTCATTTATGCATTTCGTGAAATAAAGAAAACTACTGACCAGCAAACTGCGCTAACTACTTATTATGCGTATGCATACGCATGGTTAAAGTATGGTATCATTTTGTGGGGAAACAGTACGGACGCCCCAGATCTGTTCATACTACAAAAAAAACTCGTTCGAATCCTAGTGAATATCAAAAATACGGATACATGTAAGCCACATTTCCGAGAACACAATTTACTCACTCTACCAGGAATTTATATCTTAGAAATCTGTAAATTTACAAAAAAATACATAGATATGTTTAAAAAACGTGAAGAAGTGACATCTAGATCCCACTTAGTCAGGCGTAAAAACATGCTAATACTGCCTCTGTCAAAACTAACAATGCACTCAAAGAGTACCTACGTTATGTCAATAAAAATCTTCAACAAATTGCCGGATGAAATAAGAAACGAAAAGCTAGATGTAGCTTTCCTTAAACGTTTAAAAAAACTGATGGTCTCAAAATGCTATTATACAGTCGCGGAATACTTCAACGACAAATTAGTATAAGTACATTATTATTTTTGTTGTATTTTAGACTATATGCAAATGTTATGGAATTCAAATTTTTTTCCCTCTTATTAAATTTAAATTTAAGTTAAATTTTTACGTGCTTTAAAGCAAAAATTTTAGGGTTATAAATTTAGGATAGGTACGTTATAAGTACTTTTGTGAATTGTTATATTATATAAATTATGCTACGCCCTTACAGGGTTACCATGTATTACCTTACCTTGTTTGTAACACCTTTGTAACCATGGTTTCTGCATTAAATAAACTAAACTAAACTACTTAAACTAAACTAAACGGTTTTAATCTGCAAAAAAATGAACAGGCCGATGAACATTAGCTTATTTTAGGTTTGATAAAAATAATGATTTAAAAACCCCAGTAGTTTTGAAGCAATAGCAAACTTTTAAGTTGTAAAAGGACACTTTAAAAAAATTTTTTGACATAGGTTGAAGTCTCCTGTTGGAAACTCAAAGGTTTAGGATCAGGTTTATTCAATAACTAGTTTTATCGTACTCCTTTCTATCGTAGCTCCATACAAACTTTAATCTCCTTAGGGGATAATTTCCGCTCTAAAAACTATCCTTTGTTCTTCCCAGGGTCTCAAACTATCTCTATAGGTACAGTCAGCGTCATAAATATGTATACATTTACGAAAGTATGTCAGTGGAATAAAGCTGAAAATTGGATGCATATATTTGGAGCTGACAGTACACCTCAAACCGGTTCAGTGGTTTAAGCGTGAAAAGACAGACATACAGACTGAGTCACATTTATAACATTAGCATGGATAGTAGGTATGGATGAAACATTGAAAAATAAAATGTATTTTTGACAGATTTAGTCAGCTCACTTTTTTTTTCTTAGCCTGTTTGGGTGTCCCAATGCTGGGCAAAGGCTTCCCCTATTTTTCTCCACTTGGCCCTATTGCTGGCATGCTCTCACCAATCCAAGCAGAACGCGTCCAAATCGTCCCGCCAGCTCACTTATAAGTGCAAAAATCAATAGTCCTGGCGGTACGCAAAAGAAAGTTGCAAATGGTGTTAAAAGCACTCCCGGATTAGTTTTTTATTTTTTGTTATAATAATATAAAATAGTGCCCATATTTTTTTTATACAACGACGGTGGCATACAAGGTGCCTGATGTTAAGCAGTTACCGTAGCCTATGGACACTTGTGACTCCAGAAGAATCACAAGTGCGTTGCCGACCCTTTATTCACTTGAGTATTCGTTGTGTTGGCAGATAGAGACATGCAGGTCTCTCACTCCCAACACAGCAAACCCTAGGGAGCTCTGGCGACCTTACTCACCACCAGGAACACAACACCACATAGATACTTCATAGCATGCAATAATATAGCAACACTACAAAGCAGTGGTATATGGCTGCGGTATTCTGTAAGGTGGAGGTACTTCCCCAGATGAGCTGCTCCACATACGAGCGAGATAACATGCCGCTGTGCCCTACCTCTCTTATAATTTTATCTACCACACTGGTGTCATCCCACAGCACATACCTCCATAAACCCATGTCATTGCCGCCATACTCTTTTATTGTTATGCAGCCATCTTAAACAATTGCAGGATAATCCGATTTTTGTTACGATATACAACTACGTTACTCACCAACTCAGTCATTCAAAAACATAGTTCAGACGACAATCAATCCCAAGAGATATGTACAAGAAATGTGATACGCTGCATGAACATGGGATATATTAAATATGCACTTGGCTTCGGCCCGTGCATTCATTACATGAGTATTAATATACTGAGAAAAGGAAAGAACGATAATTGTGTAGTAAATTCAGTGATCGGATCTAGGATGCTGAACGACCTCAAACGTTATGGTTATCGTGGATGTGTCTCGGATTTCCCGGCAGTTTGGGAAATGGGCTATTGTAAATTAAAAAATACGTCACTTAATATTTGGACACTTAAAGAACACTAGAATTGTCTAATTATTATTATTTGTCGATATGTTGAGAATGTGATAAGCAGGGCTCGATTTGAATGACAATGTCAGTCAAGACATTATATACTGCTCATTTCAAGTGGCCATTTCATTTAATAAAAGAGGTTGATAAGTGGTAATTGTTTACGAATATACTATTAGAAGGCATTTTATGTGCGGTGCAGTGCAACGTCATCGGCACTAAAAGTTCGAGCCCTGGTGATAAGATTAACAAAATGGTGAAACTAATAACTAATAAAAATGATTACTTTTACTTGTATACCCTGGTAAATATACAAGAATAATAAAAAGACATAAAAGATAAGATATACAAGTTACGTTCAGTTATTCTATTCTATGCAGTAGGTACTGTAAACATTTTTGTTGTTTTTACATTTTCTGTAAATTTTATACTGTAAACTACTTAAAATTAAAAGTTATTTACCTTTTTGTAAAGGTAGGTAACAAAAAAAGTCGCGGGATTGTAAGTCATATCCATCTTAATATTACGGACTTAAACCCCGGGAAATTGCATCCTAGATCCGATCACTGGTAGTAATACTACTTGGCTTCAGCCCGTAGATGACATTAATTACCAGCAGCTCATGCTGAGAAATAAAAACCCAACGAAAAATAATAATAATCATCATTTATTTTCAGATACCTAAAGAAGGCATAGTTTGTAAATGTCTTACAAAAAGTTTAAAAATTAAATGTTAGTAGTAATTATTATATGCTTTTTTTTTTTATATTTCTTGCAATCTGTTTCGTTCGAACATTCAGCATAGGGTTAAGAATTTCTCAATTTGTCTTGAAGGGCAGTCAGTCCAGCGACGTGCGCCCATTATGGATGATAATCCCTACAAGTCTTTAGGGGACTTTCTTTTTAGCATTTTGAATGTTGGATCGTAATTCATTAAGTGCATAGTCAGTATGTTTTGATGGTTGTCTAATTTATTCCTGTAGGATTTCATTGAGTGTTTAATCTCCTGCTAGATTAAATTAAATTAAAATTATAGTTATAATACGGGTTATAATAGGTACTGTAACAGAACTGTGCAGCGCGCAGATTTCGCTCCATTGTCAGGCAATCGTCTCGCATGACATCGACATTTTTTTTGCCGGCGAGCGATTAAAAGAAATTAGCTTATTTCTTGGTAATTACCTTCCTGGAGATTAATGTAGTTGTAGTTACGTGTTCGTAATTAATCAAACATGTTGCCGTGAGGTTAAAGTGCTTCCTGTGTTGTTTGTCGTTTTTTGTTTCGTTCAAATAGTATATTGCTGGGTTTTATGTCTTACTAGCTTTTGCCCGCGACTTCGTCCGCGCGGAACTCGTTTATATCGTAACTTTCTCCCCCCTTTTCACCCCTTTAGGTGATGAATTTCCAGATAAAAACTATCTTTAGTAAGGACTCTTTGGGAAGGCCCCGGAATTCAAAGTATCTCTATACCAAATTTCATCTCATACGGTTCAGCGGTTTAAGCATGAAAAGGAAACAGACAGACAGAGTTACTTTCGCATTTGAAATATTAGTATGGATCATATGAAGGAAAGGGTATAAGTGCATGTAGGCTTTTTTCAGTATTATTTTGCATATTTTCATATCACACGGCCGTAAGGACCTTTTCTACTAAACCGTAGGATTAAATTAACTGACTTGTAATTTAAACATTTTATATTAAAAATAAAAATACTTCAACAAGTTTTCAAAATAGCCATAATAAAACGTCCTTTTTACCCCGTTTTAGAAAACATCTTCAAAACTAAGGCCGCCATAAGGTACCTTTACCCTTGGAACGTCACATACATATATTTACTTATGTAATGTTCCTATTCCCCAGGACTCCCAACTACCGCTATACCGTAAATGTGTTCCATCCAAATTTTCACCCCCTATTTCACCTCCTTAGAGGATGATTTTCGGGATAAAAACTATCCGTTTTCATTCTCCAGGACTCAAACTATTTTTCAACCAAATTTCATCAAAATGGGTCACAAACAAATTTTCACCCCCATTTCAGGAGTAAACTATCCTATGTCCTTCCCCAAGACTCCAACTCGCTATACCGTAAATGGGTTCCATCCAAATTTTCATACCCCATTTCACCCCCTTAGGAGATGATTTCTAGACTAAAAATTATTTTAAGTCCTTCCCCAGGACTCTGAACCATCTCCATACCAAATTTTATCTAAATCGGTTCTATTCAAATTTTCACCCCTCATTTCACCCCCTCAAGAGATGATTTAGGATAAAAACTATGCATTGTCCTTCCCTGGGACTCCTTCTATCTCTATACCAAATTATAACTAAATGGGATTCATCCACATTTTCATCCCTATTTCATCCCCTTGGGGGATGATTTTCGGGATTCAAACTATCCATTGTCATTCTCCGGGACTCAAACTATATCTATACCAATTTTGATCTAAACGGAGTCCATTCAAAATTTCACCCCCCAATTCACCCCCTCAGGGAAAGATTTCCGAAATAAAAACTATCCAATGTCCTTCCCCAGAACTTAAACTACCTCTAAACCAAATTTTATCAAAATGGGTTGCATCCAATTTTTCACCTCCCCATTATACCCCCTAAAGGGAAGATTTTCGGGATAAAACCTATTCTTTGACCTTTCTTGTGACTTAAACTAATTATATACCAAATTTTATCCAAATCGGTGCAGCGGTTTAAGTAGCTCCATACAAATTTCCACCCCCCATTTCATCCCCTTAGGGTTAGATTTCCAGGATAAAGACTACCCTAAGTCCTTCCTCAGGACTCAAACTATCTCTATACCAAATTTCATCTTAATCAATTTAGCCGTTTTCACGTGATGCGCGGTCAAATAAACAGACAAACAGATAAACAGACAAACAGATAAACAGATAAACAGACAAACAGACAAACAGACAAAAATTCTAAAAACTGTTGGAACGTGTTCTGTTATCGATTTTAAGTATCCCTAGCCAATTTTTTTTCGAATATCTTCCATGTACAGACTTTCGACCCTCTTCAGCTTTATTATATGTATATATATGTAGATAGATATATACTTTTGTATCTACAGGGTGACTGGTAAAGCCTGTGCTAGACGGTTGCCATCACGCCCCTCCGACCGAGCGACCTTTGTCCGCACCAACCGTGTAGACAGTTGTTTGGAGCTAAATTTCATACTACAGCGGTCGGTGCCAACCACAAGGTCGCTCGGTTGGAGGCGCGTGTTGGCAACCGTCTAGCAGGGGCTTAATTCAACCTATTTCTTTAAAGGGTTTATACTAGAGCTAATTTGCAACAATTTACGTTCAGTCAATCAGGGTTTAAGGCTGCAAGGCGATTTTTTTTATACAAACTAAAAACGCGAATAACTCAGAAAAAAACTAGTTTCGACTCCTGAGGGGTAATCACGTAACATACAATTTAACTGTCAATTTTCCATATGAAAAGTGGCATTTAGACCTACCCGACGTTCGTACAATACGTTACGTGATCGACCTACTGGTTGACTGGACGTAAATTGTTGAAAATTAGCTCTAGTCTAACCCCTTTCAAGGAATAGATCGAATTACCAGTCACCCTGTATACTAACATTCATCATTATCATCATAATATCAGCCGAGAGACGTCAACTGCTGGACATTAATAGGCATCCCCCATAGAGTGCCATATTGACCAGTCCTGAGCCACCCGCATCCAGCGGACTCCCGCAACCTTTACCAGGTCATCAGACCTTGTCTACCCACGCTGCGCCATGAATATCAAGGGGAAAATTTTGTATGTTTGTAAGTAATGTTGGCGGTAATCTTCGGAATCACTGATCAGATTAATAAAACTCTTTCTGTGTATAGAATGGACTTTCTATATGGACAAAGGCTATATTTCATCCCGCGGGTTTGCCTGCGTTCTTTACCATCTGCGGAGTATAGAGCTAATAGTATAGAGATACGAGGCTGGGAATCCGTTTTCACGCCGAGGCATTTATAGTGCTTTTCTCAAACATCATCATCATCATTGTCAGCCCGTAATCGCCCACTGCTGAGCATAGGCCTCTCTTCGAGTACGCCACCCGTCCCTATCCTGAGCTAATCTTATCCAGAAGTGACCTGCGATCTTCCTAATATCGTCCAACCATCGAGCTGGTGGACGGCCGACGCTCCTTTTACCTAGAAGTGACCACCAATCTGACACCTTTTTGGTCCACCTACCATCATTCTGCCTGGCGAGGTGTCCTGCCCAGCTCCACTTGAGTTTGGTAATGGTATCTCCAACGTCACGCACCTTAGTGCGACGTCGGATCTCAACATTCCTCACTCGGTGTTGTAGTTTAATGCCGAGCATGGCGCGCTCCATGGCTCTCTGTGCTACTCGTATTTTGTGCACAGCCTCATTTGTTAGCGTCCATGTCTCGGCACCGTACGTCATGGTGGGCAGGACACATTGGTTAAAGAAGCGAGTCTTCAGGCATTGTGGAACATCGGTAGACTTGAGGATGTCGTCCAGTTTATTAAATTCTGCCCAACCCAGCTGTATTCTCCTAGAGATCTCCTTATGTTGATGCTCTTTGTCAAAAGATTAGAATATGTCCAAGATATACATATTGGTCGACCGACTCCAGTTTATTGTGTCCTACCGTTATGGTTGAATTCGAATTACCGGAGACGTTCGCCATAACTTTAGTCTTGGACATATTCATTGGACCTACTTGTAAAGAATCATGGTAAAGATCATGGATCATGCTTTGGAGATCCTCCAGGGTCTCGGCAAACAAAATAATATCGTCAGCGAACGTTAAGTGCGACAACAAGGCACATGCAATGAAATAAATAAATAAAAATCCTCAAATCAAACTAATTTCCATGGCTGAATGCCGTGAACATTAGTTTGATTTTTGCCATAAATAGTGGAATGAAAATTAAAAAGCTACTTTGCAAGCCTGAAAAGTTGTATAAAATCCCATTTCAGGCTGCCTCGAGATACTGCGCCGGAAAAGGATACTTCCGAGTCTATTATAAAATATAAGGAACGTAAAGAGAATATTTCATTGCATGTTTGAGAAAAATATCTTGTCGGTGTTTAAGCACAAATCAATGTAATGTGAATATATTAGTATCACCGACAATGTTTGCAAAAAAATGTTTTTAACGATGTGTTCTGAAGGATTTATGATTAGCAGGTGTATGTAGTTATGTAAATTTATGTTAGTGACAAAACCTTTGGTTAAGATTTTTTTTAATTACCTTTATGTGACCTAGCCTGATAAAAAAATACTCGTAAACAAATTTGAAAGATGCTCATGGATGCCCATTGTTCTGAGTTTATGAATAGACATTGTTAGCGAACGCGTGTCAAATTTTGCAAAAAAAAGTTTTTTTTTTTAGTAGCCTGTTTGGGTGTCCCACTGCTGGGCAAAGGCCTCCCCCATTTTCCTCCACTTGGTCCTATTGCTGGCATGCTCTCGCCCACCCAAGTAGAACGCGTCCAAATCGTCCTGCCATCTCCTTTTTGGTCTACCTCGGCTCCGATGACCGTCTTGCGGTTAAAAAAAAAAGTTATCGCAATGTAAAGTGTTCATTGAATAAGGAACTCTATTTATCTACCTTTACAATAGATTCCAAATTAGCTACGAGATAAAATACCACACACAGCGCCTTATATCATTTTGAATCTAATGAATAAGACGATAGAGTTCATTATACAATAAACATTTTATGTGGCTCTAACCTTTTTCTTGCAAAAAATGGCATGCGTCCGACCACACAGTCGTATTGTTAGACTTGAATGCTTTTGTTTTGTAAATAAGATAATTAACTTTAAAAACAAAGTTTTAACCGACTTCAATTCAGTACTTCGCCAAGCCACATGAACATTACCACATTTCTTTTGCAATTTACCACATGAACTGATTTCCGAGAGCAAATGCGTTGATTATTAGAGAAAATAAGTGTTCCGTTGGACCAATTTTGGTACGGAACACTAAAAAACCAAATCACTGTATGTGAGCCAATAATATTTGAGGACTTCCGTCGATTCCTCAAGGATCTCAGAATTATACCCTTGGCACTTCATTGTTTGCTATTACAACGAAATCTTATCAGAATCTGTGACGTACCTACTTTTATAGTTTGAAGTACATAATTGAGAAGTTCCACAAGCCATCTGTGGTCTTCATCATCATTTCCACCATCACCAATTTTATGATTTTCGGGTGTAAATACACGAGTTATAATATAAAATACCGAAATTACTACATGCGTGCCTAATATAGTTCCCTCAATTCCTCATGGTTCCCATCATTCAACTGGGGTTTTGAAAACAATGGGACTAATCTGGAAGCATATACTTTCAATTAAAAAAAGAATTGTACGAATCGGCTCGTAAATGACGGAGTTCTGAGGTAACAAACATTAAAAGAATTCATTAACAGAAGCTACCTGGTATGTTGCTTTTTGTTAAAATAAAAAAAAAAAAAAATAATTTTTCATACAAACTAAATCAATATTACAGTGTGGGAGGGCTCTAACACTTAATCTCAATTAACACAAAGTTAATTTTCACCTACGACAGCACTTGTCAACACGTAAATAAAATAAAGGACCATTCACACTGATTCGGTCATTAAATTGATTTATTGAATATCTGAAAAATAGTAAGAGTTAAGACACTAGTTTCTTAGAGAAATTAGTTCCATTTAACCTGAGGATTCTTCCCTTAAAGTTAACGGAAATAAAAAAAAACACGGTGTATATAGAAGGAGTGTACTGGGGCTCGGGCGATAAACTCTAGAAATCCAGCAGGAAGCCACTCAGAATCATATATCTGGGGTGTTCACAGGTCACTTCGGAGTCAAGGATCTCTTGCCCAAGATGGATATCGGATTGTTTAGACCTTAGAATGTGGGCCGAGGCTATGGAACAGTTACTGTGTGTATTTCATGCCTTTCTCAGACAAAGAAGGAGTTACTTTGGTAACTATCCACAACCTAAGGAATTCAAGGTGCTCGCGCTGAGCGACGTCATTCGGTTGAAATTATGGTGTGAATTGGAGAGTAGGCATAAAGGAGGGGGCAAATGCGCAAAAGATCCCACTGGGTCGAAGTGTATCCGAAAGGGCCTTCTTCTAGATAAGATAAGAATGATAACATCCTATAGAGACAAAAAAATGGTTCAATGGAATGTGAGTCAAATTTTAAAGCAACAGAGTTTATGATTCGTTTGATTTTAGAATGAAAACTCAAACTTTGGCTGTTGACTCTAATTTTATTATTACTCAAAAATAGAAGAATGAGTCGAATTAATTATAATTATCAAGTAGGTATCTCAAAAAATTACGAAACAACTACGTTTTTAAAGTTGCTTGTTAGAAAGAGAAAGCGCTCGTGGTCCGTGCGTTGCGGAAAAGGGACAGAATTTAACTAAACTTTTGACACGACAATTTATAACTTATTATTCATTCTTTTGTTTTATTTTTTTCTCAATTTGACAATATGTTTAATCCTTTTTAGGGTTCCGTAGCCAAATGGCAACAAACGGAACCCTTATAGATTCGTCATGTCTGTCTGTCTGTCTGTCTGTCCGTCCGTATGTCACAGCCACTTTTTTCCGAAACTATAAGAGCTATACTGTTGAAACTTGGGAAGTAGATGTATTCTGTAAACCGCATTAAGATTTTCACACAAATATAGAAAAAAAAACAATAAATTTTGGGGTTCCCCATACTTTGAACTGAAACTCAAAAAAAAATTTTTCATCATACCCATATATGTGTGGGGTATCTATAGATAGGTCTTCAAAAATGAGGTTGAGTTTTCTAACATCATTTTATTCTAAACTGAATAGTTTGCGCAAGAGACACTTCCAAAGTGGTAAAATGTGTGTCGTCCCCCCCCCTGTAACTTCTAAAATAAGAGAATGATAACACTAAAAAAAACATATGGTGTACATTACCATGCAAACTTCCAACGAAAATTGGTTTAAACGAGATCTAGTAAGTAGTTTTTTTTTAATACGTCATAAATCGTAAAAAGCAATTTATTTAACGGAACCCTTCATGTGCGAGTCCGACTCGCATTGGCCACCTTTTTTTTGTGAAGATTCAACACTATTTGTTGTCTACATTCCTATTATAGGTCCATAGTTAGATAGAAGACCAATTTATTTAATTTTAAGTATAAAAAGAACAGAAAAGTACGATGAAAACTTAGCTAACTTTGATAAGTTTAAGTACCTAGTTCATTTTACATATTATATTTTTGTATGCAGTCTCCCGAGGTTATAATCAACCGGAGTATTTATTTCTGAAGTGACTCTATAAAACGCCGGATCTCACAAATATTACTTACGTAAAATAAAACCTCAACATTTTGGACGGCATCAACCGCAAAGTACCTTTCACTGTTACAGATGGAGCTGAGCTTAACTGAACCGTATTTCTGTTGTACAAGATTGAGAATCTGGTGTAACAGATCTGGAATAAGTCAAGGCGATTGCCAAATATGTTTTTATTGTTTTGTAATATGAATGTATCTCAATGTTCATGTGTATTGCAGTCGACACAAGCTAAATGATATTTACCATTCTGAAATAAGAAGTTCTTTTATGACTGTAAAGCAGTTCTTTTTATTCACGGAAAACATAGGTCTGCTTCCGCATTAATTTATTTGAATTATAGGCCCAGTATACTCGTAATATACAAGTATTCTACTGGGCCTATAATTCAAATAAATTAATGCGGCGCTTCTCGAATCGAGTTAAAATTGTAAACACATAATTTTTTGCGATAATGGCGTCCTAAAATACACATAAAAATACGGACAATATGGTAACACTATCAGTAATAATGACTTCACTTTTAAACAAAGACATTACAATTGACAGTATAGCGATTGAAATGATTGAAAATAATTACCTACTGGACAAAGTTATGTCATTATTACTGACAATGTCTTTGGTCACTTGTAATAGTTGTAATTTGAAGCAAATTCAGCTATCAACACAACAGGGTATTTTCGGAACCGAGTGTGAAAGACATCACACATAGAAATATGGAAATATGCTATTTCTATTCACGCCATGTTTGGTAAAAAAACCTGAATACTATCATTAAAGAAAACCGCCGCTAAAAAGAAAAAGGTAAAAATATAAGGTACATACTACTCAGTCGTAACTCGTAACGGTAGCTCGCTGTTACGACTGTTCCGGCAATATCGACCATATTACCATGACATTACGGTGTTTATTCGATTGAATGATAGAAGTTTGAAAGGCACTGCATTTTGAGCCGAAAATGAGGGCTTCGTCACTTAGAGTCAATGCACTCTGATTTTTACCTTTTACTCTAACTTCACTAGTCGGGATTTCACATTCCACTCTCTAGGTTTGATCGGAATCACTGGCTTATGGGCTGTTATTGTGAACATCATTATCATCATCATCATATCAGCCGAAAGACGTCCACTGCTGGACATCCCAAGGAGTGCCACAATGCCCGGTACTGCGCCACCCGCATGCAGCGGACTCCCGTGACCTTTACCAGGTCATCAGTCCACCTTGCCTGGGCCTACCCACGCTGCGCCTACCGCAGAACGCGCTATTATGCCACACTTCACGCGTCATGTCGTACAAAATACCTCTGATTACGCTTAATTACGACTACTAATCGCGGCGTCATGATATATTTGTGGATGGTGAGGTCCACCTCACCCGTCACTTCAAATATATCTTGACGCCGCGATTCGCTTAATAGTAACTAAGCGTAATCAGTTACAGTACGAATTAAAATCAAAATCTCACAATCGATTACTTTCGGAATCGAACAATCGCGCTTCGAATAGATTTCGATCTCGCTACGGTATTCTTCGATTCGACCTGTCAAATTTGTAACTCATCCTTAGCGTGGGATTGAAGTGAGTCGCGTCTACTATCGACGCTACCGCCTATCGTCAAGATTTAGTATGAAAAGTCTATACACCGCCCCTGGTGGTCACTCATAGAACTAAAAATCCGAACTGTAACGTGAGGCACTTATACATTACTTAATTCGCGATCGACTTCACATTCGTTCACGATTTTCCAATATTCAACCTTATATCACTAGCATTTATCGTTTTAATTTAAATGTTTGTCGGGACATTACAGAATACGCGCATCGCGACGTCGACAGTGTCTACTGTCGATACAATATGGCGGCGCGGGGGCCATTTATTTGCATTTTTAAAAACAAAATACGCGACAATCCGAATTTTGCGGATATATGTTGTCAATTCAAAACCCTTATTTTTATAAGTTCTTTAACTTGAGATAAATTTCGATCGAATCTACGGTAACTCTTGACGGAATAATACGATATCACGGGCCATTTTGCAAGTGAAATAGTAAACTACGAAATGTCTCACACTACCGATTGGTAGTACGAATCGAACGTTAAATTACGCATCGAAAACTAAATGCAAAGTGCCTAACGTTTTGCAGTTGGTTTCGTAGTCCAACGGCAGTGTGAGTTACAAGTTTGACGGGTCGAATCGAAGAATACCGTAGCGAGATCGAAATCTATTCGAAGCGCGTTTATTCGATCTCGTATTAGTTACGTAACGTTAGGTTACGATTGTATCTCACAATAAGGGTACTGCCTTTGTACTCCGAAAACAACTGCAAAACGTTAGTCGCTAGCGTTTAGTTTTCGATGCGTAATTTACCGGTCAACTCGTACTACCAATTGGTACCATGTGACATGTCGAATCGATATATATATAAACTATGTCTCCGACATAATTGCCCCGGTGAAAGAAATATAAATCATATCTTAATAAATGTAGGTACATAAAAGTATTATCATAAATTGTCAAAACTCAAAATACTTGCTTAAAGTTTGTAAGAACGAAAATATAACATTTACTCCACTGGTAAAATAACTAACTTAGACAGCCCTACGATGCAGTTTACCATCTGCTGTTTGAACATCTACTACTCTGACTTTATTATCGTTGCCACTAAATATTTTAGTGACCCTACCCAGAGGCCAATGAAGAGGTGGGTTGTTCAAATTTATCAGTAAAACTACAGCGCCCTCTTTGAGATTAGGCAGATCTTTGTACCATTTAGTGCGTTCATTTAGAGAAGATAAGTAGTCTTTCGACCAAACCTTCCAGAAGTGCTGTCTTACTTGTTCACAAGTTCTCCAGAATTGCAAACGATTGGTAGGTATCTCAGTTAAATCATGCTGAGGTATAGCCATAATAGGACTACCTATTAAATAGTGCCCTGGAGTCAGGCAAGAAAAATCTGAACTGTCTTGTGTAGTGAGCTGCATGAGTGGACGTGAATTTAAGATACCTTCAATTTCTTATCATCATCATTTCCTTGCCCTTATCCCATTTACTTGGGGTCGGCGCAGCATGTCTTTTTCTTCCATACTTCTCTGTCAGCCGTCATATCATCATTCACTTCTTTTCTCTTCATATCGTCTCTCACACAGTCCATCCACCTTTTTCTTGGCCTACCTCGTCTTTTACATCCATCCACATTCATACCTAATGCTCTTTTGGTCACATGACTTTCATCCCTCCGCATTACGTGCCCATACCACGCAAGGCGATTGGCCCTCAATTTATCCGCGATAGGTGCTACTTTTAGGCTTCCCCTTACATACACATTTCTTATTCGGTCCATCCTCGGTAATTTCTATTGTTATAGTATTAAATTGCTCATAAGTAATAATAATAAATAAATAATAAATAAATAAATATTTGCGGACATTCTTACACAAATCGACCTAGTCCCAAACTAAGCAAAGCTTGTAATATGGGTACTAGACGAAGATAAACATACGTATATAGAGAAATAAATACTTAAATACATAGAAAACATCCATGACTCAGGAACAAATATTCGTGCTCATCACACAAATAAATGCCCTTACCGGGATTTGAACCCAGGACCTCTTGCTTCGTAGGCAGGGTCACTACCAACTAGGCTAAAGCGGTCGTCAATAGTCTTTCTTACATGAAGAAATTCTTTTCAAATGGAACCTAAAAGATTGTATTCCACGCTCCCAGATACCACCGTGATTGGGACTAAATTGTGGAATGAAGTGAAAACGTATTAGTAGGTAGTGTGAGACATTTCGAATCGAAGAATACCGTCGCGACTGTAGTTAACTATTTCACTTGCAAAATGGCCCGTGATATATTATTATACCGTCAAGAGTTACCGTAGATCCGATCGAAATTTATCTCAAATTAAAGAACTTATAAAAATAATGGTTTTGAATTGACAACATATATCCGCAAAATTCAGATTGTCGCGTATTTTGTATTTAAAAATGCAAATAAATGGCCCACGCGCCGCTATATTATATCGACACTGTCGACGTCGCGATGCGCGTATTTTGTAATGTCATAACCGACAAACGCTAGCATTTAAATTAAAACGATAAATGCTCGTGATATAAGGTTGAATATTAGAAAATCGATTAAACTATACGAACGAACGTAAACTCTATCGCGGGTTAAGTAATGTATAAGTGACTCACGTTACGGTTTGGATTTTTAGTTCTATGAGTGACCGCCAGGGTCGTTGTGTAGACTTTTCATATTAAATCTTAACGTTAGGCGCTAGTGCCTGTAGTAAACGCTACTCACTTCAATCCCACGCTAAGGGTAAAGTACCCTTATTGTGAGATACAATCGTAACCTAACGTTACGTAACTAATACGAGATCGAATAAACGCGCTTCGAATAGATTTCGATCTCGCTACGGTATTCTTCGATTCGACCCGTCAAACTTGTAACTCACACTGCCGTTGGACTACGAAACCAACTGCAAAACGTTAGGCACTTTGCGTTTAGTTTTCGATGCGTAATTTAACGTTCGTTTCGTACTACCAATCGGTAGTGTGAGACATTTCGTATCGAAGAATACCGTCGCGACTGTAGTTTACTATTTCACTTGCAAAATGGCCCGTGATATCGTATTATTCCGTCAAGAGTTACCGTAGATCCGATCGAAATTTATCTCAAATTAAAGAACTTATAAAAATAAGGGTTTTGAATTGACAACATATATCCGCAAAATTCGGACTGTCGCGTATTATGTATTTAAAAATGCAAATAAATGGCCCCCGCGCCGCCAAATTGTATCGACAGTCGACACTGTCGACGTCGGGATGCGCGTATTCTGTAATGTCATAACCGACAAACATTTAAATTAAAACGATAAATGCTAGTGATATAAGGTTGAATATTGGAAAATCGTGAACGAACGTGAAGTCGATCGCGAATTAAGTAATGTATAAGTGCCTCACGTTACAGTTTGGATTTTTAGTTCTATGAGTGACCACCAGGGGCGGTGTATAGACTTTTCATACTAAATCTTGACGATAGGCGTTAGCATCGATAGTAGACGCGACTCACTTCAATCCCACGCTAAGGGTGGTGATAAAGTTTAGATTTTTAGTCCTGTGAGTGACCGCCAGGGGCAGTGTGTAGTTTTTCCATACTAGTGATACTCGATAGTCGCTTGCGACGAAAATAAACGCGACTCACGTCAAACCTGAGGTACCTAAAGGTCTAGATTCGATAGGTAAACTGGGGTGAGTAGGGATTGAGGGGGCAGATGGGACGCGAATATTTTTAGTTGCTACTTTGATTTTCTGGCTCAGGTTGCCCTAAAAGTAATTTTATTATACTTTTAGACATATTTTATTATCTTGAGGGAACACGGAGTAGCCAAATTATAACATTAATAAAGTAAGTTACTGTCAAAATTTTCATTTTTGGTACAAGCTTTTATTGCCGACTGTACTTTTCTGCACACCATCATTACTCATACTACATTGAGACCATTCTAACAAGCCCAAACTCGATGGGGTTGTGTCGTTTTATTGCGGAGTTCCTATGGCCACCTTCCAGCTCCAGCATCAGATCAGCTCCTAGTCATCATAATATTGCATTGTCACGCGATATACATATGCTTGCAAAATATCAGCTCAATTGGATAACGGGAAGTGACTGAAAAATGGATTGCAAATTTTGACGGACAACTTACTTACATACATACACACGAACAGTGCAAGTTAATATAAAGCTTGTAAAAAAAAGTGGAGTCTCTAGAAGTGAGAGGTCAAACATATGTGGCCTGGAGTGGAACCAGGGTTGTGGGGAGCGATCATGCAGGAGAGGAGTGATAAAATATGAGCGTAGAGTGGGACCTCAGAGCATAGAATAGTAGAGAGAGGACAAGCCGCCGGCGGCCGTGTAGCAGCTGTATGCTCAATGGGCATACACTGCCATACTGTGCATGCGTGCTGATCGCAGAGAATATTACGTTTTTTCCCAAAATGCCTGATATGATGCGCGTTTATTGTCAAATAAGCGTGTAGGTATACAAGAGTGTGTGTT
Source organism: Epinotia brunnichana (assembly GCA_963854355.1). NCBI lineage: Eukaryota > Metazoa > Arthropoda > Insecta > Lepidoptera > Tortricidae > Epinotia > Epinotia brunnichana. The sequence goes on along the minus strand of OY977951.1, from coordinate 25,812,672 downwards.
TTAGATGTGTGCGTGCTTTGTCTTGTCAATTACTTGGGCGTTGTGTGGGTTAATGTACTTGCGACAGGCTCACTCTATACAAATCGGCCGCCATGTCCGATCTCCTTATATTCATACATCTGTGGTAGAGTGGGACGGAACGCGGAAGTTTTTCCCCATATATTTTCCCAGCTCACCCCATTACTATCCCCTCTAACTCAACTACGGGGTGAGGTGGAATTTCCCACTATTTTCGTGTTTATCGTTAAATTTATGATATTAAACGACAGGTAATCATTCATCATCATCATCATCATATCAGCCGAAAGACGTCCACTGCTGGACATAGGCCTCCCCCAAAGAGTGCCACAATGGCCAGTCCTGCGCCACCTATATCCAGCGGACTCCCGGTAATCATTGAAAAAAAACCGGCCAAGTGCGAGTCGGACTCGCGCACTTGTTCCGTCCTCAGAGCATAGAATACTAGAGAGAGGACAAGCCGCCGGCGGCCGTGTCGCAGCTGTATGCTCAATGGGCATACTCTGCCATACTGTGCACGCGTGTAAAGAAAGAAAGAATAAGCGCGTAGGTATACAAGTGTGTGTGTTTTAGATGTGTGCGTGCTTTGTCTTGTCAATTACTTGGGCGTTGTGTGGGTTAATGAACTTGCGACAGGCGTACTCAATACAAATCGGCCGGCATGTCCGATCTCCTTATATTCATACATCTGTGGTTCCGTCCCATTACCAATAAAAATATTTTTTTGTTTTGTTTTTAGTATTTGTTGTTATAGCGGCAACAGAAATACATAATCTGTGAAAATTTCAACTCTCTAGCTATCACGGTTCTTGAGATACAGCCTGGTGACAGACAGACGGACGGACGGACGGACGGACGGACGGAGCAGAAGAGCGAAGTCTTAGTAATAGGGTCCCGTTTTACTCTTTGAGTACGGAACCCTAAAAATTAAAATCCATAAGGCCGGAACATGCTTTATGCATAAAAATCAACGTGCCACATGTAAAAATACATTTCTATCGTGGTTTGAATTTCTATAATTTTGACCCAACTCACACTTAACGGTTCCTCCAAATAAATATGCAAAATGAAGTAAATGTGTTGTTAAGAGGATTGTGAACCTGTAAATTTTCATACAAAAAGCGATAAGGTTTTTCACCCCGTAAACATCGTTCGATTTTTATAATTTTTAGACATGTTGTAGATATGGTGAAATACTAGGTCTGTACGTTTTGATTTTTAAGAAATATTGCTTACGTTAAAAGTTATTAGCATCTAAAAATCTATATTTTTGACTTAAAAACTTTGTCTATCTTTTTATTATCTTTAAATTAATCTAAACTGATTTACTAAAAAAGGAAAACGTACAGACATAGATTAAAGTGTACTTAATCCAATCATACCAACATTATTAAATTTCATTAAGGTTTAGGGGGGTAAAAACGTTATCACCCGAAACCATATTTCAACAAGAAAATGTAGGCAATTACCTCCAGGACTTGCAGCTCTCTCTATCGCACGATAAGGGTCGGGAGGCAGAGCGGTGTGAGACAGATAGATTTTTTTTAAATACCTACTCGCGCCGCGTATCGACACTTCACAATCCTCTTAACAAGTGTTTTTTTGGTGGCATTGACAAAACGCGGAAAAACATGGAAAAACCATAACTCATGTCAATAGGTCATCATTAATAATTCATTCGTATGTCACGTTGAGCTGGCGTATGAGTCTAAATTTAACCAATTCTAAGAAAAGTATATATTATATAGTAAACACATTTAATTATTAATATCAAAGTTAGAAATTTTTAAGTCATTATCTTATAATGTCTAATAATGGGTATTCCTTCGTTTGCCCGACTTTTTTTTACCATAATTTCATGTGCCATAACAGTTACTTACAATAATATTCATAAGACAGAATTGTTATTTTCCATAATACTTAATATCATTTGCCATACCTACCTTTCAAAAGCCATACTACATGTGAAATTATAAATTACTGCAGGAATGTGGACAATTCGGGGTGCAAATAGGATTTGGGGGGGAGGGGGATTTTGATTAAAATCATGGACGTAAGTGATTATTTTGATTTATCATATTCTCATCGCCTTCGGTCCAACTCAACTCTAAGGCAGGTCGGTGTAGGTACGACGACGAGCGAAGCGAGGAGGAGTGTTAGAAAGAACTGCGACCCCACAACGCGCGAGCCGAGCGAGCGAAGCGAGCATGCCGCGGTAGCGACCGGCGAAGCGCCAGAACAGAATCGAACATTCGCAACATTCGAACGGCTTTGCAGAAATGTAGTTTTTTATGGCAAATGAATATTCTGTCAAGTAAATTTATTGCATATAAAATTATGTCAAATAAAGTTGAATGATTATGGAAAATAGTAATATGTCAAATTAATATTACCTATAGGAAATTAAAAGTTACGGAATATGAAATTCGCGAAATGTAATTCGGGCAAATGAAATTACTTACCTATTGATAATGAAATTCGGGGAAATGATAGAGAATCCAGATAATGTGTAGACTGTTGAATTTTGATGTCGCTACTGCTTGTTACCTCTGACATTCTGACAGTTCTTTTGGGAAAAGAATCGCAATCCATACTAATATTATAAATGCGAAAGTGTGTATGTGTGTCTGTCTGTCTGTAACCTCTTCACGCTTAAAGCGCAGCACCGATTTAGATGATTTTTGGTATAGAGATAGTTTGAGTGAGTCCCAAAGTAGGACATAAGATAGTTTTTATCCCGAAAATCATACCCTAAGGGGGTTCACATCCTTAGGGTATGATGGGGGGTGAAAGGTTGTATTGAACTACGATGTAAACGAGTTCCACGCGGACGGGGTCATGGGCAAAAGCTAGTACTTACATTAATATATACAAATAAATTGATTGATGACAAAGCCTGTTTCGGATTTCACCATTGATATGTATCTATTTATGTAACGAAGATTTATGCAGGTTTGTTTCTGTACACACTTGACGAAGCCTACGTGGTAGATTGGGACTTATGGATTATTTTTATTTTCATTTTTGTTACAATCGGGGCATTGCACGCCCAAAGGGAAAGGTTCTTGAGTGGCGACCTCGTCTCGGCAGACCCAAAGTGGGTAGACCCCCGATCAGGTGGACTGATCATCTGGTAGGTCGCGGGACTCCTCTGAAGGCGGGTGGCGCAGGACCGGTCATTGTGGCACTTTTTGGGGGAGACCTATGTCCAGCAGTGGACGTCTTTCGGCTGATATGATGATGATGAGGCGGAGATGCGTGAGCGAAGATAGCAATGTGTGCCCTTGACCTCACTTGAATCTAAGAAATGCCCAGGGGGAAATAAACGGCGGCGGCGCGGCGCTGAGGGGCAGTTTGAACTTAACACTTTGAAGCCTGAATTCTGACCATATTTTGCTACGTTTCCGTGCAGTGTGCAGTGGCGTGAAATAGTTTTTTTTTTGTACAAGGGGGGAAAGTTGTATTTTACCTGCGAGTGTTCATTTGAAACACGACCCAGCGAAAGGATTCTATGCTTGACGACGAGCGAAGCGAGTGGTTCAAAAATAGAATCCTGAGCGTAGCGAGTGTTTCAACACAGGAGACGTAAAATAACTTTTCACCCGTATATAACACAAATCTTTTCACCTCACTACAGCGAGGAAAATAAGAAAAAGGGTAAAAAAAAGTGAAAAAAAAAATTATATGAAAAAAAGTAAAAAAATAACTAAAAAAAATGTAAAAAAAAAATATGTCACATAAAATATACAAAAAACTTTGCGTAGGTATTCTGTTTGTAGTTATTTTTTTACTCACTACTATTTTAGGCTTAATTTAGCTGAATTTTATTTATTTAGATTTAATTTTCAATGTTTACTTGTACATTGGAATTAATTATGAATATTTTAATAGAAGGCAGTATTGAATTAAAAATTGTTTTTCATTACTAAATTAATAAAACCAGAATTAATAGGAGTCAAAAAACTAAAATAAACATTTAACGTTCTACGTCATAGTACTTTTAACGTTCTACGTCTACTTTCTTCACATATGGATAAAAATCGATTTTCTCAATATATATCAAACATACAAAAAAGCCTTTCCGAGCTAGTGAGGTGAAAAGGGTATATTTTGTACTTGGGTAGTGTGTGTCTACGATACATAATGCTCAATCAATTAGTTATTATTCACGTCTAATATGAGGGCTCATCAGAGCATGACAAAATTACAGTATATTATTTTTGGAAAACATCGCGTTATTCTAAAAATCCTAAAAACTTCCACCCGGAAGTAATTATATAGATTTAAATGAAGAATTTACTGTCTTTTGTGTATGATTTATCTTGAATATTATAAAGCAAATATAAATTCACCAAAATAAAGATTAATTTATTTACCTATTCATATTTTACGACTTTTCTGGAAGGAAAGGGAAATGTATGATAGATAAGGAAACGTGGTGGTGGGATGAGGATGTGCAAGAAAAGCTAAAACAAAAGAAACAAGCATTTAAAGACTGGCAAGATGTTGGAAGTGAGTTTGAAATTGTGCAAGAAGCTAAAAGAAATGTGTACAAAGAGCGTAAGAAAGAAGCTAAGCGAGCAGTTGCTATCGCCAGAGCAGCAGCACAGGACATCTTGTACGATTCGCTAGATAACCCAAAAGGCGAGAAACAGCTGTATCGCTTAGCAAGAATGAAAGAAAGGAATGCAAGAGATATTTCTCATATAAAATGCGTGAAAGATGAGGCAGGAAAGGTGTTGGTGAAAGATGATGTCATAAAAGAACGTTGGAAAGCCTACTTTGAAAGGTTAATGAATGAAGAGAATCCTTGGAGCAAAGTGCTGCAAAACCAGCCGGTTAATATAGGTGTAATAAGAGAAATAGGTATGGATGAAGTTAGAAAAGCTGTGAGAAGTATGAAAGGGAGCAAGGCTGTAGGACCGGATGATATACCAGCAGAAGTTTGGAAGGTTTTGAGTGAGGATGGATGTAAGTGGCTGACTTTATTCTTCAATAAAATGTTGCGTGAAGAGACTATCCCTGACGAATGGTGCGACAGTTTATTAGTGCCCATTTTTAAAAATAAAGGAGATATACAGGATTGCAACAATTATAGAGGAATAAAGCTCATGTCACATAGTATGAAGGTATGGGAGAAAGTGATAGAGAGACGAATGAGAGATGAGAGTGTTATAATGCAAAACCAATTCGGTTTTATGCCGGGTCGGGGTACAGCAGACGCCATTTTCTCACTTCGCCAATTGTGCGAAAAATACAGAAATGCACAGAAAAACCTGCATATGGTGTTTGTTGACCTCGAAAAGGCATACGATCGAGTACCTCGTGAGGTTTTGTGGTGGGCCTTGAAAGAGCAAAGTGTGCCTGGGAAGTATGTGGAACTAATTCGGTCTATGTATGACAGATGTTGTACACGCGTCCGGTCAGCGGCTGGCACCACAGACAGGTTCAGTGTAACGGTAGGCTTGCACCAGGGATCAGCTTTAAGTCCATACCTCTTTGTACTGATTATGGACGCTCTGTCGTCGGACATACAGGAAGAAGCACCCTGGTGTATGCTCTTCGCGGATGATATTGTTCTTGTCGGTGAAGACGCATCCGAGGTACAGAGCAGATTGGAGAAGTGGCGACAAAAACTGGAGAATGTTGGCCTGAGGATCAGTAGGTCCAAAACAGAGCATATGTTTTGTGACTTCGGCGGTCTCTCCAGTTTTAAAGGCATAAAGCTAGACGGCGTTATGCTCCCAGTCTGCTCCGATTTTAAGTACCTCGGTTCGCTTGTACAGTGTGATGGTGATATCGACCGTGATGTCAAAAACCGAATTAGCGCTGGGTGGATGAAATGGCGACAGGTCTCCGGAACAATATGCGATGGCAGAATGCCTCTTAGGTTAAAGGGCAAAATCTATAAGACCATTGTGAGACCTGTCGTCATGTATGGATCGGAATGTTGGGCCTTAAAGGTGACGGATGAAAAGAGATTGCATGTAACGGAGATGAGGATGTTAAGATGGATGTGTGGTGTGACGAGGATGGACCGAATAAGAAATGTGTATGTAAGGGGAAGCCTAAAAGTAGCACCTATCGCGGATAAATTGAGGGCCAATCGCCTTGCGTGGTATGGGCACGTAATGCGGAGGGATGAAAGTCATGTGACCAAAAGAGTATTAGGTATGAATGTGGATGGATGTAAAAGACGAGGTAGGCCAAGAAAAAGGTGGATGGACTGTGTGAGAGACGATATGAAGAGAAAAGAAGTGAATGATGATATGTCGGCTGACAGAGAAGTATGGAAGAAAAAGACATGCTGCGCCGACCCCAAGTAAATGGGATAAGGGCAAGGAAATGATGATGATTTTACGACTTTTCTGGAGTTCATATACCCTTCCTCTCCCAACGACTCACATGTGAGTCGTCGGGCAGGTCCCACATGTGGGTCATTTTTATTACCCTGGAATCCCAATGAACCACATGTGGTCCATTTTTTTTTAATTTGAACCATATACAAAATACACCAGGGTTCATTTTCGAGGTCTGACTGCTGGACCAATGGGACCACACATTCCGACATACATCGTTGGAATTCCAGGCCTTCGATCACCCGATCGCTGGAAGAGGAAGGGGTTATAAATGTTTGATGTAGTCTGATATTTTGTTGGATTTTGTCTGTAGGCTGTTAAATGGTATAAATCTGTTACACAGAAAAATCTGCTACTGTAGAATATTTCCAAATTTGTAATCTACCTATTCGATAGGTACTAGTTGTTAATAAAATTTCTATACCTAGGTACCAAGAGGCGGAAGAGTGGGGAGTTTTAGGACATTTGTTTAATTCATTATTCTGAATAAGTACGCCAATGTTTAGCTGGTTACCAAGGATTTTCCATCTAATATCAAAAAAATGGAACTACAAAGTCCTGACATAAGTCTTTCATAATACTCTATAATGTGGACTAAAATTTGTATCTAGTTACTTACTGTCAAGGTCACTACAGTAATAAACTCGTTATAAGTAATAACTAATAAGCATGTTTACATATTGACATACCCTATGACTATTATTAGGTACTAGTAATAAGTATGTCCTCGCTTAGAATATTACGTATAAGGTAAACCACTCCAATATCCTTTACCCGTGCTACCAACCTCCTTATAATATGACAACTATATTTTTTTTAATGCACATTAAAAAATACCAATTTTTTGCTGATTTAATGCCTCAAGGCTTCTTCTACCAGTCTATCGTAGCACTAAGGGCTCATCCATTAATTACGTCACACGAATTTAATTACTTTTTGACCCCTCCTCCTCACACGTTCACGAAATAAAAACATATTTTTGCCCTACACGGCCAGCAATTGATGATTTGGGTTTGAACTGGTCATTAACGCAAAATGTCCGAGATCATCTTAACCAAATTAATTAAAATTATAAAGATACAAACCGTGAGGAAAACACTGCAAAATACTAATACTATTAACATACACAAACCACACACCTATTTGATTCACAATTCACTCGCTTCGTATAAAAAAGTACCAGGATCCCATAACACGCACGGCGTCACTGCATTGTATGCGCATACGACTCGACTAGCGACTGGTCAAGGCACAAATGTTATAAAACACTGCTTTAATCATATCACCTTCCCCGCCAAACAGTTGACGGTTCTTTCCGCTTCTCCGCTTTTCGTTTCGTCGACAATCTTAAATCTATAGCGACTATAGCGAGTGACTACCTATGCACAGTTGTTTTCTACTGGCAATAAAATTATGTGTTCTGTTCGATCAATCATAATTGAATTTGAACCGAGAATGTTAATATGCAAAGACTAGAAACTAGGGGGCACTAACGTCATAAAATGTGTAATAGATGTCTAAGATCATCATAGTAATCCTAACCTATTTTTTTTTTGGGGAAATGCTTTTACGCGTCCCGCCTGACTGGGGAACCAGGACGGGTATGATAGTGGTTGGCGCACACTTCCGCGACTCCGCCAGCAGGTGTCTCCATATGGGACCCGTCACAGGTAATCCTAACCTAACCCTTAACCTGGGACCTAACTTTTGAGGGCGTATTTTTTTATTGGGTTTGACCTTTTTTAAATAATAAAAAGTAGGAAATTATGATTTATTTTGTTTAACAATAGCGACGATTTTTTTCAACATGAAACTATAATTATAGCTACTATTCAGAACTGTCGTGCACGAAAAGTGGTAAAGTTTTTTTTTATTCCTCTTAAGTCAGAGTACCTACTAGGTACATTTATTCGCGTAGTGGGTAACAATTATTTTGTGTTGTAAAAAATATTCAATGATATAACTTCCAGACGCTTACCTAACTTAGCACCACAACAGCAACTAAGACTACTAAGTTAGTAAATGTTTTGTTACCACCATATTATGAATATTAACTACAAATTAGTCATCTCTGACTGCGATAGCGATCAACACAACGAATCCTCAAATCAATAAAAGGTCGGCAACGCGCTTGTGATTCTTCTGAAATCGTCCATAGGGTACGGTGTCTGCTGTCCATCAGGCGGACAGTATGCTTGTTTGCCTTCGTCTTAGTAAAAAAAAAAGTAAAAATAGTGTTTTATACTTTGAAACCAACTACATTAAAACTACTAGAGATGCGCCGAATATTCGGTAAATGTTCGTTATTCGGCCGAATTATTCGGTTCAAAATTTGAACCGAATAATTCGGCCGATTTGAATATTTACCGAATAATCTTGCGGGTTTTTTGTCTGCAAGTTGTAAGAATGTAACATAGTCATTGTCCTGTGAAATTATTATTCTAAAACGGATTCTTATTGTTATTTAACTACCTTTAGTATAAATGTTTCACTTAAAAATCAACAAGATTTTTACCACTGAAAAATGAGTCTGTTTTGGAACTGCTGATCAAGGCATAAGGCATTCCTTTGAACCGAATTATTCGGCCGAATATTCGGTTCGGCAAAAGCTGGACCGAAAATTCGGCCGAATATTCGTATTCGGTAAAACCCATATTCGGCGCATCTCTAAAAACTACCTATCTATTGTTTAATCGTTGTACAAATAAGTAAGGGCCGGGCTGTTATTCTTTACGCGCTATGCGCTTCACGTTCACGTCACCCGTCACGCTTAACGAAACTAGACCTCTACCTACGCTTAGTTACTTACTTACTATGAATCGCGGCGTCAAGATTATTTGAGGGTGAACGGTGAGGTGAGGTTAAAAAACACGTTACAGAATTGCGGGGCAGTAAGGTCTCAGTAAAATACTAAATACCTACCGCATCGCATACAGATACAGATTCCGCCTCGCTGACTGAGCAAGTGACCTTAGAGAAGCATTTAAAACTAAATATTATGGTCTTGGTAACTAACTATAAGATATTTAACAACACCTTTTCCATGCACCTTTAGTCACAATAAAGATATTTTGAATTTTTGTTTTTTTTTATTTTTTTTATATGTTGGTTACTATAAGACAAAATAAATATATTCCCTATTCATAAAATATCAAAACTAGTAATATCTATTACCTACTAGTTTTGATAACCAAGAACTCATCCAAGGAAAATAATAAAACATTGCTCACATAGCCACAGACGCCACAGTAAATCTGAAATGGTTGTTTTAAAACTTAGTACCGTTACTTTGTTTGTTTTAGAATCATTGATTCACCTCATAAATTGACTATCAAACAAATATAACATACTAGAACTAACCTGCGCATTAGAGTAATCTCGAAAAATTGTGTAACGTATAACGTACGTAAGAGTTGTTGTGCGGCGCCCGAGGCTGAGGCCTTGACCGCAGTCCCCAACCAGTTCCGACTCATGGCAGCCTGGTACATTTACTTAAACACGCGTGGTTATTTTCTTTGAATTTGCAAGTTTGCGTATACAGTGTAGTGTGTAAAATGTAGATTTACCGTAAGGATACATTACAAGAAATAGGTGTCAAAGCGGACCCCGGGCTCCTTTAGGGGCACAACCGGGAATAATAACGCTAGGAGGATGATGATGACATTACAAGAAATAGGAATATATCTTAAACAAATCTAATAAGCTCAATACAGCTAGTGTTATAGATGACGACGTACATATTAATCCACTTAAACAATATAATTTACTTTGAAAACAAAGTTTTACCCGACTTCAATTCAGTACTCTGCCAAGCCACATGAACATTTCCAAATTATTTTTCCAATTTACCACATAAAAGGCGTTGATTATTAGTGAAAAAAACCAAATCGCTGTATGTGGGCCGATAATATTTGAGGACTTCCGTCGATTCTTCAAAGAACTCAGAATTACCTTTGGCACTTCATTGTTTGCTATTTCGACGGAATCATATCAGAATCTGTGACGTACTTTTACTGTTTGAAGTACATCATTAAGAAGTTCCACAAGCCATCTGTTGTGGTCTTCATCATCACTTCCACTTCACCAAATTTATGATTTCCGGGTGTAATGCAAATACACGAGTTATAAAAGAAAATACCGAAATTACTACACGCGTGCCTAATATATATGAGGAGTTCTCTCAATTCCTCATGGTTCCCATCATCCAACGGGAGTTTTAAAATGAACGTATTAACAATTTAACATAAACAATGTATTAGGTTTTAATGTGTATATTATTTGATACTGGCTATGCGACTGTCTATAACAGATTTAAATGTATAGAACCATGTGTTCGAATAAATGTCTTAATTGACACTGTACTGTTGTTTATGTACTTGACAAACATGTAGCTTAAAATATATTTAATTATGTATTAATACTCGTGTTATTTGCATATTATACATCAAGCGTCCTCTGCAACCGCCCACCCTCACAATGGTTATGGGAGCCCAGAGTTATAAAATTGCAAACGAGTTTGTTCCAGGTCAGATAATTTAAGATACGACTGACAAAGTAGTTAATGTTTGGGTAAACGAATAACAAGATGAGTACTGTTAAAATTGAACCACTTACGCAAGAAAATTATGAAACTTGGAGGATTCAGGCTGAAGCAGTCCTGGTAAAGAACGATGCATGGTGCTACGTAGATGGGAGTAGCGTGAGGCCTGCTGAGCCAGAGGAATCGAAGAAGTGGGATATTGGAGATGCCAAAGCTAAGTCAGACCTTATTCTTGCCATTAGTCCATGTGAATTGCGACACTTACGTGGATGCAAGACATCGCGGGATGTATGGTTGAAGCTTGAAAGCGTACATGCATCAAAGGGACCCGCCAAAAAGGCAACGTTGTTGAAGGAGCTTTTACTCCACAAAATGAAGGAGGACGGCGACGTTAGAGAGCATGTTATGCGATTCTTTGACGTGAGAAGCAAACTGGCTGACATGGAGATTGAGATGCACAACGACTTAGTTTCCATAATGCTTCTCTACAGTTTACCACCAAGCTTCGAGAATTTCAGATGCGCTATCGAGTCAAGAGATACGTTGCCTGATCCCGAGGCTCTAAAAGTCAAAATTATTGAAGAAGTGTGTTCTAGAGGACAAAAAGAGAACAAAGGAAAAGCTTTTCTTATTAGGTCGAGGATACCTTTCAATCCGGCGAGCGGTGTCATTGGGACCCACTTTAAAGGCAGATGTTGGGAATGTCATCAACATGGGCATAGAGCGTATGACTGTAAGATGAATAAGGACAAGGAACAGTACAAGGATAGTGCTAAGTATGTGTCGGAATCAGAAAACTATTCACAGAATGATAGTTTCGGTCTTGTAACATTTAATTGTTTTTCAGGTGATAATGCTGCCTGCGGCGGGAATGAGGACTGGATTATCGATAGTGGGTGACCTCACATCTGTGCAACGATCCTAGTAAATTTGGCAACTCATTGATACCTCTATCCGGTAAACTAAATTTGGCAACAAATTCATGCACAAATGTACGAGGTAAGGGTACTGTAAGGTTACTTTCATGCAAAGAGAATCTCAAAACAATCGTGGAATTGCGCGACACTTTATTTGTTCCCGATTTGAGGTGTAATCTAATTTCAGTTGCAAGAATGACTAAAAGAGGGTATAGTGTTACATTTGATGAAAAGACAGTACGTGTTAGGAATAGTGACGGCAACACAGTACTTGTAGCAAATCGTTCAGGTAATCTTTATTACGTTGAGGAACAAATGGGTACCGTTTCAGTTCTGTCAGGGGTAAGTGATGACTTAAAGTTGTGGCATGAACGATTGGGGCATCTAAATAGGAGAGATCTTGTGAAACTTTTAAACAAAAGTGGTGTGAAAGTTAAGATGACGGATGCAAACCAATTGATTGACTGTAGTATTTGCACGAGTGGAAAAATGAGTGCATTACCTTTTTCAAGGAGTGATGGCCCATGTAGAGAAAAAATGAGAATTGTCTATTCTGATATTGTAGGCCCTATGCGTCATGAGGCCATTTATGGAGGGAAATATTTCATCACCTTCATTGATGATTCATCAAGATGGTGTGAGGTGTACTTGTTAAAGAAAAAGAGTGAGGCACTGAATTATATCAAAATTTTTAAAAACCACGTGGAAAATTTGACTGGTAGGAAAATTACTTATCTTCAGACAGATAATGGTGGCGAGTATTTCAGTCGAGAGTTTGACGAATATTTGCAAAATGAGGGTATAAGAAGAAGGTTGACCATACCTGGAACTCCTCAACAGAACTCCGTAGCAGAGAGAAAAAATAGAACACTAGTGGAGATGGCGAGATGCATGTTATTTGCGGCAAATCTCTCACCAGGCTTTTGGGGTGATGCTGTACTAACTGCATGTCATATTCGAAACCGATGTCTAACAACTAGCCTGGGAGGTGATACGCCATATGAAAAATGGTATGAGCGACCTGTCAGATTAGATTACTTACAACCATTTGGAACCAAGGTACACGCCTTAAACAAAGAGGAGGGTAAGGATAAGTTCGCTCCCCGCAGCGTAGACGGAATATTTGTAGGCTACCCTAAAGACAGAAAAGGTTACAAAATTTGGCTGCCACTTGAGCAAATATTTATCGTTTCGCGAGACGTCAGATTCCATCACCTCGTGGATCAAAATAATGAAAATGCGATACCTGAGGCCGATCCTTTTGAGATTAAAAAGGAATAGTTACCGACCTACTTCAATGAAAAATCAAACCCCAATTTAATAGAAATAGTTTTTCAACCTGAAAGTAATTTTGTAAAACCCGTTGAAGTGCCTAACACTTTAGAACATAGACATGAAGAACCAGGAAGTATGCAAGAAGCGACAGGTGATTTGGAACCGGCGGAAGTGAATATAGAAAACATTCAGGAAATGACTAACAACCTAGTGCCAATAATTGCTGGACCATCTCGACATTCCCAGGAAAATATCAGTCCTCGCAACAATGAAAGCAAAGCAATGAAAAGAGGTCCAGGTAGACCACGGCTGGAAAGAGGACAGGTTGGACGGCCAAAGAAAATCTATCATATGGTTGAAGAGGAATCAGAAGTTCGAGAAGAAGTTGGCATGGCAGAATTTTCTGATTGCCAAGATTTTGTCGGTTCTGCGGAAGTATCATTAAAGCAAGCGCTGTCAGGCGTTGAGCGACATAAATGGGATGAAGCCATCTTGTCGGAGATAAGAAGTTTGATAAAAAATGACACTTGGGATATAGCTAAACGACCCGTAGGCCGTAGTGTCGTTGGTTGCCGATACGTTTTAACAACCAAGATGAATATTGATAAGACTGAAAAGAAAAAGGCGAGGCTCGTAGCAAAAGGTTACAGCCAACAATATGGTATTGATTACCATGATACATTTGCACCTGTCGTTAGGCTGGACACGATAAGGTTACTGACAGCACTTGCAGTTGAACTTGATATGGAAATTCATCAAATAGACATCACCACAGCTTATTTGAACGGTTCACTAGACGCAGAGATATACATGGAGATACCGGAAATGTTAAAAGAAAGTTTGCAGAAGCTTCTAGCGTTAGAAGAGGAAGGATCCATCGTATATGTACGGGCTAAGCAAATGTTAGCCGATATGGAGGCGGGAGGTGAGGCTTGCATACTAAAAAGATCCCTTTATGGTTTGAAACAAGCTGGACGCCAATGGAACGCTAGACTCGATGAACAACTAAAACGGATGGGACTACGGCCGTCGTTGAATGAGCCATGTCTTTATTTTCAAGAAATAGATGGTGACACCAAGCTCTTTGTTGCCGTGTACGTCGACGATATTTTAATAGCATCGCAGAAAAGAGTCTACATAGAAAAGTTCAAGAAGGAACTGGCCAGCGAGTTCGATTTAAAGGATTTTGGCATCGCGAAGTATATATTGGGGATTGACATTGAGCGAAGTGTCAACAAAATCAAGCTGTCACAACGAAAATATATTGAAAATTTTATTAGTAAATTTGGTTTGGCAAAATGTAAGGTAACAGTGTCAACTCCAATGGAAATAAATTTGAAATTACAATCAAAACAACAAAACACAAATACCGATGAACGATACCCGTACCGCGAATTAATTGGAAGTTTGTTATATCTATCCGAGGGAACGAGAGGTGACATTTCAAATACCGTTTCAAAACTTGCACAATTTGTAAATACCCCAAGTAAAGAGTGTTGGACGGCCGCAAAGCGTGTATTGCGGTATTAACAAAGAACGAAAGAATACGGTATCGTATTCAGAAAGACAGGTAAGTCGTTACAAGGGTATTCTGATTCCGATTGGGGTGGTTGCTTGCTGGATAGACGGTCTTACTCTGGTTATGCTTTTGTATTAGGTGGTGCGAGTGTGTCGTGGAAGTCACAGAAACAGAAATGCGTTTCCACAAGTTCTTGCGAAGCGGAGTATATTAGCTTAGCATCGGCAATGAAAGAGGCAATATACCTGAACAGCTTACTCATCAGAACAGTTTGTGAAAGTAACCTTAAATGTTGATAATCAAGGGGCTATCTACTTAGCCAGTGATCCAGTGTTTCATTCCCGTAGCAAGCACATTGATATACGATATCATTTCATGAGAAGTGTATTGAAGGAGAACGACAACATTAAGTTGGAGTATCTGTCGACAGACTCCATGTTGGCCGATGTACTGACTAAGGCTTTGCCAAAAGTAAAACATTATGCATGTATGTCTGGTTTGGGCATTAGCTTATAGATTATTATTATTATTTTTTTTTTTTTTATATATTTCATTATGTATTAATACTCGTGTTATTTGCTTATTATACATCAAGCGTCCTCTGCAACCGCCCACCCTCACACAATGGTACCAATCTGAGGGACAATTCTGAGGTAACGAACAATAAAAAAATAAAAATAAACATCCGAATCGTTTTTAAGGTGGACTGATGCGAAAAAAAGGTGCGAGGTGGTGGTGTGTTAAAAGGTGCGAGAGTCCAATGGATGCGGGTGGCGCAGGATAGGTCACTTTGGCACTCTTTGGGGGAGGCCCCATGCTCATCACACCGTTTTTTGTCGACCCCCCCCCCGCATTTGTGATTTCTGCATCTTGCAGAGCCACTACCATCATAATTTGTTTTTTTTTTTTTCCGTGTTGTGGCTTTTTGCTGCTTAGGCACTTTGCCAACATAATTTGTTTATTCTACAATAAAAACAAAACTTCTAGAAAACTCCAACATTTACTTAGTCGAAGGCGATTTCTTTCAGCAGCTATACCTCTAACTAGTGATATTTAGATGCGTCAAGAACATGTTTAAAGTAGGTATAACCTCGACCGTATTCCAGTTTGGCTTAATCGGGCTGTCTAGGCGTCTACGCTATTTTATAGGTATACAAATATTACTAGATAATCTAGATCTGAGTGTCTCTGTGAGCAATATAAATCGCAAGTCTTTCATAAAAATACTGAATTGGCAATAAATCCTGTATAATTATCAAACATTCACACATCATTTTAAGAGAATTGGTTGAGAAATTTGACCTGTAGAGGAGAATAGCCGGACAGCCGGATATCAGAACACATACACACTGACTAACGATACTTAACTGACGATCACAATATAAATTCCTAAAATTGATTCATCATCATCATCATTATATCAGCCGAAAGACGTCCACTGCTGTACATAGGCTTCCCCCAAAGAGTTCCAAAGTGACCGGCCCTGCGCCACCCGCATCCAGCGGACTTCCGCGACCTCCTAAAATTGATTGAGTGTTTTTGCTGTATTTCGTTTGTTTTATAAACTGGAGCCATTTAATTTAATTACAGACCTAGATTTTCCTCATGTCATTGTATATGCAAAGTTTCGTTACAATCCAACACGTAATTTTAAAATGAGAACGAAATTCGGTTTGTATGGGAAGGTGAAATTCGGCCGAGCTTACTGCGGACTCTTAAATGTCCACATAAACGACTTATTTTTTAGGATGTACGACATGCTAGGTCGGCGGTGTATCGGCGGAGAATATCCGAGTGTGAGATATCTCTCTATCATTTTCAGGATTATTTGAGCTCCCCTTCGTCTGCATCACCACAGATGCCGTCTTCTTCTGTACTATAGCGTACGTATATTGAATAGACCGAAAGGGGAAAGGTTAAGGGTTTACGTATGCTATATTTTACCCCGCAGCTTTGCCTGCGTTCTGTGCAATTAAATACACGCGCGGAGCCACTCTGGCAGTGAGTTTTGTATGGGTTCTGGTTTTTGGGACTCCTTTCTAGCAAGAAGGACATTTTTTCATCACAAGCGCATTCGTTATGTAACAAATAATAAATAAGTACTGCAATGCTTCTTCTTTAGAGTGGGCTTAAGGCTGTGAGCCTTTCAAGAAAATACAGAGAGGTCGCTACTAGTAGCGGCGGCGAATGTGATTGAAAAATACGCTTCTTTAGTCACTGTCCTCGTAGCTCAGCGGTGAGAGCACTGTACCGGCAATACAAAGGTTACAGGTTCGAGTCCTGTCTAGGGCTTCAGACGATGATGCTTTATTTTTCCATTACTATTATATTAGTTCTCTGTACAAAATCGTTTTAATAAGTACTGTTTCCTGGTTTTTATTTACAACCACGATTTCTTCTGCGAACCTACCTACCTACCTATACCTATATATTGACTTAAGGCTTATACACCCGCTAACGTCCTTAAGTCGTCGTCCGTATGGGCCAGCGCGCGACTGATCGGGCCTGCCGAGCCTCCGCGCTCGCGCATTTTGTAGGTATTTAAACATAATAATTAAGAATTTGCTGCGACTTTGTCTATAAATATTTAATAACTTTATTTGAGTACAAAAAATAATTTAAAATATCTATAGTTTAGTCATAATATTGAATAAACTTTACAAAAAGAGGTAACTTTGGGATTTTTTTTTATCGAGTGAAGTTCATTAGATCGCGTACCTGAATGCGACTTTGACTAGATTAGATCCTTAAGTAATACGTATCTTTTTTTTAGATTTTTGAACCCTATTTTCTACGTCTGAGATTGTTTTAAAAAACTGGAAAACGCTTCCCCTGTTGACTATCGAGCCTTAAGTTAATTTATACGCATCTATACATTTAGATCGTCAAGTAATTAATAAAATGTTAATAATAATTGTGTCAAGTAATTCAATTAAATGTCACAGGAGCAATACAATATTATTATGAACATATAATTATTATAAAATTATTAATAGCGTTCTATGGTATCAATTTGTCACAACAACCGCCAAATTTGGCCAAAGTGAATGAATTGAATGTTTGCTGTCCCTTTCCATCTTATAACTGCGTCTTTAGGTTAGGCCTTAAGTTGCCCGCTCCGCAACTTATTCTAAGCTGTGTCTAGACATGGGGCCTCGAGGTAGCATTGACCTCACGTTCACTCACAGACAAAAAGGTTGTCTATCTTAAATGCAGCTGCATTCATAGAAGTATTATACTACTAGGTGCTTAATGTTAGTGGAATATCTTTAAATTTATGGCCGTTCCTCGATTTTCGTAAGCCTTATAGTCCGTAAGCCCGCTTCCAATATACCTAACGTACAGTACGCGGCACAAAAGTTTGCGTGTCTGAAGTTAGCCTCGAGTCGCCTCCCGCATATCCGTCCGACCCCTCTCACACCTTTTCGGCGTATATAAAATGCATGGCACACGGTCAAGAAAGTTGTACTGACCAAGAATCAGAAGATTATCGTAGGTACCTAAAATTGACCGAAAGTTTGAAAAATCCTTCACTCCCGGTCAACATTTTAAGGGTAGGTATATTTACGTCATGTGACAACAGTTAGTTGGGCCAACGCGCGATCAAACATATTGGACTCGAATAAGGCATCGATTTAGAATATTTACTTTTATTATTTAATTCTAAATCGATGCGAATAGCGAACATAGCGATACACATCGCGATTGTCAAAAATTCGCGCGAACTTCCGATAATCGCGTAGTTGCGTTGTATTTGGAAGATCCCTGAAACAGGCTCCTTTCAAGCATTATTTTGACTTAGTATTTAATTTCTTACTCGTTTGAAATAATACCGAAATATTGAAAAACAAGATGTTTTTCAAGAAGCGTAAAACTACGCAACTATTATAAGTTGACTATGGTCCAAAAATATACTCATTTGTTTCTATCAATACCAATTTCGTATTAGTTAAATTATACGTTTTTATTTAAATTTGTGTTATTATACTGCCTGTCTTTAAGTTCATCCATGAAAATAGTCCCCTGAGCAAGTAATATGAGAATTGATTTGGACCATTACATAGTTGGGTGACCTGGACTGTAGTTGTGTAGTTTTACGGAACCAACTTTTTGCATTTCTGCTCACCTACAGAGGATGCATGTTAGATCGTTATTCATTTTTCGCAAAATCAGGTCTTAATCATAATATTGAAGGCTATCTACTAAAACCTAAATGCCAGATTACGTCGATTGACTTTGCAACTAAGAAGAATTTCATCGTTTGATTAGATTATACTTTTAGAGGAAAGTTAATTTGGCCTTGCAGTTTTATACAATCTTGCTTAACTATGCACTCAGGGCCGAAATTATTTCGTATGTCCGTTTAAAATTAATTAAAAAAAATATATATTCTGCAAGTAGGCTGTAATGGCAACAAGTCAAATCCTACCAGCGTTTCTGAAAAAGAAGACCACTGTCATATTATAAAGAGTGCAAAGTATGTTCTCTTCATACATCTTCAATGAAGCCCCGCGCCGCCCGTCGGCTGGCCCCGCAACCACATAGGTATCGCCTGTCGCTCTTTCCTTCATCGTGAAATATTAAAACGGAGCTCAAAAACCCTGAACCCAGACAACACCAGTAAAAAATACAACTTCCCGGCCCTTGCCAATTTCTAGACACTGAATTAAAATTTAGCTAAAAGTGACAACCCTGTGAGACAGGCAAGTACGGTAGGCCTACTGCCCACTTTTTATACTATGCCACGGTCAAGAAGAAACGAAACAAACTCAACAGAAAGTCAGTAGAATTAGTAGAAGAACATGGATTGTTTTCAGTGATTTTATGAAATGGTTTCTGATATACAAGAAAAAGCTATATATCGGAAAATTTATTAATTATGTTACCTATTATTATAAAAGAAATGGCAGCCTCGAGGGCCTTTGCCAGAGTCAGTAGGTTATTTTTTTTTTAGATCATGCACTTAACGAAAAGAGCCGCGATATGGCCATTCTTGTTGACAGTAGGTGACATCTCTATGATATAGCTTTGGTTCCATATCTCTGTTATTCGATCTTGAAAGATAGATACATGAAAGTGGGGACATGCCCAAATCCTCAGTCGGATCTCCGAAGCGCCTACGTGAATATGAATGACAATGTGCTACTAGTGTCGACTTGCTAGTATATATATATACCGGGTGTGGCCTGTAATAGGAGCAAAAAATTTAAAGGATGACTCCATAGAATATCTGCAGTTATTATTAAATTCGGAAAAAAAATATATTTGTAGTTGGGATAAGTAATGAAATTTTACATAACGATATCGTAGCATGTAACTCATTAATGAAATGAAATGATTTATTTGCATAAACATGGTTGTTACAGTTGGTGTATATAATTAATTAATTAAGTAGGTATCACATGTTTAGCCAATATGGCATGCAAAAGTTATTACATTGTAGTTGATAATGATAAGTAATGTCTAGCTAGTATATTTTGTAATAAAATGTTCATTTCAGGTTTTTTTTAAGTGATTAATTGTGTATAACCTAGCTAGGTTAGGTTTATACATATTTGAACAATTCTGCAAAAAATATTTCTATTACATAATTGGGAAATCTGCGAAATATACATTCGATGAAATATTTCACGGTACAACCTTATTTTGCTCCTATCGCATATTGAACTAGAATAATATGTATTTTTCAGTTAATGATTAAGAAGAATAAGAACTAAAATCAAATCACGCCTTCTACGTCCCTTTTTACAGCAAAGAATAGGTACTTACTAAATACTATAATATAGAAGTGTAATTTTAATTAGTTATACCTATAGTCGTTTTCATTATGGTTAAATATATACACCATTTCTTTATTTCGCAGATTTATCGATGCCCATTTCCAGCATAATCCGCGCGAGTAAGGAAAAGCTTATTGGCAGATGCAGATCATGCAGAGGTAAGAACAAAAACACAAAATAATGAGAATCCGATAACGTACCTCCTGCCCCGCTATTCTGTAATTTGTTTTAACCTCACCTCACCATTCACCCACGAATATGTATCTTGACGCCACGATTCGTAGAGCGATGTACTTAGGATATCGTCTTCTATCACTTAAACTACTGGAATTACCAAGGGGCAAAGTCGCTGGCCAAGGCGATTTCCTGATTCGTCGATGCGTAGACCGTACGATATTAGTAAGCTGTTAGTTGTCAATGTCAACTATCAGCCGAGCCAGTAACCTGCGTACCAGGTACCCAATCATCGGGGGATGACTGGGTTATGTGGTATTTCTATCCACTAAAATCTCCACGGCAGCCGGCATCTGTACCTACTCTCATGCGGAGGACTACAGGATCTCATTCTAAACGCACTGGAGCCCTCCTCGCGCCTCGCCACATTTGGCTCAGACGTCCTAGGATGATGATGTTTGCCTTCCCTGGGGTTTTTAGGGGAGTGCGGCCCCCGCAAGAATCACTGCGACCCCGATGACTTGTCTTATACCTATGTATTTATTATTATTTAATTTTTTTTTCAGATATAAGGGGAGCCTTGACAAATGGTATGACTGCCCTAGCAAGACTAAAAATAGATCTGACTACGTTGAGGGAGTACATACCAGCAATAGAGACATTTAATCGGATGTTAGATGAATGTACAGCCCGATCAGTAGACGCTATTACTACTACACCACGGCCACAGGAAACAGACGCGCAACCTCCACATAATGACGATTATGATTATAATGACCATTATAATATTCAGGAAAACGTGGTTCCAGCATAAGAATTACCCGGCGTGGAATTAACACGAGACTAAAAGTTATGTGCGGGACGGGCCAGGAGCGCTAATTATTATTATTTGAAACAATATTATTTGCTCAAATGACTTTTTAACTATATAAAAACACCTAAGACTCGACCTGTAAAAATTTGGATAAAATGAGTTGTTTAGTAACCAGTTTATACATTATAACGTACCAATTTTCGTGTCGGAATATATATATCACAATCTGCATGATATGAGAAGTACTTAACATAGTTTTCGTAGAAATCCATTTTAACATAAGAAAGTAGAGCAAAAAAAATCTAAAGTCAACCCTATTTTTTCACTTGTAACCAGTTTACTGCTCCAGTTTTAAACAGATAGAGATTAAATTTTAAAATCTACTGCATAAAGTAACAAACAATTAAACTTAATTTTCTTACTTACCGTCAAACATGCCTACTTTGCCACCAGGGGGAACTTTGCCCAAGAAGCAAATTTTAAAATTTTCCTCTTGGGCAAATTTCCCCCTGGTGGCAAAGTAGGCATGTTTGACGGTACTTAAATTTCTTAAAAATTTACCTCGTTTTCTTGAATATTGCGCCCAAGTTCCTACTGCTCCCTATTTTTGTGGCAGATGGCCATGCGACCTCGGGCTGGACGGACGTCTGTAGCGATTTTTGTCATTTTGACAACTGTATAATTCGCAAATTTAATACCAGCAACCAGATAAAAATATGTTTTTAGGGAAACAATAAAGAATATTACGTGGTTGGAGAAGCACTAAAAGCAGTTTTTATGGTATTTTTACAATACGCAATAATTATCAATAGTTCAAAAATTATACCATTACAACACGATTTTTCATATGTTTCTTCTTTGAGCCCTTTCTTAACGTAAAAAGTTCGAATTAGTTTCTTTAGCATGTGGAATATTTATTTATTACACAGGCCACATTGTCTCTTATACAGCGTATAGGTGTATGTGTGTGTATTTGTGGATAGATTTATCTGATTTATTGTAACATCTGACATATCTAGGTCTGACATTTGATCTGACATCTATTGATTTTGCAAAGCTTATATTCTAAATAAACAAAATAAAGTACAAGGAGCACCGTATCATTTTCCCACGAAATATGAAGATTGTACCATTTATGATGTTGTAATTGTGATCCTGCCATAATGTTTACGCCATCCATTGAAGTGCAGTGCTGCAGTGCCAACAGATAGAATCCTCATCATTAATAGAAATACACAATAGTCACAATATTTATAAGATCAAGCCGGAATCGTCTACAATTGAACGTTGCGCTGGTCTCCCGCTAATACTTCTGCTGCTGCAGAAACTATCGATGATACGAAGTACAGCAGGCCCCGTCATGTTGCTATATAATGAATGAGCTAATTGTGGACAATACAAGGTGACTCATATGGGATACAAATCGTCAAGATAATAATCTAGCTACCAGCACAATTCAACTTCTTCATATTTTTGAAACTACCTACCAGCCTACCTAAGAACCACCTACAACAGTATGGCATAAATATGTGTATAATTTGTTACCTATCATAATTCATTAACTTAGAAATAAAGCTATTTTATTTTCGAACTTGTGACCCGCCCCGGCTTTGCACGGATTTATATGTATAATACATGCATGTTTATATGTACATATAAACCTTCATCTTGAATCACTCTATCTAATCTACTAAAAAAACCACTGTTAAATCCGTTGCGTTGTTTTAAACATCTAAATATATACACCGTGGGCGTTATTAAATCCGAAATATTTTAACCACGCATTCCTTAGGTCATTAGGCGCAAAAAATGTTATTTGAACCCCAGTCAAATCCTGCTTAGTTTTGAAGATATTATCATTTTCATGTAAACTATTTATTGTAATTAGTAAAGTGTATTAAGCTCTTTTGATGGAGACGTTGCTACCAGTGTTGCCAAGTTTCGAGTCGTTATTGACATACGTCAAAGTGACAGCTACCACTCACTAATTTTTTATTTTATTTTTTTTAAATATATCCAAATTTTATTCACAAAAACCGAAAAAAATACAGAAAAAAAATTTTTTTTTTGCTGAATTTGGATTGGATTCATATATTTTTTTTACTCCTAATGACCTCCGGAATGCGTGGTTAAAATCTTTCGTGTTATTAACGCCCACGGTGTATAGGCACAGACAGACAGCGGGAAGAGAGTTTGTTTTATACTAGGTATGTAGTGATGTTCATTATAGGATTTAATCTACTTAAAGATGTTTAGATGTAATTTGGCATGGGTATCAATCACGTTAACCAAACGGTAGAATAAAGTCTTGAAAAATATTTATTTTAGGGTACTCCCGTACTCTTTTTTGCCGACGGAGTGGAAATGCATTTATGTTGCCCCCACCCAGGGAAGCTATAATGGGGGTCTGTGGAACTCACACCCTCCAGCCATAATATATCTATTTAAAGAGAAGGGGGAGGGGAGTCTACCCACAGTGCCGGTTTTAGTACTAACAGCGCCCTGGGCGAGATTTCTACGGCGCCCCCTAATTGCAATTCAAACCCATACGAAAAAAGGCGAAGGATAATAATGAAATAACCATTTATGAAAAGAAATAAACATTTATTAAAAAAACTAATAAAATTTTACTTTTCTAGCCTTTTTATCGGCGAACTCTTTTATTAAGTTATCAAAGTCGATGTTTTCAGCTATTTCATTTTCGATCGACAAAGTTGCCAAGTTTGTCAATCTACATTGTGATATCGTCGATCGCAGATAGGTTTTTATTAGCTTAAGCTTAGAAAAACTCCTCTCTCCACTAGCAACCGTTACGGGAATAGTTAATAATATTCGTAATGCTATCCAAACATTTGGATATAGTTCTTTTAAGTTGCGGTCTTTAATAAAATTTAAAACAAAAACAGGAGTAACCACTTTCTGATCAGGCAAAAACGATTTCAGACTTATGAGTTCATCGCACAACATACATCCATCTATATCTGATTTGGAATTTACATTTAATTTCAATTGAAGATCACTACAGAGTTTGATAAGGTCGTGTTTTTCTGGAATCTGTTTTAAATTGTACAAAAAAGACCAAGATTCCGAGTACTCACATAACTGTTCAAATCTTTCGTTGAGTGAAGTTAACGTCGTGTCCAAAAGACAGTTGAAAAATTCAACCTCAAATTTTTTTTCTGGAGAAGTTATAGGCTCATCTTGGGCAATTTCACCAGCTTGGCGCTTAACACGTCGAATTCTTGTTGTCGCTCTAAACACAGGTTCTATTTCTAACTCTTCAGCCAATTCCTTCGCAGTTAGAATGGCGCTTTTAAAGCCTGTATTTCTATATTCTTCCAAGAAATTGCAGCATTTTTTCAGCATGTCTGTGCATTTACCGAGATCCATGTCTGTTGATTGTAGAGATTTACTAACGACATTAATTTGAAAAAGTATGTCATACCAGACAACCAATGAAACTATGAAGCCGAAATCTTTTAGTTGTTCGGCTAGAGTAGTAGCCTCATGAGAGACTTGAACATCAGTTTGCTGAGTTTTGATAGCCAAAGTGATTAAAGCGTCATGGACGGCGCTAATTTGATAACGGACTGCTTTAACACTGCCTATTCTTGCTTCCCAACGCGTGTCACTGAGTTTTTTTATAGTGTACAATCCCAAGTGATCGGTCAGAATTTTCCATCGATGAACAGAAGCTGAAAACAACGTAAACAACCTCTGAAGTACTCCAAACAAAGTGACAGATTTTACAGATGACTTAGCGGCATCGCATAGTACGAGATTGTAGCTATGACAGCCACACGGCACATATACAGCTAAAGGATTTATGTCCAGAATTCTTCTTTGAACTCCAATATTTTTTCCTTTCATGTTTGCTCCGTTGTCATAGCCCTGACCTCTACAATCGTTCAATTCCAGTCCGTATTTATTTAAAATATCAATAATAACTTCAGTCAGCCTTTCACCAGTCGACTCATTAACAGGTATAAATTCTATGAAATGCTCTTTTACTGATATTTTATCGACATCTGATGATAAATCAACAAATCGTATTGTCAGTGAAAGCTGTTCTATATGACTAATGTCCGGAGTACAGTCAGCTATAATAGAATAATATTTCGATTTCTTTGCACGTGATATGATTTCTGACTTCACTTTTTCACCCATCAGCTCTATTAATTCATTTTGAATGTCTTTTCCGCAGTAGTGGTCAGAAACATCACCCTTTACAGCTAAACGCAAGTGCTCCTCCATAACTGGATCAAATTTGGCTAGTAGTTGTACTAAACCCAAGAACTTTCCATTATTTGGCGTATATAGTTTGTCGGAAGTACCTCTAAACGCCATATTGTTTTCAGCTAAATACAGTGTAATATGCATTAATCTAGACAAAATATTATTCCACCTTGTAGTTTCCTTTCTAATCAAATGTTGCTCTTGACAATCTATTGTTTTTCCCGTTTTTAATCTTAGTTCAGCCTCAATCCATGAGAGGTAAAACTTCTTATGAAAAGTGCTACTTTCATGAACTTTTAACATTTCTGATAAGTGTTTCCAGTCGTTATATCCTTCAGATGCTAAATTCGACGTTGAGCTGCTATCAAATAGCCGGCAACAAAAACAGTAAACTCGATTTTTAGAAACTGAGTATATTAACCAACGACGCTGAATTATTTCATTGTTTGCAAGTTTTTTTGTAAAATGAGAATTTGAGAAATGTCGCCCTGTATCATTTTTTGGATAATTATCAATGTGAGTTTGCACTGGGCCATTAGTTATTATATGATCAATAACTTTGCTATTTCGAGTGAGTGGCCAAGTGGCTGGATCCGATATATTTGGAGCAAGAGAACTAATGTCATCTAGAATTTGTATTTGTTGTACATCACCAATAGTGTCATCCTGAGCAGCATCTGTAATTGTAACACAACTTGTCTCCTCACTTCGGGAAACTTCGTCCACAATCTCTTCAACAGCTAACTGATCTGACTTGTCAGACAGAGACTCCACTACCGATGCATTCGCTTGTATTTCAGATGTAGATGCCACATTAAGGTCTTGATTTTTTGTTGTGATATATTTGCCTATATTCATAAACTTTTTTGTTTTTTCAAATTCCTTCTCTTTTTCTGCTTTTCGCTTTCTATATTTTGATCCAGATGGTTTTCTTTTGAAAGGATCAACGTGTTCAGACATTTTGTACTAATCAAATCTGCAACAAATTAAATCTGCGTAAGTCCGATCATTTCTATAAATTAATTAAATATAGCGCTATTGAGGGAGGAGAGGACGACCAAAAACGCTTTATATTCAGTAGCCTTACCATGAGTTTGTAAAAACGTTCTCTTCTCGCTATCGAAAACTATCGCTTTGTCCCTGTCATTGTGGTGCACGTGAAAGAGACAAAGCTATAGTTTTCGATAGCGAGAACGTTTTTTCAAACTCATGGTAAGGCCACAGGAAAGCGTTAGCATACACGTGAACTACGATCGAAAAATCTAGGTAAGGTAATATTGTCATGGCAGCGGAATAATTGTGAAATGTTATATTTAAAAGCTTGTGTTACGTGATAGTGCTTAGATTTGTATGAAAAAAATCACGATCATCCACTCGTTCCCGAAAAAATGACTTCTATGTACAGTCAGATGCAAAAGTCGGTGGACACTTTTCACCTTTAACACAAAGGCTTACGAATGAACAGGCTTCATCCACTTTTACACTTGACCGTACCTCCTCGACATTCATTTATTATCTCCGTGTTAAAATTTCATCAACATTATATAGTCAGTTCTAGAGATATTTTATAATATACTAGCTGTTGCCCGCGCAGCTACGCTCGCGTGGTATCCCTATTTAAACCTATAACCTATAACCCTTTTTTGTCGCATCGCAATCGGTTAAAAAGTAGCCTATAGCAGTCTCATGAGTTCCAACTATACATATGTCAAATTTCATCACAATCGGTTTAGTGGTTTAGGCGTGAAGGGAAGACAAACGAACAAACAAACAAACACACTTTTCCATTTATAATATTAGTATGGATAATTTACTTTAAATAGATTACCCCACTCCAAACATAACAAACAAACAAATGTTACCTCTTTAGTATAATAAGTAAAGATAGTTAAAATAAAATTGTACTTACCTAATTAGTGAAATAATCCGTCATGAAGCAAATACCTACTTAAACACTATTTGAATTTCAACTTTTTGGATAAAACCTATGTCACTCTGTAGTCGGCGACAAAAAGTAAAAAACATGCACTTCGTAACTTAGCGTGGACCGCCTGATTACTGCGTCTGTTTGTTTTAAAATATGTAATTACGATAACTGTTTTTAAGTGCGTGCACCGATTGATTGAATGAATAAGAATGAGCTGTGTTCCGCTCCATCAAAAATAACGTCAACTCTTCTGTCTCTTCTGAACTAAAATGTTAAAAAGAGATAGATAATGTGTTTCTCTGTGGTCGGGGATTCCCAGTTTTAACGGATTGAGCACTGCGTTCCATTCTAGTGTTGCCAACACATCGTTTTTTTTTTTCACTTACAGAGATGGGAATATAAAGAAAATGTTAAAAAGAGATAGATAATGTGTTTCTCTGTGGTCGGGGATTCCCAGTTTTAACGGATTGAGCACTGCGTTCCATTCTAGTGTTGCCAACACATCGTTTTTTTTTTTCACTTACAGAGATGGGAATATAAAGGGGCGCCGCTTCACGGCGCCCCTTAAAGTCCGGCGCCCCTGGGCGGTCGCCCAACCGCGCCCTACCCTAACGCCGGTACTGTCTACCCACTGAAACCACGCCGGCGTTTCCGTCTCTGCCGTTAATGGGAGCGCCATGGAATCGCGAACATGTCCCCACCACTCCCCCCGATATATTATTAGGTTAGGTACCCTTGTGTCAGGAGTATCTAATACATCGGGGGGCGTGGTGGTACAGTCCTTAAACGTACAGTCAGGAGCCCATACTGTACGTAAGGACTCTTATTTTATTCTCTGATCGCTCACTACATGACGTTGTTAAGGCTCGTGGTCTTCTCTCCCTCTCACTGAGCATAAGCGTGAGCGAGATGGAAGTGCGTGTTCGGAAGCGCGGATATCATGTTTTTTAGTTTTAAATCTTCGTGTTAAATAAAAAAGTAATAGCTAAGTTCCCTCAAAAATTATATTGCCGATTTTTAGAACCAATTTTACCTTATATGTTCAGCTGTTGTGCATAATTTGTTACATATTTTTTAAGTTTATTTTAGACCTATGTTCGTGATTTTTTTCTATAGATCGAAAGTCAAAAATTCAGGATTGCAGAAAGGCCTCAAGATTGCTTATTAAATTTAGGGCAGCCGTATTATAATCCAAACAAGAGCTACGACTTTTAAAAAATCTGTTTTATGAGCTCACGTCGCCTTAACAACGTTTACAATTCAGACGCTAGCACAGAATAAGTAATTCTACTACGTACACAAGTTAACAAATTCCCTGTTTAGGTATTATACGCCAAACGAGCCTAAATGTGGCCATCCCTTTCTATCGCATGCAACACGCTGCGACCCGTGCGAGCGTCCCGTACCAACGCGCGGTAGCTACTAATGGACCGCAAAATTCAAAATTCATATGGATGGTCAAAAAACTTAAAATTATGTACGACTATGTTTTGCCATATGGCATACAAATACTTATGAGAAGATGGAGCAGCATGCATCTAATTTAGAGTAAGTATTATATTATTATAGTTCACAATCCGTAAAATATTAATTCAGTGAATAATAGGTTTTTTTTACTAAAAGGGTAAACAGGCTTTTTTTGAATTCTATCAAATCTTCTACTTTGCATAGATTTTTTGGCAATTTGTTATAGATTTTCGGTGCCATTCAGAAAACACTTTTAGCAAGAAGACCCGTTTTTATTGATTCCGTAAATATTTTATGACATTGGCGAGTACTGTTAAAAACAGAAAACTGATGCATATTGTTTTTAACGTAAACTGCGGTCTCGAATATGTAGAGGCACGGTAGTGGAAGTATGCTAAGTCTGATAAAATGCGGTTTACAAGATTCCGTTGATGGTATTTTACATACTGATCGTAAACATCGTTTCTGTGCTTTAAAGGCCATCTCTCTGTCTGTGGAATTGCCCCAGAACATGACACCGTATGACGTATCTTAAAGTCGAAGTAACATACGCGTGATAGGCGGTTAGAACAGCTGGTTGACTTACTATTTTACTAAGATTATATAATGCATATGAGAATTTGTAAAGTTTTTTACATATAATGTCAATCTGATCTTTCCATGTCAACTTATTATCTAAACTTAATCCTAAAAACTTAGTAAGGTCTGATTTGTCAATTTGGTGGTTTTTGTATGTCACGGTGAGATTTGGTATTCTATCAACTCTTTGCTTGAATTTCATTATCTTTGTTTTATTTAAATTAATGCATAAATTATTCATATTCAACCATGTAATTACTGTGTCAACTGCTTTGTTAATTTCAATCTGTATTGTTTGTGTATTATTTCCAGTAAATATTATTGTACTATCATCGGCGAACATGATCATTGAGTGCTCAGTAGTCAATGGCAAATCATTAATATAGATAAGGAAAAGCAAAGGGCCTAATACACTGCCTTGGGGCACTCCGTATTTTATTTCTTTAAAATCAGATGATACAGATATTTCAGTCTTTGATTTAGTACAAATTTTATTTATTGTAACCATTTGCTTTCGTCCGGTTAAATAAGATCTAATTAAATCGTGAACATTACCACGTACGCCAATATTTTATTTATTTAACAAAATGTTATGATCAACAAAGTCGAAAGCCTTCGACATGTCCATGTATAAAGCAACAGCGGGTCTTTTTTTCTAGCTCCGTCATAACTTTTTTTAAAAGATCATAAATTGCCATATTAATGGACTTGTTTTTTCTGAAACCTTTTTGTTCTGCTGCAAATAAGTCGTGAGTTTCAAAGTATTGGTAAAGGCTATTGTAAATAACTTTCTCGATAATTTTCGAAAAAATTGATAATAGGGGCTATTGGTCTGTAATTATTCATATTTTCTTTGTCACCCTTCTTAAATAGAGGTTTCACTACGGCTGTCTTTAATATTTCAGGAAAACTACCCTTTTCAATACATAGATTTGTAATATAACTGATTACTGGTGCTATTATATGCGCTACTTTATTTACAATTTTGCATGAAATGCCATCGAAACCAGTACTATGCGTATTTTTTAATAAATTAATTATAGTATGAATGTCATGAGGGCATGTGGGTTTCATAAAAATGGAATTAGAGGATTTAAATGTCATAGTAAGATACTTTTTTGATATAGAATTAGGATTATTAGATATGATGTCAGCATTGTTATTTGATGTAACTTGTTCAACAAAGTGCTCGTTAAATGTTTGTGCGATAACCTTCGTGTCATTTATTTGTATACCGTCAAACCGTCATGTTTTATGGGGGTAATATTTTCCCTCAAGTAGGTAGTTTTTGATTTTTTTATGATATTCCATGTAGCTTTACATTTATTAGATGAGTTTTTAATGTAATAGTCATTTTGAGACTTTTGCGTGAGTGATATAATTTTTTTAAATCTATTAGAATATACTTTTAAGTAGTTTTTGTCCCGTGTATTAGGAGAGAGTCTATATTTCCAAAGCAAATTCCTTTTTTTCCTACAACAAATTCGAATACCATTAGTTATCCATTTCGGTTTTTTAAAAGTTGATATTTTGTATCTGACAAGTGGAAAACATAAGTTATAAAATAATTGAAAATCATCGATAAAACATTCGAAAGCCTCATTTGGGTCGTTAGCCATATACACACTATTGAAGTTAAGACTTTGTAAGTATTCGACAAACTTTGTTATATTTTCTGCGCTATAGACTCGTTTTTTTATAAACCAGTATGGCAGTAGGTAAGTTTTTTTAACTGGGCATTTCAATATCTGGGCTGTGTGATCAGAAATTGCCAAATCAATCACTTCTGTTTCACCACCTCGTACATTATGCAAAATGTTGTCAATACATGTTTTACTTTGCAATCGCGTAGGTTCTGTTATTCCTAATCTTAAATTATAGCCAAGTACCAAATTTTTGAATTGTAGAGAGTGTTTAGTTCTCTTTAATGTATCGATATTGAAATCGCCGCAGACAATAATTTTCTTGCTTCTATAACATATCTTAGAAAAAAATATGTTTAATCTATTTAAGAATATATCTATAGCACAATTATCAAGCTTAGGAGGTCTGTATACACAAATTACAATAATTTCATGTTCCTTCAGTTCAATAGCCGAGCATTCAAATACATTTGAAATGGAGGTGGATAGAACATCTGTTAAGACTACGTATTTATGGCAATTTTTCACTAGAATACAAGACCCTCCATGTTTGTTTTCCCTAGAGTAACAAGTTGCTAAATTATAGTTTGAAATGAAAAGTTGTTCTTCGTCCCCTGGCTTCATATTGTGTTCTGTAATGCAGATTATATCGATTGGTTTTTCTGAGCTTCTCAATTCTTCCAAGTGAACATTTAAGACGTCAGCTTTATGCACCAATCCGTTTATATTTTGATGAAGGATGAATAAGTTATTATACACGAAAAAGCTCGCAAGGTGCGCTATTTCTGTTCTCCTTTTTATTCTCCAAATTAATAGTCCTATTTGAATCGACTGCGCCAGCAGGCGGCCGGCCGTACTTGTAGCGGCGCGACGGAATCACAGAGTGAACCGCCCCTGACGCTAGCCCTTCTGACATTCATCCCTTCGTATCTCAGTCGCGCGGTCAGTCGTCAGTCAGCGTGGATCACTGTACGATGGTGCGCGCGTGGATCCTGTGCGTGGGCGCAATCCTTCTGACGCACGCGGCGCCGGCGCCGCCTATCCCAACACATGTCAAAGGTAAAGCAATAAATACATGACACACTTTTCTCTAGGTTTATATTTTGCATGCCAGATGCTGGTAAATTGTGAGAAACCTGATACTTATTCTCTAAACAACTTTTATGAACCACATTTTATGCAAAATAAAGATATTTGTATTTGTAATACAAATACTCTTTATTGTATGAGCTGTGATATACGAAATGAATACAAGACAAATACCTACGTTAAACGTCGAAACTTTTACATTAGTAGATAATTTATTAATTTGAATTTATAATACAAAAAATTAATAAATAAACTTTATTCATCCACAACTTCAATACATAGTATAAAACAAAGTCGCTTCCCGCTGTCTGTCTGTCTGTCCCTATGTATGCGTAGATCTTTAAAACTACGCAACGGATTTTGATGCGGTTTTTTTTAATAGATAGAGTGTATCAAGAGGAAGGTTTATATGTATAATACAAACCATACATGCATGTATTATCCACATAAACCCGTGCGAAGCTAGTATATAATAAAACGATACATTGAATACAGAACATATTAAACTTAAAAGTAGCGGTATACAGGCGGTTTTATTGAAGAGCGATCTCTTCAGACAACATAAAACGTGGGTCATAATTAATTATAATTTCATGCTGAATTGGGACCATTTCGCGCTTTTCATGTGATATTTATGTAGGTATCTGTTTTATTTCCTAATAATAATATTGTTACGCTCGACATCTAAGATATATTATGTATACCAAAATAAAATAAATGAATTTTATTCTGCAAAACAAAACCAAATTCTACTAGCGCTTCAGAAAAAAAAGACAACTCGCAAAAAGAAACGCCGAAACAAACTCAACAGTCAGTAATTTTTTGCCAAATTATAACTAAGTACTAACACTTTTGTGAAATTCAATAAAACAAAAAATAAGTTTCTGTCAAAAATTTAATTTTTGGTACATGCTTTTATTGCCGACTGTACTTTCCTGCAACTACTCATTGAGACGATTCTAACGAGCCCAAACTCGATGGGGTTGTGTCGTTTTTTTGTGGCCTTCTATGGCCACCTTCCAGCTCCAGCATCAGATCAGCTCCAAGTCATCATAATAATATTGCATTGTCATGCGATATACATATGCTTGCAAATTTCAGCTTAATTGGATAACGGGAACTGACTGAAAAATTGATTGCAAATTTTGACGGACAACTTACTTACATACAATATACATACGAACAGTGCAAGTTAATATTAAGCTTGTTAAAAGAAAGAGCCACGAGTTTCGTTATAATATAAATAAATGTTTCTACGGCTGGGCAAAAATGAATAAAATCGGCAAAAAAAGCTTATCTTAAACATAATCGGACGAGGGAGCGAAGTGAACATAGTTCTATGCTTCAGTTTCTGGACCTTTACATCTTGAAAACGGAGTATTTAAAAAGAAAAAAAACTAAATAAAACTTTGGGTCCAAGTGATTTTTTTTGTGCGCAACCACTTTGTTTAAGGCCCCATCCATCCCAAGTATATGTATGTCGATCCATCTGCCGAACACCCTGTATAGTTTTTTCTTTTTACGAGTCACTTTTTCAAAATTCAAAGGATTTTTTTTTAAATGTCAGTCTCGTGAGTTCTACAGCTCACAGAGCTGCAGAACCACTAGTAATTTTTTGGTTAGGAACTTATGGAACGAGGGAGCGAAGTGAACGAAGTTCTCAGTTGCATTTTGGCCTAAGATGCGTTAGTATGTCTGGCGTCTGCCCGGCTGGTCTCCTCTAGAGGTCGCATTTTTCAACCGAATCAAATCAAACCGATCATTTACATACAGTGGCAAGAAATCGAAACATTCCATTTGAATTAGGAATCAAATAAGTGGGTTCTGCTTTAATTCCTATTAGGGGAGGCCCGGGCAATACGCATATGTTAAGGGAACGTGATAAAATAAACACAATTATGTAATTAGTGTAACGTTTCTTACTTTTTATTTGTAGTTTGTTTCATAAACTTTAGAAAAAGCTATAAAAAAAAACTTAAACAATTTCTTCTATTAACACTACTAAAATCAAAAAGTATATTTCATCCGTTTTGCCCGCAGGGGTCGGGAAAAACGGATAACTTAAAAATAAAACAATCAGTCTTGGCATTTTCACAAAAGTATCTACTGACCTGCTGCTTAATTATGATAGGCAATATTAATGCACCCAATTTTGGCATTGGCTATACACTGAATCCAATATTCACTTGGCCGTTCAGTGTATTTCTCGGACTATTTACGCCAAACAAAAGAAATCAGGTTTGGAATTTTTGTTTGTAGTTTTGGTAGATGTCTTCCTCCTCTTAAGTTTTGCTGGACCTGGAACCTGATAATTTAGAAGTGTCTTTCTTATTCATTCTAGTTTTGCTGGAACCGGGTTCAGATACTTTAGTATTTTTGTTTAATTGTATACTAATTTCATTATCCTTGTCCAGGATGGGACATTCAAATGATAAATTCTTGTTTTCTCTATATACAAGTTTAATTAAAATTCAAAAAATACATTGTTTTGTATGACACGCAAGTGACCGCTGTAGTCACCGGCAGGTATTGAATTTTGTCGAACGATGATGTGGTATTTTTTGACAGCCTTGTGTGACGTCGCTGCATGCGTTCGGAAATTAAACCGCTCTGTTTTGCGTAAACAATCCGTCTTCCCCATATTCGTTTTATGCGCGGGGCACATTGCACGTAGAACCGATGGCCGTTGGGGCGGAAAGGTTCTCGAGTGGCGACCACGTACCGGAAGGCGCGGCGTGGGTAGGCGCCCCACAAGGTGGACTGATGACCTGGTAAAGGTCGCGGGAGTCCGCTGGATGCGGGTGGCGCAGGACCGGCCATTGTGGCACTCTTTGGGGGAGGCCTATGTCCAGCAGTGGACGTCTTTCGGCTGATATATGATGATATTCGTTTTGCCCATGATACCAATATTAGCTCGATGAAAAAAAAACAAACGTTATCTGAAGGTTCCGTAAAAAACTACAATAACAAATTATACTTAAATAAATAAGTCATTGAACAAATTAAACTTTTAATTATAGACTACATACATAGTAAGAAAGTTGATCACAAACCTATGCGAAAATCTGAACGAAACAGCGCAAATTCTTTTTATTTCTCTTAACAAAAAAAGAGCGCTTGTATTGTTTTGGCCAAACTGTCATGGCGTCGCCTACCACATGCCAAATCATTGCGGCGAGTGTCAGAGCGCCATCTATTACCGATATTTAGAAAAATCGATTATTCTTCTTACCCGCACTATGCGTATTACCAGGGCTTCCCCTACTCCATAATATTCGAAACGATCATAACCTAACCTAACCTAAACCTTTTATTTACGAGTATCTTAACCACGCTGCTACAAAATTTAATCAACTTCGCATTGAACATACCAACAATTTATTAAAATTTGAACATAAAATTGCCTCCAATTTGCTCCCATACTTGGACCCAAGCACCTTTCGCTTGGTCGGACCGCGTTAGATAATAAATTATTAGCAATATCGCTAAATAACGTGTTTGTTATGTCAGTACCTACTTAATGATAAAGTTAATACTCCTTGTGTATGCATTAGTCCACACTCTGCAAAAAACGGATATATTTATTAGTTACCTACACTCGCTCGTATTTACTATCTTCCGTACGACCCACTCGATCCCCGAATGAGCACAGCCACGAGGTAGGCCATTGGGTCCGAGCGATTGACCGCTATCCCGCCACTATTGAGATCATTGCCACGAATGCCGTATCCATGCGCACTCCCTGCCTACTCACAACACTCCTTACCCTCCTCATCCAACCATCCTTCACTCACATGTAGCAAACGATAAAGACAACACCAGCCGAAACTCTCAACCATCCGTGTCTCGATCGGTCATAACCCCGTTCGGCGGATCTTCATGACTATCCTCATGACATCTTTCGATTCGACAGCGTCCATCCTTCACTAACTGCTCCCGGATAATAGGGACAGTAATACCGAAACGTTGGGTGTGAGGTGTCGAATTGGCAGGATTAGGTCCCATGTCAACGGTCGGTCGGCGGTGTCTTTGGTCTGTCAGCTGACCTAAATAGTGCTGCACTTGGGCAGGATGTTGTCAACTAAATGATTTACCCTATTCTTGGACCAGTGCTCTGATTGATTGATGTAACAGGGAAGGGCCGATGGATCAAGAATCAAATCTGATCATCATCGTATCGATTTTGTTAAATGTTTATTGGCTTGGCAATTGAAAAGTAGCAGAACGTTACCTACTTATAATAAAAAATATTTTTAGATATTTCTGGAAACGTTGACGAGCGCCCAATGAATGTTTCTATTTTAAGAGTCCAACTTAGTTTATCTCTTACAAGAACTTTCAACAATTATGTCTTTCTTCAAGAAAAGTGGCAGCACCCTGGTAGGTAATACATATTTAACATAACAAGTTAAATTATTTAATGATATAACAGAAATGTTACTTGTTTAAGACTACAAGACGCTGGCTAATTTATATATTGAGAGAGGATAAACTACTTAACTATGCAATACAACACCTATTAAAAATATCTCCTGCCAGCCAGCACTACCGCAAGCCAATGAGCCAATCTTCAGGAGGGATCTAAATTAAAACTTAGATAAGTACTTGGTAGGTGGGATAAACATGCTAACAAATATTCCAGTTTTAGTCCCGGATTAACTCCGCCCAAGTACTTTCTAATAATTCGCAAACAACGTGTTATCGTTTGTGGTCACGTTCCGATCCATAATTGGTAAATTGTGGACACTTCCTTGTGACGCAAGTGACTGACGCCGCCGGTGGAAAAGGGCGTCGATTCGCAGCAACCATGCTATCAATCTGTCTCGTCTCCCCAGCGTATTAACATACTGGGATTCTTTATAACAATAACTGCGCGTGATTAGGGATTAGATTGGTTCGTCTCGGCTGAGTTGTCAGGAATAGTTGGTGAATTAATATCAGCCAGATCGCGCATATCGCGTGGCTTGCTAAGTACGTCGGTATGTAGTTACAGCGTAGGCCGTACGCAAATTTTATGGCATCCTCAGTCGAGACGGATCGCGAAATATTGACGCGAGTACCTTGACGGTAACAACACTAGGCCACTGTCTAGGTCTTCTGATGAAATGTTATCTTGTTGACTTGTGCAAACTGCAATACTGCACGGCTGTACAGTCAAGGGCACCAATATCTACAATGTATGTACCTATGTTTCACAAAATAAATTACTTACTTACTTACTATGTATTCACTCAAAGTTTCAGAAATATGTATACTACAGCCTTAGTGGTGCAGAAATAAGGTCTGTGTACAGTCGGCCTTGTAAGTTGCTGAACACCTGAGTACCTTGTCGTTTTCACTCGTTTGATAACTTCATATGGCAGTTTAACATGACGTTTAATGCGACACGGTACAAATGTGTTAAGCCCCTTGTAAGGCTGACCGTACATATTCTTGAGACTTTGTCGTGTTTACGTATTGGTGCCCTTGACTTGACTGTACACTTAAAAGTGAATATTATTTATCTATTGTACTTAAAGTCTTATTTTAAGATTTCGGATCCTCAAACATTGATAACAAAAAAAATCGGTGCCCTAACTAAAATGTTCAAAATGGCGACTCCTCATTCCGTATTTCGTATTTATTAAATTTGACATCAATGTGGTATTGATCCTTTATGAATGATGATCGTGTATGTTGCTTGACTAGCTAGCTAGCTGTTAGATGATGAAAATGGAACGATCGATTCTGAATTCACGTCGTTCAATCGTTTTGGTCAGTTGAAGTGTGTGGCAGCGTCAATGATGATCTGAAAAGGGAAATATTTCGTATTGATAAATGAATAAAAGTTTTTTGATGAATTTCACCGTGAATACAGTCCGGTTTCCATATCACTGTGTTTCGTGTAAGAAATAGTGCGAGCACGTTGAAATAAAATCGGAATGCGAGATATGCCCCCAGGATGTTTACGAAGCAAACTGAAAACTATTTTGCTAGTCAGTCACAAGACGGAAATGTACCGCTTGAGACGTTACACAATCCTAGCACGCTCGTATATCACTTAACGTCCTTCCGTCATTTACTGCAGCGGGGGGATAGGGCCGGGGGACGGGGGGTGGGTATGTAGTCACGTGGGGTAGCACACTATTTGCATAGCTGAGATTTCTGAATTGGACTGATCTTCTTATCTTCAGAACAATAGCATTCAAGTCTAACAATACGACTGTGGTCGGACGCGTGCCATTTTTGCAAGAAAAAGGTTAGCGCCTCATAAAATGTTCATTGTATAATCTATCTATCTTCTTATTCAATAGATTCAAACTGGATTAAAATATTAAAAAAAACCCACTCCCAGCGAGCTAGGTATATCAATCAATCAATCAATCAATAATTTTATTTCGGAATAAATCCATATTTGGTTAATTACAATAAATAACTTAAATGTAATGTTAGTACACTTTACAAAATTATCCACTTATATTAAACATTAATACATATATGACAAACTAAAAGGCATGCTTGGCTACAAGGATATCACATGCAATTTATTCCAGTGATACAGAAATGGGCCATCGTTCCTTTCTGCCACTGTCTCCAGGAGGCTGTTGGGGCTAAGGCCGATACGTCTCTGCAGAGATGCAACACGTTTTCGCAATATTGCGTGAAATCCATCCGTGCGCGCCTCCGCGAACATTCCTGACGCGCTGCAATGTTTCGGCAGCCCCAACAGCATCCTGAAAGCGTTGTTATACTGGACGCGCAGGGCGCTGTAAGCTTTTTGAGTATAATTGATCCATAGGCTGCAGGTGTAAAATGACTGGCAATAGGCCTTAAACAGAGTGATTTTTACGTTTTTAGTACACCGAGCAAACCTACGGATCAACATATTACTTCTAACCGCCAGCGCCCTACGCTCCCTCTCGATATCCTTGTTGTCGCTAAGTGACGCGGTAACCCAATGGCCCAGGTATTTAAATTCGTCAACTACCTTTAGAGGAGTGCCATCAAGCTTGACT
Source organism: Epinotia brunnichana (assembly GCA_963854355.1). Lineage (NCBI taxonomy): Eukaryota > Metazoa > Arthropoda > Insecta > Lepidoptera > Tortricidae > Epinotia > Epinotia brunnichana. The sequence goes on along the minus strand of OY977951.1, from coordinate 25,773,340 downwards.
TGGGGAAGATGTGGATAACACTTTGCACCTGCCTTGAATACCAGTAACTCACTCTTCGAGGTATTGTACCTTAGGCCATGAGTCCTCGCGTACTGCTCACATATTTTAATTAGATCCTGTATAGCACCGATTGACGGTATAAGGCGCTGGTATTTTATCTCGTAGCTTATTTGGAATCTATTGTAGAAGAAGATAGAGTTCATTATTCAATGAACATTTAACATTTTTTTTGCAACATTTGGCACGCGTTTGCAATCAATGTCTATTCATAAGCTCAGGACAATGGGCATTTATGAGCTCAGTTGAAATTGGTTTAACTATAAGTGGTGTGTTAGTTTCTTGTGCTCTGCCTGTACGTGCTCTTACACGGGCAGTATTTTGACCAATTATTGCCTGTCAGCAGTTCAGGCGTCCTTCTCTAGCCTGCAAGTGCGACTGAGACGGTAATGTAGACTCCCATAGCTCAGAGAGTCATACGCGAATACGCGAATCACCGTAAGGGAAGGAAAGGCTCCTATGCAGCTGAAGTATGTGAGGTTCTTGCTTTGTAAGGTTGTATTGTAGGGTCAACATCAATATCGAACTACTGATTTCAAAGATTCTGTCACCAGTGAATGGATCTTCATGATGGATATAGGCTACATTTTATTATGCGGTTCGCTGTATTATTTAGGTACGTTGGCTGAGCCGCGCGGGCAGCTCGTTACATAGTCCATCCTCCTAGCATTATTCCCGGTTGTGCCTTAAAGGATATTTAGCATAGGCACTAGTTTTTACGAAAGCGACTGATATCTGACCTTCCTACCCAGAGGGAAAACTAGACCTTATTGGGATTAGACCGGTTTCCTCGCTATGTGTCCCTTTACCGAAAAACTAACGGTAAATATTCCGTAGGTACCGTCACGGACTTTAATTGTTGAGCCATTTAGAGCTCGCTTTATACTAGACACTTCAAAGCTTACTATGAAAACCAAAATTAGTTGACACCTAAATGGGTTCCGAAGAATTCATCGGTACGAGCCGGGATTCGAACTCACGAACGCCGCTTAAGAGGCTGACAAGACCAAATTTGTTGAAATTGATATTATTTAAGCAGTTGTTTTAGAAAAACTATTTGTTCTAGCACATCAAAAAAAATATATGTTAATATTCATCATATTTCCAAGACCGTAGATGGACTCGAAACATAATTTGATGAAATCGGCTCGATCGAAAATAATTGCAAAGGTTGGTCTTAAAATCATCTTAAACGGTTCTATGTCCTTATTTTTTTGACGTATGGGTCTGCAATTAAAAACATGAAGTCCACATATTCATACCTAAACCGTAGACGAGCCATATTTCACAAAAAATCTACACTTTTTTTTATTTTAATTTTTATTCATTATTTTATTTTTGTCTAAAACCAGCCCGCTCAAGTAACACTCGCTCTCGTTTACTCCGATAGAAATAGACAGTGTGCGCGTTTTTGGTGTTGACAGCGCCTTAACAGCTGCATGCCTGAAGTCTGAGCCACTATGCTACCGTAAGTATACATAGTAATAAAATATTATAAAAAAAATGAAAAAGCAGTACTTTTGTGACACTTTTGTGTTATCCATAACACAAAATGTGTGTTACTTACGACACGTGCACAAAACATAACACAAAAGCAGATACTGTCGATTCGTAGAGAAAGTAAACCTAAGCCTGTCAGTCCTGAAATGGCCGGAAGTACTTGGCAGACGGTGCCAAAGTTGGCCACCTTTGGCCGCCAGTCTGTGCAGAGGCGTCTCTAGCCCACGTAGCGCCCGTGTGAAATTATTACCATAGCCCCTCCTAGCGCGCTCGGTACCCCCTAGGACCCCTGGCACCCATGTGCAACGCACACCCAGGTACACCGTAGGTAAATCCACCCCTGAGTCTGTGAGAGGCTTTAATTGTACCGCCTCCGCACCAACAAATCAGGAAGTCACAGTAATCAATCATCAAGAAACCACTTCTGGAATTTTCCGCGGTCTCTCCCCTTTGCGGAATACCGATGTAACTGGTTTGGCATTGGTGTTTCTTCCTAGTAACATCACAGCTCGACGCTTCCTAGTTTAATTCCGGAATGTTTGATTCTTGAAGGATCATTACTTCATTAGAGGTCTGTTACGGGCGAGGGATTCCTTAATTGAATACCCACCTACATCAGGGCAATGCAGCTAACTTTTTGGCACTTAGGCCTTATTGAATACAATAATGCTTTTAGGGTGTTGTTGAGACTTCCGCGTTTCTGCAGCGCATCGTCCATGTTCACCGAGGCGCGCACATACGGCTTTGATGCCGACTGGCGCAAGAAAACGGCCTCTCTGCTTGACAGGGTGCGCGGGAGTAGCAACAGCATCCTAAGCATGATAGCTAACAAGCTAGATTGTCCTCTGTTGTGGCAAATGGGTCAGAGGACTAAATCTCTTTTTGTATTATTTATTAAGGAACTAACATTAGATTAAGTAAATACAAATAGTGCTTGGACCATTTTGTTGTCTTTAAATAAATATATAATAATAATAATAATTGAAAGAGCGAGCGAAGCGAACGAAGTAGGTATGTCCAGCTGTCACGCTGTCCGGTCACCAATCACCATCATCATCATATCAGCCGAAAGACGTCCACTGCTGGACATAGGCCTCCCCCAAAGAGTTCCAAAGTGACCGGTCCCGCGCCACCCGCATCCAGCGGACTCCCGCGACCTTTACATTTCACGTAGAACTGATGGCCGTTGGGGCGGAAAGGTTCTCGACTGGCGATTCAGGCCTTATTCGAATGGAACGGTTGTGAATGTTAAAATTCAACGTCGGAACATCAACGTCAATGTCCATCTGGGGGCACGGTAGAGCCCCCGCCAAGACGAACCAAGCGAAACGCAAGGGCACTACCTACCTTTTCCCGGAACGCTTCGTCGTTGTTTTGAACCCTACGCTGACAGCTACGTGGCGCGCCCGTAATGTCATCAAAATATTACACCAACGCGAACGCCCCCATGTCTTTTTACAAGCTTTATATTAACTTGCACTGTTCGTAGGTAAATATGTAAGTAAGTTGTTCCTCAAAATTTGCAATCCAATTGAGCTGAAATTTTGCAAGCATATGTATATTGCATGACAATGCAATATTATGATGACTTGGAGCTGATCTGATGCTAGAGCTGGAAGGTGGCCATAGGAACTCCGCAATAAAACGACACAACCCCATCGAGTTTGGGCTCGTTAGAATCGTCTCAATGAGTACTTGATGATGGTATGCAGAAAAGTACAGTCAGCAGTAAAAGCTTGTACCAAAAATTAAGTTTTTGACATAAACTTATTAGGGTTCCGTACTCAATGAGTAAAACGGGACCCTATTACTAAGACTCCGCTGTCCGTCTGTATGTCTGTCTGTCTGTCTGTCTGACACCAGGCTGTATCTCACTGGTACCGTGATAGTTCCAGTTGAAATTTTCACAGAATAGATGATGTATTTATGTTGCCGCTATAACAACAGATACTAAAAACAGAATAAAATAAATATTTTTATAGATAATGGTACGGAACGGAACCCTTCGTGCGCGAGTCCGACTCGCACTTGGCCGGTTTTTTTATACCACGACGGTGGAAAACAAGCACACGGTCTACCCTATGGTAAGCAATTACCGTAGATCGCTTGCGATTCAAGAATTGCTTGACGACGAATTGCGATGCAAGCGCGTTGCCGGCCCTTTACTGATTTGATGATTCGTTGTGTCGATAGATAGTGACGAACGCGGGTCCCTGACTCTCAACACAACACAACCTCGGGAGCTCTGGCCACCTTCACCACAACAAACACAACACCATGCACCTACAGAGCAAGTAGTGGCGTTCGCGTTTTAATGGCTACGGTATTTTGTAAAGTGGAGGTACTTCCAGTTGAGCTGCTCCAAATATGAGCGAGATGACATTCCACTGTGCCCTACCCCTCTTAAAATCTCTGATTGTGCGACATTCCGCTGTGTCCTACCCCTCTTAAACTCTCTGATTGTGCGCGCTTAGAGACAATGAGCGATTCGCTTCTGCTGCGGACTGTACATATTTTTTTTTTTTATATTTTGGACAATCTTACACAAATCAACCTAGTCCCAAACTAAGCAAAGCTTGTACTATGGGTACTTAGACGACGATATACATACTTATATAGAGAAATAAATACTTAAATACATAGAAAACATCCATGACTCAGGTACAAATATTCGTGCTCATCACACAAATAAATGCCCTTACCGGGATTCGAACCCAGGACCTCTTGCTTCGTAGGCAGGGTCACTACCAACTAGGCTAAAGCGGTCGTCAAACATATATAAATAAATATAGTATTTGTTTCAGATTCAAAGGCTCAAGAGAAGACGATAATAGTGAGAAGATTGCCGACCGCCTTTTTCTTCCCGTACAATTTGTGGCCCATGCCCAAGTTTCCCAACAAAGGTAAATTACGTTTAATCAGTTATTTATTTCTCAATCAGGAGGTCTATTTTTGTCGATTTTCTCATACCATTTGCAATGGCAAGCACCGCTTTAAGTAGATTGCACACTAAGGGTTATTATAAAAAGTTCGGGTGACATCAGATTCAGAAACTTTATTGATGAATTTTTTTACAGGTCACGATCATATCAAATACTTATTAATAAATAGTTCATAATAGTACATTATGATACAAGTGTGCTAAGTTGGTCATTACACTCGAGTCGGTTTTTAAGCCTGAGCCGAAGGCGAAGGTTTAATGGAGACGAGAAGTGTAATGACCAATGCTCACGTGTTTCATACGACGTTTTTCAACACATTTGCGAGGAAAAAAAAAATGAAAATGTTAAAAGATATGTAATGAAAAGGCACTAGTGCGATAATGTAATGTAAAAGTCACGGCATGGGTAATATTCTGCATTATTTTGCTAATATTTAAAAAGACATGTAATGAAAAGGCACTAGTGCGATAATGTAATGTAAAAGGCACGGCATGGGTAATATTCTGCATTATCAGTGTAAATACGCTGTAATAAGACCTACTTTACGAGCAGGTGTGTTGAAAAATGTATTATTGTCTAAGATGTTGTTAATCATTATTTCTATAGGTACATAATTTTGAAAGTGGTGGGTACTTTGTTGTTTTTATTTTATTAGTTAGGTCAATGATGATTGATGATGGTGGTCATTGCAGCTGCATCCTGCGGATAGGGACTGGTAACTTTTAGAGTTATAAAATTTACTAATTAACTAACTATCTCATCATCATCAGTCGTTCCCTCAATGCTTAGAATCGCGACATCGTACGACGTCCTATTCTTGATCACCAGACTTCTGATGCGGGTGGCGCAGGACCGGTCATTTTGGCACTCTTTGGGGAAGGCCTATGTCCAGCAGTGGACGTCTTTCGGCTGATATGATGATGATGATGACGAGACGTCAGAGGCTCCTATCTCCCGCTTTATATATTATGAATATATATTATTAAATATTTTGATATATGGCCTTGTGCAGATGTAGTTTAAAGAGTGCAGTGATTTGTGTGCCCCAACTAGCGGGTGTCTGCCCCAAGCCCTCTGCCAACCTCTCCAGGCGACCTAACTCCTGTATTTTTTATTGCAGACAGGGAGATAGCCTACTCGTACGACAATTTCCGTTACAAGAGGAACACAGAAGACATTTTCCCGCACAAGAGAAGTACGAGTTTACTAACGAGGCATAATGAGAGGTAGCCAATGCAGCGATAAACCCGTTGATACCCGAGATGCCACATGTAAAGGATGTACGGATGAATTTCGCAACGAAGCGGAAATATGCTGCTGCGTGGTACGACAGCGCACGGAGCGTTAGTGGGCGTCAAATGGGTTAAATAAATAATGCTAAGTAACAATCTTGTAAAGGATGTCCCACAGCCCAACTAGCACACAAGCGCTCTTGTATCACTATAAGTAACTTTTTTTACTACTAAACTGCTACTGTACCACCTAGCTGTTAAAGGGTTTTTAAATATGCTACTGTTCATCTTAAGGAAATTAAATATGCTACTGTACATCTTATGGAAAATTGTACAGCGCTTGAACGCCTCCTATACAACTCCCAGGCTGTACAATGCCTGTACAAGCAGCTTGTGTGCTAGTTGGGAGAGAACGCAAGATTTTCGAAACATAATGTATAGACAATCTTGCGTTCTTTTTGGGACACCCATTACAAGCATCAGAGGGTACTGTTAGCTGCAGAGTAACGCGACCCCAAAAAACGTGTATCAGGATTACCTGCGGCTAACTTTACGTTTCGCATCCCATTTTTACTTCAATGCGTTTCCCGTCCCTTTCTGACACAATAGCTCGGTCGCATAGAACGGCGCAGACACATTGATATTTAAAATTGGTACACAACTCGACCAAGCGAAGAATGGCACCTTGCGTCGAATAAGTTACACTGAGCGAGGTGCATTCTTAGCTTGGTCAGTATATAAGTAAGTAAGTATACTAACATGTATGGCTCAATCAGATTAATTCCCAGTCAAAGGGTTTTTACGACAAAAACTGAATTGAAGTTGTTGTTGATATTTCTCGCATGATGCAGTCACATTCACGCATGCGAAATCTAATTGTCAGAGCGGGAGCGATAAATACCAATTTGATTTAAATCCTTTACCCAAATAGTGTTGGTTTCGTACCAGTCGCGAGCTCTCTTTCTCACCCGTATGACCTGCCTTGTGGAAGCAACGCATGATAGTTTGAAACGGAATTGTGATTTAAGTACTATAATAAGTATTGATATTGTTTGTGATTAAAGTAGGTATGTTGTGAATTAAATTATTTGTGTTGAAAAACTATACAGTTGTTTCGTTCGTTTATTTTACTGACTCCAAGCCTCGTACCATGATACGTTTTATCGTTATGATTTACTTGACGTTTCAGTACAACGTGACGATAAAATCCATCGTATCGTGCTAGATGAGCAAGTTAAAATTATTTTGTGGCAATAATTACTTTAATAACCAAGTTTTAACCGAATTCAAATCCAAACTCAAACTTCTCCTCAAACTTCAAATTATCCTTATAGGGGAAATGTTACCTACTAAATAAGAAAGTAAATCATTTTTTTTAAGCCTTAAGGCCCGCGGCGGGCCCGCGCACGCGACCGGTGTGTGGGAGGCCTTAAGATGGAAACTCACTGGTTCAGTAATAGTCTATATAGGTGCCTTCAAAACAAGAGTATACATATACATACTCTTGTTTTGAAGGCACCTAGACCAATCCAACCAAGCTGTGCGAAGTAGCGGAGCGGTGTTGGATAATAAATCGACATCAATAAGAACTACCCTAAAGTGTTTGCTAGACGGTCGCCAACACGCCCCTCCGACCGAGCGACCTTGGTCCGCACCGACCGCTCAGCTTCTAGTATGAAATTTTGCTGCAAAAAATTGTCTACACGATCGGTGCGGACCAAGGTCGCCGCACGGTCGGAGGGGCGTGTTGGCGACCGTCTAGCAGACATATAACACTATTATACTGTTTTGTGCCCTAATGCCCGGCCATATAGCCTGCATCACACTGGCGCGGCCTGCGGTGGCGGACCATAGTCAATTTGACAGCTAATGACAAGTTTTCTATTGTCCGCCCTGACCAGGCCGCGCCAGTATGTGACACGCTTAATACACGAGGCTCGTTTTTCAAGCTAGGATAGCCAAGCTAGTGCTAGTAAGCTAGCAAGCTATTGCGTCTATCTTCGTGTATACAAAAATAGCTTTAGTTTCAGGCTGGTAAGCTAGCGAGAAAGCTAGTGTTTGAAGCCGGGATAGTTTAATAGCTTGTGGCCGGGATACATGAGGCTAGTTATCAAGCTAGGAAAGTATTAGTATCTTGCTATTCTAGCTTAAAAAAATATAACTACCCGCTTGTATCCTGGCCATAACACTAAATGACAATAAGGCCTCTCAAAGACTGGCGCGGCCTGTAGGTCGATCACGTAACGCATTGTTTGCGCGTCAGGTAGATTTAAATGTCACTTTTTCTATGGAAAAATGACAGTTAAATTGTACGTACGCGCGTTTGGAACGTTACGTGTTTACCCCCCTGGCCGCGGCGGACAATAGAAAACTTGTCATTAGCTGTCAAATTTACTATGGTCCGCCACCGCAGGCCGCGCCAGTGTGATGCAGGCTTAATTGTGTCGCTTAAATTCAAAATCGGATAAATCCATTCGACCCTATCAGCAAATATCTACCTTATCACCTTTTCTTAATAGCAAAATCGCATGATTTGACAGATGGATTTACCCGGGTTTGAAATTAAGCGACTCAATTAGTAGCACTACACAAAACAGCTGCAAAATGAAGTTGCTGCTTTGGAAAAGTTTGTGTTACGTTTTTAACACTAGCGCCATCTATGTACCAGGGTTAGCTGCAGTAACTCGCTGCGAAAACTGTGCTCCACGTAACTCCTAGCAAAGCTCTGTTCTAGTTCCCAGACAATTCACTAGGTGGCGCTAAAAGCAAAATCCATAATGGCGTCCTGTTCTGGATATAATTTGGTACATTCAATTTTCGTCATTGCTGCATTACCAAATAGGGTTAGTATTCGCTTGGGTTCATCTAACGTATTCTGAAGGAGCAACAGTGGCGCCCTCGTTCCCTATTGATCACGTTTGCGCAGTTCACAAGGAATGTCTATCTGAAGGGATTCAGTAAACATGTTCAATTGAAAATTAAATAGTGTTATTGTTAAACACGATGAAGTTTCACCTGGTTTGGTTCCTTGTTGCTGTTGCCAGGACTTGTATGGGTAAGTCCCACCTTCTTAGCATTTTTTAAATCTATATCGTTAAGTGAATAATCTCGCGTTGATAAAGTGATAACAGATTGATAATGATAAGACTGTAACTCGAAAAAAATTCAGAGGAATCTCAGCTTTAATAACAAAATGTGGCACATCTAGAATAGCAATTTAATAGCCCCAGCATTTGCTTTTAAATTATTATCATTTGAAAATTAGAACATTCGATTGTATTCAAAATAATGCAGCTCTGAGGACTCAGGGGCATGCTCCAGAATCATATGAAATATACCTCGTAGGCCAGTGTTTCAAAATAATATTAATTTAAAACGCCAGGGGACCGATTATTGACTTTTGAGCGCTCGACTCTGTCACTCGAAAATTGTAATAAATAATGAAACTAGAAAAATGAAAAACGTGTGGTATTGACCACTCGTATTCAATTCTATCGGTGCCTTCAATTTTGACTCTACAATCGTATTTAGGTACTTTTAATTTTCGAGCGCTTGAAAGTCAAAAATCGGCTCGAGTCGAACCTGCTCACAAAATTTCAAGAGTATTGGTTGAAAATGCGACTTCAAAAACCTACAAAAAAATTGTTACTTATTTTGAAATGTGGAAAGTGTAAATAATAATTATTAAGTAGGGTCGTTTCGCCGGTTAGCGACCACTTAGCCGAGTTGCTCACTTTAGATTAGTAAAAATATACCTATTCAATATACACACATAATAGATGGTATTCGTAAAGGCTCTAAGTATAGTCAAGTTTTGAAACCTACAATAAAATATAGCACTTTCATCCATAGATTAGGAAAAAATATAGAAAAGGTTACAAAATAGCGACCGCTTTAGTCGGTTTGCGACCACCTGTTAGCTAGTTGGCGACCACTCTTGCAAATAGTGTTTAAGTAGTTAATAAAACGATTAATCATCATCATCATCATATCAGTCGAAAGACGTCCACTGCTAGACATAGGCCTCCCCCAAAGAGTGCCACAATGACCGGTTTTGCGCCACCCGCATCCAGCGGATTCCTGCGATATTTACTAGGTCATCAGTCCACCTTGTGGGGGTATATCCACTCTGCGCCTCCCGGTACGTGGTCGCCATTCGAGAACCTTTCCGCCCCAACGGCTATCGATTCTACGTGCAATATGCCCCGCCCACCGCCACTTAACTTTAGCGATTCGGATGGCTATATCGGTTACTTACCTTGGTTATGTTGCGGATAGCCTCATTTCTGATGCGATCACGCATAAAAACTCCCAGCATAGCCCTCTCCATTGCCCTTTGGGTGACTTTTAGCCTTCTTATGAGGCCCATAGTAAGCGACCACGTTCCAGTGCCATACGTCATCACTGGCAACACACACTGGTCAAAGACTCGCCATGAGACACTGCGAAATACTTATTGGACGAAAATATGTGCCATAGCGTAGCTTCCCGAACGCTACCCAGGCGAGTCGGATTCGACGATTGACCTCTTTCTCTCAAAGTTTGACCTACCTAACTGCCCTTATACCACTACAAATAGGAGTGTAGACTAACCATTTATTATTAATCCAAAAAAAGAAGGCAAAATGATAAGCCTAAGTGACGAAAATCCCATTCATATATCTCCAAAAATTACGAAGCTACAACCGTTTTAATATTGCTTGTTAGAGAGAGAAAACGCTAGTGGATCGTGACGTCACAATCCCCGAGCATCATAGTAAATGACAATCATTTCATATGAAGGTGCGTTTTGCGGAAAATGGATAGAATACACCCCCTCTAAAAACTTTGGATACTATAACTTTGTGATTACTTAATCCCCTGCTCTTTTTTTTCTCCATTTGACGTTACATTTAATCCTTTTTCGAGAAAATTCATCATTATAGGTCATTTTATTTAGTGTCTACACCCCTAAATTGTTACTCTTCTAAATCTACTTTACATTGCTGTGTCAATGAAGAATAGAATCGAAAAAAGCGCGACTTCTCGCTCACACCATAGTGCTTTTATATATATTGATATTACAGTCACACATGTCATTCATAGTAGGTATCTAAATGCCACCTTTTTATAAGCTTTTATTTAACTTTTAGATTATATTCTACTTACACTAGCGTCTGCCCACGACTCCGTCCGCGTGGAAATCGTTTATATCGTAGCTTTATACAAACTTTCACCCCCTTAGGGGATTATTTCGGGGATAAAAACTATCCTAGGTATGTCTCTTCCCGGGACTCAAACTATTTCCATACCAAATTTCATCAAAATCGGTCCATTGGTTTAAGCGTGAAGAGATAACAGACAGACAGACATAGACACTTTCGAATTTATAATATAATTATCTCATATAAATTATTTATTATTATATAATATAATATATAATTATATATTATTATTATATTATATATACTATGGACATAACATGGATTGGCGCGGCTTAAATACCGACTCAATTTGCTAGCCAAGCTAAATATCGCGGGTGCCGCATAAGAATCCATAAGGAAAGAAAAAGAAAACGATGTGGTCGCTATCCGACTTCTTTGGTAATTATGTATTTGGGTACGCGACCACCCCATTTTATTTAAATCTATTTTTAAATATGCCGAATTTCAACGAAATTATTACAACAGCTTAATCATTTAAACGATCAATTAACTAATTTCAGCATAATAATAAAATTAAGTGACGTAACTAAAGTTTTCGCGCCAACTGTCGCGTTATTTTTTTTACAGATTCACTGCACGTCAACACTTTTCGGAAGCAATGTGTGAAATGTGTGAATTGAGGTTATTTTTTCTTGCTTTGGATTAAGCTTTGGGTTTTAAAGTGTATTTATTCTTATTCTGACACTATTCAAGAATAGTTGATAACTAATTATTTTTCTGTTGGGTTTGTAGAAATGTTAATATCTTTAATTGAAGCAGCCTAGTCCGTCAAGTGGTCGCTAACCGAAGGTGGTCGCGTTACCGGCGAAACGACCCTATGTAATGTTGAATAACTCTTGATCTTAACATTGAATTTTTTTTTGCTCCAAAAATATTTAACTACATACTTACATCACTGTAATATTAGGTCCTTACCTATGAAATTGGCGGTGTGTATGGAGAATTTTATGAAAACTGTGATTTTCATACATTGAATTTTGCGGATTATTCAGCAATGTCAAATTCAAAGCAAACTAAATTTTGGTAGGAATATAGAAAACTTTTAAGCTACTTTACACATATCTTCATTCCTTAAAAATAGTTCGCATCATAAAACTATACGTAATTGAAACACTTTAACCGGCAGCACATGAAAAGGGCGGTTTTCAAGCTTTAATTTGAAACACTAAATAAAAAATTCAAACCTATTTTTTGTATTTAAAACCTTTGTTACAAAATAATTTGGAAGTTGCAATAGAAATGAATAAATTACGTACAAAATAATATCTGTGAAAAAACCGCCAATTTCATAGGTAAGGACATTATCTTTGGTAAGGACCTAATATTAGTAATAATCGTGCCTGGAGTTAGTACATGTATGTATCATGACATAATATCTATTTTATCCAGTAATCTTGTCACCTGAAAGTAATACGGGGTACAGTAGACGGCAAACTTCGTGCGCAAATGACCTTGCCAGCGCAAAGGCGAATTGTACGTGCAAGCTGCCCCCCCACTTCCCCTCATTTGCGCACGAAGTTTGCCGTCTACTGTACTTTGTGTCAAATCCGATAGTTCTGAATATTTGCAGACTTGTTTGATATGATGTTGGCCGATGAATAATCCAAGTTTGTGACATCGAGCACCGAACGATACTTTATTAAAAAGCGGCCAAGTGCGAGTCGGACTCGCACATGAACGGTTCCGTGAAACAAATTGCGGTTTACGATTTATGACGTATTAAAAAAAAACTACTTACTAGATCTCGTTCAAACCAATTTTCGGTGGAAGTTTGCATGGTAATGTACATCATATATTTTTTTTAGTTTTATCATTCTCTTATTTTAGAAGTTGCAGGGGGGGGGGGGACACACATTTTACCACTTTGGAAGTGTCTCTCGCGCAAACTATTCAGTTTAGAAATAAATTATATTAGAAACCTCAATATCATTTTTGAAGACCTATCCATAGATACCCCACACGTATGGGTTTGATGAAAACATTTTTTTTCAGTTTCAGTTCTGAGTATGGGGACCCCTAAAACTTAATGTTTTTTTTCGATTTTTATATAAAAATCTTAATGCGGTTTACAGAATACATCTACTTACCAAGTTTCAACAGTATAGCTCTTATAGTTTCGGAAAAAAGTGGCTGTGACATACGGACGGACAGACAGACGGACAGACATGACGAATCTATAAGGGTTCCGTTTTTTGCCATTTGGCTACGGAACCCTAAAAAATCGAAAATACCGCGCTGACCCTAAACTCAAAGGACTAGTTTTTGATAGTATCTTCTCAGGGCGGTTTTAAAGTAGACTAAATTTGCTACAATATGAGACTAGAATTGTCTCTGTAGACCCAACAGTTTTCGAGATAAAGCTTTTCAAAATTCATCATTTTTTTGACATTCGCAACTTTTTGCAATATTTTAGACGAAGGCCCATTTAGATATGCAAGTTTCTTGTACAAGAATCGGCAATAATTGTATGCAATTATTGTGTTTCAATAATAGTATTCAAGAATGGCACGAAAGAGTTTACACACGGGCAATATTCACAAAGTTGATTACAATTATTGAATACAACTATTGACAGGAAATAATTGCTACCCTCTTTTGTTTACATTTATGCAATTATTGCAAGGAACGAATTGCATTCAAGTATTGAGAAGTCTAAACCTTTTTGTTGTACAATATATTACGTATAGCTGCAATTATTGTACGCATTTGCATTGGTAGATTTGCATTCAATATTGAACGTTCGGTGTGGGTGAAAAAATTAGTAAAGTGTCGAAATTTGGGTCAAGAACGCATTATCAAGCTGAAAAAAATAAGGTTAAAAAATATATGCCAGTACCCATAGATTTTTAACCTTATTTTTTTCAGCTTCAGGGAGTACCGATGTTTATAAACCAAAACTTGTTTGGTACAATTTAGGAAAACTTCGGAGCCAAGAAGGAAATTTAGTAACTTCCTCAAAGAAACTGGTATTAAAAGAAATCGAAATAAATCATTGATTAACATTTAGTAGTTTCTTAAATGTCCTACGCCATACCCACATACAAACATAAGTTGAGTATTATTACTTGTCTATAGTGGTATTAAAAATACCGGTACCTTTCTATATTTTAACCCTTAAATGCATGATTTTTTGTGTAAGTTTTTAATGAATTGAAATAGATGTGTCATAGATTGAGGGAAAAATAAAAATAAAAATCATAAAAAATCAAAAAACATGAGATAATGATGCAGATATACATCGTTATGCATTTAAGGTGGTTCGATTGCCATACAAAACGTTATTTGACATTCGCAGGCTAACGGCGTGATATTTTAAGAAACTTATGTAACAAACTTTCATCAATTGGCTTCCCATTTGCGCCAAATTCCCCCTTTCCTAGAATAAACTTGTATAAACTAGATTAATTTGAGAAATTGGTTTGGGACGTGATATTTTGGGAAAACTATTTTTCTCAAATTAATCTAGTTTATACAAGTTTAATCTAGGAAAGGGGGAATTTGGCGCAAATGGGAAGCCAATTGATGAAAGTTTGTTACATAAATTTCTTAAAATATCACACCGTTAGCCTGCGAATGTCAAATAACGCTTTGTATGGCAATCGAACCACCTTAAGGGTCAAACCGGGTGTCACTTAATATAAATATTTGATAGAAAGTTAGAAACCCAAAAATAGTGGAGAGGCAATTCTTGCATTCAATTGCCTCAAGCCTCAGTTTACTTATTTTATTCTGGAATAGATATTCCAGAATAAAATTCAAATTGCTTTCAATATGCAAGAATATCACGTTAGGTTTAGACTGAGCAATTTTTTATTGCTTCAATTTTATTGTATGGAATGTGCAAGAAAGTTGTATAATGTAGGTAAATAGGCCTTACTCGAACAACTCTAGCGGGATGAAGTTCTAAATTCCAATTACCCCCGATGGAGTGTGCTGGTGTCGCAAAGTTAAAAAAACCAGCCAAGTGCGAGTTGATTGTCTATAAAAACGCCTTAAAAAAATATTTTATTTTGTTTTTAGTATTTGTTGTTATAGCGGCAACAGAAATACATAATCTGTGAAAATTTCATCTCTCTAGCTATCACAGTTCTTGAGATACAGCCTGGTGACAGACAGACGGACGGACGGACAGCGAAGTCTTAGTAATAGGGTCCCGTTTTACTCTTTGAGTACGGAACCCTAAAAATGATGAATTTTGAAAAGCTTTATCTCGGAAACTGTTGGGTCTACAGAGACAGTACTAGTCTCATATTATAGCACATTTAGTTTTCTTTAAAAATGTCCTAAAAAGGTACTATCAAAAACTAGTCCTTTACGTTATAATAAAAATCTTCGCGGTATTTTAAATTTTTGACAAAGTTGCGTTCGGCGCTCGAGGTCACAAACTTGGATTATTCATGGGCCAACATCATAAACAAGTTCTGCATAAAATCAGGACTACCGGATTTGACGCAAGCTCTGGATTTATTTATTTAATCGTATGGCATATACAACGTGTCCCAAAACTCAACGATAAGCCGGCACCAGAGGATGGAGCTGCTTATGATTAGTCGAGAAAAAATAAGGAAAAAAATATATCTAAATATATAAAATAAAATATATCTACCACGTGTCCCAAAACTCAACGATAAGCCGGCACCAGAGGATGGAGCTACTTATTTAGATATATTTTTTTCCTTATTTTTTCTCGACTAATCATAAGCAGCTCCATCCTCTGGTGCCGGCTTATCGTTGAGTTTTGGGACACGTTGTATTATTTTTGGCCTTTTGAGTTTGTCACTCTTTAGTACCACCCAGGGGACACGTGCAGGGTTGTGGTAGGTAGCTCCTGCGGACGCAAGTGACAGTTGTCCCCCCTTTGTCAAGTGAGTGGGCAACTCGACTGTTAGAGGTTCTTAAGCTCTGGATGTAAAAATAGTAATAAGTTACTGGACTAATGTCTTGTGTTGTTTTGTAAACTCAGGTGAATATGGTCCAAACTTTTGATGGGCATTTTTCCAAATGGAAATGAGTAGATACACTTGTTTTTTTAACACATTTAAATTCTGTTATCGAACGAGCGAGCGAAGCGAACGACGTTTTATATGCTTCTGCTTGGGCCGAATATCGCTCGTATGTCCGGTGTCTGTCACGATGTCACGATGGCAAGCTGTCCGGCTGTTCTCCTCTACAGAGGCTCTAGTATAAGTTTTATCGGTACATATACGTTTTCGAACGCGTTTGCGTTTAGTTTCAATTTGTATAGCAACGCGTAGTTCCTAATAGTTACCACCAGAGGCGCTGTTCGCGGTGCCATACATATAAATAAACGCAAACGCGTTCGAGAAAGTATTGTATCGTTAAAACTTATACTATAATAATAATAATAATAAGATAGCATCTCACAATGTTATGGCAGGTGTCCGGAACTCTTGCAATAGCTCATTCATTTGTCCATCCAAATTTCATCCATAGCCCGTTACTCTTTCCTCTTAACCTACAATAGCCCCAACGCCTGTTGGAACCGGTTCACGGGTATCTACCGATGTACCCGTGAATGGGTTCTAGCAGGTGTATTACATCACATTAAACTTCGTCTCCAAAGGGCCTCTACGTGTTGGATCTATATCCCCACGCACGCCTTCCAAAGGACCGGGCTTTGTCCCGTGAATTTAAACAGGAGATACATAATAATAATAATGATTTATTTCACAAAAACACTTGTTACATGATATTATGGGGTATATCCATCAGACTCCAAACTAGGCTTAAGCCTGTATCTTGGCAGTCTGCGAGTGCGAAAAAAACAAGATTTACAGGAGTGTTAAGGAAATGTAGTTACTTAGTTATATAGTTTAGATAATACTAGTCGAGTTGGTATATAAACTAAATTCTATTGACATGCGAGTGTGTTTGCATATATATGTGTGTGTGTGTGTGTGTGTGTGTGCGTGTGTGTGTGTGTGTGTGTGTGCGTGTGTGTGTGTGTGTGTGTGTGTGTGTGTGTGTGTGTGTGTGTGTGTGTGTGTGTGTGTGTGGGGTGGGGGTGGGTGTGTGTGTGTATGTGTATACTAGAGCCTCAGGTCGCATTTCTTAACCGATTCTTGTGAAATTTTGTGAGCTGGTTCGTTAATTATATAGTTTTTTTTGTCGCGTCTAATTTTCGAAATTCAAAAAAAGGGCCACTAGTAGGTAAAATACTTAAGTACAGCCCCCTTTGCATGTAGGGGTGATTGTACGAATAATCATTTGTTATCTTTGTGTTAGATAATTTTTATATGTTATGTCTATTCAAATACATTTGCATCAGTACCTTCTTAAGTTTTTTACCTATTAAATACTTATTAATGACATCTTTTTTGTACCAGTAGGCATTATAATCTACAACATTTCACATTTGTGAGCCCTTCATTTTATTGGTTCTCTGTATTTTGTTTGAAAATAGGAATACTTACGCCAATTGTTTCTTTTTTTCACTAGGGCTTGTATTTAATTTAATATGAATTTATTCATATGCACTTATTCCAAAAAGGCCGAAGATGCTACATAATAATTACGCGTGTTGACAGGATATTAAACACATGATTTAGTAGCAAACAGTGTGTATAAATCGACATTCCCCCGCGGCTATGAAGTCAATCCTGACACATTGCGCAACTATGAAGTTTCTGAATAATGACAATTAAAGTGGCTAAAGTTAAAATGAAATAGGAACAATAATAAAAGGCACTTACTTATAAAGTATTATTAACTACATACTATGTACATGGCACGAATGGATATAAACTTGTCTATTAGCGTTTCTCCTAATTAATATTGCTTTTCACTCATATTACCTATACTCGTATAATACTTACTTTTGTTTATTTTCTTAATGTCATAAAAATGGTCATAATGCCATAACTATTATGAATTAAGCTACACCATGTGAAAGAGCGGTGTCTCTTAATACATGTCTATTTTTTACTAAAATAGAGGCACCTGCCTAGATTTTGTGTAAATACTTAAGATACTAAATAAATATTTTCATTTTCATTTCATATCACATACCGATGCAGCGAGGAAATGATTTTTATACGCCATTTGACCTGTATTTTTCTTTTGTAGTTGTGATATAGGCTTACTAGCTTTTGCCCACGACTTCGACCGTGTTTACTCGTTAATCGCTTTAACCTAATCATATGCCTGTATAAAGTTTACCTATTAAATATTTACTTCAATTACTCTTTTCATTCCTTTAATGGAGGATTTCCGGGATAAAAACTATCCTATATCCTTTTTAGAGTCTCAAACTATAATTTTACACATAAAATTTAATTTAAACGGTTCAGTGGTTTAGACTTGACACGATAGCAGACAGACAGACAGTTACTTTCGCATTTATAATATAATATGGATGTCGCAGCAAGACAGTTAAAGCCGTGATATAGTTGTATACAGCTATATACCATTGTATAGCTATAGCTATGACATACATGCATATAATCACGCCCTTTTTCTTGGAGGGATAGACAGATATCACGGATTTTCACTACGATATTTCTTGCTTCATTCATTTTCATGAGTGACATTACGAGTAGGTACATACATGCTCGTCGGTTTAGGCTACTCTTGACCTGACCTTACTTTAGAATTTCTCCGATTTGGTCTAACTTTAGCATTGTCACGAGCACAATTTAATCACCATATACAGGTGGCGTGTGTTACATTGTGTGTTTTTTTAAGTGAATGAAGCAAGAAAGATCGTAGTGAAATCCGTGATATGTTACATTTAACACCCTGTAAATGGTGATTAAATAGATTAAATTATGCTCGTGACAATGCTAAAGTTACTTAGACCAAATCGGAGAAATCCTAAAGTAAGGTCAGGTCAAGAGTACCCTATACCGACGATCACCACGACCAATGGGTCGTGATACGAAATAGCAGAATGTGAATCTATCCATGATTCTGAACAACTTTTACTACGGGAGCAACTTTGTATATTATGCAAAAAAAACAGGCTGTTCAAGTGTTCATACATTTTCGTCAGTCTAAAATAAGCAAAATGTATGAAATGGTTGGTTGGTTGTTCTCTCAGAGCATAGAATACTAGAGAGAGGACAAGCCGCCGGCGGCCGTGTCGCAGCTGTATGCTCAATGGGCATACACTGCCATACTGTGCACGCGTGCTGATCGCAGAGAATATTACGTTTTTTCCCAAAATGCCTGATATGATGCGCGTTTATTGTCAAATAAGCGTGTAGGTATACAAGAGTGTGTGTTTTAGATGTGTGCGTGCTTTGTCTTGTCAATTACTTGGGCGTTGTGTGGGTTAATGTACTTGCGACAGGCTCACTCTATACAAATCGGCCGCCATGTCCGATCTCCTTATATTCATACATCTGTGGTTGTTCTTCTCTACAGGGGAGTAATCACGTCACGTTCCGAACGCGCGTTAGGACAATTTAACAGTCATTTTTACATATAAAAACCGACATTTAAATCTACCTGACGCGCGTACAATGCATTACGTGATCGACCTGCAGCAGGTAAGGTTTATTGTGTTGTTTTGTAAAATCAAGTGACTATGGTTCTATGCCCTATGGTCCACATTTTAGATGTCTTTTGATTCGGAAATATGAACTAGGAAATAGGAAATATAAACACTTGTTTTTACACAAATTAGTAGGTATACGTACTTCAAGACCTAGGTCTTGTAGGTAGGTAGTAAGGTTAGGTATCTTCTTATCAATCACATCTTTTTTGGACCAATAGCCATAGTAATTTGGACCAAAGCTAGCGTGATTTTTGGCCTTGATGAAATAGTTATAAATAGGTACCGCAAACTCAGACATACGGTGTTTATTACTATTTTACTGGATTAGTCTAGGGAGAGAGTTATATTACTAGTTAGATTGTTCCCGTACCGTTCTTAGTAAGAAAGAAATAAATTTCTTTCATATGTAAATTTTTAAGGACTAGGAGAGGAAATAACTAAAAATAAACATTTCTTACAACAAACTTTTATTGTACACAACAATTTAAAAATGTTTGAGCAATTAATCACAAAAACTTTTAACATTTAAACAAAGTATGCACAAATTACGAGTGACAAGATCTAGACTTGAGGGCGCTTCTTTATAATAGTAGTTTATGTGACTGTACATAATGAAGGGCATTAAACACGAGTATGGGTATGGAATTATGTACAGTTACATACACTTTTTTATCTATCCACATATCATAAGCCTCCATGATGCATTCAGGAGCCGCATATTATGAGTTATGACCGGCATCGCGGCGTCGTTTTCTGGCAGCTGTCATAGTTTTTTTTTAATTCAGAGACAAACTAGAGTCGGATCCAACTGTCATATCGTTCGATATCTTACTTTCGTCATACTTACATTTGTCAAATTTGTATGCAAACTGACAGTTCATTTCGAACTACGTCATCTCGACTGAAATTAGAATAAAGGTTAAATCAAATTTCTTTGTTTTTCAGAGACGTTCGAAATTTGAATGAAATAATATTATAGAAATCGATGTTATTATTTAGTAATAATAACATTTCCACAGATGAGAAATTTGTTCTAACAAAACAGTTTATTTTTATGGTGGTCATAATGTGCGGTTCTGGAACGCATCATGGAGGGTTTATGATATTTGGATAGATAAAAAATGTTCTAACCTGATGATTGTTTCTTTATGGGCCGAACTCATACTAAAACCATAATAAATCAAATAATATCTTCATACAAGAGGTATTAAAGTTATTTGGATTTTTATGCTACCATCACACGATATAAAAAAAATCTCTTCAAACACTTGCTCTCAAAACAAAGCGATATTTTATATTTAAAGACAGATATGCAATGTGGACAATTATCGTTACGAGATTCACAATTAATACGTATTTTGGTTGTAATCAAATAATAAGCAGTACTGTGTCCACTTTTCCCCCGCCTGAGGTTAAGAGAAAGTAAATAAAAATGATGGTAACTAAAAATCCTACTTCCTATCATCGGATCCCAAACTTTATAATTTGGGACCATAAAGTATACCATTAACAATCAGATTTTGGTAAAAATTACTCAGATAATATTAGCCAGACAACTCTGGGTAAAAATTGTCTCTGTTGCACTTGTGCTCACGTATGACGCACACTTTACGGGTTCCATCGTAGTTTCTCACTTTCCCAGACAGATTGTTCTGAACTACATACTTAATATTACCAGTTCTCTTTATTTCCTGTATCATTTGGAGGAGGCAGCTGCAGTGCCAGGAGTTTCTTTTGAATGTAAACAATTGTAACGAGCCTTTAGAAAATTGTGATAAAAACGTAGTTTGCAGATGTGCTATCTTATTGTTATGCAAGTACAGTCTTTTAATGCTACTTCCAAGAAATGAACCTTTGGGAACGTACTCTATAAAGTTGTAGGATAGAGACAATTCCGCTAATTTTTTCTGTTGAAACAACTTCTCTGGGATGTATCGAAGCTTGTTATGCATCAAATAAATTTGTAATATTTTCGGTGAATTTTTGAACATGTCTTCATGAATATAATCAATTTGATTATAACTAACATCAAAAAGCAGTAATTTCACTAATGGTGATAAAGCTTTGGGATTATCCAGTTTCTTTATCTGATTACCATTCAACTGGAGCGATATTAAATGAGGAAGTAAGGAATATTTTTGAAATGCCGGCACTTCGGTCAGACGGTTGTAGTGTAGAAATAGATGAGTTAGTTTTGTTAGATTTTTAAACACTATGGGGTCAACATGGCAGATTTTGTTCTGTTCTAGCCTCAACTGTTCCAAATTAGGAAAGCCTTCAAAGTCACCAGGATGTACCTCGCTGATTTCGCATTGACTTAAGTGCAAATGGCGGGCACCATCATCTGGGAGTGTTCCTACGACTCGACCTGTATTTTTGGACTTGCATTTTTGCCAAGTGACGTTCGTGTCTTTTTCAGCTGGGACAGTTCCTATCACCAGTACGACAAGAACAGTCGCCACCGCTGCAAAAAAAAACAAGAGACTTGTGACAGGGTCAGACACAGATCTCCTAAATGTGCTACAGCACATTAACATACATTCAGTTTACATACATAGGTAAATACGAACACCTTCATTACCTATTTATTTTTTAAATCATACACATAAACATACCTGAATCAAGAAATTCTTTATAAAGACCGCCATTAAAAATACTTGAATCAAGAAATTCATTATGAAGACCGCCATTAAAAAATATTTGAATCAAGAAGACCGCCGTTATCTCGCGGTATCCTTTAAGATCACCTGACTTGATCACCCAGGTGATCGTATTGGACGAATATGTCCTATGAGATCACCCAGGTGATCCTATTGTTCGCCATATCTAGCACGATGCCCTGGGTGATTTTAGTGGACAGAATTATATCCAATCGGATACCCCAGAAAGTAATATTACTTTGCAAGTGATTCTAGTGGACGAACTTATCCAGTAAAATCACCCAGGTGATCGTGCTGGACCATATGTCTATCACGGTCCCCCGGGTGATTATAATGGACAGAATTATATCTAGAAGGATACCCCAGAAAGTACCTACCATTACTTTCTGGGGTATCCTATTAGATATAATTGTGTCCACTAATATCACCCAGGGGATCGTGCTGGATATGGCGTACAATAGGATCACCTGTATGATCTCATAAGATATATTCGTCCAATACGATTACCTGGATGATCGGGTCAGGTGCAGATCTTAAAGGATACCACGCATTATCTTGAATATATAGCAGAAATCATCTCGAAATAAGATGATTCCATCAAGCTACGAAAAGGTGATTTTGCTTAATTCGAGATAATTTAGCATCTTCGTAATTTATTTCTGTGTGTTTACTAAGGAGTGATTTTTTTTCTGTGTCAAAAAGAAAAATCTCAGCTTTAATCACAACATAACTACGTGGGTCAGAGTTATACGGGCAGTTTTTAAAATTTACACGTAAATTTTAAAAACTGCCCGTAGAACTTATGGAGACTTAGTGAAGGAATAAAAACTTTATTAGTTAATTGTCCTATTTTTGTGAAATTCGCACTACTAATTGTTATAAGGAACGCGAAATAATTTTTTTTTTTTAAACTCGGGCGAAAAATATCTTGCCTGAATACGCCTTTAGGCCGATACCGTGGAAAATAAAGTCGTACCTATTACCTATACCTATTACAAATATTCAAAAGGACGCTTCCTTAGAGAAATTGCAGTCACCCCTTGTGTCCCCATTAATTTTTTTTTGGATTTGGGGAAATGTTGATCTATTATATCGACGGTAGAAAGGCAAAACCACTAGAACGACATTTTTTGAATTTTACAGGAAGTTTTTTTTTAACTAAAAAAATCGTAACTTTATTTCTAGTTAACTTAGAGAGTTGGGTTATATGCACGTGTTATTTAAAATTTTAATATCTAATTTAATAAAAATAATGTCATTCCCCTAAACAAGGCGGGTTCGAAAATAAATGTCGCTTAAGTGAAAAAGTCCCCAAAAAAATCCCGGAAGAACCATTGAAGCGACACCATCATGCGACAACAGTTATTTTCAACATGTCCGAAGAAACACTTCAGTACCTTATCTTATAAAATATATGTACCTGGAAGAAACACTTCAGTGACATAACATCGAAAATGAACGATTTTTAAAAATACTGTATGCGACCATGGTTATAAAATAAATAAAATTTCGTTTAATTCAGACAACCACGGGTCCATAATACATGTTAAAATTATTATCTAGGTTTACCTACTTAATTACTAGTGTTAGTTATTTCAAAATAAAAGAACCAGGACACTCTCGTGTACGAGGTGACTATAGAGTGTACTCTGGTCCAATGTATGACAAGCTGACTGTCCATCCTGTCAGCTATAACGGCCAGGAGGCTGTTGCGGCTGTCCCGCAGGCGCCGGAGCGCGGCTGTGCATCGCGCACGCATGATGGCCGGGAAACCATCCACGCGCGCGTGCGCGAACATACCGGACGCGCTACACCAGCGTGGCAGCCGCAACAGCGCCCTGAACGCGTTATTATACTGGACGCGGAGAGCCCTTTGCGAACAGCTGGTCCATAGGGCACATGTATGAAATGTTGTGCAAAAAGCTCGAAATAAAGTTAATTTAACAGGTAGTGTAAATCGCCTAAACCTATGTGCCAGCATGTTGGCTCTGGTTGCCAGGGCCCTCCGCTCCCTTTTTACATCCTCATCATAATATGTCCAAGATAAAAACAGACACCCTTTTCAAGGGCACCCCATTTAATAATATTGCAAGAAAACTCAAAGGACATTTATTACCAGCCTTAAAAATCATAGTTTCACTTTTAATACAATTATATTTAAGGCCATGCTCATTAGCATACTGCTCACACACATGCAACAGTTTCCTAAGTCCTCCTACTGAGGGGCTCAGCAGCACCATGTCATCCGCATAACTAAGGTTATTAAAACTGGTATCTTGTATGCGGCATCCGACATGCATGCTGCTGAGCCTCTCAATAAGTGCATCAATGTAAATGTTAAACAATTTAGGAGAACTCAGCCCTCCCTGCCTGACTCCACAGTCAAGTCCATATTCATCAGACATAGCATCTCCCCATTTAACAACATTAATTTGACTCGAGTACCAATGTCTAAAAATATGTACTATTTCCTGAGGCACCCCAGCATCATAAAGTTTTTTCCACAGAAGTTCATAGTGCACCATATCAAAAGCTTTAGATAAATCTAAAAAGCAAGCAAATACAGGTGTGCTCCTACTAGTGTAGTATCTGACAGTTTCCTTCATGCATATTATGGCACTCTCTGTAGATAGGCCGGGTTTGAATCCAAACTGTGCATCATGTAGTAACAAGTACTTATCAAGTTCAGCACTTAACAAACTGTCAAATACTTTAGAGATAACCGTAGCAAGAGAAATGGGTCTATAGTTATTTATGGATGATACATCACCTGTTTTATTCTTTACTAGCTTTTGCCCGCGACTTCGTCCGCGCGGAACTCGTTTATATCGTAACTTTCTCCCCCCTTTTCACCCCCTTAGATGATGAATTTCCAGCTAAAAACTATCTTTAGTAAGGATTCTTTGGGAAGGCCCCGGAATTCAAAGTATCTCTACACCAAATTTCATTTCAACCAAATTAAGGAAGAAAAGTTAACAGACAGACAGAGTTACTTTCGCATTTGTAATATTAGTATGGATTGTATGAAGGAAAGGGTCATTATGGCTGAGTTGTATGATTTTATAGATTAGCTTACTCTGAACGCCTTTTTTTACAAAATAGACTCCGCCGCAAACTTGGTTTCTATGACCCGCCTCACCATAATAGATGCATGTAGGCTTTTTTCATTATTCTTTTGCATATTTTCATATCACACGGCCGTAAGGACTTTTCCACTAAACCGTAGGACTAAATTAACTGACTTGTAAATTAAATATTTTATATTAAAAATAAAGATACGTCAACAAAATGTTACATCTAATAGTTTTCAAAATAGCCATAATAAAACGTATTTTTTACCCCGTTTTAGAAAACATCTTCGAAACTACCGCCATAAGGTACCTTTACCCTTGGAACGTCACATACATATATTTACCTATATAATGTTCCTATTCCCCAGGACTCCCAACTACCGCTTTATACCGTAAATGGGTTCCATGCAATTTTTCACCCGCTATTTCACCTCCTTAGAGGATGATTTTCGGGATAAAAACTATCCGTTGTTATGACAACGGGTAGTTTTCATCCCGAAAATCATGGAGAATGCTCCAGGACTCAAGCTATCTCTATACCAAATTTCATCTAAATGGGCTACATCCAAATTTTCACCCCCATTTCACCCCCTTAGGGGATGATTTCCGGAAAAGAAACTATCATTTGTCTTTTTCCAGGACTCAAACTATCTTTCAACCAAATTTTATCAAAATGTGTCACAAACAAATTTTCACCCCCAATTACACCCTCTTAGGGGATGATTTTCGGGATAAAACTATCCTATGTCCTTCCATAACTATCGTTATACCGTAAATGGGTTCAATCCAAATTTTCATCCACCATTTCTCACCCCCTTATGTGATCCCCTTATTTCCTCATTTCATGTGTTCCGGAATAAAAATTATTCTATGTTCTTTCCTTGGACTGAGACCTCTCTCTATACCAAATTTCATCTGAATGGGTTCTATCGAAATCTTCAACCCTCATTTCACCACCTCAGGAAATGATTTTTCGGGATAAAAACTATGCATTGTCCTTCCCTAGGACTCCTTCTATATCTTTACCAAATTTCATCTAAATGGGTTTTATCCAAATTTTCACCCCCTATTTCATCCCTGACGGGATGATTTTCGGGATTAAAACTATCCGTTGTCATACTCCGGGATTCAAACTATCGTTCAACCAAATTTCATCAAAATGGGTCACAAATAAATTTTCACCCCCAATTACACCCCCTTAGGGGATGATTTTCAAGAGTAAACTATCCTATGTCCTTCCCCAAGACTCCAACTCGCTATACCGTAAATGGGTTCCATCCAAATTTTCATACCACATTTGACCCCCTTAGGAGATGATTTCTGGACTAATCATTTTTTAAGGTCCTTCCCCAGGACTCTTAACTATCTCCATACCAAATTTCATCTAAATCGGTTCTATCCAATTTTTCACCCCTCATTTCACTCCCTCAGGAGATGATTTTTCAGGATAAAAACTATGCATTGTCCTTCCCAGCGACTCCTTCCATCTCTTTACCAAATTTTAACTAAATGGGATTTATCCACATTTTCATCCCTATTTCATCCCCTTGGGGGATGAATTTCGGTATTCAAACTATCTATTGTCATTATCCGGGACTCCAACTATACTATACCAAATTTGGTCTAAACGGAGTCCATCCAAAATTTCACCCCCCATTTCACCCCCTTAGGGGAAGATTTCCAGAATATTAACTAATCAATGTCCTTCCCCAGAACTTAAACTACCTCTAAACCAAATTTTATCAAAATGGATTACATCCAATTTTCACCCCCCCCCCCCCCCCCCCCCCCCCCCCATTTTACCCACTAAAGGGAAGATTTTTCGGGATAAAAACTAACCTTTGACCTTCCTCGGGACTCAAACTACTTATATACCAAATTTCATCCAATCGGTGCAGCGGTTTAAGTAGCGCTATACAAATTTCCACCCTCCATTTCATCCCCTTAGGGGTTGATTTCCAGAATAAAAACTACCCTAAGTCCTTTCTTAGGGCTCAAACTATCTCTATACCAAATTTCATCTTAATCGGTTCAGCCGTTTTCACGTGATGCGCGGTCACATAAACAGACAAACAGATAAACAGACAAACAGATAAACAGATAAACAGACAAACAGATAAACAGATAAACAGACAAACAGACAAAAATTCTAAAAACTGTTGGAACGTGTTCTGTTATCGATTTTAAGTATCCCTAGCCAATTTTTTTTCGAATATCTTCCATGTACAGACTTTCGACCCTCTTCAGCTTTATTATATGTATAGATAGAAGATAATAGGGAACACAGACAGTTTTTGTCATTTCAGTTGGTACAAAAGAATGCGTCAGACAAAATGAAAACAACATTGCAAGCACCCTTGGTAGGTGTGGCGCATGCTGAAGGTGTTCGATGCTCAAACCGTCATGGCCGGGGGACTTGCCTCTCTTCATTCCCTTTATCACTTGTGCTATCATTTTAGCAGAGAATCTTGTGACACAGGCCCCGACCACGTCAGTCCCAGCATCCAACACCTCAGTGGTTGAGGACAATGGGGACTTCACTGAAAAGTGGTCCTTAAACTGATTAGCGATAGCCTTAGGCTCTGCATTGTTGTCTATGCTCACAGGAAGACCAGGCCTAGAATTAAATTTATTTGTCTGTTTCCAAAATGTACGGAAATCCTTGTTAGAATGACAAGAAGCAAGCCTGTCAAGCTTTATTTGCTCTTGGTTTTGCTTACACCATTTAAGCTTTGATTTAAATTTGCGACGACTGCTGCACATCTCATCGTAAACTGGACCAGCAGACGGTTCATTTCGAAACTGTCACATTTGAAACTTACTCCTAGACTCCCTGTGTGCAGCGGCAACATGCTTGTTCCATCCCATTACTTGTCTACATTTAGGCCCACCAGAGTGCTTGGTACTTGAACATTCAGATGCTGTGGTGAGAGCACCAATGATATCGCAGTAAAGTTTGGTAATTATCTTTCTATGTTCCAAATTTTTACAGTAACCATCACAACAGTCCGCTAAAGCTTCTGGAAAATTAATGTTCTTTAATAAATATTTAAAAAATATAAATATAAATATTTGCGGACAATCTTACACAAATCAACCTAGTCCCAAACTAAGCAAAGCTTGTACTATGGGTACTAGACGACGATATAGATACTTATATAGAGAAATAAATACTTAAATACATAGAAAACATCCATGACTCAGAAACAAATATTCGTGCTCATCACACAAATAAATGCCCTTACCGGGATTCGAACCCAGGACCTCTTGCTTCGTAGGCAGGGTCACTACCAACTAGGCTAAAGCGGTCGTATAATAATAACATATTACATTTATGATTGAGTGTACGGTTAAGTGACACAGGTTAGATTTTACTCAAAAAGTGTGTCGCATAAAATATATATTTTTTAATTTGGCGCTTATTTTTGTATTACCTTAAGCGACATGAAAATCATCAGAACGCCGTGAAACCCGGCTCAATCGACGCAGAAAAAAAACGCTGATTTCAACGATTTATATAACTCTTCGTCAAAATGTCGCTTCAGTGGTTTTGCCTTTCCACCGACGATATCATAGCACAGAGCAGTCAATGAAGATTTTGAGATAACATCATGTCTTCTTCTTCTTCTTCTTCTGTGTCTGTTCCCACGTTAGGTGGGGTCGGCTCACCTAATTAATCAGCGCCAAGTCGCTCGGTCTTGGGTTGTCGGGTCTGGTAATTGTTCCTTTTTCAAAAGCCGGATCATGCTGGTCTACTATGTAGAAGGGGGGTGGCCCCTGCCTCTTTTACGTTCCGGGATGTTTAAGGCCTTTTTGACAACGTAATCATCTCTCTCTCTCTCATGACGTGGCCATACCGCCTAAGACGGCTTTCAGAAAGCTTTTCTGGTATTGGAGCAACTTTGAAACTACCTCGAACATACTCGTTTCTGATTTTGTCATGCCTGGTTGCTCCCCCTGACCATCTTAGCATCTTCATTTCCGTCGTGTGAATTTTCTGTATATGCGTCTCTTTTACCGTAGAACATTCTGCGCCGTACATTAGAGCCGGCCGAACTGCCGTTTTGTAAACCTTGCCTTTAGTGCGAATAGGCATTCCTGGGTCACATAGAACCCCTGTTAATGACCGCCATTTTTGCCAGGCAACATTTATTCTATGATTTACATCCGCATCTACATCAGCAGCATAGGTAAGCACATTGGGTGACCTTTGGAACTGCAGTTGCGTCGGGGTAGTAGATTGTAGAAGACCCGTTAAGATTGTTTCCATTACTAAAGCAACATTGCATGTGTTCCGTCTTCGTCCTATTCACTTTAAGTCCTGATTTTTCGAGCGCATTTACCCATGCAGACAAGGACTTTTGCAGTTCGTCTGGGGTTTTGACTATAAGTACCACATCATCGGCATAGAGGAGATTCCAAGGCAGCTGAGTTTGGATATTTCTTGTGATGTAGTCCATAAGGTTAAAAAGGAGAGGGCTAAGTGCAGATCCTTGATGCACACCAACGCGCACTTCAAATTCCCGTCTAGTGCCGGCAGGGCTCTTTACCTTTGTGCGCACGTTTCTGTACATATCCTGGATCAAGGTTATGTAGCATTCGGGTAGCGCCTGTGCTCTCAAAGCCTCCCAGACCAGCTCTCTCGGGACACGATCGAATGCCTTCTCAAGGTCAATGAAGATAAGGTGTAAATCTTCTTTATTCAATCGATGTTTCTCCGTGAGTATCCTCACGGCCTGTATAGCATCAGTTGTTGAACGCGATGGTGTGAATCCAAACTGGTTTGATGTTATTGTCGTCATCGTGAGGATGCACCTGTTAAGTATGCGTTCCCACACTTTCAATGTATATATATATAGTTGCCACATTGTGTAACGTCACCCTGGTTTTTGTAGAAAGGAACCAGATGACTAAGACGGCATGACTCGGGTATAGCCCCATCTTGCATTATGGTGTTGAACAGTCTTGTCAGCCAAGCTACACCCACAGGCCCAATAAACTTCCAAAAGTCAGCTGGGATTTCATCGGGTCCAACCGCTTTCCCATTTTTCATTTTCGCTAGAGCACATTTGACTTCCTCGGCATTTATCTCGCGTATTGGTCCTTCTACAAGGGCGTTGGGCACATACGCTTCTCTTGGGAACTCTTCGTTCATTAGCTCTTTATAGTACTAAAACCATCTGTTGTTTATGTCGTCGTTTCTAGTGAGTAGATTTTGATTTTTATCTTTTATGAATTTATTACGTTTTACATCTTGTGTTGACAAATGTTTCT
The DNA here is from genome assembly GCA_963854355.1 of Epinotia brunnichana. Lineage (NCBI taxonomy): Eukaryota > Metazoa > Arthropoda > Insecta > Lepidoptera > Tortricidae > Epinotia > Epinotia brunnichana. Next base: position 25,742,882 of record OY977951.1, on the reverse strand, counting down.
TCTTGGCGATTTTAACGATTTCCGAATCTGTTTGAACATCCTCAAGTTTAGCGTAGAAACCCTCCCGTAAATTTGCTCTAGTTTGGGCAACGAGATGAGATATATAACATCATGTACGGAATGTTTTTGCATTGTTGTTTGCAAAAGATATTTTTAGATTTTTTTTTATTTTTTTTTTTTTTTTGTTTTTCTTATCAAAAATTACTTTTTAGCATTTCAGAAAAGTAAAAAAATACAAGTTAACTTATTATGAAGAATAAGTTTCTAAAAAATTTTTTTTTTTAAATAAAACCGCTCGGAAATAATTGTTCATCAGCTTAATAATATACCATTTAAGTTTTTGCTCCTTTTACATGCCACATCCTGTATATAGGTACCTAGATCAAAGCACAAATAAAAATACGGAACCCTAAAAAATACTTGTGAACCAGTGAAACTCCCGGTCTCCGCTGATATGCGCGTATTTTTTTTTTTATGTGCACTCTATGTAAGTTCGCCTTGGCAGAAACTGGGATTGCCTGACTCGTCTTATGTCTGGCAACCCCATTATTTCCATATAATATTAGAAGTACATACTAACGTTATATAATTTTATTACACAACACACATAAAATTACAATTCACAATTTAAACAGAAGGTAAATCATAAACTCACACTGTAGGTAGGTACTGTAGGTTATATTATAACAAATATAAAAAAAATTTACAATGTTGAAAAAATACGGAAATTTACGTACCTGGGGTAGCTCTTCCTACCAAAATCATTGTGATGATACTAAACTATATTAAAATGGTATTTTTCAAAAGAAAAATGAAAATAACAACGTAGGTAAGTAATATGTTTTTGATAAGATTATTATACTTCTGACATTGTAGAAAAGAAAAACAGCTTATAATAATTATTAAAGGGTAAAGGGCATTTTTTCTTCCGTTATCCTACGGCTTTTATGTTTAATCACGCACAAAAATGGCCACTTTTATAACGAAATGTTAAACGTCAAATGAACACTGCAAAATAAATGACAACCAATTACTTACTTATCATTTTATCAAACCGCCACATGCGATTTTGAATTAAAATTTTAGACAGCAAGAAACAGAACCTGCCTATGTAAATATGATAGGACGGGGGGCGTTAGATGGTAACACAATTCGACAGCGGCACACTCATTTGCATTGATTGCGCTAGTCCTGTTGGATTGGGATATCATGAAATCATAAACTATAAAATCAGAAATTTAGGTACTACTCGTACGTACTGTGGGGCACACCTATAAGACACTGTGGGTTAGTAGTTTTTTTTCGTCATTGTCAGCGACATGGACAGCAAATACCTACTATTAAAAGAGACGAATATCAGAATCAAGTTTTGATGAAAACGTAAGCCAATGATACTGAGTCTTTTTGATTGAAGTTTTGGCGATATGTTTTAAGTACCTCTGCGGAAATAATCTTGAGCCGACGATGACGTTAGAAGTTTAGAACCGAGCGGTTCTAACGCTAGGAGATTCACCCTAGTGCAGTGTATGCATTGCACGTATGTATATAATCACGCCCCTTTTCTTGGAGGGGTGGGCAGACATCACGGATTTCCACTTACTGCGATCTTAACAAACCTTTCTTGCTTCATTCACTTTCATGAGTGACATTATATACGTACCTACATGGTTGTCGGTTTAGTTAGGGAAGTCTTGACTGACCTTACTTAAGGATTTCTCCGACTTGGTCTATCTTAAGCATTGACACGAGCACAATCTATACAGGGCGTCCCACGCCTATGCCACATGGAGGGAAAGTACCTTGAATATTGTAGATGGAACATTTTACTGAAAGAAGACATTATTTTGATTTATTAAACAATTTAGACTGCATTCATAGATTTTAAAATAATTACATGGTTGAACCGGTAATCGAACCCGCTACACGAGAAAAAAAAATACCTTGTAGCTTTATCATACCGATCGAAAGGCTTCATCATAAGGATTATTTTTAGCTAAATAACGTATTTAGTGTCAGAAATAAAAGGAAGACCATGCATTTTAACCTAAATTTTAAGAGTTATATTACTAGATTGTGCTCGTACCACAGCTTTATTCTTAATAAGAAAGTATTAAATTTCTTTATTATAAATTTTTGGGGACTAGGAGAGGAAATAACAAAAAAAAAACATTTCTTACAACAGACTTTTATTTCACACCGTTATTGAAAAATGTTTTGAACAATTAATCACAAAAACTCTTACCATTTAAACATAAGTAAGGTGGGAGAATGCCGATCAGCGGGCAATGTCGGTCAGAGGGGTAATCACATAACGTTTCTTACGAGCGTTAGTACAATTTAACTGTCATTTTTCCATATAAAAAGTGACATTTAGACCAAGCATACCTGACGCGCGTACAATGTGTTACGTGCTTTGAGTATTAAGCCCACTGGAGATGTCATAACGTAAACTCCTCTAACAAATTTTTTCGCCACTTTTAGCGGGGGGTGAGGTAAACACGTACAGCACACCTCCAAAATATGAATAAATCAACAGACACAAATTTAGCTGTTGAAATAAACGCACACTACAAAAACATTTAACACATCAAAAATTACACGCACACAGACAGAGTTTTCACGTGACCGTGCAGCATACATACGAACAAGTTAGTGATGGGACACAACGGACAGATCTGAAGAATGAGTCAAATCAGTTTGATGAATGAACTGAATTATCTTATACTATTTATTATAAAATTGTTAAAGTGAAAATTCTGTACATTGAAGATACTACCCAAAAAAATGTTTATTTGTATGTATGTCAGTCTGTATGTATGTGCCCCTGCGTCCTTAGCCCTCTCGCACAGTTAAACTGTGGAATGAACTGTCGCTCGCGGTTTTTCCGGGCTGATACCGAGATACTGTGATGAATGGTAATCTTACAAATATCATATGCAGCAGCCAGCAGATCTATACTGAACGCACTCCAGGATTTCAATAAGGTTCTTAAACTTACAATGAGGCACACACACATTATAATTTTCTGCGCTGTGTCTAATTACTTGTCACTTAAACTCTTTTAGAGTAAGGAACTTTTGAAATGGATTTTTGAATTAAAGTCTGACTATATGAGGATTGTCATGAGGGTGCTATTTATACGATCATATGGCAATAATTTTGCAACTGTCAATCTATCTGTTCTTAGGTTATCATTTAAAAACCATTTAGTAGAATGCTCCTTTTTTGTAAAAGTTTTTCGTTTGGTAAACACGTGTACCTACACATTATTGATAATATTCCACTCACGACTGTTAATTATTTTTAGCGTTTTGTTAATATTTGTCTTTAAAGAAATGTGAACGACCACCACGAATGACGTTGACATTATTCACCAACCAATCACAAATAACAACAAATAATCATAAAATCATTGCCTGTGTAAGAAATTAGTTCCAGTGAAATTCCGCAATATGGCGCATCCTCATTTATATTTGTGGTGGTCAGGCTTTCGAAATTGGGATAGTTTCGAAAATAAGTGTAAAAATGGGGCAATATTTAATTTGTTATCATTAATTTGATTTTATGGAAAAAAGCCGGGTTTAAAAATTAAATGTATACTATACCTACTAGTTGCAGATTTAGGAAAAATAAAGAAAAAAAGAAACTCACCAAACAAGGACATAGTCGCAAAGAAGGTATTGCACCTTCAATCAATGTCTTTCTGTTAGTATCATTTTTGTAGCTTTCCGGAGTAAAGTGCTCCGAACAGATAACACTTGTACGTGTAGGTTTCCAAGAATAATTTTCGTTATAACAAAATTTTCTCCATTGCTCCTTTATATAGGGATCTTTTGGAAATCTAAAAGGACATATAATTATATTAAATAAAGTATATAAATAATAGTATATGAATAACACATACATTCATGGTCCCATGGTCCCGCACTAAATGTATTCCTTTTACCTAGATATTTTTTTTGCCAACATTTCTTTTCTTTTTAAGACTAAATTTCAACACCGTTGTGTCCAGACAAAAGTAATTTTTCTAATTCACCTTATAAGACTCAAATGTAACATACATATATATATACCTACTCTTTAATTCAATATCTAATAAAAAAACTGACTATTAAACAAATTGCAGAGATTGAATGAATGAATGATTACCTTTATCGCATCCCTAAAGACAGATTCGACCCCGTACCACGATACCATGTTTACATTTTCTATCGTTTACGTATCGCAAACGGTATTTTCTTTAAATGGAGATTGTACTTCAATACACATTTAATACTTAGTAAAAATACTTACCTATGATAGGAAACGCGATTTTGTTGCGAATTTGAGCTGTCAGATCGCCTTTTACATGATAATACTGCACAATTCACCATTTTTCGAGAGAAACGTCACGCGACACGGATCGATACAAAATGGCGATGAAGCGACTTTAAGTAGTTTTATATAACGTGGTTGACCAGTTGACCAATGTACTTTGCCGGAGGGGGTCGCCTGTGTATGACATCTCCAGTGGGCTTAATACTCAAAGGTGTAAGTGAATATTTATTATGTACCTGTCACAAAGAGAAGGGCAGATTTTCTACTGTCGCGACGTGGTGTCAGTTGCTCAAGTCCGGCATGGTGACATCAGTAGGCTCTCGGTAAAGTAAGAATTACCGCATATAGATGCCGGAGTAGGGCATTATTTCACCTAATTTCCATTTTACCCTTTTACCAATACTCCTAGGTCTCAAAATAACTTAGTGTCAAAATATCTAAATCACAGAATACCTAACTTTTTTTCTCGTAACACCAATTTCTTAATTTGGCCGAATTTCAAAATAGCTTAGTCTCATAATGCCTAAACTTCAAAACAATTTACTTATTTTAATATTTTGTCATAGAAATGACAGAAGTCATTCGGTATTTGAAGGAATTTGTGTATTTCAATCTTTAAGTATTTAGAGAATATGACGTTTTAGGTCAAAGTCATAAGGAATTTCGTTCATTTAAAGAATGAAACAATTTGACATTTAGGTATTATGAGCCCATGGTAATAGTGTAATAGTGAATAAGGTATTATGAAATTTAGGTGGAATAAGCCCTACTCGCCTGTATAAAGTTTACCTACCAGATACGTCAATTACTCTTTTCATTCCTTTAAGCGGATTTCCGGTATAAAAGTATCCTATATCCTTTCCAGAGTCTCAAACTATATACATATGAAATTTAATTTAAATGGTTCAGCGGTTAAGACTTGACACGGAAGCAGACATACAGACAGTTACTTTCGCATTTATATTATAACTAGCTTTTGCCCGCGACTTCGTCCGCGCGGAACTTGTTTATATCATAACTTTCTCCCCCCTTTTCACCCCCTTAGGTGATGAATTTCCAGATAAAAACTATCTTTAGTAAGGATTCTTTGGGAAGGCCCCGGAATTCAAAGTATCTCTACACCAAATTTCATCTCAATCGGTTTAGTGGTTTAAGCATGAAAAGGTCTGTTAAGACAGACAGAGTTACTTTCGCATTTGTAATATTAGTATGGATTGTATGAAGGAAAGGGTCATTATGGCTGAGTTGCATGATTTTATAGATTAGCTTACTCCGAACGCCTTTTTTTACAAAATAGACTCCACCGCAAACTTGGTTTCTATGACCCGCCTCACCATAATAGATGCATGTAGGCTTTTTTCAGTATTATTTTGCATAATTTCATATCGCACGGCCGTAAGGACCTTTTCTACTAAACCGTAGGACTAAATTAACTAACTTGTAATTTTGATATTTTATATTAAAAATAAAGATACGTCAACAAAATGTTACATCTAATAGTTTTCAAAATAGCCATAATAAAACGTCTTTTTTACCCCGTTTTAGAAAACATCTTCGAAACTACCGCCATACCTTTACCCTTGGAAAGTCACATACATATATTTACCTATGTAATGTTCCTATTCCCCAGGACTACCAACTACCGCTATACCGTAAATGGGTTCCATCCAATTTTTCACCCCCTATTTCACCTCCTTGGAGAATGCTCCAGGACTCAAACTATCTCTATACCAAATTTCATCTAAATGGGCTACATCCAAATTTTGACCCCCATTTCACCCCCTTAGGGGATGGTTTCAAGAATAGAAACTATCACCAAATTTTATAAAAATGTGTCACACACAAATTTCCACCCCCAATTACACCCCCTTAGGGGATGATTTTCGGGATAAAACTATCCTGTGTCCTTCCTTAACTATCGCTATACCGTAAATGGGTTCAATCCAAATTTTCATCCAACATTTCTCACCCCCTTATGTGTTCCCCTTATTTCCTCCTTTCATGTGTTCCGGAATAAAAATTATTCTATGTTCTTTCCTTGGACTGAGACCTCTCTCTATTCCAAATTTCATCTAAATGGGCTCTATCGAAATCTTCAACCCTCATTTCACCACCTCAGGAAATTATTTTTCTGGATTAAAACTATGCATTGTCATTCCCTAGGACTCCTTCTATCACTTTACCAAATTTCATTAATTTCATAAATGGGTTTAATCCAAATTTTCACCCCCTATTTCATCCCTGAGGGGATGATTTTCGGGATTAAAACTATCCGTTATCATACTCCGGGACTCAAACTATCGTTCAACCAAATTTCATCAAAATGGGTAATACAAACAAATTTTCACCCCCAATGATTTTCGGGAGTAAACTATCCTATGTCCTTCCCCAAGACTTCAACTCGCTATACCGTAAATGGGGTCCATCCAAATTTTCATACCCCATTTCATCCCCTTAGGAGATAATTTCTGGACTAAAAATTATGTTAAGTCCTTCCCCAGGACTCTTAACTATCTCCATACCAAATTTCATCTAAATCGGTTCTATCCAAATTTTCACCCCTCATTTCCCCCCTCAGGAGATGATTTTTCAGGATGAAAACTATGCATTGTCCTTCCCTGGGACTCCTTCTATCTCTATACCAAATTTTAACTAAATGGGATTTATACACATTTTCATCCCTATTTCATCTCCTTGGGGGGTGATTTTTGGGATTCAAACTATCCATTGTCATTCTCCGGGACTCAAACTATCTCTATACCAAATTTGGTCTAAACGGAGTCCATCCAAAATTTCACCCCCCATTTCACCCCCTTAGGAGAAGATTGCCAGGATAAAAACTATCCACTGTCCTTTCCCAGAACTTAAACTACCTCTAAACCAAATTTTATCAAAATGGATTACATCCAAATTTTTACCCCTCCATTTTACCCCCTAAAGGGAAGATTTTCGGGATAAAAACTATCCTTTGACCTTCCCCGGGACTCAAACTAATTATATACCAATTTCCATCCAAATCGGTGCAGCGGTTTAAATAGCTCCATACAAATTTCCACCCCCCATTTCATCCCTTTAGGGGTTGATTTCCAGGATAAAAACTACCCTTAGTCCTTTCCTAGGACTCAAACTATCTCTATACCAAATTTCATCTTAATCGGTTCAGCCGTTTTCACGTGATGCGCGGTCACATAAACAGACAAACAGATAAACAGACAAACAGATAAACAGATAAACAGACAAACAGACAAAAATTCTAAAAACTGTTGGAACGTGTTCTGTTATCGATTTTAAGTATCCCTAGCCAATTTTTTTTCGAATATCTTCCATGTACCTACAGACTTTCGACCCTCTTCAGATTTATCCACATTTTCATCCCTATTTCATCCCCTTGGGTTATGATTTTCGGGATTCAAACTATCCATTGTCATTCTCCGGGACTCAAACTATATCTATACCAAATTTGGTCTAAACGGAGTCCATCCAAAATTTCACCCCCCATTTCACCCCCTTAGGAGAAGATTGCCAGGATAAAAACTATCCAATGTCCTTCCCCCGAACTTAAACTACCTCTAAACCAAATTTTATCACAATGGATTACATCCAAATTTTCACCCCCCCATTTTACCCCCTAAAAGGAAGATTTTCGGGATAAAAACTATCCTTTGACCTTCCTCGGGACTGAAACTAATTATATACCAAATTTCATCCAAATCGGTGCAGCGGTTTAAGTAGCTCCATACAAATTTCCATCCCCCATTTCATCCCTTTAGGGGTTGATTTCCAGGATAAAAGCTACCCTTAGTCCTTCCCCAGGACTCAAACTATCTCTATACTAAATTTCATCTTAATCGGTTCAGCCGTTTTCACGTGATGCGCGGTCACATAAACAGACAAACAGATAAACAGACAAACAGACAAAAATTCTAAAAACTAATGGAACGTGTTCTGTTATCGATTTTAAGTATCCCTAGCCAATTTTTTTTCGAATATCTTCCATGTACAGACTTTCGACCCTCTTCAGCTTTATTATATGTATAGATATATTATAATATTAATATGGATGTCGCAGCAAGATAGTTAAAGCACATAGTTGTATACAGCTATATACCATTGTATAGATATAGCTATGACATACATGCATATAATCACGCCCTTTTCCCGGAGGGGTAGGCAGACATCACGGATTTCCACTAGCTACGATCTTAACACACCTTTCTTGCTTCATTCACTTTCATGAGTGACATTACATACGTACATACATGCTTGTCGGTTTAGAGTACTCTTGACTGACCTTACTTTAGGATTTCTCTGATTTGGTATATCTTAAGCATTGACACGAGCACACTATATATCCCACCCTATATATTCCTGGTATATAAGGTATTGTTTGTTGTGTTGTTTTGTAAAATTGGGTGACTATGATTCTATGCCCGACCATTTTTATTCAGAAATAGGTACTTACACTTGTTTTCACACAAATTAGTATACTTATTTCAGGATGTCAGTAGGTCTTGTAGGTAGTTACTTAGGTAGTTAAACTGTGTTAGGTATCTACTTATTATTCTCATCTTTTTAGGGTTCCGTAGCCAAATGGCATAAAAGGGAACCCTTGTGGATTCGTCATGTCTGTCTGTCTGTCCGTCTGTATGTCACAGTCACTTTTTTCCGAAACTATAAGAACTATACTGTCGAAACCCGCGCCCGGCATGATGTCCACGCGCGCCCAGCACCTGCTGCTCGTGCCGCACCAAAGGCTAGCCAAGACTCGGAAATCACTCAGCGTGCTAGGCCCTAAAATCTATAACGTCCTACCGCCTGACGTTATAAACGCCGTAACTGATGCAGCATTCAAAAACAAGCTCAAACAGCTCCTCATCAAAATGGCTTGCTACAGCATAGACGAATTTATGACCAATATATCATTGACCCACTCATAAATCAACAACACTTTCAAAATTGTTCAATAACGATAGGTATATAACATCTAAGACAATAAGAAATTTTAAAATGTATTTGACATGCATGATATTGACCTGTAAAATATGACATTTTATCAATAAATTTCTGAATCTGAATCTGAATCTGAAACTTGGTAAATAGATGTATTCTTTGAATAGCATTAAGATTTTCACACAAAAATAGAAAAAAAAAACAATAAATTTTGTGGGTTCCCCATACTTAGAACTGAAACTAGAAATTAATTTTTTCATCAAACCCATACGTGTTTATCTATAGATAGGTATTCAAAAATGATATTGAGGTTTCAAATATATATGTTTTCTAAGCTGATTACCTAGTTTGCGCGAGAGACACTTCCAAAGTGGTAAAATGTGTCCCCCCCGGTAACTTCTATTTATTTTAATACGGAACCTTTCATGAGCAAGTCCGATTCGCACTTGGCCGCTTTTTATATCAGTAGGCATAATAATTTGAACCAACGTTAGCATGATTTTTGGCCTTGATGAAATAGTAAATACCACAAACTCAGAACAATTTCACTGGATGAGTCTAAGGAGAGATTTATATTACTAGATTGTGCCCGTACCACAGGCTGTAAAGAATGAATAAAGAAATTTAATACTTTCTTACTAAGAATACAGCTGTGGTTTCTTTATTATCCATTTTTGGGGACTAGGAGAGGAAACAACATAAAAAAAACATTTCTTACAACATACTTTTATTTCACACAATTATTGAAAAATGTTTTGAGCAATTAGACTTAAGGGCGCTTCTTTATTAAAAAATGTTTTAAGTTTAAACCCGACTGTTTCTTTATCGAGCCAATACTAAAACATAATAAATAAATTTATATCTCCATACACTAGGAAATATATTCAGTATATATTTCAGTTGAGATAAAAAGAGTGTTTATGAGCCAAAAGAAATGTGTACGAGCTATTTGCGGCGTCTCACCTCGCACATCATGTAAAGCGTTATTCCAGGATCTCAAAATACTAACTGTACCATCACTTTATATATTTGAAACTTGCAAATTTACCAAGCTACATCCAGAACTGTTTATAAAGTTACGCGATGTTTGCCATTTTAACACTAGATATCCAAACCGACTGGTATTACCGGCCAAATATAATATCACGCTTTGTAGTCAAAACTGTTATCCAATGGCAATAAAAAAATATAATCATTTACCAAGTGACATAAGGAAACTTTCTCTCAAACCTTTCACTGCACAATTATACAATTGGTTACTAGAAAAATGTTTTTATTCAGTGCAGGATTATTTTAGAACCTAATTATTATTTAATATTGATGTCATTTAATTATATTTATTCTTTAAGTATGCTAATTGTAATTTTGTATGGGGAATGACAAATAATATTTAAATATTAAGTTCCAAAAAACTTTGCATGACCAAAAATTTTGGCGAGATGTGCTGATCATGACTAAAACACTGTTCCATCTATTGTTGTACCATGTCTCTAGCAAATACATTTCTTTCTTTCTTTCTTTCTTTCTTTCTTTCTTTATAATTATTTGGATTTCTATGCTACTATCACGCGATATGAAAAAATACATTTTCAAGATGTTCACTTACTATTAGAACAAAGCGATACGAGTTACGCATACGCAATTTACATGCGTACCGTTATACAGACCAAAACATGAAATTCCCCTTTTTGAATCAAATCTTGAATATAAACAGCACTATTTATGTCAACTTTTTTCCTGTCAAATGTTAAGAGAAACTAAATAAAAGTGATGACAACTGAACAATAAGGATAACACTTCTTCTGATCCCTAACTTTATAACTTAGGACCAAAATGTATTATCAAAAACAATTCGATTTTTGTAAAAAAATACTTAGGAGTCCCTAGCACGGTCGGCTCAAGGCGGCACTCCATACAAACTTAGTTTGGTTCTAATTTTAAAACCACATGCTAGAATAACATGAAACTTTGCTACAATGGGATCTGCCATATCTAGGTCGGGAACTAGTTTATGTAGCTAGAATTTAAAATAGAAATAAAATAAAGTGTGTATTAAAACGTTTTTCATACATAAACGCATACTTTTTTTGTTTTGTTTGGAAATATTGGAAATTCGAGCGCTCTGGCAAACCTTAAATACTCAGAAAATATTAGTCAAACAACTCAGGGTAAAAATTGTCTCTGTTGCACTTGTACTCACGGATCACGCACACTTTGCGGGTACCATCGTACTTCTCAATTTTATATTTAATAACACCAGCCCCCTTTATTTCTTGCATCAGTTCGAGGAGGCAGCTGCAGTGCCACGAGTTTCTATCGATTCTAAACGATTTCATCGAGCCTTTGGTAAATTGAGATAAAAATGTATCTTGCAAATGTGCTATCCTATTGTTATGCAAGTAGAGTTCTTTAATGCTACTTCCAAGAAATGAATCTTTGGGAATGTACTCTATGAAGTTGTCGTGCAGAGACAACTCATTTAAATTCAACAGCTGAAACAACTTCTCTGGGATGTATCGAAGCTTGTTATGCATCAAGTAAATTAATCGTATACTTGGTGAATTTTGGAACATGTCTTCATGAATATAATCAATTTGATTAGAACTAACATCAAACATATATAATTTTTTTAATGGTGATAAAGCTTTGTGATTATCAAGTTTCTTTATCTGATTACTACTCAACTCGAGCGATAGTAAATCAGGAAGTAAGGAATATTTTTGAAAGGCCGGTACTTCGGTGAGACGGTTGTAGTACAGGAATAGATAAGTTAATTTTGTTAGATTTTTAAACACTATGGGGTCAACATGGCGGATATTGTTACTATCTAGCGACAAGTTTTCCAAATTAGGAAAGCCTTCAAAGTCACCAAGATGTACCTCGCTGATTTCGCAGTGTCTTAAGTGCAAATGGCGGGCACCACCATCTGGGAGTGTTCCAACGACTCGGCCTTTATTTTTGGACTTGCATTTTTGCCAAGTGACGTGCGTGTCCTCTTTAGCTAGAACAGTTCCTATCGCCAGTACTACCAGCACAGACCCCAGCACTGCAAAAAAAAAACAACAGACTTGTAATAAATGCTCGGACACAGAGATCTCCTAAATGTTCCACAGGACAAATTTTGTTACAGTATCACATTAACAAACATGGGACACCTTCACTACATATTTATTTTTACCAATGTACACATAAAAATACTTGAATCAATCAATTAATTATGAAGACCTTGAATATAAAAGAATTCATCGCGAAATAAGACGATTCCATCAAGCTAAGAAAAATAAGTTTCTGTCAAAAATTTAATTTTTGGTACAAGCTTTTATTGCCGACTGTACTTTTCTGCATACCATCATCAACAACTCATCGATACGATTCTAATGAGCCCAAACTCGATGGACTTGTATAGTTTTATTGCGTAGTTCCTATGGCCAACTTCCTGCTCCAGCATCAGATCAGCTCTAAGTCATCACCTACTTACATACTTACATATTTACATACATACGAACAGTGCAAGTTAATATAAAGCTTGTAAAAAGGCTCGTGGTAATTTCGCTTAGTTCGAGATAATTTAGCATCTTCCTAATGAATTTCTTGGTTCAAGATTATTTTTCAGTCTTAAAATGAAAAATCTCAGCTCTAATCACAACATACGTCGTGGGTCAGAGGTCTTCGGGCAGTTTTAATAAGTTACGTTTAAGGGACGCGAAAAGTTATTTCTGTATTAAAACTCGGGCGAAAAATATTATGCCTGAATACGCTTTTATGCCAATACCGTGGAAATTAAAGTCCTAATATTACCTATAGATATACTGTATAGATAATATATCTAAAGCACAAATAAAAAAAAATACGCGCAAACCAGTGGAACTCCCGCTCTCCGCTGATGTGCTTGTATTTTTTTCTATGTGCAATCCTAATAAATATATATCTTTATTATTTAGCTCTAATTGATTGTGAAACACACTATGTATGTATGTTTGTCTTGGTAGAATTGATACATAGCTCACATCACAAATAAAAAATTGAACGCGCATACCAGTGTGGAAATGTCTGCTCCGCTTTATCTATTTTATTTATTTGTCTTTGCACTCCAAATGAGGATTTTTTTGTATTAATTAGCTCCTATGGTATCCGCAAAACTATCTGGCCGGTCAGGTCGTAAAATATTAGAAGCATGCTATTATGACACATGTGGTAACCCTGAAAGGCATGTCTGTCTCGCTTTCTCCTCCTTCTCGCTCTTGCCTCGAAGATGGCGGATCGTTAACGTCGTACTTTTGTGTGTATACTTAAATAAACTTCATTAATTAATTGGAGAGTTTTAATCACAAGATATGACAACACACAAAAAGGTTTAATTGTTACTTTTATTGCCCTACCGGCCAGATAGTTTTGCGGATACTATAGTGAATCTAGTGATTCAGAAACACTGTATCTATATTCGCCTTGGCTCAAACTGGGATTGCCTGACTCGTCGTTTGTCAAGGGATTATTCTCTTTGTTTCCACGCCTACGCAATAATGTACTTCTTGAAACTATTATAAATTATAATATTACACAACAGACACACAAATGATATGTACACTATTAACAGTAAGTAGATAAGTCATGAACTCACGCAGGACCGCAGGTTATAAAGAAATATTACAAAAACAGTGTTGTAAAAAATCGGAAATTTACGTACCTGGGGTAGGTCTCCCTACAAAAATCATTGTACTTAATGTTCCAAATTATATTGAAATGGTATTTTTTAAAGGCCGAAATCAACGCGGATAGTCGGGCACGCATTACCGGAGTAAAGCGTAAAGTAGAATACAGTGAATATATTGACACTATTATATACCTACCTAATTCGCCAAATGTAAAGTTAAAAAGTCATAGGTCGTAAGCCATGTGAGTGATAAGGCAATTAGAATGAAAATAATGACGTAAGAAAGATTTAATAACTTAATAAGATTATTATAAGTACTACATACTGACATGTGACAATGAGCGCGCGAAACACATTGATAACTAGCTTCTGCCCGCGACTTCGTCCGCGTAGAACTCTTTTATATCGTAGCTCAATACAAACTTTCACACTCCACTTCCCATTTAGGGATTGATTTCCGGGATAAAAACTGTCCTATGTGATTCCCCGAGACAATTTTATCTAAACGGGTGCAGCGGTTGTATAGTAGCTGCATACAAATGTTCACATCCCAAGAGATGATTTCCGGGATAAAAACAATCCCATGTCCTTTCCCGGAACTCAAACTATCTCTAAACCAAATTTCATCTAAATGGGTTTCATCCAAATATGCATCCCCCATTTCACCCCCTTAGATAATGACTTTCCGGACACAATCTATCTCTATACTTACCAAATTTCGTCTTAATGGGTTCCATCCATCCAAATTTTAATTCCCTATTTCACCCCTAGGGGATGATTTTCGCGATAAAATCTATCTAATGTCCTTTCCCGGGACCTATCCCCGAGAATCAAACTGTCTCTATACCAAATTTCATCTAAATCGGTGCAGCCGTTCTAGTAGCTCCACACAAATGTTCACCCCCTTAAAGGCTGATTTCTGGGATTAAAACTATTCTATGTCCATCCCCGGGACTCAAACTATCTCTGTACCAGATTTAAATTTAAATGGGTTCCATTCAAATCTTCATCCCTCATTTCATCCTCTCAGGAGATGATTTTATGGATAAAAACTATGCATTGTCCTTCCCCGGGACTCCAACTATCTCTATACCAAATTTCAACTAAATTCCATGCAAATTTTCACCCCCGACGAAAAAGGGGATTATTTTCGGGATAAAAGCTATCCGTTGTCCTTCTCCGCAGCTCAAACTATCTCTGTACCAAATTTCATCTAAATTAAATTCAATGCAAAGTTTTTATTTCGGAAAATCCATATAAAATGTTAGTAACAATGAGATTTATAAGGCTATGTTAGTACCAGTTACATCGAATATTTCACCCCCTTAGGGGATAATTTTTGGGATAACACTAACCTATGTGCATCCCCAAGACTCCAACTATTGCTATACCGTTAATGTTTTCCGTCCAAATTTTAACCCCGTATTTCATCCGCTAAGGGGATTGTTTTAGAGATAAAAGCCATCCGCTGTCCTTCCCCGCGGCTCAACCTATCTCTATACCAAATTTCATCTAAATGGGTTCCATTCACATTTTCACCCCCATTTCACCCCCGTTGGGTATGATTATTGGAATAAAAGCTATCCTTTGTCCTTTCCTAGGGCTCAAACTATCTCTTTACCAAATTTCATCTAAATGGGTTCCATCCAAATTTTCACCCTTAATTTCACCACCTCAGGAGATGATTTCCGGAATAAAAACTATCCCATGTCCTTTCCCAGGACTCAAACAATCTCCTAACAAAATTTCATCTAAATAGGTTACATCCAAATTTTCACCCCCATTTCACCCCCTTAGGCGACGATTTCCGGAGTAAAATTTATCCTTTGTCCTTCCCCAGGACTCGAATTATCTCAATACCAAATTTCATCAAATGGGTTCCATCCGAAATTTTCCCCCATAATTTCACCCCCTTAGGAGATGATTTTGGGGAAAAAAACTATGCATTGTCCTTCCCTGGAACTCCTACTATCTCTATACCAAATTTATCTACATGGGTTTTATTTAAATTTTCACCCCCTTAGGGGATAAATTTCTGGATAACACTAACCTATGTCCTTCCCCAGGCCCCGTAGCATGGATGGCATTATCACGCGATAAGTGATAGGATAAGCGCGTCGTCTCGTTCAATCGAACGGTGTGAGCCAGGGACGGATGCTCTATCCTGTCACGTATCGCGTCATCCATGCTACGGGGCCAGGACTCCAACTATCGCAATACCGTAAATGTGTTCCATTTAAAATTTAACCCCCTATTTCATCCCCTTAGGGGATTATTTTAGGGACAAAAACCTTTCGTTGTCCTTCTCTCTCTTACCAAATTTCATCTAAATAGGTTCCATCTAAATTTTCACCCCCATTTCGACCCGTATGATTATTGAAATAAAAACTATCCTTTGTAAGGACAAAATTTGGATGGTACCCATTTAGATCAAAATTTGGTAAAGAGATAGTTTTACTCAAACTATATCTTTACCAAATTTTTATCGAAATGGGTACCATCCAAATTTTCACCCCTCATATCACCACCTCAGGAGATGATTTCCGGAATAAAACTATCCTATGTCCTTTCCCAGGACTCAAATTTCATCTTAATCGGTTACATCCAAATTTTTACCCCCATTTCACCCAAGGGGGTGAAATAGGGGTGAAAATAAGTAAGAATAAATAAATATTAATAGAAGTAAAATTTATCTTTTGTCCTTCCCCTAGGATTCTAACTATCTCAAAACCAAATTTCATCTAAATGGGTTCCATCCAAATTTTTTCCCCATAATTTCACCTCCTTAGGGGATAATTTTCGGGATAAAACTAACCTATGTCCTTCCCCAGGACTTCAACTATCGCTATACCGTAAATGTGTTACATCTAAAATTTAACCCCCTATTTCATACCCTTAGGGGATCATTTTAGGGATAAAAGCCATCCGCTGTCCTTTCTCGCGGCTCAAACTATCTCTATACCAAATCTAATCTAAATGGGTTACATCTAAATATTCACCCCTAATTTCACCACCTCATGAGATTATTTTCGGGATAAATTTTTTGCATTGCCCTTCCTGGGACTCCTGCTATCTCTAAACCAAATTTCATTTAAATGGGTTATATCCAAATTTTCACCCCCCATATCACCCCTTTAAGGGATGATTTCCGGGATGAAACCTATCCTATGTCCTTCCTCTGGACTCAAACTATTTATATACCAAATTTAATCCAAATCGGTCCAGCGGTTTAAGTAGATCCATACAATCTGCACTGTAATAATTGGCATTTTTATTGGGTTTACTTTGACTTTGTGGAATCTACGATGTCTTCTGTTGCCTCATAGGACAATGTGGGAAGCCAGTGTTTTACTACAGATTTAACTTTAGTACCTGATAGCCGTTTAATGTTGAGTTTTTTGCAGGTGTAATTATATTTACATGAATGTGCGTAAGCGGGCGATTTTCTGGCGAGAGCTGACCTGTAACCAGGCAGCGGTAATTTGTAGATGCGCTTCCTAGTCGTTAGCTCGTGGCTTACAGCACACAACACTGCTGTGAGTTCTGATGACCCCTTTTAAAATAAACAGTTGTCTCACCCTCAGTAACCTCGTTTTACTGTGCAGTAGATTTGTGGGATACCGAAACGGCTTTTTTACCAAGACATTTATTACCGCCCTCTGAGATCGTTCCACAAGGAGTAAATGGCTTTTTGCGGCGCCACCCCAGACTGCTACTCCATATTGTACGATCGATTGGGGTAAAGCGTGGTATACCACTCGTAGTATATCTGGGGTAGCACAGCTCCTTAGTCTTTTCATGAAGTATATGGGTTTCCTAACTCTAGCGGAAAGTGCGGAGATGTGTGGTACGAAAGTCAGGTGTTTTGTGTCAGCACCGTTTTGTACGCATGTGTGGACTTTAATAGTCCTTTCTGATGGAGGTGTCGTGGCTGCAGTCTTTGAAAAGGCTGCAAAGTTGGTTTTGTCGACGTTTAGGGTCAAAATATTGCAATCCAACCAAGCAGAAACCTTAGCCAGTGCGTTCTCTGCTAAACGATATGCGTCATCCCATGATTTACCGTTCACCAGTATTACGGTATCGTACGCATAGCAGATAAGGTTCGAATTCGGGATAGTTATGTCAAAAATATCATTAATATACAATGTGAACAGTGTAGGTCCAAGTATGCTCCCTTGAGGTACCCCAAAGCAAATCACTCACTAGTTCACCTATTTTTACCATTTGTGCGCGATTCGTGAGGTAACTTGTAAACCAGTCCAGAGCCACTCCCCTTATCCCCAAGCATTCTAGCTTTTTTAGGAGAATGGTAACCGAGACGGTGTCAAAGGCCTTGGCAAGATCCAGGAATATTCCGATGCACTTGTTGCCACCGTCTAGGTCACCAGCTATTTAATTGGTGATACTCTGAAACCAAATTGTTTATTAGAGATTAAGTAGTTGCTCTTAATGAGCGTGGACATTCTGACCTTAACCAACTTTTCTAGTATTTTTGAGAAGGCAGATAACAAGGAGACTGTTCTCAAGATAACAAGGAGGCTGGAAATCTATCACCACGTGACTTCCGGAATAACTTTTTGTAGAGAAGCCTAATCTGATTTCTAATAATTGTTTGTTACATGTTTTAATCCTTCATTATTTTCTATTAGTTGTTAATCACAAAATGTTATTTATTTTATGTGGCGGACATGAAAATAATGCTCACATGACCGCTATTTTCAAGCTACGTCAGTCAATGTTGCCATATAAACCGATTTATCTGTACTTAAACAGATTTATTAAGTGAATTAATTCAGATATAAATTAGGGTATTTAAATATTGTTTAAATACCCTAATAAATACCTTACTGTTGTTTGTAAACCCATACCTTTGTTGACAACTTGCTGGGACGACAGATATCTGCGACCATGACCGATGCAACCCGTGTCGAAACGTCAGAAATAAAGGTAAATAAATATCGCGTTAAACCCGCATAAAACAGTATTTAAATATGTGTACAAAGCGCGAGAGTTTAAAGTGTTATATAAATTAGGGTTACATAGCCAACAAAGAAGTATCCACTTAAACTTAATTAACGGTTGTATCTTCGACACAACCCGCTTCTTTTTTCTTTTTTTTAACGTTGGGAAATGCTTTTACGCATCCCGCCTGGACGGGGGATCAGGACGGGTATGACGGACTAACCGTGGTAAGAATACCTTGGACTACCGTCTAAAATCCCAACGAGTGCCGGCTCTGCCTTGTAGAGGAACGCCGCGGGATTGCATTCAGCATTAGACCGCGTGCGGCCCACAGTGTAGCAGGCCGCAGACATTATGCGCCAGTTGAACGGGCGCATCCAGCCCTCACTCTGGGATCGGTCTTTGTGAGGTGTAGCGGCAGTTTGATTACCTAAATAAATTTAAAAAAGAAAAATAATTGGAATATCGTAAGCGGTAAAAAAACACTGCCACCTAACATAACACGTACATGGTTATGGGTCATAGTGACATGCAGCTGATAAAGCAATCAGTATAATAATAATTGTTATTTCGAAAAATCTCGCTAGGTGGTTGGGATGCAGCAGAAGTTAGGTATCTAACTTCTGCTGCACGGTTATAGTATATACAGTCGACTACAAAGATAAGTATGTTTTTTAATGTTGCAAAATTATGTATGCATATCTTATTAAGTACTATGGTAGTAAAGTAATAAATAAGGTAGTAAAATATTTTTGTAACATCGTATGGATACATCTCTTAGTAGTCGACGTACAAGATGGCGCGCGAGCTGCTCGCCGCGAGACAGCTCGTGCGAGACCGCGACATCTTGTGCTAGCCGTGCTGATCGATTGCGTAAGGTTTTATATGTACGTCTGGTAGATCACAATATAATTTTGTGTATGTGATGTACCTAAGTATATACATATCGGTGTCCCCTAATTTCATCGAATGTAACTATTGTTTCGGTTACCTTGGTTCTGCTGCGGATAACCTCATTTATGATGCGATCACGCAGAGAAACTCCCAACATAGCCCTCTCTCTCACTTTGGGTGACTTTGAGCCTTCTTATGAGGCCCATTGTAAGCGACCACGTTTCAGTGCCATATGTCATCACTGGCAACACACACTGGTCAAAGACTCTCGTCTTGAGACACTGCAGAATATTGGACGAAAAGATGTGCTGTAGCTTCCCGAACGCTGCCCAGCTGAGTCGGATTTGATGATTGACCTTTTTCTCGAAGTTGGACCTACCTAACTGGACAGTCTGTCCTAGGTATACATAATCGTCTATAACTTCGAGCGTAAATTGTCCGATTGTAATGGGAGTTGGTACTATATGGGCATTTGACATCATCTTCGTCTTATCCATGTTCTTTCTTAGACCAACTCGCTCGGAAGCTTTACTGAGGTCATCGAGCATCGTACTTAAGTCCTCCATGGTCTCAGCCAAGACTACTATATCGTCCGCAAACCGAAGGTGAGTGATATACTCGCCGTTGATGTTGATTCTCCAGTCCAGAGTATTGAATACATATAGCCCTCCGAATCGCTAAACTTAAGTGGCAGTGGGCAGGGCACATTGCACGTAGAACCGATGGCCGCTGGGGTGGAAAGGTTCCCGAGTGGCGACCACGTACCGGAAGGCGCTGATGACTGATGACCGGGTAAGGTCGCGGGAGTCCGCTGGATGCGGGTGGCGCAGGACCGGTCATTTTGGCACTCTTTGGGGGAGGCCTATGTCCAGCAGTGGACGTCTTTCGGCTGATATGATGATGATGAACTATTGTTTGGCAGAATTTTAATTTCATTGATTTATTTTTCTGAAACCGTTAACTTTTTCGGTAGGTGCCTACCTTGGGTTACATAATGGGAACGGAAGGTTTGTTCTATAAAACCTCAAAAGATACTGTTTCTGAAAAAATATGTTTTCTATTAAATAAAAACGCTGTGAAACATTCACTCGAAATATTTGTCTGTAAAACAAGATACAACGACAATAATACTTATCTTAAACGCCGACGTATCCAGCGATAGGTCAAAATCCCGACCCGTGTACAAAGGTCTACACACTGACGTGGATGGTGAATTTGTTCCAGGCGTTAAGCTGCTGGAAGCCAACCCCAATGTCAAACGGCTGTACGATGACCTGCTTAGCAACTACAATAGACTGATCCGGCCCGTGACCAACGTGTCGGACATCCTGACTGTGCGGCTGGGGCTGAAACTGTCGCAGTTGATGGAAGTGAACCTCAAGAATCAGGTCATGACCACCAACCTCTGGGTCGAACAGGTCAGTTGTCCTCCGTTGGTTTACTTTTTGCCTAAGTTTTTTTTCCTATATATTTTTTTTAAATAGCGGATATTCGGCCGGCTTCTTCGCCGGATATTCGGTATCCCGTATCCGGCCAAATTACTATCCATTGCAACTCTACTCTATACGATGACTTTATTAAACCCCTGAAAAGTTACTTGTTTCTTCGTTTGGGAAATAAAACTTGTGCAATAAATAGTAGTTCACCTACATGAAGGTATTCGCGCTCCAATGTTTGTTCAAATTTCAAGTTACCAAAGGCATAGCGAATAGAAGATACCTTTATGATTCAGTTGTTCGTAATATTCGAATCTACACTTTCATGAGTCATGTTAATTATACTGATATTCATACGGTTAATCCGACGTATTAAATGGCACTACGGTCGACCTGTTTCGAACTCTTCAGGAGTTCTTCTCCTGTGAGTGTTATCGCAGCCGTATTACGTCACACACTCAATCCAGGAGAAGAACTTCCGAAGATTCCGAAGAGCTTACATACAAAGATCTATGAGCTTTGGAGGTCGTTGTTGTTCTACGTCCGTAGGAATAACCCTAGAAACAGTACACGTGATCTCCGGGTGGTGCTAAAAGAACAACAAACTCGGCAGCTGCACTGTTCCTTCTGAAACTCGCAGCGCACACTGGAACTCTATCAGCGACATCGATAAGAATACATATATGTACCAGTGTGTAACCGCCATACGATAAATAAATATGACGGCGATAAGGAATATTGGACTCGTTGTAGGACATTATATATGGTGAGCGTAGAATGTGCGGGCAAGATGAAACACTTAAGAACAATCAACTGGATTTATTTCTTTGAGCAATGAAACGTAAAACTGTTCCTAGATTGATTCGTCCGTACGCCAGTGGTCTAAGCCCAATAATGGCCACTCCTGCCTGGGGTAGCTGGTTTTACACAGCCCCTCCACCGGTCGTGCACGAACGTCAGGCCAGACTCAGTTGAGGCGCGCCAATCCAACGCTTGCGTTTCGTTGTCAAATTGATGTCCCGTACTAATGACTTCCCGACAAATAAATATGAGGTAATACTCATTTTCGTGGTGGCTGAGGACGTTTTACCCAATGTCCTTTCCGAATGAATCTTCTCCATGAATATCTTATCTTATCTTATCTAGATCACACTGGGTCGAAGGGACCCGGTGTGATATTTTGTGCATTTGCCATCTCCTTTATGCCTACTCCCAAGCTCATTCCATCATTTCCACAAAACGGATGATGCAGTTCAACAGAAGCACCTTGAAATCCTTTGGTTGCGGTTAGCCGTTACCAAAGTAATTCTTTCTTTGTCTGGCAAGGGCATGACATTCACACAATAAGTGAATAATTTTACGTTGCAGAAATGGTTTGACTACAAGCTACAATGGAACCCAGATGACTACGGCGGTGTGGAGATGCTGTACGTGCCGTCTGAACATATATGGCTGCCGGATATCGTGCTTTACAACAACTGGGACGGAAACTACGAAGTAAGTATCAGCACAACGAATCCACAAATCAGTTAAGGGTCGGCAATGGTTGTGACTCTTCTGGAATCGCAAGCGCCCATAGAGTAGGTAAGGTACAGTGTATGCTTACCTTCAGGTAGACCGTATGCTTGTTTTCCATAATCGTAGTATAAAAAATAAAAATATATAATGATAATTTACTTGAAAAACAAAGTTTAAACCGACTTCAATTCAGTACTTTGCCAAACCATGGTACTCGTATATGTAAATTTCCACATTTCCTTTCCAATTTACGAGGAGTTCCGTCGATTCCTCAAGGATCTCATAATTAACACTTCATTAGTTGCTACTTAAACGGAATCGTGTCAGAATCTTTGACCTACCTAGTTTACATCTTTGAGGACTTCCATAAGTCATCTGTGGTCTTCATCATCAGTTCCACTTCACCAAAATTACGATTTTCGAGGATTTAATAGAAAATACCGCAATCACTACTTCACTACACGCGTGCCTATAAAATTTGAGGGTTGCCCTCAATTTCCCTGGGATCCCATCATCAGATCCTAAATTGGTGACAATGGAATTGGTACCTCGGGAGTATACTCTTTCGAATAATAAAAAAAATTTGGAAATCGGTCCACAATTGACGGAGAAATCGGCGTACATACATAAAAAAAAAATACATACATTGGAACATATAACCTCCTCCTTTTTTGAAGTCGGTTAAAAACGGGCCACTCGGTATTTAAGGTCAAATATCGCTTGACATGTTTCGTACCGAGTCGGAGTTCTTAGTCATGAGCACACGCGTTGCCGGCGCGTTTAGCAGTGCGGGCCCGCCACCCAACGACCAGCCGAGCGATCAGGGCGCGGGGCCGCAGTGCTAAACGGCGGGAGTTTTTGTTTTTCATTAGTAGCTTTTCATGAGGGTCGTGTCAGCACCCTCAATACTTCCTTCATACAACTTTTCCTTCAATTCGTTCCATCATAATAGTAATCAAGAGTCAAAATTGTAATCAGCTGATTGCGTAAAGCTTTGTACGTGCGTAAAGGTGGATATGTAAATGGCATTTTTTGTACGGCAAAATAACAGTTATCTTACGCTCAATCGAAATTCTTTCTGGAAATATTCGAATTTAAATCTGAATATTTTGAATTTGAACCGTAAGCGTCCATAGCCAACGGTATCTGTTTATCATCAGGCAGAGCGTATACTTGTTTGCCTCCATCGTAGTGTAAAAATGTGATTCACTGTTCCACAGGTGACACTGATGACGAAGGCCACGTTGAAGTACACTGGCGAGGTGAACTGGAAGCCGCCTGCCATCTACAAGTCCTCCTGCGAGATCAACGTCGAGTACTTCCCCTTCGATGAGCAGACCTGCTTCATGAAATTCGGTTCCTGGACTTACAGTGGGGCTCAGGTCAGTTTGTTGTTTCCTCATTCGATTTTTTCTATTTGGTAAATAAATACGTTGTAGAGTAATCTGTTCTCTCTATTAAATACGAAGAATCATAATTAAGGGGCTCACAGCTCCCAATGACCTTCGATCTGTTACCGTTCGTTTTTTCGTGTTATTTTTGGCTTACCGTATTAACAACAACGAGGTTAACCGAAATATTATCCCATATTTACTTCAAAACTCATAGTTTTTGAGATATATGGCACTAAACTTTAGCAGTTTTAGGCCAAAAAATCAGTTTTTTGGGCGTAACTTTTGTAATCTTAATGAGTTAAAAATAAAAAACTCTCTAGAAACGTCAAAAAGGAACAGTCACATGTAAATTCCATATATAAAAGTGCATAAACAACATACTAATATCGAAAACAGAGCTTTTTTGGACCATGTTTGAAAAAATCATAGAAAAATTAATATACAATTTTTCCAAAAAACTCTCTTGCAAAAGTAGATAAAGTATTGAAGAACCGATTAACGTTTGTGGCATAAATATATGTATCTATTGTAATGACGGAGGAATATCTACTCAAAACTCATCAAAACTAGTCAAAAAGCGCGTGGAGCCCCTTAAAAAAGGTTTGCACCATATTTCTGTGCCTATTTGTTGTCCCAAATGCGCAACCTGCGTTTGACCAATAATGACTGGCTATTTGACCAATATTACCAATTTAGACTTGTTAAATTGTAGCTTCGTGAAACGAGCCACAGTAATTTCATTCAAACCGGAGCTTGTCAAACATTTTCTTCTTAGTTTTTAGTATAAGACGCTCGCTCGATCAATGGTTTTAATATAGGCATCCTCAAACCTGGCGGACACCAAGTTCTAGAAACACGACATCACCAGATTTTCGGGTTACCTATGTTCAAAACTCAAGATAATTGTTTTTTTATGCGAACGGTATTTTCATTAAAACCGGAGCTTCTTTTCTTTTTCTTCTAAATTTTTAAGATAAGACGCTTAATCAAATGGTTTAAAATAATCAAGTAGAAATCAAGTTCTATAAACACCAGTCACCAAATTTTCTGAATATGTCAAAAACTCATACTTGGTTGTTATTTTCTTATTGCTTCAGGTCGACCTAAAGCATATGGATCAGCCATCAGGCAGCAGCTTGGTGCACGTCGGCATCGACTTGAGCGAGTTCTACCTCTCTGTGGAATGGGATATCCTCGAGGTCCCCGCCACGAGGAACGAAGAGTACTACCCATGCTGCCCCAACGAGCCTTTCTCTGGTATGATGCTGACATTAGCAAGTACTGCCAAGTACACACTTGGTACAAAACTCCACCGCTACCCTCGTGGAGTCGAGGTTTACCGTTTAGGCCAGGCCGTGCCTCTCATGCGAGTCATGCGCAAAAAGTGCCGGCCGCTTATATCGCCACGCCTATGAAGTCGTCCGGCGGGCAGCGTAAACATGCCAGCCGTCCTAAAACTTCCTGGCCTGGTCCGTGACGACTGACGGAATGATCCTCATTCCTTGGGAGAAGGGACGGCCGCTTATCTGGGATGCAACCTGCGTCGTTTACTCTGGCTCGGTCCCATTCTTTGAGGGCAGGCAGGGTGGCACTAGCGGCAGGAGCTGCGAAGCGCCGCAAATATAATGACCTGACAAACAGTCACGTATTTACGGCCTTCGCGGTAGAAACTCTCGAGCCGTGTAGTCCGGACACCCACAGGCTTTACAAAGCCATCAAGAAAAAAATGGTGGAGCGCGCGGCTGACCATAGGGATGGCTACTTCCTCGATCAACTGATAGGAATCGCAATCCAACGAGGAAATGTTGATAGCCGTGTGGTTGGGTATCCTTCCCAGGGGCAATGACCGTGGGGAGTGTATTGGGCATGTCAGTTTAGTTGTATGTTTAAGTTTAAGTTTTGTTTAAGTTCAGTGTTAATTTTACATTTAAGTATATGTTTTTTTCGGAAGGAATTAAGTTCGCATTTTGTACTGTGTATTCACAAAATTTCCTCAATTGTAATATAATAAAATAAATGAGGAAAGACATATTCGTTACTTGGCTACTACAAGTATAACAGTTCGAATGCGCAATGACATAAGACAACACACAATATACATATTTATGTACCTACAAAAAAAGTTTGTCACCACAGCGTAACTTGGAACACGAATGTTTACTCGAGACATCTGTCTAGACCAAAAACGGATGTTTGTTTGTTTGAAGAAATAACTTCCACTTATAGCTTGCGTGTTAGGCTACCCCTGCGTGATCTACCCAATTTGACGGTAGGCAGTTCCGAGAAGATCCTCACTTATCGTTTTGCCCAGAAAGACCAATGGGGAATGGAAGAAAATTATAGAAGTGCGTGATTATTCTTTAGGGGATAGGAATAACCTTCCTTAGCACCAGAAAAAAGTTGCAGACTTTTCGGCTGCATCAATTATTTTTGAAAAATATAAACAGTTTCCTCACTCAGGTTTTGGGTTTAGGACAGCGAATGAGACAACTTCATTGATCCGTCTCATATTTCAAAAAAATATTTTAATTATCTGACCCTGGCAATGACAAATATAGCTGCTGCAGCTGTCAATATTATTGACAGTGTCAGTTTACCACGGATTTTTAAGATATTTTCTTGTAATACATATGAGACGGATCAAGGAAAGTGTCTCATCCGCCGTCCTAAACCCAAAACGTAAGTGAGGAAAATGTTTATATTTTTCAAAAATAACTGACGCAGCAAAAATTTCTGCAACTTTTTTCTGGTGCTAAGGAAGGTTATTCCTACAACCAAACAAATAATCAGGCACTTCTAAAATTTCCATCTATTTTTTTATTTTTTTTATTTATTACATTTATAAAAGAAAATACATTTGGTTAAATCTAACAGTCTCGTTAAACCCTATCGGGTTTGTATCGACACAGCAATTCGTGTACAGTGATAATATTCGATCTTAGTAATTAGCTTATACAAGAGGGTAGCACTAAATAAGCGTAGCTTAGGTACGATAATTCCCACCCGGGTAAAAACACCGTATCTATTCCCCATTGGGTTAATAGTGGGCAATATATTTGCTGACTGTGGCGAGGAGGATCAAAACGTAGATCACATTATACAGCGCTGCCCTCTGCACTCATACTCGGGGCCTCCAGAAAATCTGTATAAGTTAACACCTGATGCTCTTACTTGGCTCGGGACCCTGAATGTGGACTTATAATTTTTATTGCATAAAACGTTTATGTACTCACGCCATACGATTAAATAAATAAATATATTTATTGATTGAAATGTTCACTATGTATGTTCGCACAATATTCATGTTTAAATACTTGTTATCATGAACGTTGTTAAACTTTTGAACTTGTGATAGCGCGTCTACAGATATATTTCTGTGGCGTCTACTTATCTCGAACCAGGCCCCGTAGCATGGATGGCGTTATCACGCGATAAGTGATAGGATAAGCGCGTCGTCTCATTCTATCGAACGGTGTCAGCCAGGGACGGCAGCTCTATCCTATCACTTATCACGTGATAAGGCCATCCATGCTACCGGGCCAGAACTTCGTGAACGATTAAAGAGACCGAACTTATTTGAACATATTATTTCAACTTAATTCAATTCTATTTACTTAGAATAAGTATTAATAATTATCCCTTCACTGCCTCGGAAAGCCGACTTTTATCCTTTAAAACCAGTGAGCAAAAACGCATTTTAAGTAGAAAGTAATTTTACCTTGGAGCGTATCTCATGAACCGTGATAGTTAGACAGGTAAAATTTCACAGATGATGTATTTTTGTTGGCGCTATAACAATAATAACTAAAAAAACAGAATAAAATAAATATATAAGGGGGCTTCCATACAAAAAAACATTTCAAAATTGCTTGTTGCTTTCACGAGGCGCTGGGTCTCAAAATGTATAGGAAAACTATAACCCGGCTTGCACTAGCTAGACCAAAATTCGGTGCCGGTTAATGTACGGCCATGATAATGTACAGCCCAATAATACGCGTCCATTGGACGCGTATTATCAGGCCGTACATTATTGGGCCGTGCATTATCACCCTGAGCAAATTCGGTACGGGGCAATAATTGGAAGCCAATCTTGTACGACCTGATAATGTACAGCCCAATAATTGGCGTCCATTAAAAAGTCTCCAGCGGGTCGACGACACCCCGCTTCGCGGGGTGGCTATTTCCGATCTGAGGGACACAAGTGAACCCTAACCTAACCGACCTAAGGCAGAGTTCGCGTTTGACAAGCAGCAAACTTGGTCCGGGGCAATAATTGGAAGCCACCTTTGTTCGAGCTAATAATGTACGGCCCGATAATACGCGTCCACATTTTGTGGCTTCGTATTATTGGGCTGTACATTATTGGGCCGTGCATTATCACCCTGAGCAAATTCGGTACGGGGCAATAATTGGAAGCCACCTTTGTACCTACGGGCTGATAATGTACGGCCTGATAATACGCGTCCACTAAAAGTAGACGCGTATTATGGGCTGTACATTATTTGGCTGTACATTATTGGCTCCCCAAAATTCTACTTGAAACGTTAACGTTAACGTTATTATTACTGTAAAAAAAAAAGTTGGTAGTTATGTGTTATACAAGGGTGCAAAGTTGTATTTATTATTTAAATTGCGGAGCATAATCGTCAGTGAATCGTATGTAACAGTACGGTTCAATATAAAAATCCTATCGCGATGCACACTACTAAGGACACATAGAAACCAACTGCGCAAGATAGTGGGTATAATAACAGGACACAACACCTTGAACAGACACCTCTATAATTTAAGTATCACGTACAGCCCCATGTGCAGAGCGTGCATGGAGGCAGAAGAAACGAATTAACATATACTACTGGACTGCAAGGAGATAGAAGTATACAGAATGAAGCACCTAGGTTCTCCAAACACACTACGGGACGCAGTCAGCAACACCAAGGCACTAACCAACTTTTTAGACGAGCTGGGGTGGTTAGAGTAGCGCCACACCGCCGTTTCACGCAAAATAGGCACAATGGATGTCGACTTGCGGAAAACGCCCAGTATAACTAACTAACTAACCTATCGCGATGCTCTTCAGTGAGTGTCGAGGTGGGCCGACATTTGCTCAGTTGAGTAAGAATCAATTTGCCGAGAATTAAAAAAAAAACCTGTATAACCCGGTCAATTTAAGAATGCGCCGAGTCCATACATACACCTTGCTGCAAGGTGCCAACGTTTCTTAATCGGGATATAACCATAAAACACGAGTGCCGTAATGTTATAAAACACGCGTGTTTAATACCCAGGATTATGAGCCTAAAAGCGGCACAATAAGAGGCACGTTACGAGCAAATGTGTTGAAATAGTACATTACTTATCTAGGGCGGTTAAACAAAGAATGTCTCAGATCGCAGGTATTTGACGCCCGAGCCGAAGGCAAGGGCGATAAATATGCGCTCTGGGGCTTTCTTTATTACCGCCCGTGGTGAGTACAAAATTTTACGTCTCTATCTGGCCAGGAAGTGGGGTTTTCCGCACGCATAGCGTGCGGTAATTCCTACTTTATGGCCAGGTGTGACGTAAAATATATTATCTACTTGATATTTATGGAGTTTAGTATGTTTAAATATAATCTTGTTTCAGATATCACATTTAAGCTGACAATGAGACGTAAAACATTGTTCTACACAGTCAACCTAATTATTCCCTGCGTCGGGCTGACGTTTCTGACTGTGCTTGTGTTTTACTTGCCCTCGGATTCAGGAGAGAAGGTGGGTCCTGGCACAGTAAATATATAGCTTAAAGTTTTAGCTTTAGCTAACATATTTAATATGGCATTTATTATCTGTATAAATTATATTTTATTTGCATCATGACACAGCATTGATATTACCTAAACAGTTGAGTTGAGTTGTACTGTGTAGTCAGAATATAGGTGTTTCAAGAATTTAATAAAGAAACTAAAGATTCCCCAGGACACTCGACTCTCCGTACAAACATTACAATAGTAGTTTATGCAATCGTTATATAATGTATGCTTTTTAAGTCGAGTACCACGTTTAGGCCACGAAGCTTGCTGAGTGGCCTAATTAAGGTACGAGACTTAGAAAGCTAATTATATAACTATTGTATTCAATACTTTTTCTACGAGTCAACGGAAATAATAATTTATTAAACAAACTTGGTATCTATTGAAAATCGCCCTGCTGAAATGAAGCGCAGCGAGCTTAGTATCTTTGCGCGTTGATGTCTTCACAGTTATCTTATACAGCTCTTGGATTCATAAGATGACTGCTGGCGGTCATCTTATGAAACCATACGAGCTCTGTGACGAGCTCGTGGAGCTGCAGGATTAAAAAGTATGTTATCTTAGTTTCGTGTACGAAATCTTAATTCAAAGATTAAAGGCGACGAGTAGAAAAACGTAGTTGGGTTCTCATTTTAATTAAATATTCTCATATAAGTGAATTTATTGTTATTCTTATTACAATAAAGATCCTTTAAACTGATTTTAAAACGGCGTGCTGGAATATCATGAAACTTTCTATACACAATGAAACCCGCCATAGCAAATAAAATAGAGACAGAAAAAGATTTTCACAGTGAACTTATTTTCTCTCTATTTTTCTCTATTATAATTTTGAGTGAAATTAAACTAGTTTTCAACCTAGATATGGCAGATCCCATTGCGAATACAGAGATTATTTTATACCGGCACGCCGTTTGTTGCATGGGGAGCCAACTTGTGTCAAGCGTCTCGGGGACTCTTAAATACATACATATTGAAACATAACACTGCATTCTGGGTAGTTGTGTAAAAAGTACAATATTATCAAGGCCGGAAAGAAAGGGATTGCCTTATTTATTTTTATTTATCGTATGGCGGTTACACACTGTGGTATATGTACTTATTCGTATCGATGTCGCTGATAGGGTTCCAGTGTGCGCTGCGAGGTTCAGAAGGAACAAACAGTGCAGCTGCCGAGTTTGTTGTTCTTTTAGCACCACCCAGAGGTCACGTGTAGGGTCTCTAGGGTTATTGTTACGGACGTAGAACAACAACGACCTCCAATTCCTCTCCAACCTCAGGGATTGCCTTCCAAGTGTGTTATAGAATTTCCTATGCAAACCATGGACCAGTAAATTCGTGACGCCCGTAACTCTGTGTTTCACATTCAAGTTTTGCGAATGTAAGTTCTCATTTACAAGATATTTAATAAACATAATTTAAATTACAAAGCCCATATTGCAACTAGGTAGGTACTTCATTTATTCCCAACGAGTCCAACGACTCGATCATTTCAAATTTTGCACAACCAGAAGGAATGTCTTAAAATACATCCAGGTGAATTATTATTCCCATCCTTATCCTCATGCCTTCTATAGCCATCGACTTGTTTGCTATTACCGAAAGTAGTCTTTTTTGATTTATTAGTTAGATGTGCTTTAGTAGCATCCGTATTCTGCCGTGAAGTATTGATATTAAATACTATTGACTTTTCACGAGACAATAATTCCTTTTTTGCTTCGATATACTGTTATTTTTTTCAAAATACTGTGTATAACTTAAAAATGTGTTGGGTTGACATATTTTTCTGTCTGGTTGGTATTAATAAAACACTGACTAATCGTCAACGTTTGTGTATTCATGGAATTAGATAATTTTGTATATTTTATGGTAACTTATGGCCGTGAACGCATTCAGTTTTCGGCGACGAATACATAAGTTTTTAGCCTGACCTTATTAGGAGCTGGACCTTCCTTGATTCCCCTGTAGGTCAAGCAACGAAAAAGTATACATAGAAGGAGACGCTTGAAACACAATTTTTGACTTCGTAACTTTGTTTGGACATGTTAGGAGATGAACATATCAAAAGTCCCCGCCAGTAGAGCTGCAAAATTTTGACGAAACGTTTACTCGTAGTACTATCACTTATTCTGTGACGAGACATAACAATTGAACTTTTTATGATATTCTTCAATGTGAATAATATAAGCTGTAAGTTTTTTCTATTAAAAAGTTTAATTCTATTAAAAAGCGATAACAGTCCAATTAATTATGGAACCGATACTTTCTAAGTTAGCATATCTTTATCAAGATTAGGACATTATACTAATTCAAGACGTTTAAGTTTAACTCATTGACAATTATATCAATGTTGCCATATAAAAAGTTTGAAATACATTTCAGGCTCATTCCCAGACCAGATTCTAGTGGCTGTAGTTCGGGCGCTCTAACTCAAAAAGGATTACTCCCCAGATCTCACTCTGCATCTCGATCCTCGTGTCTCTCACCGTGTTCTTCCTTGGTCTGGCTGAGATCATCCCGCCAACCTCCCTGGCGATTCCCCTGCTTGGAAAATATCTACTGTTCACCATGATTCTCGTCTCACTCAGTGTATGGGTGACAGTGTGCATACTAAACGTGCATTTCAGGTAATTATCTGGTATTTATGTTACTACAGAAAGCGGGAAGTCCGGTGGACTGTAAAACCTTGATTTTACTTGATCAAAGTATCTAGAACTTGTATAACTTGAACTTATTGGCGCACAAGCGTTCTTGAATGCTACGACAGTAGGACATGTAAAATCAAATTGTGTACACGCGGTTTCAAATTCCGCAAATAGTAATACTTTCTCAAAGAGGAACCGTTCTTTCACAGTTTATACATATTTAGTTTCGTCGGATTTTGCTAACATACCTGTATGTGTGAGGCTATTTGAGATTTTGGAAATGGTTTTGACAATTTCTACATTTCTAAATAATGACGCTTTCAGACGAACACACTTTTCAGAATTATTGAGTGCGATGGACCCATACTTTCTGACCTTAATTTCTTGAACGCAGCTCTGCCGTGAGTTACACACCAAATATCTTGATCAATATCAAATTTTCAATCAGGTTGC
The DNA here is from genome assembly GCA_963854355.1 of Epinotia brunnichana. NCBI lineage: Eukaryota > Metazoa > Arthropoda > Insecta > Lepidoptera > Tortricidae > Epinotia > Epinotia brunnichana. The sequence goes on along the minus strand of OY977951.1, from coordinate 25,709,871 downwards.
TACAAAATGTCTTTACTTTCCAAAGGATGACCCGCGGTCAGCTTTAAATATCGTTAAGTATAATCGATACCAGTATTCATCAGACACTGAAATAATCCCACCCACGTCACTAAATGATCCTACTGCTGGGCAAATATCTGTTGTTCACGATGGTACTGGTGTAGCTCAGTGTCTGGTGCTTAATATGGAAACCAAGTTAATAGTGTTAGATGGGCGGATGCCTTCTCGGACTCGTACAGGCTGGGGTGTGGTGTGCAGCGGGGGGGCTGAGCTCGCCTACGCTATTCAACTTCTACATAAATGAGCTCTTGGATGCGCTTGGAAGAATACATTTTGGCTGTCATATTGATGATATCTGCCTTAGTAAAATTAGTTATGCAGACGATATGGTTCTTCTTAAATAGTGCATCCGTGGGCGGCTTACGCAAATTATTAAAGGTATGCGAGGTATATGCCGAAGCCCATGGTTTAAAATACAATATCCAAAAAAGTCAGTATATGGTGTCAGAGGTCGGACGAGGCAGAGCTGCTGAAGTGACACCGATTAAACTTAATGGAACTGTCCTTGAAAGAGTTGAGTCGTTTAAGTACTCAGGACACATCGTCACGTCAGACCTCAAAGACGATAATGACATGGAGCGGGAGCGGAGGACCCTGTCGGTCCGGTCCAAGCAAGCTCGTAAGTTTGCATTAGTTTGCACGCTGTACCAGGCAGGTGAAACTTACGTTACTTCAAGCTTACTGTACCTTCATGTACTCGTGCAGCTTATGTCGTGATTATACAAGGTGGGCCTACGGGTCCCTCCGCGTCCGTACAACAACGCGTTCCGGCTGCCGCGCTTCTGTTGCGCATCAGGGATAATTGCAGAAGCGAGAGTGGATTGCTTTTATGCCACCATGCGCAAAAGGGCTGCATCCCTGGTGCTTCGTGTGCGTGCCAGCCCCAACAACATCTTAAGGATGATAGGGGACAGATTGGACTTGCTTCATTGTAGTCGGTTACATACGCCGTACTCAGTGAAGCAAGCTGTTGAAGCCGAATTTATAATTTTATTAACAGGCGGTTCTTAACAAAGATATCTCTTGGTCTTTGAGATTTGTAAGTATGGACGTTATTTCAAATACTGGTCGTATAATTAGATCTTTATTTACCTACTTTTTATGGCAAATCAATTTTAAAATACGCTTTATTTATCTATTTTCCGCACCTTGTTCTTGATTGGCAAGATACATATCAACTCATCATGACGTACTGATTATTATCAATATTATTGATAATAGTACGTCATAATGAGTTGATGACTTTAATAATATATATCATGTCATAATTATTAATTATTTACATATTTGATTAATAGCTGTTTCACAATATTCACTGATGAAACATTCGATCGCCCAGTACGTAAGGATTAAAGATGATTTATTTATTAATTTATTCGTTAAAAATTGCGTTCGTTTAGTATTTACACGTTATAAATTCAATTATATCATCATCATCATTATATCAACCGAAAGACGTCCACTGCTGGTCACAGGCCTCCCCCAAAGAGTGCCACAATGGCCGGTCCTGCGCCTCCCGCATCCAGCGGAATCCCGCGACCTTTACCAGGTCATCAGTCCACCTTGTGGGGGGCCTACCCACGCCGCGCCTTCCGGTACGTGGTCGCCACTCGAGAACCTTTCCGCCCCAACGGCCATCGGTTCTACGTGAAATGTGCCCCGCACACTACCACTTAAGTTTAGCGATTCGGAGGGCTATATCTGTTACCTTAGTTCTGCTGTGGATAGCCTCATTTCTGATGCGATCGCACAGAGAAACTCCCAGCATAGCCCTCTCCATCGCCCTTTGAGTGACTTTGAGCCTTCTTATGAGGCCCATAGTAAGCTACCACGTTTCCGTTTCATATGTCATCACTGGCAACACACACTGGTCAAAGACTCTCGTCTTGAGACACTGCGGAATATTGGACGAAAAGATCTGCCGTAGCTTCCCGAATGCTTTATCTTTAGACCAACTCGCTTGGAGGCTTTACTGAGGTCATCGAGCATACGCCGTGGTACTATTATATCATCAGCAAACCGAAGGTGAGTGATGTACTCGCCGTTGATGTTGATGCCTAGCCTTCTCCGTCCAGAGTCTTGAAAACGTCTTACAGTGCAGCGCTGAACAGTTTTGGGGAGATAACATCCTCTTGCCTGACACCCCGCTGCAGCGGAATAGGCTTCGAGCTCTGCTCCTGGAGGCGGACTGACATAGTGGCGTTCTTGTACAAACACTTCAGTACTTCGATATAGCGGCAGTCTACTTTGCACCGCTGGAGAGACTGTAATATAGCCCAGGTTTCGACCGAATCGAAGGCTTTCTCGTAGTCCACGAACGCTTAACAGAGGGGCAGGTTATACTCCTCAGTCTTCTGTATAACTGTTTAACCTAGCGAGGTTATACAGAAATTAAATTTGATATTGAATCAATTTTGCCGGACTTCTCCGCATCGACCGAAATGAACGTATCGCGTAGCATAGAGGGATGTAATATGCGCGGTGCCGACCTATTTTTGATTTGAGAAATCGCTGTTTTGACAGCTCCAGATAAAATACAGGCCCCTCACTCTCACACAGACACACGTAAGAGTTCGGTCGAAGAAAGCGTGCTGCTTTGATTTTGTAATATCCCTCGTTTTGTAGACTAGAGTCCGAGGTGATTGGTTTGTAATTGGTTGAAAGTGCTTGGAGACTCGTGTTGGAGGCCTACCATTGAGGCCGAGTCGAACTTTGGTGACAACAGTGACATTTGGTGATTTATGCTGTGGAGGACCGCGCATTGTCGGCAAGCCCGCCCGTGGAACATCACGGCGCTTTTCACGGTCCCGGAGACCAGCTTGGGAGACTTGACTTGACTTTGACTGGACCCTGACGGATACTAGACAAAATTGACACGATATCGCGCCACGGGAATCAGTAAGTTAACCTCAAATATTGTAGCCAGCGTTACTGGCATAAGTCATAGACCCACGAGATCGTGAGGCACGTTCAGTTCCTAGCATTAGGCGAGGACTGAAAAATTTTCAGCCTCAGGAGTTCTGGCAACCTTGGTACGGTTTGTACACATATGATGTTGTAATAGGGTTGTAGACACGAAATAAATTAGCCGAGAATTATGAATTGGGATTAAAAATAATGTCAAATGCAGAAAAAAGTAAAGCAGGGGATTCAATAATCACTTAGTTATAAGTGTCCAAAACGCACCTTTATATGAAACGATTGTCATTTACTATGACGCTGGGGGATCGTGTCGTCACGATCCACGAGCGTTGTCTCTCTCTAACGAGCAATATTAAAACGGTTGAAGCTTGGTAATTTTTTGAGATAACTCAATGGGATTTTCGTCATTAGACATATTTTTTTGCCTTCTTTCTTTTACTTACATTTTGAGTTTACATCCCTATTCTGGCTGCGGTCTTCTGTAAGGTGGAGATAGCTCCCCAGTTGGCCTGCTTCACACTATAAAAACTACAGTTTTTTTTCAGATTTATTTTATTTTATTATTGAATCACAAAGTAACATCGTGAGGAAACTGGTTTAATCCCATGATCGACCTACTTGATCACGTAACTCATTGTTCGAACGTCGGGTAGGTCTAAATGTCACTTTTTATATGGAAAATTTTCAGTTAAATTGTACCGACGCGCGCTCGGAACGTTACGTGATTACCCCTCAGGTCTAGTTTTCCCTCTGGATTGGAAAGTCAGACGGCAGTCACTCGTAAAAACTAGTGCCTATGCCAAATATTGGGATTAGGTGCAAAATCGGACCCCGGGCTCCTTTAGTGCACAACCAGGAATAACGCTAGGAGAATGTTTGAATCATAAAGTACCTACAATTGCATTGAAGGCAGCATCAACGAAATTCAGACATTTCTATGCCAAATTTCATTGACAAAAGAGTGAATACGACCCAGAAAAACCAATGAGGCCGTTTGCGCCATGTGCTACTCAGTACATTACCTAATACTTACATATGTTATGTTATGAATCAATAACTAGGAAACACTGCAAGAAAAAAACTTTTTTCTTTATCATTTAAATCCCGCGTGACTTCTTCAACCTAACATATGAGTGAGATGACATTTCGCTGCGCCCTACTTATTCTATTCCATACTATATACATATTTATATACAAAACTCATGGACGAAAAGCATTTTCCCTTGTCATGGTAGGTGCAGCTCGCAACGAGCCAACAATGGGGAAATTTATGTGCTAGCTGCATCCACATTTATTATGAACTCTATTACATCGGCATAGTGGTGATATTTGATAGTATAATACTTCAATACCGCAGTTTACGGCTTACAGCTTTATGAGACATCGAGTTAATGAAAATGCCAAATTGAAAGGTACAAGTTTTGCTGAGTTGTGTCCATATCGTCATAGTAAAGGCAACCCAAATGTTGTCTGGAAGAGATCGCTTTTTAGCGATAAGACCGCCTGTTGTTAATCTCTAGGTACTTTTAAGTTGTTATTTCCTCTATTTGATTAATTTTCGGGTGTGCCAACAAATATTATAATATGTAAAGTTTACTTTTTAGAACAGCAAACGGGCCCGGCCTATATAAACGTTATGTTCGAGGTTCGGCTCCTGGCTTTACCCTCCTTCAAAATTCACGCATAAACTACTGAAACAATTGTGATGGAAATGCTTGCATTTGGTTTAAGCCCTTACGATGGACAAGGGCTACTTTGCACTTCTTAACAAAACAAATTATTTTATTAAATATTTTTGTTTCAGACGATGATGGTTTATTTTTCAATGAGGAATGGATGAACATTTTAGAAGTGCCTGATTATTTTTTTGGTGATAGGAATGGGTCATTGTCAGTCACAAAAACAAAAATCATCTTTCCGGTGGTCAATAGTTAAGGGCTTACGTTTACATATAATATGTCTTTATCACATATAATTATAGAAGGGGCAACGCCGTTTATGCGGATTCAGAGTACAACCAAAAATTAGGTTTTATAGTCCTTAACTTTGGCAATGTCCACCGAAGAGACGCGAACCTAAATCTGACAATGACCCGAATAACCTTCCTTAGCACCAGAAAAAGTAGCACACTTTTCAGCTGCGTTAATTATTTTTGAAAAATATAAACAGTTTCCTCACTTACGTTTTGGGTTTAGGACGGCGACATTCCTTGATCCGTCTCATATTACAAAAAAACATTTTAAATATCTGACCCTGGCAATGACAAATATAGCTGCTGCAGCTGTCAATATCATTGGCAGTGTCAGTTTACCACGGATTTTAAAGAAAGTTCCTTGTAATGTAACCTTTTTTCTGGTGCTAAGGAAGGTTATTCCTATCACCAAAAAAATTATCAGGCACTTCTGAAATTTTCATACATTCTCAATTATATTCGTTCTCTGTACCATATCGTTTATAGGCTACTTTTTTCCCACCCGTTTGGTGAAGGAATAGGAATGGACACATGCCGGATTGAAACAGAGCTAAGTCAGTACAGAATAATATATGTATAATGAAGAGCGTGGAACACACGCAAACATAAACATATTGCGTTGCCTAGAGTAAAGGAGTGTTAACGTAAGTACCTACAGTTGAGATCATGTCTGTACAATTCAGTCTGTGCGTTTAGCTGCACAAAATGTGACCTCCCCTGCATACCTACAAACATCTACGCATCACGGTTAGCACAAGACGGCGCGCGAGCTCTCTCAAGCTCTCTCGCACTATCCGTCTCTTTCAAGTGTTAGTAAGAGAAAGACGAATAAATTAGTAAAATTGTAGGAGGTGCATCTAACAAACTAAATAAGAAACCACCATGCTCATTGACACCAACAGGTCGAATACGTAACGCATTGTACGCGCGTCAGGTACCTAGATTTAAATGTCACTTTTTGTATGGGATTGTGACACTGAGTTATCCTAACGTGCGTTCGAAAAGTTCCCTCAGGTAAAAAAAGTTACATACAAATATCCACACGCTATACATAGATAGCGTTAAAAAGTTATCATAGTAACATTGCCGGCCCGTAAAATGGCGGGCAAATACAACGCGACATAAATCTTGCTCATTGTTGCAGTGTCGTCGATAACGGCAGTGTCGCGTGAAATATGGCGGGACTCTAAATTGGGGAATGCTCTTCATTGAATGCATGCGTTTAGGTGGGTGGACCGAAAAATGGCGGCCATTTTGTGCACACGATAAGTGTTCTAGTTCAAATTACAAAGGGGAATAATAATTGTTGTAAATATTTGGACAGTATTAAAGCATCAGTTACACGTATATAATAGTATACTAGCAGGTCGATCACGTGAAGCACTGTACGTACGTTAGGTAGATCTGAATGTCAATTTTTATACAGAAAGGGACATAAAATAAATACATTATATATTATGTGTGTATGTGTGTGTGAGTCCCTCTATTCTTCCTCTATTGCCCACGAAGCTAAATTATAAATATATTCGATCTATGAACATATTTAAAGGGAGGTTTCCGACACGGTATTTTATTTAATCTCAAACTCGCAAAAGGAACAGGAAATATATGTATGTCGGAGAGGCGAAAATTGTATTGAGCGCCCTCTATTACACTCATCGGGAGTTTACTATCATTCTACAAATGTCATCATTGAAATATCAGCGAACGCAGACATACGATCTGGGAGAAGCCGGGAACTCGTTAGTTCCGCCGTGCGCCAACAGATGGCTATAACGGGTATTATTTGAATTAGAGCCAGAACAATAGGGAACATTACGCAAAACTCTTCGTAGGTGGCGACACTAGCAGCGTTGACATAGTATCTCGTTCCCACTTGCGGTATTGTCTATGCAAGCATATCACTCATTTGACATTTGATTGTGCATGTGTGTGTGAATCCCTATATTCCTATACTGGTTTACTATTAGTGGTAGTGCTGCCTCTGGCGTAATGTTCCCTATAGACGGTTGTTTTGAATGTCATTGAAGAAAATGCCGGACAGGAGGTGGAAGCTCTCCTGGATGGAGGATTTATCGTGAAGAGAATGGTCTGAAGGGAAACGAGTTACTAATACATACACACATATACACACACACATATACATACACACACACATACAATAACTGAGACATTTCGTTCCCGACAAACAGCGAGCAATTCAAAATGGATGTACATAGTTACCAGGGTCTGCCTGAAAACCAGCGTTGCAGTGACCTCGCTGTAACATTATGCTGAGGCAAGCTCCTTTTTAACATCACACACACACACACACATCAAAATTGTAACATTAATTTTAAATTTATATTTTAATTCTAATCTTAAGGTTCACATGTATTAATGTTTAAATGTTTAATTATAATTTCGTGTAATGTGATGTTGAATAAAGCTTTTCTACTTCTACTACTAAAATTGCCAGTTCACTGTATTTCACATGCTCTAATGAAGTCAGGAGTAAAGTTTGTAAACCTATTGCCATCGTATTTTATGAATGCCCGAGATCCCAAGATACGCCCACACCTCGACATGTATATTATATTTCTACCGCAAAGATAAAAACAAAACGGAAAAACGGCCTGTTATTACACTATGTAGTAACAGGCACTGAAAATTCGCAGTTCCTAAGTACGAAAACCATGAGAATTACGATCTGCTGTAAAACATGTGCACAATTTTAAGCGCAAACCCCTGGACATAAGTTCCTAAATGTGTACATATGTATAACCCCGACCGTTCCGACCGACGAGTCATAAATTACGTCTCACATTGTTATTTTGTCATTACAATAATAGAAGCCGTGATATATGGTGCAGATCGTGTGATAAAAGCTATTAGTTGGCACAATTTGTCGCGCTAACTAGCTGGCGTGGCGCATCGTTGTTTAATACTAACTAGCTTCCAGATTCGGTACTTGAACCGTGTCAATTTCATTTTATTTTATGTGTTCAAGCCTTACTGAGCTTACCGTGGGCCTAGGTTGATTTGTGTAAGATTGTCCCGTAATATTTATTTATTTATTTATTTATTTATGTTTAAAAAGCTTCCTGGAAATCGAAATTCTGGCTAAATTTATTTATAGTGTGCGTGGGTTCCAGTTAAATTTGGAACATTTGACCTTTTTTTTTATACAACGACGGTTGCAAACGAGCTTACGGTCTGCCTGATGTTAAGCAGGTACCGTAGCCTATGGACACTTGTGACTCCAGAAGAACCACAAGCGCGTTGCCGACTCTTTATTCACTTTAGGATTCGCTGTGTTGGCAGATAGAGACCTTCTGCCACTTTGGGGTAGTTATTTTTCTTAGCTGACGGAAGTATCGAAGCCATACTAGAGCTAGCTAATTCCTCAATCACTGCTTTCACTGGCCTCTTGATAATAATAAGTCTACGATTAGTAAACGGCATAATTCTCATTCCGTCGGCTACAGATATTTTCATTTCAAAGTTCAATATCTCAAGACCGCAGCTGAAGCGATTTTTTTGAAATATATATAGCTTTCGGAGAAAAAAACCGCATTGAAATCGGTCCATTCGTTTAGGAGCTACGATGCCACAGACAGAGACATATACACAGACACGTCAAACTTAGTCATAGCAACTTATTATGAACGTTTACTCGCCGAAGTACGAATGGAAACATCGTTAACAATATTCAAGCATCGATTAAGAAACTTTCTATTGGAAAATACATTGTATTCTATAAGTGAATTTTTTGACATAACCGCATAATTTTGATTATTTGTTTTTGTTATTATTAAATTGTGGTTAAATGTAATGCTAATGACGATCCTTTTAAGTGAAGTCTGATATCTAAGACATTATAAATTATAATTAAGTGGACATAGTTATATTTATATTGTTATTATTCTTCAGTTTTTATTGAATGTTCTTCGTCAGATCACAATAGGGATTCTTGTAAATTGACATGTAATTTATAATGACGTAATCTTTTATTGTGAATAAATGAATCGGAATCTTATAACTTTTTGCGTCGGGGTTTAAAATACGACTGTTTGGACGAGATCTCTTTATCCAGACACATTTAAATCGCCATATTCTTTATAGTTTCTTTTCGGTATTTTTTAAATAAAAACAGAGTACCTAATAAAACGGCTATAACCGCAGGTCTCCGTCGACCCACACCATGTCTCCGTGGATGAAGAAGCTGTTCCTCCAACTGATGCCGAAGCTGCTGATGATGCGGCGGACCAAGTACTCCCTGCCCGACTACGATGATACCTTCGTCTCTAACGGATACACTAACGAGCTTGAAATGAGGTGAGTGATCATCATGAGCCCAATGGAGTCCACTGTTGAACATATACCTCTGCTTTGCTAATCTTATCACTTCGGCGAAGCTAGCATGATCGCGTAGATGTCGGACATAAAGTTGGGAATTTACCTAAGCTCTGCAACTTATGGATGCATCTAAATGGATGCGTAATATTGTTCCAGCATTGAATTTTAACATTTTCGAACGTTTCATTAGGTTGGCGAATTGGCGTGTCGCGATGGCTTCCCATTCATGTCACACCATTCACGGGCCGCGACATTCATCTTTAAAGGACAGTTTTTACAATCATGGACCGAATGTATCGCGTTGCTACTTTATATCTGGCTTGTAGGAATGATCGTGAATGCCCAGCAGTATTTCATCGCAGACAATAGTTTTTCTCGATAAAAATATTGCTCGATATTTGTTACTTCAATGTTAAGAGTTTTAGCTCGGATTGACTGCTCCGAACAGTCCGAACACAGTCACATTTGTATCAATCATACAGGTTGTGCGAATGTTGACATGTTACTTTATTTCCCCTATTATAGGAGCGTAGTACGACTGTATGGTCTTCACTGCATCCAAGTTTATCTCTGTGGATCACTTAGTACCCTTCCAATTGTATAATTACATACACGTTTATATAAATTCATAAAAAAGCATCTTATCGATGCTTCGGAGCGTTCAAATCAATAATTAAAAGCGCTAAGAGGGTTTCCATGCACCGCGGGTATTTGCACGGAGCAATGCGCTGTCTGTAGCCGTCTCTAGCAGTAATTGGTACAGGATGCTAATGCCCGGCGTTAACATTCGGTAGATATACCCGAAGAGAGACTGCGCCAGTAATATATTAGTTACCTTAGTAGAACTCAGCCTCGAAGAATTAAACCTTTTATCGAAACGAATCGTCATCGATTTCTTGGTTCCAAACTTCAAGCCAGTACGAACGGTTTGGTATGGCAGGTATTTTAATTGGTTCGCAGGATTTCTCCACGAAAAAAAAGATTAAAATCAACGTGTATTCTTGAACATGGATCGACTACTTCAACTGTGGCCACTTTGCTTTCTTCTGGTGCATAACTGCCTTGTCACGCCACAACAGATTTGTGTTATTTTGCTTTATTTGCATGGTCCTTTTATTTATCATTAAAAAAAGCTATAGGTATGTATTTGAACCTAAGATCTCGCGAGGTTCGAGGCGAGGTTACGCAATGTCCATTAGAATCTACAATAAATTCCCGCAGCTTATAAGAGACGAAGTTACATATAACACTTTTGGTAATAAACTTAAAACTTCCCTCCTAACTGAATGCCCATACTCTCTGCAGGAGTCCATTGGCCATTAAATTTTAACAATTTAATGGATAATGCAAATGCAATTAAGTACCTATGTTGTTATCTAATGTGCAGATTTTATATAAATATAACATGTTGATTTTATAAATATATGTATGTTCAGGTTAGTTTAGTATGTATTTAAGTATGTTGCTACTTGCTACACCCTAGTAGGGTCCAATGTGTCTGTACTGATTAGATTTACGAAATACCATGGTTGCAGCAAATAAATGAAATAAAAAAGCGGCCAAGAGCGAGTCGGACTCGCACATGAAGGGTTCCGTGAAATAAATTGTGGTTTACGATTTATGACGTATTAAAAAAAACTACTTACTAGATCTCGTTCAAACCAATTTTCGGTGGAAGTTTACATGGTAATATACATCATATGTTTTTTTTTAGTTTTATCATTCTCTTATTTTAGAAGTTACAGGGGGGGACACATTTTACCACTTTGGAAGTGTCTCTCGCGCAAACTATTCAGTTTAGAAAAAAAATATATTAAAAACCTCAATATTATTTTTGAAGACCTATCCACAGATACCCCACACGTATGGGTTTGATGAAAAATTTTTTTTTGAGTTTCAGTTCTGAGTATGGGGACCCCTAAAACTTAATGTTTTTTTTGTGTAAAAATCTTAATGCGGTTCACAGAATACATCTACTTACCAAGTTTCAACAGTATAGCTCTTATAGTTTCGGAAAAAAGTGGCTGTGACATACGGACGGACAGACAGACAGACAGACGGACAGACATGACGAATCTATAAGGGTTCCGTTTTTTGCCATTTGGCTACGGAACCCTAAAAAGGTATACCAGCAAACTCCCGACTTTGATTATCTTCTGATAACTTGCAGTTTAGGAGTAACTACTTATGTTTTGTGAAATTTAATAGGGTTTAGTTCATTATGAATTTGATGTGTTTATTTATTATTATTGGTGGTGTTGTTTGGTTGGTATTTAGTTAGGTATTGTGACGGTAAAGTTGGTGAAAATAGTATTATATTGATAAAGGTACTTTAATAATCAAGCAAGCACCTCAATTAGAACAATGTGTTGTACCTACACTATTTGACGGGGGTTCAAATTACAGACCACGAATGGGGTATTAATTCGGGGTAGGCTCAAGGTTGGCGCGGCGTAATAGGCTTTGTGTTCATAGTTAGGTAAGAACCAATATTCGAAATATACACCTTGTTGTCACAAGAGACGTGTCAGTTGTCACTTGTTAGCCCAACCAGAGCAGAGTAGCCAATCACGCACCCCAAATCGGATATGGCAACAGTAGTTGCTAAGCGAAATCTGTGGTGGTTTATTAATACTTTACGAAATCAAGTGAGTGGTTATAGGTATTCCTAGGTCATAGAACTACAGTCATTCACATGGTTCAGTTAGAAGACTAAGAAGGCTTGTTAGTCACAGAAACAACTTCATGCATGAACTGTAATATTTTCTGGTGAAAATTTAACTGTAAGTTCATAAACGCTCGTTCGTTTATTAGATCACTACGGTAAATGTGTTTTTAGCCAATACGGAAGAGAAGAACGTGTTTTAAGATTTCTGCTATAGGAAACGTCAACTTTAGTTTATAAGTTTTTAAGGCTTACCATTTTTGTCATGTATTCATGACGAACACATTGTCCCCAGTCGTGACAGTTTGACGGATGCCTTCGGCGACGCAAAAAACAGCGAAAACGGGGACTATAGGAAGTCTCCCAACCCTGAAGACGATATGCTGGCTGCTGGCGCTTATCAGAGACCTTCAGGTGAGACGACGATATAATTAAGATTTTTGTTTTATGAAAAGCACTTTATAGTTGACAAACAACGAATTATTTCTTATGTGAAGAAGAAAATTGTATAAAATTCAAGTTTTCAGAAGCCAGCAAAATCAATGATTTTGAAGAAATCATTTCTTAATTTATATTTTATCTTATATTGAGAGCAATCGCTATGCCTGCGAACCACCTTCTTAAACGAACGCCTTATTTTATTGTCGAAAATAAAATAATGTTTACGACCACACCGGTGGGTAACGCTGCCTTTACGCGTTGACGTATGGTATGCATAACGTTTTCTTCATATATTTTGCTGCGATTACGGTGCCTTGGCGTATTTTGAGCAACGGTGTGGTCGTTCCTTTAATAATCAATAACTGAAACGCTCTCATGTCATCAGTGACGGAATCGGAGAACATGCTGCCGCGACACCTCTCCCCAGAAGTAGCGGCAGCTCTGCAGAGCGTGCGGTTTATCGCGCAACACATCAAGGACGCTGATAAGGACAATGAGGTACGTAGTACGGCCATCCTCACAATGGGCTTAACACATTTGTACCGTTAAACGTCATGTTAAACTGCCATAGTGAAGTAGTCAAACGAGTGAAAACGACAAAGTATATACTTAGGTGTTCAGCACACTTCTTATGAGGCCGACTGTACGATTTCCTAATAGTATATGGGCCATACAGACTTTAAGATTCGCGTCTTTTCAGTGGACATATCCAAAGTTAGACTGTAACGCCTAATGTTGATTGTACTAAAGCGTTATAACTCGCATAAAAGGCGTCTCCTCTTATAGACACTTATGTTGTGACTGAGTACAAAAGTTGTAAAAGGTACTTACTATTGACCTTAGAAAATGCGATTTCTGTTTTTTTCACACTGTATGACGATAACGGGAGACATTCGGACATCATAGTGTAGGAAATCTTTCAACTGGTTAATTTCAGCCTTATTCCTATCAAAGAGAGGTGGAATATTATTATAAAATTCACTGCTCACCAGGTGTTCTTAAGATTTTCTAAAACCATTACTATTATGACCAGCTGAAAATCATCCCATGCTGGTCTCTCTTTTGAAGTGAGAGCACAGCCCTACTATCAATGCACGTCGCTTGTATAGGTATGTACACCGGAGTTTCACAATTCCACGATCTACGTGAAATCTGTCCTCTATATTTCAGAACTCTACGTTTCACTTACTAGAACCAGTTTCTTATTTTGACTAGGCCTAACTTCTGTGCCATTTTAAGAAAACGGCGCGCCCATGCAAAACCTTTTGAAATGTTAAAGTGATCATCGACACAATGATTACTGTGTACCTAGTCTACTTAGGCATGATCATAAATTCAAGACTTAGGTTCTTGTCGCTCTTGCAGTTTCTATATCTCTTTCCAAACTTTTTCTTCGACAGCTAGATACAACACGACATACTTACTTACTTCAGCATCTGTACCTATTATTTACCCCGTGATTTACGAAACTCACAGCGAAGTGCAGTAGGACAGGAAATCTTTGCAAATATTTCCCAGGCCCCGAAACAAAAGCCAAGTGAATTCTTAAGGGCGGTTTTTAATCGTCTATTAAGGGCTTGCTTCGTTTGTTTTTTCCCTCGTTACATATTCATGACGATGTCTGCGGGAGACGGCCGGCTAACTTACATTCACTTTAACTGTAATATTGAGAATGTTTTAGCTGTGTAGGAACGGAGCGTTCAGAGGGATAATCACGTAACGTTCCAAACGCGCGTCGGGACAATTTAACTGTCAATTTTCCATATAAAAAGTGACATTTAGACTTACCCGACGTTCGTACAATGCGTTACGTGATCGACCTGCAGGAGAAAGTACTCGTAAGTAATGATTTTGGGAATTTTGGTAAGTTTCTCGATATAAGGATAAGTAGGTAACGTATGTAATACCTACCTATTAATGTGTAACCAAAATAGGTGCATGTTGATACTGTTCACTTAATTTAACACCATGTTAAACTCATGAAAGTAATTAATAACGTAATATAAAAAATAAGTTTAAGCGCTGATGAGTGCTGCCACAGTTAAGTACCAAACGGAAACAAGGAAGAAGAGACGAATTCTTTTGTAGTTCATTAGAGAGTATTACTAGTAGGTATATTTACACCCGAATATACTACTTACTGTGCAGTCACAGTAAGTAGTGCAATGGAAACAAAATTTGTACGCTAAGCAGAATAACACCAACATTGTCTTAAACCCTGCATTACACCAAAATGCACAAACTAACATGTACAGACGTGAACCTGTAATATTTCATACGAAACCTTCAAACCGCTATCCTCCACCAAAGACCGTATTCTACGGATCAGCCGCAGTCACCTAAGTCGTTTAGTCCTCAGGGACGCGATGCGACAGTCACCGGCTGCATACAAATGCGTGGCTTGCATGATAGTCGTTTGTCTGGCTGCAGTTGGCGACGCTAGGACATGCATATGACCTGTTTCATATTATTGTGGATGACGTGTTTTAGGTACGCGTACAGGGTCTCGGTTAACATCGTAGTACAGTATACAGACAACCTTTAAAAATATATATACAGTGTTTATTGTTATTGTTACTTACATAAGACGCATGCGTAGACATGTTTTGAACAGATGAAGAAGATGAAGGATTTATGTTTAGATATTGGAGTATTGAAGTTACACGGGGATTCAGGGATTTAGAAAGTCAACAAAACTTTGTAGGTATAGATAAAAGTTAATTGTGTAGAACCCGAGAACTAGGTTTGGTTAGGTTTAACAATACTGGAGAGTAGACGGTTTCAAAAAAATAATGAAATCGATGAAATGAAAATTCGGCGAAACATTCATTCGATGAAACGTTTGACGGCAAAACATGGGTAAACCAAGTTACACAAAGGCCAATCCTGGTACATATTGAAGTCATATTTATACTAAAGGCAGGTAGTAATTGTTAGCCGAACCAATCTCTCTTGTGACAGTGCATTAGTAAAACTGTATGATCGGGCGCAATGATAATTATATTCGAATTAAAGTGGTCATGGTCACGTACGAACTTCCAAAAGATTAAAAACAAGTCTCACAAGTGTATTCGTACAATGTTGCATGCGACCGATAAAATATAACAGGAGTTTGTTTTTAACTCTCACAAATTCCCTCAAATTTCCCAAACCACAAACTTGGCAATCGGAACAAACCCGTTCAAGTGTAAAACGCGAACAACGGGAAACCGATAACTTTCTAGAGATAGTATATTGTTCAATGGTGCTTTTAAAAACTGACCTTGCTGCGTTAAGTTAAGGTCTATACTTGAAACTAGAGGATGAGTGCGATAGGTGCTGCAATGTTTTCAAATGTTTGCGGTAAACAAAACATTGGCATCAATACCGGGTACTGGACCAACGTTTGGCCAACATTATCTCGACTTTCGTCTGTTTTTGGGCCAGCATTTGGCTACATTTGACCGATTTTTCGTTGAGTTTGGGCCAAGGTTTGCGTGCTCCAGTGTTTATTTTTCATTAAACTATTAAATGTTTGTGTGTTGGTTCTGCAGGGGTTAATTAATGACGTAGGCCCAACTTCGATGCCCGGACGCTATCTGTTTTGTTTGGGGAAACGTCTGCATGATTTAGTTAACGATGCTCATTTGTTTTTTATTACAGTCTCTTCTTACAGTCAGTTCTCTCTCTTAAGAGAATTTAATTGCTCTGGCATTAGATTTCTGTTTGATTTAACTTTGGCATAGTATAAAGAGGGCAAAGTATGTTATCTTCATACAAACGCACCGCGCGCGGCTTGTATGTGTGCGCTATACTATCTATACGTCGCCGCACGCACACTCAAACAAAATCTCGACCCGTTTCTCAGTGCGCGCGGTACGTTTGTATGAAGATAACATACTTTGCCCTCTTTATACTATGACTTTGGTCTCGTTTATGAATTGACGGGAGCTCGCGTATCATCCTATCCTGTATACCCTACTATTATAAATATGAAAGTTTGGATGTTTGGATGTCTGGATGTTTGTTACTCAATCACGCTAAAACGGCTAAACCGATTTGGATTAAATTTTGCACGAAGATAGTTTATAGCCTGGATTAAAATATTAGATAGTTTTTATCCCGGTTTTACGCAGATGAAGTCGCGGGTGGAAACTAGTCTTATAACACGAATGTCACATTTAAGTCCAACTAATATATGAATACCTTAACTACTTACATAATTACAAAATTCCTTAAACCTATACCAAGCTATAGGTGCTTCGCCCCTATTCATTATAAGTTCGTAATTGACAAGCTTAACCCAACGCCTTAGTGGCCATAATCAAACAACACATGTTCAACAACTCAAATTACGTAAAGAGGTATGTGCAGTACAGTCATGTATATAAATATGTATCTTATATCGCTGATATAAGGCTCATAAATGTAATTTTTAAGCCGCACTTAGGACATTTTGTGATACCGGCGTGAACACCTGACTTATTCAGGCGTGATGTGCTTCATCCATCATCTTGACGCCTCCGTCATCATGATCCAATATTGAAATAGCTTTGCTACTCGTTGGTAAATAACACTTTCCGCACGTGTTCACGTTTTGTCGCATTTTATCTGGTAGAGTTTGTATCTACAATAACTTTCTTAGGGACATGGAATTTGATCATGCAAGTTCGTTCATGTATCATGGAATTTGTTATTAGACTTATTAGTGTCCATTTATAGGGTAGTTTTCTCATATTAAAACGTATAACGTATCTAGTTGCTATTCAGCTATATTGATAGTTAACCCCCAAATATAAAGAAAAAGTTACAAAATAATATAATAAAATAATTTAAAAAGTTGAAAGTTTCAAAAAGTATGTAAATACCTATTTTTTTATGGTTTAAGAGAAAATTAAAAGATGCCGATAGAAACCTTACACTTTAAAAAAAATATTGTAAAACAACTGTTCTGATGTACAGTCACTAACATTATCTCATGAACAGTACCTACCACATAAATATATGATGGCAAAAAGGCCGCAAAAATATCTGATGACAACTCTATTCCTAGAGCCGTAAGAGCGTGTCAGATATTTTTGCGGCCTTTGAATTATCACATCATATACCTATTAATGCCGGTGACTGTACAGTCGCGGAATGAAAAGGTTGACCATTTTTCAAAGAAATACATTTACGCGTTGCAAGCACATCCATATGTTACCTTTTTAAACTGTGTAACAGACGAGAGTGTTGTATTGAAAATTATGTTTAACTATTTGACAACCAAACTCGACTAGATGGTGGGTGGTGGTGGTGTTGGAAGGTGGTGGTGGACCTGGTAAAGGTCGCGAGAGTCCGCTGGATGCGTGTGGCGCAGGACCGGCCATTGTAGCACTCTTTGGGGGAGGCCTATGTCCAGCAGTGGCCGTTTACTTAGACGAATGTTCCTTGACTATTAATATTAGTCGAACTAAAACCTTTTTATTAGTTTGATCTTGCCATAACGTTGTGTCAAGTTTGATAAATCTAATGATTAAATCCTTTTCGCTTTGATTAAAACTATAAATGTGAGTAATAGTTCCTGTCAATGTCATCTTTGCTATTTCTTGTATTCGTTTTTTAGGGCTCCGTACTCAAAGAGTAAAACGGGACCCTATTACTAAGACTTCGCTGTCCGTCCGTCCGTCCTTCCGTCCGTCCGTCCGTTTGTCTGTCTGTCACCAGGCTGTATCTCAAGAAGCGTGATACTCCCATACAACAAACGTGATTTTTTTGCCGTTTTTATAGATAATGGTACGGAACCCTTCGTGCGCGAGTCCAACTCGCAATAGGCCGGTTTTTAACTCGCCTTTCCTTGTAGGCCATGAAGTGAAATGATATTCATAATGACGGAATGTGTCTGACACGGTCGATAAAGTAGATACTGATAACTTATACTGAGCAAGCAAAAACAGATCTTAAGGTGGAAACCTTTTTGGTCCGCAACTGTACTTAATTAAACGCAGTATTTCAGCAATAAAGTGATTTGCCGTACAACGGTTTACAACATACATACGAAGATAATGCTGTCACGTCATAACTCATAAATAATATACCTATAATTAAAAATTAGCCCTATAAAAAAAAGATGGCCGACGGAGGAGTTGGTTCCTATCAAAAACTTAAAGCTATTTACCTAACTAGTACTTGAAAAAAATTTGGTGCTATTGTCCAGCGTGTCCACATTATCACGTGAAACTGCCCTACTATGTGCGTTGGCTGCATAACATGTTGTTTTATGCTCTAGTTAAATGCATAAAGAAAAATCTGCTACAGGCCCGCGCGTCGCGCGTCTATTACCTGCGATCTGAGATAGTCTTTGTTTACCGCCCTAGGTGAGTACATTTATTTTTGCAATTGCACTCGAACCACATTAGAATATCTAGTGATTAATTCATACTGACCCATAGTATGAATTAATCACTAACGGAAAAGGTTTCTGGAATGCGCCACCTGAATCATTCTTATAACATGCATTTTATTTTGGTACGCTTTTTAATAAGTACAAATCGAAATACTTAGTAAAGTCAAGCAATGTTTCTTATTGTGTGAAAAATATCACCAATTGAAGAGCATTGAGTCATTGTGGCACTCTGTAGGGGAGGCCGCAGTGGACGTCTTTCGGCTGATATGATGATGATGATAATGATAATGATGGTAAAGCATAGACATAAACTTGGTATAAACCCTTCAAAGCCCTATAAATCCCTAAAATATTACGAGGTAAAATCCCGTTCAAAAACAATATTCTAATCCCTTTCCAACGGCGAAATGTCGTTAGATTTCTAATTTAAATATTCAAAAGGTGTTAACAGATGAACCGTTAAAATGTCTCCTTGATTACAACACAGATGTGATTTCCAGCGTTCTAGAATCCTCCAGACATTTCGGTGTTCGAAATGTTTGATATTCTTTTATTTCTGAACGTAATTCGATATACTTTATTGCCATTTTTATTAGCTCTCCTCGTGGAGAAAATACTTGAAATTCGATTTCATAGATTATTATATCGCTTCACTTTTGAATTTGTAGGTTTGATATTGACTTTTCGTTCGAACACAAATGAGCTTTCCATCGATGCTGGTCCATCGCGTTCCTGACAACATTGTAGAATTTTAGCAGTGACACGTTTCCTTTTATATCTTATCACGTAATGCGGCGGGATGAAAGTCATGTGACCAAAAGAGTATTAGGTATGAATGTGGATGGATGTAAGAGACTAGGTAGGCCAAGGAAATGGTGGATGGATGGTGTGAGAGACGATATGAAGAGAAAAGATGTGATTGATGAGATGACGGCTGACAGAGAAGTATGGAAGAAAAAGACTCTGCGCCGACCTCAAGTAAATGAGATAAGGGCAAGGAAATGATGATCACGTTTTCGTTATTGAACGAGCGAGTGAAGCGAATAAGTTCTTCGTTTCAGCTTGGGCCAAAATTCTTTCGCATGTCCGGCTGTTATCCTCTACAGGTCGCATTTTCTCAACCGATTCTTGAGACGTTTTGTGAGCAGGTTTAATAATTATATAGTATTTTTTGTCGATACAGTTTATCGAAAAAAAATGTTGGCGAGTTCTACAGCTCACAGAGACACTAAGTACAGGGTGGGCCATAAGTAATTTTTTGCAAATGGCAACACTGAATATCTTGTATAATAATAAATTATATAGTTTTTGAGTGGAGGGAACTTTGACATTACTTTATGCAGTTTTATTAGCAATGAAGCGTTTTACTGATCAACAACAAGCTTTTTGTGTAAAACAGTTTTATAAAAGCAACAATTTGTAGGTGTTTAATAGTTCGCCGCCTAGGAGGCAGCCCGGATCTCACTGCCGCCGATTTTTTCGTGCGGGGATATTTATAAAGTTGAGTTCTAAGTTAAAAAAACCGAAGACAATATCCAAACTCAAGCAAAACATCCGCGATGAGATAGCCGAGATCCCTCGCAGCATGTGTCAGCGAGTTTCCCAGAATCTGCGTGGTCGTTTGCAGGAGTGCCAGCGACAAGATGGGGGGTCATCTCAAAGATGTTTATTTTCAAAAAATAAATTGCATTTGATTTTAGTTACAAAAATTAAATGATCAGGAGATTAACTTTAATGGTTTTATTTTCATCAAAGTTTCTAAAGTGCAAAATTATTTGGCCCATCCTGTATAGTATGTGGTAGATTTGCCGTAGTTCTGTGTCTTAGTGATTTATCGTAGTTTTTTCTCCAACATTCCACACTTAGGTATACTGCACCGACCACAGAATACTCAGAATTCTAGAAAACTCTAGAAACCACCTCAACGGGCGTGCAGCAGACGTAGGTCCCTCGAGTGCCTCAACGGTTTATTACCAGTCGAACACTCGAATATTGAAACGACCAGGGATGTCATTTCGGCTATCAATGAAATTTTTATGAAACCATAAAGCTTGTTCACATTATGACACTGCAGTACCTGCTGCTAGTTTAGGTGCAATGTTTCATTGAGTGGAATAAACGTTTAGAAGTAGAACCTTCAGGTACATCCCTAGGCCAAATTTCTGTTTACAATCTTCAAATGTAAATGTTATTTACATGAATTTGTTTCAAACTATAAGTATCAAATTGCTTTGAAAAGAGCAACTTTATCTTCGCTATGCAGTATTTTATTAATTACTTAAGAGATATTATAGTTTTGGTCACAAAGTATTAGTACCTAAAAAAGCACTTCTAGAAAAGTTTATACCAATTCAGGGATACTTTTAGGTTACCTTTTTGATTACTCATTTTTTATACCTAAATTTAGTGCTATATTTGATAATAAAGTTCTGTTATAGGTACTTTTAATTTCTTAATTCTATAGAATCTCAACTCATGTAAGTATTAGAATTTACAATAGATGAAAGCTAAAAAGGTGCCTTAGTTGAAGTACTTAATTCGCACAATATTCTAGAATAACTCAAAAGTCGTCTCTTAAGACAAGGTATTTATTACTCCATAGTAGTCATCTTAGATGCCTGAAATAAATGGTTTATTATTATTAATTTTATTAGAAAGCACGCTCAAAATATATAAAATGTATCAAATGGTGCACAAAATCGATTGCAAAGAGGAAACATAAATTAAAATCGTTAAAAGTGTTACCAATTCTTGGCTCTCCGTGCGCTTTTATGTTCCCACCGAAAGACTTGGCTCTTTACGAGACGATTCGTATCGCTTTACCACTCGCATACAAAATATCGTATCTCGATATGAGTATCGTAGTAACATACGATGTTTAGAAGTTAAACAGACACGCTGCTATCAGATCTGGCTGGGAACAGACAAAAAACTGCCAGTAACTTGCATTTGTTCATATTACTTCCGCTGCGACACGCCAAAACGTTTTGCAGATGTTATAATGGAGAAATTGTTGTTATTTATGAATTTTTGTAGCTCTTCGCGTGAGTACAGTCGGGTTGCAAAATACGGATACAGTGATCAAAATATGTGAACACGACTTTATAGTCAACGAAGCATATCACAATGGCAGCCCTTTCTCCGACCCAGGGAGACCAATTCTCCCGGCCATGAACGTTCCTGAAGACACATCTGAAAACACTCAAATAACTGTCTTGCACCAAAATATCAACAGACTTGAAAACAAAACATACAAACTCGAATGTGAACTACAGCTACTGCAGAATCCAGTTAACATACTTTGCCTAACTGAACACTGGCTTCAGTCAACTCAGATTGCATGCATCAATATCCTGGATTACAGTCTACGCGCACACTTTTCGAGATCCGCGCGCCGAGGTGGAGGCGCCTGTATTTATGTGAAACGGGACATCATTACCATCGAACGACAGGAGATCACCGACCTAGCTGAAGAAACCCAATTCGAAGTTTGTGGAATAGAATGTATTGGCTTGGACCTCATTGTCGTATGTATTTACAGACCTCCGAGTGGAGATTTCCCTCTGTTTTTCACAAAATTAAATGAATTATATAATTTGCATGCTTTAAAAAATTATAAAGTTATAGTTGTCGGCGACATAAACATAGATTTCCTCATTAAAGACAGCAATTCCAAAACCCTGACAAATATTCTAAAACAATTTGGTTTTAACCAAATAATTGATATGCCGACTAGAACAACTCTAATAACTAAAACATGTATTGATCTTATATACACCAACCTATCTAAATCAGAGATAAAGAACATATTATGTACAAATATGCATTTATCCGATCACTCAAGTGTAGGTGTTATTTTTAATGTGAACAAAAGTAGGGCGGATAACGCGTGCACAGCTAAGCGTTTGTTCACAAATTCAAACATAAAAAACTTCACTCTTAGTTTAAATGACTATGACTGGAATAAACTCCTCACTAAATGGCCTTGTGCCGGCCAACAGATTGAGTCCGTCTTGAATGTAATGAAACACTTCTTTAACATACACTTTCCTTTGAAAAAATGTCGTGTAAAAAACCCTGTACATGTGTGGGTCAATGAACGCATACGCCATCTGCGTTATCAGATACGGTTATTAAAACTTAAAATTTCACAGGGCTTAATGAATGCTGAGTCATTTTCGAACCTATTGCAACTTGAGGCATGTTACTCGGCTGCTTTGAAAAATACGAGAAGTGAGTACATAAATAATATAATATCTAGTAGCGACGACATCCGCCGCAGCGTGTGGCGGATTGTGGCGTCTGAGACATGTAAAAACAACAGCAAAGGGAACACTGCGTTGGACGTGCTTGTGAGCCGGTCGCCGGGAGACTGCGCCGCGTCGCGCGCCGCCGCTGCCGCCGATCAGCTGAACCGGTATTACATAACGGCTAATGATAACAACACTGGACCTTGCTTAAACGATGCACTCGCATACCTAGAACGATATTTACTTTTTAAATCGTTAACATTCCAGTCCTTACCCTTCACTCTTAATGAAATTGTAAAAACGCTTCATGAAATAAAACGGAAAAACTCAAAAGATATAAACGATATGTCTACACATATCCTAAACTACCTACCACCAATTCTTGTATCCCTATTATTACAATTATTTAACAGCTGTGTCGTGTCAGGGGTATATCCAGACGCTCTTAAAACTATCAGGGTTCAGCCTATTTACAAGGGCAAAGGCGCCATGCACTTACCAAAGTTTTACCGACCTATATCTTTGATACCAATTGTCTCTAAAGTGTTCGAACGTTTACTGAGTAAAAGAATAATAGATCATTTAACCGCCAACAACATGTTGAACAACCAACAATATGCATACCGGGAAGGCCGCTCCACAGTGCACGCCGCGCGGGATGTCGTCACGCGAGTCCTGTCGCACCTCGAGCGCGGGCGACATGTCGCAGCAATATTCTGCGACTTGTCGCGCGCGTTCGAAATGGTCGACCACTCGCTTCTATTAGAAAAAATGGAACGTTATGGATTTGATGGCAATTTCCTTAAAACAGTGGCATCATTTCTAAAAAGCAGGAAACAGTGTACCTACGTCCAGAATTCCAAGTCCAGTCTCGAATTTCTAACGGGTTGTGCGGTTCCCCAGGGATCAACAATGGGGAATTACCTATTTTTAATTCTCGTAAATGACATCACTGCGGCTCTTTCTGGGCCAGAGTATGTCATGTTCGCAGACGACACTTGTATAATAGTCAATGCAGATAATATATTGGACTTAAAACGTAACCTAAATCAAACTATTGAAAGCATTTCGTCATGGTTTGCGGCAAACGGTATGCTACTTAATGTTGATAAAACAAATTTAATCCATTTCCAGCTACGTAAAACTACAGACAATAAATTGGACATAAGAACCAACAACGTAATAATACCGCAGGTCGACATGGTAAACTATCTAGGATTCAAGATTGATGCGGGTCTCACGTGGTCATATCACATAGAGGCAGCCTGTAACAAGCTAAGCTCGGCTTGTTATGCACTATCAAAGCTAGCTCCTACACTATCGATAGAAAACATAAAAAAGGCTTACTACGGATACTTCCATTCCATCTTAATTTACGGTGTTGACCTGTGGGCAACCACTGCAGATCGAGACAAAATCTTAAAAATCCAAAAGCGGGCAGTTCGTATTATTGCAAACAAGCCCTACGATCACCCTGCGCAGAATCTTTTTAGGGAACTTAAAATACTAACCTTACCAAGTGTGTACGTTCTAGAGGCTTGCACATTTGTGAGACGTAATATGGGCTCGTTCATGACGCGCGCGCAAGGCCACGCGCCCGGCATGATGTCCACGCGCGCCCAGCACCTGCTGCTCGTGCCGCACCAAAGGCTAGCCAAGACTCGGAAATCACTCAGCGTGCTAGGCCCTAAAATCTATAACGTCCTACCGCCTGACGTTATAAACGCCGTAACTGATGCAGCATTCAAAAACAAGCTCAAACAGCTCCTCATAAAAATGGCTTGCTACAGCATAGACGACTTTATGACCAATATATCATTGACCCACTCATAAATCAACAACATTTTCAAAATTGTTCAATAACGATAGGTATATAACATCTAAGACAATAAGAAATTTTAAAATGTATTTGACATGCATGATATTGACCTGTAAAATATGACATTTTATCAATAAATTTCTGAATCTGAATCTGAATCTGAATCTGATACAATTTGACAATAAATGATTTCTGATTCTGATCCTGAAAGGCATAAGGTTGCTGAGCTGAACTGAGATCAGAAATTATTTATGACAATAAATAATTCCAGATCCTGATTCAAACCTTTTTAAAAAAAACACTTTGTTCTTAACAGCTTTTTATCAATTAAATTTAGTTCGTTACGCTACGTCACGTCGAATTTTCGTCGCGAATTTTCGTGACGTACTTAGTGGAACACATTAAATTTCACCAATGATACTTAACAACGTGTCATCTTTTTGGACAACTCTATGCTCCGACACTTTTGAACGTCTAACATAATATTAAATTTATGAACTCGACTGTACCTACCCTGACACTACTAGATAATATATTTATCGATTGAAAAAGTCTCAAATCCTTTGATGACGAAGTGAAGTTGGTTGGTTCCGATTCTGTCACTTTCTTGTTAACAAGAGAATAATCACTTACGGCAATCTGCTTTAACGTACCCCACAAAATACCAAACGACAATTTTGTCATTTTACAACCGCATCAGGGCATCGTAAAAGTCGTCGTCAAAGTTAAGTGCATTCAGTTTATAGTTAAACTCTGTTGCACGCTGAACCTAAAGCTGGATATTCACCGCCGTTCCAACAATCCGATTGGATGAGCGTCAAGCACCGCGCCGAAATCGTCCCATGAATGTCAAAAATGTAACGCTACATATTCACTATCAGGAATCGCTACGCTCCGGACGTAGCTGATCCCGTTTTCCTCATATCTAGCGGAAAACCCTTACAGTACGGTACGGTAGGCGGGTTTCTGGCAGTGAAAGTGTTAAAGATAGTCCGCGCAGCCCGTTGGATGTTATCGTCGTCCCGCCATCTCCTTCTCGGCCCGCCACGACGTCGCTTCCCATCATGCGGCACCTACTCCGTGGCTGTAGTTTAACCCACCTCTGCGGATGCATGCGGCAAACGTGGCCAGCCCATTGCCGTTTGAGCTTGGTGGTCTTGGCTCCAACGTCAGCAATGTAAGTTTTTGTAGAATTTCGGATATGTAAATGGATGAAAAGCCGACGCGACGTGCCAGCGCGCTATGGAACGGTCGCGGTCGAGAATGTCAAAATTCAACAAACATTACATCAACATAATTATATTGCATCCATTTGGATACATCTGTTTGTCGCAGAGCCAAATGGCGGGCCAGTGAATGTTGGAACAACTTACACGACCGCGATATGTGAATTTAGATATACTTAAATACCGTAATATTAACTTGAAAATGTATATCAATAAATATTGTTTGAGTTGAGGAATAAAAGGACAATCAAGACCCAACTTAAGATTTTTTCATATTCAGAACATTTTAACCAAAAATTAATTCATTTTGTTTCCTAGTTCAGCAAAAAAAATAAATAGAGAAATATCATAATTTTCCAATTACATTACATCCAAAGCGCGTTATGTACTTACCTATTCAGTTCAATTGTGATATGTTTAACGCAAATGCAGCTAATTGACAACAAAAGTCAAAATCCAGTTTCCCATTCCATTGACAAAGTCGAACTCAAAAGAAATTACATTACCCACCACAACGTCGGCGTCGGAGCGAAATATTAATTTCTCCTCTAGGATCCCATAATTATAAGTCGTCAAGTGAATCGTGTTTAATTTGAATTTGAGAGTGACAATTTCAGTACGAGCGAATAATTTGGGAACATTAGGAGGATTAATGCCATAATGGAGTTCGACGTGGAACGGATCGGCCTGTGGGGACTGAACGGCGGAATGGAAACGAATGGAAACGAATGGGAGAGCGGTTAGATGATTAACTTTAAAACTTGAGGCAGGTTGGAGATATAACGCCTTTTTTATACAAAATAGGGAGGGACCCGGGTATATAACTACGTCTTATAACTACGACCAAGACCACCAAGTGATGGGCAGCAGCAGCCTTAAGTGTCTGCTAATAGACTGTCGCCAACACGCCCCTCCGACCGAGCGACCTTGGTCCGCACCGACCGTGTAGACAGTTGTTTGCAGCAAAATTTCATACTGCAGCGGTCGGTGCCGGCCAAGTTCGCTCGATCGGGAAGTATGTACTGGGATCGCCAACCCCAAGCGTAGCGATAATGGCATTGACCCTTAACCTACGCGGACTTAGAGAATAAGACGCTACTCAATACGGGCATGTCTTGACGACAGTCAGTGGTCTTATATATTGATTTACCTGTATTTTTTTTTATTTAGGTAATCAAACAACCACTACAAGGGAGTCTTAAATTATTAGCCTTATAAATAAATACAATATGTGTGGCCAACACCGTTCACTTTCCGAATCTATTACAGATTTAGTTATACCTATGTAGATTTTATTGTTTAGACTAAGTATCAAATTATCAAAAAATGCAAAAAAAAGATTCCTATTTAGCCCGTCGTCAAACAACTATATAGATTCGCCACCCAGTGTGTATAACAGTGATGTTGGCTTTTGTCAACTCTGGTAGGTAAAGGGTTAACCGCCCTATGATAAGTGATGACCAGCTAGTCTATCACGTAACGCATTGTACGCACGTTAGGTAGATCTAAATGTCAAATTGTATATGGAAAAATTACAGTTGGATTGTCCTTACGCGCGTTAGGAACGTTAGGTGATTACCCCTCTGGTAAAGGTCGCGGGGGTCGCTGGATGCGGGTGGCGTAAGACCGGTCATTGCGGCACTCTGGGGGAAGCCTATGTCCAGCAGTTGAAGTCTTTCAGCTGATATGATGATGATACAAAATAGGTAAGCATAATATTCTAGAGCCGCAAGCATGCATAGGCTACGGTATCTGCGAGCCGTATGTTTGATTGCCACAGTCGTAGTATTAAAAAAATCCTTGATTCCGGTAACTGTAAAGTTGTACAGTCTCTTTTTCAGGCTTTGCAATTTTAGCGACGTCTGCTGCAATATTATGATTTTACGTTTGCATTTACTACTTAAAAGGTTCTTAAAACTTAAATAGTAATGATACACATAAGATTAGGCAAGGACAAAACACTGAACCTAACTAACGCTACCTAACTAATCATAATGCAAGCCGCTCTCTCGATTTTAAATAAAAACTCCATAGCTCCTTCGGTACCGCATCATTAACAGCTAATTTGCTCAAATCGTCTATTCTACCCTCCCCGACAAACGCCTGCATGCTAATGCTATTCACAGTGTCTCTCGGCTCACTATGCACCCACCATATATCGTGACCTCTTTTT
Organism: Epinotia brunnichana; assembly: GCA_963854355.1. Lineage (NCBI taxonomy): Eukaryota > Metazoa > Arthropoda > Insecta > Lepidoptera > Tortricidae > Epinotia > Epinotia brunnichana. The sequence continues at coordinate 25,681,641 of OY977951.1, read as the reverse complement.
TTTATACTACGTTGGTGGCAAACCAGTAAAAACACTAGTAAAGCCCTTCTTAAGCCTCTGCTAGACGGTCGCCAACCCGCCCCTCCGACAGAGCGACCTTGGTCTGCACCGACCGTGTAGACAGTTGTTTGTAGTAAACATACCACAGCGGTTGGTGCCGACCAAGTTCGCTCGGTCGGCGGGGCGTGTTGGCGACCGTCTAGCAGGGGCTTAATTTAACCCCCGACGCAAAAAGAGGTGTTATAAGTTTGACATGGCAGTGTGTCTGTGTATCTGTGACATTAGCTCCTAAACGAATGGACTGACATTAAAACGGTTTTTTTTGCCCGAAAGCTGATGTGATCGAAATGGTTCTTAGCTACGTTTTAACAAAATCGGTTGAAATGAAAATTTGGGGTGTCTTTCAACTTTTCTAGGGTGTTAATTACGAGTATGTGTAGATGTGACCCGTTCAACTATCGTTACGTATCGTTCGTATTTATGTATACATTACATAGTTAAAATTTGTAACACAAACATAACAAATGCCTATTAGAAAAGGTCACAACTATAGGTACTTATGTACAAGAAGGGCAGTTTAAGTTTTTTAACTACTTTATACCAAATATTAAAAACTGAAAGCAAAGCTCCATTTTTAACAGCCTGTCTAGCTAAACCAATAAAAACAATTGTAGGTAATACATTTTTTTAAAGTCGGTTGAGAAATGCGACCTGCACTTTTCCCCAAGTTTAAACGAAGAGCTTCTTTCGCTTCGCTCGCTCGTGAAAGTGAAAGAAAGAAGACCTTTCAAACAGTAATTCAAAATATTAAAAACCGAAAAGTCTTTCTGAATCAATAAAAGAAGTACTGTGCTCAACACATTTCTTGCTGCCAATTGGAAGTCAGAATTACACCGGTTCTACACCACCTCAGACAACTAGCGTTGTGAATCGGCCGAGTACCGACTTCATCACGGAACTAATTACCCCGCTCGTTACATTAGGGCTCGGAATCAGCACATTTAAATTGCTAGTCATCGATTCTGGTCTCTGAGGGGTTACTTGGAGCTGTGACGGGGCGGGGTCTGAGCAAATGCGCACGCGGAGCGTTTAGCGGCAGTACGTTTTTACATTTATTTTATGAGGAAAAAATAATGTTGAAGATGCAATTATTTAAGATGGCTTGTACATAACGTGATGGCACCAGTAATGGATAACTACTTTAAGGAGATCGTGTATTTTAATTAACAATAAAATAATAATGTTTATACTTGAAACAATAATTATGAGTAAAAACTATAAAATATATCCGTAAGAAATGAAAAATTTGCTTTTTGCTAATTGAAGCGACACAGATTAAGAGAAAAATTGGAATAAGCAAAAATATGTCAAAGCTCCAGTTATGGTTACCCAATCTCCAGTAAAGAACACTTCTCGAGACCCAGTAATGGATAGACCATAGTAATGGATTCCCCAGTAATGGGCACTAGGATAACGCAATGTTTTCGTATAGGTAGAGTTTGATTCAGAGGCTCTAGTATAAGATTTATCGAAACATATACATTTTCGAACGCGTTTGCGTTTAGTTTCAATGTGTATGGCAACGCGTAGTTCCTAATAGTTACCACCAGAGGCGCTGTTCGCGTTGCCATATAAATTGAGACTAAACGCAAACGCGTTCGAAAACGTATTGCATGAATAAAACTTATACTAGAGCCTCTGGCTTATATTTAACGGGACAGGACAGGATACGAAGATATCGTGTATTTTTACAATTACAAGCTTTTATTTACTTTCACCTGTCCCGTTGTCTGTCTGTAATCCAATCTTGCAAGTTAAATTTGACTCACTTGCCGGTTTCCGATTGAGCTGAAATTTTGCATGCATGCGTATATCGCATGACAATGCAATATTATGATGACATGGAGTTGATCTGATGCTGGAGCTGGAAGGTGGCCATAAGAATTCCGCAATAAAACGACACAACCCCATCGAGTTTGGGCTCGTTAGAATCGTCTCAATGAGTAGTTGATGATGGTATGCAGAAAAGTACAGCCGGCAAATAAAGCTTATGTACCAAAAATGTTGGGCGGTTATTACCGCAAAATACGATTGCCCATCATACAGGACAGGACGCAACTAGGCGATAAAGGGAGAAAGACATTATGTACTTTTCATCTCATTCCACCGCCTATTGTGTAGAGCTAGCTTATATGCACGTCCTGAAAGGCTAGCACAAGACCACGTGCCGGCTGTTGGGCGCCGAGGCAGTCTATCCGTCTCTTTCTAAGTGTTATATTTAGAAACAGACGGATAGATCTCGATCTTGTGCCAGCTGTGCAGATGTCCGAGCACGGAAGACAGCGTCCAGAGCTATAACCACGAATCTCGAACTTCGTATATCTCCGTCTCTATCGCACTTATGGTTTATGGTACTCAAGCGACAGAGACGGAGATATACGAAGTTCGAGATTCGAAGTTCGTGGTAGCGCCGCAGACGTCTGAGCGCGGCGTAGGTACTGCATACGGGGCATACGATATTAGATAGAGCAAGATAGAGAATATAATGTTTCCTGTCTCGCTTTTGCCCCGTAAACAGTCAGCCGCGCTCGGACGAATAGACTCGCTTTTTGTTATAATGTACAGTTAGGGTTTGCAAGATCCGCCAATATTTTGGATCCGGATATTTCGGATATTTCAATTCAACAGATCCGGATATCCGGATCTTTCGGATAATACGGATCCACAAGGTTATTTTTGGTATAAAGTAGGAATTGTAAGTTTAAATCAAGAAAAAACGGCTACACCACCGTATACCTGAAATATTTTAAATAGGTACGCATTACCGAGGTCATAAAGAGTATAAACTTCTTTTTTTATTCAACTTTTTATTTACAACTACAAACTAACCGGCAAAGTGAGAGTTACGTCACTGAAAGCTGTCACTTGAATAACAACCAGGGGTAATCAACGTAACGTTCCAAACGCGCGTTAGCTATCGAACTGTCATTTTCCCACATAACATTTGACATGTAGATCTACCTTACGTGCATACAATGCGTTACGTGATTGACCACAGCAGGTCAAGTTAACTCCGTATCGTACATATATTTCAATGAGCTCTATGTACCGGAGTTAATTCAATAGGGTTGAAACTAGGTATCAAATCTAGGAGGAGAAATTGACAATGTGATCCGGACGAGGGAAAAGGTGTTTGTCTAGCAGGGGGCATTCCTTTAGGCAAGACTGTGTCTGGATATGGCAAAAACGGTGAACGGGCATTAATATAGCGTACCATGCGTATTATATTACATGATCATATTATAGGTCAAGATCATCATACTAAAAATTTAAAAAAATATTACAAGTATTAAACGTGCCTTACAAGTAAAAACTAGTGCCTTTGCCAACCTTGGGATTAGGTGTCAAAGCGGACCCCGGGCTCCTTAAGGGCACAACTGGGAATAATAACGCTAGGAGGATGATGATTACAAGTATTAAACGTAGGTATTGTTGCTGCATTTACTTTTTACTTCCTGGGTCAACTATACTTCTTAATTATTTCTATAGGTTTATTTAACTAAACTAATCCCCTTATTCATAAAACTTAAAATGGCTGCTAAATAAAATGTGCTTTGTCCACTTCTTACGAACACAAATGTCAAAGTGACAGGATAAGGACAAACGAATTTTAACGCCATTTTAAATAATTAAAATAGGCTTTTGGAACGTTTATGAATACGGGCGTAAGTCTTTAGTAGGTAGCTATATAGGTAACATTGGATTTATAATAATTACTTTGTGTCTTTGCCTACGGTGAATTAGTGCATTTAAACCAACGCTAACTTTCGCCATGAAACTGCGGCATTTTTACTAGTTTCTAGTATGTAGGTTTAATTAGTTTTTGTGACTAATAAATTAAAAATAAAAATAATCTGGTCTGGGATGATGAAGTGGTGAATAAAAACAGAGATTGAGTAATCTACCATTCGGTTTTCAGCATGGACTCGGTAAAAACATAATTTTGTAGCCGTATTTTCGGTTTTCATTGTTGTATTTTAAGGATCCGTAATATCCGAAAGATCCGGATCCAAGAGCCTGTAAGATCCGGATCCGAAAATCGGCGGATATCCGGATATTTCGGATATCCGGATATCCGGATTGCAAACCCTATGTACAGTTAAAAATCATAGTTATCGATAAGTATCCATTATTGGAGCAACGCAACTTTTGCGGATCCAATGATGGACACTAGCTATTTCAAATAAATTAACCTAAACTCAAAGTGTTCAATTACAACATTATTTGAAAGATATTTATAGCAATCCATAAAATAAACTGAAATTCAAATAGCTTTCATAGTAATTAAATAATTGGCAAAAATCTACACTCACTTCCTTAAGGATTCGGTTAAGAAATCATGATTTGTTCACAGAAGCACTGACCCCATTTGATTTTTAATTCACCATCTTTACACAAAACGACCTACTATCTCAATGATATTGTGCTATTCGTTCCGATCGTCTTACAAACTCTCATTACGTCAATCATTCACCTTTCTAAAACTATTCAAACCACGTTCGATCGTTCCTTATTCATCATCTAACAGCCAGCACCATACAAAGTCATCAAAAAGTATCAATCCCACACTGAAAATAGGATAGACACTGTGTATGGTTCAGTGTTGCCATATTAGAACAAAATGTTTCTAGTCTTTATTTTCAACGGTTAAAGAAAAAAAGTAACCATTAATGGTGCCACCAGTTACATAAGGAAGATTCATATTTATGTAAAACAAAGAAACGTTGACGAATTTGTCCGTTAAAATACTAGTGTTATATGGAACGAAGTAGGTATATTTTCTACTTTGAACTACTTTGCACCGCTGTTTATGAGTTATAAGTAAATTTATAAAAAGTAAAAACCAAAGACTGATTTGAAGTAGAACCAAAACAAATGCTAGTTTTTGTTGTTTTTAACCTGTGAGTGCAACGACCGCTTTAGCCTAGTTGGTAGTGACCCTGCCTACGAAGCAAGAGGTCCTGGGTTCGAATCCCGGTAAGGGCATTTATAATTATGCTTTTTACGAATATTTGTTTCTAAGTCATGGATGTTTTCTATGTATTATTTTTATTAAGTATTTATTTATAAGTATGTATATCGTCGTCTAGTACCCATAGTACAAGCTTTGCTTAGTTTGGGACTAGGTTGATTTGTGTTAGATTGTCCAAAATATTTATTTATGATTTATTCGTCAACATCTAGATTGTTGTTATTGGTATTTGGGATTCATTTACTAAACAAATACCTAACACTTGCAAGCGGCCTATCTCTGGAGCATTTAAGACCTTTAGCTTTCGCGACACTCGAAATTATTATTGGAAATCAAAAGATGTTGAAAATTTGACCTAGTTCTGATTGATAACAATATTATTACCTATACCACATTAAACAAATATTTACGGATTTCGCGGAACGGGTCAGAATGTATATAAACCTCGCGTTAGACCCGTGTTATCAGATAAATATTAATCAGATATATTGTTATCCCCGTCACCGAAAAGCAAATGGATTTGCAGGTTTCCTCACGAATATATATCTTCTCATCTGGTAGAGGAGGCCTCATCATCATCACCATCATCATATCAGCCGAAATACGTCCACTGCTGGACATAGGTCTCGCCCAAAGAGTGCTACAATGACGACATCCGCATCCAGCGGACTCCCGCGAGCAGAGAAGGCCTGTGAGTGCAAAGTAATAACTTTGCATTTCTCAAAATCTTGAAGCAGATTTTTAATAGGTTGTGTACTGTTTGTGCGAACGCCCATCTGTCCGTGTAATCTCGTCCGTGACGGCGCAAACTAGACCAAATCAATCGCCCCCAAAAGCGAATGAACCCCCGCAAAATAGATTGCTTGTTTAATCCTTGGCGGTTTAAAATTTATTCGCCCCGCGGGGCACATTTATCGTCGTTCCAAAAATGAAGTGCGGTTATCTGCGAGACGTGGGAACGTGAGTCGCGTGCCGATGATCGCTTCGGCTGTTTTCGCCTTTATCCGAGTCTCGAGACCAAGATTGGGGTTTACGTGTTCGCTAATTTGAGCATTCGATGACGTAAATGCGGTACTTATTGTTCTTTAATCTCCGGAACCACCTATCCACACCACACCACAATGTAAAATAGACTTTTAGAATCAGAATCAGAATCAGAAATAATATTTTTTGTAAAACATAGGTAGGCTGTAAGATACAGAGTTATTAAATAGGTACATTTGGTGATCATACTATACTTCGTTTTTTTTAAGATTAGAATTATCTGTCAAACGGGTAAACAAAGAAGCAGTGGTCGTAAACCTTCCTTCTTCGATTTCGACCGATACCACTGAATTTCTCGGAACTTATGTACATACGAGTACATATCATTTGATATTTACCGATAGCTGAACGCATATAATTATTTTCTTGTAAAATGTAGCCAACGATATGCCAGCAGTCTCGGCAGTCTTTTTCACACGGTCCGATTTAGTGGGATACTCCTTTCTATGGCACATTTCTGACACTAATTTGTAAATATTCACCACCATCCGCTTTTCACTGGCAGTCAGAGGATTCTGCTTTTACCTTTTGTTCTTTGGAGATGAAAAAACATTAGCCGGAACCGGCTGCGACTTCTGTAGCCCACTCGGGCCAGCCTCGGCTTCATCCATTGTAAATGTGCACCAACAAACAAAATATCTAAATAGATCAACAACTAATAACAAAATTCAACAAAAACGATAACAACAATCTTTAAGTAAGCTAACAGCAATAGAAATCACAACCGACTCAACCGACAACAAAATTAACTCGAATGAAAAACCCACATGAGTGATAATTGACAGATAGTGACAGTGACGTTTAAAAATAGACCATTGTGTGAGAACTCTGCTTCTTTAGGTTTTTTAATGTACAACCTTTCCATGAAAAATTGCAAACGCAATTTATTAAAATTCTTATCTTTTCATCTTAGAATATAAATTAACTAATATTATGTTTCTTATCTATTCACAACACTGAGTAATGTATGTATTAATAAAACATGATAATAAATACGTGATATTTTTTAAATCGTATTCACTGTTCGATCCGCAGAATGTGCCCGATAAAAAACCTTATATCTCGTTCTGCAAAGGTCTCTCTAATGCTAAAAAAAACGAAGTATATGTCTTGCCAATGGGCGTACAAAACATTGGTTAGGCAGGAATACAAAATTAAGGCCTCATCCAATTGAAAATATAAATAACACAATTAATGGTAATTACAGGTCAAAATATAATAATAATAAATATTATTATAAAATTATAAATAAAACCAAAAATTATAAAGAAATAGAACATGTGCAAGATACATAATGCTTAATAAAAATTATAAAATTATAAAAAAAAAATATAAAATTATAATTAAATTTTTTAATAAAACAAGTCAGGTTATCAAACAATGAACAGACATGAGAACTTTTGATAGAAAGTTAAAAGAATATTTCATTAATAGACCATGTACGATATTGGGCTTGAGAACAAATCTCTCTTAAAAATGTGCGCTCAAACTTGGCGCGCATAGACAACCTCCCACGAACTCATTCGTGACCGAACTTTAAAAACGAATGTTCTCTGTCAACTGCGACCTGTCATAATCTAAAATTCGACTGAGAAACGCCGTGCCGGCTTGCATCGGTTTCTAAAGCTGTGATTGAATGTGAACATTATACATAAAAGTGGTGCATTGTTATCTGGAAGTGGAGTGAGGAAGCCCAGCCTATGGAGATGATTAAGTGAGACCCCATTTTCTTTTGCCCAATACGTAGTTTTGTCGTAGTTCAAACATTTTGGTCACTTCCGACCGCATTCCTCAGTTTGTGAACCAGATACTCATTCACTCATATTTTAATTACACAATAACACAGTTTTTTATACACAAAGCTTTATTTTTCAACTCTAAAGATTGTGTAATTTACGAATTTCAATTTATTTTGCATACGCGTCGTGCCTGTTTTGTTTCAAGTCAACATGGCAGACGCGGAATTGCTAAATCAACTTTTGAATAAAAAGGAGATGTGTTTTTTACGTGTTCAAACACTATTCGAATTATCCAAAGTTGTTGCGACCGATTCAAGTCGTTTAACAGAATTCAATTTACGTCTCAAGGACATTCACTCAATCCGGGAACTTTTCGAGAAAACTGTTTTCGATATTCATAGTTTACGAAAGAAAGAAACCCCTAGGATTGAACCTAATTATCAAGAAATTCAAACGTTTGATGATTTGTATTATCGAATCTTGAGTGTCGCGGCAATTTCAAATGAAAATTGGCAGTCGTGCGAGAGCGGCAGTTTGCCCCCGACCGACGGTAGCCTTTGTGGGCCCGGTCATACCAACAATGATTCGCGTTCAGTCCGAGCGCGTTTACCTAAGCTCGAGTTATTTCACTTCGACAGTAAACTGGGAAACTGGCAAACTTTTCATGACACGTTCACTAGTCTGATACATAAGAATGACGGCATAAGTAATGTTGAGAAGTTTTATTACCTACTCTCCGCCGTCAGCGGTCCTGCGCTCACTGTCGTCAAGGGCATGCCAGTTACATCCGATAACTACCCAATAGTCTGGGCGTTGCTAGTCAAAAAGTTTGAAAACAAACGCGCCCTAGCAACCAGTTATTTAGACCGGCTATTTCAATTTAAACCATTGTTGGTAGAATCGGCCACGGGGTTAAATACCTTCTTACAGACGTATCAAGAATGTGTCAAAGCCTTGAAACATCTAAATATCGACAATTTGTCTAGTTTCATATTGTTTTATATGGGACTTCGTAATTTAGACGCGGTTACTAGGCGGGAGTTCGAACAATCCGTCGAACAAACGCAAATACCTACTTACGAACAGCTGATTGCCTTCGTTGAGAAACAAGCGCGCGTTTTAGAAATGTCGGAAGTAAAAACTAGTGCTCAAAAGAATCCTTTTGCACCGCGAGCTGTTTCTAACACAGCAAAACCGAATGTGTGGCGACCGAATAATAATAATTATTACACCGGCGCAAACAAACAGTCACAGGCACTGTCAGCTGTTAGTAAGGCGGTTCAGGAGAGGTCAAATCAGTGCTTATTTTGCGATAAACTGCATTCGACTTACCGGTGTTACGAATTTTTGGATCTTACGCCCTCACAGCGTCTTGACAAAGTGAAACGGCTTCAATTATGCGAAAATTGCTTGCGTCAGCATCCGCTGTCAGAGTGTACTTCAAAGATTCGTTGTGTTTTATGCAAACAACCGCACCATCATAGCCTGCACTTAGATGCTATTTCTAGTGTTCAAGCAAGAGCTAGTGATCAAATTCCTAGCAGTCAAGATCAGGTCAATGGTCAAGGTCACCCTCCTAATGTAGGTTTGACTTGTTCATCAAATTCAACTGTATTGTTAGGCACTGCAATGGTGCACGTCGCAGATCGTTGGGGAACTTACCACGCCGTGCGTGCAGTCGTTGACAGTGGGGCGATGTCTGGATATATAACTAATGAGTGCGCTAAGCGCCTAGGTCTCTCGCGACGCAAGTGCCCGTTTGAGCCCACGGGTCTGGGAGGTGCACCAGTGCAAGATTTCGGATTGGTTACATGTTCAATTAAACCACGAAATTCATCTGGTCCAGTTCTGACTACCGAGACCGTAATAGTAGGCAATATAACCGGAAATTTACCTACAACGACACTTTCCAACAAAATTGTCGATAACTTCAAACATCTCGAGTTGGCAGACCCGAATTATTTCTCGGCTGCTCCTGTTGAACTGTTATTGGCGGGGGATTTATTTCCGTATATATACAACGGACAAAACGTACTACCGCGTGAAGCGGGTTTGCCCGTCGCGATGAATTCGATATTTGGGTATGTCATAGCTGGCCAGACAGTGCTGGATAGCGATAGCGAATCGAACAAACCTTCGTTTGGCTTGTTCTCGGCTACCAGTAGCATCGATAAAATTATGAACTCGTTTTGGGAGATTGAAAACGTACCGTGTGACGTACCTAAGAACCCAGAGGACTTGTATGTCGAACAGCTATTTCAAAAAGAACATAGTCGCGATAGCACGGGTCGTTATACGGTGACGTTCCCATTCAAACCTAACTTTGAGTTGGGCGATTCAAGTCAACAAGCGTTACGACGTTTTAATAATTTAGAAACGAAATTGAACCGTATGCCGGAACTTAAGGCTGAGTACGGTAAATTTATGTCGGAATATGAGGACTTAGGTCATATGACTTGTTTAGGTGATTTAGGGTCTGTCGATTCGAAGTATGTTATACCACATTTTTGTATATTGCGACCTTCAAGTACAACGACGAAATTACGCGTCGTTTTCGACTCGTCTTGCCAAACGTCAAACGGCAATTCTTTGAATTCGGTTCTTTACGCCGGCCCTAAGTTGCAAACAGACATAAATGAAATTTTGACCAACTTTCGTCTTCATGAAATTTGCATGTCAAGTGACATTTGCAAGATGTTTCGAATGACCTTGATTGCTGAAGCTCAGCGCAAATATCAACACATTTTGTGGCGGTTCTCTCAAGATCAACCGATAAAAGTCTACGCGCTAAATACCATTACGTATGGCGTTGCCACCAGTCCTTACTTAGCGATAAGAGTCCTGCACCAGCTAGCAGACGACGACGCTGAGAAGTATCCTTTAGCGAGCAAGGTTCTAAAAAAAGGATTCTTCGTCGACGATCTTCTGTGGTCTGTGGGTACTTTCGCAGAGGCAGCTCAGCTTCAAGATGAGTTGTTGGCATTACTGGAAGGAGGAGGTTTCATTCTGCGCAAATGGGCAAGCAACTGTCCTCAACTACTGGAGCGTGTGCCTGCTGATTATCGCGAGACGCCGGTAGCATTCGAGGAAGAAAAGGATCTGTCGTTGAAAGTCCTAGGTCTTCAGTGGCGGCCGGCGGAGGACTCGTTCTCATTTGCGACTAATGTACTTCCACCTTCACAGGAGATTACTAAGCGCAATGTCTTGTCTCAGTTAGGTCGTCAGTTCGATCTTCTAGGTTTCGTAGCCCCTTGCATCTTCTACGCGAAATGCTTCATGCAGAGGCTGTGGCTCCATCAGCTCGGTTGGGACGAGAGGCTTCCCCAGGAGCTGGAGAAGGACTGGCTCGACTACGTGTCTGAAATTCCATTGTTGTCAAACTTTAGGCATGACCGACAGGTAACTGTCAAACATCACAATTACTATCAGCTCTTATGCTTCTGTGATGCTTCTACAAAAGGAATAGCTGCAGTAATTTACTTGCGTACTTTCAACGATCAAGGTCAAATTAAGGTCAGCCTTGTTATTGCCAAGTCCAAGGTAGCACCCTTAAAAACTGTTTCCGTACCTCGTCTCGAATTGATGTCAGCTCATTTATTAGCTAAACTGGTCAAGTACGCCAAGTCTGTGTTACTTCAGCGAATATCTATTAATGACATTTTTCTGTTCACGGACTCTTCAGTCGTGCTGAACTGGCTGAACACACCCAGCTACACCTTAAAAACATTTGTAGCTACGCGTGTTTCTAAAATCCTAGAAACCGTGTCTTACGAAAATTGGTTTCATGTGAGTGGGGCCTTCAATCCTGCGGATGTGTGCTCTCGAGGGGTGCTGCCCTCAGCGCTGTTGGCTTTGCCAGAGTGGCTAGCGGGCCCGAACTGGCTTTACACGCCACAAGAGAACTGGCCTATTCGATCAATCGGTCATTTTAAAGCGGATAGTGTGCCAGAATTGAAGGTTAATGGCAGCTTATCAGCTCAGACTGTTCCGACACTCGTGTCTAACAATGACAATATTTTTTCAAATTTCCTTTTCGAATTGACTGAAAGATTTTCAAGTTTTGTCAAGCTTCAAAACGTTGTAGCACGATGCTTTCAGTTTATCAATAATTGCAAATCGATTAATTCAAAACGTAACTTGGGTCCGCCGCGTCTGTCTGACCTAAAGAAAGCGCACGATGCTATTGTCAAGTCAGTTCAAGAACAAAGCTTCTCGTCTGACATCGATGCACTTGCCAAGGGTAAAGCTTGTAGCCAATCGTTCAAAAAGCTGACACCCTTTCTGGACCCCCTCGGTTTCCTCAGGGTGGGGGGTAGACTGTCGCTGTCGGATCTGCCATATCAAGTCAAGCACCCATTGTTGCTTCCTAAGAACGGGAATTTCACTAAAATTCTAATAGACTATTATCATAAAATGTATCTACATGTAGGTCCGCGTACGCTTCATAGTCTATTAAGTCAAAAATATTGGATTATTTCAGCAAGGCGAGTAATAAGATCGCGATTCTCTAAATGCCTTCAATGTTTCAAAGTGTCGCCGACTTCTTTACAGCCCATCATGGGCAATTTACCGAAATTTCGTATGCAAGACGTACACAGTTTTCACACTGTAGGCGTCGACGCGGGAGGTCCTTTCTACACGAAAGAGAGTAACCGACGTAACGCAAAGACAACGAAATCGTATCTACTCATTTTCGTCTGTTTTTCAACCCGTGCAGTGCACGCAGAGGTTCTGAGTGCGCTCACAACCGAATGTTTTTTCGCAACATTCGACCGTTTCACGGCTAGGCGTGGTTTGTGTCACATGATTGTGTCCGACAATGGCAAAAACTTCGTATCTGCCGGCAAACAACTTGCTGAAATAAGTGAATTTTATAGACAAAATACTGATGGGATCACAATCGGTTTCAATAATCGCAGCGTTAACTGGACGTACAATCCACCTACTGGTAGTCATTTCGGTGGGATGTACGAAAGCGCTATCAAGTCTTCAAAACAATTGTTGAAGCGTGTAATCGGCAATAGGCCATTGACATTCGAGGAACTTAGCACTCTCTTCGCTCGTGTAGAGGCTGTGTTAAATTCCCGTCCCCTGACTAGTATCTCGAGTGACCCGTCCACAGACCACTTAACCTATAGACGCCACTTCATAAAACTTTGTCTAATATTTCATTATGCCAAATTGGCGGGGCGCGGGGGGCGACAAGTGCACTGTGATTGGCTGGCTCAAGGGCACGGTGCCGCGCGCCATCTTGGGTAGTGATGGGACACACTCGAAAAATATACTACAGAATATAAGTGTAAATATTTTAATTTGGAACCAACGTCAACATTACAGCAAATATCATATTTTATTGGTTTTTAAAATGAATTAGTTTCGTGTATATGCGTCTAATAGCGCTGTGCGGTTTTGTTTTTTTGCTAAGTACGTACATTTATAATATTATATAGTAAAATATAGTATATATATTATACCTAGTATAGTATAGTTTGGAATGGAATAAGTCATAAGTCATTTATTTATAATAGTATAAATATTACATGTCATCGTTTGTTTAATAATTGTCATCGTAAATAATATGGAATAGTATGGAATTAGTATGAAATATGGATGGATAAAATGGATGGTTCAAAATTGGTTTTTGTCTACAGCCGTGACTTTATTATTTTCTTTTACACATCTTTAATGCATAAACAAAAATAAATTCCACTAACTTTTAGAGTTTTGTAAAACAATATATATACTTACTAAATAAGTTTTTATCAAAACATTTTTTTGGTACAAGCTTTTATTGCCGACTGAACTTTTCTGTATCCCGTCATCAACTACTCATTGAGACGATTCTAACGAGCCCAAACTCAACGGGGTTACGTCGGTTAAGTACTGAATTCCCATGGCCACCTTCTGTCTCCATCATCAGATCAGCTCGATGGTACAATAATAATGAATTGTCATCCAAACTATACTTATACCCAAAATTTCAGCTCAATCGGTCACTGGAAAGTGGGTCAAATTTAACTTGCAAGATTGAATGTGAAAGTAAATAAAAGTTTGTAAAACAAAATAAAACATTATTTACAAATACAATACACCTCTCATAAATAAATACAGTATTAGTAGTATTTACTTCAATAATACAAGTTTGTTGTATTACACCACAGTTCATATTGTTTTCCGGATATCGGTGACGTAAGTTATTGACCAGTCACATCACTAATTAAGACACTGCAATGGTGCGACAAAGACGGAATGCCAAGAAAATGTAAGCGAAAGAAAAAGACAGCCGTTGAAAGACATCAACGCTAAGCAACCTTTACTTTATAAATTTAAATGCTAGGTTATGATTGTTTTTGCGTTGTAAAAAGTAAAAAATTGCTTACCTGTGAAATAAAATCCCATCCTTTTGAAGACTTGATGTCTTGCTATAATTTCCACACAGTTTAACCATACAATAAGGCATATTTTGTACACTTTATAGCCAAGAAAGCAGTCGAATATTACATGTTACTTCGTGAACGGTCGACCGCGTACTAAAATAATGTTTGGGGGCGTGGCAGCTGCTTGGTGTTTTTTGAGCTTAAGCTTGGCTCACGCGGGCGCCTTGGTAAGCGGCGTCTATAGGTTAAGTGGTCTGTGGACCCGTCAGAATATAAGGCGCTCACGCCCGGTCATCTCCTAGTTGGTCGCGAGCTTTTGGCTGTCCCTGAGTACGACTTTTCTGAAGAATCAGTTCACGGATTAACTCGCTGGCAATTGGTTCAGCAGGCGTCACAACAATTTTGGAAGTTGTGGAAGAATAATTACCTTCATACGCTGCAGCAGCGACAGAAGTGGTTTAGCAGTTGTCGAAACCTTAATGTAGGTGAACTAGTTTTAATACATTCCGATGCTCCTCCACTTCAATGGTCCCTTGGACGTGTGACGGAGCTTCACCCTGGCGCAGACGGAGTAGTCCGTGTAGTCAAAGTACGCACTCAGAATGGAGAGTATACGCGGCCCGTTGTTAAGCTCAGTCCGCTTCCGATGGATGCCGACTAGTTTAAAAGTTAAGTTTGTAATGTTATCCATTTGTTACATAAATTTGACGCAAGAAGGTGTCAAGTTTATGAATATTAGTTATGTAAGTAATTAAGGTTAGACACGTTACACATTATGTTTTAATTTCAATTATTCACGTATATACAGTCCATTGTTCTTATATATTTCATTGTCAACCATCCCTGGTTCATAAACTGGGGAATCTGGGGTAGATTCCCGGTGGGGGGTTTATGTACGATATTGGGCTTGAGAACAAATCTCTCTTAAAAATGTGCGCTCAAACTTGGCGCGCATAGACAACCTCCCACGAACTCATTCGTGACCGAACTTTAAAAACGAATGTTCTCTGTCAACTGCGACCTGTCATAATCTAAAATTCGACTGAGAAACGCCGTGCCGGCTTGCATCGGTTTCTAAAGCTGTGATTGAATGTGAACATTATACATAAAAGTGGTGCATTGTTATCTGGAAGTGGAGTGAGGAAGCCCAGCCTATGGAGATGATTAAGTGAGACCCCATTTTCTTTTGCCCAATACGTAGTTTTGTCGTAGTTCAAACAGACCATTTTATACAATTAAAGAATTTTTCGCCAATGCCCTTGACATCACAAATAACATCTATTAAATAATGTAACCAATAAAATCCAATGGTATGTGTCCTTTTATTCATGTGTAGGTATCTAGAAAAAGTAATTAATTTTAAAATGCATTATTATAACTATATAATAATTGTATTATTGAGTGTACCTAAAATTGTATTTAATTGTATTTGCATGTACTTGTACGAATAGCAAATAAATCATCTGAATCTGAATTAATGTTAAATATTATACAAAATTGTCATTTCAATTGTCAGAAATAGAATAATAACATTTATTGATAAGTAATGTCAGCAATTCCTTTTTAAAACGCGGCATATGCAACAGTTTCAAATATGATGGAAGCTCATGTTTTGCTCATCAGTGCCGTATTTGTGGTCGGTACACAAATATCACGGTTATCTACTCCTTTGTCTCAAGCTCTTGTTAACAGTAGGTTTTTTTAAACGCAGCAGGGTTATTTTTTATATACATTACAGCTTCAAAAATATACATGGAAGGTATTGTTAAAATATTCATTTTTATAAAGTTTGTTGCGCAACTGTCCTTCTGTTTCTGGACGGTTATAGGTTATATTTTATCGCGCAGGTATGCCAGCGTTCTTTACAATGTTACGCGGGCGAAGCCGTGCGGGCGGCTAGGTTATGAATAACGGCATTAATGTAAAAACCATCAACATCAGTTTATAAAACTTTTTGAAATATTTCAGAAAAAATCCGACGTTTTCAGAAGAATCGTGGCCATTTCTAAACGGTCAAATTGATTTCCACGACGTAGGTAGGTACATATCATAAAAGCGGGCCCGAAATAACTCACTTTCGACGCACGATTGTCTGACTAATCTTAGATCTAGATTTTCGACAATAAGGTAGTGGTGTGCTCGCGCCCGTAATATTGCCCGGGAACATTGCCGGCAATGGCCACACGTTGCAGTATTGCACACGTTTGAGCTTACCCAATGACGTCTCTTACGTAAGGCCTTTGCCACGCAGTGTTCCCGGGCAATATGTCAAGTTCAATGCAATATGTATTATTTATTTTTTACACCCCTTTGGCAGGTA
Source organism: Epinotia brunnichana (assembly GCA_963854355.1). Lineage (NCBI taxonomy): Eukaryota > Metazoa > Arthropoda > Insecta > Lepidoptera > Tortricidae > Epinotia > Epinotia brunnichana. Next base: position 25,665,129 of record OY977951.1, on the reverse strand, counting down.
GGCCATAAGGTTTCCCGGGGAGTTTATCCCTAAGGATAATTGTTGCTGTCCGCGCTGCGGGCCAAACAAGAACATTTTTTTTGGATATGGGTATTCATAGGAAACAGTTCACGATGAGGCGAATAACACAAAATGTGATAAAAATAAAGAAATGATTGAAGGCCTCCGGCGGTTTGAATTTTTTAACTGTTAATTTGCTTGACCGTTTTGCCTAGTCTTGTTTTCCTTCTAAATTGAAGAACAGAGGATTAATTGCGTATTTTTTCGAACAAGCGTTAGAACAAATCAACTGTAATTTTCCCGGACAACCATTTTGACCTTCCTAACGTGCTTGAGGCACACCACTCCTTAACGCATCGAAAACTATACAGACAATCGAGTTGTCGATATCGAGTATATAATCTGATTTCTAGTTCTATCAGTGACCACCAGGGGATGTGTGTAGATTCTCCATACAAATATTTTACACAGTCGCTAGCGAGTACGTAAACGCGAGTCACTTAAATATAACCTATGGTTGCAGTACAGAGGGGTAATCACGTTACGTTCCGAACGCGCGTTAGTACAATCCAACTATCATTTTTCCATATAAAATTTGACATTTAGATCTACCTAACGTGCGTACAATGCGTTACGTGATTGACTAGCTGATCGTAGTCTCTTCTGCACACACAAGTGCCTGTAGGCAATTATTGGTGAACAGTCAGGGGTATTAATATACGTACATAAATAAGGACATAAATATCTGTACACGACTCTATTGCCAATGTCGTAAAGGCGTGTGAAGATATTTATGTCCTTATTTATGTACGTATATTAATACCCCTGACTGCACCTATAATTTGGAATAAGAGAAAACATGGGATACAACTAGCATAAGGATTATGCCCACATAGAGCGTGAGTTTCTCAAAAATCTGCCAAGCAACACTTCATCATCATATTAGCCGAAATTATGTCCACTGCTGGACATAGGTATCTCAAGGAGTGCCACACTGGACGTTCCTGCGGCACCCGCATCCAGCGGACTCCTGCGACCTTTACCAGATCATAAGCAACACTTGCTCACATTATATGTCTTGCTTGTATTTTGTAACTCCATAAGTAATTCACACAAAATTCAAGAAAATCATTACAATATTAGATGTAAAACTATATTCAATACTATTTTTTTTTATTTATTTAGAAACAAACGGTCTTAAATCCAATGTAATATACATACACTTTGGTCAATTACACAGTTAGACAATAAATAAAAAGGTACAATGAGTGTTAATAATAAATTATTAACTTAGTCAAAGAGCCCGCCCCGAGCCACCCCCGGTGGAAAGGTGCCCATTGCCGCGCTGAATCGCGATGGACAGACGTTGCACCAGGAATGACCCGGAACGGGGGTCAAGACCCCTCTCCGCCAGACGGCGCCCGATCTCCTTGATGAATTTTCTGGCCTCCGAACCCCAACAACCAGTCGTTTCTACCGCGAGCGGGACAAATAAATAACCCTCCAAAGCAGAATATTTGTCCCGCTTCCTAAGAGCCGCCATCTCAGCAGCCGCTCCAGCCGTGCACGTGGTGCGACCGAGGTGCGAGGCCGCGAAAGTGCTGACGCACGTGGCGTCCCATAGAAGGCACTTCCCTCTATGCCAAGGCACCAGGGTCAAACCATCAGGTCTTTTACCGTCCGTCCGACTAAGGCCTGAAGGCTCCAGCACACACGGAACATTTGCCGAGACTAGCGCTCTCCGGACAATATCATTGAGAGCGTGATGACGCGGGAATCGGCCGGCACATCGACCACAACTCAAGGCGTGGTGACCATTACTCTCCACCGTGGTGCCGCAGATGCATAGATGACGTTCACAAACATCGCAGCCCAGGCGGAGAGCCACAGCCACCCGCATGGAATCATCGTCGAGAAGAGTGCCCACGTGCGGAGAGGGTAGCGCCCGTAACCACGCTCCGGCTTCAGGTCTCGACACTGCCAACAGCCTAGCCCTGTCCACACCCATCGCCCTCCCCAGCAGGCTCTCAAACACCCTCTTGATTCCCACGTCATCCCACGCGCGTTGTCGGTCCGGTCTCTCAGGCACCTGCACACCCGGGTTGAGGGCCAACCAAGCCGCCATGGCATCAGACGCGTAGGGGATAGCTGCCCTGTCACCATTGTTAACTAAAATGTCAGTAACCAGGCCGACGACCCCCCCCCCGCCGACGCCAAGAAGGCCGGCAGTCCCACGTCCCGCGCGCTCTGTAAGCCCAGGCCCCCACTCCGAATGGGCAAATAAGCCAGGCTCCATTGATCCGGGCTAAGTGAGACATTCATCAAACACTCAGCGGTCTCCCTCATATTCAATTAACATTTTCTGTGTAATAAAAATTTGGGAGTCTATAGTTATCTCAAAAACTTATGTTACCGGGAATATTGCCGGCATTCCTGGAGATATTGGCAACTGCAAATCACTAGCAATAACTCGACTTTCGACGTTCGGATCGCCCACTATCAATACCGGACAGATTACTCAGAGAATTGACGTTTTAAAAATGATCCATTCAGTTTGTTTGCTTTTGTTATTAATGACGTGCTCCTATCTCGCCGAGGCCGGAATGCGAAGCAGCGAGATTTAATGCTGGCATTTTTCGGTGCTAGTGATTAAGTGACTATAAGAAGTTAAGTAAAGGGCGTAAGAAAACAGACCTTCTGGCTTGATAACGAAGAACTTGAAGATGCAAAATGAAGTAGAAAATGCTGGCAAGCGGATTCTTGCATTTGAAACACAGCAGGAGATGCAACCGAAATTAGACATCACTTCGGTTTCCACTACTGTTTCCACTGTTCTTTCTCTTATTCCACGTCTGGTTCTCACTTTAATACTGCTCCCTACCGGGACATGGTCTCCTTGATCTTGACCCCTTGCCAAAAGTTCTACACGATAATTTCGATATTAATTTAATCATTCATTTGTTCCGAGTATGATGGGCTATTCCAGATACTTGTGCTTCATCGACGACACGAAATCGAATATTCTAAACCCGTTTGCCTGTTTCATAAGCATACAATTTTGCACTCATTTACTTTCACAGGAACCTTTCATAATGCTATACTGCATTATGAAAAATAAACACAAGGATTTTTTTAAACATCTCACAAATATTGAATTCCTGTCGCTACTATAAAACCCAGGTTGATTGACTGTATAGGCTATACAGGTTGTATTATTTAAACGAGGTAGTGAGAGAAAATTTTGAAACTACAAATTTTCTCTTAGGAGCTAATAGTCAGATTTTAGAAAAAATAAAAACTACGATTAAAGACTTTCAAAAAGATACTCATAGGGAACAATTTTAGCTAAGGTACCCTGTATCAACGATCACAGATAACTGCCGTATTTCATAGTTATATGTATGTACGGAAATGGATTTCACAACGTTTGAATAATATACCCATATTATGACTGACTGTATATGCTAGACGATTGTGCTACAAATAGGTAGACGGAGAATTTAGGAATACCTTGCTCATGTGTTATCTCCATGGTAACAAAACTGTTACAACCCCGTAGCAACAATATCTTCGAACTGTATCATGCCCTATATTCCATATAGGTGTGGTGTACTGTTGTTCGCCTTCAATGTCCGTAAATTCCCAGTTTATATGGTCTCACGCGAGGCTTGTGGACCGGCGGCAATGTCGACAAACACCGCGTGTTATTTAGAATATGCTTGCAGCCAGTTATCTCTGCTCATACGTTCTGCACTACCGCAAAATTCTTCGTAAAATAGTTTTTCGTAGCTACGAGTTAAGGGGATACTTTGTCGTATATTGATGATTAACATAGATTAAACTAGTGGCTCTGTAAGCCGTAGAACTGGCGACTGTCTTTTTATTTTATTTTTTATATTCGAGAAAAGCCATCGCATCAGAAATGAGGCTATCCGCAGCAGAACCAAGGTAACCGATATAGCCCTCCGAATTGCTGGCAGTGAGCGGGACACATTGCACGTAGAACCGATGGCCGTTGGGGCGGAAAGGTTCTCGAGTGGCGACCACGTACCGGAAGGCGCGGCGTGGGTAGGCCCCCCACAAGGTGGACTGATGACCTGGTAAAGGTCGCGGGAGTCCGCTGGATGCGGGTGGCGCAGGACCGGCCATTGTGGCACTCTTTGGGGGAGGCCTATGTCCAGCAGTGGACGTCTTTCGGCTGATATGATGATGATGATGATTCGAGAAACTGAATCGAAAATACAATCTAAGTATGTAATTATTGAACCTATTCACTAAATTTCAAAAGAGGCGGTTAAGAAATGCGACCTATAAAGAGAAAAAAGTAACGCAAAAGAAAAAATAATAACAAAGTTATAAGAGTCCAAAGTTTTAAGAGGGGGTTTATTCAGTCCCGTTTTTGCAAAACGAACCTTCGTAATAAACGATTGCCATTTACTATATAACGCGCGAGATTTGTGAGGTCACGGACGAGTTTTTTGCAATTATTCCATTGACTCTTCACTGTCCCACCTTTATTATGCTTCCATACTTCCCTGGACAATAATATACCTGAAAAATATAATTAAAGTCCTCTATTACGAGAATTGCTAATTTGAAACATACAGGTTTCTCCGTACTGTACGTCCCTGGGGCACAGACCACTCCACAAGGTTCGTTTCAGAGTAACTAACCACGGAACGTAGTTGGTCGGTGAACAAGGAATATAATGTAGTGGCTCGTGAATTTGTGTCAATTGATTTTGAACCTTATTTACAAATACGGCTAAGTATTTATTTCTTACAAATTATTTGTAAGCATAACATACCTAAAGATAAGTATTATTTATTTATGTAACTTCATATTTTTCTTGTTTTTAAACACCTGTATATCGACTCATTATTCTCTTTATACATTTGATAAATGAAATACCAAAAACGAAATACGGATAAATATCGGGAATACAAAAATTCAGAAGAGTAATTTGTCCGAAAGGGCGTTTTCACTCAAATGTGCCACTTTTACTTTTTTCCTCAGAATTTTGTTTTTTTTGGTTTTTCCTGTCCAGCACTATTGATGCCGATAAAGAAAAAAGTCTCCTTTCCATACATTTTTATTTTATTAATATACGCAACCAACTACGCTTTATGCATTAAAACAGATAATAATAAAAAAATCCTACATTGCGGGTATTGGCATCTCTTTAGTAATAATAATAATATGGCGTAGGGATGTGACGGCCCCATCGCCCACCAGGTTTCTGGTGCAATCAGTCAACGTAAGGCAGCTTGTGGCGGGCTGTTAGGGTGTAGCGACCATACGTACCTGAGTGCTCCTGGGGGTGTACTGTGGTCAGGCTGAGCCGATCGGGTGGATGGTTGGATAGACCTCTGGCTTGCCTTAACTGGCTGTCCAGAGTGGAGTCACAAGAGCTGTTGCTCGAGGGTAGATGTGGACACCTAAGTGGCGAGTTGGCTATATGTTTAAAGTCCAGTGCCACCTTTCTACCCCCCCAGCCTCTCTGACTGGTGTTGCCCTAAGGCCATTTTTTAATGTCGCTATTAATAATAGGGGCCCATCTAGCAGTTGGCGAGTCACCGTCTGCCAGAGATACAAAATAAGACAGTTTATTAGGCAGGCGTCCGATGTTTCACCCAATAGCCCAGCCACTAGTCCATCATTTTCACCCAATAACCCGCTTTTTTTCGTTTCCATCAACCAGCAATAGTCCCTATACACCCCAGCGGGTGCTGTCTCTGTGTGCGTCCCATGACACGGGCAGGGACAGCATTCGCCCGGTGTACTCCTTGCATTTTATTAAATTGTCAAAAGGGCCTCTACGTGTTGGTTCAGTTGGTACTTTGTAGGTACGCCTCCCATGCATTTAAACTGCAGAGTACTTGAGTAAGAGGCCAAAGGCTTCAAAAAAAAAATTGTTCTAAAAATTCAAATGTCGAGGAACATTACCCTTGTACTCGGTTTCCACAAGCTGATGCTAGTGATATCGACCTTACGCCTAAAAGCCTTGTGGGAAGGCATATACTATAACAGGGGCCCAATTTCAGAATGTGTATTTGATATAGGTAATACTGAAATAGATATAGGAATCGTATTGCTATATCTATTTCCGTATTCGTATTTCTATCGTATTCTGGATCATGCTCATTTTTATGTAGGTACCTAAGTGCAAATGGGTCCATTAACTATCTCATGTTGTTATTCTGTACCGTTAGCCAAGAGACAAACTGAACGGAGATACTTATAAAAACTGTTGCAACGTGGACTTCTATTCTAACATGCTTAGAAGATGGTACATCAAAAATGGGGTCAAAACTAAACAATAATATCCCACATTTTGTATTTAAATATATTAGAACCATAAAACCATGGCAACAAGTGACAGAAAAAAAAACGGCCAAGTGCGAGTCTGACTCGCACATGAAGGGTTCCGTAAAATAAATTGCGGTTTACGATTTATGACGTATTAAAAAAAAACTACTTACTAGATCTCGTTCAAACCAATTTTCGGTGGAAGTTTGCATGGTAATGTACATCATATATTTATTTTTAGTTTTATCATTCTCTTATTTTAGAAGTTACAGGGGGGGGGGACACATTTTACCACTTTGGAAGTGTCTCTCGCGCAAACTATTCAGTTTAGAAAAAAATGATATTAAAAAACCTCAATATTATTTTTGAAGACCTATCCATAGATACCCCACACGTATGGGTTTGATGAAAAAAAATTTTTTGAGTTTCAGTTCTGAGTATGGGGACCCCTAAAACTTAATGTTTTTTTTCGATTTTGGTGTAAAAATCTTAATGCGGTTCACAGAATACATCTACTTTCCAAGTTTCAACAGTATAGCTCTCATAGTTATCTCATGTAACTATGTATGTCAGTTTAGAAAAAAAATATAATACAAATCTTAACATCATTTTTAAAGACCTATCCATAGATACCCCCCACGTATGGGTTTGATGAAAAATTTTTTTTTGAGTGTGCCCCTAAGATTTTTGTGTGAAAATCATAATGCGGTTTACAGAAAACATCTACTTACCAAGTTTCAACAGTATAGCTCATATAGTTTCGGAAAAAAGTGGCTGTGACATACGGACATACATACAGACAGACAGACAGACAGACAGACATGACGAATCTATAAGGGTTCCGTTTTTTGCCATTTGGCTACGGAACCCTAAAGATTAGATTCATCCAAATATAATTAAATATACAAGTGTTGCAACGGGCCCTTCGGCCGCCTACGAAACCAAAGCTACGTGTAAAGAATTATTTTTCTTGCTACGAAACTAGTTACGTACAAAGTTAATTTTTCTTCCTACGAAACCAGTTACAATTTTTTTCGTATTTAGACAGTAGCGCCTCCTTGATGTTGATGTTCATGTTGTGAAGGGACGCCTGGCCGGAAACAGGCGAGCAATCGACCGCTTGTCGCGGTCATTCAGCCCAATTCCCTTAGTTTGGAGCCTCAGGTTACTGTCCCGGCGGCATTCCCACATCAAACTCTTCAATTCTTCTCGTTTTCCTGCAGAACAGAAGGACATCTTTAAGGTCGATATCCCTCAATTCCCTCTCCTCTAACATATCTTTACCGAATGTGTTAAACCGCGGTGCCGCGTACATAACACAATCCGCTAGTACATGCTTGCTTGTTTCTTCCTGCCCACAGTGTGGGCAAGTAGCGTCGTTACTTATACCTATTATCTTTAAGTGTCTATTCAGAGTATTGTGACCGGTTATGATACCAGTCAGCAGTCTCAGATTACTCTTACCCAGTTTCAGCAGATACCTGGTCCTTTTGTGATTAATGCCTCCTATCATCATCTTTGTCTGTCTAGTATGTAGCGCCTCCTACTTCTGGTCTGTTTGCCCTTTGGGAATCTGAAGCTACCTAACGAACATAACCTGCTTTGTGTTTTGCGATTGTAACTAACAGGTTTCCAACAAGGAAGAAGAATTCTTTGTACGTAACTAGTTTCGTAGCTAGAAAAATAATTCTTCACACGTAACTTGTTACCTAGCGTTGGTTTCGTAGGCGGCAGAAGGGGGAAACGGGCACTGTGATATATCCCGTAGCGTTATACATCAAGTTATCCTATAGCCATGATACGTTTTGCTGTTTGTAGTCTTGACACCTTCCAACAAATCAATTTACCAGTTCATGAAATCTGCCAGTGTCTCAAAGACATAAGCGGCGCAAAACTTTCATAAGATACGTCCTTTTACTACAAAAGATATTCGGTAGGTTTGTCGACTGTACTTCAAGTATAAATTGAAATTCGATATCCCGAGCCGCCGAGGCTGAAGATATGATAACTGGAATCGATTGTGGTTTGCCACTAAATACAAGGTTCTTTGCTAAGAGATCCCGCTATTATAAAACGATTTCTAGGTTTTCAATTTTGTTTTTGCATGCTTGACACGCGATTTTGTCAAATTTCTTTTTTGCCGTAAATGTTTTAAGCATACTTTTTAGTAGAATGTTTATGTAAGCAACACGTCATTTAATTCAGTGTTAAATTTCCGTCGCCAAACCGATTTTTAAATTGGTAAAAGTACGAACGAATCAACTATTACATCTTAAGGATGACTCACGCTAAAGCGGGCCGTCTCCGGCCCGGGCCGTTTTCTAAGAAAAACGCGGCGTTTTTGCGCGGCTGACGTCATACCCAAGCCCAGCCGGGCCACGGCCGAGGCTCAGAAGCGGCTCGGTGTCGGCACGGCCCGGTCGCTCAGCTGTAACACCAACTTTTGACGGCCGTTCTACCGCCAACCGAGGCTCGGAAGCAGCTCGGTCCCAGCCCGGCCCGGGAACGGCCCGGAAACGGCCCGGTTAACTATAACAACGCTCCAATGCCCGTAGCCTGGTCTCGGCTCGGGCACGGCACGGACGGCTCGGACATATACATCAAAAATACGAAGGCTGTTAGCTGTCATATATGAATATGTGAAATATGGTAGTCCATCTAACCTTGCATTTAGTCGGTTTACATTATGTGATACAAGATACAAGATGCCTTCCTCAATTGAAGAACTTGCGAACCCGAATGCCCACAAAGTTGACTTATTTTACTCGAACAATCTATAAATTGATCGCCCAGCGGCGACCTGTGGCGCGCTCACCGTGAAATGACTTAGCGTTTGGCATCGTAAAGGATTACGTCGGCTGGAATGATGTAGATCGAGACAGGCAGACCAAGTCCTCATTTTCTCCATATTATATAATAACAAATAATACTTAAAGATTCCCCATTTTTTGACTTTTATATTTGTATACATATAAATAAATAATTACCTAGCTGGACGCCAAATTTCAATTTTCTAGGTTATCTAGAAGTGGGTTAGGTTTTTGATCTGTCCGTCAGCTAGAAAGTCAGTGAGTGATAAAAATGCCGATTTTCAGACATTAATATCTGAATAACCGTTTTGCCTTTATACGGGGTGTGTCGACGTCAAGCCGAAAACGGATGATAGACCAAGTACGACTTAGTCTATCATCCGTTTTCGGCTTGACGTCGATCTCTGAGACACCCTGTATATGAAATTTTGGGTTCTAGTTAATCTAAGAGTACATACTCGTATAAAAAATTTCATGTTTCTATACTACTCAAAAGAAAATAGGGGCCACTAAGTATTTTTTAATACAGTTGCTCAAAAAGTGGTACTTTTTGTAGCTGCAAATCGTGCGCAAAGTTGTATTTTGCGCACTAGTGCTTTTTACTTTTCCACGTGTATCGAACGACGTTTTTTAATACAGTTGCGAAAAAATAAGAAAAACAACAAGTAAGGAATTTGAAACTTTTATATTATTAATTCTGTAACATCATTGTAATACAGTTGAAAAATAATGAAGTTGTTCAAAAAAATTTTTTTTTGAAATACGGTATTTACTTGTTGTTTTTCTTATTTTTTTTGCAACTGTATTAAAAAACGTCGTTCGATACACGTGCGGAAATGTCATTCTTCACTCGTCCCGAGTCTTACCACTCGCCTACGGCTCGTGGCAAGATATCTCGGCACTCGTGAAGTAATGACATACTTTCAGCACTAGCATCGAAATGTACTATTGATTGCTACGTGAAAAATATAGTAAACAGTAATGTATATTTATTAAAATAACATGTAACAAGGCTTGTGGGCGACAGAATGTAGTTTGTGAAATGTAGGACCTACGGGTCACGAAGAGAAAGGGTGTTGTATAGTATGTGAACGATAAGGCCTACGGGTCACGAAGAGAAAGGACGTGTAACTATAATTCCTTCACATAAGGACGGCAATTGTGCCCAGATTAAGCTCCTAAAGCAAACGGCTCATATAAGAAGCGCGTGATTTATTTAGGACCTAAGTACAATAGGTACAAACGAAGAAAATAGCTTAAAGTAAAGATAAAGGTACCAGGTACCTCCAGTAATTATTTCATAAAGATCGATAGGGGGAGAGCCCCTGATAAATGAGGGAGAGATAGCCAAATTATTTGTAAAGAAACCAACTTGAGACTATATCCAGATCTAGTCCGTCAACAAGGGACATCGGTAACTAGAGTTACATAAAATGTGAAATAAAAATGTACACAACGTATGCATAGAGATTATTGCTTATTATGGTGCAATAATGGTCAAGGTTCAGGTTGATTTCTATGATTGGCTAAAAAGACGGGAGCAAAAGTCAAACTTACGCTACCACGTTAAGGAAAATGTGAAAATTGACGGTCTCACCCGGCCATAGCTTCGTAACCAGATGAGGTACGAAAGCAATTGAGGTATCGTTAGGAAGGTAAGGTAAATGCCCTTACGTATGTATAATCACTTTTGATAATTAATGTTAATTAAAGCCACTAGGGCCTGGCAAAGCCATTTCATGTTACCAAAGTTGATAATTTTACGTAAATATCGACTTTCCCAATTTAAACGGGAAAAGCAGGAAAACTAGTAGATATTGTAATGTATAGCTCAGAAATAGTTCTTTTGAAGGAAAATATGTAAAAACCCTTAAGGTTTCCCTGAAAACCAGGAAAACGTAAAAACTAGCTTTTCCATAGTAAAAGTGGGCGAGGTCTTCAAAATTATATCCCCACCACTTTTAATGCCTTAGGGGTATAAAAGAGGCTATAATCGCCGGATGAAATTGTGTTCGCTCGACTCCAGTTAGAAGCTCCTACTAGTCTCAACAGTGCCTCAAGAAGTCTACAAGTAGTTCAAAGTGCTTAGAAAGTTTAAATTCAGTTTTTTTAAAAAAGTATATAGAATCAGTTTTTTTTAAAGTTTAAATTCGTTAGTTGCAAGTCCGCCTCCACAAAAAGGCAACGTCAGGTCATTGACGGTCGATAGGGTTCTTCGATCCGGATTTAAACCGAGAGGCGCGTACGTCGCTGACGGAACGTTAGCCGAATTTACGGTACCTTGTCAGTTGAGGGTTGGGAAAGACAGGTTTAGCTGCAGGTACGCGACATGGAGTCGCATTTTTGGAAATCGCAGGTCGCTGGTCGGGGTGCCAGGCTCGACCGCGATTCCACTCGGTCTGAAAAGAGGACCCGCAGGGGGAAGAACTCTAAGCGAGGACGCCTAGAGGCCGCTGCTTGCAGCGTCCCACCATCAGGGCTCCGTCATCACGAAGCCCTAGCCAAGCAGAGCGACAGCAACTCATCGAACAAAACGACCTTCAGATCCCTCAACATCTTCGGAGCCCACTGCCGGGCCCCGACACCAGAGCGAGCACCACTGAGGGATCTGGAGGAAGACACGGCGGAACAGCTCCAGAAGGAGATAGAAGAAATCTCTAGTCAGAGAGAGAAGTTGGAACAGGAGGTAGAAAAATTGAAAGCCAGTTGGCGTAGAAGGTTGAAAGTTATAAAGAAGAAATTAATGGAGAACTTCGAGAAAGTTCTAGAAGAAGAAAGGTTCGTAGACCCGCGAGGTCTAAAACCAGCAGATGTACCGTGTGTCCCGTTTCAAGGGCCGGTACCGAGGTACGCAGCACGCGCAGCGACAGCGAGTGAGTCTGCACCTACAAAGCCGTCAAGAAATTCAGAATCCGCCGTGTCATCAACCACGGCTATGGAAGAAGCCGTGGCCTACCATGTTACAACAGTTACAACACCGAGAGGCGCCAATGTCGCAGCCGCCTCCGAAATATCGACCGCCGGAGCGAAGAGGTCAGGTGTAGTCCCGGAGCCCGGGAGCACCACGGTCACCACAGAGATGACCCCCAATTCTTCTAGCAGAAGAGTAGAGTGGGCGGAATGGCGCAGGAGTCGCCTCGCCCACCCGCCGGTCGCAGCGGCCACCACTACACCAGCAGCACCGAGCACTGCTGCGCTTCAGGACCACAAGCACGAGACAGCGAGGAGACTGGTCATTGCACGCCCGCCCGTCGCTTTGGTAGAAGCAGCCTGCAGAAAGGCAAGAGAACGAAGAAAGGAGACAATGAGAGTGAAAGTGTCTATTCCGGTACGAGGGGCAGGCAGCGACAAGGAAAATGCGCCCCCCCAACCCGTACGGAATCCACCACCAAACCGCAGCGGCGGCTGGTGGTAGTAAAGAAAAGTAAGTAGTACAGACAGTGAATGAACATGATAGTGAAAGTGATTAAAAGTGTAATTGATGACAAATCGTACCGTAAGACTTTAATGTAGTCTGTCGCTTACCCTTGCAACCCAGTATGTATCTGCGATACATACCGGCGGGGGCATTGTGGGCGACAGAATGTAGTTTGTGAAATGTAGGACCTACGGGTCACGAAGAGAAAGGGTGTTGTATAGTATGTGAACGATAAGGCCTACGGGTCACGAAGAGAAAGGACGTGTAACTATAATTCCTTCACATAAGGACGGCAATTGTGCCCAGATTAAGCTCCTAAAGCAAACGGCTCATATAAGAAGCGCGTGATTTATTTAGGACCTAAGTACAATAGGTACAAACGAAGAAAATAGCTTAAAGTAAAGATAAAGGTACCAGGTACCTCCAGTAATTATTTCATAAAGATCGATAGGGGGAGAGCCCCTGATAAATGAGGGAGAGATAGCCAAATTATTTGTAAAGAAACCAACTTGAGACTATATCCAGATCTAGTCCGTCAACAAGGGACATCGGTAACTAGAGTTACATAAAATGTGAAATAAAAATGTACACAACGTATGCATAGAGATTATTGCTTATTATGGTGCAATAATGGTCAAGGTTCAGGTTGATTTCTATGATTGGCTAAAAAGACGGGAGCAAAAGTCAAACTTACACTACCACGTTAAGGAAAATGTGAAAATTGACGGTCTCACCCGGCCATAGCTTCGTAACCAGATGAGGTACGAAAGCAATTGAGGTATCGTTAGGAAGGTAAGGTAAATGCCCTTACGTATGTATAATCACTTTTGATAATTAATGTTAATTAAAGCCACTAGGGCCTGGCAAAGCCATTTCATGTTACCAAAGTTGATAATTTTACGTAAATATCGACTTTCCCAATTTAAACGGGAAAAGCAGGAAAACTAGTAGATATTGTAATGTATAGCTCAGAAATAGTTCTTTTGAAGGAAAATATGTAAAAACCCTTAAGGTTTCCCTGAAAACCAGGAAAACGTAAAAACTAGCTTTTCCATAGTAAAAGTGGGCGAGGTCTTCAAAATTATATCCCCACCACTTTTAATGCCTTAGGGGTATAAAAGAGGCTATAATCGCCGGATGAAATTGTGTTCGCTCAGCCCCACCAGTGGGAGCTCCTAGGAAGAAGAAGAAAGGAAGAAGTAGGGAAATTGTGATAGGAAGTAGGAAATTGTGATAGGGAAAGTTTAACCAGTAGTTTGTGTCTCATTATTTTATTATACCGTTTCATTTATTTTTCGCCAAGTATTATTTTATCGTCACCCCCACCCCATCCTTCAACAGTGCAGCTCAGTCTGCGGGATTAGTGCTCCCCTAGAGCACCTGCGCTATCAAAGCGCGTTACGGCCGTTTAAAAACACGCTGAGCGGTTCAACCGCCGCGGTTCACCCGCCGCGGTTGAAACGCGCGGTTCGCCCGCCGCGGTTTTTAAACGCCCCTTGTTAGGTGACTGTGAGGTCGCGAAGGTCAAACCCAGGCCTGTCGCACATCGACCGCGTCGGCGCCACGCGTCGTCCACAAGGCTTTTGTTTTAACTTATGCTAATAACCATTTAATTGTGTAGTCAATTGTTTCACTTATTTCAATTAACATGAAATTAGTCCATTGTCAACAGCAAAAACTAAACAGAAACTCTTTGCAAAACAAAACAAAAACTGACACAAGCTGTTTTTTTTAATGGTTTAGTAACGGGTGTGTCCTCCTCTCCTGTTTTCACACTCCTTAAGCCTTGAATGCATACTCTCGATTACGTTTCTGATATTTTCATCAGGTATCTCTTCCCACGCACGTTTCAGAGCATCCATAAGCTGTTGCTGGTTGTGAACCTCTTGCTCATGCTCCCTTACCCTTCGTTTTAATTGGTCCCACATATGCTCTGTTGGATTTAAATCCGGACTATACGCTGGCCATGGTAGGACACGAATATGGGAGTCATCCAGTACAGTCTGAGTGGCCCGAGCTGTGTGTGGGCGGGCATTGTCATGCATTAACCAGAACCCTGGCCCCACTCTCTATGAGAATGGAATCACATGAGGCCTGATGACTTCATCGATGTACCGTTGTGCAGTTACTGTGCCTTGATTTAAGAAAACCAGCTCAGTTTTGCCTTGTTAGCTAATCCCAGCCCAAACCATCACACTAGGACCTCCAAAGCGGTCAATTTCCTTGATGCAGACATCGGAAAATCTCTCACCCTGTCATCTCCATACTCTAATCCGCCGATCATCACTACAAAGCTTCACTTTACACTCATCTGTGAAGAGCACCATACCCCATTGATTCATGCTCCAATCTGAATGTTCGCGGCAAAAACTTAAACGATTTCCACGCTGAACCCTAGATAAAGAAATTCGTACTACTCGGCGTCTGGACCTTTGCTGGTCTTCATGCAGTCGATTACGTATCGTTTGGTCACTAACACGAGTCCCCGTTGTCAATTGTAGGCGATTCTGTAACTTACGTGCCGTCACAGAGCGCTCTCGACGGGCATGCACTCAATCGGATGTAGCGATCCTCTTGTACCGTAGTCGCTTGCACCCTGCCCGATCCAGGCCTTCTTGCAACACTGCCAGTCTCTTGGAACCGATCCCACACATTTTGGATGGCTCGGCGAGAGAAACCCAACGAAAAAGCTACAGACCGCTGTGAATGACCTTCAGCAATCAATGTAACGGCTCTGGTGGCAGTAATGGTATCCATATGCCTTCGTTGACGTGGCATTATTAACAAAAGATGTTAAAAGAAGCAAAAGATGGACAGAAATAGTTTTTAACAGAATAAAATTGTGATTCCATCTGAAAGGAATTTGACCTGAAACTCGTTTTTTTTATTTGCTTCAATTTCTGGCCAGCTGTAAGACTTAAACACCAGCATTAAAGAGGTTGGATACTGAAGGAGGCCGGACATCTTTAATTAGTCACTTATTAATTAGTTTACATCTAAAAATTTACTCAAAAACAGAAATATGTAAGTGGCCCTTATTTTCTTTTAAGTAGTATATGTTAAATAGATTTTGAGTAATTAAGGAGTCAAAAATAGCTCCAAATGGTTCGTGTAACACACATGGCTGCTTTGTCGCCAGTTCCTTTTGGCTTTGAACTTGGCTGGACATGCTGCTGCGTGTCTAGATAAGTGTTTTAATTCAAAACAGGATTTTAAGACCGTGTTTACGGACAAGCTCGCGAACATGCCCTGTGTTGAGGGCGAGGGACTTGCATTTGTATCGGTCATTGTAGCTGTCAATGCAATGAATCTCCGATAAAACGTTTGTATCTAGCTGCTTAAGAGGGCGTAGTGGCGTGGTCTTATCTCCCTTTCACTGAGCATATGCGTGAGCGAGATGGAAGTGCGTGCTAAAAGCGCGGATATCACGTTTTTTAATGATATGTTTTTGTGCGTACATTTATAAGCAAAATCCTTTTACCAGATTTGAGAACTTATCATTGTACAACTATTAAACCAAAAATCAATGTTAAAGATGGGAGGGTCTTCAAGATCCAACCAAAAAAATCCAAAAGAAGGGTTAGGTTTGAAAAATAAAAGTATCGAGAAAATTATTGCCAATCGTGTTTTCACGTTTAAGAGTGCTCTTCAAAAAAGCGCTCGCTCAGAATTCGGTATTTTGACACGCGTAGTGCGTTTGTGTGTGTAAATACTACTACCACCCACACAAACGTACCTAACCCCCACATGCACAGCGAGATCGCACCAGCCGCGGGTGCCGTCCCTTTCTAGCTATATATAAGTGCGATCGGGATAGAACTAACCGCGGAGCTTGCCGAAGCAAATAGCTGTATAGCGCACCGTTGGAATTCACTCCGTGACCGATATTGATACTTGCACTAAAAAGTGGTAAGTATTACTTCGCTAACATGATGTTCTAGAACATCATGTTAGCGAAGTTAGATAACTTTAATAAAGTAAGTATTTGATTTTTGAGCACAAGTTTTCTATTTGTATTAAAATACTATGATATGACAAAGTATATTTAGTTTCGTTTTTTTAGTATAAAATAAACTAACGAGTTTTAAAGTTGTCAGTAATAAGAATAATAATTTGTTTTACGGATATTAATAGTTTGCATGTTATCTGAGTCTTATTTATATATAGTAATGTAATGAAATTATACCAGTAGACCCACTACTAGGAAATTACTGGGTACTTACGTATTCATTTCTTGAAGAAAATTTTTTTTGTTATGGACAGTAAAAAAAAACTGCCCTTCATAGAAATTGCTATGTCCGTTTCTTACCAAAGGAACTGAAAATTATAAATTATACAAACACAGCTTTTTATCTAGAATGCAATTAATTAATGCGTGATTTTATTCAAAAGCCTAAAACCTCAGATGATAAAAAGGAATAGATA
Source organism: Epinotia brunnichana (assembly GCA_963854355.1). NCBI lineage: Eukaryota > Metazoa > Arthropoda > Insecta > Lepidoptera > Tortricidae > Epinotia > Epinotia brunnichana. The sequence goes on along the minus strand of OY977951.1, from coordinate 25,648,167 downwards.
TGAAACGGGGGCTTGGCGCGTGTCGGTGCGACATGGCCAAATGGGCATGTCACTGTCCACCGCATGTTAGTCGCAATTTGCCGTGAATCTGAAATGTTATTCCACGTTTACTCAAAATGCCGAATTGTAGCGTGGTTACATGCAAAAATAGGAATGAAACTAAAACCTACATGAATGGTGGAGTCACGCACCACATGTGAGTATTAGTATTTTCACTTAAGTCAGTAAAAACTAATATTTTAATAAATAAACGCAACGCCGCATCATTTCTCGGGATCGAACTAACATATCGAACGAAAAAGCATATTTTCGTTCTATGCGTTGTACATTGATCGTTCAATACAGTAAACCACGGCGCAATGTATTAAACCACTATGGATACGGACGATGCTTGAATTTTTTAGTGGTACGGCCGCTGCTTGGCGTCGCAAACTAGAGCGGTGCCAAAGTGCAATTACAATTTACGCGTAATCGATAAAATAGAAGTACGATATCATACTAGTTATTTTATTTCGACTACTTTCGCTATTTTATTTTATTTAATTACTTGTTTTGGTTGGGTGCCTATCTTAAAGGTAACTAATAAGATTAAAAGGCACAAAATGTTTACGGTACCTACTAATAAGATTTTCACTAAGTTGCAGTATGAACGGTAAATAGACATATTAAAATTGTATATACTAGTATATAATTTAGTTGCAAATGGCTTCAGAACAACTTAAAATGTGATATTATTACCAATAATTTTTTCTAAATGAGTATTTTTTTACTTTCATTTCAAATGTGATAATTGAAGAAGAAATCTCGGTTTCTTATTACAGTTTTCCAAAGAATCCGAGTAGGTACTAAAAAAATGGATAGATGCTACCGGCAGAGGTCCTAACTGGTTTCCTGTACAGAGAAGAGTTAATGTGTTCGTAACATTTTCAAGAAAAATGTTTCTAACCACTTAATAAGAGCCGTACACTTTTCGAATATTTGACACCTCGCTTGCTTGAAACCTAGGTGTAAAATGTATGGTAACACATCTTCGCACATCTTTGGTGGATACTCGCCCTTAGCCTTCAATCTCGTAATATGAGTAATGGACATATTATTTCGCGCCAAAATGCGAGTCGGATCGAACTGGTACCTACAGGTCAAAAATATCGATGTGACCAGAGTTTTAAATGTATGTGAACACGAACTTATAAAAAGCCGTTTATGTTACTCTGTAGGTATTCGTCAATATTTTTTACTTTTGCGATTTATGATAAGTTAACAACACGTGTTATTTAAACTTGTAGCTAGAAGTTTAAATACCACCACATAAACTTACCATGCTGTTGAAGTTGTTACCCATCAATATCATAACATAATATTAATTTTAATATCAATGTCGATAAAACATAATTTTAACGTTTGTCGCCCCCCTAGTGTAGTGCGTTTAAGCCAATCACAGCCCTTGTTTGCATGTTGCCGTAGACTCACTGGCAACGCCCGAGTCTTTGTTTTTACACGGTTCAATGTGTGTGCCTGTGGGCGCTGCGGTGGGAGAAAACTGGGGACATCGGTTTTGGTTGAAATTAAGCAGTACGGCACTTCTCCCTTTTTTTATGTTCTGAGCCTAAAACCTATGTCACTTATTAGGATTCCGTACTCAAAGAGTAAAACGGGACCCTATTACTAAGACTCCGCTGTCCGTCTGTCTGTCTGAATGTCTGTCTGTCCTTCTGTCACCAGGCTGTATTTCATGAACCGTGATAGATAGAGATTTTCATAGATGATGTATTTCTGTTGTCGCTATTTATAACAAAAAATACTAAAAAACAGAATACATCTTTTTATTTTTATTTTAGTTTTTATTTGTTTCTTTTTCTTTTACAATCTTACACAAATCGACCTTGCCCCAAACTAAGCAAAGCTTGTACTATGGGTACTAGACGACAATAAACATACTTATATAGATAAATAAATACTTAAATACATAGAAAACATCCATGACTCAGGAACAAATATTTGTGGTCATCACACAAATAAATGCCCTTACCGGGATTCGAACCCGGGACCTCCAGCTTCGTAGGCAGAGTCACTTCCAAGTTACTAACTAGGCTACAGGGGGCTCCTATACAACAAACGTGATTTTAGATATAGATATTTTGCCGTTTTTAGATATAGATAATGGTACGGAACCCTTCGTGCGCGAGTCCGACTCGCACTTGGCCGGTTTTTTTTACATTTATTTCGAAATAAAGAGTGATACTCGGAAACCTGTCGTCATGTATGGATCGGAATGTTGGGCCTTAAAGGTGACGGATGAAAAGAGATTGCATGTAACGGAGATGAGGATGTTAAGATGGATGTGTGGTGTGACGAGGATGGACCGAATAAGAAATGTGTATGTAAGGGGAAGCCTAAAAGTAGCACCTATCGCGGATAAATTGAGGGCCAATCGCCTTGCGTGGTATGGGCACGTAATGCGGAGGGATGAAAGTCATGTGACCAAAAGAGTATTAGGTATGAATGTGGATGGATGTAAAAGACGAGGTAGGCCAAGAAAAAGGTGGATGGACTGTGTGAGAGACGATATGAAGAGAAAAGAAGTGAATGATGATATGACGGCTGACAGAGAAGTATGGAAGAAAAAGACATGCTGCGCCGACCCCAAGTAAATGGGATAAGGGCAAGGAAATGATGACTCGGAAATGTCGAAGGGAAGGTCAATCGTCGAATCCGACTCGGCTGGGCAGCATTCGGGAAGCTACGGCACATCTTTTCGTCCAATATTCCGCAGTGTCTCAAGACGAGAGTCTTTGACCAGTGTGTGTTGCCAGTGATGACATATGGCACGGAAACGTGGTCGCTTACTATAGGCCTCATAAGAAGGCTCAAAGTCACTCAAAGGGCAATGGATAGGGCTATGCTGGGAGTTTCTCTGCGCGATCGCATCAGAAATGAGGCTATCCGCAGCAGAACCAAGGTAACCGATATATCCCTCCGAATTGCTAAACTTAAGTGGCAGTGGGCGGGGCACATTGCACGTAGAACCGATGGCCGTTGGGGTGGAAAGGTTCTTGAGGGCAACCACGTACCGGAAGGCGCAGCGTGGGTAGGCCCCCCGCAAGGTGGACTGATGACCTGGTAAAGGTCGCGGGAGTCCGCTGGATGAGGGTGGCGCAGGACCGGCCATTGTGGCACTCTTTGGGGGAGGCCTATGTCCAGCAGTGGACGTCTTTCGGCTGATATGATGATGATGATGATGATGACTCGGAAATGTAATAAAACCACGTAAAAATCTCCCTTTCCAGTGTAAACCCCCGGTGTGTGTTATTATTATATATAAACGAAAATAATAACTAAATGCAAGGTAGGATCGTGCTGTACTTAACAAACGCCATATAAGCTTGTTTTTTAAAAAGTTTTTTATTCATCTTGTTATTTTCAATAACCCTGCATATTATGTCGCTGGTTCGTGGGTACTTGTACAGACAAATCACACAAACCCAAACAAGATAGGTCTATCTATTTTAGTTTAGGAGTTCCCATGACCACCTTCCATCATCAGATCCTGGAAATCATCCATCACCAAAGTGTTTACCAAGACAAAACAGATGAGCCCAAACTAGATGGGTTTATCTAGTTTAGTTTAGGAGTTCCATGACCACCTTCCAGCTCCATCATCAGACTCTGGAAATCATCCAGCATCCAAGTCTTGCCGTGCCATGACCAAATAAATGAGCCAAAATTCGATGGCTTTATCTTGTTGAGTTTAGGAGTTGCTATGGCCACCTTCCAACTCCATCATCAGACCAGCTCTATGATATTATGGCATTGTCACCGAAGATACTTAATATAAGAAGATAATTGTACCTAATTTGAATATTTCGCCCAAACTAACATACATACATACATACTAACTAATCATAATGGCCGTTGGGGCGGGGAGGTTCTCGAGAGGCGACTACGTACCGGAAACTGCAGCGGACCCTCCACAAGGTGGACTGATAGTAACAAGTAAATAAATTAAATCTATCAAGTATCACGATCACTCGTACAATAATAATTGACTATAGAACGCGTAGTTTAGACAAAAGGATCCAACCCACAAGACATCACCATTGAAATGTATGACTTTTGTTTTAGGTAGAAGGTTCAATTTTAAATGTTACGTATACTGTGGGTTTGAGCCTTTTCGCTACACTACGTCTTATCTGGCAGCTATGCAATTCATAACTTGTCTCGATTAGCCTCACGAATGTATCCCCAGTATAGTTTGACCCCGAGGTTGGTAACAACTATGCCTAGTCGGAGATCAAAATAATATTATTTTATCTGAAGTGTGACCGGTTAGCTTCGTGAATAGCCACAAATAAACACACTACACGTCTGTCTCGGAGGGCTATTCAGCCGGTACTGAGATATATTCCCGCGCGACGGTAAATTTATACTAGTTTTGAATAATTATTTATAAATATAAATTTTGACTAAAGTTATATTTTTCGGACTGGATCTTGTTGGTACAAGCATGAACTTTAATGTTGTGTAAGATTCAATACACAAATAATTCAACAATAATGAGAAAATCCTTGAGTTTTCAGTAAGATTTTGTTGACAAATATGGTGTAATTGAGAACAGTTTACATATATATACGTGCAGAATAAGGAAAATTCGAGGCGGCTAGGAGCAATGGCAACATATTACGCTAGTGAAAATAGAATAAAACAAGTAGGTTCTCATATAACATCATGGAGTATTAGGGGCTCAAACTTATGACTCTGCGCTCTCTTCAGAAAACTACTGTCGGTAATCGGGTATTTTCGGTTAAAGTATTCAGTAATTCGTAAATTGGAGGCGGCTAGGACCAATATGAGGAGTTTACCTATGCAAATAAGTAATCAGGATTTAGAAAAAGCTCTCCGTTTCTTAGAATTACAACGTCAAAAATCCGTCATTCTCGCTTATTCCTAACCAAAAAACGAGCGCCCTCTTAAAAGACTAAAGAAAAACAGTTTAAGATTCATATACTGTAGGGACAGATATGTAATCACTATAGATGTTGAGATCTAGGTCGATAAACATTGGCAAATTTGCATAGGTGGGCTCTTAAACGAATCTTCAATTCAATAATAACGGCCGGCAGCGCACTTGTGTTGAGATTCTTTTGGAGTAGTAGGCTTCCATAGGTGACGGTCTACTTTTGTAGTTTAAAAAAAGCGGCCAAGTGCGAGTCGGACTCGCACATGAAGGGTCCCGTGAAATAAATTGCGGTTTACGATTTATGACGTATTAAAAAAAAACTACTTATTAGATCTCGTTCAAACCAATTTTCGGTGGAAGTTTACATGGTAAATCGTATATTTTTTTTAGTTTTATCATTCTCTTATTTTAGAAGTTACAGGGGGGGGGGCACACATTTTACCACTTTGGAAGTGTCTCTCGCGCAAACTATTCAGTTTAGAAAAAAATTATATTAAAAACCTAAATATCATTTTTGATGTTTGATGAAAAAAATTTTTTTGAGTTTCAGTTCTGAGTATGGGGACCCCTAAAACTTAATGTATTTTTTCGATTTTTGTGTGAAAATCTTAATGCGGTTTACAGAATACATCTTCTTACCAAGTTTCAACAGTATAGCTCTTATAGTTTCGGAAAAAAGTAGCTGTGACATACGGACGGACAGACAGACAGACAGACGGACGGACATGACGAATCTATAAGGGTTCCGTTTTTTGCCATTTGGCTACGGAACCCTAAAAACATGCGGGACGATCGGCGACACGGCCCGCGTCTTGTGTTGTGTTATGTACCTACCATAAATTATGACCTCAGTTTTAACAAGTCTAGTCTCACTTTTAAGAATACCTTTATTTCAACCTCGCATCGCAGCATTCGCAGATTCTTCATTATCTACCAGATAAAGAGAAAAGTTATTTTTCTAGAGCAGGTACAGTATTTTGTCATTCAAATTGAATACTATTAAAATAAAACCCAATAACGTGACTGGGAATTTATGAAACTTCTAGATACAAAATACTTAACAAAACTTAGAACATCTTTAACAAGCTAATGCTCTTAACGTATTACTTCAAAACTCCCGAATCTAAAGCACCGAATTAATTGGACCTTAATAATATTAACTCAAATCATAAAGCAGTCTTTGACTATAATATATTTGAGAGTCTTTGAAAGTTTCCTAAGAAAATATCCAATTATGCTAAGAAGCCAATTTGACGTCGTTGGTTGTTTGCTTGTTTTCAAAGCTAGTTAATTGAAGCTTCAAAGTTTTTAAAGGGGTTTTTTTTTCATTATATCCGGGCTCAAAGGGCCTTTAGTTAATGACGGGGGCAATTTCCGCCGCTAGATGGAGGCGTGATTGTAGCTTTGATCACACGCGTGGCGTGGGTGTGTAGGCGTTACGTAGATTGGCCGGGAATTGTTTTGACATGCTACTTTCATATTGAGTGTTCCAAAATATGTGGTTTTGACGAAACACGGGCTTTAGTAGGTACGAAGGAAGTTTCTCCAACTATTGATTATAATATGATTCCAATTTAGACATTTTGTAATTAGGTTTCAGTTATGTGGTGGGTGAAGCGCACTTCGATTTTATAAAGGTCGTCTAGTAGAAGCAGAGCGCCTAGAAGATATATTAGTAGTTTTGGTGACAAGGGGGCTGGCCATAATGTTTGGTGACTATAGGGCTGGCAATACTTTTTCTCAGAGAATTTAGCAGTGCTGCCCAGCGTGGTAATGTGGCTAGCATTCTAGTTACACTACCCGCTGACAGACGGTGTGAGACATTATTATCTTTAAGTTTCATTTTGTTCTTTTTATGTAATTTTACTGTTTATTGATATTGTTATGATGATATCAATTGTTCTTATTCAATAAGTAATTTATGTAAATATATCAGTTTTGTGTAAAATGTTATTTTAGGGACATACCAATCATAATTCTTCCGTTAAACTTAGTACCTATTACAACCGTTATCCATTTTACATGTAAGCGCTTTGCCTACTTTCTAGAAGACTCTAAGATAAGCAAAAAGGGACCACCTCCTTTTCTCGAAGCACTTCGTCGTATTTATTAATTCAAAAAAAGTATGACCACACTGTGACGGAATTAGACGTTTGAGTAATTCCTTTAATAATTTCCTGTACTCGTGAAGCTTATGGCGTGATTATACAAAACGGGCCTACGGTTGTAATGTTGGTTGTTTTTAATAAAACGATTAACATGAGGGATACACGCGTTTATTATAAAACTTGTTACATTTGGTTTTTTACTTCATGTTCTTGAGTGATAGAGTCAGAAACAGTGTGATAAGAGATAAGTGTGGAATGGATGGAGATATAGTCACGAACATTGAGAAGGGTATTTTAAGGTGGTTTGGGCATGTAGAAAGGGGATGAAAGAAGATTAACGAAGAGAGTGTATATAAAAAGAGTGGAAGGGCAAGTTGGAAGGGGAAGACCTAGGCGAACTTTCTCCGATCAAATTGGAGAAATCTTACAGAAAGGCCAGGTCAAAAGTACCCTAAACCGACGAGCATGTATGAGAAATGTTATGAAAGTGATGTTATGGAGATCCGTGATCTCTGCCTACCCCTCTGGGAAAGAGGCGTGATTATATGTATGTATTTATGTATGTATGTTCTTGAGTCTTCGTGATGGGAAAGAGGGCGAGACGCCATATTGTGTTTCCTTATACAGCCACACAGGTAGCGTTCGGAAACGTGCACTTAATTATAATGTGGCATTCAGATACCAATATACTACAATGGGTCCCTCCGCGTCCAGTACAACAACGCGTTCCGGGTGATGGTGGGGCAGCCGCGCTTCTGTAGCGCATCAGGGATATTTGCAGAAGCGAGAGTGGATTGCCTTTATGCCACGAAACGCAAAAGGGCTGCATCCCTGGTGTGTCGGTTGCGCGCTAGCCCCAACAACATCTTAAGGATGATAGGAGACAGATTGGACTGCCCCTACTTGCTTCATTGTAGTAGATTACACGCGCCGTACTCAGTGAAGCAAGCTGTGTAAAGTTTATTTTTAGTTTTTGTTTATATATTTTATAGTGTATTTACTAACAAAGTCTTTCTAAGGATAAACTAACAAATAATAGATCTTTGTAATCTTAATTAATAAATGAATTGAATTGAATTGCAATTGAATAATGCATAGATACAAGGGTAGTTCGAGCATTTCTAAAGATTCATTCAGTATATATCTCACTTAATAGTGTTGCTTAAAACACGACCTAATCTCAAGTGAATACCGTTTAAATTTCAAGCAAGGATATATATCTCGAAAGTTAACCTAGACGTCGTGCTGAAATACCATATGATTTGTGTTGCTCGGGATTTGAACTTTATGTCTCCGTTGACATGGTTAACTTTGCAAGAGAGTTGTGCGGTTAACAGAGTAACTAGTTTGGAAAATAACGATTTATCAAGTCGTGTGTAGCCCGGTATGTGCCGGCTATTCCCTGGACCAAAACTGCAGTGCGTCGGGCATTGAAAGCGGTTCTTTAAGTAAATTGATCGTGTCGTGTGTTACAGTTATATAGTGGTCATCGGGCCCATTGATTCCAATCATGAATGGATCAATCATTATATCTCATGATATAAATGCAACACGTTAGAAACAAACCAACAATGATGTTCTTGCAAATGTAATTTTAGACAGTGATAGTAACTCAAGTAAAATATAGAATAATTTCTAAGTAAAAATAATTTTAATTTTATACTTAGTCTACGAAAAGACACAGAATTTAGCTTTTGGTTTAAGTTCTAAGAGGCTAACTGGCTAGGATGGTTTTGGCAGCCATAGACAAATATAACGGTGAAGTTCTTGGTCGATGTTCATGGAGCAAAGGCGGTGGCATTGGTTGGCATATCGTTCTTCGAGTGTTCGAAGTGAATTATAATAAAAGAAGGCATATCCCCCCTTCATGTCTCTGTCTTTCAAAATCTCAATTACAGATTTGGAGTATTACAAGAATTACAGAGCTGACAATCCAAACAGTGGAGTAGCATACAAATATGTTAAGCGGTTGGATAGTGATCGGTTGCGCGGTGAGTTGAAAAGCATCAACTGGGCGCCTGCCTTACTTTTAACTAATCCTACGGATATCATGAATTGTATAATAGATAAATTTTCAAATGTGTACAATACATGTTACATAAATGTAAAAATAAAAAACAGTAAAAGAAACATATGTTCTTGGGTAAGCGATAAAATAGTTAAAATGTGCAATAAAAGAGATGAGTTGTTTGCAATATGGAAAAGTGATGAAAGTAACAAAGAAAATAGACTATTGTACAATAAATACAGAAATAAGACTAATAAGCATGTAAACAAAGTTAAAAATCACCATATAATGAAGGAAATAACAGATAATTTTAAAAATACCAAGAAAATATGGCAGTTAATAAACGAAGTAAGTGGAAAATTAGTACAGTCAATAGATAGTATCATTATAAAATTCTTTAATGTGAATGTAAACCTACTACCAAACATATTTGCCAATGATTTCAAAAGTAATGTTAAAAATATTACCCTAAACTGTAAGCAGCCCCTATTGCCAAATAGAACATATTGCAATGTACCAAAGGTTGCAATGAGACTGAGTAAAGCTACAAATGAATCAGTGTTCAATATCATTAAGCAACTGAACGACAGAAAATGTCCCGGAATTGACAAAATACGTACCGCAGACCTTAAATACATTAATGCTAGCATAACACCTGTCATAACTCATCTAATAAATAGCTGTATCTCAACCTCACTGTATCCTGAGCAACTCAAGGTGGGTGTAGTCAGGCCTATATTTAAAAGTGGCTCACACACTGATACCAACAACTACAGGCCCATCACTATTCTACCATGCATAGACAAAATAATTGAGAGGTACCTTGGCAAGGAAATAAATAAGTTCTTAAGGCGCTGTATGCAGCTGCGCATCGAAAAAGTGCCTTTTCCAAACCGATTATTAGTATACTTGTACTATTGCTAGAGATCCAAATTTTTGATATGTATATCTTCAGTTCATTGGCTATGTTTGTGCTTCGTAGAATCACGATTGCTTACAAAAACCTTGATAGATTTTGCCTTTCAAAACAGTGCTTTCTTACCACCAAACTCGAAATATCTCAAAAGTTATTTGGAACATTACAATGAAATTTGTTGTGATAGGTAGCTTTTTGGTAGATCTATCTACCGGCTTCTTAGAATTTCAATATGTTTGATAATTCAATACATTTGGTCATTTGTCTGAAAAACCGGGTGTCCGCGTCGTGCATGCGCGGTGGCGTGTACGATTTAGTACGCCCGTGGCCACTGCCGACGACGGACCTGTGAATGTTTACCTGGCACGCAAATACGCCTTTTTGCAGCAATTATTTCGAGTTATCACGGTAAATAAATATACTTAAAGGAATAGGAAACGCTAATACATGCTGGAGAACACATTCGAAATGATAGAATAACAAATATAAGGTATGCGATATTAACTACAGTAAAGCGTTTCTACATCCGCACCTAAAACGTATTAATAGGTAGCTGGAGCATATTGACAAGATGTCAATAAAAATCTTCAGTTATCCTGAATACGTAGAACTGTTAGGTAGTAAGTAGTCGGGTGTAAATCGGATTCGGACACGAGCACATGGTTGGAGGGGTAATGGTACCAATTATGGACTGTACGAATAATAGATTTATTTATTCATACAGAAATATATCAAAAGCATTTAGGGCTATTGCGCCGGATAGCGACTACCTAGTCTAAAGTCCTAAATGAGTTGGTGAAGTGAAGTATATTTACTTGCTGTTTAGTAGATTCTATTAAAAACGAGTGCGGAAAAAGATCCTGCCACTCCACCGGCAGCAGGCCACGGCCCTTCTTCATCTTCGTCATATACATACATGCATACATACGAGTACGCTACGGCACATCTTTTCGTCCAATATTCCGCAATGTCTCTTATCTTATCTTATCTTATCTAGATGAGGGCCCTTTCGGATGCACTTCGACCCAGTGGGATCTTTTGTGCATTTGCCCTCTCCTTTATACCTGCTCCCAGGCTTGCTCCATCATTTCCACAAAGCGGATGATGCAGTTCGCCGGGAGCACCTTGAATTCCTTTGGTTGCGGGTAACCGTTACCAAAGTAGTTCATTCTTTGTCTGGCATCTGTCTGGTTCACACAATAAGTGTTCCATAGACTCATCCTCCTCGCCACACATTCTACAGTCTAAACTATCACCTTGACCCCGAAGTGACCTGTGAACACCCCAGATATAATTCTGAGTTGCTTCCTACTGGATTTCCAGAGTTTTCTGGTCCAGCCCGAGTCCACTCCTTCTATGAAGAGCTTAGAGTGCCTTAAGCCAGCCTCATTCCTCCACTCGTGTTGGTGTTTGGTTTTGGCGTAGGCTTTAAAGGCCGATATTATGGTCCCCTGCGAGAGTCCCACAAATGGTTCTGGACCTACAAAGTGATTTGTAGAGCCCCCTCTTGCAAGCTCATCTGCTCTTTCGTTGCCGATGAAGCCCTTGTGCCCTGGTATCCAAACTAGTTGCACCGCAGTGTCTCAAGATGTGAGTCTTTGACCAGTGTGTGTTGCCAGTGATGACATTTGGAACGGAAACGTGGTCGCTTACTATAGGCCTCATAAGAAGGCTCAAAGTCACTCAAAAGGCGATGGAGAGGGCTATGCTGGGAGTTTCTCTGCGCGATCGCATCAGAAATGAGGATATCCGCAGCAGAACCACGGTAACCGATATAGCCCTCCGAATCGCTAAACTTAAGTGTGGGCGGGGATTGCACGTAGAACCGATGGCCGTTGGGGTGGAAAGGTTCTCGAGTGGCGACCACGTACCGGAAGGCACGGCGTGGTTAGGCCCCCCACAAGGTGGACTGATGACCTGGTAAAGGTCGCGGGAGTCCACTGGATGCGGGTGGCGCAGGACCGGCCATTGTGACACTCTTTGGGGGAGGCCTATGTCCAGCAGTGGACGTCTTTCGGCTGATATGATGTTGATGATGATACATACGCTCGAAAAACATAAGCTTCCTTCTGAGGCAGTCGGGTACAAACTACTACAGGGTGTTCCCCTATACAGCTGCAAAACTTTGCCAGCTGTTTGTGCACATGATACCCATCACAAAACACTAAAGTATGCCGTTTCACATCTCGCTTTCACAATGCCGCCGCTGCTTCTCTAAATAACTACCAAGAAAGCCTCCCCCGCCACGACCCTTTATAAAAAAGCCCACTTAAGCAAATAAATGTGACGTTATCTAAGTTAACATACCTTTTGTCGGTATGGAGTTATTGATATGACTCACTCACTCACTCACTCATCAACGCACAGACGAAACTACTAAGACTAGAGAGTTGAAATTTACACCAGAACTACCTTTTACAACGTAGGCAACGCTAAGAAGAATTTTTGAAAATTCCACCCCTAATGGGGGTATATAGGGGTGCAAAGTTTGTATGGGGGAAACTTTATTTTTAGAGCTACGGACTCAAATTTTTGCATAAAGATTAATTATTTGAATACAAATTAAGTACTTTCAATTCAATTTATTTTGTTAAACATAGGTTACAACTTTTACAAGTATTGTTGGTATACAAAATATAAGACCTCTATGCTTTACCCACAATGTAGGTTTACAAAATGTTCCTTCAGCCAGCTAAAATATTTATTAAAATAAAAAATAAAAATTTAAATACAGTGATTGGTGTCAAAACACATGTCAAAAACTCTCAAAAAATACTATTACTAAAGAATACTATAACTAAGAAATGTCTGGAATGGAACCATGTTATGTCGTAGGGTCATTTAAGTAATCTTTAATGGTATAATAACACTTTTCAATCAAATATATATATATATATTTTTTTTCCATACATACAATTATCATTACAGGATAGACCCAATGCGATAATTTTGCAAAACAACTTATAACTTATTATTTATAATAACAAATTTTATACAAAGCCATCCTTGTAAATTCACTCAGTGTACAGAAAAACAGATCTAGATCCGTCCCTATGAGGTTCAGAGTGCGCAGCGCGCGCGTCATTGGCGCCTCACGCAGCAGCTGCGTGCGCGCATGCGGTACCGACAGCAGCGGCGGCCGCCGCCGGCGCCCCACACTACGAGGAACGCATATACCTACCCTTTCCAATATCTCCGCATTGTATACCATTCCTCGAATTATTTTAAAGATATAGGTAGCGAGGGCGAGGTCCCTTCTAATTTTAAGTTCTGTATATCCAACCATACCTAAAATAAACAATGTAGGGTACTTTAAGGGATAAAAAGGGTACACACCGTATTGCCTCATATACATATACCTAATATATTTATTTTGTATTCGCTCCAACATGAGAGTGTACTTAGCTTCGTGAGGAGCCCATATTTCCGCATTGCATTCTAGCTGACTCCGCACTAAGGCATTGTACAATGTAGCTATGGCCTTCATATTTGTGAATCCTTTTACCGTCCTTAGCACAAACCCAAGATTTCTGTAAGCTTTTTTACAAATATTAGTAATATGGTTGCGAAAAGATAGCTCCTTGGTAAATTTAACTCCCAGATCTCTCACTTCTGTTACCCTATATGAAGTTAATTGTCTTTTAAATTTATTAATATCCAGTGTTTAATTCGGTCTGGAATTTTATTGAAAATGTTCGGTGCCATTCCCAAGATTCCACCTCTGATTAGCGCTGTGTTGTTGCTACCCTGCAAAGTTTTCAATTTATGTTTGTATTGTTTACGTGTCGGAAATCTGCGGCCTTCTGAAACGTTACTGAACATGCTTGGATTGGTCTTGACAAAAATACCTACTTCTAGGATATACAGTGAAGGCAGTGTTAATATCTTAAGACATTTAAAAAATGGTTCACAACTTTCAACGTTTAGGAAAATTCTGCCCCTAAGGGGCTTAACAAGGGGTGCAAATTTTGTATGGGGGAAACTTTATTATTTTATCAAGAGCCTGAAGAGACTTAATACTTTGTAGAAAGATTACTAATTAAAATTAAAATAAAGTAGGTACTTTCAGTACTTTGGAAAATTCTGCCCCTAAGGGGATTAAAAGGGGGTGCAACATTTGTATGGAGGAAACATGTTTTATTAGCTAGAGACTTTAAACTTTGAATAAAGCTTACTAATTAGAATATAACTTGAAAATTTGTATGGAGGAAACTTTTTTTTTAGCTAGAGACTTGACATTGTATAGAAAGATTATTTATTGACAAATATACAGGTTAATTACTTTCAGTGGTTTGGAAAATTCCACCCGCTAAGAGGGGGATAAAGAGGTGCAATGTTTGTATGGGGGAAACTTTTTTTTAGGTAGAAACTTAAAACTTTGTAGAAAGATTAAGTACCTACTTACCTAAAAGATTTATGCTATTTTTTCTTTCTTATAAAAAATAGCATAAACCCCATTCGGGTAAAAGCCATATATCGCCAGATATTAGGAGAAACGATGGGCACTGGAAGCAACAAACTGGTCAGGGCTGAAAGGCAAATGAAGGAAAGGTAGACGACGAAGACGTTGGACCAATGACATAACTGAGGTCACCGGACCTAACTGGATGCAGTTGGCCAAATACCGAGAAAAATGGCATGAGATCGAGGAGACTTTTACCTTAATTTACATTTGCTTTAAAATATTCAATATAAATCAAACAAAAAAAGACAATTAAAGCTTAATTTAAATTTATATAATTACTTCTGGTTGGAAAATTTGTTGGATTCTTGAATAAAGCATCTTAGAATAACGATTAAAACTAAATATACAAAAAAACGCTATTATAAATTAATGATTTTTGAAACCGTATTTTGCCTGGAGTATAGAGTCAAGTAACAAGTGTAAGGTCAAGGTCCACCGTGGTGTGGCCGCTGGTCGAGGTACCATGGTAGGCAGCACGCGCCGCGCGAGCGCAGTGACATACCACGTTTAGGTATTTAAGAGACAAATTGAAATTGTTCTTTTTATATGATGTTTGGTCAAATTACATTTTTTAATAGACATAGTCATGTACTGAAGAACTTGCTGGTCTTAAAATAACCACCCTGTATAATAAAATGCTCTTCTGACTAACAGTGGTCTAATTATCCAGTTTTTGATCAGTCAGTCATACTTATGTAACATAGGTAATAAAATAATTATGGTAATAATATAATTTGCCAGGAGATAAATAGATAAACATAGTTATTTGTTTATTATTTTTGATGGTTTCTTAAGCGAGCGTTAACCGGCGCTATAACTTTACCAAGAAGTAATCGATTTTATTTCGGTTTAAAAAACTGTAATATATTAGTACAATCCATAATTGGTGACGTTCACCCTTAGGAAGTGAAGATGTACCACCTACTATTATTTTATCAGTTCTACGTATTTGGAAAACGGAAGCACCCACCTAGGAACTAGGAAAATGCTAGGTGGATTGATGATAAAGAAATCTGTACTAACATATCTTTGGAGAGTAGGTGTCCATAATTGATGTCATCATACTACGATGCACTTAAGAACTGTAACTACCTATTATTCCTTATTTTCTAAAATAATAGATTCAAACAAATAAATAAATAATAAATATTTGGGGACAATCTTACACAAATCAACCAAGATTTGAAAAATAAAACAATTATTCAAGATGAAAAACATTTGATCGCATGATCCGCAAAAACGAGCCGAATACGGATGCCAACAGAATAAGGCCGTTAGCGGGGTGCGCGGGACGCGCGTCTCCCACTCCGTCTGCCTCACCTCCGCAAATACCTAAACATCGTCTAATAAGAGCGCCTTAACACAAAACAATATAATTAATCCACACCAATATGGATTTCAAAAAGAAAAAAGTACTTCTCAGCTGTTATTAAACTTTGCGGATATTGTCAATAGTCACCTAAATGAAGGGAACCATGTGTTAGCTGTCTTTATTGATTTTAGCAAGGCTTTTGACACACTGTCTTATCAAACACTTTTTTCTAAGCTAGAACAGAACGGGATACAGGGGCCTTTGCTGAAATGGTTTAGAGACTACCATAAGAACCGCTATATAACAGTTAACATTGATGGGGTGCATAGTGATAGATTTTTGACAGAAGAAGGAACAGCACAAGGGTCTATAATCGGTCCGACCGAGTACCTACTTTACGTGAATGACATGTGTAACATATTCTCTGAATGCACAGTTTTCCAATTTGCTGATGACACTTGCCTGCTAACAGCAAACACAGACATTCTAAAAGCTCAAAGTACCCTACAAAATAACTTTGACAAGTTGAGCAAATGGGCCCACGATGTTGGGCTTGTCATAAACGCCAAAAAAACTAAGCTAATGCATATAACATCTGCACATAAAAAGAGACCCATTACACCATTTCTGTTAGCTCATGATCATGTCTGCATGCATGGGGGGAGTACTGACGGGGCCTGTGGCTGCTCAAAACTTGACCTAGTATCTGAACACACCTACCTTGGAATGATCATAGACAATAGATTAATCTGGAAATATCACATTGACGGAATATGTAAGAAACTAAGAGCCATACTAGCAAGGTTGTCAATTCTAAAATTTAAAATTCCCTACAACACCTTGAGAATGATGTACTTATCTCTTGCTGACTCTATAATTAACTACAGTATCAGCACATATGGATGCACTTATAAAACATATCTAGATAAGATATATACACTACAACTATCCATTCTTAAAACTATAGTGCCTATTAAAATTAAACTCCAATGTAAAAATAATTATAACAACCTATTTGGCTTCTGTAAGGTGCTAAGTATATATGAAAAAATAAATATTCAGATCATATATGATAAATTTAGCCAACTAAAAAACCTAAAAATGAGAACACGTAGTGAAAAACTAAGAAACCTGGCATACTTACCACCTTACATTTTACCTGACTATAAGAATATATATGGTAAATGTACTTCAGATTTCATGTTACCTTATATACTTAACCAACTACCATCAGACATTTTAATCAAAATACAGGGAACAGAGAATCCAAAAGAATGTAAAAAAATGCTAAAAAACATTATATAGACTTTCATAACACCAGCACTGAGGAATAATACTGGTATGGATAAATGTGATAGATAGCAAACTAATAAACTAATATTAATTAGATATTTCTTACAAATAAGCCTAATTGAGGCTTCAGTAAGAACTAAAGAGTATATAAATGTAGTAGAATAAGTTTATAATTTTGAATAAATAAAAGTAAAAAAAAAAAAAAAAAGTTACGTAAATGTGAGGATATTTCCTTTTCTGTCATGTATAGCGGATGAAACACCATTGAAAGCAATTTGCAGTCCAAAATCCAAATTAATTTCCTTCTACGGCTCACCTCTACCATAGATCTGATACCAATTTTAACCCCCGACATTTGCATCATTTCTTTTGCGAGTGTTGTTAAAAGTTTTACATGTTTAAAGAAAGAAAGAAAGATTCATTTATTCACAAACACCCAAGACAAATATATTAAACAATAAAATAAACAAGACATATAAAACATAAAACAAGTTTAGGTATATGCGTGTCTGTCTGTGATAATGTAACAGATGAAACGGTTAGAGAGCGATTTTTTATCGAAACTTGTCCGTCGAGATTTACTTAGCTATGTTTGTTTTGTAGGTGGTGTTTTAATTATTTAAATGATTAATAATTAACCTCTCACTTGTCCTCAGGTGGTCGAAGACTGGAAGTTCATGTCCATGGTTCTGGACCGGTTCTTCCTCTGGCTGTTCACCATCGCCTGCTTCGTGGGGACCTTCGGCATCATCTTCCAATCCCCTTCGCTCTACGACACGAGGGTACCCGTGGACCAGCAACTGTCTTCCATACCTATGAGGAAGAGCAACTTCTTCTATCCGAAGGGCATTGAGACTATTGGGATTGTTAGTTAAATGCCTTTTTTGGATTCAGTAGCAGGAGATAACTAGCGAACGTACATGAGTGTGCCAAATTTCAGCTCGGGTACTGAGAAGTGGATGAATAAAACGGGATTTTAAATTTTGAAGGTCAGTTTACTTATCTACATACGAGCCGAATACCTTCGATATTCATAATTTCATTAGCCATAATGCTAGTGTTTGCCATAATCATCATTTGCCATAAAAGATACTTTCTCTTTTTTCTTCTTCAGGACAAATTATATAAACTTTGTGTAGAACCCTGAGATTAGGTTTGTTTTATAAAAATCCTGAAAAGGTGTCAGTCTCTGGAATAACTAATTAGGGTAAATAATGATTATGGCAAACGTTACATTTATGGCAAATTAAATTATGCATTAGTAACCCAACGAACAGTGAAGGTTAAAAAATGTTCGTAAACAAAATTTCAAAATCGTTGTTATACAGTCCTTCAACCAACTTCAACTGTCCTGTACTGCTTAGGGAGCAAAGAACCATGGACGTATCAGGCTACCTTCCGTTAGCTCGTTATTTAAAAAAAAATGTTTGTCCTGCAACGCGGCCTGCTTCAAATATGTTGAGGGATGGCCACCGAGGGGAAATTTATGTAACAAACCATCAGCTTGCTGTGTACTTAACGATTTCCATTCAATCCTTCTCTCTTTAATCTTCTGAGTTGAATTGTCGTATCGTTTCACATAGCCTACTTCTTTTCTTCTACTAGACTAAGCTGCAACGATCCTCGAAGTAATTAAATTGTTAAGTCAACGTTGTTAAAAAAACAAGTAGGTTCCTTTAATAAGTATTTTTAGTCAAGTAAGTACTAATAAGTACAAACAATTTACAAATACAAATACTTTATTAATAACACCAAGTTTAGTAACACGTGTCAGATTTTTTACAAACGCATATTTAATACGTTGGTACATTGTACATCATAGAAGACTGTGTGCAATGATTAACCCTAGTATCACCTGATGGTAAATGACGCTAGCACGGATCACGAGACGTCCCGCGAGCTGTGTCTCGGCGACAAGTGTAAGGCCTGAGTGGACGCTCGGTGCGGAGCGTTCGGCAGGGCGTGCAGTGGGGCGGGCGAGCGTGCATTCGCTTTGTGCAGCGTCTACTCAGGACACCAGTATGGGTTTCATTTGTTTAGCATGCACGCCGCACGCCCCGCTCCCCCGCACGCCCGATTTGAGCGTCCACTCAGGCCTTAAAGTCGCCGTCAATAGAACTTGCAAACTATGTAAACAAACAATGTATTGGAATTGACATTTGAAATGTTAGTTTACACTTAGACTTGAGGTGTGGTGTGGTGTGATGGTCCTGTCACGGTCGCCATGAGGTGGCTACGTGTGGAGGATTCAATGATAGACATGAACGTTGCGTAGTAAGGTCCGTTTGATACTAACCAGCACTGTCCTAGCATCTATATTACATACTATACTTATATCTAACAGTTACCACACCTCAGACTATTCGTTTGTTTCTAAGCGTTCTAATTAGAAAAAAAAACGGATGGCCGTTCTGTGATAGCCGTGCAGGGCCTAAGGTGAAGCTCAGTGGTTCGGTTATAGCCTCTTTTTTCATGCTTTGAAGGCAGTCGTTTGTTCCATCCCTTCTGAATCGTTTTATGTGAAATTTAATGTAGGTACTAATGTAATAACTCTTTCAAATGTAGTGAGAAAGTTATCTAAGAGCTAAGTAAGATGATAATATTTATTATAATTAAAATTGATAATTAGAGTACTAGAACCTATCGTTAACTAAAAGTATTGTTTTTGTAATATTAAAGATTTTTAAGAATTCATTTAATGGCTGTGAATTTATTTGTTAAAATATTTTATATCTATTAGAGAATATAAGAGCCAAGTTGGATAAGCACCACATATGTAGCCAATGTATATGTGAGGACGCACAATAAAAATATCTTAATAAATAAAATTGTTTATTTTATTTCGTCACTAAACGTTAACAGAAATTTATTTCCATTAATTTTTAACAAGGATTTTCTTAAGCTACATGTATAAATAACATTTTATTTGGTAACGTGTAATAATGAGATGTAAATGAAATGAGATGGAGATGAAATCAATTAAATGAAATCAGCATCAAGATGCTGATTTCATGAACCAAGGTTCATGGTTGCAATGTAACGCGAAATAAAGTCTTACAGCATGAACCCAACGTGACAGACTTTAAAAATTCTGGGCCGTTTGGTACTCTGTCAGTCCTGGTACAGAATTCTGCTAGCCATCAGGCTAGGGCAGGTATTTAGTAGTGGGTCAGAGTGTAGTGTGCGCTACGCCACACACATTCTTAAATGAGCAAAGTATGTACAATAATGAAGTAGTAGGTACTACTATTTAATTACGAAAAAGGCCTTACGACTCTGCCACGAATTTGAGAGGCGGTGGCAGTGGTGTTACGTCGCCATAAGTAGGAGAGAGTGGAGGCATACAGTGAAGGTTAATGTGCAAGCCTTCGAAGAACGAAGACGTAACGAACTCGACGATAAGCGCGAGGAGTTTAAGGCTCGACCACCTGTGGCCATCCACTACAATTTTGTCGGAGGGGTGCTGACCTGTAGGGAATGTGGTCGCACATTCTCTGCAAATATAGGCTACGTCAGTGACCTGAGAGCTCACGAACGACGCTCCATATAGCCATAACCCCGTGCCCGTGGTCAAAATCGGCCAGGATGATGATGAGGAGAGAGTGATCGGAGCGTGGTCTTTTGCTCCCACGCATGGCGTGGCGATGGCGCTGCCACTGCGGCCGCCGCTGGAAGGCGTAGCAAAAGCCTTAGTTTTTTCTTCGAATTCCGTGTGGTAGAAAATAGGGTTGAAATTCTTTTGTTTCAAAAACAACTCTGTACAACTGCATCTCTGTACCAATGGAAAATAGGTACTTTCAGTAGGCCCATGGGCTTTACGAGTTTAAGGGTCGCCAGGACGCTCGGCTCTGCATACAAACGTGCCGTTTTAGGATGAGAACCAAACTACGCCTATGTGGATAGTCGACCGCACAGGGGACCCTTAAAGCAAGCATGGTCAGTGTCTGTACTCCACAAGTCTAGTGATCAAATCAAACACGCTGAAGGGACAGAGGTCGAGGTACTTGTCGCAGTCTCCGTGCTGGCCGTCCAGCTCTGCTTGGTAGTAGTCATCGGAGAGACCCTCTTCGCGGGACGTTGATGGGCTGGAACATGGTAAGTATATTTTCAAATAAGAATAAAATTGGACAGTAATTAACAACTTGAAAAAGTTGAAAAGCACCCAACATTTTCATTTCAAAGTTCAATATCTCAAAACTGGCTTAACTGATTTTGTTAAATCGTAGCTAAGAACCATCTTTATCACGCCAGTTTCCGGATTTAAAAAACCCATAAAAGTCGGTCGATTCGTTTAGGAGCTACAATGCCACAGACAGACACACAGATACACATACACGTCAAACTTTTTGCGTCGGGGGTTAAAAAATAGGCCAAAGTGAACATGGGCAAAAATCTTAGTAACACAAAAATAAGGTAGATAATTTTAAATGGTCCAAGTGGTATCATAGGCTAGGTCATTGGTCAGAAAGCAGACTATCCGCTCTTAGATAAGAAAGACCAAATTACAATTTTGCACTCGACGGTTATATCTTAAACTTAACACTTTTACTGCCAGGAATAGTTTTTTGAACTCGTATCCTTATTAACGCCTAACGGCAGGCAATACAAGTATATACTAGGTCAAATCTGGTGTGGGCAATATTATATGTACTAGATGTGCAACGAATCAGGCGAGATGGAAAGTAATCGGTAGGCGGGAGTCATCCTGTACCTGCCCAGTGATGATAACGGGTTAGTAATGAAATCTATAAATTGTATTTGCCGTAAATGCAAACTACTTATGCTATTGTACGTTTTTCAGGACCCTCATTACAAAGTATAACCATTGAAATCTTCCTAAAAAGGTTACGGTTTCAGAGAAAATTACTTTTATGGCACATGACGAGCATGGAAAACACTAGTGTCATAGGAAATTATATTATGGATGTGAAAGATATCAGGATGACCACAACTGATGCCATGAGCAAAACATGAACAAGAGTAGTGTTAAGGTTACATAGTGATGTAACTGGTGACCGAAGAGCTGGCGGCTTTCTCGCGTAACGCATCAGCGTTGATTGCAATTTAGCGAGGTAATGCCGCCAGCATCCTTGGTTCAATGTCTCGAGGGCATTTTTTTAATTTAACTTAGTTTTAATTAGATTCAGTTAATGTTAATTATCATCTTGTATATCCCTTAGAAAATAAATGTGTAGGTACATACGTAAAAATTATATGCATAATATGCCCAAGTAGGCCGTTGTGGTGTAGAGGCGTTTCGGCAGCCTCACAGATGTTGCGCAGCATGCATTCTCTGCCTTTCATTCCGTGCCTGAAAAGAATAATGATTTACGAGTAAGTATATGTGATATTTTCTAGGTGAAAGGCGCTGCTTGAGTAAGGCGGGTCTACAAGCTGGACTGGTACCCTGGGAAATGTCCCGAAGTCCTGCTGAATGCGGGTGGCGTAGGACCGATCATGGTGGCACTCTTTGGGAGAGGCCTATGTCCAGCAGTGTAGACGTCTTTCGGCTCATATGATGATGACGATAATGACGAAGAATAGCTATTTTTAATTTGGCGTTAAATATTTCATTTCATTTATTCCTTTAAAAAACGTAGTTTTACATGTCAATTATTGAATTGTACTTGGCTTGAATCTTTGAGATGAAGTCAAATCCACTCCAACCAAGATTTCAAATTTGTCAATATGTTAAGCTGGGCATTCACGATCAATGTCAAAACTGTAGCGTTTAATTATAGTTTGCACGGCCCGTTGGATATCCGCATGGATGACTATAAGCCAATGTGACGCGCCAACCAAATCAAACGGTCATGGATTTCAAAATAAGAAGTAAAAATTGGTCAAGTACGAGTCTGACTCGCGCACCGAGGGTTCCGTACAAACTTTCATACACCATACCCGTCATGTCAGGACCCCATTCATTCTTGAACAATGTTAAACAGCTCATAGTAGAAGTTGCTGTTGCAAAGCGCCTTCTGCATTTTGGTACTAACAACTTACAACCTTAGTATAATTGTTTATCAGCGATAGCTTTTTATCATGCGTACCGATTTTTATATTTTATTTTAAAGAAAGTACTTTAAAGATAATCTGATAGGAAGATATAAATAACATACAAACGTAAGTAAATTACAAATTTAATTAAGAAATTATTTTTGATAAATAAAAAAAAATACGCTAGATAGAGAAATTGTTTTATTTTTTCTGTTTTATTTATGTTACTTTTGTCAAAGCGGACCCCGGGCTCCTTTAGGGGCACAAAAGTCAAAAGTCAAAATATTTTATTCAAAATAGATTCATACAGAACACTTTTTGAAGGTCAAAGTATATTTTCTTAAAGTTCGAAAGGGTAATTATAGTTGTTAATATAAAAATGTCAAATATCACTAGTTTACATGTTTACATGTCAATATGTTATAAGTAGGTCAAAGTTCATTTACATTTACAATTAGGCACATGTTAACTTACAAACATGAATTCTGTTTTCACAATGTCAAAAATAGAATAAAAAATATTATTAGAACTAGGGAAAAATATATGTCAGGATTATATAAAACAAATTAAAAATTAGATTATGTCAGATTGTCAGTACACAGAGAGAAAATAATAATAATAAAAATCATTTAAAGGCGTCTTTGTCATTTATAAAGTCGCTTATCGTGTAATAGGCCTTACTAACTAAATGGCTTTTTATTACACAAACGGGAATAACGCTAGGAGGATGATTTATGTCACTTTTAATCATATGTGACCGTTTGATTTCTATAACTTCGGTGATAAGGGGGGGGGGGGGGGGTGGTATTTTTTTCCTACATTTTCCTTAATTAATCTAAATTGAACCACTGTAGAAAAAAATAAAAACGGGTTTAAAAAGTGCAACTAAAGCCCTTTCGTATGATTAGTGATTACTAAACTTTGATTTTTAACCCCCCTCATATTCGTCATTTACACAGAAAATAAAAATGTATAGTGAATTTTTAATTTTCCATACACGTGTCTTAACCCTCTTAACAGTTGTTCCAAATTTCGAATTGATAGCTTAAGTAGTTCCTGAGATATCGTTGTGACAGACGGACAGACCGCATCATAAGGGTCCCTTTTTTACCATTTTGGTACGGAACCCTAAAACGAAGGAGAAGATGGAATGGAACAATATTACTGTCCGTCCATTTGTCCCAGAGATAATAGGCGTGCTAGTGGATATTGAAACAACCACGATAAGTATCATAATTATGTGTTCAGGAAACTGGAAACTAGAAAAACTCACTCTTTAAATCTGGCTTCCAACACCGTATACGCTAATTCTCTGGTTATACTTCTGCTATGCCTGGAGCTGATTACCTGAAACATTTTTAAGTACTTAACAAAACCTTTTTTTTTTCCTACCTATTAAAACAGTACAGTTAGAGAACAGCAGAATGAGAGCAGATGTCATATTGCTCATATTTGGTCTGTTAGGGGTGTGTTGTTGCGTTTCTAGTCTAGACTTCCAAATTATGAGCATTTGCCAGAGTATCTGAGAATGCGCTGTGTGGAGACGCTGAAAAAGAGAGAACCTGCAACTCTCTTGCTAGTAACACGGTGAATCTTCAAATAAATAAAGGGTTGGATGTGTAAGACGCATACGTAATGTCCTGTGGAATTTATGGTTATTCAGACTGAACGCTTTGATCATCAGCTTTGAACATCATCATGATCCAAAAAGGTATTTATGTGACTCCTGGCCATAAGGCGGCTATTAACACTCGGTACACCTGGCCGGGGGAGACGTTAAAATGTTGTACTCACAACGGGTGGTAAAAAAGAATGCCTCAGATCCGACAGAAGTTTTTGGCTCGGGCGACAAATATCTGCCATCTGGGGCAGTCTATGTTTTATCGTCCTCAGTGGGTAATAAACAACTATTGGGAATCGATTCTCACCGGTAGATTAGGGAACAGCACTTCGTCAATCTCTGTGATGTTGGTGACCACACTGTAGTTGGATTCGAAGTTGTAGGACACAAACACGTTCTTATCCGGGATGTCGATGGGCACGGCGATCGCCAGGAAAGTCTGCAATTAGATAATTTCATGTTTCGCCATCATTTTCATCATATTGTTTCAATATTGTTTGTGCAGACAAGTATGAGCAAAAGAAGCAACAAAGGCTGCCCGTGGTTAGTACTGCCATTCTTATTGTAAACGCAGTACTTGCAAAATTGCGGTTTCGAGATAAACGCGGTAAACATATTTTGTGATATCTATACAACAAATCTATGTGGTATAACGTTTAAAGTATACTGAAAAATAGTGAAAAAAATCAAGCTTTCTATTGACATATTTTTTTCTTTACTTTACTGCCTTATTTGAATAAAATGCGCAGTACTGCATTTTCATCAACTATCTGGGCTTGTGGGTGTTACAGTATTACTACGACACAGTTACAGTATAAGACTAAATGCAGTATTTGTGTTTATTACTGCAAAATCACCTAGCACGTGTTCAATACTGCGTTTCTAGTTCGCAATCATGCCCAATTTTCATGCATGGTACTAGTTAAAAGTGTTGTTAAGATTTAACTTCTGGCTATTTTAAGTGACGAAGAGACGTACTCGTAATAAAACAGATTTTAGGTAAGTATTAGAATAAATGTTTTATTATCGAAATAACTGAACTTAAAAATACCTACTTGAAGTAAATGTAGCCAACTTCCAAAATCTATTGGTCTACGTCGACGCTCTGATTTGCTAGCACGAAACCGTACACTGTACCGTGCGGCTTCGACGCATGCGAAGATTTTTGTTACTCTCGCTACTCTTAAACGCAGCACAAGTAGAATGCTGCGTTTGGCTTTAGTAAGTATTCGTTGCAAAAAAGTTTATGCCTAATGTATCTGCAGTAAACGTAGCAAGTACTGCACAAACTTCTAGCACATGCTGAATGCTGCAGATCTTGTTAGCAAAAGTAATCTTTTTATGCAAGAACTGCGTTTTTAGTTAGATAAAAAACATGTTTACAAAAAAAATTATAATAATTTTTTTATGTATATATTAGGCTCTTGAGTTGTCATTTTTGCAAAAAAGTGAAAACCCAAAAATGACGATTACTGCATTTGCGATTATCAGGGCAGCAGTAATTAGATGGGTTACGAGTAGTTGCTGAGTGCTTCCATGCTTTATGGATGGAGCCTATTTAATTTCTGTACAAATTCACTGGAATATTAAGAGTTTTAGATATATTTAACTCGTGAATGAGGGACGAACTTAACTTTTCCGCTGGAAAATGGTTTTCCTCATATATTAGCATAGGTCACGGTCAGTTTACGAACTACAAATAAGTTTATAATCGAAGGGAGTATTTGATTTTAATTTCAACTTGATACGCGTACTTGATAAAAAAATGGCAGATAGACAACCGAGTGAGGCAAGGGTTTTTTTTTTTAATTTGAAGCAAGGAATTAAATATAAAAATAGACTTACCCCGTAAAGACTAGTCGGTGGAAATATCAAAGCTCGTTTTTGAATATCTCCACGAGCACTGGAGCAAATCAAACCCCTAAAAACAAGAAAAAAACTTAATTCATTGCACTACAGAATTTAAATGATTCATGAAGAGCAAATTTGCCGAGAACTTATGCACCACATAATGAACTAACCAGAACAAAATTATCCTTAACCAACGCATTTTTACGTTGTTTTCTACAGAATTACAATAGAACTAACTATAACTGACGCTGCATATACGACACTAACAGGTTTTAGACGTTGTCCATCCCAAATGTGTCACACCGTTGGACAATTACCTAGGATGTGTTAACTAGAGACGTTACACTTAGAATGTGGACCGACAGGGTTCAGTGCATTACCAGTTTTAGATGGTTCAAATTGATACATCTAGTTCACACAGATACACACACAGTTACAATCTGTGAAGTACTTCCGAATTTGAAGAGTGTCTGTCTTCTGACTTCAACAATTTGAATTTTTTCAATACAAAAGCATGAGTGACATATCGAAGTTACTTAAGTATTTATACATATGTACATAGAAAACCAAAATCACGATATGTGTGCCTTTACATTTTTATGGAGTTCCATAAATTCTTTACGTATCATGCACAAAGCTAATAAAATTATATTACCTGTATAAAAATCCTGGTCGATAATTATCGCTTATTAATTATCATACATTATTAGCCCATGACCATGAATTGAAAACCTCCTTCTTCTATTGAAGGCGTTACCAGTTAAATTATCAATCAATAAGGAAGTATTGCAACCTTTGGCACGACTGACATTGAACTTCAAGTTAAGACCACCCAAGCCCCACCCCATTAATTGAAAATGAATAAAGTTCTTTCCAAAAATAGCCACTGTCCTAAAACTAAGACGAACAATAAAATTCCACCCATATCACTTTCCGCTCTAATGCCCAAAAACCAAGATAACATTACCATTCCGAAAACCCTCTTCTCCCTATTCCAATCACAATTCCTTTCACACAAGAACCAGGGCGAAATTTATTTGACAAAACCGACGGTAAATTTATGTTGGCGGAGGCTCACAAATTGGCTTTATGTCGTCTTGACAGATGTAATCTCTGAATTTACGTAATTTACGTGACAAAAGGTTCTTGGTGTCATTAGGCTGCATGTACATGTGCTTACATGACATTAGTGAGAGCGACGCGTTAATATGACGTGAAGCCGTGTAAATAAATAAACGTTTGATTCAGTAGCGTGGAGTGGCGGGTTGTATTTTGGTTTGAAATCGGCATTTTTGTCTAAAACAATGATGTTATATCATACAAAAAATGTGGACCCATTAAGAATGTTATTAAACGGTCACCAAGAACGCTTGGCTCTCCACACAAACGCAGTTTGGTTTTCGTTTTATGATAATGAGAACCAAACTACGTTGTATGGAGAGCATACTTGAGTCGAGCTGTCCTCTTTTGTCAACATTTTCTTTATAATTTCTAGTACAATATTCAGAGATTCTTTAAAAATAAGTAAGTTTAAAGGATGACTCAGAAGAACGGGCCGCGTCCGGCCCGGGGAAGTTTTTTAAGAAAAGCGACGGCGTTTTGCGCAGCTGAGCCATACCCAAGCCCGGCCAAGCTGTGCTGACACCGAGCCGCTTCCGAGCCTCGACCGTGGCTCAGCCGGGCTTGGGTATGGCTCGGCCGCGAAAAACGCCGACGTTTGTAAGAAAACGGTCTGAGCCGGAAACGGCCCGTTCTAGCGTGAGTCATCCTTAACCGAACCTTTATAACTAACTAAAGCTTACTTTACTAAAAATATAGAAGACGAAAGAGGAAAGTTAAAAGTATACCTTAATTGACATATTTAATTGATACAAACTATTCTGTATCCAATAAGTTTTCTTGTTAATACATTCAACTTAACCAATTCCCATTCTTTTTGACCCAGTGCAGTACAGTCGTCTTCGCAAGGTTAGCACGTCGTTCGTGGGGAACTGTATACGTTTTTACAATAAAATACCTACCGAAATTGTTAATTTGCCGTTAAGTAAATTAAAATCTCATATTAAAAATTATTTGCTAAGCAAGGCGTATTATAATGTCAACGATTTCATAAACGACAAAAATGCTTTTAAGCCAGTAGCAGTCAAATTCTATTAGAATTAATATACCTTCGAGTATGATTGTCTTGGCGTATTACCTTTGTAATTATTATAAGTACCGGAAATAGCTGTTCCGTTTTATGTAACATGAGAGCATGTAATGCTTTTTCTCGCCGAACAAGTCGCTTTAATCTTTGCTATTATCAATGTCCAGTGTGGCTTGAAAATGTCATGCTCGCTTAAAGGGCTTTGCTTACGGTGGCGTCGTTGATCGTCGCCACCTTCCCTAACATATGGTTGAGGGAGGCGATGGCTGAGATATGCGTCATACTCGTGATCGGGTGCTGTTTGTGGAGTCCGGTCTGTTCATGCTTGCAAGGGCATAGTAACTACCTAAATACTAGTGTTATTATCATTATTTTGACGAGAGACATCATTCTGTTCTTGACACGTTTTATTGTTATTGACCCTGTGCATCTCTGACAATATTACGTTAATGATCCTTTTTTTCTGTTTTAACGCTTAGAGACAGTATAGATCTCTATAAGAACATTAGAATAATTATTAATTGTATTTGGACGCTCAGAGACCTTATACATCTCTGGGGTACCAAATTAATATCATAAACTAATTGTTCATTCTGATACAGACCTTATATCGAATGTAATTGATAATATTTTACAATTTTGGATTTTTTTATTTTTCATTTAGTGACATTTAGTTTGTTAACCGTTTAGGTACAGTCGCCATCACATACATCGGAGCAAACAAGCAGCTCACAAACATCGGAACACACCTCTATTTTCAAGGCATTAGGGTGCATGTGCCGATATTTTTGAACACCTATAGTGTACCTATGTATGTGATGGCGACTGTACTAATTGGTTAAAACCTGCAATTTTAAAATGATTATTGTGTAAGATTATTAATATTATATTGTAGAATACCATTTGACATGTAAAATTGCCCTTGTGGCCTATTTGCAGTATAAATAATTGTTCCGAAACGTTCAAAAATCTAATGTTTTTGATCCTCATTCTTGCCTATTTAATAATTATAATTTATATGCACATTTTTGAATAAAATGTTCAATATATGTTTAATAATTGGTCACATATTTGTTGTGTATAGACAATACATTTTTCATATGGCAATGTTTGGAATTAAAAAGGTAGACAAAAAAAACTAGACGTACAACTTACCTTACAACCAAAGAGTATACAATCACTACGTTTTACAACGACTAAAACACATGTCACGTTTCTGTAATTCTCCACTTCGGATTAAAACCAGCAATTCTACAGTCCACTTTTTTATTTAACATCCTACGGACCTGCGAAGATTTTACATGGTCCTTACGAAGCCTCTGAAGTGGGCGAAAGCAGGACTGTGAGCAAAGTCGAGCTTCTTCAATTCAACGGACTTTCATCAGCGAAGCCGTGGGTCATCCAGGTTGGCGCAGGGCACATCCAGCTACGTGACATTGCAGTGCCAACACTCGTCGAGTCCCATCAGTCAGGATATTCAGCGACGGGTGAAGCAGGCCACGACACACGAAGCATCCCATAGCAGAGGGATATCCAGCCGTAACCAGCAGCCAGTTACGGTAGCCCATCCAGCACCAATCACACGAAGAAGCAAGCATCCAACGGGAATCGAGGCACAATATCCAGACAATTGAACCATTGAAGCACTCAGCCGACGAAATAAGCATCCATCAGATAAGGACAAAGGACAAAATTGTGAGATCGTTCCTATATTTCCTTTATTTCACATTATTCACATCATTCTGTAGTTGCTTCACATCCATTTCCATTTACTTCATCCATTGGTTCAACGCAAATTCATAATTTAGGCATTATATGACAGCCTAAAGTCAATATTCATCTAGTGCAGTAATAGATAATTTTCATTGCAATCGTCTAATCAGTAGTAAGATATTCATTCGTATTTGTTATCATAATCCATATTTGCACATAAAATACACCTCATTAGCCGTTTTATTCACAAAGGTAACTCTAAATTACACAGATTACACTTGCCACTTAGTCTCAGTACCTAACAACTATTCATTAACAACAAAAGTAAGAATTCAGGACTTAAATAGTCAAATATCTAATTTTACAATACATTTTTACGGATCAAAGACCTTTTTCTACCAAGTTCAATAGCTAACTACCGTTTTCTCACGATTAACAGGTAAACAAAGTGATTAAGGAGTCTGCGATTATCGCATTCAGTACCTACGGTCGGCCGCCGCCTGCATTAAATACAGCGCCTAATCAATCTAAATAGCACTTTCAACGATCGGCATAATATTTTTGCTCAGAACATTTCTTCAGGGTTTATAATTAATTGTACAATATTTTCACATTGCTATAATTTTACATTAGGTGCATATTAATTCACATAGTTGCATTTATTTCATTCATCATGACCACTGAGCAAGACCTTAAAAGGCTTAATTACAAACGTGGTGCTGTTAAGGGCAAGCTTACAGCGTTCCAGAAATTTATAGAAAATGCAACAGCAATGCCCCAACTTAGCGAAATACGACTTGCCGAACTTCAGTTACGCTTTGACAAGATTGCACCTATATTCGACGAATTTGATGCGTTACAGACCGACATAGAAATGCTGTCTGGGGCAGCAATTGGGGACGACATCGGAGAGGAGCGTCAGCTTTTTGAGGATGTCTACTACGCGAGCATGTCATCCGCGCAAGTTTTAATTCAAAAGCATAGGAGACCAAACTCCAGCGTCAATGAATCTGAGGTAAGCTCTGCTTCTACAGTTGTCAAGGCACACAATGCAAACTTTGTCAATTTACCGAAAATTGATTTGCCTCGCTTTGAGGGTGGTTATCAAAACTGGCTAGCTTTCCGAGACACATATCTCTCTCTTATTCATAACAATGAATCAATAAATGCAGTCAACAAGTTCCACTACCTGAGAGCATCGCTCAAGGGTAGCGCGGCACTTATCATTCAGAGCTTAGATCTCACCAATGACAATTATCCAATAGCATGGCAATTGCTTTCTGAGAGGTACGACAATCAGAAATTGTTAGTCACAAACCATGTCAATGCGTTATTCAATGTCGAAACAATTCACAAAGAATCTAGTCAAGCTTTGAGACATATTCTTGATGTCACAAACAAAAACTTACGCGCACTTCATTCCTTAGGTCAGCCAACAGATAACTGGGACACACTGATAGTCCACATGATGGCGAATAAGTTAGATGCTGTGACCACTAGAGAGTGGGAAGAGCGACGCAATTCTGAGTCGACTGTCCCTACATTAGAAGTTTTTAAAACATTTCTTTTGCAAAGAGCAGACTTTTTGGAGAGCCTTGAGGACATCAGACAAACTAAATTCAAACAAGAATCACTAGCATCATCGTCAAATCAAAACGGGCAGTCAAAACCAAAAAGCTTTTATGCTGGCTCTTCATTTGACAGTACTCGTAGGCCTGCGTACACAAACACATGCCCCTTATGCAAAAAGACTCATCATTTGTATGGTTGCCCCTCCTTTAGGAGGTTGCCAGCTGATGCACGGCTCACAAAGGCAAAGGCCTTCAAAGTTTGCTTAAACTGTCTCTGTCACGGCCATTCAGAGTATCAGTGTCGCTTGTCACATTGCAAATATTGCAATAGGAAACATCACACTCTAATTCACACTGAATCAAAGCAAGAGACGAGCCACACTGACGCACCTCCAAACATTTCGGTAGTTGCTGAACAGTCAGCTAGTAGCATTCAATCAGCTCAGGTGCTGCTGTCTACAGCCCTCGTGAAGGTGGCAGATAAAAACGGGGCGCTGCAGACAGCGCGTATACTGCTCGACAATGGCAGCACTACAAATTTTATTACACACGAGATGCGCCATAAGCTCAAACTGAGCACTACCCCGATCAATTCCAAGGTGTCTGGCATCAACAGTCACACATCCAATACATCTCAGGTATGTGCAATTCAAATCCATTCAATAGACGGGAGCTTCAAGACGAACATAGATTGTCATGTACTTCCGAACATTACAACAGCCATACCATCGACATACATACACATCAACAATATTCAATTACCTTCAGGGGTACAGTTAGCAGATCCCACATTCAACAAGCCAGCATGCATCGATATCTTGGTAGGTGCAGATATATTTTGGAGTGTGCTGGGTTCAAGTCGTATTCAGTTGGGTACAAACCGGCCCACTCTTTATGAAACCAAATTTGGATGGTTAATTTCAGGTGCGATTCCTCAACCTAAACCAAATACATCACAGACATGCATGTTCACACATGAAGCACCCCCTGACACAAATGTGGATTCATCACCACTGAATCTCAAAACTTTCGTGCGTCACAGAGTAAGTGAAATTCAAGAACTTACAGCGGCCTGTCAGTGGTACTATGTACCGTCCAAAGAAAACCCAGCGGATTTAGTATCCCGCGGTCTTAGTGCTGATCAACCAGGTCAATCAAATTTGTAGTGGTCTGGTCCGCAATTCATTCAATTAGATAAGGAACAATGGCCTCAAAATCCAAACAAACTATCCAATGTTTGTTTGCCAGAAATGGTAGAACAGTCACTGGTAATTCAAGAGCAAAGCGACAACCCGTTTACTGAGCTCATTACAAATTCATCAAGCTTCTCAAAAATTACACGTGTTATGGCACTGATATTCCGATTCATTAACAATTGCAGAGAAGCAGGAACGAGGCAAACAGGCAACATTTCTCAACAAGAACTTGAACGCTCGAGCAATTTTCTTTTGCGTAGGGCACAAGAGGATTCCTTTCCCAAGGAAATGGAACTGTTGTCGTCAAATAAATCATTACCTCGAAAATGCAATATCCGGTCACTTTCTCCATTTCTTGGAGAAGGTAATCTCATTCGTGTGGGGGGAAGACTGAGCAACTCCAGCTACGAATACGATGTCAAACATCCAGTATTGCTCAGTTCAAAGCACCATTTATGCAAGTTGATATTCAGACATTATCACATCAGGTTCATGCATGCAGGTCCCCAACTACTTCTGGCTACCACCAGGCATAAGTATTGGGCTATTCGCGGAAGGGATCTTGCTAAAAGTACAGTGCATAAGTGCATAAAATGCTCTCGTTTTAGTGGCAAAACAATTCAACCTGTTATGGGTAACTTACCGCGAGAGCGTGTTGAGCTAGAATATCCATTTTTTGAGACTGGCGTAGATTATGCTGGGCCAGTGATGATATCCAACCGCAAAGGCAGAGGTAGTGTATTAATCAAGTCATACATTTGTGCATTTGTGTGTCTAGCAACCAAAGCAGTGCACCTTGAACTTGTCACAGACCTAACAAAAGAAGCTTACATTGCAGCGTTAAGCAGATTCATTGCACGTCGGGGTAAGCCTCAGACAATTTTCTCAGATAACGCCACAACATTTCATGGTACCAGTAACGAATTTTCAAAAATCCTCCGGGAATCCTTCTCAACAGACGTAACTGAAGGTATTAAGTTTTCATTCATCCCTGCTTACGCTCCACACTTTGGCGGATTATGGGAGTCTGCCATCAAATCCATAAAGCACCATCTTCGCCGAGTGCTCGATCAAACTCATCTAACATACGAGGAAATGTCAACACTACTGATTCAGATCGAAGCAATTTTAAATTCAAGGCCTCTGACGCCAATTTCAAACGACCCAAATGATCTCGAGCCTCTATCCCCTGCCTACTTCCTAATAGGACGATCCATTCATTTTGTGCCTCATCCACAGATCACGACATCCAACATTTCATCGCTGCAGCGTTGGAAACGCGTCGAACTGCTGAAGCAACAATTTTGGCACCGTTTTTCTAATGAGTACATTCTCTGGCTCCAACAGAAAACCAAATGGCACAATTCTGCAGGACAACTCAAAGAGGGCGTTCTGGTGGTCATCAAGGACCGAACCTTGCCACCTCTCCTTTGGCAGCTCGGTAGAGTCGTCCGCATCATTCCCGGCGCCGACGGTGTCACGCGGGTCGCCGATATCCGCACCAAGCGAGGTGTAATCCGGCGGGCCTTCAACACCATTTGCCCGCTCCCTGTGGGAACCAATTGAAGATCTTCAAACTTCAAGGCCGGCAGCATGTTCCGAAACGTTCAAAAATCTAATGTTTTTGATCCTCATTCTTGCCTATTTAATAATTATAATTTATATGCACATTTTTGAATAAAATGTTCAATATATGTTTAATAATTGGTCACATATTTGTTGTGTATAGACAATACATTTTTCATATGGCAATGTTTGGAATTAAAAAGGTAGACAAAAAAAACTAGACGTACAACTTACCTTACAACCAAAGAGTATACAATCACTACGTTTTACAACGACTAAAACACATGTCACGTTTCTGTAATTCTCCACTTCGGATTAAAACCAGCAATTCTACAGTCCACTTTTTTATTTAACATCCTACGGACCTGCGAAGATTAAACAATAATTGATTTTAATTTTGATTTTTGCTAGTTTGGCGCGTACGCCTGGAGACGAGAATTGCATAGTTTGTTCTTTAGACAATCATTTGTAATGTGTACTTCCTTCTAATGCGCTGAGATAAAATGTGATCAATAACAACAAAAGTGCCAGAATAACGTTTATATGGTGGTAACAAACCCATAGGGCGCGTTGCACCAACTTATTAAGATTACAGACCGATCAACGTTAAATATAGCGCCGGCAGCTGTCATTCCATGGTAACTTAATCAAACTTTTTATATATTCAGATTTTAACGAACAGCGCTTACAATACAACATACGGTTTGGTGCAACCCACACTTAAATCACAATTTCAAATATGCAACAATAAGGCGTAAAACTGTGACAGCGAGCGACGTATAAAATTTAATTGACTCTGATAAATCCCGTTTCATTCATACAGACCTACAGTCATTGATTCTAAAGCTAACCCAGTAAATCATTACACTCTCAATTCGCGTCAACACCCCTTTGTGGCTAAACCCCGCTAAAACCTATCAAAGGCCTTTTCAAACTGAAAGCCAATTTTTATTCTATTTCATCAACAAAACACTCAATAAAGTTTTGCAACTATTGAATTTACCCTGAGTGAAAGAGCTGCGCGAATATGTGAGTGTATTTTACAGTTTGCAATTTAGATAAAGTTAGAGCTAAATAAGTACTCTAATACTGTTAGCAAATAGTGGTGTCTGGGTTTATTCGAGATTTTGATTCACCATTGCGTTATTAATACTTGCCTGTAGCAGATGAATACCAGTCAATTAGATTAGATATACATAAGGGATCGACGCAGCATATCTTCTCTGTCACTCGTCATCTTGTCAGATCGTCAGTTACTTTTTTCCTCTTCATATCCACACCAATTGTTATTGCGAAAAGAGCCTAAACCTTCATACGTGTACACCTATAACACAACTGGCCAACTCTACTGTCCCCCATGCATAGAGTAGAATGTTTAAGAGTAAGTTTGGCCTAGCCAGCCACATTAGAGCTCTCAATAGGGCAAATCCGTAACTGCTAGGGTCGTCGTCATCGAAATCTATACATATAATAAAGCTGTAGAGGGTCGAAAGTCTGTACATTGAAGATATTGGCAAAAATGTCAATTGAGGGCTCTTAGAATCGATAACAGAACACACTTTAACAGTTTTTAGAATTTTTGTCTGTTTGTCTGTCTGTTTATATGTAACGGCATCACGTGAAAACGAGCGAATGGATCAATATGCGACATTTACTAAAACGTTAAGTGGATCATCAGCCAGGCTATAGGCTATAAAATTTATAAAGATTAGGTTTCGCAGGGGGTTAAAAATGGGGTTGAACTTTGGATGGGAACTCCTTGAATCCATGAGCTTAAGACTTGAAAATTGGTAAGCATAAACTTGACTGGAAAGTAAAAACATCCCTATTGAAACTTTCAGCAAGGTGGGTAAAACGTGAAAAATATGGGATGAAAAAAAGGCGCTGAGGTGACTAGAGACTAGATATAACGTTGCGAGAGCGGGATTATAACAGTTTCATTACCATTGTTATGGATCGGGTGTCGCCGGGAGAAATGGAAAACACTTGTGAACTATGAACAGTTTATAATTGTCTATCACACACACGAAATAGTACAGTATAAAACAATAGGGGTGTGCGGGCGTCACGCGCGGATAGCTTTTACCGACTGACTATGACACCGCACACACACCAACATGAACAGGCGCTCGGCCACAGCCAAAACTACCCCTATATTTATAGTGACATACGTCTACCCACCCTAACAAAAAACACATGCAAACAGAATATCCAGGTAACAAAATATGAGCACGTCGCTAACATTTCCCCACCCTGAGTGCTGTCTCAGCACTCGACACTCATTGGTATTCGAGCGACGCGCGAAGCAGAACGTCTTAACGTACCAGTTTTGGTTTTCACCTCCACCACTCTGACGCGGCCATCTCGGCCAGGGAAAACGCATTGAATCACTCCTTTCAGCCACACGTTTCTCTGCGCAGCCGGATCTACAATGAGAACTAAATCACCTACCTGAAGTGGGTTCTGTTCCTGGGTCCATTTCGTCCTTGGTATAAGGTCTGGCAGAATCTCCTTGACCCATCTTGTCCAGTACATGTCGGCTAACCTTTGAGATTTGCGCCATTGCTTCCGGGAGTAGAGATCGGAGTCATCAAAGGCGCCTGCTGCAGGTAGGTGTGAAGCTGCCCCCATAATGAGGAAGTGGTTTGGGGTAAGTGTTTCCTCACTGCCAGGCTCGACGGACACATGTGTCAACGGTCGTCCGTTCACCATGTTCTCGACCTCTGTCATTAGGGTACTAAGTACCTCATCCTTCGGAGCACGCTCTTTCAAAATCACCTTTAAAGACGTTTTTACGCTCCTTATAAGGCGCTCCCAAGCCCCACCCCAGTGAGGGCTAGCGGGTGGAATAAAAGTCCACTGCACTCCATAATTAACACCTTTATTTTTCAGGTCCTCTTCATCCAGTTCCTGCAAACACCTTTTTAACTCCGTGTTAGCACCGCGTAGATTCGTCCCGTTATCTGAATAAAGGTACTTGGGCCAGCCTCGCCTGGCTGCCATACGTCGAAGAGCCATTATCAGCGAGTCCGAGGTAAGTGAATGTACAAGTTCCAGGTGTATTGCCCTCAGCGTGAGACAAGTGAACAGTACGCCATATCTGCGCTCGTGACGTCTACCTACTGTCACCTCCATTGGTCCGAACAGATCTAAACCACAGTACGTAAAGGGCCTCTGGTGATGTGCAAGACGTGCCTCTGGTAAGTTTCCCATTCTAGGTACCTCTGGCTTCGCTTTCTGGATCCTACAGTACATGCAACCAGATACTACGGCCTTCACTGTTGGTCGCAGCTTGAATAACCAATATTTTTGTTTCAGGTCATTCACGACTCCTTCGTGGTTTCCATGCGCGGCTTTTTCGTGGTAGCTCCGGACCAGCAACCTGGCCACGGCGTGCTTTCCATCCAGTATAATGGGCCTCTTTGTTTCAGGTGCGACGTTTAATGCGGCATCTATACGGCCGCTGCATCGAAGAAGTCCGTGCTCGTCTAAAAACGGCGATAACTTCGAGAGTTTACTGCAGCGGCTCAAAACGTTACCCTTCCTTATATCAGCTATGTCGTCACCAAACAATTCTTGTTGCGCTTGTTTTAGCAGCAGTCGCTCAGCTCGCTCCATCATCGTACAATCTATATCTGCGGAACGACGTTTACATTTATCAACAAATTTTAGTACTGCTGCCGTTGACCTCAGCAAGCGCAACCACGAAGAAAATCGGGAGACGTCAGGAACAGGTAAGTTACTTTTTTCACGTTGAAGTAGATTTATACACTCTAAGGCAATTTCATTTATTTCAGGATTTACCAAATCACTCGGCCATTGCGACTCATCACCGTGAAGAAAATCTGGACCATTCATCCACTGACTCTTAAATATGGTTTCGTCACAAACCTCTCGAGTACCTACATCCGCTACGTTTAACTTGGTAGGTATATAACGCCATTCATTAGCGCGCGACAACTCATCTATTTCTCCCAACCGGTTTGCAATGAATATATTGTAGTTTCGCGCGCCATTCCTGATCCAGTGCAATACAGTCGTCGAGTCGCACCAATAGTACCGCTGCACCGTAGTAATTTTATGTTCACGCTGCACGCTGTCTGCGAGTCTCGCAGCTAATAATGCAGCCTGAAGTTCCAATTTATTCACAGTGATAGTCTTAACTGGTGCAACTTTGCATTTGCTAGCAACGAAAGCTACGTAAATCTGGCCATTGTTCTCCCATCGCCAATATGCTGCAGCACACATAGCTTTGGTTGAGGAGTCACAAAATAAATGCAATTGCAAGTTATTATAATTATAACAATTAATATCACTCACATTTGCAGCATCCGCGTTCGTAGCCGATACCGGCTCGTAGCACGGCGTAGCAGCGGTCGTAGCGGTCGTAGCACAGGCGTGGGCCTCAGTGGCCGGTTCTCGCTCCGTCCTGCTCGCACCTATGGACGCCTTATAATACCATCTCGGTATGCGTATGTGACTTATTAATTGCAATAAATCTAGCCATTTTACCCATTTGATAAATATGTCATCCGGAATAGCTTCATCCCAATTTATAGATGATTTCCAAGTGTCGCGAAGCATGATTCTTCCTTGTATGGTAAATGGCGCTAAAAATCCAAACACATCAAAAATAGACATCACTACTTTTAACATTATTCTTTTACTAGGTTTTTGATGGCCTAAAACGATCTGCTCAGGAATGCGCTTCAGAGATAGATCGAATCCCAACTCGTCCGTAGCCGGGTACCAGATGAGCCCAAGTGTGCGCTCGCCCTCGAACTGCTGATCAATTTTGAACCTTACTGCAGCTGTCCCGAGGGTTTCATTTGGAACGCTGTCTAGTACTGAAGTACTATTGCTGGTCCAATTGCGAATCTCAAATCCACCTTCCGCGTGTATTTTAGTTACAGTTTTTACCATTTTAATTGCTGTCGCTTCATCTGGCAGACTCTGGATGTAGTCATCAGCGTAGTGAGAGTTGCAGATGGCGTCAACTGCCGCCGGCTCGGTGTGCTCGTAACGCTGCGCATTTTTATTCTTAATAAACTGCGCAACGAAAGGCGAACAGTTTGCACCAAAAATTAGGGATGTCATTACGTACGTTTTGACGGGTTCCGTCGGGTCGTCCCGCCATAGAAATCTCAGCGCGTCCTGGTCTTGCGGTTGGATCAGAATACGCAGAAACATATCTTTTATGTCCCCGGACACTCCTATACGATTTTCCCTGAAGCGCAGCATGATCCCCCATAATGACGTCAGAAGGTCAGGCCCTTTGAGCAGATGGTCGTTCAGGCATACACCTTGCACCTGATCTGCTGCATCATAAACCAATCTTAATTTTTTCTTGTTCGGGTTGTCTACTCCGAAGTGACTTAAGTACCATGTCCGTGGCGTGCGCTGAGTATCCTCCAACTTCCTGGCAAAGTTATTAGTAAATAAATGTTTTACCCGCTCAGCATACCTTTCCGCATATGTCGAATCCTTGGCCATCTTTCGCTCGATTCCTTTTAACCGTTTCAGTGCACTCGGGAAAGTGTCAGGCATCAAGCAGTCAGGGTTCTTCCAAGGCAAACCGACGTGCCATCGTCCCTCGACGAGTTGAGCGGTACGCTCAAGATGATCCACGGCCTGAACGTCGTCCCTATTCTGGCGAGGCTTACCTGCTACTCCCATGGAGTCCAACTCGAACGCGCGGCGTACCTCGTCGTGCAGGTCCCGCAGCGCGCGCTGCTCGCTCGCGCCACGCGCCGCCGCCGGCGCCGCGCCCACCAGCAGCGCGGCGTGCGCCCCACCCGTGCTCGCTCCGCGCGTCGCGCCCGACACACGCACTACACCATGAATACACCAACCTAAAGGAGAAAATGTTGCGACCGGCTCGTATGGTTTACCCAATATAATTTCCAAAGGTATCATTAAATTATAGTTATCCTGACCTATTAACATTTCTGGCTTGGAAACAACATTGCTAAGTTCTCTTTGTATTCTATTCAAATAAGGATATTTACTACAATCAATTGCTGATAAGTTTTGCTCAGGTAAACATAACTCATTAACGCTACGTGCTTTGATAGAATGAACCTTATTGTCTTTATCGCAAAGTTCTATATTCACTACCATGGTATCGCACACTTCCACGTATTCCACGTATCACTTTTATTCCACGGACCGCACACGTGCATGGACTCTCGACGTCCGCTCAGGCCAGCGCGCGCTGCCAATTCCGCACTTATTACTGTCACCGAAGAACCGTCATCCAGAATAGCACTACTTTCGATTACACTGCCGTTGGTCGCGCGGATGCGTATGGGCACAACTTTTAGCAGCACTCTGTTGCTACCCGTGCCGACGTAGCTCACTATCTCCGGGGTAGGTACATCAGCTGATCGCGCCGCGCGCTCGCCTGGCTCGTTAGCGCTCACCTCTGGGCCGTTGTTATTAGTGAAATGTAGCAATCTGTGATGCGCCCCGCCGCAGTCATCCTTGTCGCACACCGGCGCAGTGATGTCTGTGAAGTTAGCATATCAAGTTTTAGCAGATCACGAAATTATTGAAGTTCTATTCGCATGCACCATAGTTCTATAGTTCCTGATACATTTTAGCAATAGTTCTGGGGTTTTTACCGAAAAAAATAATCCTATGTAATTCAAACAATTGATATGCTAACTTCACGTAGCATATCATTTTCCTCCAAATGGACTCAAAATTAATATTCTGCCTTTTCATAGAGTACCCTACAGTTCCTGATACTTTTCACACATAGTTCTAGCATAAAAAATTAAAAAAATCTTTAGTTTTATTCAATGATATGCTAAGTTCACACGTGATATGCTGATAGTTTATGAGGAGTTCTAGGCTTGTTTTTGGCCTTAAATGATAGATCTAGTCACAAAGAGCCTAGAACTCTGGAGTTCTAGGCTCTAGTGTTACAACTAATGCCTAAAGAAAATTTAACAAAAATGCAATTTTTGACATTATAGTGCTATACGATGACAAATATATAACAAAGGATTCTGGCTTGTTTGCTGAGCAATTAAAAAGATTTACCTATATTAAATACATATAGGTGTTCAGATTATAGCCCTAGCACTTTATTATAAAGACCGTAAATATTTTTCATATGCAACGATTTCAAGCAGATGATATGCTAACTTCACAATGTTCACACGTGATCTGCTGATAGTTTACGAGGAGTTCTAGGCTTGTCTTTGATCTTCGTTGATAGATCTAGTCATGTAGAGCACAGAACTCCAGAGTTCTAGGTTTTATTGTCACATCTAATGCCTACATAAATTTTAATAAAAATGCAAATTTTGACATGCTAATGCCGTACAAACATTTTTCAAATGCTAACTTCACACGTGATCTGCTGATAGTTTATGAGAAGTTCTAGGCTTGTTTTTGGCCTTAATTGATGGTTCTAGTAATGTAGAAAACAGAACTGTAAAGTTCTAGGTTCTAGTCACACATCGAATGCCTACAGAAATGTTACCGAAAATGCAAATTTAAACGTTATGTGCTATACGATGACAAAAAAAATCGAATCATTCGGGATTGTTTGCATGGCGATAAAACAGATTTACCTGTTAGGAAAAGAAACATGTTCAAATTTAGGCTGTATCCCTTAGATTTAAAGAAAGAAAATATTTTTCATATGCAAAGAATTCAAGCAGATGATATGCTAACTTCACAGTGTTCACACGTGATCTGCTGATAGTTTATGAGGAGTTCTAGGCGTGTCTTTGATCTTCGTTGATAGCTCTAGTCATGTAGAGCACAGAACTCTAGAGTTCTAGGTTTTAGTGTCACATCAAATGCCTACAGAAATTTTAATAAAAATGCAAATTTTTACATGCTACTGCCGTACAAACATTTTTCAAATGCTAAGTTCACACGTGATCTGCTGATAGTTTATGAGAAGTTCTAGGCTTGTTTTTAGCCTAAAACGATAGCTCTAGTCATGTAGAGCACAGAACTTTGGAGTTCTAGGTTTTAGTGTCACATGTAATGCCTACAGAAATTTTAACAAAAATGCTTATTTTGCCTTGCTACTGGCTGTACAAAAATTTTTCAAATGCTAAATTCACACGTGATCTGCTGATAGTTAATGAAAAGTTCTAGGCTTGTTTTTGGCCATAAATGATGGCCCTAGTAATGTAGAGTACTGAACTGTAAAGTTCTAGGTTCTAGTCACACATCGAATGCCTACAGAAATGTTAACGAAAATGCAAATTTAAACGTTATGTGCTATACGATGACAAAAAAAATCAAATTATTCGGGATTGTTTGCATGGCGATAAAACAGATTTACCTGTTAGGAATAGAAAAATGTTCAAACTTAGGCTGTATCCCATAGATTTAAAGAAAGAAAATATTTTTTATATGCAAAGAATTCAAGCAGATGATATGCTAACTTCACAGTGTTCACACGTGATCTGCTGATAGTTTATGAGGAGTTCTAGGCGTGTCTTTGATCTTCGTTGATAGCTCTAGTCATGTAGAGCAC
The DNA here is from genome assembly GCA_963854355.1 of Epinotia brunnichana. Classification (NCBI taxonomy): domain Eukaryota; kingdom Metazoa; phylum Arthropoda; class Insecta; order Lepidoptera; family Tortricidae; genus Epinotia; species Epinotia brunnichana. Next base: position 25,604,941 of record OY977951.1, on the reverse strand, counting down.
AAAACTCCAGAGTTCTAGGTTTTAGTGTCACATCAAATGCCTACAGAAATTTTAATAAAAATGCAAATTTTTACATGCTACTGCCGTACAAACATTTTTCAAATGCTAAGTTCACACGTGATCTGCTGATAGTTTATGAGGAGTTCTAGGCTTGTTTTTGGCCTTAATTGATGGCTCTAGTAATGTAGAGTACAGAACTGTAAAGTTCTAGGTTCTAGTCACACATCGAATGCCTACAGAAATTTTAACGAAAATGCAAATTTAAACGTTATGTGCTATACGATGACAAAAAAAATCAAATCATTCGGGATTGTTTGCGTGGCGATAAAACAGATTTACCTGTAAGGAATAAATAAATGTTCAAACTTAGGCTGTATCCCTTAAATTTGAAGAAAGAAAATATTTTTCATATGCAAAGAATTCAAGCAGATGATATGCTAACTTCACAGTGTTCACACGTGATCTGCTGATAGTTTATGAGGAGTTCTAGGCGTGTCTTTGATCTTCGTTGATAGCTCTAGTCATGTAAAGCACAGAACTCCAGAGTTCTAGGTTTTAGTGTCACATCAAATGCCTACAGATTTTTTTATATAAATGCAAATTTTTACATGCTACTGCCGTACAAACATTTTTCAAATGCTAACTTCACACGTGATCTGCTGATAGTTTATGAGAAGTTCTAGGCTTGTTTTTAGCCTAAAACGATAGCTCTAGTCATGTAGAGCACAGAACTTTGGAGTTCTAGGTTTTAGTGTCACATCTAATGCCTACAGAAATTTAAACAAAAATGCTAATTTTGCCTTGCTACTGGCTGTACAAACATTTTTCAAATGCTAAATTCACACGTGATCTGCTGATAGTTAATGAAAAGTTCTAGGCTTGTTTTTGGCCTTAATTGATGGCTCTAGTAATGTAGAGTACAGAACTGTAAAGTTCTAGGTTCTAGTCACACATCGAATGCCTACAGAAATTTTAACGAAAATGCAAATTTAAACGTTATGTGCTATACGATGACAAAAAAAATCAAATCCTTCGGGATTTTTTGCATGGCGATAAAACAGATTTACCTGTTAGCAATAGAAAAATGTTCAAACTTAAGCTGTATCCCTTAGATTTAAAGAAAGAAAATATTTTTCATATGCAAAGAATTCAAGCAGATGATATGCTAACTTCACAGTGTTCACACGTGATCTGCTGATAGTTTATGAGGAGTTCTAGGCGTGTCTTTGATCTTCGTTGATAGCTCTAGTCATGTAGAGCACAGAACTCCAGAGTTCTAGGTTTTAGTGTCACATCAAATGCCTACAGAAATTTTAATAAAAATGCAAATTTTTACATGCTACTGCCGTACAAACATTTTTCAAATGCTAAGTTCACACGTGATCTGCTGATAGTTTATGAGGAGTTCTAGGCTTGTTTTTGGCCTTAATTGATGGCTCTAGTAATGTAGAGTACAGAACTGTAAAGTTCTAGGTTCTAGTCACACATCGAATGCCTACAGAAATTTTAACGAAAATGCAAATTTAAACGTTATGTGCTATACGATGACAAAAAAAATCAAATCATTCGGGATTGTTTGCGTGGCGATAAAACAGATTTACCTGTAAGGAATAAATAAATGTTCAAACTTAGGCTGTATCCCTTAAATTTGAAGAAAGAAAATATTTTTCATATGCAAAGAATTCAAGCAGATGATATGCTAACTTCACAGTGTTCACACGTGATCTGCTGATAGTTTATGAGGAGTTCTAGGCGTGTCTTTGATCTTCGTTGATAGCTCTAGTCATGTAGAGCACAGAACTCCAGAGTTCTAGGTTTTAGTGTCACATCAAATGCCTACAGAAATTTTAATAAAAATGCAAATTTTTACATGCTACTGCCGTACAAACATTTTTCAAATGCTAAGTTCACACGTGATCTGCTGATAGTTTATGAGGAGTTCTAGGCTTGTTTTTGGCCTTAATTGATGGCTCTAGTAATGTAGAGTACAGAACTGTAAAGTTCTAGGTTCTAGTCACACATCGAATGCCTACAGAAATTTTAACGAAAATGCAAATTTAAACGTTATGTGCTATACGATGACAAAAAAAATCAAATCATTCGGGATTGTTTGCGTGGCGATAAAACAGATTTACCTGTAAGGAATAAATAAATGTTCAAACTTAGGCTGTATCCCTTAAATTTGAAGAAAGAAAATATTTTTCATATGCAAAGAATTCAAGCAGATGATATGCTAACTTCACAGTGTTCACACGTGATCTGCTGATAGTTTATGAGGAGTTCTAGGCGTGTCTTTGATCTTCGTTGATAGCTCTAGTCATGTAGAGCACAAAACTCCAGAGTTCTAGGTTTTAGTGTCACATCAAATGCCTACAGAAATTTTAATAAAAATGCAAATTTTTACATGCTACTGCCGTACAAACATTTTTCAAATGCTAAGTTCACACGTGATCTGCTGATAGTTTATGAGAAGTTTTAGGCTTGTTTTTAGCCTTAAACGATAGCTCTAGTCATGTAGAGCACAGAACTTTGGAGTTCTAGGTTTTAGTGTCACCTCTAATGCCTACAGAAATGATAACGAAAATGCAAATTTAAACGTTATGTGCTATACGATGACAAAAAAAATCAAATCCTTCGGGATTTTTTGCATGGCGATAAAACAGATTTACCTGTTAGCAATAGAAAAATGTTCAAACTTAAGCTGTATCCCTTAGATTTAAAGAAAGAAAATATTTTTCATATGCAAAGAATTCAAGCAGATGATATGCTAACTTCACAGTGTTCACACGTGATCTGCTGATAGTTTATGAGGAGTTCTAGGCGTGTCTTTGATCTTCGTTGATAGCTCTAGTCATGTAAAGCACAGAACTCCAGAGTTCTAGGTTTTAGTGTCACATCAAATGCCTACAGAATTTTTTATATAAATGCAAATTTTTACATGCTACTGCCGTACAAACATTTTTCAAATGCTAACTTCACACGTGATCTGCTGATAGTTTATGAGAAGTTCTAGGCTTGTTTTTAGCCTAAAACGATAGCTCTAGTCATGTAGAGCACAGAACTTTGGAGTTCTAGGTTTTAGTGTCACATCTAATGCCTACAGAAATTTTAACAAAAATGCTAATTTTGCCTTGCTACTGGCTGTACAAACATTTTTCAAATGCTAAATTCACACGTGATCTGCTGATAGTTAATGAAAAGTTCTAGGCTTGTTTTTGGCCTTAATTGATGGCTCTAGTAATGTAGAAAACAGAACTGTAAAGTTCTAGGTTCTAGTCACACATCGAATGCCTACAGAAATGTTACCGAAAATGCAAATTAAAACGCTATGTGCTATACGATGACAAAAAAAATCAAATCATTCGGGATTGTTTGCATGGCGATAAAACAGATTTACCTGTTAGGAAAAGAAACATATTCAAATTTAGGCTGTATCCTTTAGATTTAAAGAAAGAAAATATTTTTCATATGCAAAGAATTCAAGCAGATGATATGCTAACTTCACAGTGTTCACACGTGATCTGCTGATAGTTTATGAGGAGTTCTAGGCGTGTCTTTGATCTTCGTTGATAGCTCTAGTCATGTAGAGCACAGAACTCCAGAGTTCTAGGTTTTAGTGTCACATCAAATGCCTACAGAAATTTTAATAAAAATGCAAATTTTTACATGCTACTGCCGTACAAACATTTTTCAAATGCTAAGTTCACACGTGATCTGCTGATAGTTTATGAGGAGTTCTAGGCTTGTTTTTGGCCTTAATTGATGGCTCTAGTAATGTAGAGTACAGAACTGTAAAGTTCTAGGTTCTAGTCACACATCGAATGCCTACAGAAATTTTAACGAAAATGCAAATTTAAACGTTATGTGCTATACGATGACAAAAAAAATCAAATCATTCGGGATTGTTTGCGTGGCGATAAAACAGATTTACCTGTAAGGAATAAATAAATGTTCAAACTTAGGCTGTATCCCTTAAATTTGAAGAAAGAAAATATTTTTCATATGCAAAGAATTCAAGCAGATGATATGCTAACTTCACAGTGTTCACACGTGATCTGCTGATAGTTTATGAGGAGTTCTAGGCGTGTCTTTGATCTTCGTTGATAGCTCTAGTCATGTAGAGCACAGAACTCCAGAGTTCTAGGTTTTAGTGTCACATCAAATGCCTACAGAAATTTTAATAAAAATGCAAATTTTTACATGCTACTGCCGTACAAACATTTTTCAAATGCTAAGTTCACACGTGATCTGCTGATAGTTTATGAGAAGTTTTAGGCTTGTTTTTAGCCTAAAACGATAGCTCTAGTCATGTAGAGCACAGAACTTTGGAGTTCTAGGTTTTAGTGTCACCTCTAATGCCTACAGAAATGATAACGAAAATGCAAATTTAAACGTTATGTGCTATACGATGACAAAAAAAATCAAATCATTCGGGATTGTTTGCGTGGCGATAAAACAGATTTACCTGTAAGGAATAAATAAATGTTCAAACTTAAGCTGTATCCCTTAGATTTAAAGAAAGAAAATATTTTTCATATGCAAAGAATTCAAGCAGATGATATGCTAACTTCACAGTGTTCACACGTGATCTGCTGATAGTTTATGAGGAGTTCTAGGCGTGTCTTTGATCTTCGTTGATAGCTCTAGTCATGTAAAGCACAGAACTCCAGAGTTCTAGGTTTTAGTGTCACATCAAATGCCTACAGAATTTTTTATATAAATGCAAATTTTTACATGCTACTGCCGTACAAACATTTTTCAAATGCTAACTTCACACGTGATCTGCTGATAGTTTATGAGAAGTTCTAGGCTTGTTTTTAGCCTAAAACGATAGTTCTAGTCATGTAGAGCACAGAACTTTGGAGTTCTAGGTTTTAGTGTCACATCTAATGCCTACAGAAATTTTAACAATAAATGCTAATTTTGCCTTGCTACTGGCTGTACAAACATTTTTCAAATGCTAAATTCACACGTGATCTGCTGATAGTTAATGAAAAGTTCTAGGCTTGTTTTTGGCCATAAATGATGGCTCTAGTAATGTAGAGTACAGAACTGTAAAGTTCTAGGTTCTAGTCACACATCGAATGCCTACAGAAATGTTAACGAAAATGCAAATTTAAACGATATGTGCTATACGATGACAAAAAAAATCAAATCATTCGGGATTGTTTGCGTGGCGATAAAACAGATTTACCTGTTAGGAATAGAAAAATGTTCAAACTTAGGCTGTATCCCTTAGATTTGAAGAAAGAAAATATTTTTCATATGCAAAGAATTCAAGCAGATGATATGCTAACTTCACAGTGTTCACACGTGATCTGCTGATAGTTTATGAGGAGTTCTAGGCGTGTCTTTGATCTTCGTTGATAGCTCTAGTCATGTAGAGCACAGAACTCCAGAGTTCTAGGTTTTAGTGTCACATCAAATGCCTACAGAAATTTTAATAAAAATGCAAATTTTTACATGCTACTGCCGTACAAACATTTTTCAAATGCTAAGTTCACACGTGATCTGCTGATAGTTTTTGAGGAGTTCTAGGCTTGTTTTTGGCCTTAATTGATGGCTCTAGTAATGTAGAGTACAGAACTGTAAAGTTCTAGGTTCTAGTCACACATCGAATGCCTACAGAAATTTTAACGAAAATGCAAATTTAAACGTTATGTGCTATACGATGACAAAAAAAATCAAATCATTCGGGATTGTTTGCCTGGCGATAAAACAGATTTACCTGTTAGGAATAAAAAAATGTTCAAATTTAGGCTGTATCCCTTAGATTTGAAGAAAGAAAATATTTTTCATATGCAAAGAATTCAAGCAGATGATATGCTAACTTCACAGTGTTCACACGTGATCTGCTGATAGTTTATGAGGAGTTCTAGGCGTGTCTTTGATCTTCGTTGATAGCTCTAGTCATGTAGAGCACAGAACTCCAGAGTTCTAGGTTTTAGTGTCACATCAAATGCCTACAGAAATTTTAATAAAAATGCAAATTTTTACATGCTACTGCCGTACAAACATTTTTCAAATGCTAAGTTCACACGTGATCTGCTGATAGTTTATGAGAAGTTTTAGGCTTGCTTTTAGCCTTAAACGATAGCTCTAGTCATTTAGAGCACAGAACTTTGGAGTTCTAGGTTTTAGTGTCACCTCTAATGCCTACAGAAATGTTACCGAAAATGCAAATTTAAACGTTATGTGCTATACGATGACAAAAAAAATCAAATCATTCGGGATTGTTTGCATGGCGATAAAACAGATTTACCTGTTAGGAAAAGAAACATGTTCAAATTTAGGCTGTATCCCTTAGATTGGATAGAAGGTGACCAAATTTTACTTCATCTGACTTGACGTGTGTGAATTTGAAAAGCGAAAAGTCAAGGAGAACGCTATGAAAATGCCGCGTAGCAAGGCGGATATTTGGGGATTATTTAGTTTCATATACATATAATTGCCAAGTCTTAAGAATACAAGAACACACAAATGTTTGGTATATAATTGATAAATTTTATACACATAATATTCTGTGTATGCATTAATTAACGTTACAAAACCTTCTTTGCAGCCAGAAAACACATTTCTAATAAAGGGGTTAAATAGGGGTGCAAAGTTTGTATGGAGAAAACTTTATTTTCTGAGCACGAGACTTCAAACTTTGTGGAAAGATTATTTATTACAATACAAAAAAAAGCATTTTCAGCGTTATGGAAATTTCTGCCCCTATGAAGGGTTAAAAAGGGATGCAAATTTTGTATAAGAGGAAACTTTTTTTTTAGCAGAGAGACTTAAAACTTTGTAGAAAGATTACTTATTAGAATACAAATAAAGTTCTTTCAGCGTTTTGGAAAATTCCACCCCTAAGGAGGTTAAAAGGAAGTGCAACATTTGTAAGGAGGATTTTTCTTTATTATTGCTAGAGACTTAAAACGTTGTAGAAAGCTTACTTAATAAAATTAAAACAAAGAACATTCAGCGTTTTGAAAAATTCCACCCCTTAAAAAAGTGTTGCAAAGGGGGTTAAAATGGGTTGCAAAGTTTGTATGAGTGAAATTCTTTTTTTAGATAGAAGCTTAAAAGTTTGTAGGAAGATTACTTATTGAAAAACAAAAAGTAATACAGCGTTTTAGAAAATTCCACCGCTAAGGGGGTTAAAAGGGATTGCAACATTTGTATCGAAGCAACGTTTTTTTTTAGCAAGAGACCAAAAACTTTGTAGTTAGCTTACTTATTAGAATAAAAATAAAATACTTTCAGCGTATTGAAAAAAATCTACTCCTAAGGGGGTTAAAAAGTATTTCTAAGTTTGTATGGGGGAAATTCTTTTTTGAGAGAGAAGGTTAAACGTTTGTAGATCTTGATTACTTATTGAAATGCAAAAAAGTACTTTCAGTGTTTTAAAAAAATCCACCTTTAAGGGGGTTAAAAGGGAGTGCAACATTTGTATGGAGACAACGTTTTTTTTAGTAAGAGATTTAAAACTTTGTAGATAGCTTACTTATTAGAATATTATTAAATTACTTTCAGCGTTTTGAAAAATTTCACCCCTAAGGGGGTTAAAAAGGGTTGCAAAGTTTGTATAAGAGAAACTCTTTTTTGAGATAGAAACTTAAAAGTTTGTAGAAAGAATTTTAGAAAATTCCACCCCTAAGGGGGCTAAAAGGGGGTGCAACATTTGTATGGAGGAAACATTTTTTTAGCTAGAGATTGAAACTTTGTAGAAAGCTTACTTATTAGAATAAAAATAAAGTACTTTAAGCGTTTTGATAAATTCCACCCCTAAGGGCGTTAAAAAGGGGTGCAAGGTTCGTATGGGAAACATTTTTTTTCGAGATTAGATAGTAGAAAAAGTAATGTAGATGTAGAAAAAATGCTTATTACAACAAAAAAAAACTTCTCCTTAATTTTTCTCTGAATAGCGTTAATAGGGGGTTCAAAGTTGGTATGGAGAGTCAGAAAATTTTAAAGTAAGTATCAATTCGACTTATATGCAGAACTTGACGTATAAAAGACAAGTCAACGTTTCAATATCTTAAAGCGAAAATGACTCAAGTCCATATGAATGTTTACGCCATTCCATGAAATAATGGTCTAACGATTAGGTAGATAATTGTGTGAGAAAAAAATAGAGGGCTTGCGGCAATATACCAAAATATTCACAACAATAGCTTTTACGACTAATAAGAGGGAGCGCAGCGGTACGAATTCAGTAAGTGCATGTTTCATAAAAAAACCGGGCTTCATGGGTGTGGTTACTTGGTTAGGAAGTAGTCACTTTCGTGATTCAGCCCTCAAAGTGATACATGTAAACTGAACTAAATTGAATGGTTTAAAAGAATAAATAATAAAAATAATAATAAATAATAATAAATTGTACATGATTCTTATTTACAAGAACAACATTCACACAAGTATTAAAAACCATAATTGGGTATAGTTTTTCACTCTCTACTCATAATCATAATATAATTGCAAACGTCTGTAATTTTGGATGATTGTTACCTACTCAGACACCTTAAAACGGCAGAAGAGTTATTAGGTGACTCTTGCCCCACAGGTAAATTATGTATATTTTGCAGACATTGAATGCTATCTTAGAAATTATTACCTAACGGTAGTGGATGAAATAACAAAATAAATGGAAGTTAATACTAAAGTTCACGCGGACGAAGTCGCGGGCAAAAGCTAGGATATATATACATATATTGATGAAAATGTTATTAAAGCTCCATAGCCCAATTTTAAATATACCAGTTGGATAGGCACATGGATGCCAGGTGTAACATGTAGTTTATATTATTTTGTTTGTATATATTATACGTTTTTTGCAAGGTGCATACATGTTTTTTCGTTTTTATATTCATTTTTTGTTTTTTTTTATATATTTATGTTTTTTTTTTTAATTTTTATTGATTTATTTTCTATTTACATCCTCGAATCACATAAATGATTATGTGTGGAAACACTTCCGTGTCTCCTTTAACTATGGCCATATTTGTACCATAATAAGCTATGTAGCCAACTACGCCCGCTAGCAAGTAGGTTCTGCCACCTACATTAACTCTGTTGGTTATTGAGCCCAATGCGTGCTTTTTTTTGTTGCTGTGACTCGGATACCCGGGGTCTGTCATGACGGCAGTGTCAATTACTAAATGCGGTCCATACTCTGCTGATGCAACCATCTGATTTGCACATTTGTTGCAAGTCCTACTAATAGATGCGCAGTCATCGATAGCAGCTTGCATTTGATTTAGTCCGCCGCATAGGATAATATCGACGAATTTCTGTAGGCATTTGATGTGACACTAAAACCTGGAACTCTGGAGTTCTGTGCTCTACATGACTAGAGCTATCAACAAAGATCAAAGACACGCCTAGAACTCCTCATAAACTATCAGCAGATCACGTGTGAACACTGTGAAGTTAGCATATCATCTGCTTGAATTCTTTGCATATGAAAAATATTTTCTTTCTTCAAATCTAAGGGATACAGCCTAAGTTTGAACATTTTTTTATTCCTAACAGGTAAATCTGTTTTATCGCCACGCAAACAATCCCGAATGATTTGATTTTTTTTGTCATCGTATAGCACATAACGTTTAAATTTGCATTTTCGTTAAAATTTCTGTAGGCATTTGATGTGTGACTAGAACCTAGAACTTTACAGTTCTGTACTCTACATTACTAGAGCCATCAATTAAGGCCAAAAACAAGCCTAGAACTTCTCATAAACTATCAGCAGATCACGTGTGAACTTAGCATTTGAAAAATGTTTGTACGGCAGTAGCATGTAAAAATTTGCATTTTTATTAAAATTTCTGTAGGCATTTGATGTGACACTAAAACCTAGAACTCTAGAGTTCTGTGCTCTACATGACTAGAGCTATCGTTTTAGGCTAAAAACAAGCCTAGAACTTCTCATAAACTATCAGCAGATCACGTGTGAAGTTAGCATTTGAAAAATGTTTGCACGGCAGTAGCATGTAAAAATTTGCATTTTTATAAAAATTTCTGTAGGCATTTGATGTGACATTAAAACCTAGAACTCTAGAGTTCTGTGCTCTACATGACTAGAGCTATCAACGAAGATCAAAGACCCGCCTAGAACTCCTCATAAACTATCAGCAGATCACGTGTGAACACTGTGAAGTTAGCATATCATCTGCTTGAATTCTTTGCATATGAAAAATATTTTCTTTCTTTAAATCTAAGGGATACAGATTAAGTTTGAACATTTTTCTATTGCTTACAGGTAAATCTGTTTTATCGCCATGCAAAAAATCCCGAAGGATTTGATTTTTTTTGTCATCGTATAGCACATAACGTTTAAATTTGCATTTTCGTTAACATTTCTGTAGGCATTCGATGTGTTACTAGAACCTAGAACTTTACAGTTCTGTACTCTACATTACTAGAGCCATCAATTAAGGTCAAAAACAAGCCTAGAACTCCTCATAAACTATCAGCAGATCACGTGTGAAGTTAGCATTTGAAAAATGTTTGTACGGCAGTAGCATGTAAAAATTTGCATTTTTATAAAAATTTCTGTAGGCATTTGATGTGACACTAAAAACTAGAACTCTGGAGTTCTGTGCTCTACATGACTAGAGCTATCAACGAAGATCAAAGACACGCCTAGAACTCCTCATAAACTATCAGCAGATCACGTGTGAACACTGTGAAGTTAGCATATCATCTGCTTGAATTCTTTGCATATGAAAAATATTTTCTTTCTTTAAATCTAAGGGATACAGCCTAAATTTGAACATGTTTCTTTTCCTAACAGGTAAATCTGTTTTATCGCCATGCAAACAATCCCGAATGATTTGATTTTTTTTGTCATCGTATAGCACATAACGTTTAAATTTGCATTTTCGGTAACATTTCTGTAGGCATTCGATGTGTGACTAGAACCTAGAACTTTACAGTTCTGTACTCTACATTACTAGAGCCATCATTTATGGCCAAAAACAAGCCTAGAACTTTTCATTAACTATCAGCAGATCACGTGTGAATTTAGCATTTGAAAAATGTTTGTACAGCCAGTAGCAAGGCAAAATTAGCATTTATTGTTAAAATTTCTGTAGGCATTAGATGTGACACTAAAACCTAGAACTCCAAAGTTCTGTGCTCTACATGACTAGAGCTATCGTTTTAGGCTAAAAACAAGCCTAGAACACTGTGAAGTTAGCATATCATCTGCTTGAATTCTTTGCATATGAAAAATATTTTCTTTCTTTAAATCTAAGGGATACAGATTAAGTTTGAACATTTTTCTATTGCTAACAGGTAAATCTGTTTTATCGCCATGCAAAAAATCCCGAAGGATTTGATTTTTTTTGTCATCGTATAGCACATAACGTTTAAATTTGCATTTTCGTTAACATTTCTGTAGGCATTCGATGTGTTACTAGAACCTAGAACTTTACAGTTCTGTACTCTTCATTACTAGAGCCATCATTTATGGCCAAAAACAAGCCTAGAACTTTTCATTTACTATCAGCAGATCACGTGTGAATTTAGCATTTGAAAAATGTTTGTACAGCCAGTAGCAAGGCAAAATTAGCATTTTTGTTAAAATTTCTGTAGGCATTTGATGTGACACTAAAACCTGGAACTCTGGAGTTCTGTGCTCTACATGACTAGAGGCTATCAACGAAGATCAAAGACACGCCTAGAACTCCTCATACACTATCAGCAGATCACGTGTGAACACTGTGAAGTTAGCATATCATCTGCTTGAATTCTTTGCATATGAAAAATATTTTCTTTCTTTAAATCTAAGGGATACAGCTTAAGTTTGAACATTTTTCTATTGCTAACAGGTAAATCTGTTTTATCGCCATGCAAAAAATCCCGAATGATTTGATTTTTTTTGTCATCGTATAGCACATAACGTTTAAATTTGCATTTTCGTTAACATTTCTGTAGGCATTAGAGGTGACACTAAAACCTAGAACTCCAAAGTTCTGTGCTCTACATGACTAGAGCTATCGTTTTAGGCTAAAAACAAGCCTAAAACTTCTCATAAACTATCAGCAGATCACGTGTGAACTTAGCATTTGAAAAATGTTTGTACGGCAGTAGCATGTAAAAATTTGCATTTATATTAAAATTTCTGTAGGCATTTGATGTGACACTAAAACCTAGAACTCTAGAGTTCTGTGCTCTACATAACTAGAGCTATCGTTTAAGGCTAAAAACAAGCCTAAAACTTCTCATAAACTATCAGCAGATCACGTGTGAACTTAGCATTTGAAAAATGTTTGTACGGCAGTAGCATGTAAAAATTTGCATTTTTATAAAAAATTCTGTAGGCATTACAGGTGACACTAAAACCTAGAACTCCAAAGTTCTGTGCTCTACATGACTAGAGCTATCGTTTTAGGCTAAAAACAAGCCTAAAACTTCTCATAAACTATCAGCAGATCACGTGTGAACTTAGCATTTGAAAAATGTTTGTACGGCAGTTGCATGTAAAAATTTGCATTTTTATAAAAAATTCTGTAGGCATTACAGGTGACACTAAAACCTAGAACTCCAAAGTTCTGTGCTCTACATGACTAGAGCTATCGTTTTAGGCTAAAACAAGCCTAAAACTTCTCATTAACTATCAGCAGATCACGTGTGAACACTGTGAAGTTAGCATATCATCTGCTTGAATTCTTTGCATATAAAAAATATTTTCTTTCTTTAAATCTAAGGGATACAGCCTAAGTTTGAACATTTTTCTATTCCTAACAGGTAAATCTGTTTTATCGCCATGCAAACAATCCCGAATAATTTGATTTTTTTTGTCATCGTATAGCACATAACGTTTAAATTTGCATTTTCGTTAACATTTCTGTAGGCATTCTATGTGTTACTAGAACCTAGAACTTTACAGTTCTGTACTCTACATTACTAGAGCCATCATTTATGGCCAAAAACAAGCCTAGAACTTTTCATTTACTATCAGCAGATCACGTGTGAATTTAGCATTTGAAAAATGTTTGTACAGCCAGTAGCAAGGCAAAATTAGCATTTTTGTTAAAATTTCTGTAGGCATTTGATGTGACACTAAAACCTGGAACTCTGGAGTTCTGTGCTCTACATGACTAGAGCTATCAACGAAGATCAAAGACACGCCTAGAACTCCTCATAAACTATCAGCAGATCACGTGTGAACACTGTGAAGTTAGCATATCATCTGCTTGAATTCTTTGCATATGAAAAATATTTTCTTTCTTTAAATCTAAGGGATACAGCTTAAGTTTGAACATTTTTCTATTGCTAACAGGTAAATCTGTTTTATTGCCATGCAAAAAATCCCGAATGATTTGATTTTTTTTGTCATCGTATAGCACATGACGTTTAAATTTGCATTTTCGTTAACATTTCTGTAGGCATTAGAGGTGACACTAAAACCTAGAACTCCAAAGTTCTGTACTCTACATGACTAGAGCTATCGTTTTAGGCTAAAAACAAGCCTAAAACTTCTCATAAACTATCAGCAGATCACGTGTGAACTTAGCATTTGAAAAATGTTTGTACGGCAGTAGCATGTAAAAATTTGCATTTTTATTAAAATTTCTGTAGGCATTTGATGTGACACTAAAACCTAGAACTCTGGAGTTCTGTGCTCTACATGACTAGAGCTATCGTTTTAGGCTAAAAACAAGCCTAAAACTTCTCATAAACTATCAGCAGATCACGTGTGAACTTAGCATTTGAAAAATGTTTGTACGGCAGTTGCATGTAAAAATTTGCATTTTTATAAAAAATTCTGTAGGCATTACAGGTGACACTAAAACCTAGAACTCCAAAGTTCTGTGCTCTACATGACTAGAGCTATCGTTTTAGGCTAAAACAAGCCTAAAACTTCTCATAAACTATCAGCAGATCACGTGTGAACTTAGCATTTGAAAAATGTTTGTACGGCAGTAGCATGTAAAAATTTGCATTTTTATAAAAAATTCTGTAGGCATTTGATGTGACACTAAAACCTAGAACTCTGGAGTTCTGTGCTCTACATGACTAGAGCTATCGTTTTAGGCTAAAAACAAGCCTAAAACTTCTCATAAACTATCAGCAGATCACGTGTGAACTTAGCATTTGAAAAATGTTTGTACGGCAGTTGCATGTAAAAATTTGCATTTTTATAAAAAATTCTGTAGGCATTACAGGTGACACTAAAACCTAGAACTCCAAAGTTCTGTGCTCTACATGACTAGAGCTATCGTTTTAGGCTAAAACAAGCCTAAAACTTCTCATAAACTATCAGCAGATCACGTGTGAACTTAGCATTTGAAAAATGTTTGTACGGCAGTAGCATGTAAAAATTTGCATTTTTATAAAAAATTCTGTAGGCATTTGATGTGACACTAAAACCTAGAACTCTGGAGTTCTGTGCTCTACATGACTAGAGCTATCAACGAATATCAAAGACACGCCTAGAACTCCTCATAAACTATCAGCAGATCACGTGTGAACACTGTGAAGTTAGCATATCATCTGCTTGAATTCTTTGCATATAAAAAATATTTTCTTTCTTTAAATCTAAGGGATACAGCCTAAGTTTGAACATTTTTCTATTCCTAACAGGTAAATCTGTTTTATCGCCATGCAAACAATCCCGAATAATTTGATTTTTTTTGTCATCGTATAGCACATAACGTTTAAATTTGCATTTTCGTTAACATTTCTGTAGGCATTCGATGTGTTACTAGAACCTTGAACTTTACAGTTCTGTACTCTACATTACTAGAGCCATCATTTATGGCCAAAAACAAGCCTAGAACTTTTCATTGACTATCAGCAGATCACGTGTGAATTTAGCATTTGAAAAATGTTTGTACAGCCAGTAGCAAGGCAAAATTAGCATTTTTGTTAAAATTTCTGTAGGCATTTGATGTGACACTAAAACCTGGAACTCTGGAGTTCTGTGCTCTACATGACTAGAGCTATCAACGAAGATCAAAGACACGCCTAGAACTCCTCATAAACTATCAGCAGATCACGTGTGAACACTGTGAAGTTAGCATATCATCTGCTTGAATTCTTTGCATATGAAAAATATTTTCTTTCTTTAAATCTAAGGGATACAGCTTAAGTTTGAACATTTTTCTATTGCTAACAGGTAAATCTGTTTTATCGCTATGCAAAAAATCCCGAATGATTTGATTTTTTTTGTCATCGTATAGCACGTAACGTTTAAATTTGCATTTTCGTTAACATTTCTGTAGGCATTAGAGGTGAAACTAAAACCTAGAACTCCAAAGTTCTGTGCTCTACATGACTAGAGCTATCGTTTTAGGCTAAAAACAAGCCTAAAACTTCTCATAAACTATCAGCAGATCACGTGTGAACTTAGCATTTGAAAAATGTTTGTACGGCAGTAGCATGTAAAAATTTGCATTTTTATAAAAATTTCTGTAGGCATTTGATGTGACACTAAAACCTAGAACTCTGGAGTTCTGTGCTCTACATGACTAGAGCTATCAACGAAGATCAAAGACACGCCTAGAACTCCTCATAAACTATCAGCAGATCACGTGTGAACACTGTGAAGTTAGCATATCATCTGCTTGAATTCTTTGCATATGAAAAATATTTTCTTTCTTTAAATCTAAGGGATACAGCCTAAGTTTGAACATTTTTCTATTCCTAACAGGTAAATCTGTTTTATCGCCATGCAAACAATCCCGAATAATTTGATTTTGTTTGTCATCGTATAGCACATAACGTTTAAATTTGCATTTTCGTTAACATTTCTGTAGGCATTCGATGTGTTACTAGAACCTTGAACTTTACAGTTCTGTACTCTACATTACTAGAGCCATCATTTATAGCCAAAAACAAGCCTAGAACTTTTCATTTACTATCAGCAGATCACGTGTGAATTTAGCATTTGAAAAATGTTTGTACAGCCAGTAGCAAGGCAAAATTAGCATTTTTGTTAAAATTTCTGTAGGCATTTGATGTGACACTAAAACCTGGAACTCTGGAGTTCTGTGCTCTACATGACTAGAGCTATCAACGAAGATCAAAGACACGCCTAGAACTCCTCATAAACTATCAGCAGATCACGTGTGAACACTGTGAAGTTAGCATATCATCTGCTTGAATTCTTTGCATATGAAAAATATTTTCTTTCTTCAAATCTAAGGGATACAGCCTAAGTTTGAACATTTTTTTATTCCTAACAGGTAAATCTGTTTTATCGCAAACAATCCCGAATGATTTGATTTTTTTTGTCATCGTATAGCACGTAACGTTTAAATTTGCATTTTCGTTAAAATTTCTGTAGGCATTCGATGTGTGACTAGAACCTAGAACTTTACAGTTCTGTACTCTACATTACTAGAGCCATCAATTAAGGCCAAAAACAAGCCTAGAACTTCTCATAAACTATCAGCAGATCACGTGTGAACTTAGCATTTGAAAAATGTTTGTACGGCAGTAGCATGTAAAAATTTGCATTTTTATTAAAATTTCTGTAGGCATTTGATGTGACACTAAAAACTAGAACTCTGGAGTTCTGTGCTCTACATGACTAGAGCTATCAACGAAGATCAAAGACACGCCTAGAACTCCTCATAAACTATCAGCAGATCACGTGTGAACACTGTGAAGTTAGCATATCATCTGCTTGAATTCTTTGCATATAAAAAATATTTTATTTCTTTAAATCTAAGGGATACAGCCTAAGTTTGAACATTTTTCTATTCCTAACAGGTAAATCTGTTTTATCGCCATGCAAACAATCCCGAATAATTTGATTTTTTTTGTCATCGTATAGCACATAACGTTTAAATTTGCATTTTCGTTAACATTTCTGTAGGCATTCGATGTGTTACTAGAACCTTGAACTTAACAGTTCTGTACTCTACATCACTAGAGCCATCATTTATGGCCAAAAACAAGCCTAGAACTTTTCATTTACTATCAGCAGATCACGTGTGAATTTAGCATTTGAAAAATGTTTGTACAGCCAGTAGCAAGGCAAAATTAGCATTTTTGTTAAAATTTCTGTAGGCATTTGATGTGACACTAAAACCTGGAACTCTGGAGTTCTGTGCTCTACATGACTAGAGCTATCAACGAAGATCAAAGACACGCCTAGAACTCCTCATAAACTATCAGCAGATCACGTGTGAACACTGTGAAGTTAGCATATCATCTGCTTGAATTCTTTGCATATGAAAACTATTTTCTTTCTTCAAATCTAAGGGATACAGCCTAAGTTTGAACATTTTTTTATTCCTAACAGGTAAATCTGTTTTATCGCCACGCAAACAATCCCGAATGATTTGATTTTTTTTGTCATCGTATAGCACATAACGTTTAAATTTGCATTTTCGTTAAAATTTCTGTAGGCATTCGATGTATGACTAGAACCTAGAACTTTACAGTTCTGTACTCTACATTACTAGAGCCATCAATTAAGGCCAAAAACAAGCCTAGAACTTCTCATAAACTATCAGCAGATCACGTGTGAACTTAGCATTTGAAAAATGTTTGTACGGCAGTAGCATGTAAAAATTTGCATTTTTATTAAAATTTCTGTAGGCATTTGATGTGACACTAAAAACTAGAACTCTGGAGTTCTGTGCTCTACATGACTAGAGCTATCAACGAAGATCAAAGACACGCCTAGAACTCCTCATAAACTATCAGCAGATCACGTGTGAACACTGTGAAGTTAGCATATCATCTGCTTGAATTCTTTGCATATGAAAAATATTTTCTTTCTTTAAATCTAAGGGATACAGCCTAAATTTGAACATGTTTCTTTTCCTAACAGGTAAATCTGTTTTATCGCCATGCAAACAATCCCGAATGATTTGATTTTTTTTGTCATCGTATAGCACATAACGTTTAAATTTGCATTTTCGGTAACATTTCTGTAGGCATTCGATGTGTGACTAGAACCTAGAACTTTACAGTTCTGTACTCTACATTACTAGAGCCATCAATTAAGGCCAAAAACAAGCCTAGAACTTTTCATTAACTATCAGCAGATCACGTGTGAATTTAGCATTTGAAAAATGTTTGTACAGCCAGTAGCAAGGCAAAATTAGCATTTTTGTTAAAATTTGTGTAGGCATTAGATGTGACACTAAAACCTAGAACTCCAAAGTTCTGTGCTCTACATGACTAGAGCTATCGTTTTAGGCTAAAAACAAGCCTAGAACTTCTCATAAACTATCAGCAGATCACGTGTGAAGTTAGCATTTGAAAAATGTTTGTACGGCAGTAGCATGTAAAAATTTGCATTTTTATAAAAATTTCTGTAGGCATTTGATGTGACACTAAAACCTAGAACTCTAGAGTTCTGTGCTCTACATGACTAGAGCTATCAACGAAGATCAAAGACCCGCCTAGAACTCCTCATAAACTATCAGTAGATCACGTGTGAACACTGTGAAGTTAGCATATCATCTGCTTGAATTCTTTGCATATGAAAAATATTTTCTTTCTTTAAATCTAAGGGATACAGCCTAAATTTGAACATGTTTCTTTTTCTAACAGGTAAATCTGTTTTATCGCCATGCAAACAATCCCGAATGATTTGATTTTTTTTGTCATCGTATAGCACATAACGTTTAAATTTGCATTTTCGGTAACATTTCTGTAGGCATTCGATGTGTGACTAGAACCTAGAACTTTACAGTTCTGTTTTTTACATTACTAGAGCCATCAATTAAGGCCAAAAACAAGCCTAGAACTTCTCATAAACTATCAGCAGATCACGTGTGAAGTTAGCATTTGAAAAATGTTTGTACGGCATTAGCATGTCAAAATTTGCATTTTTATTAAAATTTATGTAGGCATTAGATGTGACAATAAAACCTAGAACTCTGGAGTTCTGTGCTCTACATGACTAGATCTATCAACGAAGATCAAAGACAAACCTAGAACTCCTCATAAACTATCAGCAGATCACGTGTGAACATTGTGAAGTTAGCATATCATCTGCTTGAAATCGTTGCATATGAAAAATATTTACGGTCTTTATAATAAAGTGCTAGGGCTATAATCTGAACACCTATATGTATTAAATATAGGTAAATCTTTTTAATTGCTTAGCAAACAAGCCAGAATCCTTTGTTATATATTTGTCATCGTATAGCACTATAATGTCAAAAATTGCATTTTTGTTAAATTTTCTTTAGGCATTAGGTGTAACACTAGAGCCTAGAACTCCAGAGTTCTAGGCTCTTTGTGACTAGATCTATCATTTAAGGCCAAAAACAAGCCTAGAACTCCTCATAAACTATCAGCATATCACGTGTGAACTTAGCATATCATTGAATAAAACTAAAGATTTTTTTAATTTTTTTTGCTAGAACTATGTGTGAAAAGTATCAGGAACTGTAGGGTACTCTATGAAAAGGCAGAATATTAATTTTGAGTCCATTTGGAGGAAAATGATATGCTACGTGAAGTTAGCATATCAATTGTTTGAATTACATAGGATTATTTTTTTCGGTAAAAACCCCAGAACTATTGCTAAAATGTATCAGGAACTATAGAACTATGGTGCATGCGAATAGAACTTCAATAATTTCGTGATCTGCTAAAACTTGATATGCTAACTTCACAGACATGGCGCAGTGCATATTTCTCTCTCGTGCCGTGATTCTAAACATTTAAAGCATATACCGTTCCGTTTAACATATTGCCACCTTACCTTACGTAATGCTCGCTTGAACTGCTTACATTCCGGCAGTTTATGACCTTGCTGCGCACGGCAAAAATAGCACTTATCACTTTTCCAACTGTTTTGTCGTTCCGTTTGCAATAGTACAGCTTGCGGCCGAACGTAATTATCTTGTTGTTTAGACCTGTGTTGATCCGAACGGTAATTTTGTAAATAAACATTTGCAGTAGTGGCAATTTTAATAGCTTCCATGTTTAGAAATTCTGACATAATGCTCAATCGTGACCTTGTGCCGGCTTGGATCAAGGGATAGCTGTAATCCGACCACTTAGACACGAGCACTGTAGGGAGTTTTGATATAAGTAATGGCACGATACTTAGACCTTGTATATATTCCTCGCGTCCCACTACTTTCACTGACTCGACGAAGTTTTGTACTTTTATAGAAAAGTTAACAATGTCCTTTTGGTACGCCGAAGACAAAGGCTGCAGTTTTCTGATATCCTGTAGTAGCCTATTTATTATGCATTCTGGGTCACCGTGACGAAGCTCTAGAGTAGCCATTATGCGCTCAGGTGATGCAGCACTCATAAGCAAAGCTGAGACTGTTTCCTTTGCAGATCCGCGCAGACTCTTCCGCAGTCTCCAGAGATTTTCCTTCGGGCTGAAGTTGCACACATCGGTTGACTCTTGGTACGCCTGCTTAAAATGCAGCCATTCAAGCGGGTCCCCAGAATATTCTGGTAAATCCCGTGGCGTACAAATACGGCTTAAAAAGTTGGCGTTTGATTTATTGTGGACAGATGCAACCGTTAGGTTCTTCACTGCAGCAGCAAGCAGCTGGACAGTCCCATCGGAGGAGCCAGCGGGTGGTACCGCCGGCTGGCGCAGATCACCCGTATCTATACCATTCTCGGGGGCGGCCTGCGGTCTCTCCAACTCCTGTGCGCTGTGTTCCATCCATTTTTCAACATCGCGATGTGTACAGTCCTCACTAGCTTGTGAACTGTATTTTTCCTCCTCTTCTAATTCGGCTAGGTCGGCCTCTAACTCCTTATCTATCAACTGCATCCTTATTTCAGCCTTCTTTTTTTCTGCTTCCAGCATTAATCTTTTCCTTTGTGCCAATAACGATGACGTCGTAGACCGTTTAGATTTTGAATTTGTAGCAGCGCGTAATGGCGGCTCGGATAACGGCTTTATCGCACCGGGCAATGGCGCACAGGTCGGCGCGGCCAATAACTTTTGTTCCGACTTTACGCTGCTCTTTTTAGGGGTCTGATATTGCTGCTGGCTGGGTCCTGGCTCTTGAAACTTGGATGTGCTATCCTCTGTTCGTAACTGCTCACGTTCTTTTCGCGCTGTACTACGCGTTTTCATTATGATGGCTCGCGGCGGCGTGTGGTACATGCGTCGATCCGGCTCGAAGACCACTTTGTTACGGATCGGGTGTCGCCGGGAGAAATGGAAAACACTTGTGAACTATGAACAGTTTATAATTGTCTATCACACACACGAAATAGTACAGTATAAAACAATAGGGGTGTGCGGGCGTCTCGCGCGGATAGCTTTTACCGACTGACTATGACACCGCACACACACCAACATGAACAGGCGCTCGGCCACAGCCAAAACTACCCCTATATTTATAGTGACATACGTCTACCCACCCTAACAAAAAACACATGCAAACAGAATATCCAGGTAACAAAATATGAGCACGTCGCTAACAACCATGGTAACACGTTGTCACCATATTCAAAAATTCATTGTGTTCTTACAACTCATACGTAGCCCGGTGGTTTGGCCTATAGCTTACGGAGTCGGTGTCCACGAGTTCAAACCCAGAGACCGGCATGCACTTTATGTGTAGTTTTTTTTTGTTAAACATTTTCAAAAACGCAGAGAAGTTTAGTGAATAGAAGATTCGATGCCTTAGGAACTTAATTAACATAAAGAATATTCGAGAAAAAAAACATCAAGAAGTGTGCAATAAAGAGTATTTGTATTGTAAAGTAAGAAATCGTGTAAAATAATTATTCTCAACATTTTTACAAAAAAAAAGTAAAGGCTTTTAAAAAGTATGTCTAGACTAGAATAGGTGATTCCTAATAAAGCGCGAATCAGAAGCAGCCTCCTTGGGTTTCGCTAAAAGAACATTCGGGGATAGTGAGTGCCCGTACGCTTGCCCTCGGGATCGCATAGTTAGCGTGCTCTGAAGGGGCGCTTCTGCCTTCGGTCCTACGAAAAACTCGGCCTTCAGCTGCGCTTGCCGCGCCACTCACCTTCGGTACTTGGATAGTAAGTGACCACGTGAGCACGCTCTGAAGTGACGCTTCGGGTCTTCGGCTAATCAAAGCAGTCGAATACAATGTATTTGGTTTACAATTTTTCTTTTCACTTTTTCCTTCCAATAGCAGATTTGAACTTCCTTTCACAGCAGCAGGTCGATCACGTAACGCATTGTACGCGCGTCAGGTAGATCTAAATATCAAATTTTACATGGAAAAATTACAGTTGGATTGTCCTAACGCGCGTTCGGAACGTTACGTGATTGCCCCTCAGCACTAGAAGTCATGCTAGGACTACTACCTTTACATATGCACATACAAAAGGAGCTGGACGCCATACAAAAGGCAAGGTGGAGACATGTTATTAATACGCGTACGAAGTCGCGGGCAGAAGCTAGTATATATATATATAATTGTTATTTACCAATAAAGAAACTGAAACTAATAGTATAAGAGTGAGTTGCACCAAACTGTCTGTAAACTTAAGCGGTGCATTTAAATCGGAATGTATGGAATGTTTTTAAGTTTCTATGGAAGTTTTTGGAACGCATTATATATAACCGCATCTCCGGCGTCATTAATAATTCCATCCCGCAGGAGCAAGCTGGTTTCCGTCCCCAAAGAAATTGTACTGACCAGGTTCTGGCACTAACAACCCACATTGAGAAGGGATTCAACCACAACAAGAAGGCATCTGCAGCATTCATCGACCTCACTGCAGCATATGACACTGTTTGGCGCCAAGGTCTGCTATTTAAGCTGTTGCAAATAGTGCCTTGCATGAAAATATACAGGCTGCTCGAAAACGCGCTTAGTAACAGACCGTACCGCGTACACCTTGGTGACTGTGTTAGTCGAGTAAGAGTGCTCAATAATGGCCTTCCCCAAGGGTCAGTCCTCGCACCTGTGCTCTTCAATGTGTACATCCACGATATGCCCGAAACAACCAGTCGTAAGTTTGGATACGCAGACGATTTGGCCTTGGTAACACAGGATGCTAGCATGGAGGCTACCGAATTAACGCTAACAAGGGATCTATCTACCATGGACAACTTCTTTACTAAGTGGCGCCTGTGTCCAAACCCTACTAAAACTGAAGTAGCTTGCTTCCACCTGAACAACAAAATGGCCAACAAAGAACTCAATGTGAAGTTCAGAAACACCAGGGTTAAACATAATTCCTCCCCCAAATACCTGGGAGTTACCCTTGATAGAAGCCTGAACTTCAAACATCACCTTGAGAAAGTGTCTGCAAAGCTGAAAACTCGCAATAGTATCATCCAAAAACTCACCGGAACTACCTGGGGTGCCAATGCAGCTACTCTCCGGACCTCAGCATTGTCGCTGGTATATTCGACGGCTGAATACAGCTCTGCGGTCTGGCTGAACAGCGCCCACAGTTCCCTGGTGGACGTCCAACTCCACCACACGATGCGCCTCATCACGGGATGCCTTAAGCCTACTCCAACTTACTGGCTACCAGCCCTATCCCATATACTGCCTCCTCATATGCGAAGAGAAAGATGCCTTGGACTCGAAATACAAAAAATTCGGGCATCTCCAACACTACCCGTCCATGAAGACCTAGCCGACTTTAAAAAGACAAGACGTCACGCCACCCTCCAGCGCTGAGATTCCATGATCCTGAACCAACTTCCAACCTACAGGAATCCTGGGCATCTGAATGGGAGTCAAGATCTCTTCCTGATGATATCTTCAAGCCTAATCCCAAGGCACGACCTACTGGATTTGAAGAGCCCCGACGCGTTTGGTGCATGCTGAATCGGATAAGGACAGGAGTTGGGAACTGTGCTTACTTATGGCACAAATGGAACTGGTGCGAATCAGCAGTGTGCCGGTGTGGAGCTCCCGAGCAGACTGTTCACCACACGGTATTTGACTGCCCTCTAACCAAATACCACGGGCAAGTGGAGGATTTTAAAACTTTAACTAAAGACGCGGTAGCGTACTTGAAAACCGTAAATCTTTGAAGTAGAGATATAAAAAACAAGCCATACGATAAATAAATATGGAAGTTAAGTTATGTTGCCAACCCACCCTTAAAGCGATAGTAACTCTTTATGTCTGTCTGTTATCTTTTCAAGCTTAAACCACTGAACCGTTGTGTTGACAGCCTACCTGGAAGGCTCTGGAGAGCTCGTGCCCTCAAATGTAAAAGCGACAGCAATGCGCTTCTGACTATACTGGCGTATGTGTCTGACACCTTCAGGAAGCTTGTTTGGCATCGTCGAAATATATAAAAAACCGGCAAAATGCGAGTTGGACTCTCGCACGAAGGGTTCCGTACCATTATCTATAAAAACGACAAAAAAATCACGTTTGTTGTATGGGAGCCCCCCTTAAAAATATACTATATTTTGTTTTTAGTATTTGTTGTTATAGCGGCAAGAGAAATACATAATCTGTGAAAATTTCAACTCTCTAGCTATCACGGTTCTTGAGATACAGCCTGGTGACAGACAGACGGACGGACGGACGGACGAACTGACGGACGGACGGACAGCGAAGTCTTAGTAATAGGGTCCCGTTTTACTCTTGGAGTACGGAACCCTAAAAAACCGCATATAGATTTCGCCTCGCCAAATGCGGGCATGGCATTGGTCTTACAAAGCATGCAAAGTATATAGACGAATTAATTTCTGTCAACACTAGTCTTAGGGTACATCGTTAGTAGCTGGCCACCGTTCAATAACTGGCCACCTCATACTAAACATTTACCATAAAATATGTATAATAATTCATTTTAGTATAAGGTTTCAATTACTGGCCACCCTTCAATAACTGGCCACGGACTGACGGACGGACAGCGAAGTCTTAGTAATAGGGTCCCGTTTTACTCTTGGAGTACGGAACTCTAAAAAACCGCATATAGATTTCGCCTCGCCAAATGCGGGCATGGCATTGGTCTTACAAAGCATGCAAAGTATATAGACGAATAAATTTCTGTCAACACTAGTCTTAGGGTACATCGTTAGTAGCTGGCCACCGTTCAATAACTGGCCACCTCATACTAAACATTTACCATAAAATATCCTACTAATAATATTATAAATGTGAAAGTTTGGATGTTTGGATGTTTGGATGTCTGGATGTTTGTTACTCGATCATGCAAAAACGGCTGAACGGATATTGCTGAAACTAGGTAAAGAGATAGTTTATAACCCGAATTAACACATAGGCTAAATTTTATCTCGAATTGTTGTGCAAATTTTCGCCGAATATAAATTTTGGGTATTAATTTCATATTAATTTCATGATTTTGAAGTTTATTCAGATATTTACGCCATTTTAGGTGTTAAGTTACTATCAATAAGCAGCATTATGGCTTAAAACGAAATAATTACAAGTATAATGCACATTGACGTATATTTTGGCATATCGAAGTTTTTGTATCTAAAAGACAAAGAAGCGTATCCATTGAAATATTTATGCTATTCTAGAACACACGACCCATATGTTAAGACATATAATCGCGTGCAGAATATAATCGATTTGTGTTATTTTGACACAAAAAGGCGCAGTTCTTATGTAATGTTTCTAAATGAAATGTCAGCTGCCAGCACTCAAGCCTTTTTACAGACCGGCAATGAGGTTCGCGTATAAATATATTTTTCTGTCGCTCAAATAAGAGCGGTAGAGATGGAGATATACAAGTATCGAGGATGTATTCACAAAGCTTCCCGACAATAATTTATCGACGCATGGCTAGCACGTGATGGTGCGTGACTTATGTAGTCGTCACTTTTTAACTGCTCTAATTAGAAAGAGACGGTACCCTTTTTCGCTCGCTGTTATATTCTCAGTGCTAACCGTGCAAACGAACTACCTATTTATGTCGAAGTTCAAAGTTTGTATATCTCCCTCTCTATCACTCGAATACGCAAGTGCAATAGAGAACGATTGGAGTTACATACTATGAGTGTAACCTCCATCCTCCACCGACCACGCATAATAGTTGTTCACTTCATTCATGACTTCAACAGCACGCCCACTATCTGGCCTATTAACGAGCTGCTGAGTCACCCATCGAGTCTCGGGCGCGGTGCGACGAAGATGTTCAGCGGCAGGCAAGTGTGAGGGGTGAAGAAACGTCGGAGCAGCGCCAGCACCGATTTCAACAGCACGCCCACTATCTGGCCTCTCAACGAACTGCTGAGTCACCGAGCCAGTCTCAGGCGCGGCGTGAAGAATAAGCACAGCGGCAGGCAAATGTGAGGGCTGAAGAAACTTCGGAGCAGCACCAACACCGACTTCAACAGCATGCCCACTATGGCCTCCCAGCGAGCTTCTGAGACTGCGGAGCAAGCGGAAGCTAGAAGACGAATTAGGTTCCAACTTCCTTCCTGTAGCCAATGAACAGCCACAGTTTTTGCAGGTTTACTTTTTAAGTGACGAGGAAGCGCAACTTGATGGACAGTCCTCCATCGTACAAGGCGTTCAGAGACCAGTACTACAAACAATCCAAAGAGTTCTGGAGGACAATAACGTGCTAATACATGAATTAAGAAGCGCTTTGAAGAACATGACTGACGAAACGTTTATGGTAGTGATCCACCCTGACTGCGTGCCCCTTGGACAGCACGAGCGGCGCTATAACGCGCCCACCACCAGCGAAGTGGTGGCCGTGGTCGCCGGCTCGGAGCCCACCGCCGGCAGTGACATCGTGCTGCGCGCGCGCGAAGGCCGGCTCTGCCGCATCGCCGACATTCACAGGTTCCTAGATGCACTCCAGGGTCCAGTCATATTCCAGAAAGGTCAGGAAGGGTATAATTTTGAAATACCTCAGGTGAATCCACAGAATACGCAACCAGAGGGGTAATCACGTAACGTTCCGAACGCGCGTCGGTACAATTTAACTATCAATTTCCCATATAAAAAGTGACATTTAGACCTACCCGACGTTCGTACAATGCGTAACGTGATCGACCTACAGTACCAAACAAAAACGTTTCCTGTATGGATTTCTATGCATACAACCTTATGGTGCGTAGCAACGGGTTCAATCTGTTGTTACGCTGCAAGCAACTTCTGCACGAGTTTTTAGTCGATATGTATGTTAAGCTTGAAAGGGAACGCCTTAGGCTCATATCACTAAACCAACGCAAGTTGCGAGCAGAAAATTACATTCACTTACAAGATGCTGTAAGGAATGACGCGCGAGTTAACGCCAACGATGTGCGGCAGATAGTGATACTGCCCTCCTCCGTCGTGAATAGCCCGAGATACCTCCACGAGTACACGCAAGCTGCGTTCGCGTATGTTCGGAGCTACGGCCGTCCGGATCTGTTCATCACGCTTACATGCAACACGGCAAGGCCGGATATTACCAATCAATGAACTAATGCCTGGATAAAAAGCCACTGAGAGGCACGACCTTATTGCATGGGTTTTTTTTTAAATTAAAGTACAGAATTTGGTCCCCCTGTTAAGTAAAGGTCAAATATTTAGAGAATCGCAGTGCTGAAAATGAAGTATATTACTATTGCGAAAGGCGACAGATTCTAAGTGGACTGTATCAAAATCGAGTCCTTGCGCGGTCGCCGTGATATTGCAGAATGAATGTTAAAGTTTGGGTAGATTGCGTATTGGCTTACCTGGACGTCTTGAAGGCCAGGCTCAGCATCCGATGAAGGCACTATAGAGTGGCAAAAGTACCCCCATGTACCTACACCTTTTATTGTGGCTAAAGGAGAAATTGCGTCCCTGTCAAATCGATGAAGTAATTAGTGCGGAAATTCCTGATGTCAATGTTGACAAAAAACTACAAGACACTGTCGTCAAAAACATGATCCACGGTCCATGCGGTGCACTAAATATGTCACCTTCGTGTATGAAGGATGGGAAGTGTGCAAAGAAGTACATCCGAGCGTTACTAAAGGACACGCAGACGAGTGAAAATGGGTATCCACTGTACCGGCGAAGAGCACCTGACGATGGAGGACGCACTGTTACTACTAGAATTCGCGGTGCAGAAAGCCTCATGTTGGATAACCGGTGGATTGTGCCATATTCTCCGCTTCTGATCAAAATGTTCGATGGCCATATTAATGTAAAATTTCGTAGTTTAAGGCAGGCTATCAAATACATATGAAAATATATCAACAAGGGCAACGATCAGGCGGTCTTCAACGTTAGGCAAGCTGGTGATGTAAATATCGACCCCAGGGATGAGGTGCAAACGTTTAGGGCGGGCCGATACGTCAGCAGCAATGAAGCGGCGTGGCGAATCTTTGGCTGGCGAAACATTGTATGTCCACGTGTGGCACATCAATCGATATGCCTTTCAAAATAAGTATAAGGTTTCTTAGCAATTTTTTTGATTAAGTGAATATAGTCCGAGGTAATCGCCCCGAAAGTCATAAAAATTGTGTCCCCCCCCCCCCCTCTTATTTCCAAACGGTGAATTTATAAAAATTAAAAGAAATTATAGACATAGCGCTTATTAAATTCTTTTACCGAAAAGTATTTTGAACAAGATCGGTTAAAAGGTTTTCGAGATATTGCTGAAAAACTGCCTTCCCTGCGGAAAAGGACGTAAGTGTCGTAAGATTTCTGTGACGATACGACCTTTTTAATAGGCACGGAACCCTTCGTTGTGCGTGGTTCGACACGCACATGGCCCATTGTTTTTATTTTATCATCGCTGCCTTTAATGTTAGTGGATTATAGAAGAACACAGTAAATATGATTTAACAAAATCTTTAAGTACTTATGTTTAAAAGACGAAACCGTATCCCAAATACATACTTAAAGATTGCTTCTTGCATTTTTATTCGTAGGTTTTATATTCGTGTGTAAGCCTATACAAATACAGGTTACCCCTCCTTTTTTTCTAACCTGCACAATACCATAATAACCCGTCAACTGGATCACCGCCAATTAGCAAGCTAAATAAGGTTCACAAATGGTCAGTTAATACCTAGGGTTGTCGATTGTACGTATTCAACGCGAACGAAGTCGCGGGTAAAAGCTAGTGTATAATAATTCATTTTAGTATAAGGTTTCAATTACTGGCCACCCTTCAATAACTGGCCACGCCATACGAAATTGAATTCTGTTTATAGAGTTACAGAGTTCTTTAGTATGAGGTGAGGGGGCCAGCTACTGGCAATTTACCCTATTTAGTTATTTTTTTTTTATTTGCCGTTATGTAGCACATTTGGCTCTCCAGAGTTCATACACAATAATGGTCACATCGTGTAACTTTCTTGTTCATTTGAACCATAGTAAGGTGATTTGGACTATAGTAAGGTGATTTGGACCATACTAAGGTAATTTGGACTATAGTTAGGTTATTTGGACCATAGTAAGGTGATTTGGACTATAGTTAGGTTATTTGGACTATAGTAAGGTGATTTGGACTATACTAAGGTGATTTGGACTATACTACGGTGATTTAGACTATAGTAAGGTGATTTGGACTATAGTCAGGTGAATTGGACTATTGTAAGGTGATTTGAACTATAGTTGGGAGTTTTACGGCATATATCAATTTCAATAATCTTAGAGGCTTTTAATAATAAGAGAGGTAGGGCACAGCGGAATGTCATCTCGCTCGTATGTGGAGCAGCCCAACTGGGTAAGTACCTCCACCTTACAGAAGACCGCAGCCATAATAGCACCACTGCTTTGTAGTGTTGCTATACGTATGCATGCTATGAAGCCTGTGGTGTTGTGTTCCTGGTGGTGAGTAAGGTCGCTAGAGCTCCCTAGGATGCGCTGTGTTGGGAGTGAGGGACATGCATGTCTCGATCTGCCAACACAGCGAATCCTGAAGTGAATAAAGGGTTGGCAACGCGCTTGTGAGTCTTTTGAGTCACAAGTGTCCATAGGCTACGGTAACTGCTTAACATCAGGCAGGCCGTAAGCTTGTTTGCCTCCGTCGTTGTATAAAAAAAAATACTACAGCCGTAAAAATCTGACATCATGACTCGCTGGGTTAAAATCTGCATGTGTTTGCCTTAAGCTGAGTACCATGTCCATCAGAAAGCCGAAAGTAAATGGTATTTTAATTTTCTACTTCACTGGTGCAAGTAACTTCTACAGTATACGTTGTGAAGCGTTTCGTGCTGACACGGCGAGCTCAAAATATTTGCCATTCGATCGCTGGAACACTAACAGCTGCCAGAACTGGGTAGCTGACAACTTTGCTACATAGATATTATTTGAATCAAGAAATTCTTTAGGAAGACCGCCATTATCTTGAATGATACAGAGCATACATATCTTGAATTAAGACTAATAGATATGTGAGTGTAAGTTACCTTGTAAGCTAAAAATTAAATATCTTAATGAAAATGAAAGCATTTAATTCGGACAACTACACATCCATATTATGTTAGTAAGGCTTATACTACTATGTTAGTGGAAAATATAATTAAAGTTGGAACGAACATGCATGGACATCCAGTGAGCGAGGATAGGGCTGTCCATCCTCCCAGCGATCACCTTCAGAAGAGCGTTGGCGCTGCCCCGCACGCGCTCGGCCAGGGATGCGACCCGCTTGCGTAGCACGGCTTGGAAACAGTCGGTGCTCCACGCGGCGAACATCCCTGACGCGCTGCAGCGCCAGAGCAGCCCCAACAGCCCCCTGAAGGCGTTGTTGTACTGGACGCGCAGAGCACTGTAGGCTTTTTTGGTGTAGTCACTCCACAGATTGCACGTGTATAGTGTCTGACAGTACGTTTTAAACAAGGTTATTTTCACCTCAGTAGAACAACGTGCAAATCTGCGCGAAAGCATGTTACACCTTACCGACAGTGCTCTGCGCTCCCTTTCTATATCAATATCATCTTTTAGTGTGTCAGTGACCCAGTGTCCTAAGTATTTAAACTTGGTAACTATCTGAAGAGGAGTACCATTGAGAATTATTGGCGGAATGGGATATATTTTAGTGCCAGACTTGAACAGTAGTTAATACCTGCTCACATTTTTTTACGAGAATCAGTAGAGAAATGCAACCTGTAGAGGATAACAGCTGGACAAACGGACATACGAAAGAATTTTGACCCAAGCCGAAGCAGAGAACTTCGGTCGCTTCGCTCACTCGTTCAATAATTCGATGGAACTAAACTAAAATAGGGTCCCGTTTTACTCTTTGAGTACGGAACTGAAAGATCTCTCTATTGCCGTATCTTCTACATTGGTGACCCCCGCCAATGGACATTTATAAGCGCAACTCTGAAGATCCTGACTGACGCCCAACTCTTCTTCTCAGCAAGCCAGACTCTCTCTCTCTCTCTCTCTCTCACTCTCTCCGCTCGCCACCCTGGCTCTGAACGCTCGCTCGCCACGCTGGCTCTGAGCACTGGCAAGCTGCACTCTCTACTCTTCATACGTCTCTGACCCCTCCGTCTCAAAGGGGGGCGGGCTGATGTGGCGTCCCTTCTGTCAAATCTGACGAGTTCTGCATCGCGCTATTGAAGTTTCTTAAATTATTTGTATAAAAATAACATCAAAACAACTCTAATTGGACTTCGGTCCCTGAGAGATCTCTCTATTGCTGTATCTTCTACATATGTTTATAACCTTGCAACAATATTTAATTTAGTACCTAAGTTCAAAAAAATATTAACTAGGTAGTCGCAAAATAAAACAAAAGGATTTCATTAACATACTCGTATTTAAACAAGCGCTACTTACGATAACCGACGGTTCGACCCACCCTAACATTAATACATTTTATAAATGACTTGATATATTAATCTTGATTACCTATACTTAATAGGGGGGTGACCTATGATTTTTTTACGATGCCATTTGAACCAGTTTTGAAGAGGAACAAATGTTTGTATCGGAGCAACTACAATTAAATAACATAAATAAGTACCCAAAAAATGTATTGACATAAAAGTATGACGTCACAGTTTGCTATTTACATAAAGAGTTCTATGTAAAACGCGAAGACATTCCCTCTTCACGACCTATCCGTAATAAGAACAGACTCGTTCCACCGCCCGCCAAACTAAACCTGCTATCTTCAGGCCCATTAATAATGTCTATTAAGATTTATAATAATTTACCTAACTCTATAAAAGAAGAAGAAGACGATACAATGTACATAAACAAAATAAAGCAACTACTACTAACTAAATCCTATTACACACTAAATGAATACTTAGAAGATACATTATAAACGATCAGTAAGTCCTCCTCTCCCTAACATTGCAGTGCCCAACAGGGTTCACAATGATCTGTAGCTTTAAGTTAACATCTGTACCTACTTTTGTGATATTGCAATAAATGATTGAGTATTGAGTACGTAATCGTTGTATGGAAAATTAAGTAGCTGTTTCGGTCGCGAAATACTGCGTTTATTTTATTTTATTTTATTTTATTTATTGGAGAACAAACAGAGTTAAATGTACATAATAGTTACTTACAAGCTAGATTACAAATGAACATGCATTTAGCTCCTCGACAGTTCCCACTAAAACATAATACTATAATATATTTAGTTTACTTACTAACAAACGATTTTATTACAAAAGAATACAATTTCTTACTTATATTATATTATACTTACTACCTGTACATTACAAATCACAACGAAACCATCCTACCAACCATCATCTGGGATGATTTTTAGTAGTTCATTTTTGTACTGGCTAATGGACGTGTTGAAGATGTCAACCGAGACTAGGGTCTTATTGTACTCGTCACACATGCGGCGCAGCGGCGCTCGCACGCTGGCGTTACTCTTGCAGGTTGGCACGGCGAACAGGACTGCGGCGGAGCGTGATCCGCGCCGCGGAGGCACCCGGAACTGCATACGATGCAGTAACTCGCAGCTATTGTATTTGCTTCGGCAGACTTTATACAGTACAACTGCATCTGATATTTTTCGTCGTTTTGACAGTGATGTGATTTTATATTGCTTTAGAAGATTTTTGTAAGACATTTTTTTACCCGTCAATCTCTTATGCATAATTCTTAGGAATTTTTTTTGAATCATTTCAATAGAATTGCAGTATTTGGCATAAAGAGGATTCCATATAACAGATGCATACTCTAAGTGTGGTCTCACTAACGCCTTATAGAGCAATATATATGTATCGGATCTTTTAAATACTTTAGCTGATCTAATGACGAATCCTAGCATTTGATATGCTTTGCGCACTATTTTATCGATATGTGAGTCAAAATGTAGTTTTTCGTCATATAAGACACCGAGATCACGGGCCGTTTTTACTTTCGTTATTTGTGTATTACCTATACTGTACGAAAACGTAATTTTTTTTTTTTTATTCTTGGTAAAACATATTTGTATACATTTATCTACTGCTAACTGCAACCTATTCTGCTTACAATAGTCATTAAATCTGTCTAAATCTTTTTGGACTAATAAACAATCATTCAAGTTTTCTATTGCCTTATATATTTTTAAGTCATCCGCAAACAAAAGGAAGTTACTATTTTCAAAACAAGACTTAATATCATTGATAAAAATACTATACAGCAAAGGCCCTAAAATTGAACCCTGAATTACTCCTGAAGACACTTTCGTTAGACTTGACCTAAAGCCATTAATGACCACTACTTGTGTTCTACGCGCCAGGTATGACGCAAACCAACGAAGAAGATTGCCGTGGATTCCATTGAATGCTAGCTTCTTCAGAAGATATAAATGGTCTACTTTATCGAATGCTTTTCGAAAATCAGTAAAAATGACATCTACTTGCTTTTTTTTATCCATTGATTTAAAAATAGAATCAGTATATTCTAAGAGGTTCGTAACTGTCGACTTATTTTTCATAAATCCATGCTGTTCGGGTAAAAATGTAGTCTGTAAGAGGGGGTAAATAATATCATTGATTAAGCCTTCAAAAATTTTAGGTATAATGGATTGTACAGAGATTGGCCTATAATTTATAACCTGTGACCTTGAACCCGACTTGTGTATTGGTGTGACATGTGATAATTTCCAACATTGGGGAAATGTTCCAGTAGCGAGACACTTATTGAATATTATGTACAGGGGGTTCACTAAAGCTGTAGCTGTTTTTTTTATAAAGTGTGGGCTTATTTTATCAGGACCTGCGCCTTTTTTAATATCTATACTATTTAGTTTTTTTAATATGCTATGTTTAGTTAAATGAATATTGGTTATGTTATTTACCTGATCAGAAGTAGGTGTGCGGTCTAGATCATTGAAATTTAAATCCACGCCTGCCTCAAAAACTGAATGGAAAAATTCCGAGAATAACTCAACAGTTTCTTCGGGAGTGTTAGCAACTTTATCCTCGTAAGACATTGTTAAGGGGTATCCGGAGGTGTTACTTTTCAGTGTTGAGATGTATGACCAGAATGCCTTAATATTGCTCTGGATACTTAATTCTGTATTTTTTGTGTACGCGTTAAAGCATTCTAGTAATAGTATCTTACTTCTGTGTCTAAGTAATGAAAATTCTGCGTAATCGGCTAGTGAATTGTATATTTTCCATCGACGCCAAATTTTTTTTTTCTATTTAGAGTTTTTGTTAATGCTACAGAAAACCACTTTGGTATATTTTTACTTTTATATTTTTTTAGTGGCACAAAACTATCTATAATATTATATATTATACTATAGAATCTATCCACTGCTGTCTCAGGTTTTAGATCACTAAGTTCTACGTTCCAATCAGTTTCGTTAATTTTTTTTGAAATTTCTATGTAATCGGCCTTTTGAAAATTATATTTAGGTATAGATCTGTTAGGAATACATTTATTCAGAGTTTAGGTCCATAGTTGTCGTATAATTTTGTTTCTATAAAAGTATGAGGATTAAATTGGTAGCCTTAAAACTACTCTTGGACAGTGAAAAAAATGCATATTTGTTGCTTTTATTTTACTTTAAGCAAGTAATGGTCTCTTAAACCATTTTACAGTAAGTTAGCAATTTCTTCTAATGAATAAAGAATTAGTTAAAATATAACACAAATATGTCAAATTTAAATTATTACCAAAGTAATATGCTTTTATCCAACAAATAATATCTATTAATTGAATAATTTCCTTCTTATTTTTTATTTGCGTTTTTATTTTATTTAATATTATAAATTATTATATTTTTAATTTAAAATTAGATAATTCAAGAAACAATAAAAAAAAATGAAAATGATAAATAATCTATTCTCAATTTTTGATACTTTGATGGTTTACTATCCATTTAGCAACACTGTGTTATCTTGTAATTTAACATGAGTCTACACTCCTATTTATTACTTATAATATATCCAAAATGCCAACACTACACGATTAGTTTGACCAATTGCATCCGAACGACATCGCAAACAACATTGAAATCACAAACACGGGCCATCTCTATATTTTCACCATGCCTATATCAGTTCTCTTCTTTCCAGTAGCTTTTGAAAAGGATGGCAACTAGTTGATTTAAGGTTTTAAATCGCCAGATCATGGTTAGAGCTCTATTACAATTTTATCATGCAGTTATCATCGCTTTTATTGCTCTGAAATTAAAGTCTAAGTTGGATGAGTTCGCATGCAATAGGTGCTGAAACAGAATTATACCTCGGCGTTGCAAGGTATAATGGCGCTGCACCTGAGTTACTGATGTTTATTTGTTCGGATTGCAAAATACTGACCCAAACGTCGAAGCTAAAGGTTACGTTCATTTTGCTTGCTGCATAGAGGTAGAAGATAGAGAGAGTCACCCACATATACACACATGAGTGACAAAGATGTATTTATGCGTAGGCAATACCGCAAGTGGGAACGAGATACAGTGTCATATTTTCTGTCCTCATCGCGTATACGGATTTTTTGTTTGCCACCAGCTTGTTTGCCACCACACATGTCAAAATTTGTACTGAAACTGACACCACCATGACGTCACCGATATAATACGACTAAATTATAAATGACATTAGACGTCAAGAAGAGTGTACTAGCTTCTGATACTTCTTAATTTAGTATGGTCAATTTACCATCGTCCCTTTTGGGTATACGCTAGGACGCCATCTATATATCCTCTATCTACGGCTTGCTGCAATATTTGCGGTCTGACTAAAACCACTGAAGCTGTACGAAATGACCGCCATTTCAAATCTGAACAAGTTGGTTATACGGAATCAGTGCAAAACCAATACCAAGGACACCAAAGTATGTTAGAATTGCTCTCGGGCTCTGTGAACTGAAGAAAACCAGATTTCAACAAACAACTTTTTTTTTTAATTATGAAAGAGTGACACTACAAAAAATACTATATATAATTAACAAACCTGCTGGCGAAATTTCACGAGAATCGGTGGAGAAATGCGACCTGCAGATGAGAACAGAGGGACATACGCCGGCCGAACATACAAACGATTTTCGGCCCAACCTTTGTTCGCTTCGCTCGCTCGTTCAAATACAGGTAACAGGTACTATTGATTTTAAGCTTTTTTCGTGTGTCTACTGCAGTTAAAGTCTAATGAAATATAATAAGTGAGAAGTGGGATCATTTCATAATCAACTATGTAGTAAAACATTTTTTTACGATTTCCTTGTACCTATATTTTGGCACTTTAAACATGGTGATGCCGCACATGGATTTGGGTTTATTTAGTAGTCAAAATCTCTTAATAATGGTCCACCTGTATGGAAAAATAGTCAAGAGGGCTCGTTGGGCAGCCGCGATAGTAACTGGCGCAGTCTTGTAGGATGCCTCTGTATTCTGCTTCATAGAAACAGTCTTCCAAGTCTATCTCTTCCATCGACGTTGACGGTCTGAAAGTAAAGCTGATTTGATTTGATGTTTTGAATTTACGACAAGATAAGGGCGTTTGCTGCGGACCTAAGCTACTTGCCATTTTACCACTTAAGATAAGAGATAAAATTTGGTTTTAGATTACATTTGATTAATATTATTAAGTCACTGAAAAAAGGCAGGATTGACCGATGCAATAACTTCTGAGATGGAGGCCATATGGTTTTTGTGAATACAAAATATTTGGACTTACGTAAGTGCTAAGTGCAGTAAATCTCCCAAAACACCATTATGCGTTAAGCTTGCGGTAGGGGCCTCACAAACTGCCCGTAGCAGGCATTTGCGGCCTGGATAGTTGTTCCTGAGGAGAAAATGTTTAGTTAAAAGGTAAAACGGAAATCATTACATGCCGTATATGCTTCCAGGAAGCTAGATTATGTTCAGAGTTTTTTTTGCCTATTGGACCTAAAAGAAGAACGAAGCGTTTTTATATAATATTTTCGTTCGGTTTATGCGCTTCTTTTTATGTTAGCTCGTAGTCAAGTGTGTGTAAGATGAGTTTTTCGGAACTTATGTATCCCTCACTCTCAACATAGCACACTATCGGGAGCTTGGCGACCTTACCAGTCGATATCTAGTCGCTAACTCGTCAGCGGTTGGATTGATGCCTAATGAGTAAGGTTTCTGATCAAAATAATATTCATAATGCGTACGTGTCATATTGACCACAGAAAGTTACGAGCGATAAGTGGAAATGGACGTTTTCTGGGTACAATTTTTTTGGCAGGTGTCTATTTTATTCCAAACCCCACATTTGAAGCTTATTGCATATTCAATAAGGTTTTTATTCGAGATATAAAGAGAAAAGTATCGTATATCGTATTTGACGGCCTCCGTAGCCCAGTTGGTAGTGACTCTGCCTATGAAGCTGGAGGTCCCGGGTTCGAATCCCGGTCAGGGCATTTATTTGTGTGTCTATCACGAATATTTGTTCCTGAGTTATGGATGTTACATATGTATATAAGTATCTATATGTATTTATCTATTATATATATCGTCGCCTAGTACCCACAACATAAGCCTTACTGAGCTTACCGTGGGCCTAGGTTGATTTGTGTAAGATTGTCCCGTAATATTTATTTATTTGTTATTTATAAAAGTAAGCTAGAAGACGAACGAGCTGGGTTGTTATTCCACCTTAGGTATATTGATTGTAAATTGATTGTTTAGATTGTACGGTCAACCAATTTGATTCCTAAGCCACCGTAGAACCCTTTCATTTTAACTGCTACATAGCGACGCAATAATTCTAGTAACCCGTATTGACATAGCATTTATAACGGCAAGGTTCTATGATGGTCTAGGAATCAAATTGGTTGACATACATGTCATGTAAACGCACGCACAGCAACCCCCGCGCCTCTTTTTTTTATAACTAAGTATTGGATTTATTCGTTGTGTTAAAATTCTGTATGTCAATACGATATCTGTAAATTATTTAGGTACGCACTTATTTTTTATTTCGTGTTAATAGTTGCCTGTGAATATTCTGCGCCGTTAAGTGTGTTTTATGTGTTGTTCTGAATATTTGTGTATTACAAACTGTACAAAGCCTATCATGCGTGTATTTTTCCACCATCGGCGGCCCTGTCGCCCTAGTCTTGTTTGTTGACAGGTGACGCCTGTCGTAATATAATATTGAGTTATAATATTATATTACCTACTTACTTGATTAACATAGCTTCAATAAAGGTGTACAGCATTTTCCTTGTCAGTACGTCATTGTTGCCCCCTTCAGTGCTACGTTTATTTTGGCTTCTCCCCCACTGAAAAACAATAAAACTATTTAAATATGCACACATAATGAAGTAAATAAATATTTGATGGAGGTAAAGCTTCTAAAAAGTGTTTTATCTATTAATTATCTACAGTTCTTTTGAGCAGTTTAAATCACAAAAAACACCACAAAACTTTGTCTTCGAGTAGCTAGTAACTCACATTCAAAAAATTCTCAAAATATTTATTACAATCACATATTTATGAGACATTACGTCGAAAATACAATTTTATTAAGCTGAAGCAGGAATACAGGTCCAAAAGTGTATATTTACATCAAATCTAAATGCGACATCTTTTAGGAAGTAAAATATAAAGTTAAATATGTTACATTTGTATGTGTTTTTATTTATGTGTGGCAATAAATCTCTTTTCTTTCTTTCTTTCTTTCAAATGGCTAACGAACATTCGCATACTTACCGATGGTCGTTGGGGCGGAAAGGTTCTCGAGTGGTGACCACGAACAAAAAGCCAAGAAGAAGTGGACTATTACTTTTCAACTCTAATATTTGTGCATTACGGTTCAACACTGGTAGACTACTTTCTTACTGCACCGGAAGGCGCAGCGAGGGTGTACTTCCTAAAAGGTGGTCTTAATGACCTGGTAAAAATCACGGGACTCCGCTGAATGCGGGTGGCGCAGGACTGGTAATTGTTGCACTCTTTGTGGGAGGACTTTGTTCTGGAGTGGACATCATTAGATTGATATCATGATGATGACTTACCGGTATGTCTCCAAGAAGTGGTTGAAAATAGGTTGAGTTGTCAACGTTGTAGTAGTTGGCTTCGTAGAACCACGCGACGCTGGTTGTCGTCTCGGGGTGCAATGGGATCGAAACTGTTGCGAACACCTGGAATTAAGGAAATTATACTTAAATTTGGGGATAATCTCACATATATCAAATTAGCCCCACAGTAAGCCTTCGGTTCAATAAGCCTTGTAGTATTTGCCCACCGGGATTCGAACCAAGGTTCACAAATGGTCGGTTGAGTGTGTCGTTGATGGTACGAGAACATTAAGTTCAGTGATATTAAAGTAAGTAAGTCATTTAGTAAATAAACACCACCATGTTTCAATGTTAGAAAGGAGCGCACATTCGCTGACAAACTGGCATCAATTTGGCGAAACAGGAAATTAAGTTGTTTTAAGAAAAAAAAAAAGTTTGTGTCAAAAAATTAATTTATGGTACAAGCGTTTATTGCCGATCATACTTTTCTGTATACCATCATCAACTACTCATTGAGACGATTCTAACAAGCCCAAACTCACCGGGGTTACGTCGGGTAAGTACTGAATTCCCATGGCCACCTTCTGTCTCTATCATCAGATCAGCTCGATGGTACCATAATATTGAATTGTCATCCAAACTATACTAATACCTACCCAAAATTTCAGCTCAATTGGATAACGGCAATTAAGTGACTGAAAAATTGATAGCAAATTTTGACGGACAACTTACATAAATATTATATACTTACATACATAAGAAAGGGTCAAGTTAATATAAAGCTTGAAATAAGTTTCTGTCAAAAAAATAATTTTTGGTACAAGCTTTTATTGCCGATGGTACTTTTCTGTATACCATCATTAAATACTCATTGAGACGATTCTAACGAGCCCTTAAACTCAAAAATATCTTTTGAATACAAAAAAGCAAAAAGTATTTATGACTCATTACATGATGTTACGTCAAAATCTCCATTGACTGCTGTGCTATGATGTCGTAGTGCCAAGATACATTACTTGGAGGTCATAACTTTCAATTAAAATTTCTCCAAATCACACAAATACTGCAAATCGTCGGGTGACAAGCAAAACTCACTAAGTAACAAATACCTACTTAAATCAAAGGTCGTATCTCGATATAAACTACGTATCGACGACGAGTGACGGTTTTGGTAGTGACTTTTGCTTGTCACCCGACGATTAATGCTCTAGGGAAGCGTCCTTTTGAATATTTGCGTGGCCTGTAATAGTACAGGCCACACCCCGATACTTAAATACATACCTACATACGAACAAGGGACCGATTTTTGACTTTCGAGCGCTCGACTCTTTCACTCGAAAACAGTTAAAAGTAATGAAATGCTTTTTTGAAATAGCCATAGAAAATTCAAAAAACGAGTGGTATTGCTACTCGTATTCAAATCTATCGGTAGAAAGTAATTGCCTGCAATTTTGACACTACAATCATATTCACTTTTATTTAATTTTCGAGCGCTCAAAAGTCAAAAATCGGTCCCCAGGTCAAGTTAATATACAGCTTGTAAAAAAAATGGACGTCAGCTTCTTACGCAGTGCTACTGCGGTTGTTAAATAAATAAAGATAATACTTTTTTTGTGACATAATTATAATCAAGAATATTAATAATTATGTCAATGGTCGTAGAGCCTTTCAGTGTAATTAATTATGTAACTTTGAATGAGCTTTAAAAACATTTTTGAAGGTTATTATAGCAGTGGACAGGTTTAACGCGCATTCAAAAAGTTACACGATTATTCTGCTGAAAACATTTTTTTTTACTACTTGTAGCTTTGAGCATTTATTAGGCATTCAAAACTCAATCACAATTAAATAGCTATTAAAGGATGACTCACGCCAGAACGGGCCGTGTCCGGACACGGCCCGTTCTAGCGTGAGTCATCCTTAAGACCTTATATCAGAGCGTCGCGTTTACACATACTAGAAATCATGTGTTAAATATCTAAGGAACAGAGAGGGTCGGAATCAACACTAGCAAATAATAAATTACTTAAACTTTTCTTTCTTTCAAATACGAAAACAGCAAAACGCGTACCGTACTTGGAACTTTAAAGCATATAAATTGTACCATAACGGTTTATAATTTTTAAATATAGGTACGCCAAATACTCACTCCCCATTGTGTGTCCTTTGTAAACAGCAAATACCGTCTCTGTCTGCTATTTATTTTCGAGAATCCTCCGTCCAAGACAAATAGGAGTAAATACCTGAAAACAAACATTATATTAGTCACGATTACCCTCCTAAGTATAATAAAACTGGACATATTTCACCATCCCTTAGAGAATTAGGCATGCTTCGTGTATCCATTATACAACACAAGTATAATGGTGGTCATTTCACCATGATGTTGTAATATATAAACCCGTATGCTGGGTTTATTATCGTTTTAAACCTTCCAAAGTTATTTGTCAAGTTGGCTAACTGTTCTTTTCGTGTAATATTCTGTCAGGAAGGAACCCCTGTTGTATTAGATAGCTTATCTGTGGACTCCAGTGTTGCCAGAGTTCGCGCCCGCTGACCAGCGACAAGGAGAAAAAAGGAATATCGCGTTGAACATTTACGAATCAATGATTAGATGTTTTGTTCGTCACGGGTTTCCATTTCATAATTCATAATCCACATAATTTATTGCATTTCTACTGTAGCGGATGACTAGATGTTTTCTTGTTTACAAATCAACACGACAGATTGTTGCAACAAGTTGGCGCGTCTACTTGAACTTCGGGGACCGGGTTTGAGAGAGCTGGCAATGTCGAAGTGTCAGATAGCGCACTTCCTATTTTATTTTGGTGTGCCGGAACACGTTTTCTGGGCGATTGCAGTATTTTCCTCGTAAGTATTGTTTAGAAGCCGTGTTAACTTCTTGGAAAAGCAGTAATTGCATAGACATGTTGTCAATTTTCAGTTTGCCGGTGTAATCAAGCCTTACAGGCAAGTTGAGGCCGTGGTGCTCTCCCACGCGACTTGACCTGGCTGAATACCACCGTGTTGCGGTTAAATCGGCGAGCCACGGGAAGCAAGGCCAGGGCCATTGGTGGCGGAGTTGACATTTGTCAATACCCATCGACGTGGGACAATTTTCCTCCGACAGGTTAGTTTTGTACTGTACCATGGACCGTTTTATTCCCTTGATTATTGATTGCCGGCCCACAGACTACTCTTGAGCCCCGGCCCGCTATCTAGCCCCGTGCCCGCCCAGTTTGTACTTGCTATTCTTGGCTAACCGTCTCATCGCTTGATGGAAATTCCAGGAGGTGTTTGGTAGGGGCCTGATCGTGCCCGAAGCCACCCGCGCCAGCCGAGCCAGTACTCCCGTTGTCGGGAACGCTCCGTAGCACCGCCTGCGATGGAGATGCAGCTAAGCTCATAGCCTATTATTTTAACATCACCAAATGGTTCTAGCGCAATCGACCAAAGCGTCATCAAAATCCTACCCTTAACATTTGTTTTTACACCTAGTTAACTTTTAGTGAGGACCTAGAACGAAATAAAAGCTTTGGGTTACCTTCAGACCTTCTTTCATTTGCCCTAGCAAAAAAAAAACTAATTACATGGCGCCCCGAACAGGTTGATGACGCTTAAACTCATTTCCCTCCTTACAACTCCATTTATTGTGAAGGTCTGAGTCTGGTCGCTTGCGCTATACCTAAGTATCTGAATGCAGACTTTCCGCCATAATAGTGTTAATGTCACACTTTAGTACATTGAATAGTTTGGACATTGACCTACATTACTTATAGTTACTTACCTACAACATACGGTCAATTATAGCACTTGGTTTGGCAAGTGATTACCTAAGTACTACCTATAGTTAAGCTTTATAAATTACAAATAACCTTTTAACAGTATTCATAAAAGAAATTACTACTATAAGCATTGTTTACCATTGTGTTGAACTGACAAAGAGTAAAATATTGCATACCATAATCCACATCCTTTGGATTTTTTATATTTTTTATATTTTTACATTTATGTTTTACACAAAATATTTACTTTGTTGTTATTTGAACTCAGTGACCCCTGTGACTGTGAACACAGGACTATAGGAATTACTGTGAGTTTAATATACAGGACAGTTGTTACACATCCAGTAATATTGTTTAAATATTTAATATACCTACAATTGCCTTAAGCGCTAACGACGATGTATTAATAAACTCAGTGACTAACTAGGAGACCATAATACAATTGCAATTGCTGCAGTGTCATAGTAACACGAAATACAAACGCTTTTATGTGATTGGTCGATCGCGCTTTAATCATAAGCATCGATTAGCTCTTAAAGGACATTGAACCGGGTGGCTTAGAGCTCATACTTACTGTCCTACTCTTACTGAACATTTAGACTTCTGCCACACAGGCATAGTGTGCTCGGGCTGATTAGTGGTAATTACCGGGCTGATATTTTTATCGAAATATTACAACGATTAAACATACGTGTACGTGACAATGTCGTCAACAACCGGATTAGAGGAGCGCCCAATAGCCTTCAATCTCCTTAAGAAGGATGAGCTCCAGTACGAGGTCAGGGTGCGCCAGGCGGCGCCACTACCTACAGTGATGGAACTTAGGAGCCAGCTGCGAAAGCTGAACCAGGACATACCTACAGATGAGGTCGCGGACTACGAGGGAGATGTCGCCGCCGAGCTGGGCATAATCTCGTCAAAAATGGACGACCTGCGCAAGCTGCTGCAAGGGTCAACACAACCTCGCACCTCGTTAAAGGTACTCAATCGTGTTCAAGCTGCTGCACACCACCTGTATCACCGACTGACTCGACTCTCACCTTCAGGGTCGGAGATGAGCAGCCACAGCGAGCTCAGCGACCAGCTAGATGGGATACTGGTGCGGTTAGATACAATATTGCTCACATTTACAAGTTCGTTGACAAATAAGCAAGACACTACCGTCGCTGCACCTACCTGCGCAGCGCCACATAACAATAATGCAGTGCAAAAATTGAACTTAAAATACTCCGGTAAGACCTGCGTAAAGGCCTACCTACACAAACTAGAGCAGGTGCGTGTCTCCCGGGAGATCCCTGACTCAACACTGTTCCGCTCGGCATGTGAGCTCTTCACTGACGAGGCATCCTCATGGTTCGATGGCGTTTGTGATCAGGTACACTGCTGGACGGACCTCAAGAGTATGATGCTCCGCGATTACTTGCCGGTAGATTACAACGAGCGCCTACTATGCGAAATAAGGGCAAGGACGCAAGGATTTGACGAATCAATAGTAAATTATGTCAGTGTAATGCTTAATTACTACTCACGCTTAGAGTCCCCACTACACGAAGCGGAAAAGTTGAGTATTTTAATGCAAAACATTAGACCGTTTTTTTCAAAACAATTAGCTTTGTTTACTATCGACTCCATCAATGACCTTAAAGACCGCTGTCGCCAGCTGGAGGCTGCAACTCAACGTGCAAAACGCTTCGCGGAGCCAAATAGAGACTTGTCCAAGTCTCTTGCTCAAGACTTGGTGTATAAACCTATGACTACAAAACCGGTATCGGCGGTACAAACCCCTATTGATTTTTGCGTTCGGTGTCGAGTAGAGGGACATTCGTTGAAGGCATGTAAGGCGGCACCCAAACTGGTCTGTTACCGCTGTGGCGAGAATAACGTAACGGCACGAAATTGTCCCAACTGCACCCCTGTACCAAGTACTTCAAAAAACGAGTGATACCGAATCAGGGTATGGCTGATCCGGTTTCAATCAAAACCAATAAAGTATATAACA
This sequence comes from Epinotia brunnichana, assembly GCA_963854355.1. Lineage (NCBI taxonomy): Eukaryota > Metazoa > Arthropoda > Insecta > Lepidoptera > Tortricidae > Epinotia > Epinotia brunnichana. Next base: position 25,559,950 of record OY977951.1, on the reverse strand, counting down.
GAAGAATATTCATACCAACTCCTAAAAATAAAAAACAAAAACTTACAATATATCAAAACCATACATCCCTGACACACAACAACAACGAAATTAGTAAACCAATTAACATACCTAATACCCTGCATCCTATCCCCGTCCTAACTAACAAAGATAACACCCTCTCTTCCCCGCTTATTAACGCTTTATTCCACACTACTAACAAGTACAACACCCCTCCCCTGCCTGCTTGTTCCCGCCCCACCTCCCTGACCCATACTAACACAATCACTAATGTGTATAATAACCGAACATACCCAAATAACGAATTTTACCCAAATAACCGGTTCACCGAAAATCACCAAAACGTGTATTTTCGTCCGGAATCAGCTACAATACCTACCGCGACTACTGCATACCCAATTAACGCAGTTTACTCAAATAACCGGTTTACCGAAAATCACCAAAACGTGTATTCTTGTCCGGCACCAACTACAATACCTTCCACAACTGTTACTTACCCAATTAACGAATTTTACCCAAATAACCGGTTCACCGAAAATCACCAAAACGTGTATTTTCGTCCGGAACCAACTACAATACCTTCCACTACTATTGCTTACCCAATTAACGAAGTTTACCCAAATAACCGGTTCACCGAAAATTACCAAAACGTGTATTCTTGTCCGGAACCAACTACAATACCTTCCACTACTATTACTTACCCAATTAACGAATTTTACCCAAATAACCGGTTCACCGAAAATCACCAAAACGTGTATTCTCGTCCGGAACCAACTACAACACCTACCGCGACTACTGCATACCCAATTAACGCAGTTTACTCAAATAACCGGTTTACCGAAAATCACCAAAACGTGTATTCTTGTCCGGCACCAACTACAATACCTTCCACAACTGTTACTTACCCAATTAACGAATTTTACCCAAATAACCGGTTCACCGAAAATTACCAAAACGTGTATTCTTGTCCGGAACCAACTACAATACCTTCCACTACTATTACTTACCCAATTAACGAATTTTACCCAAATAACCGGTTCACCGAAAATCACCAAAACGTGTATTTTCGTCCGGAACCAACTACAATACCTTCCACTACTATTGCTTACCCAATTAACGAAGTTTACCCAAATAACCGGTTCACCGAAAATTACCAAAACGTGTATTCTTGTCCGGAACCAACTACAATACCTTCCACTACTATTACTTACCCAATTAACGAATTTTACCCAAATAACCGGTTCACCGAAAATCACCAAAACGTGTATTCTCGTCCGGAACCAACTACAACACCTACCGCGACTACTGCATACCCAATTAACGCAGTTTACTCAAATAACCGGTTTACCGAAAATCACCAAAACGTGTATTCTTGTCCGGCACCAACTACAATACCTTCCACAACTGTTACTTACCCAATTAACGAATTTTACCCAAATAACCGGTTCACCGAAAATTACCAAAACGTGTATTCTTGTCCGGAACCAACTACAATACCTTCCACTACTATTACTTACCCAATTAACGAATTTTACCCAAATAACCGGTTCACCGAAAATCACCAAAACGTGTATTCTTGTCCGGAACCAACTACAATACCTTCCACTACTATTACTTACCCAATTAACGAATTTTACCCAAATAACCGGTTCACCGAAAATCACCAAAACGTGTATTTTCGTCCGGAACCAACTACAATGCCTACCACGACTACTGTATGCCCAATTAACGCAGTTTACCCAAATAACCGGTTCACCGAAAATTACCAAAACGTGTATTCTCGTCCGGAACCAACTACAATACCTTCCACAACTGTTACTTACCCAATTAACGAATTTTACCCAAATAACCGGTTCACCGAAAATTACCAAAACGTGTATTCTTGTCCGGAACCAACTACAATACCTTCCACTACTATTACTTACCCGATTAACGAAGTTTACCCAAATAACCGGTTCACCGAAAACCACCAAAACGTGTATCCTGGTTCGGACCCAACTACAATACCTTCCCCTACTACTATTTACCCGATTGACGCCGTTTACCCGAACGACCCAGTTAGCCCAACACACGCGATTCCGGTAACCACCAACGATGCTGCTGCCTTACTCGTTATCAACGACCCAGTAACTGAAAACAAAGCACCCATCTCAATTGATTGCCCTCATGAGTTACAAGTCCCAGTTAAATTACATAGTACTGGGAGCAGGCGGAAGACATGCCAACGTGGTGCGGCAGACCAATTACCATCAAATTTTGACGGGGAAGAGTGGCGGTCCTGGCTGGCGACGATTGGCGCGTTTTTCGAATGCGGCCGAACTGCTAAAAAATTAAACAGTTACATAGACGGGTCGGACTTGCGTCCTTACCTTACGATACAAATTTACAGTCTGTCTTATACGGGCCTTTTGGATTCCGGATCGGAGTTATCTATTATTGGTGGCGATACTTGGAAACATTTTGAAGACCAGGTTACCCTTCATAAATCACACGACTTGAGTCGGATAGTAACGGCAAACGGCTCCTCTTCCCCTATCATGGGCCATATATTCTTGCCAGTCACAGTCGACGGTAAGACTGCGATAATCAAATTCTACGTAATACCAGAGGTACCAACTAAGCTATTATTTGGTATTAATTTTTGGAAGGCATTTAATATTGGCCCGGATGTGCTGTCTTTATTACCAAACGACTGTTCCTTGTCGGATGAAGAACATATCAATACCGTTGCGTCGGAAGTTAGGTTTATACAAGGCTTTGAGTCTCTGTCATCGGAGGAACAGCGCCAAGCGGAGAATATATTAAAGGAATTCGAAACTATATCCTCAGAGCGGAAGGGTTTAGGACGAACTCGTCTACTCACTCACGCTATCGATACTGGTGATGCGAGACCAATTAAGCAACGCCATTATATGTTATCTCCCTCGAAGCTCGCCGAGCTAAACAGGCAGTTAGACGAAATGCTCGAGCTGGATGTGGTGGAACCAAGTAGCAGCCCATGGAACAACCCCGTAACCATGGCACCGAAATCAGACGGAACCCTCCGATTCTGCCTGGACAGCAGGAAGCTAAACGAGATTTCAAAACACGATGCTTATCCACTGCCACTAATTAACCAGATTTTAGATCAGCTCGGGAACGCCAAATTCTTGTCGTCTTTAGATTTAAAATCAGCCTTCTGGCAAATTGGACTAGACTCACAGGCGTCTAGGGAGAAGACTGCTTTTACGGTGCCAGGCCGTGGTTTGTTCCATTTTAAGGTAATGTGTTTCGGTCTAACGTCGGCTCCAGCGACGCAACAACGTCTGATGGACGTCCTGTTTGGCCCAGAGCACAACGGACGTATTTTTATCTACCTGGATGATATTATTGTTGTCTCAGAATCGTTTACTGAGCATTTGGCCCTACTACGTACGGTGTTTGAGCGACTGCGTCACGCTGACTTGACTATTAACTTATCTAAATGTAAATTCTTCCGCAGACAACTCAAGTACTTGGGTTTTGTTGTGGATGAATACGGTTTACGTACAGACCCAGACAAGGTCAAGGCAATTATTGATTTCCCAACTCCGACGTGTCGGAAGGACGTCAAACGCTTTCTCGGCACGGCGTCATATTACCGCCGATTCATAAAGAATTTTAGCAACATAGCAGGACCTCTTAACCAGTTAACATCTACCCGAAGGGGTGCTCCACCCTTTCGCTGGTCCCCGGAGGTGGATACAGCTTTCGGAGAGCTCAAGGTTGCCCTAACTACGGCACCGGTCCTAGCCTGTCCCGACTTTACCAAACCATTCGCGGTGCATTGCGATGCCTCAGATTTTGGGATTGGCGGAACCCTAACCCAAACGTTCGAGGGGGAAGAACACCCCTTAGCGTACTACAGTCGTTCCCTCACGCCCCAGGAGAGGAACTACTCGGCCACAGAGCGGGAGGCATTAGCTGTGGTAAATGTTGTTGAGCATTTTAGACCGTATTTGGAAGGTGATCGCCAATTTCAAATTATAACAGATCACTCCAGCTTGAAATGGTTCCTCAACCTTAAGAACCCAACAGGCCGCCTCGAGAGATGGGGTTGCCGACTGTCGCCTTACAACTTTGTGGTCGAGCACCGTCGAGGCTCGGAAAATATCGTGCCGGACGCCTTGTCCAGAGCCGTCCCAGTATACTTGATCGATACTAACGCGATTAATGATAATTGGTACTTACAATTATATAAGAGGTGTGAGTCTAGACCAGGCTCCGTTCCCAATTTACAGTTAATGAACGGTCGCTTGTACCGCTACACTAAACCAAAAAACGCGTTGTCGTCGGATTTTGAATGGAAGGAAGTTATACCTCAAGACTTCCGATTAGAGATCATGAAGGATAACCATTCGGTTCCGACCGCTGCGCATTTGGGCACAGCAAAAACGTATAATAGACTAAAATTGCGCTACTTTTGGCCGGGTATGTATCAGGACGTCGTCCGGTACGTTGCACATTGCTCTGCGTGTGCGGCACATAAGCATAGCCAGCTTCCCACCCCGGGCTTCATGGGAAGCGCGAAGGTTTGTTGCCGCCCATTCCAATGTCTGAGCTTGGACCTCGTTGGTCCTTTACCCCCTTCGCGGAAGTTGAACACTTATATATTGGTGGTTGTGTGCTGTTTCACCAAGTATTGTATGCTGTTTCCCATGCGACGCGCCACCGGGGCAGTCATTTCCCAAAGGTTGGAGGACCACGTATTCATGATCCACGGAATACCTCAAACCATTATTGCAGATAACGCTTCCTATTTCACTGGCGGCGACGTTCAAAGGTTGTTCACGAAGTATAACATACCACAGCTGCATTACACGCCTGTGTATTGCCCACAGGTCAACACAGTAGAGCGATAAAACAAGACCCTCGTTATAGCCATTTCCACGTTCATCGAATCAGACCACCGCATGTGGGATGTTAACATTTCGCGTATTCAGTTTGCGATGAATACCTCAGTGAACGATTCTACATCATATACCCCGTTCTTACTAGTACATGGACGGGAGGCAGTTCCCGATGGTACAATCTATGGTGAACCAGAGGAGGTTGACGAGATTGTTTTTTCATCTAGACGAAATTACCTGGATAAAATCAATACCTTAAGAGATGTCTATTCCACCGTGAGAGAGCTGTTACAGAAATCTCACGATCGCAACATCAAGTACTACAATGATAGACGCCGCGACATTGAATTCGAGGTTGGAGATGAAATATGGAAACGCACCTTTAAACAAAGTAAGGCCAGCAAGTATTTTGCGGCCAAACTAGCACCCAAGTATGAAAAATGCCGCGTCATACGGAAAGTATCACGTTTAGTTTACGAACTGGAAGACGAAAACGGCAAGCGCTTAGGAAAGTGGCATGTAAAAGACTGCAAGCCAGTGTCCCCAAATGCCATTTGAATGATTACGTTTATTTTCTTAAAGTGCCTAATTTGGCACCTTTTGCTATATCTTGGGTAAGATTCCTATTTTCTTTTCTGTAGTACCGCAGGCCATTACGCGATCGTTTCCAGCGCCGGCCACGCGGATTCTATTGATGCCAAGGTGCTGCAGGACTTGTGATTCTGGGCCGAGAATCCCTGTCTTAGTTTAGTTTTCTCTTTCAGGAATGGAGATCATGTCTAATTTAAGTTGCAGCTCGAGGGCGAGCTGGAATTTTACTCCCTCAACTCTTTTCCCTCGAAAAATTCTCCTAGGTGAGGGGGTGTAATATATAAACCCGTATGCTGGGTTTATTATCGTTTTAAACCTTCCAAAGTTATTTGTCAAGTTGGCTAACTGTTCTTTTCGTGTAATATTCTGTCAGGAAGGAACCCCTGTTGTATTAGATAGCTTATCTGTGGACTCCAGTGTTGCCAGAGTTCGCGCCCGCTGACCAGCGACAAGGAGAAAAAAGGAATATCGCGTTGAACATTTACGAATCAATGATTAGATGTTTTGTTCGTCACGGGTTTCCATTTCATAATTCATAATCCACATAATTTATTGCATTTCTACTGTAGCGGATGACTAGATGTTTTCTTGTTTACAAATCAACACGACAGATTGTTGCAACTAGTTGGCGCGTCTACTTGAACTTCGGGGACCGGGTTTGAGAGAGCTGGCAATGTCGAAGTGTCAGATAGCGCACTTCCTATTTTATTTTGGTGTGCCGGAACACGTTTTCTGGGCGATTGCAGTATTTTCCTCGTAAGTATTGTTTAGAAGCCGTGTTAACTTCTTGGAAAAGCAGTAATTGCATAGACATGTTGTCAATTTTCAGTTTGCCGGTGTAATCAAGCCTTACAGGCAAGTTGAGGCCGTGGTGCTCTCCCACGCGACTTGACCTGGCTGAATACCACCGTGTTGCGGTTAAATCGGCGAGCCACGGGAAGCAAGGCCAGGGCCATTGGTGGCGGAGTTGACATTTGTCAATACCCATCGACGTGGGACAATTTTCCTCCGACAGGTTAGTTTTGTACTGTACCATGGACCGTTTTATTCCCTTGATTATTGATTGCCGGCCCACAGACTACTCTTGAGCCCCGGCCCGCTATCTAGCCCCGTGCCCGCCCAGTTTGTACTTGCTATTCTTGGCTAACCGTCTCATCGCTTGATGGAAATTCCAGGAGGTGTTTGGTAGGGGCCTGATCGTGCCCGAAGCCACCCGCGCCAGCCGAGCCAGTACTCCCGTTGTCGGGAACGCTCCGTAGCACCGCCTGCGATGGAGATGCAGCTAAGCTCATAGCCTATTATTTTAACATCACCAAATGGTTCTAGCGCAATCGACCAAAGCGTCATCAAAATCCTACCCTTAACATTTGTTTTTACACCTAGTTAACTTTTAGTGAGGACCTAGAACGAAATAAAAGCTTTGGGTTACCTTCAGACCTTCTTTCATTTGCCCTAGCAAAAAAAAAACTAATTACAATGTCTTCATTTGTGGACTCAACACTGGTTACAATCAGGGGACCGATTTTTGACTTTCGAGCGCTCGACTCTTTCACTCGAAAACGGTCATTAATGATGGAATTTTATTTTGAAATAGCAATAGAAAATTTAATTATAATTATATCGTATTTAATTATATCGGTAGAAAGTAAGTGCCTGCAATTTTGACACTACAATCGTATCTAGTTTTATTAAATTTTCGAGCGCTCGAATGTCAAAAATCGGTCCCCTGAATAGTATGCGAGTGTGGGAATGACGTATGTTGTCCACAGTGATAAATCAAAATGGCAAAAATAAACACCGCTTATTTAAATGTATTATGCATGATCTTCAGATTCTAAATAATAATAACATGAAATACTTACACAAATAAATAGCAATTAATCCACATCTTCCCCTTTTAATGTAAAAGACTGTTGTAAACCGTGATTGACAGCAAATTACCATCCCAAAAACTGACAACGTTCAACGCTGGGCTAACTTAATGAACGCTTGACGTCTTATTTGTGTAAGCAATTTGTGATCATTTTCTGACTGTACAGATCAAACCTAAAATATGTTATGAAAGAACCATACAATACGCTTTGGGTACCGCGTTTAAGAGTAGAGATCATCTGGTTTAATCTTTAAGCTGTGGCGGTTTGAGTCGAGTCGTGCCGCACACGGGTTCCGGTAGTTTGTCAAGTAAGTGTAAATTGGTTGACCGGTACTAAACTAGAACTCGTATTTGTGTTCGTAGGTGTGGATGGAGACTGTTGGCATTCGTAGTAAAGTGTAAGACTTACTGGTCACGTTCTGTTGAGGAGTTGTAATTTAGCCATCACGATTCTATCGTATGCGACAGTGATGCTAGTCGAATTTAGATTTCGGTGGAGCTTTGTTTGGATAAAGTTATTTTAACAAAATTGAAACGTGTGATGCAAAAAATTTAGCCGTATGTAAATATAAGTTTCTGTCAAAAAAATAATTTTTGGTACAAGCTTTTACTGCCGACTGTACTTTTCTGCATACCATCATCAAGTACTCATTGAGACGATTCTAACGAGCCCAAACTCAATGGGATTGTGTCGTTTTATTGCGGAGTTCCTATGGCCACCTTCCAGCTCCAGCATCAGATCAGCTCCAAGTCATCATAATATTGCATTGTCATGCAATATACATATGCTTGCAAAATTTCAGCTCAATTGGATAACAGAAAGTGACTAAAAAATGGATTGCAAATTTTGACGGACAACTTACATATTTACATACGAACAGTGCAAGTTAATATAAAGCTTGTGTGGGCGACAGAATGTAGTATGTGAATCGTGAACGACAGAATATAGTATGTGAACGATAGGGCCTACGGGTCACGAAGAGAAAGGATTCGTAATTATAATTCCTTCATATAAGGACGGCAATTGTGCCCAGATTAAGCTCCTAAAGCAAACGGCTCATATAAGAAGCGCGTAATTTATTTAGGACCTAAGTACCATAAGTACAGACGAAAAAAAAATAGCTTAAAGTAAAGATAAAGGTACCAGGTACCTCCAGTAATTATTTCATAAAGATCGATAGAGGGAAAACCCCTGATAATTGAGGGAGAGACAGCCAAATTATTTGTAAAGAAACCAACTTGAGACTATATCCCGATCTAGTCCGTCAACAAGGGACATCGGTAACTAGAGTTACGAAAAATGTGAAATAAAAATGTACACTACGTATGCATAGAGTTTTATTGCATATTATGGTGCAAGAATGGTCAAGGTTCAGGTTGATTTCTCTGATTGGCTAAAAAGACGGGAAAAAAAGTCAAACTTATGCTACCACGTTAAAGTAAATGTGAAAATTGACGGTCTCACCCGGCCATATTTTCGTAACCAGATAAGGTACGAAAGCAATTAAGATATCATTAGAAAGGTAAGGTAAATGCCCTTACGTATGTATAATCACTTTTGATAATCAATGTTAATTAAAGCCACTAGGGCCTGGCAAAGCCATTTCATGTTACCAAACTAATTTTACGTAAATATCGATTTTCCCAACTTAAACGGGAAAAGCAGGAAAACTAATAGACATTGTAATGTATAGCCCACAAATAGTTCTTTTAAAGGAAAATGTGTAAAAACCCTTAAGGTTCCCCTGAAAATCAGGAAAACGTAAAAACTAGCTTTTCCATAGTGAAAGTGGGCGAGGTCCTTAAAATTGTATCCCCACCACTTTTGATGTCTTAGGGGTATAAAAGAGGCTATAATCGCCAATTATATTTGTGTTCGCTCAGCCCCACCAGTGGGAGCTCCTAGGAAGAAGAAGAAAGGAAGAAGTAGGGAAATTGTGATAGGAAGTAGGAAATTGTGATAGGGAAAGTTTAACCAGTAGTTTGTGTCTCATTCTTTTATTATTATACCGTTTCATTTATTTTCGCCAAGTATTATTTTATCGTCACCCCCCACCCCGTCCTTCAACAGTGCAGCTCAGTCTGCGGGATTAGTGCTCCCCTAGAGCACCTGCGCTATCAAAGCGCGTTACGGCCGTTTAAAAACACGCTGAGCGGTTCACCCGCCGCGGTTGAAACGCGTGGTTCGCCCGCCCCGGTTTTTAAACGCCCCTTGTTAGGTGACTGTGAGGTCGCGAAGGTCAAACCCAGGCCTGTCGCATATCGACCCCGTCGGCGCCACGCGTCGTCCACAGCTTGTAATAAGGGGACAGTTTGAATTCAATAACGCAACTATCCTGCTATTACTGATTGATAGCTTTAACTTTATGCAAGGAAGGACAATCCACAATTTTGAGAAATGATGATGCCATATTGGGATATCAACAAAGCCATGATGGGTGTTATATGTTTGACGTGTGTGTGTGTGTGTGTCTGTGGCATCGTAGCTCCTAAACGAATGGAGCTGTTTCAATGTGGTTTTTTTATCCGAAAGTTGACGTGATCGAGGTGGTTCTTAGCTACGTTTCAACAAAATCAGTTGTGTCGTTTTTGAGATATTGAACTTTGAAGTGAAAATGTCAGGGGTTTTTAAATTTTTCTAACTAAGTTGTAGTTGTCTAAATAATTCTTAGCCTTTGGGAAACGGGGGACATGTTTGTTTTAGGTAATATTCTAAATTACCCAGATTAATTTAGATTTCCAGCGAAATCATGGTAAGATATTCCTTCCGCTCCGTCTATTAGTATAGATAGATAATTGGTATAATTCATACGTGCTAGCTTTTAAAAGTCAATGGAATGCCCCGGACGACTCGCCGCTGAGAGGGAATATTTGAAACGCGGCTGCGAATCCGATTCAACAACGATCTACGAAAAATTCAATAACAGGAATAATTGCACGGAAAAGACTTTAAAGTTTCATTTCGGTGGCCCCGGTGTTATTTCAGAAACCGTTAACTTTTTAAGTAAAGCTAAAAGGACAACGTGTAGAAAATTGATTAGGTTTGTTTTATAACATTCCTCCAAAGTTAACTGTTTCTGAAATAAAAAGCTTTCTATGAAATTAAAAATCTCCGAAACATACATTCTATGAGTAATTTGTCGGTAAAACAAAGTACAACCCTTAATTAACCCTTAAGCTAGCTTGTGTGGATAATTCTCAGCATATTGCCCGCTTATTTATGCTGCTGACTGTACAGTCACCATCAAATACAGAGGTACTTACACTATAGGTGTTCAAAAATATCGGCACATGCACCCTAATGCCTTGAAAATAGAGGTGTGTTCCGATGTTTGTGACGTGCTTGTTTGCTCCGATTTATGTGATGGGAACTGTACCAAAAAAAAAATAACTATTATCTTGTAACACGAAAATCTTCACCTCAACGCATAACGAGTGCCGGTTAGCACTCGTTCAATGAATGACGTTTGTAGATGTCCTTTGTGAAATCCAGAGCGTGAAGTAGCGGCATTGTTTTTCTAAAACCCAGCAAACCAACACCAGCCTCGTTGAGTTCCAACATCAGCACGGTGCACCGCCTAAAATACGTTATCTTGAACTCACGAAAATAATTCATCTCAACGCATAACGATGAACGAATGTAGGTATCTACTTACTATCAGCTGATAACAGCTGATAGTAAATAGATACTTACATTCTATAGTATTATTAACATCGTCACTACCGGAGGCCGTCAACAACATAAAGGGTCTGCTAGGCTTCCTGGTGGAACTGGAATGGCACGAATAAGAGTAGTGACAAAACCCATACGCAAAATAGGCGCATTTATGACGACGAGTAGCGGAAACCCAGCCCGCGTATAACCTATAACCTATTAACACTAATCAAGACAAAGCAAATGCTTGATATTCCTGTAAATTGATACTTAAACAACCTTGTACTTTGTACCCGCAACGACCTTGCATGCATTTCCCAGCTGTAAGACTGTTACTATAAAAAGCCATGAATTTTCTCCTAATAAAGACAGTTATTACCCAACTCTCGAGTTGTCAATATATACCCTGAACGCCGTACACTTCAGAAGGTTCACTGAATGACGTTTGTAGGTGTAGGTACTTTGTGAAAACCAGAGCGCGATGGAACGGCATTGTTTCCGTTAAGCCCAGCATACCTCCTCCAGCCTCGTGGAGTTCCAACATCAGAACGGCGCACCGCATCTAAGGCGTTATCGTGTTGTGCACCTACTCACGAAAATAATTCATCTCAACGCATAACGAGTGCCGGTTAGCACTCGTTCACTGAATGACATATGCAGGTGTAGTACTTTGAAAAAATCCAGAGTGCTAAGGAGAGGCATTATTTTCCTAAAACCCAGCATGCCTCCTCCAGACTCGTTGAGTTCCAACTTCAGAATGGCGCACCACATCAAAGGCGTTATCTTGTACTCACGAAAATAATTCATCTCAACGCTTAACGATTGCCTGTTAGCACTTGTAGGTGTAGTTATTAGTGAAATCCAGTATGCTAAGGAGCGGCATTGTGTTTCTTAAACACAGCATGCCTCCTCCAGACTCGTTGAGTTCCAACATCAGAACGGCGCACCGCATCAAAGGCGCACTCTTTCCGTTCGCGGGCCAATTTATCGGAATGAAGGGCCATAATATAATGGGATTCTGCGGTCGCTGCAATGCTCTACGAGCTTAATAAATGTGCTCGACATGCAGCCTTCTAATTTACAATTTATTTCGCTTTCCGATTCAAAAAGGATGTTTAGTGAGCGAGCGGTGAGTGCCGGAGGAAACGAATGTTTACCCAATTAGTTTTGATGTTTAAATATTGAACTAGTTTATTTTTAAATTTAAGTTAGGTGAGTCGTTAACATTGAATGACAGGAACAGCGTTTCTCCAGCAATGGCCTACTCAAAATGCTTATAATAAATAATGTAATATTGAATTATGTATGCCAATTTGACAAGTTATAAAACACTGTAATCGCGTGCGATGAGAGCATGCGAAAATAATAATGATTGCTTTGTTTCGTATAAGCTAATTTTATAAATAGGTTACTTCATTTTACATATTATATTTGGTTCATACAATCAACTTTTTCTCGTATAGTAAGCTAAAAATGTTATAGCTCTATGACTGTTGAACCTTAATCTCTATGTAAAAGTAATAAAGTCATTAAGACGTAGAATTTTTTGGTTGACTCTACTTGTTGATATGGCTACTATCACTGGGAAAACTTTATAAACCTGTAAAATATGGGGTATAAAATCACTTTTTGTGGCAAATAAATTCTTAACTTTAATATCGTTGGTTATCTAAGCATGGTTGTTTTACATAGGTAACAAGGTATGTTCTAAAGAAACTCTATCAACAGGACATAATTAAAAAAGTCGTTTAACGCTTTTCCAATAACATTTCACCTTAATGTAACCTCATAACCAGTCAATAATTCCACTGAACAGCAACACGGTTAGTTCAAAGGGATGGCTCGCAGACAGGCATGCGATCCTAATTGCTTCCGCGCGCCCGTTCAGGTAACGATAATGTGGCACATACCGACCAAATCACTGAGAAAACATAACGGTTCATTAGTCACCGAGCAAAGCAAATACTAGTACATTTATTTTATCCAACGCCGCGCTCGACGTTCGACGTACAACATGCTCTTCTCGCTAATCCTCCTGAATGTTCTCGTGACTTTGGAAGCACACAGGCACAAAAGGTACCTTGTGTATCCCGACGGAGGCCCAGCCCGCGCCCAGGTATCTTCGCTATTCGAATTCGTTCAAGCAAATTTACATAACGTAGCTGATTTAACTCCGGCAAATGATGTTTTCTTTGCACACCGGATCGGGCTTAACGAAGCAGTGTTTTTTCTTGTTGGTGAATTTAAATGCAATTAAGTTGCTCGCTTTGGCCTGCTTTTTGAAGTGTTGCGAGGAATTTGTTTAGTGGGGGTTTTTTTCTCGTTTGCTTCGTTTAATTCTTCACGTAGTTCTGGTGAGTGGGGAGTTTTTTAATTTGATTTGATTGGATTTTAAAATATCACTGAAAATTATTTTGAATGTTAGAATACAAAAAAATATTGTTATTCTTTGTTTATGAGTGCGTACCTAACTAAATATTTATATTTTTATTGGTATTTGTGTCAAACGTACAATACAAATATTCTTTATTGCACATCAAAAATAATACATAATAGAAAAACCGTGGTAAATTAAACATTAACTATGGTTGTCTACCGTCGGTCTTATCATACCAACGACCATTAACGTAACAACCATTTTATTTTTACTCACTTTCATTAAGAATCAATAAAACGACCCTTTGTAATATATAGCCTTTGTATTGCTTATTGTGAAATTAATTAGATATATAAAAACGTTCCTTTAAGTAGCAATTTCCTCACGCACACTGTCATCCATCCATCGCCGACAAATGGCTGGATATCATTAAGGCATGATCGAGTACATCTAATTTCACAAGTGCTCTTTTCTCGAGGGCCTTTTCCGAAACAATAGCGTTATGCCTTATGAAAAGTCCTCAAAACGGAGAGCCGATATTATACTCGTAAGCCCTCATTTCTGCTTTAAGATTGTTTTCTACGCCTTTGAATTTTTTACATAATATCCTCCTTCTTTGTGTAAATATCTTTTTAGGATAAGCGTGGCTAGGATGTTTACCTGTTAAAGTAGTGTCCTAGTTTTCGCTTTATGGAATGCTAAAATGAACATTGTAAAGGTATATATAGCCTTTGTTTTTCTAGATTTTTCTTACCGTCATTAATTGCGTTTCCTTACGTACACTTTTATTATTTGGCTAATTTCCCACCTACTTATCAAAAAATGAGTTGAAAATGTTTTTGTTGATAAATTATTTATTTTCTTTTCAGTTTATTATCGGCTTGGGTATTCCAGTAGACTTAAAGGAACAAGCGGTGACAGTTGGCACTGTCATCAAGTTTCAATATGACCTCCCTACAAACAGTACGGAATACACGAGCAGAATATACGGATTTGCTGACACCGTTTCAAGAGATATGGATGGAGATGTAACTAAAACTAAAGACAAAGAAGATAATTCAGAATCTAGGAAAATAAATACTAAAAATGACGATGAAGAAAGTAAAGACGATTCCCAGGAAGATGCTTTAGTTGATATAACTTTCAAAGATAGAAGAAGACGATCTTTAATATATTCTGAAGGAGGAGTGATACAAGATAAAAATGAGTTGACTTTAGATGAAGCAATTCGTAGACAGGAACTTAAAGATAAAAAGGCAAGAGAAGAAGAAGAAGAACCACAAAGAATGAACAGATGGGACTTTTACAAAATTATTGAGCAAATGTCTTCAAGGTAATCTTTTGGTTGCGTGTTTCTTTTATTTTGCAGTTACAAAATAACGGTATTTTTTTAAAAGAACTGGGTCTTATTAACTTTGTTGACACCTGTGTGCTAATCAGATGCATTTGAGGGCGGTCAGTTACCAGACTGTTCTGTTTTATTGGTATAATACGGTGTTTGTACAGTTTTTGGAGTTCAACATTTTGTTAGGTACTTTCTGACTATCATAAAAATTTCAAAAGTAAATCTAGATTTGAACATCTTCAGTATACTATATAGATATGACCGGTAGATTTCATTAGGTACTTAACAATAAAAAATAACGTGATCAACATCTGCCTTCTTTTAAAAGAAATTCGATGAAATAATAATATATATTAATTTTGTTTTAATATGTTTTTGTGTAGGTAATCGTTTTATATTTGCTGCTAAACGTACAAAGTCATTGTAAAAAAGAATAAAACATCAACGTTAAGATATATGTGCTAAATTTAGAACATTTTGTCCCTAATTAATAAAAAAATGTACCATCGAAGTTTCATTATAAAACAAAGTAAGTGTTGTTATTTTTTATGAATATACCTACTTATTATTCATAGAAAAACAACGGAGAAAAATTCACACCGATTGGGATTTTAAATTTTTAATGAGATTCAGTTTCTACTTCTTCATTTGCCATACTATGGTGGTACGCACAGCAATAAAATGGGTACGTTTTCTGTCTTTCTTGACCCGCTTTCATTCGTCTTAGTGTAATACTGCTAGTTATAACAAGCAACTAATGTTGACAGGTACGGCTACTCTGGCCGACCGTGTCTGCTCCGCACAATCTGCGAGGCGGCTGAGATTCCCTTCACACACGAAAACGGACTGCTGGGTGAAATAGCACACATACTGTTCACGTAAGAATTTCAATCAATATTTATCCAAAGGACCAGTTCCCTATTTCACCGACTGTCACCTGGCAATGACAATTCGACGTCCTACATGTTTTGCTAGGTCAAAGGGGGGTGGAGTAGTCACGTTTCTCTGTGGCTGTCTGTACATTATATCGTGACATAAAGATGGCTGCTGGGCAGCCTTGTAACTTATTTAACGTATGGCAGTGAGGAATGATGAAAATTTTAAAAGTGCCTGATTATTTTTTGGTGGTAGAAATAACCTTCCTTAGCATCAGAAAAAGCTGCAGACTTTTCAGCTGTGTCAATTATTTTTGAAAAATAAAAACAGTTTCCTCACTTTTTAGGTTTAGGACGGCGAATACACTTTTAGTGCATGTTGTTGGGGGGAAAATACTTCACTTTCGGATACCAGCGCCATGTTTTAGTATGTTGTTAGGCATGTCCCCTAGATTTCAAAACTGCCGGGAAACAATCTCTAAGGAGTCTCTCTCCCCTGTTATGACGTCATCAAAAACGCCGCGGCCGCGCTTGGAAAAGTGTAAATTACACCCAAACCATGCAACGTACATACACATGTGGAATACCCAAATGAAAGCTAAATAAATTTTCAATAGTTCGATCCTACAATATCTATCTATACATATAATAAAGCTGAAGAGGGTCGAAAGTCTGTACATGGAAGATATTCGAAAAAAAATTGGCTAGGGATACTTAAAATCGATAACAGAACACGTTCCAACAGTTTTTAGAATTTTTGTCTGTTTGTCTGTTTATCTGTTTGTCTGTTTATCTGTTTATCTGTTTGTCTGTTTATGTGACCGCGCATCACGTGAAAACGGCTGAACCGATTAAAATGAAATTTGGTATAGAGATAGTTTGAGTCCTGGAAAAGGACTTAGGGTAGTTTTTATTCTGGAAATCAACCCCTAAGGGGATGAAATGGAGGGTGGAAATTTGTATAGAGCTACTTAAACCGCTGCACCGATTTGAATGAAATTTGGTATATAAGTAGTTTGAGTCCCGAGGAAGGTCAAAGGATAGTTTTTATCCCGAAAATCTTCCCTTTAGTGGGTAAAAGGGGGGGGGGGGGGGTGAACATTTGGATGTAATCCATTGTGATAAAATTTGGTTTAGAGGTAGTTTAAGTTCTGGGGAAGGACATTGGATAGTTAATATTCTGGAAATCTTCCCCTAAGGGGGTGAAATGGGGGGTGAAATTTTGGATAGACTCCGTTTAGACCAAATTTGGTATAGATATAGTTTGAGTCCCGGATAATGACAATAGATAGTTTGAATACCGAAATTCATCCCCCAAGGGGATGAAATAGGGATGAAAATGTGGATAAATCCCATTTAGTTAAAATTTGGTAAAGAGATGGAAGGAGTCGCTGGGAAGGACAATGCATAGTTTTTATCCTGAAAAATCATCTCCTGAGGGAGTGAAATGAGGGGTGAAAAATTGGATAGAACCGATTTAGATGAAATTTGGTATGGAGATAGTTAAGAGTCCTGGGGAAGGACTTAAAAAAATGATTAGTCCAGAAATCATCTCCTAAGGGGGTCAAATGTGGTATGAAAATTTGGATGGAACCCATTTACGGTATAGCGAGTTGGAGTCTTGGGGAAGGACATAGGATAGTTTACTCTTGAAAATCATCCCCTAAGGGGGTGTAATTGGGGGTGAAAATTTATTTGTGACCCATTTTGATGAAATTTGGTTGAACGATAGTTTGAATCCCGGAGTATGACAACGGATAGTTTTAATCCCGAAAATCATCCCCTTAGGGATGAAATAGGGGGTGAAAATTTGGATAAAACCCATTTAGATGAAATTTGGTAAAGATATAGAAGGAGTCCTAGGGAAGGACAATGCATAGTTTTTATCCCGAAAAATCATTTCCTGAGGTGGTGAAATGAGGGTTGAAGATTTCGATAGAACCCATTCAGATGAAATTTGGTATAGAGAGAGGTCTCAGTCCAAGGAAAGAACATAGAATAATTTTTATTCCGGAACACATGAAATGAGGAAATAAGGGGATCACATAAGGGGGTGAGAAATGGTGGATGAAAATTTGGATTGAACCCATTTACGGTATAACGATAGTTAAGGAAGGACATAGGATAGTTTTATCCCGAAAATCATCCTCTAAGGAGGTGAAATAGCGGGTGAAAAATTGCATGGAACCCATTTACGGTATAAAGCGGTAGTTGGGAGTCGTGGGGAATAGGAACATTATATATGTAAATATATGTATGTGACGTTCCAAGGGTAAAGGTACCTTATGGCGGTAGTTTCGAAGATGTTTTCTAAAACGGGGTAAAAAATACGTTTTATTATGGCTATTTTGAAAACTATTAGATGTAACATTTTGTTGACGTATCTTTATTTTTAATATAAAATATTTAATTTACAAGTCAGTTAATTTAGTCCTACGGTTTAGTAGAAAAGGTCCTTACGGCCGTGTGATATGAAAATATGCAAAATAATAATGAAAAAAGCCTACATGCATCTATTATGGTGAGGCGGGTCATAGAAACCAAGTTTGCGGCGGAGTCTATTTTGTAAAAAAAGGCGTTCAGAGTAAGCTTATCTATAAAATCATGCAACTCAGCCATAATGACCCTTTCCTTCATACAATCCATACTAATATTACAAATGCGAAAGTAACTCTGTCTGTCTGTTAACTTTTCTTCCTTAATTTGGTTGAAATGAAATTTGGTGTAGAGATACTTTGAATTCCGGGGCCTTCCCAAAGAATCCTTACTAAAGATAGTTTTTATCTGGAAATTCATCATCTAAGGGGGTGAAAAGGGGGGAGAAAGTTACGATATAAACGAGTTCCGCGCGGACGAAGTCGCGGGCAAAAGCTAGTATTTCAATATATTTGCTAGTTAAAGTACTATTAACAAAAGTATTAAAAAAATCAAAGAAAAATCTAAGGATTTTCAGACTTTGCGACAAAACTAGAAAAGATACACGAATGTAATGTATAACACAAATTATACTTAGTATTTCAGCTTTACATGTTAGTTTTTTATTTTAAGACAAGAGCAAAATTGGGAAAATTTTGTTCAAAATACCAACAACGCGAAGCGAGTTTTCCCTAAATTTTATCAAAATTACTATTTTCCAGAAACCAGCGCGAACTTTTGGTACGGTTCGAACGCTCGGAGATTGGCCTCTGTATTGTCCGATAAGAGCGTAGGTTTACAATATGTGCGTGCTTTGACTTGTGCTTGGGCGACAGGCGTACTCAATACAAATCGGCCGGCATGTCATACATATAGGCATACATCTAGAAATAAAGAAAGAAAGATACATTTATCTGTGGTCTGCACGTTGCAAGCTTCCATAGGCTACGGTGTCTGCTTTCCATCAGGCAGGCCGTATACTTGATTGTCACCTTAGTAGTATTAAAAATGCTGTATTTTGACCGACTAAAAAAAACCAATACCAATACAAAACTTCCTCAAACAATCATTGTTTTTCAGGCCCTCCTCGACAACAGACGCGTTGTCCCACCACACCGACAACGAGTACCATGCGGCGGAGCGGTTGGGTCGCAGCGTGGACGCAGGCTGCGAGACGCTCTTCCCCGAGTGCGAGGGTTCTGTGCTAGAGACCTTTACCGAGATAGGCGTTGATACACTGCATAAGTTCGGCTTGTATTGAATAAATGGGATTTAAAAGGATATTTTGTTTCTCTTTGTTCTGAACCTTCACTTTATTTTCTAGTTCTGAGGGAGTTTTGTAGATGTGGTCTGTTTCTGTTGTTGCTCGATGAGGATTGTGTGTGACTTAGTAACATACTCTTCGATTTGGTTAGAAGAGAGAGAGACAGTGAGAGAGAGAGGGAGAGGGAGGGGGGGAGGGAGAGGGATAGGGAGGGGGAGAGAGAGAAAGACAAAGAGAGAAGGGGGAGAGAAAGAAAAAGAGAGAGATAGGGGAAAAAGAGAATGGAGCGGCTCGGCCGCAGCGCTAGGCTAATCTATACTTATATAATAAAGAGGGAAAAGTCTGTGAGGTAATCTCCGGAAACATTAATCCAATAAATTTTTTTTTTTTTACCTGTGTATAGAATGAATTTTCTGGATCAACATTGGCCATATTTTACTCCAAGTGTTTGCTTGAGTTCTCAATAATTGAGTGTTTTAAGTGGGCCGTTACAAAAAATGCAAATAGGAAGAAGTTCAAAAACAAAACTGAAGAATTCGATGAAAAATATGCATTTAATAATCGTGTCAAAGTATGATGAAAATGGCACCAATATTCATTGACGACATAATTACGCTGCGTCAAACGTTTTAGTGAAAAGATCTAGAAGCGATAGAGACGTGCAGTGGAACCTTCTAGAGCAGTCTAGATGGTTCTGGCCGTGTCGGAACGCCTTTACGTACGAAGTCGCCTCGTGGCATGGATGCTCCGTGATGTCGTTTGAAGGACTGGAATGTAAAAATAGTAACGCTTCAGTAAACATCTTAACATCTTATGATAATGATTATGTCCTAACGGGTATTTGCAATTTTTTTCTACTCATCAATGGTACGATCGAAAGAGGTTTGATAATATGACAAATCTTTAAATGAATAAAGACTCGGTAACGAGAATGTCACTCCTGTGGAGGCTAGGTTGCAGGTGTCTGCTTATTATCAGGCGGGCTGTAAGCCACTATCGTGATATATTATTAAAAAACCGGCCAAGTGCGAGTCGGACTCGCGTACGAAGGGTTCCGTACAAGGGGATTTATTTGTGTGATGAGCACAAATATTTGTTCCTGAGTCATGGATGTTTTCTATGTATTTAAGTATTTATTTATCCATATAAGTATGTCTATCGTCGTCTAGTACCCATAGTACAAGCTTTGCTTAGATTGGGACTAAGCCAATTTGTGTAAGATTGTACAAGAAAAAAAAATATAAAAAAATATGTATTTATTCTGGTTTTTATAATTATTTCCAAAAAAACCGTAATTTTCTCAGGGTATTAGTATTAAAATTTGTTGTTATAGCGGCAACAGAAATACATCATGTGTGAAAATTTCAGCTGTCAAACTATCACTGTTGTTGAGATACAGCCTGGTGACAGACGAACAGACAGACAGACAGGCAGACGGACAGCGGAGTCTTAGTAATACGGTCCCGTTTTACTCTTTCAGAGAACCCTAAAAAGAGATTTATAGCCTCTGATGTTGTGCAAAATGTCTCTCGCATCTTGACTTCATTCTTCGCTTATCATGAAGTCAATTCGACACGGTTCTATGTAGATCTATCATAAATAGGTACTAGTTATAGTCAAACCATTCTGCACCAATCATGACACACATCTCTCTGAGCGATACAGGCGCTTTTCGATACGTGGATATTAAGTTGATATGGACTGCGGCGTAGGTCTACGAGTGTAGCATGGCGGTGAATGGGTAAGGCGCTGCGCACGTACATATTGTAGGGCGCCCAAGGCACTGCAGTTTCAAACAACACTAAACAAACAAAATTGAGGCGCTTGACAAATAAGGCATTAATGACTGGCCTTTTAATAATTTAATTCGTAGCTTCGTGAAAAGGGCCCCAATAGATGATAGTAGTGTCTTCGGTGACCTATTACATATAATATGTGCATATATGCAATGGATTTACAATTCATAAAAATCATTACGTCTACACACTGTGTGTTACCAGCACGCAGGCATTTATTAAAACTGCTAATAATATGTTTCATATATTAGCAAATCATAATTATGTAAATTAACTGGGGGATTTAAAAAAAAATGGCCGATTAAGGTTAACTAAAGTGATGTTTAAGTCACGTCTAACCTGTCGGTTTTGTTACTAAACGTAGGCGATTGACATTGACTGTCGGTTTTGTTACTATCCTTAACTGTCCGTTTAAGGGTGTAAAAATAATAAATATCACCAACTGCACAATTAAATTTCCAAAATCCGAACCTTCAATGTACTACTACGTGTATGACGTCGCACTAAACAAAGTATGTATGTCACTTACACCGACTTGTCAATTTACTTTGCTTTTACATTGCTGGCAATTTAAATTTTGTTAGAAAGATAATACATTTTGAATTTAAGTTTATTACTTAACTAAATTATGGTCATGGTTAGTGCTGCCATCCGTCCGGGTTTCCCCGGATTTGTCCTAGTTTGGAGGCCGTCCGGGGGCCGTCCGGGGGGGTTTTCAAAAAGCGTCCGGGGAAAACCCGGACACTTTTCATGTGAGGAAACACCTCATTGAATTTAAGTATTTACCGGCATTATTGTGTAGAAGTAGGTAAAAACCGTATAAATAATACAAAACGCAATCAAGGCACTAGCTTCATTCAGTGTAACACGGTAAAATAACAACGGTTGACCGCCCTTGTCTTGCTATTATATTATTTTCGGACTCGTCCGGGGAAAAAAATGCGATTTACGCCAAATGTCCGGGTTTTTTTGAATCTTGGTCCGGGTTTGGCGAATTTCGAGATGGCAGCCCTAGTCATGGTTAAGTTAAAGAACTATGCTACTTTACACTACTTTAAAAAAAGCCCGCATGCCGTAACACACTGTATACGAACTTGAGTATGAAGCTAGATATCTCGTGCAACAAGTCGTCTTCATGTTCTGTGTGTAGGGGTTCAGCGCCCAGCTGGCACAGGGTCTTCAACACGCAATCGGTTCCGTTGTGTCCGAAACTGAAAAAAGGTGTAGCAGTTGTTTTGCATTTACGCTGGTTTTTCATTTGCGAGTTATTTTGTAACAAGACGGTGGCTAATTAGTATACAGTTAACCGGACACTGGCTCAGCATTTTGCTATGTCAGACACCTACAGCGCTGTTTTGCAGCTAGCACCGTTGGTGACTCACGGAAACGTCATAAAATTTTAATATTTAAACTACATACTAATAAATCCTATATCGTTAATAATTCCGTATAGAAAAAACGCGTTTTTGTAAAGTCCAGTATAATTTGAATTAATAGTTATTTCTTACAAAGCATCAAGCAAGAGTCTCGTGGGGAGTGTCATGACGTAGCCAAGAAAGATATGTGAATCGATTTGAATTTGCAACTGCATTTTATGTCAAAAATCGTCTAATGACAAAACTTTCATTATATACGTGGCAAAAGAGTATATTTTACAATTTTGTGATTATTACTAATCACAAAATTGTAAAATATCATAATCATAAAAGTGTCCATTGAATTAATTAAAAAGGGCGAATTCGGCAGGATTATCGATAATCCGATTACTAGTCAGAGGATAAGCTAACAATTTTGCTATCAAGCTTTTGTAATAAAATACTGATGAAAATTCTTCTTGCAGGACAAAATAACTGGCTGCATAATTATCGTCGTCCAAGTCCGTTTTGTTTACATCACACAAGCTTCACAAGCTTTTATTTACTTTCACCAGTCCTGTTGTCTGTCTGTCTGTAATCAAATCTTGCAAGATAAATTTGACCCACTTCCCGGTTTCTGACTGAGCTGAAATTTTGCATGTTTTACATATATCGCATGCGATATATGCAATATTATGATGACATGGAGCTGATCTGATGCTGGAGCTGAAAGGTGGCCATATGAACTTTGCAATAAAACGACACAACCCCATCGAGTTTGGGCTCGTTAGTATCGACTCAATGAGTAGTTAATGATCGTATGCAGAAAAGTACAGTCGGCAATAAAAGCTTGTACCAAAAATTAAAAAAAGGCAAAACTTATTATTTTATTTTATTTGCAGGCATTGTGGCCAAGGGATCCCCTTCATTGGCATAATTTTTTTTGACTAATATAGTTTCGCATAATTGATTTGGCATAATTTATATTGGCATAATAATACTGTCGCATAATAATACTTTGGCCTACTACTTTTTTGGCATACTACGCTAATAGCATAATTTCAGTTGACCTAATCTGTATTGGCCGAATACACATTACGCATACTGTTGTTTGGGATAATAATTATTTGGTATATCTCTCATTATCTAATTATCCATAATTTCAGTTTTATAAATGAATAAAACTCAGTTTAGTTATTGTCATATTATTTTTCTCTGAGATCAATAAATGCCAAGATAGAGGTGTATCGTAGCACAAGCACTAGGGAACAGGGGCTTAGTGGCAAAACCGACTCGCATCGCAGATAGGTTAGAAGACGGAAGCGGGAGCCTTGCTCCCGCTTTCGTCTTCGAGGTTATTTTTTTATAAAAGAGCGGAAAAACCTTTTATTAAAACTTACTACTAATGATAATTAGGCAATTTACTACTAAGAAAACCATAGGCTAAAATGTAAATTTTAGGGATTTTGAACGGGTACGTATCACTTTATTACTACATATATGAGCCATTTGTATATAACATTTTTTTGTTATGCATTTTGATATGATGCCAATTGATTATTATGCCTATTTGTGCTTATGCTATTTGACATTAGTCTTCATGAAGATTATGCTTTCAGTATTTATGCTTTTTAATGTTATGCGTATATAATTATGCGTAATGAGAATTATGCACATCACTATTTCGGCAAAAAGCAATTATGCGTAACAATAATAGTACAAATGACTTTATGCCTTCCAATAGAGAACCTGTGGCCAAGAGTGTATGTTGGAGTTAAAATGCGTTTCTTTTATGGTTTCTCTTTTCTACTACTAAGCACTTGTGAATACAGAATTAATTTATTATGGAAAAATCGGTAAGTCGTGCGGGATGCGAGTAAAAGCTGATGGTACCTAAATATCACATTTGGTTTGAGTCAGGATTTTAATTTATGACCTCAATTTGAATGTCGCACTGGGTCAGTGGGGTACCATATTTTTTGAACAATTATACCATATTTCATAAAATTATTAGAGTATCTGTAAAGGAGGCCAAAATGCTACTTTTCCACTGGCTGTCATCACTGAGCTGAGTTACAACGAGACTGAAGCATTACTAATTAGGATAATTTAAAAATAGTTATTAGTCCTAATGTGATGTTATTTTATTAACCGACTTCAAAAAAAGGAGCCCCAGTTGGATGATGGGAACCATGAGGAATTGAGGGAACTCCTCAAATATATTAGACACGCGTATAGTAATTTCGATATTTTCTATTATAACTCGTGTATTTACACCCGGAAATCATAAATTTGGTGAAGTGGAAGTGATGATGAAAACCACAGATGGCTTGTGGAACTTCTCAATGATGTACTTCAAACTATATAAGTACTTCACATATTCTGATATGATTCTGTTGAATTAGCAAACAATGAAGTGCCAAGCAAAGGTATTTCTGAGGTCCTTGAGGAATCGACGGAAGTCCTCAAATATTATCGGCCCACATACAGCGACATTATACATACATACATTACACATACAGAGTCGCAAGTGCCTATAGGCTTCCGTGTGTCAACTTAGTGGTATTAACCGGTGGTCGGTTACCCGATACCACGACGTGGCGTAAATGTCAAAATGAGTTTATTTTGATTGTATGTTAGTCTGTAAATATGGGCCTTTGTTGCCTTATTTAAATCATCATCATCATCATATCAGCCGAAAGACGTCTACTGCTGGACATAGGCCTCCCCCAAAGAGTGCCAAAGTGATCGGTCTTGCGCCACCCTTATCAAACCGCTCGACGACCGCTTTAGCCTAGTTGGTAGTGACCCTGCCTACGAAGCAAGAGGTCCTGGGTTCGAATCCCGGTAAGGGCATTTATTTGTGTGATGAGCACGAATATTTGTTCCTGAGTCATGGATGTTTTCTATGTATTTAAGTATTTATTTCTCTATATAAGTATCTATGTCGTCGTCTAGTACCCATAGTACAAGCTTTGCTTAGTTTGGGACTAGGTTGATTTGTGTAAGATTGTCCGCAAGAAAATATTCATTAAAAAAACGGACTCTCACGACCTTTACCAGGATAGACTGATGTCAGTCTACCTTGTGGGTTCTACCCACGCTGTGACTTTCTTTATTTAAAGAAATAAATTAAAAAGCTTACTGGTTTATGAATAACAGGGCATTTAGATGACAGTTACCTATTCAGAGCATCTTCCACATATTTGTAAAAGTGGTACAGCTTCGCGTCATTTTCGTAGTGTCCGTCATTCTCGTGGTGTCCATCCTCTCGTCTCTTCCTGGATAGTCCATCATAGCCGCCGTTTGCGTACAATATGTCCACGGGGATCTGGCTCCGGTTCCAGGGTAGTTGGAAGTTGGCTTGGATGGCCCAGTTCACGTTTATGGTCTTGATGGGGGTGGGAGTGCCGACGCCTATGTTCACCTGGAATTGATGGATAAATTGTTATGTTTAAATAGGGAAAATTAAAACTAGTGGGTCTGTGATATGTAGAACTTGCGAGTCTGTTATGTTTAAAAGAAAAACAAAAACTGAAACGACAAAAAAATTATATACTTAACAAGTTTCCACCCGCGACTGCGTCGTATATAAACTAAATTCGTGTGAAATTTCATCTAAATCGGTTCAGCCGTTTAAGCTTGATTGAGTAACAAACATCCAGACATCCAGACATCCAAACATCCAAACTTTCACATTTATAATAGTTATAATAATAATAATAGTAATAATATATATAGGATAGGATTATTGAAGCTGTTCACAAAGTTTTCCGAGAATCGCTTGAGAACTACGACCTGTAGAGGAAAAGAGCTAAACAGCCGGACAAGGGGACAGTGGGACATCCGGATATACTAAAGAATTTTGGCCCAAGCTGAAAAGGAGAACTTCGTTCGCTTCGCTCGCTTGTTCCAAAATATATTCGGTAAGAGGGAATGAAGCCTAATTTTCATATATTTATCACCTAGCATGCGAGGTGCCAAACACATCCGCCAATTTCTATACTATAAATCATGACCGTGCCTTTTATTGTGTGTTTATTATGGTTCTGACCACAGATGTATGAATATAAGGAGATTGGACATGCCGGCCGATTTGTATTGAGTACGCCTGTCACAAGTTCATTAACCCACACAACGCCCAAGTAATTGACAAGACAAAGCACGCACACATCTAAAACACACACACTTGTATACCTACGCGCTTATTGGACAATACACGCGCATCATATCAGGCATTTTGGGAAAAAAACGTAATCTTGCACAGTATGGCAGAGTATGCCCATTGAGCTTACAGCTGCGACACGGCCGCCGGCGGCTTGTCCTCTCTCTAGTATTCTATGCTCTGAGGTTCTGACTAACTGACGGAAGACGATAGCAGCTTATTTTGGTAAGTAAGCATATTATTAATTTGGATTTGAAACAACGTAGATACTTTACTGTAAATACAGCCCACATCTCACCACAGCGGATTAGTTCCGCCATAAAGTGTATGTGTATGTCCTTTTGCAGGATCCCATCTATCTTTACGTCTCATTGATCGGTACAAATAGGTAAAATGTTTACGAAATGATCATACAAAGAAAAATATAGACACGCTTTAGTATAGATCACTAGTTGCACTACAACAAAATTATAAAAAAAAACGTATATTATGAGAACTAAAATCCACGGTCATTAACTTCGCAAGCTTAGGGATGCAAGCAATCCTACTGATGCTTTTGTCATTTGTTTAATTCCGAAATAGAACTAAGTGCTCGGAGCAGTGGCCGGAATACTGGCGGTCTGGGAATCAAAATGGCCGCCAAGTGGCAGACGGTGAAATGGTGGAGCACTTTCGAACGAGTAGTGCGTTCAAGAAAGTAATTAGAGTCGCTAGCAAAATTGCTAACAGCAAAACATAATCACGAAAGGGATCATAATTATGTTCGGTGCACAGTCGCCCTCATCTATATATATAAAAGAAGACTTCCTGACAGATCATCAACGCACAGCCGAAACTACTGGAACTAGAAACTTGAATTTTACACCAATACTACCTTTTCTAACGTAGGCGACGGATAAGAAGGGATTTTTGGAAATTCCACCCCGAAAGGGGTTAAATTGGGGTGCAAAGTTTGTATGGAGGAAACTTTATTTTTTGAGCTGGAGTCTTCTAACTTTGTGGAAAGATTACTTTATAGAATACAAATAAAGTACTTTCAGCGTTTTGGAAAATTCCACCCCTAAAGGGGGCTAAAAAGGGTTGCAAAATTTGTATGAGGGAAACTCTTTTTTGAGATAGAAGCTAAAAAGTTTGTAGAAAGATTACTTATTAAAATACAAAAAAAACTATTTTCAGCGTTTTAGAAAATTCCACCCCTAAGGGGGTTAAAATGGGGTGCAACATTTGTATAGAGTAAACATTTTTTTTTTAGCTAGAGAATTCAAACATTGTAGAAAGCTTACTTATTGGAATAAAAATAAAGTTCTTTCGGCGTTTTGGAAAATTCCACCCCTAAGGGGTTAAATAAGGGTGCAAAGTTTGTATGGAGGAAACTTTATTTTTTGAGCTAGAGTCTTAAAACTTTGTGGAAAGATTACTTATTAGAATACAAATAAAGTGCTTTCAGCGTTTTGGAAAATTCCACTCCTAAGGGGGCTAAAAAGGGTTGCAGTTTTGTATGAGGAAAACTCTTTTTTGAGATAGAAGCTTAAAAGTTTGTAAAAAGATTACTTATTGAAATACAAAAAAATAACATGCAGCGTTTTAGAAAATTCCATCCCTAAGGGGGTTAAAAGGGGGTGCAACATTTGTATTGAGGAAACATGTTTGTTTTAGCTAGAGACTTAAACCTTTTTTTAGAAAGCTTACTTATTAGAATAAAAATAAAGTACTTCCAGCGTTTTGGAAAATTCCACCCCTAAGGGGTTAAATAGGGTTGCAAAGTTTGTATGAGGGAAACTCTTTTTTGAGATAGAAGCTTAAAATAAGGAGGTTAAAAAAAGTTTCCAAGTTTGTACCAGGGAAACTTTTTTTGAGATAGAAGCTTAAAAGTTTGTAGAAATATGACTTATTGAAATAAATCATCTTGCGCTGAAAGCGTTTAAAAATAATTCCACCCCTAAGGGGGTGAAAAGGGGGTGCAACATTTGTATGGAGGCAACGTTTTTTTTTAGCAAGAGACTTAAAACTTTGTAAATAGCTTACTTATTAGAATATAATTAAAGTACTTCAGCGTTTTGAAAAATTCAATTTTAGAAAGCTCCACTCCTAAGGGGGTTAAAAGGGGGTGCAACATTTGTATGGAGGAAACATGTTTTTTTTTAAAAGTTTCTAAGTTTGTACCAGAGAAACTTTTTTTTGAGATAGAAGATTAAAAGTTTGTAGTAAGATGACTTATTGAAATAAAAAAAAATACTTTCAGTGGTTTAGAAAATTCCGCCCCTAAGGGGGTTAAAAGGGGGTGCAACATTTGTATGGAGGTAACATGTTTTTTTAGCTAGAGACTTAAAACTTTGTAGAAAGCTTACTTATTAGAATAAAAATAAAGTACTTCCAGCGTTTTGGAAAATTTTACCCCTAAGGGGTTAAATAGGGTTGCAAAGTTTGTATGAGGGAAATTATTTTTTGAAATACAAGGTTAAACGTTTGGAGAAAGATTACCTACCAATTGAAATACAAAAAAAAAATTTAGCGTTTTAGAAAATTCCACCCCTAAGGGGGTTAAAAGGTAGTGCAACATTTGTATGGAGGCAACGTTGTTTTTTTAGCAAGAGACTTAAAACTTTGTAGAAAGCTTACTTATTAGAATAAAAATAAAGTACTTCCAGTGTTTTGGAAAATTCCACCCCTAAGGGGTTA
Source organism: Epinotia brunnichana (assembly GCA_963854355.1). Lineage (NCBI taxonomy): Eukaryota > Metazoa > Arthropoda > Insecta > Lepidoptera > Tortricidae > Epinotia > Epinotia brunnichana. Next base: position 25,530,692 of record OY977951.1, on the reverse strand, counting down.
AATAGGGTTGCAAAGTTTGTATGAGGGAAACTCTTTTTTGAGATAGAAGCTTAAAACTTTGTAGAAAGCTTACAAATAAAGTACTTTCAGCATTTTAGAAAATTCCACCCCTTAAGGGGTTAAAAAGGGTGCAAGATTCGTATGGGAAACACTTTTATTGAGCTTAGATACTTGATAGTTTGTAGAAAATATGCTAATTACAACAAAATAAACTCTTCTTCTTAATTTTTCCTTGAGAAGCGTTAATAGGGGGTTCAAAGTTGGTATAGAGAGTCAGAAAAATTTAAAGTATGAGATTTGTAACTTCGATCTTAGCCCGTTTCTTAAAAGACTACAAAACTTATTTCAGCGTTTTTTTTAATTCGACCTCTAAAGGGGATTCCAAGTTTGTATGGAGAGCAAGTACCTAATTTTTAATGTAAGGGTTTGTAACTTCGGTTGTAGACTGTTTGCTAAAAGATCACAAAACTTATTTCAGCGTTTTTTTTAACCCTTATTAGTACAAGGGGATATTATTTCCCACTTCGTCTGTTGGTATAACATTTTATGTATTTTGTATACGGCAACTCTTAATGAAACCTACGATACAGTTTTACACTTCTTAGTAAGTATTATACGTATTTTACTGGCAATACTTTTCACTCAGACTTCATCTGTCAACACACGTCAATGTCAAAGTCAAAAGTTGTGAAAAAATCGTAAACAACAGTGTTTTTCGCCGATTAGTGTCCGGATCCATAAAAAAAATTAGGTAAGAGGGTGTTAATGGCAGTTACGTATAATTCACTGTATTATTTATTATTTAGCATAAAAATTACTGAAAGTACTGAAACCATTGTTTTGTCCGGCTAAATGTCCTTTGAAGTTGGAGGGTCCAAGTGGGAAAATAATTCCCTTTGTTCGCTCACGAACTTAAAAAAATCACGACGTAAATTTCTTATAAATATATATAGTAAGATATACAACGTAATGACGAGTTTTGAAACCCGTTTCTATATAATAAATAGTCTTTGATATTATTTGTTTGAGTTTAGTACACAACCATTACTTTTTTACGTATTTTCAACCCACGAAAAAAACGAAGGAGGTTCTCAAGTCGACGCGTATATATTTTTTTATTTTTTATGTATGATTACGCATAACTTTTTACAGAATTGTTCGATTTTGATATTTTTTTTTTTTTTGGAAAGGGTATACCCCGAATTTGGTCCCATCTACATTTGAAAAAAAAACCAACCTTAAGGGTAGGCAAATAGGGGATGATTGATTTTTCGTCGGTTAAAACTTTGTTTTTAAAGTAAATTATAAGTGTGAAACAGGTGCTTGACTTGTAAAATGGTGTATTAATATTAAACTGATGTATAATATTAGTTTTTTTAGTAATTTTGTGATAAACACAAATAAAAATGAGGCTTTGTAATTACTTTTCCAATTATAAGATGACGTTACGAAATTTTACGTTTTGTTTATATATTTATATGATTAAAAGTTAGTTTTTTTATGAATTTCCCCGTTTTATTTTTAAGATTGTATTAGAAAATAACAAGAAACAAAGAAAACTCATAAAAAAGTCATAAAATTAAGACAATAATAAAGATTACCTCAACGGTCGGACCGATTTTTTCAATACGATCATCGAACAAGGGGAAATAATTTCCCACCAGAAATCACCCCCTTCCACTTACCCCACCCCACTTTTCACGTATTTTTTCTGGATCAAGATACCCAACTTACCCATAAATCGAACTCAAATTTTAATTTCCAAAAAAAATATGCTCTGTCCTATTAAGGGTTAATTTATCGCCTAAGAAGGTTAAAAGGGGGTTCGAAGTTTATGTAGAGAGCAAGACATTATTAAAGTAAAAAAATTGTAACTACGGTTTCAGACTTATACTATGAGGGTTGAAAGAGGGTTCTAAGTTTGTATAGAGAGCAAGACATTTTGAAGGTAAGAGATTTGTAACTTCGGTTTTAGACTGTTTACTAAAAGACAACAAAACTAATTTCAATGTTTTTTTTATAATTCATTCCTTAAACAAACATTTAGACGATAACATGTTCTACGCGGACGAAGTCGCGGGCAACAGCTAGTCTATATATATAAAAGAAGACTTCCTGACAGATCATCAACGCACAGCCGAAACTACTGGAACTAGAAACTTGAATTTTACACCCATACTACCTTTTCTAACGTAGGCGACGGATAAGAAGGGATTTTTGGAAATTCCACCCCGAAAGGGGTTAAATTGGGGTGCAAAGTTTGTATGGAGGAAACTTTATTTTTTGAGCTGGAGTCTTCTAACTTTGTGGAAAGATTACTTTATAGAATACAAATAAAGTACTTTCAGCGTTTTGGAAAATTCCACCCCTAAAGGGGGCTAAAAAGGGTTGCAAAATTTGTATGAGGGAAACTCTTTTTTGAGATAGAAGCTAAAAAGTTTGTAGAAAGATTACTTATTAAAATACAAAAAAAACTATTTTCAGCGTTTTAGAAAATTCCACCCCTAAGGGGGTTAAAATGGGGTGCAACATTTGTATAGAGTAAACATTTTTTTTTTAGCTAGAGAATTCAAACATTGTAGAAAGCTTACTTATTGGAATAAAAATAAAGTTCTTTCGGCGTTTTGGAAAATTCCACCCCTAAGGGGTTAAATAAGGGTGCAAAGTTTGTATGGAGGAAACTTTATTTTTTGAGCTAGAGTCTTAAAACTTTGTGGAAAGATTACTTATTAGAATACAAATAAAGTGCTTTCAGCGTTTTGGAAAATTCCACTCCTAAGGGGGCTAAAAAGGGTTGCAGTTTTGTATGAGGAAAACTCTTTTTTGAGATAGAAGCTTAAAAGTTTGTAAAAAGATTACTTATTGAAATACAAAAAAATAACATGCAGCGTTTTAGAAAATTCCATCCCTAAGGGGGTTAAAAGGGGGTGCAACATTTGTATTGAGGAAACATGTTTGTTTTAGCTAGAGACTTAAACCTTTTTTTAGAAAGCTTACTTATTAGAATAAAAATAAAGTACTTCCAGCGTTTTGGAAAATTCCACCCCTAAGGGGTTAAATAGGGTTGCAAAGTTTGTATGAGGGAAACTCTTTTTTGAGATAGAAGCTTAAAAGTTTGTAGAAATATGACTTATTGAAATAAATCATCTTGCGCTGAAAGCGTTTAAAAATAATTCCACCCCTAAGGGGGTGAAAAGGGGGTGCAACATTTGTATGGAGGCAACGTTTTTTTTTAGCAAGAGACTTAAAACTTTGTAAATAGCTTACTTATTAGAATATAATTAAAGTACTTCAGCGTTTTGAAAAATTCAATTTTAGAAAGCTCCACTCCTAAGGGGGTTAAAAGGGGGTGCAACATTTGTATGGAGGAAACATGTTTTTTTTTAAAAGTTTCTAAGTTTGTACCAGAGAAACTTTTTTTTGAGATAGAAGATTAAAAGTTTGTAGTAAGATGACTTATTGAAATAAAAAAAAATACTTTCAGCGGTTTAGAAAATTCCGCCCCTAAGGGGGTTAAAAGGGGGTGCAACATTTGTATGGAGGTAACATGTTTTTTTAGCTAGAGACTTAAAACTTTGTAGAAAGCTTACTTATTAGAATAAAAATAAAGTACTTCCAGCGTTTTGGAAAATTTTACCCCTAAGGGGTTAAATAGGGTTGCAAAGTTTGTATGAGGGAAATTATTTTTTGAAATACAAGGTTAAACGTTTGGAGAAAGATTACCTACTAATTGAAATACAAAAAAAAATATTTAGCGTTTTAGAAAATTCCACCCCTAAGGGGGTTAAAAGGTAGTGCAACATTTGTATGGAGGCAACGTTGTTTTTTTAGCAAGAGACTTAAAACTTTGTAGAAAGCTTACTTATTAGAATAAAAATAAAGTACTTCCAGTGTTTTGGAAAATTCCACCCCTAAGGGGTTAAATAGGGTTGCAAAGTTTGTATTAGGGAAACTCTTTTTTGAGATAGAAGCTTAAAACTTTGTAGAAAGCTTACAAATAAAGTACTTTCAGCATTTTAGAAAATTCCACCCCTTAAGGGGTTAAAAAGGGTGCAAGATTCGTATGGGAAACACTTTTATTGAGCTTAGATACTTGATAGTTTGTAGAAAATATGCTAATTACAACAAAATAAACTCTTCTTCTTAATTTTTCCTTGAGAAGCGTTAATAGGGGGTTCAAAGTTGGTATAGAGAGTCAGAAAAATTTAAAGTATGAGATTTGTAACTTCGATCCTAGCCCGTTTCTTAAAAGACTACAAAACTTATTTCAGCGTTTTTTTTAATTCGACCTCTAAAGGGGATTCCAAGTTTGTATGGAGAGCAAGTACCTAATTTTTAATGTAAGGGTTTGTAACTTCGGTTGTAGACTGTTTGCTAAAAGATCACAAAACTTATTTCAGCGTTTTTTTTAACCCTTATTAGTACAAGGGGATATTATTTCCCACTTCGTCTGTTGGTATAACATTTTATGTATTTTGTATACGCCAACTCTTAATGAAACCTACGATACAGTTTTACACTTCTTAGTAAGTATTATACGTATTTTACTGGCAATACTTTTCACTCAGACTTCATCTGTCAACACACGTCAATGTCAAAGTCAAAAGTTGTGAAAAAATCGTAAACAACAGTGTTTTTCGCCGATTAGTGTCCGGATCCATAAAAAAAATTAGGTAAGAGGGTGTTAATGGCAGTTACGTATAATTCACTGTATTATTTATTATTTAGCATAAAAATTACTGAAAGTACTGAAACCATTGTTTTGTCCGGCTAAATGTCCTTTGAAGTTGGAGGGTCCAAGTGGGAAAATAATTCCCTTTGTTCGCTCACGAACTTAAAAAATCACGACGTAAATTTCTTATAAATATATATAGTAAGATATACAACGTAATGACGAGTTTTGAAACCCGTTTCTATATAATAAATAGTCTTTGATATTATTTGTTTGAGTTTAGTACACAACCATTACTTTTTTACGTATTTTCAACCCACGAAAAAAACGAAGGAGGTTCTCAAGTCGACGCGTATATATTTTTTTATTTTTTATGTATGATTACGCATAACTTTTTACAGAATTGTTCGATTTTGATATTTTTTTTTTTTTTGGAAAGGGTATACCCCGAATTTGGTCCCATCTACATTTGAAAAAAAAACCAACCTTAAGGGTAGGCAAATAGGGGATGATTGATTTTTCGTCGGTTAAAACTTTGTTTTTAAAGTAAATTATAAGTGTGAAACAGGTGCTTGACTTGTAAAATGGTGTATTAATATTAAACTGATGTATAATATTAGTTTTTTTAGTAATTTTGTGATAAACACAAATAAAAATGAGGCTTTGTAATTACTTTTCCAATTATAAGATGACGTTACGAAATTTTACGTTTTGTTTATATATTTATATGATTAAAAGTTAGTTTTTTTATGAATTTCCCCGTTTTATTTTTAAGATTGTATTAGAAAATAACAAGAAACAAAGAAAACTCATAAAAAAGTCATAAAATTAAGACAATAATAAAGATTACCTCAACGGTCGGACCGATTTTTTCAATACGATCATCGAACAAGGGGAAATAATTTCCCACCAGAAATCACCCCCTTCCACTTACCCCACCCCACTTTTCACGTATTTTTTCTGGATCAAGATACCCAACTTACCCATAAATCGAACTCAAATTTTAATTTCCAAAAAAAATATGCTCTGTCCTATTAAGGGTTAATTTATCGCCTAAGAAGGTTAAAAGGGGGTTCGAAGTTTATGTAGAGAGCAAGACATTATTAAAGTAAAAAAATTGTAACTACGGTTTCAGACTTATACTATGAGGGTTGAAAGAGGGTTCTAAGTTTGTATAGAGAGCAAGACATTTTGAAGGTAAGAGATTTGTAACTTCGGTTTTAGACTGTTTACTAAAAGACAACAAAACTAATTTCAATGTTTTTTTTATAATTCATTCCTTAAACAAACATTTAGACGATAACATGTTCTACGCGGACGAAGTCGCGGGCAACAGCTAGTCTATATATATAAAAGAAGACTTCCTGAGAGATCATCAACGCACAGCCAAAACTACTAGAACTAGAAACTTGAAATTTACACCTATACAACCTTTTATAACGTAGGCGACGGATAAGAAGGGATTTTTGGAAATTCCAACCCTAAAGGGGTTAAATAGGGGTGCAAAGTTTGTATGGAGGAAACTTTATTTTTTGAGCTGGAGTCTTCAAACTTTGTGGAAAGATTACTTTATAGAATACAAATAAAGTACTTTCAGCGTTTTGGAAAATTCTACCCCTAAGGGGGCTAAAAAGGGTTGCAAAATTTGTATGGGGAAACTCTTTTTTGAGATAGAAGCTTAAAAGTTTGTATAAAGATTACTTATTGAAATACAAAAAAACTGCTTTCAGCGTTTTAGAAAATTTCACCCCTAAGGGGGTTAAAAGGGGGTGCAACATTTGTATGGAGGAAACATTTTTTTTTAGCTAGAGAATTCAAACATTGTAGAAAGCTTACTTATTGGAATAAAAATAAAGTACTTTCAGCGTTTTGGAAAATTCCACCCCTAAGGGGGTTGAAAATCGTTGCAAAGTTTGTATAGAGGAAACTTTATTTTTTGAGCTAGAGTCTTTAAACTTTGTGGAATGATTACTCATTAGAATAAAAATAAAGTACTTTCAGTGTTTTGAAAAATTCCACCCTAAGGGGTTAAATAGGGTTGCAAAGTTTGTATGAGGAAACGCTTTTTTGAGATAGAAGCTTAAACGTTTGTAGAAAGATTACTTATTGAAATACAAAAAAAACTATTTTCAGCGTTTTAGAAAATTCTACCCCTAAGAGGGTTAAAAGGGGATGCAACATTTGTATGGAGGAAACATGTTTTTCTAGCTAGAGACCTAAACCTTTGTAGATAGCTTACTTATTAGAATAAAAATAAAGTACTTCCAGCGTTTTGGAAAATTTCCCCCCTAAGGGAGTTCAAAATCATTGCAAAGTTTGTATGAGGGAAATTCTTTTTTGAGATACAAGGTTAAACGTTCGTAGAAAGATTACTTATTGAAATACAAAAAAGAACTTTGAGTGTTTTAGAAAACTCCACCCCTAAGGGGATTAAAAGAGAGTGCAACATTTGTATGGAGGCAACGTTTTTTTAGCAAGAGACTTAAAACTTTGTAAATAGCATTATTAGAATATGATTAAAGTACTTTCAAAGTTTAGAAAAATTCAATTTTAGAAAATTCCACCCCTAAGGGGGTTAAAAGGGGGTGCAACATTTGTATGGAGGAAACAAGTTTTTTTAGCTAGAGACTTAAACCTTTGTGGAAAGCTTACTACCTAGAATAAAAATAAAATACTTTCAGCGTTTTGAAAAATTCCACCCATAAGGGGTTAAAAATGTTTGCAAAGTTTGTATGAGGGAAATTATATATAATAATTACTTTTGAAATAAAAAAAAGCACTTTCAGCGTTTTGAAAAAAATCCACCCCTAAGGGAATTAAAAAAGGTTTCTAAGTTTGTACCATGGAAACTTTTTTTGAGATAGAAGCTTAAAAGTTTGTAGAAAGATGACTTATTGAAATAAAAAAAATACTTTCAGCGGTTTAGAAATATCCGCCCCTAAGGGGGATAAAAGGGGGTGCAACATTTGTATGGAGGTAACATGTTTTTTTACCTAGAGACTTAAAACTTTGTAGAAAGCTTACTTATTAGCATAAAAATAAAGCACTTTTAGCGTTTTGGAAAATTCCACCCCTAAAAGTTGTTAAAATCGTTGCAAAGTTTGTATGAGGGAAATTATTTTTTGAGATACAAGGTTAAACGTTTGGAGAAAGATTACCTACTTATTGAAATACAAAAAAACTGGCCAAGTGCGAGTTGGACTCGCGCACGAAGGGTTCCGTGTCAATAAACATATTTATTTTATTTTGTTTTTAGTATTTGTTGTTATAGCGGCAACAGTAATACGTCTTCTGTGAAAATTTCAACTGAAACTATCACGGTATCAGTGAGATACAGCCGGGTGACAGACAGACGGACGGACGGACGGACGGACGGACAGCGGAGTCTTAGTAATAGGGTCTTATTTTACTCTTTGAGTACGGAACCCTAAAAAGAACTTTCAGCGTTTTGGAAAATTCCACCCCTAAGGGGGTTAAAAAGGAGTGCAACATTTGTATGGAGGCAACGTTCTTTTTTTAGCAAGAGACTTTAAACTTTGTAGATAGCTTACATATTAGAATATAAATAAAGCACTTTTAGCGTTTTGGAAAATTCCACCCCTAAAAGTTGTTAAAATCGTTGCAAAGTTTGTATGAGGGAAATTATTTTTTGAGATACAAGGTTAAACGTTTGGAGAAAGATTACCTACTTATTGAAATACAAAAAAACTGGCCAAGTGCGAGTTGGACTCGCGCACGAAGGGTTCTGTGTCAATAAAAATATTTATTTTATTTTGTTTTTAGCATTTGTTGTTATAGCGGCAACAGTAATACGTCTTCTGTGAAAATTTCAACTGAAACTATCACGGTATCAGTGAGATACAGCCGGGTGACAGACAGACGGACGGACGGACGGACGAACGGACAGCGGAGTCTTAGTAATAGGGTCTTATTTTACTCTTTGAGTACGGAACCCTAAACAGAACATTCAGTGTTTTGGAAAATTCCACCCCTAAGGGGGTTAAAAGGGAGTGCAACATTTGTATGGAGGCAACGTTCTTTTTTTAGCAAGAGACTTTAAACTTTGTAGATAGATTAGAATATAAATAAAGTACTTTCAGCGTGTTGATAAATTCCACCCCTGAGGGGGTTGCAAAGTTTGTATGAGGGAAACTCTTTTTTGAGATAGACGCTTAAAACTTTGTAGAAAGCTTACAAATAAAGTACTTTCAGCGTTTTGGAAAATTCCACCCCTTAAGGGGTTAAAAAGGGTGCAAGATTCGTATGGGAAACACTTTTATTGAGCTTAGATACTTGAGAGTTTGTAGAAAAAATGCTTAATACAACAAAAAAAAACTCTTCTTCTTAATTTTTCCTTGAAAAGCGTTAATCCCCTAAGTTGGTATAGAGAATCAGAAAATTTTAAAGTATGAGATTTGTAACTTCGATCCTAGCCTGTTTGTTAAAAGACTACAAAACTTATTTCAGCGTTTTTAGGGTTTCGTACTCAAAGAGGAAGGAGGACCCAATTACTAAGACTCCGCTGTCCGTCCGTCCGTCCGTCTGTCTGTCACCAGGCTGTATCTCACTGATACCGTGATAGTTCCAGCTGAAATTTTCACAGATGATGTATTTCTGTTGCCGCTATAACAACAAATACTAAAAACATATAGTAAAATAGTTTTTTATAGATAATGGTACGGAACCCTTCGTGCGTGAGTCCGACTCGCACTTGACTGGTTTTTTTTTAAATTGAACCTCTAAAGGGGATTCCAAGTTTGTATGGCGAGCAAGTAATTTTTAATGTAAGGGATTTGTAACTTCGGTTATAGACTGTTTGCTGAAAGACTACAAAACTTATTTCAGCGTTTTTTTTTATTTATCGCCTAAGAAGGTTAAAAGAGGGTTCGAAGTTTATGTAGAAAGCAAGACATTTTTAAAGTAAGAAGTTTGTAACTACGGTTTCAGACTTATACTATGAGGGTTCAAAGAGGTTCTAAGTTTGTATAGAAAGCAAGACATTTTGAAGGTAAGAGATTTGTAACTTCGGATTTAGACTGTTTACTAAAAGACTACAAAACTAATTTCAATGTTTTTTTTTTAATTCATTCTTTAAAGAAACATTTAGACGATAACATGTTCTACGCGGACGAAGTCGCGGGCAACAGCTAGTCTATATATATAAAAGAAGACTTCCTGACAGATCATCAACGCACAGCCAAAACTACTAGAACTAGAAACTTGAAATTTACACCTATACAACCTTTTATAACGTAGGCGACGGATAAGAAGGGATTTTTGGAAATTCCAACCCTAAAGGGGTTAAATAGGGGTGCAAAGTTTGTATGGAGGAAACTTTATTTTTTGAGCTGGAGTCTTCAAACTTTGTGGAAAGATTACTTTACAGAATACAAATAAAGTACTTTCAGCGTTTTGGAAAATTCTACCCCTAAGGGGGCTAAAAAGGGTTGCAAAATTTGTATGGGGAAACTCTTTTTTGAGATAGAAGCTTAAAAGTTTGTATAAAGATTACTTATTGAAATACAAATAAACCGCTTTCAGCGTTTTAGAAAATTTCACCCCTAAGGGGGTTAAAAGGGGGTGCAACATTTGTATGGAGGAAACATTTTTTTTAGCTAGAGAATTCAAACATTGTAGAAAGCTTACTTATTGGAATAAAAATAAAGTACTTTCAGCGTTTTGGAAAATTCCACCCCTAAGGGGGTTGAAAATCGTTGCAAAGTTTGTATAGAGGAAACTTTATTTTTTGAGCTAGAGTCTTTAAACTTTGTGGAAAGATTACTCATTAGAATAAAAATAAAGTACTTTCAGTGTTTTGAAAAATTCCACCCTAAGGGGTTAAATAGGGTTGCAATGTTTGTATGAGGAAACGCTTTTTTGAGATAGAAGCTTAAACGTTTGTAGAAAGATTACTTATTGAAATACAAAAAAAACTATTTTCAGCGTTTTAGAAAATTCTACCCCTAAGAGGGTTAAAAGGGGATGCAACATTTGTATGGAGGAAACATGTTTTTCTAGCTAGAGACCTAAACCTTTGTAGATAGCTTACTTATTAGAATAAAAATAAAGTACTTCCAGCGTTTTGGAAAATTCCACCCCTAAGGGAGTTCAAAATCATTGCAAAGTTTGTATGAGGGAAATTCTTTTTTGAGATACAAGGTTAAACGTTCGTAGAAAGATTACTTATTGAAATACAAAAAAGAACTTTGAGTGTTTTAGAAAACTCCACCCCTAAGGGGATTAAAAGAGAGTGCAACATTTGTATGGAGGCAACGTTTTTTTAGCAAGAGACTTAAAACTTTGTAAATAGCATTATTAGAATATGATTAAAGTACTTTCAAAGTTTTGAAAAATTCAATTTTAGAAAATTCCACCCCTAAGGGGGTTAAAAGGGGGTGCAACATTTGTATGGAGGAAACAAGTTTTTTTAGCTAGAGACTTAAACCTTTGTGGAAAGCTTACTACCTAGAATAAAAATAAAATACTTTCAGCGTTTTGAAAAATTCCACCCATAAGGGGTTAAAAATGTTTGCAAAGTTTGTATGAGGGAAATTATATATAATAATTACTTTTGAAATAAAAAAAAGCACTTTCAGCGTTTTGAAAAAAATCCACCCCTAAGGGAATTAAAAAAGGTTTCTAAGTTTGTACCATGGAAACTTTTTTTGAGATAGAAGCTTAAAAGTTTGTAGAAAGATGACTTATTCAAATAAAAAAAATACTTTCAGCGGTTTAGAAAATTCCGCCCCTAAGGGGGATAAAAGGGGGTGCAACATTTGTATGGAGGTAACATGTTTTTTTACCTAGAGACTTAAAACTTTGTAGAAAGCTTACTTATTAGCATAAAAATAAAGCACTTTTAGCGTTTTGGAAAATTCCACCCCTAAAAGTTGTTAAAATCGTTGCAAAGTTTGTATGAGGGAAATTATTTTTTGAGATACAAGGTTAAACGTTTGGAGAAAGATTACCTACTTATTGAAATACAAAAAAACTGGCCAAGTGCGAGTTGGACTCGCGCACGAAGGGTTCCGTGTCAATAAACATATTTATTTTATTTTGTTTTTAGCATTTGTTGTTATAGCGGCAACAGTAATACGTCTTCTGTGAAAATTTCAACTGAAACTATCACGGTATCAGTGAGATACAGCCGGGTGACAGACAGACGGACGGACGGACGGACGGACGGACAGCGGAGTCTTAGTAATAGGGTCTTATTTTACTCTTTGAGTACGGAACCCTAAAAAGAACTTTCAGTGTTTTGGAAAATTCCACCCCTAAGGGGGTTAAAAAGGAGTGCAACATTTGTATGGAGGCAACGTTCTTTTTTTAGCAAGAGACTTTAAACTTTGTAGATAGCTTACATATTAGAATATAAATAAAGCACTTTTAGCGTTTTGGAAAATTCCACCCCTAAAAGTTGTTAAAATCGTTGCAAAGTTTGTATGAGGGAAATTATTTTTTGAGATACAAGGTTAAACGTTTGGAGAAAGATTACCTACTTATTGAAATACAAAAAAACTGGCCAAGTGCGAGTTGGACTCGCGCACGAAGGGTTCTGTGTCAATAAAAATATTTATTTTATTTTGTTTTTAGCATTTGTTGTTATAGCGGCAACAGTAATACGTCTTCTGTGAAAATTTCAACTGAAACTATCACGGTATCAGTGAGATACAGCCGGGTGACAGACAGACGGACGGACGGACGGACGGACGGACAGCGGAGTCTTAGTAATAGGGTCTTATTTTACTCTTTGAGTACGGAACCCTAAACAGAACTTTCAGTGTTTTGGAAAATTCCACCCCTATGGGGGTTAAAAGGGAGTGCAACATTTGTATGGAGGCAACGTTCTTTTTTTAGCAAGAGACTTTAAACTTTGTAGATAGATTAGAATATAAATAAAGTACTTTCAGCGTGTTGATAAATTCCACCCCTGAGGGGGTTGCAAAGTTTGTATGAGGGAAACTCTTTTTTGAGATAGACGCTTAAAACTTTGTAGAAAGCTTACAAATAAAGTACTTTCAGCGTTTTGGAAAATTCCACCCCTTAAGGGGTTAAAAAGGGTGCAAGATTCGTATGGGAAACACTTTTATTGAGCTTAGATACTTGAGAGTTTGTAGAAAAAATGCTTAATACAACAAAAAAAAACTCTTCTTCTTAATTTTTCCTTGAAAAGCGTTAATCCCCTAAGTTAGTATAGAGAATCAGAAAATTTTAAAGTATGAGATTTGTAACTTCGATCCTAGCCTGTTTGTTAAAAGACTACAAAACTTATTTCAGCGTTTTTAGGGTTTCGTACTCAAAGAGGAAGGAGGACCCAATTACTAAGACTCCGCTGTCCGTCCGTCCGTCCGTCTGTCTGTCACCAGGCTGTATCTCACTGATACCGTGATAGTTCCAGCTGAAATTTTCACAGATGATGTATTTCTGTTGCCGCTATAACAACAAATACTAAAAACATTAAAAAACTATTTTACTATATGTTTTTAGTATTTGTTGTTATAGCGGCAACAGAAATACATCATCTGTGAAAATTTCAGCTGGAACTATCACGGTATCAGTGAGATACAGCCTAAACTATAAAAAACTATTTTACTATTAGATAATGGTACGGAACCCTTCGTGCGTGAGTCCGACTCGCACTTGACTGGTTTTTTTTTAAATTGAACCTCTAAAGGGGATTCCAAGTTTGTATGGCGAGCAAGTAATTTTTAATGTAAGGGATTTGTAACTTCGGTTATAGACTGTTTGCTGAAAGACTACAAAACTTATTTCAGCGTTTTTTTTTATTTATCGCCTAAGAAGGTTAAAAGAGGGTTCGAAGTTTATGTAGAAAGCAAGACATTTTTAAAGTAAGAAGTTTGTAACTACGGTTTCAGACTTATACTATGAGGGTTCAAAGAGGTTCTAAGTTTGTATAGAAAGCAAGACATTTTGAAGGTAAGAGATTTGTAACTTCGGATTTAGACTGTTTACTAAAAGACTACAAAACTAATTTCAATGTTTTTTTTTTAATTCATTCTTTAAAGAAACATTTAGACGATAACATGTTCTACGCGGACGAAGTCGCGGGCAACAGCTAGTATAACATAAAATAAATAGTAGTACCTACTTACGTCACCAAACAAAACTGATTTTTGACAGCTATTAGCGATTACCGAGGTGCTCTTTCGCTCCTAGCGCCATTTGGTTTGTCGACACCTCAGGGGTGTGCGAGAGCCGAGGTTACCCGAATCAGCAAGAGGAACAGGCCTAATAAAATAAGGTTGTTTTTAATATGTGAGAGGATCTTGTTTGTTACGACGCGACGTAACAAATGGGGATTGTAAAAGTAGATGGCGTGACGTGAAGCACTCTCCTACATAGTCATATTCCGCAACAATCTAATGCTCATTCCGTGTATAAATGGTCAATCAGGGCTTATGACATATGTTTTGCATCGTTTCGCATTCTAATTTAATAAAAAGTACGGTTGGTTCATAATGATCCTGCGGTTGAAATATAAAAGAACTGTAACATATATAGATATATACGCCTTATTTATATTCAAGTTGAATAAAAATCATGAAAACATTAGTTGATTGGTACCAGAAACTGAATATATGAATAAAGTGGTTTATTAACAAATTATGAATCGTCAAAATTCAGAATAATAAATAAATCGCTACGCGCATGGCTTTTCGATTTTGACACTTACAAATACTACGAGTAAGATCAAGCAACGCCGATTAAGTTGTATTAAATACGCAATGATGATGATGATGATTCATTGGGCTTTAACATCTACAAAATATGATGTAAACAGCGTCCATAAAATAGCGTAAGCGTCAAAATCGTGATGCGTGAGACGCGCGCGTCTGCGTATTTTTAGCTTGGTGTGGTCGATTCTTATTATTGTCAATAAGCCACGTGAATAAATCAAGGAATGCCACTACTGAAAGTACCTCCATAATACTGAGATCGAATGCTAGAGAACTTATCAAAATCCTAACCCAAATTATCCTATCCATATGAATTTTTTGTACCTACATTCCCGGTAGACCCCGTAGATCAATTTGACCTCCAGCAGTGGTAGATCTGCCACAAACTTAACAGTCAAATTACTAAAACATTTTTCTTTAAGTTACTTGTATTATATATTAACACATTTTTTGGAAACCAGATGGCCGTTAATGATACTTACTTGGAACAACGTACTATTTGGATACAAAAGCTGCCTCCGGTAGCGGTGCAGCGGTTCTTCTGCTATCGTTGTCTCACTCCCTCTTACGAGAATCGCCACGTAACATAATACACTGATTATCACCAAATTACTCGTCATGATGCTTCATGAAGGGAGACTGGATAATTTGTGATGAATGACGGACACGGTATGGGCTGTTATAACGTTTCACTCTGCCAGTGATAGCAATAGCGATGGCGATTATTATTTTCATACGAAATATCTAGAGATCCGGGGCTAGGCTTTGGAGGACAGCAGTTCGTCAGAGCAACTAATAAAGCAAAATAGAACTGAGACACTGCTACTTCCATAGGTTTATCAGAGTTAAACACAGACTGAACAACAAATATATTATAGTCTTTTCTGATAAAACTAGAAGAAACTGGAGTCGCTCCTTTTTTAAGGTATGCCAACTCACGTATTTTTATATTAAAACTATGGATATTCAAAGTCTTGAACTGTCAATCGCAGACAAGACAATTCCTTCCAAATTTTTTGTATCACCCAGCACCTCCATCAAGTGACTGACAGCAACAAGCACACGTAATGAAAGTGTACTTTGTGCCTCGTGACGTGATCGTTGTTGGATAAACAAATTAGTAGCCGCTTGAGCATGTGACTGGATATTTGGATGGCGTTGGGAAGGGCGAGGTCACAATGTAAAGCGCGGTGCATCCGGCCAGTTTGTAGGTTTAACTTTTTACTAGTTTAACTTTAGAACCGCTTTTTTTTTCCTGAAATCAAAACCTGTGCAGAAATGTAGCTCTTCAAGGTCATATGTAAGTTATGTGTTATCTAAAAAACAAAAATGCTAAACGACAGGTGCCAACTTGCGGATGCTACCGGGATATCTTCAAGACGAGGATGACGCTGCCAGTGCTGTGCTGCGGAGGGTTTTAGAATTTACATTGGAGGTATCGCCACTATTGACTCTACTCGCCCCGTAGCATGGTTGTCCTTATACCGCGATAAGTGACAAGATAGAGCATAGAACGAGACGACGCTCTTATCTTGTCACAAAACGCGTGATCCATGCTACGGGGCGAGTAGAGTCAATAGTGGCGATACTTCCATTGTACATTCTAAAATCTGTCGTTAAGCTTTTTTATTTTTTAGATGGGTAATACATAACTTACATATGACCTTGAAGAGCTACATTTCTGCACACAATTTTGCACTTGCTATGATGCCGGATCTAAGAAATCTGAAAATAAACCATTTTTATTTTTTTATTTATTTATTTATGCGCTTATCTAAGAGGAATTATTGAAAAATAAAAACGTCAAAATGGGCCCCTTGGGACTCCCGCAATAAAAAAACAAATAATAGTACATTGTTTAACAAGGGGCGTATGAGGAATATTGCAAACGAGAGTCTATCAGGAGCCCGACGCCGTAAGGCGGAGGGCGTTTGATGACTCGAGTTTGCAATATTCTTACGCCCGTGTTATACACAATGTTTTTCATCACATTTGCGAGGAAATAAACAACTACAAAAGACATAAAAATCTAAGTTTCATACAACCGCACCAATCAAAAATTAACGAAATTGACAACTTCACATACAGATTTGCGAGTGGAGGACGAGGGGGCGGGGCGTGGCGCCCCACGGCCTGCTAGATTTCTTTCAACCAATCACAGAGAAGAATTCTTGTGACGCGCGGCCAACTAGATTTGCCAACCAATTTGTTTGATTTGCTTTTAACCAATCAGATCACACACAAGCTCATTACTTCCCATGGGCCATTATTTCCCGCGGGAACAATTTAGGCCATTGTCTTTCTGTATACAGGCAAGGAATAACACCATTTATGAGCAAGTGTGATGAAAAATATATTAGCAAACGAACATTTTATCAGCTTTCAAATGAAGAGTCTGTATACAGTAATATAAAACAAGTCAATGTGAACTCGTCCTAACAATTGTATTTCGTATTACCAGTCAGTAAGTTCGTCAACGCTGTCATACCACTGCTGGACCCCGTCAGTGAACAGGCAGCTTTAGAGGAAAAATGAGACACGCTTTACTCAACCGTGAATGGGAGCTTTAATCTAAACCATGAGGTCAGTGCTTGTGAACAGTATACTTGGTATAAAAACAAGTGAAGTGTATAATGAAGGCAATTTGAGAACAGGATTGAATGACTCTAAACCGGAATAGTTTGATACCACCACCAATTACCGACAGTGTTTCTCCAGGATTTAGGTTTGAGTGTGTGTGGGGGGGGAGGGGGGGGGGCTTGATCTCGCTAATGGTAGATTTTGGTTAGGAATGATTTTGAAACCTTGACTCGAAATGAAATATCAAACAATAACAGGTGTTCATTATACATTCCGCATTTCTTCCTTCTTCTCTGAAGTGAGGTTTATAGGAATTCCGTGCTTAAGCTTAGTCAATTAGTAATTTTTGAAGCTAGGACAACTAAACGTGGAACAAACACGTTTAGCAATTTCATACATTAGTAAAACCTAATTTTCGAAGTGTAACAACAGTCAACACCGCGACGCGTTTATGTTAACTTCAAACTTTATGTTTTTATTATGTTTTTTATATTTTAATAAATTGAGGGTGGATAGATGTCTGAGTGGTATGTGCCGCTTATTATGACGTACGAGGGGCAGGGGTCCGGGAGGGTGGTCAATCGCGGATACCATTGGCTGTGAGGCAGTCAGTCGCTGTCAAATATTACGCGCTAAGACACACGCTTCTCGCTGTCCATCCACCTCACGTTTTCTTTTGTATCTCTGCATTACTTTAGTTCACCCTGTTCAATCGGTTCCCAAGTTCAACTGGTCAAGCAGATTATATGACATTAGATATATCGGTCCGTGTGTGACCGGTTGTTTAAAACGATGGGGTTAAGTTCGATAAAATTCGATAATTCTCTCCCTCTTCTTGTCGAGGTAAAAGTCAGCTTTATGGTAACGTGAAGGCTCAACCAAGCGCTTGCACAATCCAATGCAGATTCTGTGCGCGCCTGGTCCCCACAGTTACCTACAGCTGCTGGCGTAACATTTAAAGTTATCAACTCGTTCTTAATTCTGCAAACAGGACCTAGATATTTAGTTATAACTTTCTGATTTTACTGACATACTCGTGCTAGGAAACCAACGACCATTGGTATATTGTTCTTAGTGAGATCAATATTTCCCTTAAAAAAATCTTGTACTATCTCTTTTCAGAGCATACATTCTGATGTTATGTCTAAATTGGACTCTTCTAAGCGCAACTAGTTCAGAAGAAGAGCTCAAGACGCTGGATTTTAGAGCAAAGAGGCAAGTCAATGCCCTGCCTTTGATTTACCCTTATGGAGGTACTTATAAGGTAAACAATTGTTTTTGTGTACAATGGGACCATAGTCAGAAATACAACTGTGCAGACAATCCAGATACGACTTAATTATAGTAACCAGCTACCATAGTTACTTGTAGACCCAGAATTGTTCAGCGAATTGTCATTTATCATCATCATCATAATATCAACCGAAAGACGTCCACTGGTAGCTGGACATAGGCCTCCTCCAAAAGAGTGCCACAAATTATCAGATGACAATTATGAAGTTGGTGAAACCGGGGCCAGAATAGAGCTATCTGCCGTAAATGTACTAGGAGCCCCAAGCCCAGTAGTTAGAGGGATGGACAGATGAGAATGGCAGCATAATCAGAAAACAATCCCATTTAATCACCATAAGCATAGCCATAGATAAATTATTTATTGTGTTGTTATTATGCCTGTAATTTCTGATTTAAGTATATTTTTTGTACATTTATTTGACATGAAATTGATATGTTTTGACATAAGTACGTATATTTTATTTTTGTTTTTCTAGTTTAGACATTATATTATATTTTTTGACATTATTACATATGATCAATATTGTTTTAAATTTGTAACTAAGTAATTATATATTAATTAATTATTATTGCTTGAAATTATTGTAAAAAAATTGTTGTATTTCCCTGACGAGCTTTCTGTGAATTCATTATATTTATGTACAAAGAGAATTTGTAAAATATTATGTCAATTTTCAATCAGCAATAAATGAATCTAATCTAATCTAATCATGTCAATCACAGATTCTGATAAATTATCCTGCCATCCAATTATATTTTATTTTTTATTTTTATCGAAAATATCTTTACTTACCCATGAGTACTTTCTTCGGCTTACTATAACGAATTACTTAACAAACGTGTTTTCAACTTACCAGTTCCAAAAACATTTTCTACCTTTGGAAAACGCTTCGGAGACTACATCATACAATGCAATTCTCAAGCATTGTAACTAAAAGTATAGTAACATTAACGAAGCGAAAAATCTGATTCTTAAATTACTTCTTTCACTAAACTACGCTTAGACAGAGGCTATCATTGATAAAGTAACTTAAGTTTTATTTTTCCATAATGTTTATTTTTAAGTTCTCTTCATACTTTAAATACTGTTCGTGTACAACATGTAATTTTATGTCTAATAATCTTTTAATTTTTATTGTTTTGTTTTGGTTACCTGAATGTAGTTTTTAAACTCTCTTATGTAATTTCAACTGGTTCCCCGCAATACAGGCGAAGCCTAGTGCGGAGACCCCTGCAAATAAATATTTTAACTAAACGTGTTATGATCTGAAATGTCCAGCGTAAAATTGGCATATCAGAGAGAAACAAGCCAGTATCAGTGTGTGCCACCGGGCGATGAATTTTTAATGTTTTCTTTTAATTTATAATTTGAAATTTTGTTTTTGTACTCCTGATGGTATTTTACAATTTTTCAGTTAATCACCGGTTACACAGCCCCGATCAAGAATGACGACCAGGTTGGACTCATCTTTCTCTTCAATTTTCAGTACCAGTATCTTCAGTTCACCAACATTACTCAACTGTCTCAGTATTACGCTATCAATCAGGTAATTAGTAATACTCGTAAGTATTTTGTGTGCACATACGTATACCCTACTACTTAGAAGCCGTAGAACTTTATAGTTTTGAATTTGGCGCTTTCTTTAGTTCTATAAGAACTCATCTTGAAGTTTTGTTAAGTTTTAGCTGAGAATATTATTAGTGCTACGAGAAAAAAATGCAATTTAAATTGAATAATGCATGACTTTGTATAAAAGCGTTGCAATTTTTCACAAGAGCAATTCAAAACATTCTTTATTTTACACAGTCCTCATTTTTACACAACAAGCGTTTTATCTTATTTGCAATTATTCATTAACGGATTCTTCGCTTTGCATTTCAGCACATTTGTGTTTCTTCAGTCTTGTTCAGTTTCAACGAATGTGCTGAACAATTTAGTTTTAGTACAATTGGGAACAGGAATATTATTCCTGTTTTGAAAAGATTAACACTGGACTGTGAAGAATAGCGAATGTGAAGAATTGCAAATCGGAAGAATTGCTTTTTTGTAAAGCCTTGCATGATTTTATATAAGACATTTATTTAGCAAAATCGTTGACATTAGTATTACAGGTACTAGTTCCTGCACTAGGCTTTGCCTGTATCGCAGGAGACCGCATGTTACATTTTACATTACAACGAAATTCAAAATATTCAAATCAAATTGGATAGTATATTATAAATATATCCATACTAATAATATTATAAATGCGAAAGTGTGTTTGTTTGTCCGTCTTTCACGGCAGAACGGAGCGACGAATTGACGTGATTTTTTTAATGGAGATAGTTAAAGGGATGGAGAGTGACATACTTCTTGTCTCTTTCTAACCCCCCACTTCCCTAAAATGGGGAGTGGAAGTTTGTATGGAGCATTCCGCAATGTTCAAGGTAGAAAGCTAAACATTGGTATGCGGACTATTTATGACTAACATAAAAATTGGTTATCATTTTTTTTTTGGAAATTTGCCCCTAACCCCTTAAAAGAGGGGGTGAAATTTTACATGGGACTTTTCGCAGTTTTCAAGGTAGGAAGCTAAAAATTGGTACACAGACTCTTTGTTACCAACGAAAAATACCTGCCTTATTTTTTATTTTGGAAATCGTCCCCCAGTAAAATAAGTACAGGTTCAATGACACTAACAAATAATAATATATATATATATATTTTTAATAAAACAATATATCTAACCAATAAATCAATCAGCTTTTGAGAAAAAAAACAACATTCGAAAGATAAATAAGTGTTACTCATGGATTCCAATAGATGGCGCTGATATGAATTCCACTCCTGAGAGGGTTAAAAAGGGGGCAAGCTTTGTATGGACAACACAATTTTAAGCTAGAGACTTAAAAGTTAGTAGTAAGATTACTTACTACAATACGAAAAAAGTTCTTTCAGCGATTAGAAAAATTCAACCCCTAAGGGTAAGCCTCCTTCAAAAGGGGGTTCAAATTTTAAATGGAGAGCAAGAAATTTTAAAAGTGTGAGTAAGATATTTGTAACTTCGGTCTTATTTTGTACGTTAAAAGACTACAAAACCTATTTCAGAGTTTTTCCAAATTCATCCCCTAAGAGTGTTAAAAGGGGGTTCAAAGTTTGTGTATTTCAAGACATTTTTAAAGCATGAGATTTTCAACTTTGGTTTTAGACTGTTTTTTCACAAACTAGAAAATGAACATCAACGTTTTTTTTAATTTATCCCCTAAAAGAGGGTTCAAAGTTTGTATTGAGACAAATCATTTTCTAAGACGATAAAAAGTTCTACGCGGACGAAGCCGCGGGCAACAGCTTGTATTAAATAAAGAATACAATGTGTGTGTGTTTGTAAAGTGTTTGTGTGCGTACTTGTGTGTGCTTTTTGTTGGCTATTTCCAGAATCTTCTCTATTTCTTCATAAGAAAGTGAATTGAACCATTATGTTTTACTTCCCTCGTCGTATATACTTAGCAGGGACTGCATAACCGAAAAATACCGGTATTCTATTTTAACGGTATGACGTCATATCGGTTGTCAAATAGCGTTTTCGGCAGCGGAACCTTTATATTTCGCTACCGAAATATAAAGGTTTCTTTATTTTTTCCGGTACCGTAACCGCTATTTAAAGGTACTGATATATCGACTTTGGCCTGGAGTTGTTGCCAAACCGCCGGCAAAGGCTCTGCTGCTTTGTCTTTTAGTCTTTAAATGTTTAGTAGCCAATGCATCCTCTGTGGAGTGCCAGCTCGCTTATTTTTCTCGATAACCTTTATAATACCGGTATTATAAAGGTTACGGTATCGTTTTAAACTGGCACCGCTAACCGTTATTTCAAAACGGTTACGGTACCGTTTTGTTCGCGCGGCGCGCATAACCTTTACGACATAACGGTACCGTAATGCAATACCGGTTTTATACCGGTATAACCGTAACCGAAATCAGTCCCTGATACTTAGTGTTAACTGCAGACGCTGGTGATGCCTCTCGGTTCTAAAAAAAAGACCTTGAACTGTATTTTAAATCTAAGATACGTACTTACCTGCCTCATACATACCTAATTGTTTACATATTTCATGTAATGATGTACCTACCTATTTCTTCTTATATAAATAAATCTATACTTACGCATTAATAGTGAGCGCGAGCGACATGTAGTATCTACCTAGTTATACAAACATACATGCATGTAGTATGCACCTATTTCAAACCACAACGGCAGTTGCTAAATGACCACTGTCACGGGTAGCCGCTATCTCCCTCGCGGTCGCTATACTTTAATTTCGCATACGTACCTGCTGTGTTTTCTCTTACACTCTTCTTTCCTGCACCCCGTCACCATCTACCGTTTACAAAGTGGTCCTTCGAGCCGGATCGAGTTGATATTGCATGTATCGAACGCCGCGCAAAATGGTGAACACCCGCGGAAACTTGAAAAAAAAACATGAGAAGCAGGAGCGGGATATGGAAATGCCGAAAGGGGACAAAACTGACGTGGAACAACTCACTAACCAGCCCACTAGTGAAAATTTAGAGAAAAGCGTTAAGGAATTCGACAAGACTTACGTAGCAAACGAACCAGTTGCGGGTACGTCAAAATTAGTTTTGGACCCGGCTAAAAAAGAGCCCCAAATACCGCCTGATTCACGCAGTAGCAAACGCTCGAAGTCGAAAAAGTCCACGTCTTTTCGCATATTGGCTGAACGAAAACAACTGGAAATAAAAGCTGCAGAAGAGCAGGCAAGCATACAAATGACCTTGGTTAAAAAGAAACTAGCGGCAGAACTAACAGCCCTGGAAGAAAAATACAGTCACACATCTTCGAAGTCAAGTGAGATCCAAAATAATGGAAGTGAAATCGAGAATTGGATTGACCGCAGCCAGCAGGCGCTTCAACAAGTTCGGGAGGCAGGCGAGGTCACTGCCCGCCAGCCGGCGCCGACCGCTGTCGACTCAGAAGCAACGATGTTTATGCTGGCACAGGCTCTCAAAGATCTAACAGCTTCCACCTGTAAACAAAATAATAATTTAATCAGTCGTTTGAGTACACCACGTGAATTACCTACCTACTCAGGTGACGTTATGGAGTGGTTGAATTTCAAACAAGCTTATGATGAATCTACAGAACTCTGTAACTACAGCACGAAAGAGAATCAGTGGCGTTTGAGAAAGTGTCTCGTCGGAGCGGCACGAGAAGCGGTATCCGCACTACTTATCAGCGGTTCGTCGCCCGACACCATCATGGCAACCCTCGAACTACAATTTGGAAATCCAGATTTAATCGTAAATAAAATCATGAGTGATATCAAGAAGTTACCTTCGCTGCCTCAGGATTATATTGGAGACATTGTGAAATTTTCAATAAAAATCACAAACTTTGTAGCTGCTGTCAAAACACTTAAAAGAGACGAGTACCTACAAGGCGTCAGTATTTGTACAATTATCCTATCAAAGTTACCGACTGCCTTACTCACAAAATGGTCCGATTACTATTTTAAAAACAGAGAAACTAGATCGACTAAGTTGGATTTATTATCACAATTTCTATCGGACGAAGCAACTAAACTTACTGAGTCCGGTATTAGCCTGCTGAATATGAAGCAAATAAACATCAGTACGGATAGAAGCGGATTTAAGCAGCACGCAGTATTTATGGCTAGTCAACAAGCAGAAAAGTGCAAGTTTTGCAAATTATCCCCGCACAGTCTTGATAATTGCAGGCTATTTAAAAAGTCTTTACGAAAAGAAAGATGGAACTTTGTCAGAAATAGCGGGATATGCTTTAAATGCATAGCAGCTGTCCATGACAAGGAAAGTTGTCGCGCGCCGATGTGCGACAAGGACGGCTGCGGGCAGCCGCATCACGCACTACTTCATTACCCAATAAACAAACAAGCGCCGAGTCAAGTTCATACTGTGGATTTTGTTGCCGAAGAGAATGACTTGGAGCAGGTGGAGCCCGAAGAAAACTCGCAGCCTGAGAGTGAGCCCGGGTCTGAAACCGGTATTGTTGCAAATATTAGCGGGGACAACAACAAAATTCTTCTAAAAGTGGTTCGTGTTAATATTCACGGCCCTAAGGGCGCGATCACAACGCACGCCCTGTTAGACGATGGCGCGTCTATTTCGCTGATCTCAGCTGATGTGGTGAACCGGCTAGGTTTAGCTGGCAGAAGTGAGACTTTGCGTTTACGTGGGGCTTGGAACTCTGGTGAAATTCTGTGCAACTCCGAACTGGTAGACTTTAAAATATCAAATGAGAACAATGAGTATTTTGAGTTACGTGCTCGCAAAATTGCGGAGTTGAACCTACCTGTGCAAAAACTTTCCAAAATAGACATTACAAACTATGCATACCTAAGTGAACTAAAAGGGTGTTATCAAAGTGCTGACGTGAAACCGGAACTATTAATCGGACAAGACAATTATCATCTTATTATGCCTATAAAAATCATCGCGCGTAATCCGAATGAACCGTGTGCTACATTAAGCTCATTAGGCTGGTGTGTACATGGCCTTATTACCTCACCTTTTGTCAACCGAGGAACATTAGCACAGCGCGCTGCAAAAAACATCTTTCCCGCGTCCCACCACAACGCTTCTCGCTCGCACCCGCTGCTACCCGGCGCGGTAGGCATGTTGCCTAGCGCTGATAACGCCGACCGGCTAGCCTTTGACAACAGTCCGCCTGGCGCGCACGGCGTCTCCCCGGACCCGCGCGCCTGTCGCACCCCGCCGAGACCTACCGCGGACGACTTACCTACAATTGAAAAAAGTTGTTTTGATGAATCGTCAGTTTTATTTGTTGACTTGAGTGACCCAGATAATTCCAATGCCGATATTTTATTGCATGAAACGGTAAGGCACCATTTTGCCTTAGAAAATACTGGCCTAACGTCAAAGAAGAGGGAAAATAAAGAAGAACAACGAGCAATAGAAATATTAAATGATACGGCGAAGCTAAAAAATGGTAGATGGGAAGTAGGACTTCCGTGGAAGAGCGAAGAGAAGTTGACTGATTCTTATCCAACTGCGGAAAAACGGTTCAAATCTGTGGAAAGAAAATTGCAGAGCCACGAAGAATAC
The DNA here is from genome assembly GCA_963854355.1 of Epinotia brunnichana. Taxonomy (NCBI): domain Eukaryota; kingdom Metazoa; phylum Arthropoda; class Insecta; order Lepidoptera; family Tortricidae; genus Epinotia; species Epinotia brunnichana. The sequence goes on along the minus strand of OY977951.1, from coordinate 25,505,350 downwards.
GCTGCGCGATACCGAGAGCGCATCAGACATCTGTTTGAAAATAATTACGCTAGAAAAGTAACACCCAGTGATGGTGGGAAACGAATTTGGTTTCTTCCCCATTTTGGGGTGGATAATCCTAAAAAGCAGAAATTGCGTCTAGTATTCGATTGTGCTAGCACGGCGCATGGGAAATGCTTGAACGACTATTTACTTCAAGGCCCCGATTTACTGAACCCGTTATACGGGATTATGTTACGATTTAGAGAAAATCGTATCGGAATTACTGGTGATATACGCGACATGTTTCTCAGAATTAAAATAAGAGAAGAAGATCAAAACGCTTTGAGATTTTTGTGGCGAGACGACGTATCTCAACCAATTACGCAACATGTTATGACGTCACTTATATTCGGCGGGAATTGCAGTCCTTTTGTCGCGCAATTCATAAGAGATAAGAACGCACAGTTGTTTATCGAAACAAAGCCTGACGCCGCACGAGCTATTATGCACAGCCACTACGTAGACGATTTCATAGACTCGCTACACACAGAAAGCGAAACGATAGATATTATTAACGATGTTTCCAAGGTGCATAAATTCGGAGGTTTTGAGATACGTGGGTGGACAAGTAATAGCAAGGAGGTACTGTTAAACCTACCTCAAGAACAACTAAGTACTAATGGAGACAGTTTACTGGTGGATGGGGCGAATAAGACGCAAAGAACCTTGGGATTATTATGGGATCCATCCAAGGACACGCTGGCAGTCGATGTATCGTTCAAAAATATACCTAACGAAATCCTCGAATTCAAAAAAGTACCGACAAAGCGCGAAATTCTGCGAATCGCCATGTCTATCTTCGATATATTTGGCATATTGGCTCCAGTCACGATAAAAGGAAAAATATTATTAAAGTCCGTCTGGAAAACAAGCCTTTCGTGGGATGAAAAAATAAGTAAGGAGCTATTTACTGACTTCCAACACTGGATCACCGACCTAACGCATGTTGTTGGTTTGCATATACCAAGATGGTACTTTTCTGCATTTGACCAGTCAACAATTAGTGCGAAAGAGACAACTAGCATTCTACAACTTCATTTGTTTGCTGATGCCTCGCCGTGCGCTTATGCCGCGGCTGCATACTGGAGGCTTATCGACAAAAATGGAAATGTGTGCGTTACCTTTGTCGCATGCAAAAACAAGGTGTTGTCAATGAAACGGTTATCGATTCCGCGCGCTGAATTAGAAAGCGGTTTGCTCGCAGCGCGTCTAGCTAAAACAATTAGGGATGAACATCGCATCCAATGTGATAGAACCTACTACTGGACGGACTCAACAACAGTTCTACACTGGATTAGAAACCATAATCGTAATTACAAAGAATACATCGCTAAAAGACTCGGAGAGATTGACGAGTTAACCAGCTGTTTGGATTGGCGTTATGTACCCTCACGACTGAATATTGCGGACATAGCAACAAAAAAAACGCAGTATAAACTAGACGCTGAGTGCGATTGGTTAAAAGGGCCTAAGTTCTTATTTAAGGAGGAAAATCAATGGCCGAAGGACATTTTGGTACCGGAAGTAAACAAGGATGACCTTGAGATGGCGTTGTTTCTGCAACACGAACCGGCCATCCTTGAAATACCCGAACCGGAGAGATTTTCTTCATGGATACGTTTTCTCCGCGCCACCGCCTCTGTCCTGAAATTTATAAACAAAATAAAAAAGTTGGATGTCAGTGAAGCAATTACCTTAGAACGCGCTGAATGCTTAGTCTTAAAGTATTCTCAATTACAATCGTTCGGTGCAGAGATGACTTTACTAAAAAAAAGGAAGAATTTAGACAAAAATAGCTTACCTGTACTACTTACCCTGGCTCCTTACCTGGACGACGACGGGCTGATGAGGGCTGGCGGTCGAATTGATGCTGCTGCCGATGTAATCCCTGAAATGAAAAGACCGATAATATTGGACGGAAGGAACTATGTGGCCAGATTAATCGTGAAGTTTTATCATGAGAATGCTGCTCATGGTTATCAGGAAATGGTCGTCAATGAATTAAAACAAAAATACTGGATTATTCGTATAAGAACAACAGTGAAGTACGTGACGGCCAAATGTTTGACTTGTAGAATAAGGAAGGCCCAGCCCGAGATCCCACGGATGGGTGAGCTTCCCGAGGCCAGGATGACCCATCATCAGCGGGTGTTTGTGAATACTGGGCTGGATCTATTTGGGCCGATGGAAATTACAGTGGGCCGTCGCCGAGAAAAACGATATGCGGTATTATTTACCTGCTTAACGGTCAGAGCGGTACATATTGAAATGGTATTTTCACTGAGCACGGACTCCTTAATTCTAGCCCTGCGACGGATGGCGGCAAGACGAGGATGGCCGAATCAACTATTTTCAGATAACGGGACCAATCTGAGAGGTGCCAATACTGAAATTAAGTTGGCCGCTGAAGAATTGGACCAATCACTACTTACGACATACGCAGCTAACCGTGGCGTAACGTGGAATTTCGTTCCTCCTGCAAGCCCTCACATGGCAGGCGCTTGGGAAAGGCTTATACGGTCAATTAAAACTACCCTAAAAGTGACCTTGAAAGAGAGGGCGCCGCGTGAAGAGGTGCTGATTACCCTCCTCGCAGAGGCGGAGAACATGGCAAATAGCAGGCCTTTAACTCACGTCTCAGTAGAACCAAACTGCCCAGAAGGATTGACTCCTAACCATTTTCTTCTTGGAACCTCGTCAAATTTGCCTCTAATGGGATCTTTTGATGACTCTGATTTTTTCCTGAAACGACAATGGCGCATATCCCAAAGACTGGCTGATATGTATTGGAGCCGATGGGTAAAAGAAGTTTTGCTAACAATGTTGCCTCGTCAGAAATGGCACGACGAGTGCCGTGCACTACAAATTGGCGACCTGGTGCTTATCGTCGACCCAAATGCCCCCAGAAACCACTGGGCTCGCGGAATGGTGCAAGAAGTGTGCCCCGGCAAGGACGGCAGAGTGCGAGCAGTCCATATTAGAACAAAGTCAAGCGTGTTGGTTAGACCGGCCGCTCGCATTGTACGCCTACCGGTGTGAGTGCTGCCGAAGCAGCACTGGGGGGGAGATTGTTAACTGCAGACGCTGGTGATGCCTCTCGGTTCTAAAAAAAAGACCTTGAACTGTATTTTAAATCTAAGATACGTACTTACCTGCCTCATACATACCTAATTGTTTACATATTTCATGTAATGATGTACCTACCTATTTCTTCTTATATAAATAAATCTATACTTACGCATTAATAGTGAGCGCGAGCGACATGTAGTATCTACCTAGTTATACAAACATACATGCATGTAGTATGCACCTATTTCAAACCACAACGGCAGTTGCTAAATGACCACTGTCACGGGTAGCCGCTATCTCCCTCGCGGTCGCTATACTTTAATTTCGCATACGTACCTGCTGTGTTTTCTCTTACACTCTTCTTTCCTGCACCCCGTCACCATCTACCGTTTACACTTAGTATATACCACGCTACTGGCTGTTAATCAGGACATTTCGCTACAGGTGGCATTCAAACAGGACGTTCCTATAGTATGAAATAACGTGAACTTCCAGGTATCGAGGGAGCAAAGAGATGCTGATGCAGCGGCACGAAAGAATGAGCGACTTGTATTCTATAATGCAGTTGCAGAATTGATGGATTCGTAAGTAGCCATTTAACTATATTTTGTGTAGGTCTACTCGCTACTTGCAATGTGCAATCAGTATCATATTGTCAATACCTATGTAAAGGTTGAAAACCGGAAGAAAATTTTGGCATTGTTGCAACGCACAGTATGTCTCTATTTTTTTTTTGTAACTAGAATATAAATTATTTTTACTTGTTCTTTTGTCTTTTTTCTGTTTTTTTTGTGTACTTTTTTATTTTGTAATTTTCTATCTATCGTATCTATCTAATCAACCAAAAACCAGCGCCCCTGGTTGCTGTATCATGCTGTGGCTTCATGCTGAGTGGCGATCAAAATCAAATCAAATTGTGTAAATTGTAACGTTAATAAATGTATTTTTTCCTTTCTTAATATTTACACACTGATACTAATACAAGAAAGAATAAAGTGATTGGGGTTAAAACTCCTATTAAATACTTGACTTGTAGTATTAACTTTTATCAAATGATTTAATTGGTATAGTATGTTCTTGTTAGTGTATAACTGCAATGTCCGTAACATCACATATGTTCGGTACCAGTCCTTATCGCTGGTAGCACTCGTTTTGATACTCTGTGTAAAAAAACGCCTCACTGTTTGACGTTTGACGTGTTGGGTTTTTCTAACCAAAAAAAAAACGTGGTTTTTAGCTTGCTTGAACGGCGTGACACATTTTTTGAGTGTATTTTGTTTTGAAAAAGAATTCACGATATTGTTATATGTTTATTGGAATCAGTTCATAAGTGAGGCCAGGCACTCCTATCAAGGAGTTTTGTTTTATGCCGGCAAGTGAAGGTTAACTTGGTGACGTGAGTTTGATTCGCCTACGAGGCGGATGCCCAGGAGACGAGAGCGTTCCCCGGGACTCGGCGGCGTCATCACATACGGTTACACAAACACACAGTTACACATACAGAGTCCCCCCCGTCGGGACGCCGGCCTACAGACAGCGGATGAAACATCCATCAAAGGTACCAACGTTTGAGTACAAAAAATTGATACCGGACACATCTTCGGTATGCCACGCTTCTTGGAAGCTATAGCTTAGCGGGGTTATACCGGGCGATCTAATCCGGACCCTTTTTCGAGTTCAGTTCACTCATTTTGGGCCCAGCGGCTGAAGCCTCTAACAGGGTGTGTTAGCCCGGGTTAGTAGCTAACATTTTGGTAGCAGAGCGTGGTTCTTTGAAACGCCTCTGGCTGTGTCAATAGGTATCTTTGACTGGTTCACAGTATTATTTTGATATTTGTGGGAAAAACGTTTTGAGGCTACTCGTTGAGGGAACTAGTTGTAACTACTTTGGTTGAAATAGCAAAATATTACTGAATTGGTTTGTAGTGATATAATAGCACACATTGCTAATTGTTTTGATAGTTGATTTGATATTATTTGGTGAATTTCTTGGTCACTGAAAGCCATATGGCATTTTTATAGGTTAAAATTCCCTTGTTGAAATTAAATAGCAATCTCAAATTCAATTCTTAGGTATATACTAAACACATAGGAAATTGTTATTGCTTGTTTATATAATAATTGTTACTGTTTGGTTTTTGTTTGTTTGGCTTAGTTTAGCAGTTATAAATTAGAGTTCACTCAGAGAATAAGTAATATTCTGAGGGGTTCCTTGGTAAGCCATATAATTTGGTAATTAAAAAATAATTTGCATTGACTAAAATTATTTGGATTAATTGTTTTGTGTGTTGGGAACCTACAGGTTTAGAATATTTTGGGGTTCCCTGAGAAGTGAATATTGCCCAGAAAGGTTCTGTGTTGACCGGTGTGTTGCGATTTGAAAATAAATTATACTTGTTAAAATAAATTAATGCTCATTATAAATATTACTTGATTTAGGGTTCAACAAGTAACATTTTGCAGGGTTCCTTGTGCCAAATAATTTAAGTTTATATTGTTTTTGTTTTGCATTGTTGAACATTTTAATTAGAAGTCGATTGGACTTGCGTTTGTTTGTGAGTGTTTGTTGTTGCTGGTTACAGCCATGGCAAGGTTGACAGCCAAGATTAAGGCGGAGCTGAGATGGCTGTCCTCTGCGGTGCAATTGATAAGTAGACCCGACCGGACCGACGCTTTGCTGGCGCGATCGGCTGAGCTGCCGGACCGAGGTGCGGTAGTTCAGAGTGCTTATGCAGAGCTTTTGGCGTTGGATGAAAAGATTGATGATTTGGTGGAGGCAGACATCACACAATTTTATGACTTGCATGATGCGCTGGTTCAGGCTGCGCACAAGGTGCAGCGGGGTCCTTTGATGGCGGAGACGCGATCACCGCCACCCCTGGCTCTCCTAGGGCGTTTGCCAACCCTGGATTTGCCCCATTTTGACGGGGACTTAAAACTCTGGACCGCCTACCACGACTTGTTTTCAAGTCTGGTGGACGCCAGGACAGACTTGGCACCGAGCCAAAAGTTGGCATATCTTTTCTCCACCTTGAATGGAGAGGCACTGGAATTAGTCTCGCATCTTGCGGTCACCGACTAAAATTACCCAACAGCCAAGGAGCTTTTGAAGAAACGATATGCCAACATTAGGCGTTTGGCAGACACCCATGTGGCACAAATTTTGGCGCTCCCTCACATTTATGGGGTTGCCACGTTGCGGAGGGATTTGGTGAATCCCGTGATGGTGGCCTTGAATGCTTTACGACGGCTTGGCCTGCCAGTGGATGAATGGTCGTTCATGCTCTTGCATATAGTTTTGTCACGGTTGCCCACGGACTTGAAGCTCCGTTTTGAGTACAAGCACGGTGGGGATAGTGCCACACAATTGCCGCGTTTTGCGGACCTTGTCGTGTTTCTGGAGGAGGAGTGTCGGTTGGTGGACAACGCCGGGATTGAAGGCCCCTCGGGACCCTCGGCGGGACCTCCACGGGAACAGCGGCGTGTGGCTGCTCGCCCCCCTAAGCCAGGGGTGGTAGAGCCACGCCGCCCGCCCCTCCGATACGCGACGGCCCACGCGCCCCCAAGGTGCGTGTATTGCACGGATGATGGCCATTTGGTTGCAGCGTGCCCCAGGTTCCTGCACAAGAGGGTGAAGGATCGGCGCGGTATCGCGAATGAACGCCGTTGGTGCTACTCCTGTTTGGGGCAGCATTTGCAGCGGGATTGCCCACGGCCTGAACCGTGCCCGCAGTGCCAGGGGAAACACCACCTGGTGTTGTGCGCCAACCAAAATGGTGGTAATCGGTTGGATGGTGCGGGACGTTCCCCCACGGGCGGGGGCCCGCTTACCCATTACCCCCAAAGGGAGTCTCGTCGGGGCTCACCGTCCACGGGCGGGGGCACCCCTCCCCCATCTCCTCGTCCACAGCCCAGGTTTGCTGCTGCTCAGCGCAGCTCCCCGCCTCCGAGCTTCTCACCACCGCTGTGCGAACGACCGCGGTTGGAACGCCGCCCGCCCCAATTTGGACGCCGCTCCGCGTACTACGCGTCAACCTGGGTGCGCCCGGGTCGCTGCCCTGAGGTTCCGGTGGACCAGTACCTGGTGCGGTCCAATTGGGCGGGGCCAGCCCAGCAGGACGGCGCCTATGAGGGTTGTTGGCGGCCCGATGAGGGTCGCCCCCAATAGGTAGCTGCCGCCCGCTCCTCCACCACAGCCGCCAACCCTGAAACAGTACTCTTGCCAACTGTTTGTGTCAGGGTCTGGGGCCCGACGGGTAAGTCCTTGTTAGTTCGTGCCCTTTTGGATTCGGGTGCCCAGGGCTGTCTTGCGTCGTCTTATTTGGTGGAGAGATTGGGCCTCCCATGTAGACCCCGCCCCTCCGTCATCCACGGAATAGGTGGCCTTCAGGTGCAGGGTTCCATGGGGGAAATTAATGTTTGTTTTTCAACTGTCAATTGTGGGCCAACCATTGTGGCCAAAGCGGTTGTGTTGAACGATATTTTGGGCAGCAACCCGCAGGTGGTTATCTCCCCTACCGCGGTGAAATTGACGTCAGAGTTGACCCCCGCTGACCCCCAATGGTTTGTTCCAGGACCTATAGACCTGCTCTTGGGTGTTGATGTTTTAGGTTTGATCTTGTCCGGGGACAAGCGGGTTTTACAACCCTGCGGTTTGATGGCTTTGCAAACCATTTTTGGTTACACCTTTTTTGGACCCGTGTTGAGGGGCTTGGTCCCACGGGTTGAAAATGAAATTGTTACCGTAGGGCTATCGCTCTCTGACGCCGTCCAGCGTTTCTGGGAGGTCGAGGAGCCCCCCAAGGCTCCCAGAGTCGATTCAGCGGAACAAGAATGCGAATTGTCGTATCAGAATAATACGGGTCGCCTCGCTGATGGTCGTTTTGTTACTCGGTTGCCTTTTAGGGCTGCACGCCCCCCTCTCGGTCAGTCTCATGCCCTAGCGGAAAAAAGGTTGTTGTCCATGGAGCGCCGAATGAAGAGGGATTCAGATCTCCGTGCTAAGTACATTGAGTTTATGCGCGAGTATGAGGCTTTGGGACATATGTCACGCTCGACTATTGATTGGCGTGCGCTCGAGCACTATTTTTTGCCCCACCATGCGGTTTTGAAGACGCCTGGGGGCAAAATTCGGGTGGTTTTTGACGGTTCGGCCCCTACGTCAAATGGGGTTTCCTTGAACCAGTGTTTGCACTCCGGTCCCAAACTGCACCGGGACATTTCGGATATCCTCACCAACTTCCGCCGTCATCAAATTGTCTTTGTGGCTGACATCCGAATGATGTTCCGCCAATCGGTTGTTCACCGAGATGACCGGCGTTATCAGATGATTTTGTGGCGTGAGCGACCTTGTGATCCTATGCGAGTGTACGAGTTGAACACTACCACGTACGGACTTACCTCCAGCCCGTATATTGCCATCCGGACTTTGTTAGAGTTGGCTCATCGGGAGCGATTGAACTACCCCCGTGCAGCGGCCATCTTGGAAGATTCAGTATATGTTGATGATGTTTGCACTGGGGCTTCCACTGCTACGGAGGCTTTGATTTTACGGGATGAGTTGATTGCGATCCTGAAGTCAGGTGGGTACGAACTGCGTAAGTGGTTGTCAAATTGCCCTGATTTGTTGCGAGATCTTCCGGTGGAACATCAGCAGGATCCTCTCTTGTTCGAAGATGCGGACAACCCTAACTTGATTGCGGTACTTGGCATACAGTACCAGCCCGTCCAGGATGTCTTCACTTATCGGGTTAAATTGGACCCCCCTAAGACCTGGACGAAGCGTTCGGTCTTGTCGACTGTTGCTCGGACCTTCGATCCTAATGGATGGATCACACCTGTCATTTTTCTGGCTAAGTGTTTTTTGCAGAAGCTGTGGATTGCGGAAGTTACGTGGGACGAACCTCTTCAGGGAGACTTGCTAACCGAATGGTGTTCGATTGTTTACTCACTTCCGGACGTGAACCGGATTTCCTTGCCCAGACTCTTTCTGCCATTCGGCAAGTGTAAAGTTAGCCTCCACGGGTTTTGTGACGCGTCTGAACGAGGGTACGCGGCCGTGGTATTTTTGCGGACTATTAGCCTATCCGGTCATGTTGGACTACATTTGATAATGGCCAAGAGTAAGGTGGCTCCTATCAGGACTAGGTTAACTATTCCTAAGTTGGAATTGTCGGGAGCAGCCCTCCTTACGAGGCTCCTCAATCATGTTTGTGATACTTTGGGTCGTACCGTGGAGATTTCAGATGTTTTTGCGTGGACTGATAGTGAGATCGTTCTTTGTTGGCTTCGCACCTCCGTGCATAATTTAGAGGTTTTTGTTGCGAATCTGATTTCACAGATCCAGAGCTCAGCGACCCCGCTGATTTGGCGACATGTTCCAGGGGAACTGAACCCCGCTGACTGCGCTTCGCGAGGCTGCGAGGCTCCGGTACTTGTAAACCATTCCCTGTGGTGGGGACCAGATTGGTTGTCGCATCCTGCGGCATCTTGGCCCCAGAATCGGTTCTCTTCTCCAGAGGCGTTGCCAGGTTTACGTGTTGGCGTTATGGAAACGCAACCTGTCTACGACTTGAATCCTCTGTTGGAGCGGTACAGCTCTCTGTCGAAATTGATTGGGGTTACCGCGCGGATCCGACGCTTCTTGCTCTACGCACGGAACCCAGCTCAGAGGGCATTGACCACGGAATTGGCCTTGTCGCCCTTGGAACGCCAAGAGGCCCTGCTATTTTGGGTTCGTGTGGTGCAAGTGGAGCACTTTGAACCGATTATTGACGCGCTTAAAGGAGGATCGAGAATTAAGGGTTCGATCGCTCGTCTGAATCCATTTCTAGACGCATCGGGTTTGCTTCGAGTCGGCGGACGACTTCGAAACTCAAACTTGCCCTATGGAGCTCGCCATCCTTTGTTGCTCCCCAAAGGGGGGACTTTGGTCAGTTTGTTGGTGTCTGATCGACACGTTGCTAACGCTCACGCAGGCTGCAATGCCCTTGTAGCCATTTTGCAGCGTGAATTTTGGATTTTGTCTGCCAGACGCACTATTCGCGGCATTATCTTCAGATGTATGCCGTGCTATCGTTTGACGGCCACCCCCACGCAGCCCATGATGGGGGATCTGCCCTCCGACAGAGTCTCGGAGAGTCGACCATTTGCTTGTGTGGGCACGGACTTTGCCGGCCCCTTTTTGGTAAAGACCTCGCAGCTTCGCAACGCTCGATCTGTCAAAGCGTACTTGTGTGTGTTTGTCTGTCTGGCCTCCAAGGCAGTTCACTTGGAACTGGTAAGTGCCCTCAGCACGGAAGCGTTTCTTGCGACGCTAGATAGATTTGTATCCCGCCGGGGACTGCCATCTCTGATCCGCTCTGATAACGGCACCAATTATAAAGGCACTGACCGTTACTTGAATGAAATTTGTAATTATTTGAATAGTGATAAGGATAATTTAAGATTTGCAATGTCTCAAATGGGCATTAAGTGGCAATTTGATCCCCCCGTTTGCCCACATTGGGGTGGTATTTTTGAGCCTGTTGTAAAAGTTACAAAAACGCATCTCCGCCGAGTTATTGGTGAAACGATTTTAACGTTCGAGGAACTTTGTAAAATTGAACGGTATTTTGTAAAATTGAGGCTGTCCTCAACTCGCGACCTCTCTGCCCTGTCTCGTCGGACCCAAATGACCTAGAAGCATTGACTCCTGGTCATTTTTTGATTGGCCAGCCCCTTACCGCGCTGCCGGAGTACCCCTTCGGGGAGATAAAATCATCACGCTTAAGTCGGTTTGAGTTGCTACAGCAGATGACCCAAAGCTTCTGGCATCGTTGGTCGCTAGAATATTTGCACATCTTGCAGCAGCGCGTTAAGTGGACTGACAAAACTGATCCTCCTCACGTTGGAGATCTTGTACTAGTTAAGGAATCTAATTTGTTACCTTTGTATTGGCGTCGTGGACGCATTGTAAATTTGTGGTATGGGTCTGACGGGGTCCCCAGGGTTGCGGAGGTTATGGTCGGAGATTCGGTTTTGAAGCGAGCTGTAGCGAGCTTAGCCCGCCTGCCCATTTATTAGCAGACAGAGCTCCTCTGCCTGGAGCGGGGGATTGTTCGGTACCAGTCCTTATCGCTGGTAGCACTCGTTTTGATACTCTGTGTAAAAAAACGCCTCACTGTTTGACGTTTGACGTGTTGGGTTTTTCTAACCAAAAAAAAAACGTGGTTTTTAGCTTGCTTGAACGGCGTGACCCATTTTTTGAGTGTATTTTGTTTTGAGAAAGAATTCACGATATTGTTATATGTTTATTGGAATCAGTTCATAAGTGAGGCCAGGCACTCCTATCAAGGAGTTTTGTTTTATGCCGGCAAGTGAAGGTTAACTTGGTGACGTGAGTTTGATTCGCCTACGAGGCGGATGCCCAGGAGACGAGAGCGTTCCCCGGGACTCGGCGGCGTCATCACATACGGTTACACAAACACACAGTTACACATACAGAGTCCCCCCCGTCGGGACGCCGGCCTACAGACAGCGGATGAAACATCCATCAAAGGTACCAACGTTTGAGTACAAAAAATTGATACCGGACACATCTTCGGTATGCCACGCTTCTTGGAAGCTATAGCTTAGCGGGGTTATACCGGGCGATCTAATCCGGACCCTTATTCGAGTTCAGTTCACTCATTTTGGGCCCAGCGGCTGAAGTTCAATTTGTTTAGTCATTTGTTTATATTTCTTTATTCCCAGCTGCGCGGCGTGGGTAGGCCCCACGTAGAACCCTTCGATAGCTCATGCACTGGCCCTAGGTCCCCTTGCGTTAAACTGAACGGGCATTGAAATCCCCAAATATACGGCAAACCACTGACCTTGTACTGGCAGGCTCCGACTCTGGGATTGTCCTTCGTCCTGAGTAAGTCTTCTGCTGGCCAGCAACACCACACCTTTGAGAGTCGTTTAACCACCGATAACCAACAATTATGTCCGATCTGTAGCACCGAATCAATTTCCGAATTTTAATCGCAAGACGTGCGTGCGATCAGTCCGAGCAAGCCAGGCTATCTGTCACGGGGGTAATGTGTGTCTACCCTCCGTGTCGCCGTTTAGCAGTCTACCTTACATTAAAATATTACAATGCCCGAACATCCCCACGCCTAACCAAGGGCCTCTTGGTTTCTAATCTCCTAAAGGTAGCCTACAAAGTTTGGAAATGGGTCTCAATATGACTCCATTTTGAGTTTTGACTTCCGCAACGCGAGTCACCCCGTTTTTACCCGGTAAAAGTTTAACAATCCGTCCGCGCTTCCAGTTAAGTGTAACCAAATTTTTTTTTTTATTATTTTTTTTATTTAAACAACTTAAATCTATGTTTACAGGTGGTACCTAATGTGATAGACAAGCTACATTTTACACAAACTAAACAATTATAAAATAACATTATTTTAGTAACAAAAAATAAACAGCGGCCTTAGCGAGATCATTCAGGGAGCACGTAAATATGTCCACCTCGAGCGTTACTTTATTAATGGCGCGAAAAGCCCTCGTATCCCCTTTATCTTCCTTAATCAAAACCAAATCGTGTAACGTAGGTGATTCAGTATGAGAGGTCCATTTATAGTGTTGCTGAAGTGTCTGAAGATATTCATTTTTCCACCGATTCCAGAAGATTTGCGTCATCTACCCCACAAGGTGTACTGATGACCTGGTAAAGGTCGCGGGAGTCCGCTGGATGCGGGTGGCGCAGGACCGGTCATTTAAGCACTTTTTTGGGGAGGCCTATTGCTAGCAGTGGACGTCTTTTGGCTGATATGATGATGATGATGATGATTCCCAGTAGTAGGACACATTTTGTCTTGCCCAGCGTGCCCGCACAGCTGCTCTAAACAATACCTTCGAGACGCGACAGACAGGGCGATAAGCGTCGCCACCTTCTGGTCCCGCACAATTTGAAGCCATCGACACAAGAAGAAGTAGTAGGACGTAAACAGATGCGACGGTCCAACCGCGCATAACAAGCCACGGCGCACACCAAGCGGCGTCCGGCTACACCACCGAGATCAAGATGAGGGTCCGGCTACTTCACGCCCCGCGCGCACACACCGCAGGCGACCGACCGTATAAAAGAGCGAGCGCGCCCCGGCCCGAGCAGTCAGTCTTTGCCTCCGCTCCGATACGGTCGCAAGGGTTGACTCCACCTTGTGCGCGGTGTGTTTCTTCGCGTCAGCTGCACAGGTTAGGGTCCCCGAAGGGAAAGGCCCTCGTTTGCGCCGGCGCCCTTACCAGGCATCCAGGCTGTCACCCGAGACCCTTCCCCGAAAGGCTCCCTCGCGTTTGCCCCAGCGCTCCCGCGCTGCCGTTCCCGAAGGAACAGTCCTCGCTTGCGCCGGCGCCCTTACCAGGCATCCAGGCTGTCACCCGAGGCTCTTCCCGAAGGGTCCCCCGCGTTTACCTCAGCGCTCCCGCGCTGCCGATTACCGACTACGTTTTGCAACGGGGTTGCAACCCCCGCTTTAGATTCCGTAATATTAAGATTGTTTATAAATAAAGGGCATCACAGTCCCACCGACCTACTTCTGACTTGATTGTTGTTTTTATTTAGTGGAAATCCCTTCTACCCCTGAGCTAGCTAGGAAACCTTCGCAACGCCCTTCAGGCGGAAGGATTTGTGTGGCTCGCCCTCAGCGACGACCATTACATTTGGCGCCTAACTAAAAAACTCACGTTTTTGCTAGCTTAAAAAGGGATCCACTAATTAGGGATATAGCATCATCACTTTTGGCACCAGATTAGGCCATTTCACAGTGTAGGAATAACCCTAATAACAAATTTAAATCCCGCCTAGCCCGCCGTTCGCCCGCCCGCTGTTACAGACCTGACGACAGGTTTGATCCGTCCCGCCCGCCGTCACAGACCTGATCACCGACGACAGGTTTGCTCCGTCCCGCCCACCGGACCGCCAGCCGTTAACAGGATTACAGTGAGTGAATAAAAACCGTTTCAGTCGCTCGCACCAAGAAGAGCACCGCCCGAGTTGCTGATGCCGACAACTTGGATATACCGCTTGAAGAAACCAGAACTGACAAAAGAGGCCGAGGAGAGAGGTTTGTTAACACAAGGACTGACCGTGGAAGAGATCAGGAAGATCCTTGTAGAAGCCGTGCTAGCCGAAGAAGAACGGGAAAAGATCGAGGTGAAGACTCCACAAGAGGAACCGGCTCCAAGAATGGACAACGACGAAGACAGTCACAGGGCGAAAAACCTGAATAATCTCATAAAAGAGTGGAATTTGACATTCGGAACGTTAGACAACGCGGTCGAATTCGTGGAGAGACTCGAGGAGCTAGTGTTAGCAAGTGGCATCGAGAAGGACGATGTGCTACCAGCCCTACCCCGAATTTTACAAGGAAAAGCATTACAATGGTACCGTAATAACGCTAAATCATGGCAAACATGGGAAGAATTCCTAACGTTATTTAAACTATACTACTTTCCAAGCAATTACGAGGAAGACCTCATCGAAAGGATCGTGGCAAGGAAGCAAAGGTACGGAGAAAGCTTTACAAACTACCTAACTGATCTACAAACGTTAATGCGAAGATATAATAGACTAACAGAGAGTGAACAAATACACCGCATCCACGAAAATATGTTACGCCAGTATAAATTGTACATCAAGAAACAGGACTACACCGAACTTTTAGGACTCCTCCAACTCGCGAGAGAGTATGAACGCATATCCGCAACGCCAGACAGAAACCGGTACGCAAGTTACAGAGAGACGGCTGCCGACGACGCTAGAACAAGCCAGAGAGCGCAACGGGGCCAGAACCAAGTCTCAAACCAGCCAGGAACAAGCAGGGACAGGTACCAAATACATGAAAAACACCCGAACAGTGCCATTCCAGACCAGAAAACGCTAAAAAAGGTACACCCGTACTACGACACGAAAACTTGCTGCTGGTCGTGCGGGAAGCCAGGCCACAATGCAAGGGACTGCCGCTCACGACGCCAGATATTCTGCAGCGGCTGCGGAACGATGGGTGTCCTAAGCACGAACTGCTGCAAAAGAAACCAGGGAGAAAGGGATTCTGTAGGGGCAGCCAACGACCACAACAGACAGGATAACCGGATCTATGCTCAAGTACATATAATGGGTCATGAACACCGTTGTTTAGAGGACACGGGCGCAACAAATACCTACATAAACCAGCAAGTATTCGAAGACTGCATATCCCAAGGCGCAATAGTGAGTAACGCAACAAGAGAGGTGATCTTAGCAGACGGTAGAAGCACACAAGTGGGAAGAACTGTCCTAGTAGACCTGGAAATGAAACAAGCAAGGTTTAAACACTGTGTAAGAGTACTACCATCAGCCACATGCACGATCATAGGCATGGATGTGCTAAAAAGAGTGGGCATGAAGATCACCTGGGCAGGAGACGAGTTAGAACCAGTAGAACACAATAATCAACAGCAAGCTCAACCAGAACCGAATCCAGAAACACAGACGGAGACAACCAGGACCACCGACACCGACACAGAGAACTACATACCTAAGGTCAGCAATGAGAACGGTAAATTACCACAGAAGACCCAACCAACGGACCAGGACAAAGATCTCGAAACAATGCGGACACACCAGTTTGTACTCTGCGAGAAGAGCCCCATGGGGAACACCCGGGTAGAACACAAGATAAAACTAAAACATAACGAACCAGTAAAACGAAAATATTTACCGAAAAACCCGAAACCGCAACAAGTTATACAACAGAACCATGAGATACCCAACGCCGGCCAAAAGCATAGGACACCGTATCTAAAGAAAGACGCGTTGCGGCACAGTTCCCCGCAGGCGCTAGTATCCGACAACGGAAGACAACAGCAACGCCGAGAACACAACCGCAAAGCATACGTGACGCAGAATACATACTACAAGAGCACGATGGAAGCAGACGGACACACACCCGTCACGTCAAAAATTTAAAAGAATACGCACAGTAAAATGACAAAAATATGTCCAAAGCGACGCAGTACACCCGCCACCAAACAAACTAACTTGAACTTAGAACCCGACACAACCGCGCGTAAAAAGAGGTCAAACCACAACAGACCCGAACGAGGCGCATAAACGGCGCCATCTCACCACAGAAAGATGACCAGTATATCCAGAACCCAAGGACCATATGAATTGGTTGCCGCCAGAGACCGAACATAAAATGGATATTAGCAAATTAATACGAGCGGGAGACGAATTCACGATCACGCCGAATCGTGTCGAGAACACACCAGCGTAACAAGGACCCCGAGCTTACGGGAAAAACACGTAACAAGAATCCAAGCTAAAGCAAGCCGACCGGAGTGCATCGACGACTAGATACACATGAACAGTTGAACACAGACTCAAGGCGGTATGATAAAGCGAACAGTAAGGTAACCCGAGGCCAGCAAAAATGAACCATAAAAACAGAGGCATAAGATTGATTTTCAAAGGTTAGCCACGCGGAACATAAATGTAAACAACTATTATTCAAGTAAAAAGCGCAGTTGAGATTAACCGTATAAGAAATTTATTCTAGGGTTAAACGCAAAAAAATAAAGCAAACCCGCAAGAAAACCGGAGACCTCGTATTAAAAAGAAACCAGGTTTTATCAAACGCAAGCGGAAAACTTTTGCGCAAAATTAGCACCGAACTACATAGGTCCACACAAAATAATCGATAAAAAGTCGCCAGTAGTATTCATCCTTCAAGACAAAAACCGGAACCGGCGAAATATAACGACACAGACTGGAAAAAGAAAAAAGAACGATGCATATCCCGGCGAAATACCCCGCGAGCAGGTACGACGGGAAACACCAACCATGGGTAAATAATAGCGTTTCATTAAGTAAAAGGGAACCAAGTTCATGTGCCATAACCTAGAAATAAATTGATGGTTAGATGTATAATCAGACCCGAGCCTAGCAAGGTACAACCAAGACCAAGGTAACAAAAAAAAAATATATATATATATATGTATCTCAGATCATTGGGTCGATCCATAATGATGTTAGTAACAGTGGGGACTTATGAACGATGTAAGTGACAATATTGACGATAACTGGATGCTACTTGGATGGCAAATTAAATATTATATCCGGTAATACCTAGTGTAGGAATACATTTAAGAGTGCTCTTCAAAAAAGCGCTCGCTCAGAATTCGGTATTTTGACACGCGTAGTGCGTTTGTGTGTGTAAATACTACTACCACCCACACAAACGTACCTAACCCCCACATGCACAGCGAGATCGCACCAGCCGCGGGTGCCGTCCCTTTCTAGCTATATGTAAGTGCGATCGGGATAGAACTAACCGCGGAGCTTGCCGATGCAAATAGCTGTATAGCGCACCGTTGGAATTCACTCCGTGACCGATATTGATACTTGCACTAAAAAGTGGTAAGATTACTTCGCTAACATGATGTTCTAGAACATCATGTTAGCGAAGTTAGATAACTTGAATAAAGTAAGTATTTGATTTTTGAGCACAAGTTTTCTATTTGTATTAAAATACTATGATATGACAAAGTATATTTAGTTTCGTTTTTTTAGTATAAAAAATAAAATAAAATAAAATATACTAACGAGTTTTAAAGTTGTCAGTAATAAGAATAATAATTTGTTTTACGGATATTAATAGTTTGCATGTTATCTGAGTCTTATTTATATATAGTAATGTAATGAAATTATACCAGTCGACCCACTACTAGGAAATTACTGGGTACTGACGTATTCATTTCTTGAAGAATTTTTTTTGTTATGGACAGTAAAAAAAAACTGCCCTTCATAGAAATTGCTATGTCCGTTTCTTACCAAAGGAACTGAAAATTATAAATTATACAAACACAGCTTTTTATCTAGAATACAATTAATTAATGCGTGATTTTATTCAAAAGCCTAAAACCTCAGATGATTGGGGCGTACAGAATTGAATTCATGTAGATAGCACGCCCTCCAAGGGTGTTTTAATTTGCGGTGCGCTTTCTAGTTTCCCTTTTCAGAGATTAGCGCGTTAGTGGACTGTATGTAGGTATCCAACCGTGTGGTCTATTGTCGTAGCTACTTGATGCGAAATTGTGCTGGAAAGTCAGCTGCCTTTGGAAATTGGAACAGGTGGATGAATCAGCTAACAGAAGGTTATAGGAGCCATGCGCACTTACTTGTGACTTGGGTGAACTCCTCCTTCACGCTAGCGTCTCGTGGCACACCATGTGCTCGTGTGGGGCGCGCAGCGCAATCCCAAATTGTCCAAAAACACCTTCACTTCACGAACAGTCGAACACCTTTTAATGCTGAGCTGACAGCATATATAGTTTTCAATGATGTACAGAGAATGCGTCGGATTTAAATAAGATTTAATGTCTTTTATCAGCGGAGGATGTTACACGCACGCAGGAGAGAATTCAACAACACTTTTCTCTCGCCAGGTGGGGCAAGCGTAGCGCACACGTCGTGTATATGACAAAGACGGCGCGATATATCAGTGCGCATGTTGGAAAGGGATGATGTAGGTATAGGAATCGCGAGTATAGACACGACAACAGATAAAAGTCGGAAAGACCAACATACGAAATCCAACATCTCCCCCGGCTTGAAGGGTTCCCTTCAAAGAGAAAAATAATAATTATGTACATATGGATGTACATAGGAAAAGATGATATCGCACCATATAACTAAAAACAAGCGAAGTGTACAATTTACCTATAATTAGGTAATTATACTAAAATAATAACTATTTATGATAACTAAAAAAATATATATACATAGATATGTATGTGGTGGTAACCCTACTGCGTTGGCAGCGGGCACAGCCGAACGATCGGTCGCTCGAGCGTACCGTTGCGGGTCCGCACTTCAGCAACGCGGACAACACCGTCTCGCCCAGGGAATACACGAGTTATTATTCCGAGCGGCCACTGCAAGGGTGGCGCGTTAGCAACGTTTATTAAAACTATTGTTCCCACCGCTATCGGCTTGTCTGGAGTATTCCATTTCTCTCTGCTTTGTAAGTTGTGAAGATACTCAACTCGGAACCGTTTCCAGAATGATTGGACAGGCGAGTCTAACATTGAAAAACGAGACAATAGATTCGGTCGCTCCTGGCTTAAGTCGGCGGCGGGCAAACGCGGCAACGGCGAGGTTGACATGAAATGAGCTGGCGTTAGCGCGGTGGGTTCTGACGGGTCAGAACTTAGTATATAAAGAGGGCGGCTATTAAGAATTGCTTCGTTCTGAGTAAGCACGGTAAGTAATTCTTCGTATGTCAGGATTTGAGTGCCTATAACACGATGAAGATAAGTTTTAAAGCATTTAATGTTACCTCCCCAAATGCCTCCAAAATGAGGCGCGTTTGGGGGGCTCATACGCCAAGTAATTCGACTTTTTGCAAGTTCGTCCTTGAAATGCATATAATACGGATCAGACTGAAGAAACGTGTGAAGCTCGTTTAGGTAAGCTTTAGAAGCTGCAAAATTATTTTGATATTGAGCAATGCGATTCGCTACAAAAGTTGAGAATCTGTGAGGTG
Source organism: Epinotia brunnichana (assembly GCA_963854355.1). Taxonomy (NCBI): domain Eukaryota; kingdom Metazoa; phylum Arthropoda; class Insecta; order Lepidoptera; family Tortricidae; genus Epinotia; species Epinotia brunnichana. The sequence continues at coordinate 25,485,692 of OY977951.1, read as the reverse complement.
AAGAGTGCACCCAACATAAGACAACTTCAGAGTCATAAAATGCAAACGTATCCGCAATTGGACGACGCTGAGAAAAAACATCGTCAAGCTCGACACCGAATTGACGCGGAAATTTAAGAGCTGAAATCAGTGGAAGCTCACTGATGAACTGCTCCCATAAATGCGATATGTGCGGTGGTGGCAAATCGTCCCAATCCATCCTTAAGAGCCATAGTTCCTTTATGAGAAGCTTGGAATAAGGTATGACAGGGCCGACGAGTGCTAGCACGTCATACAAACGAGCAGTAGCTGAAAGAATAGAACGTTTCGTGCCACTGAGTTGCGGAGGAGAAACGTCAAAGACAAATTCATCCGAAGCGGGAAGCCGTCGAAGACCAAGAATCTTCAAAGTGTCGCCGTCACCGAAGGAGACGTCTTCCGACTGGCGGTGAGATATGGGAATGTGCTCTAGCAACTGCGGAGAGTTGCTAGTCCATTTGACCAGATCAAACCCGCCAGCCTCGAAGAGACTGATTAGTTGATTCGCTATCGCAACTGCTTCCTCGGATGAAGAAGCAGAGGAAGCTAGATCATCCATGTAAACGTCCCCCTCGAGAACGGCGGCAGCGTGCGGGAATCTCTCGCGTTCGTCACTAGCGAGCTGGCGGAGCGTGCGAAGCGCGAGGAATGGCGAAGACCGGAGTCCAATGCAGACCCGGTTGAAATGATACATCTCCAAAGGTACTTCAGGCGTAAAGCGATACAAAAATCGTTGAAAAGAGCGGTGGTGCGGATGTACTTCTATGCATAAGTACATTTGGCGGACGTCAGCGAAAAAGGCAACGCGGAATATGCGAACATTCAAAAGAATGTGAAAAATGTCTCCTTGCAAATTACAGCCAGTATGTAGGATGTCGTTTAATGACAGTCCACTGTCTGATTTGCAGCTACCGTCCAGAACTTGGCGGATTTTTGTCGCGGATTTGTCGTTCCGGATGACCGGGTGGTGAGGTATACAAAACCCTGGCGTAGAGGACTCTTCGGGCGGAACCAAAGAAATAATCCCCTTATCCAGGTAATTCCGAATGACGTCATCATATTTGTCGCGGAGTTGCGGGTATTTTAAGAATTTATTTTCGAGCATCGAAAATCTTCTTTTAGCGGTTACAAAAGAATTGCCCAGATTATCTGGCGTTTGCTTGAAGGGAAGATCGACTGCGTAAGAACCATTATCGTTACGCGTCGTCGTTGCGGTAAATATTTGTTCACATTCCTTGTCATCGGGACTTAGAAATTTCTTTGAGGGTACTTCCTCCAAGTTCCAAAACTTTTCCAAAGTTTGGTTAAGCGGTTCGTGCGTAAACGCACAGAGAGCACGAGTCGCGCGCGGAGGTGACGTCACAGTGACGTCCCCCATTATGACGTAACCCAGGGTGGTTTCCAAAGCCGAAGGCAAGCCGGCACTTCGGACTTTGTCAGAAAGTAAGATGTCACAGAATAAATTTGCTCCTATAAGCATATCAATGGGCCCGGGCTCATTAAAACAATCATCGGCCAGAGGTATATTCTTAAAACAATCAAACAAAGATATGTCGATAGGCGAGTCAGGCAAGTGTGACGTAATGGATTCCACCACCAGAGGCTGAATAGTGTAAGAGTTATCGCCATTACTGTCGAATCGGGAACTAAATTGCACTATTGACATCCCAAGTATTTTTTGGGACGAACCCCCAATACCTTGAACCCTGGCAAAACGATTCTGGTTCGAAATCGGTAGCGCTAATCGATTACAACACTGGAGCGTTATATAATCAGATTGGCTTCCAGGATCGACCAGAATCCTTGCATAATGAACCTTACCGCTTGCGTCATAAAGTCGAATTTTTGCGGTCCCTAATAAGGTTGTCTTATGCATAAGCGTTCTCAAGTTATCATCATCATTTGCACTCCGAGCCGACAAATGATTCAACGTTGAGTCATGCCTCAAACCATTATCAACCCTATCGGCCGGGTGATAAGACTGCAAGTTGCTTGCCACCCCGTTGGCCCCGGATGGCGGTGTGGAATTCGCCTTGTCAACAAAAGTGTTGGTACTGGTTTGATGCGAGTTAGGTAAATAAGTTTGTTTATGCGGCGGATTAAAATGTAATAACGTGTGGTGCTGTGCATTACATATACTACACGTTCTGTGTGACATACAAGCGGAAAATTTGTGTTTATAACTAAGGCAATTGTTACACACGGAATTAGTTTTTACAAAATTAAATCTTTCGTACGGGGACATTTTTGTAAAAGCGGCACACTGATATAAGTGTTCGTGTTTATTAGTTTTACACAACAAACAAGAATCAATCGCGGGCGTTTGCGTATTAACGAATGTTTTCGTCGAATTGTTTTTTGGTAGCGGTATATTTTTATTGTTATTAGATCTCGGTTGTGATTGTGAAAATGTTTGTTTTGTTGTCGAATGCGATGCAACCCTGGATTGTTCTTTGACGAAATCAATAAGATTTTTGTACGAAGGACACGTTTCCTTGCGATAAAACATCTCAAATAATTTTATCGATTCGGGATCTAGTTTTTGTAATGCGATATGCAAGAACAAAAAATCTGCTAAATCTTGTAATTTAAGCGCTTTAAACGCCTTAACGGAGGCGTCGAAATTACATAGAAAATACTCCAAATTAGAAGCGGACCCATTCGCTATGGGTTTAAAGTCTAACAGCTGATTAATATAGCCGGCTGCCATGGCGCGTTTGTCTTCATATTTATCAACGAGCGCTTGCCAAATTATGGGATAGTTTTCCCCTGTGGCTGGCAGCCCCGCGCATACCGACCTAGCCTTATCAGTCAGTTTACCTACTAGGAACTGAATGCGTTCGCTATCTGTTAAGCGTGAGTTGTTATGAATCACACTTTTAAATTGTTCATAGAATAATGGCCAATTACGAAGGTCGCCATTAAATTCCATTAGCTGCATAGGCGGGAGATTTTGCTTCAGAGCGGAATGCAAAGGCCGCTGAGACTCTGGCGAACTTTCGATTTCAGACTGAATGCGTTTGATTTGACAATACATATCCTCAAACGCGATCCAGGACTGATAATTAGCGGTTGCATCAGGCGTTAATCGTAAAACGCATTCATTGTACGAGTCTAAAACACGCTCAAAATCTGATCGCAATTGGTCTAGATTTGATACGCTATTTAAGAACGTTTTACGTTGAATTTCGTCTTCGTACGCCTTAACCGACAATTTGTATATAGTTTGTAAGCGGGCGAAGAAGGCACTGCGCTTAGCTTCTAAAATAACTAGTTCATTCTGGACGGGGTCCCTAGCCGCCTCGTCCTTAGGGTCATTTTTCGGTGGCATGATTATAAAACTTAGCCCACACAAATAAAATATAAGTAAACACGATTTGCGGGAATAAAATGCGGTTCAAATAAATGTCCGTAAACACGATTTACGGGAATAACGGTGCAGTTAAATAACTGTGAGTACCTACTCGTAAACACAAGTCGCGGGAAAAAGCGGTTATAATAAATGTTTGACAAAAGTCGCGGAAATAAAAGTGCGGTTAAATAAATGTGAGTACCTACTCGTAAACACAAGTCGCGGGAAAAAGCGGTAATATACCTAAATGTTTGACAAAAGTCGCGGAAATAGAAGTGCGGTTAAAATAGATGTAGGTATGTAACACGAATCGCGGGAAATAAAAGTATACAAAGGAAATGTGTTACAAAAAAGAAACAGTTTGTGAGAATAAGGCGGTTTAACTATCCGTCTACAAAGTAGGTTAAGCGATGACCGTGTAGGTACCTATTGACGGCACAGATCAGAGCGCGCGGCACGCGGTAGTTCGAGAAAAGATTAGAACGAAATAAAAGCGGGTAGATATGAACGAAACTCGTCAGCGCTCCCGTGCCAGTGTGAACAATAGCATGTATTTGTGACGTGTACATCAATTGAAAACTAAGAATCGTTAATGCGTTGCTGAAATGTTAGTATCTATAGAATAATGATACGATGATATGATGCGAAGTACATAGATTTTACGTATCTATGGGTAAATTATATAATATAATGTCAAGAAGCTACTTTAAATAGATATAAATCCTAGGTTGGGAATGAAATATAATTATCCGGATCGTTAGTGACCAAAACTTGGGGCGTACAGAATTGAATTCATGTAGATAGCACGCCCTCCAAGGGTGTTTTAATTTGCGGTGCGCTTTCTAGTTTCCCTTTTCAGAGATTAGCGCGTTAGTGGACTGTATGTAGGTATCCAACCGTGTGGTCTATTGTCGTAGCTACTTGATGCGAAATTGTGCTGGAAAGTCAGCTGCCTTTGGAAATTGGAACAGGTGGATGAATCAGCTAACAGAAGGTTATAGGAGCCATGCGCACTTACTTGTGACTTGGGTGAACTCCTCCTTCACGCTAGCGTCTCGTGGCACACCATGTGCTCGTGTGGGGCGCGCAGCGCAATCCCAAATTGTCCAAAAACACCTTCACTTCACGAACAGTCGAACACCTTTTAATGCTGAGCTGACAGCATATATAGTTTTCAATGATGTACAGAGAATGCGTCGGATTTAAATAAGATTTAATGTCTTTTATCAGCGGAGGATGTTACACGCACGCAGGAGAGAATTCAACAACACTTTTCTCTCGCCAGGTGGGGCAAGCGTAGCGCACACGTCGTGTATATGACAAAGACGGCGCGATATATCAGTGCGCATGTTGGAAAGGGATGATGTAGGTATAGGAATCGCGAGTATAGACACGACAACAGATAAAAGTCGGAAAGACCAACATACGAAATCCAACATAAAAAGGAATAGATATGAAACGGGGGCTTGGCGCGTGTCGGTGCGACATGGCCAAATGGGCATGTCACTGCCCACCGCATGTTAGTCGCAATTTGCCGTGAATCTGAAATGTTTATCCACGTTTACTCAAAATGCCGAATTGAAGCGTGGTTACATGCAAAAATAGGAATGAAACTAAAACCTACATAAATGGTGGAGTCACGCACCACATGTGAGTATTAGTATTTTCACTTAAGTCAGTAAAAAGTAATATTTTAATAAATAAACGCAACGCCGCATCATTTCTCGGGATCGAACTAACATATCGAACGAAAAAGCATATTTTTGTTCTATGCGTTGTACATTGAACGTTCAATACAGTAAACCACGGCGCAATGTATTAAACCACTATGGATATGGACGATGCTTGAATTTTTTTGTGGTACGGCCGCTGCTTGGCGTCGCAAACTAGAGCGGTGCCAAAGTGCAGTTACAATTTACGCGTAATCGATAAAATAGAAGTACGATATCATACTAGTTATTTTATTTCGACTACTTTCGCTGTTTTATTTTATTTAATTATTTGTTTTGGTTGGGTGCCTATCTTAAAGGTAACTAATAACGTACTAATAAGATTAAAAGGCACAAAATGTTTACGGTACCTACTAATAAGATTTTCACTAAGTTGCAGTATGAACGGTAAATAGACATATTAAAATTGTGTATACAATTTAGTTGCAAATGGCTTCAGAACAACTTAAAATGTGATATTATTACCAATAATTTATTTTAAATGAGTATTTTTTACTTTCATTTGAAATGTGATAATTGAAGAAGAAATCTCGGTTTCTTATTACAGTTTTCCAAAGAATCCGAGTAGGTACTAAAAAAATGGATAGATGCTACTGGCAGAGGTCCTAACTGGTTTCCTGTACAGAGAAGAGTTAATGTGTTCGTAACATTTTCAAGAAAAATGTTTCCAACCACTTAATAAGAGCCGTACATTTTTCGAATATTTGACACCTCGCTTGCTTGAAACCTAGGTGTAAAATGTATGGTAACACATCTCCGCACATCTTTGGTGGATACTCGCCCTTAGCCTTAAATCTCGTAATATGAGTAATGGACATATTATTTCGCGCCAAAATGCGATACGGATCGGCCTGGTACCTACAGGTCAAAAATATCGATGTGACCAGAGTTTTAAATGTATGTGAACACGAACTTATAAAAAGCCGTTTATATTACTCTGTAGGTATTCGTCAATATTTTTTACTTTTGCGATTTATGGTAAGTTAACAACCCGTGTTATTTAAACTTGTAGCTAAAAATTTAAATACCACCACATAAACTTACCATGTTGTTGAAGTTGTTACCTATCAATATCATAACATAATATTAATTTAGAAGATTAGTGCGTTCCACTTTAGACTTTTTCCACTATGCATTTTCTTTTTTTTTCGGTTTTAAACGATTCATTTAATAATGTAATTAACTAGGTACAGTAACAAATTCAACTTAAAAACCAGAAAAAAAAAGAATAAATAAAACTAAATAAAACTACTTATGACTAAACTAAGGGGTCTCCCCGCGGCATGGTGCCGAAGATGCTGGCAGCATTTCCCCGCTGTATCGCAATACTAATGCGTTGAGCGAGGAAGCTGCCAGCTCTTCGGTCCCCGGTGGTGTCGGCTAATTTTTTGGCGAGCTCTTTGATTAGGTTGAGTGCGCTGGGACCCCAATTTTAATATCAATGTCGATAAAACATAATTTTAACGTTTGTCGCCCCCCTAGTGTAGTGCGTTTAAGCCAATCACAGCCCTTGTTTGCATGTTGCCGTAGACTCACTGGCAACGCCCGAGTCTTTGTTTTTACACGGTTCAATGTGTGTGCCTATGGGCGCTGCGGTGGGAGAAAACTGGGGACATTGGAATTAAGCAATACGGCACTTCTCCCTTTTTTATGTTCTGAGCCTAAAACCTATGTCACTTATTAGGATTCCGTACTTACTAAGACTCCGCTGTCCGTCTGTCTGTCTGAATGCCTGTCTGTCCTTCTGTCACCAGGCTGTATCTCATGAACCGTGATAGATAGAGATTTTCATAGATGATGTATTTCTGTTGTCGCTATTTATAACAAAAAATACAAAAAACAGAATACATCTTTTTATTTTTATTTTAGTTTTTATTTGTTTCTTTTTCTTTTACAATCTTACACAAATCGACTTTGCCCCAAGCTAAGCTTGTACTATGGGTACTAGACGACGATAAACATACTTATATAGATAAATAAATACTTAAATACATAGAAAACATCCATGACTCAGGAACAAATATTTGTGGTCATCACACAAATAAATGCCCTTACCGGGATTCGAACCCGGGACCTCCAGCTTCGTAGGCAGAGTCACTACCAAGTTACTAACTAGGCTACAGGGGGCTCCTATACAACAAACGTGATTTTAGATATAGATATTTTGCCGTTTTTAGATATAGGTAATGGTACGGAACCCTTCGTGCGCGAGTCCGACTCGCACTTGGCCGGTTTTTTTAACATTTATTTCGAAATAAAGAGTGATACTCGGAAATGTCGAAGGGAAGGTCAATCGTCGAATCCGACTCGGCTGGGCAGCATTCGGGAAGCTACGGCACATCTTTTCGTCCAATATTCCGCAGTGTCTCAAGACGAGAGTCTTTGACCAGTGTGTGTTGCCAGTGATGACATATGGCACGGAAACGTGGTCGCTTACTATAGGCCTCATAAGAAGGCTCAAAGTCACTCAAAGGGCAATGGAGAGCGCTATGCTGGGAGTTTCTCTGCGCGATCGCATCAGAAATGAGGCTATCCGCAGCAGAACCAAGGGAACCGATATATCCATCCGAATTGCTAAACTTAAGTGGCAGTGGGCGGGGCACATTGCACGTAGAACCGATGGCCGTTGGGGCGGAAAGGTTCTGGAGTGGCAACCACGTACCGGAAGGCGCAGCGTGGGTAGGCCCCCCGCAAGGTGGACTGATGACCTGGTAAAGGTCGCGGGAGTCCGCTGGATGCGGGTGGCGCAGGAACGGCCATTGTGGCACTCTTTGGGGGATGCCTATGTCCAGCAGTGGACGTCTTTCGGCTGATATGATGATGATGATGATGATGACTCGGAAATGTAATAAAACCACGTAAAAATCTCCCTTTCCAGTGTAAACCCCCGGTGTGTGTTATTATTATATATAAACGAAAATAATAACTAAATGCAAGGTAGGATCGTGCTGTACTTAACAAACGCCATATAAGCTTGTTTTTTAAAAAGTTTTTTATTCATCTTGTTATTTTCAATAACCCTGCATATTATGTCGCTGGTTCGTGGGTACTTGTACAGACAAATCACACAAACCCAAACAAGATAGGTCTATCTATTTTAGTTTAGGAGTTCCCATGACCAACTTCCATCATCAGATCCTGGAAATCATCCATCACCAAAGTGTTTACCAAGACAAAACAGATGAGCCCAAACTAGATGGGTTTATCTAGTTTAGTTTAGGAGTTCCATGACCACCTTCCAGCTCCATTATCAGACTCTGAAAATCATCCAGCACCAAAGTCTTGCCGTGCCATGACCAAATAAATGAGCCCAAATTCGATGGCTTTATCTTGTTGAGTTTAGGAGTTGCTATGGCCACCTTCCGACTCCATCATCAGACCAGCTCTATGATATTATGGCATTGTCACCGAAGATACGCAATTGTACCTAATTTGAAGATTTTGCCCAAACTAACATACATACATACATACTAACTAATCATAATGGCCGTTGGGGCAGGGAGGTTCTCGAGAGGCGACTACGTACCGGAAACTGCAGCGGACCCTCCACAAGGTGGACTGATAGTAACAAGTAAATAAATTAAATCTATCAAGTATCACAATCACTCGTACAATAATAATTGACTATAGAACGCGTAGTTTAGACAAAAGGATCCAACCCACAAGATATCACCATTGAAATGTATGACTTTTGTTTTAGGTAGAAGGTTCAATTTTAAATGTTACATATCCTGTGGGTTTGAGCCTTTTCGCTACACTACGTCATATCTGATAGCTATGCAATTCATAACTTGTCTCGATTTGCCTCACGAATGTATCCCCAGTATAGTTTGACCCCGAGGTTGGTAACAACTATGCCTAGTCGGAGATCAAAATAATATTATTTTATCTGAAGAGTGGCCGGTTAGCTTCGTGAATAGCCACAAATAAACAGAGTACACGTCTGTCTCGGAGGGCTATTCAGCCGGTACTGAGATATATTCCCGCGCGACGGTAAATTTATACTAGTTTTGAATAATTATTTATAAATATAAATTTTGACTAAAGTTATATTTTTTGGACTGGATCTTGTTGGAACAAGCATGAACTTTAATGTTGTGTAAGATTCAATACACAAATAATTCAACAATAATGAGAAAATCCTTGAGTTTTCAGTAAGATTTTGTTGACAAATATGGTGTAATTGAGAACAGTTTACATATATATACGTGCAGAATAAGGAAAATTCGAGGCGGCTAGGCGCAATGGCAACATATTACGCTAGTGAAAATTGAATAAAACAAGTAGGTTCTCATATAACATCATGGAGTATTAGGGGCTCAAACTTATGACTCTGCGCTCTCTTCAGAAAACTACTGTCGGTAATCGGGTATTTTCGGTTAAAGTATTCAGTTCTTCGTAAATTGGAGGCGGCTAGGACCAATAAGAGGAGTTTACCTATGCAAATAAGTAATCAGGATCTAGAAAAAGCTCTCCGTTTCTTAGAATTACAACGTCAAAAATCCGTCATTCTCGCTTATTCCTGACCAAAAAACGAGCGCCCTCTTAAGCCAAATAGGCACCAAGACAAAAACATGAACAAGACACCCGTAAAGCTAGGGACGAGGCACGTTAAACCGGCAATATCAGAACCCAGAGATATATGTATACGTCATATTATGATTGTTTTTAACGGTGATTTTTTCCCCCTAGTCAAAAATCTCCTGGTGGGGGGAGGCAATGCGACGGTCCAACCGCGCATAACAAGCCACGGCGCACACCAAGCGGCGTCCGGCTACACCACCGAGATCAAGATGAGGGTCCGGCTACTTCACGCCCCGCGCGCACACACCGCAGGCGACCGACCGTATAAAAGAGCGAGCGCGCCCCGGCCCGAGCAGTCAGTCTTTGCCTCCGCTCCGATACGGTCGCAAGGGTTGACTCCACCTTGTGCGCGGTGTGTTTCTTCGCGTCAGCTGCACAGGTTAGGGTCCCCGAAGGGAAAGGCCCTCGTTTGCGCCGGCGCCCTTACCAGGCATCCAGGCTGTCACCCGAGACCCTTCCCGAAAGGCTCCCTCGCGTTTGCCCCAGCGCTCCCGCGCTGCCGTTCCCGAAGGAACAGTCCTCGCTTGCGCCGGCGCCCTTACCAGGCATCCAGGCTGTCACCCGAGGCTCTTCCCGAAGGGTCCCCCGCGTTTACCTCAGCGCTCCCGCGCTGCCGATTACCGACTACGTTTTGCAACGGGGTTGCAACCCCCGCTTTAGATTCCGTAATATTAAGATTGTTTATAAATAAAGGGCATCACAGTCCCACCGACCTACTTCTGACTTGATTGTTGTTTTTATTTAGTGGAAATCCCTTCTACCCCTGAGCTAGCTAGGAAACCTTCGCAACGCCCTTCAGGCGGAAGGATTTGTGTGGCTCGCCCTCAGCGACGACCATTACACAGATGATGATTTATTTTTCAGAAAAGGCATGAACGGCCAAGAATGTCTACTGCGTGCAATATGCGAGGCCGCGCAGTTTCCTATGGAAGAAGAAGGCTTCGTTGGTGAAATACTGCACGTGCTACTAACGTAAGTAGGTAATAGCCAGCTAAGATACTTTATAACACATTAATGTAACATCCGCGCGAGATAGAATATCCGTCTATTTCTAATTCAAACACTTAGAAAGAGACGGGTAGTTTATAGAGACAGGCTTGCCGTGCATGGTAAGAAACAAAATATCTCTTCATCGAGAAAGTCATTAGGTATGTAGGGAATTGGCAAAAAGTGCAAAAACCGATAAGTTATTGCTGAAGTCTTCACAGCCAGTCAAGGTTCTCTCTTCAGTATGATTTTCTTACATCCCTGTTAACTTTCCTAAGCGCTTTAATCAATCTTACATTAGTACGACATCTCAAAGTTGGGATTTGATTATACTCGTCACGGTGGTTCTCCAACAACGTCCTGTACTAGCTCTGCACAGATCATTTAAACCCAGACATGTTGTTAGTTATTGGCTGTCCGTGCACTACAACGAGAACCAGAAACAATGTTTTAAAGTTTTAATTTTATTTCTGTGATATTTTGTGACTTATTGTGTAGGTATACATTTTTCTTGGATGTTACTGTTAGTTTTTAGGACTTATATGGGATTTTTATGCCTGCAATTAAACATTAATAAAAAATAAAAATAAACATAAATTCATTACTTTCAGGCCAGACTACGGACAGTCTCCCTTTGAAGACCAAGATCAAGACTTGAAAGAAGACTTGTCACCGTACACGGACGCGGCGGTGGCTGGCCGGCAAATGTTCAGCTGCCCCTACATTTATAAGGGTTGCCCTGAAGGCCAGGGTATCTTGGAGATTATAACTCAGCTGAAAAATGAGTAGAACGACATAGACTGTTCAACATACATTCTTTTTTTATTATCTACCTACATTTTATATATTTTTTTTTAAATATCTGCATCACGCTTCGCCAATCATTTACAAATTATATATCCACAACAGGTTTCGTCAATCATCATCGAATCATAAATCCACACACAGGTTTCGTCAACTATATTTAACACTAGCTTTTGCCCGCGACTTCGTCCGCGTAGAACTCGTTTATATCGTAGCTCGATACAAACTTTCACCCTCCATTTCCCTTTTAGTGGTAGATTTCCGATATAAAAACTATCCTATGTCCTTCCCCGAGACTCAATCTTTTTTTATCATCATTATCATCATCATCATATCAGCCAAAAGACGTCCACTGCTGGACATAGGCCTCCCCCCTTTCCAAATTGACCAACCTTGCGCCACCCGCATACAGCGGACTCCCGCGACCTTTAGCAGGTCATCAGTCCACCTTGTGGGGGGCCTACCAACGCCACGCCTACTAACTACCTCTATACAAAATGTTATCTAAATGGGTTGTATAGTAGCTCCATACAAAAAATCACCCCCCATTTCACCCCCTTAAGAGATGATTTCCGGGATAAAAACTATCCTATGTCCTTTTCCGGTACTCAAACTATCTGTAAACCAAATTTCATCTAAATGGGTCACTCAAATCTATCTAAGGGTTAAAACTATCCTATGTCCTTCCTCAGGACTTCCAACTATCGCTATACCGTAAATGGGTTCCATCCAAATTTTCACCCCCTAAGGGGATGATCTCCGGAGTAAAAACTATCATATGCCTTTCCCCAGGACTCCAAACTATCGCTATACCGTAAATGGGTTCCATCCAATTTTTCAGCCCCCCATTACCGTCCTTAGAGGATGATTTTCGGGATAAAAATTACTATCTCTATACTAAATTTCATCAAAATGTGTCATAAACAAATTTCCACCCCCAATTACACCCCCTTAGGGGATGATTTTCGGGATAACACTATCCTATGTACTTTCTCGGGACTCCAACTATCGCTATACCGTAAATGGGTTCAATCCACATTTTCATCCACCATTTCTCACCCCTTTAGGGTATGATTTCCTCCTTTCATGTGTTCCGGAATAAAAAATATTCTATATCTTTTCCTAGGACTAAACATGTCTCTACAGCAAGTTTCATCTAAATGGGTTCTATCCAAATCTTCAACCCTCATTTCACCACCTCAGGAAATTATTTTTCGGAATAAAAAATATGCATTGTCCTTCCCTGGGACTCCTTCTATCTCCTTACCAAATTTCGTCTTAATGGGTCTTATCCAAATTTTCACCCCCTATTTCATCCCTGAGAAGATGATTTTCGGGATTAAAACTATCCGATGTCATACTCCGGGACTCAAACTATCTTTATACCAAATTTCATCTAAATGGGTAACATCTAAATTTTCACCCCAATTTCACGCCATTAAGGGATAATTTCTGGAATTTAAAACTATCATTTGTCCTCTCATCTCATCAACCAAATTTCATCAAAATGGGTCACAAACAAATTTTCACCCCCAATTACACCCACTTAGGGCATCCCCTAAGGGGGTATAATTGGGGGTGTTATTTTCGGGATAAAACTATCCTTCCCCAAGACTCCAACTCGCTATACCGTAAATGGGTTCTATCTAAATTTTCACCTCTCATTTCACCCCCTCAGGAGATGATTTTTCATGATAAAACTATGCATTGGCCTTTCCTGGGACTCCTTCTATCTCTTTACCAAATTTTAACTAAATGGGATTTATCCACATTTTCATCCCTATTTCATCTCCTTGGGGGATGATTTTCAGGATTCAAACTTACCATTGTAATTTTTTGGGACTCAAACTATATCTTTACCAAATTTGATCTAAATGGAGTCTATCCAAAATGTCACCCCCCATTTCACCCCCTAATGGGAAGATTTCCGGAAAACTATCCGATGTCCTTTCCCTGAACTTAAACTACGTCTTAACCAAACTTTATTAAAATAGGTTACTTCTAAATTTTAATCCCCCCCGTTTTTATCAGTCATTACTTGAAACCAAATCTCCATGGGACGACTCGTTGTCCAACGAGAGAATGCGGTCACGCGATCGTTCTCCTACGCACAGATTTGATAAAATCAGCGACGCAAACTACCATAGTCCAATGTTCCCGTGACGCTGAAGATCGTAATAAGTGGGCCTCGACCAGTCTGCTAAGAGTGAATGACTGAAGATAGAGATTATTTATAGCTATTTAATCATCACCATCATCATAGTTTAAGAGAAGTGGAGTAGACGCCAGTTCTCATCAGCCGACATCATTGATCATACTATTAGTACGGTGGTTTCCCCGTTTTCCCTCCGTACTCGTTCTGTCGTACAATGGCCAGTTTCCCACCCACTGCTGTCAGAAACCCATCCAGATTATGAATGGCGCCATAGAACCGTTTACCATAGTTACCATTGCGTGTGAGATTGAGTCCACATAGCCTGGCTGTACCTGCACTATCGTAGTTAAGCAACACCGTTCGCTTTGAGTCACTAACAGAGCGCTCCCGTTCCCGTACGTCGGAAGGTTAGTTATTGATCCTGGTGATTGATTATAACAGCTTGAGAATTGTGAATGGATGAAAATGTTAGAAGTGCCTGATTATTTTTTGGTGATAGAAATAACCTTCCTTAGCACCAGAAAAAAGTTGCAGACTTTTCAGCTGCGTCATATATTTTTGAAAAATATAAACCCTTTCCTCACTTACGTTTTGGGGTCAGGACGGCGAATAAGACACTTTCCTTGATCCGTCTCATATTACAAGAAGATATCTTAAATATCCGTGGTAAACTGACACTGGCAATGAAATTGACAGCTGCAGCAGCTATATTTGTCATTACCAGGGTCAGATATTCATTTTTTTTTTGTAATATGAGACGGATCAAGGAAAGTGTCTCATTCGCCATCCTAAACCCAAAACGTAAGTGAGGAAACTGTTTGTATTTTTCAAAAATAATTGACGCAGCTGAAAAGTCCGCAACTGTTTTCTGGTGCTAAGGAATATTCCTAACACCAACAAAACAAAACAAGCACTTCTAAAATTTTTATCCATTCCCCATTTCCGCAGAATTTATGACTCATGATGGGAAACTTGAAATAACTCCAAACCCAACGTGAGTTTAGATGTTCGTTTCAATTAAGTATATAGACGTTCTTTCTTTTGAATTTTTTAATGAGATCGAGGTTTTACAAATCCGTGTAAGGTGACACTTCCAGCAAAGAGAATGGACACCTAGAAATTGACAGTTGGCAGTCTTCTTCCGTCACGCTATGCCATTTGTCGGTCGCCGATGACTGCTTCCTGTAAAAAATATTGAGTTCATTGTAATTGTCAAACTTACCTGCATTTTGCACGGATTTATTTACTTGTCAGTATCAGTATACTGTCAGTGTAACATTGTGCGGTAGTGTCATATTACGTTAATATAATGTGTATCACTCTAAATTGGAACAGAGTTGCATTCGTTTTGTTTTATTCGATTTAAAACAAAACAGATTCTATTTCATGTTACACTGGATTCATTCGCTGCCTATTATTCTTGTAGTTAAAGGTTAAAGCCAGGTAATTTAGCAAACTTACCGGAAGACCATTTTGAGAATCTTGTAGTACACGCCCACAGGTTTTGGAATCATTTGCATTTCACAGATCGCTCGCCGGACGCAGTGGTAACCACTCAGGCCATTTCTGTAGATTACGTCATCGTTAAACTAAAGTAAGTCCACACTGCACTGCACTATAATAGGGCAGACTGCCGGAACAAATTGTCGCAAATGCGGACACTCCGAACAAAAGCACCAATTTTTTTTCAGGTACTAGTTAGGTACATAGCTTTAAGTTTTTGATAGGAACCAAGTCCTCCGACGGCCATCTTTTTTTAATGGGGTTCTTTTTGAATTATAGGTATATTATTAATATCTCAGGATCTAAATCACTTAGAATCATAAACTTGGTGTCTAAGTATACATATTTGGGGTCAGGGAATCCAACTAGATATTTTTTAAGGTCGAATTTCCACAGGATACCAAACGGAACCCTGTTACTAAGCCTCCGCTATGGGTCCGTCTATCTGCGTGTCAGTAATAACTAGACTGTTCAAATTTTCACAGAGTTTGTATTTCTATTGCTGTTATAACTAAAATTAATAAATAAATAAAATCTTAAAAATTAAACAGCGCTCCCATACTTTGAAAGTCATTTTAAGGCGTTTTTTTCTCGCCCATTACAAACGATCTATCTCTAGAACCGTAACAGATAGACACTTGAAATCTTCGCAAACTATGTAGGACTGTATTTATTATAATTACAAATAATAAAAAAATAATAAAATTAACAGTCTAGCTATTCCTGACACGTAGACAGACGGACTTACAGCGGAGGCTTGGTAACGGGTTCCGTATCCTTCCTTTGGGAAATCGTCCCTAAAAAATATCTAGTTGAATTTCCTGACCCCAAGTATGTATATTTAGACACCAAGTTTGTAATTCTAAGTGATTTAGAACCCGAGATATCAATAATATACCTATAATTCAAAATTACCTCCATACAAAAATGATGGCCGACGGAGGAGTATCAAAAACTATCAAAAACTTAAAGCTATTTATATAATTAGTACCTGAAAAAAATTTGGTGCTATTGTCCAGCGTGTCCACATTATCACGTGAAACTGCCCTACTACTAGTCCACATTCGCAACGTGGAGAAGTGTAGATATTATGAACAAGGAAATAGTCCCTGAACGCGTTATGAATGCAAACAGTATTGAGTAGGAAGGCGTATTTTAATAAAAACCGTATGAATATTAAGTAAAGGTACACAATACTACGGATTAAATCAATTTGGCAGGTATTATTCAGAATTTGCTTCAACCGGTACCGTCAAGGAATTTAATTCCCTACCCAATACATTAATGTCGAACATTCTATTTTAGTAATATTATTGAAATGTCAATACGTATAATTGGTCACTTCACATTACAGATAACCTATTTGCGAAATGTTATCATTTGCTTTTCTACATGCATCATGCTCTCATGTTGTGTCAGTTTCAATCAAGAAAATTGTAAAATAATTATCACGTTATTAATTTGAAAAATAAAACCACCTTGCTACCATGGAGGAATAGGGATTCATGAGATAACACGTTCAAAAGTTCAGTTCGCCATGTCAACGTAGTTAATCTGTTGCCTACTTACTAGTACTCCAGGCAAAATACGGTTTTGAAAAACATTAATTTATAATAGCGTTTTTTTTCTTTCCATCATTTTAAAACATTATTCTAAGATGCTTTATTAAAGAATCCCACAAACTTTCCATCCGGAAGTATTAATATAGATTTAAATAAAACATGAATTGACACTTGGTTCGTGGGGCAGGGGCGCACAGCTGCTCCACAGGGCGCTTGGCAAGCGGCTGAGGGAGGCAACGGGCGACCCTCGTGCGGGCAGCTTTCTCGGGCAGAGAACTGCAATCGCAATCCAGCGCAGGAACGCTGCCTGCGTGATGGGTACCCTACCATGGGCATCAAATTTTGATAGGTATTTTTAATTTTTAGCTGTATTTTTAGTTTTAGGTAGTTTTAGTTTTATATTCAAGTTATGTATCTTTCATAAGTAGATTATTTATCTTGAATATTATAAAGCAAATGTAAATGAACCAAAATAAAGATAAAACATTCATATATTATTTTTTCTGACTTTTTGTAAGCTACTTAAGTTATCCTTTTTTTTGATGTCTGAAATTTTGTTGGATTTTGTCGCTAGGTAACTATTTAATTGATAATGTATCCATTACAAAGAAAAAATCAGCTATTATAAATTATTTCCAAATTTGACATTTTTCCCATACAAGATGTCAGTTCATTGCCTGGACTATAACATAACACAATGCATGGGATATGGCAAAGTAACGTCGTGCTCTAGCTAGCTCTTATGATGACAGTTTGCTATACGATATTGAACCTTAGGTGGGTGGGAAATTAAATTCCTTGACTGTACAAGCTTGACCACAATAGAAACATGTGTAATAAGAGGCGGAAGGCTTATGCCCAATCATGAGATGATATGTCAATATTGGTAACAATGTAATTACTAATTAGAGGAATATTATAATCATAAGATTTAGAATGCATGCAATAAATAAATTATATACAATAGTAATAAAATATGCAGTAATTAAATATTAGGTACTGATAGGTAGCAACGCTTGTACTATGGGTAGGTTCTAGGCGACGATATACATACTTATGTAAGTTATGTAGATAAATAAATACCTACTTAAATCCCAAGCCCAAACAGCATTTTAAAAATGATTGCTGATCATGTTTGTTGCCCCATATTGGCGCACAAAGTTATTCTTGTTAAATCTAATTTAGATTTTAAGTTCTAACATAGTTTTTAAGTTTTATTGTTTCCAGTGCATACTAACAAAAATAAGATCCTTGTTATTCTGAATAAATTAATTTGAATTGAATTGAATTGAATTTAAATATTTAGAAAGCATCCATGACTCAGGAACAAATATTCGTGCTCATCACAGTAATAAATGCCCTTACCGGGATTTGAACCCAGCTTCATACCTAGGCTGGGCTGATTAGAGCGAGCGGCTACCGTGAAACCCAAACGTGGTTCGTTCGTGTATTGTGCGCCCCTGTCGCTCAAATACGCAATTACGATAGAGATAGAGATATACGAATAAAGTTGAGGTTTCGAGGTACTCAAGTAGGATTGCATACAGATCCTGGGCTCTTTTAAGAGCATATATGCGGGCTAGAGTGCGGCTCATACACAAACTTATGTTTCGAGCCGTTTGTATCCCCGTATTTCCTCCGCCTAATCAAATCTTTGCAAAATAATTAGCGTAACATATATTAACTAAGAGTTCCACTATGTTCCTATGTTCTGATTAAGTTAACAACTGATTTTATTAATTAACTAGAGCCGCTTTTAAAACGCTAAAAATACACTAATTTCACCGTCTCCTACAGGCGTCAAATGTACAAAAAGTTTTAATAATGAAACATAGATTAATAAAACATGTTGGTAATAGAGAAGTTTTGTTAAACATGCATTTTTCCTACTTCGAGAGCATAATAAGGTATTGCATTGAGGTTTAGGGAAATGGAACCAATATTAATTCAATTCTGTTATAACAAAAAAGACATTGAGAATTATTGAGAGGTGTGCCTCCATTCCCGAATCACACGGCAGTTATATTTGTAGATAACAAAATCTTGACCGTCATTTCACCGTATCTATACCGTATCTGTGTTTATGTGTTCTCAAATAAACATCTATATGTACAGCAAGGCGAGGCTAACATCCACAATCTCCGTCAGAAAAATAGGTTAATTCTTAATGAAATTCAATATGCTAAATTTGATAAGAGCTTAAATAAAACTACGATAAGGGTCTATAATCTTCTTACAAATGACATTAAAAATAGCGATGATATAAAAACATTTTACATGAAAGTAAAAGAATAATGTTGTAGCCCGTTCATATTACTCTATTAAGGATATGAAAAAAAGTTTGACTAATGATCCTGATACCACTGACTTTTATTTAATAATGTTATTTGATAATAAATTGTGATTATGTATTTTGACTGTTTGCTTTGCTGCCATTGACTCTTCTGTTTTATGATTATTTTGTTGTTATATCTGAATTATTTTCTTTAATTTGTACAATTTATAAATATGTTTAAAATGTATTTGCATGCATTGTTATGTGTTTAAAGCAAATAAATAATTGATTATGATTATGTTTAAGAAGCATCGTTCAACTCTTCTTTAATATATGTAAATATGAGAAAATGTATTTACATAAGTACACATTTGACGCAGAAAATAGGGGACTACGGTAGCTCGAAATGCAAGTTTTTTTAGGAGCCGCGCGACAGTCTGCATTTCCCCTTAAGATACGGCTGGGTGATCTTACTTCTTCTAAGATTACCCAGTTACAACAAGGGGCTTAACTAGTGGTGCAAAAACCATACCTGTCCATCACGGTTTCCATGCCTTCGTACACCGTTCTCCTCTGCAGGTGGTGATAGGGGTGAAAGGAGTCAGGCGGTTCATCCCAGTTGATACGGAACCCTACAGCGTACGCGAAGATTTGGTTCCACGGCACCATGTTCGCTTTGACGTCGAGTTTGTACTGAAAACAGCGTTTAGAACGCCCATGAGTGCTTGAAATATTTTAAAATTACTACTCAACCAATGAACCCATTAAAGGCCAAAGACTCACATACGATCAAGTTCCGGTACAAAGCTGCGCTACGCGTTACGGCGTGGCATACATAGCGTTGCTTGGTCTTGAATGGGATTATTATAAAAACATGTCATCTGTGCCTTTAGTTAGACAGTCCCATTCTGTGGCATCACTCAAGGAAAAGCTGAAAAAGTTGTGGCTTTCCAATGACTTGTGATTTAGTTGGGTACTGTTTGTCTATTGTGTAGTTATATTTATTTACTTATATGTATATATATATACATATATAATACTAGGTATTTATTTATAGGTTTGTGTATAATATAATTAGGTATTTTATTTGTACTAGTTTGTAGTATTCATTTGTTTTCTAAAGTAAATAAAAGATGATAATTAACATTAACAAATTAAATAAAAACTAAGTTAAATCTAAAAAAGGCCCCCGATGCATTATACCGAGGATGCTGGCGGCATTTCCTCGCTGAAATGCAATGTTGATGCGTTGCGCGAGAAAGCCGCCAGCTTTTCGGTCACCAGTTAGATCAACCAGACAAAGTATTATCTTCCTTTAGCAGCGAGGTAAAACGTCTCTGTACACGTAAACGATATGATAAAAATAAACCATAGTTGTCTGTAGCCCTAGACAGGACAGACGTGCTCTGTACACGCGTCGTGTTAGTTTGTCTATCTTTTACAATACAAATTTAATACTCTTTATTGCACACCTCACACAAACAAAGCAATTTTACTTCCTGATCTCAGCTCAGTTGCTCAAAGCCTTTGTACCAACTTAACCTATTTTGTCTGTATTTTTACCAATGTTTTGTGTATAATAAAGTATTTTCACGCTGGCAGCGATTACGTCACCAAGGTAGTTAGTTCCTTTGCTTTAATATTCTCTCTTAAACATCTGCAACGCGCTTCGTCAATATCATAATAATAGTATTTACATACATATGTCGGAGAGGAGAAAGTTGTATGGAGGGCCATCTATTACATTCATCGGGACATCGGTCGTATCTTGCTTTACTATTATTCTACAAAATATGTCATCATTGAAATATCAGCGAACGCTGGCTTACTGCCTGGGCAAAGTCGGGAACTCGTTAGTTCCGCCGTGCGCTAACAGAGGGCTATAACGGGTATTATTTGAATTAGAGCCAGCACAATAGACGGTTGGATTGAATGTCATTGGAGAAAAATGCTTGACATGAGGTGGACGCTCTCCTGGATGGAGAATTTATCGTCGTGAGAAAGGTCTGACGGAAAACGAGTTGCTGAAATTGCCAGTTCCCTGTAATTCACATGACCTTTGTAACAATGCTGTAATGAAGCCAGAAGTACAGTTTGTAAACATATTGCCATCGTGTTTTATCAATGCCCGAGATCCCAAGATACGCCCACACCTCGACATACATATATCTGTAGATAATACGCTCGACTACACACGCGTAATGCTTAGAAAAAAACATAAAAACAAAATCGTAACGCGTCCTTATTGGCCATTTCCACCTCTGGGGATAACAATAACATATGCCCACTGTAATTTGAAGAGAGCCGTCAATTTCTCCAACATTTTTTTTTCTCTACATTTCATTTATTTATCTCTACATTTCAGTGCCTCGTAATAAGAATTCGGGGGGTCCAGTATTCAAACAACGAAGCCCTGAGGAACAACTTAAAAATATTGAAATCAATACATCCTTTGGTTTGTTTCGGTAAAAAGAAGTTTACATAAAGATAGAAAGTAGGAACGCATAGGTTGCAACTCGTATTTCCAAAAACTATCTTCTATCCTTTCTCGAAAATTTTCGTTGTATGATGTTCGCTTACCGTCAGACGGACCGTACACTTGTTAGCCACCGACGTGTTAAATTAAAATTAATTCAAAGAACTAACCTGCATTTATCATTTTATTATTATTACGTTGACATGTCAAATTACATTTTTACCAATAAATTATTGTATTGTATCTAACTTTTACGAATACTTTATTAGGTGGCTTGCCGATGGGAAGATCAGCTTGAGCCAAATGGTGAATAACTATTTCACAATTTCGTAACCTGTTGCTCTCTTTATCGGTCGCGGCTATAATCTTTGGGAAGGTCGATCAAGATAACTCCTTTATAAATTGTTTCTGACATGATTCGGCATGTAATTCTATTATAATTGTTTACCATAAGGGAACTTGTTTTCTTTTCTATAAAATGTCTAAGATAGAAACGAAATGAAATCGTGACATGTTTTTACACTTAAACAATGGCTAACTTAGGGCCTAAGATTAATAAATTATATGTTACGTTGCACATACAATAGTGAACCATGCTGTATATATTCGTAAATATTTACTGTTCAAAAGACATAAATAATTTTATCTACACCGATATCATAAATCCTCTATAATGTGTTCGCAAACCATAAATAGTGACCACCATTATTGCAACCAGTAACATAACATCAGCGTTTTAACAAGTGTTTTTGTGAAATAAATCATTTATCATTATCATCTGTGCCAGTGTTATTATAATGTATGAAAAATCATAATAACATCCATATTTATGTTATTATGGAAATCTAGTTAGTCATGATTTAAAATCTAGTCGGCCATGGCGGTGCTATGGCGGTTTTTCTGATGGTTCCCGAACACATCATTGAGGATTTATAATATATATATGTGGGTAGATAAAGTAGTGTGTGTAACTGTACATAAGTAGGCATTAAAACACTCGTCTGATCCTATTATGAAACTCGCTTTCATAAACCAAAACTAGTATTTGATGCCCTTCATTATGTGCAGTCACATAAGCTACTTATATCTACATTCACTCTAAATATAAAATACTCACATAGAAATGTGAAATATTCCCAAAACTAAGATACCTCTTCACTCTATAACTTCTTTCACTGTTTGCGTCACCACCTTCAATCAAAACAAATGCTACTAACACAACACACGACAATACAACAATTTGATACATCCTATCCATATCCTGTCTTGTTCTGTTCTCTATACTTAATCAACTGTCTCAGTTAGGAACAATGAGTCTCCGTTTAATAGTTGATAAAATGTAAAGCAAACTGGCCCGAAATGTTGCGACATTAGGTGTAACATAACGGATGCTTATACTGGAGTTGCAAAGGGTATTGGCTCTAGGTCGCGAGTATTATCAATAAAATTTTAAATTCTTAAGCGTGAAATTAACATGATTAATCTTGATGAAAATATGATTATCTTACACAAAAAGCTATTAGTAAACAAAAAAATCATAGTTACTATTTATAACTACTGAGAAATACATGATTATTAAAACGTTAAAAATAAATGTTTGTTTTTGAAGCTATAGCTTAAACAGATAAAAACATCATAGTTACCATCTTGGCTTGTCTAGATATTAAAATCGGATAAAAACTGTGAAAAAAAACGTAGGTATATGCGAATTTGATTTCATTTTAATTTTGCTATTAAGTGATCGCATTTGAATGAACCTAAAAGTTATACTAAGAAGGTATTTGGTTACCTTTTTTACTTTTAGGAAAAAGTTAGGTAGTGTACGTTAACTCGTGTTTTTTTTTAATACGGTTGTGATCGCGGATTTATTACTTAATATATTACATTAATATTTGATACTGAATAGTAAAATCCGATAAAATAATAAAAACAACGAGTTTACGAATTATGTCCAGGGTAAGCTAATTTGATTGGTCTAGTATCCCACAGCAATTTTACTAAGAATTAATTCGTGCAATATTGTAAATGAGTGAATCAACTGTCACTAGTTGCCAGGGTTACGTCTCATGGGTCACTTTTTAAAACTGCAATTTTATGGGTCTTTTTGTTACGTTCAACGCCCTTTTGCATTGCACATCTTTTAAAGTTTAAAGTCCATATTTTAAAATAAAAATCTAAGAAACTCTGTCATATTGTCTGCTGGCCAACGGGACAGAATAACAACTAGAATTAGTTGATTGAACCAAATCTATTCATCATCATCATCATTAAGCAACTCACGAATACAGTGGTGGAGCCAATAGTTAAAAACAAGACCGGTGATTTGTCAGACCCGAGTAACTACAGGCCCATCTCTCTGGCAACTATACTTGCTAAAGTGCTTGACAGCTTGCTTAATGGACAACTTTGCAAACACATCAAACTTCAGGACACTCAATTTGGCTTCAGGCCGGGGTTGTCAACAGAATGCGCGATTTTGTGCCTTAAACGAGCTGTCAGATATTACAAGGACAGAAACACGTCCATTTATGCGTGTTTTCTCGACTTGTCAAAAGCATTTGACGTGGTTGTGTACGACAAGCTGTGGGGTAAACTAGTCATGGCGGGAGTACCAAATCAATACATTGCGTTGCTTAAGCATTGGAACAGCAGCCAGGTAAACCGGGTGAGATGGGGGGGAGAGGAATCGGTCGAGTACAGGCTACAGTGCGGAGTGAGACAGGGAGGGCTGACATCGCCTATCTTGTTCAATATTTATATTAACGAGTTGATTGAGCGGCTCAGCAGTGCACATGTCGGTTGCCATATAGGCGGGGTGTGTTTTAATAATATAAGTTACGCGGACGACATGGCACTGCTGGGACCCTCAGTTGACTCGGTGAGGAAGCTAATCAACATCTGTGAGGGGTATGCCGAGCAGCATGGTCTTAAATACAACACTTCGAAAAGTGAACTGCTAGTTTTCAAAGCACGTAAGTATAATCCGACTACGGAACCTAAGATCATGCTGTGCCCCCGCACACCACTAAAAGTAGTCGATCGTTTTAAGTATCTGGGACACATGCTCTCAGAAGACTTAAATGATGACCTTGACTTGGAAAGGGAAAGAAGGGCAATGGCAGTTCGAGGTAATATGCTCGCCCGCAGGTTTGCACGGTGTAACGAATCAGTTAAATTGACGCTCTTTAGAGCTTACTGTCAGACATTCTACACATGCAGCCTGTGGGTGAGGTTTACACAAAGGGCCTGTAATGCGTTACGCATACAATATAATAACATCTTGAGGATGCTGTTGCGGCTGCCGAAATACTGCAGTGCATCTGGCATGTTCGCGGGAGCGCGACTCGATGACTTTTTTGCCATTAGGAGAAAAAGAGTCGCCTCCATGCTAAGGCGAGTGCGCAGCAGCAGCAACGGTCTTCTCGGGGCGTTGGCTGAAAGACTCGACTGCCCGATGATGAAGTTTTGGGTTTAGGTGGCTATAGGGAGAGTTAAGTAGCCTTGGTGTTCTCTTCACTCTCTCAATAGCCAACTCTTTAGAAAACCTAAGAATTTTATGTATTTTTTAAAGCTTTTATTTCTTACTTTATTTTATTTTTTGTTCCCAATACTAACATAACACGTAAGATTTTACTAACAAAACTATGGATCTGTATGGTCTGAAATAAAAGTTTTTTATTTTTTTTATATTATCATCATATCAGCCGAAAGACGTCCACTGCTGGACATTGAACTCCCCAAAACTGCGCCACCCAAAAAAAAAAAAAAACGAAAGGCGTTAGTGGCCTTTCATAACTAACGCCGTACTATACCTATTTTTCTATTCGTTACGTTGTATGGTTGCGTGGTATACATATTAAAATATTTAAAAATAAAGCAACAAGATTTTTTGTACTCGACGATTAAAATATGTGTATTAAGATTTCATAGAGAATACTGCAACGTCACTCTTTTCATCGTTGAATAGTCTGTTACTTCCGAAACAAGCGAAATAACTGTTTCGATACGCTCTAGACAACCGAAAAAAATTTGAAAATAGAACTAAAATAAATTCGACCAATTACGTGGCTGCTTTACCGAACTGTAATGAATTGGACCAGTAGAATCGCTTTGATTATTGAGTTTGCTCGTTGATGTCGTACGCTCGTTGATGTCTTTTAAGATATCAACGAGCGTACGAGCGAAAGGCTGCATTTCGTTTCAACAGTATCCAGTTTGTTTAATTAGTTCAGTTGACTCGTAGAAAATTAATTTTAATGAACTCGTACAAAAAGTATTGTTCACAATAGTGTTATAATCAAGCTTTTTAATCTCGTACCTTTCTTAGGCCACTCAGCAAGCTTCGTGGCCTAAACACGGTACTCGACTAAAAAGCACTCTATTATGACACGATTGTGAAATAGTAGTTTATGCAATCGTTATATAATGTATGCTTTTTAAGTCGAGTACCACGTTTAGGCCACGAAGCTTGCTGAGTGGCCTAATTAAAGTACGAGACTTAAAAAGCTAATTATATAACTATTGTATACAATACTTTTTCTACGAGTCAACGGAAATAATAATTTATTAAACAAACTTGGTATCTATTAAAAATCGCCCTGCTGAAATGAAGCGCAGCAGCTTAGTATTTCTGTGCGTTGATGTCTTCACAGTTATCTTATACAGCTCCTGGATTCATAAGATGACTGCTGGCGGTTATCTTATGGAACCACGAGCTGCGTGACGAGCTCGTGGAGCTCCAGGATTAAAAAGTATGTGATCTTAGTTTCGTGTACGAAATCCTAATTCAAAGATTAAAGTCGACGAGTAGAAAAAATACTATTGCATTACTGTGGGTTGCAGCAAAGCCAATGAAATGTGGCCTGGCGGTCTTGGTGTATTCAATTCGTCCAAATTGTGAGATTTATTATTTTAGAGAGAAATATTGAAATGATGTAGGTATGAAGAATATACATTTATTGCTCTTTATTTATTGTTTCGTGGTTCCAGAAATAAATGGACAATATATTTTTATTTTATTTATAGTTGTTGACAGCTTCACTATCGCCCACGCGGCAAGTGAGCCAATTCATTTTCACCGTTCGTACACAGCCTTAACGTTCCGTTTGGCTTGCGCTGGAGTCGACGACGTCAGAGGGCCATAAATCATATTTTTTTGCTAAGAAAATAGCTGCTTTTGTAAAGATCAAAGGAGTGTGCCATCTGGACTTGTACTATTACTTGTCTGTGATCAGGGTTGAAAACGAACAGTTTTAAAATTTCGTTCTTGACATCAAATGCACGTTCACATTTTTAAGCGGACCGAGCGAAAAGTTGTCACGTCCGAACATCTTTGGCCAAGCTACCGACATACCATTCACGGAGACAAATGTTTTCTGGGAGAGGCACAAAGATTATAGAATGTGGGAAAATAAGGTGCTCCCTTTGACCAGTTTAGGTATAGAACTTCCTGAAATGGGAAACAATAATATTACATTTTCGGATGAGTGCATCTTGACTATCAGAGCGTTAACACACTACGACTTTTTGCAGCGGTACAACTGCAACATAGTATCGATACCTAATCGACTCTCATCTCTCGTATGGTTCAAGAATTAAGCAGGTTATTTAGGGGGCAGGGGGGGGGGGGGGGACAGTGGATCACGGGGTACAGTGAACAAAACTATCTAGTGCCATCGTTTACGCACACATTCAAACGCCGACGCGTGTTTGTAATCTCGTCTCGACAGGCCCCGCACTACGCCAGTCGCCCGCGAGCTCAGATACAAGGAGGGTGTGTTATCGCTGCCGGTCGAACAACACAGTACGTAAAATTTATTTTTCATCACACTTGCTCATAAATGGTGTTATTCCTTGCCCGTATACAGAAAGACAATGGCCTAAATTGTTCCCGCGGGAAATAATGGCCCATGGGAAGTAATGAGTTTGTGTGTGATCTGATTGGTTAAAAGCAAATCAAACAAATTGGTTGGCAAATCTAGTTTGCCGCGCGTCACAAGAATTCTTCTCTGTGATTGGTTGAAAGAAATCTAGCAGGCCGTGGGGCGCCACGCCCCGCCCCCTCGCCCTCCACTCGCAAATCTGTATGTGAAGTTGTCAATTTCGTTAATTTTTGATTGGTGCGGTTGTATGAAACTTAGATTTTTATATCTTTTGTAGTTATTTATTTCCTCGCAAATGTGATGAAAAACATTGTGTATAACACGGGCGTAAGAATATTGCAAACTCGAGTCATCAAACGCCCTCCGCCTTACGGCGTCGGGCTCCTGATAGACTCTCGTTTGCAATATTCCTCATACGCCCCTTGTTAAGCAATGTACTATTACATATTTATTCAAAATGTTTGTAAGCAAATTCACGCGTGTTATTGAATGTGTTTTGTTTTATTTTGTGATCGCAAATTGTGTTGATTGGTGTTTTGAGTGTATATATATACCTATTTAATATTTTTGGTGAATTATTCTTACTGTAACGGTTTTTGGGGAACAATGGGCCATCTCCTTGTGGGGAGCAGTGGATATAGGTCCAGTGTTCCCCTTGAGTGTCCAATGTACCCCTTGACAATTTATTGTTCGGAAACTAAATTATAAACTTGTTTTTAGGTATCATCATGCCCAGAACACACGTGAGAAAGACAGCCATTGGTCTCCACACTGAAGAGCAAATGCAGAATGCTATAAACCTAACCAACCAAGGCAACAAAAAAAGGAACGTGGCCAGATTAACTGGCATACCATATTCAACCTTACATCGGTATTTTAAAAAAGCTACTGAGGTGCCTAAAGAAAGGATGAGATTCACTCCCAATTATGCTGTGAATGAAGTTTTTTCAGCCAAACAGGAACTGACGTTAGTGGAATGAAAGGACAATTTATACTAGTAATTTTCCGATTGAATAAAAATAAGGAAGTCTTTTACGTTGGAAAAGTAAGTAACTGATAAAAAAGAGACTGAAGTTAATTTTTTACGAGAATGCGCTAAACAAATGAATACATTTCGAATGCCAAATATACCTGACTTGGCAGTTGTAGCGATAAGTGATATAAATAAAACCGGCCAAGTGCGAGTCGGACTCGCGCACGAAGGGTCCCGTACCATTATCAATAAAAATATTTATTTTATTTAGCTTTTAATATTTGTTGTTATAGCGGCAACAGAAATATATAATCTGTGAAAATTTCAACTCTCTAGCTATCACGGTTCTTGAGATACAGCCTGGTGACAGACAGACGGACAAACGGACGGACGGACGGACAGCGAAGTCTTAGTAATAGGGTCCCGTTTTACTCTTTGAGTACGGAACCCTAATAAAAATGATACTCGCTCAGCCATCCTTTTCGCGGCAAACGAAAAGACAGCAATTTATATGACGCAGAAGTCCAAACTCGGGGTTTGCCAGCGAGCTATGGAGCGCAGCATATTAGGTGTAAAGCTAATGGACCACATCCGGAACACCACGCTGCGCTCCAAAACGCAAATAGAAGATGTAGCTCGGAAGGCAGCCAAGTTAAAGTGGGACTGGGCTGGTCACGTCTACCGCATGCCGAATGAGCTGTGGGCCAAAGGGACCACGGAGTGGAAGCCCCAACACTCAAAACGGAGACGCGGTAGACCTCGTCGGCGATGGCGGGATAAATTGAACTCCTTTATAAAAGACTGGCCAGTTATTGCTCAAGACCGTGATGACTGGAAGAGGAGAGGGGAGGCCTTTGCTCAGCAGTGTGACATAACGGGCTCGATATAATAATAATAATAAAAATTTCATTACGACTTGAAGGCCTCCACACACCGGTCGCGTGCGCGGGTCGGGCGCGGGCCCGCGCAAGTTGTAAAACATTGAAACTGCACTTCAAACACACATCGAACGTGAGGCCTTTAGTCGTATTGGTATACGTTAAAGTCTAGGAATCTAAGGTACCTACCTACCTACATTTAATACCTAGACTGTAGTGATATCATTATTGTTAATACGTAAGGCTTGATTGGTAAAGTCGTTTGTAATAATTTTTAATAATTGATTTGTAACCCTTGGTAACTGGCTACTTAGCCTAGACTGATTATGTAAACCTAGGAAACTGGCTACCTCACCTAGACTGATTATACTATATTTGTATGATTATTTATAAACGATTGAAATTAAAAACTGCCTATAAGGCTGCTTGATTGCTGTGATTTTATGTTGTAGGAAGAAATGAGTGCCCATATTATAGATTGTAATGAGTAATGTTAAAATTAACGTTAAGTATTTTTTTTGATGATATAAAGCATTGTCTTTAAGTTTTCTTTTTTGAATTTATATTTTCTATATATTATTATATCTTTTGTTGATTTATGACGGTATTTTATGTAACTTAATACATATGATCCCTTGTTCCCCCTATGGTCCATAGTTCCCAATGCGCTGATTAAAGGTTCACCTAGCATGGGGAACAGTGGACCAATTTCCATATTTTAAAGTCACTCTGTTGCCTAAAGTTCGGGTTAAAGAAATTTATTGCCTCAAAAGAAATTTACATTTCACTTAATGAGAGCTTATAGTTATTAACAAATTAATTCTATTCCAGCGAGCGTGTTTGTTTACATAAATTAATATCATTTAAACCTAAGACTAAATAAACAAATACTTTAACTTAACTTACTACACATAACATTCTTAGTAAAAAAAAAACACATAAAAAATTACGGGTAGAAACATAAATGAGCGCTTGATTTGTTAATGGCATGCATTTAGCAACAATGTAATGCTCGACTCAGGGCCAGTTCCAGTTGTGTGCCGTCTATAGTGCATTTTATTTATGCCTTAATAACCCCTTATTAATATGAGTAAAAGAAAACGGACATAAAGTGTGTATCTGCTGGGCTATGTGCCTCAAAACAAAAACTGATCCACTGTCCCCCCTCTACCCCGCTACCTACGGTTTAAACTTGAACTTTTGAAGGCAGCTCCTTCAAAACAAGAGGAACTTCAGAAATATCATTAAATTATAGCATCCATAAGGACAAAACGGCATATTGTCAGAAAATTGCACAAACTCTACTTGAATAAACTATCATTTATGATTCAAAATAAAATACCAGAATGCAGAATAATTGCATTATTCAGTAACAACTGATGTAGCCCGTTTCTGGACTCCGTAAAATGGAATTCACAATTTGATCGAATTTAACGGTAATTTACAATTCGTTCCACTGATTGTAATTTTTAATGATTTCTCGTGCATGCTGCTATTTGGCGAGTGTTTATTTTAATCATGTTGGAATATTTTAATAAGTGGTCGGTATTATTGCTGGTTTACGCTTTTCGATGATTCAATGACACCTTCATTTTCTTGGGAGAAGTACGACACATCGGAAAGTCTTGCTCCTTTGAAGTAAAGTAACCCAACTCAAGAAGCTCCTTAAAGACCGCAGCGCAGCTCTATAAGCTTAAGATAAGATAAGTTAAAGACCGCAGCGCAGCCATAATAAACACCTGTTCTTGCTACAGGGACTACCAATAACAGGAACACAAACACCAAATACCTACAGAGGTATGTGGTGTTGTGTTTATTGTGATAAGCAAGGTCGCCAGAGCTTCCAAGGATGCACTGTGTTTGTCTCATTACTGAATAAGGGGCTAACCTTTATACTGTCATACGAGTCCTCTGTAATAACAGGCATTCATATGCAGTGTCCGCTGACTATCAAGCGGATTGTGAGATTACTTGCCATCGTCATGGCCAAAAACTAAGGAAACCGGTTAATTTAGGTGAATTTACAGATTTCATAAATTGATCGTGTTCTACAGAACAGTTACAAAAAAAATACAAAATAGTTTATTTCACAAAAACAAATTATATAACATTAAATCGAGGCTGTCCATCAGTGACCAAACTAGGCTGAGCCTGTATCTTGGCCTACTGCGAATGCGGTTAACAGATCGTACTTGAATTAAAATATGATTATAGAATTACATCTAGCGTATGACAAATGAAGAGAACTAATTACAGTATGTGTGAATGTATGTGTGTATGTTTGTGCGTGCGTGTGTGTGTGTGTGCGTGTGTGTGTGTGTGCGTGCGTGTGTGTGTGCGTGTGTGTGTGTGTGTGTGTCAGTGTGTATTTGTGTGTGGTTGTGTGCGTATGTGCTGTGCGTGAGCCCCCATTTGTAAATCAGTTCTAGAGTTAATATTACTTTATCTTGCGCTTTGAATGATTTCTTCTGTCTCATAGTAAGATATCGTGAATAACCATTGTTTCATTATTCTCCTAGCTCTGAGAACTGGCTGATGAAAACTGACATTTGTAAATCAGTTCTAGGGTTAATATTACTTTATCTTGCGCTTTGAATGATTTTTTCTGTCTCATAGTAAGATAACGTGAATAACCACTGTTTCATTATTCTCCTAGCTCTGAGGACTGGCTGGTTGAGAATTAAACCGAAATTAAAAAGTACTTACCAGTATATTTGAAACTGGTTCCGAGCCTTGTTACACACATTAATTAATTAAATTACATTTCGGTATCTTTTCATTCTAAATCTCTGCAAAATGAAGCCGTCTCACAAGTTCACGGATCATTTGTAACGTGGCTTGACGGGCCTTCAATAATATAGCTGAAATCTTAAACTAGGAGTTTTTAAATAAAGCTATAGGTAATTAGGTACACAAGTTACGTTGAACTAGGTTTTACACTGAGTTTATTTCTGTAGGTACCTAAGTACGTCGCTTCTCAGTGCATACTATTTCTTAAGTCCTCACTGTTCAGCAAAGTCTATTTACTTCTGTCAGTACCGTAGGCTGAGTATCCGTAGCTCAACCGTCGGATGTAATTTTTTTTGAACGTTTTGTGCCAAACTCGGTTGAACTGGAATAAGAGCTAACTATTGAACACAGGTTCAATATACACAATAATCTTGGAGTAGACTCTCTAAAGTACCTACTCAAAAAATAAACAAATATGTACTTAGTCTAAGTTAATTCTGCAGCATTAATTAGCGCAATAGTGCGCAAGGAACGCAGACGCAATGGACTTGAAACCCAGAGACAACGAGTTAATTTTTTGGTCTGCTACGTTAAAATGTTTCTTTATATGCTTTGATCTTTGTATCATTGGTAGAATAAAATTGGCGTGTTTTCCACATTAAAAAACATAACAATGTATCAATAAAGCTTATTTATCTAAGTTTTATTGATAATGATAGCCAAACACCCTAAGCAGAAAATATATCCGCCCGGGTCTCCGTAGTAAATCGGCTGGATCGTTTGCGATTGCCCAGGTCCTCAGGGCACCATTCATTCTCCACGAGGCGTCTCTTACAATGTTACACTGCACAACTACGTAGGTTAACTTGAATCGAATAATTGTTTATCACCCACAGTGTATTTATAATGCTATGTATGTATTCAACGAAGATGATTTTCTCAAACATGCAATGAAATATTGACGTTGTGTTCTTTATAATAGAGTGTGAAGTATCACGTATCGGGCATGGCATGACGAGAGTTCTGTAGTTGAATTTTATACAAAATTGGAGATATAAGCCTGAAAAGCAACCTTCTTTTGTTTCAATATCACTTCCTGACACGACGTCATGAAGTCCAGCCTTTGAATATAGGTTGGAGTTTTTTTATTTATCCATAGACTTTACTGCCATAGTAATAAGGTATACATACATCATTTTGTAACATTAAAAAACATACATCTCTTTGTAGTCGACTGTACATACCTTTTTTTTTTTTTTTTTTTTTTTTTTTTTTACGTTGGGGGAATGCATTGATGCACCGTCCGCCCAGTCGGAGGGGGACCGGACGGGTGTGTGGGACTCCTGGACAGAAGGTCCAGACTACCCACTAAACCCCCAACGATTGTCCAGCCATTTTCGCTTACAAGGAGGGTCAAAGGTTCGCTTACGCATGCAACTGTGACCCTCGCGAGTAGCCTGCTTTACAGGCCTGGCCAGGGAGAGCGCCCCGGGACAATTTCGAAGCGTTTCAGACCCTTTTGGTTAGCTAGGGTCCCCTAACCCTGCAACTTGGTCCACTACGGCGGGGGAGCAAGTGCGCATAACGCCGACGTGCGCGCCCCGCTCTACGTCTGCGGATATGGGGAGCGGAAGGGTCGTCCTCCCGCGCTCTTTCCGCAGCCTCCTTCTGCGCCATTATAGAATTGCAGAAGGAGGCCATTGCTTCCCATGACCTCTCGCTGTCAAGCATCTTAGATACAATGGTTGGCAGCGAGAGGTCCCCACCCAATACATCGGACAAATTATGCCGCTGCGGCCCCCACGCCGAGCATACCTCCACTGTGTGGCGCACATCGTCTACTGCTGCGCCACACCCGTGGCAGCGGGGGCTTTCTTCTCGTCCGGCAACTCGGTGCAGGTACTCTCCAAAGCAACCGTGGCCTGTGAGGACCTGCACCACTACCTCGACGTGAAAAGGGATTGCCAGCTTCGTATCCGGTACGACTTAGCCGGCTATCCCTATTTTCCCGGCCTCTGCAGTATTGTTCCATTAATGTGAAATTTTCACGTAACACGAGAATAATTTTAACGGTTCTTGTTAAAACTTATTATCTTGTTCACACGCCGGTCGAGGTCACATATCACTCCAATTTGTTTAAGGTACGCTATTATACTCCTAATTGGTTGAAATTTTGAATCCTAGAATGGCGTAGGTACTTTGTTTTGTATTACTCCGGTTCATGGACGCAGTTTCCGACGCCAATCGCTTTGAAGAAGGCTGATTTTTAGGGTAAAAAGAACATCTTGTTTTCAATCCAGGCTATTCAATTAGTAGTGAGTATTACTTAAGTGTATGTAATTCTTGTTGATGAATGACTGTTTGTAGCAATATAAAGAGCAAACAATTAATAAATTAGTAGTAAGTAAATATTATCGTCGTTATCGACTGCACATTTACTTGAAACTAAAACTCCATGGGACGACTCCTTGTCCAAGAAGGGAATGCGGTCACGCTGTCGTTCTCATACGCACAGATTTGATAAACTCTGCGATACAAACAACCATAGTAACATAGTTTAACGGCCTCCGTAGCCCAGTGGGTAGTGACTCTGCCTACGAAGCTGGAGGTCCCGGGTTCGAATCCCGGTCAGGGCATTTATTTGTGTATTATTTATCACGAATATTTGTTCCTGAGTTATGGATGTTATATATGTATGTATATAATTATCTATATGTATGTATCTATTATATATATCATCGCCTAATACCCACAACACAAGCCTTACTGAGCTTACCGTGGGTCTATTAGGTTGATTTGTGTAAGATTGTCCCGTAATATTTATTTATTTATTTATTTATAGTCCAATGTTTCGTGACGCTGAAGACAAGTTGGCCTCGACCAGTCTGCCAAGAGTGAACGACTGCAGATAGAGATTATTTATAGCTATTTAATCATTTATTTATTTATCGTATGGCAAATCATTGTATAAGAACCGTGAGATCTTCGAAAAGACGGTACGGTTGCCAGGTTGTTGCACTTTTAGCACCGCCCAGGGGTCACGTGTAAAGATGAAAAGTAGGGAGTAGACGCGAGTTCTCATCAGCCGACGTCATACTACTTATTAGTACGGTGGTTTCCCCGTTTTCCGTCTGTACTCGTTCCGTCGTAAAATGGCCAGTTTCCCGCCCACTGGCTACCCTATCAGAAGCCCATACTGATTATGAATCTTCGGTCCTCTTCCAGTACTCGCTAGCACTAGAAGAGGATCGAAGTTTCATTCATCCATCCGCTGTGCAGACCCCCAGAACTGACTGATGACCTGGTAAAGGTCGCAGGAGTTAGCTGGATGCGGGTGGCGCAGGACCGATCACTTTGGCACCCTTCGGGGTAGGTCTATGCCCAGCAGTGGGTGTCTTTTGGCTAATAATAAGATGATG
Organism: Epinotia brunnichana; assembly: GCA_963854355.1. NCBI lineage: Eukaryota > Metazoa > Arthropoda > Insecta > Lepidoptera > Tortricidae > Epinotia > Epinotia brunnichana. The sequence continues at coordinate 25,450,364 of OY977951.1, read as the reverse complement.
ATGATGATCCGCTGTCAAACAACGGGGAATGCCTATTTGATGCCTTTGATGGCAGAATTATCTCGCCATGTCACATGGTTGTCGTCGGATGTTTTGTGGTATTAATAAAGGCGGGCCTGGCCCCTAAAAACTCCTTCGTCCTGATAATCTTATCGCTGCTGGTTGGGGACTGCTTATTCATTATATACGTAGTTTGCCCACTACATCGCTGGTGGCCATAACACTCACTATTCACCACCTGTGACCCCGTTGACTAAATAAAACAACAATTAACGCATTGTGCGTAGTCGGTGTTAAAATTTATAACAAACTGAGCATGGAAGTCAAGGAGGTTCCTTTTTATGAGCTGTATGTTAAAAGATTGAAGCAGTTTTTAATGGATGGAATTTTTACAGTGTGGACGAATTTTGTAACTATATGAAACTAGCTGTTGCCCGCGACTTCGTCCGCGTAGAACATGTTATCGTCTAAATGTTTGTTTAAGGAATGAATTATAAAAAAAACATTGAAATTAGTTTTGTTGTCTTTTAGTAAACAGTCTAAAACCGAAGTTACAAATCTCTTACCTTCAAAATGTCTTGCTCTCTATACAAACTTAGAACCGTCTTTCAACCCTCATAGTATAAGTCTGAAACCGTAGTTACAATTTTTTTACTTTAATAATGTCTTGCTCTCTACATAAACTTCGAACCCCCTTTTAACCTTCTTAGGCGATAAATTAACACTTAATAGGACAGAGCATATTTTTTTTGGAAATTAAAATTTGAGTTCGATTTATGGGTAAGTTGGGTATCTTGATCCAGAAAAAATACGTGAAAAGTGGGGTGGGGTAAGTGGAAGGGGGTGATTTCTGGTGGGAAATTATTTCCCCTTGTTCGATGATCGTATTGAAAAAATCGGTCCGACCGTTGAGGTAATCTTTATTATTGTCTTAATTTTATGACTTTTTTATGAGTTTTCTTTGTTTCTTGTTATTTTCTAATACAATCTTAAAAATAAAACGGGGAAATTCAAAAAAAAACTAACTTTTAATCATATAAATATATAAACAAAACGTAAAATTTCGTAACGTCATCTTATAATTGGAAAAGTAATTACAAAGCCTCATTTTTATTTGTGTTTATCACAAAATTACTAAAAAAACTAATATTATACATCAGTTTAATATTAATACACCATTTTACAAGTCAAGCACCTGTTTCACACTTATAATTTACTTTAAAAACAAAGTTTTAACCGACGAAAAATCAATCATCCCCTATTTGCCTACCCTTAAGGTTGGTTTTTTTTTTCAAATGTAGATGGGACCAAATTCGGGGTATACCCTTTCCAATAAAAAAAAAATTATCAAAATCGAACAATTCTGTAAAAAGTTATGCGTAATCATACATAAAAAATAAAAAAATATATACGCGTCGACTTGAGAACCTCCTTCGTTTTTTTCGTGGGTTGAAAATACGTAAAAAAGTAATGGTTGTGTACTAAACTCAAACAAATAATATCAAAGACTATTTATTATATAGAAACGGGTTTCAAAACTCGTCATTACGTTGTATATCTTACTATATATATTTATAAGAAATTTACGTCGTGATTTTTTTAAGTTCGTGAGCGAACAAAGGGAATTATTTTCCCACTTGGACCCTCCAACTTCAAAGGACATTTAGCCGGACAAAACAATGGTTTCAGTACTTTCAGTAATTTCTATGCTAAATAATAAATAATACAGTGAATTATACGTAACTGCCATTAACACCCTCTTACCTAATTTTTTTTATGGATCCGGACACTAATCGGCGAAAAACACTGTTGTTTACGATTTTTTCACAACTTTTGACTTTGACATTGACGTGTGTTGACAGATGAAGTCTGAGCGAAAAGTATTGCCAGTAAAATACGTATAATACTTACTAAGAAGTGTAAAACTGTATCGTAGGTTTCATTAAGAGTTGCCGTATACAAAATACATAAAATGTTATACCAACAGACGAAGTGGGAAATAATATCCCCTTGTACTAATAAGGGTTAAAAAAACGCTGAAATAAGTTTTGTGATCTTTTAGCAAACAGTCTACAACCGAAGTTACAAACCCTTACATTAAAAATTACTTGCTCTCCATACAAACTTGGAATCCCCTTTAGAGGTCGAATTAAAAAAAACGCTGAAATAAGTTTTGTAGTCTTTTAAGAAACGGGCTAGGATCGAAGTTACAAATCTCATACTTTAAAATTTTCTGACTCTCTATACCAACTTTGAACCCCCTATTAACGCTTCTCAAGGAAAAATTAAGAAGAAGAGTTTATTTTGTTGTAATTAGCATATTTTCTCCAAACTATCAAGTATCTAAGCTCAATAAAAGTGTTTCCTATACGAATCTTGCACCCTTTTTAACCCCTTAAGGGGTGGAATTTTCTAAAATGCTGAAAGTACTTTATTTGTAAGCTTTCTACAAAGTTTTAAGCTTCTATCTCAAAAAAGAGTTTCCCTCATACAAACTTTGCAACCCTTAGTAACCCCCTCAGGGGTGGAATTTATCAACACGCTGAAAGTACTTTATTTATATTCTAATAAGTAAGCTATCTACAAAGTTTACAAACGCTGAAAATTTTTTTTTGTATTTCAATTAGTAGGTAATCTTTCTCCAAACATTTAACTTTGTATCTCAAAAAATAATTTTCCTCATACAAACTTTGCAACCCTATTTAACCCCTTAGGGGTGGAATTTTCCAAAACACTGGAAGTACTTTATTTTTATTCTAATAAGTAAGCTATCTACAAAGTTTAAAGTCTCTTGCTAAAAAAACAACGTTGCCTCCATACAAATGTTGCACTACCTTTTAACCCCCTTAGGAGTGGAATTTTCTAAAACGCTGAATTTTTTTTTTTGTATTTCAATTAGTAGGTAATCTTTCTCCAAACGTTTAACCTTGTATCTCAAAAAATAATTTCCCTCATACAAACTTTGCAACCCTATTTAACCCCTTAGGGGTGGAATTTTCCAAAACGCTGGAAGTACTTTATTTTTATTCTAATAAGTAAGCTTTCTACAAAGTTTTAAGTCTCTAGCTAAAAAAACATGTTACCTCCATACAAATGTTGCACCCCCTTTTAACCCCCTTAGGGGCGGAATTTTCTAAACCGCTGAAAGTATTTTTTTTATTTCAATAAGTCATCTTTCTACAAACTTTTAAGCTTCTATCTCAAAAAAAAGTTTCTCTGGTACAAACTTAGAAACTTTTTAAAAAAAACATGTTTCCTCCATACAAATGTTGCACCCCCTTTTAACTCCCTTAGGAGTGGAGCTTTCTAAAATTGAATTTTTCAAAACGCTGAAGTACTTTAATTATATTCTATTAAGTAAGCTATTTACAAAGTTTTAAGTCTCTTGCTAAAAAAAAACGTTGCCTCCATACAAATGTTGCACCCCCTTTTCACCCCCTTAGGGGTGGAATTTTCTTAAACGCTTTCAGCGCAAGATGACTTATTTCAATAAGTCATATTTCTACAAACTTTTAAGCTTCTATCTCAAAAAATGGTACAAACTTGGAAACTTTTTTTAACCTCCTTATTTTAAGCTTCTATCTCAAAAAAGAGTTTCCCTCATACAAACTTTGCAACCCTATTTAACCCCTTAGGGGTGGAATTTTCCAAAACGCTGGAAGTACTTTATTTTTATTCTAATAAGTAAGCTTTCTAAAAAAGGTTTAAGTCTCTAGCTAAAACAAACATGTTTCCTCAATACAAATGTTGCACCCCCTTTTAACCCCCTTAGGGATGGAATTTTCTAAAACGCTGCATGTTATTTTTTTGTATTTCAATAAGTAATCTTTCTACAAACTTTTAAGCTTCTATCTCAAAAAAGAGTTTTCCTCATACAAAACTGCAACCCTTTTTAGCCCCCTTAGGGGTGGAATTTTCCAAAACGCTGAAAGTACTTTATTTGTATTCTAATAAGTAATCTTTCCACAAAGTTTTAAGACTCTAGCTCAAAAAATAAAGTTTCCTCCATGCAAACTTTGCACCCTTATTTAACCCCTTAGGGGTGGAATTTTCCAAAACGCCGAAAGTACTTTATTTTTATTCCAATAAGTAAGCTTTCTACAATGTTTGAATTCTCTAGCTAAAAAAAAATGTTTCCTCCATACAAATGTTGCACCCCCTTTTAACCCCCTTAGGGGTGGAATTTTCTAAAACGCTGAAAGTAGTTTTTTTGTATTTTATTAAGTAATCTTTCTACAAACTTTTAAGCTTCTATCTCAAAAAAGAGTTTTCCTTATACAAAACTGCAACCCTTTTTAGCCCCCTTGTGGGTGGAATTTTACAAAACGCTGAAAGTACTTTATTTGTATTCTAATAAGTAATCTTTCCACAAAGTTTTAAGACTCTAGCTCAAAAAATAAAGTTTCCTCCATACAAACTTTGCACCCTTATTTAACCCCTTAGGGGTGGAATTTTCCAAAACGCCGAAAGTACTTTATTTTTATTCCAATAAGTAAGCTTTCTACAATGTTTGAATTCTCTAGCTAAAAAAAAAATGTTTACTCTATACAAATGTTGCACCCCCTTTTAACCCCCTTAGGGGTGGAATTTTCTAAAACGCTGAAAGTAGTTTTTTTTGTATTTTAATAAGTAATCTTTCTACAAACTTTTTAGCTTCTATCTCAAAAAAGAGTTTCCCTCATACAAATTTTGCAACCCTTTTTAGCCCCCTTTAGGGGTGGAATTTTCCAAAACGCTGAAAGTACTTTATTTGTATTCTATAAAGTAATCTTTCCACAAAGTTAGAAGACTCCAGCTCAAAAAATAAAGTTTCCTCCATACAAACTTTGCACCCCAATTTAACCCCTTTCGGGGTGGAATTTCCAAAAACCCCTTCTTATCCGTCGCCTACGTTATAAAAGGTAGTATGGGTGTAAAATTCAAGTTTCTAATTCCAGTAGTTTCGGCTGTGCGTTGATGATCTGTCAGGAAGTCTTCTTTTATATATATAGATAAGAAATTTACGTCGTGATTTTTTTAAGTTCGTGAGCGAACAAAGGGAATTATTTTCCCACTTGGACCCTCCAACTTCAAAGGACATTTAGCCGGACAAAACAATGGTTTCAGTACTTTCAGTAATTTCTATGCTAAATAATAAATAATACAGTGAATTATACGTAACTGCCATTAACACCCTCTTACCTAATTTTTTTTATGGATCCGGACACTAATCGGCGAAAAACACTGTTGTTTACGATTTTTTCACAACTTTTGACTTTGACATTGACGTGTGTTGACAGATGAAGTCTGAGCGAAAAGTATTGCCAGTAAAATACGTATAATACTTACTAAGAAGTGTAAAACTGTATCGTAGGTTTCATTAAGAGTTGCCGTATACAAAATACATAAAATGTTATACCAACAGACGAAGTGGGAAATAATATCCCCTTGTACTAATAAGGGTTAAAAAAACGCTGAAATAAGTTTTGTGATCTTTTAGCAAACAGTCTACAACCGAAGTTACAAACCCTTACATTAAAAATTACTTGCTCTCCATACAAACTTGGAATCCCCTTTAGAGGTCGAATTAAAAAAAACGCTGAAATAAGTTTTGTAGTCTTTTAAGAAACGGGCTAGGATCGAAGTTACAAATCTCATACTTTAAAATTTTCTGACTCTCTATACCAACTTTGAACCCCCTATTAACGCTTCTCAAGGAAAAATTAAGAAGAAGAGTTTATTTTGTTGTAATTAGCATATTTTCTCCAAACTATCAAGTATCTAAGCTCAATAAAAGTGTTTCCCATACGAATCTTGCACCCTTTTTAACCCCTTAAGGGGTGGAATTTTCTAAAATGCTGAAAGTACTTTATTTGTAAGCTTTCTACAAAGTTTTAAGCTTCTATCTCAAAAAAGAGTTTCCCTCATACAAACTTTGCAACCCTTAGTAACCCCCTCAGGGGTGGAATTTATCAACACGCTGAAAGTACTTTATTTATATTCTAATAAGTAAGCTATCTACAAAGTTTACAAACGCTGAAAATTTTTTTTTGTATTTCAATTAGTAGGTAATCTTTCTCCAAACATTTAACTTTGTATCTCAAAAAATAATTTTCCTCATACAAACTTTGCAACCCTATTTAACCCCTTAGGGGTGGAATTTTCCAAAACACTGGAAGTACTTTATTTTTATTCTAATAAGTAAGCTATCTACAAAGTTTAAAGTCTCTTGCTAAAAAAACAACGTTGCCTCCATACAAATGTTGCACTACCTTTTAACCCCCTTAGGAGTGGAATTTTCTAAAACGCTGAATTTTTTTTTTTGTATTTCAATTAGTAGGTAATCTTTCTCCAAACGTTTAACCTTGTATCTCAAAAAATAATTTCCCTCATACAAACTTTGCAACCCTATTTAACCCCTTAGGGGTGGAATTTTCCAAAACGCTGGAAGTACTTTATTTTTATTCTAATAAGTAAGCTTTCTACAAAGTTTTAAGTCTCTAGCTAAAAAAACATGTTACCTCCATACAAATGTTGCACCCCCTTTTAACCCCCTTAGGGGCGGAATTTTCTAAACCGCTGAAAGTATTTTTTTTATTTCAATAAGTCATCTTTCTACAAACTTTTAAGCTTCTATCTCAAAAAAAAGTTTCTCTGGTACAAATTTAGAAACTTTTTAAAAAAAACATGTTTCCTCCATACAAATTTTGCACCCCCTTTTAACTCCCTTAGGAGTGGAGCTTTCTAAAATTGAATTTTTCAAAACGCTGAAGTACTTTAATTATATTCTATTAAGTAAGCTATTTACAAAGTTTTAAGTCTCTTGCTAAAAAAAAACGTTGCCTCCATACAAATGTTGCACCCCCTTTTCACCCCCTTAGGGGTGGAATTTTCTTAAACGCTTTCAGCGCAAGATGACTTATTTCAATAAGTCATATTTCTACAAACTTTTAAGCTTCTATCTCAAAAAATGGTACAAACTTGGAAACTTTTTTTAACCTCCTTATTTTAAGCTTCTATCTCAAAAAAGAGTTTCCCTCATACAAACTTTGCAACCCTATTTAACCCCTTAGGGGTGGAATTTTCCAAAACGCTGGAAGTACTTTATTTTTATTCTAATAAGTAAGCTTTCTAAAAAAGGTTTAAGTCTCTAGCTAAAACAAACATGTTTCCTCAATACAAATGTTGCACCCCCTTTTAACCCCCTTAGGGATGGAATTTTCTAAAACGCTGCATGTTATTTTTTTGTATTTCAATAAGTAATCTTTCTACAAACTTTTAAGCTTCTATCTCAAAAAAGAGTTTTCCTCATACAAAACTGCAACCCTTTTTAGCCCCCTTAGGGGTGGAATTTTCCAAAACGCTGAAAGTACTTTATTTGTATTCTAATAAGTAATCTTTCCACAAAGTTTTAAGACTCTAGCTCAAAAAATAAAGTTTCCTCCATGCAAACTTTGCACCCTTATTTAACCCCTTAGGGGTGGAATTTTCCAAAACGCCGAAAGTACTTTATTTTTATTCCAATAAGTAAGCTTTCTACAATGTTTGAATTCTCTAGCTAAAAAAAAATGTTTCCTCCATACAAATGTTGCACCCCCTTTTAACCCCCTTAGGGGTGGAATTTTCTAAAACGCTGAAAGTAGTTTTTTTGTATTTTATTAAGTAATCTTTCTACAAACTTTTAAGCTTCTATCTCAAAAAAGAGTTTTCCTTATACAAAACTGCAACCCTTTTTAGCCCCCTTGTGGGTGGAATTTTACAAAACGCTGAAAGTACTTTATTTGTATTCTAATAAGTAATCTTTCCACAAAGTTTTAAGACTCTAGCTCAAAAAATAAAGTTTCCTCCATACAAACTTTGCACCCTTATTTAACCCCTTAGGGGTGGAATTTTCCAAAACGCCGAAAGTACTTTATTTTTATTCCAATAAGTAAGCTTTCTACAATGTTTGAATTCTCTAGCTAAAAAAAAAATGTTTACTCTATACAAATGTTGCACCCCCTTTTAACCCCCTTAGGGGTGGAATTTTCTAAAACGCTGAAAGTAGTTTTTTTTGTATTTTAATAAGTAATCTTTCTACAAACTTTTTAGCTTCTATCTCAAAAAAGAGTTTCCCTCATACAAATTTTGCAACCCTTTTTAGCCCCCTTTAGGGGTGGAATTTTCCAAAACGCTGAAAGTACTTTATTTGTATTCTATAAAGTAATCTTTCCACAAAGTTAGAAGACTCCAGCTCAAAAAATAAAGTTTCCTCCATACAAACTTTGCACCCCAATTTAACCCCTTTCGGGGTGGAATTTCCAAAAACCCCTTCTTATCCGTCGCCTACGTTATAAAAGGTAGTATGGGTGTAAAATTCAAGTTTCTAGTTCCAGTAGTTTCGGCTGTGCGTTGATGATCTGTCAGGAAGTCTTCTTTTATATATATAGATTAGTATAGAGACTTTTTAATTATTACTATTCTTCTTTGTTATTTTTATTGTAATTATTATTTTTGACTTTTAATTAATGTTTGTGTCATTGTTGTTCTTCTTCTTCTTGTTTGAGTTGTGCTATTCTTATTGCATTAAATTATTTGAATTTTTGAATTGAATTGTAACTAATAGGCAATATACGTACTTATATATAGTCTGAAAAACTGTTGTAAGATAATATCTCACTAACATTTACCCTAAAGACAATGTATTATCGCTTCAGAAATCTATTATCTTCCCAAACGTTCAGAATCATTTCCTTCATGGATCAAATTACCAATTTTATAGCAAATTAACAATAATTGGAAATTAATTGGGTACAAGACCGAGGGCCGAGGGTCGGGGCAGTAACATTTTAAGCGCCCGTGTATTGATTTCAAGTTAAAGGCGCCATAGAACCGTTTACCATCATTGCGTGTGAGTGTAGGTGCACATAGCCTGGCTGTACCTGCACGATCGTAGCTAAGCAACACCGTTCGCATTGAGTCACTAACAGAGCGCCCCCGTTCCCGTAGGTCCATCGGAAGGTTAGTTATTGATCCTGGTTATTGGTTATAATAGCTTGAGAATTTCCACAGAATATATATAATTCATAATGGGAAACTTGAAATAACTCCAAACCCAACGTGAGTTAAGATTTTAGTTTCAATAAAGTATATAGACGTTCTTTCATGTGAGTATTTTAATGAGATCGAGGTTTCACAAATCCGTGTAAGGTGACACTTCCAGCAAAGAGAATGGGCATCTAGAAATTGACAGTTGGCAGTCTTCTTCCGTCACGCTATGCCATTTGTCAGTCGCCGATGACTGCTTCCTGTAAAAAATATTGAGTTTATTGTAATTGACAAACTTACCTAAGGTCACTCCCGCACACAAAGTACTTTGTTATATACTGAAATAGAGAACAATCTCTGGGCCTAAAAACGGTAACCCTGTAATTGATGCGCCATCTAGAATCGTTAGTTGAAATACTCCACTTCCTTGTTAAAACATACAAAAAGTGCGTCGGTCGCAGGGTTTGAACCCCGGCTCATCGACTCCAAATACCTCCGTCTGTACCCCTAGGCTACTGATGTCTTATGACAACACGGCGAATTTTGAAATACCTTGACAGCCTCTAGTTGACTTATTATGCTGTCATTACCGCGCAACTAGTACTAAGATTGGCCGCCCTGCTCCCGCATTAGGCGAGAGCTTACTGATGTTGCACAGATTTATTTACTTGTCAGTATCAGTATACTGTCAGTGTAACATTGTGCGGTAGTGTCATATTGCGCGGCCGCAGAGCGGTAAAGTACCGCATTCATGCCGCCCCACTTCCTGATTGGCGCGGGATGCGCGGAAGTAGGGCTCATTTATAAATGATGATGTGAAGGAAAAAATCTGTGCTGATTTGGCTGACACTGACAATTGATACCGCACTGAGCCCGCACTGACGAATGCGGACGTGGCCTAAATACTAATAATTATTAATTACTCATAACGTTTTAAACAAATCTGAGTCTGACTTATACTGAATATTCTGTATAAAAAATATTATGAATGTGAATAACGCGATAGAGGTTTAGATCTTAGCTGGCGACGCCTCCGGAAAATAGGCGTCATAACCATAATTTAGTTCATCATCCTGCCCCGCCATGCAACCTCAAGGCCTATTCAAAGGCATCCGTATCGTTAATAGAATTTGTATCACTCTAAATTGGAGCAGAGTTGCTTTCGTTTTGTTTTATTCGATTTAAAACAAAACAGATTCTATTTCCTATTACACTAAATTCAAATTTCGCTGCCTATTATGGTGGCTAAATGTTAAGGCCAGGTAATTTAGCAAACTTACCGGAAAACCATTTTGAGTATCTTGTAGTACACCCCCACAGGTTTTGGAATCATTTGCATTTCACAGATCGCTCGCCGGACGCAGTGGTAACCACTCAGGCCATTTCTGTAGATTACGTCATCGTTAAACTAAAGTAAGTCCAAGCTGCACTGCAATAGTCCACATTCGCAATGTGGAGAAGTGTAGACATTATGAACGAGGAAATAGTCACTGAACGCGTTGTGAATGCAAACAGGATTGAGTGGGAAGGCGTATTTTAATAAAAACCGTATGAATATTAAGTAAAAGTTGACAATCCTACGGATTAAATCAATTTGGCAGGTATTATTCAGACTTTTTTCAACCGGTACAGTCAAGGAATTTAATTCCCTACCCATTCCGTTGAAATGTCGTAAGACATTCGCAATGCATTAACGTCTAAAACTCTGTTTCAGTAATAAATATTATTGAAATGTCAATACATATTGGTCACTTCAGATTACAGATAAGCTTTATGCAAAAAGTTATCATTTGCTTTTCTACATGCGTCATGATGTCATTTTCTTGCCCTTATTCCATTTATTTGGGGTTGGCGCAGCATGTCCTTTTCTTCCATACCTCCCTGTCACTCGTCATCTCGTCACTTAATTCCTTTCTCTTCATATCCTCTCTCACACAGTCATGATGTGTCATGATGTGTCAATTAATTTGAAAAATAAAATGCTTGCCGCTAACCGTGAACTATTAAGAGCTCAAATAGTGGAGTTACACCAGGAAGGAATAGGGATTCATTAATTTATTCAAAAGTTCAGTCCACCATGTCAACGTAGTAAATCTGTTGCCTAGTTACTAACATAACACAATGCATGCGATATCTCAAAGTAACGTCGTACTCTAGCTTGCTATACGATATTGAACCGAAGGCAGGTTGAAAATTAAATTCCTTGACAGTGCAAGCTTGACTAAAATAGGAACATGTGAAATAAGAGGCGGAAGGCTTATGCCGAATCATGAGATGATCTGTCAATATAGGTAATTATGTAATTAGAGGAATATTATAATCATAAGATTTAGAACGCATGCAATAAATAAATTATACACAATTGTAATAAAATATACAGTAATAAAATATTAGGTACTGATAGGTAGGCTATATAAAAAAAACATTATTCACATGATGGTGTAAAACTACCGGATGGAATCTGCTTCTGCAAAAACCAAACCACTAGCCTAAGAAAGATACGGTCGCGCTATGTATGAAAAAAACAACAATATGTAGATATCAGCATTTTTTTCATATCAAAAATTTGACAAGGCAATTTGGCTAAGTATTCTTGAATAATCCACTTACATTTAATACCAGGACGGTAAAAACATGTGAAAAGTAATCTACACAAATTCTGGAAAAATCAGGTGAAATAGGTATAATAGTACATTATGATACAAGTGAGGTATGTTGATCATTACATCAGAGGCGGAATTGTCACGCAAACCGCAGGTGAGCGTGATAATAGAGCCGAGGATGTAATTATCAAAGCTCACGCGTGTCATACGACGTTTTTCAACACATTTGCGAGGAAAAAATCCTTTTCATAAAATGAACATGTTACAGGCTCCTAAGTTGTTTCCTTTAGTTATTGAAGACAACAGGTTTTTACTCACATATTTGTACATCTCCAAGAATGTACAGTGGCGTCAAATCTATTTATCACATTTATATTAACTACGAGTCAACATTTTTAACAATAACCAAACACGCATCATCAATGTTTACAAATATTTGTGAAATTTCCTATAATAGCGCGCAACTATTTTTTTTCGTGAAGTTCGCGTAGTGCGCCCGCAGCGAGGCTTAGATGAAATCTCTAAACAGCCAATACAAAATAAAATAAATATTTGCTTATTCAATATAAATTCATGTAAAATGTTATCAAAAGTAAATAGTTTTACTAAATGAAACGTTTCTATATCATATCCAACAAGAAATAATCAATTAATCCACAAGAAGGATTTAATTTGTTTAGTCGAGTAAGAATCCATTTGCCGAGAATTAAAAACAAACCTGTATAACCCGGTCAATTTAAGAATGCGCCGAGTCCATACATACACCTTGCTGCAAGGTGCCAACGTGTCTTAATCGGCATATAAACATAACTACACGAGTGTCGTAATGTTATTAAACACGCGTATTTAATACCCAGGATTATGAGCCCAAAAGCGGCACAATAAGAGGCACGTTACGAGCAAATGTGTTGAAAACGGTATTTACAATTTACTACTTCTATATAAGTTCTTCGGGATACGCGCATAATCCATTTAATTTTGTTAATAAAACAACCTTTTCTGTAGGCCAGCTGAAATTCAATATTATCTCAAGGTCGTAAATATTTGATTAAATGCTGTTATTTCCTGATGCACATATTTTCATCATAAAAATACTGATAACATTTTTGTTTGCGTGTTCAATTTTTCCTAACTTCCCGGCCATATATTAAGTGATTTCAATTATATAAGCTTTTAAAATAACATATAAGAGCTGTGTACAAAAAACTAGCCTGATATTGAATTATTTCCAAAAAAACGTATTTATCTTAGGCTACAAGCCGTCTGTAATCATAAGCGGTGTTTGTTAAAATCGGAATGTATGGAAACTTTGACAAATTTCTATGGAATGACATATGCCGACGCCATATTTAGCGTTGATCTGTCTGTAATCGGCTAATCGCAAGTTGGTGCAACCCGCCCTTATTGCAACACCAAGTAGTATAAAATTAGACCGGCTACCGTGATACCCAAACGTTCGTCGGGTATTAAACGTACCTTATCGCTCAAATACGCAATTGGGTATTTGACAACAGTGAAAATAAATTGTTTTTTCATTAGCAACAGATTTATAAACATTACGAAAATACTCGGAAAGTATCAATCTTTCATTTTAAGTTTGCTATTTTAAAAATTTTTAATTCATAAAAACTCATAATAAGGACGTTTTTTGATTGTGACGTCACTAGCAAGTAATCCCTACAAATTCCATACTATTGGAGCGTTTTTGACGTTTCATAAAAAGAAGCTGATTTGATTTTTGTCAAATACAGTATTGCAATAGAGATAAAACACCTCAAAATGCCAACTTCGTTCGTATATACGAACGAAGTTGGTATTTTAAGTTAGCTACTCAAGTAGGGTTGCATACGGACACCAGGCTCTTTTGAACACAAGGCACATACAAAACTTCTACATACTGCTTACGTTTCGAGACATATGTTTCGAGCCGTTGTAGCCCCCTATTTCCTCCGCCTTATCAAATATATATGCAAAATAATTTGTGTGACATATATTAACTAAGAGTTTCGCTATGTTCCTATGTTCTGATTAACTGGTTTTATACATGAACTAGAGCTGCTTGTAAAACGCTTTACTTTGAAAACAAAGTTTTAACCGACGAAAAATCAATCATCCCCTATATTCCTACCCTTAAGGTTGGTTTTTCTTTTCCAAATTTATACGGAACCAACTTCGAGGTATACCCTTTCCAATAAAAAAAGAATTATCAAAATCGAACTACTCTGTAAAAAGTTATGCGTGGTCATACATAAAAAAAAAATATATACGCATCGACTTGAGAACCTCCTCCGTTTTTTTCGTCGGTTGAAAATACCCTAACTTCACCGTCGCGTACAGGCGTTAAATGTACAAAAAGTTTAAATGATGAAACATAGAAGCATCGTTCAACTCTTCGTTAATATATATATAAGAAAATGTGTTTACATAAGTATAAATTTGACGCAGAAAATAGGGGACGACGGTACCTCGAAATGCAAGTTTTTTTAGGAGCCGCGCGACAGCCTGAATTTCCCCTTAAGATACGGCTGGGTGATCTGACTCCCTCTAAGATGACCCAGTTACAACAAGGGGTGTGAAACCAGTGGTGCAAAAACCGTACCTGTCCATCACGGTTTCCATGCCTTCGTACACCGTTCTCCTCTGCAGGTGGTGATAGGGATGAAAGGAGTCAGGCGGTTCATCCCAGTTCATACGGACCCCTAAAGCGTACGCGAAGATCTGGTTCCACGGCACCATGTTCGCTTTGATGTTGAGTCGGTACTGAAACAGCGTTTAAAACGGTTATGAGTGGTAGAATATTTTAAATTAGGTACTATTCAACCCATTCAAGGCTTAAGACTCATAGGTATACGATCGAGTTCCGGTACAAAAAGGAACAATGCTGCGCTATGCGCTACGGCGTGGCATACATAGCGTTGCTTGGTCTTGAATGGGGTTATTATAAAAAACATGACATATGTGCCTTTAGAGTTTTAGACAGTCCCAGTCTGTGGCATCCTTTGGTGTGTTTTGGTAGAAAGCAATTTACATAAAGCTAGGGACCCATAGCTTGCTATTTCCGAAAAATATCTTATACCATTTCTCGAAATGTTTCGTTGTAGGTACTCGTATGTCGTATAATTAGACACATTCTAAGGTGGTGTAAAGTAAGCTAGACTTATTAAAAACATTAAAGTCCGATTCCGCTAAATCTGTACAAACTAAAGTAGTTGCAAGCGTCCATAGGCTTTGAGTTCCGCTTACAATCAGACAAAGACAAAGACAAAATATTTATTTATAATTATGTAAAGTGTATCTCTATGATTTGCTATAAGGCAAACAAATGTTTTTAGTAGAGATGAAGCATGCATAAACAGTTAGAATTCGTCATCTGTCAAGTATTCGCTTAGTAAATAATAGGCTTTTTTCACTAGAAGTGCAAACAAGCTTTTTTTGAACTCTACCAATCCTTCTAACTTAGTAATGTTTCTTAGCAATTTATTGTACAATGTAGGTGCCATCCCGAAAATACTTTTAGCAAGAAGAGCTGTGTTTTGTTATTTCACATACAGTTTATGACATCTGCGAGCTCTTTTAAACACAGAAAATTGGTCCATATTGGCCTTAACGTATACTGCTATTTCATATATGTATAGACATGGTAATGTCAGTACTATGTTGTGCCTAATGAAATGTGTTTTACACGATTCTGTTTTTGGTAACCTGCATACTCATCGTAGACATTTCTTTTGTGCTTTGAAGGCCATCTCTCGATCTGTGGAATTGCCCCAGAATATGACGCCGTACCTCAAAGTTGAAGTAACATATGAAAATTTATTAAGCTTCTTACATACAATGTCAATCTGATCTTTCCAAGTCAACTTATTGTCTAAACTTAATCCTAAAAACTTTGTGTTGTCTGTTTCGTCAATTTGGTGCTCTTTATATGCCACAGTAAGATTAGGTAGTCTTTCAGTTCTTTGCTTGAAACTCATATTTTTGGTTTTATTCAAGTTAATACGTAAATAATTATTTTTCAGCCATTCTATTACTGTCTCCAATGCGTTATTTATTTTGATCTGTAATGTGTGCGGGTCGTTTCCAGTAAATACAATCGTAATATCATCAGCGAAAAGAATCATGGGATGTTCTACAGTCAGTGGCAAGTCATTGATATATATTAGAAACATTAACGGGCCTAATACACTGCCTTGAGGCAAACCGCATTTTATATCTTTAAAATCTGATGATATACACATTTCTGTTTTTGTTTTATTACAAATTTTATTAATTTTAACCACTTGCCTTCGTCCAGTTAAGTATGACTTAAGTAGATCGTGGATGTTACCGCCGCGTATGCCATAATTATATAGTTTGTCTAACAGTATGTTATGGTCAACAAGATCGAACGCCTTGGACATGTCCATGTATAATGCACACACTGGTCTCTTTTCGTCTACTTCTTTCATAATTGTTTGAAAGAGATCGAAAATTGCCATATTGAGAGACATGTTTCTTCTGAAACCTTTTTGTTCTGCTGCAAAATTATTTTTTCTATTATCTGTGAAAAAACTGATAAAAGGGCTATTGGTCTATAACTGTCCGTGTTTTCCTTGTCACCCTTTTTAAAAAGTGGCTGTACTACGGCCAATTTTAGCATTTCCGTGAACTGACCTTTCTCAATACATAAATATATTCGTAATATAGCTGATGTGTGGTGATATTATGTGAGCTACTTTTTTTACAATTTTACATGATATGTCATCGTAGTCAGTACTGTTGGTATTTTTAATGAATTAATAATATTATGGATGTCGTAAGGGTTCGTGGGTGTCATGAACATTGAATTAGGCGATTTAAATCTAGACGGATTTTAGACCAACCGTACACTTGTTAGCCACCGACCTGTTAAATTAAAGTTATTTCAAAGATACTAACCTGCATTTATAATTTTATTATTATTACGTTGACATGTAAACTTACATTTTTACCAATAAATGATTGTATTGTATTGTATCTAACTTCTACGAATACTTTTATAGGTGGCTTGCCGATGGGTAAATCAGCTTCAACAAAATGATGAATAATTATTTCAAAATTTCGTAACCTGTTGCTCTGTTGATCGGTCGCGGCTATAATCTTTGGGAAGGTCGATCGAGATAACTCCTTCATAAATTGTTCTGACATGATCCGGCATGTAATTCTGTTAAAATTGTTTATCGGCCAGCATTGTAAATCACAATTTGTGATTTGATTACCATAAGGGAACTTGTTTTCTTTTCTATAAAATATCTAAGATAGAAACGAAATGAAATGGTGACATGTTTTTACACTAAAACAATTGGCAAACTTAGGGTCTGTCTGATTATAAGCCGATACGGTAGACGAAGGACGCTTGCAACTTCAGAAGCACCACGAGGGTGTTACCGACCCTTTATCGAGTTGAGGATTTGTTTTGTCACTTTTATTGTTATTTCTTACGTACTTGGTGTGCCCTTTGCATTTCTTTAACTGGTCAAAAGAGCACATTGTGCTTTATGTTTTTTCATCCCATTGCATTGTGCTACTGTTACATACATACTTTACAGATTTATTACTTGAATTATTTATTATTTTATGTGTAGGTATACAATAACTAGCTATCTATATATATTATGTTGTGTTGCGTTCCGTGGGTCACGTATGGTGCTGTCTGAAAACCAGCGCTGTAGGTGTCTGTCTGACACTTCGGCATAATGCTGAGACAGCGACCGATTCACTGCCGCGAAGACACAGACAACATATGTCATTTGTATTGATGTCTACTCCCTTGTCTCTGTGTGTCTTTTTTGTAGTGAATAAATGTCTTCTTTCTTTCTTTCACACGATTGCTCGTCTTTCGAAGGTCCGGGACACCATCTTCCCGTGAGCGAGAAAGACATACAGATTAATATATTATAAATGTTACGTTACAAATACAATTGTGAACATGCTGTATGGACCCGTATTTACTGTTCAAATGGCATAAATAATTATCTCTACTTTCACTCTTAAAATAAAATACTCACAAAGAAATGTGAAATATTCCCAAAACTCATATACCTCTTCACTCTATAACTTCTGTCACTGTTTGCGTCACCACCCTCAATCAAAACAAATGCTACCAACACAACATACGACAATATAACAATTAGATACATCCTATCCATGGTAACAACTTTTCTGTCTTGTTCTGTACTCTATACTTAATCAACTGTCTCAGTAGGTCATATGAGTCTCCGTTCAATACTTGATAAAATGTAAAGCAAACTGGCCCGAAATGTTAAGATGTTAGGTGTAACATAACGGATACTTTTACTGGAGTTGCAACGGGTATAATATTGGCCACTATCCGCGTATCCCACTGCAATTTTACTAGAAAGTAATTTGTGCAATATTGTTAATGAGTGAATCAACTTTTTTCTGTAACTAGTTGCCAAGGTTACGTCTCCTGGGTCACCTTTTAAAACTGCGATATTATGGGTATTATTGTCACGTTCAACGATTTTTTGTATGGCTTTTATAAGCATGTTTAAAGTCCATATTTTAAAATAAAATGTAAGAAACTCTGTCATTAGACAATAATTGGCCAACGGCACAGAATAACAACTAGAATTAGTTGATTTTCCCAAATCTATTCATCATCATATCAGCCGAAAGATGTCCACTGCTGAACATAGGCCTCCCCCATTATAGTAGCAAGTTTTAAAACCTAAAACTGAAAACTAAAATCATATACCTGGTACTAATAGGAGGTAACAAAAGTGCTTAATCTAAACATAATACGCCTAGGTATCACACGTTTTATAAGATTAAGACTTAACCGTACATTGAAATAATAATTATATTATGTAAGCTGTCTTGGTTCATTCTTACTTTAACCAACAGCCTAGTGTGGAATTGAAATTAAATTGATATTTGCAAATTAGTCGCCCAAAAGAGCTCCGTTTCTCCAATTTCTATACGGAACACTATGTTGTATTTTTACCGGCCCAGTAATTTGGGTAGTTCATAGCCCGCAAAAGTAGGCCTTATTGACCGCGTGATTTAGCAGTCAAAATCGTGCCCACTTAATCGGAGCAGGGGTTACAGGGAGCTTAAGAAATCCCGCCTTAATCCGGGGATCGTGTAGTTTAAGATTTTATTTCGAGATGAATATAATTTGGCGGTTCATAACTTCATACCTAAGATATTTCGGTATTTAACACTTGTAAAATATTTTTTGCGAACATGACATCAGTGGCACGTTTTACGAAGCTACGAGTATACTACAGGTTACAATTTTAACAAGTCTAAACCTGGAATCATAGGTCGAGAAACCAGTCGTTCTTGGTCAAGCATCACTGTGTGATGTCTGTTTAGACTTTTGAAATTATAATTTGTAGTTAATATCGGGCACCCGGCCACCGATTCTAATTTTATTCTTTTGTTTAAAGTTGTTGCATCAGGGCCGCGGTTCTATCCGCAATAAGTATCAGAAGAGATATCTCCATTTTCATGCTTCTGTCACTTTCATCTTGAAAATCAGAGACACGTCTCTGTCAATCATAGTGGATGTTATCGCGATATGTGTCGTCTCTGGGATATCATGGAGATGTTCTCACAATTACGAAATGACACGGACATTTTGTAACAAAAGCTAATCTTCTTCTGTTAATCCTTTTATCGTGGCTTGAAATAGTATTGCGTGTCTACCAAATTTGGCCCAATGGAACACTTATGCGATAACTCGGCGTCTGTGCGTTTGTCGCAGGCAGTACTTATAAATGAGCAAACTATCATTAAAACATAGTCTTATAGTTTATCAAGACAACAAGGAACTCAGTAGAAATTATAATAACTAACTAACAAAAAGGAACGCTGCACGACATTGACAAATTGTCTTGCTGAGCTTACCCAACATTACTCATCCGTTCAGACGATCGCACGGTTCAACCAAGTGCTGCCTTGACAGATTTATTTGAAAATTGAATGAAAGTACCTTAAATAATAAAAATTTGGGGTAACGAATAAAATATTCCTAACTAAAACCAACTGGAGCTGGAAACTGGAATAACTGATGGCCATACTGACATTGGCGAAGTCAAGGCATCGCGACTCCGCTGGCACGGCCACCTGGAATGGATGGGGGACGATGGTGAAGTGAAAAAAGCGTTTGTAGTTCGGCCCGATGGGAAAAACCCAGTGGGCCGGCCCAGATATGAAATGAAATGAAATGAAATGAACATTTATTAATAACAATCGTTACAGGTCATGGTCAATTTGGTAAATGTGTTTCCTAATTGAAACTAATTATATAGGTTTATGTATATTATACATCATTAATTTGTGGATTCATACATCTTATTTATTATTATCATTTTTCGAAGTCATTTAGTATAATTCTTTATTTTCAAATTGTCAGTGGCATGCTGTAAAATTCGTCATAGTCGTAGAACATGTTGTTCAGAAGCCACCCTTTCAGTCTTGATTTGAATCCTGCAGTGGAAGCTGCATATCTGACGGTATCAGGTAATCGGTTATAAATTGGTGGTCCGAGGTTATAGACCGACTTAGCTGACTTCGCAAGTCTGTGTTTCTCAACCACCAGCCTGTCTCCATGCCTATTGCTCCGCAGGGGATATCTAGAGTTTGTGCCCTTGCGTTTGAAATTGCCGAGGTTTTCGTGTGTGAAAATTGCCACTCGGTAAATCAGCATGCATGGTAGGGGCAGAATTTGGAACTTTAGAAATAGCTCCCGTGCTGGAGCGTCGGCCGGCTTGCCGGCCATTCCACGGACAGCCCTCTTCTGCATGGAGAACACGCGGTACCAGTCGGCGGCCCGGGCCCACAGTTCAATGCCGTACGTCAGCACCGAGTGGACCGTCGCGAAGTAACACTCTCGCACGGCGGCCCGCCCGCTGGGATACCGCTGTGTTGACGAAACCCTCAAAGATCTAACGACCCTCGGAACATCTAACAAGCGTGAGGTGGCGCAAAATACGGTAGAGTGGCTTATGTCAGAGGCCAAGGTCATCGAGCCAGCGTAGTAAGTAACAAAAACCAAGTTACTTCTGAAGTTTTAAAGGTGCCTCTTGCCGCTTTCGCTGAGCTTGGCTCTCACTTCCAAAGTGTCCATATACCCAACCGTATGAATAAAAGATCACGTACGGTCACGTACTTTAATTGTTGAGCCATTTCGAGCTTACTTTAACTACATATTTAACTGTTCAAAAACCAAAGTTAGTTGACACCAAAATTCATCAACAGTTAAAGTCCTTGCCCATACCATGCGGTCAGCGCACGCAAGCTGGATGCCAAATTTTCTACCTGTCAAAAATCGATTTTGTAAGACAGAGGACCTTATGTAGGTACATAAGGTCCTCTGTTTAAGGATTATTTTATCGAAGGTAGGTTACCCCTAAGTATAAATATTTCCAGATTTAAGTCACCGACCATTCAGTAAATCCTCAGAAGTTTTGGCGAACACAACTACAACACAATATTAGAAAGTCAACACTGCATCCAGAGTAAGTAGAGTTTTTCGAGAGTTTTACTACTACTCTACTATTTGCTCTGGCACAGAGCCTAGGTTGAAGGGTTGAGAGTGCGATTTGCATTTTTCTGTAATAGTCAACACAACGAATACTTAAATTAATACAGGCTCGGCAACTCACCTGCGACTCCTCTGGATTGCCATGCATCCCTACAAAGGCTACTGTGTCTGTTTATCATCAGGTCATTTGTTATTAAAATGAATTACGCCAATCCATTGGCCTGGGGATTGTAATAATGTCAATATGGTTAATAGAGTTCCCCATTCAACTAATCTATAGTCTGGAGACTGATTGCAGATTTTACTTCGAATAATAAATTAAAAAACGGCCTCCTGTTAGAAGTAGGTTCTTTCCCTGTTTGGACTACTCCAAAAGAGAGCGACAGTCCGCTGGCCTACTCTGTAACTCCACCAAAAACTTTGCTTCGTTTTATGTTCAGAACATAATCACCCTGTAGATAATCTATAACGGTGCCCATGCCCAATATTTACCCATCGTGACTACCGCTTCACGAAACCCCAAGATTACCTTAAGCCGCATTTCTGTAAGACTCTCTTTATACTCGTTATAATGCTTTTGGAACTGTAAAGTAACTATGGCATTTATTAAGTTTATTTTATTAAGTATGTTTATTACTGTAGCTATGACTCAAAGCTATAATGATAGTGGTACAGAGGGAGATAGTGAAATGAACAGTGGATTAAAAGTTCTGTCGAGGAGGAAAAGATTCATAGTGTTCCCTGAAGGCAGCTCTTTTCAAATTGGTATGTAATTATTATTTAAAGTTTGTGTTCAAGTGATTTAGTAGGTGGAATCCTAACTTCAATATTCAGTGTCTTCCGAAAGGAAATATCATAAGAACATCAAAATAGTGAGGAAAAAAATTGTGTTTAGATGAATATAAATGGTCCTAAGTGTTGCTTTATGATATAGAAATTTAAAATACGCAAAAACGTTGGGTTTTGACTCCATATTTCCTATTGAAGTTTTTCGAGTGATTTTTATTTTTTGCTTCTTGTGCAATCCGCAGAGAATAGTGGTGGTCGGCGTTAGTGATATCTAATTCTGAAATATTACCATTCACAGTATTCTGCCTCACATTTCCCACCATCTTCACCATCTCAGACATCTTCCTGTTCGGCTACACGGCGGCGCTAGCCTATGAGCTGCCTCAGGACCCATACTCTCCTTATGACCACAAAGCTGATCCGTTGCACAGAAGGGCTGATACCAAGATGATCTATTTCACTAATGAAAAGGGCAAGGTTTTGTGGGGCCAGAAATACGAAAGGTAAGTACAACCCAATTCCCACTTTTGTACATATTTATACTAGGTACATATGTATCATTATTAACACGTCGTTCTACTGGGCACAGGGCTCTTAAAATGGATGAGAGCAAATGGGCAGTAGGTATATTCTCCACGCTGGCCCAACGCTGCTTTGTGCCTACATATATGATAGCGCCGTTGATTATGATTTAAATTATTTTAATGATTATATTGATTTTGCATTTGTATACAGCATACTTTATTGTATTTATTAAATAAATCAGAATCCGATGGTAACCTGCTATAATAATAGTTTGATAAACCATGGAATAGGATTGATAATCTAATATGGTGTGTTAATCTTAAGTTTAAGCTTTTAGTATTATGTACTCACTAATATTGTGAACTATTTGTGAAATTAATTTAATCTCATAACTATTATGATTATTAAATCAAATGTATTAAATTGTCAACTGACTAGAAGTGTAACTGCCTGGCCCCTATTTCACCAACTCGACAATTGTCACCTGACAACGACAATTCTCTGTACATTGCTGATTCCACAAGTAACCTAGCAACCACCTTAACTTCTAGAACAAGCAATGCATGGCGAATTGTCAGTGTCGGGTGACAATTGTCAAGGTGGTGAAATAGGGGCCTGGTTGTTTAACGACTGCTGGCTGCCTGCCGACCCCCTCCACTTTTTAGTAGTTTGGTAGTCTTTAAATACTAGCCACCGTGGCATTTTTGCGCACTTGACCTGTAAACCTTCGACGAGAATAAACAGTAAGTGATTGTCGTAATGTAGCTTATTTCACTTCGCATTCCTCATCGTCACCCTGTTGTTGCCACCAGTGAGTTTAAATAAGTGGTGAAAATACTAGGTTGCAGTGCCTTACCTCTACTGTGCTGGAATATCCTGCCGCGCTAACATATATACCTATATGTAGATAGTTGTCTCATATTTTTCGGTATTCGTGAGAATAACGACTTGGAAATTCAGACACCAAGGTATTTTTATCGTATCCGTACGCATTTGACCACTATCTCACCTGATGGTACAGTCACCATCACATACATCGAAGCAAACAAGCACGTCACAAACATCGGAACACACCTTTATTTTCAAGGCATTAGGGTGCATGTACCGATATTTTTGAACACGTCCCATTGTGTACCTATGTATGTGATGGCGACTGTAAGTGATGATGAGGTCGACGGTATTTTACATGCATAACTAGATAGTACGTATTCAACTCGTCTAGAAAAGATCCAAGTTGATATTCTGTAATGGTAGAAGAAATGTAAGTTAACTTATTTTGGCCAAAATTATTCATATCATTAAATAATAATTTACCCAAGGGCTCGATTATTATTTAATCATGTAAGTGTGGTGATTTTGATCGATATTTTTATGTGTTAATATCACGTTAAGCTTGAATCAGTATTCGATTTACAAACAATAACGTGCCTTCATGTCTCTATTATTTTCATTTTTAACAAGTAACAACATCCAAAGCAACTGTTTGTGATGCAGATATCTCAATAACATGACGTGACGGGGCAAGTCGAATCGCGCCCCAGTACGGTTGATGTATACCTACCATAAAACCTCCTAATTATAGTCGCAAAGAACAACTATGGTTCAAAGGAAAACTCATTCATGGCGTAGTTATTATTATATTGCCGTCTTAGAGTACTAATTCAAATTAGTCACACCTACACGAGCATTATTAGAGTTCATTTCAAAGGAGTCTTACAGGTGTCGAGTCTCCTGGAGTTGCAAGCATCCATAGTACACGAGATTTCCACTGAAGTGATATTAA
Source organism: Epinotia brunnichana (assembly GCA_963854355.1). Lineage (NCBI taxonomy): Eukaryota > Metazoa > Arthropoda > Insecta > Lepidoptera > Tortricidae > Epinotia > Epinotia brunnichana. The sequence goes on along the minus strand of OY977951.1, from coordinate 25,426,126 downwards.
AAAAAACTCAGGTGATTCGGGCTACAGTTGGAAGGTTTTACGATTCCGAAACTCCCACTCCAAAACTATCGAACCAACCACTTACTTAGCTAATACCCATTTGCAGGAAGCCTATCGTAAACCCGGCGATGGCGAAGCGCAGCATCCGCAAAAATAAACTCAAAATAGCCAGGAAGTTGATGCACGCTTCGCAACACAAACGGGGTTTTTTGAAAAGCGAGCACATGGACGGTCGGAGCGGCGAGTTTCACAGGAGCGGCCGCGCCGCGCTCTATCCTAAAATCGAGACAGTGTTACAGGCGTACGTTGATTTCTTATTTTCTGGTAACGGTTGGTGTGATGAATTTGAGGAAATTGGGACGACTTAAAATTGGATTTTGAGTCTATTTCTAGGTTTCAAATTAAAGGGAAACCTTAAAACAAATATTGCTCCGCGCTGGACTCGAAATAGCGACATTCTTGCAATATATGCAGGCAGTCGCTCTTGTCAACTTAACGGAGCGTGGCTATTGTAGCTAACTTTGTTGGAGCGACTGGCTGCGTAGGTGAGACGGTCGCTGGTTCAAATCCGACTCGGAATCATTTTTTTTATAATTATACGCATTCATTTAAAATGTATAATGTTCGTTAGTGATCTGAGACATTCTTTGTTTTACCGGCCTAGGTTAGTAATGTACTTTAATGTGTTTTAGTATGGGCAGCAACGGCAAAGACTGTTTATTGCGGACACTGTGCCAAGTGGGACAGACACAGCACCACCCGCAAGGATCGTTCTTTGATGAAATCATGAGGGCTGTATACACGTAAGTACTATGCTATCATTTACACTGAGTAATAAAACTGGGTGGATGCAAACTCTATGCCAATTTTTCTTCTTCTGCCTTCCACGTAAAAGCATCGTTTCTGGCATCATACTGAGTACAATGCTAAAATATAAATGTTCGACAATTTTTGCGAGCGGCGTATCGGCTATTTTGCTAATTTGGTGGTTAATCTCCACTTATAATAAATCTCTAAATTAAAAAAAGAATCAGCCAGTTTGAAACTAAGCTTTGCGCGGTTCGAATGTTCTCAGCATCCCATGAACGGAAAAATATGAAACATTTTATATAGGTACATTATTATTCTAGCTGCAACTTAGGATAGTTTTTATCCGACTGCGACAGTTAATTAATTTTCCGAAATATACGACTTCATTTAATTTTTCATTTATTTTTATTGAAATCAAACGCTGCTCCAACTGTCAGCTATAAGAACCGTCAAATTTTCGTCAAAATGGCGGAATTGCTTTGCCTTTCACTTATTAATAATTTAAATCCCGTCTACGATAGACCTTTACGAGACAAATGCTAAAATATAAACCATAAAAAAATATTCGATTCTGATATGAGAACTTATATGCGCAAATGTCGTTTTATGTCGTAATTTCAATAAATGAAATCAACAAATTTGAACAATATAATTAACACGAATTTGTTTTTTTTGAATGACAATGGCACGCGCTCGGCGCATTCAGCCAAAGTACCTGCGGCGCTACCACGAAAACCGATACTCAATGTTCATATATTTGCATCCCTGTCACTCGAGTATGGTTAGTGCGATAGAGATAGAGATACCCGAATATTTTCGAATTCCGAAGTTCGTGGTTATAGCTCAGGAATCGAAAATATGGTAAATAATCATAATGTATTTTCTCGAAAAAGAATTTAAAATAAATATGGTCAAATGGAGAAAAAAACAAAGCAAGAGGTTATATAGGTAATGATTAAGTTATAAGAGTCCAAAGTTTTAAGAGGGGGTATGTTCTGTCCCTTTTCCGCAAAACGCACCTTCATATGAAACGATTGTTTTTTACTATGACGCTCGAGTATATTGACGTCACAGTCCCTCATCGTTTTCTCACTCTAACAAGCGACATTAAAACGGATGTAGCTTCATAATTTTTTGAGATATTTGAATGGGAGTTTCATTATCTTCTATCTATTTATACATAATAAATGCCTATGTCCTGACTGACTTATTCACTCACTCACTCACTCATCAACGCACAGCCGAAACTACTAATCTTAGAGAGTTGATTTTTGCACAGTATGTTGCTTTTATAACGTGGGCTAGGGATAAAAAGGGATTTTTGAAAATTCTACCCCTAAGGGGGTAAAATGGGGGTGCAAAGTTTGTATGGGAGAACCTTTTTTTTTTGAGCTATAGACTTAAACTTTGTAGAAAAATTAGTTATTAGAATACAAATGAAACACATTCAGCGTTTTGAAAAATTCCACCCCTACGGGGGTAAAATAGGGGTGCAAGGTTTGTATAGGGGAAACATTTTTTTTTAAATAGAGACTTAAAAATTTGTAGAAAGATCAGTCATTAGAATACAAATAAAGAACTTTCAGGGTTTTAGAAAATTCTACCCCTAAAGGGGTAAAATAGAGTGCAAAGTTTGTATGGGAAAAACTACTTTTTTTTAAATAGAGACTTAAAACTTTGTAGAGAAATTATTCATTAGAATACAAATAAAGTACCTAGATTCAGTGTTTTAAAAAAATCTACCCCTAAGGGGGTAAAATAGGGGTGCAAATTTTGTATGGGGGAAACAATATTTTTTTTAAATAGAGACTTAAAACTTTGTAGAAAGATTAGTCATCAGAATACAAATTAAGTACTTTTAGCGTTTTAGAAAATTCTACCCTTAAAAATAGGGGGCTAAAATAGGGGTGCAAAGTTTGTATGTGGGAAACTATTTTTTTTAGCTAGAGTCCTAAAACTTTGTAGAAAGATTATTTAAATACAAAGAAAGTACTTTCAGCGTTTTGGAAAATTTCACCCCTAAGGGGGTAAAATAGGGTGCAAAGTTTGTATGGGAAAAACATATTTTTTTTTAATAGAGACTTAAAATTTTGACGAAAAATTACTTATTAGAACATGAAAAATACTACATTCGGCGTTTTACAAAAATCATTCCCTAAGGGGGTTAAAAAAGGGTGCAAGGTTTGTATGGGGAACACTTTTTCTGAGCTAGACACTTGAAACTTTGTAGAAAGATTACTTATAAAAATACAAAAAAAAAGACTTTCAGCGTTTTGAAAAAATCTATCCCTAAGGGGGATAAAAAGGGGTGCAAAGTTTTTATCAGGGAAAGTTTATGTTTTTGAGTTAGAGACTTGAAACTTTGTAGAAAGATTACTTATTAAAATACAAAAAAAGAACACAAATCGTTTTAGAAAATTCCACCCCTAATAGGGTTAAAAAGGAGAGCAAGCTTTGCATGGGCAACACTTTTTTTTGAGTTAGACTTAAAACTTTGCAAAAAGATTACTTATTAGAATACTAAAAAAGAACTTTCAGCGTTTTAGAAAACTCCATCCCTAAGGGGATCCTTAAGATCCTTAAGAAAGGTAGCCAGTGTTGTGTGGGAAAAACTTTTTTTTTTACTAGACTTAAAACTATTCAAAATGTTACTTATTAAAATTAATAATAAAGTACTTTCAGAGTTTTAGAAAATTCCACCCCTAAGGGGGTTAAGAAAGCTTTGTATGGGCAACACTTTTTTTGAGCTAGAGACTTAAAAGTTTACGAAAAAAGTTCTTTCAGCGATTAGAAAAATTCAACCTCTAAGGGGGTTTAAAAGGGGGTTCAAATTTTAAATGGCGAGCAATAAAATTTTAAAGTGTGAGTAAGAGATTTTTAACTTCGGTCTTATTCTGTACGTTAAAAGACTACAAAACTGATTTCAGAGTTTTTCCAAATTCATCCCCTAAGAGTGTTAAAATTGGTTCAAAGTTTGAGTATTTCAAGGCATTTTTAAAGTATGAGATTTTTAACTTTGGTTTTAGACTGTTTGTTCACAAACTAGAAAATGAACATCAACTTTTTTTTTAATTATCCCCTAAAAGAGGGTTCAAATTTTGTATTGAGAGAAATCATTTTCTAAGACGATAAAAAGTTCTACGCGGACGAAGTCGCGGGCAACAGCTAGTCTGTAATATATCTATAAGTGAAATTGTTATATTAAGTCTTTTTAGTCTCGTTATAGTTTTATCTTCTTCTCAAAGTGTTTTATATTTACACCGTTTTGTTATAGTAACAAAAGAAAGTTACCAGGTTTAAATCGGACTCTTAAAATCCCATCAAAAAAAACAACGTTAACGGAGCGAGATATCGCAAAAATCTTCTTTTGTGGACGTTGATATTTTTATAATAGGATCCCGTAAATTGCTAATACAGTTGGGTATTATAAAGAATACTATACTAAGTTAATAACTAGTGATAAATATAAAAAAAAAACCTATTGCGGTTATTAAATTTAGGGTGTCGTATTCATTGACCGCGAGTGTAATTTCGTTTTAGTTTAGGTTTATTACTTGTAATTTATGCACTTACACATTATTCTTTTATTTATAGTTTACCAAAAGGCGATGAATCGGAAGAATTGAAGGAGTACGATGAAGCACATTCGGCTACTAAGTCCTGCGCGACGCTGTATCCAGAATGCGATGACGCTGCGCCAGCGCATATGTCTACTCTTAGTTATTAAGAAACCTTTACTCATTAGTTTAACTTAAATACATCGCATTATTTGGGTCGGTCAATAATGTATTATTGTTATTCTGCCCCCTTAGGCAGGAGTCATAATATTATGATAGTTTCATAGAAAAATCACAAGATGAATTGACAAAGATGGCAATATGTAAGTATAGTACTATCGAACCGCCTGAATATGACCCACCATATAACCTTGTTACAGTTAACGAACATACGCACGATCATATGACGTTAATACGTCAGTTAGGGTTAGGCTCGTAAAATACACTTTCCCGAAATGTGCACTTTTTGCAAAGGTGCACTTCTTAATAAGGGTCATTTTCTCGGAAGGTATACTGTCTCTAAAAGTGCGCTTCCCGATATGTACACTTTTTCAATAGGTTCACTTTCCCAGAATGTGTACTTTCGCCGAAGGTATCTTTTCCCGGAAAGTACACTTTAGAGGTAGGGGTGTCCCTGTTTATAGTACTAAGGGTTTCTATGAAAAAAGTGCAAATGCAAACAGACGGACAGACGGAAGGATGGACAGACGGACGGACGGACGGACAGAAAGACCAAAACTATAAGCGTTCCGTTTTTGCAATTTTGACTATTAGACCCTAAACAATCGATTTAGATGAAATTAAATTTAAGACAAAAATACGTGTGGATTTTTTTAAAAAGTGTGAAGCGTGTGTGTGTGTGCTGTGTGTGTGTGTGTGTATGTGTATGTGTGTGTGTGTATGTGAAGAAGGTGTATAAACAATGTGTACCTTTGAGAAAGTGCCCTAAATGGGAAAGTTTGATAAAGTGCACATTTCGGGAAAGCGTGCGTTTGGGAAACTGCACTGTTTGAAAAAGTATACATTTCGGGAAAGCGTGCGTTTAGGAAAAGTACACTGTTTGAAAAAGTGCACATTTCGGGAAAGTTTTCAAATTGGGAATGTGTACATTTTGGGAGTGTACATTTTGCGGATAGTGCACATTGGCACACATTTCGGGAAAGTGTGTTTTACGAGCCTAACCCGTCAGTTAATTGTGACAAGGTTCCATGGTAGTCGATGACTCAGTTGGTTCGATAGTACATACTACTTAAGAAAAAAATTGATTCACGTATATACGAATTTTCAAGTACTCTGATATGTAGCGTGTAAAAATAGGTTTGATACCCTAAGCAAGCCCTTATTTGTAGATAAACACCTATCTGTCGACAAGCAACAGAGTTATGTAATAGTTATAATGTCAACTGAAATCCTGGTTCAACATTAGTGGAGGATGCAACTGATGTAAATAAACAGGGTTTTTTTGGGGGCGGGTGAAATACATTAAAAGCAATGTAGTTTAATACGCGCAGGAACACCTTGCGCAAATAGTTTTACAAACTATTGTGCACATCATACGCTGGGCACTTACGACCACTTTAACAAGCCGAATGGAGAAATTTCGCGCCAAAATTGGTCCAGCGTTTAAAGATAGTTGGGGCGCGGCCCTTTGAATATCCAAACGAGTAGAAATATCAGAAATCCATCGCGATGCGTTAAGGTACCGTCCAAACGGAACGGTCGTTAATGTAAAATTTCTACGTTGGCACAATAATAACATTACGTTCATCCATTTGACGCAGAGAAAAACGATGCGGTGCGGTGCTTAATTGAATGCCCATCTAGACTCAATATACACCAGTGATAAGTACCATAGTAATTACGAAGATTTGTTTTAAGTTGCAATGACAAAAGCAGGGTATAAAAATATAAATGATACCTACTGTTAACATTTCTAAGAAAATAGCATAACAAGCACGAAAATCAGTAACTCAACCAAGGAAAATTAACTGAAAAAAAAAAATACAAATATCGACTGCTAAAATCATATCTCTTCCTTTCGGCTCCGCCCTAGTCGGGCAAAAAATTTACCGTACATCCTAAAATGCCCATAAACCCTTACGCAGTAACATTTTGTCAGTAAATATCATACAAAAGATCAATATGATGTAATATGCATATTGTTACCATGAAATATTGGTATCCGCTGTGCAACAAGTGAGGTTTTACTTCGTATTGAGTTGGCCAGTTGTCTCAACTTAAGGGTCAGCCATGGACGACAGAAGCAACAAACAACTAGTTGATATAATATCAGTATATAGATTTTAAGACACATATTTTTAAAGTGAAAAATATGGCTTTTTCGATGTAAGTGTGGTTGTGACATGTACCTCGTTTACATTAGTTTTAAATAGGTAGCGGATCTGAAGATGCCAAAAATACATAAAATCATAGGTTCATCAAGTAGGTTTAGTTTAGTCTCATGGAAATGCAAACAAACTTGGACCAATGAGGCTGAATTATCGTTGCTTGAATTATTTTGATTTATTTACATTAGTAAAACATAAAAATAATATTATTAGAAGTAAAGTAGGAAAGAGATGTAAACGCTCAAACGGTGTGTTAGACCAAACCACCTATAGTCGTAAGCAGTGTTCGTTAAAATCGGAATGTATGGAAATTTTGGTAAGTTTCAAGGAATGACAGCTGCCGGCACCATATTGAACGTTGATCAGACTGTAGTTTAAAGTTGGTGCAACCCGCCCTTGATCAGCATTTTATTATAAGCTAGTCGCCTATTGTTATATCTAACACATCCTCTTAATAAGTTGTCATTACTGAATTCGGCGTTAAAATAAAATTGTTTAAAATAACAGGAGTCATGTATTTTAAAACAGTGTCAAAGTAAAATGCCATTGAACTTTTCAAGTCTTTCATTTCACGTGTCGTGTACGTGCCAGTTCCGTGATAATTTTACCTTTTTTGTTTCCAACCTAAGTACAGTTCAAATTTCAACACGAAAATAACTGTGAATCGGTTGACACAAAACTTGTTAATTGGAAACTCATTTATACGCTTTACTCGGCTCTGGAATAGAGGGACAGTCTATGTCACATTTCACAACAAGCAACTTTGTTGTGAAATAAAAGTTAAACTTGAATTTGTAAAATTTCGGGTACGCGCAGCTTTAATTATGGAAATAAGTTTGAAATTTTTCGCGCTCGTCGCGTTACTGGAGTGTGTCAAATGTGTAACGAATGAGACTGATTTTGAGGCTGAAGAATCGAGGGTGTTGTCAAGAAAGAGGAGGTTTTTAACGTTTCCTGACGGCAGTTCGTTCCAGCTGGGTAAGAATGGCGACATTATTTATAGTGGCCATTTATTTAACATACTTACGTCCGGTTCCCGCAGAACCGGTATGATATAAGTTTTATCTTTGTGGTGTTGAATGTTAATGGCCTCTATTTGTGAGAAATTTCAACAAGTTTTGAAATATTTAGTGGTAACTGCAAGAACTAGCAGATTGACTTATGAATATAGAAGTAGTGGTAAGTGACTCTCACTAAAAGTCTTGCAAAATATTAGTTTTGTATTAATAAGTACAGATGTTCAGCGGTTCTTTCTGAGTACTCCAGTCATCTGAAGTGTTAAATAAAAAAGCAATAAAGATCATTTGTATTGTATTGTATTGTGTTATTCTGAGAGGTTATACTTAAACATTGTCATTATTGTCAGAATATTTCAAATGTTACAAATAAAAGGCGGCAGGTGTCTACAATTTATTGAAACTTGATCAATTCTATGAAACGGCCGTTGGTACTAATAATAAATAACTAGTCTTACTTTATCCTGCACATTTTCGTTTTACGTATTTGTACAATACTTAAGCATTGAAGTTGTTAATTATGTTGCTGTAACTACTATCTTCATTTTTGCACACCAAGTCTTAAAATCTACCAAATATTCTGGTTGTTTTACAGTATTCTGCGTTCAAACCGCTGCTCTTATCCCAATCGGCGACATCTTCCTCTACGGGCAAACGGCAGCCATTGCATGGAGTCTACCGACAGATCCAACACTGTTCCACATGTTCAAGGAACAAACGCGTCCAGCTCAGCGAAGGGGTGACCAGGAACACCAGAAGAACATCTACTACTTGGACGAGCAGGGGAAGGTTATAGCTAAAGTGCCTTACAAAAGGTAAGATTTGAATTTTCGCACTTTATTTCAAGCTTCCCGCTCATACAAGAACGACAACCATGTGCCCCTAGACAGACCGATATATACGTTATTATACTATTGTAAAACATGCGATGGTATGGACATGTGAAGGGGAGGCCACCAAACTATGTTGGTAACTTGGCACTACAACTTTCCGTCTCTGGTCGAAGATCCAGGGGTAGACCCAGAACAAGATGGAAGGATGTAGTGCTAAGAGATATAAGAGAGAGCAAGTTATCCAAAAGCGATGTCGAGGACAGAGCGAAGTGGAGAAGTAAGACGAGGAAAGCTGACCCCACCACCATGTGGGATATATAGCTGGGAAGAGAGAGAGAGAGATACTATTGTAAAACATTGTAAAACATTCGCTGCTCGCGGGACCATAAAATGTAGAAATGTGACACCTCTGTTTTATTGCGCTATCCTTTGAACTTACCTGCCATGATTGACATAGATGACAGAGTGCATCAGAGGTATCCCGTGGGCACATTTTATGGCCTCACATGCAGCAAGCGTTTGGGAATAGTAAATTTAACGATAATATTTAATGTTAGAGTGAAACAGACATTGCGCCGCTCGGAGCCGTATCGCTCCTTTCCTTGAAAGTGTTGCATCTGTTACGTTAATTGAATTTCAACTGAGTGCTTAGAATTAGACTTTAAAGAAAAAGCATCCGTTTCAAAATGTACTATAATCTTAATCTACCGCTTTTACAAAGTTTGTTTGGAAGATATTGTTCTTTTTATGGCAGTACCAACATTATATCCATGATTTAAATAAAACTTTTCATTTAACTATTTGTACGATTATTATTATTTCTTCATATCGAGTTACACAACTTAAAAGTAACCTTCTGTATATTACCGCGTAATAAGATAACTAAATAAATGTTAACCAAATCTTTTACAGGGCTCCCATTATCAACCCAGTGTTTGCAAAAAGAAGCATTGACAACAAACTGACATACAGGGAGAAATTAAAATTAATAAATATAGACCGAAACAAAATGCACGAGACACAATTGAAGGAAGACTTCCTAAAAAAACAAGATATGGATAAAAACTCTGTAGAGTTTCATAGAAACAGTCGGCTAAGTTTGTTTGAGAAGCTAGAAACTTTCTTCAGTGCGTAAGTACAGTACAATGAAAATAGTCCGTTGCTAAGTTTTTCAAGGATAATTCTGGAATATTTTATAACAAGCTCCCTATTTTCAACAAAAAAATTAAAAATCTTACGACGGATTGGACAATTAGGTACCTATTAAATAATAAAAAAACAATCCCTGAGTAAAAAAGTACTTAAAGTAAAAAAGGACAAAGATTTTGCTTGAAATGCAGTTACAAGAAGATAAAGATAAAAATTGTTTTTAAAAGAACCTGCCAAGAGCATGTCGGATCACGTTTAGTGTTCCGCAGTTGCCTATTTGTCATTGTTAGATAGACAGACGGACGAGCGCCAACTAAACGTTGTGGTTGAGTCGCCCGAATTAGTAAGAAAGTTGGCCTTCTCAAGTACATTCTTAAGTTGGTCGCTATTTACCAACGCCTACTTATCCGTGATAGTTTTCTTTTTAAATTCATTATTATGCACTACTGCCAAATTTTTATTCTACCTTTTTTGTCGGCGTGAATGTTTTACAAACACATGCCAAATTACAGCTGTCTAGTAGTAAAGTTGACTGTGCGAAGCCGCAGACCGACGGACAGACGGATATTTTGAAACTATAAGGATTCCTTGTTGACTACGGAACCCTAAAAATGGTTGTTTTGCGGCAAGGTGTAATTAAATTACAAAGTCACAAAAATGTTAATCCTGAATAAGGCCCCCCGCAGCACACGTCAGGTTTGTTTCCGGTTCTTGGATTTCGTTTTGGAACCGTTTCGGTTTTGGGTGCCCAGATCCTATAACCAAATCAAGGAACCGGGTAGGTGCGAAATCCAGAGGTCTGCGATGAGCCTGAGTTTTTCCAGATTGATAAAAAGTAATTCAAGATGAATTCCAGAATAACACCGTTATAGTTTGTGGAGTTTATAAATGTACAAACTATTTACAAGGAACAAGTTCAGCATCAAGGCTTTAGGAACTTGTTGAGTTTTTTTGAAAGCATAACTAGGTACCTACATATTGTTTGAAATTATCTAGCATGGTTGCAATTCTTGAATGTATGATGTTTTAGAGGCTATTTAACGTTTAAAATATATGCCACTTAACGGACAGTTGACACCAATTCCGAAAATCAATACTTAATTTAAATTTCTTTTGAAAAAGTATTTAAACTATTGTAAAATGAAAATATATATGTACCTCATTATAAATTATAATTTATAATAATCCTGATTCTTTTCCACCAGATGTACCTTCGCCTAGTTTTGCAAGTAGTGCTTAAAAAGGTTTTTAAAATTTTAACGAAATTAAAAATTTGTGATTAAAAAATAGAGTAAAATAGTTTAACTTTCTACAACGATTTCTAAAATTAATTTGCCCCAGTTCAGTTAACTAGTTAAATAATTTTATTTTCTTTCGTTAACCGTGAGTCTGATGTTTTTGGCAGGTTGGGGCAGGTTGGGCGACAATGCGTCCTTCACAAACTATGCAAGGCGGGGCAGACGTACACGCTGCAGGGCACATTCCTCCAGGAGATGTTTAGGGCAGTCTTCACGTAAGTCACAAACAGGATTTAAATATGGAAGGTAAAAATCAAGTTAAACACATGAAAATTTGTTAGTCCAAGGCATAAAGGAGAGGGCAAATGCACAAAAGATCCCACTGTGTGGTGCATCCGAAAGGGCCCTCACCTAGGATAAGATAATATAAGATAGTCTAGGTAACTAATGGATAATAATTATGTGGGTTCAAGTCCCGCTAGGCCGCAGTTTTTTTTCATTGTGTTGATCTGCGTTTAAATAGCAAAATGTAATTACAAGTAAGTAATTGTGCTGTGCTAAGCTTTACACAAAAACGTTTCTTCACTTTTGCAATCCTAACACAACACAAAATCTAAAAACATAAAAAATAAAAAAAACAGAAAATGCTCTTTTACGCTTTTTCCAAACGCCGTGGTTGAAACTGGCTAGAATAGGATGATAATGATAATGAGTCTCGTAAATTCCAGGTTACCTAAAGGTTCAGAAGATGGAGAATATGATAAAGCCCATGCGGCTGCTAAGGACTGCGAAAAACTGTACCCTGGATGTGACGACTTCTCGGACCCTGTGGAACTTAAAAACAATTAATAAACCTTATGATATTGAATCTTGGTTTCTTTTTAAATTATCCTTAGTACTAATATTATAACGAGGAGAAGTCTGTGAGATTGTAGCATTGCTAGTTTGTATGAGGGGGAATCTCACAAAACATAACAACAAAGAACAATTTTATTACAAAAATAAAAAATATATAAATATAAAATAATATATAAATCATAAAGCCGGGTCAGCTGCACAAATGTTTTCCATGTGTTTAAACATCTAACATGTTTCCCGTCAGGTTCGGCAAACAAATAGGGTTTTGTTTTGATTGGCAAAACATGTTTGACGTTTAAAAACCACGAAAACATGGCGCAGCGGACGCGGCTTAATTTTGACGACCAGTTTAGCAGTGACCCTGCTGACGAAGTAGTCCTAGGTTTTAATCTTGTATGGCAAATTATATTTGTGTGATGAACATTAATATTTATTTCTGAGTCTTGAATGTTTTATAAATATACATATTTTAAAATATTGATATATTGTAAATTTTTCGTCAACCATGGCGTCCTTATAGAGCTTACTTTCGATTGTCGCCTAATATTTATTTATTAGTATTAACAATTTTTTTATATTAAGCTTTTAATTGCGTATAATAAATACATAATTACAACTGACAAATACACTTTTAATCTTATTTTACTTAAATTATATCTGTTATTGCGGAGTCCCTGTTGGCATACTAGTAGGCCTAGAAACCCTACACGTGACCGGGTGTTGCTAAAAGAACAACAAACTCGGCAGCTGCACTGTTCCTTCTGAACCTCGCAGCGCACACTGGAACTCAACCAGCGACATCGATACGAATACATATAATAAATCGACGGTGGAAATTTCAAATGTCGTAAGGGACATTAATAATGATAATCTCTCCCACCAGATTTCTGGTGCAATCAGTCAACGTAAGGCAGCTTGTGGCGGGCTGTTAGGGAGTAGCGACCCTACGTACCTGAGTGCTCCTGGGGGTGTCCTGTGGTCAGGCTGAGCCGATCGGGTGTATGGTTGAACAGGCCCCCCACCTCTGGCTTGCCTTAACTGGCTGTCCAGAGTGGAGTCGCAAGAGCTGTTGCTCGAGGGTAGATGTGGACACCTAAGTGGGGTGTTGGCTATATGTTTAAAGTCCAGTGCCACCTCTCTACCCCCCCAGCCTCTCTGACTGGTGTTGCCCTTAGGCTACTTTTTAATGTCGCTATTAATAGAGGCCCATCTAGCAGTTGGCGAGTCACCGTATGCCAGAGATAAAAAATGAGACAGTTTATTAGGCAGGCGTCCGATGTTTCACCCAATAGCCCAGCCACTTGTCCATCATTTTCACCCAATAACCCGTTTTCTTTCGATTCCATCTACCAGCAATAGTCCCTATACACCCCAGCGGGTGCTGTCTCTGTGTGCGTCCGATGACACGGGCAGGGACAGTATCCGCTCGGTGTACTCCTTGCAATTCATTAAATTGTCAAAAGGGCCTCTACGTGTTGGCTCAGTTGGAATTTTGTAGGTACGCCTCCCAAAGGTCCGGGACATCATTGTCCCGTGAGCGGGAAATACATACATAATAATATTTATCTTAAGTGTTTAAACCTAACATTACATTTCAATATAATTAATAATAAGAAACATGTGTTCAGGTTTGTGACAAGTTAACAGGGGGTGAGCCTCTGTCTCCCAAACTAGGCTTGCGCCTGTGACTCGGGAGCCAGTGATTCCTCCGATGTCTAAGCTCACAGGATGGACACAATAATAGGAGCAATGAAAATTAAGTACTTAAGAATAAGGAAAGTTTACTTCAAATTAAAGGAAAAATTTAGGCTCCGAGCCGGATTCGAACCGGCGACCACAGGCATACATGGCCCGTCGCTACTAACCAACTGAGCTATCGGAACAAGCTGTCTCAGCCCCTTAATCTTTCAATCAGTTCCTTCTTACAACGCCTTAGGTTTATTTATAAATATCTTTAGCAGGCGTAACTGCATTATACAAAAAGGAAAGTTAACAAAAGAAAAAAAATTATGACAAAAGCTAAAAATATTAAAATATAAGCCAGCGAGCACCATAATAAATGAATGAAATTAATGTGAATAAAATGAATCTAAATAGATTATATAAGTCTATGTATGTTTGTATATATGTACGTATGTATATATATCTGTATGTGTGTGAATTTTAATCGTAATCAGTTTGCATGAGAGAACTATAATGACAGTGCAGTGAGTGTCAGTTATTCTAGGCAGGACAATAAGCTTTCTGTTTCCAGATATGTCAGTCGAGATAGGAATGCATTGAGTTTTGCTTTACAGTTGAATGTGTTTAAGGGGTAGATGTTTATTTTTTTGTTGATTTTATTATAAATGCGAGCACTCATTGAGTTGTATTGTCGGCTAGCAAATACCGTCCGCCGGAGTACTACCGGACAGACCGTCTATTTATTTCGTTTGCTAAGCGTTTTGGCACATAGAGGGAGATGACGATGTCTGCGAAGAATAGCACGGAGGATATATAGTTATCTAACAGTCAGGACCCTACACTCCGCGTAAAGTTGAGCAGTCGGATATCTATAAGGTTTCACCATTGCGACTCTCCAGCATAAGCATGAACGTTTTACCAGCTGCTCCCCAGAGAGAACAATATGCGAGCAGGGATTGGCATAACGATTTGTACACCATCAGTAGGGTTTTAGAGTCCGCTGAATGACGGAGTTGTTTAAAAACGAACATAAGTTTTGTCGTAAGTACCTACACTAAATATACCATTGGAATCAGTATATTTTTTTCTATCCGTTTGTTGTATTCAAATCTCGATACGACTCCTAATTAAAAGTAATAAGATTGTTACAGTTTGTCGTTACTTCCTAATATTTAAAATACTGTGTTGTATCGATCAAATATATTTTCTTGTCAACTTGTGGTATTAAGCGCAAGGTCGTATGTCTCAATAATTTTTAAATTCCTATGTTGTAAGGGACTAAAATGAAATGAAACTCCCTTACGACATTCAGTTTCTTAAAAAGTAAATAAAACTTTGTATTAACATTGCTGTAAGTACCAAGTATTTATTTATATCGACGGTGGAAATTTCAAATGTCGTAAGGGACAAACGCCTACTTTTGAGGGGAGCTAAAAAAACAAAACGCCATTTTTTGAATAACTTGTAAACTACTCATCTTATAAAGATAAATCTCAGATGTAAACTTTTAAAATAACTTCATCTTACACTAAACCTATTGATCGAATATCAAATAAATGCAGTACCTAGTTAGGAAAATCGCTTACGCCAAAAAAAATATCAAGTAAATGTTCGTTACGCCTCTGAAAAACCAATACCTATCTGGCAAAATCTTTTACGCCCTCTAAATAAATTTTAATTTTATGTCGTAACTGTGTTAACGGTATCGTCTACCTGATTTTCTGTGCTGTAAAGTCTTTATAGTTTCGAGGTTAATGAAGTAAGTACGTAGTTAACTGTATGAAAATAAAGATTTCAATACTAAATTTATAATTTATAAGCTTTTTGGATTCAAAAAAGAATCATAATGTTATAGATCTGGTGAAACTTTTTATTTCTCCAAATAAATGTGTGAAAAAAATTAAACAAACCGAAACTTAATGAAACAATTTTGTGACGATTTTTGCGATATCTCTCTCCGTTATCGTTGTTTTTTTCATGGGTTTTTACGAGTCCAATTTAAACCTGGTACCATGTTTTTTTTTCTGTTATTTCTGCAGATTCGATGTAAAATTTAATAAAGATCATGACAGGGTTAAAAAACTATACAACCTTGCACTATTTTAGGAAATATGACGGTATTTCATCGACCCGAAACTTTTGCTCTTGAGTGTACCTTATATTTTGAATAGCTTGGATAACACTGCTAGTTGAAACCCATTCTCGAGAAAACTGTTCGAGGCGCTCTATAATAAGGTCAATATTACATGCTATCGATTTTTTAAGAGATAATCTCGAACGCCTCGAGAATAAGGCTACTTCTGTAGCGCTATAATATAATATAACAGCTTAATAATAACTTTTACATGATTTGAATTACAGATGCAAATCTGGGTCCAAAACAACCATTAATTGACAAAATTTCAAAATATGTAATGATGCCTAATTCGAAAACCATTTCGGTAATTATGTCACCTGAACGTAATAAAGTAGTTTTCAGATTTCATTTCTCACCCGTTTTTAAGAAAATCGCGATATTGTATAAATGTGGTGTGACGTCAATACTACGACTGTCATATGAAAGTTGTGCAAGCTGCCATACAGAGCCGTAACTTTGACGTCATCATTCGCTACTTTTCAATTTGATATTTCTGAATGAAAATTACAATTTAGGGAAAAATAAAAAAACACGTGTCGCTTAAAAAAACATTTTCTAGCAAAATTAATCATAAAATTTCCTACTTAAAAAAATGAAATGTTGTCAATTAGGTATTTGAGTATCTGTGTATTTTGTTGTTGGAGGTCGTTGTCTGTTTTTTTACTATTTCTCATTCAATGTTTGTTAACTGACAATCATTAGGTTAACTGGATGAGATCTCTCTTAGCTAAATACTTAACAAAATCTGTACGACGCATATAATTATAATGTTATTTAGATGTGTACTGTACTTTTACTTATTACCAAAATTTTACAGTACAATGTAATAAAGAAATACTTATAAAGAAGATAGTTTAACTGGCTTATTGCCTAACACTAGGTGCTTAAATAGTTAAGAATTGTAGTATTTGATTGTGATATTGAATAGCTTAGATAACACTGCTGCTAGAAACCCACTCTCGAGAAGACTGTTCGAGGCGCTCTATAGTAAGGCTACTACTGTAGCCTACCTCTGTAGCCTAGTTGGTAGTGACCCTGCCTACGAAGCCGGAGTTCCCGGGTTGGAATCCTGGTAAGGGCATTTATTTGTGTGATGACCACAATTATTTGTTCCTGAGTCATGGTTGTTTTCTGTGTATTTAAGTATTTATTTATCTATGTAAGTATGTATATCGTCGTCTAGTACCCATAGTACAAGCTTTGCTTAGTTTGGGACTAGGTCTATTTGTGTAAGATGGTCCCCAAATATTTATTTATTTATTATTATTTTTTTACTGTAATGGTACAGGGTTGAAGTGTATTGTGGGCGATGGGCTATCAACCTATCACTGCAACATCACATTTTGTCGATCTTTTATACCCCCATTCATGCTAAAAGTGGCACTGGAACACAAGTTCCATGTGCTCTGCTTACCCCTTTTAGGGATAAAGGCGTGATTGTATGTATGTATGTATGTACTGTAATGTTGTTATATTGTATTATAGCACTACAGTAATAGCCTTATTCTCGAGGCGTTCGAGATTTTCTTTTAAAAAATCGAAGGCATTTAATATTTATTGACCTTATTATAGAGCGCCTCGAACAGTTTTCTCGAGAATGGTTTCAAGCAGCAGTGTTATCCAAGCTATTCAAAATATTATGTAAGATGTAGCTGATAGCACAACATTTTCATTAAGTTTCGATTTGTTTAATTTTTTCACACATTGATTTGGAGTAGTTAAAAGTTTAAGCATATAAACCTGCTTAAACTTCTTTCTCGCATCCAAAAAGCTTAAAAATTAATATATTAAAAAAGCATTAAGATCTTTATTTCCATACAGTTAACTACAAACTTACTTCATTAACCTTTCAACTATAATGACTTTACAACACAGACATTCAGGTAGACGATATCGTTAACGCAGTTACGACATAAAATGATAATTTATTTAGAGGGCGTAAGAGATTTAGCCATATAGGTATTGTTTTTTCAGAGGCGTAACGCACATTTTCACGATTTTTTTTGGCGTAAGTGACACTATTTTCTAAACTTCTGCATTTATTGATATTCAATCAATAGGTTAGTGTAAATAAAGTTATTTGAAAAGTATGCATCTGAGATTTATTTTTGTATGATGAGTAGTTTACAAGTTTTTTTTTAAATAGAGTTTTGTTTTTTGGCTATCCTCAAAAGTAGGCGTTTGATTGTCCCTTACGACATTTGAAATTTCCACCGTCGATATGTACCAGTGTGTAATCGCCATACGCTTAATAAATAAATAAGCCTCCTCTAGTTATCTCCATTGCTGTATATCTAGCGCTACCCTGGTCCAGTGTGGACCAAGAGTAAAACGAATGTCGTCCTCCCATCGTCTTGCTTGGCGACTTCGTCTCCTCTTGCCATCCCTGGGATACCAGTGGGTCACCTGTCTACTCCATTTGTCCGCTTCTGCTGGTCGATACGTGTAAGTACATCTGTTATCCTTGTTTTTGACCTTATATAAAAATTCCAAATCCTGTCCCTAAGTCATACTCCTAGCATTCTTCTCTCCATGGCACGTTGGCATATAAGAATCAACATTCCATCATTAAATGATAAAACCACTAAATAATGGTAATAAAATAATTGCAATTTTATTAAAATGTGTGCTACGGAAATATGTCAAAAAATCATGATAGCAGTTTCAAAAAATATTTTCTTTTATATTTGGATAAAATTATGTTCTTATGGATTAATCAAATCGACGGTGGAAAGGCAAAACCACTGAAGCGACATTTTGGTCAAAATAGAGTTATATATATCGTTGAAATCAGCGTTTTTTTTCTGTGTCGATTGAGCCGGGGATCATGGCGATCTGATGACTTTCATGTCGCTTAAGGTAATACAAAAATAAGCGCCAAATTTATAAAATGTTACTTTATGCGACACACTTTTTGAGTAAAATCTAACCTGTGTCACTTAACCATACACTCAATCATAACCATGGTCACATACAGTATTTTTAAAAATCATTTATTTTCGATGTCATGTCACTTATTCTAATAGCTGATTTCCCTCGAGCAAGGCCTCATATTTGCTAATTAAATTTAAGGCAGCCGTATTATAATCCAAACAAGAGCTACGATTTTTTAAAAATCAGTTTTTGGAGCTCACGTCGCCTTAAGCGACATTTATTTTCGAACCCGCCTTGTTTAGGAGAATAACATTATTTTAATTAAATAGCTATTATAATTTGAAATAACACTTGCATATAACTTAACGCTCTAAGTTAACAAGAAATAAAGTTACGATTTTTTTATCAAAAAAAAAACTTTAAAATGCTCTCCTGTAAAATTCAAAAAATGTCGCTTCAGTGGTTTTGCCTTTTCACCGACGATTAATGATAAAATAATTTAATTTTGACACTATTTTTGTCATTTATTGCGGTCATATAATAATATGAACACAAAGAACTAGTATTTTAAATCTCAAAATACACTGTTTAAATCGAAAAAATAATGAACTATTTTCCAATAGGTATGTTCAATAGCCTTACTTATCGGCGACTAGCAAAATATCTGCACGGTCACATTAATTATCCAATTTAGCAGCATCAGAACTAGGTCTTAAACTATTTGTCACTAAAGCCATAACATGCAAAAACCCGTTACTCAATAATTTCAACCTCAATTGTTCTCCAACTAAGCCAATTTGAACCTAGGCTTTAACTGTGAGTCAACAACTTGTAGTAAATGCTTTTTTCTTTGTGCTAAAACCCTATAATATTTCCAGTCAGCCCCAGAGAGTGTAGCGTTTAACATTATTGTTCTAGATCCATTTTAACTACTGTCTAGTAATACAAAAATGACTCTTAAAATTGCAATTTTATTAATAGCAACGTCAGTTTCTGTTTTAGCTGAATTAGAATCACTTAATAGTTCTATATCAAAAACAATAGATGTTGGTGAATCCAAAGTATTATCAAGACGGAAGAGATACCTAATATTTCCTGACGGCAGTTCTTTTCAACTTGGTGAATATTTATTTAACTTAGAGACACACTTGTTCAATGTATTACAATTATGTTTTTCTTGTTTATTTTATTGTTTATTATGTGTGTCCTGTGTGTTATTAAATAAATGTATTTTTCTTTCTTTCTTAATATAACACATTTGTAAACACCCTTGTGAATTATATTCACAAAATGATACCTATTGTTAGTGGTACAACTTAATTTTTCTGATTGTAATCAGTCGTTTGAAGTATCAAGTTTTTTTTCGCGTGTATTTTTTTAAGTATAGGTAACTGTTTATTTTTAATCTTAATGTTTTAAAGCCTTTTGTCTAAATATTGACATTTTTTTATATTTTCATATCTGTTTTATATCGATTATACAAAAAAAAACATTTATATTTATTTACATTTTCTATTGTTTTTGTACTAAGCCATCTATAAAATTTATTTACAACAATAAAAAAAATATGAAAAATTTCTTTTACTAAATTGGTGTATTGTATTGTGAATCTTTTTAAAATTTCCAGTATTCTGTGCCCAAAACCAAGGGTATCTTCAAATTGGTGACATCGTGTGGTTTGGAACAACAGCTGCCTTAGCTTGGGAGTTGCCGACAGACCCAGCTATATTCAGCTCGCTTAGGTCTGAACTGAGAGACCCACTGTTAAGGAGACAGGATACAAACAAGCACATATACTTCTTAGACGAAGTCGGTAAAGTAATTGCAAAAGTGCCATATAAAAGGTAAAGTAAAATATAATGTAGACCCGAAACTGCACTGAGCTCGTCTGGGGAATTAAATACTACCCAATCAGCATAATGATAATAAGTTTCTGTAATTTTTTTTATTTTTGGTATAAACTTTTATTGCCAACTGTACTGGTCTGTATACCGTCATCAACTACTCGTTGAGACGATTCTAGCGAGCCCACACTCAACAGGGTTACGTCTATTAAGTTCATGGCCACCTTCTGTCTCCATCATCAGATCACCTCAGTGGTAACCCATAATTTCAGCTCAATCGGTTGAAGATATCTGGTTCAAAATTAAGTTGCAAGATTCCACCCGAACAAACATTGTTGATTAAGTAGTTACATACATTGCAAGTTAAATAAAAGCTTGTAAAAATTGTTGTACACGGAAAGTATACTCTTTTAATCAAGAAATTAATTAGGGTGACTGCCAATATCTTGCATGAAACAGATATCATCTTGATTTAAGATGATTCTTTCGAACCAAAGGAAAAACATATTGGCTTTAGATAATTTCGCTTCATTCGAGATAACGTAGCATCTTCAAGATTAATCTCTTGGTGCAAGAATATTATTTTCGATTCAAGTATGTATTGTTTATGTGTAAATACGGTATGTAACACAAAAAATTGTACACCCGGAAACCACGTCTTTTACTAATACAACAGGTATTTCAACAAAAGCTCTAATAGTTCGGTCCTACTTCCTACGAACCGTATTAAATAATTTAATTTACTTTTTTTTTCTATCACTAACTTTCCCTTTGACCGGTTCTTCAACACGTTCAAACACCGTGTCTTAACTGTATTACTTACCGTAAATAATCACAGGCAGATGGATATGATGAATTTCTGATACAAAAATCTAAACAATCTGGCAATCTTGAAAACCAAACTTATTAAGTACTAAATTTTCAACGAAAAACATCCTTTTAAAACATTTGTTATTATTTTGCAGAAAGCCAATAGTAAACCCGGCGTTTGCGAAACGAAGTATTCAAAATAACGAGGATGGAGGTATTAGCATAAAGAAGCAAGTTTTCATAAAGAAAATGCATGAATTGCAGAAGTCCAGAAGCTATCTCTACAACTTAGATGAGGCGAACTCGCATTTCCATAGAGCAGGCAGACATAGTCTGTATAAAAAGTTGGAGTCCTTACTTGGAGCGTGAGTATAATGTCCTGAATTATCAAATACTAGCTAAAACAGTATCATAGGGTATATGTATCTTTTTTTTATTGCGAAAATCAAAAGAATAATCCAGAGGAATATCAACTGTAGCATTAAAACTTTCGTATATTTTTTTTAAATCTGCACGCACCGGCACCCACCGAGAACGTTCTATATTAAGCAGGTAATACGGGCATCTTAGACGTCACAATCCATATTCTCCGCGCATTTACTATGGAGTTAGTCATTAATTTGTAATAACCTACTTAAAATTTGCGTTTAAGTCTATCTATACTTGTCATACAAAATATCATTTCTGATTCAATATTTTGCCTGTTTGAAATTTTATGCAAAAAAAAAAATAAAAAAATTAACTTGAGATAAATCTAGTGTTTTGGATTGATTGCAATTTATTCAAAATTGAAGTCTCATGCATGTTTCCTATTGAAAACACATCTGTCGCATGCAAAACACTCAACTGCAATTAAAATTTAAGACACCGAGTTTGAAAAAGCAAGAAATATTTCACAACAGCCATGCGCAGATGCCCATTTTGTGATTAGAATCAAGACAATATTAGAATTATCTTTTCCCCTCACTGCGTCGAAAAGCCGTCTTTTATCCTTTAAAACCAGTAGCAAAATCGCATTTTATCCACTAGTGGGCAAAGTAATTTGACCTTGGAGCGTATCTCATGTAACTCATGAACCGTGATAGTTAGAAAGTTAAAATTTTCACAGATGATGTATTTCTGTTGCCGCTATAACAACAAATACTAAAAAACAGAATAAAATAAATATTTAAGGGGGCTCCCATACAATTTTTTTTTCAGAATTGCTTGTTGCCTTTATCGGGCGCTGGGTCTCAAAATGTATGGGAAAACTAAATTCCGACTCGCACTTGACCAAAAAAACAAAATTGTTATTTGTTATTTTTTTTTATACAAGGGTAAAAAATTAATATTTGAATTACATAAAGTTGCACTTTCCTCGCTACAGTGAGGTGAAAAGTTTTGTGTTACACACGGGTGCAAATGTATTTTACTTCTCGTGTGTTGAAAACACTCGCGGGTAAAATACAACTTTGCACCCTTGTATAACAAATAACTATATCCTCCGGACTTTGCTGAGGACAGAAAACTAGTTGTCGGAAATGGTGCCGGTGGCACTATTCCTGGATATGGGAATATTGGCAACGGCACGTCAGTGGATAATAAGCTTAATGGCTTAGGGCATTATCCTCGAAGCTCTCCTTTATTCCTGGAATAAAACCAATCTTAAAATTAACGCTCCACCACCAGTATGTTGATAATTTGATATGTGTGAGAAAAAAATGTTATTTGTATACACTTGAATTTTGCAAACAATTTCCGAACAGTTGCAATTGTTTTTTGTTACACATACGAGAATATGCAATTATAAATTAAATACCAACATTATTTAAATAAAAAAAAAATTACAAAAATCCGCAACATAGTTTCCGTCAGGTGGATCACATAAATTATGTTCCAGTCATACAACACACAGGTCGCCAATTCACTTTACTTACAAGCCTGACTTTGGATGTATCCACATCAGGAAAGAATATACATACATGTTTCATACATGTTTTTGACCCTAGTTGAATAAGCGAGCGCGGCGATTGAATTTCTCCGTTTCTGCTTGGGCCAAAAATCTTTGATGTCCAGATGTACCGCTGTCTGTCTGTTCTTCTCTACAGGTCGCATTTCTTTACCGATTCTTGTGAATTTTTGTGAGCAGGTTCGATAATTATATAGATTTATTGTGTCGAATCAGTTTTTCGAAATTAAAAGTTTTTTTTTTAAATAATGGCATGCTTGCGAGTTCTACAGCTCAGCTTACAGCCACTAGTATAACCCTTGCTATGTTTTAGCGCTTCGCGCCCAATATTGTAGCCAGGAGAGTTAAAACAGTAACACATTTCCAGGTTCGGATATTCCGGTCATGAATGCATCTTGAGAATGCTATGTGAAGTCGGTAAAGCCAAAGTGAGAGACGAGCAAGGGACCTTCTTAGAGGAAATATTCAGGGCGACGTTCACGTAAGTTTGTTAAAACTATTCGCCCGCGAAGTTTTAACCTGTTTAAGAAAAGGACGTTAAGCTGCGTCTCTCGAAGTCGTGCAACTTTAATTTCGTGAGTTGCGCTGTTGGAGATTTTTATTGGCTTTTTCCTTTTTGTTTAAGCATATTGTAAAGCCAATTATCTATAAGTTTATGCTGTAGCTTTGGCCGTAAAATTACCAAACATAAAAATACAACGTCAAGTTAGTTTTTCCAAAAATGCTATGAAACTATTGTATTTTAGGACGTGCATGATGATGAAAATAATTATGATGGAATGAAATGACAAGAAAATGTTTTTTACGTTATTTAAAACTTCTATACAGACACACTTTCGTTTGTATTTCCAAAAAAGGTAGACAGAGTACATGCAACGTATTTTTGGTGCCACTTATAGAAAAAATACAGGTTGCTAGCGCATCGCCCACAACACTAGAGTTCTACCCTATTTCCAATAGTCGACTTACAACTCAGTCTACAGGAATTAAAGAGGTGGTGCTATTTAAACCCAGTACCATACAAGGTCTCACAAAACTTCTTTACGTCAGTTAGTGAGTGTATGAGTATGTTTAGGGCAGTCATATTTTAACAGTAAAATTGCAAGCTAACGGCTAGTTGTGCTTTTTAGGGTTCCGTACTCAAAGAGTAACACGGGACCCTATTACTAAGACTCCTCTGTCCATCCATCCGTCCGTCCGTCCGTCCGTCCGTCCGTCTGTCTGTCACCAGGCTGTATGTCACTGATACCGTGATAGTTCCAGCTGACATTTTCACAGTTGATGTATTTTTGTTGCCGCTATAACAAGAAATACTAAAAACACAGAATAAAATATTTTTCCCTTCGTGCGCGAGTCGGACTCGCACTTGGCCGGTTTTTTTAATATGTTGTGCAGCGAAAACTCGCTTCAGGCTGGTTGCGCCATCTGAATTCCTTTTTGGGAGTTAGTTCGTTTGATTGTCCACTTAATGCGTCTGTTGTATTTAGATGCATTCGCAGTTGTCTATGTGATGTCAAGTTTTTCTCGTAGATGGCGTTTTTATTTGGTTCATTTAATATTTTTTGCCCTGAATTAAATCTCTTTGGTTCGCGTCGTTTTGAGGGTCTGGCTGATTTTTGGCTTTTACTTTTTAAATTATTCAAAACTTGAATTTCGTGGAAGATCTTTCCAGAACCTTGTCAAATTTGGAAAACAAAGAGTATGTCTTCATTCTGGTGATAGAAGCTGTCGTAAGAAGAGGCTTGTCTATTTTTGTGCCTGCGGGGCTTTGGAAATTCTAACCAGTTAATTATTTATCGGATTCATGGTCAATTCAGACGCGGGAGTGCGCGATTAACAGTTTTTAAGCCGTGGAGCAGTGATTTTTTCAAGAGGCACTAGACGCGGATCCGTAGCGTTTTGGAGCTACCGGAGGCATTTTTTGTGCACAGCTGTCGCCTGAGAGGCACCGCAGGTCTCTAATTTTGGAAGGCCGGACCGAGGAGTGTTCGGGTGAGTATTTAATCCATTAGGTTCCGTTGATTTACCTGTCTTAATCGTGGTGCGTGATGCTTATGTCCCTATTTTGTTGTTAGCTGTCGGGTACGGGCAGTAGAGAAGCTGCCGATCGTCCACGCGCTTTTGGACGCTTCAGTTTTGCAAGGCACCCTGCCGGGAGGTGTGAGCCTATTGTGGTGAAGAAGTTGGGCCGGTCATTCATCTCCGGTGTTGCGCAGGCCTGGTGCGGTCTATTCAACGCTACCCCCTCGTTGTCGTCGTAGTCGTCGTGTTCGTCGGTCCAGGATCTACGGAGTCTGATTAGTATATGTTAGAAGATCTTCCGTAATACGACATCACGCAGCATTTGTAGCACGTACTTTTGTTATCGTAGGGTGGCAAATCGCTTACGCGCCGTGCTTACGTAGCCCGTCACTGATTATTTATCTGGACATACATATTTCTCCTTAATTTAGAATAGTACATTATTGTCGTGGCCGGGAAGGAGACAATTGCAGGCTGAGTATTTTGTTTAAACGGACGAGCTTGCGAGTCCGTTTAATTATAATACGAAGCCTGCAATTGCCATTCCGGCTGAGGCTAATACTGCTTTTCTCAAAAATGGGGGAATAAAAAAGACTAAATTTAAATCAAGCGTTATTATTAAATACAAATTGAGGATACTGCAAATGACATAAACTTAAACGTCATATTTTTTTTTAAACAGAATCGCAAGTGTATTCCACCGAAAACGCAATCTTTTAAAGACACATACAAAAATGTCGCGTTTGCAACAGAAAAATACGACTTGATTTGGCTGAATACGACATGTGCCGTCTTTTATATGCCAGTTTCTACTTTTTAAAAAGTTTGGTACTCGACAAATAAAGGAATTCATATGTAGGCGGCCTGCAATGTTTTTTATTTTTTAATTTTGATCTGGCCTTCAACTATACACTTTACCTTCCAATATGTAGCGAGTTATGTTCACTTTGCGGGCCATTTTTGAGAAAAGGTAATTTGCTCGCCACCGATCTCACTTTCGGAATATCCCTTAGAAACTCATCGTCGTGAATCATCCTAGCACCCTTCATTCATACCATGCATTCGCACAGTGTTCCCTTGGACCACATTTTGAGACAGTCTAACTTTATTGGATGATCGATTAGAGAAAGATGTCACGAATGAAGGACAATAACTCTCGCGTGGCTCACTATCATAGTTTTGAATCTGCATCTTTTTTTTTAAGGAAACCAACTTAGATAAATCTAGATTTTGCACTGTGATGGAAAGGCTTACTGTAAGGCTAAATTATAAACCATTTGTAGCCAGGCTAGGGCTTCTCGGTTTCAAGATAATCACGAAAATGTCAAAATCCTCTTTATTTTTTTGTGATTAATGTCTTTAGTATTCGCAATTTATTTTGGCTTTAAAACGTAGCTACAATGATGGACTACTACCACAAAAAAATCCGATTGCATATCTCTTGGACTTTCGGAGATAACAATTTTTTTTGAAATCCCGGTTTCCGGGATTTTGATAAAATTTAAGTGTTATTTATTGGCGATATTATTAAGTACCTCGTATATAGCTGACATGTGGCATTGTGACAAAATGAGGTCCAAGGGAACACTGTGATTCGTCCGCAACTCATTCAAATTCAACTATTTAAAAAAATCTGTGAGCCTAATCCACGTGCCGTTACGTGAAAGCAGCTTACGACCAAGCGTATTTGCGGCTTGTTACCCGCTACTCAACATTGCTGTGCTGTTGGCGATTTTAATTAAGAGCTTACTCATTTATGATACTGATATTGTCCTTCATTTAATTTATTACGTCACAATCTGGCCGTTAGACGTTATAAATGTCTGCCTTTGCTTTTTTGGGCGTCTGAAAGGTTAGTCAACGATTCTCTGACGGGAACTAATGTAACACTTTCTTTGGATAAAATAAAGTGATACATTTCGCTAAACATTGGACTCCTCTAGGCTCCTGTCAATTTGTAATATTCTGTGATATAAATCTTTATAACCAAACTGTGATATCTAACCCCATCATGTCAAATCTATTTAAAACTAATTTTTCTAGCTTAATGTGATAAAGTTGTGAAATAAATTACGTTCGTGGTGTATTTGCAAGTGTATTTATTCTATACCTGTTTTTGCTGCAGTTGTTAGGACGACAACCAGTAATGTATATCCAAGTTTGCAGCTTCGAAAGACCTGTTCTAACTTTGCAGCACTCGAAAAATCACGAAAATTTCGCACTTTTATTTAATACTGTCAATTAAGTCCTAAACTCCATATAAAGCCATTTTCAGCATCCTGTAATTTTGTGCTGGCTAAAGCAAGAAACCTGGATTTTCAGTAACATATATAGGGCATAATATGGCTTACACATATTGTAAATAACATTCAATTTGAACTTTTATTTTAAGAACTATTATCCGTCAAAGTTCCTTAGTTTTGTCACTAACTAGGCCAGTCATATTTGACCAGAAAAATCGCTAAAATCGCAAGCTAACGGCTAGTTCTGCTTTTTTAATATGTTATCTAAGTTTGCAGCTTCGAAAGACCTGTGCTAACTTTGCAATACTCGAAAAACCACGAAAATTTCGCACTTTTTTTGGTATTGTCAATATAAGTCCTAAACTATGCGGTTGTTTTGATAAAAAAATCACGTTTTTTAAAGTATTCTAAAATCGCTACATTTTGTGACGAGAACTAGCTCTGTTAGTTAAATACTTACCGAGATACAGCTCTCCAAAAATGTGTTGTCAAGCCAACTTTCGATTCGTTTTAATTTTGCAGGTGTCACTAAAGAAATAACAATATTTGTTCCTGAGTCATGGATGTTTTCTATGTATTTAAGTATTTATTTCTCTATATAAGTATTTATATCGTCGTCTAGTACCCATAGTACAAGCTTTGCTTAGTTTGGGACTAGGTTGATTTGTGTAAGATTGTCCGCAAATATTTATTTATTATTATTTATAATAATCAAAATTCATAATGGCGGCCACCAGACGCAATATTATAAAAAATAAAAAAATCAAATTTACGAACAATGGCATGTTGAGTATCGTTGAATAGGTATTTTAAAATGAATGTTAGGTTTCTTTAATATTTTTTTAGATAAAATAACTGTTTAGGATTAATAACGATTTAAACGATTAAATTTAAAGTTAGCTTCACAACAAATTTTTGGAGAGTATCTCGGTAAGTATTAAACTTACAGAGCTGGTTCTCGTTACAAAATGTAGCGATTTTAGAATACTTTAAAAAACGTGATTTTTTTATCAAAACAACCGCATAGTTTAGGACTTATATTGACAATACCAAAAAAAGTGCGAAATTTTCGTGGTTTTTCGAGTATTGCAAAGTTAGCACAGGTCTTTCGAAGCTGCAAACTTGGATATACAGTACTGGTTGTGGTCATAACAACATATTAAAAAAGCAGAACTAGCCGTTAGCTTGCGATTTTAGCGATTTTTCTGGTCAAATATGACTGGCCTAGTTAGTGACAAAACTAAGGAACTTTGACGGATAATAGTTCTTAAAATAAAAGTTCAAATTGAATGTTATTTACAATATGTGTAAGCCATATTATGCCCTATATATGTATATATGTTACTGAAAATCCAGGTTTCTTGCTTTAGCCAGCACAAAATTACAGGATGCTGAAAATGGTCTGAATGGCTTCGAGAAAAGGATAGTTACGGCCGTGCCTCTTTGATTTGCTCGAAACCATTTTTTTTTCAGAAACATGATTATTATAAACAAACCTAACCCACCTAGTGGGTTTTACAGAACGACGTTTTCACGGTTTGTGAGAAAAAAAAAACAACACAATGAAAATACGGCGAATCAATGCTTTTGGTGAAACGTTTGGCGGTAAAATAAGGGGATCCCTCTCATCTGTTGTGTTTTGTAACTGTTATTAATTTCCGTTAATTTCATATGTCAAAAGAGGTTAACGACGCTTAAGAATCAATACTGTCTAACTAACATTTTTGACTTTTTTACCTTTTAATGCATTTAGAAAAAAATAACGAATAGCATGCCACGCTTCCTGTAAAATTGTATTTTTGTTACTTAGAAGGTATTGATTCTTAAGCGTCGTTATGTAATTTTGATGGCATGCACTGATGCAATTTGTTTTGCATTTTCAGGTTACCAAAAGGAGCAGCGTTGAAAGGCAAACATGCATACGACGAGGCGCACAATACTGACAAAAACTGTGTAAAGTTGTATCCAGAATGCGAGGATTTGAACATGTAGTAATATTATATATAATTGAGTTATTATTTCACTCTTAACAGAGTGGTCTTGGTCATCATTTCAGGTGTTGGTAGCAATAAATTTATAAGTACTAAGCAGACACGTCCGCTAACGAAATTCTTAGTTTCGATCAAAGTGGAGAATTGAAAAACTATTAACTACACTACCCTACTTAACTTACTGCCTGCCTTACTTAACTATTAACTGTTAAAATGGGGTAGGGCATTGTTACTAACGATTCTCAATGTAACTTGGGACGTTGGTGCCGTATCAGAAGTTGTAACTACTTCACGGTAGATGTCGCTACGAGCATCCCTTAGGTCAAATAGAAGAGTGAAGGGATTGAAAGATTCGTTGCCACTAGCGGGACCCACGGAACCTAAGTTGGATTAGAATAATGGACGGATTCCAGAGGTCGCGAGTTCAAATCCCGCTCGTGGCGAATAGTTTTTCAATTTTCCACTTTGATTGAAGCTTGTTGGTAGCAAGCTTCACAACACTCCGCCATTCCTCTCTAACAGTCGACTTCCTTATGCTTACGTGTAGTGATACATCTACTGCAGCTATCAGCTCTGTCCATCTCATTGCTGACCTGCCTCGCGATCTCGTGCCCTCGACCATTCCCTGAAGTTATTATTGCCAAGATATTTAACATTTTAAATTCGTAATTGAACATTACGTATTGAATTGGTTTTTTTTTCGAATATTTAGCTCAGCTTTTCTAAAATTTGTATCTAATACTTGACAAATAATAAAGATAAATTAAATTATAATGTCAGTAAAATGTAAATTAATAAGCTTGAAGTACGCCTCAACCGAATTAAAATTATTTAAAAAAATCTTTACTATACAGGGTGGGCCCTGTAACACGAGCAAATATTCAAAAGGAGGCTTCCTTAGAGCATTTGCAGTAACTCCTTGTGTATCATTCACTTTCAAAATTTTTGGTTACGGAGAAATTTTGATCTAAAGTTATGACCTCCAAGTAATGTATCTTGGCACCACGAGATCATATCACGGCAGTCAATGCAGATTTTGAGATAACATCATGTAATGAGTCATAATAGTTTTTGCATTTTTGTGTTCAACAGATAGTTATGTGATTTTTTCTTTTTTTTTCTTTTTTTTTGTGTTTTTAAAATAAAAAGTTACTCATAGCACTCCAGAAGAGTAAAAAAATACAAGTAAACTTATTTTAAAGAATTTTTTTTTCAAAAAAATTATTATTTTTTCGCATAAAATCACTTCGAAATAATTGTTCACAAGCTTAATAATCTACCGTTTAATTTTTTGCTCCAGTTACAGGGCCCACCCTGTATAGAATGCCTCCCAAAGGTCCGGGACACCATTAAAAACCTTTACTTTTAATTGTTTCGGCCATAGGTAATTTAAAGAAAAATAATACATTCAACAAACACATATAACTACCAAAGTATGCATAATTATGTACAGTTACATACGAGTTACACCACCCTTTATTTACCCACTTAATTATAAATCCTCAATGATGTGTTCGGAAACCATTAGAATAACCGCCATTGCACCGCCATGGCCGACTAGATTTCAAATCGTGACCAAGTAGATTTCCATAATAACATCGATATCGATGTTATTATGATTTTTCATACATTATAATAACACTGGCACAGATAAAACTCTGATGTTACGTTACTGGTTGCAATAATGGTGGTCATTATATTTAGGTACACATTATATAGGTCTTATGATATGGATGTTGATAAAAATAATTATGTTTGCATTTTACTGGTAAAAATAAATAAAAAAAACTTTCCATAATCCGTAACAAAATACACATTTCCTAAAATTTACATCTCAACTTGCAACTTATTCCCGCCGTGTACGGAATTAAGCTACGCAATCATATTATTCAAAACGCAGCGAAAATACCGTCAGCTTTTATAAACCGACTCTAATCCAATGGTGTAAGATTGAAAACGGAATAAACCGAATAAAATGTAGACAAGAAATTCCAAGAAGGTGTTAAACGTGACAAGCTAATGAGCAGAGACGGCAGTAGTGCTCTAATTCTTAGGGCAAACAGAGCGGGTCAACGGACAGGCTTGGCTCCTTGTGAATGTCACGCGTTTGGTTTGAGTGGATATTCTTTTTATTACTATGGTATTTTTATACGCTTGGCGGATAACTTTATATTTTTAAGTGACAGTTAGGCAGTCTATTCTTTTCTTAGTCGTGTTCATCAAGACTGATGATCCTGGTTATGAGATTTTCGCAATTTGCATTGACAATAACCTCCTAAGGCCCATGGGCCTACTGGAAGGACTTATTCTCTTAAAGGAATTTAAACCATTTTGAGTTGGAATAGAGTTGCTTTTGTTTTGTTTTGGCCTTTTATTGAAACAAACGAAATTCAACTTTATTTCTTACAGTAGTTGATTCAAATTTCAATATCATTTTGTGTCGTAGGGCCTTAGGAGGGACTAAAGAAGAGAAAAGGAGTAAGGCAGTAAGAAACATTGAAAAAAAAAAAATTGAAAACTATTAGGCCAGTTTGATACTGGCGTAGCCTGCGGTGGAAGTCAATTTGATAGTAATTATCGTCAACCTACTGACCGCCACAACAGGCTGCTCCAGTCTGTGAGAGACCTTAACCCTTTTCCAGGCCGGCAGTTGGAAAATGACAATCGGATGTCAGTCTTATTCATTGATATTAAAATATATGTTTGACAAGCAGTATGTGGTCGATATAACGCCTCTGCCTGGAAAAGGTTTAAGCCTGCATCGCACTGGCGCGGCCTGCGGTGGCGGGCTATAGTTAATTTGACAGCTAATAACGTTTTCTATTGTCCGGCGCGGCCAGGCCGTGCCAGTCTGTGGGAGGCCTTATGAATACAACAGTGTTAACATTAGCGTTTATGTTCATCTGTCACTTTGACATTTGTGTTTGGAATGAAGAGATATACATTGGAGTTTTATAAAGTTTAATAAATATAGGATTATAAAATAAACATGAATGATTCGCCCTTTGTATGAATACAATTTATTTAATGCTTGTTGGAACACCTCTTAGCTTACTTACTTGTTCTAATTGGGTCATTGTCAAATTTAGGTTCGCTTCTCTTCGGTGGACATTGCCAAAGTTAAGGGCTATAAAACCAAATTTTTGGTAAAACTCTGAATCCGCATAAACGACGTCGCCTCTTCTATAATTATGTTAATGTAATTATACGTATATATAAACATAAGCCCTTAACTATTGACCACAGAAAAGACAATTTTGGTTTTTTGGACTGTGACAATGGCCCAATTAGTCACCAGCGAGAAAAGTCATATTTTTAGTAAATACGGGTACACATGTACCTGTAAATAATAAAGAAACTAATATTAATGTTTGAACAACAGGATTTTATATCGACAAAAAATTTACAAAAAATGTTCTAAGATGATCCATGACATTTCTAACGTCTGACAAAATCATTCGTACGAAAACGCACGACGAGTCAGTCGCATTACGTAAACTTGTAACTTTTGTTATTTCATGGCCCAAGAAATGTGGTGGAAACTGATGGTAATATGTATTATTGTGATTGAGTGTGAGAGCGACTGCCCTAATGTGAAAACGGAACTAAGTGGGATCCGAAAGAGACGACATCTGATATTTCCGGAAGGCTCGAATTTTGTTGTAAGTACCTATAACACTAACTCTCGCGCTTTATACACATATTTAAATTACGTGTATAATCTTACACGGGTTACGTGATTTTATTAACCTTTATTTCTGACGTTTTGACACGGGCACCCATCGGCGGGGAGTCATCTGGAACCATGACCGGTGCATCCCGCGTGTCGGAACGTCAGAAATAAAGGTAAATAATGCGTTAGACCCGTGTAAAATAATTATTTAAATATTTGATGATTATGATGTAAGTACTTTTCATTTTTATACAACGACGGTTGCAAACAAACTTACGGCTTGCCTGGTGGTAAGCTGATACCACCTATGGACGCTTGCGTCTCCATAATGAGCCACCAACGCGTTATGTCCCACCGGATGTGTCTGCGTAGAGTGCACGCTCTCCTCCAAGTATTAGCGAATTGGCCTGTCGCTGTGGTGACCTAACCTAAGTACCTGGAATACAACGCTAGTAACTTTTATGGCTGCGGTCTTGGTCAGTTGAGCTCCTCCAAAAATAAGCGACAATCCGTTACACCCTATCTCTCTTAACTATATTCTTCCAAATTACCATATCGTTGGTAAAGGCTTTCAAGACACATTCTCCCTCAGGCGACCTTAGGTACTATTGTGGCTGCGGCAACGTTTTACCCCAGTTGGGCTGCTCCAATTATCAGTGAAATGACATTCCTACATCTCTAATTGTATTCTTACTAGATGACCATATCGATGGTGAAAGCTTTCATGACGCATGCCCCGTCTGGCTGGAACCTGGTGCTGGAGATCGACGTGCTCTTCCCACTGCCTGATGCCAACTTCACCAACGCTGAATACAGGAGAAAGCTGCATCACAGGCAGAAGCGAGAGTTCTGGGAACGACTGGAGAATGCATTAGAGTAGTGAGTGATGATAAAAAAAATAAAAAAAAATACATCCGAATTGAGAACCTCCTCCTTTTTTTTAGTCGTTTAAAAAAAACCGGTCAAGTGCGAGTCAGACTCGCGCAGTGAGGGTTCCGGACCACCTCGTACAATAGAAACAAGTCCACTATAAACTGACACTCACTTAGTATGTATTCACATACTTAGTACGTGTCAGTTTATACTGGACATTAAATTTTCAGTGATGTATTTAAAAATTTACAGTTTTCGCAATTTTTCCTTTATCTGTGCTATAAGACGTTGCTTCATACCATTTCAAGATTCTGAGTTCACGGGAAGTACCCTGTAGGTTTTGATTCCCTACCGAGTTTCGGAAATTGCGTCATAAACGGCTGTATCTTTTGATTGCGTTGGTTTAGTTAGAATTTTGATTTTTTTACAGCTTCAAGGGACAGTAGACTTGAGAATATAAATTTCAGCATGATACCTTTATTCGTTCCTGAGAAAAAGGGTCTTGACAGACGGACGGACGGACGGAAGGACAACAAGTGATCCTATAAGGGTTCCGCTTTTTCCTTTCGAGGTGCGGAACCCTAACAACCAAATATAACATTTTTGGTATATGCTATTATTGCTTGCTAACTGTACTTTTCTTGCACAGTCAACTCCACGTCTGCTCTCTCTCGCAGCTTGGTCATCAAGCTGGTCTGATAATGGAAACAAAATATGGCCCTAGCAACTCTTCGATTACACAACACAAATCCATTGCATTTAGGCTCATAAGAACCCTCTTGCATGTATTCCCCTAAATTCTCGAGTCCAAATGATTACCAAACAAGTTTCGCATGCTCGTAATCATATTTTGATATCAGTTCATCAGTTTATGAGCTGTAAAAATTATGTTGCTGAGGTAAGCATTGCTATTCGTAGCTAGTCCAATTATTCATATACTCATAAGGGTAAATACGTTTCAGTAGGTCAGGTGAACGAAATCTTAGTAGTCTAAAGTGGTTACAAGTTCTCTTAAACTAGCTCCTAAAAATTTAAATGAATCCACGAACTGAGCCGGCATGAATTAATTGGTCACGATTTTTGATAAAATACTTTGTGAACGATATGTAATTTTCTTTATTTTTAGCAATAACTAAGTAATTTGACCAGGCATATTCCCTTATTCACGTAAAAATAAATGCGAATCATAGCCGGACAAATTGTGGAAAAACAAGGGCACGAATTCTGGCAAACGGAAGCGAAGGTTGCAGTAACTATTGCTGGCCCCCCGAAAATTTCCAGAGACATGCGAATGATCTCTAACTGAGTCCACAAGCAATATATTGCCACAAAGAAAACAATGTTGAGCATTCCAAAAATCTTTTTCTTCAATCTCGGTGACATAATTATGCATTGTGGCCAAATTTACATAAGTATGCCAAATTTCAGCTTAATCAGATACGGCATGAGGCTGAAAAATTGTTTACACATTTTAAAAACCACTAACGATCAATGCACAAGGAAAAATAAAACACGAATACTAGTGAAGACCGACATAGCCTTCCAAATCACTAAACTTATGTGGCAGTGGGCGGGGCACATTGCACGTGGAACCGATGGCCGTTGGGGCGGAAAGGTTCTCGAGTGGCGACCACGTACCGGAAGGCGCAGCGTGGGTAGGCCCCCCCACAAGGTGGACTGATGACCTGGTAGCTAATGGTAGCGGGAGTCCGCTGCATGCGGGTGGCGCAGGACCGCTCTTTGTTGCACTCTCTGGGGGAGGCCAATGTACAGCAGTGGACGTCTTTCGGCTGATATGATGATGATGATGATAGTGAAGCAGCACGGCAATCACAGGACGGGCCGCGAGCTGTGTCGCGGCGACATACACTATCTGTCTCTTTCTAAGCGTTCTAATTAGAAAAAGACAGATACTCTATCTCGCCGAGACACGTCTCGCGGGCCATCCTGTGATAGCCGTGCAGACCGGGAATCGAACTCGGTGTCTCTGAATTCCCGGTCCATTGCGTTTAAAACTCCGGCACCGCTGCACTAATTATGTTGCCGATTTTTTTTCTGTCACACTTGATACATCCATTGTACGTACCTCGATTATTTGAAAGACTTATTGCCTGAATCAAATTGTTAGCATGATATAATTTACTTTAAAAACAAAGTTTTAACCGACGAAAAATCAATCATCCCCTTCTTTCCTTCCTTTAAGGTTGGTTTTTTTTCCAAACTTATATGGGACTTCGGGGAATTTTCTCCCTTTCCAATAAAAAAATATTATTAAAATCGAACTACTCTGTAAAAAGTTATGCGTGGTCAGACATAAAAAAAATATAAATATATACGCGTCGACTTGAAAACCTCCTCCGTTTTTTTTGTCGGTTGAAAATACTCTTAACTTTTTAACGTTTATTAAGTGATGTATTTTTTTCCAGCCACAATTTCAATGGGCAAGCTTGCATGTTAAGAAGCATCTGTGAGGCTAGACATTATTTGGCACAACCCGGAAAATCTCTGGTCCATGATCTTCTACGGGTCATATTTACGTAAGTATATTTGATTGACTATTAGACTAATAATAATAATAATCATTGCGTAGGGATGTGACGGCCCCATCGCCCCCCAGGTTTCTGGTGCAATCAGTCAACGTAAGGCAGCTTGTGGCGGGCTGTTAGGGAGTAGCGACCCTACGTACCTGAGTGCTCCTGGGGGTGTCCTGTGGTCAGGCTGAGCCGATCGGGTGGATGGTTGGACAGGCCCCCCACCTCTGGCTTGCCTTATCTGGCTGTCCAGAGTGGAGTCGCAAGAGCTGTTGCTCGAGGGTAGATGTGGACACCTAAGTGGCGAGTTGGCTATATGTTTAAAGTCCAGTGCCACCTCTCTACCCCCCCAGCCTCTCTGACTGGTGTTGCCCTTAGGCCATTTTTTAATGTCGCTATTAATAGAGGCCCATCTAGTAGTTGGCGAGTCACCGACTGCCAGAGATAAAAAATGAGACAGTTTATTAGGCAGGCGTCCGATGTTTCACCCAATAGCCCAGCCTAGTCCATCATTTTCACCCAATAACCCGTTTTATTTAGATTCCATCAACCAGCAATAGTCCCTATACACCCCAGCGGGTGCTGTCTCTGTGTGCGTCCCATGACACGGGCAGGGATAGCTTCCGCTCGGTGTACTCCTTGCATTTCATTAAATTGTCAAAAGGGCCTCTACGTGTTGGCTCAGTTGGTAATTTGTAGGTACCTAGCCCCACGCACGCCTCCCAAAGGTCCGGGACATCATTGTCCCGTGAGCGGGAAAGACATACATAATAATAAATACTAGGGGATAATTATACACAAATCGAACTAGCCCCATAGTGACCTCAATAAGGCTTGTGTAATGGGTTCTAAACGACGTTATATTTAATAGATATAAATACTTAATTACATAGAAAAGTCCAAGACTCAGAAACAGATATTTGAACAGGGATTTGAACCCAGGAGCTTCAGCTACGTTCGGTTAACCGGTCTTCTACTACGGACATTGAGCGTGAACGGAGAGCATTGTCTGTAAGGGCGAACATGATCGCTCGCAGATTCGCTAAGTGCTCCAAAGAAGCAAAAGTCACCCTTTTTAGGGCCTATTGTACATCCTTCTACACTAGCGGTCTGTGGGCGAACTATACTCAAAAAGCATACAATGCTCTCAAAGTTCAGTTCAATAATGCCTTCAGGATGTTGATGGGACTGCCCCGCTACTGCAGTGCTTCGGGGATGTTCGCGGAGGCGAGGGTGGACTGTTTCCATGCTACGATGCGAAAACGGTGTTCATCCCTGGTACGCAGGATCCGGGCCAGTCCTAACAGCATCCTGAGAATGGTCGCTGAACGCTTTGATTGTGCATATTTGAGGCACTGCTGTATGGTGCACATAAATAAGCAGGTAGAATATATATTTTAAGTTATTACCTATCATTAACCCTATTTTTAAGTATCTACTAACACACATGATCCCAGTTGGTTTTTAAATAAATGAAATTGAAATTGAAATTAATGTTAATTCTAGATTATAGTCAAAGGTCGATAAGGCAAGCCTCTTCGCGAATTGATTGAACGTGTATCTTAGGTTTCATGAAGGCTTCACGACCAAGTCCCAGAATAGGTTTAAATTTCTGCCTTTGACTGACGTAATTTTGGACAAACAAATTTAAAAAATCTGTTTCATTTGTTGCCGAGTCTATCCTAACTAAAAGTGACTACATATGGCCAGTTAGACATATATTTTTTAGTCGAAATTCATGTCTAATTTAGGTTTCCACTAAGAATTTTGACTTTTACGAGATACAGTCGGCAGTAGAAATAGCTATTACGCGTTGCAAGAGGTCAAAATGTCACACACGTTACAATAAGAGCTTGTCTAGATTATTTTGAGCACTATACCCGAGTAGCTTCTTCTGCTGGTGACTGTTCCAAGGAATCCAGTAAGTGAACAATAGTATATTATATCCTTTAAAGCAGCATTTCTTAAAGTGAGATCCATGGAGTCCAAAGCTGTCCATAACTTGATTATGAGCAGTCCACGGCCCGGTTTTTATAATAAATAAATAAATATTTGGGGACATTCTTACACTAATCGAACTAGGCTCAAACTAAGCAAAGCTTGTACTATGAGTACTAGGAGACGTTAAATATACTATTACTAGCTGTTGCCCGCGACTTCGTCCGCGTAGAACATGTTATCGTCTAAATGTTTGTTTAAGGAATTAATTTTTAAAATCATTGAAATTAGCTTTGTAGTCTTGTAGTAAACAGTCTAAAACTGAATTTACAAATCCCTTACTTTAAAAATGTTTTGCTCTCCATACAAACTTTGAACACCCTTATAATACCTTTTAGGGGATGAATTTCAAAAAACGCTGAAATGAATTTTGTAGTCTTTTAACAAACATACTAAGATCGAAGTTACAATTCTCATACTTAAAAATTTTCTTGCTCTGATAGTCTGCATACAAACTTTGAACCTTTGAATTAACGCTTTTCGGGGAAAAATTGAAAAGAAAACAATAAGTTTTTTTTATTGTAATAAGTATTTTTTCTACAAAATATCAAGCCTCTAGCTCAAAAAATGGGTTTCCCATACGAACCTTGCACCCCTTTTTATTCTCATTAGGGGTCGAATTTTCCAAAACGCTAAAAGTACTTGATTTTTATTGTAATAAGTAATCTTTCAACAAAGTTTTAAGTCCCTAGCTAAAAAAATATTTTCTTCATTCAAACGTTCTTATAAACCCCTAAAGATCGAAGTTTCTAAAATGCTGAAAGTATTTAATTTTATTTTTAATTAGTAAGCATTCTACAAAATTGGAAATCGGCTAAAAAAATGTTTCCTCCACACAAATGTTGCACCCACTTTTAACCCCCTTAGGAGTGGAATTTACTAAAACGCTGAATATCCTTTTTTTTTGTATTTCAATAATTAATCGTCCTACAAACTTTTAAGCTCCTATCCCAAAAAGAGTTTCCCCATATAAACTTTGCAGCCCTTTTTAACCCTCTTAGGGGTGGAATTTTCCAAAACGCTGAAATCACTTTGTTTGTACTCAAATAAGTAATGTTTCTACAAAGTTTTAAGAACCCCCTCAGGAGATGATTTTCGGGATAAAAACCATGCATCTTCCCTGGGACTCTTACTAATCCATTTAATCCAAATTTTCACCCCCTATTTCATTACCTTGGGAACTATTTTCGGGATAAAAACTATCCGCTTTCATTCTCCGAGACTTAAACTATCTCTATACCAAATTTCATTTAAAGGGGTTCCATCAAAAGTTTCATCCTCCATTTCACTCCCTTAGGGGGTGATTTCCGGAATTGAAACTATCCTATGCCCTTTCCCAGGACTTAAACTATCTCTAAACTAAATTTCATCTAAATGAGTTCATCCAAATTTTCACCCCCATTTCACCCGCTTAGGGGATGATTTCCGAAATAAAAAATAATCTATTTCCTTCCCTAGGACTCTAACTATCTCTATACCAAATTTCATCTAAATGGGTTCCATCAACATTTTCACGCCTAATGTCACCCCCTCAGGAGCTGATTTTCGGGATAAAAACTATGCATTGTGCTTCCCTGGGACTCCTACTATACTAAATTTCATCTCCATGGGATTTATCCAAATTTTCAAAACTATCTAATGTCATTCTCCGGGAATCAAACTATCTCTATACCAAATTTCATCTAAACGGGTTCCATCCAAAGTTCAACCTCCCATTTCACCTCCTTAGGGGTGATTTCCGGAATTAAAACAGTCCTATGTTTCATCCAAATCGGTGCAGCGGTTAAGTAGCACCATACAAATTTTCAACCCTAGTTTCATCCCCTTACGGGTGGATTTCCGGGATAAAAACTACCCTATATGTCCTTTTCCAGGACTCAAACTATATCTAAACCAAATTGTATTCAAATGGGTTCCATCCGAATTTTCACCCCTTATTTCACCCCCTTAGGGGATGGCTTCCGAAATAAATACTATCCTATGTCCTTTCCTAGGATTTAAACTATCTCCAAACCAAATTTCATCAAAATTGGTTACCTCCAAATTTTCACCCCCTCATTTCACCCCCTTAGGGGATGATTTACGGGTACAAACCTATCCTTTGTCCTTCCCCGGGACTCAAACTATTTAAATGCCAAATTTCATCCAAATCGGTGCAGCGGTTTAAGTAGCTCCATACAAATTTTCACCCCCAATTTCATCCCCTTAGGGGTGGATTTCCGGGATAAAAACTACCCTATGTCCTTTCCCAGGACTCAAACTATCTCTAAACCAAATTGTATTCAAATGGGTTCCATCCGAATTTTCACCCCTTATTTCACCCCCTTAGGGGATGATTTCCAGGATAAAAACTATCCTATGTCCTTTTCTAGGATTTGAACTATCTCCAAACCAAATTTCATCTAAATTGGTTACCTCCAAATTTTCACCCCCTCATTTCACCCCCTTAGGGGATGATTTACGGGATTAAACCTATTCATTGTCGTTTCACAGGACTTAAAGTATTTACATACCAAATTTCATCCAAATCGGTGCAGCGGTTTTAGTAGCTCCATACAAATTTTCACCCCCCATTTCATCCCCTTAGGGGTCGATTTCCGGGATAAAAACTACCCTATGTCCTTTCCCGGGACTTAAACTATCTCTATACCAAATTTCATCTAAATCGGTTCAGCGGTTTAGGCGTGAAGAGGTAACAGACAGACAGACAGACAGACAGACAGACAGACACACTTTCGCATTTATAATATTATATATTTGTATGGATATGGATAGTATGGATGTCGTCTAATCTATTGCGATTTTTAGTTTAGATCGACAAACTGAAAATCCGGACGCTCGGCAATAGCAATGCATGTGCAAAGATATCCAGATATTTCTAATAAAAACGTCAAGAGTGAACGAAGTTCTCAAACTCTACTTTAAGTCCTGTGAAACGACATTGAATAGGTTTAATCCCGTAAATCATCCCCTAAGGGGGTGAAATAAGGGGGTGAAAATTTGGAGGTAACCAATTTTGATGAAATTTGGTTTGGAGATAGTTTAAATCCTAGAAAAGGACATAGGATAGTTTTTATCCTGGAAATCATCCCCTAAGGGGGTGAAATAAGGGGTGAAAATTCGGATGGAACCCATTTGAATACAATTTGGTTTAGAGATAGTTTGAGTCCTGGGAAAGGACATAGGGTAGTTTTTATCCCGGAAATCCACCCCTAAGGGGATGAAATTGGGGGTGAAAATTTGTATGGAGCTACTTAAACCGCTGCACCGATTTGGATGAAATTTGGCATTTAAATAGTTTGAGTCCCGGGGAAGGACAAAGGATAGGTTTGTACCCGTAAATCATCCCCTAAGGGGGTGAAATGAGGGGGTGAAAATTTGGAGGTAACCAATTTTGATGAAATTTGGTTTGGAGATAGTTTAAATCCTAGGAAAGGACATAGGATAGTATTTATTTCGGAAGCCATCCCCTAAGGGGGTGAAATAAGGGGTGAAAATTCGGATGGAACCCATTTGAATACAATTTGGTTTAGATATAGTTTGAGTCCTGGAAAAGGACATATAGGGTAGTTTTTATCCCGGAAATCCACCCGTAAGGGGATGAAACTAGGGTTGAAAATTTGTATGGTGCTACTTAACCGCTGCACCGATTTGGATGAAACATAGGACTGTTTTAATTCCGGAAATCACCCCTAAGGAGGTGAAATGGGAGGTTGAACTTTGGATGGAACCCGTTTAGATGAAATTTGGTATAGAGATAGTTTGATTCCCGGAGAATGACATTAGATAGTTTTGAAAATTTGGATAAATCCCATGGAGATGAAATTTAGTATAGTAGGAGTCCCAGGGAAGCACAATGCATAGTTTTTATCCCGAAAATCAGCTCCTGAGGGGGTGACATTAGGCGTGAAAATGTTGATGGAACCCATTTAGATGAAATTTGGTATAGAGATAGTTAGAGTCCTAGGGAAGGAAATAGATTATTTTTTATTTCGGAAATCATCCCCTAAGCGGGTGAAATGGGGGTGAAAATTTGGATGAACTCATTTAGATGAAATTTAGTTTAGAGATAGTTTAAGTCCTGGGAAAGGGCATAGGATAGTTTCAATTCCGGAAATCACCCCCTAAGGGAGTGAAATGGAGGATGAAACTTTTGATGGAACCCCTTTAAATGAAATTTGGTATAGAGATAGTTTAAGTCTCGGAGAATGAAAGCGGATAGTTTTTATCCCGAAAATAGTTCCCAAGGTAATGAAATAGGGGGTGAAAATTTGGATTAAATGGATTAGTAAGAGTCCCAGGGAAGATGCATAGTTTTTATCCCGAAAATCATCTCCTGAGGGGGTTCTTAAAACTTTGTAGAAACATTACTTATTTGAGTACAAACAAAGTGATTTCAGCGTTTTGGAAAATTCCACCCCTAAGAGGGTTAAAAAGGGCTGCAAAGTTTATATGGGGAAACTCTTTTTGGGATAGGAGCTTAAAAGTTTGTAGGACGATTAATTATTGAAATACAAAAAAAAAAGATATTCAGCGTTTTAGTAAATTCCACTCCTAAGGGGGTTAAAAGTGGGTGCAACATTTGTGTGGAGGAAACATTTTTTTAGCCGATTTCCAATTTTGTAGAATGCTTACTAATTAAAAATAAAATTAAATACTTTCAGCATTTTAGA
This sequence comes from Epinotia brunnichana, assembly GCA_963854355.1. NCBI lineage: Eukaryota > Metazoa > Arthropoda > Insecta > Lepidoptera > Tortricidae > Epinotia > Epinotia brunnichana. The sequence continues at coordinate 25,383,017 of OY977951.1, read as the reverse complement.
AACTTCGATCTTTAGGGGTTTATAAGAACGTTTGAATGAAGAAAATATTTTTTTAGCGAGGGACTTAAAACTTTGTTGAAAGATTACTTATTACAATAAAAATCAAGTACTTTTAGCGTTTTGGAAAATTCGACCCCTAATGAAAATAAAAAGGGGTGCAAGGTTCGTATGGGAAACCCATTTTTTGAGCTAGAGACTTGATATTTTGTAGAAAAAATACTTATTACAATAAAAAAAACTTATTGTTTTCTCTTCAATTTTTCCCCGAAAAGCGTTAATTCAAAGGTTCAAAGTTTGTATGCAGACTATCAGAGCAAGAAAATTTTTAAGTATGAGAATTGTAACTTCGATCTTAGTATGTTTGTTAAAAGACTACAAAATTCATTTCAGCGTTTTTTGAAATTCATCCCCTAAAAGGTATTATAAGGGTGTTCAAAGTTTGTATGGAGAGCAAAACATTTTTAAAGTAAGGGATTTGTAACTTCAGTTTTAGACTGTTTACTACAAGACTACAAAGCTAATTTCAATGATTTTAAAAATTAATTCCTTAAACAAACATTTAGACGATAACATGTTCTACGCGGACGAAGTCGCGGGCAACAGCTAGTATTATATAAAATATTATGTATAATGTTAAAAGTTAGTTTAAAGTTAAAAGTTTCCTCCATGTAATTATATGCACTGAATTCACGACCCCAGAACTCACCGACAAAAGCATAAATATTCCTCAAACTACACTGTGGCTTCAAACATTCCACGGAACTGAAATCTAATACAATTTCCATAACGCAATCAAGCAGAGAGTAGAATTAACCCCACGATTATTAATCGGTTTCGTAATCGCGGCGGCATCGTTGATCGCCTTATAATCCGTGGACGTGATGCGAATGGCCGGGTGATTCGTGTTCCATAGTAAAGCCTGTCGCAGACTGGCGCGGCTTGCGGTGGCGGCCAATAGTATTTGACAGTCAAGTTTACTATTAACCGACGAACACTGATAGGCCCAAGGTTACCAGAAGAACAGGGAAGCTCAAAACAACTTTTCACAGACTAGAAAAAGCAAAAAATTCGCTCTTGGGAAATTGTATAAAATTCTACAATAAAATTCCAAAACACATTACTGGCTTACTGACTCTAAATTAAAATCTAAAACAGACACTTATCAAAATCATATTATAAGATAAACGATTACATCATGGATAGGGATTTTTGTTTATTTTTCTAATTTTATGTTACTCTGATAGGTACTGAAATTATACAATGTGGAAAGATAAGTCGGGCCCTGGAGGGAAACTACCTTAAATCCTTAAGCTGGCTAATTTTACTTAAAGGAGACACTCCTTTATTTTTAAAAATAAACAAAACTGAATTCAAAGATTTTCAAAAAAGTCTCACACACTGCCGGGATTCGAGTCGAATCTGTCTAAAAATCTGAGTTAGTTTTTTTGCGTAAATTAATAGTTCTGGATGTAAGGAACACTTGATGCTAAAAAACCCTGTTTCTATTATCACTGGAAAATGCCGAATTTCACAGTTTAATGTACGGAAATGGACAAGGTAGGTCGATCACGTAATGCACTGTACGAACGTCGGGTAGGTCTAAATGTCACTTTTTATATGGAAAATTGACAGTTAGATTGTACCGACGCGCGTTCGGAACGTTACGTGATTACCCCTCTGGTTTCCGAGACTGATCGACGTTTGAACTTTTGTAATACGGCAGAAACACTAAGGCCGGCCATAGACGGGCTGCTTAGAGCAGTTACCCGTGATCAACATACACGGACCGCTCTTGCAGTCGGAGCTGCTTGACCGCATGATGAAATTTCACCGTTCTGCCAACCGCCCGAAGCAGTTGGAACTGCTTGAGCGGTTCGTGTATTGTGAATGCCAATTTTGTATTGAAACTGCAGATCACGGCGACCGCTTGAAGCTGTTGGCATTGACTGCTCTACGCAGCTCGTCTATGGCCGGTCTAAAATATGCTACCTTTTCAATGTCAACATCCGCCTTGCATCTTTGACTAAACAACAAAATACTTTAAACAAAAAACAATAAACCATAATTAAGTTACATCTTCGATCGGTTTTTTCTATTCCCGATCTATTCGGTGTCCCCTCGTACAGTCAGCATCAAAAGAAGCTACGCAAACGAAGACGTCAAAAGTTTTTATTAGGGAATAAAGCTGGAAACGCTCAGACAGCGTTGGCGGCGCGGTGCAGTGCGGCGCGGATGCGGTGCCGATTATAATGCTCGAGCTAAATATGAAAGGGTCCGCACAGAATACCGCGCCGCGCCGCACCACACCGCTCTATGCGCCGCCACCGCTGTCTGTGCGTTTCGGCCTTAAGAGCTTTTGACGTCTTCGATTGCGCAGTTACTTTTGATGCTGACTGTACTAGCGTAGCAGATCGCGAACCGCGCACTGCTCTGATGAGTACTCGCACTCGTTCAGTTTCCATTTTTTTTAACGAAACGGTACTTGGAATTTTAAGATTCAATCCAAATAATGGGAGGGAGCTTATCCAAATTTAAACATGATGCGACCTTTTGGCACATATTGTCAGATCGCTCGTAGCCATCTGAGTTATCGAAAGCTTTCTCGACTTCATGGTAATTTAGATCACTTCCTTTGCGTGTTAGCCCAACATTTAACTAATTTTGTATTTGGTTCATCATCATCATATCAGCCGAAAGACGTCCACTGCTGGACATAGGCCTCCCCCAAAGAGTGCCACAATGGCCGGTCCAGCGGACTCCCGCGACCTTTACCAGGTATTAGGTTATTTTAAGAAAAAAACATAGTTACAGGAAAAAAAACGGGCCAATCTTGAAATAACTTACAAAGTTGAGGAAAGCCTCGTTTTCGACTATGGTTTTCTACTATGTCGCTGAACCAAATTGTTATGTATTGGTACTCATTAGACGCATAATTTCATGTTCTTTAGTTTCTTAGTGAGTAACTTTTTGCTTAGATGCACCGTATACTCGTAGAAGCTACGAGTGAGAAACCAAAAAAGATCCCAAAATTTCGAGGGTTTGTGGCTGCCAAAAGCTGTAGTGGTAGCCGTACAATTTCAAATAAAAACCGCAATTCGATCTACAGTTTAGCCATTTGGCACACGCATACTACAGGTCAAAGGTCTGGTGCTAAGGAAGGTATCACTTTTCTCGTACTGGTAGCAAATATTTAGGTTCGTAATGTTTGAAAGGTTTAAAAATATATAGAAACAATAATTTTCAAAAGAAAAACTTTATGTCAATGGAGCACCACTACATATTTAATCAAATCGTCTCCACGCATATGCAAATAATTAAATCGTCTCCACGCATATGCAAATAATTAAATTGTCTCCACGCATATGCAAATAATTAAATCGTCTCCACGCATATGCAAATAATTAAATCGTCTCCACGCATATGCAAATAATTAAATCGTCTCCAGGCATATGCAAATAATTAAATCGACTCCACGCATATGCAAATAATTAAATCGTCTCCACGCATATGCAAATAATTAAATCGTCTCCACGCATATGCAAATAAGGTAGTGACCATTTTTCTTGATTTTAGTTTCTGCTATAATTGATATCATATACGTATTAATTTGTAAAATTATCCATCTGTCATATGTTGCATTTGATTTGACCAAGCATGTGTTTCATTTCTTTTTACTATTGAACCAAATCGAATTCATATTTCAGCGATTCAAGCCTAAACACCTTGATAACTGCAAAATCACAGGAACTGCGGGTCAAAAAAATTGTTTTGACCTCTAGTATGCGTGTCCCAAATGGCTTACACTACTGTCCCAATATATCTCGTGTAATCATTTTTGATATTTGCTCGGTTGTATCGATGTAAACAATATAAAATAACCGGCCAAGTGCGAGTTGGACTAGCGCACGAAAGGTTTCGTACCATTATCTATAAAAACGGCAAAAAATCACGTTTGTTGTATGGGAGCCCCCCTTAAAAAAATATTTTATTTTGTTTTTAGTACCTATTTGTTGTCATAGCGGCAACAGAAATACATAATCTGTGAAAATTTCATCTCTCTAGCTATCACGGTTCTTGAGATACAGCCTGGTGACAGACAGACGGACGGACGGCCGGACGGACAGCGAAGTCTTAGTAATAGGGTCCTGTTTTACTCTTTGAGTACGGAACCCTAAAAACTTCTACACCACCTTTTGCAACAAATAGAATTACTCCACGGACTGGCCTGCCCTATTGTGTACATAACCTAGGTAGTTTTTGTTAAATATTGTTAAAACTAACCTTACGTAAGCTATAATATTATCTATTTAATTACATGTTATTTTGAATCAAAATACACAATAATCTTCAAATAATGCAAATCTCATTAAAGTTTAAACCAACAAACAGTACGCTTTATTTGTTGAAAATAGTTTAAGCGAAATTCCAACGACCTTAGTGAACTACTATCCAATCTTTCTAAATATAAATTTATATTAAAATTCGTGTACGTCAACCCTTAATATACGAGCCGCAGAATTTTAATTACTCCAGAGTTAGAGAATCAATTTATATTCCCAGTACGCGTAAGCTATCGAGAGTTAATTATCGCAAGAATAAATAGACGGTAAGCATTCTAACAAGATTAATCTCTATGCACTTCGAGTTAGGTTGCGTATTCTTTGTTAAAGTCTGATTTTATAAGAGGTTGTGAGAGGTATCTTGCTATCTCTTTCTGCGAAGTTCGTTCGAGTTACATCGGATCATTGTTTGGATGGTGCCTGGTTACACTTAATTGATAAAATATCAATTAAGCCTGATGTTTGTACAGTTAGATCAATATCCACCGTAATTTAATCGTGCCTGTAGTCCAATATTTTTGGAAGTTTTCATATTCTGTAATTAAAATTATGCATCAAAGGTAGTTATAATTGTACATAAAGTCTCAGTTCCTGCTACCCTACTACTGTCGTTACTATCACACTCCTCTCAGTCAAAACATAATGAAATTACCTATTATCAACCCAGTTGTCCTCAATTTTAGAAACAAATATTAATAATCAAAAAAGCGCAACTTTTGTTACTACATCACAGTTTTTAATAATCCACTATCGCCATTTATCAACGCGGCGCCGGCAAGACGCATCGCTCTGCGGGATATGTCCGTTACCCTGACCGGACTTATCGCGCGATATTTTATAACTAATATTTACTGCATTTTAAAAACATTTCTATCTTAAGAACTATGCATAAAAATACTTTTCTATCCCACAGTAAATGTCTCTTTACAAACCAGATGACAATAAACAGTCCTTTTTGGTCATAAATATGTTTTAAATTGACATGTTTATTTCTTACATTTTGAATGTTATTAATATATGCACATCTCCTTTTATGACGTAAATAATTTCAGACTAAAATGATAATAATAATAATAAACTTGTGCAAGTAGGCCGCAAAAGCACTTTTACAACTCAAAAATCTACTATTTTAATCGAATCGTAATGACTCTCTCAGAATTAGTGAAGAGAGTTTCAATCGAAATTATTTTTTAACGTGATTTATATTAAGACTAACCTAATTAAGGTTAGTCTTCCAACACTAATTCTGTTAACACCACTACGCCGAAACAAAAATAAATAATTTGGTAAAATTACCGATCACTATCATTACGCAATCATTATGCCGCTGGTCATCCCATCACCTCCACCATCTTAATATTGGCAAGGCAGGCAGTAAAATTCGCAGAAAAGTATTTCATATGGCGATAACTTCTTGCAATATAAAGTGTAGGTACATCATGTACACTTTAGATTATTTGACTTGGCCGAATTGCATTAAAGTAGTCCATTCTAAAATCAACTCTAGCGCCCTTGGTATAGGATTCCAACTTCAATGACAGTTTTATAAAATAGTCGGCCACATTAAATAATCTCAACCATGGGTATACTTATATTTTCATGTTGGTTCTGGCCATTTCGTCCTCTCTATCGTTCCCACAGGAAACTAAATAGTTGTAAACGGTCATATTTTATGAGTTATAGTCGTTTGATATTCACGTCGGGATTATAGGAGTGCTAGAAATATTTAAGGCGACGTGAGCTCAAAAAACGGCTTTTTAAAAAGTCGTAGCTCTTGTTGGTATAATACGGCTGCCCTAAATTTAATAAGCAATTTTGAGGCCTTTCTGGAGGGACAACAGCTATTCGAATTCTGAGTTTTTGACTTTCGCTTGATAGAAAAAAATAACGAACATAAGTATTTTACACTTAAAAAATTCGTAACAAATTATGCACAACAGCTAAACAAATTAAAATTAAGCTATTAAAATTCGTTCTCAAAATCGGCAATAGTATGTTTCAGGGAACTTAGCTATTACTATTTTAGTTATTAAAACGCACAAAAAATTAAAATTAAAAAACAAGATATCCGCGCTTCCGAATACTTTCATCTCGCTCACGCTTATGCTCAGTGAGAGGGAGAGAAGACCACGAGCCTACGTCGCTTTAAGTGCTGTGTGAGGTAGAAGCAAATTTAATTGTATATAAACTGACCATAGGTCCTGGGTTTGACCTTGCACCACTAGGTTATGTCAAAAACTTATGTACGAAATATCATTTGATATTGAGTGGTTTTTCGGTGAATGAAAACCTCATGAGGAACCCGGTCTAATTTCAATAAGGTCTAGTTTTCTTTCTGGATTGGAAGGTCAGTGGCAGTTGCTTTCGTTAAACTAGTGCCTATGCCAAATCTAGGGATTAACTGCCAACGCGGACCCTGGGCTTCTTTAGGGCACAGCCTGGAACAACGCTAGGAGGACGATGATGATAATCAGGCCATTTACTGTCTAAATAATAAGCTTAAGACTGTCACTAAGTACTGAGTTTTAATGGAAAAGTCGTCAATCTCACTACCATACAAACTTAAAATCAAGAAAATATATACCCTTTCCTGGGACTAAAATTGTCTCAAAAACATCTAAATTAGTTGATCATTTGAAACGTGAAAAGATAACAGACATAATCTCGTATAAAATTTATAACCATTATTATGAGCATGAATGTGTCAAATAAATTAAAGCAGTTTGGCCGGATTTAATCCTGTTAATTGGGGCAATCAACTATATTTTCTAATGCTCGTTGCCATAGTTACGCCACTCCTGCCTTTTAAAAACTATGATTTTATGGGGTGTAAATCAGTGGATTTACGTGTTCAGTGGAACACGTGTTATTGTTATAATTATGTCACTGTTGTCTCCTGGCTTACCGGGACAGAATATCAACAAGATTTTTCTTGTCGGGCTCTTGTCGGTGGAGTAATCGCCATTCTGTTCTTCTCTCTGCCACTGTTTTGAGATCTTGATACGACCTTGCATTAACTTTCTATTTAGCTTGGTCCATAAACGCACGTCTTGGTCTTCCCCTGCCTCTCCTTCCTTCTATATTTCCTTCATCCATAGAAAAAAAAAACTATTAACCCAATAAATTTAACCCAATTAAAAAAAAAACTTTTAAAACATTATTCTAAGATGCTTTATTCAAGAATCCAACAAATTTTCCATCCGGAAGTATTTACATATATAGATTTAAAAAAAGCATGAATTGTTTTTTTTATTATTATTTATCTTGATTATTATAGAGCAAATGTAAATGAACCAAAATAAAGATAAAGCCATTTATTAATATTTTTTCTGACTTTTCAGAAGCTAGTTCAGTTATAATTTTTTTGATGTCTGAAATTTTGTTGGATTTTGTCGCTAGGTAACAATTTAATTGATAATAATATCCATTACATAGAAAAAAAGTCTGCTATTATAAATTATTTCCCAATTTGACATTTTTTCCATTCCATACGAGTTGTCAGTTCATTGCCTGGACTATTTGTGTTGTTTTATATTACCTTCATCAGCGTTCGATTTTGTAATGTTGTGTTTTTTTTTTTTTTTTTGCAACAATAATACTTCTTTTATTTTATCTATTTATTTATATAATCTGTTTTAATCGTGTTGATTCAATGACAAGTCTAGATATAAAAAAAATTACAAGTAACAATATAACGTACATGCTATAGTTAAAAACAAAAGAGGTCAGGCACATATTTCGGTGGTACCCACCAAGTTCAATTTTATCTCAAACTTTGAAATAAAATTAAACTTGGTAGTTACTAATTGTGGCGGTGCGTGAAATTTTTCGATGGGCAACCCGGAACAACAAATGTATGAAAGGGCTTAGATTAAATAATTATAGGCTTGCCTAAAAAAAATTTCGGTGTTAATCGGCTTGTATGGGCGCTACGCTTCTGGTAGGTACCAATCTGATAATACGTACTGGAATATTGGTTGCGTATAATATATTTTGGGAAAGCAGTAACTATCCATAATACTTGAGCAACGTCCGCAAATATCTCATCCTAAAAACAACGGCCGCTCTTCAAAACAAATAAGCATCCCCACATGTCTTTCGAGTAGCTTCCCTTTAAGAGCAAAAAGCCAAGATTCTTCATAAAACCTTGGATGTTACGGCCTTTACCAACAAATACATTCAGACCGCTGAAAGCAGAAAGGAGCAACCATTCTTGAAACCTTTATACAGTTGCTGCGTTATTGTTTCGGCTGTGTAAAGGCTGTTAGTCTCAGATGCAATGGGTTTAATAAATAATTTCTATCCACAGGGCGCCTATTCAAGAGAGGGGGTTCGTCGAGGAAGTGGGGGGGAGGTATCAGGACCTCCTCGACCCCCACCTCTGTAGCAAGGTCAACGACTGTCCGATTTCGCTGCTACAAGTTGTTTTGGCGCTGAATAAACAGAAGTAGTCGATTTTTTACATTGAAGAAGATTGGAATGTATTTTCTTGAGCGTACATTTTTGTCAAACCATCTATTTGTGAAAAAATACAGATAATTTTAGAATCAAAATCAACAGCGGTTCTTCCGTCTTAAAATTAGTATATCTACTGGTACGTCAGTTTTAATTTAATTTTATGCTAAGCTCAGTACTTAACCTACTGTCATGTAGGTAATTGTATAAATAATGTTTTAATGGGAGTAAAAAGGAAGTAAAAAAATCTATTGTCATTCAGTATCGGAAACTGTGAGAGTAAATTCTCTCAAATGAACGCAAGCGAATAACGACTTTGTGATCTGACTATGAGGAAGCTTTTTGTTTGCGTTTTTTTGAAAGGATTTACTCTTACAATTTTGGACGTACTACGTACATACTAGTGTATACTAACGGACCACAAAATAAGTAAAAAAAAACAATAATCCATAATAAGACATTATGTTTTAAGTTTTTATTAACTTTTAAATATCAACGTAAAAATTCATTTAAGAATATGCTTGTTTTATTCAATCACTCAAAATACCTCACTACAACTAAGAAATAACTCGGAATCATCTTATCATGTAATTTTTATTGTTCTGCTCTATTCACAACATTCTGAATGACATCAAATAACGCTTCGTTCATAGTCTCAATTCCTTTCATATTTCAAACCACAATCACCTTCAATACGTTTGGCGCACTCCCTCCGACACTTCGGCTCTCCTTTTGTGGAAGCAAGAGCAAAACAGATTGAAATGAGTTAGAAACGGAAACGACTTATAAAAATAGACCTCAAGGTAGAAGGCGAGGTTTACTGCACGCCTAGATTACCCGGGTTATTGAAACGATATATTTCATTAAATCGAGTAGAAAGACACAGTGCCGCGTTGGTTGCTATTAGGTACAGGAGAGAGCGTGAGTATAATTTTGCCCTTCGAAATGTCTGATACCAGTACGTTATAGTTCAGCTTTAAATTCACCATAGCGCCGCGCCACCTAGTGCGAAATTGTGAATTTATTTAACTTTGACCTGTGAGGTAATTATTTAACTTTCCGAACGAGCGTTAGGACCAATCTACAGTTATTTTCCAATACAAAAAGTGACATTTAGATCTACCTGACGAACGTATAGACAATGCGTTACGTGATCGACCTGCAGATCTACCTGACGAACGTATAGACAATGCGTTACGTGATCGACCTGCAGATCTACCTGACGAACGTATAGACAATGCGTTACGTGATCGACCTGCAGATCTACCTGACGAACGTATAGACAATGCGTTACGTGATCGACCTGCAGATCTACCTGACGAACGTATAGACAATGCGTTACGTGATCGACCTGCAGATCTAATTGACGTACGAAGCGTTTGGTTTTAAAATACATAAATACGAACAAACTGGAAGTAAAAAATTTTGAGCTGACATTCTGTATTTCCCTACAAACTTCTGTGGTGGGGAGATAACCTTCGATTCCTATCTTGATGGTTTACGCACGAGTAATCACATCATCGTTAAACTAAACCCATTATCGTAAATGTACCATTGTAAGCGATCCCACCAGAGTGTATATAAGCCAGCGTTCACCTAAATAAAGGGTTCATTCCTATTCTGAAGCTCGTCTATTATTTACCTAGAAGATACTTCAGTTCATGGCGACCCTTGCCAGGCCTGGCAGGACATATTCATAGTGTTCCTGCCAGGGCAGGTCGCTTCACGGCGACCTGCCTTGCCGCTACATAATCAAAATAAAATAAATTCGCGCCGCGTTCCACGCAGATCCCTTCATAAGTGATCTTGTGAGTAGGGCTGCTCAAGACAGCCCCGAGCCCAGCTAAGCCAAGCATCCAACGCAGCGCATCGATCAACTCTAACGAACCACGCAACATGCAACATGGCAACTCTTCAGAAACAAGAAACTCTTCATGGCGTTCATCAGCAGCAGCGGTGCAGCTAATCCACGACCACGCCACGCCACGCCACGCAAAGTAAGAAGACAGAAGAGGAATCCAGGGTTATCCTGGCCCATGTTTGAGGGAGTCCAGGGTTTTCCCGGCCCGGCATTATATATACAGTTAACGAAACGTTATTGACGTTAAATAAATAGTTGCTGATTCAGTCAAATACCGTATTGTTCATTGTATGTCTAAGGGCGGGTTGCACCAACTTACGATTACTGACCGATCAATGTTAAACATGGCGCCGCGCGCCGGCAGCTGTCATTCCATATAAACTTGTCGAACTTTCTATACATTCAGATTTTAATAAACTATGCTTACAATAACAGACGATTTTGGTGCAACCTACCCTAAATGTTCGGTTTTTAGCGTAGCACCACGTATTCGTTGCGGAGCTATTTCACTCTAGCTTTTGCCTGCGGCTTTTTCTGCATTGACTTGTTATTCGCCTTTAACGATTTGCTAATAGATTTCTATAGGCTTAGTGTTCATTATTGCACTCCTATGGAAACCTCCGCCCCTAAAGAGTGTATTCCAGAATAGATAGTTGCTATGCCTATTTGTCAATCTTGAACTATCTACGGTCTAAACGCATAATGTAACTGTAAACCCAAATTAAAAAAGTCGCTATCGCCGCGTTTAGTAATAATACCACCTGTTGTCTGGATAGAGGACCTACTTTTTGTTTTTATTTGTAATTGCTTCGTTTGTGTAGTGTGCTAAAAAAGAGTATTAGTAGCTATTGTATTGTCCTCTTGGTGTGCAAAGGTTAGTGGCGACCGGCTGGCGCAGCGTCAGTAGACACAAGGAGGTAGGTCTAAATGTCACTTTTTATATGGAAAATTTACAGTTAAATTGTACCGATGCGCGTTCAGAACGTTACGTGATTACCCCTCTGGTAAAGGTCGCGGGAGTCCGCTGAACGCAGGTGGCGCAGGGCCGGTCATTGTGGCGTTGGGGGAGGCCTATGTCCAGCACTGGACGTCTTTCAACTGATACGAGTATGATGATATCGTATTGTCACTGACTCCTTGGCTTATAGATGTCAATTCTGCATTTTGAATCGCTGTCGTTCGTCTCTTGCACCTGGCACCTCCAGTGTGATCGGCTCATCCATTAGAATCGATCATATGCTGAAACACGCAACTCTCATTTGCATTAAATGCGTGGCTCAAGACCTTAAAGGAACTTCAATGGCGACAATGGATGATGGAGTGGGTGGGCGCTTGGAGGATTTCATTTGGAAAAGATTGGCTGAGGTTGTTTAGGATAATTGAAACAGAAGAAGGTATTTTTACAAGCTTTATATTAATTTGCACTGTTCGTATGTACTTATGTAAATATGTAAGTATGTAAGTTGTCCGCCAAAATTTGCAATCCATTTTTCAGTCACTTTCTGTTATCCAATTGAGCTGAAATTTTGCAAGCATATGTATATCGCATGACAATGCAATATTATGATGACTAGGAGCTGATCTAACGCTGAAGCTGGAAGGTGGCCATTTGAACTCCGCAATAAAACGACACAACCCCATCGAGTTTGGGCTCGTCAGAATCGTCTCAATGAGTACTTGATGATGGTATGCAGTAAAGTACAGTCGGCGGTAAAAGCTTGTACCAAAAATGAAATTTTTGACAGAAACTTATTAAACCACAGCTGCGTTCGGCCTGCTTGATGGTAAGCAGTCACTGTACCTATCATAATTCGGTACTTTTCTTGTTAAAACATATAATTTAGTGTTCATCAAAATATTACAATAAGGTTTCAAGAAATATGTATTTTTTATCGGCTCAAGAGTAAATTTAAAGTTATCAATAGAATCCCTACACTTAATAAAAAGAATATGGTGAGACAACTGTTTCGACGCAGTATCTCACGACCAAAACAGCAATTTACGTGATTTTCCAACGGTTAGTAGGAAGATAATGTTGTGACGATGGTGATACGACAGCCAAAATGGCTCATACAAATTGACATGGTAGTATGGAATACTGTGTCAATTTGTATCAGTCATTTCGGCTGTCTTCATGCAGCGAGTGTCCGTCTTTGACCTTCTGTTTTGTTTTTTTACGTGCTCTAATTGTAGCTTCGTATGGGATATACGAACATTTGATCCACTCAGAAAATTGGATTAATTGGTATGGTGAAACAAAATTTACTAGTACCCAATTATGGTAGACTGTGTTTCCAGAAGAGATTGATTTGAGGATTCATCAGATCAGACTATTGATTGTTTGCCGCTGTGTCGTAGTAGCCAAATTTTCGCTACTTATTGAAATTGAACGTCCATTGCCTGATTGAGACATTAATTAATTTAACTAGTTATTAGGCAGGCTCCTTAACTCAAATAATCTTTCATATTTAAGATTAGTAGTTAAGATTTTTAAAAACCCAACTGTTTTATTGTAATACACAGTTCAGTTTTTTTTTTATGAAATTAAAACAACAAACATAGAATAAAATACTCTAGACGACTCATCCTTGAAACTAAAATACTGCCTTAAGTAGATGGCGTGGCGTTGCTAGTCTATACTGGTATCATAGACTAGTAATGCCATCTACATAAATAATATAGGCAGTATTGTAGGTTCAGGTTTGAGCCGTGTAGACTCGGCGAAGAATTGGTCTACCTACGGTACTGTCGTAAAGGCGACTTAAGGGGGCAACGGGGTTGCCACTGGTTTTTATGGCGGGGGCCATGTACCCCTGAGGAGGCGACAAAGATGTCCAGAATGAGCCCGTAGGGGCAAAGCGCGAGGAGGGCTCTAGTGCGTTCAACCTGAGACACTAGAATCCTCCGAATTACTTAGCGAAGATGGCGGCTGACGTGGAGTTTTTAGTATGTAGGAATACCAAATAACCCAGACTTCCTACGAGAGCTGGGTACCTACCTCATCATCATTATCATCACCATATCAGCCGAAAGATGTCCACTGCTGGACATAGGCCTCCCCCAAAGAGTGCCACAATGGCCGGTCCTAACCGGCCAAGTGCGAGTTGAACTCGCGCACGAAGGGTTCCGTATCCAATCCGGGACCTATCTATAAAAACGGCAAAAAAATCACGTTTGTTGTATGAGAGCCCCCCTTAAAAAAATATATATATTTTGTTTTTAGTATTTGTATAACGGCAACAAAAATACATAATATGTGAAAATTTCAACTCTCTAGCTATCACGGTTCTTGAGATATAGTCTGGTGACAGAAAGACGGACGGACAGCGAAGTCTTAGTAATAGGGTCCTGTTTTACTCTTTGAGTACGGAACCCTAAAAATGATATATGTAGTCTATGAATGAATGTATACATGCAATGAATGCACTTTAGGGTGAGTATCAACCAAAAATTAACTAAGCTATGTTTCATATATTTGACAACTCTCATGCTTGGCAGCTATGTGTCACTTGTTAGAGACACGTCATAGCAAATTTATTGTACAGTCGACCAAAAATGTGGTCTACTACCCTTCGGTCGAGGTTCATTTGAACGTCATGAAACAACAAGGTCAATTTTCACTTGCAATAATATTATGACAGTAACCTTAAGGACGATTAGATCTCACAGAAACTTTTGTCAAAACTGGTAGACTTTCTTGGCCAACTGTACATACTCACTCCATGAGTGACAGGCTTACTGTGCCCACAGTTTCCATTTTTAAGTGCAGCGACATCAGTAACATGGCGTTGAATGTGACTTTAATGCTGTATAAAGGCTCTTAGTGGCGACGGCTAACTCTTCGCCCGAGAAAAATGCCAATGCCAATACCAAGACATGGAAGACACTAAGAACGCTTAAATTGAAATAAAACGGAAAAATTAGCGGCCATTTGGTGAAAGTTTACTAAAAGCTTTTACTTGAAGATTTATTTTGGTTATTATTCAGTTGGTAGCAAGGCTTGTCTTGTGTAAAATTCCATTATAATAACTCTAAATTTAAATCACATTTAAGGTTATTTGGAAATGTTAACGTTCATTATAATACTAATGTGCAAAAACACTGACATAGTAAATTCATATAACCGTTTTGAAAAATGATACCTACCTAGTTGAATTTAATGCTAGACCTTCTCGGGAACGTTATTAACATCCTGCAGTATTTCTTTCTACTTTCGTAAATGCTTTACAATTACAATACACCTTGAGTCTTTGACTATGTTCTTAAAATCTCAATCAGTCTTCATTACAATTAATTTGACATGCATGTATAAAGAGGATTACTTAATATTCTTGGAATTGAAGTATTTTTCATTAAAAGGAGAAATGTATTGTTAAGCACGATAAAAACCTTTTTAATTCAGTTGCTCAAAAAGTGGTACTTTTTGTAGTGCTTTTTACTTTAGTGTGCACTAGTGCTTTTTACTTTTCCACGTGTATCGAACGACGTTTTTTAATACAGTTGCGAAAAAATAAGAAAAACAGCAAGTAAGGAATTTGAAACTTTATTATTATTAATTCTGTAACATCATTGTAATACAGTAGAAAAATAATAAAGTTGTTAAAAAAATATATTTTTTTAATACTGTTCTTATTTGTTGTTTTTCTTATTTTTTCGCAACTGTATTAAACAACTTCGTTCGATACACGTGCGAAAATGTCATTTTTACGTGATGACATACTTTCCGCACTAGAATCGAAATGTACTATTACGAAACCTGAGCCTTCGAGGTAGGATTTCGTGGCAAGATTCCTAAAGATGTAATAAGAGAAAAGTATTGGATTATTTGTCGAGTCAACCGGAGTTGTTTTGAATCGACTGCGTTAGATTGAAGTTAAAAACTGTTTTTTTCCAGATTTATCCAGACATTAATGCAAAATGTATTGAGTGAAAAATGAATTGCATCATAAACAACGCAAAGTTTACGCCCAGCTAACACCCCTTGCCGTAAAGTAATCTCCTTGACGTTTCTGTTCGCCTGGTCCATTACTTTTAAAAAGGCTTTCGAGGATTTTCCGACTGGCCCATGGAGTTGCCTAATTATGTCGGACGTCGATCGACGCACCGACCCTTTGATATTTATGAAGCCTTTACAATTCTAATTATATTAAAACAATCTAATACGTAAAGGCAATTGAATTTTCTCTATAATCTTTTAGAGAGCTGAGGATGGGAATCGTTCCGTTCAATTTATATTATGTGGAGTTTAAATTTGAGACGTTACGCTGTGCTTCCATTTTGTATTTTTTTTCTTAATTAACCAACTTATGTAATATCTGTGCCTGGAGCTTAACAGGGATTTTAAACCTGGCTTAATGCAGTGCACCAACCGCACTGACACTCACTAATTAGATAGTATAGCTCTCCTTCCCCAGTTAGTGAGCTCATGTTTTGTCCTCTGTGCTTAGTCAGGTTTAAAGGCCGCTTAACACACATACACGCCCACACACACATATACACACACACACACATACACACACACACACATACACACACACACACATATACACACACACACACACATTTTTTGAAAATAGATACTAATTTAACATTAATTGTATGTATTTTCACATGGACATTATTCTAAATTGAATTCGTGTTAATGTTAATTTTATTATGTTATTTGTTTTTCACGATCATGATATAAATTATTATAGTTTTGACATGTTAATGCGAATTTATACTGGAATTTCTAATTATTAAATAATTTATCTTATCTTATCTTATTTAGTATAAGTGAAGTTGGTTCAGATAGATTATTAAGAAAAAACGTGACAAATACGCGTCATAGTAAGAAAACAAATTGGCCCCAATGCCGATGACAGACCTGTCGCCTCATTACATGGGAACATGATGTGTGCCCTTATCACACAAAAGGCGTATTACAGTAGCCAATTCACGTCACTTATTTCCTTCCGTCGTGTAGGGAAGCATTACTCTGAAACGGAACGCTTACTGACCTTGCCCACAAATGGGAACACATTGAGGGACATTCGTCAAGCGATAACATTTTTAGAGTTCCGTAGACAAATGGCGAAAAACGGAACCCTTATAGATTCGTCATGTCTGTCTGTCTGTCTGTCCGTCTGTATGTCACAGCCACTTTTTTCCGAAACTATAAGAGCTATACTTACTGTTGAAACTTGGTAAGTAGATGTATTCTGTGAACCGCATTAAGATTTTCACACAAAAATCGAAAAAAAACATTAAGTTTTAGGGGTCCCCATACACATAACTGAGACTCAATTTTTTTTTTCATCAAACCTATTAACTGTGTTGGGTATCTATGGATAGGTCTTTAAAAATGATATTAAGGTTTCGAATATCAGTTTTTTCGAAACGCGTTAGTTTGCGCGAGAGACACTTCCAAAGTGGTAAAATGTGTCCCCCCCCCCCTGTAACTTCTAAAATAAGAGAATGATAAAACAAAAAAAAAATTATGATGTACATTACCATGCAAACTTCCACCGAAAATTGGTTTGAACGAGATCTAGTAAGTAGTTTTTTTTAATACGTCATAAATCGTAAACCGCAATTTATTTTACGGATCCCTTCATGTGCGAGTCGGACTCACACTTGGCCGCTTTTTTTTCTGAACCGTTCGTAGTCGTTAAACTGAATACAGATACTCCGGTAAGTTTCATACGAGTCGATAAAAAAGCGTTTAGACGACTAAGGGCGGGTTGCACCAACTTACGATTACAGACCGATCAATGTTAAATATGGCGCCGGCAGCTGTCATTCCATATAAACTTGTCGAACGTCCCATACGTTCAGTTTTAACGAACACCGCTTACATTGACAGACGGTTTGGTTAGGTTAGGTTACATTTTGTATGTAGCATCCTTGTTGCACCGTGCCGCTTACAAGTCTCCGCAAGGATTACCTATACCAGTAAAGAGGTAAGCACTTTCGACTTTTTTATTATTAAAATCATAGCTCTTCCTGCAATTATATGTATAGTTTTATAGTATTAAAAAACAGAATATCTTACGACAGGCGCCGTTGTTCCAGTTACTCGACTAGTTTTAGTGAACGACCGCTTGAAACACAACGTTTTATTTTTTTAAATACAATAAAAAATTACAGACCCTTAAATAACAGGCAACCATGTGCATTTCGTTTAGTAATCATTGAATAAAAATCAACTAAACAGTCCAGAAAATCATTTATTTATTTTATTTTAATATATTTAAACAGCATTACTTTACTTAAATCTAATACACTGTCAAACGAAATATAAAATTAAAGGAACTAAACAATACAATAAAAATAATCAATACTAGAGAATACTCAAAGTGGTCGCAAACCGGTACATTACATTTAGGTTGGTCGCTTTCAGGCGCAATGACCCTATTAACTTGCAATTTTTTAACACTATTAATATCCAGACCTACTCCACATTCATATTTTAGCGGGACACGTTAACAAGACTGTATTGTGATAATAATCTGCCGTTATTCCACACGACACGGCCCCGTACTGTCCGTTAACCATTAGACAGTGTCTCATGCTCACTGGCAGTTTAAAGAAAAACTTCAACACTGGCTGGAAATAATTTACAAATTCTCGAAAGGAATTGGCCGCGACTGGACGGAATTTTATTAAAAAAACAACCAAATTCGAAATGAACATGTTTCTAAATTCAAATTTGCTTGTTCTATTTTTGTGCGGGTTAATGGAATTGGGCTGGAGCGACGACGTTGGCGATTCTTCCACATCGAGGATTCTGTCGCGAAAGAGGCGATATGTCACGTTTCCTGAAGGTTCCAGTTTCTCTGTAAGTAGATATTGCTGGGATTCTGCATTTTAGTTTTATCAGATTAGTATTAGATAGTATTTTCAAATTTAAAAAAAATTGTTGATAAAAAACTTATGTCCTAACATGGATTCAACTAAATTACATTAAATATTTTGGAAACAATCTTGACTGAGCATCATCCTACTAAACTAATATTATAAATGCGAATGTTTAGATGTTTGGATGTTTGTTACTCAGTCACACTTAAACGGCTTAACCAATTTGGATGAAATTTTGCACGAAGATAGTTTATAGCCTGGATTAGCCTGGTATAAAGAATACTTTTTATCCCGGGTCCACGCATACGAAGTCGCGGGCGGAAGCTAGTATTTCATATTTTGTTTTGTAATGTGAAAGATAGTTTTATTATTTTATCTTCATAGCAATGTAAACATGTTCTACTTTACTAAGTATACATACTCGTTGTATGATTTTTTTTTGTCACCATTCTCAGATTCAGTCTTTATACATATATCAAGTCTAGCTCGACTAAAGTGTAATTGTTCGAAGTGATTTAATAATAATAATCATTTATTTGCAACCTTCTGTAGTTATCTCTAAGATACAAGGACCCTGATAGGGTGAAGCATCATGGTTGTTATTAGTTAGTTAATTTATTAAACCACTAGCACCAATTTTCATTCCCAATTTGGACCCCTTAGGAAATGATTTTTGGTAAAAATACTTTATCCTACCTCTTTCCATATTAACAATAGAATTTTAACGGACAGATTTATTTGTTTATCTAGGATATCAAAGGGATATATTGCACTAGTTTTACTTAGTGCTTTCAAACATAACTACTAAGTGTTCCTTGAAATTTAAGAGGTTGACAAGACCTAATTTGTTGAAATTAATATAATTTAAGCAGTTTTTTTAAGAAAAAGTATTTGTTCTAGCACATCAATCATCATATATTATGTTAATGTTCATCATATTACCAAGACCGTAGACGGACTCGAAACATAATTGGACAAAATTGGCTCGGTAGAAAATAATTGCAAAGATTGGTCTTAAAATCATCTTAAACGGTTCTTTGATCTTATTTTTTTGACGTATGGGTCTGCAATTCAAAAAATGAAGTCCACATATTCATGACTACACCGCTAACGAGCCATATTTCACAAATAATCCACACTTTTTTTATTTCAATATTTATTCATTATTTTCTTCTAAAACCTGGCCGCCCAAGTAACACTCGCTCTCTTTTACTCCGATACAAATAGACAGTGTGCGCGTTTTTGGTGTTGACAGCGCCTTAACGCACGATTTTACTAATCTTATTTAGAGTTATGACTGAAATATAAACATATATAATATGTTTGGCGAACTTATAAGTAATAAAAAATGTAACTTATTATTTTTGGAAAAATAAATGAAATTAAATTAAAATAAATGTACTTTATTTATGTTAACATTTTGGTCATAACTCTAATTTCTGTTTGCGTTCATTTTCCGTGACAAACGTCTAAAGTTTCGGAATCCTACATTTTTAATTAGTTAGTAGCATAACATTTAAATTTTATCATATCATATCATATGAACCTATGCTTAATTTTTGGCATCGTACTAAATATTTGTTAAATTTGTTAATTTTGCTTTCGCTCCCTAAAAGATGTCTGGAATAGTTTTCTAGCTATAATACCTCTTAATGATTACCTCTGCTTATTTTTACTACTATTGTATTGTATGAAAATGAATTCATGATTTCAGTGCGCTGGCTGCATGACAGTAGGTCTCATCGGACAGCCGGCCCCCACGTCATCCCCCGGTACCTTCACCTTTGGAATGAACTGGGGCATCGCCTACGAACTGCCAAACGCGACAGAAACACTGGCTGCTTATCACAGGAAGTACAGGCTAAAAAAACCTATGGCCCAGAGGAGAAGCAGGCGAGAGCTGTATGAGAAGATCGAGGCCATTTTGGATAAGTGCGTTTAAAAAGAAACATTTTAGCCATGGGATATGTTGGGCCCAGACTAGCTTTAACGTGTCAATTGCAAACTTATAAGTTCTGAGTCTTGCTATTACGTCAAAAAGACGAGTTACTTTAAATTATTTATAAATTATAAAGGTTAATTCATGATTAAAGTTAAAGAACCTATCGTGACGAAACTCGCTAAAAACTGTAAAGAAACTAGAAGACGTTTCTTATGTAGTCCTCTACCGTTACTGAGGCGTGCCCACGCATGTAGTAAATACTTTTTCTATCTCCTTATACTACATATATTTATCGTTGATGATGATAATAATGATGACTATGATGAATTGATGAGCCATAGTTTTACCGAAATTGTTATTGCAGAATCCGTCAATAGAGAACTAGGTAATGACACATCTTCTATAATTCAGTTTGATTTCCATTTCAGCATGGGCTACAGCGGTCGCTCGTGTATCTTGAAGACCCTTTGCGAGACTACACAGCGCCTCGTACCGCATGGACAGAATGTGGTCGAAGAGATGTTCAGAACGCTTTTCACGTAAGTTTCTAGATCAAGTGGTAAGACCTCCTAACTGACGCATGGTTCGGCATGTTTGCGTAACACAATTTTGATGTCAACAAAAATAGCAAAATAAATTTTCGGTCGAAACGATCAACAAAACCAAAGCAAGACAAGACACATGAATAACTTTTTATTAAAAAAAAATTAAACACCCCCGAAACAAAAAACGCTTATTTATGTCAGACAACACTTTCGATTAAAAATAACCTCACTCAAGTCGGTTCATAGATGTCATAGATAGACACATTATTCATATCTATACAAATAGTACAAAAAGAAGCTATTGCCGACCGCTGGAACCGACCCCTATCTATAATAATGGGCTGGTTAAGGTCAAAGATTATAATATCAATAATCCGAGCCACAAGCATGTGCATTCGCGGGACCCGGCACAAATTCAGATCAGTAAAGCATTTTTTCGGCCTCAACGACGGGGCAGCTCTACCCAACATCGCCCCCTAACCCCTCCCTAACCCCTCTCTACTCTCTACATACAACCATCCATTCTTTTTTT
This sequence comes from Epinotia brunnichana, assembly GCA_963854355.1. Classification (NCBI taxonomy): domain Eukaryota; kingdom Metazoa; phylum Arthropoda; class Insecta; order Lepidoptera; family Tortricidae; genus Epinotia; species Epinotia brunnichana. The sequence continues at coordinate 25,361,503 of OY977951.1, read as the reverse complement.
TATATTTATATTTGTTATAAATATTTGTTTATAATCCTATAAAAAATAAAATGTGTGATTTAAAAGTTAAAAAAAAGTGACAAAAGAAAAAGTGTTACAACATTTCTTTTCCAGTTAGGAGCTAAGATGCCACAAAAAGACACACAGATACTCACAGGTATTAAACTTATAACGCCCTTTGTTTGCGTCGTCTCGAGCGGAATGTACATGTATTGAATAATACAATCAAGATAAAACTTAAGTTTACTGTTCCATTGTGTTTTTCACTTGAATATACCTGACCATAATACATATTTCATTAGTATTGAGACCTAAGTTGGAATGTAGAATTATTTGGCCGTGTATTGTTAACTTTAACAAATATTTAATTCGATTAATAAAATTTTCTGCTCAAACAAACTTGATATAATTGGGTAAATGAACTTTCTTCTGTCGCTAATGGCCATGCAGGTCGATCACGCAACGCATTGTACGCGCGTCAGGTCGATCTAAATGTCACTTTTTATATGGAAAAATGACAGTTAAATTGTCCTAACGTGCGTTTGAAACATTACGTGATTACCCCCCTGGTTAATTATTTCCTGGGTCACTTGTTATCTGCGATTTTGTGGATAAAAGTGCACTAAATGTATTTTTATATGCGTCATCTTCAAAGCGCATCAGCTTCAGAAGCCCACCTTGTAAGAAACTATCATATTCCTGTCTCCTGAATAACAGGACAAAATGATAACAAGTAATAGTTGATTAACCCAATCTCGCTGAGAAATCTCCTGAGAATCTCGGGAGTCCGCTGGATGCGGGTAGCAAAGGACCGGTCATTTTGGCCCTCTTTGGGGGAGGCCTTTGTCCAGCAGTGGACGTATTTCGGCTGATATGATGATGATGATGATGAACCCAATCTCCTCAATCTCATTAGTGCCTTTAGCCACCATACTTTTCCCTATACGTAAAAACTTACTCCAATAATTTCTTACCTTACAGATTACCAGTGTCAAAAGTGCTTCCAGAGGAACCGCTTGAACACGTGATATACGACTCCGCCCACCGCCTGGGAGTGCTCCTGGAGAACTGTGACATGTATAAATGTCCTCTGTCATTGGTGGATCTGGCTCAAGGCTATTATAATGCGCCGGCGCCGAAATTAGACCCGGCTAAGAGCCCGTGGGCTCTGTTTAGTAGTAGATTTGGTTGATTAAAACTTTCACGATTCTCACACATTATTGTTACTAAACGTAAACGCGTATGATTAACTTTCCCCCGTCGTCGTCCCGCTCGTGACCATGTATGTTGTGACACGTCCGAAACGTAAACAAAGAGACAGGTAAATAAATAAGTTAATTATAAGCGATAAAGCCCCGTTCAGTAACATTAACTTTGGTTGACTTCTCTCGATCAGCTTTCGGCCACAGGTGGCCCACGTGCCCCTTACTTGCGGCCCGCGAGCCTCGTTGGATTTTATGTACTTATGTGGCCTGGCCATGACTTCGCGCGACTAGCGGGCGGCAACCGCAGTGAGCGGCGAGGATCCAAAACAGATGCACAGAGACGTGACCGTTAGGTCAGTCCGTAGAGTATAATTATCTTTGTTGCAAAAGGTAGTGTAGAAGATTTTTTTTTAAATATTGTTTACATCGATACAACCGAACAAATATCAAAAATGGTTACACGAAATATCTTGGGACAACTTTTGGCAGCCACAAATCTGGGACTTTTTTTGGTTTCTCACTCGTAACCGTATACGGAACACCGAAGTTTTGCGGAGAGCTAACGTAGGTGGAATCGAAGCCTATCTCATGAGACGACAACTTCGCTGGGGAGGCCACGTTTCAAGGATGGCGGCGGGTCGAGTGGCAAAGCACATCTTTTATTCGGAACTTGAGGAGGGCAAGCGAAAGCATGGCGGACAACTCCTCAGGTACAAAGATGTGCTTAAGCGTCACATGAAAAATTGTGAAATTGACCCATTGCAGTGGGAGAACCAGGCAGCCAACCGCCAGAAATGGAGATCTTCAGTTAAAATCAAAACATCCACCTTTGAATCCCGTCGACGTATGGCTCTTGATTTCAAACGGGACGAGCTGAAAGCCCGACCACCTGCGGCGGTCAGCTATAACTTTGTGAATGGTGTGCTCACGTGCCCGTTGTGTACTCGGGTCTTCGTAAATAAGATCGGCTATGTGAGTCACACCAGAGCACATGAACGACATCAACGCCAGAGTTGAGGCAGTCGCCGAGGCCGAAACCGGTCAGGAGAGATTATTAGAGATTATTATTCTATACGGTGCATCCTAGCGAAAAGTTACAAACTAGGGAATTAAAGAACATGAAATTATACGTCTAATAAGTACCAATACATATTAATTCAGTTCAGCGACATAGTAGAAAACCATGGTCGAAGACGAGGCTTTCCTTAAGTTTGTAAGTTATTTCAAGATAGTCGTTTTTAAGGTTCTGCGTTTCAATTTTGAATGTTACTAGTATCATCATAACTGGTAATCAAAGAGCTGGCGGTTTTTTCGTGCAACGCATCAGCATTGCAGTTCAATGAGGAAATACCGCCAGCATACTCGGTACAATGCGTAGAGGGCCTTTTTAGGGTTCCGTAGCCAAAATGGCAAAAACGGAACCCTTATAGTTCCGTCATGTCTGCCCGTCTATCCATCTGTTCGTATGTCACAGGCATTTTGCTCGAAAAGTATAAGGTGTATTTGTATAAAATTTGGAGGATAGGTGACTTTTCTTAGTTATGATGATACAAATGCTGAAATGACTGTAGATTCTGTAAATTCCTACAATTATGGAGTAAACCCTATAGTTTAAATCAAAATTGAAACGCAGAAGCCTAAAAACCACTATCCTGAAATAACTAAAAAAGTTGAGGAAAGCCTAATTTTCGACCATGGTTTTCTACTATGTCGCTGAACCGAATTAATATGTATTGGAACTCATTAGACGCATAATTTTACGTTCTTTAATTTTTTAATGTGTCACCTTTCGCTAGGATGCACCGTATAGAAGCTACGAGTGAGAAACCAAAAAAAGTCCCAAAATTTCGAGGATTTGTGGCTGCCAAAAGTTGTCCCAAGATATCTCGTGTAACCATTTTTGATATTTGATCGGTTGTATCGATGTCAACAATATTAAAAAAAAATCTTCTACACCACCACTTGCAACATACCAGGGGGTGCTTTGAACCTCTACGGACTGGCCTACGTGCAATTGTTTGGAATAATTGGAATGCTCGCCGCAGTCGCCGCCGCTAGTCGCGCGAAGGGTACCTTGTGCTTCATAAACTTACAAATTATTAAATCGCGTCCATTTCTTTAGCTAGTATAGGTATAGGCAAGAGAGTTGCGGTCACACAATAGAACATGCTACGAAAAGACAGCGGGATTTTGAAATCAGTGTCCTTTTTTCATACCGATAGCAAGTTCAACCAATTTGTTTTCAATAAAATATCATATTTTGTATTATAATTTTACAAACGCGATTTTTTTAATACTAAAAACCAAAGAGAATAATTTATAGATATTATTTTATAAATATGCACATGAGTGCATGCACATGTCACATTCACTCATTCGTTCATTCACTACCTTTTTTTTGCAATGAGTACTCTACGTAGCTGTATTATTCACCTCAACTCTCCTGCCGATACCTATACTATGCTTCATTACACTAAAACCGCCTAGCATACTAAAAAAGTGGTAATTAAATTTGAATTAAGTGTAAGTGTGTAGGTGTGAGTTTAAGTAGAGTAGAGTTTGTCTAGTTTTAATCGAACGGAACAAAATAAATGCAACTCTTTTGCAATTTAGAATGGTGTAATAGTAGATTGTGTCTCACAAGGGAGCAAAATTATATACGAGGACGATCTTTTGAATCTTGACCGTAACTAGGGATTCAAGTCTTTACTTTAAGAAATAATTTTGCTACCCAGTAACTCGTACTGCTTTTCAAACCGTCTATGAAGAAAATTTAAATATCTACCTAATTTTAGGGTAACTGACTCTTTTCTGAAAAGCAGGATCAGGTAACTAAGAAAAGGACCTATAACTTTCTTGTACCTATAACTTGAGCTGTCATTTGAGGGCAAAAAGTACCCTTTTCTAAATAGCAGATATGAAAATTCTATTGTAGAAGAGTGTGTGTTTAATAAATAAATAAATAAATATTTGCGGACATTCTTACACAAATCGACCCAAACTAAGCAAAGCTTGTACAATGGGTACTAGACGAAGATAAACATACGTATATAGAGAAATAAATACTTAAATACATAGAAAACATCCATGACTCAGGAACAAATATTCGTGCTCATCACACAAATAAATGCCCTTACCGGGATTCGAACCCAGGAACTCTTGCTTCGTAGGCAGGGTCACTACCAACTAGGCTAAAGCGGTCGTCAATTAATAATACGTAATAGGCATGTGGAAGGCTAGAGGTTAAAGCACTGGCGAATGTTTTACAATTTATTCGCATTTACGACTGAAAGATTATTTGAATGAACGAAATAACTTTCATTTGTTATCAAAATTAACTCTTCTGCATGTTCAGATTAAATATAAAATGAGTTAGTATTGAAGAAAGCACTCAGAATGAGTAAAACATAAGTTGTGTGAATTTGAACGCTTGTTTTCTGTCCAGCCTATTAACACAATTAATTGTATTAATTAAGAAAATCTTTAAACATGAAATATATTTTTTATTATTGATAATACTACTACCTATCTATCGAGTTAATAATAATGTTTTATTAATTTTGTAACGAAGTTTAAGAAGTTTCCTAAATCACCAAGATACTTACAGAAATTGTAGTCTATTCCGATTTCAAAGCACTTTGATGTTGAGTTGATAGAATAATTAATTTAAAACACGATGAAATATTATTAACGCATAACATTTAATATTTATAGTTCATATTTATAATACATTTCAATATTAGCAAGAAGTTATGAGTGTATTCATAATAATAGGTGGTAGTGCTTGATTTAATTATTTTAACATTACAAAATGGGACTTATGGTTATCGTTACACTAAATCATTATGTATATTATTTCGCGTTCCTTACATTACTTTGCAATTAACTAAAGCTTAATGAATAGCTTAACTATATTTTATTATACAATTTCATAGAGTTCATTAAATTATTGAGCTATTATGACTTAGACATACAAACTATATTATGATGTTATAGCATAGTGCAGTAGGCCCCCCAATTGCCTCTAGTCTAAGCTAAGTGAACAGCAATGGGGGGAAAGACATTATTGTATTTGTAATTACAGTAGGTACCTTAATATTAAATAAAATTAAGGAATTCACTTTCGTACTATCTATTACCTATATTTGTATCATTATTATGGTGTTCGTTTGCAAATGTCATTTTCACTGGCTGGTTTGTGATTGGAGGATTAATAATGAGAATCGAATTTAAAACGGAATGAGAATTAAAATAAGAATAAAAAAATTATAAAAAACAAGTTATTTTTTTTGTGAGAAAAAATACATGAAACCTATATATATAGCAGTTTATAATAAAAACAACTGAAGTTTACCTATTGACGATGAGACAGGGTCTTTTAGAAAAAAAGAGCTTACTATGTATCAAGTAGGTATAATTTGTTCTCAACAAATTCCTCCAAAACAAACCCCGTTACTTCTGACTAGAAAGGTAAAAATAATTCAAAATTTAACAAAAACATTTACAAATATACGACTACAATAGAGGACATTAATTATTTTAACATTAATAATATCAGATGTTAGAAACATACGTTGAACCCTAACTACAATATGCCGTTCCGACAATAACCCAATTTTCAATATTAATAAATATTAATTAATACAAAGTTTGACTTAATTATAAAAATGAGCTAAGATTGCTTTTAGTAACAGTTTGATTTGCGCATTGTCTTCATACAAGTTTTTTAGAAACTCATTCATAAGTCGAGAGCATTTTAAAAACTCTGAACTATGCATATTCTGTTATTTTATACAATTTATAAGCGTCTTCGTTGATCTAGAATAATTATACTGACATTGTCATTTTAATCCTTATAACAAATTATCAGTTATTTTACAAATTATTCACTCACTTCAAAACGCCATTTATATAGTAATATTGCGCAGAGACACATGCATATAACCATCATTGCTAGCTTTTCTAACTATTGAAGAAATTATTCTTACCACATTATAAAAATGAATGTTTCTCATAAGTATGTTTCAGGCAGCGGTATTCATTTGATATTAATTATGACACTAACACCGATTACAAATAACCAGACATCGTACAATTTTGACATTTTTACTTTAGCGTAGTTCTTTGGCCCATTGTCCGCATAAAGATTATAAGCTGATTACAAACCAGCACAATATTAATGTCATGTTATATAACTTATATAAGGTACGCTTCAATGGAAATGCTAGCAAAAAATACAATTTCTGCTTATGACTCACATCAACTGAAGAAACCTGTATGAAAACATGGCGCTAAGTTAAAACATCAAATTTCAACTCAAACACATTTGCCACGCAAAATGATTCTTACAATCAAGATCGTTATTTCAACTTAGTTTCAAAGACTATTAAAATAAGGCACACAGAAAGTTCTGAACAATAATAAACTCAACGCTAGCTTCGAAAAACCTAAATTAACTTGAGAAGATTAATTTGAGATTAGCTTAAAAGCTTATATTTGTCAAATATTTAAGACACAACACATCGCTCGCTTAAAACGAAAGCGCAATAATCTACACAACTGTTCAAAATCATTGAAATTGTACAAAATTACTCAATAACAATAATAAAAGAGCAGTGCTTGCTGGGGTAAAATTCAACATTGTTTTTGAGCCCTTCTGACATGGCGACCGTATCCAAGTGGTACGACAATAATAGTGATGTAGTGATGTCACCAGTTATTGTGAGCTACCACGAACGACTGGAGATCGATGTTCGTATATCTCCATTTACATCGCTTGGATTGCAAATGCAATAAGCCAATAAAGATTATTCCAAAAATAGATCTTCGGATTATGTGGTTATAGCCCTGTCTAAATTCGTAATTCGAAGTACATTTGGCCATAGAATGTTAAAGTAGAAATTGCAACAAACATAACTTGGACATGTCACAAGATTTTTCAACGTAGTGGGCTGCCAAAAAACAAAGCCGAACGTCGCCCCTGAATCATCGTAATCGAATGTCAAGTCAGTTTTTAAGAGATATTTCTCAAATGATACGTACCTACTAGGCACTCAGGCAAGTCGCGGTTGGGTCCTGTTTCAGTATTGAAAAGGATTTCATTCGGTTTACTTTTATAAATTAGTGACCCTATTTCCACCTGTTGATAAGTGTTATTAAAAAGTAAAATACATTTTTTCATGAACCTTACGGAGCGTATTAAACAATACACTAACCAAACTAACAAATCTTATAGAATCACCTGATTACTTTACAGTAAAAAATATGTGAATTTTAGGGTATGCAATGTACGTGTTGAAGAAAGGTATACTTTAGTGAAGGGTTTCATTATTCCTGTATATACATCTAATCGTGTTGGAAGCTCAACGCAAATTTCGTGTGTTCTACTACTTATTAGTTACATACATTACATATCTATGTATATCGTAGGATTAAGTTATAAAGATATTCATTGGATTTTATGACAGCTTAGATTGTTTTCTACGGTGACCAAATATCGCAAATTCAAATAAAACAGGTTTTCATAGCATGTTTTCATAAATTATCGTTGACGGCAAATAGGTTTGATAAATTTATGTCTTCCATTTCGAGTGCCGATTTCTTGATTTACAACTTATAGGAATAAGATGTCCTTTGTCAGACTAATTGACATAGATTGCTTTTGTCGTACTATAAGATAAATTTAAAAGTTTGCTGTAGCTTTGTAACAAATAACTATTCATTCAACATCCTGTGAGGAGCCATGGAGTCATTAATAAAAATACCATCGAAAGGAAAATAAATAAAGCTATGCACAAACACAGCCACCAGTTGTGTTAAATTGGAACTGTAAGAATAAATTCTGACAAAAAACGGAAGCAAAAAGCCAAATTTTGTAGTGTTTTCTTCAATAAAACTATTTTCTACACACAGTCTTACGTTTATTTTAACCGCAACCAAGATATATACTCGTACTTAGAGTATGTAGTCGTTTTTTGCTTTCTTTTGTTTGACAGAATTTACTCTCAGACTTTCTATTTTACTACGCAACCATCGTACCGTAGTTGTGAAGCTACGAACAATTGAACTAACTTAATCATGACCCACCATAGAATATTGTTACAATTAACGAACATACGCACGATCATATAATATGACGTTAATACGTCAGTTAATTGTAACAAGGTTCCATCCTGGGTCAGGATTCAATTTTGTTGATAGTACCTAGAAATACAATTCTGTTCAAACGATGAACGATTACCTGTTTGAAACAAAACTTGACTGCTCATTTGAATTTGCGATTCATGAATTAGAGCACAACGAAAACGTAATATAGAAAGGTGGAAGCGAAAAAACGTTTATTATTAGAAAACAAATATGCAGATAATATATATAATATATGCAATCATTACATTTGTGAATTTACCAGGTGTTCTTTTTGATGCAATATCAATTTCAATGCAGTGCTACTTTTTTATTTTTTTTGTAAGCTACCTAAACATACATTCGGATTTTAAAAAGTGTGTGAACTGGTCCATATTTGGCTTGATCATTAGCACTGTTTTGTTTATCCAAATTGGAACTGCATCGTTGACAACAAGATACAAAATGTAAACAATCGTTACGTAAGGTACTTGGTCTTCGCACGAAACTCCTTGAATTTAATGCAAAGCTTAATGAAGAAATTTCATGAATTGTGAAAATAGGCAAAAACAGTTATTAAACTTGACAAACGTCTGATCACTAGTTTTTTTCAAAAACAAATTTTAATGGCGTTTCGGCTTAAGAATTTTGATCAAGTTTTGGTTAAGGTTTGATGAATGTTAATGAATAATAAGAGACGTTTGCAATTTACAAAAAGACCTACTTCTGTATCATTTGTATAATTTAATATTTTCACTTCACTAGATCTCACAATTTCAAGCGATACTACCAAATATTTTGTGATGTCTGAAAACCCGATATTGTTACTAAATTCAAATAGATTCGCGTCTTAAGATACCAAGTGATCAATTGTGTAAACTAGAAGTGAATAATACGTGCCAAGTTAATTTACATTCCACTGAAGAACATTATTCTCGTGAAATTCATCACTGTATCTTGGTTGTTCTTGTAAAATGATTTTGATGTTCTTTATTTTCATATTCGTGTATTAAAATAGTCAATGCCCTTTGAAAGTTACATTATAATAAAAGTTAAGTATTTTTTTTGTAAAACGGTCTTCGTTCATTTTAAACTGCGCATTAAGACTTTATATTACCTATGTAACTGATTGCATATATTATGATCATGAGACAACTTTTCAAATTCAAGTAGGTACCTAACATGGATGTCACACAAATATTGTGATAAGAGCCAATCAAATGAACTAAAATTGATTCGGCGGAAAAACGACGATTATGACCAAGAACAAGAATATATCTCACAATAAAATACACAAGGTCTCGATTCAGTTTCTGATTTTTACATTCAAGTCAAGGAATGCAAAGGATTTATTACTTTTCAACTAGTAATATTTAAATGCTGTTAAGATCCAAAGGTGATGAACCTTTTGTTTTCTGCAATTGTACCGTCGTTTTCCCCTGGAATCTTCAATTTATCTTACGTCACTTTGGAAGACGTTGATTAAACATGTAATACGCCTAACTTACATAGTTTAAGTATGTCAATATCGTATGTCGAGTTGAATGTTAGGAAAAGTGAACAAACATTTGTGTGAAAGCAAGTTTAATCCAGATAGCGTTACCGAAGGAACTATACAAAACTCTATCGAGATCTCGATGAACCTAATTATAAAGCGTTACGGATTATCTTCCGAGTCAATTTTCATCAGAAATTAAAGTTTAATTTAGAAACTCTTAGAACCGATTAAATTAATTTTAAATGTTATTGCTGTTTATTTGTATGTCGTGCTTGGTATTTTTATATTACGTTTCTACACCCTACTAGCTCTAATGTCTGAAAGGAACGTAGAAAAATAAGTTGTCAATATAATTATTTTAATTTCTATGTTGATCATCTATATGTACACGTCAACATTTCGGTTAAGTTGATTTCTTAAAATTACTGACAGCCATGTGATAGCTGACTATGAGTTCGTTGCTCGTCCCCGATGGAGATAAATTTGCCACTTTAAATATAACATTAATGCTTAAAAATAAAGTCAACATTTAATAATCTTATATTGATTACAATGCTGTTAGCAACTTTTCCTGTATTCAACCTGCTTCTTTCTAGCTCGGAAAACAGAAGGTTGTCGAATGTTTAGAAATGTTTTAGTTCAAAATTATCTGTTTTATTGCAAACATTTTTGTACAAATCTATTTTACGCTTACGATTCACTATTTTTAAACGTAGAAACAAAACTTCTTAAAGAGGAGTTTCATCTTTTAAAACAACATAATAAATAAAAAGAAAGATAAACAAATTTATCTACCACCGCGTCCCGAGCCGACTCATTCGTCGACTAACTCTAAAACACTGAGAAGCTAATTAAATACCACTTACAATTACACATACCCTTACAACTTCACGAGTAAATGTATCTAGTTTATCTGAGTTTTATTGTTAAATTTATTACCTATCTACCATCGGAATCACGACATTCTACGCTTGCTTACCCGAGTATCACCCGCAACACCACCAGAACTTCTGGTAACAAAAACAGGTCCGGTTAATGTACGGTCAATTAATCTACGTCCACTTATCATTCTCTCTCTCTCTTTTCCATGGCTTTAAAGAGACGAATATATAGTGGACGCATATTACTAACCGGACCCCACGAAAACTAACTAGAACAAGCACAACGATAGACACAACCGCAACAGTCCGTTGGTGATCTTATAATTATATCAGTAATTAATTAAGGCAAAGCATACTGGATTTTTTTCCCTCAAAGTAAGGCTTTGTTAATGTACAATTCAATACTCTTTATTAAATACCTCAATAGTACTACACCACATTACAGAACGATTTGAAGCAGAGGCAAACAGTAGGTTTTTACATGACAATATACTAAATTTACGATAGTTATCTCCTTCAGATAACTATAGAAAATGAAGTATCTTTTTTGTAGAAGCTCAGCAATAGTCATGGAATTGGTATCAGACAAATTCAATTGATAGTTTTATAACTACATAAAACTTGATTATTCATTGTCTAAAATAGCAATCTCATCGCCAACGTCATGCCACGCTCCTAATAAAATTATACAAGATTTATGATTCTGGCTAATCATTTAATGTTTTAATTCTGTTAAAACATCAGATCTTAAATCATCTACTTTAAAAGGATCGGCATCTAAGACTAAATTAATAATATGGAAGTTAACGACTACTCACGAATTGTATCAATGTCTTCATTCATCACCGACATTTTTTTTAAATGTAGTAAGTCTCGAGTACATAGGCCAATTTTATCATCACATTGTAAATTCAAGTGCATAGGCACTATAGAGTATAAAAAGCCATACTGAACAAAATATTGCCATCTGCTTTGTACTTCCTCTTTCTCCAAGCAATAAATGACAAAATTATTTTTACTTTTGTACCAAAATGAACCAATGAACTGTGGCGGTTGAAAGGGTAAACGATAACATCGACTACTCAAGTCTTAAAGACACGAAAAACTACAACCGAAGGTAGGTACGAATCACAGGATAGGCTCACACAACCTTCTCCAAAACACAACGTTGCATTAGAATTTCAACATACGAACGTAGCTACTGAGCGAGAAGTAGGACTTTGGGAATCCAATATAATTACAATTTGAAACATCTATTCGAGTAACATTCATTCAAATTATAAGGGTCATTTATCGTTGTATAGGCTCAGCTCATTCGGTTTCGACGTTTGATGGTCTAGGTTTGTTTCTCATCTGATATGAAAATGGGTAAATATTGTTTTTAAATTAATTTCTTACATAATTTTTAAATAAGTGGTAAATATATTTTCGTCCATTTTTATTTGTATTTTAGAGTTCCACATTTGATTTTGAATCGTTTGTTGCATTGACCTAGACAACATCATCAATTACATCTGTATCGTCACCATTACACAGCTGCACTTCATGACCAGTTTCCTCATTCAACACGCTATTTACATTATCCAATGAACTTCCCCGTGCCATACAATTTACAAACACATGACACAATCTTTAGCCTACGGTGTTTAGAAAATCTAACTAGGTTTTACTTATTTGCAGTCATATAAAAATAACAACAGACTGTCCATTTTCTAGCAATTATCTACAATAAAAGTTTAGATGATCACGGAGTAGTGGGAAGCCTGTGGTCTTAACTAATTATTCTTTATTGATAAATAGGTAGTAATTAATAATACTAAATTGGTGTGTTTCGGTGCGTGCAATAGCACATTCCTACTTTCAATATACCGACGTGTGAGTGGTGTCTTATAAGAAAATTATTTTATTACTCGTACGTTATCAGTAGACGAACAATTCCGTTTGAAAATTCCTTGGTGAGACCAGTTTTCTTGCCGGCATCCCTGCGCCGGGATCCGTGTACCTGGGGCCCGTCTGGGTGTACACACGTACACAGTACACGGGCTGTGCGCGTACGCACGCTCAGGCCAGCCCCAGCGTTCGCCCACACGAACAGCTATATATATTCAATAACACTTACAAATATGAAGACGAATCACAAAAACAATTTGAATAATTTTACTATAACCATCCCTGTTTTCCTAACTGCTCGCTGTGGATTCCATTATATCAATAACTCTGAGTTATCTAAGTATTTTATCTAATAAACCTTATTACTTTGACATATCAAATACGCGGCTCGAAATTTTTTATTTATTACGATAGACTGCTACTATAACCCTACACGATGGGTCGAAGTGAGGTAAAACGCTTATTACGCGTAAGAGTGTTTCATTAGACGTACCACTACTAAAGTAACTAGGAATACGCCGACAGGCCACATCAAAGTAACCGAAATAAAACACTTAACTAGTCTATACAAATGAATAGTAAGGACTACATACAGACTAATGTCACAAACCTCAACAATGACTATATCTAATAGTGTTAGTGGTAAAGTGCCGACAAGTGTACAAGATTACTATCGGTGAAGATCGTGAGACAAATCAAGGGAAGAAAATTGTGTACTAAAATTACCCTGTACTCTAGAATTATTAGTGAAAACACGGACCAAGTACGAAAACGCCGCGCTGGCGCCCGCAAACTATATGTTCAGTCGTTTAAAGGGCAAGCATCTCTTTTATAAATATCCGTTTAAACTAGTATAGGTATTGTTAAAACAAACCTTCACGGAACACCAAATCAGCAGAAACGAACGTCATTTGGCGTGATCCTCAAACCCGCTGGCTATAGCGTTTGGCACTCTGTTAAAAAATCTAATCAAGTAAGTTATCGAACTATCTAAGAATACCGACTTTATAAAAATGTAATTTACAATTGGCAGTCAATTGTGTCTCAATATCTATTTAATTTAAATAATATCACCGTCGACTATGCTAGATTGGCAGACGTGCAGCGCCGGGCGACGGTCCGGCTCCTAACATATCTACAACCTTAACCTAACAGATTCAATACATTCGTCATTTTATCGATATTGTCCTTATGATTTTTACGCGAGTACGTAGTTTATCAAATACATAATGTATAATTCAATTTTATTACACAATCATTATTACATATACATGTGTCTACGTGTCCAGCTCTCATCGAGGACGTTTGCATGAAAATGTATAATTACTCCAACTGCTAATCGACTTCATTGCGTAGCCCGTTACAATACTTAATTTTACGAAATTGAGCTCGATTTATTCGAAGTGAACCTTATATAGTAAGTAAATGTCATAGAGCGTCGTTTACGTTCTGGTAACTAAACGAATCTATCGCGAAAACAAAAAGTAAAACCCTAAATATAACTATTCTGTACAATGTTTGTGCGCTCGTATCAAATAATTCCTGGAAAAGAAACCTTCCGATGAAAACATACAAAAATTACACATCCGCCCCAAGTATATACGATCAATACAGCGATTCTAATATAAAAATAGTTGTGGCGGATTCAGCGTCGACACACTCCGACCGTGTACTCCGACGGACACAGTCTCGAGTTTATATAAAAAGACGGTTTCACTGCGAACGTCCGCACCACACCTCACTGAGCACTGAGTCCTCGCCTCACAATTCCCGCTGGGAGCTTCACTGGGATCATCCGTGCCACCACATCACTATCAGCTCCCAGAACGTCTTCGGCGGCGAGTGGCCGAAGACGTAGGACGAATTTCAGAGACCCGGGTCCCCTTCTGAGCCCATCCGTAGGAGCTCTAGTTTCTTCTTGGCGATCTTGGAGTAAAGGATGTCGATGGGTTTGGAGTTGTCGTAGAAGGTGGGGGCTCGGAAGATGATGAGCGCGGTTCCTAGCACGCACGCTATCGTGAATGCGAACAGGAAGATCCTGTCAAGCACCATCGCCACATATTTCCAGTCATCCTCCACCTGTGAAAGCCATCCGTTAGATACTGAGCAAAGTTGATGCAGTAAAAAATCAATCAATCGAAACTTTGTTTTTTCAATGTATTATCGTGGTAATACTCAAAATCTAGGTCTAACCTTTCGTTGAGTATAGCTCTAACCGAATTAATGCCAAAAGTGTGTCGATTTTTAAAAGTAATAATAGCGGAAATAACCGTTTCCACAGGCAAGGCAAAGTGATTTTATTTTATTACGCGTGATTGCGTATGCAGAATTATAGACAGAATTTTACAGTTTGCAATTGAGATTTTACTGATCGAACGAGCGATCGAAGCGAACGAAGTTCTATGCTTCAGCTCGGGCTGAAAAACGTTTGTATGTCCGGATGTCCCGCACTACAGGTCGCATTTCTCAACCAATGGGGAATGGATGCAAATTTTAGAAGGGCCTGATTTTTTTTTTGGTGTTAGGAATAACCTTCCTTAATACCAGAAAAAAATTGCAGACTTATCAGGTGCGTCAATTATTTTTGAAAAATATAAACAGTTTTCTCACTAACGTTTTGGGTTTAGGACGGCGAATGCGAAACTTTCCTGGATTCGTCTCATATTACAAAAAACTATTTCGAATATCTGACCCTAGCAATGACAAATATAGCTGCTGCAGCTGTCAATATCATTGCCAGTGTTAGTTTACCACGGTTTTTTAAGATATTTATTGTAATATGAGACAAATAAAGGAAAATGTCTCATTCGCCGTCCTAAACCCAAAACGTAAGTGAGGAAACTGTTTATATTTTTCAAAAATAATTGACGCACCTGAAAAGTCTGCAATTTTTTTCTGGTATTATGGAAGGTTATTCCTAACACCAAAAAAAAACAGGCACTTTTAAAATTTTCATGCATTCCCCATTCTCGTGAAATTTTGTGAGCTTGTTCGTTAATTATAAAATTATTTTTTGTCGATTCTCTTTTTCGAAATTAAAAACCCTAAAAAAGACCGGTGTGCGAGTTCTACATCTCACAGAGCAACTAGTATAACCGAACTTCGGTATGTGGTCGTTTCTAAATTCGCAGACACATTTTTTTGAGTGACTTGGAAACTTTCTAGGTTTTGAGTATTTGGTGTTGACCGGGCATCTTATTAATATTTTTTAAATCTGCTTTTATACTTACACTCTCAAACTTATCCTTATTCTTGACATGCTGCGCGATAAACCTGGAACCTTCTATAGTCTTTTCCATCTCTCTCACATAGGGTTTCTCTAGAGAGGGACTGTCAGCGTCGAGGTCTAAGTGGCAGGGCGAGCCAGGGGGAGGGGAGAAGAGCTCGTCGTCCCCGCCAGGGGGCGGTGGGGGCGACGGAGGCATGCCCGGCAACTCGTAGTCTTGGCAGTCCCACTCTTTGTACTTGCCATCCAATTCGTCTCCACCAAATACATCGGTGAGGATCTGAAATTAATTATGTTATGAAGATTTTCTAGTAAATGGCCTATTTAGCTCGGGATAAGTGATAACACGTTTATGTAAAGTGCACTGTCACATTTTTGATAATCGACACTTTCTTGTAAACAACTGGTCGATTGCGTAACGCTTCATACGTACGTTAGGTAGGTCTAAACGTCATTTTTTGTAAGATAAAATGCCGGTTGATTTCTCCTAACGCTCGTTTGAAAAGTTGCGCAATTATCCCTCAGAACGCACGATCGTGCTACTTGGGGGCCAAAAGGACTAAAACAATCATCTTAAGGTTTGTTTCTAAGTTTTATAGTGGCGGTCTCAGTGGAATGCAGCAATTCTTTAAGTCCGATTCTGGCTATAAAGAATTTAAATACTGATACACGTCCTAGAGGATAGTAGGGACTATTTGAAAGCGTATGTTGGTGCTCGTCTCGATTCAAATGAACTGCCCTATTTTGTTGGGGCCATTAAAGATTGAAATACGAAGAGATTAAGTCGTCGTTTGCTCCGCGGACCGCGGCAGTGTATCGACGGCTTAAGCCGGCACACAATTAGGCCGAAGTGGGGCTTCGGTTTCGGCGTCTGCCGGCGTGTATATCTCGCGATCCGTCCGTAGCCACCAGGGGGACATAAATAACAGAAGCTGCGCGCGCTCGTTAAGCCCGTCGGCGTTGAGTAATAAAAGAAAATCGAAATGGAATGAAATTGGGCTGGAAGCGATATTTTCGCGATACACACAGAACACAATGGATTTAGAATATTGTTGAAAGCAGGGTTTCCCAGAAGAGTCTCGCGGCTGAGGACAATTAAAATGGTTATTGTTGGGGGGTGGCTTCGGATCTACAGTAATAGCGTTCCGTTTGTATTGAATCCGTTCCGATGGAAACTGTTTTGAATGAAGGAAACTTGAGGAGAAAAGGCGCCGTGTTGTTTTTCGTTTTGAAAGGGATTCCCTCTGAAGAACTTCATTTGTGAGAGCTTTTAGTTTACAAATTTAATTAAACGGTTGAAGATGCAGAGTTTTATTTTGAGCGAGGTAAACGTCTCTTTTATGCGTGATGATTAATGCTTTTTGAAGCGAACCCGGTGCTTATGCGACCGCTTGAATGGCGGTTTGTAAGTCGCTAAATTATTATCTGACCTATTATACCTATGCCAGGTGGAATGGAACGTTAGTCTCTCCCGAAAATATCATATTAATAGGCTGCTGAATAGTTTTGCTTCCTGGTTAAAACCAACAACGAACATATTCCCAAAAATTTACACGACTTTTATTATACTATTTATCAACCTTGGACAATAACCAACGCTTCAGAATAGACATCAATCATTGACCTTTTGAACGCCATTCTTCACGTACTAAAGTGTCACTGACACGCCAACCTTTTTTCCATAAGAGAGTAACTATGAACCTTATATGAAAGACCGGTTGTTTTGACTGCGGACGTCATAACACTTAAAGGCGTTCTTGGCGCTTCAGGCACGACAATACACGACGCCTTTAGGCGTTCTTAGCGTTCAAAGGGTTAAACTTGAAAAGGCTTTCCCTGAAAATAGTCTAGTTTAACATTGTCTTGAGGCTTTAAGTGTCAAAGCTAGATACTACTTATCTTCCATTTACAGTAGAGAGAGAGAGAGTCCCTCATGTTCCACCTAGAATAATACTTTCGTCTAGATTCGGTATGCTACTGTACTGTAACAACAATAGTAATGAAAGTGGGTAGTTTGTATAGGATATCTATGCAAAATGTAGTATTCGATCGCTACAGGTTTCAGAATGGGATAGCGGCCAATCAATACACATTTTTCACATCTCTTCTTCAAACTTTAAGACTGTTCCACACGATGGGCCAGCATGGCGCATGACAGGGAAGCAGATATGCGTTGGAGTGTGATGGAAGAATGTCTTTCTCCCTCTTATAGTTGCATCCTGTGTGATGGCCATGATGGCCGATTGTGTAGACCAGCCAGATTATACACAATTTTCATTGCTCTCGAGTGTATATTTCTTACCTCGATTGGCTTGTCGTTATCGTCGTCATCAAGCTTCTCTGGCCTTTGTATGCACAATATTTTTGGTAAAAAATCTATAAAGACTTTCCGGACCCAAGGTGCCATGTGATGGGTGACCGGTGACCTAAAATTAACGTTCAGCACCACGATAGTGACGACTACTGACAATGTGACTAGCATCATAGTGAATAATAAATATTTGCCTAAAAGTGGGACAGTGAGTGACGTTGGTGGGATAATTTCTGCTAACAGTAAGAAGAACACGGTTAGAGAGAGGAGGATAGATATGCAGAGTGAGATCTTCTCCCCGGAATCCGAGGGTAAGTAGAAGACGAGGACTGAGAGGAACGAGATCCCAACGCACGGGATGATGAGATTGACCGTGTAGAAGAGTGTTTTTCTCCTTAAAGTTAGGTTGAATATGATGTCAGGGTACGGTTCTTCGCAACACGAGTAGAACTTCTCGTTCCTTGTTGCTGGCACTTTCATGATATCCCACTCCACCGATATATAGTATTCGGACAAATCGATGCCCATTCCTATCGCATCGGAGTCAGGCGCTTGCTTCAGATGCCTCAAGTCCACCTGAAACAGAAAAAAAAAGTTGAACGATTGAGTGCCTGTTAAACATGTTCATATTGTTCAATTCAATTCAATTCAATATATATTTATTTCAGGTTACTGGACCCATAATGTGTTAGTTACAATAAATTAAATTAAATTAAGTGTTAGTGACAAAATAAATTACTAAATACTACTCTTACATTAATTAACTTATTTATTTATTTATTTTATTTAGCCCAGATATGAGACACTGGTGCATGCAATGACTGCCAGTGTCTCATAAATGGACAGTCAATACGATCGGCGACGACCGCCAGCAGGGCGCTGCCGCCGGCGCGCGCGCATGGTGCTGTAAAAACAGTCCACGCGCGCCTCCGCGAACATGCCCGAGGCACTGCAGTATCGCGGCAGCCGCAGCAGCACCCTGAAGGCGTCATTGTATTGAACGCGGAGAGCGTTGTATGCTTTCTTTGTGTAACTTACCCACAGGCTGCTCGTGTAAAAAGTAGTGCAATATGCACGGAAGAGCGTGATCTTCACACCAGTTGAGCAACGAGCGAACCTGCGGGCTATCATGTTAGCTCTGACTGACAACGCTCTCCGCTCCCGTTCAATATCGTCGTCATCTTTCAGTTCATCGGACAGCACATGACCCAAATATTTAAAGCGGTGGACCCGCTTCAAAGGAACACCGCTAAGACATACAGGTGGTACATCCGATGGGCATTTGGTCCCTGACTTAAAAACCATGAGTTCGCTCTTTTTGGAATTATATTTTAAGCCGTGACCAATCGCAAACTGCTCGCAAATGCCCACGAGTTCACGGAGACCGCCAACAGACGCACTCAGTAACGCCATGTCGTCTGCATAACTAATGTTATTAAAACATACCCCGTCAATATGACAACCAACATGACGCTGGCTGAGTGCCTCAATTAACTCATTCACGTACAGGTTAAAGAGTGTAGGCGAGCTCAACCCCCCTTGTCTCACACCACACTCCAACCTGTACCCGTCCGAGATCGTGTCCCCCCACCTTACGTGGTTGACCTGGCTTCCATACCAATACTTGAATATTTGGATGAGCTCCAAGGGTAGTTTTATCTTCTTGAGCTTTTCCCACAATACGTGATAGGAAACCAGATCAAATGCCTTCGACAGGTCGAGAAAGCAGGCGTAAACAGGCGTGTTTCGGTTGGTGTAATATTTGACGGCATGCTTCAGACAGACAATCGCGCTTTCCGTAGAGAGTTTGGGTCTAAACCCAAACTGATTGTCATGAAGCTTGGTGTGGATGTTTAGATGTCTGTTAAGCAGACCGTCAAATACCTTTGCAATAACCGTTGCTAATGAGATAGGTCTGTAGTTGGTCTTATTAATGAAGCCGCTGAATCATGGTAAATGTGCATTTTTTTAACTCTCCTACTCTTCATTAGTTAAAAATATGGACACTAGTGGGGGTTGTCGATAAATTGTAAATTTTAGTAGGTATCAATTATTTTGGTAAATAAATAATTTTTACTTTTACTTTTTACCGGCCGGTTACATACGGATACTTCTGAAGCGATTCACAATTGATGCACGTAATTATGACAGGTGATCTATTATGGTGGCGCGTTCGTCAAACGTCGTTGTATGTATCCGTTAAGCCCTGGCATTCAGTTGACGCCGCATGGCGCTAACAATACAATGTCAAATTATACCTACCTATGCAAGTGCACATTTAGTCCATGGTCTCCGGTTAACGCCACACGCCATTAACAGCGTCACGTTCTATAGAAATGTAGCTTCACTTCCATACAACTTGATGCTGTAGGAGACGTGCGGCGCCGACAGGAGACCAAGGCCCAATAAAGAACAGGACCATACGAGGTGTATGGCGTCAACTGGACTCCAAAGCCTAAGTCATATATAGGGATTCAATCTTTCTTGACAGCTTGAAATATCGGCTAGAGACTTGGTCGCCATATTTGCCATATCCACTTCAACTTTATATGACACATTCCTTTTGAATAGGAATATTTATGTAACACAGCCTTATGGTCGCCTTTCCCTCGTTGTCTTAAAAATGCTTTTGACTTCCGCTTATTATTATGATTAGCTATCGTGAGTTATCAATAACATCTCTTATATATTATCTGAGGCTTTAAGACTTCGCTTAGTCAACTAGCATAAATAAAACTTACACCTGTGCAAAACCAAGGCATCATGCGCATTACCAACTAAGTCAGATTTAAACATCTTTCAACCGAATTAATAAACTGCGCCGTACACTGTCAGAACGTCAGTCACCAAGGTTAATCGGCAGAGCACCCAAACTTTTCAATGGCTTTACTTCCTTTAAAGGGCCTGTAGGACGCGAGCGCTAATTTTCTTTCAGACATTTATTGCTGTCTCCAAAGTGTAACAGCGATCAGATACGCGCAGCGCTGATAAGATTGGAACAATCCCAGACTTTAACACACGCCGGAGGCGCGAACGTGCGACTGAGCCTTATTTATGAGGAAGTCGGAACCTCAGATTTATTGGCTCCCTACCCCGATAGATGGCCGTCTTCGGCCTATCAGTGTAAACTCCATTGGAAACTTTTTATTACTTCCTCTCTCTCATCGAGAAGCATATCTCATTGTCCGTATTATTTATTGCTCGATAAATATTATACTTGACAGAGTATTGGAGCTCCGTTATGAGACTCAATCTTGTTTTGCTACAAGTTTATTACGAACTTGTTTAGATATAAACCTTTTGTGGTGTTATTAAACTTTTTAATGGCTTTCTCAAGTTCTACTGAATGTGTCGCGCTCGATATTTTTTCGTTTGACTGAAAGACTGAAACATTTATATTCTGTTTGAAGCTTGTGCTATGGGTCCACGACACTTTAGAACTCATAGTGATTGTTTCGATATTATATTGGTTGAGGTAGAAAAGGCAGATAAATAATAACATTCAGTGAGAATGTTTTAAAAATCTCACTAACTCTCACTGCTTGGTACGCGTAAACGAATCTATTTCACGTTTTTAACGTAGCCTGGAACTTGATTTACCTTACTAAAATTACGAAAAAATGAAGTTCTTGGTTGGAATGAACGAAACCGAAAAAATCGGTTCAGCCGAACGCGAGATCGGACAAACAAACATTAAAAAAAACATAAAAACATGTATTTATTTATCTTGACAAATTCTGAGACAGGTTTACATAAAGACATTCTAGTTAAAATTATACATACAGAATCTTCAAGATTTGGTGTGTGCCATTCACAAAGGTTTTGCCTGGTTCCTACACTAGGCAAGGCCTACGGTACCAGCTTAACATCAATCAGTCCTTAAGGTTGTTTGCCACCGTCATTGTATAAAAAAATATCTTCCATACAAAATGTTACGCAATCGACCAGCTGGACTCCGATGAAACTCACCGTATAACCATCGTAACTCCAACTGCCAAATTTCATGAAGCAGGTTTGCTCGTCAAAAGGAAAATACTCCACGTCGATCTCACAGAAGGACTTGTAGATGGCCGGCGGCTTCCATACAACTTTGCCGTCGTAGTGGAGAATGGCTTTCGTCATTATCGTCACCTCGTAGTTCCCGTCCGCGCTGAGGACAAAGATAATTAATTTATTGATAATATTATATACTACATGTTTTAATTCTTAAATTTAATTTAAATTATATTCTAGGTACCTATGTGAACATTCATTCTTATTGTAGTAACTCATAAACATCTTTTATCTACACCCATATCATAAATCCTCTATAATATGTTCGGAAAGCTTATACAATGACCTCCATTATTGCAACAAGTCAGGTTATTGTTACATCAAGGTTTTAGCTGTGCCAGTGTTACTATACTGAAAAATCATAATCCCATCGATATCAATGTTATTATGGAAATCTAGTTGGTCATGATTTGAAATCTAGTCGGCCATGCCGGTGCAATAGTGGTTATTCTAATGGTTCCCGAACACATCATTAAGGATTTATAATATGTGGGTAGATAAAGTAGTATATGTAACTGTACATAATTAGGCATTAAACCACTCATGTGTATTATGAAACTCTCTTGATTTTGGTCGCATAAGGCAGGGGTCCATGAACCAGCTCCTCATACAAACCACTCGACTGGCCGGTCGGTCAGTCGAGTGGTTTGTGTGAGGAGCCTTATGGACCGCTGCCTCGTGCTTGTTATCATCTTGTGAGTAAAGTGACGTTCTCTATGACGAATATTATATATTGTTTAGTCGGAGTTTATCCGAAACCACGGGATAAAATAGCTTTAGTTTGAAGACACAGTGGTGTGTGTCTTGTTGATCAGTGGATCTAGAGTAAGAAAGTGATATACATAGCTGATATTGTGTACTCATTAAGTACGCCATTTACTACACGAGCCGCGAGCGATCTCTCGCATCCATACAAGTAGGGTGACTCGTCTGTGAGCTGTTGGCTGTAGTGCATACATACGTGGATTTGCCCATGACTTTGTCACCTGCGACAAATCCAGCAGATGCGTGCGCGTGTGAATAAGGTCACTATAGAACATTACTGAATGAACATCAGAAATGGACGCATTCCAAAGACTTTAAACGACCCTTGAAGCATCGGATTTTGTCATCAAAAATCTAGACGATGTTGAATTAAATGTCAATTACTGAACCTTTCCTGACTGCCTTTTTAAATGTGGGAGTCACTAATTGTACTGCAGCTCAACTGGAGATGGACGACGTAAATTCATCATCATCCTCCTAGCGTTATTATTCCCGGTTGTGCCCCTAAAGGGAGCCCGGGGTCCGCTTTGACACCTAATCCCAAGATTTGACATAGGCACTAGTTTTTACGAAAGCGACAGCCATCTGACCTTCCAACCCAGAGGAAAAACTAGACCTTATTGGGATTAGACCGGTTTCCTCACGATGTTTTCCTTCACCGAAAAGCTAACGGTAATTCCGTACATAAGTTCCGAAAAACTCATTGGTACGAGCCGGGATTCGAACCCACGACCGCCGCTTGACAGCCGCATGCCTGAATCACTAGGCTACCGTAGCTTCTTGGATGGACGACGTAAATTATCTTCTCTTATTTCTACTTAGGTATTCGTTGCCGCTGTTGCTTATTTTTAATATGTTTACTTGTCACTGTTGCTAGTAGGTACTAACAGACCATAAGCCCGCTATAATACAACTACGTCTCATGACAACAAGATAAAATGCATGGCGAGCATCGAGAAATGGCGTACTTGGCAGACGGTGTCAAAGGTGGCCAACTTTGGCACCGTCTGCCAAGTACTTTCTGCCATTTCAGGACTGACAGACTTAGGTTTATTCTCTCTTCGATTAAAGGGCTAAATGAGGGCATCATCCTCCGTCTCGTACTGTTGTCACAGGACTTAAATACACCTACCCTTAAAATTTTGGCCGGAAGTGAAGGATTTTTCAAACTTTCGGCCAATTTTAGGTGCGATAATCTTCTGATTCTTGCTCAGCACAACTTTATTGACCGTGTGCCATTCATTTAATGGTGTTACGTACACTACCGTCAAAAGTCTAAGACTGAACAGAAAATATGCAAAAAATCAACATTTTATGAAAATCCTATGAAAATATTACTTTGCAGTACCTACAATCAAGAAAATAAAGCGTAATAACAATTTATTCCGTAGAAATTGTATTTAATAAGGGAACATCAATACATAGTATAAAACAAAGTCGCTTCCCGCTGTCTGTCTGTCTGTCTGTCTGTCCCTATGTATGCTTAGATCTTTAAAACTACGCAACGGATTTTGATGTGGTTTTTTTTAATAGATAGATTGATTCAAGAGGAAGGTTTATATGTATAATACATGCATGTATTAATTGTATTATACATATAAACCCGTGCGAGGCCGGGGCGGGTCACTAGTAATAATAATAAAAAGCGGCCAAGTGCGAGTCGGACTCGCACATGAAGGGTTCCGTTAAATAAATAGCTTTTTACGATTTATGACGTATTAAATAAAAAAAAACTACTTACTAGATCTCGTTCAAACCAATTTTCGTTGAAAGTTTGCATGGTAATGTACATCATGTATTTTTTTTAGATTTATCATTCTCTTATTTTAGAAGTTACAGGGGGGGGGGGGGGGACACACATTTTACCACTTTGAAAGTGTCTCTCGCGCAAACTATTCAGTTTAGAAAAAAAATATGTAAGAAACCTCAATATCATTTTTGAAGACCTATCCATAGATACCACACGTATGGGATTGATGAAAAAAAAAATTTTGAGTTTCAGTTCTTAGTATGGGGGAACCCCAAAATTTATTCTTTTTTTTTTATATTTTTGTGTGAAAATCTTAATGCGGTTTACAGAATACATCTACTTACCAAGTTTCAACAGTATAGCACTTATAGTTTGGGAAAAAAGTGGCTGTGACATACGTACGGACAGACAGACAGACAGACAGACAGACATGACGAATCTATAAGGGTTCCGTTTTTTGCCATTTGGCTACGGAACCCTAAAAAGTTAACGACGACAAGATTTTTTCACGCTTTATTTGCTTCAGAGCAGATTCTTGGCATTCTTTGTACAAGTTTGTGTAGCGTTTCTTGGCTAATGGATTTCCACTCATATTGCAGTATCTCCCATAGAGCTGTTGCAGATGTCGGACATTGTCTTCGGACTCTACGGTTGTGTTCATCCCATAAAAACTCGATCGGGTTATGGTCTGGTGATTGTGGTGACCAAATTATGTTTTTTTAACACACCTTGCCGTTCTTTATTAGCTATTGATTGCAAATTTAATTTGATGTTTTTTAGAAGAATTTATAACTATGAAACT
Source organism: Epinotia brunnichana (assembly GCA_963854355.1). NCBI lineage: Eukaryota > Metazoa > Arthropoda > Insecta > Lepidoptera > Tortricidae > Epinotia > Epinotia brunnichana. The sequence goes on along the minus strand of OY977951.1, from coordinate 25,336,000 downwards.
AAACATTGTTTTTGGTCATAAACTTTTTGACGGTGTAGTGTAGGTGCATTGGAAGTGGGCTTACGGACTATTAACTATTTCAATTTTTATTCATATCAGAGTCGCACTTACATACATTGGCTATGCTCTTTTTAAATTTAACATGTGTGGGTGTGTATGTATATGTATCTGACTATCTACGTGTCTGCCACTGATATGACGACCGCTGTAGCTGCCTACGAAGCCGGAGTTCCCGGGCTCGAATCCCAGTAAGTGCATTTATTTGTGTCATGAGGACGAATATTTATTCCTGAGTCATGGATGTTAAAGTTTTTGTTTATCCATAAGTATGTATATCGTCGTCTGGTACCCATAGTAGGTACAAGCTTTGCTTACTCTGGCACTAGGTTTATTTGAGTAAAGTTGTCAAATGTGTATGTAGATATTTATGTTTAAGTACTCGTGGCGGAAAAACTCTGCTAAGGGCTACAGCGCAGCACACGTAGCATTAGCAGGGCCTCGAATGGGCTAAAAGCAGATTGCGGCAATAAACGGTTGTCTGTGATCGAACACAATGTCCAGTGCCAATGAATCAGGCTAAGCCTTGTTCCTGTCATGGCGACGCTGATTTACAGAGGCGAATGGACGTTAAGTCTCGATTAGGATTTAATGAGAACGCTAATTGATCGTGATTGGTCAAAAGAGCGTATGACTGCGTGAATTTTGATGGAGCATACGACCTTTTCCTATAGGAAAATTATAAAGAAGAAAATATTGGCTGCTGCAAACATAATCGTAAAGACACCAGAGGATCTACTCCACTTAAGACTTTTTTATGACATACAGTTATTTGTGCAACGAGAGAGCAAAGTCTATTTTTGCTGCGAGTGCTGATTTTGAGTCCATCGCTGCGCTCAAGATTCTAACTTTGAATCACTCGCTGTATAATCGACCAAGAGAATTTTACTTGTAATATATTATTTATAGCGTGGAGTCTACTGCCCGTTCCCTCTCATTCATGAGAGGACGCCTGTGCCCAGCAGTGGGACGTATATGGGCTGATGATGATAATGATCTTTATGATTATGATGATGATGATGATTATGATGATTATGATGGTCATAATTATTCTATTTAGGAGCACTTCCTATGCATATACAGGAAGGCGGTCTCATATAAGTATTCATTGAGCTACACTGAAGAACAAAGACAAAAAGTGCACATTACTCCTCTTAACTGTGGGGATACTACATATTGGCACCTGCTACACATACCCCAAAATATAGCAGCCATCATACATTTCCATGCCGTATCTAACCACAGCCACATACTGGCAGCACCACTAAAACGACTGGCGTGGCGACTGGGGTGTCAAGTAAAACGTCAACTTAATCTTGGCGGTTCACTTTGCCTCTTGTTCTATCTTCAGCATAATTCAATAGGTTAGAATAAGATAGAATGATGACGTTCATAAGAAATAATGGGTTGTTGAGAGCGCGCGTAGCGCGTAGTTGCCACATTCTGGCACTACCACAGCTAAGCGTAGAATTGAAATCTGCCATAATGTGGCAGCTCTACAGGTATCCGTAAATATTTGTTTGACGTGTGCTACAGACGACAGAATAAAAAACATTTGAACATTTTCTATCGTAAATTCAAAATGGAAACCGAATTATGATCGCAAAAATAACCACAACACTTCCTCTCCCCCAAAAACACCCGTTAGGCGCCACGCATAAAAAAAGTACCATTTGCATATAACTGGAGAATACATTATTTATTTGCAAGTCAAAATACTTGGAGGAATTCGTGCGGATTCCATTCCGTCACTTGATCCAATATTGTATTCGCACATCTGTCTCAAGTGTGAGCATCGGTGTTGCCATTCACATTCAAATTATTTTATTGGTGAGATGTGGGTAAAATATTCTTGTGTTAAAATCGTGTCACAGCTTGCTAGTCAAACTAGGAAGAAAAGTTGGGTTGTTTGATCACTTCAAGTATTTAATGAGGTAGCTTCCTCATGTTTAAATTGATAACATAGTGTTGCTATATGAATAGTAAACGATGAAATGATTGCAATAAAATATATATTACAAAAAAAAAATACAATGGAAGTAGAACATTATGAAAAATTTGCTTTTTTTTTAATCGCCTAAGAATAATTTTAAAGCTACCAGGGATCCTTAAAATTTAATGAAAAAAAAATGGAATAACATCTATGCACCTAAATGCAGTATTTCAAAACAGCAATTACTTTTACTTTTTGTTTAGTTACTAACATAGAATTAACATCAAGGCGCCACTGAAAATCAGCGCTGCGAAATAGGGATATCCATTTCGTGGTACAAAGCTGAGTGGCAGCCATTTTAGCATTTAATCATTATGTCTGTAATTATTTTTGCTTTTATCCTACAAATGTGCTAGATAAACGTATTTTCTTTCTTTCTTTTCAATTTACTTGATTCCCTTGCTTTCATACAAACATTTATTCCACCCTAAAAAGTGGTAGTTCGATCGGCCTCGTTAAAAAAGCGTAGGAATCTAGCCTATTGAATGGGTAGGTTGCAATTTACACACCTATTGCAACCTACCCCATTCAATAGGCTAGGTTGCAATAGGTGTGATAAATTGGTTAAATATGTATCATTATATGTATCACAACATAAGAGGAGGCATGTGTACAGTCGAGGGAGAACGAATACGTACATAAATAAGGACAAAAATATCTGTAAGTACAGGGCTCTATTGTCACTGTCATAAAAGTGTGTACAGACATTTATGTAATTATTTATGTACATGTTCACCGTTAACTGTACATCAATGGGACGAAAAAAGTCTGATGATGCTGTATCACTATGACTTACCTGAAAATAGGAAACAGAGTTTTACATACAGCATGCTTACTCTACTACAAGGTAATATTCAATTAATATAACAAATAAGTAGATAAATACATTATGCATGTATTACGATTACCAGTATAGAATAGGGAACATTACTGCAATGTTCTGCCGCCAGAGGCAGCACTACCACTAATAGTATAACAGTATAGGAATATAGGGATTCACACACACGTGCACAATTGATTGTCAAATGAGTGACAAGGATACTTGCATAGACAATACCGCAAGTGGGAACGAGATACAATGTCAACGCTGCTAGTGTCGCCACCTACGAAGAATTTTGCGTAATGTTCCCTATTCGCAAGCCTGTCTTTAAAAAAAACATTTTTGAATTATGAAATAGTGACTACTAAAATAAAACTATAAACTAGTATACTTAACACACCTGCTCACAAAATTTCACGAGAATCTGTTGAGAAATGCGACAGGTAAAGGAGAACAGCCGGACAGCGTGACAGCGAACGGACATACGAACGATTTTCGGCCTAAGCTGAAGCATACCTTCCTTCTAAATTCACCAAAATTAGAGCAGCTAGTCTGTTTATATTATAACAGAAGTATATCTTACACAAATTCTGAAGTCTCCAACATAACAGCTAACTTAAAATCACATACAGTATACGGAATTACAAATTATAATTATTGTCTAAGCCTTCTTCTGAAGATTAGCTATAAGCAGGCGCGAATGCTTGGTATTCATTTGAAGAGATTTCACATTTGCATTTTTGCCAGGCCGTAATTATGCAAGGAAGGGTTTGCTTTAGTTTTATCAGGAGCGTTGTAAATGGACGTGCAAATTGTAAAAGGATTGTCCGAAGTGGAATTTGTTGCGCCTCATTAGTAAAAGCAGTTTTAACACTTACTAAACCCTTTGTTAAGGTAGATTCCGTCAGTAATTTTGTTGAAATTAAGTTTTATATTTGCGCGCGCGGCAATTAGACAATTTATGATGGGTGACTTTGTGCCATTTAACAGTGATACTTTCAATACATAACCCTGTCAAGAAGTGGCTGTGATATCAATTGCATAACTTAATTTTATTTGTACACTCTTTTAGTATATACAGGGTGTCCGGTAAATAATGGACAAACTTCTAACCACGAATAAGGCACCTTACACTGGTCCTGAAAATCGACTTTTAGGTTTTGTAAAAGTCCCCTGGTTTTCGAGATATTCGCACTTTTCGAAGAGCAAATTGTACCAAAACGAGGTGTTTAAAAGTGAACATTTATAGCAACATTTTTATTTGTAAAGAAGTAAATGGCATGTGTTATACCATTTTAGAATCAATATTAGATAAACTATTTTTCAAGAAGTTGGCCACTCTTTTCACCACAAGCAATCAAACTTGTAGAACATTTTAAAGAAAAATGTGATTTTATTAATTAAGACCTAATTAAACAGAAATCGGTCTGGCCTGTAAGAGAACATTTCCGAGAATTATTAACGTCCAGGTCATTAAAGTGATATAAGGTGCACTACTTGCATCACTTGCACCTTATTATATGCCTCTTCCATGGATATCCAAAATGATCTGGATGCAGGGGCCCTGATCAAGGTTGGCCTTGCTGCTTTTTATAATAATGATAATCAAATCTTTATTTCGAAGCACAAAGGACTCGTCTCTTCTTCTTCTGCACCTGTTCTTACGTTAGGTGTGTTGGTTCAAAACTTAAAGAAGTCTCTTCTATTTCCAAAACTATAGCTTCATTTAATTTGTAAAATTAGCAGTATAAGCTACTCGAACGTAATTTTGTTCTGTATCAAATACTTAAATATCATCATTGGCAATCCGCTGCTGCCAATTGGCCTTTAGGATTTTTTACAATGACCAGTCATGTGTCATGTTTACTGTAGATGCAATCAGGAATGGAATAGTGAATCTTAAACCAAGTTCGTTTTAAAAGGCGTGTATATCTGACACCAAGTGATCACACAAGTGTTTTGTTGGACCAATCTTGGTTCAGAACACTAACAACCATTATAATGGGTTAGGTGATAGGACTGATAGGTCAGCGGCGCCCACTTATTTGCAAAACTCGTAATGGTTTGCACAACGATTGTTTATTTTTGTCTTTAGAAGGAAATGTTTCAAATAAGTAGGTCCACTTTGGGACTTCTTTACCTACTCAAGTGGCAAACTTGTAAATTGTCTTCATATTTAATTTAACCTTTTGGTTGAATTAATATTTAGAATAGTGTATGTGTAGTAATGCCTAGTCTTTTTTGGGGTTAACTGTCTGTTTTAAATCTTTTCGCATACCAGCTAAGGTCACGCAATATCCTTGGTCTAACTTTGCGGTGTTAAAAGAAACATAAAGCTCCATAAACAAAATGCTGTATCTCGCTTTGGATGTACTATGTTTAGTAGTAAAGAGCCTTAACAGACACGCTTAATACGCGCACGTAGTCATAAAACAGCTCCAAAATGTAGGAGATAAGGTAGAATGTCCTTTGAACGCGTCCTGGAAAGCTGTGAACTATGCAGAATGGCTTCCTCCATAGTGGCAACCGCAACGAGTTTTATTTAGAGATACTGCGAAACGTTTTAATGCACCTGTGACATCGCTGAGAGCTCTTAGTTTTTTACTTTATATTTAATATGTAACTAGCTCTTTTGGATGAGGAATAGCATGTTATGCTTTTAAAAATTTCAGTTACTGTGCCACTGTTAAACATTATGACATTTATAACATTCACGCGGGATAAAAATATATAAAAGACGATACGTAAGTGACAATGACCGGATACCTTCGAAGTCCATAATTTCAGTTGCCATAATACCAGCTACAATCGTTAATTCTCATAAAAGTGATTTTATATGAAACTGGAACATTTTCAATTTAGAAACGTTGAAGAGCCCTGTAGGTTAGGTAACTTATATTTTAACAATCCTGAAAAGTTTACAGTTTCTGAAATAGTCTAATTAAGGGATATGATGAATATGGCAAACGTTACATTTGTGGCAAATAAATTTATTTATTTGACACAACAACAAGATACAAAGCTCAACATTCACAAAGACTGAACAAAAAAAGAATCGAGTCCTACCTGTATCTCAATAACAGGCGTGCAACAGCATTCAAAGTTAAGCAAACAAGTTTAGTTGTAATAGATAATAAATTAATAACTAGATTGATCTAATTCCAACTGAAAATACATAAAATAAATTATGACTTTGATTGGTAACCCGATTAGTCCAGGCAATGAACTGACAACTTGTATGGAAAAAATTACAAATTTGGAAATAATTTATAATAGCAGATTTTTTCTTTGTAATGGATACATTATCAATTAAATAGTTACCTAGCGACAAAATCCAACAAAATTTCAGACATCAAAAAAAGGATAACTTAAGTAGCTTCTGAAAACTCAGAAAAAATATGAAGGTTTTATCTTTATTTTGGTTCATTTACATTTGCTTTATAATATTCAAGATAAATAATTAAAAAAAAAACAATTCATGTTTTATTTAAATCTATATAAATTACTTCCGGATGGAAAATTTGTTGGATTCTTGAATAAAGCATCTTAGAATAATGTTTTAAAATGATGGAAAGAAAAAAAACGCTATTGTAAATTAATGTTATCAAAACCGTATTTTGCCTGAAGTAGATATTGACATCAGCACTGCACTTATACGTATAATTCGTATTCGAGACGTTAAAGCAGCATTCGTGTTTCTTTCCTATGAACACCCAAGCTTCTAAAAGCTAGTCTAAACCTCTACACCTGCCCTTAAAAGCCCTGTTCATTTTTCACGAATATTAAGTTTATTTTTAATGCCACCTCACCTAATGGAAGACAACGTGACCCAAATTTCACGAGACAATTTTCGCTGTTTAATAATGTGGTGAACTTGGATGGCTTTTAAGAGCGGCGACGTCATAATTCGGGAGGAGTAACTGACGTGATGTCGGATAAGCCTCGAACACTGTTCGAGATCAAGTTAGGTTAACTTTGTTTTGATAATAAGGAAGCCATTGAGGCAACTTCGAACTTTTTAAACCCCAACTTGATTTTTTTGCTTGTTCAAATTTTTTCACTGTTTCTTTTGCGTTGTATAATGTTCTCTATTAGATCTATCTCCTATCTTTAAATTAGGAAAAAATCACGTTTTACACCTTAATGCCTAATCACAACTATTCACCACTCTTGTCATGACAACCTAAGGCCGTACTGGATAATAGCGAATAAAATTTGAATCAACTCAAAATACGAATTAGAGTAGACTTTGTTCTGTTTTCAAAATCGAACGATGCAAAACAAACTTTTCCAATTTAGAATGGCATTCATTTTATTAAACAGGACCTTGTTGGAGAAGCCGGGATATTCATATATAAACACCTTCTCTTGTTCATGAATTTATTGATAATGTGCACTACGTGCGGCTGAACCCACACACGCAAAAGCAAACAAACTATAAACACGACATCTGTCTTACTATAAAAACCTAACAGATTAAAGAGTTAAGATTGGTCCATATACGAACTCCATATATGTTCCAACAGACCTAACAGATAGCTTATCTCTCTTTCCTCTTTCTGCTAGGTATTAACGGCCTACCACGTGAATTGTTTTGCGAAGCTTATGACGTGACTCTTGAAATTCATTTCAAACAGCCACCTCGCGAACACATGAAAAACACCTTAGGCATAATAAAACCCTTGTTTTCATACATGTTTAGCGCTGATGCTATTTAGATTACGCTATGCACTTATCACGTCTTCCGCTTCGGCAACCCGGGCGCATTCTCCTGGTTCAGCGAGACAGTTCGACGCCATAGAACATTTAACCTTTTCACACCTCAAATAAAGTTCAATTTCCATCAGACAGGGGTTAACGTTAATGCATAGAAATGTGGCCGTGCCTGATAATGGGTGACGTAGCGAAAATACGAAGTTTAAACGCGAGCTATCTTGGCATATTATAATGCTAAAAGCATTCAGTTCCGGTAAGCGAGAGGTATTTAGCGTTAGTGTGGTGGTAAAGAGTGTAGGTAAGAGGCGAATAATTTTAGGGGACGGTTCTACACGCACCGTGTATTTATTTGAGACACAGTGGAATGAATTAAGGGTCATGACATGAGCCTCAAAGAGTGTAATACAAATCCTTGTTTTCGAGTAAGTACTGCTTACAACAAACAACATTTATAAAATAAAACTTCTTTGGCGTCCGTAAATTGCCTTCTATCAAAATACTAATCTAGCAAACTATTACAAAAAAGAACTTCATGAAATACGACATTAAAGAACTTATTTTTGTTAGTTTCCTTTAAAATTAAAACTTACGATGTAATCAGAAAACATTATTTAATAATTGGTGTGGGACGCTACTTGCGCTGATACGTTGGCAGCGTCCTACTTGCCAGTCACGTCCAAACTAGCCGGGGCAGCGGCGGATGCCCGAGAGCGATCCAAGGTCGGGAAATATAGCTGTCTCGGCGCCCAGTACGACTTTGTCGCATTTGGCGTCGAGACACTCGGCCCTTGGGGAAAAAGCGCGCGTGGGCTCCACAAGGAGATCAGCAAGCGGTTGAGGAACGCAACGGGTGACCCTCGCGCAGGCAGCTTTCTCGCTCAAAGAATAGCGATTGCTATTCAACGCGGGAATGCTGCCTGTGTGATGGGCACCCTGCCTAAAGGGCAAAGTTTTGATACGTTTCTGTGATTTTATTTTATTTTTAAGTCGTTTGCAAATAAGTAAGTACTGTAATAATAGTTTTATGAATTGACCATTACAATAAAATTATTTAATAATCTTAATGGTTTTTTAAACTTTATAGTAACGTGCGCCGTTCGTATATAAATAAGTTGTCATTCAAAATGCAGATAAAATTATGAATGAACTTTTTTTTTTTGACCCCTAATGATTTCTATTAAGCAGGGTTTTATTTCAAAGTAAACTTATAAAATACTGCAATAAATACATTTTGTATTCTCTCTTCTCAACATGATGTGGGCTATGAACACTTTACATGCTTGGTAGATATTATTTCGTTTATTGAAATCATTTTTTGCTCATAATAGGTACTATCCGCTGACAAAAATCAAATAAATGAAATAAATAAATTAAAGTTGATTTAAGATTTGAAGAGAAAATTTTATCATTTCAAACCAAAGCCGTCGCAATTTGTCATAAAACGAACTAGTCAAAGTGTGAAAACTGTATCCGTGACTTGCATTTGGTCTAATAACTGCGCCTGCTATTTTCCAGTCTAAGAGCAGTTAAAATGAAGCAGCTATCCAAGATCTTCCTAATCTATAAGGAGCTGTAACTTTTAGCGTATCCTTAGCAAAGCCAATTTAATTCCTAGCGACAAAAACTATAACTCCCGGTTTCGGTTGCGGCGACCGATAACTTTTTGCCCAACTCAGGGTTAAACTTTACGAGATAAACTCATCGAGTTGTCAGGATAACGTAGAATAATGGGCCTCCCCAACAAGGAAATAAGACCAGACCCAATAAGATCCCCAGTTTGCCGGTCTTTGAAACGAAAGTTAACTCTGATTGAAAAAAATGGAGTTAGAAACGCCTTAGGACGCTAGTTGGCGAAGTTGGTCAAATAGATTCGTTGTCAACACGAACTTTTCACTATTAATTAAAGTTTTGTTTACTTTTTTTCCTTCAGTCGGTAGGTTACACGGGTATATTGGATTATTAAAGAGGGTATAAGGAACTTTTTAAAATATAATACAAGTACCTACTAAGTTGGATTGAAATATTTTTTATTTCTACTGCTAGGTTGTTGTTAAGTGCAAATTCTCATTAGTGAGGGTGTTTATTGATACAATTTAATTAAATTCATTTATGAAATCAGATAACGAGATCCATTATTTGTTAGTATTATTCTGATGTTGGACATCAGCCTTATTAAGTAATTTATATATAATATACGGCGGTCTGGGTATCCGGCAAATTTCGAGTGTCGCTCTTCCAGCCTTTCTCTCCTCAGTCCACAGTACGATATCTCTCATTGGAAAAATCCTCGCTCCATCACTCCGTGATATTGAGGTATCGTGCTTGACCGAGGCAGAGAACGCATGGAAAACGGCCTGTCCCGGTAAACAGCTGCCAATTAGCAAAGGTGTCCAAAGAGTATGGGATGAACCACTCTGCCACCAGGTCCACGACTGGTTACTGGACTCCGCCTCGTCAGCCTCCGAAAAAGCCCGGCTCCTGGCTTGTTCAGAAAAAGAGTCCGGGTTGTGGGTCCACGCCTACCATTCGGCCCATTGCGCGACACTACTTGACAACAACTCCCTAAGATTAGCTGTCGGCCTCCGTCTGGGTTCCAACAAAGTGGTTTCCCATCGCTGCCCGTGCGGCGCGGAAGTAGATCGTCTGGGCCACCACGGCCTTTCCTGCCAAAAAAGCGCAGGCCGCTTCGCCCGCCAGGCTTGTTTGAACGACATAATCCGTCGGGCCCTTGCCAGCATAAACGTTCCAGCCGTCCTAGAGCCACCTGGCCTCTCTCGCGACGATGGCAAGTGGCCCGACGGTATGACGCTCATTCCGTGGCAAGTGGGACGACCCCTAGTCTGGGACACCACCTGCGTGGACACATTGGCTCCGTCCCACTTACCCACCACTTCGCAGAGGGCGGGCGCAGCGGCAGCATCGGCAGAGGCTGCCAAACGCCGCAAATATACGGGCCTTGCAGGCAACCATGTGTTTGCGGCTTTCGCAGTAGAGACGCTTGGGCCGTGGGGTCCAGACGCCTAAGATCTGTACCGGGTCCTAAAAAAACGTCTTTTCGAGCACACTGCTGACCATAGGGCTGGCTTGTTCCTCGGTCAAAGAATTAGCATCGCCATTCAGCGAGGAAACGTAGCCAGCCTTATGGGCACCCTACCGCAGAGCGCCGACCTGGGGGACTACTTTATAGGAAATTTGTAAATATGTACATATTTTTTTTGAAGCTGTAAGTCTTTGTTCCTTATAAATTGACGTTTCATATAAAATATATATATATATATATATAATAATATATAAAATTAATAATGTGACAAAAACAGATACAAACCATTTCCACAACGCTGGTTTCGTCAATATTATTTTTCTTAAAACGACTATGTTAGTAAGTAAAATACAGACACAGATATAGATACATTCTAACATTTTAATTTTTTTGAGTATGATTTTGTATTCAGTCTGTCCTGTGTGTGGTCACACATGCAAACTTTTTTAGGCCTTTTAAGGCCTAACTTTAGCGCTGCATCCATATAGATGTGTAAACTGCCTTTTGCGACTTACGACTTTATGTTCGGTTAGTATGACTGTAACTAACCCAACCAGTTAATTAATGTATTGTGTTCCAGACTTTGACAGACTTTAATAACCACTATGGATAATTCAAAACAATGACCTGAATATAACCAGAAATTACAAATATGCGAGTATTAAACAATACCAAGATTGTTTAATACTCGCATATTCTGATTACTTTTGTCAATTGAGCCATGTTCGTGAAATAGATGGGTGTAAAAAGGTGTCCACAATGCATATTGTCGAGAAAGCGGCTTATCCCAAAATAACTAGAATGATGCGTTTGATAAAAACTGAAATAAAAATTCTTAGCCCCATGCCAAATAATGGATGTACCCGTACGATCAAGCTAACTCCGTACCTGGCTCGAATCTCGGCTCGGTCAATCGGGTAGTAAATGTGGATTTGTAATATACTAGCTGCTCTGGCTGGCGTATTACTTAGAATCAGCGTATTAGTAAGATATACAAACTTACAAAGCTACATAATTATATATAAAAGACATTTCTCTTTTATTAATAGTATAGAAAAAAATATGTCACAAACCCACATACGTACAAACCTGATCGAATTAACTATGCACCTGGCGGTGGGTGGACGGAGTTAACACTAAACATATTATTTGGAAAAGTCATACTCACTTGTTATAAAGCACGATATCTGGCAGCCATATGTGTTCAGAAGGCACGTGAAGGGTTTTGACATCGCCGTAATCCTCCGGGTTCCACTTCAGTTTGTAGTCATTCCACTCCTGGATGTAAACAAAATTATTATTATCAGACGTGTAGCATAATAATAACAATTAATAATAGGGATGTGACGGCTCCATCGCGCACCAGATTTCTGGTGCAATTAGTCAACGTAAGGCAGCTTGTGGCGGGCTGTTAGGGAGTAGCAACCCTATGTACCTGAGTGCTCCTGGGGGTGTCCTATGGTCAAGTTGAGCCGACCGGGTGGATGGTTGGCTTGCCTTAACTGGCTGTCCAGAGTGGAGTCGCAAGAGCTGTTGCTCGAGGGTAGATGTGGACACCTAAGTGGCGAGTTGGCTATATGTTTAAAGTCCAGTGCCACCTATCTACCCCCCAGCTCGCTGACCGGTGTTGCCCTTAGGCAATTTTTTAATGTCGTTATTAATTGAGGTCCATCTAGCAGTTGGCGAGTCACCGTCTGCCAGGGATAAAAAATGAGACAGTTTTATAAGGCAGGCGTCCGATGTTTCACCCAATAGAACAGCCTCTATGCCATCATTGTCACCAAATAACCCGTTTTATTTAGATGCCATCAACCAGCAATAGTCCCTATACACCCCAGCGGGTGCTGTCTCTGTGTGCGTCCCATGACACGGGCAGGGACAGCATCCGCTCGGTGTACTCCTTGCATTTCATTAAATTGTCAAAAGGGCCTTTACGTGTTGGCTCAGTTGGTACTTTATAGGTACCTAGCCCCACGCACGCCTCTCAAAGGTCCGGGACATCATTGTCCCGTGACCGGGAAAAACATACAATAATACTAAACGGTTTTAGAGAGACTAGTCTCGATTAACACCCGACTCACACTAGATGGCAGGGGGTGTCCAGGAGTACCGCCTTTTGTATCTGAATACAGAAGGCGGTACCTCCTGGACACTGCGAAGATAGTCAGGAGTAGGTTCCTCTCTCCGTCGCTCTAACCACCGGTAGCTTAGGCCTCATGCATCCCGCTGCCGGTGGCACTCTAGGTTAGGTTTACAAAGAGATTTTATATTTTGCATGTAGGTACATACTTATAGTTTTATATTTTACTTTTTATTCATTTTTACATTTTTAACTGAATAAAGGACACAATAATAAAATACTTTTTACTGCACCACGACATTCTGAGAGCATGTTACAAAAATTGGCTTATTAAATCATGGTAACAACAGGCGGTCTTTTCGATCTGAAGCGGTCTGGAAGATACCTGTAGCCTTAGAATAATAAATAACGCATAGAAGGATAGTTTCATATTCATACGGCCGACGCGCCAAGCGTGAGGCATAAAATGGATTCATGTACTTGTGATCAACTTGTATTCACACGCGCCAATACGCACACAAACGCACCAATTTTGTTCCACCGATCGGCGTACTGGGCCATTTATGGCCGAGTTTTAGTGGCCTCACCGTTCCGCGTGAACTGCGTTTCTAGGCGTTATTATTCTAAGCCTGTAGCAGAAAAAATACTTAATTGGTTAAGATCATATAGATATTAGTATATTGCTCATTCTCGCGCGCAAACGTCGAATATTTGAGCAATGGTTGTACTGGTATCAAGAGAAAAATGCTGGGCGCTCTGAAGTTCTTAAATATTCTCCAGACACATCATGTTGGTGTTGTGTAAGGTGGCGGCACATCTCCAGCTGGACTGCTCCAAATATGAGACAAATTAACATTTCGCTATGCCCTACCTTTCTAATAAAATTGTTGAATAAATCTGTAGACTAAAGCAATTAACTACAATACGATTGATATTATTATTTTAACAACAGCCACCAGGCGGACGAAATCAATCACTTGAAAATACCCATAAACGAAAACGCTATGAAACCAGTCAAATTATCAAGAGCACCTGAATATGTTTATAACCCTTTAGTATACAACATGTATTATGAGAAAATTTTCGTTCAGTGGCAGTTCGCTTTGAAATTACATGCATGCTCACTTGCATGTCATGTTTACTACCGAGTCAGAGAACAACGTAATCAAAATCGCTATCATAAGGGTCGCCAGTATGCTCGACTCTTTATACAAACGTAATTTGGTTCTCATCTTAAAACGACATGCTTGAATAACATGAAACTTTGTATACACTACCCGTCCCCCTGACCCGTCATATATCAATCGGTCATATTAAAAAAAAAGCGACTATCGACAGTATCGGGTATCTGGGCACTATAGCGGGTATCTGGGTAGGTTGTAATTAAAATGATGACTTGCGAAGAAATAGTAAAATATATATATTTCGGTTCCACAATTCGCTATTTAAAAAATAAAAAAATATAAATAACGTTATTTAAAAGAACTTTATTTTAAAAGAAGCGTTAATTAGACCAGCGGCTAAACAAAAATGGGTTTTGATAACATTAAAGTTTTTTCTTTTTGATATGTCATTGGAGGCATGTTAAATAATACTTATACAAAAAGTTAGAAGTTTTTAGGTTCGGCTTTCGGTTATATTGAAATATTTTATCTTTAGCCAAGAACTATGTAAATATAGAATTAGAGTTACAAAAAACTGTAACATATCCAATAACACTTTAGTTTCTTTAAAATAATCTGTTTTTAGAAGTCTGGAACATCTGCATTTTGGTGAACAAAAAAATGCAAATAATTTTGCAAATAAAGAATTAGAGTAGCTGATATTGTAAAATTATGATGTAATCGATCCACTTAATATACTGGAAAAAAGTTAGATGTGTAGACCATTGGCTTGTGTTGATATTTATTTCTGGTTAAGCAGTATAGCCAATATTGAATTAGAGTTTGTAGAATTAATAATAAACGGTCTTGACAATGATCTCAGTTACCAAACAAAAGTTTAGAAATATAGAATCACGGCGACACTAAATACTGATATGTATAGGTAAGCATTCCGTGCCTATATTACTACGTTTCAAACGCGCTGTATTGTATGCGCGCGCCGTGCTGTGCGCTGTGGCGCTGTGGCACCAGGCAGCGATCAGCGGTGGCGGGGCAGCGGGGTACTCTTAACTCATCCATAAAAAAAACCGCAAAGCATGTTTTAAACTAATATTAATGGAAAATTGTTATTTTGTTTTAAGTACGCTAATGGAAATACAAAGAAGAAACTTACCCTTATTTATTACTATACTAGGAATTGCCCGCGGTTTCGTCAGCGTTAAGTCCATTATAAAGTAGGTTTTTACTTATAGTGTTATGTTAAAGTAAGTATTGGTGGCTAACACAATGGTAACAAATAACAAAAATACAACTTTTTACAACAAAATTATAATTGCAACATTTGCAAATCATTCATATTTGTAATTGTAGGTATATACATAATAACTAGGGTACGGACAAGTGGTGGCAGATTTCACACAGAAGGTAGTAGAGTCGCCTTGATATTTTTATGACTAAACAAATACCGATTGAATGATTTATTTCTCTTAATTCTTTTTTATTCTCTTGCGACTAAATATTAAGTTTTTGAAATGAAAAAGTACATGTATTTACATTTTATGTTTAAAGAACTTTATTGTTCATAAAGAATCAACATATTTCACTTACATGAGAAAAGTTATAAGTTAATACTAAATCTAAGCATACAGTGTTAACAATTGTACAAAAATCATAGTGGGTAGACATGCATTATAATACGGGGTATATTATTCAAACGGGGCAGTGAGGGAATATCCGAAACTATAAGATATACGGAAATTTGCTCTACGGAGTGACGAGACCGATTTTAGAAAAAATCAAAACTGCATTCAAAGATTTTCAAAAAAGGCTCATACACAGCCGGGAATCGAACCCGGTCAAATCTGTCTAAAAATCAGAGTGCGTTATTTTGCGTAAATTAATAGTGTAATGTAAGGAAGAATTGGTGCTAAGGAACCCTGTATCTACAATCCCAGGAAGATGGTGAATTTCAAAGTTTAATGTACGGAAATGGATCTCCCCGCACAAACAGTGTACCTACAATGAGTAAGTATGGGAATTTTTTTTTTACAGCTTTGAAAAGATTGGTGTAAATAATGAAAATAAATTAAAAAAACCACGAATTTACCAATTTTGTCTAGTTTCAGACGCCACAGTTATTCTCCCCATACTTACTAAGGAGCTTAGTATGGGGAAATCCATTTTCGTACATCAAACTATGAAATTACGCATTTTCCTGTGATTTTAGATACAGGGTTCCTTAGGAACAATTGTCCCTTAAAATTCCGGACTTTCGAAATTCCGGAATCTCGGGCAATGTTTCCGATATTACAATTCCGGAATTGGTACACTCAGAATATCGGAAATTCCGGAAGTGGATTTTATGTATTTTCAGAATTTATGACTGTTTATTTTCATAGTTTACCATAAACTGGATAAGTCTCGTCACTCCTAAGAGCAAATTTTCGTATCTCTTATAGTTTCGGATTTTCCCTCACTGCCCCGTTTTAATAATACAACCTTTATATTACGCTAAAGTTCGGCCGTTTTTGTTTAAGTTATCTTTCCACAAAAAATTCAATATTTCGTCTACTACAGACTACAGATGCCATTGTGTTGGCATTTACGACTTGGTACGCTAACAAATCTGCCCTTCTTATTGCAAACGCAGTACTTGCATATGGTGGTTTCGAGATAAACGCGGTAAACATATTTTTTGGTATCTATACAACAAATCTATGTTATACAACTTTTGAAGTGTACTGAAAAATTGTTAAAAAAATAAATCTTTCGATTGAAATATTTTTTACTTTACTGCCTTATTTATATAAAATACGCAGTTCTGCATTTTCATCAATGATATGGGTTAACAGTTAGGCATATGTCCAGCAGTGGACGTCTTTCGGCTGATATGATGATCTGGGTTTGCAGGCATTACAGTATCACTAAGGCTTAGTGCAGTATTTGTGTTTATTACTGCAAAATCACCTAGCACGTGTTCAATACTGCGTTTCTAGTTCGCAATCATGCT
The DNA here is from genome assembly GCA_963854355.1 of Epinotia brunnichana. Taxonomy (NCBI): domain Eukaryota; kingdom Metazoa; phylum Arthropoda; class Insecta; order Lepidoptera; family Tortricidae; genus Epinotia; species Epinotia brunnichana. Next base: position 25,319,181 of record OY977951.1, on the reverse strand, counting down.
CTATTTTCATACCTAGTAATAAATAGGTGTTGGCAAGATTTAACTTCAGACAAATATTGAAGTGACGAAGAGACGAAATAAAATTGATTTTAGGTAGGTACTAAAAAAAAATGAATATTTTTCTTATCAGCGTATCAAATTATTATTTTTAATAGTCTATAAAATGTGTTTTAGGAACATTTTTTATTAGAGTCTATTAATATAAAACACCTCCACTCATCAAGCCATCAATCACTCGTTTGAATTATACAAGGTGTAACCAAATCAAGTGCAAATATTTCACTCTGATTTGCTAGCACGAAATGCGGCACTGTACCGTGTGGCTTCGGTGCATGCGTAGCTTTATGTTACTCTCGAATACCTCTCGATACTCTTAAGCGCAGCACTGTGGAATAAGTACTGCGTTTAAGTACTTTTAGCGTGGCAAGAGTAGCTCTTTGGTTTTCTCGCTTAACTCAAACGCAGTAATTTTGAATACTGCGTTTGGCTTTAGTTAGTATTCGTTGCAAAAAAGTTATATGCCTAATGAATCTGCAGTAAACGTAGCAAGTACTTCACAACCTTCTAGCACATGCTGAATGCTGTAGATCTTGTTAGCAAAAGTAATATTTTTGTGAAAAAAATGCGTTTTTGGTTAGATAAGAAACATGTTTGAAATATAAAAAAAGACCTGAAATTTTTTTTTAGGCTTGTGGTGTCATTTTTGCAGAAAAGTGAAAATCTCAAAAATGACTACTGCGAGTACAATTATCAGGGCCTTTGGCCACATTATCAACTGTTTCGTGTACTGCAACTACTGCAAGCCATAAATTGCAATAAAATATTTTTAAAATACTTAATATAATTTGGATATATTTTATATTTTTGATATCCAATTACATTATAGTTTAATACTCTAAAAATAAAAATAAATAAATAATGTATTCATTCAACCGTAAAAAGTTAATAAAAAGCAACGACTCCATTTTACTCCCTGTGCGAAATTTGCCACCACTTTTGTCCGGACGCTACTAATAACAATTTTAAATTAACTTCTGTAACTTCAAATTATTCCATGCAGATTTTTACATAAAATAACAGTATCTTTATTTTTTTATTGTACATAATAAAAATAAAAATAGCTAAAGTAATGTTACATCTTAGAGTTTTTAACATAGCTATAATTCTTCTTCTTGCCTTGTTTGGCTTATATATAATCTTCACTAAAATAAATCTTCCTTTTCACCCGCTTTTCCAAACATTGAATATCTCCGAAACATAAAACCGCCTTATGGTACCTTTACCCGTGGACCATCACTAATATTGTAACAGTGCTGTAATACGTATTTTCCTGAAGGAAGGTTTTCAAAAACTATTTTGGTTAGTTTTTTGAATGAGCTGTTTAAATAGACGATTTTTATAACATATATTTTTTTCATTTGAATCTCCACTTTAATTTTTTTCTACATATGTTTTACTATGCTCGAATCTGGGTTTTGCCCCCAAAAAAATCTCATAAACTATACATAAAAAGTTTTTGCGCCTTCACTATTTTAAACATATAAATACGAAAAATGTTTTTTTTTAATGCGGCAGAACGGGGGCGCTCGGGCGGGACGAGGAATACCTAGCAAGCGATAGCTCGCAAGGTCGACTAAGATCTGCCGCATGCGTCGTAGCTACAACTTGTAGCGCGGCTTGGTTTTCGCGCCTTTAATAATATGCGTTTATGATGCAAACTATACACAGAAATTTCTTACTTTCCATAATATGGCTGCATATATTATTTAATAGTATTAGACTTATTTTTATAAACTCTTATTTAATATTAGATCTTACAGGACAAAAAATGCGTATTAATTTTAAAGCTTTTATCTTATTCCTCTAAACTTTTGGCTTTGTCTATTAATTTAAGAATTTAGAGATATTGTTGTGGATTTTTAAAACTCTAATTCAATATCGACTAAATTATAAGCTAATTCTGGTTTGACGTAGTCGCGGGTGTTTTTTTTTCTAAAAACTTAACGGTGTAAAGCGTCATACATATTATAAACGATGAAGCTTAAACTTTGCACTTTAATTCAATATTCACAAATCATCAATAAAAATAAGTAAATACCTAATTTATATCTAACCCTCGTTCTAACTTTTGTTCATATAATACAAATATGCTTGAAAATAAGTCATATGCCATGCCATATACGCATAACTTTTCCGACTTTAGAATTATCAAAACTTCTAGGGCCAAAATCCGGTTCCACTACTGAGCTAAATCTGTAAAACCATAATCTGTTATTGACAATGTATGATTAATACCAAATAAATTAATATGAATATGCCGTTTTAAAATGAGAGTCAAACTACGTTTGTATGGAGTCAAAGCGACCAAATCCTTATGATTCATCCGTGCTGGGGACTCTCATAAGCTTAACGCGTCGATAAAAGCTCCAAAATTAGCTTTCCTTTCTCAATTCCTGCTTGCGAAAGGTACAGCAACTACAAATAACTTATATATAATGTTTTCCTTTATAGGGATAAGTTCGCCTTTGTAGTTATACAATCTGTTCTGGTTGTATATTTACCTGTTTACTGTGTGTTAAATATACATAAAATATTTGGTCGTGGGTTTGATACGTTTTTCTTAGCCGTTCAAAGAAATTCGAATTCAAGCGAAGTAGTCTACGAAAGAGCCAAATAATTTTCATTCTTTATTATTTTTAAGCACCACTGTAACAGTAATCCCGGGGATTTAAATTTGGGATTCCTTTTGATCGGCTGAAAGATTAAATTCTGTCTCAAATATCTTTTTTCTGTGAAAGAACAAATGAAATAGGAACGGGGCTTAGAGCCGTGGTCAGGCGTCGGAAATTGCGGGGTCTTATTAAAGTTCCGGAGAGTCAATAGAAATACTGCGGCCGGAACGAAACGGACTGATCAGTGTGCACTTGGAGTTTATTTCTTGGTAGTGTTTCTAAGTTGGCAACAAATTGGCACCTTGGGTCGCCATGTTTAGTTCAGAATGTGTGGGAAAATCTGAAGTGTATGTTTGAGCTTTGAAGCCCCTAAAACTCGGTTACATACTCAAAAGATCTGAAACAAAATGCAATTGTTATTGCAACAAAATATATTCCATACTGATTATCGTAAACATTTAAGAATAGGTATTAAACTGACTGAAACTAGTCTACTTGAAGAATCAATGCAGGGTTATTAAATTTTAAAAGCAATAATTTTGCTGGCTTCGGAGAGTATCGCGGTGATTTCCCGTAGGAATCTTGCTTCGTCCATTTGAAGTGTGGATTTTGCAGGTGGTTCGAGAAGGATGGATGCAATTTTAACCTAGATGGTCGTTCCTTGTTCACTTAATAGAGGTATAGTGATGTGCGGAATTTCATGGGTTTAAATGTCACGTGATCAATGTCATAGCAAACCTTAACCACAGGCGTCAAATACTAAGGACTTCGTAGGTGTAATTTAGTTCAGAGGGGTAATCACGTAACGTTGCAAACGCGCGTTACAGTTACTGTCATTTTTACATATAAAAATTGACATTTAGATCAACCTAACGTACGTATTACAATGCCTTACGTTATCGACCTGCAGAAGAACAACAATTTTACAACTTAGGACTCCGAAATTGTTAATGAAAAAGTTATATTTATTGAACATACAGAGTACGGCCACTATTTTCCAATATAAATCATCATAAACTTAATAGGCGGGCTCTTGTCGATGGAGCAATCGCCAATTTGTTCGCCTTGCCACGGTTTTGAGCTCCTAGCTTGATCCACACACTTCCCAATATAAAATGATATTAATGTCTAATTTCAAATGGACTTCAAACTATTACTCACTTTGCTCTAAACAGCAATCAAAATGCACGAAACGTACAAAACTAAATTCAATAACCTCTTCCCTCATGCTTCGGTCCCGTGTAAAAGTTACCAGCCACTGCAGCACTGGCACCACCGAATCGCTCACAGCGCTCTCAATTATTATTTTGGCAAGCTTTGCCCACGTTAGACGAAATTACTGTTGCTAAAACTCAATTTAAATTTGTCTACGCAGTCTTAATTCGGAGCCGTCTTTGTAACGTATGTTCTTGATGAAGTAAGGAATTTAATTTAATTGTGTTATGGGCTGGGCGGGACCCATTTCCGTTTGTAAACGTTAGCTTTGCATTAACGTGCTTTTGTTTGGAGAAATACTTGGTATGAATAGAATTCTTGGTACAATACTTTCTACGGCTGTTTAAAGCCTGCTAACGACAACAATTTTAAAGTTAATAGTAATATATATTGATTGAAATTTAATTTTGATAAGAATATAAAAAAAAAAAAAAAAAATTTTAACTGTTTATTTCAATTGATAGACAACAAAAATTATTCAGGTGCAACTTAACCCAATCTTAAATTTTAAAGATTATTAGCTAAGTTTAGTTAGTTATATATCATATCATTGACATTTTAATTAAAATTAAAATTATTGTTAGTAAGTTTTTGTTAGTTATTGTTAGTTAAGTTAAGAATTAACATTATTTTTTACACTCAGTATGGCTTTCTTAATTACATATTTGGCTTTATGCGGTTTATCCCTTATACAATCCATTACATTTTCCAATATATTTGTAGGGAAGCTGTTTAAGATAACAGGCACATAACTGGACCAGACCCTTTGTCTATAAAAGTTTTTGCTGATTGGTACCGTAAAGGTTTTATTATTTGTTAGTGTCCGGAGGTTCTGTGGTCTGCTATACCTATTCAGTCCTCCTAGGCATTGCCTATATTCTAGAATTACTGCCATTTATTTTATAACTTCTATCACTTAAGTTAGTCTAGTTAAAATTCCGGTCGGCATTGTGGTCATAAATTGACTACAAGGTGACACACTCGAAAGGCATTCGAGCGTAGCCCCCAGCGCTCAGAAACGATCAAAAACTGAGGCCCTTCAAACGAAGTCTGTAATTTTTTAATACTACAGGGTATTCAAATTCAGCGTCCCGTCGTCTCTTGCGTCTGGCAATCGAAAACGTTCTCAATTGGCCCTCCCTCCCCTCCTAGCCACTCACAATTTCCTGGCCGCCCGATCTTTAAGGTAATTTATGTATGCGGGAAATAGAAAGTTTCAATATTAGGGTCGTCTTTATGTTTTTTATAACATTGCCTTTCAGTAATACAGACGACTTAAGAGTAACTGTATCTTTTGGTGGAATGAGATTTTTTAGGATGCGTGGAGATTTAGCGTTATTTATGTACAAACTAGTATACAAATATGCAAAATAAATTTCCGCAATACTGATAGAACTGTTAGGCTTCGGTTACACGCTAATTCTGGCGTCAGTTCAGTCCATCAGTATGATCTGTCTGTATCTATCTGTCATTCACAACAGTTACACTATCATTCTCTCTCTCATACTGATGATGGACTGAACTGCAGCCAGAATTAGGGTGTAACCGATGTCTTTTAATTAATATAGCTAATACTCATATTAAAGCTAATAATAAAAACAAACCAAACCATTGTTCATAAATTAAATCTAAACTATGGTTAACTTCCGAAGCAAATATAAATAAAGAAAAATATAATCAACAAAGCGAAGAACAGACGGACAGAAATACGGGGGATTGTTCGAGAAATATTTAAAAGTTCCTCTCAGCAAGAATCCGTGAAAGAATGCGGACTGAAACAACGGCTTTTCCGACGAGGATTATACAATTTTTGAACAATCCTAACTCGGAAGCGTTGGGTTACCTATCTTTTTAGGGTTCCGTTGCCAAATGGCAAAAAACAGAACCCTTATAGATTCGTCATTTCTCTGTCTGTCTGTCCTTATGTCACAGCCACTTTTTTCCGAAACTATAAGAGCTATACTGTTGAAACTTAGTAAGTAGATGTATTCTGTAAACCGCATTAAGATTTTCACACAAAAATAAAAAAAAACAATACATTTTGGGGTTCTTCATACTTAGGACTGAAACTCAATTTTTTTTTTCATCAATCCCATACGTGTATCTATAAATAGGTCTTCAAAAATGATATTGAGGTTTCTAACATCATTTTATTCTAAACTGAATAGTTTGCGCGAGAGACACTTCCAAAGTGGTAAAATGTGTGTCCCCCCCCGCCTGTAACAAAAAATAAGAGAATAATAAAACTAAAAAAAATATGTGATGTACATTACCATGCAAACTTCCAACGAAAATAGGTTTGAACGAGATCTAATAAGTAGTTTTTTTTAATACGTCATTTTCAAGCTATTTATTTAACGGAACCCTTCATGTGCGAGTCCGACTCGCACTTGGCCTCTTTTTTTACTTTCACATGTTGGGGGTTTTCGGGTGTTATGTCTGAAAAAACACGGAGGATTATGACAAAAAAATGAACAGATCAGACGAACATTTAGATAAAGTGGCGGCATCACGGTAAAATTGGCTTTGCATCCAGTGGGTACAAAGACAATTTTAAACAATCATTAGAATTAAAAAAAAAAACATTGTCCCGGAAGCTGCCAAAATGTATTTGTAAAATTTAACTGATGTTCAAAATTGAAACTGACATCAAACGATTCGAGCGTACAGGCTTTAGACAGGAGCTAACCTGGCCTGTGAAGTTTGGATTAACAGGTATTATAGTATTTATCAACGCACACAGGCGTGCTCACTATTTAATGAACTTTAAGCGGTAAAATATCCTGAATACGTTCTTCGTAGCGTTTTTTTTACAAATTGTATAAAAAGTCTATGCAAGTACCATTCATAATCCTTATTTTAATCGACATATAACTGATTTCAATAGTTTTTTTGACACATTTGTCTAGGGTTTACTTCTTTTATATATATGTCTCGGCTTCAAAGTGCTTTAAGACGGTCAGAATAAATTACTACCCTATAAAAGCAGCAGATACAATAACTCCCTCTCCGAGCCCCATTAATCACCCTCGTTCACCTCTCACATGTTTTTGAAACTGCCCTACACTTTATTAATATTAATAGCCGGACCGAAAGGTAACCTAAGATATTGTTTTCAGCTCAGAATAATATATCAGTGAGAACTGCCTTTGGTGTTTATACAATTCTTGTTTTGTATTGTTCTAGCAACAAATTGTTATTGAATGGTAGTCGTAAAATCAAAATAAAGTAGCCAGCTACAGATTTTTAATAATATAAAAATTAAATGCAAATGTAACTCAAATAATAAAAATTTGCGTTGAATTCTCTTCCTTGACTTATGTCGGTGTGTTCTCTACACATCTATTCACATCGAAAACGTTTAATTCGTACTTTCACCATGACTAAAATCCTACTTTGAGTAAATCTCAACTTAAGTTTGTTCTAATTTACTGAATTTAAATAGTCATTTATCTTTAAGGAGCTCCTGACATAATTATGCATTATCTCAACACGACGATAACTAATCCTTTAAGAATATTAATCAAGTCCCAGTTTGTTATTCATAAGCACGCTTCGTTTACAACTCCTTAACAACATATTGATTAACCCTGAAAACTTCATCTCCTTCACCCTTGCTAACAACATCTAGCTATCTCCTTCTAAGATCAACTTTTTTACTGTCCACATACTACTCGTAAAAGTTCCCGTAATAATAAAATTATGATCGACGAAGCGAAGTTTACGATTTATTTATTGGGCTGACGATAGTTGTAGAATGTTCTCGACTTTTGCTTGTAACAAAATAAATAGACCGTCTTTGCTTGTTTGTTTAGTACGATTTAGTCTGATACTTGGTGCGGTTATATTCTTTGTGATAAATGCCAAAATATCTTGGTGAAAGTCGGAATCAGAGATATTTTCTTTGAATTGATAGAGCCTCTGATAATTGTAGATATCTGTCTCATCTGTATCCACATTAACGGGCTCTGTGGCCACATCAAATTCAATATAGACATTGCATCATTGTCAAATGTTATTAATATGTTTAGAACTGACTTACTACGAAAAAATATATATTATTTTTATGAATAATAGTATATTTTCAAAACAAGTACAGTTTAATACTCTGTTAATGAAGCACAAAAAAAACCCAGTTGAATATTTTCAATTTACTCTTTATTCGAACTCAATGTCAGTTTTCACCACCGATTGAGTCCGCCAAAATTCGCTGATACAATCAATTCCCAAGATCTGCTCCCAATTCGAATTCAGTGTGAAGGTAACATTGAATGCGTCCTTTGAGTCGTCTTGACTCGTGACAGACATTGTAGCCCTTTGATGGTATCGGGGCCCTAAAAGTGAACAAAACAGCCGACACCTATTAGTCAAGGAGTTGACGTTTGCAAGAAAGGCCCCATCCGGTTGTAGATGCTTCGCTGGACCTTCCCAACCATTTGTCAAAGGTTTAGGCAACGGGTTTATGAGAGATCTTGTTTTCTTGACGTCTTTTGTGAGTTCCGTTTGAGTAAGTTTAGCTACTGGTATACATTAGGGGTTTGATACTTGAGGTCGTGAGGTCCGTCCCTTCTGATGGATGCTTTGGGTTAGTCAGTCGTCAATGCAAATAGTGACTGGGTGTAATAATTTGCTGGACATTTGAATTTTGAAGACAAAAGAAATTTTGTGAATAAATCTTGAATTTAATGGACCTTACCAAACTAAAATGTGTTCTTTTATACTATTACTGGTATTGAGAGTACATAAATGAACATACCGTCAATAAGGCGTTATTTGTTGCAATTTCTCCGTTACCTAAAGGTTAATAAATAAATAATAAATATTAATAATAAATATTACGGGACAACCTTACACAAAATCAACCTAGGCCCAAGGTAAGCTCAATAAGGCTTGTGTTGTGGGTACTAGGCGATGATATATATAATAGATACATACATATAGATACTTTTATATACATATAATATCCATAACTCAGGAACAAATATTCATGATAAACACACAAATAAATGCCCTGACCGGGATTCGAACCCGGGACCACCAGCTGCAGCAGCAGCAAGGTTGTCTGGAAAGATCGCTCTTAAGCGATAAGACCGCCTGTTGCTAACCTCTATTTTTAAGTTTTTATGTCCTGTATGTGATTTATGTTTTGAGGTGTGCAATAAATAGTGTTTGTACAAGGCAAAACTTTGACCAAATAAATATACGAAAGAGGTACAGTCAACCAATTTGATTCCTAGGCCATCATAGAACCTTGCCGTTGTAAATGCGGTCAATACGGGTTACTAGGATTATTGCGTGGCTATGTAGCAGTTAAAATGACAGGGTTCTACGCTGGCCTAGGAATCAAATTGGTTGACCGTACGAGTACCTAGTGATAATAATTCAATGACTCACCTGTTCTACCCAAACGTTCGTTGTCATGATTTGATTCTTAAGGTTCTGAAAAGAAGAAAAAAAAACAGTTATAAATTGAATCATACCATTCTCAATCTATTTCAATAAAGGCTTAATACAAATTACATGGGATCACTAAGTTTGTCGGTACAGCCGAAACTTTTACCTGCTTAGGTGTTATTAAAAATGTTTCAGATTCTGAAACAACAATATAAATAATCATCCATTTTGGGTAAAGGGTTGGTAAGGGATACCCGATGACCCGTCAAGTGAAAATACTTGAACAGTTTCCACTCCTGTAAACTTTTACAGGCTGCCGCATTGTTTTTATAAAGGACGACCCTTAATCAACTTTTGAACCTTAGATTGGGCCCAAAGTAGTCTTATACTTTTGTTTCTGAACAAAATCTGCAAAAGGCTTTATTGGCCTGATTTTCAGCGATCTTTGAAACAGTACCGTCAACTATAACTTTGCTTTGTAAGGCCATGTTTGTGGACAAGCGGCACGCGTGCTGTCAACCTATGTAAACGCTCATGGCTATACATAAACACTCCTAAGTAACGCTATTATTATGTTTGTGCTTGGGCGACAGCCGCCGCGGGCGCCACACCGCTGCACGTGTCTGTCTGTTTTGTCGTTAATTTACATTTGTTATTCGATGAGGGTTCGGGGGGATTCGATTTAAATTTCGATGCCATTAAGATTAATTCTGCTCTGACTGTTTATAATTTCGAAGCACATAATTTTTGGTAAACTGTACTACTACTGTAAGTACTCGTTTGAGTCAATTTCTAAAATACTTACATAGAATGAGAAAAGTACGTTAATAAACACAGTAACATATTATACCTACCCTACAACAGGGAAATCCTCATAATGTAAATAATTTACTTTGAAAACAAAGTTTTAACCGACGAAAAATCAATCATCCCCAATTTTCGTACCCTTAGGGTTAGTTTTTTTTTCTAAATTTATATGGGACAAACTTCGGGTTATACCCTTTCCAATAAAAAAAAAATATCAAAATCGAACTACTCTGTAAAAAGTTATGCGTGGTCAAATTATTTGAATTGATTGTTCATTATACGCTAGAACAGTTTTAGAAGAACAGAGTAGTAGCAAAACTCTAGAAACAAATAATAGGCACAGATACACCCTTTTTAATACTTTTTTCTATATGTGTCAGTAAAATGTTAGGTACTACAATACTTTATTGCATTAGCAGCAAGGTCAAATATGCTTGCACGCAGGTTTGCTCGATGCTCCACCGAAGTGAAAATCACGCTATTTAAGGCGTTTAGCCTGTCCTTCTACTCGAGCAGCCTGTGGGTGAAATATATCATAAGAGCCTATAATGCCCTGCGCGTGCAATATAACAACGCATTCAGAGTGCTGATGGGACTACCCCGGTGGTGTAGCGCCTCGTTTATGTTCGCCGAGGCCCACACGGACGGTTTTCAAGCGATTATACGCAAGAAAATCGTCTCGATGCTGAGCCGGTCTAACAGCATTCTGAGTGTCATTGCCGACAGATACGACTGCCCTATGTTGGCGCATTGGATCAGTCAAATTAAATTACCTAGGTTAAGATTATACTAACAATATATGGATGTACAAAAAAAAATGTCTGAAATAAAGAAATCTATATAATGCATTTTCTTTGATAATATCTTTGTTAAATCCCCGTATCGTGCACAGGACGGATCCAATTCTGTCGATATCCAACGAACAATTCGAACCTGCAATCCAGAGGTATTTTAAATATAAGGCGCCATTGAAAGAATCCCTGATTCCCCAGAAACCGTGCAAACTATTCGCGTGCCTCGGAGGAGAATGCAATTTGATCTGATCTGGGATGTCTAGGTAATTATAGAGCATGGAATCCGCTTTACAGTGTGAACATTGTTCGATTGGGTTTAAGCCACGTATGCATTAAGAAATGTTTTGTTTGTGTACGATTTTGTGTATCAATGAATATCATTTTTAGGGTTCCGTAGCCAAATGGCAAAAAACGGAACCCTTATAGATTCGTCATGTCCGTCCGTCTGTCTGTCTGTCTGTCTGTCTGTCCGTCCGTATGTCACAGCCACTTTTTTCCGAAACTATAAGAGATATACTGTTGAAACTTGGTAAGTAGATGTATTCTGTGAACCGCAAAAAGATTTTCACTTAAAAATCGAAAAAAACATTAAGTTTTAGGGGTCCCCATACTCAGAACTGACTTTTTTTTCATCAAACCCATACGTGTGGGGTATATTTATGGATCGGTCTTCAAAAATGATATTGAGGTTTTTAATATCATTTTTTTCTTAACTGAATAGTTTGCGCGTGAGACACTTCCAAAGTGGTAAAATGTGTGTCCCCCCCCCCCTGTAACTTCTAAAATAAGAGAATGATAAAACTAAAAAAAATATATGATGTACATTACCATGTCAACTTCCACCGAAAATTGGTTTGAACGAGATCTAATAAGTAGTTTTTTTTTAATACGTCATAAATCGTTAACCGCAATTTATTTCACGGAACCCTTCATGTGCGAGTCCGACTCGCACTTGGCCGCTTTTTATCACTGGGTATACTGCTTATCTTTTACCACTTAAGGCCACTTTTGAATTAGGCAGTGCGGCGTCGGTGCCTTAACATCTGTCACTTTTTACTGTGTTACCGTAGGCACGGAATACGATGAAGCGGGTTGAAACAATTGCAGTACTGCATGCGTACCGCAATGCTTCCCCGTAATATAATACCTACTACTATGATTATCGTGAAACAACAAATGTATCATAATTTCATAATAATGTAGCACCCCGCGTTACTTCTTTAAAACAATATCAAAAAGCCGAAAGAAGACCCTATATTTGTATATCCCTCGTCTACGTTATCGGCATTTTATATAAATCTGACTAACATGATTTTCAAATACACTACAAATTAGCCAATATCGAATCAGACTAATATGCGCAGGTACCTAAATTGCTTAAGCGTCTAGACTATAGTTCGATCCCTTAAGCATATGTAAATAGTATCGATACATCATGCGAATAACCACAATAATCGACTCACCTCGTTATCGGAATCCCCCGAGACACCCAAATTACGACACAAATAGATTGGTAGATAAATAATTTTATCGTCGCGCGATGGATATGGCATCTTAACGGATTAAAGGATAAAGCAAATGACGATTTAAGTCGTAAATGACACGTAAAGCTATCTGTTAATTACGTTATTTGAAATGGAAAAGGCGTTAAGATTTTAAAGCTTCGCAAAATTAGATAGAGATCACCGAATGCGATTTTCGTCACTAGGCATCTTCTTTCTTTCGGAGTAATAATTAATTTTCTACAGGTCCGCTGGTGTGTCAGTAGGGCCAAACCATACTTTGAATAAACAATAGCGAAAACAGTAGCTACTCCAGTAAGTAGGTACACGTGCCACACTTCGGTAAGTTTTATTACGACTCTTTGTTATCTTTTCCTTTCATTTTTAGCAACAAAAAAAATTCAAATTCCACATTTTAACTAAAACAAACTAGGTATACTAGCTGTCAAACTTAGCACATCTTTAGTGGATACTCAACCTTATGGTTCGCTAAGGCTGTGTTTATAAACTAGCGGGGGGGTGGTCTCTTAGGGCAATATTAAAACGCTCACGTCTGTAGGTGTGTTCCAAACACAGTCAGCGAGGTTTTTTGAAATCGAATGAGCAGTTCCGGAGATTACCTCATACAAACTAACAAAGCGAACACAATTACGAATTTTACATCTTTATAATATAAGTATTAACTCCCGGGTTTCAATCATCATCATCATATCATCCGAAAGACGTCCACTGCTGGACATATGCCTCCCCCAAAGAGTGCCACAATGGCCGGTCCTGCGCCGGTTCAACTAGATGCTTCCAGAGAATGTTGAATTTCTTTAGACACGTGGCCTGCCGAGACCAGTCCAACTTAGAGAATTTGATAATGGTTGGCTGCGTTGAAGGAAAAAAGAGTAGAGGCAGAGCACCCACACGATGGACTGATGAAATCCGCGATGCCACGGGCGTCAATAACCAAGGCTGAACCCAAAATAAAGAGGTTTGGACAACGGTTGTGAATAACTGTGCTCCTGGTGGTCACGATAATGCTGAGGATTATGGATCCGATATTAAGAAAAAAAATAGATGATAGAAGGACGCATAAGTATAGATTACTTACTCAATCCAATTAAAATTTTAAAGCCTTTCTATTAAATATACAGGTAAGAATATTAATTATAAAACATGATACCCAGCTACACTGTACACGATTAAATAAGTTTTATAAGTCCCAGGATTTATTACATTACTGCACAAAATTCAACGGAAACTTAAAAAGCATTCGTTTTAAAACCACAACGGGTAAAATGTTAATTCGTCTGCTTGCGACCGGCGTGAAGCGCGTTCCTTGCCAATTTCAGTGTTCGCGACCTATGACTGATCACTTGGAGTAACGCCAGTGCGGGCGGTTCCACGGGATCAGCCTGTGCACTTTGAACCAGAACTCAATTGACGAAATCCTTTTGGATTCTAAACAAATAGGTATATCTCAAGCATTGAGTTATATTACTAGAGCAGACATCACCTAGCAAAAGTTTGCGCATTTCACATAGGCTCATGAGCGTATGTTGGTTTAGTCTATGGCGAGCACTGATGGCGGTAGTTTCCGAGTGTAGTTGGACTTAAAACTTTTAAAAATGATTTTTTGTACATTAAGCTATTGCACCAACCACAAGCACAACAATAGTAATAGCACGGGAATCACTTTTCATCGATAAATTCAGGGTTTTTATAAATAACATGAATTTTTCTTTAATTTATGAGATACGCGCCATAAAGGCGGCCATTATTTCAAAGATGAAAAAATGTAGAAGTGACAATTTCCTTATACTATTTTGCCTTTTCAGTCGAACATTAAACTTAATAGACTGACTATTTGAAGCGTTAAAGATCTTAATTTTTGCGCCAAAATAACCATTTGTTTTTTTTTTAATTTAATAAATATTTTTGATGAATTATTGACAACGTTTAGTTGCTACTTATTTAAATCGTAAGTTCCACTCATTTAAATAGGTGAGTTCTCTTATGTATAAATAATGAACGCGACGCGAGTAGGGTCTCCGATTATGAATGAACCCATTACCAATTAAGAAGAATAATAAACATTAGCCGCCGTCCATTTTAATTTCCAATTGCTTTCAAAATCGATATCTGAGGATCCGCGTGGACCTTAAATAGGACTTCGACATCTGACACAAATTGTAGAAAAAGGCATCAATACAGTGCATCCGCGGGAACTATAAAGATACCAGTACTTATAAAAAATACAAACATCAAATGTCGGTGATTAAATGAATAAGTAGTTTTAAATCACGCTATGGCTATATCTGAATCCTAACTCAGAAAATTGTCGCATCTACTGCACGTTCACATACTCTTTGAGTTACCAAGATGGCCGCCTGATTGAAAGACGTCAAGAAAAATGTTCTGGGTTGCCAGTCTATACGTAGTAAAAGTAAGTCAATGATCTCAAGTAAACATTTTTGAGAGAAGTACTATCGGCCAAAGCCAGAGTCGACCACCTTAAAGGTGCATTTTAGTTCCAGCCGTATAGCATTGCAAGCGATTCTGTTTTGAATCTGGTCAACTCTGGCCTTGGCCGATGGTACCTATTTACTGTCACAAGCTGGTCGATTAAGTAACACATTGTGCGTACGCCAGAGGTCCTAGCACGATAGATTTTATCGTAACGTTTTACGTGACTTTTCAGTAGATTTTCGCCGTAAAACGTGACGATAAAACCTACCGTGCTAGCTGGGCAGGTAAATCAAAATGACAATCTTTGTAAGGGAAAATGAAAGTTGAATTGTCCTAACGTGCGTTCGAAAGTTACGTGATCGGCCTTTGTTTTTTTTGCACAGCCGTCAACTTCTCATCAAGGCTATTCTAAAGAGCCCTAAAAATTATGTTTTGTCATGTGTAATTTATAAGTTCTTTCTGCAATATTTCGTCTCCATCATCAGACTGTGAACTGGCCCCGTAGCATGGATGGCGTATCACGCGATAAGTGACAGGATAACAGCGTCGTCTCGTTCTATCGAACGGTGTCAGCCAGGGACGGATGCTCTACCTTGTCACTTATCGCGTGATAAAGCCATCCATGCTACGGGGCCTGGTGTTTGTCATACAACAGTTCATACTAATTGACATTAAAGTATGACGTCACAGTTTAATATTTGTTCTAACCGTTGTATGGAAAATCAAGCAAATGACTGTTTTGGTCGCGAAATACTGCGTTTAGGTCCATAGTTGTCATACAATTTTGTTTCCATAAAAGCGTAAGGTTTCTATTGGTAGCTTAAAATGTACTCTCGAACAATACAAAAAAAAAACATATTTTTCTAAACTTCCAAGAACCATATCTTTTTATGATTTCAATTATATTTCAGCGAGGTAATGCTGGCAGCATCTTTAGCACGATGCTGCGGGTGTTTTATTTAGTTTCTAAGTTTAGTTTTAAGGTATTGTAAATATTTATTTAAGTAGTTTCTTAATTTGTTTTCGTTTTCATATGTATTGTATAAAATGTCAATAAATCATTATATTTTGTAATTTACACATTATTCAAATAGTTTGATGGTTTACGTACTATTTAGCAACACACACTTATCAATTTTAAAATGTGGAAACTATACCCTCTTTCGAAAAGTAACGCCCTGCTGAACTTTTATCACTACTTATTAATACTCGTCGAACTTTACGAGTGAATAGTCTGTTCATTGTTGCTTTACGGCTCTAAACTACAATGAAAAATCGTCCTATAGCGTTCGTGTATTGTATAAAGTCAGCCATGTTTTATCTGTTTTATCTATCACTGCATTGCATGCAATTTGTTTAGTGGGCCATGCGATTTGGATTTTCAGTGTATTTATTGCTCCTATTCTGTTTTTTTATTTCTGATAATGTAGTTGTATTTTCTTTTATTTACCGACTTCAAATAAAAATCCGGTCAAGTGCGAGTCAGACTCGCGCACCGAGGGTTCCGGATAGAAACAATTCCACTATAAACTGACACTCTCTAAGTATGTATTCACATACTTAGTGCGTCAGTTTTCATTGATATAACTAAAAATTTACGGTTTTCGCAATTGTTCCTTTATCTGTGCTATAAGACGTTGCGTCATACCAAATTTCAAGATTCTGTGTTCACGGGAAGTACTACCCTGTAGGTTTTGATTTCCTTGCGAGTTTCGAAATTTGCTGCATAAACAGCTGTATCTTTTGATTGCGTTGGCTTAGAAGTTTGATTTATTCACAACATTAAGGGACAGTAGACCCGAGTATTATATAAATTTCAGCTTGAGACCTCTACGCGTTTCTGAGAAAAGAGTCTTGACAGATTCCGCTTTTTCTTTTTGAGGTGCGGAACTCTAAAAAAGGTTCTCAATTCGTCGGAATCTTTTAATTAGTAATCGGGGAACATAGGTAGTTACTATTTAGGTACATATTAAATTATTTAAAATTATTTTATTGTTTGAAAGGGTATCATTTCCAGGTATATCCCTATCCTGAATAAATCGAGGGAACCATTCATATAAGGCGAAGTACTGAATTGAAGTCGGTCAAAACTTTGATTTTAAAGTTAATTATCTTAATGAGCATTTCTTCATCTTAAACCTGTCGTCATGCTAAAAGTACAGATAAGAAAAAGGAACGGAGATGGAAAAAACACAAAAAACGGTAGGCGATATCTTCCCTCACACGAGTATTTTTCTTTTATTCCACGGTAGATATATATGCATACGGCCTGCATGGTGATATGCAAACACAGTAGTATATGGACGCTCACGAGTCCAGCATCTGTTAAATTAGTCTTAACCAACACTCATTTTGACTCCTACTAGACTTTCGTTTGGTGCGGCAATACTGTATTGCCCATTCATTGGTCAACTTAGCCCACACCTCACTCAGCCCATGGGCTGAAGTGCCCACTACGAAATTTATTTATATTTTTTTATAGTCAACTAAGCCCGCGGGCCGCAATAACCACTATGAAAAAATAATTGTCATTTTATTATTCTCATTATTTATTCAAAACCTCAAGCTAGATTTTTAACATTACAAATATAAAAAGAAGCTATAAGTTGTTTTATTTATTGTTACAACATTATCATTGCAATTGCATTCTCGCGCTTCGCCGGCAGTTACCGCGGCACGCTCGCTTCGCTCGCTGGCTCGCGCGCTGTAGGGTCGCACTCGCAGTTCTACCTAACACTCCTCCTCGCTTCGCTCGTCGTCGTACCTAATCCAACTTGCCTTTAAAAGTAGATTAGAGAGGTAGCGGCGGGCTGAGTTAGGTCTGAGCTAAGTTAATATTTTCATAGCGGTCGTTGCGGCCCGCGGTCTGAGTTGTCTATAAAAAAATATAAATAAATTTAGTAGTGGGCATGTTGGCCCGCGGGCGGAGTGAAGTGTGGGCTGAGTTGACCCATATACCGTATTGCCGCACCAAAGTCGCTGTGAGTAGTAACTAGTGAAGTCTCCCACTCCTTCCGAATTTGTACCGTCACACTTGATTTTTAAATTGCAAGGATAAGGCGCTGTGCTGTGACCACTCAAAATGAAAAATCAAGTGTGACGGTACAAATTCGGAAGGAATGGGAGATCCCGTGTAATATTACTCGTAGTATTGCCACACCAAACGAAAGTCTAGTACGAGTGAAAATTATTGTTGGTAAAGACTTAAGCTATCCATGTTTGAACGTGTCGAGATTGCGGGCATGACTCTCCGTTCCACAGGCCGCCTAAGAACAGTCCCACGTCGCATGGCACTTTCAGAAAAAAACCCGCGCGTTATAGGTCCGACATACTATGAACGTTTGCCCGCTGAAATACGAACAGAAACATGTGATATAACATTTAAACGTCGGTTGAGAAACTTTCTGTTGGATAAACCATTATATTCTGAAAGTGAATTTTTGACTTAATTGCATAATGTACCTACACTGTGACATTGTATTTGATTTCGTAGTTTTGACATTCTAAGTATTTTAAATATTATAGCTAATCTCGTGTTGTCGACATTTTATTTGAGATATTATTAAATCACTATTAAATACCTAACCTTAATATGATGACGATCCTTTTCGGTGATATTTTTGACATGCTATTTTAATGTATTTTTACTTTTTGCCGTATTTGTCTTGTTTTTATAATTTTGTTGTATTTTATTTATCAAATGTATAGACGACCACAATAGGGATTCTTTTAAACTGACATGAACGTAATTTATAATGAAGTCTGTATTGTGTAATAAATAAATCTAATCTAATCTAATCTAACTCATTGGAGTCTTCATTTCTAAGACTGGACTCAGTTTTTTAGACTCTAGTCATTAAATCGAAGCTCAAGTTCTTTTCAACTTGGGGGCACTTGCGTCTTATGTAGTCTTCTGTAGAGACTCGAGTCATCTATACGGACTCGAGTGTTTTGTTTACGCTTAAGGATTTTGGAACAACGAGTTATTATTAGAACTGGAACTCTATCAGCGACATCAATACGAATACATATATGTACCAGTGTGTAACCGCCATACGATAAATAAATAAATTAGAACACAGTGGACTTTTAGGAACACTTGAGATTACGCAACTTACTCAGTGAAGTAGTGTAGCGAATCGCTACTAGCGATCAGTATATTTTTTGGTTTTTAATTCTGTCTGTTAATATGGTTTCCTTAATTTATCACAACCCAAAAATATTTACTTTAAAGTTGTAAAAAGAGTCTGAGTCTTTTTAGGGTTCCGTACTCAAAGAGTAAAACGGGACCCTTTTACAAAGACTCCGCTGTCTGTCTGTCTGTCTGTCTGTCTGTCTGTCACCAGGCTGTATCTCACTGATACCGTGATAGTTCCAGTTGAAATTTTCACAGATGATGTATTTCTGTTGCCGCTATAGGAACAAATACTAAAAACAGAATAAAATAAATATTTTTATGGATATGGTACGGAACCCTTCGTGCGCGCCTGAGTTGTGACTACAGGACTCGATAAGGCTCTAAAAGGACTTGAACTCACGACTTAAAAGACTCTGAAATGTTTTAAGCTCATAGTCCCGTAAATTTGGCTCGGTTTCTTGCAATTTAGACTTCAGCCGAAGACAAGAGCGATACTCATACTCATTTATTTATAATACACAAATACATTAAACGCCAAAAAGTTCATATTAGACTTTAAAAATAAGCGAATTGAGGCTTATTTATTACCACGCGGTATCATCCGCTGGCTAGGAAGTGGGATTCTTCGCACTCCTAGCTGGCCCACTTTATGGCCAATTGAGACGTAAATAATGTTTAAACACGTTTCGCAAAAACAAACAAATTAAAAACATGCAGTGTGTAATAAAACTCATTTATTTTGTCGCACCCCGCGGTCAGCAACCTCAACCAATATTCAATTTATTGTGATAGCATTCGATATTGTCGGATAACCCAACAATTTGACACAACAAAATTGTTTTAACAAAACCATTCGTTGACCAACTTTTGCGCTGATACAGATAGGAACAGAAACTGAAAAGGATTACTTTCGTCCGTAGAAAGAATGGGACGATAAAGTTCAAACGGCTCAGAGGAAAAGTGTATTAATGTCGAATATGAAGAATACATAAAAAGTTCATAAAGTACACACAGTCAGTCAGTGACTATTTGGATTAAGATATTGTATGCAACACTTTAATAAAACACTTGGGAATGCACCAACACCATTGATCCATCCATCATTCCATATTATCTGCATGAGGGCTGCAAAGGCGTTTATAAGAAGAAAAAAAGAAAGAGAATACATTTATTTAACGCCACAAAATTACACAATTAAAAGAACAAGCAAAATAAAAGACTTAAATACTAGGACGTTAAATAGGATCCCCACTCAACATGAAGACAGCAAGGCACGGCAAGCTGAGGCGCTGATTTTCAGTGGGGACCTAACTTAAAAACTGCCATAAGTGCCGACACAAACGCCGACAACCGGTATCAACTATGAAAGTAAATAAATAAAGAAATTCATAAATAAACCTAAACAGTTAACAAGCGAAAACAACAAGAAATATAAAATAAACTGCAAAGAAAAACAAATTAATAGGTAGGGTATACTCATAACATAACATTGTTAACAAAACGCAACGGGATACTCATCACAGGAAATAATATAACACAATTAAATTAAATATTATAAGTCTGTATGACGGCAGTTCCATGCCAGTGCCTCACAAACTGAGGTGAATATCAACATAAAAATGTCGTAAGAATCTTGATTGTTTGATTATTTATACAAAATATTTTTTAAAAATCATTGTGAAAAATCATTAGGTACCACAAAACATCAAAATGATAATTAATCAATTTATAGACTCAAAACTAAAACTTCGACAAAACCCCTAAACTACGCCCATGTTTTTAACCTTTTCTATCAATAACATCGTTACTCGAAAAGCTGACTTTGGATATAGCAAAACCACGTACCAAAATCGTCTCTTAAACCCCTTATGACATCGACAAAGAGTCTATTATCGTTTAGCTTACACGGCAGTTTTGCTTGGTTTTTCTATGCGTAGCGTCTTTTGTTTTAGGCGTCGACCAGCAAGCGTTGACCCCTATGTTTTACGGCCGGTCAGCCGTTCATTTCATGTTTTTATGTACTACAGCGACTGCTATATGTCTCGGTAGGCTGGTGAACGTAAACTATCGCGGTCACGTACGGAACAAAGGCGATATGACGACGGTCCGGTTGTTATTAAAAACGTAAGACCTTTTTATTTATGCCCACCCTCGCACATGCCGCTATAACTCAGCAGAGCTGCAAAGAGGGTACGAACGTGATAAACTAGGGGTAGCAGACGACGTTGCTTTTCACTATACAATTTCAAACTATTCAGAACCCATTAAAATATAATGAAACGGGTCACTCACATCGTTAAGGCCGAATATCACTCGACATGTTTCGAACCAATACTTAGTTGTTGAGTGCTAAGCGACCTCCGGGGCACATTGCACGTAGATCCGATGGCCGTTGGGACGAAAAGGTTCTCGAGTGGCGACCACGTACCGGAAGACGCGGCGTGGGTAGGCCCCCCACAAGGTGGACTGATGCCCTAGTAAAGGTCGCGGGAGTCCGCTGGTGGCGCAGGACCGGTCACTTTGGTACTCTTTGGGGGAGGCCTGTGTCTATCATTATTTAGTATATCATTGACATGTTTCTTTTTTTTTTATATGTCTGAGCACGGGAAGTTTCTATGCAAAATATTCAAAAATAAAATTATCTGGTAAGTCTTTACCGTCTTTAGCATCGTCGTTAGACAGTGCGCATTCCAGAGATCAGATAATTTCCAGAGTCTAGCCATAAACAATATCCAAACTAAACCATGGTAATCAGCGATCCGTATTCTCTTTGTCCCTAATTCCCTACACACAAACATAGCTAACAATATACAGACGGGCCCGGACACCCCCGTTATTGGTCGTAATCGGACTATTATGTCAGCCACAATGGGATGTTTGGACGCCTGCTGGAATAGGCTTAATTATAGAATAAAACAAAATAAACAATTATAAGTTACATAAGAATAACAGAATGGCGATTACTCCAACGACAAGAGCCAGGCTATTGAGTATATTATGATGATGATAACATAAAAATACATATTATAAGAATAAGAATAAATTTATTGCTTTCATGTTGGCATACAGGTGGTCTTACAAAAATTACAGTAAGTACAACATGGGACCCTGTAAGGATATTGCAAGTCTTAAAATCTAGAACTTAAATAAGTATAATTATTATGTAAATTACACAACCGAGATGATGTGACCTTAACATCTGTATGATCATACATAAGAAATCCCCGCATATACCATTTTAAGATGATCATCCTCAAAATATTTTCATTCATCGGTATTTTTATAATGTTTCCATATAGGTAATTAATGCAAACCGACTTAGGTGACGTAGGTGACGACTTAGATGACTGACGTAGGTACTTTTTAACCGACTTCAAAAAAGGAGGAGGTTCTCAATTCGTCTGTATGCTTTTTTATGTGTGTTTGTTACTCGATAACTCGGTAATTTATGAACCGATTTGAAAAATATTTTCTTTGTTTGGAAGCATTTATACTTCTAGATTAGTCCCGTTGTCACCAAAATCCAGTTCTGATGATGGGACCCTGGAGAAATCGAGGGAACTCTTTAAATTTTATAAGTAGGCAAACTTAAAGCAATTTAGCTACTGATTTGAAGTCGGCTAATATGTCTTATTTTATGTCTTATTTTATTTTTAATGTGTCCTTTATTTATATGATTGTATATGAACTACATGTGGTTCGAAATAAACAAATTAAATAAATAATTTAAAAAAAAAATGTTGTTTTGAAAAGTAAATAATTTTATATTGTTTTAAAAAGCTTAATAATTATAACCATTATTCATAAAACCATAAATAAAGTATAAGAAGATATGTCAACGCCATACATTAAAATAAAACCACCTTAATTTGAATGACCACCAGGGGGCGTTAGTTAACTGTTTAAAAACATTGGTGACGCCAATAGATATCGCTTATATCAATACGCCATCTATGAACTATCGAATACACTAGCGACATCTAAGCAACAGTTGATGTTCTAAAGCATCTGTTGACGCCGTAGATAGAGGATATATAGATGGCGTCCTAGCGTATACCCAATAGGGACGATGGTAAATTAACCATACTAAATTAAGAAGTATCAGAAGCTAATACACTCTTGACGTCTTATCTTATCTTATCTTATCTAGGTGAGGGCCCTTTCGGATGCACTTCAACCCAGTGGGATCTTTTGTGTATTTGCCCTCTCCTTTATACCTGCTCCCAGGCTTGCTCCATCATTTCCACAAAGCGGATGATGCAGTTCGTCGGGAGCACCTTGAATTCCTTTGGTTGCGGGTAACCGTTACCAAAGTAGTTCATTCTTTGTCTGGCAAGGGCATGACATTCACACAATAATTGTTCCATAGTCTCATCCTCCTCACCACACATTCTACAGTCTAAACTATCCGATAGTCCCATCTTGGCCAAGAGATCCTTGACCCCGAAATGACCTGTGAACACCCCAAATATAATTCTGAGTTGCTTCCTACTGGATTTCCAGAGTTTTCTGGTCCAGCCCGAGTCCACTCCTTCTATGAAGAGCTTAGAGTGCCTTAAGCCAGCCTCATTCCTCCACTCGTGTTGGTGTTTGGTTTTGGCGTAGGCTTTAAAGGCCGATATTATGGTCCCCTGCGAGAGTCCCACAAATGGTTCCGGACCTACAAAGTGATTTGTAGAGCCCCCTCTTGCAAGCTCATCTGCTCTTTCGTTGCCGATGAAGCCCTTGTGCCCTGGTATCCAAACTCTTGACGTCTAATGTCATTTATAATTTAGTCGTATTATATCAGTGACGTCAGTTTCAGTACAAATTTTGAAAGGTGTGGTGGCAAACAAGCTGGTGGCAAACAAAAAATCCGTATACGCGATTAGGGACAGAAAATATGACACTTTATGTCGTCCCCACTTGCGGTATTGCCTATGCATACATCTTTGTCACTCATGTGTGTATGTGTGGGTGACTCCCTCTATCTATTCTACCTCTATGGTTGACGCAGTCAATAGATGTTACTTTACAAGGCGTTGAAAAAAGGAATACCTTATCCTAAAAATAGATTTACACAAGAGAAAAATAATATGTATAGGGCAAGTTCAAAAACGTGTATACAATCAAAATTACATAATTAGTATCCTGCAAATGACGCACAATATTGTAGTCATATTTATGTCATTAATAAAATTATAGATTCAGTAACTGCTACGAAAATATGTATACAAAATATAAATCTGTGAAGATCAACTTTACGGTCTTGTCACACGACACAAATTTGAATAGAATGTTTTGACAATTCATGAAAACAGTGCAGACTTGTCATTGCATATGTTTGTCTCATGTTTTGACCTGTCACAACGTTATTGGCATTGCGCGTTAAGATTTTGCAATAATGAAGTTGCCAACTTAAACTAGGTAAATGCGCTTCAATATTTCGTCTCAGCAGACGTCAGTTACCATGGCCCTGTGGTTTAGTAGTACCTTTATAACTGCCGAGTCATATGTGGTCCTGAGTTCTAATCGTGCAGTAAGATGTTTTTTTTGCATTATTATTTTATATTGATTACAGACCATGTTGGTGTGTTACAATACTTACAATACCTACCTACAAAATAAAAAAATGCATAAGATGCAAACCTTTCAAATACTCCCAAGGCTTTATTACGACGATAAATAAAACAAATTTCTTATTTAAAATTTATGAAATATTCAAAAACCAATATCGGGGTGTTCCAGAAAGTATTTATAAGCACAACTTTAAAGTGCTGCAACTTTTTTTACGATTGTGATACTCGTAGCAAAAAAGTTTTAATGCAGAATTATTGTTACCATAGTTACAAGTATTATTTATGTCACGTATTTGTGCAAAATTAGTTAAATGCGAGTTGAATGCGAGGAATTTCTCCGGCAGGTCGATCACGTAACGCATTGTACGAACGTCGGGTAAGGTCTAAATGTCACTTTTTATATGGAAAATTGACAGTTAAATTGTACCGACGCGCGTTCGGAACGTTACGTGATTACCCCTCGGAAAAACGTAAACAAATCGTGCACAAACGGTGTACAACTACCAATATTAGTTTAAGACAATTGGCAATAATGGAGGGAGTTAGCGTCGGAGCTGTTCGTACCGCTACCCGGAAGTATGGTCAGGACTTCACTTTTCACGACGCACCTAAAAGCGGTCGGAAAGGCCTCTGGACCCAAAATTTGACCGGAAGATCGCACAAGCGTTTATGAGAAAAAAAAGACATTATCTGTTCGACATTTCGCCAAAAAACTACTTACATCGGCAAGTTTAGTAACGTCCATCGTGCCAAGGAAAGAATTGGTCTCAAGACTTGTAAAAAACAGAAAAAGCCGAAGAGGAGCGACAAACAAGCCGCACGTGTAAGCCCATGGCCCGAAAACTGTACGACCAAATCTTGTGCCAAAAAAAAGCGTGCATTATTATGGATGACGAGTCGTACATAAAGTTTGATTAGGTATATAATGCTGCCAGGTGACCAGTTTTACACCGTACGAGA
Source organism: Epinotia brunnichana (assembly GCA_963854355.1). NCBI lineage: Eukaryota > Metazoa > Arthropoda > Insecta > Lepidoptera > Tortricidae > Epinotia > Epinotia brunnichana. Next base: position 25,293,684 of record OY977951.1, on the reverse strand, counting down.
ATGTCGGGATCTCGATGATTCCGAAAAGTCAATTTTTACTGAAAAATTCGGTAAAAAGGCTATGGTCTGGCAGGCTATTTGTGAGTGTGGTAAGTTGTCGAAAGAAGGAAAGAAAGTTGGAAGAAAGTCTCCAAAATCATTGGAGATATATCTGTGCTGCAGCTTATGGCCAGTGCAAGGTCCAAATCGCGTTCTCTGGCATATAAGTAATTGACAATTTTTCGCATACTTGTCATTAAACTTGTTACATTTATTGCTTAATATTATAAAAAGAAAAAAAACATACGCTTAACATTGATAATAATAGTTTCATTGCATTTAGAACTTGTGCTTATACTTTATGGAGCACCCGATAGGTATACCAAAGTCTCAGAAATAGATAGCCCTCCAAAAACATAAATATGAATGAATGCCAAGTTTAAAAGAAATGAGATCGAACTAAATACCAAGTTCTTTCAATGTCCTTTGACCACAGCTCCTATCGCATAAACGTAACGAGATTTGATTGTTTACATAATTTTTGATTATCATGTGGGATATATAATTATATTAATAGGGCTGGCGCTTACCTCTCGCAACGAATTTCATTAGCAATACAGTGAGGTAACGCCGCCAGCGTTATGGGCTCCATGCCGCAGACGGAACTGCTGGACGGGGTTTTCTTCCTATGACTGGGCAAGTTAAGTTAATTTAGTTTTTAATTAGTTTATAATTATTTGCTTGTTAGTTTATTCTTATTTATGATGTTGTTTTCTTGTTTTTACATATTAAATTCCAATTAATTATGGTTAGTAGTGGATATATATTTATGAACTGTATGGTGTTTCTAAGTTTATGGTTTAATAAATGAGGACATATTATTGCAACTGTTGTCTACATAGTTATCTCCCAAACTATGTATACTATTTTATGTACATTTTTATGTTGCCGAAGTTATGACCATAAATGGTCATAACTCATCATCATCTAAAGATGACTACGCTTTTTGTCACTCTGTGGTGTATACATATCTTTGACCTTGACTGTACCTTAATGTAGAAAAATTAAAAACTATTGTAGTTGAAAGCTTCAGTTAGAAAAAAAAATGCGGGCGGGCGGTAGTAAAAAAAGCCTCTGATCGCATTTTGTTTGCCCTTGGGTCCATACGATACGAGACATTAGTTTTACCGCCCTTGGTGAGTAATGCCGATTTCCTTGAGAAAAGTAAGGTAAGGCATCAATAAAACGTTATTGTAAATGATTTCATTTATTTTGCAGTAGCCTAATTTTTTGCTGGTTTTGTATTAGATTTCTTTTGTGAGATTTACAATAATAAATTTATCTTGGTTACAATCATTTTTCCCAAAACATAATCTATTTGTGCTCTGTACAATACATATTGAATGAGTTTAAATAATCTGTCTTTAAAATACAAATTAAATTATTCAAAATATATTTTTTTTACATTTAATGTATGTTTAACTATATTATGTTTAAAATTGGAAACTATTTGAATCGCGTTTATTTTGGTGCGTGGTTTAATTAATATCCCAAAGAATAGCTTTTTGTGCATTTTTTCTCAGCAAATGATCTTCCCATTCCCATGTCTTGCTTAAACTGCCAACGTAGTGGGTTCGAATCTCGACACTGGCAAATATTTTGTATGATAAGTTCTAGCGACTAGGTTACCTATTATTATTATTTTATTTATAAATTGGCTACTTTCTTTTTTACAATACATTTAGTAAACAAAACAGGTTCAAAACAGCTCCATCTATCTATGGACGCTTATCGTACTAGAATCCTGCGTTTTGATACTATATCCACTTACGAGCTAAACTGCACTAAAGGTAAAGCAGTTCACTAGATGGCGCACAAATAAATGCTTGTCTAAATTAATTTGATTCGATTTAAGAACTTTTAACGCCCTTTTCTAGTTGTTTTTATTTGAAAAAGTTAGTTATGTGAAAATGAATATTTGTAAATGTTAATATTTAAGATTTCGAATAAAGTAAAATATCAATAGCCATCAGCGGTGCCCCAAGCGACATCTCTTACAGTTTCTCAGAACTATTCGACAGCAGTAGGTATGGGATGCTTCCTCTTTGTATATTTTCTCAATGATAAAACTTAATAATGTCGGGTGACAAGCAAAACTCACTACCAAAACTGTCACTGCTCTTCAAAACCTCGTATCTCGGTACGTAGTCGATATCGATATACGACCTTTGATTTAAGTAGGTATTTGTTACTTAGTGAGTTTTGCTTGTCACCCGACGATATGCTTCTGTTAGTTTGAATGTGTTTTGTCCCTCTCTTACAATCATAAAACAATATACCTAACTAAATAAACAAATGCACGCAGAACGATGGGCCAAATTAGCCACCGAATGGACCCCACAAGATGGCTTTCGAAGTAGAGGCAGACCGAAAAGGCGATGGCGGGACGACCTTGACACATTTTGTACATATTGGCGAACACTAGCACTGGATCGAGACAAGTGGCGGAAAAAAGGGGAGGCCTTTGCCCAGCAGTGGGACACAAATTAGGCTACAAAAAAAAAAATAAATAAAATAAACAAAGTTCAATAACATTCACAGTTTGTAATCTAAGATAATGAGAAAACGATTACTTATCTTAAAGCACGAATTTGAATTTGGTAAAATTTTATTCATATTAGTAAAATGTCAAGAAGTTGTAGCATGCTGAAAAGTTTCCCCCACATACCTAAGTACCGCTGCAGGAATAGACGATTTGTAAAACATTAATTCTGTAGTATCAAGATTCGATTTGAGCTTGCCTCTCAAGGCATGCATGTAAATCAAGATTAATGTCGCTAGTCGCGGCTCGGACCAAGTTTGCGAACTAGCTACAGCTTTCCCTAACATACTTCATTCACCTCACCACTTCACTTATACCTAGTATAAACTTACCTACTGTTGATTGTGTACCTAATCATTGTGAATGTTGGTTTACAGGATAAATACACGCAGCATTAGCAATAACAAATATTTGAAATTATTTTATGATGTCCAAGGAAATCAAATAGTACAACAAGCAGTAGGTATTAAACATGGGAGACATACTGACATACCTACACAAATTGCCCTAGTCCCAATCTAAGTAAAACTTACAAAGTGCTAGACGACGATATACTTATATTATGAATAAAGATACACAAATACTTAGGTACTTACATAAAAAAAACATGTAAGTCTCAGGAACGAATACTTGTCCTAATCACACAAATTAATGCCCTTACGACTTCCATGTCATTATAGTACATAACTTACCTAGGGCGGTCAAACAAAGAATTTCTCTAATCACAGGTATTTGACGCAAGCCCTTATTTATTACCGCCCGTGGTGAGTAGGTACACAATTTTACGTCTCTCCCTGGTCAGGAAATGGGACTTGACGCATGCATAGCGTGTGGTAATTCCTACTTTATGGTCAAGCTGCCTTGTAGAAAGCCATTCCTGTCAAGCTGGTTTAATTCGACAGACATTCAGATGTACTCTATGAGTAATGAATATGTTTGCAAGGATAATACGTAGAAGTCAAACAAGATAAAGTATCTTGCCGCTGTCTATTACGCAATTTTTATCTTACCTCCTTTTTGTAGCGAAAAGTTTAGTTCCAAATGTACCTATCATCATATACGAGTATATCTATTGTCGGCGGAGTGATAACCATTTTGATTAGGCACTGTTTATTAGATATACATATAATAATCATTTATCAACCACCACATTTCATGGCTGTTCATTATGCGCCACCTGTGACCCCGGTAGCATGAAGCTCAGTCACAACTAATGTATAAATCAACCAAATGCATCCAATCTAAATAAAAAAAACATTTTTAGAAACATTTTTCGCTTATCATCTATGAGCTAGCTTGTTTACGATAACCAGGGTCCCGTAACCGAAGGTCCTTTTGTTATTAAAAAAGACGTCAACTGGCTTGATTTATGGCGGCTTTTGTGGGGTAATAATGGAATTGTGTCGTGTAATGGCGGCTGAGCTCATTAAGGGCTAAGTGATAAATAACGTTAGTAAGAATTGCGATTTTAAAACCAATACGACGTTTTCGGGGTCTGCTACAGAGACGCATTCAGCGGGCGTAAGATAGTTTTTAGGGTTACGTAGCCAAAATGGCAAAAACGGAACCCTTATAGTTTCGTCATGTCCGTCTGTCCGTCTGTCCGTATGTCACAGGCATTTTACTCGAAAACTATAACTTGTATTTGAATGAAATTTGAAGTAAAGGTGTATTTTGATGTCCGCTATACAGTTATGCAATAAAAATTTGTTTTTTTCATAATTTGTTTGTTCATAATAATTTTAAGTAACTTTTGTAGCTAACATGACTAATGTTGAAACCGAATCTGGCCACCACGTGTCAGGCATAGCCTAGTGTGGGGCCGCAGGATAAACTGTATTGTAAAAAGGTTTTCTTTTAATAAACAATTTTTATTTATTTTTATTTATTTATTTAAAATTACTAAAAAATTTTTTTTACGGGGGCACTTCATACTTGTAACTGTTTGTCAAAAAAAATATTTCACACTATCCATATGTGGCACATAAAACGATAGGTCTTTTAAAATAACTATAAGGTTAATCAGCACTTTTTTTGATTATGTGAATACACTCGGAGATAATCGCCACGAAAGGCACGAAAATTGTATCCCCCCCCCTCTAACTTTTGAACGGTGGAAGTAAAAATTAAAAAAAAAATTATGGACATAGTGCTTGTTAAATACTTTCACCGAAAAGTATTTTGAAAAGGATCGGCTTAAGGCGACGTGAGCTCCGAAAAAGGATTTTAAAAAAATCGTAGCTCTTGTTTGAATTATAATACGGTTGCGCTAAATTTAATTAGCAATCTTGAGGACTTTCTTGAGGCAAATCAGCTATTCGAATCCTGAGTTTGACTATTGCTCGACAGAAAAAAATCACGAACATAGGTCTAAAATACACTTAAAAAAATCGTAACAAATTATGCACAACAGCTCAACATATTAAAATTGGTTCTAAAAATCGGCTATGTCATGTTTGAGGGAAATCAGCTATTACTTTTTTATATATTAAAACACACAAAAAAATTAAATTAAAAAACATGATATCCGCGCTTCCAAACACGCACTTCCATCTCGCTCACGCTTATGCTCATTGAGAGGGAGAGAAGACCACGAACCTACGCCCCCTTAAAGGTTTTCGAGTAATTGCTGAAAAACTGATTTCCCCATAGAAAAGGATGTAAGTGCCGTAAGGTTTGTATGACGATACAACCTTTTTAATATAATATAATGTCGTTCACTGATATGCATAATTACGACTATTACAAGCATATTGATTATCAGTGGCATATTTCAATTACAATACATAAATCCATATCCATACTTAATAATATATTATAAATGCGAAAGTTACTCTGTCTGTCTGTTTTACCTTTTCAATTAAATTAGGTATGTACGAGTAGGTAGTTTTGAGAGCCTGAGAAGGACATAGGATAGTTTTTTTTCATCGTGGAAGTCATCTCTTAAAGGGATAGTAAGAGGTATTATGGAATTAATTGCGATAATTGATGCTACGCCTGTGCCAGCATATTTTTGCTCAAAGATTTTGTTTAGGCGTTTAACATAAAATACGTTTAAGGCTACTAACAGGTACGAGCGGACGAAGTCGCGGCTAAAAGTTTGTTTAGTTATATTTAAAAAAAAAATGTATGAAGAATAAAAACAATTTGCTGCAGAAAAACGGGGAACGATCAATATTGAGAAATCGTTTTGTATAGACCGCAGGAACGGTTTGGAATCGAAGATCAACTTACAACTCAACTATGCTGGACTAGTCAATTTTGAAACCGGCATTTTGACCTCTAATCATTAATTGTTGTTAACTAACTCGAAGTTCTTTATTTTAATGCCACATGAGAATAGTGAACTGTTGGTTTGTTACTTAAACTAATACTGAAACTGCCCAAACAAACAGCTTAAACTACTTAGTTTGTAGTTAAGAAAAGTTTTATTAACGATTCACCTACGTCGGCAATATATTGGATAAGAAGGGATTTTTTAATTAGTTATGAATAAGTTACGGTAAGTAGGACCCTGCAGTTCACCTTCGGTCTCTTATCAAATTACTTATATATAGGTGATGAAGAGGTTCTCGGTCAGGCCTCGATCTTCAACTTTTGCCATGCGATTTGGGTGCATCTTGACCCACAGGTAAATAGTTTGTAATCTGCATTAAGACGTAGAATACTATTCCAGAAATCATTTACCAAGGGGATAGGTAGGTAGGGGGTAGGGGACCGTAGGTATAATCGTATTCCATAATGTAGTCTGATGTCTATTTTTAGACCAGCGGCTGAACAAAAATGGGTTTTGATAACATTAAAGTTTTTTCTTTTTTGATATGTCATTGGAGGCATGTTAAATAATACTTATACAAAAAGTTAGAAGTTTTTAGGTTCGGCTTTCGGTTATATTGAAATATTTTATTTTTAGCCAAGAACTATGTAAATATAGAATTAGAGTTACAAAAAACTGTAACATATCCAATAACACTTTAGTTTCTTTAAAATAATCTGTATTTAGAAGTCTGGAACATCTGCATTTTGGTGAACAAAAAATGCAAATAATTTTGCAAATAAAAAATTAGAGTAGCTGATATTGTAAAATTATGATGTAATCGATCCACTTAATATACTGGAAAAAAGTTAGATGTGTAGACAAGTGGCTTGTGTAGATATTTATTTCTGGTTAAGCAGTATAGCCAATATTGAATTAGAGTTTGTAGAGTTAATAATAAACGGTCTTGACAATGATCTCAGTTACCAAACAAAAGTTTAGAAATATAGAATCACGGCGACACTAAATACTGATATGTATAGGTAAGCATTCCGTGCCTATATTACTACGTTTCAAACGCGCTGTATTGTATGCGCGCGCCGTGCTGTGCGCTGTGGCGCTGTGGCACCAGGCAGCGATCAGCGGTGGCGGGGTAGCGGGGTGCCCTTAACTCATCCATAAAAAAAACCGCAAAGCATGTTTTAAACTAATATCAATGGAAAATTGTTATTTTGTTTTAAGTACGCTAATGGAAATACAAAAAAGAAACTTACCCTTATTTATTACTATACTAGGAATTGCCCGCGGTTTTGTCGGCGTTAAGTCCATTATAAAGTAGGTTTTTACTTATAGTTTTATGTTAAAGTAAGTATTGGTGGCTTACACAATGGTAACAAATAACAAAAATACAACTTTTTACAGCAAAATTATAATTGCAACATTTACAATTCATTCATATTTGTAATTGTAGATAATAACTAGGGTACGGACAAGTGGTGGCAGATTTCACACAGAAGGTAGTAGAGTTGCCTAGATATTTTTATGACTAAACAAATACTGATTGAATGATTTATTTCTCTTAATTTTTTTTTATTCTCTTGCGACTAGATATTAAGTTTTTGAAATGAAAATGTACATGTATTTACATTTTATGTTTAAAGAACTTTATTTTTCAAAAAGAATCAACATATTTCACTTACATGAGAAAAGTTATAAGTTGTTGTACAAAAATCATAGTGGGTAGACTAGCATTATAATACAAGGTATATTATTCAAACGGGGCAGTGAGGGAATATCCGAAACTATAAGATATACGGAAATTTGCTCTAAGGAGTTACGAGACCGATTTTAGAAAAAATCAAAACTGCATTCAAATAATTTCAAAAAAGCCTCATACACAGCCGGGAATTGAACCCGGTCAAATCTGTCTAAAAATCAGAGTGCGTTATTTTGCGTAAATTAATAGTGTAATGTAAGGAAGAATTGGTGCTAAGGAACCCTGTATCTACAATCCCAGGAAGATGCTGAATTTCATAGTTTAATGTACGGAAATGGATCTCCCCGCACAAACAGTGTACCTACCTACAATGAGTAAGTATGGGAATTATATTTTTATTACAGCTTTGAAAAGATTGGTGTAAATAATGAAAATAAATAAAAAAAAAACCACGAATTTACCAATTTTGTCTAGTTTCAGACGCCACAGTTATTCTCCCCATACTTACTAAGGAGCTTAGTATGGCGAAATCCATTTTCGTACATCAAACTATGAAATTAGGCATTTTCCTGTGATTGTAGATACAGGGTTCCTTAGCAACAATTTTCCCTTACAATTCCGGACTTTCGCAATTCCGGAATTGTTACACTCAGAATATCGGAAATTCCTGAACTGGATTTTATGTATTTCCAGAATTTATGACTGTTTATTTTCATAGTTTACCATAAACTGGATAAGTCTCGTGACTTTTCGTATCTCTTATAGTTTCGGATTTTCCCTCACTGCCCCGTTTGAATAATACAACCTGTATATAACGCTAAAGTTCGGCCGCCTTGTTGCGGCGATAACGGCGATTCTTGTTTAAGTTATCTTTCCAAAAAAATTCAATCTTTCGTCTACTACAGACTACAGATGCCATTGTGTTGGCATTTACGACTTTGTACGCTAACAAATCTGCCCTTCTTATTGCAAACGCAGTACTTGCAAAATGGTGGTTTCGAGATAAACGCGGTAAACAAATTTTTTGGTATCTATACAACAAATCTATGTTATATAACTTTTGAAGTGTACTGAAAAAGTGTTAAAAAAATAAATCTTTAGATTGAAATATTTTTTACTTTACTGCCTTATTTAGATAAAATACGCAGTACTGCATTTTCATCAACTATATGGGTTTGCAGTTAGGCCTATGTCCAGCAGTGGACGTCTTTCGGCTGATATGATGATCTGGGTTTGCAGGCATTACAGTATCACTAAGGCTAAATGCAGTATTTGTGTTTATTACTGCTAAATCACCTAGCACGTGCTCAATACTGCGTTTCTAGTTCGCAATCATGCTCTATTTTCATACCTAGTAATAAATAAGTGTTGGTAAGATTTAACTTCAGACAAATATTGAAGTGATGAAGAGACGAAATAAAATTGATTTTAGGTAGGTACTAGAAAAAATGAATATTTTTCTTATCAGCGTATCAAATTATTATTTTTAATAGTCTATAAAATGTGTTTCAGGAACATTTTTTATTAAAGTCTATTAATATAAAACACCTCCACTCATCAAGCCATCAATCACTCTTTTGAATTATACAAGGTGTAACCAAATCAAGTGCGAATATTTCACTCTGATTTGCTAGCACGAAATGCGGCACTGTACCGTGTGGCTTCAGTCCAGCGCAGCACTGTGGAATAAGTACTGCGTTTTAGCGTGGCAAGAGTAGCTCTTTGGTTTTCTCGCTAAACTCAAACGCAGTAATTTTGAATACTGCGTTTGGCTTTAGTTAGTATTCGTTGCAAAAAAGTTATATGCCTAATGAATCTGCAGTAAACGTAGCAAGTACTTCACAACCTTCTAGCACATGCTGAATGCTGTAGATCTTGTAAGCAAAAGTAATATTTTTGTGAAAGTACTGCGTTTTTGGTTAGATAAGAAACATGTTTGAAATATAAAAAAAGACCTGAAATTTTTTTTTAGGCTTGTGATGTCATTTTTGCAGAAAAGTGAAAATCTCAAAAATGACTTCTGCAAGTACTATTATCAGGGCCTTTGGCCACATTATCAACTATTTCGTGTACTGCAACTACTGCAAGCCATAAATTGCAATAAAATATATTTAAAATACTTAATATGATTTGGATATATTTTTATTTTTGATATCCAAATTACATTATAGTTTAATACTCTAAAAATATAAATTAAATAAATAATGTATTCATTCAACCGTAAAAAGTAAATAAAAAGCAACGACTCCATTTTATTCCCTGTGCGAAATTTGCCACCACTTTTGTCTGGACGCTACTAATAACAATTTTAAATTTACTTCTGTAACTTCACATTATTCCATGCAGATTTTTTCATAAAAAAACAGTATCTGTAATTTTTTATTGTACATAATAAAATTAAAAAAAAAGGTAAACTAATGTTACATCTTATAGGTTTTGACATAGCTATAATAAAAAATCTTCCTTTTCACCCGCTTTTCCAAACATTGAATATCTCCGAAACATAAAACCGCCTTAAGGTTACCTTTACACGTGGACCATCACTAATATTGTAACAGTGCTGTTATACGTATTTTCCTGAAGGAAGGTTTTCATAAACTATTTTGGTTAGTTTTTTGAAAGAGCTGTTTAAATAGACGATTTTATAACATATATTTGTTTTATTTGAATCTGGCCACTTTAAATTTTTTCTAAGGTTTTGCCCCCAAAAAAATCTCATAAACTATACATAAAAAGTTTTTGCGCCTTCCCTATTTTAAACATATAAATACGAAAAATGTTTTTTTTTAATGCGGCAGAACGGGGGCGCTCGGGCGGGGCGAGGGATACCTAGCAAGCGATAGCTCGCAAGGTCGACTAAGATCTGCTCCGCCGTAGCTACAACTTGTAGCGCGGTTTGGTTTTCGCGCCTTTTTTTAATAATATGCGTTTATGATGCAAACTATACACAGAAATTTCTTACTTTCCATAATATGGCTGCATATATTCTTTTATAGTATTATACTTATTTTTATAGACTCTAATTCAATATTAGATCTTACAGGACAAAACATGCGTATTAATTTTAAAGCTTTTATCTTATTCCTCTAAACTTTTGGCTTTGTCTATTAACTTAAGAATTTAGAGATATTGTTGTGGATTTTTAAAACTTTAATTCAATATCGACTAAATAACAAGCTAATTCTGGTTTGACGTAGTCGCGGGTGTTTTTTTTTTCTAAAAACTTAACAGTGTAAAGCGTCATACATATTATAAACGATGATGCTTAAACTTTGCACTTTAATTCAATATTCACAAATCATCAATAAAAATAAATAAATACCTAATTTATATCTAACCCTCGTTCTAACTTTTTTTCATATAAAACAAATATGCTTGAAAATAAGTCATACGCCATATAAGCATAACTTTTCCGACTTTAGAATTATCAAAACTTCTAGGGCCAAAATCCGGTTCCACTACTGAGCTATTTATAGTAGAAACTTAGAGTAGCTGTGTTGACTCCTTTACCTTACCTGGTTTTGTAGAAGTAGTAAGAACAACTTCTGAACTAGCATCTTCGAATACAGGATATGGAGTCTTAGCATGGGCAAAAACAACAATGTCCTAGAAACTATTATGAGCAATTCGACATTGTCCTAGAAATTATTATGAGCAAGCAAGCAACACAGCCGGACATGTTGAAGCAGTTTCTCCTAAATATAATATAATACAGGGTTATTTGCATATTATAGGTCTCCCAAATGCGCCTTCGAAACGTACTTTACACTCACGGACTTTATAGTTTTTGGAGATGTTAACAAAGACTGTCTTCGTTCAAGTCGTTAAGATATATTTATGCAAAATGCTGGATAAACAGCTTTTCTGCTAGGTACCCTGTGTTACCACGCGAGGAGGTACATATTAAAACCTAACCAGCCTGACCTGTGCATGGACATTACTGATTAAACATCACGACGCTTACAAATTCCTTGTCGCTATTAAGTAAGTATATAATATGGCTTAAACGTAAGATTATTTAACACAGAATGCAGATCCTCGTTTAGCACATTATTGCCCGAACGAGCGAAGGGCTCCGAGTCTACAGGAACAATCCGACATTCGTATGAATGTATGTATTTGTATACATATTTGAATCGGTGATACTCGGTTCGGTACGAAATTTGTTAGGCGAATGAACAAGACAACAATATTTTATCAAATTAGTCAAGACGTTCACAGTTTGGGGGATCCACTAGTCGTAATGATCCACTACTTTGTGTAGTAGTAGGCATTGTGCGTGGTCCGACACGCACTTGGCCGCTTTTTTATCATTTATCGCAGTGACACCATCCGTCACGTTCTGACATAAATAGTATGTGAGTGCAAAAGTGGCGAATGTTTTATCTACAACAATAAGTAATAAAATGGCAACTTATGGCCGCTGGAGGGCAATTATGAGACACCAAGTCTTATGCATAGTTTTCTTCTTTGTGCAACCCTCTTCCCAGCTCCTCGAGCACAGCGATGCATGGCATGGCAATTATAATGATGGATGGATGCTAGGGTGCTCTAATGTTCCAATGAAATATAATTTTAATTGTTATTCTAAGTTTTGTGACGCATTGATTTGTCAAACTTTAATGTCATGTCAACGTTTTTATCAATAAATAAATTGATAATAAACACAATTATTAGTCTTAATAAAACGGTAGTAAATTTCAGCTCATTTAAAAATATTCATGGCAAATATTGAAAAATTTGATCAAAATAAAAATGAAAAATACGCAACATGAAATGTATTAGATCAAAGATGATGTACCAAATCGTTTCTCGCCTTGTTCCAATAAAAGAGCTTTACAATATCTTTACATCACAGAGACATCCTTAACTACAGAAACCACAGTAAAATATACCTTTTTTTTCCTACTTTGATTTCCAAGTTGGGGCCCTGAACTAATTGCCATTAACTTATAGTGGCGAAAACGACACACTAAATAAAAACATTACACAAGATCAAAACATTTATATAAAAAAAGGCACAATAACATGCAGCCAAATGCGAAGTAAAATATACCAATTGACAAGTTATGCAGCGCAGTTCTGAACCAACACTCGACTCCTAACTTCTCACTCAAAATGCATCACTATACACTAGCGCCCATTGTCATATGCTGCCGAGACATCTGGCCCCGAACCAGTAATTAAACTTTGTAATTGGATCGGGTCAGGAGCGACCACTTTAATCAAACCCTGGGCAGGCAACTTATGGTGCATATTATGTAGAAGCGGAGAGTGGACAGTAAAGTATGAGTGGCTGGAAAAATATATCTAAGCTTCTCTAATAGGTAACGTAGAGGCTAGTTAGATTAGAATAAATTGCATAATTTTTCTTCTTCGTAACGGTCGGTGTTTTGGATTTTAGAGGATTGGTTAAGTTACTTTAGCACCTTAGCGTTATTTCGTTATACGTACGTTTCGTTCGTGTTTCGTTTATTTTACGAAAGAATACCTAGGAAGCAGTTCCGCACATTTTTGTTTTTTGTACTTATGTCTAGTAGGTAGGTACAGCCTCTTGAGGCATGGTTTTCATTATTATTAACAAACATCCAGATATCCAATCATCCAAACTTTCACATTTTATAATAGTAGTATAGGATTATTCGATTGAAGTTCTCTAGCTAAGGACTAAAATTAGATTGCCTAGCTATTAAGTTCTTTACGCTACACATTCACTGTTGTAATTTGTAATAATCTTGAATAGTTTTTTTGTAGATACATTCATAATCAATGTAAGTCCGAGTGGGAACTGTTTAGGACTTAGATGCATATGTCCTTAGTATATAAATTTTTTCATCTTCTGTAAGTACATCTATGTTTGTTTATTCTCCAATTTAATAAAGTAAAAATACATTAGATTCGTTCACATAGATTCTAGTAACTTTCGAAGAATATAATCAGGCCAAAAACAACTAGGATTAACACAAAACATGCTGCATAAACAATGTGAAAAACCCGCATGGGTCAGTACCTAAGAACAAAGTCTTATCTGCGTACTAAGGAAAAACTGCAGAAATCGGGAACAGAATGCCATAGGAACATAATTTGGCAAAATGCACTACCAAAATACGGCTGTCGTAACCAAATAACACACACCATGTTACATAATTTTTAACAGATTTGATTAACCACAGATTTACCTAATTGCCGAATCTCTCAAGCTGGTTCTTCGTGGCAGTTGTTTATTTCTCGTAACCGATGGTAGTTTATTAGCGTTTTCATTCATAGTAGGTATACTCGTATTATAGATGAAAACACATTCAATAGTTAATAATAATCGATACCGGGATCCTGAGTGCAAAGATCAATGTCTATTTCATCAGAATGTATTCTTTTGTTATCATACTAATTCAAGCGAAAATTTAATTAATAGCAATGAAATCTGAAAACCGCTAAACTTAGATACACTTTGCGATGCAAATTACATACCACCGTGTACGTGGTACATAGCAGCGACACTGTACTAATTAAACTTCGAGAATGTGCCGGTGGCTGAATGTAGGGCTGTCGCGGGTACGAAATTAGAGAATCGTCCCTCCCACTCGTCATTTTACAAGAAGATATGGTAAAGAACAACATTGGAAGATAATTATGACACCCTACGGGGGACAACTATTACTTATAATAGGCAATATAAATATAACCATGACACACCATATTATAATTATAATAATGATTGTAATAATGTCCCTATGCACCCCATGACACGGGCAGGGTCAGCATCCGCTCGGTGTACTCCTTGCATTTCATTTAATTGTCAAAAGGGCCTCTATGTGTTGGCTCAGTTGGCACTTTGTAGGCACCTAGCCCCACGCACGCCTCCCAAAGGTCCGGGACATCATTGTCCCGTGAGCGGGAAGGATTGTAATAAATAGGAATTTTTAGAACACTGACTGAAGCTAGCAGAAATATATACAAAATGTGTTTCTAGGGTTCCGTACCCAATGGGTAAAACGGGACCCTATTACTATAGTATCCGCAGAATTAAGTGGCGAGCAGGGTCATAAAATATTAGAATAATGCTATTATTACGCACAAAAAGGTTTCATTGTTACTGTTATAGCCCAACTCGCCACTTAATTCTGCGGATACTATAAGACTCCGCTGTCTGTCTGTCTGTCTGTCTGTCCTATCTCATGAACCGTGATAGTTAGACAGTTGACATTTTTACAGATGATGTATTTCTGTTGCCGCTTTAACAACAAATACTAAAAAACAGAATAAAATAAATGATTACGGGGGCTCCCATACAACAGACGTGTTTTCCCGTTTTTAAAGATAATGGTACGGTACCCTTCGTGCGCGAGTCCGACTCGCACTTGGCCGGTTTTTTTTATCTTTATCGTCAATATGAACTATATTGTATTGCCATGGAATTGTGCAAATATATTTTCGCCAGCTCGCATTAGTAAATTCGATTATACCTAATCATGAAGATCAACATAACACTACTTAGTTAGTTAGTTAGTTATACTGGGCGTTTTCCGCAAGTCGATTGTAAAAGTTGTATTATTATTATTTTGTACACACATTTCCCTCTGACCTGCTAATCGATTATGTAATGCATTGTACGCTAGACAGGTACAGTCAACCAATTTGATTCCTAGGCCACCACCGTAGACCCTGTCATTTTAACTGCTGCATAGCGACGCAATAGTAACCCGTATTGACATGGCATTTACAACGGCAAGGTTCTATGATGGCCTAGGAATCTAATTGGTTGACTGTACTTAGATCTAAACGTCAAGTTTTGTATGTTATGTTTACCCTCGGAATGTTGGTGAATTTATTTTAAAAAGTTAACTATTTTCGTTTCTGTAGTTTTAGCTGTAGTTAACGTCAGCAAATCGTTTGTTTTCTCTCAAGATCTTCCACCGAAAGTAGCTAGGTTCGGCAAGGAGGCGCGGCAGGCAGTATATTTTACTGTCTGCCACAGACTAGGGGCGGGGCTAACTATCCGCAGATTGCTTGTTCAGGCACTACGTTACGAGGTGGCGTTTTTAGTCGCGTTAAGAGAAGAACATTGGAATTACGTATGGTATCTATATCAGTCGAAATGTTTGTATTGTGCGACTTGTGTCTGCTAAAGCATTATATTATTGCCTTTGTGGGTTTCTAAATAATTAGATTAATATTACTTAGTGGCTATGTGAGCCGTAAAATTCGCGAGGCAGCTATGTAAACAAATCTTTAATAAATTTCGCAAACTTGATAGACAATATAAATCTATACAACAGGGGTGTAGACACTAAATAAAATAATAAATTATGTTGCATTTTCCCGAAAAAGGATTACAAATGTACTCAAATGCAGATAAAAACAACGCAAGAGGTTAAATAATCACAAAGTTATAAGCGTCCAAAGTTTTAAGAGGGGGTGTGTTCTACCCATTTTCCGCAAAACGCACCTTCATATGAAACGATTGTCATTTACTATGACGCTAGATGATCGTGACGTCACGATCCTGGGGACCAATTTTTGACTTTCGAGCGCTCGAAAATTAAATAAAAGTAAATAAGATTGTGGTGTCAAAATTGCAAGCACTTACTTTTTACCGATAGAATTGAATACGAGTGGTAAATAGCATTTCATAATTTTTGTCAGTTTTCGAGTGAAAGAGTCGAGCGCTCGAAAGTCAAAAATCGGTCCCCTGGAGCGTATTCTCTCTCTAACAAGCAACATTAAAACGGTTGTAGCTTCGTAATTTTTTGAGATATTTGAATGGGATTTTCGTCATTAGGCGTATTTGTTCGTCTTCTTTCTTTTGAAGAAATAATAAATTTTGAGTCTACACCCTTATTATCGAACCAGATAAATTCACGAGAATCGGTCAGGAAATGCGATCTGTAGAGGTAAACTGCCAGACAGCCGAACAGTGGGACACCCGGACACATTCGAAAGAATTTTGGGCCAAGCTGAAACGCAAAAACTTCGTACGCTTCAATAATAGGTGCCTCAAATGAAATACAATTTTATTTATTTGGCATTCCAATGTACCTAATAGTCGAATGACAAGTACAAAACATCACGTGTACAATTTGAAAAAAGATTTAAGAAAAACATGAACGTAATCCGCCCTTGATTGGCGCAAATCACGTGTTTGTAAAAAAAACACGGCAATCGGCCTCCGAACATAAACGGACAGTTTTCCTATAATATTTGTTGAGTAAACATCGCATTCAGCTATAACTTGGCAAACATTGTGCAGTGGGGGATGAAAGCTACGGTAGCCTAGTGGTTCAGGCATGCGGGTGTCAAGCGGTGGTCGTGGGTTCGAATCCCAGCTCGTACCTACCAATGAGTTTTTCGGAACTCATGTACGGAATATTTACCGTTAGCTTTTAGGTGAAGGAAAACATCGTGAGGAAACCGGTCTAATCCCAATAAGGTCTAGTTTTCCCTCTGGGTTGGAAGGTCAGATGGCAGTCGCTTTCGTAAAATTAGTGCCTATCCCAAATCTTGAGATTAGGTGTAAAAGCGGACCCCGGGCTCCTTTAGGGGCACAACCGGGAATAAAGCTAGGAGGATGATGAAAATGCAGTGGGGGAAGAAATATTTTTTTTTATTGAGTAAGATAAGGTTTTTATTATATTCACTGTCAAGGATCGCTATGCACTTTGCTCGTAGCCGATGCCGTGGTTTTTCTGCTAGGTAGCGGAAAGCGGCTACGGCGTAGGCTTCCGCACACCTGCCACCTAGGGTTCTTGGAAGTAGAAATTTTAATACTAGCTTTCGATTAAAAGCTTAAGGGATTTTAAAATTAATTATGGCTTGGGTATTACGGGTTGTCCTACTTATAATATTATAAATGTGAAAGTTTGGATGTTTGGATGTCTGGATGTTTGTTACTCGATCATGCAAAAACGGCTGAACGGATATCGCTGAAACTATGTATAGAGATAGTTTATAACCCGAATTAACACATAGGCTACATTTTATATCGATTTGTTTCGCTACTTTTCGCCGAATATCAATTTTGGATATTAATTTCATGATTTTGAAGTTCATTTAGCTATTTACGCCATTTTAGGTGTTAAGTTTCTATCAATAAGCAGTATAATGGCTTGAAACGAAATAATTACAAGTATAATGCACATTGACGTATATTTTGGCATATCGAAGTTTTTGTATCTCAAAGACAAAGTGGCGTATCCATTGAAATATTTATGCTATTCTAGAACACACGTCCCATATGTTAAGAAATATAATCGCGTGCAGTATATAATCGATTTGTGTTATTTTGACTCAAAAAGGCGCAGTTCTTATGTAATGTTTCTTAATGAAATGTCAGCTGCCAGCAATCAAGTCTTTTTAAAGACCGGCAATGAGGTTCGCGTATATCTTTTTCTGTCGCTCAAATAAGAGCGGTAGAGATGGAGATATACAAGTATCGAGGATGAATTCACAAAGCTTCCCGACAATAATTTATCGAGGCATGGCTAGCACGTGATGGTGCGTGACTTATGTTGCCGTCACTTTTTAACTGCTCTAATTAGAAAGAGACGGGTAGCCTATTTCGCTCGCTGTTATATTCTAAGTGCTAACCGTGCAAACGAACTACCTATTTATGTCAGGAGGAGGACCACGTTTGTCGAGGTTCAAAGTTTGTATATCTTCCTCTCTATCACTCGAATACACAAGTGCAATAGAGACGGAGGTACCTACACGAACGAACGATATTGTATTGGAGTTACATATGAGTGTAACCTCCATCCTCCACCGACCACGCATAATAGTTGTTACAAATCCCGAGGTTAAGATATAAGGCTGTGTGTGGTAAATTGGAACTGGCTGTAAATCTTAACAGCTGTCAATTTCTAATCAATTAAAATATATAAAGCCTGCAACACAATGGCGCGGCCTGCGGTGGAAGACCATAGTAAATTTGACAGCTAATGACAAGTTTTCTATTGTCCGCCGCGGCCAGACCGCGCCAGTCTGTGAGAGGCCTAATGTTGTTTTGTTAATTGTTGAAAACTAAAATGTCTTTCGAAATAATCGGCAACAATACTGGAAACAATTTGGCCTTGGAGGTTTGTATTGTTTTATTCTATTTTAAGTGAAATTATGTACCTATATGTGAAATGATGTACTTACATTCAATTTGTTATTTTGACATTAATTTTAATTTGCAGTTTCCGAGATTTACGTACATCATTCCGGAAAAACGGAAATCTAATTTATCTCAGTCATATGCAAAGGCGCGAGTGATGAAGGGAGCCAGATCTCAAGAGATTTCTCCTCAAGCAGAGATGAGACGAATTAAGCAAAGTAGGCGTCAGACGTTTCTCAGACTACTGGAAACGCCGGAGCAGCAGGAACTTCGACTTCAACAGCACGCCCATTATCTGGCCTCTCAACGAGCTGCTGAGTCACCCATCCAGTCTTAGGCGCGGCGCGACGAAGATGTTCAGCGGCAGGCAAGTGTGAGGGCTGAAGAAACGTCAGAGCAGCGCCAGCACCGACTTCAAAAGCACGCCCACTATCTGGCCTCTCAACGAGCTGCTGAGTCACCGTGCCAGGTGTGGCGTGAAGAACAAGCTCAGTGGCAGGCAAATGTGAGGGCTGATGAAACTTTGGAGCAGCACCAACACCGACTTCAACAGCATGCCCACTATCTGGCCTCCCAGCGAGCTTCTGAGACTGCGGAGCAAGCGGAAGCTCGAAGACAAACTGTTGCTGAGAGACTGGCGCAACGGCGGCGAACATTCACTCGAAACACTTGGAGTGTATTTGAACGCGCCGCATTGGAATATGATGCCAGTCTTGATTACAGCAGTCACAGGTTTATAAAGATAGACCCATGAATAAAACGTGCGGGTTCTGCGGTGCGCTAAATTGCAAGGAGGAAACTGCAGGTATGTGTTGTTCATACATGAATTTAGAAGCGCTTTGAAGAACATGCCTGACGAAACGTTTAAGGTAGCTTCACCACCCTGACCGCATGCCCCTTGGGCAGCACGAGCGGCGCTACAACGCGCCCACCACCAGCGAGGTGGCGGCCGTGGTCGCCGGCTCGGAGCCCACCGCCGGCAGGGACATCGTGATGCGACCTACACGAGTACACGCAAGATGCGTTCGCGTACGTTCGGAGCTACGGCCGTCCGGATCTGTTCATTACGCTTACATGCAACACGGCATGGCCGGAGATTACCAAAGAACTAATGCCTGGACAAATAATTTTTAAAATTAAAGTACAGAAGTTGGTCGCCCTGTTCAGTACCTAAAGGTCAAATATTTGGAGAATCGCAGTGCTGAAAATGAAGTGTATTACTGGGGCGAAAGGCGACAGATTCTAAGTGGACTGTATCAAAATCGAGTCCTTGCGCGGTCGCCGTGATATTGCAGAATGAATGTTAAAGTTTGAGTAGATTGCGTATCGGCTTACCTGGACGTCTTGAAGGCCAGGCTCAGCATCTGATGAAGGCACTATAGAGTGGCAAAAGCGAAGGTTGCCATGGGGCACATGGGTACCTACAGCTTTTATTGTGGCTAAATAAGAAATTGCGTCCCTGTCAAATCGATGACGTAATTAGTGCGGAAATTCCTGATGTCAATGTTGACAAAAAACTACACGAGACTGTCGTCAAAAACATGATCCACGGTCCATGCGGTGCACTCAATATGTCATCTCCGAGCATGAAGGATGGGAAGTGTACAAAGAAGTACCCCCGAGCGTTACTAAAGGACACGCAGACGAGTGAAAATGGCTATCCACTATATCGGCGAAGAGCACCTTACGATGGAGGACGCACTGTTACTACTAGAATTCACGGTGCAGAAAGCGTCATGTTGGATAACCAGTGGATTGTGCCATATTCTCCGCTTCTGATCAAAATTTTACATGGCCATATTAATGTCAAATTTTGTAGTTCAAGGCAGGCTATCAAATACGTATGCAAATATATCAACAAGGGCAACGATCAGGCGGTCTTCAACGTCAGGCAAGCTGATGATGTAAATATCGACCTCAGGGATGAGGTCCAAACGTTTATGTCGGGCCGATACGTCAGCAGCAATGAAGCAGCGTGGCGAATCTTTGGCTTGCCGCTTCACGAACGACATCCAACTGTCACCCACCTAGCAGCAGCAAGCCGGAGCAAAACTTTCACGACAGAGTATCGACGCTTCCGAAGACAACACTGACGGCATTTTTCGAACTCTGTGAAAGTGACAACTTCTCTAAAACATGCTCCAGCTGGTCGATCACGTAACGCATTGTACGAACGTTAGGTAGATCAAAATGTCAAATTTTATATGGAAAAATGACAGTTGGATTCTCCTAACGCGCGTTCGGAACGTTACGTGATTACCCTCAGTTGTACTGCAACTTTTGTACAGTAAGCTTTGTACATAGTGTAGCCATTTTCTTTATTTTATCATCGCTGCTTTTAATGTTAGTAGATTATAAAAGAACACAGTAAATATAATTTAATAAAAACATTACCTTTGTTTAAAAGACGAAACCGTTTCTCAAATACATAATTACTTAAAGATTGCTTCTTGCATTTTTATTCGTAGGTTTTATATTCGTGTGTAAGCCCATACAAATACAGGTTACCCCTCCTTTTTTTCTAACCACAATACCATAATAACCCGTCAACTGGATCACCGCCAATTTGCAAGCTAAATAAGGTTCACAAATGGTCAGTTAATACCTACAACCATAGGTAACGATTGTACGTATTCAACGCGAACGAAGTCGCGGGTAAAAGCTAGTTTATTTATATTTATTATTATTTTAGGGACACTACGCCTGTACAAAATCTAACAGCAAATACGCTTTAAAACTTCCCACAGAGACAGCATCAAGTTGTACTCCTATATAAACTGCTACTGCACTTTCCACCCCTGTATGATTTCTGAGATAAAATGACACCCGTACTTATATATAACGGACTTTCGAGATTGGTAATAAGGAACCCGTATCAGCCTCTTTTCTTAATCATTACACAAGAGTTTCTCAAAAAAAAACGCCACTATTTTGAGTTGTAATATTTTCCGAGAATTTTATCTTATTTCCACTAAGAATCCCGAGCTCTTTCGATCCGAAAGACGAACAGTTAACACAAAAGGAAAGTTCAAAATGTATGAAAATTTTGGGAGACTTTTTCTCTGCTATTGAGATGAAAGGAGCTCTTTGAGCAGAAATAACATAAAAATTGCAGAAGAAATAATAAAAAATAAGCAATTTTTAAAAGCAATGCTCACACAACAATCTATGCACCTACATTCAGATTATTATACGAATACAGATTATTATGAACAGGCAAGATTTTTCCTAACAATATATTAGTTTTCAGCAGCATACATAGATAACGCCCAGTTAATAGGTTCGCGAACACAGCTGCTACCTAATGGTAGGGCTGACGCGCCATATATTTCACATCCATCCACCACGTTCGTTTTGTACCTCACACCCGTGAGCCATGATAAATTACGTGAACAATCAGGGCTTCAATTTGGTCTCTTTCACTCAACAATTGCATTCCAATATGCCTATGCTGTGCCGTAGAAGAGAACGCACAATACACATTGAGATGTTCTCCTAAATACTCATAAAGGAGCAAGTACATATATTAAATACCTAATTGTAATAATATCTTCGAAAACTGCTCTAACGATTTGATGACAACGATGAATTTGCAATACCACCCGATATTACGGGGGCGAAAAATCCATCTAGCTGAGTCTCATTATTTTATTTATTATTTATTTATTTAATAGCCTTAATTGTCCCACTGCTGGGCAAAAGCCTCCCTCTTTTCCTTCTACGTATCCCTATCCTGGGCAGTCTCCCACCAATCTTGGTCAAAGACCTCAAGCTCGTCTCGCCATCTCCGACGAGGTCTACCGCATAGCCGTGTTCCGGTTGTGTGGGACCCACTTGGTGGTGATTTAAGCCCACAAGTCTTCCGGCATGCGGCAGATGTGCCCGGCCCAGTCCCACTTAAGGCTCAACCTTTCAAATTGTCGTAAAAATGAGTTGTTTAATAACCATTTTATACATTATGACGTAACAATTTTAGCGTCAGAAAAATGTATCATAATCTGCAAGATATGAGAAGTAACATAGTTTTCGTAGAAATCCATTTTAACAAAAGAAAGTAGAGAAAAAAAATCTAAAGTGAACCCTATTATTTCACTTGTAACCATTTTACTGCTCCTATTTTTTATCAATAAAAGGTGAAATTTTAAAATCTTCTTCATAAAGTAATGAACAATAACTTTATTTTCTTACTTACTTAAATTTTTTCTCGTGTTCTGAAATATTCCGATAAAACATGATAATATCCGCGCTTTCGAACACGCGCTTCTATCTCGCTCACGCGTATGCTCAGTGAGAGGGAGAGAAGACCATGAACGTGCGGAGCCTTAAGTTTGGCGGCTGCGTGAGCTACGTCAGCTACTGCGAGCTGAGTCTCATATCTGACAAAATTCCGAAATGGGAAATTCGTTCGTTTTCTCTATATTGAAGCGAGCAGAGTTCGGTCGCCTAGGCACTATTATTCGTAGGTAATATTGATTTAATCCGTAGGTCGATCACGTAACGCATTGTACGAACGTCGGGTAGGTCTAAATGTCACTTTTTATATGGAAAATTGACAGTTAAATTGTACCGACGCGCGTTCGGAACGTTACGTGATTACCTGATTACCCCCTTGGTGTCCGCTAATGATCGACCTAATGAGATGGGTATTAGGTACATATAGTACCCACTTGCGTATTTTCAGCATATTTTTATTAATATTCTTGCATTTATCTCAAAATTAGATTTGATTAATTTATTACACAACACAGACTTCATTATAAGTTTCAGTCATGTCAATTTAAAAGAATCTCTATTGTGGTCGTCTATATATTTGATAAATAAAATACAACAGAATTATAAAAACAAGACCAATAAGGCAAATCATATAGGTAAATCATAATTATCATAAACATTCAAATTATAAGGAATTCTGAATATTATAATATTGCAATTGCAATATCTCAAAGTATTTTGTCGACATGAAATATTTTCCAATCGTTGTCTACCATTTTATGACGAAATGAAAACAGTTTTATGATGACGCAGAAATCATCACTAAACCAGAAGAAGATTATGATTAGAGTTATGATTTTACACAGTTTGGTCGTCACAAAAAAACACGTCACAAATTTCGTCTTTTCTGTGATTAATAGTTGTAATTGTGATTAATGGAAGTATTAATTTTATTTACATAATACAATAATTTATACGATTAGAACCTAAATCTCTTCATCTTATAATTACTTTTTGAACGAAATTTGCGCATTCGAGTCCCCTGAAGTTGCAAGCGTCCATAGGCTACGGTAGCGGCTGACCTTCAGGGGGCCTTACCTCCGTTTGTTTGCCACTGACGAGGTATAATACAGCTTTTTGTGCAATTTATCATTCAGTTTTACAAGAAGATTTCCTAAACATTTTGTAAACTAGGTTTCCACCTTACTACACCATTGCAAATGTCTTTAAAGTTTTCAAGTTTCCGTGCTGTCAAATCCCTTGACGTGAAATGTCATTAGTGCTCATATAATTGAACGAGCGAGCGAAGCGAACGAAGTTCTCCGTTTCGGGTTCGGTCAAAATTCGTGGGCTATTCCCACCTGTTACCACCAAAGTGTTACCAGTGGTAACAGCTGGGATTTTTTCCCATCTATACCAGTGGGAACTACTAGGAATATTTTAGTGCTAAAAGATGGGAAAAATATCAAAAAAATATCATCATCATCATCACATCACATCAGCCGAAAGACGTCCACTGCTGGACAAAGGCCTCCCCCAAAGAGTGCCACAATCGCCGGTCGGGCTAAAAAATATACTGGTAATAAACCCAAATTTATTCGTTTGTCTGGCGTCTATCCGGCTGTTCTCACCTACAGGTCGCATTTCTCAACCGATTTTCATCAAAGTCTGTGAGCAGGTTCAACAATTATAAAACTAGTCCTTCTCGATCCAGTCTCTCGATTTTTTTTAATGGCAGGCTTGCAAGTAAGTACTTCCCAGTTCACAGTACTACTAGTTATTAAGCGTTGAAAACGTTTTTCCTTTAACCATGACGGACTCAAATAAGCACATAATAAGTTACCGTTAATATTCGTCGATTGTTAAAACACATTTAGGTGTTCGCTCGTGTCAGATTATAATATAAATATGTGTTATATTTTAAATAGATTATTAGATTATTTGATTAATTATTGGAAACAACTATTATGTTAATAAAAATAAACCAAGATCACCGGAAGTACGTTTAATGTAGTTCGAATGGAGGTGGGGGTTTTGCATAAAAACGGGTGTCCGCCATTCGACGGCCATTATTTGATTTTAAGACTCAACCGTCTCGACAAAATCTACCCACACCTCCATGATGACTGTCTGATGGTGCTAGTGTTTCGTTATTGGTTCGTGTAAATCCTACTCAAGGAAGTAAAATGTGTAATTTGGTTCAGTACTGCAGAAATTGAATGTAAGTAACGTTTAAATAAGATATTAATCAAATATTATGTTTCTATTGGATATTTTACTCGCCATCCAAAGCAATGTCCCTTTTTCCACAATAAATAGAATAAAATTATGTTTTAGTTATTCATTAAATAGTACTCGGCTTATATTCTTTGCATAATTTTTTCCTAACACTCGCAACGCGCCTTCCTAAAGGCCCTTTCAGACGTTCCAAAACAGAAGACGCCCATATAACACGCCTAATAGTTTCCGGTGTGCACTATATCAATTGCGTCGCAGTGTGAAAACGTTGGAATAGCAAAGGCCGCCATTTTGGTTACGGCGCGGGAAAAAGTTGGATATATTCACGTAATGGCACCGAGATTTTGGTTGTGAAGGGAATATTTTGCGCCGTGATTTGTATTTTCTGGAATCGTGGGGGCTGTAAATGAAACATGGTTTATTGAATGAGAAATCGTTGGTAATATGTTGCGGAAGTTGCGGAATGAAATGTAGATAGGTAGATTAGATGTTAGGTGTAATTTTATATTATTAAAATGTAAAGGGGAAAGTAAATTTAATGCACCCAAAAAACACTGCAACAATTTAAGGTATTTATGGAAATAAATGCCTTTAATTTCTCGTGTAAATTAAATACATAACGGATTGTTAATTGGACAGGGACTTGTTAAAGCAGAACGCATATTAAAGTACAGTCAGCTGCAGAGATAAAAGACCCCCCTGCAGACAAACTGCATATAAAGTTTGTATGCAGGGGGGTCCCTTATCTCTGCAGCTGACTGTACATGCTGAAAAAGTATGACAACCTTCTTGGTTCATGAGTTCCGTCTAGCATTAGAGCAAAGCCAAGTGTATATCAGAGACTGTGATAAACATTAGTATAGAACTGAAAAAAAAACATACTAGAATAGACAAAATTCCTAAGATTGTTTTTACGATGCCATTCGTACCAGTTTTTGGATAGGCACACATGTTTGTATGGGAGCAATTACAATTAAAGAACATAAGCACACAAAACTTGGAGTCAAAGACGGATCTCCCTGGCGGCAGCTGAAACGGTTTATACTAATTGACATAAAAATATGACGTCATAGTTTTCTATTTGTACTATTGTATGGACAATGAAGTAAATGGATGTTTTGGACGTGAAATACTCCGTTTAGGTGCATAGACATATCTGTCATACAATTTAATTTGTATTAAAGTGTCAGGATCATATTGTTTGTTCAAATGACAATGCAATATTATGATGACTTGGAGCTGATCTGATGCTGGAGCTGGAAGGTGGCCATAGGAATTTAGCAATAAAACGACACAACCCCATCGAGTTTGGGCTCGTTAGAATCGTCTCAATGAGTACTGATGGTATGCAGAAAAGTACAGTCGGCAGTAAAAGCTTGTACCAAAAATGAAATTTTTGACAGAAACTTATTATGTTTATTTTTTTGTAAGTTTCACTTTATTGCAATAATTTGATGGTCTACTGTCCATACAGCAACACTACGTTATCAATTTTAACACGAGAAAACTGCCCTTTTATGCCGCCTAAAATAAAATTATGTTCCGTCTTTCACATCACAGAACCTATCACAGCACACCGATCTACCAAACCTTATCAGCCTCAAAGTGAGATTTCTCCCCCGGAATGCCTCACCTAATTTCTGGAGCGTTTTTACAAAGACCTTAATGTTAAATTCCATTAATTCAACCACATAAATTCGCGTTAGGCGCAACCACGGCTACCGTTCTCTCAGTGCTGAAAAGTCACATTAAATAACAAAGTCCCCTGTACTTGCGACATTCTGGTATTGTGTGAAAGTGTTATCGTTGACCGGCATATCAAGAACCCTCCCTTTCAGTATTTCTTCAAAGAGACGTATATGGCACTTTTTCTTTGAATATGAATTTTAGTCGGAAATTTGCATTAATTTCGTTTGTTTATTCATGGGTACATGCAACAAGCTGACGTTATTGCTTAGGAAAATTGCGCTATGTAATATTTTTTCCAATTTGGATAAATAAAAAAAGTAGTAAAACCCCCGATATTTTAATTTCAAAGTTGAATATCTCAAAAACGGCTAAACCAATTTTGTTGAAACGCTTTCGGATAAAAAAACACATTAAAATAATAATATAGAAATAAAGCTGCGAATACATGTTTTGGATGGCATTCCTAACCAAAACCCCTGATTTCTTTTGTACAATCTATGTAATGAATGTTATGTGTTTTGTGTGCCTAATAAATAAAATTGTTTTTTATTTGGTGAACAATAAAGAATGTTCGTATTGTATTGTACTGTACATTTTACAAATAATAAATTAGAATTTAATAGTAATAAGTAATGAAGTAATTTTTAATAATTCACAGGGCTTATTAAAAATTTAAATTACAAAATATAGATAAAATATTGCTTTACTTTATTTATACTTGCCATTATTTGAGTTGGCCAAATTACATCAAAGTAGGCCATTCAAAAAGCAACTCTACCGTCAATGATGATTATGTTTAACCATAAAATATCTAGAAATGTAATAGCGAAGTAAATACATATATATATCCCCACCCTCATCACTCTGTCATTATGATTATTATTTACTTCATTATTGTACTTGTCATATGACAAGTATGTGATCGTAACTTAAAACGTCAATTTACTGATGTAATGAAATCACATTTGTTATTTATTAACCCCCGACGGAAAAAGAGGGATGTTATAAGTTTGACGTGTCTGTCTGTCTCTGTGTGTCTGTGTGTGTGTGTGTCTGTATGTGGCATCGTAGCTCCTAAGCTAATGGACCGATTTGAATGTGGTTTGTTTAATTTGAAAGCTGATGTGATTGAGATGGTTCTTAGCTACGTTTTAACAATATCGGTTCAGCCGTTTTTGAGATAATGCACTTTGAAATGAAAATGGCGGGGGGTTTTCAACTTTTCTAAGTTGTAATTTCCTAAGTTCACTTCAGTAGTTTTGATAATATTGCGTCTATTCACCATGAACTCAGTTTGCGTACGATTTAGATACTAATAGAGATGGATTAAGTTGCAACACTGCCTATTCTGGCAAATCGTATATCCATTCATGGCAACAAACATCGCCATCTATACATGTGCAAACCACTCAAACCACTTAACGCGACGGAAATCAATGCGACAGCGGATCTTCACCGGTGGCCACGCTATCCGATCCTCGTGTGGTGACCCTAATTAAATTGGATAGGCCGTGAGTGGCAGCAAGATTTATTCTGCCGGTTCAAAAAGATAAAGATAGGGTTAGGGTTGCCACATAAATAAATGTATGCTGGTGTTTGACCGATTGATTTTAAAAGGTGTTTTTAGGGTTCCGTAGCCAAATGGCAAAAAACGGAACCCTTATAGATTCGTCATGTCCGTCCGTCTGTCTGTCTGTCTGTCTGTCCGTCCGTATGTCACAGCCACTTTTTTCCGAAACTTTAAGAGCTATACTGTTGAAACTTGGTAGGTAGATGTATTCTGTGAACCGCATTAAGATTTTTACACAAAAATCGAAAAAAAACATTAAGTTTTAGGGGTCCCCATACTCAGAACTGAAACTCAAAAAAAATTTTTTCATCAAACCCATACGTGTGGGGTATTTATAGATAGGTCTTCAAAAATGATATGGAGGTTTCTAACATCATTTTTTTCTAAACTGAATATTTTGCGCGAGAGACACTTCCAAAGTGGTAAAATGTGTCCCGCCCCCCTGTAACTTCTAAAATAAGAGAATGATAAAACTGAAAAAAATATATGATGTAAATATGATGTTACCATGTAAACTACCAACAAAAATTGGTTTGAACGAGATCTAGGAAGTAGTTTTTTTTTAATACGTCATATATCGTAAAAAGCAATTTATGTAACGGAACCCTTCATGTGCGAGTCCTACTCGCACTTGGCCGCTTTTTTGTTGTATATTGTTGGACTTGTTCAAAAAGGGTTTCTAGTAAAACCATAGTTTTATTTGTCATAACTATCATTAGGGAGTAGGCCCCGCGTTACTTCTTTTAAACTCTATCCATTAGCCGAAAGACGACCCTATATGTGTACATCCCACGTCTACGCATTCGGCATTTTATACTTTACTTGAACATTAGTCTAATCATATAAATTGTAAGTCCTTGAAATTCTTACTACTTAACATGCTTTTCAAATACAGTACAAATTAGCCAATATCGAATCAGACTAATACGATATTATAATTAATATAAATAATTAATATATAAATAATATATATGCGCAGGTACCTAGGGTCATTTCGCCGGTTGGCGACCACCTAATTTCATGTGCCGGTTAGCGACCACTTAGCTGACTTGGTGAACTGAAAGCATTTTTTCTTGTTTTTTTTGTAAATTCCTATTCCATAACTACAAACAATAAGGCATCCGGCTGACTGTTTCAATAGGCTCTGTAGAATTGATGTTATCTTCAATTGAAAAAACCATGTTCTTTAAGTGGTCGCTAACCGAAGGTGGTCGCGTAACCGGCGAAATAACCCTAAATTGCTTAAGCGTTTAGACCATAGCTCGATCCCTTAATTAAGCGTATGTAATAATATCGATACATCATCCGAATAACGAATGTTGGTAGGCCTCCCACAAGGTGGACTGATGAGCTGGTAAAGGTCACGGGAGTCCGCTGGATGCGGGTGGCGCAGGACCGGTCACTTTGGTACTCTTTGGGGGAGGCCTATGTCCAGCAGTGGACGTGTTTCGACTGATATGATGATGATGATGATTTGTCATTAATCGTTTGACATTGAATTATCATTTGCCCTTTTTCAACCGACGAAAACAACGGAGGAGGTTCTCAAGTCGACGCGTATACGAGTAATATATATATATATTTTTATGTATAACTTTTTACAGAGTAGTACGATTTTGATAATTATTTTTTTATTGGAAAGGGTATACCCCGAAGTTGGTCCCATATACATTTGAAAAAAAAACCAACCTCAAGGGTAGGAAAATAGGGGTTGATTGATTTTTCGTCGGTTAAAACTTTGTTTTTAAAGTAAATTATTCCAGAAACTGTTAATTTTTAACCCCCGAGCCCCCCACGCAAAAAGAGGGGTGTTATAAGTTTTACGTGTCTATATATCTGTGTGTCTGTCAGTGGCATCGTAGCTCCTAAATTAAACGATTTTAATGCGGTTTTTTTTTGTCCAAAAGCTGACGTGATCGAGATGGTTCTTAGCTACATTTTAACAAAATCGGTTCAGCCGGTTTAGGGATATTGAACGTTGAAATGAAAAGTCGGGTGTTTTTCACATTTTCTGAGTTATTAATTATTCAGGATTGATATATGTACTTAAAACAAACCTTCACGGTTTCAGAGAAAATCAGTTTTGTGGCTGATGACGATTGGCCAACACTTAGTGTAATGAAAAATAAAATTATGTAGATCGAAGTTATTACTTGCTCTCTTTTTATACGAAATACGTTGAACAGGGTGTCCCACAAAGTTGTATCAATAGAGGACCCAGAGATAGAGACGAGAAAAGAGTTCTCGAAATCTTGTTTTACCACATTTTTTCAATTAGGGCGCCGTAGGTTCAGGAAGTTAAGCGAACAGAGTTTTTGAAACAATATAATTTGTCTGTTTATAATTATATGGATTCAAAAAAATGCGAATAGTAATCTTAAGGCTTTTTTGCAGCGAGATCAGTGATTCGAAATATGATTAAGCAATTTTCGCTCGATAAAAAAAAATCCCGAACATAGGTCTAAAATACACATAAAACATTCGTCACCAATTATGCACAAAAGCTAAAGAAATTGTTTCAAAAAATCAGCAATATCATGTTTGAGGGAACATAAAAAACATGATATCCGCGCTTCCGAACACGCACTTCCATCTCACTCACGCTTATGCTCAGTGAGAGGGAGAGAAGACCATGAACCTACGGCGCCTTAACTGCGAGTAGAGAGAAAATTTATGACACCACCGCGATAAGTTTGGTAATGAAGATGACATTTTTGCCATGTAATAACGTCAATATCCGTATGTATATCAATTGACAGCTATCCCATTTCGAAACCTACGCCGGTCGAATATCAAATAGGTTCAGCGAGTGAAGCGTAGACATACAGATAGAATTACGTTTGTATCTATAATATTAACTAGTGGCTTCGTGACCTGCAGAAATTGCGAGGCTGATTAAATCTATTAACGTAAAAATCCTGAATGACTGACTCGCTAACTTAAATCAATGCCCAGTCCTTACCGTTGAA
This sequence comes from Epinotia brunnichana, assembly GCA_963854355.1. NCBI lineage: Eukaryota > Metazoa > Arthropoda > Insecta > Lepidoptera > Tortricidae > Epinotia > Epinotia brunnichana. The sequence goes on along the minus strand of OY977951.1, from coordinate 25,262,360 downwards.
CCTAGAAAGCAGTTTTTTTCACAATAGGTAGTTTATATAACATAAGTACCTACTAAGAAGGGATTTTTAAAAAATCCACCCTCAAGGGGGTAAAAAGGGGGTTGAAACTTGAAACTTTGTGTATGGGCTCCTTATTACAATACAAGTTAGGGGAAACTCTTTTTTTGAGCTACAAAATTAAAACTTTATGACAAGATTGAGTGATAGTTTGAGTCACGGGGAAGGACATAGGATAGTTTTTATCCCGGAAATTACCCCCTAAAGGGATGAAATGGGGGGTGAAAGTTTGTATGGAGCTACGATATAAAAGAGTTCCATGCGGACGGAGTCGCGGGCTGAGGCTTCTATATAATTAACGAACCTTTACTTCACGTGAATCGGTTAAGAATTGCGACCTGTAAATCAATCAATCAATCAAATCGTTTATTTCAGACTAAGTCCATACAATTTAATTTCTACAATTATTCATTTAAAATACAAAATAAAATACAAAATACAAATAATCATCCTTAGTCTAAAAAAGGGACATACAAAACAAAGACTACACTACATACAGTAAATTGGTTTGCATGTCAGTAGATGAATCATGTGGCAATGGTTCAAGTACTGACAGTCAAACCTAGCTGCAAATGCCTTCATGATGATGTAAAGGAGAAAGGGACAGACGCCGACCGGACAGACCACAGATGCATGAATAGTAGGAGATCGGACATGCCGGCCGATTTGTATTGAGTACGCCTGTCGCAAGTACATTTACCCACACAAAGCCCAAGTAATTGACAAGACAAAGCACGCACACATCTAAAACACACACACTTGTATACCTACGCTCTTATTTGACAATACACGCCCATCATATCAGGCATTTTGGGAAGAAACGTAATATTCTCTGCGATCGGCACGCGTGCACAGTATGGCAGAGTATGCCCATTGAGCATACAACTGCGACACGGCCGCCGGCGGCTTGTCCTCTCTCTAGTATTCTATGCTCTGTGGGACAGACAAACGATTTTCAGCCCAAGCTGAAGCATAGAACTTCGTTCGCTCGCTCGTTTGATTAATATGGATGTAGGTATGAATAAGGCTGTAATACAGAAGTCAGCTGCGTTAATATCTCGATTATTAAGAGCCACAGTGTCAACACCAGCGAAATGAGGAATTTACTGCAGTGAGGGTACAGTCTTCGACAGAAGTAGGAAGAAAATACATATACGTTCATTTGTTTATGGGAAAATTTTAATCGCTTACTAAATCACAATCGGCGCACCAAAAAATTGACTTGCACATTGAAACCGAGTTTAGCTGTGCGGTGCGAATCAGTATTTTTAAGTCGTTAGGTTTTTTTTTTGAGGTCCCGTATATGGGTTCCCTCTATTTGGCATAACTCTGACTGTATAAAACGTTTTCGAATACCAGACTTGACATAGGTATTAGGAATGTTTATGTGGCAGAATTTCTAAAATTTCGAAAATGTGTTAGTCCAAATTTAAATTTGCATACTAGTTATTGTTATGGTCGATTATATTTAAGCATCATTTTGTTTAGCATACTTTCATTCGGCATATTATCGATTGTCCGATACTTACTAAGCATATAAATGTTACCTTATCACAGACAAAAAGACAATAGTTACTTTTGCATAATGTGTAGTAGATAAATAAATAATATCTATTTTGTGGACAATTTTACACAAATCGACGAAGTCCCAAACTAAGTAAACAAAGCTTGTACTATGGGTACTAAATGACGGTATTCATAAAGATAAATAAATACATAGAAAACATTAATGACTCAGGAACAAATAATCAAGCTCATAACACAAATAAATATGCCCTTACCCGGATTCTAACCCAGTACCTCCGGCTTCGTGGGTAGGGTCTTTACCAACTAGGCTACAGAGGTCGTATAGAATTATAGTATGGATTGTATGATGGAAGTAAATATTTATTTAAGTACGAGCGTTGATTTAAGCTCATTTTGGCCTGACCTTTTTACTTGAGTGATGTGATCGAACTTCCATCATTTAGCAGATCAATTATCAATACCTCTGGCTTTTACCCCTCTATCGGGATGACACACATGCAGACCAGATTACTCAATAATTCAACACTTTTTCCATTCCACTTCGTGTGGATACTGAAGTGGGTCGGTTTATTTAGGATTCAAACTGATGTGAAAAATCAACTCGAAATAATTTAACACAGACTGTTAAGTTCATGAAGTAGGGACAGTTTTGCCATACCTATCTATTAATGGGAATAGATGAAAATTTTAGAAGTACCTGATTTTTTTTTGGTCATAGGAATAACCTTCCTAAGCACCAGGAAAAAGTTGCAGACTTTTCAGCTGCGTCAATTATTTTTGTAAAATATTAACAGTTTTCTCACTTACGTTTTGTGTTTAGGACGGCGAATAATCCACTTACCTTGATCCGTCTCATACTACAAAAAATATTTTAAATCTCTGACCCTTGCAATGACAAATATAGCTGCTGCAGCTGTCAATATGATTGCCAGTGTCAGTTTACCACGGATTTTTAAGAATATTTTTTTGTAATATGAGACGGATCCAGGAAAGTGTAATTTGACGTCCTAAACCAAAAGGAAACTGTTTATTTTTCAAATATAATGGACGTAGATGAAAAGTCTGCAACTTTTTTCTGGTGTTAAGGAAGGATATTTATTCCTATCACCGAAACAATAATCAGGCACTTCTAAAATTTTATCCATTCCCCATTACGTAGTAGGCCATTCAAATTAGAATTTTTCGAAGAATGAATTCCCAGAAAGCTGGAAATCGTTTTAATACCTTCATTTGCTCCTAAAACGTGAAATCTGAGTTTGCCCAAACCCAGGAGGTAAGCTTAACTTTTGGGAGCCCAATAACCGCGAAAGTTTTGCTCTTTATTCAGTTTTTTGTATGGGCACAAATCTTGAGACTAGGTGCCAAAGCGGACTCCAGGCTCCTTTAGGGCACAACCGGGAATAAACGCTAGGAGGATGATCAAAAACGTACATTCAAACATTATTAATCATAAACATCATTATCTAAACATACCAATAGTAACTAAGTCGGTAAAAATATTATCTGTATAGCAGTACGTTTGCTTCTATAACCAACATTTTAATTATGAAGACCGTTTACGTTGTTTTTTTTATTATTATAGAGATATATAACTAGCCTATATTTCACCAACTTGACAATTGTCATCTGACACTGACAATTCGCCATACAGTGCTTGTTCTAGAAGTTAATGTGGTCGCTAGGTTACTTGGGGAACCAGCATTGTAGGTACGGAGAATTGTCGTTGTCAGGTGACAGTTGTCAAGTTGGTGAAATAGAGGCCTGGTTACTCTGATTCTAGAGACAGTGTCTTGTTTGTTTCATCCATATGAAGCGCAATACCGTTCATTTGATTGTGAAGATCCTTGAGGTAGGCCTTTGTTCAACAAAATCGTCTATAGGCTGAATGATGATGGCGAGTGACTCTGATTGATATTGTAGATTATTTGTTATTCCTACACATCTACGCCCGAACCAATTGGAGAAGTTCATCCATCTAACAGAATACCGCAGCCATTATAAACACCACTTGCTCTGCGAGTATGGGATGTTATGTTTTAGGACGTAAGGGCCTGAAGAGAGGGTCCTACATTTTATCTCCAGCTTTCAAAACGTCAAATCAAAAATCAATTATGGAGTAACACGATTGTAGTTCTTCTAAAGTTTACTCCTTAGTCGTAGCCTCCATAACCTTTTGGCTACCTATGTATGTTTTTACCACATTCTTGTTATGTTAATTCACTGTTATTTAAATCCGCATAAAACATCACTACGCGATTTTGCACAATTTTATTGCACATTTCCAACGCTTCCGTGCTCGCCTGTACGCGATCCTGGCAAGTTCAACGCCCCCACTATTTCGCCTTGTTTGGTTTTGAACGCGCCTGTACACTCAGTTGTATAACTATTGTACACCAGCTGTATATTTGCGTCGTCCCGGCTACATTGCAGCAACAATGCTGACTCAGAATTTGGCAACTTGTGCGAGTTATGTATTCGCGTTGTTGTATTATTTATTGTCATGTTTATTTATAAGTTGCTGGCACTACTTACATGAATAAGATAAAAGGTACGCAATTTATGGCTAGTTTTGGTCGGATGGTGGCAATTCAATAAAAATCTGAGACTGATTCTATAATTTCTGGAATAGATGAAAATTTCTGTAAACCTGCATTTGGATTTATAAATAAATAAATAAATATTACGGGACAATCTTACACAAATCAACCTTGGCCCACGGTAAGCTCAATAAGGCTTGTGTTGTGGGTACTAGGCGATGATATATATAATAGATAAATACATATAGATACTTATATACATATATAACATCCATAAATCAGTGACAAATATTCGTGATAAACACACAAATAAATGCCCTGACCGGGATTCGAACCCGGGACCTACAGCTTCGTAGGCAGAGTCACCACCCACTGGGCTACGGAGGCCGTTAAATAGAGGGTGTAACATTGTTTTTTTATCTCGAGAAATGAAAATGCTGATGTAGTGTTAGTGGCTTGTTTATCGATATGTCCTATACATTAAATTTGTGTGTCCGTTTCGAGCTTCAATATAATTTAACCCCCCCCCAGTGGCTATCAGACTGAGTAAAAATACGTCTTTATTATCACGAGAATCCTTCTTCGTAATATAATTAGCCGTTGTAAATATTAAATTAACTATGATGTGTCAGTCCTACAAATTAAATATAAATGTTATATTTAATATATACTTTAAATCGTGTTATCTTGGTGCCCGAGCTCTTAGAGGGATTTACCAACATTTACTACTGAAAGTAAAACCCTTAAAGAATTAATATTTCCTAATTAAAACAACTCCAACTTCGACCTAAAACAATACCGCCTTGAATATTAAATCTCACTTACATACAAATTCTCATTTTTGTTTCGTTAACTTAACTTTACAGAGTCACCATTAAAAACTAGAGAAGTACTAGGAAAGCAAAGTTAGCGAGGAGGCGTATATTTTCTCATTAGTCCGGCAAGTAAAGGAAACTAGCGCAGTGCCGTACGTTGCGACGAGGAGACGGAGTCGCTGGAACTGGCCGCTGGGGGGCAATACAGACGTGGCCTGTTATGTTATGTTACCCTGGTACTTCGAGTGTAACGATGCTGAATGTGCTGCAGTAAACTCTAAATAACCTCATTTTGGGAGCTTTGCGACGCGAAACGAATGGGAAAATTTGACTTTGTTGGGTTGAGTGTAATGAAAAATTGTATTGTTTTTGTCATATATGTGAATTGTCTTCATGAATGTCTCTGTCTTGCGTGGGCGCATTTCCAAGAGTGTCCCCACGAACTGAAATGAAAATGGGCTTGGGATAAAATCGATCGAGCGTTAGAAAAATTTAACTGTATTTTCGCTGTAAAATAAAATTGCGATAACATGTACGAAACGTTGCGAATCGACCAGCCGATTAGCCTATATAATTATATCAACTTCATAGAAGGGACGTCACAGTAAAGTTCATGTTGGGTCATTGTCAGTCACAAAAACAAAAATCATCTTTCCGGTGGTCAATAGTTAAGGGCTTTACGCTCACATATAATATGTTTTTATCACATAGACTTATAGAAGGGGCAACGCCGTTTATGCGAATTCAGAGTTCAACCAAAAATAAGGCTTTATTGCCCTTAACTTAGTAAATCTGACAATGACCCGCTTACGCAGTTTATCATTTTAATTATAACCGTAGGATTTTACGAACAGCGTAGGAGTATTCATCGCAATAATAAAAGCAAGAACTTATTTCATAAATAATTTAGCAAATTATAAACCCACAGAGCCATAAAATCTTCCTAATAGGATAAATGTACTCCTACATTCACTAAAAAGGTATCTTTTTTATAAACATTTTTAGTAACCTAAAATTGTTTCACATTATTTTTATATTTGTCGCATCCAGTAACACAATGCACATGAAAAGTAAATATACATTTTCCACAATTCAGCTAATTACCATCGGTGAGGAAATAAAGTCTTTCCTGGCTTAGTGAGGACGCGGTAAAACAAGATAAATATTTTCCTTGCAAACTGATTTTTCACAAAGATTTCCTTCTCACTATAACCATATTTCCTCTGCTATTACAGAGGCAAATTTATAAGACGGATGTCTTGATTATTTTTATGGAAGAAGAAATTATTCTTAGAATCCTTTGGTTGAAATTTATTTTATCGAAGCTAATTTTGAGACTTATAAAATTGATGTACCGTATTTTTATATTACATAACCATTTGATGTTAAAATTAAAGGTTAACCAAGTTACATCGGCATAATTGCTTTTTTCTTCTCCTGTTATTATTTATTGCACCAGGGGGAGACGCAAAGGCGAGCTGGGCTGGGCTGGGCAAAGGCCCAGCAATAGTAGGGACTTGGGGCTTGCTACTTGGGCTGACATAAAAAATATATAGAATTTTTGCGAATAATCGAAAGTATGGAGGTAGGGTATATTCAGCCACTAATTATACTAAAATAACCAGCTACAAGCAAAGCCGTAAGGCAAAAAGTATATAAAACTTACATCGAAACGCTTTCAGTTCCCCCTTGTGTAAGCGACATTTAACCTCTTCGGCGTCGTTCAAACGAAAAACGACATAAGCCACTATGAGTCCCTTACAATCTTACTACTTTTTTCACAGCTTTAGTTTCAAAGCTACTGCAGATCGCAAAGCGTTCATACATACTGCATGCGACGATATTGCCTCTGAGTAAACCACGGCAGTTTACTGTATTTTTGGCGCCATTCAAAGCCACGATTGAAACCGGGATTGAAAAGAGTTTAGCACCTTTATTTTGGAACAATACTCCTTTCAGAAATTTGAAAATTCTTTGGAAATGTAGAATCTGGTTTGAACATTTTTGGTTTTTTCAATTTAACGTACATCACCTCGTATAATTCTTGTTGTCATTGTTTCAAATATTGGAAGGCAAAACTGCTGTTGAAATTTGCGGTATCGTTTGGAAGCTATTTTTCTGTCAGCGCAGTTTTGCCTACCCTGGTTACATTTTTAGACGTTATTTCTTTTGTCATTTTCAGTATTGGGATTCAAATAAGACTTTAAAACAAGCACGCAGTTTGCTACCCGTTCCATATAAACACTGAAATTAGAACAAGACCTTCGCAAACGTATTTATATGAGAAAATCATTATTCTTCCGCATCCGGGGGGGATTTAAATCGTCCTGAAGATGGATGGGGGCTTATCATGGCGATCAATGGGGGCCCGGGGGCCTTATGATGTTTAGCCTCTCGCCAGCGGGGCCCGCGAGATCTGGATTATGGGCCTGTTTGTGCGCTCAAAGGTTTATGTACACAACGCAAGGGCAATTCCGGTAAGAAAGGTTCTGAAGTACCTCTATTTGGGTCATTCGATAGTTTAAACCAGGGAAACACAACAAGACTTTCCTAAATTAAAAGAATTGTGATTCCTAAAATGACGCTCTAGGATAAAGTTTGTATTAAGTAATCAAAATTATGAAAGTAGGTACTTAAAACCAACCATTACCGACATCTTTTGTTTAATTGTTATATTCAAGTAGGGTTGTAAAATAATTACGAATAAACAAGAGAGCAAACGGTAGACGTGCCACACTCCGGTATATTTTATGACGTCTCTTTGTTATATTTTCCTTTAATAATCCTACGTTAAGTGCATTTTAGTAATTTTAAGTAAAACAAACTACACTCAAAAAATGTATAATTATTGCCTCATTGTGCGATTGTGATACAAGGTCTGCAAGGTTTAAATTTATATGTCTGTTATTTTTGACACCTTTGTGTAATAGTACATTACTATAGAGGCCGGGAAACGAAGGGTTGCAGGGCATGTAGATATATAGGTACGGCCAAGCGTAGCGAGGCTGGATAGGGATACGCGGCCGGCAACCCCGTTTCTCGCCGAGATTTGTATAGTGCTTTTCTCAAACTTGCAATGAAATAAAAAGTAGTTAATTTGTTTTATTCGTACAACTAAATAATACGTTTCTGATAGCTGCCAGTGCTGTCACATCATAACCTATAATTGTGTCCCACATTTCTTACTAACAAACATTCCGCTTTTTCCCTAAATTAAGTATTACTTTATAGTTACATGAACTTATATCTAACTATATAGACGAGGCACTATAACAAAGAAAACACTTAATTTTTTATGAAATTTTCATACGCCGTCATGTACCTAACTTTTGATTTCGGGGGCAGTAAATTATTTATGGCTACTTCTGCTCGCAATTCCAGACGCGTACAGTTCAATTCCATATCATTTTCGTCCGAACTCATTTTGAAATCGATGGCTTTTATTAGAAAGTTTCAAAATAATTACGAACTATTGACAAATCCGGCCAACAAGAAAAGAAAACTTTTTTCAATTTACGCGCCAAACTTTTTTTTATCCTATTTGAAGCAACGTTTTATCCGGTGACATTAACATTAGTCCTAATCTTTATTTATTATTTGGTGATTGAATGCCAAGACGTTCTGTCACAATTTGACGTTTATAAACATAAGACGATTGCTTTGCAGGCCTAGGTGTGTAAGGTTGTATGAAATTCCTTTACATATCATCTTCACTAGTCGCACCGGATACGTAGTATTTCCGGACCTAATTTGAAGTAAGTCATGTCAACATTTTATTGCAAGTTTGAGAAAAAGTTGTTTTCCCATGCAAAAGGTAGGTCTCAATTATAGTCAATAAACACGTTTTCCTAATCCATAAATCCAATTGAATTCTTGTGCCACATCGGTAAGTCAAAAACATTGTTTCATTTGAGTTAGTACTCGAAGGCCATACAAACTGTACTGTACTGTAAACTATACTGTGTTATCCTTGTTTTGGTTCAGTAAAAAAAAAAGCGGCCAAATGCGAGTCGGACTCGCACATGAAGGATTCTGTTTAAAAAATTGCGGTTTACGATTTATGACGTATTAAAAAAAAACTACTTACTAGATCTCGTTCAAACCAATTTTCGGTGGAAGTTTGCATGATAATGTACATCACGTATTTTTTATAGTTTTATTATTCTCTTATTTTAGAAGTTACAGGGCACATTTTACCACTTTGGAAGTGTCTCTCGCGCAAACTATTCAGCTTAGAAAAAAATTATATTAGAAACCTCAATATAATTTTTGAAGACCTATCCATAGATTACCCCGCCACACGTATGGGTTTGATGAAAAAAAATTTTTGGGGTTTCAGTTCTGAGTATGGGGAACCCCTAAAACTTAATGTTTTTTTTGACTTTTGTGTGAAAATCTTAATGCGGTTCACATAATACATCTACTTACCAAGTTTCAACAGTATAGCTCTTATAGTTTCGGAAAAAAGTGGCTGTGACATACGGACGGACAGACAGACAGACAGACAGACAGACAGACAGACTACCATGACGAATCTATAAAGGTTTCGTTTTTTGCCATTTGGCTACGGAACCCTAAAAATAACAGATTTATTTTGTATGGCCATTACACCTCTGCTGAACATAATAGTCGGCCACGAATACAATTAAATTCTCCCAATAGATGGCGCCTATGTGTTGTGTTAATCTTTATAATATGCTCGTCTCTGGTTGTATTAAGATCCCTCTACCAGCATCATTCGGCTATAGTAAAGTGCATATTATGCACCCAATAGAGCTAAGTGACGTGTATCTTCAGGGCAACACGGCCCGAGGGACAACGGCGCTACATGTCCGGGAGATATCCACTTTGTTAAGATGGGCTTTGTTGCGGGGTAATAGGGAAGACTGAAGTGATTGCTACATTTTAAGGACTTAAAGTGAAAAATAAGACAATCTATACCTGCGTTTACCGGTCACTTTCGCACTCTTTGGGGGAGGCCTATGTCCAGCAGTGGACGTCTTTCGGCTGATATGATGATGATGATGATACTTGTGTTTAATTTTTTCGCCTACCTATTCGTGAGTTACACTTGGAAGTAAAGAAATCGAGCCACCTTCACATCATTATAATTTCTTAAAAAGAGTTAATATTTCATAATACTGTAAAGGTTCTATAAATACCTTTTTGTACTCGTCGATTAAAATCTGTGTATTAAGATTTCATAGAGAATACTGCAACGTCACTCTTTTAATAGTTGTAGTCCATGTTACTGTCAAAACAATCGAAATAACTGTTTCGATACGCTCCAGACAACCAAAAAAAATTTTAAAATAGAACTAAAATAAATTTGACCAATCACGTGGCTGCTTTACCAAACTGTAATGAATTGGACCAATAGAATCGCTTTGATTATTGAGTTTACTCGTTGATGTCGTACGCTCGTTCATGTCTTTTAAGATATCAACGAGCGTACGAGCGATAGGCTGCACTTCGTTTCAACAGTATCGAGTTTGTTTAATTAGTTTTGTTGACTCGTAGAAAATTAATTTTAATGAACTCGTACAAAAAGTATTGTTCACAATAGTGTTATAATCAAGCTTTTTAATCTCGTACCTTACTTCGTAACACGGTACTCGACTAAAAAGCTCTCTATTATAACACGATTGTGAAAAATACTATTTATCTATCCGAATATCATAAACCCTCCATGATGCTATCAAGAACCGCACATTATGACCACCATAAAAATAAACTGTTTTGTTAGAACAAATTTCTTATCTGTGAAAATTCCGGTCATAATATGCGGCTCTTGAATGCATCATGGAGGCTTATGATATTATGTGGATAGATAAAATAGTGTATATAACTGTACATAATTAGGCATTAAAACACTCGTGTGATGTTAATTTGAAACTCGCCCTTGGCCTTCATTATGTACAGTCACATAAACTACTATTCTCAAACATGCAATGAAATATTGACGTTGTGTTCTTTATAATAATTATAATAGGCTTCGAAGTATCACGTTATACGAGAGATCCGTAATGGTTTTTCATTTGGAGTCATGGGCCTGCAAAGCGACCTTCTTTTGTTTCAGTTCAATCAATTTATGAGCCTACATCGTGGCATTTAGCCATAAAAAATCTTGCAGTTGTTATTTTATTTCATTGCATGTTTGAGAAATAGTAAATTGTTTAACAAGGGGCGTATGAGGAATATTGCAAACGAGATTCTATCAGAAGCCCGACGCCGCAAGGCGTAGGCGTATCAGAAGCATGACTCTAGTTTGCAATATTCTTACGCCCATGTTATACACAATGTTTTTCATCACATTTGCGAGGAAATAAATAACTACAAAAGACAGAAAAATCTATGTTTTATACAAGCGCATCAATCAAATGTTGACGAAATTGACAACTTCACTTCCAGATCAGTACGTAGCTTCAATATTTCAACCAATCACAGAGCATGGAGCATGTGGTTCTTGCAGGGCATGGCCTGCTCGATTTTTTTTTCCAACCAATCACAGGGCAGAATTCTTGTCGTACGCGGCCGTCCAGATTTGCTTAACCAATCAGATCACACACAATCGCATTACTCCCTTGGGACCATTATTTCCTGCGGGAACAATTTAGGCCATTGTCCTTCTGTATACAGGCATGGAATAACACCATTTATGAGCAAGTGTGATAAACAACCCTTCACAGATATCCTTCCGAAACAGAGACTGTCTGTTAATAAGTTTGAATTTGGAATAGTAGCTGCTTCTTTGGTGGAGAAATAGCGATGACATGTTTATATGAAAATACATGCGCATTTTATTTATTATCTGTAGCTCAGTTCCTCACAGTACTTACATTTCCATTGGCTCTAAAGTAAGTACCTATATTGATGGAGATATAACTGAACAAAATATCTTACTTTCCTGAAAATTTTACAAAATAAACGATGAAAAAATTATCTTTCAGATTATCCCAATATGTTCATGAGCCTGCTTAGTTTTTACGTAAATCGCAATTATATGAAAATGGCGAGGGTCACTCGACGTCTTTGCTTCGAAGTACCTACAACTCTATCGAATGCTGAGCATAGGATGCTAGTTTCTACTGGAACGGCTGCCATCTGATCTTCCGACCGAACTGGACATCATTGGGTTGTTTGCTTACTTTACTTTGTACGAATTTAAATATGCATGACAGGTCATTTAATAAATTATTATTTTCATTTCGGTAATTGGATTTCAGTACACACAAACTACCATATGAAAATTTAATCAATAACCGCTGAAACGACCGCAAATGCCACGGCTATCAAATAAAGTGCAGCGGAATCAATTAATAATCACCGTAATATTATTGATACAAATATGTGTAGCGAGCGCGTGGATCCTAATTAGCATTATAACTGTTTGCTTGCAACAGTAGTATCTAATCGCACTGGCAGGGTCGCGGTGTGATGTGGTGGTAAATGACACGACCTGAGAACACGAGACGAGAACTGGCAGAAGACCCAAGATGTTTTTTGACTAACAGAGGTTACTAATGTTCTTGGTCGTCAGAGGAGGCATGTGCCCAGCAGTGGGACGTATATAGGCTAATGATGATTATGATTATGATGATGATTATAATGATGATTATAATGATGATGACTTAGTTTAAGATCTAACTTTCCTTGGTTATAGTCCCAAAAATAATCTCCTATAAAATTACTAGGGCTGATTGACATTGAATACGATTGGTAACGTATCTCTCTACTCACTTAAGCGTAACTAAACGTGTTAGAGCATGACGCACTAATAAATAAATTTAATTATCTGTGCTATAACGTTATACAATCGAATTGTCAATAACAAGTCGGACTTGCTCACGAAGTTTCCCCATACAACCACACAATAATAGTATTATGTAGTTTATTATAACTTTCACGATTCTTATTCATTATTTTTACTTAACGGGACGTAATCGCGTATAATTAACTTATTTATTTACTTCGCTGAGGTCTGCCGACGTTTCGGATATGTTGTTCCCTTTTTTCACCGAAAAATGTTCACCGAATGCATTGTAAGGTCCGATGGCCCTATAATTAAGTTTTGGGTAGGGCAAATAAATAGTGTAGCCCAATTTGAACTTTACTAACCTAGTTAATAAGCCTTTACTAACAAGCTATGGATTTATGTCCGGAATAAAGAATTTTATTTTATTGTTTCGCCGAATTTTCATTTCATCGAATTTTTGTTACTACAGAAACCGTTAACTTTTTTGGTACAGCTAAAAGGTCATTCTGTAGTACCTTAGGTTAGGTTAGGTTTGTTGTATAACAATCCTGAAAAGATTACGGATTCTGAAAAAATGGTTTTCGATGCGAAACATAATATGTTATTTGTTGGTTGGATGTTCCATCGAATGTACATATTATGTACATTCGATGGAACATCCAACCGTCGCAATATCCATGGTCACGGGATAACTAACTAGTTAATCATTTGCGATTCAATCCCGTATCGTGCAAATAATGTGGACATATCCTATAAGGCTTGACATCTCAAGTTTTAGTAAAAATGAGTTGTTTAGTAACCAGTTTATACCTTATAACGTAACAATTTTCGTGTCGGAAAATAGAAATCTTAATCTGCAAGATATGAGAAGTAACATGGTTTTCGTAGAAATCCATATTAACATAAGAAAGTAGAGAAAAATAAATCTAAAGTCAACCCTATTTTTGCACTTGTAACCAGTTTACTGCTCCATTTTTTATCAGAAAGAAATTAAATTTTATAATCTACTTCATGAAGTAATAAACAATAACATAATTTTCTTACTTTCTTAAATTTCGTCTCGTTTTCTGAAATATTCCGAATAACATATCCGCGCTTTTGACCATGCACTTCCATCTCGCTCACGCTTATGCTCAGTGAGAGGGAGAGAAGACTATGCACGTGCGGGGCCTTAAGTAATTGTGATCGTGTGTAGGTCCAAGACGTGAACACAATTAGCATCGAACGTCACTTGGTAAGTTCGTTTGATTTATAATCATACCTGTGCTAACTCGGGGCACGTTTTAGGGATTTGATATTGCTCATTTAAATTTCTCGATTACTATTTCGAGGTTCAATATCATATCTGAACACATATCATATCTCCTTTTTTTTGACTCAAAAGTCAATATAAATATTTTAAGATAAGATAAAAAGCCCCGTTGGCCACTGTGGACGTACAGAGAAATTTTCATCTAGACGGCAATTTTTATTACCGACGAATATGGAAAAAATATAAATTGTATAGGTACTATGAGACCTATGTTTAAATGAACACATAAATACTCGTCTTAATTTGTTAATTGTTTTTATTTTAAAATGAGGAGAAAATAAATTTGAATAACATTTAGACGTTGACAGTAACATCGATATATTTTTATGTCGACAAAATATTTTGCTACATCACTTTAGTATAGGTGCCCCGAGTTAGCACTGGTATGTTTATAATTATTTGTGTTCGATGTGACACTTTTAAACATTTTTTGGGATACAACTTTGATTAAATGGTATATCCTTCTATCAAAATCTGAACTGAACTACCAAAATAAGCAATCCAATGTGTGAAAAAACGGCCCATTAATAACTGGAAAATGGAACTACTTATATGATCTTTTTAGAATAAAATTTTAGAAATGGCAATAAAGTTAAGAATCCCTGGCAAGCTCGGCCGAATTTCATTTGCCATACAAACGGAGTTTCGTATTCATTTTAAACCTAGGATTGTAACAATATTAGGTATGTAGGTCTGTTATTAGGTAATATGGCTCCAGTTTATACAACAAACGAAATACAGCAAAAACAAGTTTTGTATGAATTAATATCGCTTTATTTTTTTTACTATGACTAACTATCTGAAGCTACATAACCTAATTACAGACCTGGATATACCTTAAAGTTTCAGAGCACACTTTGTACTTAAATAGAATAATTAGCTAGTCGTTTTAAAATGAGAGCGTAACTACGTTTGTATGGAGAACCGAGCTTGCCGGGGACTAACTAAAACGTCGGTTAAGTTTTTTAATAATCCAATTATTTTTTTATTAGTAACGGTTCAATCGATGCGTTAAACTCTCGTACATAAAATAATTTGGCGGCTAATAGCAAAGTTAAGTTTAGAAATTAGTTTAAATGTTAGTCCGAAACTAAATATTTCACCGTAAACCGCATTACATTTTACCCAGATCAAACGTTTTAACTTAAGTGCGGTTTTATTCGTATGTGAAATAATTTACTTAGGTGCTTTCCCGCTTTTTGGCTTAAATAGTTTTAGCTAGATATAATTTTTCTGGTGACCAGGACATCTGATACAGCACTTAACTCATAAATAACAAAAACTAGAAAAAAAAAGTATTTTTACTCTTTAATGAGAAAAATGTGCTACCTAATTATTTACTTTTGAAGACATTACATACATGAATTTAAAACATATAAATTGTACTGAGATGACAGTTTTCACCAAACTCTACCAATCAGAAATAAATTATGCTATGCATACATTGGAATTTAAATGAAAGCTGATAATGAAATACTCTCATATATTATGCTTCTCATATTTTTCAATATAATAAATTGTCTTACAACCGTTCAATCTTCGATATAAAAATGTCACTCTAACGTTGGTATTCATTTATCTAAACGTATTGAATAACGCATTGATAAATGCGACGTGAGGGGTAGTCACGTAACGGTCCGAACGCGCGTCGGTACAATTTAACTGTCAATTTTCCATATGACACAGACACGTCCAACTTATAACACCCCTCTTTTTCCGTCGGGGGTTAAACAATGACAGTTGGATTGTTCTAACGTGCGTTCGGAACGTTACGTGTAATTACCCCCCCTCTGTAGGTCGATCACGTAACGCATTGTACGCGCGTCAGGTAGGTCTAAATGTCACTTTTTATATGGACAATTTACAGTTAATTTGTACCGACGCGCGTTGGGAGCGTTACGTGATTACCCCTCTGCAGACATACCAATGTATTTTTGCCCAAGCTGAAACTTAGAACTTCATTTGCTTCGCTCGCCCGTTCGTTTAATTATCAAAAACGTGCATTAAAACTGTTTTTTGAAAACGATCATCGTAATAAAGGTTTACTTATCAGAGATATCCAACACATTTCCATATTCAGGTACGCCATAACCGCTTCGGAGAACATGATCCGATAACCAAACATTTGGCCCGACTTAGGGTTGTGCCAAGCCAACCTAAAGCTCAAGGCAAATGACCCTGTCGACGTAGCCATATTTGCATATCATTTTGTACCGCGCTTAAAATTGATGAGATGGTACTGAGAAAAGAACCTAAACTGCACATTTTTTTGTGAAAGTGTGGGTACTTTGGTGCTGTTGTTTTCCGACTGACGCTCAGGAAACAGTTTTGGAAAATTAAAGGTAATATTACAAATTTAAAGTCCGAGCGAAGCGAACAAAGTTCTCCGTTTTAGCTTGGGCAAAAAAAACCGTATGTCCGTCTGTCTCCTGTTCTTCTCTACCTACAGGTCGCATTTTTCTACCGATTCTTGTGATTTTTTTGTGGGCAAGTTCTATAGTTATATAGTTTTCGGCTGTAAGACCACCATACCCAGAAAATATGAGTGGTATGTATTTTTTTATTATTATTAGCTTTCATTTAAATTGCAATGTATGCACGTTTTAAGCTATTTTAGATTGTATCGTCATCTTTGACGTTTGGTAACACAAACTGTACTGAGCAGTAGCTATCACCGCACTCTTCCAGTCTGAAATAGATTATTATTAGTAGTGAGTACCATCAAAAAAAAAATGATAGGTAGGTTTTAAGTTTTGATTACACATTGTTAATGATTAATGGTATTTGTTTCGTAAAAATACATTTTAAAACATCTATTATTGCAGTTTATACTAGCCACAAGAGTTCTATGTAAATAATGTTTTATTCCTTTTGAAGACGAAATACAAGAACAAAGCCAAACGAGGATCAAACGTTATTTTACAACCATTTTCAACGCTCAGTTAGAAACTCGCTACGTCTCTCAAAACAAGTATAACAGTATAACAGCCAGGATGCATTTCACAGATGAATATTGTTGTTTCATGTCACAGAATAGTAATGTCAGCAAAGCAGCTAGATATGGGAGCGTTTGTGTGCGTCGTAACAGGGAATGCAGACAATGATTTCACGATTATGTGTATATGAATGTTTGCATACGATACATATATTTGCATATATACGGCTGTTGACTACATAGATGATACAGATAAGTCAATTTTGTTTTAAAAATCGAGTGAAAGTAAAATGAAGCAGGTATACCTTCGTTTTAAATTGAAGTATACGATATTGCGTGCGCGTAATACAAATGCAAATTAATGTTCAACTTCCAAGGGAACAAAATTGGGATGACAGCATATCTGAAAGTCAGTGGAAAATCGATGACATAGAGTTTTATCTTCTCTTCTTCATCCCAGATAGCGACTACGGCTGATTTCAGCGATTTACAGTGTTTTAAAAGAGGGTACGTTTTTTTTTGTATCTCTTTAATTATTACTCTGGGCACATAAACCACGCAACCCGAAACGTCAATAGGGCTGCCCCAAATTAACTTGAGTCATTAAGCGAGCATGGGCCGTGCGTTTGTCACGGCCAATTACTCGCGAAAGGGTAGGCCGGATTGATAGCACACCTGTCGGGGCTCGTTTAATCAATGTTTCGATTCCGGTTTTATCGGCGTTTTATGCGTATACTATCTGTATATCAGTTCGGAAATAGTTAATGCATTACATTATTGAGTATGCATAAGTGTTATGGAATATTGTCGCGCAAATCGTTACCGTTCTGTTTCCGTCATGCGAGGTCGTTTCGACTCGAGTTTTATCGTCGTTTTATGCATTTACTATAATGTTTCGATTTGGGAAAAGGTACACCAAGT
This sequence comes from Epinotia brunnichana, assembly GCA_963854355.1. Classification (NCBI taxonomy): domain Eukaryota; kingdom Metazoa; phylum Arthropoda; class Insecta; order Lepidoptera; family Tortricidae; genus Epinotia; species Epinotia brunnichana. The sequence continues at coordinate 25,244,500 of OY977951.1, read as the reverse complement.
TATAGCGCTGCATTCCATAAGTATTAAATCAACTCAAAATAGATATTTATACGTGGACTTTTTATTTCCATTCAATTACAACCGAAAAGGGTATATTTAGGAACAAAATACGCAGTAAAAAGTAGATAAGAAAAAATCGGATTCTATTGATTACATCAAATACTATAATATTATAAATCTGTGTAAATTTTGGAGGACGAAAAATTATTGGTAGAAAATAAAATATTTCAGAAAAGAAATAATTTTGGATTTAGGGCCTTTATGTTTGCATTATTAATATATGTAATACTAGCTTTTACCCGCGACTTCGTTCGCGTTGAATACGTACAATCGACAACCCTAGGTATTAACTGACCATTTGTGAACCTTATTTAGCTTGCTAATTGGCGGTGATCCAGTTGACGGGTTATTATGGTATTGTGGTTAGAAAAAAAGGAGGGGTAACCTGTATTTGTATAGGCTTACACACGAATATAAAACCTACGAATAAAAATGCAAGAAGCAATCTTTAAGTATGTATTTGGGATACGGTTTCGTCTTTTAAACATAAGTACTTAAAGATTTTGTTAAATCATATTTACTGTGTTCTTCTATAATCCACTAAAATTAAAGGCAGCGATGATAAAATAAAAACAATGGGCCATGTGCGTGTCGAACCACGCACAACGAAGGGTTCCGTGCCTGTTAAAAAGGTCGTATCGTCACAGAAATCTTACGACACTTACGTCCTTTTCCGCAGGGAAGGCAGTTTTTCAGCAATATCTCGAAAACCTTTCAACCGATCTTGTTCAAAATACTTTTCGGTAAAAGAATTTAATAAGCGCTATGTCTATAATTTCTTTTAATTTTTATAAATTCACCGTTTGGAAATAAGAGGGGGGGGGACACAATTTTTATGACTTTCGGGGCGATTACCTCGGACTATATTCACTTAATCAAAAAAATTGCTAAGAAACCTTATACTTATTTTGAAAGGCCTATCGATTGATGTGCCACACGTGGACATACAATGTTTCGCCAGCCAAAGATTCGCCACGCCGCTTCATTGCTGCTGACGTATCGGCCCGCCCTAAACGTTTGCACCTCATCCCTGGGGTCGATATTTACATCACCAGCTTGCCTAACGTTGAAGACCGCCTGATCGTTGCCCTTGTTGATATATTTTCATATGTATTTGATAGCCTGCCTTAAACTACGAAATTTTACATTAATATGGCCATCGAACATTTTGATCAGAAGCGGAGAATATGGCACAATCCACCGGTTATCCAACATGAGGCTTTCTGCACCGCGAATTCTAGTAGTAACAGTGCGTCCTCCATCGTCAGGTGCTCTTCGCCGGTACAGTGGATACCCATTTTCACTCGTCTGCGTGTCCTTTAGTAACGCTCGGGGGTACTTCTTTGCACACTTCCCATCCTTCATGCACGAAGGTGACATATTTAGTGCACCGCATGGACCGTGGATCATGTTTTTGACGACAGTGTCTTGTAGTTTTTTGTCAACATTGACATCAGGAATTTCCGCACTAATTACTTCATCGATTTGACAGGGACGCAATTTCTCCTTTAGCCACAATAAAAGGTGTAGGTACATGGGGGTACTTTTGCCACTCTATAGTGCCTTCATCGGATGCTGAGCCTGGCCTTCAAGACGTCCAGGTAAGCCAATACGCAATCTACCCAAACTTTAACATTCATTCTGCAATATCACGGCGACCGCGCAAGGACTCGATTTTGATACAGTCCACTTAGAATCTGTCGCCTTTCGCAATAGTAATATACTTCATTTTCAGCACTGCGATTCTCTAAATATTTGACCTTTACTTAACAGGGGGACCAAATTCTGTACTTTAATTAAAAAAAAACCCATGCAATAAGGTCGTGCCTCTCAGTGGCTTTTTATCCAGGCATTAGTTCATTGATTGGTAATATCCGGCCTTGCCGTGTTGCATGTAAGCGTGATGAACAGATCCGGACGGCCGTAGCTCCGAACATACGCGAACGCAGCTTGCGTGTACTCGTGGAGGTATCTCGGGCTATTCACGACGGAGGAGGGCAGTATCACTATCTGCCTCACATCGTTGGCGTTAACTCGCGCGTCATTCCTTACAGCATCTTGTAAGTGAATGTAATTTTCTGCTCGCAACTTGCGTTGGTTTAGTGATATGAACCTAAGGCGTTCCCTTTCAAGCTTAACATACATATCGACTAAAAACTGGTGCAGAAGTTGCTTGCAGCGTAACAACAGATTGAACCCGTTGCTACGCACCATAAGGTTGTATGCATAGAAATCCATACAGGAAACGTTTTTGTTTGGTACTGTAGGTCGATCACGTTACGCATTGTACGAACGTCGGGTAGGTCTAAATGTCACTTTTTATATGGGAAATTGATAGTTGAATTGTACCGACGCGCATTCGGAACGTTACGTGATTACCCCTCTGGTTGCGTATTCTGTGGATTCACCTGAGGTATTTCAAAATTATACCCTTCCTGACCTTTCTGGAATATGACTGGACCCTGGAGTGCATCTAGGAACCTGTGAATGTCGGCGATGCGGCAGAGCCGGCCTTCGCGCGCGCGCAGCACGATGTCACTGCCGGCGGTGGGCTCCGAGCCGGCGACCACGGCCACCACTTCGCTGGTGGTGGGCGCGTTATAGCGCCGCTCGTGCTGTCCAAGGGGCACGCAGTCAGGGTGGATCACTACCATAAACGTTTCGTCAGTCATGTTCTTCAAAGCGCTTCTTAATTCATGTATAAGCACGTTATTGTCCTCCAGAACTCTTTGGATTGTTTGTAGTACTGGTCTCTGAACGCCTTGTACGATGGAGGACTGTCGATCAAGTTGCGCTTCCTCGTCACTTAAAAAGTAAACCTGCAAAAACTGTGGCTGTTCATTGGCTACAGGAAGGAAGTTGGGACCTAATTCATCTTCTAGCTTCCGCTTGCTCCGCAGTCTCAGAAGCTCGCTGGGAGGCCATAGTGGGCATGCTGTTGAAGTCGGTGTTGGTGCTGCTCCGAAGTTTCTTCAGCCCTCACATTTGCCTGCCGCTGTGCTTATTCTTCACGCCGCGCCTGAGATTGGCTCGGTGACTCAGCAGTTCGTTGAGAGGCCAGATAGTGGGCGTGCTGTTGAAATCGGTGCTGGCGCTGCTCCGACGTTTCTTCACCCCTCACACTTGCCTGCCGCTGAACATCTTCGTCGCACTGCGCCCGAGACTCGATGGGTGACTCAGCAGCTCGTTAATAGGCCAGATAGTGGGCGTGCTGTTGAAGTCATGAATGAAGTGAACAACTATTATGCGTGGTCGGTGGAGGATGGAGGTTACACTCATAGTATGTAACTCCAATCGTTCTCTATTGCACTTGCGTATTCGAGTGATAGAGAGGGAGATATACAAACTTTGAACTTCGACATAAATAGGTAGTTCGTTTGCACGGTTAGCACTGAGAATATAACAGCGAGCGAAAAAGGGTACCCGTCTCTTTCTAATTAGAGCAGTTAAAAAGTGACGACTACATAAGTCACGCACCATCACGTGCTAGCCATGCGTCGATAAATGATTGTCGGGAAGCTTTGTGAATACATCCTCGATACTTGTATATCTCCATCTCTACCGCTCTTATTTGAGCGACAGAAAAATATATACGCGAACCTCATTGCCGGTCTGTAAAAAGGCTTGAGTGCTGGCAGCTGACATTTCATTTAGAAACATTACATAAGAACTGCGCCTTTTTGTGTCAAAATAACACAAATCGATTATATTCTGCACGCGATTATATGTCTTAACATATGGGTCGTGTGTTCTAGAATAGCATAAATATTTCAATGGATACGCTTCTTTGTCTTTGAGATACAAAAACTTCGAAATGCCAAAATATACGTCAATGTGCATTATACTTGTAATTATTTCGTTTTAAGCCATAATGCTGCTTATTGATAGTAACTTAACACCTAAAATGGCGTAAATATCTGAATAAACTTCAAAATCATGAAATTAATATGAAATTAATACCCAAAATTTATATTCGGCGAAAATTAGCGCAACAATTCGAGATAAAATGTGTTAATTCGGGTTATACACTATCTCTTTACCTAGTTTCAGCAATATCCGTTCAGCCGTTTTTGCATGATCGAGTAACAAACATCCAGACATCCAAACATCCAAACATCCAAACTTTCACATTTATAATATTAGTAGGATTATACCTATACATGACTATTTACACATTTATTTAGGAAACCGGACAAACATCCAAGGCAAAATTGTGGAATCCAAAGTAATAGTGTACCTACTTAAAAAATGTCACCCGCAGGCAATGTCTGGCGACATTTTCACAGGCCAAAGGATATTAAAAACTGTACGGAAAATACCGTTAAGCGAAACGGATCAGCGAGGGCTCGGTTCCATCGGAAATATTCGTGGCCCGTAATCGATTTTCGCTCCATCGCCACCGGTTGTCAGTCAATAAGGCTCCTTTGCCATTCGATTCGATTTCCAACGGAATTTAATCGGGGAGTGGATTAAAAAGGATAATCGAACCGCGCGTGATTTTATTCAGGTTCATGAAGATAATCAAGTGGATATGTTACAGTGCACGGATTCTGAACGACAGCGGATACCTAGAATGAATGAGTCATCCAATGTGTAGATCATTTGTGGAATAAGTATTATCTTTTTTATTTCCTCGTAGCTAAGTTTTATATTCCCAGGACAAATCAAAATGACTCAGATTTCGTTAGAAAACAAATGTAAATAAAATATGCCTTATTACCTACTATTATTCATGCTTGCTTACCTACTACGAAAGTCTCCCTTTTTACAAGCTTTTATTTAGTTTCACCTGTCCCGTTGTCTCTCTGAAATCAAATCTTGCAAGTTAAATTTGATCCACTTCCCGGTTTCCGATTGAGCTGAAATGTACAGTTTGGATGACAATTCAATATTATGATACCATCGAGCTGATCTAATGATGGAGACAGAAGGTGGCCATGAGAATTCAGTATTTGACCGACGTAACCCCGTTTAATTTGGGCTCGTCAGAATCGTCTCAATGAGTAGTTGATGATTGTATGCAGAAAAGTACAGTCGGCAATAAAAGCTTGTACCAAAAATGACATTTTTGACAAAAACTTATACGGCTTGTTTACCTACGTCATAAAATGTTTCAGATTAGTAAGCGATATCACGGAAAATGACCTACTCTAAATTACTTCCTGGTCAACTACTCACCTTACTTACCACGTCATGAGGAGACCAGCGGACCACATGACCAGAAATTCTCGAGCTTGAGTCAGCGCCGAAGAAACGTGGGAGACCCCGACTCACATGGATAAAGACCGTGGATAACGACCTTAAGAGAAATGATATTGACCCAAAGACGACCCAGAACCGCCAGCTCTGGAGGAAAATTATTAGGAGAGCCGACCCCAATTAAAAATGGGAAGAAGGCCGGTAGAAGAAGAAGAAGGTTAACTACTTAGGTGAACGACTCGATGTCCAGGGTAGAAGGACAAGCGATCACGCGGTCGTTCTCCTACGCACTGGACGGACACAATCCACCATAATCCAGTGTTCCCGTGATGCTGAAGACCGTAACTAGTGGAGGAGCATCGCGGGGGCTGCTTTATCCATACATCATCATGAAACTGAGACCATTCTGTCAAGAGTGAACGACTGAAGAGAGGGATACATAACACAGATACGACTGCCCTATGTTGGCGCCTCAGAGCATAGAATACTAGAGAGAGGACAAGCCGCCGGCGGCCGTGTCGCAGCTGTATGCTCAATGGGCATACTCTGCCATACTGTGCACGCGTGCCGATCGCAGAGAATATTACGTTTTTTCCCAAAATGCCTGATATGATGCGCGTATGTATTGTCCAATAAGAGCGTAGGTATACAAGTGTGTGTTTTAGATGTGTGCGTGCTTTGTCTTGTCAATTACTTGGGAGTTGTGTGGGTTAATGAACTTGCGACATGCGTACTCAATACAAATCGGCCGGCATGTCCGATCTCCTTATATTCATACATCTGTAGTTGGCACATTGAATCGGTCAAATCAAAGCGGTCGCAAAATTTAGATCTAAGTAAACACAGATTGTATCCTTAGAGGCTAATATTTAATATAGGGCAAACCTTGGCTAATCGGTGACAGTTAGGTTTTTTGAGTTTTTTTTAGTTTATCTTTTCTTAATTTTGACGGATGCGTTCGGATACTTGCTGTAAGTTGAATGACAGTGCCGCCACCTACTGCAAATTATTATAAGCCGTAAAGATATCGAGTAACTCCCCTATTAGACCTTAAAGTAGCTACGAGTATCACCGAATAACTTCATATCACAGATTAGCCAAGGTTTGCCCTACCTAAGGCTAACTAATATACCTAAGTTAAAATTATACTAACATGTATATGGATGTACAAAAAAAATGTCTGAAATAAATAAATCTATTCTATTCTTATAACGTGTATTTCTTGTTAGACCGAACAACTTTAGCCCTAATGTTTCATTAGACCTTCAAAACAGTGACCTTTTTGGGTTTTCTTTGAATATCATCAAATAGAAGTCATTAGGTTAGGTTAGGTTTGTTTTGCCATAATCCTAATAAAGTTTATTATTTAAGAAAAAAATGCATTTGGTCTAGTGAAACATTAGGTCTGATGAAACAATAGGGCAAAATTTGTTAGGTCTAACAAGGGAGAACCATACATAGCAGGTTTTCAAGTTTTAGGAGCTTCTTGGCCTCTCATTCTCCTAGCGTGTTTCCGATTGTACCCGAAAAGAGCCCGGGGTCCACTTTGGCACCTAATCCCAAGATTTGGCGTTGGCACTAGTTTTACGAAAGCTAGTTCCATACGAACTTCCATTCCTGACTTTGTTGGGACTAGACCAGTTTCCTCGCGATCTACTTCACGGAAAAGCTACTGCTAAATATCAAATGATATTTCGTAGGTATCATAGTTCTTTTTTAAAGCCCAGTTAATCTTTATTTGCACACACTTACACATAAAGAGCGTATTGAAATGAAATGAAAATGAAAATAATTTAATCCAGAACAAGTCCATATTGGCGAGTACATTGGAATACACAAAATAAATTAGATGATACACGAATACATTAATACAAATTACAAATTATAAACTATAAAAATATATGGGCCGGGATTATTCAACGTCGCGGGTCACCCCGATCCCGCGACGACGGGCCTGTGGTATTCCCTCCAGCGTTCATGTAGAGGGCTGGCGTCCCATTCCCTCGCCGCCGAGAGCAGTGTGTTGGAGGATGCGTAGATTGCCTTCCTAGCGGTGGCGGTTCTCGCGCGCAGCAGCGCAGGCCAGCCCGGCGCGCGCCCCTCCGCGAACATCGCGCTCGCGCTGCACCAGCGTGGCAGCCGAAACAAGGCGCGCCACGCGTCATTATATTGCACGCGCATGTCTCGAGCGGCAGCGCATGTAAAATCTGACCACAATTCTACTGTGTACACACTGGTACAGAAGCTCAGAAATAGCTGCCTCTTCACGCCCTTGCTACATTTAGCGAATCTCCTGGCTAGCATATTCGCTCGCACTGCAATAGCTCGTCTTTGCCTCTGTATGTCAGCGTGATCTTTCATATTTGACAGTAGAATGTGGCCAAGATATTTGACCTCGTGCACTTGACGTAGCTGCACACCGTTAAGCAGCAGCGGAGGTACGTGTGTCGGCATGTTCGCAGCCGATTTGTCAGGATTGTACGACATATTGTGCTCACCCGCGTATCTCTCGCATTCTGCGAGTAACTGTCGCATAGCCGCCGCCGATGGAGCAAGCAGAACCATGTCGTCCGCATAGGACAAGTGGTTAGTCATAGTGCCGTTGATGGAGCAGCCGACTCTTGTTTGTGTCAGGGCCTGTGATAACCCGTCCATGTAGACATTGAACAGCGCCGGTGACATGCTGCCCCCCTGCCGGACACCACAATTCAAAAAGGCAGCTCCGGATACTTTATCTTTCCATCTCACTACGTTTCTCTGCTGAGAGTACCATTTCTCCAGTACCTTAATGATTGGGGTGGGTGTTTTCCGTGTGTGAAGTTTTTTCCAAAGGAGTTGGTGATCGACTCTGTCGAAGGCTTTGCTCAAGTCCAGGAAGCAGGCGTATACACACGTTTTTCTGGACCTATAGTAACCCACTATTTGCTTAAATGTATAGATGGCCGAGGTTGTTGAGACATTACTTTTAAACCCGAATTGGCTGTCGGCACTATACAAATAAGGTGCGGCGAGCTGATTAACACAGAAGTTGCACACATCGATACAATAGGTCAAAATGCGTTCCAGAATCAGGCCTCTTATCATAAAATGATTTCTCTGGAATAGACCCTAAGTATTATTATTAACTAACACTCATTTAGTCATAAATTAATTTTTTTTTACTAACAAATGTGTATGGACCTTGTCTGAAATAAAAATGAATTGAATTGAATAGGCTTGTTGCGTGGTGTTAAAATTGATAACGTCGTGTTGCTAAATGGATAGTAAACCATCAAATGATTGTAATAAAGTATATCATAATTATTCAAATCATAAAAAGTTATGAACCTTGAAAGTTTAGAAAAAAAAGTTATTTTATTTATTGTCCAAGAGTAAATTTAAAGGTACCTTTTTTGTATCATAACTATGGACCTAAACGCAGTATTTTGCGACCGAAACAGCAATTTACTTAATTTTCCATGCAACGGTTAGTCCAAATTGCACCATGTGACGTCATACTTCAAAGCCAATCAGTATGAAGCGTTTCGGCTGCTGTCAGCGAGGTCCGTCTTTAACTCGATATTTTGGGTAATAATGTCCTTTAAATGTAGTTGCTTCCATACAAACATTTGTTCATCTACAAAAACTGGCTCGAATGGCATCGTAAACAAAAAGGTCACAAGCCCATTGAAGCCAATTTAATCCCCATTGAACCAAGCACTCTCAAAATTAAACTGCAGAATAATCGCAGTATCATACACGTTGTATTATTTCCAGGCAAAACTGCTCTAACCTATTCATAGGATTACTTTGGCAAAGTTCGCGACTCGCTTACGAATTCCAGAGAACAGTCCCACCGCGACCGTAACACGGATACACCTGAATATCGGCGAGTGCTTTGGGCCCGCGGGTGCAACTGGAAGATGCAGTGTTGCATACATTTTATGACCAAGGTTCTATTATGTATTGAAAGTGGATTGGATTTAGTGGATTTTTTCGGGATTGAAAACTTGACCTAATGATTTTCGGGTTCTTCTTTGGAATAACTACAACTTAGTAAAGTTGAAAAACCTCGACATTTTCATTTTAAAGTTCAATATGTCAAAAACGGCTGAATCGATTTTGTTGAAACGTAGCTAAGAACCATCTTTATCATATCAGCTTTCGAATAAAAAAAGCCGCATCCAAATCGGTCCATTCGTTTAGGAGCTACGTTGCCACATACAGACACACACACATATAGACACACATACGCACAGACACACAGACACGTCAAACGTATAACACCCCTCTTTTTGCGTCGGGGGTTAAAAACTGCTCAGACCAATAATAATAAATAAATAATAAGAATAGTTTATTCAGTAGGTAATATAAATGTTGTACAGTCGCGGAATGAAAAGGTTGACCAGTTTTCAAATAAATTCATTTTCGTGTTGCAAGCACATGTTACCTTTTTAAACTGTGTAACAGACGAGAGCGCAATTGTATTGAAAATTATGGTCAACTGTTTGACAACAAAGTTAAAATTTTCTTAGACGAATTTTCCTTGACTATTAATAGTTGAACTAATAGTACATTATGATACAAGTGTGCTAAGGTGGTCATTACACACGAGTCAGTTTTTAAGCCTGAGCCGAAGGCGAAGGCTTAATGGAGACGAGAAGTGTAATGACCAATGCCCACGTGTTTCATACGACGTTTTTCAACACATTTGCGAGGAAAAAAAAATAAAATAAAAAATGAAAATGTTAAAAGATATGTAATGAAAAGGCACTAGTGCGATAATGTAATGTAAAAGTCACGGCATGGGTAATATTCTGCATTATTTTGCTAATATTTAAAAATATATGTAATGAAAAGGCACTAGTGCGATAATGTAATGTAAAAGGCACGGCATGGGTAATATTCTGCATTATCAGTGTAAATACGCTGTAATAAGACCTACTTTACGAGCAGGTGTGTTGAAAAACCTTTTTATTAGTTTGATCTTGCGATTACGTTGTGTCAAGTTTGATAAATCTAATGATTAAATCCTCTTCTCTTAAACTTATTAAAACTATAAATGTGAGTAACAGTTCCTGTCAATGTCATAGTTGCTATTTCTTTTACCTATTAGTTTTTTTTTTCTTTTTTTGACTCCTTTTCCGAAATTCAAAGATGTCAATTCTCATAGACTCGTAGTGAACGTATCTTTAGGCCATGTAGTAAAAAATGACATTCATTATGACGACATTCCGTCTGACTGACACTCGGTCGATAAAGTAGATACTGATAACTTATACTGAGCAAGCAAAAACTGATCTTAAGGTGGTCAACCTTTTCATTCCGCGACTGTACAATAACTGTGCTGATATCTCTTTTTAAGTATTCAAGATACTTGTATAAAGAAATAAAAAAAAAAAAAAATTGTTTAATTCAGACAACCACGGGTCCATACATGTTTAAATTATTATCTAGGTTTACCTACTTAATTACTAGTGTTAGTTATTTCAAAATAAAAGAACCAGGACACTCACGTGTACGAGGTGACTATAGAGTGTACTCTGGTCCAATGTATGACAAGCTGACTGTCCATCCTGTCAGCTATAACGGCCAGGACCTACCGCTCTTCCGCATGAGGTTACATACAAATTACCGTGCATTTTAGGTAAGGATAGATAAAGATAATAAAATAACGTACTAACTAGGTAAGATTAATAACTAAAGTGTAGCCGTAATACAGTATTACTAGTAATAATAATGCAACTATAAATAGTTGAACTAAAACCTTCTCGAATACCTCGACGTACCTTGCTTAGTGTAGTAGCAAACGCCAAGAGAAACGTTGGAAGACCGATGTTGCGTTTCAAGGATTGCGCTAAGCGAGACATGGCTGCTTTTTAAATTGACTACCGGACCTGGGCAAAGCTTGCCGAAGATAGAGAATGATGGCGCAAACGCGTTGTGGACGGCAGAGCGTTGTGCGATGGAACCTGGTTCGAGACACTGGCCAATAGAAGGTTGCGTAGACAACAAGCTGAAACTAGAGCCCCGGGCACGAATTTCGTCTGCCAGAAATGTGAAAGATCATGCCGGTCGCGTATTGGCCTCTACAATCACCAAAAACGATGTCTCCATGGCAATGTTTAAATCGTCTGGAATAGACGCAAAGGCCTGTGATGATGATGATAAATAGTAATATGGTTTTCGGAACAAATAGTACAGGTTTTAAACTATTTCTATTAATGTAATACTTAATATTACTTACAGTGGGATGGTTTTTATATGCTACGCTAACCAACAGGGCCAAGGGCAGAAGATAATACTTATCTAAAGCACACACGTTAATCATGCATAAATATATTTTTGATAGCGCTGGTTTACCAAGCATATCAGGTTTGACGCTAATGCAGAAAAGTACTCAAAAAAATGTTGGAACCCATACGACCGAACTGCGCCATACAGTAGGTAGCACACGATATCTTTTCAACAAAATGCGAGTACATTTTAGATACTAAAGAATACAGGATTGCGTATTGGTAGCATATTAATTCATAAAAGCACAAATGTATACATGTACAAATTCAGAGGCATTCCTTAAAGTCCATTGAAAAGCTCATTATCCTCCGTTGAGAATACATGTTGAATATATGATGTGATCCTCGTGGCTGGCACTGCAATCTTCTCGGAGACCCGCGCTCTGCCCAAGCCTTCCACGTAAGTGGTTCGCCATTTTAAAAATGCATGGCTGATGGCACTCCACGATAATTGGCTGGCTAGTTTAATATGCGGATGTTATTAGTAATTTTTTAGGTTGTATTTGCTCTTTTGAGCCTATCGGTGTTGCACTGCTGTTTGGCACCCAATTCACCGCTATCACTCAGTTCTCAATAATATATATTTATTTTCTTTTTCGTTTCTTTTTAGATTTATTTGTTAGATAATATATTTACTTAGTTTTAAGTTTGTTATTTTTCCATACCCTGTCAGGGTGCCATTTGATAATTTATTTCTTTACAATACAACTGTATATTATATGTAACATGGTTCACAATAAATAAATGAATATGAATATAAATATCATAGGTATGTGCACGTGTTAAACAGTGCGCAAAGAGGCTCGGTGATTGGCTGATGAAAAACAAAAAACCTGGTCGTAATGGGTTTAGCGGCAACTTGTGTCCAACTTGCGAAACACTCTTTGGGTGACTTTTAATGAGTCGTTAACCAAAACGTAACCCTAACGAGTATCTGGACACATTAGGAAGATCGACATCCATTATCGTGAATAAAACAGAAATTATCTCGAACCTAGAGAAAATATCGTTCGTAATAAAACTTATTCATCGAAATAAATCAGGAGCAGGCCACTGATTCTCACACTGCGGTGCAATATTATTTTATAATGCTCCCAATCTCGTAGTTTATAAGAGTGCTACGCAGACAAAAGTCTAACTTTTAAATTCATAATGATGAAATCGAAATAAATAAAAAATATCAAACAAGAAATATATTATGACGGTAAAACTATAAAAATGCACTTAACGTGGGATTTGACAACTTCCTTGGTTGCTAAATATGAAAGGAAAAGAAAACAAAGAGACGTCATAAAACTGACCGAAGTGTGCTGGAGTACCTTCTGATTTAGATTTAATTTTTTTATTTCATAATATACAATTACAACATAAATTAAAGCTAGATTGAATTTATATTATGATCGCCAAATACAATTGATATAAGTAAGATCGGGTTCGCCTGTTTGTTCTATTCTAGAACGTGTCAGTAATGGTTGGTTTTTAAGTACTTTTCGTCATTTCAAGTAAAACAAACTATACACATAACGTTAACAGTTACACTTAGGGGCAATGTTATATACTTAGACCCCTCATCACAAATTCAAAACCCATTCCTGTTCTAAAATTAGAAGATGGTTCCATGCATTTTGCATGCCCGGCAATGGCTATTCTGCGCTCGTGGCACCGTTTGACAAGTATGCGTATGTATGTATGGATATAACATCAAAGGGTTAGAAATTGAACTTTGACCCTTGTTGATTGTAACGGTAATGGTACGGTAGCCTAGTGGTTCAAACATGTGGCTGCCAAACGCTTGTAAGTTCGAATCATTAGCTATTAGGTGAAAGAAATCATTGTGAGGTAACTTGCATAGTTATCTGTGAATAAATTTAAAGATGTGTCTATGTAGGTTGTGCCCAGTAGAGCAAAGGCATGTATTGAGGCTGATGATGGTACTTGCTGACAATGTTTTTCTTACAGGTATTATTACTTCTTTTCTTATTAAGAGCTAGGCTCTTGTCGGTGTAGCTTAAAGTAGGCCCTTCATCTACTCCGATCCCACGCAATCTCTTTGATCTCACGATACGACCCAACATCAACTCTTGAGACGATCCGAGAGCTTCGCTCTCAGACTCAGTAGTATCTAAGGGCGGAATTACTATTTTAAATTGATAGATGTTAGCGTTGTGGGTTTCAGGTCCAAATATGAAGGGATTGAAGCTTTCATTCGTTATCATCCTGTTAATTATGTATGTAAATAAGTTAGATATAAATTGCGTTAGATGCTATTCTAGGCTAAAATCAAGACTACAATTAAAAGCGTAGAAAACTCGCGTTTCGTCCAAAATAATTGGTTTAAAACATGCTTCAGCATACTAATTCAGTATTGTTGGATTAGTGTATCATTTAATGTGTGCTAGATCTAGATTTATGGATTCATAAATTAGACTAGTTAGGTTAATTGCAGGAATGGATCGCTGGCCAGCAAGAAAACGCGTGGACGGACGCGCGGGCTGCAGGGATATTCTACCCGCGAAGTCGAGAAAAGTGATTATCGATCGGAGCGGACAGGCGATGGAGGCTCCCTGGAAAACGGGCCTTATACCCTTTAGTTAAGGTATATTTTCAGATGAGGAGTCGGATTAGTGGCGTGATCGTGTTAGTATTGGCTATAAATACCCCGGCGGGCCGAGGAGCGTTTCACTTTTCTATGGGACGTCGAAGCGAGATCACGCTGCAGAATACGAGGGCGGCCAGGCTAGGCTGACCTCTGGGCGCGTACTACTTCGAGGCGGAGCAAGGCTGGTCACCGCTGGGCTGCATTACGGCTGTTGCTGAGAGGAATTAGAGTTTGGTAAGGTCGCAAATGCCTTTGCGATCGTCTGGTGAGATTGAATATTTTATTTTAAAGTGTGACTAATCATAGTGAATTCTGGAATTTCTTAGGGAGTAATTATCTTGTGCGCACATTGTCTTGAATTGAGTGATTAATATTTAGGCAATATCTTTCTGCTCGTGAACTGATATGATCTTATATGATCACGTGTGTATTTTGAATATGTGGCGGTCTAATAGGTTTATCACCTAATAAATGCGCTTAAGACATCATCATATTAGAATTCCGTATACTCCCATGAAGTGAAGTGAACACGACTATTTATAGTACATGAATGTTCGCTAAGGAACGGTCCAATGGTAAATAATTCCTAATTGTATACCAGTATCTAGTGGTTAGTTGTAGGTACAAATGAGGGAAATCTTTATTAAAATATGTGCTAATATTATGTTGTAATTTATTTATGGCGGAGGAGCTGGCTTGTTACGAGCGTCGAGGGAGATCAGAAGGGCAGGAGCCCTGGGAACCAGAGAGGCGTTGGGTACGTGTCCCACTATTAAGAAATTAAAATCTGGTGAGTGACCTTTATAATCACTGTATTGAATGATTCTGAAACTTATTAATTTGTTTTTGGGCTATTATCTAACCATTTCAACGTTATCATACTTGAATTTGTGTATCGAAATCTAGTTCTACTGTATATAGTTTGGGGAATATGCTAGATAAAGTACGAGCGGTTTATGTATAGGTTATGAACGGATCTAGGTCATTGGTTAAATAACTGACGATATTACAGGAATGTTGTTTTGTTCTACATATATATTACTAGTTGATTTGTCACTGCGATATGATTGGGTTCCGTGCGCCCCCACGAGATAAAGTGATCAATTATTATACGACAACCTAGCTATAGCAATTGACTCGGTCCGTGGTACGCGTTACACTATGAGGATAGATTGTTAAGATGCGGATAAGCGACAAATATTACCACAAGTTCATATTAATATCCGGTGGTTAGTATAGGTGCTGATGGGTGGTTACTTTACTAGATTAACGCAACTGAATAAAGTAGTTATATACACTCGTGGCTGTGTGCTCGGTGTCGAGACAACCATATCCACAGGGCACATTGACGACCCTGGCCACACGAGAATTCTCCCGAAAGGGGCTTCTTAGTCAGCAGAGATGTGCCCGCACTAGAGCGCCAGTCATAGATGTGTAGACAGAGTGAGTGGCTGAGAGTCTTCAATCTTGCAAATTGAGGGACCTCACTGGTCGAGCTGCTGTCTTAGTTCTAACAACCCTCTTAACAAGGGTTACGGTTGTGTTGGTTTATGAAGTAATCAGATGTACTTATAGATATATTGTGTGGAATTCCTTGAATGAATGAATCTAGCGTAGTAAATTAGTTATGTACACCTGTGGCCGAGAGCTTAGCGTTGTGGACAACCATATCCAAAGAGCACATTGACGACCCTGACCAATACGAGAATTCGCCCGTTAAGGGGTTTCTTAGTCAGTAGAGATGATGATCGCGCTTAGGCCTCCGTCACGGATGTGTCAACGAAGGTAAGGTTGGTGAGACCTTTCAGTCTTGCAAACTGAAGAGTTTCGCTGGCCAAGCCGTCGTTTTGCTTTAACCGAAGCTTCTTACCGTGAAGCTAGCTATGTTGATTTTACAAGGGAATCCAACACTTTCGCTTTAGTAACGTCAATAATTAAGTAGGTATCTTCTTAGGTGGGGTCGTTATTATCGGGATCTCAACAAAAGTATCGCAGTGGGTTGGTAATTAATTATCATTCGTCAGTTCAACTGTGCATTGTCGTATATTTAACATTGTTCCGACTATAAAGTGCCTTTGAGTTGATTGGGTGAGATTGGTTGCTAAGACATTGTGTTACATCCATTGAGATATTTTGGGGGTGAATTGTATTATAAATAGCTTAGGAAAAGTCAGTACTAATTGGTATTAGATTTGATAGAAATAACGATAGGGTAGGCGGAATCAACAGGTGAGGTGGGATTACTAGCGAGTACGAGCAGCCGCGAGCGAGCGAGAGGCGAGCGCTACAGTTCGCTAACAACTCTAAGATTCATCGTTAGGGAGAATCGATATTATACTAGACATTGCGTCATTCATGTACCTGGAAGTAAAACATGTACTAATATTCTATTTCAATAGACTATCATCGCATCATCATCAATATTTTGACTTCATGATTATTTTCATTATTATATCATCGCATCATCATCAATATCTTGACTTATGATTATTTTCATTATTATATCATCGCATCATCATCAATATCTTGACTTACGATTGTTTTCGTTATTATATCATCGCATCATCATCAATATCTTGACTTCTTCATGATTATTTTCATTATTATATCATCGCATCATCATCAATAGAGATCCCATCATGGCCAACACAAGTTGACCACTATTGTATTGCGAGTCTGTTTAAAGGGCGTCACCTACCACATAGCGTAATTTATCACTTCCCACAACTTAGTATAATAAGGAATTTATGCCCACTTTAGCCTCCATAATTGTGCATCACTTAATGAGACTACTGAATTGTAAATTAATTCTAAGGAACTAGTATAATTGTCTTACTTAAGTTATAGGTTCTACTAAAATGGGGTTAATGTACAACTTCAATTAACGTGTAACTTTTTCCCTTTATAGAAATACAAACTTCATACTTCTCGAAAAGGGCCTGGGTCTATTCGCACAACGCAGAGCCTAACCACTAGACGAAATCACACGCCAAGCCACTTCACCAGCGCGAATCACGTATAGCTTAGGTCTAAATAGGTCTTCGAGGTTAGGTTCCAGAGATAATAAATTCTAGGTTAGATTACGGCATTGTAGGCCTGGAGTCGGACGGTTTTTTTATTTGACCGAATCTCTTTCCGTCCGGCAATATCCTAGGAGATGATTTGGTCTGTTAAGGTACTCAAGCTCGATTACTTTAACATAAATAACGAGAGATTCTGTAGCTGTAGGATAGATTTACCTAGACTAGAATAAAACCCAACCTTTCTAGTAGGATCGGCCGGAACTAACTCGGTTTTTCTATTCGCTTTGGTACGAGTTAGTATTTATAGGAACAAAGTGGATATCTAGTACAATCGAGTCTTGATTTTACTGGATTAATTAGTCAAAGGTTCTTTAGCTTCAAAACAAACAAAATTAATTTGATATTTCTATGGTAAATAAATGATTTATTTTCTCGCTTACTATCTGTTTAATTTTATTCAATAGCTTTTCCTTCAGGTAGGATTCAATTTTCAGACGACTAGAAGCTTCTCAGGAGCTTCAGCTTTCAGATAGGGGTTAATTTAAGTTCAGAATACAAAAACATAAAAAGCAAGCCATTTAAGAGGTTGAATCGTTACATTTTGGTAAGGCCGTGACCAGGATGAAAATAGGGTTTTAAATTCACTTTTTAGTATCCCGGGTTACTACAGAATAGAGTATTTTCGTTTTAAAAAAAAAAAAAAGAAAAAAAATTATAATAAAAGAAAAAAATATTTTTTTATTACGTGATTCGCTTGGTGAAAGGGCTAATTAAATTTATTTACAGATTTTTCTGTGTGTGGGTTATACAAATAACCCACATTTTGTTGCCGTGGAGTAGATAGAGAGATGGAGTTTGTATTTTTTAATGTTGTGTTGTGTATTATTTTCAGGACTTTCTTTCTTTTATTTTATTTCAAAGAGATTTTCACGCGCGATACGTATGTGAATTGTGTTGTGTATTATTTTCAGGACTTTCTTTCTTTTATTTAATTTCAAAGGGATTTTCACGCGCGGTACGTAGGTGAATTACTAATCAATAAGTTATATCACACTAAACTATGAAAAATATGCATAGAAATAATTTTGTTGTAGACGAAGGGCTAATATTATTTTGACAGAAATTCATTTGGGGGTACACATTTTTATTCCCGACTGTACTTTTCTACATATGTTTACCAACTGCTCATTGAGACGATTCTAACGAGCCCAAACTCGATGGGTTTGTGTCATTGTATCACGAAGTTCCTAGGCCCATCTTCCAACCCCAGCATCAGATTAGTTCCTTGTCATCATAACTTTAATTTATCATGCGATTTATACATATGTGCGAAATTTTAGGCCGAACGGAAGTCAGGAAGTGAATTAGACTCAAGTAAAAACGTAACAGTACCTAAACACTCTTTTCATCGGACAGTCGTGTCAAAGTAGTGCCTACGCGTAATTTGTATAAAAGGGGGGCAGGAATGTTATGCGGAATGGCCTTACAATCTGCCAATGCCATAGCACAATTAAGTAGGTTCCATATACATCAGGCGGTTGCGGTAGTAGTTATAATAAAGTTTAGGTATAATGCTTTTATTCCAAAATAAAATAAAAATAAAATAAAACGGATCTAGATAACCTCAAGATAGTATTTTGTTAAATTAGCATCTTATGTATTTAGCTACGATTATTTCATCCTTCATATTCAATTGTTGCATTTGAGTTCGCAAGAATAGTGTTGAGGTCATTGACATCTGTCCCGCGGTTGGGCAATTATTCGTTAAATAGTGGTTAGGAAAGTACCGGTGGATGATTATAGTACCAAGGACTTAGGAACATACTTAAGAACTCATCACATAATAGGGGTTAGAGTTATAGGTAACTTTCGTAAGCTAGGGGAGAAAAGTAGGTACGCGTTATACCTAGTTAGTTGACCTAGTCAAATTGAATCCAATTCTCGGCGTTTACGATAAATCGATCGCTACTAAGTATTGTCCGAAATCTTAAGTACCTATAACCTTGCGGATATTTTCTACGTAATCGTCTTTGTAAAGAAAGTAATTGTAAGAATAGATAAGTAGGTAATTCGCGCGAGTTATATTCATTAACCAGTTAAAATGATAGGAAACTGGAGCGGTTATCTGTTACAAGAAAATGCGCATTCGAATCGGATTAGTTCCGGCTAGAAATTCAAATACCTAAGATCAAAGGTACACTATAATGGACTTTGTTGTTAGGTCATTAAGGTCAAAAGGTAAGCTGTGTGTAGGTAATTAAATGGTTGTCATCGTGAGTCAGTGAACCGGTTGTATGTACGCGTGAGATTTCAATTTTTAATTACGTAGGTACATAAAACCACTTTGGCAGGGTTAAAATAGTGACAGGTTTGAAGATAAGCAACAAGTAAAGGGCACCTAAATACCTGCCTAGCTCCATAGAGGTACATTCCTGACATGGTAGGACTCACACATTTCCACATAAATACGCGGCCACTCTATCACATTCACTTTATAATGTGCACTAGTTCAATTATCACTACATTGATTTATGTTTGAATACACACTAAACCACAGTAAAACACTTTAAACTGATTAAATAATAGGCCTAAATATGCGAGAATTCGGCTCGTTGAAGCCCGCGCGCAAACTAAAAACAATTTTATACATCGAACTTAGGTTCGGGCAGCCATTTTGGAACCTAGCGACGTCGCGGCGCCAGTAATCATAAAGATTTTTGGCGGGAAATTGTTGTTTAATTTGATAATAAAGGAGTAATATTAATTAACTATATGTCGCGTTCACTAATAATTTAGTGGAATGGGTGAACAATTTTAGGATCATAGGATAAATATTTATGTAATGCATTAAGGTCGGTCTTAAATAAAGCGCGTCGCACGTAAAATATTTTGACACGGAAAATAATGTAGCCAGTTAGATGCGTTAATATTGATAGTAACTTTATGATAATGGCATAGTGTAAATTATTTCTAATAACTAGGTAATAATATAGTTGCTTTACTTTTAAGGTGGTTTTTCTCACGGGCCGGAATTGATATCGGCGAATTAAATATATAGAAATAGTATGCGACAAAATTAGCTTTGTGGAGGTTGCGGGCTAAGTATAAGCTAGTTAGAGCCTACATATTTTATATTGGTCAATTCTAATAGGTATGTTAAGTACCTTTAAGCGTCACGCGGGTTTACGTAGGTACAATGTAATGAAAAAGATAATAGATAGTTTGCGCCTTACAAAACTTAGCGAAATAAAGTTTTAGACCCATCACACACTGTAGGTATAGCGAATTTCATTGTAATCAGTAGCTTAATTAACGCTAACGTACTTACGAACGTTCGAATTAGAAAATAAGTAAGTAAGTAATAATAGATATATATATAGATATAAGATTAAGGCGCTATTGTATTAGGTCAACCTGTAAAAATAGTTGCTGTACTGAAATAAATAAATAAAAAAAAAAAAAAAAAAAAAAGGGTAACACGTGTTGGCAAGCGAATGAAATAAAACGAATTCATTGAATAAGGATATTCCGAAATCCGTCTGTCTGGTTTAGTTACTTCGTGAGTCATAATTATAGAGCGGGGTTTGTGAAGTTTCAGAGTAATTTAAATAATTAATTATAATTCCAGTCAAGTTAGGTTTTCATATATATATATGCAAAACCAAGCACGCGTGATCTACGGTACGACATTATTAGTTAGCGAATAACTTTGATACTCAGGTTCTGAGGCGAAAGACTTCGCTGATAGGGATTTCCGAATCTCACGGGAGATTCAGCTCTAAGAAAGGGGGGCAGAAGGCTTAGAATCGTAAGACAATGTGTGTAGGGCATGAAATTGATTAACCGCAACGCACTTAATTATTAATAAGGTAGTGTTAAAGTCATGGGTTCTATCAATAGGGTTGAATGCAATTTAAATGTAGGTAGGTATAGTAAGTAAATATAGTACGGATCAATTCATTGATAGTTACGTTGATAGTAAAATTTATTACTTACGTATTTTAAACAATGGTTTCAGAATTTGTCAAGTATAAGATGGATAGTTGTCCCAGTCTGATACCGAAAGATTAGAGCTTGTCAGACAAATACCATATATGTACCGGTTCACGTCAGGTTACGAAAGATATTCGCCATGTTTACATTATATGGTAACAGGGCAATTCGGAGAAATTATATTAGTAATACCAAGTCGTGCACGTGTTATTATTATTATGTACTTTAAGGCAGGAGTCGTATATATCGCATGGCACTTTAATTGGTTACCATATTATGTGATACTGGAGTATGTAAACTAACTGTTCCACCTCTCTAGTCATTGTTGAGGTAATGTGAATTTCGAAATAGGTCGTTAATTTCGCAAGTTATCTTAACGGCGCACTGGACGGGCGGTTTGTCCGGCGGGCTATGAATCGCGAGCGTCCGGGTTCGATCCCCGGTACGGAAAAATCTTTTTGTGTTTTTTTATTTTTGCTTTACTAACAATATTGTGGGCTACTACTTTTTAAACCTTTGGTTATTAAATTGAACGAATTTTACAATGTTTGGAGTAAGTTAAGGGTAATTGGGGATACTTATATATTTAGGCGTTTATAGTTTTAACATTATGCGATTTAGGTATTCATCAAATTGTGTATTTGTCTACGACATAGCGTCCGTCTATTTTTTTTCCATGAAGTACCTATGACAAAAATGACTTATCAGTTAATGTAAGAGGTTGTAATTAGGTATTATTTAAGGGTCTGCGGTATAATTTTACGGATTCATAAAATTATCATCGAGGCACTCGCGTAGGTTTATTGAACAGAACGTATGGTTGTTTATAAACGATATTCGTATTAGGGCATATTTCCAAGTTCGGTTACAAAACTAGCGCAAAATAGGTCAGATATTGGTCACGTAGGAAAATTAATCCGACCCGTGGCGGGGATATTTTGATACTAGCGACGAACGCAAGTGATATTTCTCTCATCCATGTAAGAAATAAGTAGTCGGCCGATGGATTAACTGTCGCATGAGTAAGATCGCGGTTGCTTTCCGTTCTTTCGTAACCGTTTAAAAGAGTTTAGTACCTTTACTGAATTCAGTGCTGGATTAAAATAGGCCTTATGGTTTAAAATGGGAAGATTTTAAAGGAAGAAGGTATAAATTACTTACGGTTGATTGACATGACACCCACTAGTTGAGTTCCCAGTAGCAGAATTCATGGTTTCACTAGCTTCACCTTAAAACTAACTAAGTATACATTCTAATGCACAACACTGAATAATGCTCGTATTATGATACGTTGGAAAAGGCCAAAATAGGAGGCAAAACACTCGTTGTTGCACTATACCAGTCAGGCGTAACTGGAGCAATTTATTCCTTCAAATAATAGCAATCTAGACACTAGTTATTAAATTATTTGATTAATTACGACGAATGTTGTTTACAAAATTTGTCTAGCGAGGCCGCGGGAATTTGACATTTGCTGATTTGGGTTAAGATCTGTGGTGAGGCTTTAATGTACGGCCAAGTGGCGTGTTTAAACGGTTGTTACGGTTTAGGAAAAATTAGGAGTTGTGAATATATAAAGCCTGAGCTTACTTAGAGGTGGTAATTTAATTCTAATGGGGTTTTGTCATGTGGAATACGGTGGCGGAATGAAGGGGTTAATTCGGTTTCGAGTCAAATCATTTACGCGTTACAAGAGCATCTTACATTTATAAACTGTGTATCAGGCAAGTGAGGTATTGGGAATTATGTTAAATTTTTTTTGACAAGAGAGTTCATATTTACTTAGACGGATTTTCCTTGCCTACTAACATTAAACTAGGACCTTTTATTAGATAGACCTTGCCAGTACGTTGTGTCTAGTTGATAAATCTAATGATTAATTTCCCTGCGCTTAAAGTTATTAAACTATAAATGTGATTAACAGGTCCTACCAATGTCAGAATTCGCGTCGATTTATAAGGGGCCTTTTGTAATTGGGGTTAGCATTGTGATTATAAAATACTCTGATACTACATTATATCCAAATGAGAAATCCTAGTAAGTGTTTGTATTCATACCAAAATTTGTAGACATCCCATTGAAATTGAGTCGCGCATTATGTTGGGTGTACATTATCGTTTGTAGGGC
Source organism: Epinotia brunnichana (assembly GCA_963854355.1). Lineage (NCBI taxonomy): Eukaryota > Metazoa > Arthropoda > Insecta > Lepidoptera > Tortricidae > Epinotia > Epinotia brunnichana. Next base: position 25,221,224 of record OY977951.1, on the reverse strand, counting down.
CATTATCGCTTGTATCGCGGGAGGGTTAGCGTAGTCGGTTGTCTTTAATCCATTCGGTATGATAGCTTTTGCGAGGGTACTACCACAATTTTATTTAGCATTTTAGACGATAAATATCAAAAAAATAATGATAAGTAGAATAAGAAAAGTTATAGTCTGTGTTAAGAATAGTTACGCGATCCACTCACCGCTGGTTCAAATCGCGCGAATGAAACCGTAAGTACTTCGCGTTGTTCTTCTTCACACTAGATATAAAAAAAAGGGGAAATTTAGTACTTTATGCTTGATTCCGTGCTTAAAACTAGAATAGAATAGGCAACTTGTAAGTTTGTAAATAAGATATTATGTGGTCGAGATCGTAAGGCGTATCTATAGTGTGCGCTCACGGGAGGTCGTGCGTCGATAAGGTTAACCGACTTTCAAAAAGGGGAGGGCTCTCAGATGGGTTGTATTTTACTTCTTTAAATCAGGTTGGACGTTAATTAAAGGCGCCTATATAGGTTGTTCAACAACAAATTAGGTACTTGTTATAAAATATTAACAAAATGGTTGGTTGTAGTATGGGAATTTAGGTATTTTTAATGCGTAACATTTATCGTCAGAAATATTTCTAAGTCAATAAATTGTCCAATATGTAGTTCACGATAGATTATACCGGTAGCTATTAAGGTAGATTCGAGATCGCTGCGTTGGGCGTGGCAAAATTAGCACTGACCCCTGGTCTTATATTGATATTGAGAGGTTAGAGATCAGGTTATACTGGCTGTAAGAAATAAATCGATTTGAGTCGAGTCGTTCTGCATTGGCGAATATCAAGGTTGGCGCAATGACCGCGGGATTGTCTCGCTATCAGCTGGGCTGTTATTCTGGGCGTACTAGGGAAGCACCTCACCTCACCTCACCTTTCACCACTAGCGAAAGTAGATCTATACCCGCAGCGCTGAGTCATCGTTACCATCGTCATCATATTAGCCGGTAGACAGCTACTGTTAGACAGGACTCCCCCAAAGAGTACTAGCGGTTATATCCCAATATTTAGTTGTTACGAATTGCGGAGTCTAGAGATATTTGTACGTGACCTTTTAGGATGACGTAAAATAAGTTACAGGATAACGGGACAGGAATGACTGATAAATTAAGTACTAGATGGTATAAATTTATAATTCTTTTTTTTTGAGTTGGCGGGAAATTTTAATTTTGTTCTTGTCATCCCTTCCTTTCGGAGAAAGTAGGTATACGGCGGATTGACGTCTCATAGGTATAAAGGGGGAATCAGATAACCTGTTGTCGTGCGTGTCAAATTTTAGATACTTAAGTTGAAATTTTAGATCGCGGCTCATCTTGGTTTTAAGGGATTCCTGACGGGTATCATTTTCAAGTTATACGGGAATACAGGTTCTAGATTTAAGATAAGTTTGGAATCCAGGATGGCTGATAAAATTTTTGAAAGAAAAAATCGGCGCGAGTATCATTTTCGAGTTATGCACGGATGCAGATTTCGAATTTTGGGGCTAAATTTGGAGTTCAATAGGGCAGGGTCGGCTTTGGAGAAGAAGAGGTCGCGGCTACCGTATTCGATTAGCTTGTGATTGTATATTTTGAATTACGATACAGATGTGGGGTAAAGGCGACGGTGTTATGACAGCGTGACGGCAGTTGCAGTTGCGGGAGCGGAATTTCAAGCATCGATTGAATACTAATTATTGAAACTTACAGGTATCTTATGAGAACGAAGAGATGGAGTTCATAATAAAGGGAAGGATATGGGGCCGTGATCGTCTAGTGGTTAGGACCTTACGCAGTTATAATTATTCCGGCTTAAATTTATCTCAAGCATGGAATATGGTTATATATTTTGTCCACATGTTATGCGCTAGGTAGTTGCATAAACAACGTTAAATATTTACATGAAATAATCCATTTATTACAGGTATATCTTAAGATGTATGATGCGTTTGTCAATACAATATTGACATCAGGCGTTAAATTTATGTGGGTCCTAATAGGGCGTGGGTGTAATCTTCATTTAGTAACCGGCGAATCTTACGTTTGCACAATATATGGTATTGGCGTAAGACTAATTTTAAACTTATGAATTATGTATTGCAATTTATCTGGTATTTACTACATAAATTATAGTATTACGAAAATTTGAGATCCAACTATAAAATTATTTAAGTTGTGAGAATGGGGGGCAGCTATTTAATTAATGACTGATAGGTAAATGGTAAATGGGATATGGCTTAAAATTTTGATATTTACGGGTTACTCTAGGAGGGTTAATTAAGTTTGACTTACTGTCTTTTATAATCTTCAAACATATGAAGGGCAGGTTAGTTGGCTGTGTGCGAATAGGGCTGTGCGGATCAATTAAAGCAGTAAAATTTTGTTTTGCAAAATAAGTAAAGTAGTAATATTATATTATCACTTTGTTCTACTTTTCATATCATAATTTTCTCGTCTTATAAAGTAAATGTAAATTCTCATAGCATATAACTTGGGAAGAACATTATATATCATTAATGTGGTTGTACTGTCGGATTCCGTTTAGTTGGTCTAAGTCGTGTTTAGGGCAAGGGGATTAATTAGGTTGGGAGGGTATATGTGTGTGTTCGTTGAGTTAAGAGATGTATGAGTCCACGTGAGAGGTAGTGCTGAAAGTGTGATTGTATGATAACAATGGGCTTTTACCGACTGGTCGGAGTTCGCAGTGCAACCTAGGTTTGTTGGTACTGATTGATCTCTCCAAACCATTTTACACCGGTGTTTCCGCAGTTATAGTTTGGTTAGGTTAAAGTCATAAAATGACAAGGTCCTTGTGTGACTAACTGTGGCGACACTATACTCTACAGAAGCTAAGCTGAAAGGCTAAGCTAGTCTTATCTTCGTCCTACACATCTCTTCGTGGCAAGGATACTTCCGACACCATATTCTTCGGGATGATTTGTCAACGAACATTCATTCTGAAACTTAAGTAATAATATTTTAACTTCCTTTACTGGGAATTTATCAGGAATTTCCTATTATATGTTAAGTAATTTGCAATGTCAAGATTACAATCTTGCAAGGGTTCAATGAACATGGTTTGTTGAAATTAAATTTAGTAAGGCTGTTATTCTTACACGATGGTGAAGTGTTGCATTTTGTATTTGAGTAATGCAAACGTATTTTATAGTAGTTACGACATTTCTACAGTAAAGCTGGGTGGGGCTTGGACGCATGTAGTCGGATTCTCTATAGGATGTCAAGGCACTTCCTAGAGACCCCACGGGGTTGATGAATGTTACTGTGTGCGACTGGGTCACGTTCGGTATAGAGATAGAGTATCATCGCGAACGACGATTAAAGTTAAAGTTTGTTTGATGTTTTGTCAGTATTATCACTATCGTTAATGGTTTGATGGTGCTGTCAGGACATTGAAGGGATTAATGCAAAATTAACCCAGTAGTCTATGAACAGTTTGCCTCTAGTGTGGAATACAGTCTGAAGTCGGATATCCTAGTCAAGAAGAAACATTCTCCACTGGGTTTGCTTGGTGGTTATCTGTGTACTCAGTGTTCTGCTGTTCGCATGGGGAGTTATTGTAATAACATAAACCGAGATATGTGGTCGAACCTGGATCCTTGGTAGCCAGAAGGTATCTGAGGGTTCGGGGTGTTAGTGCAACATCGTGGTCATTAGGATCTATTGGGCTCACAACCTAGTACTTTGTGCGAATGGGAGTATTCTGGGGAAGTTTTCTAGCGGCGCCGACCGAGATATGTGGTCTAACTTGAGTTTGTAGTGGCCAGGGGGCATCTGTGGGCTCAAGGTGAAGCTAGAAGATAATTATATTGTGTCATCGGCCGAGATATGTGGCCTAACTCGTACTGACGGAAGCCAGAAGGCAACTGGAGGTGCAAGGTGATGCAGTATAGGGGTTTGTATTGCCAGCCGAGATATGTGGCTAAACTTGAGTTTGTGGTGGCCAGGGGGCATCTGTGGACTCAAGGTGGTACCGTAGGGATGGGTATGTGTGTCATCAGCCGAGATATGTGGCTAAACTTGTGCTGACGGAAGCCAGAAGGTGACTGGAGGCACAAGGTGATACAGGGGCTATTCTTCAACGTCCATCACCAAGCAAACGTAGTGGTTAAACATTCACACGCCTAAAATACACTTGTTGGAGAGATCGATATATCAACGAATTGAAACTTCCCGAGTTATGGGGTTGGCAATTTTTGCAAAATTATAATCATAGATTATTGGTCGGAATTAATTGGGAGATTTATGTAAATAGACACAGCTAACAAATCTAGCCTTCAGTTAGAGTAATATTATATTTAAATTTGGTATAAAGACAGTAGGTTAACGGAATTATCTACTCAAAGTTATTTAAAAATTCACCATTAATAGGTCGCAATTCCTTGTTTATTGCTTAGGTATGTTTAAGATTGTGATAATGCTTCGCTCAAAATCGTAGATTTCTCGCTGTGCATGATCATGGGGCAGATTGAGACGATCCGAGAGCTTCGCTCTCAGACTCAGTAGTATCTAAGGGCGGAATTACTCTTTTAAATTGATAGATGTTAGCGTTGTGGGTTTCAGGTCCAAATATGAAGGGATTGAAGCTTTCATTCGTTATCATCCTGTTAATTATGTATGTAAATAAGTTAGATATAAATTGCGTTAGATGCTATTCTAGGCTAAAATCAAGACTACAATTAAAAGCGTAGAAAACTCGCGTTTCGTCCAAAATAATTGGTTTAAAACATGCTTCAGCATACTAATTCAGTATTGTTGGATTAGTGTATCATTTAATGTGTGCTAGATCTAGATTTATGGATTCATAAATTAGACTAGTTAGGTTAATTGCAGGAATGGATCGCTGGCCAGCAAGAAAACGCGTGGACGGACGCGCGGGCTGCAGGGATATTCTACCCGCGAAGTCGAGAAAAGTGATTATCGATCGGAGCGGACAGGCGATGGAGGCTCCCTGGAAAACGGGCCTTATACCCTTTAGTTAAGGTATATTTTCAGATGAGGAGTCGGATTAGTGGCGTGATCGTGTTAGTATTGGCTATAAATACCCCGGCGGGCCGAGGAGCGTTTCACTTTTCTATGGGACGTCGAAGCGAGATCACGCTGCAGAATACGAGGGCGGCCAGGCTAGGCTGACCTCTGGGCGCGTACTACTTCGAGGCGGAGCAAGGCTGGTCACCGCTGGGCTGCATTACGGCTGTTGCTGAGAGGAATTAGAGTTTGGTAAGGTCGCAAATGCCTTTGCGATCGTCTGGTGAGATTGAATATTTTATTTTAAAGTGTGACTAATCATAGTGAATTCTGGAATTTCTTAGGGAGTAATTATCTTGTGCGCACATTGTCTTGAATTGAGTGATTAATATTTAGGCAATATCTTTCTGCTCGTGAACTGATATGATCTTATATGATCACGTGTGTATTTTGAATATGTGGCGGTCTAATAGGTTTATCACCTAATAAATGCGCTTAAGACATCATCATATTAGAATTCCGTATACTCCCATGAAGTGAAGTGAACACGACTATTTATAGTACATGAATGTTCGCTAAGGAACGGTCCAATGGTAAATAATTCCTAATTGTATACCAGTATCTAGTGGTTAGTTGTAGGTACAAATGAGGGAAATCTTTATTAAAATATGTGCTAATATTATGTTGTAATTTATTTATGGCGGAGGAGCTGGCTTGTTACGAGCGTCGAGGGAGATCAGAAGGGCAGGAGCCCTGGGAACCAGAGAGGCGTTGGGTACGTGTCCCACTATTAAGAAATTAAAATCTGGTGAGTGACCTTTATAATCACTGTATTGAATGATTCTGAAACTTATTAATTTGTTTTTGGGCTATTATCTAACCATTTCAACGTTATCATACTTGAATTTGTGTATCGAAATCTAGTTCTACTGTATATAGTTTGGGGAATATGCTAGATAAAGTACGAGCGGTTTATGTATAGGTTATGAACGGATCTAGGTCATTGGTTAAATAACTGACGATATTACAGGAATGTTGTTTTGTTCTACATATATATTACTAGTTGATTTGTCACTGCGATATGATTGGGTTCCGTGCGCCCCCACGAGATAAAGTGATCAATTATTATACGACAACCTAGCTATAGCAATTGACTCGGTCCGTGGTACGCGTTACACTATGAGGATAGATTGTTAAGATGCGGATAAGCGACAAATATTACCACAAGTTCATATTAATATCCGGTGGTTAGTATAGGTGCTGATGGGTGGTTACTTTACTAGATTAACGCAACTGAATAAAGTAGTTATATACACTCGTGGCTGTGTGCTCGGTGTCGAGACAACCATATCCACAGGGCACATTGACGACCCTGGCCACACGAGAATTCTCCCGAAAGGGGCTTCTTAGTCAGCAGAGATGTGCCCGCACTAGAGCGCCAGTCATAGATGTGTAGACAGAGTGAGTGGCTGAGAGTCTTCAATCTTGCAAATTGAGGGACCTCACTGGTCGAGCTGCTGTCTTAGTTCTAACAACCCTCTTAACAAGGGTTACGGTTGTGTTGGTTTATGAAGTAATCAGATGTACTTATAGATATATTGTGTGGAATTCCTTGAATGAATGAATCTAGCGTAGTAAATTAGTTATGTACACCTGTGGCCGAGAGCTTAGCGTTGTGGACAACCATATCCAAAGAGCACATTGACGACCCTGACCAATACGAGAATTCGCCCGTTAAGGGGTTTCTTAGTCAGTAGAGATGATGATCGCGCTTAGGCCTCCGTCACGGATGTGTCAACGAAGGTAAGGTTGGTGAGACCTTTCAGTCTTGCAAACTGAAGAGTTTCGCTGGCCAAGCCGTCGTTTTGCTTTAACCGAAGCTTCTTACCGTGAAGCTAGCTATGTTGATTTTACAAGGGAATCCAACACTTTCGCTTTAGTAACGTCAATAATTAAGTAGGTATCTTCTTAGGTGGGGTCGTTATTATCGGGATCTCAACAAAAGTATCGCAGTGGGTTGGTAATTAATTATCATTCGTCAGTTCAACTGTGCATTGTCGTATATTTAACATTGTTCCGACTATAAAGTGCCTTTGAGTTGATTGGGTGAGATTGGTTGCTAAGACATTGTGTTACATCCATTGAGATATTTTGGGGGTGAATTGTATTATAAATAGCTTAGGAAAAGTCAGTACTAATTGGTATTAGATTTGATAGAAATAACGATAGGGTAGGCGGAATCAACAGGTGAGGTGGGATTACTAGCGAGTACGAGCAGCCGCGAGCGAGCGAGAGGCGAGCGCTACAGTTCGCTAACAACTCTAAGATTCATCGTTAGGGAGAATCGATATTATACTAGACATTGCGTCATTCATGTACCTGGAAGTAAAACATGTACTAATATTCTATTTCAATAGACTATCATCGCATCATCATCAATATTTTGACTTCATGATTATTTTCATTATTATATCATCGCATCATCATCAATATCTTGACTTATGATTATTTTCATTATTATATCATCGCATCATCATCAATATCTTGACTTACGATTGTTTTCGTTATTATATCATCGCATCATCATCAATATCTTGACTTCTTCATGATTATTTTCATTATTATATCATCGCATCATCATCAATAGAGATCCCATCATGGCCAACACAAGTTGACCACTATTGTATTGCGAGTCTGTTTAAAGGGCGTCACCTACCACATAGCGTAATTTATCACTTCCCACAACTTAGTATAATAAGGAATTTATGCCCACTTTAGCCTCCATAATTGTGCATCACTTAATGAGACTACTGAATTGTAAATTAATTCTAAGGAACTAGTATAATTGTCTTACTTAAGTTATAGGTTCTACTAAAATGGGGTTAATGTACAACTTCAATTAACGTGTAACTTTTTCCCTTTATAGAAATACAAACTTCATACTTCTCGAAAAGGGCCTGGGTCTATTCGCACAACGCAGAGCCTAACCACTAGACGAAATCACACGCCAAGCCACTTCACCAGCGCGAATCACGTATAGCTTAGGTCTAAATAGGTCTTCGAGGTTAGGTTCCAGAGATAATAAATTCTAGGTTAGATTACGGCATTGTAGGCCTGGAGTCGGACGGTTTTTTATTTGACCGAATCTCTTTCCGTCCGGCAATATCCTAGGAGATGATTTGGTCTGTTAAGGTACTCAAGCTCGATTACTTTAACATAAATAACGAGAGATTCTGTAGCTGTAGGATAGATTTACCTAGACTAGAATAAAACCCAACCTTTCTAGTAGGATCGGCCGGAACTAACTCGGTTTTTCTATTCGCTTTGGTACGAGTTAGTATTTATAGGAACAAAGTGGATATCTAGTACAATCGAGTCTTGATTTTACTGGATTAATTAGTCAAAGGTTCTTTAGCTTCAAAACAAACAAAATTAATTTGATATTTCTATGGTAAATAAATGATTTATTTTCTCGCTTACTATCTGTTTAATTTTATTCAATAGCTTTTCCTTCAGGTAGGATTCAATTTTCAGACGACTAGAAGCTTCTCAGGAGCTTCAGCTTTCAGATAGGGGTTAATTTAAGTTCAGAATACAAAAACATAAAAAGCAAGCCATTTAAGAGGTTGAATCGTTACACTCTCTTTTTGAGTTGCTCCATGTAGTCTAATCTAAGTCTTCCTTTTCCTTGCCTCTCATCTATCTTTCCTTCAATTATGTTAAAGTACGAAGTTGTCATGTCGTATGAGGTGCCCTATCATCTTCCATCTTCTATTTTCTAATTCGTCACTAAATAATGTAAATCTATTATAAATTAATCTCTATTATTTTGATTTTTTTTAACACATGCCATTTATTTGTCATATATAAGACTAATCAATAAATATGAATTACAACAAGTACATATTAAACAGCATCGTAATAAATTGTTTTTTCATCGGTCCCTTTGATGAACAATTCTCTAGCTAGAAGATGCCTAGCCCCATCTTCGCATTCTATTTATTTTATTAATATCCTAAAGTTTTTGCATACATGTTGCAAGTTATAACAACAGTTTATTGAGTCAGAGGCTCAATTGTAATTAATAATTACCCACCACTTAAATTGAAATGGGACGATAAACACATATATATACGCGCTCACTTCTGCTCACTTTAATGCGAGGTAGATCCAGGCGAATTTTTGTGGAATTATCGCTTCTTCTTTTTATAAAACTATATGTACATCCACTCGATTAAAATTTTAACAAACAAATTCGTCTGCGTTTCATTGTTTTTCTAGGATATCAATGGAAAATATTGTACTAGTTTTAATTATTCCGATCATTATATAAGTGCTTTTCAAAAGAACGACACTAGTGTTAACAATACTACATAGTTCCCTTGAAATCACATGACGATAACGTACAATTTTTCTAATCTTAATAATAATAATAGGGTATAAGATTATGTAGCCGTGTAAAGATTAGCCCCCTTAAATATTCATACAACTTAAAATGCCTCTATCTAGTCGGTCCTTAAGTTCTGTCACAAATGTTTTGCCGCATAGTAAATGATACCAAAAATGTTTTTATTTAATGCTATATATGGTTTGATAGCTCATTAAATACTGATAAATTAAAAACGATTATTGGATTTAAATGCTTAACGCCATATTACACAAATGCTAGTTTCTTCAGAGATTTTGCACTTTTTTAGCCAATCAAAAACACGGACGCGATTCACTGTATTTTTTCCCATGATTCTTAAAACCTTACAAATTTACGTGAGATTTCAGTCAGAACCCCTCCTTCAACTCTCCCTCCTCCATTTAGAAGCATAAGATAAGTAAGTCTGGGTAAAACTAATTTTCATATTCACATTTTACGTAGTGTACTTATTGCCCACAAGATCAAATTTACGAGTTTTCTTGAAAACGTAAAAAGTACGTAAAGTTCTCGATGGGAGCAATTGGAATTGAAAGCTAACAGAAAATCAAATGCTAGTTGCTAAGCATGGTCTAAAATCGAGGTTTCAGAATAAATAAAAAAAAACCTTGTCGCTCATCTGGAACGCTGTTTTTTTTTGTAATTTGTTGTAAGTGTTATTTCTGTCAGATGCGGCGTGTTTTGGGTTCACGATTAACTCAAGTTACAAGGTTGTTTTGTCATATTGCGAAAATTGTTCAAAATGTATTGTATCGCAATTTGATTCGTATAAAATAAGCTTTTTAATCATGTATTATACGAATATGAAAAAGTTTATTGCTGAGTTTTATCTATCAAAAACCTGGTGACAGAACTTAAGGACCGACTAGGTACTAAATAAAATGTGCTTTGTTCCTTTCTTACGAACACAAATGTCAATGTCAAATTTGAAGGCCATTTTATAGGTAGTTAAAAAAGGCTCGTAGAACGTTTATGAAAACGGCCGTAGGCCTTTTAAATATTTTGGATTCAACTAGCGAAACTAACTAACCTGGCCCCGTAGCATGGATGGCCTTTATCACGCGATAAGTGACAAGATAACAGCGTCGTCTCGTTCTATCGAACGGGACACATGATAGAGCATCCGTCCCTGGCTGACTAGCCAGGGACGGATGCTCTATCATGTCATTTATCGCGTAATAAGGCCATCCATGCTACGGGGCCTGTATTACTTATATACAGTACGCCGCTCAACATATGAGCCATGTGGAATTTCCACAAATCCTAAACGAATTTATTTCATACCTACGAGTATAACATATTGTTTATTTCGAAATGGAGGCCTTTGAAGGACAGGACGAGAGTTGTCGATTCAACATTGACACTTACTGAACATCAAAAGCGTCATTAAACTACATACATAATTGCAATGACATTCTCCTACGATGTAAATCGGGCGTAATCCCTCAAAGGCAACGCACGTGCGACGAAGCGATTGCCTCAGCTAACAAGGGGTAGCCGATCCAGTAATTACAGCTTTGAACCGGAAAATATCTGATTAATTTTTATCGTGTTAATGGTATAATAAGGTAAACATAAAAGCTGAATATCGCAAAGCAGGATATAGACTGGTTTTATGGATCCGAAACCTCAGCAGGTTGGTTGGCTTTAGCAGGAGGGCTTATTATCCGGCCTTTTGACGTGCCAATAGCGACGACAATCTAGAGTGAAAGAATAAAGTAATAACATTGTTAGAGCTAACAATAGTAACAATAGCAAATGGTGACCTGGGAGGCATTTACTTTTATAGGTTTAGTTATATTTCGTTCTATTATTATGAGGTAATCTGGAAAAGATCGCTCTTCACCGATAAGACCGCCTATTGTCTATACTTCTACCTACGTGTTTTTATATTGTCTCTATTTGTAACTGCTTTGCTTGTGTGAGGCGTGCATTAAAGAGTATTTGTAATGTATTGTTTTGTATGTTACAGTATATACTCGTAACTTAGAGTATTTAATTTTAAAATTTTTTTTTTATTTTTAACTTATCTAACGCTAAAGAATATTAACTAAATACAAAAACTTAAACTAAATAAGATTAAAAACAAAAGAATGTAAAAAACCTATTTTATAACTAAAATAACGGGTCTCCCCGCGGCATGGTGCCGAAGATGCTGGCAGCATTTCCCCGCTGTATCGCAATACTAATGCGTTGAGCGAGGAAGCTGCCAGCTCTTCGATCCCCGGTGGTGTCGGCTAATTTTTTAGAAAGTTCTTTGTAAAGATTGAGGGCGCTGGGACCCCACGGACCAAGGGTCTCGACGCCGAACGGAACAAAGCAGTATTTGGAGCCGAGACCCCTATATTTGTTAGTTTTTGCCTTTTCCGCGGCCTCTGCAGCCGCACCGGCTCTGGAGGACGTTCCGTGGAGATGGGAAGGGGCCACTGTGTCGATGCAGGTGGCGTCCCACACCAACACCTGACCCATCTTCCACGGAATTAACGACATTCCATCCGGTCTCTTGCCATCGTCTCTGAGAATGCCGGGTGGCTCTAACAGGGCCGGCACGTTGACGCTGGCAAGAGAGCGGCGTAGAATGTCGTTGAGTGCGGCGTGTCTGGAAAAGCAGCCCGCACTCTTTTGGCACGAAAGACCGTGATGTCCCAGCTCGTCGACCTCACTGCCGCAGGGACACGTGTGTGGAGCACATACCCGGACTCCAAGCCGCAGACAGGTAGCCACACGCAGGGTGTGGGGTTCTATAAAGGTGCCGGTATGCACCGACGGGAATGCGTGTAACCAGGAGCCGGCTTCTCTGGTCCCCACAGCCTTAGTTGTTTTTGTTTTTATCTAACAAAATTAGTATCACTTTTTCTGGTTTTTAAATCGGATTATAGTGGTAAAACATATATTTGTGTCTGCTCTATACGTGTTCCCGATTTGCCGATATGTCTTATTACACAAGATCAGAAATAAAAAAAACCGGCCAAGTGCGAGTCGGACTTGCGCACGAAGGATTCCGTACCATTATCTATAAAAACGGCCAAATAATCACGTTTGTTGTATGGGAGCCCCCCTTAAAAAATATTTTATTTTGTTTTTAGTATTTGTTGTTATAGCGGCAACAGAAATACATAATCAGTGAAAATGTCAACTCTCTAGCTATCACGGTTCTTGAGATACAGTCTGGTGACAGACAGACAGACAGACAGACGGACGGACGGACGGACGGACGGACGGACGGACGGACGGACGGACGGACAGTGAAGTCTTAGTAATAGGGTCCCGTTTTACTCTTTGAGTACGGAACCCTAAAAAATGTTTTCATGTCGATTTCATCAAATCTTCATCGGCATCATTATCTCACATTATTATTACTATTATTATTTTTATTTTTTTAATCATCTAACTACAAAATTGTATTTAAAACAAAAGCCCTGCAAAACTGTTGTATGCACATACATATCTCCAAAATAATGCCTAAATGTCAAAATGAGACATTTAATCAGCCGAGCCGAGACACCACCCATACGTCTCGCGGCCAGCGCTCATCCGTCGTGTCATTACTCACTTAACTGGCGCTAGTTTTTCACAGGAAACTCGCGAATTTCGATAAACGGGAGGCGGATGTTGAAAATGGGGCTACGAAATAAGCGGATGCGGGTTTTTTTACCCAACTGCCGAAGGAGAGGAGGGTTATGTTGTTCTCTGTGTCTGTGTATGTCTTATTCTTTGTCACGCCCTGTAGCCTAAACCGTTTGACGGATTTCGACATATGAGGTGTCGTTGGATTCCTCATACTCGTGGGAGTGACATAAGCTACAATATATGCAATTAGGGTGTTTCACATTTGTATGTCATTTTTTTATATATGATGGTTTTTCAGACTTCGCTCATTTTCTTATTCTATGTGTTGTTAATAGTATATTTGCCAAATTTCAAGACAATCAGACCACGTTTAGGGGTCGCACACTTTGATCAGTTATAAAAAAAAGTCACAAAAATGTTATGTCGGATATGTTTACTTTAAAATAGCACAATACACTATTCATATGTTAATTTTAAATCAAACGAGATGGAATCATAAATCAGTACAATATGTATACCTAACAAAAAATTTACCACTTAATTAGCCTCATAAGCTGCTACTACATCTTTAGTTCTCTTGGTGACGCATTTTCTATGATGCTCGACGACTCTTAACAAGAATTGTTTCTGATGTTCGTCCTTGACTGAGTTATTGAACTGTTTTATTAAAGCTATGCCCCTTTCCGCGGTGTCATTTACTACCTTTAGACTATCGACAAAGTCTCTGAGCGTAGTGCTACTATATTCATTTTCATCTGTAACGCCGAGTAATTCAAAGAAATACTTAGTTTTAGAAGTGACAAAGTCACTAAGCGATTTTTCTTCAAATTTAATGTTTTTTCCATCCAACCTTTTCATTTCCTTTTTCTTTTCCGGTTTGTTTAAATTTGATATCATTTTTTGTTTTTCTTCTTCTGTCACTCGTTCGTCGAAAAAAGCTAATCCCACGTTCATTTCAGACAGGTACCAAAGGTGTATCTTAGCCGCCGCGAGGGCACTCTTTTTGACATTTTTATCGGGATAACAGTTCAACAGCTGCAGCAAATCCAAATCATTTTTGGGAGCCCATCGACTTACCACTGCTTCATGCCAAAATTTTACATATATCAGAGATACAAAATGTCCCACTTGTTTCATGCCATTCAGTTCCTTTTTAGTAATACCGGGAACATTTAAAAGTTGTCGGGTAAACAAGACAATTTTAAGGGCATATATGGCTTTCGCCATCCACCTTGCTTGATGAAGAGCTCCTGGTGTTCTGAATGGAAAATCATTTTGAGACCAACCCCCGAGGTATAATAGTGACAGTTGCAAAAACTCTTTATAGTCTTCTCTTGGATACGTCTCATTATTTAAGATTATTTTTAGATACTCAATCATTTTTATATATAAATATACTCGAATGTTAAAACAACAACACAATTAAATCACTTTCTACCCTCCACTTCAAATAATAACATGACACATTTGCTACCCGCCACCATACAGATATGAAATTACTTAACTCAAAACTGATCAAAGTGTGCGACCTTTAAAAGTTAATCGATTTTTCTGATTTTTGGCATACGATCTCTCTATATGACCTAAAACAAGAATTCAAGCGAAGGCAAAGGAAAATCGAAAATTCGGAAAAATGAAACACCCTAATATGCATAAAAGCAGTTGGGTTTTTTGAAAAATCTTTTTATTTCACTTGTTTCCTTTCAGGGTGGGTAGAAACAAATATGGTTTGGGACTACCTCTCTGGGAAGCCTATGCCACCCAGGGGGCTTAGCAGATGTCGTACAGTGTGCTTTGCAGGCGTCGATAGTACGAGAATGGCCAACTGGGTTTACCCTTGTTTTACCAACAAACGTTGCAATATTTTTACAGAAACAGTTAACCTTTCAGGATGTTTATAAAACAAACTTAGGTTTGTTTTATAAAAACCCTGAAATGTTCAGCCAGGTTAGCCTAACCTAATGGGCTCTACACATTAATTACCTTTTAGCTATACCTAAGTTGACAGTTTCTGGGGTAAAAAGCGATGAAATGAAAATTCGGCGAATCAATGCATTTGGTAAAACGTTTGTCGGTAAAATAAGGTAATCTCGGCCAATTGTACTGTCTAGGCAATAGAGTATAGTATAGTAGAGTAGAGTAATCTATCCAATATGAATAAATGAGTATGAATATGAGTATAGAGCAAGTTTGGCCTAGCTAGCCATATCAGAGCTCATAATACATAATTTGTTAGGGTTGCCATCGTCAAAATTGATAAATGATGAGGAAGGCTAGATATACCTAGTCGGTCCTTAAGTTCTGTCACCAGGTTTTTGATAGATAAAACTCAGCAATAAACTTTTTCATATTCGTATAATACATGATTATAAAGCTTATTTTATACGAATCAAATTGCAATACAATACATTTTGAACAATTTTCGCAATATGACAAAACAACCTTGTAACTTGAGTTAATCGTGAACCCAAAACACGCCGCATCTGACAGAAATACCACTTACAACAAATAAAAAAAAAATCAGTGTTCCAGATGACCAACAAGGTTTTTTTTCTTTATTCTGAAACCTTGATTTTAAACCATGCTTAGCAACTAGCATTTGATTTTCTGTTAGCTTTCAATTCCAATTGCTCCCATCGAGAACTTTACGTACTTTTTACGTTTTCAAGAAAACTCGTAAATTTGATCTTGTGGGCAACAAGTACACTACGTAAAATGTGAATATGAAAATTAGTTTTACCCAGACTTACTTATGCTTCCAAATGGAGGAGGGAGAGTTGAAGGAGGGGTTCTGACTGAAATCTCACGTAAGTTTGTAAGGTTTTAAGAATCATGGGAAAAAATACAGTGAATCACGTCCGTGTTTTTGATTGGCTAAAAAAGTGCAAAATCTCTGAAGAAACTAGCATTTGTGTAATATGGCGTTAAGCATTTAAATCTAATAATCGTTTTAATTTATCAGTATTTAATGAGCAATCAAACCATATATAGCATTAAATAAAAAACATTCTTGGTATCATTTACTATGCGGCAAAACATTTGTGACAGAACTTAAGGACCGACTAGGTAATGATACTAGAAATGCTAACTTAATTATTTTCTTTCGCTAACTCATCTAATTGTGATACGGAGTCTGTAATCGCTTTCCTCCGGGCCCGTAACTAAGCTAACACGGCATTGCTATTCGAGAGCACGCGCTTCGAAGAAAGCTTTCGGTTGGCTCTCAAATGTGAACAGAATACGGATCCCGTGGTATTGTTTCCTATAAAAGTATTTCTGGGCTTAATAGTTTTAAAGTGTTCCGCCATTTTGAGATTGGGATTAAGAAATCTTCTTCG
Source organism: Epinotia brunnichana (assembly GCA_963854355.1). NCBI lineage: Eukaryota > Metazoa > Arthropoda > Insecta > Lepidoptera > Tortricidae > Epinotia > Epinotia brunnichana. Next base: position 25,204,898 of record OY977951.1, on the reverse strand, counting down.
TCTTATTCTGTATCTATTTATCTATTCAATCCGTAACTTCCCACTGCTCAGTAAATAGGTACCTCTTATTTATCACATATACGAGTACTGTTTACTTAACTTTAAATATATAAATGACTTCTACTAAGTAGAAACCTGGGGTCAATTCATGCTAACATTATGCAAATATTCTGAAGGGGCATCAAAAAACAAGAAGTCATTAAAAACTTGATCAAAAAAACCAAGGGCACTCTTGAAAGGACAAGGTATTCCGAATTATTTTCTTGAGCATATTATTCATCCATTAAACAGATGGGTGAAGGTCGGGCCCGTATCTTAGGCTGTATCAATTTTTGAATATATTAAAACGTAATATTATACTTTTTAGAGCTCCTGAAGATGCGTTGTGTTGACAGGGATATTTATCTCCAGCTGACATAACGAATTCACAAATCAATGGAGGGTTGGCAACGCGCTGAGGTCATTGCTGACACGTAGGTCAGTAATGTCCTCAGCGCGTTTTTAAGTTTTCTAAAGAGAGACGGATATTGCGAGAAAAATCGAGAGAGCTCGCGCGCCGTCTTGTGAAAGCCGTGCTGAAGTCGCAATGCTGTGTTTGCTTGCCACTAATCTCAGCAGGTCATTTGGTGGGCTTGTTTTCCGTCATCGTATTAAAAGTATCTTACAAATATTTGTTTAAAATAATCTATAATTTTATAGAACGGATTATCCGATACAATCCAGCGTGGAACAACACTAGGCTTCAATTAAATTTGCATACTTTTAATCCGCGCCATGCCACCAATTTAGTTTAGGATTAGAGCGCACGGCAGTGAAATCCGGTCTCCTATTACAGTGAAGGTAATAAAGTAGTGTGTGTACGGTGCGGCAGGTGCAGTTAACAGCAGTTACTTTTGCAATACTGTGTTAATAATATATGATCATATCTTCATTATCAATTATGCAAAGCAGTGTATATGCTTAAACAAGAACAATTAAACACAGGGGATAATCTTACACAATTCGAACTTGTCCCATAGTAAGCTCAATAGGCTTGTGTTATGGGTACCAGACGATGACGATATATATATATTGAATACCTATTCTTAAATATTTTAATATAATATAGAAAACATCCAAGGTTCTATTCATCAAGGTAATATTTGCCTTTACCGGAATTCAAACCTTCAGCTACGTAAGTATGTATTTAGTCAGCCATACAGTAATCAAAGCAACATATGGATTGTTAAAAAAATATAGAATATCTTGATAAAATACTAATACTAAAAAAATTGGCTAATTAGGTATTTGGATTATTACAAACAACAAAAAGATTTGTTTTATAACATATAGTGATAGTGACTACACCCTCCCGTGGGCTCACGCCATGATGTAAACATCTTTTTGTTCAATCATATGTTTCTACCTACTTTCGATAGACGTGTAGGTACCCATACATTTTGCATTTCTGTGATATAAGGAGTGCATTAGCAGCCTAGACCAAGTTAAATGTAACTATATTAAAAAAAAAACATATAAGTGAAGATGTAACTAAATAACTTCTTTTGAGAAATAAATAAATGTTCTTAAACCTACTCAAAGTTCTGAATTTTCCATTTAGTTACGGAATCTGCGATAAAACTAGAGATGCGCCCCCAAATATGTCTAGTGCTTCACAACTTGACACAAAACTATTAATCTCTTCTACATGCCTTGAATCCGTCGTTCAGCCTTTAAATATAGACTCTAAACACAAGCGCTAAGGTACATTTTTAAAGAAAACCAAGCCAGATACCGTTTTGTGAAATACTTTGGTATGTGCACTTTTGCCGCTTCCATTACACGAACTTACATAGAATAGTAATGCATGCACTTGCGATATCTTATTCAGAGGCATTCGATGGTTGTTTATTACTTGTTTCGGAACGTTTGACTTGGTGTGGAATAACCACTATAAAGCTGGATGTATATATATATATCCAGCTAGGTATATACTTAGGTGCCGGCGGTTCCGCGCCCTGCCATTACCGCTCGGCCACGACTTTGGTCTTAAGCGACCTGCGACCAGCGTTTTATCTGTTCATTGCGCGGTCGAGACGCGGAACGCACTGTGGTTAGTTGGGATCACGCGCAATGAACAGATAAAACGCAGGTCGCAGGTCGCTTAAGACCAAAGTCGTGGCCGAACGGGTTAGTCTCGTGCCAAATAGATGGAAGTAATATTTAGGGTTTACCCTTGTTTTACCGACAAACGTGTAATCGATAGTATGTTTCGCAGAATTTTCGTTTCATCGAAAACCATTTTTTTCAAAAAAAGTAATCTTTTCAGGATTTTTAAAACAAACCTAACCTAACTTAATGGGTTCCACAGAATGACCTTTTTTAGCTGTTCCTAAAAAGTTAACCACCTCTGAGTTTTTTTTTCGATGAAATGAAAATTCGGCGAATCAATGCATACTGAATACGTTTACCGGTAAAATAAGGGACTCCGAATATTTAGACTAGGTACATTCACGGGCGCGCCACGTAGCCTGACACTGACTAGCACGCCATAAGTGTAAGGCCTGAGTGGACGCTCGAGTCGGGCGTGCGGGGGAGCGGGGCGTGCGGCGTGCATGTTAAACAAATGAAACTTATACTGGTGTCCTGAGTAGACGCTGCACAAAGCGAATGCACGCTCGCCCGCCCCACTGCACGCCCCGCTGAACGCTCCGCTCCGAGCGTCCACTCAGACCTTAGACATAGTCCGCGACTATATGCGTCCAAGTGGATGAATTTTGACATTCACATTCCATTCGGATGGCGTGTTTGCGCGTCACGCTTCATTAGGACATCCAACGGGCCGCGCCAACTGTATTTAATTAATACAGTTTTCACATTCATGGGCCGAATTTGGCGCTGCGGTGCTGCGCCATTCGGTTTGATAAAGCTGTCATAAATGGACGGCTTTACAATGTTTGAATTTCATCATTATGTTAGCTTATTTGGCTTACTGTGAAATTACTAGCATAAGACAGTCTTTATTAGATCTCATAGTTGGTAGCTCATTTATTATCTTGAGATGCTAACTTCATTAAGACTTGATCAGGACTTTAATATGAAGATCAAAACAATGTAGGTACTCACTTCCCTTTGCGTTGGAAAGTCAGGTGGCAGTTTGTTTTCGTAAAACTAGTGTCTTCGCCAAATCTTGAGATTGGTGCCTAAGTGGTCCAAGGCTTCTTAGGGTAACAACCAGAAAAAACGCTAAGAGGATGATCATGATAATATGATCTTGATCATCTAAACCTATTCATAATTCATTTCCAAACACAGGGTCTCCGAGCTAACGTGTTACAAGAACGAACGTGGTAAGTCAGCATAGTTTTAGTTCTTATTGGCATTCGGTCCTTGGCAACTTGGCAAACTTCGGACAACTTCCAATGTAAATTAACTTCCGAACCTGAACACTAACTTAATGAAATGTCTCCGAATTAAAAATCTAATTTCGTAGCCCCTGCGCCGTCTCAAAGACAAGTTGAAAGGTATTAAGATCTTGTATTTAATTTCTTATCTATTATTTACTAAAATTCCTTTTGGCGTTTGGCGGACACTTGATGAAATCTGAAATTGGCTTTGAACAGTTTTAGGCGAATTTGGTTTGGTTTTAGGCGAATTTTAGGCGAATTATTGGTTATTGAGTTGAACTAAAACAATTTGTATGTGAGGACACGTTATGTATTTACGATGCAATGTAGCTCAAATGATCGGGGCACAGTAATAAAGATGATGGCTTAGAACCTAGAAGAATCGACCTCTCAGAAGACCCAATTGGCCTAAAATATGAAAGAATGGTTTTATCTTGTAGCATTTGTAGCCAATATCTTCTTTGGGTTGAATGTAAGAAATAAGTAATAATACGTATTGTATCTCAAGTAGAAAGAAACTTATCGTTTATATTGGCAAACGCATAAATTGTGGCTGCTGCCAAAAAACTTTTTACTGCGTTCTCACATAAAACATGAAGTTGTGTAAATCTGTACTTACGTATTTATTTTAAATATGTTTCGTTAACATTTGGGGTTTCTAAATACATAAAGTAACTACGTGTAACTCAATGAATTCAATTTTAATGTTTGTTATTGCTTTCAATACGAAAAACTCAAGTCATTATGATAATATTCTTTGATTTATATAAACAAGCTTTAGTAACCAACTAACCAATAGTAGAGACATTAGGTATATCATTGCCTTAATTACTCTTCGGGAGCTTAGTGTTTTTAAAGTCATATTTTTTATATAAAACATGAAAAAAAGGAACCAAAAATTTCGAACAAAATGCACTTATTAAAAAACCTAACTATAATGAAATCAGTGTATTACTGTAGTAATCTCGAAATCTCATGCATATCTGACTTACAAATTAAATTCATATTTTAATTAAAATGGGATTTAACGTAAGGTTTAACTGTTCATTAATTTACGGTTTACCTTCACACCGGATCATTGACTACAAATTAAATCTACAATGCAGAAACTTATAGTAGTAGAAAAACGATGCATATTTATTTATTGTCTAAGAGTAAATTTAAAAGCTAAGTACCAATAGAATCCTTACGATTTTGTAGAAACAAAATTGATCAACAACTATGGAGCAGTATTTCGTGACCGAAACAGCAATTTACTTGATTTTCCATACAACGATTAGTACAAAAAGTAAACTGTGACGTCATACTTTTATCACAGTATAGTATTGCTTTTATGTCAATTAGTATGAAGTGTTTCGGCTGCCACCAGTGAGGCCTGTTTTTGACTCAAATTTTTGGGTATTTATGTTCTTTAATTGTAGTTGAACTTAGAATAATAACGCATAGAAGGATAGTTTCATACGGCCGACGCGCCAAGCGTGAGGCATAAAATGGATTCATGTAGTTGTGATCAATTCGTATTCACACGCGCCAATACGCACACAAACGCACCAATTTCGTTCCACCGATCTGCGTACTGGGCCATTTATGGCCGAGTTTTAGTGGCCTCACCGTTGCTCGTAAACTGCGTTTCTAGGCGTTATTATTCTAAGGGTTCGAATGGCAATGAAATAAATCTCAGGTCACAAGCCTAATATGAAAATAATTGTCAATTCAGTGTGTTTTCATTTTCCGATTCTCGCCAGTAAATCTCAACTAAAAAAGCATAATCAACCAATCTACTCGATTTAGTACGCGCCAGAAAAGCAATCACCGTATTCGCGACATTCAAAAAACACAAAAACGACTTACACGTAACACTATCAATGACACGAAGATAACCTGAACCGTTGTAACAGTCCACACGAAAATGAACTGAATTTAATGGCGATAAGGCCTATTATTGTTCCAACGCGGAGATTTTCCGTTTCCAGTTTCAACGTAGCTTAGAGGAAGGATCATTTGTTAAAGGTCGACGTGCTCTTGTTTGTATTAAATCGTCGGTAAACACGAAACGGATTGGACCTTGATTCGGGGTTTTCCAATTTTCCAGATATTATTTTCATCGGACACGGGTTATTTGTTCGCGGGAGTAATCTTGGGGCCAATCTGGTACTTAAATTTCGCATTTGAATTACTAAAGCGCGCGTGTAAGGCTTGCCCCACCACGTACAGGCTGATTTTGAAATTCTTTGGCCCTACCACAGACGTCTGTGTGTCGTGTCGGCGGACGAATTCTGCTGCGGAATTTATGCTCCTGTCTGAGATAGGACCAAGGATTTTGTATAAAGAAGCGGCATTCGGCAGCAGTGTTCGGTGCCGGAATCTGATACATGTAGCAAGTGAGGGCGTCACACAGAGGGAGCGTAGTCACACTTATCAAGGAAAACATATTGTTGGATTAGTATATAAAATGGTAACTATGCAAATGGGATTAAATAGACTATAATTTAAATGTCAACCGTAGCAAAACCTGGAATGTTTTTAACAAATATTATATTTAAATGAAACTTCAAAAGTATAATAAAATTGTTTGCTAATTTAATTGATCCAAAGATTGGTATTAGATATTTTGGTGTCATTAATTAGTAGTTCATTTCTATTCATCAATAATTGTAATAAATTGAAGCCTCATAACCTATGTTTGTTATTGTATCATGTTAAACTCTAAGGAAGAGCGGTGTCTCTTGCGACAGGCATCTTGATTGCCTAAAAAGAGGCACCAGCCTGCATATCTGTAAAGTTTTTAAGATTTCGAATAAATCATTTTTCATTTTCATTTTTCATTTCATTTTTCATTCAATCACTGATAAGTGCGTTGTCACGAGACATAGAGGGCACTTGCTTGGCTTTACGGTTCTAACCCAATTTCAAACCTCTGGTAATATAAGTACTTAAAAAGGCGCTATTGGTGACTTACGCCTTTTCTATCTTGCTGTAGCGCCAATTTGAACGAATGAACCAGGATGAACTTAGTTGAAAAGGCACAAGAAGTCACTAGCGCCTTTTTATTTTGTTTCGCTTGCAGATGTGTCATGTCATTATGCGAAGTTGAAAATGCGCTTGTGGCTGCGCCTTTCTAATGTTGAGGTAATGTTAAAGTCCAAAGCTGAGACTTACTTAAAAAGACGCATGTGACTACTTGCGTCTTTCCCACTTTTTTATAAAACAGCAGATCATAAGTCGCGTCTTTTATTTCATGGAAATGTTGAAAAAGTGACAAAACAGATGGGCGCATATACGCACTTACGTCCATACATTTAAGATCTTCAATGTTTTTCGGACAAACGACTTTTCAATTTAGTTTAAGGTAGTTTAAGTGAGAAAATGCGTGTAAAAGTGCCCTTTTTTCTTATGGTAACTCTGTTTCTAGGCTTCTTAGGATAAAATAAAAAATATTGCCAGACGCGCCTTTTTTTGCTGTATTGTATATATAACTCAATTTTGACAAAAATGTGACATGCGCCCTTCTTCGTAACGGGGGCAGTATAATACTGGCGACTCGCCCCAGCTTTGCACGGGTATTTATTATACATATAAACTTTCCTCTTGAATAACTCTATCCATTAAAAAAACCGCATTAAAATCCGTTGTGTAATTTTAAAGATCTAAGCATACATAGGGACAGACAGCGGAAAGCGACTTTGTTTTATACTATGTAGTGATTTGGATATAGAAAATTCACACATTCAATAAAAAAATTGCAGATCACACACGTTCTTCAAGTTATTTCATTAAAAAATATTTCAATTCCAACTCGCCCACATACCGAACGCTATCCAAAGTTTCCGCACGCATCGAAGTTGCGCAGCGTTTATTTATCAATGCAACTCCGATATCGGCGTTCAATTCAGTCGAACGGCTTAGTTAAACGAGTTTCGTCCAAGCCTGCCACTAGTTATGAAGTTAACTACAGTTAAGCTGCCTTATTCTAGAAAGACGCACGCGTCGACATGTTCATACTGATAGGCTATCTAGCGGAAAAACGCGCGCGAGACCTACCCGTCTTTTTATAAGTTACATAATTTGAAATAATCTTGCTTGCGAGATAAGTAGTTCGTACGCGGTTTTGTGCTAGCCGAGCTGATATTGTAAAGACTTTGTGAGTGCGTAGCTTTCTGAGCTGGTATGTATATTTAATCTCTCATTTCATCCCTTCAGAAAATGTCTTTCTCCGGATCTTACACTGTATCGACAACTTGCAGGTATATTCATCACAATTCGTTCAAATATTCATAGATAACACGCAGAGAGATATAATACCACCCACCAAATATATTATTGTCTTCGTAAGTTTGTCTGCAAGGGATAATCTTCGGAAATAATAATTACTATATTGAAAATTCATTCACTAATATACAAAATGATTTCGGGGTCGTGGAGCAAGAAAACCAAAAGCGAATAAGATGGTAAGATTGAACCACTTTTCCTAAGAAACCGACCAAGAAATCGGAAGAAAAATCAGCTGTTTCATACATTAACTCTCAAGTAACTCATAGTTAACTCACAGTTAACTGTTAATTGGCTTTTATTTTTTTGCGATTTCGTGGGTGGTCCCATGGGAAAAGTTTTGCAGTATGACAATCTTATTCGCTTTTGGTCTTCTTGCTCCACGACCCCGAAATCATCCTGTATTTATCTACGCATTTTCTAGATGGACATCCATACTTCCATACTAATATTATAAATTCTGAAGTGTGTCTGTCTGTGATTAGATTGAGATGAAATTTGGTATGGAGATAGGTTGAATCCCGGGGCCCAAAGAATAGTTTTTCTCATTTAGAGTCGCCGGCAGAAATATAAATAAATGCAGACAATCCTTTTTTCAGTATCGTTTTTGAGTCTAGCGATACGGCTTTTAGCTTTTGCACGATAATTGATATTAGTGGGTTTTGTTGCATATCATCAGGGATCGCGGATTGTTGGATCGGCAAAACGCCGACAGAATACAAATTATGGTAATTAATGTCGATGACAAATTAGAGGGTTGTGGGTTGCATAGTGGGAATTATTCGACATGGGAATATGAAAGTTAGACTTCGATGATGACATTTTGGAGTGTTGAGAAAAACAAACCTGTCACGGTTTCGTTTATTACCTAATGTAGATGACAAATTAGAGGGTTGCGTAGTATGAATTATTGGCTATGGGATGACAGTTAGAAGTTACTCTTTTGGAGTGTTGTGAAAAACAAAATACGTTTTTCGACACATTTTGGATATCTTGAGATGTTCCTAATCAGAGAGAGCTTGCGGAAGATATGAAAGTAGTTGTAGTTACATGTATACCTGTGGCACGCAGAACTTACATTTTTTTTTAGTTTAAAATAAAAATGACTTATTGTGTACAACATTGAGACAATATCCTAAAGTATTAGAAACTCCCGTGAGAATCAATTAAAATATATCCTAGAGTGTCCTCCAATGTTGTACCCATCGAGTGACATAATTTAAACATTGTGGTATTTTCGTAACTCAGTGGAATTTTAGTACAGTTGGAATGTTTTTAAGGAAAAACGATTGCTTACTCTTCCAGGAATATACATTCTCAAATTATGCGGTTTTGTTAAGAGTACTTTGGACTAGTAATTTGTTAGGAAGGATTCACTAACAGAGAATCTGCGTAAGAAGTAAATATAGTAAGTACCTGTAGGTCGATCACGTAACGCATTGTACGAACGTCGGGTAGGTCTAAATTTCACTTTTTATGTGAAAAATTGACAGTTAAATCGTACCGACGCGCTTTCGGAACGTTACGTGATTACCCCTATGGCCTACGGCCAGTAATAATAGAATCTATACTTTAAAAGCGCGTTCATTACTACGATAATTCTTTCATACCCTACCTTATAGTATTAAAATGTTAGAAGGCAATCAATTCTAAACTAGAATTTCGTTTTTAAGCGGGTCGATCGCACCCGCCTCACCGAATTCGAAATATCGGTTAGGTACTTTTATGGAAGCGGTTGCGGTACCAATAAATACAAATAACGGTAACCGTAACTTTTCGGTAGGTACCTATACTATCCTCAAACTAAATAGACGACTGGGATCGTAAAACCATTAGCATCGTATTGTCTCTTTCGCACCCGCACGCCCTTATACAGCGTGCCTGTTATCAGCCGGGCCGCATAGGGCAGGTAGAAAGCACACGGTACAAGGCATGTCGATAAGATAGTAAGTAAGTAATGCATACAATATTTTTTATTACAAAATAAATACTTTTAAGACTACAGGTAATTTAGAACTAAAACATAGTAAGATTTAATAAATAAAAATGAATATAACACATATACAGTTTCATCGAAAAGTATTAAAATTAAAAATATTCGTCATCGCTGTCACTATCCTCTTGATGATTGATTATAAGTGGACGAGTATCTTTTAAATATGCTTTTTCTAAGTCTTCTTTTTGAAGGTTTTCGGCATGACGAACACATTGAATCCAAATATAGCGAAATATAAAAGTTCAGCTACCGACATGGCCCGGAAAAAAACGGTATGACGTCGTACCCTTAAATAAAGGTACCGGTATTTTTCGGTTATGCAGTCCCTACTTCCAACGTACTTAAGGGGACGTAGGTTCGTGGTCTTCTCTCCCTCTCACTGATCATAAGCGTGAGCGAGATGGAAGTGCGTGTTTGGAAGCGCGAATATCATGTTTTTTAATTTTATTTGTTTGTGCGTTTTAATAAATAAAAAAGTAATAGCTGATTTCCCTCCAACAAGACATTGCCGATTTTTAGAACCAATTGTTATATGTTTAGCTGTTGTGCATAATTTTTTACGATTTTTTTAAGTGTATTTTAGACCTATGTTCGTGATTTTTTTCTATCAAGCGAAAGTCAAAAACTCAGGATTCGAATAGCTGATTTCCCTCGAAAAAAGCCTCAAAATTGCTAATTAAATTTAAGGCAGCCGTATTATAATCCAAACAAGAGCTACGATTTTTTAAAAATCCGTTTTCGGAGCTCACGTCGCCTTAACCCCTACTGCACAACTCTGATGTTACAATAAAAATCAACAAGAAAATAAAAATCGCAAAGGTTGTTGCACTGTTAGGTAACAAGGTCCTTCAATTACAACAAAAAATTATGTTCATTAATAACCTGCAGAAGTAAAACTCGTTAGTGGAATGCACAAAAGTTTTTAATAAGACCCCGCGTAAGTTGAACCCTTTTAATGAAGGGCTTAAAGATATATGTGGGATAATCCCGACTTCCAACAATTTCGGGTCGCACGTGAACAAATTATGAATGAAATCCAAACCTCGGGTAAATAATTGGGGCTCCCGTAAGTAATCCCGTAAATGGTATTCTGTGATTGGCTGTTTAGAGTTTAAATACTAATACAATGTTAGTTTAAGTAAGCGGGAGTTAACTAAGCGAAACTATAGTATGGTTTGTTTTACTCAAAATGACGAAATTGCATTTCAGTGTGGCATTTAACAAAGTGTTTAGTTACTAAATATGAAAGGAAAAAATAACTAAGTGACGTCATAAAACTAATCGAAGTGTGGCACGTGATGTGCCTACTAATTGTTATTTTGTTTATGCGTTACAACGCTACTTGAAAATAACAATTAAGTAAACAAAATAAATATGTCGGTAATGGTTGGTTTTAAGGGGATGCCATGAAAGAGCAGATGGGCTTGCAATATGGGGCTCTACAAATCACTTTGTAGGTCCAGAACCATCTGTGGGACTCTCGCAGGGGACCATAATATCGGCCTTTAAAGCCTACGCCAAAACCAAACACCAACACGAGTGGAGGAATGAGGCTGGCTTAAGGCACTCTAAGCTCTTCATAGAAGGAGTGGACTCGGGCTGGACCAGAAAACTCTGGAAATCCAGTAGGAAGCAACTCAGAATTATATCTGGGGTGTTCACTGGTCACTTCGGGGTCAAGGATCTCTTGGCCAAGATGGGACTATCTGATAGTTTAGACTGTAGAATGTGTGGCGAGGAGATTGAGACTATGGAACACTTATTGTGTGAATGTCATGCCCTTGCCAGACAAAGAATGAACTACTTTGGCAACGGTTACCCGCAACCAAAGGAATTCAAGGTGCTCCCGGCGAACTGCGTCATCCGCTTTGTGGAAATGATGGAGCAAGCCTGGGAGCAGGTATAAAGGAGAGAGCAAATGCACAAAAGATCCCACTGGGTCGAAGTGCATCCGAAAGGGCCCTCACCTAGATAAGATAAGATAAGATAAGGGGATGCCATGATTCGAGTTGATTCCCATCAAACTTTCACACCCCCTTGATAGAGACACGCTTAGGCCTTCCACGCACGAGAATTCTTTGCTGTATGTAAGCAGGGACCGGAACCGGTTACCCTTATTGGGGTTTTCCATTTACCAGGTCATCAGCCCACCTTGTGGGGGCCTACCCACGCCACGCCTTCCGGTACGTGGTCGCCACTCGAGAACCTTTCCACCCCAACGGCCATCAGTTCTACGTGCAATGCGCCTTTTTTTAATGCAATTTATTTATTTAATCGTATGGCTTAAATTATTATATCCTTTGAGTTTGTCACTCTTTAGTACGTCACAGTCACGTGCAGGGTTGTGGTAGCTAGCTCGTGCGGACGCAAGTGACAGTTGTCCCCCCTTTGTCATGTGAGTGTGCAACTCGACTGTTAGAGGTTCTTAAGCCGCCCGAAGGCCTCTAACTCGGCTTAACGACTACTGTCATAGACAGCAGCCGGGATCAACTGCTTAGCGTGCCTTCCAAAGCACGGAAGCGCTCATTTATAGTAACTACTCAAACAGGCGTTCACCCATCCAAAGACCGCTGCCATCTTTGCTTAACCTGCGTTATCGTGTCCGATTCGCAGGCGCCGCTGGGCTATGAACGCTTTAATGCAATAAACAAAGAGTACTCACAACATCTATGAGCTGACTGAGCCGTAGCCCCATTTTGACGGTGAGCCGATCCGAGTTGTTCCCCACGGGCCGGATCAGCCGGTTGTAGTTGGACAGAAGATCGTCGTACAGCCGCTTCGCTTCAGGATTGGCGACGCTCAGGCGACCCCACACGCACAGGAGTCCAACCACCAGAGCCAACACCATCTTAGGCTAACACCACCCCTGGAACAACAGAACACGAATGTTATCTTTCAATTCTCACATACAGGTGTCCCGGAACTCAACGATAACCTGGTACCGGGGTGAGAGGCCAAGGTATATCAGTTACTAGCGACCCGCCCTGGCTACGCATGGGTTTATATGTGTAATACATGCATGTATGATAAATACATATAAACCTTCCTCTTGGATAACTCTATCTATTAAAAAAACCGCATCAAAATCCGTTGCGTAGTTTTAAAGATCTAAGCATACATAGGGACAGACAGACAGCGAGAAGCGACTTTGTTTTATACTATGTAGTGATGAAAAAATAAGAAAAAAAATCCATGTCACTTAGTCAAGCGGTAATAGACATTTTTCGAAAAAGTTGAAAATTTGACACCTTTGGTCGCATTTTAAGTACCGTGATCACAATTTAATAGTGTTTTTTTTAATGTTATCTCAAATAACAGTGCTAAATCGCAACCACAAATCAAAGTAATAAAAATTCTTAAATAAGTAAAGAAAATAAGTTGTAACGAGTTATGGTTTAATAATTTTTATAAAATTATTGTCAGTCAACTTTGACACTCCATGTTGGAAAAAAAAATCCATCACACTACCCTTGGCATTAAAGTGCTATTTCCAATTTTTGTGTGGGATGCCTGTTTTTTATTGTGTAATTCGCCATAGGAAAATTAAAACTAAACTTCCATCATATATTTAGGAAAAAAAAATTTTTTAGAACATGACTTGGATTTTTTTTCTTTTTTTTTTCATAACTGGTATACCTTGGCCTCTCACCCGGTACCAGGTTATCGTTGAGTTCCGGGACACTCTGTATAGGTATGGTACGAATCATTTTTGAAGAAAGAATTCACTTCTCTTTGTACTATTTAGGCACAAAGAGAAGACAAAGCCATTGACATTAATTGTAAACTACTCATAAAAAAATGTTAATACTGATATGATATACCTTTCGTTTTAATTTGAACCTTGCCACTTTAACAATATAGTCACTATTCGAGTAAAGTTGTCCTTTTCGTTTCGAAGCGTTTGTGGTGCGTGGCTGAACTATGTTACAAAGTAGTGTTGTATTGTTGTACGGTCGGCCTCACAAGTGGCTTAACACATTTGTTCCGTGTCGCATTAAACGTCATGTTAAACTGCCATATGAAGTTGTCAAACGAGTGGTTTGGTGTTCAGCAACTTATGGGGTTGACTGTACCGATTGGTCTTAAGATAAGATCTGTTCTAGAAATGGGATTCGGACTGTACACACATTCAGTCCCGTGTTCCCACAAGGTGTACATTAATGAAGAATGGACAAATTAGTATGGACGACTTGCCATTGGTGTATACCGTGTATATAATACACCAAATACATAACTATGTGGATATTAAATTTACTTTATAACAAGATGGCTGGTAATTACAAATACTAAGCGATCCATTTAGCAACTAATAATTTTCAATGTTTCATTTTAACTCCTTTCCAATGATCATCCAATCCAATCATTATGTAGATTTAAGAAAAAATATTGAAATACATACCTAGCTAAGAATGGCATGGCCAATACCTACCTTTCTTGTAAAATAAAACAATACAATGACGAAAATAATAAAAAATTGTGATGTTACAGAAAGAGAAACAAAGGCTTTAACCAAAACACCTTTTTGTGTTGTGTCAGAAGTTATTAGCAAAGAGCTTTATTATGTTCTATTCCATTATCATGGACGAGAATTTCGCAATAAGCTCACAAACTTTATTATTAACTACCAACAAAGCATAATTAATCTCACATCTTAATGTATCTGTTAACATATTGCTTTTTTGCTGCCAGCACAAAAGATAAGATACTAATTCAAGTAAACAATGGGAAGCCTCATTTCCAAAAGACAATACCTCCATTACCGTGTCACTGAAGCATACATCCAGTCTTATACAAAATAAGGTTGATTTTCGCGTGATTAGCGATAGTCATAGTGATGTTTTGGTGTTGGGCGATACAACTGTATGTATCTGCACTCTGGACTAGCCTCGCGCGGACACTAGCCGCTTGGATTACGTTCGAGTCGTACTTAATTAAGAGATAAGGTCCAGATAAGCCCCCGGTGGAACCCTCGTGAATCAATCTGGGGAAGCACAATAAAACTCAAGTGGTACTCGTATGCGGTTACAAACAGTGCGTTGTTTAACGCAATTTGTTTAGGTAGAAACAATTTAAACGGAAATAAACAATAATTTGGTCAATCAATTATTTCTTGTTGTGATCCGTTATAGAGGAGGCAAGATGAGAGTGTTTTTTAAAACCATTGTTACAACTATAAAAACCTCACGAGTGATGCTGCAGGCTATCAAAGAAAATGTTAATTTAAGTTATAGTAATAATAGTCAGTAAGCCCGCTCCCAATATACCTGCGTCTCATGACAACACGATAAAATGCAAGGCACACGGTCGAGAAACAAATTAAATCTTCGGCTACAGATATTGACGAAAATACCGGTACAACACGTCGACATTTTCCAATAAAAACATAAAAGCCTAACTCTTCAAAGATTCAATTTTTTTCCAAAGCTGGGCAGTCCCTCTGGGAAGTTGAACCCCTTTTATGCTAATGGAGTAATGGAAAAAAGTACCTCAAGGTTTCTGACGTAGCCACGATATTTTCCACTATTGTTTTATATTCCGAGACTTATTTTAAAGTAAAAAGCATAATACCATGACTGCTTTGTGGAAACGTCTAAGTGAGCAGCTTTGAGCACTGAGATAATTAGAAGAAAGGAAAACAAAATGTTCATAAAGCGACCTTTAAAATGTATTGCTATCTTACTTAATTCTACTATTTATTATAAATGCGAAAAATTTGACTCGTCTCAATCACGTATAACCGGCTAAACGAATTAAGATGAATTTTGATATACAGATAGTAAAGTACCTGGAGTAAAATTATTAAGCACATTTTTTACATACCTGTTTACGGACATGGGGTCTTGCGGATCCTTATAGAATCCGGCCTATGTGGATAGATAAGAATACGAAAATTTGGTTCTCATTATGCATTAGCCACGTATTGTTTTTATCATACATTTAGAAAACTATAGGTTTATTTTATGCTCATCAATGTCTGATTATGTTTATGTACGACTGTTTGTTTCTCAATAAATAAATAAAAATAAAAAAAAAATACTTTTGTCCCGAAAATTATCCTTCGTAGGCTCGAAATCGGGGTGGAATTGATGTCCACGAACTGTAGTGATTCAAATCCATGTACGCCGTTCTAGGAATTCAGCTTCAATAGTTTCTCATAAAATCCGTTTTGACTCGGTTATGGCCTGAGTAAGCATGAAATTTAAATTTTCACTTTAATACGAATGGCGTTAGGTCTCATTTGCTATAACTAATATGACTGCAGCCGAAATTACAAAGCATGACGCGCCAAACAAGATTCGCCTGTTTGTCAATAGTAATACGTTCGGTTTTTAAATGTGGCTTTGCAGCAAGAGGGATAACTTGGATTTCTGATTTAAAAGATTCATTTTTACAGTACGAACTGAACCCAATTCTATTTGGCTTGTGGTTCATACCTCGCGTTTAATTTATTTCTTCTGTACGGGAAATGTAAAATGATTTTCACTGGATTTGTAGATTACATTTTTTGTGTTTTTGTAAGAGCAGCTTACGACTCTTACAGTTTAAAGATGAATAATATGTTATTGGTTAACAGCTAATTATAGAAATCCAGTTGGTTGCGTCTGCTTAATTTATCGCTGTGTTCTGTATTGTTACTGTACTATTATTGTGGTGTGCAATAAAAAGTATAATTTAATGGTATTGTAAAAATGCACGGCACGACCATCACTTCTTTAAAACCATCATGGAAGGAAAAATAGAAGGAAGGAGAGGCAGGGGAAGACCACGGCACAGTTATATGGACCAAGTAAAGGAAAAAGCTGGTGTCGTGCCGTATCAGCATAAAAAATAGCTGACGTACGTCTGGTTGTTACCCGTGCATAACCAAGTAACATTACCTGCATGCCATGCTATGCATTTTGTTCGCAGCTCGAAAGATTCGACGGATTTCTGGGCGGTTTGCCCTTTGCCCTTAGTTACCTATTGTCTTATCACCGTTGAAATGTTAGTATTAAACGACCTATATTTGCTGACTGGTTAGCTTAGTGGGTAGTGATGCTGCCTACGAACCCAAAGTTCCTGGGTTCGAATCCCGGTAAGGGCATATATTTGTGTGATGAATCTGACGAGCATAAATATTTGTTTCTGAATCTTGGATGTTTACTATGTATCAAAATATTTATATCTATTAAATATATCGTCGACCAGTCGCCATGACACAAGCCTTTTTAGGGTTCCGTAGCCAAATGGCAAAAAACGGAACCCTTATAGATTCGTCATGTCCGTCCGTCTGTCTGTCTGTCTGTCCGTCCGTATGTCACAGCCACTTTTTTCCGAAACTATAAGAGCTATACTGTTGAAACTTGGTAAGTAGATGTATTCTGTGAACTGCATTAAGATTTTCACACAAAAATCGAAAAAAAAACATTAAGTTTTAGGGGTCCCCATACACAAAAATGAAACTCAAATTTTTTTTTCATCAAACCCATACGTGTGGGGTATCATTGGATAGGTCTTCAAAAATGATATTAAGGTTTTTAATATCATTTTTTTCTAAACTGAACAGTTTGCGCCAGAGACACTTCCAAAGTGGTAAAATGTGTGTCCCCCCCCTGTAACTTCTAAAATAAGAGAATGATAAAACTAAAAAAAATATATGATGTACATTACCATGTAAACTTCCACCGAAAATTGGTTTGCACGAGATCTGGTAAGTAGTTTTTTTTTAATACGTCATAAATCGTAAACTGCAATTTATTTAACGGAACCCTTCATGTGCGAGTCCGACTCGCACTTGGCCGCTTTTTTTTAAGTTTACTATGGGGCTGGTTCGATTCGTATAAAGATTAGTGTTGTATTTATTTATTTATTCATGAAAATTTATATGGTCTATCCCCTTGTCTGTGTCTAATAAATTCCGAAACTAGTGCACCGTTTAAGAGGCAGTTTTTTTAAAGTGTAAAAGCTATGTTTTCAAGGTCTGAATTGATACATAATGCAAACAAATTAGAATACATGTCATAATCACGCATTCTGAAATTTAACGACATTTTGCGAAAATTACTACAATATTTTATCAAAGTCAACTAACCAATTAAAAAAATATTTTACATCCACAAAAAGCGTTCCGTTATATTATAATTCATGTTTTTCCTAAAAGCAAATTAATAAACACCTAATTAACCGACAAAATAAGCATCTCCTTGAAGGTTGAACGTTAATTATTGTTAATAACGACCTCTGTTGGCTCAGGCAGTTGCTGGAATTTAGGGATTACTGAAATGAAAATCGGCTTAGTTCAAGATTAAATACGAATAGACGCACCGCGGCATTATTTGCAGTGTATGTTAATAGAATAAGCGGTTATACGTTTAAAACAAAAATAGTACGTTGTTGTAGATGCGAGAAAGTATGCAATAGATGGACGAGTGGGTTCGCGGTCCGAGCCGAAGGAGTCCATTTATTGCACTTTTGGTCGAGACATTTCATAGTGCTTTTCACGTCTACTGCGAGGATCAAATAATATAGTTATACATAATTATAAAACAAAGTTAAGTACCTAATTAAAGATTATATTACAAAACAAAAGAACACGGCCGCAGTCACGGCTCGTGGCAAGACGGTGAGGCGTGTGATTGAATGAATGAATGATTTATTTGAAAAACACCACCACAACATTAAATACGTAATATGCTTAAATCTAGGAAAAAAAAGAAGTAAAATGTTGAGGGTGGTCTCAAAAAGGAGTCAACTCAGCATGAGATTGGTCGAATCGCTGTTCCAACAGGATTACAAAAACATTGTTGGACAGTTTGAATTCATAGCAGGTCTATTCGTGCGACGTCCAACCTGTCCACAGTTTTGAAGCCTGAATTTTGACCATCTTTTGCCACATTTCCGAGCAGTGCCGTGACAAATACATTTATCTGGTAGCTAAGTATACACTCAATTTTATAGATATCTATCAAACGGTTACGTCTTAATGGCAAAAACGCTCATTATTTTTAACTCCCGACGAAAAAGAGAGGTGTCATATAAGTTTAACCAACTGTGTGCAGTTCAAGAGCTTCTAGAGAAATATTCGGGTTCGGGTGAAATCGTTTATTATGGCCTAATAATGTGCTCTAGCAAGCAAGAGAGAAATATTCTACATGCTCACTGGCTCTGGCTGTATATGTGCGCCTGACTGTGACTTCGTAGCAGCTCGGACCTTCTATTCAAACATACGGATGCAGCCGCTGCATGACAAGTTTCTTATGACTCTTTTCAGCTAGGCTAGGCTAGGTTTACTGAACCAGCGATAAAACTCCCAGTGGCTCGATACCACTCACACACGGGGACCTACCGTGTATCGAGGTATGGAACTTATCGCTTACCCCATCACTATGTTTTGTTCCCATTGCAGTACCCTTATTGTGAGATACAATCGTAACCTAACGTTACGTAACTACTAACGAGATCGAATACACGCGCTTGGAATATATTTCGATCTCGCTTCGGTATTCTTCGATTCGACCCGTCAAACTTGTAACTCACACTGCCGTTGTACTACGAAACCAACTGCAAAACGTTCGGCACTTTGCGTTTAGTTTTCTATGCGTAATTTAACGTTCGATTCGTACTACCAATCGGTAGTGTGAGACATTTCGAATCGAAGAATACCGTCGCGACTGTAGTTTACTATTTCACTTGCAAAATGGCCCGTGATATCGTATTATTCCGTCAAGAGTTACCGTAGATCCGATCGAAATTTATCTCAAATTAAAGAACTTATAAAAATAAGGGTTTTGAATTGACAACATATATCCGCAAAATTCGGATTGTCGCGTATTTTGTTTTTAAAAATGCAAATAAATGGCCCCCGCGCCGCCATATTGTATCGACAGTCGACACTGTCGACGTCGCGATGCGCGTATTCTGTAATGTCATAACCGACAAACATTTAAATTAAAATGATAAATGCTAGTGATATAAGGTTGAATATTGGAAAATCGATTAAACTATACGAACGAACGTGAAGTCGATCGCGAATTAAGTAATGTATAAGTGACTCACGTTACAGTTTGGATTTTTAGTTCTATGAGTGACCACCAGGGGCGGTGTATAGACTTTTCATACTAAATATTGACGATAGGCGGTAGCGTCGATAGTAAACGCGACTCACTTCAATCCCACGCTAAAGGTGTAGCTGCGAGAACGGTATCGCACTAAACAGAATGCCAAGCATAATAAGACCTCCAGTCGACGCTTCGACCGCTGCGCCCGCGCGTAATGCGCAGCTGCAGCAAATGCCGGGACGGCTCAATTAAAAGTGGCTGCAAAAACGCGAACATTTGTTCGTCAACCCTCATATTATGTTATTGACAGTACTTGTGTTAGAGTTAGTATAAAATGTAATCATTGTTAATGTTAAAAGTGAATTTACTACTAATAAATTCACAATTGTTATTGTTTAGTTTAAGCTTGCAAAATTTATAAAATTATGTTAAAATTGTATTAATTACCTTCTCACGAAACAGATACCGCAAACTTTCATAGGTGGTTAAGCCCTTAGTAAAGCCTGATAAAGTATAAGTATGTCCAATTTATTATTACTTGAAAATAACTGATGCATTGTTACAGTTATTGCCTTGTATAATTATATGTTTATTTTGAAATAAAGATCATTTGAAAACGAAACGAAACTCACACCCCAGATTCGGTTTAAACCGTTCAACCGTCCCCACTGGAGCGCATCAGCCCCCGCGTTGTCGTGCCAGAGTTGTCTTCTGACTTAGAATAATAACGCCTAGAATGATAGTTCCATACGGCCAACACGCCAAGCGTGAGGCATAAAATGAATTCATGTACTTGTGATCAACTCGTATTCACACGCGCCAATACGCACACAAACGCACCAAAAGTGTTTCACCGATCGGCGTACTACGCCATTTACCTTTAGGCGACGCAGGTCAGTTTCTAATTTTGTCATATTCTTAGAAGGTCAGTTTCTTTTTTGCCGGTTTCGTAATATATCATTTCCTTATTTTGCCAGCTTCGAAGTAGTACAGTTTCTTATTTCGTTAAATTCTAAGTTGGTTATTTTTTTGTATTAGTCTTTTTCTGAGTAGGTCAGATTTTTATTTTGTCGATCATCATCAGCATCATCATTTAACTCTGTGTTAATGAATTTCATGTTCATTCGTGCATTTTACGTATCAAAATGTAGAAATACAATATGTAGAAGAGAATAAAAATACCAAAAACTGCAGTCTTTGGGAAAGACTACGAAATATTACCGACGGAAGACTCCAAAGAGGGGTTAAACCAAACAGACCTCAGAATCTTTACAGATGGTTCAAAAACAAATACGGGAACAGGATGTGGTGTGTTCTCAGAGGATTTAAACATACACATATCCAAACCACTGGGTGTACAAAACACGGTATTCCAGGCTAAAATGCGTAGGGATACTTGAAGCCTGCAATGCCATAAAGAGACGACAAGTCGAAAACACAAACATACGGATACTCTCAGACAGTAAATCGGTACTACAAGCACTGAGCAGTGATAACATCACATCTAGCTTGATATACGAATGTCACCTAAACCTCACAGAGGTGTGTGCGCAGATAAAAACAAAGTTACTATACAATGGATCAAGGGGCACAGTGGCTCAAGAGGAAACGATGCAGCGGATGAACTGGCCAGGAAAGGCTCAGAAACAACGGCATACGGACCGGAGCCAATCTTGCCCCTGCCACAAAGCTACATATACCATCAACTGGACCAACACACTAAAGACCTACACCAAAGATACTGGGAGGAGATAGACACATGCAGACAGACCAAAGAGATTCTGTCGAAACGCGACTACAAACTCACAACCACACTACTAAGGACACATAGAAACCAACTGCGCAAGATAGTGGGTATAATAACAGGACACAACACCTTGAACAGACACCTCTATAACTTAGGTATCACAGACAGCCCCATGTGCAGAGCGTGCATGGAGGCAGAAGAAACGACTAAACATATACTACTGGACTGCAAGGAGGTAGAAGTATACAGAATAAAGCACCTAGGTTCTCCAAATACACTACGGGACGCAGTTAGCAACACCAAGGCACTCACCAACTTTTTAGACGAGCAGGGGTGGTTAGAGTAGCGCCACACCGCCGTTTCACGCAAAATAGGCACAATGGATGTCGACTTGCGGAAAACGCCCAGTATAACTAACTAACTTACTAACCTCAATATCATTTTTGAAGACCTATCCATAGATACCCCACACGTATGGGTATGATGAAAAATTTTTTTTGAGTTTCAGTTCTGTGTATGAGGGAACCCCTAAAACTTAATGTTTTTTTCGATTTTTGTGTGAAAATCTTAATGCGGTTTACAGAATACATCTACTCACCAAGTTTCAACAGTATAGCTCTTATAGTTTCGGAAAAAAGTGGCTGTGACATACGGACGGACAGACAGACAGACAGACAGACATGACGAATCTATAAGGGTTCCGTTTTTTGCCATTTGGCTACGGAACCCTAAAAAAAGCTGCATGTTCTGAAAGTCGCATTCGCCCTCCATTCCTGACTTGTACCAGCGTCGCATCTCACGTAGGTAATTTGAAGGAGATGTACCCCGAAACCCGTGATCCTTGTTTAGAATTAAAATTCACGATATATGAGCCAATGTTCCCTGCATACTAACACAGTGTGATTTGAATTAGTGTTGTGTTATATACAGGGTGTGGCCTGTAATAGAAGCAATAAATTAAACGATACATTATTAAGCTTGTGAGCAATAATTTCCACGTGATTTTACTTTAAAAAAAACATTTTTTTTTCTTCAAAATAAGTTTACTTGTATTGTTTTACTCTTCAAGAGTGCTATGTATGCTATAAGTAACTTTTTATTTAAAAAACAAAAAAAAAATTAAAGAAAATTTAAAAAATCATAAAAATATCTTTTGAAAACAAAAATGCTTAAACTGTTATGACTCATTACATGATGTTAACAAATTTTGCATTGACTGATGTGCTATGATGGCGTGGTACCAAGGTACGGTTTACTATTGAGAGGCATAAAATCAATAATACTAATATGGTTACGCATAATTACTTTACGCCGAAAATAAGATATGCATAAGTCACATTTCGCATATTTTTTTTAGGCATTACATTAAAAAGCATAAGTACAGAAAGCATAACCCTCATTACAAGTAATAACAAAAAGCAAAAACATGAATACCCATAATAATCAATTGACATCATATCACAATGCATAACGCTATTAGTTTTAATAAAAGGTTTTTCCGCTCTTTTATAAAAAAAAACCTCGAAGACGAAAGTGGGAGCAAACCCTTCCGTCTTCTAACAGGATAGGTTGCCACGAAGCCCCTGTTCAAAGGGTGGGCATCAAATATTTTTTTGGCAAAACCGACTCGGATCGCGGATAGGTTAGAAGACAGAAGCGGGTGCTTTGCTCCCGCCTTCGTCTTCGAGGTTATTTTTTTTATAAAAGAACGGAAAAACGAATAATATCATTTTAGGTATTTTGAACAGTTTCATTAATTTAGACAACTGAAATTATGGGTAATGACAGATATACCAAATAATTATTAGTCCAAACAATAGTATGCCTAATGTATATTCGGCCAATACAAATTAGTCTAGCTAAAATTATGCTAATAGCGTAGTATGCCAGAAAAACAGTAGGCCAAAATATTACTATGCGAAAGTACTATTATGCCACAAATAATTATGCCAAACCAAATATGCGAAACTCCATTAGTTTATAAAACCATTATGCGATCCAATGGGATACCCCAAGGTACACTACTTGGAGGTCATAACTTGAGATCAAAATTACTCCGAATCCAAAAAAAATATAAAATGAATGGGACACAAACTGCAAATGCTCTAAGGAAGAGTCCTTTGAATATTTGCTACTATTATAGGCCACACCCCGTATAAAAGCTTATTTAATAAAGCCTGATTCATTTAATTAATCAAGCATACTTAATAATGACTTAATGTAGTGGTTCAAGCTTGCGACTGTCAATTGGCGGTCGTAAGTAATTGAGCACTTAATAGTTAGGTAAGTACTATAGTCTTCTATTTCTTTTTTTATAAATTTAGGCTTATAGGTATATGTTACTTGTAACCTTGTAATTAATCATCATCATAATCATTTTAGACCGTCATCGCCAAATGCTGAGTATTGGCCTCTCTTCGAGTGCCCATCCTTATCCTGAGCTAATCTTATCCAGAAGTGATCCACGATCTTCCTAATATCGTCCACCCATCGAGCTGGTGGACGGCCGACGCAATTAATGTACAACTTAAAACTCCGGTTTTTTTTAATGTTGTTATTTTTTTCTCTACTTGTGCATTGTAAATAAAATCCTCCTTCAAAACAATTAATTGAATCACACAAATTCTGTAGACAGCGTTCTCGTGTACACAAGTTTGTTTTCTTTAGACATAAACCTGTAATTTTCCAGCAAAACCTTTTCAATATCCAGTCTTTTATTTATTACTTTTAATATTTCCATCAAGACAATGTCCGCTGCAGATAGTCTGAGCCAGTTCGTAATTTATTACAAGCAAATTGAATTTCTGCCCATAAAGTCTTACGATATTGACTAGCCAAGGAATTTTAGCTCCGATTGGATTGTATAAGGCCTCTAAAATGTTTATTTACGGAACTCGTCTTTGTGGCAGCTTATTTATTTATTTCTACCTTATTGCACAAGACACAGATATGAACAAAAACCGGCCAAGTGCGAGTCGGACTCGCGCACGAAGGGTTCCGTACCATTTTCTGTAAAAAAAAACTATTTTATTCTGTGTTTTTAGTATTTGTTGTTATAGCGGCAACAGAAATACATCATCTGTGAAAATTTCAGCTGGAACTATCACGGTATCAGTGAGATACAGCCTGGTGACATACAGACGGACGGACGGACGACCAGCGGAGTCTTAGTAATAGGGTCCCGTTTTACTCTTTGAGTACGGAACCCTAAAAAGCGATATTAATGCTAAATGGCATTCTTTACCAGTAACTAACCATTGGGCTAGACAGTTATTTATAAAAGGCGCAAAGAAAAAGGTATGATAATATCAGGTTTGAGAACATGAAGAAAAAAAAACCGGCCAAGTGCGAGTTGGGCTCGCGCATTAAGGGTTCGCTAACGTTATCTATAAAAACGGCATAAAATCTCGTTTGATGTATGAGTGTATTTGTTGTAATAGTAGCAACAGAAATATCTACATCATCTGTGAAAAGTTCAACTGTCCAACTATCACGGCTCATGAGATACAGCCTGGTGACAGACGGATAGACAGACAGACGGACGGACAGCGGAGTCTTAGTAATACGGTCCCGTAACCCTAAAAAAAGACTAATTTATTATAGGTACACTGCATTTATAAACAAACATAAAAAATACTAGGACTAAATAGTAATATATACTTATAGATAATTGAATAAATACAAACTATAATTATAAGGATGGGTTCCAGTCGAATTCTTGTATAATCAGGTGCTTACGCAGCATCCGCTTGAAACAAACTTGCTTAGGCTTATAGAGTACTAGCGACCCGCCCCTGCTTTGCATGGGTTTATATGTATAATACATGCATGTATTATACGTATAAATCTTCCTCTTGAATCACTCTATCTATTTAAAAAAACCGCATCAAAATCCGTTGCGTAGTTTTAAAGATCTATGCATACATAGGGACAGACAGACAGACAGCGGGAAGCGACTTTATTTTTTACTATGTAGTGATGTCCTCTATTAAAAGACCAAAGCGGCCTCAGATTGGTGGCCACTTTTTGGTAAGAGGTGCACCAGCTCGATGGGTGGACGATATTAGGTAGATGGGGGGTTGTTCCTGGATAAAACTAGCTCAGGATCGAGATAGGTGGCGTACTCAAGAGAACCCTTGCTCAGCAGAAGGTGATTAGAGGCTGGAAATTGCGATGATGAAGATGAATCAGACACAAAGACAACTCAGCTATGAAGTGAACCTTCAACCATGTCAAGAGGAGAATTAGTTAATTCTTCTACAACGTTTTGTACATAGTGATCCTAAGAGAATTAGACCTTTACTAAATTGTAAAAGCCAAAAGAACTAACCGTAGTAGATATCCTTAAAGTAGCTAGTAAAAGCTAAAAACAGACTATTAATAAATCGCTAAAATATACTTACTTTGATAAGGGGCATGAAATAAAGCGATTAAAAATAAAGCAAATGATTTCATTTTTTTCTTCTTCATCATTTTAACAGGCACTTCATAAGTTAATACAGAGTTAGAAAAAAGTAGCAACCACACATACAAATAAATTCACTAAAGATTCCTTTTAGGGTAGTAGCGCGAAAAAAGTACCCGTACATTCCTTTTATATCTGGCAAATACGACATAAAAGACAGATAAAAATCCTTTCGACCATAGATTTGAACAATAATCTCACAAAAGTATATCAAAACTGCGTGACCACTAAAAATCTTTTCAAGAATTATTCTGTATCCCGATTTTCATCGTCCAGCGCCTTAGTATAATCTGTACCTACTGTGTTCACTGGCGATCCCCTTAGACTCTCTCATGCGTAAGAATTCAATATAAGTTGTTGGACGGATGGTGATGTATTGAAAGGATTTAGTTATATATATTTACGTTGTTTGTGAGTGTGAAAGAAGTGTGAAGAATGGAACGTAAGCTGAATTTGAAGGCTGTTGGAAATAGGGTTTATAAAGAGACTTATATCACTTATTTATTTAACCTTTGGTACTGTATTTATATAAAGAATATTTTATAGAACAAACGGTGGTCTTAATGCCATGAAGCGCTCTCTACCAGTCAACCTTAAGGTAAACCTGATAAATTGTCAGTGGTGCAAATTTATTTATAGAAATAAAGAATATTTAATGCAATATCATATTATTATGAAATAAAAGAAGAAAGAAAGATACATTTATTCACTAACACACAGGACACACATATTTAACAAAAAAAAATAACAGTAAAAAACATGTAACAAGTGTATCTTTGCGGCAGTGAACCGGACACTGGCTCAGCATTATGCTGAGGTGTCAGTCAGACACCTACAGATTCTGTAGTTCCGCCGCAAATAAATTGTTATATCTATCCAAATATCAGAAACCCTCCATGATGCGTTCAAGAACCGCACATTATGGCCACCATAAAAATAGACAGTTTTGTTAGAGCAAATTTGTTATCTGTGAAAATGTTATAATTGCTAAATAATAACATCGAATTTCGATAATATTATTTTATTCAAATTAGTGATAAACAAACAAGGAAATTTGATTTAACCTCTATTCTAATATCAGTCGAGATTTTGACAAATGTAGTTGAATCCGACTCTAGTTTGTCTCTGAATTAAGTAAAAACTATGACAGCTGCCAGAAAACAACGCCGCGATGCCGGTCATAATATGCGGCTCCTGAATGCATCATGGAGGCTAATGATATGTGGATAGATAAAGTAGTGTATGTAACTGTACATAATTAGGCATTAAAACACTCGTGTGATGTTATTATGAAACTCGCCTTTTCGGCTCGTTTCATAAACCCACACTCGTGTTTAATACCCTTCATTATGTACAGTCACATAAACTACTATTATGATACGGTGTAATATTGAAAGGGAAAGTGTGGATTTCATACACCGGGCGCATTCGTTCACTAGCCATAAAATATCTCTAATACCATACATGCTTGAGCACTTATATTTTTTATGGAAGACTCCTGCTTACACGTAGCTACCCACATATTCTTGTGTTTTTGCCACGTCAAAGTAATTTTCAGACCTAACTTTTAATGCAATAATCTCTAGAAATATTTGATCTATAAAAGTAGTTTACTTTCTATATACCTAGAGCTTCCCTTCCTTACAGTTCTAATGTCAAGACTGTTATAGTTGTCCCAGACCATGTACCTTCGAACAGACATATTATTCGGTCCAATTATAAATCTCACACTCAACAAAAACACACTAGGTCACATCTCTTTTCAAACCCACGATATTACATAACCTACTTCATTCACCCTCAAGAAAAATTACCCGCTCGAAAAGTTACCGAGTCTCGTCAAACGTTTGACCAAGTATCCAAACTTTGTACCAACAAGATGAAGACGTTATTATTCTCACACGTTATAGAGATTGGTAGTTTTATCGACAGCAAAACTTTCGCCCTTAGGAGTTGCGACAAATTTTTATCATCACTTTTTATGGTAACTGCAAGAAAGATTGTTTTATAAACCGGAGACACAGTAGTTTCATTTTAGGTGAGTTTTGGAGGATTTTAGGTCAGTTTTGGTGAGTTTTTATTTGTTCATGTACTAAGCGGAATGAGACGACTATATCGGTTTGACTTCATGACTGTAATACTTTTTTACTAAAAATATTCTTGGTGTTTTTGTAGAAAACATTTGTAGTATACAGTGTCATAAACTTAGAACAATTATAAGTATTGTTAAAAAAAATGCTCAATGATCGTATTTTTATCTAAGGATAATAAAAAAAAAATAATGTAGGTATATACGAATACGAATACATAGGTATATCTTTATTTTGCTTAAAATCTCTGTGAGCTGTAGAACTCGCGTGCCAGTATATAAAACAAAACGATATGAATAATAATTATTGTACCTGCAAACAAAATTTCAGAGAATCGATTGAGAAATGCGACCGGTAGAGGAGAACACCCGGACAGCGGGACATCGGACACCGGACACCGGACATACGAACGATTTTCGGCCCAAGCTGAAGCATAGAACTTCGTTTGCTTCGCACGCTCGTTCGATCATGCAGGTTTCACACATTTTATCAGCATTTGGCTAGCAAAATAAAAACCTAGACTAGAGGGTCGTGTAATGACTACTAATGACGAATTAAATATTAGGAGCATTAAACACCATGGGTTACATTTATCTGTGACCACGTTATGTGTGGGTATGTCACCTTTTAGGATGACTCACCCTAGAACGGGCCGTGTTCGGCCCGGGTCGTTTTCTAATAAAAAGTGGTAACACAAGCCCAATTTCAAAGAAAAACCGCAAATCGATCTACAGTTTAGCCATTTGGCACACGCGTACGTGAGGCCAAAACAATTATTTTGACCCGCAGTTCCTAAAAAAAAAATCCCTTAGGAGGGGAGTACCAAGACATTATATTTTTTGTACGGAAAAAAAAAAAATTTAGAAACCTATCGTGTTTTGTATCTTATGAAAGGGCATTTTGAGGCGATTCTTAAAATATACCACATCACTACATTTCAGCCAATATTTTTTAATTAACACGAAATCAATTTTCGAAACATACCATGTTGGGCTCCTCCTGGCACGATACGGCTGTTTTTTTTTTAAATACAACATACCATGAATGATACGTTATATCCTCATTTCTAACCTCAATAAAGCAATTTTAAAAATAACTTCATTAAGTTTTTTTTTTTTTTTATATTGTAAAACTATACACATAAAAAATTTAAAAAAAAATACTTTATGAAATTATTTTCATAACTGCTTTCTTGGGGTTAGATATCAAGATATAACGTATCATTTACATATACTGTACAAAAAAACAAACTATACCAGCTGATGAAAAGGCGCAGTTAAAGGGTTAAAGAGTTTCCCGTTGGATATATCGTTGACTAAATGCAAAAGCGACGTAAATCAAAATGACACTTTTTTACAGGAGAGCGAAATAAAGTTTTTTTGTCTTTCTTTTGTATTCTTTTATAGTATTTTATTTGTTAAATATATAAGTGTTATACATCAAACTGTTCGTATTTTTGTCTGTTTTGTAACGGTTTAGTAAACCTTATGAAATAATACTCCTCAAACCTTATATTACCAGAAAAGTCTGTTTTGCATTAAAAAAATAGTCAAACTCAGTTTATTTTTTGGAAGAAAATGGCTACAAATATAGAAATAAAATGCGTTTATTGTAATAAAACGATGAAAAAATAATGTTTTAAACAAAATATGCCATCTTAGCAATAACAAATAAAATCTTTATCTAAATTTGAGGTTCCTCATTGAAATGGGAGCGCAGGTCGTTTGTTGCTAACTATTTTACGCTCAAGAGGTAACTTCTGAGGCAAAAATTAACCAAATAAAGTATTTTATTAAAATACAGATTGTTGTCACATACCTCAAGGTATTGAATTGTATATATTTAAAAATGAATCGCAACTCCGTGTTTAAACTTCTAAAAAATTTACAAAATAAAGTCGTTGGTCAAAAATACAAATCTTTATAACATATTTAAATGTTTTAAATTAAATATCTATAAAAACAAAACATTCATGGATGTTTTCTATGTTTATAAGTATGTATCTCTCCATATAAGTATCTATATCGTCGTCTTGTACCCATAGTACAAGCTTTGCTTAGTTTGGGACTAGGTTGATTTGTGTAAGACTGTCCGCAAATATTTAAATATTTATTTATTGATTGGAGGCACTTGCGTAGGCCCGTTAATTACTATGACTAATATTAAGATTTTTTTTTTGTAAGAGATCATAGTTTTTCTCACTGTTTCAGCTTATTAGTAAAACATTAACATAATATTACCAAGTACGTTTTAAAAACTTAATTGCAATACGGCACAATTATAAGGCACAAATAAACCCTGCTATTTCAAATACCTACATCTCTTTGGAACATAAATGGCTTCAGGTTACATTTAATAACTATAAAAAATCACATCTACTTGCCTAATCTCTAATTTCACAGTAACAGTAGCATCACTGAAATATTAATTAAAAATAGTACATTATTATTTTGTTTACAGCTTAGATTTTATGAAATTGTCTAGTTACTTACTTGTTTATCTCAATAACAAAACTATCACTTTAAAAGTACTAAATCCAAAACAATCATAGCCTTTTATAATTAGTCTTTCATATAATTATTTGTAATAATATGCAACTTGTGTTTAATCTTTGTTTTGGAAATTAGAATATAATGCTTTATATAGTATCTCGGTATGACACCTTGATTAATAAGATTGAGAGTACCGCATATCTTGGTTTCAGGAATTTTTAATATTTGGTTATAAAGTTACTTCAACTGACCAGCAGACGAGACTCTTTGGGTTTCAACGTCGACACGGACTTAAAATTATCTTCTGTGTATGATGTTTTGAAAAAAAACATTGTTTTTATTATCACGGTTAACTTGGATTACCTTTATGTCACTCCACAGTTCCATGTATTTACCATCAGCTAAATTATATTCACTATTAGCTAAAGCTTTTATGTTCCAGAAATTGTCATGTGTTAATTCTATTACATTATACGGGGCACCTTGCTGTTTTGCAGTTTTTATGAAAGTTATGTATTGATCTGGGACGTATATCGGCGAAGATTTAAATGCTTTGGAGATGTTTCGTTGAATCGTAGAATGTACTGAATCCCCTTCATGGTGAGTATGCCCCGTGATTAAAAAAAGAAATGTGTAATACCTCTGAGTTTAGGGTACTTATTTAAAGCATATTGGTACATAGCCAACATAAATTTTTTTTTTGGCCGCAACAGTTCTTACTATAAAATACCACATCCAGATCTTTGGTAGCGTTATCATTTAAGTTTTGTAGGTATGTAAGCACGCATGATCCTATTTCGTTTACTCCTATTGCTCTTTCTTCATACCAAACATAACAATTAGTTCGTTTCGTGACCAGCACCGTAATAGTGAAATTAAGCAGAATTAATTTTGAAATTTAGTAAAAACTAGATACTTTGCCTCGTGGACAAGGCATTACAGCCTGTAAATCGTAAACAGACACTACAAAAGTATCACTAACCTTTCCTTTATCTCGTAAAATTATGAATGTTATTAAATGTATTTTTAAATTCAAAATGACCGTATGAGCTAAACCGGCAGTTTGGCTTCTGAAAAATGTAAAATAAAAGTAATAATTCTTAAACCAATACTGCCACATACTGTTATATGACCCCTTTGTTTAAAATACTTAGGCTCATTTTCAATTCAAAACTGCATCATTGAAAAATATGTCATTATTGATTTTAGATTATAATTAAGCTATAATGTATTTTCAATTCAAAACGACCACATGTACAAATACGGTAGTTTTGCTTCTTGAAAACGTTACATTTCGGTAAACATTCTTAAACCTAAACTGCCACATTCTGAAATATGGCCGTTTTGGCTAAAAATTAATACAATACTTATGTTTATTTTATATTTTGAGACTGCAACATTAAAACTTTTGATTTTAGACATTATTAATCCGTAATGTATTTTTAATTCAAAACGGCCACATGTAAAAATAGGGCAGTTTAGTATAAAAAGTAATACAATACTTATTTTTATTTTATATTCGAGACTGCAACATTTAAAAACATGGCACTTTTGATTTTAGATATTATTAATCCGTAATGTATTTTTAATGCAAAACAGTCCCATGTAAAAATAGGGCAGTTTTGCTTTTTGAAAGTATTAAATTTAAGTAAAGAATCTAAAATCAAAACTGCCACATTTTGAAATGTGGCCGCTTTGTCTAGAAAATAATACAATTCTTACATTTATTTTCCATTCAAAACTGCAGCATCGGCAAATGTGGCACTTTTGCACATATTCTTACCGATTCTCGCGTCGCAACTGACAAAATGGCCGTATTGCACTGAAGTTCGTGACAAAAGAGGAGTAGTGCAAAACGGGCACTTGCGTATTTTGATCATTTCTAACGATAAATCGAGAGGTGTCTTTGTGCCACGCTATAAAATGAGTGTCTATAGTTTCATTTTTGCAATAAAAGTGTTTTTGACTTTTTTTGACTTGTGTCGCTTTTGCATTTAATCAACGATATGGATACTACGTATCATTTTATGATGTATCTGTATTCTGTACTACAGTTCCATAAGTCACGTCAAATAGGTATTGAAGTAGAACTGTGTCACTTTGTAATATTAGAAAAATAAAAAAATAAATGTTTAATGAAATTATTTTCAAAGTTGCATTTTTAGGTTAGATATGAGGATATTACGTATCATTTGTGGTATATTGTATTTTTTTTAAATCAGCCATATCGTGTGTGGAAGAGCCCAAACTTGGTATGTTTCGAAAATTGTTTTTGTGTCAATTAAAAAACAATGGCTGAAATGTAATGATGTGGTATATTTTTAGAATTGCCTCAAAATGCCCTTTCATTAGATACCACACACGACTATGGGAGTTTCATTTATGTAAAACTGCCCCTAACATAACTAGCTAACCACATATAGATTATATATGTGCACCCCATCAAGACGTTCAACCAGTAATCTATTCATATTCAGTCTGCATCTCACGACGAAACGACATCAACTCGACTTCCGTTGGACAGGGATCGCGTCATTTGATTTCCGGTGTCTCTATCGTGTTCCTTTCGGTATTACGGGGTTGTATATATGTGTGTATGTATATATATATATATGGCTTTTGTAGGGGCGGGAAACAGGAAGATCGGAGTTCAAAGGTGTTCTTCTTTGTTTACGTTTAAGTCGGATGTTGAGATAATGTTTGACAAACAGCAAACTATTAATAGTCCAGGCAATGAACTGACAACTTGTATGGAAAAAAAATCATTTTTTTTCTTTGTAATGGATATATTATCAATTAAATAGTTACCTAGCTACCAAATCCAACAACATTTCAGACATCAAAAAAATGATAACTTAACTAGCTTTTGAAAAGGCAGAAAAAATATCAATTAATAGTTTTATTTTTATTTTGGTTGCTCTATAATATTACGGATAAATAAAAAAAAATATGCTTTATTGAAATCTATTTAAATACTTCTGGATGAAAAGTTTGTTGGATTCATGAATAAAGCATCTTAGAATAATGTTTTAAAATAATATAAAGAAAAAAAACGCTATTATAAATTAATGTTTTTCAAAACCGTATTTTGCCTGGAGTATAACCATAGGAAAGACGACTTTACCTATCTTTGTTCTCAGAGACCTCTCTATATTTGTACTCCGCAAAAATATAGTTCACATACATACTCATATATCACTAACAACGTAGGTATTCCATAAGTCACGTCAAATAGGTATTGAAGTAGAACTGTGTCACTTTGTAAAATTAGAAAAATTAAAAAAAAATGTTAAATGAATTTTTTTTAAATTGCTTTTTTAGGTTAGATATGAGGATATTACTTATCATTTGTGGTATATTGTATTTAAAAAAATCAGGCATATCATGTCTGGAAGAGGCCAAACTTGGTATGTTGTAAAATTGGACTATATTATTGTGTGTATATGTATTAAACAGGACATACAAAACAAAAAATATAGTTCACATACATACTCATATATCACTAAAAGCGTAGGTATCTAATAATCACAACTTATTAAGTACGTCCCTGGGACAGAAGGGTCGAGTCGTCACTCGTCACGGGTCAAACGGGACCTTTTTAACCTTGAGACCAGTGACAACATTGTCCTTTTCTGTTATTAATCTTGAAGGTGAGTGGTATATTTCTGGAGAGACTGAAGTATCGGATTCAGTTGTAGCAAGGTCAGAATTTTATTTGGGGGTAATTTGCTATGTACTAAGAGGTACTGAAGATTGATCACACCGAAATGGAATATGTCCACAAATACATATATTTAGGTAAACAGATCTCGTTCGACAGAAACAACAACGACCATGAAATTGAGAGAAGGATCAAGATTACTTGGAACAAATTTTGGAGCCATAAGGAGATATTAAAGAGCACATTACCTATTAAGTTCAAAAAACAAATCATGGATTCGTGCCTGCTTCCATCACTAACATATGCAGCTCAAACTTGGAAATTTACACTTAAAATGAGGAATAAAATTAAGACATGTCAAAGAAGTATGGAGCGCAGCATAACAAACATTAAAAAAATTCATAAAGTTCGCCATAGCATAATCAGAAACAAAACAAACGTGATAGATGCAGTCACATATGCGATGAAACTGAAATGGAAATGGGCAGGACACGTCGCCAGAATGCAAGATAAAAGGTGGACCAAAAATGTGACAAGTTGGGCCGGACCATCAGGCAAACGTAAGAGAGGAAGACCCTATATGCGATGGTCAGACGAAATAAGAAAAATTTCAGGCACAAATTGGATGGAAAAAGCACAAGACAGAACTAACTGGCTTACTCTGGAGGAGGCCTTCACCCGAGAAGGGGTTCTTGCGACATAAAATAATAATAATAATGATAAATAGTTAAATAATTAATAATAACGACACTAACAAACACATCTGACATTAAATATTATTATGACATTGTACAAGTACTGGCAAGAAATAAAAGGCTTTTTTATTTTATTTTATTTATTTATTTATTTATGTACTAAGAGGTGAGGTGAGAGGTGTGTAACTTGGCGAATTGCGACTTTTGCGAGGGTATAGGTTTGTATTTATTTGTTAAACTTTATTGCACACACAAAAAGTACAAAAGGTGAACTTAATGCCTTAAGCTCTACCAGTCAACCGCAGGGCTAAACAGAAAAGCTTATAGTTATAGGTTAAGGCAGTTGCCAAAAAAAAGTTAAAAGGATAGGTAGATCTAACTAATGAAAATACATTTCCTAATAAGTATTATATATAAATGCATAGACTTACAAAAATACAATAAAATATAATATGCATACGTACATGTCCATAAAATAAATACTTTGTACCAGTGCAAAAAAACTACGTCGTTAAGCTAACCAGAGATATCGTCGAGAAAATGCTTGCGCAACATGCGCTTGGACGCGTGTTTTGTTTATTCCAGACTAAGTCATTATAGGTAAAATTCCCCTCCGGCCGTTTTCGCAACTGCGATTCGCAACCAGTTGCGAATTAAGAATTATTATTCTTTGTTCGCAACCAGTTGCAAATCGCGGTTGCGAAAACGGCCGGAGGGTAAAATGCCTTGCTACGAGTACATTATTAATAGAAAATACAAATAATCATCTTAAGTCTAAGGTTAAAAACGGGACATACAAAACAAAGACACTACACTACCTACAGTAAATTGGTTTGCCTGTCAGTAAATGAATCATGTGGCCATTGCATGTGTGTACGATTGGCCCCTATGGGCCATTGCCCTTATTCTCAAACAAATCGATATAGTCCCACAGTAAGCTCATAAAGGTACTGGTAAGTACACATGCTCTTTAGTAGCATGCTTGTTTTGAGCATGCTCAATTATTTTGCATGCAAATCACACAAATGCCCTTACCGGGATTCAAACTCAGGACCTTCAGCTTCATAGGCAGCCTCACTACCCATAAAGTAACTGGTCGTCTAGGTACATATATATCTTTTCGCATATCCTTCCTCATGTTCATTTAGACAGCGCTATTCTGTGTAACGTGCATGTAGGGCAGTATCTGGTACAAGTTGCAAACTGATACCGATCGAGAAATACGGGTCGTACTGAAAGCGCTCAGCGCATTGGGCCGGGATAACACTGTGTTAATCACAGCTTAGAACAGAGTTGTCACTGACAATAAAAACGCTAGTCAAAATAATTTTGGTTTTAGCTCAAAAAATAAATTCAACTAAATCCTGGATTTTAGATGTAATTTTTATGTTTGATTAATGATCAGGAAGGTTACGATTACTTCGTTGTAGGCTTCATGATTGTCAACCAAGTTAGTTCCGCAGTGCAAATAGAAATCGGGTAAAGTAGAGCACTAAAGTATTTTCTAAAATTCAGTAGGTATATTGTCTAGTTTATGTTTGCTGACAATATGCAATCATATTAAAAAATGTTGAAGAGAAGAAGAGCAACGGAAATCCATCGTGATAATTCAAAGCCAAACAAAACAAAGTTATGGGCAGCAAAACAAAACCTAACATTGGGTAACAAAATAAAATGTTCTAATATTAGTTCGGAGCATACTTAGAACTGATATTTGAGTAGTTCGTTTTGTTAACCCGGCGAGCATGACCCAGGGTATGTCATACCCTGACAGTATTAAAAACTTTTGGTATTTTTAAAATCTTCGTCTGGCAACACTAGCTCGCTCAGTAGCTGGAGGCAGGGGATTTCGGGAGGGAATAGTGGCGTGATCGCAGTGCGACGTGAGGCGTCGGCCGGAATATTCGTGCACAAACCTGTTTCGGGTATGTCACACCCTGCGTCATTTTAGACGTATTTTTTTAATGTATGATTTATACATTTTTTTTATTATTCTTTGTGTTTTTAAGGTTTCAGTGTACAGGCTTGAGATTACTTTATTTATATTAGTTGTTTATTTTTATTTTCCATACAAGAAGGACAGAAAAACCAAATATTCCTGTAAAAGTTGCAGCAAGCCCATATGAATGAAGCATGTTAATTTCGATGGCAGTGATTAACCATATTTTCAATTTAAAAAAATATTGTTATGTTTTTTTGAGAAGAGGATCTCATTATCTTTTAGTTAAAAGTTGATTTATATTCCAAATAAAGTATTTTTTTGTTTAATTGTTCATTTTTGTAAACCTCGAAACTTTTGTTCCTATAATTACATAGTATAAGGAAAACACGAATAAATAAAAATACTTGAATAACTAAAACTTGTCTTTGATTTAAATTAATTTAAAAAATCATTATTAAACAATATACACTGCACGAAATAAAATAAAATTAATAAAAACTATAATATGGTACATTAAATTTCGGGTATGTCATACCCTGCCTCATGCTTGATGTAATTTTTTTTCACGTCATGCTCGCCGGGTTAAATTATGAAGACGCACTGAGAACTGTTCCGCCGGTTCATTCAAGCAACAAAATGAAACGAAATTGAACTGAAGGCTTTAAAAAATACAAAAGGTGTGATTATGAAAACTTGTACAAAATATTTTTTTTTTTATTTGTATTTTGTGAAGTCGGTCGTAGAATATTTATAGACATACCGTTTCATTAGAATGTTATTAAACACATTGTGTTATCTTTAAAACAAAACTTATCCTTACTGCCAGTATCAGTTTGAAGGAAAATATCTGAGTAATTTCAGTGGTAACTAAAAAGCTTTTAAGAAGTGCTTGAGTGGTATTATTATTCAACTTAGCTGCATGAATAAATTAGTGTAGTAATTTGCAGACTCAAAAATTAAAGACACAAATAGATCTAGCCCTATAGTAAGTATTCTCAATTAGGCTTATGTTGTGGATACATAGATATAAAATAAATATTTAAAAACATACATCACAAATATTTCTGCTCATCAGTCTCATCACACAATTTGTTTTCATATATTTTATTTTTCTTTTATATTAGCTCTTTGTAATTCTTCCTGTTTGTAGCTCAATAGGTAAATAAATAAATTTTGTAGGTATTTGAATTTTGTATTTTCCCTAACTGTAATTTGAACCCAGGACCGCCAGCTTCGTAAGCAGGGTCACTACCCACTAGGCTTAGCCAGTCGTCATAATAGAAAACTTGGTTTCAAAATCACGCTCCAGTTGATCGCTACCAAACCACTGATTATTTCATACTAATATGATACCTTTAAGTGGATATAACTAAAACGTGACATCAGTACAGTTCTGAATCATAAATGTTCAGAAATACGGAATAATATATTAGTACTGAAACCGTCACATCCGGTGCCATGCAGCTCTGAAATAACGATGAATGCTACGTTAGAATTTACATCTTATAACAAAGTTGTCACTTTGTGTTTGAACCCGCGAATGACTCAGTGTGCGGTACTTGTAATGCAGCTTTGGGTTATGAAAAATTGAATAAAACCTCCATTATGCTCTAACATCCAATTTATATTTAAGTATCAGTGCGTCTCGCTCACAATTAGCTATACCTTTGCACGGTAAGCAAAAAAATACAACAATGACGTCATGATGTAATTTCAATTTGTCATGCAAAAGCGAGTTCTAAAATTAAGTCGTAATAGACCTGGAGTCCGCTGGATGCGGGTGGCGCAGGACCGGCCATTGTGGCACTCTTTATGGGAGGCCTATGTCCAGCGGTGGACGTCTTTCGGCTGATATGATGACGATGAGACCAGGAGCTGCTGACACAAATGCTTAAGGTATTTTTACCAAGTATAAAAATCCAAATGCCATACTGGTACAAATCGTTTAAAATAAATAAATAACATAACTCATTTGCGGCGGCCACTTGGAACCGTTGGAAAAGTATGGCATGGTGATTTTCGTGAATGGCTCTACGCCACGATGATTAGCTTTGCAAAAATTAGCCTGGTACAAAAGGTTGAATTGGTCACAACGAAAAAGTATGGCATTACGCTACCGCCTACTTCTTGTTTCATCGACTATCGAAAAATACAAGAATTTTTGTGTAACAATTTGTGTGTGACTTTCGTAATTTATCCGACACGTTCGATTAACGCCCACGTGTTTGAGCCGCCGGTACCAGCGCTATGACTATCATTTTCCTTTTTAACTGACTTCAAAAAAGAAGGAGGTTCTCAATTCGTCTGTATGTTTTTTTTGTGAGTGCGATAACTCCGATTTGAAAAAATATTTCTTTGTTTGAAAGCATATATTTCCAGATTGGTCTTGTTGTCACCAAAATCCAGTTCTGATGATGGGACCCCGGATAAATCGAGGGAGCTCTTCAAATTTTATAGGCAAACTTGAAGCAACTTGGATACTGATTTGAAGTCTGTTAAAACTTTGTTTTTAAAGTATACATCTCTTTATAGTATATTATCTTCATAACGTAATTAGACCCCTGAAGAGACTCGATACTTGGTACAAATAGCTTCAAATTTTGTGTCAGCATCTCCCGGTCTATAATTACACATAATAATATATGACCGTATCTATAGTACTGCAAACACTGAAGTGCTAAAAAGTTACACCACAAATAAGCTGTTACAATATTTTTCTAATTATTCAAGTATTAAAACACAATTAATTCTCATAATAAATAAATATTTGCGGACAATCTTACACAAGTGAATCTAGTCCCAAACTAAGCAAAGCTTGTACTATGGGTACTAGACGACGATATAGATACTTATATAGAGAAATAAATACATCGAAAACATACATGAATATTCGTGCTCATCACACAAATAAATGCCCTTACCGGGATTCGAACCCAGGACCTCTTGCTTCGTAGGCAGGGTCACTACCAACTAAGCTAAAGTCGTCGTCAAATAATATACTTAACAAGTAGATATTTACCTATTCGATCGTTGCTCAAACTGTAACACTAAATCTTTTCTTTTTATCAAACCAGAATAGAATTTACTCCCAGTTAGATTAACCTCAGAAGTAAATTATCAGTTTGATCAAAACGGCTCTTAATCGTTAGGCGCTTTATTAGCTAAGTGCACTCGCTGCCGCAAAGCCCGCTGCGCCCAGACGACAGTAGGAAGCATAAATCCGTACTGGAATAGCGCAGTTTATGCAAGTGCCTGGCTATCTTGATCCTGTCTAGTCTAGGAATTGCGAAACTGGCGTGTTATGCTAAAGAGTTTCACGTTAACGTAGTGCTTGCATAAAAGGGCCTATATACTTACAAGTTAGAATATTGAGAACTATTGGCTCTGTTAACTGTATAATTATGTAGAACTGGCGAAGAATTGGCGAACCTGTCTTTTTTTAAATAACTTTATTTATTAAATATTGAAAAAGTTACTCGAATATAAAATTTATATAATTAACGACCTAAAAATTCATCTGCTCACAAAATTCATCTGCTCACAAAATTCATCTGCTCACATAATTCATCTGCTCACAAAATTCATCTGCTCACAAAATTCATCTGCTCACAAAATTTCACGAGAATCGGTTGAGAAATGCGACATGTAGATGAGAAGCCACCGTGACACAGGACACCGGACAAACAAACTTTTTTGTCCAAGCATAGAAATTCGTTCGCTTCGCTTCCGCGTTCGGTTATAACATGTACATGAGATTTACTGAAACATTGTTGGTATGTTTGGTTCAGATCCGGTTCGAAGGACCATTATTTGGTTTACTAATATAAAATTGTAAATGATATCAGCATTTTGTAACCAAATCTTTTATTTTCAATTTGACATTAACAACTCAAATCAAAGACAACAGTACTAATGAAAAAGAACAAAAACATGTGTAGAAAAACAAGGTTATATATGCGCACATTCGTGCACAGTATGCTTTTTCATTTGAAAATTAAATATACATACATGTCAATTTTATTGTAAAACTGATACATTGATTGATAGCGCAGCGGTGACGAGAAATCCAGAGACAGCCAGTTCAATTATGGTCTGCTACGCTAGTACTTAGTAGTCTGTTTACATTTTTCTTTGTGCTTTGATCTTTGTGTCAATGGTATAGTTGAACGAGCGAGCAAATCGAAGAAGTTCTCTGCTTCTGGGTGGGCCAATATTCTTTTTCTAATATTTTTTTTTTTGAAAATTACAATGTTTCGATTACCACTAGTATTAAATACTTACCTCATTTTAACGTTTAATGTAATGGTGTCGCTATCTTACCTATATAGATACGAAGAAAAGTGAACAGATGAAGATCATGTTCTGTGCGGTCATTAACTTCATCTAAAATCTAAACCCAGGAATAATAACGATCACAGATTCGTCATCATCATACCTGTGCTAACTCGGGGCATGTATACTAAAGTGACGTAGCAAAATATTTTATCGCCAAAAAAATATATCGATTTGTTACGTCAACATCTAAATGTTATTCAACATAAATAAATATTATTTATTTTCTCTTCATTTTGAAATAAAAATTATAAACAACAAATTAAAACATGTATTTATTTGTTTATTTTATAATGGTTTACATAGTATACAATTTATATTTATTCCATATTCGTCGGTAATAAAGATTGCCGTCTATGTAGATGAAAATATCCACTTTAAATGACTATATGTTATCTCAACGTTCAAAGTGGTCAACGGGGCATTCTTAAAATATTTATAATGACTTTTGAGTCAATCTAAAACAGATATGACATTGTGTTCAGATAGCATATCGAATCTTTATATAGTAATCGAGAAACTTCAATGGACACATGTATTAATTTTTTTTTTATTTTTTTTTTAAATTTGAATATAAAATTTAACAGCATTACAGCATATCCCAATGCACTGGTAAACTTAAACTATTTAACATACATAATTACACAATAAGAAACAATTTATAGTATCTAACAAATAATATTTAAAAATGAATGTCACAGAATCTTTTAAAAATAGGGCTCTAATAGGGCTAGTTTACTCCACTTGTAGGCAAACAAATCGCAATCTGGTGCATACATAACTACTTTGTTAAGTAGCGCCTGCGCGCTGACTACTGGTGAGTGCTCGTGCGCCGCCGTGCGAGCCGCCTTACGCCAGGAGGCGGTGGCTGCGGCCACGGAGGTACTTGTAAGGAACGAACAGAGAGCATATTCTTGTGATCAAATCGGAGCAATCTGACTCGCCTCTCAAAATACGACAAGCAGTGGTCAGAAGTACGAAAGTGCGCCTGACCTCTAGGGAGTTGAAACCTAACACTCCGAGAAAGTACTTGGTAGGATACAGAAAGGGGTAGCACCCGTATATTTTCTTGTAAAGAAAGCGAAGAAACGCCTTTTGTACTTTCTCCAAAAGAAGAATGTAAGATTTTTCATGTGGGTTCCAAATTATTGAGGCTGACTCTATCTTACTTCTAACCAATGCTGTATACAGTAACTGCACTACTTTAGGATCACGGAAGTCTTTCGTCTTTAGTCGATATACATCGACATCTTTTTTATCGATATCAAATCCCTAAAACGTGCCCCGAGTTAGCACAGGTATGGTCATCATTAGCATTTAAAAGCTACCTACGCTTGCCAGTGGAGTGATTGCCACTCTTCTCTTTTCATTGTCAGCCTCTTAACCTACCTCAAGCATGTTTTCTCTTGGCTGGCTAACAATATTTTTCTTCAAAGTGTATGTGAATTACAATGACGCCGGCTGGTTTGTCATTTTTCTTTGTAATCTGTTTGTTTGTGTCATCATCCTCATTCTCCTCCTATCGGCTTTCCCGCTTGTGGTCTAAGGGACCCCGGGGTGACATACCTAATTCCAGGTCAGTGTGTCACTATGTCGCGAATTAATGTTTGATTCTATTGCGTCATGTCAGGTGACTAACATTTTGCGTCACCTATTTGGAACTGAGTTGAATGACCGAGATGAAAAAGTGCTGAGAAGAGTGGGTGAGAAACTGATAAAAACGATAGAGAATAGGAGAGGGAAAATGATTGTTCACCTTATACGACATGCCGCTTTTATTAATAACATCATTGAAGGAAAGGTAGAAGGCAAGCGAAGAAGGGGAAGACCAAGGATAAGTAAAAGTAGCAGTCACGTCGTATAAAGAGGTCAAGGAGGCGGCCCTAGATAGAGTCAGATGGAGGGAGCTACACCGACGAGAGTCTAACTCTTTATGATGATGATTTGGAACTGTTTTTAATCACAGATTCATTTCTACTAAATCAGCTATGAAATATTGGACTATTTTAGCGAGCCTGCGACTGGCGTGGAGGGCAATTTGTCAGAAAGCTCTTGTGACTTACATTAAACGTCCGTTTGTGCGGACGTAATTAACCCTAGCCGATTCTGCGCTATTGTTAGGGTTATTAAAATCAGGCAGTGTACACATGCATTTCAGTTGATAATAAATAAAATAAATAAATATTATGGGACAATCTTACACAAATCGAACTAGTACCATAGTAAGCTCAATAAGGCCTGTGTTATGGGTACTAGACGACGATATATTTAATAGATACAAATACTTAAATACATAGAAAACATCCAAGAGTCAGAAAGAAACATTCATGCTCATCACACAAAATATATTTGTCCTTACCGGGATTCGAACCCGGGACCTTCAGATTCGTAGGCAGCGTACCCAAAAGGCTGACCCGTCATTAAATCGTCGAATTTGTACCACCATTTATTTAATCATAATCGCGGTCTGTAGAATAGGCGAATACATAGATTATTATAGGTAGAATACTATTATACCACTAAATACTTGAAACGTGGCCACGAAATACCTTAGGTAATATAATTACGTTCGAACTATGTAACGAAACATTAATAAATACTCAATTGAACTATCCTATTAATACAATACAAATGTCCAATAATATCTCAAAATATAACACAATACAGAAGAGAAGATAAAGCTGAAAAAAGCAGCTTAAAGTAGGGGTAAACAACAGACAATCCTATTTCTAAAGAAAACGGTGATCATTTCGAGACATTTTTAGAGTTCCGTTCCGTAGCCAAATGGCAAAAAAAAGAAACCCTTATGGATTCGTCATGTCTGTCTGTCCGTCCGTATGTCATAGCCACTTTTTTCCGAAACTATAAGAACTATACTGTTGAAACTTAGTAAGTAGATGTATTCTGTCAACCACATTAAGATTTTCACACAAAAATAGAAAAAAAAAATTGGGGGTTCCACATACTTACATAGAACTGAAATTAAAAAAAAAAACATCAAACCCATACGTGTGCGGTATCTATGGATAGGTCTTCATAAATAATATTGAGGTTTCTAAGTAATATATTTTTTTTCTCAACTGAATAGTTTGCACGAGAGACACTTCCAAAGTGGTAAAATGTGTGTCACGCTCCCCTGTAACTTCTAAAATAAGAGAATGATAAAACTAAAAAAAATATGACTACCATGCAAACTTCCATCAGAAACTGTTTTGAACGAGATCTACCTAGTAAGTAGCTTTTTTTTAATACATCTTAAATCGTAAACCGCAATTTATTTTACGGAACCCTTCATGGGCGAGTCCGACTCTCACTTGGCCGCTTTTTATCATTGTGCGAGCAAGCGAGGCGAACTGAGTTCTTTGCTTCAGCATGAGCCATAATACTTTCGTATGTCCGGCTGTCCGGCTGTTCTCCTGTATGGATCGCATTTCTCATGAATTCTCGTGAAATTTTGTGAGCAGGTTCGATACTTAAATATAAAGATTTCTTTTGGTCTATTCAGGTTTTGGACATTTTTCAAATAATCTTTTTTTAAACCACTTACTTACAGCTCACAGGGCTCTGTGCGCTGTGTGCTGTGTGTGTCTTACCTAAACATTCCAATATCCAAATATTATCATGAA
The DNA here is from genome assembly GCA_963854355.1 of Epinotia brunnichana. Lineage (NCBI taxonomy): Eukaryota > Metazoa > Arthropoda > Insecta > Lepidoptera > Tortricidae > Epinotia > Epinotia brunnichana. The sequence goes on along the minus strand of OY977951.1, from coordinate 25,160,160 downwards.
TAATATTTAAAATACATACTATTGGCTACTAGTATGTATTTTTAATATTGTACATGAGAATATTTGGATTTTGGAATGTTCAGGTGTTTGGATATTGAAATTTGGCAAACAGATAAGAATTTTATTACACCCCAAACAGATGAAATTTGAGGTAATGGGACTTTACATCAATGGACTTCACGCAAACGAAATCGCAGGTAGTAACTAAAGAATCTTATTAGGTCACTCTCACAAAAAACTAATAAATGTGACTAAAAGCTTCTACTATTTACTTGTATTTACTTTGCACCAACTCGACTTAAGCGTCTGTATTTTCCCCTTTTAGTTGACTGGTAGAGAATGTTATTTGGCATTCAGTCTGCCATTTATACACTTTTTAACCCCCGACGGAAAAAGAGGGGTGTTATAAGTTTGACGTGCCTGTGTGTCTGTTTGTCTGTGTGTGTGTGTGTTTTTTTTATCCGAAAGCTGACGTGAACGAGATGGTTCTTAGCTTTGTTTTAACAAAATCATTTAAGCCGTTTTTAGATATTGAACTTTGAAATAAAAATGTCGGGGGTTTTTGAACTTTTTAACTAAGTTGTAGTTACTTATTGTAATGTGTAAATAAAGCTAGTAATATGTTTATTTAGTTGATGCAAAAAGTTGTACAGGAAGGTTCTCTTTTTACTTACTATTTTGTACAGTATTTTTTTTTAATTTTTCTTTACGCAATACAAAAAAATCTACTTCTGCAGCAACTTAGAGGAACGTAATCAGTGTAATCACTTACTCACTTAGTAACTTACGAAACCACTTGTTTGAAATAATAAATCAGATTTTACAACTTAAATAAACTAAATAAACCTACAATTAGGAAAAACATAAATTTAATCAAAAGAGGTCCCCAAGGTCGGATCCCTGCGGAATAAAGCTTAGATACAAAATTAAATTAAAAGGTAACTTAACCCGGCGAGCATGACGTGAAAAAAAGTTACATCAAGCATGAGGCAGGGTATGACATACCCGAAATTTAATGTACCATAATATAGTTTTTATTAATTTTATGTTATTTCGTGCAGTGTATATTGTTTAATAATGAATTATTTAATGAATTTAAATCAAAGAAAAGTTTTAATTATTCAATTATTTTTATTAATTCGTGTTTACCTTATACTATGTAATTATAGGAACAAAAGTTTCGAGGTTTACAAAATTGAACAATTAAACAAAAAAACTGTCATTGGAATATAAATCAATATCTAAAAGATAATGAGATCATTTTCTCAAAAAAACATAACAATATTTATTTTTATTGAAAATATGGTTAATTACTGCCATCGAGATTATCATGCTTCATACATATGGGCTTGCTGCAACCTTTACAGGAATATTTGGTTTTTCTGTCCTTCTTGTATGGAAAATAAAAGAAAAACCACTAATATTAATAAAATAATCTCAAGCCTATACATTGAAACCTTAAAAACACGAAGGATAATAAAAAAAAAATATAAATTATACATAAAAAAAATACGTCTAAAATGACGCAGGGTGTGACATACCCGAAACAGGTTTGTGCAGAAATATTTCGGCCGACGCCTCACGTCGCACTGCGATCACGCCACTATCCCCTCCCGCACTCCCCTGCCTCCAGCTACTGAGCGAGCTAGTGTTGCCAGACGAAGATTTAAAAAATAACAAACGTTTTTAATACTGTCAGGGTATGACATACCCTGGGTCATGCTCGCCGGGTTAATGCAGTGATCGATCTACACCAATATTATAAGTAGTGAATAGAAGGTCTGTAAGATTGCAACTTTGTAAGTTTGTATGTAGGGGGGTACCCAAGTATCCGAGCAATAAAATCCTATTATGGCCTATCTGGATGGACATCATTTATTGCGCGAGTTTGCCTGCGTTCTTGTAAGGTTGAACGATTTGTTATTCTAAGATCTGTAACTTACCCTTTTTCGACAAATAAATGTTTATGTTATCTTATCTTATCTTATTTGCAATACGCAGGCAGAACCGCACGGGCAGCTAGTACATACATAAATTGCATGCATAGAAACTCATTTGACTAGTTTTCCCAATTCCTACCAATTTAGTTCACAGAAAACCTACCTGGCCATCAATAACCAATTCCTACCAACGCCATTACGCCTAAACTTTCCGTGGACGTCACTTGGACAGTTTTCCAATTAATTGAAAGTCAAAACACGTCTCGTGGTAAACGGGGGTAAATTTTAAATTCAATTTTTGGGTGCCATCGGAATCTTATTACAGAATTCTGTTATGAAGCTCAGCGTAGAGTCTGGAGGATGTAATTGGGCACCGTTTGTATTTGCAAAAAAATGCGATAAAAGCGGTAAGGTACATTTGAGGCGTCGCTAATGCAGTAGATCAACTATATTTATAGGTAAAAAACCTTAGTAAAGTCCCTCTTTCATGTAAGGGTGACGTGTTCGAATAGGCATTTGTTATGTTCGTGTTAGACAATTTAAATATGTAATGTAACGTCTATTCGAATACGTGCGGGCAATGGAGAGGCTGTGCTGGGAGTTTCTCTGCGTGATCGCATCAGAAATGAGGCTATCCGCAGCAGAACTAAACTAACATAACCCTCCAAATCGCTAAACTGAAGTAGCAGTGGGTGGCCACATTGCACGTAGAACTGATGGCCGTTGGGGCGAAAGGTTTTAGAGTACCGAAAGACGCAGCGGGGGTAGACCGGGTGATCGGGTGGACAAGGTGAACTGATGACCTGGAGTCCGCTTGATGCTGATGGCGCAAGACCGATCACTTTGGCACTCTTTCGGGAGGCCTATGTCCAGCTGTGGACGTCTTTCGGCTGATATTAATGATGATGATTCGAATACGTCACCAATACGTACAAGAAGGGCTTTACCTAAGTTTTCTACCAATGCTCTTTTTATATATTCACAAACAATGGAATGATATTTAACAAAACTATAGGAACAAGGTGACTGAAGGCGCGCGGCTACTTTAGATTACTTGGTTACTTTCTTACCGTGTGGTGAACAGTCTGCTCGGAAGCTCCACACCGGCACACTGCTGATTCGCACCAGTTCCATTTGTGCCATAAGTAAGCACAGTTCCCAACTCCTGTCCTTATCTGATTTAGCATGCACCAAACGCGTCGGTACTATTAAAACTAGTGAACTAGGTATATATGACATGCCAGTAAGAATTTGATAACCAACCTTATTTCATAGATTACATTTTTCATTTCATATGCAAAAATACCAGGTTAACTCGTACAAGACAAACTGAGTACTAATATAGGGAGCAGTAACCGTATATTTCATCGAAATTGGATAACATCTATTGGAATTCTTCTTTATACATTCAGAAAGTTGGATGCTTTGCCCGGCGGCGCTCGTGGCTCCAGCGAGACTTGAAGACCCGTACTAAGCACGGCTCGGGGCGTTGGGGGGGTTAAGTTATGGAAATATCGTGCAGGCCCCTGGCACTGGAATGAAGTCCAATCAGGGAATTTATTGGAATAAAGTTTAATTTTATCCAGGGATATTTAAAATTGAGAAATTTTGAATAATATGGTTTAAGGGTTTATCTGTGAATGTAATTTATTGATTTAGATTTTCTTTATTTCATAATATACAATTGCAAAATAAATTTAAGCTAAGTTAACCTATATGAATTTATATTATGATCATCAAATAGAATATTGAATTGTAATAAAATTTCAAAATACATATTGTTCAAATATAGTCACAACTACTAAATGTATAGGCAAAAATAAATAAATGACTAAGTTAATATCACATAAAGATCGTCAGATAACAAAGCCCAAAAACAACAACAATAATTTTCAATGTCAAAAACAGTGATATTATTAATGTTTAATGTCCATATATTCCTTTACTGAATATAATTGGTATTGCAATAAAAATATTCTCAGTTGGCGTTTGTATGTTTCAGATGACTCCGTTCGCAACTCGGCGGGATCGTTCATACAAATTAAAAATGCGAACGAAATATGAAAATATTTCTTTAAACTTTTGAAGAACTGAATAAACATTATATTCAATGCATTAAATCTGTATCGTTGATGAGTTTTACACAATTCTTCCAAATAACAATATTATTACGAACATGCATGAAAAATGTCATGAAAGTGAAAAGTTTGTCAAAATGGAAATCTGTGATTTCTGCCTACCCCTCCAGGTATGATTATATGTACCTATGCATGTTTGTATGTATCAATATCTTTTTAAGACAAGAATACTGTTTATAAAAAAATCATTAGTTAAAATATTAATTGTTTTTACAAGCTTTTTATTAACTTGCAATGTATGTAACTATGTTTGCTCGGGTGGAATCTTGCAACTAAATTTTGAAGCAGGTATTTTCAACCAATTGACATTTTGGGTCAAGGTATAGTCTGGATGACAATTCAATACTATGGTATGTACCATCGAGCTGATCTGATGATGTATACAGAAGGTGGCCATGGGAATTCAGTACTTAATCGATGACGTAACCCCGTTGAGTTTGGGCTCGTTAGAATCGTCTCAAAGATTATAGTTGATGACGGTATGCAGAACAGTAAATAAAAGCTTGTACCGAAAATTAAATTTTTGACAGAAGCTTTTTAATCATAAGTATTGTAATGGCCTAGAAATGCACCTAGACCTTATCAAAACCAGTGACTACCTACCCCAAACAACGTTTAACTAATAATTAATTTCCTAAACTTTACCATCACGTCTTCCAAACAGTAGCTTGTACAATAATGTTCATACAGAAATATACCTACCCCTCAAACATGACAGAGGCCTTAGGGGCCTATCACACTGGCGACGCGACCGTGTTGTGAGCGGCGCGATTGTTCAACAAGCTCGCCGCGATACGGTAACCTGATCGCCGCGACAGCGCCACGTGATCACTGCGGATGCGCTAGCACAGCGCGTTCAATCAGCATTTTGAATGGTCACATACGTAATTAACAATTTAGAAAAGTTGGAAAACCCCTGAAATCTTCATTTCATAGTTCAACAAACGTAGCTTAGAACCATCCAATCACGTCTGCTTCGGACTAAAAACCGCATTAAAATCGGTGCATTCATTTAGGAGCCAGGATGCCATAGACAGACACACAAATACACATACACGTCAAACTTACAACATCCCTCTTTTTGCGTCGGGGATTAAAAATTGATACAGACAAGGAAGCACTGTGGTAATATTTGTTGCTCCCAAATCGTTTACGCTGGAAACGAAAGAAGATACAACGATCATCATGGTGTCTGCGCAATGGTTGCGCAGCGGGCTTGACGCGAGCTCGCAAAGGCTGCGGTTGTGCCGTCAGCTCGCTGCCAGGGTACCGATTTTTGACTTTCGAGCGCTCGAATTTTTCACTCGAAAACTGACAAAAATTACGTAATGCGCTTTTGAAATAGCGATAGAAAATTGAAAAGCGAGTGGTATTGACCACTCGTATTCAATTCTATCGGTAGAAAGTTAGTGCCTGCAATTTTGTCACTAAAATAGTATTTATTTTTATTTAATTTTCGAGCGCTCGAAAACTAAGTACGAGTAAATACGATTGTAGTGTCAAAATTGAAGGCACATCCTACTTTCTACCGATAAAATTTAATACGAGTGGTCGATACCACTCGCTTTTAAAATTTCTATCGCTATATCAAAATAGCATTACATCGATTTTTACAGTTTTTGAGTGAAAGAGTCGAGCGCTCGAAATTTAAAAATTACCCCCTGATCGCTTCGCTACAACCGCTCCCAAATCACAAGTGTGATAGCGCCCTTAAATAATAGGAGGTGTTAATTAAACTTTGACTAATTAATCAGAGGGATGGAAAAGTTGAAATAGTTTCGAGTTGTAGGGCGTCGAGGGCTCGTGGAAATATCGGCTTTTGTTTTTGTATCGTGTTTTGCAATTTGAATAACAAATTTTCTAGTTTGCTCTTGACTTATTTTTGCGGTGACTTTTGGTCTGATTTAAGTTACTTAATACGTAGGTATCAATGTTCAAAATCAAAGCATTTATTGCACTCGTCTAAGTAATAAGTGCTTCAATTATAGTTTACAGTTCAAAATAAACCTTGTAAGGGCGCAGAAATGAAATAAATGAAAATTAACAATAACCAAATAGTTCCGTAGATTACCGATTACATACAAACCTATTACTTACAAGGTAAAGGCACACAGACACTTCCTTTTTATAATATTAGTATAGATTATATCTAACACTCGCTTTTGATTAACGAATTCCATCTCCCTTACAAAAGTTTGCCAGAATTATGCACGTTTTCGTAAAGAATTTGCATACTTCAGGTGATTTTCCTCTTAGGGGCTTTCCGATTCTCACAATTATCACGGCATTGAGATGTTAATTATTAATTAAGGAACCGGTGTTACGTTACGGCTTACATAACGTATAAGCCTATTTCGTTAATTAATTATAATTCGGGTAAAATTTTGAACCAGCAGCAGGTCGATCACGTAACGCATTGTACGAACGTCGGTAGGTCTAAATGTCACTTTTTATATGGAAAATTGACTTGATTGAATTCAATTTTTATAATTGGACCACATTCAATGTTATCTGACGCAATAAAAAATGTGTGGTAACAAGTAAAAATACAATTAAGATCAAAATCAGGAACCAAAACTGGTCGTTTTCTTGCAGATAAAACAAATGTTAACAATTTAGAGAAAATATAGATCTATCGATTTAAACCTCTCATATATACGTACGGAAACCTTAATCAGGAACCAAAACTGGTCGTTTTCTTGCAGATAAAACAATAGTTAACAATTTAGAGAAAATATAGATCTATCGATTTAAACCTCTCATAAATACGTACGGAAACTTTAATCAGGAACCAAAACTGGTCGTTTTCTTGCAGATAAAACAATAGTTAACAATTTAGAAAAAATATAGATCTATCGATTTAAACCTCTCATAAATACGTACGGAAACCTTAATCTGCTGACATGAGAGCGATATGATATATTTATGAGTAAGTTATAGTTACCTATGCTCTCACATTTTTAAATTTGACTGTAGATATAAATTATCAATTTAAACATTATACAGTTTCTTCCTAAACATCCTGGAGGGTAAAATTGAAGGCAAGAGAGGCAGAGGAAGGCCTAGGCTAACATATTCTAGCCAAATAAAACATAAAGCTGATGTCGAGTCATATGAGGAAGTCAAGAGGCTGGCAATGGACAGAGTAAAGTGGCGGTTACGCCACCGACAAGAGCAAGGCTCTTAAGTAATGATGATGATGAAACATTATACACATAAAATGATAACAAAAATATAAAACTTTTGGGTCTAGGTACAAAATTAGGCCTTAAAACTTTGAAATTGTCCACAATTTCAAAGTTTAACTACTAATTCACACAAAAAATAATTTTTTGACCTGTTTTTCTGACCCCAGATAATTTTTAGGTAAGTAGGTACTATTCTTGAAAAGTCGCCAAGTATCAAATAAAATTCAATTACATCTTTAAAATACCGCAACAGCCATTATAATCACACCTCGGGAAGCATCGGCCGCTTCTCAGAACTGAGGTAAATAATTTCCCATCATATCGTACAGCATCAGCATTTAATCATTTCTCTGTATTTCGTGAAGCAGACAAACCCCTCCCGCATCAATAATTCAGTAGGAACGCTCCATATCTTGAGGTTAATTCAACACATTGCGGTACAGAAACTTTTTCAATTAGGTACCTACACGGATCAATAGAATTTAAACTTCATCTGAATGGAATTTTCAAGTTGAGAAGGAGCCATTTGTTGGAAAATTCTGCTAATGTATGAATTGCATTGTGAGTGTAGTAGCATTGTGAGTATTGTGCGGGTATTTAGACATTAAGGCGACGTGAGCTCCGAAAACGGATTTTTAAAAAATCGTAGCTCTTGTTTGGATTATATTACGGCTGCCCTAAATTTAATTAGCAATTTTGAGGCCTTTATCGAGGGAAATCAGCTATTCGAATCCTGAGTTTTTGACTTTCGCTCGATAGAAAAAAATCACGAACATAGGTCTAAAATACACTTAAAAAAATTCTAACAAATTATGCACAACAGCTAAACATATAACAATTAGCTCTTAAAATTGGCAATGTCATGTTTGAGGGAAATTAGCTATTACTTTTTTATTTATTAAAACGCACAAAGAAATAAAATTAAAAAACATGATATCCGCGCTTCCAAACACGCACTTCCATCTCGCTCACGTTTATGCTCAGTGAGAGGGAGAGAAGACCACGAACCTACGTCCCCTTAAGATGTACTTGAAGTACTTGAGTTAGTTTTTGTATATTACGCCCCCGTGTAAGTAACACATTTATGTTTTTCGTGTATACTTGAGATTATTTGAGTTGGCCAAATTGCAAAGTAGTCCATTCAAATAGCATCTCTACCGAGGAAGATTCCAGTACATATAATCTAGGCAAAATGCTGTTTTGAAAAGTATTTATAATCACGTTTTTTTTATGTATTTTATTTTATAACGTTATTCTAGGATGTTTTACTCAAGAATCAAATAAACTTTTCATCCGGAAGTAATTATATAGATTTAATTATCATTTTTTTGATGTCTGAAATTTTGTTGGATTTTGTCGCTAGGTAACTATTTAATTGATAATCATTATATATCCATTACAGTCATAGAAAAAATCTGCTATTATAAATTATTTCCAAATTTGTAATTTTTTCCATACAAGTTGTCAGTTTATTGCCTGGACTAATACTAATGTCAGTTTTATAAAGATTCGGCCGCATTAAGTAAATAACCTCAACTATACGAGAAAAGGAGACGCAACGCTCTTCGGTAATGTTTTTTTGGACAAATGTCAATATAATAATATATTAATTTGTGACGCTTTATTCATGTTTCTTTCTAGGCTTCTACGAGGGTTTAGATGTGGTAATTACATATTTATAACTTGATTATGCTGTTTTTTTGTTTGAGTTGGCTTAGGTAAAAATGGAAAATATAAAAGTTTAGAATGTTCATTCGGGAAGCTACGGCACATCTTATCGTCCAATATTCCGCAGTGTCTCAAGACGAGCGTCTTTGACCAGTGTGTGTTGCCAGTGATGACATATGGCACGGAAACGTGGTCGCTTACTATGGGCCTCATAGGAAGGCTCAAAGTCACTCAAAGGGCAATGGAGAGGGCTATGCTGGGAGTTTCTCTGCGCGATCGCATCAGAAATGAGGCTATCCGCAGCAGAACCAAGGTAACCGATATAGCCCTCCGAATTGCTAAACTTAAGTGGCAGTGGGCGGGGCACATTGCACGTAGAACCGATGGCCGTTGGGGCGGAAAGGTTTTCGAGTGGCGACCACGTACCGGAAGGCGCGGGGTGGGTAGGCCCCCCACAAGGTGGACTGATGAAGGTAAAGGTCGCGGGAGTCCGCTGGATGCGGGTGGCGCAGGACCGGCCATTATGTTACTCTTTGGGGGAGGCCTATGTCCAGCAGTGGACGTCTTTCGGCTGATATGATGATGATGAGAATGTTGTGTTATTAAGCAATCATGTTTTGGCTATAACCAGACAAACAATCTTATGAGCCAAAAAAGAAACTGAAAATTAATGAAGTGATTCCTGAACGACGTTTCAAAGAGCGCAATATGTTCCAATTCACACCCTGAAATCATCTCAAGTAAATATTTAAGTCGAGAAGGATTCTTTGGGAAGGAATCTAGATTCAGTAGTATAGTCATAGTTAAAGTCACCCAAAAATGTGGTCTACGGTCGAGGTTCATTTGAACGTCATGAAACAACAAGGTCGATTCCCACTTGCAATAATATTATGACAGTTACCTTAACGACAGATCTGACATAAGCTTTTGTCAAAACTGGTAAACCACTTTCCTGGCCGACCGTGCAAGGTACCATACAGTCTTATAATTAGGATTACTTATAACATAAATACTTTAGTGCAAGTTGTACCGATATTATAATTTCTCGATTCAATCCTCTGACGAGTTTCAATTTGATTCATCATCATCATCATCATATCAGCCGCAATACGTTATCTGCTGGACATAAACCTCCCCCAATGAGTGCCAAAGTGATCGCTGGATGCGGGAGAACCGATCACTAGTTGATGTAGTACGTATTTTTTATTATTACATAAAATTAGAAGGTACACTAGAATATAAAATGAATCAAATCAGTGTTTAAATTAATTTTCAAACCACATGCTCGACAATGCCGAATTATAGGTCATGTAAACCCTACCGAAAGCAAGACATTAAATCCCTTGGTATTAGCTGGGTTATAATGTTGTACTGAATTTCATTGTAACCCGCTGGTTAATAATATGATTTCACTTTTCATAATTCTTATTACTATATGCATAAAGTTTAATTTTGCTAAACACAATTTGTCCTAGGCCATGGCCTACTTGATTTGACAAAATAAATGAAGTTTGCCTCCGTGTGAACCCCGGTCCGGAGGAGCGCGGTGCTCGAAATTCGAATTTCGAATCTAGGACCACGGCTTGTGCTTTCGAATTTGGAACGCCGCGCGCCTTCATTTGTTCACGCGTGACGAACAAATCGAGTTCTTGTAGGTGCCTATAGAAGATTTAATTTCAAAAATAATATTGAAAATGTCGAGTGATGAAAGTGTTTTGACTCCTGAGTTTATCAAATTAGATGCCATAGGCATAATAAACTCCAACTCAACCTCAATAAACGTACCAAATAAAAACATTACCTTATCTTTCCATAATTGGACTAACGTGTCTTATGTTACTATGTACTTTTAATTTGCTAAATAAACATTATTTATCTACTGAGCCTGTTTTTTTGTCTCGCATAAGGTGTGAAAAGTAGAGTATACACCTCGGGGATAAGACTGTTTTAGTCTTGGGCGGATGAACCCCTCACTGCACTCAGTAATAATTATGTTTCACCAATTTATCAATCAAATTAAACAGTGTAGGCCCTATAATGGGTTAAGTTCATTTTAGTCATTTTAGTACCAAGTTTTAATTATACTTAAATGTTTTTGATAAATCGTAATATGAATCATCTAGTATTTAAATTGTGTAAGATTGTCTCCTAATAATACATTAAAGAAGCTCATTTTATGCAAATAAACCCCACTTCACCTTAGCATAACAACAAATACTTACTTAAATTTAATTGTACTTGTTTCAAGGAAAATAATGGAGTAATAAAATCGAGCCTAATAAGGTATCTTGTTCATAATTCCGAGTAGCTAATAAATAGACATATTCTGAGAAATTTGCACTTGATAAATTAACAGTTATTAAAATTAAGGAGCTACAATTTATGGCTACACTCTCTGTAAGGAGGCGCTAAAATTATTTCCAAATTGCAAGGAATCATACGCAACTTTGATAATTACAGTAAACTTTGTAAATAAAGACCTCAATTCTTTATTATTAGAGACAAATAACAAAATATAATATAATTTATCTAATATAATATAATTTTATTTTTATTTTACTGTGCATAAACGGAAAAAGAAAAATATCGAAAAAATCAAGCGAAAATTTTGAAATGATTAAATAACTATTAACATGATAACCAAATTTCTTTATAAAAACAAGACAACAACATCATAAATAAAAATAAACTTACAAGCAAAAAATTATAAACTAATTAAAAACTAAATTAACTTAACTTGCCCAGTCAAAGGAAGAAAACCCCGTCCAGCAGTTCCGTCTGCGGCATAGAGCCCATAACGCTGGCGGCGTTACCTCTCTGTATTGCTAAAGAAATACGTTGCGAGAGGTAAGCGCCAGCCCTATGGTCCCCTGAAGCGTCGACGAGTCGTTTAGTCATTGCCCTCATAAATGATTTCATGTCAGCTGACCAGGGACCCAATGTTTCTACTGCAAGCGCCGCAAACTCGTAGTCTTTAATTAAAGACGAGTATTTGCGGCGCTTCAACACCTGGGCCTGGTCAGCTGCAGCGCCGGGTTGAGTGCGAGTCCCCTGGATGTGGGACTGCCCAACTTCCACGGCACCAATGTGGCACCATCAGGTCGCTTGCCATCGTCTCTTGCTAAACCTGTGGGTTCGAGAATAGCAGGCACAGACACGGTGGCAAGCGAACGACGGACTAAATCGTTTATAGTGCCGTGGCGGTATAAGCGGCCGGCGCTTTTTATACATGAGAGGCCATGCCTACCCGACTCATCGACGCTTTTGCCACAGACGCATGTATGTGAAACACATATTCTGGCCCCAAGCCTCAAGCAAATAAAGTGTCTTTTTAGGGTTCCGTACTCAAAGAGTAAAACGGGACCCTATTACTAAGACTCTGCTGTCCGTCCGCCCGTCCTTCTGCCTGTCACCAGGCTGTATCTCACTGATACCGTGATAGTTCCAGTTGAAAATTTCACAGATGATGTATTTCTTTTGCCGCTATAACACTAAATACTATAAACAGAATAAAATACATATTTTTATTGATAATGGTACAGAACCCTTCGTGCGTCCGACTCGCTCTTGGCCGGTTTTTTATAGCACGTCGGTGCCAAACAATCGTAGGGTCCGTCTGATGGTAATGAATGGATCACCGTAGCTTATAGACGCCTGCAACTCCAGGAGGTATCAGATGCGCGTTGTCGACCCTTTCAAAATTACACTCAATTGGGAACTTGCATGGGACTAACGCGCCGAGAATATATGATGTGACGTCATAGCATAAGCCCGTTTAATATAGAGCGTTTTCGAGGGGTGCCGGCGCGTGCAGATTTCAAATGCATATAACATCAGAAAAATAAATCATAAGAATTTTTTAATGCTACAGTTGCTTTAATATAAATAAATAAATAAATAAATAAATATTTGCGGACAATCTTACACACATCAACCTAGTCCCAAACTAAGCAAAGCTTGTACTATGGGTACTAGACGACGATATATATACTTACATAGAGAAATAAATACTTAAATAGATAGAAAAACATCCATGACTCAGGAACAAATATTCGTGCTCATCACACAAATAAATGCCCTTACCGGGATTCGAACCCAGGACCTCTTGCTTCGTAGGCAGGGTCACTACCAACTAGGCTAAAGCGGTCGTCTAATTTAATTTAATGCTGGATTATACTTTTGATATTCGTGTTAAAATAAAAAGATGCAAGTTCTCTATTGGATATGTTCAGTCCTAGCCTAATGCTAGGGACTGAACGTGCCTCGCGCCGCTCGCGGGTCATATAGTGCCAATAATGGCTCTCAAAGGTGTAAAAATATGATTAACTTACTGGAATCCCGGCGACACGATATTTGTCAATTCTGTCTAGTTTCCGTCAAGGTCCAGTCAAAGTCAAGTTAAATCAAGTCTCCCAAGCTGGTCTCCGGGGCCAAGGGCAGCGCCGTGTCTTTCCACGGGCGGCCGGGCCGTCAATACGCGGTCCGCCAAGTACAAATCACCAATTGTCCGCTTTCACCAAAACGACTCGGGCCTTCAAGCCACCAACACGAGTATATTAACACTTCAACCAATACAAAAACAAACACTCGGACCTTTTCCACAAAACGAGCGATTACAACCAATTATCCAAACAAAAAACCTCCGACATTCGTGTCGACAAGTGAGGTTATCAAAAGCACACGGTTCCCGAACCATTACGTGTTGACAAGACAAAATGTGACAGCTCAAATGTTACTGTCAACAAAAAACTAAGGGAGGTTCTCCAGCTTACAGAAAAGGGTCCGACAAACATTTGGCCCGAACAGGATACTTTCCTAAAAAATAATATTTAGGCCGCCAGTTAGATAATGAAAAAATATTGTACACATATTTTTTATTTTGTTAATCATACAAAACATGATGAAGATATAGCCCTTTCGGTTTCGCGTGACGTCACAGTATGGTACACTTTTTAGCATATTAGGTTAGTAGCGACAGGCCGCGTACGTCTGTGGTCGCCGCTTCTAATTAAAAAATTTTTTTAATTTGAAATTGACGGAATAGCAAAGGAATAGAAACTTCTAATGTTCCAGAAACTTATCATGACTTTCTGCAAAAACTGCCTGATTACCTAATAATTTTTAATATTTTAGAGCTGCGAGATTTGTGCTTGTAACATATACCAATAAGTTAGTTAGTTAGTTAGTTACCAAGCACAGTGCTCAGCGCAACCGGCACACATCAAACGGCAAGCATCGTCAGTAAGACTACTAATTGAGCCTTAGTTAGACCAACGTCTGGATGCTTGCTGTAATTAACTCGCGCATGTGAGGAGTAACGTCACAGTTACCTACATTGCGTTGTTTGAATATGTCTCCGGTACGACATTTATTTGTTAAAACTTGATTGCACAAAACAAATGAGAGTCGCCTTCAAGCGCATGTTGCGCAAGCGTTTTCTCGAAGATCTCTCTTGTTGATTAAAATAACGAAGTTAGTAGTATTTTGTACGTATATTAATTACGAACGTAGGTATGTATACTACTACTACTCATTGATGAGAGGAGGCCTGTGCCCAGCAGTGGGATGAATATAAGCTGACGCAGACTAATTCGCGACATAAAATATAGCCTGCTATAATATAGGTTAAGGGAACGTTGCAACAGCATTCCGAGAGTCATTGCCGCCAGGTACAACTGCCTTATGTTGGTGCACTGGATCGGTCAAAATCAAGGCGTTCGCAAAATTTTGATCTGAGTAAATTGATTGTGTGGCTAATACTAATATACCTAGGTTAAGATATACTAACATTATAATTTATATAGATGTAAAAACAAAAAAAATACCGAAATAAAGCTATTCTATATATTTTATCCATCCAGAAAGTCTAGTCTAGAAGCAGGTGAAATATTTTTTTTATTGGATTTGCGGGTCCAGAGATGATTACTCATTACATACAAACGTAAGTACAAAGCAACAATTCACAGACTTTTCCTCTTTATAATATTACCTAAAGTAACAAATGGCCGAAAAACACTCACCCTAAACAAATTCCCGGATAGTTCGAAACATGTCGCCCGTGACAGTATTGTAAGTATAATTTGAAACTTGAGTCACGAATTAAAACTTTAATTAAAAAATAAGTATGCTTGATGAATGTCTCATGTTCCACACTACAGCGTGGCACAACACTTTGGCTTCAGCGCCAAATCGTAGCTTACATTAAATACACATGTCTAATAAAATATCTACTATGTTATGGTTTAATACTATGATAACTATCGTTCCTAAACGTTTGTATTGTATCTATTGTAGTTAACATATTCAACGGCCATATTGAAACCGCAGCGTCTGTCGATAGACACAAACAATCCTGAATCGCATCGAGAACATCTAGTTAATGATTGTTGCTGCATCGTACCAAATCTTGACGTAACTATATAGAAGTATTAGGAGTGATACGATGTTACGGTCGCGTTCATTAATTTAGATCCTTTTTCGCAAAAATATTCTTTGTATTCCTTTACAATTTGACAGAATTGTCAACATTATTTAAGAGCTTGCTGCATCAGGAGATAATTAATTATAACACTTCAAAAACAGCTTTTCTATCGAAAATTATATTAG
This sequence comes from Epinotia brunnichana, assembly GCA_963854355.1. Classification (NCBI taxonomy): domain Eukaryota; kingdom Metazoa; phylum Arthropoda; class Insecta; order Lepidoptera; family Tortricidae; genus Epinotia; species Epinotia brunnichana. Next base: position 25,144,620 of record OY977951.1, on the reverse strand, counting down.
GTATGTCACCCCGAATATATATAATACTAGCTGTTGCCCGCGACTTCGTCCGCGTAGAACTTTTTATCGTCTTAGAAAATGATTTCTCTCAATACAAAATTTGAACCCTCTTTTAGGGGATAATTAAAAAAAAAGTTGATGTTCATTTTCTAGTTTGTGAACAAACAGTCTAAAACCAAAGTTAAAAATCTCATACTTTAAAAATGCCTTGAAATACTCAAACTTTGAACCAATTTTAACACTCTTAGGGGATGAATTTGGAAAAACTCTGAAATCAGTTTTGTAGTCTTTTAACGTACAGAATAAGACCGAAGTTAAAAATCTCTTACTCACACTTTAAAATTGTATTGCTCGCCATTTAAAATTTGAACCCCCTTTTAAACCCCCTTAGAGGTTGAATTTTTCTAATCGCTGAAAGAACTTTTTTCGTAAACTTTTAAGTCTCTAGCTCAAAAAAAGTGTTGCCCATACAAAGCTTTCTTAACCCCCTTAGGGGTGGAATTTTCTGAAACTCTGAAAGTACTTTATTATTAATTTTAATAAGTAACATTTTGAATAGTTTTAAGTCTAGTAAAAAAAAAAGTTTTTCCCACACAACACTGGCTACCCTTCTTAAGGATCTTAAGGATCCCCTTAGGGATGGAGTTTTCTAAAACGCTGAAAGTTCTTTTTTAGTATTCTAATAAGTAATCTTTTAGCAAAGTTTTAAGTCTAACTCAAAAAAAAGTGTTGCCCATGCAAAGCTTGCTCTCCTTTTTAACCCTATTAGGGGTGGAATTTTCTAAAACGATTTGTGTTCTTTTTTTGTATTTTAATAAGTAATCTTTTTACAAAGTTTCAAGTCTCTAACTCAAAAACATAAACTTTCCCTGATAAAAACTTTGCACCCCTTTTTATCCCCCTTAGGGATAGATTTTTTCAAAACGCTGAAAGTCTTTTTTTTTGTATTTTTATAAGTAATCTTTCTACAAAGTTTTAAGTGTCTAGCTCAGAAAAAGTGTTCCCCATACAAACCTTGCACCCTTTTTTAACCCCCTTAGGGAATGATTTTTGTAAAACGCCGAATGTAGTATTTTTCATGTTCTAATAAGTAATTTTTCGTCAAAATTTTAAGTCTCTATTAAAAAAAAATATGTTTTTCCCATACAAACTTTGCACCCTATTTTACCCCCTTAGGGGTGAAATTTTCCAAAACGCTGAAAGTACTTTCTTTGTATTTAAATAATCTTTCTACAAAGTTTTAGGACTCTAGCTAAAAAAAATAGTTTCCCACATACAAACTTTGCACCCCTATTTTAGCCCCCTATTTTTAGGGGTAGAATTTTCTAAAACGCTGAAAGTACTTAATTTGTATTCTGATGACTAATCTTTCTACAAAGTTTTAAGTCTCTATTTAAAAAAAATATTGTTTCCCCCATACAAAATTTGCACCTCTATTTTACCCCCTTACCTTAGGGGTAGATTTTTTTAAAACACTGATTCTAGGTACTTTATTTGTATTCTAATGAATAATTTCTCTACAAAGTTTTAAGTCTCTATTTAAAAAAAAGTAGTTTTTCCCATACAAACTTTGCACTCTATTTTACCCCTTTAGGGGTAGAATTTTCTAAAACCCTGAAAGTTCTTTATTTGTATTCTAATGACTGATCTTTCTACAAAGTTTTAAGTCTCTATTTAAAAAAAAATATTTCCCCCATACAAACCTTGCACCCCTATTTTACCCCCGTAGGGGTGGAATTTTCCAAATCGCTGAGAGTGTTTCATTTGTATTCTAATAACTAATTTTTCTACAAAGTTTAAGTCTATAGCTCAAAAAAAAAAGGTTCTCCCATACAAACTTTGCACCCCCATTTTACCCCCTTAGGGGTAGAATTTTCAAAAATCCATTTTTATCCCTAGCCCACGTTATAAAAGCAACATACTGTGCAAAAATCAACTCTCTAAGATTAGTAGTTTCGGCTGTGCGTTGATGAGTGAGTGATTGAGTGAATAAGTCAGTCAGGACATAGGCATTTATTATGTATAAATAGATAGAAGATAATGAAACTCCCATTCAAATATCTCAAAAAATTATGAAGCTACATCCGTTTTAATGTCGCTTGTTAGAGTGAGAAAACGATGAGGGACTGTGACGTCAATATACTCGAGCGTCATAGTAAAAAACAATCGTTTCATATGAAGGTGCGTTTTGCGGAAAAGGGACAGAACATACCCCCTCTTAAAACATTGGACTCTTATAACTTAATCAATAACCTCTTGCTTTGTTTTTTTCTCCATTTGACTATATTTATTTTAAATTCTTTTTCGAGAAAATACATTATGATTATTTACCATATTTTCGATTCCTGAGCTATAACCACGAACTTCGGAATTCGAAAATATTCGGGTATCTCTATCTCTATCGCACTATATATGAACATTTAGTATCGGTTTTCGTGGTAGCGCCGCAGGTACTTTGGCTGAATGCGCCGAGCGCGTGCCATTGTCATTCAAAAAAAACAAATTCGTGTTAATTATATTGTTCAAATTTGTTGATTTCATTTATTGAAATTACGACATAAAACGACATTTGCGCATATAAGTTCTCATATCAGAATCGAATATTTTTTTATGGTTTATATTTTAGCATTTGTCTCGTAAAGGTATATCGTAGACGGGATTTAAATTATTAATAAGTGAAAGGCAAAGCAATTCCGCCATTTTGACGAAAATTTGACGGTTCTTATAGCTGACAGTTGGAGCAGCGTTTGATTTCAATAAAAATAAATGAAAAATTAAATGAAGTCGTATATTTCGGAAAATTAATTAACTGTCGCAGTCAGATAAAAACTATCCTAAGTTGCAGCTAGAATAATAATGTACCTATATAAAATGTTTCATATTTTTCCGTTCATGGGATGCTGAGAACATTCGAACCGCGCAAAGCTTAGTTTCAAACTGGCTGATTCTTTTTTTAATTTAGAGATTTATTATAAGTGGAGATTACCCGTGAATATTTTGAAATTAGCATGCGATAAAGAATTTAAAAAATCCCATTGGCGAAAATCTGTCTTTAAGATAAAACGTAAAATTGTACTGATATGAAAACTGCCATAGGCATTTATTCGCCGCGATACGTATATCTAAGTTTAAGTAGTTTACTTTTACAATCAGTTGTCTAGAATCTTTACTCAAACATAATTTTAATTTTACAGAACTATTCACGAACGGAATATTGAACTGAGACAGAACATCAAGTGCTTAATCTATAATCTATCAAGCTTTTGGACACAGTCGTTCGTAAACAACTATCATCATTTCTTAAGATACCGACCTTTTTAAATAAAACCTCTTTCAATGTACTTATTTACACCCATTCACTACCAGAAACCCACCTAGCCACTCCACTTCCCGGGAAAACCACGGGATTGGCGTAGTGATTCTTGGCCGTGAATGCGTCAATACACGTACGACTGCCCAAAAAGGAAGTAAAATGTTTTCATAGAGCATGTATGGATGTGAGTTTGTATACTTAGCAAACTAAAACTGTTCATCCGTTAATGTATCTCATAAACAAATGAAGACAAACAATGTTTACGAACCACCGCCTGCAAACAGAATCGTTCAAGCGTTCTCCCTCATAAACGAATTCAATACAAGAAAGCAATTCGTTTAGGTGCCACGGTCCAGTAACCCACAATACGTATACAGTTGCCGAGGAAGCGCAGCCGAGCCGTCGCCAATTGGGTTAAACATTGATCATGGTTGCAATTACACACGAACCTAGACCTTTTAGAACGCCGGGTCCAAGTTACGAGCGGCTTCTAGGATAACCCGCCGATTGAAAAATACCACCTGCACCCTGATCACTGGTGCACAGGATCATTCTAGGACGACACAGCTGCACAGCCGTCAAGTGCCGTTGCCTTCGTAACCCCGGCGATCCCTTAGTTCTTCATACGTGGGAGCAAGATCAAAGCGTGGCCTCTCGCTCCAACGTTTGACGCATCGCGTCCACTGCCGCCGCCAGTCGACGTCGAGGCCGAGCTGGGACCCGGGGTTACGAAGACAACGATTCGAACTGGCCACCGCGCTATTTCCTGTAGGAAAAAAAATACCATATGCAGTTCTTTTTCCGAACTGCACAGATTTGCTTGACGAAACATTAAAAAGCGGCCAAGTGCGAGTCGGACTCGCACATGAAGGGTTCCGTGAAATAAATTGCGGTTTACGATTTATGACGTATTCAAAAAAAACTACTACTTATTAAATAAATAAATAAATAGCAATTTATTTCAGACATTCATCCATAGGTATTACACATAGGTGGGTATATACATAAAAGCAAAAATGATAACAAAGGAAATTTTGAATTTTAAAATAATAAACATAACTAAAAGAATTAACTAAACTACTAATAACTAGGACCGTGAAGGGCCAACCACCTCTTCATCACGGGTGTGTTCCACCTGTCAGCAAACACGTTCAGGATGCTGTTTGTGGTCGTGCGCAGGCGGGTAAGCACGGAGGCACAACGCTTCCTTGTGATAGCGTGGAAGTCGTCGGTGCGCGCCGCGGCGAACATGCCGGACGCGCTGCAGCTCCACGGCAGCCGGAACAGCGCCCTGAACGCGTTGTTGTACTGCACGCGCAGTGCGCTGTACGTGCGCTTAGTAAAATTAATTAATTTAGTAAAAATATTAGATCTCGTTCAAACCAATTTTCGGTGGAAGTTTACATGGTAATGTACATCATATATTTTTTTTAGTTTTATCATTCTCTTATTTTAGAAGTTACAGGGGGGGGGGGGGCGGCACATATTTTACTTGGAAGTGTCACTCGCGCAAACTATTCAGTTTAGAAAAAAATTATGTTAAAAACCTCAATATCATTTTTGAAGACCTATCCATAGATACCCACCCCACACGTATGGGTTTGATGAAAAAATTTTTTTTGAGTTTCAGTTCTTAGTATGGGGACCCCTAAAACTTAATGTTTTTTTTTCGATTTTTGTGTGAAAATCTTAATGCGGTTCACAAAATACATCTACTTACCAAGTTTCAACAGTATAGCTCTTATAGTTTCGGAAAAAAGTGGCTGTGACATACGGACGGACAGACAGACGGACGGACATGACGAATCTATAAGGGTTCCGTTTTTTGCCATTTGGCTACGGAACCCTAAAAAGGATAATGAAAATGAAGAAGTTAAAAACGTATGCTGGCAAAAAAGAGATTCAAAATGGTCTGGAAGCAGCAATAGAGTTCACATTTTGTGGCATAAGGATTCCCCTAGTTTTTTTTCTAGTCCCGTTTATTGTCATAAATATACGTTTGTCCCTCCGTAAAGTAAAATCTACAATATCTAATTGTAATAGATATGAACCTTTTGATTCACAAATTTATATTGTATTTTGAAACTAGTCTTTCAATTGTAACTCTGTTTCAAATATCAGCGCCGTTGAACGGAAATGTCAATTTTCCGCCCGCTGCCGCCAGTTGGCTTCGTCGTATAGATAGTAGGTATCCAATTGCTAGGAAATATTACATTAAACACACCCAATTAAATTGCACGGGTGACGAGGGAGAGATCAGCAACACTTAAAGTTATTTGTAAATGTTGATATCGAATTCTCAAGCGTTTTAACCGTTTTCAATATTCTGCAACCATTATCGTCAGCCTTGCAGAGATAGAAACAATTTTTGGTTATTTTTAAGTGTTTCCAGATTTTTTTCTATATATCTAAAAATGTCATCTAAGCATACAAAAACATTGACAATAATGCGAGTAAAGGACTGACAGCGGTTGAAACACTCGGACAAACTCTATTTAACTAAATGTTCTACCTCAACAAGTTCAAGGGTCGAAACAAAGAGCCAAAGACCTCTTGTATAAATTTTAAATCTTTTAATTCCAAAATACTTTCTAATAATAAACTTGGCGTTTATAAAGCATCCACAAACGCCAAACAAAAGCAGAGACCCCACAAAATTAATAACATCTCAGTTATTTCACCGAAAGCTTGAGAATCAAACCGATACAATACGGTTAAATACCTAGCACTCCGACAATGGGAAACTGTACATTCCCGGCATTAATGCCGTAATATCGGAACGATGCGGCTTAAACACGGACGTCTGACGGCCGGAGATACGAGTACGTAGCTAGCAACGACTGTCAAAACCTCTTATCTTGAGTCCGCTTCTCCTTCAAATTCAAACCTTATACCGATACGGTAACATTTCTTTTGAAATAACACGCCCAAGTAATGTAGGAGCTGATTAAGGCAGCTCAAATACGAATCAGATCGATGACACCATTCAGTAAGTGTAATTGCTAACGCTATTGTGTTTCATGGCGAGGTTGTATTGGTTTTATAGATTTCTTCGAAGCTTTGCCTTTCTGCGGAATACATTTTGTGTGGCTCGTGTTTTTTTAACGTACCAGTGTGAAAATACAACAAAGAAGAATTGTAGAATAGTAACCTAACAATTACGTTTATGTAACATTACCTATCTATAGTGTCTATACCTATCTATAGTAAATCTCATAAAAATTAAAGGTAACGGTCCGATAAAGAAGGCTGCACTTTGTGGGTTCTTGAAGCATACATCATATTGACTTGTGTGAAGGACCGTGTAGAATAAAAATCGTAGAAAATTTAAAAAAAAGCGGCCAAGTGCGAGTCGGACTCGCACATGAAGGGTTCCGTAAAATAAATTACGGTTTACGGTTTATGACGTATTAAAAAAAATACTACTGAATAGATCTCGTTCAAACCAATTTTCGGTGGAAGTTTGCATGGTAATGTACATCATATATTTTTTTTAGTTTTATCATTCTCTTATTTTAGAAGTTACAGGGGGGGGGGGGGGGGACACATTTTACCACTTTGGAAGCGTCTCTCTCGCAAACTATTCAGTTTAGAAAAAAACTACATAAAAAACCTCAATATCATTTTTGAAGACCTGTCATAGATACCCCCCACACGTATGGGTTTGAAGAAAAATTGTTTTTTGAGTTTCAGTTCAGTATGGGGAACCCCCAAAACTTAATGTTTTTTTTTCTATTTTTGTGTTCAAATCTTAATGCGGTTTACAAAATACATCTACTTAGCAAGTTTCAACAGTATAGCTCTTACAGTTTCGGAAAAAAGTGGCTGTGACATACGGACGGACAGAAAGACAGACAGACATGACGAATCTATAAGGGTTCCGTTTTTTGCCATTTGGCTACGGAATCCTTAAAAACTATAATGCGTTTACTTACAGGATACAAATATAGATAAAAAATCAGTTGCTTGTTGAAAGTTCAAAATTTGTCTCGTCACAACGATGATCAGAGCGATTGTAGAGGACGATGGTTTCCATTTAACACATATTCTAGCACCAAATAAGATATAAGAGGGTCTCAGAAGCCTTGTTTGTTCAAAGAATGTGAATAATCATAGTTAATTTCTGTTTTATGAATGACTTTTCACATTAGTGATTTATATATATTTTTTTATCGTATGGCATTAATACCGAGTGAAATTAATATTTAAGTTCTTCACCCATTGGGCTGCGTTTCCACTTAATGATAATAAGTCCAGAGGATCTCCAGTGTACTTCATTTTAGGGCAGTCGTGGATAATGTGATAGGTTGACTGTATGGATGCCCCACAGTCACACTTTGGAGAATGATTTATCATTATGCTCCGCCATATCGAATGAAAACTTATCTCCAACTACCTCACCAACATCAGCATCATACTTCAGCTTGGGCCGAAAATCGTCTGTATCGCTGTCCCGCTGTTCTCCTCTACAGGTTGCATTTCTCAATCGCTTTTTGTGAAATTTTGTACGCATTTTGTTAGTTAATTATATATACTTTTTACGAAATATGTATTTTTTTTCACAAATGATATCTCCTGATATTAACTGCTCAGTAGCAGCCAAAGTAGTCAAATATTTTGGTACACGTCTTATAGTAAGGATGTGTTATGATATATTACGATGCTGACTGTACATAATAAAGGCGCAGAATATATAAGATCACGTGCCGATCTTAGTGTTGAGTCTCAGGAAGTCTCTAATCTAAAGAAAGAAAGAAAGATACATTTATTCACGAACACACAAGACACACATATTAAACAAAAAAAACAGTTAAAACACATAAAACATGGAACAAGTGTGTCTCTGCGACAGTGAACCGGACACTGGCTCAGCATTAATCCCGCCGTCGTCGTTCCACGAGGTATCTGTAATGGATTGCCAGATCTACAATTATGGTTTACGATAGTGTGCTCATAAGCCCGTACTGTTGGGACTATTTGTAAAGTACTTTTATTGTTAACGATTAATGCTGAATAATAGAAGACTTCAATATTTATATACTTTAATACCCGTAAAGGGCTTATTGATATTTCAATGTAGGATACCTCGCAGCGTACACTGGAACTCTATCAGCGACATCGATATGAATACATATGTGTATAACCGCCATACAATAAATAAATAGATGTAGGATTAGGTTTAAAGATCTTTATCTATAGTAACCATATACATATTCACTTATATGAGAGATTAAACATGGTTTCACATATACCTACTATTTTAAGTGACGCAGACTTAACTAATTCATCATCATCTTATAAGACGAAAGACGTCCACTGCTGCATATATAGTGCCAAAGTGATCAGTGAAAGTGACAAAGCGTGGGAAGCCCCCCCCACAAGGTGGACTGATGACCTGAGGGGTAATCACGTAACGTTTTGAACGCGTGTTAGGACAATTTAACTGTCAATTTTCTATAAAAAAGTGACATTTAGATGTACCTGACGCGCGTACAATAATGCGTTACGTGATCGACCTGCTTCTGGTAAAGTTTGCGGGACTCCGCTGGATGCGAGTGTCGCAGGACCGATCACTTTACTATTATCTTAATAGGTACAATATTATACTAAAGTTTAAACTACTAAAATTCTGACACTTTTGACAGGCTGGCAAGAATTTGAATCGTACTTTTCAGCTGGTCGATACGTAACGTATTGTAACTCATTGTACAGTAGACGACAAACTTCGTGCGCAAATGACCTTGCCTGCGCAAAGGCGAATTGTACGTGCAAGCTGCCCCCCCACTTCCCCTCATTTGCGCACGAAGTTTGCCGTCTTTTATACGCGCGTCAGGTAGGTCTTTTAAATGTCACTTTTTATATGGAAAATTGACAGTTAAATTGTACTAACGCGCGTTTGGGACGTTACGTGATTACCCCTCTGTTCTACTTACTGTATGTAATTTTATGAACATCATTCTATTTAAAAACTAAATTTCTCTACACGAAATTTCATTAAGAGTTAAAGTCTCTTTTGTCACGAATTCCATTTCGTCTAAAACTTCCCTGTTTAACCAGTTAACAGGGTTTAAGCCTTTTTCGCCGGTACAACTAAATGTAACGGTTTAGTGAGTTCCACTTCATGGTAACAATTTTATTTTGTTGTTAAGGTAAAAAAAATACATTTTATAAATGTTGCGACTCATTTTGTTTACAATTATAAATCACTTTTTTGAATAGGTAATGCAGAAACCGAAACAGTAAAATGATAACCAACTATTGATTGAAGATATATGACATTTTCTTTTTGTTATTGATTCTGTATTAAGCTTGTTATGATTCTTACTTTTCATTTTAATTGGCTCTGTATCATCATCTTCATCATCACCATCATCATTATCATCATCGTCATCATCAGCGTATTAAGGTTGGATACGAAAAATTGCAAACCATTTTAAAAACTTTCTTGCGAATTTTACGTCTTGTGCAAAATCTTTACCTTCAACAATAGTAACAAAATTTGTTCTTAAACACGTCCTAACAAAGAGGCAACATTGTAACGTAACATACACCCAAGTGACAACGCCCTGTACTGAAACACAAGCAAATTTGACAGCCAAAGGAGCCCCCATTTCCTACAAGCTCTCCCCAGAACGAGCTCAGAACAAAAAGGCGTGTTACAATACAAAATGCTCGGCGGTTACGACCTTTTGTACAGAGATTGTGGTGAACACGTATTGGTTTTCGATATGTCTACCTATTTCAGAAAGTGGCTTTCATTCTATTGTCAGGAGGCGCCGCGTAATGAAATATTTTGTTTTGTATTCAGTTTAATTTAGAAACTTTGGAAAAGTTCAGTGGGTGGCTGCTACTTAGCTACAGCGATGTATAATGATAAAGTGTATTTCAAATTGAGAAAACCATTAACTTTTTATTCGGTTGTGTTTTAACTATCAACCTTTCATAATAAAGCTTATAAATATAAATAAATGAAAATGGTATTCAATCTATGAGAATTCTTCAAAATATTTCTATTTTCAATCACTCGTTTCCAGAACTGGCTGACATTCTGACATAGATCTTCCAACACGATTCTTATTTGAAACAGAACCCATATGTTCAGTTCGAAAAGAATAAATCCGGGTTTTAGATCGCCAGAACAATTGCAGTAAAATACTGCAGCGCGTTGAAATAGAAATAGTAAAATATTCAAACTGGGCGAAATATCTGACACTTCATTTGCGTTTTCTCTATGATTATTCTTAAAGTTTATGTTGTATGCATATTCACCAAGCTATTACAATATTCACCTCACCCATCGACTTTTTTTAAATCGTTACATGCCATGGTTACGTTAGGTACGCCTACTGAGCCACTATTTAAATCTACCAAATGTAGGATATTGTTGTAATTTTTTACCCCTTTGTTCTAAGTATCTATTTTAATAGTAGAATAAATTTGTCTCCCATGAAATTGTTGATTAACTAATCACTTGCTATTTAATTAATCATATTATCAAAAAGTGTACACTACTTTATAACTGAATATATAATAATAATATTTACATTAAATGACATTAAAACTAAACTAATAAAATTAAGTAAGCCTAAAATATGGATAAACACATGTAGTAAGTGAAAAATTAACTAGAAACATAATACACAAAGGAAAAAATTAAAATTAAACAAATAACGATAAGATTATAAATAAAAAAACGGCCAAGTGCGAGTTAGACTCGCACATGAAGGGTTCCGAAAAATAAATTGCGGTTTACGATTTATGACGTATTAAAAAAAACTTCTTGCTTGATCTCGTTCAAACCAATTTTCGTTGTATGTTTGCTTGGTAATTTTATCATTTTCTTATTTTAGAAATTAAACAAGATCTCACATTTTTAAATAACAGCAATTGTTAAAGGTATCCAATAAATCAAAGTTTAATACTAATTCATAATTTTATTTTGTTCCTATAATACATATTTGGATTTTGCATACAACTTGGCACTCATTTAGATCTCCATTCTTTTTGCGGCGAAGCCCACAGCCAAGCATAATTTTTGTATTGAACTTGGCTCTCCTTTTTTACATTTATGCTTTTGGTGGGATCTATGTTACAAAAATGATTTGCATAGATTTTGATTTGGCGGAGAAAATAAGGGACTAGGGCGGCTCGAAATACGAGTTTTTGTATGGGCCACGCGCTAGCCCGCACATTGTCATCATCATCAGTAAGTGATTTAGTTCAAGATAGTGATATAGGTACATCATTGTCGTGTCGTGTGTGTATTTTAATCAATCAATCATGTTAAGAGCTTTAGTTCATAATCAAAATATTAAAGAACATAGTAAATAGGACGCATTTTTTACATAATTTCGTTTAAAAATACCACGACCACGTTTCGTTATGCAAAATGTCTACGCGCAAAAACAAACTTTACTTTTAAATATACTACGTTTGTTCTAATACAATTTAAAATTCATCCTTAACTTCGGGCAGTACGTGGCAAAAGACGAGTAGAGGAGCGCTACAGAATTTAAATTTCGAACGAACGTGCCGAAACACGCGGCGTGTGTTCGAATATCAAATGTTTTTAGGTTTCAGATGTTTAACTATTTGCTAGAAAAGTCTACTGGTTCGAGGTTTGAAATAAAACGTTTCTGAACGAGATTTTATTGGATGAGCGGAAACATAACAAAATCCTGCTACGCTTTTGATACGTTTTAAACTTTAATTTTAGTTACCTATGCTTCAATGCTGATTTTATAAAGGGATACTGTTTATGGGTTTGGAGGTAATCTTCGAAACTACCTTTTAACTACTATTCTTTATCTGAATTCAATAATATGTAAAAAATGTCCCTAAAGTCAACGCCAGGCCAAAATCGGGTGATGGGCCAAGTAATAACAGTTATCAAAAAAAATTAAAATGAAATCCAAGTGTCCTGCTAAAAAAATTACAGGCATTAAAAAATCTTGTACTAGTTGCATATTTTTTAAGTTGGAAATCTAGACGAACTTAAGTAGATTTCAAATAACAAATAATTCAATTTTACGGTAATTCCACCTCTACAGAAATGGAGAATCTTTTGTATGGGACAATTGAGTTGTCTGACGCTCGTTTGAAAAGTGGCGTAATTAATTCATCAAGTGGCAACACTGTGCCAATGTGCACGTATCAAAGTCCATTTCTAGAAAACCTTGTTTTATTATGAAATTCAACTCAATACTCACGCTTCTGTAGTCTGGCTGGACATTTTGATTATTCCGCTTGAGGTACTTACCTGAAATCAAATAACAATCATGTTAACTATAGTTATATGTTAATTATAATTTTTCAGTTCGGTCGTATCGGACTCGTTACCCTGGGATTAATTAATGTTGTTGCAAAAAGGCCAAATTCTGGCATTGTAACCCTCAGAATTTTGTCTCATTCGCTCGCTAAAAAAAAACGTAAACTTGGGAAAACTAGGATTTCAACATATAAAATATGTTTAAGAAAAAAATTACCGCTTTCAAAATTAACCCTTTTCCAGGCCGACAATTAAAAAATGACAATCAAATGTCAGTCTTATTCGTTGACATTAAGATTACACGTTTGACAGTCTGTATGTTGTCGATATTACGCCTGTGCCTGGAAATCGAGTCCTGTTTATTTATGGTTATTGAATTATATAAATACCTACATTCCTAATTCTATAAATAATTATAGAAAATATATCTCATTCCAAAAAACATCTAAAAACCATCTTAATTAACAAATGCTATTTATTACAACATAAATGAGTAAGTATTTTAACGATAAATATAATGAGTAATATTTTGATAGCACTCCCTTATTTTAAAGATGTTAAATTCTAAGCATGTTAGTTTTAAGTATGTTGTTATGCCCTTGCAGGGCGTCACATAGATACTTAGATAATTGTTCCAACTAATCATTAAATTGTAATGTGATTTATGCAATAAACAATTTGAATTTACATAAATTTGTCACAGTGTAGAAGTAAGTTAAAGTTAAAAATAACAATTTTTTTTGGACAAAACTTTTTTTTCAAAGTTATTACGCTAGTGACATCGTAAGACTGTGTATCCGCCAGAACTGTGCAAGATAGCGGTGTGCAAGGAAACCATCCACCATTAGGAAGAGGGTAAGCGAGGCTAGCAATGCAATTGTAGGATTTATTCCTCGCACACCGCTCCGCTATCTCACACAGCTCTGATGGCTTAACCTTAAAAACTTCTAGAATTAGTAGCAATTTTAAGAAAAGTATTTTTTAAACATATCCAAGGGATACGATTTTTGACTTTCGAACCACGGCCGCGACCTCTTCACTCGAAAACTGTGAAAAACGATGAAATGCTACTTTTAAATTTAAAATGGACTGGTATTCATTCACCACTATTCCATTCTATCGGTAGAAAGTGGCCTACAATTTTGACATTACAATCGTATTTAATTTTCGAGCGCTCGAAAGTCAAAAACCGGCCCTCTGAATCGTAATCTAAACCTTTTGATTGTAAAGGTAAAACAATCAGTAGTCAAACCACGCAAGCCGCTCATTATTAACTCCAAAAACGTTTGAAAAAGATCCAAACCCTTTTTTCACGTCAACAAAAAACAATGTTTCTGATAGCGGGGTATATAGTTGGACAACCTTTGTTACTTGCCCGTTAATTTAGCTTTTTTTTTCAACAAAAGATTAACCTAGAATTAGAATGAAATCTTTTGTCTGAAACGCACAAAGGGTTTAAGGTCGTGCCTTACAATGTTAGTCTGATAAAGAACATGGGGGCTGTTAGGAGAATTGTTTGTTAGATTTTTTAAATCATTGGTAAATTAATTTCGTAAGGGAAATATAGTCGTAGCAATTTTACATCGAATTTCTGAACAAGAAACAAATTTAATAATTTTTGAGGGTCATATCGGAATAATGTTTTCTTTTTAACCGACTACAAAAGCAGGAGGTTCTCAATTCGGTTGAATTTTTAATTTATTTTTTTACGTTTGTTACTTCAGAACTCCGGTATTTTTCAAACGATTCGTAATTTTTTATTATTATTTGAAAGTAGGTAAATGCTTCCAGAGTAGACGATGGGAACCATGAGGAATTTAGGGAACTCCTCAAATATATTAGGCACGAGTGTAGTTATTTCGATATTTTCTATTATAACTCGTGTATTTACACCCGGAAATCATAAATTCATAAATTTGGTGAAGTGGAAGTGATGATGAAGACCACAGGTGGCTTGTGGAACTTCTCAATGATTTACTTCGAACTGTAAAAGTACGTCACCGATTCTGATATCATTCCGTTGAAATAGCAAACAATGAAGTGCCAAAGATGATTCTGCGATCTTTGAGGAATCGACGGAAGTCCTCAAATATTATCGGCCCACATGCAGCGATTTGGTTGTTTTCTCTAATAATCAACGTTATTGCACTCGGAAATCAGTTCATGTGGTCAATTAGAAAAGTAATGTGGAAATGTTCATGTGGCTAGGCCGAGTACTGAATTGAAGTCTGACGTTGCCCAGATGTCGACAACCTCTGGGCGACGTCAGCCACCCGGGAAAGGTTGTTAAAAATGCAAAAACGTGCTTTACGCATCATCGACCGTAAACCTGTCCTGTATCACCCAGCGCAAGAAATATTTAGAAGACAATTAAATAGGACATTACTTTCCTAGGGCGGTAAAACAAAGAAGGTCCCAGATCGCAGGTATTTGACGCCCGAGCCGAAGGCAAGGGCGATCAATATGCGATATGAGGCTTAAAATTGCCTTGTGTATATGTATTATCAGCGTGTGAATATGTTCGCTCTAACCTACATAGCCAGAGACCGTCGCGTAGGGGGCACCTCCTGGTACCTATACCCCCTCACATAACAATTAATAGCTTTAAAAAATTAGTTTAAGATTATGTTTCAAAAAATTGACGATTCGAAAGTGCTTGTACTAGGCCTACCTGAATAAAGAATATTTTGTGTTGATTTGAGTTGAGTTCACCGACGACTAGCCAAGGCTTGTTGGGCGCTCAGTCTTGTTGGACCAAACCTATATAACCTTGTAACGATTGACATTAAAAGCTCGACAAGCGATAAGTATACTGTTTTAAAAAATTGCTGAATGGACATGCCTATTAATATGGCATGCTAATAAGAGAATATACGAATTTCTACAAAAATGATCCCTGTACTCGTACTGTGGTAGTTTGACAACTGTCAATGAAACCGTTTTTATGTAAATCTATAAAATTTATTTATTTCATTGATATTTATGACTTTTTAATTTATTTTAATTTTACAAATAAATAATCTGAATCTGAATGAAGAACTGGCGTCTACTGCGACGAAAAACCCGAACTCTTATACTTAATGATGAATGAATAATGAACTTAAAATGTATATATAAAATAAAAACTATGTTATAGCAAAAATCATGTCCGATAGAACGTTTGACAATAATATGGTTGCTACAAAGCCAAAGCAAAGATGTGTTCTCATCGCGTTCCAAAGAGCTGCATTACTTTTATTTCATTGCTGTTTCTCGTCGCTCATTCTTGTTCCTGGCTAGTATCCAAACTACATCTTGCAGACATGTAAGTCATTGAATGTTAACTTTTAGATTGCATCACAGAACTTTTAAAAGAAATAAATTAAGTGAACGGAGACGCAGTTATAAAAAAAATACAAACGAATCGAGAACAACCTTCTTTTTTGAAGACGGTTAAAAATTTACTTATGTAAAAAGTAACAAATAGTTTTTGGAAATTGGTGCCAATCGTAATTTATGTCGAACGAATCTTTTGATTGTATAGAAAGTTTGACATTTCTCTACGGGATTACAAAAACGACAAGAACGCTCGTTCTAAATGTTACGTAATAACCCCTCAGTAGCTTCAAACGTTACGTGTTTACCACACGTAACGTTTGAAACGAGGGTTAGGACAATTCAACCGTGATTTTCCCATACAAAAGTGACTTTTAGATCTACCTGACGCCCGTACAATGCGTTACGTGATCAACCTGCGTGTCGCCAAAATTTTAGTTTAGTTGTTTGATAAACATGTGATCGATGTAGGTAGCCTTCCCAGAGCAGATTATTTGGACAACTATGCGAAGACATAGGAACTTTAAATGCAAAAAGCCTATTCGTAGATCATATTATTCTTTGAAGAAACTAATTTGCTCTACTTGCACATTTTTTTAACACTAGCTGCCCGAAGAAGGCAGGCAAACCTAGGGGACGAAATATAGATTATACCTATCCAAACAGATTATCCTATTTTCACGCAGGTGCAAGAATTTATGAAATCAGTTAAGTGGTTCCGTGGGTTACCCAATACATACAAACATACAGAGGGGTAACGTTCCAAACGCGCGTCGCTACAATTTAACTGTCAATTAACCAAATAAAAAGTGACATTTAGACCTATCCTACGTTCGCACAATGCGTTACTGAGGGGTAATCACGTAACGTTCCGAACGCGCGTTGGTACAATTTAACTGTCAATTTTCCATATAAAAAGTGACATTAGACCTACCCGACGTTCGTACAATGCGTTACTGAGGGGTAATCACGTAACGTTCCGAACGCGCGTCGGTACAATTTGACCGTCAATTTTCCATATAAAAAGTGACATTTAGACCTACCCGACGTTCGTACAATGCGTTACGTGACCGACCTACTGAGGGGTAATCACGTAACGTTCCGAACGCGCGTCGGTACAATTTGACCGTCAATTTTCCATATAAAAAGTGACATTTAGACCTACCCGACGTTCGTACAATGCGTTATGTGACCGACCTACTGAGGGGTAATCACGTAACGTTCCGAACGCGCGTCGGTACAATTTGAACGTCAATTTTCCATATAAAAAGTGACATTTAGACCTATCCGACGTTCGTACAATGTGGTACGTGATCGACCTCCAGAGCTATAATCCCACCGACACTTCCTCGTTATAATTTTAGTACCTATAGATTGTACTTGAAATTTTCTGTTACTTTACTTACGAGGAAGCTATAGTTGCCATAACATATTATGAACTTTATGTGTTGATGTTCCTCGCATGCTACCGCGGCTAGTTTTAGGTTTTGTACATCGCAAATGTATTATCAGCACAATCTAAACAGAACATAGCCACTCGAAAACCGTACAAAAGCGGATACATTTCGCTCCGTCCGTATTGGATTCCGATCTCAACAAGATATTGGAATTCTGCTTTACACTGGGATAGTAACACTTATCGTTATAATTCTTGGTTCGGTTCTATTGCTTATGGCCGGGTCTATGCTTGGGTTTAATCTCCATTGTTATTGCGTTACGTGCTCCAAAATAGGTAAGCTGGAACAAAGCTTGGAGTCAATCTGGAACATGCGGTTTGCGTTCTGATTTTGTTTTGATGTTCGCGTTTAGGCCAGTTCTAGTGCGGATTTTGTGCGTTATCACGTTATCGTCTGGTATAGCTCGGTAAGACTAAAGTACATAAGCTATGGAGTCGTTGTATGCAATAAAATTAAAATACTCATCCTCATTAATTTAATTCATAAAATAAATAATAACTTTAAAAAAAATTACCACCATCTCTTCATTGACGAATAACAAATAATAAGAAGGAAAGACGGAAAGAACATTTGTGTAGTCACTCTTTTTTTTTTAATGAGATTTTAATGTCACGCAAAAATACATTTTGACATCAAAATCTCATTTTGGAAAAATAAGTGACTAAACATGTTCTTTCCATGGAGCTTCCTCCTATGTCCTTTTCATATTATTTTTTTATTCGTCAATAGTGGTGTATTTTTATACTAGTTCTTATTTATATTATGAATTAAATTAATGAGGATGACTATGAGTATAAATTTAATGTTTAAGTTTACAACGACTCCATAGCTCACTTTAGTCTTACCGTGCTAAAATACTCCGATGCCTGGTTATCAGTGTCAAGTTTATACAGATATTGAACTGCATGATTAGATTTGAATAACTGCTTTCTGTTTAGCACGGGATGCGCAAAAGCGGGATGTTACGATTATAGTAGGTACCAACTACATTATGATTTTAAACTATGTTATGATTTAAAAAAAGCATTCGACACCTTGGAAACCGACACTCTTTCAAAGGGCATGGACGAATGTGGTGTGGGGCAGCCGCTGAACTGCTGGTTCCGGGACTACCTCACATCACGTTCATATCGCGTCAAGATAGGCGACGGCTTAAGCGACGAGACGCGGGTGCGCTGCGGGGTCCCCCAGGGCTCCGTGTGTGGACCTGTGTTCTACCTCATGCACGTTAACAGTCTGTGTGGAGTACTGCGTCACTGTTCCGCGCACATGTTTGCAGACGATCAATGCACCCAACTTTCCGGAACCAACCTTTCAGATACTTGTCGCTTGGTTCAACAGGACATAGACGCGGTCGTTAAATGGTCCCATGATAATGGTATAAAGTTAAATACAGATAAGACAAAATTCCTCATCATTCAATCACCTTATTTGTCAATAGCTGAAACCTCACCACTTATTTATACCCATGGTTTTACTTGTTTTCATAATAGTTAAAATAATTGCTAATGCAAACATATTGAAAAGGTAGACTGTGTTACATATCTTGGCGTCAAGGTTGATGTTACATTTTCCTGGCTACAACATATTAACTTTATTTGTAGTAAATTTAGATTACTCCTAGGAAAATGTTACCACCTTAGCTTTAAAGTACCAAGCAATATACTAAAATGTCTGTACTTTGCTATAGTAGACTCGGTATTGGGATATGCCCTTGATTGCTATGGACTTACATTCAAATCTTACATATACAAACTTGAAGCATGGCAAATTAGATTCTTAAAATTACTAGTAAATAAAAAAACAAAAAACAAATGCAAGGGCGATTATTCAAAATTATTTAAAATCTGTAAAATACTTCCGGTTAGCCTAAAACATAAATACCTTTTAGCAGTTAACAATCATAGCAATCGAGTACATAGCCCAATACCGATAGAACACAAATATAGCACAAGGTCGGTGTCCGCGGGTAAGTATGAAGTACCTAGGGTTGATAACTATTTTGGAGACCGTACTTTAGCCAAGAGACTTCCGTACTTCTTGAATACTTTACCCGAAGACATCCGACATGAACCAAATAAACATAAATTTAAAAAAGCACAAAAAAAACACCTACAGCATACTGTAATTAGTTTTTTTAGTGCTAGGGCAAATGAAAGAAGGTCTGAAGGTAACCCAAAGCTTTTATTTCGTTCTAGGTCCTCACTAAAAGCTAACTAGGTATAAAAACAAATGTTAAGGGTAGGATTTTGATGACGCTTTGGTCGATTGCGCTAGAACCATTTGGTAATGTTAAAATAATAGGCTATGAGCTTAGCTGCATCTCCATCGCAGGCGGTGCTACGGAGCGTTCCCGACAACGGGAGTACTGGCTCGGCTGGCGCGGGTGGCTTCGGGCACGATCAGGCCCCTACCAAACACCTCCTGGAATTTCCATCAAGCGATGAGACGGTTAGCCAAGAATAGCAAGCACAAACGGGGCGGGCACGGGGCTAGATAGCGTGCCGGGGCTCAAGAGTAGTCTGTGGGCCGGCAATCAATAATCAAGGGAATAAAACGGTCCATGGTACAGTACAAAACTAACCTGTCGGAGGAAAATTGTCCCACGTCGATGGGTATTGACAAATGTCAACTCCGCCACCAATGGCCCTGGCCCTGCTTCCCGTGGCTCGCCGATTTAACCGCAACACGGTGGTATTCAGCCAGGTCAAGTCGCGTGGGAGAGCACCACGGCCTCAACTTGCCTGTAAGGCTTGATTACACCGGCAAACTGAAAATTGACAACATGTCTATGCAATTACTGCTTTTCCAAGAAGTTAACACGGCTTCTAAACAATACTTACGAGGAAAATACTGCAATCGCCCAGAAAACGTGTTCTGGCACACGAGAATAAAATAGGAAGTGCGCTATCTGACACTTCGACATTGCCAGCTCTCTCAAACCCGGTCCCCGAAGTTCAAGTAGACGCGCCAACTTGTTGCAACAATCTGTCGTGTTGATTTGTAAACAAGAAAACATCTAGTCATCCGCTACAGTAGAAATGCAATAAATTATGTGGATTATGAATTATGAAATGGAAACCCGTGACGAACAAAACATCTAATCATTGATTCGTAAATGTTCAACGCGATATTCCTTTTTTCTCCTTGTCGCTGGTCAGCGGGCGCGAACTCTGGCAACACTGGAGTCCACAGATAAGCTATCCAATACAACAGGGGTTCCTTCCTGACAGAATATTACACGAAAAGAACAGTTAGCCAACTTGACAAATAACTTTGGAAGGTTTAAAACGATAATAAACCCAGCATACGGGTTTATATATTACACCCCCTCACCTAGGAGAATTTTTCGAGGGAAAAGAGTTGAGGGAGTAAAATTCCAGCTCGCCCTCGAGCTGCAACTTAAATTAGACATGATCTCCATTCCTGAAAGAGAAAACTAAACTAAGACAGGGATTCTCGGCCCAGAATCACAAGTCCTGCAGCACCTTGGCATCAATAGAATCCGCGTGGCCGGCGCTGGAAACGATCGCGTAATGGCCTGCGGTACTACAGAAAAGAAAATAGGAATCTTACCTAAGATATATCAAAAAGTGCCAAATTAGGCACATTAAGAAAATAAACGTAATCATTCAAATGGCATTTGGGGACACTGGCTTGCAGTCTTTTACATGCCACTTTCCTAAGCGCTTGCCGTTTTCGTCTTCCAGTTCGTAAACTAAACGTGATACTTTCCGTATGACGCGGCATTTTTCATACTTGGGTGCTAGTTTGGCCGCAAAATACTTGCTGGCCTTACTTTGTTTAAAGGTGCGTTTCCATATTTCATCTCCAACCTCGAATTCAATGTCGCGGCGTTTATCATTGTAGTACTTGATGTTGCGATCGTGAGATTTCTGTAACAGCTCTCTCACGGTGGAATAGACATCTCTTAAGGTATTGATTTTATCCAGGTAATTTCGTCTAGATCTCTAGATGAAAAAACAATCTCGTCAACCTCCTCTGGTTCACCATAGATTGTACCATCGGGAACTGCCTCCCGTCCATGTACTAGTAAGAACGGGGTATATGATGTAGAATCGTTCACTGAGGTATTCATCGCAAACTGAATACGCGAAATGTTAACATCCCACATGCGGTGGTCTGATTCGATGAACGTGGAAATGGCTATAACGAGGGTCTTGTTGTATCGCTCTACTGTGTTGACCTGTGGGCAATACACAGGCGTGTAATGCAGCTGTGGTATGTTATACTTCGTGAACAACCTTTGAACGTCACCGCCAGTGAAATAGGAAGCGTTATCTGCAATAATGGTTTGAGGTATTCCGTGGATCATGAATACGTGGTCCTCCAACCTTTGGGAAATGACTGCCCCGGTGGCGCGTCGCATGGGAAACAGCATACAATACTTGGTGAAACAGCACACAACCACCAATATATAAGTGTTTAACTTCCGCGAAGGGGGTAAAGGACCAACGAGGTCCAAGCTCAGACATTGGAATGGGCGGCAACAAACCTTCGCGCTTCCCATGAAGCCCGGGGTGGGAAGCTGGCTATGCTTATGTGCCGCACACGCAGAGCAATGTGCAACGTACCGGACGACGTCCTGATACATACCCGGCCAAAAGTAGCGCAATTTTAGTCTATTATACGTTTTTGCTGTGCCCAAATGCGCAGCGGTCGGAACCGAATGGTTATCCTTCATGATCTCTAATCGGAAGTCTTGAGGTATAACTTCCTTCCATTCAAAATCCGACGACAACGCGTTTTTTGGTTTAGTGTAGCGGTACAAGCGACCGTTCATTAACTGTAAATTGGGAACGGAGCCTGGTCTAGACTCGCACCTCTTATATAATTGTAAGTACCAATTATCATTAATCGCGTTAGTATCGATCAAGTATACTGGGACGGCTCTGGACAAGGCGTCCGGCACGATATTTTCCGAGCCTCGACGGTGCTCGACCACAAAGTTGTAAGGCGACAGTCGGCAACCCCACCTCTCGAGGCGGCCTGTTGGGTTCTTAAGGTTGAGGAACCATTTCAAGCTGGAGTGATCTGTTATAATTTGAAATTGGCGATCACCTTCCAAATACGGTCTAAAATGCTCAACAACATTTACCACAGCTAATGCCTCCCGCTCTGTGGCCGAGTAGTTCCTCTCCTGGGGCGTGAGGGAACGACTGTAGTACGCTAAGGGGTGTTCTTCCCCCTCGAACGTTTGGGTTAGGGTTCCGCCAATCCCAAAATCTGAGGCATCGCAATGCACCGCGAATGGTTTGGTAAAGTCGGGACAGGCTAGGACCGGTGCCGTAGTTAGGGCAACCTTGAGCTCTCCGAAAGCTGTATCCACCTCCGGGGACCAGCGAAAGGGTGGAGCACCCCTTCGGGTAGATGTTAACTGGTTAAGAGGTCCTGCTATGTTGCTAAAATTCTTTATGAATCGGCGGTAATATGACGCCGTGCCGAGAAAGCGTTTGACGTCCTTCCGACACGTCGGAGTTGGGAAATCAATAATTGCCTTGACCTTGTCTGGGTCTGTACGTAAACCGTATTCATCCACAACAAAACCCAAGTACTTGAGTTGTCTGCGGAAGAATTTACATTTAGATAAGTTAATAGTCAAGTCAGCGTGACGTAGTCGCTCAAACACCGTACGTAGTAGGGCGCCCAATAGCCTTCAATCTCCTTAAGAAGGATGAGCTCCAGTACGAGGTCAGGGTGCGCCAGGCGGCGCCACTACCTACAGTGATGGAACTTAGGAGCCAGCTGCGGAAGCTGAACCAGGACATACTCAGTAAAAGATTCTGAGACAACAATAATATCATCCAGGTAGATAAAAATACGTCCGTTGTGCTCTGGGCCAAACAGGACGTCCATCAGACGTTGTTGCGTCGCTGGAGCCGACGTTAGACCGAAACACATTACCTTAAAATGGAACAAACCACGGCCTGGCACCGTAAAAGCAGTCTTCTCCCTAGACGCCTGTGAGTCTAGTCCAATTTGCCAGAAGGCTGATTTTAAATCTAAAGACGACAAGAATTTGGCGTTCCCGAGCTGATCTAAAATCTGGTTAATTAGTGGCAGTGGATAAGCATCGTGTTTTGAAATCTCGTTTAGCTTCCTGCTGTCCAGGCAGAATCGGAGGGTTCCGTCTGATTTCGGTGCCATGGTTACGGGGTTGTTCCATGGGCTGCTACTTGGTTCCACCACATCCAGCTCGAGCATTTCGTCTAACTGCCTGTTTAGCGCGGCGAGCTTCGAGGGAGATAACATATAATGGCGTTGCTTAATTGGTCTCGCATCACCAGTATCGATAGCGTGAGTGAGTAGACGAGTTCGTCCTAAACCCTTCCGCTCTGAGGATATGGTTTCGAATTCCTTTAATATATTCTCCGCTTGGCGCTGTTCCTCCGATGACAGAGACTCAAAGCCTTGTATAAACCTAACTTCCGACGCAACGGTATTGATATGTTCTTCATCCGACAAGGAACAGTCGTTTGGTAATAAAGACAGCACATCCGGGCCAATATTAAATGCCTTCCAAAAATTAATACCAAATAATAGCTTAGTTGGTACCTCTGGTATTACGTAGAATTTGATTATCGCAGTCTTACCGTCGACTGTGACTGGCAAGAATATATGGCCCATGATAGGGGAAGAGGAGCCGTTTGCCGTTACTATCCGACTCAAGTCGTGTGATTTATGAAGGGTAACCTGGTCTTCAAAATGTTTCCAAGTATCGCCACCAATAATAGATAACTCCGATCCGGAATCCAAAAGGCCCGTATAAGACAGACTGTAAATTTGTATCGTAAGGTAAGGACGCAAGTCCGACCCGTCTATGTAACTGTTTAATTTTTTAGCAGTTCGGCCGCATTCGAAAAACGCGCCAATCGTCGCCAGCCAGGACCGCCACTCTTCCCCGTCAAAATTTGATGGTAATTGGTGTGCCGCAGCACGTTGGCATGTCTTCCGCCTGCTCCCAGTACTATGTAATTTAACTGGGACTTGTAACTCATTAGGGCAATCAATTGAGATGGGTGCTTTGTTTTCAGTTACTGGGTCGTTGATAACGAGTAAGGCAGCAGCATCGTTGGTGGTTACCGGAATCGTGTGTTTTGGGCTAACTGGGTCGTTCGGGTAAACGGCGTCAATCGGGTAAATAGTAGTAGGGGAAGGTATTGTAGTTGGTTCCGGACAAGAATACACGTTTTGGTAATTTTCGGTGAACCGGTTATTTGGGTAAACTTCGTTAATTGGGTAAGCAATAGTAGTGGAAGGTATTGTAGTTGGTTCCGGACGAAAATACACGTTTTGGTGATTTTCGGTGAACCGGTTATTTGGGTAAAATTCGTTAATTGGGTAAGTAATAGTAGTGGAAGGTATTGTAGTTGGTTCCGGACAAGAATACACGTTTTGGTGATTTTCGGTGAACCGGTTATTTGGGTAAAATTCGTTAATTGGGTAAGTAATAGTGGTGGAAGGTATTGTAGTTGGTTCCGGACAAGAATACACGTTTTGGTAATTTTCGGTGAACCGGTTATTTGGGTAAAATTCGTTAATTGGGTAAGTAACAGTTGTGGAAGGTATTGTAGTTGGTGCCGGACAAGAATACACGTTTTGGTGATTTTCGGTAAACCGGTTATTTGAGTAAACTGCGTTAATTGGGTATGCAGTAGTCGCGGTAGGTGTTGTAGTTGGTTCCGGACGAGAATACACGTTTTGGTGATTTTCGGTGAACCGGTTATTTGGGTAAAATTCGTTAATTGGGTAAGTAATAGTAGTGGAAGGTATTGTAGTTGGTTCCGGACAAGAATACACGTTTTGGTAATTTTCGGTGAACCGGTTATTTGGGTAAACTTCGTTAATTGGGTAAGCAATAGTAGTGGAAGGTATTGTAGTTTGTTCCGGACGAAAATACACGTTTTGGTGATTTTCGGTGAACCGGTTATTTGGGTAAAATTCGTTAATTGGGTAAGTAATAGTAGTGGAAGGTATTGTAGTTGGTTCCGGACAAGAATACACGTTTTGGTAATTTTCGGTGAACCGGTTATTTGGGTAAACTTCGTTAATTGGGTAAGCAATAGTAGTGGAAGGTATTGTAGTTGGTTCCGGACAAGAATACACGTTTTGGTGATTTTTGGTAAACCGGTTATTTGAGTAAACTGCGTTAATTGGGTATGCAGTAGTCGCGGTAGGTATTGTAGTTGATTCCGGACGAAAATTCACGTTTTGGTGATTTTCGGTGAACCGGTTATTTGGGTAAAATTCGTTAATTGGGTAAGTAATAGTAGTGGAAGGTATGGTAGTTGGTTCCGGACAAGAATACACGTTTTGGTAATTTTCGGTGAACCGGTTATTTGGGTAAAATTCGTTATTTGGGTATGTTCGGTTATTATACACATTAGTGATTGTGTTAGTATGGGTCAGGGAGGTGGGGCGGGAGCAAGCAGGCAGGGGAGGGGTGTTGTACTTGTTAGTAGTGTGGAATAAAGCGTTAATAAGCGGGGAAGAGAGGGTGTTATCTTTGTTAGTTAGGACGGGGATAGGATGTAGGGTATTAGGTATGTTAATTGGTTTACTAATTTCGTTGTTGTTGTGTGTCAGGGATGTATGGTTTTGATATATTGTAAGTTTTTGTTTTTTATTTTTAGGAGTTGGTATGAATATTCTTCTTACTATACTTTATTGGTTTTGATTGAAACCGGATCAGCCATACCCTGATTCGGTATCACTCGTTTTTTGAAGTACTTGGTACAGGGGTGCAGTTGGGACAATTTCGTGCCGTTACGTTATTCTCGCCACAGCGGTAACAGACCAGTTTGGGTGCCGCCTTACATGCCTTCAACGAATGTCCCTCTACTCGACACCGAACGCAAAAATCAATAGGGGTTTGTACCGCCGATACCGGTTTTGTAGTCATAGGTTTATACACTAAGTCTTGAGCAAGAGACTTGGACAAGTCTCTATTTGGCTCCGCGAAGCGTTTTGCACGTTGAGTTGCAGCCTCCAGCTGGCGACAGCGGTCTTTAAGGTCATTGATGGAGTCGATAGTAAACAAAGCTAATTGTTTTGAAAAAAACGGTCTGATGTTTTGCATTAAAATACTCAACTTTTCCGCTTCGGGTAGTGGGGACTCTAAGCGTGAGTAGTAATTAAGCATTACACTGACATAATTTACTATTGATTCGTCAAATCCTTGCGTCCTCGCCCTTATTTCGCATAGTAGGCGCTCGTTGTAATCTACCGGCAAGTAATCGCGGAGCATCATACTCTTGAGGTCCGTCCAGCAGTGTACCTGATCACAAACGCCATCGAACCATGAGGATGCCTCGTCAGTGAAGAGCTCACATGCCGAGCGGAACAGTGTTGAGTCAGGGATCTCCCGGGAGACACGCACCTGCTCTAGTTTGTGTAGGTAGGCCTTTACGCAGGTCTTACCGGAGTATTTTAAGTTAAATTTTTGCACTGCATTATTGTTATGTGGCGCTGCGCAGGTAGGTGCAGCGACGGTAGTGTCTTGCTTCTTTGTCAACGAACTTGTAAATGTGAGCAATATTGTATCTAACCGCACCAGTATCCCATCTAGCTGGTCGCTTAGCTCGCTGTGGCTGCTCATCTCCGACCCTGAAGGTGAGAGTCGAGTCAGTCGGTGATACAGGTGGTGTGCAGCAGCTTGAACACGATTGAGTACCTTTAACGAGGTGCGAGGTTGTGTTGACCCTTGCAGCAGCTAGCGCAGGTCGTCCATTTTTGACGAGATTATGCCCAGCTCGGCGGCGACATCTCCCTCGTAGTCCGCGACCTCATCTGTAGGTATGTCCTGGTTCAGCTTCCGCAGCTGGCTCCTAAGTTCCATCACTGTAGGTAGTGGCGCCGCCTGGCGCACCCTGACCTCGTACTGGAGCTCATCCTTCTTAAGGAGATTGAAGGCTATTGGGCGCTCCTCTAATCCGGTTGTTGACGACATTGTCACGTACACGTATGTTTAATCGTTGTAATATTTCGATAAAAATATCAGCCCGGTAATTACCACTAATCAGCCCGAGCACACTATGCCTGTGTGGCAGAAGTCTAAATGTTCAGTAAGAGTAGGACAGTAAGTATGAGCTCTAAGCCACCCGGTTCAATGTCCTTTAAGAGCTAATCGATGCTTATGATTAAAGCGCGATCGACCAATCACATAAAAGCGTTTGTATTTCGTGTTACTATGACACTGCAGCAATTGCAATTGTATTATGGTCTCCTAGTTAGTCACTGAGTTTATTAATACATCGTCGTTAGCGCTTAAGGCAATTGTAGGTATATTAAATATTTAAACAATATTACTGGATGTGTAACAACTGTCCTGTATATTAAACTCACAGTAATTCCTATAGTCCTGTGTTCACAGTCACAGGGGTCACTGAGTTCAAATAACAACAAAGTAAATATTTTGTGTAAAACATAAATGTAAAAATGTAAAAATATAAAAAATATAAAAAATCCAAAGGATGTGGATTATGGTATGCAATATTTTACTCTTTGCCAGTTCAACACAATGGTAAACAATGCTTATAGTAGTAATTTCTTTGATGAATACTGTTAAAAGGTTATTTGTAATTTATAAAGCTTAACTATAGGTAGTACTTAGGTAATCACTTGCCAAACCAAGTGCTATAATTGACCGTATGTTGTAGGTAAGTAACTATAAGTAATGTAGGTCAATGTCCAAACTATTCAATGTACTAAAGTGTGACATTAACACTATTATGGCGGAAAGTCTGCATTCAGATACTTAGGTATAGCGCAAGCGACCAGACTCAGACCTTCACAATAAATGGAGTTGTAAGGAGGGAAATGAGTTTAAGCGTCATCAACCTGTTCGGGGCGCCATGTAATTAGTTTTTTTAGTGCTAGGGCAAATGAAAGAAGGTCTGAAGGTAACCCAAAGCTTTTATTTCGTTCTAGGTCCTCACTAAAAGCTAACTAGGTATAAAAACAAATGTTAAGGGTAGGATTTTGATGACGCTTTGGTCGATTGCGCTAGAACCATTTGGTAATGTTAAAATAATAGGCTATGAGCTTAGCTGCATCTCCATCGCAGGCGGTGCTACGGAGCGTTCCCGACAACGGGAGTACTGGCTCGGCTGGCGCGGGTGGCTTCGGGCACGATCAGGCCCCTACCAAACACCTCCTGGAATTTCCATCAAGCGATGAGACGGTTAGCCAAGAATAGCAAGCACAAACGGGGCGGGCACGGGGCTAGATAGCGTGCCGGGGCTCAAGAGTAGTCTGTGGGCCGGCAATCAATAATCAAGGGAATAAAACGGTCCATGGTACAGTACAAAACTAACCTGTCGGAGGAAAATTGTCCCACGTCGATGGGTATTGACAAATGTCAACTCCGCCACCAATGGCCCTGGCCCTGCTTCCCGTGGCTCGCCGATTTAACCGCAACACGGTGGTATTCAGCCAGGTCAAGTCGCGTGGGAGAGCACCACGGCCTCAACTTGCCTGTAAGGCTTGATTACACCGGCAAACTGAAAATTGACAACATGTCTATGCAATTACTGCTTTTCCAAGAAGTTAACACGGCTTCTAAACAATACTTACGAGGAAAATACTGCAATCGCCCAGAAAACGTGTTCTGGCACACGAGAATAAAATAGGAAGTGCGCTATCTGACACTTCGACATTGCCAGCTCTCTCAAACCCGGTCCCCGAAGTTCAAGTAGACGCGACAACTTGTTGCAACAATCTGTCGTGTTGATTTGTAAACAAGAAAACATCTAGTCATCCGCTACAGTAGAAATGCAATAAATTATGTGGATTATGAATTATGAAATGGAAACCCGTGACGAACAAAACATCTAATCATTGATTCGTAAATGTTCAACGCGATATTCCTTTTTTCTCCTTGTCGCTGGTCAGCGGGCGCGAACTCTGGCAACACTGGAGTCCACAGATAAGCTATCCAATACAACAGGGGTTCCTTCCTGACAGAATATTACACGAAAAGAACAGTTAGCCAACTTGACAAATAACTTTGGAAGGTTTAAAACGATAATAAACCCAGCATACGGGTTTATATATTACAATACACTTAAGTAACGTTTGCTTATTTTGCAAGCAAGCGTTATCACACTCATATATATAATAAGATTAATAAGTTAGCATTTATAGTATTTTATGCAACTGTTGTATAAGAAGGGTCTTAAAAGGCGAGTGGCGTGGGTCGCAATTAAAGACGCCACGAGCGTTTTTAGACTAGTTATACACCGTTGCATACAATACTTTTTCTACGACAAATTTTAAATAAATAACAGACTACAGAATAGTTAAACTTTTCAGGCAGCAAGTTTTCTATTCGTACTTTTGCTACTCACGCAATTTCTTCAGGAGTGCAGTTATTAATTTCTTCGACCATTTTAAAAGGAACGTACACTTTTGTCTTCACAAACACGAATAAAATCTTAATAGTTTAGGACTAATAGTTTATCATCATTCGTCTTTTCATTTTGAACTGTATTTTGGTGGGAAATCGGAAATGTGACAGCTCTTGCTTATGGTTTGTTTTGTTTTTAAATAATTTGTTTGGCCTTGCCATCCGAACCAAACCGAATCCGGACCCGGACCGAATTCGAACTGTTTATTTTTATAAATAATACCAAGAATTTATAAAACATGTAATTTAACACACAATAGATGATGATTTATTATTTTTGTAGTAAATAATTTATAATATACAAATTTTAAATCGTAAATAAATACTTTTATTTCGAAATATTTGTTTATAAAGTTGGGACTACTGCAATATAGCGGCCGATAAAAAAAAAAGTTAAACAGTGCTTTTATGAAAAATGTATGAACCAAAAAAGTACTCTAAACAGTGCGTTTTTGGGCCATAGAGCATAGAGTTTTTCGACGACTTATTAGTAGTGTCATTGTATTTGAGCTACAGCCTATATAAATGACAGATAACGGTACAGGAGTAGAAAAAGTATAAAATAGGATTAAAAACGATGTTATTATTATGTTATGTATATTAAGCATAAAAGAGACTTACCTGCAGGCAAACTGTTTTTAGACAGTTTTACAGGGACATGTTTTGAATAAGTTTTTTATATCTTTGGTTAATAAATAAAAAATAGAAATAAATAAAAAAAATGCGTGCCTCGGTTCCGCGCAATATTTTTACAGATAAATATAATAGAGAGATATTTACTGTTAGCTTTTCGGTAAAGGAAAATATCGTGAGGAAACCGGTCTTATCCCAATTCTAGTTTTCCCTCGGGGTTGGAAGGTCAGATGGCAGTCGCTTTTGTAAAACTAGTGCCTATGCCAAATCATGGGATTAGGTGTCAAAGCGGACCCCGGGCTCCTTTAGGTGCACAACCGGGAATAACGCTAGGAGGATGATGATGAAATATAACACAGAGTTATTACACCGACAAACAAGGTTATCAGGACGACATGAAAAAGCTCTCAAAGTACAAAATACCGAATACAGACGCAGAAGTGGCTTTAGATAGGCATGAAAGTTAGCACGCGAAACACAATGAAATTAAATTTATAATGAATGTCTCAGATTGCTTCCCTTAAGTTGAAGTTGGAATCTGATACAACATGGACATAAAAATCAAAAGTAGGTATTCAAGAGCATATGCCGAGACATAAACGCAAGCGTGCGAGACACGTTAGAATAGAATAGTCTTGGAGATTACCTCGGAACTTTAAGTGTGCATACAAACTTAAATAAAAAAAATATGTATATATATATATCTTTATTTCAAACCTTTTGTCGATCCACTTATGAACTACGTTAGTGACAATAATGGGAAATTTAAATAAATATTGCAGTTTACGTCACGTCTAACCTGTCGGTTTTGTTACTAAACGTAGGCGATTGACATTGACTGTCGGTTTTGTTAATCCTTAACTGTCCGTTTAAGGGTGCAAAAATAATGAATATGCCCTAATAATAAAAAATACTCAAAACTTAACATTAGTTAAACTAAATGGCTTATTTGGCCCTCCCGATAGCCACCTGAACCCAGTATTTACAACATACACATAAACACATTACATAGATAGACTCACAAAACGTGCACATTTTACCTCTTCTAATTTAGTATAGTGTAAAGAAAAACATTTAGATTCTTTTTCAATTCGCAAAAACCTACAAATTAAACATTGTCACTCAAAACTTGACAAATATGACGCTATAGTTAGCAGTAAATTAAGCTGGCAACTTTATTATTTCCCTAGGGGTCTTTGGGGACAGAAGATTGCTGATTTTAATCTAGTTGCCATGGAATTCAGGCGAATATCCGTATATGGGTCACTACAAGCTTGCCAAGTGAAAATTCTCTCTTGCTATATTACAAAACGTTAAATGGAAGATACTTATCATTCGTATCAACATATTCGTAGGAATATTTCTTTTAATATTACGATGGGTAGCAAAACTAGCAAATAAGTAAATAAATATGTGCGGACAATCTTAATCCTATCTAGTCCAAAACTCTAAGCAAAGCTTGTGTACGATGGATACTAGACTAAGCTGTATATATTTAGACGCGCATTGCTGTCGAGCTGTGTAACGATTTCTAAAAGCAAACTGTTGCATATAATATGCTTTAAAATGCTACGAGATAATATATGTTTTCATCACATTTGTTCGTAAAAAGGGCATAACGTGCAGGCATACAGAGCTAGAATAACCTATATTACGCACACGGGTGTAATGGTTTTTTTCTTAAATTGTATCTGTCACTCATGCGTCAGTTATAAAGCATGGAGGTTTGAACTGAAATTTATGGTCAAAAACCCATTACTTATAATTCCAACCGTAAAATTACTAATTTTAACAGTGATTTTAAATTGTAGCTGTATTCCGAAGGGTCATATGCAAACCCCGGGGTTTTCGGTGCGAGAATAACTTGAGAAAGAGTAGAGATAAACAGATAGGTAATTCTGACAAAATATCATATTGTGCCTAATGAATTAATACCTTCCTGCGAAATTTATACAATTTTATTTACATTAAGTAGTAGGTAATTTAGCATTTCTACCAAGCCTTACGAGATAGTAATAAAAACAATGTTATTTAATTGCCGCCAATTAGTAATTGACACGATTTTCAGAATAAACAAAAAATATTTTTTCTACATTTGGAACAGTTAAGCTGTAAATATCCATTTCAACAAACTGAACGATCTTTCTACGTCGGCAGTCGTAATAGGTGCAATTTTTTTTTTTTAAGAAGTCAATTGTTGCACGATGTGTTTGCGATTGCAGTTCTATTTCTTTGCCTTGTAACAATTCGTTCATAATTTTTTTTTAAATAAGTATCTTTCCCGCTCACGGGACAATGATGTCCCGGACCTTTGGGAGGCGTACGTGGGGCTAGGTACCTACAAAGTACCAACTGAGACAACACGTAGAGGCCCTTTTGACAATTTAATGAAATGCAAGGAGTACACCGAGCGGATGTTGTCCCTGCCCGTGTCATGGGACGCACACAGAGACAGCACCCGCTGGGGTGTATAGGGACTATTGCTGGTTGATGAAATCTAAAGAAAACGGGTTATTGGGTGAAAATGATGGACTAGTGGCTGGGCTATTTGGGTGAAACATCGGACGCCTGCCTAATAAACTGTCTCATTTTTTATCTCTGGCAGAAGTATCTTATTATTAAATTAAGTATTCAGTAGGTAAGTACATTATTTTAAGTCAATACCTATTCTTTGGCTAATGTCATTCATTCCTGCAATGAAAACCCCGGGGTATGAGTCATATGGGCCTACCGTGGGCCTAGGTTGATTTGTGAAGATTGTCCCCTAATATTTATTATTTATTATTATTTATTTATTATATGCAACAAAATAGATCACTGACAATTTGTTGTTTTTATTGCGATTAAATTTCGTTTAAATTATATTTGTTTCCTCGCCATTGCGATGACGAAAACATTGTGTGTCATGTATGGTAGGAATTTTACAAACTTTTACCGTACTTGTGGCATAGTCTACTATTATCAGCAGTTTGTAGTGAGCGCTTGAGATTCTGTGAGGCGATGGATGCTAGGTAAGGTCCTCTACTGTTCCAATATAATTTGTTTATTATTTATTCTTGTGAAATATAATTTTAATTATTAGTCTTAGTTTTGTGACGAATTGGTTTGTCAAACTATAATGTCATGTAAACGTTTTTATCAATAAATAAATAAATAAAAAATAAATTAAATAAATTATACCTATATCGTACCAGAAAACAATCGATGTACGGTCAACCAATTTGATTCCTAGGCCACCGTAGGACCCTGTCATTTTTACTGCTTCATAGCGACGCAATAATCCTAGTAACCCGTATTGACATAGCATTTACAACGGCAAGGTTCTATGATGGCCTATGAATCAAATTGGTTGACTGTACCACGTATACAGCCTGAGAAATTCAACCTCGTCAGAATCACCACATTACCGCCCTGGCGATGAAGTTTTAACACACGCTTTACGGTTAAGTGAAATAAAGTCTCCGGGCAGCACCCGGTCGTTAATGGTCCGCCCTGCGGATCTTCTTAATACAAACAAAGACCGACTGGAGTGTCCAAAATTAAACCTTATTCCGTTGCAATAAGATTTAAAATTGGTCAGTTGAATGTGGTTGATGATACTTGACACAGTGTCCTTTTAGAAGGACATACTGCTAAACGACGCTTTTTATTCGATGTGACAGTCGTTAAGGTGGTTCGATTGCCATACAAAACGTTATTTGACATTCGCAGGCTAAAAGGCGTGATATTTTAAGAAACTTATGTAACAAACTTTCATAAATTGGCTTTCCATTTGCGTGATATGTCCCCTTTCCTGGAATAACCTTGGATAAACTAGACTAATTTGAAAAATAGGGTTGGGACGTGATATTTCGGGAAAACAATTTTTCTCAAATTATCCTAGTTTATATACAAGTTTATTCTAGGAAAGGGGGAATTTCACCCAATTTGTGAAAGTTTGTTACATAAGTTTCTTAAAATATCACGCCGTTAGCCTGCGAATGTCAAATAACTTTTTGTATTGCAATCGAACCATCAAGATTGAAAAAATATTCGGTTCGTGTGCTGAGTATGTGTCATGGTATTTCGTTCAGTAGGTAACGTCTTTTTTTTAATCTTTAGCGTTGAAAATAGTGAATCTAAAAGCATTGTCAACAATTAGGGATAACAAACGGTTAAACCCTTAATTAAGATAATAATAAGAATAATATGTCTGCCAGAGATAAAAAATGAGACAGTTTATTAGGCAGGCGTCCGATGTTTCACCCAATAGCCCAGCCACTAGTCCATCATTTTCACCCAATAACCCGTTTTCTTTAGATTCCATCAACCAGCAATAGTCACTATACACCCCAGCGGGTGCTGTCTCTGTGTGCGTCCCATGACACGGGCAGGGACAGCATCCGCTCGGTGTACTCCTTGCATTTCATTAAATTGTCAAAAGGGCCTCTACGTGTTGGCTCAGTTGGTACTTTGTAGGTACCTAGCCCCACGCACGCCGCCCAAAGGTCCGGGACACCATTGTCCCGTGAGCGGGAAAGACATACATAAGAATAATAATAAAAATAACAATAATTTATTATTAGACAAGCACATGATAATGCTGAATAAACTATTCATAAATACGATCATAGGCCTTAATTTTGAAACCTACATGCATAATGCTTATACTACTAAGATATATTTTTACATATTGAGGTGCTTATGTCTAGGCAGTAGGTATTTATATTAACTTTCATTATTGTTTTACGTGCTATAAATTGTAATGTAAACTTCAAATAACACGCAAGCTCATTTGACATACAAAAAATGAGCCTTAAATAGAACATGTTTTATCGTACCAACATAATCAGATCCCCTCGGGACTGGAGAGGACTACAAACTTTGAGATTTTGTCCTAAAAACGTAATAAAAACCTGTCACCGAGTAATCAGTGTATTTCCCCACAGGCTAACTTGAGTTAGCAAACGGGGCGTACTTTGTTAGGAGTTTGGGACATACACCAAGTTGGTTAAACGAATCGCGTTTTACTTCAATTTACATACCATGTCATGATTTTTACGAGGATTTTAAGGGATATGCCACTTCATGTGACGGTTGCAGCGGCAATAAGAATGATGACTATGATTTTTTTTACGATGCCATTCGAACTAGTTTTTGGAGAGGAACAAATGTTTGTATGGGAGTACTACAATAAGAACATAAATACCCAAAAATTGAGACAAAAATTTACCTCGCTGGCGGCAGCCATAAACGCTTCATACTAATTGACACACAAGTATGACGTCAAACCTGTTATTTGTACTAATCGTTGTACGGAAAATAAAGTAAATTGCTGTTTCGATCGCGAAATACTGCGTTTAGGTACAAATTTGTATGACAACAGAACTATGTACATAGTTCTGTTGTCATACAATTTTGTTTCTATAAAAGCGTAAGGATTCTATTGGTAGGATAAATGAGAATGCGACGCGTAATTTGATCTCTTATATGTCATATAGGTATTTTGATAATGAGTGAAAAAAACAATTTTCTACCTTTAGCACCATATAATAATGTACGCATCCGAAATGCATAAGTTAATGCTAATAGGTGCCCTCAATCGGACTTTTGCATTGACGTTTC
Source organism: Epinotia brunnichana (assembly GCA_963854355.1). Lineage (NCBI taxonomy): Eukaryota > Metazoa > Arthropoda > Insecta > Lepidoptera > Tortricidae > Epinotia > Epinotia brunnichana. Next base: position 25,108,603 of record OY977951.1, on the reverse strand, counting down.
TACCCGACCAATCGTCTCGTAAAGCCATTGAAATCAAATCATAATGCATACATGACCAAATTAAACGGTTTCAATAAACGGGACGACCACAATTCAACCCCATAATAGTTTGTATTCTCGACATTTCCATATTCAAACCAAGTCTATAAAAATATCAATCACTGTCCATATCCAATCTAAGGCCGTCCGCAAACGTGATCGCGTCGTACAAATTGAAAATGTCGAATCTATCCCAGTTTGTTTGTGGAGCTCTCGCGGCCATATTTGAGAGAGCACGCTCCCAGAATTCAAATGCAGATATTGCGGACATCTTGATGTGATTTTTGACCATTTCTCGTGAGTATAAAGGCGATCACGTACTTATATACGAAATTATCGTTTGATATTTTATAGTAGCTTAGCGGTGAAGGAAAACAGCTTGGGGAAATCGGTCTAATTCCGACAAGGCAAGGATCTCTTGGCCAAGATGGGACAGTTTAGACCGTAAAATGTGTGTGAATGTCATGCCCTTGCCAGACAAAGAATGAATTACTTCGGTAACGGCTATCCACAACCAAAGGAATTCAAGGTACTCCCGCTAAGCTGCATCATCTGGTTTGGTTTCCCTCTGGGTTGGAAGGTCGGATGGCAGTCGCTTTCATAAAACGAATGCCTAAGTCAAATCCCGGAATTAGATGCCAAGGTGAACCCTGGGATTAGATGCCAAGGTGAACCCTGGGATTTTTAGGATACAACCGGGAAAAAGGCGTGGAGTACCTATGACAAATTTATGGGTTTGGTTGGAACACTTTGGGAGATTAAACAGTCACATAAATAAATAACCCATCTTTAATGTTAGCAATATTATGGATTAACGACTTAATGTCTCGAAAAGTACCTATATAATAAATAAATATTTGCGGACAATCTTACACATATCGACCTAGTCCCAAACTAAGCAAAGCTTGTACTATGGCTACTAGACGACGATATACATACTTATGTAGATAAATAAATACTTAAATACATAGAAAACATCCATTACTCACGAACAAATATTCGTGCTCATCACACAAATAAATGCCCTTACCGGGATTCGAACCCAGGACCTCTTGATTCGTAGGCAGGGTCAGCAACTAGGCTAAAGCGATCGTCAATATATTTATTTATTTTTAATCATACTCTTAATATGGACTAACAATTACCCAAAACGTCCAAAAGATAATTATTATACAGGTTTGCTTAGGCGCTAAACTTAAAACTTTACTAATTGTAACATTTTACAAAAAAATTTGACTATTTGCGAAACGAATAATTTTAAATCTTAGTGATGACCAACTATCCGCAAACACATCGGCATTCTGGATTTGTGCAAGGAACTCATTCAGTATTTACTTATGTATGACCCTCTATATAGGTAGGTTTTAAATACAGGAGGAGGATTTGTACAGGAAGTGTTTGATGATTTTTCAAAAGACATTTATTACACTAATTTAACTAAAAACTGGCGGCGATGGGATGGAAAGGTTCCTGAGTGGCGACCACGTAGGGCGTGGCGGTAGGCGTGGGTAGAGTGACTGACAAGGTGGACTGATGACCTGGTAAAGGTCGCGGGAGGCCGCTGGATGCGGGTGGCGCAGGACTGGTCATTGTGGCACGCTTTGGGGGAGGCCTATGCCCAGCAGTGGACGTCTTTAGGCTGATATGATGATGATGATGATGAACTAGGTTTATGATATTTATATTCCTAATACACTAGAAAAGTCGTTTTATATTCTGTCCAAATCTCCGTCTCATTGGCATTCTAGTAATGTCCGTTTACTCACTGAATGACAATCACCAACTGTATTTAACTCTGTCCCTTCATAGTCGAAATTTTGAATCAAATTATGTTATTTTACAAGTGGTTTGTTTAATAAAATGCCGGTTTGTACAGACGAACAGAAGAATAAAAAAAATTAAAACATTCTAGAGTTTAAAGCTAGAAATCTTATTCTTATAACAAGACGATCAATACTTTTAACTGATCACCAAAAACAAAATACAGATTGCAGCGCTCATAATTTTATATCTTAACTTATAAAACCTAGAAAGCGTTCATAGCCCGGCGGCGCCTGCGTATCGGAAACGATAACGCAGGTCAAGCAAAGACGGCAGGGGTCAGTCTTTGGATGGGTGACCGCCTGTTTGAGTGGTTACTATAAATGAGCGCTTCCGTGCTTTGGAAGGCACGCTAAGCAGTTGATCCCGGTTGCTGTCTATGACAGTAGTCGTTAAGCCGAGTTAGAGGCCTTCGGGCGGCTTAAGAACCTCTAACAGTCGAGTTGCCCACTCACTTGACAAAGGGGGGACAACTGTCACTCGCGTCCGCAGGAGCTACCTACCACAACCCTGCACGTGTCCTCTGGGTGGTACTAAAGAGTGACAAACTCAAAGGCCAAAATAATAATTGCCATACGATTAAATAAATAAAACCTTAGTATGATTATGTACTTAATTCGTCAAATTATGATATAAACTGGTGTAAAAACTGAGTCTCTTATTGATCATTGTATAATAGGTGTATGTCAATGTAATGTTGACCAAATCATACGTTTGGATAATAATTTTTTCCCAAAACATTCACTTCACCTAAGTTTTACTTCGCATACCAAATAATTTGTGAAACCGTGAATTCGTTTACGATTGTTATGCGACGATTTTATTCAAGTCCTGAAAAGTTAACAGTTTTATATTTTGAAAAGTTTTACCATAAATTGTTGACCCATATGAACGGCTAAAATGTATTCCAAGATTAGATTACCATTTTATAGCTATAATAATCATCATCATCATAATCATATCAGCCGAAAGACGTCCACTGCTGGACATAGGCCTCCCGCAAAGAGTCCCAAAATGATCGTTCCTGCGCCACCCGCATCCAGCGGACTCCCAGGTCATCCGTCCACCTTGTAGGGGGCCTACCCACGCCTCGCCTTCCGGTACTTGGTCGCCACTCGAGAACCTTTCCACCCCAACGGCCATCGGTTCTACGTTCTACTCTAGCGATTCGGAGGGCTATATCGGTTACCATGGTTCTGCTGAGGATAGCCTATAATAATCCCACAAAAAAAATATTCCAATTGGGTCAAATCGAAATTCTCAGACATTTTTTATTTTCAATTTAAATATGAAACAGCTCTAAGAATGGATAATGTAGATAGTGGCGCATATATTGTATGACAGTTTATGTTAATGTTGATTTCTGAGCATTTCAGACATCTGAATAATGCATATCGAGCATTTAGTTCCTATGCGTGACGCTTATAACTTTGTACTAAGTATGTATCATATCTTGAGACCTAACTAACCCCACTTACGCATTTGGTGGTTGATCGGTATTAGTTATTTTGTACTTTACCGAGAGCTTACTGATGTCGCCTAGGTATCGTAAAATTTCGGTAATCAATCACGTAACGCATTGTACGAACGTCGGGTAGGTCTAAATGTCACTTTTTATACGGAAAATTTACAGTTAAATTGCACCGCCGCGCGTTCGGAACGTTACGTGATTAGTGATTACCCCTCAGGCCAATCACGTAACGCATTGTACGCGCGTCAGGTAGGTCTAAATGTCACTTTTTATATGGAAAAATTACAGTTAAATTGTACCGACGCGCGTTCGGAACGTTACGTGATTTGATTACATTACCCCACTGGTTTCACTGCCAGTTCTTACCGATATTTTTCAATAGCATTTTCTATCGAGCGATTTTATATAATTATTTTACTATGTAGGTTGGAACTTCAACTATAGGTCGACCGTTTAACTCAGTCCTTACCTGCGCGGCGCGTGGATGCAGGGTTGTGACGATAACGGGGCGCCGTTGTCGTCGTACCCCTGCCTGCACTCACGCGCCGCGCGGGCGAGGATTGAGATAAGCGGTCCTCCACCCATAGCGTCTGATTTTTATACCATATTGGTGGCGAGGTCTAGAAGAGATAATAGAGAATGGATTAATGGAAGCCGACGTACCTGTTGTTTCGCTGTAGGTTTTGGCCGCTGCCAGTTTTGATAGATTCCGAGGATGCTGATTATTTGTGAGCACAAGTCGTATAGCTTAAGTTCAATCGTTTTAGTTTATTTGAATTTATTATAACTGACAGCATTTTTTTCTTGCGAACGATAAAATAAAATAATTATTATAGTCTTCCCAACGACACAAATAATAAGGAAAACTGTTTAATTGCAACTACATTCATAACAATAGTAGGTATATTATTGCAGAGGCCGGGAAATAGCAATTCGTGGATATGTTCAATTCGTAAAAAGTACACAGGATGACTCATACTGCCCGTTTTTGTCGAAATAATAATTAAAAAACAAAAAATACATCAAAATCCTTGATTGATTGACGTTAATGGTTATGTTTTTCTATTTGAGACATTTTAAATTGGCCACTTTTGCCACTTGTACAGGACGCGTTTAATCTATGGCAATTCAAAAAAATAAAGAATAGTTACGTGGGAAAACTTAAAGCACTCTACAATGGATGCGATTTGTCACACCAACTAGCTATGGTTAGAATAAAATTTATGTATTGCTGTCTCATTTTAACTACAACACGTTGTTGTGGTTAAAGTGAGACAGCAAATGGACGCGCATCTGGCCGTTTGCAGTGACTTTGTCTTCGATAAAACTATTAATGGTAAAAAAAGAATATAGTAATGAAATTTCATACATTTTCTTGGCTGCTGCGACAGGAGCACAGTTATGATTTTTAACTTTTTAAATTATCGCTCGTCTGCAACGAGGAACTTTACGTACTTACTATGTTTGCGAACATTTCCGAGCATATTGGAGAAAAAGTTATGAATCATATATATGGTACGTGCTAATAATTATATAATCAACAAGATTTTATTAGAAACAATTGGTAACTAAGTTATTAGTAACCTGAGTCTTAGCTTAATATTTACTGTATCATAAAAATATCGATAGGCAAAATCATACCCACATCCCTATTCCGTTACAGCCAAATAGTCGTGTCATCATACGCATTTCGCAGTACATGCGACTTTTTGGTTTCAAACGGTCGGATCTCCATAGTTTAGAAAACACTGCCATCCCACAACCACCACGTCTCTTGCAAGTCTTGCAACGCAGATGGCAACGGACGTAAGAAATATTTATTTGACACTCAAAATTAGATCGTAAATTTATTGCAGTTAAAGTACCTTTTGCATATAAAATTTGCTACCGTTAACAACTTATTGCTACAGTACGTTTTAACAAATCGAAAGAATATTGCAATTGTGTGTTCGTGTTTTATTGAAGTGCGTTAGTGTGCGTGCGGCGACACTGGTTCTCTATGAAAATCGGTTGAATGCCACTTCCAATGGATTCTTTATTCCTTGTGTCATATAGTTCAAAATTGGCAGACAGGTCATAGTGCGGATAATATGTGAAAGGAGTCTGAAAGCGGAAAGTATGGCTGATATGCGTGAAAGTGCCCGATGGCGTGTGAGAGAGAGTGCAATAATACAACCATACGGCATCCTACCGGCATCTACTTGCATATATACTTTAGAAAATAAATAGTATCTAGCAGAAGATTCATATTCTAATGAATACACGGTCATCGAAGCCTACATATGCGTGCAATTCCAAAGGTATTAGGCACACCCCTTTTAAAATTATCATTCTTGAAAAACTACATATTTACTGAGGTCCGTCGAGAAAACCTCGGCAGAGTGCTCATTCCACGACCGGAGAGTTCGAGGGAGAAAAGTCTTATAAAACCGAGCAGTATATTACACCTTAACAACGCGCAACGCTTCGTCGGTTGCCTAAAATAATAAAATATCTTTTGTTTTCATAATAATTTAATGGTCCATAGATTATTGCTGTAATGAATGAATGAATGAAAACATTTATTTCAAGTAATACAGGAAATTACATATTAACTTAAGCGTAATAATGATGACACAAATACATCAATTATTACACAATACACCAAAAAAACGTGCTCACCCTCATACATTTTTTTACCTTGTACTTTGACACAGGGGAAGTGGTGCGAATGCCTACTCCCTTCCGTGTTGCACCAAGTATAAATATTATAATTTTGGAACTTTTCACGGAATTAAGTGAACCTACAAGGAAAATAATAACCTCTCATGTTTCTGAAATTACATTGCCCCGTTCCGCTGAGAAGAATTCGGTTAACAACATACCAATTTCCTGACGAAACAACATCGAGATTGGATACGTGAACAAAAATAACATATTTATGAATGGTATGCGAAAGTAATTTTTTACTTATAACGTGAAAAGCGCTTTTAATTTAAGCGAAACGATGTTTGATGTGTTTTCACGGGCCTGGGTTCCCACAGATTGAGTGAAAACGCCCGAACCCATTATTGGTATCTACCTGTCGATGCGACGCATCCTTAAAAAACAAAGTAAAGGGTCGACAAAGCGCTTTTGATTTTCGTAGGCTACGGCGTTTGCTTACCATCAAGCAGTCCGTATACTTTTTTGCCACCGTCGCGGTATTTAAAAAACATAATCCGAATTTATTGCCCTGGAAAAATAAATTTCAATACGTCCTACAGTCCTACAACTTCTTCAAGAGTTTTAATGCGTGTGACACGCACTCGGGCGGTTTTTAAAGAATTAACGTCGCATCGCGCGATCCGGGCCTACTTAATTGAAAAACTTTTTGGGCAGAAAACTTGGTCCCTTCGTCGTAAATTGTTTTTTGTTTGCTCCAGAGATACGATTTGTACCGATTCTTAACGCAATACGAGTTCTATACGTGACTATAATTTATTTTAAAAACAAAGTTTTAACCGACTTATTCAGTACTTCGCCTTATTTGAAGAGTTTTCTTCAGATCTCTTCTCAACCGAAGATCAAATCCTGAACCGATGACCACGGGATTATTTTTTTGTTTGAAAGGAGGATTCCCTTTCAAACAAAAAAATAATTTTCCAAATCGGTCCAGGTGCCTTCGAGTTATTGGGGAACATAATATATATAAAACAGGCCAAATGCGAGTCGGACTAGCGCACGACGGGTTCAGATAATGTTCTATAAAAACCGCAAAAAAATCACGTTTGTTGTATGGGTATTTTAATAAGTATTAGAGCTATAAAGCATAATATCACGCAAACGTATCCCTGCACGGCTATCACACGACGGCCCGCGAGCTCTCTCGATTTTTCTCGCACTATACTTCTCTTCCTACGGTTGCTAAGAAGAGAGAGACGGATAGTGCGAGAAAAATCGAGAGAGCTCGCGCGCCGTCTTATGGTAGCCGTGCAGAATTGAAAAATCCATCTTATTTTTGAACAAGTTATATAACAATACTTATACCACGCCATAGGGTCAACGACAAAAAAAATTACAGCTCCTTTATATGTTAAGTGGAGGTACCATGAAAAACTACAATTTTATCGACGTGATTGATTTATGTACCCATGCCAAATTACAGCTTTCTAGTAGTAAAGGTCACTGAGCTAAGCTGCAGACGGACGGAACGACAGACAGACATGGTAAAATTTAAGGGTTCCTTGTTGACTACGGAACCCTAAAAAGAAGAGTGAATGATACATACCATGAATTCTTCTAAGTGGTTGAGATCTAAATTCCTCGAAACGTTAAAAGACATAAAGGTTTTCTTTTTGAACTTGTACGCTGCTTTACATTGGACTTTTACAAAATATAATACTTTTGCTATGGAACTTCTGAATGACGAAGGTAGATCCGGTGGCAGCGAAAAATAAAAGGGGTGTGTATATACTCCAGGAGCTATAGTTTTTCCTGAAATTGATTTATAATTTATGAAAGTGTTTGTATTAGATACCTACTGCAAAAAACTTATTTCGAAATGTACCGGTACGGTACGGTTATGTGTAGGTACCTAGTAGTTCAGCAAATATATTAGTATTGATGCTGAGAACTATTCTTGTTTCTGAATATATTTTTATGTACGGGATTGTTGGCATTGGCCTGGTCCACGATGCCTGTAGCCTAAGAGTGACCATGCCTACGAAGCCGGAGGAGGTCCCGGGTTCGAATCCCGGTAAGCGCATTTATTGGTGTGATGAGCACAAATATTTGTTCCTGAGTCATGGATGTTTCCTATATATTTAAGTATTTATTTATCTATGTAAGTATATTTATCGTCGTGTACCCATAGTACAAGCTTTGCTTAGTTTGGGAGGAGGTCGATTTGTGTAAAAAGTAAAAGAAAAAAAAAGAAAAAAAAATATTCTGGTTTTTACTATTTGTTGTGATAGCGGCAACAGAAATACATCATATGTGAAAATTTCAACGGTCTAACCATCGCGGTTCATGAGATACAGCCTGGTGACAGACGGACAGACGGACAGACAGACAGACAGACGGACAGCAGAGTCTTAGTAATAGGGTTGCGTTTTACTCTTTGAGTACGGAACGCTAAAAATTTCGACCCATCTATTCCTCCATTTTGAAGTAGGTTACGAATTCGACTGAAATTAAAATAGATGACTAGATTGTCCCCTAAATGAACACAGCAAGTGAAGTTCTCTGAGTCTACCGGAACATCCTACCTAAATACTAGGAATACTAAATACACACTGGAACTCTATCAGCGACATCGATACGAATACATTATGTACCAGTGTGTAATCGCCATACTATAAATAAATAAATAAATTATGATTATTTTGACGAGAGACATCATTCTGTTCTTGACACTTTTTATTGTTATTGACCCTGTACATCTCTGACAATATTACATTAATGTTCTTATTTTTCTGTTTTAACGCTTAGATACAGTATATGTACATCTCTAAGAACATTAGAATAATTATTAATTGTATTTGGACGCTCAGATACCTTATACATCTCTGGGGTACTAAATTAATATCATAAACTTATTGTTAATTCTGATACAGACATTATTATATCGAATGTAATGGATAGTATTTAGCAATTTTGGATTTTTTTGTTTTTATTTAGTGATATTTAGTTTGTTAACCGTTTACTTACTTATTGTTTAAAATCTGTAATTTTTAAATGATTCTTGTGTAAGATTATTATTATTATATTGTAAAATACCATTTGACATGTAAAAGAGCCCTTGTGGCCTATTTGCAGAACAAATAGGTAATAGATTTTGATTTTGATTGTTCCGGCGTTTGTATGTATGTATGTATAGTAATTATAATAAATGTATGTATAACAAATGTTTGTTCGCCGATAACTCGAGTTACTGTATCAATGATCGGAACGCCATGAAAGTTGTAGGCGAATTATTCAAACAAATAGGATGTTTACGTTCGAACTAGTACATCGATCAAAGGGTTACCGAAATACAGGGGGATATTTTTTTTTAAAACGATTAAGTACATTGCGAGTTCACAGTTCGAGGCGAAACACTAGTATTTATATTTATAATCATTAAGTAAGACAGTTAATGTATTCTTTACCATACTAAACTTAGAAAAGTTGCAAAATTCCCCGACATTTTAAATTCAAAGTTCAATATCTCAAAACTGGCTAGGCTCACAGACGTAGGCTCATGCAATATCTTGTTATCTAACCCCACATCTAAGTTAGCAATCAAACTGTACAACTTAATTATTAAATTACTAAAGTGTAGATAGTAAGTAGCTTTAGGAGTGTACCTATAAGGCCGGCATCATCGCTCAGCGACGAAGGCCTTCTTTTTATTAAATAAAGATTAAAAAAAAAAAAAAAAAACTGGCTAAACTGATTTTGTTTAAAAGTAGCTAGGAATCATATCGACCACGACAGCTTTCGGACAAAAAAAAATTTCACTAAAATCGGTTCATTCGCTTAGGAGCTACGATGGAACACATGAGGCACACATATACACAGACACGTCAAACTTATACCCCGCTTTATGCGCCGGGGGTTAAAAATGACCACGATTAGATATTTTCAGAGCCACATTAACGCACACTGAATACCACCATTAAATACAAATCGCAAACGATACGAGTACGCATTCACATCGAACAAGAGCACCAATCAGCGATTTCCCGTAGCAATTTTATCCAATCACAAGCAAGCAAAATTATACTTGGTCGGTCCGATAACTCCTCCCGGAGAGCTCAGCAAATACGGCCGTGATGGAAATACAGCGGAGAGACGGCGGCGGGCGCGAACAACGTAAAGAGGTAAATTTTTGTTCGCCGCTTCCGATTCCGATCACATTTAAATGTGGTTCGCGCTTCCACGTGTGCGGCTGAAAGTGAAAGTTTCGAACGTAGGACGAAACGGTACGGTCGATTGGTTTGTTAGGTACGGCTGAGATTATTTAATTTGGCCGCATTTTGAAATTTGTCACTGGGATTGGAATCTTTTACCTTACGTCATCGGCATCAATATAATAGAACAAAGGTCGCAAAAAATTCTGATAACAACTCTATTCCTAGAGCCGTTAGAGCGTGTCAGATATTTTTGCGGCCTTTGATCCATCATATATATTGATGCCGGTGACTGTACGTCATGCCATTCGGCCACCTCGAATAATCTCAAGTACCTTTAGATCGAAATGTAATTTTTTTACGTTGTACTACACTTTTTCAAAAAGTAACGCAAATTACTTATCTGAATTAAATGAACGAGGTATGTTTTTGTTCGCCGCTTCTGCACGGCTATCACAAGACGGCGCGCGAGCTAGGTCCGGCGACCTCAGTTATGTCATTTGTTCAACGTCTTCATAAAGACGCATTGTGCGAGAAAAATCGAAAGAGCTCGCGCGCCGTGTTGTGTAGCCGTGCTGATTCCAGACACATTTCAATGTGGTTCACGATTCTACGAACACAGAACTTAAGTGTCAGATTGAGTGCTTGAAATGTAATTATATGCGATATGCCCATCGTTGTTCAGCCAGAATTATGCTGCGAGGATTACGTGCAAAAGACACAACCCTTTTTTTCCTTTGGGTAATAGTACATTACTTACCTAGGGCGGTTTAACAAAGAATGTCTCAGATAGGGCGATAAATATGCGCTCTGAGGCTTTCTTTATTACCGCCCGTGGTGAGTACAAAATTTTACGTCTTTATCTGGCCAGGAAGTGGGGTTTTCCACACGCACAGCGTGCGGTAATTCCTACTTTATGGCTAGGTATGACGTAAATGCTTTTACGCACAGTCCACCCGAGGGGTAGTCACGTATCGTACGCGCGTAAGGACAATTTAACTGTCACTTTCCATATAAAAAGTGACATTTAGATCTACCTGACGCGCTTACAATGCGTTACGTGATCGACCTGCAGGTCGAAAGGGGGGACCGGGTGTGTGGGACTCCCGGACAGGAGGCCTAGACTACTAAACCCTTAATACTTGTCCTACCTTGTCGCTTACAGGGAGGACCAAAGGTTCGCTTGGCGCATTCTACTTTGGCCAAACGTCACAACCCTAAATTGACGAAACGGCTTTTTTTTAGTTAACTGGCCATCGAACATCTGTTGAGTTAGATACTTGTTTTTATTCTGTGACTGTAGTGCCATTTTGTAACTAATAATTTCAATCCCGACATAATATAATAAAGCAACATTCAACAAAGGTTTCATGAAAAAAACTCTCCGTTTTTCAAACGAAATACCTGTTACAAGCACTTTTCAATCATGCAATGTTTATTTTTAAATGTGTAAAGTTAGCTGTGTGCTGACACAACTATGACGGCAGCCGTCTACTATGATCGATTCAACGCGAGCTAGCTGATGAATAAAAACTATACTATATGTAGTATAATTTGTAATTTTTTCTCTTCTTGTATTCGTGACAGAAATTATCATACTTTTTCTTTGCACCTAATATAAGTCTCTGTTTAGCCTAATGGTTAGCTGCTAGAGAATGCCATTTGGCATTAAGCTCATCATTTGTATTTTTTTGTATTTTCTGCAATAAAGTTTAAATAAATGAAGGGGTTAAATATAATGACCACCAATAAATACTTTGATACCCTACTTCTCTCTACTCTCTTACCACAAAAATATACTGAACACCAAAAAAAAAATCTACCATTACAATTAAATATTACTAGCTGTTTTAGTGACGACTGCACCTCAAATTGTATTCAAACTTTAGTAAATTATCACTAAACCTTCGTGACCAAATTAATACAATATTTCTACCTAAATAACCCACTATGATTGCCATAAAATGTATGCTTACTACCAAATAAAGTATAATGATGCCACAAGTGCTACCAAAACCCGAATCAGCGCACCCCACTTCCACGTGGTCTTGTTTGTCCTACACCTAGAGTGCATACATGTGCATACAAAAGCCCGCAGAGCCAGACGCTCGCGAAGGAGGTCCTGAGTTGAACGGGTGTACGAGGCCGAAGCGAAGCGAGTGGAGGGAGATGGCGAGCGAAGCGAGCCGGCGTCGTCTCGAGCGGATAGGTAAATATATTATCAGTGTACACAACCCGACACCGTATCCGAGCGGTAAGGCACGTGAATTTCAATCGTCGTCGTCTTTGAAGTCGTTTGCACATAACGAGCGAGGTGATCATACTCACTTGAATCAATAAATAAATTAGATATGTATGGCATTGTGTTCAATTCAATTCAATTCAATTCAATTCAATTCAATTCAATTCAATTCAATTCAATTCAATTCAATCATTTATTTGCTCTAAAACACATTTCTCGATGCATGCAAATATAATTATAACATACAAATAAAATTAATAAGTACAAAATTTAATTTAAACAAATATTATTAACTTACATTAAATGTCACAACAAAATAATATTCATTTTATAATTTAAATAATAATAATAATGTAATTAAGAGGTCAGTACGGATAAAGAAAAAAAAAATTAATTAAAAATAACTGAATAAATAAATGTCAAGACAATTTGTCAAAAATTCTTGCATAATATTCTTTGATTGAATAGAATGGACGGGTCAAAAAATATTCCTTTACTTTTTTGTCAAAGGATCTTAGCTCTTGAATATTTTTTAGGTCGTCAGGAAGTAAGTTGTACACTCTAATGGCAGTATTATTTAAACTTTTGTCAAAATGGGCATAATGCACAACATTTAAATGCAGTCTATTTCTTTTCCTAAGATTATTATTCGTAGTCTGGCCTCGCTGGACATACATGTTCATATTGTTAAAAACATAAATACATAAACGGTACAAATAGAGAGAAATTACAGTCAAAATTTTATTGTCAACAAATATACTACGGTGAGAGTCAGGAACATTGGCACATTTTTCTATTAATCTCAGAGCTTTTTTTTGTTTGAGGAGCACTAAGTTAATGTTAGTTCCATTTCCCCAAACCTCGACACAATATCTAATTATGCTTTCAAAATATGAAAAATACGTGGTCAATAATACATCTTTGCTGACTATGTTCATCAGTGATTTCATTGCATAGCAAGCACTAGCTAGTTTCTTATTAACCTTATCGATCTGGTCATTCCACCTCAAGTATGGGTCAAGATCTACACCTAGAAATGTTGTACATTTAGCTTTACATATTGGTATATTACAATCAAAGTCAGGACTAGATGTACTTCTACGAAATGTCATGTAAAAGCTTTTGCTACAATTCATGTTCAGCCCGTTAGCCTCAAACCATGTTAGGAGTTGCGTCCAAGAATCTTGCATATATTTACATAAGACTAAAGAAGATGGTCCGCTTAAAATAATACTAGTGTCGTCAGCGTAAAGATAGGGGGTTCCATATCTCAAAAAGTCTGGTAAATCATTAATAAAAATTATAAATAGTAAAGGGCCTAAGACTGACCCTTGTGGGACTCCAAATTTAATACATTTTTCAACAGATCTAGTTGGGTACTGACATGACTGGTCACAAATTTCCACGTATTGACAACGATTAGACAGGTATGATTTCAGCAACGCCAGCGCATTACCACGTATACCATAGAAATCAAGCTTGTTTATGAGAATTCTGTGATCCACACAGTCAAACGCCTTAGTCAGATCACAGAAAATTCCTCCACATGTAAGGCCAATATTGAGATGTGTAATAACTTCAGTTACCAATTTGCTTACAGCAGCTAAGGTGTTTCTATTTTTCCTAAAACCGAATTGATGGGATGAAAGTAGACCATGATGTTCAAAATAACCCTGTAATCTTCTGGCTATACATTTCTCGAATACTTTCGCAAGAATTGGCAATAGTGAAATGGGTCTGTAATTATTTAAATCAGTTTTGCTACCTTTTTTATGTAAAACAATAACCTTAGCTCTCTTGAACAGCTCTGGAAAAGTTCCATTACATAAACAATCATTGAAAATTATACAGAGAGGTATACACAACACATCGATATGCATTTTGATTATATTAGTATCCAGGTTATCAGGACCCGTTGAGTACGTGCTTTTAAGATTTTTAACTATTTTAATGACTTCTGGTTCAATTATTGGTGTCATAAATATTGAGCGGCTGCTACTAGTGTTTCGTTCTTGAAGAATTTCCATGTACGTGGAGTCGTCATCACTAACCGTGCTTTTACCAACATTAACGAAGTAATTGTTAAAGGTGTTCGCAATTGTAATACTGTCGTTAACAATTACATTATCTATTTTAAGGGCAATTTTTTCACTTCTCTTGCTTTTGCCTGTATTTTCTCGTACTATATCCCAGATAGCCTTTGGTTTATTTTTAGCCTTAGATATCGTTTTCCTTACATGGTGTCTTTTAGCATTAATAAGGACTTTTCTAAACGTGCTTTTATATTGTTTAAAATAGGTTATTAAGCTATTATCCTTACTGTTTCTTATTATTAATTGCAGTTTTCTTTTCCGACGACTAGATTTTCTAATACCTCTAGTGAGCCAGTTCTTATGTTGCTGCTTGTAGACAATATTTTTAAAAGGGAAATGTATGCTAACTAAACGATCAAATATATTGTAAAATATCTTTAGCTTTTCATTACAGTCCGTGTTTAAAAACTGCAGATCCCAGTTGATACTTCTAAAATCGGTTTGAAATGCTTGTATCGATTCGGGACTAAAAACTCTCCTTTTAATAGTTTTAGATTTAGTAGAGTCAAGACGTGATGACATACGCAGCATAATGACTTGAGCATCATGGTCTGAGAAAGAGCACGGGATCACGCGTGCATCTGAGTAATGTTCAAAATTTGTAAGGACATTATCTACTATTGTAGAAGAAGTTTGTGTGATCCTAGTGGGCTCAAATATTGTTGGCTTAATATTATATTCTAATAATAACTGCAGAAGTGCTTTGGTCTTGCTATCATCGGTATGTCCTATATTTATGTTGAGATCACCGGCAATAACTATATTACGACATTTTAAGGTACTAAGGTATTTCTCTAGGTTATCTAAGAAATAATTAACATTTGAGCTAGGACATCTGTATAACACTGTAAAACTAAATTTAGCAAAAGGTGTAATTTCCAGGCAAATCGTAGACAGTTCGAATACCTTTTCATGCATAAAGTTCGTAACATCAACCAACTACCTTGTAACGATCAGCCATATCTGTTCTAACAAGTATAATTGTACCACCTCCTCGCGAGCATGACCTGGATGAGTATGAAGCGACTACATATCCGGGGAGATGTATTGAGTCATGCTCGTCTGGTTCTAACCAAGTTTCCGTCAGCATGACAATATGTGGTTTTGTGCCTATATCTAAGTCAATAAATGCTTCTAAGCTCAGTAATTTATTACGAAGTCTATTAATATTAAGATGCATTACAAATAATTTGCCAAATTTATCACAGTTATTGTCAATAGAGTCCTTCATAAAAAAGAATGACCATTATAAAATCGCTCATTAATACCTTTTAATATTATGTTTAAGGCAGTAGCAAGTTTAAATTTGCCTGTCATTTTTAATTTGTACCCATCAATCTTATAGTCAATACCCGAAATACTACGGTCAATATTTTGCATAGATGCAAAGTCATACTTCTCTAGGCATTTATATAAAAGACTATTAACTTTGCTGACAAAAGAATTGAACCTAGAGGCGTTACCATTAATACTGCCGTGCAGAACCTAAAGTGCAGTAACTCGAAAAAGTCCATTTCGAGATAAACGCAAAAAACACTTTAAAATTAGTTTATTTCCGTTCGTTCAAGCGGTATATACTTATTATTTATTGTCATGGAAAGCGCTCAACACATAGAATACGATGACGTTAAAAACAATGGTTTCAGTGTACACTGAAATTAATTATGAGGCTTTTTCAAAATTTCAAGCTCGTACTGCACTCTTTGAGACAGGCAAAACCAAAAGAAATACCGCTTAAAACACAGTAAAAAGTCGAGTTACTGTCCATGTTTTGCATTCACTTACACAGACAAGTGATGAATTACCGTTTAAACCACAGTACGCGGAGCTATACTACTGCGTTTTAAACGGTATTTTGCTTGATTTTTAGTGCTACGAACATCCGTTACTGCATTTAAAACAGGTTTTTGTAAAAAAAAAGTATGACTGAAGCCTTTTTGCCAATAAAATGATTTAATATTTAATTGTCTTCAAAACTACATATGCTCAGTAAATGTCAAGTCAATCAGGCTTCTTTAAGTGGGAGAAAAACGACTAGCAAGATTTAAATAAACTTATTTGTGATTTATTATTGGAGATCCTAAATAAAACACATATTTCGTGATATTGTAAGCAAACAATATTTATTACACATAATTATGTAACCCTACTAATAAAAAAAGACGACTACTTCAGTATAATGCTACTATTTATTCTTATGTACTGTTAAAATAGCACTTTAACTGATTGTTATTGTCCGTTTAGTTACTATGTCAGATATTAAACTATAACTAATAAGATCGTAATTACTAATAAAATGGACGGCAAACATATATAACCATTCATTAGGCTATTAATAACAATAATAAATTCAACAATTTACAAAAATTACTACAACTAGAGCTTTTTCCAGTTAGAACAATGTGACTTCTAAACATAATTACATTAGAATACTTTGGTAACCCCTGGGAATAAAGATATATCTTTATTATACTGTGTATACCCTTATAAAACAAAGGAAAATTTTAGCTGGGATTAGCTATATTAATTTATTATAGTAATAAGGTATACGAATAAAATTTGTTTTTAATAACTTACTTCTAAACTGTTTTGTAAAATATTTCACCAAAACTTTTAAATATAAAACGAATTAAAATTGGTCAAGGCTTGGAAAACTTTACTGTGTCAGTTCAGGCAAACAAGAAAAAACTCAAAACAGGTATTTAAATTTAAATATGGTGATCATTATTATTAGGAAATACCCCACGTACTGACGTTGTCAGAGGGGTAATCACGTTACGTTCCAAACGCGCGTTAGTACAATCGAACTGTCATGTTTCCATATAAAATATGACATTTAGATCTACCTGACGTGCGTACAATGTGTTACGTGGTCGACCTGCTGGTGCAGATGAGACAGGTAATTGCCTACAAAACACAAGCCAGTTTTTGAGCATCAAGGTTTTGCTTCCTTAAGTAACTGATACCAAGCAAAAGATCAAGAGGTGCAGTTTTTCTGACCTATATTTAGTAATTTTCATGTTTAAGACGACCAGCCTACATAATAAATAGTGATAATCTCAAATGCTCCAGTAAAACTTGGCTCCAGTTCAATGCAATGCCGTCTTAAGAAACTGCAGGGTTCACTGATGCCCCAAAATCGGCTCGTGTATTGGTGGCATTTACCTGTCTCATCTGCACCTGATAACGCATTACGTGGGGTATTCCCTAATAATAATGATCGCAATCTTTAAATTAAATAATTTTTCTTTATCTTATTTGCCTGAACTGACACAGTCAAGTTTTTTTGGTGAATTATTTTAAGAAAACAGCTTAGAAGTAAGTTTTCCAAAAATAATTTGATTCTTGTACCTCGCTTATACATATTATTAATTAATAAAATTATCCCAGCTAAAATTTTAAGTTGTTTTATAAGGTATATCTTTATTCCCTGAGGTTACCCAAGTATTCTAATGGCATTATGTTTAGAAGTCACATTGTTCGAACTGGGAAAAGCTCTATTTGCAGTAAATTTTGTATATTGTTGAAGGTTGTATTGTTACAAATAGCCCATTGAATGGTAATATAATTATGTGTGCCGTCCATTTTATTCGTAATTGCGATCTCATTAGTGACAGTTTAAAAACGTGTCTTGTTTGTCCGTTACAATAAGATAAAAGTGCCATTTAGCTACATAAGACTGAATAATGTATTATACTGAAGTAGTAGGTAGTCTTTTTTATTACTGTCATACATAATTATGTTTAATAAACATTGATTACTTACGATATCAACAACTAGGTATGTGATTAATTTACTATCTCCAAAAATAAATACCAAACAAGTATATTCCAATCTTGCTAGACGATTTTCGGCCACTTAATGTGGTGTGATTGACTCGACTTTTACTGAGCAAATGTAGGTTCGATGACGATTAAATATTTTGATCAATTGGCAAACAGTCCCCAGTATTTTTTTTACAAAAACCTATTTTAAATACAGTAACAGGACAAAAAATCGAGCAAAATGCCATTTAAAACGCAGTAGTTAAGCTCCAGACACTGTAGTTTAGGCTGTAAAAACACACTGTCTGTCCACGAGTACAGTGACAAAAAACAAATGCATTGAAAATACCATCTAAAGTGCAGTACCTCGGCTTGCTACTGCACTTTAGATGGCAATAAGAGTAATATTTAAATAGGGAGGGTACCGACTAAAGTAAGGTAACATACTTTTCACTGCATTTTAGTTAGTAATTATGTCTAAAAATCAAAGATATTCGAAACACAGTACGAAGAATTTGGAACAAAACTTTGATACTGCAGTTTAGTTAGTTTTTCACGAATAACTTGTTGAGTTGATACAGGCTAAAACATCTGATAAATTACGATTCTACTGTGTTTTAATTGGTAATGGTCCAATATTCGTAGCCATAGACGTTTTAACTGCGGTTTAAGTAGTATTTTGTGTTCTACGCTAGTCCATTACTGTACTTTAGGAGATTTTTTTTTACATGTTCCAGTTGTCCAAATGAAATACCGATTAGATTCACATGTGCATCTTGAAATACTGATCACAGATCATCAAAAAACAAAAAATCCCAAATTAGCCCGATACTGCACTTTAGGTTCTGCACGGCAGAATACTACTTGGAATATTGCATACAATCACATTACAATGGGAAAGACATTTAACAGTTTCTTCAATTATAGAACTCGTTTGGAAAGGCGAGTACACGTTATAATCACTTCCGCCGCACATGATTATAACACAGTCTTGTTTTGTAAAATCTTTGGTTTTCTCGGATAAGTTTTTCAGAACTCTGTCCGTTGTACCCATATCAATGATATCTGCAGTGCAATCGTAATCACCTCGACGCAGACGCGACAGTATAGAGATCAGTTCAGTCCAGTGAAAATCGGATACGACTAACAGGCTAGGCTTCTGCTTAGGAGGTCTCAATGGTCGTTTCTCAATATTTTCTTCCTCTGCTTGCTGGGTGGTGTTAGTGATTTGAGTGGTTTGGTCAGGACTATGCTTATTTTGACTCTCCCTGGTCCCATGCTTGTTGTGAGCAATCTTCATATTGATTTCGTCAGTACTTCTCTGTAAGTTTTGTATTGACCTTTGAACTCTACTAAGCGAGAATTCATTAGATTTCAATAATTTGTAATTATATTTTAGCTTATTGTGATCTGTCAGTATGTTACTTAATCTCCGTGTTAATTTCTTTATTTTGTTTTTGTACCCAATAATTTCCTTTTCCAAAGCTGTAATTTTACGTAAGTTTTGTTCAAATTCTTTAAAAGGGTGTTCTTGCGTGTTCATGGTATCAAATAGTTGTTTATTCTCTTCCTCGAGGTCCTCAATTCTCATAGCCAATGTTAGGACTTCTTCTTCTTTCTTCTTAATTTTCTGTTTTAGCGGAGTTAGAATTTCCATGTCATCATTATTGGTAGGTTCTAATGTACAGTTACTATTATTTTTCGCTACTCTATTTTCCAGATTTTCATATTTCTGTTGTGCTTCTGTTAACAGTTCCTTAAGTAAGTTATTTTCTGTGACAATTTCCATCATTTTTTCGCTATTGCAGTTGGTTAAATTAATATTTAGTTCTTTTAGGCTTAAAATGTCTTTTTTAAATTTGTTGATAATTTTATCATTTTCTCTAAATTTCTTTAAACATAATTGATGATCATGCAAACCTTCTTCATCACTGTGGGTTACCTGAGTCGACTCAGTGTTTTTTCGAGCCCTCAGTACTGTTCTCCTTAACGATTCGGTTTTTTTTGTTGTGTTACTCATGTTTTATAATAATTTTCATCAACAGTATAACTAATAAAACATAGTCAATATTAATTTGTAATTATAAATACTATTTACACGTCAGTTGGTTAAATGCACAGATTTGTTTTGGTTTCTGAACGTACCTTTGATGTTGGCAACTCTCGACTGTGTCGTATCGTATGTCACTGTCAAACTGTTACAGTTGACAGTTCGCTACGCCGGCCAATCAGCTGTTCTTGGAGGTTATCTCGTCCCGTTATATTTTTACCGAATAGCCAAACATTCTGTGTTTTAAATAGTAAACGGTTAAATAGTGAATCTTACCGAAGTGCCCAGATGTGTAATTTCCATAATGAGTGGTTAAATACGGCGTCTCTTCAGTCCCAGATCACTCTTCGGTACTTATGTTTACACCACAACAAAATACGTAAGCTTTAACTAATTATTTATATTTAAAACAATAAGAGCTCTCACATATCACTGTTTACCTGGCTAGGGTTGCCATGTGTGAGTGTTCCTGGTAAAAAGATAGCCTGAGTTCCCAAGTTGGCGTTGTGTTGGGATTAATGGACCTGCATTTAATATATATCTAGCTGTGTCAATCAACACAGAGAATGTTTATAATTTTTTTTTATATTTCTAAATAGACAGACATTCAGATGTACTCTATGAGTAATGATTGCAAGGATAATCCAAAAAAAACAACGGGGGGGGGGGAAGACGACGACGACCAATTTCACTCCGCCGAATGCGAAGTTGTCACGTTCTTATTTTGCCATCAATATGTTACGGGTGCTAGTTTTGATGCAAAATACCATTACATAATGCTAAACGTAAGTCCCTGATCAGACCTTCATTGTGTACAATATGCTTACATACGTAGTAAATGCACTTCAAAGTAAACGTTGATTCGTGCCAAAATCCCAACTCAATTCCACTGACCAACTAATCTGTAATCGCTGGGCTGAATGCTCCGCTTAGGACCCGAACCGCAGCGACAAATGGAGCGAGTTGATTGTTGTTCTTCAGCCAGTATGCATTCGACATGCCAGTATAGAGCGGACTTGCGGGGAACGCTCGAATGCAATTGGTTGCCCGTTTAATTTTGGAATGGTCGTGAAAGTCATAAGTGAGCTGTGTAATGATACGTAGCCCAAGTATTCTTTGACAATAAGTTCAAAATGCTTCGGTAATGTGATATTTTGCAACAAAGTTCCTTATTCAACAGAAGAAATGCTTAATTTGCATCGTACAGGAAGAATCCATAGTCTGAGATTCGCGCAAGTATCGTGTTTTACCTTCTGACAATCAAAAAAGTTAAAATCGAGATGTAAATGATTACTCAGAAGTCCAGGTAACTTACTGCGTACAAGTCAGCTGTCATTTTTCCCTACGTTAATGACATTTAGATCAACTTAACGTACTTACAAAGCGTTAAGCAATCAACCAGCAAGTAGTATAATCTTTTGAGAAGTTTCATAACTATCCAATAACATGATGTGATGCGAGCACTTGCGAATCTCAAAGCGAAGCGTTCTGCTGGACCAGATGGAATACCTGCTTTTATATTTAGAGACTGTCGATTTGTGTTGGCCGAACCATTGTTACATGTATACAATATGTGCTTGGACTGTGAAGTATTTCCGGACTTGTGGAAAACGACCCGGGTAGTCCCAGTACCGAAAGGTGGGGGAGGTGAAGGTGTCGAGGGATACAGGCCGGTAGCAGTGTTGTCTACTCCTGCTAAAGCGTTCGAATCAGCGTTGCAGACTATTATTTACGAACAATTACGCTCTAAATTGTCAGATGCACAACATGGTTTCCGGCCGGGTTGTAGTACAACCAGTAACTTGCTAAGTTATGTAACACAGATTATTCCGGAAGTGGATGGTGGAGGGCAGGTCGACGCCGCTTACTTTGATTTTCGTAAAGCATTTGATGTCGTGGATAATGATATCCTGCTCAAAAAACTAGCCGGTATAGGATTTACCCCTCATCTGTTGAATTTTTTTGCAAGTTACATGTGCGACAGACGGCAGTTTGTAGATTACGAGGGATGTAGATCAGAACCATATTTCGTGAGGTCTGGAGTAAGTCAGGGAAGTAACCTTGGCCCATTGGAATTTATAATTATGGTCAATGACTTACCTCAGGTTGTTAAAAATTCAGGTTGCTTACTATTTGCCGACGATCTAAAAATGTATCTACCTATTAATAATACGGCAGACTGTGCAAGATTTCAAACCGATATAGATAGTGTGGTCTCATGGAGCGAAGCGAATAAGTTATTTTTCAATACGTCGAAATGCGTTACTATAACGTTTACTCGAAAGCACTATCCCATTCATCATGACTACGAAATAAATGCCATGAAATTAAAAAGAGTGTCAGAGGTTAAAGATTTGGGAGTCAAATTCACATCTGATTTGAGATTCCGGGATCACATCGTCAATATTTGTAAGAAGGCGTATAGAACTCTGGGATTTGTTCTGCGTCGTTCCCATGGCTTTACAAATATTGGAGCGATTATCGCATTATACAACGCGTTGGTCCGAAGTGGTCTCGAATGCAATGCAATCATCTGGGATCCGCATGAAACCAAATATCACCTTATGGTGGAGCGTATCCAAAATAAATTCGTACGATTTCTGTATTGGAGGAAGTACGGGGTATACCCATTTTACCCACTAATGTATCCAACTCTATTTGTACTGGGCATGGTAGGGTACAACCAGCTGCGGGTGCGCAGAGAGCTGTGCCTGGCCACCTACATTTTTAAATTACTTCGGGGTAAAATATACAACAGCCAGGTATTGAGTGGTGTGAGTGTGTGTGTTCCCGATAGGTACGTGTGGCGTAGACTCCGGCCGCGGCTGCTAGCCGAGCCGCGCGGGCGCACCAACCTGCTTGGTAGGGCACCGATGACGCGAGCAGCGCGTACCCTCAATCTCATAGCGGAAAATATTGATTTGTTTTCGTGTTCTCTGAATGAATTCACAAAGGCAGCATTGCTCGTAATATGTTATAAGAGTACTACGTAAAAAAAATGTTATAGGTATTATAAAATAGTTACACTGTTGTCTTAGGTTCGATGCCTGTAAAAATAGTTGTAAGTGTGGATAATAATAAATAAATAAATAAATAAATAAACAATAAATATTAAATGCTCTTTATTGCACCACGACATGAGAGAAACATCTTACAAAAATTAGCTTATAGAATGATAACAACAGGCAGTCTTATCGTCTTTAAGCGATCTCTTCCATACAAATTTTGGGTAGCAGACAACATTTAAACTAGAATTGTTAACAGGCAGTGCAGGAATACGTTAAGAAGAACACCTAAATTTTCCAAATATAACTAACCAGCACACATTTAAACACGCATAGTACCTAATAAATGAATAAATTTGCAAAGATAAATACATAAGTACATATAGATACATACATACAAAACTATTATAAATGCCAACTTAATGTGGAGGGAAAGGTTTTCAAAAATACTGTTTCAACTGATTTTTGAAAATGGTAAGAGATGTTGCACTCCTTTTATGCAACGGTAATGCATTTCACAACCGAACAGCCCGAAAGCTAAATGAGTTAATATAAAATTTTGTAAATGAAGGTGGTGGAGCATGAAGATGCCTTTCCAATTCATGCATGTAAAGAAGAATTTTATTATGTTATCTAGCATGATTGCCCATTCATCACACTTACTATGTCAACTCATCGCACGGCAACTTTCGAAACGCGCGCAGACCGCACGCCAATTATTCACTGTCCAACCGTTATTTTTCGCCAGTAATTTGGCAGCACTGTTTGGGTCCATATTGCGACCCACAATTTATCGCCACATCTCCATTTATTGATAAACGACAACGCGTGTCGTGACGTATGAACGGCCGCGCGTAAAGTCGGGCAATTTATTACGTGGTTTCAAGAATTGGAAGCCGATGATCGCATTTTCATCGGGTTTTAGCTGGGATGTTGGGTAAATTGGGGTGGAACGTCTGTTTCCATTTGTTTATTTATTTGTTAGGTACACTTTACAGATATCATACATTATAAGATACAATGGTTCTTTATGAATAGCTTATAGACTAGTAGTAAGGCGACGGCTATTTAATGGCGGATGGAAAGAAAAGCAAGGTTCCTGATTTAGGTTATATTATTTAGACTAGTAATAGAAGCTATGCGCATTCTTACCTAATATTCCGTTTAAGTAATGAAACAAACAAGCGATAAGTGTTTATTTTCAGTGTAACATAGGTACCTATAACTTAATAGAATAAATAACTTTTTTTTTTATACCACGTCGGTGGCAAACAAGTTTACGGCCCACCTGATGGTTAGTTATTACCGTAGCCTACGGACGCTTGCAACTCCAGGGGTGTTACATGCGCGTTGCCGACCCTTTAAGAATTTATACACTCCTTTTTTGAAGAACCCCATACTGTAGTCCCTTGGGAAAACCTCGGCAGGGAGCTCATTCCACAACCTGAGCGTCCGTGGGAGCAAATTGCTCTGAAACCGTACGGTACGCAACCATTTAGGTTCCAGGGTGTGAGGATGAATACCCTGCCGATGGCGAGCGGTGCGGTGGTGAAAAGCAGCCGTAGGCATCATGTCGAACAGTTCTTCGGAGCACAACCCGTTATTCTCGTACAAGCGATAGAACACGCACAAGGAGGCGAAGTCTCTCCTTAGACTCAACGGTTCGATACCGCTTGTAAGATTGGGATTGTCCACGATTCGCAAAGCACGTCTTTGAAGCGAGTCGAAAGGCCCAAGCTGGTATCCAGGCGCTCCCGCCCGGAGATGACAGCAATACTCCATGTGGGGACGGACTTGATACTTATATAATAAAAGTCTTTGTCCCAGAGAGAAGTACCGCTTTGCTCAGTTAAGCACAACGAGCTTTTTGGATGCCAGCTTGGCTTTACTAGGTTAATTTATGAAATCCCGATAGGTATCAAATGACGTGTCCCGTTATAGGTAACGGACATATATTATTGAATGCGTGCTGAATGTCGCCGATAGGTATCCAAGGCAAGTGCACACAGCATGATCAGCCAGTTAGTGCATATGTTATCAACTACACAGTATACAACACTAGTGTCGAGTCAACTAAGATAGAAGGGTAAAAGAAGAAAGGTCCAAGAATAGTTATTTCAATTACGACATTATATGATTAATTTATTCTTCTCTATTTCGGTCAAGTCGGGCATGCATTTCTATTCAACAACATCTACAGTTTAATTTTCCAAAAGATAAAAACTAAAGCAGGAATACTCCTCCTGAGATGTCATACCCTACAAATCTTAATTAAATTTGTGCTAAGCAGTAGCTTATACATATATTAATCATCATCATCATCATATATGCCAAAAGACGTCCACTGCTGGACATAGGCCTCCCCCAACATATTGATATTCATTGTGAGAACGCATCGTTAATGGGTAGTGCTGAACGCAACTCTCGCGCTGGGTTGTCTCGCTCTCTCTCGTTTTGTGTGACTCCTCCGAGGATAAATACAGTATTCATTTATATATATTTTTTTAATCGAGATATCACAGATAAAATAATAGATAACATATTATGATAGGGCGTAAAGTCGGGCGATTTATTACGCGTTTTCAAGAATTGGGAACCGGTGATCGAGTTCTCATCGGGTTTTTAGCTGTGATATCTGTGTCCATTCAACAGCATGTCTAGTTAAAATTTTCATACGACAACAACTAAAAATTAAATACTCCTCTTGAAATTTAATACGAGTACCCTATTAATCATGTTCTACAAAAATTCTACTAAACAGTAGCACAGGCTAACAAAATTTAAATTGAAAGGGAATACTTATTTAGCTTCAATATTGAAGCATTTCTAGAAAAATAACAATTGGAGTGTATGTGCAATAGTTCGTGTCAATTAAGTATCGTAACCTCGTGACTTACAAATCATCATCATCATTATATACATCCCACGGGTTGGGCACAAGGCTCTTCTCATGGATACCCAGAAATATGTAAATGAAAATAAACCCAGATGAAGCACCCTTATCACAATATCATTCCTTCATAGCATTGAGTGTACATCATGCAAACAGTCTAATCATACTGTATGCATCTGCCCCGCTATTCGTGTCGACGCGATATCGTGTCCATACAAAATTAGTAACGTTGACGAAGTGTGTGCTGAGCAAACTTGGCTCCTGCCAATTGTCTCTATTTGCGAATTAATCCGCTGCCATGAGTATTTCCGAGTTGCTCGCTATCCTCTTGACTAGGTTTTGTTAATAGATTCAATGGAATCGCTACGTGCTATGCTCGTAGCTGATCCTGTGGTTTTCGGCAGTGAAAGTTTTAATAGATTCATAGCTAATGAATTCGTAGCACTACGCTCGTAGCCATAACCGTACCTATGTAGAGGAAAGCGCCTCCGTGCAGAGCGTCCCCCCAGCGGTTTCCTGGCACTGAAAGTGGTAATATGTACTTAACTCATTCACGGCCAAGAATCGCTACGCGTTACGGTCGTAGCTGATCTTGTGGTTTTCGGCAGTGAAAGTGTTAATAGATTCACAGCCAATGATTTTGTAGCGCTACGCTCGTAGCCATAACCGTACCTATGTAGAGGAAAGCGCCTCCGTGCAGAGCGTCCCCCTAGCGGTTTCCTGGCACTGAAAGTGTTAATACTTAACACATTCACTGCCAAGAATCGCTACGTGTTACGCTCGTAGCCGAACCCGTGGTTTTCCCGCAAAGTAGCTGAAAGCAGCTGTGGCGTAGGCGCCCGCTAGGCGAGTTCCTGGCAGTGATAGTGAGGGTATGAATAGGATAATCATGAAATTTGGTAGAAACTACTCGCTTGAGAGGAAACAAAACGAATAAATTTTCAGATATGTGTAATTTTTTACTATTATTATAAAGAGGAAAATTCTGTGAGATTATTTGTACGTTTGTATGTTTTGGGTAATCCCCGGAACCGCTTATCCGATTTCTAAAATCCTTTCACCTGCGTGTAGAATGGACTTTCTGGATAGATAGATAGATAGAAGATAGATGGATAAAAACTTTATTCGTTCCCACAATATACATGGATGGATGGTTATAGAAACAACACGCATGACTACAAACTGAGTTCGTCCCGTTGGCGACCTCTGCTGATCGTTCCGAGCCGCCGGCTGGCTAAGTCACGACGGTCACTCAGCATCATGGGGCCCATCCTATACAACTTGCTCCCGATTGACATAAAAAATTCAACCAGCAATAGTATATTCACGAACAAGCTTAAATCTTCTGGAGTCGCAAGTGTCCATAGGCGACGGTATCTGCTTAACATCAGGCAGACCGTAAGCTTGTTTGCCAACATACATACATACATATAATCACGCCTCTTTCCCAGAGTTGCCAACGTCGTTGTATAAAAAAAACATTGCTTATGGAACAGGCATGTTACTCCATTGACGAGTTTTGCACACTCGGAAGGATCCAACACCGTAATATGTGACTGTGTGTACCTAACTTAATTTATTTTAATTGTATTTGAAAATAATGACTTGTAAAATGTACTTTTACCAATAAATATCTGTACTCTGTATAAGTTATTTCTTATTCCCTGGGTTTGCTTGCGTTATTTGCAATACGCGGACGAAACCGCGCGGGCAGCTAGTTCCTACATAGCTTGGTTTTTTGTCAGTAAGCGAAAAACACGATAGTATAAAAATTCTCAATTGCAATAAAAATTATATAAACTATTTGTTATTATTCTTACCTATTCCATTCCATATCCATTCTTCTCTTCATTATATGTATAACTTCCAACGACAATGCAATTATGAGATAATTCGATTTTTCTGAACGTAAATATAGTCCCATAATAAAGTATTCGTCCGTTATTTCCGTAAGTTAATAAAAACCTACTTAAAATGCAGCCCCGCTCCATCCGGTGCCAAGAAACAGGCGGGAACGCAAAAAAATATCTGACTGAGTAACTATACTATTGATTAAATAAAACGATTCAATCGGATTATACTGCCCGTTGAACATAAGTCATGTAGAGGGCTCAAAATATCCATATATTAAACGTGATGTAATCCGATTAAGTATTTGTAATGGGTATCGAGTGAACTAACAAAAAATCTATTAAAATATAGAATAAAACCCTAGGCAGGGAAGTACTATGTTAAAGTTTCTTAAAAAAAAAACATTTTTGGAAGAAGCTTTTATGGCTAATTCACAAATAGACTAGCTGCCCGCTTTGCCCGGGTATTGCAGAGAACCGAGGCACACCGGCGGGATAAAACATAGCCCATATATGTAACCACATGTTAGTAAGCTTTTCTTGGTTTATTCCTGAGGGGTAATCAATGCGTTACGTGATTGACCACAGTAGGTCGATCACGTAACGCATTGTACGAACGTCGGGTAGGTCTAAATGTCACTTTTTATATGGAAAATTGACAGTTAAATTGTACCGACGAGCGTTCGGAACGTTACGTGATTACCCCTCTGCACTGCCTGCATAGATGAGAGTGTATACAGGGTGTGGCCTGTAATAGGAGCAAATATTCATTCTTAGAGCATTTGTTGTAACCCCTTGTGTCCCACTCATTTTATTTTTTTTTGTATTCGGAGATATTTTGATCTAAAGTTATGACCTCTAAGTAATGTCAAATGTATGCGTAAAGTATGTGTAAAGTCAATGCGGATTTTGAGGTAACATCATGTAACGAGTCATAATAGTTTTTGCATTTTTGTTTTCAAAAGATATTTTTGTGATTTTTTGATTTTTATTTAATTTTTTTAGTGTCTTTAAAATAAAAAGTTACTGATAGCACTCTAGAAGAGTACAAAAATACAACTGAACTTTTTTGGAGAAAAAAAAATCTTATATTTTTTTTATTTTTTTTAATTTTAAACATGTGGAAATAATTGTTCACAAGCTTTATAATCTACCGTTAATTTTTTTTGCTCCTATTACAGGCCACACCCTGTATACCTGCCTGATTGCAACTCTTTTTAAAATTTCCTGCTACCCAAAAATTGTCTGGAAGAGATTGCTCTAAAGACCGCCTGTTGTTACCATTACTTATTTGATACATAATACAAAATAGTTTATTTGACTTTTTCACACGTTATAAAAACAAACAAGGTAGGAACCTTCCATTTAAGCAACTGAAATGGTAGTACTTTGAGTTACTTTGTTGTTAATTTGTGTCATGTTGCTCTTGTTTTAAAGATTAATTTCCTTCTTAGGTTATGTATATTATCAGTATTTACATATGGGATCTCGTTAATATTGTGTGTTCAGTGATGTTTGGATATGCACGGGTTAATCTGACAGTACAATAATGGAATTAAGTTAATATACTAATAATAATATTTGCTGAACAAATAATTATACTGAAGAGACTAGTAGGTACCTTAAAACCCCGTGACTTCGCCTGGGATACCTATCATCGAATATTTTTATGAAAGTTGAAATTCTCGCCTAGTTTTGAGGGCAAGAGTGTTTATATGCATGGCAATATTCTTGCATCAATTGCGGCTAACTTAACGCCGTTTACGATAAATGCGGTTTTTTCGTTGAATTGACAGCACGTGTTTATTTTTACCTTGTCGGAACTTCGCTATAAATAGTGTTGAAGAAGAGACAAAGGTACTCTCCCATGCAGATAAAATGGCCTTTAAATTGGGTTATTAATTAAATACCTGAAAAATATTTAAAAGTATTTTGTAGTTACTATGTTCTGATACTTGGTTTGTAGTACATATTAAAAAAAAACGGCCAAGTGCGAGTCGGACTCGTGCACGAAGGGTGCCATACCATTATCTATGAATATTTATTTAATTCTGTTTTTTAGTATTTGTTGTTATAGCGGCAACAGAAATACATCATCTGTGAAAATTTCAAATGTCTTACTATCACGGTTATTGAGATACAGCCTGGTGACAGACGGACAGGCAGACAGACAGACGGACAGCGGAGTCTTAGTAATGTACCCGGAGTCTACGTAATAACTAAGACTCCGCTGTCCGTTTTACTCTTTGAGTACGGAACCCTAAAAAGAGTTATTGTCGCAAATTCTTAAGATTGCATAAGTATGATCATCTATACTAAAATTAGAAGAAAGTCTGTGAGTAGCTTCCTCTTCTCTTGTTCTTATTTAAGAGCTAGGCTCTTGTCGGTAGAGTTATTTTAATTTGATTCTACATCCCGCCATTATTTTTATTTCTCTATACGATGAAGTGTTTAATTAGCTTTCTATGTTTGTAATTTTGTATGTAACGTGTAATCTCCAAAACCACTTATCCGATTTACAAAAACGATTTCACCTGTGTATAGAATGGACTTTCTGAATGGACATAGGATATCTTGTATTGCACGGGTAGCTAGTATAAAATATGGCCCATTTAGATCGGCCAGTATGGGAAAGTCTGAAACTATAAGACATACGAAGATCTGTTCTTAGAAACCGTGTCATCGATTTTAGTAACTAGAAAAACTGCATTCATCCATTTAATAAAAAAACCCGGACGTTCTTCTTTCTAGGTATCGATTAAATGTTACTATAAAACATGATGTTTAAAATTTATAAAATGCATTGTTTTCTATATGAAAACTTTAATTTATTCAAGTAAGTTTTCGAAACAAAATTTTGTACTTATTGAATAAAACGGTGGTCTGAGTACGAGTTTTTTTTTTAAATGTATAAATGCAGTTTTTCTTGTTACTAAAATCGATGACATGGCTCGTAAGGAAAGATCTTCGTGTATCTTATAGTTTCAGACTTTCCCAACTGACCGATCTAAATGGGCCATCCTGTATATGGCCTCCAGTCATTTACAATAATAATCAAAAAATCTAGGACACTCCCATTAATCACATTCAGATTGGAACCGTTTATACAAAGATTCAAATGAGCCGGAACGGTTCGATACAACTGAGATTGAATCGAAACGAAATTAAAAGGGTATCGAATCGAGATCGTTTAATTAAAGTTCTGATTTAAAACTCCGTCTGTGCCCCGTTCTCAGTAACAAAATGACTTAACTCGCAAACATTTTGCACTAATTGGCGTCTTTTTAAAACGTGCCAAACTCTCTGAGCGAGACCGACCGATTGAGGAAATTGAAACTTATACTTTATAATTAAAGTTCAAAATCGCACGCGGCCGATTACCGTTGTGGAATGGTTCGCAAAAGCATGCAAATTTGAACTTTAGCAACGAAGTATGATGATTGAAATTTCATTGTGATTATTTTGTAGAGTTGGAGCGTTGAAGCGCGTTGTGGATCGTGTTCAACGACAGAGTTGATGCTCAATTGCTTAACGCTACTACCTATACGTTTAGTAGAATATTAAGGACATTTCTAGAATATTTTGTACCAATTAAATACGTCAATTAAGGCATGATTTTAATTTTCTTATTCTTGTACTGTCTTTTTAGTCCCAGAGAGCAGTTTCTACTTTCCGCCCGTATCAATTCCCCACTAGCCTTCTTTATAAATCATGTGAAGTTTAAACAGTCCGCCAATTATTTATACTGCACACAGTTTTAAAACAGCACGCTGAAACCCCTTACAACACTGATCATGGCAGTAAAAGGCGTAAAGATTTTGTTTATCCTAAATATATTCAAACGAGACACGCTTTAAATAAATAAATAAAAATTGTTTATTAAAAGAAAACCTTTTTACAGTACAGCTTATCCTGCGGCCCCACACTAGGCTATTTCTGACACGTGGTGGCCAGATTCGGTTTCAACATGACTTTACTACAAAAGTTACTTAAAATTATTTGCCGGTTACATACAGTCACAGATAAGGCTTGCTTAATAACTTTGATAAGAACAAAATAAAAGATTTTTTTATATGCGCGCGTGTGTGTGTGTGTGTGTGTGTGTGTGTGTGTGTGTGTGTGTGTGTTAATGACTGAATGATTGAAAATGAATGAATAAAATTGACTTAATGCGCGGCTAGATTTATATCACATCTTTTATACTGCATAGGTAATAACTTACTTATTATTTTGTACTAGTCAATAAGAATGATATTGTATAATATTTTGCATGCGAATAACATATTCAATTGTTAGTTCTTCCTTGCCTGAAACACAGGGTACCCTTAGCTCAGGCACGTGTTATTTGCCTCTAATATTAAACTCCTAGTCTATAGTAAATACTGATGTAGGTACATTATGTTTTATTAATAAATCATATTATTATTATTTTAGTAATTACTATAACAATATCTTTACTAGGGTATTGTAACTCAGTATGGGGTGGAGCAGCAAAGACCATCCTTATCAGCTTGCCCAGCGTTTCAGCCAATTTATCTCCCCTCTTGTCCTAAAGACCTTTTGCAAATTTTATACAGCCCGTCGCCCCCTTAGTAGAAGCACTCTAACCAAATGGCTGCTGCAACACGACTAAAGTGGGACTGAACTGCTCTTAACTGTTCTCTGTTAACAACAACAATTTAAACCTATATTATATTATTAATCTCACCAGTATTCAATTGTTTATTTATTTATTTACTTATTTATACCTTCACTTCAAAATACTCATGATCACACACGCACTCTCAGACTCTCACACACATTCACGCTCACACATAACACTGACAGAACTAGAATTATTGTAGCTTTGTAATTTGTAAAACATCTATTCTATACTTGTCTCTTATTTAATATCGTATGCTTGCTGTTCTACTGGGTCCCGTAACACAGGGAATCCTAGCTCGGGACCTTGACTTTGTATCCTACCTTGTGTATCATGTTTTTGTCGAATAAATATTTATATTTCTATTTCTATATTTCTATATGTTATATAAGTTTAACATTAACTTTAAACATCATAAAATAAAAAAATAACAATTATGACGACTTGACGTAGGTACTTTACTTGGTAGAAACTATTTTAGAAATGCTTTTAAGGTAATAAAAACATTTTTCCGTAAAAAATAGAGTCTCACTGAAGGGACTCTTCACAGACCTCTGCCCTACGTGTCATCTAGTGTACCACATGATGTCATTACATGATATTTTATTTGTCTTAGGCATTTTTTTTGTTGAACCTAGAACAGGTAGGAATCTCTGTTAGTCCAAGCCTATTCCACTAAAACTTTTCGTAAAATGAGAATTGTCTTTTTTAACCTCCTAGTGTAGGTCTTTTTTGTCTGGGTCATTGTCACACTGAAAATCGCATACCGCCCTAGGTATTTAAACTTTACCAAAATGGTGGAATAAGTAAAATTATTCTTAGCTTTTAAAAAGCGGGACACATGCAGAACTGCTTTCATACTTTCCCGTTTACGCGCATCCTGCGCCAATCACGAAGAGCTCATATAAATATATAGACGTGCAGTCAATATTCGATACTTAGGTATACTCACTATAGGAACCGTGGCGCGCGAGCAGCTGTGTCACGGCGAGGTAGAATATCGGTCTCTATCTAAGTGATCTAATTAGAAAAATACAGTGCTACCGCAACACAGCTCATGCACCGTCTTGTGATATCCATGTTGCACCGACTCCTACTATAGTGGCATTAAGAGTCTATTCACACGAATCGCGACCACACCACAACGCAGCGGCAAACGTTGTATTTAGACGCAATGGTTACGTGTGAATAGAACTATTTGTTTTCATATAAATTATCGCCCGACCACGTGTTGCCATTGTGGTGTGGTTGGTGGTTCTGGTGTGGTTGTGGTACGTCTGAATAGACCCTAAGAGCACATAGCGACTTTTTGCAGAACTACAAACGCCATACAGAATCGATACAGGTCATTTTAAGGCGCCGTAAGGTCATGGTGAGCATAAGCGTGAGCGAGATGGAAGTGCGTGTTCGGAAGCGCGGATATCATGTTATGTGCGTTAAAATAAATAAAAAAGTATCACTAAGTTCCCTTAAACATGATATTGCCGATTTTTAGAACCATTTTGCATGTTTAGCATTAGTGCATAATTTGTTACGAATGTTTTAAGTGTACCTATTTTAGACCTATGTTCGTGTTTTTTTTTCAATCAAGTGTCCCTGCAGAAAAGCATTAAGATTACTATTCGTATTTTTTTGAAACCATAATATTATACACAGACGCATTATATTGTTTCAAAAACTTTGTTGGCTTAACTTCGCTGAACCTAGGGCGCCTTAACCTTGCCTTAACAGATGATCCTTCTCCCAAGTGAAGTTTGTTCTGAGTTTCCTTTTCCCAATGACCTTAAAAGCCGTAACCGTGGCAAACCGTCAAAAACTGTCGCCATATAAATACATCACGCCCTTAAACTTCACGGGGGAACATTATATTTCCTTACTACCCGGCGATTATTATGAACGACGGGCAATATTATGGTTCCGTAGTCTTTGGGGCCTTTAATGGTTCCTTTAAATTGTTGGAATTGCGAGCGGAATCGTAATAAGCTAAGGAGTGTCGTAATAGTACATTACATCAGAGGCCGGGAAAACACCTCGCTACGCTCAGCCGTCTATACCTACTTGGCCGGAAATCCGTTTACACGCCGAGGCATGTATAGTGCTTTTCTCAAACATGCAATGAAATAAATAAATAAAAATCCTCAAATCAAACTAATTTTCATGGCTGAATGCCGTGATGCTGTGACACAAATATAGTGGGATGAAAATTAAAAAGTTACTTCGCAGGCCTAGGCCTGAAAAGTCGTATGAAATCCCATTTCAGGCCGAAAAAGGATACTTCCGAGTCTATTATAAGGAACGTAAAGAGAATATTTCATTGCATGTTTGAGAAATAGTATGTTACCTATAGGTACGTTATTAGTTTTATATATGCATATACCTTCATAAGGGCGAACTATTTTTCGCTTAACACATTCACTGCCAAGAATCGCTATAAGGAAACCGTTACCCAGGAACTAATAAAAAACATCGTATAAAGTACATTCAGTTAGGTTTGTTTTTTATGAATCGTGAAGGAAATGCAGTTTCAGAAAAAAGGGATATGATAAATAAAACTTGGCGAAATTAAACATTTGTGAAATTTATGCCAACCATTAGTTAAGTGTCCGCAGTATTATGCTCAGCTGAATTTCACCATCCCATACAAACGAAGTTTCGTTCTCATTTTAAAACTACGGTCTGGATTGTAACTGTATTTATAAACTAATTATAGTCCTGGATGGTACTTAACTTATTCTAAGTACAAAGTTTCAGAGCAAACTAGCTGTTCTGAAACGTTTTAAACGTTTTAAAAAAAACCGGCCAAGTGCGAGTCGGACTCGCGCACGTCTATAAACATATTTATTTTATTCTGTTTTTTTGTTGTTATAGCGGCAACAGAAATACATCATCATGGTACCAGTGAGATACAGCCTGGTGACAGACATACAGACAGACAGACAGACAGACAGACGGACAGCGGAGTCTTAGTAATAGGGTCCCGTTTTACTCTTTGAGTACGGAACCCTAAAAATGATAGCGTAACTACGTTTGTATGGAGAATCGAGCTTACAAACAAATATCACATTCACATACAACTGGAAAAGTACTTTAAACTTGCTGACATTATTATTTAATTTCCGGTTTCTTTTGTTTTGTTCTTAGGTATATTTTTTTTTTAGTTTCTGTACACCAGTTGCTGGTGAAATGTGTCTTGAACTTATTTATATGACAATACTCTATGTCCCACATTTAATGTAGAATAAAAATATTTGTATTTTCATTTTTAACACACGCAAACCTAAACTCCCGAATAAAACCCCACCACAAGCGGCGTTCTTTCCCCTAATCGCGTCCCGTCCTTTGTTTGCCAACTCTTTATTTATGCTAAAATAATGCGTTTAAGAAAAAAAGCGTGTTTGCTCGTGACAATGGTCGACACTCACATCACACCGCGTGTAAGCCCCTTAAGCTTTTAATACTACGAATCCACGTACTCTTTTCGGTATAATTTTATTTGCTGTAAACTTAGTGTTGCCGTCTCACGTGGTACAATACATTTTTGGGTTATTTATTGTGTAACAACGTTGATTGTGTTTGATTTACGTTACCTACTTAATATATATTACGGATATTTTTCACATTATTACGACACGGTAGGGTGGAAAATTGCATACGTGTCGACGACTTTTCATACTCGCGGAGTTTAAATTGCAATGCACTCTACATTACAGGCTTTACAACACGGCTTAGCGCTTTGTGTCTTAAAATCGCATTTTCAATTATTCCCACGACACCGCAACTCTTTTGCCGAGCAAACATCTTTCGGTAATTTCGCTCGAACATGCATGTTTGTTAGCAAACACGCTCCACTACCAATCTAAACAGACCTGCACCCCTCTCCGTCTCACCTCACACCGCGTACCAGGGAGGGGAAATGAGGCGTAATTTACGGGTCAAAATTTAATGGACGCCTCCCGTTTTATGACGGAATCTAATATTCCATTATAACGAAAACTGGTTTTCATCAAGAACCATAATATATTGTCACGCCGGTGCTTGTTGTGAGTAGAGAGGCGGAGCTCTAGAACGCTGGTCATTATTTTACTTATAAGCTTACATTAAAGCGATGTGAATGACTTCGTGGCAGTACAACATAGATTTCATGGAGCATGTGAATATAGCATACGAGTATATAGCGGTTCTGGCGCCTTTGACGTTTGCTTGGGAGTAAATAATGTCGGCATTGCTTTAGGTCTAATATCGTTTGAAGTGAACACAATCTCAATAGTTATTACTTGATGTAACCTAGTTTCAAATCCGTGTCAGAGTAGGTATGAGCGTAAATACAAGCTATTTAACCTTCGATACGGTACCAGGTACTATGTATGTGACTAAGTAAATATGTGCATCTCAGTGGTAATTTGAAGATTCTACGCAAGACTTAACTACCTACTCGTATTATTTGTTTTAATGTTTATTGAGGCACAAACGGTACAATAGTTCTTGAAATTAATTACAAGCTACTTATATCATAAACCAAAAAAGTGGCCAAGACTCTACCAGGCGCGGATATATCCGTCAAAAAAAAAATCCCCATTGTTTGTCACTGGGTCGCCAAAACGTGTTTCGTGATTGGTCGAGGGGCCGAGCGGGGCGCGTGGGGTGGTGGGAAAGCAACAAGCACGAGTTGTCAAAAATTTGGCGGATATATCCGCGCCGGGCAGACGACGGTGTCAAATTTCACGATTCTATGGGATGGGAGAGGTTAATACTTCATATTTGAAAACGCATTGTAGACTAAATAAATAATATTATGTAAGTACATATTATGTAACCTATCACTGTCTCGAAGACCATATAATAGTACATTACTACTCACCTAAGGCGGTAAAACAAAGAATCTCACGAATAGTCTCAGACTGCAGGTATTTGACGCCCGAGTTGGAGGCAGGAGCGATAAATATGCGACTTGAGGCTTTCTTCATTTCCGCCCTTGGTTAGTGCTCTACATGCGTACCTAGCTGGCGGTAATTTCCACTTAATGCCGGTGTGATTTAAACACTCTTACAGTTAAAACAGTCAATTTGTTCGGAAATTCGCTACAAAGTGTCACTTAGCCTAAAATACGAATAGATGCACGATCTGCACCCATCTATTTAACGGACGAAAAGTATTTTTATCGAAATTAGTATAAACGATGATTTTTAATCCGTGAACAGGAACCATTTTTTCTAACTCAGTAATTGATGGGGATTACGTTAAATTAGTAATTACGTGGAAACAAATTTGTTTTTTTTTATCATATTTTAATTTTAAGTTAAATTATGATTTAAAAACCTTGTCACTCTACTACCTTATCGGTTTTAATGAGTTTGTAACCTCCTCACAAACTTATTAGCAATAGACAATTTATGAGTCAATCACTTTTGTCCCGCCATACTGATGGCACTTGACGTATCGTAGTTAAACTTTATTATACTGTAGGATGACCATGTATTCAATGGTTACTTGTTTTAACTATGTTTTCACTTTTAATTAATTAAACAGTGAATAAATAACGCCAGACCTCGCCGAATAAGTTTAATTTGGGCTAAATTTTAATATTTTCCCACTCCTGTTCACGGATTAAAAATCATCGTGTATACAAAAATAATTCGCCAATGGTTTGTAGAAAAATTCTGGCCAGACTATAAAAAAAGTTGCACTCAGTTTGTTTAACGAACCGATTTTATACTAATCGAAAGTATGATACCAGCAGAATACTCGTACTAACGCTGGGTGGCCTATTACTTTCCTGGCCTAATGCCTTGATCACACGTACCGAGCAAACGGGCGAGACAGTGCTCTCGGCCGAGTACTCGGTGCGTATAACATAGCGAGTCACTGTTTATTTTATACGCACCGAGTACTCGGCCGAGATCACTGTAAGTACGTAAGTAAGTAAGTAAGTAAGTAAGTGATTTATTTTGTGAAACATAGGTATGTATACATTGTAGATCTTAAATTAGGTTGAGAGTCCTCTATGTTCTACCTTGCGGCGTACAAAAAAATAAAACAGGAGAACAATTACAATAATAAATGGCACATGTGTTCTTATATTAAATACCTATATATGTCAAACAAATTTCAATATATAAATAAGCAGCGTAACTGCTTTATACAAAATCAATAGTAAGTAGATGTCATACAGAATTAAGAACAAAAAAAAATAAAAATAAGGAATGTCACAATTAAAGATTTAGAAAATAAAAAATTCAATATATAATAATAATTACAGTTCACAATGTCAAGAGAATTCTAATTTAAACATGACAATAAATTGAAATTATATAAACATGCAATTAGACTTGGTCATTAAAGAATTCATCTAGCGTGTAATAAGCTCTTTCGACCAGTTTGTTTTTCAGGTCTTCTCCTGTCTCGCCCGTTTGCTCGGTACGTGTGATCCAAGGCATTAGGCCAGGAAAATAATAGGCCACCCAGCGTTAGTACGAGTATTCTGTAGGTATCATACTTTCGATTAGTATAAAATCGGTTCGTTAAAATATTGCAATGTAACAAAACAAAATTTTTGCCAGGTTTTTTTTTTGCGAACCCATTAACATTTTTTTTTTAAATTATGCTCCTAGCATTATTCCCGGGTCCGCTTTGACGCCATATCCCAAGATTTGGCATAGGTATATACACGGTGGAATTTAATCGGTGAACAGAAACCCATTTTTCTAATTCAGTAATCGATGGCGGTCACGTTTATGTAGTACTTAAGTGGAACCAAGTTTTTTTTATCATCACTAATTTTTAAGTTGAAATTAAATTTTAATTAAAATTTATTGTCACCCTACTAATGGTTTAGTCTGAAAACTTTAATGACGTTTCATTTATTGACGTCTGATCTGTCTAGTTTCCCGCCAAAGCCAGCAAGCACTTGACGTATGTACACTTACGAGTAACTTCCCTTCAATAAAAGTAGGGTGTCCATTTATTCAGTCAGTGTACATTTTACCGATGTTAATTAAGTGTGATTAATTAGATTGTGAGCTATATTGCACGAGATCTCACGTATTGGTTTCTGTGTAGATTGATAATTAAGATTTTTGGATTCCTGATCACCGATTAAATTCCACCGTGTATATTATAATATACATTTTTTTTATGTATTTTATTTCCTAAAGTACATACAAGATGATCATATATATTAACTAAATTAAATTAAAACTAAGTATAAAACATCCTAAATATAAAACGAATTAAAAAACTACTTAAATAAATATTTACAAAACCTCAAAACTAAACTTAGAAACTAAAAACATCTAAATAAGGCCCCCGCAGCATCGTGCCAAAAATGCTGGCAGCATTACCTCGCTGAATCGCAATGCATATATATTATAATTTAAGTGTATTTTTGTTAAATAAATTAATTTTAATTTTTTAATTTTTAATTTTAAGGTAAGTACTAATTTTACGAAAGCGACTGCTATCTTGACCTTCCAAGGCAGAGGGAAAACTAGACATTATTGGGATTACACCGATTGGGATTAGGGATAACCTCATGATGTTTTCCTTCACCGACAAGCTAACGGTAAATATTCCGTACATAAGTTCCGAAGAACTCATTGGTACGAGAGGTACTAAATCGATATAAAATATTTCTCATCCGTTAAACAGATGGGCGTAAATCGTGCCTCTGTTCGTGTCTCCTACTAGCTTGCCTTTTTTTGAATCGTATTTTATCTCATTGCCGCATAGATAATTATCAAGTAGTAATGCTAAATGTAAGTACATAATTATCAGATTGACCCTATGTTTTCTTACCATGTATTAAGCCGCTGTTTGTTGATATTTGAACTACGTGTATGGACGTGGAGATTGAGCGAATTGAACTTACCTGAAATAAAAGAAACACAGGTAAGTAAAGTCTTATTAGAAACATAAATCTTATATTAAACATATGATAATATGTTAAAGTAATAAAACATATAAAAATCTTAGACCGACTGACGATAAAGATTCTCTTCACACCCGTATCCCTTCAATTTCCTTTTAAATGTGAGAAACGTAACCATTATAATTATAAACATTTCAAAATAAGTTCAAGCCACAAATATTTTATAGAAAACAGGAAAAAAATATCCTTAATAGGTATAGTTAAATCAAGGAACTGAAGTTTCATGATAATTGTATCAAGAGCACGTGTAATTGATATATTGAAATATAAAAAAAAACACATGAGTATCACATCTTACACGGCTCCATATTTGATTTCCAAGAAAAACTCGCTTCTGTCACACCCTGTGCCACTTAGAAGTCTTAGAAGGAAACTTATTCATCTTCGCCTTTAGTGGTTTATTTTTTCATCAAAAGAAAACCCTCAAAATGATCTATGCATTATAATTAGGTCATTTCAACATGAATGCCGTGAATTGAAATAGACGGTCCACCCTAATACGCGGAAAGCCGACACGCAGACTTGAGCGTCACCATGAATCGTCATTTTTTTCTAGCACAGCCATGTTGGACTTTATTTGCTAAGGCCTAAAGTTCACTTTGGAAAGAACGCGCTTGTTGATTTGCAGGATATTTAGCTGTTTTAATTAAAATAAGTGAGCATTGAGCATTTCGCTGAGCGCGAATGAATAAATATTTTGTGAATGGTTTTTATTCTAGATAGGTCTATATCGAGTGGCAGTATTTAGGTTTCACGTCCAAAAAGTTGACATAACTCTGTTCCAGGCATTTCACGGGGATATCCTCATGTTTGTTTATATCTCTCAGTCAGCATTGTTTATATTATGTTATAATAATACTTAAATATAAATGGTAACATGGTTGTACAAATAGTTACACTATTGTCTTAGGCTGTACCTGTAAAGATAGTTGTAAGTGTGGAAATAAATAAAATAAAAAAATTAAAATAAATGTTCATGTATGTGGCTTACATAATAAGAATAACGTCAGCGACTCCTTCGCTAATGGCGATTAAATAAGTTCCTCGGTGCGAGTCAAATAACTACGCTATTTCTATGTCTCGTTCTAGATATTCTAAAATTATAATTTCAACGAACAATTTATAACGATTGTAAACAAAAAGCTCAAGACAGGAGCGATATTCAGTAATGAAGAAAACTTTAGTTTTGATATACATATATTATGGATCATATATTTTTTTCAGTCATTGATCGCCATGATACATTTAAAAACTGAAATTTTATGAGTTTAAATCAATCAAATATAGATTTTTGCAGACGTTTTAACTCTTATTTCTACCGACTTTCGATTTACATTTTCATTAGAACCTAACTCCCTTTTTCTGAGTCAAAGTTATTTTTTCTTCAATTTAGGCATTATACATGCACATTCATTGTTGTTAATCTGCCACCGGTTTGGAAATAAAACCTCTGCCACGTGAAGAACGGGCGTAAAAAACTAGGCAAGGTATAGTTTTTGAAAACAATAGGTATACGATACACCATTTCAATATCACAGTATTATAAAATTTCATGGCTAGAGTACAAAGCCTATTTATTTATTTTTGCGATAGATTACTCGTGCAGTACGCTTTCACTGCCAAATATCCCTGTCAATGATGTCTCTGTCTTTTGGTTATCAGCATGACAGGCGTAAGTCATTGTTGATGTTAATCAAAAAATAGTTAATTGACCCATTTGTCAGTGATTGTTAACATAAAGCAACCGATCACAAACATTCCGAAGATGAAAGGATGAGTAATTAATTCCCATTGATTAATGCCAAATTGGAAAATACTCGTAACAATTTATATTTTAATTTTAGCTTTGCAGTGACAATTTCATTGAAAACGACTCATGACGTTCATGAATTAATTTTGTGTTCACTAAACAGTTAAGGCAGGTTTAATAACAGATCGTTATAATAAGTGTGTAACGCTTTGTGTGAAATAATGATATTACTGGCGACTGCTATTTAGCACACCATATTGTTTTAAAATTTGGCGATTTCACATTAATTGTTCTCAAATTAATTTGGAATTATTTTCACACGGTAATGAACATAAAGAGGCAACGCAATAAATACCTAATTTATTTATAATTTACAGGTGTATCTTCGACACAATCCACCGCTTTTTAGGGTTCCGTACCCAAATGATGAAAACGGGACCCTATTACTAAGACTCCGCTGTCTGTCTGTCCGTCTGTCACCAGGCCGTATCTCGTAAACCGTGATAGTGAGACAGTTGAAATTTTCACAGATGTTGTATTTCTGTTGCCGTTATAACAATAAATACTAAAAAGCAGAATAAAATAAATATTTAAGGGGGCTCCCATACAACAAACGTGATTTTTTTGCCGTTTTTATAGATAATGGTACGGAACCCTTCGTGCGCGAGTCCGACTCGCACTTGGCC
The DNA here is from genome assembly GCA_963854355.1 of Epinotia brunnichana. NCBI lineage: Eukaryota > Metazoa > Arthropoda > Insecta > Lepidoptera > Tortricidae > Epinotia > Epinotia brunnichana. The sequence goes on along the minus strand of OY977951.1, from coordinate 25,065,519 downwards.
GCTTTTTCTTACTTGGAAGGGTAAAGAAAGAAAGAAAGAATATATGTATTTATTGCAAACTGTGAACATACTTAGATCATATAATTTACAGTGTAGTTTCAACAGTCACAAAAATTAAATAGTCAACCGTCTATACAATTCATAAACTTTTGAAATCAGGAACCTATTTGGTTATACCAACACGTGCTGTCACGTAGGCGAAACCGCGGGACAATAATCTAGTGTACAAACTGAAATATTCGAACACTTAATTAAACCGCTTGTATACCCGTATTGAGGTGTTAATCGGCCAAATCGAAATGGTCTCGGCCTAAAATCGATTACAAGCATCGTCAGACGTTTTCAATGCGGGCGGTTAACGCTGTGGTGACGTCCTTTGACGAAGCAATCGGTGGAAATAGTGGTAGGTTAGCAGAGTTAGGTATTGAAGTGGTTTCTAAGCTGCAGGCCTATTTGATAAAACGTATTGGATTTAATATAGAATGTGTTTTGGGTGGTCGTTTAAGTACACGTGAACCTACGTGTACCTACATAATCCTACTAACTAATATTATAAATGCGAAAGTTTGGATGTTTAAACAGCTGATGGGATTAAGCAGAATTTGAGTATACAAATAGAGTATAGCCTGGATTCACACAATAACACTACTTTAACATACTTTTAATCCCAGCAAAAGACCAACAAAAGGAAGTCAACGCGGACGAAGTTGCGGGTAAAAGTTTGTAATTGAAATAACGAAATTTGATACAACGTAACAACAAATATAGGTAAGAACTACATAATTATCACGACAAACAAGAATTTCGATTTTAAAAACCCCACTCAAATTGATTCTTCCGTTTGTGAGATATAATGCAACAGACCGACATACAGACAAACTCGTTTGCGGGGGTTTAAAACGGCAACTTTCAGCAAAATCCCACCTCTGACAAACAAAAGTGTCCCAGCATAATCGGATTCCTCATCCATCATTGTAGGCAGGCAACGCACGCCGGGTGTTACTCACAACGCTTACTTAGCACATGGATAAAGGATACCAATGTTAGTATGACCTTCAATTATTAGTATTTGTAAGGAAGCTAGGCGTCAAATAATCCTGGGTATGAGTTTCAAAGGGTAACTTGCTAAGGGGTGAATGTGCTGCCTGTTGTGGTAGGTGACGCGCAATCACAAATTTTAATGTTCTTTGGATTTTTGTTTTGACAAGAACAATTCAATACAATTTCATTTTTCACACAATTGAATATCAATTCATAAAGGTAGAAAACAGACAGACAGACAGCCTTATCACTTAAGAGCAATAAATTCCAGGCAACCAATGAAAAGTGTGCTTTGAACCCCAGGGATCCGCTGCAAGTCATGCCACCGGTGTAAGATAAGAAGCTCAGTAAATTATTTTGTGCTCCGTAAGAAAATTATGTTTCAAAGTATACGGGGTATAAAGTTAAACGGGGCAGTAAGGGCAGCTACTAGATCCCTTGCCACCACGCAAAAATGGCAGAAAGATTTCATTCTTAATTTTTTAAGTGATGACATTCACAGATTTTTGAAAAAAATTATAGTCAGCGAGAAAATCATCAATTTTGATGTTTTTTTTTATGTCATTCGATGGAATGGGATCATCCTATTGAGGATCAAAATACTCTGTGGGACCGACTAAGGTTTGACTACTAGAACGCCCAGAAATCAAAGAAAACTTTTTCCATACAGTTAGTATGGGAATCCCAAAGTGCAAGTAGTCATTTAGTTAGACGACCATCAACTGCTTAGAAAGTTCGAGAACGCTGTCATAACTCAAGAAAAAACACGATAATCTCGTCCTACGTGAGTGATCATCAGAGGACAAACATCTTGCGCAACCACGAAGCGCAATAATCAAAACGGTCCTCACAAATAGAAAGAGTACCTACTCCGATTAACTAACATTCCCTCTTTGTCTCCGCTTTAATATCCTTAAGTGGACGTGGGCAATTTTATAAAAAGCCAAAAAAAGGAAAATCCCTGGTAATTTGCGGGATCCACTCGGCGATAAATGAAATGAAAATTTTAAGGAGAACAAAAAAGGCGGACAGAAAATTACTGCTTAGAATGGCCCAGACTAATTGTGTTAATTTTTCAATTGCTTCTCTAAACTAGTCTAAAGTTGAGCTCATTTGGAGAGTTCATTATTTTACATACGAAATATTGCTAGGGTACTTTTATTGAGGAGTTTATTTCAAAATATGACGGTACTCCCTTAGGTAATAACTTTTTTTATTTATACTGATAGCTACTTAGTTAGATATATTTTGGAGTTAGCTACTGTTTCTCTGACCGCGTGTTTTAATGTTTTAACAATGCATTTCAACCGGGGCGATTGACGACGAGTGCCCGCGTTGGAACAAGCTCGAACGCGAACTTAGCGTTTCTCTTTATGGATCCATATTCGCATTTTGCATTACAAATTAAAAAAAATATTTATTGTCGCAAAAAACCGAAAAACACAAAATCACAAAATCGAACGCTGATGTAGGTACCTATATGATACTCATTTAATGGGTGGACGATATTAAGGAATTCGCAGGTTACTCCCGGGATAAGACTAGCTCAGGATCTGGAGGGGTGGTGTGGTGTATTCGAAAAGAGGGCTATGCTCAGCCAGTCGTCGTCGTCTCAAAATTAAAACACATTTGAGATATTTGTGGTAAAGTGCCACATCTCAAATGTGTTTTAATTTTGAGATGTGCAGGCACTAAGCGTATGTATGTGCATAACAGCACCCTTCTACGTCCCTGTTCCTGAACACGGCCATTCTGTCCCTAACGTCCCTGGCATCCTGTAAACTCCGACCTTTTAACGTAAACATCACAACTCTTAAACACGCTCCCACGAGGAATATAATAAAAGCTTTGTTATTAATGACGTCACATCCACATCTATGCTTCTGTCGCCATGCAAAACAGTAAAAAAACTGCCCAAAAAATTTAAATAAATTGGATTTTGCCACGTCTGTGATGCAAAACTGGGCTCAAACGCTGTACTAATAGACGTTAGGGTTTTTTTGGATTTTTTTAGTAATTACTATGCCTAGGACCGGACAAAGGTCGGATTTGCATTTAAATTTGAGTCTGGTGCCGCAATTTTGGTGCTCAGCCCCAGTTTAAAGCGGTATGATATAAACACGTGCGAGATTTACAAGGAAGGAGATTCCATTGACCACTGTGTGTACGAAATAGTACGAATACGTTGTACTTGTTTTAATTTTCATTTTGGCTCCCGATATATTATTGAAATTTAGCGTTATTTTAACAAGCTATGTATTAACTTGCACTGTTAGTATGTATGTAAATATGTAAGTATGTAAGGATGTAATTTTACGTCAAAATTTGCAATCCATTTTTCAGTCACTTTCCGTTATCCAATTGAGCTGAAATCTTGCAAGCATATGTATATCGCCTGATAATACAATATTATGATGACTTGGAGCTGATCTGATGCTTGAGCTGGAAGGTGGCCATAGGAACTCCGCAATAAAAGGACACAACCCCATCAAGTTTGGGCTTATTAGAATTAATCGTCTCAATGAGTACTTGAACCAAAAATGAAATTTGTGACAGAAACTTATTACATTTTATATTAGTATCCATAAAGTGCACATATGAAATATAGGGAAACTGACTTTACTTTTTGACTCACGTCATTGTGTTGCCTGGCCTTAAGGTGGTTCGATTGCCATACTTGGTTTGGGACTTGATATTTTGGGAAAACTATTATACTCAAATTAATCTAGTTTATACAAGTTTATTCTAGGAAAGGGGAAATTTGGCGCAAATGGGAAGCCAATTGATGAAAGTTTGTTACATAAGTTTCTTTAAATATCACGCCGTTGGCCTGCAAAATCAAAAAATCAATCAAAATCAATTATTTATTCTGCAAATAGGCCACAAGGGCACTTTTACATGTCAAATGGTATTCTACAATATAATATTAATAATCTTACACAATAATCATTTTAAAATTGCAGATTTTAACCAATTAGTACCTAAATGGTTAAACCTGTGAATGTCAAATAACGTTTTGTATGGCAATCGAACCACGTTAAACCTCACCAACTTAACAATGTAATGATGGTGCCACAGCGCTTTGAATTAAATATTTTTGGCTATAAATCCGAATAAATCTATGGAATTGGGTCTCGATTCACCCTATTTCATATGAGCACTTCATGGATACTCACACTGTATAATAAAAAATATAAAATAAAACAAAGAACCATAAAATTACAAAAATACACGGCCATTTATTAGGGACGGTAGTAAGTAGTACATAAGTCTCGCCAACACTAATGATCCGAATATATTACAAAATACTATTATTTATGTATGACACTTACTAATCAGAGCATAACTAGTGGTTCAAGTCGAGACTTACATTCCACATTTCGATTGTAAATGAGCTGGTCGATCATGTAACGCATTGTACGCGCGTCAGGTAGATCTAAACTAAATGTCAATTTTTGTATGGGAAAATGACAGTTGGATCTATCTAACGTGCGTTCGGAACGTTACGTGATTACCCCTCAGAGGGTTAATCACGTAACGTTTTGAACGCGAGTAGGACAGGACAAATCAACTGTCATTCTTCCATATAAAATTTTACATTTAGAACTACGTAACGTACGCATGAGCAGGGCGGCGTGAAAACGTGTTAAGACAAGTTCGAACTAATTGCAATCAATTTTCAAGCCCTTCTAGCAAAGTACTAAATTATTGGCCGATCCCGTGTTTTTTTCCGCTAAGTAGTGGAGGGCCTACGGCGTACGCTTACCTACGGCGTAGGTACGGCTTTGGGCGTAAGCGCCTACGCTTTCCTGGCCCCGTAGCATGGATGGCGTTATCACGCGACAAGTGACAGGATAGAGCTTCCGTCCCTGGCTGACACCGTTTGATAGACCGAGACGACGCGCTTATCCTGTCACTTGTCGCGTGATAACGCCATCCATGCTACGGGGCCTGGTACCTAACCTTTAAAATTATGTAGGTACCTATTTCTCAACTGTATATTTACACTAATGGGACACCACTTACACTAATAAATGGCCCAATCTATTGCAATTTTTGTTTCAATTTTCTTGTCAATACGTACTTAACATATACTTATTACCCCTGGCATTTTTTCCATTGTAAAATTCTTATGCACTTTACCAGCGTTTACCTTTTGTTTTTAACTGTATTTTAATTATTTGTGCCATAAAGTTACTCTTACTACTCTTTATCCATCTTAAATCTCCTTTGAATGCGAAATGAAAGTGTCAGCTTGACCCATAGGTATAGATTACTCTGATCAGATTGGATAGAGTCCAAGAACGATATCAATCAATAAATATGATACGGACTGGAGAGATTAAATATAGGTCTTATTACTTATTATTTTATGGAAGCATTTGAGAAAGAATATTATGCTTTTTGATGCCTCGTAATACTTGTGTCTAGACGTGGTTAACTACATTATAACAAGTTGCAATCTAAGAAACTTTTTGCATCAAATTCTTTGACACAAATATAAGCATATATACTCATAGTTAAGTCATTCTATTCTAATATTATAAACAGGAAGTCTCGCGAGAGGCTAATCTCCGGAGCAAATTAACAGATTTCAAAAAATCTTTCACCTTGTATATAAAAAAGTATCTGACAAAAAAACATTTTTTGGTACCTACTAGTTTTTATTGCCGACTGAAGTTTTCTGTATACCGTCATCAACTACTCATTGAGACGATTCTAACGAGCCCACACTCAACGGGGTTACGTCGGTTAAGTACTGAATTCCCATGACCACCTTCTACATGGGTAACTTCTGTCTCCATCATCAGATCACCTCGATGTTACCATAATATTGAATTGTCATCCAAACTATACTATTACCTAAAATTTCAGTTTAATCGGTTGAGGTTATCTGCTTCAAAATTGAGTTGCAAGATTCCACCCGAACAACCATAGTTACATAGAGGTAAAAGGATCTTTAGGATGGACATAGACTATTATTGTATACCGTGACTCTGCTTGGGTTCCCGCGGGCGCGGGCAACTCCATCATCATAAAAAAATTATCTAGTATATCGTATATCATCAATCATCATCCTCCTAGGGTTGTTCCCAGTTGTGCCCTAAAGGTGCCAAGTGTTTATATACTCAACTTAAATCAAATTTGCACTTGTTGCGTGCATTCGCAATTCAATATAATTAGTAGAAATTTGCCACTAGAACTCGGAAAACGAACGTCAAGTTCTCATTATGATTTCCCTAAAACATACACCGACGACATAAAATAAGTGTTTTGACGCTATCTCTTCCCGTTGAAGCAATAAGATTAACGTCCGAGTGCTCGACGCTATAATAGTATATGTAATGGGCACTCTATGTCAAAGTAACATGGCTTAAAATATAGAATGAAGAAAAATCCCCTTAGTTCGAATTTAACCCATATTGCTTTGACATAGAGTGCCCATGCAATATACTAACTAGTACTCAGCGCCAAGCACTCGGACCTTTACCTTATAGACATTTCAAACTCCATTGATTAATATACTTTTCTCAAAAATGGCCCGCAAAGTGGACATAACTCGCTACATATTGGAAGGTAAAGTGTATAGTTTAAGGCCAGATCAAAATTAAAAAATAAAAAACATTGCAGGCCGCCTGGAATGTTACATATAAATTCCTTTATTTGTCGAGTACCAAACTTTTTAAAAAGTAGAAACTGGCATATAAAAGACGGCACAGGTCGTATTCAGCCAAATCAAGTCGTATTTTTCTGTTGCAAACGCGGCATTTTTGTATGTGTCAATAAAAGATTGCGTTTTTCGGTGGAAAAAAACACTTACGGTTCTGTTTAAAAAAAATATTATGACGTTTAATTTTATGTTATTTGTAGTAGGTATCCTCAATTTGTATTTAATAATAACGCTTGATTTCAATTTAGTATTTTTTATGCCCCCATTTATGAGAAAAGCACTATATTAGCCTCAGCCGGAATGGCAATTGCAGGCTTCGTATTATAATTAAACGGACTCGCAAGCTCGTCTGTTTAAACAAAATACTCAGCCTGCAATTGCCACCTTCCCGGCCACGGCAATAATGTACTATTTCTCAAACATGCAATAAAATATTCTCTTTACGTTCCGTATAATAATAGACTCGGAAGTATCCTTTTTCGGGCGCAGCATCTCGAGGCGGCCTGGAATGGGATTTCATACAACTTTTCAGGCCTAGGCCTGCAAAGTAACTTTTTAATTTTCATTCCACTATTTGTGGCACAGCATCACGGCATTCAGCCATGAAAATTAGTTTGATTTGAGGATTTTTATTTATTTATTTCATAGCATGTTTGAGAAAAACACCATACATGCCTCGGCGTGAAAACGGGTTCCCGGCCTCGTATCTCTATCCGGCCTCGCTATGCTCGGCCGTCTATACCTACTTGGCCGGAAATCCGTGTTTTCCCGGCCTCTGATGTAATTTACTATCATAGCTACTTAAATATAAACAATATAGTTACGGTAAACCGAAGGCTCCGGCTCCCAAAGTGTTGGCATCCGTATTTAATTCCCTACAATTTCACGCCGCTGCGGCCGTGCAATCCATTTTAAATAAGCAACGGGGCAACTTTCCCCGAATTTGCATATTTTCATCATATTTACCGTCTGGTCAGTAAGCGAATTAACATTAATGATTTTATTATATTTGCATAGGACAGGGTAAAAAAGGAATTTTGCTATTGACAAAGTCGTCGGCGGTTAAAGTTAATGGTAAAGGTTAGTATACTAATTTAACTTTTTAATCATGCATTCGGTGGACGACTGAAGTTGTAATTCGGGAGGTCAATTTTTGCTTCACTCTTTACATCGTTTTCGCATTTCTGAATTTCGTGTGTCACTCTAAGGGCACGATTTGGAAACAAAATGGATATTCATCTGGCTGCATCTTGACTATAATATAATACCTATCTCGGTGTTTATGATCCTGCACCCCCACGGTTTCTGATTAACCTAACGGTAGCGAATGTCTGAAGGCATTAGTCTGCCAAGTATCGATACTTCTTTTTGTATTGTGTAACAAACAATTTGCTAACCCACTCACTAGACTAGACCGGTCGGTCGTCCAATCTAATACTAATATTTATAAGGAAAAGTCTGTGAGATTTTAGCTTTGTAAGTAATGGACAAACTCCAGAACAACTTATCCGATTGCAAAAATTGTTTCACCTGCGTGTGGAATGGACTTTCTGGATAATTAAAAATAATTTTGTGTCCCGCGGGTTTGTCTACGTTCTTAGCAATACGCGGGCGTAGCCGCGCGGGCAACTAGTATGTTTATAAAACCAGATAATAATACAGTGTGTAACTATAATACGGGCGATAAATTAAACCAGACATAGAACTCATTATTGTAATCAACTTTTTTTTAAGTTTCACTTAGATGTGACCACATAATTAATTTTTGATTTTTTTATCAGTAAACATGTATGACATTAAATACGCAATATGAGCTTTTGAAAGTAACTAACTGTCAACGAGCGTTTAACGCGAGTGTGTTTGCATTACATTGCGGGCCGAATTATTTTGTGTGGATAAAATTTGATAAAATTTGGAGACTGCCCAGGATAGGGATACGTGGAGGGAACAGAGGGAGGCTTTTGCCCAGCAGTGGGACACTTAAGGCTATTTAAAAAAAAAAAAAAATTCATTGGAATTCTAAGTAAAAGTTATCTAATTACATTTCTTATGTCCTATACTAATCACCGTTAAGAGATTCGCCCGTAATAGATATACACACTGTATATGTATACTTACCTGAAGAAACGTTGTATTTTAGTGCTTTTTAAGTGTTTACGCGAAACTTCTACCAGTTTAATGTTTCAATAAAAAGACCGAACAACTTGGCTAGAGTAGGTACCACTTAATATTTAAGAAAGTTTGGGCAAATCGTTGATGCTGCCGTGAAGAGATCATAATTGGGTAAGCCGCATTGAACATTGTTGGAGAAAATTAAGGTTATGTTCCTACTTAATGTCCGCGCCTATTAGGAACCCATCGTTGAAAGTTATAAGTTTAATTATAATTAATAAGTTTGGCAAGCGTCAAATGGTACAGTGAAGTGGAAAAATACTGGAGCATACAATTTAGGTAAGTAAACCTACTCAAAAATATCAGAATGCTCTTATACCGCCGAATTTAGATTTTGTGTACCTACATAAATATTTATAAAAATATTAATACATAATTTTGCACCTATTGCTTACACGTAATTACAATTTAACAAATATTATGCCTTAAACTGGCTTAAATAAACAAGTCATGCATTTTCGCTTCAATTCCGTAATTATGCCTTCAATACCTAAACCAAAGTTTTGCTATCAAAGGTAAGCGGTTGCATTTTAGTACGAAACACTAAATTGTGACAAACGTACTAAGATAAAACTTCGGGGAGTAGTTGACCAAAAATGCTACTATGACGTGTCGCATCAATTGTACATTTCAATGCTAGTGCGGAAAGCATGTCATTACGTCACAAGTGACGAGACATCTTGCCACTCGCCTACGGCTCGTGGCAAGACTCGGTACGATTGGAGAATGACATTTCCGCACGTGTTTCGAACGACGTTTTTTAATACAGTTGCAAAAAAATAAGAAAAACAACAATTAAGGAAGAACTGTATTAAAAAAAAGTTTTTTCAACCGCTTCATTATATTTCAACTGTATTACAGTGATGTTACAGTTAATAATATAAAAGTTTCAAATTCCTTATTTGTGATTTTTCTTATTTTTTCGCAACTGTATTAAAAAACGTCGTTCGGTATAGGTACGTGGAAAAGTAAAAAGCACTAGTTCGCGAAAACCAACTTTCCGCACGCTAAACAGCTACGTAAACTAGCACTTTTTGAGCAACTGTATTAAACAGTATTTTTTGAGGCAATCTTGTTTTGAAATGATGCAGACTTTACTAGAATACAAAGATTTTCCCATTGCGGAGCACGATCAAAAAACCTCCAATGACTACACAAGGTACTAATTAATGGACGAGTAAAAAAGAAAACCCCCTTGGTGGATGAAATCTATAGTTATTCTTTCTAAGAATAGGAAATGATGATCAATCGTTTATTTTTATAGCTTTATAGTAAGTATCAAGAGTCTCGAATTCGCTTAAAGACAGACAGCCAGGTGGTATGAAATTCAATTCAATTAAAAAAAAACACGTCATATATTAAAAGTATAATTATGTACATTTTTACACATACATAGCAAAATAATAACAATTCCTGACTACGTAATATATGTGTCATTTGTATTGATGTCTACTCCCTTGTCTCTGTGTGTCTTTTGTGTAGTGATTAAATGTCTTCTTTAGTTCTTTCTTTCTTTCTTTAACCCTAAAAACTTCATAACTTACTACATCTCGCCAACATCCCAGATCGTTTTTAAATTTTCAACTCAAACGGAGCCCGTAGCGATCTATAAAGGATGTCTGGGCCATGCCAAGCACTTGGTCCGAAAAAGCCGGGTATCGGAGAAGTGCCAAGGCGGTGCGGCGTGTATTTTATGATCACGACAGATGGCGCTGCCCGCTGCTGCTGCGGCTGTTAGCCAACGAATTTAGGTGTTAGTTGTAGTGTTAGGTTTATTGCAACGTTGCTTAGTTGTAGGAGAGGACATTGTGTGAATAAGCGATTTAAGAAAGATTTGTCTGAGGACGATGATGGTTTATATTTCCATTGTATAAGTTCTCTTTATCAAATCGTTTCGAAGATTGTAGGTATTTATTGTGACACAGATCATGCAATAAATATATTTATTATTAAAAAAACAAGAATATTAATAATGTCACAAAAGGGACTAACTTGACATAATGCTAAGCCAGCCATTGCGGTTGCGTAGCGCTTGTTTACAGTTCCTCCCTTTTTTCAAGGGATACGGATATACTTAAGCATATTAACTTAGTTTTTAAACCTTGAAATATTTTTAACAAGTAATTGCCCGCGACTTCGTCCGCGTGAACTGCCGTATCAAATGCCATCCCCAATTGTATCCCTTTAGAGGATGATTATGGGGCTAAAAAAAGTATTATTTATCTTAATTTAGGATATAAACTATCTCCATATCAAATTTCATCTCAATCTGTTCAGCCGTTTATGCGTGACTGAGTAACAAACATCTAAACTTTCGCATTTGGAATATTAGTTTAAGATGAAAATTGCATCTAAAGCCTGATAATCCGCATCAGACGTTTAATTCCATGGAAAAAAACTCAGTTACCATAGTGCAGTAAACTTCGATAAATGTGGCAAGTAACTGCTTTGCAGTAACATGTTGCCACCGCATTACTGTCTTACTGGCTCTGGCTACTAATTGCACTAGGTACGTGCCAACTGTTCTAGAGAGCTTGCTGAAAAAAGTGACTTCGGCACTAATGAACCCGTTAGACAAGGGTGTGGAGAATTTGAGAGCAGTTTTGGTGCTGTCGTTACATTAGGTGGCTACTTAGTATGCTTAAATAGTGGCGTAATTGTCCAAAACACAACCAGCTTGTAAATATTCACCAGAGATGTGCAAATATGACTGTGTTTTCATATATTTACCTCGCATTGTCATTTGTTTATTTTAAACCTACATTCATCATTTATTTTGATATATTCAAAAGCTACGGTACCTAGTGGTTCAGGCATGCGGCTGCGGTCGTATGTTCGAGTCCCGTCTTGTACCAATGAGCTTTCGGAACTTATGTACGGAATGTTTACCGTTAGCTTTTCGGTGAAGGAAAACATCGTGAGGAAACCGGTCTAATCCCAGTAAGGTCTAGTTTTCCCTCTGGGTTGGAAGGTCAGATGGCAGTCGCTTTCGTAAAACTAGTGCCTATGCCAAATCTTGGAATTAGGTGTCAAAGCAGACCCTGGGCTCCTTTAGGGGCACAACCGGGAATAATAACGCTAGGAGGATGATGATTATATCATATATTAACTCTCATGGAGCATCCTTATCATCCCTAGTTAATAAAGATCTTAAATACTTAGAATTACACCCAGAACCGACTAGCCCCAGAACCGACCAAATAAAAATGGGAAAAGGCCGGAGAAAGTATAAGATATCTAACGCTTTCGAGTTTGCATACCGATGGCTAAAAATTTACCACAGAATCCATTACCTAAGTGGCTATTATAAAGAGAAAAAGTCGGTGAGATTGGAGTTTTGTATTGTTGGTATGTTTTGGGTAAACTCCGGAACCGCGAATATTCGATTTCTACAATTCTTTCACTTGCGTATAGAATGGACTTTCTGGATGGTTATAGGCTATTCTTTGCAATAAATATAAAAATAAATATTTTTGTACAATCTTACACAAATCGACCTAGTCCCAAACTAAGCGAAGCTTGTACAATGGGTACTAGACGACGATATACATACTTATATAGAGAAATAAATACCTAAATACATAGTAAACATCCATGACTCAGGAAAAAATACACGCAATGCACGGGTGAAGCGAAGCCACGCGGGCAACTAGTTTGATATAATGTTAAACAGTTAAGCTGCTAATTATAAGACTAGTATTTACACTAATGCTGAATTAGTATTCTGTCGTGCGTCCTAGGAGAAAATGTCAGGAACTGTCTAGGTAAGTTAATTACAACGCCAAATGCCTAATACACACGTCCCTTATATTACGGGGACTGTGGAATTCACTAACGAGTAGAATTAAATGAGTTAATAAATGCTCTCCTAAATATTACACTTAATTAAAAAAACAAATGGATTTTACTAGGTATCTTTAGTTAAAAATAATCCAACGTTTTGAGAAAAAAAACAGGCATTATGGCATTTTTACCTACATTTTAACACGAATTGTTTTGAGATCAAGAAGTACCTCACTTGCCTATTGGGCAAAATGAAATTACGTTGTAATTTTACCAGAACCAATCGTGTCAATGCTTTTCGTAGATTGCTCTTTCTTTTAAACCCCCGACGCAAAAAGAGGGGTATTATAAGTTTGATGGTGTCTGTGTGTCTATATGTGTCTGTCTGTCTGTCTGTCTGTCTGTCTGTCTGTGGCATCTTAACTTCTAAACGAATGGCCCAATTTGAATGCGGTTTTTTTATCCGAAAGCTGACGTGATCGAGATGGTTCTTAGCTAATAAGTTTGAACAAAATCGGTTTAGCTGTTTTTGAGATATTGAACTTTGAAATGAAGATATCGGGGGTTTTTCAAGTTGTTAATTATTAACTGACTTCAAAAGAAGGAGGTTCTCAATTCGTCGGAATCTTTATTTTTTTATGTCATATTCTTCTATTACTCGAAAACACCAATACCGATTTGGAAAACTCTTCTTTTGTTAAAAAGGGAATCTTTCCTATTTGGTCCCATGTTCATCAGGTCAAGATCTGATAATGAGATCCTGGAGAAATCGAGAGAACTCATCAAATATTATAGGCCCACATACAGTAATTTGCGCTTTTTCTGTATTTATTAACGTATTTTTTCTCGGAAAGCAGTTTATGTGGCTTGCGGAGTTTTGAGTTGAAGTCGGTATAAACTTTAGTTTTAAGGTGGTTTGATCCCCATACAAAATGTCTTTTGACATTCGCAGGCTAACGGCGTGATATTTTAATTTTAAGAAACTTTTGTCTTTCATAAATTGGCTTTCCATTTGCGCGAAATTTCCTCTTTTCTAGAACAAATTTGTATACACTAGAATAATTTGAGAAATTATTTTGTCACGTGATAGTTACTTTGGGAAAACGATTATGCTCAAACTATTCAAGTTTAAATTATAAGTTTGTTCTAGGAAATGGGGAATTTCACGCAAATGGAAAGCCAATTTATGAAAGATTGTTAAAAAAACTTCTTAAAATATCACGCCGTTAGCCTGCGAATGTCTAAAGACGTTTTGTATGGGGATCGAACCACCTTTAAGTAAATTATATTATGAACATGTAAACACATGGTAGTAACACTTATCTGTGACAGTGTGCACAAAAAATAGTGTTGCGAGGCTAACAAAATATTTCGCCATTCATCACAACTCCTTGACGAATTTTGCACAAAAACATCCTACATTTTCTATTTGTTCTCAAATAAAGTAACCGGGGCACGTCTCTTCCGGACGGTACACACGATTTGTTCTTTTTCAAATTTTTCAATAACCCGCCCGAATGAAACGGCGATACTGTCAACCGTATTGATTTCGGATGTTTGAACAATCCGTCAAGTTTGTTTGGTTCCGTGATGATTTCTTAGCCGGGCCGATTTTTGCCCGAGTAAGACAGAGCCGAGAGGAAGGGATAAGATTTTAGCAGTCTATGTTTGTACTCGTATTTACGCATGTTACACTGAACCGATTTTGAGGAATGAGGTTTCAATCGATTCGAATTTCTGCTCCGGGTGATAAATGTAAACTTTTGTATGAAAAGACGGGTTTTACGGTTAGTTTTCCGTATTCGGGATACAGTTCTTTAAACTTTTTTATTATTTTCTTGACGATTTTTAGTTTTTGACAGAATTGAATAAAAGTGAGTAGGTTGGAACAGCTCGTGATCTGTAGCTCTAGTATAAGTTTAATCGATACATATACGGTTCAATTTGTATGGCAAGGCATAGTTCCTAATTGTTACCATCAGAGGCGCTGATCGCGTTGCCATACAACGTAACGCAAACGCGTTCAATAACGTTTATGTATCGACACAACTTATAGTAATAGTCGACATCGAGAGATCGTGATAATACTATTACGTTGGCTGCAAAGACACGCACGGCCCGGCTTATGGTAATAGTGGTTACCGTAGCCTGTGGACACCTGGTACTCCAGGGAACTCACATGAGTGACACCTTTAACAACCTCCAAACCTTTTCTATATGGGAATCCTAGCTTATGCACGTGCTACTTGCTTCTTGTAAGTTCCAAATCTATAGTAAATACTGATATACAGATGTAGTAAATAATCCTTTCCCATCGTATTTTCTCGGAAATGTTCGTATTTGTCACGCTACATCAGTCAACCACAGTACTTTTTGTACCGTGACCGACTCAAATAGCAAGACACGTTCGTACGTTTCCGAGAAAAAACGATTGGAAACCATTATGCACTACATCTGTACATTATGTTTTATCAATAAATTACTATTATTACATTGATTACATCAGAAAAGATTGTCTTAAGTACCTATTACCTACATACAAAACCTAAACAGAAGGTATCCAGACTGCAAATTATCCCATGGTGTCTTGTAAGCGAAACCTGAGGGCCAAAGTCGAGAAGATGAGCGGCGAGGTAAGCAAGGCCGGAGGCCGATTTTCTCGTAGGATTGAAAGGCCGAGAGCGTCCCTTCAGAGCGCGCTCACTATGCGAGCTCCCACGGACACTCACTAAACCCGGATGTCTTGCAAGCGAAACCTGAGGACCGACCCAAAGTCGAAAATGTGCGCGGCCAGGTAAGCGAGTCCGAAGGCTGAGCTTTTCAAAACCATACGAGTACCTATAACTGCTATCTGTTTCTTAAATATATCCAATTAATCAATTTACAAACCATTGTTATTGTTAATGACATGGTAACTATTTCATTTATATTATTGACAACGGAGGTAAGCATTCACGTTAAGTTTTCGATAACACAACTGGAATTTGTCGGCGGAATGTTGGCAATATGTCAAACTTTGATACATGGGTAGTTCTTAATCCGAGTTGTCGACGCTTACGTATTGATGACGTTTAATAGGGCGTTCATGTGCATACTATAGCGCCACTGGTAAATAATTGTGATCAAGTATTTAAATATAACGATAGATATTTAAAAAAAATCGGCCATGTACGAGTCGGACTCGCGCACGAAGGGTTCCGTACCATTATCAATAAAAATATTTATTTTATTTTGTTTTTAGTTGTTGTTATAGCGGCAACAGAAATACATCATCTGTGAAAATTTCAACTGGAACTATCACGGTATGAGTGATATACAGCCTGGTGACAGACAGACGGATGGACGGACGGACGGACGGACAGTGGAGTCTTAGTAATAGGGTCCCGTTTTACTCTTTGAGTACGAAACCCTAAAAAGGAGGCCGCTATGCACTGTATTTTGTATTTAAGCATTTTTTGAATACATCATAATAGTTTTTCCGTTACTGGATTCGTCAATCTATGGGTACAAAGTTAAAACGGCCGGTTTTCTTTTGAGTTCATAGATCGACGAATCCAGCAACTTAAAAAATAGTTTGATGTATTCACAAGGTACTAAAATAAGAAATAGAGTGTATAGCCGCCTCCTTTTTTTAAATATCTATAGTTAAATTTAAATAATCACAATTGTTTACCAGTGGCGCTAGGGTGGACATGAACGCCATATTAACCGGTTTAGTCTGGTGGTGACCCTCTTATTAAGCTGACGCTCCTTGGTTCACATCCCGATGAGAGCAAGTATTTGCGTGATAAACTTGAATATTTGTTTCTGAGTCTAGGATCTTCAACTTTGTGACTCTGTGAGTTGTAGAACTCACGAGCAAGTCTTTTAAAAAAAAAACATTTTTTTTATATTTCGAAGAACTGAATCGACAATAATTTGTACTTTCAAAACAAAGTTTTAACCGACTTCAAATCAGTAGCCAAATTGCTTCTAGTTTGCCTATAAAATTTGAAGAGTTCCCTTGATTTCTCCAGGATCCCATCATCTGAACTGGATTTTGGTGACAACGGGACCAATCTAGAGGTATATGCTTTCAAACAAAGAAAAAAAATTCAAATCGGTTCATAAATGACCGAGATATCGCGTAACATACACAAATAAAAAAAAATACAAACGAATTGAGAACCTCCTTCTTTTTTGAAGTCGGTTAAAAAGATTCTATATTAATTATTGAACCTGCTCACGAAATTTCACGAGAATCCGTTGAAAAATGCAATCAGTAGATGAGACCAGACAGGACAGCCGAGCCGGTCATACGACATAATGTTGGCCCAAGCTGAAGCGGACAACTTCGTTCGCTTCAATAATACCTAATCGTGGTATACTTAGGTACTATCTCTTCTGTCTTAATATAATATAATAAGTTTAATAAGGCTTGTGTTATAGGCACGATACAATATACGATACAATATACTTTGATTCAGAGTGCAACTTTGATCAAATAGGTTTTTCTCCGAAATCATTGTTTTTACTTGTGGGTGAACTGTGGCATTGAATATTATTAGTTTTCTATCTTGCTGTTTACTCGATTATATCTTCTTAATTTCAAATAGTTCTGCTTTTACACTACATTCTAAATGATCAAATAAGCTCAAGTTTTTCCGAAAGTAACCACAGTAGTAGTAGGATTTGTTCGATTTGTGTGAGATTGTGCCATAATATTTATACATACATATTTGTACAGGACGAGATAATTCAGTATTCTTCTCAATGACGAGACAAAATGGTGTCAAAAAAATCACATTTAATTTTATTCACTCACCGTTTTAAAACGAAAATGAAAAAAGGAGTGACGTAAATGCTCCGAAATAGGGTTAACGCGGAACCTTAAATTTGGAAAGCCTCCGATAAAATAACAAAGTGGATGAAGTAAAAGAGTAAAAAGCTACGTCGGTGGAGGAAAAATTGTAAACGATAAAGGAGACAAAATGTAACGTCCACTCCGATTCTTTGTTGGGGAGGTTCATTTTCGCTGTGACCATCATTCCCAGTGAATTTAAAAGGGCATCACAATTACGGTAAAAGCGGGGAAGTAAGGCGAAAGTAATGACTCCACATTTGATTCTTAGTACGAAGTTAAAAATGTGTAGCATAAATATTCATTTGGGAAATTCAATGTTGAAATATATTTAAGAATGGCAATAACGTGGCAACGTGGGGCATCTTTTATTAGAAAATACTTTTAAGACTACATACCTACAGTCATTAAAAAAAAAAACCGTTATTTTGCGCCGCAACAGCGTTCAAATTTTGTCGTCGTTTTATCACGGTCTTAATATTTAGATAGATTTTATTTGTGAACGATAAGTTAAGAAAAATTTAAAAACGACTATTTAGTTTCATAACAATAAAATATTTCAGGTAATGAAATCAGTCATGACACAGAGCATGATGACATCTACACTTGTATCAAAACAGTTCCCTAACTAACGTCGAATATAGGTCGGCATGTTTAGAATCTATCCATCACAATTAATCTGACCGTTTGCGATAGCTGAACAGTGAATACCGGTGATAGTGGCATTCTATTATCAAATGTGTAACTCAAAAACCTCCCTAGAATCATGATGCCAATGCTACCTTTAAATATTCTAATTCGCATTTTTAACACAATATTTTATTACCCTTTTCCTACTTTCCGTTTCTTTTTAAAACGCCTTCATCTGCTGATCTGATAAACGGTTTACGGCGATCTTCAACCGTCTTAATGTACTTTATACCATAACAGTGTATATAAGTGCCAAGTTAAGTATGCCGTAAACCCAAGGTCCTGCGCCGCAGGAAGGCTTGGTCACCATCGCGAGCCGACCAGTCGTAAACGCCCTGTCCTGCGGTACCGTAAAACAAGGTCACAAGTACCTATGAAACCTATAGGTGCTTACTGCGTTCCTGTGTCAGATGACAGTGTAGCCATTTTGCTGACTTTATAAAAGATGTAACGTTTCCTGTCCGTGTATGTTAGCTTCATAACCCTTCCTTAGGTAACGATTCCGCCCATGTGGAGTGAAAGGATGCCATTTTTTTTTTATCTTTTCACTTCAAAACTTCAAAGTTCTTTCACTTTTATTTATTTTTACTGCCAGCCTTACGCCAGCACGGCACGAAGCCGCACTGGCAAAGTCGCCATGTAAAGGACGGCAAATAATCACAACGTTCGGGTTTGATCTGACAATATATTTCAGAGTGCAGGAGCTTATATAGGGTGTGAACAAAATGTGATTAACAAACAATACATAGGTATCTTACCCTAGTCTAAACATATTACCATGCTACACCTCAGCCTTTCCTACCATCAATGACAAAAAACTTGTTTACATTTACAGTTACACTCACTTCGATTTGATCTCCTTATGACTATGTTATTTTTATTTTATATTCCTAATTGAAGTAACTATCTAACTAACTATTTTTTAAAAGTAATATAAATTAGCCTCGGCCGGAATGGCAATTGCAGGCTTCGTATCAAAATTAAACGGACTCGCAAGCTCGTAGTAGGGCTGGCTACTTTCTCGGTCAACGCATAGGAATAACTATCCAACGAGGAAATGTGGCCAGCCTTATGGGCACCCTTCCCACAGGCATCGACCTCGGGGAGTATGTATATACTAGCTATTAGTTTTAAGTGTATAGGTTTAAGTTTTGTTTTTGTTGATTAATATCTTGCATAAAATTTCTTGGTAATAAAATCACCTTGTGTTAAGTATATTGTAAATATTGTTACCTACATACATAACATTACATTTTGACTCTCCTGTAAACACGTGTAGCTTGAGTATAAAGTGTTAATTGATGGAATAATTTTTTTTTTTTTTTGTCTCATCTTATGATATTGTCGTTAATCCGATTAGTTTAATCTCTAGCCGAATTTATACCATTCTAAATTCAGACCGAGTTGCGTTTGGTTTTTTTTCGTTTCTTTTTAAACAAAATTATCTCTTATATCTACTTAATATATTTCCTATTACAGTTGATTTTTTCACCGTCAATTATCCTCGTATTGTAGAAGGCTAGATATTGAAATCAGACATTCGATATACATATTTCATGTTCAGAGTCTGTTTGTCTGTAGGTAATACACTTTTAATTTTATTTTGTCTCCAAAATATAAATATTGCCTTCCCAATTTTTTTATTAATTAGATCAATGCCCAACTAATTGAATACCTTTTGGCTACACTCCCGCAAATATAATAGCTTTTGTCAGAACAAAAGGCTCCTTTCTTTAACGCACACGTCAAAAAGTCGACTCGCACATTTAATCAAATCCGAGGACCTCCCTGCACAAGCTCTGACAATTGACAGAAATCGCGACCTCATTTAGGTTTTATGTCCTTAATTTGCTTCAGTTACCCCAGAGCGGAGAAAAAAGAACATTGCCTGCTTTTGTCGCGTCTTCGGCCCACTGAATTTGAGAGAAATTTTCTTAAGGGTGCCACTGAGTCGTGTTTTTTTATGATGCCGCTAGTTACGCCTAGCACAAAGTATAAGCGGTATTTGAGAAATCTGTTGTTTGTCTCTCAAGGCGGCAAAGTTATATGAAGTGACATGAATAAAGGACTTTGATTTTGTAAAGTACACGTTTTTATAGTTTTAGTATTAAACCCGTATATTTAACCCATAACAAACATTCCATGTAAAAAATAGGCTAAGTCTCGAAACTCTTTCACAGTAAAAAGTGGGGAGATATTTCGTAGAGCCAAGTCAGGCATTCTTATTAATCTTTATTTGCTTGCTAAATAAAATTCTGCAAGTTGGGAATCACACAACTTTACTTCATTTACTAATTTTTGCAAAGGTACCTAAAACTATGTAAGTGTGATTACCAAGTCACAAAATTTTATTTAGCAAGCAAATAAAGATTAAAAAGAATGCCTGACTTGGCTCTAGGAAATATCTCACCACTTTTTACTGTTAAAGAGTTTCGAGACTTGGCCTATTTTGTACATGGAATGTTTTTTTATGGGATCTCATTTCTTTTTGTAGACTTTGTGGATATGTGAATGTTATTTTACCAACCGCAAATAACGTTTGCATAGTTTTGCAGGAAAGGACTACAAAAGTAACTTTGTAATCTCATGTATTTGTACAGGATTACAACCTTACTTATGCAGTTCATATATCTCTGAAACTTGACTGAAATTGCAATATTTTTAGGTTTTTTTATGAATAACTAGGCAAAATACTAATTACATTTGAAATTTGAAGCTTATGGATCTGCTAGAAGTACCTTAGAATTAGCGTGATCATTTTCAGTATATAAGTGAGTCAGTGACAAAACAAACGAACTTTGACGGCCAATAGTTCTTAAACTGAACGTTCAAATTGAATGTTATTAATATTATAATATATGTTAGCCATATTATGCCCTACATGTTCCTGAAAATTCAGGGTTCTAGCTTTAGCCAGTACATAATTACAGGATGTTGAAAATGGCCTGAATGGCTTCGAGAAAAGGATGGTACGGCCGTGCCTCTTTGTTTTGCTCGACTTGGCAGGGGCACTGCCGTGCCCCCAGATACTAGCTTCTGTCAAACTTTCACCCCCTTAGGGAATGATTTCCGGGATAAAAACTATCTATGTCATTCCGCGAGACTCAAACTATCTATACCAAACTTCATCGAAATCGGATCAGCGGTTTAAGCGTGACGAGGTAATAGACAGACAGACACACTGTCACATTTATAATATTAGTATGGATGCGGTATTTTGTAGTTTATCGAGAGCTTACTATTGTCGTCCAAATTTTTGATATGCTGTCAATATTTACATTTGCGCATTAGTTTCACTGCATTAGTTGTGATTCTGACCCGTAAGTCGATCACGTAACGCATTGTACGCGCGTCAGGTAGGTCTAAATGTCACTTTTTATATTGAAAATTGACAGTTAAATTGTACCGACGCCCGTTCGAAACGTTACGTGATTACCCCTTCGTACCGCCTCGCATTCGCGCATCCTTCGCCCATCGGATTTAAGTGTAGGAGCGTTATAAAGATTATTTGTTTAATAAAGAATCTGTACCGTAGTGGCTTTACACAAAACATGATTATGAATACCTATCAAGAGGATACCTATAGCTTCTTTAATGTTGGTAACCAGCATCTAAAGTTTAAAACTACTTTTTATACCTACTTGAGATTATTTTAGTTGGCCAAACTGCTTTAAAGTAGTCCATTGAAAAATCAACCCTACCGTCCAAAGTAAAATATTCTCATTCCAATAACAGTTTTCTAAAATATCGGCCACATGAAATAATCTCAACCATAATTATATCAAAAAATTCAAATTCAAATATTTATTCGTGACACACAATTTACACATACAAAAGAAATAATATAAGACACATTTTGTCACGAAATGGTCCCTGCTCAGCATGTTGCTAGCTTTGCAGCCAGCGCTGGTCTATAACGGACAAACTCCCGAAACGTGGCCATGATTCAATAAATGTTTCACACCGTAAGCACATCCCGGACTATCTAAAGTCCCTATTCCCCTGAGAACGCAACATATTATATCGATAAAATGATTCGCCGCACTCATTAACGCAAACCTCATCTATCATATTGAAGGTAATTCCAAGAATTTCATACTGTAACCACAAAACACTTAACTACGAACGCCTAATCCCAGTTCACTCCATTTCCGCGACCACATACTCCTATTTAATAAGACAAGATATTTATCCAAGCAACTAGTTGCTAAAACGATACAACGAGTGTAACCAGCAACCACTTCGGCTGGCGGTTACGGCGAAACAATTATTCCGCCGCGGTTGGCGCGGCGTTGCCTTGAGAGCTGCCAAATTGCGGGATTTCAACACTTTGTGCACTCGAGATGGAACGTAGTTTTGAGCGTTCGGGATGAAGTTCTTAGCAATTGAGTGGGTTATCTTATGTGGTATTCGTCGTGTGTGGTGTTACACAATGAAGTAATACAAGAGGCGGTAGGTAGCTGCAAAAGCTATAGAAATTATTGACCTGCAGGGTTAGTTTTTGAAAGGGACGTTAGCTTGGACAGTTTATAGAAATGTACCCGACCGCGCTTTGCTGTCAGTTTCGGCTGTTAGCAATGTCTTTCAAATACCGAATGAAATATTGCTGATTCTTTTACAGTTCGTACAAAATTGGCAACATAAAGCAAAAGATTTATGTAGATTTAGCTTGCAAGACAGACCAATAAAAGGTTCTTCCAGGGGAGCTAGTACAACTTGCTTCCAAGTCGCGTCGAGCGCGACACAGCGACTTCTGTCACATTTACAGTCTGCAAATTAGAAAAAAGAGGGTTTCCTATTTCGCGTCACGTCGCGGTGTCATTTGTGGTAGCCCCAGGGAACTATACTCCGAAAAAATACAAATCGTTAATGCTCATAAATTGAGCGATAACAGACTCTCCCTCTAGGGCATAAAAACTTCCACGTCGGTCTTATTAACCTAGCCTCACTATACTCAAAACGAAAAAGGCTTACGACGTCTGCCCTGGTTTATTTGATACGTCATTTCGTTTTCGTACGGCAACCTTGTCGCTACGTAGCCCTATGGGAATGGGTTGCAGAAGGCAGTTATATGCCTTAGAATAATAGCGTAACTTTATCAGAAATACGCGTCAGTTAAGTCTTTTTAGATTAGAAGGGCAGGGCAGTTGCCATTAGTGAACTGCTGAGGTATTGAGTTATTTAATTTGTCGTTAGCTGATAACGCGAATTATCCGGCTCTGGGGATCGGCTTGTGTTATCGGGAAGATTTTGGAACTTCTTGCGGATAGAGAATGGTTGTTATAATAATCGGGAACTGCAAATGGGGGACCAAAAGTTTTAAATAACTGTTATTGTAATGAGAACCTTTTAATGTAGATAGTAAAATCGCTTTTCGAATGAACTATTACTTACTTTTATTGATGTTGACATATCTTATGGTAATTTTCTATTAAAATCTAGATTTTGATAGAGCCTATTGATGTATTTTTAGGTACTTTAATTTTGTTTACTAGGTATATATACTTACGTATTTTATGTATGTGCATGTGTCATGTCTCTGTGCAACCTTGTTCTGTATGTACTTTAGTAAATTCAATTTCACAATAACAACATTTTACCTAACTTTGTTAACGAATAAATTGTATGTATCTACATAGAAAAAGCAAGCAAAAATATCGTAATATTTTACCAACAAAAAAACTTTGGATAAACAAAACATCCAGAACATTAACATGTTTACATGACATTATTCGAAAACCAGGGATCCAGCCGTGACATTACAGAGACGCCATAGGGAACTCGACTTGATTTATGTGCTCTCCGCGGAAAAGAGACATGTTTAGGCGTGTGTTCATGCCTTTAGGTATGTGTGTGATGATTTACGTTTATTTTCTTAACTGCAATTGACGTTAACAAGATTAACATGGATCTATTTGGCTAGGCGTATTGAATTAAAATCAGTATCTCGTGTCAAGCTGCATTGCTCGAATGGGTTCGAAGCCATGCACTGAGAAGCGTGCTAGGCTGTAGCGTGTAGGAATTTTCCACTTTGTAGCGGAAATCGCTCGTAGACACATGACTCGTATGTGAGTCCTGCTTATGAACAGACGGCGTGGTGGCGCAACACGCGGGCTGTCAGGCGACAGTGGGAAAGCCCACGCCTGCCCCCCTATTCTGTAACTTGTTTTAAGCTCACCTCAACGCTCACCCACAATTATACCTTGACACTGCGATGCGTAGTAATTAAGCGAAGGTAGAGGTCTAGTTTCGTAACGGGTGACTGTCGGGGTGAGCCGTATTAACGCGTAGCGAATAACAGCCCTGTATACTAGTTGTCGAGGAATGAAAACGTTAGCCGCTTTTCGGCCTAATTAGAATGACTTTAAGGTTTAATATTGACGAAAATTCATTCCGAAACTGTACGTAAACACTATCAAGAACCGTTTATTTATTTATTGAAACTTTAATGCACAAAGAAAAAGTACAAAAGGCGGACTACGTGATACAAACATACTTTTGTTTGTTTGCCTACCAACGCGCCGCTGCATGTCGCAGTCGCCGTTGTCTGTTTGTCCGCAGTTGGCTTCGCCTTTCTATTATTTATCTCTGCATGTCGATCACGTAACGCATTATACGAACGTCAGGTCTAAATGTCACTTTTTATATGGATAATTGACAGTTAAATTATACCGACGCGCGTTCGGAAAGTTACGTGATTACCCCTCTGCTAACTGATAGGTATACGATGTTTTAAAGTGTCTCAATCTAACCTAGAAATTTACTTGAGTATACATCAGTGTTCAATTCAATTGGAAAGCTCACATATAAACTTAAAATTTATTCCCGATACAGCGGATAAATTCCGCAAAGAACAAAACGTCTGCCATAATTCACTTCCATCCTTCCATTCCCGCGCTTATACTGTAACTTAGTCATAAAATGTATGGTCCAACTTGAAGGCTCACGACCGAGCGCCGAACGAGGCCCGCTATACAAAAATAAGACGCGTTCAGGAGACGGGGGCGTTTGTTCGCATTCGTTATGCGGCGTGGCTTGGCGTGAGTTTGTATCCAAAACAAAACCTAATAATGTTACTTTCGGAAGTGTTTTCAACGTTTTTCGATACGAAACAGGGAGTAATACAGACTTTTGCACCGTAGAGATTCAGCGATTAGCATTTTAATTGGTATCGTCGCAATCAGTCAATATCAACACACAAAGTGTGGGTTTCCTAGCTCTGGACGCAGGTTCGTGATCGTGATAAGCATATTGTGTTTATTTTTTTGTCCTATAAACTTTTTTTTTTAATATACTTCCCACTACTGGGCCCAAGAGCGTTTTCGTGGAGGAGAGTCTCGCAGGCCCAGTTTTAGTTTCAGGTCAGATTGAAAACCTTACAAGGCGAGGCAATTCAAAAAACGTTTGTTTCAAAGTACACTCAAGAGCAAAAGTTTCGGGTCGGTGAAATACCGTCATATTTCTTAAAATAGTGCAAGGTTGTACAGTTTTTAAATCCTGTCATGATCTTTAATAAATTTTACATCTAAACTACGTCACCATGTTTAAATCAGACTCGTAAAAACTCATAATAAAAAACAACCTTAACGGAGAGAGATATCGCACAAATCGTCATTTTTTGATGTTGATATTTTTATGATAGGATCCCGGAAGTTGCTAATACATTTAGGTATTACGAAGAATGGTATTTTATGTAAATAAGACGAGTGTAAAATGTTTAAAAATACCTATTGCGGTTATTTAATTTAGGGTGACCCGAAACGTTTGCTCTTGAGTGTATATAAACTGTGCAAACTAAACAACAAACTTTTATTAAACAACCATCATTTAAATAGCGATATAATTTTCGAACGGCCCATAAAAGGTTAACATTTCCTATGTCTTCACTTCCGTTCCAGACCATAGCCATTTCATACCTTTTATCTAGTAAAAAGTCGTATCGCCAATGATAAATGGTGGTTTTACGACCTTACACGAAAGTACGCCAGTGTAGGAAGCAATTTTTCACAATTATTGACGCGCTGTGAACGTGAAATATTCGGGACATTAGGGCTGCGACATTGTTAGCTAATACTTTCGAATGGACTCGTTAATTTAATGATGAATGTTGAGAGCAACAAAGGGCTAACGGGAATTTTAACGGCATATTTTTAATTTTGATGATTTTGACGGCCCTTTCGAGTTGACGTGCGTTGTGATCAAGTAAAACACGTGGGAATGAACACAAGCTACAAAGTATTTGAAAATAATACAGTAGAGTCCATGTCCAACTTTATTGTCACCTCAGTTCGCTTAGTTTGTTTACTTAAGATTTTATTGTTACCCAACTCGCTAGATGTCGCTGTTCCGTGTATGAGTAATCGTGAATCACGCTGTTAAGATTTTTCCTGGAATGATGCTGGAATGACCCCAGCTTGGTAATCATTTGAGTTTTTACATTAGCTGAATTTGATTCGAAGATTGAAAAAAAAAAAAAAAAAAAAAAGAGCCAATCCCAAATAAAAATGGGAATGGGCCGGAGAAAGAAGTAGGAGTACATTAGCTGAATAAATCGTTTTGGTGTGTACCATTTACAATCAGTGTACCATTTTGGGACCCAGTTTCCCAGTCCATATATGACGATTTTTAAAACCTTCGCTCTCATAGAGTAGTAATGCGCCAAGCAACATTGCCCCTGACTTAGACAATAAATGGTAAAAAAATAAATCAAACCAACATTATTAATTTCAGGTACAGTCGCCAGCAATAATATACGACTGCATTTCCGAACATTGGACGTGTCAGAAATTTTACTTGTTTTTCATGGCAGAACTTAATGCGGAGATCTGTACTACGGATGGTGATGATGACATTGTAGTAATCCTATACGAAATAAATATTTCTATTTCTATAAGAATCCCAATGCACAACATCTTAGTATGGGATAGTGAAAATTGTATATAGACTGTCTGTAGATGTGCAACGTAATAGTTTGGCTGTTTGTTGTTATATCCGGCTTCTATAATATTGTGATGCTGATAGAATAAGTTGTGGTTTAGTGGTAGTAATGCAGCAAATACGTAAATGCAACAAAATAATGTGTGCAGTACAATAACTTAGTATTTATTTATTCAATCTTAATTGCACAAAAGAACATCTTTTAAAAGTCAAACTTAATGCTATAAAGCATGCTCTACCAGTCAACACACTAGTAGTCAGTTTATGAAATTATTAAAAAAATAACAATGACATCCCAATTCCATTCCCTATTTTAATCATCCGTAACTTGAAGCTCACAAAATAGAAAATGTAATATATATATTAACACGCCGATGCGATATGTGAAACTTTAAACAATGTACATAAATCTATTAAACTACGTTAGTAATATTGTAGTGTAAATAAGAAATTTAACTGCCAACTTTGTTTAGGACCGTTTGCGTGCCGTGTTTGGGTTGCTCCGACGAGATTTAGGAATGACTTAAGTCTACGAAAACGTTGTGGCACTTACGACTTTTATCTCTCGAGGCAGTTGACGGGTACAATTGTCTAAGGTTATAATTATATTGGGGAAACGTGCGTGTATCACGTTTTAAGCACCGACCACATCGATGCTCAAATACGCTGACGGTTTGTAAACGCAGTGACGTGACTTGGAGATGCAAACCGGTTTTAACCGAAATCGAAGTAACCGGTTATATTAACCGATTATTTCGACAATATTTCGTGACCTGGTTTGAGACTTTTGAAAAACAGGCTGAATTATCAAAATAAAATCAGTTTCCTACATTATTTCTGTAATTTTGACAAACAGGTAAGTACAGTTTTAGTGGTGAATTATTGGATAAGGCTAAAACAGTGCGTTTCATGCTCGTTACTTGTGGTTTAAAGCTAGAGATGTTTGTATAGTGAAACTCGAACTAGCTGCTTTCATTTATAAGAGAGCGTGTATTTGGGTTGCCATATTTTAGTCTACTAGTTATTTTCTAGTGTTTAACCGATAATATCCTTGTGAGGAATTAAAAGGGTTTTTTTTTTATCCTTGTTTTAAACATTAAATAACCTAACCAGTTTTAACCAGTTTTCGGAAAATTTTCCACCATAGCCGGTTATGAAATATGACCGGCTTTTGGATTCCCAAGATGTGACTTAAGGCGACTGTAGCCCCCAATATTCTATTTCACCTGGCCCCGTAGCATGGATGGCGTTATCACGCGATAAGTGATAGGATAAGCGCGTCGTCTCGTTCTATCGAACGGTGTCAGCCAGGGACGGATGCTCTATCCTGTCAATTGTCGCGTGATAAGGCCATCCATGCGACGGGGCCTGTTCGCTATTGTTAGATCGATATGCTGTGCTCGTCGTCCGCGCCCTGATAAACTTGCGAAATCTGGATGAAAATTCATATTATTATCGTATAAACATAAACTAACTTTTAATATCATTATTCTTTTATATCAATAGTTTTTTTAAACAGTAGTTCAGGTTTAGAAATAGTAGCTCAAGTTGAAAACAGTATCATGTCTAGAAAAAATATGTATTCAATAGCTAAAAGGCGATATCTTCCCGACAATCTCAGAATAATAGCGATAATCAATAAACAAGTATATAAGCAGGTGATGCGAAAACGGAACACTAATATTTATGGTGAAAAGAGAGCTATAAATAAAAAATATACTTTGACGGACTTAGACGCAATCTCGCGCGGCCATTTTCCTTGTAAATACGACAAAATGGCTAAATAAATCTAAAATATTGTGCCTTCGTCCCATTAACTGAGTTGGGTATGACAAACAATAGCCATAACGCCATCATGATGTGTTATTTTCGTGTATATCTTGAGTGAAAGGCTACTTCGAAGCCGGAATGTGTTTTCATTCCTTGTGTTGTTACCACAGCGGTGGCAAACTTGCACACAGCGACACAACCTGCCTGATGGTAAAAAAAAATGTACATTCTCTTTAAAGGCTTAGCTAGCTTAAACCACAGTGCGGTTTGGTAAACAGGTACCGTAGCCTATGGAGTATATGCAACGCACTAGTAACACCGTTAGTGTGAGGATACGTTGTGTCGACAGGTAGGAGAACTGCCCTTTAGATATGAGGTGTTGTGTTACTGAAGGTGATTAGGGTCGCCAGAGACGTTGCTTGCTCCCGAGGTTGCGCTATGTTGAGGGTGAGGGCCCTGGGTTTTTCTATTAGCCATGGACATTATTTAAAACAAGCCTTTGATTATTCCATATAAATACAGTTTCATTTGGTACATTTTTTTCTTGCATATGACTTGTAGTATGAACCCGTCTGCGGGTAAAGGCCTCCTCCAAAGTCGCCTATTCATCTTTTTGTTGCGGTTTTATAGCCCAGGTTGTTCCTACTATCGATCGCTTCGATCCCATCTTTCCACCTGCCCTTTGGCCTGATGGTCCTGATTCTTTTCCCCTCCTATCTTCTTAAGTTGGGCCCCGAAGGGAGCAGGTCTTGACCACATTACGACTCCTCAAATCAATAAAGGCTCAACAACACATTTGTTACTCCTCTAGAGTCACAAGCGTCCATAAACTACGGTGTCAGCTTACCATCAAGCAGGCCGTATGCTTTTTTGCCACCCAGGACGCAGGTATATATATATATATATATATAAAAGAAACTATCGTAACATTTGTAAGAATTTAAAATTCTTTGTAATCTCTATAATAACGAATATAACGATATTCCAGTTTTATCCAGGACCTTTCGACGTCTTCAATTCGAAACGCGCTACCCAAACTTTCCATTATATAACGCACAATAAGTGTTCAAAAACCAATAAGACCAAAATCCGCGGCAGCTCGTGTAAACAGCCCGAGTTGAATGAAACTTCAAGACTTATGAATTATTTTACTTCGCCCCGACTTGCGAAGTTAGCACACGATTGACACAGTGAAGTTATCAGTACTTTGACTTGATAGAAACGCTCGATACAACTGCTTACCTGATTTAGGGTGAATATCCAACTGTTGCAGCTATCTGTCAATGCCACTGCAGTCAAGCAGTAATTGGCATGGCATTTTCCTGTAATTGTAGTTTCAGGGTTCGACAGCAGCAATTGTTCGTTACAGCCCAAACTCTCTAACTCCGGTTTTTAGACCAGGTTCAAATCCCGGGCGCGTATGAGGCTAATTTTTAACTCTTTGAATGCAGTTTTTTTCTAAAACCGGCCTCGTGTACTCGTAAGATCTTTTCCATACTTCTCTTGTAGTGTCTAGTTTTTCCTCATTGCCCCTTTACCAATAACTATGTAAATATACCTTGCGTTCTCACTAACTACTTACCTTTGTACATTCAAATTTTTGTTTTTTTTTTTCAAAATGCTTTGATACGTGTATTTGTGTATAGGGTTAAGCTAGCCTGATCAGTTAGAATAAGTCCGTATATTTTATGTTTTAACCTTGCTTTAACGACGCATTGACAAAGATACTAGTATAAAGGTTATTCGGTAATTTAACGTTTTCCTGTTAAGTGGTTATTGGGGAGGTTAATTGCAACATGTTGGACTCCTTAATGTAACATATAACTTTTTGAGAAATTTCATTTGTAATGCGTTAGTTATTTCTGTGCCTGGATTTCTTAAGTACACCATTTAATGAATAAAAAATGCTAACACCCTTTACTTTGTTGAGTAAGGATATTAAAACTGGTCCCGACAATAGTTTAATCCTTTGCAAAAATGGCAGAGTAAAAAATATTAATTAGAAATACACATTAAGATAAACCGGAGCCAACCATAAATCTGTCCCAGCTTACTGAAGCGATTCAACGAAATGCTGCGATGACTTATAACAGGAAACATAGCACTTATCTACATACATATATATCCCATATTTTTACGCATACAACTCCCTTTTGTAACGGACCAGAACCCGCTGATCCCTCCAGCATCGTATTAGCTGGCTTATTTAAGTTGAATGGTACGTTGAATCATCCAAGAGGGGAGATCAAGTTGCTCTGGTTATTTTTTGAGCAACAACCAGTGACTGAGGTCTCAGTAAAAACGATGTTTAACGAAGCTTCTCGTGGTGTTTAAGGCCTCGAGAGGTCAAAGTAGAGTGGTTATGTTCGTTCTAGTGTAAGCATGAGATGTATTGGATATCTCATCACAGTTGAGGTCAATGTGCGAGATTACTTGAATACATTTGCCTCGAATGTATTGGTTTTGTTTTCTGCAGCTGTATCAGTAAATATGGCGGTTGCAGCCGTTAAGGTTGGATAGCTCATATCGAGAATTTGTTATATATAATACATTAGGGATTTAGAAAAAGGTTCCATAGACAATGACATACAAATGTTACTGAAGTGTTTGTATACATAGTTTTATTTGAAATAATAATCATTTTGTGTGGTTAGGTAAATTTAAATAGTATGTAATGATTTAAGGTATGTACTACTTGTAATAATTGTAAATAGGCCCTAGTACATATTCTAAAAAAATACTTAAAAGCTAGCGAAATCAATCAATAAGATGATGAAAACACTACGGAACCCCGCGATATCAAGTAGCCCGCCACAAAAAATGCCGAACCTAGACTTAACCCAATTCCTCTTTTAGTACTGTAAACTGAGCATTGATATATATATTTTAAACAACACAGTTACTTACTACCTGCAACAAAATTTAGTCCTCTAAATTGAAAAAATAAAAGTGAGTAGGTAATAGGTGCAAAAGACCTTTTTGATGTAGTCATACTATACCTAGTTGTATGCATAGTTCACTCAATGTAAACTTTAGCCTATTTCACCAATACATTAACATGGTAACCATGATACGTAAGTAAATCATTAAGCTAAATAAACTTCATAAAAGTGGGTTGGCATTACATCATTCGAAAATGAGCTCTATGAATTTAGCAGCAGTGTTTACTAAAGTAAACACTGCTGCTCTCTCTCTCTCAAAAACTCTGGCTGTGTAAAATCCTGGAGTTCGCCATGTAGGGCCTCATTTACGAGCGGAAGCGTTTTTTATCCTACAAATTACAAAAAAGTTAAAAAGCTAAGATGAAAACGGTATTTATTAGGCTACCACACAAAAAAAAAAATTGCGAAGATTGAAACCTAATTTATAAGGCTATGCAAAAAAAAATTTGCTAATCTTTTTATTTTAGATTAATTCCACTAAAAAAATGCTTTTACTTACGCCATTACAAGAAGCGTAAACGTATTGGCTTTGTCGTAACAAATCAGGGAGTAAACATGTTATCATAACACAGAGAATTAAAGAATCCGATAGATTTATCAACACTTCACTACAAACAAGGTACTATACTCAAAGATACCATCTTTTAGATAGAGCAAGACAGCATATTGAGTTTAAGAGTGCGTTTTATTTTTTACGTCATACCTGGCCATAAAGTAGGAATTATCGCACGCTATGCGTGCGGAAAACCCCACTTCCTGGCCAGATAGAGACGTAAAATGTTGTACGGGCGGTAATAAAAAAAGCCTCAGAGCGCATATTTATCGCTCGGGCGTCAAATACCTGCGATCTGAGACATTCTTTGTTTAACCGCCCTAGGTAAGTAATGTACTATTATTACACTAGTCTTATCAAAGTTGGTCTCCAAAGGCGACCTCTACTAAATCTCCTAACGTAATGCATGACAAAGCCGCTGTGTGTGTATGTGTGTGTATCTGTGTGTGTGTGTGTGTGTCTGTCTGTGGCATCGTAGTTCTTAAACGAATGGACCGATTTCAATGCAGTTTTTCAACCCGAAAGCTGATGTGATCGAGATGGTTCTTAGCTACATTTCAACAAGATCGGTTCAGCCGTTTTTGAGTTATTGAACTTTTCAAATGAAAATGTCGGGGGTTTTCAACTTTTCTATGTTGCAGTTGTATAATTTCGTGGCACAAGGCATACGCCAAAGTTACACTAAAACCTAAGTTCGTGTTCCAGCATACGCTAGACTATTGTAAGGTAGGCTACAAAGCAATTTATTCACACCTCATCTTCAATAGCACCGGCCAAGTCTGTTAAGTTTTCTTAATAATTCAGCCTAAATAAGGGGGTAAATTGGAGCTTCGTATTTTCTTATGACTTGCACCACACCCCCAAGCTGACTGGCTGCGGTTTTATAAAATATTAACACTATTTTACTAGTGGACGTGAAATTAGGTGGATTGTCCACACGCCACGCTAAAATTATTGCACCTGTCTACTATGCGGTAACATATAGCTGACATTAAATATGCATCCTATTTACATTAATGAACGTCTCATTATCTTGTGTTTTGTAGGTGACCTATTTATACTTATTATATCTTTCTTGTTTCTGTTTTGGATTGGATAAAAACTTCAAAACTTCATGTATAGTGTAATTAAAATTTGTCTTTTTAATATTTTACAGGTCACCAACAATAAGCAAGCAATAACTGACGATCAGGATTTTTATTGGATTTTACTTTCAATACTAAATCAGTTATGATAAATTTGTTGCAAGAAAAAATATTTTTATCGATTTGGATCTCAGATTACTTTAAGAGACTTTATAAGTTTAAAAAAAACAACAATCAACGATAAACGTAATTTTGGAATACCTGATAAATACAAACAGTAATTTTTATTTGAATATGCAGGCAGGATATTTTATAAAAATAAAATATACTTAATAATGTTAAAGTGAATGAAACTCTTGTATGCAAGAATCGTAGCAAGTGAAAACTGCAACTTCCTACTCCTTCGAGAAACAAATGTGATGATAATATATTTCAAAAGTACTCTTAAAGCCAACTGTTCTACATGCTCCCCAATTACGCTCCGATCTCACGCTTCCTATACGCACCACCCCCACTCGAAGTTGTGGCCATGCTCTCATAGTTCACTATCATACGTCTTCAGTCCTCTTACATAGAAGTATACGTCACATATCTGGGGGCACGGTAGTGCCCCCGCCAAGTCGAGCAAAACAAAGAGGCACGGCCGTACAATCCTTTTCTCGAAGACATTCAGGCCATTTTCAACATCCTGTAATTTTGTGCTGACTAAAGCTAGAACCCTGAATTTTCAGTAACATGTATAGCATAATATGGCTAACATATAACATCAATAACATTCTATTTGAACTTTAAGTTTAAAAACTATTGTCCGTCAAAGTTCGTTAGTTTTGTCACTGACTCACTTATATACTATGATCATTATCATCACGCTAATTCTAAGGTACTTCTAGCAGACCCACAAGCTCCAAATTTCAATTGTAATAAGTTTTAAGCCTAATAATTCATAAAAACCCAAAAATATTGCAATTTCAGTAATGTTTCAGAGATATACAAACTACATAAGTAAGTTTGTAATCCTATATAAAAAACATGCGATTACAAAGTTACTTTTGCAGTTCCTTCCTGCAAAATTATACAAACGTTATTTGCGGTTGGTAAAATAACATTCCCATACAAAGTCTATAAAAAGAAATCAGGCATTCTTATTACCTAATCTTTATTTGCTTGCTAAATAAAATTGTGTGACTTGGCAATCACACTTACAGAGTTTTAGGTACTTATGCAAAAATTAGTAAATGCAGTAAAGTTGTGTGACCCAACTTGCAGAATTTTATTTAGCAAGCAAATAAATATTAATCAGAATGCCTGACTTGGCTCTACGAAATATCGCACCACTTTTTACTGTGAAAGAGTTTCGAAACTTGGCCTATTTTTTACATGGAATGTTTTTTATAGGATCTTAACTACTAGTTTGAGTAACTCACGTCACTCTGTATCTGCGGCATTACGGTACAATGAAAGTAGTACACAACGCCATCTGCCGCCTCAAAGAGACGCCTGACAATGATAACGAGCCGCGCAAACTTCAAAGAGAGATAAACGTGGATTTCCGCAAGTTAATGTACTGTGATGTCTGTATTATTTTTGTATACATAAGAGCACTTTGTTATAGGTATATTATTATCATTTCTTTGTAGAAAGGTTGAAACACTATGATATTTTCGGTAAGAAAAATAAAATAACGTTGTTCATTTCATAAAAAGTTAAAATCACATTTCATACGTTTAGGTTCACAACACTTTACGCGTAGTTTTTCTCTGTACTGTTACTGGTTGCAATAATGGTGGTCATTATGTATGG
This sequence comes from Epinotia brunnichana, assembly GCA_963854355.1. Taxonomy (NCBI): domain Eukaryota; kingdom Metazoa; phylum Arthropoda; class Insecta; order Lepidoptera; family Tortricidae; genus Epinotia; species Epinotia brunnichana. The sequence continues at coordinate 25,030,235 of OY977951.1, read as the reverse complement.
TTTCCGAACACATCATAGGAGGAACTCACACACTTCACAACGTAAGAGCAGTTACAAAAGAAAACACAAATATGATGATGATGATGACATTTCTATCGATATCTTGATTTTATATATCGAATATTTACATATACCACATTACTTATGTTGATTATAGTTGGTAGTTACATATGTATATGGTAATCACACGCCATACTCGCCTGATTTCACTCATTAATCATTTATTATTGATATTGCAAACGAGCAAACGCGGTGGAAATTTAAAACCTTATTATCGGACTCGGACATCAAAGTGAGTATCCAACGTAGTTGTGTGAGGTAAGAGAGCGGTATGCGAGGAAACAATCCACCAAATATGAAGAGATGTGTGAGAGTCATTAATTTTCCATCGCACACCGATCCGCTGCCTCGCACAACTCTGGTGGTTTTGGCAGGCGCGGCTCACTCGCGATTTGTGTTTATCGCTACAAGTACTTGCCGGTCGCCCCTTCGGAGGGCCCTATTCAGTGGCTGCCACGTGTTGGTACAGGACGCTCGCACAAGTCGCAGCGCGTTGCATGCGATAGAACGGGATGGCCACATTTAGGCACGTTTGGCGTACCTAAACAGGGAATTTGTTAACAGAGAACCTTCTGTACGTAGTACTATTACTAATTCTGTGGTTTTGGGAAAAATGGCGATGTCACCAGGCCCCTATTTCACTTAATAGGTACCCACCAATGTACGTGGAATTGTCAATGTCAGGTGACAATTTGTCAAAATGGCCCAGATGTTTTGTGACCACAACATACTTTTTCGAGTTTGCCGAATTGCATCAAAGTAGTCCAATCCAAAAGCAACTCTACCGTCATAGGTAGAAGATTCCTATTCCATTGACAGTTTTATAAAATGTCAGCCACAATAATCTTACATGTTTTATTATGGAATATGTGACTTATGGTCGCCGGCTGATAATATGGCAAATTTAAAGCATGAACATGATTTTTATTAGGATTCCGTACTCAAAGAGTAAAATGGGACCCTATTACTAAGACTCCGCTGTCCGTCCGTCCGTCCGTCCGTCAGTCCGTCCGTCCGTCTGTCACCAGGCTGTATCTCACTGATACCGTGATAGTTCCGGCTGAAATTTTCACAGCTGATGCATTTCTGTTGCCGCTATAACAACAAATACTAAAAATACAGAATAAAATATTATTTACTCGCACTTATGGCCGGTTTTTTTTTATACAGCTGATCGGATTTATATATTTTTTTTATGCAACGACGTAGGCGAACAAGGTATATCCTTTATCCGCAGGGAAATCATTAAATTATACACTGTTATATACAGTGAAGGAATACTGTGAATAAAGGATGACTCACGCTAGAACGGGCCAAGTCCGGCCGGGGCCGTTTTCTAAGAAAAACATCGGCGATTTCGGCCGGGCTTGCGTATTGCTCGGCCGCGCAAAAACGCCGTCGTTTTTCTTGGAAAACGGCCTTTGCGTGAGTCATCCTTAATGTGCCTACTCAACTATGTGAATATGAAGCTACTTAGGCAGCGTATGGAACTAGATACTAAGTGCGACGAGCTAGCGGCCACACCTGCACTCCATTAGAATTAAGTCGGAGGAGTGTTGTAAGCAACGAGTGTAGGTGCACATTCATTGCAAAAATCGGCTACACTAGTCAACAGAAAGCATATCCGCGACAGTCTCGCTACAGCTGTCGGTTTAGTTAAATAGAAACATAACAGCCACTTCTAACAAAACCGATGTTAGACGGCTAAGAAAACACAAATATGACAATAAAAATGCAATTAAATTAAAACGTGAAAGGGACTTGATACATGAAAACACACACACACACACACACACGGAGACACGAACACATTAAAAGTAGATATATATAGCACATACTATTACTATAAACTAACATAGTATACTAATAATAATATACTAATACTTACTAACAAATAAAATAAAATAAATATTTGCGGACAATCTTACACATATCGACCACACTACGAATATACTTATACTAATATACTAATTACTAGTATTTACTAATAACTAATACTAATATACTTATTACTATTACTAATTACTATATTACTATTACTATATTACTTGTATAATATTATAAATGCGAAAGTGTGTCTATCTGTCTGTTACCTCTTCACGCTTAAACCGCTGAACCGATTTAGATGAAATTTGGTATCTAAAGATAGTTAAGTCCCAGGAAAGGACAAAGGATAATTTCTATTCCGAAAATCATCACCTAAGGGAGTTAAATAGGGGTTGAAAGTTTGTATGGAGTTACGATATAAACGAGTTTCACGCGGACAGAGTCGCGGGCAGGAGCTAGTACAGTAAATAAATATGGCTCTTATCTTAACAACGAAAGGTTCCCTAAGGGTTAACGAAAAACAAGGGCTAAGAAAAATTTATACAGATGTAGTGCCTAATTGTTTTCCATCGTATTTTTTCGGAAACGTTCGTACTTGTCATGCTACTTCGGTCAACCCAGTACTTTTTGTACAGAGACTGACTATAATAGCAAGACACGTTTCCGTGAAAATACGATTGCAAATAATTATGCACTACGTCTGTAGTATAGTAAAATTGCGTGTGTAGTGGAGGTCGTTGTTGTTCTACGTACGTAGGAAAAACCCTAGAAAAGTGACCTCCGGGTGGTGCTAAAAGAACAACAAACTCGGCAGCTGCACTGTTCCTTCTGAACCTCGCAGCGCACACTGGAACTCTATCAGCGACATCGATACGGATACATATATGTACCAGTATGTAACCGCCATACGATAAATAAATAAATGTATAGTAAAATAATAGGTACAGTCAGCATCAGGTACATTATAGTAACCAACCACCTAAAAACAATTAACTTTATTCTAAAACTTTATTCTAAAAATTCTAAAACTATTTTAACGGCCTCCGTAGCCCAGTGGGTAGTGACTCTGCCTACGAAGCTGGAGGTCCCGGGTTCGAATCCCGGTCAGGGCATTTATTTGTGTGTTTATCACGAATATTTATTCCTGAGTTATGGATGTTATATATGTATATAAGTATCTATATGTATTTATCTATTATATATATCATCGCCTAGTACCCACAACACAAGCCTTACTGAGCTTACCGTGGGCCTAGGTTGATTTGTGTAAGATTGTCCCATAATATTAAAAAAAAAAATTAAAAAAAAACGTTATTCAAAACTACATAGGTTCAGCAAAGTTAATCGAACTGAGTTTTTGAAACGATATTATGCGTTTGTTTCTTATAATAATATGGTTTCAAAAAAATACAAATATTAATCTTGAGGCTTTTCTGCAGGGAGATCAGTGAGTCGAAACTTGATTAAGCAATTTTCGCTCGATAGAACAAAATCACGAACATAGGTCTAAAATACTATTAAAACATTCGTAACAAATTATGCATAAAAGCTAAACATATTAAAATTGGTTCTAAAAATCGGCAATATCATTGTTGAACGTAGACTTATAGATGTGGACACTCGCTGAGCTCCATACGCGCCATACCAGAAGAACTACCCAACCAGGGTTACCAGGAGTGTGAAATAAGAACGCTTATTTACATTGAGACTTGTAGAGTGGTGTAAGGCCGCACTTATGACCGCGCGCCTCCGCTGACTGAGATGGAATGAATTAGGGGCGGGAAGAGCCTCTATTTATATGATTTTCCGTCCCACTCTTAGCGGGGTCGTTACCAAGTTTGTGTGTGTAGTGTTATTTATTTATCAAAAAACTTATCTAATACAAAAGACTTATTCTATATATTGTAATGGATAAAACAAAACATACTACTCATTAAAATAATTATAAACATAAACTTGTGGCGAAAATTGGGTAAACCTTTATTTACATTTGATTAACTTAAATAACGTTCTATAGGCGAATAAAATAGTTATATACATTTCTTACAGCTATATGCGACAGTCTCCCCCACGTGCGTCAGCGCCATCTCCTTTTGTGGAGCATATGAGGATAAGGCGGGAAGCTGGGCGGCGAACTATTCCGGCGCGTGTCTGTACATCGGTTACTCTATTATGGCCATCAGGGCCGGGATAGAGTCGTGCAATAATGCCTCTAGGCCAAGTACCACGCGGCATAGTGTTGTCTGCGATTATAACTACGTCGCCTTGTTGTAAGTTTTTTGCTGTAGCGTGGGCGCTGGATCTGGGTAGCAGGTTCGGTCGGTATTCTTTTAGCCATCGGGACCAGAAATGATCCGCCAGCGCTTGGACGGTTTTCCAGGAGCTCAGACTAAGTTTGCTGTCGGCGAACGAGCCCAAGGGTGACATAGCATTAGAGCGGCCGAGTAGGAAATGGTTGGGCGTTATCGCTTCCGCTTCTAGGTCAGGGTTCACAGGCGTCAGCGGGCGGGAGTTTACGACGTGTTCGGCCTCGAGCAGTAGAGTGTGTAGGACTTCTTCGTGAGGTGCTTTGTCTTTCAGAGTGACCTTGAGTGCTGTCTTCACGCTGCCCACTAGGCGTTTCCAGGCGCCGCCTGCGGACGGGTTACCTGGCGGTATTTTCTTCCATGTAATGCATTTGTCGGATGCGAACTGTTTCATAGAATCGGGCAGTGAATTTATCGCTTCGGATAGTTCTCTTTCGGCACCGTAAAAGTTCGTAGCGTTGTCCGAATAAATTACGGTAGGTACGCCGCGCCGAGCCATCATTCTACGTAGTGAAAGTATCATGGAGGACGCCGATAGAGAGGCGGCGAGCTCTAGATGTACGGCTCGGGTAGTGAGGCACGTATATAGCACGCCCCATCGTTTTTCGTGTCTGCGGCCGATGGTTATATTTATCGGGCCGAACAGATCAACAGCTGTCGCGGTAAAGGGGGGTTGGTTCGCTAGGAGCCTCTCTGCTGGTAAGTCGCCTACGGGGGCCTTGAGGGTGGCTCCTTTATAGGTCCGACACCATTGGCACTTATTAGTTATGTAGCGAATGCTACCGCGCAGTCCGACGATAAAATAGCGTTGTTTGAGTTCGTTAATCACGGTTGCGTGGTTGCCGTGATTGAATTTTTCGTGAAAGTGATGAATCAGCATCTTAGTGAATTCTTCTTTAGCGTGCAGGACCGGTATATGTTCTTTGTCGCGGTCTGTTCGCGTATCTAGCACGACGACTCCACCCTTGGCTAGTTTCACTGCGATCTTGTGTAAAGGTGATTTTTTCGGTAATGGTCGTCCGGCCTCCAGGTGCTTGATTTCTTCGGGGTATGATACATTTTGGCTTCTTCGTATAAGCAAAATGATTGCCAGCTTAATGTGCTCGTTGTTCATCTCTTTATCGTGATTTATACATAGCGATTTGGCTTTCCATACCTCGGCGGCGACCATGACTCGAGCGGTGGCGCGGATTAAGCGTTCGTATTTAGAAAATCGGTTTACTTCGGGTAAGTAGTCGAATTTATTATTCGCGGCTTGAATGGAGCTTACAAAATTGACCCGTTCTTCGCCTGATGGGCCCGCGGGTTCGGTTGCCTTTTCTGTGGGCCAATTTTCCCTACTTTGTTTAATGAACTCGGGACCTAGGAACCACCGGTGGTTTGTGCCGAAATTATCTGGGACTCCTTTACTGGTGTCGTCTGCCACGTTCAGAGCGCTAGGTACCCACTTCCAGTCGGCTGGGGTAGTGGAGTTTTCTATCTCGGCTAGCCTGTGTGCTACGAAGCTTTTGTACGTTCGCGGGTCGGATCTTATCCATGCGAGGACTGTGCGCGAATCGCTCCAATAGTATTTATTGTTAATTACGTAATCAGATTCTTTAACAATGGATTCGGCTAACCTAGTCCCTAAGACGCACGATTGTAATTCTAAACGCGGTATGCTTATAATTTTTAGTGGCGCCACGCGCGCTTTGGCGGCTACTAAGTGAGCGGTTGTGTGTCCCTCCGCGTGCGTGCTAACTAAATATACCGCGCATGCGTATATTTTCTCGCTTGCGTCGCAAAATACGTGAATGCTAGCCTCTCTATTGCACGCGGGCACGTGTCTCGGAATTTCTAGATTTTTTAACTGTTGTATGTTATCTATAAACGACCGCCATGTGGGCGCAAGCGACTCGGGAATGACCGTGTCCCATCCTATTCCGGTTCGCCAGACTTCCTGCATTAGAGCTTTACCTAATACCGAAATTGGGCTCGCGTACCCTATAGGGTCAAAAATTGACATCGCGCTGCTAGTAACCTGTCGTTTGGTAGGTAATTTACTGCCGCTTAGCGTGTCTTCCGGTGTGTTGCGTAAATTAACGTTAAACCCTATGGTATCGCGTTTGTGATTCCACTTAAGCCCTAACGTTCGTTCGCTCTCATTCTTTCCTATAGGGGATGTCTCGTTCTCGCTTTTGGTGACGTCACTTATTACGGTCGGGTTGTTGGAAGCGAACCCGCGAAGCTCGAACGATGCGCGCATATTCAGATCGTAAATTTCTTTAACTAAACGTCTCGCGCTCTCGTCGGTTTCGTCTGTTGCCATTAATATATCGTCCATATACGCGTTCTTAATGGTCTTTTCTGCGGCCGCGGGGAGCTCTTTTGCATGGTAATTTGCGTTTTTATTTTTGACGTATAAAGCCGTGGTCGGTGATGATGCTGAGCCGAAAATTAATCGCTTCATACGGTATTCCTGGGGTGTCGATACCCGGTCCTCCCCCCTCCAAATAAAACGCAAACTATCCCGGTCTCGTTCAACTATTTCGACCTGCAAGAACATTTCTTTTACGTCCGCAATTACCGCTGTTCTACCTTCGCGAAATCTTACTAGTACGCCAAGTAAAGATTCTAGAAGGTCCGGTCCCGCTAGAAGGGCGCTATTCAGTGATTTGCCGTATGCAGTCGCGGCTGCATCAAAAACGAGGCGAATTTTGCCCTTTTGCGGGTGAACGGTGGGAAAGTGGGGAAGGTACCACGTCCGGGGTGCGTTGGCTGGCGGCCGGGAGTCAACTTTCTCGGCATAACCTTTTTCTAGTAAATTGTTCACGTGTTTCGAGTATTCAGTTTTCAGATCTGGATCTCTGTCTAATTTCCGTTCTAAACTGTATAGTCGTCGCAACGCGTGTGATCGGTTATCCGGTAGTTCCTCGTTATCCGAACGCCATAGCAATCCCGCTCGATACCTATTTTCACCGGGTATTTTTTCGCACGTTGAATCGAGTAAGTCTAACGCGCGTTTATCGGGATCGGCTCGGGGTACCCTATTTTCGACGCCTAATGATTCGATGTCGAAGTGTTTTTTCATTAGTGATAGGGCCTCGTCCTCGGCAGTCTGGGGCCTTACATGATTTACCAGACCTAAAGCTGGTCTGGGTGTTAAATATTGGCCGTGTAAGACCCAGCCGAGTTTCGTAAGGCTCGCGGCCGGTAATGATTTTTTACCGCACAATACTTGTAACGCGATTATTAAGTGCCAGTTATCCTGACCGATTAGGATAGTCGGGGTGGCACGTTCATAACATAATTCGTCGAGAATTTCTGTTAGGTGATCGCATTGTTCTACGATTTCGCGTGATACTTTTTGTGGCGCGATGCTAAGTTTGTCGATCGTGTACGCGGTGATCGATTCCATGTTCCTGCTGCATAGGCCACGGATATTTAATTTTAATCTACATGATTCGGTATCCTGAACTATATGACCGCCTATTCCCTCTATAGCGAGCGGCTCCCCCGCGGCACGCGGCGCGACCCTATCCGCCGTTTCCCGCTCAATGAGAGTCATCGAACTTCCGTCGTCAAGGAGGGCGTGGGTTTGAATAGTGCCCGAGGGGCCTGTTACTTCTACCGGTATAATTTTCAGGAACGTATTGGCGCGGCTGATAGTATTGACGCTGCCCGTATTGCCGCCCGTCGTGGCGGCGACGGTGGCTGCGCTTAACCCATGTAGCAACTTGTGGTGCCCGGCTTCGCACTGATTTACCCCACACGGTGCGTATCTACATTTCGCGGTTCGCCTATGTGCTGCATCGAGACAGCGGAAGCATATCTTAGCACTTTTGGCCATCTCCCATCGGTCCACGATCCCCGCCTCCAGGAATTTCGAACACGCGCTAACTTTATGTTCGTTTGCGCCTTCGCATATCGCACATTTGCTGCGTGTTGACTCTCGAGGCGGCGGTGGTGGTGTTGGGCGAGGTTTAAAATTATTTGGCCTTTTGTTTTCTCGATATTTTAGCTGCGCTACCGTGTGTGGTCGGACTTCGTTATGGCTAGATCGGTCATCGAAGTCGCTATCCGAGTCGCTACTACTACTACGCTCGCGTCGGTATGGCGGGGGGCGTGGCCTGGCCCCAGTGGATTGGTGATCGGGCCCCTGATCGCAATAAACGGCGTTAACTGTATTTCGCGGTTTAACTAATTTCGATCGCGTGGTTCGTTTCGCGGCGTAGCTAATGTCGTTCAGAAAGCTAGATATCGCGACTAGGTCAGGCAAATCTGCATTTAACTGCTTGTATTTGGACCATTCGTAACGCACGAGAATATTAAGTTTATCTATGATTTTATTCACGAGCTCGGGCGCGTGCAGATATTTATCTTGCCGCAATGATTTTATAGTTGCTACCGCGTTCGCGACGTGTGATGCGAAGCTGACGATATTACTATTATCTTCTGCCAACCGAGGCATACGCTTAACGTTATGAATCTCGGTCAAAACAATCTCTTCAGGGTCCCCGAAATGCCGTTCTAGGGCTTCCATTATCTCGTAGGGATCCTGGACGGTATACATGATGGATTTGACCGCGATTCGCGCATCGCCTTTTAGCGCCCGCCGGATGCGGCTAACGTTATTTACCGCACTAAACATCGGCGCACTATCCATAAATTCAGCGTGGAAAGCTATCCATTCCGTAATATTTCCGTCGAAATGGGGTAACTCCGGAGCGGAGCGTTGTATCATAGGGGCGTAGGCCTGCGGAACCTCTAGCGTGCGTACCGGCATGGAACGAATTCGCGATCTATCGTGTCTCGAGACGTAATTAGGGTCTTTGACGGCCGGCTTTCGTTTCGAATTTTGTTCTACCCAGCTACGAACTCGGTCGTCTACCGACGCCACGTCGGAGGCCGCACTGCCACTAACAGATCGCGCCTTAATCTGGGCAATCTCTAGTTTACACTTGGCGGTGTCGGCCTCCTTCTGGGCGAGTTCGAGCTTGGCTTTACAAACTTCCAATTCGGACAGTAATTTCGAAAGCTGGGCATCGTGTTCCCTGCTACGGCAAGATTCTACATCGGCGTCGCGGCGAGATACGCGGTGTCTACTTGGTTCGTTCACTGCGCGTACCTCTGTGCCCGGCGCACTTTTCGAATACCGTAACGTTTCGTCGAGATTTAACGATTTATTTTCACTTTGCACTCGCGTTTCCCTATCTCGTAAACGCGGGTCCCTGCTCTGCGCGCGCGGGTCCCTACTCGCGTCCTGGTCGCTGCTGGTGCCTTCGCTGCCATGCCTAGACGCCCTGGGCGCGAGCTCGTGCTGGTGATTCTTCGTGGGCTCGGAGGTAACGGCTGCGGGCGTCTGTTTGCGCGGCCGCAGCGATCTTCCTTGTTCCGACATCTTCTTGCCGCACGTGGGGTTCCCTAATCGATTACCTACCTAATACCTATTCGTGGACGTCACCGAACGTGACGCCGACGGCCCTAATTACACTTAACTTGATGAGGCGTAGATCCCTCGGTGCACTGAATCTCCCGCCAAGGCTTAGTGCAAGTGCCGAGTGCGTTCGAAAGCAGTGTTGATGATGTCAGCCGTATGACATATGCAACGAAAGTTGCCGGGACAATACACTGAGCGAGGCTCCCGTGCAAGTCCGCCAGCCAGGCTGGAAGGTGATGTGGCACCACGCAGAGTGTATCTCATGCGATCGGCCCTTCCGCTAAAGCGGGCGAGTGCGAAAGGTGGCTAAACCCAGCACTAAGTCCCTAACCTGAGCCCTAGGTTGCCCTTGAGCTCAGCGCGTTCTTGTTTCTGTTTTCTTTCTTCTATCTGAGCCGAAGTTGCCTTCGAGCTCAGCGCGTACTTGTTTCTTTTTTCTGGCTGTGTCCACTTCGTAATGCACCGATTTCTTTCTTCAATCCGGCTCGAAGGACCATTGTTGAACGTAGACTTATAGATGTGGACACTCGCTGAGCTCCATACGCGCCATACCAGAAGAACTACCCAACCAGGGTTACCAGGAGTGTGAAATAAGAACGCTTATTTACATTGAGACTTGTAGAGTGGTGTAAGGCCGCACTTATGACCGCGCGCCTCCGCTGACTGAGATGGAATGAATTAGGGGCGGGAAGAGCCTCTATTTATATGATTTTCCGTCCCACTCTTAGCGGGGTCGTTACCAAGTTTGTGTGTGTAGTGTTATTTATTTATCAAAAAACTTATCTAATACAAAAGACTTATTCTATATATTGTAATGGATAAAACAAAACATACTACTCATTAAAATAATTATAAACATAAACTTGTGGCGAAAATTGGGTAAACCTTTATTTACATTTGATTAACTTAAATAACGTTCTATAGGCGAATAAAATAGTTATATACATTTCTTACAGCTATATGCGACAATCATGTTTGAGGGAACTTAGTGATTACTTTTGAAGTGGATAGTTCTTTGCTCGCGTCCTTGTATGGGGTCCAGTTCAAAATGTATCACGTGACTTCCGGAATAACTTTTTGTAGAGAAGCCTAATCTGATTTCAAATAATTGTTTGTTACATGTTTTAATCATTCTTTATTTGCCATTAGTTGTCAATCACAAAATGTTATTTAGTTTATGTGGCGGACATGAAAATAATGCTGAAATGACCGCCATTTTCAATGTATCGCGAGTCAAATGAGCTACGTCAGTCAATGTTGCCATATATACCGATTGATCTGTACTTAAACAGATTTAAGTGAATTAATTCAGATATATTAGGGTTCCATAGCCAACAAAGAAGTATCCACTTAAACTTAACTAACAGTTGTATCTCCGACACAATCCTTTTTATTTATTTAAACGCACAAAAAAATTAAATTAAAAAACATGATATCCGCGCTTCCGAACACGCACTTCCATCTCGCTCACGCTTATGCTCAGTGAGAGGGAGAGATAGCCGCTCCCGTGGTTTGCCTCGACCGTAAGTGGAAAGCGACTACGGCGTAGGGACTCGATTTCGGGTTCCCGGCAACGAATGTGTAATACCGTGTAATTATTTTTATTTATTTGTCACTTCTACTAGCAAAAATGTGTTTTGCCCCATTTTCTCATAAATACAAATGTCAATCTGTTCTTAATGGACAATTTTTATCAGCATTCTTTTTTATATAGTGATGATCTCAGAAATCAATTTTAATATTGAAGAAAACTAAAATGTCATACATTTATAACGTTGGATCTCTCTCTCGCACTCACTAGGCTCTATTTAGAGCAAGCGAGAAGTCTGGCGTAATGATTTCGATTCTACTGGCACGCTCATTAGGGCCCTACCATAGCAATTATTATCGTAAAAAAACCAACCCTTTTCTTACTAGTGGCTCTGTGAACTATGAAACTCGAACGTTTTTTTTTTAATTATATACCATTATTTCCGAACACTGAATCGACATAAAGAAACTATATAATTATGGAATGTGGTCACACAATTTCAGGTTGAGAAATTCGATCTGTAGAGGAGAAAAGCCGGACAGCGGGACAGCGGGACACCGGACATCCGAACATACGAACAGTTTTCGACCCAAGCTAAAGCATAGAACTTCGTTCGCTTCGCTCGCTCGTTCAATTAAAAAAACACGTTTATTCAGTTATTTATGTTTGTTTTTAATTATAGGTATGTAAGTCTAAAACGCACTTAAATGTGTTAATATGAGCCAGCCTATTTCATTCAAAGTACTTAGTTACTAGGTCAAGCAGTGTTGTGAAGTAATTTTTATAATCATTTTTATTAGATTACCACATAATACACACTTATACATGAAAGCATGTACATTATACGCAAATTTGCTTATTTGTTTGGTGCAATAAAGTTTTAGTTTATTAAATATAAAAAAAAACCGTCCAAGTGCGAGTCGGACTCGCGCACGAAGGTTTCCGTACCATTTTAAATAAAAATATTTATTTTATTTTGTTTTTAGTATTTGTTGTTATAGCGGCAACAGAAATACATCATCTGTGAAAATTTCAACTGGAACTATCACGGTATCAGTGAGATACAGCCAGGTGACAGACAGGCGGACGGACGGACAGCGGAGTCTTAGGGTCCCGTTTTACTCTTTGAGTACGGAACCCTAAAAACAGAAATTTCATCGCTTTAAATAAGTCTCATATGTAAAAATACGTAAACGATACTTTCTCATTATAATCAAGGGCATGACGGAGAAAAAACATTAAGTAGATATTACGTTTATTCTGCCCGAATGAATAATTTAACAACGTTATCGGCTCTAAGATTCTTTGATGTAGATTGTAGATATATTTAAAGAATTATTGATGTTTTCCTTATTATTATTACTGTATCCCTTATTTGTTTTCATGCAAAAGATAACTAAGGGATGACCGAATTTAATTAGTCGGCGGCATGGTTTAGAAATCATTTTTCTGCGTGGTATGTATGTTTTATCATTATTGAATTTATATGGTTACTCATAGCTGCTACCACCATTTTTTTACCAGTGGTAGGTAACAGCTAGGATTTTTTTCCCCATCTTTTATCAGTGGGAACTAATGGGAATACTCGGTAATTGATGGTAACTACTGGGTTTTTATTATCATCTAGTACTTTAGTGGTAAAAGATGGGGGAAAAAATCCTAGCTGTTACCACTGGTAACATATTGGTGGTAACAGGTGTGAAAACCCCAATTTATACATAGCCTTATCTATAAACTTTATAAGAACTAAATATGGAATAACGAAGGTACATTTAATAAAGCCTGTAAATACACTGGCCTGCAAAATAAGGTATATAACAGTTAAAGCCACTTGAGAGCGCACCAGAGAGTAGAAGAACAACACTCTAGTAATAATAATTGTTAATACCAAATAAAAACCAGAGTACACAGTCGCTGTTCCCGAAATCGGTCAGGAGAACATCATCATCATAACAGTTTTAGTTATCGACACGTAAATGAATGTTATACCTTCTTTTGCAGGCCAGTGTATAATTATTAAATTGTGAAAATAAGTAAAGTTATAAGTTAATTATCTTATTTTTTAAAATTCTGTAATTCATTTGAACCGGGGTATGACAGTAAATTATATACGTATGATAAAAAAGCTTAAACATCTGGTCCTGTTCATGGATGTTTTCTATGTATTAATTGCATTCAATTATTTATTATATCTACATAATTATGTATATCGTCGTTTAGTATGCACAGTAGAAGCTGTGCTTGTTTGTAGACAGGTTCGATTTGTGTAAGACCGTCCAAAGACATAAACATCGATTCGCAAAACAAACCCACGTACATTGTAACCGTCTCATAACACCACAAACACACTTCATCTACAAGAAGCCCAATACTCATACTGAAAACATTATTAGTCATATTTTTCCTCTAACGCCCAATAAGGGCAATAAATAAGGTCGGTCCGTGACTGCGTGCGACGAAGGCCGGTCGACGGTCGAGAATGGCCGACGGCCGAGAGTGGCCGACGGCCGAGAATGACCGAAGGCCGTGGACGGCTGAGCCGAGCCGAGAGCCGAGCGCGGTCGAACGGGTATTTTACGAGCACGGCACGTGGACGTGAGAGACCAAACTAATACTTGTAACAAATGCTGGGGACATTTACTGTAAGTGCATTCGTGGAAATTTAAGGTGGATTTTGCAATTTAGCTGCGCAAATGCTAGGGAATTTTCGGGTTAGGAAGCGTGTGACACTTTGTTAGCATTAAGTTGGATGTAGTTTTATGGCCGTAGTTTTGAATTTGTACTTTGGGTTTACTAAGGGGATAGTATGACCCTGGCTAGATTTTCTTATGGATTAAGTTTTTATTCATTGTCATTCAGTTTAAATTGGTATGTTAATTTTATTTTTATAATAACAAAAATTGCGTATTTAATTTTTTTGTCAATTTCAATACTGGATCTTACAAAAAATCAATACTCATTTTATTTATCTTTACTTATTTTGTTTAATGTATATGGTATTATACCTTATTCTATATAACATGAGCGTTTCTTCCATGTTATTTCTACTCAGAATCACGATCTCTTTCCATCCTAATAGGAGACAAAAAGGCCCAAAATTTCCATAAATTTTTGAACTATTGTGTTACCGCTATACAATGTATAATAATAGGATATAGTAACACAATAGGATTTTTTTTCGTACCAGGATCCGAGATCAAAGTGCTCCTAATTCTGAGTGGAAGTAACATAAAACTCCTGGCCCCGTAGCATGGATGGCCTTATCACGCGATAAGTGACAGGATAGAGCATCCGTCCCTGGCTGACACCGTTCGATAGAACGAGACGACGCGCTTATCCTATCACTTATCGCGTGATAACGCCATCCATGCTACGGGGCCTGGAAACATTTACAATTAATAATAGTGAATTTTTTTTGAAAAACGCTCTAATCGTCATGAGAGTTCAAGGAAAACAATTTAGAAAAGTAAAAAAAGTTATATTAAGGTTGAAATGTAATAATTTATCGAAAAAAGTACCTATTAGGTAAAACTAGTACACTTTAAACTCTCGCGCTTTGTACACATATTTAAATACTGTTTAATCCGGGTCTAACGCGATATTTATTTACCTTTATTTCTGACGTTTAAACAGTATTTAAAACTAGTACAGTCGTGTTCTCCAATATCTATACAGACAACTTCAAAAATATCTATACAAAGTCCTTATTGTTAGTGACATACAAGAACCATGTGTACATATTTTTTGAAAGGTTTTCTGTATTAAAGAATATTCTAGATAAACACCTATAAAAATAATATTGACTTTTATTGTACCAAAAAAGGTATCATACGAAACTAATATCGTAAATCACTTTGCACCGTCAAAATGAAGTCACGCGTGAAAGCCCTTACTCCTAACACCTTACGCACTGTAAGTGTAAAACTTTCCACTAGATTGCCTGCGAATCCTCTAAGAGACCTGCCAAGTAAATACATGACGGAAAAATCCCCGTTAGAATTTCCACTACACTGCAGCCCTATACAGAAACGCTACCCATGAACCTGTTACATATTTCCAGTTATGACGTCCGATTACATGACCCAATGCATCTCCAATGCTCGCTCGCTGCGAGAAAACATTAACACGTGAACTGGAAGAAGCATTCTATCTTTCGCATTTCAGTTTTCTCAGTTCACCTATGTGCGCCTGGTACCGGTCTTTAGTAAACTTAGTGAAAAAGGACATCTATTTTTGACAGTTGCACTTTGGAACTCTTAACTGGTGTTACTCAGTATCGCGTGCAAAGATTTGACGCGAGTACTAAGACTACAAAGTTAGTGTTTTCGGTTGTGGACGTAAATAATTTTCTAAGGTTTAAAGAGCTTGATATTTGATAGTTGTTTGGTTTAGAGAGCGTTTGAACTGTTCGAACGTTGTTGTAATTAGTTTCTAATCGGCGCTGTTGCAGCTGTGTAATCTATTTATGTAAATTAGCACGTTACAACGGCGTTACGTTCAGCGTTTCAGTTACCTGAACATTTTGTATGGGCTAAAATTTTAATACATATTTGAAAATGCTATACTTACTTAACTTAATATTTTGGAAAACAAAACTCAACGATAATTACTGTAGATGTACATTATTTTTTTTTAATTCTGGTTTGATTATGATGCCCTAGCTGGCCTCTTCGACTTTGTGTTCACAATACTGATACAATGAATAGGTAATTATTATTTATCGTATGGCTTGTTTTTATATCTCTACTTCAAAGATTTACGGTTTTCAAGTACTCAATGAATAATGTAAATTTGTTATGCGATGTATATTAACTTACAAAAAAATTAACAAACAAATACTTAAACTGTACAAAAATACCGACTCCGCTGTCAGATGTGGAATCAGCCTTATAACACTGAAACATGATGGTGACGCTGTTTTTATCTGTAAGAAGTTTCTCATGTGTACGTTATTATCCGACCAAGAGTAGGTACCGAGCCACACCTAATAACTCCAGCCAACTTGAAAACATCGTACGACATCGTTGAGTCAACTTTAATGTCGCAAAGTGGACTTTAAGACATTCGCACTTAGAAGGGTAAGGGAATTTCAATTTTAGGTCAGAGGGGCCAGAAGGGTTTGCGCAAAGCACTATTACGACGTTCTGGGAAAATATTGGGGCCCTTCGAGTGAGGGTGAAATATAGGATGACCAACGGGCTTTTATGGTGTCCTGGTACGTTAGGATCCAAATCAATTGAAGTGATCCCGTTGACCTTTAATGAAATTGATTAGGGAAAACGATTGAATTTTATCAATTTAATTGTTTGTTTAGCAACCATGTTCAAAATACTGGTTTGGTCATAGACATAGGTACGAGTATAAAGTAAAGATACGCCTGTCTGAACAATTCGCTTGACATCTGTCCTTATTAAAAATGAGTGGCGCCATCTGTTGTACGGACTGCGTACCACACGTTCGGGTGGCCGGAGTAACCTTGTAAGGGGGACTTTTCTCAATATTAATGAAGTGGTTCGCAGTGGTTGATGTAAACATCACATATAGATAGTGGTACCTATGTAATAAATAAGTAATTATAAATGTGAAAGTGAGTTTGTATATTTACCTATTTACTTTTACGGCTCAACTACTGAACGGTTTGTCACGAAATTTTGTCAGGGATGCTGGTAGAGAATTTTTCCGTAACAAATATAAGATTTTAATACACATAAACACTACTTTCTCCAAATGATAGAGAACCACACGGACGAAATCTCGGCGCAATTCAGTGACTTGGCCACAAATGCTCACAATAATTACAACACAAATATTAATTCTTAGTTGCACACCACTTTAAGATGTGACAAATTATAGAATAAGAGCCAAATAACATGACATTATGTGTCTCTTCGTCAAACAATGAACAACTAATCGACTCGTTAAAGTTGAAAATATTAAAGTAAGTGTTCAAATAAATACATTTCAAACGACTTTTTTTGGTACATTATTCTTATGCATCTACTTACCTACATTAGTAGAAGATACGTAAAAGAAACAATAACAATCAAATGTATAGCTATATATATTATCAAACAATGTCCATAGCCAATGGTTCATACACCAGTATAAAAATGACGCCCTTACAAAGTTACTTTTGATTGACTAGCCGTTGCGAACTAACAAAACGTAATGGCGCTAGGTAACCAAATAATTCTTTTGAAAATGTGTTACTAAGTGATGAAAAATAAACTGACGATACTTACCGATGATATAATATCCCATGTAGATTTTTTTTACTTTTGTATCATAATTTTTGCACCCTTTTACGGGCATTTTGTGACAGTCGGCTCTGACACACTGAGAATAATAAAACGATATACAATTTCGATTACGTGATTGTAATAAAATATAATAACATTTTCTATTAACGAGTGCCAAGGCGTATAATCGCTGTTTAGGACTCGGCAGCAGCTTAATAGTCTGTAATATCCTAAAAAGACCCAAAAATGCCACATAATATCAAAAAGTGAAAGCATAAATAGCGGCCATAGCGCTAATCGAAAACCGTTCTAAGTAATAGATTAGACCAGCAGTAAATATCTTTTACGGTCGACTTGTCATAGTGAAAACGTCATAAAGTAGAAAAAATAAGGCTATTTCAATTTAAGTTATTTTACTACATTCTAACTCCCCCGGAAACTCGTAAAGGTAGTTTATAGCCGACCATGCTTAACTCTCTGATTTTGTACCTTATACAGTTGCAGCAAGAATCATCTTTGTGCGTTGACCGCGGAATTACTATAATGGGACGATGTCTGGATTCGTGAGTAGAAAAACTCGATTATTTAGTTTCCTCCGGCGATATGTATGTGTCAGTAATTTTCTCCTAGTTCTGTCGATGGAGAGATTTGCTTCATTAGGGAGTATTATTTGTCTTATGTTCTTTTATTATGTTAGCTTTTGTTTTGGAAGTTTATTTGCTTTTTGTTTCCTTTGTTATGGAGTGCTATAACTATAAGTATGGTGATGGTGGGCAGAACGATGGTAGGTGGACCAAAAAAGTGTCCGATTGGTAAAAACTTCTAAGTAAAAGGAGCGTCGGCCATCCACCAGCTCGATGGGTCGACGATATTAGGAAGATTGCGGATCACGCGGTATATTAGAAGTGGCGTACTCGAAGAGAGGCCTATGCTCAGCAGTGGACGATTACGGGCTGACCAAGCATCATCATCATCTGATGATGATAATGATGCTAAAATTATGTTTAGGTAGATAAAACTGCAACAAAAAAGTATTAGGGGACTATCTTACACATGGAACTAGCTTCATACATACCCTTCAACAAAGCGTGTGTGATAGGGACTTGACGACGATATATTGAATAAATGTAGGTAAATACTTAAATAAGTACATAGAAAACATTCAAAACTCAGTTACAAATTCACGCTTGTCACACAATGACCCTTACCCAGGACATTCAGCCAGTCAAAAATAGAATTTCATTGAAATTAATTAAATATATCAATTAAGATCATCGTCATCACTAAGCTTTGTCTATTCCATTTATTTGGGGTTAGCACACCATGACATTACCTCCATACCTCCCTGTCACCTCCAGGGCGGGAGCGGCCTGTTTTTTGATGATATCATCAAAAAACAGCCCCTTTTTTGCTCCGGATTGTCCAGTAAAAATTCTCACGCACCGCCAATGGTAGGTACTCATCCGCCATATAAATGTAAGCTATCATTATTTACTAAGCTAGGTAATTAATTTCTTACTACTAACATAATTTTGTGTTTATTCTGTGTTTATATGGATACTCGAAGTCCGATTTTTTTTTCTTTCTTTCTTTCTCATAGTACAGTAAAACCAAACTTGTAACACTTTTTGTATTAACAAAGTGTAGGGTTCCGTAGTTTTTCGTCCGTCACAGTTAGTGTGTGAAATTTGTCATTTTTTTTAAAAACTATTCAACCTATCAAGTTCAAAATAATTTTACTAGAAACTTTTTATAAAGTTCTAGTTTTGAGATATTTTTCAAATTTTTAAAACTTATGGTTCAAAAGTTAGAGAGGGACACATTTTTTTTTTACTTCTGGAGCGATTATCTCCGAAAATATTAACATTGTCAAAAAATGATTATTGCAAACCCCTATTCATTTTTAAATACCTATCCAACAATATATCACACGTTAGGGTTGAAATAAACACGTTACGTATAGGGGAGATACCCTAATAAATAAATAAAAACACTTTTTATTTTACCACTTTGTCGGCGTGATTGATATACATATTAGTACCAAATTTCAGCTTTCTAGTGCTAACGGTTACTGAGATTATCCGCGGACGGACGGACAGACAAAGCGAAACTATAAACGTTCCTAGTCGACTACGGAACCCTAATTAGCACCCCTCTAAATAATATTTAATAACTACGCACAATTTCACAGGGTGAGAAAAAGAAATGATACACTTTAGAAAGTGTACGATTGAAATGTTTCATTCATTGCAAAAGTTTAGAAACTCAAGACTTGAAATAGTAAAGTATTGCAATAATTATGTTCTCTCATACATTGTAACATATCGATTTGTGGAGGGGCATTCATTTACAGATTGGTTTTACTCAAACTCATTTCACCCGTCAAGTAAACACTGCTAATGCTTACAACACTTTCAAAACCCTTCGATACAGTTTCTCCATTAAATTAACTCCAACAGTCTACTAAAAACAAGTGCAAAGTTAGCCAATCACCGAGGAATCTGTTTTGCCTCTACTGATCAAGTTCCATTAATTAGGTGTTGGGTGAGTTTTTGCTGCGCTAATTAAACTCCTTTAAACTGGTTCATAGTTGCGCTTCTATCGGAGTGAAACTCGATTTACCTGTGGTGGTATTCCGCTCGCATTAATGACGAGATGTCCCTTAGGATGTCGCGGTTTTAGCGAAGTGGGAATGTTAACAGTAAAATTTTGAAGTTCACGTCTATAAGCTGGGCGGAAAGGAGAACACATGAAGAGATTATAGATTTGGTAGGAGAGAAAACGCAGTTGTTGAGGCAGGTGTTAGGGCATTCGCAGGCCGCATGCTGCCGCCATAACGAGGACCTGCGGGTGATGGGACGGGAGCTCCATCATCCGTCTAGAAGCGGTCCCGAGCTGGAAAGCCCCCATGGTGTTCTGGGGTGCTGACAGTGGAGTGTGTAGGGCACCATTCCCTCCAACCTACGTGGGCCCGCAAGGACAACGCTGACAGAGTTCTGGATGTGTGCAGATGCGTTCCCAGAGCTCTGTTTTAAAGCGAGTGATGGAACACCCCAGGGGTTTTAGTCCGTGGGAGTCGGACATACCTATTCGTCTTCTCTCGAGCCGGGTGAGATCCATAATGGATTTCCCCTGGGTAAAAAAAAAAAAAAAAAAAAGTTGTTAGGGCATCTGATACGATAGAATATTGCATAAACACCAAAATTGAAGGGAAGATAGCAATGTGTAGAGGCAGGAGGAGACACGAAGCGTGCGCGTGTAGATCATAAATATCAGGAGCTCAAAACATTGACAGAAAAGCAAACTTCTGACAACAGTCGTCAGATGTTTGCTGACCTTCCCAGAGGCAAAGCTAGACCTTATTGGGATTATATCGGTTCCCTCACGATGTTATCCCTCTGCAAAAAGCTACTGAAGTAGCTAACGAGCTACATTGATTTTAATATTGAAATTGGATTGTTAGTAGCAAAAAGCCTCAATATAACATTATCATAATACTCGATACATCGATTTTATTGGCCGATAAATTTCAACCACTCCGTAAGATCATCAAATTATATATTACACATTTATGCGCATTATTTGTTGGCTATAAAAACGAAATGACGCAAACGAAGCTGCCATTTCGTTTGATTACGAGCATGGGAACAGGGTTGTAAAGAATTAGGTTAGAACTTTGTTTTGATCGCAAGTTGCGAGTTCATATTGGTGTTTAGCAGTTTTATTTTATTTCAAGTAGTTTGGGTTGTTCAGAAATAACACTACAATCTCTCTCGTATAATGTGAGTGAGGGTCATTGCAGTCGCGTGTGTTCTCCATGGCGTGGGTGCGGCAGTTGACAAACTTAGGGTTGTTTCTCAACTGCCGGTGAATTATGACTCAGTATGAGTATAGAGAGGCAGAGGAAGGCCTAGGCTAACATATTTTAGCCAAATAAAAGATAAAGCTGATGTCGAGTCATATGAGGAAGTCAAGAGGCTGGCAATGGACAGAGAAAAGTGGCGGTTGAAGAATGATGATGATGAGTATAATTCACCGTTGGGGGGCAGTGGTTAATCGCCTCCACAGGAAGATTTACCCTCAGTTTCCCTGCACGTGTCCCCCGGGTGGTGCTAAAGAGTAATCAACTTCTAGCTGCTGCACTGCTTATTCTAATAGCCTCGCAGCAATATACAGTTCTAACCCGCGGTGGTCTTAATATAAGTTTGTAAAAAAATGTACCCATGCCATACAAGTAAATAAATAAAAACCCAGTATGTGTTAAATAAGAGAGGAGCGAGAGACTCAGTAAGGCCACTTTGAGGTCCAGGAGTCCTGGGTATGGAAATGTAGATGGCGGCCGCAGAGTTTTTTGTAGGTAGAATTATCAAATAAACCAGTCATTCGCTGATGACAAGGGCACTTGATTTGCAAGGTCTAAAATGAGGTGCAAAAAGGTACGTATATTTATCATATGTTTCGATTCCATCCGCCAAGCTAACGTTTTAGTAAGATCGAAAATAACGCACATAGGTAGCGCATGTTTCGAATGTAGCTCAACAAATTAATAAAAACAAATAAAATGCATTCACATTGCACGTAAGCAAATGTTAAGTTGTTTTTGCTACTGATAATGTTTAAAGAGAATATTTGCATAAATTTTTATTATAATTTTAGAAAAAACGAGGTTATAAAATTAATGTGTAAGTGTAATGTCCTAGATGATAATAACCTGAGCAAATTGTTTTGTTTTGATCGTGCAAACTCGTGTATTCTTTTATGCTGTTTTTTGCAATATCGTCTTATGTTATTGATGAAAGTAGGATTATCGTTGAACAACAGAAACATTTGTGTCAAAGTATATTTTAAATGCAACAAATGGTTTATTGAATCACTTATTTTTCGTAATTTAACACAATTTTATAGTTATAGCTTCGTTTGCATACTTAGTTGGCGCTGGCAGGTAATAAGTCTTTCGAATATAGCATAGCCCATGTCTGTCTTTAAAGACCGAAACGCACTGAAAGCGGTGGCGGTGCGGCATGGTGCGGTGCGGAGGCGGTACCGGTTGTAATGTTCGAATACCGCGACGGGACGTGGCGCGGCGCGGTGTTCTGTGCGGACCTTTTCATATTAGCTCGAACATTACAACCGGTACCGCCTCCGCGCCGCACCGCACCGTGCCGTGGCGGCACGGTGCGGTGCGGTGCGGAGCGCCGAACTTAAAAGATAGATAAGATAAAAATTAACTACATTGCACAAATAATAAAAAATACAGTTCAAAACAAAAGGTAAAGACTGGAAAAGTGCATAAGAATTTTACAATGCAAAAGTGCCACTAGGCTAGGCCTGTGTTGCGGGAAACCAGGTTTCTTTTTTGGTGTCATTTATATTTTTGTTTACAATAAGTATACGTTAAGTAAATGACAAGAAAAATTAAACAAAATGAACATAAGAACATTGACAAAATACAAAAATAAAGCTTATACTATACTGGCAAAAAAAGTAAATTAACATTACATTAGGACTAATAACTATTTTTAAATTATCTTAATTAGCAATGCTTCAGTCTCGTTGTAACTCAGTGAAGACAGCCAGTTGAAAATAAGCCTTTTGGCATTTGAAAGACTTATTATAAAAAAAGGTAATTTCACGGGAGTTGAGGTGAATAATTACACACACAATTACATGAAGTACTGATTGCAAAAAAGGTGAATGAATGAAATGAGTGAGCGAATGTAAATAAAAACGCTTAATTATATTTGAAAAGGTATCATTAACAGTAAAAAAAATCCTTTTATAAACCATCGTCACTTGGCATATCTTCATCTTCTTCAGTTGTTAGTTCCAGTTTCTTTTATCACTCCAGTTACGATTCGTTGAATTGTTGATTTTGATATACCAGTTACCTCAGTCGTCACATTGTATATTTCCGTCATTGGTAAATGTTGACTGTCATTTCTTAAATTATATCTGAAATAAAATGACTGAATACGTTGAATATAATTTCGTGACTCTGTCTGTTGTTTAAAGTTTTTCCACGACCTATTGTTTCACTAGCAAAAGCCATATTTCCGTAGTTATTCAAATAGGCATCTGTAGGTTTACTCAAAGACTACAATATACATACTGAGATAGACAGGCAACTCGACCAAATTGAGAAGACATTTAATGCTTGCGTATACAGGCGCCATCTCTTCTGCAATACTTAAAACTTTCCTTTGAATGTACAAAACATACAAAAAGTGCGTCGGTCACAGGGTTTGAACCCCGGCTCATCGACTCCAAATACCGCCGTCTGTACCCCTAGGCTACTGATGTCTTATGACAATACGCCGAATTTTGAAATACCTTGACAGCCTAGCCTAGCAATCGCTAGAGGTTCAGAGAGTTCGCCACCTATCAAGTAGGTGACACTATTTTCAATAAGAAACTGGATTTGCATTAAGTTCTAAGTTCGCATAGCATGGGTTTACTTATCTCTTGGAAAAACGCAGTTGTCAATAGGTGTGACAACGATGTAACGAGTGCCAGTTACTTCAGTCAGCTTTGAAGAGGTTTGATAACGAAATAAGAAAGTATTGAAAATATAGGTAAAGGCAATTCAGCTACATTGATAAAAACAAGGCAATTTATTACTTATTCTCTTTGGTTTCTACGATTAATATTATGTTCATATACTTACGCACTGACCTTAATTTATCATATAACCTATTTATTTAAATAAAATCGGTTAAGGTATTTTTTTTTCTGTTTTGTGTGAAGTCGATGAATTGTTTTATATATGAATACTTAACAAAATAGTTTATAGGAACTTTTTGGTCTTTCTTGCAATTCACTGTTGAACTTGCTATCGGTACAATATTAGAACAGTAATTTCAAAACTTCGCTGTCATTACATGACAGTGTTGTTGTGTGAAACTACCTATACAGTTGATATACACTCAAGAGCAAAAGTTTTGGGTCACCCTAATTTAAATAACCGCAATAGGTTTTTTTAAATATTTAACACTAGTCTTATTTACATAATATACTAGTCTTCGTAATACCCAAATGTATTAGCAATTTCCGGAACCTATCATGAAGATATCAACATCCAAAAATGACGATTTTTGCGATATCTGGCTCCGTTAACGTTGTTTTTTTCATGGGTTTTTACGAGTCCAATTTAAACCTGGTAACGTGATTCTTTTTTACTGTTATTTCTACAGTTTAGATGTAAAATTTTATAAAGATCATGAAAGGATTAAAAAACTGTACAACATTTGGACTATTTTAGGAAATATGACGGATATGTATTACAAACACAAAAAGCACAAGGATAAATTCAAATATTTATAAACAGACACAAACACAAAAAACAAAGTATAAAATATAGCAGCATATTCGGACGACTGTTTTTATGTTTTACATTTGGTAACTTTATTGGTGAGTTTTTGATACAGCTTTTTATGTCGTAAATAATGCTCCGCGAAATTAACTTAATAATGCCTAATGCTTTTACCAAAAACCAAGATGTACCTAGTAGCTAAACGAATAAACTAACTAAACATCACAATAACACTAACTTTGGCCACCATTAGCCAGAAATAAAATACGCAGCCTAATTCAATAAAGTCTTCCCAATATGTAGCAGAGAATCCTATTCATCTAAATAAATTGGTCTGACAGCAGTCTGATATTCACAATACTCAACAGACTCTACTAAGGGCAGCCAGTATAAGTCTGGTCTCCGATCTCGTAAGGTTATTACGTATATGAACGTCAAGATATACTAGAGGTGAGCGTTGTAAGTTGAGAGAGTTTGTGAAATAGGTTCGATGCGACAGGCGCTTGAAGAGGTGAAACTGAAGGATATTCCCTTTTATATTCTTATATTGACTTTTATATTCTTTTTTGTAGTATTGAAAATTGAGATAAAAGCTAATATGTGAACTGTAGTTTTCCAAAAATAGATTGTAGAGCTATGAAATCAGGTGCATAAGCGTGTATCTTACACGATGACGTGGTTTAGAAGAATCGAGGCATCCCCTTTATAGGAACAGTCGCGGAATGTTTTTTTTTATTTAGTTTTCAAATAAATTAATTTACGCGTTGCAAGCACATGTTACCTTTTTAAACTGTGTGTTGTATTGAAAATTATGTTTAACTGTTTGACAACAAAGCTCAAATTAACTTAGACGAATGTTCCTTGACTATCAATATTTGAACTAAAACCTTTGTATTAGTTTGATCTTGCCATTACTTAATCATCATTTCCTTGCCCTTATCCCATTTACTTGGGGTCGGCGCAGCATGTCTTTTTCTTCCATACTTCTCTGTCAGCCGTCATATCATCATTCACTTCTTTTCTCTTCATATCGTCTCTCACACAGTCCATCCACCTTTTTCTTGGCCTACCTCGTCTTTTACATCCATCCACATTCATACCTAATAAAACTTATATCCTTCCCCAATCTCTCTAGCCCTTTCACCCTTCCACTTTGTCTCTTGCAGAAAAGCTACATTTATCCGTCGTCTCTTCAGTACATCAGCTAGCTCTCTTCCCTTTCCAGTCATCGTCCCTACATTCCAACTCGCATACCTCAGTCTCTCATACCTTGGTTCCCGGGCTCGCTTCTTACGTCGCCCCCACCCGGGCTGGTGCGATAACCCTAGTCCATTTCCCACAGGAGCCGGGTGCTGCCCCTGCGCGTCGCATGTGGGGTACGCCCTAGCCCTGTCACATATCCTATTTCGTTCAATATCCATGCTGCTGAGAAGATTTGGCAATTTTCTTTTTACAACCGGCCGCCTGCCTGACGTTAACCCTCCTTGGGAATTCTAAGTTGACTTAGGTATTTGTCATTTAACTCCTTTAGTCGCCTTTTACGACATCCACGGAGAAGCTCGGAGTGGGCTATTCTCAGGCCGGACACCACACGACCATACTTAATCTTGCCATTACTTAATCTAATGATTAAATCCTGTTCGCTTATAATGATGAAAACTATAAATATGAGTAACAGTTCCTGTCAATCTCGTCATTACTATTTCTTGTATTTGTTTTTTTAGGGTTCCGTACCTACTCAAAGAGTAAAACGGGACCCTATTACTAAGAGTTCGCTGTCCGTCCGTCCGCCCGTCCGTCCGTCCGTCCGTCCGTCCGTCCATCCGTCCGTCCGTTCGTCTGTCTGTCACCAGGCTGTATCTCACTGATACCGTGATAGTTCCAGCTGAAATTTTCACAGATGATGTATTTCTGTTGCCGCTATAACAACAAATACTAAAAACACAAAATAAAATAGTTTTTTTATGGATAATGGTACGGAACCCTTCGTGCGCGAGTCCGACTCGCACTTGGCCGGTTTTTTTTTCAAAATATAGTTTTGTGATTTTTTTTTAATATTTTTTTTTATTTTTAAAATAAAAAATTTCTTATATATCTCTCTAGAAGCATAAAAACGTAAACTTATTTTTTTTTTATGTTTTTACTTTTTTAGTGTTAAAATAAACAGACGAATAAGCCATCAGTGCTACGAAACAATTTGCTACGCGCTGTCTACGGCGTAGCTGCTACACCGTCCCAGCTATGTGTGAGAGCATTGTCATTGTCATTTTTTTGTGGGTTGATCTGAGACTGACGATTTAAATTCCTATTCGATATGTAAGTATATGATTCGACTAGCACTGAACTAATGCTCATTTAAATGTAGTATTAATGTATGAAATACTTTATTGTACATGAAACAAACCAACAACCAATATGAAGTAAGCATTTCTCAACAAGATACCACGTCAATTTGGATAAAACTGTCAATTAGATCAATCAGGAATTAATTCTAAGGTAAGTTTATACCATTTTGACTCTTAAACCTCAGGTTGACTCATTGTCAAGCCGGTCACGAGATATAGCACCAAAAATCCAGTACATGTTTTAACATAATATTTTTATGAACGAACACGGATTTTTTGAAACTGCTGAGCCTTCAAACTTCCACTGTATTATTTTCTATAAAGACCTCAAAATTAAACGAACGATGTTAAATGTCCTTTTGTTTGGCAAATGATATCATCGATTTGTTCGTCTTATCTCTATTGCGACAGATCCCTTCCCATTCTAATTACGGAGTTCGAAAAGTGGAGCCTGTTTCTCTGTCGATATATAATTGGAATCAAATTGAAATTTTACTAGGTACTATTACTACATCTACTATTAGCGGGCGTGGGTAGGCCCCCCCACAAGGTGGACTGATGACCTGGTAAAGGTCGCGGGAGTCCGCTGGATGCGGGTGGTGCAGGATCGATCATTTTGGCACTCTTTGGGGGAGGCCTTTGTCCAGCAGTGGACTTCTTTCGGCTGATATGATGATGATGATGATGACTTAATAGTTGCGAAATGAACAGTTGCGAAATAAATCAGATTGCCAAACGTTAGTTGCGAAAAGAAGGTGTTCCCCGAAATTCACAATCCGAAAGTTTTTCCCCATACATTTTCCCTATTCATCCCATTGCTATCCCCTCTAACTCCACTGCGGGGTGAGGGGGGATTTCCAACAAATTTTGTGTTTATCGTAATAAATATAAAATTAAATGACAGATAATCATTAAAAAACTGAAATTCATAGGGCCGGAACATTTTTTATGTATAAAAATCAAAGTGCCAACCCAACTTACCCCATTTTACGGTCATTTATTAATTCATCATTTAATTAGTTATTGTTTTACGGCTGTCACAGTGAGCACTAAATGACTTCGGCCAGTAACAAATAACAACCAAACTCCAATTCGTTAAGCTTAACCGAATTGATCCTTTGCAACCAAGTTCGCTCTCCCAGTTTCTTACTTCCGTTCCCGGTTACACATAAAACGCTCAAGTGACGTGAAGCCTTAAGTAGAGATAAGCTGATTTTATGATTCAATTTTGCTTTGATTGTGTAACATTAAAGTTTACAGTCGTGGTTTCTTGAGCCAGCAATTACACTGAGATGATGCCTTTTCTATCTGAGTATGGATCTGATCTGTTTACTTATTTATTTATTTATATGGAGAAGCAACAGCTTTCATGACACAACAACAATGTGACATATAGATAGACAGCCAGCCTACTCCCAAACTAAGCAAAGCTTTGTGCTATGGGTACTAGACGACTATAAACATACTTCTATAGATAAATAAATACTTAAATACATAGAAAACATCCATGAATCAGGAACAAATAATCGTGTTCATCACACAAATAAATGCCCTTACCGGGATTCGAACCCAGGACCTCTAGCTTCGTAAGCAGGCAGGGCCATGAACTAGTATCATAGTATTAAAGCTCAATAAGGCTTGTGTTATGGGTACTAGACACGAGATATAAATACGTAAGGTGGTTCGATTACCATACAAAACGTTATTTGACATTCGCAGGCTAACGGCGTGATATTTTAAGAAACTTATGTAACAAACTTTCATAAATTAGCTTCCCATTTGCGCCAAATTCCCCCTTTCCTAGAATAAACTTATATAAACTAGATTAATTTGAGAAATTGGTTTGGGATGTGATATTTTGGAAAAACTATTTTTCTCACATTAATCTAGTTTATACAAGTTTATTCTAGGAAAGGAGGAATTTGGCGCAAATGGGAAGCCATTTGAAGAAAGTTTGTAACATAAGTTTCTTAAAATATCACGCATAGAAAACATCTAAGACTCAGGTTTTTGAAATATTCATGCTCTTCACACAAATATTTGCCCTTACTGGGATTAGAGCCCAGGACCTTCAGCTTCATAGGCAGCGTCACTACCCAATGTATTGAGCAATCTAATACTAATCTGTTATCAGACATTTCTCTACCGTCTAGAAAACTCGGTGATTCCGTTAAACGAACAACAGCACGATTCTAATAAAATATTAACACAGCGAATGTACAGGGTGGTGCGGCGTAAATAAATGAACAGCCCGTATTTGTTTTGCCGGGGACGTTATCCTCCTAAGAGTAGAAAGTTGTAAGAGATTGTGTGTCGGTGATTTAATTGCAACCGAATCAGATAACAACCGGTTTAAATTGCAGTCTCAAAATAGGTCGTGTTCTGAACACACCGTGTTTTATACCGGTGTCCTGGGAGGATTCAAAATAATCTTTGAATCGTATTTCTAAGGAGGTACGGAATAAAAGAAATCGTTTAAAAAAATCTGAGTTCGGTTCTCTTTTTTTAATAATATACATTAAAAAAAATTGCTGGATTAGTTATGTAGGAAATTAAAAAAAGTGAGCCGAACTCAGCTTACTTTATATGACATTGTTTACTCCTTAGAGCTTCAGGAAGACACTGTTAAAGTATTATTTGGATCCACCCGGGGCAAGGGGTATCTATAAGTGAAATTGTATAACACTGGCAATATTTTTTTTACTTATTTCCACCATTCATTGCTTTCCAAACATAACAATACTTAAGTTTCTGCGCTTCAAAAACGTTTTCCTTGAAATCGCATGACGATTAAAGCACGATTTCTCTAATCTTATAAATATGCAATAGGGTATACAACTGTGTGCGTCTAAAACATAACTGAGTATATATGGCTGTCCCGTTTCAACCAGTGTAGGTTGCGTATAAGTAGCGTGAAATAACCGATACGTAGCTACAGCAAAGAACGGCAACAGGGAGAGTCCTGCGACATTAAATAATATGTCTTTACGGATATTGCGTGTTTGTGATTATCATTTCTTTTCTGCTTTCAGTCATTTTTTGCAAGAGCGTTTTGGTCCATCTTGTAAAAAAAATAAAACATTACTAAAAATGCGTGCGTTTAAGATACAAAGCCAGGTGCATATACTTAGTTGTCCCGTTTTGTATGTTGCGTACCTATAAGGAGCGTGAAATAACCGATACCTAGCTACAGCAAAGAACGGCAACAGGCAGATACCTGCGGCGTATATTTAATATGTCCTTACAGATATAGCGTGATTGCGACTGTCATTTCTTTTCTGCTTTTAGTCATTTTTGTGAGAGCGTTTTGGTCCTTTTGTAAAAAAAAAAAGTGACAAAAAAGGTGTGCCTTTAAAAATACACAGCTAGGTGCATATAGTTGTCCCATTTTAACCAATGTAGGTTGCGTATAAGCAGCGTGAAATAACCGATAGCTACAAAGTAAAGAGCGGCTAACAGGCAGATTCCTGCGGCATACATTTAATATGAAGCTCTCCCGGGGCCTTGAAGGTTGCCCGTGACGTCACGCGCCCACGCAACGGCACAGTACACGAGAGTTGAACGGTAAGGAAAGGGATTTTTTACTTAAAAGGTGGTCTCTATTTTTATTTTGCCTTGGTTGCATTTAATAAGGAAATGAGAGTACGGTTTGTGAAACTTATGGCACCGGGCTCTGTTAGCTGCAGAATTCATTTGGGGCCATATATTTTTTTAATCTGAATCTACAAAATGCTCTATTAAGAATGTTGACCCAAACTGAAACGCAGAACTTCATTCGTTTTGCTCGCTCATTCAGTAAACTCCATTTTCAAGGTACCATCACGAACCGGGATTGTTGATCCACTTACCCATGTTTCTAATTTGGCCGTGTATTGCAAATCGAATAGCTGTCAGCCAGTCGGTGACATCGGTTATTGAATACACGGCTAAATTACGAGTAATTGCAAGTGGCTCAACAATCCCAGTTTGTGACTGTATTTTTGTCGTAGTGAAGCATGATGTTGGAGCATAATGAAATAGCAACCTCTTTGCTAACATTGTTTAGGTACGTCTTATTGTTCTACTAAGATTTATGTCTCATTTGTACTCACAGCGTGTACGTAAACCGTTACTTTTGGAAAGGGCTACTTTGATCATTTAGAATGTAATATAAAAGCAGAACTAATTCAAATTAAGAAGATTTAATCGAGTAAACATTAAGAAAACTAATTGTATTCACTGCCGCAGTTCACCCACGAGTAAAACAATGATTTCGGAGAAAAACCTATTTGATCAGAGTCGCCCCCCGAATCAAAGTAACCCCACGGTACTGCGGAAAAAACAAATATATGATTACTTCTAATTTCTAATAGATCTAAAGCACACTGTCAGTTTAGTTAACTTGACCGTCAGAAATCCTCAAGCGCTTTTAATTTGAAAAATAAATTCCATTCAATTCATTTAACGAGCTGTTTTACTGGATCAGATTGTTCGTGGCTGTGCTTATTTTAAACATGTCATTCTTCGCTTTTATAAACCAAGCAAGCAAAATGCCACAAAAATACAACTACGTCACCCTTATCTGGAATGTGCCGCCCGTTTTGTGTACATTGCTGCATTATGTTTATGTCACACGATGAGAGCATCTACCGAGTCAGTAGTCAAACTGTAACCTATACAATATTCGCAAATGTGACTTGGGTTGTGTCAAGCCTCGTGAGTTGCCAACACTTATGCGAATGGATTGGACTCAAACTCTTTTATATTTTTTAACCCCCGACGCAAAAAAGAGGGGTGTTATAAGTTTGACATGTCTGTCTGTCTGTCTATGAGTCTTTCTGTGGCATTGTCGTTCCTAAACGAATGTACCGATTAAAATGCGGTCTTTTTATCCGAAAGCTGACGTGATCGGGATGGTTCTTAGCTACGTTTCAACAAAATAGGTTCAGCCGTTTTTGTGATATTGAACTTTGAAATGAAAATGTTGGGGGTTTTTCAACTGTTCTAAGTGACAGCGCACCGTTTACAGCCATCATACGTCACTGCGGACATTTTTATAGCTGATGCGATTCAAAAGCTGTTACTTACATGACCACTGACTAGTATATTTCGGCCCTCAGATCCGTAACAATTGGGGGTAATTGGGGATCAAACTATACATATTCTCTGGCAAAGAGGTATGTAAAGAGAGTGCTAGTGTTTTGTGAGAGTGGTTTAATAGCCCTTGTTATTTCTTGTTATTATTCTGTCCCGTTAGCCAGGAGACAATATGGCTGAGTTAGAAAATCTGTTACAACATGGACATCTAACAAGCTAAGAAGATGGCTCTTCAAAAGAACGGTCGAAAATGTAAAAAAAAAACGCTACACTTGGTGGACGTTAACCCGCAAAATCGCAGTTTAAAAAGTGACTTAGGAGACGAAACCATGGCCACTAGTGACAGAAAAAAATAGATTCACCCAAAAAACAATTTAACCGCGCGTTTTCCCTCGCGTATTGCAAACTCGCGAGATAAAATATAACCATCTAGAAAGATTATTGTACAGTCACCGGCCTCAATACATGATGAATCAAAGGCCGCAAAAATATCTGAGCATGCTCTTACGGCTCTAGGAATTGAGTGGTCATCAGATATTTTTGCGGCCTTTGTTCCATCATATATTTATACCGGTGACTGTACAAGCAGGTGAAATATTTTTTAAATTGGACAAGCGGGTCCGGAGATAACCCAACACATACCACAGAAACTTCCTCGTTATAATCTTAGTACCTATAGATAATTTGACATTACAAACCTCAAAATATTACTCCTCTATGTGTATATTGTTGCTGCAAACAGTGGTGAGTTTTAAACAGTCTGTTAAAAGGACGCAGTGTAATATAAAATATAAGGATAAGTAATATAAGTTTCCATAAAATGCATAGGTACGTAGTTTACTACCGAGACTACGTGCGTCATGTTTCACTGCTCGCGACACGTTTATAGCGCTGCCGTGTTCAGTGCTAGTAGAAATGTATGGTTTATATGAATTCTACGCATATGTTTGTGTAATGTTTAAATAGATCATTCAAGAATTGTTATGATTAAAATCGTTTTGATCTAAGCCTAATCGAATATGGACGCATTTTGACGCATAAACGACGTCCAACTAATCGTTTAGACGGACTCTAAATTTTAGAGATATGAGAGTAAACATCGCCATCGTATCAGCGTCGAGTCATCCTCTGTGGCTCGACTTTGTGCTGAGTGGACTACTTTTTCGCATTTCACGAAGTGTGTTAGTGTTAATGTAATTGTGTAATTTTGTATCTGCTAAATAAACTTATTTTCTTTATTTCTTTGTTTCTTTAAACACGAAGGGTTTATCCTGCGTATTTTAAGAGCTGCTATGGCCACCTTCTGCATCCATCATTAAAATCCACTCAATTTGTCTGTGACTGTACAGAATATAGTCCAATCAGCAAAATTATAGCAAAAAGGTATTTTTTGACTCCAGCTATTATTACAAGCTTTATATTAACTTGCACTGTTCGTATGTATGTAAATATGTAAGTATGTAAGTTGTTCGTCAAAATTTGCAATCCATTTTTCAGTCACTTCCCGTTATTTAATTGAGCTGAAATTTTGCAAGCATATGTATATAGCATAACAATGCAATATTATGATGGCTTGGAGCTGATCTAATGCTGGAGCTGGAATGTGGCCATAGGAATTCCGCAATAAAACGACACAACCCCATTGAGTTTGGGCTCGTTAGAATCGTCTCAATGAGTACTTGATGATGGTATGCAGAAAAGTACAGTCGTCAGTAAAAGCTGCCGGGAACTATTGAATGACCTGGGTGCCAAAAACAAGGTAATTTTACGTTGGGTCCCAGGGCATGCAGGTATCGAGGGAAATGAAAAGGCTGATGAGCTTGCACGAGCGGGGGCGAAGGGAACACACTGCGGACCAGAGCCGTTCTGTGGTATCCCTAAAAGTCTAATCAAGCTCACTCTAAAAGCCTATTGTTTCTACAAGACCATTCAAGCCTGGAGAGCTAACCCAGGACTGAAACATTCCAAGGCACTTATTAGAGCCTTTAGCAAAAAGGCGTCTTCTGACGCCTTGGCGCTAAGTAGGAACCGCCTACGCATGCTGGTCAGGGTGCTTACTGGGCACTGCCGCCTAAATAAGCACATGCAAACGATAGGACTGTGTGACACAATGCAGTGCAGATTCTGCTTTGAAGCATAAGAGATGCCTACACACATCCTAACCGATTGCCCTTGCCTCATGCGCAGTCGTAACTCCTTCCTGGGCAAACACATCATGTGGCCGGAGGAGATCAAATTTCTTGAGTTCAACAAAATCCTGCAATTCTTCGAGTTTGCAGGACTTGACCAAGAATTGTAGTAAGTGGCGATCACAATAGATCAGCGATGGTCGCAGTGATATAAGGGCTTTGACAGCCCGAAAGCCACTACCAGAATAATAATAATAATAAAAGCTTGTACCAAAAATTATTTTTTAGACAGAAACTTATTTATACATAAATATAAATGGCGTTGCGTTACAGCACTTTTCGTTTCTTTTCCAGCGCTAAATCTTCCATTAACATCAAACAAAGGCATCTAAACAATAAAAAAACAATTCCAAAACCAAGCATGACTCGAATATCTTAAAAACATCCAACTAATGATAAATCACACTACTCCAAGTAACATTAAGAAAAACAATAGACTATCCACTCGAAAGAATTAATCAGGGTAGTCACGATCGGCAGTAACGACGGGAACCAAAGAAAATATAACTTTACCAACAAAGTTACTTCGGAACTTCCCCGGCCGGCTAAACGATACAGAGCTTTATACTTTTTAGGGTTCCGTAGCCAAATGGCAAAAAACGGAACCCTTATAGATTCGTCATGTCCGTCTGTCAGTCCGTCCGTATGTCACAGCCACTTTTTTCCGAAACTATAAGAGCTATACTGTTGAAACTTGGTAAGTAGATGTATTTTGTAAACCGCATTAAGATTTTCATACAAAAATAAAAAAAAAACATTAAGTTTTAGGGGTCTCCATACTCAGAACTGAAACTCAAAAAATTTTTTTTCATCAAACCCATACGTGGGGTATTTATGGATAGGTCTTCAAAAATGATATTGAGGTTTTTAACATAATTTTTTTCTAAACTGAATAGTTTGCGCGAGAGACACTTCCAAAGTGGTTAAATGTGTGTCCCCCCCCCCTGTAACTTCTAAAATAAGAGAATGATAAAACTGAAAAAAATATATGATGTACATTACCATGCAAACTACCAACGAAAATTGGTTTGAACGAGATCTATGAAGTAGTTTTTTTTTAATACGTCATATATCGTAAAAAGCAATTTATGTAACGGAACCCTTCATGTGCGAGTCCGACTCGCTCTTGGCCGCTTTTTTAGTATTATGTTGTTGGTATGAAGCGCGGCTTTTGTTTTCGGTGCACGTATTTGGTTTTGGCTGGGGGAAGTAGAATTCTATAGCGGAGAGAAATTCTGTTTATTTCACCTTAAGTATCATGAAACTGCGACTAGAATGGAATTGAAATAGCTGTCAGTACATATAAACTTTAAAGTATTAATATGACAAAACTGTCACCTCAATTATGACATATATGACAAGAATTATAAGATTTTTTTTTATTATGAGAAAGTTTTACAATAGACCTAGCTCCATAGTCAGCTCCTAAGACCTGTCTTATAGGTACAAAACAACGACATACCTATTTAATCGATTTAAATACCTAATTAAAAAACTACTACCACAATTAGTTTTGCAAAATATTATTATTTTAAATGTAAAAAAGCTGTTTAATGTTAAATGATACTTCTTTAGTTTCTTTAGCACTGATTTTCTTGGATTATCCTCTTATATTTATATATGTACCTACTTCAATTATAGGTTATCTTCTAAAACAGTTTCCTGAAGCATTTTTTTCTAAAATGCCTAATTATAACGTTTTCGTCATAAATTTAAAGATTCTTTTGTATTTAAAATTAAATTAATTCCCTATTTATAAAACATAAAATTTAAGTAAATTTTCCGCAGTATCTGAACCATCGAAATTAAAAGGAGGAAAAGGAAACTCGAAGCTAAATTATCCTCTTTGACCTTTTATAGCGAATAAGTAATAAGCAGGGAGATGTAAGACCCGAGTAGGAAGCATTAAGGCATCATTACACTTAAGGCGACGTAGCCTCGCTCTCTTCTCTTCCTCTCACTGAGCATAAGCGTAAGCTAAATGGAAGTGCGTGTTCAGAAGCGCGGATATCATGTTTTTTAATTTTAATTTTATGTGCGTTTTAAAATATAAAAAAGTAATAGCTAAGTTCTCTCAAACACGATATTACTGATTTTTGGAACCAAATTTAATATGTTTAGCTGTTGTACATAATTTGTTACAATTTTTTTTTGACTTATGTTCGTGATTTTTTCTATCGAACGAAAGTCAAAAACTCAGAATTCGAATAGCTAATTTCCCTCAAAAAAAGCCTCAAGATTGCTAATTAAATTTAAGCCGTA
Organism: Epinotia brunnichana; assembly: GCA_963854355.1. Classification (NCBI taxonomy): domain Eukaryota; kingdom Metazoa; phylum Arthropoda; class Insecta; order Lepidoptera; family Tortricidae; genus Epinotia; species Epinotia brunnichana. The sequence continues at coordinate 24,993,672 of OY977951.1, read as the reverse complement.
TTATAATACAAACAAAAGCTACGATTTTTTAAAAGTCCGTTTTTGGAGCTCACATCGCCTTAAGAAATACCCGTACGCGTCATGTATTTATTTCCCTTTAAAATGTACAGCCGTAACGCAATGTACACAAGTTGCATTTATTATCGCCCACCGAGAAAACTCTTAAGTGTACATGTTATTTTTCACCTTGTGGCTTGGAGATAGAGTGCATAATCGTGAACATTAGAATGGACATAGCCCATTATATGAAAACAAGGAAGATTACGTATTAAACATGCTTCACCGGCTCTGTAATTAGCTACGTCCCTTGAGACTGCATCTTATTCACAAAGGAACATCTACTGCGCAAATAAACACACTGTGACACTATAAATAAATATGCTGAACGGAAATAGTATAGTATACTATACCAGTGGGAGGCATTTAAAATAACTAATTATTAGACTTAAAGAAACCTCATTTGAATCATAATTATTGAAATATATTAACCACAAGTTAAAGCGGTATCTTTCATTGTTCTTTCACTACGGAAAATGGGAAAGTTAAATCTGACGGCTGCAACTTATTACCATCTTTGAATCCCTTGCTTTACTCATGTAGCCAAACAACTTAGCCTCGCTTCAAACTATTCGCTCTCTTTAATGTGTTGCTGAATATTCCAGTCACATCTAAAATAAACTTGCACTATTTTGATTGGCCTCTTTTTCTTCGCTTAGCATTTGTTTTAAGTCCCGCCAAATTGAATGCTTTTATAAATAATTCAAGTACTTTATCCCAAGTACCTACGAGAAGCTTGTTTTGTAGCTTTGAATAAGTAAGGATTATCTTATTGGCGAAATGAACGAAATTCAAATTAAGTACTCACTAAATTAAAATGTTGACAGGTTTTAAGTATTCAGGGGTAATTTTCGTCTATTTTTCGATTGCTGTTGACTGTATAATTTCATCATTTGAGAAATTAAATTGTAATGTTTTTTTAATAGTTTTGATCCTCAAATGCCATTTTTGTCGTTCCAAAAAAACGAAATTATTTTAAACGAACTTTATGGTTAAACTGCACTGATTTAGAGAAAAAGTCTCTATATTTCTGTATATGATGTATTGTCTAATGTTCAAAGTCTGTCTATATTTTCGCATCATAAAATGATAAACAAAAATTAGAGATATTCAAATTAAAGAAAATTTCTAGAAAAGTTAGTTAGTTAGGTAGTTTTCTAATAATTTTATATGGACTCTACTCAGCCCATAGTCCTAAATTGTAATGTAAAAAAATACAAAAAGGAATAATGAAGGCTAACTAAATTGTGTGCTAACTAATGTACCTACATTTTTTTCAAGAAATGCTCTTATACAAAAATATATTTAGTAAAGAAGTGAGGCCTACCAGTAAAACATGGGTCCTTCGTGGCCGTGTCATCGGAACAAGACTTACCTGAAAAAATAACCAGATATTTCAGTAAAATATACTATAGTCTGCATAAACAAACCGCAGTGTAGTTTGGCAGCCTATAATCCTTTAATAAGAATAAATATATTTTTTTTAGATTCACCAGTGGAAGCGGTGGTAGCCAATGCGTTAACACATTCACGGCCAACGATTATGTAGCGCAACTCGTAGCAGATAATATGCGAAACACCGTATGTCGAGAAAAGCGCCTACAAACTGATCGGACTCGCTAGCAACCTTCCCAGCGGACGCCTACGCCACAGCCATTTTCCGCTACTTAGCAGGAAAACCATGGGATCGGCTTCGAGCGTAGCGGCTAGCATTTCTGGCAGTGAATGCGTTACGCAACGTTGGCCACTTTCCAGTAGGCTCGTTCAGGCATTAATCCTGGTGCAAAACAGATTGAAATGGGATGGAATCGGAAGCGATGAACCAAAATAGACCTCCGCCCTGTATCATAAAGGCGACGTAGTCTTCTCTCCCTCTCACTGAGCATAAGCGACAGCGGGATGAAAGTGCGTGATCGGAAGCGCGGGTATCATGTTTTTTTAATTTTAATTTTTTGTGCGTTTATATAAATAGAAATGTAAAATAGCTAAGTGTCCTCAAACATGATACTTCCGATTTTTAGAACCAACTTTAATATGTTTAGCTTTTGTGTATAATTTGTTACGAATTTTTCAAGTGTATTTTAGACCTATGTTCGTATTTTTTTTTCTATCGAGCGAAAGTCAAAATCTCAGGATTCGAATAGCTATAGTCCCTCGAGAAGGGCCTCAAGATTGCTAATTAAATTTAAGGCAGCCGTATTATGATCGCCTTAAAAGTGAGCTAAAAGTGAACTGCCTCTAACCGGTTTCGTTCGGTTCTCGGGGCTCTAAATCATGAAAGTGGACCCTTGAACACGTACGCTGCCGACAAAGGGTGAATCGTCCGTTAGCGCTCAGTCCCCATTATTTCTGACGAGTCAGGATCTTCTCGCGTCGTTTGAGAGTGAAAGATGTTTTGTGACGTATATTCTTTAGTTAGTAGATTTTATGAGAAATACATTTCTGAGTTTTAGGTTAGCTGCGCTGCGCTTAGTTTTAGGTTTTCAAAATCCACCCTCTAACGGGGTGAAATGGGGTTTCAACGTTTGTATGGCAGCACAAATTAAATTAAAAAATATATAGTCAACTTCTTTTCACCCGAGCAGAGCTCGGTCGCCCAGATATTAGGTCCTTACCTATGAAATTGGCGGTTTTTTCACAGATATTAATTTGTACGTAATTTATTCATTTCTATTGCAACTTCCAAATTATTTTTTAATTTCATTATAAGACTATGTAACAAAGGTTTTAAATACAAAAAATAGGTTTGATTTTTTTATTTAGTGTTTCAAATTAAAGCTTGAAAACCGCCCTTTTCATGTGCTGCCGGTTAAAGTGTTTCAATTAACTATAGTTTTATGATGCGAACTATTTTTAAGGAATGAAGATATGTGTAAAGTAGCTTAAAAGTTTTCTATATTCCTACCAAAATTTAGTTTGCTTTGAATTTGACATTGCTGAATAATCCGCAAAATTCAATGTATGAAAATCACAGTTTTCATAAAATTCTCCATACACACCGCCAATTTCATAGGTAAGGACCTAATATTATTAACTTAAGTCTAATACACTGTCAAACGAAACATAAAATTAAAGGAACGAAACAATACAATAAAAATAATCAACTGCGAATACTAAAGGGTCTATCATCCTTCATCTCGCAAAAGTTTAGGCACTCCCTTATGACGTTATCACGTCAAATTATCGTCCGTTAACCGACTTTATAGACAACCAATTATGTTAATGTGGCCTAGTTTTTACAAACTTGTTATTGAAATATTAATCTTCTACAATGAACGGTAGATTTTCTTTTTGATTGGATTACTTTGATGCAATTCGGCAAACTCAAATAATTTCAATTATAATCGTATGTTGTTCTATTGAAAGTGTGGTCACCACAGCACTCTACTCCGAGCGGCCGGCAAAGGCAAACGAGCCCCGTTTTAGATTTCAATAACTCGACCAGGCCAAGGACATCACTTTGTAAAACTTTATGCTGATTTTGTACCGGGTTAAGCAGACTTTATGTTTTCTAGGCATACTATTATTTGTAAGTCGGTATTTTTCATTATGATATAAGATGTACGGATAAGCTTAACTTATGTTTTATTTAAGTAACCTGCCTGACCTGTCAGTTTTGGGACGAATATGCGTTTTTTTTTTTTTGCAAAAATAATCATCAGTTACATTTTCTATTACTTATAAGCGCGCCAAATAGTGTTTATTGGCAAGGGTTGCACTCATGTTCATACCAATATATTTTTATTATAATTATAATTAAGAATAAAAAAAACACTAAATAAAAATAAACAAATTAGACACTGACCGTCACTTTTATGACAACCTTGTAACCATCCGTCAATACACAGTTATTTAAATTCAAATGCCCAAAGTATCCTTACCTCACTTGTATCTGATTGGTTCATGAACACACCCGCTAGGTAAGTAGGTTCTTGGCAGTGAAAGTGTTTAAATGCCTTAGGTGAAACTTTCATAAGGCAAATTTGAATGTAAGAATTATTTTCAACAAAAAATACTAGGTTATCTCTCTAGGATAAAAAAACTATAAATAGAGACACAATATCCATCACATCATAACATGTTATATCATATTCATATTTATTCGTTGCAACCATGGTATTTACAAGGTAACATTCATTATTGTTACCAAGGGGGACTTAATCACGTAAAATTAACTAACTTTTTACCTGTCTGAGGTTTCCTGACGTTTTGGATGTCTCACAATTTTTTTTTAAAGAATGATGTCGGAGAATCGTGAAAGTTTAAATCAATATACTCGTATATATGTTATAACATTGTAAGCTAAACAATCTTAATCATCCCAAGATAATGCTTCCAAGGGAAATAATTTGTATAACTATTTATTCCACAAAACATTAAATGAAGTACATATTAATAGCCAAGCCCTCCCAAAGTCATATCAAAAAGTCATTACAAATTCCCAAACTCCATAACTTAATACGGGAACCATGGAAACTTGGTCCGAACCCGCGAACCGCCCGCTCCAACGATTTTTATTATGAAACCAAACAAGAAAGTCGTTATCCAAAATTCAAATAATCATCTGTGGCCCCCGAAACTCGCTGCCACCTATAAAATACCTCATAAACATTCTAGCCATTTAAGCCCAAGTTAAAACATAATAAAGTGGAGGACAACATCGTTTTTGTTCACCTCACAATAAAAAACTCATAAAATAACCCGAAATGCCTTATACGATTACATGATAAAATAAACAACGTCTTTTAGCGTTGTTATGGTGGATTATATACCGAACCAAGAATTTTGACCTTATGTAAATAGGCATATGGTGGAGACATTGGGGCATTTGTCGTCCGACACCAAAAAATATGAAAGTGGTGTTGGTCCGACTTATTGGCGTTTCAGGCGACCACAGAGCCGGTTCCTTCTTTGCCCAGCGTCTAAGCCTAGCGGTGCAAAGAGGCAATGCAGGCAGCTTCCTAGGGACCATGCCTCAAGCGGGTGAACTAGGTGGAATATTTTATATTTAGTTTATAAGTGTTGTTCGTAGTTCTTTTTTACTATCAAGTTTAGTTTTTTTTATATGTTACTAGCTGACCCTGCTTACTTCGTACCGCTATACAAAATGTATGGAAAAAAGATAAAAAAGAAACTTTACATTTAGCATTTATTATAAGTTATCCTGCTATTTGGAGTGAATACAAATACAACAAATCAAACATCACATAAACCGGTTCGGCCGTTCTTGAGTTATAAATGGTGTAACTAACACGACTTTGTTTTATATATATAGATTATGAAATAAATACAGCAATAGGCATAAACTTAAGTAAAGCCGTTGTATTATAATGTACTTATTTTATAAAAGAAACACATGTGACGATCTTGGGGTGAGGTTATCTTGGATGTCACCTTAAATTACGTGAGGTGACAAGTGAGGTGGGGCGCTATGTCGGGTAACCTCCTCGAGTGTCTGGACTCTACCGATTCCTCTTGATTCGGTTGCATGATCCGCAGGAATGGGTAGCGTCTTGGCCGTTGCGCCCTGGAGACAACGGCAAGTGATAATTTAGTGAACCCTAAGTTATCGCTTGCTGGTGTTACTAATAACCCGAAAAGGGGGTTCAGCCCAGAGAATCGCAAGGTTCCCCAGGTGCGGCTTGAAGGAGAGGCCATTGCCGTTTGCCTCTATAATAAATAACGAACCCGGAACCCTGACAAATCCTCTGCTATTAGAGGATGCATGTTAGGCGCGGGGGCTGTGACTGTCAGTCCGGGGCCTAGTTGTGGCTGCGAGGGAGAAAACCTCTATAAAAAGTTACAAGGGGACCTGAGGGTGAATCCGAGGTCTATCACCCTGTCCCGGCGTAGAGGTCCTTTGGTCGGGCGCATGTGGTGTCGCCCTACACGCTTACAACGGGAGTGGGGGGCTTTTGCCTCAGTAGTGAGGGCAGCTGCGGCTGTTGCCGAGGGGCGTCGTGGTGAAATGTTCGCGATCCCATGACGCCCCTACTACACGGCAGAGAGGGCATACCTTGGTGGTTTTAGATGGTAGTCCGGGGGGTTCCCGGGAGCCCGTCATACCCATCCTAGTTGACAAGTGAGGTGTAAGGTACAGTTGAAGAAATACAAAAAATGCTTTACTTAAGTTATTTACCCATACTTTATTCCTAGTTGTGTGTTGTGACTTATTTATTCCTTAAAAAATTCAATTATTTATTGTTGAACTATCATCATCATCGGCCTTATACATCTATAAAAAGATGATTTAAACAGCGTCCATATTAGAGTTGCGGCACTTACGTACGTGGCTCGTCAGGCCGATACGGGAGCGACAGCCACGACCACATAATTGGCAAGTAAATGTCCTGCCCGGAGATGAAAGAGGAAGAGCAGCGCGTTGGTGTCTTAATTCGCGTCTATAGGATAAGAGATCGAACCAAGCTTTATCGTGTTCCACCACTCCATTACGTAGGGTCTCCCTCCAATGGTCTCGATCTTGGGAATGTTCTTCCCAAGTTGAGGGGTCGATCCTAAAGGACACCATGTCCCGTTTAGCACTGTCCTTAAAACGCAACATAGGTCGCCCGACCGATCGTTTAGCGTGTGCTATTTCACTCAGGAGAGTTTTTCGTGGCAAACGAGAAGGCTCCATCCTTTGCACGTGTCCTAGCCAACGTAAGCGTCTCTGTTTCAGAACGGCAGCAATGCTAGGTAAACGCGCGATGCTAAGCACCCTCTCGTTTGTGACTCGATCCTTCCACGATATGTTTAAAATGCGTCGAAGACAGCGCATATGGAAGTTGTTCAATTTCCGTTCCTGTTTGGCATACGACGTCCAGGTTTCGGCTCCGTACAAGAGTATGGATAAGATGCATGTCTGATACACGATCATCTTTGTATTTACAGTTAGATGTTTATTTTCCCATACCCTTGTACTGAGCTTCCCGAACATCGTGGATGCCTTGCCGATGCGGGTGTTGTTCTCAACATCAAGTGAAAGATTATTTGAGACGGTCGATCCTAGGTAACAGAAATTGTCAACCACTTCCAGAGGCGAATCATCCAACAGTACAGTTGCGCTCCGATCTACGCCTTGAGCCATTATAACTGTCTTCTTAACATTTACCGACATAGAAAATTGCTTACACGCCGCATTGAACTTCTCTACCATACCCTGAAGCTCCTCCGACGAAGTTGCAACGAAAGCAGCATCATCGGCAAACAGTAAACTGTCAACATAAAAATCTTCGCGATATTTTTTGGATTTTAAGAGCGATATATTGAACAGCCTACCATCAGACCTGGTATGAAGGTGAATGCCCTGAGTGGTTTCGCCGAAGGCAACTTTCATGAGTACGGAGAAAAAAATGCCAAATAATGTGGGCGCCAATACACAACCCTGCCTTACTCCTCTGCGCATTTCAAAAGGGGCTGAAGTGTTCCCGTTGAAAACAACAGAACATTTCATGTCAAGATGGAAGAGCTTAATGAGCTTTAAAAGTTTTGGAGGGCATCTGATACTTTGCAGTATCGTATACAGTCCTTCTCTGCTCACGGTGTCAAAAGCTTTGTTTAAGTCCACAAAAGCAGCCAGCAGGGGGGTGTTCTGCTCTCTGCATTTTTCCTGAAGCTGACGTAGGGTAAAAATCATGTCGGTGGTGGAGCGGTGAGCACGAAAACCACACTGTGACTCAGGATACACGCGATCTGCTAATTTCTGCAGCTTAGCCAGGATCAAACGGCCAAGTAGCTTTCCAGCAATGCTCAACAAAGAGATACCTCGGTAGGAGTTACAGTTGCCGCGGTCACCCTTCCCTTTGTAGAGCGTGATAATATTCGCATCGCGCATATCCTGAGGGATGTATTCCTCGTTCCAGCATTTCACGAAAAAATTGTAAAGGAATGGAGCCACACATTGCAGTTTCACCACCTCAGCACGGATATCATCACTGCCTGGGCTCTTCCCAACCTTGAGTTGCTGAACAGCGGTGCGGAAGTCTTCAATAGTGGGGATGTTATCAAGTTCATTCCATGCAGGCAATTTGGGGATTAACTCGATTGCTTCAGGCTGTATTCCAATAGGTTGGGAATAAATATAGTGTAGTCCAATAGTGTTGTGACTTATTTATTCCTTAAAAAATTCAATTATTTATTGTTGAACTATATATAATATATATATATAGCTATCCACGCCGTGGCCGGCGATGGCGACCCTAGCTAGTTGCGGGCGTGAGCCCTAATATGGCTTGCGAAGCCGAACTTACTCTTAAATACTCGGTCGCAGGAAGCACAGTAAAGCTGTACTATATAGCTTGGAGATGTAGAAGTCCCGTTTTGGTAACAAAATAAGTGTGGAGATGTAAAGGTTATCCGCAAACAAATAATGATAATAAACCTTTTAATTGGAAGTGTTATCAATTTCCAAACTGAAAAAGAAACTATTTGCATTTGTTTTTTCACTTTATAGTCTATAATATAGTAGAAGTCGACGCCCATTGATCGTACACCATCAAGGTACCACTATCAGTCAAGTTGCGACAACCACATTTCTGGGCTTCCGGCTTGACCAGGGCCTTACATGGGAGGCGCAAATCAGTGCAGTATGCGGAAAACTCAGCAAGGCATGTTTTGCACTTTCAAGGCTGAACCAAACCCTTGAGCGTCAGGCAGTGCGCACTTGTTACTTTGCAAGCATTCAGGCAATTATGCAATACGGACTGGAGCTCTGGGGCCAAGCCGCCGAATGGCAACGCGTTTTCCGACTACAAAAGCGCGCCGTGCGCACGCTGGCCCGCGCCAGGCATGACGATAGCGCCAGACCGCATTTTGTCGCACTCGGTATCCTGACACTATCGTCACTGCTAATTTTCCAAATAGCCGTGTATACACGGGTGAATTTATCACTATATGAAAGGCGAGGTGATAGATCTTTTTTTTTTTTTTTTTTTTTTTTATTGGAATCAAAAAAAATACAATTTTAGTAACTTAACCTAAAGATTCGCCAAACTGCAAAGCAGTTTGTTGGCGATTCGCTCCATGATTTATTTTTACTCTACTTAATTGTTTAACTTTAGTTAGAAGTGTAAGTTAATATGCGAACTGTTTAAGTACGGCAGAGGATAATGCAACATATATATTAGTTACTCGTATCTGCTTGGGTCACTCGAAATGCGCACAAACTATTAACAATTCCCCACAAGCTCACTAAGACAGCTAAGACAATCCACGTCGCGGGACCTATATTTTATAACAATTTACCAGACAGCATCACGGAAGCTAACAGTCTTCCGACCTTTAAAGCTAAATAAAAAAAATGGCTTATTGAGCAATGTTTCTATACTATTAGGGAATTTTTAGAATATAAAAAATGTAATAATAATATATTATATAATAAACTAATAATCTTGTTAATTTAATTTACAAATGAATGTTCTATTTTTATTGTAAACAATGACTTGTAATACCTTATTACCAATAAAGGATGTCTATGTGATATAAGTTTCGACAAGACCAAATATAATATTGGCTTTATTCAATAATAAAATAGGACATGATAAAGAAACATAGTTGTTGATAGAATGACATAGTGACAGACAATGTCAGACACTATAGACAATAAGATATTTACAAGTCTTCTTATAAAGACGCAAGGAGGCTATTATGACATTCGCCCCCTCTACGAAGAGACGTAGTCATTCATGAAGGCTGGAGGTCTGCGATCCCTGCCCGAACGCCGAAGTTGGCTGATTCCTGCATCCGGATCGATGTTGGCAGGGGGGTCTTGAATGGCAGATATTTCTTCAGATTGGTCATCGTTAACTTCGTCATCTGAAAGGTCATCGTCAACAGCTCGTGGTGCTGGAGCTAACGATCTATTGGAGACTGTTGTCTCTCGCCCATCAGGCAGTCTTATAAAAGAGTATTCTGGGTTACTCTGCAACAATTGAACTTCCTGTACAGCGGGGTCATACTTGGAGCTTCTTACGTGCCTTTTCATAAACACCGGTCCAGGCGAATGTAGCCAAGTCGGCAAAGACTGTCCGTTTTGCGAACGGCGTGGGTGATTAAATAAGCGTTCATGCGGTGTTGTGTTTGTGCTCGTACACAGGAGAGATCTTATAGAGTGCAGCGCCGGTAGCAGTGCCTTTTCCCAGTTTACTATATCTTCATTGTTTGATTTGAGGTTTAGTTGGATCGTTCGCCACAGCGTGCCGTTGAGACGTTCAACCTGTCCATTTCCCTGGGGATTGTAGGGTGTAGTGCGGCTGCATGATGTTCCGAGGGAAGACAAGAATTGTCTAAGTTCATCCGATAAGAAAGATGTACCCCTGTCGGAGTGGATGTACGCTGGAGTTCCAAAAGTGGAGAACAAGTCTTCAAGACAATTGATTACCGTTCTTGAAGATACATCCTTACATGCATAAGCGAAGGGAAAGCGACTAAACTCATCAATTATTGTCAGTATGTATCGGTTCTGGGTGCTAGATGGTATCGGTCCCTTAAAATCAATGTTCAATCTTTCAAACGCGGCTGTCGCTTTGATAAGATGTCCTTGATGTTTCATATAACGTGGTTTTATTTCGGCACACGTTGGGCATGCGGCCGTCATTCGTTTTACATCCTCTACGGAGTACGGTAGGTTCTTCGATCTGACCCAATGAACCATGCGCGTGACCCCTGGATGGCAGAGATTTCGGTGTAGTTCCACTAGTTTAGAGTTAGAAGCGGCAGTATTTATTTGCATGCATACTCGTGAAAGTGCGTCAGCGGCGAAGTTATGTTTCCCAGGTCGGTAGACTATATCATATTTGAAACACGAGAGCTCCAACCGCCACCTTTCGATCTTTTCGTTCTTTATTTTGTTAGAGTGTGTTTGATTGAACATGTATGCGACAGATTGCTGATCTGTAATGAGTAAGAAATGTCTTGCCATCAGGAAATGTCTCCATTTTCGCAAAGCTTCGACTATGGCGCAGGCCTCTTTCTCAATCGAAGGTTGCCTTTTCTCGGAGTCGTTGAGAGAACGAGAGAAGAATGCGACAGGACGACCCTTTTGTGATAGGGTCGCTGCGATGGCAAAATCGGAAGCGTCTGTCTCAACTGAAAATATTTCACTGTCGTCGATTCCTGCTAATGCTGATTTCGATATATCGGATTTAAGGTTTTGAAAGGCAGTGGTAGCTTCTTGAGATAATGGAAAAGTAACTTGGATCAAAGGTCTGATTTTCGTAGAAAAGTTGTCGATCCACTTGGAATAGTGGGCGAAGAGACCGAGCGCTCTCTTCAGTGTAGCAGTATCAGTGGGGATTGGAAGATTCGTTAGCGGTTCCAATCGAGACTTGTCAGGCGTTATAACGTTGTGCGCGATAGTATATCCAAGCAAGTTGATTGATTCTGATTCAAATGTGCATTTGTTCATGTTTAAGGTTAGTTTATATTTTTCAGCGGCCTTCATGAACATTTCAAGATTTTTGTCATGGTCGGATTTGTCCTTACCGCATACAGTTACGTCGTCAAGGTAAGTGAAGGTACCTTTAAGTTTTTCAGTGTCAATTATGTATTGCAAGGTTCTTTGAAAAGCCGCCACCCCGTTCGTTACGCCAAACGGTATTCTTGTAAACTGATAGAGATTACTACAAGCTTCGAATGCAGTGTAAACTTTTTCTTTCGGTAAGATTGGGACTTGGTGGTAAGCACTTTTCAGATCGATTTGACTGTAAACGTTGTATTTTGCCACTTTTGTTATGATAGAATCAATGCTTGGGAGAGGGTAAGCGTCTAGGTCAGTAAATCTGTTGATTGTTTGCGAGTAGTCGATGACAAGGCGCTTACGGTGATGGCCTCCGCCGGCAACGAGTACTTGTGCCCTCCATGGCGAGATACTGGGTTCAATTACTTTGTCCTTAAGTAGGTTGTTTATTTCGTTTGATATGAAGTCTTGGTCTTCTTGAGAATGCCGTCTTGAGCGTATAGCTATAGGCTTTATGTCTGGCGAGAGGTTGGTGAAAACTGATGCTGGCGGGACTGACGCTTCTAAAACGTTGCAGACTTTAAGAGGTTGTTTGTCTCCTCCAAATTGAAGTACGAGTGACGAGTGCTTCCCGAGAACATCGTGCCCGATGATTATATCCGCGCATAGATCGTTGATGATGAGCAGTGGTTGGTGTTGGTACTTGTGTTCACCAATCTGAATTGTTGCATAGCATAGACCGTCGACATGAGATACATTATTGAGTGATGCTAGAGTAATTGCTTGCTTGCAGGGCTTTTGTTTGAGGTTGATTATTCGAGCTAGGTTTTTGTCTATAAAGCTAATTGAGCTACCGGTGTCGAGAAGTGCATCAGCACGATATTCGTTGACTGTAATAGGTATAGTTGCTTTTCTTAGGCTTGCAGGAGCAGCGGCGGATATGTTAGACAAGTTAGAGTAAGTAGATTGATGTTGAGATTGTTCGTCATCAGTGGCGATAGCATTAGCAGATCGTGGATTGGGCCCAGAACTACGGCATACGCTTGCAAAATGCCCTTTCTTTGAACAAAGCTGACATTCGGCGTTATACGCGGGACATCTGTTTCGCTGATGAAGATTACTGCCACCACAGAAGAAACATCGTCGTCTGGTGTGGTTAGGATAAGAATCAGGTCGAGGTCTGTTTGGAGCGTTTGTAGCTGCTAAATTGGTCATCGGCGAGCGTTCTGGAGCTTCAGAGGCAGCATTAGCATGAGCAGATGTAGAAGGTGACAATGTTAGTAATTGCGAAGTGCTTTCGGCAGATTCTAGAGACAAAGCCAGATTCAAGGTTTTTTCCAGAGTGTCAGTGGAGTTTTCTAGAAGTCTTTGTTTGATTTTCTGCGATGATACCCCGGCAATGAAAGCTAAACGTACGACATCGTTTTGGTAATCAGCTGCAGTGACATCTGTGAATTTGCAGTCACGAGCGAGTACGTTTAGGGCTCTCGAATACTCAACTATTGACTCGCCCGGCTGTTGTTTCCTTGAAATTAGAATATGTCGTGCTAGGGTGGTGTTTTGTCGCTTTTCATAGGCATCATTGAGCGTTTTGATGGCTTCGTCGTACGAGGTCTTTGCTTGAATAATATTGTAAATTGGCGGAGAGATATGATTGACAAGGAGTTGGTACTTAAGTATTTTATCAGCTGAGGCGGCTTCCCGTGCGATGAAATTCTCAAATGAATATTTCCAATGGGCCCATTTGAGGTCTGAACCTGTCATCGAAGGTTCTACGTCAAACCGTTCGGGGCGCAAATACCGTGACATAGATGAGTTTTCTTTTCCTTCAGTCATTTTTAACGACGCACAAAAAAAATATTATTGAATAAATTGATATAAGTTTCGACAAGACCAAATATAATATTGGCTTTATTCAATAATAAAATAGGACATGATAAAGAAACATAGTTGTTGATAGAATGACATAGTGACAGACAATGTCAGACACTATAGACAATAAGATATTTACAAGTCTTCTTATAAAGACGCAAGGAGGCTATTATGACACTATGTCTATGTCTATGTCTATAATGAATGCCTTTGATTTTCTTCGGCAATGTAGGTATGCAAGTTTCCTGATGACTAATTTCAGCAAAAAACTAATGGTAAATATCAAATGATTATCCAAACATGGCATTGATAAAAGTACGAGCCGGGATTTGAACTCGTGACCTCGAATCACTACGCTTCGATAGCTTTATTATAATCTACAGACTTATATTAATTGTATTTTAATAATGAAAATGTATTTGTATTATTATATTTTTTGACGTATAATGTAAGTACTTTATCCATTATAATTAAATGAGTATGAGTTACTTGCACTGTTCGATGTTCGTATAAAATAAAAGTCCCACATTTGAGCCCATAATGCGAAAACTCCCATAACGAAGAGTTGCTATATTAATAGTTAACCATCAACTTATTACAATAAATTATAAATTACAAAATATAATTAAAATCATAAAAAGATTTGAAAGTTCCAATAAATATTTTATTTTTGTATCGGCTAAGAGCAAATTTTTAGTTATCAATACAATCCTTACACTTCACTTTAACAAAAAAACGCAGTATTTAGTACGAAACAGCGGTTAGTACGAAGATAATGCTGTGACGTCACATGTCAATTTGTATGAGCCGTTTCGGCTGGCGCAACCGAGGTTACGTTTTTCAATTCAATTCAATTCAATCGTTTTATTTCAGACCATGTGATCCATATACTGTTAGTAACAAAATAAACTTAAAACTATGTTAGCAATACTACTATAAACTATGTTTTGACCCTCTTTTTAGGGTTCCGTACTCAAAGAGTAAAACAGGACTCTATTACTAAGACTTCGCTGTCCGTCCGTCCGTCCGTCCGTCCGTCCGTCCGTCCATCCGTCTGTCTGTCACCAGGCTGTATCTCAAGAACCGTGATAGCTAAAGAGTTAAAATTTTCACAGATTATGTATTTATGTTGCCGCTATAACAATAAATACTAAAAACAAAATAAAATATTTTTTTAAGGGGGGGCTCCTATACAACAAACGTGATTTTTTGCCGTTTTTTTTATAGATAATGGTACAGAACCCTTCGTGTGCGAGTCCAACTCGCACTTGGCCGGTTGTTTGTCTTTTTAAGTGCTCTAATTGTAGTCCCATACAAACATTTGATCCACTCAGAAAAATGGCTCGAATGGCACCAATGATAAAAATTGTCAAGTAGCCACTTTACGCTTCTATGAGAAATCCAGAAGGATAACTGAATAACTTTTCGAACGAGCGTTAGGGCTACTTAACTGACATTGTAGCATACAAAACATTACGACGTCTACAGCTGGTGCGAATCTAGGCTGCCTGGAGCAGCCTGACTGGCAATGGTCGCCATGAAGTGTACGGCGTTCAGGTTAGATAATGACTACTTAAGGCTTTGGTAGTAAATGATTTATTCATATAAAATACATGGTCTTTTATACTAATTTTCCTTTGTTTCATAAACATTGCGTTAAGTGTCCAAGGTCAGTAGGCGCAAAAAACAGGGTTGCTAGTATCGAGTAACAAAGGAATGTTAAGTATTTCCTTTGTTCGATTACTTAGACTTTTTTCTGTTAGCTGTTATCAGCTGTGACCCTTACTACAGACATACTGAACATTAGGCAATCGACGAGCATCTCAAAGTGAACGCACTGTGTAGTCCTCCTAGCGTCTTGCTATTTCTAGCTTATTATGCACAGCTCTCTAATTAGAAAGAGACGGCTAGTCTATCTCGCCGCGACACAGCTCGCGGGCCGTCCTGTCACAGCCGTTCTGGTTCGTTAAATCACTGTCTTCCTTTTAGTTCAATCAATCAATAAATAAAATCGTTAATTCGTGAAACATAGATACATACAGAGGTGCTATGAACATTTTACAGGTCTCACTATGTTTTCGCCAAAATATAATACAAATAGTCATTATATTTGACACAAAAAAAACATTAAACTAAATTATTAAATAATGATATTAATCATGAATTGCTAATGTCAAATTATGAAAAAAAAACAAAATTAAGATATTTAAAATGTATACCAATGCAGTTATGTAATTTAAATATAGTATTTTTTTTGTATTTTATTTAGTTGTTGTCGACTTGTGGCACCCACTACAGAGGACGCACGCAACCCCACTTTAGTCACTTTTAACAATATGCGCAGGAGACAGTAGATCTTCTGTAAACCCCTAAAAACAGAGGGTCTTTAATTATTTAAATGACACGGAACCCAGAAACCCGCATTACACACTCGAAATATTCCGTAAGAAACAATAAAAAGCGGCCGTAATTTCACGACCTCCATCACCATTTCTCGATCGCTGTTCAACTCACTCAAAACAGCGTATGTCTTTATAAAACACATGGCACTTGTGACCTTTTAAATCCTAAGGAGCATCCAAATTATTTATTTATCCGTGATACAATAAGGAAGGGTTGCGAAGGCGTGATAAAAATGTTTAAAAGGATTTGGGAACGATTTGCGGCATTCTGGATTTTTCGTTACACGCGTGACGATTTCGAGGAATCCGGTTTGATGTAGCTCGGCCGTGTAATTCTGTACCTAAAGGTTCTGGGGCTTTTGGAATTATTTAAATAACTGCTCGTAATATGGCCTCTAATCCATAACCGTTAAATTTGACTTCTCATATTCTCTAGCCACCAAGGCCTACTAAAAATCTGTTTTCTACATACATTAATAATTTTGAAAATATAGCGACTAAACCCAGAACAAACGCTTTTAGTATTTTCATAAATCGGCAAACTTCATTTTCAAAGCGTTGTCTCTACGAATTTCGTAAGGTAAAGTAATGGCGTAGTTTAGTTGTAGTAGTATATAACTCTTTATTGTACAAAATAAACATATTAGACAATAAACAACAACATAAGTTATTTACAAAGGTGGTACAAAGGCGAACTTATCCCTCACGCTGCAACTGACCTAATAATTTTCAATCTTAGGTAGGTATATCAAAACAATAAAGTCAAAACGGCCAAGTGAATGAAGTCAACTATTAAGCATTAAGCGTCTCACAGACTCGCACTTAGCTGTCAAATTTACTATTGACCGCCACCGCAGGCCGCGCCAGTATGATTCAGGCCTTAAGGCGCTCTAGGTTCAGCGAAGTGAAGCGAACATAGTTTTTGAAACAATATAATGCGTCTGTTTATAATAATATGGTTTCAAAAAAATACGAATAGTAATCTTGAGGCTTTTCTGCAGGGAAATCAGTGATTCGAAACACGATTAAGCAATTTTTGCTCTATAGAAAAAAATCACGAACATAGGTCTAAAACATATTAAAATTCACTTAAAACATTCGTAGCAAATTATGCACAATAGCTAAACATATAAACATTTTTGAGGGAACTTAGTGATTACTTTTTTATTTATTTAAACGCACAAAAAATTAAAATTAAAAAACATGACATCCGCGCTTCCAAACACGCACTTCCATCTCGCTCACGCTTATGCTCAGCGAGAGGGAGAGAAGACCATGATACTATAGCGCCTTAAGGTGTCGAGCATTGCGATTTTTACTTTAACTTTACATACCCATTATACCCAACATCAAAACCTAAATCCAATAAACTGACTCAATATTGCCCTGTAAATCAGCTTCAACTACTAACTCACAGTGAACGGTCCAAATTGAACTGTCGAGCAATATTACTAACTAACGTGAACTGCAGTGCAATTGATGCTAAATTAAATGTATAAATGAGACAAGCGCGCGGTTTAAATCGGACATTTAGGTATTATTATGGGTATGGTTACTCTCTACTCATCGATATAAATGTGTACTTTATCTAGTACTAGCTGCCCGTGTGGCTTGGCGGCGATGGCCGTTGGTATAGAAAGGTTCTCGAGTGGCCACCACGTATCGGCAGGCGCCACGTGGCCCCCACAAGGTGGGCTGATGGCCTGGTAAAGGTCGCAGGAGTCCGCTGGATGCGGATGGCGCTGGACCGGTCATTGTGGCACTCTTTGGGGAAGCCTGTGTCCGGCAATGGACGCCTTTCGGGAGATATCATGATGATAATGACAATCGTTATTTTATTTTGGCGCTTAGAGATACTATACCAACATCTCTAACAAATATGGATTGTTAATTAAATAGTGTTCTATTGTATTTTTTTCTGACATGTTAAATTTTTGAATTTAATTCATTATCTTTCGATATTCTATGATTCACTGTTAATATATAAAGATTTTGACTTATAAAAGTGTCCTTGTCGCCTATTTGTACAATAAATGTTTTGATTTTGAAGTGTAGATTACGTAGATTGTTTACACCCAGCGAAGTTTTGCCACTTTCACTTTCTTTCGGAACTGTCCTCGCCGACTACGAGTATTAATGGCCGTGCACATTATCAATTAATTCACGTCGGCCCACAAAGAACCATTATAATTGCGTGTGTGAGGACCCTCGAGCTCCAAGGGCCGTCACTCACCGCCAGATAATTGCCTCAAGTGCCATTATCGGAGCAGATTGATGGGCGGCGTATTGTTCCAATTTTGATGCTTTAGTGAAACTACTGAGGTGTCGGTTTTTACGAAAGTTTCGTTAAACAGACCATTCATTTCTTAATTTTCTTTTAATAAATTGAGACAGGCTATCAAGTTGAAGAATGCTGACAAAAATGTGGAAAATTATAAAAGAGATTCATAGTTAATAACCCTAAAATATTTAGCAAAATCTCTACCAGATAATATGAATAGATATTTATATATATAAATATTCACTAGAGATGTACCAAGCAGTGTTTGTGTTTTTTTCTAGAACAAAGGTCTGGGTTAGATGATTGGTTTTGCAATTCTAAATAATGGTCTTAATGCAGGGTTTAGCCTTCGTGGCGATGTCCCTGACGCCCTGTATATTTGACACCTAGCTGTCAAGCATGCGTGATGTCAAATAAATACATCTTCGACATCTCTGGTCATTCGACACGCCCGACGAAGACGAGGACTACGAGGAGTGTTACATGTGTATATGTATGTGGCACCTTTGCTCCCTATCGGATGAACCAATTGGAATGTAGTTGTTTTAATCAATGTAGTTATCACCTTCAATATTGTCGCGAAGCCACTTCTGGTCACTCTCATGGCCGCGAATGAGAACCTATAGCACTCAAGCTAAGACCCGTATTAGCATATATGCAACTATAAACATACCCTTACAACTTGCGGAATCCTTTATATATCTGACATAGGGGCTGCCGCCTCGTGCGTGCCAGCTCCCTATGACGTGTGGGGACTTTCATCCCCGAGAATGTCCTCCAACCTCCCCTTATAGACATCCCTTACCACCATTGATACTGTCCCAATTCACACGCTATTGTTCCATTTACCCGGGTGCACCCTTGACTGATGATGATATGGCCTGAAGCCGAGACTACCGAACTACCCTGTTGTTACACTTGTAACTAATCCTCTAACACTAAAGAACTCCACAACTAAGAACTGTGTTGTGTGTCCTACAGGTCACGTACATGCGCGACCTGTAGGAAAACCTTATTCATCTACATCATATACCAATACGCCTCCCAAAGAGAATGAGACCTGTGGACGCACAAAAATACATCGCATCATAAACAATCATCGTCCGATCTGTGAAAGCACATGAACACACGTGTAAATGATACCAAATCGTTACAATATCATAGGACGCATCGAAAGTGATTATGAAAAGAGCTCACCCTGGTTTTCCTCCAAATCAACCACTAAGTACGAACCGCACTTAACTGTTCGTTCCCAATATAGCCGTTAGGAACTCTGACAGCCCGCCTACCCGTCAACCTTGTTATAAAAATGATTCCTTGTAGGTGTTGCTACATAAGATAAATCGGCTGTTTGAGACATAATTATAAACACCAATGTAAATACTATCGTGAATCATGACCATTCACGACAAATATTGAACTTTGATAAATAAGGTAAACAGCCTATATTCCTTGACGATGCTAGTGTATGGACACATTATGTCAAAGTGACACGGCTTCAATTCAAATGAAGAAAAATGCTCGCATTTTACTTTGTCATAAAGTGCCCATTGTGATACACTAGTGCAACTATAACTAGGACGTTTACCATGTAGTTATGTTATTTTTTTGAGCTACCAATTACAAACTCACTTAAAAAGAGTTAGGTAATATTTTTATTTGTAAATTTTTGTAAACGAATTTCTCAATTGTTTCTTCCTTATTTATCAAATTCAGCTCATTAAAGTAGAAAAATGTATAGAATTAAAAAAAACTAAATACGGAACCAAAAAGAATTTGTAAATTCGGTCACAATCTCTAAATTTTATCCAACAATAAAATTTTGTAACGGACGTGATTTGTCTCAAAAAAAAGCTACGGTAGCCTAGTGGCTCAGGCATGCGGCTGTCAAGCGGCGGTTGTGGGTTCAAATCCTGACTCGAACCAATGAGTTTTTCGGAACTTATCTACGGAATATTTACCGTTAGCTTTTCGGTGAAGGAAAACATCGTAAGGAAACCGGTCTAATCAATATAAGGTGGTCTAGTTTCTCCTCTGGATTGGAAGGTCAGATCGCTTCGCGGTCCCTTTCGTAAAACTAGTGCTTATGCCAAATCTTGTGATAAGGTGTCAAAGCGGACCCCGGGCTTCTTTAGGGCACCGGAAATAACGCTAGGAGGATGAGACGTTATTTGTTCATGTATTAGACCAATATAAGAGGGTGCTGACTTTTCTGGACTAAAATTTAAAAATTTCGGTCGATAAGAACTACCCTAACTGTTAGTATCAAGGATTTTGTGTTAGAAAACTATTATTTAATTAGTTTCCTTTCAGTCCGACTACGGCAGAGCCGGAAGGAAGTTTGTATTTACGTATGTTCCACTGTAGCGTTTAAAATACTGAACCGATTTTGATAAATGGGATGTAAATCGATTCTGAATTACGCTCCAAGTGACATAGGCTAACTTTTATATGAAAAAAGAAAAATATAAAGGCTGTCACATACAAATAAGTGACTGACTTTTAAAAAAATATTTTAAGTACTATCGTGTGGAGGCTCAAATGAAAGAGGAGAAAATTTCTAGTTTCTTTTCCGTAGTCGGAATATAGATATTTAAACTTTTTATGTTTTTATTGGACTCATTAATACAATATACTTGAAATTATGACTAGCCATGAAAAACAGTTAAAAGGGAAAGTATTTAATGAGGGAAAAGCTTTCAGTGAAAGAAATTTTATTTTCACTCACAAAGGTGTCAGCGGATTTTGAATAAAATAAATAAATAAATATATTTGCGGACATTCTTACACAAATCGACCTAGTCCCAAACTAAGCAAAACTTGTACTATGGGTACTAGACGAAGATAAACATACGTATATAGAGAAATACATACTTAAATACATAGAAAACATCCATGACTCAGGAACAAATATTCGTGCTCATCACACAAATAAATGCCCTTACCGGGATTCGAACCCAGGACCCCTTGCTTCGTAGGCAGGGTCACTACCAACTAGGCTAAAGCGGTCGTCAAAATATAAGTATTATGACAATGATCAGATTCTTGCTACGATATTATTACGTTTGGGTTAGCATAATATTTAGAAAAGCAATACAGATTACAAGATTCTATTTATTGAGATACTACGAGGCTGAATATTTACTTAAAATAATACCAAAGAACAATTTGTTCAGCCCTGGTTACCAAGTCCCTTTGAGTATCGAGAAAACAGAATTCATCAGGAATTCGCTTCAAAACTTTGCGAGTTGCGGAAAAATGTTGAACTAATTCAGCTGGACGTTGTTTTTAATTTTTTTAATATTACTGTTTATTCGTTTTAGAACAATTTGAAACGGGAATGTATCAAAAAAGTTTATGGTTGTTGTCCTACAAAGTACATTGTTCTTTTCACGAGTTATATCTCATATTTGGGTTAAAATTACAATACACCCTGCGTCTACAACCGTTTGCCTGACGCAGTAAGAAGTAGGTACATTATCCGTCCTTAGCTTCAAAACCAAATTGAAAAAATGGCTCCAGGAAAACAACTTTTATAATTATGAAGATTTATTTAACTTACCTTGTGCTGTAATGAGAATATTACCTATACCTATATATTTAGTTATTTATAATGAAATGTTATGTACCTACATTTAAATCACTACCTATGATTTCCATATACTACATGACTATTTTGACGTGTAACATTATGTTACGAAATAAATTTCATTTCATTTAATTACAATACGAGTATAAATACTCTCTACAGCACACTTCAAAACATAAATCAGGTACAGGACATAAAAACTTAAAAGTAGAGGTTAACCACACAGGCGGTCTTATCGCTCAATAGCGATCTCTTTCAGACAAGGTTTGGGTAGTGGAGAAAGTGTAACAAATAATTATTACAAGTAGGTCGGTGGCCAAATTAGAAAAAACTGATACCTAGTGTTAACCATACAGACGGAAAAAAAACAAGAATAATAAATTAATAAACGAAATATGAAGAATCATGGTAGACACAAAAAGTTCCTCTAGATGTGTTTTAAAATTACTCCATTTGTTTTAATTTTATTTGTTCAATAACCAATATCTTAGAGCAATGCAAAATGAATGGTACAGATAGGTCTCTATAGTGAAACCGAGTTTCACCTTAGTTTTCATAGATTTTTGACTAGTTTTGAATCGATACAAATACTTTTGCACTACAGATAGAATTATAAGGCAAGCGGCTATCGATTTTTCAATCCTTAATCTCCACTTTGGTGTACCAAACTTTGAAAGAAATGGATAGTTATTTTTTTATGATTTTTTTAAACATTGTCTAAAAAAACACCTTTTTTGTTATAAGATTGCTGTTAAAGATCTAACATACACAATATCTACATATTTAGATTCGTCTCTGATGTTTCTATAAACGTGTGTACGGTTTTCGTTTTAAACTAATTAACACAAAAGTTATGGCCAGAAAACATGTTTTTTGGTCTAAAATTGTTCAACTTTGATGCCAAATATCCCGAAGACAGTGATGTTTAAAGTAGATATGGGATACTATATTGCTTAAAGCTGTTGTTGTTAATATGATAAGCTACAAAAAACATTAGAAAACTAAGGGATTCAGATCGAAGGTCATTGGCGTATGGGATCCCCTTAAGCAATATCTCGTTTACCAACTTTGACCAAATTTCATTCAGTCAAATACGTTAGTTGGCATAATATGTTTTAACCAAAACAAAATAAGGCAAATGATTTGTATAGTCAATATTCAATTTACCATTTCTATTCCGTCGGTTAATCAGCACAGGAGCTCTTCAATTACAAATCATTTCCACCTTTGTTTGCATTGGCAAAAAAAATAGTTTCTAAAATTTGTTTGGGAAATGAAATTTGACCAAAGTAAAACGGCAGGATCCCTTTTTGTATGATTTGAATTATATTTTGTAATTTATACTTTATTACAATCATTTGATGGTTTACTATCCATTTAGCAACACGACGTTATCAATTTTAACACCACGCAACAAGCCGATTCCACAAATCGGCTTAGGCCTATCGCCTTAAGCATTTCGTTTATAAATCATCACATCACATCAGCCAGCTCAAAAAAACAACGGCACAAAAACAAAAGCAGAATTTTCACAAATCGTTTATCACCAACAATCATTTATCAGGATAGCATAACTAGTGGAGCGGAATGGAGTACGTTACTCTGGACATTTTCGCTTGTTTTTGTTCCCCGCTTTTTGCCGCGTTCGGCCATATTTATTTAGGTACCATCGTCAACACAGTTAACTGACCACCCGTGCACTTTATGGGCATTGTAATAAGGGTCACGAATGGTCAGTTAACTGTGTTGGGGTTTGTACTACTATCTAATAAAGCCAAGGTTCCAAACGAGAATTGAATGATTTAGGATCAAAATGTCAGAAAAATTATTTATAGGTACAGTCGCCATCACAGACATCGGTACACTATAGGTGTTTAAAAATATCGGCACATGCACGCTAGTGCCTTGAAAATAGAGGAACACCGATGTGTGTGACGTGCTTGTTTGCTCCGATGTATGTGATGGCGACTGTACTAAGCTAGTTTTTATTTTTATACAGCCGATTCACAAAGATAGGAAAAGGTTCTATTCAACTCAGACCAAGAAAAAAAGATAGACGGAGCATTACGAACAACCTAATGAAGCCGGTTTTCAACCAAGCCAAATAAGTTTAGCACACGCCCACGCACACATAAACAAATTAAATTGTACAAAACTCGAAATAGGTGATCTTGATAATACAATAACCTTATATATCTAGTGTACCTACCTCTTAAATACCTACTACAATTAATGAGACACAACAAAACATTACACAACATTAACATTTTAAATTTCGCTGCTGTACGGCGACAGGTGAGTATTAGTTGCACGTCCCTGTCAACCAGAGGCGAGTCCCACCGTTGAACCAGCTTACTTGCTGCCACGGCTGCGGATGAGGCGTGACGCGCATCGCTTCCTCATGATCATGATACATATGTGTCATTGCGAAACGTGCTGAAGAGTTGTAGCTACTTAACAAACTTTACGTGTAATCCAAGCATGAGACCCTGGGGCCAGCAATGAAAACAAAGTTATTTATGATTTGTTGAAGGAAAGAGGAGTAGAGGCAGAGGACCCACACTATGTACCTACTGATGCAATACGCGATGCCAAGGGTGTCAATATCCAAGGCGCAATACAATTTATTAGCCCAAAATAGAGGGGTTCGGAGAACAGTTGTAAAGAACTGCGCTCTTAGTGGTCACTTGCGGAACCGACGAAGAAGACGATTAATGAATGGGGAATGGATGAAAATTTTAGAAGTGCCTGATTATTTTTTTGGTGATAGGAATAACCTTCCGTAGCATCAGAAGACTTGATATGAGACGGATCAATCAAAGTGTCTTATTCGGCGTCCTAAGCCCAAAACCTAAGTGAGGAAACTGTTCATATTAATCAAAAATAATTGACGCAGCTGAAAAGTCTTCAACATTTTCTGGTGCTAAGGAAGGCTATTCCTATCACCAAAAAAAATATCAGGCACTTCTAAAATTTTCATCCATTCTCAATTGAGGCGAAACTTCTACACTGACCATTGTATAAGCTGTTTAGTTTACTATATTACTTACTAGGTCAATAAGTGTAAGATTATCCCTAAATTCTAATTTAATTTATTTGTTTATCTTACATACAGAAACAGGTCACGCTGCCGCTGCGTTGTTTAACTATGTAAAAAGACACAAAAGCGCCCCAAGCTACCAGGGCATAATAACACAGTAAGATCCTTGCATTACGGTCGTACGTCCATTCTGCTTTAGCAAAATAAGCCTTATGCGTTACAGGACCACGCATAACTTACGCTTTTTTAGCGTAGCACGGCATTTACATGCCGCGGCCCGGGGCTGTGTAATAATTAGCTAGAACTGAAGATCGTGCTTTTGTTGGATATACATTTTGGGAGGCTGGTCATGTTTCTGATTTGAATGTGTGCTCGCTCAAGTTCACCTTGGGTCAGGTAAATATATTTGTAGATTTTTAAACACGGAGAACAAACGCTGGAGGCAATTTTTTAAAGAGTCGGCGACGCACTAGTGACGCTCTGTGAGGGTCCTAAGCTGCGGTGAACTGACACGCTAGTTTGCCATCGACGCGTTCGAATTTCTTTTTAGGTTATGATTTCGTTGCGAGTATATATAATACACGGAAACCCCATGAAACATTGGCCAGTTAAAACGCCATGAACTCCAGATATCCTTTACGGAGCAACAAGCATGGAGACAGGCTGGTGGCGATGTTTCATAGACTAGCGACATCGGCGAAGTCGTAGCCTTGGACCTTTCGTTTACAATCGTCTGCCAGAAAGCATTAGAAATGCACCTTACGCTGCAGGATTTAAATCCAGATTTAAAAAGTGGTTTTTTAAAAATACATTTTATCAATATGATGATATTTTCAACATACCAATGGAAATATGACATTAAAATGATTTATTACGATAAAACAATGTATAATAACAGACATACCAAAATATGACCGAGCCAAAGAAGACTTAAGAGCCTCATTAACTCTATTAGTAATCTCATGTGATGGAGCCTTAGGGACTGAATATACGAATTTCTTGAAAAAAACAGCATCCAAATTATCATCCAAATGGGAATAAATAACCTTATTCGCAAATAATTTAATGGCTAAAAGTAAAAGTTCAAAAATATCACTCATACGAGCTGTCTCCATGAGAGTGAGAGGCACCAGAAGACACATCAAATCCTTCGACTGCGAAGACGGAGCAGGAATTCTAAACTAAGCAAGATTTTACAACCAACCTCCCCCTCCGCCCCATATTTTATTTTTGTCATTGCCGTCGTCACCCCTTGTTTGTACATTTTGTTTATTAATAAAATATGTATATGTAGGTGTGCAGTAAAAAAAAAACAATATATCATTATGAATAAATTTATGTACCTCAACTTAGTTATTTTTAAATTAGACTCTAACCCTTCCAGTGGCAGCCGCCATATTAGAGTATAATACTGTAAAATTACCAATTATTATCCATATTTTTTTTATTTTAATTTACAACAAAAACAGCCGTATTTTTTGTATGCGTTGACTAAAAGTTAGATTTTTCACAGCTTCAGAGGATTGCACACCTGAGTATTCGATACCTCAACACGTTTCTGAGAACTGTCTTTTTTTTTCCTTTCGAGGTTCGGAAGCATAAAACACAGTAAGTAAGTAACTGTGGTACACAAAAATGACAAATTCTTGTCTACATACATATATAGACGCAATGGTGGGTTTTCGCATAGAAATGATACAAAAACAGGCCATTGTGTCGGTAATCTATGCGTCAGGCGGCGAGTTGCCAACTTAACGACTCGCATTCAGAGATAAAAATAAGCAAAAATGGAGGCTGTTTGCGAATGTTCGGGAAATATATTGTTGACCGGGACTTTGGTCTTATATGTGGAAACATGGGGTACGTTTTCGCATTATTAGACCTTTGCTAAACACATCGCTGTCTATGAAATCGATGAAAAAATTACTACTCTTAACCAAACAAAGTATTTATCAAGGGATTTGACACACATTTGATTTGATTTGGAGTCCACAAAATCAAAAATCAAAATCAATTATATATTCTGCAAATAGGCCACAAGGGCACTTTTACATGTCAAATGGTATTCTACAATATAAAATTAATAATCTTACACAATAATCATTTAAAAATTGCAGATTTTAATTATATTAAATAATACCTAAACGGTTAACAAACTAAATGTAACTAAATGAAAACTAAAAAAATCCAAAATTGTAAAATGTGTGACAAACCCAAAAAAAACTACCATTTAGAGGATGGTTTATGCCATACAAAATTTATGGTACAAAGATCTCTCTGATGTGAATGTGAAACAAGCTTCAGCAGCCTCATAATTTAAGGGAACACATCAATGTAGCGATTCTTCCGAATCGCTAAACTTGTTTGGCAGTGGGACACACGTATTGCAGTAGAGCCGATGGCCGTTGGGTCGGAAGGGTTCTCGAGTGGCGACCACTTACTGGAAGGCGCGGCGTGGGTTAGGCCCCACAAGGTTGACTGATGACCTGGTAAAGGTCGCGGGAGTCCGCTGGATGCGGGTGGCGCAGGACCGGTCACTTTGGCACTCTTTGGGTGAGGCCTCTGTCCAGCAGTGGACGTCGTTCGGCTGATATGATGATGATGACGATGACATCATTGTATAAATATTGGCAGTCTTTATAATTTACTAGTTTGTGATTTAAGTAACGAAAATTGGGTAGGTTTTTATCAAAATTGCTTTTCTTAAACGAATTCACTTCTCTTTGTACGAGTTATACAAGGCACAATAAGAAGACGAAGTAATTGTCTCTCATTGTTAAGTGTAATCGCTAATTGTTTACGTTGTACTAAGTATGCTGTGCAACTAAATACTAATAAAAAGTTGTTAATACCGATATACATTTCGTTTTAATCTGAACCTTTGCTACTTTAACAATGCACTCACTATTCGAGTAAAGTATTTATTAAACATGGCCTTTGCATTTAGAAGCGTTCATGGCACCTGGCTAAATTAGTATTGTTGTACCGATGGGTCTTAAGATAAGATCCGTTCTCGAAAATGGATTAAGACCACAATCAATTTCGGAACGTAAAAACTATAAATTGTTGTAAAATTAACTAAGTTCTTAAAAATTTTAAGGAATATTTTTGTAGTTCGAAACGTTCGTAACAATTTAATATGGAAGTTACCACATTTACACAGCGCAGTTTTCTCAGAGTAAGTATTTTTATGTTAACACAATGTCTCACTATCCAATAGGCACACTAACAAAACGCCACGTAACATAGACTTCAATTTTTAAACAACCCAAGCCCCAACATAGTATTATTATAAAACTGATCCCGCTAGGCTGAACAAAGCCAAAGTTGTATGGAAGCCGATGTAAAGGCAACTCGTGTTTATTTGTATTTGTCCTACTCAAACTTTCATAAGGTAAGTTTCCTTGTAGCCCGCGGCGGCGTGCCTCGTTTTCTTGCCTATCTTGGATATACACGTACAGTGTACCTGGGTGTATTCTGACGATGGTTTCATACAGTCCTGGTAACCGGTCAATCCGCAATATTTTTTTTCTCAAAAATCGCCCGCAAAGTAAACATTACTAGCTACATATTGGAAGGTAAAGGACGACTCACGCTAGAACGGGCCGTGTCCGGCCTGGGCCGTTTTCTAAGAAAAACGTCGGCGTTTTTGCGCGGCCGAGCCATACTGAAGCCCGGCCGAGCCACGGCCGAGGCTCGGAAGTGGCTCGGTGTCGGCACGGCCCAGCCGTGGCTCGGCCGGGCTTGCGTATAGTTCGGCCGCACAAAAACGCCTTCGTTTTTCTTAGAAAACGGCCCGAGCCGGACACGGTTCGTTCTAGCGTGAGTCATCCTTTAAGTGTATAGTTTAAGGCCAGATCAAAATTAAAATAAAAAACATTGCAGGCCGCCTGCAATGTTACATATAAATTCCTTTATTTGATGAGTACCAAACTTTTTAAAAAGTAGAAACTGGCAAACGCGACGTTTTTGTATGCGTCTTAAATAGTTTGCGTATTTCGGTGGAAAAATACACTTGCGACTCTGTTTAAAAAAAAACGGTGGCAAATCATAACATTTTCACGTTGTGCAACGATATCTAAAGTTTATTTATTCCCCCATTTTTGAGAAAAGCACTATATTCGCCTCAGCCGGAATAGCAATTGCAGGCTTCGTATTATAATTAAACGGACTCGCAAGCTCGTCCGTTTTAACAAATACTCAGCCTGCAATTGCCTCCTTCCCGGCCACGACAATAATGTAGCTACTATTTTACTACGACGGTAGCAAACAAGCATATGGTCGACCTGATGGTACGCATACACCGGAGCCTATGAACGCGTACGATCGCGAAATAATCACTTTACTTCACTTATATTTGTAGACATACGAGTATTTATATTCGCGGACAATCTTACACAAATCGACCTAGTCCCAAACTAAGCAAAGCTTGTACTATGGGTATTAAACGAAGATAAACATACTTATATAGATAAATAAATACTTAAATACATAGAAGACATCCATGACTCAGGAACAAATATTCGTGTTTATCACACAAATAAATGCCCTTACCGGGATTCGAACCCAGGACCTCTTGCTTCGTTTGGCAGTGTCACTACCTCAGAGCATAGAATACTAGAGAGAGGACAAGCCGCCGGCGGCCGTGTCGCAGCTGTATGCTCAATGGGCATACACTGCCATACTGTGCGCGCGTGCTGATCGCAGAGAATATTACGTTTTTTCCCAAAATGCCTGATATGATGCGCGTTTATTGTCAAATAAGCGTGTAGGTATACAGTGTGCGTGTTTTAGATGTGTGCGTGCTTTGTCTTGTCAATTACTTGGGCGTTGTGTGGGTTAATGTACTTGCGACAGGCTCACTCTATACAAATCGGCCGCCATGTCCGATCTCCTTATATTCATACATCTGTGGTCACTACTAACTAGGCTAAAGCGGTCGTCCCTTAACTTAACTTAACTTAAGGTCCTAAGTCCCCTGGGGCATAAGGCGTCTACAATGCGTTGCCAACCCGATCGCTTTTGAGCTTCATGCTTCATTTCACTCCAGGTCTTCTTTATGGCTTTCGCTTCTGCAATGATTGTCCGCCGCCAGGTCTGCTTAAGGCGGCCAAGTTTACGCTTGCCTTGGGTATTCCAGTCCAAGGCTTGCCTCGGAAAGAAACACATCATCATCATCATAATTTTCAGCCTGTAATCGCCCACTGCTGAGCATAAGCCTCTCTTCGCGTACGCCACTTATCCCGGTCCCGTGCTAGTCTCATCCAGAAATGACCCGCGGTCTTTTTTATGTCATCAACCCATCGAGCTGGTGGACGACCAACGCTTCTTTTTCCTGCAATTGGCCACCAATCCATTAACGTTTTGGTCCACCTACCGTCACGCTGCCTGGCAATATGTCCTGCCCAACTGAAAGAAACACGCTGACCCTTTATTGAATTGTGGATTCGTTGTGTAGCTAGAGACGAATGCGGCTCCCTCACTCTCAACACAATAGATCCTCGGCAGCTCTGGCGACCTTACTCACCACCAGGAACACAACACCACATACTTACAGAGCAAGTAGTGGCCCTAGCGCCGTTATTACGGCTGAGGTCTTCTGTAAGTTCCAGTTGGGCTGTTCCAAAATATGATGACCTCTTTCAAAATATAGTGTAGTGCGGTTTGACACTGTCTGATCACTGATTTTGATGCATCAGACCTTATCCATTGAATTCCATTCTATTTTCCGGTCTATATCACCAGTTAGAAGTCGCCGTGTTTAGAATCTGTGCGAGAAAGAATCATCGTAGTACTCCTAGGATAGAAAGGTGTTCTAGTAAAAAAAAAAAATATATATTGTCGCAAAAAACCAAAAAACACAAAATCACAAAATCGAACGCTGATGTAGGTACTTATACAAAACAACACAAAAGAGAAAATAAATGAGTGCGACAATAGGCTCGGGGCTCAGAGTTTACTGCTAGCCTAGCGGCCAATGCTGATTTAAGGTTTGTAACATCGTCACGTTATTAAAGTTAAACACCAAAAAGTTGCAAGTTGTTTGTAATGGTGACAAAACTGAAAAATATGCATGGTTCAACCCTGTTTGAACATGATTTAAAATAAAAAAAGAACAAAAATCTGCAAAAAACATTATAGCTACCACGACACTAAAAGAATTTTGCCATATTTCATTAGATTGATTTGTATAAAACATTATTTTAGGTAGTTCCTTTTTCTACCACGATGCTTCTTTCTTCATATGGACACAGAATACTAGTTGAATGTAAGTAAAATAATTAGTCAATACCTATACATTTTTTCGAATGAAACATAGAGCAATCAACATTACCGAGCCAATTCTTGCTCAATAACTTTCGCCTCAATAGAGGACTCCGACGTATGCAAATCTCGTCGCTCCGCAAGAATAGAACAATGAACCTTAAATGTATGTAAACAGAGTTCAAATACCCCTGCGGTCTCAGACAAAACAACTGAGCTATTGTAATAAGAGGATTGAAGATATAAAAATGTATGCGTACTTTGGAAAGTTCATTTATATTCAAAATACTATAGCTGAGGCCTGCACCTCGCAATATCACGTTCGTTGTGTAATTCCATATTTTTACAGAGGCATTTTTAGAAAGGTATTTTTGGAAAGGTATTTTGGGCAGTTTAACCCGTGATTATTCGGGCCTTTGGACTTATTTAATTAAGTATCGGAATGGCCGTTGTGACCACACGAAGGAAAAACCAATGAGGAAAGGTGCAATACCTGCTGAAATTGTAAAGGTACTTGTAATAAGTAATAACATTAGAACCTGTTTTAACCACATTTTTGTATTTGGAAACGACAGTAAAGTTGAACTTCGTTTGTTCAAATAATGCCATTATTTCCCTTCCGCTGGCCGAATGCGTAACGTTTCGTTACTACGTTAGGGAGATCTAAATGTAGTTTTGTGTATTTGAAAATGACAGTTAATTTGCCGTTCCTTCAAAAAGTTACGCCATTGCGTAATTTTTCAACCCTCTTGGAATTTAATAAAAAGTTTAAAATTAAACCAGGGCACCATAATCCAGCGTTAAGGATCTTGACGTGATCTTCGATATGCGGCTTACTTTTCATAAGCACATAATTATCACTTGCTAAAAGCTGCTATCGAAAATTAGGCTTTGTGATTCGCAACCTTCGTGAATTTTATGATCCCGGGGCCATCAGGCTAGTTTATAACGCACTCGTTAGAAGCAAGCTGGAAGCTTCGTCAATCATATGGCACCCTTATGAATCAACTTACGCCCTATTACTGGAGAAGGTTCAGAAAACGTTCCTACGGTTTTTATATAGGAAAGTTTTTGGGAACTATCCATTCATGTATCCCACCAAATACCTGTTAGGAACCCTAGGTTATAATTCGTTGTAGGTAAGGCGTAATTACAATTTGTTGGTAACTGCGTGTCGGATCATACGCGGTGAGTCAGATTGTCCGGAGCTAGTAAGTCGCCTCGTGCGACTCTATACTCCGGATATCCCAAAGATAACCCTTAGGCCACGGCGACGCGATTTGTTGGCGGTGCTGACAGCGCGCACTGTGTCACGCAGGAACTCGCCGCTGATCCGTGCTCTCTCACATCTCAATGCGCTCTTGGCATCAGCACCGGAGTGTGACTTACTTGCGTGGCTATGGATGTATGTGTGCGGTGAATGTCTGAGCTTCTGTGAGGAGATGGATGACAGGCAATCAACTGTACCAATGTAATTATATGTGTTTTGTTTGATTTGTTGTATAGTTTACTAGTATCGTTTTCATGACGCATTGGTTTTAGGACTGTAATGTTGTGTTAACATGTTTTAAATAATTAATAAATAAATAATAAATAAATAATTTAAAGGAGATACACTGTTGGATAAGACAACTGGCCAGTTATTCTCGTCGTAGGCTCCTATTGCGAGCACACACGGCTTTCACTTTTGCCAGACGGATCGATATTGTGCCGTTCCATTCATCTGCCTGCAGTCGTAAGCTTGTTATGCTACGGGCGTGTTGTATTATGCAAACGTTAATCCTGTTTTCTAGGACATATATTTTCAGAGAATGTTTAAAGACGATTGTGGTATAATCCTCGGTGCCTGTATTAAACTTGTTGTTCGAATGCTTGTCTTTTTGAATCTTTAAAACACAGGTATATGAATAGTATTTCCGACATCATAGGTCAGGAAATGAATGCTCAAAAAGAGGTGTAGAGGGAAATGCTTGGAACACAATTTTGGACATTGTAACTTTGTTTGCACTAGTTAGGAGGTAAACATATCAAAAGTCCTTGCCCTTAGCCTTTGAGCCGGAGGGGCGGGGGGGTTTGAAGGTCCCATTTTTTGGTTTTACGCTTATATCTTGCAAAACTATGCGTCCTAGCGACATATCTACTTTCACAAAATGAAAGCTGATTAAATTTGCTACAAGTTTTATTCGATCAAGTTTTTCGATATCTTGTATAGTTTTCGAGATATCTGCTCTTGAAAGTCTGTAATTTTGGAAAACAAAAACTACCTTCTTCGTCTTTGACGGTTATTCCTCATCAACCACAAGCACGAAAGTAGCAGAGCATCAAAGTCGCTATCTATCAGCATGTTGGTTGACCTCCATTTCACCAAACACACTGAGATAAACGTCATACAAGAAGAGGTTTTGTTTAACTGTTCTTGTAAAATCGCATATAGCAGCAGGGATAGTACCTACCTAACTTTCCAAATGAGCCTTAGTCTCGCTATAGAACTGTCGTTTTTATCTTGAAAAAATACATATAGAGCCCACATTCGGGCAAACATTATCACTGGTCGATAGTGCCCACATTTGAGGAGAAGAAAATGGAATTTCCAGATTAAGCAATGTTTGAACCTCCGAACAACACACACAGGGCGTAGCCTACGGAAGCCTGGGACTACCCTTTCTTCTGACCTATTTAAGCCCCCTGGCATCAATGCCCGCCCAACTAAAAGTTCTCAATTATAAAACGTAACTTTTGTAATTAAATTAGTTAACTGTGACCATTAGGCTCACCATGACGTGGGTGCAGACAGCGGTACTTACCTGAAACAGAAAATGCAAAATTATTGGAATGTGTATAGTTTGAATCAGTAATTTGGTAGGGTCGTAGTAACCCCTTATCACTTTTTAGTGAATAATAATGTGTTTTTTGGTCACAAGAGGATTTAGGTTCGCATCTGTCCTGTGGTCATTGCCAAAGTTACGAGCTATAAATCCAAATTGTTGGTAAGACAGAATTTGCATAAACAAGTTACACGCTTATATTATTTTTATGTCCTAAAACAATTTATACAGGATGTGGCCTGTAATAGGAGCAATAAATGAAATGGTAGATTATTAAGCTTGTCAACAATGATTTACACGTGGTATTATATGAAAAAAAAATCATTTTTTTTTTCTTTAAAATAAACTTACCTGTTACCTTACTCTTCTGGAGTGCTTTTTATAAGTACTTTTTTATTTAAAAACACTAAAAAAATTAAATTTAAATTTAAAAATCACAAAAATATATTTTGAAAACTAAAAAAAATCCTATTACAGGCCACATCCCGTATATGCACGTCATTCCTTAACTATCGACTACAGGAAGGACTGTATTTGCTTCGTGTTACCTGAACAAAGGTGCTACCAGATTTCTAACTTCCTGTTGTCTCGAGAGTTACAACATAACGGACCAATTTGCTTTTACTTCTACGGTGGGACTATTTAATCGAATTTTCATATCTGTTTAGTTCAACACTTTTGTCAGTTTTGTTCTACGCGTAGAACTTATCATTCGAAAAAACAGACTACTCCACCTGACCAAAAATTCCTTGACGGCATTTACTCGCTATGTCACAGAATCGACACCAAATGATTGCCTTTTATAGAGAAGCCAAGCTACAAGCTTCCCTACTACATCCATGAGGCCAGGTAGTACCTACTGGGAAGACTTTTTGGAAATCTGCCGTTATGTTGAGGTCTGTTTATTAACACACACATTAATTGCCAAACTTGAAGCCCTTGTTTTTGATAACAAAAACCTAAGCATGCCCACTGACGACACATACGTGGAATGCAAATTCACTAGACTGTATACAGTGGAAATACCTCCGAGAGACAAATGACCAAATGGACTTCAAGGAGGGAAGCCACATTTGGTTTACAAATGGATCAAAAAAAGGTGTTGATGTTGGATGTGGTATCTACGGTGAGAGGCCAAAGTTCAAAGCTAGCGTCAGCATGGGGAAGGAGGCCTCAATCTTTCATGCTGAACTCTTCGCATTAAATAAATGCGTGGAGATCAATCTTGAAAGAAACCTAAGGAACCAACATATCTACATCAACTCGGACAGCCAAGCTGCTCTGCTGGCACTAGAATCACTAGAGTCCTACTCTTAACTAGTCTAGAATTGTATAAATAATCTAAACACCCTGGCAAACTCCAACAAAGTCATACTTAGATGGGTACCAGGGCACTCCGACATTGTAGGAAACGATAAAGCAGATGAACTTGCAAGGCAGGGCGCAGACACGGCCCTGGTCGGCCCGGAACCGTTCTGTGGCATCACAAAACGGAAAGAATATTCTCTGCTAAACAACGCGGAAAAATCAGAGGCAATCAAGCTGTGGAAGTTCACCAAAGGACAAAAACAAGCTAAAGCCTTGATCGAAGGGATCAATAGTAAGCTGTCTAAAGAGTTATTACAATTCAAAAGGCACAAAACCTGCGCAGTGACAAGAATCCTGACAGGACATTGCAAATTGAACAAACACCTGTTTCAAATTCAACCTTTAGGCTCTGCCAGGAGACAGAGGAGACTGCAATGCACATTATCTGCTCCTGCGGACCACTCATGCATAAAAGAAGTACCTACTTAGGGCGGCACATAGTGCACCCACAAGAAGTACAACATATCACTGCCCAAAGAATCTGGAATTTCCTGGACGCAACGGGACTTAACGGTGAACTCTAAAGCAAGGGCTGCCACAATAGATCACTTGCTGGTCGAAGCGGCACATTAAGGCCCACAAACAAAATAATAATAATTGCCAAAATCTCTACGCGCTCTAGCCGATCCTCGTATGTAGTGAAAAGTGACTATGGCGTAGGCACCCGATAGTCGTACCCGACTATCGAGTTATGTGTTAAATATATACAAACCATCATATCTGATGGCAATACTGCTATCCACCGCCTGCGGACCCCGGTTGAACAGTCAGCATCAAAAGTAGCTACGCAATCGAAGACGTCACGTCGTCATATCAGCCGAAAGACGTCCACTGCTGGACATAGGCCTCCCCCAAAGAGTGCCACAATGGCCGTCACTTATTCCCTTTTAATAAAGATATTTTACGTCTTGGTTTACGTAGCTACTTTTGATGCTGATTGTACCTACAGCTAAGCCTAACTTAAGTATAAATAAGTTAATTTTCCGCCATACTTCTTTTTTACTCTACAAGAGCTAAAAAAGACAAAACCTTACGCCTCGACACAAACAAAGGAAGACTCGTAAAATCCAAATGAGCTCTTACAGCCCCTGTATAAATATGATTATAAGAAAACCAAAGCCACATTCGTTATACAGCGTGGCCGATATAGCTCTTTTGAGTCACGTACCGAAGATAATGACGTCACGGAGTTAGGCCGAAGTTACGGGAACACATGTGGATTCTCCTTGTGTGAAAATGGTTAGATCTTTTCTAAGGAGAAATTTGGGCGCAAAGGTTCTACTGAAATACGAAATCTAAAAAAACTGGTACAACTGTCTGCTGTTTCCGCTACATCCGAGCACATGATCGGCTACGAGCGTAGCGCGTATCGACTTATTTATTTATAAGTTTAAATATATTTTGGCGAGATCATGCCAGCAGTAGGGCCGAGTGGAAGAAAATGGAGGAGGCCTTTGCCTTGCAGTGGGACACCCAAACAGGCTAAGAAAAAAAAAACTTTTTTGCACAAACAAAAAGTACTAAAAGGCGGACTTAATGTCTTAAGGCTTTCTCTACCAGTCAACCGCAGGGCTAAACAGAAAAACTTATAGGTATTCTTGGCAGTGAATAGAAAAATAAAGTTTCTTCCTGCTAATAGCGCGAGTAGTACAAACGATTGTCATTATCAACTTAAGGGTGCAACATTTTCAACGCAGTGCAGGCGATTGTACTATCGCCCAAGGGTACGGGTACACCACTCTGGGGTAATTTTTCGAATGAACTGTATGTGTGTGCTGACGATTTTGTTGAGAAAGTGTGAACCCGTAGCCTTAGGCGATAGTACCTTATCCATTCGATACCAAACAATGATGTGTGCTACGCCGTAGCCCGTAGCTGGTTTACAGATTTAGTGCTACCGATTTCGTAGCGCTAAACGCGTAGCTGATACTCGTAGCATGAAAAAAAAACTCGCTACGAGAGCACTTAATTGAGATTATTTGTGGCCGAATTGCATCAAAGTAGGCCATTTGAAAATCAACTCTACCGTCTGAGGTAAAAGATTCGAATTCCGATGACACTTTCATAAAAACTCGACCACATTAAAGAAGCAACCCATAGTACAGTCGACGCCAAAAATATGTTTACAGTTTTCGCCTTATTACAATGGAATAAGGTGCGTAAGTGTAAACATATTTTTGGCGTCGACTGTACAAGATTTGCTTGGTTTGGGACTAGGTCGATTTTTTCCCAAATATTTATTATTATTTTATTTATTTAATCTCTAGCATACGATAGTGGTTTCTGACACTCAAAAGGGTAAAGCATACTAATGTTATAAAGTGGTAAAGTTTTGCGAGTATGAACCTTTGTAAGGTTGTAGCTTTATAAGTTTGTCTTTTGCTCCCACGTATAGCGCACCGCCTACCGCTACAGCTGTCGCTCAAAGTCATGTCTAAGCTCAGCCTAGGTACGTAAATTTTAGAACGAACGCGGCGGTAAGACATATCAAATGTAGTTTACAAAAAATTACGGTATATATTATTCTCACGGGCGTTCAAAAAATATCGTTACCTTGGTCTGCGAAAACGTGTAAAAGGAGCGATCAAAACTCATTGATATCAAATTAGAATGCGCAACGTAAGTATATGTTTAACCTCTTTGAGAAAACCCCTATTTATAAGCGGACCGTGTCCATCGTTACACTAAACACTCTATTTACCTTTCCAGGCATCCAACAACGGCGGAACGATCATTAATTAAAAGATTAAATCTAAAACCAAGCTTCCTTGGATCGCACTCGCCACAAGCGTCGAAAATATTGGTGTTCGCAAAGTCAACAGTTCAGCATAATTGATAAGTCGACAGAGCTACTGCAGCCGGGAGGGCGCTCACACCTGCTTCTATTCAAAAAACCCTTTCAACCCGAGAACTTATCCCCAGCATTATTTGATCCCTGCCTTCGTAACGACTGTATGAATCCAGAGGTCAGTTAACGCTGGCCCGTTCCAAGCGATGCTTCTAGTAATTTCAAAGAGCCTTGCCTGGGGAGACCACGTGCGCTCTGTGCAAACGAGACAGCAATCCCCCTCTCGATTACACCAACGGCACGTAACCGCACCAAATTAAAAGGCCCTATATCAATACGAGTAGCATAGTGACTTAGGTCGTTTTAAATTTAGAACGTAAAGCGTGTCGTGCGTAGCGAGGCAGGCGAAGCAAGCAACATAATGTTCCATGACAAAATGAATGCCACGTACTAGCCCGTTATTTTGTTTCAGAGCGAGATATCGACGACGTAAATACGCATATTGTTAGACGTTTCGTTTTCGATACGCCTTTGCGGGTTGATAACGAATTCAATCACGGAAAGTAGGTGACGTGACGCACTCTGCATACACGTAATAATACGATTCGACCTCTATAGCGAAAGGCTGCGCTGTCGATTCCCTTTGTATGTCACGTCAACGCATTGTCTCCGTCAAAGGAAATGTCAGTAAACAAAAATGAAACCGAGTAAATAAATAGTAAAAAAATGAATTACCTGGACACGCCGACCACATTTCTAATAGCCATAAATGGTATTCAAATGACTACAAATCTAATACTAGTATTACCAATATTCAACATTACAAATTTATCAAAATTCATCAACTACTGCACGGATATCAAAGTTCTGAATAACATTGTAACCTCAATAACCGCAGTTTACGGCGCATTTATTGTTTGGCATGGCATTTACAATCCTATGAAGACATTATGCAGTTTAAACATACCAAAAACTTTGCGCAATTCAACTGCAAGAGACATATTGGTTCGGGCAATCGAAACGACCCAAGCAAAACACAACTTTTGGCTCGGAACATTCTCACTCTTCCTTCTTTTGGTATTTCTGAGATTGCTAGATTACATTAAATTTTCAGCTAAGCTATACGAGTTTTCAAAATCCATGGAAAACTATAACATAGTCGACGTATCCATAACCAAAAACCAATCTGATTACAGAAACTTTTTTTTAGTTCCCGAAGATTTTTCTTGTGATGACTTTGAAAATTGGCCGTCGGTAGCAGGTTTAAGTGAACGTGAACATCATAGAATAGCTGACTATTTGTGGGCAAAGAAAAAAGTGATCAATATAACAAGTGAACCGGAAGAATTTGACGTCTTAACCCTAGAAGAAAATCAAGAAATAGTAACTAGGAGATCACCATTGACCAAACCAAATGATTAACGCATTCACCACAATTTTGTGTTGTGTGTTGTTTCTGGAAATGCTAGCGGTGATCGCGCTACTGAAGCCGATGAAAGAGCCTCATATTGTAAGGAATATTTGGTATGATTTACTTAAAACAGGCGTTTGTACGCCAACGGTGAATTTACTAGCGGTTGGTGGAATGGTAACTGTAGCATGCTTGGAAATGTTATGGGAGAACATTGAGTACAGGCGCGTGTTGTCAGAAGTAAAAGACAGATCTCTGATCAATGAATTTCAAGTTGCAAATTTGTTAAAATGCTACACAATTATATCATCTTCCGTATTCCTTCTGGCTATGATAATGAGGCTTACGCAGTTTTTTGTAGTGCTATCGAGATTACTAGAATTCGAGATGATGTGCAGACACGCCGTCCTTGAATCTAACAGTCAGTCAAATATCACCGCCGATTCTAAAGTTCAAAATATAATTTACTATAATTATTACTATTAAATCTGATATGACCATATCTGCACTATTGATCTTCCATACTTGCACTATTGTTTTTGTTATTGATTATCGGAGCCTTAAATTTATAGTTATATAACAACAACAAACAACAAACAATGACTTTATTTACCAAAGGTGAAATTACAAGAATGAGTTTTACAAATTAGTGTGACAAGTTATGATTGGTGTTAGAGTATCCGTGGTCCTCACACTAGGCCTAGCCTGTGTCGTGAGAACCGACAGGGTCGTTGCAGAAGCATTTGCGTCAGGTTAGGACTTTATTAGATTATATTTTTGTCCCTATCTTTAATAGAATAAGGGACCCCGGGCTCCTTCCACAACCGGGAATAACGCTATTATTATTATTCTGGTAGTGGCTTCCGCGCTCTGAGAGCACTTATATCACTGCGACCATCGCTGATCTATTGTGATCGCCTTACTACAATTCCTGGTCAAGTCATAAAAAATTGCAGGATTCTGTTGACCTCAAGAAACTTGATCTCCTTCGAGCACATGATGTGTTTGCCCAGAAAGGAGTTAGGTACGACTGCGTATAGGACAAGGGCAATAGGCATTAGGTATGATTTAATAGAATAAGGGTGACTAGCCATATACAAAAAATGTGTTAAAATGCAGTTTTTAAAATTTACACCTTGCAAGTTTGACAGCAGTATGAAAAGTTGGCACCTATATGAAAGTACAGCTTCACACATATTTCTTGTAGGTAATTATCCTTAGTCTGGTTTTACTGTAACACATAGTCATACCTGCTTAGTTTAGCTTATACGATTTGTAAAACATACTATAATTATATCTTTGCTCAGGTCGATATAAAACAGCCTAAAGCTAAAAGCCCACCGTTGGCCCACTACATGGCCAAGCTATGCACGAACAAAGATTAACACACATTAAAGCTGGAAACGCACTGATAGCGGTGGCGGCGCGGTGCGGAGGCAGTACCGGTTGTTATGTTCGAGCTAATACGAAAGGGTCCGCACAGAATACCGCGCCGCACCGCGCTGTTCTATACGGATCCTTTCATATTAGCTCGAACATTACAACCGGTAGCGTCTCCGCGCCGCACCGCAGCGCGCCGCCACCGCTGTCAGTACGTTTCCAGCTTCACTGCCAAGAATCGCTACGCGCTACGCTTGTTAGCCGATCCCGTGGTTTTCTCGGTATGTAGCGGAAAGCGACTACGGCGTAGCGCCTAGGCGCCTAATACGCCACCTTTGCTCAAAGGGCATGAATGGAGATCTTACTTCAAAGCATGAAGGCTGTATATGAAGGTTTATTTA
Source organism: Epinotia brunnichana (assembly GCA_963854355.1). Taxonomy (NCBI): domain Eukaryota; kingdom Metazoa; phylum Arthropoda; class Insecta; order Lepidoptera; family Tortricidae; genus Epinotia; species Epinotia brunnichana. Next base: position 24,952,539 of record OY977951.1, on the reverse strand, counting down.
ACAGAGGAAACGAAGTGATTACAGATCGCATTAAAAAGATTCTATCTAACGAGAACAGACAGCGAGGTGTAGTTGCTGGAGTTTAAATACAATACCTACATAATAATAATATATTGTAATTACCTATATTAGGATCATGATATTACTGTTGTGAGCGCTGCGATACATTCGCGTCACGCATAAACCTTAAACAGGTTTCTGTACGCGTCTATTAATTTTGTACTGTATCTTTTTTCTTTTAATATGAATAAAAAAAAAATATATATATATATATATATAATATAAAGAATCTTGCACGGCTATCACAGGAAGGGTCGCGAGCTGTGTAGTGACATAGACTATCCATCTCTTTCTAAGCGTTCTAATAAGAAAGAGATGAACAGTCCATCTCGCCGCGATAGAGCTCGCGGGCCGTCCTGTAGAGAAGACATGCGCGTGGCATCATGAGAAATGGAAATGCTCCTAACACCTAAATTGAGAAACAGTATTTAAATTGCTCACGGCTAAACGACTCCCCAAACTAATATCAAATAGTTTTGAGCAAACATAAAAACAGCAGAGCAATAAGGTTCTCCCTAGGATGCGCTGTGTTGGGAGTGAGGGACCTGCATGTCTCTATCTGCCAACAAAGCGAATCCTCAAGTGAATAAAGAGTCGGCAACGCGCTTGTGATTCTTCTGGAGTCACAAGTGTCCATAGGCTACGGTTCCAACTTAACATCAGGCAGGCCGTAAGCTTGTTTGCCAACGTCGATATATAAGAAAAAAAAAACCGACCAAGTGCGAGTTGGACTCGCGCACGAAGGGTTCCGTACCATTATCTGTAAAAACGGCAAAAAAAATCACGTTTGTTGTATTGGAGCCCCCTTTAAATATTTATTTTATTTTGTTTTTAGTATTTTTTGTTATAGCGGAAACAGAAATATATCATCTGTGAAAATTTCAACTGTCTAACTATCACCGTTCATGAGATAAGATAGACAGACAGACAGACAGCGGAGTCTTAGTAATAGGGTCCCGTTTTACCCTTTGGGTACGGAACCCTAAAAAAGGTGATAACGCCTCATAGTCGACACCTAATTGTTCTCCTGTATAACAATACATCACTTAACCCGTACACTGTCCCCATACAAAATGATCTGACATCACACGTCCAAGTTGTGGGGCCATTCCAATCTGTGAATCTATTGTGGAAACACGGACTCTTGAAAAGCAGGTGCATGACCCATCATTGGGGGCACTCGGACAGGAAACGTGTCTAAATTTAAAGTGTCGTCAGTGTCGAGCGCAGTGTCAGTTATACTTTGGCTGATTTGAACTGAGCTCACGAATGCCCATTGTGCTGAGCTTATGTGCATGTTCTTATGATACATTGTTTGCAAACATGTGCCAAATTTTGCAAAAAAAATATTATCACCACTTGAAATGTTCATTGAATAATGAACTCCTACTTCATTTATAATTGATTCCAAATAAGCTACGCTACGAGATAAAATACCACACACAGCGCCTTATACCCGGCTCGCTGGGAGCGGGTTTTTTTTTTATTTTAGACCATTCTGAATGTATTGAATAAGACGATAGAGTTTCTTATTTAATGTGGCGCTAACCTTTTTCTTGCAAAAAATGGCACGCGTCCGACCACACAGTTGTATTGTTAGACTTGAATGCTATTGTTCTGAAGATGAGAAGATCAGTCCAGTTGAGAAAAGCTCAACTATACGTTATTATCGTTTTCGCAAGTATGGATACCACGTTATAAGATTTTTTTATGTTACCATCAAAAACTTTTTCAATACCTCTCAAAGCAAAATTCAAATGCACCATTAGCTTAATAAAAAAATACATTCTGTCAAACCATCAAAATATGCCGCGGTCAAAATTGTCAGTGAAAAAATCGAATAACACCAAATAAAATGCCCTAAACAGTTCAACGTGAAGTTGTATCAAGCAAAATGGATCCCAACTGCGCAGTCATCAGTCTACTGCTCCTAATACAAATGGCAATGGTTCTCGTCATGCTGAACCCAAACTATGACGTCCGGAAGATCATCAGCTACATCAACGCAAAGACTAAATCACACAAGTACTGTGTTCTGCTAGGCATGGCTATATACTTCGGCATCATCTTATATGTCGGCATCTTCACCCCGCTTCAGAGCGTCATCGAACAACTACTGACTGAAGAATCTGACCAGGACGAAAAAGTGCTGCTGCTACTCAACATCGAGAATAATTGCCTCATGACTGCCTTCTCCCTCTTCCTAGTCGTCGTTTTCTACGGGATCAAGTCACTGGTGGCGTACTCTGCTTGCTTGATGGACTTATCTGACAGACAAGCCTTGTCTCTCTATACGCCTTTGTCAATGCTCAACCCTAACTTTACTAAAACTCTGAACGTAAAACGGTCGTTTTCGTACGAAACTATACTGTTTGCGAAGGACTTGAAAGAGCACTTGAACTTGATTATTAGAAATCCCGCGTTTTCGAACCATAGGTTCAAACTGCCGCATATTCCGGGAGTCCCTAATTGAATTAATGGCACTGGCAGCTTTATTCTATCTCGCAACGCTCATCAGTTCCTTCAGACGATTCTATTAAATACATCTGAAAACAAATAATCATTTTTTTCTTTCGCTTACATATTTTAAAAGAGAAATAAACTTAGTAAGCTTAATATATTTGTTTTCTTTACAAATCCACTGTATTGATAATAATAAATCATTTGCTTTCTAGCAGCTGAGGCAATCTTCGTATACTTGATATTAGGTAATTGTATCGGCAAAAGTAGTCCATTCAGAAAGTAACTCTACCATCCAATGTAGAAGATTCATATTTCAATAACAGCTTATTAGGTACTTATTAGATACCCATTACAACTTTGCTCTCAAAACGTAGACATTAGTTTACTGGTACGGTACTAAAATGATATTCGACTTTATACTACGATTGTAAATAATTTAACACGTTCACAGTCCAGTGCCCCATACATGGGTCACGACGAACTATCTCCACAAGTCCGTGCCCCGTACATGGGTCACTATAGCCGACCAGGTACGCACTCAAATCACTATAAATTATTCCTACTGCATTCGATAATTAAGACCAATGCCTAGCTGAGCAATTTTTCAAATCTCTAATTTTTGACGCAATGTTTTTGTCGCGCTGTTGTAGGCGGCGGGGGCTGTCTATGTGTGAGCGCACACACACAGGCGCGAGACGCGAGCACTCTTTCGCTGCGCGCCGTTCCGTTGACATCGCCCGCGAGCCGGACTGAATTTATTTAGTTCATTCCTGCGCGCCTCAAGCCTCTGGGTTGTTATTCGGAACATGCTAATGCGCCTTACCTCACCTGTCAAGCCTAACGAAATTAGACCTCTGCCTACGTTTAGTTACTACGAACCACGGCCTCAAGATTTATTTGTGAGTGAACGGTAAGGTGAGGTTAAAACAAGTTACAGAATAGCGGACCTGCTGTATTTGTTTTTGGTGATATTGCGAATTTTACTTACTGACCCAACTTACGTCTAATGGACTCGATATCCCGCTAACTTTTGTGAGTCAGCTTTTGTTTACTGGACTTTTTATGTGATAATACTAATAATATTTCCCACAGGCAACGCAAAATTAAAATCTGTTATCCGTGTCGTAAACACTTTCACAAGTACAAAGATAAACCTATCGTTAGGTATATAAGTATATAAAAAAAAAAGATTTATATTCGCAAAAAAAACACAAAAAAAACACAAAATCACAAAATCGAACACTGATGTAGATACTTATATAAAACAACACAATGCAGAAAATAAATGATGCGACAATAGGCTGGCATATATATGTAGGTAAAATCTCTGTTATTATAGTGGAAGCAACTATAAGCTCAAAATTTTCCAAAAATACTGTAGTTCTGAAACATATTGGGATGTCCACATGTAGGACAGAGTATTAAAAAATATATATTCACGCATCCCCCGGGGGGGAGCTTCACCTCCTCTCACCCCCAAAAGTGTCCCGAAACGTGGATTTTTATCATTAAAAAGAAAACCGTTAACAATACACGAAAAATCACAAAAGTGTTCATGACCGAAATGATCCTTGATAAATGAATAATCAACTTCTCATAAATAATAATAATAATAAAGCCGTTTATTCCATATTTCGTATGTTTACATTCTAATGTTATTATACTACTTATTCTAATATTAGTTAAGGTATATTTGGTTGTTTATTATAATGTTAGTATGGTTAGTAAATAGTTTTAATTTCATGCTTGAAATATGGAGCCCTTTTGGGTAAAGGCCTCCTCCAGCTTTTTCCACTGTTCCCTGTATGTGCCTGTATTCGTCCAGTTTCTTCCTGCTATCTCAATGATATCATCAGCCCACCGTTTTTTGGTCTACCGGTTTTCCTTCTTCCCTGTGGACCTTTCCATTTTGTTGTTTTCTCATAAATACCAAACCAATATCTCTTATGATTGTCCCGCATTCTGCCACAAAAAGTCAATTTTATTATGATTTCTAGGTTTTTTTTCAAAAAAAAAGTTATTGTAATTTGCTCAAAAATATGAATATTTATTGCCAAGGTATGAATGACAAAAGTAAAAGATAAAATTTTCTCTTTTAAATAAGATATAGGTAGTTTATTTATAAACTCCTGCGAATCGTGTTGCTGCGCCATTTTGAAAATTCATTGTCATCTGTTGGAGGCAATCTTGATCGCAATGTATCAAAATTAGGAAAAATATTGTAGTTCTGAAACCTATTCGGATGTGTAGGGAGGATATTTCGCTAAATGGCTGAATACATACGATTTTCAAAAAAGCGTAGAAACGTTAAATGAAGGAGTGGATAAATAAAATTGTACCTAATTTTAAAGAAGCGGAAAGCTATTAAGTAAGAAAGTCTTGAGGAAACTAACCTTTTAGCAAAAAAAATGCATAAATCATGTGGACGTTTCGTGGCAGACTGTGCAAAAACCACAAGTGATAGCGCTTTGGATTGTATGAGACATCATTTCAGTAATGGACACTTTTTGTGTATCGTTTATGGTTTTTCTAAATAAGTAATAACCGCGTCTTGGGACACCTGTTTGGGTGCGGAGAGTGAGTTCAATTTAATACTCTGTCCCTCCCTACACATCATAATTTGTTTCAGAACTACAATATTTTCCAACATTTTCCATACATTGCGATCTAGCTTGCCTGTAGTATTATGTTATCATCATCATCATTCTGGCCGATTTCGACCACGGCGACTGGAAATATGGCTAATTGGAGCGTCGTTCGTGAGCTCTCAGGTGACTGATGTAGCCTATCTTTGCAGATAATGTGCGACTACATTCCATACAGGTCATCGATATTTTTCATCACCGTATCGATAAAATATGTCAACGAATGTTGCCCATCACTATTCCTTCTGTGTACGTATATTTAGAAACTGCCTCCGCCTTCAATTCGTGCGATAAGGACAACTGCAGCTCGGACTAAAGTTCCCACGCAAAAAACACAAAAATCGAGGTTTCGCTCTCGACTGTTTCCTCCTCCAAAACGCCACCAATCATTATAAAATTTTGGAAACTGCAAGAGAAAGAAATAATCTATGCCGCTACGTTTTAATTTTTTTTTGGATATTTGTTGTCATATTTGTATACTGCGCCTTTTTTTGCAGCGAATTCAATAAAGCCGTTTTTGCGATTTTCGAGGCGCTGTAAGACTCTTAAAAAATAAAAATATCCAAAAAATCAAAACGTAGTGGCATAGATATTGATGATATTGATCTTTATTGAAAAAATCATTGCTCTAGGTTCAAAAACCAGGGAGGAAACAGTCAAGAGCGTTTGTATGGGAAAATCGCAGATAGGCATTCCTCTTAAAGCTTATAAAGACAATTCTGATTTATGAATTCATATTTTAGTTAGATATGAAATAGCATTCGATAATGTACATTGTAATAATCCGAGTGCGTACCTGGTCGTTCCATAGTGACCCAAACGTGGAGCACGGACGTGTGATGGAAGTAATTTGCTTGGACGTCCAAAAAAATTTAAACATTTTGTATAGGGACTGTGAACGTGTTAAATTCGATGTTCGAGTAGTTTTGCCAGTGTTGGCTGCTTTAGTGTCAATATATTCAAATAAATAATCCCTAATGGCTCTGTAAAGTGTAAAACTCGCAAGCCTGTCTTTTTAGGGTTGCGTACCGACAAACGTTTTTTTTTTACCGTTTCTATAGATAATGGTACAGAACCCTTCGTGCGCGAGTCCGACTCGCACTTGGCCGGTTTTTTTTAATATTTTTTTAGTTTTGAATCATTGATTTGACTAAAATAACTATACAGGGTAAATTGTAACAATTGTAAGTAAACTGGCCACCGTTCCGTTATTGGCCTCCTCATACTAAAAGAAGAGAATATATAATAATAATATCCTATCCTATCCTATACTATTAAACGAGCAATATTTTTTACTATTAAACGAGCAATATTTGTATATATATTTGCAATCACGTTCTCGGAAACGGCTCTAACGATTTCGATGAAATTTGGAATATATGTGGTTACGGGGGCGAGAAATCGATCTAGATAGGTCTCGTTTCCGAGAAAATTCGTTTTCTCGAGATTTTCTCGCATAAAGATTTGTTAGTGCAATATAGTACGTAATTTCACCGCAGCTGTCATCGCTTGATTAGACGAATGGTTATAACATTGGCTTACAACACCTTTGGTCGGGGGTTCAAATCCCAGCGAGGGATTGTTTCTTTTTGCTTTATTTTTTATAGAGAATGATTTTTCGTAGTATTAAAGCCGGGAAAAGCATGGTCATACGTTTTTTTATTGTTTATATATCTTTTTGTTTTTAAATTATAATAGATATTAAAAACATGTTTTTTATAGCACTGTGCCTTCTTTTTTCCATAAGGTTATTAAGGTTGAAAAAAGTTAGATTAGTCAAGTGAGTGGGCAACTCGACTGTTAGAGATTCTTAAGCCGCCCGAAGGCTTCTAACTCGGCTTAACGACTACTGTCATAGACAGCAGCCGGGATCAACTGCTTAGCGTGCCTTCCAAAGCACGGAAGCGCTCATTTTAGTAACCACTCAAACAGGCGGTCACCCATCCAAGGACTGACCGCTGCCATCTTTGCTTAACCTGCGTTATTGTTTCCGATTCGCAGGCGCCACTGGGCTAATAACGCTTCGCTAGATGGTGCTCATCATTATCGGAAACTTAATTCAGGCATTAATAATGCCTTTCTTTGAATTTGTGATTCTAAATGCTGAGTTAAGAATATTATTATTTATAATTTCTGGTTGTAATTTTTCCCTTTGTAGGTAAAAAAATGGTTTATAGAATCTCTATTTTATTATTTGAAAATCATATCCGTCGCAAGTTTTTTTTTATGTTGAATTATTTTTTACAGAGCATTGTGTAATGCAATATCTACTCACCTGACTCTATCTAGAGAGTTCTGCTCCATCATTTTTATTTTTTGTTGGACCCTGAGCAATTCATACCTATACCTTTTTTTTCTTGGAGAAAACCTGCGAACCAGCCTGGTACCCAATCATCGGGGGATGACTGGGATCTGTGGTTTTTATATCCACTAAAAACCCCTTACAGAAATCCAAATCTTAATAGGTCAAGTCGTTTTGGAGATAATTTAGAATAGAAAACATCCAAGACTCAGAAACAAATATTCATGTCCATCACGCAAACATTTGCCCTTTTCCGGGATTTGAACGCGGCGACCCTCCAGCTTCGTAAGCAGTGTCACTACTCCTTAATAACTCTATTAATAACTTCCAAAAAGGAGGATTCTTATGTTTAATGTTTGATTACCTCAGAACTCCGTCATATTTAATTTATGAACCGATTCGTATTTTTTATTTTAGTGGAAGTACGATTATTTACTTCCAGATTGGTCCCATTGTTTTCAAAAAGCCAGTCAGATGATGGAATCCATGAGGAATTGAGGAAGGTCCTCAATTGTATTAAGCACGCGTCACAGAATAAGTAAACGCGTGTATAGATTTTGGTATTTTCTATTATAACTCGTGTAGGTATAAATGTAGCCTCGGAAACAACAAATTTGGTGAAATGGAACTGATTATGAAGACTCTCGTAGGGAACCATAATATCAGCCTTTAAAGCCTACGCCAAAACCAAACACCAACACGAGTGGAGTAATGAGGCTGGCTAAAGACACTCTAAGCTGTTCATAGAAGGAGTGGACTCGGGCTGGACCAGAAAACTCTGGAAATCCAGTAGGAAGCAACTCAGAATTATATCTGGGGTGTTCACAGGTCACTTCAGGGTCATGGATCTCTTGGCCAAGATGGGACTATCGGATAGTTAAGACTGTAGAATGTGTGGCGAGGAGGATGAGACTATGGAACACTTATTGTGTTAATATCATGCCCTTGCCAGACAAAGAATGAACAATTTTGGTAACGGCTACCCGCAACCAAAGGAATTCAAGGTGCTCTTGGTGTACTGCATCATCCGTTTTGTGGAAATGATGGAGCAAGCCTGGGAGCAGGTATAAAGGAGAGGACAAATGCACAAAAGATCCCACTGGGTCGAAGTGCATCCGAAAGGGCCCTCACCTAGATAAGATTATGAAGACTACAGACGTCACATATTCTGTGATTCCGTTAAAGTAGCAACTAATGAAGTGCCAAAGCTAATTCTGAGATCCTTGAGGAATCGACGGAACTCCTCAAATATTATCGGCCTACTTATAGCGAATGGGTGTTTTCTGTAATAATCAACGCATTTGCTCTCGGAAACCAGTTCATGCAGTAGGTATAGTGGGAAGGAAATGTTAATGTATGTTCCTTGGCGAAGTAATGAATTGAATTCGGTTTAAACTTTGTTGTAAAGAGTAAATTGTGAATACCATTTGTTGGTATAACTTTTTGTATTAGTTGTTTCCTTTATAGTCGGGGGTTTAAATTTAATAATTTTCAATTCCAAGGCGAGTTTTTTAAGACCAATGAAAATAAGCATCTTTTAAAAATAAAATTAAAAAATATGTAGGAAGTAAACTTACTCGTATTTTCACCCGAGCAGAGCTCGGTCGCCCAGATATTTTACATTATATGACATTAAAACTAAACTAATAAAATTAAGTAAGCCTAATATATGGACAAGTAGTAAGTAAAAAATTAACCAGAAACATAATACACACAGGAAAAAATTAAAATTAAACATACAACGATAAGATAATAAATAAAAAACTTGTCCCAGATCGGCGCCAGGCGGCAAGGTGCCCAGGAGGCTGGCGGCATTGCCACGTTGTATGGCTATACTTACGCGTTGGGGTAGGTAAGCGCCAGCCTTCTGGTCAAAAGCTCTCTATTATAACACGATTGTGAAAAATACTATTATATTAGTATAAGGTTTTCATTACTGGCCACACTTCCCCTCATACTAAAAATGAACTCTGTTCAGTGTTCACCCATAATATACTTCAATTTAGTATGACGTGGCCAGTAATTGAACGGTGGCCAGTTACTGGCGATTTACCCTAATTACTGAACCTGCTGAAATGAAATGTTGGCTCAAGCTTAGGCTTCGTTCAATAGAGTAGAGTAGTTAAATCTTTTAAACCATTCACTGCCATACTTATGCGATAAAAAGTTTGTAGAGGAAAACACCGACGAGCACAGCACTCACCTAGGTCTAGGTCCGCGCACTCAGTGTTATTTTTTTAACCAGAGTCCTTATCCTTATATAATCGAATCTGGATTAACCTTTTGAACGCCATTCTTCACTTACTAAAGTGTCACTAACACGCCAACCTTTTTTTCATAAGAGAGTAACTATGAACCTTACATGAAAGATAGGTTCTTTTGACAGCGGACGTCATAAATAACACTTAAAGGCGTTCTTGGCGCTTCCAGCACGACAATTAAATACACGACGCCTTTAGACGTTCTCGGCGTTCAAAGGGTAGTTGTGAGGGAATCCAAAAAGCTTGTTGACTACAATATATGATACAAGACGGTCGTCTTAAGCCGTCAAAGCCTCAGTCTACGCTAGATTATTAGTCTACATACGTGAACAATAACGTAGTACAATATTTACCCGACGAGCCGCGTCGTACCCTGCACTTGCTGCCACAAATTGCCTCAAAGCGCTTACAGAGCGGGCGTAACCAACCACCTATTAACATCAAAATAACCGGAATTTACCAGAAAATAATGGAAGCGTAATTTTTTTTGGAACCGGCGAATATTTGGGGAAGACGGGCTATAAAAACAAAGTGCAAAGGCATTGAATGTCCCCGGGCATGCGAGGATGCGCAATGAAACGTTTTCTGCTAAAATAAATATGCCATGGCCTGATTCTCTGCGGTACACCTATTGGTATTATTGCCTTTTTGTTAAGAATTGTCATTTGATTTGCGCTGAGGAATCTTGTTTGTGATAATGGTATTCAGTTGCGATCACTAAAAATCGGAATAGATAGAAAGAAAGAAAAAAAATGTTTATATTGCATCCCAATAGTGTGCGCTTTTTTGTTGAAAACGTTAATGCTCTTTGCGTTTTGTTCGTAAATGGAGAACCTCGCATTCCACAAACAAATAAGAACTAAAGCACCTAAAACTGGCAACACTATTGCAGGCACAGCCATTGGCAAGCGCACACATCTTTTTTCCGTACCCCCATTGGTTACCACAAAACTGACCTTTACAATTTCAGACTTTATATTCTAGGTAATAAAGACGAGATTTCAGCAGAAATATTGGCAAAGCTTGAATAGTTTTGGTAAAAAGATTGTTCAAAAAGCATTATTTTATCTGGCATTGCTTGCAGTTGAAATGGAAATTCTAGTACAGTTTACGTCCAAGACATGTATGTTGTCACTTTTTCACCTTACTTCGTAATAAGGCAAAAAGTGTTCATATATTTGACGTTGACTGTACCAACATATTCCGCCCAATTGATAAAACAGAGTACTGCAAAAATACCCTATGGCGGAGAAATCCTACTTCTATCATTTCCGAGTAATTCTGATTATGTAATACCTACTTGTTTTAAAATATATATTGTAAACGAACTACGAATTTTAGTCATATCCTACTAACATTACGAATGCAAAAGTATGCATGTTTGTTATTAAATCACAAAAAAACGGCTGAACGGAATTTTAGTACACGTATTAAGACTAAGCCTGGATTAACATATAGAATACTTTTAATCCCAGTAAAAGTCCAACAAAAGGAAGTTAACGTGAACGAAGTCGCGGGCAGTATTATAATTACTAAGCGTATTCTAAAAAAGTCTTCGACGACGGTATACTAAAAGTATAAATAATCGTACCGTCAGCAGCTTAACTAAGTATGTAGATGGAAAATAAGTTTATGGCTCATCATCATATCAGCCGAAAGACGTCCACCGCTGGACATAGACCTCCTCCGAAGAGTGCTAAAGTGACCGGCCTTGCGCCACACGCATCCAGTGGACACCCGCGACCTGTACCGTACCGGAAGGCTCGGCGTGGATAGGCCACAAGGTGGACTGATGAGTATATGGCTTGCCTGGTATCGGTTACCGTAGCATATTATCGCCTGCAGCTCCAGGGTACTCACATTCTCGTTGCCGACCTTTTAAACACCAGTAGGTCGATCACGTAACGCATTGTACGAACATCGGGTAGGTCTAAATGTCACTTTTTATATGGAAAATTGACAGTTAAATTGTACCGACGCGCGTTCGGAACGTTACGTGATTACCCCTCTGAACGACCACACTATGAGGTTATTTAAGGAGTGTACAGAAGGGTTATCACTAATCACGTAACGTTCCGAACGCTCGTCGGTACAATTTAACTGTAAATTTTTCATATAAAAAGTGACATTTAGACCTACCCGACGTTCGTACAATGCGTTACGTGATCAACCTACTGGTGTTTAAAAGGTCGGCAACGAGAATGTGAGTACCCTGGAGCTGCAGGCGATAATAGGCTACGGTAATGCGTACGATACGTACAATTCGTTACGTGATCGACCTGCTGGAAAACATTGGCATTCCATACCAGTTCCATAACCGGATACTTGCCAAAATTCTACGATGCATAAACGTTAGCATTTTTCATACAATAGTAAATTGTTGTAGAGTCTAGAAAGTAGGCAATAGATGGACGAGTTAGTGGGTTAGAGGTACGGTGTCCTGTTATTGTTCGAGTCGCTGATCTAACTGGGCTAGAAAAATATTGTTTGGACAGTTTGAATTCATAGAAGGCCTTTAAGCGACGTACAGCTAAACACAGTTTTGAAGCTGACCATCTTTTGCCACATTTCCGAGAAATGGCTTGAAAAGACATTAAAATCCGAAACGCCCTGATACACCATAGATATCGCAAAATCGTCTTCCCTAAAAGTTCCTCTTATAGAGCCCTAAGCCAACCGTCTCGAGCGTTTGGCAGGGAATCAAAATGGCGGCTGGCGCCGATCGTGCTCAGTCGCCGTCTGAATTTAATGTGCTGTTGTGTAAGTTGATTTACCGGCAAATAATGAGTTGTGGCGTAACGTTAGTGCATTTATGGGATTGGTTTCGGAAATGTTAAAGTTTTAACGTCACACCTTGCCAAATAGTGGGAAATACTGCCTGTGTGCGGAAATCAAACTCCCTGGCAAAATGGGATGTAAAATTGACGCCACGGGTGATAATAAAATAAACTTTTGACATTAACCGCCCTAGGTGAGTAATTTGTAGTGAGAATCATTTTTTTAGAACGGATCTTATCTTATCATAGGTCCAACGCAGCCCATTTTTTAGCCACGTGCCACAAACGCTTCGAAATGAAAAGGCCATGTTTGATTAAAACTTTACTCTATTGTTAAAGAGACAAGGCTCAAATGAAAACGAAAGGCATTAGTAGTTGAAGCAAAGGTACATTTATAATGTAGTACAGTGAACTGTCGCCATCACATACATCGAAGCAAACAAGCAGCTCACAAACATCGGAACATACCTCTATTTTCAAGGCATTAGGGTGCATATGCCGATATTTTTGAACACCTATAGTGTACCTATCTATGTGATGGCGACTGTACAACGTAAACAATTTAACCCCTCAACTGTGGGAGATAAAATTACAGATTACCCACGTCTGTGGCAAGCCCGTGGGGCTTTATTTCACAGACAGGATTTCCAAGTGCATGTGAAGGTGGAAAATTGCGTTTTATTCTGATTTTCACGCAGTTGCAGTCTATAATTTGGAATTATCTAACTGTAACAATGTATTACCATGACAACACAGGCGTAAAATAACTGCACAGCTGGGTTCATTGTTATTCTGGCTATTACTTGGCATGTGATTATCGTCACAGATTTAACACAGTTATGATTTTTTTAAAAACACTCAAACCCAATAAGAACAAAAGTTTACTTACATGTTACCAGATTTTCACTTCTTTCTTCTAATAATCACGCATTACCTGATAAATAATAGCGAAATAACAAATCCTGCCCGCACGTCACACTGACAGTTTTTGACTGACGAAATAACGACTTTTTTCCACTGATAAGCATTCAAATGTTCGCTTGCTAGCTGTCTTGCTTCGTCCACAGCACATTTTAAAAGGTTAAAACGAGATACTCGTAAATATAATATACGTTTCACCGATATTTTACGAAAAGTATAGACCCGTTTTGAGCGGATTCAGCGTCATTACTACTCGGGCCCGAGGGGCCTTTCCACGGCTGAGGGGTTAATTAGCGCTTAAACTCACACAAACCTCGTCTCGATTTTGCCTAAAATGGGTATTAAGTATATGTAAAATTAACTTAACTTATGTCTTAAACAATAATAAAAAATTAAAAAAAATGCAAAGGCTTTGTCTTCTCTTTGTGTCTATAGTACAAAAAGAAGTGAATTCGTTCTAGAAAAAAATATTCGCACCATACTAGTGTGTTTTATCTTTGAAGATTCACTGACGTATTTTTAAGTTTTCGCCTGGTAAATAATAAATGAATCGTAGGTATTTTTAGGGTTCCGTACCTCAAAAGGACAAAACGAAGCCCTTATTGGATCACTTTTTTGTCCGTCTATCTGTCTGTCTGTATGTCTGTCTGTCAGTCAGTCTGTCTGTCTGCCTGTCTGTCTGTCTGTCTATCTGTTTGTCTGTCAAGAACCTTTATCTCGGGAATGCGTGAAGGTATCGAGTTTAAATTAAAACCATATACCTACTCAAGTCTACAGTCCCTTGAAATAATAAAAAAATCTACATTTCGACACTCTCAAGGGAATCAAAATTTAAAGGGTAGTTCCCATTGACCTAGAACTAAGAAACTTGACAAGTAGGCATAATATCGTTCTTATACAGGTTACGCCAAATTTTTTTGTACTTTCGAAACTTTGATGAAAATAAAACCATGAAACTTAATTTCCTGATCATTTGATTTGATCGCTGGCACTACTGCAAACGAATACCTACGCAGATTTTGGGAAACTCGCTGACACATGCTGCGAGGGATCTCGGCTATCTCATCGCGGATATTTTGCTTGAGTTTGGATATTGTCTTCGGTTTTTTAACTTAGACCTCAACTTTATAAATATCCTCGCACGAAAAAATCGGCGGGAGTCAGATCCGGGCTTCCTCCTAAATACGCGGCGAACAGTTACATACAAAGTGTTGCTTTTATAAAACTGCTTTACAGCTCATTGTTGATCAGTAAAACGCTTCATTGCAAATAAAACTGCATATAGTAATATCAAATTTGCCTCCACTCAAAAACTATAGAATTTATTATTATACTTACAAGATATTATTCAGTGTTGCTATTTACAAAAAATTAAGGGCAGGCTATACTTCAAGTGTACCTACTTGGTATATCCAGTGAGCACTGCGAGATCCTGGAGGACACTGCAGTTGCCAAGTTGTTGAGGTACAGGACAGGAGAAAGAGTACTTGAGAAGGATGAATCTAAACCTATAATTTTTTAATTTTTTTTTATTCTCTTATAAGTACTACTTTTTATGTAATCAAGTGATCAAAAAACCATACGATAAATAAATAATACTTCAAATTATCTTCTAATGTTATCTGAAACAGGGTGTTGTATGTTTTATGTTTGAATTATGTACCTACAACATTTTGTGTGCTGGATCTTGGGAGGTTAAGGTTTTAAGTTCGCCTTTTGTATTTTGTAACACGTACCTAACTGTGCATTGTACAATAAAGTTAAACGTATAATCAAACCACAAACGTAAAATGCCATTCAAATTCATTTACCTTTATCTGGCATTTTGATAAATAGTCTACATCGTGTATTTATAAAAAAGGGAAAAAACATATTTTTGAAAAATTAAAAAAAATACAGTTAGTAGTGGTGTTTTTAGTTAACAGAGGCATGCTAAGTTTTACGTATAAGGAGATATAAATAAATACAGTTTTTTAAGTTATTTCTTGTATCGCTACTCTCTACTCTCTACCCCTTAAAAACGTATTCTTCTCTAATTGATATAAAGTTTGAAAATACATGTAACAATTCGATTCTCTTTTTACTTTACTAAATAAGTCTATAAAAGTACCCAAAAAACCACGAAACTCTTAACTAGTTAATAATCAAAGCCAATATAATCGCTTTAAAATGCAAAAGCGTGCCAATTTTATCCATTACTAAGTCCCGGTATAAAATTTTAAGGCTTTGCCCTCACTTCGATTCAATGCCTTCTACCGTACAGAATAAGACTGCTTATAAAATTGACATGGCGGAAGCCATCTCATCTAACAAGGACAAACAGTGCCACTTTACTTGCCAACAATCATAAACTCGCCACAGCGTTCAGATTAGGCACAGTAAATAGGTACTTAATGACATGAATTGGAAAGAAAGTTAACAGTTCACAATTTGACGATTCGACATTGATAGTTTATAAACTAACGAAAAATAATGCGTTAAATTGTGAACGGTTTTGACAGTTCACAATTTTTCGTCAGTTTATAATATCGCGAGTTAGATTATAAACTGACGGTGTTCACAATCTAACGGTGACATATATAACGTGACATTAAAATCTCATTTTGAAAAAAACAAGTGACTAGACATGTTATTTCCGTAGTTTGGTAAATTTTAACTTAATTATTAAACTGTTATACACTGATGACTGTGTCTAAATAAAGCACGCACAAAACGAAGTGCTCGTAAAAACTGCATTGTGCCGCCAAATAAGGTTAAGGATTCATTTGAACGTGAAGAAGTAATAAAAAATATATTTGATAACGACTATTTTTTTTGCCACGGCTTTGAGAAAGAGGCGATAAGGCAAATAGGAACGCAATTTACGGTTCAAGGCCTCTATACTCGTACCTCTGTCACTTTGGAGTCGGACAAAAAATGCAAGATTTTGGAAGCATACCACTTAAGCATAGCACCTAGCATAACGTAAGCAAATGATAGCATAATTAACGACTTATATCTAGTGTGTAAGTGCATGCTGCATGCTATTTTGTGGCTATTTGTATGCCTTAACAGGCAAGACACACACACACCGATGTACATACCTATGTTTAACAAATAAAATATTTTGTATTTGTATCTTTTGAAATTCTTCGTTTTAAGACCTGAATTTTATTTAAACCAATCGTGGTTTTATAATAATTACATAGGTTGCTAACCCATCATCCTTAGCAAGCTTCAACAGATTCCTACAGTCATCTCTTGTGGCCAAGAGAAGAAAAAGGATGGTGCTATTTTAGCCCAAAATATTTTACACCACACGTATACAGTGTGTTACCGGTATGCGGGATTTTTTAACCGACTTCAAAAAAGGAGGAGGTTATATATGTTCCACTGTATGTATTTTTTTTTTAATGTATGTTTGCCGATTTCTCCGTCAATTGTGGACCGATTTCCAAATTTTTTTTATTATTTGAAAGTGTATACTCCCAAGGCGGTCCCATTGTCACCAATTTAGGATCTGATGATGGGATCCTAGGGAAATTGAGGGCAACCCTCAAATTTTAAAGGCGCGCGTGTAGTGATCGGTATTTTCTATTAAAACTCGTGTCGCAATTTTGGTTAAGTGGAACTGATGATGAAGACCACAGATGACTTATGGAACTCCTCAAAGACGTAAAGTAGGAACGTCAAAGATTCTGACATGATTCCGTTGAAGTAGCAACTAATGAAGTGTTAATTCTGAGATCCTTGAGGAATCGACGGAACTCCTTAAATATTATTAGCCCATGTATAGCGACTTGGGTTTTTCTGTAATAATCAACGCATTTGCTCTTGGAAAGCAGTTCATGTGGTAAATTCGAAAGGAAATGTGGAAATTTTCATGTACCAGGTGGCTTGGCGAAGTACTGAATTGAAGTCGGTTTAAACTTTGTTTTTAAAGTAAATTATTAAAGTAGAGTAAAGTAACTTAGTTCTTTAACTAAACCATGACTTTAATTTATTTAATAAACTAAAAGTCAGGCTTTATTAACTTTCTAATAAAATTTTAATGCAGCCAGCAATGTACAACAAAGTAAATTGACAAGTAAGTGTATGTGACAGCTTTGTTTAGTTTGACTTCATACTACGTGTACTGTACATTGAAGGTTCGGATTTTGGAAATTTAATTGTGCACTTAATTTACATAATTATGATTTGCTAATACATGTCAACAATTGCTAATGGAACATTTTATTATGAGTTTTAATAAATGCCCGCGTGCCGGTAAATCACAGTATATAATAGATAAGGTAACATTTACCTCACGTTAGTTTAACATTCTGTATTTTAATGAGATTGTGTAAGTAAATTGTATTCTCAAAAATTCAAAGACAAATAGTACAAATTGGATTTGTAAGAATTATATTACTTACGATATGATTTGATATTCCATGCTTATACTGAAAGTTTTAGGATTTTAATTTCAAATTTAAATTGTTTTGAGGTAAATAGTAGGTACAGCCCGCTTGCAACTCCACTCCAGCTTAGCAGGTTCGATGGGCGTTGCTGACCCCTAAAGCACTGTAGTACTCTTTTCGTGAAGAATCACATACTTTCTTAAATCTTATAATTTTCCAATTTATGCCGTTTAAATCCGCGACTAGCTTACGCGCGATCTCGCCTTGCATGTATGTAACTGCTTTCTATCCGCCTAAAATCTAGTTATTTCGTTGCACGCTAATTTCATTGTAAATAATTCAGTTTTAAATTGATTAAAGATATTTATATGGAAGTCTACGTTTATTAATTATACACTGAAGTTAGGACTCCATATTTGCTATTTTAGTTTTATCATAAATTGACATTGATGTTTGTTAACATTAAATACGAAAGTTTGGATGTTTGTTGTTGTTTGGATGTTGCCTGAAAGTGTGTTCGCTGTTAATATAATGAAATGCCATTTCAATCGGCTACCTTGCGACATTTTTTTTCCAACCCCCTCCTATTTCCACCCCAGTCTAAGTTCGCTCAGTTCGGGTTGCGCAGAGTGGTCCCACAACGCTTCGGGAGCTCAGATACCAGGAGCTACCCGGTTGCCTATTCAATCCATTTTTGGATTATATGGCTCCAATGTCGAGTTTGGATAAGACACGGCCAGTATTTAATCTTGACCGTGGACTACAGGTATTGTTAGGGTACTTAAACTACGCGTCATTGCTTTAACTATAATTCGTATGTTAACTATGGAAGTAAATGTAAGAGTTAATGTAGGTTATGAATTGGCGTTTATTCGTAGTACTCATGACTACGAATAAACGCCAGTTTATAACCAAAGCTTGATGTATCAATAGGCACATAAACGTATTTCTTACGAGGCAATCCAGCCAGGCTTCAACCCTACAATCTTCTCAAATTCAAACTCAACAGAAACTGCACAACTAAATCTGCTGGACCCACAAAGACGGACCGTAATTACCTCCGCCTCACAAGACTATCGGTCGCTTTAAGATTTATTTTATCCTTTTATATCCGTCGCAGGACAAAGCGACAAATGGAAACCTCAGAACGAGGATTAGGGTCCATAATGGGTATAACTTGGAATTAGTTGCTCTGAGATGTTATAGGGTTAGACGTATTTATATGTATGCCAGTATGTATGTAAGCACTTTATTGTACAAAATAACAGGTTTAAACATATACATGTCGCATAAGATCAAAGTACAAAGGGATTTCTTCTAGCTAATCTTTGTGCAGAGAGGAAGGTAGGTAGAACGAGATAGACAAACTTACAACCTGTACAAAAGACGCACAAAAAGGTATATACTCGTACTTTATATAAGTAAACCCAGGTAAATAAAAACATGCAAATAAACATTGTATTTATATAATAATATGATGTCTTGAGTGACGATAGCTACTTACAAACTGCACAACTTGTCGTGTTAGCTCAATTGTGTATGTAAAAACTCACACCTGAACATCTAAGCGACGCAAGTTTTTCACTATTTTTGTAAACATTTCTTGAAAAACCAACGCCGTTAAAAGCCAAACAAAATATTTAAAAAATATGCATTATGAAAGTCCGAGGGCAAAGTTTCTTATTTTAATTTTAGTTTCGTTCCGTTTTAACTTTAAAATAACATTCTAGCGCTTAAGATTTGCCAGCGGATTAGTCTGCCGTTCTTTTGCAGGAAAGCAAAATTAAAAGTTACGATTTTATGCAACGACGAATCTCATAAATGTGCAGCTTCCCTGTTGATAAGAAATCAAAGTCTATGAATGCTAACAACTCTCCTTTCCAAACTTTAGGACGATTCGCTAGTGCGTCGCGCGTTCGCTTCCAATAGGCCCTATATGGGTTGAACAACATAATTTAATACATAAAAGGCCATAATCATTGGAGATTAAAGACTTATCATTAACTCCTACGAAAATACTTTTTTATTTCACAAAGTAACCCAAAATTAAAACAAAATAATTAACATAAATATACTACGGAATCCAGATCGAGACAGTTTCCACATGGACGCAAACATTAAGTGTTTTAACCCGAAGAATAATAACGCTGGGAAATCTGACAAGGACAGTGCCATGGGAGCCTGGAAAAGACAAAAAGAGATAGTGGACCGGGCTAATGGCCCCAAGCAAGCCTTTAAAGCCTGTTTCTCTTAAATAAATGAGAGAATGTTTTCTTTTTCTATTTTTTCTCAGCTTGAGCAAGGGAGGGATGGATTGTTTTATGACTACTTATAACGTGGAACTGGGTTAGTTTCATTTGGATTATGTTTTGTTTCAAGTTAACGGTTTAGTAGTGGATGTATGAACTGCTATTTTTTGCTGAAAGAACAGTTTATGTGAAGATTAAGCCTGAAACACACAGACGCGTCCTGCGGTGGCGGTCAACAGTTAACTTGACATGAACTTGACATTGGTTTACTATTTACCGCCAGTGCAGGCCATTTTAGTCCATGCTCTTTTGATGTTTGACCGCATATGAAGTCCTTATTCCTGTTTAGAAGAATCGGGTCTAAATAACAAAAAACTTAACTATATTAGGGAGGTCCACGGAAAGAACATGAATGTCTATTCACTTTTTTTTTCAAAATGAGATTTAATATGAGCTCTTTGTGAAATATTACTTGACATTAAAATCTCATTTAAAAAAAATGTGACTTGTTCTTTCCGTGGACCTTTCATATGATCCAAAAAGATATGATACTTTGTATGGTAAAGGTATGAACACAAATTTATATTATAATAAATCTACGGTGGGCACTATCGTTGGCCCATAGTCGCGAGGACGACGTTGTCACTTGACAGTGTCATCCAAAACGCGAAATCATTAACTAGACCACGGTAGAATAAAACAAGGTAAGTTAGTCAAACCCGTGACAACTCGTGACGTCAGTGTATCTGACCTACGTCATCAACATCTTAAAAATGGCGGGCAGTTTGTTGTTACTGTGAGAAAGTATACTACCCGAGTAAATTGCATTACATACTTCACTTCATCATCATCATCATATCAGCCGAAAGACGTCCACTGCTGGACATAGGCCTCCCCCAAAGAGTTCCAAAGTGACCGGTCCTGCGCCTTCCGCATCCAGCGGACTCCCGCGACCTTTACCAGGTCATCAGTCCACCTTGTGGGAGGCCTACCAACGCCGCGCCTTCCGGTACGTGGTCGCCACTCGAGAACCTTTCCGCCCCGACGCTACTTCACTAACGTGCTTTCAGTAAATAATTACGTTAAACTACTTATTTTATCCAGTTGTTTTTTGAACCCAAATAGTTAATCTTTCAATTATTTTTTGAACTTTAACAAATATTCTTTTTTGAATGGAATCTCGTTTCCCACCGCCAACACTCCGTCGCCACAGGGCTTTTATCTCAGAGTCCAGTAACTTAGCAAGGATCATCTGCGCGTGATATGATTATAGTGGATGAATAGTTGCGCTGCTGCAAACCCACTCTCTCGTTCCCTATAGCCGTAGCATGGATATCTATCTTATCACGCGATAAGTGATAAGATAGAGCATCCGTCCCTGGCTGTCACCGTTCGATAGAACGAGACGACGCTCTTATCCTGTCACTTATCGCGTGATCATGATACGGGGCCTGGCGCCCGGTATCAGTGGATCGAATGATCGATAAGATGGTGGCAAGGAATGCAGTGAATGATCACAGGAGATTTTATTTAAAGATGTCAGTTAATGGCAACATTTTGTTTGCTTACTTGGCCTGACAACACAATGGCAGCATTTGTGTGACGAAGGTCAGATACATTGTCAGGACAAAAATGTTAAAAAAATTTGTTAAAAATGTTATAAATGTTATTAATGTCTAATGTTTATTTAGCACTAGTGGAATATTTAAGGAAACTGTAGGTCTGGTTTTATTCTGAATAATAGTGTGTAAAAAAAAAATCTGTATGTGACCGTTTGTTTCTTAATAAAAAAAAAAAGAAAAAAAAAAAAAGGACTGACGTACCTCGTTTTATGATATCATGAACTAGACAAAAAAGCAAGTGATATGAGGTCCATTAGTTATATAGGTATGACCTTCTGAGCGTAGGTAGGTTAATTATTCTATGCTAGTCCTGGTTCCGTGCATAGGCCGACAAGCGGTTATCAACGCTAAAATTACATTTTAATGACTACAACTCAGAAAGGTTGAAAAACCCCACGACATTTTCATTTCAAAGTTCAGTATCTCAGAAACGGCTGAACGAATTTTGTTGAAACGTAGCTAAGAACCAGCCCGATCACGTCAGATTTCCAAAAAAAAAAATCTTCAAATCGGTCTATTCGCTTAGGAACTACGATGCCAAAGACATACAACACCCCTCTTTTTGCGTCAGTGGTTAAAAATGAATTTATAATAACAAGTAGGGGCAAAATGTATAGCTTAACACTTTATTTAGTTGGGTCAGGCGCGGCTCACTCGCGATTTGTGTTTATCGCTACAAGTACATGCCGGTCGCCCCTTCGAAGGGCTCTATTCAGTAGCTGCCGCGCGTTGGGACGGGACGCTCGCACGGGTCGCAGCGCGTTGCATGCGATAGAAAGGGATGGCCACATTTAGGCACGTTTGGCGTACCTAAACAGGGAATTTGTTAACAGAGAACCTTCTGTGCGTAGTACTATTACTTATTCTGTGGTTGGGTCATCAATTAATCATTGTGTTACGTCGTCCGGCAGGCACGACTGGAAATCTGAGTCATTCTTAAACCATTCAGGGTCCATGACGACACATATGCGTCAGAGCGCTACGAGCGCTTTTCGCTACATACGAGGTTTAACCTGCTACGGACTACGGCGTAGCGCTACGAGATTAGCGTGGCCGTGAATGTGTTAAGTCAAAAGCAACTTCTAAATAACTAAACATCAAACAGCACTCCAGCTGTATCAAAAATTAAACCCTTCATTACATAAGCCTGAGCACACACAAAAGCGTCGTGAAACACAAAATTCACCTCCCTCAGTATATTTCAGCCATTTCCTGGAGTCCCACCCGACAATGGGGGGGGGGGGGGGGGGGGGGGGGGGGGGGGGGGGCAAGTAGTAAGCGGACGGCGTGATTGAGCGTGAGAGGTTGAAAGGGGTGAAATTGCAACGGATTAAATATTGCCCTACATTAATATTGCTATTACTGTATGACAAGGAATTATTGCCGACTTTTAGGAAGTAATTTTGTGTTGTATGTTGATGGTAAGGCGGGGTTATACAGAATACAGATTCACGTCTCCCCTGTGGACATTGCCAAAGTTAAGGGCTATAAAGCTTAATTTTTGGTTGAACTCTTAATCAGCATAAACAGCGTCTTGTCGTCTTTAATTACTTGCGATAAAAACATAGTATATAATATACAGGGTGGCCCATTTAGATCGGTCAGTATGGAAAAGTCTGAAACTACAAGACATATGAAGATCTCTTCATAGGAACCATGTCAATGATTTTAGTAACAAGAAAAACTGCATGCATCATTAAAAAAAAACTTGTACTTAGACCAACATTTTTCTCAAAAAGTATAACGTTTTGTTTTGAAAACTTACTAAAATAAATTAAAGTATACGAAAACAATGCATTTTATTATTTTTTGGCATCATGTTTCATATAACATTTATTGCTTAATACCTATAAATATTTACTATGTGTTAGTTTTATTTTTCAAAACGTCTGAGTTTGATTCCCGACCTGAGTACAAGTTTTTTTTAAATATATGATTGCAGTTTTTCTTGTTACTAAAATTGATGACATGGTTCCTAAGAAGAGATCTTCGTATGTCTTATAGTTTCAGACTTTCCCATACTGACCGATCTAAATGGGCCACCCTGTATACGTTAAGCCCTATTACCACAGCCAGGACGACATTTGTTTTTTTAAGTTTCGATCAAAGAGGAAAATTGAAAAATTATTCGCCACGAGCGGGATTTGAACCCGTGACCTCTGGAATCCGTCCATTGCTCTTATCCAACTGAGCTACCGTGGGTCCCGCCATTTGTTTTTTTGACTGTGTATGCGGTATGTTGTGCTGTGACGTGAGCTTACTGATGTCGCACAGATTTCCTTAGTTTCCGGTATACTGTCAGTATTACATATTCACAGTAGTACTTATAATATCATGCGCGGAACCGAGGCGGCGCGCTTGCAGTACTGCATTTGTGTGCAAATTATTGCGAAACTGTAACTGTGACATAATTATAACCTTTTGATAATAGAAACAAAGCTTTGAAATTCGGGTATCTCCATCTCTATCGCTCTTGCATCACTCGAGTGATGCGTGTATACGAACTTCAAGTTTCAATTTTTGTGGTAGCGCCGCTGGTTAATTTGACTCCAAAACTTATATTCAGCCAGCTCGTCATTGGCAAAGAAGCTTGAAGGTTGATCGGTACCTTTTCACATTGCGAAAAGATATCAGTGATATGTTTTGCACTCGTTTCTATGTGCGGCGAGCTAACGTGTTAACGGAAGTGTTTAAAACGAGTGCATGAATAAAACATACATATCAAGCTTGAATGCGAAACGTTTGTCAATCGACCCATTGGATAAAATAAAAATGAAGGTAATTGAATTATGTTTGTATAAAGTGTAGAAATATTCAACATAATTAATGTACGACGTTCAATGTAAACGCAGGCAGGCCCTTAGGAGTTCCGTTAAAGAAAAAGGAGGAAAAGAAAACAACCAAAGCGATCACTCTAGACATATATCAAAATAGACCACGTAAACGCTTTTAATTTACGAGCCAATGATTGGAACGAAGAATAAAATAATCTAAATATTATGCAATCCCGAAGCACATTCGCATGTACATGATGAAAATCATATAGTGTTTTTTTTTACCTTAAATGAAGAGCCATTTAAAATTTTCTTTGTAAAACTGGGTACATCATGTAGAGCTATGTCAGAATTTTAATCAATTGATATCATTGAATCAATCGATGTCATTTTGACAACCGTTTAGCCTGGGTAGTGACGCTGCAAACGAAGCTGAAGGTCTTAGGTTCGAATCCTGGTAAGGGCAAATATTTGTGTAATGAGCATGAATATTTGTTTCTGAGTCTTGGATGTTTTTCTCTATGTATTTGAGTATTTATATCTATTAAATTTATCGTCGTCTAGTCCTCATAACACACGCCTTATTGAGCTTACTATGGAGCTAGTTCGATTTGTGTAAGATTAAATAAAAAATAAAATTACGGGACAATTTTATACAAATCAACCTAGGCCCACGGTAAGCTCAATAAGGCTTGTGTTGTGGGTACTAGGCGATGATATATATAATAGTTACTTACATATAGATACTTATATACATATATAACATCCATAACTCAAGAACAAATATTCGTGATAAATAAATGAAATACACAAATAAATGCCCTGACCGGGATTCGAACCCGGGACCTCCAGCTTCGTAGGCAGAGTCACTACCCACTGGATTGTCCCCTAATAATATGTTTTTTTTTTTCATATATATTATATTTACTTTAAAATCTGACTTTTACGTCAATTAGTTTTGTTTCTCACTATTGCCTTAGTGTGAAGTAATTATAAATTGCTCATAAATTGGCACGATTGGTTTGAATACATATAAGAACCGAAATCTACTTGATATTATGTCTGTGAAACTTTTTCCCAAGAAACAGGAAAACGTTCACAAAATCATCCCAGAGCGATCACCCCTCCGATGCGTAATTACAACAACAATTTTTACAAGGTGAGCCCTCGCAAATTACTTTAGTTTTACGGAAACTTCCCACCTTGGCATGAATGAAAATAGGTATTTAAAAATCTGCGACGCAAAATATCAGTAAGTGAGAGTAAGAAAAGTTAAAGCTAATTAGAAATGATCATTTTAAACTTGCACTATGTTAGGAACTAGGAAATGCACGCTGCATGAAAATTGTGATTTAACATTAATTTAAGTCTACTTTTGGTACACCTTCGGGCAAGACATAGTTATCACTATCCAAAAAGCTGCATCTTATAACATCTTTATAATTTAAACAAATAAGTATACTTTTATTTTTTTAACAAAAATATTTAAGTTACCTGACTTTCGAGTATTTCTCTAGTCATTCAAAACCATTTCTGTAAACAAATATACTGGGTATTTAATTTTGATTGTAAACACACTGATTTACAGTCAGCAGCAAAAATATATACGCATACGTAGACGCTGTTCGGTCTTTTTACTACGTTCAGAACTCTATAGTTAATTTAATTAAAATAATATCATGTCATGTGTCAAGTCAGTCAATAAAGTCATGTCGATATAAAACTACGTTTTCTTGCAAACAAAATCAAAATAAATCACCAATAGCGTGAACATGATCCTATCCGAACTGGATTTTAAAGAATTTTAGTGACCTAAAGATATACAAATATAATTTGCGATCGTAAGTTTGAATAATTTGTTCGAAAAATATAAATTCGCATACAACATGAATCCGACAGAGAAACTCGTGGCGCTTCAAAACCACAGCTTGGAAATTATAGAAAAGGCGCATGTTAATTTCAGGAAGTCACCAAAAGAAAGAATTACATTGGGATATGTACAAGGTCGGTTGGAAGCTTTAGATAGTTACTTCCAAGAATTTAAGAGCATAGATGAAAAAATTGTGACAAGCGTTTCAAAGGAAGAGAAAAGCAAACTGTCATATTTTACGGACGATGTATTTGACAGTTTCGAAGAACGTTTCTACATTTACAAAGGCGAGTTAAAGACGGTTTTACAGAAATTTAGCACCGAGGCAAAAAGTAATCAAGGTATACAGGGTGGTCGTGATTCGCAACGAATACAGGGGGGTAATGGTTCAGGTACCAGTGAGATAAGATTGCCTCATGTGACGATTCCCTGCTTCAGCGGAGATTATACGGAATGGCAATCGTTTCATGATTTGTTTACCTCACTGATTCATAAGCATAGTTCACTAGACGACGTGCAAAAGATGCATTACCTCAAAGTTAACCTGAAGGGTGACGCGGAAGTTCTTTTACGACAATTCCCCATTACTGTCGAGAACTATTCACAAGCATGGACCATATTGAAGAAGCGTTATGATAACAAAAGGTACATTGCTAATTGTCTGTTTAAGAAGTTTTTCGCCCAAAAGACAATCGTTCAAGAATCAGCCACCGCCTTGAAACAGCTGCTAGATACATCCGTCGAATGCCTGAACGCACTCAAAAATCTTGGCTTACCAACACCTCAATGGGATGCCATCGTCATTTATATGGTTGTGTCAAAACTGGACCCTGGAACTCATAAGCATTGGGAGGAGTTGATTAGTGGAGATGAGTCTGCAGTTTTCCCAACGTTCGAGAAGCTGAAGTCGTTCTTGGAGACTCGATTCAGAACCTTAGAGATGGTAGAACCGGTCAGCAAGAGTTACAGACCAAATCAACCCAAGACGTTCCATGTCACAGCCAACGATACTGAATGCGCATTCTGTCAAGACAAACATTTAATACATCATTGTAAACAATTTGCGAAGCGACCAGTGGATGAGAGATACGAATTCGTTCGGAGCAACAATCTCTGTTACAACTGTCTTATACCGAATCATGCAGTATGGCGATGTAAGCAGAAGACGTCATGCCAGGTGTGCAAGAGGCGACATCATTCATTACTACATCGAGATACAAAGGAACTTGAAGAAACGCAAGAAAACAATAAGGCAGACATGACTAAGGAAGACTCAAAGGTGGTTGCACATGTCAGACCTAGTGGAGATGAAGATGTACGAAACATTTTGTTGGCCACAGCTCAGGTAGAAGTGGCATCAAATTGTGGACAGCCACAAGTCTGCAGGGCGTTGATTGATCAGGGATCCGAAGCTTCCTTTGTCACAGCTCGAGTGGTCGAGTTGTTGAAGTTAAAGAAAACGGCAGTTAGCGGAGTGGTTTCTGGGATCAGCGAAGACAACAGCATGTGCATCAAAAGTAAGGTGGAATTACAAATCTCGTCGAGGTATGAACCTGATTTCTCTGTCAAGGTAAAT
This sequence comes from Epinotia brunnichana, assembly GCA_963854355.1. Lineage (NCBI taxonomy): Eukaryota > Metazoa > Arthropoda > Insecta > Lepidoptera > Tortricidae > Epinotia > Epinotia brunnichana. Next base: position 24,924,640 of record OY977951.1, on the reverse strand, counting down.
GCATACGTAATAAAGTCATTGACTCGTAGTTTGCCGGCTAGGGAAATCAATTGTAATGGATGGCCTCAACTTGATAATATGAAGTTAGCCGACCCCACCTTTAACACTCCGAGTAGGGTAGATATTCTTCTCGGGGCTGATGTTTTTGGCAAAATAATTGACTCTGGGTTTATGAAAGGGCCGGGCAACGTTGTCGCTCAGTATACACACCTAGGTTGGATTTTGTCAGGCGACACTAATACAACTTCTTCCAGCTCACGCAGAATCACCAGTTTTCATGTCACACATCAAGTGGAGAAAGACAACAATGAAACAGAAGGTTATACAAACATGAATACTTGGTCAAGGGAAGAAGAATTATGTAAGGAAGTATACAAAACTACAACAACAAGTGACGACACTGGAAGATATAGAGATACACACTTACCGCTGAAGCAAAGCGTTGGGGATACAGTGTCGTCATACGGAGAAATGAAACAACAAACAATCGGGATATTTAAACAGCTGGAAGAAAATTCAGACAAAAATAAAACGGTAAAGAAAGAACGCACAAAGTTTATTCACGATTACATGGAGTTGGATAATATCAAGATAGCTGAAGTTGAAAAAGAAACAAGAACGATAAACCTGACTCATCATGTTGTTGCAACAAAAGATGGAGATACTCCCAAGATGCAAAAGGTTGCCACAGCATCACTGAAAAGTGCGAACAGAATCTCCTTTAACAATGCTTCGATGATTGGACTTCAGCCAGGCTTACGTCGTCTTGCGATGCACTGGAGAGTTCACATGATCTGTGTGATTGGACACATTGCTAAGAAGGATCGTCAAGTTTGGATGACACACAAGCAAGCACACAGAGTTACAGCAAATGGTTTGGAGAGACGAGCCTTCTGAAAGGGTGGTAAGCTACAAGTTGCTTGCCGTGACTGCTGCTGCACCTTGCCTAGCGGGGCGTACGTTGACGCAATTAGCTGACGAGGAAGCCTACACGTGCTTTCGGGCAGCGCCTGCAGTAAAAAACTTCTGCATAGATGATCTGATGACAGGGCGCGGAGATGTGTCAGAAATAATGAAACTTTGTAATGAGATTAACGTTCTGTTAAGGGCAGGCGGGTTCGAAATGCAGAAATGGTCAAACAAATATGAAGAGTTGCTGGAGTTTCTTCGAAACTATAATGCAAATGAGGAACCTGAGAACAAAACAGAAATTAAATTGGACAAGGTCATAAAGATATTGGGACTTACATGGGATAGAAAAGAAGATGTTATCAAAATAACAGTCAACTTACCAGAATCGAGGACTCTGATACCGAATAGACAGAACATATCTGAAGTTGCAAGTCTCTTCGATCCTTTCGGTTGGTTGACTTTGGCTCTTGTTGTCATTACAGCAAAGGTGATGATGATAATACAAAGACTGTGGCTCTGCAGTCTTGGATGGGATGATGAGCTACCGCCGGAAATTGTTGAAGAGTGGAAGAGTTACCGAGAAGAGTTAACCGAACTTCAGGTAATACAGATGCCACGATGGATCGAAATGACTTCGCGAAGCAAGGATGTTCAACTGCTTGGTTTTGCAGATGCATCTTCGGTGGCCTATGCAAATGTGGTCTATCTCAGAGTTGTGGATGAAGAGGAGGAGGTTCCGAGGTCGCAAGCTATCATCAGTGAGACTTTACGAGAGATTTCTGATTTGCCGACTATTTCTATAGATAAAATACATGTTTTGATGGACTTAACCACAGTGTTGTCTTGGTTAAAACCGCGATGGCCGATACACGACAGAAATGGAGCAGTGGATGTTTCACAACACGAAGACAACTTCAAGACGAAACGTGTATATATACAGTCAATAGACAAATCGACAGATCTCGCCTCAGGAGGCATGGCGAGCAGTAACATGTGGTGGAATGGATCTAAACGGTTGATCAATAAAGATGAATGATTCGAGAGAATTAGCATATCTCGGGCAGACCGTGAGTCAAATAATACATTTAATCACAGATTAAAAGACAATCCCGATCGAGAAAGATTATCATCGAAGTTTATATTGAAGAGATACTTAGCACCTTTTTGCAGGTTACTAAGATATATAGAAAAATCAAAGGAACAATGGTTTTTGAAGACAACAAAATTTAAAGATGAAATTGTAAAGCAAAGTATTAAATACATATTATATAAATATAAATAATATAAATATAAATTGGTATATTTTATGGGAATGCAGGATTTGAAAGAGAACAGAAGATTGAAAAGCGAACAGTTACTGGCGTCGAATGTTACACCTCGTCGCACTAGGGTCAAAATTAAGTCAATCTTATAGGCAAAGGCATACACTCTGATCTACCGTGAGTTAGTTTACGGTGGGCGGTTAGCTTTATAGTATCAAAAGGCATTATTTTTCTTATTAAGGTCCTTCGAATTGTTATTTATATGTGAAAGTTATGTTTTATGAATGCTTAGTAAACAATACTGAACACGTTATGTTAATTAATCTGTTGCGTTGTAATTATGTTATATCTATGAAGTTACTAAGTGTTGTTGTGACAAAGAGGTGATAATGAGTTATGTTCCTAATGTGTAGTTTACACCATTGATGTAGAAAATAAGTATTTTGGTGGGCGGTATGTTCGGTCTTTTTACTACGTTCAGAACTCTATGGTTAATTTAATTAAAATAATATCATGTCATGTGTCAAGTAAGTCAATAAAGTCATGTCGATATAAAACTACGTTTTCTTGCAAACAAAATCAAAATAAATCACCAATAGCGTGAACAGACGCCAAAATTAAATTTGGCAAGAAGCTTTGTCTACACTAATATTATAAAGAGAAAAAGTCTGTGAGATTGTAGTTTTGTAACTTTGTATGTTTTAGCACCGCTTATACGATTTCAAAAATTCATTCTTCTGCGTGTAGAATGGACTTTTTGGATGGTTATAGGGTACCTATTTTTTTATCCCGCGGGTTCGCCTGAATTCTTTGAAATACGCAGGTGAAGTCGCGCGGGCAGCTAGTCTTATGTCATGTTTTTAATAAATAACAATCACATCAAAAAAAATGCTATTGTTAAATTTACCACTGCCCGCAGCCCATATTTTACAAGCTTTTTACTAACTTGCAATGTATGTAAGTATGTAATTTGTTCGGGTGGAATCTTGCAACTCAATTTTGAAGCAGATATCTTCAACCGATTGAGCTGTAATTTTGGATAAAGGTATAGTTTGGGTGACAATTCAATATTATGGTACCATCGAGCTGATCTGATGATGGAGACAGAAGGTGGCCACGGGTATTCAGTACTTAACCGTCGTAGCCCCATTGAGTTTGGGCTCGTTAGAATCGTCTCGATGAGTAGTTGATGACGGTATACAGAAAAGTACAGTCGGCAATAAAAGCTTGTACCAAAAATGTTATTTTTGACAGGAACTTATCAATGTGTCCCCAACATTTTGCAACTGCAAAGCTAAGTTTGTACCTCAATGAAATGGAAAACAATATTGACTCGATTCCTGTGACAAAGCAGGTATTTTTAAAGCACTTGACCATTATTTTCTAAAATAACCCCGGTTTACTGCATTAAAATGTAGTCCTGTCTCCAACACAGAATCCTAACAAAGAGAAGTCAATGCAGCGTTTAAAATTAAGATATTCAGTGTCATTTACCGTCTACCAACCCGCGATCACGGCTTTCACAGCACCCTCTGACGAGCAAAGGCGAAATCAACGCAAATTTTCTGCTCAATAGACCACAATGGTAACCTTAAGCACCTATTTGTCAACTGTGAAACACTTTTGTTGAAATCCCTTTGATCTGGTTGACGAATACAAATTTCGAACATCAAAATATATAAAACGCGAGTGGGATTAGGTTATTTTTTCATTTGTTTTGGTTTGAGAGCGTGGATCGTATTAAATGTTTGTCTTTTGTTATTTTTTTTGTTTTAATCCAACAAGTGTTAAAACAAAAGCAGTTCAAAATTGCTTTAGACTGTTTGTTAGGTTTTGATAAAGATATCTATTTTGGTTTGATGATAAAACATAAATTGGATTGCAAATTCAATAAGACCTCTGTAGCTGTATTACAATTGTTAGGAAATTATACCAAAAATATGCCAGACCCGTTTAGCTTAGTGGGCAGTGAGTCTGCCTGCAAAACTGACTATACTGGGTACAAATCTCGGCAAAAACAAATATTTTGTGAGATGTTTTAAATCTATTACATAATTACATCCAAATTAAACAAAACACACACACACACGCAAACACACACACACAAACATAAAGAGCACAGGGCCATGATAGGCTGTTAGTACTGAATGAAACAACGACATTTTGGAAGTGTCTTTATTGCTCTCTCGCTTCATCCTGTTACATTTTTGTCTAATTCCGTCCTTGTCGCTCTTACCACGCTATTAACTATCACGCGCTGTTATTACTATTCAAAACGAATATGGATTACATAAAAAATATATCGCCGTCTAGAATTATTGGCTTCGATAGCTTCTTACCCGGTATGCCAGAAAGTCATAATTGTCATCATCATCATATCAGTCGAAATACCTCCATTACTAGACATAAGCCTCATCCAAAGAGTGCCAATGTGGTTGGTCCAGCGCCACCCGTATCCAGCGGACTCCCGCGACCTTTACCAGGTCATCAGTCTACCATGTGGGGCCTACCCACTGTGCGCCTTCCGGTACGTGCCGAAGCCAGAAGATAAAATTAAAGATTATGTCAATTTGTACTTTTAATTTTAAACACGCATGTTATTTCGAAACCTTTTTAGATCGTCAGTGGTCAAAGTGTTAAAACACAATGAATCCTGGGGTACTTTTCAATTTAGGTGTTTGAAAAGTTTTTCAGGTAGACCACATTTTCACAGAATCACCCTGAAACTTCTGCAACCCTGGTTTATTTTTGAAGCGTACTTTTAAATATAAAGTAACAATTTACTTTTGCGTTTGAGGATTTTGCTCTTTGATGGTAAAATTAAAACGTTTTTGTTAAAACTAGGTTATTTCCTGTATAATAATTTTTCACTAATTGGTGTTCCGGTTGTTATAAAGTTTATTAACGTCGGCAATTTTCTATAAGGGACAAAAATATATTTATTAACAAATAAAACCATGTTTTTTTCATTACGTAAATGATAAGTAATATGCCTGAATATAACCACATAGTAGGTACCTTTACGATACAATACCGTGAATACGAGTACAACACAATATTATAAAGTTACTCCATTCAAATTAGTATTTACACACCAAAGCATCAAAAAAGCGATATTAAAATGAATACCTCAATATTGCCACCGTTGCCGTGCCAATATTGGCGAAACCCACGCAGGGCAGATAATGGACACACTTCGTGTCAAAATGCAAAGCTTTTATTAAATTTAACAGAAATACGCCGCATATCAGTCGCCTGTCACGCGCGAGTGCGTATTGAAACCGCCGCTGTGAACAAAGAACACCATGTATATGGATTTATATTGAAAATGAAATTAATGATAAATGAGTCTTTGAGGTTACCAGATTTTTTCATCCCCAAATGAGGGTATTATAAGTTTAACATGTGTATCCGTGTGTCAGTGCGCCTGTGTGTCTGTGTGTCTATGTTTTTGTGTGTCTGTGCATATGTGTATCTGTGTGTCGTATATCTGTATGTTTGTGTATCTGTGTGTCTGTAAAAATCGGTGTGTCTGTCTGTGGCATCGTATCTCTCGAACGGATGAATTGATATGAGTGCGTTTATTTAGCTTGTCTGCCGTGATAGTTCTTACTTTAGTATAATATATTTCTATAGTATAATACTTTATTTTTTATTTTTTTATTTATTTATTTAAGGTCGCTGAAACGTTTATTCTATCGTGGATCTTTGAAATTTGTATTGTAAACTCTGCTTTGTATTTTTGTTTTTGTATGGACTGAGAATTGATCATCATTATCATATCAATTTTGTATGAAGCAGTTACGCTGCAAACGAAATTTATAAATTTCAAATTAAAGGAAACATTAAAAAATTTGGGCTCCGAGCCGGATTCCAACCGGCGACCACATGCATACATGGTCCGTCGCAACTAACCAACTGAGCTATCGGAACAATCTGTCTCGGCCACTTTTCAATCAGTTCCTTCTTACAACGCCTTAGCCGATAGACGTCCACTGCTGGACATAGGCTTCCTCCAAAGAAAGCAACAATGACCGGTTCTGCTCCACCCGTACCCAGCGGACTCACTTATCTAGTTAGGTCATCAGCTCATCAGTCCACCTTGTGGGATGTCTATACCCACGCTGCACTTGTCAGTACGTAGAACCCACTCCCGAACCAATAGTTTTCTAATCATCAGCCGAAAGACTGTTTGAATTAAATTAACAATATTATATAGAAAACATATAGTTACCAGAGAATGTTTCTTACTTTAGGCAGAATTGCGTTGTACAAGTACCATTATTTTGATATGCATCTTCTTAAATCTACACAAATTGAGTAATTATTTATTACATAAATCCTCATAAGAAGTATCCACGTTAAGTTAACATAATAAATAACCTCAGGTGAATTTCATTAAAAATAAGCAAGCCAGAGGAATTAAATGTCAAAACCACATCGCTTAGCAAACAACACGTATTATAACCTTGATACAATCACATGTCAAGGGAGAACCAATCTTCGCTACGCGAGTTAAGGTCCATTTATGTGAGACCGAAACAATACAGGCAAATTTTAATCATCTAATAATTATGTTTACATTGCTTCCGGCCTTAGGGTTGTCACAGTTGCGTTATTATTATTATTTTAGACCACAAAGGTGACAAAAGACCAGGCTGGTAAGCAGAAACTGTAGGCTATGGACAATTGTGATTTTGAAACAGCTGAATGTGTTTCAAATAAGCTTTGAAATATGAAAGATGTGTTGTGATCTCGATTATTTGTATAGCAACATAAATTTATGGTTTTATACAAGAATATTGCCATCCATTGTTTCCTTCTCTTCGTATCGAAATACAAAACTGCACACACGTCAAATCCCTATTCTATTCATAAAAATTACTTCACAGCCAAATAGACCCTTTAACATGGTCCTTCGAGCCGGATATGAACCAGCGACCTATGAATTCCCATTAGTCTATGAAAAGTAAATATTAAGCAGATAATCGAACCGCTCATCATACTTCTAGCATTTCGCAGCGTTTTACCTACCTTAAAAGAGCTTAAACATTTGACGTGCGCAGTGGGCACTAGTTATACACGAAAGCGACTGCCATCTAACCTTTCAACCCAGAGGGAAACCTATACCTTGTTAGGGAACAGACCACTTTCCTAACGATTTTTTCCTCCGTCGAAAGCTACCTAATTTTAATATATCAAATAATAGGACATACCAAAATACTTTTTTTTTATTATTTAGCATATCGTTTACACGTATCATAAGTACCGGTCCCTGCACTTGGCTTTGCCTGTATCGCAGGAGACCAATTTACATTTTACATCATCATCATCATATCAGCCGAAAGTCGTCCACTGCGGGACATAGGCCTCCCCCAAAGAGTTCCAAAACGAGCGGTCCTGCGTCACCCGCATCCAGCAGACTCCCGCGACGTTTACCAGGTCATCAGTCCACCTTGTGGAAGCATTTTACATTGCATGTATTAAAATAATATTAACTACTTAAGGTGGTTCGATTGCCATACAAAACGTTATTTGACATTCGCAGGCTAACGGCATGATATTTTAAGAACCTTATTTAACAAACTTTCATCAATTGGCTTCCCATTTGCGCCAAATTCCCCCTTTCCTAGAATAAACTTATATAAACTAGATTAATTTGAGAAAAATAGTTTTCCCAAAATATCACGTCCCAAACCAATTTCTCAAATTAATCTAGTTAATACAAGTTTATTCTAGCAAAGGGGGAATTTGGCGCAAATGGACAGCCAATTGATGAAAGTTTGTAACATAAGTTTCTTAAAATATCACGCCGCCAGCCTGCGAATGTCTAATAACGTTTTGTATGGCAATCGAACCACCTTAAGTACTATTTATGTAAGGCTGTGAGCTTTGCAAGAAAATACAGAGAGGTCGCTACTTCTACTTCCTAACTAGTAGCGGCGGCGAATGGAATTGAAATATACGCTTCATCAGTCACTGTCCTCGTAGCTCAGTGGTGTAAGCACAGTCCCGGCAATACAGAGGTTACAGATTCGAGCCCTAGGCTTCAGACGATGATGGTTTTTGTTTCCATTATATTCGGTCTCTGTATCGTTTAATATTTACTTAGTTTATTTTTTAAATCCAGTGGTGGCAGTGTTCGGCCACGACCTCCAAATTGAAAGTCGCGTGTCTTTCCACTCGGTTGCAGTCACTGATTAAGACTCACACACACACAGTCACAGATTGAGCTATCGAACACATATTCTCCATCAGTGTCCGAGCGTCTCGTGAAAATGGAATATACAAACGAAATTACAACACAATGTGTAACAACGATGTAAATGATGTGTGTGAGCAACAAGGGATTTCAATTAGTAGCATTGCTTTAAAGTACGAGTATATTAACATATCGATTCTTGTTTAAGAGATATTTAAATCATACTTATCCGAATTGTCTTTTGTACCAGACTGATTGTCTACGGCAAAGTGTTTGTATTTAGGTAGGTTCCACCGTAGCGTTTAAGATACTGAACTGATTTTGATAAATGATGACAAACGCTACATTTTGTATGAAAAAAATATTTTTTTTTTTCAGTTGCTTTTCTGTTTTCGAGACTGTTTTTGAACTTTTAATGCTTGTTAATCTGACTATGCCTCGGGCATACCAAACAAATAAGCTAAATAACCAAGCGAGGAATCGAAAAGTAACTGACTGCTGTCAATCGCAATAATATCTGCCACCATAAAGCGTGCATTTTATGACGTGATAACGTCTTATAAATCGATGAACACCCGCAGCACGCATTATTTATTTATCGTATGGCATGTTGGTCACTGGATTACATATAAAAGCTATATAAGACAATAATAATAATATTTAAGATTGATTAATTCAAAGGTTAAGATGAAAAAGTATGACTCACTATCCCGTTCCGCCTGAGCCGAGTGTTCGGCTTTATGGCGTTATCACGTTAAATTACCGTCCGTAAACCGACTTTATAGACTACCAATTTTTTATATGTGGGTGCAATCTTACACAAATCGGCTTAGTCCCAAACTAAGCAAAGCTCAGAGGATAGAATACTAGAGAGAGGACAAGCCGCCGGCGGCCGTGTCGCAGCTGTTAGCTCATTGGGCATACTCTGTCATACTGTGCACGCGTGCTGATCGTAGAGAATATTACGTTTTTTCCCAAAATGCCTGATATGATGCGCGTTTATTGTCGAATAAGCGTGTAGGTATACAAGTGCGTGTGTTTTATATGTGTGCGTACTTTGTCTTGTCAATTACCTCTACTTGGGCGTTGTGTGGGTTAATGAATTTGCGACAGGCGTACTCTATACAAATCAGCCGGCATGTCCGATCTGGCGTTGAAAATTCCGGAAAAAATCAAATTATTTTTTCGGGTATTTATGAAATTTTCGTTTTTTCTCGTTTTTTTCGGATTTTTAAGGTAAAAACCCAATAAGCGTAATGACACAACTGTGACAACTGAAGTGAACTGACACCGATGTCAATGTCAAAGTAAGACTATAATCATTCACCTATCCATCAGTATTAAGAAAAATAATCGATTGAAACCGGTTTAAAACATTTTTTTCGGAAAAGTTGAAGCGGAAAATTTCATGGTTTTTTTTCCGTAAAAATCCGAAAAAAACGAGCCATTTGGAAAGAAACGGGATTTTTTCCAGAAATTTTCAACGCTAGCCGATCTCCTTATATTCATACATCTGTGGAGCAAAGCTTGTACTATACTATGGGTACTATAGGTAGACCGCTTGAATCAGTCCTCGTCTGCGCCGGGCCTCGCCTCCCGCATGCCGCCCGCGCCGAGTTATCGTCCTACCCCCGCGCCGCGCAGGCGAGGACTGAGTTTAACGGTCTACCTATTTTTTTTTTGACGCCTATATAGTGTCCCACTGCTGGGCAAAGGCCTCCCCTCTTGATTTCCAACCGTCCCGATTATGAGAAATCTCTGGGCAATCGTTGTGCAATACGTCCAGGTCGTCCCGGCATCTCCTTCTCGGCGCCGCGCCGTCGCCTGCAGCACCCACTCCGTATTTAGTTTAGCCCACCTCTGCGGATGCATGCGGCAAACGTGGCCCGCCCATTCCCATTTACGTCTACCTATAGCCGACGATATACATACATACATATACAGGGTGGAATTTCATAAACTGTACATAATAAAAGGAGAAAAATTTCAGCCAATTTCATCGGTGAAACGGTGTTTTTTTTTTTTTTTCTAGTCATTAGTTTTTTTTTTACAGAATTTTGAAAATTTTTGTAAAAACTCGGGTAATACACCTAATTCAGACGGTATAACTTTTGATCCAATGGTCCTAAAATGAAAATAAAAAATGCAGAGTATTACCAAGGGACAGGTTAATAATTCTTAATAACAATAGAAAACCAACTAGAAGAGAAAATCCGCAAAAAAAAAAATTGTTTTTGAAAAATGGCTACAAACATTACGAATTTTAAAAGAAAAACACAATTTTCTGAAAAAAACGCAGATTTAGTTACCATTTTTTTTGCTTAGTATTAAACCTCACTTAATGCCGATTCTAAAACCGTTTTTAAACTGTCTCAGACTTTGAAAAATACCACGCAAATGGGTACGTAAATCAAACCATAAAGCTGCAATACGACTGATTTCTCCTGACACAATTGATCTCCGGGAAGGAGTCATGGTGGGGGTTAGGTTTTGATATGGGTGTATAGAAGCCGGCGAGGTTACCACCAGAAAAATCTGACTTCTTCGGATTTGGCTTTCAGTAAAAAAATGCTCTACTGCCCGGCTAAACGATAACAGCTAGGTTAGGGGTGCTCGACCAAATGTCATAGAAAACTGTGTGCAGTTTTTGATGGCGGAAAAAAAATTAAAAAAAAACGAAGTTTTTTTTAATTTTTTTTTCAAAATGGTCCTAGAGCTTTGAAATTTGGCTAGCGGGATCCTATATGGCTCTAGATTCTGAAAACCAAAAAAAAAAGTTTCTAGCTTTAAAAAAAAATTTGTATGGGGAATTTTTTCGATTTTTTTTTTCCGGCCAAACCGCTCGACTTTTGAATAGGGGTCTCGACCAAATGTCATAAAGGTTCCCAAGGGGAGTACAATCGCATTTTTTTTTGGCTGAAAAAAAAAGTTTTTTTTTTTTGAAATTTCAAATTGGTCACAGCGCGCCGAGATTTGGCATGCGGGGACATGAAGGGCCCAACAGTTGTAAAAAGAAAAAAAATTTGGAAAAAATCCAAAATGGCGGACGGTATGGGCAAAACAAATTTGCGAGGCCGTAGGCCGAGCTGCGGGAGCTTAAGGCTTGGCTACTATTCCTTGCCCCGAGTGTCTTACAAGCGAGCCTGAGGGCCGAAGGCCCGAAGGTGAGCTTCGAGGGCACGCGAAGGCCGTAGGCCGAGCTGCGGGAGTATAGGACTGTGCGACTATGCCCCCGAGTGTCTTTCGTCGTAGGCGAAGGCCGAAGGCCGAGCTCCGTGTAGGGCCGAAGGCCCGAAGCGTCCTGCGAGGCCGTAGGCCGAGCTGCGGGAGTTTAAGGTTGTGCTACCACTCACTACCCCCCGAGTGTCTTAAAAGCGAACCTGAGGGCCGAAGGCCCGAAGGTGAGCTTCGTGGCAGGCGAAGGCCGAAGGCCGAGCTCCGCGTAGGGCCGAAGGCCCGAAGAGTCCCTTCAGAGCGCGCTTGCGGAAACCCTACGCCCCCCAAGTTTCTTTAAGCGAACCTGAGGGCATAGTCGCACAGTCCTATACTCCCGCACAGTCCTATACTCCCGCAGCTCGGCCTACGGCCTTCGCATACCCTCGAAGCTCACCTTCGGGCCTTCGGCCCTCAGGCTCGCTTGTAAGACACTCGGGGCAAGGAATAGTAGCCAAGCCTTAAGCTCCCGCAGCTCGGCCTACGGCCTCGCAAATTTGTTTTGCCCATACCGTCCGCCATTTTGGATTTTTTCCAAATTTTTTTTCTTTTTACAACTGTTGGGCCCTTCAAATCCCCGCATGCCAAATCTCGGCGCGCTGTGACCAATTTGAAATTTCAAAAAAAAAAAACTTTTTTTTTCAGCCAAAAAAAAATGCGATTGTACTCCCCTTGGGAACCTTTATGACATTTGGTCGAGACCCCTATTCAAAAGTCGAGCGGTTTGGCCGGAAAAAAAAAATCGAAAAAATTCCCCATACAAATTTTTTTTTAAAGCTAGAAACTTTTTTTTTTGGTTTTCAGAATCTAGAGCCATATAGGATCCCGCTAGCCAAATTTCAAAGCTCTAGGACCATTTTGAAAAAAAATTTAAAAAAAACTTCGTTTTTTTTTAATTTTTTTTCCGCCATCAAAAACTGCACGCAGTTTTCTATGACATTTGGTCGAGCACCCCTAACCTAGCTGTTACCGTTTAGCCGGGCAGTAGAGCATTTTTTTACTGAAAACCAAATCCGAAGAAGTCAGATTTTTCTGGTGGTAACCTCGCCGGCTTCTATACACCCATATCAAAACCTAACCCCCACCATGACTCCTTCCCGGAGATCAATTGTGTCAGGAGAAATCAGTCGTATTGCAGCTTTATGGTTTGATTTACGTACCCATTTGCGTGGTATTTTTCAAAGTCTGAGACAGTTTAAAAACGGTTTTAGAATCGGCATTAAGTGAGGTTTAATACTAAGCAAAAAAAATGGTAACTAAATCTGCGTTTTTTTCAGAAAATTGTGTTTTTCTTTTAAAATTCGTAATTTTTGTAGCCATTTTTCAAAAACAATAATTTTTTTTGCGGATGTTCTCTTCTAGTTGGTTTTCTATTGTTATTAAGAATTATTAACCTGTCCCTTGGTAATACTCTGCATTTTTTATTTTAATTTTAGGACCATTGGATCAAAAGTTATACCGTCTGAATTAGGTGTACTACCCGAGTTTTTACAAAAATTTTCAAAATTCTGTAAAAAAAAACTAATGACTAGAAAAAAAAAAAAAACACCGTTTCACCGATGAAATTGGCTGAAATTTTTCTCCTTTTATTATGTACAGTTTATGAAATTCCACCCTGTATATTGATAATTCAATACTTATATATCTATAAAACATCCATTGCTCAGGAACAAATGGATTCGAACCCAGGACATCCAGCTTCGTAGGCAGGGTCACTACCAACTAGGTTAAAGCGGTTGACCACATTGACACGACACTAAGCATTTCTAAGTTGAATGATAGGTACACACCGTTTCCTATTAGGTAACCGTTTTAAGTATAGGCACTTACGTGAGTGTGCCCATAATTATGTACCGGAGAACAAAGGGAAACTAAATACATTAAATTAGATGTCACAGTGACTAATAGAAGGCACCTATATTAACTGGGGTCCAATTCCTGCAGAGTAATTACGTAAAATTTTCAATGAGCGTTAGATATCACCTGTCATTTTCACTTTCACGTGAGTAGATACTATAATATAAAATACACTTACCGAAACAAATTATTTTTAACCGACTACAAAAAAAGGAGGAGGTTCTCAATTCGGATGTTTTTTTTTTTTTTAATGTTTGTTACCTCAGAACTCCGTCATTTATGAACCGATTCGTACAATTCTTTTTTTAACTGAAAGTATATGCTTCCAGATTGGTTCCATTGTTTCCAAAACCCCAGTTGGATGATGGGAACCATGAGGAATTGAGGGAACTCCTCAAATATATTAGGCACGCGTGTAGTTATTTCGGTATTTTATATTATAACTCGTGTAGTTACACCCGAAAATCATAAATTTGGTGATGGTGGAAGTGATGATGAAGACCACATATGGCTTGTGAAACTTCTCAATGATGTACTTCAAACTATATAAGTACGTCACAGATTCTGATATAATTCCGTTGAAATAGCAAACAATGAAGCGCGAAAGGTAATTCTGAGATCCTTGAGGAATCGACGGAAGTCCTCAAATATTATCGGCCCACATACAGCGATTTGGTTTATTGGTCTAAAAATCAACGCTTTTGTTCTCGAAAATCAGTTCATGTGGTAATTTGGAAAAAAAATGTGGAAATGTTAATGTGGCTTGGTGGAGTACTGAATTGAAGTCGGTTAAAACTTTGTTTTGAAAGTAAATTATAATCAATTATTTTTGTTTTTGTTTTAATTTAACGTGGAAGTTACCATGACAAAATTTAACACAGGGGACAAGTTCAGGTTCATTACATTCGTTGTTCATATCATATCGTGTAATGTAAAATGTTGGTTGGTTTAAAGAGCCTTTCTCTGAAGGGGATCCCATTCGCCAATGACCTTCGATCTGAATCCCTTAGTTTTCTAATGTTTTAGTAGCTTATCATACTAACAACAACAGCCTTAAGCAATAAAGTATCCCATATTTACTTCAAGCATCACTGTCTTCGAGACATTGGGCATCAAAGTTGAACAATTTTTGACCAAAAAACTGGTTTTCTGGCCATAACTTTTGTGTTAATTAGTTGAAAAAAAAAATGGAGATTAAAGATTGAAAAATCGATAACCGTTTGCCTTATAATTCTATCTGTAGTGCAAAAGTATTTGTATCCATTCAAAACTAGTCAAAAATCGATAAAAACCTCGGGTAGCCCCTTAAATATGACTTCTTATTCGTTGAGATTAATCTGAATGTTTGAATTTCTAGTAGGGTATCAACCATAGATGTAGGAACTTATTCTTATCATTAACATTATCAAAAAATTAATGAAAAGAGGCTTGTTTCAACTCAAAATGTCCTATTGATTTACAAATTGATTTTTTTTATCTTAAATCTATACGTTGTGTATGTCACAATAATCATAAGATTTTATTTCGAACGTTGGGTCATGATCGGGCAAAGATGTTAAGAGTCCATTTGATTTGTGTGGTGTAAAAAATATTGCATTAAAATATTTATCCTGTGCTTGGTCCTGGCTCTACTAGCGCATAGGTCAAAAATTAGGATACTAAAACATTTTCACTTCTATTTGCCTGCTTGAAACTAATAATTGATCTCCATTTTCGATGATAAATCCGTTATAAACCGTCAGTTGAAACCCGTGAATGTTAATCAGGAGCTTAAGCCAAATAAAGCTCCGAAAAGATACAAGTTTGATCCAAACTTATAAGCTCGTTAGTCTGCGAAAGCTTGCATCTAAACTTGGAAAACTAGAAGCAGAGTCTTTGATGAAAACTCAACTTTATAAAAACAGTAATAAGATTCAAATTGCAAGCATCGATGAATGTGGAACCATTTTTCATCCTATGTACGCTGATGAAAGTTGGAGTTAGGAAATAGCTTTAGGCTTGTGAAATTGTTAGTTAGCTTTAAATTGCTTAGAATATTACCTGTTCGACGTTAGAAGTAACACTGCTAAAATGATATGCTACCTACTATAAAATAAAATACTAGGTATACACGCTAGGGAGCTGATCTGAGACTCAAATTTCGCACTCTAATTTGATATAATGTATTTCTTGCGCTCGCTTCCACGCGTCTAACATACTACCAAATTTGAATACATTACATATGGAGTCACATTAAGTCCAAAATGTATGCATGAAGACTGGCAAATCCGTCAGTAGTGCTAAATGCAGTGTCAATGTTATTTTAGCTTCTGTGAGTTTGGTTGATCATATTTTTAAACAATAGAAGGCTCAAAACCGCGGCTCTTTGAAGTCAACTACAGAATTATTTTCAATTCCCTCGCTTCATAATAATCGTAGTAGTGCTACGCAGCCGCGTAGCTATTACGTAGGCATTACTATTTCAATTTTAATAAATAGCGCAGCGCTGTGCCCGCAAGCAGTAATAATCGTTAGCGTTTTGAGTTACGGTTGATAATTGAGTGGCAGTTTTGCACTAGGTGAAGAAATAGGTTACGTAAAAGGTGTGAGGTTACATTTGCATTTGAGTAGCAGAGAAATCTGCGATTCAATAAGTAACGTATCAAATTCGTATGGAAACTGTGGGTTCATTTCGTCGGGTGACAAACAAAACTCACTAAGTAACAAATACCTACTTAAATCAAAAGTCGTATCTCGATATCGACTACGTACCGAGATACGAGGTTTTGAAGAGCAGTGACAGTTTTGGTAGTGACTTTTGCTTGTCACCCGTTTGATTTCACTGGAACTCGAAACGTGTGTACGCAAAATGATTTTTCTAAGCGGGTCAGACAAATTTCAACTTCACATTCCAATTATATAATGTGTTTTGCGTGGTTATTCAGACACGTTAGTTGGCTGTACAGTGTGCATGGAATTAATCCGCAAACCCAATTGATTTTTTGAAAGCGAAACTATAATGGCTGATTAACACTTTGATAATCTTATTAATATACTTTATGAAGTATCATAAGTCTTTTTTTTTATACAAATATTTCATTCGACGGTCACTATGTCATAATAAAAATTTGTTAAAACAACCGTTGATCTTTTACACCCGACTCGATACGGTCGTGCAAGTTTATTATATTGAACTGTCAATTTTAAACAAATGTCATTAAAGTTAATTGAAATTTTGCGCATACCTATTCGATTTCTTGGTCAAGGGTTGATGTACATTATGAAAAGTTTTCACAAAAATTGTTTTCTACGAAGTAAAATATTATACCTATCAGCGGGAAGTCCTTAGTTTGATGTACTTTATCCTATTGAAAATTCTTCGTGTAATATTTTTTAAGACTTCATTTTATCGATACCGTAGAAAGTTAATGAAAGGTGAACTTTATTTCGCCCTGAAAAAGGTTTGCAATGTGTACGGTCGAGTAAGGTACAAGAAAGATTAGTAGATTGACCCGTTTGAAAAGGCGTAAGTGACATTAGTTTACCATGACGATGCAACGTTTTGTATGTAAAAGTCTGACGAATGCACTGAATAGTTCTATTGGTTCTTTCAACAGCGATGCGCTTCCGAGTTTCTTTTGAGAAGTTAGAGTGGTTGTGATTTCTAAAACAACATTTCAAAGTATTTTAACGAATGTTCGAAGTTGAAATGAATGTTGAACAGGGAATGTTTTGTTAAAAATGAGTTGAATAACTTGCTCATAAACTAATACTACACTTTATTTCAAAAAGATAAAAAAAATGTATTAATTAATGAGTTGAATTGGTTGATATTAATATGCTAGTGCTATTTTTTAAAATTTTTTTTTAGACACAGTTTTATGAAAGTCAAAACGAGATTCCGTATTTAAATTTATTACAAAAATCTATTTCTTCTTTCCGAAGTTGATAATGACCACTAACTTACGAATGACAAGTACATGTAAGGGCACGTCAAAACTAAGAAATACAGCAAGAACAGATTAATAAGTATTTGTGAGATTTCGCAGTGTTTCCTTGCCCTATCCATTTAATTGGGGTAGCGTTGCATGTTTTTGTTTTAAATAACAAGCTTATACTTGTATTTAACTTGTTGTGTGTACGTTAAGTATTAGCTAGTTTGTTGCGGCGTCGTATCGGTCAATTGTAAAATCTGACGTGTTCTGAACCACGCTATCGAAGTTTCTTAATTCAATTACATAAACACAACTGCCAAGCAACTCTTGGTGGACTTAGTTCCTAGAAAGAAAGAAAGAAAACATTTATTCGTCGTTTCGTCCTAGAGAGATATTTATACTGTTAACTCTAATGTTTCATATCTGTCGTATATTTGTTTATAATTTGTACATATATTTTCCTTTACATATCCGTCATAAGTATGCTACGAGGTAATCTTCCAGTCTTTCACCAAGTTACCAAAGTCCAGTCAAATTAAAAATGTGTACACTGGTGTACACATTACTGGTGTTGCTGGTGTAAGCCACGGTAAGGATGAAGCTGATGTCGAGTCGTATGAGGAAGTCAAGAGGCTGACAATGGACGGAGAAAAGTGGCGGTTTCTCCACCAACAAGATCTAGACTCTTAAGTTTTGATGATGATGATTACAGTGGTGAAAAGCTGATCTGATGAATGGAGATTGAAGGTGACTGCAACTCCTAGACTACACAAAATATCCTCTCAAAGAGTAGTTGAAGCCAGTGCATATTTTTTTAAATCTTACTTTCTTACTTCTGTTTCTCCCGTCACGATATTTATTTTACGTAGCATTACAGATTTTATTTTACACTATCAGAATAATTTAGGTTTGGTCAGTAAAGATGACTGCTACATTGTTTTTTCACTCAGGTGGTCAAAGGTTATTTTAAAGACATCCCTTAAAGGGATGTTAGTTAACCTTTGTACAAATGATAATTATTTATATTCTCTGTTACGAGTATTTTTTTTTGTGTGATAAACTGTGTTGCGGATATTATTTTTACTACTTCTACAACAACTAGTACTAAAGATTAGGGAAACCATTGAAACACGCCTAACAATCAAACCAACATAATGGCGTCATTATTTATTAGAGCAAAGTAAACACTACCGCAAATGTCGCTAATATAATTAGCAAACACGTGTCTCTCGTGTCAATCGGTGTCAGAGTGATGTCACTGAATTATTTAGTGGCTGACGGTGGCCTAAGTGGGGGGCAAGATGGGTAACGATCTTACTACAATGGCCCGCCAACCTCCTTTATATTGCAACGAACAAGTTAAGTTTTAACTACTAAGTTTTACCTACAATGCCTGCTCCGTCCGGGCAAAACTATAATATATTTGATTCGTGATTATAAAATATCTCTCTACCTATCAACCAAATTCATTTAATTGTTTCTGCGCGAATGAATAACAGATATCTAGACATCCAAACTATCATATTTATGGTAAGGTAAACGCCCTATTACTCGATGTGGCACTAGTAGAGTATATTGCATAGGCACTTTATATCTGTGACATGGCTTAAATTCGAATGAAGAAAAATCCTCTTAGTTCGGATTTAACCCATATTGCTTTAAAATAAAGTGCCCATGCCACATATTTTTTTTTTTCAATTTATTGACCAATATAATCTGAGTAGTACATTTTGGTATACATTTTTTCACCAGCGGAAACCTCTGGGGTTTATATGCTGATGAATAGTTCGCTATGGTACATTAATTTACTTGAATACATCACCGTTATAGACTCATAATTATTACAATACACTCGTATTGGGTTCAGATAACGTCAGATACCTTTTGATACTAGGTATCGATTGTAAGCTATTTACGTTTTTATGCTGTAGTTCTTTTGGTAGTTGGTTTATTATAATACTAGAGCAACGTTGAATACTAGGATGTTGAACTTATTAGTCAAATTATCATTGCAGATTTTCTATTTCATTAACTTAAGGCGCCGTAGGTTCATGGTCTTCTCTCCCTCTCACTGAGCACAAGCGTGAGCGAGATGGAAGGTCGTGTTCGGAAGCGCGGATATCATGTTTTTAGGGTTCCGTACTCAAAGAGTAAAACGGGACCCTACTACTAAGACTCTGCTGTCCGTCCGTCTGTCTGTCACCAGGCTCACTGATACCGTGATAGTTCCAGCTGAAATTTTCACAGACGATGTATTTCTGTTGCCGCTATAACAACAAATACTAAACACACAGAATAAAATTACTTTTTTATTTTTTTTATTTTGTATAAGTAGATATAGAAAAGTAAAAACAATTGTCAACGTACAATAAAAGTCATAATATTAGATAAGTTTACAAGTCAATAAAACTTAGTCAAATAACCCGCCCCGTGTCATTCCGGGTGCAAAGGTGCCCATCACACTCGCAGAATAAAATAGTTTTTTATAGATATTGGTATGGAACCCTTCGTGCGCGAGTCAAAATCGCACTTGGCCGGTTTTTTTTTTTAATTTTAATTTTTTGTACGTTTATAAATAATAACTTAATCACTAAGTTCCCTCAAACACGATATTGCCTATTTTTAGAACCAATTTGAATATGTTTAGCTTCTGTGCATAATTTATTACGAATGTTTTAAGTGTATTTTAGACCTATGTTCGTGATTTTTTTTCTATTGAGCGAAAATTGCTTAATCATGTTTCGAATCACTGATCTTTCTGCAGAAAAGCCTCTTGATTACTATACGTATTTTTTTGAAACCAGATTATTATAAACAGACGCATTATATTGTTTCAAAAACTCTGTTCGCTTAACTTCGCTGAACCTACGGCACCTTAACAACGATCGCCTGAAAAAAACTATACGACCTATATTTCTGAGTTGATCTAGTCAAAAATCTGCTAAAGCCTAGCATTTGCCACCTGTGACACCATCTGCCAAGTACTTTCGGCCATTTTATGACTGACAGACTAAGGTTTACACTCTCTACAATTAAAGGACTAAATGATGCCACATGTTTCGTACTTTTATCACATGACGTGACACATGACATGAGTACCTTACAATTTTGACCGGAAGCAACAGGATTTTTCAATGTTTCGGCCAATTTTAGGTGCGAGTATCCTCTAATTCTTGCTGAAAACAACTTTCTCCACCTGTCATGCATTTTATCGTGTTATTATGAGACGTAGGCGTACTAGGTGTGGGCTAACGGACTAAAACGTCGAGAATCCTCAAAGAGGTATACATAAATTAATTAAGGATACACGATTAAGTCCCGTTTAGCCATAATAAGACACACAGATACTCAGACTACAAACTAAACGTACAACATAGAGGGCGTTAAAGACAAATGACAACCATTCCGCATTAGTTATTCTCCTCAGTCCCTCAGACACTAACACACGAAACAAAAGCCGATCAATCTACCCGAAATACATTGTGCACGGAGTGAATTAACACCGGATGGACTGTTACCGATTGAGTCGATCAGGAAGCAGGGAAATGAGGCGGCAGGGAGGGGAAATCGTAAACCTGGCACCGGAAGCCCAGCCGATACAAGGTTGGTATTGATGATCATCTATTAAATTTTGCATGGGGAGTGTCCATTACTTTGATCTGACATCTTTGATATAACTAAACAAGACATTCAATTGTATTTTAGCAAAATAATCAAGCCACGTATTCATTGTAAACGATTATGTTTCAGAAACCTTGTTTCTAAACAATGATTCTTTGTAAATCTATTGTCTTCATTGAGAAACATTGTTTATAAATATGGTTTCAGACGATTTTGGAAACAAATTTACTTATAGTGAATACGCTTTATTCGAATAATATTGTATAGAACAAAGCGAATTACGTCAAAAGATCTCTGCCGTTCTTCAGAGAATCTTATAGTCTTTGGTCTTATCCTAGTAGAAATGACGGTAGATGTTACTATGATAAATATCAACTCATTGAATTTAGTTTTTAGATAACACATAGTATCAATGGCTATGATAAGATTTGTAAGTTATTGATACATTAGAGCCATGTGAATATTACCTTTAACCCATTCCATACCAAGAAACGCTACGTACAGCAGCATTATTCTTTTTTAGCGAAAATTGCTCGTAGTGGCGGGATTTGATATTATGTGAGTCATTGGTCAATGGGTTGACAGATTCACTGCCAAGAATATTTACGCTCGTCCAGTGGTTATCCTACTAAGTAGTAGAAAGGGCCTACGGCGTAAACACCCGCCAGGGTGTACCAGGCAGTGAGAAACACGGAAGGGAGTAGACATTCGCACCCATTTCCGCTCCGTCAAGTGGGCATGGTTCGTACACAAAAATTGATCAAGGTGTGCAAGTTTTTTCGGTGTATTGTGTCATTTTTGATGTGTATTTTTTTTAGTTATTATTTAGTTTATGAATTAAAAAAGAAGAAACTTGAACTGTTTATTACAATAAAAAAGTAAGGGGTAATTAAAATAAAGAGTGAGTAAAAATTAAATTTTAATGCTTACAACGACTCCACAGCTCTTCTAGTCTTACCGCGCTAAAAATACTCAGGTGATTGGTCATCATTACAGTTTTGTTTATACATTTGTGTGCAAGTTTTTCCCCCCAAGAAATGACAAAATTAGTTGACTGTAATATAGATCATAGGTCTTCGAGTGGCGACCACGTACCGGAAGGCGCGGCGTGGGTAGGCCCCCTGCAAGGTGGACTGATGACCTGGTTAAGGTCGCGGGAGTCCGCTGGATGCGGTTTGCGCAGGACCGGCCATTGTGGCACTCTTTGGGGGAGGCCTATGTCCAGCAGTGGACGATATGATGATGATGATGAATATTCATAGCTAAGGCGGTCCCCTTCCGCTAGGAAGGCCGTATTGCTCGAAGCTCAAAATATACTTTGCCTGTATATTTCTTAAACTATACGTTTTCAACCGACTTCCAAAAAAAAAAAATACATCCGAATTGAGAACCTCCTCCTTTTTTTGAAGTCGGTTAAAAAGGAGGAGGTTCTCAATTCGTCTGGTTGTTTTTTTTTGTGTTTGTTACGCTATAACTCGGTAATTTATGAGCCGATTTGAAAAAAAAATATTTGTTTGAAAGCATATATTTCTAGATTGGTCCCGTTGTCATCAAAATCCAGTTCTGATGATGGGATCCTGGAGAAATCGAGGGCACTCTTCCAATTTTATAGGCAAACTTGAAGCAATTTTGCTACTGATTTGAAGTCAGTTAAAACTATGTTTTTAATATAAAATACTGCTTGTTAAGTCAATCAATAGACAAGGAAGCAAGTGGGGCTGTCTAGTAATATTAAACTAGGCTACGTATTTGTAAATCAATGGAAATAGTGCTCGATAGGTTCCTAACCCAGCGAGTTGAAGCTGAGGCTAATGGCCGGTGACGTGATTATGGAGTATGGCCACGAGGCCGGCTACAAATCGAATTAGCGCTGGATGTCAACTCTTCACTCCTAGCCCGCCATTTTTGCTCAAAGACGGCTTGGCTAGTACGTATTTTGATGGGTGAGGATGTTACGGGAAATGCATCGTTAGTGTCTGTGATACAAATTGGTATAGTTTGTTTTAGTTGTAATGACGAAAACGCACTTAATTCATAAGTCATGGATGTTTTCATTGTTTTTAAATATTGATTTATCTGTATAAACGAGATGATAGACGTATAGACGAGAACAAGCAAGATGCTTTACAGAGGCTATATCTAACGACGAGAATTGAAGGTGGCGGCGGAATACGGACTTGAAATCAACTGGAAGAAGCCCAAACCGATACACCGTGAGATAACATCTCTGATCCTATATCATTCTACTGATATTTACTAAAATATTCCAACAAAAAAAGCGGCCAAGTGTGAGTTGGACTCGCACATGAAGGGTTCCGTAAAATAAATTGCGGTTTACGATTATGACGTATTAAAAAAAACTACTTACTAGATCTCGTTCAAACCAATTTTCGGTGGAAGTTTGCATGGTAAATAATGTACATCATATATATTTTTTTAGTTTTATCATTCTCTTAGTTTAGAAGTTACAGGGGGGGGGGGGGCACATTTTAACACTTTGGAAGTGTCTCTCGCGCAAACTATTCAGTTTAGAAAAAAATGGTATTTGAAACCTCAATATCATTTTTGAAGACCTATCCATAAAAATTTTTTGAGTTTCAGTTCTGAGTATACTACTAAACTACTTACTAAAACTTATCGTTTTTTTTTAATTTTTGTGTGAAAATCTTAATGCAGTTCACAGAATACATTTTCTAACCAAGTTTTAACAGTATAGCTCATATAGTTTCGGAAAAAAGTGGCTGTGACATACGGACGGACAGACAGACAGGCATGACGAATCTAATAAGGGTTCCGTTTTTTGCCATTTGGCTACGCAACCCTAAAAACTAGCAAAAGAATCTTTATTAAAACATTAATAAAATACTACCAGGAACGCATAGCACATTATTACATGGATAGTCAAACCCTCGTCACGGCAATACTTTGTATGGTGTCCCGACAGTGCCTCGGAATATTACATCGCCGCTCAACGGATATTGAACATGAATTTGAAAATGTAGTGATAGTCTACCACTTTAGCGGTGATGTCTGCCTGGTACCTACGTCATCAAATATTTGCAGACTGAATTCCGTAATTTGGTTTTCGCGGCATGTACATAAGGAATTTGAATTAGACCGGCAAACCGATTTAGTAAGTGTATGTTCAAGAGTACAGTCGCCATCACATACATCGGAGCAAACAAGCACGTCACAAACATCGGAACACACCTCTATTTTCAAGGCATTAGGGTGCATGTGCCGATATTTTTGAACACATATAGTGTACCTATGTGATGGCGACTGTACCTATTTAGCACGATACAAACGTAGTTTGGTTCTCATTTTAAAACGGCATACTGGAATAACATAAAACTTTTTATGCAGTAGTTGTACAATAAATAAATAAATAAATATTTGCGGACAATCTAACACAAATCAACCTTAACTTAACTTAGCTTAACTTTTGGAACTCCAAACTAAGCAAAGCTTGTACTATGGGTACTAGACGACGATACAGATACTTACATAGAGAAATAAATACTTAAATACATAGAAAACATGACTCAGGAACAAATATTCGTGCTCATCACACAAATAAATGCCCTTACCGGGATTCGAACCCAGGACCTCTTGCTTCATAGGCAGGGTCACTAGCAACTAGGCTAAAGCGGTCGTCAAACAATGAGATATCTAGGTCAGAACTGAACCTACGGCGCCTTAAAAGAGATGAACTACGTTTGAATCTAGCTGAACTCGCGGTTCCTACTACTCGTACGTATTACAGAGTACTCAGGCGGAGTCAGGGATAAAAACATCCTCATTCTCAACTATGAATAATTTTGGATAATTATCGCAATTTAACGTTTTTTTACACGAGCCAAATACTGAAAAGTTAGTATGAACCTCGTCACAGATCTTTTTCGGAGACTGGTCGATCACGTAACACATTCAACGTACATTAGGCAGGTCCAAATGTCAATTTTTATATGGAAAAATGACAGTTGGACTGTCCTAAAGCGCGTTTAAAACGTTACGTGAAATGAAATTAAATGAAATGAATTGATTACCCCTAGAGACTGGCAGTTATTAAGTTTGCATTTGGTATAGTAACCGTCTCTGTTTCATGGAGAAATAGCTGCTTCAATAGGGCTTCAAATATCTTGCGGCTGCGAAATAAGCAAGACGATGTATGTAAATTTTTATATAATAATATAGAAGACACAGTACACAAGTATTTTCTCTATCGTTCCATAGCTCCGCGTCCTCACAATACCGAATATCTGACGTCGACAGAACCCTGGCGCCCCGACATTGAATCGCTTAACTAAAACTTGTCAGGGATAGATGGCAAAAAAATACGTCACAACAACGCAGGGGTCGGCGAGGGCTTTAATAAATATTCAAATAAAGGTCTTCCAGCGCCCAACAGTTCAAATCTCCCTCCTAAAACGTCACATTGTCATTAGAATATACTGACACATAAGGCTTTTTGTTTCTGAGTGACGCACTCTCCTCTACTACGAGCCTCCTAACTAGAAATGTTTCATGAACGGTGAATTTTGAATGAGACGCAACCGAGCTAAATAAAATCTTATTTTAATGAGTGAAAGTTCAATTTGCCATAGCTGTTTATTTATTTATAGGTTGATTAAGCTGGAATGAGGTCAATTTTTGAAATGGAGGTTTTAATTGAGTGCCCCTTAAATTATAATTTGATTTATGATACTACGATAAGCTTGCTCGGATGCGGCGGGTTGAACTGTAAAATATTCTTGACCATGACACTTTTATCCTTATTCTTTTAAACCGTTAAGTGAGAATATTTCAAGACACTCTGTAATTTGTATATTTAATCAAATACATGCATACGATTTTCGCCGCATTACCATGAAAAAAAAGTGTCATCATCATCATCATCATCATCATATCAGCCGAAAGACGTCCACTGCTGGACATAGGCCTCCCCCAAAGAGTGCCACAATGGCCGGTCCTGCGTCACCCGCATCCAGCTGACTCCTGCGACCTTTAACAGGTCATCAGTCCACCTTGTGGTGGGCCTACCCACGCCGCGCCTTCCGGTACGTGGTCGCCACTCGAGAACCTTTCCGCCCCAACGGCCATCGGTTCTACGTGCAATGTGCCCCGCCCACTGCCACTTAAGTTTAGCGATAAAAGTGTAAAAGTTTTAAAAAATGTTTTGTACCTAGTCGACCGCACTATATTAATTAATATCAGTATTGTTTTATTTTATTAGTCACTAGCTGTTGCCCGTGCCCGTCACTTTGCCCGCCTGAAAATTCACCGCCAGTTCCATCTCTTTGCAGGAATTTGGAATAAAAAGTGTCTTGTTTTTATTTCAGAGGGGTAATCAATCACGTAACGTTCCGAACAGGGGCTCGGTTACGGTTATACCGGTATGAAACTGGTATTCCATATCGTAAAGGTTATGCGCGCCGCGCGAACATTACGGTACCGTAACCGTTTTGAAATAACGGTTAGCGTTATCAGTTTTAAATGATACCGAAACCTTTATAATACCGGTATAAAAAAAACCCGAATAAAGTAAGCGAGCTGGCACTCTACAGAGGAAGCATTGGCTACTAAACATTTAAAGACAAAACGGCAGTGCCTTTCCCGGCGGTTTGGCAACAACGCCAGGCCTAGTCGATATATCGGTACATTTAAAAAGCGGTTACGGTACCGGAAAAAATAAAGGTACCTTTATATTTCGATAGCGAAATATAAAGGTTCCGCTACCGAAACCGCTATTTGACAACCGATATGACGTCATACCGTTAAAATAGAATACCGGTATTTTTCGGTTATGCAGTTCCTGGTTCCGAACGCGCGTCGGTACAATTTAACTGTCAATTTTCCATATAAAAAGTGACATTTAGACCTACCCGACGTTCGTACAATGCGTTACGTGATCGGCCTACTGCTCTAGACTTTTAAATAGTATAGATTTTGTATCTTAGTTGGTTTATCTTAAGAATAATTGTCTAACAAACATTTAAACTTTCACATTCATAATTAGTTAGAAGAGTTTTTCAACTTAAAAGAGTTGAAAAACCCCTGATTTTTTCAAAGTTCAAAATCTCAAAAACGGCTAAACCGATTTTGTTGAAACATAGCTATGAACCATCTCGATCACGTGAGCTTTTGGATAAAAAAACTGCATTCAAATCGGTCCATTCGTTTAGGAGCTACGATGCCACAGACAGACACACTAACAGACACACAGACACGTCGAACTTATAACACCCCACTTTTTTTTGTCGTGGGTTAAAATACATTTTTGGATCTTAAGGGTACACAAAATGAAACAAAAAATACCATGCAAAATTTTGGTAAAAACACATAAAAAAATATTTGCCTGAATTAAGAAACATGATTGTCTAAGAGATTGACCCCTGCATAAATGTATAAATATGTATAATTCAAAACATAAAATAGCCAAATTCCAAATTACTCGTATTCAGCCATAACCAGCGTATTAATGACACCCTCATAAAAACTAATATTGTTACCAGTTTACGATCTATCGGAATTACTACTCAAATGTCACACTAATGGTCGCTTCATTGTCATGCGCAGATTAGTATTATTTAGATAAATGTTCGGAAAAGATAATTCTGAACAAAGTTAAGTTGCAAAATCTTAGCAAATCCATACTTATGTACAAGCGTCGGACTCCAGCGGGCATTTTCGTGGCATGTCAGAATGATAGGTAAGGTTCGCAAATCAATCAATTCACTTTCGAGTATTTGTACTTATTATTTGGTACCTAGTATTTATAATGTGAAATTCCAATAATGTGACCTTTCTGTGACTTAAGTTCGGAGTGCTGTCGTAGTATCGTATCCATTGCAATACATAGATATGCAAATTAACAAATAAAGCAAATATTTCTATTAGACGGCACTCTACCAACAAATATAAGTATGAATAACAGTCATAATGACGCATGTCAGCTATTTATTTGTTTTTTAAGCAAATGGAGATCCGTGATCTCTGCCTAACCCTCTGGGAAAGAGGCGTGATTATATGTATGTATGTATGTACCTAGGGGTAAATGCAGCATTCAGGGTACGCTCGTACTAGTGCAGTAATGGAGCTCTGGATTCTAAAATAACCCTGAAGTCTACAATTGTAACTTATTTACGACTGTTAATATAAACTGTGTTCTAAAAGTTCTTCATTAGGGAATAAACTTTGAATATAATTCGGATATATTATATAAAAGTAAATCATGGCAGAACAAGGAGTTGTTAAGACATTTCCGATATTTTTTGAGCATTTCTTAGATAGCTTGCAGTAAACACCACTCGCAGCATGGCTAAGCTTTTAATTTTCATATTTATATATCAATTTGTTTTGTTGTTTAACAGAACTTGGTTGCTATTTTTGATAATTAAGGTACAGTTTTCATTCATGCTCAAACCGTTGTTTAAGAAATTAAAAAAAACTTAAAAATAGGAAAAGTAAAAGCATGTCTTAAGTGACATCTTTTCACGCCTTGGGGTGCGTAATGGTTGATAAATATTTTTTTCGCATAATATGCATTTTCATAATTTAAAGTTTGTAATATATATATATTTTTCCGGAGATTACTGATGTTTTCCTATTTTTACAAAACAAATGTAACCTTTTCCAAGTCTAAATATATCAGAGAAGATAAATAGTTTATATACTCGTATACGTCAAATTATGGCAAAGATTACGTTATGTAAAAATATAGAACTTCAAATATCGTACACAAAGACTAGTGTCTCATTATTTTTTTTTCACCTTTACTATGAATTCAAGCTGGTATTGATAGATAATATTTTTTAATGCGGTTGTCGAAGTACAGTCAACTGCAGAGAAACGTGACCCCTATGAACAAACTCCTAAGCAGACGGTCAAGTTTCTCTACAGCTAACTGTACTTACTTAGTACTACTTAAAGATAACAAATAAATGGAAAAAAGAAGGGCAAATACAAAAAAAAATTACGTCCAACACTCTTGTGTTCTTCTACATTGATTAGATGAGCGTATTCCTACTTTATAATTAATTATACTTAGGTGAAGAACCTTCTTATAAAATATGTTCTTATTTTATTATATCAGCTAGTACTGCTCTGCATATGTTATACCTATTCACTGTGTACTGTTTTTGTACCCCTAATTGAGTTGTGCTTTAATTACTTTTTAGGGTTCCGTACTCAAAGAGTAAAACGGGACCCTATTACTGAGACTTCGCTGTCCGTCCGTCTGTCTGTCACCAGGCTGTATCTCAAGAACCGTGATAGCTAGAGAGTTGAAATTTTCACAGATTATGTATTTCTGCTGCTGCTATAACAACAAATACTAAAAACAAAATGAAATATTTTTTTAAGGGGGGCTCCCATACAAAAAACGTGATTTTTTTGCCGTTTTTATAGATAATCTGTCACCAGGCTGTATCTTAAGAATCGTGATAGCTAGAGAGTTGAAATTTTCACAGACTATGTATTTTTGTTGCCGCTATAACAGCAAATACTAAAAACAAAATAAAATATTATTTCAAGGGGGGCTCCCAAACAACAAACGTGATTTTTTGCCGTTTTTATAGATAATGGTACGGAACCCTTCGTGCGCGAGTCCAACTCACACTTGGCCGGTTTTTGTATTGTGTCGTGTGCTGCGGTACTCCAACTGAAAAATACTGGTCAGTTTGACACTAGACATGTTCCAAACAATTAAAATTACCCAAAGTCCTGAGTCAAAGTTAAAATTGACACAGTTCATACACGTTCTGTAAGAAAAATTGGTGTATTGTTGAATATTTATTTGGATATTATTTTCAAATAAATTGTGAATGTATTCTCTGCTTGTTTTCTGTCACGTTGTCTACTTCAAACGGCACAACCAGTGGTTGTGTTCCACCGGCTGGTAACGCATAACCAGTGCCGGTAGGGAGAAGTACGGTGCGCACTGTAGGATTTTATTTGAATTATTTAATGCATGGGGGGTTTGATGTCTGGTTTTAATGTACTCACAGTGTAGCGCAAGGGGGGCACATAGCCGACAGCGCACAGGAGCCCGCCCGCCGCTCGGCCGCGCGCTCGCGCTACCGCCGCATGCCGCCACAACGCGCGACAATCGCGCGACAACCGCGCGACACCCCAGCCCAGGGCGAACAGACCACGATACGCTGACCACAGTCCGACTGCAGACAATCCACAAAACGCATCACAATCGGCACAATTCAGGTTAGATCATGGCGATATGTTAACAGACCGTCGGCACGCATTGGCACGTTGACGCAATGCAGGAAAACTGGGTTGTAAATGTAAACTCGCTCCGTTTTTCCTCATGAATTTTAGATCGTGTGCGGCCGCGTGTGACAGATACCTACTCACATGAGCATGCCAGCGACTGCCTCCCGGTTATCAACTAGTGTTAACGTAAACAACTGAACACACGGTCATGGTAACGCGATTGTCACATGCAGGCGATCGAAGCGCGAGGCGCGGCCGACCGGCCCGAGTGGCGCGGCCCGCGGGGCAGCCTGCCGCCGCTCCGTCCGCGGCGTCGCTTGCTAAATGAGCGGTTTTGACGCGTGGCGGAAGTTTCGCAGCCGACACGCGCGCCGCTTCCACTGCAACCCGCCACTGAGGCGGGGCGGCCCGGGACTCGGCCCCGCGCCCCGCGCCCCGCCGTCCGCGCCCTGCGCACTCCCGCCATGTGCCACGAGCGAGACCAAAGGGTTGTCGGCAAAGGGAAATTGCTACTATCTTTTTGTCGTGGCAATTGGCCGTGCTTTAGGCTCCTTTGAGCTGGCTTTGTGCATTTCATCCGATACGCATACCATTTAGCATTGTGCGGGGTTATGTAACGCGGCGTGCGTTCGTGGCTCGGAGACGCAGCGCGCCTGTCGGAAGAGTCCTAACGCAGCCCTTAAATTCCTAGTGAAGTGTTACGAAGGGCGGCGGAGACGGCCGAGCGGCGCCGAGCGGCGGCCTGGCCCGCCCAGTCGATAAGGCTGTCTCTACCGAACAAAGACACTAACCTATGATAATTACATTTAATTAAGGATAACTGGACTATTTTGTTTAATAAGCATATCGCGCTGCAGCTAATGGCGGATTTTGCGCTCGAATAGTTACATATATTGCTACTACGCTTACAGTTGGCACCTGGAACTTTGCGCAACCACGTTTCGTTTTGTTTAGAAACAATTTTGTTACATGCTTCTAAACCAATAACATAATACGTAAACTGTATTTCAAACTTGGCTTTAATTTTGTACAACCAAGTTATTATTCATTCTTTGTGATTATCTATTGCGAATTTATAGGTATTATGGGCTTTTTAAGTTTATAGAACTTTTTTTAAACTGTCCCGAATGACTTATCTAATTCACAAACGAGTCTAAACATTTCTAAACTTGTAAACTATAAATCTAGATTACATTCTAAATCAGTTTAGCACTGACTGTCTATACCAACTTTTGCGTGCGATTAGCTAACAGCTTACGTGTGCGGTTTCACAGATTTTTAGGTCGTTTTTGGCTCAGCAAGGTGCTATGAGTGGTGGTGAAGATAGATAACATGGTATTTGAAAACAGAGGATAGTGCGATGTCAAAGACTTTGTTAGAGGCAGATTACTTTTGAAGTGTTCGGAGCAAGTTTTTAAGTTCTAAGAGCCATTCAGGGATCCGATGGAAAAAATAAAGTTTTACGAATAAGAGTGTTTTGCGACGTTATGTGCCACGGACTCGGAGATTTACTCAAAGTTTTAAAAGTTAATTTTGGTAATTTTGCATTATATCTTTGTTTTGCTCGTAAAACTATTATATGTACACTAGTTAGGTATTAACAACTAGTTCTTTGTTTAAAATATCTTTGGAGTAGTACGCTGTAGCTGTAGCACGGTTACGTCGATGCTCGTAGCGGAGCTACGATTTGAATTGTAGGCGGGATCGTTAAAAAAAGAAATAAAAAATAAAATAAAAATTGTTACTGACACGTGGTGGCCCGATTCGGTTTCAACATGACTTTACTACAAAAGTTACTTAAAATTATTTGCCGGTTACATACAGTCACAGATAAGGCTTGCTTAATAACTTTGATAAGAAAGTGTGCGTGTGCGTGTGCGTGTGCGTGTGCGTGTGCGTGTGCGTGTGCGTGTGCGTGTGCGTGTGCGTGTGCGTGTGCGTGTGCGTGTGCGTGTGCGTGTGCGTGTGCGTGTGCGTGTGAGTCATGAGCCTTGACGCTAAGCTACTGCTAAGCTAAGCCGTAGCCCGAAACAGCTTAATCTCCAAATGTAGCGAAAATCGCTCGTGGGTCTCTAACTCATATATTGTGTGGCGTAATTAGCTAATAATGGGTAAACACGTTTAGTATTTTCGGGCCTGAATCTGAGGGCACGGTAGTGCCCCCGCCAAGTCGAGCAAAACTAAGAGCGCCTAGATGTGTCAGAATTCGCACATGAAATACATATATGGCGATGATTCTGGTGCCAATGCATCGGACCACGGCGTTTCGAGGTAGTTTTAGGTTCGCGGCGTCCAAGTGTTGGAATGATCTCCCTCCACCTATTCATGGAGCGTCTAGCAAGTATACCTTTAAGCGTCAGCTTAAGGGCTATTTATTGACGCTCCAGAAATCCCAAACCCAATCCTAACTCATCCAGCACTTTCCTATCCCAACCGTGTCGCATTTTGTGCTTTGTGTTTTTCTTTCTATCCCATTTGGCTACTGGTACATATTTTACAAATTTATTACATTTATTATTTATTATGTGAATACAATAATTATGTGTTTATCAATGGTCTTATGTTGTGTTGCGTTCCGTGGGTCACGTACGGTGCTGTCTGAAAATCAGCGCTGTAGGTGTCTGTCTGACACCTCGGCATAATGCTGAGACAGCGACCTATTCACTGCCGCGAAGACACACACAATATTTGTTAAATTGTAAAATTTATGCCTACTCCCTTTGTCTCTGTGTGTCTTTTGTGTAGTAAATAAATGTCTTCTTTCTTTCTTCTTTATATAAATTGTGAATGAAATTCAGACGAGACAAACCGAATCTCATAAAAAACATTCCATGTAAAAAATAAGCCAAGTCTCGAAGCTCTTCCACCGTAAAAAGTTTTGAAATTTTTCATAGAGCCAAGTCAGGCATTCTTATTATTTTTTATATGCTTGCTAAATAAAATGTTGAAACTTGGCAATCACACAATACTGCATAGTTTTAGGTAGGTATGCAAAAAATTATAAATCCCGTAAAGTTGTGTGATTCCCAAATTGCAGAATTTTATTTAGCAAGCAACTAAAAATCAATAAGAATGCCTGACTTTGCTCTATGAAATATCTCACACCTTTTTACGGTGGAAGAGTTTCGAGACTTGGTTTTTCATTCACAATTTAAATGTATTTGTGCGCATTCTGACAAATTTAGGCACGTTGCAAAGAGATGGGAAACACATTGTTTAGCAATCGGGATTCGAAAGTTATGACCAATGGTTCAAATTAAGACTCTGAATGACGGAATGTGCAAAAACAGTGAGAGAGCATCTTATACCTTATGTAAGTCAATTAAATTATACTTTCTATTTCTCCTTTGTTGTCGATTTTTGGGTTATTTTAAATGAATAATAATACTATTTTTAATATTTAAGGTTCTAATTATAATTTATTATAATTTGTTAATTCTCAAGAATAGTAAAACATGGTAATAAAAGAGGGGAGCTAAAAGGTTGCCTTAACACTACCAGATCCTTAACATTTTCGGTGCGTTGGGCGTTTTTTCTCTTCATGGGCATTTTTAGGGTTCCGTAGTGGACTAGGAACCCTTATAGGTTCGCTTTGTATGTCCGTCCGTCCGCGGATAATCTCAGTAATCGTTAGCACTAGAAAGCTGAAATTTGGTACTAATATGTATATCAATCACGCCGACAAAGTGACAAAATAAAAAGTGATTTATTTTATTTTATTAGGGTACCTCCCCTATACGTAACGTAAGGAGTGTTTTTTTTTTCATTTCAACCCTAACGCGTATATTGTTATTTTTTGATAATGTTAATATTTTCGGAGATATTCGCTCCAGAAGTAAAAAAAATGTTTCCCCCCCTCTAACTTTTGAACCATAAGTTTTAAAAATATGAAAAAAATCTCAAAAGTAGAACTTTATAAAAACTTTCTAGGAAAATTATTTTGAACTTGATAGGTTAAATAGTTTTTGAAAAAAAAAACAATATAATTTCACCTACTTACTGTGACGGACGAAAAACTACGGAACCCTACACTGAGCGTGGCCCGACACGCTCTTGGCCTGTTTTTTATTTTTCTTGTACCCTGATGTTTTTAGCGTGTCCAGTGCCTTTGTACACAAATACGATACACGTTGAATAATTGTAATTGTAGCGATTTTAAAACGTCAATGATATATCTAAATCGTATAAAAACCCAAAAAACCTATCATTTAGCATTAAATTTACCACATTTTCATGGCTTTTCTGGCTGCTGACCCTCGATTTTTGCCTGTCCACCTGCGGAAAGCCAACTTCAAGTATCGATTCGAAGAATTAGGACTTGTATATTGTGCCTGGAAATACTTGTTTCTGATAGTGGAAAACATGAATTTTCTTAAATCGACCTTATATTTATCTCGCTAAAGTATTTTTTACATAATAAACTAAAATTAATCTTGTCCAGTGATTTTGGAAAAGTGGACATGTCCACATTCCGTCACGATGGTTTTGTGGGAACGAGGTATTTTTATTAACAAATAAGGTGTTTATGGGTCAATCAAATATTTGTTGTTGCTCGTTGCTATAGTTACGTCTCCTGGGCCACTCTTTAAAACTATGATTTTATGGAATTTAAATCCAATAAACACGTGTTTTTGTTATATTGGTAAACCCATCCCATGGTGGGGCATCTCCTTAGCATGATAGGAGTCCAATGTATAGTATTTTTTCTAAGAAACTCCGTCACTGTTGTCTCTTGGTGTACCGGGACAGGATAACAACAAGAAAAAGTTGATTGACCCTTTTTTTCATCTAGCATCACATACCGTTACGTAACATCGTTTGTTTTGTTTACAAACTGTCAATTGCGTCGAGTGGTGGACCCAAAAACTAGTGTCCTGGTTCCGTTACGAGATTACAAAGGTTCCCATAATTTTTCTGCTAGTGCGACTCAATTATTTTAATCTGTCATTATCATTAACCATGATTTTAGTAAAATACTATTAAAATTGTTAAAAACAGTATATTAAACACGTAGCTGCGAAGTATTCGTTCCGTTACGTCCATTCCGTTACGATTTGTATGGTAAAGTAGCCCTCTTTAGTAATGGAATGACGCCTATTCAAATAAAATGGTACACTATGAAAAAAAATGCCCTCATACCGTTTTTCGCAAATTTATCGGGTTCGAGCGCAGTGCATCGACATGGTTGGCAGTCAATTCACCCCCTGCACAGCGTACAAAGGTAGACCAAGTTGAAAAAAAATTGAACTACACCTACAAATTCTTCCACTTTCCACCATATTGAGCTCACTAACAATTTCAATAAAACTAATAGGGAGGAACGTTGGAGTATGATTCCCTCCAGAAAAACTTTCCCGTATAAATTCACCGTAATTTAATCGAGAAAACAAGGGGATAGAGTTCCGAAAGCAATCTTCTTGTTCTCAGAAATAATAATTTATCTCGAGTGTACTTGAATCTGAGTCTCAATTAAACACGGATTGGGGAGTCTATTTTACTAGCGTAAAGATTGAAATCAAGTTTGCGTTTGTAGCGCTTCCAGAAGCCTGCTCCGCTACCGCACTCAGCTTTGGTGGATACTGATTTTGAAGGAGCGTGCGACAAATGTAAATTTGATTTCAATCCGATATGGATCAGACAGACCTGAGTGATGGAAGATCGAACTCTTTAAATTAAGATGTCAACCGGTATCTAATGGGTTTTTAAAAGTTGATCTATCAGGCTAATTGCGTAGCTTTTTGAATCCAAGGGCCCATTTATATGATGCAGCAACTCGCATGGGGCCTTTTTGGATGATTTCTTGAAGGTAAAAAAAAACCGACCAAGTGCGAGTCGGGCTTGCACACGAAGGGTTCCGGGCCGTACCATTATGTATAAAAACGGCAAAAAAATCACGTTCGTTGTATTGGATCCTCCCTTAAATATTTGTTTTATTTTAATTAATTTATTTATTTTTAAAGTGAATATATAACTATATATTCAGTAAATATTTCAAGCGTCTACCTGTTGCCGTTATCAATATCGAGCATAAACGAGCAAAAAAATCACTTTTGTTGTTTGGGAGCCCCCTTAAATATATACATATATGCGAACAATCTTACACAAATCGACCTAGTCCCAAACTAAGCAAAGCTTGTACTATGGGTAGGTATCAAACGAAAAAAATAAATATATTTATTTTATAATGTTTTTAGTATTAAATTTGTTGTTACAGCGGCAACAGAGATACATCATCTGTGAAAATGTCAACTGTCTAGCTATCACGGTTCATGAGATGCAGCTTGGTGACAGACGGACAGACAGACAGACAGACAGACAGACAGACGGACGGACAGCGGAGTTTTAGTAATAAGGTCCCGTTTTACTCTTTGAGTACGGAACCCTAAAAAGGACATGTTCTAACGCCCATTCAAAAAGTTACGCAATCATTCTGCTTCAGAGTAATTCGTGTTTTAACATGGCGGTCATATGATACGAATCTAGCATGTCATATTTCGAAGGACAGCTTATTTACATACTACCAATGCAAGGAAAATAAAAGAATATAAAAATAGTACAAAGGAAAACTTGTCCCAATAAAGTACCTCTAACAACTAACCTTTGAGGATATAAGAAAATATATAATCCTCAAAGGCAAACCGTGCACAAACAAAGCACTTTCGATGTTGTTTTGTTATATTTTGGTTTAATAAGGTTGTCGAACGTGTCGCAAACGCACTGACAGCGATGGCGGAGCGGCGCGGAGGCGGTACCGGTTGAAAATTGTGTATCTGTGTGTCTGTGTGTGTATGGGTGTGTGTGTGTGTGTGTGTGTCTGTCTGTCTGTCTGTGGCATCGTAGCTCCTAAACGAACTGACCGATTTGAATGCGGTTTTTTTTATCCGAAAGCTGTCGTGATCGAGATGTTTCTTAGCTACGTTTCAACCAAATCGGTTCAGCCGTTTGAGATATTGAACTTTGAAATGAAAATGTCGGAGGTTTATAACATTTCTTAGTTGTAGTTATATTTCGCGTTGAGGCAGTGCCAAGTAGGTATATTATACATGTTTGAAAACGATAAAAATTTCAAAGATGCAAGTAATGATTTCATTTAACAAAACGGGACTTACACACGTACAATAAAATGAACTTTATCAAACTTACAATGATATGTTGACATGACTTACTTCAAATTAGGTTAATAAATAAAATAAATAAATTGTAAGTTCGAGAAAAGCACAATACAAATCACGGCGAGAAACAGGGTTGCCGGCCGCGTATCCCTATCCGGCCTCGCTACTACGCACGGCCGTCTATATCTACTTGGCATACAACCCTTTATTTCCCGGCCTCTATAGTAATTTACCATTACCTCATTGATGTCACTCGACGTTTCGGATGTGTCACAAATTCCTCTGTCGCAAGCTGATTGGCGTAAGCGAGTATCAACATCATCTAGCCACACAGGGTTTTCGAATTTGGTCTTTATTAATCAAATTGTACAATATGTATGTGTTAGCCACATTCAAACGTGGCATACCAATCACGAGTATAAAAAAAAACCTTTATTTCTTATGTAATTTGGATACATCTATCTATACTTCAGTAGTAGCGATCTCATAATGAGCATTGGAACTCTCCTGTTCCCTATAAGACAGGTTTACCTAGTTTAGGGCACAGGACACCGTTCCTAGGCTTATCTAAAAAAAACCACAAGTCCCTCGTGAACAACGTGGTGAAGATCGAGAGTGTGTCGACTAGAATGGCGTACCTTATACTCAGAGTGTCCGAGAGATACTCGTTGAAGGTCATACAGGTTTACGCACCGACCTCGACACACTCCGACGACGAGGTGGAGGCTATGTATGAGGATATATCTAAGGCCATGCATAGTTCCAAAACCTACTTCACCGTTGTCATGTGGGACTTCAACGCTAAACTGGGCAAGAGAAATGGTGAAGAGCTGATAGTAGGGCAATTTGGAATTGGAAGTCGGAACCACCGGGGCCAACTACTGGCTGGTTTCTTGGAGGAGGAGGGACTCTGCATGATGAATTCCTTCTTCAAAAAACGCGAGCACAGAAAGTGGACCTGGATGAGTCCCGATGGTGTGACTAAAAACGAGATTGACTTCATCATGTCGACGAGGAAGCATATATTCAATGATGTCTCTGTGATCAATACGGTTAAAACCGGGAGCGATCACCGTCTGGTAAGAGGCACATTAAATATACGCGTCAAGCAAGAGCGATCTTGATTGATGAAGTCTACGCTCCGTCCAGCACCAATCCAAATTCAAAACCCCGAGAGCTTTCAGCTCGAACTTGAAAACCGTTTGAATTGTCTAGGTGGCAATGTGGACGAACTGAACGACGGGTTTGTGGAAGCTGTCCGTGCCACTGGGTCTAAGTTTTTCAAGGCCCAATGGACCAACAGAACCAAAAAGCTCTCTAGCTCAACCCAGAAGCTTATGAAGGAAAGGAGTGAAAAGGTCCTACAATCTTCAGCCGATGCGACCTTATACCGGCAGCTCAATAAACAGATTTCCAAGTCCCTTAGCGCGATCTGCGCCAATTCAATACGAATCGTATTGAAGAGGCCATCCAGCTTAATAAGGGCTCTAAAGTGTTCTCAAGAGATCTGTCTATTGGGCAGAGCCAGCTCGCCAAGTTAAAGACTGAAGATGGTAGAATCGTTTCTTCTAAACCTGAGATTCTGGATGAAATAGAGCGCTTTTACGGACAGCTTTACATGTCAACTCGCAGACCCAAAGTTGGTCTGGCGGAAGACGCTAGAGCTAGACTAACCCGACACTATACCGACGACATCCCGAAAATCAGCCTGTACGAGATTGTAATGGCTCTTAAACAGCTCAAGAACAACAAGGCACCCGGTGAAGATGGAATAACAGCCGAACTCCTGAAGGCGGGTGGAAAACCGGTCCTTACGACCCTTCAGAAGTTGTTCGATTCCGTCTTACTGGAAGGGAGAACGCCAAAGGCATGGAACGGAGGGGTGGTGGTGCTGTTCTTCAAAAAGGTGACAACACCCAGCTGAAGAAAAACCGACTCATCACACTTCGGAGCCATGTCTATAAGCTGTTCTCGAGAGTCATTACAAATCGTCTCGTACGCAGGCTTGATGACTTCCACCCTCCTGAGCAAGCCGGTTTCCGAAGAGGCTTTAGTACCGTAGATCACATCCACACGCTCCGCCAGGTTATACAGAAGACTGAGGAGTATAACCTGCTTCTCTGCTTAGCGTTTGTGAAATACGAGAAAGCCTTCGATTCCGTCAAAATCTGGGCTGTATTACAGTCTCTCCAGCGGTGCCAAGTTGACTACCGCTATATCGAAGTACTGAAGTGTTTGTACGAGAACGCCACTATGTCAGTCCGACTCCAGGACCAGAACTCAAAGCCTATTCCGCAGCAGCGGGGAGTCAGGCAAGGAGATGTTATTTCTCCAAAACTGTTCACCGCTGCACTGGAGGATGTATTCAAGACTCTGGACTGGAGAAGGCTAGGCATCAACATCAACGGCGAGTACATCACTCACGAAGGTGAGTGATGTACCGAAACCGAAGGGTTTGCGGACGATATAGTAGTCTTGGCTGAGACCATAGAGGACTTAAGTACGATGCTCGATGACCTCAGTAAAGCTTCCGAGCGAGTTGGTCTAAGAATGAACATGGATAAGACCCAAATCATGTCAAATGCCCTTGTAGTACCAACTCCCATTAGAATCGGACACTTTACGCTCGAAGTTGTAGACGATTATGTATACCTAGGACAGACTGTCCAGTTAGGTAGGTCCAACTTTGAGAAAGAGGTCAATCGTCGAATGCGACTCGGCTGGGCAGCGTTCGGGAAGCTACAGCACATCTTTTCGTCCCATATTCCGCAGTGTCTCAAGACGAGAGTCTTTGACCAGTGTGTGTTGCCAGTGATGACATATGGCACTGAAACGTGGTCGCTTACCATGGGCCTCATAAGAAGGCTCAAAGTCACCCAAAGGGCAATGGAGAGGGCTAAATTGGGAGTTTATCTGCGTGATCGCATCAGAAATGAGGTTATCCGCAGCAGAACCAAGGTAACCGATATAGCCCTCCGAATCGCTAAACTTAAGTGGCAGTGGGCGGTGCACATTGCACGTAGAACCGATGGCCGCTGGGGCGGAAAGGTTCTCCAGTGGCGACCACGTACCGGAAAGCGCGGCGTGGGTAGGCCCCCCACAAGGTGGACTGATGACCTGGTAAAGGTCGCAGGAGTCCGCTGGATGCGAGTGGCGCAGGACCGGTCATTTTGGCACTCTTTGGGGGAGGCATATGTCCAGCAGTGGACGTCTTTCGGCTGATATGATGATGATAATTAAACGTTTACTCTAATTGTCACTACAACCTAGCCACCTGTTTCGAGCCCTTCGGGAGTTTTTTAGGACCAGTGTTCATGCGGCCGTATCGTCTTGCAGACTGACTAGGTACCTAAAGTGATCATCTATCGAAACTAGTGCGCAAAATACATAATAATGATAATATTCTGCTTTGACAGCTGTAAAACTGTTCACATTCAGTGCCAGGAATCGCTACGCGCTACGCTCGTAGGAAAGCACCTACGTGTAGGCGCCTGCTAGGCGCGTTCCTGGCAGTGAAAGTATTCACATTCAGTGCCAGGAAATGCTACGCGCTGCGCTCGTAAGAAAGCGCCTACGGGTAGGCACCCGCTAGGCGCGTTCCTGACAGTGAAAGTGTTCACATTCAGTGACAGGATTCGCTACGCGCTACGCTTGTAGGAAAGCGCCTAAGGGTAGGCGCCCGCTTGGCGCGTTCCTGATAGTGAAAGTGTTCACATTCAGTGCCAGGAATTGCTACGCGCTGCGCTCGTAGGAAAGCGCCTACGGGTAGGCACCCGCTAGGCGCGTTCCTGACAGTATAAGTGTTCACATTCAGTGCCAGGAATCTCTACGCGCTACGCTAGTAGGAAAGCGCCTACGTGTAGGCGCCCGCTAGGCGCGTTCCTGATAGTGAAAGTGTTCACATTCTGTGCCAGGAATCGCTACGCGCTACGCTTGTAGGAAAGCGCCTACGGGTAGGCGCCCGCTAGGCGCGTTCTTGGCAGTGAAAGTGTTCACATTCAGTGCCAAGATTCGTTACGCGCTACGCTTGTAGGAAAGCGCCTACGGGTAAGGGCCCGCTAGGCGCGTTCCTGGCAGGGAAAGTGTTCACATTCAGTGCCAAGATTCGCTACGCACTACGCTTGTAGGAAAGCGCCTAAGGGTAGGCGCCCGCTTGGCGCGTTCCTGGCAGTAAAAGTTTATTCAGTGCCAGGAATCGCTATGCGCTACGCTCGTAGCCGATCGCGTGGTTTTCCTCGTATGTAGCGGAAAAAGCCTACGGTGTAGGCACCCGATAGTCGGGTTCCCGGCACTGAATGTGTTAATGGTGTGTGGTAGGTGGATAATAGTAATATTTCATTTATTTAACCCATTCACGTCCACGCTATGCTCGTAGCGCTACGCCTTAGCCCGTAAAAGCTTAAACTCCGTATGTAGCGAAAAGCGCTCATAGCGCTCAAACGCATGTGTGTCGTCATGGGCGCTGAATGGGTTTTTGGTCCAAACACTATTAGTATTATTTATTTATTGTATAGCTTTTACAAATTTCTCTACTTAACCCATTTATGGCCAGTGACGACACATATGCGTCAGAGCGCTACGAGCGCTTTCCTCTAAATATGAGGTTTAAGGTTTAACCTGCTACGGACTACGGCGTAGCGCTACGAGATTAGCGTGGCCGTAAATGTGTTAAAGTATGATGTTAGACTTAAGGTAAGCGACTGCATCCTGCTGTAGTATTTACAACTTATTATTATTGTTGGGCTGCTTCAAATATGAGCAAGGTGATATTCCACGGTGCATTACCTCTCCTAAATGTCCTTTTTAAATTAAGTAAGTAGCGCATCAGGGATGTTTGCTGAAGCGCGCATAGATTGCTTTTATGGTAAGCAAGCGATGCACATATCTGGTGCGTCGCGTCGGGTGCGGGCCAGCCCCAACCCTATCCTGCGTTTGTTGGCTGGGGGGTTTAACTGCCCATATTTGAGGCATTGCGATGACATGCATGTTTCTAGAAGTACTTACTATGTCTGACCTACTTAAGTGCTTCTAGAAACATGACATTAAAAATAGGTAAAAATAATAATAACATGTTTAATGATTAAGTAATATAGATAAATTCACGTAGCTATAAGTACACACTAACCATAAATATATGAGTCTAAGTTACTTGAAATAAATGATAAATTAAAAAAAATAAAAAAAAAACCACCCTATTTCACAACACATACCTACATAATCAGTTATTTTTGGAATATAACTGAAAATAACTTCATTAATCATCGAATACTTTCCTCATACTACCATCACACTTACCCTCTGATGCCAAAATTACGTTTGGCTCTCAGTTAATTTTTGACAGTAACGAGATTCCCCTAATAGAGTAGATGTGGAGTTAAGTCGGAAATGTGCGGTGTTTACAATATTACGTGCCATAGACATTACGGGATTAGCTTATAACTTCTTTAGGGGGTTAACTCTCGCTGGCGCTGCTTCCCTGGTACCTCTGACCCAGTTCCTGTTTGTTTACGGTTACGCTTTCGTATTTAATAAATCTTATATTAGACATAATAGGAGGCATGTGCCGGCAGTGGCACGTAAATAGGCTGATGATAATTTATATAGTCCTCCTGGTTGTATCTGACGACGGCGACCCTTACAATTTTCTCTGATGAGCACGAACATAGCTCGCAAATCCGAACTTAGTTTTATATGTTCCGTCAAATTGTGTGCAGGATAGCTGGCCCTAGTCATTGTAAGTATATGTATAGGATGGTCTAGGTCGAGTCTTCCGTAAATCGTCGCTGCGCCTACACAAATCGACATGTGATTTGGACCTTCTTTACAGGAAACGCAAAAACTACTTTTCTTGGTTATTAATTTCAACAAGCGAACAAGTATTTTTATGGCCATGGCTTGTGACTTTTTACGTTATTTTAGGTAACTTCTAAAAAAGTAATATGTAAAATCAAATTAATAAAAAACCTTTTTCATTCATTCGGCACATAGCTATAATAGTTTTAGTCGTCCAATAACCGCTAAGTGCCTAACTAGCACATAACTACATTTCATTTAGCTAAGTAGACTGATTTTTGTTCCTTATTGTCACATAATTATTTTTCGACAGTCATATGGTTACTAAATAACACGAAAATAACATAGTACGAAAATAATTTTATTAAATACAAATGTAATTTATATTGCTATAATTTCTACATAATATTATATTTAACAAAATTGTCTTCAAGTTCATGTCCAAACTAAGAAATAATTAAATTCTAATACCTACTATAGTTTATGTTGTGTATAAATAAACATTAGACGCCGTCGTATTGTATGATATTACTATTTAGCCTAGTAAGTAGTGAGTGACCCGGAGCTAACTGTCCTGGGTTCGAATTCTGGTAAGGGCAATTTTTTGTGTAATTCATGAGCGCGAATATTGGTTTCTGAGTCTTTAATGTTTTCAATGTAAATAAGTAGGTATTTATCTATTTATGTATGTCTAGGCTAGTTCGGTTTCTATAAGATTGTCTCCAGCTAATATTTAATTACATTTAATAGAATCAACTTATGAAGCCAAAAAATAACGATTTAAACTATCAAAAAAGAAGTGATAATCACGGTGCATACCTATATATATATTATTGAGGCTTTGTAAATGATTAAAGGGGTTTTGGTAAAAGTGTTGTAACTTTTTAGGTGAGCGGCCGCTTATAAAAGTGGTAGATTACGATAGATCAATTGGAAATAAAAAAAATATATTATTAAATGTAGTAACTCTAAAATACCTCGGAGCCGAGATATTTAAGTCTAAAGTTTACTTAAAGGGGGGGCTACTAACGCTGCGCCTCCTGGTACGTGGTCACCACTTCCACCCCAATGGCCTTCTGTTCTACGTGCACTGTGACCCCACTATCACTTACGTTTAGCGAATGCGACGGATAACATCAATTCTGATGTGACCACGTAGAGAAACTCCCAGAAGCCACCGAAAGAGTAATGAAGAGGACTGCCTCATGAGGCTTCTCATGAGGCCCAAAGTAAGCGACCACGTTTCAGTACCATACGTCATCACAAGCAATACACATTGGTCAAAGACTCTCGTCCTGAGACACTGCGCAATAATGGACGAAAATATGTGCCGTAGCTTCCTGCAGAACACTGCCCAGCCGAGACCTCTTTCTCGAAGCTGGACCTACCTAACTGGATAGTCTCTCCCAGTCATAATTACCTGTAGGTATACATAATCGTTTACAATTTTGAGCATAAAGTGTCTGATTGTAATGGAGGTTGGTACTATCTACATAGGCATTTGACATTATCTTTCTCTCTTGGTCTTATCCATGTTCATTCTTAGACCAACGATTGGAGCCTTGAGATCATCGCGCATTGTACTCAAGTTCTCCATGGTCTTAGCCAAGACTTTTAAGCACA
Source organism: Epinotia brunnichana (assembly GCA_963854355.1). Classification (NCBI taxonomy): domain Eukaryota; kingdom Metazoa; phylum Arthropoda; class Insecta; order Lepidoptera; family Tortricidae; genus Epinotia; species Epinotia brunnichana. The sequence goes on along the minus strand of OY977951.1, from coordinate 24,879,903 downwards.
GAAAGTGGACTTGGATAGTCCCGATGTTGCAACTAAACACGAGATGGACTTCATCATGTCGACAAGGAAGCATATCCCCGAGAGCTTTCAACTGGACCTCCAAAACCATTCCAATTGCCTAGGTGACGAGTTTGTGGAAGTTGTCCGTGTCACTGGGTCTCTTTTGAATGCCCAAAGGACCAACATAAATAATGGTAAAAAAACGCCATGTGCCCATCGAAAACACATTTGACGCACAATCTTAAAACGTGATTGGATCCACTAACAAGTACAAACATTTCGCTATGTGCCAAAAATTACATGATAAAATCAAACAAAATTATCGCTATGTGTCGAAAACTACATAACGGGCGCAATAATTTACTGTTAGTTAACGAATGTACATAGATATGTGATTTAGGTTAATAAGCGATTAATGTAAGGACATCTAATATATGAACATCACATACCGACATTCTCATAACTCTGAAAATAGTGATCATAGCTCACTGATGTTTTTGGAGCATATGCGTTGGAAAATAAGGTTCAAAATGGCATCAAAATACAAAAATCAATAAAAATCACATAGCGACTTTTGTAGGCGCAGCAGGCTTTTGTTTGCGAGCTACTTCAAAAGAAGCTACACCTTTTCTGACTTTATGATAATGATGAAGATATAGTAAAGAACAACTGTAACCGAGCGGTAAGGCATGTGAATTTCAATCTGGGAGTCGTGGGTTTGAACCCCGGTAGTTAAAAAATATGTACGAAATATCATTTAGTATATTATTATCATCATCATTCACTGCTGGACATAATGTGTATGTATTATCTTTGCTTTTCGGTGAAAGAAAACCGGTCTAATCCCATCAAGTTCTGGTTTTCCCTCTAGGTTAGAAAATAAGTCTTTACGTTCACATTCGGTAAGGAAGCAATCCCCACTCATTTAGTAGTGATCTCAATTTTCTTTAATTCATCTCCAAAATCAAGACAGTAGAACGATCACGAAAAGCTGAAGAGTTCTTATTCCCTGGAATAAAAAACAAAAATCTTATTGCATAATCTAGAAAAACTTTTCATTGATAGTTCCATAAATGCAATACTGCCCGAATCCAATAGATACCTGTCCATACAGCGCTACAATCCAAGAAGGCGCATTCCAAGCAAAAAATACGCCCCGTATTAATTTAAAGGCAAATCAGATTCATACCCGGGGAGGCTGAGGCGCATCTGGCCAGTTAAAAGTTGCCAGTAAACTGGGATGAATACACCACGAAAGTTTGTTGATGCTCGCTGTTAAGACACGGGAGGGAGCGATACAGGTAGGGTCTGAAGTATTTTGTTTTGTAAGATAGGGCTGGCTTGTGTTTGGTTCATAGCCGTTATGTGTTGGACACTTGTTTGTTGATTAAAAATCTAGATAGACCCTAGGAATTTAGTTCAACGCTAGTTCTGACACGTTATGGATAGCTGCTGAGCACATCCTCAAGCCCGGGGTCCACTTTGGCGTAGGCACTCGTTTTACGAAAGTGACTGCCTGAACTTCCGAGTTAGGAGAAAAACTAGATTTACTCACGATGTTTTCTTCCACCGAAAAGCCTAAATATCGAATAATATTTCATACAAATCACGAAGTTAGCCACGCCTGACTACTGATTTGCCGACGGAAAGTTTCCAATATTGCGATTTTTTTCTGCAATTTAACATATAACGAAAATTTCTGTTATTTTTGTATGGTAATTTAAACTTTCCATTTCCAACATGGAAATTCCGTACCTGAGAAGCATAAAACTGTTACTCTTAACACTATGTACATTAGAGTTACAGTTTTAAGCTTCTCAGGTATATGCATTTAATTAATTCCTCTTGAAACTTTCTAGAAATTTCCGAGAACTTTTCCAACTTTTTGGAAATTTTCCGCAGTTTGCACATCACTAAAACTGATCATTTTTAAATGCTGACTCACTGTCGTGAAATACGTCCAACGACGGTCATCTGCTAGCGAGTTTGTTGTAAAAGCGAGACACACGAGGCATGGGCGCGTGAGCCCCAAGATTCGTTCGGCTGTGACGAAAACAACAACACTTGATTTAATAGTATTTTTCACAATCGTGTTATAATAGAGAGCTTTTTAGTCGAGTACCGTGTTTAGGCCACGAAGCTTGCTGAGTGGCCTAAGTAAGGTACGAGATTAAAAAGCTTGATTATAACACTATTGTGAACAATGCTTTTTGTACGAGTTCATTAAAATTAATTTTCTACGAGTCAACTGAACTAATAAAACAAACTCGATACTGTTGAAACGAAGTGCAGCTCATCGCTCGTACGCTTGTTGATATCTTAAAAGACATCAACGAGCGTACGACATCAAAGCGATTCTATTGGTCCAATTCATTACTGTTCAGTAAAGCAGCCACGTGATTGGTCGAATTTATTTTAGTTGTCTGGAGCGTATCGAAAAGTAGTTATTTCGATTGTTTCGACAGTAACATGGACTACAACTATGAAAAGAGTGACGTTGCAGTATTCTCTATGAAATCTTAATACACATATTTTAATCGTCGAGTACAAAAATTCAATTGCGAATGTTTCAAGTTACATTTTGTGGTGCTCAAACAAGTGACTTTATGACAACAAGATCCATTCTACCCAAACTCATGCATTACAGGTCACAGTTCATCGTTATTCCAAATATCTCATTTTATTACCATTAACAAAGGGAATGGCGTCCTATTTCACAGCAGTATTTAAATTTTCTCGTTGTAATGCGCCGTAAAATGATATTCGTTTTTATGGCGACTGTTTTAAATTTAATGTAAGTAGGATACCTAAACATAATAATGAGGTTATTCAGGGCCTACTTCTACCTGCTTGACAAGGGGTTTGTAATAATTTGTATAAAAACTATTTCTATAATATAATTTTCAATAAAAATAATTTCATAATTTCAACTGTATACATACGTGATTAAGTTGCATAAAAAATAACAGTATTATTAACACTTAGCATAATTTCATACAATATAATGATCACTTGTCAAAATATTCACAAAGTTTTGAAAGAATAATCTTATTAAGGTTGGTTTGTTTCGATTTTTTTGTTATAAGTAGGTACATTAAGCTTATAATTCCTGAAAATAATATTATATCATAATGTATGAAATTATGATTCGTTTTTATTTTATTTATTAATAAACGCAATAGCAAAAGTTGTTATGGTAGGTATATGAGTTTAATATTATTTGAGCACTATGCTTACTATAATTATGATAATAGTTTTTTTGGTAATCGTTTATTAGATATGTGTGCGTTAGTGTTGCATAAACAAAAAGGATTGAACCGCTCCCCAAGCGGGAGCAATGGAGAATGGATGAAAATTTTAGAAATGCCTAATTATTTTTTGGTGTGGTATATGTTATATGGTGTCCTTTAGGATCGACCCCTCAACTTGGGAAGAACATTCCCAAGATTGAGACCATTGGAGGGAGACCCTACGTAATGGAGTGGTGGAACACGATAAAGCTTGGTTCGATCTCTTATCCTATAGACGCGAATTAAGACACCAACGCGCTGCTCTTCCTCTTTCATCTCCGGGCAGGAGATTTACTTGCCAATTATGTGGTCGTGGCTGTCGCTCCCGTATCGGCCTGACGAGCCACGTACGTAAGTGCCGCAACTTTAATATGGACGCTGTTTAAATCATCTTTTTATAGATGTATAAGGCCGATGATGATGATGAGTGTTGCATAAACAAAAAGGATTGAACCGCTCCCCAAGCGGGAGCAATGGGGAATGGATGAAAATTTTAGAAATGCCTAATTATTTTTTTGGTGATAGGAATAACCTTCCTTAGCACCAGAAAAAAGTTGCAGACTTGTCAGCTGCGTCAATTATTTTTGAAAAATATAAACAGTTTCCTCACTCACGTTTTTTGGTTAGGACGGCGAATGAGACACTTTCCTTGATCCGTCTCATATTACAAAAAATATTTTAAATATCTGACCCTGGCAATGACAAATATAGCTGCTGCAGCTGTCAATATCATTGCCAGTGTCAGTTTACCACTGATTTTTATGATATTTTTTGTAATATGAGACGGATCAAGCAAAATGTATTATTTGCCGTCCTAAACCCAAAACGTAAGTGAGGAAACTGTTAATATTTTTCAAAAATAATTGATGCATCTGAAAAGTCTGCAACTTTTTTCTGGTGCTAAGGAAGGTTATTCCTATCACCAAAAAAAATCAAGCATTTCAAAAATTTTCATCCATTCCCCATTGTCACCTAACAATGATAATTTGGCGTACATTGCTGGGTCGATAATTAAAGATGCTGGACAACAACGTTACTTATCAATCCCTTAATGTACTTTAGACTGTTAGTACCTACTCGGGTAGGGTATATAACACCAACATTGCTGCTTTCTGGAGTAACTACCTATCTGTGGTTGTCTGTATGATTGGATAACGGTTTATTCATTTTATCAATTTGATTTATGCCTTTTTTGCCCAACTACTTCAGAGCCGAAATGAAGGGATGTGATTTTAGCAGTCTGTGTTTGTATTAACGCTTGCTCCACCGTACCGTTTTAAATAATGAATTAATTTTGATGATTGAGGTGTCAATCGATTACAAATTATGCTCCGGGAGACATAGGCTACCTTAATGTATGAGAAAATATTTGTTTGTTTTTTCAGTTCCTTTTCCGTAGTCAGGTAAGTTTATTTAACTTTTTATACTTGTTGAGACATTGCGTTTAGTGTGCTGAATGGACTGCCGCGTTATTGTTGCGCATCGACAATGTTTGCCGAGGCGCACACCGATGGCTTCGCTGCCATAATAAGGAATCGGTGCGCGTCGCTTCAGAACCGTCTTTGCCACAGCTCAAACAGCATTCTAAACGTGTTGCTCGCGCGCTGGGTCCAGCTGCGCGCACCTGTAGTCGCCGCACCACGCCGCTTTTAATTTAATTTTATTTAATTAATGATTTTAATTGTTACTAACATAGCCTTATAAATAAATGCCATTGTAACTAACATTTTATAATTATTACTATTTTCCGAAATAAAACCTTTGAATTGAATTTAATTATCATAATGATACGAAAATGGTAACGAAAGTAGGCATGCTTGTAAACTGATATCAAACAAAAACTACTCTACTAATTAATTTATACTCGACTCAGATACTGGACCGTGTACCGCCGACACATGCGAATGCTGGACCGATTCCACCTCCGATGTCTGCGGAAAATACTCAACATCCGATGGTCTGACCGCGTGCGGAACACCGAAGTGCTGCGGAGAGCCAATGTCAGTGGCTTTGAGGCTTACCTTATGCGGCGACAGCTTCGGTGGTGCGGGCACGTGGCACGAATGTTAGAACAGCGAGTGGCGAAGCGCATCTTTTATTCGGAACTTGAGGAGGGCAAGCAAAAGCATGGCGGACAGCTCCTCAGGTATAAATATGTGGTGAAGCGGCACATGAAAGGGTGTGTCGCATTGAGCCCTCGCTGTGGGAGAAGTAGGCTGCCAAAAGACCGGAGTGGCGACATCTTGTTAAATCAATAATATCTGATTTTGAAACCGAGCGGCGCTTTGAGCTAGACTCGAAGCGCGATGCATTGAAAGCCAGACCACCTGCGGCAATCAATTATTATTATTTAAGCGGTGTGCTCACATGCCCGCAATGTGTGAGGACCTTCACGAAGAAGATTGGCTACATAAGTCACATGCGAGCACACGACCGTCAACAGCATACCTGAACGCAGTCGCTGTGGCCGAAATCAGCCGGGACTACATAATCATCATCATCACTCGACTCAGAGAGAATTCATACTCATCACACATATGTTTACCTTAACGGGGTTGAACCCTGAATCAGCAGCCTCGCAGGCAGGGTCATTAGTTACCCACTAGGCTTAACTGGTCGTTAAATCATACCGCTCAGTTCCACGCTTGCGCCAAACCTTAAAAATACACAAGTCCCAGAGACTTTCTACTTTGCTCGGGCCTTGGCGTTGTTAGTGCGCGAATACGAAAATATCATGTTATTATTCGCTTAGTTAGTTTCAGGTCTCTGCGGCACGACAGGGGCTAATTTTCATATATTTTCCTTCTTTCCAGACCACTGTTTACACGAGTGCCCCAAATAAGGAGTGTCATGTTTTCAAGGTTCATGTATGTAACATGTGAGTTTTGTTTATTCCACCAGAACAACTAAATGCGTCAATCGAATTAGGTGAGTGTGGCGTGGCACATAATTGATTATTTGCTTTTAGATTTTGTACAGGCCTAGAATTAATCTCCGAAGTAGATTACCGAGTATTATATCATCATCATCATCATATCAGCCGAAAGACGTCCACTGCTGGAAATAGGCCTCCCCCAAAGAGTGCCACAATGGCCGGTCTTGCGCCACCCGCATCCAGCGGACTCCCGCGACTTTTACCGTCATCAGTCCACCTTGCCTACCCCCGCCGCGCCTTCCGGTACGTGGTCGCCACTCGAGAACCTTTCCGCCCCAACTGCCATCGGTTCTACGTGCAATGTGCCATATGTGTGAGTATTATATATAATTATCATTTTTTTAACTGCCTCCGTAGCCCAGTGGGTAGTGACTCTGCCTACGAAGCTGGAGGTCCCGGGTTCGAATCCCGGTCAGGGCATTTATTTGTGTATTTATCACGAATATTTGTTCCTGAGTTATGGATGTTATGTATATAAGTATCTATATGTATGTATCTATTATATATATCATCGCCTAGTACCCACAACACAAGCCTTACTGAGCTTACCGTGGGCCTAGGTTGATTTGTGTAAGATTGTCCCGTAATATTTATTTATTTATTTTATATCATTTATTTGCATTTTTCAGTTACCTATCGCAAAGACTAAATTGTATTTTCCAACTATATCATTTTTCCGAATTTTCATATCGGCAAAGGGCCGCTTTTCTCTGAAACTATGAAATTTTAACAATGGGTTCAACACGATAGGCTATTATTATTATATTAAAGGCAAAGGCATAATAAAGGCATAATATATATTATATTAAACTTGGCGGTCTTCGAGAAAACTGACGTTTTGCCGAAATGAAAATTCGGACTTACAATATAGTTGGGCAATGAAATTTAGTGATTGCGATAGCATACCATGTTGTTCATACATCGTCATACACAGATGTCAAATATAATTAGCTATATCAATGATGTAATATAAAAAAGTGGTAGATACGTTGTCTATACGAAATTCCGTGTTTAAAAATGACCACCAAATTCTGACAGCATACGTTTCCATTGACGACGCGAAACTATATCAAGCCGTGTCAGTTAACAAAGTTTTAGTGTAACATATCTTTCTATTTTTTTATATTACATCATTGAGCTATATACGCGGGCGATATCAACAATAGCCAACATAATCAAAACTTAAAAACTAGCAGATAAGCTCAAAATTTCATACAAAGTAAAAATTCCGCGTTAGCTTCACAAGATGCAACAATTTATGCACCGCGACGAACAGTACGAGTTTTGCTTAAAACTTATAACTTTCTGAAGAGATGTCACCATTTACTTTTGTAACTTTGTTTTCTAGTTAGTAGGTATAATTGCAGTTTATTCTTTGTTGTCGTACATAATGCTTTTCTACTGTGAAGCATGCAAATATGCCGATTTTTAATTTTATTTGAGAATTCGATATAAGTGGTGGGGGTGACAAACGTTTCACCAAATATTATTTTTACTCAGAAATAGTTAACATTTCAGGAACAGATAAAAGGTCATTCAGTAGAACCCATAAGGTTATTAGGTTAGGATTATTTAAAAAAAAAACCCGGAAGTTTACTGTTTCTGAAAAAAATCTTTTACGAAACATATTATCGATTAAACGTTTGTCGGTACAACAAGAATAAACCCTGCTAACAGGCATATGATTTTTTACCACCATAGATAGTGGTAAACTTCAAGGTTCACAAATGGTCGGCTGAGTGTGTCGTCGATGGTACACTAAGTTTAGTGTTAGTAAATTAAGTAGGTAATTTAGTAAGTAGGTAAACACAACAATGTTTGACTTTTGTAAGGGAGCGCACATTTGCCGACAAACTGTCCTCAGTTTGGCGAAGCAGAAAGGAATGTACTTGCCATTGTTGTTTTTTTTGAGAATAAAAAAAAAAAAAAAAAACAACTAAAGATACCGACCGAGTAGGAAGAGTATCACAATCTGCACGTCACAGAATAAAAACTTTCGTGAGTCATGATAAGAGTGACATGTCTCTAACCTTTTGGGAGTAGTATCTCCCCGCACACTGAATGTGTCCGCTCCGCGTACTTTCCAGCCTGTGACGCTCACGCGCCGGAGTTGTTAAGCAAGAGCGGAGCGAGTCAGTGTGTGGGGCGACACGACCGCGAACACCCATCCTGAAGAAGACTCGAAGGGTTCGAAACACGTCTCCCGTAATGACAACTAATACGTGACTACAAGAACTGGTCGCTGTTTTCTCCCAAACATATTAAATAAACTACCTAAGGAACTTGTAAAATTATTGGAAACAAAAAAAACATTTACAAATTAATACAATTAACTCTAAAAGAGTATTTTACAAATTTATATATTTGTTTAGTCAAACTACCGAAATAAAATATTAAAAGTGTTTATTGGTGCCGCCGGTGTTTCTAAACGGTGAGTCAGTTCGGGTTGTAAAGCAGTTTAAGTACTTACGTCACATACTATGTGAGAGCATGCAAGACGACCTGGATATCGAGCGTGAACGAAGGGCCCTGGCTATACGCAGCAATATGCTGGCACGCAGATTAGCAAAGTGCTCTAAGGATGTTAAGCTTGTCCTGTTTAGATCATATTGTCAAAGTTTTTATACCTGTCAACTGTGGGCAAAATATACACAGAAGGCTTACAGCACCCTTAGAGTACAATACAATGATTCATTACGTATTATCATTTATCACCAAACAGCGTCGATTCTGTAGCGCATCGGCAATGTTTGCTGACGCCAGGGTACCCGATTTCTATGCCATTATTAGAAATCGAATAGCGTCGTTCTGGCAAAGAATACGCATTTCGAATAATGTGCTAATTGAGACGGTCAGTAACAACTTGTACCGAAATGCAATCTTCCTGCACTGGTTATCTGCGCATCGGCACCCGAATCGCAAATAATTGGACGTAATTGTATTAGTTAAGGATTTTATTTTATTTTATTTCTTTGTATCATAGATATTGTAATGCAAAGTAATGGGTTTATTGCCTGAAATAAAAAAACCGGCCAAGTGCGAGTTGGACTCGCGCACGAAGGGTTCCGTACCATTATCTATAAAAACGGCAAAAAGATCACGTTTTTTGTATGGGAGCCCTCCTTAAAAAAAATTTTTTTTTTTTAGTATTTGTTGTTATAGCGGCAACAGAAATACGTAATTTGTGTAAATTTCAACTCTCTAGCTATCACGGTTCTTGAGATACAGCCTGGTGATAGACAGACGGACGGACGGACGGACGGGCGGACGGACGGACGGACAGACGGACAGCGAAGTCTTAGTAATAGGGTCCCGTTTTACTCTTTGAGTACAGAACCCTAAAAAATTAATTAATTCATTCATTCATTTATCAATTGTAAAAGTAGTAATAAAACATAAGATAAGATTTACATAAGATTTATAAAGCGAGTCGAGTGACCGCGCATATAATCTCGCATAGAGATTTGCAAAAGCATGTAATTTAGTTAAGTACTGTATCTGAAGTAAATAAAATAAAATAAAATAGCCTTTTTTTCTCGAACTTTACAGATTTAAATATTAAACTTAAAATTATACACTGACATCGGTGGTGTGTGGTCGATTCGCCTCTCGGCATAGTCCTCCCCTAAAGTCTTCCATTCGTTTCTATCTGTTGCAATCCGTTTCCAAGTCGGTCCTGCAACCGCCATGATGTCATCTTTCCATCTTCGCAATGGTCTGCCTCTCTTCCTTTTCCCATCTCTTGGGTACCATTCCGTGACTAGCTTAGACCATTATTATCTGAAATAAATATTTTTTTTTTCTTTCTTTAACCGTATATCTACTAGTATTACAGCATGTCATCCAAAATACCTATTTTTGTAATAAACTCGAACAAGCATCGTTAAATCTGTCAATTAAGTAACTTCGCCAAACTTATAATAAGGTGTCCTTCGGCGTACTCGAGTTGGGAAAGTCGGAGTGAGCCCATGCGTTACATTCAAATTTTATGCTAAATAGCCGAATAACAAGCATTAGGTGCCGATACATATTCATATACGGATTAATGAGTTTTGCTTAAGTTGAATGTAAAAGTAGGTTGATATTTAACCGCTGTTTTGTAGAACAATTCGAGTCTTCATTTTGCATTATTAGAAGCTTTTATTTAGGTACTTTAAACTGTCCCGTTTTCTGTCTGTCTGTCTGTGTTGCAAGTTAAATTTGACCCACTTCCCGGTTTCCGATTGAGCTGAAAATTTGCATACATATGTATATCGCATGACAATGAAATATTATGATGACATGGAGCTGATCTGATGCTGGAGCTAGAAGGTGGCCATAGGAACTCCGCAATAAAACGACACAACCCCAACGAGTTTGGGCTAATTAGAATCGTCTCAATGAGTAGTTGATGATGGTATGCAGAAAAGTACAGTCAGCAATAAAAGCTTGTACCAAAAATGAAATTTTTGACAGAAACTAGTTTTATAAAGCTAGTTTTCATCCGGGGGTAAAAATATAGTGATTCAGATTCAGATTCAGAACTTTATTGATAAAATGTCATATTTTACAGGTCAATATCATGCATGTCAAATACATTTTAAAATTTCTTATTGTCTTAGATGTTATATACCTATCGTTATAAACAATTTTGAAAGTGTTGTTGATTATGACTTATGGTATAGGCATTTTGTCATTGTTTAGATTATGATGTTATAATATTTTTGTTTGAATCAAGCTGGATGCGGGTCGCGCAGGCCCTTTGGGGGAGGCATATGTCCAGCAGTGGGCGTCTTTAGGCTGATATGATAATGATGATGATGAATCGTGCTTGTGTCGTCAGTTGCCAGGAACAGCGACTCAACAGCAACTCTTTAACGATTATACTGCCTCCGGTTTACCTCATTTACGTGACAAGTTTATCTCTATATGTATTTTGCTTGTATATCTGTATGTGTGATTTGTACTTTTCTTATTCTTTTTAAGGGTTCCGTAATCAAAGAGTAAAACGGGACCCTATTACTAAGACTTTGCTGTCCGTCCGTCCGTCTGTACCGTGATAGCTAGAGAGTTAAAATTTTCACAGATTATGTATTTCTGTTGACGCTATAACAACAAATACTAAAAATAAAATAAATATTTTTATTGATAATGGTACGGAACACTTCGTGCGCGAGTCCGACTCGCACTTGGCCGGTTTTTAATCCTTCTTAGGAAGGAGAAATACCGGCCTAGTGCGAGACGGACTCGCGCACGAAGGGTTCCGTACCATTATCTATAAAAAAACGGCAAAAAAATGACGTTTGTTGTATGGGAGCTCCTTACATATTTATTTTATTCTGTTTTTTAGTATTTGTTGTTATAGCGGCAACATAAATCTGTGAAAAATTCAACAGACAGACAGACAGACAGACAGACAGATAGACAGACAGACGGACAGCGGAGACTTAGTAATAGGGGCCCGTTTTACTCTTTGAACCATAAAAACGGGACCCTTATAGGATCACTTTGTTGTCCGTCTGTCTGTCTGTTTGCCAAGACCCTTTATCTCGGGAACGTGTAGAGGTATCAAGTTGAAATTAAAACGATATACCTATTCAAGTCTACAATCCCTTACTTCCGTTGCCCTAGAACTATACAATTTGGAAAGTAATATCGTCTTTTATACTACAAGTGTACAGGGAAAAATCTGAAAACTACATTTGTAAGTTTGTTACGGAACCCTCGGTGGGCGAGTCCGACTCGCACTTGTGTCCGGTTTTGTATGTTAGGGTAGCTTATGCTACCCGAAGCGAAGCATAATTTCAAGTCGATAGATGCCTCATTTATCAAAATCGGTTCAGTATCTTAAGGGGCTACCCGAGGTTTTCATCGATTTTTGACTAGTTAATTGATACAAATACTTTTGCACTACAGATAGAATTATAAGGCAAACGGCTATCGATTCTTTAATCTTTTATCTCCACTTTGGTGTACCATATTTTGAAAGAAATGGATAGTTATTTTTTTTATTATTTATTTAAGCATTGTCTAAAAAAACACCTTTTTTGTTATAAGATTGCTGTGAAAGATCTAACATATACAAAATCAACATATTTGGGTTCGTCTCTGATGTATCTATAAACGTGTGTACAGTTTTCGTTTTAAACTTATTAACACTAAAGTTATGGCCAGAAAACCTGTTTTTTGGTCTAAAATTGTTCAACTTTGATGCCAAATATCTCGAAGACAGTGATGTTTGAAGTAAATATGGGATACTATATTGCTTAAAGCTGTTGTTGTTAATATGATATGCTACAAAAACATTTGAAAACTAAGGGATTCAGATCGAAGGTCATTGGCGTATGGGATCCCCTTAAGCGCTATGGTGGAACACACGTAAATACAAACATATTAGACTGCTAAAATCATATCCCTTTCTTTCAGCTAGCCGTAGTCGGGCAAAAAGAAGCCTGCACTCATTATTATTATTAGCAGTAGCAGCAAATAGATAAAAGTGTTTCCTTAGTCATTTTGACACCCTAAAGGGCTTAAATATATACAGAGATTTCCGTTTCAATAAAAATCTGTAGCCGGCGTGAAAAAGAGGCCGCATTTATCAAGATCCGAGATACCACGGCAGGCGCACAGATGGTTTTGGAACGATCGTTGACTGGGAGATAAATTATCTGCTTTATTCTCGAACTAGAGAACTAACTCTTTGTTCGTTCATAGCCTAGCGGCGCCTGCGAATCGGAAACGATAACGCAGGTTAAGCAAAGATGGCAGCGGTCAGTCTTTGTATGGCTGACTGCCTGTTTAAGTGGTTACTATTAATGAGCGCTTCCGTGCTTTGGAAGGCACGCTAAGTAGTTCATCCCGGCTACTATCTATGACAGTATTCGTTAGGCCTTTGGGCGGCTTAAGAACCTCTAACAGTCGAGTTGCCACTTGACAAAGGGGGGGCAACTGTCACTTGCGTCCGCAGGAGCTACCACCTACCACAGCCCTGCACGTGTCCCCTGGGTGGTACTAAAGAGTGACAAACTCAAAGGCCAAATAATGTATGCCATACGATTAAATAAAATATTTGTATAAGTTCTTTTTTCAGTAGGTACCTACAACAACAAAAAAAAAGGTGCCTACAACAAACATGAGGCCTGATAAGTAGACACCGCCTATGGACGCTTGCCGCTTAATATTGTCTCTAACGACGTTCCAACGTTGAATTATGTTATGACAGTCACAACCATCCATTCGGATGGCGCGTTGGCGCATCGCAATAACTTTTCCATTAATTTGGACAGCTAGCAACCACGCCAACCATCTTTGAACGCTACAGTTTTGAAATTCATGGACCGATTTTAGCGCGAAGACGACGCTACTCCATTCGGCTTGTTGAACTGGTCGTTAATTTCCAATTTCCTATACGAGTACATGTTTAATGTGTCGGATCAGGATTAAGGACAGGATCGTATGAAGAATTCTTTAGTATACCAATGATAATTTAAAGGTATTAAATATAGTTTAACATATATAATTAAATATTCGTGAATATTATACCCTGACTTGTAGCAATTGTTATTAAAATATTTATTTCTTTCTTTCTTTCTTTCAGGCGATCTAGGCGCCCCGTCACTACGTTCTTCGTTGGGCATGGTGTGGGTATGCTCGAGCAATAAAAATAAAATAAAATAAACACAAACACAAAATCACAAAATTGAACATTGATGTAGATACTTATATAAAACAACACAATGCAGAAAATAAATGATGCGACAATAGGCTCGGGGCTCAGCGTTTGCTGCTAGCCTGTCGGCTATACAGCGCTGTTTTTCAGCCCGCACCTACAACACGGGATACAATGTAATAAGACGACGCAGGTTCGACAGCTACGTTTCGTTCTTTAGTGGATAACAAATGTACAGACAGCGCCACAAGCGGCGGAGGAGATACACTCGATCCGACTATCAGACTTTTAGTCACCACGTTCTGGGGAAACCGTATATTTAAAGGCGGTCACCCCAACCAATGGCCATGCTCGTGCAGCTGGTCATAAGCAACACCTGCACGTGTCCGATGTGTTGCAATGGCAACACCAGAAGTCCGCAGGTCCAGACCTGCTCTAGTGTCACCGTGGCAACTGGCACGATGCATGCACTCCCTGACTTCTTCTTCTTCTCGTGTCGATGGCTTCAAATTGTGCGGGACCAGAAGGTGGCGACGCTCATCGCGTCTAGAAGGTCTTGCTTAGAGCAGGCGTGCGGGCAGGCTGGGCAAGACAACATGTGCTCCATTGTTTGTGCAACCTCACCACACGGACATTGGGCGTCTGAGCTACTTAGGGCGCCCCACTTCAGCATGTTCTCCTTGCTGCGACCGACCTGGGAACCCCTGACATGAATGATGAACTCACGGTAAAAAGTACCATGCAAGCAGAGAACTTGTTAACTTTTATCATCATTCATTCATAGTGTCAATTTTACCTATATTTTCTTAAGATGAGTATGAACTCAAGGTACTATGGACACAGCGGAAAGTAGCTGTTAATTTTTTACACGAACTAAAGTTATTCCGCATTCCACGTTGACGAGCTGCAAACAAGGGACACTTTTTTTTATTTTACATGAAAAAGGTTTAAATACGAATGCAAAATGTAAGTTTAAGATAAACCCTCCGAATGAATTAGTGGGTGTGAAAATATTATCGAGTCCAGATAATTTGTAAAAATGTTCGTTAGTACGAAATCCTTTTGCTGGTTGTTCTACTTTAACAAGGATACGGCCAGCTTGAATGTAAGCATCAGGCACCTAACCCTATGCGCCTATGGACGCTCCAGGCTCCAGAGAGCCATAAGCACATCGTCAAACCTTTATTGATTGTAGAGGATGTACACACAACGCTGCGTATCTTCGGAAGCTCTGATGATCTTACTCAACTACAAAAATACAACACCACGTACAGTCACGGACTTTAATTGTTGAGCCATTTAGAGCTCACTTTATACTGAACACTTCAAAGCTTAGTATGAATACCAACATTAGTTGACACCTAAATAGCTCAATTTTTTAGGTACAACTAATTGTATGGAACCCATTGTTAGGTTTGTTTTATAACTATCACAAAAAGTTTACTGTTTCTAAAAAAAAAATGTTTTCGATAAAATGAAAATTCCGCGAAACATTCATTCGATGAAACGTTTGTCGGTAAATAAGGGTATTCCCCCTCGTGCACTTCTCAAAAAATATAGTTTATAAGTGCGTTCGCTGTTAGACATTTGATTGCAGGTAAGTCGAAGCGAGAAAACAGTTAGCAATTCGTTTATCATTAAATCAAATTGTATACCTTGTGGAGCAGATATTTTAGCAGATTCAGCGCAAGAAGGCTCTCCTTGGAAACTTTTATCTATTATTTCCTATATCGCAGACATATAAAATATCTCCACCTATAGGATTTCCATTAACTGAATCTTCAAAACTTTTCCCAAGTGAACGTAAAATAGCTAAAGATGTCTGTAGTGGTTTGTAGCGGAGAAAAACATGGAGTATGTAAGGAGAAGGAGGTTTCTTGCATGAAACCGAGTGCAGCTTTAAATCAGAAATTGAAATCAGGGGCAGTAACTTATTGATTCGACTATGATGCGCAAACGTAGCTCGTTGCTAACTTTGTATTTATGAGGATTCGTTGTGTTGGTATTATAATATTTGGTATTTTGTTCTTGCGATCATCAACAGTCATGAACGTGTACAACAGATACGCTAGGTTAGTACATAGCATTTTAAATTTAAAGACTAAAGGGCTAAATACTACTCCTGTCCAAATCTTATAGCAAATATACTATCAGCCTTTCAAATATACTATAAGTCTACTATCGCACACCCATAGAAACTTTCGCTCCCATTTTCACACTTTTAAGGAATGATTTGCGGGATAAAAGCTAATTTATTTTTTCTTTGCACCTTTTATTAGTCTCTGTTAAGCCCAAAGGTTAGCTGGTAGATAATGATATTTGGCATTAAACTCGCCATTTGCACATTTTTGTATTTTGTGCAAGAAAGTTTAAATAAATATATCTCCTGGTCTCAAAATATCTCCATATCAAATGTCATCTTAAGACAGACAGATATACCTACAGCCAGTCAGACATACAGGGTTACTTTCACATTTATTATATTATAGTAAAGACCCCGTACCCCATGGAGGATTCCTGGACCCTAAGCAGTAAAAAATGACAAAAAGTAAGCTGAACTCGGTTCACTTTTTTTTTGAGTGAAACTTTTATTACATCGCCTCAATTGTTTTCGTCCATCGTTGTCGCATTACAAACAACGAGTGACAAGCTCTCGGCAGAGCACCCAAGGTCAATATGGCGGCGAGTTTCACTTGCATCGTGGAGCACAATCACAGAGTGCACAATCGTTTTCAGATCAGATCAGCTCTAAGTGAACATAATATTGCATTGTCATGCGATATACATTATGCTTGCAAAATGTCAGCTCAATTGGATAACGAAAAGTGACTGAAAAATGGATTGCAAATTTTGACGGACAACTTACATATTTTACATACATACGAACAGTGCAAGTTAACACATTCAGTGCCGAAAAACGCTACGCGCTACGCTCGTGGCCGATCCCGTGGTTTTCCTCGTATGTAGCGGAAAGCGACTACGGCGTAGGCACCCGATAGTCGTGTTCCCGGCACTGAATGTGTTAACGCTTAATAAATGTAACGCTGAATGTGTTAATGAAGCTTGTAAAAACGAGCCGAACTCCGCTTTATTCAAACTAATTTTTTATTCCTTAGGTAGTAATCTAAGGTCATCTCCACCAGATTAGTACTCCGTGGAGGCAAATAGAGCTAAGTTCGCCAGGGACCGTCTACCGGAGTGGCTCGATCTCTCATTTGATTTACGACATCGCCTCGTCTGCCTTTTGCTGGCTTAACCCAATATACTCATTACCGATCCGAATATATATACGCTTGTTATATGCGTTATGAATGATAGTTATACTATTATGTTGTGTATTTTTGCTGATTGCATTGTGGGGTAGGAATCATAACTGGTACCTATACATAGTATGGGTATAGCTATAGCTAGATTAATAAATATTTGTAATACTTAGCATAAGATTATCTTTGCATGCTCACCGTTTTGTATAAGTTTAACAATTAAGAGATAAGCACCTTAAGGTGGTTCGATTGCCATACAAAGCGTTATTTGACATTCGCAGGCTAACGGCGTGATATTTTAAGAAACTTATGTAACAAACTTTCATCAATTGGCTTCCCATTTGCGCCAAATTCCCCCTTTCCTAGAATAAACTTGTATAAACTAGATTAATTTGAGAAAAATAGTTTTCCCAAAATATCACGTGACAAACCAATTTCTCAAATTAATCTAGTTTATGTTAGTTTATTCTAGGAAAGGGGGAATTTGGCGCAAATGGGAAGCCAATTTATGAAAGTTTGTTACATAAGTTTCTTAAAATATCACGCCGTTAGCCTACGAATGTCAAATAACGTTTTGTATGGCAATCGAACCCCCTTAAGCTGTTGCAAATTAATACATTTTAGTTTTAGTTATTTAATATTGTAGTGCCCTACAGGGTTTCATAGCTGAACATATATAATGTACCATCTTGTATTTACCTATGAAAGCAATAAAGATACTGAGTACTGATTACTGATTACATATAATGTATTTTCAAATTCAAATTTATTTGTCAAACACAGATATACAAGATATATGGTAGAGGGTATCAAAAAAACATGTCTCACTCTGTTTTGCCACAAGGCATACAACATTCAGTTAAAATTAAAATTGCGACTTCAGTACGATCAAAATATAATAAAACATTATAATTAAATGTCAAATATCTAAAAACTAAATAATATTAATTGTAATAAATCGTATACCTATATCAAAAACTAAATAATATCGTGATTAATTGGTCAAAAGTATAAACATTATTAATAATAGAGCATTCCTATATTGTAAGTATTATCAATATTATCATGCATGTCAAGTAAATACTCTATTATAGAATAATACGGTTTTTTCGTCAAATAACTGTGTAGCTCTATTTTGAATTTACTTACATCCTCTTTCTGTATCTGTATTTTACTATTGTTATAAAGTTGTTACGTGTAGGAGGCTCAGTTTACTAAATTTTATAAATGCAAACATATTTCTGTTCGTTTAATGAGTTAAACATACTTTTTAACGGTGGTGTTGGGTTTCTTTGTATTGCCCGTCTGTTCGCAGGTCATTAGCAGCTCTGGTTTTACTTGAGATTGGCAAATTTGTACCGACTCAGTTGGCCAAAACGCCAATAGGTAATAAAAGACGAAAAATAAATCACAGTGCTTTGCAGTTCCAGGCGCCCATTGGCAAAGATAACCACTTAACATCAGGCAGGTCGTAAGCATGTTTCCCGCCATATTGGTATCAAAAAGTACTAAAAACCGGCCAAGCGCGAGTTGGACTCGCACACGAAGGGTTCCGTACCATTATCTATAAAAACGGCAAAAAATCACGTTTGTTGTATCAGAGCCCCCCTTAAAAAAATTCTTTATTTTGTTTTTAGTATTTGTTGTTATAGCGGCAACATAAATACATATTTAATCTGTGAACATTTCAACTCTCTAGCTATCACGGTTCTTGAGATACAGCCTGGTGACTAATTATCTATAAAAACGGCAAAAAAACACGTCTTTGTATGGGAGCCCCCCTTAAAAAAAAATATTCTGTTTTTAGTATTAGTTGTTATAGCGGCAGCAAAAATACATAATCTGTGAAAATTTCAACTCTCTAGCTATCACGGTTCTTGAGATATAGCCTGGTGACAGACAGACGGACGGACGGACAGCGAAGTCTTAGTAATAGGGTCCCGTTTTACTCTTTGAGTACGGAACCCTAAAAAATATATTTTGCTATCGAATCACCCCGACTCACAACCTCGACAAAAGAAAATTAATGAAAGCTGAAAGTTCTGCCTAAAATAAAGTAGGTATAATGCAATATTCTTGAAGTGCATTTGTTAGGCCAGAGCAGCTAAGTAACGGTTTTACTCGCCAAGTTATTATATTCCATAACTTACTTCGGGTCTCTAACTGGAGAACGCCGCTCATAGAAATAATATTTTATTATTGTTTTACTAATGCTTTAGTAGTGGTGATGTGATATCTGGCACTGAAACGTGGTCGCTTACTATGGGCCTCATAAGAAGGCTCAAAGTCACCCAAAGGGGACCCATTGGGAGTTTCTCTGCGTGATCGCATCAGAAATGAGGCTATCCGCAGCAGAACTAAGGTTACTGATATAGCCCTCCGAATCGCTAAAATTAAGTGGCAGTGGGTGGGGCGCATTGCACGATGGCCGTTAGGGGCGGAAAGGTTCTCGAATGGTGACCACGTACCGGAAGGCGCGGCGTGAGTAGGCCCTCCACAAGGTGGACTGATGACCTGGTAAAGGTCGCGGGAGTCCGCTAGATGCGGTTGGCTCAAAACCGGTCACTTTGGCACTCCTTAGGGTAGGACTATGTCCAGCAGTGGACGTCTTTCGGCTGATATGATGATGATGATGAATACTTTAGTCCCCAACCCGCACTGGGCCAGTGCGGGGACTAATACCCGTTCCCTGTTATCCATGCGAGGAGGCCTGTGGCCAGCAGTGGAATGTATATTGGGTCATATATTAATATTATTAGTTTACTAATACTCGTAAACTATTGCTTTAGAGGTGACTTATACAAAGTTTTTTTATTGGATTGTTGTGTGCTTAACTGCTAATTTAAATGGGCATTCGTTTTAAATCTCTGAAAATGTAGTTCTATCGAAAGTTCGACGCTCTCTCTGCCCTAAATTAAACTATTTTAACTATTTCCTATTTAAGAGTCTATTGTCTTATAAGTCATCCATAGAGCTAAAACCTCTTTCGATTCTCATTAAACTCATTGTCATCCTGCAGATTGTGTTTATTATATGTAGTATGTGTTGTAGTATAAAACTTTTTTTTTGTATGGCAACCTACAAAGAGTCCTGCCGAATTCGGTCGCAACGGTCGCGCACGGGTATATTAACCAGCATAAATGTACTTGACTGAAACAGCCTTAATTCTTTCTGAGAGGCTATTTCAGTAACTTGAATTCGGGTAGTAATATTGTAATAACCGAGTGTTGGTTACCAATTCTATTAAACTAGAGACATGCTTTGACGTGGTTGTCATGAGCTTTGTTTACGAACGACGTTAAAGATAATATGTTTACACTTATTAGGTATTCCTGTGTACGAGTAATAAGGTGCAAAAAATAAACATTAATCTCGGACGTCGACTGTAGAACTTGAGCTTTTCAATGTATTTTAGATTGCTTGCGGTCAGAGGCTAAATCTGAGACTAAAAGCCGGCCGCACCCGGTCGGAATCAGTCACTGAATTCAGTATCTGGACCACCCAAGAGCAAAAAAAAGGTTTGGCAGAAATTATGCAAAAAGTGTACCGTTTTATTTGCTCTTAGGTGATTCAGATTATGATTCAGTGACTGGATTCCGTTCAGTGTGAGGCCGGCCTAACATTCCAATTTGGATTCAGTGAGATTCGCAAGCTTGTTGGCTTTCACATTAGCCTGGCGTGCACAGTCAGCACGCGAAATAAATACAATTAGCCATATTACGAGGAAATTTTTCCAACTCAGATAACTCGAGTTGATTTGGCCGCTTACTCGAATCGAAACTCGAGTTGACTCGACTCGCATCAACCGAACGGGATCCGCCTCGCGGCAGCTGCCGAATCTGCGAGTCGGCGAGTCGAAGCAAGTTCAGCGTATTAGTATTCTTGATTCGACGAGTTGGCGACTCGCATCCACTCGCATTCGCTTTCGACACATCTGGGGGCCGATTTTTGACTTTCGAGCGATCGAAAATTAAATAAAAGTATATACGATTTTAGTGTCAAAATTGCAGGCACTAACTTTCTACCGTTAAAATTGAATACGAGTGGTCAATACCACTCGCTTTTCAATTTTCAATCGCTATTTCAAAAGAGCATTTCGTAATTTTTGTCAGTTTTCGAGCGAAAGATTCGAGCGCTCGAAAGTCAAAAATCGGTCCCCTGATCCGTACTCATTCAAGAGTTAGATATGCGAGTCAAATCGGCAGTGGAGAGTTGATTCGAGTTGCGAAAGGACTTGATTCGAATCAACTCGTTTAGACTGTGCTCGACTCGCCCATCGCTACATGCATTGAAATTTGGTTGGTAAACGTAAGTTCAACAGTTCTTTTACTTTCTGAGCTGTTTGATTGTGTAATTCATTGCCTATTGAAATTAAACGTGCTAAATCTCTTTCCATATTTAAAACAAGACCTAAAGGACGACTATTTTTCTCTTTCGTAATTATTCATTCCTACTTTGTGTGCCGTTTGTTTTTCGACTGTAATTGATAGGTACTGTTTCTTTCATACTCAGTTACCTATTGTATATGTATGTGTAATGTGTATGTAAGTTTACATATATATCATCATCATCATCATCATATCAGCCAAAAGACGGCCACTGCTGTACATAGGCATCCCCGAAAGAATGCCACAATTATTAGTTCTGCACCACCCGCGCCCAGCAGACTCCCATATATATGTACGGGCATATATATGTACTTGTGTTAATGTATACTTAAGTCTTTTTTATAAGTACCTAGTTAAGGTGGTTCGATTGCCATACAAAGCGTTATTTGACATTCGCAGGCTAACGGCGTGATATTTTAAGAAACTTATGTAGTAAACTTTCATCAATTGGCTTCCCGTTTGCGCCAAATTCCCCCTTTCCTAGAATAAATTTGTATAAACTAGATTAATTTGAGAAAAATAGTTTTCCCAAAATATCACGTGACAAACCAATTTCTCAAATTAATCTAGTTTATACAAGTTTATTCTAGGAAAGGGGGAATATGGCGCAAATGGGAAACCAATTGATGAAAGTTTACTACATAAGTTTCTTAAAATATCACGCCGTTAGCCTACGAATGTCAAATAACGTTTTGTATGGCAATCGAACCACCTTAAGTTGTTTATATAGTATAATTTTTTTTTCTGTTTCACCAACTCAAATGGTAATTAATGATCTAGGGGATATATGTAAATATAGTGTAGGATAGGTTAAGTTAGTAATTTTAGTCATTTTAGTGCCTGGTTTTAATTTAACTTAAATGTTTTTGAGACATCGAAATATGAATAAATAAATGAACCTGTGAAGCCTTTAATACTCAAATCATATAATTATTTTGCATCGTCTCCACTACTCAAAGGTTATCTGCTCGCTTTTTAGCTATAAGACCGCCTGTTGTCTACCATAGTTTATATTTAATTAACTTCTGTTTTTTTTTCTATTACGTACCTACTGTGTACAAAAAATATTTCGTGAGCAATAAATATATGTACTGTTTTGTATCGACCTATTTGCCATAACAAGAGCAAATTACATTGTTATCGCCGAATTATTGTCTCGTGGGTCGCGATTTCTATTAAACGACCCTATGCTACTACAATTATAAAATATACTTTATCGTTAATTAGTTCATCAATCAACATAATTAAAGTCGCTGGGGGGATAGCGTGCAGACGGACCTTCGTCATCTTCAAGCTGAAAACTGGCAGAAAGTGGCGCAGGGTCGGGATAAGTCACGTTTAAAAGGGTCAAGACCCTTTTTGGACCACTGAGCCAAAATAGTTAGTTATAATTTATAAGTTGGCGGACAATACCGGGATATTAGTACGGCAATTTCCAGTTTTGCATTCCCTTTAGTACAATAAAAAATGTCGATTAGAGGAAGAGCGTTTATTATTAGATTTTACCCTACCGCCATCGCCATGTCAACAAATCGACTAACAATCGTCGCCATGGCGACATGATGTCACGTGTTGTAGATATGAGCTGGCTTATTAAGAGTGCTCTTCAAAAAAGCGCTCGCTCAGAATTCGGTATTTTGACAGGCGTAGTGCTTTTGTGTGTGTAAATACTACTACCACCCACACAAACGTACCTAACCCCCACATGCACAGCTAGATCGCACCAGCCGCGGGTGCCGTCCCTTTCTAGCTATATGTAAGTGCGATCGGGATCGAACTAACCGCGGAGCTTGCCGATGCGAATAGCTGTATAGCGCACCGTTGGAATTCGCTCCGTGACCGATATTGATACTTGCACTAAAAAGTGGTAAACATTACTTCGCTAACATGATGCTCTAACTTGAACAAAGTAAGTATTTGATTTTTGTGCACATGTTTTCTATTTATATTAAAATACTATGACAAAGTATATTCATTCTTTTTTACTAGCTTTATATTAACTTGCACTGTTCGTATGTATGTAAATATGTAAGTATGTAAGTTGTCCGTCAAAATTTGTAATTCATTTTTCAGTCACTTTCCGTTATCCAATTGAGCTGAAATTTTGCATGCATGTGTATATCGCATGACAATGCAATATTATGATGATTTG
The DNA here is from genome assembly GCA_963854355.1 of Epinotia brunnichana. Taxonomy (NCBI): domain Eukaryota; kingdom Metazoa; phylum Arthropoda; class Insecta; order Lepidoptera; family Tortricidae; genus Epinotia; species Epinotia brunnichana. Next base: position 24,856,227 of record OY977951.1, on the reverse strand, counting down.
GAGCTGATCTAATGCTGGAGCAGGAAGTTGGCCATACGAACTCCGCAATAAAACGACACAACCCTATCGAGTTTGGGCTCGTTATAATCGTCTCAATGAGTTGTTGATGATGGTATGCAGAAAAGTACAGTCGGCAATAAAAGCTTGTACCAAAAATAAACATTTTGACAGCAACTTATTTTTGTATAAAATAAACTAACAAGTTTTAAAGTTGTCAGTAATAAGAATAATAATTTGCTGTCTGGCACTACTACTTTCTAGCCGTGTAGTACTGTCGGGTACTACACGGCTAGAAAAACACCGATTTATGCCTGCTTCCTGGACCTCTCCAAGGCCGTCGACAGAGTGGACTACAATATTCTCTGGGCAAAACTGGAGGAAGCAGATATTCCGGGTGATTGTACAGGTTTGTTGAGGTACTGGTACCAAAACCAATTAAACCAGGTGAGATGGGCCAGGACTTTGTCCACAGATTACAGGTTGGAATGTGGAGTACGGCAGGGGGGCCTGACGTCTCCTAAACTGTTCAACTTTGACTTATGTCAATTAGTACTGCAGTTCTTTTTAGGGTTCCGTAGCCAAATGGCAAAAAACGGAACCCTTATAGATTCGTCATGTCGGTCCGTCTGTCTGTCTGTCTGTCCGTCCGTATGTCACAGCCACTTTTTTCCGAAACTATAAGAGCTATACTGTTGAAACTTGGTAAGTAGATGGGTCATTGTCAGATTTAGGTTCGCGTCTCTTCGGTGGACATTGCCAAAGTTAAGGGCTATAAAGCCTAATTTTTGGTTGATCTCTGAATCCGCATAAACGGCGTTGCCCCTTCTATAATCCTATGTGATAAAAACATATTATATGTGAGCGTAAGCCAGTAACTTTTGACCACCGGAAAGATGATTTTTGTTTTTGTGACTGACAATGACCCAGATGTATTCTGTGAACCGCATTAAGATTTTCACACAAAAATCGAAAAAAAACATTAAGTTTTAGGGGTCCCCATACTCAGAACTGAAACTGAAAAAATTTTTTTTTATCAAACCCATACGTGTGGTATCTATGGATAGGTCTTCAAAAATGATATTGAGGTTTCTAACATAATTTTTTTCTAAACTGAATAGTTTGCGCGAAAGACACCAAAGTGGTAAAATGTGTGTCCTGTAACTTCTAAAATAAGAGAATGATAAAACTAAAAAAATATATATATGATGTACATTACCACAGATGTATGAATATATTATATAGTATTCTATGCTCTGAGTACATTACCATGTAAACTTCCACAGAAAATTGGTTTGAACGAGATCTAATAAGTAGTTTTTTTTAATACGTCATAAATCGTAAACCGCAATTTATTTCACGGAACCCTTCATGTGCGAGCCCGACTCGCCCTTGGCCGCTTTTTTTTAAATGTATAATAATAATTGCTAACATAGTTTTAAGTTTATTTTGTTACTAACAGTATATGCACTATCACATGGTCTGAAATAAAACTATTGAATTGAATTGAATTAAACGAGGATTTGAAAGACGATAAGGATATTGACCGGGAGAGGAGGGCCTTATCAGTCCGCTGCAACATGCTGGCACGCAGATTTGGTAAGTGTAGCAACGAAGTCAAAGTGACATTGTTCAATGCATTTTGTCAGTGTTTCTACACTTGCCAACTGTGGTCTAAATTTATGCGAAAGTCGTACAGCACCATGAGGGTGCAATATAATGATGCATTTCGCACGCTCATGCGGCTGCCGCGCTACTGCAGCGCGTCCAGCATGTTCGCTGAGGCGCGGGTGCCAGATTTCTTCGCCGTAATGAGGGCGAGAGTTGCCGCTTTCTGGGACAGGCTGGGGCGCTCTCAGGACGAGATCCTCAAGGTCATCTACAACGACCTGGAGAGCCCTATTTTCCGATATTGGCTATCTGTGCATGATGAAATATTTAAGAACTTCACTTAGGCGTCAGATAGCTAACAATTGTGCGTGGAATTATAAATCGGGTATCTAAGAAATTTCTCTAACCTTGGTCAACCAATATGGAAAACGCAAATCCGTTGAAGAGAGCAATGGTGGAAGAAAATAAATGGCTCTTTAACGGTTTAGAAAACGGCCAAAGGGGCACAATCAATTCAATCAAATTAAAATGCCTGACTGGTAGAGAATGCCTCATGGAATTAAGTCCGCCATTTTTACTTTCCGTTGTATAGTGCAATAAAGTTTAATTAAATAAATAAATCAAGAGTTTACAGAGCAGCATTTGATCTTAATTAAATAGCTTTGCCGTACAATCATCATTGCAGCGGTTGGTATCTAAGAAATTCTTAGACTTAACTTAGGGCCTGGAGGCAACATACCAACGGAACTAGTAATGTGCAAAGAACGAAAGTTTCTTCCTACATTACCCAGTTTTGAACGAAGACTATTTTTTCTTTGTACATTACTAGTAATGTAACTCAGTAATGTACGAAGAACAAGGGGATCATTTTTTTGATGTTTTAGTTTAACATTTTAATTTTAATTAAGTATCTTGTCAAACTTGTATTTGTATTTTGGGTTATGTTTCGCCTGTGAATAAATGATTTATTATTTATTATGTATGTCTTTCCCGCTCACGGGACAATGATGTCCCGGACCTTTGGGAGGCGTGCGTGGGGCTAGGTACCTACAAAGTACCAACTGAGCCAACACGTAGAGGCCCTTTTGATAATTTAATGAAATGCAAGGAGTACACCGAGCGGATGCTGTCCCTGCCCGTGTCATGGGACGCACACAGAGACAGCACCCGCTATGGTGTATAGGGACTATTGCTGGTTGATGGAATCTAAAGAAAACGGGTTATTGGGTGAAAATGATGGACTAGTGGCTGGGCTATTGGGTGAAACATCGGACGCCTGCCTAATAAACTGTCTCATTTTTTATCTCTGGCAGACGGTGACTCGCCAACTGCTAAATGGGCCCCTATTATTAGCGACATTAAAAAATTGCCTAAGGGCAACACCAGTCAGAGAGGCTGGGGGGGTAGAGAGGTGGCACTGGACTTTAAACATATAGCCAACTCGCCACTTAGGTGTCCACATCTACCCTCGAGCAACAGCTCTTGCGACTTTACTCTGGACAGCCAGTTAAGGCAAGCCAGAGGTGGGGGGCCTGTCCAACCAACCACCCCCAGGGGCACTCAGGTACGTAGGGTCGCTACTCCCTAACAGCCCGCCACAAGCTGCCTTACGTTGACTGATTATTATTATTATTATGTCAATCACTCGTTCAAATTGAAAATGCCTCGTAAATCTACTATTGGTAAATGGTTAGAAACGTACCCGGAACTGGTTTATAAAGAACAAGATTCCGTGATACACTGTTCTGTTTGTTATGTTAATTTGAAACAGTTCAAAAAACATAATATCAAAAAACATGTATCAAGTGATTCACATCGTAAGAAAAAAACCGGCCAAGTGCGAGTTGGACTCGCGCACGAAGGGTTCCGAACCATTATCTATAAAAACGGCAAAAAAATCACGTTTGTTGTATGGGAGCTCCCCTTAAAAAAAAATATTTTGTTTTCAGTATTTGTTGTTATAGCGGCAACAGAAATACATAATCTGTGAAAATTTCAACTCTCTAGCTGTCACGGTTCTTGAGATACAGCCTGGTGACAGACAGACGTACGGTCGGACGGACAGCGAAGTCTTAGTAATAGGGTGCCGTTTTACTCTTTTAGTACGGAAACCTAAAAACGTGAACCTGGTAACAAAGAAGAATTTTACTGAACTGAACTGATTAAATGTAAAATTGTTAACTATTAATTTTTCATTGATTTCATTGCAAATCTCTATTTAACATTTTCAGAAAGTCAAAAGTTATCTAAAAGAGATCGGTCTTTAGCGATAAGACCGCCTGTTGTTTACCTCTACTTTTAATCTTCTTTGATATGTTGTGTTGTGCTCTATAATGTATCGACAAAATATTTGTATCAGAAGTCGATAAACGAGAAGTCCCCATGACAGCTCAAAAATGTTACGAGAATTCCGATGACTGGACTAACTAGTAAATAAATTAAATCTATCAAGTATCACGATCACTCGTACAATAATAATTGACTATAGAACGCGTAGTTTAGACAAAAGGATCCAACCCACAAGACATCACCATTGAAATGTATGACTTTTGTTTTAGGTAGAAGGTTCAATTTTAAATGTTACGTATCCGGTGGGTTTGAGCCTTTTCGCTACACTACGTCATATATGGCAGCTATGCAATTCATAACTTGTCTCGATTAGCCTCACGAATGTATCCCCAGTATAGTTTGACCCCGAGGTTGGTAACAACTATGCCTAGTCGGAGATCAAAATAATATTATTTTATCTGAAGAGTGGCCGGTTAGCTTCGTGAATAGCCACAAATAAACACACTACACGTCTGTCTCGGAGGGCTATTCAGCCGGTACTGAGATATATTCCCGCGTGACGGTAAATTTATACTAGTTTTGAATAATTATTTATAAATATAAATTTTGACAAAAGTTATATTTTTTGGACTGGATCTTGTTGGTACAAGCATGAACTTTAATGTTGTGTAAGATTCAATACAAAAATAATTCAACAATAATGAGAAAATCCTTGAGTTTTCAGTACGATTTTGTTGACAAATATGGTGTAATTGAGAACAGTTTACATATATATACGTGCAGAATAAGGAAAATTCGAGGCGGCTAGGCGCAATGGCAACATATTACGCTAGTGAAAATAGAAAAAAACAAGTAGGTTCTCATATAACATCATGGAGTATTAGGGGCTCAAACTTATGACTCTGCGCTCTCTTCAGAAAACTACTGTCGGTAATCGGGTATTTTCGGTTAAAGTATTCAGTTCTTCGTAAATTGGAGGCGGCTAGGACCAATATGAAGAGTTTACCTATGCAAATAAGTAATCAGGATCTAGAAAAAGCTCTCCGTTTCTTAGAATTACAACGTCAAAAATCCGTCATTCTCGCTTATTCCTGACCAAAAAACGAGCGCCCTCTTAAAAACATATTTGTAAGTATTCAATTTGCAGGGTGTGGCCTGTATCGGGAGCAAAAAATTAAACCGTAGATTAGTAAGCTTGTGAAAAATTATTTCCCCGAGGTTTTATTTGAAAAAAAAAAAAAAAAAAAAAATCTTCAAAATGGGTTTATTTGTACTGTTTTACTCTTCTGGAGTGCTATCAGTAATTTTTTATTTAAAAGAAACTAAAAAAAAAACTAAAAATTAAAAAATCACAAAAATATCTATTAAAAACAAAAATGCAAAAACTATTCTGACTCATTACGTGATGTTACCTCTAAATCTGCATTGACTGCTGTGCTATTATGTTGTGGTGCCAAGATACATTACTTGGAGGTCATAACTTTAGATCAAAATTTATCCGAATCCAAAAAAAAATTAAATGATTGGGACTGCAAATGCACTAAGGAAGCGTCCTTTTAAATATTTGCTCCTATTACAGGCTAGACCCTGTATACACTAACTGAGCAATTGGAAGCAAATGAAGAATTTATAAAATATAGCTAACTGAAACAGCATTACCCTTACAATACCTTTTTCTACTCGTCGACTTTAATCTTTGAATTAAGATTTCGTACACGAAACTAAGATCACATACTTTTTAATCCTGGAGCTCCACGAGCTCGTCACGGAACTCGTATGGTTTCATAAGATAACCGCCAGCAGTCATCTTATGAATCCAGGAGCTGTATAAGATAACTGTGAAGACATCAACGCGCAAAATTACTAAGCTGCTGCGCTTCATTTCAGCAGGGCGATTTTCAATAGATAGCAAGTTTGTTTAAGGCCTCCACCCACCGGTCGCGTGCGCGGGCCCGCCGCGGGCCCGAGTTGTAAAACATTGAAACTACACTTCAAGCACACACCAAACGCGGTCCCGCCGCGAGCTCGCGTTCGATGTGTGTTTGAAGTTTATTTTTAATGATTTACAACTTGCGCGGGCCCGCGCACGCGACCGGTGTGTGGAGGCCTTTAATAAATTATTATTTCCGTTGACTCGAAAAAAAAGTATTGTATACAATAGTTATATAATTAGCTTTTTAAGTCTCGTACCTTAAGGTGGTTCGATTGCCATACAAAACGTTATTTGACATTCGTAGGCTAACGGCGTGATATTTTAAGAAACTTATGTAGTAAACTTTCATCAATGGGCTTCCCATTTGCGCCTAATTCCCCCTTTCCTAGAATAAACTTGTATAAACTAGATTAATTTGAGAAATTAGTTTGTCACGTGATATTTTGGGAAAACTATTCTTCTCAAATTAATCTAGTTTATACAAGTTTATTCTAGGAAAGGCGGAATTTGGCGCAAATGGGAAGCCAATTGATGAAAGTTTAAATTCAAATTTCAAATTCAAATTCAAATATTTATTCGTGACACACAATTTACACATACAAAAGAAATAATATAATACATATTTTGTCACGAAATTATAAAAAACACATAAGTAATTACTACATAAGTTTCTTAAAATATCACGCCGTTAGCCTGCGAATGTCAAATAACGCTTTGTATGGCAATCGAACCACCTTAATTAGGCCACTCAGCAAGCTTCGTGGCCTAAACGTGGTACTCGACTTAAAAAGCATCCATTATATAACGATTGCATAAACTACTATTGTATACCTGTGTTTCACAAATAAATGATTTAAATTGAATTGAATTGAACATTTTATAACGGTATTTTTCTCCAAAGCCGAACTCCACTCACGACTACAAGTCATCAATTTAGCCAACAACAGATTTAAATATTTAAGCTGACAGCAAATCACTCTTTCAAAGTAACAACAAGATTGATGTCAAGTTGAAAACATCAAAAAATGTTTCGCGCCAGATTAATATCTACTTTTTAATGTGACGATACAACTTTGGAGTTTCAGATAATCTTTCACAAGAAGTTTGGGCCTAATTCATCTCTTTTATGTTTCTCCGGGAAAAGAGGTAGAGGAAAATTGCTTCTCGTTGGCTTATTTTTCGCATAAATATTACTCGCGATCGCTTTATTTTGTTTTTTAAACTCAAACCAGGGTATACAAATAATAGATTATTTAAAATTTTGATAAAATATCCATTTTGGCAAACAACCGTCAAGAAACAATGCGGATCTAGAGACACAATAACAAAAGAAGGTATTCAATACCTTTGAACCTAACGTATATTTCCAACACCGCTCCGAAATAAATGCATTTATAAATAAATTCATAGTACGTAGGCATTTTCTTGATACCTAGTTTATAATATGAAATACACATTTTGAATGCATTGTCGCTCTATAAGTCGCATTTTGTGGTTAAAGAACTTTATTTATCTCTAAAGAAATTTACATTTCACTTAAAACAGAGAAAAATATACATAAAGTTAACTGTGAGTAATACAATTATACATTAGTTTAAAAAGTAAACTGTGAGTAATACAATTATACATTAGTTTAAAAAGTAAACTGTGAGTAATACAATTATACATTAGTTTAAAAAGTAATACAAATGTTTAGTTTAAGTGGGTACATATTAAGAAAAGATCATAGTAGTAAGTTATTCTAGTTTGTACAATGCATAATGAGCTCTAATACAATATGCTTGTAGTGTATTTCACTGATGACGAGTCACATAATCCAGTTTCTATGCCAGTGTTTCCAGGGCCAGAGCCGGAGTTAGGAGTTAGATATTTTTAGTTACATACTCCTTTAACTTATGTTTGAAAATATTAAAACTTTTACATTCTTTGATATGTTTTGGTAAACTGTTATAAAACTGTGCCCCTTCATAAGTTATACTTTTTTTGCCATATTGTGTTCGCACTGGTCTCAGAGACAAGTTGTTAGCACTCCGTAAATGGCGTATTCCCAGTTCAGCATTAGTTTGAAAAGTCAATTGTGAGTGAATTTTTTTTTCAATTATTTTCCTGATTAGAATGCAAGTATTATTAAAATAAAGTTGACGGAGATTTAAAAATTTTGTTTCTGAATATATTTTTTTACTGGATGTGAGAAAATCATATCGAAAGAGTGTTTTTATTGTTTTGTTTTGGGCGACTTGCAATTCTTTAAGCGTAGTTTTATTTGCACTACCCCATACTTCTATGAGGTAGTTCAAGTGGGACTTTACAAGCGAATTATATATGGTGTATCTAACATGTCGGGGAAAACAGTACGTAGAATTGTAAAGGCAGCCTCGTAATGATGAAATAAATTTTAGTTTTAGTTAGGGTCGAAGAGTATTAACAATAGCTAGTTTATTTATTTAAATACTAGTTTCCACCCGCGACTTCGTCTGCGTAAACCCGGGATAAAAACCATTTTTTATTTTAATCCAGGCTATAAACTATCTTCGTGCAAAAATTCATCCAAATCAGTTCAGCCGTTTAAGCGCAATTGAGTAACAAACATCCAGACATCCAGACTTCCAAACATCCAAACTTTCACATTTATAATAGTATACTAGTTTCCACCCGCGACTTCGTCTGCGTAAACCCGGGATAAAAGTTATCCTATTTATATTATAATCCAGGCTGTAAACTATCTTCTTGCAAAATGTCATCCAAATCGGTTCACCCGTTTAAGCGTGATTGAGTAACAAACATCCAGACATCCAAACTTTCACATTTATATACAGGGTGGGCCCTGTAACTGGAGCAAAAAATTAAACGGTAGATTATTAAGCTTGTGAACAATTATTTCGAAGTGGTTTTATGCGAAAAAAAAATATTTTTTTTGAAAAAAAAAATTCTTTAAAATAAGTTTACTTGTATTTTTTTACTCTTCTGGAGTGCTATGAGTAACTTTTTATTTTAAAAACACAAAAAAAAAGAAAAAAAAAATAAAAATATCACAAAACTATCTGTTGAACACAAATATGCAAAAACTATTATGACTCATTACATGATGTTACCTCAAAATCTGCATTGACTGCCGTGATATCTCGTGGTCCCAAGATACATTACTTGGAGGTCATAACTTTAGATCAAAATTTCTCCGTAACCAAAAATTTTGAAAGTTACAAGGGGTTACTGCAAATGCTCTAAGGAAGCCTCCTTTTGAATATTTGCTCGTGTTACAGGGCCCACCCTGTATATACACCGTGTTTTTTTTGATTACCGTTAACTTTAAGGGAAGAATCCTCAGGTTAAATGGAACTAATTGCTCTAAGAAACTAGTGTCTTAACTCTTACTATTTTTCAGATATTCAATAAATCAATTTAATGACCGAATCAGTGTGAAGGGTCCTTTATTTTATTTACGTTTTAATTTTCGTGAAACGAAAAAGGGAATTATTGGGATTTGAACCTGGGACCCCTCACTCCATAAGCAAACTATTTACCACTGAGCCATGTGTTGACAAGTGCTGTCGTAGGTGAAAATTAACGTTGTGTTAATTGAGATTAAGTGTTAGAGCCCTCCCACACTGTAATATTGATTTAGTTTGTATGAAAAATGAAAAAAAAAATTTTTTTTCGAATTTAACAAAAAGCAACATACCAGGTAGCTTCTGTTAATGAACCGAACATCGTGTCGAAATTAACGGAAATCAAAAAATACACGGTGTATCTATACATATAATTTATATCGACGGTGGAACGGCAAAACCACTGAAGCGACATTTTGGTCAAAATAGATTTATATATATCGTTGAAATCAGCGTTTTTTTCTGCGTCGATTGAGCCGGGTTTCATGGCGATCTGATGACTTTCATGTCGCTTAAGGTAATACAAAAATAAGCGCCAAATTTATAAAATGTTATTTTATGCGACACACTTTTTGAGTAAGTAAAATCTAACCTGTGTCACTTAACCGTACACTCAATCATAACCATGGTCGCATACAGTATTTTTAAAAATCGTTCATTTTCTATGTCATGTCACTTAAAGTGTTTCTTCCAGGTACATATTTCATAAGATAAGGTACTTAAGTGTTTCTTCGGACATGTTGAAAATAACTGTTGTCGCATGATGGTGTCGCTTCAATGGTTCTTCCGGGATTTTTTTGGGGGCTTTTTCACTTAAGCGACATTTATTTTCGAACCCGCCTTGTTTAGGAGAATAACATTATTTTTATTAAATAGCTATTATAATTTGAAATAACACGTGCATATAACTCAACGCTCTAAGTTAACAAGAAATAAAGTTACGATTTTTTTTATCAAAAAAAAATACTTTAAAATGCTCTCCTGTAAAATTCAAAAAATGTCGCTTCAGTGGTTTTGCCTTTCCACCGTCGATATAATATAGGATAGGATAGGATAAGGAGATAAGAAAAGTAAAACTTAATTGTAGGAAGAAAAGTCAAATAGTTGCATAACGTACTGACATCATCACAATACAATCGTATCGCGTCCCGCCAACTAAAATAAACGTAATGCTACAAAATATCGTAAGAAATCGCCGAATTGGTTCATTTTAGATAGCCATTATATTTATTGCCCGGAAACTTGCCCGAGGGAGCTTGGGGAGATTAAGAAATTTAGTTACAGTTCCTTGGTTTGGAATTGCTTGGGTTTAGTGGGTTTTTAAGTGAATGTTGCCTTTGAAGTTATTGACGGTCGTGGGAGTTTAGCTTGGAAACTACATTTGATGGCTACTAGCTGCAGTTTATGTTATACTATTATCGAGCGTTCACTTCGCGCGGGACCATAAAATGTATTGTAATCTGTACCTACTCTCTGTCGCAACAATGGGGAACTTGCATGGGACTTCGATTTCGAATAAATTGCACTCAATCGATGCGGATATACGTAGATATATCAAACAAAAGAAAAACAAATCAATATTAGTTTTATCTCACATTAGAATGACGAAAAAAATATATAATTTTTTCGATAAAATAACATAAAAGTTACACAGAATATTGAATTAGAAATTATATTTTGTACGACAAGTATAGACTTAAACGCAAATTTTGTGTAGATAGTTGCAAATTAATGATTTACACCATAGTAAACGCGCCGAGAATATACGATATGACGTCATAGCATAAGCCCGTTTAATATAGAGCGTTTTCGGGGGGTGCCGGCGCATGCATATTTCAAATGCATATAACATCAGAAAAATAAATCATAAGTAAGTTTTAATGCTACAGTTAGTTTAATGCTGGAATATAATTTAGATTTTCGTAATAAAATAAAAACATGCAAGTTCCCTATGCGTGTTTTGTTTACATTTAGCTTCATTGAACGAGCGAGCGAAGCGAACGAAGTTCTTCGTTTCAGCTGGGGCAAAAATGATTTCGTATGCTTGGCGTCTTCTCTCAACCGATTCTCGAGCAAATTTTGTGAGCTGTTTCAATAATTATACGATTGTTTCTGGGGATTCAGTTTTTCAACAAAAAAAAATAAAAGACTGCCTCGCGTGTTCTTCGGCTCACAGAGCCACTCTATTATTATTGATAATGATTACTACATATATTGATGATTCTTATAAGTAATAATTTAATTTTAATTTATTTATTTCAGACTCAGGGTCCATATAAATGTTAGTGCTTAGGTAATTACAATACACATACTTACAAACTAGAGGTTAGTACAAAATATACATTAAAAACAAACAAGAAAAGGAATATAGCCATGTCAACATAAAAAATAATACATAATAATAATATTTCTGCGAATGCCAATTTGTTTATAGCTAAAAAAAATAAACATTCTTGAACAATTACTTTTATCATTTATTATTTAATGTCAAATATTTTAGGCCTATCACCCATGTGAATGGAGTTCCAGTGCCTCACCACAGGGCAGTCGAACCTGTCCAGCACAACACTCAGAAGGCTGTTGGTACTGGCTGGCACTCTGCTCATCACAGAGGCAACACGTTTCCTCAATATTGTTTTAAAGCCATCCGTGTTAGCCTCTGCAAACATACCAGAAGCGCTGCACCAGCGAAGCAGTCCCAACAGCATCCTAAAAGCATTATTGTTCTGGACACGCAGACTATTCAATGTTTTTTGAGCATATGTGGTCCATAGGCTACAGGTGTCTAAGCTCTGACAGTAAGCTTTGAAAAGCGTAATTTTAACGTCACGTGAGCACCGAGCAAACCTACGGACCAACATATTAGCTCTCACCGCCAGAGCCCGTCGCTCGCGCTCCATGTCCAAGTCATCGGAGAGGTCCTCGGTAACCCAGTGACCAAGGTACTTGAATCCAGTGACTCTTTTCAAGGGGACACCTAGTAGCCTAACAGGTGGGACAGCTTTAGGTTTTTTGCTTCCTGCCTTGAAAACAAAAAAATCACTTTTTGTGGCATTGTACCTCAGCCCATGAGCCACCGCTTACCCCTAGCATATGCTCAATAAGGTCTCGAGAGCCCTTACGGATGGGCACAATAGCACCATGTCGTCGGCATAACTAATATAATTAACAAATTTCCCATCTATGGAACAGCCGACGCCGGTACTACTGAGCCCCTCCAGTAGCCCATTGATGTATAGGTTAAAAAGACGAGGTGAAGTTATCCCCCCCTGCCTCACCCCGCATTCCAACCCATACTCCATTGAATTAGATCCAGCCCACCTAACTGCGTTGGTTTGGTTATTGTACCAATATTGAAATAAATTAATGACTTCTTTAGGTATGCTGGTTTCGTTGCGCATCTTTGACCAAAGCATATCGTATAATACCAGATCGAATGCCTTCGACAGGTCCAAAAAACATGCGTACACAGGAGTTTTTCTCGTGGTATAGTACTGAACGGTTTGCTTAAGTCGCAGTATTGCTGTTTCAGTGGAGAGCCCCGGTCTAAAACCAAACTGAGCATCATTCAGCTTAATGTGCTTACTTATACAACGATCAAGCAATCCATCCAGTACCTTTGAGATGACTGTAGCTAAAGAGATTGGTCTATAATTGTTCCTGTCGGAGGCATCCGCGGTCTTATTTTTTCATAATAGGAACTACAACGGTCATCAAGAGCTCTCGAGGGAGATATCCATGCCCCATACACAGATTAAACAGCAACGCGAGTACCCTAGGCAAGTTAACTCCAGCATACTGGAGGTGCTCAACAACTTACCAAATTTCATGTTTTTAATCAGCGTATGAATTTGTTTTGCTGAAAATCGCGTAATGTCACCATTCACATGCGCCCCTTCAACGAGCACCCTCTTAGAAGGTCCCAGCGGCGAGTCAACCCTAAAATGTCTACTAAACAGCTCAGCAATATGTTCCGGGTTACATAAGCCGTCCGCATTCGAGGCGACGCGCTACGGGCCCTCCAGTTTTTTTGTGTGTTTCCAGAAGCGCTTAAAGTCTTTCGCCCTGTGACTGGTTGCTAAAACATCCATTTTTATTTGATCCTCGTTATCCTGGCACCATTTTAACTTGGACTTGAAGCGTTTTCTGGAATCACACATTCTGGTGTAGGCTTTCCCGATCGACGAATAAAATATAATTATTACTACACTAAATAGTAAGTGTGTTTGTGTTGAGGAAAATAATTTGAGATGTTACATACATTTTTTGTGAAGAAATTCAAAGATGTTCGAGCCCGAGAAGTACCCACCCTGCACTGACCAGCGTGCGAATTACTGCATCCACATCAACGTTTCAGGTTAGGGCGAGTAAAATGTTATCTTTTAGCGCAATATTATTAATTTTAATGATTATCTGTTAAAATATAAACTACGACAATCCAACTGAAAATTACATCAACCGAATCTGCGTAAAAATCGAGAGTCTTATTCGAATCAGTACATTTGTAAATAAAAATAGTGAATTCTGGCACAGTGCCAGAGGCCGTGCCAGCGCCGACGTAAAGATTGACCGACGAGGTGTAGTATAGCTTGGCCGAAAAGTGCCAAAAGCAACCGAAGATCGATGATGCGTGCGCGATATGCATGAAACCTGGGCTTCATTGTTTTGGCATCGCATACCCGTTTTAGCGTGTCTCATACGCTTTTTTAGGGTGCCGTACCTTGAAAGGAAAAAACTGAACTTTTACTATTTATGATCACTTTGTTGTCCGTCCGTCCGTCTATCAAGACCCTTTTTAGGGTTCCGTACTCAAAGAGTAAAACGGGACCCTATTACTAAGACTCCGCTGTCCGTCCGTCCGTCCGTCTGTCTGTCACCAGGCTGTATCTCACTGATACCGTAATAGTTCCAGCTGAAATTTTCACAGATGATGTATTTCTGTTGCCGCTATAACAACAAATACTTGCCGCTATAACAACAACAAAAAACACAGAATAAAATAGTTTTTTATAGATAATGGTACGGAACCCTTCGTGCGCGAGTCCGACTCGCACTTGGCCGGTTTTTCTCAACAACGCGTATCGAGCTGAAATTTATATAAAATACTCAAGTCTACTGTCCCTTGGAGCTGTGAAAAAAAATCAAACTTCTAAGCCAAAGCTATTAAAAGATACAGCCGTTTATGCCGCAAATTTCCGCAAATTTTCGAAACTCGCATGGGAATCAAAACCTACAGGGTACTTCCCGTGAACTCAGAAACTTGAAATTTGGTACGAAGCAACGTCTTATAGTATGGATAAAGGAAAAATTGCAAATATAAATTATTAGTTACATCACTGAAAATGTAATGTCCAGTATAGACTGCTGACACGCACTAAGTATGTGAATTCATACTCAGTGAATGTCAGTTTATAGTGGACCTGTTTCTATTTTATGGGGTGGTCCGGAACCCTCGGTGCGCGAGTCTGACTCGCACCTGACCGGTTTTTTAACCGACTTCAAAAAAGGAGGAGGTTATATGTTCCACTGTATGTTTGCGGATGTTCCGCATACATGTTGATGATGATGATGATGATGTCCTCCCAGACGTATCCGTTGAGGGCGACATCCTGACAAAATTATTATCTAAGATTGGGAAACTTTACGTGCTTGGGCTCGAGTGTGACTTGCAAAACCAAATTTGGTTTTGAACGTATACGGCCGCAAGAGACACAGTGAAGCTGTCAGCTTAAGTTTAGGTGTAGTGGTACTGGACTTGGGCCGAGTCTTACGGAGCTGGCGTTTGGCGTCCAGATCTAAGAGACGGTAGCGTTCGAAGTCATTGATACCCGTATTGACAGCAGTACGCCAGTCCGATCTCCGAGTAGCTAGTTCCTCCCACGACTCACATGATAAGCCGGTGGCAGACAAGTGGCGTTTTAGGACATCCCTGTAACGTAGGTACTGCCCACCAGCTCTGCGTTGATCAATGCGGAGTTTTTGTGGATGCGGATGTAGTACCTACAAGTCGCGACAAGAAATTAGCCAACGCGGCGCGTTCCGCGCGCCTATTAGGTATTTTCGCCATTAGTCAATAAGAATATTCATTTCGTTTCTGTAATCTGACGATTCGCCGCAATCGCTGGTGACAACAAGTGAAGCGTTAGGTTTGCAACGATTGTTAAAGTCGCAACGTGTTTGAGTACTACATAATAATAATAATAAAAACTCTTTATTGTAACTACAATGTACATGATAAGTTGAAGCTCTGGCTCTCAAACTAGGTTTCCCTGTATCGAGAGCCAGTTCCTTCCCAAATAAAGGCATAAACGATAGGCTTGTTGCGTGGTGTTAAAATTGATAACGTCGTGTTGCTAAATGGGTAGTAAACCATCAAATGATTGTAATAAAGTATAAATTACAAAGTATAATTCATATCATAAAAAGATATGAACCTTGAAAGTTTTTTTAATTATTGTCCAAGAGTAAATTTAAAGGTACCAATAGAATCCTTACGCTTTTATAGAAACAAATTTGTAGGACAACTATGGAACTAAACGCAGTATTTCGCGTCCGAAACAGTAATTTACTTCATTTTCCATGCAACGGTTAGTGCAAATTGCACGGTGTGACGTCATACTTTAAAGCCAATCACTATGAAGCGTTTCGACTGCTGTCAGCGAGGTCCGTCTTTAACTCGACTTTTTGGGTATTAATGTCCTTTAAATGTAGTCGCTTCCATACAAACATTTGTTCATCTACAAAAACTGGTTCGAATGGCATCGTAAACAAATTTAAGGTATCAAGCCCATTGTTACAACATTAGACTTTCTCATATACTATATTCTATTTTTTTAACCTAGGCATGCAGGTTTGTGTGTTGGTATGTGTGTGTGATAGTCTGATAGATAACTAATATATTCACTGCCACAGCTCACCCACAAGTAAAAACAATGATTTCGGAGAAAAACTTATTTGATCACAGTCGCCCCCCGAATCAAAGTAACCCCATTACACCGGTACCTTTGCTGCCGTAAGCGTCGTCTGTCCGTAAACGCGGCCTTAAATGCTATGAATGTACCTAAATGCTATGAATGTACCTAAATGCTATGAATGTACCTAAATGCTATGAATGTACCTAAATGCTATGAATGTACCTAAATGCTATGAATGTACCTAAATGCTATGAATGTACCTAAATGCTATGAATGTACCTAAATGCTATGAATGTACCTAAATGCTATGAATGTACCTAAATGCTATGAATGTACCTAAATGCTATGAATGTACCTAAATATTGCACGCCCGTAAGGGCACCTGTTGAAACTATTTGTATACATGTTATCCATACCATACACAGTTATGCAATAAATAATTCTTATTCTTATTATTCTTATTCTTGCAAAATGCAGATCATAAGGTAGGCCCTACACTGCTGATGTGTGGTATTTGTATTCGTTGAATGCCATGAATAAGAACTATACGCGTGTAGAACGAGATACATGTTTTATCCAGCGTGATAAAAGAAAAAAACGCGACCACCATACTTGTGTAAAGAACAATACAGACGTATTCAAAAGGATTTTTCTCCTGTAACTCTCGACTGCCGCTCTTTTAAAGACACCCATTCAGTCTATAAATACTTTTTACGTCATACCTGGCCATAAAGTAGGAATTACCGCACGCTATGCGTGCGGAAAACCCCACTTCCTGGCCAGATAATCGCATTAAAGCGCAAAATTATATCGCGTAAAAGCCTCAGAGCGCATATTTATCGCCCTTGCCTTCGGCTCGGGCGTCAAATACCTGCGATCTGAGACATTCTTTGTTTAACCGCCCTAGGTAAGTAATGTACTATAACCGCACGATTGTGTTACAAAAACACTCCCTGAAACCGAACCGTAATGAAAAGAAAATAAGGATTGCCTCGATTTCAGATGTTCTCAACCCGGCGACAAGATTTGGTAATAGCTCAAATTACATACGGAATCAGATACTGGCAAGCTCTTGTAAATCAAATCATGTATTTCAATGTTTTATTGGCCTACATAAGGGGCAGACGCTGTAATTCGAACGCCTTTACGAAATGTATAAACCGGCTAATCGAAACAAGACTTTATAGGTTAAGAGATACGGTTGGATTCATCGGAATCACTGTTTTTCTAAGTAAGTGAGAGTGTTGTATTCTGTCAACGCCAACTGTACGAGACTAGCATACGTTAATATTGTATGCATTGAGAGCCTTAGAAGCGTTTTTGTTCGACTCGTTTATACGCCGAATGCCTAAACGCGTGTAGTGAGCTCGAATAGGTACGAGTATACAAAAGATTTCGTTAGGAGAATGTGTTTTATTAAAAATGCAAATATAGGGTGCTTGGGTTATTGCCGGTGATAAACTATAGACCTTTTCACTTGGGAATAAAGTCGAGTATCCATTGGTTAGTAAAATTTCGTTAAAATAAAAAAGAAGATGTAAATTCCTGACAGGATTTTCGTCTAATGACATCAGAATGTCAATACACGTTTTGGTATAATTTCTTATTCGCAAGCAGGAAACTTCGGCTCTTAATTCCTTGTTCTTAAGCAAATTTAAAATTTTATTGCGTTTTCTTTTTATGGTGTCGGGCTGGCTGTCAGCATTTGTTCAGTAGTCGGTTAGAACCGTGTTAGTTATAAGTAACTACGAGTAGATATATCAAATTTGAATCATCCAATAAACATTTTTGCTAAGAACCATTTTGACGAAAATAATGTAAACAAACAATGTATTGAATTTGACATTTGATATGTCAAATTCAATTCAAATGTCAAATTCAATTTTAATGAACACATTTCAACTTCCCAATTTTTTTTTATCTTACTTATTTATCAAAGTAGCGTTCAGATTTTTGTGAACACATAGTTAGATACCTGATTTACTGGTAACTGGACTGGACATAATATTGTCAATATACCTACAGCTAATGTATAAATGAAACTATCAAGTTTTTTCATTAAAAGGACCCAGCTCTATTCCTAAAAGGACCCGACTAATAAGATTTGCGTCTTAACAGAGGTCGGCGCAGAGAACAATTTATTATTAAAATCAAATTAACACTGCGCTTTAGGACGCTTCAGTTGTCAACCCCTGACGCCGGAAAATAAGCGTTGTGTAAAGTACTTTAGAAATTGTTGTCAGGCAATGACGAAAATCTGATTAAAATTATAGAAAATTCGTCAACAGAGTTTTAACCGTCCATTGCTCTCAGATGAATCCAATTTGTCTTCATTAAGTTTCGTGCTTTATTTTGACACTTCGGCTCAGCTCTAGGCTGTTAGCGAAGTTAGCGCGCGAAACACATTAATACAAAATTGGAAAGCGAAATACTATTCTTAGAACTGGAGAGGTGATAGTTTCTAAAACGGTTGTATCGTATAGGGATGTATACTGCAATGTTCTGCCGCCAGAGTGCAGCACTAGTACAAACCGTAAACCAGTAGAGGAAAATAGGGATTCACACACACATGCACAATTGATTGTCAAATGAGTGACAAGGGTGTATGCGTTGACAATACCGTAAGTGGGAACGAGATACAATGACAACTCTGCAGAGCACCTAGGCAGAGTTTTGCCTATTATTTCAGTTACGTTAGAACATGATAGTGTTTATAATTTGTTTAGTTCTTTTTTGATGTAATTTCATTAAAAAAGTGGCACTGTAACATAAGTTTCATGTGCTCTGTCTACCTTTTTGGGTGTAAAGGCGTGATTCTATGTATTCATCTATTCCATTTAAGTCAGTCTTGACTTAACTAGACTCAATTATCGACAAAAAAACTAATGTAACATATTTTTTTCGTGATAAGACAGTTTTGACGGAGGCGGTTTGCCCTCCGGCCATCATAAATAAGCTTCCTAACTAACCTAATGTAAACTTCAAATTAAAGGAATAATTGAAAAATTTAGGCTCCGAGCCGGATTCGAACCGGCTACCACAGGCATACATGGCCCGTCGCTACTAACCAACTGAGCTATCGGAACAATCTGTCTCAGCCCCTAAACCTTTCAATCAGTTCCTTCTTACAAGGCCTTAGGGAGGCGTGTGGCGACATCTACCTAGAAGACATATGCTTCATTAACGGCACCAACGTCTCAAATTATATTGAGAAATCGTCAGTAACGATGCGCCACCCCATACTAAATTCATTTTTATATAATGCAGTTACGCCTGCTAACGATATTTATAAACTTCAAATTAAAGGAAAAATTTAAAAATTTAGGCTCCGAGCCGGATTTGAACCGGCGACCACAGGCATACATGGCCCTAATGTATATATTGTGCTGCAATCGCCTAAAAACGTTCTCACTGGAATCCGATGAAATTGGCATCAAATTCCACTCACGTCGATTGTCTTTATTTTCTGACCTACATACATACCTAGAATTCCAAAAATGTAAGAAAACGAACTCACTAACATCAATGAAAACTGACGTAAGTGGAATCTGCCATAGAAAGAAGTGTTCAGCTAAACGCGAGTAGAATTCCGACCGCCTTATGTTCATCGAACATAATCCCATTTAACACGCACATTAGCTTGGAACTCAGAACAAAGTTAAGGCAAATTACGGACAACTGACTAGAATGTTCTACCTGGCATGTTGGTAGTGCTAATGAGTTTAGTACTCGAAGCGTCCAAGTATTTGAGGCTTTTAACTTGAGCACGGTTGTTTTTGATTGATTTAAGTTCAGGAGTCGCGAATATCGAGCGGAGGTGGCGTTGTAGTATTTGCTGCAAAAGCTACAAGGTTTAAAGATGTTACTCAGTACGCTGTTTCGTGCCCAGAAACGCCAGGACATATCATCATCATCATATCAGCCAAAAGATGTCGACTGCGGTACAAATGCCTCCCCAGAGAGTACCACAATGACCGGTCCTGCGCCACCTGCAAGCACCGGACTCTCGCAAACTTTACCAGGTCACCTTGTCATGGTCTACCCACGCTGCGTCTTCCGGAAGGCCGGAACATATAATCCGATGAAATAAAGTGTGTATTACTTTAATTATTATAACTCAGCTTCCTACGCAATTTGGACAGGTGTCACTGTTTGCTGGCCGGCGCATGAAATCTTCGGTCAATGGACTCGGAACGGGCACCAAACGGTGTACGTTCAATCATTATTTATACTTCCATCAGTTTTTTAAAATATGTTAGTCATAGCGGAATGGCATTAATACAGCAACTCAACTGGGAAAGTACATTCATATTACAGCAAGCATAATAAAACTGCTACTTTCTCTGTAGACATGTGTGTCGTACGTTTGTTGCCACTAGCGTGGTAAGAAAGTAAAGTACTTCTCTAGCTTACACACTTAATATACTAGCTTCCAAAAATAAGGTTTCTATTTTACTGCAATACAATAAAAATGTTCATGATAAAACTTTCCTATTGTATCCCACAAAATCAACATAGCAATGCTTTTCAAATCGACACATGTCAGCATTGTCGCTAAAATTTATTAGATGCCAACCGATTGTTTTATTTTTCACGCTCCTAAAATATTGCTAGGAAAATATGGACTAGGTTTTGATACTAAATGCTCTATCATCAAGTATGACAGAGCATATGATTTGTTATTGGAATTGTCGATATATCGAGCACAAACGAATTTGGAAATAAAAAACGTGAATATTTTTAAATCGGATTGTGTTAATTTAGTTATCCGCGCTATCGGCGTTATTTAGAGAGCAGAGCGCCGCTGCTGCCAACGCCATTCGCGCGCACCGAGTTCATGCGCCACGCGCCGCTCCCCGCCGCCCTGGCGCTGCTCAACTCTGTGCTCGGCGCAGCGAAGCACGTCAATGTGTTCGCTACCCGACCGCCGCTACTAATAGCGGAATGTAAAAGTAAATAATTTTTCGAGTAAATAAATAGTTATAGTTAAGTTGGAATATTTATGTAAGTTTGTAATGCTTTGGCGTAAGCTGTAATTGCAATTTGAGCTCCATACAAACTTTCGCCCTCCATTTCACCGCCTTAGAAGATGATATCCGGGATAATAACTATCCTATGTCCTTCCCCGGCACTCAAACTATCTCTATCTATATCATAAATCGGTTCAGTGGTTTAAGCGTGAAGAGGTAACAGACAGACAGACTAGACACACACTTTCGCATTTATAATATTAGTATAAGTATGGATTAGCTTTTGGCTGAAAGAAAGCATCGTGAAGACCCACGCTCCGATCTCTCGCTCACACCGCTGCTGCCACCTTCATCACTCGAAGTATACAAAATGGAACATTAAATCACAAGTGAGCAATAAACGAGGTATAAACCCTATAAATGCAGGAATATCCGGGAGTTATAAATTGTTCCTTTAAACACAATACGATTTCTAATCTGTTTCATCGTATCACGCTGCAAAATTTACATTGATTCCGAACTTTGTTTGTATCGGTTTAAAATTGGGTTTGCAACGATGTAGCTGGTGAAGATAAGGCTTTGCGATAGTAATGGCGCAGAGTATTTTACTGAGTAGCTAGTGCCTCTTTGCTTCAGGGTTTGTTGCGATGTTAAGTTTTAAGATACTACACGTATCACCAAAGTAAACCACTGTAATGTGTTGTTTGTTGTCTCAGTCAGCTTACAATATTATTGTACAGTCACCAGGCCCCGTAGTATGGATGGCCATGTTTTATAAAAAATATATTTTGATTGGTTCAAATATTTATATTTATTATAATATTTGTATTTATAAATTGAACAATAAGTTTATATAATTTATCACGCGATATGTGACAGGATAGAGCATCCGTCCCTGGCTGACACCGTTTGATAGAACGAGACGACGCGCTTATCCTATCACTTATCGCGTGATAACGCCATCCATGCTACGGGGCCTGCATTAACCTTTGCCACAACAAAGCGTGCAGGAAAATCTGAAACGACTGTATTTAGGCCGTTAGAATATTTTTTTACACAGAACTACTCATTGAACACGACGTTAATTGTCTTGTGTGGTTTAGAATCTGCAATGGCCACCATGAATACAACAAACACCATCAAAATTTGCTCGACGGTGCCATAATATTTTTTTTGTTTAGCTGAATATTTTATTGGCAATAAAAAATACATTTTTATTCATAATATTGCGTTGTCATAAGTATTTTTGTCCCTTGGAGATGATGTTAATTGGAGATGATTTCTGTTACTTTTAAGTTATTGGCGGTCTTCCTAATATATTTCTTGATTCAGGTAATATTTGTTTTTTATTGTGTTGAACAGTGCAGGTTAAATAAAAACTAGTAAAAATAAAATTCTTATGAACAGCGAATTGGCACTTGGCAACGTTTCGACAAGCCTTTATTTGCTTCCTAGTTTCTCGCTTTTTGGGTGTGTTTGTAGAGCCGAGGCGTCGCGGAAATATGTTTAGATGCGTACCAAGGAATATTTCACGACGTTCTCAGAGACAGGTCTCACGTTCTAGCTTTTGGCATGAGTTGGGCATAAAATTTACTCCTTGGAGAATTGAAACGTCAAAATAGAAAAGATTTCATAAGACTAATAAGGCGGACAGATGATGCATGAAGTGGCGCGAACCGGAGGCGTAAAATCTGGGCGTCCGTAGAAAAATTGACATTTATAATATAATAATAATAATGATCATTTAATTCGGAAATATTTCCATAAATCGTTAGTAACAAAGGTCTTAAACACAGATGTATGAATATAAGGAGATCGGACATGGCGGCCGATTTGTATAGAGTGAGCCTGTCGCAAGTACATTAACCCACACAACGCCCAAGTAATTGACAAGACAAAGCACGCACACATCTAAAACACACACTCTTATATACCTACACGCTTATTTGACAATAAACGCGCATCATATCAGGCATTTTGGGAAAAAACGTAATATTCTCTGCGATCAGCACGCGTGCACAGTATGGCAGTGTACGCCCATTGAGCATACAGCTGCGACACGGCCGCCGGCGGCTTGTCCTCTCTCTAGTATTCTATGCTCTGAAATCTTAAACTATGTCAGTAGGTAAATATTCTATTACAATAAGATTAGCACTGGCTCTGCATGAGCACTGGCAAGCTGCACTCTTCATACGTCTTCATACTACTACTAATTGACACACAGGTTTGACGGCACACCTGTTATTTGTAACTAAACCGTTGTATGGAAAATCGAGTAAATTGCTGTTTCGCTCGCGAAACACTGCGTTTAGGTCCAAAGTTGTAGTACAATTTTGTTTCTATAAAAGTGTAACGGATTCTTAGGAAGGATAAAAGTGTAAGGAGAGCTTTAAATTTACTCGTGGACAATAAAAAAACCGGCCAAGTGCGTGTCGAACCACGCAAAGGGTTCCGTGCCTATTAAAAAGGTCGTATCGTCACAGAAATCTTACGGCACTTACATCCTTTTCCGCAGGGAAGGCAGTTTTTCAGCAATATCTCGAAAACTTTTTAACCGATCTTGTTCAAAATACTTTTCAGTAAAAGAATTTAATAAACGCTTTGTCTATATTTTTTATTTATTTTTTAAATACACCGTTTGGAAATAAGACGGGGGGGGGGGGCAAAATTTTTATGACTTTCGGAGCGATTATCTCCGACTATATTCACTTAATCAAAGAAATTGCTATGAAACCTTATATTTATTTTCTATCGATTGATGTGCAACACCTAAACATACACTGTTTTTTATTTTTTGACGTGCACTTACATGTATGGCCATAAATTCCAAAACATTTTTTTTTTTACTCATTTCATTATCATTACAGAACTATGTAGCGACTAACAAAATACACCTATCCTCCAATTTTTTTTCAAATACACCTTATAGTTTTCGAGTAAAATGCCTGTGACATACGGACAGACGGACAGACGGACATGACGAAACTATAAGGGTTCCGTTTTTGCCATTATGGCAACGGAACCCTAAAAATATGCATATTATTTCTAAACTTTCAAAGTCCATATCTTTTTATGATTTTAATTATATTTTATATAAATTATACTTTATTACAATAATTTGATGGTTTACTATCCATTTAGCAATACAACGTTATCAATTTTAACTTGAGGCGTCATGCCTATTATTATAGTTGCACACATTATTTGTTCTAGCTAGCTCAACAAGTATTAAATTCTAGGTTTGTAACTTTTAAAATTATATCTACCCAAAGCTATTATTGCTTGTATGTAGACGTCATTTTGAAAGGTACTAAATTGCTTTCACTTCTTTTGAATTCACCAAAATCCCGAAATATTCTTAGTACAAAACCAAATTATTTTTTAATTGGCTACAAAAGGAAACAGACGTATAATATTGTAAATTTCTTGGAAGTAATCAAACTTGTTGCTTAAGAAATTTTGAAGAATTACACCCGAGTATTTGAAACGTTATTCAAGTACCCGCGAAATTACCTCTGCTGGTTCAGAAGGTAGAACAAAGGAAAGTTTTAAGATTGTGTTCATTATGTTCGAAGAAGATAAAACGTTTTTTTTAAGATATCAAACATCGAGAGTAGGTATTCAGTGTTAATGCAAAAATATTAAAACGGTTGTAAACATAAATTTTACGGGACAATCTTACACAAATCAAGCTCAGTAAGGCTTGTGTTGTGGGTACTAGGCGATGATATATATAATAGATAAATACATACATATATAACATCCATAACTCAGGAACAAATATTCGTGATAATCTCACAAATAAATGCCCTGACCGGGATTCGAACCCGGGACCTCCAGCTTCGTAAGCAGAGTCACTACCCACTGGGCTACGGAGGCCGTTATAAGTATAGTGGCCGCATACTTCGAAACAAACAAAGTGCTCATAAACATCTGAGCACTCATACAAGGCGTTGAACCGTGCTCAAAATATTTTGACCACCATTGCCTGTTATGACGCATGTGTGATGGCAACTGTATCTCATTTTCAGATATAAACTTAATTTTGTAAGTATTTATGAGTGGACGTGTGCAAGTATTCCACCGCCGCCGTGGTATAAAAAAAATCGATAAACCGATTAACGAATAGTTCACAATCGAATCAATCAAGCTGCATTTTTGTGAGCAAATAACGTAATTTCACTCAAAAATATGTATTCCCTTCAGTCCTCAATTTCCACGTTTCGCAATACGAATAAATACATCGTGCAAGTTCTTACGCATTATCGCCAAACGATCCTCTCGAACTCTGCCAACTCCTACATTTCGCAATAACCTTTGTCTGAATAATTTCAATAATAACCAAAGTTTAATAGCCACGTAGGCTCCGGGCCGTAATAAAATTTAACGTGTACCTAACGAATGCGTCGAGTTTTGCGACTTTACGTAATTTATCGTTGAAATTTTTCACGCGATCCATTTGTTAATCTCGGAGTTGCGTTTTCGACTTTGAAAAATACGAGCGGCGATGTCGCGGGGACTCACTGCTACTGTTTTTAGACTTGAAACCTTAATAACATGGAATATGGTTTATTTTTTAAAGTTTCATTTGAAAGTAACATAAGATATTGTGGTGGATATTTGTCAGCATGTCTCGTCTTGACGCGTGCGGCGTAAGAATTAGCGTGCCATTTTTAAAACCCTTCATTGCACGAGAAGTTTGTATTTAAAGTCCACAGTTTTTTTGGGGTAGTTTCAATTCGACTGCAGTTCATTGTTTTCTCTTATGATGACTATGTTATAAATCACTAATCACAGTTAGTAAATCACCCCCCACTCTTTAAGTGAGGGGATGGAAGTTTGTATGGGTTTTCTCATACACTTCTTTACAAAATTATCTTACACAAAGCAATGACATCCCACCAAAAGCATTACATGTTAAGTGATTGCCAAGACTCCCTAGCTCATATAGCTTTCAGCGGTAAATATATACAGTATAGCTTTGTTGGGCACGTTTCGTTCGCCGCATAGGTACACTCTCGCGCCGAATAAATTTATGATGATATTAATAAGCGACGAGTCTATACTTTTTAGCCAAGATATATAATTTGTAGAGGGTGGCTGGTAGTGGTAGATTTACGGCGTGTGGAGTAGGAAGCTTGGCGCTACTTATGATCTGATATCTTTTTACCGCTGAAAGCTATATGAGCTAGGTAGTCTTGGCAATTACTTTACATGTAATGTTTTTGGTGGGACCTCATTCCTTTTTGTAAGAAAATGTTGTAAAGAAGTGCATGGGGAAACCCATACAAACTTCCATCCCCTAATTTAAAGGGTGGGGAGTGGTGTACTAAAAATCCTGAAATATGTATTTTATTATTTATAACAAGAAGTCCTTATATCAATTTTCAGACCCCTAGAATCAAAATTTGCGGATGTCTCATACAAAATTCCATTCCCTAGTTTAAGAGGTTGGGTGCAACCCAAGTTATGTGGGTTCAAAAAAACGACACAGCGCTTCGATAAAAGGTAGGAAGGTAGTGCCCTTGCGCTTCGCTTGGCTCGTCTTGGTGGCGGCACTACCGTGCCCCCAGATTCATGCTCATCACACAAATATTTGCCCTTACCGGGATTCGAACCCAGGAACGTCAGCTTCGTAGACAGGGTCACTAACCACTAGGTTAACCGATCGTCTAGATGTGTTGCACTCTTACATACAGGTTGTTGTGTGTAGTTCACGTTCTAGATATCATTTCCTATCGACAATTTATATTGATATCGTCTAAAGTTAACTTTCTATTATCACAAAATCTTTATCTATCCATACTATACATACTTCCATCCTTACTAATATTATAAATGCGAAAGTTACTCTGTCTTTTGTAACATTCATCATCATCATCATATAAGCCGAAAGACGTCCACTGCTGGACAAAGGCCTCCCCCAAAGAGTGCCACAATGACCGGTCCTGCGTTACCCACATCCAGCAGACTTCCGCGACCTTTACCTAGACCTTAGTGATATTATCACGGTTAAATACGTTACTGAACCATTATAAGGATTCGGTGTGTGGTCAGCTGAAGAGAAAGTAAGTATTTATGTACCCGTAACACAAGTCTTATTGAAATAACTGTGGGACTGTTGATTTGTATAAGATCTTCTAATGGATTTACAAATGAATAAAGAATAAAGAATAATATTCTCGATGTTTTCGGGGTCATGGTAATGATCCGGAATAACCAAATGATAAGAAGACGGTCATACTGAACATCATTTTCCATGAGACCAAGTACTAAATGGCTAAAAAACATAAGCTATTCCATATATTATTTCCCAATTAACTAACAGTTAACTCTTAAGTAGCTTTTTTTTGCGATTTCGTGGTTGGCCCCATTGCAGAAGTTGTTCATTATGACCATCTTATTCGCATTTGGATATTCCGGGTCACGAGCCCGATGCCAATTAAATGCTCAAATTGTTACCACTTGCAGAAAATGCAAGTATGACATCTTTCCGGAAATGCCCTGATAATTCGAATCGTTTAGTTCGAAATACAAAAATGCCAATATCTCGAACACTAAGGCAATTTTACTAAACCTAAAATGTAATATTCTGAGAGGTATTTAGCAGCCCTATTAGCTGTCCACGGATTATCCTTGGTTTACGGGACATCCTGCATATATTTTTATTTAACTCCAAGTTCCATAACTTAGTACTGAAACATAAAGCTATTATATGATATAATCAAATTACAGTCGGGTCAGTTAGCGCCAGCCACTCGGCTGATTGATAACCTCATTAAACGGACGCAGATGCTACGCCATTACTATATTGCAGCTGGATCTAGACTAAGACGCATTTAAATTTATTTATTCCATCTTACACAGACTTGGACCTAACTAAGCGTGGGTCGCACCAAACCGGTGTTCGTTAATATCAGAAA
Source organism: Epinotia brunnichana (assembly GCA_963854355.1). NCBI lineage: Eukaryota > Metazoa > Arthropoda > Insecta > Lepidoptera > Tortricidae > Epinotia > Epinotia brunnichana. Next base: position 24,828,204 of record OY977951.1, on the reverse strand, counting down.
GTATATAAATAAATGTAAATATTAGGGGATCATCTTACACAAATCGAACTACTCCCAAAGTTAGCTTAATTAAGTGTTATGGATACTAGACGACGCTATATAGGTATTGCGCGCTTACTACGCGAGCCCGAGGGCCAAAGGCGAGCCTACGCGGACACTCACTACCCCCGAGTGTCTTAAAAGCGAACCTGACGGCCGAAGGCCCGAAGGTGAGCTTCGTGGTACGCGAAGGCCGAAGGCCGAGCTCCGCGTAGGGCCGAAGGCCCGAAACGTCCCTTCAGAGCTCGCTCTCTAGGCGAGCCCGAGGGCACACACCCCCCGCACCTTCCCGTCACAAGCAAGACGATTGAGTGCAAGTTCTCTCTGACAAAAATACCTCACCCTTTTCGCTTCCCATAGCGGAATTTCACTTTCCTTTTCCTTGGAATTACAAAAACAATTACAGCAATACATACAAAATGCAATACATAGAAAACATCCAAGACTCAGAAACAAATATTCATGCTCATCACACAAATATTTGCCCTTACCGGGATTCGAACCCAGGACCTCCGGCTTCGTAGACAGGGTCACTACCAACTAGGCTACAGAGGCTCTAGTATAAGTTTTATTCATGCAATACGTTTTCGAACGCGTTTGCGTTTAGTCTCAATTTATATGGCAACGCGAACAGCGCCTCTGGTGGTAACTATTAGGAACTACGCGTTGCCATACACATTGAAACTAAACGCAAACGCGTTCGAAAACGTATTGCATGAATAAAACTTATACTAGAGCCTCAGGAGGCTCCCATACAACAAACGTGATTTTTGCCGTTTTTATAGATAATGGTACGTAACCCTTCGTGCACGAGTCTGACTCGCACTTGGCCTGTTTTTTTAATCTATGATGATGGCAAACGTAGTTATGGCCAAAATGATTGTAAGCAGACACCGTAGTCTATGAACTCTTGCGGCTCCATACGAGTCAAAAGTGCGTTGCCGATCCTTTATTAATTTGAGGATACGTTGTCTCACATACCGACCTACAAACACAGAATAAATAATAGTAGGACTACTACATACCAAGTACGTAGCTGTGTTGATCACATGAGATGGAATTACTTTTATTCGTCCTAATAGTCCGTAAGCCCGCTCCCAATTTACCTACGTCTCATGACAACACGATAAAATGCAAGGCACACGGACGAGAAAGTTGTGTTGAGCAAGAATCAGAAGATTGCCACCTAAAATTGGCCAAAAGTTTGAAAAATCCTTCACTTCTGGTCAAAATTTTAAAAGAAGGTATAACGTCATGTGACATCAGTACGAGACATGTGTGGCATCATTTAGCCCTTTAATAGTAGAGAGAGTAAACCTAAGTCTGTCAGTCCTGAAATGGCCGGAGTACTTAGCAGACCGTGCCAAAAGTGGCCGACTTCGGACTATAACGATGATTAACGGGTTTCAATAGCCAAAATAATACAACCTTTTCGAGTAAAATGCTAGCCCGAACGTGAACGCAGGGATGGAGGTGAAGAGGTAAAGGATAAAATATTATCTTAAATATACAAATACGTTTACAATAATTTATTCGACTCCTTGACGAGTATGCGTCGAAATTTAGTTAGACTTACTAGGTAACATTAACGAAAAAATCAAGAAGGTTGCCAATGTCTGTACACTGTCACGTTCCTTTAAAATTATTATCTGTTGTTAGTGCCACTTGCTATTAAAAAGCAAGTGCGCATACGCGGACGATCTATAAGTGAGGATGAGCCTCCTCAACCTCATCCTCACCTATAGATTCCAACACGATACATTCCGTACTCAACTTACAGTATCTACTTCCGCTATTGACAAATTACAAACTCGTGTGCAATGAGAAGAATTGACGCGCTTCTTCGTGGATGCCAACCTAGATGAGGTTTGCCCTCGCAGGGGTTGGTCGGGCGAACTGTTGGTGCTGCCTGCGATCATCGCCTGGCTCCTGCGGACCGACGGGCGTTGCAAGTAGAGTAGAAGTCACTTTAACGAAAGCATTCCTCCACAGACTCGGACAGCCGGTGCGGAGTGCGGGGTGGGGGGTCACGGTCGCCGCGGGAACCGCACCATGCGGTAGCTGTTCACCACGAACACGAAGTAGATTGTCACTGGAACCAACAGTTCAACAGGAACAATACATAGTTATACTCAAAGGACAATGTTTCAGACGGGACGCATGTAGTGTTGACTAGTGTTCTTATACGGTAGGTAGCTTAAAAGGGTTACTACTCTTAGTGGTTCTGTGTTTTAACATTTTTTGCTCCGTTTGAGTGAGTAACATCTTGTTTACAATCAATGCAAGCAAGTGGTCCTTGGTTCAAATCCCGGTAAGGGCATTTATTTGTGTGATGAGCAGGAATATTTGTTCCTGAGTCATGGATGTTTTCTAGGTTTTTTAATATTTATTTATTTATATAAGTATGTTTATCTTCGTCTAGTACCCAAAGTACAAGCATTGCTTAGTTTGGGACTAGGTCAATTTGTGTAAGATTGTCCGCAAATATTTATTATTTATTTTATTATTTAATGTTCGGGTTCGTTAAGGCGACGTGAGCTCCAAAAACTGATTAAAAAATCGTAGCTCTTGTTTGGATTATAAAACGGCTGCCCTAAATTTAATTAGCAATCTTGAGGCCTTTGTCGAGGGAAATCAGCTATTCGGATCCTGAGATTTTGACTTCTCGGCTCGATAGAAGAAAATCACAAGCATATGTCTAAAATACACTTAAAAAATTGTATCGAATTATTCACAACAGCTAAACATAATTAAAATTTCTAAAAATTGGCAATGTCATGTTTGAGGGAAATCAGCTATTATTTTTTTATTAATTAAAACGCACAAAAAATTAAAATTAAAAAAACATGATATCCGCGCTTCCAAACACGCACTTCCATCTTGCTCACGCTTATGCTCAGTGAGAGGGAGAGAAGACCACGAACCTACCTTCAATTGCATCGTTCGTGGTACGCATAATAGACGTGGGAGACGCTTACGGCAGTAGTAGGCGATACCGAGCGCGGGCGTGAGCAGGGCGCAGAGCGTAGCGCGCAACCAGCAGCAGTGAGCCACCAGCAGTGCCATCAGAACCATCATCAGTGGCGCGAACACCAGCGTGAACCACTCCCAGCACTCAAACGTCACCTCCACGCCCTGAACACACACTATGTTATGGTGGTAGTTAGGTGAGAGGCACAATAGGTGTATTTGTAGCACTAACAGCTGTGCACAAAATACTGCTTAAAAATATTTCCACACATTTTGTTCAGATTCAATAGGTGTAGAGACACTAAATAAAATAATCAATTTGTTTTTCAAATTGCATTTTCTCAAAAAAGGATTTAAAATGTAGTCAAATGGAGAAAAGCAACGCAACAGGTTAAATAATCACAAAGTTATAAGCGTCCAAAGTCTTGTTTGGTAGGTTCTGTCCCTTTTCCGCAAAATGCACCTTCATATGAAACGATTGTCATTTACTATGACGCTAGACGATCGTGACGTCACGATCCATCAGCGTTTTCTCTCTCTAATATGCAACATTGAAACGGTTGCAGCTTCGTAATTTTTTGAGATATTCGAATGGGATTTTCGTCATTAGGCATATTTTTTTGCCTTCTTTCTTTTGAAGTAATAATAATTGTTGAGTCTACACCCCTATTGACAAACTATACTAGTAGAAATACGCAACAACAAGGCGTGCTGCAATGAGTTCCCGGCTTAGAGCCTGTGCACTCAGCGTTTCTGACGATAAATTCGGCAGCGTTCACGCAGTGGGAACGCGGTGTTCGATTTTGTAAGAATATCTGCACGGCTATCAGAGCTCATTCGATTTTTCTCGCACTATCCGTTTCTTTCTTATTAGAAAACTTAGAAAGAGGCGTATAGTGCAAGAAAAATCGAATGAGCTCGCGCGCCGTCTTGTGATAGCCGTGCTGAAGTCGCCTTGAGCCGTCAGTGCGCACTGCTGAGGCTGCGAGTGATGTGCGGCGTAGAGGCCGCTACTGGACCGTCGCATTCGCACCTGCATGATCCCGACGAAGAGTGCGACGCTGAAGGCACTCCAGGCACCACTCAGCACCCACACCGAGCAGAACAGGTAGCTGCGGTGCAGGAAACACGTGTAGATGTACGCCGACGAGTGCACCTGCCGAGTGCCGTCCACACATTGTAAAACACCAATAACATACGGAGAAGAATATCTAGGGCTTCCAATGTCCAAATGTCTAAAAGTCGTATTGTCGATACCTTCCATACTTAACAAAAATAATCAGGATGGATGATTGTTTACAAAACATTAGAATCTTTAAATGATTACAAATAAAAACACGATGATGATGTAGTCCAGGTCGATTTCGGCCACAGCGACTGCGTTCAGTTATGCTGTTGACGTTCGTGTGCTCGCATGTGACTTATGTAGCCAATCTTCTTCGTGAAGGTCCTCGCACATTACGGGCATGTCATTGTGAGCATACCGTTTAAATAATAATAATTGAAACACGATAATGCATTGTTGTCCACTTTAAAATATCATTATAACCTTAGCGCATGAAACCATGCCAATATATTTGCCGTGACAGCTACAATATAATGACGTCACGGTAGGGGATACTAGCTCCTCAAGGCAGCTTGACTTTTGAATGTTTAGTTTAGTGTTAACATAGTGCTACCAACACCAGTCCCACGCCGGCAGCGCGTCCAGCCCGCTCTCTACGACATCTAAAATGCCGACATCTAAGAGGCCCAGAAAACAGTTCCACACCGGCAGTGCATCCAGCCCGCTCTATATGTATTGGAGGGTTATGTTACACCTACAATGCCGAGCGTGGAGATGACGAGTGTATTGGCGCGTAGCTTGAGGCCCAGGAAAAAGCTCCAGGCCGACAGCGCGTCCAGCCCGCTGTATACGTAGTGAAGGGTTGTGAGAGGACACCTACAATGCCGAGCGTGGCGATGACGAGCGCTGCGGCGCGCAGCTCGAGGCCCAGGAACAAGCCCCACGCTGACAGTACGGCCAGCCCGCTCTATACATAGTGGAGGGTTGTGAGGGGACACTAACAATGCCGAGCGTGGCGATGACGAGTGCCGTGGCGCGTGGCTCGAGGCCCAGGAACCAATCCCCCGCCGGCAACGAGTCCAGCCCGCGCTATACGTAGTGGAGGGTTGTGAGGGGACACTAACAATGCCGAGCGTGGAGAATTGGAGATGACGAGTGCCGTGGCACGCGGGTCGAGGCCCAAGAACCAGCCCCAGGCCGACAGCGCGTCCAGCCCGCTGTATACGTAGTGAAGGGTTGTGAGGGGACACTTACAATGCCGAGCGTGGAGATGACGAGTGCCGTGGCGCGTGGCTCGAGGCCTAGGAACCAGCCCCACGCTGACAGTGCGGCCAGCCCGCTCTATACGTAGTGGAGGGTTGTGAGGGGACACTTACAATGCCGAGCGTGGAGATGACGAGTGCCGTGGCGCGCGGGTCGAGGCTCAGGAACCAGCCCCAGGCCGACAGCGCGTCCAGCCCGCTCTATACGTAGTGGAGGGTTATTTGGGGACTACTACAATGCCGAGCGTGGCGATGACGAGCGCTGCGGCGCGCAGCTCGAGGCCCAGGAACAAGCCCCAGGCTGACAGCGCGTCTAGCCCGCTCTATACGTAGTGGAGGGTTGTGAGGGGACACTAACAATGCCGAGCGTGGAGAATTGGAGATGACGAGTGCCGTGGCGCGCAGGTCGAGGCCCAGGAACCAGCCCCATGCTGACAGTGCGGCCAGCCCGCTCTACACGTAGTGGAGGGTTGTGAGGGGACACTTACAATGCCGAGCGTGGCGATGACGAGCGCTGCGGCACGCAGCTCGAGGCCGAGGAACCAATTCCCCGCCGGCAGCGAGTCCAGCCCACTCCTTCCCATCACCACTCAACGCACGCCGGTCACCACAACACTACTTATGCCAATTTCAAACAAGATCGAAGCATCCAAGCTAAACATTCCTTTGTTGTTAGTAAACGTCAAAACGGATGTAAATATGTCACTTATGGCAGCAAGCGCAAGTTTTAACAGTTATGTTTGTCTGTGATTTCATGAGGTTTCATGTAAAATGTAAGGCCTGCCACGTACAGGCGGAATACCGCGAACGAATTCCGTCGCGGACGACGATAATTATGTTATATTGTTCGACCTTGCTTTTCTCGAAACTTTTCGTCGAATATATCTTGACCGGGACCTCCCAAAACCTCGACGAATGAAATTGAACTCAATGTTTTATAACACTTAGAAAGTTCTATTGACCATCTAAGACTAGTGGCTCTGTGTGCCTTAGAGCATACAGACAGGAGTAGCCTTTCAGTTACTTACCCCTCTGTTGAAAACCTTGCACAATGTGCAAAAAATCATAGGGAGACAATTTCACAATCGATTCATGGTCATTCACAAAATCGCCTCACAAGAGAACCAACACTTCAAAATCCCGATGAACCAGTAGCATGTCACTTAACGTGGTTATATGTGATTTTAACTGTATTGTTACTGTATTGTAATATATAGTGTATACATGAAAATTTAATACTAGCTTGACGGTTATCAGTCAATTGAAACATCAATCATCCTCCTAGCGTTTTCGCGATTGTACCTTAAACAAGCCCGGAGTCTGCTTTGGCACCAATGGCACCTAATCACAAGATTTAGCCTAGACACTAGCCAATTGAAATACCAAGGATAAATTAAAGTGCGTATCAATTTAATTTAGTTTGCTGCTGAGAAATACCGGGCCATCTTTCATCCTGACAGGTTACGAGTTATGCTCGAATTATTACGATGCCGCTATGACTGTAATATTTGTACTTGTATAAAATGAAACTGCAACCATTACTAGATTGGTCTAAGAATGTTTTATTACTCATGTCAAGCATAGACATCCTAGAACTAAACCATAAACACAATATATGCTACATCTCTCCTTTTCAAATTAAAATTAAATAAACTATAATTACAAACAGCTACAGACATAATCATTGAGATACCCAGGAGGTCTAACGTCTCTATTAGATCTCCTAAGTGGAACTTCTGGAGAGGCATCATTAGTGGGTTCCATCTCAGGAGCTCTGGTCAACTCCGCCTCAGGTGGCTGCTGGACAGCAATCTGAGACCAAGCAGACTGCATTGTTGGCTGCACACACTCCTTGCTCCTGTCCACCTTAATGAACCATGAGTTTCTAGTCTTTAAGTTCCCACGGTCATCCTTTATTACTACAGAACGTGGGTTGTCGGTAATTTTGTGTACCGTTGCTGGTTTCCAAATAGTGCTGTTTTCATTCTCTTTATAAAGCACCTTTTGCCCTTCTTTCAAAGAGTCACTTCTTATTTTCGAATGCTGATCATAATAAGCTCTGTTTTTGTTACTATTGTTTATTAGCAAATTTTGTATATTAGGATGCAACTTTGGTTTCAATAAGTCCTTTTTTATTGGAAGTTTGGTTCTACAAAGTCTGTTAAACAATAACTCAGCCGGAGATCCTTGAAGACTGACGATTGGAGTATTTCTATATTCTAACAGAAACAATTCAATATCGGTCTTTGTCTCATAAACAATGCAGTCTGCTTGGTCTCAGATTGCTGTCCAGCAGCCACCTGAGGCGGAGTTGACCAGAGCTCCTGAGATGGAACCCACTAATGATGCCTCTCCAGAAGTTCCACTTAGGAGATCTAATAGAGACGTTAGACCTCCTGGGTATCTCAATGATTATGTCTGTAGCTGTTTGTAAAACAGGATGCGCTGATAGAATCGTTTTAATTTGGTCAAATGTATCTGTGTGTATTTTTTGCCAGTCAAATATCGTGTCCTTTTTTAGTAAATCTCTTAATGGGCTTGTAATTGAAGCAAGATTGGGAATATAGGGTCGTAAATAGTTTACGAGTCCAAGAAGTCTCTGTAAACCAGACTTGTCATTCGGTCTGTCAAAGTCTATTATGGCCTTGATTGCGTCGTCGTCAGGTTGGACCGTACCATTCGCAAATATGTGTCCTAAGTACTTAACTTCTTTTATCATGTATTGGAACTTCTTTTTGTTAAAACGTACATTACAATCCCTTGCCTTTTGAAATACTTTGGCTAGAATATCATTCATTTCTTCCTCAGTCTCTGCAAAACATAACACATCATCAATGTAGTTAACAACACCATCAATTGAGGCAAAGATTTCAGATAGGCGCTTTTGGAAAACTTCCGAAGCTAACACGATTCCAAACGGTAATCGATTAAATTTATATGTCGAGAACATTGTGGCAAATGTGCAGTATTTCGAAGACTTTTCTGTCAAGGCAATATGCCAGAACGCATCCTTCAAATCGAGTACTGAAAAAAACTTGGCATTTTTAATTTTCGCAGATAAGTCTTCGATTGTAGGTATATAACAATAATCTTTTACAATTGCATTATTGAGATCCTTGGGATCTAGGCATACTCGGATGGATTTATCCGGCTTTTCTATGACCACTAATCGGTTAACCCACTCCGTGGGCTCAGAGACTTTGCTTATGATGCCTAGACCCTCCAGTCTCTCCAATTCTTCCTGGAGTTTCGGTCTTAACTTAAGAGGAACCCTGTATGGAGGTTTGGAGGTAGGAACAGCATCATGTTTCAATTTTATGTCATATGGTTCACTGAACTTACCCAAACCTACAAACAGATCCTCATTTTTGAGAATTAAATCTAATTTTTTGTCCTGTTTCTTCTCAACTGATGAAACTCTTTTCACTAAGTTTAAGCGCACACATGTATCACGGCATAGAATCGGCATGGATTTTTCGCTGCCCGCAATACAGAATGTTTCCGTGTATTTTTTTCCATTTACAAGTATGTCAAACGTTGCCAAGCCTTTTACTGGGGTCTTGAAACCATTCCAGCTCTCAAGTGAGGCTGCCGTATCCTTCAGCGGTAGGGGGTTTGATGAAACAATTTTGTCAAACATGAACACGGGTAAAATGTTGACATCAGCCCCAGGGTCGAGTTTAAACTGAACTGAGTTGTTACCTGGCAGTACTACCTCTTGAAACCATGCCAATGAGTCTACTGACATGTTGGATGTGACAGATTCGACATAATAATCCGAATCATCTTGTAGAGTTACCTCATTTACAGCTTTTCCAGAACGACACATCTTTGCAAAATGATGTTTTCTGTTACAGTTGGCACAAGTCTTGTTGTATGCTGGGCATTGACCATAGTTATGATGATACCCACAGTTTGCACACGTCTTCTTCTGGATCAAGTTGGTCCTGGGTGCTGTTATGGCATCTACTTCACTCTTATTTCCTGTTATATCTTTGACTTGTACATTGGTGATCTCAGATATTCTGAGAGACGAGACAACATCATCTAGTGGTGGGTCTCCTATTTTAATGAGTTTCTTCTGAGATTCAGTGTCACTAGAGCCTAGTACAAGACGGTCTCGTAATATCTCATTCTTGTTTTGGAAATTACAATCATTACACAACATTGTGAGTTCCGTCAGATAACTGTCAAAAGCTTCTCCTATTTTCTGATTTCTATTGTAAAATAAGTATCTACAATGGAGTATGTTCTTTTTTGGATTGCAATATGTTTCAAAGAATTGAAAAGCCTCCTCAAGTGTTTTAGTGTCATCGCCATTGGTATCAAACGTATTATATACGGTAAGGGCCTCTTCGCCAACAAGATTTAATAAGATGGCGATTTTTCTTGGCTCTTTTATTTCGGAAAGGCCCGCCGCTTCCAAGTATATGTTGAAGGATTGTTTAAACTTCTTGAAATTTTCACTTAAATTACCTACTAAGGATAATTTGGACGGTAAATTATACCCCGTAGCCATGACTGCGCCATGTAATATTTGTACTTGTATAAAATGAAACTGCAACCATTACTAGATTGGTCTAAGAATGTTTTATTACTCATGTCAAGCATAGACATCCTAGAACTAAACCATAAACACAATATATGCTACAATGACTGGTTAGAGAATTATTATTTGATATTCGTATTATTAAAAGCCTGACATTAACACCCACCTTTTCATCAACAAGCCTGACATTTTGATAATATTTGGATCCCATTTTTATGTTTTGTTTTTCATCAGGACCTTGTCAAATTGCGATGACATACTTTTACGGCGATATCTAGGTAGCTTTTGAATGTTTTAGAATATTTAAAGGGCTTAAAATAACATGGTTTTTCAAAATGTTGTACAACCATAAAATTATGCTCACCACGGACGGTAATCAAAAAGAGATCGCATATTTAAAAAGTCAAATACCTGCGATCTGATACATTCTTTGTTTTACCGCCCTAGGTAAGTAATGTACTATTACGTAATAGCTGGCAATAAAGTAGCCCGCTTTATGCGTGCGGAAATCCCAATTCCTGGCAAGTTTATTTTATTATATCTCATTCATTATACAAATTTCATATTAATACAAGTAATTTGGCTTATACTTCTAGTCGTACAGTGATCGTTTCTTAATAATGATATTAAAAAGTTAACATGCAGAAGGGATACGTAAAATAATGTCCTAATCACCACGGGTCCTCAGATCGCATATTACTTTGACCAGCAGGTCGATCACGTAACGCATTGTACGAACGTCGGGTAGGTCTAAATCATCTCACTTTTGATATGGAAAATTGACAGCAAAATTTTACCGACGACGCGCGTTCGAAACGTTACGTGATTACCCCTCTGAGCGTCAAATAGCTGCGGAGTTTTTTTTTAATTTGATACCTACAAGCTTGTTTGTTTGTTTGTTTCTTATTTTGTTTGTAAGGGACAAATCTTGGAACTGAATATTGGTTATAAACATAGCTTGGATGTCAATTCAATATTATAGTACCTTAGAACTGATCTGATGATGGAGACAGAAGGTGGCCATGGGAATTCAGTACCTAACCGATGTAACCCCGTTGAGTTTGGGCTCGTTAGAATCGTCTCAATAAGTTGTTGACGACAGTATACAGAAAACTAAATTATACCACAGTTAGGTCAGTAACGTTACCATTATTCAAAGATGCCGAAAAACAACGGAACGAAATAAATTCGCTAAAACGATGAATTTTCCTTAAAAATACATCGTAAAATTATGTCGTATAAATATAAAAATGTTCACCACGCCAAAGCGACCATTTCCTGTGTAAGTTCAGGAAAATCAACGTCTCATACAGACGAAACAATTCCGTAGAGCGTTCCTGTCTTACTCTCATAATAAATTTCGATTTATTGCAGGCCCTCAAAGGCTACTTTAAATAACCTAAGCACACTATCATCTATATTCTCTCTAATCTTGAAATTTAGACCTTATAACACGTAAACGTAGGTCGCTTATCAAAAGTTTTTATGAACCTAAATACGGCGTTGTGAAAATATCTCAAGTATGTCAAATGCGAAAACATTTTCTATATCTTTGCTTCATCGAGAGGTAAATAGAAATGGATGAAATATGGCGCTTTGGATTAATGTTTTGATATAAATGAGTTTTTACTCCGAATACAACAAGCACCGTCGCCAGCTCTGTTTTTTTTAATAAATAAATATTAGGGGACAATCTTACACAAATCGAACTAGCCTCATAGTAGGCCAGTGTAGCGCAACTAGTAACAAAAATATGAATGACGTCCAACTGCTCAAATTCAGATCAAATCTGACAAGTTCTGACAAGTGACAAGTTTTCTATATGTGCTTTTGCTATGGCGGACTCATGCTATCTCCTACTTCCGTACTTTCTCTTTCTGTCATTTTGTCATGGTGACTTTGGCCGGTTACCATGGATATTATAACTTCACGAGAAAACATGTGTGTGTCAAACAAACAATGCTTTTGACGAAATGAAATTAATAATTATCTTAAAATAAAACACGTAAGTATTAATAACGAAATATCAAGCGCCAATATTGATTCACTTATGAAAAACAACAGTTGCTACTTGGATAAAACCTACAAGCGGGAGGTTTCTTAGTTCGAGAAGAATTCATTGCGACCCGCAAAGATATGTGTACAGATTGGTGATTTTTTGTAAATATACTGTGATTTGGAAATAAGTGTGAAATAAACTGTATGAAATATTTGTTCTCCTTTTATTATTTCATACCTAAATCGGATTAGTTTTAGATTTCGTAAAGCAATATTCTGACGTCCCTAATCATAATTTATCGATATCGATAACGTTGGGTTCTAATATTATCGATATCGATAACGTTAAGTACTACAACCCTACTATCGTCCTCGTTCGTTAGGTTGGTAAGTCTACTTCCGTGCTAGCGTTTATTTCAAACTAGCTAAAGTTCGAATGAGTTGTCATGTCAAAATCAAATGACAATGTCACTGTCATCCAAAACCTTGTTCGAAGTCCCGTCTCTTATTCTTAATATTCTCTTTGAATAGGGCTTGTGTTATGGGTACTAGACGACGATATGTATAATAGATATGAATGCTTAAATACATAGACAATAATCAAGATTCAGAAATAAATATTCATGCTCGTCACACAAATATTTGCCCTTACCGGGATTTGTAAAAAAAAGCTTGGAAAATAAAAAAGGTTTACCAATCATCGACTGTACAGCCAAGCCAATAGGGAACATTACTGCAATGTTCTGCCGCCAGAGGCAGCACTACCACTAATAGTAAACCAGTATAGGAATATAGGGATTCACACACACATGCACAATTGATTGTCAAATGAGTGACAAGGATGCTTGCATAGACAATACGGCAAGTGGGAACGAGATACAATGTCAACGCTGCTAGTGTCGCCACCTACGAAGAGTTTTGCGTAATATTCCCTATTGTGATAACACGAGCTGTCAAAACATCAATTGTTGCTACAATTGAAGAATAGGATGCTTTAAAATATTTTCGATATACAATTGTAATCTGTAGTAACGTCGCGGGCCGATAATATTTTATACGGGTCCGTTTGTAGGTCCTTTTTATCATAATTTCAGACAATACACCGTTTCTGTCAAACAATACACGATATTATTGGGTTCGGAGTCCCGCATGTTTTATGTATGAAGATTCGGAACGCACATGCGAGGGCGTTATGCACTGTCGCCACAATTTCGGATTTCTTGGGATTGTCTTTAGGAGACGGGGATGATCGTCATAGTTGTATTGAAACTTCTAGGCTTGTTATGTGCGGCCAATTTTTATTATGTATGTGCTTCGTAACTGGAATGTCATATCTACAACGTTCTCTCGGTCATCCTAAGTATTTCTATATTTGGTGGAAGATCTGCCTTAACAAACCAAGGAGCTTTTACCAAACCAGCTTGTGGATTCTATTAAGATTGAAACTAACATTCGCTGTGAGAAATCGACAAAATGAGTCATACTTTTAGCATTTCAATTTGATTTCTGTCTATTTCATTTGCTCGGTCTGACAAGACTCACTTTCGATCTTCGTGCCAGCCCCTGCAACTCAGAAGTTATACAGTTTGCGTCGTTTTATTTTGGTAATTTTGATGTGCCTTAAAATATTTAAACTTAATTTATCAGCACACAGGATGTCACATTTGCTTAATCAGTGCCTTGAAATGTTCAGACTTCATTTATCAGCGCACTGTATATCACGCGTATTTCTTTTCACCTCACTTGCTCGGAAAGGCCTTTTTCTATGTTTGAAATCGCTTTTTATCCACATGTGAAGAAAGTAGACGTAGAACGTTAAAAGTACTATGACGTAGAACGTTAAATGTTTATATTTGGTTTTTTGTATATTTTATGTAATGTATTTTTTTTTTACTTTGTTTTTTAACTTTTTTTATAAAAAAATATTTTTTGCAACATTTTTTTTACTTTTTTATTTTTTTTTTTATTTTCTTTTTTTAAACTTTTTTTTTAACTTTTTTTTTCCCTTTTTATTTTCCTCGCTGTAGTGAGGTGAAAAGATTTGTGTTATACACGGGTGAAAAGTAATTTTACTTCTCGTGTACGTTCGCTACGCTCAGGATTCTAATTTTGAACCACTCGCTTCGCTCGTGGTCAATCATAGAATCGTTTCGCTAGCTCGTGTTTCAAATGAACACTCGCAGGTAAAATACAACTTTCCCCCCGTGTATAACAAATAACTATTACTCTTTCTTACGAAACTGAGCATGTGCTCAATAGCACAGAGATTTCTAGCCCCGCGAGTGCGAAAGCTAGAGATTGGTGTTTGGATAACGTGGCACTAAAATATGAGTTACCTATGATACTTAGTTAAAGCGGGAGACCAACTCAGAGCGAGGCGAGTGGATCCGCTGCCTCCCTCTTTCCTAAGGTCATGTGGCTATTTTGCGTAATAACTAGGACTTATTGTTTTACTAGCTGGACTGATGGTCACCCTCCAAATATTTCCCCTTACAGCTCACGGCTGGCGATGCCCGCGTTTAATGGGATCAACCAGCGAACTCTAACATCGCTCGTATTGCCTATTACGTCGCACCTATCTCTCTCTAACTAGGGTAATCTGGAGATTTTCGTTTGAAAACTGGTGGTGTCAGGACATGTTCCGTTGGTATATATGCAATTTCATCTAGTTATTGCACTTGGAAAAACAAATCTTTATCGGTCTTCAGAACAATTATATGAAAACTAACAATTAGGTATTTGGGGATATTTTTACAATAATCGAACTAACATTGTAATTCCCGATAAGGCTTGTGTTATGGCTAGATGATGATATATTTAATAGACATCAATAGTTACATAGAAAACATCCAAGACTCTGAGACAAAATATTCACGCTCATCACACAAATATTTGCTCTTACCGGGATTCGAACCCAGGACCTTCAGCTTCTTAGGTAGCGTCACTATCACTACCCACTAGGCTAATTGGGCGTCATTTGGAAAATAAACTTCTACAGGTGGATCACGTATCGCATTGTACGCGCGTCAGTTAGGTCTAAATGTCACTTTTTATATGGAAAATTGACAGTTAACCCGGCGAGCATGACGTGAAAAAAGGTTACATCAAGCATGAGGCAGGGTTCGACATACCCGATATTTAATGTAACATAATATAGTTTTTATTAATTTTATTTTATTTCGTGCAGTGTATATTGTTTAATAATGAACTATATAATGCATTTAAATCATAGACAAGTTTTAATTATGAAATTATTTTTATTTATTCGTGTTTACCTTATACTATGTAATTATAGGAACAAAAGTTTCGAGGTTTACAAAAATGAACAATTAAACAAAAAATAACTGTCTTTGGAATATAAATCAACTTTTAACTAAAAGATAATGAGATCTTCTTCTCAAAAAAACATAACAATATTTTTTTTTATTGAAGATATGGTTAATCACTGCCATCGAGATTATCATGCTCCATACATATGGGCTTGCTGCAACCTTTACAGGAATATTTGGTTTTTTCTGTCCTTCTTGTATGGAAAATAAAAGAAAAAGTACTTATATAAATAAACTAATCTCAAGCCTATACATTGAAACCTTAAAAACACAAAGAATAATAAAACAAATATTTATAAATCATACATAAAGAAATACGTCTAAAATGACGTAGGGTGTGACATACCCGAAACAGGTTTGTGCAGAAATATTTCGGCCGACGCCTCACGTCGCACAGCGATCACGCCACTATCCCCTCCCGCAGTCCCTTGCCTCCAGCTACTGAGCGAGCTAGTGTTGCCAGACGAAGATTTAAAAAATAACAAACGTTTTAAATACTGTCAGGGTATGACATACCCTGGGTCATGCTCGCCGGGTTAAATTGTACCGACGCGCGTTCGGAACGTTACGTGATCACCCCTCTGAACTGAAGTTGCAATGCACTATTAGACTTGCCAATGCTTGGATTCTATTTGACGACCGCTTTAGCCTAGTTGGTAGTGACCCTGCCTACGAAGCAAGAGGTCCTGGGTTCGAATCCCGGTAAGGGCATTTATTTGTCTGATGAGCACGAATATTTGTTCCTGAGTCATGTATGTTTTCTATGTATTTAAGTATTTATTTCTCTATATAAGTATATATATCATTGTCTTGTACCCATAGTACAAGCTTTACTTAGTTTGGGACTAGGTTGATTTGTGTAAGATTGTCCGCAAATATTTATTTATTTATTTGTATTTTTTCTGCAATGTTTGTACTTAAATACATGGCTATTAAAATGGTCTGAATCATGTCCAGCTAAAAATACAATTGGTGACAAAAAACCCCTTTTGAAAAATCGCATTCAAGAAATTGTAGCTCCTAGCAAAGGTAATAGGTACCTAATAATAAATTGAAAGTTAGTAACCTTTTTGGGGCGCGTTGAAAATGTGGACTTTATCTCAATAGATAGTTGCTAGAGTAGAAAATCAAATTGATTAAAACGATACCCAGTCCAAAATATTTATGTAATTTTAATGAAGTTATAAAGAGTGCTTGCATAAATCAAACAATTGTTATAATCACATGGGCGTAGCAAAAATATAATAATATATTATGTCCTGAAAGTCACGCCAAAGAACACTGCACATCTAGTATGGAAAAAAAGCTTAGAGAATTTTCTTGAAAAAAAATTATTTTGCGTATTTAAGTGCAGGTACTATATTCAAAAATAGTGAAGGGGCAAAAACTTATGATGTGTATGTTTCTGAAAAAATTTTTTTTTATGAAAACTCACCCAGAAGCTTCGTAGTAAAATCTACATAAAATATAGGGAATTAAAATTCACACTAAAAAACCACTTTGAAAAAAAAACACAACCTTCCTTCAGGAAAATACGGCTATCCTGCAATATTTTTGTTCCATCCGGCAATTAACATGAAAATACAGAATAGATACCTCGTGTAGCCACTTTTTTGTCATAGTCAAGTTGAAAATCGAAGCTTTTTACAATTATAACACACATACATTTATTAGCAAAAAAACGTGAATAACCCATTTTTTTTTAAACTGGTACGTAAAAGTTTTTACACTATTCATATGTTATTGTTCACTTTATTGTTTATTTAACTATTATGTGAAATTCTGTCGTATTCCAAAAATCGAGTTTAAAGTTTTTGTTTTTTTTTTTTCACTTAGTCTTAGTAGCTTACATGTCGTCCTACATAGGTAATGTAGGCACCAGTTTATTTGAGATCCGACTTTTTGTACAAGCAAGTGAAGCAAACGAATCTCCGTTACAGCTTGGGTCAAAATTCATTCGTATGTCCGGATGTTCAGATGTCCGGTTGTTCTCCTCTACAGGTCGCAATTCTCAACCGATTCTCATGAAATTTTGGTTCAAGAATTATATCGAATGTTTTGTCGATTAAGCTTTCCAAAACTACAAAAAAAAATTGTAAAATACAATAGCGCGAGTTCTACAGCTAACAAAGCCAGTAGTATAATTTTGTTATTTTAGTATAAAGTACACAGTTTAGTTTAGAGTCACGTGTACGAGTAGCAATGAGGCAAATACACTCTCATATCGAAATCCATGGCAATTATGCATACAATTTTCTGAATTTCGAAGAATAAAGCAGCGTTTAAATTTCCTAGTTGCATTCTCACTCACACAAGCGCTGACCCAACGTGTCAGAGCGAGCGCGAAACACATAGAAATTTGACTGAGATGCGACAGTATACCAAATTGAAGCCCTAAACCGTCTAGCAGGACGACAGCGCAATTTGAAGAATTGCGGACAGTCCGGCTGACGTCATTCTGGAATAACTGACATTAAATTGGTATTGTACATTCTCCCTTCAACATTTGGGTACGCGGTCACAGAAAAAATAATATTATTTAAATATAGAAGGTAATCCGTGTAACAAAATCGATGTTTGGCAGCTAGATAATTCGAATCATGCCATACTGCTCGCACGCGCTCGCCGTGCACGTGCACTTTAGAAGAAAGGAAGGTTGGGTTAGGTTCGAACTGTGACCTCCTCACACATGTTCTCTCGTTCCTAGCGCGATCATGCTTGACAGACACCTCGGAGGTGTGAGAGGAACAGGACACTGATGCGGTTGTAAAAACTCTGGGGACGTACCTTTTCTTTACAAAATACCACAGCCATAACACCGCCATTATTTGCTCGGTAGATATGTAGGGTTGTGTTCATGAGGAGCTAACACAACTGACATGACGCGAGACGAAACAATCTATCCTCTATCTAATTTGCGCAGTGTGAGTGAGACGGGACTCGATGACGTTTTATATTGCGAGGGACCCGCGTTCATCTCTAGCTATTATCACAACGAATTTTCAAATCAGTGAAGGGACGGCAGCACGCTTGTGAGTGTTTTGGTGGCATAGCCGTCCATAGGTGACGGTGTTCTTACCTTATGCTTGTTTGACACTGCCGTACAGTCAGCATCAAAAGTAACTACGCAATCGAAGACGTCAAAAGTTATTATTCCCTTTTAATAAAGACTCTTGACGTCTTCGATTGCGTAGCCACTTCTGATGCTGACTGTAGTACCTGTTAAAAAACAAAACGAACACGCTGGCTATACCAATCATCATTGCAATGTAGACACGTGTTCTGAATTGTGCCCTGGCTATATTGAATCTGTGATTTAGAGCAAACGTGGCTGGAGTCGCCTGCACGGTCGACGATATTTCACGATACATGAAACTGCAATAAATGCTCGTCTGTAGAGGACTATTTTTGTTTGCTGCTTCGCATTTCAATATGTTTTTTAGTATTCCTTACCAATATTTGGCCAACAGGACACTTACATGATCAGTTGGTGTCTGTCCGTCTGTCACAGTCAGTCTTTATACGACACGACATCAGAGGGAAACAGGCTTACGCCCAGCCTGATAATTAGCGGTACCGTAGCTTGTGGATTCCTGCAACTCTAAATTGCTTAATGAATAAAGAGTTAATATTTTTTTTAAGTGCGACCGAGCAGCAATGTGTTACGTCCAAATTGACTTGACGTCACAAACTTGTTGACTTTCATGGGTGTCGTAAACACATGCATGACATAATGTGTACTGTGTAGTAAATGGGTCATTGTCAGACACAAAAACAAAAATCATCTTTCCGGTGGTCAATAGTTGAGGGCTTACGCTCACATATAATATGTTTTTATCACATAGAATTATAGAAGGGGCAACGCCGTTTATGCGGATTCAGAGATCAACCAAAAATTAGGCTTTATAGCCTTTAACTTTGGCAATGTCCACCGAAGAGACGCGAACCTAAATCTGACAATGACCCAAATAGTAAAAAATTGCGTGCTCATTAACTTTGTATGAAAAAATAGAAGCAGTTAAGTACTTAACGAAATTGTAAATGTGTTATTTAGGACCGACACTAATCGTCATTAAAATATAAGCCCGTATCAATTTTACACACTGCACAAGTATGTATAGTCTAGTTATATAGTACCCCATGCCTCTGCATAGTTTGGTACTACGCCCGTGTTAGATTGCCTCCAAATATAAAATTGTAAATAGGCTCACTGGAGCACTAAATTGTCAAAACATTTTCGTAAGAAGCTGTATAGCACCTGCACCGGAACTCTTATTAGACGATCCAGCGAGCACAACTGAATTACCTGCCTGTTCACAAAATATTTCCACTCTTCTAGAGCTCTTCGCCAGTATAATTTGATCTTAACTTTTTTCATATTACTATTTAAGGTGGCGAACGAGCTGACGCCTATCCATACTATACTATACTATACTATTCATCCATACTAATATTATAAATTCAAAAGGTGTGTCTGTCTGCTACCTCTGCAGCCTTAAACAGGTGAACCAATTTAGA
Source organism: Epinotia brunnichana (assembly GCA_963854355.1). NCBI lineage: Eukaryota > Metazoa > Arthropoda > Insecta > Lepidoptera > Tortricidae > Epinotia > Epinotia brunnichana. The sequence goes on along the minus strand of OY977951.1, from coordinate 24,808,473 downwards.
TGAAATTTATTATTTTAGACAAAGGACAATTGGACCATGTATGGTCGGCCTGATAGTGGTAGGTTATTCCGTGATATGTACGAAAGTAGGAAAGTTTTTAAATCTAGGTTAAAATGGTGTCAGGATAATCAAAACCAGATTTAGATGGACATTATCGCGTTACACCATACCAAAAAAGATTTTCGTGCTTTCTGGAAAGGTACAAATAGACTGAGGCCTCGCCCTGGCTTTCCAGTGAGTGTGAACGGTGAAAGTGACCATATTAGTATTGCTAACACTTTCAAAGACCAGTTTATGATAAAACCACCTCTTGGCCCATCACAGGGGAGTAAGCTGGATGCTGAGACATGTAAAGATGACGTGGGACCTGTATGCACTGCCAGAGAGGTTGACGCGGCCATTAGGTCAATATCTCGAGGCAAATCCCCCGGTCACGACGGTCTCAGCATCGAGCACCTCCAGTATGCGGGCCCACATATATCGAGGGTGTTAGCAATGTTATATACTTTGTGCGTCAGACGCCTGATGATTTGATGAGGACTAAAGTTGTTCCCATTGTCAAAAATAAAACGGGAGACCTATCTGATAAGTGTAATCATCAGGTTATTGCTAAGGTGTTCGACAGTATTCTTAATGCACGATTGGGGAAGCACGTGCTATTAAATGACAATCAGTTTGGCTTTAGAGCAGGGTTGTCCACGGAAAGCGCCATATTGTGCCCTAAGAGTACTGTCAAATATTATGTCGATAGAAAGACGCCTGTATACGCCTGTTTCCTCGATCTATCTAGGGCTTTTGACCTGGTTTCCTACGATACATTGTGGTTAAAGCTAAAAGCTACAAACTTACCACCGGAAATCATTCGTATATTTAGATATTGGTATGAAAACCAGGTCAACAGCGTTAGATGGGTTGACGCTCTGTCTGAGAACTATAGGTTGGAGTGTGGAGTGAGACAGGGCGGCCTGAGCTCACCCACACTCTTTAATCTATACGTGAATGACCTGATCGAGGAGCTCGGCAGAACACATGTCGGATGTCACGTGGATGACGTGTGCGTTAATAATTTGAGCTACGCAGACGACATGGTTCTGCTGAGCGCGTCGGTCTGTGGGTTGCGTAGATTGTTTAAGATCTGCGAGAACTTTGCTAGCAGACTTGGACTTGTATATAATGCAAGCAAAAGTCAATTTATGGTCTTTGAGAGCGGACGTAAGAAAATGGAGAATGTTCCCCATATCCATCTTAACGGTGAACCTCTAGTTAGAGTGGATAATTTTAAATATCTTGGACATGTGGTGACGTCTGATCTCAAAGACGATATAAACTTGGAGAGGGAACGGAGGGCCCTTTTTTTTCTGTACGGCGAATATGATTGCACGAAGATTTGCGCGACGCTCAAGAGAGGCAAAAATCACATTGTTCAGGGCTTACTGCACCATCCTCTACACATGCAGTTTGTGGGGCCATTATACGCAGCGGGCATTTGGGGCTCTCCGGGTGCAATTTAACAATGCGTTCCGGGTGTTGATGGGGCTGCCCCGTTTCTGCAGCGCATCGGGGATGTTTGCGTTCGTATGATGATGGGATGATCAGTATATTCCTTCGTAGGAATATACTGATTTTCTGATTTTACGCGACTATGCGCAAACGCAGCGCGTCCCTGATGCGTCGGGTGCGGGCCAGCCCCAACAACATCCTGCAGATGTTGGCAGGTAGGGTGGACTGTGCATATTTACGGCACTGTAGTGATATGCATAGGCCAATCGCAACCTATCTATGGTGAAAGGTTGTTAATTATTATTGTGATTTTATTTTATTGTGTAATGATGGTTTTTTGTTTTGTGTGTGTATGGGTCGATGATACCCGAAATAAATATTTTTTATTTTTATTTTATTTAAAGGATAAAATTGATGTCGAGTCGTATCAGGGGACCGATGTTTTATTTTCAAGCGCATGACTCTTTCACTTGAAAACTGTCAAAAATGATGAAATGCTATTTTGAAATAACGATAGAAAATTGAAAAACCAGTGGTATTGACTGTGGTATTCAATTATATCGGTAGAAAGTAAGTGCCTGCAATTTTGACATTAACTTTAATTTAATTTTAGAGCGCTCGAAAGTCAGTCTCCAGGAAGTCAAGAGGCTAGCAATGGACAGATAATAGTGGCGGTTATTCCACCCAGGCCTTTAAGACGTTATAAAAATAGTGATATTATAACGTTATAAATAGATGAAAATTTAATTGCATATATAAGTACCAACGGAACATGTCCTGACACCACCAGTTTAGTGTAGTTTTAGGATAGTTTTTGCTCGTTGTTATTTGTGTAATATAAATGTTTTGGATGGCATTCCTAATCAGAACCCCTGATTTATTTTGTACAATCTATGTAAATAATGTTATCTGTTTTGTGTGCTTAGTAAATAAATAGATACGCGGCCGTAACCGCGCTGGCAACTATGTAATTGTATTATTATTTGTTGGTAAAATTAATAAGTAGGTACTTATCTTATCTTATCTTATCTAGGTGAGGGCCCTTTCGGATGCACTTCGACCCAGTGGGATCTTTTGTGCATTTGCCCTCTCCTTTATACCTGCTCCCAGGCTTATAATATTATTGCATTCCTACGCCTAAATATTGCATAGCCTCGTCTTTGAACATAATATTTTCTCTGTTACTTATACTATTCGTTCCTTTTAGCTAGAACATCAAAGGCAAGAATCACAACGCATTTGACATTAAGCTTTATAGCTCAGGAACAAAGTTCAAAACGGATTGGCATACATACAGTACCGTAAGAAACGAGTTTTTAGAAGAGATTTGAAATCACTGCAATCACTTAAGTCGGAGTGCTTGCAGCGCGTGAGTTTTGACTTTTTCATTGAACTGACATGAAAACTACCCATGAGAGAGAATTTAATTTTTATATATCCGTAAGCGTTGAGGGTCCTGACAACAACACTTGTGATGTATTTTAGTAAGTTCATTACGTATACGCGATACAATTCCTTTAAACGGACGACCCTTTTGCCGACCGGTTAGCCTAGTGCGTCCTGCTATACGAAGCTAAAGTAAAGGTCCTGGGTTCGAATACCGGTAAGGGCAAATATTTGTGTGATGAAAATGAATATTTGTTTCTGAGTCTTGGATGTTTTGTATGTAATTAAGTAAGTATTTATATCTATTAAATATATCGTCGTTTATTTAGTACCCATAATACATGCATTATTGAGCTTAATATGGAACTAGTTCGATTTAATCTCCCCTTATATTTATTTTATTTATATTTATATTAAATCGTTTTAATCGATCATTATTTATACTTTCTCTGTTTTCTGCCCGACTGCGGCTGAGCCGTAAGGAAGGGGTACATATGGTTTTAGCAGTATATATTTATATTTACGTGTATTCAACCGTAGCGTTTAAGAGACTGAACCACTTTTGATAAACGAGGTTTCAATCGATTCGTAATTATGCAACGGGTGACATACTTAGGCCACCCTTTGTAAAAAAAAAGTGTTCTATTTTCAGTTAGTTTTCCGTAGTCGGGTTAAACTACTTTATTTTCCACTGGCCTTACTTAAAAACAAAGTTTTGTTTGCCATAAAGTAGGGAAGCCGATGGACACGTATTTCATAGATGCAATGTCACTAGGATCGTACATAGTAAATCAGAATAATTTCTGGAGTAAGTCCTAAGTATGCGCGCCGCAATGCGGCTAGCTTAAATGCATAACGCACGGAGTCAGCTACACCGCGATATATTATCATCAAGAGAATGCAACTTAGTTCTGAGACACACAGACGCTTGGGCATGTCAACAACAACAATTTTACAACGGCTGACTTAAATGCATAACGCGCTGTATCAGCTACACGGCGATACCTACCTATGTTATCCTTGAGAGGAAGTAACTTAGTTCTGAAACACAGAAGCTTGGGTTTGTGAACAACAACATCATATATAAATGCATAACGCAATAACAATTTTATTGCGGATAGCTTAAGACATCACGCACCGAGTCAGCTACACCGCCATATGTTATCGTCAAGAGAATGCAACTTAGTTTTGAGACTCACAGACTTGTAGGAAGGCCAACAACAACAATTTATTGTGGCTAGGTTGAAGAAATAACGCACGGAGTCAGCTTCACCGCGATTTAATATGATCAAGAAAATGCAACTTACCCAGTTCTGATACACACAGACCGTTAGGCATGTCAACGACAACAATTTTACTGCGATTAGTTTAACGGCACGGCGCAATTTAGTATTAAGATAATGAAATTAGAATTCTGAAATAAACAAACGCATGGAGACATTTCCTAGACACAATTCCTAGACAAAAAGACAAGCCAATCATTATCATCAAGAGTAGCTTAGTTTTGAGAGACAAAGACGATTGAACTTGTCAACAACAACAATTTAATTGCGGTTCGCTTAAAGTCATATTAACAAACAGTGTCAGCCACAAACACTAGTTACCTATAGGAGAATCGAACCCGTTATCTAACTGCACGTGACTACCTTCGTCATGAACATGATGAATTTTATGGAGGGCATAAATAGTAACCATCATCTCCGACGTATAAATCTTTGGATTACATTAGTTAATCAAAGATTTAAGAATATAGACCATGAATTAAAATGTTTTTCTACTCCTGAACCGTTATCTGTCATTTATATAGGCTGTAGCTCAAATACAATGACACCACTAATAAGTCGTCGAAAACCTCTATGCTCTATGGCCTAAAAACTCACTGTTTAGCGACCTTTTTTGATTCATACATTTTTCATAAAAGCACTGTTTAACTTTTTTTTAATAACGCTATATTGCAGTGGTGCCAACTGCAACTTCATAAACGAATATTTCGAAATAAAAGTATTTATTTACGATTAAACATTTGTATATTATAAATTATTTACTACAATAATAATAAATCATCATCTATTGTGTGTTAAATTACATGTTTTATGAATTCTTGGTATTATTTATGAAAATAAACAGTTCGAATTCGGTCCGGGTCCGGATTCTGTTTGGTTCGGATGGCAAGTGCAAACAAATTAAAATCAAAACAAACCATAAGCAAGAGGTGTCACATTTCCAATTTATTACCAAAATACAGTTCAAAATGAAAGGACGAGAGATGATAAACTATTAGTCCTAAACTATTAAGATTTTATTCGTGTTTGTGACGACAAAAATGTACGTTCACTTTAAAATGGTCGAAGAAATTAATAACTCCACCTACTAGGAAATAATTGCGCGAGTAGGTAGCAAAAGTACGAATAGAAAACTTGCCGCCTAAAAAGTTTAACTATTCTGTAGTCTGCTATTTATTTTAAATTTGTCGTAGAAAAAGTATTGTATGCAACTGTGTATAACTGGTCAAAAACGCTCGTGGCGTCTTTAATTGCGATGCTCGCAAAGGCTCGCATCGCAACCCACGCCACTCGCGTTTTAAGACCCTTCTTATAGAACCGTTGCATAAAATACTATTATCAGGCCACACCGCCCGTATGTCACCGTTTAGTTTAAACAGTATTTCGAAATAATTCACCGCAAGCGTCGCCTTTTAATTCCATTTCCAAGCGAACACTCGGCCACCAAGTTTGTAATATCAACTCTGTGATATGACAGGATCGAATAATTGGAGGTTAATCTGACTCATTTTTCTTACACCACGGTGTTGGCAAATAACATACCTTTCCACCTTTTTCTGTTTTGAATATTCTCTGTCTTGATTTTCTACCACGATAGTTTATACGTTCCCATCTATACATATTTAAGTTCGGTTATTATCACGAATAATGTCTAGATCTAATCCCAATAAGGTCTACGTCTAATCCCAATAAGGTCTAGATCTAATCCCAATAAGGTCTAGATCTAATCCCAATAAGGTCTAGATCTAATCCCAATAATGTCTAGGTATAATCCCAATAAGGTCTAGATCTAATCCCAATAATGTCTAGGTATAATTCCAATAAGGTTTAGTTCTAATTCCAATAAGGTCTAGTTTTCCCGTCTTGGTTGCAAGGTCAGATGGCAGTCACTTTCGTAAAATTAGTGCCTATGCCAAATCTTAGGATTAGGTGTCAAAACGGACCCCGGGAACGCTAGGAGGATGCTATACTATTATCACGAATTAACGTTATCAAATTCTAATCTAAAGAGACTATTTCCTAATTCACCATTGAAACAAAGATCAAAGCACAAAGAAAAACGCGCATGCTAGCCTTGCAGCCGAGAATCAAACTCGGTGTCACTGGATTCCCGTGCATCACATCGTATAATATATACGAGTACTTGAGATTATTTGAGTTGGCCGAATTCCTTGAAAGTAGCCCATTCAAAAAGTGACTCTACCGTCCAAGATAGAAGATTGAAGTTAAAAATAAGTCGGCCACCTTTAATAATCTCATCCTTATCGCTCCGCCACCGCTGCGGCATAGGTAGGTATGCTGTCAATTTTTCGTTGTCTCTTTTAAATATGTATGCTCCATGGATGTGCATACATTTGTTTATTTTACTTTACTGTAACCAACCCCCGTATGGTGTCGGGTTTGAGTAGCACCACCCACTTTCTTCCTGTGGGTGTCATAAGAGTCGTACTAAAGGAACAGGGCTGAAGTGTGTAGTGGGTGATGGGCTAGCAACCTATCACTGCAATAATATCACACTTTGTCGATCTTTTATACCCAAGTTTATGCTAAAAGTGGCACTGGAACATACATTTTAGGGATAAAGGTGTTCATCTATGTATGTACTGTAACTAACACTCAAAATAAACAACACCAACTCTAAACACAACTCCCAAATTTCGGGTAAGGCAGCGTTTGCATCGCACTAATTGAAAATGGTAGCAAAGTTGCGATACGTTGCGGCGTTAGGGTAAATAAGTCTCACTGGGGCGATTCGACTTCGGAGTGGCAATTATTGACACATGGGTCCAATTTGAGTTAAAGTTGAGATTTCATTAGGTTGAAATATCTACATGTTAACGCTACTTTGACGTCATGTAGGGAAGAGACTTAACTCAATAAGTATCTGTCTGTTTGTGGCTACCACCATACAAAGTTACAAACATATAGTGAAGAAGCTCAACAGCTCAAGTAACTAAATAGCGCAAATTGTGCTGTGTGAGTGAGCGTAGGTAGGTACTTATACCCTGATTGTTAGTTCCATAGAATTCTGACGTTTCTTAGTACGGCCAGGCCGAAAAATACTCTTTGAATCTGTGTTGAGAATTAAAGAAAAACAAATAAATATGGAACATGAATTATGAAATATTTGTATTAACAACACAATAAGGTCAATAATATATCGTTCTCTAAAACATACGAGAGGGAGTAATCACAACACAGTGTGTCTCGGTGTACTGACCTTAATCACCACCAGGCCCCGTAGCATGGGCCATATCACGCGATAAGCCAGGGACGGAAGCTCTATCCTGTCACTTATCGCGTGATAACGCCATCCATGCTACGGGGCCAGGAACACAACGCACAAAACCAAGGACCCAGAATTGTCAATAAAAAAAAGGCTACGAGTTTAAAAGTAATTACTTTCCCAAGTAGGGCTGCTCTTGGCCTCTCACATTTTTCGTATGATAGAGACACAATTTTGTAATACTTACACATTACAAATCTAACATGTTACTTATTTACTTACATTTTATTCCACTTACTCCTTCTACAATAACATCCACAACTTTACCCAAGAATTTATAATTGGACTACTCCAATCGAAAAACTTTGCCAAGTAAAAAACCTACCGTTTCCTAACGGTAAGCAGCCGAGTAGGTAGGTATTTTAAATTAAAGGGATGCTTATCAAAATCATTAGATTTTTTTTATGTCCGAACTAAAAAAACTTATAATTTACGGTTAAATGTCCAAGGCATGATTTTCTAAATTGAAATTCAAAGTTGACCCCTATTTTTACATTCTTATCTCAGCCAAGATTATTAAAGTATAGGTAACTAGCTTTTGCCCGCGACTTCGTCCGCGCGGAACTCGTTTATATCGTAACTTTCTCCCCCCTTTTCACCCCCTTAGGTGATGAATTTCCAGATAAAAACTATCTTTAGTAAGGTCTCTTTGGGAAGGCCCCGGAATTCAAAGAATACCAAATTTAATCTCAATCGGTTCAGCGGTTTAAGCATGAAAAGGTAACAGACAGACAGAGTTACTTTCGCATTTGTAATATTAGTATAGATTGTATGAAGGAAAGGGTATCGATGCATGTAGGCTTTTTTCAGTATTATTTTGCATATTTTCATATCACACGGCCGTAAGGACCTTTTCTACTAAACCGTAGGATTAAATTAACTGACTTGTAATTTAAACATTTTATATGTTACATCTAATAATTTTCAAAATAGCCATAATCAAACGTCTTTTTTACCCCGTTTTAGAAAACATCTTCAAAACTAAGGCCGCCATAAGGTACCTTTACCCTTGGAACGTCAATTTACGTATGTAATGTTAATGTTCCTATTCCCCAGGACTCCCAACTACCGCTATACCGTAAATGGGTTCCATCCAAATTTTCCCCCCTCAATTGACCCCCTTAGGGGATGATTTCTGGAATAGAAACTATTATATGTCCTTTTCCAGGACTCAAACTATCGTTCAACCAAATTTTATCAAAATGTGTCACAAACAAATTTCCACCTCCAATTACACCCCCTTAGGGGATGATTTTCGGGATAAAACTATCCTATGTCCTTCCTTATATATCGCTATACCGTAAATGGGTTCAATCCAAATGTTCATCCACCATTTCTTACCCCCTTAGGGGATGATTTCCTCCTTTTATGTGTTCCGGAATAAAAAAAAATCTATGTTCTTTCCTAGGACTCTACCTCTCTCTATACCAAATTTCATCTAAATGGGTTCAGCTCAGGAAATTATTTTTCGTGATAAAAACTATGCATTGTCCTTCCCTAGGACTCTTTCTATCTATTTACCAAATTTCATCTAAATGGGTTTTATCCAAATTTTCACCCCCTATTTTATCCCTGAGAGGATGATTTTTGGGATTAAAACTATCCGTTGTCATATTCCGGGACTCAAACTATCTTTCTATAAAATGGGTTACAAACAAATTTTCATCCCCAATTACACCCACTTATGGGATGATTTTCAGGAGTAAACTATCCTATGTCCTTCCCCAAGACTCTAACTCGCTATACCGTAAATGGGTTCCAACCAAATTTTCATACCCCATTTCACCCCCTTAGGAGATGATTTCTGGACTTAAATTATGTTAAGTCCTTCCCCAGGACTCTGAACTATCTCCATACCAAATTTCATCTAAATCGGTTCTATCCAAATTTTCACCCCTCATTTCACCCCCTCAGGAGATGATTTAGGATAAAAACTATGCATTGTCCTTCCCTGGGACTCCTTCTCTCTCTATACCAAATTTTAACTAAATGGGATTTATCCACATTTTCATCCCTATTTCATCCCCTTGGGGGATGATTTTCGGGATTCAAACTATCCATTGTCATCCTCCGGGACTCAAACTATATTTATACCAAATTTGATCTAAACGGAGTCCATCCAAAATTTCACCCCCCATTTCACCCCCTCAGGGAGAGATTTCCGGAGTAAAAACTATCCAATGTCCTTCCCCAGAACTTAAACTACCTCTTAACCAAATTTCATCAAAATGGGTTACATCCAATTTTTCACCCCCCCATTTTACTCCCTAAAGGGAAGATTTTCGGGATGAAACCTATTCTTTAACATTTTCCGGGACTCAAACTAATCATATACCAAATTTCATCTAAATCGGTGCAGCGGTTTATGTAGCTCTATACAAATTTCCACCCCCCATTTCATCTCTTTAGGGGTTGATTTCCAGGATAAAAACTACCCTAAGTCCTTCCCCAGGACACAAACTATCTCTATGCCAAATTTCATCTTAATCGGTTCAGCCGTTTTCACGTGATGCGCGGTCACATAAACAGACAAACAGATAAACAGACAAACAGACAAAAATTCTAAAAACTGTTGGAACGTGTTCTGTTATCGATTCTAAGTATCCCTAGCCAATTTTTTTTCGAATATCTTCCATGTACAGACTTTCGACCCTCTTCAGCTTTATTATATGTATAGATAATGTGTTCCCTCATGCGCTGATTACATAAACGTGTCTCTTACATAGAGGCGTGGTTTAGAAGAACATCGCTTAAAGGATGACTCACGCTAGAACGGGCTGTGTCCGGCCCGGGGCGTTTTCTAAGGTAAACGACGACGTTTTTGTGCGGCCGAGGCATACCAAGCCACGGCCGAGGTTCGGAAATGGCTCCGTGTCGGCACGGCCCGGCTGTGGCTCGGCAGGTCTTTGGGTTGGCTCGGCCGCTCGAAATAGCCGTCGTTTTTCTTAGAAAACGGCCCGGGCGGACACAGCCCGTTCTAGCGTGAGTCATCCTTTAACCGTCGAGTAGTTTCGTCGGCAGAAAGGCAGGCAGAAAAAGGATACATTAGTGGCCCTAACGAAGAGCGCGAAGGATCCAATGCTTGTTAAATATGAAATTAGGTTTGCTAAACAGCGAGTCCTTTAGTTCAGTAGCGTGGGGATAAATACAGAAAAAGGTGCTAAGTTTGAGATACTGCTGCCTATGCTGTAACTGGCTTTGAAGAACTGTTATTCTGACTTGGTATAGCTCAAAATAAACAGATAAGTATGAATAAATTACGTAATTTAATATAAATCCCATTAAAAACATTCATATAAAAAATAGGCAAAGTCTCGAAACTCTTCCACAGTAAAAAGTGGTGAGATATTTCAAAGAGCCAAGTCAGGCATTCTTTTTAATCTTTATTTGCTTGCTAAATAAAATTCTGCAACCTGGGAATCACACTACTTTGCTATATTTACTAATTTTGGCATAGGTACCTAAAACTATGTAAGTGTGATTGCCAAGTCACAAAATTTTATTAAGCAAGCAATTAAAGATTATTAAGAATGCCTGACTTGGCTCTACGAAATATCTCACCACTTTTTATTGTGGAAGAGTTTCGAGACTTGGCCTATTTTTTACATGGAATGTGTTTATATGGAATCTTATTTCTTGTTGTAGACTTTGTATGGTAATGTTATTTTACCAGCCGCAAACAACGTATAGTTTTGCAGGATAAACTGCAAAAGTAACTTTGTAATCGACTGTATTTGTATAGGATTACAAACTTACTTATGTAGTTTTAATATCTCTGAAACGTGACTGATGTTGCTTTATTTTAAGATTTTTATGAATCAATAGGCTGAAACTAATTACGTTTGAAACTTGGGGCTTGTGGGTCTGCTAGACATATTCAGGGATCTAGACAAAATTACAGGATGTTGAAAATGGCCTGAATGGCTTCGAGAAAAGGATGGTACAGCCGTGCCTCTTTGTTTTGCGCGACTTGGCTTGACTTATATTAATATTCATATTCATTTATTTGCTGCAACCATGGTATTTACAGGATGTTCTTAAAATTAATCAGTACAGACATGGACCCTACTAGGGTGTAGCAACATGTTTAAATACTAAACTAACCTAAACATATATATATTAAAAAAAAATCAACATATTGTTATATTTATATAAAAAGTCAGTCATACAGTCATATAGATATTATGACTGTAAGTTATAGACAGGGGCCACCCCATACCCGATATGTCATAGTATGCTTTTGTTTTGTTTTTAACCTCCAACGGAAAAAGAGGGGTTTCATAAGTTTGAGGTGTATGTGTATCCGTCTGTCTGTGTGTCTGTCTGCCTGTGTGTGTGTCTGTATGTGGCATCATAGCTCCTAAATGAATGAGCCGATTTGAATGCGATTTTTATTATCCAAAAGCTGACGTGATCGAGAAGGTTCTTAGCTATGTTTCAACAAAATCGGTTTAGCCGTTTTAGAAATATTGAACTTTGAAACGAAAAAGTCGGGGGTTTTTCAACGTTTGTTGCGGTTACACGTATTGTGTTCGCGATTAGTCCGCGAAACACGTTCTTGCGGCATTGGTGCGTCTTTTTAACTTACTCATTGATCTTTTTACAATTTATTTGCAGTTTCTTGACTCCCTGACTCGAATTACTAACCTTATGTTACACTTTGATGGGTAACCATTGCTCAGTAGTATTATTATTATTATTATTCTGGTAGTGGCTTTCGGGCTGTCAAAGCCCTTATATCACTGCGACCATCGCTGATCTATTGTGATCGCCACTTACTACAATTCTTGGTCAAGTCCTGCAAACTCGAAGAATTGCAGGATTTTGTTGAACTCAAGAAATTTGATCTCCTCCGGGCACATGATGTGTTTGCCCAGGAAGGAGTTACGACTGCGCATGAGGCAAGGGCAATCGGTTAGGATGTGTGTAGGCGTCTCCTCTGCTTCAAAGCAGAATCTGCACTACCTTGTGTCACACAGTCCTATCGTTTGCATGTGCTTATTTAGGCGGCAGTGCCCAGTAAGCACCCTGACCAGCACGCGTAGGCGGTTCCTACTTAGCGCCAAGGCGTCAGAAGACGCCTTTTTGCTAAAGGCTCTAATAAGTGCCTTGGAATGTTTCAGTCCTGGGTTAGCTCTCCAGGCTTGAATGAGCTTGGTTAGACTTTTAGGGTGAGCTTGGTTAGACTTTTAGGGATACCTCAGAACGGCTCTGGTCCGCAGTGTGTTCCCTTCGCCCCCGCTCGTGCAAGCTCATCAGCCTTTTCATTTCCCTCGATACCTGCATGCCCTGGGACCTGGGAGCTCAGTAGTAGGTGCCTATTTGATCTTATTAACTGTAATGACTGATTACTGATTAGGTAATCAATTAATGGTTAATCCATTAGGATTGTTTTGTGGGTTGAACGATCAGTATATCCCTACATAACCTAGAAATCAACCTAACCTGCAAGAGACATCATAACGGTCAAGGGGAACTGCTCTATCGGTTTTAGTCAAAAACCAGTCTGAAAGCTGTGTCAATATGTAATGTTTTAACCCCCGACGCAAAAAGAGGGGTGTTATAAGTTTGAAGTGTCTGTGTGTCTGTCTGTCGGTGTTTCTGTCTGTGGCATCATAGCTTCTAAACGAATGGACCGATTTGAATGCGGTTTTTTTTATCCGAAAGTTGACGTGATCGAGACGGTTCTTAGCTCAGAGCATAGAGTACAAGCCGAGAGGACAAGCGGCCGGCGGCCGCGTCGCAGTTGTTAGCTCAATGGGCATACTCTGTCATTATGTGCACGCGTGCTGATCGCAGAGAATATAACGTTTCTTCCCAAAATGCCTGATATGATGCACGTGTATTGTCCAATAAGAGCGTAGGTATACAAGTGTGTGTGTTTTAGATGTGTGCGTGCTTTGTCATGTCAATTACTTGGGCTTTGTGTGGGTTAATGTACTTACGACAGGCGTACTCAATACAAATCGGCCGGCATGTCCGATCTCCTTATATTCATACATCTTTGGTTCTTAGCTATGTTTCAACAATATCGGTTCGGCCATTTTTGAGATATTGCACTTCGAAATTAAAATGTCGGGGGTTTATTAACTTGTCTAAGTTGTTAATTATTGACATCAAAACACCGGATATTTAGAGTATGTTAACTTGTCATTATTAAAAATGGGCATTCGTATCGTATCTACTTGGAAGTTTGATTTTGTTATAGCCCTCTAAAAAGTAGGTACAGATCTGAATATTTGATATTATTTTAAATCTTCTTTTAATTTTTCCTTACAAATTAACGGTTGATATATCCTAACGCGCGTTGGCAAGTTTCACAATAGCCCGGCTGGTTAAGAATATTCTCACAACGCCCGGCTTGACCGGGCTTACTCGGCCCATAACATTACTCACACGGCTCTCCTAACATCCTCCTTAAGGCCTCCGCGCGTCAAACGATGCCTTCTATCCGCTTTTATGACCCACAAGTGGTATTTTCAACGCTTTCCCTGAAAAACTCGTATGTAAGTGGAATGTTTAAAGCAAAAGAAAGCTTGTGACGTGGTGATACTGGTGGTTAAGGTTCAGATTCGCTGGGGTTGAGAGGATTGGAGGATGACTAGAAGTATTTTGTTTTTAATTTAGCAACAAAAGGCGGCTTGAAATCATACTTTAATTCTTTATTTTTTTTCTTGTTATTTTAACTTTATTTTATGGTTTTAGTTTTAATTTAGTTTTCTTATTATTCTCTTTCTGTTTAATTGTAGTTTGTATTTTTTATTTAATATAATATACTTTAATTGTGTATGGTTATTATTGAGTTATGTGCGTAAACATTCTTTGTGTTGCCAACATTCCAATATTATATTATTTTTAGTGTCCACCAAAACATTGTAGTTAGGTATGTTTTTTTTTCAATAGAATAGGATTAGTGTAAGGGATTTCTGTACAAAGTGTATACGTTTTTATTGCTCTTTAGTGTACAAACGTTTTCCATGCAATCAATCATTTATATTTCAACTTTTTTTTAAGTATGAAAACTTAATTCAAAATTTTATACAAAGTACCTAGTATGTATTACAAGGTGCTTATGTAATTTAAACTGATATGGGTTTAAAAAAAAATCATCAAGTTTGCAAATCCTTGCAAAGTCAATTACTGTACATTCATTTTCTTGCTTATTTAATTACCCTCAAACTAGGTATGCTTCAATAATTTCAAAATATTACAATATTATTATATTGTAAATCAATCCCTCAAAAACCCCAAAAGGTGTGTAAATCCTCAACCATGCCAATACAAGCACATTTGTTACTACACTCATTCATGCATAAAACAGGGAGGCAGAAACTAATAAGAGTTAGCCGGTAGACTGACAGGTTCTCAGATACACATAACTAACTTCCACAAAATCCTATCAAACCATCGCACCATTCTAAATAAGACTTTAAGTCTACTCAGCAAGGTTTTGTTTAAGCTGGCAGGTTGATGTGATAAGATCTTGGACGGAATACGTGTCGATATTATGATAAATAGCCCACCCTCGTCAGAATGCCGCGGTGTGGTAAATGGAAAGCTTGACCGGTTGCCGAATTTGTTAGTGCGATGGTAAAAACAAAAGGGTAGTTAGACAAAATGTAAATAAATAAAATGTGTTATACAGAAAAATTACAATTCATACAAATAATAATGCGAAAGTGTAACTAGGTAAGTACTATTGCATTTTACACGAATAGGTACCAAAAAAGGAGTTGTCGGATGAAGAGCGAGGCATATTATATTTTGGTAAAAACTAAATGCTATTTTCGGAATATCAATAATTTAGGATACATAAATTAACCAATATTTTTTTGGAACAACCTTAAAAATACTTTCACAGCAAATTCCTCCAAGATATTCAAACCAAACATTCGGTTTATTAATGAAATATCAAAAAGGTAACATATTTTTTATATCTGAAACTAATCTTAACCAATTTCATTAGAATAGATCGTTTTCTCATACCTCCAGTACGTGACAGAATAAAATAAATAAATATTTGCGGACAATCTTACACAAATCGACCTAGTCCCAAACTAAGCAAAGCTTGTACTATGGGTACTAGACGAAGATAAACATACTTATATAGATAAATAAATACTTAAATACATAGAAAACATCCAAGACTCAGGAACAAATATTCGTGCTCATCACACAAATAAATGCCCTTACCGGGATTCGAACCCAGGACCTCTTGCTTCGTAGGGAGGGTCACTACCAACTAGGCTAAAGCGGTCGTCATAACTAACATTCATAAAGTTGATAATGTAATATCACTGTAAAAATCTCTTAAAGTATTTTAAATAATTTATTAATATCTCTTTAAACCAATTTTATCAGATGCGCCCATGACAATTACATCCCCGGTTTCCCTTCATCGCGTCTTATCTCCCGAATCACGTGAAAAGCCTGGTTAAGCGTAGTACACACTGACTTGTATAAAACCACGTGTTTTTTTTTATCCAAAGGCTTGAAAATTGTTGTTTATCTACGCACATATCATTAGTGCTATAAAATGCGTTCAGAAACCGTAGGAAATGACCAGCATTACACAACCAATTTTACTATAACTTCTGTCTATGGTAGTAACTGTCTGTGTCTAACTGCCTGTGGTAGTAGGTAAAATCTGTACTATAATGTTATGACAGTATCGATTTTTGTAAGGTTTTGTTTAGAGTTTCAATTTGGAATATCTTTCAAAACTCAAGTGGGTCTGTATTCTAGTATCCATAGATATTAAAACGGTTATCGATACGAAACGTAAATTCAGTATGTTTTTATATAAACTGCACGACCTATTTTGATCTCAAGTGACATGAGAATAGGGACTTAATTCGTTAGTCTATGTTTTTTTTAAACATTCATCTTGACGGCGGATCGAATTGCCGCCATTACTGTTGTCATTTGTTTGTTGGTTTTAAGCTGTCACGAAAGTAGAATTGTGAACCCATCTTGGATAAGATAGGAGTACTTATGATAGTCATAAATATGTGTGTAGATAAAGAAGTGTATGCAACTGTACATAACTAGGCCTTTAACACTCGTGTAATCCTATTATCACACTCGTCTTTTAAGGTATCTCATTAGTATCAGTTGCACAACAAACTACTATGATGATACAAGTGCGGAAAGTAGGTAATACCTATCCGCACGTGTATCATACACAATAGCTTTATAAGTATGTTCAGGCCCCTATTTCATCAATTTGACAATTGCCACCTGACAATGACAACACAGATACTCCTTATATTGCTTGTTCTACAAGTTAATGTGGTCGCTGAAGTATTGCAGATTGTAGAACCAGCAATCTACAGAGAATTGTTGATATCTGGTGAAATAAGGGTCTTGTAGCAAGGTTACTCAAATTTTCATATCAACGTATAAGGTAAAGTACGTTGATATACTTAACAATTTTAGAAATAGATCCCTACTAAGAGAGAGCACCCAAAATAATCCAAAAACAAACTAGACAATAATACAATATTCAAACGAATGATGCTACCTATTTTGTTTTAATGTAATTTGGATCACACTCTTTATTGTCTGATGTTCTTGGAACTTACAATAAATGTTTGTTAATTGCTTAATGTGTACACGGCCTTACATTTAAGATAAGCTAACCCTTGATATTCAAATGTAGATGATGCCATAAATATGACATTTTAGTACAATCTCAGCGGTACAGGAATTATAATTGGTTAATGCCAAGTTGCAATGCAGGTTACGAAAACGTAAGAATAATTTGAATTGATTCGACGATCATCGTCCCGATAGTCGTTTCGGCGAATGGTTTAATAGCGAAGAGTCTCGACCGTCACCTTAAGAGACTCTCGCTAGATGGCTGGATCAGGGGTCCGATACAGAAGGCGGTACTCCTGGATACTGCGCGGATAGTCAGGAGGTTCCTGTCTCTGTCGCCCTGACCACCGCACCGGTAGCTTAGGCCCCGCCTCGCTGCCGGCGGCACCCTAGGTTAGGTTTTTATAATGATTTTGTGTTTTGTATGTATTGTTTTATATTTTACTTTTTATATAATTATTGTAAAAACCTAGCTTAAGAGGAAATTTAAATAAAGGGAATAATAATTTAAATTTTAATAGAAATTTCTACTAAAATTGATAAAAACCGGCAAAGTGCCAGTTGGACTCGCAGACGAAGAGTTCCGTACCACTTCAAAAAAAGGCCGCGCAAAAACGACATCGTTTATCTTAGAAAACGGCCCGGGCCGGACACGGGCCGTTCTAGCGTGATTCATCTTTTATCCGTGCCAACTATCAAAGCCCAAAGGATATTAAGTATTATAAATATGCATTAAATAGTATATTCTCAACGGAATCGTTACTTCATGACATGATGTGATTTTACGTTTTCAGATTTTTTTGGATTTTGAAAAGGAGAAATTCGGGTAGAGTCCCCGTGCGTGTCCATACGGTAGGCAACACACTTGGATGGAGTGTTTATTGTAAATCCATTAACATTTCCTGTATGTGTAGGGTTGGTCCTGCTCACGTCTCCTGAACCTAATCTTAAATCTTAATAGTAAACAATAAATGTTCGATTGGATGACCTTTGCATTTTCATAAGTCAGTTTACATTATAAGAGGCTGCTTTTAAGGCATACCGTATAGGCGTAAAGTTATCCATAGCATACAAAGCCTCCAATCTTAAATAGTTAGGAACTGTCCTAGTTGGTAAACATTACTTTACTTATTCAACTTGTAAAACTATAAGGAATACAGCCAAGTCCTGGCGCACAACCGGGTCATACTCGGATACATAATTCACTGTGCGTACTGCATTGCAGCTAGGGGATGCCGTTTGATGTACAGCCCTCACGTCGCTGGGGACAGAACATGGAAATCGTAAATGCAAGCCACTTTTAAAATGGGCATGTTGAATACACCCAAAACCGGCAGGGCAATTGTGTTACTTCTCGAACGGGCGTTAAAGTATTATTTATTTTGCTTCTTCCGGGATTTGCTTCCTAAGTAGGATCACTTCTAAATTATTATTATTATTTATTTAATAAACAGAGTATCAAAACATTACAATAGGCATGAACCCTCATGTTAAAATTGATAACGTAGTATTGCTGAATGAATAGTCATTATTGTAATAAAGTGTAAATGATAAAATATAATTAAAATCATAAAAATATATGGACCTTGAAAGTTTAGAATAAATATGCATTTTTTTAATTGTCCAAGAGTAAATTTAAAGCTACAAATATAATCCTAACGCTTTTATAGAAACAAAATTGTATTACAACTACCTATAGGCTAACTAAACGCAGTATTTCGCGAGCGAAACAGCAATTTACTTGATTTTCCATAACAGATGTGACGTCATATCTGTGTGTCAATTATTTATTTATTTATTATGAAGCGTTTATGGGTGCTGCCAGCAAGGTCAATCTTTGTCAAAAAAATTTGGGGTTGTACACACAAGGCAATGATTAAATGAATATGAATAAATATCGTCCCGTACATTCTGGCATCAACACAATTAGATATAAAATATGTTCACAACTTACGGTTGAAGTGTTTTAATTAACTCATCAAACAATAGCTTAAGCAAATAGCTAAGACTATTTTGAGATTTGATTGCTCATGACAACGTCATCACAAATATAATTCATAAATTGAAAATAGGTTGTCTATTTTAAATTTGGCGTGAAATGCGAAAACTACAAACATTTCTCATCTATTAAATCTAGTTGCGATGGAACAAACGGTAATCTTATCTTATTTATCGCAATTTAAAGTATGGATGACGAGTACTAGTACGGCGTCGAGCACTAGTACTTCTACCTTATTGTTTACTCAAGAAACATATGTATTATTTTCGGACTCCTGTCAATACTTTAACTTAGGCATAACATAACTTACGATCACGATTTTTTTAATATAGGAAAGTTTTTGGGAACTATCCATTCATGTATCCCACCAAATACCTGTTAGGAACCCTAGGTTATAATTCGTTGGAGGTAAGGCGTAATTACAATTTGTTGGTGACTGCGTGTCGGACCATACGCGGTGAGTCAGATTGTCCGGAGCTAGTGAGTCGCCTCGTGCGACTCTATACTCCGGATACCCCAAAGATAACCCTTAGGCCGATGCCGACAACGCGCACTGTGTCACGCAGGAACTCGCCGCTGATCCGTGCTCTCTCACATCTCAATGCGCTCTTGGCATCAGCACCGGAGTGTGACTTACTTGCGTGGCGATGGATGGATGTGTGCGGTGAATGTCTGAGCTTCTGTGAGGATATGGATGACAGGCAATCAACTGTACCAATGTATATCATTATATGTGTTTTGTTGTATAGTTTAGTATCGTTTTCATGACGCATTGGTTTTAGGACTGTAATGTTGTGTTAACATGTTTTTAATAATAAATAAATAATAAATAATCACAGCGTTTGAAATCGGCTAAAATACGGATCAGCAACTCTCATACTAGTAAAGGTTTATAGAATTAGGTGGGCGATTCATCTCAATTTGATTGCCTTCTGCAATTAATACGGGCCGGCTGCCCCTTGTGGATTGGTGGCCGAACCTAACGCTGCCCCAAGGCGGGCGCTGCATTGCAGCATTAAAGGGGAAATCGGATAACTTTGAACTTTGCTAAAGGTATTGATTTCATGATTACAATAAGATAGAAGGTTCAAGAGTCTGAAATATTTGTGTACATTCCGGTGTTTGTCGTCGGATTCAAGATTTTTTAAATGTAAAGTAGTTAAAAATGAATACAATGTAGTTTCTTATACGTGTATTGTGAAAGCTGCGATGCTATTAAAGATTAGATTCACTGATATAGTGCTTCATTTTTAACCCCCGACGGAAAAAGAGGGGTGTTATAAGTTTGTCTGTGAGTCTGTGTGTGGGTGTCGCTGTGTGTGTGTGTCTGTCTGTGGCATCGTAGCTCCTAAAAAAATGAACCGATTTGAATGCGGTTTTTGTATCCGTAAGCTGACGCGATCTCATGGTTCTTAGCTACGTTTCAACAAAATGTCGGGGGCTTTTCAACTTTCTTCTCTCGCCAATCTTGAGTTTAAAACTACATCTTTAGCGCGCCGAGGGTTAAAAACAATCTAAATCATTATCTTTAACACCAATAGCGGTCACTTCGTATCGTATCCGCATTTCAATATGTGTTCACGCGCTTACTTCAATGTGCGCCAAGGTCGTATCGGGGACCGATTTTTGACTTTCGAGCGCTCGAAATCAAAAGCGAGCGGTAGAAAATAATCGCATACGAAAATTTGTCACGATTATTTTCGCATGAACCCAATAATAGGTATTTTTAAAATTCATCACTCGAAAGCTAGTGGTTTGGCTATTTATACTTTTGCGCTTCGTTGTACGCAGAATTTCGATAAGTACTGGTTATTTAAAATTGTATTCTACACATGAAATAAAAATAAAACAGCATTAGAAGTTGTATTTATAGCTATAATATTAATATTTAAGTGTTTTTTTTTGTGTTTTATGCGTTACATAACAGAAAAAACTAAGAGCGTAGTAAATAATACCTAGTAAACGAAACGTTTAGTTTCCCGCCTGTTAAGCCGCGTCCGCTGCGCCATGTTTTCGTGGTTTTTAAACGTCAAACATGTTTTGCCAATCAAAACAATACCCTATTTGTTTGCTGAAACTGACGGAAAACATGTTAGATGTTTAAAAACATGGAAAACATTGGTGCAGCGGACGCGGCTTTATAAAAACAATTCAAATTACAAATGATACAATTTGTCACATCAACTTTCTTTAGTTAGAATGAGACAGCAGTTCATACTTTTCATTCTAAGTATAACAAGTTGTTGTGAATCATTGTCAGGCCTTTACATAATCATATCACCTATATCTCTGTCTATTTTTAACCTGCGCAAAGAGGGAGAGAGAGACAGACAAGTTAAATTATTTAACTTAAAAAATAAACCCGCCAAAAGACTACGTTCTTTGTATTCAGCCACAAAATTCGACAGAAAAATAATATAAAATATATTAATCGTACACCAGCTAATCAATCAATTGAATCAGAAGGTAAGTATCTTTATTTATCTCTTTCTAAGTTCATTGTCAGTCCAAAATTAAATACAAGTGAAGTGTCCAAATTGTCGGCACTTAATTTCTACCGATAGAATTGAATACGAGTGGTCAATACCACTCGTTTTTGAATTTTCTATCGCTCGTAATTCAAAAATAGCATTTCATCGTTTTTGACAGTCGAGCGCTCGAAAGTCAAAAATCGGTCCCCAGCACGAATGTGAAAATGATTTGAATGCGATACGAAAGTACAGAATCATAAATATCTGATGATGGCCGTTGGACCGTATATAATGTGTGTCGTTCTAGATCAACAACAGAACAAATTAACTTAATTGCTATAGAATTCAACCGGGAATCTATTTCAAGAACGTATTCGCTTAGAATAGGATTTGAATTTATCACACGCTCTTTATGGTAGGCGAAATAAAGCGTTAAAGACGATTAAATCGATTTAAAATGTAATGCGTTTCATGAAATACACCCAGTGCCATAGAATCGAGGTTGATCGGAAATAATTATTTCCACTGATCGAATTAGATCGGATTCACGTTAATTATGGATACTCATTCATGTGGCAAATGGTTCACACAAGGCGACAACATAATTGGCAAATGATAAAATGTATGTATTGGTTCATCATAATCTGAGTACAATTTTTTGCTCATTATATACCGAAACGTTTCGAAAAAAGGCCATATTTATTTGAAATATATTTTCATTCATTTATGTCGCAGTCAAAGACAGGTGGATTTGCATTTTTACTTTGTTCGAACACTAAGTTTTTACGTCTATTTTTTGTATAACTAGGATCTTCAAAAAATCTGGCGCTTTCTAAAAGGAACTCATAGAATATTTCCGAAGTGTAAGCAAAGTTTTAACAGCTGGCCATCAACTTGGTTCGTCTCTTTTACATTTCAATTGTTTTCGCGCTCTCGTTCTCTCATGTTAGCAAAACGCACGGGTAAGCGAGCGCGCGAAATACATTGAAATGTAATTGAGATCGAAAGCGATGAAAAAAATAAGGTCCGGTTACAACAGGACAGTTATTCTATTTTACAAAATAGAGTAAACTAAACAAAAGCACTAACAATAACAGTAAGGTGTCCCGACCAACCAGTGGTTACAAAACATTGGGATCTATTAGACTTAACATAATGAATGGAATTAGTTTTGTATAAGTCACGTGCGCTTGTTTCCAAGCCTTCTCATCTTAATTTTATCCTGGTTGCATCCTTCAGAAGCTCGGGTAGCATGCTACTTAATTTTAAGTATTCGTATAGGCCCTAGTTTTAGCAACTGTCATCGGCCCTGAACAGGGGCAGGGGGCAACTCGACTAATAGAAGATTTTAAGCCACCCTAAGGCTTCTAACTGGGCATAATGATTGTTGTTATAGATAACAACCTGGAATAAAGGAACTAAAAGCGGCCAACCATGAGCCTTTAATAGAACCTTTCAGTGATTAGAGTCAAATAATTTTCCGTATATACTTGGGACGAGTCAAAATTCGATCCTGTCATGAGGGTCGTACGTTAAAAACATTTGGCTGACACCAATAATTTTTTTTTTACTAAAGTATGTGTTTCTCCTGCTAGAGCCCAATGTCAGAACAAACGTCATCATCATCATACTTATCAGCTGAAAGACGTCCACTGCTGGGCAAAAGCTTTCCCCAAATAGTCCCCCAATACTTCAGAACGTGGGCACGCATAATATAAAACTGATTCAAATTCTACATTAACTTGAAAAGGGGCCCTTAAAGTTAACTCTTTTCTCAAGTTTAAGAAAACTTTGAATGCAATCTGTACTTAAGCTTCGTACAACCAACTTCGCCAACATATATAACTATTGGTTATGTATTATTAACGTCTGCTCAAAGTTTGCGAATAGTTACTTTTGCAAAATAGCAACGTATAGAACCTTGTAACAAATTTGACTTTGGAAAAAATGTGTTCGAGGAAATGGCAATTTTACCAGCTTTTATTTAGTAGTTTCACCTGTCCCGTTTTCTGTCTGTCCGTAATCAATTCTTGCAAGTTAAATTTGACCTACTTCCCGGTTTTCGATTGAGCTGAAATTTTTCATGCACATGTATATCGCATGACAATGCAATATTATGATAACATGGAGCTGATCTGGTTCTGGAGCTGGAAGGTGGCCATAGGAACTCCGCAATAAAACGACACAACCCCATCGAGTTTGGGCTCGTTAGAATCGTCTCAATGAGTATTTGATGACGGTATGCAGAAAAGTACAGTCGGCAATAAAAGCTTGTACCAAAAATTACATTTTTGTCAGAAACTTGTGTAAACGATACGTTTTATATCGATTTTTTCAAGAAACCTGCATGAAATTTAGAATATACCTTACGTAGTATACAAATTTCAATAAGTGAGACAGAAAGGGATATATTATTCGATGTCCTTGTAGTAGTTCCACTTTTTAGGGTTCCGTAGCCAAATGGCAAAAGACGGAACCCTTATAGATTCGTCATGTCCGTCTGTCTGTCCATCCGTATGTCACAGCCATTTTATTCCGAAACCATAAGAGCTATACTGTTGAAACTTGGTATGTAGATGTATTTTGTGAACCGCATTAAGATTTTTACACAAAAATCGAAAAAAAACATTAAGTTTTAGGGGTCCCGATACACAAAACTGAAACTCAAAAAATTTTTTTTCATCAAACCCATACGTGTGGGGTATCATTAGATAGGTCTTCAAAAATGATATTAAGGTTTTAAAAATCATTTTTTTCTAAACTGAATAGTTTGCGCGAGAGACACTTCCAAAGTGGTAAAATGTGTGCCCCCCCCCCCTGTAACTTCTAAAATAAGAGAATGATAAAACTCAAAAAAATATATGATGTACATTACCATGCAAACTTCCACCGAAAATTGATTTAAACGAGATCTGGTAAGTAGTTTTTTTTTAATACGTCATAAATCGTAAACTGCAATTTATTTAACGGAACCCTTCATGTGCGAGTCCGACTCGCACTTGGCCGCTTTTTTTTATTTGCCGCAATTGAGTTCGAATGAGGTTGCGGCAAATAAACCATTACCCGCCGAAATTAGGTAGGTTGTTTATGGTAAGCCGTCATTATTAGACTTGTTCTAAAATTTAGATGCATAGGAGCCCTCCTGTCCCTTATTGTGGCAATGCGTAGAGCTCCTTTGTAGAAATATTTACCGTAAGAGCTCAAAAGCTGCTTAAATCGAACCGTTTTCCTGACAATACTTACACATGCGGTCATTTTTTTCACGTTGTTTCGTTGTGTTTCAGTCAAGAATAAATGTTAACTCCATTTTATTTATTTTGACAAAAGCCTGATGCCGTATTGTCTAAATTTCCATCAAATTCAAACGTTCACGCCTAAACAAAAGAACTCAACAATTCCAAATTTGAAAGATGCGAAAAGTTTTTCACTCTTGGCCGGGCCCGTTTTTACGAACGCATTACCATTGAACCTTTTCGGTCCCTCGATCTAGTAGCAAAACGACTCAAGTTTTACAGTTTCCCTCAGATTATACGGTTACTATAAATTTTTGGCTTTCATCTAGTCCTCCCTGAGTAATAAAATCCAAGAACGGAATAAAACTTGGAACTTGGAAGAAATGAAAATACAGTATAACCACAAAACTTAAATCTTAGAGTAGATTTTATTTTACTAAGTTCACAGACTCGTTAGCATATATAAGGATTCATTTTCTAAAATTCATAAAATCTATGGTGGTAAACAGTTACATGGATGGCAGGCGGGTTGAAAAAAAGCGGGCACCGTAGGTAATGGACAGTCGTTCACGTTTACTATGCCGACATAGATTGATTTTTATTATGTATTTAAATGATAAGTCGACGCGAATTCGGAAAACAAAGTTTATTATTATTGAGTCTTTCACAACAAAACACTGTACTTGAGTTATTATCGTTAATACTAAACTCAGAAACTAATTAGCCCCGGCGGATTCAAAAGTCTTGTAAGCAAGAGAAATAAAAACGTAGCACTTAATTACTGGAACCTTAGTGCAATTCAAGCCCATAATGATAACACGAAGAGGATAAGATAAATTTCGAGTACCTAGGTAGCGGGAGATAAGCCATGCATTCCCGCCCTTGTCCCAGAATTCACGTCCCTTCGTAAATATAACAACTGAATTAATTGCCTCAACAACGACGCTGGGGCCATCTATTATTGCGTTGCGAGGCGACGGCCATGAATGGGCAACGCGCGTGCGTACTAAGCATTGATCGGATACGGGTACGTAAATAATGTATTCGAACACAAAAATACACGTAATATTTCGCCTGAAAAACAATACTTATGCTTTAGAGATAAAAAAAAAACAAAAATGCGAGTAGTTTTAGACGCGTTGTAAAAAATTATCTATAGTAATAGTAGTCGTGAACGACACTTTTCGCTAATGCGGTGTCAGGAAGGAAGTCAACATCAATCAGATTTTACACGTCACTTGTCGAATGTAGGGAAATTGCAGTTTTTCATTGGCCAAAGCAATAAAAGCGAGCGCGGAGTCGGCGCAGTACCGTCCTGTTGATGCTTCGCTCTCGTAATGGCGCCACAAGCGCTCACAGCTATCGGGTGTAGCTGTCAAATAATATCTACAAAAACCATAAATTTTAGGTCAAAAATCACTTCTCAATTTTGAAATTACCTTTTAAAATGAATGTCTTGCACTATTGGTTCTGAATTTGGAAAAAGAACAGCATTTTGTCCGCGCTATTGATTGTTTTAGAACATAACCTCAATTCGTTCAGTCTATTCGCGAGTGACAATGTTTTTAGAACAATTTCGGTTCGTGTTCGTGTTTATTGCATTTGTTTTTGGCGTGTGTTTGGCCAATCCGGACGCTAAAAGACTGTACGATGATCTGTTGAGTAATTATAATAGACTCATTCGACCTGTTGATAAAAACAATAACACGGTGTTGGTGAAACTCGGCTTGCGGCTCTCTCAACTGATTGACTTGGTAAGTTTGATTCCTTGTACTCCTTTTTTATCTGCCTTTTTTAATAAGTACAAACAAGCGTATGACAGACACCGTAGGACGTAGACTCTACACGCTCCAGAGGAGTTAAAAGCTCGTTTCTGACCCTTTGTTGGTTTGACGATTCATTGTGTTGATTGCTTGAGACAAATAAAAATCCCTCACTCTCAAAACAGCTCATCCTTTGCATTCTTAGGAGCAGAACGGAACTGCACTGGTGACTTTATTTTACCATCAGGAACACAAAACCACATTACTAAAGATCAAGTAACAGTGTTATTATGACTGCGGTCTTCTGTAAATTAACCCATTCATGGCCAGTGACGACACATATGCGTCAGAGCGCTACGAGCGCTTTCCTCTACATACGAGGTTTAACCTGCTACGGACTACGGCGTAGCGCTACGAGATTAGCCCGGCCGTGAATGTGTCCTGTTGGTGATTTGTTTGTGTTCTCCTATTGACCTGTTGGCAACTGCTGTAAACTACGTTTTCGATTGCTTATGACAGCTATCCCGGGATGTTTTTTGTAAATTTTCATCATTGGAAGTCAACACCTGTGCTTAATTAAGAAGTTTGCTTGAAGTGCCTCTGGTATGTTCTGTGAGGCTCGTACCGACGGGTTTCCAGCAATCATGAGAAAGCGAATATTATCCCTGCTTGGACGAGTCAGACAGAGCTCCAACAGCATTCGAAACGTCATTGCTGATAAGTATGACTGCCTAATATTTATGTTTTGGATCGAGCCAATTTAAAGGGGTAGCGTACTTTTAAGATACTTTATTTTTCTACTTATTTAAGTATGCCACTAATATAACTGTGGAGTTGTAACCTTCCGAAATAATAGTACATTACTTACCTAGGGCGGTTAAACAAAGAATGTCTCAGATCGCAGGTATTTGACGCCCGAGCCGAAGGCAAGGGCGATAAATATGCGCTCTGAGGCTTTCTTTATTACCGCCCGTGGTGAGTAAAAAGTTTTACGTCTCTATCTGGCCAGGAAGTGGGGTTTTCCGCACGCATAGCGTGCGGTAATTCCTACTTTATGGCCAGGTATGACGTAAAGAAATTTATAATAATAATAGTTACTCTCCCGTCATAAGTGAAATGTTTAAATTACATAAACATTTGAGCATCTCTCAAATAAGACACATAAATCATCCTTCAGTATACAAACAAATTGTTTAATTTTTGAATTCATTGATTTGACCTTTGAAATCATAGACAGTCATATGCAAGAAGCCTACTAAAGTGCCAGTTTTATTGACGTTTACCCAAAATAGCAGCCATGTATTTAAGTCTCGTTGTAAAGATTAAAAGATATTGAAAAACAATATTAAATCATGGAGAGGCAACAGTTACGTCCTGTTACAAAATTAAGATGCCTAATAGACCGATATCAATTTAAATTAAAGTCTCGTAACTCTTTTACGCGTTACTGAATAAACGAGGGATACATTAAACGAGTCTTTAAGGTGTTTGTAACTGTGGGTTAGATGCCTGAAATAAATTGTTACCGTAATTATTATTTTCATTTGTTCACTTAAAATCTTTAAGTTATTTTTTTACAATAATAATATAAGAAGTAAAATATTAAACTATACATACAAAACATAAAATAATTATAAAAAAACAAACCTAGGATGCCACCGGCAACCAGGCGAGGCCTAAGCTTAGGTGGTGGTCAGGGCGACAGAGAAAGGAACTATCCTGGTAGTGTCCAGGAGTACCGCCTTCTGTATCTGACCTTTATCCATATTCATTTATTAATTGCGAACCATTATATTGTAAAGAAATAAACTGAGAACTGTAAAGTATTGTAAAGAAATAAACTGAGAACTGAGTGAATATTATTAGAAATTATGTGTTATCTTGCATTAACTCATTGATCAAATAGTAGAAGTTATCCCAACATCTAGCGAGAGTCTCTTAAGGTGTAGGTCGAAACTATTCACTATTAAACTGGTCGCCGAAACGGCTATCGGGATCGGGACAATGATCGCCGAATCAACATCCCACATGGCGGTAACCTCGTGAGCCACCGTCTAGAAACTTGCTGGCTTTGCCCTTCTCAGATTTCACGATTATTATTATTAAGCACGTTTAAGTAAATAAAAGGGGGAATCTGGGAGCATGTTAGTGCCCCCGCCAAGACGAGCCAAGCGAAGCGCGAGGGAACTACCTACCTATTCTCGAAGCGCTCCGTCGTTTTTTTGAACCCTCATCCTTTTTTCTGACACTATTTGCCGTGGCTACTACGTTCAAAGGTCTTTTAGATATTTTAAACCGTTTTTTAACAGGCCAACTTCTAGTCATGTTAGAAGTTCACGTTGTTACTATTTTTCTAGGAAACTCTGTTGTCTTCAGGCTACAGGGACTAAATAACAACTAGAAGTACTGTAGTTGGATCCAAATAATATAAATATTTAAGCAGTGCCATACAACACGCGTATAATAAAACCCTATCTTAAGTCTTAAGAGAAATAAAGATAATAATACTACCTTATGTGTGCTACAGCGAAGCCTATCGGCCCGGCCACGACATACTCGTAGCGCAGCGGCGGTTTTTAGGGTTCCGTACTCAAAGAGTAAAACGGGACCCTATTACTAAGACTTCGCTGTCCGTACGTCCGTCCGTCCGTCCGTCCGTCTGTCTGTCTGTCACCAGGCTGTATCTCAAGAACCGTGATAGCTAGAGAGTTGAAATTTTCACAGATTATATATTTCTGTTGCCGCTATAACAACAAATACTAAAATCAAAATAAAATATTTTTTAAGGGGGGCTCCCATACAACAAACGTGATTTTTTTGCCGTTTTTATAGATACGGAACCCTTCGTGTGTGAGTCCGACTCGCACTTGGCCGGTTTTTCTAATTCATAGCGTGTGATCCCAACTCAGTGCGTTGCGCGTCTCGACCGAGCAATGAGCAGATAAAACGCTTGGCGCGCCGCAATTCGCGCAATGTCGTGGCCAGGCCGAAGCATGTTATATCTAGAAATTCGTTTTTACAGTCACGATTTTCGCCACCGCCATATTTGCTCATATCTCAGCATTTAGCAGATTTGGCTTTATCTTCAGATACGTATATTATCGAGTTTCAGCAGGACTCTTAACTTGAGCCCCTAGACTTAAATGAGCCACTAGAGCCTCCTTATAATATTTTAAAAGGGCTTACTAAGGGTTTGACACAATTCCCCCGATTTGCCATTTTGAAATGGCCGTGGAATTTGTATCTCAGATGGAGATCGGAGATAGGGGTGCGTAAAATTCAAGTATTTTTAGGGTTCCGTACTCAAAGAGTAAAACGGGACCCTATTACTAAGACTTTGCTGTCCGTCCGTTCGTCCGTCCGTCCGTCTGTCTGTCACCAGGCTGTATCTCAAGAACCGTGATAGCTAGAGAGTTGAAATATTCACAGATTATGTATTTCTGTTGCCGCTATAACAACAAATACTAAAAACAAAATAAAATATTTTTTTGAGGGGGGCTCCCATACAACAAAGGTGATTTTTTTCCGTTTTTATAGATCATGCAATGGTACGGAACTACACTTGTACATGTACACTTGGCCGGTTTTTTTACAATAGGCGTGATGCCTCATATTAAAATTGATAACCTAGTGTTGCTAAATGGATAGTAAGCCATCAAATTATTGTAATAAAATATACCTAAATTATAAAATTAAATTAAAATCATAAAAAAATCTAAGAGAAGGTCCTTGAAAGTTTAGAAAAAAAAAATTTTTTTATCGTTCAAGAGTAAATTTAAAGCTACCAATAGAATCCTTACGCTTTTATAGAAACAAGTTTTTAAGACAACTATGTACCCAAACGAAGTATTTCGCAAACGAAACAGCAATTTACTTTTCACGCCACTGCTCGGAAATATGGCCAAAGATGGATTGAAATGAGAGTAGAAAGTAGTTCTTAGTAGTACAATTCAAAAACATTCAAACAATGTAGATTTGCAAAGTAAAATGTAGTGTTTAGCGGCCTTTTTTACTTTCTACTCTGCTATTGGTCGATTATTTTTGAGTGGTTGGTCATTGTAATAGTGGCTGTTCAGTTTGAACAGCTCTTCGACCAATCACAGGGCGTCGAGCGGGAGGAGCGGCGCCGCCGCGCCGGCGAGCGGTGCCGCGCTTCTTTTGTTTTTTGATTAGTATTATGATCTTCAATTAGGAACTTAATTTTGATTTAAAATTATAATTATTTGCAATTTCCTCGCAGTAGACGTGAAAAGCGCTATGTTAAGCATCGGCCGAAAGTGCAATAGCTGGACCCGAACTACCTCGTCCGTCTATTGCTTACTTTCTAGCCTCTACAACAATGTACTATTAAAAAATAACTCCATATTTAAAAGAAGACTGAACAGTTGGTTAGTCGACCAGGTTTCTACAACCACAAGAAGTTCTTTGAGTTAGAAATGTTTTAAGATGTGTAACATAAACAATAAAAAAAAAATATTTTATATTCCTAAATGAGGTAACTATCTAACTACCTATTTTTTAAAAGGAAGGCATCTATTAAACATGTTTTCAATTTAGATTTTAATATATGTATACTTTTGCAGTCGTCCTCCGCAATTATATTATTCGCCGAAAGACGTCCACTGCTGGACATAGGACTCCCCCAAAGAGTGCCAAAATCATCCCAGTCATCATCCCTATTCAATAATAATAGGGATGATGACTACGATTATTTGCCTTTCCACGATGATGGTACTAGTTACAATTTTAGAAAACTTAACTGGCGCTTTGATCTGTGTTGTTTGTAACTTGTAACAGCTTAGTGAAACCGGCTACTGATCTTGACTAGTGTTGTGATATTGCTGGGAAAATCAGTAAAATTCCAGCAAAGGCCATCAAAGGCAACTTTAAGACTTACAGTCACTGTCGCCATGTATTTTTGACAAAAATAATATTTTATTCACTGAGCTTGGAAAATAGAATGGTGACCGATTTCATTATTTATTTTGCAATTAAAATATTTTTTGCACCATACAACATACAAGGGACGTTTCCGGCAATGTTGCAGTTAGTTAGCTGTACTGGGCGTTTTCCGCAAGTCGACATTAATTGTGCCTATTTTGCGTAAAACGGCGGTGTGGCGCTCTACCCACCCCAGCTCGTCTAGAAAGTTGGTGAGTGCCTTGGTGTTTTGCTGAATGCGTCCCGGAGTGTGTCTGGAGAACCTAGGTGTTTTATTCTGTACCTGCTTGCAGTCAAGTAGAATATGTTAAGCCGTTTCTTCTGCCTCCATGCACGCCTAAGTTGTAGAGGTGTCTGTTCAAGGTGTTGTGTCCTGTTATTATTCCTACTATCTTGCGCAGTAGGTTTCTATGTGTTGCAGTTCATGGCAGTATTATTGACAACGGGAAGACATGTTGTGTTCAATGAAATTGTAAATACATTAAAATAGTTTGTTTCACTCGTGTTATTTCGTACCTCTGTTTAAATATTAAATCAAGAAAGCAGACCTCGACTTGCTGAGTTGGGTCCATTTTGTGATACGGCTGGGGCTGACATTTTGCCAGTTTATTTTTCATTCGTGTTTGTTTTGTACTTGTGCCAAAAGTACCGAACACGAATACGTGTTCCTGATTTCGATTCACATGACAACAACTTTTATCATACAGAGAGACTAAAATAGCGCGACAATCAAAAAAACCGGCCAAGTGCGAGTCGGACACGCTTACGAACGGTTCCGTTCCATTGTCTATAAATATTTATTAAATTCAGTTTTTTAGTATTTGCTGTTATAGCGGCAACAGATATACATCATCTGTGAAAATTTCAACAGTCTAACTATCACAGTTCATGAGATACAGCCTGGTGACAGACAGACAGACAGACAGATGGACAGCGGAGTCTTAGTAATAGGGTCCCATTTTACTCTTTGAGTACGGAACCCTAAAAAGATCTGACAGTATGAAACGCTGATATAAAGTATTGATTCCTTCGAGAATAAACTTCAAATTAATTAGTATTTTTAATTTAATTTAAGTAATGTTAATTAAGTATCATCTTGCATATACTCTAGAAAATAAATATAGCGTATTACTCTTTGTATCATCAGAGACGTGTCTAAAGTGCCTAAAAGAAATGAGTAAAAAGGTACGACCCCAGAGGTTTAATTAAGTACCTATATTTACCTATTCAGCGCCCATGACGAGACACATGCGTCAGAGTGCTACGAGCGCTTTTCACTACATTACGGAGTTTAAGCTGCTACGGACTACGGCGTAGGGCTACGACCAGGAACCCGCGTAGCGGGCACCTACGCCGTAGGCGCTTTCCGCTCCTTTAGCAGAAAAATCACGGGATCGGCTACGAGCGTAGCGCGTAGCGATTCTTGACAATGAATGAATTAAGTGGGCCGTTTAACATTGGTTAAACGGCGCGCTTAAGGGGCTACCCGAGGTTTTCGTCGTTTTTTGACAAGTTTTGAATCGATACAAATACTTTTGCACTACAGATAGAATTATAAGGTAAACGGCTATCGAATCTTCAATCTTTAATCTCCATTTTTGTGTACCATATTTTGAAAGAAATTAATAGTTCTTTTTTTATGATTTTTTAAACATTGTCTAAAAAAACACATTCTTTGTTATAAGATTGCTGTGAAAGATCTAACATATACGAAGTCTACATATTTGAGTTTGTCTCTGGTGTCTCTATAAACGTGTGTGCGGCTTTGATTCTAAACTAATTAAAACAAAAGTTATGGCCAGAAAACTGTTTTTTGGTCTAAAATTGTCCTAATTTGATGCCAAATATCTCGAAGACAGTGATATTTGAAGTGAATATGGGATAATATATTGCTTAAAGCTGTTGTTGTTAATATGATAAGCTACAAAAAACATTAGAAATCTAAGGGATTCAGATTGAAGGTCATTGGCGTATGGGATCCCCTTAATTCATTCACTGCCTTTCATACTGAATTGTCAAATAATTCAATGACGCTGTAGGTAGGTATATGTCATCCGCCAAAGATTGGGTAACCTGATTCACAGGTTTCCTCCACGAAAAAAAAGATATAGGAGACAAAACCAATGTCGATATTTAAAACATACAATAGCTACAAAAAAACTTTTCCACTCGTATTATAAGCAAATAAATTAATCAGAATACAATTCATTTAAAAGATCACACGTGTTTAACCGCCTTTCATTAATTATCAAAATTAATTGCGCAACTTCAAATACAACCACGTCACACGCTACCAGGTTAATGATAAATTGGCTTTATCCGAGAATTGCCAAATTAGTTGAGAGTAATTGGACTTCATATCGCACGTCGAGTACCGATTTAGTGAAAAATCCTTTCCCCGTGAAACGCGATGGGTAATGGGGAATGTATGAAAATTTTAGAAGTGCCTGATTCTTTTTTTGGCGATAGAAATAACCTTCCTCAGCACCAGAAAAAAGTTGCAGGCTTTTCAGCTGCGTCAATCATTTTTGAAAAATATAAATAGTTTCCTCATTTACGTTTTGGGTTTAGGACGGCGAATGAGACACTTTCCATGGTCAATCTTATATTTATTTATTTTTAATATCTGACCCTAGTCATGACTTATCAATATCATTGCCAGTGTCAGTTAACCACGGATTTTTAAGATATTTTTTTTGTAATATGAGACGGATCAAGCAAAGTGTCTAATTTGCCGTCCTAATCCCAAAGCGTAAGTAAGGAAACCGTTTATATTTTTGAAAAATAATTGACGTAGCTGAAAAGTCTACAACGTTTTTCTGGTGCTAAGGAAGGTTATTTCTATCACCAAAATAAATAATCAGGCATTTCTCTTATTTTCATCCATTCTCAATTGCGTAACTTTTCACATGTGGGTATTACTTACTCTGTCACTAGTGGCCCTGTGCGTTGTAAAATTCGCAAGCCTGTCTTTCTTTTTGAACAACTGGCCACGTAGTATGGATGGCGTTATCACGCGATAAGTGACAGGATAAGCGCGTCGTCTCGTTCTATCGAACGGTGTCAGCCAGGGACGGATGCTCTGTCCTGTCACTTATCGCGTGATAAGGGCATCCATGCTACGGGGCCTGAATTGACAAAAAAAAACTATATAATTATTAAACCAACTAAATCGGACGGACATAATCTCGAGCAATTGATGATTACTTGCAAAATTGAAGGCAAACGCTCTAGGACTCGTAGTCCAATCAGATGGTCAGACCAAGTCCGCTAATCGCTGAACACCACGCTTCATAATGCACTCCACGTTGTAAAGAACAGAAACTGGTGCCAAATCCTGATCCAAGAAAAGTTGCTGTCGCAACAGGGCTTAGAGACGGTATACCTTCATCTCTATGATCATTATGCCCAACGCTCCGCATTCTTCATCCACCCCTTTGTTTATAATGCTGTCTGTAAAGTATGTGACATAAAAAAGTGCACCATACGCAAAGTTAAGTCCACTCTAAGGAAATGGTTTGCTGAACTCTCGTATAGTGATACGGAAGAGATTTTACGTCCCTGCATCTAAGGTTGCTTTTTCCAATAGGTACCTAACAATTCAACATACACTCGTAACAAACACTTAACACACGTAAACACTCCCTCTCACGCACACTTACACACTTACACACACTCACACACTCTCATACACAAACTCTCTTTATACTACTAAAACAGCATAATTTTTGTTTTTATTAATGATGAATTTGTGTTCCCATTGATAAGTTAGCAGCGCTCATATTATATGAAATGTTTAATTTTCACTTTGTTACTTTCATGTCGTGCTTCTTGAGACGTGTGTCTGAAGAGATTTGTTAACCGACTCAGTGGGTCCCAAGATACAGGCTCAGCCTAGTTTGGAACCCCACGGATAATGTCTGTATAATCTGTAATCATGTGCTTGTTAAGTAATAAATTATTCTTATTCTATTCTTATTCTTATTATTATAATCATTATTAATTGTATCTGGACGCTCAGAGACCTTATACATTTCTGGGGTATAAAATGATATCACAAACTTCTTGTTTATTCTGATAGAGACCTTGTATCTAATGTAATGGATATTTTTTTGTAATATTGTTTTCATTTAGTGACGTTTAGTTCTGTTACTATACATACATACATACATATAATCACGCCTCTTTCCCAGAGGGGTAGGCAGAGATCACGGATCTCCATTTGCTACGATCCTGACAAACCACTTTCGCTTCACTCACTTTCATAACATTTCTCATACATGCTCGTCGGTTTAGGGTACTTTTGACCTGGCCTTTTTGTAAGATTTCTCCAATTTGATCGGAGAAAGTTCGCCTAGGTCTTCCGCTTCCAACTTGCCCTTTCATTCTTTTTACACTACAATTTCCAAATAATTGTTGCTGGAAGATTATATATTTTATTTTATTATAAATTATTGATTGACATATATTT
Organism: Epinotia brunnichana; assembly: GCA_963854355.1. NCBI lineage: Eukaryota > Metazoa > Arthropoda > Insecta > Lepidoptera > Tortricidae > Epinotia > Epinotia brunnichana. The sequence continues at coordinate 24,772,540 of OY977951.1, read as the reverse complement.
ATAAGTGCCCTTGTGGCCTATTTATTTGCAGAATACATGTTTGTTTGTTTTTTTTTGCTTTGAGGGAAATCAGGACCCTCAGCAACCTCAGCAATGCTTAACGTCAGGCAGATAGTATATTCGTGTTTCACCATCGTGGTATAAAAAACTTTTCGACGGTAAATATTCATATAACCTTATGTTCCCCGCTCAACATAATTACCTCAAATTCCACAAAACTTACATGCGAAACCTACCTCGAATTTCATTGATCCATTTAATTGAAGCAAGTTACAACATAGCTGTAATCCCAACGAACAAGTTGCGTCTTTAGATTAGTTTCAACTAAATTGGCACACACTTGAACAGTATTGGCAGCTAGCGGCAGTTAGAACACCCTGAAATTATGCTATCCTGGTAACATGTAGGGTAAAATGGGTGGAATTTACGGTAAATGCAGAGATTCAAAGCGAGTTTGATGGTTTCGCATAAACGGCCGGGCGTTGATGAAAGACCTAAGCTTCACATTTCAATTTGATTTAATGTTAAATAGACATTTATATACATCTTCAATATACGTCTCAAATTAATGATATACTTTGCAGTGTATTATTTAATAGTAACAATACACGTCACACAATATACGGTTGTGAAACCTGGGCGGTAAAAATGACGAACCACCAAAAAGTCCACACTACCGAAATGCGTATGTTACGATGGGCCGGCGGAGTTACACTCAAAGACAAAGGGCACAACGAGTAAATGTCCGTGGGAGTTTTAAGGTTGCTAAAATAGCCGACAAAATAAAAGAGTCCAGGAGAGGTGGTAGTGATAAAGTGCCTATCAATGGCTACAAAAAAGAAGGGAAGAGGAAGACCTCCAGCCACCTGGATGATGAATGTCCAGAGAGACATGAAAGAGATGGGCCTTACTACAGAGGACGCACAGGACCTAAGAAAGTGGCACCGCATGATTGGAGAAAGCTGCCCCTTGTAACGGGATAAGGCGAGGCCAAAGAAGAAGAAGAATACACTTAACTACACAATAGTTAACTAACATTTTGTCACCTCTTTGTATCTTTTGTGCTATTTTCAGTTCAAAGTCGCGATCCGCTGTCAGTCTCTCGCAATAACAACTGAAATATAGATGTTGCAAGAATACGAAGTACAACGTTGAACGCGAGTCTATCTCTTTTCTCGCGCGAGTTCTGCTATCGATGAGCGATAAACTTCCAAGTCGCGCCTATTTACGAGTATACTCGCGCGTGACTCGCGTTAAGATGTGCTTGTCTCGCTGGAACAATCTTTTGTGTTTTATTTCTAGCACTTTTTTCACTTTTGGGTAAATTAATTGGAGTTTAATATGAGTTAAAGCGCTTTCTTTCGTCAGTGCATAGCCGAATGTATAACATGCACTTATTACCATGTTAGATTTCAATCAAATTGAATACCAACTGAATTACGAATCTAATTGTATGCATGAGTTTCGTGATTGGTTGACTTAGTTACGTACAAAACTAATGTGATTTCGAAATGTATTTACGTAGTCCCTTTGACCGTTCCTGTGTAAACAAAATAATATTGAGATGTAGAAAAATGAAATGTTTAGAAATGCTTAAGAATCCCTTGCATGGTTCTCATTTTAAAACGAAACACTGGAATAACATGAAACTATTTATACACAATAAGATCTGCCAAATCTAGGTCGAAAACTAGTTTCTACTGCTATAATTTATAATAGAAATATACTAGGAAAAATTAAGCGCTTAGAAACTTAGTATAATTTGGTTTTTTAGGGTTCCGTAGCCAAATGGCAAAAAACGGAACCCTCATAGACGCCGTCTGTCTGTCCGTCCGTATGTCACAGCCACTTTTTTCCGAAACTATAAAAGCTATACTGTTGAAACTTGGTAGAACTTGGAAGTAGATGTATTCTGTGAACCGCATTAAGATTTTTACACAAAAATCGAAAAAAAAACATTAAATTTTAGGGGTCCCCATACTCAGAACTAAAACTCAAAAAAATTGTTTTCATCAAACCCATACATCTATGGATAGGTCTTCAAAAATGATATTGAGGTTTTTAATATCATTTTTTTCTAAACTGAATAGTTTGCGTGAGAGATACTTCCAAAGTGGTAAAATGTGTCCCCCCCCCCCCCCCCTGTAACTTCCAAAATAAGAGAATGATAAAACTACAAAAAATAAATGATGTACATTACCATGCAAACTTCCACCGAAAATTGATTTGTTTTTATCGCTATAAAGTTTAAAGTCCGTAAGCCCACTAATAAAAAATGTTTATCTCGCTTCATATTTTTTCTATTTTAATTCAGCAACAAAAACTAGCTTCCGACCTAGATATGGCAAATCCCTTTATATACAAAGTTTCGTGTTATTCCAGCATTTCATTTACTAACTACATTTGTATAGAGAGTTGAACGTCCTGGCGACCTTTAAACGTAAATAGCTTAGGAAAAGTCCCTTTTGTGTGTAAGTAGTTGTAGTACAAGATTTTTACCACTTTTCAAACAAAATACGCACTACACAAGACCTAAACTCTTTCCCAATCTCGTTCACATAAAGCTCCTGGAGAAAACCTGTGCTGTAAATTCAGGGCAATTTCCATATGAAATTCTATTCGCGTCACAGCAAAGTGTGTCTAGTCTGAAATACAGTTTACAGTAGCGAGAGGTCTTTGTGAAATAGTTCGGATTCTTAGCGCGCCCGCCGAGACGCGCAAGGCATCCTGCCCTACAAGTTTTAGCTAATTTAAATGAGCGTTACCCTTTAAATTTCCTGGCGGTTGAGCGTTTTTTAACAGGGTTTGGGGTGGCGTCATCCCACCATCATATTAAGTACCTTAGCTTATATAATAGTAGAAAGACGACACATTAACCATGTTAAAAATTGGTTGTCTATAAAGTCGGTTTATGGACGATAATTTTACGTGATAATGTCCTATTTAAAAAAACATTATGCTGCCATACAAGCTTTGGACTACAATAAAAAAAAAAATTGTTTAATTCAGACCGAGATCCATAATAGTGTTAGTAACAAAAATGGGGCTTACAAGACTATATTAGTATTACACGACTAAGTTTAGTTTAAATATAATTTTAATTACATTAATAATTACGTTTACCTTCTGAAAAAAAGAGACGTATATGTGACAACTGCGTCCGTGCTTTCAAAAAGCATAAAAATTAAAAGATGAAAGTTTCAATTTCATAACCAAGTTCGTGCGAAACAAGGAGCCGCTGTAAGGCATTGCGAGTGTAGGCAGCTTTGAGTGAACTCCCCTCCCTTCGTATTTTGTGAAAATTTGTTTGGCGACGCTCATTGTCAGAAGTGACATAGGCGCCATCATCTGTCCTGCCCTGCACCACCAGTTTCTCCTACAACGCGCCGGCGTGAGACAACACACGCCCACACCCTATTGGTCCAAGCTGACATCGTCAAGGCGACCAAAGAACGACCACATGCGCACAGACGATTTTTCAATCAATTTAAAATGAAACTGTCACCATTGATTTTTATTTATGTTTAGTTTTGATAGTTATAATATGTGATAAGGCGTTTTAATTGATATTTTTTATAGGAAAACGATTTGTTAATAGTTTTAAATAAGATAATCATAAGAACCATATAGTGCCTGTTGCCCCGGATGGAATGCTGTGTTTGTCAAAAGATTTTTTCATCGGCAACAGGTCTACGTATCCACCAGGGACGTATCCATCAGGTCCGTATAACCTCTGTACCATCTACAGCACACATCCCGGCTCCCTGCTCCCATCCTACATTACCTCCCACCCCCGACACTCCTCTCCAGACTCTCCTCGGCCAACTCAAGCAGTCAACTTCCATTATAAAACGTATACCACGCGGTGCCCGATCGACGGTTTCAGAGGCATTAGCGGGCGCAATCAATAATTGCGTTAGAAACAACAATAGTAATTCTTGGCAGGACCTCCTAACCTTTTCGTTTAAAATTCTCCATGTTTCAGAAGAATCTAACAGTAATATTTCCCTAACGCAAAAAATAAAAAACAACATTTTAAATCCGTCTATACCTATTTGCGCCCCTTCGTCTGGAACTCACAGAAAGAAGTATGACTTGTTTGGAAAGGTCGAGGAAAAAATACACGACGGTGATCTCAAAGGAGCAACACGCCTGTTGTTCTCAAACGACACCTTAGCACCCGACACACCGGAGACCAAAGCCGCATTACAGTCCAAGCACCCCCCAGGCCCTTCCACCCCGATCTTCGTAGACCCTCCATCCGACCCCTCAGCCTGCCTCCACGCCACAGCAAGAGACGTACTAACAGCTCTCGCCTCGTTTCCAAAAGGATCGGCGTCTGGTCTAGACGGCATATCCCCACAGCATCTGATTGACCTCACCAGCTACGGCACAGGTGTAGCTGGTGAACAGTTGACCACAAGCCTCACAAAACTGGTCAATCTCATGCTTCTGGGAGATGTTTGCCCGGATGTAACGCCGCTTATATATGGAGCAAATCTTATTGCCTTGGCAAAAAGGGATGGTGGCGTACGCCCCATCGCAGTAGGCTCTACATTCCGACGTTTAGCAGCCAAGATCTGCGTCCGGCTCACTAGAACAAAATTACAGGCCCTCTTTGAACCCGTACAAGTCGGCTTTGGAACTCGTGGAGGTTGCGAGGCAGCAGTCCACGCTGTTCGTACCTTTGTAAAAAGTGATTCGTGCGAGGTTCTTCTAAAATTAGACGTAAAAAACGCATTTAATTCGGTCAATAGGGACACCCTGCTAAACGAAATTAAAACACATGTCCCAGAAATTTATAACTTCCTTCTCCAGTGCTACCACTGCCCCTCAAAACTAGTTCATAAATCCAACGAGATTCTTTCGGCCGTCGGTTGTCAGCAGGGTGATCCCCTCGGTCCAGCGATATTTAGTTTGGCAATAAATGCGATAATCCACAACCTAAATTCGAAATTAAATATTTGGTACCTCGACGATGGGACCTTAGCCGGAGACGCACAGACAGTCCTAGCAGATTTGGTGCATGTTAAACGGCACTTCAATCACATTGGTTTAGAATTAAATTATGACAAATCTGAATTATATATTTCGGACAAAGTTAATCCACTAACCGCTTCCCAAATCGCTCAAAACTTTAACAACGAAGCTCTTAACATAAAAGTAGTATTGAAGGACAGTCTGCACCTCCTCGGCTCCCCCATCTTCGAGGAGGCCATTCCTCTTGTCTTAAATAAATCAACAACAAAATTCAGCAAGTATTCGGACCGCCTTGTCAAAATTAGCAGCCACTCAGCTTTATTTATTTTAAAATTCTGTCTGTTTGTCCCTAAATTCACTTACCTGCTTCGCTGTTGCCCCATTTGGAAATTCCCACATTTGACCACACCTATTGACAGTCTAATGAAATCCCAAATTGAAAACATCGTGAACATTCACTTCAGCGAACAGGCATGGACCCAAGCTGCCTTACCAATAAGGAATGGCGGCCTAGGAACCCGCAAAATTTCAAGTGTGGCTTTGCCGGCATTCCTGTCTTCAATCCACAGCACGCTAGATCTCGCAGGTAAAATACTAAAAGCCCCAACGGGCATTAACTGCGAGATTGCATGTTTGGACGAGGCCATGAATGCCTGGCTAGCTGGACCGAGTCCAAATCTCCCGTGCAAACAACATAGGCAAAGGGCATGGGATACAATAGCCTCCGTCGCCACCTTACAAACATTAATAGAGCCTTCAACAGGCAGGGACCGGGCCAGGCTGTTAGCGGTGTCCAAGCCAGAATCTGGTTACTGGCTCCATGCATATCCCTCGCCCAACACTGGTACTTTTATCGACCCAGACACTCTACGCATAGCCGTCGGTCTCCGGCTGGGAGCTGGGATCTGCACAGGTCACAACTGTGTTTCTTGTGGGGCTCCAGTGGACCGATTCGGCCACCATGGCCTCTCCTGCTCCTCGGGCGCCGGCCGCCTGTCCCGCCACGCCGCTCTCAACGACATTCTCAGAAGAGCGCTCGTCAGTGCCAACGTTCCCGCTGCTCTGGAGCCCCAGATTGTGCGGAGCGATGGCAAGCGCCCTGACGGGATGTCGTTGATACCCTGGAAGACGGGCCGTGCGCTGGTGTGGGACGCCACCTGTACAGACACCCTGGCAGCGTCCTACCTACCAGCGACTACCAAACGCGCGGGGGCGGCGGCAGACGCCCGGGAACGCCTCAAGGTCTCAAAGTACAGCTGTCTCGGCGCCCAATATCAGTTCTTTGCTTTCGGCGTCGAGACACTAGGTCCTTGGGGTAAGGGTGCGCTGGATCTCCACAGGGAGCTCAGCAAAAGGTTGAGGGAGGCAACGGGTGACCCTCGCGCCGGCAGCTTTCTCGCGCAAAGGATCGCAATCGCAGTTCAGCGCGGGAATGCTGCCTGCGTGATGGGCACCCTGCCAAGAGGCCCAGGCCTCTTATTTAATTAGTTATTTTATTTTATTTTTTCTAAGTTTAAGGTTTAGTTTTAGTTATTTTAATTTAATAATAGTTTAGTTTTGTAAAAGTTTTATACATGTTTTACTATTTTATCCATTAAACTTATTTGTCTGTTTACCTTTATCACTATCAGTAATTATAAAGATTAGATTCGAATTTCACAATTGGTGAGAAATATGTAGTAAAAGGAATCATCAACGGATCATAACAGAAAAATTACAGGATAAATTTTGAAAAATCCTTTCTTTGCCATATTTGGAATCTCTAGAACCAGCGCTTTGGGCTGTGCGTTGATATTTCGTGCGCACAGCCGGCGTTCGGAACAGGACAATGAGTCACATTTTCGTGCGTGCAGCCGGCGTTCATCGATTTATAAGACGTTATCACGTCAAAAATGCTCAACCACAGGGAAAAGTAAAGAAGGCGGTTACACACGGTGGCTTTTGCAGCAATACTCCAGGCAAAATACGGTTTTGAAAAACATTAATTTATAATAGCGTTTTTTTTCTTTATATCATTTTAAAACATTATCCTAAGATGCTTTATTCAAGAATCCAAAAAAATTTCCATCCGGAAGTATTTAAATAGATTTAAATAAAGCATGCCTTGTTTTTTTTTATTTATTTATCTGGAATATTATAGAGAAAATGTAAATGAACCAAAATAAACATAGAACCATTTATTAATATTATTTCTGACTTTTCAAAAGCTAGTTAAGTTATCATTTTTTTGATGTCTGAAATTTTGTTGGATTTTGTCGCTAGGTAACTATTTAATTGATAATATATCCATATATGCTGCCAGCATCTTCGGCACCATGCCGCGGGGAGACCCCTTAGTTTAGTCATAAGTAGTTTTATTTAGTTTTATTTATTCTTTTTTTTTCTGGTTTTTAAGTTGAATTTGTTACTGTACCTAGTTAATTACATTATTAAAATCTCTGTACACTATAAATATATCCATATATCCATTACAAAGAAAAAATCTGCTATTATAAATTATTTCCAAATTTGACATTTTTCCCATACAAGTTGTCAGTTCATTGCCTGGACTACAATACAAACCCGCGGTTCACGAACGTGCGAATGTCGCGCGACACTAGCTATAGAATTTCTGTCAAAATTGCGTATTTGATTGATACTCTGTATCGCGTTGTAGCGCTGCGAAAAGTCGCTGTGAGTAACCTCTCTAAACGCTAGTATGTACAGTCACCGGTATCAAAATATCTGACACGCTCTAACGGCTGTAGTAAAAGAGTTGTCATCTGATATTTTGCGGCCTTTGTTCCATTATATTTTGATGCCGGTGACTGTACATAAACTCTTATGGTTGTTGTAGATACGCAATATCTGAGAGATCGAGCCGCCGAAAATTAATCTCGTACAACTTTTTTTGCCCTTCCACGGCAGACCCGAAAGGTTTTTTGTTTGTTTGTCTACTGAAACGGTTTTGATAACAACTGTGGTGTCAATCGATTCGAAATTATGCTTCAAGTGACATAAGTTCCCTTTGTATGAAAAAAAACATTTTTTTGTTAGTTTTCCGTAGTGTGGCTTGTTTTGAAACCTTTAAAACGTGCCGAGTGATTGTGCGGCTTATACATTTGCCTCTATTTTGATGTCGCGTCACTCTCTTTTTCTTGCCACTGCAATATTGGAATCTTAGAGCACGGTATAATCCTAAGAATGAATTACTCCTATTTGCTCCTACAAAAGACAACATATCGGTGCCAAAAACAGGGTTTCCCAAATTATACTTGCAGGGCAGTAATAATCCTGATACTGTGATACTTGGTAGTGATTAATAGTTATATTAAAAGTTAATATGAGCGAAAATATGTGCCATCAACAGTAAATTCTGTTATGATTTTGCCATTCGAACCATTTCGCTTTAAAGTTATAGTCCCACTACGGCTACGTTTCATGACAACACGATAAAATTCATGGCAGCAGGTCGAGAAAGTTGGTCGAAAGTTTGAAAAAACTTTTACTTCTGATCAAAATTGTAAGGGTAAGTATATTTACGTCATGTGACAACAGTACCAGACATGTGGCATCAATTAGCCATTTAATCGTAGAGAGAGTAAACCCTAGTCTGTCAGTCCTGAAATGGCCGGAAGTACTTGGCAGACGGTGCCAAAGTTGGCCACCTTTGACATTAGACCGCCCGATATTTAGAACTTCGTTTAAAATCCGTTCATACAAAATTATTTTAGTTAATAGTTTAATTGCATTAAAGATTTTGTAGTGCTATAATAGTTATTTATGATACAAGTGCGGAAAGTAGGTAATTCTCAACGAGTGGCGATGACCAAAAACACGACCGTCAGGTAGTGTTTTTTAACGACACAAGTTGGGAATTACCTATCCGCACGTGTGTCATACAACATTTTACAATGCATCATGCGAGGAAATAAAAAACATATGCATAAAAGGTGAAATTTTAATTGTCACGAACTCACGAATTCCCGTGTTTATGTTCAACCATATAAAGGGGCACATTCAGTGCAAGTGTATTGTAAAAATATTAATTTTTCGAAAGCGCCTACTTTCAGTAAAATGATGAAATTCGCCCATCAAGTTAATAAGATTTCAATAGCTCTTGAATCCTCCCTCATAATGCATGGATATTTTTTATTCATAATGAAGAGGGTTCTCCATTCGCCACTTTAATGAAGTTGATAATTGAAAATAAACAATACCCCGGGCAAAAGGGAAATTGCAATTTTACATTGTAACGACATTATCTAGAATCTCTGGTTTTTATAGGCATAGAGATAAACTGCTGAGCTTGAATTCTAAGTTCTTATTAAGACGCTGATACACTTGAGCATCTAATAAAATTATTACCCTCGAAAATTGCAGATTACGCGGAAGTTTTTAAATTTACATTATTGATATGTGTGATTCTGAGGGAAAAGGTCCCTTATCATCGATATGTACTAGCTCGTGCATCGGTATTAATGGCACAAGCGCCAACGGCAATAAGGTTTCTTTTTCCCTGGTTCCCTGAGAATTAGACATTATCCATTACCGATGATTTCAACAACTTAGAAAAGTTAAGAAACCCCGGACATTTTCATATCACCAGCGTGCGACTGCGGAGCGTCTGTGCCGACTCGATTCACCACATAATCAACGAGTGTCCGAACCGGAAATTATCTGGGAACACCTTAGACCTGGGCTGTTATTCGCTACGCGTAAATGCGGCTCACCCCGCCGGTCACCCGTTACGAAACTAGACCTCTACCTACGCTTAATTACAACGCATCGCGGTGTCAATTTATAACTGTGGGTGAGCGTTGAGGTGAGCTTAAAACAAGTTATAGAATAGGGGGGCTGCATTCACCTGACGCAAACGCTCCCCAATGGGTGAAGAATTAAGACATAACTAAAGCGACTCTGTAATTTAGTAATGCCATACGAATAAATAAATTTTCATTTCAAAGTTCAATATCTCAAAAACGGCTGAACACTGTTTGGATAAAAAAAACCGCATTCAAATCGGTCCATTCGTTTAGGAGCTACGATGACACAAACAGACACACACAGACACGTCAACTTTATAACACCCCTCTTTGTCCGTCGGGGGTTAAAAAGGTACTTCAATGTCATTTTATTCAATTTTCCAATGAGGTTGTTACTCGTGCTGCTATTTCAACCCTTAAGCGCAATTTACACATGCAAGAAATTGCATGCAAGTTTCATTAGGTACATTGCGGGTTACCCAGGTGTGCTGAGTTCAATTGATTTATCAAACCCCGCATTGTAGTTAAACTTGCATGCAATTTCTTGCATGTGAAAATTGCGCTTTAGGTACAGCGCGCAAACGATGCGATGCAGCCTAGACTATGTCTTTACTCGTAAGTTACTTAACCGTGGGTATGTAGTGAAAGTTTTAAGTATCCCAACCCTTCAAGGCGTCACTCAGATACAAGTCATGCCTCTACGATCGATTTCCGCTACAAAGTGGAAAATGCTGCTAAGTGCTATGGCGTAGCGCACGTAGTGCTACTTTGCCTCCTGTCATCCCCACGCGGGGTTTTATCCAAAAGAGCTTCTTAAGGATGACTCACGCTAGAACGGGCCGTGTCCGGCCCGGGCCATTTTCTAAGAAAAACGACGGTGTTTTTGCATGGCCGAGCTAAACCCATGCCCGGCCTAGCCACGGCCGGGCCATGCCGACACCGGGCTGCTTCCGAGCCTCGGCCATGGCTCGGCCGCGCAAAAACGCCGTCGTTTTTCTTAGAAAACGGCCCGGGTCGGATACGGCCCGTTCCAGCGTGAGTCATCCGTTATGTTGCAAGCGTCTATAAGCTACGGTAACCGGGCCCTATAGTACGCCTATTTGTCACTAACGTGGTATAAAAAAGGCCATGTAAACTCATTCAAATAGTCTCACGAAACGTCCATTGCACAGTAGCCAACTGCAAGCTCGTTGTCTCCTAACAAGCCACATAAAATTAATATCAATAGCCATTCTCAAGCGTACCCGTTCTAACAAAACGCAAAGAGCTTTTGTCATAAAAACTATTTAATTTTTCCTCTCTTTGACGGGAATTTCGCCCCTAACCGATGTAGTTACCAGCCAGTAGTAAGGGTCCTTAATTGATATGGAACAGACGATTACAACGAAACTTGGGGTCCTAATTGCTATATATTTTGCCACGTTGGCTGAGACGGGTTAGGTTTTTACGTCCGGACGTGAAACGGTTTGTGGTCGAGGTGAGTGAGGTTTTCAGTCCCTACCGTCATTTTATTTCAATAGGAATGTTAACGCCACTTTAAATAATTATGAGTTTTAAATGTTCAGGGAATAGTCATCGTAGACGTCGGCCATCTATAAGAGTATACATTTTTTATTTACGACCTTATTATCTTTATTACCAACTATTGCTGCCTTTGAAATGTGGTGCTGGACACGGATAGATAGGATTAGTTGGACGGAGAAAAAAACGAACATGGTGGTGCTTGAAAGGATGAAAGAAAAAATGACGTTGTTTAAAACCATACAGAACAGAAGATGTTTGGACACTTGTTACGACACGATGATTACATGAAAACTATAATAGAAGGGAAGATAGATGGAAAGAGGAAGAGAGGGAGACCAAGAAGATCTTTTACGGACCAAATCAAGGAAAAAGTAGACAGCGTGTCGTATCAAGATATCAAGAAGAAAGCTGAGAATAGAGACGAATGGAAATTGCTCCACTGACAAGAGACTGGCTCTTAAATATCTGATGATGATGACCAACCTATAGTTTTTCTTAATACTACGGCGGTGTCAAACAAGCACATGGCTTTGCTGGTGGTAAGCAAACACCGTAGCCTGTGGACGATTGTGACTCCAAAAGACTCAAGCGCGTTGCAGACCCATATCGATTTGAGGATTCATTGTGTTGACAGCTAGATAATAATTGCAGGTTATATACTCTTTATTGGGTAACATTAGGTCTAGGTAACAAAATTAAATAGGTTGATGTCTCGTGTTAAGTACCTGTGTACCTACACAGCGTATCCTGGAAGTGTAGGTAAATACATTATAAATAAAATCATGTGCAGTATAATAAAATTAGCTTCAGAAGACGGCGCGCAAAGTAAATAATGGCGACGAAGGCACCGAGGTACCGTATGTGCACCGCTTGTGTACCGTGTGCAACACTTGTGTATCGTGTGTTTGTGTAAACGTGAACGCACACTGTGCAGCCAATTTCACTACAAACTGTACACAGACCACGTTTTAAAGAAATGACGGCAGTAAAATCTTAACAGCTCGGGTGTGACTACGTCGCAGGGAAAGTGTTAACGCAGTATCGTTGTATATAGAACATCTAGCCACCTAAAGGCTTAATTAAACGCTTCTTTCTAGTTATTCAATTAAATTTATACCATATTAAAAAACAGAGTGGCATTTGTTTTGTATTATTCGATTTTAGAACAAAAAAGTCTACTCTATTTCTTATTTGATGTCAGTGGCTTACGACGAATTTTGGAATTAGGTGCCAAAGCGGAACCACACTTGATTGGTGGGTTTCGGCACTGTTTAGTTATTCGGCACACACAGCGCATTCTGGATCGTATCTTCCAATGTGCCTACTGTTCCTGCCCTATGCACTGTGGCAGGTGTTATAAAACTCGTTTATTCACAAGCAAGCAGGGCTTGTTCGTACATGTCGTCAAGAGCGCCATTCCGTCAAATCACTAGTCATTTAGACGCCCTCTCACTAAGCACCTACTGTTTTACACCTTCGGCTTCTTGAAATGTTTAAGTTATTCGAATGCTTAGGAGCTTATTACGAAAATAAAGTTTTAATGGGTATAGGGTTTTGAAGGTTATCGAAATCACTAAATTTTATTTCAAATGATCGTGTTCGTTGGTCCGAATTTTTATTTCGGCAAAAAAAGCGTTTAATTTTTTAATTACTTATTGCGTATAACTTGTTAGGTTAGTTTTGTTTTATAATTATCCTGAAAAGTCGTGACTTCAGAGAAAAACGGCTTTTTAGGACAAATGAAAATTCTGACAAACGATAGGGAGTTCGTCGTTTCTAGATTTAACTTTCGTACCTAATCCTTTAAAATTTGTTATGCATCATGTATGAGTCATGCGTCATTGCATTTTTGTTGTTAAAAGATATTTTGTGAATTTTTAATTTTTATTTAGTATTTTTTTTTGAGTTTTTAAAATACAAAGTTACTTACTTATAGCATTTCAGAAGAGTAAAACAATACACGTATACTTATATTGAAGAAAAAATATTTAAAGAAGAAATATTTTTTTCAATTACAACCACTCGGAAATAATTGTTCACAATCCTAATAACCTACTTACCGTTAAATTATTTGCTCCTGTTACAGGGTCCACTCTGTAGATTAAACCCTATATTAGAATGCAACACCATGCTGAGATGGAACCATTTCGTGCAATTATTTAATCGACTTCAAAAAAAAGGAAGAGGTTCTCAATTCGGTTGTATTTTTTTTGTTACCTCAGAACATTTCATTTATGAACTGATACATACCATTCTTTTTTTAATTAAAAGTATATGCTGCCAGGTTGGTTCTATTGTTTTCAAAACTCCAGTTGAATGATGGGAACCATGAGGAATTTAAGGAACTCCTCAAATATATAAGGCACGCGTGTAGTAATTTCGGTGTTTTCTATTATAACGCGTGTATTAAATACATCCGGAAATCATAAATTTGGTGAAGTGGAAGTGATGATGAAGACCACAGATGGCTTGTATGGCACCGTTTCTGATATAATTCCGTTGAAATAGCAAACAAAGAAGTGCCAAAGTCCTCAAATATTATCGGTCCACGTACAGCGATTTGGTTTTTTTGTCTAATAATCAACGTATTTGCTCTCGGAAATCTGTTCATGTGGTAAATTGGAAAATAAATGTGGAAATATTCATGTGTCTTGGCGGAGTACTGAATTGAAGTCGGTTAAAACTGTGTTTTTAAAGTAAATTATTGTTCTTTTATATGCTGATCCCTATACATGTACATGTTGTTGTCATATTCATGCTTATTCTATTCTTACAAAAATGCATAGGATTACGCGATAATACTCGGATATCCTTCGTTCTGGTAAATAGAATAGAGTATTCTTCACACAAATCTGAATTACCTACATCTTTTTATAAAGGCACACATGCATTAGTCGATGGGACCGCATGCGGTTTACCGACCGACTTAATAACCAAAGAAAATCCGCCTTTAGTATTCAACACAAACTTAACTCACCGATATTTTTACAAGCTTTTATTTAGCTCACCCCGTTTGTTTTATTAATTATTATTTCCTGGGTCAAAATAAGAATCATCTCTGTAGGGTATGCTTAGGACAAGTGTCAGGGTAGTTTTAATTCTACTTTAATAAATCAGTTAGCTTCCGACCGCAGTCTTTCATTGACGTTGCATTGGCGACGAGGATGGGATTATTGTTTTTGTAACGTTTGTTTGTGGAAAGTTTTGTTTCAAAATACAAAATGCCGATCGGCAAAGTGGAACCGTTCGATTTACAATCAAAACAGTGGTCAAATTATATACGCCGCGTTAAGCAATTTATTTTACTTAACGAGATTAAGACGGAAATAAAGGGGGAAACTTTAATAACTTTAGTTGGTGAACCCACGTATAATCTAATGTGCGATCTGTGTGCTCCTGTTAATCCGGAGGACAAAACATTCGGTGAATTAGAACAATTAGTGGCAAATCATCTCGAGCCGAAACGATCCGTTATCGCAGAACGCCATGTTTTTAGACTGCGCAGACAAAGAATCGGCGAGTCATTGTCGGATTACCTACAAACTTTAAAACATTTAGCGGCCACTTGTTCTTTCGGTAGTACACTAGAAGAAAATCTAAGAGATCAATTTGTTTCCGGATTAGCTAGTGACGAAATGAGATCGCGTTTATTCGCTGAAACCAATATCGTATACAAAAAGGCGGTGGAGCTAGCTCTGGCTTTGGAAACGGCGGCAAAGTATGCGGAGGCGAGCGCGAGCGGAGTGCGTGGACGCCTGAGCGCGAGCTCGGCCGGTGCGGGCGGCAGCGGCGCGAGCGCAGGCGCTGGCGGCGGACTCGGCGGCGACGCGGCGGGCGACGGCCTGCACGCCGTGCGGGGAGCGCGACTAGGCGGCCCGCGGCGGCGATGGCGGCGGCGGTTTGTTGGCGATGTGGTAAACAACACCAACCAGATAAGTGCCGTTTTAAACAATATAATTGCGATAAGTGTCAACGTAAAGGACACCTTAAAAGTATGTGCAAGGTGCCTGGCAATCAGATACCTAGTAGGAGGCATTTTTTTATGGAAAATGACGATTCCGATAGTGACTTTTACAACATCCGGGTGTGTGCGTCGGGGGACAAACCCTATTTCGTGGACGTTAAAATTGACAATGCCGTGCTTAAATGTGAAATAGACACGGGAAGCAAAATTTCGGCTATTAACGAGACGGATTATTTACGGTTTTTCTCGAAGTACCCTTTGTATAATGATCATATTAAACTGTGCGCGTATTCGGGCTCGTTGATTGAACCGGTTGGTTATATAGTAGTAACTGCATCGATAGAGAATACATCGGAAAAAGACCTACAGTTATATGTTATAAAGAATGGCAGTCGACCATTGTTAGGTAGATCTTGGATGCGTCGTTTCAATATAAATAGTCTTGCGGTACATAATATTGATACACAGGAAGATCATGAAATAAAAAATCGGTTCATCAACGAGCTGCAACGCGAATTTCCACAAGTGTTCACCGATGGCCTAGGTAAATGTAAAAAGTCAATTCGATTGCAACTCGCAGATAGTGAACCGGTTTTTGTGCGGGCCAGGCCCGTACCACTCGCGCTGCGCGAGGCAGTCGAAAAGGAGATCGCGCGTATGGTACAGGAAGGTTCCATTTTCCCAGTAGACCAGTCAGATTATGGCACCCCCATAGTGCCAGTCATTAAACCGTCTGGGGAGATAAGAATCTGTGGAGATTATAAAACCACAATTAATCCTAAACTCAAAAGAGATTTCTATCCTCTCCCGCGTATAGATGAGTTGTTTGCAGCGTTAAGTGGTGGGCAAGAATATTCAAAAATTGATCTAACCAGGGCCTATATGCAGGTACCGTTAGAGGAGGCCTCACAGGCAGCTACGGCTATATCTACACATTTAGGCACCTATGTTTATAAAAGGACTCCGTATGGACTGAGTTGTATCCCTGAAAAGTTTCAGAAAATTATGGAGGAGACTCTCCGCGGTTTGCCAAATACAGTCGTGTTCTTAGATGACATTTGCGTCACAGGGAAGGATAGAGAAACTCATAAAAAAAATCTGCGAGCTGTAATGGAAAGACTAGCTATGATGGGCTTAACTGTAAAAATAGAAAAATGTAAATTCTTACAAAAAAGTGTTGCATACCTGGGATTTATTATTGACCGACATGGGTTGCATCCCGATGAGTCAAAAATATTGGCTATCTCAGGGGCGCCGCAGCCAGCTAATACCACTCAATTAAAAGCTTTCTTAGGGCTGGTAAACTATTACGGTAAATTTATGCCTAACTTAAGCACCTCCTTACACCCTCTGTATAAGTTATTGAGAAAAGACGTCGCGTGGGACTGGGACGTTAATTGCGACAATTCATTCCAACAGATAAAAGCATTATTAAGTAGTGACAAAGTGTTAACTCATTATGATCCCAAGTTGCCTTTAGTGTTATCGGTGGACAGTAGTGCCTATGGTATTGGAGCGATTTTAACACATAAATGTCGCGACGGGACGGAAATGCCTATTAGTTGCGCTTCGCGAACTCTCACAGATGCCGAGAAAAATTATAGTCAGTTGGATAAAGAGGCATTAGCGATCTTCTACGGCATACAAAAGCATCACCAATACCTATTTGGTCGGCAATTTACACTCAAAACGGACCATAAGCCACTTACTTATATTTTTGGGCCAAAAGGCGGTATTCCTCAAACGGCAGCTAGTAGGTTGCAAAGGTGGGCGGCAAAATTGGCTGCGTATGATTTTTTTATTGAATACGTTAGTTCAAAAAATAATGTCAGTGCGGACGCCTTATCGCGTTTACCTTTGCAGGGTAAATCGAATAAGTTAGTGGACGAAGATTGCCATTATTTTTTATTTACTGACGAAACGTTACCAGTAAACTATAAAGAGGTAGCGGCAGAAACTAAAAGGGACACTATACTTAGCAAAGTGTTCGGTTACATCATGTTTGGATGGCCGGAAGGATGTGACGACGAACAGATTAAAGCATTCTATTTTCGACGAGCGGAGTTGAATGTACAACATGGATGTATTGTATATAAATACCGAATAGTGATTCCACAAAAATATCAAAACAACATACTTAAAGAAATTCACGAAGGCCATTTAGGGGTCATCAAAATGAAATCGATCGCACGCAATTACGTCTATTGGCCATCATTCGATAAGGACATCGAAACAATCAGCAGGGAATGCGACGCGTGCCGCAGCGTGCGCGATGCACCGCCGCGTGCCAGCCTTCATCCCTGGGAATTTCCAGCAGCGGTGTGGCAGCGCTTACACGCAGATTTTGCACAGTTAAACGGAAAGTACTATATAGTACTAATGGACGCTCACTCCAAGTGGGTAGAGGCGGAAGAAATCCGTAGTACTTCGGCAAAAGATACAATAAATTTCTTTAGGGCCATTTTTGCTAGATTCGGCCTACCACAACAATTAGTGACAGACAATGGACCCCCTTTTCAAAGTGAAGATTTCAGGCAATATTGTTTAAAAAATAGAATTAAACATACGACGTCCTCCCCATATCGACCGCAAAGTAACGGAGCGGCTGAAAATACAGTGAAGTCGGTAAAAAAGGCTTTGAAAAAGGCCTTATACCGTGGTCAAGATCTGGTGACAGGTCTTAACAAATTTCTTTTCCAATATCGGAACTGTGAGCATGCTACCACAGGCGTAGCGCCCGCGGTCGCGCTCTTCGGACGACACCTGCGCAGCCGGCTGGACGCGCTGCGCCCTGACACCGCAGAAGTGGTGCGCCGCGCGCAGGAGCGGCAAGTCGAGGCAGCAGGTGGACATGACAGAGAATTTCAGTTAGGTGAAAAAGTATGGGCGAGAGATTTTACGGCTCGAGGTGATAAATGGACCCCAGGAAGTATTATGGCTAGAACTGGTCCGGTATCTTATAAAGTCGGAATTGGCGCGGGAAACAGTTGGCGTAGACATGCTGACCAAATATTACCGGTACGTCGCACGAGGTTCTCTTTAACGGGTCCCAGTCCCAGTTCAATGTCAGAATCACGCAACCAAAATGTTAACGGAAACTCCGAGGGCGCACAAAACCAACCCGTTAATCCTGCGAATGAGGAGGCAGAGGGTGAAAGCGAGTTTGATTCCGCGTCAGAACGGGCAGAAGAAAACTCGGCGAATCAACCTGAGCCTCAGGTTCAAAAGTCACCGCCAGCAGACAGCAGCGACCGCGCCAAACGGGCTTGGCGAAGAGGAAATAGATTACGTGGAGTGGAGTAGAATAAAAAAGTTCTTAGGTGAATAATATATACTAATAGTTAACGATCGAGGGTACTGGCGCCACGCCTTTGAGATAGTTAGTATTTACCTATTTAGTTCTATTGGTCTTAGTCTACTTAATATAGTAACTACGTTACATAAGTTAAGTACGGTTATATCTGATTTTATGTTAACTCAAATTAAAAAAAAAAAAAGAGTATACAATAAAACTTACAACATCCCTAACTAAGATTAGAGATATTATATTAGGTATGTGTAAACGGTGGAGGGTTTAATCCATAAAAGTTAAGCTAATTTGAGACAAACTAGGGATAACGAAAAATAGACTTTACGCCATACGTAATAAAGTTTCAATTGTATTGTCAACCACTGACATTGTTACGATCAGCTGTGTTTAGTTTCTATAAACTTATTTCTATCTTAAGGGAGAAGAAATGTAGGGTATGCTTAGGACAAGTGTCAGGGTAGTTTTAATTCTACTTTAATAAATCAGTTAGCTTCCGACCGCAGTCTTTCATTGACGTTGCAATCTCAATGAGTAGTTGATGATAGTTGATAGTAGCAGGAAAGTACAGTCAGCAATAAAATCTTGTACCAAAAATGACATTTTTGACAGAAACTTGGTACGAGCTCAGTCCACAAGTCCGACCAAGCCAGCAGCCCAGCAAATCAGATCGGACCACGCGTAATGCTTCGAATTTCAGGTACAAATCCAATGCATTGTTACCTACTTCATACTGAAGGTAAACCTGGGTACACACTGGCAAAGCAGTAGCAGAAAATTCACAAAAAGTTTGGATTGCTTTTTGTTTCTTTTCAAGTCCGTTTGGTATCCAAGTGCATCCTCAAGTACCTACCTTCGCTACTTGCTTAGCAGTTACCTAGTGTTATGTTCCTGGTGATCAGTAAGGTCACCAGAGCCCCCAAGAAAGGTGTTGCTCTTGCTGACACATCATCATCATCATCATCACAGGCCTTTGCGTCTATTCCAGACGATTTAAACATTGCCATGGAGACATCATTGTTGGTGACTGTAGAGGCCATTACGCGACCGGCATGATCTTTCACATTTCTGGCAGACGAAATTCGTGCCAGGGGCTCTCGTTTCAGCTTGTTGTCTACGCAACCTTCTATTAGCCAGTGTCTCGAACCAGGTTCTTTGTTTTCTTTGCTGACACAGCGATTCCTCAAATCGATAAAGGGTCAGCAACGCGTCTGTTGCTCTTCTGGAGTTACAGCAATCCATGGATACAGCTCGCTTTTACCATCACCGCGAGCGTCTCGTGGTTCATTGTGTTATAAATACAACAATGATTTATTCTCTCACTGGACTATTGATTTTCTGGATACCTTACTAACCCACGTTAGTCAGGTATCCAGAATGTCAACCGATACAAATAACGGAACTACAAACCGCCCCGCGTGAACACCTGTTGTGTAGTTCGAACGCTCCACCACACTAACAGTGCGCGCGTTAATACCCTTGGGCTCAGACTATGTAAATAACTTCTGGTAACGGAGTCATATGAAAGCCATTTTGATTGAGTTTGTGTTTTGAATGAGTGAGCGATGTGACCGAAGCTCTCCGTTTCAGCTTGGGTCAAAATTCATTCGTATGTCCGGATGTTCTCCACTACAGGTTGGATTTATCAACCAATTTTCGTGAAATTTTGTGAGCAGGTTCAGTAATTAGTCCCTGGGCGACCGAGCACTGCTCGGGTGAAAATTGAGAAAATACGGAGAAAACTAATTTTCCAGGACATAAGACCTATCTAGATCGATTTCTCGCCCCCGTATTCCAAATTTCATCGAAATCGTTAGAGCCGTTTCTGAGAACGTGATTGCAAATATATATATACAAATATTGCTCGTTTAATAGTATAGGATATATTTTTTTATTTGTAGATTCAGTTTTTTGCTGTGACAACGTCTTATAAATCGATGAACACCGGCAGCACGCACGAAATAGTATGACTCATTGTCCCGTTTCGCCTGAGCCGAGCGTTCGGCTTTATGACGTTATCACGTAAAATTATCGTCCATATACCGACTTTATAAACAACCAAATTTTTTTTAAGACCAGCTTTCAGTTTTTACATTTCACAGAGTCACTAGCATTTAAAGCGTTGGTTGGCTTTCTGGTGGGAGGATGGTTTTTAGGGTTCCGTAGCCAAATGGCAAAAAACGGAACCCTAATGGATTCGTCATGTCCGTCCGTATGTCACAGCCACTTTTTTCCGAAACTTTAAGAACTATACTGTTGAAACTTGGTAAGAAGATGTATTTTGTGAACCGCATTAAATTTTTTACATAAAAATAGAAAACAAAACAAAAAAATTTGGGGGTTCCCCATACTTAGAACTGAAACTCAAAATTTTTTTTTCATTAAACCCAAAGATTTCTAATATATTTTTTTTCTAAACTGAATAGTTTGCGCGATAGACACTTCCAAAGTGGTAAGATGTGTGTTTGTGTCCCGTCTGTAACTTCTAAAATTAGAGAATTATAATACTTAAAAATATATATAAATTTTTGTTTTAATACGTCATAAATCGTAAACCTTGATTTATTTTACGGAACCCTTCATGGGCGAGTCCAACTTGCACTTGGCCGCTTTTTTATTTTATATTACAACGGTGGCAAACAAGAAGCGGCCGGCTAGGTCGTTAGATATAACCATGCCCGACGCCATTCGCCGATTAGAGCAGGGGATTCGGAACGCGCTAATGCGCCTCACCTCACCCGTCACGCCTAACGAAACAAGACCTCTGATTACGCTTAGATACTACGAATCACGGCGTCAAGATATATTTGTGGTTGAACGGTGAGGTGAGGTTAACAAAGTTACAGAATAGCGGGGTGGTACGTGTTCACGTCTGTGTTGAAAACCGAGTTCTCCCTTTGTAACTTACTAACATTACTGTTGCAAACGCAACCCTTTTTAGGGTTCCGTAGCCAAATGGCAAAAAACGGAACCCTTATAGATTCGTCATGTCTGTCTGTCTGTCTGTCTGTCTGTCCGTCCGTATGTCACAGCCACTTTTTTCCGAAACTATAAGAGCTATACTGTTGAAACTTTGTAAGTAGATGTATTCTGTGAACCGATTTTCACACAAAAATTGAAAAAAAAACAGTAATTTTTGGGGGTCCCCATACTCAGAACTGAAACTCAAAAAATTTTTTTTTCATCAAACCTATATATGTATGGGGTATTTACGGATGAGTCTTCAAAAATTATAATGAGGTTTCTAATATAATTTTTTTCTAAACTGAATAGTTTGCGCGAGAGACACTTCCAAAGTGGTAAAATGTGTGGTCCCCCCCCCCTGTAACTTCTAAAATAAGAGAATGATAAAACTAAAAAAAATATATGATGTACATTACCATGCAAACTTCCACCGAAAATTGGTTTGAACGAGATCTAGTAAGTAGTTTTTTTTTAATACGTCATAAATCGTAAACCGCAATTTATTTTACGGAACCCTTCATGTGCAAGTCCGACTCGCACTTGGCCGCTTTTTTTATTTGTACCTAACTTTATTAGGAACTTCATAATAATATGCAGTAGCAAAAAGCGCCCGTCGGGCACAGTTTGCATGCGAGGGGCTTTTGTATGCACCAATAGAAACGCTACACATGTTTAAGTTTTATCCCTACATAAAATAAGTTAAATCTTGGTGGTCACTTACCTATACATATTATAACATAACTTCACACACCACACCACTCATACATCACACATAACACCACTTCTGTACATCCATGTATTCGGCCACACTATTTTTTTAATTTTGGGGACAATCTTACACAAATCGACCTAGTCCCAAACTAAGCAAAGCTTGTTCTGTGGGTACTAGACGATAACATACATAGGTAATTATACAGATAAATAAATACTTAAATACGTAGAATAAGTTAATTATCAGAGCCTATTGCAAATTAAAGTACAGGCAACTTTTCATCGAAGTTTTATTTAAAAGTCGTCGAACTACATCCATCACCAGAATCAGCGCTAACAATTACCATCAGTTTGGTTACAATCGCTATTAAACTTAATTCTCAAGGAAGTAGATTATTTTTCATTAACTTTCTCCATCAGTATTGATGTCGTTGTCGTACCCATAATACAAGTCTTTTCGAGGAACGAAGTGTCGAAAGAAATTGTTTCTCACCCAACTTTAATGGGACAAAGTGTTTGCCCATCGTTATGTCAGATACCTACTGTAGAATTACCCTGTCGAGAGATGACCAAAATAGACAAAATACCCTACGCATGGTGATTTGACGAGGGCGGTTGGCAGTCGGCCAACTATCGACCCGCCCTGAGAACGAGACTTGGATCGACTGTCTCATCAGTGCTAACCTTTCATCCTACTCTTACAAATGTAATATGAACAGGAAAGGACTAACACCACAAAACACTTGGACTGCAAGAGGGGTTTGCATAATTTATGGCACTTGGAAAAGTGCAGGTTTTCCCTTTAATTAGATGCCGTTGATCTAACAGTGATGTATTGGGGGAGAGTTTAGACTTGTTATTTGGGAGTCGAAATAGCAAACGGGCTGAAGATTCTTGAGTATTCCAATTAAGAAGATAAGTAATACGAAATTCGAGGATAGTTAAAATAAATCTTACATTACCAAACTCACGAAAGTACTTGGAAAATATCGTGTTTTCACTTTTTTGCCATTTGAAACATCAAATCAGAACATGGACGCTGATCAAAGAAAATCGTGACGTAACTTGTTCCTATTTCCCTACAAACTTCATGCTAATACAGCATTTTTAACATTAGTAAGCAATGGTGGACTGGATGACCTGGTAAAGATTGCGGGAGTCCGTTGGATGCGGGTGGCGCAGGACCGGTCATTTTAGCACTCTTTCGGCCTGATATGATGATGATGATGATGATGAAACAATGTAAACATTTCAATAAATTTATTTTCTTGAGCCTACTGCATTATTATGTTTTTCATCATAATAATGTCAACGTGTCAGTGCTCATCCCATTAATTTGCATCTTTCATCAGAATTCAATCACATCAACAGTCTTAAGACACACATGAACACGTTTACCGTATAATGAATGAGAAAGTAATACGGTAGAGTAGAACGCTGACGATAATACAACAGCCTCAATTCGATTCATCTGTTTCACAAACATCGCATTTAATGCGGTTCGCGTGCTTGTTCTGATACCCGCGTTCTAGCATGTAACACATAAAAGCGAGGCCCTTAACAAGTAAGAAGGTACGATTGCTCCATTATATAACTAGTCGAGGATTAACAGAATAATTAACAAGACTGCTACATTGAACCCCTTTTGGAAGAAAATAAGTAAGTGAGTTCAAGCCTGGTACGCGATTTGTGGAGCAAAATAAATTGTCTGCAAAAATACAAATGGGGATACAAAATGTGAATGATTATAAGATACAAGTCAAGAAAATGTTTAATTGCTCTATAAGGTTTTTGTACTTATTTCATCATATCATCATATCAGCCGAAAGACGCCCACTGCTGGACATAGGCCTCCCCCAAAGAGTGCCAAAATGACTGGTCCTGCGCCACCCGCATCCAGCGGACTCCCGCGATCTTTACCAGGTAAACCGGGGGTCGCCGGATACTCGGGGCCGTGGCTTGATTGTGTTCTGCATTTGGGGGGTATATGCCATAATCGCCACGCTTGGCATGCGGGTTGGCGATCGCAGTATTTCCACCGTACTCCAGAGATGCTGCTGTCCATCCCTCGGTGGTCTTGGTCGTAGTTTTAGGACATACCCGGGTCCTACTACTACTACTATACTAAGAAGTTAATAAGTACAAAAATCTTGAGAGAAGTTGTCTCCCTTCTTGACACTCCTTATTCAGTCTGAATAGACTTTAAGGCCATTGATTGATTATATAATTTTCTGCTGAATTATTGTATGTACGTATATCTAATGCAAATTTTCTTTTGTTTCAGAATTTAAAAGACCAAATCTTAACCACCAACGTTTGGCTCGAGCATGTAAGTATAACAATTTAGTTAATTTAATAGCGATACAAAAATCCCTGCCACGAAACACGGCAGTAGATACTTTCCACGGCATTATTACTAGCAACACTTCGTATATTTCAAGAAAATTTAAGGAACTCCAGACATAGAATTTAGCACCCCCAAATGCAGCTAAATATTGTACTCCGACATGCAACCCAGCTATTTCAGTTCAAATTGTATTCGCCGAGTGAGGATAGCGTGTATGTACATTGTACGTTTCTTGTGGTATTAAATGCTCTGAAATGTTTGGTGACGTATTTTGCAATTATAAAATGTACAATAAAATTAACTGGAGCGTCTTGAATATATTTGTAGTGTCTAGTCAAGTACCACTGATCTTCAACATTGTCAGATGCATTTTGCACCCTACTGTCTCAGAAGGGGGGTTATGTTTTTCAGGCGTGTGTATGTGGATAAGAACATTCTATTTCACGAGTTATAGTCCAAAAGGCTTGATGCATTTTGATATATGAAGTATCATTGGTTTCGTCATAATCGTGCGAGTGACATATTTAGGCTTCACTTGTTTACTACTTGTGGTTTTTTTTTAGTTAGCATACTACCAAGACTACGATTCCTTAAACGTTTAAACCCATTCTAGGCCAATGACTCGCATATGAGTCATGCTTCTACTATCAATTTCCGATGTTTGCGAAAAACGTAGACACAGCATTTTAACGTAGCATTTATAGCACACATTCGGGACCATACGTCGTAGCGCCTGCCAGCATTTTTCCGCGTAGTAGCGGAAATCACTCGCAGAGGCATGACCCAAATGAACGTCTATGGCCGTGAACATGTCAACACATACAATGGTTTTTTCTGTTTCGTAGAGAAGCGCCTTTGAGCTAAGCGCCCACCTAACAGGTTCCTGGCACCGAAAGTGTTGATTGATCATTGATATACCTTGTTTCGGTGCAATAAGGTTTAAACCTGGTCAGTTTAATAAATATCTCGTCGATTTATGCATTCATGTTGAGCCTGGTTGCAGGAGTGGGAAGACCACAAGTTCAAGTGGGACCCATTGGAGTATGGAGGTCAAAAGGAGCTGTACGTGCCCTCTGAACACATCTGGCTGCCTGATATCGTACTTTACAACAAGTAAGTTTACTACTATAAAAATTTATCATCCCGCTGTTGGACACAAAAAAAAAATATCTTACACAAATCGACCTAGTCCCAAACTAAGCAAAGCTTGTACTATGGGTACTAGACGAAGATAATAGTACATTACTGCAAAGGCCGTGAAGTAAGGGATTGATGGACGAGTTTGGGCTAGACGGCCGAGTCGTAGACGAGGCCGGATACAACGAGTCCAGCAATCCCTGTTCCGGCCGAGGCTTGTATAGTGCTTTTCTCAAACGATGTGAGGAAATAATAAATAGTTATTTGTTATACAAGGGTGCAGTTATAATTTAACCGCGAGTGTGGAATTGAAACACGAGCTAGCGAATGTGAGTGGTTTAAAAATAGAATCCTTTTCACCTCACTAAAGTGAGAAAGATTCTAGATAAAAAAATCTAAAAAAGAAAAAAAACATAAAAAAAGAATAATATTAAAAAGCATTACAAAAGAGTAAAACAAAAAGGAAAAAAATATTTAAAAAAAAACAACTAAAAAAACAAAAAAAAACGCCCAAAAAAATGACAAAAAACAAAAAAAAATGAAAAAAAACAAAAAAATGGACAAAAAAAATAAAAACAAACAAAAAACATAAAAAAAAGGAAAAAAAACAAAAAAAAAAAACATTAAAAAAAAACAAAAATAAACAAAAAACATACAAAACAAAAAAAAAAGGAAAACAAAGGAAAACTTGAAAAAATTAAAAAAACGCCCAAAAAATGACAAAAAACAAAAAAACGCTCAAAAAAAATGACAAAAAACAAAAAAAAAGGAAAAAAACAAAATATGGAAAAAAAAAAGAAAAACAAACAAAAAACATTAAAAAAAAACTAAAAAAAAGGAAAAAAACAAAAAAAACAAAAAAAAAACAAAATAAAACAATAAAAAAAGTAAAACAAAGGAAAACTTGAAAAAATAAAAAAAAACGACAAAAAAACAAGAAACATTAAAAATTACTTTTTATAGTTTTAGTTTATAATAAAGGTTTAGTTTAGTTTTATTTCTTTATAAATATTATTTTATACCATTTCGTAATTAAATTGTTTTTGAGAAGCTTTTAAAAAAAGTAAAACTAAAAGGAAAAAAGATAAAAAAAAACTTAAAAATAACATAAAAGACCCTACAAAAATTTTTACATTAAAAAATAGACAAACATCAAGAAAAGAAAAGATTTTTTTTAAATCATTAAAAACGATAAACAACACTAAAAAATAAACGAAAAATAACAAAAAAAAATTAAAAAACTAACAATTTTTTTTTACAAAAAACTAAAACAATTAAAAAAAAGTATTGGTGGTTGGCAGTATGTATTTTTTCCTTTGCCTGTTTAATATCAGTAAGCAAATTAAAAAAGTTAGAGTAGCGGCCAATAATGTTTTTAGTTAGGGTTTTCATACATTACTTCTTGGCCTAGGCCAAGAAGTAATGTAGGCAGCCATAAACAAGGAACTTCATGTCTTCATTTCGTGACATTAACGCATACATTTCCGAGCATGTTTGAGAAAACATACTTATAAAGATAAATAAATACTTAAATACCGACCGCTTTAGCCTAGTTCGTAGTGACCTTGCCTAAGAATCAAGAGGTCTTGGGTTCGAATCCCGGTAAGGGCATTTATTTGTGTGATGAGCACGAATATTTGTTCCTGAGTCATGGATGTTTTCTATGTATTTAAGTATTTATTTCTCTATATAAGTATGTGTATCGTCGTCTAGTACCCATAGTACAAGCTTTGCTTAGTTTGGGACTAGGTAAATTTGTGTAAGATTGTCCGCAAATTTTATTATTATTATTATGTATATCCGATTTAAATTATTATTATTATTATTTAATACATAGAAAACACCCATGACTCAGGAACAATTCGTGCTCATCACACAAATAAATGCCCTTACCGGGATTCGAACCCAGGAGCTCTTGCTTCGAAGGCAGGGTCACTACCAACTAGGCTAAAGCGGTCGTCAACACAGGTGTCTTCTCGTGAATTAAAAATAATCGGTCTATTTCTTCAGGGTGAGCCAGTATTAGGGAGGCTAAGTGATAATTTCGTATTTCATCGAACGAGTGTTAGTACAACTCAAATGTAATTTCCACAGGAAAAGACATTTAAGTTTACGCAAAATAGTCGTATTCAGACGGTTAAGAATAAACTATTATTGTTAAAGTGTATTCTATGACTTGCAATCGATAGACGTTCTGGCTTATAGAGTCAGAATTGCAAACAATTTGGTTACTCAAACAGCTAGTACGAGTAATCGTAACAAAGTGCCCATCTAACAGGCAATGGTTGACACATCGTTACAATAACTGCCGACCTCAATGCTCAAATTTACCATCCACTCATAATTTATCATTTTAAGGTTTTATGACGACGAAATTTACGCGTCATTTAGTTCAAAAGGTTAATTAAATAGCAGAATAATGATTACCATCCACTTATGCTCAGGTCCAAATAGATGGACCGTGTTAATATTTTATGAAAAATAAATCATTTTGCGTTGGCAACGGCGGTCTTCCGTCGTTTATGACAGATCCCATAAACCCGTCAGGAGGTAACTCACTTGTAAAGGTCGGACATACGGGCCGATGGACGATGTGAGTGATGGGAGAGCAGCAAAATACTAGGGACGCATGAAATAGAAGAATTTCCAGAAACTAATCTTAAAGGTAGGTTCAACGACTGGAATTAAGTTTGGAGAACAGTCAAAATACTACTTTTTATATATAATAACTATAATCACAATCCGTCACTGATTTCAAACTACTGAAATCTGTTACTTCACCTATGTAATGGTAGTCTCTCTAAGTTGTCCCATAGTTTTGGTGGTCGTGTTGATGGTACCATTGACGAAATAATTAATTTCGACATTGCATCATAATTGAATAAACACATTCTGAAATAAAGAAAACCAATAAAGTCCTATTTTTCTGCATTTTCTGCAGGCATTTCCCTTTCTGGTTTCAAGTACAAGGTACCAGGGAACCAGGACTTTTAGGAGCTCACGCTGCCTTATCCTCTCGTGGCCTGCAACCGCCGCAGCGCAAGATTACTCGCACGTGCGTTGATCGCTTACTGGATGATTAATGGGCGACGCGCCTGTTGTGACGGCCTGATGTATCATTCCGACGGTTTCTTGTCGATGCTACACAATCAATTAGCTGATATGTTGACGTTGTGAATAACGCTGCCGGAGGCAGTAGGCAGTGAAGCGTGCTCGTATGACGCGTTTAACGTCGTTTCTTTTACTGTTTAAATTGTGCAAAGTTAACTCAAAATAGGAGAATGATCATATTTCTAAATTTAATAGGTACGTC
Source organism: Epinotia brunnichana (assembly GCA_963854355.1). Lineage (NCBI taxonomy): Eukaryota > Metazoa > Arthropoda > Insecta > Lepidoptera > Tortricidae > Epinotia > Epinotia brunnichana. Next base: position 24,743,548 of record OY977951.1, on the reverse strand, counting down.
ATTCCTAAACTCTGCAAAGATTAAATAGTTCAAAAAATTAGACAGTGGTCATAATTTTAAAATAAAAATTCTCTACTCAAGTTTATTCTAAATTTTAAATACTCTTGACGATTAACTGGCAGAACATAAGTACCTTTATACATTTAAGATCTGTTTTATAATTACCTATGTTCTGGCAATAAACACTTTGAACTCGAACAAAAATGTTTGCTTGTAGTTCATGTATCGGTTGGACGGTTCAGTTGGACGGAAAAGAGAACTAATGAGGAGGTTCTGGATTTCATCATCATCATCATCATATCAGCCGAAAGACGTCCACTGCTGGACATAGGCCTCCCCCAAAGAGTGCCAAAATGACCGGTCCTGCGCCACCCGCATCCAGCGGACTCCCGCGACCTTTACCAGGTCATCAGTCCACCTTGTGGGGGGGCCTACCCACGCCGCGCCATCCGATACGAGGTCACCACTCAAGAACCTTTCCGCCCCATCGGCCATCGGTTCTACGTGCAATGTGCCCCGCCCACTGCCACTTAAGTATAGCGATTCGGAGGAGGAGGTTCTGAAATTAGTCAATAAAAAAAGAAATCTGATATAAATGATTGAAAACAGGAGAGGAAAAATGATAGGACACATGTTACGCTACGACGACTGGATGAAAACAATAATAGAGGGAAAAATAGAAGGGAAAAGAAAAAGGGGGAGGCCGAGGATATCTTACATGGAGCAAATAAAAGAAAAAATAAACGCTTCATCGTACAGAGAAATAAAAAGAAAAACAGAATGTAAAACAAGTTGGAAATTACTCCACCGAAAAGAGCCTAGCTCTTAAATAAGAAGAAGAGTTCGTGTATTCAGACGAATAATAAGTAGGTACTTAACGGAAGCTACTAGACAAGTAACAAATCGCAAGCTAAATAAACCGGAATACAATAACTTTTACGGACAGACAACATCGGAATACATCTTAACCGACTTAATAAATAAATTCCCAAAAGAATTAAAGGATAAAATAACCCCAATAAATATAAATAAACATCTGAAAAACGAAATGTTAAAACAGTTAGAAAGCTTACAGATAAATTAACCCTTTGCCCGACATCCTCTGATATATCAGCCTAGGTATGTGCATAAATGACACCTTGATTTATTTATTATGTATGACTGAGTTGAGAAATGATCGTAACTTATCTGACGTTCGGCGGTCAAAATATTAAAATATAATTTATGAGAGTCATTACGAAATAAGTTAAGATTAGATATTTGTCATATATGTGCCTAATGTGTAGACTAGTGGTAAGACTTATTGATTGTTATTTATCTTTCTGTTAGCAGTAAGTCACTGCGCTAACATCGAGACAAACCAAACGGTTTAACGATGCTATTTTAATTTATTTACTATATTTTTGTATAACCATCTCAATAAATAATAAAAATAAAATAATATCCGATCTGTCTTTCTCTGTGGTCTCTGTTAAGTAGATTTTACATTGCCACTGTCATGTGTATTAGGTGTGTTTGTCTGTGTTCTTCGCCCGAAAAGCGTCTCAGGTACAATAATGGGACTTGACTTCACCCGAAGTTACTATTTGTCTCCCATACAGCATCATCACATACACAGTAAGACAGCCTGCATTTGTATTCTACCGACACTATCCATTTTACGATCTCATTTGTACACATCAGATTATTTTCCAACCAAGGGGAGAAAAGGGACGTCAAAGTGCAACTCTGCAAGTCGTAACCAATAAATTCGGTGACCATTCAATTTTCGTTTCCGCGCATGGATTGTTTACTGCACAAAGATTTATTCGTCGTGTGCCTCATGCGTAAGAAATTCCATATGTCATGGGCCCGTGACATAATGCCGGCTTCAGGCCTGCTAACATAAAGCTAAAGACAAGATTCTCATTTCTATAGACATAGAGTCCATTATTGTTAGAACGCATTGCAGGGAAGTTGGCGGTCGGTATAGACTGCGACGAGAGGCAAGCGCCCAATTGATGAATAGCTTTGGCAAGGTACTATTGCGATTTTGCCAGCCATTTTAATGTCTGCTTTATGTACAAGAGAATAAGGCCCAGTATTTAATACATAAATTCTCAGACACGAGAGTGTGGTTTTGGTGGTAGTATTTTACTACGCCGCTACTGTGTCCTTTTCGGGGATATTCAGGACTATATCATCTAAGATAGAAGGTATCTACTTTTATTCCTGTAATAAACTTCCTGATGAGTTTCTTACGCAACTTTGTCACACCAGTAATCTTATTTCCGGGGCCTTTTCGTAGACTCTTAATAATAGTTGGGTGTAAATGATGATGAATGAGTACCTATAGAACTTAAGGCCTCCACACACCATCCGTGTGCGCGGGCCCGCCGCGGGCCCGCGCACACGGATGGTGTGTGGAGGCCTTTAGTCATCGGTACGAACGGATGTATGCAGCACTGTATATCGCTGAATCGACGAACAAGCGTCCCACTTCTTACCTACGCTATGAACAAAATACACGTTAAGTATTTTCATTGGTCGATAATGCCCGCATGCGGGGTGCGGCAGATTTCCAAAACGCATGCCATAGGCGCATTCAGGTGACCGTTTGCATGGTCGTGTCGATTGTACCGCATGTTCATAAACCGCATGTTCACAAAACACTATTTTCTTCACTCATCAACGTCATCATCAGTCCACAATCAGTCCTCGAAAATGCACAACAACTAAAGTCAGTAACATAACTAAGAGATCCAAAATGGAAACAAGTGGACTGCTACCATAAAAAGAACCCGAGCGGTGGATGACTGAAAATAATTTCAATACTTCAGAATGTATATTTAGTTCGCAATGAACAACTACCGGTTTCCGTTAAATTTAATCGTCAGTTTCAGGAGCAAACAAGACCACTGATCATTAACCTTGCCATATGCGTATTTATTTTGTTAAATGTTATGTTATAATTCTCCATTCCAACCCTATGTCCCCACAGTCACGGCCCCTTACGCTTCTAGTGGGGTGCGTCCGTTTGTCGAGACTCCATAATAGCCGCACAGACATAAAATATGTGCCGATTTGAGCCTTTGTCTCGTAATATGGTTGTCTTTTTTGGTAATTTTATTGCGATTTAAAGGGTAGGGGTTTAAATGGGCGGTAATAATGATATTTGGGTTTAAGTAAAAGGATATTTTTGGCGCAGAATGGTAGAAAGGGTTGTTTGGGATAAGTGAACGAGCTTTTGGCTAAACTTGGTCTTGAGTAGTTTTTAAAGATGACGATGTGAAATGTTTGTTTTTAATTTAAAGGTACCTACTACATTTTGTTCCTTAAATTTTATAGATTTTACAAAAAATTTATATCATCACGTTCAGTATGCCATTAGTCCTCCTCTCAAGGACTTGACTCCTTTATTTACCACTTCTAATTCCCCAGCGCTGACGGTGAATACGTGGTGACCACCATGACGAAGGCAGTGCTGCACCACACCGGGAAGGTGCTGTGGACCCCTCCTGCTATCTTCAAGTCCTCCTGCGAAATCGACGTGAGATACTTCCCCTTCGATCAGCAGACCTGCTTCTTGAAGTTTGGGAGTTGGAGTTATGACGGAGACCAGGTAATATTAATCTGCTATACTCGCCGTTTAAGTGGTGTTAACCCTTAATTATACAATCCGGCTGGACATAACCTTTGAACGTCTTTTTCTATTCTTTTCTTGACCAGAACTGCTTGGACTATTCAGCGTACCCAGGGCTATTTATGTTCTTATATGTAAAACGTAGTTGCCGAGATTCTGTAATTTTATTCACTGTCACCACCACCACTCCATTTCCACCTGAATTCATCCCAAACCACTTTATCCAAAGCTGTTCTGGAAGCTTCGCCATCAGTCACCCAAAGAGAGATTTATTACGTAGTTATATGTTTCGAAGTGACGCAAATAGATTGCAAAACTTGCAGTACATCAGTACAATTACATAATTTGGTCCCACTTAAGCTCAGAACAACTTTCATACCATTTCTATGTTACCATTACCACCTATCTTGTACCCAGTGATAAATTCTATTCAATTTATTGTCGATACAGATTGATCTAAAGCATATCAACCAGAAGAAAGGTGACATGGTGGAAGTGGGCATCGACCTTCGGGAGTACTATCCATCTGTGGAATGGGACATCCTGGGTGTGCCTGCCGAGAGACACGAGAGATACTATCCTTGTTGCCAGGAACCTTATCCGGGTAAGTATTTTGCCATTGTACTTGCTTATTAAGATAAGAAAAATTTGGTATACAGTGACACGCCGAATTGACAACAGCTGGGCTCATAGAGTGCTAGTATGAAGACCATGGACCACAAGAGGGAGCGCAGTCAGACCCCAAATGAGATGGTCCGATGATATCAAGAGCTACGCCGGACCGTATTCGCTCAGGAAGATGGAATTTAGGACACAGTGGAGAAGATGAGAAGAGATATAGTATAAAGTATAAAAAAGAAGATACAATGATACATAAGTGAGCAAATTGAAAAGAATGACGCCTGTCTGCCACCTGCCACTCCTGTCACTGTCAGTGTCAATGGCGCTAGTGTGCTGTTACAGATCACGCAGGAGTGAAATGGCTGCGTTCATAAATCACTGGACAATATTATTATATTATATTTTATGTTCTATTTTTAATTTCGTTTATTGTCCCTTCTCGTGTTTAATTAAGTTTTTATCATTATTTTGTTTTTTTTTTGTTTGTTATTAACCGTGAACTCACTTGACGGTTCTATCGGAAGACCAGCGCTGGCAGCAATGCCAGCATTATGCTGAGATAGAACCGTATTGTGACAAATGCTGTGTGTTGTTTGTCTCGAATAAATGTTTCTTTCTTTCTTTAAAATGGGTCAATCACTTATTTCTTGTTGTCATATTATTCCATTCAGAATTTCTTTGAACAACATGGACTTTTAATAAGCTTAGAATATGAGAAGCGGTTGACATGACAAGAAAACCCTAAATCGGTGGATTTAAACCAATCAAATAAAATAGCAATTTTAAAAAGTGATTCCTTAGGATAGGTACGTAACTGTGACAAGTAGGGTAGAGGAACCAAAAGATGAACACCACCCAATAGTTGAACGTTTTGTCGTAAAATTGAAATAAAAAAATCGCGATACATTTACGCCTTCGGGATATTTTTTTCCTAACGCATCATCCCTTTGCCGAGGCTGGCATTTAAACTCCCATACAGTTCCCACACACACACGGCTGTGAGCGGTTGTCGCGTCGAGGTCTCGCGCCAAAATCACCGTTTGTATGGAGATTTACTTAAGGAAAGCGCTCTTAAATTTAAGCTCTAAATTATGTATAAAATTGAATAAAACGTCTACATGGATTGTTTTGCGTGATATAGATTATTGATTAATGCCTTTAATGGATTATCTATCACAAATTGCGTATTTATTGTTAATTTAAGAGATATTTAGCGTTCAACTAACGGTTCCAACTTTTTGTACCTGAGCCAATAGATGAACGGCGTTCATCTACTGGGCAAGGTATAGTTTTTTCAAATGCTTATATAAATTCTTATTGAAAAGGTACATAAAACTTTTATAGCTCAAATTAATCGTTTTTTAACTGTTGATTTTTAAACCAAAAGTTGAACGTGAGTATCCATTCGCAACACGGTTATTTTGGGCTTTGTTTTACTATGAAAAACACGATTGTTCAACAAAGAACCGCTGCCCAGAAGATGAACGAATAAAATTAGTTTGTTCAACTTTTGGCTTCGATTCCAATAAGTGAACGCTCTGTTAAATTTAGTCCGTTCATTCCTTTGCCATCGTGCCCAATACATGAACGAACAAAATTTATTCGTTCAAGTTTTAGGCAAGGGTTAGTACAATGAACATCTTAATAACAAAGATACGTAATAAATATGAAATCTGACTTATACATATAAAACCCAACAATTTATCTATTTTAATCTAATGATAAATTAATAAAAAAATGTTTTAATGATTCATATGTAAAAAATAATCTCTTATAATTGTAACCATATGAAAAGGGTACATTTGAACTGTTTTATTCTGTGTTTAGTATCAATATTGTGATTGTTAACTAGTATAAATTGCTATAGCAATGATTATATAATAACTAGACCAAAAGTCAGAGGCTGCGCGGTGTTACGTTTTTCTTCGTTCAACTATTGGTGTCAAAATGTTCAACTATTGGGCACAGTGTTCATCTTCTGGGCAAAATGACATACTTCAGCATAAAATCATTTTTAATAAAATACTGTATTGTAATAGGATGGTTTAAAATAGTCATATCTAATCTCGACTATATACGAAACCGTATAAAATAAATTAATGTAACCAAACTAAATCACCACTCCTCGAAAAAAAATTGTAAAGTTGGGATAGTCGCTTAAACGTTCATCTTTTGGTTCCTCTACCCTACCTAGTGACGGAAAAGATATGATTCACCCAAATGTCACTACCAAAGCTCGACTCTTAAAGTTACCCATTGGTTATGTCATCATTCTCAGCTCTTTAGTATTTATTCAACAGCAGAACTATGTATTTTTTGAACGCGTGTTTGAAAATTTTAACTGTTATTTTTGTAAGTTTAAAATTACAGCATTATACCTTAACGTGCATTGGAAAACTTTCTAAAATACCCAGCAAATAAATAAATTAATTAATTAACCCTTTTCTAGGCAGAGGCGTTATATCGACCACATACAGACTGTCAAACGTGTTTCTAAATGTCAATGAATAAGACTGACATTTGATTGTCATTTTACAATTGCCGGCCTGGAAAAGGGTTAATAAATATTGTGAGACAGTTTTTACAATCAGTCAAAAATCAAATAAGTTTCTATTATTCCCAGTACACTTCGGATCCTTTAACAATCGTAGCAAAAATGTTTGTGTTATCAGAAACAATCCAATAATAGTACGATTATTTTGTAAATCACTAGGGATTGCTGGCAAATATTTATTCTAGACTCAATCTATTCAAGAGATTAACTGAAATGGTTTCCAAATGCAATTTTAACGATCGACATTAGTGTTGCTGCAACGGTCGCCATAAAAACAGTATCGCGGGCGTACCGCCTTAAATCAAGTGCTAGTAAAACACTATAAAATCCGTACAACCCGGACAGCGTAAAGATTAACAGTGGTACTACAGAAAATCAAGAAACTTAACTGAATAACACGCTTTCATTGCTTATCAAGTTATTGTATGTAGTGTTTAGGCTTTCAGACAATTATGTAATATAAAAATAGTTAAATAGGTTATTAAAGCGCTCGATAAGCGGCAAACTATAATTGAGTCAATTCACCAACTTGCTTCAGTTTCGCGTCGTCAATGGAAACGTTAACGTGTCTCAGCTGTCAGATGTCCTGCCGGGCCATCTTTAAACAGGGAATTTGTATAGACAACCAATCTACCTCTTTTTTATATTCGATCATTGCTTTCAGAGATCACTATTTATCATGCTTCGATTCAAAATGTAAAAAAATATTGGTAATTGGTGTACAACTTACGTACAGTCGCCATCACAAACATCGGAGCAAACAAACACGTCACAAACATCGGAACACACCTCTATTTTCAAGGCATTAGGGTGCATGTGGCGATATTTTTGAACACCTATAGTGTACCTATGTATGTGATGGGGACTGTACTTTCATTTATTTGCCTTTGCCGCTTGATGTCTCCTGTATCGTTTGCTTCAAACAATGCGGGAGACATCCAGCGGGTCTTTATTGAATTCGTTGTTGTATTTAACCCCAAACTTATGCAATCGCATCTATCGATAAGCTGTCAGAATTTATTCCGAGACAAAAAAGTACCAGAAATAAATTAAATCGTCTTTTAATTATTCCAAAACCTAGGTAAATCTCGAACTATAGATAAAATAAAGTATTCAGGTAACGTTAATTTTAAGATTCAGTGCATTGGTTTTGTAACTGTAATACTGTGTAATAATTGTTGGAATATACGGGATGTGGCCTGTAATAGGAGCAAGAAATTAAACCGTAGATTATTAAGCTTGTGAAATTTTTTTTTTCTGTATATTATGTGTACTTGTATTGTTTTACTCTTCTGGAATCAGAAACTTTTTATAGTATAAAAACCAAAAAAAATTAATAAAAATTAAAAAATTACAAAAATATCGTTTGAAAATAAAAATGCAAAAACTATTCTGACTCATTACATGATGTTACCTCTAAATCCGCATTGACTGCTGTGCTTTTATGTCGGTGCCAAGATACATTACTTGGAGGTCATAACTTTAGATCAAAATTTCTCCGAATCAAAAAAAAATAAAAATGAATGGGACACAAGGGGTTACTGCAAATGCTCTAAGGAAGCGTCCTTTTGAATATTTGCTCCTATTACAGGCCACACCCTGTATAAACAAACAAATTAAATACTAGAATACGAGAAGTAAACAGACGTTTTCTCTGAAGTGCCGCAGCTGCTAAAGCACGCTGTCACAGCTTAGCATAGATAGCCGTCGACGCGGCGAGTAATTTACGGCGTCGGGCACACCCAACGGCATGCGCGGAAAACCGCAACGACTCCGTACTTGCCGCATGAAAGCAGTGTGTTTAATATGAGTCTTAAAGAAAACATGCCCTTGCGGCGTGTGACGATTTTGAGGATTAATTAATAATCGTCAGTATTCATAGGATTTCCATACTGATCTAAATAATAAATCAACCTATATTACGTCCCATCGATGAGAGGGAACGGGCAGTAATCCCCACGCTGCACCTTTGAATTTCTTCGCAGATGTACGCAAGTTTCCTCACGATGCTTTTCCTTCACCGAAAAGCTAACGTTAAATATCAAATGATTTTCCGTACATAGGTTCCAAAATCTCGACACTAATAAATCGTTTTAATGTATTAATGTGTGCCTCCTGATTTTAATAATTTGATTGGCAGCGAGAGCTTATATAAGTAGCCTGACCTTATGCTTCAATCATAGGTTGCATGAACAGACTTTATGCGACGAATAGTGTGACAGTTTACTGGTGCCCATTTTTAAAACTTAGGGAGATATGCAGGATTCTTGAGAGGCAATAACTCACTTGCTTGTGGTAGCCACAGCTACCAATTTCGTGCACCCCTAAATTGCTTCTGGTAGCTGTGGCTACCAGAAGCAATTTAGGGGTGCTCATACTTGCACCTTAGTAAAAAAAAATTCAAAGCAATTTAGGGTACCTTTTTTAAAATCCGAAAGCAAGTGAGAGTTAGAGCCAGAAGTTAGAGTTAGAGAAAAGATTTTTAGTGATGCGTTAGTAGAATCGATATATCTGAATTGAAAACAATATTTACAAAGATTTAAATCGTAGTTCAATATTTTGATCATCCTAGCGTGTAACATTGTTGGCTATATTATAGCTACTGAGTACTGCACAGCTACTAAGTATGAGTTATAATTGCTCACTGGCCACTTATTCTGTCCATCACGGACCTGACGGAAAGGAATTACCAGCCGTTGAGGAAAAACAACAAATAACATTGTCTTATACCCAACAAGTTCTGGCACTTTCAAACAAAAATAACAAAATAAATACTGTTTAAAGCATTTGATCTACAGTAAAATAAATATATCAAAAGAAAGCCGGCACATTTTGCGAACACAAAACTCCTGAATCATTTAATTTTGATCAAACAGACACCCAACACCTATTAACAGAACAGCGTGCTTATAAATACAAAGGGGCGTATAATTGCGTAAACTTTACGTCAGTTTCGTCATTTGGGTACTGGCGGCTTGCAGGGTCAGGTGGTCCGCGAAACAAAAGTTGAACACCCGAGAGGGCTGTAACCGTGAATGAGCGCTGTAAATAAAAAGCGTCATTAGGATCTGGAATGTGTTAACGCAGACGTAAATTATGTTGTTTATTAAATTACTTAAGCGTTTGGTAGAGTGGGGCGGATGCTGTGCGATGCGATTCTATGAGTAATTTACGACTAATGATTGAACAAAGCAATTTAAGCCGTGTTAATATAAAATGTAACATCTTTCGTAAAATTATTATACTCGTACAAGATCGATTGGAATTGCACTTCATTCTTGTCAACATGTTTTTTTCCTAGTACTGGCCACGTTAAACCTTGTTTGGGTAATCCAATAGTCAAACAAAAAAATCAAGAGACGTATACTCAGTCACTTAGTGCAAACAACTATTGGAGCAAAACGTGAAACGCTGATTGCTCGCATACAAATCACACTGAGACCACTCAACTACTGCACTTGATCTTGACTTGAACGCGCCGTACCGCGACGCAAACGCGCCGCCACGCTACCGCTTCAAGTATTCTTTAGCGCTTTAGCCACGTGTTTAGCGGTTAGCGGCTCGGAATAATGGGTATGTGTCCAAAGCGAATGGCTGTTTGTTCAAGGGCAAGAATTGCAGGGTTTCGTCTTTTATTTGTTTGTCAGCATGAACGCGTACCAACATTGAGCGCTTTGAGCTCTCGAGCGACGGTCTCATTGTAATTACCCTAACTTCTGTGCCCCCATTTCATTATGAGCGTATGACTTTAAACCTGACAGACGTTCTCGTGCGATCAAATGTGTTTGTCTTGGTCGGGAATGCATGTTCGCGAGAAGTAATTAAACGTATTTTAATTAAAATGATTTGTTTTTGTTTGCTGAACGCATAATGAGGTGCGAATTGAGAAATGAACTTGCCGAAATTGCTTTGTATGGTTTTAATAGCGTTTTGCGTTTTGGTAAATATTGGCTGCAATACAGTGAGATAAGAAAAGGCAGGTTTAGGTTCAAAGTAACTTATTTTGAGGTAATACGGCATAGAACACGTACGGGCACATTGCACGTAGAACCAATGGCCGTTGGGGCGGAAAGGTTCTCGAGTGGTGACCACGTACCGGAGGGCGCAGCGTGGGCGCGTCCAACAAGGTGGACTGATGACCTGCTAAACCCGCTAGGTTTATGTATATGTACATATATGTATCAACAGTATTGTACTTGAAATAAAAATTAAGTACACGCTTAAAATTAATCCCGCACTATTTAATTATTGGTACTTACGCGGTTTATTGAAGCTACGGTAGCCTAGTGGTTCAGGCATGCGGCTGTCAAGCGGCGGTCGTGGGTTCGAATCCTGGCTCGTACCAATGAGTTTTTCGGAACTTATGTACGGAATATTTACCGTTAGCTTTTCGGTGAAGGAAAACATCGTGAGGAAACCGGTCTAATCCCAATAAGGTCTAGTTTTCCCTCTGGGTTGGAAGGTCAGATGGCAGTCGCTTTCGTAAATTTAGTGCCTATGCCAAATCTTGGGATTAGGTGTCAAAGCAGGTCCCGGGCTCCTTTAGGGTCACAACCGGGAATAACGCTAGGAGGATGATGACTTACGCGGTTTATGGAAGAGCGGTGTCTCCTGACACTAGTATCTTTATTACTTAAAAGGAGACTCCAACTTTGCTTTTATCAACCTTTTTGATTACCAATAAATATTTTTTTATTTTCATTTTAAACGTCCCGGGAGTCCGCTGTATGTGGGTGGCGCAGGACCAGTCATTGTGGCACGCTTTGTGGGAGGCCTATGTCCAGCAGTGGACGTCTTTCGGCTGATATGATGATGATGATGATGTTGATAAATATGGCACAGATTGGAATAGCTCTAATTAAAGGTGAACTCGTGACAGGTTCTATATTATTCGTTATTCTGTTGTGTTTTTTGGTAACCGGGTGGATAACAACTAACATTCGTTCTATATGATCAATTAATCTTTCTTTCTAAATACGATTTCATACTGACGATATAAAAAAGCTATATAATTATCTTAAAAATGTGCTGCCCCAATAAACGGACTGAACAAACAAAATAGGACAGGACAACAGGACAGGACTAATACCATAGCAGATAAAATACCAACCGATTTTCCGAAGCATCAATAGCATCTATTCTCTAACCTTAAATTGAATAAGGTTGTGAATCGAAATCATAAAATCTATTCAATATTTCACTCAGCCTCAATAACACGACTCCATTAATTAATCTACTCCATGTCCATGTCTGCCGTAATTAATGTCTGTATCTTACCCCGCCACAATCTTAGAATCCAATATAACCTGACTAATCTAGCCAGGCCGCTACTTAACCACTTGTAATTACTCCCGTACACCCTCCCTATCAACACGACCTTATTCTATCACTAATAGGAACCAATTTGTTGGATAATTTAGCAGGTTTACTGTACTTTGGGTAGGAATTAAGCGGCTTCGAATTGGAATTGTCCTTCGATGGGACGGCAGGGCGGTGCCTGTTATTACGGTATGGATTGGTGTTTAGTGAAGTTGAGACATTTAGTTTTGCTGGTACATTGTAGTAATTTGTAAAAATCGGTGCTGACATCGGTCAGTATCAGTAGTTAACTAGCATAATGGCATTTATGTCGGACATAACCATTCGTCTCTCACTAACAAGTATGAAAGTGCGAGAGGGACGGATGCCGGGCAGGTCAGAATATTCAGATGTAGCAACTTTAGAAAGAAGTCCATCCACACATTGCAGCAAATTCTTTGATCTCGGGTATAGAATTAGTATTAGTAAGTACTACGTACAGAAGGTTCTCTGTTAACAAATCCCCTGTTTAGGTATGCCGAACGAGCCTAAACGTGGCAATTTCTTCCTATCGCATGCAACGGGCTGCGATAGAACGTGTGCGTGCCGTAGCAGCGCTAACAACGCGCCAACGGCCGGAGCATGTACTTGTAGCGGTGCGACGAAATCACTGAGTGAGTCGCCCCTGTCTCCGGGTCAATCACTCACACTTCCAATTTGATAACAACCGCGCGCGCGTCTCGGTGATTCCTGTCTCACTCGCAAAGTGCAAATTATAAAGGGTACATTTTCTCGTCTCGTGTCTCTCGGCGAGATAGACGGATAGTCTACGCTCGCACGCCGTTTTGTACTAACCGTGCAGGGGTTCTAACTCCAATGTTGTTCACATACATTCGGTGGCTAACATATTCGCGCGAAACACGTTGATATTGAATTGGAATGCCATCAGCGAAGGGTTACCTGCCTTGCTATTTTTCAAAGACTATATTTTTATGAGAGTATCGAGAAGCTCCATAACAGGCAGGTCGCTCACGTAACGGATTGTACGCGCGTCAGGTAGATCTAAATGTCACTTTTTATATGGAAAAATGACAGTTGGATTGTCCTGACGCGCGTTCATAACGTTACGTGATTATCTCTGGTCCCTTCTTCGACTTTTCATTATTGGACCACTACACGCCATATGGATTTCCACCCCCATGTAGTTGAATTCCCGCCGTGGCGCACCTCGTGATTTATGAAATACTTTTTGATTCGCACTGCCTCAATTTGGAATTATCTTCAAGCGTATGTATTTTCGGAATCAAACAACCTTGATGTTTTCACGGCAAGAGTGAACAGTCATTTTTTGGGTGAGCGTGATCCATCTTTGGCCTTGTTTTAACTTTCCATCAGGTTAGACGAAGATCAAACGCAAATAACGCAATCCCATTACGAATAAAAAAAGTATATATGTAGTTATGGTACTAACCCTAGAAGATGTTGCCATAATAATTGTGAGTCAAATTCGACACTAACCCAACATAGGTAGGTAGGTAGATCACTTAAATAAAAATATTATATATGCGAGTAAAAATCACTTAATATTATTAGTAGCCGTAAAACCCATTGAGCATATTATATGCTCCAAAGTCAATCAAATAAATCCCATGACTGTATTAATGTATCCTTACTTCTTTCTAAGATGTCATATTACGGGTTTGATGTTTCTGCCGTAAATTGGTTTGATAGTTATCTCTCCGGCCGCGTGCAGACGGTGGCGTTACGTAGGATGGATGGTAGCACTTTGCGGTCCGCTCTTTGCCCTGTGGAAAGAGGAGTGCCGCAAGGTTCTATACTGGGTCCCCTGCTTTTTATATTGTGCAGTGCTGACATCACTCACAATATAAGGGGCAGCAAATACCATCTTTACGCTGACGACCTCCAGTTATACCTATCTAGCGTACCCACGGACATATCTGTTGCGATCAATACCATCAACGCAGACCTAGCACGTATTTCTACTTGGTCGGAAAAAAACTGCCTTGTCCTTAATCCGAACAAGTCGAAATATGTTGTTTTTGGATCAGAGCATCAAATCCGTAGTACCATCATTAACCTCGAGACTTTGACTACCAATGGTGTTGCTATCATGGGTGAACCAATAGACAGGGTGGTAGAAGCAAATAACCTTGGCCTCCTCATGGACGGCAAGCTGCGCTTTGAGAACCACATACAAAAAGTTGTAAGTAACTGTTTCTACCGCCTTAAAGTTCTTTACAATGTTCGCGATTACTTAAGTGTTGATTTGCGTGTTAACCTTTATGAATCGCTGATATTGTCAAGATCAAACTATTGTGATGTTGTCTATGCTGGCTGCATTACTGGTCGTACAAAAAAGCTCATACAACGAGTGCAAAACGCATGCATTCGTTTCTGTTTCCGAGTCCCACCCCGCTCCCATATCACTCCCTACTTGAACGCCGCTGGTCTGCTGAACATGCCTGCACGCAGACGGCTTCAACTTGCCACTCTTCTCTTTGGCATAGTGCGATCTGGGGTTCCAGCATATTTGCTGAGTAGACTTGTATGACCCAAGAGTGCGCGTAGGTGTAAAGTGATGATTCTGGTGCCAATGCATCGGACCACGGCGTTTCGAGGTAGTTTTAGGTTCGCGGCGTCCAAGTGTTGGAATGATCTCCCTCCACCTATTCAAGGAGCGTCTAGCAAGTATACCTTTAAGCGTCAGCTTAAGGGCTATTTGTTGATGCTCCAGAAATCCCAAACCCAATCCTAACCCATCCAGCACTTTCCTATCCCAACCGTGTCGCGTTTTGTGCTTTGTGTTTTTCTTTCTATCCCATTTGGCTACTGGTACATATTTTACAAATTTATTATTTATTATGTGTATACAATAATTATGTGTTTATCAATGGTCTTATGTTGTGTTGCGTTCCGTGAGTCACGTACGGTGCTGTCTGAAAATCAGCGCTGTAGGTGTCTGTCTGACACCTCGGCATAATGCTGAGACAGCGACCTATTTATTGCCGCGAAGACACACACAATATGTGTTAAATTGTAGTGTATGCCTACTCCCTTTGTCTCTGTGTGTCTTTTGTGTAGTAAATAAATGTCTTCTTTCTTTCTTTCTTTCATTCATGAAGTCAACCAACCGCTCAAACGCAAGATTACACGTTTTTTCACCAATTCATTTTAAAATGGATATCTCCACGTTTTCCAGGACGTTACGCTATTTATCTCCCGTGTAGATAAACGTAATTCGCATTTAAGTATCAATTACGCATATCGTCGGCATTAGGGCTCGAGTCTCGAGTCAAATTGCGCTCAACTCGGGACCTCGAGTGCGGCGGGCTCGAGTCGACGCAATTTATTCGTGATGTTGGGGGCGCGTGTCAGACAGACTGGCGAATGGAAGATTACTGCGGCGAACCTCCAAAACAAGACCATTCCACTGTAAAATAATGGGTTAAAAGAGCACCGCCTCGTCGTTCGGCGTCCACTCGTTGTCGACAGGTGGTCCACGGGTGGACGCCGCGTTGTCACCAGTGAACGTCGCGTGGTCAACGATACCCATCTCTAATCTAATCCGTACAAACGTCCGATTTGATGCAGTCACACACGCATCGCCACATTAAACTTAAGCGGGTTTCGGCGCGTCAGTCACGTGCCCCGTGCATATACCGCGTTGTACAGTCTCAGTACTGTACATTTTTCTGTTTACGTTGCGACCTACTTTTAGGCCACGCTACAATATAATATTATAAAGTAAATTAGATCAGTGCAAACATAACTCGCATACGAAGAACATCAACTGAAGGAACGGCTAATTAATCTTACTATTTATACCTTACAAGTAATAAATAAGTTTTATAACTACAACTTAACTTCTCCGTTCTCTCAACGCACTCCAACTCTACTATCTAAGTGTATGGGCTAACTGGCTCATACATTAATGGTCCTTCGAACCTAAACAGGTATTTAGTGTTTTTGTTACTTTATTGCGATAGCGAATCGGTTTGCTGGCCTCCCACAAGCGGGTCTCACCAGTGAATTGAGAAAGCGCATATATCGTACGTAGAGTGCAGGGGCACTATTTACCTGTCAGTGAACTACTGTGAACAAACAAGATAACTGCAACGGCTCATCGCTCTCCGGACTCTGAAGACTAAAGACCGAAGCAGTGAAGCAACACAACCAGCAGAGCTGTACAACCATCGTCGGATAACTATTGAGAAGACTTCCAGAGTTACCACGGTACATATGTAACTTCAACTTATAACTTCAACTTACAACTTATATCGAAATCAACGTAAAACTAACTTCAAACTCAACTCAACTTCAACTTTAACTTTGACAAAATCAACTCAACATGTCTGTCAAGCTTCAACAACAGCAAACCTGCTTTGAAAAAATCAAAACTTTATGTGTTAACTACAAGAAAGACTCCGCAACAAGAAAAACTCATGACTACTTGAACCAGCGGCTAACAAATCTCGACGCCCTATGGGGTGATTTCGAAAACCAACATGCGGTCCTTGAAGAGGAAATCAAGGACAAAAATATCCCCTACTTCCTGGAAGGCATATACGGCAAAACTAAGGCCATGTATGAAAACAACAAGTCAGATATGCTTAAACTAATGCATAACCTAACTGAAGTGAAGATTCCAGTCAAATTTGACCTTACGGGACTACTGGACGACGAAGCGAACGCTGACGTCATTGTGCTACTATGTAAACAAGAATGTAACTTCAAGGCAATTGATCGTGCGATGTCAAAAATCGACACGGTATCTAGCAATGAAAAATGGGAACTAGAAGATAATCTTAACATCTTGAAATCAAAATGGTCAGACATCGACAAACTACACTGGGAAATAGATGGCGTACTTAAAGGATCTCACGAAACTTACTACGACACCTTCGTGGACATCGAAAACAAGTACGACCGTATGCGGAAAGAACTTAACTGCAAGATATGGTCAACTGCTCACCACCAGCAATCTGCGCCTAGGATTGAGATTCCCGAATTTACAGGAAACTATAACCAATGGATTTCCTTTAAGGATCTTTTCATAGAAACCGTCCATAACAACCCAACAATCAACAAAGCGCAAAAAATGCAGCATCTCAAGACTAAGCTTCGAGGCGAGGCGGAGAGATTGGTCCAGCATCTAACTATCAACGCCGAAAATTACAACTCATGCTGGAATATTCTGAACCAAAGGTACGACAATCGACGCCTGCAATTTACTTCTTTCATGAACACTATGCTGAATTTACCTACTATTCAGCAATCTGACGCCTACAACCTAAAGAGAATGCATGACGTCATAACTGAATGTCTAAGCGGACTAAGAAATATCGGCTTAGATACATCAACTTGGGATCCGATTATTGTACATTTAATGACGATGAAACTGGACGCCACTACGCATACCGACTATGTAAGAGACCTTCAAGATCATAGAGAGGTCCCGGCACTACACGACTTTCTCATCTTTCTCGAGAGAAAATTCATGGCTTACGAAACCATGAAACGCTCAAAACAAGAAGTCACCATCCAACAAAAACCAGCATTCGTGAAAACTTTCAACAAGAAAGCTTCTTACCCAGTCAAGAAAACTAACTACAACTTCTACAAAAATAACTCAAAAACATATCATATTACGGGATATGGTCAATGTCCGTTTTGCAACGAAGCACACGTGTTGATGCAATGTCAGAAGTTCATCAACCTAGATATACCGCAGCGGAATGACACTGTTGCGAAACTGCAAGTGTGCAAAAATTGCTTGTTCAGTCACGGCGACAAACAATGCAACTCTAATAAAACCTGCAAGGAATGTAACTTAAGACACCACTCATTATTGCACAACGTTATGAAGAAGCAAATAACTAACTCTTATAATAGAAAAAATAACTACGAGCCCAATCCATCTACTTCAACTCAACAAGCGTCGAACCATCACCTGGCTACAAAAGATATGGAAGTCCTACTAACTACGGTTCAACTTCAAATTCAATCTCATGATGGAACATTCATCAAACTTCGTGCTCTTTTGGACCAGGGTTCGCAAGTGAACTTACTGTCTGAGAATGCAGCACAACTACTGAAACTACCCAGGAAGAAACTAAATGCAACTGTATCTGGAATTGGAGACTTGTCCGGCAACTGCAAAGGAAAAATAGAACTTAACTGCAAGTCATTATACTCCAATTACTCGTTTAAAGCTGAAGCGTTGATTCTCAACAAAATAACGAACAATCTACCTAACTCTACCTTCAAGAAAGGAAACTGGCCGCATTTAGAAAACTTGAAACTAGCCGACATCGATTATAACGTGTCGCGCCCTGTAGACCTACTGCTTGGTGCGGACGTTTACGCCGACATTATTATGGATGGTGTACTGAAGATCGATCAACAAGCTCCTATTGCCCAACAAACTCATTTGGGATGGATACTTTGTGGAAAACTACAAACTTTTAACTGTCATGTAACATTAATTAACATGAATGAACTTACAAAGTTTTGGGAAAACGAAGACATCGCTCAAAACAACGAGGAAATCTCCCAAGACGATTACTGCGAAGACTACTACCAAAAAACTGTTCAGCGAGGTTCCGATGGAAAATACACCGTGAAAATGCCCATGCACGCTAACTTCGAAGAAAAACTGGGTAATTCTAAATCAATTGCCATCTCTCAGTTTCTACAACTAGAAAGAAAACTACAGAAACAAACTAAGCTTGCTGAAATGTATAAAGAGTTCATAAAAGAGTATTCCGACCTGCAGCATATGAAGCCTGCAACTTCCACTTCAGCTAAAGACTGTTTTCTCCCGCATTTTGGAGTCCTAAGGGAAAATGCCACAACCACTCGGTTAAGGGTTGTTTTCAACCCATCCCAAAAGACGAGCGCCGGGTACAGCTTAAACAGCTTACAAGAAAAGGGTCCTAACCTACAGAAAGACATTCAATCACTACTATTGAAGTGGAGAGCCTACAAATATTCCTTCACGGCGGATGTCCAAATGATGTACCGATGCATCTGGATTTCTGAAGAACAACATCACTTACAAAAAATAATATGGAGAAACTCGCCCTCTGAAAACCTTCAGGAGTACTCTCTATGTACGTTAACTTACGGATACAAGTGTGCCCCGTGGCTAGCAATGAGAACTCTCAAGCAGCTAGCCATTGACGACGGATATAAACATCCCGCTGCTGCCGAAATACTGAAAAACGAATTTTACGTCGATGACCTCATTAGCGGTCACAACTCTATGGAAGAAGCAAAGCAACTACAAAAATCATTAATCGAGTTACTCCGAGGCGGCGGCATGAACCTACGAAAATGGTCAGCAAATCACCCGGCTTTACTCGAGCAACTAACTGAAGATCAAATTTCGACAAACATATTCGACTTCAAACACGAAGACTCCACGAGAACTTTAGGACTTGGCTGGAATCCTAATTTGGACACTTTTGTAGTCAATTGGAACTTACCCGAAGAAACTAGATACCCATTAACTAAACGGGTTCTCTTATCAGAAATATCACGCCTTTACGACCCCTTAGGCTGGTATAGTGCTGTAACGGTGACAGCTAAACTAATCTTTCAAAAGGTGTGGACCAACCCTCATCTAACTTGGGACGCAGCTTTACCTGTCGACATACAAGAGCAATGGCTGAAGCTAAAAAACGAACTACCTCTATTAAAAAAGGTCAAACTCAACCGATGGATTGGCGGGAAAACAAAGCAGATCGAACTTTTAGGCTACTGTGACGCAAGCGAAAAAGCCTTTTCCTGCGTCATTCACTCTCGCACCAACGACGAAAACGGAAAGCCAAGAACGACATTATTAGCTGCTAAAACTAGGGTTGCCCCTATATCTCAAAAAACTACTCTGCCGAAACTGGAACTTTGTGGATCCCTTTTACTATCACAACTCATGAAGAAGGTGATGGAAGCGTACAAAGACTACGACATAACTATACAAGCATTTTGCGACTCCCAAGTAGTCCTAGCTTGGCTACAAGGAGACGTGTCACGTTGGGAAAAGTACGTGGCTAACCGAGTGACGAAAATTAAACAAATAATACCAGCTGAGAAATGGCAGTACATCAAATCTGAGCAGAACCCTGCTGACTGTGCTTCAAGAGGAATGTACCCGAGCAAGCTGATTAACTTTGACCTCTGGTGGCACGGACCGTCACTTGACGAAAATGACCAGAAAGAAGAACTTTCAAACTTAAATTGTCATTTTACAACTAACATCGGAACTGTGAAAAAAGAAGAGACAACCCTAGCTACAAAACAAGATAATAACTTTATCAATGACCTACTTCAAAATAACAGCTCGCTAACACGATTAATAAGAATCACCGCGTGGATTATGCGATTCACAGCAACATTACGTCGCAAACAGAAACCTGATACCACCTATTTAACTACAAATGAATTAATCGCCGCTAATTACGAAATAATTCGATGCGCACAAAGAATGTCATTTCCGGATGAATGTAAACTTCTATTAAAAAACGAAACTTTAACTAAAACGAGCTGTATGTACAAGCTGAGACCTTACTTGGATGAAAAAGGACTTCTTCGCATCGGAGGACGACTAAACAACTCTAACTTACCGCCGGGCATGAAAAACCCTCTCATCTTACCCAGGAAAGGGCGTATAACTTACCTTGTCATTCACGACGGACATATGGCAACTTTACATGGCGGGGCGCGGCAAGCCCTCAACTACATAAGGCAACGTTATTGGATAATCGGTGGAAACAGAGCGGTAAAAGAACAACTGCGAAGCTGCATACGCTGTCACCGATTTAAACCGTCCGATAATTACCAACTAATGGCGGACTTACCACCGCAAAGAACTAACCCATCAAGGCCCTTCACACACACGGGAACAGATTTCACTGGGCACGTGGAGGTCAAAATAAACAAGGGAAGAGGTGTCAAAACGACGAAAGGATACATAGTTATCTTCGTGTGCTTAGCCACCAAGGCCGTGCACATAGAGCTCACATCCGACATGACCGCTGAAACATTTCTCGCCGCCTTTGAACGATTATGCGCCCGCAGAGGCAAGCCTAAACATGTTTACTCGGACTGCGGAACAAACTACATAAAAGCATCCAAAATCTTACGTCAAGAGTTCAGCCAATTCAAACAAATGTTGACAAACTCAATTTTCTTCCATGAAATTGGAAAAATGGAAGTGGAGTGGCACTTTAACGCACCGGCGTTTCCCAGTGGAGGCGGAATTTGGGAAGCTGCAGTAAAGTCCTTAAAGTATCATTTAAAAAGAGTACTAGGGGAGCAAAAACTAACTTTTGAAGAATTCACCACATTGCTAACGAAAATCGAAGCGTGTCTGAATTCAAGGCCGTTGTGTCCTCTTACTGAGGATCCCGACGAATACTACAACTGTCTTACTCCAGGACACTTCCTGACAGGGACATCTACACTGTCACTGCCCCACTCAGACCACATGGACTCCAAAAACATCGACCTGCGACGACGTTGGCAACTAACTGAACAAATGATGCAACGATTCTGGAAAACTTGGTCTAGTGACTATTTAACTCAACTTCAACGTCGAAACAAATGGAATACACCTACAAAAAACATTAAAAAGGGTGACATCGTGCTTGTGAAAGAGGACAACTTGCCGCCAGGAAAATGGGCTCTGGGTCGCGTTGTAAAGGTCCACCCCGGCTCCGACGGTTACGTTCGTGTAACGACCATCAAAACTCAAACTGGTACTTTCAAACGGCCCATCCTCAAACTTTCACCATTACCATTGGAAATAAACGAAACACAAAACGACGTACAAACGCCACAAACCAACGAGAAGAAACCTGCACGATACATGCTCAGGAATAAAAACAACAAACAATGTTTTCTAACACTGTTTACAACCTTCATAACCATGTGCGCAATCATAACAAGTTCACGGTCAGCTGTCGTGCCGACGTCAGCTCAAATTACGAACCTGGAACCCGAGCGACCTATATACTACGATACTATAGGCAAAGTACAAGTTATTCATAACGAATGGATATTACTGATGTACTACAACTTAACTAACTATTGGGAAGGAATTGGACGCATCGAGACTTACCTGCAAGGAGTGGACGACTGGTGCCAGAAAACAGACCCGAGGTACTGCAAAACTACCCTTAACCAGCTTTACCATGAAATGGATGTCTTACAACACTACAACACTATGCTACTAACCCCGCAGAAGCATCTAACGAACAGAAAGAAACGCGGACTCGTAGATGGGGTGGGATACGTAGCTAACAGGTTATTCGGGATTCTGGATCAACAATTCGCCGAAAAATATACAAGCGACATAGAAGCCGTGCGTACCAACGAAAACTACTTACTTGAACTCATAAAAAACCAAACGTCCATTGTCGAGATGGAGAACAAGGTTTTGAAGAAACACGAAGCCAACATTCAGGGACAGTTTGAGGTCATAGAAAACTTCATGAATCAAACAGATATAAACTTTGCCAGAGTTGAGTCGGCAGTGGAAATAGCAATGGCCACAAGTTATTTTAACTCCGCCGCTTTGTCAGCCTATCTACTTATGAATAACTTGAAGAACATGCAAGAAATGCTGTTCAACACTTTAACTGATGTCTACAAAGGTCATATCGACGTACACCTTGTAACACCCGTAAATCTGTTGGAACAGATGAATGTCATCGCGGGAAAACTACCCAGAACTTTGTCACTGCCCGTCGATAACATACGAGAAGACATCAAGGACTTATACAAACTATTATATGTCAAAGCGCGAGTCACTGGCAAATATTTTTTATTCGAGCTGCATATACCACTCATTTCGGACGAAGATTTTACGTTACATCGTGCCATCCCATTACCTGTCAAAACGGCTCAAGACCACGTCATAGTTCAGACTAGCGCAAGATACATAGCAGTGAACTTTCAGAAAAATACCTACATTTCGTTTAAAGAAGATGACCTTCAACAATGTGTCCAACTAAAACTCGACAACTTTATATGCAACAAAAACCTGCCAGTATTCAACTTACATAACGATAACATCCCATGCGAGGCAAAACTAATAGGTCATCGCACCACAACTCCATGTGACGTAACACATACGTCATGTAAAGACGCCTGGATCGAGTTGCATTCACCGAACACTTGGCTCGTAATTTGTTGCGATACCTGCACATTACGGGTTATATGTGATGAAGAAGTGACGTCACACACAATGACGTCTTCTGGAATAATAACTTTAGAACAAGGCTGCATGCTGCAATCGAAATACCTGACTATTCACTCGCTTAAACAATATAACAGCAAGGTGAAATTGGACAACGTCATCAACGTGCCTTCACTAACTTCGTCGATCAACCGAATCGCAAATTTAACCTACCACAACATACCCCATCAGTATCTTTCCGAACACAATAATCAAGATATCGAAGAAATTGACAAGAGACTACTCAACCAACGGAGCAAGGAACAAAACTTCCCGACCGTTCTCACAACTCACGATATCCATCAATATATTATTTGCTACTTTCTACTTGCTGCAGCCACCATTACTGCCATTCTTTGGGGAGTGGGAAGACGCTATCCCGATTTTTGTAAGCTGAAGAAAAAGAAACAATGCTCACTGCAATCAGTGAAGCCACACTACGAGGATATTGAACTTCAACCTATACCAGAAGAGAGAAGCCTGCCAAGACCTAAAGCGAGGTCAGCGAGCAGCCCGGGACAGCATCCGAGCCGTCATCGAGCCGCCAACGACAACGTCACTTTTAACTTACATTGACTTGAATTTTGTTAAGTAATTTTTGTAATGGCTTTTCCTTCTATTGACAATTATCTTTTTTCTTTTCCCTTCTTTTGGGGTTGCCAGTATGTACAGTCTCAGTACTGTACATTTTTCTGTTTACGTTGCGACCTACTTTTAGGCCACGCTACAATATAATATTATAAAGTAAATTAGATCAGTGCAAACATAACTCGCATACGAAGAACATCAACTGAAGGAACGGCTAATTAATCTTACTATTTATACCTTACAAGTAATAAATAAGTTTTATAACTACAACTTAACTTCTCCGTTCTCTCAACGCACTCCAACTCTACTATCTAAGTGTATGGGCTAACTGGCTCATACACGCGTAGAACTGGCTTTTAATGGAGTGCAGGTCTAAAAAGGTCGGATTATTCGCAGGGATTCCTTTGGGCACTACCTTTGAAGGAAATATTACAAATAAACCAATGAATTGCAAATATTTATTCGCAGTAGTCGCAAGGTCATTGAAGGTCAGATCCGCTAGGTATATGCAACTTGTTTCGTTACGCTGCCACGAAGTGCTGGAACAATCTGCCTCCTCCAATACGTGCTGTTAAAACAATTTCGACCTTCAAATCAAAATGTCATGCATATTATTTGCAAACGCAATATAATACATAAACACATTTTAATAAAACATTTTATAATCCATTTTGTTTCTTACCTTCTGCACTATTATACTTATGCGTAAGCTGGTGCACTTCACATTATACCTACTATCATATCTTCACGTATTTACATCACGAGCACAACTGTAATTTAATTGTAAGTATTATTTATTACTAGTAGTATAGTATTACTTACTGAGCTTACCGTGGGCATAGGTTGATTTGTGTAAGATTGTCCCATAATATTTATTTATTATTATTATTTATTTGTTTATATTAAATTTCCTGTGATGACTACCCCGTTGCGTTACACATTAACATGTTATATTATGAGTATACCCTACACCTATATATTTGTTTTTCTTTGCAGTTTATTTTATCTTTTTTGTTGTGTCCGCTTGTTAACTGTTTAGGTTTATTTATTTAGTATTTATTTATTTCATATTTTGTTGTTTCCCCTTGTTAACTGTTTAGGTTTATTTCATAGTTGATACCGGTTGTCGGCGTTTGTGTCGGCACTTATGTTAGTTTTAAGTAAGGTCCCCACTGAAAATCAGCGCCTCAGCTTGCTGTGCCTTGTTGTGGCTTCATGCTGAGTGGGGATCCTATTTAACGTCCTAGTATTTAAGTCTTTTATTTTGCTTGTTCTTTTTATTGTGTAATTTTGTGACGTTAAATAAATGTATTTTCTTTCTTTCTTTCAGTAGTTGACCCTAAAGGAACGAATGCGAATAATCCAAAACGTCTGAAGAAGCTCTTGTTGAGATACTGTTCTAGCTAATATATGTATTTACTGTGACTAATCCTCCTTACTTGCATCTTCAACGGAATCGGCTACCACAAATGCTACCAATGCCACTTACCACAAATGCTACAAAATTAACGTCAGTGTCCCGTGCCCATGCGATGGAAATGAAAGCATCTTACAATCTGTCCGCAAATCGTCCGTCATAATCTCCATATATAATCAAATAACCAGCTGGATTAACATTAAACAAGAAAGAAATCAAAAACCGATTGCTTTTAATTGTTATCACCTTTTAATACTCTTCATTTCAATAACAGATTTGATTGGTTTGAAGATTCTTTTTGAAGCACACATTATGGCTTTTAAAATGGGCAAGAGATTTGGTAAAAAATGACTATAGCAATCTCACTATCACCGTAGTCAATACATTGACTGAAATAGTTTCACGGCACATTGCACCTTTTACCAATTCCAACCACCATCCTTCACCTCATCACTAGTAACCTACCGTTTGAAATAATTGTGTAAGAGTATAAATAAACTTATTTGCATACCCTTATCACTCAAAACTTCGTTTATTTATGTAAAGTGCAAGCCAAATTGAAGTTGAAACTAATGTATCTAGTTAAAATCTAATTCAAGCTCTATTTACATAAAATAGTGATCTTGATAATAACGAATACACAAACACAAATCCAAGCGAACGGCTTATAAACGGCATTAACGTAAATTGTAACCTTACACACTTAAATGTTGAGTACAAAACATACATAAAACGAGATTACGCGGCTTGCTATAAATTAGATGCGCACATTCGCTCCTGTGTGATAGCGGCCCTAATAGCCTGTACACATGTGTACGTAAATACCTCGGCATGGGACAATTTGTCCGCAAAGGCATGTCTTTAATCATGATCAACGTAACGTTCGGGCTAGAATAATTTGTTAGTGGACTAGTAAGAAAGGCGTCTTAGGAGACTTGGGTGAAAATAAAGGAAAAAGCCCTGTGTGTCGCAGTAATAACGGCACAACTTGTGGTTTGGACTTCTATTTTGCTTTATAGATATGACAGAGAATAAGAAGTTTAAAAAATTTAAAGTATGACATATTCGTCTCAATAAAATGTACCTATAGAATAAAAAGCCATCAAAGTTTCCATATCTACGAAAGATAGGGTCAACAAGTTCAATTTAAAACGAAATGAGATTTATTTTAAATGGACAGTAACTAAAATAACCAAATATTTTGGAGAACTCAATAACAGTTAACTATAAACTTGACAATTAAATTTTGTTTCAGATATTTTCTTCAACATCACGCTACGACGAAAAACCTTGTTCTACACAGTAAATCTCATCGTCCCATGCGTCGGCATTTCATATCTCTCTGTCCTCGTGTTCTACTTACCCGCCGACTCCGGAGAAAAGATCGCTTTAAGCATTTCCATCCTTCTCTCTCAAACCATGTTTTTCTTGCTCATATCTGAAATCATCCCATCGACCTCCCTAGCTTTACCATTGCTTGGGAAATACTTACTGTTCACCATGTTGCTGGTAGGGTTGTCAGTAGTCATAACGATCATAATACTTAATGTGCATTACCGAAAACCTAGTACGCACAAAATGGCACCGTGGGTGAGAAAGTTCTTCATAACAAAATTACCAAAGTTACTGCTGATGCGTGTGCCAAAGGATCTGTTACGCGATTTGGCAGCGCAGAAGATACTTGGGAGAAGCATGAAGAAGAATAAGTTCAAGGATGCCTTGGCAGCGGCGGAGCGGACAAACTCGAACGCTTCGAGTCCGGATTCTTTGCGACATCATTTGCCTGGAGGATGCAATGGATTGCACTCGACAACTGCTACGAATAGGTATTGTAAATTATTAGAACTGAATCACAAAATACAACAAAAAAAATGCTGTTCAAAACCTATTATCTAAACGTACAAACAGCACATTACTCAAAAAATCTGAATTCATATTATGATAATTCATTTATTCTGTTAATGTTGTCTAATTATTATGTTTAGTGGAAGAACAAAATGTTTATCAGATTCTACAGATTTAACATCAAATGATTAATAGAGACTGCAGGATGCAACCAGTATAGCGTAAAAATGAAGAGAATTTTTACAGACCGCTCCTAAAGACGGGCATAGCAATAATTCCGCTTTAAGCAGGTGAATGGTCGGTCGTAATTTCTTAAAATACCTTAGACGTTACCAAGTTAAAGATCACAATGTGTTTCTACAATAGCTGACACTAACATCTCAACAGGTTCAGCGGCCTAGTAGGCGCGCTCGGTAGCCTCGGCGCCGGCTACAACGGGCTGCCCTCCGTTATGTCTGGACTCGACGACTCCCTGAGCGACGTGGTTCCCCGCAAAAAGTACCCCTTCGAGCTTGAGAAGGCGATCCATAACGTCATGTTTATACAGCACCACATGCAGAGGCAGGATGAGTTTAATGCGGTAAGATCACGAGTTGTTAAATGTCATCATCATCATTACCATCATCATATATTTTGTCAGTGGATGAATTTCTAACTTATTCTCTTTAGAATAAGTACTGGAGTAATAGTATAATGTTATACTATTATTCCAGTTAAGGGATGTAGTGTTGTAGTGTGGTAGTTTCCCGTTCGCCTTTCACACCGCGACGACTGACGAACCGAGTATATCTCTGATGATATCTGAACAAGATCCCTACCATACTTATAATTTCGTTCTAGTACCACTGTTGCCTAACACGAGAGACTGCTGAATGAATTCTCTACAAAGCAAACACGGTACCACTGATCTACACATCCAATTGCTTCCCGCTCTCATAAGTAATGTCTCGATATCAGCTCCCAGACGGTTCAACCCAAAACACATGTTCAAAATTGAAAGAATTAATGTTAAAATTTGGGTTTCATTTTGTCTATGTGATCTGGAGACCACTTATGCTCTCATTCACAGCTAGTTAGCCAAAAATGATGTTAAAAAAAAACACTTCAGGAATTCAGTATGAACATAATAAATTCTGCAGACATGCATCAATCTATCAAGCGTCTAAACTAAAGCTAATGCATATTTAAGTAATGGACTTCCAGTTATGAAAATATGATTTTGCCTAAAGTGGTTTTGCATAATTTATCGTAGAGCTGTCATCATGCGAGTACGTGATTTGAAATGTTCAGATATTCATTATCTGCTGAGCTTCCAATTAATAACTGACGATAATTAAACAAGAATAAAATTATGAGTGAAACTTTTGATCATATTTTCACGTATGTTCATTGAAATTGTCGATAAAGATATAGTATAAAAGAGTTTATGAGAATGTATGATACAAGCGGTGTTAACCAAGCAAATGACTAGAACTATTTGCACTGTTAAAATACAACGTTAGACGTTGAAAATTATTGCATCAATTTGCAAGTACGAGTACATTAACAAATATCGTGTAACGAACAACTACGAAAAAACATTGATATACGTTTAGTGGGTCTCGGTTTCATAACGATATTACTTTAAAAATATGTATAAAATGTAAAGTGAAATTCAAGATTACGAACATCATTCCTCTTGTACATCTTGTCTACAGGAGGACCAAGACTGGGGCTTCGTAGCCATGGTCCTTGACCGGCTGTTCCTCTGGATCTTCACCATCGCCTCCATCGTTGGGACATTCGCCATCCTTTGCGAAGCACCATCTCTTTACGACGACACCAAACCCATCGACATGATCCTCTCCTCCGTTGCCCAGCAACAGTTTCTCCCTGTCGACAGCGGTGATTCTTAAAGCCATGATTTAAGACCGTCGTTTTCACAAGCTTTCACTGATCTGTGTGTTCCCGATTCTGTGAATGTGTAATCACTGTCACAAGTCTTTGACCTACCACAGTGTGAAATAGTTGAAATTTGGCATACCTAAGTTACGGAAATCCAATGCAATATAATAATGTTGTAGTGATGCTGTCCGATTGTGTAACGTTATGTACGAACTTTAGGGAGACTTGTATCGAAAAATGAGAGTTGATATTTTGTCCTAACTCTCATTTGAAAAATTACGTAACTACGATCTGACGATGCAGTTGAAAGCTGATCATAAAATCTGTATTAAAAATCGTAACCCTATCGACTTTTGTTTTGTTAGATTTGTCTCAGTAGAAATAAAAACACAGTCTGCAATGAAGCTTGTCCCAAATATTTAAGTTTTGACAAAAATGTTTTATGTACAAACAAGTGTCTGTATGATAAAACAATTGGAATAGCTTTGTGTTGTTTTAATAAATAAACAAAACGGATTGCATGGATGGAACAAAATTACATTAAAAGGCTGTGTCAAAAAACGTTACTTGAATGAGCAGCTGTTTGTAGAATAATGTGCGTGTAATGTCAATACTACTGTATTAGATGGCAAAATTGGCGCGTAACGTAAGAAGATGTTTAAAACTAATGAAAGCCAATTAACATTCATTAATTTCACATGTTTATTTAACGTGTTGGTTTGGCTCGTGATTTAATTAGCTCAAAGCATAACTTTGTGTCAAAATTGTATTATTCAAATGATAGACAAATAAATTTAGAATAATGCGCATGTGTAGTGTTAGTGTTAATTTTAATCAAGCCAAATTTTTCGAGGCTGTGACTTGTTATTTAAATAATGAAATATTGTAGATAATTTGAGTCAATATTAATTTAAAATTTTTGAAATGGTTCTTGGGATAACCTAATAATGGTAGAAGGATAAAGAAAAAGAGAAATCAGTCAAAAACTTCGATGTGTTAGGTAATCGGAAAGTTATTTGAAATCTAAACGTAGTGAAAGGAAACGATTAAAGGGCGCAAAGTAAAGAAGGTTAGAACTAGGAAAATAGTTTTAGTATTTATACTCACTTATCAATGTAATTTATTTTAGTTATAGACGCGGATGCCTCTCATAATGTGTATTTTTACTGCAATTGTTACTGAAAAGAAACTTCTTATATTACTTATTTACTTGGCCGTTAGACCATATCGACGGTCCAAAGAGCATTGTTTATTTTTCGTCGTTGCCGACTGTGAATTATCTGGTGACCTGAGGGGTAATCACGTAACGTTCCGAACGCGCGTCTTCTTTCTATGGAAAAATGACAGTTAAATTGTACGAACGTGCGTTCGGAACGTTACGTGCACAGATGTATGAATATAAGGAGATCGGACATGCCGGCTGATTTGTATAGAGTACGCCTGTCGCAAGTTCATTAACCCACACAACGCCCAAGTAATTGACAAGACAAAGCACGCACACATCTAAAACACACACACTTGTATACCTACACGCTTATTTGACAATAAACGCGCATTATATCAGGCATTATGGGAAAAAACGTAATATTCTCTGCGATAGGCACGCGTGCCCAGTATGGCAGAGTATGCCCATTGAGCTAACAGCTGCGACACGGCCGCCGGCGGCTTGTCCTCTCTCTAGTATTCTATGCTCTGAGGTTACGTGTATACCCCCCTGGAGGTCGATCACGTAAGGCATTGTACAAACGTCGGGTAGGTCTTAATGTCACTTTTTATATGAAAAATTGACAGTTAAATTGTACCGACGCGCGTTCGGAACGTAACGCGATTACCCCTATACGGTGTACGAAAGGCCTGATGAAGTCAAATTGACTGCTAGACGAGCAGTGTCAGCCTAGTTTTTACTTTTAATACCACGTCACAGGCAAACAAGCGTACGGCCCACCTGATGATAGGCGGGCACCGTAGCCTACGGACGTCAGCCACGTTAGAGCAACGCGCTTGTGAGAACATGCGCGTTGCTCGAGAAAAACTCCACAGGGCGCTCATTCCACAACCATGAAGTTCGTGGAAGGAAATTGCTCTGCAACCAGTTAGGTTCTAGGATGTGAAGATAGTTGACCTGCTGGGTGGCGACTATTTCAAAGTACCTAACTAAAGAATTTAGTGTGTATGTATTTATGTTAACAGATGTAATTTAAACAATCTCTTATTATTGGAAACTGAATGTCTTGTCAGCAATTTCATGTAATTATATACTAACCACATTTTAACATTTTTGTGAGAGCGGAGCGATTTTAATGTAAGCATTTTTATTCCATAATATGGCTGTGTTAGATTTAATCTTTGTAGAATCGCTTATAACGTTAAGAATTTAGTAGATTAAGGGGTTTCTATAACTTTAATAATTTCTTTCTAATTCTTGATTAAGTATATACACTTTTAGGCCATGCGACTTGTGTTAGTGTTTTTCATTCTTAAATTTACAGTTATACAGGGTGTTTTGTAGCTGGGTGCAAACCTATAAGGGGGAGATACACTAGACCATGTAAAAATTATTATTTTTTTACGATTTTTTGATTTTTAAGGGAACTTTTACGATTTTAGTATGAAAAACCCAAATTTGGTCAATTAAATGCTAATAACTTCCAATCCAAACAGAAATGTCCGTTTTTTTATTATTATTTTAGTAGTCTAATGTGTCCTTGATCGTACCAAAGTAGTTTAAAGCACCAGTGTCCAAAAAAAGTTATGTGCAAAGCATTTAAACTTTACAAAAATAAAAAAATAAAAATAATAAAATCTTACTTTTGATGTCATTTAAAAAAAATAAATAAAATAATATAAATTGTGGATGAATATCGATACCTGCAGACTCAAAGGGCGTAACCACCAAAACGCCACTTTTCAGGAGAGCAAAAAAACCAAAAAGAAAAATCTTTTTTTATCATAACTTTTTGGTTTTTAGATTTAATATAATGTTCATAATTCGTACAAATTTTTAAATTTTGAAATTGCATCGTATTATAGATTAACATTTAAGATACATTAAAAAACAAAGAAAAAAGAAGGCTTATACGCCCCAAAAATTTAAAACAAATGGCATATACGACCATAAAATATGCTGTTTCTGTGAAATGCTTAGGGCGTAAAAGACACTCAAAGCAGTTATATATATATATATATATATATATATATATATATATATATATATATATATATATATAATAGGGGCGTAAACGGGGTTCAAATTAGAGGTAATTAGCTATTAATTAAAACGTTTGTTGTCTTTTCAATTATTAATTTGCTTCAACCACATGCGCTTGCCATTATTAATAAATAGACAGTTTAAAAATATATTTTTCATTAGTTGTATGGAAAACATAGCTAATAGAAACAAACAAAAAACATTAAATAAAAGCGATTTCAAATACATTTATTAGTAATGGGTCTCATCATCATGTGCCGTTGCCAGTAGGTATTCATATGATCTACCAGAAATATTCCAGCGAGCAATATTCCCGGAAAGGTTATAATGTCGCCGGCAATAAGGCTTATAGTCCTGGTCTTACTTACTAACTGACATACAAAGAAACCTTGCCCGTTAAGTTCGCACAAGAGGAGGTAGACCAGGTAAGTACGGTTTACAAAACCGACTTCAAATAAGGAGAAGGTTACGCTAGTTATATTTTGTATACAGTTCAGATTGCAATGTTGCATTTTATTTATTTAAGTAGTTACATTTTTGAGTCCGATTATTGTGAACAAGGATTATTCGAAAAGCTCTTGATCTCGAATCCCTCGGACCCTCATCAGATATCGTTTATGCACTCATTGTTTAGATAGTAAGATCAAAATGCCAGTTCAATCCAATTCTTTCTGGGGTTATTATGCATCGGTTCTAAGTAAGTTAATAAAAACATGCGGCATGTTTTTTTCGATTTTGAATTCTGACCTCGATTTGAAAATCGAAATGTAAGCAATATATAGCAGCATTGCTAGCAGTTTACTGAGAATATTCCTAGTAACATATATTCTATGTCTGGCAACATACGGAAAATATTTATTTTTGTGTCTGGTACAAGCATTTTTTTAAAACAAATCGGTTATAATACAAACCTTATTTGTCGAAATTTACCAGACGCGTCAGCTACTAGGAAAATTCTGACCTCGAGCAATGTTTCCAGCATTCACACATTGGTATAATTAGGCGTACCTACTTGTACATATACCTACAGTTTACCTCGTAAAATTGGCGGTATTCAATCAATGCTTATCGAAATGATACGAATGGTTGTGTTACTACCACTATGAATAATGAATTTAATTATTGGCTTCTCAGCCAACAGAAATTTTTTAAGATGGGTGATTAAGATTATGTGCCACAATTTTTACTGTTTATGCCAACTTCTACGTCTTAAACGCCACAAACGCAAGCATTAAGTCCACTGATTTATATGTTTTGGGGCGTATAAGCCAAAACCTTTGGCTGTTGTGGGGCGTATAAACCAAAACCCATAGATTGTACTTAAGTATTTGAGCATTTTTGTGTTAGGTCGTATGAGTCAACAAAAAATTTATACCCAAAATAACATGGTCGTATAATCCATTTTTGATGGTCCTCGGTCAAAAATGACTTATACTACCTTTAAATTTTGTAATCATTGTAACATACGACCCAAAAATTTCAAAACTTAAATTTTAAAACTATTACGACCAAAATTTTACGAAAATCGTGTTGAAAGATGTCGTAAAAGCCATTTTTTTGCGAATTTCGCTACTTCAACTACATATCGATAGAGAAAAAAAAACTGAGTGAGGTGGCATTAATAAGTCATTTTTGCCAAAATGGTGGTTACGCCCTTTGAGTCTGCAGGTATCGATATGTTCTACATGGTCTAGTGTATCTCCCCCTTAAAGGTTTGCACCCAGCTACAAAACACCCTGTATACCTAATATTCGTTTCTTAATATCTAAGACAATACCTTAATTATATTTAGCAGTAGCGTCTGCTAACGACAATTATATAATTTGCCAAAAGGTTGCCAGTTCAAATCCAGTTCGGGCCAAAGTTTTTTTTTCTTTTATATTTAAATG
Organism: Epinotia brunnichana; assembly: GCA_963854355.1. NCBI lineage: Eukaryota > Metazoa > Arthropoda > Insecta > Lepidoptera > Tortricidae > Epinotia > Epinotia brunnichana. Next base: position 24,709,362 of record OY977951.1, on the reverse strand, counting down.
TATGTAAGTACCTTCCTATCTTCATTGAAATCAGTAATCAGAAATCACAGTTTTATTGATAGGTAAAACTCATTAGTTTACATGTCAGGCAGAATATAAAGTTGAGTAGGTACAGTCGCCATCACATACATCGGAGCAAACAGGCACGTCACAAACATCGGAACACACCTCTATTTTCAAGGCATTAGGGTGCATGTGCCGATATTTTTGAACACCTATAGTGTACCTATGTATGCAATGGCGACTGTACATATTGATTTTCTATTATGTATTTCCTATTTGAGAACTGGGCTACGCGCGTATCGATTAATTGATTTAGTGTTGGAATCATATTGATAGTTGGTATAAGTAAACTCGTTTGCTCCAACGCTTAAAAAAACTATGAGAATGCAATGCCCTGAAAATTTTAATTTTGTTCAAATTAAACTGTTTGAATTGTAAAGAAAGAATGGCATACACTTGACAAGTCTAGATCCTCTCTAATATCAACCTGGCACAACTCAAAGTACTCTAAGACCTGAAACCAATTATCCACAAACAGTTATTGTTAGTAATAAGGATAATTAAGAGATTGTTTTTTAATTGATGGTTATTTAACCGAAGACCTAGTTATAACAGGTATTATTATAGCGTAGCAAATTAACGTTGTATTGGCGCTCTCAATAAATATTAAAATACATGTGTTGGTTTTATTTCAGACTGCCTCCTAGCCGCAATCTAAGCAAGTAATAGTACATGATGTTACAAGTACGGTAAGAGACTTTTTACGAACGAGAGACTATTAAAAGCTCGACGCCGAAGGTCTTTGATAACTCGAGTTTGTAAAATTCTTATCGTACGTGTCGCACACAATGTATTTCATCGCATTTGCGAGGAAACAAATATATTTTAAACATAAATAATACAATCCCAATAAAAAATACAACATGTCAATTATTTTTTACTAACAGATGTGTATGGACCTTGTCTGAAACAGAAATGAATTGAATCATCCATTTTGTTAAATTAGACTTTATTAGACGTATGGCGCGTAAGGCAAATACTGCTTCGGCATACGAGTACAGCCACGATTTAAGAGGAATGGCTATCTGCGATTTTCCCATACAAACGCTCTCGACTGTTTCCTCCCTGGTTTTAAATCTAGAGCAATGATTTTTTCAAATAAGATCAATATCATCAATATCTATGCCGCTACGTTTTGCTTTTTTGGATATTTTTATTTTAAAGAATCTTACAGCGCCACGAAAATCGCAAAAACGGCTTTATTGAATTCGCTGCAAAAAAAGGCGCAGTATACAAATATGAAAACAAATATCAAAAAAATCAAAACGTAGCGGCAAAGATTATTTCTTTTTCTTGCAGTTTCCAAAATGTTATAATGATTGGTTGCGTTTTGGAGGAGGAAACAGTCGAGAGCGAAACCTCGATTTTTGTGTTTTTTGCGTGGGAATTTTAGTCCGAGCTGCAGTTGTCCTTATCGCACGAATTGGAGGCGGAGGCAGTTTCTAAATATACGTACACAGAAGGAATAGTGATGGGCAACAGCCGTTGGCATATTTTGTCGATACGCTAGTGGTGAAAAATTATCGATGACCTGCAGTGCAGGTCGATCTCGTAACGCATTGTACGAACGTCGGGTAGGTATAAATGTCACTTTTTATATAGAAAATTGACAGTTAAATTGTACCGACGTGCGTTCGGAACGTTACGTGATTACCCCTCTGTAGGGAATGTGGTCGCATATTCTCTGCAAAGATAGGCTGCGTCAGTCACCTCACCTGAGAGCTCACGAACGACGCTCCAATTAGCCATATTTCCAGTCGCCGTGGTCGAAATCGGCCAGGATGATGATGATAACATAATACAGGCAAGCTAGATCGCAATGTATGGAAAATGTTGAAAAATATTGTAGTTCTGAAACCTATTGGGATGTGTAGGAAGGGACAGAGTATTAAATTGAATTCACTCTCCGCACCCCTCCGGGGATACCTTCACCCCCCTCACCCCAACAAGTGTCCCAAAACGCGGTTATTACTAATTTTAAGAAAAACTATAAAAGATACCGACACAAAAAGTGTTGATGACCGAAATGATCCTTGATAAATTAATCATCAATGTCTCATACATAACAAAACGCTATCACTTGTGGTTTTGGCGCAGTCTGCCACGAAACGTCTGTATGTTTTATGATTTATGCATTTTTTTTTCCTAAAAGGTTAGTTTTCTCAAGACTTTCTTACTCAACCGCTTTCCGCTTCTTTAAGATGAGGTATAATTTATTTATACACCCCTTCTTTTTTTACCGACTTCAAAAATTAAACAAGTATTAAACTCTATGTCTTTGCTTTATTGGATACTTATAACAATTGCTGTTATTTAAAAATGTGAGATCTTAAAGTAAGTTAGATTTGACTTGGCCAGTTTTTTTCAGAATTAATATATATATATATATATGTATATATATATATATATATATATATATATATATATATATATATATATATATATATATATATGTTGAATAACTTTATAAAATGACTGATGTAAAGAAAACTGGCCAGGTCAAATCACATTTTTAAATAACAGCAATTGTTATAGGTATCCAATAAAGCAAAGACATATAGTTTAATACTTGTTAATAATGTTATTTTGTTCCTATAAATACATATTTGGATTTTGCATAGAACTTGGCACTCATTTAGATCTCCATTCTTTTTGCGGAGAAGCCCACAGCCAAGCATGATTTTTTTATTGAACTTGGCTCTCCTTTTTTACATTTATGTTTTTGATGGGATATTTCCTATAAAAACCATCATCTCTAAATCTACTCGCAGTAAACTACGCAAAGTTTTCCGATCGCTTACCCGCAACATTATACTGTCATTGGTTCGCAACTAAAACACCGAATACCACTAAAACAAGCACATCATCAAAGTGATTCAAACAGGCGTTGAATTATTCATCCTCGGCCGATGGTCGTTTAATTCGCGGTATTGACTTCAAAATTAGTTGCGACCGAAATGGAAACTTTCGTAACTCAGAGCGTGCGGGATTGGTATAAAGAAACGTAAGTTATAGGCCTATAGGCTATAGTAGGTACTCTTGTTCTGTAAGAGGCGCCGTAGGTTCATGGTCTTCTCTCCCTCTCAGTGAGCATAAGCGTGAGCGAGATGGAAGTGCGTATTCGGAAGCGCGGATATCATGTTTTTTAGGGTTACGTACTCAAAGAGTAAAACGGGACCCTATTACTAAGACTTCGCTGTCCGTCCGTCCGTCCGTCCGTCTGTCTGTCTGTCACCAGGCTGTATCTCAAGAACCGTGATAGCTAGAGAGTTGAAATTTTCACAGATTATGTATTTCTGTTGCCGCTATAACAACAAATACTAAAAACAAAATAAAATATACCCATACAACAAAGGTGATTTTTTTCCCGTTTTTATAGATAATGCAATGGTACGGAACTACACTTGTACATGTACACTTGGCCGGTTTTTTTTACAATTGGCGTGATGCCTCATATTAAAATTGATAACGTAAGGTTTGCTAAATGAATAGTAAGCCATCAAATTATTGTAATAAAATATACCTAAATTATAAAATTAAATTAAAATCATAAAAAAATCTGAGAGAAGGTCCTTGAAAGTTTAGAAAAAAAATATATTTTTTTATCGTTCAAGAGTAAATTTAAAGCTACCAATAGAGTACTTACGCTTTTATAGAAACAAGTTTTTAAGACAACTATGTACCTAAACGAAATATTTCCCAAACGAAACAGCAATTTACTTTTCACGCCACTGCTCGGAAATATGGCCAAAGATGGATTGAAATGAGAGTAGAAACTCCCATACAACAAACGTGATTTTTTTGCCGTTTTTATAAATAATGGTACGGAACCCTCCGTGCGCGAGTCCAACTCGCACTTAGCCGGTTTTTTAATTTTATTTTTTTGTATTTTTAAATAAATTAAAAATAATCGCTAAGTTCCCTCAAACATGATATTGCCAATTTTTAGAACCAATTTTAATATGATTAGCTTTTGTGCGTAAATTGTTACGAATGTTTTAAGTGTAGGTATTTTAGACCTATGTTCGTGATTTTTTTCTATAGAGCGAAAATGGCTTAATCATGTTTCGAATCACTGGTCTCGCTGCAGAAAAGCCTCAAGATTCGTATTTTTGTGAAACCATATTATTAACATATTTTATAAACAGACGCATTATATTGTTTCAAAAACTCTGTTCGCTTAACTTCGCTGAACTTACGGTGCCTTTACTTTACGATGATGTACGGGATGGCGCGCGCCCATACAAAAACTTGCATTTCGAGCCGCTGTAGTTTTCTCCTTCAAATTTAGACCTATGTCAATAAATGTTCTAACATAGATTCACAACGAGGAACAAAATATAGGAACATAGTAAAACTCTTAGTTAATCTAAATATGTAAAAAAAAAGATTTGCAAAAGTTTGGACTTCGCGGAGGAAATAGGGGACTAAGGTGGTTCGTAATTTAAGTTTTTGTATACGCCGCGCATCCAGAGGACTCCCGCGACCTTAACCAAGTTATCAGTCCACCTTGTGGGGGGCCTACCCATCCCGCGCCTTCCGGTCCTGTGTGACACCCGCATCCAGCGAACTCCCGCGACCTTTACCAAGTCATCAGTCCACCTTGTGGGGGGCCTACCCACGCCGCGCCTTCTGGTCCTGTGTGCCACCCGCATCCAGCGAACTCCCGCGACCTTTACCAGGTCATCAGTCCACCTTGTGGGGGGCCCACCTCCCCGCGCCTTCCGGTCCTGTGTGCCAACCGCATCCAGGGAACTCCCGCAACCTTTACCTGGTCGGCTTGCTTCCAGGTTTGCTTGTAGAGTAAAGTTAATCATATAAAAACATTCCATGTAAAAAATAGGCCAAGTAAAACCTCTTCCACTGTAAAAACTGGTGAGATATTTCGTAGACCCAAGTCAGGCGTTCTTATTAATCTTTATTTGCTTGCTAAATAAAATTCTGCAACTTGAGAATCACACAACTTTACTGCATTTACTATTTTTTGCATACCTTAAACTATGTAAGTGTGGTTGCCAAGTCACAATTTTTTATTTAAAAAGCAAATAAAGATTAATAAGAATGCCTGACTTAGCTCTACGAAATATCTCACCACCTTTTGATGAGGAAGAGTTACGAGATTTGGCCTATTTTTACATGGAATGGTTTTATGGGATCTCATTACTTTTTGTAGGTTATTGTGTTATCAACTTTGTACGCAAACATTATTTTACCAACCGAAACTAACGTTTGTATTGTTTTGCGGAAAGCAACTTTAAAGGTAACTTTGTAATTGCATGTACTTGTATAGAATTACAAACTTACTAATGCAGTTAAAAATTAAATATGTTAAAAATTTGGAGCTTGTGGGTCTGCTAGAAGTACCTTAGAATGACGATGATCATAAGTGAGTCAGTGTATATGTCAGTGACAAAACTAAGGAACTTTGGGGGGCAATAGTTCTTAAACTAAAAGTCGAAATTGAATGTTATTTAGAATATATGTAAGTTATATTATACCCTATATGTTATTGAAAATTCAGGGTTCTGGCTTTAGCCACCACAAAATTACAGGATGTTGAAAATGGCATGAATAGCTTCGAGAAAAGGATGGTACGGCCGTGCCTCTTTGTTTTGGTCGACTTGGCGGGGGCTCTACCGTGCCCCCAGATGCAATGAATTTGACATTAGATACTCCAAAATATCTGTTTATGACTTAGGTTTCACCCTGTATAAGTAGGTATTGTAGACAACCGGGCCGCCGATATTGAAAAACACACATAGGATAGTCTTTTTACAGATAATAATCATCATCATCATATCAGCTGAAAGACATCCACTGCTGGACATAGGCCTTCCCCAAAGAGTGCCAAAAAGACCGGTCCCGCGCCACCCGCATCCAGCGGACTCCCGCGACCTTTACCAGGTCATCAGATTATAATACACAAATATAAATAACTAGCTTCTGCCCGTGACTTCGTACGCGTACAAATTATAGCTTAGGTACATGTTATTTTCATGTCTAAAGCCATACTACTGGATAGTTTGTACTCGTAATTAACGATTTATCATAGTTTTTGCGTGTATCGGTTCAAATTCTCTTTTAATCAAAACACCCTCACAAACGTCGTCATCGTCAATAATATTTAATTTTAGTTATTTAATCTTTATTGCAAAAGCTGGACATAACTTCTTCCCAAAATACCTCGGCGTCACTCTAGACCGCTCTCTGACCTACAAACAGCACCTTACTGGTATGGCTCGCAAACTCCAGACCCAAAATAATATCATCCAGAAACTGAGCGGAACCTCATGGGGAGCAAGCGCAGACGTGCTGTGAACCTCGGCGCTGTCTCTGGTTTACTCGACTGCCGAATACTGCGCACCAGTCTGGCTGGGTAGCGTCCACACCACCAGAGTTGACGTCGAGCTGAAAAAGGCCATGCGACTTATCTCCGGCACGCTCCAATCTACTCCTTGCCACTGGCTTCCAGTACTGTCAAGAATCGCTCCGCCAGATTTACGTAGGAATGTCACTCTGTTACGAGAAGTAGCGACGATCCAGAAGAACCCGAGCCTTCCGATGCATGCGGAGTTTATGAATCCCGCTACTGAACGCCTAAAGTCCAGGAACACCCCGTGCAGCATTTCCAGAAGCCTGTCAGCCCAAAATTTCGATCTGAAGCTAGAGTGGTCGCAGTCGTGGAACTCCAAGATGGTAGGAAAATTGGGATCAACTACCACCACCACCACCAGCACCAGGCTCCTGTATAGAAGGGTTCGATCTCCCAAGGCGGGACTGGTGTAACATCAAACGACTCCGTACTGGCCACGGTCGCTGCGCTCACTATAAACATCGTTGCGGATGGGTGGAATCCCCAACTTGCTGGTGCGGTGCCGAAGAACAAACGATTCGCCATATAATCTAGGATTGCCCCATAACGCGCTACGCCGACGGACCTCTAGAAGACCTGATCACCCATGGCGACAAGGCCATCAAGTGGCTGACAAACCTTAGAATTAATTTATAGTTATTATGTTTCTGTTTTAAATGCCATACGATTAAATAAAACCTATCATAGAATGCTATAGAGATTTGTAGATATTCAGTGCGTTGCATTATTATATTATAATAATAGTGTGTTATCAAGCATCAGTGTTTTGTTTCTTTATTATATTTCAACGGTGGCAAACAATAATACGGTCTGTCTGATATTAAAAAGACGCCATAGCTATGCCAAGGTCTTATTTATTTAATCGTATGGCGATCTGTAGAATAGGCGAATATCTATATATATTTTAATAGGATACCTACTTAGCTATTTCGCCAGAAGTATTGTCGCTCATTTAGCACCACCCAGGGGGACACGTGCAGGGTTGTGGTAAATAAATCCTGCCGACGCGAGCAACAGATTGTCCCCTCATATTGTGTCATAGTCTTTCGAGCCTTTATAAATGCTTTAGGATTCGATGTGTGTTGATAGCAAGACACAAGTGTCTCGGTTGTCGTCTTCATTCTCAATCCGCGCACGGTAGCGTCCTAATTACTTCACTCACCACCAGGATCACGCCACAAACTTACAGTACAAATAGCAGTGACTCCAAACATGAGCGAGACGTTTCCTCTGTGCCCTAACATCCATATATGTGACTGAGAGTGAAAGAGACGAACGAAATCACCCAGTACTGTATATGGATACTCAATTCATCATACGTCGGCCAATCACACCGCACCCGCATGTTGAAATTGAATTCAACTTTTTCCCAAGACTTGCGCGGGTTGTCGGTGCCAGCCGTGATTAAGCCCACCGTACACGACACTGGCGTCAGTCCAAATCGTTTGTCCGCAACTGTTAGCGTTTTTACTGCTCTATGCCCGTTTTTAATTCGGGAATAGTCGCATTGCGTTTTTTTGCGGCGGCAGCGATTTTGGGAGTGTGACTATTGTGGGTGTTTATATGCAAAAGTTTGGAAAGTCAGTGTCACTAGTTGAGCATAAAAGGAGATTCTTTATAGTTAGTAAAATAAATAATATATTCCAGAAAAAAAACCCAAGCTACAACTACAGCGCTGAGCTTACCCCTATTGTCACACTAATATGTTGTCTGATTTATAGACACTAGCAGCGTTACTAGCGGGATGAAGTGTGACGTATTTCCATCCAGAAAGTGAAATCGGATAAGTGTATCCGGAATTTACCCCCTAAATACAAACTTCGAAAGCTTCAATCTCAAGCGCTTGTTGTTAACTTTTTAGTTTTCTGATTTCTCTGGTGTTTGACAATAAATTATATTCTATTGATTAATTTACTTACTTAAGTAATGCTTAGCCTAAGATAAAAGATTAATTTAAAAAATAAAAAAAAACCGGCCAAGTGCGAGTTGGACTCGCGCACGAAGGGTTCCGTACCATTATCTATAAAAACGGCAAAAAAATCACGTTTGTTGTATGGGAGCCCCCCTTAAAAAAATGTTTTATTTTGTTTTTAGTATTTGTTGTTATAGCGGCAACAGAAATACATAATCTGTGAAAATTTTAACTCTCTAGCTATCACGGTTCTTGAGATACAGCCTGGTGATAGATTATCTATAAAAACGGCAAAAAAATCACGTTTTTTGTATGGGAGCCCCCCTTACAAAATATGTTTTTTTTGTTTTTAGTATTTCTTGTTATAGGGGCAACAGAAATACATAATCTGTGAAAATTTCAACTCTCTAGCTATCACGGTTCTTGAGATACAGCCTGGTGACAGACAGACGGACGGACAGCGAAGTCTCAGTAATAGGGTCCCGTTTTACTCTTTGAGTACGGAACCCTAAAAACACCCCACTCTGCATTCGTGCCCGGCTCATAGGTGTCTGTGACGAATCTTACCCCACTAAATGACGAAAGAGAGACATTCACATACGAGTCATGCCTTTGAAAAAAGCACACGTGCCGTTGCTTCGCCTTTGTTAATCTAACAAATCCGAACGAGAGCGCGAAACATATTGAAATCACATTGCTATTAAAAGTAATGAACCAACTATTAGTGTACAAGACTCAGGAAAAAATATTGACTGAATTGTCAGGGTTCGGTCTCATTATTGAGTGCACCTTATGTGGAAGCGAGAGGCCACGGTGCGATCTCTCCCTCTTACGTATGGTGAACCGCTGCCGCCGCCGCTCGATGTCCTGACCGAGCCTTCAGTATTGCAGGCAGAGCACTAAATAACCAACTAAGGCTAAAGCGTCGCCGAAATCAAACACAATCGATCTAAATTAAAATTTCAACAATCAATCAAACCTAATCATCACATATTAAAAATAAATACCCGTAAACAACGCTCCAACAACATCCATTATTGATTCATTCGCTAACAGAAACGACACGTTATACGAACAAGGTTCTACGATCTTCCAGATCGCGCACCGTTAGAACTTTTTCGTCGCAAGCGTAAGGCTCCTCAAGGGTTTCCCGGAGAGCAAATACTGGGTCCATTAATGTGGCAGTTTAATATTAGTCGTCCGTGTGCTGAATCAGAAAACGGGATCAGAGAGCGATCGAAGTGCATCTTGAGTGCATTCAGGATTGATGCTCGACGGGAAAAGGATTCCGTTGCGGACGAAACTTTCGATTAACTTGGGATTTCCGTGGAATAAAAGATGGTCTCACGCGAATAGGTACAGTCAAGTGTATAAACGTTTACAGCATCAGCGTAGATGTATATGCATAGGTTATGATATGCAACAGGGCTAGCACAACTCGCGACGCGAGAGTATCTGCTAAATTATTTATTGCCTGCATGGGTTGAACAAAAAGGAAGCTCATAAAGAAGTAAACTCAAAATTTAGATTAATATTCTATTTTTTTTTACTATGAATATAGCAGCACTACGTTATACATTTTAATATGAGGAAAAGTAACACGGTCTCTTTCAAAAACATATTTACTCGCGTGTGCAGAAGCGAGTGCGGAACACGTCGATATCAAATTGAAATGCTTAACGCTATTGTCTCATTGTTATCTAGTATTAGCTTAAACATCGCGTCGAGCACCGGTTGTTACACACGATGGCAAATGAAACGAGAGAATCCGAGAAGTCAGAAATAAAATTTGTGAGAAGTAAATTACGCGCCATAACCGTAATTGCCGTGGTCAAACCCGATCAGCGGCGCTACCACGAACTTCGAATCTCGAACTTCGTATGTCTCCGTCTCTGTCGCTCGAGTACCATACACCATAAGTGCAATAGAGACGGAGGTATACGAAGTTCGAGATTCGAAGTTCGTGGTCGTGGTGGTGGTGGTGGTGGCTCTGGAGAATGAGATGATGAAGTATTAACATCGTGGATGGACGTGGGTTCATTTGAGCAGTTTTTACGAAACGCTAGACTCAGTTGCTTGGCAGCACACACGTTAGCGAGACCTTTTGGAATATGAGACACTGGCCTCAGATCATGTTAGGGCTTTTATTCTATAGCCATTGAGGGGTTTTCTTAATAGAAAATATTAGAACAACTGTACGATATTCCTACTGCTTCAAACGACTCACCGCTACTGTGCCCATCCGCCGCCTCGGGTCCCAAGGGCTAGGCTGAAGGTCCAGGGGTTGTCGTCCAGCGAAATATGACGCACATAGGTTCCAAGGTCACTGGTAAGCGCACTCTTCCAAGGGGAAAGGTCCTCAACGCACACACGAATAAATGGAGAAATGTGTTGTTCTCGCGGCGCCGCTAATTACCGAACTGATCTAGAGGTCGTGCGTGTCATTGCACACACGTTTATATTCGCTTCCGGCAGGTGGCGCTGTTAGCGCGCTGGTGTTCCCATCCCGGAGGGATGACGGCTTCAAGACAAGAAGCAGCAAATCGCTAGAAGCTCGTAGGGATACCATACATAGTAAGAAAACAAAATAAATTGACCTTTGAGATTGTGTCTTCGGTCATAGAAAGTATCGATATAAAAAATTATAATAAAAATAGTGTTCCTGTACGGAACATGCCGCTCACCTTAAAAGGACTAGGGTGCTTTTAACGAGAAAGTACACTAAAGCTAACATATTTTAAAACCTAACTTAAGTACTACGATTAAGTTGTAACGATTACAAATTATTCCAAGGGAAGCGGGCAAATCTTAACGACAGGGCGTTTAAAAAACGAGTTCCCTGATTTTAAAGTGACTACCCGAGTAACGTTATCTGAGCCAGGATGAAGAGCATGAATGCGCGCGAGCCGCCACTGCAGAGGCGGGAGCTGCTCGTCACACACAACGACGACGGCGCCCTCGCGCACGGGGGAGCCGCGGCTCTGAAGCCACTTCTGGCTTTGCTGGAGCTCGTGAAGGTACTCCCGACTCCACCTCTTCCAGAAATGCTGAGTACATTGTTGTACCCAACGCCAGCGACTAAGGCGACTTGGATTTTCATCCGTTAAGGGAACGTCTGGAAGGGCCGTTAACGGCTCTCCCACGAGAAAGTGAGCTGGGGATAAAGGGAGGGGATCCGCAGAATCCGCGCTCATTAAACACAGAGGCCGTGAATTAAGTACGGCTTCGATCTGGCATAGCAGCGTATGCATCTCATCGTATGATTGAGTACGCGTGCCAACCACCCGATGTAAATGATGTTTAAAACTCTTTACACCAGACTCGAATAGACCACCAAAGTGGCTCGCATAGGGAGGCTGAAATCTCCAGGTTATGCCCTGTTGAAGGGTTTGTTTATGTAATTCGTTTTGTACGACATCGTTGCGCAAAAATGTGTATAATTCCTTTAGGTAATTACTACAACCGACGAAATTTCGGCCGCAGTCTGAATAAATGTCAGTACATAAACCTCGACGGGATGTGAACCGTCGTAGGGCCGCGAGGAACGCTTCAGTGGTAAGGTCTGAAACGATTTCGAGATGAATTGCCTTTACGCTCATACATACAAATACGGCGACGTAACATTTAACTATTTTAGCATTGCGCACATTGTTCGCGCGCACGTAAAAGTGACCGGCATAGTCGATCGCAGTCTTAACAAAGCATCGCGCAGGCCGGAGGCGCGGCGCGGGCAGCGGGCCCATGCGCGGCTGCAGGCGAGCGGGCCGGGCGCGGAAGCACGGCACGCAGCGGTGCACGCGCTGACGGACGATGTCTCGGCTCGACAGAATCCAAAACCGCTGTCGCAGCAAATATTGCACCGATTGAGCTCCGGCGTGCAAATGACTCACGTGAGCATCGTCGATAATGAGATCAGTTAAAGGATGTTTCTTAGGGAGAATTAATTGGTGTTTCGATTCGAACGGTAAGAGCGACTTATGAATTCTCCCGCCGACTCTTAAAAAGTTGTATTTATCCATGAAAGGCGTGAGACGCTGTAAGCAATGTGAGGCTAATTTACCTCGTGAAATATTTTTTATATCGTCCGCGAAAACGGAATGTTGAACGATGTAAATAAGTCTCGTCAATGCGAAATTATATTCGGGCACAGTAATATAGTTTGGAAACGACACTATAGCCCTTTTTGAAAGTTTGTAGAATCGGAAAACGTATGACGTAACTCGAACAAGTTTACCTAATGTCGAATATCGTGAAATAATTTCTACATCCTGTACTTGATCAGTAGTAGACGCGTTCGATAAAAGCGGTATGATCGTGCGTTTTTCTTCGTCCGTTGTAGGAATATGTTTTGAAACGGGCCAGGCGTCTTGGTCCTTTTTGAGCCAAGCAGGTCCGTGAAACCACATGTCGTGCTGTAGAAAGGCAGAGGGAAGCATGCCTCGCGAGGCCGAGTCGGCCGGATTATCAGCCGAAGGCACATGGCGCCAGCACTCGGCGGGCACTATGGATAAAATCTCGCTAGTTCGGTTTGATACGAACGTTTTCCACTCGTGCGGCGGCGAACGGAGCCATGCTAGCACGATAGCAGAGTCAGACCACGCATAAATCTGGTCGCGATCTATGCGGCCCTCATACGTTTGCATAACCTTGTCTATAAGGCGGGATAAAAGTGTCGAGGCCAAAAGCTCGAGACGAGGTACAGTCAGACGCACACGTAAAGGTGCAACGCGGGTTTTCGCAATGACGAGATGTGTGGTGACGTCACCATCTCCATCTGTCAGACGTATGTAAACGCATGCGGCAAAACTGCGTTCCGAGGCATCTCCGTACCCATGAATTTGAATGGAATGCGAAGGTGTGAAAATATGACGAGGAAAAGACGCTTTGGATAAGAGTGGTAACTCGTTTGTAAAGGCCGTCCACGCGTTAACAATGTCGGCCGGCGGGGCCGAATCCCAATCCACCTTAGCTATCCATAACAATTGTATTAAATACTTCCCGTACAACGTGACAGGCGATAAGAGACCTAACGGGTCGTACCATTTGGCTATCTCGGAGAGAATAACCCTTTTTGTGCATATAGCCGAAGTTACTTGCACCTTGAAATTAAATGTATCGGAACTAGGGTTCCACTGGAGGCCGAGGACCTTAGTCCTTTTATCGCTCTCCATTTCTGCGAACGGAACATTCTCCGGCCGCTCACCATGAGAACCTGGTGGCAGCACCGCAGCGAGTATCGCTTGCGAGTTGCTGTGCCACTTGCGGAGTTCGAATCCGGCGGTAAGACAAATATCGATCAGCTCCTGTTGTAAAGCTAGGGCTTTCGACTCCGTGCTTTCACCTGATACCACGTCATCAACAAATACCGAGTCTAACAGAACTGGCGAAGCAAGCTTAAAACGTGTTGCCTCGTCACGGGCTAATTGTTGAATTGTGCGCAACGCGAGAAAAGGCGAGGCGTTAATACCGAATACGACGGAACGCAGACGATAATCACGTAAAGGTTCCTCCGGTGATTTGCGCCAAACAATCCGTTGATAATCGCGGTCACATTCTCTGACTAATATGTTGCGATACATTTGTTTAATGTCTGCTGTAAACGCGATGGAATTTACGCGGAATTTTAAAAGCACGTCAACGATGTCTTGATGAAGTTTCGGACCCGTTAATAAAATATCGTTCAGTGAGTATCCACTGGATGATTTGCATCCAGCGTCGAACACGACCCTGGTACGTGTTGTCTCACTCGATTCCTTAACCACGGCATGGTGAGGAATCCAGTACTTCGGACTTGGCGTGTCGCACTCCACGGCCTCCATGTGATTTAAATCAAGATACTCTTGAAGACACGCATGATAATCAGCTTTTAATTGTGGATTACGCTCAAGTCGGTACTCAAGTTTTCTAAATCGTGCGATTGCGATCTGTCGCGATTCACCGAGAGGGGGCGCGGCGGGCTTGAACGGAAGCGCGACGACGTATCGCCCGGTCTCGTTTCGGGTATGCGTCTTTTGGAAAAAGGATTCGCAAATCTTTTCATCAGGAGTGTAAATGCGTTTTTCAGGAAGCGACTCCAGCTCCCAGAACCTCTGTAAATTGTCATTGTCGAATGAGCTAAAACAGGCCTGGAGTGCAGTCGGCGTCGGATTATTAACGGCAACCCTACCCAATAACAAGTACCCGAATATACTATTCATAGCAATAGGCGAACCCGGCGTACCTGTTATTACGTTATTTAATAAAATTTGGGATAGTATATCCGCTCCTAACAACATTTCCACCGGCTGGGGAGTACCAAAATCTGGATCCGCCAGAGTTAAATTATTTAAATGTGTCCACCCCGTTTGAGACAATGGTACACTCGGCAAACGCATCGTTAAGTTAGGTAAAACTAAAGCCTCTACGAGTATCGCAGGATTCTGTTTACCCCTAGGTGTAATGAAACACGAAACGACGCCTTTAGGTTGTACGGGTTCCGTATCACCAATTCCGAACACCGGAATATTCGCGTGATTACGTTGTAATTGTAATCGTTGTGCGCAGGCCTCGCTCATAAACGTCGCTTGACTACCCGTGTCAACCAGGCACCGTACAGTTGACAGCTTCGAACCACCTAAACAAACGTCTACCAGTGCAGTTGACAATAAAATAGTGTCCGCTCGAGCGCTAGATGCTCTAATCGGCGCGCGGGCCGCACAATTCCCCAGCAAAACTTCGCTAATTGCCATCGGATCCGCGACCATATCGGCGTTGCACTTCTCCGTAGGAGAGAATGAGACCGAGCGCGCGCGCTCCTCCGTAGGAGGGAGCGAGACGGCCGTAGATTGCACGGCTGCACTTAACTCCGCCGGCATTGACGGGGAATAATAATGAATTAACGTATGATGCCTCTTATGACATGTCCGACATACAAAATTTGACTTACAACTTCTAACGTCGTGTCCAATATTCAAACAGTTGTAACAAATGTTTCTCTTTTGTACTAACGAATACCTATCGCGTGGTGACAAGTTTAAAAACTTCGAACATTTTGTCAACGAATGTTGAGCTTCACAACACACGCAATTAGGTTTGATTTTGTTTGAACCTTGGTCACTCATCTGACTCTCAGCTGAGCCCGCCGCGGGAGTGACGTTAGCAACAAACGACCGTTTGGCGGGTGACGACGGCGCGGCGCCCGAGCTGCTCGCGCGGTTCCAATATTTTCCGCGACTGCTACCCACATCTGAATTTATGCTTTTAGCGGACTGCCCGCGAACAGAAACAATTATTTCTTCCGCGGAAATTTCCCGTTCGAGAAATGAAATGAATGTGTCTACATCAGGAATGTCGAACGTTTTTGTTATTGACCGTTCGAATAACCGGCGAGTAGTATGAGGAATTTTACGTAGTAAAATATTTAGAAGTATGAAACTCCACTGTTTCACGGGAAACTCCATAACCTCGAGTGCTTTAATGTTTTCTTGATAGATATTAAGTAAATTTCGCATACTCTGAGTGGATTTATCGCAGCAGGACTCGATATCTAGAATTTTGTCGAGATGTTTTGATGCGATAACTCTTTTGTTGTCATAGCGGGACACTAAAATATCTAACGCGATTGGGTAATTATCGTCAGTTATTGGGATCGATTTTATGAGGTTATGCGGTTCGTTTTTTACCGTGAGAAGTAAATACCTAAACTTTTCGGCGTCAGTATAGGCGTTGTTGGCGTGTACAAGCGAACGAAATAAATCATAAAATGACGGCCAATCAGTTTGTTCACCACTGAAAGTGGGTAAAGGTAGTGTGGGAAGTTTCTTAAACATCTCCGGCTGTGCAGCCACGAAAGGCACAGAAGGACGGCTCATGCGCCTATACTCTTCTTCCTCCTTCTTTAAATTCGATAAATGCGTTACTATTGCATAATACAAATCGTTAAAATCGTTACGGATCTTAATCTGTTCCTCTTTGTTAAAACATTTTAATTTTATGAACGTTTTTTCAATTCTAGTCTGGACTTTAGTGAACTTTCTCTGATAAGAAACTAAATCAGTAGTTCGCGAGCGAAACTGTTCTTGATCAGTTGCTGCAAACTGAATGGTGCGTTTGAGGTCATCGAGGATGAGTTCTCTTTCAAAAATATCTTGTTCGCACGGATTATCGCCGTCGGACATTTTGTTTTGCAAAGATGGCGATTCCCCGCCCGTACTTTGCAAAGCTGCCGGATCCGGCATGCTTAGGTATTTCAACTTAATGTGACGAGACAAGAAGACACAACTTGGAAGGTACAATCCGGATCGAACGGATCAAATTATATATATGTACGATATTCCTACTGCTTCAAACGACTCACCGCTACTGTGCCCATCCGCCGCCTCGGGTCCCAAGGGCTAGGCTGAAGGTCCAGGGGTTGTCGTCCAGCGAAATATGACGCACATAGGTTCCAAGGTCACTGGTAAGCGCACTCTTCCAAGGGGAAAGGTCCTCAACGCACACACGAATAAATGGAGAAATGTGTTGTTCTCGCGGCGCCGCTAATTACCGAACTGATCTAGAGGTCGTGCGTGTCATTGCACACACGTTTATATTCGCTTCCGGCAGGTGGCGCTGTTAGCGCGCTGGTGTTCCCATCCCGGAGGGATGACGGCTTCAAGACAAGAAGCAGCAAATCGCTAGAAGCTCGTAGGGATACCATACATAGTAAGAAAACAAAATAAATTGACCTTTGAGATTGTGTCTTCGGTCATAGAAAGTATCGATATAAAAAATTATAATAAAAATAGTGTTCCTGTACGGAACAACAACCTTTACTCGGACAGGAATTACTTATAATAGTAGTTGTCACAGTAGAAAACCCCCTTGTACTCGAGTAGGTACTGCATAATTTAACCAATGTTCACAGTTGTTTTGATATTTTTTTATTTTTTACAAAGATATATGAAATGCATAGATGAAAGCTTGGGAGATTTTTATTGTATAGTTGTAAGTTCATTAATGGTTGTGTCCCTGAGAGGTAATTGCGTAACTTTACCTAACGTTACGCAACTAGCTGATTTTGATTAGACCTTACCATAACTTAAACCTGTTTATAAGATTACAGAGTTGCTGATGCTACAAAATTAACCCAACTGACATCCACACGAAATCCTCGTCCAACCTGTATTTTACATAAATCTTCTAGCGTTGATAACAAACAGGCACCGGCTACAAGCTAACCCTATATAGGTACTTCATTACTTGTTATTAAATTTGTCAGTCGTAGCGCGAATTAGCTGGCAGACATCTTGACGTTAATAGACACGAGAGATGTACCAGTCAATCCTGACTTGTGAACTTCCTAGCAATTGACCCCTGTAACCAGTTATTCCAAGTTCCCCAGAGGGGCGTGACGGGTCAGGTTGTGTTGGTCACGTTTTCCACTAGTTCGTAGAGTGGTGCGATGATCTTGAAAGTTTTATTTCTGCAATACGAAGTTGGTGACGATTTTGACGCGAAGTTACCATTGAGTAAGAAAAAATTTAACTGAGTTATTTTAGTATCCAGTTCATATGAGTTAAATATACAATGTCAGTTATTGCTATAGTATGAATGAATATGTCATTAGGCCACAGAAAGATTAAAACGAACGCATAGTGCGATAAAATCTCCACTATTTTTGCGGAAGCGATTGCCATCTGATCTTCCAACCCAAAGCGGAAATAAACCTCATTGAAGTGCGGGTTTCTCGAAGGAGTTCTTGTGAACTGATGTTCTATGACGACTATTTATGTTATCGCATGACAAATACAAGATGAAGACGTTGTCAACTTGTCACCTTATACGACCGTTTAATATTAAGTAACAAATGTTTGGCTCTCGTTTATCTTGTAATAAATGGGACCATAATACGTAATGTGTTAGTTTGTGAGTCTAAGTACCTACTTAGTTACTCTTTAACACATTAAATCCCGTTTAAACATAGGTAGTATGCTTTGAGATATTTTAACAATGTATCAAAGTTTTTTATTTTATGTTTTTATTGCGAACAACTAAAAATACAAATATCACCTTAAACTAAAGATTCACCAAACTGCGAAGCAGTTTGTTGGCAGTAAGTGACCACGTTCCTTTTACGAACGTACACCGCGTGTCATTTAAACTTACAAAACAAGCAAAATACGCAAAATGTCACAGAACAATTACAACCAAAAATAACTTTTTTTCCATAAATAAACAACTGCCCGGAATTTCGAAACAGAACCAAGTTCTGTATAATTTTCGCCGTGTCAAGTTACGTTAGTGAAGTTTTCTCATCCATGTTGATGTCTAGATATGCCTTTATTCGGGTCGCGGTCGTAATCTAAGCTTTATGGGGTGGCAATAAGGGTCTATGCTCAACTTTCGATGAGTCAGCGATCTTAGGAGGAAAGTTTTTGAGTAAAAAAACTTGTGATAGTGTGGAAGATTGTATGGGGGGATAAGTTGTTATAGTATGGTTGTAACGAGGCCATTTTGCTGAGAATCTGATTTTGGATGATTTCTGTTAGTTAAGGTGAATGTTTAAGTACTTTGTTTGAAATGAGGCAATAAATACAAAAAATATGTACTCGTATGAAGGGTACCGGTATTTTTTCTGGCCTTTCCTCATGAATGCCTCTAATCATCAT
The DNA here is from genome assembly GCA_963854355.1 of Epinotia brunnichana. Classification (NCBI taxonomy): domain Eukaryota; kingdom Metazoa; phylum Arthropoda; class Insecta; order Lepidoptera; family Tortricidae; genus Epinotia; species Epinotia brunnichana. Next base: position 24,690,386 of record OY977951.1, on the reverse strand, counting down.
CATCATCATTACTTAAGAGCCTTGCTCTTGTCGGTGGAGTAACTGCCACTTTTCTCTGTCCATTGCCAGCCTCTTGACTTCCTCATATGACTCGACATCAGCTTTATCTTTTGTCAATGTAATTTATTTTAATTAGACTAAGTAAGACACTTTTAATATTATAAATTAATCAATCTTTTCAGGCCCACGATACTCCACCAATCCACCATATATTGTAGAAATTACAAACGATTTTGCACTCTCGCAAAAATCTTTACAGAAAATTGCATCATTGACTTAAATCATTATTATTACCTTCTACAGCTACCTATTATTCTTATAAATGAATAAATGAATTAAATATTTTATTTGCTACGTTACAGTTGCTGGTCTTAAAATAATTACAGAATCAGTATTTAGTCGACTTAAAGTCAACATGCAAAATATAGTTACAAATATTAAATAATGCTCAGAATTATTATAAAACAGAATGGAAGTAATAAGTATAATAACATGTCAAATTTAATTTACTGTGCATTAAAATTTAAGTAGTCCTTAATTATAGAAATAATGATCTTGTAGCCATTTGGTTAATTTTGTATTAAAAACTTTCGCATGCAACGTCCTCAACTCATTTGAGAGTTTGTTAAATACAACTCAAGACAATAAGACGCTTTAGACTCAAAGGCCAGGGTTCAAAATTTAAAATTAAAATATTTATTCTGAGTAAAACAATAAACAAATACTTGAGCACATTTTTTTCCCAGAGATATACAAAGTCTCCGGGTCCATTACATTACACAAACTTCTAAGATGGAGATGTAAAGAGTCTCCCCGGTTCTCTAATCATGCCAATCTTCTACCACCTTGGAGTTTATTATCTAATCAAAATTACAAAAGCCCTGTCTAATTAAGTCGATCTCGTTACCCATTTACTTGTCCCGAAAGCAATCTAAAGCAGTTCAAACCTACAACACCCACGACACCTCCGTGGCCATGTTTACAAAGGCCGATACTATCCACGAAACCGACTCCCTAGCCTAATAAATATTCCAATGATTTGCCATCCAATTCGGCCAACGCCAAATCTTTCCGATGGGAGTTGTGCATTAGCATACAGCTCCACAAGTTTACTTTGTAGCTCCTTTTCTTGATACAATTGATTTGAAACCTTGAGTCGTTGCGTTAAGGAAGAGTAGGTTGGAAGACGATGGTAAGGGTAAGTTTGTTGAGGTTATTTCTAACGCTCAGTGAGAACAATCCTTCAAAAGAGCGCACCTCTTTGAATGGAGCTTGCGACCCGAAGTTTGTCGATGCCTTAATTTATGCGTCTCCTCTTTAATTTTGTTCAGAGATTTGAATGCGATGGATTTGATTTAAAAGAGACAATGCAACCTTGAAGAGACCTGATGAGCTAAAACAAATGAATGAATAATTCAAAGCAGTTCTGCGAGCGTGGAAGTAATTGGAACATTTTAAACGATGTTTATTTTGTTTCGTTCGCGTAATTAAACGCTGGTAGTTAGCTACTAGGTAGTTTTAACGGGCTCGGGAAGTTTTCCAGTTAGGTATTTCATTTTTAACACTGGAATTTATCCTGTTTGAATTAATAACGAATGTTCCTTTAACATTTAATTTTATCTTTGTTTGGGTTAAAACTTTGCAATTATACCGTTAAATCTCTATAGCTAACTTACAATAAGCCAGACGTAAGTTAAGCATCCCAGTTCACGACATTGGTGCAATACTTTACAGCAGGCAGGCCGTAAGCTTGTTTGCCACCGTCGTTGTATAAAAAAAAACTTGACCCTTTCAATGTTTATTCAGAATATCATAACAATAAAGATGGACAAAATGAACGTGTCAAACATTCTGACCTTTCCCTGGTATGGATTTAGAGAACCAACAACAGTAATGTTAATGATCAATGAACTTGTTATAAGAAGAGGTCGATATATAGCAATCACATAATTACTTACTTTCGAGAGATATCTGATCATCAAACTATGAAATGTTTCCTCTCAATGAGCATTAATAGACAACTGTCCCGAGAAAGCTGCCAAAAAATAAAGTCAAGTTTCTTCCTTTACGCAATAGGGAACATGCATTTTTTTTTATTTTATTACGAAAATCAAAAGTATAATCCAGAGGAATGTCAACTGTAGCATTAAAACTTACTTATAATTTCTTTTTCTGATGTTATTATGCATTTGAAATCTGCACGGGCTTATACTATGACGTCACAACTCATATTCTCGGCGCGTTGACTATGGAGTAAGTCATTAATTTACAATTATTGCGTTTAAGTCTATACTTGTCATACAACATATCATTTCTAATTAAATATTCTGTCTAACTATTGTGTAATTTTATCGAAAAATTAACATATTTGTTTCGTCATTTTTTATTTATTTTTTTCTTTTGTATGATATTTCTATGTAGGTATATCCGCATTGATTAAGTGCAATTTATTCAAAATGTAAGTCCCATGCATGTTCCCTATTGTTCACAAACGCAATTCACACCATTCGTGATCTTCACAGAGTCCTCAGGTTTTATATTCCTAGCGGTAAGCGACCGTCGTAGACTATGGACGCTTACAACTCTAGAGGGCAAGTCTGTTTGGTTATTGATTTGAGGATGTATTTATTTATTTATTTATTAGGTACGCTTTACAGACATCATACTTTATGAGATACAAGGGTTTTTAATGAATAACTATTGACTAGCAAGACATTCAAAGCAAGTGCACACAGCATGATGAGATGAGCATGGATAGGTATTTGTTTCCAAGACTTACACAAATATTTGCACTTACCGGTCGAACCCAGAACTTTCCGCTTCGTAGGCAGCGTCACTACCCACTAGGCTAACCTGTCGTCAAACCATGTATAAAAAAAAACTATGTTTCTATCTTACTATTGACTACGTTGCGTAACTTATTTAGTGCCGAAAACACTCCCAAAACTGATTAAGCAGGTCGGTTAGTCGACGAATCTGCAATTCAATTGGATCCAAGTTAAATTGCTTCTAGGTCGCGCCAGAATATTTGCCAGCTGCTATAAACTGCCCATAAACTAACTAAAGGCAGATTTATTTATGCATAAATTTCTGTTTGTCCGCGTATTGATTTAGTTTGCGGTGTGCTGTCATTTGCAGTTGATATTGTCTTTGAATGCAATACTAACTGTTTAGTAGTTGGCTCTTGGAGCGAGCGGTTCCCTACACATACGTATATCTTATAGGACATTGCACGTTCAGAGTCAAAGTTAATAGAATGCTGAATTATACGTTATTGCTGAGAAGTTGCATCGTGACTTTACTAGTTTTATGAAGAGGCTACAGAGGTAAATTGTTTAAAGCTAAATAACAAGACCAAAAGCTACTTTCCTAAAAAATATTTAATCTATTCAAAAATAAGTTAGATTATTAAAAAATATTGGACACGTATTTTTAGGGTTACGTAGCCAAATGGGAAAAGACGGAACCCTTATCGATTCGTCATGTCTGTCTGTCTGTCCGTCCGTATGTCACAGCCACTTTTTTCCGAAACTATAACAACTATCCTGTTGAAACTTGGTAAGTAGATGTATTCTGTGAACCGCATAAAGATTTTCACACAAAAATAGAAAAAAAAATTTTTTTGGGGGTTCCCCATACTAAAAACGGAAATATAAAAAAAAAATCATCAATTTTATACGAGTGGTATCTACGGATAGGTCTTCAAAAATGATATTGAGGTATTTTATATATTTTTTTTCTAAACTGAATAGTTTGCGCGAGAGACTTCCAAAGTGGTAAAATGTGTGCCCCCCCCCCCCCCCCCTCCTGTAACTTCTTAAATAAGAGAATGATAAAATTAAAAAAAATATAGGTACGATTATCTTCCACCGAAAATTGATTTGAACGAGATCTAGTAAGTAGTTTTTTTTTAATACGCCATAAATCGTTAACTGCAATTTATTTTACGGAACCGTTCATGGGCGAGTCCGACTCACACTTGGCCGCTTTTTTTATTTTGTCGATCAGACAAAAAATTATGAAGATTTAACCCGTTAAAGTTCCGTGTGACGTCACATTGTGGTACTCTTTTTACTGTAATGTGACGTCACACGGAACTTTAACGGGCTATTATCATCATCATTTTTGTTTGATTGACAAAAAAAATACGTGTCCAATATTTTTCGATACCCAACAACGCCGGCGCAACGCGCGCGTTTTTTCTGCCGGTCACAACTCTTTTAAAATATCCCTTAGGACCATGCCGCATCTCCTTATTTAATTAGATCATCAAAGACAATAAGGAATATGATTAACTAGCTTCTGTCCGCGATTCCGTCCGCGTGAAACTCGTTTATATCCTAAGTCCATACATATATTATTTTTTTATTCTGATAAGGAATCTTTTCATAAAGTTTTAATTTTATAGCTCAAAAAAAGAGTATCCCCTATTTAACCCGCTTAGGAGTGGGATTTCCCAAAACTTAGGGTTTAGTAGGTAAATTACTTTTCTTGTATTGTAATAAGGAGTCATTACACAAAGTCTCGAGTCCTTCACTTAAAATTTTACTCCATCCCCATACAAACTTTCAATCCCCTTTTTACCCCCTTAGAGGGTGGAATTTTCAAAAATCCCTTCTTAGTGGGTACTTACGTTATATAAACTATACCTTTTGTCAACATTTAATTATTTCGAAAACCATTATGTTATGTTACCAATTAAATTACGAACGTAATAAAGTAGTTTTCAGATTTCATTTCTCACTCGTCTTTAAGAAAATCGCGAAATTGTATAAATGTGGTTTGAGCCGTGTGTGGCGTCAATACTACGACTGTCATATGAAAGGTGTGCAAGCTGCCATACAAAGCCGTAACTTTGACGTCATAAGTAATTTAGTTTCGACCTTCTGGAGTTCGCTACTTTTCAATTTGATATCTGCCGGCGCCATATTTAACGTTGATCGGTCTGTAATCGTGAATTGGTGCACTCGCCCACCCTAAGAGTCACTTTGGAACATCGTTGTGCCAATTTAGTTAATTAGTTATTTTTTGCAGCTCTAATTGTTTTCCCAACATTGTAGCATAATTCAGTTGCAGGTGCGAACAGAATTAGCAAATTATTCCGTCAGAGCCAACTTGCTAAAGCTAACTCGCCAATAGTCGAAGTACAACTCCCTAACTCACTTACCTCCCTCCCTACTACGTTGTTCATGGAGGTTGCAAGTTCTCATTTTAAGTTTCTTATTTTCCTACATAAACACGCAATTTTGTACACGTTTAATAATGTTTAACGCCATTCAGCTAACTACATGGTATAATTACTTTATCATGTCTGGCAGCGTGGGTGGTGCTCGCAAGAATTCTCGCGCGATTTCGCGACGTAGTTACCTACCGGAATGCCATCATCAAAGACATCTTTGAGGCTTGATCTAATAGAATAGGTTCGAATAGTTGTATTTTAACAAATAAATTTGGAACGTTGGTGTCTGGAGAAGTAGTCTGGGCTTCGGAAAGTTATATGGTATAATTCTGCAAATGATTGTACTTGACGAGAAACGTAAGTAAACGACGAGTAACTATGAGAGTGTTTTTTAATTGATGATTGAAATGACATAAAGTGTAACTAATTGTCTGAAAGGTTAAATGAGACATGCTTTGATGCTTGCTCGTAATAATTGCTTAATTTAATAAAGAGCGGCAATGATGCTAGTGACCTGTTACATTTTATACACAGAATAATGAATGGACAGGACAAGCTATGGATAGATTTCAGTACGAGTATGTCATAAAAAATCCACGTCCCGAGAATGTGTATAAATATTCCCGTGGAGGTTGTTGTTGTTCTACGTCCGTAGGAATAACCCTAGAATCCCTACACGTGACCTCCGGGTGGTGCTAAAAGAACAACAAACTCGGCAGCTGCACTGTTCCTTCTGAACCTCGCAGCGCACACTGGAACTCTATCAGCAACATCGATACGAATACATATATGTACCAGTGTGTAACCGCCATACGATAAATAAATAAATAAATATTCCCGTATATCGTCCCACTAAAACGACAACAGACGACGAACGATCACAATTTCACAAAGGTCAGAATTAAATCTCGAAATATATTTCACTCCTAACTAGAACACGAAAAATAAGCAGGGCTCGTAAACATTTTGGTTATTCAAAGTAACAACACAATGCATAAACAAGCCGCCATCAATCGCAGGCGCCATTGAAAAATCACGGGCCGTCAAAAACAAATGTCCCGGCCGATCCCCCAAATGACCGGGATAACCGCTTGTTTGCCCGCAAATATGATCGGGGCAAAATAACGCCCCTAAACACAGTTTACTGTGCCTCTACGCTACTTGCATCCCAAATTAGGAGGACAACCACTAAAGGGCTTTCCATTAGATTTGGATAACAGCCTATTCCCTCAAGTCTTTCGACAGTGCGAAAAATACGTGATTACGCAACTTGGAGATAGGTTTCTGATGACAGGGTAGCAAAACTTTTACGACACTGTGCTGAGTTTAATCGCTTTTTTTTCTCAAAGCCGCTTATTATTTACCTCTACTGTAGAGTGTTACATTCAGTGTAGCGGTATAATGGAAATGAAAATGTGTAGTGTAATAATGCATGATGATCAATATATGAGAAGTTAGGGTAAAGCTTAAGGTTATTACCTGTATTGAATTTTATTTCATGTTTTTACTTGGTTTTATGATAAGAGTTCATTACAATCACATAATTATATAGGTAAATAAATATCAGGAGGCAATCTTACACAAATCAAACAAGCCCCATCCCCATCATTGTGAGTAGGTAATCTCAATAACGCGTGTGTTATGGGTACTAGACGACTTGGAGAAATACAAACACCTACTTGAATACGTAGTTTCTTACAAGTTAGAAACAAATATTCATACTCATCACACAAATATTTACCCCTACCAGGCTGCGATCCCAGAACCGTCAACTTAACTGCTCTTCAACAAAAAAGTGAAGAATATCTTTTATCATTTTCCTAGAAAAGACAAAGCAGTTGCGGTATAAATTCGCAATTCACGCTGACAGCACAAACATCCACATCTCATCTTTGTAGATTGATTGACACCCAAGACCCAATTTCGAAACACGTTTCCGACATATCGGAATCATATCTGAACCAACTTGATTCTCGCGCTCCCTTTCAGGTAAACATAAAACTGCGTGTGTGCGAACGGAATGGACTGACAATGGGGAGTGTATAGAAAAGGGGGTTTTTACGTGGTAGCAAAATGAGGGCTCGGGTCTATAGGTAATCAAGTACCGCCCGAGGCACCTGACGATCAATGAGAATAGTTCCACCCCAGGAACTACTGACGCGTGTTTTCCTCTAATGCTTACTTCATTAGGCTCTTGATAAAGTATTGCGACGTAGGTAACTAAAAATAAGACGACCCGGGGGTTGATTGTTAGGTATCTATACCAATGTTATAAACAAGAAAAGTATGTACGGTTGTTTGCTGGTTTTGTACGTTTGTTACTTCGTATGTAGGAGGTAATCAACAGAAAAACTTACCCGAATTCTCTTTTTCCTTAGCTCAAGAGTAGCACTCATGTCGGTGAAGCAATCGCCAGCCGTTTCTGTCCTCTGCCATTTCCTTTACTTTATGGTAAGACCCGACCTTAACTTTCTTCTTTATTTGTTCGAAATAGTTTCTTCTTGGCCTTCCTCTGCCTCTTATTCCTTCAATCTTCACTTCAAATCAATCAAATATATAAATTTGCAAAAAACACAGTAGGTACAATAGAATGTCACAATATTATATATTATATGGTTTCATGTATTCAGTTGGTGTAGGAGTGCAAATATTCATTAAAATCTAATATTCCATTCACATAATTATTTACATTACACTTATTTAGGTTAAAATTACATGTCGATTGGAAAATAATAATAATATAATCTCAATTAATTTGGTATCTAGGTTCTAGGTCTATAATTAAACAATCTGATATTGCTCCAGAAAACATCTAACACTATAAAAACATTTTCTCCTCACTGCTTCGGAAAGCCGTATTTTAACCTTTAAAATCAGTGAGCAAAATCGCATTTTATCAACTAGTTGGGAAATTAATTTGACCTTGAAGAAACATTCGTTTGATGATGATTTGGTGGATGATCAGTCATCCGTCACCCGTCATCCGTCATCCATCATCCATCATCCATCATCAGTCATCCGTTATCCGTCCATCCGTCATCCGTCATCCTACATCCGTCACCCATCAATTCAGTGATCGGCACCACCCGTGCAACACCGCGGGATTCCGAGAAGAAATATTAATATGGACATGACATGCTTGATTATAATCCCGTGATCTACCTTGTTCGCAAAAATAACTCTATAGAGGGTTAATTAATGTACTTATGTATTTGTAAATAGAAGTCAGAATATTTAATAAAATCATAAATTGTATCATTTTTCATTTAAGAAAATATTGATATAGGTACATTGATTTTATTTTATATTGTGTAAAATATTAAGTGCACTCATATAAAAAGTGTTAAAATGTAGACATTTGAAGTGCAATAAAACCGTTTTCCCGACTATCTGGCATGTCGAAGGTCACTTTCGGATTTTACTACTAAACTGGTGCAAAAAAGACAGCTTATGTATATTACTTAGTAATATTAACAGAGTTAAGGTCATCCTTCTCTAATTTACTGATAAGAATAAGAATAAGTTTATTTTGGAACAATAACAGGCATATACATCATATAAGGCTTAGATCTAAAGAAGGAATCTAGTGTTGCTTCAAAAAAGGAGTCCACTTCAGCATGAGTCTAGACATACAGTACAACGACGCTTATTTTCAGTGGATCCGTTAAACTAAAACTAACTTATTAACCTATATAGGAGATATTATTAACCTAAGAGTGTCCATACTGTACGGTATACAGAGATAGTCCACGCTATGTCAAGCGAAATATAAGGTCAGCCATATAAGGAATGCAACCAATTTCTAACAACAAATATATATTCATATTCATACCTATTCATATATGTTAACTTTTACTTATGTTCTTCGGGTCATTAAATTCATGATGTTTTATTATACGGTAAAAATCTTTAATCTTGTCCCCGTTATAATAATTAACTAAAATGAGAAAACATTGTCTTCCTTTACCGACTCGAATTCCGGAATCCCGGGGAATATCCATATTAACATAATGATTGAGGTCATTGACACCGTGTTGTACGGGTTGTACCAATCACTGCCCATCATCCATCATCCGTTATCCATCATCCATCAAATCATCATCCTCAATGCTCATTATAAAAAAAAAACAAATGTTGCTTATGGAATTTTAAGCTTAAAAACACAGTTACTTAAACACGCTCCAAGGTCAAATTACTTTCCCCACTAGTGAATAAAACGCGATTTTGCTCACTGGTTTTAAAGGATAAAAGACGAGTTTCCGAGGCAGTGAGGAGAAAAGAGTTTTACTACTACTACTACAAATACCATAAGTACTACACTCGTATACTCATGTGTAAAATTGAATAAATGTTTCGTTACCCTGAAATAAAACCTGGTGAAACCTGATGGGTTCTTGCCAAAACATTCAATTTAACACAGAAACAAACGCTTATACGACACACAGCCATAATAATTACTTTAATATGCGCCACAAAAGTACGAAAATATCCGAAGATATGGCCGAACACTTTAATACGGAGTCTTGAAGCTCGCTGACTCTGCGACCTGTGATCACATTCACAACACACCTCAGAGAAACCAGTATTAGTTAGACCTCCGATTGTCCTTTGTTATTAAGAATCTCAATGCCAAGATATACTAGGGATGATCGGTAAGGTGTAACAAGTGAATAGTGCTGGGACAGTAAAACGTGTCGCTCGCTTTTTTACGGTTACTCCTTACAGTTATTGATATCGGTCTCAGTTAAGAATGCGTTAGTGCTTTTTGCTGACTGTATAATTTTATGCACCATTATTTTGTTTGAGTACTTATTTCGTCCGCATCGGGACCTTTTATAGCTGCGACTGCTCTGTAAGCAACGCCTGTAGCATTATGATTGTTGATTTTGTCACGTATAGGATGGAGGCAATCGAAGACATTTGGGAAAATCGGTTTTCCACGTGCTTATGCTATCTTTACTGTAACTTTAATAATAAATACATGTTAGAGAACAGCAGGTCGATCACGTAACGCATTGTACGAACGTCGGGTAGGTCTAAATGTCACTTTTTATATGGAAAAATTGACAGTTAAATTGTACCGACGCGCGTTCGGAACGTTAAGTGATTAGTTGATTACTGTCTAAACCTAAATCTAACTAATCTCAAAGCGAGCTCAGTAATGGGGTTTAGACGACGGCATATTTAGTAGATATAAATACTTAAATACATAGAAAACATCCACGACGAAGAAACAAATATTCATGCTTACCAAACAAATATTTGAGCACACCGAGATTTGAACTCCGGACTGGCAGCTTAGCAGTCTAGGTAATTAGACACTAGGCTTTAGGATACAATACACACATACGTTTCAATATGTATATCCTAAAGCTCTAGTAAGTACCTAGCCAGCTTGACGATGAAGCGTACTAATTACTTTCACACAGGAGCTTGTACTTATGTATCGTTCTATTTAGGTACGGGCTTAATGTTCTCGAAGTACCTAATTAACGAAAAGTCTGGACGAATCTAGAGTCATACAGATCAGTTTTTCTAGAAAAACTTTCTTTCTTCTTCAATGGGATCGTTGTTCTTTTGCCGTTTTTGAGGCCTTAAAATGTATACTACTTAATAGTTGATGTTGTGAGCAAATAATGTTAAGATTTAAGAAGATTTGGGGCTCAGCAGAATGTTGTATCACTACCTAATATTCATTTGGAGCAGCCCTTGCGAAGTAATTCGCCTTAGATAAGATCGCAACTGTAATAATACCACTTCTTGCTTGTTGTGTTCCTGCCGGCGTGTACACTTTGATTTATTTAAAAAGATGTAAGGACACAATATTTACTCAAAGGAGAGCAATTTGCGAATACACTCACTATCGTTAACACCAGAAAATTCTTCAACTAACAGTTTTAAAATAATATAATTCTTAAACAAAGAAAGGCGTGAAAGTTAAAAAGCAGTTTTTTATGCTTCGGGCTGCGATTTTTATCAACTGATTGGTTTTCTTTGGTTTGAAAGATACTCAACTGAATTTCATAATTTGGATCATTCGGTGTTTGCTCGCCCGCGGAGCGATGGACGAGTCGCGTTGTCCAACTCGAATCACATCTGTAACAAGTCAACTCGAATCGAGTGTTTTATGAGTAAGTATTCATCATCATCAATGGCCTGTAGCATATATAAAAGATGATTTAAGCAGCGTCCATTAAAGTGCGGCACTTGCGTACGTGGCTTGTCAGGCCAATACGAGAGCGACAGTGACGCCCGCATATATGACATGTAAATGTCATACACATCGCTGTTGGAGGAGTATTACAACATTTGATATAACGTATTTATTTATTTGGAAAGTGAACAGAGGGGTAATCACGTAACGTTCCGAACGCACGTCGGTACGATTTAACTGTCAATTTTCCATATAAAAAGTGACATTTAGACCTACCCGACGTTCGTACAATGCGTTACGTGATCGACCTACAGAAATAAGTGGGAAGGAGGTAAGGTTTGTGAACATGCGATAAAAACATTCACTTATTCCCTTAACAGCTCTCACTAAGACAAATATATTACTACACAGTACCGATTTAAATAGTATACGTCTTAAGATAATAGATATCCCACCCAAAACATAAATGTGAAAATGGGAGCCAAGTTCAATATTAAGAATATGCAACTTCGCTGACAAAATAATTGAGATCTACATATAGATGGGTGCCAAGTTCAGTAGATAATCCTAAAATAAAATGTAGGTATTCTTAAGAACATGCAATTTATTATTTTTTCTACTACAACAATGTTTGCTATATAAAAGTAACTATCAATTCTCAAATTGGAACACTTTAATTATTTACACAAAAGCTTTGTGAAAATAATGCTTTAAGCATAACTTAGGATAAATTGATGTTCAAGATTCGACTTGGCTAGTTTTAATAGCAAGCCATTTTTTTCGCAGAAAAATATATCACCTTACAATATATAAACAGTTACTTACTATTATGTCCAGTAAAACACTCTGTCCATTATAAATACATTTAATATGCTAGGGAGCACATGTCAACACATCTTACGTACGAATCTGAGTGGTACCTACATAAATCACTTTTTATGATAAAAAGTAAACGAGTCTACCCACATTACTCTGTATACATGACATATCTCCCCCCTAAGTAACTGGCTACTAAATTCACAAATCAACATAAATGTAACTGACTAAAACTAATAAATAATCAACTCTCGACCGGAATAACTATACCTTGGTCATTTTACTTAGTTACTCATTGTTCTTCCTTGGTCTATCGTAAGGGACCCTAGAATGCTCTCTAGTTTTCTTAGTAACTTTCCCTACAGACTGAGTTGGGTCAGGTGGAGGTATGCCCAGCATCGAAGCCCACTGATCTGAGCTCGGTATTTCTATAATTCTGTCATCCTGGTAATCATCATCACAGGCTCTCTCCATTTCTGTGCATTCTTCATTACTAACTTCTTGCCTTATACCTTCTTCTTCCCTATTTTCTTCGATTTTGGGCTGATCATGTACAGTTCGGCCTTCTGCTGTGGTTTTAATCAATTGATCAATGTGTCTATTCACCACTAATCCGTCTGTAGCCTGTACTTGGTAACTAGATGGGCCACCTTTGCTAACAACTGTTCCACGTAACCATTTGGCACCTTTTCCATAATTTCTGTACATAACTTTCTGGCCGATGTTACTTTCTCTTCGTTTTATTTGTGCATTTCGATCTATTTGCTGCTCTACTCTTTTGTGACCTATATTATCCGGGTGAATCGTATCTAGCAAAGTGCGCAGCTTCCTATTCATCAGCAGTTCTGATGGGCTTTTGTTCGTTGCCGAGCAAGGCGTGGCTCGCAGCCCTAGGAGCATATTAGGAATTAAGACATCCCACGGTAGATTATTCATTTTTCGTAATTTGTTCTTAACCGTTTGAACCATCCTCTCTGCTAGACCATTTGTAGCCGGATGGTAAGGTGCAGTTCTAGCATGTTTTATTTTGTTAGCCTCCATAAATCGCTCCATTTCTTGTGATGTGAATGATGTGCCATTATCAGAAACAATAGTTTCACATAAACCATGGGTGGCAAATAACGATCGTAAGTGCTTTATGACAGTAGCTGAGTTTGTATTAGGGACCATGAACACTTCGGGCCATCTGGAATAAGAGTCAACCACGATAAGAAAACTTTTTCCCTGGAAGGGGCCCGCAAAATCCATGTGTATCCTTGACCATGGTCTTGTCGGTGTAATCCACTCATGACTGGTCTTCGGGGGCATGTGTCGATGTTCCAGGCAAATGGAACAGTTCCCAACCAGGCTCTCAATCTCTTCGTTGAGTTGTGGCCACCACACGTAACTCCTTGCCAGAGCCTTTGTTTGGACGATACCATTGTGAGTACTATGAAGTACTTGTAAAGTTGCTTTACGCAATGCAGGAGGAATTACCACTCGACAACCTAGGAGTATGCAGTCTTCCTGAACAGACAGTTCAGTGCGATGAAGCCAGTATGGTCGTAACTCACTGTCGGTCACCTTTGCAGGCCAGCCCCGGTACAAGTGATTCATGACTGCCGCCAAAGTGTTGTCCTTTCTAGTCTCTTTTGCGATCTGGTCCGCATCAAAAGGGAAGGCTTGTGGTGTTTCCGCCATCAGTAAAATTTCTCCAAGTTCTTGTTCTGGTTGATCCGGTACTGGCTGTGGCCATCGACTTAATCCATCAGCGTTTCCAATCTGAGATCCTGGCTTGTAAATTATTTCATAAGTATGTGCAGTCAATGCTAGAGCTATTCTCGTTAGCCGGGGTGATATCATGCTAGGCAATGGCTTCTTGGGATCAAAAATGCCGAGAAGCGGCTTATGATCTGTCACTATTGTGAAAGAGCGTCCAATTAAATAATTGTGAAACTTTTGAATGCCAAACATGATCGATGCTGCTTCTTTGTCGAGTTGTGAGTAACGTCGTTCGTGAATGTGCAGCGTCCGTGAACTCATTGCTATGGGACGCTCCTGACCGTCCTCCATCACGTGCGCGAGGACCGCTCCCACACCATACTCCGAACTGTCGCAAGTCAGTGTCAACGGTTTGATCAAATCGTAATGAACCAACGTCATATCAAATGACAACAGATGTTTCGCCTTATCAAAAGCGTTTTGTTCGTTTTGTGTCCATTTCCACATCTGTGTTTTATCGAGCAGCCGGTGAAGAGGTTCCAACATAGTAGCTTTACGTGGTATAAACCTCTCGTAGAAATTGTATAGACCGAGAAATGCTTGCAACTCGTGCACGTTTTGTGGTTCCGGTGTGTTTATTATAGCCTCCACTTTACTAGGGGCCGGGTGAATACCAACAGCATCAATAACATACCCAAGGAATTCGACTCGTTGTCTGGCCAACTTACACTTCTTGCTATTGAGCCGGAGGCCTGCTTTACCAATACGAGTTAGTACCTCGTCTAGTCGTTGCCACATTTCAGGCAGGGTGCGACCAGCTATGATGATGTCATCGATTAGGACCGCCACCCCTTGGATTCCTGCTAACAATGCAGTCACCAGCCGCTGAAAGATACCTGGACTCGCCTTCACTCCGAATGCTAAGCGATGAACTGAGTATAGACCTTTGCAGGTATTCAGTGTGAGCAATTTAGCCGTTGCTTCGTCCACGGTGACCTGTGTGTAGGTTCGGTCCAGGTCTAGGGTTGAAAAGTACTTACCTCCCGCGATGGTCGCGAATACTTCATTAGCAGTCGGCATCGGATAGGTATCCGATTCTGTAGCTTGATTTACCGTGCTGCGATAGTCGCCGCACAGTCGTATGTCCCCTGACTTTTTAACTATGGGAACGACCGGTGTCGCCCACTCAGAAAAAGACACAGGGCGCAGTACCTCCTCCTGAACCAGTCTGTCTATCTCCTTCTCAACTCGATCTTTAATAGCAAACGGTACCGGTCGCGCTTTTATGTATTTTGGTGTAGCGCCGGGTTTCACGTTTATAGTAACAGGCTGCCCTCGGTAAGTACCTAGTCCCTCTTTGAAAACCTCATTATGCCTCTTAATCGTCGTATGCGTATTGTGATCGACGTCTAAATTCGACACATAATTAATGTCCAGAGTAAAATTCAGCGGAGCAAACCAATCACGGCCTAAAAGGTTAGGTCCTTTACCATTCGCGACAAAAACATTTAAATCACAAGCAATGTCCTTATACTACACATGTAGGGTTGTCCGGCCGAGCAGCTCCACGGGCGCGTTGGTCCAGGTGCGCAGCGTGAGCGGCGGCGGCTGCAGCGGCGGCCGCGCCAGTGCGCGCCACGTGCGCTCGTTCACCAGCGAGAAGCTGGCGCCCGTGTCCACCTGCATGCGAAACGGCGCGCCATTCAGCGCCACCTGCACCTCGTACGGCGGCACGCGGCTGTCCGCGTCCACGTTGTAGATGCCGCCTATATACTCGTCCTGCTCCTTCTCTGCGTCTGTGTAGTTCACGGTCCTGTTCCCGCCTTTTTTCTTGGCTATACATATCTTTTCCAGATGTCCTCTCTTCTTACAGAATCGGCATATTGCGTTAACGAAACGACACTCTCCTCCGTGGTGGTCTCCACATCTGTAACACAACCGTGTGGTGGTGCTGCCAGGACCGCGTTTGAAGTGCACGGCGTTGACGTCCATAGGCTCCGTCGCGGAGGTCGCCGGCGCCGGGTCAAGCGCTTCGGGCGTGACGCCCGCACAAGCCCCGCTGGGACTCCCTGTTACTATCATACGAACGTCTTTGTCTGCACTCTCCGATGAAAGCATCGCATCAATAACTTCTTTGTAACCGAGTCTATTTCTTTTCAACAGTTCATATTGCAATTTATGATCGTTCATACCGCACACGAGACGGTCGCGTAGCATTCGTTCCAAGTCAGTGAAATTACAACAAGAACTAATCTTCCGCAATTCGGTGATATAATCCGACGCTTTTTCACCTTGTCGTTGATCGCGCTTGTAAAATTTATACGACATTGATATTTCATTAGGCTTGGGGCTGTAATGTTCGGTTAGAATAGTTTCTATGCCACTAAACGTCACATCACTTGATTTTTTGGGTGTAATCAAAGCTAAACATGTCTCAAACACTTGTGCACCACACACTGTAAAGAAATTTGCCTTTTTTGCCTGGTCAGATTCAATGCCATTAGCCTCAAAACAATACTTTAACCTGTCCAAGTAATTGTCCCAACTGTCCGTCTGAGGGTTAAACTCGTGAAATTTCACCGATTGTTTTGACATTTTGATAACACTGTATCTACTTTACGTACGTCGCCACTATTATGTCCAGTAAAACACTCTGTCCATTATAAATACATTTAATATGCTAGGGAGCACATGTCAACACATCTTACGTACGAATCTGAGTGGTACCTACATAAATCACTTTTTATGATAAAAAGTAAACGAGTCTACCCACATTACTCTGTATACATGACACTTACGTATGACATAAAGATGATAAGTTGATAAGCCAAATATCAGATATCTTGTATGTATTAGACGAGAGACCAAAGTATACTCCAGGGGTTTTCATCATGCTCTAACGTACCAACCTACCAATAGTTTCTATTACATTACAAAACAACAAGAAATGCTACTGTAAAGTATGAAATAGTTAAAACAATTTGTTTTGATCGGAAGTAATAACTTGCTGTTATCTAAGTAACAGCAAATTGCATGTATCGCACTTTGTACCCCAAATCGAAACCCATTTCCTATACCAACAATGTTAATTACTTCTAGAACTTCGAGAACATTACAAAAGCCTATTTGCGGCCGTAGATTAATCTAGAAACTTCATATTGAACGGTGACAAGTCATCGTGGTTAGGACTGAGTCAATTACAGGCGTACTCTAACAGATTTCACTTGCCAACTGGCCTAATGACTTGGGTTGTTTTGGTTATAAATCAATGTTTTATGAAGTAGGAACTTACTGGTATTGTCTTTTACTTGGCAAGGGTAAGTTTGGAGTGCCTTGAAACTCTTTGGGCGTGGAATAGGTTTATTGATGCGGAAATTTCGAATTGAGTTGACCACGAAGTTTAGGATTGTATTTTTGTTTATCGAAGGTTTAGAAGGGGTACAATAAGAAACTTGGTTTAATAGTACATTGTTGTAGAGGCTAGAAAGTAAGCAATAGATGGACGAGTTAGTGTCGCTACGCGTCGGCCCTCGAAAGTACGAGTCCAGCTATTGCACTTTCGGCGGAGGCTTAACACAGTGCTTTTCACGTCTACACTGCGAGGAAATTGCAAATAATTATAATTTTTAATCAAAATGCAGTGGGTACCTAATTCAAGATCATAACGTTAAACAAAAAACAAAAGAGCGAGGCCCCGCTCGCCGGTGCGGCGATGAGGAGCGGAGCCCGCTGGCGCCGCTTCTCCCGCTCGACGCCCTGTGATTGGACGAAGCGCTGTTCAAACTGAACAACCACTACTACAATGAAACATTGTAGTAGTGGTGGTTCAGGTGCTACAGCTATTGCCTACTTTCCAGCTTGGTTTTAGACCATCTATTGCCACATTTCCGAACAGTGGCGTGAGAACAAAATTGTGTACCAACTTACCTGTCTGACATCATTTATTTGTTAATCAGAATCAAATAATTATTCACGACACAATAACAAACAGATTACAAAGAAAAATAAATACTTAGTCAGTCTATGAAGCTTGCGAAATCCTGGGGTCAGCACCGGTTTTTTTCAAAAATCCGCGAAGTAGTGTAACATTTTGAATTATTTTAGGCTCTTAATACATTCACGGCCACGCTAATCTCGTAGCGCTACGCCGTAGTCCGTAGCAGGTTAAACTTCGTATGTAGCGAAAAGCGCTCGTAGCGCTCTGACGCATATGTGTCGTCATGGGCCCTGAATGGGTTAATGTAGGACTTTATCTTGTACTTAGGTAAAATTTTCGTGTTATTAAGACTGCCCGACCAAAAAATATCATAAACCAATGAACTAAATAGAAAGTATTATACCGGTATTTTTGTATAGTGAAAATAGAATATATATAAGAAAATCTAATGTTGTAACAATTTTGTATGCCTTTATTTAGGAAGGAACTGGCTCTCGAGACACAGGGAAACCTAGTTTTAAAGCCAGAGCTTTAACTTATCATGTACATTGTAGTTACAATAAAGAGTTTTTATTATTATTATTATTTTACTCGTATAGACAAAAAACATCGTTGCAATGCCAAACAATAAAAAAATCTATCAAATACTACCCGTTGTCCTTTTGACGATATACAGCAAACTAACACAGTAATTTCTAGACTCACTACAAACATATATGTCACGACTCTATTTCTAAGGCCGTCCCTAACGTATCAAATATGTTATGCTGTATTATGTTATGGAGGATATTTATTTATATGCTTGCTGGTAACTGCACTATCGATGCAGCTTGGTGCATATTATATGTATAACAGCCTGTCGCCTCAATGTAATTCATAAATTTAAAACACAACGCAATAATATATCAGTTTTTTCATGACGTTATGAAAAATATTGTAATAGGTCGCAGTAGAATAAAATAAATAAATAAATATTATGGGACAATCTTACACAAATCAACCTAGGCCCACGGTAAGCTCAGTAAGGCTTGTGTTGTGGGTACTAGGCGATGATATATATAATAGATAAATACATATAGATACTTATATACATATATAACATCCATAACTCAGGAACAAATATTCGTGATAAACACACAAATAAATGCCCTGACCGGGATTCGAACCCGGGACCTCCAGCTTCGTAGGCAGAGTCACTACCCACTGGGCTACGGAGGCCGTTAAATAAGTAGGTTATAATTCAAGCCCCATAATACCTCATCTATTAATCTTAATTTTATTTGTTTATCATCCGTGCCTTGTTGTACCTAATATATTTAATTTGTTTAATAGATTTAATTTGTAGATTATTGACGACCCGAAAGGTTATTTCATTTTTTATAACACATTAATTTGATAATTTGCTAACCCAAGCTTGTATTATTTATAAATTATGATAATTTCAACGTAATATGAGATTGTTTAAAAAAACGGAAAACCGCGATATAGATTCCTGTAATTTAATATGCAGTTATACTTAGGTATGTTGTGAAATAAATAAATCTAAATCTTAGCATAATGTTTTACTGCATAATACATTCCATTTTAATTACACTAAAACAATCACAGTTAAGTTAACGACCTCCTTATCCAACTTTAAAACCTCGAAATCCCGAAAAAACCCTCTTATCCCGTCCGCATCTCGAATTGTCTTCCACAGCTTATCTCCCCTTTGTGCGTCCACAATAGATTCGTTTCGCCTTTTTAATGATATTTCTTACATAACCGTCACGTCAGTAGATAAGTGCTTTGTGGAGTTGAAGGGGCAGTCCTGGTTGTTTTAATCGGAGGTCTGTTTAAGAGGACTATTGTCGAGATTTTGCCTTGCAGCGCCGAGAAACAAGCTGGAAAATTATTAAATAATAATTTGCATAGAGAAAATTATAGGTATAGGGCATTTGCGCAGCCCTTTCATGTAACTCTATACGGTGTAGGGCACCTAGTGATCTAAGTATGGAAGGTACCAATGGCTGCCTTCATGTAAACACGGGATTGTATTGTGCTTTATATATCAGCCGACGGCCAATTTTATAGGTAAGTAGTATCAGTGCCAGATTAGCCCATAAGCAAATTAAACAATTGCTTAGGGCATCTGCACTGTGGATCGAAAATGGCCTCTCCATAAAATTAGGGACTTAATTTTCTAAGAACCTACTTTTTTGAATGAAATCGAGTCTTCTCGTGATATTTAGATAAAAAAATTAATATGGGTAAATTTGGCTAGAAAACCGCCGAGTAATATTTTTTTACGAAAATTTTGTATGGAGCGTATATGAAAAAACGGAATATCTCAGAAAGTGCACAATTTCCCGTAATATCCTTCCGCACAAATTCATGCACTTTTTTTTTTTAAAATCGAAAACGTTTCATATGGGGAAAACTAGGTTTTAGTAGGTATTTTAGTTTGCAAGACCCGTCTAATCATGGAATAAAATTAAATAATGGCTTTAGATGAGATGCATTTACAAAAATGAGTTCACGGGGATAATTACATATCTCACTTTTTGGCCCTTTACCACCCTGTCCCCTAATGAGCACATTTAGTGCTCATGAAGTGATTGATTCAAAGTAAAAATTTACTAAATGACTCTTAATTATTCCTAATGAGTTGACATTAAGTAAAAGTAAAAATGAGATATTGTCTTATTAGGATGATAAGTATCTAGACTTCATTAGTAATGTGCAATAAAAAGGTTGCAGTTTAATTTTATTGTTTATTGTTCTGCGACACTTATTTCGGCATCCAATTCCGAATCATTTTGCGGTTCGGGACTGATTAGAAGGTCCAAGGTCTCAATAAATAAGGTTCGTCTGTTCCTTTTATTTAGTGTTGGCCTCATCGCGGTAAGTTTGGGATCCGATGACAAAAGTAACATATTGAGAATGTCATGATTTTGATTTCGCCAAAGTACGAAGCTTGGCCAATCAACATTTTCCATAAGCCAATGTTCATATGTACTTCTAAACTTTTTCGTATCTCTTCGGCACTTCTGCCATCTTTCCAAAGCAGCTCTTGAAAATCTTCGGCAAAATTCCTTGAGGGTGTCATAGTCTTCTTCAGATAGTTGTCCTTTGAATTTAGTAACCACTTCTTCCAGCAAAGCTTCGTGGTTAAACGAAGGCTCCTGATTTCTCAAAATCACGTACAAATCTAAGTTGGTTGTTAAAGCCTCCATAGCTTGCTTGCTTCTTGCTTAGTGATGTTAGCAGTTGACATGTTCCAGAAGGAATAAACAATAAAATTAAACTACAACCTATTTATACTTTTACTTACTTAATGCAAACTCATTAGAAATAATTAAGAATAATTTAGTAATTTTTACTTTGAATCATACACTTAATGAGCACTAAATGTGATAAAAGGCCAAAAAGTGAGATATGTAATTATTCCCATGAACTCATTTTTGTAAATGCATCGCATCTAAAGCCATTATTTAATTTTATTCCATGATTAGACGGGTCTTGCAAACTAAAATACCTACTAAAAACCTAGTTTTCCCCATATGAAACGTTTTCGTTTTTTTTTTTTAAAAGTGCACCTAGCCGGGAATCTTTGAGTACGCCGAATAATCATAAATAATTGGTATTAAATTTGTGCGAAAGGATATTACGGGAAATTGTGCACTTTCTGAGATATTTCGTTTTTTCATATACGCTCCATACAAAATTTTCGTAAAAAAATATTACTCGGCGGTTTTCTAGCCAAATTTACCCATATTCATTTTTTTATCTAATTATCACGAGAAGACTCGATTTCAATTAAAAAAGTAGGTACTTAGAAAATTAAGTCCCTAATTCTATGGAGAGGCCATTCTCGATCAACAGTGGGGCACCAGAAAAAGCACACAATAAAATTCATGGCTCACAGTCGGGGATTGCTAAGGGCATAAGGCGGCTTCTTAAAAGCGCACTTAGTGCGCTAAGTAACTCATATTGAGTGCGCTCAATGTCGGCCTACGGCGCAGCGGTCTTCACTAATGCGTTACGTGAGACGTGCAACATCCTATAGGCTATATATCTTATAGATAGAGTGTCGGACGCCATAATATTAGTACGCGTTGCGCTTTCCATAATATGGTAATTGGTCTGCCGTATTACCAATGTACCTACAGTACCTACGCGTTCAAACGAGAACGCCTAGCTACCATTTAACTAACATCGTTTGCGATTAGCGATAAATAAAACGGGTAAATGAGGAATAAAACTAAAGTTCCTTGAAGCCCAGTATGCCTCTGAACTGCAAGCTGAAAACAGCGTCATTTATTTCATAACTACGAATAACAACAACCAATTCCAGCTCACTTCGAAATTAAAATCAATAACCAAATTCCAGAATGCGTTCGGAAATGGTCGAATTTACGACACAGTACAATGGTGAAATCAGAGCGTTCCCATTAGCAGCAATAACGGCATACCACATGCATGCCTCATGCTGCATGCTAAATACACGCACGCATGCGATTAACTTAATTACTACCATGATTTTTTCCATGCGGTGCGTACGCGTAGGTAGACGGGCGATCTGAGATTTAAGTTTCGCGTTCTCCTTTGATTTGGGTTGCGCGTGTGCCGCTTCTACGTGTGCCAAGTTAATGTGTTAAATTAACAGCTCGGCCACAATTTCTAGCGGCGGCGGAAGTCATGGCTGAGCCGTAAGCGCACGCATAATATCACAAATGGTCGGCTGAGTGTGTCGTCGATGGTACACTAAGTTTAGTGTTAGTAAATTAAGTAGGTAATTTAGTAAGTAGGTAAACACAACAATGTTTGACATTTGGAAGGGAGCGCACATTCGCCGACAAACTGTCCTCAGTTTGGCGAAGCAGAAAGGAATTTACTTGCCATTGTTGTTTTTTTTGAGAATAAATAAAAAAAAAAAAAAAAAAAAATTAGAAGGCCTGACGACACATCAGATTGACCTCCGGTGTCATATGGCTAAACGTATTTACCTACCTGAAATTGGTTTCTTTATCCTTCACGCGTATAGACATCATGTCCGGCATGGTTGAATTGTGAGAATTTGCTACTTGCTATTTTGCGTTTCCAATCCATGATTAGATTGTTGGTTAGCTATTATCACTTCTTTTAACTCATCATTTCCTTGCCCTTATACCATTTACTTGGGGTCGGCGCAGCATGTCTTTTTCTTCCATACTTCTCTGTCAGTCGTCATCTCATCACTCACTTCTTTTCTCTTTATATCGTCTCTCACTCAGTCCATCCACCTTTTCCTTGGCCTACCTCGTCTCTTACATCCATCCACATTCATAACTAAAACTCTTTTGGTCACATGACTTTCATCCCTCCGCATTAAGTGCCCATACCACGAAAGGCTCTCAATTTATTCGCGACAGGTAATACTTTCAGGTTTCCCCTTATATTATCAATTCTTTTAACTATATACTATTTATATTATAGTCCACTCTGAGGCAATTTTCCCGCTCGATCGAGTGACAGCTCCGCCTTCGACGAGCGGCTAACAGGGTAGTCGACCGCAGATATTATGCACCTGTTGTATTAGGGTATTATTTGTAATTCCCCTAAGCGGCTACTACGGATAGCTTCGTTCATTCGTTCGTCTATCTCTATCTCTGTCGCACTTGCATATTGAAGCGACAGAGAGGGAGACATTGACATTAAACTTAAACTAAACTTAACGTGTAATACTAATATAGTCTTGTAAGTCCCAATTGTTACTATGGTTCTCGATCTGGCCCCTATTACACCAACTTGACAATTGTCACCTGACACCGACAATTCTCCGTACATTGCTGGTTCCACAAGTAACCTAGCGACCACCTTAACTTCTAGAACAAGCAATGTATGGCGAATTGTCAGTGTTAGGTGACAATTGTCAAGTTGGTGAAATAGGGGCATGAATTAAACAATTTTATTTATTTATTTATTGCGAGTTTTGACTTTCGATTCTCGTGGTAGCGCCGCTGACCATGAGCAAAACCACCCATAGTGAGCCTAATTTACTTTAAAAACAAAGTTTTAACCGACGAAAAATCAATCATCCCCTATTTTTCTACCCTTAGGGTTGGTTTTTTTTCCAAATTTATATGGGACCAACTTCGGGGTATACTCTTTTCAACTAAAATAGAATTATCCAAATCGAACTACTCTGTAAAAAGTTATGCGTGGTCATACATAAAAAAAAATATACGCGTCGACTTGAGAACCTCCTCCGTTTTTTTCGTCGGTTGAAAAATGTAATTCACTTTTAGTTCATAATTCGTGTTCGTATGTTATTATTTATCTAAAAGTTCATCTCGCTCTTGTGCACGAATGGAAGTGTGTTATGAATACGATTTCAATAAATTTTATATCGTTTTAGCGTTGTGAAAATTGCTCCTATATTAATTATGTAGACCAGCCAACGCGCGTTTAGCAATAATTATCATTACTTGTCGTTTAATAGGGAAACACAATTGTACAATTAATGCAATTTGAAGCACAAACCTGCAACATCACATTTTGTCGATCTTTTATACCCACATGTATGCTAAAAGTGGCACTGGAACATAAGTTTCATGTGCTCTGCCTACCCCTTTTAGGGATAAAGGCGTGATGGTATGTATGTATGTATGTATGAAGCACAAACCAATTGTGATAGAGGGGTGTTAACTTTTGCAGTAACACAGTTTTCAAAAATCGGCCAAGCACGTGTTTGTTTCTGCGGTGCCTGGCAAAATTATTTCAAGCTTGTATTTTAAATGTTGAACATTTGGCTTGAAAAAAAAACGGTTGAATAAAGAACATTCTACTTTCTTTCGAATTCGGTTGTAAAAAACCAAGCCCATAAATTACAGATGGATGGGCTTGGGCAATGGGGTAGGGCTCCATGCGCTTTTTGACTAGTTTTGATGAGTTTTGAGTTGATATTCCTCCGTCATTACAATAAATATATTTATGCCACAAACATTAATCGGTTTTTCGATACTTTATCTACTTTTGCAAGAGAGTTTTTTGGAAAAAAATGGACATTTATTTTTCTATGATTTATTCAAACATGGTCCAAAAAAGCTCTGTTTTCGATATTAGTATGTTGTTTACGCACTTTTATATATGAAATTTAAATGTAACGGTTCCTTTTTGACGTTTCTAACAACCCAAGAGATTTTTTTTTTAACTCATTTTTACAAAAGTTACGTCCAAAAAACTGGTTTTTTGGCCTAAAACTGCTAAAGTTTAGTGCCATATATCTCACAAACTATGAGTTTTGAAGTAAATATGGGATACTATTTCGGTTAAACTCGTTGTTGTTAATACGGTAAGCCAAAAAAAAACGTACGGTAACAGATCGAAGGTCATTGGGAGCTGTGCTGTGAAAAAGTGCAAGAAACAGATTAAAACTCCTTACAAATAATAGATGAAATATGTGTGTTAAATTTACTCACGACGTCACCTTATTTGAAACAAACTTAATTATCATTATAATTCCGTGATTCCTTCTGAAGTGTGGTGAAGACCAGATCAGTACTTTCTGTAGGTAGGTACTCAGTGGCGGCGAGTTTTCGAAGGGAGCCTTATACAAGCTACGGGAAAACAACGATAGCGTGTTTCACGAATGTAACACCGCCATCTATCATGAGGTTGTATTATAAAATGTGAACTACCAAACATTGTACTTTAAACAATGTGCCAAACACTTCATTAAGTCAGCTGTATGTTCCGGCCCCGGCCCGGGCACAGCACTATGCCGCTGTATTGTAAATCGTCCTTAAGACTGCCCAAACAAAGCACTTCGGAAAGCCAGTAGCATTAACGCGATCCCAACGATCCCACTGCACCGCAGCAACAATTACGCGGCAATCTGTATTGTTCCCTATGACGTCACACGCCCGCCGGCAATTACGCCAGAATATTGTAAACAAGGCAAACTTGTAATCGACGTCAACGAATTTCCTCCTTCAAATATCCGAAACTTAACGTTCGAGTTGGGCTGGGATGTGCGAAGTATGTGGAGTTGGTATACTTGAACTTAATGTACCTACTAATGTTAAGGAACTATAACAGGGTGTACCTTACGTACCGAAGACTGAAACACTGGATTCAGACCATTATTCAGAATTGGAAGAAAGCAGAAATACGCCTAGAAAAATTTTAAATACCATTCAGTATTCGGTATTCATTATACAGGTACAGTATACATTATTGCCTATTCATTGTATTATTCCTTTATTTATTTATACGGCAAATCGAACGCAGAACCGATGGCCGTTGGGGCGGAAAAGTCCTCGAGTGGCGACCACGTACCGGAAGCCCCACAAGGTGGAGTGATGACCTGGTAAAGGTCGCGGGAGACCGCTGGATGCGGATGGCGCAGAACCAGCCATTGTGACACTCTTTGGGGGAGGCATATGTGCAGCAGTGGACGTCTTTCGGCTGATATGATGCACATAATCGCATTTATATGAGTAAACGTGTATTTTGGTGTCGGGTCCCCCGTGTGGTGTAGGGTTAGAATTTCACCATCCCCTTTCTTCCCGTGGGTGTCGTAAAAGTCACCTAAGGGTTTAAGTTTGTTGTGGGCGATGGGCTAGCAACCTGTCACTGCGATGTCACATTTTTTTTTTCGATGATTTATACCCACGTTTATGCTAAAACTGGCACTGGAACATAAGTTTCATGTGCTCTGCCTATCCCTTTTGGGAATAAAGGCGTGAATCTATGAATGTATTTTATTATTACAAGGATCACTTCTCCACATTAAAGCAGGGGTCACAAGTCCGTTAAAAACCCAACCTTTCCGGAATGGGCCAGAAATAATTCAGTACTTCACCGCCATTGCCTCTCAACCCGCTTCGAAATGATCACTAACGACTGAACACTGAAAATATGGCAAAGCTATTTGAATACATTGTACGTAAGCCTGACAAAGGAAGGGTCCCGAATTCGATTTCCGTTTCGGGGAATACTTTTATGTAATAAACAAGTGGGTCATGAGTGGAACTGGCATTTAATAGTTTGTAAGAAAAACTGTTTTGAATCGAAGGTCAAAGGGGTGTCGTTTATAGGGTTTTTGTGCGGTTTTACCCAACTGCCTTAGCAAGAGATTTTTACCCCACTGCAAATGTACGAGCGTATATATGCAAATATATGTGGACAATAACTAGTAATTATATCTAATGGGCTAGAGTCCAAACGGCTTGATGGATTTTGACAAAAATGAGGTGTCGTTTGGATTCCTCTTAATTGTGCGAGTGACATGAACTTTATTTTGTAATAAATTTCTGTCAAAAATTAAATTTTTGCTAGAAGCTTTTATTGCCGACTGTACATTTCTAACGAGCGCAAACTCAAAGGTCAAAACTTGAAGGTCCCATTTTTCGGTTTTACGCTTATATCTCGGAAACCATGCATCCTAGCGATATGACTACTTTTACGATAATTGATAAATTCGCTACAAGTTTTGTTCCATCAAGTTTTTCGATATCTTGTATAGTTTTCGAGATATCTGCTCTTGAAAGTCTGTAATTTTGGAAAACAAAAACTACCTTCTTCGTCTTTGACGGCTATTCCTCATCAATCTCAAGCACGACAGTAGCAGAGCATCAAAGGCGCTATCTATCAGCAAGTTTGTGTTGACCTCTATTTCACCAGAGACACCGAGATAAACGTCAAACAAAACCTCTTCTTGTTTGCTTCTAGTGTGTAGTGGCAATTTAGCCAGGCTGCTTTGCTAGATAAAAGTATAATAAATATATAACTTGATATTATTATTAAACATTCCGAGGTTTATATAGTACAGTTTCCGTTTTCCATAGTAGTTGCGGATTGTGGTCTTAAGGTACTATGAACTAGTTGCTCAACCCCATCGAGTTTGGGCTCGTTATAATCGTCTTAATGAGTAGTTGATGATGGTATGCAGAAAAGTGCAGTCGGCAATTAAAGCTTATGTACGAAAAATGTTGGGCGGTTATTACTCCGAAATACGATGGCCCATCATACAGGACAGGACGCAAGTAGGCGTTAAAGGGAGAAAGACATATGTACTTTCATCTCATTCCACCGCCTATTGTGTAGAGCTAGCTTATATGCACGTCCTGAAAGGCTAGCACAAGACCGCGAGCCGGCTGTTGCGCGCCGAGGCAGTCTATCCGTCTCTTTCTAAGTGTTATATTTAGAAACAGACGGATAGATCTCGATCTTGTGCCAGCTGTGCAGATGTCCGAGCACGGAAGACAGCGTCCAGAGCTATAACCACGAACTTCGAATCTCGAACTTCGTATATCTCCGTCTCTATCGCACTTATGGTTTATGGTACTCGAGCGACAGAGACGAAGATAAACGAAGTTCGAGATTCGAAGTTCGTGGTAGCGCGCGGCGTACTGCATACGGGGCATGGCATACGATATAAGATAGAGCGAGATAGAGAATAAAGTAAAGTAAAGTAAAGAAAAGTATTTATTGATTGTAAACTGTAAAATGCTTATGCTATATAATGTTTCCTGTCTCGCTCTATCTTAATAGCTTTTGCCCCGTATACAGTCAGCCGTGCTCGGACGAATAGACTCGCTTTTTGTTATAATGTACAGTTCAAAATCATAGTTAGCGATAAGTATCCATTATTGGAGAAACGCAACTTTTGCGGATCCAATGATGGACACTATCTATTTCAAATAAATTAACCTAAACTCAAATTGTTCAATTACAACATTATTTGAAAGGTATTTATAGCAATCCATAAAATAAACTGAAATTCAAATAGCTTTCATAGTAATTAAATAATTGGCAAAAACCTACACTCACTTCCTTAAGCATTCAGTTAAGAAATCATGATTTGTTCACAGAAGCACTGACCCCACTTGATTTTTAATTCACCATCTTTAAACAAAACGACCTATCTCAATGATATTGTGCTGGATGAAAGTAGGATAGACACTGTGTATGGTTCAGTGTTGCCCTATTAGAAAAAATAGTTTCTAGTCTTTATTTTCAACGGTTAAAGAAAAAGAGTAACCATTACTGGCTCCATTCCATTACTGCACGTCTATCACAAGACGGCCGCGACATACTCTCGAGCTCTCTCGCACTATCCGTCTCGTTCTAAGTGGTCTAATATAAAAGAGACGCATAGTGCGAGAGAGCTCGAGAGTATGTCGCGGCCGTCTTGTGATAGCTGTGCTGGTGCCACCACGTTAGTTTGTTAGTTGTCAATCCACAGACACATTTTCAGATTTTATAAAACAGTTGCGACGTAGGTGTTTTCTTAACAAGTTCGGAACAACCCCCACGCCAGTTGTCCCAAAAACTGGCTCACTGACAACAGGCTATTGATATTCAAGCTATTTATGACCTAATATTAAAATATCTCAGCCTTTATACAACTGTTGCAGTTTTGGTCCCTCAGCTCTCCGTCTATAAGTAATTGTTTACCTCACATATGACAAATCAAGGAAAACCATACACGACCTCGACCTAGCCGGTGAGCTAACTACCAGGAGTTCATAAACACTAGGCATTCAAACTAAACTGTCGCATCCACGGCGTCGTCCCTCCCCAACTAAAGACGCCATAGCTCCAAGAAGCAATAGTTTACGTGTTATCGCACCGCATTGTGACACTAGTTTCAGTTTAGTTGGCTTTATTAGGCAGGGAACACTCCAGACTTTGTTCTCAGACGAACGAGGAATTCATAGCGAGACTTTGGGAGTATCAATAGAGTTTTCCAAGCGACTAGATGCTGGTTCAAAGTGCGCTTAGGTTGCGGAGTTGAGACACGAAGTTTTTCGTGTGTGGTGGAAAACAATGCTTGACACTTTGGTACAGTCGCCATCCCATTCATTGGTACACTATAAGTGTTCAAAAATATCGGTACATGCACCCTAATACCTTGAAAATAGAGGTGTGTTCCGATGGTTGTGAGCTGCTTGTTTGCTCCGATGTATGTGATGGCGACTGTACGTACGTGTAGGTACAGTAAAAAGAAATTAATTATTGGAGGAACGATATATTACTCGTAAACAGTATCAAAGGCAAGTTTCATTTAAGTAACTATAACATTGTTGTCAAAAGCCAAAGTTTACGTTACCGTTACGAGAACACATTAAAACAATGGCTTCTCTCTCAATATACTTAAATAAGATTTTTGTGGCAATAATACTAGGTCTAAAAAGTATTTGTAGTATTTTGGAGGTCAAATATAAATGCTTAAATACATGTAAAACATCCAAGACTCAGAAACAAATAGCACACAAATAGTTGCCCTTGCCGGGATTTGAAGCTTCGTAGACTGTACTGCCCCCTAGGCTAACCGGTCGACTAAAGATATTTAAAACAAACACAAGGCAACCGTACCGGGAATGCTTTTTACGATTCCATGCGAGATACTTTAATAAAATCCAATCATCACCTACTGTGGCCATAGTGAACGGCCGAACGATGCACGGCGCCGCATCGGCGATCATTGGGATAATCCCAAATGCTGAAAATCTGCCGCTCATAGCAAATGCGGCATTTTATACCCGACCGTTGAATACGGTATTTAATAGTACATTGTACATTACTGCAGAGGCCGGAAAAATAAGGATTGCCGGCCAAGTAGATATAGACGGACGGTCGTAGCGACTCGCTACTAGCGAGGCTGTTAATGGATACGAGGCTGGCAATCCCTTTTCGCTGAGGTATATGCTTTTCTAAACAAAGTTTTACTTAATGGTTGAACGCTACGATGTTTGGTCACGAATTGATACTGAAACAAAAGAAGGTCGCTTTGCAGGCCTGGGTTTCAAATTTAAGAATAAGAATTAGAATAAGAATAACTTTATTACACAAAAAGACACTGTTACATAATAGGAAAGCGATATCTGGTGAATCCCAAACTAGGCTGAGCCTGTATCTTGGAACTCATGGAGTTATCAGTTACATCTGTTATCTATAATTATAATGAGTAATGAGCCTTTTGAGCAGAATTTGGTATAAATAATTTTAAATAAATAATAATAAATGATAAATATTTGCGGACAATATTACACGAATCGACCTACACCCAAACTAAGCGAAGCTTGTACTTTGGGTACTATACGACGATAAACATACTTATATGTATAGATAAATACATACTTATATACTGAGAAAACATGCGTGACTGCTCTAAATATGCGCGAGATAGCACCCTGCCTCTTAAATATGCAAGATATTCATAAACATCATTCAGTATTCAGATATTTTTGAGAACCTTGGGGTTATGCGGTCTCTTTGCGGTCAGAGTACCTACACAGTATCTATAATATGGAAAAAGAAGAATTGTCACGCTTGACTTTTAAGTTTGCGACGATAATACCAAGAAAATACCTATCTACGGCCAAAAAATACGAAGGGGTAAGCCTAGGACTAACGCTTGCTTCCGTCTTGGCTGAAAACGTCACAATGCTTTCACCCGTAACGGATCAGAGGCCGTGAGGTTGAAAACCCAATTCACCAAAAGAAGCAGTGCGATTAATCGAGGAAACATTAACATACAATGTATACAAACAGCATGCAGTGTGACTGTTGGAGTACTTTCAGTATTATCTCTGGTTTTACGATTATTACTCATATTAAAACGGTTTAAACGGATCGTATCATTAATTTAACTGAACGAGATTTTACCGCGCATAATTTGTACTACGACATTTCGTCCTGTCCATTATTGAGGAAAATTCTTATCCGTTGTGTATTTAAGTATAAATTACATACTATTTACGATATTATAATCCATTAAAAATTAAATATAGTTATTGCAACACACAAAGGTTAAGACACTTGAAAGTAATGAATGACTGTAGAGACCTAGAAACTATCTCCAAGTGAACTCCGCAGTCCGCAGCAGAAAAGGCCCAAAGAAGACCTAAAAAGCAGTGAAAGTATTGCATAGATTTTTTTGTATCCTGTAAGGACGCAGCAACATAAGTTATAATACGGTTGTAGTATGAATATCAGCTAGAACGGTTCATTGGTTTAAAGTACAAAAAAGTGCAAAGCTAATTACAATGTTTCTGTTTGAAATAAAATTATTGCTATTACGTTCTACTTCTTCTTCTTCATGCGGCTAACTAAATAGCTAGCGCCACAGAAAAGTCAACTCTTTGTGGATTTTAGCGTCCTCATCGATCTGCTTCCATTTCGCCTAATCTCTGACCTGCCTTGTGCAAAATGATTTTTAGTTGTTTTATTATGTAATTAATTTAATTAACGATTTGACTTTAACCTGACTTCGTAATTTGAATACAAACCCATTCCTAATGGATATGCGCAACTCAAGCTCGGTAATTGTAAGCTAGCTAATGCAGACATTATACCGAAGTTGGCTCCTCGGCAGTCTGCCGCCCTGGTAGTTGCAATTAATTAATGAGCAGCAGTAATGACGAAATGTTAGGCTGCTAACTAAATCTGCTCAAGTTCGGAGTCCTAATTAACAGTTTGTGTTTAATTACATGTGGCATTTTGTTGGTGTTTGATCATTGGCAATCTATGGGCCACTTCGGCATTTGGCGGGACAGCATCTTTATGCGGTATTTTGTACTTTACTGAGAGCATACTTATGTCAGCCAGATTGTCGGTATAATATCACCATCAGTATTTTGCGCAGCAGTGTAGGTACGAGTACATCTGTATTCACTTGATTTGACTGACAATTGACAATCTTTTGCAGGGATTTTGTTAGTTGTGTAACTTTCTTGTTGGATTAATAAATACCTACATAAATAATCATTAATTATTAAACGAGCAACGAATTTGTTTATAAATTCATTGCTTAAAAATTTTTCAAACGATTTCGATATAAAATTAAATGCAAACGTTTACGGGGCGTAAAATTGAGATCAGTATTTTTTCTTGGTTTTCACTGAG
Source organism: Epinotia brunnichana (assembly GCA_963854355.1). NCBI lineage: Eukaryota > Metazoa > Arthropoda > Insecta > Lepidoptera > Tortricidae > Epinotia > Epinotia brunnichana. Next base: position 24,657,722 of record OY977951.1, on the reverse strand, counting down.
TCGTTTTTTCTGGATATTTGCAGCAAATCTATCTGAAATCAAAACGGGAAAAACAGTATGACTGTAACATTCCGTATTCAGTCAAGCTTAACTTAAAATTTAATAAACTCGTTATCAACCTCAGAGATAATATTTCACGCTTAAATTCCTAACAAAATTACCGGATAAGTACATTTTGATTTCTTAAATTTTCCTTGTAATAAATTAAAGTGGCATTCGAACAACTCGCACGCGGCGAATACGGAACGAGATAAGGCAATTCGTTTCGTTTGTATTCGTTAAACAGCCTATTCGTAAGGCGTGTCACTCCGGAACTTTTCCGTTTTACTTGTTCTTGATATAAACTTGGAAGATGCGTTTGAAGTCAGAAGGTTTGGTACAACGAATAACAACAATTTAATCCTCAATTTCATTGTAAGAAGTCGAATAAATCTTTCATATTTATTGAAAAGTTTTTTCTTTTCGCATTGATGAAAGTAGGCTACGTAACTTTTGGCTAAACAAAGTCAGAATAATTAACCGAACTCAAATTCCCAAGGAAATCAAGCTTCATAAAGGTCTAGTAGTTAACTAGTTTCGCTCAGAACTGCGCGCTGCATCGACGAATAAAGGCTTGCGAACCTATATTCATTTAATCACCTTTCAGGTACCAGGGCGTTATGTTTTCAAGGAGCTACCTCCAGTATATTGCCTGCATTATGGAGCCTTTACAAGCCAAGTTCCACACTTAACTGGGTCCACTCCGTTATTCATGGAGGCGCAACAAGTGCTTTTCATAATTGAACACACCTGGCCCGTTTTGTGTCTACCTGACATTGTATGTTTTCCTGGTACAACTTTTTAAATGTTTGAATGAATTCATATTGTCTTCTTTCTTGATTCTTTCAGTACTTGCTTCTAGAAAAAGTATCAAAAAAACCTCTATAATCTACAGGTTAGTTACATTTGATTGGAAGTAAGCATGAGTTAACTACACCAAAATTTATTTTAATATTTTTTAGGTCAAACTATACTTTTCTCAAGAAATAATTATGCCAATTTGTTTCTGTAAATGTATGTTGTTGTCTGCAATATTCCGAAGTTAACGAAAATTCCCGGGAACAACCTGCATAAGTTTATTCTGCCAAATAAAGTGACTTGAAGAAGTCCGTCTTTTTTTGTAGCGCAATGTTATTTAAAGATGATAATGAACACGTAAACAAATGATAAGTATGCGCACCATATTTAAGTATTGAGACGAGATAATTGTACAGAACCATTTAATTAGCCTCGACATGACATCATAATTATTACCAGAATAGCACAGCTATATAATTAACAATCGGGCACAATTGTTAGTAGTTTCATCGAACTCAAGCTCTTATATCAGTTCCCAGTATTTAATACATTGGCTACAGAACATTAAATTCAAATTAACGTCATTGGCAGTTTGGTATTCTAACTTGTGCAACGTAACTGTGAGCCACGTTTTTAAATTAACATCTAATGGTTGTTAAGAGCGTTTGTGTTTTGTTTTCGCTTACAGGTATTATTTGGAATCGGTATGCGTTTGTTTCTATTGGAAACGTTACCTATAATTTATGTGAATAATTATTGCAGTGGCGATATCGAATGCGGCGAATATATCGTTTGACAACGGGAGGAATAAACGGGTAAATTATGTGTGATCTAATTGAATGTTATTGCAAAACAAACCGTTTGATTAATGGATTGGATTTTCAAACAGTTCATCTGATTTCCAGCAGGATTATTGGAGTTGGGGGCTGGTCGAGGACAATCAACAATATGTGAGTTTTGAGATTTTTTTAACTGGTTTCGTAATTGGTCAGAAGGCTGGCGTTTACCTCGCCCAGTGGATCAGCAGTGTCATACAACGTAAAATATGTTTTACCATACCAATTTAATTATTAGTTGTAGTATTTTTTATGTTTTTTCTATTCTTAGCTTAGTATGTTATTTTTTTTTGTCGACAAATACCCAAATACCCTCCCCCATTTCAATAAAAAAAAATACTTGATTTATTTATAACCGCTTATTGTGATAATAAAAAAGTGCATTGTCACCTAATCTTTTGCTTTTATATCGAGGGACATGTTACATATTCGTTTAGTTAATAGTTACACAAAATTCAAGTAAAGTTTGAGAGGGCAAATGCACAAAAGATCCCACTGGGTCGAAGTGCATCCGAAAGGGCCCTCACCTAGATAAGATAAGATACACAACAAACAGTACAGTGCCAATATTTTTTGTATATTAAATGGTGAGTTAATTGTTGGAAGGCAAGGTCCTCCCACCTTGCCTTCCAATAATTAACTCACCATTTAATATACAAAAAATATTGAGAGGCCTTTGTCCAGCAGTTACATGATTAAAAATATTACCTAAATCTTCAAGGTCAACACGGGCACAGTTCAAACCACCACCCCCGTTGACGAAGAAGCGGCAGCATGCCTTCCATACACTCCAGTTATGCCTGACTTTAATAAGCCGGGCAGACGGATCAGCGAAACAAGTAAGTAATATGGGAGTACAGAGTCTCGAAGGTGGACTGATGGCCTGGTATAGGTCGCGGTAGTCCCGCATCCAGCGGGTGGCGCAGGACCGGTCACTTTGGCACTCCTTGGGGGAGGCCTATGCAGCAGTGGACGTCTTTCGGCTGATATGATGATGATGACAGAGTCTCGAACACCAACGGCGAGTAGCTTACCTAATCGGTGTCTTATCGTATACATTTTGGAGAGTGTGCGCAGGAACTGCACGTCTTAATTCCACCTTCCCCGTTCCACCACCGAACGACTAGGCGTGGGAGGCGAATGATTCCTTATGTTGTCAACTTATCATTTGAAGATTCGCACGAAGCGATTTGCCTCGTCTTTCTTAATGTGAACTGCTAAGGAATGGAATTCGCTCCCTTCATCTGTATTTTCTGAGAACTACGATCTAGGTGTCTTCAAAACAAGAGTGAATAGGCTTTTACTGAACCAGTGAGCTTTAGCTTAAGCTCTGTCGTCGATTACCATCAGGTGAGACTAGGGTCAACCACTAGAAGTACTGTGCCTGGTAAACAATGTGATTATCTTTCATTGTTAAGTAGTAAACAAAGCGATTTTGCTAAATGATACTTTAGAATAAACGTAGTAAACATCAACACTTTTTCGACGAAAAGGTGGATGTACGAGTATGTCTAAGGAAAGGAGACCAGATTAACATAATATGTCTTAGCAATGTTGACCATTTTGTACTTAAAACAATAGACTTAACATTAGAGTCGCTATTTGAGTAAATTATTTATTAAACATGGCCTTTTCCTTTCGAAGCGTTTGTGGCACGTGGCTATTGTCGATAAGCAATTGTTTTGTTGAGCCGATGGGTCTTAGGATAAGATCCGGTCTAGAAAAAGGATCCGCTCTATACGCAAGTATTTACAACACCGAGTATAAACAGCTGCCCTTTTTAGGGTACCGTAGCCAAATGGCAAAAAACGGAACTCTTATGGATTCGTCATGTCTGTCTGTCTGTCCGTCGGTATGTCACAGCCACTTTTTTCCGAAACTATAAGAACTATACTGTTGAAACTTGGTAAGTATATATACATACTCTGTGAACCGCATTAAGATTTTCTCACAAAAATAGAAAAAAAAACAATAAATTTCATACTTAGAACTGAAACTCGAATTTTTTTTTCATCAAACCGATACGTGTGGGGTATCTATGGATAGGTATTCAAAAATGATATTGAGGTTTCTAAAATAATATGTTTTTTTTAACTGAATATTTTGCGCGGGATACACTTCTAAAGTGGTAAAATGTGTGCCCCCCCCCCTGTAACTTCTAAAATAAGAGAATGATAAAACTAAAAAAAATATATGATGTACAACCATGCAAACTTCCGCCGAAAATTGGTTTGAACGAAATCTAATAAGTAGTTTTTTTTTTGAATACGTCATAAATCGTAAACCGTAATTTATTTTACGGAACCCTTCATGGGCGAGTCCGACTTGCACTTGGCCGCTTTTTTGTCTCAAATTTTAATCAACTACAATAGGAAATACAGTAAGGAACTACTAAACTACTAACTATTAACTACTATCGATTGAAATTTGGAATAATTAGTAATAAGTATAAAAAGAACTAACTCAAACGTGTGAATGTTATCATGTTTCAGAATGCTACGAATACATTTGGCAGATGAAAGTCAGAGAAGAGAAAAATCAAAGGGAGAAAATGTGTAAGTCCTTTCGGTCTTGGAATGAATTTGGTAATTTAAAGGCCCAATTTTAAGAAGATTTAATGACGCTGGATGCGGGTTGTGCAGGACCGGACATTGTGTCACTCTTTGGGGGAGGCCTCTGTCCAGCAGTGGACGTCTTTTGGTTGATATGATGATCATATGTCCTGTCGCGTTAAATCGTCTTAAATTGTGTTGAAGCATGTGTGGTTTAGCCACCATCTTCATTTGATGCTGGCACTTCAGTTGGCGTTGCGTGTTCGCGTTGCGTGGTTGCCTCTCTCAAAGGGGCAATCTTTTTGGTGTTTTAGAAATAGCACTTAATTTGTTATTTCTATGACAAAGGTGTCTATGCCAAGTTTAAGGATGATAAAAATGATTTTTGTCATATATCACAACAACATATACAATTTAAGTCTTACAGAAAAAAGTTGTGAAGGGCGTAATACTTAAGTAGTATTTAAAAAATCTCATTCAAGTGTTTTTGTGCCAAAATTGTACACTTCGGATTAAAAGCATTCTATAATGGGTACTTATTTTTAAATGTTGGAACAACTCGGATTTATTAATAAAATTAATGATTTTACCGTGCAAAATCGCGATGGAATGAGACGAAAACAGGGACGTACGTTATTATATAGGGGAGGGATACTGGGGGTTCGACCTTCCCCCCTCCCCTCTCCCCCATTAGTACCCGCAAATAATTATTAAGAAAACAAGTGTTAATTTTATAGGAATTGAGTATGTGAATTACGCAAAAAAATGACGCGCAATCAGTTGACGAGCGAGCGACGCGGAGATGATGGACATGACTCGTTAGAATGCCTGGCTCGACTCGACTAACTTCCCTAACCCCCCTCCATATAAAAGCTATCTATGCTACGCCCTTAGATCAAAATAAAGGTATTTTCCCTTTAACGCATAGTTGCCCCTGTAAGGATGTACACCATGCCATGCACCATCACCCATTACAATGGGCCGAATACAGTCCTAAATTTGCTGTTCCGTGCTAGAGGACTTGTGTTTTCCGCCATCTTTTTGATTTGGTTTTTTAAATAAGATAATTCAATTGAATAGCAAAGGATCGCTCTTGCGGTCCAAATGGGAAATGCTGCCAGCCAGCATCATAGGGCCCATGCCAGTCATGCCACAGGCAGAACTTTAGGACGGACTATTTTTGTAATTCGTTTTAATTATTTCGTTTGTTATTAAGTACCTACCTATTAGTTAGTTGCATTTTAATCTAATTTAAACCGGGTCGTTTTTGTTTTTTTTCTTGTACATTAGCTTACAATTCCTGATTTATTTATTTATTTAAATTTTATTGCACAAACAAAGAGTACAAAAGGCGGGCGGTAAATTCTGATTATAAATGATATCTATCCAATTGGATAACGAATAATTATAGATAACTAGGGTCATTGCCATTGCACTGGATACGCGACCAGCTTCAGTAAGCGACCACTTGAACGTGAAAGTGGTCTTCAATCAATCACATTAGCTCAGCTTTCAACTTTAACCTTACTGAATACCTTATAATCAAAATCTTGCCTGACTTTTGAGACATCTTATTTAATAGAGATCTACCAGAAAAACGATAAAATATCCTTCTACGTCCCCAACTCATCCAAATGGTCGCAAACCAGCACTATTAACTTTCGTTCCGGATGACGAGTTAACTCGTCTTGTGCGATGTGCTCTCAGATCCGGTAAACGAGTAAACTCGTCTTAAAAAAATTGACATAACATCCTAGATTAGGGCAATCGACAGTCACTTGCACAACCGGACACATTGCTTCCTGTACTCTCTTAGTCTTGAGCCATATTTATTTGCTGCAGTTATTTTAATGTTGCCAACTAGTGAATAAACTTATTAGTCTACCCCAAGAATATTCGTTACGCATTTGTGTCTAAATAGTTACGTTTTGAACAAACAATATACTAGTAATTAATTCATTTTGACAATATTAGCCAACGAATAACTCGTCTACCGGCTCTGCAAAGTGTTTTACGTAGCCGAGTTAAGTCGTCTTTCGGACGTAAGAGCATCATTTCTGTGAACGAGTTAACTCGCCTACGGGACTGAGGAGCAGGTATCAATTCACTGAATATGGAAAACTGGGTAGATTTTATGTATGGTTTTGCCGGAACGAAAGGGTTAATTAGATGGTCGCTAACCTACGCAAACCCCACTTCGTAATAGTCTTGATACCGTCTTTGTTAACCAGGTGCGGCCTACAACAGGCGGAAAGCCGGTTTTCCGAAATTGCGCATCTTGGTAGTTGGTGGACATCGTGCGTTTTCTGGGGAATACCCTCATATGGTATGGTATTTTCTTAGGCTACATTAAGCTGACTATTTACTACCGCTCCAGCAAACCGAATGGAGCGCCACGCCGAAAGCGGTCCATAATTGTCAAATCCGTAGCGAAGACACCTACAACAACCCTTCGGACCGTTTCGTAGCCAGCTTTCGGAGCCAGCTACCGTATGGGAATTTAAAACCCCGTTTGGGAGCCGGCTCTGAAATGAGACTTTTTTTTTTCGTTGTGTTTTAGCGTTCTAGCAAATTTTGTTTACTACTGCTTTATTGCTACAGAAGATTATTAAAAATTAGTACTGCGTAGTGTTTAAAACTAGCAAAATGTCAGGACACATTGAACTCGATGGCAGAATGTTGCGGACGCTGGAAAACAATGATATTTGTATATATTCAAGGTGCCTCCGAAACGACTTCGGGGAAGTTAACAATGTTACAAAAAGAAACTTCCTCTGTAAACTGAATTTCTTAATATCACGTGAGACGAAGGTTTGCAACTACCACAGTTGGGGAAGAAGAATGGACAGTAGTGTTAGTCTTGCCCAACAACTGCACGGATTTCGGGACCAGCCATGCAAACACGATCGCCGACCTTCTCAGGTTTTCGCTGAGTAGAGTACACGAAGTGGTGTCGGAGATGTTCTGCAGTGTTTTGGAGCAATAGATTGATTTGATTTATATTATTATAATTTTAATTTTTGTGTCTGGGATAATAAGTAAGAACGGTATAAAAGTTGGATTCATGAGAAAGTTGGATTCCTGTTAAAAAAGGGTACATAAAACACAAAAGAACTATGTAAAAAGGGATAAGGGCGGTATATTTATCATCTTTATAATAATATCATACCTACTTCTCAAGTGCCTTAAATGACAAATAACCGGCTCCGAATCGGTAAATGCATTTTGCCCGTTTCGTATCAGTTCAGCTCCCAAACGGGATTTTAAATTCCCATACGGTAGCTGGCTCCGAAAGCTGGCTACGAAATGGTAAAAAAAAGTCTCTTTTCAGAGCCGGCTCCCAAACGGGATTTTAAATTCCCATACGGTAGCTGGCTCCAAAAGCTGGCTACGAAACGGTCCGAAGGGTACAACAACAATAGAAGACCACCAACGGGCCGCTCGAATCCCAGCGGATGAGGAGAAAGGGATTTCTGTCTAAAAAAGTCATTGTAATTTTTTGGGACGTGCTGCTGCTGGATGCAAATGGAATCGAACCAGCCCTATAGTAAGCTCAATAAGGTTTGTGTAATAGGTACTAGACGACGATATATTTAATAGATATAAATACTTAAAAACATGTAAAACGGCCAAAATTCAGTAACAAATATGCACTTTTATCAGACAAATATTTGCCCATAACGGAATTCGAACCTAGGACCGTCAGTTTTGTAGGCAGGGTCACTACTATATATTAGCAGTACCAACTAGGCCAAAGTAAATATTTGCGGACAATCTTACTCAAATCGACCTAGTCCCAAACTAAGCAAAGCTTTTACTATGGGTACTAGACAAAGATAAACATACTTATATAGATAAATAAATACTTAAATACATAGAAAACATCCATGACTCAGGAACAAATATTCGTGCTCATCACACAAATAAATGCCCTTACCGGGATTCGAACCCAGGACCTCTTGCTTCGTTGGCAGGGTCACTACCAACTAGGCTAAAGCGGTCGTCAAAGTAGTCGTTGATTATATTATTTTGTTGGTTGCTATAAAGCTTCGTGTAATGTCTCTCCCTCTTCAGTCGTACCCTCATTCCTGGGGATCGTCATCACTCTTGGATTTCGCAGCTCTATTGATTTGTCTCCATGGGTCTCATCACCCATTAAGCTGAACCGTTCGTCAAATCCTTGCAGGGTGCCATTGGCTGGAGAGCTATCGTTGGCACCTGGGTCTTCAAATGCGGCGGCTCCCTCGTCAGTCCTCAATTTGTGCTGACAGCAGCTCACTGCACCAGATCCGCTCGAGACACCGCCGTCGCTGAAGCAGTGCCTAAAATCGTGAGGCTTGGAGCTAGAAATAACTTGAATGTGGTGAGAATTATAAATAATAATTATAGTGATTGAAGAACTTAAATAGTAGTCACTATCCACAAATAAATAAAGGCGACGCGCTTGTGATTATTTTTCTAGAGAAGCTAGCGTTCATAGGCTACAGTATCTGCTTATCATCGGGCAAGTCGTGTATATGACTGTCTGCCGTCGTCGTAGTAAACATCGCCGGGATCCGGTAAAGCCAGCTTCCATGATTTGTGCATGTCAAACGAAGATCGTTAACGCTAGTAATTGTACTCTACTTGATCTTGCTTTGTTTGCTTTCCGGTAAATGGACGTAGGTAAAGCTATATTCCCGGTTATATTAATAATGAAATAAACCTCTTAGTTTTCTCTAAGTTTCTGAATTTCCCATACCGGTTATTACCGTTTGGATGGATCGCCCTAATAGACTAATAATGGTGTACAAAATGCATTTATTTTAGCCTAACAACGAAGTGCATGACGAGACCATCTTGAACATCATCGTTCACCCGTCCTACTCGTCCCCTCGGAAGTACAACGATATAGCCCTCTTGCAGTTGTCTAGAGAAGTGGAGTTCTCAAGGACCATACAGCCTGCTTGCTTGTGGAGCTCCTTCGATACGAGCAGCATAGCCAGTGCCTCTGTTACTGGCTGGGGGGTTCTGGACGAAGGTAATCGTTAAGAGCTTATTTATAATATTTTAAGATGTTCATCGTCATCATCATATCAGCCGAAAGACGTCCACAATGCCACAACGAGCGGTCCTGCGCCACACGCATCCAGCCGACTCCCGCGACCTTTACCAGGTCATCAGTCCACCTTGTGGGGCCAAACCACGCTGTGCCTTCCGGTACGTGGTCGCCACTCGAGAACCTTTCCGCCCCAACGGCTATCGGTTCTACGTGCAGTGTGCCCCGCCCACTGCCACTTAAGTTTAGCGATTCGGAGGGCTATGTCAGTTACCTTGGTTCTGCTGCGGATTGCCTCATTTCTGATGCGAGCACGCAGAGAAACTCCCAGCATAGCCCTCTCCATTGCCCTTTGGGTGACTTTGAGCCTTATTATGAGGCCTATAGTAAGCGACCACGTTTCAGTGCCATACGTCATCACTTTTAGATGTTGGTCAGGTTCAATTGGCCTCATGTTTTGAGACGATCATTCAATTTTTCATTTATATTGGTCGTCCAGCACGTATTACGACACAATTTTTGTAAAGCTCATCGTTTTACGACAAAACTGTGTTCTGCATACTACAACAAAAGAGGCACGTTTATAATTAAGACTTTCTTATATTATTGCCCTATATTTGGCAGCGTTTATTTAAATGCACACATTTTCAGTCATCTTTTTGCATTTATTTTAAGTATGATTGTTTTGGCTCTCTACAGCGTTATCTACGCTGAAACCCACGATTTTAATTCTGCCAAGTAAAGTGTTAAGTTAGAAAACCATCATATCATCAAACTCGTAATCTGTCACTGGTAAACTGAAACTGATCTATTTGTGATAAATTGATTTTTGCGACGTCTTATACATTGATTAACGTCGACGTCCTTTAAGTTGATTAATCCTATTTTATACGAAAAAGTGTATTTTTAGCTAGCCGCGACACATCGTCAGACCTTCAAACAGCCGATGTTAACATTATCAACACTACCACGTGTAATAGTCTACTGCGTCGCTACTGCAACCGTCTGTGGTGTGGACTGCAGAATACCCAGCTCTGCGCTGGGAATCTAAGCGGTGGAGTCGACACATGCCAGGTCATTATAATCGACATTGTCATTCTTATAGTTATCACCAGCTGTATTGTCCTCATTATCATCGTCTGATCTCCAGAACCATCATCATCTTGTGTGCCATCATCAATATTATCGCCGTAGGTATTACATAATCTTCAGAACAATCATCATCTGTATCATCATCATTATCTTCGTCACACCTAAATGTATTGTCTTGATCTTCAGACCCCTCATTTTCATATTCATTAACGGCTTTATAAACATGCGTTCTTCGGTCACAGATAGCCGTAGTCAACGTATTCAACAAGATCGCTTGCGGCGGCTTCTTGCTTCTCTACAGTAACTACAGATCAGGGCCCTATTGCATAATAACTTGTTTACAAGCGGCATTCGGAAGTCTTTTTCTACTAATAGGGGTTGAAAAGAGGTTTCCACATTGCAAGTGACAAATCATATGCAACTGGCCGATGGAGATATCGTCAACTGTGGCCACTTTTCCTTCTCGTCGTAAGGTCCCCGTCACAACGATATTTCTGCATAAAAAATGATCATTTACTTGAGTTGCAACGATATTGTTAAACGATATTTATAGAGACCCTAGAGGGTAAATGTTCGCACTGATCCAAACTGGACGGTTATAGTACATTGTTTAACAAGGGGCGTATAAGGAATATTGCAAACGAGAGTCTATCAGGAGCCCGACGCCGTAAGGTGGAGGGCTTTTGATGACTCGAGTTTGCAATATTCTTACGCCCGTGTTATACACAATGTTTTTCATCACATTTGCGAGGAAATAAATAACCACAAAAGACAGAAAAACCTATGTGTTATACAAGCGCATCAATCAAATGTTGACGAAATTGACAACTTCACTAGAGACTTCTAGATCAGTGCGAGTGGAGGGCGGAGCTTCAATATTTCAACCAATCACAGAGCATGGAGCATCTGGTTCTTGCAGGGCATGAACCACATGCTCCATGCTCGATTTTATTTTCCAACCAATCACAGAGCAGAATTATTGCCGTCCAGATTTGCTTAACCAATCAGAACAATTTAGGCCATTGTCCTTCTGTATACAGGCAAGGAATAACACCATTTATGAGCAAGTGTGATGAAAAAACCGTTATTGAGTTAGTACCATCTAGTCATAGTAGTCTAAGGGTTTGGTCAATCATACCAGTAATTTTATATATATAATTTAAATATCTATGGCAAAGTTAAGCGAAGTCACGTTTCAGAGATATACAAAATGGATAAGTAAGTTTGTAGTCCTCTACAAATTTATGCGATTACGAAGTTACTTTTGCAGTTCCTTCCTGCATAACTATACAAACGTTAATTGCGGTCGGTAAAATGACATTCCCATACCAAGTCTACAAAAACAAATGAAATCCCATAAAAAACATTCCATGTAAAACATAAGGTCAAGTCTCGAAACTCTTCCACAGTAAAAAGTGGTGAGATATTTCGTAGAGGCAAGTTAGGCATTCTTATTAATCTTTATTTGCTTGCTAAATAAAATTTTGTGACTTGGCAATCACACTTACATAGTTTTAGGTATGCAAAAATTAGTAAATGCAGTAAAGTTGTGTGATTCCCAAGTATCAGAATTTTATTCAGCAAGCAAATAAAGATTAATAAGAATGCCTGACTTGCCTCTACGAAATATCTCACCTCTTTTTACTTTGCAGGAGTTTCGAGACATGGCCAATTTTTAAAATGTTTTTTTATGGGATAAATTGATTACTAATTGCATTTGGTATTTATTACTATGGCAGAGTTACCACGGCTAGGCAACGTTGCCAAGTTGTCGACACTAGATAGAAAAGTTGTAGGTACAACTTTAGAGAAAGAAACTTTAAAATACGGCAACGGGGAGCCTCATGAAGAGCTCACGGCATTTAGAAGTCCGATACGATAAATACGTGTTTCAAACTTTGAGTACCGTATGTTTAAATGAGACAACAAAAGCATGAAACCATTTCATTAGGTTAAGCGGTTCAAAAGCATAAAACCATTTTATTAGGTTAAGCGGTTCAACAGGGTCGAGAACTGATTAAAAAGCATTGGAAGTCTCGTTGTTTCGGGGCATGAGAGCAATGTGGTTTAACCCCAACTCGCTGATTAAAAATGACTTAAATGCATTGAATAAATATGACATTTATGACGTTTAATTATGGAGAGTACAAAGCGTTTATCTTTTCCATCTGGATTTAATTTTAATGGCATCCGTTTGTTTTCGATGTAAATTTTTGCGATAAAAAATATAACGATAAATCCTGAATCAATGCAAAGCGTTGGGATTGTGGACATTATTGTTTCATCCGTTTGAGAATTCCTGAGCCGTGTCGGGGCTAAAATAACATCTTCCCCTTATTCCCATAATGGGAATATGGTTAAAATAAAGTATCGTAGGCTAGCAACCTATCACTGCAACAATATCACATTGTCTTTATCTTCAAACCTAAAATTGCTAGAAATACCTAGCACTGAAAATTTAATTTCAAGTGGTCTGCCTAGCCCTTTTGTGAATAAACGCGTGAGGTTATGTTCAGATACTGCGGTACCGTAGTGTCCTGTACAAGTACAATTAATAAAAAAACAAAAAAAAATGTTTTTACTCTTGTTTATTTAAGTATATATATATATTTTTTTAATTTATTTCCTACTCAACAAAAATTACTATAAACTTAATCTAAATCTTCGCCAAACTGCATAACAGTTTGATGGCGAATATACAGTCTTTATAATTATGTTTTGGTATCTATATTATGTGTACAGTCTACACATGATTTTAATTTCTTTTTTTATGCTTATTACAATTCAAATAAGTTAATATTTATAAGTTGCGTACAAAATAAAAAGTTCAAATAATATATCGACTTTCCGCTCTGAGCACGAAGCTTCTAAATTGTAATGACGGGCATTGCAAGGTTTGTGTATTGCAAAAAGTTTAAACCACGTTTTAACATAACGACAATTTATTGGCAATTATTTGGATTGCGTGTTTGCTTTTCATTGCTGCCCGATGTAACCTAGTCTGGTAATTAGAATTACTTATAATGTTTAATAGTTTTATTTTATTTAATAAATACACCACTATAATTAAACTTAACTAAAACTAAAATACATCTAAATAAAACTAAAATATATCTAAAAATGGCCCCTGCGGCATGGTACCGAAGACGCTGGCAGCATTTCCTCGCTGGATCGCCAGGCCGATGCGTTGAGCGAGGAAACTGCCAGCTCTTTGGTCTCCCGTGGCGTCTCTGAGCCTCTTCGACATATCCTTAAAGAGGCTCAGAGCGCCAGGGCCCCACGGACCTAGGGTTTCGACGCCGAATGGAACAAAATTATACTCGGCGCCGAGACCACTGTATTTGCCCACCTTGGCTTTCTCAGCCGCCTCTGCCGCTGCCGCTGCCCTCACGGAGGTTCGGTGGAGATGCGACGGGGCTAGTGTGTCTACGCATGTTTAATTAGGTCAAAACCAGGGGTAATTTGTGAAACATTAATTTCCTATTAATTTCTATGGTTCTGTAGCAACGCTCGTACATGAGTCGTCCCACTTGCGTTGGGCCTTGTCGAATAGATTGTTAAGTACTGTATAACATTTTTGTTTTAATAATAGTGTTAACTTTTTCTCAGACAAATGCTTTAATGTGTATTGAATTAATCCTGTCATAAATATGTACGGAAACGTTAATAAAACGCCTAGTTCATACGCGGGTGGTTTTCAAATAAACTGTACCCTAGTTAAGGTAAAATGACTAAACGTTAACTTTGTCAGGTGAGTCACGAAAATTTGCCGTATAAATGCTAATTTTCGTGACTCACCTGACAAAGTTAACGTTTCTTTATTTTACCTTAACTAGGGTACAGTTTTTTTGAAAACAACCCAGGCCAACATGTTATGTTAACATGTTATAAGAGCCATAGCTAATATTTTTGAGAACACTATGTACCCATATTTTTGCACTTATGGCAAAACAGGCCCGATTTCATTAGATGACAAATTGACAATTCGTTTTGTATTGCTGGGTCGATAAGTAAAGATGCTGTTCAGCGACCACAGTTGTTACTTTGTTGCAATACTTGCAATGTACGTCGAATTCTCAGCTGACATTGTCGAGTTAGTGAAATACGGTCACGTCATGCATTTAAATACTTGTTTCCATAATCAGGGGGATTCCGGCGGCCCGCTGCAGTCGAGGATCCCCGTGCCGACCGCACTGGGGTCAATGCACTACCTGGTCGGCGTGACGTCATTCGGCATCGGGTGCGCCCGCGCCGCCGCGCCCGGGGTCTACTCTAGGGTTGCCGCGTTTGCGGACTGGATAGAGAACGTGGTCTGGAGTTAGGGTTGATAACTATTATGCTTGCAGTCCCATTAAATAAATCATGTCAATGGAACAAATCTGTTGTTTGTTTATTTATTTTTTGTAATTTATTTTTTGAACAATGTGATGCCACGTTTTGAGTTTTATAGCTGTCAAGCATCGACTTTGTCACGCAGAGCAGGACCTTCTCCTCCCTCATTAATGATTATGTGACGACGATGAGATTTAATCTGCGTGCCATTATCGTGGCATCGTGCATACGAGTATGCATAGCCGTTAAAATATCTGACGTGACTAATTGAATATATCATTAGTTTTACATTATGTTTAGCGTGCTCTTTTACACGCGCATCCGGCCAAATGTGACAAAATGGAGCGTAACATAATTTCGATGATCAAAATGACTACGTAGGAATTTCCTAAAACAATCATGTTTTCTAATGTCAGTACAAACAAAATTTCTAAAAAAGTGTGGATCAATAAACGTTTCGTCTAACGATCACATTTTTGGAAGTCAGAATTCCTAAAATATATTTTAAACGAACATGATGATAATGATGATGAAACTTCTAAATGAAGCATCGAATATTTACTGGGGTGCGATCTCAAGCGCAACAATTGTCAAAACAGTATGAATTGATATAATTTCGTATACAAACGTCAAGTCAAATACACCTCGACTAGGTAAACTACCTTGTTTTGCACTACCGGGCAGACCCCAGATCCGGTTAGCATAAAAACGCACGTTCTTAAACAGACGAGCGCGAATACAGAATACGAGAGGACGTCTAACTATCAACTGTAAATAAGGCTGCCACAATAGATCACTTGCTGGTCGAAGCTGTTATTTAAGACTCATAAATCAACAATAATTAGGCAATAAAATTAACTGTGCTGATGACCTTAGATTAACAAACAGATGACCTTCTAATAACATAACAAAGTGATTAAATTGCCAGTAAACTCGGAACGACGCGAGCGAGGAAAATGCTAATGATTTTTATAATAATTTGCACAGGTAATTAAACAAGAAGTAAGAGGTTTTTTAAACGTTTCGTGTTGAATATAATACTTGCATAGTAGGTATTTATTTTTAATGTGTTTTGACAGTGTTGTGCCATGTGAGGATGGATAAGGATTTCAGTGGGATCGCTAGATATAAAAAGGTGAGTGTGATTTTTTTTAAATTACTAATACATGTCCTCCACTCCACTGCACTCCTAGAAGCCACTGTAGTCGAGCGTAATCGGTTCGAAACAAAGGGGTTTTCAAAAGTTTCTTTGAAAACCCTTACGAAATATCATTTAAGAGTCTAATATGCGGATTTTATATAGACTTGATAGATAGTTAATAAAAGGTCTAGCTACCGTGAAAACACTGCGTAATATACGACAGTTTGGCAACTGTCATTCTTATCAAGCTAGAAAAAATAATGGCATGGGCACTATGTCAGTGACATGGCTTAAATTTGAATGAAGAAAAATCCTTTTAATTCGAATTTAACCAATATTGCTTCGACATAAAGTGCCCCTGCCATATACTGGTACAGCGTCGAGCACTCGGACGTTTACCTTACAGTTTTTATCGTATGCGTTTGTGTGACAATAAACATTTTCTTTCTTTCTTTCTTTCTATGATAATGATAACGTAACACATATTTATCTCATCGTCTAGTGAATTGAACGCTTGTTACAATGGCTAAGAGTCCAAAGTGTAAACATTATCTCTCTTCATAACACATGTTCGAAAATTTGTCCCTTACATCCTTTGAGCCGACGGTAGTCGATATCTCTGACGCTGACTGTACGTAAACTAATAATGGTACCAGTTTATGATTTATTTTGAAAATTTGTAAAGAAGACACTACAATATTCATCCTACAGTTGTGATTAATTCGGAAACTCGCTAAACGTAAAAAATATATTACACACGGAAACTTATATGCCATTTATACAGGGTTCTTAAGCAACAATTCATTACATCTAGACTATTGTATCCGTATATTTTTTGTCCAAGAAAACAACATCATAAATAAAAATAAACTAACAAGCAAATAATTATAAACTAATTAAAAACTAAATTAACTTAACTTGCCCAGTCATAGGAAGAAAACCCCGTCCAGCAGTTCCGTCTGCGGCATGGAGCCCATAACGCTGGCGGCGTTACCTCTCTGTATTGCTAATGAAATACGTTGCGAGAGGTAAACGCCAGCCCTTTGGTCCCCTTAAGCGTCGACGAGTCGTTTAGTCATTGCCCTCATAAATTATTTCATGTCAGCTGACCAGAAACCAATGTTTCTACCGCAAGCGCCGCAAACTTGTAGTCTTTAATTAAAGACGAGTATTTGTGGCGCTTCAAAACCTGGGTCTGGTCAGCTGCAGCGCCGGGTTGAGAGCGAGTCCCCTGGATGTGGGACTGAGCAAACGTATCCACGCACGTTGCGTCCCACACCAAGGCTCTGCCCAACCTCCACGGCACCAATGTGGCACCATCAGGTCGCTTGCCATCGTCTTTTGCCAAACCTGTGGGTTCGAGAATAGCAGGCACAGACACGGTGGCAAGCGAACGACGGACTAAATCGTTTATAGTGCCGTGGCGGTATAAGCGGCCGGCGCTTTTATACATGAGAGGCCATGCCTACCCGACTCATCGACGCTTTTGCCACAGACGCATGTATGTGAAAAAAATATTCTGGCCCCAAGCCTCAAGCAACAAGCAATTCTTAATGTGCTTTGGTCCAAAACGGTGCCTATCTGTCGTGAAGTAAGCGCGTAGAGCCAGTGTCCCGACTCGGGGGCGGAAGCCGGCGGAAATCGTCCGGGCTACTTTCTACGAGGGATGCTTGCACCTTATTAAGACGAGGGGTGTCCCAAGCCCGCTGAAAATGTCTGACCGCCGGGATGTCCGTTCCAGGGCACGAGTCACACCATGCATCCCTGGCCTCCTTCAAACTCGCTATCTCATCGTCGACTATCTGGGGAAGGTTAAGAATGATACCGACGAGAGACAGCGAGCCATAAGCAGAGGACAGGAATGCAGGTAGGGCTACGCTGGCCGAGGCTCGAACGCCCAGCCTCCCAAGTCTTATTGGGAGAACCGCTTGAGTCCAAGATCTGGTGCTGGTTTCTAAATTAATGTTGAGAATTTTGGAAAGTGTAGTCTGAAGGGACAA
The DNA here is from genome assembly GCA_963854355.1 of Epinotia brunnichana. Lineage (NCBI taxonomy): Eukaryota > Metazoa > Arthropoda > Insecta > Lepidoptera > Tortricidae > Epinotia > Epinotia brunnichana. The sequence continues at coordinate 24,639,894 of OY977951.1, read as the reverse complement.
ATCAATGGATGACAAAATGGTAGGGAATTTCCAAATGGGACTACACTATTACTTTACGCAAAAAAACGAACTCCAATTTTCAGACCGATTTGACCGGGTTCGATTCCCGGCCGCGTATAAGGATTTATGGAAGATCTTTGAATACAGTTTATATTTTTTCGAAAAACGGTCACGTGACTCCTAAGGGCAAACCTATCTCTTGTAGTTTCAGATTTTTGGTCACTGCTCCGTTTGAATTATATACCCAGTAGGTATTATTATATTGTAATATGTATTAGGATGGGTATATATCGTTCACAACAAATCATGTTTTCCAGCAAGATGTCGACGACAGGTGGTCGTGGGGCTTCGTCGACGTTGAAACAACAACAAACGCGGTGTGTGTTTTTCTTTTAAACTTTTCTTGACACCTCTTACACGTTTCAACGAACACATGCACGTGTTTTATTTATTATAATATATGTATATAAGAGAACAGTGTCTTCTTATACAGAACTTAATTATATCTTATTAATGCCGTAATTCTTCGACAGCAACCTGTGGTGATTTTTTGGGCCCTAATTATTCGTAACTGTTTTCAATATTTTCCCGTGAGTCTTAAACATGCATAGGTATGTCAAAAATATGTTTTTACGCTTTAAGTGTTTAGTCATTCCCGTCACATCCAAACTTTTATATTTTGTTTTACTGCTAAACCAAGTACTTAAAAATTAATAAGGTATATGATCAAAACGTAATTTTTATGTACCTACCTAAACAGTTAATTATTGCATTGTCAAAAGGAAATACCTTTTTTGTCCTTAATGTTGAACTGAATAGAACTTCAGCTCATAGTATTCACCGAGCTATCACTAGAAGCGTTCATAATTTAGAATCTGACGTTGTTACGAACTAATGAGGATAAAAAAAATAAAACCTGCTGTTTAAAATAATCATCATATATTTTCTACTGTATGGATCAATTTTATGATGTTATTGATGATGCAGCGAAGCCACGAGCCATACATAAGGCCCAGTCCAGCGACAGAGCCCCGTGAGCCTGAAGTATGTAAACCATACAACCCACCTCTTCCTGACTTCGGGGCTCCTGGTAAAAGGATTAGCGAAACAAGTAAGTAAGATTGGTGATAATTGGTCTAGTAGTGCGTGAATTTACAGCGCAGTTTACTTAAGAGGATTGTGAAGTGCCGATACGCGGCGCGAGTAGGTTTTAAAAAAAATCTATCTGTTTCACACTGCTCTGTGCCTCTCTCGTATCGTGCGATAGAGAGAGTAGCAAGTCCTGGAGGCAATTGCCTACATTCCCTTGTTGAAATATTGTTTCGGGTGATAACGTTTTTACCCCCCTAAACCTTCATGAAATGAAATAATTTTGGTATTATTGGATTCAATACACTTTAATCTATGTCCGTACGTTTTCCTTTCTCAGTAAATCAGTTAAGATTAATTTATAAATAAATAAAACGATAGACAAAGTTTTTAAGTCAAAAATATTGATTTTTAGATGCTAATAACTTTTAACGCAAGCAATATTTCTCAAAAATTAAAACGTACATACCTAGTTTTTCATTATATCTACAACGTGTCCAAAAATTATAAAAATCGAACAATGTTTACGGTGTGAAAAACGTTATCGCTTTTTGTATGAAAAATTACAGGTTCACAATCCTCTTAAGGTGGTTTGACGACCTCTGTTGCCTAGTTGGTAGTGACCCTGCCTACGAAGCCGGAGGTCCCGGGTTCGAATCCCGGTAAGGGCATTCATTTGTGTGATTAGCACGAATATTTTTTATCTATATAAGTATGTATATCATCGTCTGGTACCCATAGTACAAGCTTTGCTTAGTTTGGGACTTGGTCGATTTGTGTAAGATTGTCTTCAAATATTTATTATTATTATTTATTATTTAATTGGGAGATTCCACTTTCCGGATCAAGTACGCATAACTAAAAAAATCTGATCCTTAATCAGGTCGCAAACAATTCATCAGTTTTGCATTCCGATCGCATGTCAATTTGTTACTTCGTTTTATCATCGTTTATCATCATGTTTGTTACATCGTTTTACTTAATAAATACACAGCCTGCTTCGACCCGAAATGCCGACGGATCTAAAGAATAACGATATCATGCCGCAACATCCAATTCAGAAACCTACATATCAAGACTCCTGACCTGAGGGATTAAGAGAAAAATCTTAAGTTATAACTTCTCCATAAACTATGAGATTTTCGTAAAACTTTAGAGATCGCAATAACTCGATCCCATTCATTTAAATTTCACTTCCACCTCGCAACTCGCAGACCTGTAGCGTTCAAATTTAACTTTTATAATCGTAATAATACCTAGCAGACTGCTGAATTCAATTTGTACTCTGAATTACGATGCTGCCTTAATAGGTACACTTGATTAAAAAAACCGGCTAAGTGCGAGTTGGACTCGCGCACGTAGGGTTCCGTACCATTATCTATATAAAACTATTTTATTCTGTGTTTTTAGTATTTGTTGTTATAGCGGCAACAGAAATACATCATCTGTGAAAATGCATGTCAGCTGTCAAACTATCACTGTTGTTGAGATACAGCCTGGTGACAGATGGACAGACAGACGGACAGCGGAGTCCTAGTAAGAGGGTACCGTTTTACTCTTTGAGTACGGAATCCTAAAAAGGTGAGTTTTTCCAGACTTTGAGACAGATCGTAATAATAATCAATGTTGAGCAAAAGTTTTTATTCGAGTTTTTTGATTTGTCTGTTTATAATTCAGTAATGAGCGTACACATGCAAGTAGCACGTTATAAGTGTAGTAAACGGAGAGATATGGCATTCTGCTATGCTTTAGGTACCAGCAGGTCAATCACGTAACGCATTGTACGAACGTCGGGTAGGTCTAAATGTCACTTTTTATATGGAAAATTGACAGTTAAATTGTACCGACGCGTGTTCGGAACGTTACGTGATTACCCCTCACAGTCATGAGCTTTTTTAAATAAGGACCCATTTCCTTCAATTGTTGTTAGAACATTCACAATGCAATAAGATCGAAAATGTCAATTCAATAATAGCGGTGAAGTGTCAAGATAAGACAATTAAATGTCTTATCGAATGGGCCCTTGAATCGATAACCTCTTTGCAAAAGGCTATCATTATGGTATTCTAATTATGAACATGTGTCAGTGTCAGACAAGAACATTGAGAAAACTGTAATTTTCACGAAATATAATTTGCAAACAAATATGACCGGAGAGGACAGGGCCAAAAAAACGAGTGACAATTAGTCGGAAACGATCGTTTGACTCGTTGCGCCCGGTTGACGTCACTGAGCGGTTGCCCCTAGACACGTGTCAACGTAAGTTGTTTATCCCTTTCAGACCCGAAAAATAAGACCCGGCCAACGTAAAATGGAGTATATTGACATATGTTTTTGATTTGACAATTAAATATAATCAACCCGCACGATTGTATGAGCCGGGTCCGAAAGGGTTTTGGCAAACTAAATGACACGACATTAAAATATATGCTCTAAATGTCTTCGGTTTGCTAAACGATATTCCACCTTAGGTGGGTCTCAAGTTAAAGCTCGTGGCTGTACAGTCGCCATCACATACATAGGTACACTATAGGTGTTGGCCGTATGCATGTTTGCCCTCGTCGTTGTATTTAAAAAACCGGCCAAGTGCGAGCCGGACTCGCGCACGAAGGGTTCCGTACCATTATCAATAAAAATATTTATTTTATTCTGTTTTTAGTATTTGTTGTTATAGCGGCAACAGAAATACATCAACTGTGAAAATTTCAACTGGAAATATCACGGTATTAGTGAGATACAGCCTGGTGACAGACAGACAGACAGACAGACGGACAGCGGAGTCTTAGTAATAGGGTCCCGTTTTACTCTTTGAGTACGGAACCCTAAGAAAGGCTTTGTGGCATGCAAGACAGAGTAGACAGATTGGTCGTCCAATCGTTGTTATCGTCAAAAAATTACGAACAATCGTCTTAGGCATACCTGACATTAACACATTTTCGCAGCCACATTACGGAATTCAAAACAAGTAGCCAAGGAAACCTCCTTTAGAACGGAGGTATAATACAACAATTTCAACATATTCCGATCCAATACGAAAATGCCGTAAACGACTTTTAACCCTGTGTACATTTGACGTTATAGCAATGCGTGGGTAATTGATTCAACCCGCATCTAACTCAAAGTTACATACTCAAAGGTTTTGCTTTTGTTGGAGGCTCTAAAGTTCAAATATGTTTTATTTTTATTGTGTCAAAGGATTCACTGTTTCGTTTTTGGTGGGTAAAAAAAGTCCTTTTTATAGGAGTGTAATTGGGTAGTGATGAAAATGTAAACAAACGTAAACATTTAAAACCTAAGTGATCTAATCTGTGTAAATTTTATTTTTAATTATTTTGCAAAATAATTGCTACTGTTTCGTTCCAGAATGCGAGGAGTACATTTGGAACATGAAGACTCGCGCAGAGGAACAAAAGAGAAGACGGCAATGTGAGTAAATATATGAGCATTGTAAAATAAGTTACTGTCAAATATTTAATTTTTGGTACAAGCTTTTAATTTAACTTGCAAGATTTGATTACAAACAGACAACGGGACAGGTGAAACTAAATAAAAGCTTGTAAAAAATAGATTTCATTGTGCTCGTTACCCTCTCCGCTATTTGGCGGGGCAACTCACAAAATGATGGGTCACCTTGTCGCATTAAATACATTAAAACTAGAGTTTTAAATGAAATCCATGATATGGATCTTCACATTTATCGTCACAGTTTTTTTATGTTTTTTGGTTAATTGTATTTTCAATCAGCTGGTGTTCAATGTCACTGGGTAAATAAATCGAGAAGAATCATAACCGTGTTATATGTATAACGGTTTCATTGCGCAGGGATTAAATATAATGTTTGACATGTGAACATTATTTTAGTTCACTAATAGGAAACATTTTCACGTTCAGACAAACAATCTATGCAAACCGAAAATAGGTTAGGTTAGATTAATGTGTAATGTCTGTATGGTAATGTCGAGCACTAGGATGCTTCCAATTATAATGTTCCTCCACAGGCACAGAATATCTGATGAGCCTACCAAACCGACCGCCGGTTATGGCGGCGATCGGAGGACACATCACCTTTCCAGGGGAATATCCACACATGGTGAGCTTAAAAACCTATTAGGTATGAAAGAGTACATCTTGGAAGAGGGGGCCCCTCTGTTGCACTCTCTGTTGCAAATACCTTCCATGTTGGTGCGACATAAAGCGCAACAGAGGTGCCCCGTTCCCACAACGAATGCGCCCGCACGCTGCGAAACGTTTTCTAGTGTATAGGTACGAGTATAGCCGTGTAGTCCCACCAAAAATACGATCTCCGCCTGCAATAAAAGTTGACTAAAGGGGGTCATCAAGGTCGCGTGTGCTTTGGTAAAGTGGGCCTCTGCACACGACCAACGAAAAAGATAGATGGTTAACCAGAATGAGCTAGAAATAACGAGGTGTGAGTGCATTCAGAGTACAGAAGAAAAATTAGCGGCCCCAGTTGAGTTTTAGTTAATATATTAAGCTAGTCACCCTGATGGCGTAGTCTATTTAAACACTAGGAGTACAACTCAACATGACAACAACATTATAGACAAAATACCGGTTCTTGATCGCTGTAGTCATAGCCACTTACCTAAAAAAATATACGTCACTATGAAACTCATACAAATGCGATAGCATTCTACTTAAGTTTACTTGTTTATGAAATTGTCAGGGTGCAGTAGGCTGGAAGGCAACCGGTGGATCTTGGATATTCAAGTGCGGTAGCTCTCTGATCAGCCCCAAGTTCCTGTTGACAGCTGCGCACTGCTCTCGGACCTCCGGACGTGACCCCTCCGTTGAGGACCCCGTGCCGAAGATAGTTCGTCTTGGAGACAAGAATATTGCCGACGTGGTGCGTTGTACAGAGTTGACCTTAGCCACTGTAAACATATTAGCCAATATTAACTAGTCTGTTCATACATTTTAACACCTGCGCTCCAATGAAAACCCGTTCTACGTGGCACTCTCGTGGCACAAGCACTGATGCACTGCTAACTACCCTGATTTGCTCTTAATTTTACTGTGGCTACGTTTTTTGTTTGAGTGCATCACATTGAACGGTTGTACGGATTTGTTTTCCTTTTTAAGCTATATATCTACTGTGCTTTAGTTTTTAGGTTGTGCAAGTTTTTTTTATTTTTTTATTTTAGGTCGTTTACAACAAAAGTCATTAACGACCAGAAGGGAATTACAATTTTTAGGGTTCCGTACTCAAAGAGTAAAACGGGACCCTATTACTAAGACTCCGCTGTCCGTCCGTCCGTCCGTCCGTCCGTCCGTCCGTCCGTCTGTCTGTCACCAGTTCCACCTGAAATTTTCATTTTCACAGATGATGTATTTCTGTTGCCGCTATAACAACAAATACTAAAAACGCAGAATAAAATAGTTTCTTATAGATAATGGTACGGAACCCTTCGTGCGTGAGTCCAACTCGCACTTGGCCGGTGTTTAAGGTTCCGTAGCCACGGAACCCTTATAGATTCGTCATGTCTGTCTGTCTGTCTGTCTGTCTGTCTGTCCGTCCGTATGTCACAGCCACTTTTTTCCGAAACTATAAGAGCTATACTGTTGAAACTTGGTAAGTAGATGTATTCTGTGAACCGCATTAAGATTTTCACACAAAAATCGAAAAAAAACATTAAGTTTTAGGGGTCCCCATACTCAGAACTGAAACTCAAAAAAAATGTTTTTTCAAACCCATACGTGTGGGGTATCTATGGATAGGTCTTCAATAATGATATTGAGGTTTTTAATATCATTTTTTTTCTAAACTGTATAGTTTGCGCGAGAGACACTTCCAAAGTGGTAAAATGTGTGTCTCCCCCCCCCCCCCCCCTGTAACTTCTAAAATAAGAGAATGATAAAACTAAAAAATATATATGATGTACATTACCATGCAAACTTCCACCGAAAATTGGATTGAACGAGATCTAGTAAGTGGTTTTTTTTTTAATACGTCATAAATCGTAAACCGTAATTTATTTCACGGAACCCTTCATCATTTAAACAATCATTTAAGTTGTTAGGCATCTTACAGGTTTTTTTGTTGCCATCGTCGCCGTAATTATTCCCACCGTCACTATTGTTATCATACGCAACGTCATCGTCATTAGCACAGCTCACCCAGCTCATCTCAGCTTAGTCTCTTCACTTCAGTTTTCTATTCGTTTAAATTTAGGTTTTGCCTTCATCGTCGTTGTCGAGGATATGGTCGTCAACAATATTATTTGTCGTTTGTACCTCACGAAAGTTCTTACGAGTGCTTACCTTAAATATTAACTTGTACCTCAAACTAGCAAAATTTTTAAATTTAATAAGTTGTTATTTTTTCATTTCAGGTCTTCCGGTTCCAACTACCTTATGATAAGGACATATTGAAAATAACAAAACATCCAGAATATTCAGCACCGAAGAAATACAACGATATAGCTATTATTGAATTGGTAGATCCTGTTACAGACTTTACTCAAATGATCCAACCTGCTTGCCTTTGGACTAATTTTAACACCAGCAGTCTTGGTTATAAAGCCAATCTCACTGGATGGGGAGTGATTGAGACAAGTAAGTGAATTAGTAGGTATACTTAATAATCAATTAATAATATACTGAAGTGATCAATTGACTATCTTTCCGTAATGAGATAAAGATCTCCATTTGTTATCAATTAACTGCAAACATTTAAAATTCATATAAAATCCAGTTATAATATAATAAGTAATTATAAGTATTTTCTAAAGTAAATACAAGATGATAATAAACATTTAACTAAATTAAATCTAACAAATAACTACAAGTCCACGATGGGGCAAGAGAGAAACTGTCCACTGCCTTAGTTTCGAAACATCATATTGCTAATTGAGTATTTGTTACTGACAAATAACATTAACATAAACACATAAGTAAACAACTTGCAGTCCAAAAACTTTTATGCAATTATAGTAACACCGGTGTATAAGAGTGGAGTGAGAGATGACGTAAGCAACTATCGACCTATCTCTGTGTTGACAGCCATTTCCAAAGTAATAGAAAAAATAATAAATAATCGACTTGTAGCTTACCTTAATAAATTTAATATACTATCTGACAACCAGTTCGGCTTTCGGCAATCCAGATCCACAGAAGATGCAATACTATCCTTAACATCTTTAATAACTGACAAAATTGATAAAGGCAAGAAATGCCTTGCCATATTCTTGGATCTAAAAAAGGCATTCGACACGAAATTCTTACACAAAAAATGGAACGAATTGGCATACGGGGCTTACCTCTACGGTTGCTGAGTGACTACTTACGGGGGCGTACACAAAAAGTGAAGATAGGAGACTTTATAAGTAACGTAGCAGATATAACTTTTGGTGTCCCCCAGGAAAGCGTTTTAGGGCCCACGTTGTTTCTTATTTATATAAATGAATTGACGAATCTCAAACTACAACGTGGGTACATCGGCTCTTACACTGATGACACCGCTATAGTGTGTGATGGAGAATCTTGGTAGTCGGTGTACAGAAGTGCAGAATCTGGCCTCTGTAGAGTGTCTACATGGCTTAGAAGTAACCTTCTTACGCTTAATTCCAGCAAAACTAATTATATATGTTTCAGTAAGTATGATAGTACGCAACCTAATGTTAACTTAAAACTAAAAATACATACTTGCATCCAACAAGAGCCTACCGTCTGTAAATGCGTCGAACTTGAAACGGTTAAATTTATTAAATATTTAGGTGTACTACTGGACCAACGCCTCTCGTGGCATATGCAAATTGAAAATGTGAACAATAGAATAAGAAAACTTAATTGGATATTCAAGATATTTAGGCATATTTCTACCAAGGAACTATTGAATCAACTGTATAAAACTTTAGCACAACCTGTCATGAGTTATTGTATAACAGTCTGGGGTGGTGCTGCCAAAACATTTTTTTTGGAGGTTGAGAGAGGTCAGCGCTGCTTGCTGAAGGTGATGCACTCAAAACCATACAGGTTCCCTACAAATGAACTCTATAAAATCAGTGATTAACTAACGATGCGAAAGCTGTATGTTTTGAATGTAACACTAAGGCTACACAAAAGTCTAGATTATAACCCTATATCAGAAACCCGTCGACGTAAAGACGTAGCCCCCCTATCAACCTGTAAATCTATGTTTACCAAAAGGCAATATAAAGCGCAATCGGCATATATTTACAACAATGTAAACAGAATTGTTAATATCCATCAATTATTGCTGTATAAGTGTAAGATCGAACTAACTAAATGGCTGAAACATCTAAGCTATGACGCAACGGAGACACTATTGTACCGTGCAAATTATTAACCATACCTAATATCAGATAACACACCTACAAACACACACACACGCGCTCACATACACACACACAAATTCAGGTTCACGGCACTATGCCTGTGAAACCTATGTCGTCCATATTTCTGATTTTATTTTAACTGTTTTCTTTTTTATTATGGAGGAGCGGGTCTTCCTGACACAGGTATTTTTTACCTACTAGGAAGACCCAACCCTGTTGTCATTTTGCACGAGTTTTTTATGAAATAAATCATTTTCATTTCATTTTCATTTTCATTTCATTTTCATTTTCATTTCATTTTCATTTCATTTAGCATCACCATTTACGACCCAAAAACACATGAAACCTAATTTAACATTTCACCATCTTAAAATCTGACTTTTATCAGTAAGGATTTATGTTTACATACCAGGCGATCAGAAATAACAAAACTCCTTTACACAGCTGGTCTTAAATCATCACCTGAGCTGCAGGCGGCAGAAGTGGACATCATAGACACTGGCGTCTGCGATCAACTCCTGCGGCCCTTCTGCAGCAGATTGTGGTGCGGTATGCAGGATGGGCAGGTCTGTGCTGGCATACTTGCTGGTGGTGTCGACGCGTGTCAGGTACTTACTTCTTCACTTTGTTGTGAGGCGAACTCTTGTGGTCCTTTGTAAACCATTTTTAGGGTTCCGTACTCAAAGAGTAAAACGGGACCCTATTACTAAGACTCCGCTGTCCGTCTGTCTGTCTTTCTGTCTGTCCGTATGTTTGTCTGTCTGTCTGTCTGTCTGTCTGTATGTCTGTATGTCTGTCTGTCTGTCTGTCTGTCTGTCTGTCTGTCACCAGGCTGTATCTCACTGATACCGTGATAGTTACAGTTGAAATTTTCACAGATGATGTATTTCTGTTGCCGCTATAACAACAAATAGGTACTAAAAACAGAATAAAATAAATATTCTTATAGATAATGGTACGGAACCCTTCGTGCGCGAGTCCGACTCGCACTTGGCCGGTTTTTTAGACTATTTGGAGCAGCCCGACTTCGAAAGTATGTCCACCATACAGAAGACTGCACCTATAAAAACACCACTACTTATTGTGTAGGTATGGTGTTGCGCTCCTGGTGTTGAGTAAGGTTGTCCGATCTCTCAAGGATGCGCTGTGTTAGTCATACCTACATTATTCATCTCTAGCTGTCAATATGTACAACAAATCCTCAAATCACTTGCCTATGACTCCTATCCAGTCTCAGGCGACCATAAGCGCCTTGCGTGCTTGCCTGGCATCTTGTCTTGTTCTGGATTAAATTATTTTCATTTTTATTTCAATAGCCTTCGGTTTCTTCTTACCATCCGGCTGGCCGTACTTGACATTAGATTAAGCTTAGGACATCGTCAATATTGCAATTTGCTACTACTAAAATCAAAATAGGTCATAAACTTTAACAAGTGGCCCGAATAATTAAAGAATGAAATGTATATTGAATACCTCAACAGGGTGACTCCGGCGGTCCTCTCCAAGTGAGAATTCCAGGCTTGAACATCCCGGAGCAGGGCACGATGCATTACGTCATCGGCGTGACGTCATTTGGCATCGGCTGCGCTCGCTCCAACAAGCCAGGGATCTACGCGAGGGTGTCGCAGTATATCGACTGGATCGAGGGAATCGTTTGGAAATAAAGAACTGGAAAAATGCTTATTGTGTTTGGCTTGTACCTTCGTAGGTAAATAACACTTATGCTCGTCTTAATCAGCAATTAAGGGCGGGTTGCACCAACTTGCGATTACAGACCGATTTACGTCAAATGTAGAAACTTGTCAAACTTTTCATACATTCACATTTAACCTCCTAGCGCCCATGGGCCTACTGGAAGGACATATTCTCTTAAAGGATTTTTTTTTGGGTTGGAATAGAGTTGCATTTGTTTTGTTTTGGTCTTCTCTTGAAACAAATGAAATTCAACTCTATTTCTTTTATTACTTTGATCCCAATGTCATTTTGTGTTGTATGGTGGGCGCCACCGCTTACAATTCCAGACGGTTTGGTGCAGCACACTTAGATGTACTTATACTTATATATATTTGGATGCACAACGGGTCACGCACGATTCATACAAAAAAAATAACTTTTGTAGACGGTAGTAATATTTATTTTTTGCATTTTCTAAATTAATGACTGTTGATTGTATTATAATACAAAATACAAAAAAAATCAGAGAGATGCTGACAAACCCTATCATGTATATGAACAATGGTTTAATGAAGTAATTTAATTACATACAATTTAATAGACGATAAAAATTATTATTCTCTATGATTTCTTATTCAAAATATTCATCCTAAACAACTCTAAAACCTCAACAAAGCCGGGTACTTCATAAAGCGTCGTGGCTTCCATGGCCGACGTACAAATGTCCTCTACGGCGGACAAATGGCGCAGCTTACATGGAAAGGGGCTACGTTCTCGCATTCTGCGAATCGGATTGAAGTTCAATGTAAATAAGTTTCTGTCAAAAATTTCATTTTTGGTACAAGCTTTTATTGCCGACTGTACTTTTCTGTATACCGTCATCAACTATTCATTGAGACGATTCTAACGTGCCCAAACTCAACTGGGTTACATCGTTTAAGTACACTTCATCATCATCAGATCAGCTCGATGCAATGGTACCATAATATTGAATGTCATCCAATTGTTATAATGCCATTCATATTTATTCATGGTGACGCATGCTTCGCCTTGCCTGTCCATGAACAGTCATAAGAACTCATACGGGTTAGTCGTATTTCCACACCATGAAATATATTTCAAATTAATTGGAGACTATAATTATTATTGACACTTACGAGTGTCAATAATAATAATGCTTCACCAAATGTATAAAAGCAGACGCATTGACGAATAGATTGAATAAATTGAATATGAATGGAAAGTCACAGAACATTGGCTATCTGACTCGTCTCGTTACTAGGAGAACATGAAAGGTGAAGCGCTAAAGATCAGTTACCTGAAGCGCAAATGCAATGTGAGTAGTAGTGAATGTATCTATTATATATATCATCGCCTAGTACCCACAACACAAGCCTTACTGAGCTTACCGTGGGCCTAGGTTGATTTGTGTAAGATTGTCCCGTAATATTTATTTATTTATTTATTTATTTATATTGTTTTATGAATAAATGACTTATGACTTAGGTACACCACTGTTTACCATGTTTTTGTTATTTTCAGAGTTATTATGACATGAATGATCGTAGGAACTCCTGGCAGAAAGAAGACTAAAGTATTAGAAAATACCTCACTTATATAATAAAGAAAATACTAAATGATACAAACGTCTGTGACGCAGAAAAAGTGACATGAAATTTATGAAAATAAAGATAAACAGGGGGGATAAAATGGGGGGTGGAAATTTGTATAGAGCTACTTAAACCGCTGCACCGATTTGGATGAAATTTGGTACATAATTAGTTTGAGTCCCGGAGAAGGTTAAATAATAGGTTTCATCCCGAAAATCTTCCCTTTAGGGGGTAAAATGGGGGGGTGAAAAATTGGATGTAACCCATTTTGATGAAATTTGGTTTAGAGGTAGTTTAAGTTCTGGGGAAGGACATTGGATAGTTTTTATTCCGGAAATCTTTCCCTGAGGGGGTGAAATGGGGGGTGAAATTTTGGATGGACTCCGTTTAGACCAAATTTGGTATAGATATAGTTTGAGTCCCGAAGAATGACAATGGATAGTTTGAATCCCGAAAATCATCCCCCAAGGGGATGAAATAGGGATGTAAATGTGGATAAATCCCATTTGGTTAAAATTTGGTATAGAGATAAAAGGAGTCCCAGGGAAGGACAATGCATAGTTTTTATCCTAAATCATCTCCTGAGGGGGTGAAATGAGGGGTGAAAATTTGGATGGAACCGATTTAGATGAAGTTTGGTATGGAGATAGTTCAGAGTCCTGGGGAAGGACTTAAAATAATTTTTAGTCCAGAAATCATCTCCTAAGGGGGTGAAATGGGGTATGAAAATTTGGATGGAACCCATTTACGGTATAGCGAGTTGGAGTCTTAGGGAAGGACATAGGATAGTTTACTCCTGAAAATCATCCCATAAGGGGGTGTAATTGGGGGTGAAATTTTGTTTGTGACCCATTTTGATGAAATTTGGTTGAAAAATAGTTTGAGTCCCGGAGTATGACAACGGATGGTTTTAATCCCGAAAATCATCCCCTCAGGGATAAAATAGGGGGTGAAAATTTGGATAAAACCCATTTAGATGAAATTTGGTAAATAGATAGAAGGAGTCCTAGGGAAGGACAATGCATAGTTTTTATCCCGAAAAATCATTTCCTGAGGTGAGAAATGAGGGTTGAAGATTTGGATAGAACCCATTAAGATGAAATTTGGTAAAGAGAGAGGTAGAGTCCTAGGAAAGAACATAGAATATGTTTTATTCCGGAACACATAAAAGGAGGAAATCATCCCCTAAGGGGGTGAGAAATGGTGGATGAACATTTGGATTGAACCCACTTACGGTATCACGATAGTTAAGGAAGGACATAGGATAGTTTTATCCCGAAAATCATCCCCTAAGGGGGTGTAATTGGGGGTGGAATTTTTTTTTGACTCACTTTGATAAAATTTGGTTGAAAGATAGTTTGAGTCCTGGAAAAGGCCATATAATAGTTTCTATTCCAGAAATCATCCCCTAAGGGGGTGAAATGGGGGTGAAAATTTGGATGTAGTCCAATTATATGAAATTCGGTATAGAGATAGTTTGAGTCCTGGAGAATGACAACGGATAGTTTTTATCCCGAAAATCATCCTCTAAGGAGGTGAAATAGGGGGTAAAAATTTGGATTGAACCCATTTAGCGGTAATGGGGAGTCCTGGGGAATATGAACATTACATAAGTAAATATATGTATGTGACGTTCCAAGGGTAAAAAGGTACCTTATGGCGGCCTTAGTTTTGAAGATGATTTCTAAAACGGGGTAAAAAGACGTTTTATTATGGCTATATTGAAAACTATTAGATGTAACATTTTGTTGAAGTAATTTTATTTTTAATATAAAATGTTTAAATTACAAGTCAGTTAATGTAATCCTACGGTTAAGTAGAAAAGGTCCTTACGGCCGTGTGATATGAAAATATGCAAAATAATACTGAAAAAAGCCTACATGCATCTATACCCTTTCCTTCATACAATCCATACTAATATTACAAATGCGAAAGTAACTCTGTCTGTCTGTTACCTTTTCATGCTTAAACCGTTGAACCGATTGAGATGAAATTTGGTATAGAAATACTTTGAATTCCGGGGCCTTCCCAAAAAGTCCTTACTAAAGATAGTTTTTATCTGGAAATTCATCACCTAAGGGGGTGAAAAGGGGGGAGAAAGTTACGATATAAACGAGTTCCGCGCGGACGAAGTCGCGGGCAAAAGCTAGTTATATATAAATTAGAACCTTCTGGCTAAAACACAAGTCTTAACATAATGAATATCTATTTACTCATAAAAACTCATAAAATGGTTACGCATTGACTAGGATAACATGAAAGGTGGGAGGTGAAGCGCTGACGATCAGTCACTAGAAGCGCAAATGCAGTGAGGATAATACTTAATGTACAACCCGTTTACTATAAGTTTGGACATCGCTGAAACCGACCGTCATCGACGCCAGGTCCAAACTTATAGTAAACGGGTTGTATGACATATGACCAGTGAACGTAGTTTAGCGAAAATAATCCAACCCACATGATGTAAAATTTAAACTGCTGGCTAAAACATAACTCATACATAATTAAAACTCATTAAATGTAGGTATATTAACTATGCGTAAAGACCGAAGAAAAGAATACAGTTAAATATTTTATAACTTTGTTGTAACAGTTATAAAATATTTAACTGTATTCTTTTCTTCAGTCTTTACATAGAGGACATTTTAAACTTTTTTTTTCCAATTTCAAATGGTGAATGTTAAAAAGCAATACATTTTCTGAAACAATAATATGAAGCGAATTAACGCGCTTGGTTGGAAAGGCAGATTTGTATGGACACCGTCCCCATCCACCAACAGACCCGGTTTTGGTTGTATTCATAAAAATTATGTCTATGAGTTTAATAGAGGCCATTGTAGCTTAGTCTGCCTGCGTATTACGAAGAGGCCTTTAACGAGTAAGTAAAATAAAATAGTACGTTACTTACCGAGGGCGGTAAAACAAATAATCCCTCAGATTGCAGGATTGATTGCGATCTGAGGCTTTCTTTATTACCACCAGAAGTGAGTACAAAATTTTACGTCTCTCCATTGCCAGGAAGTGGCTGATGTGTCACAACACAACACGACAGACAAATGTGAACCGGTCTATATATCGAAGTGTTACGTAAAAACTGTTTTTTGCCCGACTACGTCAGCGCCGAAATAAAAGTTCCACCGTGGAAATACTGAACCGATTTTGATGAAAGAGGCATCAATCGATTCGAAATTATGCGCGGGGTGACATACCTTTTGTATAAAAAATAACCGTTTTTTTTTCAGTTAGTTTTCCTCAGTCGGGAGGCACTTTTATTGAACTTTTTATGCCTCACAAACCTGCGATCATTTGCGTGTATAGAGCACAACAAAATAAACCCCACGTACCAGGCTCGCATAAGTAAGCATACATAGTATTCCTAAGCCGGCGTCACGTCAGGCCCCAATGACGCACTCGCAGACGGATCGCCCTACTGAAGGCAGATTAGGGCAAATCCCGCCCGCTCCGTGATCCGACTAAATGGAATCCACGGAAATCGCTCCACTTTGAAACGCTCGAGCAATTGGTTCATAAAAAACAACATGAGATACTTGAATTATTTGTGTTACATTTGAGCGCCGTAGTAGTGTTTTGGCAGGCAGGCCCCTATTTCACCACCTTGACAATTGTCACCCGACACTGACAATTCGCCATGCATTGCTTGTTCTAGAAGTTAAGGTGGTCGCTAGGTTACTTGTGGAATCAGCAATGTACAGAGAATTGTCGTTGTCAGGTGACAATTGTCAAGTTGGTAAAATAGGGGCGATGGAGTCTTGCCGCTTCGGCGAAACTCCTCTTTCGTGTACTTTCAAATTTCATCCAAAGGTCATTGACACCGCTGACAGCCTGTGCAACGGCGCTACTCAATCAACTCGTGTTGAGGCAGCCTTCTGCAAGTCCGTAATGGCGCAGAAGGAGGCTGCTGAAAGAGCGCAGCAGGACGACCCTTCCGCTCCCCATATCCGCAGACGTTGAGCGGGGCGTGCACGTCGGCGTTATGCGCACCTGCTCCCCCCACCGAAGTGGACCGGGTTGCAGAGTTAGGGGATCCTAGCTAACCAAAAGTCCATGGGTCTGAAGTGCCTCGAAATTGTCCCGGGGCGCTTTCCCTGGCCAGGCCTATAAAGCGGACTAGTCGCGAGGTTCAAAGTAGCATGCGTAAGGGAACCTTTGACCCTCCTTGTACTTAAGCGAAATGGCTGGACAATCGTTGGGGGTTTAGTAGGTAGTTTGGGCCTTCTGCCCTGGAGTCCCACACACCCGTCCGGTCCACCTCCGACTGGGCGGGTAGTGCATCAACGCATTCCCCCAACGTAAAAAAAGTAAAAAAAATATAAAAAAAAATAAAAAAAGGATGCCGACGTGTTTGCTGATACCTGGCAAACCCCGCTCACTAAAATAAGTGTAATATGTATTGTTATTAGGTAGTAACGTGCCTAGATTACAGTCCCCCGCGGCTATGAAGTCAATCCTGACACATTGCGCAACTATGAAGTTTCTGAATAATGACAATGTCAACCATAGGAAAAAATTACATATTCAACCCTAGAGGCATGTCTCAGGATTGACTTCATAGCCGCGGGGGACTATAGTGTGTAAGTTTTGTGACACTCATTTAACTTATTAAGTTCTAACATTGTAGGCGCCTTGGTACTCTACTGTAAGCCTATAGATGTAATGTTTAAAAAAGAAAGACATAAATAAATAAAAAAGTGCGTTGCGGACCCTTTTAATTTGAGAATACGTTGTTGCGCTTACGATATCTATAGACAAATGTAGGTCCCTCAATGTCAACACAGCGCATCCCGAGTAACTCTGGAAAACCTAAATGTATTCCATTGTTAGCTTGTCTCTTGTAACAATATGAGCGCAAAAATTCTCACTGTTACGGGTCAGTTTTATTTGGATCTACTATGAAATTCCGATATTTATCGACTCACGAACGTCAAAAAAAACATATCATGCTACAAATAAATAAACAAATATAAGGGAACTTTTTTACAGAAATGGAACTATAGTTTCACTTCCAAAAGGTTTCATAGCTTTCTAAATAGATACCTCTAGCTCGACAGTAATTACTGTGATGAAAGTGTAACAATCCAGACAATGTCAGTTCAAAATTGTCACGTTAAAAGTAGGAAACAAAAGTCTTCAAGTCAGTTTAGTTTGTACACTTACTAAACTTCTTGAATTGGCCGTAACAGACAGCATCGAGTTCTTGTACAAGTAATAGATTAGTTACGGTTCGCATTCTGCTTTCCGATTAACACCCAATACATGACTTTACTGAAAATCTGTGTCATAGAGTTCGCTCGCTTCGCGACATTAAGCTGATGAGTGCAAGCGTTTTAGTTCAAATTTCAAATTATACTATATACCTACGTATTAAGTTATTTTTTTCTTGACTTAATTTTTTTTTTGAAATTTAGATTTTAGACGTTTTGGTTCGTACCTACCCATCAAATTACCGTTTGAATGATAATAATCACAAGACTTTCGTTGTCACGGTGAGAGCAAGTTCAGATAATTACATATTTGTGAGCATCCTCACTTTTATCTTCGTAATTGAGTAAACTACGGCTGGTCAACCAGGGCCGCATCAAAATGGGCAGGTTTAACTCTAAGTACTGAACAAAGTGAATTCTTCGCGAAATGAAAACAAACAATAAAACTATCCTTCGCGCAGGATAACTGAAGACTCAAGCGGCAGCCGTCACTTACACCGACGCGTAAGGTTCTTATCCTGAACCTTAGAGTATAGATATCTACAGAGGAGCGCGATGCGAGGAATTCAGTGCGTTCATTCTGTAATCCTGCTGGTCGATTACGTAAAGCATTGAACGTTTTATTATTGTTTAAAAAAAGTACATCGGCAACTTATAGCTAACCGCCAAAGCGTCACAGATCGTAAGCTAAAACATATTATAAATTAAAACATAAAGCATGGTGGAGAAGTTATTACAGTTTAATCTGATAAGGATCGTTAAATAAAAATCTTGCTGTCCTGCAACAAGCAGGCTAATCTGTTTGTGAACAGATCACAGGACGGTGCTACGTCCAGCACGGAATTGAGGATAGAGAGTGCGCTCGGGAGCGGCGCGTGTTGCAGTAGGTTGGTGCGCGCGCGCGGCCGTGTCAGCAGGAGCATTTTTGGGGCAGGCATTTTTATACGGAAAAATGACAGTTAAATTGTCCTAACGCGCATTTGAAACGTTACGTGATTACATCTCTGAAGGCCTGGAATGGCGGCCGGCATGGTGTTTTTAGTGGGTAGAAATATTATATAACCTAGTAATCTCTCGACAACTCGTCCGCACTTTTTCCCAACGAAAGAACAAAAGTGCATTCTGCCTGATATCCAAGTATGAAAGAGTGCAGATGGGCAGGCGAGGAGTTTTTAGTGGGTAATATACACATAACACTAACCCATACTTGCCCCAGAAAAGAGAGAGAGGTAGGGCACAGCGGAATGTCATTGTAGAAATAACCCAAATTGATCCTTCTGATACCGTGGTTGCTTATAAGTCTTCCACTAAAATAAACGGAGTTGGAGTACCACAAGGGAGTATTATGGGTCCCCTTTTATTTTTATTATACGTTAACGATCTACCAAATGTAACAAACTTTGCCTGTACTCTTTTTGCCGACGATCTATCCATCGTTATACCATGTAGTGAAGCTAGATATTATAATAGTGACATAAATATGACAATTACTAATATTATAAAATGGTTACGTAGAAATAATTTGACTGTAAATATTGATAAGACTACATTTATACAATTTGTTAATAGAAATGGCAATAAACGCCCACTAAATGTAACCTTTGAAGATCAGACCTTAACAGAATCCTGTAACACGAAATTTTTAGGCATATGGCTTGACGATGCATGTTCTTGGAGGGATCACACTAATAAATTATGCAATAAAATAAACTCCTTTGCATATGCGTTATGGAAACTTGCAAAAGTTAGCTCAAAGGAAACTGCAATACAGGCATATCACGGGTATGTTGGTTCCATTCTGAGATATGCCATCCTTCTTTGGGGTAATTCAAGCCATGCAAAACGAGTGCTAATATCGCAAAAACAATGCATCAGAGCTATTAACAACTTGGATATTCTCACATCCTGCAAACCGTTATTTAGAAAATTAAAAATATTAACTGTGCCTAGTATGTATATATATGAAATTTGTATATTTGTTAAACTTCATCCAGAATTTTTCAATAAAAAAAGTGACGTATGCAAATCTAATACGAGGTACCCAAATCGTCTTGCTATTCCGCCTATAAAGACTCAATTGTACGGCAAGAACGCATTTTGTATGGCGATTGGAATCTATAATAGGTTACATGATGACATTAAAGAATTACCATTTAACATATTCAAATCAAGACTGAGAAAATTTTTAATACAGGAATCGTTTTATACTGTAAATGAGTACTTTGACTATTATAAAAACTTGAATTTCTATTAAGACTTAACTAATTTAATTTGAATTTTAATTGACATTATATTTATTGTGTAAATCCTTTATGATTAATTTCTATTTCGTTAGGTATATTCAAATTTTTGCATGCCAGTTGCTGGTGAAATGTGTGTTTCTCTGTGATATATGTATACCATCTTCTGTACCACGTTTTACGCAAAATAAATTACTTTACTTTACTTTACTTTACTTTACTTTACATCTCGCTCGTATGTGGAGCAGCTCAACTGGGGAAGTACCTCCACCTTACAGAAGACCGCAGCCATAATAACACCACTGTTTTGTAGTGTTGCTATATTATTGCATGCTATGAAGCATGTGGTGTTGTGTTCCTGGTGGTGAGTAAGGTCGCCAGAGCTCCCTAGGGTGCGCTGTGTTGGGAGTGAGGGACCTGCATGTCTCTATCTGCCAACACAGCGAATCCTCAAGCGAATAAAGGGTCGGCAACGCGCTTGTGATTCTTCTGGAGTCACAAGTGTCCATAGGCGACGGTACCAGCTTAACAGTTAACATCAGGCAGGCCGTAAGCTTGTTTGCCACCGTCGTAGTATAAAAAAAAAGTCAGATTGTGAACAACATAGCTGCTTTTATGGTTGTAAATTACTCATACCAAGATAATTGTAATATATGCAATTCAGCAACCAGTTCGTTTGTCTGTGCCATGTCTATGATAGATGTTTTTCAATTTGGCTCAACCTCTAACTTATAAATCTTATAATGCATTCTGCCAAACGGGCATGTTTTATCGATGTTGAGCCCTATTCTTTAGCTAACAAGGAACATTTTACTAGTCATTGTCAGTTAGAATTAGGTGTAACTAAGAGAATTATTGATTACGTTACGGTGTGGCAGGGGGCCAGGTTTACAGTAATCTTCCATTTGAGGCAGCGATTTGTCTAGCAGACGGATAGCGAGCTCTTGGTCTGATCCACTCTGTGAATCGCCTATTGCTACTGTTTCACATACATGTACTGGGTTAAGGAAAATATAAATTATCCCCAAAATACTAGGTACTACTTTCGTAAAATGTATCTGCTCCATTTATTAAACGCTCACTTGATTTCGAACTTTAAAAAAGGTAGCCTACAATTAGTTTAGGGGTGTGTAATTTGGCTACTGTGGACCGTGGTCAAAAATTGCATCTGACTGACATCTTAAAACCTACCAAATTGGGTGATTCTACGAGCGTTCCAACCGCCGTCAGTCCGCTGCTCGCATTATTGTCAATGTACCGGCAAACTGGCATGGCATCTTCATGTATTTGTAACAAGTCCAGGACTACTACCAATTTATTGGGAAAGGGGATGCAAATCTGCAAGAACTTTGACAATAATGCGAGCAGCGGACTGACGGCGGTTGGAACGCTCGTAGAGTCACCCCATTATATAATTAAAATTGTATTAATCTTAAAACCTGGTGGTTAAATCTATTTATATAAACGTAAAAGTTCTGAATGACTGACTCACTCACTTAAATCAACGCCCAGCCCAAACCGTTGAAGGGGGTAAAAAGGGGGTTGAAAGTTTGTATGGGCCTACGATATAAACGAGTTTCACGCGGACGGCGTCGCGGGCAGAAGCTAAGTAAGTTATAATAAAGGAGTAAAATTTTAAGTGAGAGACTGGAAACTTTGTGTAAGTATGGACTCCTTATACAATACAAGAAAATAAATTTTAAGGTTTTGGAAAAACCTACCCCAAAGCGGGTTAAATAGGGGTGCAAAATTTGTATCGGGGAACCTTTTTTTTTAGCTACAAAATCAAAACTTTATGAAAAGTTTCCTTATCATAACAAAAAAAATGTCTAGTTGCGTTTTTGAAAAATACACCCCTGAAGGGATTAATTTTTAGGGTTCCGTACTCAAAGAGTAAAACGGGACCCTATTACTAAGACTTCGCTGTCCGTCCGTCCGTCCGTCCGTCCGTCCGTCCGTCTGTCTGTCACCAGGCTGTATCTCAAGAACCGTGATAGCTAGAGAGTTGAAATTTTCACAGATTATGTATTTCTGCTGCCGCTATAACAACAAATACTAAAAACAAAATAAAATATTTTTTTAAGGGGGGCTCCCATACAATAAACGTGATTTTTTTGCCGTTTTTATAGATAATCTGTCACCAGGCTGTATCTCAAGACCCGTGATAGCTAGAGAGTTAAAAATTTCACAGATTACTCACATCACAGACTAAAAACAAAATAAAGGAGCCCGGGGTCCGCTTTGACACCTAATCCCAAGATTTGGCATATGCACTAGTTTTTACGAAAGTGACTGCCATCTGACCTTCCAACCCAGAGGGAAAACTAGACCTTATTGGGATTAGACCGGTTTCCTCACGATGTTTTCCTTCACCGAAAAGCTAACGGTAAATATTCCGTACATAAGTTCCGAAAAACTCATTGGTACGAGCCGGGATTCGAACCCACGACTGCCGCTTGACAGCCGCATGCCTGAACCACTAGGCTACCGTACCGTAGCTTCGGCTAAATCTGAATTCTCGCGAAATTTAATTCCTTAACTAGCGCTCTCACACACTTGGCTATGCGCTTAAGAAAACGAGCGCACAAACACAAACTATTAAGATATAGTTTAAAAACACGTCAAAAATGCGTCTCAAAATTAGTGCCACTGAGAAAAAAATATTTAAAACCAATGATCAAATTATGCTTGGATTCAAACCCGGACCTACGGCTTCGCAGGCAGGGTCACTTTCAAGTTTCACCTAGACTAAAATGGTTTTCTAATAGCACTTAAAATGCTATAATATAACCCATCTTTAATGAATCTCTGCGCAGTAGGACAACATAAAATCATTAAAAAGTCCCCCTTTATTTTCCGCGGACTACTGAAAGCCGTGAATGACATAGTGAATGCAAAAGTAATTAAACGAAAATAACAAGCAGCACCATACAAAGTTTCGCGCCGAAAAAACCTCTGTTTTTAAACGTTGCAATAAAAAAAACAGAAAACGTCCTAAATATGTAAATATTATGCAGATTCAGTTCAGCCACACAGTCCGGTTACAAGGTATTGCCGAAATTTATGCATCATAAAAAAAGAATAATAAATGAGGTAGGAACGTCCTGGGAGTTACTTCATAGGGTATGAATGGAATGAGTTGCTTCTGCTTTCTTAGTAAGTTTCTTAGTCAAAAAAGAAAACGCATGCTTTCATTGTATTAAAGTGAACTTTTATACAACGTGAAGTAGCGTCATTTAATTATTATTATATATCGAGGTAACATGCTTTAGAGAAATAACTACTTTCATATTGTTAGTATGGTCGAGTTTTAAAATATGTTATTTAACATTTTGATAGAAAAAGCGTACAACAAAATAAGTGATTTTTTGTCAGACTGTAATTAATGGAGCCTCTCTATTAATTACTCACCAATTTGTATGCCAAATGGCCGAGCATAGGGATACAAAAACGTAATTATAAGACCCGTATGTACCGTCATGCACCTATGTTGAACAAATAAACGATTTGTATTTGTATTTGCATTTATTGATTTCTTAAAAAACTAGTCATTTTGTTAAAGTGTTAAATCCCTTACAAAATAAAAAAAAATTAAGGTAGTATAATAACAATAAATACAAACATGTTCTTAAACTTAAGAGCCGGGCTCTTCTCGGTGGAGTAATAGCCGTTCTGGGGGCCGATTTTTGACTTTCGAACGCTCGAAAATTAAATAAAAGTGAATACGATTTTAGTGTCAAAATTGCAGGCACTTATTTTTTACCGATATAATTGAATACGAGTGGTCAATACCACTCGCTTTTCAATTTTCTATCGCTATTTCAAAAGAGAATTTCGTAATTTTTGTCAGTTTTCGAGTGAAAGATTCGAGCGCTCGAAAGTAAAAAATCGGTCCCCTGTTCTTCTCTCTGTCACTGTTTTGTGTGTGTGTGTGTGTTTTGTATAAAGAATGTAATGTTCTTTATACGACCTTACATTAATTGATCTTAAGCTTGATATGTAAACGCACGCCTTGGTCTTTCCTTCAATTATATTATAGTGGTAATGTATAGGTTTTTCTGCATGAGCTCGGGGGGGTTACCTATGATTTTTTGCAAAACTTTTGGAATACCATAGGGTACTTTTAAAAGCATGCTGAACTCTGGGAATAGTAAACAATGTATTTTCAATGTATTCAAAATGTCCCATCTCTACGGAAACAGCCCTACATGTTTTTGTATCATGAAAACTTTACTGCCCTTGTTTATGAAACCCAACTTCCTCAAGGCCGGTAATTGTATGGCGACTCTGAATTGTTTATAACGTCCTGCTACTTCGGGGTTTGTGGACGATGAAAACATGTTTATAAAAACACGTTTGTATATAAATCATTCAATACTTGAGAGAAAACGCCATGCTCCGTTTCATTGTTAGTACAACACACAACTATGTTTTCACACCTGATATTCAGAAAAAAGTCATTGTCGCCCTCAAATGAGGCCTCAAAGTTCTACTTATAAAACAGAAAAGAGTCATTATTGCCCTTAAAAAATGGATTTAAATTTGTCTCATAGAAGGCGTGAAAAACAGAATGTGTCACTTGGTAGCAAAATTATTTCCGTCTCGGGCGTAAACACTTGAATCCCTCGTTACGCTCAAGATTATTCAATATAAGAATAAGAATAAGAATAAGTTTATTTTGGAACAACAACAGGCATATACATCATATAAGGCTTAGATCTAAAGAAGGAATCTAGTGTTGCTTCAAAAAAGGAGTCCACTCAGCATGAGTCGAGACACGCAGTGCAACGACGCTGATTTTCAGTGGATCCGTTAAACTAAAACTAACTTATTAACCTATATAAGAGATATTAACCTAAGAATATACATATTGTACGGTATACAGAGATAGTCCACGCTATGTCCAGCGAAAACCAAACTAAAACCTGAGTTGCAATTACTATAATAATATCCTACTCATAATAATATTCTTAGCACTGACGCAGATCGAGACGCAGATTGAGACGCAGATCAGCTAGGCCAAAGAAATGTGTTGCTTTAGTAGGTGGAGTTTAAGCTTATTTTTAAATGTAAACAGGGACGGAGACTTTCTTATTGGCGGTGGGATATTATTCCAGCAACGTGTGGCAGCGTAACGAAAGCTGCCACGGAAACTAGCTGACCTGCATAGTGGACAGATGAGGCGGGGGGCTTGTCTAACATGCATACGGGAAAATATCAATTTGTCGTAGAGGTAGGAGGGTTGCTTACTATTAACAATTCCAAATAATAAAGAAGAGAGGTGAAGTGTCCTTCGGGCATTCATTCGTCGTCGTAAATATATAATTTTGCTCCATTGAGACACAGTGTACTATTTCTGACTCTTATTGTTAGTACAAAATGGCACCATTTCCTCCCTGAAGATCCATATATCTGACTGACCAATATAGATAATGTTGACCTAATCAAATAAAAATAAACGACATAAACGCCTTGTCTCATCTTCATGATTCATAAACTAATCTTATCTAAATTCCTACTTGTCTAGAGTAATGATTTATTTTAAAAAGTCTGCAAACTTTCCCTGTTGTTCTTCGGTGAATTAATCATAGTTGCGGAGTTCACAGCGTTATTACCTGGTTGCCCTGGGCCCCTGGTCCAACTTCCATGTCATTTGTCTAACTTGCACACCGTTATACAATGTTACTACAAGAAGTGTTTTTAATATATTTTTATATTTTAAGTGAAAGATGTGGAATAAAAGACGACGTGGTGACTTGAATTGAAAAAGAAATGCTTCGGTGGTTTGGATATGTTGAGAGGATGTGTACAAGTAGACCGACTAATAGGATTTACGTCCATGAGATAGAAGGGTCGAATGGGGGCGACTAAGGCGGGTATCATGACCAAATGTTTGTAGCACTGAAAAAAATACTAAATCAGACATCCGGCACATCGACAACACACTTCCGTGTCTTCTCTCGCTTTGGCACATTCATAGGTACATATCCTCATCCAAGCTCTTCAGTTGTGGGTATATCAGCTTTATTTTCTCTCTATGTCAAGCTCCCTTTTTAGGGTTCCTTAGCCAAAATGGCAAAAACAGAACCCTTATAGTTTCGCAATGTCCGTCTATCCGTATGTCAGGCATTTTACTCAAAAACTATAATATATGGCACCTATTTGAATGGGAGTATAGGTGTATTTTGTTAGCCGCGACGTGGTTGTTTAATCAAATTACAAAACAAAATAAGGGTCACTGTATCCGTGTAAGTCAAAAAAAATATAACTGGAAGCCAACATGCACATCAATCGATAGGTCTTTAAAAAGAAATATAGATAAACACCTTAATTGAAGTAACTGTTCTTTTAATTTCCTTTTCAGTGTTCCAAAATTGTAACCTATACAAAGATCCAACGTAGCACTTATTGGAACACTTGTAAATCAAGAAACTCAAGAGTAACTTGTTTGTAACTGTTACGGACACATGAGAAGCGTTTTAAATTTTTTTTAAACTTCCCTTCAGCAGCCTCACAAGAAATGAATTTATTCTCACAAGAAATCAGAATAGAACTAAATTCTCGCGCATTAATTAAAAATTCAACAAAGTTCCTTTGTCCTCCAACAATTTAATCAAGACATCAAATAATAAACGTCAATTCCTTAACATCAATAAAAATGCCGTGAGCCACTTCCGACCTTATGCCTCGAAGTGTTAAGTCTAGAATGGTGTGTAGATGACTAGGTTCTTTTATGTCGCACCTAGAGTCATAAAGAAAGTGTAACGAGAGCCATAAACGAGTCCACTTCGATTAAGTGTAAGTAATAAATGACCTCAATGGCGATCGGCGAATTTAAGTAAGTTGTTTAACACAGGGATCGGTTAATAAAAGTTTACGAGGCAAATTAGACAAGGTGGTGAGAAGTTCATAAAGATACCTAATTAATTGATTGTGAAATCTGTACTAGTAAAAGATTTTATCTCAACCTGAACTATTTTAATATCAAGGTACCCATTTTACGATGTAAAGTTCTTTTATATACGTGTTCAAGCTTTGGATAAATTTTACTTAGGTACATTTTTACGTTCCGTGATCAAGAAGTATGATACCATTACTAAAGCGGGATAAACCGGGATACCATTACTATAGCTGTTGGTATGTAGGTATGTCATGGAACTGTATCTTTTTAGCCGTAATGGGCTTGTGACCTTAAATTTGTTTACGATGCCATTCGAACCAGTTTTTGTAGATGAACAAATGTTTGTATGGAAGCAACTACATTTAAAGGACATTAATACCCAAAAAATCGAGTTAAAGACAGACTTCGCTGACAGCAGCCGAAACGCTTCATACTGATTGGCTTTAAAGTATGACGTCACACCGTGCAATTTGTACTAACCCTTGCATGGAAAATTAAGTAAATTGCTGTTTCGGTCGCGAAATACTGCGTTTAGGTCCATAGTTGTAGTACAAAATTATTTCTATAAGAGCGTAAGGATTCTATTGGTACCTTTAAATTTAGTCTTGGGCAATAAATAAAAGAACTTTTTTTTCTAAACTTTCAAGGTTTATATCTTTTTATGATTTGAATTTTATTTTGTAATTTATACTTTATTACAATCATTTGATGGTTTACTATCCATTTAGCAACACGACGTTATCAATTTTGACACCACGCAACAAGCCTATAGTGATTATTACAATACAAAAATATAAAATTAAAAATAATGCAGAGACCACATGTACAAGTATAGTGACATGTACACTGTAATCATCGTCTGCGAGTTCGACTCGCACTTGATCGATATTTCACTTTGCAACTTTTTGTATCCATATCACCATCATCATGCAGCCGAAAGAGGCCTCCCCCAAAGAATTGCATTTATTGTCATAGAAATTAATAGTCATGCTTACCTAGGTATTATTTATTGGATAAAATCAGAAAACTAAAGTATAATATAAGTAACATAATAATAAAACGAAATATAACTTAGGTAAGTAAACCTATATTACAAACTAAATGCCCCTCAGGTCCCATTTGGTGGCTATGGTGCCCAGAAGGCTGGCGCGTTGCCTCTTTGGATTTCCCAGCTAATCCTTTGGCCAAAATAGCTGCCAGGCCACTGGTCACCGAGTGTTTCAATGAGCCGCTCCGAAAGCTCCTTATACAGGGCCTTCGTGCCCGGTATCCACGGACCCAGGATCTCCCCTCCAAACGGCGCAAACATGAGGCCCTCGCCGGGTACAGCATTTATTTATTATTTAAATACCTAACTTGTACTTTTCAGACATAAACAATTATTTCTAGTTTTGACTCACGTTATAATACAAACTCATTCCTCGGCAAATATATCCCAACTTAGAAAAATGGTGTACGTGATGTAGTTGATGTAAATTCATAACATTCATAACAGTAGCCAACTTGCAAATCCTAACTGCCGAGTTACGTGCGCCCAAATTATTTGTATGTTGCCAAACTGAAACACGAAATGCTGTTTGAATTAATTCTATCTGTAGAATCCGGGACGATTTATAAAATCGCTTTGTTAACTTTTAACTGATATTTTTAACTCATGCATATATAAGTATTCGTAAAATGTATTTTTTGATAGTTAAATCGTAATTGTATTGTAGCGTTCATATTGCCAATTTCAACAGCTGAGGCAAGTAATTAATATATATTAATGGATTATTGTATGTATTTTAATCGTTCAAATATTATAATACTAGCTTTTGCCCGCGACTTCGCTCGCGTAGATCTCTTTAGGGGATGTTTTCCGGGATAAAAACTATCCTATTTATGTCCGTTCCCGGGATACAAACTACCTCCATAATAAATATAATTTTAATCGGTTCAGTGGCTTAGCCGTGAAAAGGTAACAGACAGGTAGGCAGACAGAGTTACTTTCGCATTTATAGTACCTATTAAGAGTATGGTATGGTATTGGTTAACTTTTATATTCAAAACTGACTTTCTCCCCAAGATATAACTTGTTTTTAAATTGTGTAGGTATGTATAGGCAGTTTTAACTTTATACACACATACGCTTGTTGCCACCAATTGAAAGTTCCGAAATGTCCAAACAGACGAAAAAAACCCATCACTTTTGTAAACCGCGTTTAACAATCCAGTTCCAGTTTAAAACAGAGTGAACTGTTTCATGCAATCTGCCCACTATATTTGTAGTGGATTGTGTGTATTGTATACAGCCCATTGATTGGCTGTCAACATCAAAGCCTCCGTCCATAACAGCAAGGCGTTATACATTTCAAGCATCGAAATTTCGAAAGCTAAAAGGAATTTCACCGCCTACACCGAAAAAGACCCATCGGCATCAATAAGTGCACAGGCGCACGCTGCGCTTCTAACTCAAAAATTGAGTTCTTTTTGATGCCATCTCTGCCAGCCATGTTTGTGGTTTGTATGTCGAACCATTGATTAACTGTCAGCTTCAAAACACAGCGTTCCCGCCAATAACAGAAAACAGAAAGGCGTTTTATTGTAGCGACGTAAAGGCGGGCTGACATTTTATTTGTATTGTCGCGGACAAGACAGAAGCGGAAACGGTATTGGCAATCAATGCAACCACAAAACTAGAGTAAAGGACACCGATTGAAAGGAAACTATCTGGGGTAGTTCGACTCGTTTTCCAATAACACTTGTCAGGGGCACTAATTTGACTATATTGCATATCTATATTGAGTAATAGAATAGACATTTATTTATGACGGTAGCAAAATATAGACATAGATCCGCATACAAAAATAATCATTACATTTCTTCTTCGATAGTTTAACCATGCATTATTCTAAAGTCTACCACTACCCGAACCCTCTCACCTGATATATTCCTTAGCTGCTTGATCTTGATATGCTTCATATACGATATGGTTGCCTATTATTAGGGTTACAATTAGACATTATATATAATTATAATAAATTCATTTATTTCGACCAACTAGGATCATCCAAATTACAAAAATACAAAACACAGCAAAAAATTATAAAATAGGTAAAATTAAATATGTAAAGTACGGCGACAGCTGGACGCATATGACCACATTATGTGGTCACTTACCCCCCACTACCGACGCAGTTTACTAAGATTTGTTTGTCATTACATGAATCATATGACAATGATTCAAGTAATGACAATCAAATCTCTCAGCCAATGCCCTCAGGATGCTATTGGAGCTAGACCGGGACCCTGCGCACCAAGGATGTGCAGCGTTTCTTCATTGTAGCATAGAAGCAATCTACCCTGGCCTCCGCGAACATCCCTGATGCACTACAGAAGCGGGGTAGCCCCATCAACACCCTGAAGGCATTGTTATATTGTACACGAAGGGCGCTGTACTGTTTTTGCGTATACTGTGTCCATAGACTCGCTGTTAAGAAAGGTGGTGCAGAATGCTCTAAACAGTATCAACAGAGCACCGAGCAAACCTATGGGCCACCATATTCGCTCTAACAGACAACGGCCTCCGCTCTCTTTCGTCATTCAGGTCAGAGGTTACCACATGTCCTAGGTACTTAAAACGATGAACCCTGTTTAGCGGCGTTCCGTACAACTTAACAGGAGGTACAGGTGGCACAACTTTACCTCTGGCCTGAAACACCATACATTCACTTTTTTTGACATTATTTATCAAGCCGTGGCTGAGCGCATACTTTTCACACACGTCCATAAGTTTGGACAGTCCACATGGGGAGGCACTCAGCAGCATCATGTCATCTGCATAACTAATATTATTTACACAAGTGTCGTTAATGTGGCATCCGACATGAGTGCTGCTGAGTTATATAAGTGCTTGTTTTTTCGTAAAATGTTATATTGTGAACTCCGTTGGAAATCCTTAAATAAATATATACATGGAAGTAGATGCTATTCGGGGCCCTGCAGATATTCAAGCCAAAGGTCTTAGATACGCACGTAAACGGAAACAGTTCAATTTCAGCAAGTTGCTGGCGTAATGGCTAGCGCTGAGCTCCTGAGGGGACCGTCAGATGATTCCACGGTGACACACACTTAAAAGCACACACCAAGTTGAAGCCAAATCAATTTTATTCTTCAATTTTTCTATTGAGGCTAACACGGTTCACAGTTTGGAGGATATTTACTGAGTGCTTCCACTTGTGGGACTTTAGGGTTCCAATGGTAAAAGAATAGTGGGGACTATTTCTTTACTACTGGTACCATGGAATTATCTGTAGTTTGTGCTTCGAGTGCTTGCTTCTGTGTCTGTTCTACGTCAGTCGGCATACTGAACTCCCAATGTTGCCTATTTTTATCCAATATCCTTGTCCCACGGTAATGAATCCAGTTGGTTTCAAGAAATACTAAAAACATAGCTAAAATCCATCTCGACCGACAAGAATTGCAACAAAAATCAAATTGTAATCCGTTTGGGAACTAAGATGCCATAAACAGCCACATAGATCGATACACCGTACACAGAAACAAAATGTTAAAATTACAAAATGTTTGCGACAGCGGTTTAAAAAATTTGCTACACTTATCTCCTGTGGTTTGCACCCCCGTAACCGCTCGCCTTACATAGTTGCTTGCCTGCAGCTGAAATTAATATTTGATTTACGATCGCGACTGTACCCGATACTTGTGCTTTGCAAGCCGAGGAGCTTAATTAAAAACATCCTATCTACACGTGTCTGTTCTGTCAATAACAATAAGCGTTTGCATCAATGTGTAGGTATAGTATACCTTTTTCGGAAGTGAAATTTAATCTTATGTCGGTATCATAAGGACTTTGACAGGAAATAACTTTGCTCATCTTATCTGAGACCTGCAGGTCGATTACGTAACCCATTGTACGCGCTTCAGGGAGATCTAAATGTCACTTTTTATATGGAAAAATTACAGTTAAAAATGAAAATTACGGCTATTCTGATAGGTTGAATCGTTGTTTCAAGTCAACTTCTAAAATATTGTTGGCCTGTTCAAATTCATGGAAGGCCTGTTTGTGCAGCGTACAGTTAATAACAGTTTTAAAGCTTCAATTCAGATCATCTTTCGCCAGATTTCCGAGCAGTGGCCTAAAAAATATTGCATCACTACTCACACGTGCCCGCCCGCGTGGGATTCGGCCTTTTAACAGATCGGTGATAGCTAGGTTCAAGATAATGAATGAATGAATTAATGAATGTTTCTTTATTTCAGGCAATAAACCCATTACTACATTACAATATATATGATACAAAGAAATAAAATAAAATAAAAATAAAATCCTTAACTAATACAAATACGTACAATTATTTGCGATTCGGGTGCCGATGCGCAGATAACCAATGCAGGAAGATTGCATTTCGGTACAAATTGTTACTGACCGTCTCAATTAGCACATTATTAGAAATGCGTATTCTTTGCCAGAACGACGCTATTCGATTTCTAATAATGGCATAGAAATCGGGTACCCTGGCGTCAGCAAACATTGCCGATGCACTACAGAATCGAGGCTGTTTGGTGATAATACGTAATGCATCATTGTATTGTACTCTAAGGGTAAGTAAGCCTTCCGTGTATATTTTGCCCACAGTTGACAGGTATAAAAACTTTGACAATATGATCTAAACAGGACAAGCTTAACATCCTTAGAGCACTTTGCGAATCTGCGTGCCAGCATATTGCTGCGTATAGCCAGGGCCCTACGTTCACGCTCGATATCCAGGTCGTCTTGCATGCTCTCACATAGTATGTGACCTAAGTACTTAAACTGCTTTACAACCCGAACTGACTCACCGTTTAGAAACACCGGCGGCACCCTCTCCGGACCTTTACCATACTTAAAAATAACCATTTCAGTCTTAGCGATATTGTACTTCATGCCATTTTTTAAGGCGAAGTTCTCACAAACCGCCAAGAGTTCACGTAAGGCACTAATCGATGGACTGAGGAGAACCATGTCATCCGCATAACTTAAGTTATTATAACAGACGCCATCAATATGGCAGCCGACACGAGTTCTCCTCAGTTCATCGATCAGATCGTTGATATAGATGTTGAATAGGTCCGGAGAGGTGAGCCCTCCTTGACGGACTCCACACTCTAGTCTATATTCACTAGACTGTGAGTCGCCCCATCTTACGCTGTTTGTTTGGCCCCCGTACCAAAACTTGAGCAACTCGACCATACTATGTGGCACGCCCGCATTCTGTAATTTGCCCCAAAGCACCTTGTAGTTGACAAGGTCAAATGCCCGGCTCAAATCAAGAAAACAGGCGTAGATGGAGGTTTCTCTCTGCACGTAATAGTTAACCGTGTTTTTTAGACACAATATGGCCGAGTCGGTTGAAACACTTTGGCGGAAACCAAACTGAGCGTCGTTAATAACTACATCCCTCATCAATTCGGGTTGCAAAAGCCGCTCCAAAATTTTACTAATTACAGTACCTAAGGATATAGGCCTGTAGTTACCTAAGTTGGATAGGTCACCCGTGCGGTTTTTAGGTATGGGAACCACCACTGTTTTCATCAATCCACTGGGGAGGCAGCCATGTTTAAGGCAAAGGTTAAACAAAATAGCTAGGTTCCTATATATTTCATCGCTGGCATAGACAATGTGCTCGATGCTGAGCCCGTCTTGCCCCGGAGATTTCCCACGTCTCATAGTTTTCACTACGCGAGCTACTTCCTCCGGGGTTATCGTCCAGCTGGTGTCATGTGGCGCCGACTGGGGCTCAGCATCCACCACATTCTCCAGGTGCTGAGGAGTAGCCTTGAAGTGGCTAGCGAATAACTCTGCTATTTCTTTGGTATCGTGTACATTGTTTACACTAGTGGGCAATTTAGGTTTATGATTCATATTTTTGGTTGCCTTCCAGAATTTTCCAAAATTATGAGTACTGTTATGAATAGCCAGGATGTTCATTTTTATAGTCTCTTGGTTAGTTTGGCACCATTTAAGTTTGTTTTTGAAACGCTTCCTGGCATCACGCATTAATTAAGATCACCCATTTTTTTTACATTCATTGTCTGCCATGGTAAGTCTCCATAAAATACTGGAGCACAAACAAAGCCCAGAAACTGAGCCAAATTAAGAAAGTTTCCTAAGTTGGCCCGACCGGAAATCAAACCCAGGGCTTAGCAGTAAGTAGGTCATCTAAAACTGAATCAAACAAACTTGGGAGGATAAAATCCGGGAATGAGTCAAGGTGTCGGTAAAGCGATGGAAGTATATAGAACCCTGATTTTTGCGAGTAGAGTCTGGTAAGTTTGACTACTTGGCATATTTTTTTAATACTATGACAGGCAAATTAATAAATAGCCTGCCAGTAGCCTTGACACTTGAGACTCGTAAAGAATGACAAGCAAAGCGCCGATCCTATAGATTTGAGGGTTGTGTTGACTGCTTGAGACGGCATACCGATTCCAACTCACCAAATGTGGAAGTGACCTCAGAGTGAGTCTCCACCAGAGCTGTGAGAGGTTGCGATGCGGTGAGTGAGGTAAAAATCCACCAATAGCATTGACGTGCGCAACCGTGCATCGCTTCCTATTGGTCCATTATTTTCTCCCTCACCGTCTTGCAACTTCGCACGTATATAAGTACAGTAGACGGCAAACAACTTGAGCAAATGACCTTGGCTACGCAGAAGCGAATTTTAAGTCTCCTTTGGTGTGACTGTGAGGGGTTTCAGGATAGGAGGAAGCATGACCTGGAGGTGCCAAGACACCGACTCATGAAAGCGGCCAATGGAATGTATGTCTTGGGTCCGCGGATATACAACCAAATACCGACAGCTATTAAAGACTGTCGGACGTGCCTTGGTTTTACCCTGAAACTTAAATCCCTGCTGATGCGGAAGGCCTTTTATTCGGTAGCTGAATTCTTGGACGAACAATTTTAATTATAAATTAAATAACTTTGCCTGTATTGCTTCTTATATATATGCCTGTAGACATTGTTTTTAATGACCTTATAATGTTATTTTAATGTAATGAATGACAATGTATGATTAATACGAAATAAATGAATATGAATATGAATATGAACCGTGTCAAGCGCCTGGCCCCGTAGCATGGATGGCTTATCACGCGATAAGTGACAAGATAGAGCATCCGTCCCTGGCTGACACCGTTCGATAGAACGAGACGACGCTCTTATCCTGTCACTTATCGCGTGATAACGCCATCTCCATGCTACCGGGCATGATTAGTAGATCGGTTGACATTTGCGTCCCGCACCCCGGCCACGTCCCGCTGTCGCCATCTTTCCCCCATCACGTCATCTAATGCTCAAGAAGTTTGCCGGCTACCATACTCACCCTTGGGCAGTGTTCTGTGTACAGGTACAGTAAGCGTCATAATGCTTAGATTAGAATAGGTATTTTTTCTCAAGTGCAGCAGAGTATTATGCCAATCGCATTTACAGTATCAAAAGCAGAAAGATTGTTCCTTACTGTAGTGAATACACGGTAATGTGGGTACTTGGAGTTACGGATATGAGTGAATAATTCAGTCGTATCTTACGTCGTCGTTAGCTGTTTAATTCGGTCCCTGTCCCATACCTACTACACTTACGAACATTATAAGTTGAGAAGTGGCCTCTACACGAAGTCCTCGATTTTACACCGATCTTAGCACGCACGTCACGTTTCTACTTTCTACATTAGCAGCCGTCTGCATCCGTTGAGTTTCTCATCTGGGATGAGCGTTAGGTATCATACGACGTCAGTGAATGAATTTGGGCAAATATACTGGCATCATGTAAGTATACACTTCGACCTTATCCCTAAGCAACAAGGTCCTAGAACCACTAAGAATGTGTACCCACATGTTTATTTTACATTTCACTCTTCTTTGCCCTTTTCAGAGTAGTTGATCGTAAATATTATTTTAAAGGTCGCTTTATATTACCTGAGTTGTCAGAGTCAATTTAAATAAATTGTCTCGCACAAAATAATTTACCAAGACCTAGATAGTTCCATAAGTTATGTCAATATTTTAGAAGATAATTAATAAACCTTAAATACGTAATAACGTATTTAAGGTTTTTGCGACAAATATCAATCGGGAAGAGAGAAAGAAAGACATTAAAGGCTCTCACAGACTGGTGCGGGCTATGAATAATTATTGTGTAGTTTACTACTGACCGCGATCGCAGGCCGTATCAGTCTGTGAGGGGATTCAGTCGTGACACAAAAAAGTTGCCATTATACAAAACAAAAACCGGACAAGTGCGAGTCGGACTCGCCCACCGAGGCTTCCGTACAAAATTACAGATGATAACACTTTAAACTCTCGCGCTTTGTACTCATATTTAAATATTTTAAATACTGTTTGTTCCGGGTCTAACGGGGTTAAAGGTAAATATCGCGTTAGACCCGGAAAAAAACAGTATTTAAATATACAGATGTATAGTTTTCAGAATTTTCCCTGTACTTGTGTAGTATAAGTCGATATTACTTGCCAATTTTCATAGTTCTAGGTCAACGGCACCCTATAAATTTTGATTCGCTTGAGTGTCGAAATATATGTGTTTTGCAGCATAAGCGACTGTATCTTTTTTTTACGTTAACTTAAAAGTTTGATTTTTTCACAGTTTCAAGGGACTCTATGACTTGACTGTAGACATGAGGATATGCTTTTAATTTCTACTCGATACCTTCATGCGTTACCGAGATAAAGGATCTTGACAGACAGACATACAGACGGACGACAAAGTGATCCTATAAGGGTTCCGTTTTTTTTCCTTTTGAGGTACGGTACCCTAAAAAAGAACATGAAATAAAAAGGAACCAAAAATTATGTCTGTGCTCAGATACAATCTACGTCTACAATCATTTATCTCTATCAACATAAAAAAAACTTTATCACACAATTTCTTTTCCCCTGAACAGCCACTCACTACCCGAGGTCACCGACCTTTATTCTCAATAAAAACCTTACAAAATGATACTTTTATTTTGTTAAAAATAAACTCGGCAATAAAGTAGGGGCCACGTAGGGGCAACCACGCTCTTCCATTTGGCCGGGTGTTACGTGGGTGAGAGACGTGACGGTGAGGCATGTCGTGTGAGAGAGGACGTGCGTCGTACCTACGCTGAAACAATGTGGTGGACTAAAGATTATGGTTGAGATTTAATATGGCCGACTTTTCTAGTCTTAGATTTTTGATTACTACACAGTCCCTGGGCGACCGAGCTCCGCTCGGATGAAAATGGAGAAAATACGGAGAAAACAAATTTTCCCGGACATGAGACCTATCTAGATCGATTTCTCGCCCCGAGCCGTTTCCGAGAACGTGATTCATCATTATCATCATCATATCAGCCGAAAGATGTCCACTATGTCCGGCAGCTGGACATAGGCCTCCCCCAAAGAGTGCCACAATGGCCAGTCCTGCGCCACCCGCATCCAGCGGACTCCCGCGACCTTTACCAGGTCGTCAGTCCACCTTGTGGGAGAACGTGATTGCAAATATATATATATATTGACGACCGCTTTAGCCTAGTTGGTAGTGACCCTGCCTACGAAGCTAGAGGTCCTGGGTTCGAATCCCGGTAAGGGCATTTATTTGTGTGATGAGCACGAATATTTGTTCCTGAGTCATGGATGTTTTCTATGTATTTAAGTATTTATTTCTCTATATAAGTATATATATCGTCGTCTAGTACCCATGGTACAAGCTTTGCTTAGTTTGGGACTAGGTTGATTTGTGTAAGATTGTCCGCAAATATTTATTTATTTATATACATTCATACATATATAAATACTAATATTGCTCGTTTAATAGTATAGGATTCACTGTCGAGAATCGCTAGGCCTGTAGCCGATCTTGTAGTTTTCCCCGTATGTAGCGGAAAGCACCTACGAACAGAATCTCCGCTAGGCGGGTTCCATGCAGTGAAAGTGTTAAATGAATTACCATTTTTTCTAAGAAACCGTGAAAATAGCACTTGCGGTTTAAAAATTATTAGCAAATTTTACAGGATCCTTCATAATCTGATGAAACCACACGCAAACTTGTATACAGACATCCTTTCAGAAATATGTACACATGCGTCTTTATGTCAGTAAGAATAAAGACTGTGTCAATATAGATATTGGAGAACCCAACTGTAACAATACAAAACCGTGTTAACCATTTGATATCGGTATAATGGACAATAAACTCATTAATATTCCTCGAATGTCCCAATACGTCACCGAAACGTAGTCCTTGGGGCACCTGTTGACTCCTGGGCTGTTATTCGCTACGCGTTAATGCGGCTCACCCCGCCGGTCACCCGTTACGAAACTAGACATCTACCTTCGCTTAATTACTACGCATCGCGGTGTCAAGGTATAATTGTGGGTGAGCGTTGAGGTGAGCTTAAAACAAGTTACAGAATAGGGGGGCTGGAGCTAAGTGTTTGACGACGTCGACCCTCCGAGGACTAAGTCTTAGAAAGCGCACAGATTACTTACAGCTAGTTCATTACTTTATCAGAGATACAAGATAGAACAAAAACATTTATTTTCTAAAGCAAAAACGAGATGGTAATGAAAACAATTCAAAGTTCAATCTCAAAACCGCTGAACCGATTTTGTTGAAACGTAGCTAAGAACCATCTCGATCACGTCAGATTTCGGACAAAAAAACCGCAATAAAATCGGTCCATTCGTTTAGGAGCTATAATGCCACAGACGGACACACAGATACACAGACACACAAACACGTCAAACTTATAACACCACTCTCTTTACGTCGCAAGTTAATAAAAGGATTGGTAAGCTTTGTCAATTATTGTTTTCCTCTTCAGAGGGGTAATAACGTAACGTTCCAAACGCTTTAGGACAATTTAACTGTCATTTGTCCATATAAAAAGTGACATTTAGAGATCTAAACGTACAACGCGTTACGTGATCGACCTAGAGGGCGGCTCAACTACCATAATAGAGGTTCCGCTGGTCTGGTGATGGTAGTATTTTGGCTGGTAACCGGTAATTAAATCTACGAAGAAGTAACACTCGTACCGGTAATTTTTTTAGTCACATCACTACTATATCTAGTAGATTTGTATATCCTACTTATATTGTAGTAGTACCCTACTACATTCAGATATACTCTTGCAAGGATAGATACAAGTCTAACATGATATAAAACTAGGGAGGCACGCTCAAGAAAACGCAGAATAATACGCAAGGAGTGGAATTCTTTCTTGTGGATTGAGCCATATTTACAAAGTAACCAAGCTGCCACAAACTAAGCTGGTATCACAGCCATACTCCAAAGTTGGAATGTTCGCGATAACATCAATATCAGCCATAACTTTATCTGTTTGAGTTCTAATGAAAGATTTCTTTGTTACGCCACCACGGACCTGAGGAGGTCGAGTAAGATTGTACAAAATTTATCGTTTTTACTTTAACTTTTCTGCAATGGAATAATAGTAATTTGTATTGAATCCTGAACGTAGCGAGGGATCTTAACGTAGGGTCCTGAGCGTAGTGAGGGATTCAAGTGTTAACGCCCAAGACGAAGATAATTTTTGCTCCTGAGTGACACATGCAACTTTTCACAATGACTTTGAGGAAAAAAATATGAAAAAAAATAATAAAAACAAAACAACCAATCTTTTTTTTTATCCAAAAAAATATGTTAGTTTTTAATCGATTAAGATGAAATTACAATCGATTATTTTATTAAAATCTGTATTAAATTGACACATTGCGTTAATGCTACATGCCAATGAATAAATTAAAAAAGTACTTGGCTTGTTGAAGCTAAGCTTTTCTGTTCAGAAAAGTAGCATTTTGCTCCCTCTCGTCGTGGACCAAAACTTACTTTTCTGAATGAAAGGTGTGAAAAAGTAATTATTGAATTTAGGAATGCCATTTGATTTTACACGTTCAGTGCCAGGAACCCGCTATTAGGCTCGTAGGCGCTTTGCCGTACAAACAGTTTTTCCCATGGTATAGGCTACGAGTATTGCTTTACGAAATCGTTGGCTGTGAATGTCATCATCGTCATAGTCCTGTCAGCCGAAAGGCGTCCACTGCTGGACATAGGCCTCCTCTAAAGAGTGCACAATAACCGGTCCTGCGCCACTCGCATCCAGCGGACTCCCGCGACCCTACCAGGTCGTCAGTCCACCTTGTGAGGGGTCTACGAGTACACATGTCGCGCCTTTACGTCACACGCGCGTCGCTACGCGTGCGGAAAATCTTACTTCCTGGCCAGGCAGATACGCATAATTCTGTACTTACCACGGCCGGTAATAGCTAATTTATTGCCTTTGGCTCGTGTCAAATACCTGCGACCTGTGATATTCTTTGTTTTACCGCTCTAGGTAAGTAATGTACTATTATGTTGACCCCGAAACCACTCCTTGCCCTATGAGTATGTGATGTTGTGGTGAGTAAGGTCGTCAGGGCTCCCGAGGGTGCGATATTGAGACCAAAGGCGCTGGATTTGTCTCTAGCCAACACAATTAATCCTTAAATCAATAATGCAATGGTCCCACCGCTTACGAGCAATCGATGAGCTGGCTGTTCACACCACGATGAACTATAAATATATATCTCTCTCTTTTATTTACACGGGAGCGATTATCTTTTTTTCGTTTCTTGGGCGAGAAAATCGCCGATAGCTCATCGCTCGTCGCCGGCGGTGGGGGTGGGGCCAGTGCCTAAATAATAATAAATAATAATAAAATTCTTTATTTCGGACAGTACAAATCCATAGCTTGTTAGTAAAAGCTTATTTATTAACTAGGTTAGTAAAGTTCAAATTGGACTACACTTTTTATCTAAAGGTAACCGACCCTTTCTGATTCTTCTGAACTACCGAATTCTGAATTACTCATGTAAGGTGTCTGGTTTCCATCAAACAGTACGCGTGATCGCTACCAATCTCGTATAAAAAATATGAGTATCCAAACTAAAAACTTAGTTATCATTTGTTTTTTTTTGATTAGTTTAGGCAGTTATGTTATGTTTACGCTCCCTGAAGTGTAACAACAGGCAGTATTTCAATTTCGCTGATGATATCATATTTCGCACTTTTCGAAACTTTAATTACTTAGTGGATATGTCGGCTGTGAAATAAGATAACTCAAACATTAAAGAAGATTGCTTATCTAAAGAAAGGGCGTCACGGAAATTAGCAATTTACAGCTACCCCGGTAATCCATGGCCCATTCGCCTTCTAGCGTATACACGGTAGTATTGGCTCCTACTTAGAGTTATGAGCCTGGCGGTCTGTTACACCGAAATATTTTTTAGCTTCTCTGAGAAGTGATTCCTATAAAAGCAAGTAAATATTCGGCAATATTTTATAACCTACTAGTAACATCACGTTACGCATTGTACAGTCGCCATCACATACACTATAGGTGTTCAAAAATATCGGCACATGCACCCTAATGCCTTGAAAATAGAGGTGTGTTCCGATGTTTTTGAGCTGCTTGTTTGCTCCGATGTATGTGATGGCGACTGTACGCGCGTCAGGTAGATCTAAATGTCACTTTTTGTATGGAAAAATTAAAGTTAAATTGTCCTTACCCTCGTTTGAAACGTTAAGTGTTTGTCCCTCTGTTCTATTGGTGTGAGTAGCGGTAAACTCCACAGAACTTTTGTACAAAAAAATAATGTTTAAGGTCATTAATACTGAAGAATGCCTAAGGCTTCGTACAGACGTATTTACCTGGTGACGTCTAACTAATAGAAATCTACTTCCACTGACTGGCTTCTGATATATGTTGTATTGTGTATGTTGACGCTATGCAACAATACCCAGTCACAAGGATGCTGTGAATATTCCTATCTTACTTGCCAGTAAATATATTATATTATGCGTTTGATTCCCGGTAAGGGCAAATGTTTGTGTGTGGATCGAGTAACATAATACTGATAGTTTACACCGTAATAAAATGTGGTTTTGTGTATGCGTTGCAGCAAAACAAAAAGGTTCCAATTCAGTGCGTGGTTCTGTTTATGTACAGTTTCCATGCTCACCTGACAGCACGCGTCTTGTGGCATGGCATGGCTTGAGAGCTCGACCACGGCAGCGGTACGCAATACATGACAGCGTGTCGCCACGCTCCGATCTCTCGCTCCCACGAACGGTGCACCGAAGCCGAACTCGTGGCCGAGCCGTAACGACGAATCGCCATCGGTGTGACACGCGGCCGACGGAGCCCACTCGTTGATGCAGGCGTGACTTCGCATACATTACCGCCCTCCCACGGGCCGTGTGCGCATCTCGGATTAAATTTTAACCCCCGTTTAACTTTAATAAGCCGAGACACAACATGAGTCCATTCCGCCCATATTTCACATCATAATCACATTTCACGTTACCTATCTGAATCACTTAGACACCTTGAGAGAATGCCAGTAGACAAGGCGATGTTTTGGGGGACAATCTGTTGCTCGTAGATTGTCCCCCAAAACAAGCACGTGTCCCCTGGGTGGTGCTAAATGAGCGACAAAACTTTCGGCGAAATAGACGCTAATATATAAATATCGCATGGATATTCGCCTACAGGGGGCCGATTTTTGACTTTCGAGCGTTCGAAAATTAAATAAAAGTATATACGATTTTAGTGTCAAAATTGCAGGCACTAACTTTCTACCGTTAGAATTGAATACGAGTGGTCAATACCACTCGCTTTTCAATTTTCTATCGCTATTTCAAAAGAGCATTTCGTAATTTTTGTCAGTTTTCGAGTGAAAGATTCGAGCGCTCGAAAGTCAAAAATCGGTCCCCTGATCGCCATACGATTAAATAGTAGACAAGGCGATGAAAAGAGCTTACGTAGGACGGCCAAGTGGTCGAAGATCGGTTGGTCGGCCTAAATATAGCTGAAAGTACGAGGTAGAGAAAGGGCTTTGCGCCCTGCATGCAGAAAACTGGGAGGAGATCGCACTGAATAGGGCGCGCTGGCGCCAACTCGTACCGGCAGAAATCCACTTCAAGTCGCTGAATAGTAGTATCTGAATGACTAAAAATGATTTCTCACCTATATCGTTTGTCCGAATTTTCATTTGTCCTAAAAGCCGTTTATCTCTGAAGTGACCGTATTTACAGGATTATTATAATTGTAAAAAAAACCTTACCTAACCTCATTTAAGGTGGTTCGATTGCCATACAAAGCGTTATTTGACATTCGCAGGCTAACGGCGTGATATTTTAAGAAACTTATGTAACAAACTTTTATCAATTGGCTTCCCATTTGCGCCATATTCCCCCTTTCCTAGAATAAACTTTTATAAACTAGATTAATTTGAGAAAAATCGTTTTCCCAAAATATCACGTCCCAAACCAATTTCTCAAATTAATCTAGTTTATACAAGTTTATTCTAGGAAAGGGAGAATTTGGCGCAAATGGGAAGCCAATTTATGAAAGTTTGTTACATAGGTTTCTTAAAATACCACGCCGTTAGCCTGCGAATGTCAAATAACGTTTTGTATGGCAATCGAACCACCTTAATGAGTTCTACACGATTAAAATATTAAAAAAAACAAAGCTCAAGAAAATTGGCTTTTTGTCGAAATTAAAATTCAACAAACGATTCACTAGCGAAA
Organism: Epinotia brunnichana; assembly: GCA_963854355.1. NCBI lineage: Eukaryota > Metazoa > Arthropoda > Insecta > Lepidoptera > Tortricidae > Epinotia > Epinotia brunnichana. The sequence goes on along the minus strand of OY977951.1, from coordinate 24,596,228 downwards.
TTAAATTATTTTCGTTTCAGCATGCGCGTCGAACCGAGCGCGCAATATTGAAATCCGCTTTGGATCGGCAGCGAAAGACGAGGATAGACCTCAGAATATTGTTTGCTAATTTCTCAGTTCGCAGTCGTTTATTTTGTAATGAAGATTGGGTCGGGGCTGATAGTGTTTTGATTCGCAACAGGTGCAGGTTTGGGTCTGGCCTTATTAAAATATGTTATGGGAAGTAGACGACATACTGCGTTTAGGTAAATTTGTTGTCATACATATTTTTTATGGAGGTTCTCAACCCTTTTGGTAACCTTTAATTTGCTTTTGGAAAATACTTACGGATTTTTGTAGTTAAATTTTTTCATGTTTTTAATATTATTTAGGTATATAATTTACAATTAGTCCACTGGATGCGGCTGGCGCCGGAACAGTCATTGTGGCACTCTTTGGGGGAGGCCCATGTCCAACAGTGGACATCTTTCGGCTGATATGATGATGATGTTGAATTTATAATATATTGTGATAATCCAGTAACCATCAAGGGTTAGTAATCCATCAACGTCAAAGTCTTATAAAGTTTAAGTAGCATGAGGCTATCCTCATGCTACTATGGGTTATAAAAAAACAAAAAAAAAAAAACTGTATTATTCATATAACCCATTCAAAAACAAGCAACGCTACGTCGTGGTACCTACATTATTCCGCTTTGTAGCCTAAAATCACTCGTAGTACGCATGACTCATATGCGGGTAAGTAATGATTGGTATATGCATAATCGGATAGATAAATGCCTAAAGTTCGCATATTCCCGGAAAATGTTAAGCAAGTATGGAATCGGCTTCTTCAAATATTGATTTTAATTTAATACTTACTAGTTCGTATCATCATTTAATATTTAGGATTAAAATTTACGGTAACGCTTTCACTGCCAGGAACCCGACTAGCGGGCGCCTACGCCGTAGGCGCTTTCCGCTACATACGAGGAAAACCACGGGATCGTCTAGCGATTCTTGGCAGTGATTGTGTTTTAATTTGCTACTAATACATCGTTACTTAAATAAATTGCAGATAAATTAAATTATATTCAGCAAATATTTACTTGGAAAATAACTTCAAATTGTTAATTACTTACACATACTCATCTTCTTAAACAACGTTTTTTTTTTCACTAATATAGTAGTTCATTTAAAAATCTCGGGAATTTGATTAATAAAATTGAATTGAATCCGCCTCCATACAACTCAATTATCCGATCTCTGCTCATATGCGAGTCGTTGGCCTTAATTGGGTTAAAACCTCATGGTTAGAGGCACGCTGTGAACTAACTAGACTGTATTAGAGCATATATATAATATATATAATATAATATAATACCCATTTCCTCTTCCAACGAAAGTTATGTCGACGTAAGCGCCTTACAGCCGCGCAAATGGACCGATGTGATCTAGAGACCTCCATACCGAGATTTCAGGGTGAGGAAGCGTGAATTCGAGCTGTCTTACAGAACCCGACATCAGACAAGCATAGTGCAATAGTTTCACTCGCCACAGAACAGAACATAGTACTTAAGAGTCCCCGGCAAGCTCGGCCGAATTTCACCTTCCCATACAAACGGAGTTTCGTTCTCATTTCAAAACTACGAGTTAGATTGTAACAAAACTTTGCATATACACTGACATGCGGTATATCTAGGTCTGTAATTAGTTTATATGGCTCCAGTTTATAAAATTACAGACCTGGATATAGTTTAACTTATTCTAAGTACAAAGTTTCAGAGCAAACTAGCTAGTCGTTTTAAAATGAGAGCTAAAAAAATATTCCGTATACCCAAAGAATAAAATGGCACCCTATTACTAAGACTCCGTTGTCCGTCCGTCTGTCTACCCGTCTTTCACCCGGCTGTATCTCATGAACCGTGATAGTTAGACAGTTGAAATTTTCACAGATGATGTATTTCTGTTGCCACTATAACAACAAATACTAAAAAACCGGCCAAGTGCGAGTCGGGCTCGCGCACGAAGGGTTCCGTACCATCTATACATATAATAAAGCTGAAGAGGGTCGAAAGTCTGTACATGGAAGATATTCGAAAAAAAATTGGCAAGGGATACTAAGAATCGATAACAGAACACGTTCCAACAGTTTTTAGAATTTTTGTCTGTTTGTCTGTTTATCTGTTTGTCTGTTTATCTGTTTGTCTGTTTATGTGACCGCGCATCACGTGAAAACGGCTGAACCGATTAAGATGAAATTTGGTATAGAGATAGTTTGAGTCCTGGGGAAGGACTTAGGGTAGTTTTTATCCTGGAAATCAACCCCTAAGGGAATGAAATGAGGGGTGGAAATTTGTATAGAGCTACTTAAACCGCTGCACCGATTTGGATGAAGTTTGGTATATGATTAGTTTGAGTCCCGGAGAAGGTTTAAGGATAGGTTTCATCCCGAAAATCTTCCCTTTAGGGGGTAAAATGGGGGGGGGGGGGGGTGAAAAATTGGATGTAACCCATTTTGATGAAATTTGGTTAAGAGGTAGTTTAAGTTCTGGGGAAGGACATTGGATAGTTTTTATTCCGGAAATCTTTCCCTGAGGGGGTGAAATGGGGGGTGACATTTTGGCTGGACTCCGTTTAGATCAAATTTGGTATAGATATAGTTTGACTCCCGGAGAATGACAATGGATAGTTTGAATCCCGAAAATCATCCCCCAAGGGGATGAAACCGGGATGTAAATGTGAATAAATCCCATTTAGTTAAAATTTGGTATAGAGATAGAAGGAGTCCCAGGGAAGGACAATGCATAGTTTTTATCCTAAATCATCTCCTGAGGGGGTGAAATGAGGGGTGAAAATTTGGATAGAACCGATTTAGATGAAATTTGGTATGGAGATAGTTCAGAGTCCTGGGGAAGGACTTAAAATAATTTTTAGTCCAGAAATCATCTCCTAAGGGGGTGAAATGGGGTATGAAAAATTGGATGGAACCCATTTACGGTATAGTGAGTTGGAGTCTTTGGGAAGGACATAGGATAGTTGACTCCTGAAAATCATCCCATAAGGGGGTGTAATTGGGGGTGAAAATTTGTATGTGACCCATTTTGATGAAATTTGGTTGAATGATAGTTTGAGTCCCGGAGTATGACAACGGATAGTTTTAATCCCGAAAATCATCCCCTCAGGGATAAAATAGGGAGTGAAAATTTGGGTAAAACCCATTTAGATGAAATTTGGTAAATAGATAGAAGGAGTCCTAGGGAAGGACAATGCATAGTTTTTATCCCAAAAAATCATTTCCTGAGGTGGTGAAATGAGGGTTGAAGATTTGGATAGAACCCATTTAGATGAAATTTGGTATAGAGAGAGGTAGAGTCCTAGGAAAGAACATAGTATAATTTTTATTCCGGAACACATAAAAGGAGGAAATCATCCCCTAAGGGGGTGAGAAATGGTGGATGAACATTTGGATTGAACCCATTTATGGTATAGCGATAGTTAAGGAAGGACATAGGATAGTTTTATCCCGAAAATCATCCCCTAAGGGGGTGTAATTGGGGGTGGAACTTTGTTTTGATAAAATTTGGTTTAAAAATAGTTTGAGTCCTGGAAAAGGACATATAATAGTTTCTATTCCAGAAATCATCCCCTAAGGGGGTGAAATGGGGGTGAAAATTTGGATGTAGCCCATTTAGATGAAATTCGGTATAGAGATAGTTTGAGTCCTGGAGAATGACAACGGATAGTTTTTATCCCGAAAATCATCCTCTAAGGAGGTGAAATAGGGGGTGAAAATTTGGATGGAACCCATTTACGGTATAACGGTAGAGGGGAGTCCTGGGGAATAGGAACATTACATAAGTAAATATATGTATGTGACGTTCCAAGGGTAAAGGTACCTTATGACGGCCTTAGTTTTGAAGATGTTTTCTAAAACGAGGTAAAAAAGACGTTTTATTATGGCTATTTTGAAAACTATTAGATGTAACATTTTGTTGAAGTATTTTTATTTTTAATATAAAATGTTTAAAAGTAAAAAGTAAAAAAAAGTCATTTATTTAAACAGAATGAGTTTTACATAGTTACCAGGGGTCCCCACACTAGGCTACGCCTGTATCGTGGAGAACCAGTTAATTTTTAAACATCAGAAATAAGTTACCACAGATATTTATTACATTTGGAGGAGTAAGAAAAAATATTTTACATTGAAAAGTTTATACTTAGAGACTAACTTAGATATTAAAGATAGCTTCAGTCTCGGCATAATTTAACGAATGAAGAAATTTAAAAATAAGTGATTTGGCTTAATTTTTTGTGCAAAATTGTGTGTTTAAATTACAAGTCAGTTAATTTCATCCTATGGTTTAGTAGAAAAGGTCCTTACGGCCGTGTGATATGAAAATATGCAAAATAATACTGAAAAAAGCCTACATGCATTCATACAATCCATACTAATATTACAAATGCGAAAGTAACTCTGTCTGTCTGTTACCTTTTCATGCTTAGACCGCTGAACCGATTGAAATGAAATTTGGTATAGAGATACTTTGAATTCCGGGGCCTTCCCAAAGAGTCCTTACTAAAGATAGTTTTATCTGGAAATTCATCACCTAAGGGGGTGAAAAGCGGGGAGAAAGTTACGATATAAACGAGTTCCACGCGGACGAAGTCGCGGGCAAAAGCTAGTTATCAATAAAAATATTTATTTTATTCTGTTTTTAGTATTTGTTGTTATAGGAACTGGAACTATCACGGTATCAGTGAGATACAGCCTGGTGACAGACAGACGGACGGACAGACGGACAACGGAGTCTTAGTAATAGGGTCACGTTTTACTCTATGAGTAAGGAACCCTAAAAACAGATTTAATAAATATTTAAGGCGGCTCCCATACAACAAACGTGATTTTTTTGCCGTTTTATAGATAATGGTACGGAACCCTTCGTGTGCGAGTCCGACTCGCACTTGGCCGGCTTTTTGTCTTTTTACGTGCTCTAAATTGTAGTTAGACCCATACAAACATTTGATCGACACAGAAAACTGATTCGAAAGGCAACGTGAAAAAAAATAAGCAAGTAGCTAATAGTTGTAAGTTTGTAACACTTGAGTTTAACTTCAACAACAGTTCATTTGGTTGCGCATTGAATAGTCCGTAAGCCCACACCCAATACACCTACGTCTCATGACTACACGATACAATGTGACCGTCCATAAGAAAAGGGCCCTTATGGCAGTTTCTAGTTACGGAGATATTGGCGTTTTTGTAAAATCCTTCAAAATTATCATTTTTTTGTTTTATGCAAAATAGTAAAATATACAAATAGAGGTATATTTGTACCTTGGTTTCAGTTGTGTACGTTAACTCTTTTTTTAATGAAATTGAGTTCAAAGCTTAGTAGAAAAGGGCCTTAGGGCTTAGTAGGAAAGGGAAATCGCATACAAAAATGACAAAGCTCAACGGATAAAATTGTTTACAAGTATTTTTTTCCATATTCCAACCATCGTAAAATCATAATCCAGCAACTAACAATAATTGGAATGTGAAATAAGGGGTCTGACCGTGATTTTTGACCCCTTTTGGCTTACGGACTATAAACTGCTAGTTGTTTTACGCATACAAGGCTAACTTTTTCTTTTGTTTCCTGGTTAATATATGAGTAGGAATCATTTGACTCGCTCTTACTGGTTTATTTTACTCGACGTGTTTATATATCACATATCATATTGATATAGCATATATATGTCGCTCTTGCTTCCACGTACGCGAAGCTTAACGTGACAGAACGAGTGCACGAAACTAATGGCATATAACAATATCAAAACAGGACGTAGATCCAAATATACCTCCAGGTTAACAACAATTTGTATTCCACGTAAGGTTTACGAGCTACCCGACAATTTTCTTTTAAAACACTCGTATTTGCGCTTCCACTTAGAATGGCAATATCATCCTTATTTGCTGGTCATAAAGTTAAATTTAGAATGGTACAGTTACGTAACATAAGATGTTTGGAAAATTGTGTTTTATTTATGAGAACTTACGTATGCTTAGTTAATTATCTGGTTTAGAAAGAATTTATTAGTACAAGGATTTAGTGGGTACCTACCCGCTTAAACCCGCTTTACGTCTGCTCGTAGCCCACATCCGCACTCGTCGGTTCGGGCTCGGTGCGGTATCAGTAAGTTGTAAGCTGTCGGTGTCACTGTCAATCAAGTCAGTACAGATTCAAGGCTGCGTGGAAGCCGGGCAGTACGAATGCTGTACGTACCGCACTGCCCCGCCGAGTCCGCGTAATATAATACTAGTGCGCAAATGTTACTGCTAGACAAAGGCCTCCCCCAAAGAGTGCCAAAGTGACCTGTCCTGCGCCACCCGCATCCAGCGGACTCCCGTTACCTTTACCACGTCATCAGTGCACCTTGTAGGGGGAATATTTTTAAATGTAACACTTGTTCATTTAATTAACTAACTTGCAGCAGACAGACAGACAGGCAGACGGACTTATCCCTTTAAGGGACCTCTTCCTGCTAACCTTTGAGCAAATGAGTTAGCAAAAGTGAGAGATGACGATAGATAAACTTAACCAACACCTTTTGACGTAATAGAAACTCATAGCTTAGCCAAAAGTGGCCAAAACCAATTTTTGTCTACATTCACCTGTCTCAAGTGTGTTATTTTCACAGCGCTGTGTGTGTGTGCCGAAATAAAGTTTATTATTATTATTCTTATTGAACACTTGGCATTGTAATAAACCACTGGGTCACTGGACCCAGTGGTTTATTACATTAGTTGGAGGGTCGCATCGCCTGCCAGGGATTCATAAAATTTTCCGGGTTCGTTTTAAATCCCCTGTGTTGTTTGACACGCATTGTGAGATCATGCAAGTGGGACGACATCTCCGTAGTAATTTAAATCGGATCTAGAATGCAATGGATTCGGATTTCGTGCTTGGTTTGTTCTATTCTTCTTGCATTTAAATTATTTGTTAGTCGTATATGAAAATCTGGTACAACACTACGTGCCTAAATAATTGAGACGGCTATATTAATGGAATGTACCTGATATCATTAGGTAGATCCTTGTAACTATTTACCGAATTGCATTTTCCCGCGATAGCCTATTTATGTTTGCTGTCGCATGAAATGTTAGTCGTATATTCTGTTGCACTTGTAAATATTTTCAAACACTTTTTACCACAATAGCGTATTTTGTTGTAGCATGTATTATTACTACAACAGCTCAACTAAATGGCGTTGAAAATAATCCACAGTCTACGCTTTATAGAATTAATGAGGTGATACAAACTGTGATACTTGAATACATGATTCTGTAAAAGAAACCGTCAGGCAATCGCCACTCCCTATTTCACCCTTTTAAGGGATGACTTCCCGAATAAAAACTATGATATGTCCTTCCCAAGGTCTCGAACAATTTCGAACGGTTCAGCGGTTTAGCCCACATAGAGATACAGAATTACCTCCGCATAAATAATATTAGAATGGATTTCATACCTGTAATGTATCATAAATGTTACTCAAGATTGGTGTTGAATAGAAGCCATATAGGCAGCAAGTGAAATGAGGAAAAATTGAGATGGATTATACCTAAATACGGGATGACATGAGACGAGCGAAGAAAGGAGCTTGCTTCCCATGGGAGGAAAGTGCGTGAACGAATGGAAGTAACCTATAACAAACATGGAAGTATAAGCTAGGCTTTGATGGTACAGTCAGCAGAAAAGGCTATGAGTACAAAGAGCTGTTCACTGTTCTTTACGTCTCTTTATTATGGGAATAAGAGCTTATTTAGATAATTTTGAGTATCTCGCCCGCGTAGGGATTTTTGCTGTTATACTTAGGATATTAACTGCAAGAAAATAGTGGTAACAACTCCAAGGAGCTGCACGTTTTCGTGAGAAAAAGAGTCAGACAGACGGACACACAGACTGACAGCGGAGAGAGTGAGTACCTATCCTATATGAGTTCCAAAGATAAGAAAGTTTCGTTCGTTCCAAAAGTACGGTATGAACTATTTTGCAATTTGCCTAAGCGAAACGTAATATTTCCCGCAATCATAAATCATGCAACTGTCCCTTAATTCGCTTCATCTTTTTCGCATTTCAATATCACTTTGATATATTTCTTATGATAGCTCATGTGCGCGTGCAAGCGAGCGAGACAATTAAAATGTGACTTTGATCGGATGCGACGGACATAAGTTGACCTCATGTAACCCTTTTGAAGCGTCGGTTAACACGCGATATTACATTCTTACACGATTCCTTTCCATTCCTTTGGAGGTGTTCGTGGGAATACCGGTTACGTTCTACGTTAAAGGAAGGTGAGATGGAAAGGCCAATTTAATCCATTCGATGCCGAGCAACGCTACGAGACGTGAACTAAGCGTAGCAGCATTATTAGGGTTCCGTAGCCAAATGGTTAAAAACGGAACCCTTATGGATTCGTCATGTCTGTCTGTCTGTCTGTCCGTCCGTATGTCACATCACAGCCACTTTTTTCCGAAACTACAGGAACTATACTGTTGAAACTTGGTAAAAAAAACAATACATTTTGGGGGTTACCCATACTTAGAACTGAAACTCGGTAAAATGTGTCCCCCCCCCCTTGTAAATTCTAAACTAAGATAATGATAAAAAATATATATATATATACAGGGCGTCCCACGCCTATGCCACATGGAGGGAAAGTACCTTGAATATTGTAGATAGAACATTTCACTATAAGAAGACATTATTTTAATTTAAATCACAATTTAAACTGCATTCATAGATTTTGAAATAATTACATGGTTGAACCAGGAATCGAACCCGCTACACGAGAAAAAAATTACTCTGTTGCTTTATCATACCGATCGAAAGGCTACATCATAAGAATTATTTTTTGCTACGTAACATAGTGTCAGAAATAAAAGGAAGACCATGAATTTTAACATTTAACCATATACACTTTAACATTTTACCAATATTACCCTGCAAACTTCCACCGAAAATTGGTTTGAACGAGATCTAGTAAGTAGTTTTTTTTAATACGTCATAAATTGTAAACCGCAATTTATTTTACGAAACCCTTCATGGGCGAGTCCGAATCGCACTTGGCCGCGTTTTTTCTTGTTTGTAGCGGAAATAGTTCGAAGAGGCATGACTCACATGCGAGTCATTGGCCTTACTCGGACGGAAACGAGTGCTTGACAAATTACCAAAGGTGACATCGCCGAAATAATGATCAGCGGGCGTAGCGTGGTTGATATTTTTAACCGACTTCAAAAAAGGAGGAGGTTATATAATCCACTGTATCTATTTTTTTTTATGTATGTTCGCCGATTAATCCGTCAATTGTGGACCGATTTCCAAAATTCTTTTTTTATTCGAAAGAGTATACTCCCGAGGTGGTCCCAATGTCACCAATTTAGGATCTGATGATAGGAACCTAGAGAAATTGAGGGCAACCCTCAAATTTTATAGGCACGCATGTAGTGATTTTGGTATATTTTATTAAGACTCGTGTATTTACCCTCGGAAATCGCAACTTTGGATAAGTGGAACTGATGATGAGAACACAGATGACTTATGGAACTCCTCAAAGATGTAATGTATGTTCACCGATTTCTCCGTTAATTGTGGACCGATTTCCAAAATTATTTTTTTTATTCGAAAGAGTATACTCCTGAGGTGGTCCCATTGTCACTAAGTCAGGATCTGATGAAGGGATCCTAGGGAAATTGAGGGCAACTCTCAAATTTAATAGGCACGCGTGTAGTGATTTTGGTATTTTCTATTATAACACATTTATTTACCCTCGGAAATCGTAATTTTGGTGAAGTGGAACTGATGATGAAGACCACAGATGACTTATGGAACTCCTCAAAGATGTAAAGTACGTCAAAAATTCTGACATGATTCCGTTGAAGTAGCGCCTAATGAAGTGTTAATTCTGAGATCCTTGAGGAATCGACGGAACTCCTCAAATAGTATCAGCCCACATATAGCGACTTGGGTTTTCTCTGTAATAATCAACGCATTTGCTCTCGGAAAGCAGTTCATGTGGTAAATTGGAAAGGAAATGTGGCTTGGCGAAGTAATGAATTGAAGTCGGTTTAAACTTTGTTTTTAAAGTAGGTAAATTATACCACTTATTGTTGTGGATAAGACATCCGTCACTCTCGCACTCGAACGCGCATATGAGTCAGAACGCCACGGATGTCTTATCGACAGCGATACGTGATAAGATGGACCATGCTATACGCCCGCAGAGACGGAACTAGAATTTTATTAAAACGTATAGTTATAGTAAAACACAGGGAATTCTAGTTCAGACTCTTATTATTCTATTGTTTCCAGTTCTACAGATTTCTTTTACAGAATTCCATGTCTACAGATTTCTATTTCTACACATTCCTAAGTGTACAGATTCCCAATTTTACAGATGTCTATGTGTACATAATTCCAACTAATCATGAAAAATCTGTTGAGGAGGGTAGGGAATCTGTAGTATTGCGTATAAGGAATCAGTCGTATTGGGAATCTGTAGTGTTGGGAAGCTATATAATTGGGAATCTGTAGTGTTGCGAAGCTATATAATTGGGAATCTGTAGTGTTGCGAAGCTATAGAATTGGGAATCTGTAGTGTTGGGAAGCTATAGAATTGGAAATCTGTAGTATTGGGAAGCTATAGAATTGGGAATCTGTAGTATTGGGAAGCTATAGAATTGGGAATCTGTAGTGTTGGGAAGCTATAGAATTGGAAATCTGTAGCATTGGGAATCTGTATATTTGGAATTCTGTAGTATTGGGAATCTGTTGACATGTTCATCATCCTCCTAGCGTTATTATTCCCGGTTGTGTGCCCCTAAAGGAGCCCGGGGTCCGCTTTGACACCTAATCCCAAGATTTGGCATAGGCACTAGTTTTTACGAAAGCGACTGCCATCTGACCTTCCAACCCAGAGGGAAAACTAGACCTTATTGGGATTAGACCGGTTTCCTCACGATGTTTTCCTTCACCGAAAAGCTAACGGTAATTCCGTACATAAGTTCCGAAAAACTCATTGGTACGAGCCGGGATTCGAACCCACGACCGCCGCTTGACAGCCGCATGCCTGAACCACTAGGCTACCGTAGCTTAATCTGTTGACATGTTCATAATTCATTAAATGTTAGTATACCTACCGGGTGTTACATTAGTTGTGATACGAAATAGAAAAATGTGAATCTATCCATGATTCTGAACTTTTACTATGGGACCAGATTTGTGTTTTGCAAAAAAAAACAAGTTTGCTCATTTTAGACTGACGAAAATGTATGAACAGCCTGTTTTTTATTTTTTTTGCATAATACAAAGTTGGTCCCTTTGTAAAAGTTGTTCAGAATCATGGATAGATTCACATTTTGCCATTTCGTATCACGACTAATGTAACATCTTGTATAGACAGTCATGCTTCTGAAAGTTTACAATAAATTACTTCAGAGTTTCACCACTGACACACGCTGAGACAACATGACAGTACAGTCGGCCAAGAAAGTGGTCTACCAGTTTTGACAAAAGTTTCTGTGAGATCTAATGGTCGCTAAGGTTACTGTCATAATATTATTGCAAGTGGAAATCGACCTTGTTGTTTCATGATGACGTTCAAATACCCATAGTACAAGCACAGTGGACCGACGCCTTTGACGTTTGCGGGTTTCACAACGTCATGTCTCAAGGTACTATTGCCCAACGGTACGGGTTCACACTTTCTCACCAAAATCGCCTGCACACACATACAAAGCGGTCGAAAAATTACCCTAGAGGTGTGAACCCGTAGCGTTGGCCGATAGTACATGTATGCAGCTGGGGCTCGCCCTATACGCCCCTCGCCCCTCACACCCCGCACGATTGCCCTGTCTAGAAGCTTTGCTTAATTTGGGACTAGGTCGAATTGTGTAAGATAGTCCCCAAATATATATATAAAATAACCCTCCTCTCCTTCGGCAGTCGAGTAAATATAAATGAACCTCGACCGTAGATAGATAGACCACATTTTTGGCCGAATGTACAAACGTGTGAAAAAACAAATTGAGAAATACAAATATGTCTCAAATTGACCCCTGACGTGTTAGGCCTTTCAATGCACCGAAACTGTATTTGCTCCCTGAATACACTATCTCGGACACAACAAAATTCACTTTACATAAACAGTGTTGAGTGCGTGCGGGACAAAGCTTCCCTCGTTGAGGAAATCATTATGCCATTTCCGTGACTTTCACAGGACACACCGGAAGACGGCTCTTAACTAGCTGTTTTAGAAAATGGACATAAAATAATTGGCTTCAGTTTTTGCTGTTCTATTTAGAGAAAGAAAAAGGACGATACATTTTATTCTATTCCTCATTGTTATCTACAAGATTAAAAAAGTGAAATCAAAAGATTTTTCAAAAAAAACAACTGTTTTTTTTTTCAAATATTGATGTCCTATGTAACACGATTATGAGGAATCCAACGACACCTCATATATGTTAAAATCCATCAAGCCATTTAGATTCTAGATCGTGAAATATAATTTTCTTGTACACATACATATGTACATACATACATACATACATAAATACATACGCTTGAAAAACATAATCCTGCTTCTGAGGCAGTCGGGTAATAAAAGTTTAGTTATAGTTGTCAGGCGATCTTATTGGTAAATTGCAATATCTTCCACAATATCAGACATAATTAATTTAAAAACAAAGTTTAAACCGACTTCAATTCAGTGCTTCGCCAAGCCACATAGGTACATGAACATTTCCACATTTCCTTTCCAATTTCAGAGCGCAAATGCGTTGATTATTACAGAAAAAACCCAAGTTGCTATCTGTGGGCTGATAATATTTGAGGAGTTCCGTCGATTCCTAAAGGATCTGAGAATTACTACTTCAACTGAATCATGTCAGAATCTTTGACGAATCACATCTTTGAGGAGTTCCATATCTGTGGTTTTCAGTATCAGTTCCACTTCACCAAAATTGCGATTTCCGAAGATAAATACTTACACGAATTATAATAGAAAATACCGAACTCACTACATGCGTGCCTTTAAAATTTGAGGGTTGCCCTCAATTTCCCTGGGATCCCATCATCAGATCCTGATTTGGTGACAACCACGAAAGTTTACTCTTTCGAATAAAAAAAGAATTTTGGAAATCGGTCCACAATTGACGGAGAGATCGGCGAACATACATAAAAAAAAAAACATACATACAGTGGAACATGTAACCTCCTCCTTTTTTGAAGTCGGTTAAAAATTGGGGACGATGGAAAATAAGGTATTAATTGGTTAGGTCAAACGGAGTATTAAAACACGGACATTTAAACCTGACTATAAGAAGATCGCTTACATACATTTCTAGATAACTAGCTTTTGCCCGCGATTTCGTCCGCGTATAATCGTTAATCGCCTTAAGTTAAGGGATTAAAACTACGCCTGTACAAATCTCATCTATTTATTAGACTCTCTACAGGTGCAGCAAATATCGTAATTTTTAGGGTTCCGTAGTCGACTAGGAACCCTTATAGTTTCGCTTTGTCTGTCCGTCCGTCCGCGGATAATCTCAGTAACCGTTAGCACTAGAAAGCTGAAATTTGGTGCTAATATGTATATCAATCACGCCGACAAAGTGGTAAAATATACGTAACGTGGGAAGTGTTTTTTTTTTCATTTGAACCCTAACGTGTGATATATTGTTGGATAGGTATTTAAAAATGAATAGGGGTTTCCTAGAATAATTTTTTGATAATGTTAATATTTTCGGAGATAATCGCTCCAGAAGATAAAAAAAATGTGTCCCCCCCTGTAACTTTTGAACCATAAGTTTTAAAAATATGAAAAAAATCTCAAAAGTAGAACTTTATGAAAACTTTCTAGGAAAATTATTTTGAACTTGATAGGTTGAATAGTTTTTGAAAAAAAATACAAAATAATTTCACGCACTTACTCGTACTGTGACGGACGAAAAACTACGGAACGCTACACTGAGCGTGGCCCGACACACTCTTGGCCGGTTTTTTTTACGTTGGGGGAATGCGTTGATGCACCGTCCGCCCGGTTGGAGGGGAACTCCGGGGCAGAAGGCCCAGGCTACCCACTAAACCCCCAACGATTGTCCAGCCATTTCCCTTAAAGGTTCGCTTACGCATGCTACTTTGACCAGCAAATATCGTCCTAAGTCCTAACCTAACCACAATAGACTATTCAATTTTTTTTTTATTAAATATATAAATTTTAAAGTGTTCGTATAGATTCCATAGTCGACTGGTGTGTTTATTTCCTCAAAATAATATCGCTTTATGCAAATAAAGCGATATTATTGACTGCCTGCACCTATAAGCTTTTCTATTTAGCCCTGCGGTTGACTGGTAGAGAATGCCTTAAGGCATTACGTCCGCCTTTTGTATTTTTTGTTTGTGCAATTAAGTTTATATAGATAAATAATGGTTGAAATTTGAACGTTCTACAGCGTGTATTTTTAATATTACCTCAAATTGTAACCAGAGGTAGGTGTTAGGGCTATGAACCGATACTGCAAGATTTTTTTTCTTGACTACTAACTTTTTTTTCCTTATAAAATAATTTAACATGCAATGTATCACTACATTGTCTACTGATGTGACGTCACAACTGTCACAAGTAACCCGCTTCTTCCATATGTCAAATAAGTGTAAGCATTACATTGCTTCTCGATAAATTTTCAAAAAATAAATACGCTTTGGTAGTTATGATTATCTTACAATTTTCTTACAATATCGGTTCATAGTACTAAAAGATACGTATGGTTAAAATTTCAGGTAATATTAAACATACAACAGGCGTATATTCGCGCCAAAAATGCAGCCGCCATTATCGTGACGTCATAACTGCAACATTAAACCACAAACTACTAAGAAGATACTGTAAAGTGCAGAAACATAGAAACGTCAAATAACGAAAACATGTGTCTTGGATTTGCTATTCAGACGTCACTCGCAGAAGACAAAATGACGGTCGGCGTTTTCGGTCACGACATAGATAATAAAAATACGACTTTAATTTTCAAATTAAAAAAGTAAATCTTATGGTAAAAACTATACAAAAAAAAATTCTTTGTCAATTATTGATTGAAAATTAAATTTAACAACAAAATATAATAGTTATTTAATTTTAATAGATAAAAATACCCTATTAAGAGCGTTTGTTTGTGCAGCGATAAAAATGCACGTTTCTCAAACGTGCAACTGTATCGCGACACTCATCATCATCATTATCATCATATCAGCCGAAAGACGTCCACTGCTGGACAAAGGCCTCCCCTAAAGAGTGCCAAAGTGACCGGTCCTCCGCCACCCGCATCCAGCGGACTCCGGCGACCTTTACCAGGTCATCAGTCCACCTTGTGGTAGGCCTACCCACGCCGTGCCTTTCGGTACGGGGTCGCCACTCGAGAACCATCCCGCCCCAACGGCCATCCATACGTGCAATGTGCCCCACCCACTGCCACTTAAGTTTAGCGATACGGAAGGCTATATCGGTTACCTTGATGGTTCTGCTGCGGATAGCCTCGTTTCTGATGCGATCACGCAGAGAAACTCCCAACATAGCCCTCTCCATTGTCCTTTAGGTGACTTTGAGCCTTCTTATGAGGCCCATTGTAAGCGACCACGTTTCAGTGCCATATGTCATCACTGGCAACACACACTGGGCAAAGACACATCGCGTCACCTAGCCTTTGATCGATACTGTGTCGCATATTTCTATTCCTGCCAAAAAGTCGCCAAAGTTATTTATTATTTAATTTACGCTTAAATATTATTGTTTATTGCTGTTTAATACTATGTGTCTAGTAGTAGAGCTACAATTTCCACTTTGTGTATTTACATTTTGAATATTTTTACATTTTATTTCTTATTATTGACGATCGTGATAAGGATTCTTATAATTTTGACATTGTATGCAAACCTATATTGTAATTTTTATCTCGAAATAAATAAATCTAAATCTAAATCTAAATATTACATGCACCTACTTATGAATGTCGATAAACTAACACCGGTTTTCAGATTTTCTTTCAATTCAAAACTATTATTCAAACAGACCCTCCGGATATTTGTTCACTATTCAGCTTCATTTTATATTTATTCGTCTCAAACAAACATTTAATGATAAATAAGTACTCGTGCATGCAAATACTAAAATATGGAGGCAAGTTAACGCAGCTCCGTAATCCGTGTTTGCGAAGCTAATGCCGGCCAGTCGGCTCGGCAAACATCGCAGACAATCGATTTGACAGATAAATAGAACTCCACCTCCACTCTGGCAGCCTGGTACAATGAATGTACTATTTTCCTTATTTTAAGGGGAAAATGGCGTAGCGACGAGAAACGCCTAGTTTATCGAGTTTTGTGCAAGTGAGTTCAATATTTTCCATCACACTTGCTCGTAAAGGGTGTATTATAGGCAGGTGTATAGAGCAGTTATACCCGATTTACCTCCCATGGAAGTTATGGATTTTTATAACTCCCTAGGGAGTTATGAGCTTGTGTGTGATCTGATTGGTTAAAGCAAATCTACGTGGTCGCGCGCTACAAGAATTCTGCTCTGTGATTGGTTGAATAAAAATCGAGCAGGCCATGCGCTGCAAGAATACTACTCTGTGATTGGTTGAATCAAAATCGAGCAGGCCATGCGCTTCCAGAATACTGCTCTGTGATTGGTCGAAATATTGAAGCTGCGCGCTCCACTCGCACTGATCTGGAAGTGAAGTTGTCAATTTCGTCAATTTTTGTTTAGTGCGCTTGTATGATTTGTTGTTATGATTTTTCTGTCTTTTGTAGTTACTTATTTCCTCGCAAATGTGATGAAAAACATTGTGTATAACACGGGCGTAAGAATATTGCAAACTCGAGTCATCAAAAGCCCTCCGCCTCCAGCGTCGGGTTCTGATAGTTACTTCTACTATTTGGCAATATCTTGTTAATCTTGTTAAACAATCTACTATTTGGCAATATTATTCTTTCTCGACCTTCATTTTTCCCTTAAGATATTGGTTACACTGCTGATTGCATGTACCTGTATGTCTTTTCCTGTTCAAAAAGCACGCAAAACACTACTCTGCTTCGTATATCATATTCATAGCATTAAAAATAGAAAGACAAACTTTGCTGAGCGCCTCGTCACTTCATTAACATGTTATTTCTCAACGTCTCTAGAAAGTTCGGGTAGAGCACTTTAAACACTTTTCATTCTGTTCATCCGTATGTTCCTAGCTCATACATCCACTAGCTAAAAGCCTCTATTCACTAAACATTTTGTAAACCACGAGCACCCTACCAATAATCTTTGACCTCCACTTTTCTAACAACTATGCGTGATCAGAATTCCGATGTATAGTGGTCATGGTGTGTTTAGCAAGCGTTGTAAGACTAGTGAATCAGTCTTGGTGGTAACTTGTCGCGTAAAACCCTGATGCTGGTTTTAACACGTCCTTAGTGCTGAGTAATTTACTCGCGCTTTTACGATGGCCTAATTAGGGGTTGCATTTTCAAGCCAGTAAACGAATATGGCGGCAGCTGACATTCCATAGAAAATAAAAACAAACAACTTCCCCATACAATATGATTTAAGCGGACGCATCTTACGGTCATACAGGGTGGGCCCTGTAACAGGAGCAAAAAAGTAAACGGGCGATTATTAAGCTTGTGAACAACTATATAAGCATTTTTTTTCAAAGTGTACCATTTTATTTGAATGGGCGTCCTTCCATTACTTAAGAGGCCTACTTTACCATACAATTAGTAACGGAATGGACGTAACGGAACGAATACTTCGCAGATTAAAACACGTGTTTAATATACTGTTTTTAGGGTTCCGTAGCCAAGTGGCAAAAAATGGAACCCTTATAGATTCGTCATATCTGTCTGTCTATCTGTCTGCCGTATTTTACACATACACAGCCACTTTTTCCGAAACTATACGAGCTATTACTGTTGAAACTTGGTAAGTTTTTCACACAAAAATAAAAAAAAAACATTAAGTTTTAGGGGTCCCCATATACAGATAAGAACAAACTCAAATGTTTTTTCATCAAACCCATACGTGTGGAATATCTATGGATAGGTCTTCAAAAATGATATGATTGTTTCTTATATTTTTTTTTTCTAAACTGAATAGTTTACGCGAGAGACACTTCCAAAGTGGTAAAATGTGTGCCCCCCCCCCCTCCCTTGTAACTTCTAAAATAAGAGAATGATAAAACTAAAAAATATATATGATGTACATTAAATGCAAGCTTCCACCGAAAATTGGTTTGAACGAGATCTAGTAAGTAGTTTTTTTTTAATACGTCATAAATCGTAAACCGCAATTTATTTTACGGAACCCTTCATGTGCGAGTCCGACTCGCACCTTGGCCGGTTTTTTAACAATTGTAATAGTATTTTACTGAAATCATGTTCAATGATAATGACAGATTAAGATAATTGAGTCGCATTAGCAGAAAAATAATAGGAACATTCGTAATCTTGTAACGGAACCCCGGACTCTATTTTTTGGGACCAAAACTCGGCGCACCGTTCGCCTACGATTTGATGCTAAATCAAAATAAACACCTAATTTGGTAATAAAAATACCTCGTTCCCACAAAATCATCGTAACGGAATGTGGACATGTCCACTTTTCCAAAATCACTGGACAAGATTAATTTTAGTTTATTATGTAAACAATACTTTAGCGCGATAAATATAAGGTTGATTTAAAATTAAAATTAAATTCATGTTTTCCACTATCAGAAACAACTATTTCCAGGGACAATATACAAGTCCTAATACTTCGAATCGATACTTGAAGTTGGCTTTTCACTGGTGGACAGGCAAAAATCGTGGGTCGGCAGCCAGAAAAACCAAGAAAATGTGGTAAATTTGTAGGTTATTTGGGTTTATTTACATTTGAGATATATTATTGACGTTTTAAAATAGCTACAAGTACAAATTTTCAACGTGTTTCTTATTTGTAGGGTGTCAAAGGCACTGGACAAGCCAAAAACATCAAGGTACAAGAAAAATAAAAAATGCCCATATATAGCTGTTTTACGGGAAATAAAAATATTTTTTTGAAAAAATATTTTCACTTCAATGATTTCACTTGTTTTTTTTACTCTTCTGGAGTGCTATGAGTAACTATTTATTTTAACATCAAAAAAAAATAAAAAATCACAAAATTATCTTTTGAACACAAAAATGCAAAAACTATTACGACTCATTACATGATGTTACCTCAAAATCTGCATTGACTGCCTTGATATGATCTCGTAGTGCCAAGATACATTACTTGGAGGTCATAACAGATCAAAATTTCTCCGAAACCAAAAAATTTGAAAGTGAAATGATACCCAAGGGGTTACTGCAAATGCTCTAAGGAAGCGTCCTTTTGAATATTTGCTCCTGTTACAGGGCCCACCCCGTATAGCCCTCCTTACCGCGTCCGGCGTCAGCGACTCCATCAATCCATACTGTAATATTATTTGTTTGAATCCCGGGGATTCATAGGTTACGGTATCTGCTTAATCAGGCAAGCCGTGTGATGGTTACCTCCGTCCTTAGAATAATAACGCCTAGAAACGCAGTTCACGCACAACGGTGAGGCCACTGAAACTCGGCCATAAATGGCCCAGTACGCCGATCGGTGGGACAAAATTTGTGCGTTTGTGTGCGTATTGGCGCGTGTGAATACGAGTTGATCACAACTACATGAATCCATTTTATGCCTCACGCTTGGCGCGTCGGCCGTGTGAAACTATCCTTCTATGCGTTATTATTCTAAGCCTCCGTCTTGGTATAAAATAAAACTCGTAATAGTCCGGTACGTAAACAGAATGCACCTTCGATAATTCACAAGAGCGCGATTTTTTGTTATTATTTAGAATATAATGAGTACTACTAGTAGTAAAAAGAGAAAGTGAATTCTAATGTGGATTTAGGTATGACACAGCGTTTTCTTAGTGACCCTTGTAAATCCAGGGAAAGATTATACAAGTGGTATTTTTCTTCAACAGAGTGTCGCATTTAACTGTTACAACATTCCCTATAATTTACTAAAACTTTCGTCAATGGATAACGTCAGTATAATCCAAAACAAATAAAAATATATATTTCCTCTAAAAGATTATTCAAGTGAGTATTGGAAAATGAATTGTGTTAAAAACTATCAAAGATAACGACAGTTTGAATTAATATTATATTCATCAACAGCTTAAATTTATATGAAAAATTTAATTTTGAAAGCCTTCCACTAGTTAGGTACTTCAATATTTTTTTAGGATATATTTTTTTTTATCGTATCCTGTTTTGCTGACGTAATCTATTAACAAAACTATTAGAAAACGATAGGTAACAATAATAATCAAATGCGTTGCATTATTGGAAAAAACAATGACTTGTATAATCTTTTCAAAGTTTTACACGTGTTCCTAACAAAAAAGTAAATTATTCGTTAATCTACATTAGAAAATCTTAAAAATTATTTTTCGCTGTTAGTATTTAACGTACTCTCGCTGATAACAAAAAAAATCTGACTTGTGAATTATGTTAGTTTGACGACCAATTACAGTGTTCGCGTACTGGGGGGTAATCACGTAACGTTCCGAACGCGCGTCGGTCCGATTTAACTGTCAATTTTCCATATAAAGAGTGACATTTAGACCTACCCGACGTTCGTACAATGCGTTACGTGATCGACCACCTGGACTATAACGAAGGGTGGATTTTTAAGAAATCTGTGCGTTGTCTTTGCTGGCAGAACCGAGAAGTCTTAAGGTAACAGGTTTGAAAATTTTGCTTGTATAAGTAAGTATGTAACATGTATCGTATTATTTATGTTGTATGTATGTATTTATTTTATTTATGTATTTGTATAAATGTGTTGTATATAGGAGTACCGTATTATTATATTATAATTTGTTATTTGCACTGCCCACAATCTTTTCCGCTTTGACTGGTATAGAATTCCATATGGCATTAAGTCCGCCTTTTGTACGATAAGTTTTTCTTTTGAGCAATAAAGTTTACATAAATTAATAAATAAAGATAAGAAAATTGTACGCTGTCCTCATCGCTCCTTGCTATGATTAAGTTTAGTATCGGGTTTAGTTCCGAGGCAATATTATGCGCTCGATATACTTATTTCAGGAGCACAGCAACTGTGCCAATGATAACAGGCAACCATGAACCATTATGTACATCACGTTCCCTTGATGGCACGCAGCGCGGAAGGTTTGAGAAGGGTGCACTGTAGCGACAAGGCAAATTAACCGGCCGCATAAACGTGTGGAAGCAGCTAAAATTACTTTCACGGATATTTAAAACTGAAATCACATTAATAAAATGATGGAGACATACGCTTTGGCCAGCACGTACCTTCGCTTGGGTTTAATTTTTTACAGATTGCAAAATTACCAGTATCCCACTTTACTAGGGAACGAAACATTCCATTAACAATAATAAACAAGTTTAGTATAAATAGCATCACTTTATGATTTAACGAAAAAAATTACTGTTTTAGGTATATAATATAACATAATCAGTAGTTACTCAATATACTAAATTTTAGTAACTCAATACACTTGTAGACATTAGGTATCGTACGGATCTTTATAAAACCAGAGGTTAATGAAATAGTAATTAAGAGAATAAATTATATCTAAGACCAAAACTAACATTCCAGACTTTAACGCCGCGGTTTCAAGAAAATAATAGACGTATAACTCGATAAGGGAATCATGAATCATTCAGATACCATCTCAGACTTATTACGTGTGGAAGAGCCTATACCAGCACCATTAACTCCAGACCCCCCTCGCCCCTCTTGGTATCCACATTGACAGGCATACCCGGGGGTATTTAGCATGTACGAGGGGTCTGGTAGTCTGGTCGAGTTTAACCACTCTCTTCCCGATTTGTTCCTAATGGCGCGGAAAGACCAGATTAAAACTGCTCCCGACAGTTCAGGAATTAGGATCTGTGTCCACGTATGTCATAATTATTGCTTGTTATTTATGGTCCCCTGGTAGAAGGAGCCTAGTCAGGTGACAGGATAATGATTTAGTTTCCCGAGTCCCAAGATATTTTAATAGACCTTGGTGTTCCTGGAGTTAGCTTTGAACTATCAGTAGCTCTAGTATAAGTTTTATAGTTACATATACGTTTTTGAATGCGTTCGCATTTCATTTCAATTTGTACGGCAACGCGTAGTTCCTAATAGTTACCACCAGAGACGCTGTTCGCGTTGCCATACAAATTGAAACTGTTTAGTTATTTCGGTAGATAACTTATACTAGAGCTACAGGATGTGGCACATTGTGCGTAACATACATTTTTCAACACATTTGCTCGTAACGTGCCTCTTATGGTGCCGCTTTTGGGCTCATAATCCTAGGTATTAAACACGCGTGTTTAATAACATTACGACACTCGTGTAGTTATGTTTATATCCCGATTAAGACACGTTGGCACCTTGCAGCAAGGTGTATGTATGAACTCGGCGCATTCTTAAATTGACCGGGTTATACAGGTTTGTTTTTAATTCTCGGCAAATGGATTCCTACTCGACTAAACAAATTAAATCCTTCTTGTGGATTATTTGATTATTTCTTGTTGGATATGATATAGAAACGTTTTATTTAGTAAAACTATTTACTTTTGATAACATTTTACATGAATTTATACTTATTGAATAAGAAAATATTTATTTTATTTTGTATTGGCTGTTTAGAGATTTCATCTAAGCCTCGCTGCGGGCGCACTGCGCGAACTTCGCGAAAAAAAATAGTTGCGCGCCATTATAGGTAATTTCACAAATGTTTGTAAACATTGATGATGCGTCTTTGGTTATTGTTAAAAATGTTGACTCGTAGTGAATAGAAAAGTGATAAATACATTCTTGGAGATGTACAAATATGTGAGTAAAAACCTGTTGTCATCAATAACTAAAGGAAACAACTTAGGAGCCTGTAACATGTTAATTTTATGAAAAGGATTTTTTCCTCGCAAATGTGTTGAAAAACGTCGTATGACACGCGTGAGCTTTGATAATTACATCCTCGGCTTTATTATCACGGCCACCTGCGGTTCGCGTGACAATTCCGCCTCTGACGTAATGATCAACATACCTCACTTGTATCATAATGTACTATTCTCAAACATGCTATGAAATGGCGTCTTTATGTTCGTTACAACCGGCTTCAAAGTATCACGTTTCGGGCGGAACAACTCGAGAGAACTGTAAAGGAATTTCATACGAAATTGTAGGCCTAGGCCGGGAAGTAATATTACTTTAGTTTCCATTCTACAATTTGTGGCACAGCATCACGGCGTTCAGCTATGAAAATTAGTTTAATTCCTTGGAGTTTATTTATTTATTTGATTGCATATTTGAGAAAAGCACTATTCATGCCTGGCCGTGAAAAGGGCTTGCCGGCTTCGTATCTCTATCCGGCCTCCCTACGGTCGGCCGTTTATATTACCTACTCACCCGGCAAGCCCTTCTTTCCCGGCGTCTGCAATAATGTACTATTACAATGCACTTGCTCTGAAAGTGCGCCTTTGTATGGTTCAACATAAACATGGAAAGTGCTCGATGCCGGCATGGCGGCGCAAGGCAGGACCTGCCCGTGCAGGAATGGATTTCAGGGCAAAATTCCCGCACACTATGCGGGAATGAGATTTCGTGTCAGTTAAAATTTCACCTTTTATGCAATTTTTTTTATTTCCTCGCATGATGCATTGTAAAATGTTGAATGATACACGTGCGGATAGGTAATTCCCAACTCGTGTCGATCAAAAACACTCCCTGACGGTCGTGTTTTTGGTCATCGCCACACGTTGGGAATTTCCTACTTTCCGCACTTGTATCATAAATAACTATTTGCTTTGTGTGTATGTTCATTTTCCACGTGTAGGTAATATTTGCTTTTTTAGGGTTCCGTAGCCAAATGGCAAAAAACGGAACCCTTATAGATTCGTCATGTCTGTCTGTCTGTCTGTCTGTCCGTCCGTATGTCACAGCCACTTTTTTCCGAAACTATAAGAGCTATATTGTTGAAACTTGGTAAGTAGATGTATTCTGTAAACCGCATTAAGATTTTCACACAAAAATAGAAAAAAAAACAATAAATTTTTGGGGTTCCCCATACTTAGAACTGAAACTCAAAAAAATTTTTTTCATCAATCCCATAGATACCCCTATGGATAGGTCTTCAAAAATGATATTGAGGTTTCTAACATCATTTTTTTCTTAACTGAATAGTTTGCGCGAGAGACACTTCCAAAGTGGTAAATGTGTGTCCCCCCCCCTGTAACTTCTAAAATAATAGAATGATAAATCTAAAAAAAATATATGATGTACAAACTTCCAACGAAAATTGGTTTGAACGAGATCTAGAAAGTAGTTTTTTTTTTATACGTCATAAATCGTAAAAAGCAATTTATTTAACGGAACCCTTCATGTGCGAGTCCGACTCGCACTTGGCCGCTTTTGTACTTACATTTCTCGTGTGCCAAAATAGGTATGCGTTTTGTAAAATCTTCCATATTGTGCCTTCTGCCCGTCGACGACCGTCGATTCCGGTGAAATTTTGTGAGCAGGTCGGTAATTAAATAGTTTTTTTTCCGTATATTCAGTTTTCGTAATGTAACAAAAAAAACGAAAAAATATATACCGCAAGTTCTACAGCTTACAGACCCACTAGTTTGAATCAGGCAACAAGGCAAAAACCTCACAGACTAACATACATTATCAATATTCCAACCTTAAATAACGTAATATCAAATCATACACAAATCCCCAGTGTTCCAGTTTTGCCCTTGCGTGATAAATAAATACATCAATACCATTGTGCAAATTCACGCTTGTAATTAGCCCTTCCATCATATACTATTCTGCAATCAGACTACGTACTTTCTTATTACGAATAGTATACGCAAGCTACCTATATACCATAATTTTTCAGACGCATAAAATATTTCTAGATATTATTTTCTAGTCGCAAAAGTAAGTTCTATCACTTTTCCTAAGAATTTTTAGAAAATAATTTATTTCTAGGGTCCGTAGCTCAGGAAAAAAGGAACCCTTATTCTTCGTTATCCGTCTGTCTATCAAGGCACTTTTTCTCAAATATATGGTATGAAGTAGAAATTCTCAAGCAGGGTATGCAGACATTTTTACTAAACGGGACTTTTTTTTTTTTTAAACGGGACCTAATCGCGTATAATTAACTTATTTATTTAGGTACCTCTCTGAGGTCTCCCGACGTTTCGGACGTGTCGCAATATCCATGGTCACGGGACAACTGGCTTGAGCGGGTAACAACATCTCCCTGCTGCGCGGGATTTCCGAACTACCCGCACTTGGTCTTTATGTGCAAGCGGTTGCACACTAGGGTTGTCACCCGGTCGACACACAACAATAATGTGTGAGTGTATGTGTATGTAAATCAAAACATGTATGCAGGCCCTTGACTCTGTGGAATAAACTAATATCTAGGCGAATGCAATCAAGATAGGTCCGCTGGTAATGCCATATATTTTGATACTCACAAATAACTTAAAACCTATACGGTTGTTTCCGTTGACCTCGAATCATTAATTTTGGAAGAAGCTATGTTTTATAGCGAAAGTACAAGTATGAATCCGATAACTGCATTTTTGTTAACTACCGTCAAACATGTCTACTTTGCCACCAGGGGGAACTTTGCCCAAGAAGCAAATTTAAAAATTTTCCTCTTGGGCAAAGTTCCCCCTGGTGGCAAAGTAGGCATGTTTGACGGTACGTCACAAAAAAACGCTAACAAGCTTCTTCGTAGTTGGTAAATTGAAGACGGAAGACCTATATCAATGTATAATGACAATATTATCAAACGACAAAATTAAGCTTATACCTCTAAGTGGAAAAAAATCGGTACTGCATTACCACGACTGAAGAGCTAGTCATATGTATAACTAACTACAAATGTGAACGGAACCCTCGGTGTGCGAGTCCGACTCGATCTTGACCGCGTTTTAGCCTACATCGCTTTTTCCGATTTTATTGCTACAATCGGGATGGATAGAGGTATGACAAATTGACAGGTCGAAATACAGACATTTCATCTCGCTGTATTAGGTTGGTATTCACGCTTACCTAACTCGCTTTCAACATACCAGTACAAGTCAAAACTCAGATTGCGTATTTTTGTTACGAGTCTCGGGGTCAATTATAATAGGCACGAGTAGTGCGATGCAGGTTGTGTATAGCTGACAAGGATTAACTTATGAATCAAGTATGCACAATCAATGTGAAAAATATGTTATTTTTAACCGACTACAAAAAATGAGGAGGTTATATGTTCCACTGTATGTATTTTTTTATATATGTTCGCTGATTTCTCAGTCAATCGTAGACCGATTTCCAAAATTCTTTTTTTATTCAAAAGAGAACACTCCCGAGGTGGTCCCACTGTCACCAATTCAGGATCTGATGATGGGATCCTAGGGAAATTGAGGGCAACCCTCAAATTTTGTAAGCACGCGTGTAGTCGCCTCGGATATTGCGATTTTGGTGAAGTGGAACTGATGATGGTCTTCAACCACAGATGACTTATGGAACTTCTCAAAGATGTAAGTACGTCAAAGATTCTGACATGATTCCGTTGAAGTATCATCTAATGAAGTGTTAATTCCGAGATCCTTGAGGAATCGACGGAACCCACATAGCGACTTGAGTTTTTTCTGTAATAACCAACGCATTTGCTCTCGGAGAGCAGTTCATGTGCTTAATTGGAAAGGAAATTTTCATGTACCTATGTATGTGGCTTGGCGAGATACTGAATTGAAGTCGGTTTAAACTTTGTTATTAAAGTAAATTATTAATACTACGTTTCCGATCGGCGGTGGGACAAGTGCCTTAAGTATTCATTTATTCATTTATCTATTTATAAGTATGTTAATCTTCGTCTAGTGCCCATAGTACAAGCTTTGCTTAGTTTGGGACTAGGTCGATTTGTGTAAGATTGTCCCGCAAATATTTAATTTAAATATTTAATATTGTTGTTGTAGTATGGTAAGCAAAAAAATAAGGTATTATTGGGTGGCAAATACTTGCCACCCAATAATACCTATTACATACCTATTGTTAATTTTTTTACGTAAATCACAGTTGTCACCGCACCCAAGCGGTTCGTAAAGCACTACAGTTAAAATAAAGTCCAATTTTATCTATTAACCCCACATGGCACCACGTGCGTGATTTACCGCGGGGCGAGGACGTGGCGACATCGTTACGATCGATTTCCGATGTAATTTGGACGTTAGTGCGGCGTGGCGCAGGTGCCGAGCTTATGGGGCAACTAAGTGGGAAATATACCCCGAGAACTGTTAAAGTCCTTTAGAAGCGTAATTCCATAGCGTCCTCATACGGGCTTCAAGCCTGGCTGAGGATTGTAAGTTGTAACTGAGGAATGCATTTGTTTCTGGTGCCACGCTTGATACAACTAAGGGAGGAATATACCACGAGAACTGTTGAAGTCTTTTAGAAGCGTATTTAGATGCGCTATGTTGTGACTGAGAAGTGCATTTGTTTTCTGGTGCCGCGCTTATGGGACAACTAAGTGGGAAATATACCCCGAGAACTGTTGAAGTCCTTTAGAAGCGTAGTTCCACAGGGTACTATGACGCATATAGGTAGTGCACAGTCAAATGTAATCTTGCGTATATTTAGAGCTCTGTTGTGACTGAGGAATGAATTTGTTTCTGGTGCAACGCTTATAGCACAAATAAGGGTGGGTTGCACCAAACAGTCAGTAATCGTAAGCGGTTTTCGTTAGAATTTGACTGTAGTATATGGAAAGTTTGACTGTAGTATATGGAAAATTTGACTGTAGTATATGGAACATTTGACAAGTTTCTATGGAATAATAGCTGCCGGCGCCATTTTCAAGGACGTTAGATCAGGAGCTTGCGGGATCGCTCATATTTGGAGCAGCCTAACTGGGTAAGTTTACCTCCACATTACAGAAGACCGCATGTGATGTTGTGTTCCTGGTGGTGAGTAAGGTCGCCAGCACGGCTATCACAAGACGGCGCGCGAGCTCTCTCGATTTTTCTCGCACTATACCTCCTTTTCTAAGTTTTCTAATAAAGAAAGAAAGAAATATACATTTATTCACTAACACACAGGACATACATATTAAACAAAAAAAAAATAACAGTAAAAAAACATGTAACAAGTGTTTCTCTGCGGCAGTGAACCGGACACTGGCTCAGCAATAAGAGAGTGATGGATAGATAAAATTGCATGTTTAATAAAACCTCGTAAAAGAAGTTCCTTTCTGAAGTTCCATCGCAATTCCGACTTTTACGCACAACCACTTTGTACTAAAAATCCTGAAACGTGACAAAAAACGGGAACATTGAGATAATTCAACGAAACACCTGCGTATTTTATAACTCCCGCCGCAATAAAGGAAAAAAGTTGTGCCAATTATGATAATTGATAATGTCCATAAAGGATATCGATGAAAACTTTCTAGCCAGCTTATCCATCCTTAGGACCGTATTCGAATTTCAACCGTAACTCATTTGAGTAAAGCTACGTTTTAAACGATCAGTTTGTGCTAGATGCGAGTTTGTTTAAGTAAAGTGACGTATAGTAATAAGTGGGGGGTGTTCTGGAGAATATTCCGTTCGGTAATGTGGTGCGCGTGACCGCCCCTTCGTAATTATTATATCTATGAATTATTCTATTATTTTCATCTTGGGCTTTAGGTTTTTGCATCGTGGAAGAATATCAGGGTTTTCTGATTCAAATATCCGAGTTAGATTATAATTAAGGTAAGTTCTAGCAGCAAAAATACGTAATTACCGAAACACTTCACGACCGTTTACCCTAATACAAAACTGATGGTCCCGGGTAAGGCTGAGGTAAATAAAAACCGGACAAGTGCGAGTTGGACTCACCTACCGAGGGTTCCGTACAAAACTACAAATGTATAGTTTTCCGATTTTTCCCTGTATTTGTAGTATAAGACGATATTACTTGCCAAATTTCATAGTTCTAGGTCAACGGGAAGTAGGTACCCTATAAATTTTGATTCTCTTGAGAGTGTCCAAATATACATTTTTTGCGGCATAAACGGCTGTAACTTTTTTTACGTTAACCTAGAAATTTGATTTTTTCACAGCTACAAGGCACTGTAGACTTGAGTATAATGGTTTAAATTTCAACTCGATGCCTCTACGCGTTCCCGAGATAAACGGTCTTGACAGACAGACAGACCTACCTACAAACCTAAAAAAAGAAATAAAGACCGACCGAAGACTTTTTTGTATCGAAATCATTTCAGGCAATTGTGTTTCGGTTTCTGAAAAACAAGTAAATATTTTGTGTCCCAAATTATATTAATTTAGTCTCCTACTTAGAAATGTTTTAAATTTCCTTTGAAATGTTTTAAATTTTCCAATTTTTGCCCTTATTATGACTGCTCCAAATATAAGTGACATGAACTGTGGCCATACCTCTCTCTATATATCATTTTTTTCAAATATCCATAAGTTTAGACCACAAAATGATATTCAATGATGCACAAGGTGAAGCAACATTCGTTGAGACGAAAACACGTTAATGAAAATACAAAAATAGGTCAAACCGGCTTGTTTAGGGAATATAGGGGATACTGTGAGTCCCGTGACGTTGCCGGGAATTTAAAATAATGCTCATGGCGAAAATTCACTACAAAAGCAACAGGATTTTTCGCGTTTCACTTGTACGTCGCGAGCGATGAGCGGAGGGCGGGGCAGTTTTTTTTTATTTGTTTATCTACACCCATATCATAAATCCTCTATAATGTGTTCGAAAACCATACATAATACCACCATTATTGCAATCAGTAGGTAACGTAAAATCAGCGTTTTATCTGTGCCAGTGTTATTATAATGTTAAAATCGTAATATCATCGATATCGATGTTATTATGGAAATTTAGTTGGTCATGATTTGAAATCTAGTCGGCAATTGCGGTTATTCAAATGGTTCTTGAACACATAATTAAGAATTTATTATATGTGAAAAATGCTGACGCCCCTTTCATAAACCGACACTCTTGTTTAATGCCCTTCATTATGTACAGTCACATAAACTAGGTACTATGGATCTTTATTGTACACGAGCTGCCCGCGCGGCTTCACACGCGTATTGTAAATAACGCAGGCAAACCTGCGTGATAACGTATAGCCTATAAAAATCCCGAAAGTCCATTCTACAATCTAATGAAATTTGAAATCAGATATGCGGTTCGGCAGATTATACCCATTATATTTTACCCATTTTTGTCACGAGTTAATGTTTGAATTTGAAATGTTTTACATACAAACTTACATTTTACAAAGCTACAATCTCACAGACTGTTCCACTTTATAATATTAGTACAGATAATAAGAACTTATCGTACAATAGCCGGACTTGTTGCCGTAGGTAAGCATTCTCTTCTAGTAAACCTTTTATTTAACTTGCACTGTTTGAATACAAAAGAGTACAGGCAGCAACAAAAGTTGGTATCAAACATATTTTCTTTGACAGAGACTTATATAGGTACTTATTGTATATCCTGAATGCACCTAATTGCTAGGCCGCGACACAGCGTGAGACGTAATTTTCCCATTGTTTCAGATATAGCATACAACACAGAAGTAGTAAAATTACAAAAATACGTTGTTAGTTAGGTTAGGTTACTATTGGGCCTCGCTTGTGGGCGGCTGCCGCCGGCGGGGTCGCGGGTGTGTGCGCAAGCGTTCCCGTAACCCCGCCACAATGCGGGAAGGCAGCAAGTGGGGGGGGGTTCTTAGTGGGTACACCGTGGGTCTCTATTAGCCCATACGGGAGTCCCAAATTACACTCGGGTCACCCCCTGCACCCGGGTGGTATGCGTAACCCCCCCCGCCCCTAAACAATAAAAATTTGACTATTAGTTGGTACAATGATTGAAGTTTCTAAGCGGTTTAAGTGAGTTGCAATAAACTTTTATAATTTTTCATCAACTAAATCTAATAATGCAAAGCGATGTGACATGTAACATCACAGTTTAATAAAAAAATGTAGCATACATTGCTATTTCACTTCAAACTCCAGTAATAATTTAAAGTTCAAGTACCCCCCAAAACAATAGCCATCCCGCTCTCTCCCGTGCCATCAGCCATCTCCCGCACTGTTTGGTCGACAAGCGAAATTAACAGCACCGGGACAAGGGTCGACGCATGTCACCGGTCACGTACTGGCCGATATTGCGCCGCTATTTACCTAGCCACTAGTTCGCTTTGTATACTTTTTTGTGAGAGAACAATGCTTTTATGCGGACCTGGTACCGATTGTTTGGGCACGCTTAGTTTTTGTGGCTACCTTCTTAGGCAAACAATTAAATCGTACCCAAAGGAAGTTAGGGTTATTAACGGTCTTATTATATTACAGCTACACAGGACTACAACGCAGGAACAAAGACTGCTTATTCATAAACGTCCATCAAACCTGTTTTTAGTTAAAATTCCTTTCACTTTGACATGCACTGTTTGTGGGAAAGGGACTGTTGGATTTTGTACTAATAAGTAGTTGATAAAAATGCTAATCGATTGATTGGTTAAGAAAACCATGCTTGATTAATTTGGCTTGCAAAGTATTATTCCGTGGTTCTTTATAGGTAGGTAGTATATGGGGGCGCGATGCCTTCGCCAATACCAGGCTCAATTATTCGTATTATCTATACCTGACTAGTCTGACTACCTATAAAACAAAACCAAGTTATTAAAAATTGAATTGAATGCATTTTAACGCCATGCGTGTACAGTACAACGAAGCGTTCAGTGTAGTTCAGTTGCTGCTGCCGCGACACTGCAGTGTCAACATTTAAGTGTATGTACTAATATAGTTATTTAAGGTGGTTCGATTACCATACAAAACGTTATTAGACATTCGCTGGCTAACGGCGTGGTATTTTAAGAAACTTATGTAACAAACTTTGTCTTCACAAAGTCAAAAGTGTCTTCCCATTTGCGCCAAATTCCCCCTTTCCTAGAATAAACTTGTATAAACTATATTAATTTGAGAAATTGGTTTGGGACGTGATATTTTGGGAAAACTATTTTTCTCAAATTAATCTAGTTTATACAAGTTTACTCTAGGAAAGGGGGAATTTGGCGCAAATGGGAAGTCAATTGATGAAAGTTTGTTACATAAGATTCTTAAAATATCACGCCGTTAGCCTGCGAATGTCAATTAACGCTTTGTATGGCAATCGAAACACCTGTTAATTTGTAGATTCAGATAATTTATTAATAAATGTACATTTACATGTCAATTAAAAAAAATACACAACTTAATATATAATGGTGTAGTGGTAAAGTGGAGTAACTATTTGTCTTATAGACAATTATATTTGACATTTACATAATGGTAATTTGTACCTAACTTATTTGTGCAAGGTGTTAACGGTTTTGTGTAGGTAGTATAAATTCTTTGACACTGTAGCATGCCGAGCCAATGAATGTTTTGAGTTTTTTGGAAAAAAGCGCGTCGCTTTTTGAGCTTTTGATATCTAATGGAACACAGTTGTATACATATGTTGGGTCCGACAACGCTGAGCGCTGCGCGTAGATAACACTAACACTTTATGGACTCCATACGTTAACGATTTTTTTGTTTAATCGATAAATTTTATTTTCAACACACCCTCGTAAAGTACCTAGGTCTTATTACAGCGTATTTACACTGATAATGCAGAATATTACCCATGCCGTGCCTTTTACATTACATTATCGCACTAGTGCCTTTTCATTACATATCTTTTTAAATATTAGCAAAATAATGCAGAATATTACCCATGCCGTGACTTTTACATTACATTATCGCACTAGTGCCTTTTCATTACATATCTTTTAACATTTTAATTTTTTTTTTTTTTTTCCTCGCAAATGTGTTGAAAAACGTCGTATGAAACACGTGAGCATTGGTCATTACACTTCTCGTCTCCATTAAGCCTTCGCCTTCGGCTCAGGCTTAAAAACCGACTCGAGTGTAATGACCAACATAGCACACTTGTATCATAATGTACTATTATCGTATGGCATACAATTTCACTACTTACTTAAATGTTACATTAAAAATTACGTTGGTACATAATACTAATATGTGTGCGTGTAAGTCCTAAACGTGTTTCATGCACGGGGGCGTGGTTTACAAGAATGCAGTAGCCGTAATTAGCATTAGGCATCTAAAAGTTACTAATGCTTTGATAGACAACAGATACCGTTTCCTTTACAAACATAAACAAACTGAATTACCTAGTCTTCATCCTCCAAAAGTTACCTGTACGGATTCGGTCTAAACAGCTCTGTGAAATTATGCAAAAACTCCCACCTTTTAATCACCTGAGTCCATGTTAAACACAAATTAAAGCAATAAGAGCGTTGGAGGTCTATTTGACTTGACGTACCTATTGCTCGGCGCCGGGTTAGAATCACGAAATAATCCCTTGTTACTAAAAATACAGCTTAAGGGTGACTGACGCTAGAGCGAGCCGTGTCCGGCCTGGGCCGTTTTCTCAGAAAAGCGACGGCGTTTTTGCACGGCCGAGCCACACTTAAGCCCGGCCGAGCCACGGCGGCTCGGTGTCGGCACGGCCTGGCCGTGGCTCGGCCGGGCATGGGTATGGCTCGGCTGCGCAAAAACGCCGTCATTTTTCTGAGAAAATGGCCCGGGCCGGAAACGGTCCGCGTTCTATCGTGAGTCATCCTTTAGATGTTGATTGCGTTTCTTGTCTATGCGGTAACATAGGTACATATATTAATCTACGATTAGGGTATGTCAGGCATTTTTTTGCATTCCACCCAAGACTGACTGAATGGATGTATGTGTGTAACACTTGGTTGTACTACCTACAAAGAACCCATGCTAGCTAGCTGCTCTCTATCTGCAGACACTTTTTTATACCTAATCATAAAAAAACAGTAGTCCGAGTGCGCGCAACAAATGATGTGCGAAATAAAATTTCATCCCTGATGGCTCGAGTGAGGAAAAGTACCAACAGCATCCTGAAAATGATGGCTGGTAGGTTTGACTGTCCAATACTTCTGTATTGGATTGGGCAGGTCAAATCTACCTTGCAATATAGTAAGTAAGTGTATGTTCTGTGTTCTGTGTATGTCAGTTTATGTTGTATGTTAAATTGTATGTAAGCTTTGTATTGTGTAATCTAACCTTATAATTAAAATGTAACTAACACCTCTTATATGGGTCGGTGAAGACCTGAAATAAAATATATTCATTCATTCATTCAAATGTCATACCAGTATAAATCAATACGCCACGTCACATAGACCTTATGACCACCGAAGTATTCGGAAACGATTACGGCGTTTTATGAGGCCCGATGCTACGGGGAACTTCTTTAAATTATCGTCCAACTTTACCAAAACTTTGCAAAATGAATTAAGTAGAAGTTCAAAAATATACGCGGTCTTGAGAGCCCTTGGGTAGTGCGCTGGAGTACATTTACTCACTTATTTACAGAGAATAAATATTAAGAGAGCAAAGTTCAAGTTTTAGATCGTAAAGCCACTCCTGTTGTGCATTTTTATTTTTCACGCCACTGCTTCGAAATGTCGCAAAATATTCAGGGTTCAAACTGTGGTTAGCTGGACGTCGATGAACAGGCCATCTATGAATTCAAACTAGCGAACAATGTTTTCGTAGTCCAGTTGGATCAGCGATTCGACCAATCACAGGTCGCCGCGCAACGCGCAATCGCACCGGCGAGCCGCGATTGTGTATTGTGTGATAGTAGTGATCTTAATTTTCATTTATAATTGCTTGCGATTTCCTCGGCTTAGTTAGGCGTGAAACACACTATATAATTTCTCGGCCAAAAGTGCAATTATAATAGATGGAGTCGTCTCCTTTGAGCTCCTCATCTTCGGCTCGGACCTCGAACCCGAGTGGGTCGAGTGGATGGGTGGGTTTACGAGTGTCTTGTCTACATCTACTTAGTCTCTACAACAATATACTATTATTGGGGCCTATTACTATAGAATACAAATATTCTTTACAGTACACATGGTGCTACTTTTCCGCACGTGTGCGGAAATAGTACATTACTTACCTAGGGCGGTTAAACAAAGAATGTCTCAGATCGCAGGTATTTGACACCCGAGCCGAAGGCAAGGGCGATAAATATGCGCTCTGAGGCTTTCTTTATTACCGCCCGTGGTGAGTACAAAATTTTACGTGCATAGCATGACGAGAAAATCTACCCTCCTGTTTCTATTTTGCACAGTTGAGACCGCGAGGAGTGGCCGCGGGAGTTCGCTGGATGCAGGTGGCGCAGGACCGATCCCTTTGGCACTCTTTGGGGGAGGAATATGTCCAGCATTGGACGTCTTTCGACTGATATAATGACGTGTGAGACAGGAGTCGTTAAAGCAAGTTTTGCTAGCCCAAATACAAGCTTTTATTTAACTTGACCTGTTCGTTTGTTAGTGTGGGATAAATCTTAGAACTGAATTTTGAATCAGTTAAGCAACTGAATCATCTGAACTTTTGGGGTATAAGTATAGTTTGGATGACAATTCCCTGTTATGGTACCATTGAGCTGATCTGATGGTGGAGAAAGAAGGTGGTCATGGGAATTCAGTACTTAACCGACGTAAACCGTTGAGTTTGGGCTCGTTAGAATAGTCTCAAGTAGTTGATGACGGTATACAGAAAAGTACAGTTGGCAAAAAAATTTTTTTTTGTCTGAAACTTATTTATACATTGAAACGAATGTGATTCGTCCATGTTCATTCGCAGCCTTTATAGCGTAGGTAATTTAAGCCAAATAAATGCGAATACGACACTAATATTAAAACTAAGTAGAAAACTATATTGTCACCTGCATAGGGAGTCTAGCGTGGAGGCAAAGAATATTTAAAGAACAATATAAAAAAAAAGTTTATAAATTAAATTAAAAAAGATTTATTGTCGCAAGAAAAACACAACAAAACACAAAATCACAAAATCGAACACTAGGCGATGATATATATAATAGATAAATACATATAGATACTTATATACATATATAACATCCATAACTCAGGAACAAATATTCGTGATAAACACACAAATAAATGCCCTGACCGGGATTCGAACCCGGGACCTCCAGCTTCGTAGGCAGAGTCACTACCCACTGGGCTACGGAGGCCGATATAAAACAACACAACAGAAAATAAATGAATGCGACAATAGGCTCGGGGCTCAGCGTTTGCTGCTAGCCTGTCGGCTATACAGCGCTGTTTTTCAGCCCGCAACTTACAACACGGGATACAATGTAATTAATAGCTAGCTGCAAGGGGAACATTCGCATTACTCGTAATGAACTTTTACTTCTAGAACTAAATCATGCAATGCTAGTTGAAAAATAAAAAATATATATTATAAATTAGTAGTAGGAACAAGTATACAGGGTGACTGGTAATTCGACCTATACCTTGAAAGGGGTTAAACTAGACCTAATTTGCAACAATTTATGTCCAGTCAACCAGGGGTCAAAACACGATTTTTTTTTAATTTGTTGAGTTTTTAGTTTGTTTGAAAAAAAATCGCCTTGCAGCCTTAAAGTGCTGATTGTGACAAAAATGTTTTTTACCATCCAAATGGAAGTCCAGCTTAAGGCTGCAAGGAGATTTTTTTCATACAAACTAAAAACTCGAATATCTCGGAAACCAGCGAGTTTCGACCCCTGGTTGACTGGACATAAATTGTTGCAAATTAGCTCGAATTACCAGTCACCCTGTATAAATAAAAAAAACACTTGTTTATTCGTGACAGCAATTAATGAATACACAAAATATGACAAGGACAAAAAAATGGACCCGGCTCAGCATGATGCTGGCTTTAACAGCCAGCACTGGTCTTCCGCAGAGTTCAGTTAGTTGGTGAAGAAATAATACTTCCGGTCTATTATGGAATGATTCGTTCTATGACATAATAATTATTGTCGTTGACTTATGTTAATAATACGGTTAAACTCACGTAGGTATTCAATGTCAGTACGTGACGCGATACAGCCAAGAGAACACAGAAGAAGAACTCCCGAAGAGTTCGAAACATGTCGCCCGTAGGGACATTTAATGCATGAATTTAAACGCATAATTATAACTATAACTGTAAACATGACTTTTTCTACAAAAGGGGCCTAATTTGAATACCTTGAAATAATTAATACAAACCGCTACCAAGGCAACTGGGAGTAAATAAATCCTAATTAATCTCTCGTGCAGTGGACGTCTTCCAACGCTTACCCAAAAAACTGACAATCACACCAAACGACTACTAACGAGCCCTATTTGCAACAACAAGGGCCCTCCAACTATGAACAATAAAGGATACCCCTAATTATACTCAACTAACACCCTCATTGGTCATAAGTCCACGCCGCGGCAAATCCACCAATCACAGGCCAGGATATCGCGGCGTGAAGTACCGCTATAATTCATATTTTTTTTCTCGACGCTCTTGTTAAGTTCTGGTTGCCTGGTACAATGGGCTATTCAAGTCTGAAGTTAATTATATAATTACAAGAGAAAAATTATCAGCGTGGCTGACTTCTGGCTTAAATCTGATAAAGTAATTAAGACATCAGAGCTTCTTTCTAGTTAATCAAGTTTTTACCGACATTTTTTAGTAAATAACCGTAATTAAATTGCGCGTGTGTTCCTACAATTATTGGAACAAAATTGGAACGATTCCGCCCATAAAATTATTAGCATATTTATAAGATCCTTCAAAGGCCACGCCGAACTATAAAACAAACAACAATTTTCGGATTCCTTTACGGATCTTGACTTCATAATTTTGTTGTTTAATACGTTACCTGTGTAGCTGGGAACCAGAAATCGACTCCTCACGTGCACATGTTTTCTGTCAAAATTTTCGTAGCCAGTATGTGCACGAAAATAAAAAAAGCATCTAGCTCACACGTGTAAACTTTGGCAATGCTTTAAGTTTATAAGGCGTCGTGCATCAGGCACGTATCATACTTATATATTATACCCTAAAATTCTACACATATGTCATGCACAGGTAACGTGTTAAGGTGGTTCGATTGCCATACAAAACGTTATTTGACATTCGCAGGCTAATGGCGTGCTATTTTACGAAACTTATGGAACAGTTCAATCTTTCATTAATAGGGAACATTACTGCAATGTTCTGCCGCCAGAGGCAGCACTACCACCAATAGTAAACCAGTATAGAAATATAGGGATTCACACACACATGCACAATTGATTGTCAAATGAGTAATAAGGATGCTTGCATAGACAATACCGCAAGTGCGAACGAGATACAATGTCAACGCTGCTAGTGTCGCCACCTACGAAGAGTTTTGCGTAATGTTCCCAATTGGCTTTCCATTTGCGCAAAATTCCGCCTTTCCTAGAATAAACTTGTATAAACTAGTTTATACAAGTTTATTCTAGGAATAATTTGAGAAATTGGTTTGGGCCGTGATATTTTAGGTAAAAAAAAATCTCAAATTATTCTAGTTTATACAAGTTTATTCTAGGAATGGGGAAATTTCGCGCACATGGAAAGCCAATTTAAGAAAGTTTGTTTCATAAGTTTCTTAAAATATCATTCCAATCGAACCACCTAAAAACCAAATACGATTGCTTAGGATTTTGTCCATAAAAAAGTCCTCCTTTAACTTCATTTCCTCAGCCAACTCAAACAATACATTATTAAACGACATCATCAAATCAAAATTATGGTATTTCTAACGTATTTCTCCTTATCGTGACATTTTCACCTTTTGTCCAAAAACCCATTCCAGAAAAGTGCACCACTTACTCGTGGCAGCTATAAACATGCGTCTTACACGCAAACATGATTCACAAGAGCCCATTCCTAACTCTCAGAAAAGACTAATTATAGAAGGAAGCAACCATTTGAAACGTCACTCCACTGCTATCGTCGTTATTTGAGGATTTCGTAATGAAACAACTTTAGATTTCAACACTTCACTTGATATATTAATTATGAATTGATCACAAACACTCCTTACAAGTAATCGCTTACTCGTCTACCGTTCGACTGCGCTAATTCGAAAACGGACAAGCCGTCTGCCTTCCAACTTACATTATGTCCAACAACTACCCCCAGAATAAGATATTATTTAATATACCCGATACCCGCACAATAATGAATGTTACAGTCGGCCATCCGATTTCGAACGAGTCCCTTCGTTCGAGAATGAGAACAGTAGGTATTTACTAATTTCTAAAAGTATCTCCAATCAAATCAACAGGTGTACAACGTAACATTACAACAGAGTTTTAAAGTAATTACATAATTATCAAACAAGTCATTTGTACTAGCTTTCACAATTAGGTATCTATTCTAGGTCTTAATTAAGATGTTAAAGATCCGTCTTTAACACTCAGACAAGACTCACTGAGCCATGTTCAGTCATGGTTTCTATAACCATGCTCCAGACGAGGCTGGGGATTGATTCAACATCTGTTTATATGTATATTTGTTTTAAACTTAAGTAAGGTGGTTATTGATTATAATCTATCGGAATCAACAATATCTATGTAATCGAATCAGTCCTATTCTCCCGAAGAATCACTATCGGTCGAGGATTTGCTAGTGGGATCATTATCATAACTCATCCACGGAAATATTTTATCAAGCGAAACTACACCTTCATAACGCCTGCCTTTCCTTGTCAAAGGTGTGTCTTCGATGATAAAACGGTCATGCGGCAAAATCTTTTTGATCCTGTAAGGTCCCTGTAACTTAGACTCAAGTTTCTTTGACTGTCCCGTACCTCCAACTATAGCCCTGACTACTCTAACAAGGTTGCCTTCTTTATATTGTGTGCCCTTTTTCCTATGTTTATCGAATCTTTCTTTATTCTTCTCTTGATTTTTATTTATTAAATCTCTAGCCTGGTTTCTAATCTCATCCAAATGTGGTTCAACTACCCCGTCACAGACATCACTAATCACGTCATTCAAAATACCTTGGGAAGGGTTGGTAACTTTCAAGCCAAATAGCAATTCGGTTGGTGACTTCTTTGTTACCTCATGTAGGGTTGAGTTAATCCCAATTTGTACGTCTTGCACATAATCATCCCATTTATCAGGGCTTTGACCGTGACACATTGTACTAAGGGCAGATAAGATGGTGCGATTATATCGCTCCACTTGTCCGTTAGCTCGTGGTGTGGCAACCGAGTTTAAGATATGTTTAACTCCTAGCTTTTCTATAAAAGCTTTAAATTTCGCACTCGTAAAACTAGTACCTCTGTCAGTCACTAATCGAGCAGGAAGTTTGAAATAGCTAAAGTAATTTTTGAAGACTTTAATGCTTTCTTTGGACTTGGTGCTACGAACCGGAGTAAGGTTGACGTATTTGGTAAACGCGTCTACGATTACTAGGAGATACGAGTTTCTGTGCTTACTACGCACAAATGGCCCTTAATGGTCGGCATGTATAGTGTGGAATGGCACCACAACTTTCGGAATAGGATGAAGTTCTCCTTCCTTTGCTCCGGATGGCAGTTTGTGATGTGCGCATTCCAGACATGCCGATACGTACTTTTTCGTAAACCGGCGCATTTTTGGGAACCAATAGTATTCACGTAGCCGTTTTAGAGTCTTTTCGAAACCAAAATGACCTACGTCATCGTGATTGGCTTTCAGGATCTGCCAACGGACCCCTCGAGGAACAACCCAGCGCATGGTGTTCTCATCAATGATACGAAATACACGACCGTTTTTTAACTTGTATTCTTTATGGATGCTCGCGATTTTAGCGGTTGCAGGATCTTCTAAGACCTCTTTAATAAGTTTTATTTCAGTATCGCTAGACTGAACGGTTGTGATCCAGTCTTCAACGTTCACCGTGAGAACATCAATGATATGTGGTGGTTCCTCCATTTCGTCGATGGGACTCCTACTCAGTGCATCCACGTGGGCCATTTTCTCTCCGGGGCGGTACTCAATTATACAATCGTACTCCAAAAATTGTATCCACCATCTGGAGATACGTGGAACAAGATCCCTCTTTGTGAAGGTGGAACGTAAAGCGTTACAGTCAGAAACAATTGTGAACTGTACTCCGAGCAGGTATACTCTAAATTTCGCAAGCGAACTCACAACTGCTAATGTTTCGAGCTCGTAAGAGTGAAGTTTTTGTTCATCTATAGTTGTCTGTCGACTATAATATGCTACGGGACGCCAGGGATCAGAGCCGAACCGCTG
The DNA here is from genome assembly GCA_963854355.1 of Epinotia brunnichana. Classification (NCBI taxonomy): domain Eukaryota; kingdom Metazoa; phylum Arthropoda; class Insecta; order Lepidoptera; family Tortricidae; genus Epinotia; species Epinotia brunnichana. The sequence continues at coordinate 24,554,921 of OY977951.1, read as the reverse complement.
TAGTAAAATGCCTGCCAAGCCCAGTTTACTTGCGTCTGTATGAAGCTGTGTCTCAGCCGTGTGATCATACAGCGCAAGCACCGGCCTTTCAACCAGACAACTCTTCAATTTTTCAAATGCGTTTTGTTCGTCTGACGTCCATTTCCAAACACTATCCTTACTTAGGAGACTCGTCAGCGGCCTGGCTTTTAACGCAAAATCCTTGACGAATCTTCTAAAGAAGCCCGCCAGGCCCAAGAATCGGCGGACGTCATGTTGGTTCCTCGGGACAGCAAAGTTCGAAACTGCCTGAATCTTTTGCAAACCCGGTTTAATCCCCTGTTCGCTGATTTCATACCCTAAAAATTCAATGCTCTGTTGGAAGAAGTTACATTTTTGTTTTTTTAAGGTAAGTCCACTTTGATGCAATGCATTAAGTACTTCTTCCAGCCGAGTTAATCCTTCATCGACTGTAGACGCCAGTATCAAAATGTCATCCATGTAGATGACTACATATTTGATGTTGGCCAGAACCTTGTGCATCACTCTTTGAAACACCGCTGGTGCGTTTGCCAAACCGAAGGGCATCCGAGTATACTCGTACTGCCCATCCGGTGTAACAAACGCAGTCTTCTCTATGGACTCCTCTGCTATGGGTATCTGATGGTACCCTGATGCGAGATCAAGAGTCGTGAACACAGTTTGCCCGGATAATTGATCCAGCAAATCCTCAATTCGAGGCAGAGGATAGTGATCACGTTCAGTTTTATTATTAAGTGCGCGATAGTCCACGCAAAGCCGCTTTTCGCCAGACTTCTTGTGGACCAATACAATCGGACTAGCGTAGGGCGACCTCGATTCTCGGACTATCCCGCACCCAATCATAGCATCTACCATACCTTGTACAAGTTGCCGCTCTGAATGAGACATCCTGTATGGCCTATACACAACGGGTTCAGCATCTTTAAGCCGGATAACCATCTCAGCTTGAGTGGTGTAGCCCAAATCATGCAAACCAGTTGAGAAACAGGTTGTATATTTATCTAACAAATCATTCAACTTTTGTTTCTCCACGGAAGATAGATTATTGCCACATCTAATAGTAGGCTTATCTTGCTGGTTTTCTTGCTCATTGGTAACTGTCACGCTCTGAATGTGCTTTACCGCATCCAAATACCTAGCTCGTGTAACTAGTAAACCCCTTGCAATGGTCAAAGGCGTTGTTCCTAAATTTTGCACTAACAACAGACACTTTCCAAAATTTATTTCGTATTCACCTGGAAGGAGGAAATACTCACTGCCAAGACAGCCTCTCACCGAACCACCAACGTACATGTTCCCGCTCAACCTTTCATCCGAAACGACGGGAATAGCTTTCATCGTGCCTTTTGCAATTGTTATATCATTTTCCGACTTTAAAATCAATTTTTTGTCGTCACACTGATCTGCCTTCTCGAACTTTAATTCTGAGGACGTTTTTATTATACGTACGTTTGGTCGTTCGGTGAAGGTGTGTCCTAAAAGTACAGGACTATTTATCAATTGGTCATCAATTACTAAAATCTCCACCTCATGTTCAATTACGCCCTGAACCTTGAATGTCACCCGAGTGCGCCCTAAGGGAATGTAAGGTATGTTGCCTAGGCCCCGCAGTAATGGTCCATTTATAGTTGACCAGTGTAGCCCCAACATTTTCGCATCTGACTTTCGAATGAGGGTAGCTTCACTCCCCAAATCTACTTGACACGCTATTGGTTTGCCGTTGATTTCAATTGCTATCTTGTATTTGCTGCTGGAATAAGCATCCGAAGAGTCACGCAAAGAGGCTTTCTCATTGACATGTATAAGAGTGGAATTTTCTAAATCTTCATTTACAAGTACTCTCATGATGCTCTTATCTTTAGATTCAGGTCTGGTGACCTTCTTGGGACAATCACCAATTGCGTGACCGATCAGATGACAATATGAGCATCTAATAATGGGTTTAGGGCATTTAGAGCACGGGTGTCCCTTCTCTTTACAATTGAAACACACCACACTATCAGAGCTTTGCCGTAGTTTGAACGGATTATTTGGATCGGTCGTTTTGAAATTTTGTTTGTTTGTCGTACTGTTTGGAAATCTTCTTTCTCTCTTAAAGTCTGCGCTATTTTCTTTAGTTTGAACCTTCACAGTTTTGAAGAACTGCAAAACTTGTTCGGTCCTTTCAAAATTAGCCGCTTGAGCGCCTACCCTAACTCCCCGATCATCTACCCCATGAACAATACAATCGATTGCTTCCTTACCGAAAATTTTGCAGCGATTTAATATTTTTACTTTAGTGAAATAGTACATTTCTAATGATTCGCCGAAACGGGCTCTTTTAGCCAGCATTTCTGTTAATAATTCTGCATAATTTTCGGTTGCAGGAAATGACTCCGCTAAAAGTACCTTCCATTCAGACCAAGTTCGCTTCAAGGACGGTAATCCCTGGTACCACAGCTTAGCGTGCCCACTGAGCTTTGGCAGAGCATAGTGGATGGTTTGCCTATCGTTCCATTTATATATTTCAGCACATTCATCGACTTTGCTCAGCCAAATAGTAATCGGTTGCTCTTTACTCAGGGGGTCAAAGTCCGGGTTGACATTGTTCAGAACAGGAAAACTATTATGCTCGTGATTCTGTTTCTTCATTACATTTAAAAATTCTTCAAGAAAACGAGATGTTGAATCAACCCTAAGCTCGTTGTCCCTTCCAGGGCTCAGTCTCCGATTTCGGAGCTCCGTGAACCTCCCGGTTCCTTCATTGTCCCTTCCAGGGCTCAGTCTCCAATTTTGGAGCTCCATGAACCTCCCGGTTTCCTCATTGTCCCTTCCAGGGCTCAGTCTCCGATTGCGGAGCTCCGTGAACCTCCCGGTTCCTTCATTGTCCCTTCCAGGGCTCTGTCTACGATTTTGGAGCTCCATGAACCTCCCGGCTTCCTCATTGTCCCTTCTGGGACTAAGTTTCCGATTTTGGAGCTCCACGAACCTCCCGGTTTCCCCACTGTCCCTAACGGAATTCAGTCTCCTAATAGCGAGCTCCGTAACACACTCGGTTCTCTCCTCATCTCTTCCAGGGCTTCGTCTACTATTGCGTAGCTCCAACTCCCTGAATCGTGCGCGTTCCCGAATCTCCTGACGCTCACGCTCGTTCTTCAGTTGACTTTCTAAAACCCGTAATCGCTGACTCTCTATCTCCAACTCCTCACGCAGCCTCTCGTTGCGCAGTGAACTTCGGCTGCGGGTGCGGCTTCGAGTGCGTTCGCTTCTCTGACTGTACGAGTTATTCCTTTCACCACTACCCCTGCGGCTGAGACTGTGCCTATCAGTAGTTGATCGAGCATTACTATTATTCTGTTGTCGACTACGACTCCTAGCGGTTACAACGTTTCTCGTACGGCTACGACTTCGCCTAGGAGTAGATAAGATTCTCTCTGACCTGTTGAGTCTTCGCTTACTGGTAGTCCCTCTTGATAGATGGCTCCCAGCGGCAGCGATCCTGCCTCCTGGTAACACTGGACTTCTCGGGGATGCGTGCTTCCCCGTCCCATGGTCGTCATCGTCATCCATAGTTATTGCGAGTCTGAAACTTGAACAAGTAGGCATGTACATGTTGTCGAATCACCGTTGACGATGGAGCAACATATGGAATTCGACTTGAAAATTCAATCCGGTCCGGTCCGGTTCGATCCGGTTCGATCCGGTCCGGTCCGGTTCGATCCGGTTCGGTCCGGTTCGATCCAGTCCGGTCCGGGTCGCTCCGGTCCGGTTCGATCCAATCCGGTCCGGCTCGATCCGGTCCGGTCCGGTTCCATCCAGTCCGGTCCGGTTCCACCCAGCCCGGTCCGGTTCGATCCGGTTCGGTCTTTTCCGGTTCTGTCCGATCCAGATTGTTCCGGTGCGGTCAGGTTCAATCCGGTCCGGTCCGATCCGATCCGGTCCTATCCAATCCGGTCCGGTCCCATAACCCAGTTTCAAACGACGGAACGAGAACCGCAGAAAACGGAGGGTAAAAGTCTACATAATGTATTCAATATCATAAGCACTCTTTAAAGTCCACACCAATCATAACTACTTAATCCATCATCATCATCATCATGTCAGCCGAAAGATGCCCACTGCCGGACGTAGGCCCCCTCCAAAGAGCGCCACAATGACCGGTTCTGCGCCACCCGCATCCAGCGGACTCCCGCGACCTGATCCATACTACTCGTATAGGTACTCGTACCTATAATGTTTTACTACAATTTACATATTGATATATAAATGCAACTATGTTATATATTATTGCGTTATAGATACACGCTTATAGATGCATGCACCTCATTAAGTAGCGGGTGCAATTTCGTATACCGTTTAACGCTTATTTAGATCATACAAGTAGGTACCTCAAGATACGAAATGACTACTTGTTGATATAGAGGAAATCATACTTTCATCTCATCCAATATTTAGAACCAAAAATATTACACCTATTTGAAACTTCCAGCTTGTACAGTAGAATATAGTTTAATGCATTTTATAGGCTTTTATTTAACTTTCACTGTTCATATGCGAAATGTACATCTAAGTTGTTGTTCTGAATTTGCTAATTTATCTACTTATATATAAACCTGAACTGAAATATGATGTAAGTGTGTAAGTAATATATCAGTGATATAATTATTCAATTTTTGACATTATTCGGTTACAATACAACCTAATTACCCACGGTTTTATACTCAATTCACTAAGTAAGTAGAGTTTACTGTACTGTTCTGTAGCATATAGTAAGGAAATCGAATAATATGAATTTATTATCTTTTTCGGTACTAAATCAAACGATTAAGAGAAAGAGAAAAAAAACCACCAATTTAACGGTTACATACCTCCAAGTGGGCCTGTGATTTTATCCCCGCTTCTGAAGTTGAAACGTCACTCCACTGCTATCGTCGTTATTTGAGGATTTCGTAATGAAACAACTTTAGATTTCAACACTTCACTTGATATATTAATTATGAATTGATCACAAACACTCCTTACAAGTAATCGCTTACTCGTCTACCGTTCGACTGCGCTAATTCGAAAACGGACAAGCCGTCTGCCTTCCAACTTACATTATGTCCAACAACTACCCCCAGAATAAGATATTATTTAATATACCCGATACCCGCACAATAATGAATGTTACACATTTCAACCTTAAAATTTTCTATTTCTATTTCTATAAAGGTCGATTTAGACGAAGACAATTTACAGCCGCCTAAATTACGGCGCCTAAAAAAGGCACCGTAAGTAAACACTTTCGGCTCCATTTTTTCGCGGCATGCCAGCGCTGGCACGGAATAGAACACGAGTCAATTTTTCGGCGCCAGTGACCTCCGCCCGCGTCTCTCGCTGCCCCCGCGCCTCTCGCTGCCCCCGCGCCTTATTTTTACTGAAAAGGCACCGTGTAAACTGTTTGCTGGTCACTGGCGCCGATATTTAGGCGGCAGAAAATTGTCTTCGTCTAAATCGACCTTAAAATGAAAACAAAAGGTTAATTTTGACGTAGCAAGAGCGATGACATGTTTTCCAAATGGATCCGTGAATTAACGTTTCATTCGCTTTCCTGACTTCTCCGCGTATTTTTCTTTTAATTCGTTCCTTATCTGGCGATCATTCATCACATCTGAGAAGTTTGTCGGCGGCCATTTTTCACTGGTGCCTTGATTGGACACGCCGACAGGTAACGTCACAATTTCAGGGGAACTCGTTAATTTGCAACTGGAAACCGGATTGAACTTTGACCCTTTGGAGCGTATTTTGTAACGTAATGGGACTTAATAATAGAGAATTGTTTAGGGTGTTGAAGAACGGTGAAAAATGGAAGTTTGATGTTTAGAGTACCTAACACAAGTTGGTGAGTAAGGCAACGCCTTGTTTAATAAATACGGGGCGTGTGATGGGTGCGACACGAGGACGACCTCGATGCTTTTGTCAACGACTGGCCCGAAATTGCTCCAGACCCGCACGAGTGGAAGTCAAACAGGGAGGCCCTTGCCCAGCAGTGGACACTAAAGGCTGGAAAAAGCAACGCCATTAAGTATGTATTTAGGGTTCCGGACCAAACAGGTAGAAACGCAACCCTTATGGTGCGACTCCGTCCGTCTATCTGTCTGTCACAAAGTTAAATATCTCAGGAACTACTAATGCTATCAATTTGAAATTGGGATAGTTGTAAACAAAGCTAATCCACGTGTATAGAAAATGAAAAACTTAAATATGTATTTTTAATTTCTATTAAAAAGGACGCATAAGAGGGGGGCACAAATTTAAAGTCTAGTTAGTAGGCCTAGTGGGGTATCTCACATGAAAGAGCTTGAATTGCACATCCTAAAACAGTTTTATTTTTTTTCTATACTAATAAAAAAAATATTTACAAAGGAAAATGTAGAAAAAATACCACCCCCCCCCCCCTCCCCCTTCTCTCCGAAGTTTACCGAGTGAAAAATTTCAAAATAATATATATATTCATATTTACGTAAATATTACCATAAAAGTATAACGTGGCCTGTATGTAGCGTATTTGTAATCTAATCTTCAAAAAATATTTAATATTTAAGTTTGTAATGTAATACTTTTGTGTTTAATTTTTTTCCTTTTAGTTTGTATGGAAGTATTCTCAAAGTACCTTCCTAGCAAATAAAAAAAGAATTATCGAAATTGGTTCACTTGAAAAAAAATTATCTCTGAAAAACCAACATAGATTTTTTCTTAATAAAGCGTGGTGAAAATTTGTACGGAACGCACTTGACCGGTTTTTTTTATGTTTGGGTGACTTCCAATTTCTGAAACGCGGCCCACAGCGCACAACTATGGAACGAACGTACACTCGTTTTTTGGTGTAAAAAACTCACGGTTCAATGGGCGTACGTACGTAATACGGTTATTTCGCATTGGGAGACTGTAATGATAGACGTATAGTTAATCTCCTCTTATAATAAATCTCTAAATTAAAAAAAGAATCAGCCAGTTTGAAACTAAGCTTTCTGTGGTACGAATGTTCTCAGCATCCCATGGACGGAAAAATATGAAACATTTTATATAGGTACATTATTATTCCAGCTGCAACTTAGGAAAGTTTTTATCCGACTGCGACAATTAATTAATTTTCCGTAATATACGACTTCATTTAATTTTTCATTTATTATTCTTAAAGTATATCGCCGCCACATCTGTCAGCTAAAAGAAACGTCAAAATCACAGACTAATAAGAAATACTACGGACAAAATGGCGGAATTGCTTTGCCTTTCTTTCGCCTTTTAATAATTTTAATCCCGTATATGATATACCTTGACGAGACACATAGGTATCAAAAGCAAATATAAAATTAATCGATTTTGATATGCGAACTTATATGCGCAAATGTCGAATTAAGGCGTAATTTCCACAAATGTAACAACAAATTCGAACAATATAAACTTGGTTTTTTTGAATGGCACGCGCGCGCGCTCTTTGCGTATTCAGCCAAACAGCGAAAACCGAAACTCGAAGTTCGTATATCTGCATTCCTGTCATTTGTTAGTGTGATAGAGATAGAAATACCCGAATATTTTCGAATTCCGAAGTTCGTGGTTGAAAGAAAATACGGATGTCGGATAGATCTATATTAATATTTTATGTGTAAATATGGTTAAAATTTTTTGGAAATACTAATATTGTTGTTATTGTTTTAGTATATTTGACTAGCTTTAAGTTTAATATTGTACGTCCGAAATGGGCAAGCTGTTGGACTTTATTTTACCCAAAACAACTAAATGTACACAGTTCTGACAATAAAGAATTCTTATTTTATCTTATCTTATCGAAAATAGGGATGTAGACACTAAACAAAATAATCATAATGTTGTATTATCTCGAAAAACAACGCAAGAGGTAATCACTAAGTTATAAGTGTATAAAGTTTTAAGAGAGGGTTTGTTGCGTCTCATTTCCGCAAAACGCACCTTTATAATGAAACGATTGTTTTTTACTATGACGCTCGAGGATCGTGACGTCACGGTCTCTGATCGTTTTCTCACTCTAACAAGCGACATTAAAACGGTTGTAGCTTCGTAATTTTTTGAGATATTTGAATGAGTTTTTCGTTTCTTCTTTCTTTTGAAGTGAGTCTACAGCTACACCTCTATTTGGAAGACAAGCGGAAATAATCCATACTATCCATACTAATAATCCATACTTCCATACTAATATTATAAATGCGAAAGTGTGTCTGTCTGTCTGTCTGTTACCTCTTCACGCCTAAACCGCTGAACCGATTTAGATGAAATTTGGTATACAGATAGTTTGAGCCCCGGGGAAGGACAAAGGGTAGTTTTTATATCTGAGGGGCTGAAATTGAGGGTGGAAATTTGTATGGAGCTACTTAAACCGCTGCACCGATTTAGATGAAATTTGGTATATAAATAGTTTGAGTCCCGGGGAAGGACATATAATAGGGTTTATCCCGGAAATCATCCCCTAAGGGGGTGAAAAGGGGGGGTGAAAATTTGGATGTAATCTATTTTGACGAAATTTGGTGTAGATATAGGCTAAGTCCTGGGAAAGGACATGGGATAGTTTTTACCCCAGAAATCATCCCCTAAGGGGGTGAAATTAGGGGTGAAAATTCGGATGGAACCCATTTTAATACAATTTGGTATAGAGATAGCTTGAGTCCTGGGAAAGGACATACGATAGTTTTGATTCCGGAAATCACTCCCTAAGGGGGTGAAATGGGGGGTGAATATTTGGATGAATCCCGTTTAGATGAAATTTGGTATAAAGGTCGTTTGAGTCCCGAAGAATGACATTAGATAGTTTTTATCCCGAAAATCATTCCCTAAGGGTATGAAATAGGGGGTGAAAGTTTGGATAAAATCCATGTACCTAGATGAAATTTGGTATAGAGATAATTTGAGACCCTTCGAAGGATAAAGAATAGTTTTTGCCTCGGAAATCATCCCTTAAGATGGTAGAAGTTTGTTTGCATTATATTTTCTAAGTATAAGTTCCACGCGGACGAAGTCGCGGGCAACAGCTAGTATAAAATAAATGTCGTGTAATGTAATACAGATATGGTTGACAGTTCGTGCCACTGAAGCGCAGCTTAGTTATTGATTCTTACCTTTTGTGATCAGTATGTGTATAATGTATCCAGCTTCTATTTTACTGACTCACGTGTGAATAGATTTTTACTAGACATTGAGGAGAAGGCTGACTATCAAACTGCGATGCAGAAAGTAATAGGAACCTACTGCAAAATCCACCCAATCTTGTAGTTGAGAAGCGCTACAGCGACAAGAGACTAACTCTTAAATTGTAAACGTACACAACGTCTATAGAGGTTGCGACATTTATAAGGCTTAACTACGACTTTAATTGAGGTACCTCACGTGAACGTAATAATTCATAGATCGTTTTCAATGTCACTTTGATGCACTTAGTTTATAAAAATTTCGAAACCTTTTACCATTCTTTTAAAACACCGCGAACAAGGAAAGCGTCATACATCTTAAGGCGAAGAAGTACTTGCGCAGACATATTTATCGTCCAGCCATCACTCGTTCATTCACTTGGTCACTCACACCAGAGATTGCTACATTAGAGTAGAATTATTCTTACCTTTTGTGATCAGTATGTGTATAATGTATCCAGCTTCTATTTTACTGACTCACGTGTGAATAGATTTTTACTAGACATTGAGGAGAAGGCTGACTATCAAACTGCGATGCAGAAAGTAATAGGAACCTACTGCAAAATCCACCCAATCTTGTAGTTGAGAAGCGCTACAGCGACAAGAGACTAACTCTTAAATTGTAAACGTACACAACGTCTATACAGGTTGCGACATTTATAAGGCTTAACTACGACTTAAATTGAGGTACCTCACGTGAACGTAATAATTCATAGATCGTTTTCAATGTCAATTTGATGCACTTAGTTTATAAAAATTTCGAAAGCTTTTACCATTCTTTTAAAACACCGCGAACAAGGAAAGCGTCATACATCTTAAGGCGAAGAAGTACTTGCGCAGACATATTTATTGTCCAGCCATCACTCGTTCATTCACTTGGTCACTCACACCAGAGATTGCTACATTAGAGTAGAATTAGAGCCTTATGTTAGCATAAGGCTCTATTTCCTTTAATTCAATGAATGTAAGAATAAAGGCGTAAAGATGGCCGTTGGGGCGGAAAGGTTCTTGAGTGGTGACTACGTACCGGACGGCGCAACGTAGGTAGACACAAGGTGGACTGATGGCCTGGTAAAGGTCGCGGGAGTCCGCTGGATGCGGGTGGTGCAGGACCGGTCAGAGTAGATATATGGATTCTATGGATTAATAGACTTCAGGTAAGCCACTTAAGTTTAGCGATTCGGAGGGCTACATCGGTAACCTTTATTCTGCTGCGGATAGCCTCATTTCTGATGCGATCACGCAGAGAAACTCCCAACATAGCCCTCTCCATTGCCCTTTGGGTGACTTTGAGCCTTCTTATGAGGCCCATTGTAAGCGACCACGTTTCAGTGCCATATGTCATCACTTCACGTACATCATTCATTCATTGCACGTAGAACCGATGGCCGTTCTGGCGGAAAGGTTCTCGAGTGGCGACCACGTACCGGAAGTCGAGGCGTGGGTAGGCCCCCCACAAGGTGACTGATGACCTGGTAAAGATCGCGGGAGTCCGCTGGATGCGGGTGGCGCAGTTCAATACTAATGTCATGCACCACAAATGTATTTTTTTAAATTATTTATATCTACCTAATGTTTTGTGCGCAATCTTATTTTATCTTTTACCCCCAAACTAAGTCCCGGTTTTGGCGAACTATACACGAACCGTTACCTCATCGACTCTCCACGAACATGCAATAATATATGTATCGGTTTTTGTACAGTGTCGCCCGTCCGTCACCAACCTTCTCTAAAAAGGAACGTCCATCAAAGGAAATAGCTGTAATCGAATAGTCTGCCCCACGTCTATCGCGCGAAATAATCTTGTTTCTTTTCAGATAGGCCCTTTGCAGGAAACCTTTACTCCGCTAAGTGCATTTTATACCATTCGACCCTTTGAGAAACGCCAATTTAGAGTGATCCTTCCGCGACTGTCTCTAACAGAGGGCGAGTTTGAAATTTTCCGCGGAGCGCGGGTCTATATTAACTGGCTAGGCTGTATACAATTGAGCAGGAGAATTGCTTCAAATTCGATTATTTGCCGCTATTATTCGAGTGCTAGAAACTTGGAACCGGGTTTAAAAGCATTTTGGGGTCGGCGTCGTGATTATGTTGAGATAACATTCATACGCCTGTTCTGTGTGGTGTTAAGAACTTGTTAACGATTTTATAGAAACTATTGCAGTGTTAAATTGAAACTATCCAATAAGTTCAGGCTTGTAACCCTCAAATGAAGGCTCAAAATGAAAATCAATCAAAATCAATTATTTATTCTGCAAATAGGCCACAAGGGCAAATTTTACATGTCAAATGGTATTCTACAATATAATATTAATAATCTTACGCAATAATAATTTTAAAATTGCAGATTTTAACCAATTAGTACCTAAACGGTTAACAAACTAAATGTCACTAAATGAAAACAAAAAAAAAACAAAATTATGGGTCCAAATCCTGGTTCTCACCAATCAGTTTTTCGGAACTTAAGTAGTAGTTAGTATACCCATAGTCATTTTGAGATTGACGATTACCATAGCGAGGTTTGCTGTTTATGGATGCATAAAGCGAAGGAACTCAAAAGTTTCCAGACTACTGTAACCGTTATATTGCAACTTAAACGAAATAAATACCTAAATATCAAACATGAAATAATTCAAAATGCAGCAATAACAATATGAAACTCGAAACGTTGAAAACGCTACTCGAGCTGCAGGATGAAAATGTAACCACCTACTTAACCGTTACTTAAACGTTCTGCAACGTCGTTAACTAGAGAACTCGAAACCACAACTTACACAAAAGACTCAAGTTTTGACTGAAATCCAAGTTAAGGATCTCACCGTCGGATGCAGCGAAGATCTATACTTAAACTTTGAAAGTTATTTGTAAAATCAACTTTGCACGGTTATAATAAAGTTGAAGTTGTAATGTCGTGTACCAGGGATATATGAGATGTTACGTATCTTGCAGTTGTTTTGATTCATTTCGCGGCATTATTCATGTTTGATAAGCACTAATGCTGCCGAGTAAGAGCTTCATCAATACAGAGCTCCTTAAGACGCTCCAGTCTCTAGTATTTCTGTGAGCCTGGTAGTTATTAAGGTAATGAACAGGTACGCTGTTCAACTTGTTTTTATGGCAGCTCTATGATATGTAATTTTCTGACATATATATTTACGGTAAACGTCCGAATGTTCGACGCTGTACCTACTAGTACCTATATGGCATGGGCACTCTGTCAAAGTGACATGGCTTAAGTTGTCGAATAAAGAAAATTCCTCTTAGTTCGAATGTAACCCTTATTGCTTTGACATAAAGTGCCCATGCCATATACTAGTACAGCGTCGAGCACTTGGACGTTTACCTTAATGGGCCGGTTACACGATGCAACTTTTTGCAGCAATACAAACCAAAAACGCGTGTCAAGAATGCGTGACTGTTACATATTAACCTTTTCTAGTTTCTGTCAAAAATTTAATTTTTGGTACAAGTTTTTATTGCCGACTGTACTTTTCAGCATACCATCATCAACTACTCATTGAGACGATTCTAACGAGCCCAAACTCGATGGGGTTGTGTCGTTTTATTGCGGAGTTCATATAGCCACCTTCCAGCTCCAGCCTCAGATCAGCTCCAAGTCATCATAATATTACATTGTCATGCGATATACGTATGCTAGCAAAATTTCAGCTCAATAGGGAACATTACTGCAATGTTCTGCCGCCAGAGGCAGCACTACCACAAATAGTAAAACAGTATAGGAATATAGGGATTCACACACACATTCACAATTGATGTGCGAGACGCACCTATGACTGGCTCTGGGCTGAGTAGAATTTGAAGGGAAATCCTGCACCTTCGGCGTTGGTCGTTACGGCTTAGCAGGAACTTGGCCGGGTCGGGGTTCTGAATTGAAAGGCTTGTTTACTTTTTCAAGTAATGTCACTTCGCTGCTACTGTAGGTACTGAATTTCATGGGGTCTGGCCGCCCAATTTATACTATTAAGTTACCTCGGCCGGACGCCCCTTCGCCCCGTATATTTGGCGGGAAAGCGATTTGCGCGGGAAATTTTGGCGCGAAATGACATGTTCATTTATTACAGTTCAATCTTACTCTAATACATTATTTACAGTGCTTATACCTATTTCTATGCTATTTATAATACATTATTACACGAGATCCCGCTCGTTCGGCGTCAAAATGCATCTGAAACGCGGGGATTCCGTGTCCGCCCGTATATACGTACCTCGTTCCCCACCTGAGGTATAAATACCGGGTTTCCCCCCTCGCTCGCCCATCAGTCGTTGCCTGACTGGCGCGCGAGTAGGATCTCTAGGTTTCCTTTAGTCTGTCTATATTTCTTAGTGGAAACTTAGTGTTATCCACTCGTTATTTAGGAAACCAGCGGTATATTACCCTTTTTTACTATGTAGGAATGAAATGTGAGGCCTATTATTCTTTATTTCAGGTGCCGATGACATAAGGCAATAGTAGCGCAATGCCTATGTTATAAGAAGGTTTATAAGCTAGATTATTACAAGTTAGGTCGCGACTGACAATTTTATGTTTATAGCGGGTTTATTCTATGCCGTCCTGCACATCTCTCCCGCCGACCATCGTTCGGGTGAACGTTGGATCTTCTTTTGCGTGCAGGTTCTCAGGCTCCGTCGGCAGGATCACCAGCTTCTTGGTCGGTCTTCTGAAGACTCCGCCCTTGGTGGTCACGTCCACTGCTCGTGTCACGCCGTCGGGGCCCGGGTATATAGCTATAACCCGGCCTCGTGGCCATGTGTTGCGAGGCAGATTCCCGTCGGCCACTAGCACGATGTCGCCGACGTTGATAGGCCGCCCATGACCGTAGGGCTCCCGCCGGTACTGGAGTGAGGGCAGGTACTCCCGGAGCCAGCGGGCCCAGAAGTGCTCGGCCAGGCGTTGGCTCGTCCGCCAAGTCGCGCGGCCGATGAGTGCGGTGTCGTCGAATGTCCCGGGGTTGGGGGCCCGGGCTGAGCCACCGAGGAGGAAGTGGTTCGGCGTGATGGCTTCTGGCTCGTCAGGATCAACCGCCACGTGAGTGAGGGGGCGGCTGTTCACTGTATATTCGGCCTCGGCGAGCAGAGTAGTCAAGGTCTCCTCGCTGGGGCGGCGCTCGTTGAGCACGGCGTGTAGGGCTCTCTTGACGGCTCGTACCATCCTCTCCCATGCCCCGCCCATAAATGGGGCTCCCGCCGGTATGAAGCGCCAGCTGATACCGCGTTGCGCGGCGTCGGATTCGAGGGCGTCGCCGTAGGCCACGCGGAGCTCTTTGTCGGCAGCGTGGAAGTTACTTCCGTTGTCGGTCCAGATCTCGGTCGGGCAGCCGCGGCGCGCGATCATGCGTCGGAGCGCCATGACCGCGGAGTCCCCGCCGAGACTTGGTATTACTTCCAGATGTACTGCGCGCACGGTGAGGCACGTGAAGAGTGCCACGTACCTCTTCTGAGTCCCTCTACCGACGGTTACTGTTATCGGGCCAAACAGATCGAGGCCCGTGTAGGTAAACGCTCGCTGGTGGTGGGCGAGCCGGCACCGCGGGTGGTCGCCGGTGGGCGGCACTGACGGCATTGCTTTCTTTATCCGGCACGGCAGGCATCTATGCACTATCATTTTCGTCACGGGTCGCAGGCGTAGAATACTATAGTATTGTTTACACTCGTTTATAGTAGCCTCGGCGCCGTTGTGTTGCATTTGCCTGTGTATAAAGTCTATATATAGCTTCACTGCCGGATGATTTCCATCGAGCACGGGTGGCCGTTTTTGTAGTTCGGTGATGTCCACTGCTGCGTTGATACGCGTCTTGATAACAATAACGTCGTTCACTAGTTCGACCGCCATGTGTCGTAGGCGGCTATGTGAGCCCGGTGGCTTATTATTTCTGAGGTCACTGAAGTCGTCATAGAATGACTCCAGCTGACTGGCGCGTATCACTAAGCGTTCCGCTTCACGTAGGTATGTGGCATCGAGTATTTTATACTTTCTATTATTTTGTAGCCTTTTAGACGGCGGCTGCGGCGGGGCGGGCTTGCTTCGTTTATTCCAGTCTGGATCGGCCTGTTTGTTCCGCGTAGTGCGCTTGTAATGTGCGCGCGCCTTGCGGGTTCGGCATAGGTCGATGAACTGTAATACTCTGCCTATAGTTCGCAGCAAGCGTTCCCACCTCGAGAATCGGGCCGGGTCTGGTAGCCAGGCGAGCGGGCCGGGTTTTCCCTTTACGACCGATATTGTGTGCACCTTTTCTTCACTTATTTCGGACTCGTGCGGTTGTGATGGCTCTGTGGGCCACGTCTCCGGGTCATCACGCAGGAAGGCTGGGCCCTGGAACCACCGATGATCAGTGTTGAACTCGAGCGGGACTGTGCGCGTGGCTTCGTCAGCGACGTTGAGCTTGGTAGGTACCCAGCGCCATTCTTTGACAGCCGTGTACTCCTCTATGGCGGCAATGCGGTGTGCGACAAAGGGCCGGTACGTGCGCGCCCCGGTCCTCAGCCACGCGAGTACTGTGCGGCTGTCGGTCCAGAATGTCTTCGTGTCTGGTTTGAAGTCGTGCTCTTCTATTACTGCGGCCGCCATTCGACTCCCCATCGCCGCGGCCTGCACCTCTAGGCGTGGGACTGATATCACCTTCAGGGGCGCGACCTTAGCCTTCGCAGCTATCAAGGACACGTGCACTCGCCCGTCGCCCGTAGTTATGCGCCAGTATAGCGCGCTTGTATATGCAGATTCGCTAGCATCGACGAAGATGTGCATCTCACGCTTGGTCGCGTCACCGTAGTAGGGGTAGGCGCGCGGAATCGCGAGGTCTCGCAATGCCCTTAGGTGCAGCGTCCACTCCGTCCATTGGCGCGCTAAGTCTGCATCCAGCTTGTCATCCCAGCCAGTTCCGCGCCGCCACACCTCTTGTAGGATTTTCTTTGCTATGATGGTTACCGGCGCCGCTAGCCCGAGAGGGTCGAAGATCGACATTGTTATTTTCAATATTTGCCTTTTGGTAGGCTCGATGTCGTCCAGGGCTCCGGGAGGTAGGCGGCTGAGGTCCAAGTTGAAGGCGAGTTCGTCGCTCGCGGGTTTCCATATTTGTCCCAGGATTCGTTCATTTTTCATTTCGCTCTTATTCAGTTCGACGGGCGCGGACGTGGCGTCCTCCGAAGTGAGGGCTCGGAGGACCCGCGTGGAGTTAGAGGTCCATTGGCGTAGTTCGTAATGGGCCTCTCTATGTATATCGCGTACATCACTTGACACTCGAATCGCGTCTTCTTCTGTTTTGAAGCTGTGTAGGTAGTCATCGACATAGTGATGTCTTATTATCGCTTTGACGGCCTCTGGATGCGTTTCTTCGTGTTTCTGGGCGTTGACGTTCTTCACATATATTGCTATTGACGGTGAACAAGTAGCGCCAAAAATGAGTGAAGTCATGCGATATTCTTGCGGCGCGTCGTCGCCCCGCCGGTCGCCCCGCCATAGATAGCGCAGGGCGTCTCTGTCTTCAGATTTGACTTTCACTTGCATGAACATTTCTTTAATATCCGCCCCCACGGCGACTGGGTGTTGCCGGAAGCGCATAAGGACGCCTGGCAGCGACTGTAGGAGGGCCGGGCCTGTCAGTAGGCGGTCATTGAGCGACACGCCCCTTGTAGGCGCGGCGGCGTCGTGGACAATTCGGACTTTCCCGGGCTTGCTAGGATTCAGCACCGGGAAATGGGGGAGGTACCACACTCTTGATGACTTGGTGGGCGGCGCAGGCTCGGCGTAGCCCTTCGAGACAAGGGCGTCCATTTCTTCACTATATTTGCTTTTAAGCTCTTTATTTTTGTCGAGTTTCTTTTCTATGTTATGAAGTCTTCTCAGTGTATTTTCGTAGTTGTCAGGCAAGCGGCTGTCGGGTTGTTTCCATAATAGCGGTGCTTCATAATGGCCGTCGGCTGTAGTCGTTATTGACTGGGCTAGCATGATACGCGCCCGCTCTTCCGGGCTTGACTGGGGTAACTTCGGCTCGATAAGTAGGTTTTCGAGCGCGAAATATTCACTGAGTTGTAAATTCAAATCTTCATTTTTCTCGGCTTCTTCAATAGTGGTCAAGCGATGCGTCGCATGTACTTGTTTGCCTGTGATGCGTGTGTGTGCACCGTGTAGCACCCAGCCTAGCGGCGTTAGGGATGCCGCTGGCTGATGCCGCTGGCCGCGGCGTGTTTCATTACTGACGAGTAAATGCCAGTTATCTTGTCCGATTAACACTCTAGGTCTCGCTGACTCGTACCGCAGGCTATCTTCTATGTCGCATAAGTGTGCGCACTCGCGGAGATCCTCCTTCTTAACGGACTGTGGTGATAGGCTCAGATCGTCTATGGTATGCGCACCGACCCTATAAGGTTGGTCGGTGCCGCGGATGCTGAGCGTAACACGGCGTGATCTCGATGCGTCGATTTTTTCTTTCGTTATAGCTTCTATTTGTAGCGGCACTGTCGGGCCGTCCAGGCCTAAGTCGTTCGCGAGCTCTTCTTGTACAAGTGTTATCGTGGAGCCGTCGTCGAGGAGGGCGTAGGTCTCGACGGCTCCCGCCGGTCCAGAGACTGTGACCGGGATAATTTTTAGATAAGCTCTCGCTTCTCGGGAGGCGCGTGTCGATGTGACGGCCTCGTTTCTTTCTTCGATTCGTTGATAATGTAGCAAGTTGTGGTGGAAGTATTCGCAGCCGTCTCGCTCGCACTTCGTGCGCTTGCATGAGTGCATCCTGTTCTTGTAGCGCAGGCATCGGAAACATAGCCGTTGATCTTTGGCTAGTTTCCACCGGTCTTCAACGGCTTTTTCGATAAACTTAGTGCATTTATCTATTGGGTGACCGGTGTTGTTGCAGGCGGCGCACTTAGGTGAAGGCTTGTCTGTGGTCGCGAAGGCTCGGTGTGTCCTCTTTGCAGGATGAGGATTTGCACCGTCGACGTTCTCGGGCTGCGCGTAGAGCGCGCAGTAGTCCGCCTCGCGTTGCAGGAAGGCTGATATCTTTATTAGCTCAGGCTCGTCGTTTTTCTGCGTATTCGCGTAGTCGAACCATCTGTAGCGTAGGGCGGGCGTAAATTTCTCCATCATTGCCCTTGTCGTCTCCGGGCTGTGTAGATAGTGAGCGCGGTCAAGAGCCTTGAGTGTGGCTATGACGTTGGCTACACGGCTGGCGAAGACGCAGATGTCGAGCGGCCCGTCGTTAAGGCGCGGTAGGGCGCGTAAACGCTCGAGCTCGGCGAGGGCAATGGCGTCTGGGCGGCCGAAGCGGGCTTCTAGGCTTCTCATTACTTCGTCTGCGCGAGCGTTGTAAATGAGGAGGCTCTCGACGGCTTCTTTGGCCCTCCCTTTGAGGCATCTTCTTAATCTTGCTATATTATCCACTTCGTTATAATTTGCGGTGGTTCCGTTGTAGGCGGCTTTGAATGATAGCCATTCTTGATGCGAGCCGCTGAATGGCGGCAACTCGGCGTGGTAGCGTGATGACTCTCTCGGGCCGGCACGCGCGGCGATGGCGATGGCAGAGGCGAGCTCACTCAGGTTCACACTTTGTTGATTCTTCATTACTATGGCGCTATCTTCTTGCGCATTCGCTTGTGAATACATTAACGGCGGCGGATATGCGTCTGTTTCGCGTGGGCGCGGCGGCGTTGGCGCGAAAACGGGAGCGTGGGTTCCCCCGGCGGGGGGAGGGGCGGGGACGGCGGGGCGCACGGCAGCGGCGCCCTGTCCCGCGCCCTCGGCGGGGCTCCTCTCCCGAGCCTGCTCGGCGTACTGTGGGGTTGCAGGCTCGGGTTCTTCGATGTAAGGTGCATTGGAGATGGCGAGGACATGTCTCTGGCTGGTCTCGAGCCATTCATCTATGCGGCGTTCTTGTTGGACTGTAGATATTGTGCCGGTGTCATCGTCGCTGTCTTCGGCTTCTATGGCGGCTATGCGCGCTTGCGCGAGCTCCAATTTGATTCGGAGGGCTTCTTCTCGCGCTTGTGCGAGACGGCGGACGCGATGACTCGACGTTGTTTTCACCGATTTTGACGGCGGCCGTGCGGCAGGATGCTGGCTTGACTGTGGGGTTTCCTGCCGCAGTGTTGCTGCAGGGTGTAGGCTCTCCTGCAGCAGCGGGACTATGGGTGGCAGCGTTGACTGTGGGGTTTCATGAGGCAGTGTTTGTGACTGCGCGGCATCATGATGCTGCCCTATGGGTGACCTCGGCTGTGGGTCTGGACGAGGCGCCGGCGTCGCAGGAGTGCTTGTCTGTGGGGTTTCCTGCGAGGGCCTCGAGCCGTCTTGACACGTAGTTCTTGACGGCACTATGGGTGGCAGCGTTGACTGTGGGGTTTCATGAGGCAGTGTTCTCCACTGCGCGGCATCATGAGGTTGCTGCCCTATGGGTGACCTTGGCTGCAGGTCTGGCCGAGGCGCCGGCGTCGCAGGAGTGCTTGTTCGCGAAGTCTCCTGCGAGGGCCTCGAACCTTCTTGAGTAGTAGCAGTTCCCGACGTGGACGTGGTTGCTTCTTCCAGCATGGCTTCTCTGATGTTCGCTGCGATAAGTTGACCGAACGTGCGTTTTCCTGCTTTCGATCTTGTAAGGGGCATCCTCTATGTAGAATCCGGTTTTCGATGGACCAGCATGTGCGAGACGCACCTATGACTGGCTCTGGGCTGAGTAGAATTTGAAGGGAAATCCTGCACCTTCGGCGTTGGTCGTTACGGCTTAGCAGGAACTTGGCCGGGTCGGGGTTCTGAATTGAAAGGCTTGTTTACTTTTTCAAGTAATGTCACTTCGCTGCTACTGTAGGTACTGAATTTCATGGGGTCTGGCCGCCCAATTTATACTATTAAGTTACCTCGGCCGGACGCCCCTTCGCCCCGTATATTTGGCGGGAAAGCGATTTGCGCGGGAAATTTTGGCGCGAAATGACATGTTCATTTATTACAGTTCAATCTTACTCTAATACATTATTTACAGTGCTTATACCTATTTCTATGCTATTTATAATACATTATTACACGAGATCCCGCTCGTTCGGCGTCAAAATGCATCTGAAACGCGGGGATTCCGTGTCCGCCCGTATATACGTACCTCGTTCCCCACCTGAGGTATAAATACCGGGTTTCCCCCCTCGCTCGCCCATCAGTCGTTGCCTGACTGGCGCGCGAGTAGGATCTCTAGGTTTCCTTTAGTCTGTCTATATTTCTTAGTGGAAACTTAGTGTTATCCACTCGTTATTTAGGAAACCAGCGGTATATTACCCTTTTTTACTATGTAGGAATGAAATGTGAGGCCTATTATTCTTTATTTCAGGTGCCGATGACATAAGGCAATAGTAGCGCAATGCCTATGTTATAAGAAGGTTTATAAGCTAGATTATTACAAGTTAGGTCGCGACTGACAATTTTATGTTTATAGCGGGTTTATTCTATGCCGTCCTGCACAATTGATTGTCAAATGAGTGACAAGGATGCTTGCATAGGCAATACCGCAAGTGGGAACGAGATACAATGTCAACAATGCTAGTGTCGCCACCTACGAAGAGTTTTGCGTAATGTTCCCTATTGGATAACGGAAAGTGACTGAAAAATGGATTGCAAATTTTGACGGACAACTTACATACTTACATATTTACATACATACGAACAGTGCAAGTTAATATAAAGCTTGTAAAAAGAGGCATAGTTTCTACCTTTGTAAGTTTGTGTGTATCTCTAGAATTACTCATAAAATTTCATAAATTATTTCACCAGTAAGGTATATACAAATGGGCCTTCAGGGTGGGTGGGTGCGACAGTTTGTATGTAATATGGTGGATATATTGGAAGAAATAAGTGACATTGTTGTGAAGCGGACTTAAGCCTTAATTGGCAGAGTATCTAAAAATGCACACGTTTTTTTTGCGCTTTATACACTTGAACGCACGATTTTTTTCCTCACTTTGCTTAGTTTAGGGACTGCAACTCAATTTACTCAACCAGCACTATCTGAACACTAGTTTACACGACGCGCCGATAGATGGCACGACAAGCGCCCCTCGCTGTTTATTTTGCAGCTATCCTCAAATATCTTGTATAATAATGCTATTTTTATATTAAAATAGTATCTTATCGTGTGCTAATTAACCTGTTTCATGATTTTCGTTACGTTAACCATCGTTTCCATGATTTTTTTTTGTAGTTTCCATACAAAAATCCGCACAAGAGCTGCAACGCGCTATCGAAATTTTTCAAGCGGTCTGTATATATACTCTGGCGGTGCCGTATTATATCGGAGGTGTGTTCTTTAGTGTGATGCCACTACTGTCGGTATAGATCGCTACTAGTTAGAAGATCTACAAACAGCTCGTGACGTCACGCGCTCGTTGCCTGGCGACGCTCCTTGTAACGTGCGCTGCGGGCGATCGCCCGCGCGGCTGCGACGTTTTAGCGGCGCACTTTCCTTGGGCGGCCGTAAAACTTACGCGGTATTTAGTTACAATGTTAGCTTAGCTCCGGTTAAATTACGAGCACTTCCATAACTATGGCGGCGAGGATACTCGAATGCCAGCTTTTTGTCAAAATCAACCATGTAATATTATTGACACATCACCATCGTTGATGATAGATGACATTTAATTTTTAACCAATCCACATAGATTAAATATAAACAATTTTTACGAAAAACGTTTTCACTTCAAAATGTGATTATTTCTTTTTTTTACTGGCCACACAAGAAACGCATAATAATAATATAGTGTAGTTCCG
Source organism: Epinotia brunnichana (assembly GCA_963854355.1). Classification (NCBI taxonomy): domain Eukaryota; kingdom Metazoa; phylum Arthropoda; class Insecta; order Lepidoptera; family Tortricidae; genus Epinotia; species Epinotia brunnichana. The sequence goes on along the minus strand of OY977951.1, from coordinate 24,532,979 downwards.
TTATTAATGGCAGCAGTCTTTTGTGATGTACCAACTTCCCCAATCAGACTGCTTAAATATGAGTGAGATCCCGCTGTAGTCTACCTCTCTTGTAATTCATCATCATCATTGTCAGCCCGTAATCGCCCACTGCTGAGCATAGGTAAGTTAAAAAAAAACATATATATTGAGAAAAAATATGTCACATAATGACAACAAGGTTAGGGCTTTCTAGTAGGTAAAAAACCTGTGTCAGGAAGTCCCGCTCCTCCATTACATGATGTTGTAAATAGTTTAGAGTACCTAAGCTAATATATCTAAAAAACTGTGTTGCTCGATTATAATTATTTTGTTTATAATTTGTGTTTTCAGGTCGTCGTGTGAAATAGAGTCCTTTATTATATTTATGTTCTTACGTTTTATTAGTTAGGTACTTCACGAGAAAATAAACCACAGCAGCCAGGCACTCAAACAGCCTAATTTAAAAAGGAACAGCTTAAATGTAAAGATCTAACTCGCATTTCGTCGCTGAAAGCCCGCCTGGTCGGCTGCGGGCGACATTCTTGATTTACTACATTTGCAGCTGCACAAAGAACCGGGGGTCTATCTCGCTGAACGTGTTGGATTTAAATCAAATTGGATTCAACGCAGCGCTCGTTTCAACGCGCGCTGAGCCTAAAGTATCACGAAGGCTTAGCTAATGTAAATTCGATTTCAAATACGTTTAGTCAAAACCTCCCTGTTCGGCTGGGTACAAGGCACAAAGGAATCATATTTTATAATGTCATCATCATCATATCAGCCGAAAGACGTCCACTGCTGGACATAGGCCTCCCCCAAAGAGTGCTAAAATGACCGGTCCTGCGCCACCCGCATCCAGCGGACTCCCGCGACCTTTACCAGGTCATCAGTCCACCTTGTGGGGGGCCTACCCACGCCGCGTTTTCCGGTAATTTATAATGTATTCTCAGTAAAATGCAATTGTAGTCAAATATCTACGTCATAATACCAGTAGGCTATAATTTTGCTTGGGATAACCCAAGAATTAGAAACTTACTTGGGTTCTCTAGACTCGGGTGGAGCCGGGCAGGCAGCTAAATATAAGACTAAGTTTAAAATGTTATCATAATTTTAGTAACCCTAAAGTCTTAAGGCTCGACAGTCAACAGGGGCAGCGTTTTCGAGTTTTTTAAAACAATCTCAGACGTAGAAAATAGGGTTTAAAAATCTAAAAAAAAGATACGTATTACTTAAGGATCTAATCTAGTCAAAGTCGCATTCAGTTACGCGATCTAATGAACTTCACTCGATAGAAAAAAATCCCAAAGTTACCTCTTTTTGTAAAGTTTATTCAATATTATGACTAAACTATAGATATTTTAAATTATTTTTTTGTATTCAAATAAAGTTATTAAATATTTATAGACAAATTCGCAGAGTTTGAATAGATAAAAGTCTTATCTTAATTACTATGTTTAAATACCTACAAAATGCGCGAGCGCGGAGGCTCGGCAGGCCCGATCAGTCGCACGCTGGCCCATACGGACGACGACTCAAGGACGTTAGCGGGTGTATAAGCCTTAATGGTATTTCATACATTAATATTTCGCATCCATTTCTTTCTGTTGATTCCGATTCGATGTAAATTATCCCAGCCAACTACATGGCCCAAAAAAATATCTGCACCTTTTACATCCATTATCTCCCCTTTTAACCCTCTTCATTAATGAACTTGTAAATACAACCGTACTGCCTACGACATACAGTCTAAATTAAATGTAGCTCTGATTCGAATGGTGGTAAATATACCGTCATTTTAATATGAAGCATTTATCGACACATCCACTAAAGAGAATAAAATTTCCGAAACTTAATTTAAAATGGAAAATGTTTGTTAAAATGTGAAGCACGTATTGCTCATATTGAAAACGTATTCTGATTTTATTTTGTATCACAAGGATAGTGGAAAAATGCGCCTGCGGTCAGCATAGCCTATTTAGTAGCACTTGTTACTCGAACGGTGATTAAGGTATGAGTGCTGCCAAAACAGGACCGAACGACAATCAGGATGGATAACGGATATAAGTATTTACCTATCCCGCAGCCGAAAGCCAAAGACGAAAATCCAAATCTCAGAGAGCCACCAATTCGCTCAGCGAACCATTCTCATTTATCCCCGCTTATTTATCAAACACTCGACGAGCTAAAAGCAAAATAAAATCGCTGCAGCTTGATATATCTGAAGGGTTGACAGATCAGATACTTACTGTGGCGATTCCATTACGGAGCTATTGCGATATTTGTTGACAAGACCCAATAACGCTCACAACACTTTGGGAACCGCTACGTTTTCCAATTTTTCATTTAAAACCTCTTATACGGACATGGGAGCCTGGTACGTGGAATAGTGTTGCCATTCTTGGGGAATTCAATATCCTGTGAAATACGACACAAAAGGTTTAGATTTAGTACAAAGTACGATACAAATGCAGAACTACTACGTATGTACTAAGCGAGGAAAATCTTATTTAAATTATTCTTATTCAGAGGTTTTATAAGTACCTATGTACATCTTACTGTTACATATTTGTTATTTGTAAGCCGGAGCAAGAGCATCGTAATTTAAGGTCTATAAAAAAGCGGCCAAGTGCGAGTCGGACTCGCCCATGAAGGGTTCCGTAAAATAAATTGCGGCTTACGATTTATGACGTATTAAAAAAAAACTACTTACTAGATCTCGTTCAAACATTTTCGGTGGAAGTTTGCATGGATATACATAATATTTTTTTTAATTTTATTAATCTCGTATTTTAGAAGTTACAGAGGGGGGGGATACATTTTACCACTTTGGAAGTGTATCTCGCGCAAACTATTCAGTTTAGAAAAAAATGATATTAAGTAGAAACCTCAATATCAATTTTGAAGACCTACCCATACACGACACGTAGGTATGCGTTTGATGCAAAAATTGTTTGAGTTTCAGTTATAAGTATGGGGAACCCCCCAAATTTATTGTTTTTTTTCCTATTTTTGTGTGAAAATCTTAATGCGGTTCACAGAATATTACCAAGTTTCAACTGTATAGTGCTTATATCTATTTACCAAGTTTCAACAGTATAGTGCTTATAGTTTCGGAAAAAAAGGGCTGTGACATAAGGACGGACAGACAGACAGACATGACGAATCCATAAGGGTTCCGTTTTTTGCCATTTGGCTACGGAACCCTAAAAAACGACCGGTAAAACGGATTCAGTGTCTTATTATTTTGCTCCTCAATCTTTACTTTTGCTCTAGCAAAATTAATTGAAATCCAGTGAGGAACCGGTACGGTCTTGCTCACAGCAGTCACGCGTAACCTATGAACTTTTTGCCTCAATTTTTATTATCCAAAAGCCTGCTGATTAAATAGCTACGACGGCATCAACGTAAAACCCAAACGGTCTAAAATGCAATTCAAAAACCGCGCTTCGGTCTTAAAAATACTGCCTTCTAAAAATCGTTTAAGAAACGATCCTCGCCAAATTCGCACGTTGAACGCTGGCAACTCGGTTCGTAGCCCAGCCCCAAGAGAATTATTTCTCAATCGCATCCCAGCATGAATATCTAAAGCCAGTGAGGCTCATCAAAAATGAATCTCGTATTTTTCGGGTGCCGCCTCGTCCGATATATCGATTTAACGACTGCCTTTTTTGACTGCGGCAAGGAATGTGTACCTACTGCGTACCGTTCGCATTCCGCTTTGGGCAAAGGCTTTTTATGATGTTAAGTATCTATTGATGAGTGTTTTACTTAATTAAAAAAAAATACTTACAACATCTGATATGATTTAAAAAAGTTGCATGATACTAGAACACTATTTACTGACCAAATAACATATTTAACCGAACGTGTTTCCCGTGTGAATGTTACAAAGCTTACACAGTTAGTGACAACTGCTAGAGCGAGACAACACACGTCATAGACTAAGGTTCGCTTTTCAAACATACTTCAAGAACACCCTTATTCCTTTTCGTATTTATCAAAATAAATACAAATATTATAGAACAATCAAAAATCAAATCGAACTGAAGCTCAATGATGTATGTGTTCAATGATCTTGAGGAATCTTCAAATTAATAAAGGGTTCGCATCGTGCTTATGATTCCCCTTGAGTTACGAGTGTCTATAGGCTACGGCATCCGCTTACCAGCAAGCAGGCGTTAAGCTTATTTATATACCTTCGTGAAAATAAGGTGTCTATATTGGAACGCATAATCGTTTTTGACCTATTTTCGTTTCGCATAAAAACTAATGGCATATCAAAGTTTGGCGTATAAATTAAATCCAATAAATAGTTTCTCCTAATGTTTCTGCGCATAATACTGTCCAGTCTGAAACGTGCTCGTCGTATTAGGCCCAAAACAGACGGGGAAACGCAAGTGTAACGAAACTGCCACTTCTAGTTACTTCTGAGTTTCATTTGAGTTTATGCTATAGACTCCTTTGAGAGACCACACATGACGCAACCATTTTGAAACCGGTTTTCTGGGTTTCAAACCGGTCGCGTCATGTGCGGTCTCTCAAAGGAGTCTATAGCATAAACTCAAATGAAACTCAGAAGTAACTAGAAGTGGCAGTTTCGTTACAGTTGCGTTTCACCGTCTATTTTGGGCATTAGTGAAATGTAATATTTTTCAGAAGAATTTAAAATGTGTAACCCAACATTGTCACCCAGATTTGGCAACCAGGGCATCTGAGTCACACAGCAGTCCATGCGTAAACTAAATTCAGTTTTAAAAATATAGCAGCAACTAAACGTTATTTCGGGTACAATGCGGTAACGCCCGAAAGCGAGTACCTATTCTCCCGACAATATCGCCTTTCCCTGTTACAGGCGTGTGTATGGAAACAAACGGTTGGTACGTGCGTTGCTTACTTTGGGAGGTACGAAGAAAGGGAGAGATTTGAAGCACAATTTTCAATTTATACGAGTAACCGATCACATTTCATCTTTTCAGGTGGGCCATTTTTACAAGCTTTATATTAACTTGCACTGTTCGTATGTATGTAAATATGTAAGTGTGTAAGTCAAACAGTTTTGCAGGGACATGTTTTAGAATAAGTTTTTTATATCTTTGGTTAATAAAAAATAAAAAAAAAGTATGTAAGTATGTAAATATGCAAGTTGTCCGTCAAAATTTGCAATCCATTTTTCAGTTACTTCTCGTTATCCGATTGAGCTGAAATTTTGCTTGCATATGTATATCGCATGACAATGCAATATTATGATGACTTGGGGCTGATTTGATGCTGGAGCTGGAAGGTGGCCATAGGAACTCCGCAATAAAACGACACAACCCCATCGAGTTTGGGCTCGTTAGAATCGTCTGAATGATGATGGCATGCAGAAAAGTACAGTCGGCAATAAAAGCTTGTACCAAAAATAATTTTTTGACAGAAACTTATTTTATTTCTTTTTCATTCAGAAATATCAAATTGAAAAGTAGCGAATATCAGAAGGTCGTAAGTAAATTATTACGTGAACGTTACGGCTCTGTATGGCAGCTTGCACACCTTTCATTATCGGATGGTTTAAACCCACTTTTATACAGTTTCGCGATTTTCTTAAAAATGGCTGAGAAAAGAGATCTCAAAACTAGTTTATTACGTTCTGGTAACATAATTACCGAAATGGTTTACGATTAAGGCATCATTTCAAAGTTTGAAATGTTGTCAATGGGGGTTGCACTTGCACCAGCCCGTCTGTAATCGTGATCGGTGTTTGTTAAATTCTGAATGTATGGAAAGTTTGACATGTTTATATGGAATGCCAGCTGCAGGCGCCGTATTAAACGTTGATGGGTCTGTTATCGTAAGTTGGTGCAACTCACCCTTAGTCTTAACGAAGTCATCGTATTTATTTTCATTCATGGATGATCTATGTATGCAGCACATGTAGAGATGCCAAACATTAGGGTTACTGCAGCTTCACGTTATCATAACCCGTAACAGATACAATATGCCCCGACTAATATGACGCACAAGTCGCAAGTCGAACCGATTTCCGCTGTGCATCGCCCTATCCGACGCTAACCTGCACTATAAATATGGACCCAGTATTAAGACATACATATAGAGTATTTAACTCATGTATGCGTTCACATTCATATGGCTCCTATGCAGCTAAATTAAGAAGAGTGGTGACGTTAGGGCAACTCAACTGTCATATTTCCATACAAATTTAGATCTACCTGACGTACGTATGTACAATACGTTACGTGATCGACCTGCTGGTCTCAAACGGGCTGACGGCTTAGGTACCTTAAACAAACCCACATAATTTGGGCGGGCAAAACCGGCCAAGTGCGAGTTGGACTCGCTCACGAAGGGTTCCGTACCATTATCTATAAAAACGGCAAAAAAATCACGTTTGTTGTATGGGAGCCCCATATTTGTTAATATAGCGGCAACAGAAATACATAATCTGTGAAAATTTCAACTCTTTAGCTTTCACGGTTCTGAGAACAGCCGAGCTGAGATACAGCCTGGTGACAGACAGACGGACGGACAGCGAAGTCTCAGTAATAGGGTCCCGTTTTACTCTTTGAGTACGGAACCCTAAAAAGTGGAACTATGACAAGGACAACGAATGATATATATATTGAATAAGACGATAGAGTTCATTATTCAATGAACATTTTACGTGGCGCTAACATTTTTCTTGCAAATAATGGCACGCGTTCGCAAACAAAAGCAGATAAGGGCATTGTGTACCTACGAGTAGCTAACAAAGAATCATTCATAAGCCAACTTCAAACTGTTATGTATGTTTCTGTATTAGTGGGTAGGTTTAAAACTTATTAACTATTGTCGAATGAGGGTGGTTAGGGTTTTTGCATTGACAGTCCTGAAATAGATCTTGTTATGGAAACAACGCTGTTTTATTGCTGCTCCTGGACATCCCCTGGGAACCTTCCTGGCGACATTCATAATACAAACAATCTTAACTTTTTTATATCAATGGTAAGAATATAATGTCGCATCCAAATTTCCCGCATCCCCTCAGCGACAAGCCGCGAGTACAGTTGATCTCGGGTTTGTTCAGTCGGTCTATTGCATCCGGCCCCATTTAAACACGCCTTAGTATTCCGCTAAGGGTCTACAAACTTGCAAAAATACTGTCTCTGGAGCTAGACAAATTTTAGCTCGTTTATAGACAACAGTGAAATGTATACTTAGTCAATATCAAGGAGTTCTTTACAATTGTGTCGCTTAACTTCAAACTCAGATAAATCCACTCTAACCACTTCCGAGATAATTGAAAAAAAGTGATAATACTTAAGTGATTTGAAAGGTAGTTTTTTTTTATTATGGCTAAAGCTTTATATAAAACCATCCTGTTCGGCAAATTCAGCATTAAAACCATCCATTCTTTACAGAAAATCAATTTTAGATTGGATTTACCTTAATTTGATATAATCGATTGTAATTTATCTATCTTTGAAAAAACTCAGTGTGGATTTGTATAATTTTGATTTAACAGACCTGGATTTATCTAGATTTGAAAAAAATACGATTAGAAATTATCAGCCATGTTGAACAAACTTCTTTCGTTGATTGGCTTGGATGGACTTACCTACATTTGAAAAAAACTGTCATATGGATCTATCTGATTTTGATAAAATATTATGATTTTAAATGTATTTTTCTCAAAATCCAGACAAAATTATACTAAACCGATTAAATTATAACAAAACTAGTTTTTTACCCTTTCATTTCATACCAAAATGTTACAAAATGACAGAATTGGATTTACCCGAGTTTGAAGTTAAGCAACTCAATTTTTAATGTAAAGAAGTCCTTCAGGCGCAGCGTATTTTGTATCTTGGCGCAAGTAGCGCCTGCGTAACCCCAGCGCCAATCACGACACACATGCGTCAGAGCACTTCGGATGCTTTTCGCTATAAATGGAGTTTAAGGGTCCGCAGCAAGCTCGATTCTCCATAAAAACGTAGTTACGCTCTCATTTTAAAACGACTAGCTAGTTTGCTCTGAAACTTTGTACTTAGAATAAGTGAAGTACCACCCAGGTCTGTCATTAATTAGTTTATGTAGCTTCAGATACCATAGTAAAAAAATGCAGCAAATTTAAGTTTATCAAACAAAACTTGTTTTTTCTGTCTTTTGTTTGTTTTATGAACTGGAGCCATATAAACTAATTAGAAACCGAAGAGCTGGCAGCTTCCTCGCTCAACGCATTAGTATTGCGATACAGCGGGGAAATGCTGCCAGCATTTTCGGCACCATGCCGCGGGGAGACCCCATTAGTTTAGTAATAAGTAGTTTTATTTAGTTTTATTTATTCTTTTTTTTCTGATTTTGAATAAGAAATTTTATATGTAAAGAACAATCTTACACATAGGGATATTTCTATTAGAAACCTAGATATACCTCATGTCATATGCAAAGTTTCGTTACAGTCCAACACGTAGTTTTAAAATGAGTACGAAACTCCGTTTGTATGGGAAGGTGAAATTCGGCCGAGCTTACTGCGGACTCTTAACACTTTCACTGCCAGGAACCCGCCGGTGCCATTGTCTGTACTCAGCGGAAAAACCACTGGATCGGCTACGAGCGTAGCGCTTAACAATTATTGGCTGTGAATGTGTTAAGCTGCTACGATTCGCGGCGGAGTTCTACGAGCGTAGTAGTGAATGAGGACATGTTTTTGAACAGTAGGTACATACACTTTCACTGCCAGGAACCGGCCTAGCGAGCGCCTACGCCGTAGTCGCTAAATATGAGGGAAACCACGGAATCAGCTACGAGCGTGGCGCGTAGCGATTCTTGACACTGAATGTGTTAGCTGTGGTGGCTACGAAGCTGTCGGTTTATCTTTGTTCTTGTACTAGTCCAATCAGCGACACTTAATTTGATTCTAAGCCAGTTCAATTTTAATCTAATTTTCAACGCTGTCAAACAGTTCAAGCGAGAGTGGTTGCATCAATACAATTCTAATCATAGTCGACGTAATTTAAACGCCCCTGATTGACATGGCATAAGATTTGCTATAAGCAAAGCAAGAATTTTGGGTTAATTCTCAATCTAGGCAATGTTCATGACCTAAATACACAATATAAAAAGAAAAAACCTCTAGTCACAAGCTCGATGTTTCATAATAAGAGTAAATAGTCATCTTCAGGGTAAGGGTGATCCATCTCAGGTCTTGTCGTAACTTTCATCAGGTTAGTTAGACGAAGGTCAAATGCAATTCCATTTTTAAAGGAAAAAAATAACAATCTATTGACTTAATACCACGTGAACACCAAGATAGAAAACCAAATATATTGGAACACCCTAGGAGGGACACTCTAGGTGTTACAGACAGTCCTCTCTGCAGAGCCTGCATGGAAGAGGAAGACACAGCCGCCCACGTCATCCTGACATATCCTGGGGTGGCAGAATACAGGGCAAAGCACCGAGCAACACCGGGGTCACTACCGGAGGCCGTCGACAACATAAAGGGTCTGCTAGGCTTCCTGGTGGAAATGGGTTGGCACGAATAACAGTAGTGCCAAAACCCATACGCAAAATAGGCGCATTTATCGCGTATTACCCGCGTACAACCTATAACCTACCACGTGAATTCGTTCTCAAACGTTACAAAACTTCTAGAGACCACGAAAGCGTCTTTAAAGGCAAAGTAATTAGGTATAAAAATTGCAACAGAGCCCCAATTCCAATCCCAAATGAAATGAGACCGCTAATTAGTTTTCGTTCTTCAAACGGCCATGGAAGGGCTATTTCTTGGCTTTGATTTGAAAAAAGTTATTCTGGAAAAGTTCTGGAGTCATTGTTTTGTCTCCATTGTGATTCTATCAATTAAAACGTTAATTAGGTTTCGATCGATTGAATGTTTGGTGCTGATAAAATTTAGGCGCATGACATATACTTTGGTCGGCTTCTGACGGGTCTAAGACACTGAGAGTTTCAGTCATATTATAAATCTGGCTGTCACATCAGCTGGTTTACGTTTTCTGTCAAGTTGATATGTCAGCCACATTATTAGGTTTCATGTGATGTAATAGGGATGATAACTAAGTTTTTTTTACGATGCCATTCGAACCAGTTTTTGGAGAGGAACAAATGTTTGTATGGGAGCAACTACAATTAAAGAACATAAATACCCAAAAATTTAGACAAAGATTAACCTCGCTGGCGGCAGCCATAAACGCTTCATACTAATTGACACAAAGGTTATTTATACTAATCGTTGTATGCAAAATCAAGTAAATGCTGTTTTGTTCGCGAAGTACTGCGTCTAGGTACATAGTTGTCATACAATTTTGTTTATATAAAAGCGTAACGATTCTATTGGTAGCTTTACACTTGGAAAAAAAAAATGCTTGTTTTTTCAAAACTTTCAAGGTCCATATCTTTTTATGATTTTAATTATATTTTATAAATTTTATAATTTATACTTAAGAAGCTGACAATACCTAATTTGTTGAAATTGATATTATTTAAGCAGTTTTTGAAGAAAAGTTATCTGTTCTAGCACATAAAAAAATATCAGTTAATCCATCATATTTCTAAGACCGTAGCGTTGACGGACTCGAAACATAATTGGACGAAATCGGCTCGATAGAAAATAATTGCAAAGATTGGTCTTAAAATCATCTTAAACGGTTCTATGTCCTTATTATTTTGACGTATGGGTCTGCAATTAAAAGCATGAAGTCTACATATTCATACCTAAACCGCTAACGAGCCATATTTCACAAATAATCCACACTTTTTTTTATTTCAACGCCCAAGTAACACAAATACTCGCTCTCGTTTACTCTGATACAAATAGACAGTGTGCGCGTTTTTGGTGTTGACAGCGCCTTAATTACAATAATTGGATGGTTTACTATCCATTTAGCAAAACTACGTTATCAGTTTTAACATGAGGCATCACGCCTATTGTGGAGACTTCCCAGCTCTTGTCACTTTCAGTTTTAAAAATAATAATAATATAATAAATATTTGCGGACAATCTTACACAAATCTACCTAGTCCCAAACTAAGCAAAGCTTGTACTATGGGTACTAGGCGACGATATAGATACTTATATAGAGAAATACATACTTAAATACATAGAAAACATCCATGACTCAGGAACAAATATTCGTGCTCATCACACAAATAAATGCCCTTACCGGGATTCGAACCCAGGACCTCTTGCTTCGTAGGCAGGGTCACTACCAACTAGGCTAAAGCGGTCGTCAATAAAAGTTATCAGATCGTTCTGATTGATAACCTGAACGGCTTAACTCTTGCCGCTCTACAAATTTTTAATCTTAACGAACAACCATGATTTCCGTTAAACCTTTTACCATCTACTTATAACTTGTATCTATTCAAGACGAGATTGAATAAGCACTTATCTAGGTTTGCATGCAAGGTAAGATAGTGGTCAAATGCGTACACAGCTAATTAAAAAAAAATTAAATCTATATTATTTCCATCCACCACTAGCACCATGATCGTGATCATACTCAATATGAAGCATTAATCTCTCTCGCACATAGTACTGTAGTATATCGTCGGGTGACAAGCAAAACTCACTAAGTAACAAATACCTACTTAAATCAAAGGTCGTATCTCGATATCGACTACGTACCGAGATACGAGGTTTTGAAGAGCAGTGACAGTTTTGGTAGTGACTTTTGCTTGTCACCCGACGAATATGTGGGTACATACAAAACTGTGTCAACAACTGTCATCCAAATAGCCGTCAGTCTGTTACCGAATAATAAACGCGCGTGACACGTAATACTGGTTATTTAATTATAATCCCTTAAATCCTCGATACAGGACAAGTACTCACTTGCTCTTACGTCCGACATAAAAGCCATCCACACTAGGCATAGGACGCGCACCACGCGATTGTTTCAAAACACATAAAGTTGAACAAAAGTGCGTGCAGTGTCCATAAATTTGGCTGCAATTCCGGAGCAGTTTGCAGCGAACAAGCGAATTTAATGCAAATCAACGGGCAGGGTGACCACACGACGGGAAAGTTTTATAATTATTCGTTAGGCGGTGCAGCCTTTTGTTTAACTGGCGAACATGGCGAGTTTTTAAAGCGTGCATACTAGTACTTGCTGCACTTGTTTTTATTTTAAATAGTATTGTGTGTTTTTGAGATGACATGTTTTTGTGACGGCAATTTTATGTATAGAATGTAGACACATCCTACCCAAATCGATTTTAATTTAACTTGGAATGGTGATGGTTTGTCGAGCTGGTCAATTGTGTAACGTCTCGTATGTAAGTTAGGTAGAGGGGTAATTGCGTAACTTTTAGAACGAGCGTTTGGAGAAATAAACTGTCATTTTCACATATAAAAAGTTACATTTAGATTTACGCAACGCATGTATGAAGCGTTACGCAATAGGCCGACAGGAGAAGGATGTAATACTTTGTATGTTATGTTTTTCATTATTGAATACATTTCTTTTGCATTTTATTACAGTGTTTTTGATACATATGAGAGCATTTTTTTTTAATTGTACTATTATTTACAGAAATGTTTTACGCAATTCTTCACGAACGAAAAGCTTCGCAAAAGCAATTCAACACATTCGTTACGCAATACGAAACAGACTGTGCCGGATTTCAATTCATCCGTCATTCAGTACAGAACCTAATAAAAAGTACTGAAAAATAGCAAAATGAGAACTTTGAAGAATGATGAATTCATATGGTGAATTATTACTGTTGTTAATATTACGTTTGTGTAACGCTTTTCTGTAAAAATAAGCACTGTGAAGATTACAAATGTGGTGAAATGCTTTTGTGAAGATTTGCGTTACCTTAAAACACTGACATTTAGATCGACCTAACGATACAAAGTGTTACACAATCGATCTGCAGGACTTAGCCACGTTTGCCCACATCGTCATGGCCACCTTGTGTTTGGATTTGTTGCATTGAAAGCAGTAGCACTAACACATAACCTAGTAATCTGTTAACATCGAGCAGTGAGCACTCCATATGCAAATGAAACCCACGCAGCCATGCGTATCTAAAATAGAACATTTGCTGTCGGAAATTGCGTTTTGTTACGTAAGTTATATTTTTGGAATAAGTTATTTGCCATACTGATACGATTGTAACATTTATATGACGTTTCCGTGAGTCACCAACGGTGCTGGCTGAAACCTCAGCATAATGCTGAGTCAGTGTGCGGTTCACTGCCGCAGAGACACACTTGTTACATGTTGTATATATGTGTATTTTCTGTTTTTTTTTATTGTTCAATATGTGTGCCCTGTGTGTTAGTGAATAAATGTATCTTTCTTTCTTGTTGACGTGATAATGATAACGTCTTATAAATCGATGAACAACGGCAGCACGCACGAAAACGCCTGAGCTAAGCGTTCGGCTTTATGGCGTTATCACTTATCAAGTAAAATTATCGTCCGTAAACCGACTTTATTATATTACAACCAATTTTTCTATACGCTATCAGGGACTCAGGGTGCCCTGTGTTTCTGTATCTCTATAATTCGCGCGTCGCCGCATCGGATCGCTTCGCAATTCTGTTCGCTTTGATTCGCCTACGTAGGACACAGCCTTACCCTCAATGCTAAGGGTCGTGACCCCTTGTCATCGTCTTCTCTCTAATGATGTTTCGCCAAGTCTGTTTGTTTTCGTCGACATGCACGGCCTTGTGGAGCTTAGTATTGAGGATGGAGCGGATTTGGTCGATCCATTGGATTGGGCTGCGTTCTCCACCTTGCTAGTCACAACAAGCCACTCACTCTTCCTGGCAAACCTACAGAGCTACCAGTGGTATTATTATCGCTGCAGTCTTCTGTAAGGTTGTACTTCCCCAGATATAGTTAAGAAAGCACTCACAAAAAATAGAAATACTGTAAGCACTGAAAATAAAATAAAATATATAAAAGCAAGATAAAATATATAGATAAGTAAGTATAAATAATAGTACATTGTTTAACAAGGGGCGTATAAGGAATATTGCAAACGAGAGTCTATCAGGAGATATAGGATTTTGATGACTCGAGTTTGCAATATTCTTACGCCCGTGTTATACACAATGTTTTTCACTTCTCATGCTCTAAAAGTTCGTCTTTATGTCGTGCGTAGGCGACATAAAGTCGCTTTTTATGCTCTAGAGCATAAAGTAAAATCTTCGTCGAAGACCAAGGCAATCGCTGCAACAGCCACACGAACATCTTTAACTTCATACAACAACCTCTTTATTTTATTTCGTTTCGTTCGTATTCTAAGACCAAGGCAAAGATACCAACAGCCAAAGTACACAATAAAACTTCATGAAATAAACTTATAATTTGTATTTCGTCTCATTTATTATTTTTTATATTTGTTTATTTTTCAATTTAGTAGATCAGTATAGTATTTAAATATTTCTCATTGCTCTAATGTAACTTTCAATTTTAATTAAATTAGCATTTACTATATTTACGTGTTGCTGTTTCATTTCCTCGCAATCGAAGTGAAAAGTAGAGTGTACAACTCGTCCATAAAACCCATTTTACACTCGACTTTATATCTATCCTCGCTCGCAAGCTCGCTCGGATGGATAAACGTCTCGAGTAAAATGCTGCGTTTTATGCACTTGTTGTACAATCTACTATTTCATCACATTTGCGAGGAAATAAATAACCACAAAAGACAGAAAAACCTATGTTTTATACAAGCGCATCAATCAAATGTTGACGAAATTGACAACTTCACTTCTAGAACAGTGCGAGTGGAGGGCGGAGCTTCAATATTTCAACCAATCACAGAGCATGGAGCATGTGGTTCTTGCAGGGCTCTTGCTGCTCTATTTTATTTTCCAACCAATCACAGAGCAGAATTCTTGCCGTCCATATTTGCTTAACCAATCAGATCACACACAAGCTCATTACTCCCATGGAACCATTATTTCCCGCGGGAACAATTTAGGCCATTGTCCTTCTGTATACAGGCAAGGAATAACACCATTTATAAGCAAGTGTGATGAAAAACATATAATGTAATAGTTTAATATTATTTGTAAACGGGGGCTTCCCCCAACACCTTATAGCTCTAAAATCTTAAAATTAAAACTTTGTAGCTATATTTGATGTAAAATTAAGTATTTTTTAACAAATAAACAGTGTTATATCTATTTTTATGGGCTGCTCCGTATATTTTACAAAGGAATCCGATCGAGCGGTATATGTACAATACAATACAAATACACTTTATTACACACCTCAAAAAATAACACACTACAGAACATAAAGATTACATCACAGGTAGACAACAGGCGGTCTTGTCGCTAAGGAGCGAGATCTTACAGACAACCTTTGGGTATGTACTTTTATGTAAATGAGACGTAATCGTAATCGTAAATACTTCTATTATGTGCTTTTTGTAAAGTTACATACATAAGACCCATTACAATATAATATATTGGAGGTGGGTGTATAACCGTTATTTACTACTGCCATTAAAAATCAGGGGTCTGCCATTAGTGTCAACCCTATTTGAGATAAGGAAATTTGCCTAAAAAGAGGCACCGCCATATATCTCGGACAGAGGTCTTATTCATATACGTTAAAAGCCTACGATATGTTTGCTAATACTTTGCCAACGGGCAATGAGATACGGTATTCTTTTGTTGATTTTTTTTCCAATGTTACATCTACATCAAATATTGGTGGATGAAATGAAATAAGATTCAAGTTAGTCAACTTAACTAGTAATGTCATTACCTATTTATTAATAGTACATTACTTACCTAGGGCGGTTAAACAAAGAATGTCTCAGATCGCAGGTATTTGACGCACGAGCCGAAGTAGAGAAGCCGAGAATAAATATGCGCTCTGAGGCTTTCTTTATTTTTTTTATTTAATTTGTTTATTTCGAACCACATATAGTTCATATACAATCATTAAAATAAAGTACACATTAAAAATAAAATAAGACATTAAAATAAGACAATACAATTATTAGCTACAACATGTAAGGAGTTCCAGTGCTCCACCATCGGGCATTCCAGCCTATCAACAATGGTGTTCAGGAGTTCAGGGTTTATTACCGCCCGTCATAAAGTACAAAATTTTACGTCTCTATCTGGCCAGGAAGTGGGGTTTTCCGCACGCATAGCGTGCGGTAATTCCTACTTTATGGCCAGGTATGACGTAAAATATATTATTCTATTTTTAAAGATTTTATTCTACCACTTTCGCGGCATGCTTGGTATGTAACATAAAACCAAATTACAGCTTCCTACAATATTTGTAAGGGTCAATAAGCCAAGCCGCAGTCAGACGGATATGGATAGCCTATAAGGGTACCTTGTTGATTACGGAACTTTAAAATGACGTGTATAAGTCCGCAGTGTCGGTAAAGGAATCTACGCAAGTTCGCAGTCTTCATGGCTTGGAGGTAGTTGTCGTTCTACGTCCGTAGGAATAACCCTAGAAACCCTACACGTGACCTCCGGGTGGTGCTAAAAGAACAACAAACTCGGCAGCTGCACTGTTCATTCTGAACCTCGCAGCGCACACTGGAACTCTATCAGCGACATCGATACGAATACATATATGTACCAGTGCAGTGTGTAAGCACCATACGATAAATAAATATAGATCAGGGGTATCACACGTTGCCTGGTTGTCGATCACCGTAGTCAACGACATAATAAGTGCCTACATTACTCTCCTAGGGCGGTGAGCCAAAGAATATCTAACATCGCAGATATTTGACGCCCGAGCCGAAGGCGCTCGTGGTATGTTGCGAATGTTTTTTTTAGAACGATTTCACCTCTCTTTGCACTAGGCACAAAAATAATACAAAACAACTATCTTTCATTGTTAAGTGTAACTGCTAATTGTTAAAGTTGTACTAAGTATGCTGCAACTACTAATAAAAAGTTGCTAATACCGATACACATTTAGTTTTAATGTGAACCTTGCTGCCTTAACAACAGAGTCACTATTCGAGTAAAGTATTTACCAAACATGGCCTTTTCATTTCGTAACGGTTGTAGCACGTGGCTAAACAATGGCATTGTTGTACTGATGGGTCTTAAGGCAACGTAGGCTCACGGTCTTCTCTCCCTCTCACTGAGCGTGAGCGTGATGAAAGTGCGTGCTGTTCGGAAGCGCGGACATATTTTTAAATTTAAATTTTTTGTGCTTTTATATAAATAAAAATAAAATATCTAATTTCCCTTAAACATGGTATTGCCAATTTTTAGAACCAATTTTAATATGCTTAGCTTTTATGACAAAGAGTTACGAATTTTTTAAGTGTATTTTAGACCTACGTTCGTGATTTTTTTCTATCGAGCGAAAGTCAAAAACTCAGGATTCGAATAGCTATAGGTAATCCCTCGAGAAAGGCCTCAAGATTGCTAATTAAATTTAGGGCAGCCGTATTATGATCCAAACAATCGCTACGACTTATTAAAAATCCGTTTTCTGAGTCGTAGGACTACAACATTTCTTCGGCTATCCCATACCAGGAAATAGTAATTAATTACGTCTTTATAGACACGTGTGAATATATACATAATCACATTCCCGCAATATGTAAAACAACACGAACCTTTTCGTTCCGCTGTTGAACAAACGTTGTGAAAGAAAACACCACGGAATCAAATTTTGTTATCGCTCGGCTCCCAGCGAAACTAATTATAGGGGGTTTTCCAAGGAAACCAAAAGGAAATCAAGGTACGGCTTCTAACGTGCCCTACTAATCGTTATTTGGAGCACTGCAATAAGGGAGTTTCCTCATTTTAAAATTGATAACGCAAGTAGTGTTGGTATATGGATAGAATAGTGACTAGTCCATCAAATTATTGCAATAGTGTAAATTACAAAATACAAAATTCTATAATATATATCGCAAATATACAACAAATACAACCAATTCACGAGTCATTGGAAAGCCACAACTTCTTTAAAAAAAAAAATATTTTTATTTATTTATTAGCATGAATATACATATCGCTTACAGACTAGTCCAACACGTGACGCGGGCGTGACGTGCGTCACGTGACGCGGGCGTGACGACGGGCGGGACGTGACGCGGACCCGCGGCGGGCCCGCGCACGTGACCGGTGTATGGAGGCCTTAATAGTCGAGATTTGGCTCGTTTGTTTTATTATATTCAGTACTTACCATTGCACATGATGGCGAGGGTCTCATGATGGAGCCGGAAGGGGGCCACTGGAACTCTATGGGATCTGTCCGCGAAAATTTGTACATTTGATTTATTTACTAGACCCAATTTTGTTTTAATTTAGCGGTATCCTTATTCGATAATATGAAAGCTGTTGGATATTGTATGCAATAGAATAGAATGTTCATTTTTATGTTATTCTATATTTGAGTCCTCTTAAGTTATTAAATATTTTTATTTATTATATCAGTGACACTTACTTTCACTCCCATACTAAAATGATTTGTCCAACTACCACTTTTGCAGCAAAAACTGTCATCCATCACTTACGAAATGGAATCGCTATCCCGTATTTTTAAGTAAACATGAAGTCCTATGATATTTAACCCACACTTTTCTAAAAAGTTTTCATCAAATATATTGTTTTCATTATTTTTTAATAATTTTTTGAAAACGTGTCCAAATTTCAACATGATGTGTTACGTCATGTAAGTTACGCTTATAACTCCTGAACTAACTGAATATCCTCCCACCGGTAAATATGTTTCTGGAATGGCAACACCATTCAACATGATGGCAACATAGAAAAAAAAGAGCACTTATATTTGCTGAGTGAAAAGATGTTTTGTGTCCACGACAGTTTTGTGACTCAAAAAAATATTTGTTTAGTGTGTTAACTGCACGGTAAGTAGAAATATTATATTGTCCTAATATATGTGATTATGCAGATTTACAATTCAGTAATAGAATTAAAGTGATTCGCAGTTCATTGCTTGTCCCAATTGAGTGCTATCTTTTTTTTTAATTATGTCCCACCCGTGTTTTGTCATGAATGTTACAATGTGTTACGTAACAATCATGACAGATTGTTAAGATGAGTGTACACTATCGCCCTAGGTGTGAATCCCCATATAAATATATCACAGTAGTTACAAGCCATGATAAAGTTTGGCTGCATGATGGAAACTAATCTTTAGGCTATTTTTAACTAACATTGAGCGGGGCCAAACTCTTACAAAAAACAAAAAATTGCGGCTATTATATTAAAAAAAAAATATTTTTATTATTACTCAATAATACTAAGAGCCACACAAAAACTTTTTGTTAGAAATATGCTCAGCATATACATATCTGTAACTTTGCTTCTCATGACTTTTTACATTCATGAGAAAAATGCTTTATAATATGGCGTTTCTTGAAATTACTTATATGACATAGGGTCATTTCGCCGGTTGGCGACCACCTAATTTCATGTGCCGGTTAGCGACCACTTAGCTGACTTGGTGAACTGAAAGCATATTTACTCGTTTTTTTTTGTAAATTCCTATTCCATAAATACAAACAATGAGGCATGCGGCTGACTGTTTCAATAGGCTCTGTAGAATTGATGTTATCTTCAATTGAAAAAACCATGTTCTTCAAGTGGTCGCTAACCGAAGGTGGTCGCGTAACCGGCGAAATGACCCTACTTACGTTCCTAGAACTCATCTTTCTACCAGTGTGGACGGAGAGCCGGCGTGCAAGCGCGGCGCCGCCGAGCAGAACGCCCGCGCACGCGACCGGTGTGTGTAGGCCTAGCGCGTGCCCGCTCACCAAGTACAGCAACAACTTTTTTTTTTTTAATTTATTGATTAATACGAAAGAAATACATGCTAATAGTTACATACCCATCTAGGCAAAACCTTGAGAGGTTTGTGTGCCAATGGGGAGTTCTTATCTAGTGATCTAATTTATAGATATGTACATTAAAAGTAAATATTTTAAGTATTTATATAATATTAGATTATAAGATCGATTGAATTAGCCATCTATCTATCTATTCAGCCCGTATCCACCCACTGTTGATTATAGTAAATAATGGCCACTTCTTTATTACGCCACTCTCCCTGGTCCTGTGCTAATCTCATCCACTGTTTGTTTCCTGTTCGGCACTAACCGTTCTTGTGAAATAAATAAATAAATCATCGGTCCATCGGGCTGGTGTGGTGGTCTGCCCGCTGACCGTTTCGATGACCTTGGCCACCATTCAGTACCTAACCCGTTTTGTCCATCTCCCATCATTTCTCCTCGCCAATAGCCATGCAAATAAATAAATAGAGTGATAAAGGAAAAGGATGAATGACCTCTCTTACATCATCTGGCTTTCGTATAGCCTATCCTATAAGTGTTAGCAACTAAACGTCAAACTAAGAGAGTAGACCTTATGTAGTTTAGTATGATTACAGTTACTATTCACAGAATAAGTTAAGATACTTTGTGCTTGCACGATTAATTAATTGATCCGGTAAAACAACAAAAAATATATTGATGAAGGACAATAATAATATATTTTGTTTGAGTATTATAGCACTTATTAAAATAATAATTGAATAATTTTGTGTCGACAATGATTTCATACAACAGCATTGTGTTCAGAAACACAGCAGCATAGAAACATTTCGCCTAATTCCTAAGCTCTAAGGGTGAACTTAGAGCTTAGGAATTAGGCGGGATTTGCAGGATTAATATGAAACTACCATCCTGAACATCATCATTCCGCCCACTACTAAAAGGTTTTAAAATCCAAACACGATCCAATATTTCCCCGGGAACTTCGTTAAAGCAAGTCAGCTACCTACTGTTTTGGGTCGAACTCCTGAAATTCTTAACACCCGCCATTTTGGTGTGCCTAATTACAAAACTGTCATGGCGGCGACATAGGATCGCATTCCGCCGACGCCAAGATTTACGCGGGCGCCTGAATTCCGTTCCGTGTCTTAACTTAAACGCACTGGCTCGAAAGTCTCGGTTGTTTTATAAAATAACTAAGCTCAGCCTTTGTTCCTGGAATGGAACTGCGAGACTGGGATTTCTGTTGTATTTGTGCTGTAAGGAACGTACAAAAGCACAATTTTGCGGTTTGTTCATAGCAAGAAAATTACACTGACAATGTTGAATGTGAAATGAATGTGAACGAGAACCAGGTTTGATGGACAGCTAATTGGAGTGCAGCGATCGACGATTCTTGAAGTTTTTAATTCATCCGTATTCTCGATGGGTGAATGCCGCGAGCAATGGATTTGCTTTTGGACTAGGTATATCCAAATAGATGCTCATTGCTCGGTTAAGGCTCTTCCACGACTTCGAGAGGCCACCACTGATGCTACTTCCGTACCATCATATAAACATCAAATCGCAGGCATTTCATAAACGTATTTAAAAGATTATTTTACGGGGGTCTATACCAATACCAATCAATTTTGCGTCGCATACCAATTTTATAATTAACATATTAGTGCGAGACAATTTCTTATAGGGTTATTGAATTTCTTAGTTGTCTATGATGCTGTTATTTGACATTCTTAATATAGTTTTGTTCGAACGCAAGTATTTGATGCCAGAACTAAAGGCAAGAGCGATAAAATTGGACTCTCCCCTCGCATACCGGCAGGTCGATCACTTAACGCATTGTACGAACGTCGGGTAGGTCTAAATGTCACTTTTTATATGGAAAATTGACAGTTAAATTGTACCGACGCGCGTTCGGAACGTTACATGATTACCCCTCAGAGGGGGACATTTAGACCTACCCGACGTTCGTACAATGCGTTACGTGATCGACCTACGGGCCGTAGTTACCACTTTATGGTCAGTTGTGACGTAAAAATCGAACGATTCCTTTGTGAAATGAAATCGTACTTAATATTGACATGTAGGTACTTATAACAAGTTACCAGTCAACCGTCGAAACATTTCCAATATCGGAGCCGATGCATTACGGGATTGCGATAAACTGCATCCTTCCAACTTTTTATGATTTGATGGAAATTGCATCGCTTTGAGGGATTGAACGTCTGTTTTATTGTTTTTATCGACATTTCCGTAAGTGTTTTAAATTATTGCAAGTGTTAAATGATTCACACCAATGGTGATTTATTATGAACCTATATGTGGCTGGATGCGGGTGGCGCAGGACCGGTCATTTTGGCACTCTTTGGGGGAGGCATATCTGCTGGACAGCAGTGGACATCTTTCGGCTGATATGATGATGATGACGATGATGAACAGGCCTTTAAAACGTTATCATAATAGTGATATTATAACGTTATAAATAACGATATGTTTAACATTTCTATACAAATCTCGGCAAATAACGGAATTATAGCGTTATAATGGCGCTATTTTTATAACGTTTTAAAGGCCTGTTGATGAATGATGTTTGTTGTTGATTGATTTTTTACGAGGTTAACTGGAAGAATTCCCTTACGGGGGTAAGTTCGCCTTTGTCTGTATTTCTTAAATATTTTTATCGCTATATTTTACCTGTGTCTTGTGTACAGTCGACGCCAAAAATATGTTTACACTTTTGTACCTTATTCCATTGTAATAAGGCGAAAACTGTAAACATATTTTTGGCGTCGACTGTACATTAAAGTACATACAATAGGTACATGATTCTGTTCTGATTTTTGAAACGTAATTTTCTTTTTTATATATCGCGAAAGACGGTTGCAAACGAGCTTACGGCCTGTTTCATGGTAAGCAGATACCGTAGCCTATGGACGCTTGCGACTCTAAGCCCCAGGCGTGTTGCCAGCGCCTTATTTTTTTTTAATTAAAAATGGGATGACTTTGACCTTCGTCTAAGCTAATGGAAAGTTTTTTAGTTACGTACATAAATAATTACATTAATATCTATTTGACAATAGAGTCCTGTATACATTGAGGTATAATGTACTATATAGAATACACTGAGACTATGCAGCACTTGGACTGCAACGCGTAACGCAAACTTTTTGTTCGGCGTGTCATCTCTAGTAGAGGAGGACGGGGCCACAATTAACAAAAATTTTAATTTCGTTTATAAATTAAAAACGACTTAACATTTTCACATAATTTTTTTTTTAAATGATGTTTAAAATATTCAGCTATTGTGTACTTGGTATAAATTTGACAAGAAGTAGATACTTTTTTCAACAAAACTGTTTTTCTGGGAAAAGTCAGAAATTAATACTTAACGTGTCTGAGGTAAGTATTAACAAAAGGGGTAAGAATTAACATCTTTATTTTTTTCCTATTGTTAAAAAAGAAAACAATTTTTTTATTATTATTTTCGTATAAAAATAACATCAACCTTGAAAACTTGAAAGAATTTGTTATACAACAATGTCTAATCATACCAAATGTCAAGAAACAAAAAAAACTCAAAATAATACCTTGTTTCAACGAAACAAAAATGTACGAGTAATTATGTTTAAATCACTACTAATAATTAACAAATTTCAGTGTCAAACTTACTTATCAGTATTGAAACCAACATATATGTAGGATATATATAGTTAATTAACATACGAATAATCCGTTACAGATAATATCACACCTTAAAGGTAGTAGGCAAGTAGTTTATTTTTAAACCTAGCAGTCAGGTTAATAGTTACCCCGTCTGTTTTGTTAATTTTTGCCCCATGGGTACTTTTTCGATGAAAAAATTCTTAACTAAGAAATAGTTTACATTAGCGTTACAAAAGTCATGTAGCATAATAACCAATAAAATAAGGTTCCCGGAAAAAAAATAGCCCTCTGGATAAATCGTTCGAGGCGCAAATCAAAAAATCACAAGTGAAAAAAGTTCGATAACTGCCAAAAACGGATGCACATGACACAGTTCGCTCCCACGACGTCCTGGGTGGAAATAACGAGTGTCAACCTGTGCAGCACTGTTGTGAGGATAGATTCAATCGATTACTAGTGATGTACAGTTTATCGTTTTTTAGATATTCACTTGTTAAAACTTACCTCTGTTAATTGAAGCCCCGTCCTCCCCTACGTTAGTACATTATTCCTCAATGCCTGTATACAGATATTTATTTATGTACGTATTCGTACACCCTCAACTCTCGACCAGGGGCGTTTCCTATCTCGACCACGGGCGTTTCCTATCTCGACCAGGGGCGTTTCCTATCTCGACCAGAGGCGTTTCCCATCTCGACCAGGGGCGTTTCCTATCGCTGAGCCAGCTTACTTAGGATAGGTACTGTTACTACTGTTATAGTGCTGCCTCGACTGCCGTTGAGGAGTGACGCGCATCGCTTCCTCATGATGGCAAAAAGGCAGTCTGTTCGCGCCTCAGCAAACATCGCTGAGGCGCTACAATACCACGGCAACCTTAACAGCATCCTAAATGCATCATCATTATAGTACTGGATGCGAAGAGCGACCAAAACGTAACGTAACGTAGCCTCTGAACCTTTGCTTTACCTTGAATGTTTGACTGTTGCTTCACCCTCACTATCAGCGCTATCGTGACGCTATTCTGTAGCTTGTTTTAACGCAACCTCACCAACGACCCTTAAATACAGGGTGGGCCCTGTAGCAGTAGCAACAAATTAAACGGTAGATTATTAATTATTAAGCTTGTGAACAATTATTTCCAAGTGGTTTTACGTGAAAAAAAATAATATTTTTTGATAAAAAAATCTTTAAATAAGTTTACTTTTATTTTTTTACTCTTCTGGAGTGCTATGAGTAACTTTTTATTTCCTTAACACAAAAAAAACACTTAAATATATTTTGTAAACAATAACAATAACAACGTATATACCTACTGACGCCCGCTATTCGTATCCAAGCGTAATCTGTTGGTCAATTACGTAAAGCATTGTACAGTCAAGGACACCAATATGTATACACCACAAACTCCACAAAGTCTCAAAAATATGTACACAGACCTTATTTCTGCAACAATAAGGTTGTAGTATACATATTTATGAAACTTTGAGTGAATACATATTGGTGCCCTTGACTGTACGCGCGTCAATTTTGTATCGAAAAATGATAGTTGAATGGGGAATGGATGAAAATTTAAGAAGTGCCTGATTTTTTTTTGGTGTTAGGAATAACCTTCCTTAACACCAGAAAAAAATTGCAAATCATATTCCAAAAAATATCTTAAAAATCCGTGGTAAACTGGCACTGGCAATGATATTGACAGCTGCAGCAGCTATATTTGTCATTGCCAGGGTCAGATATTCAAAATATTTTTTGTAATATGAGACGAATCAAGGAAAGTTTCTCATTCGCCGTCCTAAACCCAAAACGTAAGTTAGGAAACTGTTTATATTTTTCAAAAAAAATTGACGCACCTGAAAAGTCTGCAATTTTTTTCTGGTGTTAAGGAAGGTTATTCCTAACACCAAAAAAAAATCAGGCACTTCTAAAATTTTCATCGTTTCCCCATTGTCCTAATCCTAACGCTCGTTCGAAACGTTATGTGACGGGTGGGGTGAGGCGCATTAGTGTGTACCGAATAACAGCTCAGTCACTCGTACGGCGTATCGCTAGACAATGATCGCCATATAACACTAAATAATGAGAGCATACCGCCATACTCCTGTCATAAATGATGACTCTGGCGATGACGCTACGCGTAATGGCGTCATAATGTCGAACTTGCCGCGTGAACACGCAATCTGACCACGTTCGCAAAATCCTGACGGTCTTCGCAAAACGTTACTAAGTGAAATCGCAACTAGTGTAATTGGACCCCGAGATCAATAATGCAGCGTCTCTTTCTGGGTGATCTATATGGAAAGAGACATATAGTCTATATCCCGCGCGGTCTCGTGCTCAGGGATTGTAACCGGTTTCTTGCAAAAACCTCAAAATAGGTGGTTATTTCTCTTTCCAATTTTATACTTCATATGTATAGGACTCAGTTGTGTTTTGAGGTAACGAGTGCGTATTATTAGATTGCCCAATTAATTGACAAAGAACGAAAAAATAACGGTTACCTTCCCATACAAAAAAACCGGTTACAATCCCTGCTCGTGCTAGCCGCGTGCAGCGTACCTAACCAGTGGCGGAGCGCCCATACAAGCCGATTCCCACAGGCTTGCCTAAGTGTCGTTTTAGGTAAGCCTATAGTTATATAGTACTCTAAACTCTTCCATAACTTTTTTGTTCCGGATCGCTCATCGAAAATTTACACGCGCCACCAATGGTACCTACCTACCGATAAACTACCATATCAATACTAGTTTATAGTCTTATCTTATCTTATATAGGTGAGGGCCCTTTCGGATGCACTTCGACCCAGTGGGACCATATAAATACTAGTTTATAGTACTTATACTAAGGTAAACGTCCAAGTGCTCGACGCTGTACTAATATGGCATGGGCACTCTATGTCAAATTGACATTGCTTAAAAAAAAAACAAATTGATTTATTTCACGCGAAGACCCATATTTTGACATAAATAATAATACCTAATTGACAAATTTATAATTTAGTAACAAAAGTAATTATAAAGTAATAATAATAATAAAACGATCGACATAAACACTTATTTAATACTAGCTTTTGCCCGCGACTTCGTCCGCGCGGAACTCGTTTATATCGTAACTTTCTCCCCCCTTTTCACCCCCTTAGGTGATGAATTTCCAGATAAAAACTATCTTTAGTAAGGCCCCGGAATTCAAAGTATCTCTACACCAAATTTCATTTCAACCAAATTAAGCATGAAAAGTTAACAGACAGACAGAATTACTTTCGCATTTGTAATATTAGTATGGATTGTATGAAGGAAAGGGTCATTATGGCTGAGTTGCATGATATTATAGATTAGCTTACTCCGAACGCCTTTTTTTACAAAATAGACTCCGCCGCAAACTTGGTTTCTATGACCCGCCTCACCATAATAGATGCATGTAGGCTTTTTTCATTATTATTTTGCATATTTTCATATCACACGGCCGTAAGGACCTTTTCTACTAAACCGTAAGACTAAATGAACTGACTTGTAATTTAAATATTTTATATTACAAATAAAGATACGTCAACAAAATGTTACATCTAATAGTTTTCAAAATAGCCATAATAAAACGTATTTTTTACCCCGTTTTAGAAAACATCTTCGAAACTACCGCCATAAGGTACCTTTACCCTTGGAATGGAACGTCACATACATATATTTATCTATATAATGTTCCTATTCCCCAGGACTCTCAACTACCGCTATATACCGTAAATGGGTTGCATCCAATTTTTCACCCCCATTTCACCTCCTTAGAGGATGATTTTCGGAATTTCATCTAAATGGGCTACATCCAAATTTTCACCCCCATTTCACCCCCTTAGGGGATGATTTCCGGAATAGAAACTATCATTTGTCCTTTTCCAGGACTCAAACTATCTTTCAACCAAATTTTATCAAAATGTGTCACAAACAAATTTCCACCCCCAATTACACCTTCTTAGGGGATGATTTTCGGGATAAAACTATCCTATGTCCTTCCTTAACTATCGTTATACCGTAAATGGGTTCAATCCAAATTTTCATCCACCATTTCTCACCCCCTTATGTGATTCCCTTATTTCCTCATTTCATGTGTTCCGGAATAAAAAATATTCTATGTTCTTTCCTTGGACTGAGACCTCTCTCTATACCAAATTTCATCTGAATGGGTTCTATCGAAATCTTCAACCCTCATTTCACCACCTCAGGAAATTATTTTTCGGGATAAAAACTATGCATTGTCCTTCCCTAGGACTCCTTCTATATCTTTACCAAATTTCATCTAAATGGGTTTTATCCAAATTTCACCCCCTATTTCATCCTTGAGGGGATGATTTTTGGGATTAAAACTACTCGTTGTCATACTCCGGGACTCAAACTATTGTTCAACCAAATTTCATCAAAATGGGTCACAAACAAATTTTCACCCCCAATTACACCCCCTTAGGGGATGATTTTCAAGAGTAAACTATCCTATGTCCTTCCCCAAGACTCCAACTCGCTATACCGTAAATGGGTTCCATCCAAATTTTCATACCCCATTTGACCACCTTAGGAGATGATTTCTGGACTAACAATTATTTTAAGTCCTTCCCCAGGACTCTTAACTATCTCCATACCAAATTTCATCTAAATCGGTTCTATCCAATTTTTCACCCCTCATTTTACCCCCTCAGGAGATCGGGCATACGAACGAGTTTCGGGCTCAGCAGAGAACTTCGTTCGCTTCGCTCGCTCGTTAAATTATCTTCACGATTAAACTGCTGATCCAAGTGTGATGAGATGGTATGCAAATCGTTTGAGATCCAGGAATGGGCATAGGATACTTTTAATCCCCGAAGGGTTTAAAATGGGGAGTAACATTTCTTAACACATTCACTGTCAGGAGCCCGCGCCAACGCCTCAATCACTTTCTGCTACTTAGCGGGAAAATCACGGGATTTTTGGTAGTAAATGTGTTACGACAATTGACATTTCATCTTTTCTATTATGATTTATTTCGCTAGAAAATGTTTTTTTAGGCTGCTCGTCTTTTTTTATTTCTCCCTAAATTGTAATTTTCATGCAGAAATATCAAATTGAAAAGTAGCGAATTCCAGAAGTTCGTAACTAAATTACGACGGACGTCAACGTTACGGCTCTGTATGGCAGCTTGCACACCTTTCATAATATGACAGTCGTTATAGGTATTGACGTCACACACGGCTTAAACCACATTTATACAATTTCGCAATTTTCTTAAACACAGGTGAGAAATGAAATCTGAAAACTACTTCATTACGTTCAGGTAACATAATTACCGAAATGGTTTTCGAATTAGGCATCATTAATTACATAGTTTGAAATGTTGTCAATTGCTCGAAGGTTAACTAACTGGTAAATATCCCTTACTAAGTATGCCTAATGTGGAGAAAAAATAAGTAATAATAACTTGTTTTTACTGTATTTTTCCAGCGGACTCCCGCGACCTTTACCAGGTCATCAGTCCAGCTTGTGGGGTGCCTACCCACGCCGCGCCTTCCGGTACGTGGTCGCCACTCGAGAACCTTTCCGCCCCAACGGCCATCGGTTCTACGTGCAATGTGGCCGGCCCACTGCCACTTAAGTTTAGCGATTCGGAGGGCTATATCGGTCGTCTATGTCCAGCAGTGGACGTCTTTCGGCTGATTTGATGATGACTGTATTTTTACCTTTGTCTCGCATAACTTTAGAATTTTTCATACCCTTATTTACATCGTTTTGGTTTCCGAAACGACAGAAAAATCAACTCTGATCTTATAGACGTAAGTACCTAGTTGTAAGACTAAATGTTGTAGTCGGCCAAGAAAGTGTGTGTCAATTGTGTGCTCATACACAACTGCCGGTTTTTTTGTGAATTTATTTTACTTTGCTTGTAATACCCTAAAGTAAATAAGTTTTAGTCTCATCTATAACACATACACAGACATATTTTCGAAAATAATTATGATGAACTTATTGCAGTGAATTACAAACTTTGAATAGAGTGTGGATGTTACCTAATGTGTTATTTTAATTTATCGAATAAATGTTTGAGTTTGAATATCCTACCTATACTTAAACCAGCTACTACTTCTACCTCTACCACGTAGGTACTACAAAGTACTATTTTATTAATTCCACTGTGTATACATTTTGGATAATTAGGTACCTAAGTTACCTACATATAAACTTTCATCAATTGGCTTCCCATTTGCGCCAAATTCCCCCTTTCGTAGAATAAACTTGTATAAACTAGATCTGGATGTTGGGAAGAAATGCTAGATATATACTGATTTATTATAGTACTATTAATTGTTCTGGGCCTCTACATATGAAACATTATACGCGAATAAACCTAGTATCATAAATAAATATCTGAAATACGTCGTCAATTGTGTTCGACTGTACAAACATAACCCTGCATAGCCAAACCCCATTCTAGTGCACAACGAACTAAAGACATTATATAGTTTGCTCGTTAAAAAGGAAAAAGAGAAAAAGCCGCACATTTTTACAAGCGAACGAGTGAAAGAGCTAGAGTAATTACATTTCAACTGTACCGCTATCCCTTACCATCTCGCTTCTTAATCAAATGTATAACTCGAATTACAACCTGGAGGAACCCAGATAGGGTTTAAATTTGTACGAATTTCGTTATGTGATAAGAGCTTGGGTAAGCTGTGCATAGGTTTGGCGTAGAGTGGTAAGGATGTACCGGAAACGAGGCTCGTTCGCCACTTCCTGTCAGCGTGCTGAAATTTACAACATTGAAGTATACCCACAGTTAATTGCAAGCACAGCTACAAGCAAACACGCTCCATACAATTTTAAATAATTGATTCAGGGGCTCAGTTCAACGTGTTTTAGTTAAAACAAAAGTCAATACCTACATTGCGACTAGAGAGATATCATGTATATTATCTAACTAGCTTTTACCCGCGACTTCGTTCGCGTTGAATACGTACAATCGACCACCCTAGGTATTAACTGACCATTTGTGAACCTTATTTAGCTTGCAAATTGGCGGTGATCCAGTTGACGGGTTATTATGGTATTATGGTTAGAAAAAAAACCGGCCAAGTGTGAGTCGGACTCGCGCACGAAGGGTTCCGTACCATTATCAATAAAAATATTTATTTAATTTGATTTTAGTATTTGTTGTTATAGCGGCAACAGAAATACATCATCTGTGAAAATGTCAACTGGAACTATCACGGTATCAGTGAGATACAGCCTGGTGACAGACAGACGGACAGCGAAGTCTTAGTAATAGGGTCCCGTTTTACTCTTTGAGTACGGAACCCTAAAAAGGAGGGGTTACCTTTATTTGTATAGGCTTACTCACGAATATAAAACCTACGAATAAAAATGCAAGAAGCAATCTTTAAGTAATTATGTATTTGAGATACGGTTTCGTTTTTTAAACATAGGTAATGTTTTTGTTAAATTATATTTACTGTGTTCTTTTATAATCCACTAACATGAAAGGCAGCGATGACAAAATAAAAAAAATTGCTACACTATGTTTATACATAGTGTAGCAATTTTTTTTATTTTTACCCCCAGTTGTACTGCAACTTTTGTACTGTAAGCTTTATAGCTTACAGTTCAATAGTTGCAGTACAACTGAGGGTATTCACGTAACGTTCCGAACGCGCGTTAGGATAATCAAACTGTCATTTTTCCATATTAAATTTGACATTTAGATCTACCTAACGTTCGTACAATGCGTTACGCGATCGACCAGCTGGAGCATGTTTTAGCGAAGTTGTCACTTTCACAGAGTTCTAAAAATGCCGTGAGTGTTGTCTTCGGAAGCGTTGATACTCTGTCGTGAAGGTTTTGCTCCGTGAAATAAACTCGTTCACCATTGGGTAGGTGCACCGCTAGGTG
This sequence comes from Epinotia brunnichana, assembly GCA_963854355.1. Taxonomy (NCBI): domain Eukaryota; kingdom Metazoa; phylum Arthropoda; class Insecta; order Lepidoptera; family Tortricidae; genus Epinotia; species Epinotia brunnichana. The sequence goes on along the minus strand of OY977951.1, from coordinate 24,501,660 downwards.
GGTGACAGTTGGATGTCGTTCGTGAATCGGCAAGCCAAAGATTCGCCACGCCGCTTCATTGCTGCTGACGTATCGGCGCGTCCTAAACGTTTGCACCTCATCCCTGGATCCCTGGGGTCGATATTTACATCACCAGCTTGCCTGACGTTGAAGACCGCCTGATCGTTGCCCTTGTTGATATATTTGCATATATATGTATTTGATAGCCTCATCATCATCATCATCATATCAGCCGAAACACGTCCACTGCTGCATAGGTCTCCCCCAAAGAGTGCCAAAATGACCGGTCCTGCGCCACCCGCATCCAGCGGACTCCCGCGACCTTTGATAGCCTGCCTTGAACTAAAAAAAATTACATTAATATGGTCATCGAAAATTTAGATCAGAAGCGGAGAATATGGCACAATCCACCGGTTATCCAACATGATGCTTTCTGCACCGCGAATTCTAGTACCTAGTAACAGTGCGTCATCGTCAGGTGCTCTTCGCCGGTATAGTGGATACCCATTTTCACTCATCTGCGTGTCCTTTAGTAACGCTCGGGGGTACTTCTTTGTACACTTCCCATCCTTCATGCACGGAGATGACATATTGTGTGCACCGCATGGACCGTGGATCATGTTTTTGACGACAGTGTCGTGTAGTTTATTGTCAACATTGACATCAGGAATTTCCGCACTAATTACGTCATTGATTTGACAGGGACGCAATTTCTCCTTTAGCCACAATAAAAGGTGTAGGTACATGGGGAAACCTTCGTTTTTGCCACTCTATAGTGCCTTCATCGGATGCTGAGCCTGGCCTTCAAGACGTCCAGGTAAGTCGATACGCAATCTACTCAAACTTTAACATTCATTCTACAATATCACGGCGACCGCGCAAGGACTCGATTTTGATACAGTCCACTTAGAATCTGTCGCTTTTCGCCATAGTAATACTATTTGTCCAGGCATTAGTTCATTGGTAATCTCCGGCCAATCAACAGATCCGGACGGCCATAGCTCCGAACGTACGCGAACGCATCTTGTGTGTACTCGTGGAGGTATCTTGGGCTATTCACGACGGAGGAGGGCAGTATCACCATCTGCCCCACATCGTTGGCGTTAACTTGCGCTTCATTCCTTACAGCATCTTGTAAGTGAAAGTAATTTTCTGCTCGCAACTTGCGTTGGTTTAGTGATATGTACCTAAGGCGTTCGCTTTCAAGCTTAACATACATATCGATTAAAAACTGGTGCAGAATTTGCTTGCAGCGTAACAACAGATTGAACCCGTTGCTATGCACCATAAGGTTGTATGCATAGAAATCCATGCAGGAAACTTGTTTGTTTGGTACTGGTTGCGTAGTCTGTGGATTCACCTGAGGTATTTCAAAATTATACTCTTCTTGGTCTTTCCAGAATATGACTGGATACTGGAGTGCATCTAGGAACCTGTGAGTGTCGGCGATGCGGCAGATCCGGCCTTCGCGCGCACGCAGCACGATGTCCCTGCCGGCGGTGGGCTCCGAGCCGGCGACCACGGCCGCCACCTCGCTGGTGGTGGGCGCTTTGTAGCGCCACTTGTGCTGCCCAAGGGGCACGCGGTCAGGGTGGTGAAACTACCTTTAACGTTTCGTCAGGCATGTTCTCCAAAGCGCTTCTAAATTCATGTATTAGCACGTTACTGTCCTCCAGAACTCTTTGAATTGTTTGTAGCACTGGTCAAGTTTCTTCAGCTCTCACATTTGCCTGCCGCTGAGCTTGTTCTTCACGCTGCGCCTGAGACTGGCTCGGTGACTCAGCAGCTCGTTGAGAGACCAGATAGTGGGCGTGCTGTTGAAGTCGGTGCTGGCGCTGCTCCGACGTTTCTTCAGCCCTCACACTTGCCTGCCGCCGAACATCTTCGTCGCACCGCGCCTGAGACTGGATGGGTGACTCAGTAGCTCGTTGAGAGGCCAGATAGTGGGCGTGCTGCTGAAGTCGGTGCTGGCGCTGCTCCGACGTTTCTTCAGCCCTCACTCTTGCCTGCCGCTGAACATCTTCGTTGCGCCGCGCCTGAGACTGGCTTGGTGACTCAGTAGCTCGCTGAGAGGCCAAATAGTGGGAGTGCTGGTTGGAGTCGAAGTTCCTGCTGTTCCGGCGTTTCCAGTAGTCTGAGAAATGTCTGACGCTTAATTCGTCTCATCTCTGCTTGAGGAGAAGTCTCTTAAGATCTGGCTCCCTTCATCACTTGCGCCTTTGCAGATGACTGAGATAAATTCGATTTCCGTTTTCCCGGCATGATGTACGTAAATCTCGGAAACTGCAAATTAAAATTAATGTCAAAATAACAAATTGAATTTACAGTATATATTTTAACAAGCTTTTACCCGCGACTTCGTTTTCGCGTTGAATACGTACAATCGACAACCCTAATAGGTATTAACTGACCATTTGTGAACCTTATTGAGCTTGCAAATTGGCGGTGATCCAGTTGACGGGTTATTATGGTATTGTGGTTAGAAAAAAAGGAGGGGTAACCTGTATTTGTATAGGCTTACACACGAATATAAAACCTACGAATAAAAATGCAAGAAGCAATATTTAAGTATGTATTTGAGATACGGTTTCGTCTTTTAAACATAAGTACTTAAAGTTGGCAGCGATGATAAAATAAAATAAATCAGCCAAGTGCGTGTCGAACCACGCATAACGAATTATTGCATAGTGCCTATTAAAAAGGTCGTATCGTCACAGAAATCTTACGACACTTACGTCCTTTTCCGCAGGGAAGGCAGTTTTTCAGCAATATCTCGAAAACCTTTTAACCGATCTTGTTCAAAATACTTTTTGGTTCTTTTAATTTTTTTTTAATTCACCGTTTGGAAATTAAAGGGGCCCCCCCTTTTTATGACTTTCGGGGCGATTATCTCCGACAATATTCACTTAATCAAAAAATTGCTATGAAACCTTATACTTATTTTGAAAGGCCTATCGATTGATGTGCCACACGTGGACATACAATGTTTGGCCAGCCAAAGATTCGCCACGCCGCTTCATTGCTGCTGACGTATCGGCCCGCCCTAAACGTTTGCACCTCATCCCTGGGGTCGATATTTACATCACCAGCTTGCCTAACGTTGAAGACCGCCTGATCGTTGCCCTTGTTGATATATTTGCATATGTATTTGATAGCCTGCCTTGAACTACAAAATTTTACATTAATATGGCCATCGAACATTTTGATCAGAAGCGGAGAATATGGCACAATCCACCGGTCATCCAACATGAGGCTTTCTGCACCGCGAATTCTAGTAGTAACAGTGCGTCCTCCATCGTCAGGTGCTCTTCGCCGGTACAGTGGATACCCATTTTCACTCGTCTGCGTGTCCTTTAGTAACGCTCGGGGGTACTTCTTTGTACACTTCCCATCCTTCATGCACGGAGGTTACTTAACAGGGCGACCAACGTCTGTACTTTAATTTAAAAAAAACTCATGCAATGAGGTCGTGCCTCTCAGTGGCTATTTATCCAGGCATTAGTTCATTGATTGGTAATATCCGGCTATGCTGTGTTGCATGTAAGCGTGATGAACAGATCCGGACGGCCGTAGCTCCGAACATACGCGAACGCAGCTTGCGTGTACTCGTGGAGGTATCTCGGGCTATTCACGACGGAGGAGGGCAGTATCACTATCTGCCCCACATCGTTGGCGTTAACTTGCGCGTCATTCCTTACAGCATCTTGTAAGTGAATGTAATTTTCTGCTCGCAACTTGCGTTGGTTTAGTGATATGTACCTAAGGGGTTCGCTTTCAAGCTTAACATACATATCGACTAAAAACTGGTGCAGAAGTTGCTTGCAGCGTAACAACAGATTGAACCCGTTGCTACGCACCATAAGGTTGTATGCATAGAAATCCATACAGGAAACGTTTTTGTTTGGTACTGGTTGCGTAGTCTGTGGATTCACCTGAGGTATTTCAAAATGATACCCTTCCTGGCCTTTCCGGAATATGACTGGATACTGGAGTGCATCTAGGAACCTGTGAGTGTCGGCGATGCGGCAGAGCCGGCCTTCGCGCGTGCGCAGCACGATGTCACTGCCGGCGGTGGGCTCCGAGCCGGCGACCACGGCCACCACCTCGCTGGTGGTGGGCCCGTTGTAGCGCCGCTCGTGCTGCCCAAGGGGCACGCAGTCAGGGTGGATCACTACCTTAAACGTTTCGTCAGTCATGTTCTTCAAAGCGCTTCTAAATTCATGTATTAGCACGTTACTGTCCTCCAGAACTCTTTGAATTGTTTGTAGTACTGGTCTCTGAACGCCTTGTACGATGGAGGACCATCGATCAAGTTGCGCTTCCTCGTCACCTAAAAAGTAAACCTGCAAAAACTGTGGCTGTTCATTGGTAAGGAAGGAAGTTGGGACCTAATTCGTCTTCTAGCTTCAGCTTGCTCCGCAGTTTCAGAAGCTCGTTGGGAGGCCTGATAGTGGGCATGCTGTTGAAGTCAGTGTTGGTGCTGCTCCGAAGTTTCTTCAGCCCTCACATTTGCCTGCCGCTGTGCTTGTTCTTCACGCTGCGCCTAAGACTGGCTCGGTGACTCAGCAGTTCGTTGAGAGGCCAGATAGTGGGCGTGCTGTTGAAGTCGGTGCTGGTACTGCTCCGATGTTTCTTCAGCCCTTACACTTGCCTGCCGCTGAACATCTTCGTCGCACCGCGCCCGAGACTCGATTGGAACTCAGCAGCTCGTTAATAGGCCAGATAGTGGGCGTGCTGTTGAAGTCATGAATGAAGTGAACAACTATTATGCGTGGTCGGTGAGGATGGAGGTTACACTCATAGTATGTAACTCAAATACAATATCGTTCGTTCGTGTAGGTACCTCCGTCTCTATTGCACTTGCGTATTCGAGTGAAAGAGAGGGAGATATACAAACTTTGAACTTCGTCATAAATAGGTAGTTCGTTTGCACGGTTAGCACTGAGAATATAACAGCGAGCGAAATAGGCTACCCGTCTCTTTCTAATTAGAGCAGTTAAAAAGTGACGACTACATAAATCACGCACCATCACGTGCTAGCCATGCGTCGATAAATTATTGTCGGGAAAATTTGTGAATACATCCTTGATACTTGTATATCTCCATCTCTACCGCTCTTATTTGAGCGACAGAAAAAGATATACGCGAACCTCATTGCCGGTCTGTAAAAAGACTTGAGTGCTGGCAGCTGACATTTCATTTAGAAACATTACATAAGAACTGCGCCTTTTTGTGTCAAAATAACACAAATTGATTATATTCTGCACGTGATTATATTTCTTAACATATGGGTCGTGTGTTCTAGAATAGCATAAATATTTCAATGGATACGCCACTTTGTCTTTGAGATACAAAAACTTCTATATGCCAAAATATACGTCAATGTGCATTATACTTGTAATTATTTCGTTTCAAGCCATTATACTGCTTATTGATAGTAAGTTAACACCTAAAATGGCGTAAATATCTAAATAAACTTCAAAATCATGAAATGAATATGAAATTAATACCCAAAATTTATATTCGGCGAAAAGTAGCGGAACAATTCGAGATAAAATTTAGCCTATGTGTTAATTCGGGTTATAAACTATCTCTATACCTAGTTTCAGCAATATCTGTTCAGCCGTTTTTGCATGATCGAGTAACAAACATCCAGACATCCAAACATCCAAACTTTCACATTTATAATATCATATTATTATTATGTATCTCCGATTTAAATTCACGGGGCGAACCCCGGTCATTTGGAAGGCGTGCGTGGGGATATAGATCCAACACGTAGAGGCCCTTTGGAGACGAAGTTTAATGTCATGTAGTACACCTGCTAGAACCCATTCACGGGTACATCGGTAGATACCCGTGAACTGGTCCCAGCAGGCGTTGGAGCTATTGTAGGAAAATGGAAAAGAGAATTGGGTCTATGGTGATGACATTTGGGTGGACAATAAAATTGGGTTATTACAAAGTGGTCCGGACACCTGCCATAACAATGTTATCCACAAGGTTATCGAGGCAGGCGGTGACTAGCCGCTCATTAGATGGGCCCCTAAAAATGCCGTCGTAAAGACGGCCAGGGGCAACACCGGGTGAGCGGCTCAGGGGTGTCGAGAGGTGGTGCTGCGCTTTCTCCGAAGTTACTCGCGGCGTTATGCCCTTTAACACTTCCACCCCTGGAGCATATAGCTCTGACGACTCCTCTCTGGACGGCCAATGAAGGCAAGCCAGAGCTGAGAGTCCTGCGGGCCCCCTTAGGGTTCCACTTATTATTATTATTATTATTATCCTCTTCATTTATTTTCATTCTTGGATTAGGTTTTTTACAATATGAATATAAAAGTACAATAAATATACAAAACATACAAAATAAAAACACATTATAAAAAACCTAACCTAGGGTGCCACCGGCAGCGAGGCAGGGCCTAAGCTACCGGTGGTCAGGGCGACAGAGACAGGAACCTCCGGACTATCCGCGCAGTATCCAGGAGTAACGCCTTCTGTATCTGACCCTTGATCCATCCATCTAGCGAGAGTCTCTTAAGGTGACGGTCGAGACTCTTCGCTATTAAACCGTTTGCCGAAACGACTATCGGGACAATGATCGTCGAATCAACATTCCACATGGCGGTCACCTCGTGAGCCAGGTCTAGGTACTTGCTGGCTTTGTCCTTCTCGGCCTTCACGAGGTTCTCGTCATGGGGGATGGTGATGTCGACGAGCACTGCCTGGCGTTTCGATCGATCTGTCAGCACGATATCAGGCCTATTGGCAAGAATAGTCCTGTCTGTGATGACAGATCGATCCCAATAGAGCGTGGCACGATCATTTTCGAGAACTGGCGCAGGTGTGTACTTATAATAAGGCACTTCGGAGACTACAAGACCGTATAGAAGAGCAAGTTGCTGGTGAACAATTCTGGCTACAAGGTTATGTCTGTGCAAGTACTCGCCGTTAGCAAGATGACCACAACCAGAGATAATATGCCTGAGTGACTCTCCGGGACGGCGGCATGCCCGACAAATGTCGACCGTACCGTCCTTCAGGATATACCTCCGGTAATTGTTCGTCATGATAACTTCGTCCGCAATTGCACAGACAAAACCTTCGGTTTCCCCGAAGAGATCCCCGAAACGTAGCCAGTTCACCGACGCGAGCAGATCCACATCGGGCCCTGAGAGGGCCTTGCAGAACCGCCCATGAAGCTCCTTGCTCCTCCACACCGCCCTGCGGTCCTCGGCGCTCATTATTTTAAGTCTGCGCCAGTTCTTGTTTGCCAAGGAGAGCGGGGTGAAGTTTCCGTCTACTGCCACTACGTCACGATGCATCCCACACTCGTTGTTTAGGAAATAATCCCTGAGACTGTACACCTCGCGGTTGTGGAGGTCTTTGGCATTTAAAAAACCGCGACCTCCACACTTCCGCGAGATGTACAGCCTCATAACAGACGAGCGTGGATGTAGCATGCGATGCGCAGTAAGCAGTACTCGGACTCTTCGGTCCAGGGCATCCAGCTCAGTCTGAGTCCACCTTAGTACGCCAAAGGAGTAAGTAAGCAAGGGCATCACCCAGGCATTGAAGGCGCGCACCTTGTTGCCGCCGGACAAAAGACTATTAAGTACTTTTGTCAGGCGACAAAAGAAACGCTCCTTCACCGCCCGCTTTACACCCTCACCCTCAATACCCAATGACTGTGACATACCAAGATACTTATAGGTTTCTGCTTCGGAGATAGATTTGAGGGACATTGTCTCAGAGAGTTGTAAATTTGTTGAATTTACAACTCTACCCCGCTGTACATGTATAACCGCACACTTATCGACACCAAATTCCATTTTGATGGCGCTACTGAAGACTTCTGTTGTTTTCAGTAGTTCCAACAGGTCATGTCTATTCGGTGCAAATAGCTTGAGGTCATCCATATAGAGCAGATGAGAAATGACCTCACCCTCTCTCCGAAGCCGGCAACCTAGCCCTGAATCCTTCAGCAGGGTGCTGAGTGGATTCAGCGCTAGGCAGAACCACAGAGGACTCAGGCTGTCGCCCTGGAAGATTCCACGTTCAATCCTTATAGAGTCCTGCGGGCCAGAGGGGCCATCTACTCCCCCCGGTTGACGAAGAACTGTGGCCCACTGCCCCATGCAAGCGCCTAAGAAGGATCTTAGAACTGCATCAACTTTATACAGCTCCAAGATCCTCCTCAGCCATGAATGAGGCACCGAATCGTAGGCTTTCTTGTAGTCAATCCAGGCGGCCGAGAGGGCCCCTTTGTTTCGCCGGACTCGTTGGCAAATGGTCATGTCTATGAGGAGGAGCTCTTTAGTACCACGAGACCCAACCCTACATCCATTTTGAGCAGGGGCCAAAACGTTGTTCGCAACGATGTGTGCGTTCATTTTTGCTCTCAAAATGGATGTAAGGAGCTTGTACAGCGTAGGCAAGCACGTGATGGGTCTATAGTTTTTCGCTTCCGTGGTACTACCGGACTTATAGAGCAGGGAGGTGATACCAGTTGTAAAGAAAGATGGCAGGGAACCAAGCTCAAGGGCTTGCTGGAACTGCGTTGCCAAACGCAGGTGTGAGCACCGAAACCATTTCACCCAGAAGTTGTGCAGTCCATCCGGCCCAGGACTTTTCCAGTTCGGGGTCAAACGGATGGCACAACTAACGTCTTCGGGGCTGATGGTAACAGTCCCCATGGGTTCGATGAACTCACACTCACGTTCGACAACACTCATCCACTCGCCTTCGGTGTGTTCGACTGGCACCGACCAGATACTACGCCAGAAGTCAACCATGGCAGCAGCATCCGGCCGCTGCCCGTCAGACACACGAAGATCGGTTCCCTCCCACTTCCGGTATACCTTCCTTTGGTCGCTCTGGAAAAGGCGATTCTGCTGGTATCGGTCCACACGCTCTCTGTAGCGGCGAATACGGCTTGCCCATGCATAGACTTTCTGCTTCAGAAAGTCAATGCGTTCCGTGACACAGGCCATGTAGTCGCGGGGCCTGATACCAGTTCCCGCGAAGACCTGGTTCACAAAGCGCATGACTCGGGGGCGGTTGTTGCCCCCCCTGAAGCAGATCAGCTTTGCAATGAGAGTCCTAAACGTATTGATACGCCGCTCAATCCGTACTTGCCATGCAGGGACATCCCCGGCGGTCCTAGGTGCACGGTCAGCGTCCGGAAACTTGACGCGAGCAACACGGCACGCCGCGACGGCCCCGCAGTACATGATTGAGTGTGTATCTACTAAGTCTTCACTAGCCCGTAGATACGGGTCTAGCAGACCGTTCAGGGCTCCCATTAGCGCTAGATTGCGTCTATTCACAGGCAAGCGTGGTAATCGTGGCCTAGAGTTGTTTGTGGAGCGATACTGCGTAATCGCTTCTTCCAGGGCCCTCCTCAGTTGCTCATGGGCCTGACTGCTTACACTCTGATTCGCACAGTCCTCCTCGTCGGGACTGGGATCAACCCGCGGCATCCCCGGTGCCAGGTCGGGTGCAGGCACCGGAACCGGCGACAAGGCGGGCGGGTCCCGCGCCAAGGTAGAGGCCGCATGAGCAGAGAGTGCTTCCAGGCGTAGCCGATCAAGCGTGGCGTCATCCAACCGCTTGTGCCGCTGGATGACGCGCACTTGATCCGATAGACGCTGTGCAGACACGGTGATGGATGGTTCAAGCGCCTGGAACAGAGGCAGTATCCGGACACGGATTATTATTATTATTATTTGTATGTCTGTGCCATATCACGGGACCATGGGGTCCCGGACTTTTGGAAGGCATGCGTGGGGCCAAAGCCAACAGCGCAGAGGCCCTTTAAGACAAAAATAATCTAAAGCGAGGGATGCACATGGCGGATACCATCTCCGAGCGCACAACATGATACAACCAGTGATGATCCCCGCCAGGTGCAAAGACTATTGCAGTGCAGCACTGTGACTGCGATGGAAATTAAGGTCATGGGCTATTGAGTAGAGTGTTGGATGGACTGGATAATGGGTTATGGAAGGAGACTAGCGGACACCTGCCGTGACAATCAGTCTCAAAATTATTATTATTATTATGTATCTCCTGTTTAAATTCACGGGACAAAGCCCGGTCCTTTGGAAGGCGTGCGTGGGGATATAGATCCAACACGTAGAGGCCCTTTGGAGACGAAGTTTAATGTAATGTAATACACCTGCTAGAACCCATTCACTGGTACATCGGTAGATACCCGTGAACCGGTTCCAACAGGCGTTGGGACTATTGTGGGTTATATGGATAGAGAACGGGTTCTATGGTGATGAGATTTGGGTGGATTATGAAACTGGGCTATTGCAAAAAGGTCCGGACACCTGCCATAACATTGTTATACACAAAGTTATCGAGGCAGGCGGTGACTAGCCGCTCATTAGATGGGCCCCTGAAAGCGTCGTCGTACAGACGGCCAGGAGCAACACCGGGTGAGCGGCTCAGGGGTGTCGAGAGGTGGTGCTGCGCTTTCTCCGAAGTTACTCGCGGCGTTATGCCCTTTAACACTTCCACCCCTGGAGCATATAGCTCTGACGACTCCTCTCTGGACGGCCAATGAAGGCAAGCCAGAGCTGAGAGTCCTGCGGGCCCCCTTAGGGTTCCACTCCGACCGACGAAGACACGCCGGAGACGGAGGCCCTGACCGACTCTCGGGAGCACTCGGGTCCGTGGGGTCGTTACTCCCCAACAGCTTGCCACAAGCTGCCCTGCGGGCTTATTATTATTATTATTATGTATCTCCTGTTTAAATTCACGGGACAAAGCCCGGTCCTTTGGAAGGCGTGCGTGGGGATATAGATCCAACACGTAGAGGCCCTTTGGAGACGAAGTTTAATGTAATGTAATACACCTGCTAGAACCCATTCACTGGTACATCGGTAGATACCCGTGAACCGGTTCCAACAGGCGTTGGGGCTATTGTGGGTTATATGGATAGAGAACGGGTTCTATGGTGATGAGATTTGGGTGGATTATGAAACTGGGCTATTGCAAAAAGGTCCGGACACCTACCATAACATTATTATTATTATTATTTTTTTTTATTTCTCAGCATGAGCTGCTGGTAATTAATGTAATTATTATTATTATTATTATTTGTATGTTTTTTCCATATCTCGGGACCATGGGGTCCCGGACCTTTGGAAGGCATGCGTGGGGCCGAAGCCAACAGCACAGAGGCCCCTTAAAACAAAAATAATCTAAAGCGAGGGATACACATGGCGGGTACCATCTCCGACCGCACAACATGATACAACCGGTGATGGTCCCAGCCAGGTGTAAAGACTATTGCAGTGCAGCACTGTGACTGCGATGGAAACTAAGGTCATGGGTTATTTGGTTGAATGGTGAGTGGACTGGAACATGGGTTATGGGAAGAGACTAGCGGACACCTGCCGTGATAATCAGTCTCAAAATTGTAAAAAGGCAGGCGGTGACTCGCCAACTCGCTAAGTGGGCCCCACAAAACAGTTGCACGCACAGTGCGACAATGGAGCAACACGTCTGAGCGGCTGTGAGGTTGTCGAGAGGTGAGTCTGCGGTGCGCCAGATCCCGGTATTCCGTTCAAGGGCCGCCGGCGTTATGACATTTTACACTTCCAACCTGGAGCATAGGTTCCGCTCTTGCGACTCCACTCTGGCCGGCCGGTTAAGGCAAGCACAGAGGCGAGGGCCAGATCACTCGGGCCCTCTGGAGGTTAGGGGTCCGCGGTGTCGCCACTCACCGTCAGCTCGCCACAAGCTGCCCCCGCGGGTTTATTATTATTATTATTAGTAGGATGATTAGAAATTGACAGCTGTTAAGATTTACAGCCAGTTCCAACTTACCAGACACAGCCTTATTATACCTTAACCTCGGGATTTGTAATAAATATTATGCGTGGTCGGTGGAGGGTGGAGGTTACACTCATATGTAACTCCAATACAATATCGTTCGTTCGTGTAAGTACCTCCGTCTCTATTACACTTGCGTATTCGAGTGATAGAGAGGGAGATATACAAACTGTGAACTTCGACAAACGTGGTCGCCCTGACATAAATAGGTAGTTCGTTTGCACGGTTAGCACTGAGAATATGAGAACAGCGAGCGAAATGGGCTACCAGTTTCTTTCTAATTAGAGCAGTTAAAAAGTGACGGCTACATAAGTCATGCATCATCACGTGCTAGCCATGCGTCGATAAATTATTGTCGGGAAGCTTTGTGAATACATCCTCGATACTTGTATATCTCCATCTCTACCGCTCTTATTTGACCGACAGAAAAAGATATACCTACGTGAACCTCATTGCCGGTCTTTAAAAAGACTGCTGACATTTCATTGAGTGCTGGCAGCTGACATTTCATTTAGAAACATTACATAAGAACTGCACCTGTTTGAATCAAAATAACACAAATCGATTATATTCTGCACGCGATTATATTTCTTAACATAAGGGACGTGTGTTCTAGAATAGCATAAATATTTCAATGGATACGCCACTTTGTCTTTGAGATACAAAAACTTCGATATGCCAAAATATACGTCAATGTGCATTATTCTTGTAATTATTTCGTTTTAGGCCATTATACTGCTTATTGATAGTAACTTAACACCTAAAATTGTCTAAATGAACTTCAAAATCATGAAATTAATACCCAAAATTGATATTCGGCGAAAAGTAGCGAAACAAATCGAGATAAAATGTGGCCTATGTGTTAATTCGGGTTATAAACTATCTCTATACCTAGTTTCAGCGATATCCGTTCAGCCGTTTTTGCATGATCGAGTAACAAACATCCAGACATCCAAACATCCAAAAATCCAAACTTTCACATTTATAATATTATATATATATATATAGTAGGAGTAGGATGTAGTTAATTGAGTTTAGCATTTAGGATCCTACACCACTAACGTAGGTTAGGCCAGTGGTTGACAGTTAAAGAATGCCTGAAGGCTAATGCCTTCAGGCATTCTTTAACTGTACTTTTTTGCATTAAAGTTTATTTATTTATTTATCAATCCAAATATCATAAACCCTCCATGATGCGTTCAAGAACCGCACATTATAACCACCATAAAAACAGACTGTTTTCTTAGAACAAATTTCTAATCTGTGAAAATGTTATTATTGCTAAATAACATCGATTTCGATAATATTATTTCATTTAAATCTCGAACATCTCTGAAAAACAAAGAAACTTGATTTGACCTCTATTGTAATATTAGTCGAGATAACGTTTAGTTCGAAATGAATTGTCAAGTTGCATACAAATTTGACAAATGTCGCACGTAAGTAAGATATGATAGTTAGAGCTGACTCTAGTTTGTCTCTGAATTAAAAAAAAACTATGACAGCTGCCAGAATACAACGCCGCGATGCCGGTCTTAATATGCGGCTCCTGAATGCATCATGGAGGCTTATGATATGTGGATAGATAAAGCAGTGTATGCAACTGTATATAATTAGGCATTAAAACACTCGTGTGATGTTATTATGAAACGAGCCGAAGGACCCACACTCGTGTTTAATGCCCTTGACCCGAGATAATGAACCTACACTTTGTGCTGTTAGGTATTCTGTTTTAGAATGTATAGAATGTCAAAGTTCAATACAACAATAATAATATGTAGATTTATTATTTTTCAATGATAATGTTGAATAGCTATCGAGCAAGCGCAGCGTGCGCTAAGAACATATATAAAAACACAGTTCGCACATTTGTGGTGGATATTTATTTAAACTTTACTGCACAAATAAAAAAAAGTACAAAGGGCGGACTTATGCGGCAGACGATATTCACCCTAAAAGCAAAAAAACAACTCGCATAGGCTGTTTATAAATGGGATACTCACGAGATCTCGTAACTTGTTGCCGGACAAATGAAAAAATGGCAAAAGTCTCCAAAGAAACTCCATTTTATTCACGACAAGTCACCCGCGATGGTCCAGTAACTTGTAGCCATAAAAAGATTATAAACTCCTGAAGAATTATTGCCGCAGAACCGGTAATAAATATGTAAATGGGTGTAGTCATTTTCATGATTCGAACCAGACTTTCGGTTTATAGGGGTGTTGGATTCTTGGTAGGATAGAAATGTTTTGCATTATTTTCATAAAGATCAGAAGTGTAAATAAAGTTCTTCCAATATTTGTGCCTTCTAAAATAAATCTAAAGTACGGAAGGATCACTTTCAATTACACATTTTTTTTCGGCATTTTATTCCGTTTTTGATGGGTTGGTCTCCGGCAGTCTGGAACGCAATATGAACAAGCATAAAAAGTTCAAAAAACCGTATCCCAACTTTGGAAAATAACTGAAAAATACTGTTTTTTTTTCACAGAAAAGGTTGCATATGTCACCCGCAGCATAATTTCGAATCGACTCAGTATGCAGTATCTTAAACGCTACGGTGGAACAAGAACAAACATATAGACTGCAAAATTCTTCCTTTCGGCTATGCCGTAGTCAGGCTAAAATTATTAAAGGGTTTAAAAGGAAAGTTTCTATGGGATAGCGATATGCGGTGGGAATTCAAATGACATATTAAAGTTTTCTAATCCTCGATTAACGTGTATCGCGGATGAAGTCGCGGCCAAGAGCTCGTATGTATCCTTGCTGGAATCATGACTTATAGAATACATCTGTATGTCAGTCAATTTAGACCAGCTTGACAGACATACTTGACAGCTTGACAGACTGGTATCGTTGGGCGTGCAGGTGGATCTGTCTTCAAGCTGAAAGCTGGCAGAAAGTGGCGCAGGATCGGCGGAGTGGCGTGCTCCAAGCAAGACCCTGTTTTGGATCACTAAGCTAAAACATTAAGTTAGTTAGTTAGTTGACAGAGCTGGCTTTCCACGAGGCAGCTTGACCCGTGGCTAGCGCGTGGGTAACGCGAACGATATTAAGATACGATAGATATGTGAAAGAGCCGAGCCAAATCGAGGCACAGTCAAACCGCGCAGAAAAACAGTAAACACACTGTTGCCCCGACCGATCCGATAAGCTCCTAAATGTTTAAGTTCCCAAAGTCATTCCGTATTTTATGTTTGCACCACATTATTTATTGACGCGTCACGTTGTCTCCATGTTGTCGACCTCGGATGACCAGAGGGACCCTAACGACCGAAACTTAGATTTGTGAAGTCGCAGAGCATTTATTATTTAGCCCCGACAACGCTCGACCCGGCAGACCGCGTATGTGCGTAAATGATAGTTTCACTGTTTGCTTAACGAGGTTTTTAACAAGGGTTAATTTTTAACATATCACCCTAATACTCCAGTAACTTTATACATCCAGGTTTAGCGTCAAATCCGGTAGTTCAGATTTTTTGCGGACTTGTTTATGATGAATGAATAATCCAAGTTTATGACCTCGAGCGCCGAACGCAACTTTGTCAAAAATCTAAAATACCTCTCTACAGAGACAACTCTAGTTTCATATTGTAGCAAATTTAGTCTACTTTAAAAACGCCAGGTAGCTACTGTTACTGTCACAAACTAGTCCTTTAGGGTTATATTAAAAAGTTTCGCGGTATTTTCGATTATAGACAAAGTTGCGTTCGGCGTTCGAGATCACAAACCTGTATTATTCATTGGGCCAACGTCATAAACAGGTCTGCAAAAATCAGAACTACCGGATTTCATACAAACTACCCCGTACTTTCAGGCGACATGGTAACTGGATTATAGACGTGACATACCTACTACGTAGGTACAGTAGAGTACAGTAGTCTCAAATGTAGCTAAACGCCTTGATGCCTCGTCGCTTTCATGTGTTTAACTACAGCGTATGGCAGTTTAAACATGACGTTAAAGTGACACAGTACAATAGTGTGCAGCTCCTTGTGACTTCGACTGGGTACTATCTACTACTTATTCGCGGATTGTTGCGCAGCAACGTCCGAACATAGTCCTAAATTACACTACGTATTTCACCATTTTCATTAAATTTAAATATCTAAGTGTCAAGGACACCAATATGTATTCACTCAAAGTTTCATAAATAAGTATACTACAACCTTATTGCTGCAGGAACAAGGTCTCTGCACATATTTTTGAGACTATGTGGTGTATACATATTGGTACCCTTGACTGTACAGCGGTGTGGCAGTTACCCTGACAACATAGATCTACAATGGGAGGTTACCAAAGACAACTGTCAATTCACGAACACTTTTAATGTGTAATAGAATAGGCCTGCTTATCCTCTAGCGTTTCAAAAGGTATCAATATCCTCCTCAGCAAAATTTATATATCAGAGTTCATTTGTTTTGTTTCGTTCGATTTGAAAACAAAACCAATTATTTTCCTATTATATAGTCCATTCACATCTAATTCACAAAAGCTCTTATCTATTGACCACAGGAAAGACGACTGTTTTACTAAATCTGTATGAAATCAAGTACTTTACACCTAAAACAAACACAAGGCACCCTCGTCTTTTTACTGTGCCCTACAGTCGCACTAACTATTGCAGGAATTCCGTGATGCGTAGAGTAGTAAAAACATACAATGGTACTTTCAGTAATATTGATCCGTTTGGGCATAATAATAAAAACCGGCCAAGTGCGAGTCGGACTCGCGCACGAAGGGTTCCGTACCATTATCAATAAAAATATTTATTTTATTTTGTTTTTAGTATTTGTTGTTATAGCGGCAACAGAAATACATCATCTGTGAAAATTTCAACTGGAACTATCACGGTATCAGTGAGATACAGCCTGGTGACAGACAGACGGACGGACGGACGGACGGACGGACGGGCGGACGGACAGCGGAGTCTTAGTAATAGGGTCCCGTTTTACTCTTTAGTACGGAACCCTAAAAAACATTCAAAAGTGCAATTGCACTTTAGTTTATTTGCAATTGCAAATAAACTAAAGTAGCAATAATATAATTAATGTTTACACAAGTATGTTTATAACAAACATATACATTATTCGACATACACACGCACATAATAATAAAAAACACACACACACACACACATGCACACACAAACAACATACCTACACGCACATGATGTAAAATATAGTTATAAGTTAAGCATTTCAGTTACTGTTTCTGTAAAATTTAGGGAAACCTGTTATTGGCTAAACAGTTGTATCTAAATTGTTAGACAATTTTTATATGTTAAAGCTGTTTGTTTTCTTATAAAATAGAAATAAAATAAAATAAGTATTTATGGCGCCTAGTAAAATGTTAAATGTCAAACATCTAATGCAACGATACAATTCCGACGCTCGCGTGCTCCAATAAACATCCGTCACACTTTACAATCAATCAAACGGCCGCGCGATATTTCAGCGGCATATTACGTTTTTTGCTGGTTCCTGGTAAAATATGGCCGAGATAAAACGGGCCCTAACAGAAGCGCAGTGCGCACGCGGGTTCTGCAGGGATATATAAAAGATATAGCTGTGTAACCACTTCTACAGCACACATAGCCACTAGTAATAAAAGTTACAAGCCATTATGCAACGGGGGACCCGACTAACTACGTCCTAAAACTACGGCCAAGATCCCTGGTGGAAATACTGCGACCGCCAACCCGCATGCCAAGCGTGGCGAATATGGCATATATTGATAGCGGGCCCCCAATGATAGCGGGTGGCGCAGGACCGGTCACTTTGGCACACTTTGGGGGAGGCCTGTGTCCAGCAGTAGACGTCTTTCGGCTGATACGATGATGATGATGATGCAACGGGGCCCTGTATAGTTCGAAAAAACATAACCATCACCTTATTCCCCACATACATAATAACGAGCACTCGTCAATTCGCGAAACACTAGGTAGGTTAGGTTTCCTGTAGCTTCAGATGCCCGAAGGGCAAACCGCCTAAAAATAGGAGCTCCGACGAATGCGCCTCCTTCGAACCTTTCCAACTAGAAAGAAAATACCGTTTATGTAACATAGTTATGTACGGGGAGCAGGCCTTAAATTTTTCATAATTAAGCCCGATTTATCTCGAAACAATTTAACTTTTAGCAAAACGCCCTATTTACACCAACCCTTCCTCAGACCATGGAATCCTAATTACCGCGATAGAACACACATGGAGGGTTATTCCGGTCACGCGCCTCGCGATTATCACCGGCCGTGTCTGGCTGATGAACTTATACCCCCCGAGGAGGTTTGCTGCCATTAAGGAAAAGACATGTACAAGTATATACATGTACACTGACGGAATTATTAGTATATAATTTTGTTCTCTAGGCGCACACCATACAAGGAATCAAATCAGCAAAGGGTTGTCGATAACGGGCTTTATAACTCATGTTATCTGCTTACCATGCAGGCGGTATGGTTCTTTACCACCCAGTGGCGTAGCGTGGGTTTTCGCCGCCCGGGGCCGACCGGAAATTTCGGCGCCCCCATGCAATGAAATATTTTCGTTACGTTCCTTATCCGCCGCCGCTTTTTCGTATGCCGCCCGGGGCGCTGCCCCCACGCTACGCCATTGTTACCACCGTCGTAGTACTTAAAACACTGTCCGTAAATGTCTAGGGATCCAGTACGTTTTAGAGTATTGCTGCAATTGAGGTTTGTTATAGTACATAAAATAACTCACTCTTACTCTCTCTCTCTATTATTCTGGACCTTCAAACTTTAATTACCTACTTCGGTTTTGCCATTTTCGCCACGGTTGAATGCGCTGGTATTACAACGATTGTAGTATGATAAAAATGTACTTGATCCCTACTATCCCTAGACACTTTTGGGCAGTGTATTTAGATCTTACGCAAAAGTACTCACGCGTCCGTAACCCTTCAGTGATTTAGGATCGAAATAACGAGGGTTAAGCGCGCTATCCATTGATGAGTGGATTTATAGACTCGCCCGAGCCCGCGATGCTCATCCATAGACGTTATTGACTACATCTATTCACTACTTGACGACTAGTTGGTTTATTAATCACTAGCTTTTGCCCGCGACTTCGTCCGTGTAGAACACGTTTATATCGTAGCGCGATACAAACTTTCACCCTCCATTTCCCTTTTAGGGGTAGATTTCCGATATAAAAACTATCATATGTCCTTCCCCGAGACTCAAACTATTTTTATCATCATGATCATCATCATCATATCAGCCAAAAGGCGTCCACTGCTGGACATAGGCCTCCCCCAAAGAGTTCCAAAGTGACTTATCCTGCGCCACCCGCATCCAGCGGACTCCCGCGACCTTTACCAGGTCATCAGTCCACCCCCACAAGGTGGACTGATGACCTGATAAAGGTCGCGGGAGTCCTACCAACGCCGCGCATACAAAATTTTATCTAAATGGGTTGAAGTAGCTCCATACAAATATTCACCCCCCATTTTCCCCCCTTAAGAGATGATTTCCGGGATAAAAACTATCATATGTCTTTTTCCGGAACTCAAACTATCTGTAAACCAAATTTCATCTAAATGGGTCACTCAAATCCAAATTTTCACCCCTTAGGGGAGGATTTTCGGGATAAAACTATCCTATGTCCTTCCCCAGGACTTCCAACTATCGCTATACCGTAAATGGGTTCCATCCAAATTTTCATCCCCATTTCACCCCCTTAGGGGATGATCTGCGGAATAAAAACTATCATAAAATATTTCCTTTCCCAGGACCCAAACTATCTCTTAACCAGATTTCATCTAAATGAGTTCCATCCAAAACTTCACCCTCATTTCATCCTCTCAGGCGATGATTTTCGTTACAAAAACTATGCGATTTCCTTTCCCGGAACTCCAACTATCTCTATACCGAATTTCATCTAAGTGGGTTCTATCCTAATTTTCACCCCTCGTTTCACACCCTCAGGAGATGATTTTTCAGGATAAAAACTATGAATTGTCCTTCCCTGGGACTCCCCAATACTCTACAATATATATACCAAACTTCACTTAAATGGATTTTATCCAAATTTACATCCTCTATTTCGTCCCTTTAGGGGATGATTATCGGGATTGAAAATATCCGTTGTCATTCTCCGGGACTCAAGTTAACTCTAAACCAAATTTCATCTAAATGGGTTCCATCCACATTTTCACCCCTCATTTCATCCTCTTAGATGATTTTCGGGATAAAACTATACATTGTCCTTTCCCGGAACCCCAACTATCTCTATACCAAATTTCATCCAAATAGGGTACATCCAATTTTCACCCCCTATTTCATCCCTGAGGGTATGATTTTCGGGATTAAAACTATCCGTTGTCATACTCCGGGACTCAAACTATCTTTATACCAAATTTCATCTAAATGGGTTACATCTAAATTTTCACCCCAATTTCACGCCTTTAGGGGATGATTTCTGGAATTTAAAACTATCATATGTCCTTTCCCAGGACTCAAATTATCTTTCAGCCAAATTTCATCAAAATGGGTCACAAACAAATTTTCACCCCCAATTACACCCCCTTAGGGCATCCCCTAAGAGGGTGTAATTGGGGTTGTAATTTTCGGGATAAAACTATCCTATGTCCTTCCCCAAGACTCCAACTCGCTATACCGTAAATGGGTTCCATCCAAATTTTCACCACTCATTTCACCCTCTCAGGAGAGAATTTTTCAGGATAAAAACTATGCATTGTCCTTCCCTGGGGGCTCCTTCTATCTCTATACCAAATTTTTACTAAATGGGATTTATCCACATTTTCATCCCTATTTCATCCCCTTGGGGGATGATTTTCGGGATTCAAACTATCCATTGTCATTCTCCGGGACTCAAACTATATCTATACCAAATTTGATCTAAACGGAGTCCATCCAAAATTTCACCCCCCATTTCACCCCCTTAGGGGAAGGTTTCCGGAATAAAAACTATCCGATGTCCTTTCCCAGAACTTAAACTACCTCTAAACCAAATTTTATCAAAATGGGTTACTTCCAAATTTTCACCTTTTTACCCCCTTAAAGGAAGATTTCTGGGATTAAACCTATCCTTTGACCTTCCCCAGGACTCAAACTATCTCTATACCAAATTTCATCTTAATCGGCTCAGCCGTTTTCACGTGATGCGCGGTCACATAAACAGACAAACAGACAAAATTTCTAAAAACTGTTGGAACGTGTTCTGTTATCGATTCTAAGAATCACTAGCCAATTTTTATTCGAATATCTTCCATGTACAGACTTTCGACCCTCTTCTGCTTTATTATATGTATAGATACTAGTATAAAAACATGAATAAAAATTTTACAAGACTAAACTATTATGGCATATTCATTATTTTTGCTCCCTTAAACGGACAGTTAAGGATAGTAACAAAACCGACAGGTTAGACGTGACTTAAACATCACTCTAGTTACCTTAATCTGCATTTTTTTTTAATTCCCCATAAAATTAAAATAACTAAAACTAAACCTTAAACTTCGAGAAAATAAAATAGTTGGTTAGTTCATTATAATTTATAATCATTGGCCTTATACATCAATGAAAATATTATTTATACTTACGTACGTGGCTTGTATTGTAAGGCCGACATGGGTCTGACAGCCACGCCCGCCCGTATAATTGGCAAGTAAAGTTAGTCCAGCTTGAGGATTAATTGCGTATCTTCTTCTTCTTTTTTTAAAAAAAATGGCTTCCATCTATAGTGAGATGATTTTGCCAGTGTCAAAAGTTTACGGCGTTTACGCGGCGTTGTACGGTAGTTTGATCAGTAGCGTACGGACTGGCGGTGGCATTGTGGACAGAGTAAGAAATGGAGTCGTTATTATCTACAAACTTCTTATGATTGAATGAATAAATTCAAATAATAAATGGTTTTTCTTATAAAATCCATTTCTCTTCTTACATTAATTTAACCAATATATCTTACAAACTCAACATTAGCCATATACAACCTTCGTAAATGACTGCCTACAAATTGTGAACTATTTATAGATATGACAATAAAATTTGATGTTGTCAATTCGGTCAACTGTTGCTTATATCGTATATTTGTAAATGTAAGTGCGTTTAGATAATTTAAAACAACACGAGAGAGCAAGCATAAATAAAAAATATGAATGACCCTCAAGAATCGACTATTTTGAAGTGGATTGAACCATTTGAAAATCTTGTGTATCACGAAAGCCATAGTGTATACTGTATAATATATCATGTGACGTATATCTAACACAAATGAAAAAATATAACATCGAAAATGAGCACGACGAAGAAGATTTCGAATCCCTTATCCCAGCCGCCATTTGCTGTTAAACATTGCAGTGGGCACTATATTATGCACAAAAACATGTTATTTCATTTTTCGGTCTTAAATACTTTGGCACTACTTTAAATGAAGAAAAATCATTTAATCATTATTCACTCAATCATAAAATGTAGCTTTGCGACTCTATTTCTCACTCTGTCCACAATGCCACCGCCAGTCCGTACGCTATTGATCAGTCGTCAATAATGCAAGCAGCGTCAGAGGCTCCGCTTAAGAAGCAAGGCGTCCACCGCGAAACCTAATTGCGTATCTTTTCAAACGAGCGTTAGGACAGTTCAACTGTAATTTTTCCGAACAAAAAGTGACAATTAGATCTACGAGTAAGAATTGTTCCGCAATCGGCCAGCTGCTTGGTAAGTTAGTGGTGCAGCAGAGTAATGTGTGTCTTCGAACACGCGTTGGAACATATCTATTGACATTTTTGAAGGTTTTTAGGGTTCCGTACTCAAAGAGTAAAACGGGACTCTATTACTAAGACTCCGCTGTCCGTCTGTCTGTCTGTCTGTCTGTCTGTCAGTCTGTCTGTCTGTCCGTCTGTCACCAGGCTGTATCTCATCAACAGTGATAGTAAGACAGTTGAGATTTTGACAGATGATGTATTTCTGTTGCCGCTATAACAACAAATACTAAAACAATGAGTAAATATTTTTTATTCTTTTACAGTATTACACAAATCGACCTAGTCCCACTAAGCAAAGCTTGTTGTACTATGGGTACTAGACGACGATAAACATACTTATATAGATAAATCAATATTTAAATACATAAAAAACATCCATGTCTCAGGAACAGATAATTGTGCTCATCACAAAAATAAATGCCCTTACGGGGATTCAAAACCGGGACCTCCGGCTTCGTAAACAGGGTCACTACCAACAAGGCTACAGGGGGCTCCCATACAACACACGTGATTTTTTTCGCGGTTTTTATAGATAATGGTACGGAAACCTTCGTGCGCGAGTCCGACTCGCACTTGGCCGGTTTTTTAATACTACGGTGGTGGCAAACAAGTGTACGGCCTACTGATGGTAATCAGACACCGTATCTTATGGACGCTTGTGACTATCCAGATGCATCACAAGCGCGTTACCTTTCAGAGAAAAATGCAGGGGACCGCGCGATTTTTGACTTTCGAGCGCTCGACTCTTCCACTCGAAAACTGTCAAAAATGATGAAATGCCATTTTGAAATTGCGATTGAAAATTGAAAAACGAGTGATATTGACACTCGTATTCAATTATATCGGTAGAAAATAAGTGCCTGCAATTTTGACACTACAATCGTATTTACTTTTATTTAATTTTCGAGCGCTCGAAAGTCAAAAATCGGCGCCCAGGTCTCTCAGCCTCAAGGAAGGTGAACATAGAAGATGATATGTCCTAACGGTCGCTCGAAATCGCTGTCTAGTAAACAAAATGTTCGCCTTATTACAATGGAATAAGGTGCAAATTTGTAAATATATCTTTTACGTCGACTGTACCTAAATTTCAAGTACTGCTTTACCAAGAAGATTGTCCTCTATGTATTGTAATACCTCCTGTGTATTTTAATTTAAGGTTATCCGCATTGGGTTATCCGTTTCTAGGCCAAAACGCCCCGAACAAAGTTTCAAACATTCAGTGCACTGAAAAGAAATAGTAATTCCTTTGAATATCACCCCTGGATTTGCGCCAAGATCGCATGGAAATATCGCCTAGAATATGTAGTAGAAAGATATTTTTAATGCCCTGCCCATTCGGATGGTAAAATTTTGTAACTGGTTTTCATTTCCTTTCGTTTACAAAGAAGTTAATATTCGTTAACTCAAACGGATTCTGTTCCATGGTAGATAAGTGATCAACCGACGAAAAGTTGACGCGTATATATATATATATATTTTTTATTTATGACCACGTATAACTTTTTTCACCTCACTTGCTCGGAAAGGCCTTTTTGTATGTTTGATATCTATTGAGAAAATCGCTCCACATGTGAAGAAAGTAGACGTAGAACGTTAAAAGTACTATGTACCTAATAGAACGTTAAATGTTTACTTTTGGTTTTTTGTATATTTTATGTGACATATTTTATTTTTTACCTTTTTTACTTTTTTTTAACTTTTTTTTAATTAAAAAAAAAAAAAAAAAACTTTTTTTTTTACTTTTTTTTAATTTTTTTTAAATTTTTTTTTTACTTTTTTTTGTAAATTTTTTTTAAACTTTTTTTTAACCTTTTTTTTTACTTTTTTTTTACCCTTTTTATTTTCCTCGCTGTAGTGAGGTGAAAAGATTTGTGTTATACACGGGTGAAAAGTTATTTTACGTCTCGTGTGTTGAAACACTCACAGGTAAAATACAACTTTCCCCCTTGTATAACAAATAACTATTAGGTACAGAGTAGTCCGATTTTGATAATATTTTTCTTATTGGAAAGGGTATTGTTTTAAAGTAATTTATTTGAGTTATGTTAAGATTAAATTTTTTTTTTGTTTATGTGACTGTGTTCTAAATAAATTTAAAAAAAAAATTAAATACTTGGAACGCGGCATCAAGCAGCGTCTATCAGCCATAGTGCATTCTCGTATCCTTACGTTTTTCGGGCACATATGTAGTAGAGGAGACGTAACTATAGAGCGACCTATGATCCAGGGAAAGGTTGGCATCAGACCTCGAGGCAGGTCACCAATTAGATGGACAGACCAGATTAAAAAATAAAATAAAAATCATTTATTTCAGACTCATATAATCCATAAGTTTGTTAGTACATAAAATAATTTTAAAGCTAAATGTTAGTAGGCAAAACAGAAAAGAAAAGAAAAGTATAATTTGTACGCTGAGAGGCACTGTGTCGTTCAGGGCAAAACTCAAGAGTTATTTTACCCTCCCCGTCACAATGCCAACCCAGTGCCCTAACATAGGGCAATCCCAACGTCCTTCCAATATCCTCAGAATGCTGTTCTCACTTCCTCGCACTCGTCTCAGCTGCGAGGCGACCCTCTTGCGTATGATGGCATGGAAGCCATCAGTGTGCGCTTCGGCAAACATGCCTGACGCACTGCAGTGACGAGGCAGCTTGAACAGCATCCTGAAGATATTGTTGAATTGCACACGTAACGCATTGTAGGCTCGCTTTGTATGCCTCATCCATAGACTGCACGTGTAAAAAGACGTACAATAGGCTTTAAAGAGTGTCAGCTTGACTTCCCTTGTACACCGTGCAAATCTACGGATGAGCATATTGCCCCTGATTGCTAAGGCTCTTCTCTCCCTTTCGATATCCAGGTCATCATTCATATTCTCGGTTACTATATGACCCAGATATTTAAACTTACTGGATACTTTTAGGGCCTCACCGTTCAACATGACCGAAGGTACACTTTGTGGATTATACTTACGGGCTTTAAAGATCACCATCTCACTTTTATTTGAATTGTACCTAAGACCATGTCGTTCAGCGTAGCTCTCACACCTTGCAATCAGTTGCCTTATGGAGTTGATTGAGGGACCAAGCAGCACCATGTCAGCAGCATAGCTAATGTTGTTTACGCAGACATTGTCAATATGGCATCCGACATGCATGCTGCTCAGCTCTCCAATCAACTCATCTATATACAAATTGAAGAGGACAGGAGAAGTCAGCCCACCCTGCCTCACTCCAGATTCCAGTTTATACTGGTCAGACCAGTCTCCAGCCCACCTCACTTGATTCACCTGATTGGCGTACCAGTATCTTAATAGGGACACACATTCGGTTGGCACCGAAGTTTTATTTAGTTTGTCCCACAGCAAATCATATGCCACCAAGTCAAATGCTTTAGATAAGTCAAGGAAGCACGCATAAATTGGCGTGCTCCTTTCCTTATAGTATCTAACAGCTTGCTTAAGGCACATAATAGCACTCTCCGTCGATAGTCCAGCTCTAAACCCGAACTGAGCATCGTGGAGTTTAATATGTTTCCTGAGATGGTCATTAAGCAAGCTGTCAAGCACCTTGGCGATTGTAGTGGCAAGTGAGATGGGCCTGTAATTAGCGATATCTGACACGTCCCCTGTCCTATTTTTAACAATTGGAACGACTACAGTTTTCATCAGCTGCTCAGGTAAGTAAGCATGGCGCAAGCACAACGTAAAAAACATCGCCAAGATGCGCGGCAAATGTACACCCGCATATTTGAGATGTTCGATACTGAGACCATCGTATCCCGGAGACTTACTGTTGACGATGTTATCAAGTGAAAAGATTTACCGCGGTTAAGGTCGCGGGAGTTCGCTGAATGCGGGTGGCGCAAGACGGGTCATTTTGGCGCCCTTTGGCCTCCTAAAGGGCCGCCTTTCAGTTCAGCACTAGACGTCTTTCATGTTCGATGATGATACCCGGGGCATGGTGAGACTGCCGAGAGGTATTTCACCTTAGTAACTGAGTAGCAAATATTTGTTTTACTATTACTTAGGACTATCTTTATCTAAAATTCCGGTAAAAATAGTTTGACTTTATTTGTCACTTCGAGTCTTCGACATTTATGTACGTGTGAAGCCTGAATTAAGCCTAAGGCCTGGCACTGGCGTGGCCTGCGGTGGCGGTCAAAGATAAACTCGACAGTTAATGACAAATTAACTATTGACCGCCACCGCAGGCCGCGCCAGTCTGTCAGAGGTTTTAAGCCTGCATCACACTGGCGCGGCCTGCGGTGGCGGACCATAGTAAAATTGACAGCTAATGACAAGTTTTCTATTGTCCGCCGCGGCCAGGCAAAGGCCTTAATGCAGTCAAGAATACTTACTATTACCCAGATTACTATTGGCCAGTCTGTGGCAGGCTTCACACTGGAGCGGCCTGCGGTGGCGGTCAATGGCCAACTTGACATTAAATGTCAATTTTACCATTGACCGCCACCGCAGGCCGCGCCAGTGTGTTTTGGGCTTTAAAGGGGACATAACCCATTTTAAGCAACACAAGTTCGGTAATTTTTATCAGAACGTCGTATAATATATTTTCTAGTCTCTGGTTCTATGAATAGGGCTGTTAGAATAGGTTTAAACTGTAATGTAACCCCAAGATACATGGCGTTAATTCCTAACGTTATGATGCCTTTCTGGCGTCAAATGCCTACTGCACTCGCTGCCCGCATGCCCCGCAATTACTCGCCTTCACTGCACCGAGCGACGAGCCTGAAGGTGCCTACTGCACTCGCTGCCCGCATGCCCCGCAATTACTCGCCTTCACTGCACCGAGCGACGAGCCTGAAGGTGCCTACTGCACTCGCTGCCCGCATGCCCCGCAATTACTCGCCTTCACTGCACCGAGCGACGAGCCTGAAGGTGCCTACTGCACTCGCTGCCCGCATGCCCCGCAATTACTCGCCTTCACTGCACCGAGCGACGAGCCTGAAGGTGCCTACTGCACTCGCTGCCCGCATGCCCCGCAATTACTCGCCTTCACTGCACCGAGCGACGAGCCTGAAGGTGCCTACTGCACTCGCTGCCCGCATGCCCCGCAATTACTCGCCTTCACTGCACCGAGCGACGAGCCTGAAGGTGCCTACTGCACTCGCTGCCCGCATGCCCCGCAATTACTCGCCTTCACTGCACCGAGCGACGAGCCTGAAGGTTACTGGATATGACAATGATGTTTTATTTCTAATTAGCTAATGAAATAAAAGTTACTTAAAATATCACGCCGTTAGCCTGCGAACAACATTTTGTTTTTTTTTTTGTTTTTTTCGTCCTATCTTTTTGAGTTGGGCCCCGAAGGGCTTAACTAATTGCCAATGACTAACAACATTTTGTATGGCAATCGAACCACCTAAAAGAAACCACGGGAAACAAACGCTTGCGAGATGCAGGATTCACTCTGACCGTAACAGCGACATCTCTCGGGTAATTGGGTAACTAAATTTTGGAACTTCCAACAGCTTTGAACTTATTACAACATATTATGTAACAACTTGTACGCTTCTCCCCTTTTGCATTTTAATATGAGTAACGAAACCAATATTTATCTATGAAGTAGCTGGCTATAAAACTTATCGGACGAGCGAGCGAAGCGAACGAACTTCTATGCTTTAGCATGACTATCCGGCCGGCATCCGGTATCCGGTGTCTGTCCGGCTGTTCTCCTTTACAAGTCGCATTTCTCAACCGATTCTCTTGAAATTTTGTGAGCAGGTTCGTTAATTATATAGTTTGTTTTAGTAGAGTCGCTTTTTGAAAATTCAAAAAATGAAACTGAGCAAGCCTGAATGCTTGTGCTAGCCATACTGCAGTGCCACATCTGGCGACTGGGATTGACTATACATCTGCGCCGTCTCGCCGCGACAACGGGAATTGTTTCCGCAATCCGATTCCAATTGTAATTTCACAACGAATTTTGGAGCTGCTAGTATCCTAGGATGAAAACGGCTCATATTTTACGGGTCGCTGCTTTATCGCCTTTGCTTTCGACTCATTATAATTTATAATATAGTAATCATCTAAAATCGGATTTTTTTTGTATTCCGCCCTAGATCTGCGATGAGTCCTCCTAGCGTTATTCCCGGTTGTGCCCCTATTAAAAGAGCCCGCGGGGTCCGCTTTGACACCTAACCCCAAGATTTGGCATAGGCACTAGTTTTACGAAAGTGACTGCCATCTGACCTTCCATCCCAGAGGGAAAACTGGACCTTAATTGGGATTGGACCGGTTTCCTTTTTTCCTTCACCGAAAAGCTAACGGTAAATATTCCGTACATACTTAAGTTCCGAAAAACTCATTGGTACGAGCCGGGATTCGAACCCACGACCGCCGCTTGACAGCCGCATGCCTGAACCACTAGGCTACCGTAGCCCTAGATCTGCGATGATATGTTATTAATCTTGAATAATTTATCATGTTCGCTATCCAAGATATCCATGAGCACCAGGAAATAAGCCTTGAAGTCCAGTACCGTCCGTCCACAGGCCCAGGCATTACTAACTCTTTTCATCGACGCTTGATACAGTTTTTATTTTAACAGATTTTTACGTCCGTCAAAATTCTTTCTTTCCGTAGAGGGACATGGGTAATGAAAAATAAATAATCAAGTTTTGTAATTAGGTGAATCAATTTTTTTCTGTCACTATTAGTTACCATGTTTAAGTGTCCTGGGTCACTCCTTTGAACTAGGGGGTTTAAATCCACTAAACACGTGTTTTTGTTATTTTGGTTATTATAATACAGTTACTAATTCTAGGTACTCACATGGGAGGTTGTCCAACAGACCAAGCTTCTTTGAAAACAGTGTACCTAATAGTCTATTTTATGGATAAACTCTCATTGGAAGAAAACGTAATGTAAATAATATACTTAAATAACACCCGGCCATAAAGTGGAAATTACCGCTTACTACGCGCGTAAAATTCTACTACCTGTCTAGAGGAAAAAATATTTTTTTTACTCACCACGAGCGGTAATAAAGAAAACCTCAGATCGCATATGTATAGCCCTTGCCTTTGGCTCTGGCGTCAAATACCTACGATTTGAGGCATTCTTTGTTTTACCACCCAAGGTGATTAATGTACTATTGTATGCCATCCAACGCGCGTGTCATTTATCTTGCCCTTTAATTAATAATCAAGTAGGCAGCCATCACAAGATCAAGTAACCCCCCTCCCACTGACTAGCGGAAATATTCTGAGAAGCCAAACTCAAGTCAACGAATGCGCAGCAGGAAACGGAGATAATGCTTAGACTGGCCTAGTTAACCTGCTTAAACTAAGCGTAACTTAATATTTAATGTACGCAAATTTTCATTATCTTACGTTTAAGTTTACACTGTTT
The DNA here is from genome assembly GCA_963854355.1 of Epinotia brunnichana. NCBI lineage: Eukaryota > Metazoa > Arthropoda > Insecta > Lepidoptera > Tortricidae > Epinotia > Epinotia brunnichana. The sequence goes on along the minus strand of OY977951.1, from coordinate 24,471,698 downwards.
GCAGCGAGTTAGGAACGCAAATATTTGAGGAACTCCTTTGCGGCGTACTAGGATAGCAGAGATTGGGGGATGTAACCGGCGGGTGATAAAGAATTATGAAAGCAATTTTGGTGGCTGGTGACCAATTCGCATTTTGGCAATGTAAGCATAAGGGGTTGCAATTTAGTGTGCTGCTGGTGCATTCCCTACCTCTTCTATCTGCCTAATTTCCCAGTATTATTATGACTATAAACTCCAGCTGTGCATTATATAATGTCACGGATAAGTATGTAGATAGGTTGGTACGTAGTCGTTGAGTCCCAAACCAAGAAACAGGCGACAATGGATAAAAGGATCGTACTGTGACATGAAAATGAGCATTATAACAATATCACAAAGAATAAACACGAAATACAACGGCAGAGGAAGCCATTACCGTAATAGTACATTTTCTACTTACGCGTATGAAATTGTTTAACGCCTACGATTATAACATTCAGATCTGGAGGAAAAGTTTATTCGGAAGGTACTTACGATAGAAAACGGAATTTTAGTGTTGAGTAAATAAGGAAAATGTTCCAATGCTCGACACCTCAATGCCACATAATTGACACTATTGTTCACCTCTATTGTTTTGCCATGAGCCATGACATGTGCCAGTGGCGGGAACTAGGATGTTAACTTTACAACTTACCACGATCTTTGGACAATTTATTTTCTTAAATACATCAACAGAACAGCAGCTCGTCATGCCAATGAAATAGTAGATATATTGTACAACAAGTCCATAAAACGATCCATTTTACCCTTTCGGCCGCGTATGTAACTGAGTTTTGTAACCAGGTACAAACTAAGATTTTTTTTCTTTCCTCGTAGCCAGTTACGAACTAGTAAAATATTTAGAGACATATATAATTAATTTTAAATAGTTACCATGAAAGAATTTCCGTTCTTGTTTTGTATTTAAAAAACTAAGTTACCAAAAACGATGTTGAATTCTTATTTTGTAACTTTAAGGGCCTGTTTCCGAATCTCCACGTAAAGTCCTGACTAAGATATCTGGGACTTACTCGGCACATAATAATGCCAAGGCCTATAAGGTCTAAAACTGTAAGCACAATTATGCCCTTGACTCTACGTACATACCTCCCTAAGGATAACTTTAGTTTATTTTTTTGTGTACAAATTGGTAAAACAATAAATAACACAGGAAATCAATTACTTACCAAATTTCCCAATGTCCTTCTATTGTTAATCTATTCTAAAATCTTATTGCTAAAATTAATACACATAATTTCTGTTGTAACTTGCAAATTTATTTATTTAATAAGATAATCTTAAAATTAACAATTAATATAGAGCAGATGATACCGTAATTTGCACTAATTCTAGTACACTTTTGAATATTTGCACTATATCAAATGCATGCACTTCATTAAAGTAGTCTGTGAGTGCCGAGTTGTCCATCACGGCCCTCCAGTCTTCAGAATCCACGTGCTCAAGGCACACCCTTGAATCCGGAGGAAGATATATATTGTGTTTACTCAACACCATCGCTTTCTGCAGCAATGGTATCGGCATAAGGTGCACCATAGAGCACCCAAAAACACATTTGGTTACGTCACCCAAAACTCTTTTTAAATGACGATCCTCTGAACTGGAACCACTACTGACTTCCATCATAGTTGTATGTATATTTACGTGGATTATTAAAAGGCAAGTACGTGTTAAAGAATCAAATTTATTAATGACAGCCCTGACGTACGAAGTCACTATCTGCAAATGTGTTTAACATTTAGCAAACTCTTTTTTTTAACTTAAAGTGGCCAGTAATTTACCATTATTGCTTTAGAGTTTGATACCTAAACAAATTATATTAATTTTGCCATTGTTTTACAAAATAGCATAGATATACCTAGTACCAAGGTCATCACAAAAATAAATTATTTATTATGCTTTCTCCCATTACAAAAAAAATCTTATAAATAGATTAGACGTTACTTAAATAAATGTGTATGGACAAATAATTTCCAAGCAATGCCCGGTTGTTATCATGTTTTCTTTGAGTTCCCCAATAGCTTTAACAATTTCTTCTTCAATCTCCGTGTAATTTATGTTTTTTCGACTCTTTTTGAAGCTTGAATTGATATTGAATATCTTTGTTTCCTTTTCCAGTACATCTAAAAGTTTGCCAATATTTGGTTTTTTAGCCCCGATACTTCTATTAAGTTTATTGTGCCATCCTTCTAGATGATTTGTGGTTCTTATTGTTTCCATTTGACAGCCACATGTCTTTGCAAAATCAAATGCCTTTTGGTTATACCATTGTTTTTTGAAGTATTTATTGAAACGTTCCATATCATCTCCTTTTGGACTTCTTGACATTACATATTCAAATCCTTTTTGTATATACTCTTCTGGCAAACGGGCCAAACCAACGCACCGAGCAACGTGCCTCTGTTTTACTCTTGTTTTAATTTTCTTTGCTCTACGGAATACACCTCGGTTAAAATGATAGTAACATCCTTTTACGATAATGTTTGGAAAAACTTGTTGAACAGCTTTAATTGCCGCTAACTCATAATCCAAGGTTATCTTTTGCGGATGAAAAAATTTGCTAGTCTGCGATTTTATCAAATGGTATAGAGTTGCATACGTCTTCGTTTTTTTGTTAGGAAGCAGACAAAAAAACAATGGTTCAATCGTTTTGTTACTTTCGTTAAATCCGTGTATTGTGTAAAGTTGCTTAAAACATGATGGGCATGATTTAAACGTGCCATCCGCGAATATATGACTGTAAGATGTCAAATCTTTGATGACCTTGCCGCAAAACACAATAATTCTTGTATCGTCATCATCTAAGTAATCAGCAAGGATAAAATGTTTGAATTTTTGTGGTACTACCACTTCACAACATTCTGAATAACTGAAACGTAATTTTGGGGCACCCACAATTTTGTTACGGTTATTATATAGCCCTGTCTTGATATTTTGAAAACTTGGAATGTCATTCATGCGGCAACCCTTATCCTTCAGTTCACAAACCATATTATTGTATTGTTTTTCTATGGGTTCGAAGTTAGAACTTGTAGTTTGTTTCAGTTTATCCATTTTTTCCAAAAATATATTTTTATCCTCATCCCTGCAGCAATCATTATCGTGCCCATTCGTTTTTAATATTTCATTCTTTATACTTAACTTAACACTCCCTTTACATCCTTTTTTAGTATAGCAGAGCCAGAATGAGTTTCCATCTTTGTATATTCTTCTGCGATGGAATCGCCGTCCATCGTGGAGTAATAGAACACCACCTCTTCTTGTTGCTATAAATTTTAGTTTAGTGTGCGGGCACATTACAAATGTTGCTAACCACAAATCACTTATGCATTTTAAAATGGAAAACCGTAATAGAAAATTGCACTCTATCAATGACTATCTCAATTGCATATAATATGTGACATTCATTACTTATCAATTACCGTTCAAAGACTGTTATCTTTATGGCCAGTACTAATAACATTCAAAAGAGAATCGTCTCTACTTGAAGGTTTGATAACAACTTGGTTACCAACAAGGAATAAAAAATCTGATATCGTAACTGGGAAAACCATTACGAAAAAATAATAAAATAATCTTAGTTTGTAACTGGCTACGAGAAAAGAAAAATAAATCTTATTTTGTACCTGGTTACAAAACTAGGTTGATGAATCACCCGGTTACAAGAAAAGAGAAAATTTTCTTAGTTTGTACCTGGTTACAAAACTCAGTTACATACGCGGCCGAAAGGCATTTTACCTGCGGCGCTACCACGAACTTCGAATCTCGAACTTCGTATATCTCCGTCTCTGTCGCTCGAGTACCATAAACCATAAGTGCGATAGAGACGGAGATATACGAAGTTCGAGATTCGAAGTTCGTGGTTATAGCTCTGAGACGTTTATATCCGCCCGAGCCACCGGCGATTCACTTCGATTTTGAAAAACTAACATATACCTATTTGCAAAATTGAATTAAATAATAGGTCATTCCCGCCCCTTAACTTTTTTAAGTTTTTATGTTTGATTTTCGTATTTCATACTGCCAAGTAATTTAATGTTTTGATACGTTTTGAAATAATAACTCATTTTTATTTTATTAATTTAGTAATAGAAAACACTGAAGTGAAATTGATCAAAGCATGTCAAATAAAATAACTAGTATTCTACGAAGTTTTATTGTGCGTGTAGCGGCTAGCCCTGATAATTCCAGTCTCAAAAAAAATACTTTGTGTAGAAAAGTGGCATTTTGTGCCGCTTACAGCTTTAACACCTTTTGCCAGGTGAAATTGAATCTTGCCAATATAATAAAGAATGACAGGTAAAAAACTCTATTCATCTGTAACAACTTTCACGGTGCTCTGAGGTTGATGAAAAGATAGTTTTCCCGAAGTATATTCAGGGAGCGTCCGTTTGCTCTAAAGAGCTAATTATGAAGTTTCAAATAAAGCGTTGTATTTTTTATTAAAGTAGATGTCTCGAGGCTTGTAGAAAGATAGTTTTGCTCAAGCAAAAATGTAGTGCGAAAGAATATTAAAAGAAAAGCTGTGATGACGGACCTACGGATAAATCATCTTTTTTACCGTGGGCCTAGGTTGATTTGTGTAAGATTGTCCCGTAATATTTATTTATTTATTAACGCCTTTCATACGGAAAAGTAAGTTTTGCTTCAAGACGAGAGGGATCAAAATGCTACTTTTCTGATCAAGCTACTTTTTTAAGTTCTTCATTGGCACGTAGCAATTGTAGCATTTACACAATGTGCCAATGGAACACAGATCTTAATAAAATACTCGATTGTAATTTCATCGTAATAGATTAAAAACGAACATAATTGTACTTTATTTTTTTATCGTAGAGTCCTTCGCTTCACTCTGGATTCAATGTACCGCCCTCGCCGTAAATACGTCATTTTGCTCCCTTGAGACACAAATAACTGTTTTCTGTCGGTAGTTGCCATGCTTACGTCTCCACCCCTCCTCTTTTCTTACATTATAAGTAACTTTTCTAAGAAACGGTCATCTCGTCTCCTGGCTGATGGGACAGAATAACAACAGTTGATTGACCCATTAATGTATGCCCTTGGTAACGTGTATTTGTCACTTGTTGTGTTACCCATACAAGGTTTGGCTTACATTAAGAGCCCGCTCACGTGCTCACTAGCGCCACTGGTAAATAATTGTGATCATTAAAATTTAACGACAGATAATATGTTGAATAGGTACATCATAATAGTTATAACGTTGCTGGATTTGTCAATCCACGCAAAGTTAAAACGGCCGTTTTCCTTTTGAGTTCATAGATCGCACGAAGATAAACTGAAGAATAGAATGAAGATAAACTGCGTTCGCAAGTTCTTTTTATGAAAACGTAACTCAGCTCTAGTAAGCACCTTGCTTAAGAAATCACACAGGTCCAGTATTAATCGTCCTAAAATACGAATTTTACGTTTATTAATTTTAAAAATATATATCAGAACTCGGATGCGGGTGGCGTAAGACCGGTCACTATGGCACTCTTTGGGGGAGGTCTATGTCCAGCAGTGGACGTCTTTTGGCTTATATAATGATATACAAAACTCTATTATGTTTAATAAACACTGAATCAATATTAGAAAAGTTAATTAGCAGGATGGTGCAGACCCAAGCATAAATAAAGATCCACCGCAAAATAAGTTAATTAAACTACTAAACCCTTCTAAACTTTAAGCGATCTCGCGGAGTCTGGGCGGGACTGATATGGAAAGGCTTATCAAATAACCGCAGGGCTAACTAGTAAACTAATATTCCTCTGGTTTATTAACTAATTCTTGAGAAAGTCCCGGTTATCCGGCAGTCTGCAAGAAACAAAACTAATGGCGTAGGCAACATGAGACCGGACGCGGGGTGCAAGCGACAGAAGCGAAGGCATATAGAGATCAAGAAAGTCATCATCATCATCATCATATCAGCTGAAAGACGGCCACTTCTGGACATAGGCCTCCCCCAAAGAGTTCCAAAGTGACCGGTCCAGCGCCACCCGCATCCAGCGGACTCCCGCGACCTTTACCAGCTCATCAGTCCACTTTGTGGGAGGCCTACCAACGCCGCGCCTTCCGGTACGTGGTCGCCACTCGAGAACCTTTCCGCCCCAACGGCCATCAGTTCTACGTGCAATGTGCCCCGCCCACTGCCACTTAAGTTTAGCGATTCGGAGGGCTATATCGGTTACCTTGGTTTTGCTGCGGATAGCCTCATTTCTGATGCGATCACGCAGAGTAACTCCCAACATAGCCCTCTACATTGCCCTTTGGGTGACTTTGAGCCTTCTTATGAGGCCCATTATACTCGTATATATATACATACACCTATGGTATTTCTACCCACTAAAACCTCGGCGGCCGCCATCTGCGTTTTCATAATCCTGGAATAGGCATAGGTACGCTGTTTACCACCATCGTAAACAATAGTAGATTTTGCCTCAGTGGAACAAAATTATATACTCGTATTTACGGCAAAGTCGATTGAATGTTGAGCGTGACAAGGGATTCAAGGGAGTTTGATTACGCCCAAGATGGAAATCATTACGCCCAAGATGGAAATCATTGCGCCACAGATGGAAATCATTGCGCCCGAGATGGAAATCATTTTGACCCGGAGTGGCACAAACTGCTATTCGAACCTTCTATGAGGAAAATTGAACTGCCTGCACCTATAAGCTTTTCTGTTTAACCCTGTTGTAGTCTGGTAGAGGATTCCTAAAGGCATTAAGTCCGCCTTTAGTACTTTTTATTTGTGCAATAAAATTTAAATAAATAAATGAACAGGGAAGTATCAGGAAGAAATACAACTTTGATCCTTCAGTTAAGGGCAACTTCTGAATACCAGCAGGTCGATCACGTAACGCATTGTACTTAAGTTAGGTAGATGGAACTGTCAATTTTATATGGAAAAATGACAGTTGGATTGCCCAACGCGCGCTCTAAACGTTACGCGATTACCCCTTAGGTGTGAAATAGTAATTGTCATTACCCTGTTGGCTGCTGAAAATGAAGGGAAAACAATAATTCCGCCAACCGCTCTTCGCTTCTCATCCCCTGTAATTTATGGTCCGCCGCTGCCTCGGTGACGCAGCAATTAGCTGCCCTAACGAAGGCTTGAAATAAATATCATTTCGTGATTAATGTCGCCAGATAATAATATGCTGATAATAATTACTCCGGAGTTGGCTCGCGGCCGCGGACGCCGAGGGGACTTTATTTGCATTTGTCGCGGAATTTTTTACGCGAGTGAATTGGTATTTTGAATATTTAAAAGGTTATATTTTGTGAGTTTGGATGTCAAGCTCTGAAATGACTTATCACAGTTTTAAGGAAAGCTAAGGTTAACGTCCTTGTCCTCGAGGTTGCACTAGTGTAAGCCATGGGCACTTTATGTCATAGCAATATGGGTTAAATTCGAACTAAGAATAATCTTCTTTCGATTTTTAAGCCTTGTCACATTGACATAAAGTGCACATGTCGTACACTATCTGCAACGTCGAATACTACAAATAGAAGGAGAGTCTTCTGATTTCAAAGATTTTTTTCGTTAATAAACGCGATCGTTTTGAGAGGTTATACACCCCTTACACTTATAGTTTAGTAGCGGGTGGCAAATAGTAGCGAGCGCCCCAACGAACGTGACATACGCTGTATAGCGTAATACTTAAGTACCCTGACAATGATGTAATATAAAAAGAGGTAGATAGGTTATAAGCGCTCCACAAATGGCACACTATAATTTAATCAATTGCACCAACTTGCCTCAGTTTCGTATCGTCAATGGAAACGTAGACGTGTCTCAGCTGTCAGATGTGCCTGGACATTTTTATAACAGGGAATTTCGTATAAGTAGACAATATAATCGACCTCTTTTTATATTATGTACAAGCCCTTTTTTTACCCGACTGCCGAAGGACTACTCCACCGACAAGAGCCTAGCTCTTAAATAAGAAGAAGAAGAAGCCGAAGGAGAGGAGGGTTGTTTCGTGAAGAAAACTTGCGAACTAGGTACCCAGCTTTCGGGGGAATTCCTGGGTTATGTGATATTTCTCCCCACGAAATAAGTATCTATTCGATGAATGAATGACAACCAAACAAAATCAGAAATCGGAACCGAATTTAAAATTTGAACTGTCATAAACCTATTTACAGAGCAATTTTCAAAGCCTTCTTTGAAATCTAGTAAGATTACTAACGCGGAGGTGTTCAAATGTGCGTTTACATAGCTAGAGCAATCAGAAAGTCGTTCCCATATCACGGCGAGCTTATGCCGGGACTTAACTAACCTTATCACGAGCTGGGAGAAAGCCAAACCGCAGTTGCGTTATGACATGCAGATGCTGTACCTTGAGTTAAGGCGACTGGAACTCACAAAATGTTGTCTGTGTGTACAGCACAACCACTTAACCAGCCCGACTAACATAAGACGTGCGCGACAAAGGCAATAAAGGCACATTTTAGAATGAGAACCTTTTTTTTTTTTATCGTGGAGGAAACCTGCGTACCAGGTACCCAATCATCGGGGGATGACTGGGTTATGTGGTATTTCTATCCACTAAAAACTCCACGGCGGCCGGCATCTGCGCTCTCATGCGAAGGACTCCAGGATCTCATACTGAACGCACTGGAGCCCTCCTCGCGCCTCGCCACATTTGGCTCGTCCTAGGATGATGATGATCGCCTTCCCTGGGGTTTTTAGGTGAGTGCCCCGGCCCCCGCCAGAAACACTGCGACCCCGATGACCCCCTTTAGTCGCCTTCTACGACAGGCGGGGGAGACCGTAGACCTATTCTTGTGGACATACCGCGCGCCAGCCATCTAGTGCTGCAGGTCGATCACGTAACGCAGCAATACGCGAGTCAGGTAGATCTAAATGTCACTTTTTTAAATGGAAAAATTACAGTTAAATTGTCCTAACGTGCGTTCAAAACGTTACGTGATCAACCCTCGTGGGAATTTTGCTAACTGCAAATTCTTAAATTTGCTATCACAGGGATACTGAATTTCATTATGCTGAGCAGCGCCTATTCTCTGCCACGACACACGATTATCTTCATTAAGTCAAATACAGCGTAGAAATCTAATACGAGCAAAGAATTGAACCAGATGGAGGGTTTAGTAGCGTTAACATTAATTAACGGGACTTTTTAAGTTACACTTAATTGAAAGACTATAATTAATTTTTGAAAAAAATCCGAGTAGCAATGTAACGCAAATGATTCTTGGTGTCCAAGCAGGACAATAAAAATGTAATATTCTTCTTAATACATTTATTTATTTCACAAGCACGAAATTAATGACAAAATAGCTCTGCGCGACATGCGCTTGACGCTGAGGTGGCTCGCTGACTGGCGGTGCGCGAGCGCAGCCGCCCGATCTGCCCTTCAAACGCCCCGTCCTTTGCCGTCGTCCGATGCCCGCGCGTACATCGTCCCGGCGTTGAAAGACTGGCTTTCAACAATAAATTGCAGAGATTCTTTGTGTTGCCTTTCGCGGGTCTAGGATATAGATCTAGTCAACCCTTCGACAACCTGCAATATAGTCGTTGCGGTGAAGTTCACCCGATGGAGTAAAGTAGTTGATTTGTTCCCATGTATCTTTTTCTTGTAAGTCTTCAGGTGTGATTTGATATGAGTCCTATCTACAGAATTCAGGATTTGTTGCCCTTAATGGGTAGGTAAACCATTCTTCCCTTCGACAACGTCTGTAGTAGGAACAATACACATTTTGTTGATTGCTCTTCTTATTGTGCCCCGATTGGTGATGACATCAGCGACACGGTTGACGCCATCTTTCCCAGGGTATAGATGGCTGATGCGTGCTAGGCGCCACTGAAGAGGAGGTAGTTGATCTTCCTTCAAAATGACGAGGTCCCCGACTCGAAGCTCTCGCTGCCGCGTCTTCCACTTCGTACGCTGTTGGAGCTCTGCTATGAATTCTCGTCGCCACCTGTCCCAGAAGTGCTGCCTCAACTGCTCTATGCGTTCGTATCTGTTGGGGTACTTTGTAGTAATAGGTCGGGACGGTACCGAAGTGAGAGGCCGCCCGCAAAGGAAGTGCCCTGGAGTCAAAGGAGTTGGGTCAGTGGGGTCCGACGAAAGAGGCGTTAGGGGTCGAGAATTTAAAATAGCTTCGACTTGTGCAACTAGCGTTGCTAGCTCTTCAAACGTCAGGGAAGCCCCCCCAGCAATACGTCGAAGATGGTACTTAGCCGACTTAACCCCGGCTTCCCAGATCCCTCCGAAATGGGGAGAATAAGCTGGACTAAACATGAATTTAATTCCTTCATCATTAGCAAAATTAGTTATAGACTGACGACTGGATTTAATCAATTTACCCAGTTCATTGTTTGCACCTTTAAAGTTTGAATTTAGTTAGCCGGCCTTTGATACTACCGCGCTGCTTAATAAGCTTAGACAAATCATCAACCTTCGACGGCACATCCAACTTTGCCCCTTCCGGTGGTGCCATAACTTCAAACAATAAATATCGAAGGCGCTAACGACAATGAAATAAGTAAGTAATTAAATCTCAAACCAGTTAAATCCAGTCTCAGCCGCGACCGCCCGACATAGAAAATTACTCCGTCCGAGCACACAGCTAGCCAGCAAGGTGCGCGCGGAGCTGCTACGGACCCGGGCTGCACCCAGCAAACAGAACGCCTTAAGCGCGCCGGTCCCGATCAAACACTGAAATAGTCGGCAAATCGCTATAAGATATTTGAACTACAATAATTCGTTAAGAAGGGATTTAGCACGGTTATCTCCGTTTATTGTTTAGCAAAATCTCTAATAATTAAGGAAAACCTAAGTAATAGCCTTAATTAGGCAAACTTGTATAAAATATGGAATAGCCACGTATTGCACACAAAGGAACCGTTACTACAAATTGTAAATTTAACTACGTAACGGATTTGTAAATAACTTTCCGATTTACTAAAATTAGCACTGTAATGCCTGTATAATACAGCTTAATAAGGCAACTCTTGTACAAAAATATGGAATAGCCACGTATTGCACACAAAGGAAACGTTACTACAAATTTTAAATTTAACTACGTAACGGATTTGTAAATAACTTTCTGATTTACTAAAATTAGCACTGTAATGCCTGTATAATACAGCTTAATAAGGCAACTCTTGTACAAAAATATGGAATAGCCACGTATTGCACACAAAGGAACCGTTACTACAAATTTTAAATTTAACTACGTAACGGATTTGTAAATAACTTTCTGATTTACTAAAATTAGCACTGTAATGCCTGTATAATACAGCTTAATAAGGCAACTCTTGTACAAAAATATGGAATAGCCACGTATTGCACACAAAGGAACCGTTACTACAAATTTTAAATTTAACTACGTAACGGATTTGTAAATAACTTTCTGATTTACTAAAATTAGCACTGTAATGCCTATATAATACAGCTTAATAAGGCAACTCTTGTACAAAAATATGGAATAGCCACGTATTGCACACAAAGGAACCGTTACTACAAATTTTAAATTTAACTACGTAACGGATTTGTAAATAACTTTCTGATTTACTAAAATTAGCACTGTAATGCCTGTATAATACAGCTTAATACTTAACATGCGTATAAATGCGAGTAATGCGATAATATTTGCCGAAATAAGCACTTCGCAAGCTAGATCAGGATACTATCCTGACGCTTTAAAAAAGAAGTACCAAATAGAAATAAGCACTTCGCAAGCTAGATCAGGATACTATCCTGACGCTTTAAAAAAGAAGAATTTATTTAATAAGGCAACTCTTCGCCGAAATAAGCACTTCGCAAGCTAGATCAGGATACTATCCTGACGCTTTAAAAAAGAAGAATTTATTTACCAAATAGAAATAAGCACTTCGCAAGCTAGATCAGGATACCATCCTGACGCTTTAAAAAAGAAGAATTTATTTACCAAATAGAAATAAGCACAGGCCGTTGCGTGCAGCTAATAGTCTTGTCTTTTAGGCAAGCTAGATTAGGAATTGAACCTAACGCTTAAGATGCAAGAAAGCCGTCACACAAATCGAAGCCAAATTATAAAAGGGGATCGGAACAAAGGAATGGTAAAATAGGCGTACTTCCCTCGGGTTAGACCTGCAGGCAACCACGTAGAACCTTGAGGCCCCAGTATTTCAAAAAAAACAGCAGCATCCTTTGTTCTTCCGAGTCGGTGAGTCAGCGAGCCGGTAAAATTCCGTTATTTTAACGGTTAAAATGCAGCTTGAACTTGCACATTATTTGCAGTTTCTTCCAACGGTCGCCATTATTGTCCAAGCAGGACAATAAAAATGTAATATTCTTCTTAATACATTTATTTATTTCACAAGCACGAAATTAATGACAAAATAGCTCTGCGCGACATGCGCTTGACGCTGAGGTGGCTCGCTGACTGGCGGTGCGCGAGCGCAGCCGCCCGATCTGCCCTTCAAACGCCCCGTCCTTTGCCGTCGTCCGATGCCCGCGCGTACACTTGGTGGTGACAAACGGTACCTAACTGTCAACGAGACTTAACTTGAACATTTAACGTTACATTGCGGGCTGAATTATTTTGTATAGTTAACTTTTTCGTTGTAATTTTAGACAAAAATTATCTTAATACGCTTCTTAGGTTTTGTACTAACCACCATTTGCAAGTATTAGATTTCCACACTGTATATACAGGGTGGGCGCTGTAACACGAGCAAATATTCAAAAGGAGGCTTCCTTAGAGCATTTGCAGTAACCCCTTGTGTATAATTCACTTTCAAAAATTTTGGTTACGGATAAATTTTGATCTAAAGTTATGACCTCCGAGTAATGTATCTTGGCACCACGAGATCATATCACGGCAGTCAATGCAGATTTTGAGGTAACATCATGTAATGAGTCATAATAGTTTTTGCATTTTTGAGTTCAACAGATAGTTTTGTGATTTTTTCATTTTTTTTATTTTTTTTTGTGTTTTTAAAATAAAAAGTTACTCATAGCACTCCAGAAGAGTAAAAAAATACAAGTAAACTTATTTTTAAGAATTTTTTTTTTCAAAAAAAATATTTTTTTTTCGCATAAAACCACTTCAAAATAATTGTTCACAAGCTTAATAATCTACCGTTTAATTTTTTGCTCCAGTTACAGGGCCCACCCTGTATATACTAACTATCTAGCCTTTGCCTACCCCTCTGGGAAAGAGGCGTGATTATATGTATGTATGTATGTATCTAGTCTTAAGTCGCATGCTTTTTTCTTTTGTATATAGTGGAAACGAAGAAGTTTTAAGGATGGTAGATGAGAAAAGATGTTTGCTAGGATGTATAAGAAATAGGAGAGGCAAGATGGTGGGCCACCTGATATGGCACGACAGTTTCTTCCTAAACATCCTGGAGGGTAAAATTGAAGGCAAGAGAGGCAGAGGAAGGCCTAGGCTAACATATTCTAGCCAAATAAAAGATAAAGCTGATGTCGAGTCATATGAGGAAGTCAAGAGGCTGGCAATGGACAGAGAAAAATGGCGGTTACTCCACCGACAAGAGGGCTCTTAAGTAATGATGATGATGATGATATATTTTTTGTTACTTTACAACTTTTACTTTTAATTTTGTACCTATCATGTTAATACCCCTTTCATTGGTAAAACTTTGTTAACTAAAATGTGTTCTGTCATTTTATCACAGCCTTAAATGTTAAAGTAAGAACGAACTTAACGGCATTTTTACTAAAATTGGTTGGATGGACGTTTAAGAGTAATGGCATTTAAGAAAATAGAAGCACTAAATGCAGGCCTACAGCACACGTCAGTATAATGAATCCGGTTCTGCGACACGGATTTGGGATTATGACACACCCTCATTTTTTTCGGTCTTTCACCAGCTCAATGATTTGACAACATTAAAAAGACTGCGGGTCATTCGTAGATGAGACTAGCACAGTAGTGGAATGAGTGGCATAGACGATGATGATGTTATATTTATTTTTAACACGTTTACATGACATTACAGTCAAAAAAAAACAATGCGTCACGAAACTTCAGCCGCGTCCGCTGCGCCATGTTTTCGTGGTCTTTAAATGTCAAAAATGTTTTGCCAATCAAAACAATACCCTATTTGTTTGCCGAAACTGACGGATAACATGTTAGATGTTTGCAAACACCGAAAACATGGCGCAGCGGACGCGGCTTTAGGCTAACTTAGACTAAACAATAATTTCACTTTGATTTGATGACTTTTACTTTCCAACATGTTATTATGGTACTGTTGAGCACCTATCATCCATCGTCTCACAGCCCCCCATCGCCACGCAAACAAGTCGCACTCCGGTGTTGATGCCAGGAGCGCATTGAGCTGTGAGAGGGCGCGGAGCAGCGGCGAGATCCTGCGCGACACGGTGTGCGCCGGCGGCACCGCCAAAAGGTCGCGTCGTCATGGTCTGATCCAAGGGACATCCGGAACAGACAGTCGCACGAGACGCTCCACTATTTCGGGACAGTCCGACTCAACACGCAAGGTATAACATGCTGTGATCATTAAATGATGGTGATGATGTCTACGACTGCTGTTTTACGCGCTCGATTATTACAATTACAATAAACGCTACGATCACTTTAAGCCCCCTAATCGTGTCATAGTCCGTAAACTTCCAGTACTTGGTACAAGTACTTCCGGCCATTTCAGGACTGACAGACTTATCTTATCTTATCTTATCTAGGTGAGGGCCCTTTCGGATGCACTTCGACCCAGTGGGATCTTTTGTGCATTTGCCCTCTCCTTTATACCTGCTCCCAGGCTTGCTCCATCATTTCCACAAAGCGGATGATGCAGTTCGCCGGGAGCACCTTGAATTCCTTTGGTTGCGGGTAACCGTTACCAAAGTAGTTCATTCTTTGTCTGGCAAGGGCATCTGACAGACTTAGGTTTACTTTCTCTACGATTAAAGGGCTAAATGATGCTACATGTCTCGTGAACGGAAGTGAAGGATTTTTCAAACTTTCGGCCAATTTTAGGTGCGACAATCTTCTGATTCTTGGTCAAGCACAGCTTTCTCGACCTGCTGCCATGAATTTTATCGTGTTGTTTTTTTTTCTTCATTTTCCCATACGTATTTGGAGATAATTCATAATTCATTTATTAATTGCTTTGTGGGTTTACAAAAGGTCTTTAATATAGGTCCACCACAAACCCTGTTAGGGCGCAGCATTATAGGTACTAAGGCTTAAAATTCTGTTCAACCGTATTCTTTTTCTTACTCCCTAAAATTATAATATTCATACATTATTATCATATATCATTATCATTAATTTATAATTATTAATAATAGATCCCTCCACTTTGTATGCATGGACCGAAGGGACGCGCCGGGGGAGCATTTTATCGTGTTGTCATGAGCATGTGATCGTTAATTTTCCAGCATTTTTGGCGCAGCGTAGTGTTGTTAACGGAATTGGTAAAAACTATTTCAATCGTAATGCTTAATTAGCGTTAATAATGTCAATATTTACCCTAATTAACAATTTTGGTTGATATTGTCTATGCCAATTCCGTTAACAACACTACGCTGCACCAAAAATGCTGGAAAATTAACGATCACTGGTCATGAGACGTACCGTCAAACATGCCTACTTTGCCACAAGGGGGAACTTTGCCCAAGAGGAAAATTTTAAAATTTGCTTCTTGGGCAAAGTTCCCCCTGGTGTAGGCGTATTGGGAGTGGGCTTACGGACTATCAGGGAACCTGATCGACTACAGTTGATATCAAAGAAATGTGTACATTTATCACCTTATCACAAGGAAATAAGGTGCAAAAGTGTAGGTTAACATATCTTTATCGTCGACTATACCTGACGTGTCTTTTGAACCATAGTAATGCAGCCGTCAACTTCGCTCTGTGACCAAGACGGCGTCGTAGGCCATGCCCCAGATATCCAAGGAATGATGTGAAATAGAATTTAAAAGTAGGAGGAAGTAGGAGCAATTTGTGTGAGCTTTTGGGTGGCGGGTGAATGCCGCTTGTTTACGACGTTAGAGCTCAAATATTAATTTAAATATTGATTTGTTTACAAAATAAATAGTTGCTTAAGTATTTCCCAGGTTTTTAACAAACGTACACCAGGGTTATCTACTTTAGTCTAGTTGGTAGGGGCCCTGACTAAAAACCTGGAGGTCCTAGGTTCGAATCCCGATAAGGACATTTATTTGTATAATAAAGTTAATAAACACGAATATTCCTAAGTCATGGATGTTTTCTATGTAAAGTCAAGTGTAATATATGGGTGCATACAATACAAGGTACTCATAAATATATCCTTACGCTCTTAATCCGCTGACAAGAGCGATAGGATATATTTATGACTAAGTTGTACGCACCCATATTTTTACACATGGCTGTACCTAATTAATAATTATGTATTTATTGAAACGGTTGTTCTAGGTACCAACTCATCTAGGTATGCTGCGGTAGTGGGAGTGGTTTCGCCAAGGACCGGAAAACCCCTTTTCAGGCTTAAGCCTATCAATTTGGTAGCCCTATCAATTTGTTAATCTTATGATAAGGTAACCTTACTGATAGGGTAACCCTATTGTTATGATAAGCATATCGGATGTGGTAACCATAAGGTAACCGTAACAAAACCCTATCGAGATAGGGTTTTGTTGGGGTTTTATTAAGGTTACCTTATGGTTACCACATCCAATATGCTTACCATAACAATAGGGTTTCCCTATCAGTAAGGTTAACTTATCATAAGGTTACCATTATGGATAGGGTTTTAAAAACAAATTCTAGAATTACCCTATGGAAAACCCCAATAAGGGTAACCGGTTCCGGTCCCTGGGTTTCGCCTTGTCTTCCACATCAAGCACCAACCAACTAGAGCCCAGCTCTTTAATTAATGGTGATTGGATCTCGGATTATATGGACTTTACAATGTTATATGCTAGGTATTTGCATATTTATATTAGACTAGCTGTTGCCCGCGACTTCGTCCGCGTATAACATGTTATCGTCTAAATGTTTGTTGAAGGAATGAATTTAAAAAAAACATTGAAATTTATTTTGTACCTAGTCTTTTAGAAAACAATCTAAAACCGAAGTTACAAATTTCTTACTTTAAAAATGTCTTGCTCTCTATACAAAATTCGAACCCCCTTTTAACTTTCTTAGGCGATAAATTAAAAAAACAGTTGGACTTGCGCACGAAGGGTTCCGTACCATTATCTATAAAAACGGCAAAAAAATCACGTTTGTTGTATGGGAGCCCCCCTTAAAAAAATATTTTATTTTGTTTTTAGTATTTTTTGTTATAGCGGCAACAGAAATACATATTCTGTGAAAATTTCAACTCTCTAGCTATCACGGTTCTTAAGATACAGCCTGGTGACAGATAGACGGACGGACGGACGGACAGCGAAGTCTTAGTAATAGGGTCCCGTTTTACTCTTTGAGTACGGAACCCTAAAAACGCTGAAATAAGTTTTGTAGTATTTTAGCAAACAGTCTAAAACCGAAGTTACAAATCCCTTACTTTAAAAATATCTTACTCTCCATGCAAACTTTGAACACCCTTTAGGGGATATATTCCAAAAAATGCTAAAATAAGTTTTGTAGTCTAAACAGGCTAAGATCGAAGTTACAAATATCATACTTGAAAATTTTCTTGATCTCCATACAAACTTTGAACGCTTTTCAGGGAAAAATTTAAAATAAAACACTCGGTTTTTTTATTGTAATAGGTAAGTATTTTTTCTACAAACTATCTAGTCTCTAGTTAAATAAAAGTGTTTCCCATACGAACCTTGCACCCCTTTTTAACCCCTTAAGGGGTGAAATTTTCCAAAACGCTGGCAGTAGGTATTTTTTTGTATTTTAATAAGTAGGTACCAGTGGCGGAGCGCCTATACAAGCTGATAAGTAATCTTTCAACAAAGGTTTGTCGCTTGCTAAAAAAATATATTTACAAACGTTGCACCCCCTTATACACCCCTAAAGGGTGGAATTTTCTAAAACGCTGAAAGTATTTAATTTTATTATGTAATCTTTTTAAAAAGGTTTGAGATTCTAGCTCAAAAAAATCCCCTTTACCAACATTGTACCCCTTTTTCATACCCTTAGGGGTGGAATTTTCCAAACGCTGTTTTTAGGGTTCCGTAGCCAAATGGCAAAAAACGGAACCCTTATAGATTCGTCATGTCCGTCCGTCTGTCTGTCTGTCTGTCTGTCTGTCCGTCCGTATGTCACAGCCACTTTTTTCCGAAACTATAAGAGCTATACTGTTGAAACTTGGTAAGTAGATGTATTCTGTAAACCGCATTAAGATTTTCACACACAACAAGGTTCAAGGTTCCCCATAGTAAGAACTGAAACTCAAAAATTATTTTTTCATCAAACCCATACGTGTGGGTATCTATAAATAGGCCTTCAAAAATGATATTGAGGTTTCTATTATAATTTTTTTCTAAACTGGATAGTTTGCGCGAGAGACACTTCCAAAGTGGTAAAATGTGTGCCCCCCCCCCTGTAGCTTCTAAAATAAGAGAATGATAAATCTAAAAAAATATATATGATGTACATTACCATGCAAACTTTCAACGAAAATTGGTTTGAACAAGATCTAGTAAGTAGTTTTTTTTAATACGTCATAAATCGTAAAAAGCAATTTATTTAACGGAACCCTTCATGTGCGAGTCCGACTCGCACTTGGCCGCTTTTTTTTATTTGTATTGTAATAAGTAATAAGTAATCTTTCTACAAACTTTAAAGCTTCTATCTCAAAAAGAAGTTTCGCTCATACAAACTTTGCAACCCTTTTTAACCCCCTAAGAGGCTGAATTTTCCAAAACGCTGACAGTACTTTATTTGTATTCTAATAAGTAAGCTTTCTACAACGTATTGAGTCTCTTGCTAAGATAATAAAGTTTCCCCCATACAAAATTTGCACCCCTTGTTTTGTTGAAAGTATTTTATTTGTATTCTTATAAGTAATATTTATACAAAATTTTAAGTCTCTAGCTCAAAAAATAAAGTTTCCCCCATACAAACTTTGCACCCCTATTTGACCCCTTTAGGGGTAGAATTTCCAAAAATCCCTTCTTATCCGTTGCCTACGTTGTAAAAGGTAGTTCTGGTGTAAATTTCAACTCTCTATTAGCCACAGTAGTTTCGGCTGTGCGTTGATGAGTGAGTGGGTGAGTCAGTCAGGACATAGGCATTTATATGTAGGTATAGATAGATAGAAGATGACGAAAATCCCATTCAAATATCTCAAAACCGTTTTAATGTCGCTTGTTAGAGTGATAAAACGATCGGGGACTGTGACGTCAAGATCCTCGAGCGTCATAGTAAAAAACAAAGTTTTATGTTCTGTCCCTTTTCCACAAAACGCACCTTCGTTTTGTGGAAAAGGGACAGAACATAAAACTTTGGAACTTAGTGATTACCTATACATAATTATAACCTCTTGCGTTGTTTTTTTCTCTATTATCCTTTTTCGAGAAAATAATATGATTATTTTATTTAGTGTCTACCTACAGCCGGGTCCGCTGCACCAATGTTTTCCATGTTTTTAAACATCTAACATGTTTTCCGTCAGGTTCGGCAAACAAATAGGGTTTTGTTTTGATTGGCAAAACATGATTGACGTTTAAAAACCACGAAAACATGGCGCAGCGGACGCGGCTTACGGGGTGTAGTTTCAATTCAATTCAATCATATTCAGGTATCTCTATCTCTATCGCACTAACAATACTCGAGTGACAGGGATGCAGTTATACGAACTTCGAGTTTCGGTTTTCGTGGTAGCGCCGCAGGCACTTTGGCAGAATGCGCAAAGAGCACGTGCCATTGCCATTCAAAAAAACAAATTCGTGTTAATTATATTGTTCAAATTTGTTGATACATTTATTGAAATTACGCCATAATGCGACATTTGCGCATATAAGTTCTCATATCACAATCGAATATTTTTTTATGGTTTAACTTTTGGCATGTGTATCGTAAACTGGATTTAAATTATTAATAAGTGAAAGGCAAAGCAATTCCGCCATTTTGACGAAAATTTGACGTTTCTTATAGCTGACAGTTGGAGCAGCGTTTGATTTCAATAAAAATAAATGAAAAATTAAATGAAGTCGTATATTTCGGAAAATTAATTAATTGTCGCAGTCGGATAAAAACTATCCTAAGTTGCAGCTAGAATAATAATGTACCTATATATATATAAAATGTTTCATATTTTTCCGTTCATGGGATGCTGAGAACATTCGTACCACACAACACAATAGTATTTTTCACAATCGTGTTATAATAGAGAGCTTTTTAGTGGAGTACCGTGTTTAGGCCACGAAGCTTGCTGAGTGGCCTAAGTAAGGTACGAGATAAAAAAGCTTGATTATAACACTATTGTGAACTAGTATTTTATGCAACTGTTGTATAAGAAGGGTCTTAGAAGGCGAGTGGCGTGGGTTGCGATGCGAGCCTTGGCGAGCATCGCAATAAAAGACGCCACGAGCGTTTTTAGACCCTTCTTATACAACAGTTGCATAAAATACTACGACACAATTTTTAAATAAACAGCAGACTACAGAATAGTTAAACTTTTCAGGCAGCAAGTTTTCTATTCGTACTTTTGCTACTCACCCAATTTCTTCAGTAGTGCAGTCATTAATTTATTCGACCATTTTAAAAGGAACATACACTTTTGTCTTCACAAACACGAATAAAATCTTAATAGTTTATGACTAAAAGATTATCATCTTTTGTTTTTTTCATTTTGAACTGTATTTTGGTGGGAAATCGAAAATGTGACAGCTCTTGCTTATGGTTTGTTTTGTTTTTAATTTGTTTGCACTTGTCATCCGAACCAAACCGAATCCGGACCCGGACCGAATTCGAACTGTTTATTTTTATAAATAATACTTACCAAGAATTTATAAAACATGTAATTTGACACACAATAGATGATAATTTATTATTATTGTAGTAAATAATTTATAATATACAAATGTTAAATCGTAAATAAATACTTTTATTTAGAAATATTTGTTTATGAAGTTGGCACCACTGCAATATAGCGGCCGATTTAAAAAAAATGTAAAACAATGCTTTTATGAAAAATGTATGAAGCAAAAAAGTACGCTAAACAGTGCGTTTTTGGGCCATAGAGCATAGAGTTTTTCGACGACTTATTAGTGGTGTCATTGTATTTGAGCTACTGCCTATATAAATGACAGATAACGGTACAGGAGTAGAAAAAATACTTTTTGTACGAGTTCATTAAAATTAATTTTCTACGAGTCAACTGAACTAATTAAACAAACTCGATACTGTTGAAACGAACTGCAGCATATCGCTCGTACGCGCGTTGATATCTTAAAAGACATCAACGAGCGTACGACATCAACGAGTAAACTCAATAATCAAAGCGATTCTATTGGTCCAATTCATTACGGTTCGGTAAAGCAGCCACGTGATTAGTCGAATTTATTTTAGTTCAATTTTCAAATTTTTTTCGGTTTTCTAGAGCGTATCGAAACAGTTATTTCGGTTGTTTCGGAAGTAACAGACTATTCAACGATGAAAAGAGTGACGTTGCACTATTCTCTATGAAATTTTAATACACATATTTTAATCGTCGAGTACAAAAAGCATAGTTTCAAACTGGCTGATTTTTTTTTTTAATTTAGCGATTTATTATAAGTGGAGATAATACTCGTAGCTACGTATATCGTAAGTAAACACAATTTATGAATGAATATCGTTGGGCCGACTCGTCGTATTTTTTCTATTTTGGCTGAACTAAAAGTGCAGTGCATGCTGAGTTTTGATTTAAAATTATCGATTATTATAGAATGATAAAAACAAATATAGTTATTTTATTTATATTTATTTATTTCAAAGAAAAAGAACAGTTATAAAACGTATTAACAACATGAATATTATCAAAAAGTTAATTACAGAATGTCACCGATAGCGCTAGAATATGAATATACCTACTTAAACAAAGTGGAAAGTGTTTAATTGGTAAGTAAATATTTGTTTTTCCAATAAACTAGCTAGTTTTTACTATTTAAATTACCTGTGTGGTAATATTTCCTCTAAAATTGATAGAACGCGATTCCTATTGTATTTCAACCACATATTGACCTTTGTTATAATAACTATACGTGCCAACATTTCCCACCTTCTAGAAATTGCGAAAACCACGCGTTACATACAGAATGACTGTCCACTGGGTCTCCATTAGCTAATACCACTCAGATATATAAACTGGGCTAGTTTACGCCCTCGGCCCCGCCTGGAGATTTCTCGGGAGGCCGAGCCTAATGGGGATGCATTTTAAAGGTAAGTATGTACGACTGGCTCGGAGCCAAGAGACTAGGCTTGGCTCGGTCAGGAACTAAGAACTACTCTCAATAGTTCATATTTTTGATCACGACGGTGGCAAACAAGCTTAAGGCCTGCGTAAGACTAATATAAGTAGCCCATGGACGCTTGAAACTCCAGAGGGACGCGCGTAACGTTGCAGCCAGCAACGTGGCAGTGTCCCGTTCACTGCCGCGGAGAGACACTTGTAACATGTTTCTTACTGTTTTTTTTTTGTTTAATACTTATGTGTGTCCTGTGTTTTAGTGAATAAATGTATCTTTCTTTCTTTCTTTCAGCCCTGTACTGTTTAGGGGATTCACTGCGGTGTCAGCTAGACAAATGCAGGACTAACCAAGGAACCCAAAGTCTAGCTACAGAGAAAGTAGTGGTGTTGTTATTGCTGCTATGTTTTGTAAGTTAGAGATACGCACCTATATGGAATAATTTCACAGTCCCGGATCGAAAGGAACTACTTATATTATGCATTTCCATGATCTAAAGTGACCTTAAAGTATTATAGTTCAGAAGGAGGATGAGAGCGGGATGGAGCGAGAAAATGACCGGGAATCTCAGAACCACGGACACGAAGCGATGCGGAGCGTGGTGCGAACGAGACAAATAGCACTGAACTAAAGAAATAACTATTAATTTGACGTATTGAACTAGACTAAAGCGTCCCGTCCGAATACCAGCCCAACTCTACAAGAGACGTGAACTTTACTAAAATCGATTTGGATAGGTTTTACCAGAGTTAAAACGCGGGCCGTATTAAAGATGGATGCGGGTAGCGACGAGTTAAAAATGCATGTTTGTTAGTTTTGGATTACAGCCCGAATATAGAATGGAAAGTTAACGGTTAAACTTTAAACTGCCGTTGGAACGCGGAGTGTTTTTAGTTATCACTATAAAGGCGCTTTCTCGATTCTCGTAAACCACGCCATCGTGAAAGATAGGTACTTTACTTACACGTTTATGTTATCCGCGGAAGATCAGCGTCAAGGTATTTACATGGTACCCTGTCATTAAGCTGAGTGGAGTCCTTTTCTCTGACGTTTTTGTTAGATTGACCCCTCACGATAGTTTTAAGCAAAAATGTATATTGTCCATGTCTTAGTCTAAGTAGCGTCTTGAATAAATATTTTTCTTTCTTTCTTTCAATAGAGAAGATGGTGATACAATACTTTTCAGGCCCCGTAGCATGGATGGCGTTATCACGCGATAAGTGATAGGATTAGCGCGTCGTCTCGTTCTATCGAACGGTGTCAGCCAGGGACGGATGCTCTATCCTGTCACTTGTCGCGTGATAAGGCCATCCATACTACGGGGCCAGGAATGGCTTTTTTGCACAAATGTCGATAGATAATTGAATTTGCAAAGCTCTATTCATATTGGTTTCTATGAATCCTTTGATAAGGTGCAATAAAATAAAAAAATAAAATATATTTATTTTCAGACAACATGGTCCATAGATTGGTCCAATGGTAGGTACTACTTTTACATGATTGTTAAATTAACTAACGTTATTTTATTATACCAGTGATTATACTGAAGCCAAAATTCACTAGGTAGTAACGGGAATTCCATAGGTATTTAACCATTACGAATACGATAGGTACCTACAGTCGCCATCACATACCTACATCACAAACATCGGAACATAACTCTATTTTCATCACCCTTGCTCATAAATGGTGTTATTCCATGCCTGTATACAGAAGGACAATAGCCTAAATTGTTCCCGCGGGAAATAATGGTTCCAAGAGAGTAATGAGCTTGTGTGTGATCTGATTGGTTAAGCAAATGTGGACGGCCGCGTACGACAAGAATTCTGCTCTGTGATTGGTTGGAAAATAAAATCGAGCCGGCCATGCCCTGCAAGAACCACATGCTCCATGCTCTGTGATTGGTTGAAATATTGAAGCTACGCACTGATCTGGAAGTGACAGATTTGAGGAGGGCGAGGGGGCGTGGCGCCTCATGGCCTGCTAGATTTTTTTCAACCAATCACAGGGAAGAATTCTTCTGACGCGCGCCCAACTAGATTTGCCAACCAATTTGTTTGATTGGTTTTTAACCAATCAGATCACACACAAGCTCATAACTCCCTAGGGAGTTATAAATCCATAACTCCCGCGGGAGGTAAATCGGGTATAGCTGCTCTATAAACTTGCCTATAATACACCCTCCTACATCCGCGTGCAGCCTATACAGGTATAATAAAAATAATAATAAATAAATAAATAAGTATTACGGGACAATCTTACACAAATCAACCTAGGCCCACGGTAAGCTCAGTAAGGCTTGTGTTGTGGGTACTAGGCGATGATATATATAATAGATAAATACATATAGATACTTATATACATATATATCAAAATAAAACAGTGACACATAAGACGCGTCATAGCCGTGGCATATTTTATTTGTAACTAGCTGCCCGTGCGGCACTGCACGCGTATTACAATGAGCTCAGGTAGAGCCACAGAATGAAATCCTTTATTCCCTACACTTAACCTTTACCCTAACCTACCCATAACCACCCATATCAAAAGCCTAATTGAGTTTACTATGGGACTAGTTTGATTTGATTGTCCCCTAATATTGATTAAACTTTGCGTAATCGAGTAGGTAAGACGTCTCTCTTGAGACGAAGCGTTATAAATACCCACGACGCAGACTTGCAGGTATACCTACTTAAACATTCCAGTCAAAACTATACGTAAGTAGGCATTGCGATTTTCAGTCTTATCCATCAGACATTAGAATCATTTCGTCGGGTGACAAGCAAAACTCACTAAGTAACAAATACCTTCTTAAATCAAAGGTCGTATCTCGATATCGACTACGTACCGAGATACGAGGTTTTGAAGAGCAGTGACAGTTTTGGTAGTGACTTTTGCTTGTCACCCGACGATTTGCAAACAATACCGTATCTACGTCACGATTGTTTCACTTACCAAAGCTTAGTTACCAAAGTTAGACTCCCGTTTGATTTGATCCCTTGGGCCTTTAAGCCTCCGTACACAGGGATCACCAACCTGTATCTATTTCAGAAACTTTGTCTGGACTCTCGGCCATCAGTGACCCATTTTGCGAGGGCAGACTCGTGGCCACACCATTTTGTCACACTGGTGTGACCACGAGTAATTTATTTTCCTCGAAATCACACTGTTTGGTGTGACAAATAGTAGGCTAGCTACCAAAACATGAGACTTGAATTCACACTACTAGTGCGGGAACAATATTACATGTCACAGATTACAGATAAGGATTTCTCATAGGAAGTGAAATAAAACATGTTCGGTCCTGGCGCTTCGCCAGCCGCTGCCGCGGCACGCTCACCTTTAGCGCTGTAGGGTCGCGGTTCTTGCTAACACTCCTCCTCGCTTCGCTCGTTGTCGTACCTACACCGACCAGCCTTAGAGTAGAATAGGTAGGATCCACCTGCACGGCTATCACAAGACGGCGCGCGAGCTCAGTCGATTTTTCTCGGACTATACGTCTCTTCTAAGTTTTCTAATAAGAGAGAGACGGATAGTGCGCGAAAAACGCCGTCTTGTGATAGCAGTGCTGTTACTCGTATGTTAGTGTGACCACGAGTAAAATTAATTACTTACTCGTCGTCACACTGGTGTGACAAAATGGGGTGTGACCAACAGTCCGCCGCTCGTTTTGCGAAGCTACAATTTTACAAGTCAAAACAAGGAACACAGTTCAAAAGGCTAGAGTAAAGATTTCTACAGAGGAGCTGTGCGCGTGCCACGTAGATAGAGGATATATAGATGGCGTCCTAGCGTATATCCAAAAGGGACGATGGTAAATTAACCATACTAAAATAAGAAGTATCAGAAGCTAATACACTCTTGACGTCTAATGTCATTTATAATTTAGTCGTATTATATCGGTGACGTCATGGTGGTGTCAGTTTCAGTACAAATTTTGACAGGTGTGGTGGCAAAGCTTGTGGCAAACAAAAAATCCGTATACACGATGAGGGACAGAAAATATGACACTGTATCTCGTTCCCACTTGCGGTATTGCCTATGCATACATCTTTGTCACTCATGTGTGTATGTGTGCGTGACTCCCTCTATCTATTCTACCTCTATGGCGTGCCACCATAAGGAACGGAAAGGCTCCTCTCCTTTACAACTAAATTCAGAACTGGCAGGTACTAGTTAAAATGGATGACGACGCACAACACAGGTTTTTAGGTTTTTTGCGGCCAAAATTATTTGAATAGCTAATACTATTCTAAATTATATAATTGATAAAAAAGGAGGGGGTTGTGTCAGAGAGACAACCGTTAATTAAGTTTAAGTGGATACTTCTTTGTTGGCTGTACCCGTCAATATATTCAAAAATATATCTGAACTAATTTACTAAAATCTGTAAAAGTATAATACAGATAAATCTGTATATATGACAACATTGACTAAAGTAGGTAGCTCATTTGACTCGCGATACATTGAAAATGGCGGTCATTTCAGCATTATTTTCATGTCCGCCACATAAACCGAATAAAATTTTGTGATTAACAACTAATGGCAAATAAAGAAGGATTAAAACATGTAACAAACAATTATTTGAAATCAGATTAGGCTTCTCTACAAAAAGTTATTCCGGAAGTCACATGATACATTTTGAACTGTACCCCTATACAAGAACGCGAGCAAAGAAGTATCCACTTCAAAACCCGGCCAAGTGCGAGTCGGACTCGCGCGCGAAGGGTTCCAAACCGTGAATCAGTAGATGAAGATAGGGACACACCCATGCACAATTGATTGTCAAATGAGTGACAAGTATGCATGCATAGACAATAGCGCAAGTGGGGACGAGATACAATGTCAAATCTTCTAGTGTCGCCCCCTACGCAGATTTGTGCGTAATGTTGTGACTTGTATCGGTCGTCCACTGTAACGTGAGTTGGTTGGAGGTTAGTACACTTAGTACCTAAAGGTCTGTTCATTCATGGAGGCGCCTCCATATTTTGCTTTGTAATGACTATTTACAGGGGCCCACATTTTCTTTTTAGACATAACTGGGAGCTACCTCCCACAAAAAATAAGCTTAGTAGGACTGTGATTTGTATCCGTTTTAATACCGACTTTAATACTTACTCAGATGTTATTTTAAAGATTTTCTTATTTTAGTTTTGTGATTTCTGATAACAAATACTTGCAAAAAATACACTTTTAAATGAAAATGCAGTAAAATAAAACTAACATTTTCGCTGTAAAACAATTTATTTCCACTTTTACATGTGAATAGGCATTTGCCCGGTGTAAAACTGTGTTTCCACCAGATTAAGCTACGTTTCCATACAAGCAACACATTGCTTCATAGCTTGGCCGATTTGTATGAAAAATTGCTGAACAGACCTGGTGGAATAGCATGTCATGCTCCCTGGCAACCCCATAGTCGATTTCGGGATTTCTGAGTATGTGAAAAAATTGTGAATTAGTACTTACTTGAAAAAAATGGTACCTCAATAGTTTCGAGAGTACAATTATTTTAGATTGGGGTTGCTGTGGAGCATCTCTCTCCAGCAACCCAAACTTAAAAAGAAGGAATTTCGCGTAGAATCCCAGTTTTTTGGGTAAAATAAGGCCCAAAAAATTGTACTCTCGTGCTTACCGTTCAACGAGATGGCTAGGCTAGTTAAATTACCAAATTTACGCCAGAAAGCGAACGCCTGCGGGACACGGCAATACGGAAAACACATGTACTCCATATTTTGCTAATAATTTTCATCAGGCGCAAAAAATTATTGCATTGCACAGCAATGTCTGCAGTTTGTTTTATGTATTTCTTTTGTCACGAATAAATGTTTTCTTTCTTTCAATAGACTGCTGTATCGTTTGGGCAAATGCCTCATTCGATAGCGAGCTTTCTGAAAGGGCCGTCGATGCCGAATAGTTTAATCTTAGTTTGCCAACCAACAAAAACTTTACGCGTAGCATATGACCGCCACCAGTAGGAAACATTAGGCTGGAAATATTTTACTCATTGGTTTTTACCGTTGAATGAGTCAGCTATGGCCAGGTGGCCTACTCGCAGTTTTATTTATTATTTTACAATTTTTTGCGCCTGATGAAAAATATTAGCTAAATGTCATGTGTTTTCCGTAGTGCTGTCTCACGCAGGCGGTCACTTTCTGGCGCAAATTTGGTAATTTAACTCGTTCAACGGTAAAAACGAAAATACAATTTTTTTTGGGCCTCATTTTACCCAAAAAACTTCCTTCTTTTTAAGTTTGGCGTTGCTGCCCCAATTTAAAATAATAAGTATCTCGGAAACCAGCGAGTTTCGACCCTGGTTGACTGGACATAAATTGTTGCAAATTAGCTCTAGTATAACCCCTTTCAAGGAATAGGTCGAATTATCCTGTATATATATTTGCAATCACGTTCTCGGAAACGGCTCTAACGATTTCGATGAAATTTATAATATAGGTAGGTGGTTACGGGAGCGAGAAATCGATAGATAGGTCTCATGTCCAGGAAAATTCATTTTCTCCGTATTTTCTCCATTTTAGACTAAGTACTAATTCGGTACAATTTTGGTACAATTTTTTCACATACTCAGAAATCCCGAAATCGAAAGTGGGGTTGCCAGGGAGCATGACATGGAAAAGCGGCTTAAGGCAACCTCAGAAGTTGCATTAAAATTGTGTCGACGTATTTCAAACGGATGTCATTTATTTCCAAGTATATTCAAAGTTGAACTCTTTCAAATAGCAAATAAGGTTTACATTTATGTACTTTTTTGTTTAGAGATTATAACGTTTTGAAAATTATCGACACAATTAAATGTCAAAAAAGAAGATCTAATACAGAGCATATCAGAATCAATTTTAATAACGTTACCTATTATTATAATTCGTATAGTAAATAGACTCTTTAGAAGTTATTTTTCAAATGCCGTAGGATATTGAAAGGATTTTAAGGATATCATTTTAATTCTAAGTAAAAATATACTAAAGAATTTACAGCTACCTACATACCTACAAGATTATGATTATTCCTTTTATTTTTAACTCTGACCAAAACGAGCTGTATAAGTTTAACAAGTGTATGTGTGTCTGTCTGTACGTAGCTCCCAAACGGATATAAATCGATTTTAGTGCGGTTATTGTTAATTGAAAGTTTCTGTCGAGATTTTTTTTATAGCTTTCTTGTGTCAGGGGGTTTTATTTATTTTATTTATGTTGTTATTTTCTTGCGCCATCGGATTCGTACCCTTTCTCATAAAATAATTCATGTAAAAATGACGCATCTTTTTCTTTCACTTCGACATTTGTGTATCTCTCTCTCCTTCATATTCACAAGTTTTTTTTTTAAATAAAACAAAACCATGGCACTCCAATACATTTGACGACCAATTTAATAAATTTACATATAGTACAATGGAACAGTTAAAATTACAAAGCGAAGTATTAGACCTTAACCGTGTGAATGCCGCCGACGCTTATAATAGTCACAATAGCTCGTCAAAGCTACCGGCGTTTATAGTTGCCGTGCCAAGCTAACTGCATGCGTTCAATGAAAGTTTTTTTTTTGCTCAATCGCGTCGCGTGGACCCCTATAATGTACAGTTGAGTTCTCCAATATTCAACGTGTTCATGACAATTTCCGTTACTTGCAAAGGGGCATAGTTTAGATCAAATAAAGTTAATTTCTCCAAGACAATAGTATCTTAACTCTTACTGTTATCAAGATATTCAATGTTTAATTTAATCAGTTTTGCAGATTTAACCAGTGTAAGTGGCTCTTAACTGTGACGTCATTACAGGTTTTTAAATTTTGTAAGGTTCCTATTCACTACAACAATGTTTACAAAGTGAGTTTGTGCTATTATTACATATTGTTTACATACCGTTTACATTAACATTTCCTTCCTGGGCAAAGATTGGACGGATGGGTAAAGTTGGAGGATTTGACGGTACATATTTTTAATTTAATGTGTTTCAAGACCCTTATACAATAAGATAATAACCGTTAATGCTACATAAAATGAATTTGTATAAAAAGCGAAAATCTTTTTTTTTCTCAAGAAATAATTATGCTAATTTGTTTCTGTGAATGTACTCTGCAATATGCCTAAGTTAACGGAAATTGCCGGGAACACCTTGTTATACAGACAGTCTTTCAAAAATATCTAATCAGTCCGTATTGTTACTGAAATAAGGACGCACGTCGATAGATATTTTTGTTAGGTTGTCTGTATTAGTTATTAGAGAACTCGACTGTACACCCAAATAATTTCATCTTTAAAAGAGCTAACTTTGTGTGGCGGGAAGTAGTTGTTATTTATTTTTGCAAAAATTAGTATGTTTCGTCCCGAGTTACTCCGAAGTGGGAATCCACCGTTTTCCGAAAAAGGCTAAAAATAAAAGGTTGTGGATTAAATATTTTTATTTTTGCCTCGGAACTGTACGGCGGGCGAATATCGGAGCGTTTTAACCACAGATGTATGAATATAAGGAGATCGGACATGGCGGCCGATTTGTATAGAGTGAGCCTGTCGCAAGTACATTAACCCACACAACGCCCAAGTAATTGACAAGAAAAAGCACGCACACATCTAAAACACACACTCTTGTATACCTACACGCTTATTTGACAATAAACGCGCATCATATCAGGCATTTTGGGAAAAAACGTAATATTCTCTGCTCGCAGCACGCGTGCACAGTATGGCAGTGTATGCCCATTGAGCATACAGCTGCGACACGGCCGCCGGCGGCTTGTCCTCTCTCTAGTATTCTATGCTCTGAGGTTTTAACCCCCTAATTTCTTTGGACTCGTTTTTGTCGAAGTGTCTCTACATTTTGATGACATTTCCGGTTGTTTGGTGGAGGACTGATGACACTGTACAGATGGTTCAACAAAAACGTGGCCAAAGAAATAAGGCGGTTAAAACGCTCCGATATTTACCCACATGGTTTCCGTACATAGATCTCTCTCTTATCGTATAGAATCTAGTAGAGCGCCATCTACAATTAGCTTGTAGGTACCTCCTTTCCCAACCGTGGCGTAAGACATTTGTAGAAATTAGAATTTGGGAATGTCAACATTACATATAATGTAAAATGCAACCCAAACAACGAAATGTAGTTTTACATTGAGATTTATAGGTATAAACTCGCGTAGAGGATAGTTATGCTATTATCAAACGCTCGGCGCACGGGGCCATAGAATATGGGAACACTAGCACTGTTGCGCTCTCTGTCGTAGGTAAGTAAGTGCAACAGAGGTGTTTCATTTTATGGCCCCGCGCACAGCGAGAGTTTGATAATAGCATAGCGTTTTCATCATAATTATGACGTTACCATGTAAAAAGTCCCGCATTGTCGCATTTAATAAGTGGGTCAATCAACTATTTCTTGTTGCTCGTTGCCATGGTTACGTCTACTGGGTCACTCTTTAAAACTATTCTTGTATGGGGTTTAAATCCACTAAATACATGTTTTTGTTATATTGGTAAACCCATTCTATGGTGGGGCATCTCCTTATTATGATAGGACTCCAGTTTATAGTATTTTTTCTAAGAAAGTCTGTTACTGTTGTCTCTTGGCTTACCGGGACAGAATAACAACAAGAAAAAGTTGATTGACCCAAGTGCGAAGTAGCGCCTTAGGATTGACACCGCACTTATAGTTTGCCACCGACGTGGTATAAAAATATATTGACACCGCCAAAACCGGATATTTTGCTTGGAAATGACACATATATTGTGTTTCAATCGTTTATCGCTGAACGGCAATACTCGTACTGTATTGGATGCCTTTTAATTATATGTTTGGTGGTAAATTTATACTGTCTACATTTTGTCCCGGGTAAAAAATAGAGCTCTGTCGGTTCTCAATAAGGATGAATTTTAATGGCATCCCTATATCGTCGGGTGACAACCAAAAGTCACTACCAAAACTGTCATTGCTCTTCAAAACCTCGTAACTCGGTACGTAGTCGATATCGAGATACGACCTTTGATTTAAGTAGGTATTTGTTACTTAAGGTCGAAACGCACAGACAGCGGTGGCGGCGCGCCGCGTCCCGCCGCGGTACTCTGTGCGGGCCCTTTCATATTAGCTCGAACATTACAACCGGTACCGCCTCTGCACCGCGCCGCGCCGCGTCCCGCCGCGGTACTCTGTGCGGGCCCTTTCATATTAGCTCGAACATTACAACCGGTACCGCCTCTGCACCGCGCCGCGCCGCGTCCCGCCGCGGTACTCTGTGCGGGCCCTTTCATATTAGCTCGAACATTACAACCGGTACCGCACCGCGCCGCACCGCCATCGCCACCGCTTTCAGTGCGTTTCGGCCTTTAGTGAGTTTTGGTTGACCGACGATATAGATAGCGCCTTATTAACTACCGACCTAATGCTTCATGGGAACTACACATATCCACGGTCTATTAAAGACAAAATCATAAACCAACAACAGCGATAAACGATATAAACTAGCACTGATAGCATGATCGCTTTTACGTCCCACATAAAGCATTAGTCACTCTCACACTTATGTGTTGACTAGTGAAAGTTGAATGCTTTACGTCCGACGTAAAAGCAATCATGCTAGCACATCATGCATGTTAGACGTAGCCGCACTGTCATTTAGAATACATCGAGGCCCCCTATCTAAAACTATTATTATCACGAAACTATTTGTTTTCATAATTAAATCGATTACAGCAGTAGGATAATCGCCACCATTCAATAACCAGTTATTGAAAAAGAAATTCTATTCACCTATAATAGAATTCAATTTAGCATAACGTGGCCAGAAATAAAATCCTTATACTAAAATGAATTATATTATAGGTGAATAGAGTTCACTTTTAGTATAAGGCGGCCAGTTATTAAACGTTGGCCAGTTACTGGCGATTTACCCTATATCATTATTCATTACTTCATTAGTCATGTGCTTTATTTTTAATTCTACATCTAGTAGTATTCTGTACATCATTTGAAGCCAGAGCTAAATCAGGACTATCTTTTTTATTATTATTTTAATACACAACCCTAACAAATGACTTTTACAGAATACCGACTCCTATATTTAAAGCTAAATTATAGGAAATTGCAAGTATATCACAATCATACACGTCCAGTAGTTATTATTATGGTATTTCTTTAAAAAACAAATTAACAAAAAAATGTAGTGCACATTTTAACAAAATCATGTTCAATCGTCAGTCTAAGTATATTTAAAAAAGATATTTGTTTCTTTTAAAAAAGGGAAACAAATAACGAATATAGTAATACAAAATGTACATTTTAAAAACGAAAATTGGTAAGACAATGCAGTTATAACGTTGCATCTTGGAAGAACATGTTAGTACACATAAAAGTCGACCGTAAACATCATAATTCCTACTTTTCAATTGAGTTTATATCATTCCAAATTAGAACAGTTATATTTGTTTTGTTCCATTCAAGATCTCAACAAAACAAACTCTACTCTATTTCCTATCATAGTTGACTCAAATTTCATTGGCAATTTTTATCGTTTTTGGTGGGCGGCTATGCTATGGTACAAATTATCAAATTAGTATAATATGAGCTAAGATTTCAGCGACATATACAGTTATAACTAAGATGCAACGTATATTTGTTTTACTTACATAGGGTAAAAACCCATTGTCGGCACGTAGATCCGGAATTTAAGCAAATAGCTGCGATAGAAGTAATTGTGCTAAAATGGAGTGTTAGTCCGAACTATTTTGTGTGCCAACCAATGGGTGTTGTACCCTACATAACACATATTCAAATGGGTATGTATTCTCTGAGTTGTTGCAGCGTTTCTTTGTCGGTGGATTGCAGGATTTGGTCAAACGTCGCTGCCCCTACTTGGCTTTTCAAGGTCTCCAGCTGAAAAGAACATTAGCATTAGTGGTCACATAATTCAGAGGCTCTAGTATAAGTTTTATCGATACAATACGTTTTCGAATGCGTTTGCGTTTAGTTTCAATTTGTATGGAAACGCGAACAGCGCCTCTCGTGATAGATATTAGGAACTACGCGTTGCCATACACATTGAAACTACAAACGCATTCAAAAACGTGTCAAAAATGTATCGATAAAACTTATAACCAGGGAGCGTACTTTTCATGCCGATGACATCAATTTGACGTCACGCTGCATATAGGATGATCCCAAATAGTTTTATTGTAATTATTAATCATTAGTCGTCAATCATTTTAATCATGTACAAATTAATTCAAAAGTAATCTATTCACACGTGGAATAATTAATAGGTACCTACTTGATACGTGAAACGTAAATTAAACTATTTGTTTTGTTTTTATACATACATTTTACTAAATGGTATTGTTACCACCAGGGCCCGTACTTATCATGCCGTTGACGCAAAAATGACGTCACGCTGCATAGAGTTTGATTGCAATTGTATATTAGAAATAAAGAGTGCCACAATGGCCGGTCCTGCGCCACCCGCATCCAGCGGACTCCTGCGACCTTTACCAGGTCATCAGTCCACCTTGAGGGGGGCATGCCCACGCCGCGCCTTCCGGTACGTGAAAAAAGGTTATACGTAAATATCTCCTATGCAGTCATATGGTACCCTGGTACCTGTTACAGTGGGCCTCATAAGTTGCTGAACACCTTCAAGTACCTTGTCGTTTTCACTCGTTTGACAACTTCATATCATATGGCCAGGGCTCGTACTTTTCATGCCGATGATATAAATTTGACGTCACGCTGCATATACGATGATCCCAAATAGTTTAATCATGAACAAATTACTTCAAAAGTAATCTATTCACACGTGGAATAATTAAAAGGTACCTACGTGATACGTGAAACGTAAATTAAACTATTTGTTTTGTTTTTATACATACATTTTATTAAATGGTATTGTTACCACCAGGGCCCGTACTTATCATGCCGTTGACGCAAAAATGACGTCACGCTGCATATAGTATGATTGCAATTGTATGTATAAAAACAAAACAAATAGTTTAATTTACGTTTCACGTATCAAGTAGGTACCTTTTAATTATTCCACGTGTGAATAGATTACTTTTGAAGTAATTTGTTCATGATTAAAATGATTGATGAATAATGATTAATAATTACAATAAGACTATTTGGGATCATCCTAAATGCAGCGTGACGTCAAATTGATGTCATCGGCATGAAAAGTACGAGCCCTGCATATGGCAGTTTAACATGACGTTTAATGCAACACGGTACAAAGGTGTTAAGTCCCTTGTGAGGCTGACCGTACGTGAATGCTCACAGTGGAGCACCAAACCGTCTGTAGTGTATCTGAATGTATGGAGAGTTTGACAAGTTTCAATGGAGTGACAGCTGCCGGCGCCATATTTAACGTTGATCGGTCTGTAGTCGTAAGTTGGTGCAACTCGCCATAAGCTGCTGAGGTTATACTTGTAAATCTCCTATGAAGTCATATGCCCCTGGTACCTGTTGCGCGAACACTACCCTATTTAGGCTGCTGATAAGCCTATCAGCAGCCTAAATAGGCAGCCGTTGATTCTACATTCTTAGCTCCTAATAGTCCAAGGGTCAGGTAGCAAAATTTAAGAAAATGGTATAATTTGGGGGTAGTAAGTTTCCTCCTTACAGTATAATAGAAATGGCGGCTAATCCAAGGCGGATGTCGAGTTTCAAAAATCAACTATAACTCGATCATTTATTATATTACATTCTTTTTTTTCTAATGTATAGGATATTCAATAAACACTAGTTAAAAAAAACAACATTTCTTTTAATTTCATAAAACAAAGATCGGACGAATGCTTGTCGAGTTACGGTTGATTTTTTTTTTCAAACTCAATATCCGCCATCTTGGATTGGCGGCCATTTTTGATGGGTTTAAACATCATAATAAATCTAAATGTGTGAAAACGAAATTTGGTATCCCCAAATTATACCGATATCTTGGCTGGCCCATGGACTATAAGCGGTCATGCGCCCCTGGTACCTGATGGATGGTCACGGCGCGCAAATCCAGCGACAAAGCCCGCCGCGCTCTCCGCACCTCCCCCGCAGCCGTCCATGAGGCCTTCTAGCGGAGACGCGGAACAAGAGCCGGGGAGCGACGCTAAGCTACCGATTAAGATTCTTCTTATAGAACTCCTAAGCGGTCATGCGCCCCTGGTACCTGGTGTATGGTGACGGCGCGCAAGTCCAGCGCGTGCGCGGGGTGTCGCGCGGCTAGTGCGCGGCGGCGCTGCTCGTGCGGCGTGTCGCCCGCCGCGCTCGTCGCGCCGCTCGCCGCGCCGCCCCAGCGCGCCGCGCCGCCGAGGCCCTCTAGCGGGGACGCGGGACGGGAGATTCTTCTTATAGAACTCCTAAGCGGTCATGCGCCCCTGGTACCTGGTGTATGGTGACGGCGCGCAAGTCCAGCGCGTGCGCGGGGTGTCGCGCGGCTAGTGCGCGGCGGCGCTGCTCGTGCGGCGTGTCGCCCGCCGCGCTCGTCGCGCCGCTCGCCGCGCCGCCCCAGCGCGCCGCGCCGCCGAGGCCCTCTAGCGGGGACGCGGGACGGGAGATTCTTCTTATAGAACTCCTAAGCGGTCATGCGCCCCTGGTACCTGGTGTATGGTGACGGCGCGCAAGTCCAGCGCGTGCGCGGGGTGTCGCGCGGCTAGTGCGCGGCGGCGCTGCTCGTGCGGCGTGTCGCCCGCCGCGCTCGTCGCGCCGCTCGCCGCGCCGCCCCAGCGCGCCGCGCCGCCGAGGCCCTCTAGCGGGGACGCGGGACGGGAGATTCTTCTTATAGAACTCCTAAGCGGTCATGCGCCCCTGGTACCTGGTGTATGGTGACGGCGCGCAAGTCCAGCGCGTGCGCGGGGTGTCGCGCGGCTAGTGCGCGGCGGCGCTGCTCGTGCGGCGTGTCGCCCGCCGCGCTCGTCGCGCCGCTCGCCGCGCCGCCCCAGCGCGCCGCGCCGCCGAGGCCCTCTAGCGGGGACGCGGGACGGGAGATTCTTCTTATAGAACTCCTAAGCGGTCATGCGCCCCTGGTACCTGGTGTATGGTGACGGCGCGCAAGTCCAGCGCGTGCGCGGGGTGTCGCGCGGCTAGTGCGCGGCGGCGCTGCTCGTGCGGCGTGTCGCCCGCCGCGCTCGTCGCGCCGCTCGCCGCGCCGCCCCAGCGCGCCGCGCCGCCGAGGCCCTCTAGCGGGGACGCGGGACGGGAGATTCTTCTTATAGAACTCCTAAGCGGTCATGCGCCCCTGGTACCTGGTGTATGGTGACGGCGCGCAAGTCCAGCGCGTGCGCGGGGTGTCGCGCGGCTAGTGCGCGGCGGCGCTGCTCGTGCGGCGTGTCGCCCGCCGCGCTCGTCGCGCCGCTCGCCGCGCCGCCCCAGCGCGCCGCGCCGCCGAGGCCCTCTAGCGGGGACGCGGGACGGGAGCCGGAGAGCGCCACTAGGCTACTGCAAGGAGATAATACTATAATATTAGCGTACTACATTTGGATCGATCCTTTTAAAAAAATTGGCTGCGATTCTAGCGGCGTCGGCAACGGCAGCAGCGCGCTATAAGTGGGAGCGAGAAAACGGAGCGCGGTATCTCGTTCCTACGCATGGCGCACCGCTAACGCTGCACGGTTATCACAAGAAGGCGCGCGAGCTGTATCGCGGCGAGATAGACTATTCGTATCTTTATAATTAGAACACTTGGAAAGAGAGCTCGGATTCGTGTTTAGAGGCTGCTCGGCCCCCGGATTTCGATTTTGAAAGAAATCGGACCTTGTTTAAAAATGTTCAATATGGCGGCCACTTTTTTTTTAATCCAACCTCGGATTCGTATTAAGAAGCCCCACGGACCTTCAGATATCGATTTTGAACTAAAATAATCTTTTTTATTTAAAAAAAACTTTAATTTTATTTAATTATATTTAAAGATCTGAGAGAGTGAGAGATAACATAACAACATACTTATGAAATATATGAAAATGAAATAAGTAATTATAATCCAGTCAATGGGGGATTTGCCTTGCAAAAGGCGAAGAGGAAAATGTTTTGATTTATATTGGTCGGGTATGAGGTCATGAAAAAAAATTTAAGTTTCCGACCTCGGGTCATGTGTGCGTTTGCAGCCTTCCTCATTTGAAGGGGCCATTTTTTGGTGTTTTTGAAATAGCACTTTATTTGTTGCATTTATGACAAAAGTGTATATGGCAAGTTTAAAGATGATTAAATTCCTTATATGCTTGTCATACAACGTTTATCTGTAAGTCTTACAGAAAAAAAATTGCAATGAGCGGAAAAAGTAGTATTCTTCCAAAATCTCTCAAACTAGAAATTTTCGCGCCAAATTTGTACGCTTCGGATTAAAAATACCAAATTTATACAGTGGTAAGAGTGGTCTACAATGAGTATTTTTACGTGCTGAAACAAGTCGGATTCACCCCATGAGCGTGGGAAAACGGGGGTTAATGTGGAAAAAGTAGGCGTCGCCTGCGGTGCAACCTCCTTCATAAACTATTATTGTTAGGGCTTGCGGGGTAAAGTTATCGACTAAAACAGACACGAGGAACTCATTTTCGATGAAAACACGGTATGCTTTTATAAAAATTAAAGAAAAATTAAAATAAAATAAAAAATAAAATCATGTCGGACGTAGGATGAGGTATGTCTTTATATACTTTTGATAAAATATATATTTAAAAACTGTATCTGAAAGGCCATTTAGTGGAGTTTATAAATACGTATAAATTTTGGGCACTTGTTGTACAAAAAAATCTATATTCTTAGCACCAAGGTGAAGTAGCACCCATTCCTTTTTGTTCTGAATTATTCTTTGTAATAATATTTTGATGCAACTGGGATTTATGCCATATTGTATTTGCTTATTATAAATACAAAGAGCGTAGCCGTATTTTCATGGAAAATCGACCCTTCGACCAAATATTTACTGTATTTTTTTTATTAAAAGCCCTCATGGCAAATATTATTTCCTGTGAGTTTCAGCTTCCTATCTTTTTTATTTTCTGAGATATGATTTTTTTTAACTTTTGACGAAAACAAAAAAAAACCCACACTGGCTAATGCGAGTGTGGGTTTTTTTTTGTTGTGTATTTTGGTGAAAAATACTGATCCCTAAAAGAACAAAAAACTGAACAGTGAAAAATATATCATTCTTCATTCGTAAGATACGGTATATATTTAATGAAATTTCAGAAATATAGGAGTAATAAAGTATTATACAAAGGTCAGTTAAGAGTTTTGGTCCCTTAATATACAAAAACTTTCATAACGAAACAAAACAAGCACTTAGAAGAAAAAATAAATTATAGTAAAAAATATTTATTTTCATTCGCATGACACGGCCGTATATATTTTATGATATTTCAATAATATAGCAGTAAGAAAACATTGTTCAAATGTCATTTAAGTATTTTGGTATCTTAATACACAAAAACTTTCGTAACGTAATAAGCATGCTCGGGTAAGCAGGTAAGGTAAACCAGCTTAAACTCTTTGCATTCCGCAATTTTTTTAAGATATCAATCAAGCGTAATAACTAATAAATTATGTTTATTGTGATGAATTTACATTAAAAAGTGTAAAAATACACATTTCTCTCCAAAAAACCTACAAGTTTCAACAGTGATGTGAATTTTGTATAATCGGCATGGTAAAAAATTTGCGGAATGCAAAGAGTTAACGCTGTTTTACGCTTACCTGAGCTTATTTTTTTTACGTTAGGAAAATTTTTGTGTATCATATTTTCTTATAGGTAAAAAACTTAAGAAAAGTACCTGTTTTAAGCATGGAATAAATACCCCATAACGTGGAGGGTTTTAGGTTTCTTGAAAATTCATAGAAATATGCCAGTAAAACAGTTTCTGAAAAAGATTTCTTTATGTATTTTGCCCGGGATCTTTCTGGCAACAAATTGTTTACAACCGACTTTGCAGCCTCTTTTAATTCGATAGGCGTAAGCACGTCCATTGAATCACTTTCACTTTTTGAGGAATCCATTTTAGATACAATTTTGGTTTAGTTTCGTTATTAAGAGGTCGTCATTAGTTAACTTCATAAAATTTTCACACTCCAGCCCTTTATACTTTTATTTTTTAAATTGGATTGTTCACAAGTGGCCAGTCACTCAAAGGCGTTTTTATGTTATCAACCCAAGCGCACCGAAGCGCTTAAACACATCTAGAACCGTTTGTAGTTTCAGTATCTTTGAATATATTTTTAAAGAAGTGGAACTAAAAAGGACCTTATTTTAAACAGGGTACGAAAAAAGACCCAGTATTGGACTACAAAAACATTGTTGGACAGTTTGAATTCATAGATGGGGCCTGTTCGTGCGAAGTCCAACTAGCCCCCAGCTTTGAAGCCTGAAT
Source organism: Epinotia brunnichana (assembly GCA_963854355.1). NCBI lineage: Eukaryota > Metazoa > Arthropoda > Insecta > Lepidoptera > Tortricidae > Epinotia > Epinotia brunnichana. Next base: position 24,430,977 of record OY977951.1, on the reverse strand, counting down.
TCTGACCATTTTTTGCCACATTTCCGAGTAGTGGCGTGAAAAGGCCCATTGTTACAAATACCTTAAAGACTATGAGAAGATTATGAGTACTTACTCTACATGAACGCCCCGTTCATCCGTCTTCATGACGTCATTGAGCACTTCGGCCAGGTTGAGCAACAAAGATGGCGCCCGACCCAACACCACCGCGTTCTGTGTTGTGAGCAACGCCGCCAGACCAAGACCTGAGAATAACATTACAATATAGGCCTAAAGCACCACATACACTCCTAAATTAGATCCCATAAAAAAACATTCCATGTAAAAATAGGCCAAGTCCCAAAACTCTTCCACAGGAAAAAGTGGTGAGATATTTCGTAGAGCCAAGACAGGCATTCTTGTTAACCTTTCGGTGCCCAGGAATTTTGCAGTTTTGAAAGTACAGGAACCCAGGGGTCTCGATCGATACCAATAGACGACTAAAATGACCTTGAAATTGTGACGCATTTTTTAGAAATTTTTTGACCAATCACAAGTAAGTTATGGATAAAGGTCATTCTGAGTTTCATTCTGTTCAAAAAGCACGTGAAACAAGCTAAAATAGACTTGATTACGGGGGGAAAAGGTAGAAATTCGGGAGCAAGCCGAGCAAGACGCCTGACATCATATGATGACACTGGGCACCCATACACTTTTACGCCCGTCATCACTAGATGTCTCTGGGCACCAAAAGGTTAATCTTTTTTTTTTATGAGCTTTTTCGCTACTGCGAATATATCGCTCGATAAGTGCCTCTTATCTTAATTAACAAAGATGTACACTTATACTAATTATTTTACAATGTAAACAAATTTATCTGTCCTTCAGACCATATTTTACAAGCTCTAATATCTTTCCGACCATCTCAGACATTGGATTGGATAAATAGCTATTGCATAATCCGATGGAACTGCCCTTGAATATCTGTCGCCTAATTACATCATTTCGGACACATTCCATTAATACATGGTAAACATCTTCTACGCGATAACACGCACTGCATAACGGCGAATTTACTTTGCGCATGAGATATGCAAACTTATTCAATGGAATGTGCCCGGAACGCAATCGCAAAAAAAGGACAAGATCTTGCCTACTCAGCGGGCTGTTATCAATCCAAGGAATATTCAGAGGCTGCGGCTGTATTGTCTTATACCAAATACCCTTGTCTCGGGACCTTTCATCAAAGTATTCCTTCCATAAATTACGACACCTAACCTTGAATAGATATAAACAATCACTATGTGAGGGTAGGAAGGGAAATTCAATGCCTTCGCTGCATGCCTGCTTAGCTAATAAATCAGCTGTCTCGTTACCTATAATACCTACATGTGATGGGATCCACTGCAATATGATAACTTTTGACATAGATTTGAGATCCAAAATAGTTTTTATTATTGTGTAGGCTATCGGTGCTCCTCGAAAGGTCGAAGTGCACCGAGCCAAGTGTTGCAGGGCACTTTTTGAGTCTGTAAAAATTACACGAATTTGTCCGAATTTATAGATATAGCGCATACGACAGAGCTTCTGCGATAGCAATTAGTTCCGCATGCAAAAAGCAAATCTTTATTTGCTTGCTAAATAAAATTCTGCAACTTGGGAATCACACAACTTTACTGCATTTGGGTCATTGTCAGTCACAAAAACAAAAATAATCTTTCCGGTGGTCAATAGTTAAGGGCTTTCGTTTACATATAATATGTCTGTATCACGTATAATTATAGAAGGGGCAACGCCGTTTATGCCAATTCAGAGTACAACCAAAAATTAGGCTTTATAGCCCTTAACTTTGGCAATGTCCACCGAAGAGACGCGAACCTAAATCTGACAATGACCCATTTACAATTTTTTGCATACCTAAAACTATGTAAGTGTGATTACCAAGTGCCTCTTTGTTTTGCTCGACTTGCCGTGCCCCCAGATGATCATCATGGTTTTATAACTGACGAAAGGCACGGAATAAGTATCTAATAGTACAGTCAGCGTCATATAGTTAGTAGCAGCCAAAGTAGCCAAATAAATCGTAACACATCCTTACTCCTGTAGTAATAAAGTCGTGTTGCGATATATTTGGCTACTTTGGCTGCTACTAATTATTCAGATGATGACACTGGTGGTGATGACACTGATGACGATAACTTTTAATTTTACACCACAGACAATACGATAATGCGATGATGGGTTGTCGACATATAAAACAAACAACCAATGAAATAATTTACGTTCTTATGTAATATTTAAATTACTCTGTAACTAACCATCAATATCCAAATGAGATTTTTTAAATAAAAAGTTACTATTTTACATTTTACACGGCGGTATGCGATACATATGCAATTATGCAGTGCGGCAAAAACACGACCATTTAGATCTATATAGGGAGGTGACGCCTTTGTGATGAGTATGAGTATATATACTCATCAGCACCCTTCCACCGCTCGATTTGCTTGACCAGACTCATCTTCTCAGTCCATACGTGCAGTGTATTGTCCAACACCTTCGCCGGGTCTGCCTCCTTTTCCGACATGCGATATGATATATGAATACTTACCGGCGACTTTCCACCGCTCGATTTGCGTGGCCAGACTCATCTTCTCAGTCCATACGTGCAGTGTATTGTCCAACACCTTCGCCGGGTCTGCCTCCTTTTCCGACATGCGATATGATATATAAATACTTACCGGCGACTTTCCACCGCTCGATTTGCGTGGCCAGACTCATCTTCTCAGTCCATACGTGCAGTGTATTGTCCAACACCTTCGCCGGGTCTGCTTCCTTTTCCGACATGCGATATGATATATAAATACTTACCGGCGACTTTCCACCGCTCGATTTGCGTGGCCAGACTCATCTTCTCAGTCCATACGTGCAGTGTATTGTCCAACACCTTCGCCGGGTCTGCCTCCTTTTCCGACATGCGATATGATATATAAATACTTACCGGCGACTTTCCACCGCTCGATTTGCGTGGCCAGACTCATCTTCTCAGTCCATACGTGCAGTGTATTGTCCAACACCTTCGCCGGGTCTGCCTCCTTTTCCAACATGCGATATGATATATGAATACTTACCGGCGACTTTCCACCGCTCGATTTGCGTGGCCAGACTCATCTTCTCAGTCCACACGTGCAGTATCTTGTCCAGCACCTTCGCCGGTTCTGACTCGTGCTCCGACATGAGTACGAATATGAGTTTGAGCATGGATATGTGTATGGATATGAGTAGAAGTACGAGTATGAATACTCACCAGCAACCTTCCACCGCGTGATTTACGTGATAAGACTCATCTTCTCAGTGCACACGTGTAGTATCTTGTCCAGCACCTTCGCCAGGTCTGCCGTGCTCGGCCATGAGTATGAATATGACTCATCATCCTCCTTGCGTTATTCCCGGTTGTGCCTCTAAAGGAGCCCGGGGTCCGCTTTGACACCTAATCCCAAGATTTGGCATAGGCACTAGTTTTACGAAAGCGACTGCCATCTGACCTTCCAACCCAGAGGGAAAACTAGACCTTATTGAAATTAGACCGGTTTCCTCACGATGTTTTCCTTCACCGAAAAGCTAACGGTAAATATTCCGTACATAAGTTCCGAAAAACTCATTGGTACGAGGCCGGGATTCGAACCCACGACCGCCGCTTGACAGTCGCATGCCTGAACCACTAGGCTACCGTAGCTTCTGAGTATGAGTATGAATATGAGTATGAATATAAATACTCACCAGCAACCTTCCACCGCTCGATCTGCGTGACCAGACTCATCTTCTCAGTCCACACGTGCAGTATCTAGTCCAGCACCTTCGCCGGGTCTGACGTGCTCGGGCATGAGTATGAAGATATGAGTATGAGTATAAATACTCACCAGCAACCTTACACCGCTCGATCTGCGTGACCAGACTCATCTTCTCAGTCCATACGTGCAATATCTTGTCCAGCACCTTCACCGGGTCTTATGTGCTCGGGCATGAGTATGAATATGAGTATGAGCATGATACTCACCAGCAACCTTCCACCGCTCGATCTGCGTGACCACTTATCTTCTCAGTCCACACGTGCAGAATCTTGTACTTGTCGAATATGAGTATGGATATGAGTATAAGTATGAATACTCACCAGCAACCTTCCACCGCTCGATCTGCGTGACCAGACTCATCTTCTCAGTCCACACGTGCAGTATCTTGTCCAGCACCTTGGTCGGGTCTGACTCGTGCTCGGGCATGCGCGCGGCCGCGTCTTGCACCGCCTTGTAGAACAGATCGGTGGAGAGGAGAATGACCCGAGACATGAGGCAGAGCTCCACCGATAGGACTAGCGGCAGGTCGTCCAGGTCGAGCCAACTGGGGAAGAGAAATAGGCTTCATCATCATCATCATCATATCAGCCGAAAGACGTCCACTGCTGGACATATGCCTCCCCCAAAGAGTGCCACAATGGCCGGTCCTGCGCCACCCGCATCCAGCGGACACCCGCGACCTTTACTCCTTTTTAACGGCCTCCGTATACCAGTTGGTAGTGACTCTGCCTACGAAGCTGGAGGTCCCGGGTTCGAATCCCGGTCAGGGCATTTATTTGTGTATTTATCACGAATATTTGTTCCTGAGTTATGGATGTTATATATGTATATAAGTATCTATATATATGTATCTATTATATATATCATCGCCTAGTACCCACAACACAAGCCTTACTGAGCTTACCGTGGGCCCAGGTTGATTTGTGTAAGATTGTCCCGTAATTTTTTTTTTTTTTACCAGGTCATCAGTCCACGATGTGGGGGGCCTGGCCTACCCACGCCTCGCCTTCCGATACGTGGTCGCCACTCGAGAACCTTTCCGCCCCAACGGCCACCGGTTCTACGTGCAATGTGCCCCGCCCACTGCCACTTAAGTTTAGCAATTCGGAGGGCTATATCGGTTACCTTGGTTCTGCTGCGGATAGCCTCATTTCTGATGCGATCGCGCAGAAAGACTCCCAGCATAGCCCTCTTTATTGCCTTTTGAGTGACTTTGAGCCTTCTTATGAGGCCCATAGTAAGCGACCACGTTTCCGTGCCATATGTCATCACTGGCTTAATAGGCTTGTGACCTAAAATTTATTTACGATGCCATTCGAACTTTTTTGTTGCGTTTTTGGAGAGGAACAAATGTTTGTATAAGAGCAACTACAATTAAAGAACGTAAATATCCAAAAAAATGTGTTAACGGCGTACCTCGCTGCCGGCAGGCGAAACGCTTCATACTAATTAGAAATCAAACGAACTTACCAAGTGAAGTTCGATGTTAATTGTGTTCGTGTGTTGGTCCAAGACGTCTTATCATTCTTGACTTGTAGTAGACGCATCGTGTCGCCATCATCACGTGTATACAAAGCTTAATAAAAATTTAAACGTTTCTTACGTTGTCTGGAACGCGCCCAATACCACCTGTCATTTAGTTTAAAGTTTTTATTTCACGACCTGTAAGGCTAGGGAACGAATTAGTATAATTAGGGGCATGGGCGGGAGTCTAGACGTCTTGGACCAACACCCTCACACAATTAACATCGAACTTCACTTGGTAAGTTCGTTTGATTTCTAATTGTGTTCGTGTGTTGGTCCAAGACGTCTTATCATTCTTGACTTGTAGGATATTTAAAGAGTCGTGAAATATAACACACATTTTTATATACTTCGTATATTATTTAACATTTTAACGTTGTACTAAAATTAAAATGAATTAACATAATATGTACTCAATTTCTTCTTGTACTCAAATTAATAATATAAATTTATATTATTATAACATAACATGTACTCATTTCTTCTTGTACTCAATTTAATAAAATTAGTAATATAAATTTACGGTTGTAATTACTATACTATAATATAATTGTACCTCTCCAAACTTATGTGAGACTTGAATTTAGAATAGTTTCTGCAAATGTATGTTGAACAATCGGTCTGTTATAAAACTTCGCAAACACTGACGAGGTTTCACCCCAACCTGCCGTTTTTCGAATCACGTCAATGTTAAGACCCAAAGCCTTTGCCTTGGAGCAAGACGCATGGCGTGTGCTATGGGAAGTAAACTTAGTAGTGTCTATGCCACTCTTGGTCATTATATCCTTGATCCAGCGGCTAATAGTTTGTGATCCTATACTCCCGTATGGTTTTTTGAAACTTACGAATAATTGTCCTGATTTATTAGAACGCAATCTTTCAGTCATTTTAATGTAGTCAACCAATGACTGTGCAGGGCAGATTTCTGGTTTTTCGAGAAAAAAAGGAATGACTAAGGCAGGTTGAGTTGCACCTACTCTTGATGTTTTGATAAGGTCAGTGATTTTAATTATAATTTTTTCCTTTGAACAACTAATTTTTTCTAATTTGATGAGGCTTAAAGTCTGTACCCTGTGTGCTGTTATTAAGGCCAGGGAGGTTACCAGTTTCTTTGATAACATTTCTAATGATATTTTATTGTTAGGGTAAAGGCCACCTAAATAAGTCAACACCGTGTTGGTATCCCAGGTAATGTCATATTTTGGGTTACTCGGCCTTAGCCGAAAGACTTCTTTAAAGAATCTTTTTATCAGTTCATTTGAACCAACATGTTGTCCAACTATTAACGAAATTGCCGAACGAAAGGAATTAAGAGACCCATATTTCGAGCCCTTATTATGCATCATAGTTAAACATTTTAATATATCTGGGATCCCAGCACTATAACAATCTATTTTATTGTCTGTACAGTATGACCACCATATCTTTAAACATGTGTTGTATTGTGTTATAGTGTTCTCTGCTAGAGAAGCTAGCATAATTTCGATCGACATATCAGGAACGCCACGTTTTTCTAATGCTTTCCTGACAAGGCTCCTGCAACCAGGGTAAGGCGCTCGTGAAGCGGGTGGGGCGTGCTGTTGATAGAAATTAATAATGACTTGTTAGGTTCGAAATATATTGGTTTTGAACACAATAATTTTTTGAACAAGGGGTACCAAGGTTGGGTTGGCCAGTGGGGTGCAACGACAATACCAATAGCTTTATCATTGATAATTTTTCTGAGTGTTTTTAATAGAAGTGAGAATGGTGGAAATGCGTAAAAAAAATATTCAGACCAGGAAGTGGTAAAAGCATCAATAGAAAAAGCATCCGGATCCCTTTTCCAGGATATGTACCTGTCACATTTTTTATTACTTCTGGAAGCGAATAGGTCTATGTCAGGTCTGCCAAATACTTTTACTATCTGCTGGAATGCAAACACGAAAATATTCCTAGTTTCGCACCATTGCCAAATTTCTTTAGCCAGAATATTCAAATGCTGGAATTGCACTCCTCCCATGCGATTTATGTAAGATATAGCGGTTGTATTATCTATTCGCAGAAGTATCTGAATTTTTTTTAAGTTACTTGCATATGTCTTTAGTCCTATAAAAGCAGCTAGAAGTTCTAAGTAATTTATATGGTTTTTTGCCTCTTCTATTGACCATGATCCCCCCCATCGAATTGCCATTGCAAGCCACACCCCATCCGGTTAGTGAAAAGTCTGAATAAATTTCTATTTCATAATGGTCACACCTAATATTGTTACAGGGTGCCTTTATATTTTTCAGCCACCAGTCAAAGTCTGATTTTAAGAACTTAGGCAACTTCATAATTTTGTTGTAATTGTCATTATTAAGTAGATTTAGATATTTAAGTCTTTCAAAGGCTTTTGTATAGACCCAGCCATATTTAACTGCTGGACATATTGAAGTTAGTAACCCAAGCAAGTGTGCGAATTCCCTTATTTTGCATTTATCTTTAGTATAAAAGGATAATAATTCCTGTTCAACTTTTAAACATTTTTCAGGGGGCAATTCTAGAGTCATGTCTATTGAGTTTAGCACGAATCCTAAAAATTTACATTTTTGCTTAGGAACAAGCATACTCTTATCATAATTTATGGTAAAACCAAGGTGTTCTAATAAACCACAAGCTTTAACTATACCTTTCCCTGCCTCTGAAACACTATCAAAAAAGAAAAGTATATCATCTAAGTAAACTGTACACATAATGCCCTGTTTTCGTAAGTGCTCAATAACCGGCTTCATCATTTTTGTAAAGATATAGGGTGCTGTGGATAATCCGAATGGAAGCACTTGGAATTCATATATTTTGTTCTGAAATTTAAATCTTAAATACCTTCTATATAGTTTATGAACACTTACTGAGAAATATGCCTCTTTAAGATCAATTTTTGCCATCAACGAATTGGTTGAGAGTAGTTTAGTGGCAGTCCTAATATCTTCAAGTTTAAAATGAGATGTATCTACAAACTTGTTAAGATTTTTTAAGTTTAAAATAAACCGCTTATCACCGTTTGGTTATGGGGTCAAAAAAATGTGAGAAAGAAACTGATCCTTACATGGTTGGCATTCAATAATAGCACCAATGTCTTGTAGATGGGAAATAGAGCATTGCATGTCTTCAGCCTGCGTACCTTTCAAGTTATTTTCAGGTAATATTATTTGTTGCGGTGTATGTACAAATGGTATTCTATATCCTTCAACCCAGGATAAAACAGTCTTGTCATTAGTAATGGACAACCAGTTATAATAGTAAGATGACAGTCTTTTTACCTCTAGATTTTCTTTTGCGGAGGGCAGTATCTCTTCTGGGGAGCTGGCCATCGCTGGGGTGCTGGACCTCGTTGGGGTGCTGGCCACCTCTGATATGCTGTTTGAGGTCTGTTGTTGAATTGATTGCCCGCACTCGGAGTGTATTGTGGTCGGTATCTTCGAGGCGGGCCCCGTGAGTTTAAAGTAGCTGGCTTTGTTTGCTTATTAGCTTGAGTAGTATTGTATTTGATTTCTGAACCAGTTTTATTAATAGCCTTTCCAGCTTTGAGATCCTCATGCAAACTTTCACCAAAGAGATATTTTCCAACTTTTGTTTGGGTAACAATATCTTTTGTGCTCTTATTCAAGGCAAATTGTAAAAGATATCTGCGTGACATTGATTCTGTATGATACAGATCACACATCATGCGCCCAGCATCACTAAGGATTTTTGTTGCCTCCTTGCATTCTTTGGATTTTATTAGAATATCAAGGGGTTTTCCGATACAAGCTGTTGCTTGGCCTAGTGAGTTCTGTTGTTGCTCCATTGCCTTATCTCTTTTCAGAACTTGATCGGATACAGCTGCTTTAATGTCAGCATTAAGCTGAGGGGCCTCAAGAAAAAGGCAGTTTTCTGGTAGCGGGTGTAATTTATACAATTCGGTTTTTGTTTCTTTTTCTATCCCGTTACCAGTAATATGTTGCCACCTGGTGGCAATGTCTTTGTGTATGGCCTCAGAGTAGGACTTTTTATTTGGGTCCTCCCCTAATAGATTCAAAATCTCCTCATCTATTTCCTCAGATTTTTCTGCACAAAGCACTTCTGGAACCAAATCAGGCTCATATATCTCTGCACCAAGCTCTACTGGAACAGGGTCAGCCTCAGATATCTCTGGTTCTTCTATTAGAGCCTCTTGACCATTTAATGGTGCTACAATGAAAAAATAATTTTAATGCTCTTATATCATCAGGTAAGAGATAAACCACACGAATAGTACTTTTAATACCACCACATGAGTGAATCCACAGACCTTATAATATTATAACGGGAATATGTCACACGAATGGGACTCGCAGTACCACCTCACGAACATAACCTCATTGCTATTTGTGATTTGGGATAAACCTCACGAATAACACTCGCAGTGTTACCACACGAGTAGATCCACAAAACGTATAATTTAACATACGATATTTAAGCTATAAGTGTAATTACTATGCTTGAAAATGATTCGAATTCGTTTTTCCGTTACCATTATTTTCATGTGTCATGAAATGAACGGAGTGTGAAAACGTTACGTTACTGAATGAGACAAATTTGTATTTGTATACCATAAAACCTATTATATTTACCTTCAGCATTGTTTTCGGTGTCACTCTCGCTTGTTGTCGGCGTCCTGTGTCGTTTTTTCATTTTCTTGGTAAACTTTTTAAATAACGAGAATAACTCCTCATCTTCATTTTTTCTCTTCTTATGTTTTCCCATGATGACGATGATGGAAAAAACCTTGTAATTAACTTGTATTTTATGCTTCTTATTAGAAATTTAATAAATCCGTGATTTTTCGGCGCGCACGAAGAAGTCGAATGACAGGTGGTATTGGGCGCGTTCCAGACGACGTAAGAAACGTTTAAATTTTTATTAAGCTTTGTATACACGTGATGATGGCGACACGATGCGTCTACTACAAGTCAAGAATGATAAGACGTCTTGGACCAACACACGAACACAATTGACGTTAAAGTATGACGTCAAACGTAGCAATTCATACTTATCGTTGTATGGAAAATCAAGTAAATTGCTGTTTCGGTAGCGAAATACTGCGTTTAGGTTCATAGTTGTCATACAGTTTTGTTTCTACATTAGCGTAAGGATTCTATTGATAGCTTTAAATGTACTATTGGACAATAAAAAAAATGTATTTATACTTTATTACAATAATTTGATGGTTTACTATCCATTTAGCAACACTATGTTGTCAATTTTAACATGACGCAACTGCCCTATATTAGGGTACAAGCTGTTGAAGATATTTACATCCGCATCCGCAAACGCGGAAATTCCGCATTAAATTTCAACATCTGCATCCGCAAAAATCGATGCGGGGTTATTGCGGATGCGGATGCAGTGCAATTCGCGACAAGAAATGTGCCCTCTTCTGAAGCAGTAAGAGTTGGGTTTTTATGGTTTCGTACTCAAAGAGTAAAACGGGACCCTATTACTAAGACTTCGCTGTCCGTCCGTCCGTCTGTTACCAGACTGTATCTCAAGACCCGTGATAGCTAGAGAGTTGAAATTTTCACAGATTATGTATTTCTGTTGCCGCTATAACAACAAATACTTAAAACAAAATTACTTAACGGCCTCCGTAGCCCAGTGGGTAGTAACTCTGCCTACGAAGCTGGAGGTCCCGGGTTCGAATCCCGGTCAGGGCATTTATTTGTGTATTTATCACGAATATTTGTTCCTGAGTTATGGATGTATATGTATATAAGTATCTATATGTATGTATCTATTATATATATCATCGCCTAGTACCCACATCACAAGCCTTTACTGAGCTTACCGTGGGCCTAGGTTGATTTGTGTAAGATTGTCCCGTAATATTTATTTATTTATTTATTAAATTAAAAAAAAAATATATATATATTTTTTTTTTTATTGATAATGGTACGGAACCTTTCGTGCGCGAGTCCGACTCGCACTTGGCCGGTTTTTTGATATTATTTTTATTACTTTTCTATTACGCACTTGTTCTCTCTTTTATGCTCAACGTGTTTGTTGACTGCCTTATAGCATATGGACATTGTTTATTTATGTTTTTTAGTTTGTGACCATAAAAACCGCAAGACAACATTTCTGGATTTATTTATACGGACGCTGGCGTGTTTAACCTCCTAAGGCCCCGCGTACAAAATTTTGTACAAATTTCAAAATCAAGTGTGAACTTTTATGTCAAAAAGTTCCTAATTCAATGACACAAAATCGTAGTCTGGACCCCAGGAGGCTAAGGGTAGGATAAAATGGAAAAGAAAATATAAAGTTACTATGACAATGGATATTACTTACTGTATGACCCTCAGCAAGATGGGCCATATGACCTTAACGCCCAGGAACGTGTTTCTCTCCGGGAAGGCCACACTGACGCACACCTCCGCCATCTTGAGTACAATGATGATCCCTTCAGTGCGCATGTCACTGAGCATGTCTTCTAGTAGTTGCATGCATTTTCCGCCGGCCCCTAGTAGGAACTCTTCGGGGCAGAGGAGAGTGTACGCTTGCATTATGTAGACTATTATGCGGAGGTGTTCTGAGGTTTGTTCTGGAATAAAAGGATATTCATTACAGTAATACAGTTTCATATGCATATAGATTAAGAGTGCTCTTCAAAAAAGCGCTCGCTCAGAATTCGGTATTTTGACACGCGTAGTGCGTTTGTGTGTGTAAATACTACTACCACCCACACAAACGTACCTAACCCCCACATGCACAGCGAGATCGCACCAGCCGCGGGTGCCGTCCCTTTCTAGCTATATGTAAGTGCGATCGGGATAGAACTAACCACGGAGCTTGCCGATGCAAATAGCTGTATAGCGCACCGTTGGAATTCACTCCGTGACCGATATTGATACTTGCACTAAAAAGTGGTAAGTATTACTTCGCTAACATGATGTTCTAGAACATCATGTTAGCGAAGTTAGATAACTTGAATAAAGTAAGTATTTGATTTTTGAGCACAAGTTTTCTATTTGTATTAAAATACTATGATATGACAAAGTATATTTAGTTTCGTTTTTTTAGTATAAAATAAACTAACGAGTTTTAAAGTTGTCAGTAATAAGAATAATGATTTGTTTTACGGATATTAATAGTTTGCATGTTATCTGAGTCTTATTTATATATAGTAATGTAATGAAATTATACCAGTCGACCCACTACTAGGAAATTACTGGGTACTGACGTATTCATTTCTTGAAGAATTTTTTTTTTGTTATGGACAGTAAAAAAAAACTGCCCTTCATAGAAATTGCTATGTCCGTTTCTTACCAAAGGAACTGAAAATTATAAATTATACAAACACAGCTTTTTATCTAGAATACAATTAATTAATGCGTGATTTTATTCAAAAGCCTAAAACCTCAGATGATAAAAAGGAATAGATATGAAACGGGGGCTTGGCGCGTGTCGGTGCGACATGGCCAAATGGGCATGTCACTGCCCACCGCATGTTAGTCGCAATTTGCCGTGAATCTGAAATGTTTTTCCACGTTTACTCAAAATGCCGAATTGTAGCGTGGTTACATGCAAAAATAGGAATGAATCTAAAACCTACATAAATGGTGGAGTCACGCACCACATGTGAGTATTAGTATTTTCACTTAAGTCAGTTAAAACTAATATTTTAATAAATAAACGCAACGCCGCCTCATTTCTCGGGATCGAACTAACATATCGAACGAAAAAGCATATTTTTGTTCTATGCGTTGTACATTGAATGTCCAATACAGTAAACCACGGCGCAATAAATAAATAAATAAATAAAATAAATAAATATTACGGGACAATCTTACACAAATCAACCTAGACCCACGGTAAGCTCAGTAAGGCTTGTGTTGTGGGTACTAGGCAATGATATATATAATAGATACATACATATAGATACTTATATACATAACATCCATAACTCAGGAACAAATATTCGTGATAAATACACAAATAAATGCCCTGACCGGGATTCGAACCCGGGACCTCCAGCTTCGTAGGCAGAGTCACTACCCACTGGGCTACGGAGGCAATGTATTAAACCACTATGGATATGGACGATGCTTGAATTTTTTTGTGGTACGGCCGCTGCTTGGCGTCGCAAACTAGAGCGGTGCCAAAGTGCAGTTACAATTTACGCGTAATCGATAAAATAGAAGTACGATATCATACTAGTTATTTTATTTCGACTACTTTCGCTGTTTTATTTTATTTAATTACTTGTTTTGGTTGGGTGCCTATCTTAAAGGTAACTAATAACATACTTATAAGATTAAAAGGCACACAATGTTTACGGTACCTACTAATAAGATTTTCACTAAGTTGCAGTATGAACGGTAAATAGACATATTAAAATTGTATATACAAGTATATAATTCAGTTGCAAATGGCTTCAGAACAACTTAAAATGTGATATTATTACCAATAATTTATTTTAAATGAGTATTTTTTACTTTCATTTGAAATGTGATAATTGAAGAAGAAATCTCGGTTTCTTATTACAGTTTTCCAAAGAATCCGAGTAGGTACTAAAAAAATGGATAGATGCTACTGGCAGAGGTCCTAACTAACCAGTTAGGACCTCTGCCAGTAGCATCTATCATAGTAGTATCTATCATCCTGTACAGAGAAGAGTTAATGTGTTCGTAACATTTTCAAGAAAAATGTTTCCAACCACTTAATAAGAGCCGTACACTTTTCGAATATTTGACACCTCGCTTGCTTGAAACCTAGGTGTAAAATGTATGGTAACACATCTCCGCACATCTTTGGTGGATACTCGCCCTTAGCCTTAAATCTCGTAATATGAGTAATGGACATATTATTTCGCGCCAAAATGCGATACGGATCGGCCTGGTACCTACAGGTCAAAAATATCGATGTGACCAGAGTTTTAAATGTATGTGAACACGAACTTATAAAAAGCCGTTTATGTTACTCTGTAGGTATTCGTCAATATTTTTTACTTTTGCGATTTATGGTAAGTTAACAACCCGTGTTATTTAAACTTGTAGCTAAAAGTTTAAATACCACCACATAAACTTACCATGTTGTTGAAGTTGTTACCTATCAATATCATAACATAATATTAATTTTAATATCAATGTCGATAAAACATAATTTTAACGTTTGTCGCCCCCCTAGTGTAGTGCGTTTAAGCCAATCACAGCCCTTGTTTGCATGTTGCCGTAGACTCACTGGCAACGCCCGAGTCTTTGTTTTTACACGGTTCAATGTGTGTGCCTATGGGCGCTGCGGTGGGAGAAAACTGGGGACATCGGTTTTGGTTGGAATTAAGCAGTACGGCACTTCTCCCTTTTTTTATGTTCTGAGCCTAAAACCTATGTCACTTATTAGGATTCCGTACTCAAAGAGTAAAACGGGACCCTATTACTAAGACTCCGCTGTCCGTCTGTCTGTCTGAATGCCTGTCTGTCCTTCTGTCACCAGGCTGTATCTCATGAACCGTGAAAGATAGAGATTTTCACAGATGATGTATTTCTGTTGTCGCTATTTATAACAAAAAATACTAAAAAACAGAATACATCTTTTTATTTTTATTTTAGTTTTTATTTGTTTCTTTTTCTTTTACATTCTTACACAAATCGACTTTGCCCCAAACTAAGCAAAGCTTGTACTATGGGTACTAGACGACGATAGACATACTTATATGGATAAATAAATACTTAAATACATAGAAAACATCCATGACTCAGGAACAAATATTTATGGTCATCACACAAATAAATGCCCTTACCGGGATTCGAACCCGGGACCTCCAGCTTCGTAGGCAGAGTCACTACCAAGTTACTAACTAGGCTACAGGGGGCTCCTATACAACAAACGTGATTTTAGATATAGATATTTTGCCGTTTTTAGATATAGATAATGGTACGGTACCCTTCGTGCGCGAGTCCGACTCGCACTTGGCCGGTTTTTTTAACATTTATTTCGAAATAAAGAGTGATACTCGGAAATGTCGAAGGGAAGGTCAATCGTCGAATCCGACTCGGCTGGGCAGCATTCGGGAAGCTACGGCACATCTTTTCGTCCAATATTCCGCAGTGTCTCAAGACGAGAGTCTTTGACCAGTGTGTGTTGCCAGTGATGACATATGGCACGGAAACGTGGTCGCTTACTATAGGCCTCATAAGAAGGCTCAAAGTCACTCAAAGGGCAATGGAGAGGGCTATGCTGGGAGTTTCCCTGCGCGATCGCATCAGAAATGAGGCTATCCGCAGCAGAACCAAGGGAACCGATATATCCCTCCGAATTGCTAAACTTAAGTGGCAGTGGGCGGGGCACATTGCACGTAGAACCGATGGCCGTTGGGGCGGAAAGGTTCTGGAGTGGCAACCACGTACCGGAAGGCGCAGCGTGGGTAGGCCCCCCGCAAGGTAGACTGATGACCTGGTAAAGGTCGCGGGAGTCCGCTGGATGCGGGTGGCGCAGGAACGGCCATTGTGGCACTCTTTGAGGGATGCCTATGTCCAGCAGTGGACGTCTTTCGGCTGATATGATGATGATGATGATGATGACTCGGAAATGTAATATAACCACGTAAAAATCTCCCTTTCCAGTGTAAACCCCCGGTGTGTGTTATTATTATATATAAACGAAAATAATAACTAAATGCAAGGTAGGATCGTGCTGTACTTAACAAACGCCATATAAGCTTGTTTTTTAAAAAGTTTTTTATTCATCTTGTTATTTTCAATAACCCTGCATATTATGTCGCTGGTTCGTGGGTACTTGTACAGACAAATCACACAAACCCAAACAAGATAGGTCTATCTATTTTAGTTTAGGAGTTCCCATGACCAACTTCCATCATCAGATCCTGGAAATCATCCATCACCAAAGTGTTTACCAAGACAAAACAGATGAGCCCAAACTAGATGGGTTTATCTAGTTTAGTTTAGGAGTTCCATGACCACCTTCCAGCTCCATTATCAGACTCTGGAAATCATCCAGCACCAAAGTCTTGCCGTGCCATGACCAAATTAATGAGCCCAAATTCGATGGCTTTATCTTGTTGAGTTTAGGAGTTGCTATGGCCACCTTCCGACTCCATCATCAGACCAGCTCTATGATATTATGGCATTGTCACCGAAGATACGCAATTGTACCTAATTTGAAGATTTCGCCCAAACTAACATACATACATACATACTAACTAATCATAATGGCCGTTGGGGCGGGGAGGTTCTCGAGAGGCGACTACGTACCGGAAACTGCAGCGGACCCTCCACAAGGTGGACTGATAGTAACAAGTAAATAAATTAAATCTATCAAGTATCACGATCACTCGTACAATAATAATTGACTATAGAACGCGTAGTTTAGACAAAAGGATCCAACCCACAAGATATCACCATTGAAATGTATGACTTTTGTTTTAGGTAGAAGGTTCAATTTTAAATGTTACATATCCTGTGGGTTTGAGCCTTTTCGCTACACTACGTCATATCTGATAGCTATGCAATTCATAACTTGTCTCGATTTGCCTCACGAATGTATCCCCAGTATAGTTTGACCCCGAGGTTTGTAACAACTATGCCTAGTCGGAGATCAAAATAATATTATTTTATCTGAAGAGTGGCCGGTTAGCTTCGTGAATAGCCACAAATAAACAGAGTACACGTCTGTCTCGGAGGGCTATTCAGCCGGTACCAGGGCGGCCAATCTTAGTATTAGTTGCGCGGTAATGACAGCATAATATGTCAACTAGAGGCTGTCAAGGTATTTCAAAATTCGCCGTGTTGTCATAAGACATCAGTAGCCTAGGGGTACAGACGGAGGTATTTGGAGTCGATGAGCCGAGGTTCAAACCCTGCGACCGACGCACTTTTTGTATGTTTTAACATTGAAGTGGAGTATTTCAACTAACGATTCTAGATGGCGCATCAATTACAGGGTTACCGTTTTTAGGCCCAGAGATTGTTCTCTATTTCAGTATATAACAAAGTACTTTGTGGCCGGTACTGAGATATATTCCCGCGCGACGGTAAATTTATACTAGTTTTGAATAATTATTTATAAATATAAATGTTGACTAAATTTATATTTTTTGGACTGGATCTTGTTGGAACAAGCATGAACTTTAATGTTGTGTAAGATTCAATACACAAATAATTCAACAATAATGAGAAAATCCTCGAGTTTTCAGTAAGATTTTGTTGACAAATATGGTGTAATTGAGAACAGTTTACATATATATACGTGCAGAATAAGGAAAATTCGAGGCGGCTAGTAGCAATGGCAACATATTACGCTAGTGAAAATAGAATAAAACAAGTAGGTTCTCATATAACATCATGGAATATTAGGGGCTCAAACTTATGACTCTGCGCTCTCTTCAGAAAACTACTGTCGGTAATCGGGTATTTTCGGTTAAAGTATTCAGTTCTTCGTAAATTGGAGGCGGCTAGGACCAATATGAGGAGTTTACCTATGCAAATAAGTAATCGGGATCTAAAAAAAGCTCTCCGTTTCTTAGAATTACAACGTCAAAAATCCGTCATTCTCGCTTATTCCTGACCAAAAAACGAGCGCCCTCTTAACACGCAAGAGGTAATGTAGCTGGAGACCCATCAATCACCAACGTAGCTAGAGACCCATCAACAGACAAAAAATTAGATTTATTTTAAATCACACTCAATAGGGAACATTACGCAAAGCTCTACGTAGGGGGCGACACTAACACAACCCGTAAACAAACCGCCATGACGTACAATGTCATATTTATTTACCTAACAAACAATAACAAATAATTGATGAAAACGCGTTAAACTACAATCGTTTTATTATCATTCGTGTGTAAAATACCTGTACTGTGATATTAAAATGGCATCCTATAGCTATTTAAAGGTGGATGAGGGCTTTTTTTTGCTTTAAGACGTATTGCCGCTTCCCATAGTTTTCGTATCATCGTTTCCTTAGGAAATGAATGATGCCCTTCATTATTGCATCCAATTATGCAGCACTGATGCATTTTATTTATTGAAATATTTTCTTCCCTATTTGATCCAGAGCTTTGAAGGACTTGTCAAAGTTGTCAAAAAAACTGTTTACTAATTGTGTTAGTGCTGCACTCTGGCGGCAGAACATTGCAGTAATGTTCCCTATTGGTTCGTTCTTTTGGGAGCTACGATGCTACAGACAGACACACCGATACACATTTTAAACTTACTACAAGTACATATAGTATTTTATTTCCTTGAAGCACTTATAAACTGTCTTAGAGTTACTTATACTTAGGACATATTTCTAGTAAGTCACAATTATATTGATTCACTTAACTAATTATCCAGCACATCATCGCATTGCTAACGCTCGTTCAAGAATAATCGCTCCTCCCCAGACATCGGCTTTTTCTTCATTCATCCCCACCCAAAAGGCAGGGGTATCCAATACACCGTCCGAGTAGGTTTCAAATACTATTCTACCCTAATTAACACGTTTACGTCTGGAGTTAAAAATACAATTTATCTACATCTTCAAAACAACTAAAATCTCAGAACATAAGAGTTTAATTGAAAGCTTACATTAAGCATTATCTCTGTTTCTTTTGTGAAGAATTTAGTACGTCTCCTATAGGAGACAAAATGAAATCGATTTTGCCTGCTCAAAAACATCTGCCCATTGAATTCCAACTCACCAAGTATAGGGCACAAATTCTCAGCCAACTGCAACGTCGCTGCATCAGCCGTATGTGACGTCTCCAATATCGCGAGCCACAAGTCCAGAGCATCTTCTAGAAGGTAGACGTGCGCCGGTTCGGAGAGTTTGGTGGATTCATTCACCACGCCAAGGATCCAGGGGCGAATGTTGGGAGCGCATTCGCCGAGGGCCTGGGAAATAGGAAGTTCAAGATTTGTCACATTGCCAGTTGTCACTTTGCCTTTGCAACGTCTTGTTGTTATTTTAATAAATATCAGTTCGAAATACGTGTTTCCATCTCACATCCATATATTATACAGTCCACTCTCATCCACTAGTTATCATTTTGGTCACACCAGGGTTACCAAAAAACGGCAACTAAACACCTCAAAACTCGCTCAAAAATGGATCAAGGAATTGTAATTATGGCTATAGCGGCAGAAAAAAAGATATCTCGCTTATAATTAGATCATCCCAACTAGGGAAATGCCACTTTATAGACGACCACAGCCGTAATAACAACACTACTTACTCTATAGAAAGAGTGAGGAACTATATTGTCCCGTCTCTTGTTGACATATTTACATAGCAAATCCTCGCAATGGATTTATTTCATCAGAAACACCATTTTTTTCCACTGAAAACCACTTGGAAATCACTCCTCCAAAGTATACCAAATCATCCCAGCAGCGTGATCTGAATAAATGTACCAGGAACTCATGTACCTTGAGGAGATTCACGACAGCAGTAAGCGCGGCCGCTCGCAGCATGTCGTGTTTGGCTGCGTGGTGCCACAGCTGCGGGCGAACGTCGGTAGATGTACCAGGAACTCATGTACCTTGAGGAGATTCACGACAGCAGTAAGCGCGGCCGCTCGCAGCATGTCGTGTTTGGCTGCGTGGTGCCACAGCTGCGGGCGAACGTCGGTAGATGTACCAGGAACTCATGTACCTTGAGGAGATTCACGACAGCAGTAAGCGCGGCCGCTCGCAGCATGTCGTGTTTGGCTGCGTGGTGCCACAGCTGCGGGCGAACGTCGGTAGATGTACCAGGAACTTATGTACCTTGAGGAGATTCACGACAGCAGTAAGCGCGGCCGCTCGCAGCATGTCGTGGTTGGCTGCGTGGTGCCACAGCTGCGGGCGAACGTCGGTAGATGTACCAGGAACTCATGTACCTTGAGGAGATTCACGACAGCAGTAAGCGCGGCCGCTCGCAGCATGTCGTGTTTGGCTGCGTGGTGCCACAGCTGCGGGCGAACGTCGGTAGATGTACCAGGAACTTATGTACCTTGAGGAGATTCACGACAGCAGTAAGCGCGGCCGCTCGCAGCATGTCGTGGTTGGCTGCGTGGTGCCACAGCTGCGGGCGAACGTCGGTAGATGTACCAGGAACTCATGTACCTTGAGGAGATTCACGACAGCAGTAAGCGCGGCCGCTCGCAGCATGTCGTGGTTTATTTATTTATTTATTTATTGAACCATAAAAATGTGCAACATGACAGTATTAACCAAAACGTTACAGCGATTCAACTTAACCTAAATTACTAAACAAAATCAAGTACCTACTAACTAGAAACTAAAACTAAAAACAATCCATGCGTCTCTCTAACACCCTCTTACATTCAGTCATCAGTCGCGACATCCCTGTTACAAACAAACACATCACACTGCGGTGATGCTGCGAGCACGGAGTTGAGGAGAGCAGTCGCGCGAGGTATGGGCGAGTTTCGATACAGGTTCGTCCGCGAGGTCGCAATCGCCAAGAGAGGCACTCCAAGGCGCTTGTTCCGATAATCGTTCAGCACATTGAATTTGAGCATCTTTTCCACCAGATTAATGCTGTCAATTTTACTTGTTATGACATTTAAAATGAAACTGAGTAAACTTAGGTTTCGTCGCATTTCTAAGGAATCATACCCCAGGTGACCCTGTAGAAAGCGTGTGGGGTATAAGAATGGATAGAAGAATTGTTTCTTTTTATAGAGATGTCTTAAAAATCTTTTTTGGACTTGTTCCAACATGAGAGTGTATTTGCTTTCATGTGGACTCCAGACTACTGTGTTGGTTTCAAGGATGCTTCTTACTAGTGCCGTGTAAAGGACGCGCGTTGCTGCAATAGAGAGCGGGGCAGCGTTACGCAGCACAAATCCCAGCCTCTGGTATGCGGATTTTGTGACATTTCGAACATGAGTCCGAAATGTGAGACTAGTGTCGAAGGTGACTCCGAGATCACGGACCTCGTTAACACGAACCATCGTCTCTCCGGCTATGCGATAGTCGTAGTGGACGGGCGACGGAGAGCGCGAAAACGTCATGATCTCGCATTTACCTTTGTTAAAAAGTAATTGGTTTTCTTCACTCCACCTGTTCACCGCATCGATGTCCCTTTGTAAGGCTTGGTTGTCCAGTATGGACCTGATGGGCATGACGAGTTTTACATCGTCGGCGAACAGAAGAGGAGTGGCGTTGTCAACTACCTCAGGGAGATCGTTAATAAGGGCTAAGAAGAGAAAGGGTCCTAAATTAGATCCCTGACTGATACCGGAACGTGTATTGTATGGTTTGGATAGGTATGGCCCATACTTTACAAACTGTTTCCTGTCCTTGAGGTAGTTGGCGAACAGATTGAACAGAACGTGGTTGGCTGCGTGGTGCCACAGCTGCGGGCGAACGTCGGTAGATGTACCAGGAACTCATGTACCTTGAGGAGATTCACGACAGCAGTAAGCGCGGCCGCTCGCAGCATGTCGTGGTTGGCTGCGTGGTGCCACAGCTGGGGTAAGTATGCGAACAAGGCGTCGGCACCTCCGCCGCGGGCCACGGACGGGCCGCATCGCTCCATGACGTAGGACGTGACGTGGAGTACGTGCATTTTCGTGTCGCATTCTTCAGATTCCACCTGAGAATGGGATTTATTATTTGTGGGCATTTGACAACCTCTAGATGCCCAAAGGCCCATTTAAAGGCATTCATTTTCAATTAAAAAAAAAATCCTTAACTCAGGAACTTTCTATCTTTCTTTATATACTGTCTGTCTGTTATGTCTTCACGCTTACACCGCTGAACCGATTTAGATGAAATTTGGAATAGAGCAAGGTCCTAGGGATGGACGTAGGAGTTTTTATTCCGGAAGTCATCCCCTAAGGTGGTGAAATGCGGGGTGAAAATTTGTATGGAGCTACGATATAAACGAGTTCCACGCGGACGGAGTCTCTACTCTATTTACCATCATAATTGATCCAAAATTGATTTTAGAAGCGGCCACGCAGCTGGGCTCCGGCGGAACTATCGAGTTACGAAAAGAAAACAGTTTCGTACAAACTGTGGCATTTTGCATGCTCATTCTAAATAAATATCTAATGGAAAAGAACTGAAATGAAAAGTATAACGTTCGAGCTCACTTACCAGGAGTGCATAAAGCGCAGCAAGTACATGAGACGCATAGGGAGCGAACTGCTCAACATTGAAGTTGAAGTCGTCTATAGTGCTGCGTAACGCCTCAGCGGCTGAAAGTTTCACTGCGGCGTCCTCTTGCCGACTGGCGAGAGGTTCCAGTAGAGCGGCGTACATTGCTGGCCGGAGAGAGGGCGAGGCGCGCACGCCGCACCATTGACCTGCGATGGATACGGTACAGATTCCAATCCCCAATCAAGTAAATAAGTCATATTACCAAGGCACAGATGGTTCGGTTCACTCACAGTGTTGGAGATCAGCTGTCCGTTTATGAGGACTTATCGCAAGGGTTATCGACGGAACAAAAAACCATCCAAATCCGTGATATTAATACGCAGTGCACATTTAAATTACAAAAAGCTAGGAACAACGATAAACAGTTAATATTTCAATGGTTTTGCTTATCGCCCTTTTGTTATAGACAAGATTGATATCGCGTCTCAACCCGAGTGGGATAGGTTCCAGTGAGAATCTGGAATTTCCTGGAGGCAACGGGCCTTAACGGTGAACTCTAAAGAAAGTGCTGCCACAATAGATCACTTGCTGGTCGAAGCGGCATATTAAGGCCCACAAAACAAATAATAATAATAAAAGGTTCTAGTCAGTCATGGTAAAAAGAACTTCTGTATTTTACATTGCAAAATAACCTACCTATTAATTGGCAAACTCTTCTTCTAATTATTCTGTAATTGTCAGCTGTTATTTTTAATTCCTGGCTTAGCACGTTCGTGAACCATTCGTCGAAATCCACCTGAAAAAAAATACCGATTACATCAAACACTTCATCATATGATTTTTGTTTCATAGTACTCATAGTCAAATGTCATGTTATTGTTCAACCACGACTTCGAGAGGCAAAGTCGTGGCACGACACAACGGAATAGTATCTCGCTGATGTTTTGAGCAGTGCAACTGGCGAAGTGCCTCCATCTTGCAGAAGACCACATCAATAATAAGGGCTCATCCATTAATTACATCACACGTATAGGGGGTGGGAAGGGGTCTACAAAGTGTGACATTTGTGACAAGGGGGAGGGAGGAATCCCAAATTTCGTGACGTCCTGACGTCCCATACAAAATATTTATAAAATCTAAAGTATGTTTTTGTTTTAACTTCAACTGTACCTAAACAAGAAAAAAATGTATCTTTTACATACTCGTACTTGTTGTGGACTTACATGTTTGGGAAAAAATGGGTCACTTGTGTCTTAATTTCAGTATTTAATTTCACGGTTTTAAAATATTGAAGTAAAAGTGTTGGTCTGACTTTTACTTTTCTAAATTCAAAATTGCTAAATATGTGACGTCACACCAGGGGGGAGGGGGTAGCCAAATGTGACGACATGAGGGGGGGTAAAAAAAGTTATAAAATTCATGTGACGTAGTTTAATGGATGAGCCCTAAGTATGTGGTGTTGTGGTCCTGGTTGTAAAATCGCCAGACCTCCCACGGATGCTGTGTGGAGAGTGAGAGACCTGTTTTTGTCAGTTTATGTCCATACAGGGAATTCCCAAATCAATCAAGGGTCGGTAACGCACATAGGAGCTGCCAGTAGAGCCGTATCTGGTAAATATGTCTGGCCAATTGTATTGTCACCCTTACAAAAGAGTATTTAAGAGCAAGTTTGGCCTGGCCAGTCATATCTGGCCCCGTAGCATGGAGTGACAAAATAGCGCATCCGTCCCTCGCTGACACCGTTCGATAGAACGAGACGACGCTCTTATCTTGTCACTTATCGCGTGATAAAGCCATCCATGCTACGGGGGCAGAGCTCATAATAGGGCTGCTCCATCATTTATTAGGGTCTCCGTCATCAAAATCGATGAGGAGGACTTATTTAGTTGTTACAAAAAACATGCAACCAGTCATTGCGGTACCAGGCTAACATAAACACAAAGTACTCACGTCATCGTACAAGTCGAAGGCAGCGAGTCCGACGGCGTTGTAAATGGCATCCTTTTTCAAGATGGCGTCCAAGTCGTTTGGCTCGGCGGGAGAGTGCTGCAAGTCTGCTAATAATCGGACTAGCTCTGGCGCCAGCGTTCCGCGGAACTCGTGGAATAGTTCCATGAACACTGCTTCTGTGCATGGCTGGAAAAACATTGTTTCATTAAATCAGAAAAGGTTAAAGTACTGATGTGCCGACGGAAAGTTTCCAATATTGCGATTTTTTTCTGCAATAAAGGTCGAAACGCACAGACAGCGGTGGCGCCGCGCCGCATCCCGCCGCGGTATTCTGTGCGGACCCGTTCATATTAGCTCGAACATTACAACCGGTACCGCCTCTGCACCGCACCGCACCACACCGCCGCCGCTTTCAGTGCGTTTCGATTTTTAAACATAGGAAAATTTCGGAAATATCTCTCATTTTTACCAATTTTCCATTTCTACCAACATGGAAATTCTAGAAATTTCCGAGAACTTTTCTGACTTTTTGGAATTTTTCTTTTTTTTCATTAGTTTAAAGATCGTAACTTAATAAAAAAAGCCGACTCCAACCGGATGCATTTTACTGGTAATGTTTTCCGAAGGTTGCGCGAGTAAAAAGTTGTCTCGGGTCTTCTCAGATCATTTACATGAGAAGGCACGAGATCCAGAAGCCTTCGCAATCCATTCTGTCAGTATGTTTTTCCGTCCGTCTGTCTGTCTATCTACATTCTACTCCAGGCAAAATACGGTTTCGAAAAACATAAATTTATAATAGCGTTTTTTTTTGTTTATAAATTTCATTTTAAACAGCAGATAGACAGTTTAAAGCAATATCATCGCATTTATATAATAAAATAAATAAAATACTTAACATTTACCCAATACATCAAGTGAATTGTAACAAAAAGATTACAGAGTGGCTACTTACGCTTACATATGATAACACCGAGTCACTCCTTAAATATACATAGATACTATAAGTACAGACATTCCCTCTCATAAACACAAACCCACACATACATACACATGCACGCACGCGCACGCACGCGCACACGCACACGCACGCGCACGCGCACGCGCACACGCACGCGCACGCGCACGCGCACACGCACACGCACACGCACACACACACTTTTTTGTAGTACTTTTATCACTAATGTAATGTAATTAAATTCTTAACCTAAATTTAATTCTGATAACAACTTTAGAGCAAAATATACAGTCAACGGCACCAATATGTATTCACTCAAAGTTTCACCAAACTTATTGTTGCAGAAATAAGGTCTGTGTACATATTTTTGAGACTTTGTGGTGTATACATATTGGTACCTTTGACGGTAAATTAACTAAAATAAAACGACGCGATTCTGACTTTTCAGGAACTAATTAAGTTATTTTTTTTTTTGATGTCTGATATTTTAGGTACTTAACTTTTTAATTGATAATATCGATACCTGCAGACTCAAAGGGCGTAACAGCCTGTTGTTGTATGGCTGTTACGCCCTTTGAGTCTGCAGGTATCGATATATCCGTTGCATGGAAAAAATCTGCTATTATAAATGATCCCCAAAATTGTCATTTTTTCCATACAACTTGTCAGTTCATTGCCTGAACTAATCTGTTAACTTGTCACGCTTAAACTACTGAACCGATTTAGATGAAATCGGACGCAGTCGCGAGCAAAAGTTAGGTCGCTAAGGTTACCAGGGAAACATAGCCATGTAGGGACTCACCCTGAGACTATACTTCCAAGATTCGCCGGCCTCATCCGTTGCGAAGCTCTCAGGCTCGGCGTCCCAAAGAGCTAGGTCGTCAGCACTTAGTAGGAAGTAACGTGTCACAAGGTGTCGACACATGTGACATACGGTACTTGTGTCCAGCACTTCCATTTTGAACTGGTGCGCTTGCATGGTCACTGCAAGATTAGCTAATTATGTTAATAAGTTTCTGTCAAAAATAGCATTTTTGGTTTTATGGACAATCAACTATTTCTTGTTGTTATTCTGTCCCGTTAGCCAGGAGACAATTTGGCAGAGTTTCTTAGATAAATTGTTACAATATGGACTTTAAACTTGCTTAAAATATGGGCCATACAAAAAGGGGTTGAACGTGAGATAAACCCCACATTTGGTGAAATTAAACACAAAAAATCGCAGTTTTAAAAAGTGACCCAGGGGACGTAACCATGGCAACTATGACAGAAATTAGTTGATCCACCCTTTAGTGCTAGCTGTACTTATTTTCAGTCATAAATTACTAGTTAAAGAATTCCCGGCTAGCTCTGCCGAATTTCACCTTCCCATACAAACGGAGTTTCGTTTTCATTTAAAACTACGTGTTGGATTGTAACGAAACTTTGCACATATATGAGGTATAGCTGTGTCTGAAATTCGTTTATATGGCTCCAGTTTATTAAACAAACGAAATACAGCAAAAACAAGTTTTGTATGAAAAACTTAAATTCGCTTTATTTTTTTACAATGGTATCTGAAAGCCACATAAACTATTAATCTATTAGATTAGTATTAATATTGTTTTAGTTTTAGTGTAGATACAGTCATGGCCAGATAATTAAGAACATAATTTTTTTTTCAGACAGTTGCATACAAATATGACTTTTCAAATTTAATGATAATTTATAATGTGTTTGATTAATATTGTTTCTGATTATACTGATGTAACCGTGTTTAAACAGTATTTAATATAGTGCAAAAGAGCTTCTGTAAAATATAGACTTTAAAAAATACATGCGATCAAATCAACACTTTTTATAAGTTCATACATTGTTCCTAATGGGAAATGGATGAAAATTTTAGAAACGCCTGATTTTTTTTTTGGTGATAGGAATAACCTTCTTCAGCACCAGAAAAAAGTTGCAGACTTTTCAGATGCGTCAATTATTTTTGAAAAATATAAACAGTTTCCTCACTTACGTTTTGTGGTTAGGACGGCGAATGAGACAATTTCCTTGATCCGTCTCATATTACATAAAAATATCATAAAAATCCGTGGTAAACTGACACTGGCAATGATATCGACAGCTGCAGCAGCTATATTGGTCATTGCCAGGGTCAGATATTTAAAATATTTTTTGTAATATGAGATGGATCAAGGAAAGTGTCTCATTCGCCGTCCTAACCACAAAACGTAAGTGAGGAAACTGATTATATTTTTCAAAAATTATTGACGCAGCTGACAAGTCTGCAATTTTTTTCTGGTGCTAAGGAAGGTTATTCCTATCACCAAAAAAATAATCAGGCATTTCTAAAATTTTCATCCATTCCCCATTACAGTATGAACTCGTAAAAACTGTCCATTTGACCATCCGTATTTTTTTAAGCACAACTTTTACAGAACTTTTATATAAACTAAATTAAATCTTATTTATACACAGCTACTCAGAAATAAAATTGGCCAAACATATTTTAAATCATCATCAAATTTGAAAAGTCATATTTGTATGCAACTGTATGCGAAAAAAAATCATGTTCTTAATTATTTTCTATTTATTTTCTATTGTATCTGACTTTATATTTTCGTCATTGAATAAATGCATTGAACATTATAGACTTGGATATTACTTAAGAACTTATTCTCAGTAAAAAGTTTCGGAGCAAACTAGCTAGTCGTTTTAAGGTGGTTCGATTGCCATACAAAACGTTATTTGACATTCGCAGGCCAACGGCGTGATATTTTTAGAAAATTATGTAACATACTTTCATAAATTGGCATCCCATTTGCGCCAAATTCCCCCTTTCCTAGAATAAACTTGTAAAAACTAGATTTATTTCAGAAATTGGTTTGGGACGTGATATTTTGGGAAAACTATTTTTCTCAAATTAATCTAGTTTATACAAGTTTATTCTAGGAAAGGGGGAATTTGGCGCAAATGGGAAGCCAATTGATGAAAGTTTGTTACATAAGTTTTTTAAAATACCACGCCGTTAGTCTGCGAATCTCAAATAACGCTTTGTATGGCAATCGAACCACCTTAAAATGAGAGCGTTACTATGTTTGTATGGAGAACCGAGCTTGCCGGGGACTCTTAAGATGGTTCAATGGGCCTAAACAACGGGTCTGTCTTGTGCACTTAGAAATTGCTATGACCTCCAGTTTTCATCATCTCGGTTGTGCCATAATATTGCACTGTCACCGAATTTAGATAAGTATGCCAAATTTCAACTCAATCGGATACCTTCAAGTAGGTGAAAATGTTGGGATCCCCTTCATTGGCATAATTTTTTTTTGACTAATATAGTTTCGCATAATTGATTTGGCATAATTTATATTGGCATAATAATACTGTCGCATAATAATACTTTGGCCTACTAGTTTTTTGGCATACTACGCTAATAGCATCATTTCAGTTGACCTAATCTTTATTGGCCGAATACACATTACGCATACTATTGTTTGGGCTAATAATTATTTGGTATATCTCTCATTATCTCATAATCCATAATTTCAGTTTTATAAATGAATAAAACTCAGTTTAGTTATTGTCATATTATTCGTTTTTCCGCTATTTTATAAAAAATAAAAAAAAACCTCGAAGACTCCCTTTTCTCTGAGATCAATCAATGAGAGTGATCGTAGCGTAAGTACTAGGGAACAGGGGCTTAGTGGCAAAACCGACTCGGATCGCAGATAGGTTAGAAGATGGAAGCGGGAGCCTTGCTCCCGCTTTCGTCTTCGAGGTTTTTTTTATATAAAAGAGCGGAAAAACCTTTTATTAAAACTTACTACTAATGAAAATTAGGCAATTTACTACTAAGAAAACCATAGGCTAAAATCTAAAGAACCCCGCACAAAATGGTCGGTAAAAGCCGTTCGGTCGATTTGGCTGAAATTTTGAGAATATATAGCCTCTAGTACTCTGATCAAGTGTGTGTATTTGCAACTTTAATTAATGACTAGTTTTTTAAATATAACTATTTTAAAATATACAATTTACGTAGTATTGACGTGGGTAATTAATTACACAGTAGCATAATTATCGTTTCTTATATATGAAGTAGCGAGACTAATTCAAATAAAGAACGGCGTAAAGAATTCATGCGAAATGTCAGAATAAATAAATCAGTGTGAAGCTGTCATTGACTACAGACTATTTTTTTATTCACGATATAGTAAAACATGTTTTTTTCGTTTACCTTGTAAAATGGCTTTTCGAAATAGGATTCCTTGCTACATATGCGATGCTGTCTTAGTGCCGCGAGCAATGGTGCGATTGCTTAGAGAAGACGGAGATATCTTAGTTGAATTAGCAAAGGAAAGGCGGGATGAAGCTGGTGGATTACCCGTCGACATTAATGGTGACACTCGTATTTGCAATAATTGTAACTTTTTAATAACTCGGGACATTCAGACACTGAATGATGATCCCCAGTGTTTGCGGTTGAATATTTTACGGCAAACGAGTACGCATACTTGTTTTATATGCAACGGCGTTAACAACATTCACAGATTGTCACCGGAATGTCAAGTTTACATTTTTGCGAAAAGAAACATCTATGTGCCGGTTAGGTACGTGTGCTGCGGAGAACACTTAGATGAAAAAGGTTTTTTAACGGAAGATATTTTAGTGGATCTGAGGTATATCAACAGACCATTTATATTAAACGGAAATGAGTTACAAATATTTTTGAAGGCGTTACGTGATGAAATAAATATCAGTGCTCAGCGTCGATATCAAGATGAGAAAGAATTGACAGATGAAGAGTTTAAAGCACTTTCTCCAGTTAATAAAGGAGATTTTATTGATTTATATAATTACTGTGACCGTTTGCCTGTGAATGGTGGATATCGTTATGTGAGCAAAAAAGATCTTTTATGTTTTCTTTGTAAGTTACGGCAAGGTGTTAGTGATGAATTCTTGTGGGTTCTATTCCATTATTCGTCAAGACAAGCGGCAAGCCTAGCTGTCAGTACAGTGAGACAATCTTTAGGGACCCGTTTTATTCGCGAGAACATAGGCTTCCAAGCCATAACAAGACAAGATTACATAGAGATGCACGTAACAGATTTTGCCAATCAGTTATATAATCCCACACCAGACGTCCCAAAAGCTTTAGTGTACAATGATTGTACCTATTTAGATATAGAAAAAAGTTCTTGTTTCAAGACTTTGCGACAGTCTTTTTGCACTCACAAAAAGAAACATTTGGTTAAACCCTCAATGTTGGTTGCTCCTAACGGATATATTTTAGATATTCAAGGACCTTACTTCTCCAATGCTAACAATAATGATGCCAGAATTCTCGTGAATGAGTTGGATAATGATTTTGGAATGCGTGATTGGTTACAGCCACAGGACATCTTCATTGTAGATCGTGGCTACAGAGATGCAATCCCCAGATTACAGGAAATAGGCGTACAAACAATAATGCCACCTATTCTAAGACCCGGTCAAAGTCAATTGACAACTGAGGACGCCAATTTTGCACGGATTGTGACAAAAACGCGATGGATAGTCGAAGCACGTAATGGACATTTAAAAAACATATTTAAATTCTTTGGTCGTATCATTTCGACATCCCATATTCCGAATTTGAACGCATTTCTTTTAATAGCTGGAGCTATGATAAATAAATACTATGGACCTATTACAATGCCAGATGGAAATGTCCAGTTAGCGAATGAAATGATTCAACGTGTCGAAGACATAAATGTTGTACAGGCACGAATTGAAGCTGAAAATCTTAGGCAAAGAAGAGCACGATGGACCCCACTAACTGCTGCACAAATACCATTGTTTCCACAGTTAGACCTGGCGTATTTGCACTCGGTCACATTTGGAACATATCAAGTGAAACTGTCTCCAGGATATATTCAAGACAGTACATTGCGTCATATTAACGACTTAGCAGCGGAAGATGAAGACGAGCGAGTTTTCGAAATAGATGAAAACTTCAATGAGCCAGGATTTATTAAAATAAGAGCTACATCAAGATTCCGAAACGCAATGTTTTATTACGTGTGGATTGCATTTGATGAAGAACATAATAACGGGAGCGGTGAAGATCCAATCTTAGGCTATTATTGCACGTGTAAAAGTGGTGCAAGAACCCTTGGTACATGCGGTCACGTTACAGCAATCTTATGGTTTTTAGGTTTTGCCCGATACGAAGAAAATGTGAAGTATCCATCATTAAGAACGCTTTATACCATACTTAACGCATTGAATGCGCAAAGGTAGCCTTGTAAAACCAATCAAATATCAATTAATTACTACTAATGTTACCACATACATACGAGTTTGTTAGTTCTCCACGCTCACGCTCGGACGGAACTGCGGGGCTAGCACAACTGACGCTGCGCCGCGACGAGAGTCGAGAAAGATCTACCCTCCTCCTTCTAATCTGCACGGTGCAAGTGAGACAGGAGACGCTCGGTCGCGCGCGAAACGACTAAGCAGCAAGTTGTGCTAGACGTACTGGACGACATTCGACGTGAAGATAGTTTGAACCTTCGAATGATGTTTTTTATCCCGATAATGCCACGGAAATAACAATAAGCCAGGTTGCTACAGTGTACGTTAACTAAGTAATAAATAAGAATTAAATGTATGTAAAAAATATTGAACATAAAAATTGTCATATTTTGAAAACTAGTCATTAATTAAAGTTGCAAATACACACACTTGATCAGAGTATTAGAGGCTATATATTCTCAAAATTTCAGCCAAATCGACCGAACGGCTTTTACCGACCATTTTGTGCGGGGTTCTTTCAGGGATTTTGAATAGGTAGATAGGTATCACTTTATATGAGCCATTTGTACATAACTTTTTTTTGTTATGCATTTTGATATGATGCCAATTGATTATTATGCCTATTTGTGCTTATGCTATTTGACATTAGTCTTCATGAAGACTATGCTTTCAGTATTTATGCTTTTTAATGTTATGCGTATATAATTATGCGTAATGAGAATTATGCACATCACTATTTCGGCGAAAAGCAATTATGCGTAACAATAATAGTACAAATGACTTTATGCCTTCCAATAGAGGACCAAAATGTTTGAGGCTAGTATGTCTTGGGGGACGCAAGTGAAACGCACGGTGGTTAGTTGCACACTGATTTATTATCTAACCCTTCGGTATACAGAGGCGCGCGGCGCAGCCGCTGACATACGTACTATTCCCTCCACCTTTATTTTACTATACAACTCAAAAGTATTTCTTAAAATCTATATTAAGTCTAGCTTGCCGTAACGGTCTCGGATTATCAGGGTTTTGCGGCGTTAAGTTGCCGGGTGGCAGAGTGCCTTGCCCTTCCATGGAGATATCATCATTGTGATTATCGTCTTGCTGTGGACACTGTCTCTCTGGGGAGGTACTACCACCTTCTTCCCCCTCTGCCGGGTGAAATGAAGTTTCCGATTCCTCCGGAGCCGTTGGCAAAGCTGGCCCAAAAGTTGACTGGCCGACGCTCGTGGATTGGTCCGGCCCAGAGGTAGGTACGGGCAGGAACACGGTGGCCGCCGGTGTAGCTGACGCAGCTTTAGCAGAAGGCACCGCCGGCTCTGGAGCAGATGACGTACACGTTTCTGGCCCTCTGTCAGCAATTATTTGATTGATGTGTTTCTTTATGAAGCTGCCTGTTAGTTCATCTTCTATTAAATATAGGCGCTTTCCTAATGAATGTATTATTTTTCCTCTTAACCAATGAAACTTATTTTTGTTGGTATACTTTTTATATAGGACTCGATCACTTATTTTGAAGTCGGATCTTGCTGAACCGCCGTGGTAACTAACCTGCAAGGACTGTTTATCTTTCACTAACGAGCCGCCTTCAGTGAGCGAGGATGGCGGTGAGTTGGTCTCTGTTAGTAAATCTAACCTTGACCTTAACTTTTTGCCAAATACTAACTGTGCTGGTGAAGTACCAGTGGTCGAATGGATGGAATTCCTGTAGTCAAATAAATATTTAAATAATTTGCAGTTTATTTTAATATTACTGGTATTTGACATAAGTACCGTTTTTATACCTTTCTTAATGACTTTAACGTAAGATTCTGCTTGGCCATTACTGGCCGGATGATAAGGCGCGCTAGTCAAGTGTTTTATTTTGTTAAGCAAACAAAATTGTTTAAATTCATCCGACGTAAAAGACGTGCCATTGTCACTCACTATACATTGTGGGGTACCGAATCGGGACATGATTTCGCAAAGCTTCTCAATTACGTTAAACGTGGCAGTATTTGTCTTCATATCGAAGCACTCAACCCATTTACTAAAAGCGTCTACTACCACTAAATAAGAGTGATTGTTTATTGGACCAAGAAAGTCGATATGTAGCCTTTGAAATGCGTATTCCGGATAGGGCCATGGCACTATAGTCACCCGCGGGGGCGAAGGCCGTAGTTGAACGCAAATATTACAAGTGGCCACGATCCTCTCAATGGCTTGGTCCACCCCAGGAAACCAAAATTTAGACCGAACTTCCGCCTTGCATTTGACTATTCCTAGGTGAGTACTATGAACTTCTTGCAATACCTGTTCTCTAAGTGCCCGCGGTATAATTATTTTGTGCCCCCTCATTAAACAACCATTTTCTAAGGATAATTCATTTCGGCACAGATGAAACGGTTTAAGCCTAATATCACTAATTTTTTTGGGCCAACCGCTCTTAACGAAATCACATACTTTTCGAAGTTCAGAGTCGTTTAACGTTTCGCGGCGCAAATCATCAATAGTTAACGGTAAACATCCGTCTATTACAAAGTTAATGTAAGCAGCGCGGTCATTGAATGCACCGGGTTCGGTGACGTCACGAATTGCCGTCCGCGCTCTGTTGCTACATGCAAGTGGCGCGCGAGATAGATAGTCTGCGCTGTTATTTCCGCTCCGAACATATTCAATTACATAATTGTACGCCGATAAGAATATCGCGTACCTTTGCAGCCGATTTGCCGTAACCTCTGGAATGCCTTTTTCTGGACTAAAGATAGAAAGTAACGGTTTATGGTCGGTACGGAGTACAAACGGCTGTGATCTTCCGTATAGGTATTGATGAAACCGCCTGATTCCAAATACAATGGCCGTGGCTTCCTTTTGAATTTGCGCGTAGTTTTTTTCCGCGTCCCGTAGAACTCGCGATGCGTAGGAAACCGGTCTTTCTACTCCATCAGGACCTACTAACGATAAGATAGTTCCCAGGCCGTCTGGTGACGCATCTACGGTACCTAACTATTATCTTTGCGGAAGGGTCAAAGTGCGCTAAAACTTGTCCCGAGGCCAATTGCTGCTTAATCGCATCGAAAGCGTTTTGATGTACTGACGTCCAAGACCATTTCACATTTTTTCTAACTAAATCATATAACGGGCTTAGAATGCTAGACGCGTTGGGAACGAAGGTCCGATAATAGTTAACTAACCCTAAAAATGATTGTAATTGTGTAACGTTCTCAGGGCGCGGTGCCTTTGTAATCGCATCCACCTTTTGTGATGACTTCGAGATACCGTTTTTATTTATGACATGGCCTAAGTAAGATATGTTATCTTTGAAAAATTCGCATTTGTCCCGATGCAGTGTTAAACCGGCGTCCTTGAACCGTCCTAGTACGGCATTCAATCTTTGCATATGTTCAGTTTTATCGCGTCCGGTTATAAGCACATCGTCCAAAAAACATAACACCCCGTCTAACCCTGCTAGCAACGTATTTAAAGCACGCTGAAAGCAAGCTGGCGAACTTTTTAAGCCAAAAATTAGCCGATTGTACTTAAATAAGCCGCGGCTAGTGTTGATACACGTGATGCCATTAGGATCGTTGATCGGGAACTGGTTGTAAGCCATAGACATGTCTAACTTCGAAAATTGAACACCGCCGTGCAGTTTAGAAAATAACTCATCAACGGTCGGAAGCGGGTATGTCTCGTCGATCAGCTGTTTGTTGATAGTGCGCGAGTAGTCTGCGCAGATTCGCACCGAGCCATCCCGTTTCAACACGGGTACAATAGGTGAAGCAAACTCCGAGTACTCGATTGGGTCCAAAATACCTAATTCTACCAACCTATCGATTTCATTCTCGACTTTTTCTTTGAGCGCAAATGCGACTGGGCGCGCTTTGATAAATACGGGTTTTGCGTCGTCTTTTAGACTTAAAGTTATTTTGTATTTATTAAAACAGCCCAGAGACTCAACGAAAATATCTTTATAGTCGGAGAGTATTTTTTCTACCGTATTCAAGTCTGTACAAAAATTTATCGGTGTCAACTCGAGACCGAATTTTGAGATGAAATCTCGACCTAGAAGCGGAGGCCCACCATTTCGAATAACGTAAACATCCATTGTGTTTACGCGGTCTTCATAGCATAACGGTAAATTAACTACGCCCAAGCTATTTATTATCGTTCCGGTGTAACCGATTAACTTTTTCTTTGAGGGTAGCAATGGCACGTTACTAAAAAAAGTTAGATATGTTTCTTCCGAGATGGCCGTTACCGACGAGCCACTGTCTATTTGGAACTTTATAGAAACGTTATTTACCTTTATAGTTTCGACCATTGGTGGCCCCATCTTTTGAGCGAATGTTAAAAAACTCACCGTCATCGTCCTCGCTCACTTCTGCCGCGTCGATGTACTTAACTACTTTGCACATATTACTTAAATGCCCTTTCGTATGGCACGTGTTGCACTTATAATTTCTAAAACGACACTTGGTAGCACTATGCTTGTATCTACCGCATACCGAACACTGTACATTAGACGAAGATACGGATACGCGCCCAGAAGCTTTTTCAATCTGGAACAGCCCGCTGGCTTCTCCAGCCATCGGAACCGGCAATCCAGCAGGGCCGGCGGCGGCGCCGCCAGCGCGAGCTACTCTGATGCTCTCCGCCAAGTCTATCGCCTTAGACAACGTGAGCTCGCCGACACTTTGCGCGAACAGCTTTTCACGCTCTGGACCGGGAAGCATTCCCATCAAAAACCTGTCCAGAATAGTGTCGTCCATATTTTTAAATTGACAATGCGCGGCGAGGCCCTTCAATCGCGCAGCCCACTGTTCGTTTCCTTCGCCCGCATGCTGGGTGGCCGAATAAAAATGGAACCGCTCCACGTAGCCACAGCGTTTTGGTGTAAAATGGTCGTCCAAAATCTTCACGACATCTGAAAAACCTTTAGTTTCCAGCGTATCAGGTAACGCTAAATTACTTGCTAGCCGGTAGGTAGACTCGGCGAGTGCGCTTAGCAAGATGGCTCGACGTTTCACTCCAGCTTTGTCCGACTCATCATTAATATCATTGGCTATGAACCACTGTGATAGCCTGTTCCTGTAGGTATTCCAGTCCTGTATTTCGTGATTAAAACCCGAAATTAAACCCAAAGTCCCAGCCATCGCCGTCAATTAGTATGTCTTGGGGGACGCAAGTGAAACGCACGGTGGTTAGTTGCACACTGATTTATTATCTAACCCTTCGGTATACAGAGGCGCGCGGCGCAGCCGCTGACATACGTACTAGAGGCATACCGACATACTAGTAACTTATTAAGCTAGAGTTGCCTAGTGGCTCAGGCAAGCGGCCGACCAATGAGTTTTTCGGAACTTATGTACGGAATATTTACCGTTAGCTTTTCGGTGAAGGAAAACATCTTGAAGAAACCTGTCTAATCCCAATAAGGTCTAGTTTTCCCTCTGGGTTGGAAGGTGAGATGGCAGTTGCTTTCGTGAAATATGCCAAATCTTGGGATTACTTGTCAAAGCGGACCCCGGGCTCCTTTAGGGCCACAACCGGGAATAACACTAGGAGGATGATGACCAACATACTTATAGAACAGTGCAACTTAACCCTTTGAACGCCTAAAGGCGTCGTGAATTGTAGTGCCCGAAGCGCCAAGAACGCCTTTAAGTGTTATGACGTCCGCTGTCAAAACAACCTTCTGCCTGCCTAAGTGACATGATATAAATTCTTTATTATTGATTTTCCATTAATTTTAGTTTTCTTTATTATTATTCTACATTGTTATTTTCTGCTTCTGCATTCGTTTATATTTATTATGGAATTGTTATTTGTATTATTCTGACATTATTACCTATATTTCAAATGCAATGTATATTGTTGACTGAATAAATAACTATACTCACATGCTGCCTTCTCCTGGTTTCCCTTAGGCGGTTTGAATTCCACGCACTGCAATATCCCTTTAACTATATTCAGGCACTGTATGGTAAACCTTTCGTATATGAGACTCATTCCCTGCTCCGTAAAGCAATAGTATATGGCGAATTCCAGAGAAGGCCGGATAAGAGGCACATAGGAGAATGGATGGACCCCAAGAACACCCAATGCCACTTTAGTGAGGTGTATGATGAATTTCTCACACAGTTCTAGAGGGTATATGCCGCGTCCTTTGAGGAGTTTTCCTGGAAAAATAAATGAAATTTAGGACAGAAATTATAGTATTAGCTTGAGCTGAGCCTGTGTGATTCAGCAAAGGAGTGTGATGGGAATTTACAATAGGGAACTTGCATCGTTTTATTTTATTACGAAAATCAAAAGTAGAATCCAGCATTAAAACAACTGTAGCACTAAAACTTTCTTATGATTTATTTTTTTGATGTTATATGCATTTGAAATCTGCACGCACCGGCACCCCCCGAAAACGCTCTATATTAAACTGGCTTATGCTATGACATCACGGTATATATTCTCGGCGCGTTTACTATGGAGTAGGTCATTAATTTGCAATTATCTCCACAACATTTGCGTCTAAGTCTAGTATACTTGTCGTACAAAATATCATTTCTAATTCAATATTCTGTGTAACTGTTATATTCATATTCTTATTCATATTCATTTATTCATAATATCGTTAGTATATTATATGTCAATTTATTACAATTTAAATAAAACATTAAATATAAAGTAAACCAATTGGTTAGTAAGTAATAAATTCGTAATAAATTCAGTACATCATGGAATTTCAATTAAAAGTGATTTTAACTATAATTTAATGTTTAAAAATTCGTCAAAACTATACAGTGTGTGCTCGAGAAGCCAAGCCTTTAGTTTTTTTTTGAAACATTGCAGTGAGGGGGCTGAGGTGACTTCTACCGGTAACTTATTATATATAGTCGGTCCCATTATGTGAGTCACCTTTTCGGACTTTGCCAGCCGTCGCTCCACCGGGAGGAGTCTATTCGGGTGTCGCAGCGAGCGGTTCGAGTCTGCGCGTTTATTGTAGTCGCATAAATGTGTGTGTGTGTAAACTGCAATCTGTGCAATGACTATTGCTGGCAGAGTTAATATGCCTAATTCTTTGAAATAAGGTCGCACGGAGGTATCTTGGGCTACCTGTACCACAGACCGCACGGCTCTTTTTTGTAACCGGAAGGCACGTTGCCAGTCTGCGGCCCGTCCCCACATCTCAGCACCGTACTGTAAGAGTGAGTGTACGTTCGCAAAGTAGCTAGTTCTGACAACATGCCGCGGCACGACTCGAGCCAGACGGCGGAGCGCAAAGCATGCACTACCGACTTTGCCACATAGCTGGTCTATATGGGTTGCCCATGTCAGTTTGCGGTCTATTTTTAAGCCTAAGAAAGTAGTGGCTTCCACTTGTTCCAAACCAGCTCCTCCAGCTTTAATCTTCAGCGACCTCGGCGCACGGCCGCCGACGTAGAAGTGGAGGAAGTGTGTTTTGGACAGATTTAGAGCCAAGCCGTTTAAACTGAACCACCGAGCCAGCTGGTTAGCAGCGTCATTGAGACGGGTCTCTAAGCTGTCAACATTTGGGGCGGATACAATGCCAGCAACATCATCCGCATACATTAAAATGTCAGGTAATGGTATCGCTTCGGGGAGGTCGTTCAGTAGCAGGGAAAACAGGATGTTGGAAACTGACGATCCTTGTGCTACACCCATTGATGTTGCGAGCGGGGTCGATTTTACTTGGCCTCCATCTCCCACCACCACTTGCGATCGGCCGTGCAACATGTTTGTGAAGAGGCTGTGCGTACGGCCACATATACCGTATTGCAATAATTTGGCAGCTATCACGTTGTGGTCGGCGACGTCGAAGGCCTTGAGTTGGAGAGGTCACAGCAGAGCATCGCAACCTGTTGCCTGCTTTCCAAAGCGTTTGTGACTTTACGCACAGCCTCACGCACTAGATCGGTAGTACAGCGTCCCGCTCTGTACGCGTAAGTACTGGCGTTCAGACAACGCATTTGTCGAGCTTAGGAACGCAGTGAGTCGGTGGCATAACCCGTTCTCCAACACTTTAGCGACGCAGGGTATTATGGATACTGGCCTATAGTTGTCGATATTATCTCTCTTCCCCTTTCCTTTGAAAAGAGGTGATACCTTACTTGTTTTAAATGGCCCAGGATATGACCCGTCCCTAATGCACATGTTGAACAGATGGGCAAGCACAGGTGATATGGTGAAAGCCACTGTGTTTAGCAAGTCCATAGATAAACCATAAATATCTTTTGTAGACTTATGTGGAATACGGGCTACGATTATGGTGTGGACTTCGTCGGCAGTGAAGGGGGTGAGCCTCATGGATCGGTCAGCGGGCGCGCGCGCGTCGCACAGCTGAGCACGCTATATGTTATGTTATCGAAAAAAAAACCGGCCAAATGCGAGTCGGACTCGCGCACGAAGGGTTCCGTACCATTATCAATAAAAATATTTATTTTATTTTGTTTTTAGTATTTGTTGTTATAGCGGCATCAGAAATACATCACCTGTGAAAATTTCAACTGGAACTATCACGGTTTCAGTGAGATACAGCCTGGTGACAGACAGACGGACGGACGGACGGACGGACGGACAGCGGAGTCTTAGTAATAGGGTCTCGTTTTACTCTTTGAGAACGGAACCCTAAAAAATCGTCATTTTACCGTGAGATAAAACTAATACCATCGCATTTTTTTTTTTTTCTTCTGTATGATATTTCTACGTATATCCGCATCAATTGAGTGCAATTTATTCGAAATTGGAGTCCCATGCAAGTTCCCCATTGTTATGGGTTTCTTTCAACCTTAATGGTTCTCATAAACCATTACAAGTGTACAGTCATCATCATAAACATGTATACACTTTTGGTGGTTCTAGGACCTTATCGCTTAGAGATAAGGTTCAAGAACCACCAAAAATGTATACATGTTTATGATGATGACTGTACAATTCAACAAAGTTGTTGAATAGGGAACATTACGCAAAACTCTGCGTAGGTGGCGTCCACAGATGTATGAATATAAGGAGATCGGACATGCCTGCCGATTTGTATAGAGTACGCCTGTCGCAAGTTCATTAACCCACACAACGCCCAAGTAATTGACAAGACAAAGCACGCACACATCTACAACGCACACACTTATTTGACAATAAACGCGCATCATATCAGGCATTTTGGGAAAAAACGTAATATTCTCTGCTCGCAGCACGCGTGCACAGTATGGCAGTGTATGCCCATTGAGCATACAGCTGCGACACGGTCGCCGGCGGCTTGTCCTCTCTCTAGTATTCTATGCTCTGAGGTGGCGACACTAGCAGAGTTCACATTATATCTCGTTCCCACTTGTCACTCATTTGACAATCAATTGTGCATGTGTGTGTGAGTCCCTATTTTCCTCTACTGGTTTACGGTTTGTGCTAGTGCTGCACTCTGGCGGCAGAACATTGCAGTATTCATCCCTATTTTACAAGTCTTAATTGGCAAAAATATCGTACCATACGAGTAATGTACTTAGGGCCCTGTTTGGGGAGATCAATACCAAATAGTTCCTTACGTCCTATTTTTTGGTGCCTATTGTAAATTTAATTTCTCCTTTCTTGACACTGCTTGTTTAGTCTGTAATAGACTTAAAGGCCGTTGATGATGTAAATTTAAAATATAGACGATCTAGTTACAGCGGAGGGTGAGGGGTCGCGAATAGGGGTGTAGACTCAAAATTTATTATTACTTCAAAAGTAAGAAGGCAAAAAAATATGCCTGGTGACGAAAATCCCATTCGAATATCTCAAAAAATTACGAAGCTACAACCGTTTTAATGTTGCTTGTCACGATCGTCTAGCGTCATAGTAAATGACAATCGTTTCATATGAAGGTGCGTTTTGCGGAAAAGGGACAGAACATCCCCCCCCCCCCCCTCTTAAAACTTTGGATGATTATAACTTTGTGATTATTTAACCTCTTGCGTTGCTTTTTTCTCCATTTGACTACATTTTTAATGCTTTTTCGAGAAAATGCAACATTATTGATTATTCTCGCAGGGGACCATAATATCGGCCTTTAAAGCCTACGCCAAAACCAAACACCAACACGACTGGAGGAATGAGGCTGGCTTAAGGCACTCTAAGCTCTTCATAGAAGGAGTGGACTCGGGCTGGACCAGAAAACTCTGGAAATCCAGTAGGAAGCAACTCAGAATTATATCTGGGGTGTTCACAGGTCACTTCGGGGTCAAGGATCTCTTGGCCAAGATGGGACTATCTGATAGTTTAGACTGTAGAATGTGTGGCGAGGAGGATGAGACTATGGAACACTTATTGTGCGAATGTCATGCCCTTGCCAGACAAAGAATGAACTACTTTGGTAACGGTTACCCGCAACCAAAGGAATTCAAGGTGCTCCCGGCGAACTGCATCATCCGCTTTGTGGAAATGATGGAGCAAGCTTGGGAGCAGGTATTAAAGGAGAGGGCAAATGCACAAAAGATCCCACTGGGTCGAAGTGCATCCGAAAGGGCCCTCACCTAGATAAGATAAGATAAGATTATTTTATTTAGTGTCTACACCCCTATTGTTTTAAAAGAGAGTTTTATTTGAGAGAGAATACTTACTGCATTCCAAGCTAGTCTTAGCCCGGTCAAAGACAACATTAAGGAAGGCCACAGCGTCCTGGCTCTCATGGGCCTTCTTGAAACCAAACACGGTCAGTTTCCGCAGTATCCTGAGGCAGAGCAGAGCCGTCTCCAAATGCTCGGTGATCACCTCAGTGGCCGCGCCCTCTTGGATGTGCCGGAGGAACAGTTCTGTGTTCTCATGCCAGAGATTCAGGATGAAGGAGTATACGGAGTTGGTTAGGTCCTGTGGAGATATTTTAAAGGATTAAAGTAAATGTGAGAAGTAAGGCTTATAAATAAAATAAAATAAATAAAAAAGTGTCTCAAGACGAGAGTCTTTGACCATTGTGTATTGCCAGTGATGACATATGGAACGGAAACGTGATCGCTTACTATGAGCCTCATAAGAAGGCTCAAAGTCACTCAAAGGGCGATGGAGAGGGCTATGCTGGGAGTCTCTCTGCGCAGCAGAACCAAGGTAACCGATATAGCCCTCCGAATCGCTTAACTTAAGTGGCAGTGGGCGGGGCACATTGCACGTAGAACCGATGGCCGTTGGGGCGGAAAGGTTCTCGAGTGGCGACCACGTACCAAAAGGCGCGGCGTGGGTAGGCCCCCCCACAAGGTGGACTGATGACCTGGTAAAGGTCGCGGGAGTCCGATGGATGCGGGTGGCGCAGGACCGGCCATTGTGGCACTCTTTGGGGGAGGCCTATGTCCAGCAGTGGACGTCTTTCGGCTGATATGATGATGATGATGATTCAGAAGAGAAGGGCACAGGATAGTCTAACCTGCGAATGTGTGACTTACTTGGAATGTCCTTCGATCACCAGCTAGCCTCTTAGAGGCCAATGCCTTGACAATGTGGTGGAAGATGAGCAGCGAACGATGCTGAACGAGTGGCTGGGGAGCTTTCAGCGCGCCGAGCAAGTCGGGGACTAAGCTCGTCCAGTGCGCCGGACAGTCCAATCTGGGAAAATGATACTTTGTTTAAGGGAGAATTACCTACTGTTTAAGGGAGAATTACCTACTGTTTAAGGGAGAATTACCTACTGTTACACGTATGGTCAGCAGTGGCGGAGCACCCAAAGAAGCCCATTCCCACCGGCTTGCCTAAATTTTTTTTTTGGTAGGTAAGCCTTTAGTTATATACTCTAAATTCTTTCATAACTTTTTTGTTCCGGGTTGCCCATCGAAAATTCGCACGCGGCGCCACTGATGGTTAGTCTGAGGAACATTTTGAATTTTAACCGACTTCACATCTCCAACGTTTCATTTCATTTATTCATTAAAAAAACAATTTTCATTGTGTGTGAAGTTAAAAATTAAATATTAGGAACCAGTACACTACTATTTTACATATCAAAAATGAAAAACGTCATGACACACATAATGACATAATAAAAAATATCTATGTCCAATATAGCAATGTAGAACAATCAATCATTAAAAACGTAATGCCATAATAAATAATATCTATGTCCAATAAAGAACCATAAAAACAAAAACATTGTCTGCAATTTAAACCAAAATCAAAATTA
This sequence comes from Epinotia brunnichana, assembly GCA_963854355.1. Taxonomy (NCBI): domain Eukaryota; kingdom Metazoa; phylum Arthropoda; class Insecta; order Lepidoptera; family Tortricidae; genus Epinotia; species Epinotia brunnichana. The sequence goes on along the minus strand of OY977951.1, from coordinate 24,387,231 downwards.
TTAACAAGGTGTTATTCCCCTTTAGGAAAGCCACATGGCAATAGTTTTTGCAAAAATTAGTGCAAACGCCAATACTTTTCGATCCGACCGGGATAACGCTAACATGAACGTCAACTAGTGTTGTGAATTTAAGCTTCGAGGCATAAACTACAAGACTCGAGTCGCGACTGCGAGTTTAGAAGCCTCGTACCTTAAAGCCTCGACCGTATAAGCCTGAATTTAAAAGGCTCGTGTTGTTGCTTACGAGCACAGAAACCTCGAGTCTTTAGACCTCAAGCTTTAAAGCTTCCTAAGCTTTGAAGGTTAAAGTCTATAAGGTTTGGAGCATGTAAAAGTTTTAAAAGCTTTTAACAAATCAGATTAATCTGTGACATATTTGATATATATAGAGGCATTACTTTTCTTATCATCATCATCATCATTTCCTTGCCCTTATCCCATTTACTTGGGGTCGGCGCAGCATGTCTTTTTCTTCCATACTTCTCTGTCAGCCGTCATATCATCATTCACTTCTTTTCTCTTCATATCGTCTCTCACACAGTCCATCCACCTTTTCCTTGGCCTACCTCGTCTTTTACATCCATCCACATTCATACCTAATACTCTTTTGGTCACATGACATTCATCCCTCCGCATTACGTGCCCATACCACGCAAGGCGATTGGCCCTCAATTTATCCGCGATAGGTGCTACTTTTAGGCTTCCCCTTACATACACATTTCTTATTCGGTCCATCCTCGTCACACCACACATCCATCTTAACATCCTCATCTCCGTTACATGCAATCTCTTTTCATCCGTCACCTTTAAGGCCCAACATTCCGATCCATACATGACGACAGGTCTCACAATGGTCTTATAGATTTTGCCCTTTAACCTAGGAGGCATTCTGCCATCGCATATTGTTCCGGAGACCTGTCGCCATTTCATCCACCCAGCGCTAATTCGGTTTTTGACATCACGGTCGATATCACCATCACACTGTACAAGCGAACCGAGGTACTTAAAATCGGAGCAGACTGGGAGCATAACGCCGTCTAGCTTTATGCCTGTAAAACTGGAGAGACCGCCGAAATCACAAAACATATGCTCTGTTTTGGACCTACTGATCCTCAGGCCAACATTCTCCCGTTTTTGTCGCCACTTCTCCAATCTGCTCTGTACCTCGGATGCGTCTTCACCGACAAGAACAATATCATCCGCGAAGAGCATACACCAGGGTGCTTCTTCCTGTATGTCCGACGACAGAGCGTCCATAATCAGTACAAAGAGGTATGGACTTAAAGCTGATCCCTGGTGCAAGCCTACCGTTACACTGAACCTGTCTGTGGTGCCAGCCGCTGACCGTTAATCTGTGACATATTTGATATATATAAATAAATAAATAAATAAATAGCAATTTATTTCAGACATTCATCCATAGGTATTACACATAGGTGGGTATATACATAAAAGCAAAAATGATAACAAAGGAAATTTTGAATTTTAAAATAATAAACATAACTAAAAGAATTAACTAAACTACTAATAACTAGGACCGTGAAGGGCCAACCACCTCTTCATCACGGGTGTGTTCCACCTGTCAGCAAACACGTTCAGGATGCTGTTTGTGGTCGTGCGCAGGCGGGTAAGCACGGAGGCACAACGCTTCCTTATGCGTCGCGTGGAAGTCGTCGGTGCGCGCCGCGGCGAACATGCCGGACGCGCTGCAGCTCCACGGCAGCCGGAACAGCGCCCTGAACGCGTTGTTGTACTGCACGCGCAGTGCGCTGTACGTGCGCTTAGTAAAATTGACCCATAGGCTGCACGTGTAGAAAGACTGACAGTAGGCTCGAAACAACGTCAACTTAACCTCGTCGCTACAACGTGCAAACCTACGAGCCAACATATTGCACCGCACGGACAGCGCTCTGCGCTCTCTCTCTATGTCCATGCCATCACTTATGTCCTCAGAGACCCAATGACCCAAATACTTAAAATGTTTTACCTGAGTCAAGGGAGTTCCACACAAAGTCACCGGGGGCACATCCTCGTAAGGTTTCTTACCAACCCTGAAAATTAGGAACTCGCTTTTTCTTGCATTGTATTTGAGTCCGTGGGCCTCCGCATATGACTCACAAACTCGCAGCAAGTCACGCAGCGCACTGAACGAAGGGCACAACAAGACCATGTCGTCCGCATAGTTAATGTTGTTTATAAAAACACCATCAACCGAACAGCCGACCCTGGTAGCAGTTAGTTTTTGGAGCAACCGGTTTACATACAAATTGAAGAGGCGAGGCGAACTCAACCCCCCCTGCCTCACCCCGCACTCCAACCCATATACGTCCGAATGCGCGCCTGCCCACCTCACACTGTTTTTCTGTCTTCCGTACCAGTACCTGAGTATTGTCATGATTTCATACGGTACATCGGTCTCATGTTGTAGCTTATTCCACAGAATGTCATAAGCTACAAGGTCAAATGCTTTTGACAGATCCAAGAAACAGGCAAAGACAGGCGTACCTCTAGCTGTGTAGTACTGAACAGTTTGTTTGAGACAGAGAATCGCACTTTCGGTAGACAAGCTAGGCCGGAAGCCAAACTGCGTATCGTGCAACTCAATGTACTTTTCTAACTGCTTATCAAGCAAACTATCCAGCACCTTAGCAATGACATTAGCAAGCGAGATAGGCCTGTAATTGGACATGTCCGAAGCATCTCCGGTCTTATTTTTGGCAATTGGGACAACCACTGTGTACATCAAACTATCTGGCAGGTAAGAATGGCTGATACATAAGTTAAAAAACAGTGCTAGGACTCTGGGCAGGTGCTTACCAGCATGCTTCAAATGTTCGATGCTGAGGCCATCAAATCCAGGAGACTTACCCCTTACCATTTTTTTGATTATTGACTCCACTTCGGAAGCCGAAAATCTAACACTAATGTTTTCGGGGCAATTCTCAGCATCAAACATTTGACGCGGCGGGACAGTCGGCTGCACACTAAAATGTCGCCGAAAGGCATTTGCAACATCGGAGGGGTCGTGTAAACCAGCCACACTCACAGGGAGACTCGGCTTAGGACAAAGTTTGTTTGTGGACTTCCAGAATTTACCGAACTGTTTTGTAGAATGAAGCTGCGCAACTATATCCATTTTGATTTTGTCTTCATTGTTTTGGCAGAATTTCAATTTAGATTTAAAAATACGCCTAGTCTCACACATTTTAACATACATATCACCACCAGACGGCTTTCCGTGTAATACCCATGTTAGATACCAGAGCCGAGCCTCCCTGTGTGCACTACTGACGTGTTTATTCCAACCAGGTACTTGTTTACATTTTGTTCTCGCTATTTTGCGCTTAGCGTGACAGGTGGAACTAGATTTAGCAGCACAGGAAATTATGTGTAGAATGTCGCTATACATGACTTTTAGTATTAGTTTATGGTCCTCACAGTTACAACGCTTATCACCACATAAGACGAGATCATGCGGTATATGTATATCTTTCAATTTTGAGTTGCAAAGGTCATGAAACAAAGTAATCTGTTCACTGTCGTGCTCGCCCCAAACCAACCCATTACACACCGCACCGGGTGCTGCAATTTTAGACGTAATCTGGCTTAAGTTACACTGAACTAACAAAGGATAATGGTCTGACCAGTATACATCTTGTAAAACTGCAGCACTCAGCACAGTCAGGCGAGCTGCACTTGTTACCACACAGTGGTCGAGCCAGCGTCGCGATCCGTGCGCGTCGCTGACAAACGTAAATGTATCCGCGGGCAATAAATCGATATCAACGCACGTCCACGACTGTTCAGAACTAAAATCTAAAAGTTCATTGGCAAATCGCTCACCTGGGTGCGAATTGAAATCCCCGAGGATAAATACCGACTCGACATCACTGTTCTCAATTATAGCACTGATTTCGCTAAGGCACTCGGTAAATTCAATAAGATTGTCAGCGGATGCAGTTGGCATGTAAACAGTTATTATTAACATTTGCCGATCACTGAGCTCAACCTTTATCGCCGCTAGGCGCACACTATTACACGTTACTACCGAGACACACGGGAACATAGACTTTCGCCACATTATGGCCACTCCGCCATACGGCCGGCCTCGCAGAACGCCCGCGGCTGTATCTACAGCAGATTTGCCAGTATATGCGAAGTTACTGTCTATACTTCCTAGAAAAGTTATATCGTCAGGAAGTAACCACGTCTCCTGTAGACAAATAATGTCCCCGGTCATACATAACTTCTTCACACATGGTGCAGCGCGAGTAATACTCTTGCAATTATAACTGATGATGTTAGTTACGACGTTGTTCATTTTTAATGTTATTAAATTCAATGAAGCGCCGATATATGACCCCTTCTGGCCAGAAGTCATCTCGCAAAAATAAATCCATTTTATGCTTAGGCACAAAAATTTTGTAAGCATCGTATTCTTTTATTGTTTTCATCTTAATTTTTTCAACTGGGACAGATATTTTTAATTTGTTGATAATATGGTTCTTTAAATCTTCCGCGCTGGCCTCCTTAGAAACATTGTAAATGAAGATAGGTATTTTGGCCTCTGCAGCCTTAAACTTACTATTCGGCTCGACCGTTGCGTTACCTCGATAACCAAAAAATCTGTTTTCCCTTTTTTTCCTCTGAATTGTGATGTTTTCATTGTTGTCATGCGATTTTGGTTTCCAATCACCATCACGAGTGACCTCAGAAAACGTCTTAACCATCGCCGATTGGGCTATGACGCCATCCGACGCGACCGTGTGTCTCGGTGCTAGTACAGCTGAGCCGGGCCGCGCGGGCGACTGCACCTTATGACTCATCGCACTATCCGTTGGCGTTTGAATGGCGCGCGGCGCGGCGGGCTGTACAGCTGATTCGCGTATCTCGGCCGGTGACGGCGATAGCGGCAGTGTGTTTGTGGTACTACCCGCTATGATGGTTTTATAATGAATTTCCTTATTCGGCGATGATGTAGGATGATTAGCTATCGATAAATCCATAGCACAAGTCGGTGGCAAGCCCATAGGTCCACTGTTATAATCAAAGCTGTTCATCAAACATGCCCCTCGTTTTTTGGTGTTGACATTTGATGTAAAGCAGTTTACCATAGACGCTGCTTTCAAATTATCTATATCACACTTTAGCTCCTCGAATTGCTTTATAGAGGCGTATTGGGTCGACATGCAGTCTATATCATGGCGCAAAGCTACGAGGTCCTTAAGAAGACGATTTACATCCACATGATCGAATGTCAACGGGGGTAGCTTACCCAGGTCTCGAGCAACAAAAATCGGTAGTGTCTCAAAATCTACAATTCTTAAGAGCTTCACTATGTCGTCCAGGTGCCGCTGAGATTTATTATCTCCTTTTCGAATTTTCTTTCAAATTTTGGAAGGCACGGAGTCAAATAGCAGATTCTTAGCATCCTCGATCTCACTATCCGAGAAGGCTGTAGCGCATAGCCTCTTCAGACTATCATCACTCATCACTTTAACTCGGTTACACATAAATGCTAACACTTCGTTTATCACGATGTTGCAGGTAGAACATTTTAACACACTCGTCATTTTTATCACGAGACTATAGAGGCATTACTTTTCTTATATTATTAATAAATCAAATCGTGTCATATATTTTCAATATGTATTTTTTTTTAATACACAACGTGTAATTTTAAGTGCAGTCAAGTGTAAGAATATAATTTCATACAACTTACTCCAAATATGATTATGATTAATTAAAATTCATGAAATTGTTACTAGTCGAACCAAATGTCAATAATATTTTCTGCCTAGAGCGCTCACTGTTTGAGCTCTTAACGCTTGACTCAGGCCTTTGAGGTTCAGGAGGCTGGAGTGTTCAATAAATGAGTTTTGGAAGCTTGAGCTCTGTATGTAGGCTAAGTCTTCAAGGCTTACTCTTAAGAGCTCAAAAAAAGCTTGAGTAGTTAAGGTTCTGAACCGTGCTTGAGCTCAAACCTTCAACGCTCAAGTCTTCAAAGCTTGAACCTTCAAGGTTTGCGAGTCTTTAAGGTTCGAAAGTCTTCAAGACTAGTCTTCTTACAACACTAACGTCAACGCGTGATATTCACGAAAACTATGATCTCCTAAGTTCTAACGGCTAGGTGGACTGTACGTGGGAGCGAGGGACCGGAGCGTGGCCTCTCGCTCCCACTTATGGTGCACCGCTGCTGTTGCCGCCACTGCTCGAAGAAGTGGCCCAGCCCTAATAGCGTATCGAATTAATGTACCGATTCTCATAGGGAGGATGGCATCCATTCTACTAAGGAGTCTCACCGCGCATAATTAGCGAAGGTTATGTTCTAGGGTTCTAGGGCACATTACACGTAGAACCGATGGCCGGGACAGAAAGGTTCTCGAGTGGCGACCACGTAACGGATGGCGCAGCGTGGGTAGGCCCCCCACAAGGTGGACTGATGACCTGGTAAAGGTCGCGGGAGTCCGCTGGATGCGGGTGGCGCAGGACCGGTCATTGTGGCACTCTTTGGGGGAGGCCTATTTCCAGCAGTGGACGTCTTTCGGCTGATATGACGATATGATCTAGGGACACCAAAGGAATTCAAGGCGCTCCCGGTGAACTGCATCATCCGTTTTGTGGAAATGATGGAGAGAGCATGGGAGCAGGCATAAAGGAGAGGACAAATGCAACCGAAAGGGCCCTCATCTAGATAAGATAAAGGTGGGTACGAATTTGAGCGGCTCAGCCTGAGGCATGCTCGCCCCGCGCGGCGAGCTGCTCGCGAGCATTTTGTTGTAATTTGTTGCACATAAAACATGCGCGGGCGAGGCAGCGTGCTCGCGGTGAGCCGACAATTGTGCGTCATTCAAAATGGCATCGGACACGGTGACAGCCGCGGCTGTGTTTATCATAATTCACCGAATTATTAACAATTTTGAATTGACACGGTTTTTTTTAATAAATTTACTAATAAAAACACGCACAGCTCAGCAACTTGAACAAAATTTGTACGCGCCTCGCCCACAGACAAGTATAAACCTGTCATTCTGCCCGCGGCACGCTCGGATACACGTCCAAGTTACGCGAGGGCGACCGACTCTCGGCGGCTCGCCGCGCGCTGCTCGCGCACAGAGTACAAATTTGAGCAAAATAGGTGAGCCGTGCGTGCTTCAACCCGAGGCCGCTCTAATTCGTACACACCTTAAGATAAGGGACACTCACCGAGCGATTTTAGCGATGAGCACCGCCTGCTGTGTGGCGATCTGCGCCACTGGCTCACTGAGCACACTGGCTGTCAGCAGTCCCTGCCTTAGCTTCTGCTTCTCTTCCTCCGTGACGGCGTGGGGCGCGTTGCGGCGCCAGTAGCGGTCCACGCCGTTCTTGAAGCACATCACGGCCAGCCATCGCACGTTGATGTTGATTGAGTGGTTTGAGAGGATGTCCTGGGGGAGGAAATGATAATAGTAAGTAAACCAAGGAAGAGAGAGTAAGTTTGACGACCTATGTAGCCTAGTTAGTTAGTTATACTGGGCGTTTTCCGCAAGTCGACATCCATTGTGCCTATTTTGCGTGAAACGGCGGTGTGGCGCTACTCTAACCACCCCAGCTCGTCTAAAAAGTTGGTGAGTGCCTTGGTGTTGCTGACTGCGTCCCGTAGTGTGTTTGGAGAACCTAGGTGCTTAATTCTGTATACTTCTACCTCCTTGCAGTCCAGTAGTATATGTTTAGTCGTTTCTTCTGCCTCCATGCACGCTCTGCACATGGGGCTGTCTGTGATACCTAAGTTATAGAGGTGTCTGTTCAAGGTGTTGTGTCCTGTTATTATACCCACTATCTTGCGCAGTTGGTTTCTATGTGTCCTTAGTAGTGTGGTTGTGAGTTTGTAGTCGCGTTTCGACAGAATCTCTTTGGTCTGTCTGCATGTGTCTATCTCCTCCCAGTATCTTTGGTGTAGGTCTTTAGTGTGTTGGTCCAGTTGATGGTATATGTAGCTTTGTGGCAGGGGCAAGATTTGCTCCGGTCCGTATGCCGTTGTTTCTGAGCCTTTCCTGGCCAGTTCATCCGCTGCATCGTTTCCTCTTGAGCCACTGTGCCCCTTGATCCATTGTATAGTAACTTTGTTTTTATCTAGTATATGTATGTAGCCTAGTTCGTAGTCTAGCCTACGAAGCCGGAGTTCCCGGGTTCGAATCCCGGTAAGGGCATTTATTTGTGTGATGAGCACGAATATTTGTTCCTGGGTCAAGGATGTTTTCTATGTATTCAAGTATTTATTTCTCTATATAAATATGTATATCGTCGTCTAGTACCCATAGTACAAGCTTTGGAATATTTATTTATTTATTTGAAGAGACCCGAGTGACTTGTGGTCCAGGGAAAAGTAGAAGGCACCAGACGACGAGTCAGGTTACCAATCATGGACAGACCTGATTAAGGCGACGCAGACTCGGAAAACGGATTTTTAAAAAGTCGTAGCACTTGCTTGGATCAATACAGCTGCCCTAAAATTAATTAGCAATCTTGAGGCCTTTCTCCAGGGACTATAATAGCTATTTGAATCCTGAGTTTTTGACTTTCGCTCGATAGAAAAAAATCACGAACATAAGTTTAAAAATACACTTAAACAAAATCGTAACAAATTATCAATGATCGGATATCCCGGTGCAACACGGAGTGAATGACCCCAAACTTTATGTTAATATGGATATGCTCCGGGATAAATAAGAATCGTTCCTAGTGATATTTTCAGGAATGAAAGAGGTCATGAATACTCCCTATTACTTACGAGGTTATATTTATAGGTTTACACCGTGTCATACCCCGGCCATTGCTTGACGATTCTCAATTCAAAAACCTAGTAAGGCTTCTTGACCACGCCAAAACCTAGCAAGTCTCAAACACTTACTAGGTTTGTAATGGCTAATGTGAGTTACTATGTTTTAATCTGGTAAAGTGATAGTTATAATGGCACTTGCTAGGTTTCAAGGTATTTAAATCTGGGTAATTATGATAATTTTTAAGCTGGTGTCTCCGTAAATTGGTGAGGACTAGGCAAAAATATGTTACGATAGTATTTTCAACACCTTTTGACATGGGGCAGCCGAAGTGGCCTAATTACAAATACCATAATTCTCACTAGCATCTTTTTAAACAAGATGCCGGGGGGTTTTGTCTTATCCATATTAATATTTCTACTCGATATCCCGCCGTGTTGCATCGTGAATTCCGATCACTGCAAATTATGCACAAAAACTAAACATTATTGGTTCTGAAAAAAAAAGTGATGGTATTTTTTTCAACATTTTCCTTCATAAATCAAAATTTAGTCTAAATGTATATTTAAATTTTTCATTTTCCATATATGTGTCCTTAACCTTCTCAACAGTTGTTCCAAATTTCGAATTGATAGCTGAAGTAGTTCCTGTGATATTTAACGTTGTGACAGACGGACAGAGTTGTACCATAAGGGTTCCTTTTTTACCTTTTTGGTACGGAACCCTATATGCTCAGGGAGAGGGAGAGAAGACCGTGAGCCTACGTCGCCTTCAAGCTGCACTAGATGCACTACACGCAAGCGTAAGGCAGACAGCTGTCAAAGAGGAATCCATGTTGTAAAGCTTGCTACCGACAACTGAAATGGTGACCACTCTGTCAAGAGTGAAAACTAGGAAGAATATAAACTACCCCTTTGGAGGCACAGATTAAACTTTAGTATGTAGTGGCTAGTCTACATACTACTAGGTACTAGGATAATCATTTTATAATAATAACTAGCTGTTGCCCGCGACTTCGTCCGCGTAGAACTTAATACTTAGAAAATATAATGCAAACAAACTTCTACCATCTTAAGGGATGATTTCCGAGGCAAAAACTATTCTATATCCTTTGAAGGGTCTCAAATTATCTCTATACCAAATTTCATCTAGGTACATGGATTTTATCCAAACTTTCACCCCCTATTTCATACCCTTAGGGAATGATTTTCGGGATAAAAACTATCTAATGTCATTCTTCGGGACTCAAACGACCTTTATACCAAATTTCATCTAAACGGGATTCATCCAAATTTTTACCCCCTTAGGGAGTGATTTCCGGACTCAAGCTATCTCTATACCAAATTGTATTAAAACGGGTTCCATCCGAATTTTCACCCCTAATTTCATCCCCTTAGGGGATGATTTCTGGGGTAAAAACTATCCCATGTCCTTTCCCACGACTTAACCTATATCTACACCAAATTTCATCAAAATAGATTACATCCAAATTCCCCCCCCCCCCCCCCCCCCTTTCACCCCCTTAGGGGATGATTTCCGGGATAAAACCTATTATATGTCCTTCCCCGGGACTCAAACTATTTATATACCAAATTTCATCTAAATCGGTGCAGCGGTTTAAGTAGCTCCATACAAATTTCCACCCCCAATTTCAGCCCCTCAGATATAAAAACTACCCTTTGTCCTTCCCCGGGGCTCATTTCATCTAAATCGGTTCAGCGGTTTAGGCGTGAAGAGGTAACAGACAGACACACTTTCGCATTTATAATATTAGTATGGAAGTATGGATTATTAGTATGGATAGTATGGATTATTTCCGCTTGTCTTCCAAATAGAGGTGTAGCTGTAGACTCACTCCAAAAGAAAGAAGAAACGAAAAACTCATTCAAATATCTCAAAAAATTACGAAGCTACAACCGTTTTAATGTCGCTTTTTAGAGTGAGAAAACGATCAGGGACTGTGACGTCACGATCCTCGAGCGTCATAGTAAAAAACAATCGTTTCATTATAAAGGTGCGTTTTGCGGAAAAGAGACGCAACAAACCCCCTCTTAAAACTTTATACACTTATAACTTAGTGATTACCTATATAGCCTCTTGCGTTGTTTTTTTTTCGAGATAATACAACATTATGATTATTTTGTTTAGTGTCTACATCCCTATTTTCGATAAGATAAGATAAAATAAGATTTCTTTATTGTCAGAACTGTGTACATTTAGTTGTTTTGGGTAAAATAAAGTCCAACAGCTTGCCCATTTCGGACGTACAATATTAAACTTAAAGCTAGTCAAATATACTAAAACAATAACAACAATAGTATTTCCAAATAATAATTCCATATTCACACATAAAATATTAATTTAGATCTATCCGACATCCGTATTTTCTTTTAAACCACGAACTTCGGAATTCGAAAATATTCGGGTATCTCTATCTCTATCGCACTAACAAATGACAGGAATGCAGAGGGCCTACCGCGAAAGGCATTCGAAGTTTCCCCTCTCTGTCATACTTACAAGTTCGTACATAAGTGCGACAGAGAGGGAAAACTTCGAATGCCGTTCGCGGTAGGCCCTCAGATATACGAACTTCGAGTTTCGGTTTTCGTGGGTTGGCTGAATACGCAAAGAGCGCGCGCGCGTGCCATTCAAAAAAACCAAGTTAATATTGTTCGAATTTGTTGTTATATTTGTACAAATTACGCCTTAATTCGACATTTGCGCATATAAGTTCGCATATCAAAATCGATTAATTTAATATTTGCTTTTGGTACCTATGTGTCTCGTCAATGTATATCGTAGACGGGATTAAAATTATTAATAGGCGAAAGAAAGGCAAAGCAATTCCGCCATTTTGTCCGTAGTATTTCTTATTACTGTAATTTTGACGTTTTTTTTAGCTGACAGATGTGGCGGCGATATACTTTAAGAATAATAAATGAAAAATTAAATGAAGTCGTATATTACGGAAAATAAATTAATTGTCGCAGTCGGATAAAAACTATCCTAAGTTGCAGCTGGAATAATAATGTACCTATATAAAATGTTTCATATTTTTCCGTCCATGGGATGTTGAGAACATTCGTACCACAGAAAGCTTAGTTTCAAACTGGCTGATTCTTTTTTTAATTTAGAGATTTATTATAAGTGGAGATGGAGATAATAATAGTCACCGCCTGCCTCGATAACTTTGTGTACAACAATGTTATGGCAGGTGTCCGGACCTTTTTGCAATAGCCCAGTTTCATAATCCACCCAAATCTCATCACCATAGAACCCGTTCTCTATCCATTATAACCCACAATAGCCCCAACGCCTGTTGGAACCCGTTCACGGGTATTTATGTGTATTACATCACATTAAACTTCGTCTCCAAAGGGCCTCTACGTGTTGGATCTATATCCCCACGCACGCCTTCCAAAGGACCGGGCTTTGTCCCGTGAATTTAAACAGGAGTTACATAATAATAATACTTCTCCTTCTTCTCTTACTTAAGAGCTAGGCTCTTGTCGGTGTAGCTCAAAGTAGGCCCTCCATCTACTCCCATCCCACGCAATCTCTTTGACCTCACGATATGACCCAGCATTAACTCTCTTTTTGAGTTGCTTCATGTAGTCCATTCTAGATCTTCCTCTTCCTCGCCTCCCCTCTATCTTTCCTTCAATTATGTTAAGTACGAAGTTGTCATGTCGTATGTGATGCCCTATCATCTTCCCTCTTCTATTTTCTAAGTTCCTCACTAACTGCCTGGTTTGCCCCACTCTATTCAGCACTTCTTCATTGGTTACTCTCTCCCTCCAGCTAATTTTCTCCATTCGCCTCCAACACCACATCTCAAACGCTTCTAATATCTCCGCATCTTTCTGGGTAAAGGTCCAAGTTTCACTTCCGTACAATGCTATGCTCCATATTCATAACATTTTATTTTCGTTTCTTTCGATATTTTTGAAGTTAATATATGTTTTTTGCTGTGGAAAGCTAGTTTTGCCATTGCTATTCTGGACTTTATATCTGGTGTGCATCTAGAGTCTGCTGTGATAAGGCTTCCTAAATATCTGAATGAGAATTTTATACTAGGCTATCAAAAATATAAGACAATAAAATTAAAGATTTTTGTTTGATATGCGATTCACTAATATTAAATTAATAGCTACTACAACTATTTATATTTACCAAGAGGACTGAGTAGAACCCGGGCTCTATCTCCCATTCTTGCAGCTTTTTCTCGGCTGGCTTCAGCACCTCTGCATCCTGGCTGGTCGCCCGGTTCAAAGTGTCCAACACCACTGCATAGATGTTGGGATCCATGATTAACTAAAAAAAAATTGTTTCATGTAGTGACATTGTTTTATTCGTAATTTGCATCATGCGCAGTATAGTCACTGATGTGTTTGTGAGATAGGCTGGTAGAACCCCCCGAGACCGTAAAACGATTGCAGGGTCGGTCTAGGGAAAAGCAACAGCAAATCAGGCTGAATGGAACATCAGTGGGTGAATTCAGGCTGAAGATGTTGGTAGAGCATACACTAGTTATTGCCTACAACTTTGCTGTGTTCAACTGGTGAATCTCATTTGCATATAAACATTCATATATTTTTTAGCCTTCAAAAACAAAGTTCTAACTTTCGATCAAAGAGGAAAATTGAAAAATTATTCGCCACAGGCGGGATTTGAACCCACGACCTCTGGAATCCGTCCATTGCTCTTATCCCGTGGCGAATAATTTTTCAATTTTCCTCTTTGATCTAAACTTAGAATTTCGTTAGCGGATGTTTCTGCTTAGTATAAATTTAAAGTTCTAACTGTTCTTCAATTTAGTACTTCGCCTTATATAAAAGATTTATTATTATTTGAGCCTTCTATCCTGAACTCTATCATTTGTAGTTTGGGATAGCTGCATTCATAGAATGTCTCAGAGTTCAGTGTGCCTCCTCTAACATCTTCCACTGTATTCTGTCTCAAGCGACTCTTCTCCAGAAAAAAAGGAGTTGAGTGAGTTTTAATAATTTCATTTTAACTGCAAGCTTGAATTGAAAGCTGTCAGAGTGCATGACTCTGTTGTCAATCCATGCAATTTAAAAGTGAGTCATGAGTTTTTTTATTTAATTTTTTACTTGAAGTCAGTAAAAATAAGAGACAATTTCTGATACCGTAAAGTTCACTTTTAAATTGAGTTCATTCAGGCCTGTTCTTCTAGCCAATTCGGCTCGACTCTTCTCAGAAGCGTCTCTAGCCCATTTACCAAGCCCGTGTGCAGTCATTACCGTAGCACCCTCTAGTAGGCTGGCACGGGCCTATGCCTAGTACAGCTGGGCATGTGTGCGACGCACACCCTGCATTGCCTCTGCAGTGCCGCATAAAGCCAGCTCTGACTCTGCTCTGAGTCTGGCGATAAACCCACACAATCTAGGTATTAAAGAGCACATGCCATGCAGCGAGCGTGCGCGAGTAGTATGCCATGATTAGAATTTTCTAGCTATCATAAATTGATTTTGTTAGTTACAGGACCTTCAGTATGCAAGTCCAATTATTTATTATATGGTTTAAGTCCTTGTTTCTAGAGATAATGATGTTGGTAAACAAAAGACAATATTTAAACTGTTTTTTTTACATTCAATGTTGATATTGCATATAAATAACAATACTATTTATTTTTAAACTATGACAGTGGCAAATAAGCAAACAGCCTGCGTGATAGCCTAAGTAGGAATCAAATATGAATATCTATCGACCTAGTAACAAAAAATCGTCACTGTTGTGATTTAAGAAATCAAAAGTGAAACAGCAGAAATACAGTGTCATAACAACTTTACTTATTGATTGCTAGCTCCCAAGGGTCATCAAAGGGTAATGCAAGGCGGAAGCAAGGTAATTAACACTACATTACCATCTTTACCTATATAATGTCAAATGAAAAATCACATATTATGGAGATGTAACAATTGAATATCAACATTTGTGGTAAGCAAAAGACGGGACTGCCAGCTTATTCTTTTCCGATTTTAACCATCATAAAGATAATATAATAAAGAAACTACATACTAAATTATAACAAGAAATTGAACCAAAAAACCAAACATATTTTTCACCGCAAAAAGGAAAAGGACATAACATAACCTAGCTCTGGCTACGTATTTCACACATCACGCCCACAACCCACAAATACTACTCAAAACGCAAAAATGCAACAGATTGATTACCTAAAAATTTATACAGAGAATTTCGACAGGTAACTCATCGTAAACACCACACCACATGACCACTCAAGCCAAGCTTCCAAATTTCTCAGTAGCGGAATGGAAAAATAGGTATGCGAAATAACCAGCCGCGAGTTGTCAATGTCAAATTGACTTTTTTTTGTGCCAGTGGATTTGATTTGCTCTGGACCCGCACCGGATGGAACCTTTTTTGGACCGCTAACTTTTTCAAAAAATAAAAGGACAAATACATATTAATATTACATGATTTGTCTTCAAATTCCTAAACGAAATTATCTCAGTCAGTCACAAATTGCCAATAATTTTTAATTCCAATGGTATGTACTATTATTTTATTTTTAAGGGTCCCACCCAGGCCATCTCCCTGTTGATCGGGTACAATCATTGACAAAATGCTTTATTGGTTTTTTTGTAAAGCTGTCAGTTATTATTCTATTAATTTTGGCTTTCAAATCAGTATCTACTTTATCTATTTATAATAAGAATTTCAAAAAATATTTCAGTGGAAGTCATTTTTCAATCCACGTAACTTTGATTGTTTTTATTAATATAGGTATTTATATTTAATCTAAACGTAAACGGTTATTCAGCCCCTATCCTTATAAACAACAGCTTTTACATAGAAAAATCTAAATAAGGTTTCTGTTACATTCAAAAAGAAACAATTAATATCTGATCTGATATATTTGTTGATATCACACATACCTCTACCTCAATCATCTATGTTATCTATATCTGGCAAATATAGGTAATCATTTGATAACAAAGATAGATATAATTTATTCGTGTTGTTAAACGTGTACAGTATTAACTAAGCAGTAAAGAAAATGCCTTGGCAATCGTGTGATATTATATTTAACAGTGGTTCAACAGGTTGTTTTTATGCTGGTGATATTATAACAGGGACAGTCGTAGTGAAGTTTGAGCAAAAACAGAAAATTGAACGTAATTAGCTTATTTAAAACACAGGTTTCCTGTTCTTTCATTTATGAAGATAAATGCTACGTTAATGTTTTGTGAATTTTAGATTTTGAACTCGACGTCACTGGAATTAGTAAAGCATCGTGGACCAGGCCAATGCCAACAATCCCGTACATAAAAATATATTCAGAAACAAGAATAGTTCTCAGCATCAATACTAATATATTTGCTGAACTACTAGGTACTTACACATAACCGTACCGTACCGGTACATTTCGAAATAAGTTTTTTGCAGTAGGTATCTAATACAAACACTTTCATAAATTATAAATCAATTTCAGGAAAAACTATAGCTCCTGGAGTATATACACACCCCTTTTATTTTTCGCTGCCACCGGATCTACCTTCGTCATTCAGAAGTTCCATAGCAAAAGTATTATATTTTGTAAAAGTCCAATGTAAAGCAGCGTACAAGTTCAAAAAGAAAACCTTTATGTCTTTTAACGTTTCGAGGAATTTAGATCTCAACCACTTAGAAGAATTCATGGTATGTATCATTCACTCTTCTTTTTAGGGTTCCGTAGTCAACAACCCTTAAATTTTACCATGTCTGTCTGTCGTTCCGTCCGTCTGCAGCTTAGCTCAGTGACCTTTACTACTAGAAAGCTGTAATTTGGCATGGGTACATAAATCAATCACGTCGATAAAATTGTAGTTTTTCATGGTACCTCCACTTAACATATAAAGGAGCTGTAATTTTTTTTGTCGTTGACCCTATGGCGTGGTATAAGTATTGTTATATAACTTGTTCAAAAATAAGATGGATTTTTCAATTCTGCACGGCTACCATAAGACGGCGCGCGAGCTCTCTCGATTTTTCTCGCACTATCCGTCTCTCTCTTCTTAGCAACCGTAGGAAGAGAAGTATAGTGCGAGGAAAATCGAGAGAGCTCGCGGGCCGTCGTGTGATAGCCGTGCAGGGATACGTTTGCGTGATATTATGCTTTATAGCTCTAATACTTATTAAAATCATATGTCCGGCCCTCTGCCGGCTAAATGGTTACTACTCGGTATATGAAAAAATCATGGCTGTAGTACATAATATACTCGTATAATGAATTGAATAATAAAGGTATCAAGGATAAGTAGACATAACTAGTTAACGAGTTATAGTCAATCAACAAAGTGTAGGTACTGGAAAAGGCCAACTTTCGTACAAATTCAGGCGACGCATCCGCACCGCTTAGTTGGCGCGCACATGTCGATGTAACAAAGACAACTATGGAACCCTACACTGCGCGTGGTCCAACATGCTCTTGGCTGGTTTTTATAAACTGGGTACTGCTGGGTTTCCGGTTTATATCGTCGCACGCTGCGTACAGTATTAAGTTGTATAGTGGTCCAGTTACATTTATATAGAACAAGAAGCTGTACTGCGTTAGGAGTGAATCGGAAACCAACGCTTTAGATATCTACCCATTTATTGTACTAAGTAACATCGAATGACTTTAATTTCAGGTGCCCACGTTTGTAGAAATGCATAAAATATTTTGGGATTCAAGCAAACTGTCAATGCAATTACAAACACACGTAGGATTTGCGCCAAATCAAACGATATCGTTTGAAGTGATGATATGTAATGAGAATCGGATAAAAGTATCTAAGCTTTGCATCACACTAGTACGAGTATGTACCTAAGTATTTGGTATCTACTACTCTAAGTAGTATGTACCAACAATGTACCCTCATATAAACTTTCTTCTCATTTTCTTTAGTTCACACCAACCCTTCCATTGATATTTTACAGCAGATAGAGTATAATGTATCCTCGGGTTACCTTAAGGAAGAAAAACTGGTTGAGAAAATTACTTATAGCGGATTTAAGAACGAAGGAAAGGAAGTATGCACTATGAATATGACAATACCGCCAACGAATCCAACCAGCAATTATTCTATGATCAAAATAGAATATAAATTATTGGTAAATATACCCAATATATCACTGGATTACAGATTGACCAGTTACTCAAATTCGTAGGAAATTGTGCTTTTTAACCCTTAATTACAGACTGGGAAAAATACTGCAAATCTTAAAAACAAAAATCCATGGCAAAAACTAAAGCATTAGAACGTTTTTTAATCGGTGTAAATGAATTGAATTATATTTTTATTCAATAAAAAATATATATTAGGCCAACTGAGACTCGATTTTGTGGTCCATGGCCGCTGATGTGCAAAGAAGGAAAACCTCGTGGATTCCCGGCAGTTGTTTATTTTTACTTATTTTTGTAAGACACCGTAATTAATTATTTGCACACGGTTTTGACTAACAATGGAACAAAAACACATAAAACTACTTTTGTTTAATTATATTTATAAGGACATCTTGAAGCCCAAATTTGATAAAGCTAGCTCAAACGGTTATAAAGATATAAAGGTCAAAAAGTCGTAAATTTTAGCACCGACTGACTGACATATTAGTACCTAAATCTAACCTACTTCCAGATGACCTAGAAGGATGGAATTTGGAATCCAGCTCGGTAATTGTGTGTAAGCGTAGGAAATAATCTAAAAATAAAAAAAGTTAAAAAATGGGGACCCCCCCATACAAAAAAAAAACTTTTTTTAATTGTAGCGTTGGAACCGTTACAAGCAGATATTTGAAACTATCCCAATAAATGTATTATTATATTTGCTATATAATAAAAATATAAAAATAAAGTCAAGTCAAAAAATAAGTGGTGTCCCCATACAAAAAACTTATAATACGGGCCAAAATAACCGGGTATATGTATAAGAACCCCTTAGATTAACTAGAATCCGAAATTTCATATATCGGGTTAAACGGTTATTGAAATATTAACGTCTAAAAATCGGCATTTTTATCACTGACTGACTTAGTAGCTGACCGATAGATCAAAAACCTAACCCACTTCCAGATGACCTAGAAAGTTGAAATTTCTCGTCCGTCTAGCTGGGTAATAGGCTTGTTGCGTGGTGTTAAAATTGATAACGTCGTGTTGCTAAATGGATAGTAAACCATCAAATGATTGTATTAAAGTATAAATTACAAAATATAATTCAAATCATAAAAAGATATGAACCTTGAAAGTTTAGAAAAAAAAGTTTTTTTATTTATTGTCCAAGAGTAAATTTAGAGGTACTAATAGAATCCTTACGCTTTTATAGAAACAAATTTGTATAACAACTATGGACCTAAACGCAGTATTTCGCGACCGAAAAAGCAATTTACTTTATTTTCCATGCAACGGTTAGTACAAATTGCACAGTGTGACGTCATACTTTAAAGCCAATCAGTATGAAGCGTTTCGGCTGCTGTCAGCGAGGTCCGTCTTTAACTCGATTTTTTGGGTATTAATGTCCTTTAAATGTAGTTGCTTCCATACAAACATTTTTTCATCTACAAAAACTGCTTCGAATGGCATCGTAAACAAATTTAAGGTCACAAGCCCATTGTGGGTACACAAAAAAAAACAGTAAAAAACGGGGATTTTAAAAGTTTATTTTTTTCATTATTATTTATTTATGTGTAACAGTGTAACCCTCAAAACTCCTTCGTTTATAAACCGATTTGAAAAAACCTTTTTTTTTGAAAGGTAAGCAATGGGACTAGGTACTGTCATTAGGTCCTGATCTGACCTGATGTTTTAATCAACCTTCTGAAGGAGCTGGCAGAGCGTCTCAACTGTCCGCTTACCATGTACTGGTCGCAGGTGGTTATTGGGAAGGCCAAATAAATAATACATTTTGTTAAATAACCTACTAACATAGTAATAATTTAGTTATTGTTATTTTATATTTTTTGTACTTACTAACTAACTAACTCTTACTAACTCTCTATGGATCGTATCTGGTCTGAAATAAACGATTTTTATTTTATTTTATTTATTTTATTATTTAATCGGTTTATCGATTTCTCCAGGACTCCATCATACTGATCCTGATCCTGGTCGTGAACAGGGTCAGGATCAGGATCAGGATGATGGGGTCCTGGAGAAATCGAGGAAAATCTTCAAATATTATAGGGACACCTATATAGATTTGGGTACTTTGTATAGTTACTCGTGCATTTGCTTTTAAAAAGCACCATTTAGTGAAGTAGAATTGTTATCTGGTCAGGATCTGATGATGGAGTCCGGAAGGAATCGAGAGAACTCTTCAAATATTATAGGCACACCTGTAGGACTTTGGGTAATTTGTATAGTAACTCGTGCATTATCTCTTAAAAAACACAAAATTTTAATAATAAAAAAAACTTTTCAAAAAGTAATGATATCCCACCAAAAACATAAAAATGTGAAAATGGGAGCCAAGTTCACTTGATAATCATAAAATAAAATGTATTCTTAAGAACATACAATTTATTATTTTCTCTACTACAACAATGTTTGCTATATAAAAATATATCTTCTTAAATTTGAACACTCGAATTATTTACACAAAGCAGATAACTTAGGATAATGATGCTCAAGACTTTACTTGGCTAGTTTTTACTAGCAAGCTAATTTTTTCGAACAGTAACATAATATATTAATTACCACCTTACAATGTATAAACAGTTACTTACGTATAACATAAAGATGATAAGTTGATTAGCCAAATATAAGATATCTTGTATGTAAAAACTAGCCAAGTCAATCTTGAGCATCATTATCCTAAGTTATCTGCTTTGTGTAAATGATTCGAGTCTTCAAATTTAAGAAGTTATATTTTTATATAGCAAACATTGTTGTAGTAGACAAATTGAGAAATTATATGTTCTTAAGAATACGTTTTATTTTATGATTATCAACTGAACTTGGCACCCATTGAGATATCAATTTTGTTTGTCGGCGAAGTTGACAAACACGCATATTCTTAATTTTGAACTTGGCTCCCATTTTCACAATTAAGTTTTTGGTGGGATTTTATATTAAAAAAAATACTATCAATGTGTTACGTCTCTACAAAATATAATGTACACTATTTTTCCCGTTGCCAACGATGCAAAGATTTTTTTTTTGTTTTAATGTCCTGTAATTTTTCCATTGTTTACTGTTCAAATAGTAGTAAAATAATATTATATCATGATTATACACCCAAATTTAGTCTTTCAAGTAATTATAAAGTTAAAACATTATTTCACGGTTATGAGAAAATTGTTTTTAGAGTAATAATATGACTGTCCGACGAGATTTAACAAAAAAAATACATAATTATCGACTCAAGATTGTAGTGTGATTGATTTAATCTTTACCTGCACATATCGTCGTCTAGCACCCATAGCACAAGCCTTATTGAGCTTTCCTTGAGGCTAGTTCGATTTGTGTTAGAGTGTTCTTTATTTATTGATTAATTACGCCGATAATTTTTCGGCAATGGTGGTGCGACGAACCACACGTCGAAGCAAACGTCTTGCCAGCACTACGCACATCTATATATGCTTGTTATAGTGCGGGATACATGATTAATGGAGAATAAGACATAATTGACACTTAAGTTTCTTATAAATATGTAAATATTCAAATAAACGTATAAAAAAGAAACATACCGTACAATTGGCAATGTGCAAAATACTGTACGTTCTACGTTCACCGCATACTTGGCAACGTCCAACATGCTTGACATACGATTTCTCTAAAACTATTATATTTTTCTGTTATATATAAACACATAAATATTCATAAAAACAATAGCTTCAACTAAATTTCCATATTTTTCTCTGTGTCAATTTAAGGGTTTAAACTTTTTAACACATTAATATTATATCATTCAGATTCAGATAATACGATGTTGTTAATGTGCATACGAGTATATCTTAATTGTTTATTTTGTTCGTAGGTGGTTTTGGATTTCCCCTATCATTTTTCCTTGCTCAAGGAAATACCTGTGACAATTTCTACAGTACCAGTGATGCATTCAGAACTGTTTAACTAGTCGGATTATTATTCAATATAATTAATTATTACGGAAAAAAAATTGTTTATTTTCAACCCCACTTTTATCAACCATTGTACAGTGTTTGTTGTACATATTTTATAAAGCTCGAATACATGATGCCCGAGCTGTAAGTACATTTTTTATAGATCGTACAGCTTCTAGTTTTTCTATTCCAAATGTTCATTATTCAGGGTCCTTAGCTTATCAAAGTGGGCATTTAATTGAACTTTATTGCAAATATCCAGTTTACTGATACAAAACTACAATTCATTAATTTATTTTTATTTCAATACTGATTGAATTGAAGAGCATAGCTAATAGTTTGCAATGGCTACACTGTTCATTTATTATTAAGGTAACACTAAAGCGCCAGCGTACTGCCACCTATTGTGAATTTGAGTAAACAAGCAATATTTTAGCAACTTTTAAAACAGTAATATAAAAATCATACATAAACATAACTATATCTACAAAATATAAATAAAAATACCTTAAATTATCGAAGAAAATATTTGATATTTATTACATTTAAACATAAAACTGATGACAATTTAATTCAATGGTCAGTTGTCTATTTCCTCTTTCCATGACTTTTTTGAGAAAGCGGATATGGTTGGTCCGCCATAATCGTGTGGGTCTGTGCTTGTGTGGTTGGGGTGTATTGCCGGTGCCAACCATTATTTTTAATTAGTAGTAAGTTATGCGTATGAATCCAGACATGGACGATGATGAGAAGGGGTAAGTTAATTTTGAATATTTCCACTAAATAATCAGGGTAATCTGAGGTATGCAAACAATAATAGGTCAAACAGCATGTTGGCTTGGTTCGTAAGTCGCATTTCACTAATAGCCAGCGAGGCTTGTGGGGTAGCGTTACCCACTTCCTTGTTTTTTGATCACATTCATTTTATACTATGATGTTTGCGCGAAGCTGGGAACATCTTCAAAATGTGGATAAAGTTCACGTTTGGTCAATTAGCCTTCTACCGGCTCGCGGCCACCGACCCCAAGCCTCGCCGTGTGACTTGCGTGTATGCGATCATGGCAGCTATTACTTTCCCATGGCATAATATCTGAATTTTTGATTTTACAACCTTGATGCAGTGCAAAGTATGCTTATGGATGTTTATATAATAGATCCCAGTGTAAGTTATAGCCGGTTTGGATACGTCGCAATTTATGAAATTAACCTTTATGTGGGCATTCGTAGCTTTCTCTTATCGCTTATTTCGCGTCAGGGCATTAAGAGCGTTGTATTTTGCGAACAATCTTTTCGATCATAGTGAACGTTAACGAGGTTATTAGAGCTCGGCCGTTCAAAGTGCCGCGTTGCTCGGTCCCGATCCAAGCGCTTCGGTTAAAACGTGCTGAATCATTTACATATGGTTACACACATACGTCGCGCGTTCGAAAATTTCCTTCTCACGGCTGTTTGCTGCCCGCCGCTAAATTACTCGATGTACAAATTTACCGTTTGTTTTGCTACATTTGGCTTAATTATCTCTTAGTCTTTTAAAACAAGTATTTGTTGAATGCAATCTTTACGCTCAGTAGATAAATTCTCATAAGTTGTATTCTTAGATTCTACCTTGCTCCTTCAAGGAACTGGAAATCGTCAAGAAAATGATCTGATTGTACTTGTGTCATAAAATACTAGTTACTAAAGTGAATGTTACTTTCACTGCCTACAAAGTTAGTCTCTCACTAACAGCTGGTTACAATCTATTCAATTCTATTCTGCTAGGTTAATTATATCCCCGTACAACAGCTAGGTAGATAAGATACCACCAAAATTAACATGTTAAAATGGCTTCCTTCACAGTGCCTTAGTCACAGTTTCCAAATGCTTCCAATAATACCTACAAAAACAAGTGTTGGCATGGATAATTTTATGAGTCATTTAAAGTACATATATCTTTGGTATTTCTTTAAACTTATAAACCCACTAAGTTTTACTTTGAATTATCATTCTCACCTTATCACTTGTCTAACTTAACCCAGCATGTTGATAATATATTTTATGATTAGTTATTTAGGTCAGATTTTATTTGATTTATATCACTATACTTACGTATACAGAATATTGAACAGTCTAAAATTCTACATATTTCATTTGAATGGTGTGAGTTACTATTAATTTCTGCTTCAAGTTGTGTACAACAAACATCTCATCCATTAATACCATAATACAGTCACTCTATCACCATAAATAAATGATTGCAGATCATTAGTTTGAAGTTAAACTTAAATTTCACTGACTTAGGTATATTATACCAAGTAGTTCACAACACATGTCACATTTTTTTTCATTGTGTGCAATCATTTTAGTTCTTAAAATAGCTCTCTTAAGAGTTATTGCCATCTCAACATCCTGTAGTCAGTCATGTGGTTTCTTTTTACCATTAATATTAAGTAGTAGATCATTAGTAATTGCCTCTTTCATTACTTAAGAATTTTATTTTCAACACTATAAATATTAAGCAACAGTCTTACAAAAATCAACCGAGTCCCTTAATAAGATCAATAATCCTTGTGTTATGGGTACTAGGCGATGATATATTTAATAGATATAAATACTTAAATACACCGAAAACATCCAAGACTCAGAAACAAATATTCATGGCCATCCATCACACAAATATTTGCCCTTACCGGGATTCAAACCCAGGACCTTCAGCTTTGTAGGCAGCGTTGCTACCCACTAGACTAGGCTAACACTAGCTTCCTTTATGTATGACTTCTTGCTCTTATCTGTGTTTCAAGGTATCCCAAGCTATGTATCTTCATTTTATCAGTATGGTGTTAGTTATTAGCAGGCATCCGAGTATTTGTAGCACTGTAAGACTAAAGTATGCTATGGAGTCATTGTAAGCATTAAAATTAAATATATACTCATACTCATCCTCATTCATTTCATTCATTAAATAAATAATACCTATAAAAATACACCACTTCATTGACAAATAAAAAATAATATGAGGGTCCATGGAAAGAACATGTCTAGTCACTTTTTTTTTCAAAATGAGATTTTAATGTCACGCAATAGTTTATAACGAGCGCAACATTTTGACATCAAAATCTCATTTTGAAAAAAAAAGTGACTAGACATGTTCTTTCCGTGGACCCTCATATAAATTTTTATTCGTCAATGAAGATCTATAGTGGTGTATTTTATAGGTATTATTTATTTAATGAATTAAATTAATGAGGATGAGTATGAGTATAAATTTAATTTTAATGCTTACAACGACTAGCATACTTTAGTCTTACCATGCTACAAACACTCCGATGCCTGGTTATTAGCCTTAAACTAAATATATATATATACACTGTTTATTTATGGTGTTGTCAAATTCTGGTTGATTTTTTCACTATCCCAGCAGTTGAAATTAAGTAAGCATACACACCATACATATACCCATGTGCAACCAAAGATTCACTCCAGACATTTTTATAGGTTATTACTTATTAGAATATTGATTTATATATTATCATTATCACATTTATGGTAAATGAGATGTACTAATTTTCATGTCTATAGTTTAATACACATATATACCCATGTCCAATCAATGATACAACAGAGTGCCATTCACTCCAAAGATTTTTTTTTAGGTTATTATAATATTGATTGATACATTTATGGTAAATGAGATGTACGAATTTTCATGTCTATAGTTTATTTTATATGTTCATTTCCTATGAAGACTCAGTTTTTACCAAGACCGGAATAATAATCCTAAAGGACTACAAGAATAATAAATAATTCTTGTAGTCCTTTAGGACACCTGTTTTTACAGTTAAGGAAACAAGAACATTAACCTGCTTTTCCAAAAGTCAAGGCCGAAGGAAGCTGTCTTAATACTTCCATTTAATTCTGTTGAGAAGGTTATAGGTACGTAATCTATCAGAAAACTTTGACATACCAATTTATTATTGTGAACTTATCTTTATGTTGATTACATAGTACGTTAAACATTCTTGTCAGTGAGGCTCAGTCGCAATACGTTTGGCCTTCTGACCTGAGGACGTAAACAAAATCCATTCTGATGAATTCTAGGGTTCTTTTTCCTCAATTTGGCTAACAAGTGGTTAAGGTTCTTACAGGCAATATTATTATGAGTTATTTTTGTACAAAATGTTGTTGGTAGGTAATAAAGTCATAGGTTTATTTTGAATGTAGGTAACTGTATTTTCTTATTTTAGTACTGCCAAAAAAACTTTTTCAGTATTTTATCAATTCTTTTTGATAATAATTTACTTTCAAACCGACTTCAAATCAGTACTCCGCCAAGCCACATGAACATTTCCACATTTTTTTTACAATTTACCACATGAACTGATTTCCGAGAGCAAATGCGTTGATTTTTAGACCAATAAACCAAATCGCTGTATGTGGGCCGATAATATTTGAGGACTTCCGTCGATTCCTCAGGGATCTCAGAATTACCTTTGCTTGGCACTTCATTGTTTGCTATTTCAACGGATTCATATCAGAATATGTGACGTACTTATATAATTTGTAGTACATCATTGAGAAGATCCACAAGCCACCTGTGGTCTTCATCATCACTTCCACTTCACCAAATTTATGATTTCCGGGTGTAAATACACGAGTTATAATAGAAAACATCGAAATTACTACACGCATGCCTAATATATTTGAGGAGTTCCCTCAATTCCTCATGGTTCCCATCATCCAACTGGGGCTTTGGAAACAATGGGACCAATCTGGAAGCATATACTTTCAATTAAAAAAGAATTGTACGAATCGGTTCATAAATGACGGGAGTTCTGAGGTAACAAACATTAAAAAAAAAAATACAACCGAATTGAGAACCTCCTCCTTTTTTTGAAGTCGGTTAAATAAATGCATATCTAAACATTGGCTAAAAACAGAAACTGGCTAAATATGCGAAAATTACTAAACGCTCAAGAGTATAAATGCACACGGATTATTAAGGATGAATTTGTCATATATAAATGTACTTATATTATTGTCAGAATGAGTATTAATAAAAAGGGATGATGATTGATGAAACATCAATGATATACTTTAAAAATAAAGTTTTAACCGACTTCAAATCAGTAGCCAAATTGCTTCAAGTTTGCCTATAAAATTTGAAGATTTCCCTCGATTTCTCCAGGATCCCATCATCAGAACTGGATTTTGGTGACGACGGGACCAATATGTAAGTATATGCTTTCAAACAAAGAAAAACATTTTCACATCGGTTTATAAATTACGGAGTTATCGCGTAACAACAAAAGATCAAAAAAATATAGACAATTTGAGAACCTCCCTTTTTGAAGTCGGTAAAAACTGTTATTATGAAGTTTTGTAGGGAAATAAGAACAAGTCGATTTTCTATGCTAAAACAGCGTAAATTATTTGAGCTTCCTGTTTTAAAAATCTCTTTCTTTGTTGCTCATCTTTTATAATCGATAATTTTTTTACATCCCTACCAGATGCTACGCGTGCGTTCGTGATAGTTGTCATCAATCTGCAAGTCTTGTTTACCTACTACTCGTACTTAGAATATGTTTTTTATCGCATGCCGATTACGATCCCTTACACAAAATTGCCAAATTAATAAAGATCCTTAAAGGATTTTTTGGTTTTATTGCACATCATTACAAAGAGGATAGACTAGAGAACTATTTTAAAGAATTTTAAGATTGTGATCTTTTTTTTTTTCTTAAATTGCAGCATTTACCCACGACGAAAATCTTGCATCTAGATTTTTTTTGAGGGTCAATAAAAAAATAAGTAGACGTAACTTGCAAATAATTTTGACTCTGGTAAAGATACGTACAATATTACACATTACAAATAAAATAAAAAAATAGGCGCTACCACTTCCTTTTCTTCTAAATTTAAGTTGAAACGGCCCTAAGAATTATACAAAATTTATTTAAAAAAATCCCGTGGGCACAAAACATTTTTGAATGCCAGAAATGATAGGAAATGACCCAAATTACCTGCCGTTTTAATTTGGCAAACGATGGACCATTACCCTGTATAGTATTTTTTCTAGGAAACTGTTACTATTGTCTCCTGGCTTACCGAGACAGAATAAAAACAAGAAAAAGTTGTTTGACCCAATTAATAAATTACCAACATTATATTATAACATTTATAACTATTATAAGATTGTAAAACTAACATTATATTATGGACCATGTCCGAAATAAACATTTTTTTTAAATATCAAAAATAAGTTGATGCATGATGTTTTCCTAGTTTATTGGTAATGTAAGAATAATAGGCTTGTCCTATTTTTTTACGATGCCATTCGAACCAGATTTTGGATAAGAACAAATGTTTGTATGGGAGCAAATACATTCAAAAACATAAATACCCAAAAAATGTAGTCAAAGACGGACCTCGCTGGCGGCAGGCGAAACGCTTCATACTAATCAATACATAGTATAAAACAAAGTCGCTTCCCGCTGTCTGTCTGTCTGTCTGTCCCTATGTATGCTTAGATCTTTAATATTACGCAACGGATTTTGATGCGGTTTTTTTTAATAGATAGAGTTATTCAAGAGGAAGGTTTATATGTATAATACAGTACAATACATGCATGCATTATACATATAAACCCGTGCGAAGCCGGGGAGGGCCGCTAGTTGATATTAAAGTATGACGTCACAGTTTTACATTTGTATGCTTGTATGGAAAATCAAGTAAATTGTTGTTTCGGTCCCGAAATACTGCGGTTATTAGGTCCATAGTTGTAATACAAATTTGTTTCTATAAAAGTGTAAGGATTCTATTGGTAGCTTAAAATTTTCTTGGACAATAAAAAAATGCATATTTTTCTAAACTTTCAAGGTCCATATCTTTTCAATTATATTTTGTAATTTATACATTATTACAATTATTTGATGGATCCATTTAGCAACACTACGTCAATTTACTTGCTAAACTACCCTATTTATTCTTTTTGCTGTCCTATTGTGTAGGTCACAGTGCAAGATGTGGTAAGATTACGTGAAATAAAATAAGGTTTAAAGAACTTTATTTTCTCTAGGAAATTATACATTTCACTTATGAGAAACTTAATTAATTTTACAAAACGTTGATATCCTAAAATTAACCTGCTTGACTGGTTAATAATTTTAAATTATGTTCCGTCGGTCGAGTCTAAAAATATGTAAACAGAGCCTTATTACTCCGACATATTTAAGTTCTAATTTGTAACAGTCACCGGCATAAATATATGATGGAACAAAGGCCGCAAAAATATCTGATGACAACTCTTATTCCTAGAGCCGTAAGAGC
The DNA here is from genome assembly GCA_963854355.1 of Epinotia brunnichana. Taxonomy (NCBI): domain Eukaryota; kingdom Metazoa; phylum Arthropoda; class Insecta; order Lepidoptera; family Tortricidae; genus Epinotia; species Epinotia brunnichana. The sequence continues at coordinate 24,358,105 of OY977951.1, read as the reverse complement.
GTGTCAGATATTTTTGCGGCCTTTGATTCATCATATATATATGCCGTTGACTGTACCTATTGATATTTATAGAAGTGACAAGATTATAATAACCTTTTTCATTATTCATGTCGCGATAACACTTAAGTCCACAGCTCCGTTTAAATTACCCGAAAGATAATACAATGCTGTACGCTATCAAAGTAGGTATCTTAAGCGACGCCATTTTTACCTCATTGTCATTTCTTGATTAAATTTGTCATCCATTAATGGAATGAATATTTTAGCTTGTCTTTTTAGTTTTACCTTCAATCTAAACTGCCTTAATTGAATAAAGGTAGCAAAGTGCTGGGCTGTTTCGCTTATAAATAGTTCTTTATATGCAATTTTATATAGCAAAGAACGCAGGCCTCTAACCATCCCGACATTCCATTGTCGAAAATGAAAGAATGTTTGAAATTGGATTAAGTAGGTACATACAAACTTATAAACTTTTTCTCGTTATTTATTTATTTAAATCAGGCAACAAGGTCCATATTACAAATACCTTAAATACTAACATACATATCATTATAATCTTATTAATAAAAAAACACACTATCACTGCAATGTAGATTATATGATCAATTATTTAGAAATGTTAAATTAACAATTAATTAAAATATCTCAGAAATACCAATCTCAGTCCCAATTACTATTGTCTAATATCTATATATACAAATCAATTACTTATAATATGTAGGCGGATATCAAGTTAATGTAGTACCGGAATTAAGGTGGTTCGATTGCCATATTGAAAGCGTTATTTGACATTCGCAGGCTAACGGCGTGATATTTTAAGAAACTTATGTAACAAATTTTCATCAATTAGCTTCCCATTTGCGCCAAATTCCCCCTTTCCTAGAATAAACTTGTATAAACTAGATTAATTTGAGAAAAATAGTTTTCCCAAAATATCACGTCCCAAACCAATTTCTCAAATTCATCTAGTGTATACAAGTTTATTCTATGAAAGGGGGAATTTGGCGCAAATGGGAAGCCAATTGATGAAAGTTTGTTACATAAGTTTCTTAAAATACCACGCCGTTAGCCTGCGAATGTCAAATAACGTTTTGTATGGCAATCGAACCACCTTAACATCTTTATGCAATAGGCATGATGCCTCTAAAAATTGGTGACCTAGTGTCGCTAAATGGGCTAGTAAACCATCAAATTATTGTAATAAAGTTGGTATTAGTAGTTTATGCTACTGATGACTCTCGTTTCATAATAGGATCACACAAGTGTTTTAAGGTCTAATTATGTACAGTTGCATACACTACTTTATCTAAACACATATCACAACTCTTAAGATGGGTAATCTGTAGGAAAATGACCTGCATTGCTACTAGTGCTACCTGTAAAATATCTTAATAAGTAAAAAAATAAAAAGTTAAAAAAAGTTAAAAAAAAATTAAAAAAAAGAAAAAAAATGATAAAAGTAAAAATAAGGAAAAAAGTGAAAAAAAGGGAAAAAAGAGAAAAAAGTAAAAAAATATATATGTATAAAAAAATAACATTAAAAAACAATGAAAACTGTTTTAATATCTATAGATATACTAGAATAGAGACTCACTTGAGTATTGACAGCTGTTCCAAATTTAAACTCATAACGATACATAAATCTGTACTGTAATAACATTACAGTACAGATTTGACCTACTACCACAGACAAGAAAGTTGTCATAGTAAAATTGGTTGTAATAATGCTGGTCATTTCCGACGGTTTCTGAACGCATTTTAGAGCACTAATGATATGTGCGTAGATCTAGATTATAATTAAAATCATAAAAAGTGATTACTTGCGCCAGTAGTCATGGAATTCCCAGTCCCGAGTCTGTAATACTGGGAGTTCTCCGATACTACTGGCGCAAGTAATCACAATTTTCCACTTAACTAATTCTAGTGGTTAACTGCAACATTTGCCCTCATACTTGAAAACTTGTATTAAATCAAATGTTTCATTTTCACGCGTCATAGGATTAAAGAGAGTTAGATTAATTATACATATAATATGCGGTTGACTGGTAGAAAAGGCACTAAGTCCGACTTTTGTACTTTTTGTTTGTGCAATAAAGTTTAAATAAATAATAATAAAATAAAAAAGTAAACTATTAATAGATGTTGAAAGTTAAACCATATTTCGTGCCGTGATTTCGACACCTGAACTAGATGGCGCTGCATGGCGTTACCTTTACGGACTATGCAATTTATCACACCAACTTTGACCTTAAAAATTATATAAATAAATAAATATTTGCGGACAATCTTGCACAAATCAACCTAGTCCCAAACTAAGCAAAGCTTGTACTATGGGTACTAGTCGACGATATAGATACTTATATAGAGAAATAAATACTTAAATACATAGAAAACATCCATGACTCAGGAACAAATATTCGTGCTCATCACACAAATAAATGTCCTTACCGGTATTCGAACCCAGGACCTCTTGCTTCGTAGGCAGGTTCACTGCCAACTAGGCTAAAGCGGTCGTCGTCGTATGTATGGTGCAATACATTCCTTGAAGTCAAATCATAAGTCCCCCCTTCCGCCGTTCGTTCTTAACTTATATTTTTTACTTTACATATAAATACAAGTAGCTGCCCTCTTCAACGGAACAGGTTTAAATACACTGGTCTATATGGTACTGCTGCCGTGCCCCTGTGACTAATCTGTAATATGTCTAACGTGTAACTGTTCCACAGAAAACTGTTCGTCGGCGGGCTATCATGGGAGACATCGCAGGAGAACTTGCAGCGCTACTTCTCGCGCTACGGCGACGTGATCGACTGCGTGGTGATGAAGAACAGCGAGTCGGGACGCTCGAGGGGCTTCGGCTTTGTCACATTCGCTGAGCCCGCACTGGTCAACGTTGTGCTGCAGAATGGGCCGCACCAGCTGGATGGCAGGTACGGATCAATCTATTTTCTTTAGATAAGAAACTCTTCGGTTCCAGAGCACTGACATATGCATCCTGCTAGCTCTTCTTAGTCAGGCAGCGGAGCCAGATATTAACCAGTCTAAAGAGGTCCACCATTTCGAAATGGTAAAGGTTAAATGTACTAGTAATGTTTTCGAGTGAAGCTGTGTAGTTCTACCACATAATAAATAATAGGTTCCCTCTGTCTAACCGACATTTGACAGATAGAAAACTCGAATCACGCTATCTCGCTCTTCGGCATGGCATGTGCTCTTTCATCTAGTTAACCTTGCCTTGACTTGAGTGACACTGACAGTGACAACGCAACGTGTGAACTTTAGTGTCTGGCGGTGTCAGCCGTGTTCGGGTGAATATTTAACTCGGAGGTGCCTGAGTACAGAGTTTATCCGAAATGGTAAGAGGGACCGATCTGGTTCTGCTAGTGCTAACTAAGATAGTTGAAAGTATTGATACATGCTACAAAAAAAAACCTTCAGTCTGAAAACTACATACAGTTAACTGTTAATAGTATGTCGCTGAATAAGTGTGGATAAAATAATGATGCTATCGAAACAGCCTGAAATGTATTATTTACTCAGCTTAAAACTGACTGACTTAACTTAACTAGACCAGCATTTAAGCGAGTTTCTTTCTTATATGCGAGACATTCATTTTTACCATCTTATTGAGTTGAGGGGCCCCTATGGGTGCATTTCGATCTAATGAGATCTTTTCTGCAATAATTTTTAGTTTTAAACTGGGTGTTTGTTTACCAACACCATTTGTAGGTTTATTTAGGCACATATATATTTTTAAGCAAAAACAAACATTGAACAGTTGTTATTTATATTATACCTTCAGTGATCGAAATAAACTCGAGTGCAAAATGTGACCCAATTCGAAAAGTGTCGGCACGAAAATAAACAGTTATCTTACCCTTGACTCTACGGAATTATACGGTTCAAATGAACTGAATAAATATCGCATAATTGTAAATCCACGCATTTCAACAATTATAACTACAACCTAGAAAAGTTGAAAAAACCCCCTACATTTTAATTTCAAAGTTCAATATCTCAAAAATGGCTGAACGGATTTAGTTGAAACGCTAAGAACCGATCTCGATCACGTCAGCTTTCGGATAAAAAAAAACCGTATTCAAATTGGTTCATTCGTTTAGGAGCCATCATCATGGGTTATGGTACCATCGAGCTGATCTGATGATGGAGACAGGTGGCCATGGGAAGTCAGTACTTATCGAGTTTGGGCTCGTTAGAATCGTTTCAATGAGTAGTTGATGACGGTATACAAAAAAAGTACAGTTGGCAATACAAGCTTATACCAAAATGAGATTATTTACAGAAACTTATTGACGTTTTAAAATGATGATCTTGGTCCTTAATTCTGCATAAGCAAAACGCAAGTATGTTTGTTGTGTAAGTAGTGTGCTTTAGGGCCATTACACACCTTCCAATTTATTACATCGCAACTTGCAATGAATGCAAAGAAACTAGTGTAGGTACAGTTATCTCATGAGAGAATTCCTAATGTGTGAGCTGGCTAGTGGGACGGGTATTTACCAAAAACGGTTGTTTGCTTGCACCGTATACTTGTTCTGAATACAAAGAATACAATTAAGCTTTGTTATTGTCAAAATGTTTCCATTGTTGTTGGTCACCTGTCTTAAATATACGGGAACGTTAGTAATAACAAAGTTGGTTTGCGTATAAGCAGGGTTCGAAATTATCAAGATAATTACGCTTCTTGATAATTATCACCAGTATACTACTCAACTTTGCATAATCTGAACTATAGTTTTTCTTGTAACGGGAATCCCCACGGCGCGGCACGTCACATTGACACTTCGTGCGTTCGCATAGACGCAAGTGCGGAAATACACGTTCGAATACTTCGAATACAGTTCACTTTCACGAGAGCAATTTTTTGTTATTATCAATCGATAATTATCCTTTCGAACCCTGTCTATGAGTACAGTTGGAGTTGGCCAAATGCAAATGCCCTTTTTTCTGTCGCTAGTTGTCATAGTTACCTCACTTCCTTCGTCCGTTGGCTCACTTTTTAAAGCAGTGATTTTATGAGTAAGTCCACCAAATGTCGTAGATTTACTTATGTCTCAGGTCAAGAAAAAAAATAGAGCATTACGAACAACCTAGTGAAGCCGGTTTTCAACCAAGCCAAATAAGTTTAGCACAAGCGAAGTCTTAGTAATAGGGTCCCGTTTTACTCTTTGAGTACGGAACACTAAAAATTACTCAGTGACAGTTTTGTGACGAACTAAGCATAAAAAATATGTGAAAATGAACTTGCTTCACATTCAAATAAAGTGTTTATGCATATAAAAAGTTGCCTTTAGAAACTTTAGTATGTAATAAAATTGCTACGCCCTCGCCCTACCAGGGTCCATACGAGTGCAAATGTACCTAGCTAGTAAGACCTGTCCAAACTATGGTTGCAATAAATGCTATGACTATTACTATGAAAAACGGAATACGTAATTATCGTCCCAAAACTGACACCGAGTAAAATGCCCTTTTACAACCTCTAGTGCCTTAGGCCGTCCTACAACACCTACCAGTGGCGGAGCAGCGCCCATACAAGCCAACACCCACCGACTTGTCTAAAATTTATTTTTAAGCAAGCCTATAGTTACATACCTACTCTAAACTCATTCATAACTTTTTTTGTTCCGGGTTGCCCATCGAAAAATTGTACGCGCCGCCACTGATACCTACTGTTTTTGGACATGAAACTATAGATGCGATCGCAAGTTGACCGTGCGATTAAGACTAGGTCAGCGAAATAGCAATTTAAATTAAATTGACCCACTTGCATTTGCAAATCTGGTGAAAGGTGAAAGTCCAAACTGTATTGCAGATTTTTTGTGACTAACCGTGTACATTATGTCGATATCGGCAGTTTAGTGGCCTGATTCTATTTTAAATAATGTCTCACGGCGAGGAATTTACTCTATTCAAAAATATGAATTCAGTAAAAAATTGGTCTTGCTTCAAATAGTGCACGTCATTTTAAATTAGTCATCACCACCAGAGCGCTCATGTAAACAAACTCAATAGATCAACCTCGAAAACTATTCAGGACTTCTATTTTAAGTATCTTTATAAAAATAATATTATTCTACAAATAGGGTATGAAGGCACTATATAACATGTCACTCTTAATTTCCGATTCAAAAATAACAAACAAACAACAAACGTTAGGTTTTTTATAGTGGTTTTTTTTTGGATTTTGCTTTTCAATATTGCAGTACAGTCAGCATCAAAAGTAACTACGCAATCGAACTTGTCAAAAGTTGTTATTCCTTTTAATAAAGAATTTTGACGTCTTCATTTGTGTAGCTACTTTTGATGCTGACTATACCCCAGTCCCATAGTCATACAACTTGATCCATATCATCATGCTCCTAGCGTTATTCCCGGTTGTGCCCCTAAAGGAGCCCGGGGTCCGCTTTGACACCGAATCCCAAGATTTGGCATAGGCGCTAGTTTTTACGAAAGCGACTGCCATCTGACCTTCCAACCCAGAGGGAAAACTACCTTATTGGGATTAGACCGGTTTCCTCACGATGTTTTCCTTCACCGAAAAGCTAACGGTAAATATTCCGTACATAAGTTCCGAAAAACTCATTGGTACGAGCCGGGATTCGAACCCACGACCGCCGCTTGACAGCCGAATGCCTGAACCACTAGGCTACCGTAGCTTCCAACTTGATCCACACTAATATTATAAATGCGAAAGGGTGTCTGTCTGTCTGTCTGTCTGTCTGTCTGTCTGTCTGTCTGTCTGTCTGTCTGTATGTATGTATGTTAACTCTTCACGCTTAAACCACTGAACCGATTGCGATGAAATTTGGTATGGAGGTAGTTTGAATCCCGGGGAAGGACATAGGATCGTTTATATTCCGGAAATCATCCCCTAAGAGGGTCAAAGGGCGGTGAAAGTTTGTATGGATCGACGATATAAACGACTTCCACGCGGACGGAGTCGTGGGCAGAAGCTAGTGTTCTTAATAAATATCTGATAATGAATCTGCTTTTCTATATTAGTATCCACATCCAGGCAGTGCCTTCGGTTTAATTCGCCATTGGTACGTTCAGATGTTTGTGGGACAGCACCACGCAAGTTCAGATTTACTTGATGTTCCTTTGAGCAGTAATGTTCATCACGATTGCTACATATTTACGAACATCTTCAGGTTATTGCATCCTCCACCAGTAGTAGCTCTAACGGCTCAACCACGTCTCCGAGCGGCAGCGGTGCACCATGTATAAGAGCGAGAGATCGGATCATGGTATCTCGTTCCGACGTATTGTACGCACTGCTGCCGCCGCCGCTCGAAGTCATGGACTCGTGGCCGAACCATGGCTTTGATTACATTGATCTAAGCCCAAGTACTTGGCAGTCTTTGGGGGAGGCCTATGTCCAGCAGTGGACGTCTTTCGGCTGATATGATGATGATGAAGCCCAAGTATAAAATAAAAATAAATAAATAAATATTATGGGACAATCTTACACAAATCAACCTAGGCCCACGGTAAGCTCAGTAAGGCTTGTGTTGTGGGTACTAGGCGATGATATATATAATAGATAAATACATATAGATAAGTATTGTTTGATTCTTGTCAATTCAGACTTTCAGTGTATCTCTTACACAAAGTAGTGGACGAAGATGAAACTAAATAATGAAAGTACAGTACGCGGCACAAAAGTTTGCGTGTCTGAAGTTAGCCTCGAGCCGCCACCCGCATACCCGTCCGACCCCTCTCACACCTTTGCGGCGCTACTAATAGCTAACATCAGACGCGCATACTTTTGTGCCGCGTACAGTCGCCATCTATTTCAGTCATCATAATCATATTTTTGAACACCTATAGTGTACCTATGTAATGTATGTGATGGCGACTGTAATTGTACGACTACGTTTAAGGCTTGAACGTGTGAACGCTTCAAAAATCGAGTTTATAACTTGCCGGCTATAATTCAAGGAATGTACATTTCATGCATGATGTCTAAGAATTGATTCCCAATGGTGGGATTCTTATCAGGTCTCCGTATCTTTCCGGTGATAATTCGCGTCGTGTAAACTTTATTTAACGCCTCTGCGGATTTCTGATGCGGAGGAATTTTTCCTTTAACAAAATGTATTAATAAAAAAAAATGCTGTAGATACAAGTTGACTACTAAAACATGTATCCATTTCTTCATCTTATTGCCATGTAATAAGATCGAGAGGTTATTATAAAGAGTAAGGTTTTGCCCGCGATTTCGTCCGCGTATCGCTTCAAGGGATTCACGGCTGTTCAAATATGTTATTAGACTTCCCACAGGCGCAGATAAACTCCTGTGTCCTCAGGGTGTCAACTATCTCCTTACAGAAGTTAATTTAAATCAGTTCAGCGGTTTTAACGTTAACATTTAAGAGAGACTACTTTCGTCTGAAAATCACCTGGGTAAAAAATATATAATTCTAATTAGTCCATCAGGTAGATTATCAAAGAATATTGGACACGTATTTTTTTATTTTGTCCATCAAACAAAAATAGGTGAAGAACGGGGAATCCGTTAAAGTTCCGCGTGACGTCACTTATGCTAAAAAGTGTATGTACTATAATGTGACGTCACGCGGAACTTTAACGGGCTATATTCAATTCAATTCAATTATTTTATTTCAGGCATAGAACCCATATAGTGCTATATCTTCATCATTTTTTGTTTGAATGACAAAATAAAAAATACGTGTCCAATATTCTTTGATAATCTAACTACGACAGACTAATAGTTATTTGTTATACAAGGGGGGAAAGTTGTATTTTACCTGCGAGTATTCATTTGAAACACGAGCTAGCGAAAGGATTCTATGATTGACCACGAGTGAAGCGAGTGGTTCAAAAATAGAATCCTGAGCGTAGCGAGTGTTTCAACACACGAGACGTAAAATAACTTTTCACCCGTGTATAACACAAATCTTTTCACCTCACTACAGCGAGGAAAATAAGAAAAAGGGTAAAAAAAACAGAAAAAAGTAAAATAAAGTTAAAAAAAAGTTAAAAAGTTAAAAAAAAAGAAAAAAGTAATAAAAAAAGAAAAAAAGTAAAACAAAAGTAAAAAAAGTTAAAAAACACAGTTAAACAAAAATATGTCATAAAATATACCTACAAAAAACAAAAATAAACATTTAACGTTCTACGTCATAGTACTTTTAACGTTCTACGTCTACTTTCTTCACATGTGGATAAAAAGCGATTTTCTCAATAGTTAACAAACTTACAAAAAGGCGTTTCCGAGCTAGTGAGGTGAAAAGGTTTGTTTTAGGCAAGTAGCCAATTTAAGGGGGATGAAGTGAAGAGTCGTGAATAACTAAACTAAACCATTTTAGCAGTTTAAATTCCCTAGACAATATTTTCAGATAACACCAAAAAAATGCAGAAACCTCGGCCTTATTTTAAAGCCTTAAAAATGTTATAAATGTGTTTTGTTTTAAAAAATACGTACTATTGTTTATCAAGTAAATGTGCGAGACACCGCTGCATACAGCATAACGCAATTATAATGATAGCAGTTGCTATGTTACTCGTTTGAGGTCATAGGAACTCTAGTTTAAGTGAACACAACTGTTATTCTGATTTCTTCAACACACATACTTCCACCTCAAGCATCATTCATAGTAATATAATAAATGTGAGAATTTGCATATTTGTTACTGAAACAACTGAAACACAGCAGGACTGAACGGATTAAGATGAACTTTGGTATGACAAATTGTCTAGTCGGGTTGAAAAAAAATATCCGTCAAAGAATAGTCACCGCTGGAAGCCGCGGGCAAAAAGACAAGGTAGTTAAATAAGGTGTGGCGTCACTCCTGTCAAATCTGACGAGTTCTGCATCGCACTATCGAAGTTTCTTAAATCAGTTGCATAAATATAACATCCTAACAACTCTCATTGGACTTCGGTCCCTGAGAGATCTCTCTATTGCCGTATCTTCTACAAAGGCAACTAAACTGAACTATTGCACCAAGACGTGAGAAATGAGATTGGAGAAAAAAATCGGTGTTATATGCGTTTGTATTCGCATTCTTCTGTCACCATAAAGTGGGGCATGATTATTAGCCTCGATGAATTTATTACTCTTTATGCCCAAGGAGGGGGATATGTTTTTATTAGCAGTCTGTTTGTATTTGTGTATGTTCCACTGTAGCGTTTAAAATACTGAACCGATTTTGATAAATGTGGTGTCAATTGTTTTGAAATTATGCTCCGGGTGACATAGGCTACCTCTTGTATGAACAAACATACAATATAAGTGACTGACATTGAAAAAAATATTTTGCTTTCATAGCGTGTGGGGTATCAAATGAAAGAGGAGAAAAATTATTCATAGCTACTTTTCCGTAGTCGGGATATAGTTTTTAGGGTTCCGTACCAAAAAGGTAAAAAAGGAACCCTTATGGTGCGACTCTGTCCGTCTGTCACAACGTTAAAGATCTCAGGAACTACTTAAGCTATCAATTCGAAATTTGGAACAACTGTTAAGAGGGTTAAGACACATGTATGGAAAATGAAAAAATTAAATATACATTTTCATTTTCTGTGTAAATGACGAATATGAGGGGTGTTAAAAAATCAAAGTTTAGTAAATATATCAAGTGGGGTATCATATGAAAGGGCTTGAGTTGCACTTTCTAAATCTTTTTTTATATTTTTTCTACGGTGGTTAAATTTTTATTTATTAAGGAAAATGTAGAAAAAAATACCATTCCCCCCCCTTATCACCGAAGTTTACCAAGCGAAAATTCTGAAATAATTACATATGATTAAGAGTAACATAAATAATACAGGAAAAATAAAACGATATATCTATATGGCGTTTTTTTTTATTTATCAAAAATAATTTCTTAATTAAATTTGTAAATTTCTTACTTTAGTATGTAATTTTATGTCTTCAAATTCCTATTAGATTATCTTTAAAGTCCCTTCTTTCAAATAAAAAATAAATAATCGAATCGGTACGCGTGAAAAAAACCTATCGCTGAATAAACAAACATACTAGGTTTTAGTTTTAGTTGTTAGTACCAAAATGCAGATGTCGCTGTGCAACGGTTACTTCTATGAGCTGTTTAAGATTGTTCAAGAAAGAATGGGGTCCTGACATGACGGGTATGGTGTATGAAAGATTGTACGGAACCCTCGGTGCGCGAGTTAGACTCGTACTTGACCGATTTTTTTAAACTTTTTATTACTAAAACTTACTTTTATAACCTAAATAAACTTTTTTCATTTTCAAAACTGTGATTATACATATGTTAAATGAAGGCGTTTGTCGACATTTTAATCTCTAAGGATTTGAATAATGTTTAACGGCCTATACTCAATAGAAGTGGTTTGCCCCCCAGGACCATCGACCCGAAGCCGTGCAACCCTCGCACGCTGCAGAAGCCCAAGCGGGGCGGGGGCTACCCGAAGGTGTTCCTCGGTGGTCTGCCCTCGAACATCACGGAGACCGACCTGCGCGTGTTCTTCGGCCGCTACGGCAAGGTGATGGAGGTCGTCATCATGTACGACCAGGAGAAGAAGAAGTCGAGAGGTAATTTTGTGGTTAATATGTGCTAAGCAGGTGGAATTCTGGATGGACATAGGCTACAACCTACACCCTGCGGACCAGAGCCGTTCTGTGGTGTGGTATCCCCAAAAGTCTGACCAAGCTAACTCTAAAAGCTTATTGTTTCTACAAGACCCTTCAAGCCTGGTGAGTTATCCCAGGACTGAAACATTAACAAACAAATCGTTTTCTGATGCCTTGGCCTAAGTAGGAACCGCCTACGCATGCTGGTGAGGGTGCTTACAGGTCACTGCTGCCTAAATAAGCACATGCAAACAATAGGACTATGTGACACAAGGCAGTGCAGACTGCCTTGGAACAGAGGAGACGCCTACACACATCCTAACAGATTGCCCATGCCTTATGCGCAGTCGTAACTCCTTTCTGGGCAAACACATCATGTGCCCCGAGGAGATCAAAATTCTTGAGGTCAACAAAATCCTGCAATTCTTTGAGTTTGCAGGACTTGACCAAGAATTGTAGTACTTAAGTGGCGATCACAATAGATCAGCTATGGTCGCAGTGATACAAGGGCACTGGCAGCCTGGAAGCCACTACCAGAATAATAATAATAATACAACCTATACTGATTGGGTGATTTCGTTTTGGGGTCATGATCCGGAATGACCAAAAGCGATATGGTCACTCTGAACAACTTTTTCCATGGGACCAACCGTGACATCGCTAAAAAGTAAGAGCCAATTAAGAGTTAATTGAGAGTAAGAGAGTAAACCAAAATAGCAATAGCAGTTTTTTTGCGATTTGGTTGTTGGTCTCATGGGAAATGTTAATATCCACATCCAGGCAGTGCCGTCGGTAAAATTCGCCGTCGGTACGTTCAGATGTTTGTGGGACAGCATCACGCAAATTGCATATGCTTTATGTTCCTTTGAACTTGAAAGTCTAAAATTTTTGCCACAAAAATAACTTTTGTAAAATGTGACCTTTGGACGCCTAGAACACCTAAAGATGTTTTGACGACTTGTTGAACAATTATAGGTGTTATGGCGTGCGCTGTCACACAATCGCACTCTTCGGAAAAAACTTCATCATGTTGTCAAAGTGTCATGTCACTTTCGTACATGAAGGGCGTCCAAAATGTCAAATATATCATCTTAACTTAAATCTGCACCAATACGGCATAGAGTAGAAGTTAAAATAATATTTTTAATTTGTTATAGGCTTCGGATTCTTGTCCTTCGAGGAGGAGATGTCCGTTGAGCGGGTGACCCAGGAACACTTCATCAACCTCAATGGGAAGCAGGTAAATATTCCTAACCTAAACACTTTCAACGGCTTAGTTAATCATCTGCGTTTACAACCTTTTTTTTTGTTTTCTGTACTAACAAACATATGGATTATTGAGTTCCAACCTTGGCCTACTAATAATTTGCCACCAAATATATGATACAGCATTTATATCTCTATGCATGGAAATTGTACAGTTTGACAGGATTTGGATTTCAATTATTCCACATAAAGTTGATTCTCCCCATATCGTCAGGATGCCGACGATATTTACATTTATCATAATCTCAATGAGTGTTTCTAGACTTTCTAGTAATAGTAATTCATAAGACTATTTCTTTACTCGGCATGTCCTCTAATGAACCTATTGTGAGTCAGTATAGCTAAGGGGTGTAGCGCAACTAGCTGCTAAGTCGCGACGCGCGCGACTGCGACTCCGCTCTCTCGCACACTATGCGAATTAGAAAGAGGAGGAATAATCAAGTCGCGACAGATGTTCTAGCCCTGCAGAAGATAGTCTTAGATCCAAATCAATCTCGGTTATTCGGCAGTCTCATTATCGTGCACTGTACTATATATATATATTTAATGCCTTTATTTGGGACGGAACTGGCTCTCGAGACAAAGGGAAACCTAGTTTGAGAACCAGAGCTTTAATTTATCATGTACATAGTAGTTACAATAAAGAGTTATACTCTTATTTACCAGGAGTGCTGCTCAGTGTAAATAGTATGAAACACTCATTTTTTAGGGTTCCGTAGTCGACTAGGAACCCTTATAGTTTCGCTTTGTCTGTCCGTCCGTCCGCGGATAATCTCAGTAACCGTTAGCATTAGAAAGCTGAAATTTGGTACTAATATGTATATCAATCACGCCGACAAAGTGGTAAAATAAAAAGTGTTTTTTTATTAGGGTACCTCCCCTATACGTAACGTGGGGAGTGTTATTTTTTCATTACAACCCTAACGTGTGATATATTGTTGGATATGTATTTAAAATGAATAGAGCTTTGCTAAAATAAATTTAAAAGTTTTAAAAATATGAAAAAAATCTCAAAAGTAGAACTTTATAAAAACTTTCTAGGAAAATTATTTTGAACTTGATAGGTTAAATAGTTTTTGAAAATAATTTCACACACTTACTGTGACGGACGGAAAACTACGGAACCACCCTACACTGAGCGTGGCCCGACACGCTCTTGGCCGGTTTATTTCTTGAATAAAAATAGTATGGCGTAGTACTTTATAGTTAAACCGTATACATACTAACTGTATACTTGAACAAACAAAACTTGGCTTCATAATAATCACAGTGTTTTTGAAACTTTCGCTATTACAGTTCAGGTCTTTCACTTCAACTTTATCTGCACTCCTAGAGTTTCCATCCATTAATACCATATAACTAGGTATGAGCATTTATTATTCGTCATCCTCCTAGCGTTATTCCCGGTTGTGCCCCTAAAGGAGCCCGGGGTCCGCTTTGACACCTAATCCCAAGATTTGGCATAAGCATTAGTTTTACGAAAGCGACTGCCATCTGACCTTCCAACCCAAAGGCAAAACTAGACCTTATTGCGATTAGACCTGTTTCGTCACGATGTCTTTCCTTCACCGAAAAAAGATTGAGCATTTATTATTATGGCCTAGAAATGTAAATAAAACTATAAGAAAGTAAAACTTCAAGTTGTGGATAATAAAAGCAAATCATTAGTTCAGGTTCAAGACGCAAAGTAACTAAAAAAAATCGGGTTGGGCTCATTCCACCTAATTTCCATAACGCCTAATACACTAATTACACTAAAGTTCAAATTTCCGTAGGTTCATAATACCTAAATATCCAATTGTCTTAATTGCTACAATGAACAAATTTCATAATAACTTTGAACTAAAACGTCTCATGACCATAATACCTAAATATTAAAATGTACATTTATTTCAAATACCGAATCACAGATACGACAAATTTTTAAAAGAACCTAAGCTGAAAACTCCAGAACATCAAAATGTCATAGTTTCAAAATGCCTAAATTTTTGCAGTCTATGGAGCTAGCTACAATAACAAGTTGTTTAAAATTATTTTTGAAATGTAGGTATTCTGGTACTCGGACTATTGAAAAAGAGGTAAAATGAAATTTAGATAGAATAAGCCCAACCCAAAAATTCTTGGATGTTGAATAAGTCATTGAACTTGAAAGAAAAATAAGTTTTGTCATAATTTTCCATTGTAAAAATAATTGATTGATAAGGAAATATCTATTACAGTAATTGTTGTATAATAAAACATCAGCTCTTGGTAATGGTGAAATGTGTTGAATTCCACGAAAGTAAAATAAGTGTACGTATTTTACTTTATAGAAATAATGACAGCAGATAAAGAATATCATTGCTACACTAAAACTCACGCAATATCGTTGACATATAAGTTGAACGCTAATTCAACATGTTCAAAATATTCTTAAACAATCGTGTAATGCATTACCTGCCTGGAAATTGAGTTGTTTAGAGGTCTATACGTTAATATTATGCGCCTTTCTCTCGCGTTAAAACTAATTACCTGTAGTTAAGTGTTAGTAAATTCTCTATACTAAAAATGTACGTTAAAATCATTACCCACATCGTGCATGACTAAAGTCTAGCTGACTAAAGTTGAACCAACTAGATAATATGCGCTAACAGGTTTGGTCAACATTTTGGTCATTTGCATGTATAGGTAACTTTCGAAGGATCTAGCTCAGTAGCCCTTTAGTCGCTTTCGTTCAGTGCTTTTTGTCGTTCAAATCACGCTTTGGACCGCTCCGTATCCGAGGTTCTCGGAATTTTAGTCAGTTACCCGCATCGTTCCATCGTGAGTTCCTTAGATTTTAATTAAATAAAAGAGCCGAGACCAAATTAGATCGCGCAAAAGGAAATAGTTCCGTTCAGTCCGCAGTTCGTGACTGACTTGAGCCTATTACCTTAGCAAACATTTAAAATTACAATTGATAATCTTAAGGCTCGACAGTCAACAGGGGCAGCGTTTTCGAGTTTTTTAAAACAATCTCAGACGTAGAAAATAGAGTTCAAAAATCTAAAAAAAAAGATACGTACTTCACTCGATAGAAAAAAATTCCAAAGTTACCTCTTTTTGTAAAGTTTATTCAATATTATGACTAAACTATAGATATTTTAAATTAAATGTTTGTACTCGAATAAAGTTATTAAATATTTATAGACAAATTCGCAGAGTTTGAATAGATAAAATGATTATCTTAATTACTATGTTTAAATACCTACAAAATGCGCGAGCGCGGAGGCTCGGCAGGCCCGATCAGTCGCGCGCTGGCCCATACGGACGACGACTCAAGGACGTTAGCGGGTGTACAAGCCTTAAGGGGCTCACAGCTCCCAATGACCTTCGATCCGTTACCGTCCGTTTTTTCGTGTTTTTTTGGCTTACCGTATTAACAACAACGAGGTTAACCGAAATAGTATCCCATATTTACTTCAAAACTCAGTTTTTGAGATATATGGCACTAACCTTTAGCAGTTTTAGGCCAAAAAACCAATCTTTTGGACGTAACTTTTGTAAAAATGAGATAAAAATACAAAACTCTCTTGGGTTGTTAAAAACGTCAAAAAGGAACAGTTACATGTAAATTTCATGTATAAAAGTGCATAAACAACATACTAATATCGAAAACAGAGCTTTTTTGGACCATGTTAGAATAAATCATAGAAAAATTAATATACAGTTTTTTCCAAAAAAACTCTCTTGCAAAAGTAGATAATAGTACATTATTGCCGTGGCCGGGAAGGAGGCAATTGCAGGCTGAGTATTTTGTTTAAACGGACGAGCTTGCGAGTCCGTTTAATTATAATACGAAGCCTGCAATTGCCATTCCGGCTGAGGCTAATATAGTGCTTTTCTCAAAAATGGGGGAATAAAAAAGACTCAAATTTAAATCAAGCGTTATTATACAAATTGAGGATACTGCAAATTACATAAAATTAAACGTCATATATTTTTTTAAACAGAATCGCAAGTGTATTTTTCCACTGAAAAACGCAATCTTTTTATGACACATACAAAAATGTCGCGTTTGCAACAAAAAAATAAGACTTGATTTGGCTGAATACGACCTGTGCCGTCTTTTATATGCCAGTTACTACTTTTTAAAAAGTTTGATACTCGACAAATAAAGGAATTCATATGTAACATTCCATTTTTTTATTTTTTAATTTTGATCTGGCCTTCAACTATACACTTTACCTTCCAATATGTAGCGAGTTATGTTCACTTTGCGGGCCATTTTTGAGAAAAGTAATGAAGAACCGATTAACGTTTGTGGCATAAATATATCTATTGTAATGACGGAGGAATATCAACTAAAACTCATCAAAACTAGTCAAAAAGCGCGTGGAGCCCCTTAATCACGTAATACAAATCTAGTTTTGTTTCAATGTGTGTTGTCTTATCATTAGCACATCCTAATTATGCCAACCAGGTTTTGCGAGCAGACATGTCTACCCAATTGGAACTGCTTTTTAATTACCTACGATTATATGCTCGAACATCACGTACAGTACAAATTAATTGTTCTATCAAAGTGAAACATAAGCAAGTAAGCATCAATTAAAGTGACATTAATTGCCTGCAAAGAATTTCATATCGGTCACTTTGATTTTATTATGGAGTAAAGAAAATTAGCAATTTTCAATACTGTTCTGTCGGCTCTGGACTGGACGTTAATCTTTTTGAAAGAATTGATAGCAGTTTTTAACCGACTTCAAAAAAGGAGGAGGTTATATGTTCCACTGTATGTTTCTTTTTTCGATTTCTCCATCAATTGAGGACCGATTCCCATAATTTATTTTTTATTCGAAGAGTATACTCCCTAGGTGGTCCCTTTGTCACCAATTCAGGATCTGATAATGGGATCCCAGGGAAATTGAGGGCAACCCACAAATGTTATAGGCACGCGTGTAGTGATTTCGGTATTTTCTATTATACCTCGTGTATTTACCCTCGGAAATCGCAATTTTGGTTAAGTGGAACTGATGATGAAGACAACAGATGACTTATGGAACTCCTCAAAGACGTAAAGTAGGAACGTCAAAGATTCTGACATGATTCCGTTGAAGTATCATCTAATGAAGTGTTAATTCCGAGATCCTTGAGGAATCGACGGAACTCCTCAAATATTATCAGTCCTCATATAGCGACTTGGGATTTTTATGTAATAATCAACGCATTTGCTCTCGGAGAGCAGTTCATGTGCTAAATTGGAAAGGAAATTTTCATGTACCTATGTGGCTTGGCGAAGTACTGAATTGAAGGCGGTTTAAACTTTGTTTTGAAAGTAAATTATATTTGTACACAAATACATAATTTTATCATATTACTCCATAGTTGTGTGGTTTTGAAGACTAAACATGTTTCTATATTGCATATGTTCATGTGAATTTTGAAATTTTACGTTGTGCCGTACTTAGATATTATACTAATATTATAAAATAAATAAATCGGTGACGTTGTAAGTTTGTATGTAGGGGTTATCTCCGAAACTTCTCATCCGATATCAAAAATTCTTCAATATGAAGAATTGACCTTCCAGGTGGACATTATCTATATTTCATCCCTCGGTTTTGCTTGCGTCTTTGTAATACGCAAGCGGAGCCGCGCGGTATCTAGTATAATAATTTTCTAAATGTTTATTAACAAATTGTTTGTCTTTAAACAAATATCCACATCCAGGCAGTGCCGTCGGTAAAATTCGCCGTCGGTACGTTCAGATGTTTGTGGCACAGCATCACGCAAATTGCATATGCTTTATGTTCCTTTGAACTTGAAAGTCTAAAATTTTTGCGACAATATTTTTTTTTCTGTAATTTTGACTCTTTGGACGCCAAGAACACCTAAAGATGTTGAGACGACATGTTGATTGACATCTAGGCGTTATGGCGAGCGCTGTCAAAGTCCCCTTCATGGTTTCTTCACAGTTATGGAAAAAAGTTGGTGTATCTGTGTCACTTTCACAAATGAAGGGCGTTCAAAAAATAAAATATATAATTTTATACCTTAAGGCGATGTAGGCTCAGAAAACGGATTTTTAAAAAGTCGTAGCGCTTGTTTTGATCATAATACAGCTGCCCTAAATTTGATTCGCAATCTCGAGGCCTTTGACTATAGCTATTCGAATCCTGAGTTTTTGACATTCGCTCTATAGGAACAAATCACGAACATAGGTCTAAAATACAAAAATTCGTAACAAATTATGCACAAAAGCTAACATATTAAAATTGGTTCTGAAAATCGGCAATATCATGTTTGAGGGAACTTGGATATTACTGTTTTATTAATTTAAACGCGCAAAAAATTAAAATTAAAAAACATGATATCCGCGCTTCCGAACACGCACTTCCATCTCGCTCACGCTTATGCTCAGTGAGAGGGAGAGAAGAACCTGAGCCTACGTCGCATTAAATTAACGTGACATTGCCTGCGAAAAAAATCATATTCATAGTTATGGACTTAATCAAATGAGCAATTTTCAATACTGTTTGCTCTGAACCGAACGTTGAGGTTTAAAATTTTTATAGCAATTTTATTTGCTGTAGTTCGTTATATTGCTACAGAGAAAGAAAACTCGATTGTAGTTCCGCAATAAAAGAGTTTTTAAGGCGTCGCCAGCAAATACAGAGTCCACTTTTGATGAAGACGCAAGCCATGACGGGTACTGAGTCTTTTTTAATTAAAGATTCCGCAGATTAAATACCTCTGCTGAAATAATCTTGATCCGACAATGACGTTAGAATCGAGCTGTTAAAACGCTAAGAGATTCGCCCAGGGTCCGTTGTTTCAAACCGTCGGTTATCGTAAGTAACTTACCTTTGAACTAAATTATGAAAGGTTGACAGTTCTTCGAGATGATAGCCGCCGAACGGTCTGTAAAGTGTGGTCGATGCAAACTATAGTGCATGTTGTTAGGGGAAAATACTTCACTTTCGGATACCAGCGCCATATTTCAGCTCTAAGGAGTCTGTCTGTAAATTAAAAAAAACCGACCAAGTTCGAGTTGGACTCGCGCACGAAGGGTTCCGTACCTTTATCTATAAAAACGGCAAAAAAATCACGTTTGTTGTATGGGCCCCTTAAAAAAATATTTTATTTTGTTTTTAGTATTTGTTGTTATAGCGGCAACAAAAATACATAATCTGTGAAAATATCAACTCTCTAGCTATCATGGTTCTTGAGATACAGCCTGGTGACAGACAGACGGACGGACGGACGGACAGCGAAGTCTTAGTCCCGTTTTACGCACGGAACCCTAAAAACTAAAATGTAAAGCTGAAATATCTAGATATCATTTGTGTTATACATTACTTTCGTCTATTTTTAACCCCCGACACAAAAGAGGGGTGTTTATAAGTCTGTGTGTGTCTGTGTATGTCTGTGGCATCGTAGCTCCTAAACGAATTAACCGATTTGAATGCGGTTTTTTTTATTCGAAAGCTGTGTGATCGAGATGGTTCTTAGCTACGTTTCAACAAAATCGGTTCAGCCGATGACCTTTGAAATTAAATGTTGGGGGTTGTAGTTATCTAATCTGGCCACAAAGTCTGAAAGTGCTTAGATTTTTCTTTGATTTTTTTATACTTTTGCTAATAGTAGTTTTGTAACTAGCGTATTTATTGAAATATAATGTTGCAGGTGGAGATCAAGCGTGCGGAGCCGCGCGACGGGTCCGGCAAGCTTGGCTCGGGCGGTGGCATGGGCGGCGGCATGGGAGGCGCGCCCGGCGATGCGCCCAACGCTGGGCAGTGGGGCCCGCCCGCCGCCGCTCCCATCAACATGATCCAGGGACACAACGGGCAGATGGGCGGCCCGCCTATCAACATGCCCATGGCCGGCCCCAACATCATGCAGGGGTGAGTCATAAACATAAACAACAGCGTTCATCAGCCCTCTGCCTGGCCGTTCTTGCCACTTCGGCTGAAGTTAGCTTCAGCACACCGCCGAGTTGCAAATTCATCCAAACGCGGCTGACTTTGGCCGGATAGTAATACGAGGCAGGCAATTCAGTAACATAACTGCTGCCGGGGGGCGAGCGCGCCGGCAATTTCCAAACACGCTGGCAATTTCCTGTACAAATCCCATTACCGACCTGTAAATTCGTGACACCCGTAACGCTGAATTTTGCAGTCTATTTTCTCGAACATAACTACATTTCCTAGCATCTTCTACCTAGCATTATCCGGGCCTTTGCCAGGGTCCGCTTTCCTACTCGCTTTCCTCCACTTTGCACGATCCAGGGCGTCTTCTTTTGTAAGCCCGTTTTCGCTCATGTCGGCCTTCACGACATCCAGCCATCGCTCCTTAGGTCTGTCGCGGGGTCGAGGGCCGTCGAGGACTAGACCAAGGCATTTGTTCTACATTTCCTAGCATGTTTGAGAAAAATAACGTATTACTGTCACATCAATGAAAATGGAGATGTTTTCAAATATGTTTGGAGCTGACTAGTAACTTTGTGTCTCCGCCGTATGTTCATGTCGTCAAGTGAAGTTTTCCCCTTGATATACTACCATCCTGCAAAGGTGGGCCTCTTTCTTTAACACCAAATATGTTGTGGTGAAATATTACGACATTAAATTCAATAGAGTTGTTTTTATCCACATCCAGGCAGTGCCTATAGCTAATCTTGCCGTTGGTACGTTCAGATGTTTGTGGGATATTAAATGCAAATTAGCATATACTTTGTGTTCCTGTGAACTCGAAAGTCTACAAGGTTTGCGACACATCATTTTAATCGTACGGGCTTCTTTCCACTAATCCGCACCCCTTTGTGTCACTAGTCCGTACTGCGAAAAGATAGGATTGGTACATTGTTGGCGAGGCTGGAAAGTGAGCAATAGGCGGACGAGTGAGTTCGAGAGCCGAACCGAAGGTGACCTCGGAAGAACGAGTCTATCTAATGCACTTTTGGCCTTTGTACGTTTAGCGCCTACTGTGGGGAAATTACTATTAATTATACGTATAGCGTGGGTGCGTCTTGGACTCGCAGACTCGTCGAACTGGACTACAATAACATGTTGCCCTGATCAGATTTATGGAAGGCCTGTTCGTGCAACATACGGCTAATCGCAGTTCTGGCCAATGTTTCCGAGCATGCACGTGGATGTTGTGCGGGTTGTAAGGAGTGTTTTGTTGCGCAGGTACCAGGGTTGGGGCACGTCACCAGGCCAGACGTCGTACGCGGGGTACGGCGCGGCCGGCGGTGCGGGCGGGCCGGGCTCGTACCAGGGCTGGGGCGCGCCGCCCGCGCCGCAGGCCCCGCCGCACGCGCCCGCCTGGCCTGCCAACAACAACTACTCGCAGCACACGCAGCCGCCCGCGCAGGGCTACGGCAGCTACGGTCAGTATCTAACCTACACACACACACACAAACACACAAACACACGCGTCTGCCAGACTACGGTCAGTACTCTTCAGTACCGGATCATTGCTGCTGAGGATCGCGATCGCAAGGTATCCGGTCATGGCAGTGCGGCCCGCGCATTACGCACTGCCGCTTCCGACATTCACTACATATCATTATTGTTTTTTTGGTTTATTTAGGAAACATATACAAGAAAATAAATATCTTGTTATTATCATGAACAAACCTAGAGTTTCATTATAGTACATTACTTACCTAGGGCGGTTAAACAAAGAATGTCTCAGATCGCAGGTATTTGACGCCCGAGCCGAAGGCAAGGGCGATAAATATGCGCTCTGAGGCTTTCTTTATTACCGCCCGTGGTAAGTACAAAATTTTACGTCTCTATCTGGCCAGGAAGTGGGGTTTTCCGCACGCATAGCGTGCGGTAATTCTTACTTTATGGCCAGGTATGATGTAAATAATATAAAATAACAACTTTAGTAATAAGACATATCAAACCTTCTCGTAAGAGTCTTAAGTCGCAACCCGACCTGAGCTTGCTCGGCATTCGTGTAACTGTCGGGCGAACCCGAGATATTACAATGAGGTGGGCATTCTTCGGACACATTCTTTATTCTTCTTACCCTAGCCGAATTTGGACACGGTGACCGGAGAAAAAATATGACTGATGTGAGCAGACTTATGTTCTTCGAAGCATATAGACGATAGAGATACATTGTGCAAGTGGTGATTTACCAGCCCACATCCAGGCAGTGCCGCGACTTATTGCCGTCGGGACGTTCAGATGTTTGTGGGAGAACAACGCAAATCCGCATATGCTTTTTGTTCCACTGAACTGAAAGTCTAAATGATTTGCAACATTGACGCCTTGTATTTGTGATGGGTAGTAAGTCTGAGCCGATTCAGAGAATCAACAATAACCTTGTCACGAAGTGACCCTGTCATGTGACAGCCACGTGGCGTGGCCGTGACGACTATGACGAGGCTAAATCGCCCTTGAATTTCTAGAAAGTGTTTTAACGATGCGATGAGTCGTTTTGTTCTCAACTCTGATAACTCGAGATGATTCGGTCGTTAATTCAAGTTGACCCGACGCGACCAAATGGTCGTTTTATGGTAGCAGCAGCAGCATAGTATATACTTCAGAGTCGAAGAGTCTAGTCAAGCCTAACTCGAGTGAGCACTGCTCTACGAAATGGCGCGCGTTTCCACCCTCATATTACATAGAAGACAAGCGAAGCCAGGGGATGTCGAGACAACTTAAATCCACCCCAAGGGTAAATTCTATATATTTTTGAAATCAAATTATTAGTTCCGGAGAGTCCTCTACATACACACTTACAAAACTACACGCTCGCAAATTGCTTCTTTACAGCGTTTCATCAGCATGTGAAAAGGGTATAGCTGATTTCATATTAACACTTTCAGTAATCTTAGGCACCGAATGTGTTAAAGCCAGGTACACAACTGTCAACTCCCTCAAAGGTCGGCCGCAGTAAGGACAAGTTAAGAAAATGGAGTATCCTGAGCGGCTGACGCCCGGTGTGTGTGCCGGACGACTCCTCAAACTATGTCTTGTCCGGCGTACTCTTACACATGGTCCGGACAAGACCTCCGTGACGCGACAGATAGCCATCGCTAGTTTCTGTAACCGGTCCCGTTCCCGTTCCCCGCAGGCTCGTACGTGCCGCTGTCGGAAGGCGGCGAGATGTACGGACGCAGCGGCGGCGGCGGCGCGCCCGCGCTCACGGGCGCGCTGTCCTCGGCGGCCGCGCTCTCCAAGTCCTCGTCGGCCGACTACTCGTCCTACCAGCAGTACCCGCCCGCCTACCAGCAGGACCAGGTAGCCATGTCACATCTACACGCCTGAACCATGTTCACCATCTACCATCTAGCGAGCTACCACCTGCGAGAACACGCCGGCGGCAAGCGGCCTCAACCCAAAAATAACTAAATAACTATGCGCTGGTGTCCCCTTATTTCACCGAATGCATTTGTTTTGCCGAATTTTCATTTCATCGAATTTTTGGTACTCGGAAGCCGTTAACTTTTAGGTACAGCTATAAGGTAATTCTGTAGAACCCATAGGTTAAGTTAGATTTGTTTTATAACAACCCCGAAAATTTTACTGATGAAAAATATGGTTTTCTATGAAATGAAATATGATATTCTATGGAACATTTGTCGGTTAAACAAGGTACAACCCTATGCGCTACACTTTGAATCTTTGCGTGGTCGGTGGTGGCTTTATCTGGATTTATTCCCGACAAACACTCCCACTATTGTATTCCGACTGTTGTTTGTAGCCGCGTTTAATGATACTTGATGCCTTTATTTTTCTAAACATGTTGGGTCCGGCCGCTTCTCCGACAGTCGGTCATTAATGATCAAATGTGTGATGCTCCCTTGTCGGCGATTTCTCGCAGTAGACTGACGAAGAATACTTATCGTAACACTGATACGTGCATCCTAATTGTTGTTTATCTTTTATCTATTTGCCTATATCTTAATGAGTTGCGGAAAAAATAAAGTGAGTGGAAATTTACACTTCAAGAACTGAAAGATAAACGAAAATTTCGAAACACTAACAGAATTCTTAAATAAAATTATCTAACCTATCAATTTCCTTCAAGCCTTCACTAAATTATGTTTTGATTGCCTATCTACCTTAAGATCTAATAATATTTTACACATGCGGCCTTTTAATTTGATAACAGTATACATCAAATATTTTTCGAAAAAAAAAAAAAAACTACAATCCATCTTTTTAATGAAGACTTGAAAACATATTTCTAATACAATTATCTTTCAGAACAAACAAGACTGGAATATTAACTTTATCATGATAGCACTAACATTAACAACTGATCAAATAGTGAAATATTACCTTAATGTTGTCATGACCCACATCTAGATGATCTGGAACATCTGTCATAACAGATATTCTTGTTCATTGGAAGTGCAGATAAGAATACAGGAATCATCCAATTTGCTTATTACGTAGTCCTACTAGGAGGTATACAAGAACATAATAAGGCTTTTCCCGTCGTCGGCTCCCAGCTTTTGGATACGTTTGACAGAGTAGCTCGTTCCATTTTGATCCTCTCGGTTGAAGCATTTTATTTTTCATTCAGTAGACTTGTTCTGTAGCAGAGCTTTCCTTTCAAACATATCCAAGAGTAAGCATTACATTGTAACGGCTCGGCCACGACTTCGGGCGGCAGCGGAAGCGGTGCTTCATACGCTCAGCGTTACGGTGGCGCCCGAAGTCGTGGCCTAGCTCTAAGGATTTGCCCTCAAGCATGAATCAGCATGATCTAACGCAAGATACTCGGAACGGGTCGCTTCTCTGGACCGAAACAATAACTTGTGTGAGGTCAGTGCTGCGTTGACGAGTGATAGTGTTTTACCCGGTGTTGGTTTGCAGTAGGTTAGATACAAGATCGAGTTGGCAAATATATGTACACAGTCATCATTCAAATTTACCAATTCAGTTACACGAAGGGGACAACACTCACGGAATGACGTAAAATGTAGTTATTAATTTTGATTGTGTTGCTTCCTGTAGTGTTTCCCGTTTTTGCATAACTAGGTACGTTCATGGTATACTTTCGATTTCGAACAATTCTATGAGGATTTTATCTTGAATATCTGAATGAAGCAAATAATGAACAATTTTTCAATGACCATTAACTTTCGTCGTCATTTTTGGATGTTGATATTTTTATGATAAAATCGTGAGTTTTTATAAGACTTGAGGCACTAAGTTAGTTCGATTTTTTCTTGATGTTGCATAATTGATTCGATATTCAAGGTACAGATAGTTCAATACAGCTTTGCGCCCGGCTATATGTGCTTATGCGCTTGTAACTATACCGGTTTAAGGCATATAGCTATGTGTTATATAGCCGCGCAAAGATGAGTTGAAGTATACAGCGTAACATATTTATAATGGCTATGGTGATATTGCATCCTTACGAAAGTACAGCCAAGTAGGAACAGCTTCATTGTTAAGATATTATTTGCTGAGTACCTCGGGGCTTGCATCCTTTCCCATAGTATCCATATGTTCCCTCGCTTACTCATTGATTTATCCTGCATCTACCTCATTTATTTGGCGTGATTTTTGGTATGTATGAGCATGAGTGATGAATTTTTCAATTTCATTCGTTTTCTGTCGCGGTCTTTGTGAATGGTTTTGTGTGAGACGCGTGTAATAAGCTCCATTTGGTTGTACTTCCGTCGTTTCTGCTAGTGAATGAACGGTGCCCTGAATGATGGTGAGCGAGTGAAATTCAGCGAACATTAAATCTCGGGCGAGTGCGGGCAGAATGCGCATGAGTTTTTAGAGCTAATGGGCATTTTCGCGAGAAGTAGATGCAGATTAGTGACGTCGCCGAGTAATACAATCAAGAGCAAACGTTTCGGGTCGGTGAAATACCGTCATATTTCATAAAATAGTACAAGGTTGTACTGTTCTTTAAACATCAATCAATCCTGTTATGATCTTTTTTAAATTTAACATCTAAACTGCAGAAATAACAGTTTAAAAAACACGTTTAGAGGTTTAAATCGGACTCGTAAAAACCCGTGAAAAAAACAAGGTTAACGGAGCGAGATATCGTAAAAATCTACATTTTTGGATGTTGATATTTTTATGTTAGGATCCCGGAAATTGCTAATACATTTGGGTATCACGAGGAGTAGTATATTATAGTGTAAAATATTAAAAAACCTATTGCGGTTATTTAATTTAGGGTGACCCGAAACTTGCTCTTGAGTGTAGTTAAAAATATTCCATTTTGTTACTTTTATATGTAATACAAATAGTATAGTTAATTTTGGTTACGAAATGGAACATTTTTAACTTTTACTCGGTGACGTCCCTAACGATGCATCTCTTCTCGCGATAATGCCCCATAAGTTTGCCTCCTTGCATCCGTGTGTATGCCCGCTTGCCGGAGACGACGACGCTCTTTGCATGTTTTCAGTTAGTCCAGGCAATGAACTGACAACTTGTAATGGAAAAAAATTACAAATTTGGAAATAATTTATAATAGCTGATTTTTTCTATGTAATGGATATATTATCAATTAAATAGTTTACTAGCCACAAAATCCAACAAATATTAAGACATCAAAAAAATTATAACTTAACTAGCTTCTGAAAAGTCAGAAATAAATGGTGATGATTTATTTTTTATTTTGGTTCATTTACACTTGCTCTGTAATAATCATGAAATAATACGAAAAAAGACAATTCATGCTTCAAAATCTAAATGACTCCCGGATGAAAAGTTTGTTGGATTCTAAAGCATCTTAGAATAACGTTTTGAAATGAAATAAAGAAAAAAAAACGCTATTATAAATTAATATTTTTCGAAACCGTATTTTGCCTGGAGTAAGTGGCGAGATTACTGTGCGATGTCTTTTTGATTTGCTCTCGGCGGTTCGGGCCTGTGTCGCGTAGGTTCAAGTAAAAGAAAAAAAAAAAAAAAGTTTCGCTGAAGGTCTCTCATCACCGCGCCCTCCCCCTCCCTCCCCCGGGGTCCACGCTTTCGGCCATGATCACGCGCTGCGCTACTTACATACTGCTAACTCGGTGGAAAAATTGGCGAGTGGGACTTTATGTCGTGTAATTCTTCTTTTACAGTTGGTCGATCAGGGCCCACAAGATTGGCTCATCCCGAAAGACAATTAGAGATAAGGGCGGGGCTCGGATGAGGGAAAGTCGCGAAACTATGGGGATTTGTCACCGGACCGGGTCGGTTCTTGCGACGATAACGCTCATCAAAAAGGCATCGCAACGCACTATGTTATAATGTTACCCCTAGTTCCGATTCGTAATCGTAATGCATTTATATAGCCGTGCGAGATGGACCACACGCTCAGTTTCATCTCAACACTTGTAAATTGGCATTTAAAGTACAAATTAAGTAAAATTTGGATTTTTCTCATGTTGTTACAGGTTCATTAACAGTTAATGTAATCGATAAAAGTAATTTTAAGAGCTGTACTTTAAGTGTTCAGAGATGAAAACTCGACTATACTATTCATGTAACGAGAAATTATGTTAATAAAAATCATGGGGCATCTCACAATGCGGCCCTCACTTTTTAACTTTAGCTCCTTTTTAAAAAATAATAAATTTGGTAATTAAAATTGGATGGCCTCATTTCGATCCTCCATGTCGGGTCGGCCTCGCGCCGGCCCGCGGTCGCTGACTGACTTGTGGCCCCAGGGCTCCTCGTACGGCGGCGCGGCCCGCGGCTACGGCGGCTCCGACTACCACGCCTCGTCCGCCGCGCAGCCGCCAGGTGTGCACGCGCATCCGCATCACGCGCCCAAACACTTCAACGCCAACGAGTTTAACAAGGAGTGGCCTGCCGCGTAGGCTCGCACACGAACACAACCCCCCCCCCACACACACACACACACACCGGCACACGTTACAAAATGTAGGTTCAGTTTGTCGGAGTCGGACCACTCGCAACACTCGCACACAATTAACGGAAACCATGCGACCATAACCATGCCGGATATAACGCGACATGTTTTAGGTGTAATATGAAATATTGTAGAAGTTTAACGATTCGATGTAGAGTTAATTTTTATACTATTCTCAATTTAGCTCTCAAATTTAGTGACGAGTTTTTATAAAGTGATTTTTGTTCGAAACTCTTGATTTGTGTCTCGTGTAAGTGATACATTTGACGAGCGAATTATCAATAAATTTGAAAGAGTAAGTTTACCGTTGCAACTTATCGATATCAAAATAAATCTCGTTGACTGTTAGATGCAATGCAATCGATCTTAGAGCCATTTACGGCGAATTAATTATTGTTAAAAGTTCGCTGACGACTGCATTAACACAAACCCACACGCGTAAGTAAGGAAGTTAATTTAATATTAAATTTAACATAGTTTAACAAATCCGGCTACTAGGTGTTAAAACTTAAGCTTGTCTACTAATTTCATAAGAGTAATTGTCGTTGCAATAAACACTCACACGCGCTAAGACGGATCGCAATCGCAATCGCTATCGTAATCGCAACCGGCGGTCGCAGCGACATTCGCGACCCCCCTCCTTACGCAGGCCCGGCTCTGCGTGTACATCGAATGTACACTTATTTTTTAATCTTTGCTTTTATTCTTTTGGATGCGGGCTTTCGTGAAGATTCACTTCACACTTTTTCAGATTGTCGTTTATTTTTTAGTAGTTGTTAAATGATTTCTTTTAATATTTGTCATGTGGATTATGTAGGATCTCGCTACTCGTGCACGGCGGCCGGCGGTCGCCGCGCCAGATGTGTCGCGCGCTAACATTTGACAGACGCTCATAAACAAGGCCAATTTAGGGAAATGACCTAAAACAACTTAACTTAAGCTAATAACTATGTATAAATATGGTATATATATATATCGGTATGTATGTTTAATATTAGAATTTTGGTTATTTACCACCCACTAGACTTAGGAAACGGTAGGGATGTAATGAAATAATTATGTGTTAATATTTAACAAAACATAGTATGACTGAACGTGATTTTAATATTTAATTTATTCCCGATTTTTTTGTAAAGGGATCAACTCTGTATAAATATTCGTAATTTTAATTCGTTTTCTAGTACGCATTTTAGTTTTTTAACGCACTTTAAGTTGATAATACGGATTTTATACTTTAATGAATTAAATTTACCTGCCAAATTGTTAAAAATGAGCAAAAAGTAAAGGATAAATATGACGTATTTGTTAAGTGATGACGCTCAAGCACTAGGATATAGCGGCCCGCCCCTCGTCCCCGCGCCTGTACATATACATATATATACTTACTTGTGTGTAAAGCATAATTTTAATCAAGTCTCTCGTCACATAGTTTTAAAGTTTTAATTTATGTGATTGCCAAATATTTTTAAAAGTATATAGTGGCCCCGTCGGCCGCAGGTCGTAGCTCGTTCCGTTCGCGGTTCGCTTCGTTCACGGCTCGTTCCGTTCACGGTTCGTTCCGTGCGCGGCTCGTTCCGTTCACGGTTCGTTCCGTTCGCGGCTCGTTCCGTTCACGGTTCGTTCCGTTCGCGGCTCGT
Organism: Epinotia brunnichana; assembly: GCA_963854355.1. NCBI lineage: Eukaryota > Metazoa > Arthropoda > Insecta > Lepidoptera > Tortricidae > Epinotia > Epinotia brunnichana. The sequence goes on along the minus strand of OY977951.1, from coordinate 24,327,778 downwards.
TCCGTTCACGGTTCGTTCCGTTCGCGGCTCGTTCCGTTCACGGTTTGTTCCGGTCACGGTTCGTTCCGTTCGCGGCTCGTTCCGTTTACGGTTCGTTCCGTTCGCGGCTCGTTCCGTTCACGGTTCGTTCCGTGCGCGGCTCGTTCCGTTCACGGTTCGTTCCGTTCGCGGCTCGTTCCGTTCACGGTTCGTTCCGTTCACGGTTCGTTCCGTTCGCGGCTCGTTCCGTTCACGGTTCGTTCCGTGCGCGGCTCGTTCCGTTCACGGTTCGTTCCGTTCGCGGCTCGTTCCGTTCACGGTTCGTTCCGTTCACGGTTCGTTCCGTGCGCGGTTCGTTCCGTGCGCGGCTCGTTCCGTGCGCGGTCCGTACCGCGCGCTGCTCGCTCCGTTCGCGCCTCGCTCCGCGGCCCGCGGCCGGCCGCGCGGTCGCCCCGCTCCACACAAAGTGAGTTATAATTTAAAATAACATTGTTAGATTAAATTTAATATTAGTCCTTTACTGTATTATATCGCTCAATCATTTGACCGATCGACTGATTAAAATTTTAGTGGTAAGCTAAGTAATAACGGAGCGGCGAGCGACCGCGGGGCGCCGGCTCCTAGACCACGCTGAGTCAGCGCCGCCGCAGTGCCTCACAGTACCACGCGGCGTACCACGCGGCGTACCACGCGGCGTACCACACGGCGTACCACACGGCGTACCATACGGCGCACTCGCAGAGCCCGATAGTATTTGTTATAACTCTTAAATAGACGAATTGTTGATGATTACAATGAATGCATAATTTGATCGTTTAGAATAGGGTTATGTAAGATCGCTCCGTAAGTAAATTATAATTTATCTATGAGAAGTATTGTGAGATGTATAAGCAAATTATAAGTAATGCGGCCGAGACGAGGGGTCCGGAGTCCCAAATTAACGGTAAAACATAGTGAAACGCCTTACATTGTGATGTTCATAGGTAACTCGCATATTGGTACATTCTTATAGCTCTATATAGTACATACTCGACTGACGCGCGATCAGTATGTAGCCAATCAACACTCGTACCTTAATAACAATAATGGAATAATGTTAACTAAACGTCGGTGCCTAAACTGCCCACTAGGTTACGTATATAGTACCGCTTCGTATCGTTTCGTTTGCTCTTCGTTCCTACATTAGTTAGATTAATTTGTGTTCATCCATTCCTGTGACTGTCTCTCGTTTCGGTCGTAATCCAGTCGCTTTTAATCGCATTTGTCCGCGGACCTGACTTACTACCGATACTGTAGGCTAATTGTACAACCACCGATATAAATACGATAAAATTGTTCACATCTGTTTAATATTAGGAAACGATGCCTTACAAAAAGTTAAGTGATTATAGAGATGTTTTATATTGTGTTGATTTCAGTGATAACGTAGCACTAAGGCGTTAGAGGGCTCGGGCCCACACTCACAAACCTTCGGAACAATTTAAGAACTTAGTTTGTAATGAACCATCGTGGCAATCTTCTAATTAACATAAAGAGTATAATTTATTTAAAATAAAGTATAATATGTATTAGAAATTTTAGATTTACTCAACATTAAACTTAGTGCAAATTATTGTGGAAATCAATCGAAGACTATTTATATGGGTTTTTAATTATTATTATATAGGAGATGAGCATAAAATATTGGATGAATTTATTAATTAAAAATAGTTAGCAAAATACAAATACGGTAAGACTCGTTACAGGTTCGTCTGTCAAATGTTTTCGCGATGGCGCCCGTCGGCCGCGGGCGTTGCAACATATAACACTTATATTATAACTTATAACATAATGTTTATGGAATAATACTTTAATCGTGGCTTAACTTTAGTACTGTTGTGTAGTTAACCTTTCGACTCTTGTTTGTATTACTTTATATTATAGTGTACGCGGTTTTTATATGTGTATGTTTATTCTGTAGTATAATATAAAGGAAACATGTTTGTGTAAAAGTGTATTTTGGTATTTGATATCTCGCACTCGCTCGCGACTGCGAACATTCATCATACTATATTTATGATCGTAATTGACTAATTATACAAGATGAGACCCCTAGTGTTAACTTTAGGTTAGCGGAGACTTAAGTTCAATTCTCGACTGTTTAGTTCATTTGCATTTAATGTATCGGCCAGCTGAAGTCGATTTACTGTAGTCTTTTCGAAACTTATTTTAAAACAATGCAGGTATTATTAATATACAACCTCATATTTATACTAGAATTTAAATATAAATGTAATTATGAGACCCATTTTAAATTTAAAATAATATGCACGGGCTTTACAGTTAATTATAACATTAATTATTATAAAAAACTTAGGGCAAGTTGTTATTTATTTCTGTTTTAATTAAAAAAAAATGATGTTGATTATTTTTAAACTATGATTTCGTAATAGTGGATTAAAGTACATAATTCTCTATGATTAGATTACAAAATTGTTAGGTGAAGTATCGACTGATGTACAATATTTAAAGTAATATTTACTTACGGCAGTATATAAGTTTATTAACGTGGCCCCTTCGGGCGCTATCTATACAGTCTTGTATTAATTTCCTAAAATGTAATTATTGGAAGCGGCAACCGCGCCCGCGACCGAGCCACAAACTAAGCATGTTACGATTGTAAGACTATTATCTAGATTTGTTATAATCTTATAATGTGTAAACTACTATAGCTAGCCCTAACGTGTGCATATTGAGTGAAGCCTAGCCTACTCTTAGAGAGCCGCTACGCGCGGCCTACATAAGTTACTTTATGTTCTTTATATAAAAAGGAAAATTATGATAGACTTACACGAGCGTCCTTGTTGTTTCTTTTTACATTACCTAATGATAATTAGTTAATTACGGTTCTAATAATTAATTTAACCGAAACTCTAAAATATTAAGCGAATAAGTATTTGATGTAATGATTAAAAGTGCTATCACAGAATATAACACTGGTCTTTTGAAGTAGAAATTTATGCATTATTCATATTAGGTATTTTGGGTATATATTAGTGTTAGATTTAACTGGTTAATATAAGTACGTAGTTTGTAATTGTAATGAAAAAAAAACAGTTTTGTCGTAGTTTCCTATAATTAAGCTTCTTCTATCTTAATGAATTAAATAATACTACTGGTTGATTAATTAAAATATTAATATTATCTACCACTGCAAATATTTGAGATATCTTATGATGAAATATATATCTACTTTAAGGACATTATAAAACGTAGATAATTAAAAGAAATCAAAAAATTCAAAATAATACTGGCATTTTTAATGTTTGCGTCCCTCCCCTAGTCGATAACTCCCCAGGGCACTGCAGGATATCATAATTTTTGTTTTTATATTTGGGCATAAACTCCTAGGTTCTCGACCCGTAATAGTCTTACACCACTAAAACGATTAACACTAGGAAACACTTATTTTATTACACACATTTATTACATCTATTTCCTTTATAATTTTACACCATATTTAACTTTTCTATATTAAAATGCTTACACCTTTATACATCTAAAACTCGTCCTTCCTCGTTCATATGTAGATATACCTCATAATTGTAATTGCTATATCAACCTCGTCTTATCGTATAAAACCAGGTCCAATAATCCGCGTCCACAATATCTCTCGTCTCTTTAACCCATGAACGAGAGAGAAAGATACGCAGGGATTATTGGCCGTATATTATACGGATCCATAAGAAAGAATTCTTACCATCACCGTAGTGTAAAAGTAACAGTAAAACACATTATTAGATTTTTTTATTTGCTATCACAATATGAATACTCTAAAACGTTTCGATACAACTCTTAGAGGGAAAAGTTGAGATGGTTCATAAAATACAGCTGCTGTATTTCTTGCCGAAAAACAAAACTGCGAAAGGTTGTGTGCTACTCTGCGGCGGCGCCACCATAATGAAAATCAAATTATTATATGGTGAAATAATGTACGTAGAACGTACATCATGTACGTATGATGTTTATTGCTGTACGTGTACCGGGAAACGAAATAATGGACATTAATTGTGGCGCCGTTGGGGAGCATACTCTGCAGCGGCGCCACTCAAAACTCATAGATAGAAATTATATTAAAGCCAACACAAACATGATTATTATCAAAAATGAGAGTGGTGCGCGGGAGCCCAGAAAGGATTTATATCTCCCTCTCGCTCACCCGCGCGCCTCTCTTACATAACAGCTCCCTACCGTTCAGGGGGAACGCGGAATTAATTAACACATTCACGGCCACGCTAATCTCGTAGCGCTACGCCGTAGTCCTTAGCAGGTTAAACCTCGTATGTAGCGAAAACCGCTCGTAGCGCTCTGACGCATATGTGTCGTCATGGTTAAATTATATAAAATCACTGAGTAATAATGATTATTTTCAATACGTACATATTTAACAGGATTCGTACATCAATCTCCATAAGAAAATAATAGCTAATATCATTTCTATCTATGAGTTTCGAGTGGCGCCGCTGCAGAGTATGCTCCCCAGCGGCGCCACAATTAATGTCCATTATTTCGTTTCCCGGTACACGTACAGCAATAAACATCATACGTACATGATGTACGTTCAACGTACATTATTTCACCATATAATAATTTGATTTTCATTATGGTGGCGCCGCCGCAGAGCAGCACACAAAAATTTTCCTTTAAAATATCGGCAAGTGTACAGCAGTCAGACTATCTTCAGAGCCCGTTAACATGCTCACTAGCGCCACTGATAAATATTTGTGATTATTTAAATTCAACGATAGCTATTAAAAAAACCAGCCAAGTACGTGTCGAACCACGCACAACGAAGGGTTTAGTGCCTATTAAAAAGGTCGTATCGTCACAAAAATCTTATGGCACTTGGTTTTCTATTGGGAAGGCAGTTTTTAGCAATATCTCAAAGTATGTCACAAACCGACCCCGTTGGAAAATTCAGGGGGTTGGGGGGGGGGGATTGGCTACACACAATTTTTGTGACTTTCTTTGTGAAATAGCTTAGAAACCTTTATTTTGAAAGGCCTGAAGATTGATGTGCCACACGTGGACTTAAAATTATATTATTTTGACTTTCTGTTACATTTATGTAGAGCACCCCTAAAAAAATTTTTTGATAATAATTTCATTACAAAACTATGTAGCGGCTAACAAAATATCCTTCAAATTTTATTCAAATACACCTTTAAAATGCCTGTGACAGACGGACATGACGAAACTAATAATGGTTCAGTTTTTGCCATTTTGGCTCCGGACCCTAAAAAGTAGGCACATAGTATAGCAGTAGGTACACTGTATTTTATATTTAAGTACCTAACTAGTTTTTATGTTGCTGGATTCGTCGATCTATGAAACCAAAAGAAAAACGGCCGTTTTAACTTTGGACCTACTTCTATAAATATGTATCGTTAAAATAATCACAATTATTTACCAGTGGCGCTAGTGAGCACGTTAACGGACTCTTAACGCCACCCTGAGGGCCTACCGCGAAAGGCATTCGAAGTTTCCCCTCTCTGTCATACTTACGAGTTCGTACATAAGTGCGACAGAAGGGGAAAACTTCGAATGCCGTTCGCGGTAGGCCCTCAGCATTTAGAGCGACTAGCGCGAAACGCAAACTTCGTTCGTGTATCTCTCTGTCGCTCGAATATGCAAGTGCGATAGATATAAGGCTCTTCTACACAATGTGGAATGGATGAAAATTGTAGAAGCGCCTGATTGTGTTTTTGGTGATAGGAATAACCTTCCTTAGCACCAGAAAAAAGTGGCAGTCTTTTCAGATGCGTCAATGGGGTTGGCCGGAGAAAGCTAATTGTAGATGGCGCTCTTCTTGATCCCATACGATGAGAGAGAGAGACAGAGGATTGATGGTCCCAACTTTGTACGGAAACCGTATACAGTTCTTAGGCAAAAATCTACCCCATAGCTTTAATCCACAACCTTTTATTTTTAGCCTTTTTCGGAAAACGGTGGATTCTCACTTCGGAGCAATTCGGGAAAAATATAAAGTCATTTTCGCAAAAATAAATAAAACCTACCTCCCGCCATACAAATTTAGCTTTTTTAAGGACCATTATTGGTGCTGCCAGTTTGACAGTTGCCAGCCCCATTTTTTTTGAAAAATATAAACAGTTTCCTCACTTACGTTTTGGGTTTAGGACGGCGAATGAGACACTTTCCTTGATCCGTCTCATATTACGAGAAAATATCTTATAGTCGGCACCCCACACTTGAAGAGTTCGTGTTCGCGTTGCGTCGTTGCCTCTCTTTAATTTGCCGTAGGAAGGAAAAAGATGCAACACGAATATTTGGGCAAACACCGCCAAGTGTGGTGCGACCATTAAATATCCGTGGTAAACTGACAATGGCAATGATATTGACAGCTGCAGCAGCTATATTGGTCATTGCCAGGGACCGATTCGGATAGGATATCTAAAATATTTTTTTGCAATATGAGACGATTATTTATAAAGTGTCTTATTCGTCGTCCTAAACCCAAAAACTAAGTGAGGAAGCTGTTTATATTTTTCCAAAATAATTGACGCAGCTGAAAAGTCTGCAACTTTTTTCTAGTGCTAAGGAAGGTTTTTCCTATCACCAAAAAAATTATCAGGCACTTCTGAAATTTTCATCCATTCCCAATTGGCCATCATGGCGCAGGACAGATGCGTTGGAAAACGCATAGTTGCGTCTCTGTCCTGCGTCATGTCATGATGGTACAGTCGACTACAAAAATAAGTATGTTTGTTAATGTTACAAAATTATGTATGTATACCTTATTACTATGGTAGTATACATATTGTTGTAACATCGTATAGATACATCTCTTTGTAGACGACTGTACATTGTGTAGAGGAGCGTGGATACACGAAGGAACTAATCCAGCAATACATCTGACCATCTCCATCTGATAGTAAAGTGTAATTGAGTGCTAATCAAAGAAAATTATACGCTGTGAAAGTAGTTGAACTGTTTCGGATGGCGTTATCTAGTGCCCGTGTCATACAATCCACTGTGCGCAACTAAACTATCCTTTACTTAATTAACCGTATGTGGATATCAAAATTTGCTAATCAAATTACCCTGAGATTTAAAACTAGGCTCTAATGGGGTTATTCCCACCGGTTACCACCAATTTGTTACCAGTGGGTAACAGCTGGGATTTTTTCCCTATCTTTTACCAGTGGGAAGTAATGGGAATAAAAATTAATGGTAACTACTAGGGTTTTTTTTCCAGTAGCCACAGAATACTTTGGTGGTTACAAAAGGGAAAAAAAAATCCCAGTAGTTACCACCAAGTACTTTAGTGGTAAAATATGGGGGAAAAATTACCAATGGTAACAACCATTGGTAACAATTTGGTGGTAACAGTTGGGAATAACCCTCTAGTAGCGTATTCCGTTAATCCGCCATATTTGTCACGTTTTTATTTTTTTATGATCTTATTTGATTTCAGCACTCAATTTTACTATACTGCTAGTTTAGGGCTGGTGCTCACTCATGGCACGGCAGGGATAATTTTGGAGGTGGAATAATAAAATGATTAAGCTTTTGTATACGTAAGCACTGATTACTCTGATCAGTGCTATCGAAAATTAACTCTGACAAGCAAAAAATGTTAAGTCCTTCCAACAATTCGCTGCCACGATTGGGTACCTACCAGTCGCGTCAAGTCTGTCCGACATTAAATTATTCGTCTCTCCCGCAATTGCCAGAGCTCTAACCACGAAACTCGAAATCTGACGTTCGGATATTTCCGGCTCTGTCGCTCTTATAATACTCGAGCGACGGAAATGGAGAAAGAACTTCGATATTCAGTTTTCGTGATAGCGCCGCCGGCACGTAGTGACTGACGTTACAGTCACAGTTGTCCTACGTAAACGCAATCTAGATTAGGTAGCATTCATTTCGAGTCGTTGATTAGTCGTTCCGTAGTCACTAACCTCTTATAACCAGCTGTGTGTATCAGAGGGCGGCGGTGTGGGCGGCTCGGCTGGCAGCCCCAAGTTCATGGGAGTGCCGCAGATGAACGACGCTGTCGGAACGCCGCCACAGGTGGATATGTGCCACGTACTCGTATATACAAGTACGAGTGCAAACAAGGGCGTTTGTCGCGCGATAAGCGAGATAAAGCGTCCGAAACACTGTACAAAATTTTGTAAGAGACAATCGAAGTCGAACGTTATTTCGTGTAAGCCGCGCTAATAAAGAATAGAATCTAAGGGTTATTCCCATCTGTTACCACTAATTTGTTACCAGTGGTTAAAGCTGGGAGTTTTTTTCCCATCTTTTACCAGTGGGAACTAACGGGAATAGTAATTGATAAAAAACCACTATAGTATCCGCAAAACTATCTGGCCGGTCAGGTCGTAAAATATTAGAAGCATGCTATTATTACACACAAAAAGGTTTCTTTGTTACTTTTATTGCCCTACCGGCCAGATAGTTTTGCGGATACTATAGTTATAGTTGAGATTTTTTAAACTGAGTTGATCTACTTATCCTCAGAACAATACCATTCAAGCCAAAAATTACGATTGTGGTCGGACGCGTGCCTTTTTGTTAACTCCACATAAAATATTAATTGAATAATGAACTATATAGTCTTATTTAATAGATTAAAAATGGACTTAGCAGTCGTATTGTTGTATTGAATGGTATAGTTCAGAAGATAAGTAGATCAGCTCACACTCAGTTCAAAAAATCTCAACTATAACTACTGGTTTTTTTCCCCAGTAGTTACATGGAATAAAAAATCCTCAGCTGTTACAACTGGTAACAAATTGTTGTTAACAGGTTCGAATAACACGAATCTAAAATGGCGCTCAGTCTCAAGCCATCTCGCTCACACAATGGTGCTACTATTATATTCACACACGTCATTCATGGTATAAGTCGCCAGTTTAGATTCTGTTCGCAGTGCCATCTACACCTGGTTCAGTAGCCAGTTTAGATTCTGTTCGCAGTGCCATCTACCTGGTTCAGTAGCCAGAATTACGAACTATTGTTTGAATTCGGACCTCAATGATAAATATGTCTATGATGGTCACTTTATTTGAGTATTTCTATCAGAAACGCTTGATATAGACGGACGCTTTATCTTATATTTATCGCGTGGTAAACGCTAACGTACTGGACATTATTGAAGCAAGAACGAGCCCAAATATATTCAGGTCGCCCTTGGCCGTAATGTGGCAATTACTGTGCGCTACGCTCAATAATCCCATTTCGTCCCACGGGTGGTAATAAATAAGCTCAGATCGTATATTTATCGCCCCTTGCCTCCGGTTCTGGGTTTTGAATTGCGATCAGAGACATTCTTTATTGTATTGCTTTAAATATTCAATTTAATATTGATACTATTTCATAAAGCCGTTGCCCTGATAGTAATGTCCGTCCAACTCCAGCTGCTGTAGAAATTGACGTCCTCCCTAGTTACTCTAGTTAGGTACTTTTTTTAGGTCTTATTTGTTAGTTATTTCAAAAGTGCCTAAGAAGCAAATGCTAGAAAGTGCGCAGAAAAAGTTTTGCTATTACAATTATCATTGACATAGCGTTTGAACAATAGGCTGGCTGGACCTTAGTAGTAGGACCTTATCCCTCGCGTACTTACTCTCCTAATCTAGTAGATTATTGCCCAAGTTACTAAATATGCCTCCTAAGTGTTCTATAGTAAAACTGTTGTCTCCAGGTGCCCATGATATACTGTGGTGCCATGGCCTCGCCCCAACCGTCGTTTTGTAACGTGTCCGACATATCTGCGTCTGCCTCAGGTTAATCCTATCCTCCATCCCATCCTAAACCTAGCTTAGATACTAGTAAATACTGATCGTTAGATAAGATTCATGTATTTTCAGCCGTTTCACAAGACTACTGTTCTTGTGAAAACTAGCAATGCAAAAGAAATTGGTGTTGCTAGTATTCACTTGAGTTGTAGCGTTGTGAAACCCTGTAATGGTATGATCGCGTGTACATCCGACATAACGCATTCGTCCCTCTCACACACTAGTGAAGGATACTTGCTAGCGAAGGACGAATGTTTTAGATCTGACAAACGCGATCATGCTAGATAATCTCGTGGGGTAGGCATGTAGTTTGTAACCATATACCTAGTTAGTATCGAAGGAAAATGGTTTACGTAACTAAATCGGGGTTGACTGGTGCGTGGTGCGGGTAAGTTTCTTATTTATTTCGCTACAGTAATGAAATGAAATTGCTTTATACAATTGCTATTAGCGGTTTAGACATCTATTAACGTTGTGTTTCGTGTAGGTGACGATTACGAGTACACTGGGGGCTCGGGCGACGGGTACCAGCGGTCTTCGAAGCGCAGCTACCACGGAACCAGCTCGGGCTCCGCATCTGCCTCGTCTTACCATCCCTATCGGCGTTAACGAGTGCCCTCGCGCTGGCCGCCTCACGATTATGTGACCCTGGTGAATGCGCCATCAATCAACAATTGACAACTGCTTCGGATCAAAACTGTTTGCACTCTCACGTGCCTTATTAGTATTTTACACAGTAATGTACCATTGCAGGTACTTACGCTGGAAGTCGGAAAAATTGTCTACACTGCCCAAAAGTGTCGAGGAATCAAGTAAATTGTTAGCTTTTTTATCTTACTACAATCGCTGTAATACCGGCCCATCCAAACGTGGCGATAATGGCAATTCCGAAGTAATTAAAGTTTGAAGGACCAGAGTAAACGGGAGAGAGAGAGAGTGTGAGAAAGCTATTTTACTACAACAAACCTCAATTGCAGCAATACTCTAAAAAGTACTTGATCCCTAGACACTTTTGGGCATTGTATTTCAGACCCTTATTTCACTTGACAACTGTTACTTCTTGATGATAATTCATGTACGTAATTTGCTGACAAGCAGAAACTTGGACATCATCGTCACTTTTGTCGAAATGTCAGGTATCAATTGTCAAGTGGTATATAAGGTAGACACGCCATTGTTGTAATAAACAAACGACGCCTACCTATATCGTCTCGATCATTTCCGTCGTAGGCATTAATGTTTCATTTCAATGGTGTCACTAGTTTTCAAAAGCTTCCTTAGTTTCATTGGTATGTTTGTTTTCTCAAAACTTAGTCTATTTTTATACACGATCACAATCCAGTGAATTGTTCAAGCAGTTGTCAATTTTTTAACTTGTATAATATTATTGTACCTTATGTTGAATGCAAGCAATCATTGAGTTTGTAAATGTTGTTTAGTGGGAGTATATAAGAAACAAACGAACATGCAAATTGTTTTGACGATTCTGTTGCTATGATGATGTGAGAATTCTGTTGATTCCGTTGCCTCCCACCTGTATAAGTTATGATGAACTTTTGTAGGTATGAAGTTGTCCATATGTTAATATAGTATTCCAATTACGATTGAAGCTCCTTATATACTTCCTGTCTTATACTTTAAGTTAGTAGATTAGTTTTCTTTTGGACATACATTTGTGTAGTGTGGACGGTGGGATGACTCAATCCAGTGAATGAGAACGCATACTGAATCTTGTCTAGTTTAACGGTGTTCATCTCATGAAGATACTTCCTCTATAAGCAGATAACTATTTATAGTTTCTTTTAAGGCAACAGTAGGAATTTCGACATGACGTTATAATTATAATACTTTTGGGAGTTTCCTGTTGCCATGAAAATGTTGAGTGAATCGGTATTTTTTCTATCAATATTATAGATTTTAGATGTAACCATAGCCATGGTTTATAAATTGTTTGTAATTGTTGCATTTTCACAACTTGTAATATAAGTGAAACGCTTAACAATCGTGTCATAGTATGTGGTAGAGCTAGGAGGGCAACATTTAATGGCAAATGTCCGCTCCGCCGCAGCATCCGCTATTCTCGATGACCTGAAATGATTCCATTTCCCAGTGTCTTCTGAACCACCACAATGAAACTGATGAGACAATATTTGTTCGCGGTAAAATCAGACGTGTCCTGTGATGAGGCACTGGGTTCTCTCATGTGTAGGTATTTCTTTTATGTACAATAAAAGTAATAAGTAATTTTAAGTTTTATTTAAAATCACTGGCACGAGACTGGAGGGCGTCCCCGGCCCGTGTTCGACGACGGGTACCAGAAATAACTGAACGATATTTTTATAATAAACCTTTATTTTTGAATGATTTTAAACTACATTTTATACAACGCGCTTAGGTAGGCCTTGTGAATATATTTAAATACTGTACGAATAAATTTTAAAAACATCAGTAAGCATGTAATTAAAATTAATGTTTATAGTTATATCGATGTAATATAAAATAGATTTTAATGTACATTATCATAAAGTTCTTAATTAATCTAATAAACTTCGGACACAGGTGAACAAGCGTAGAGATTGCTGAGATTTTATACTATAGAAATTACCCTAGATATACTTTAACAGTGGTTTTAACATTTAACACACAGGATTAGGTACTTTAGTTTAGCAGTTCATTCTGGACCATAGAGTTAATTAGCCACCTACACACTAACTTTATTCTTTTATTTCTAAGTATCCTATTTTGGCTTAGAATTTTATAATAGTTAAAACATTTTCTTGGAATAGAATAATAGTTTACGAAAATTCTTATGTATAATCTGAATAAATTATGTAAAGAGAATTCCCACATTGTTTGTTTACAGTAAACTTACTCTAGGGTAATTCGAATTATGGTAATGGACAGACAAATCGAATTTGACATTATTTTTTACGCTTAGTAATTTAAGTTTACTTGACACACAACTCCGCGCTACTTAATTCCTTAATTATAAAAGCGATTTCGGATGTGCCAAATATTTGACATTTAGTTTCACAAAACGTGAGAATAATTATAAAACGTGGCATTTTTCTACTTACTTACTTTATTAATTCCACTTGACAGTCCGATAAGCTCTCTTCTCTTCGTTACGGGTGGGCCGCGGCCGTTACACATAGTTATTAGTTAATTAAGTTCGGACTAGATGCAAGCAATGTACTTATATCTAATCGTATGTTGATGAACGATGGGCACTTAGTCCCAGATGGCGTCAAGTCAAATACATTTTAAATTACATGTAGCTACTAATTGAACGAGCGAGCGAAGCGACCGAAGTTCTTCGTTTGATCTCGGGCCAAAATTCTTTCGTATGTTCGGATGTCTTCCTGTCCGGAAGTCTTCCTGTCCGACTGTTCTCTACAGGTCGCATTTCTCGACCGATTCTCGTGACATTTTGTGAGGAGGTTCAATAATTAAATTACCTACCTAATATATTTTTTTTGGGTTATTAGTGGGTAATTAATTAGTGGTAACGCTGGGATTTTTTCCCAGTAGTTACCACCTACAGTCCCCCGCGGCTATGAAGTCAATCCTGAGACATGCCTCTAGGGTTGAATATGTAATTTTTTCCTATGGTTGACATTGTCATTATTCAGAAACTTCATAGTTGCGCAATGTGTCAGGATTGACTTCATAGCCGGGGGGACTATAGTACTTTAGAGGTAAAAGATTGGAAAAAAAATCCCAGCTTTTTGCACTGTTGAAAATTGGTGGTAACAGGTGGGAATAACTTTAATTTTGCCGATACAGTTTTCGGTTTTTTTTAAAGGCAGTTCGCGATTTCTACATCTCATGAGCTCACAGAGAGTGCCCCCGCCAAGACGAGCCAAGCGAAGCGCAAGTGCACCACCTACCTTTTCTTGAAGCGCTTCGTCGTTTTTTTTTAACCCTTTTCCAGGCCGGTCATTAAAAAATTACAATCAAATGTCAGCCTTATTCATTGACATTAATGATACACGTTTGGCAGTCTGTATGTGGTCGATATAACGCCTCTGCCTGGAAAAGGGTTAAACCCTCATAACTTGGGTTTTGATTGATTATGCTAAATACTGTTTTGAGTAAAATATAGCTAGTCGAGTTTTTATGCCGACCGATCGGTGGCAGAGGTTTATTTTTTGAAACGGTATATAGTAATTGACATTCATAGGTGCATCTAATACGCCTAAATTGAAGAATACAGAATAAATTGACTAGGTATCTACGCGCGCGGTACAGTCGCCATCACATACATCGGAGCAAACAAGCACGTCACAAACATCGGAACACACCTCTATTTTCAAGGCATTAGGGTGCATGTGCCGATATTTTTGAACACCTATAGTGTACCTATGTATGTGATGGCGACTGTACCATGAGCTTCGTTTTCAATATCTAAAGCAACCACGGACTGTCAACTGGTTATAGGTACTACATATCAATAAGTTAAAACATTAATTGGAATGTCTCCACTCCATTCCCCAATGGGTGGATTGCAAAAAATTAGTACATAATTAAGGACCTTAATCTTTAACTTTTTTCCATTGTGTAACGAAAGTTACCCATATAAAATGTAATTCCGAATTTTCCACATTTATTTTTGAGTGAAGTTCAAAGTAGTTTCAGAGAGATTCTAAGGCAGGTGGGTGTAGGTACGACGACGAGCGAAGCGAGGAGGAGTGTTAGGAAGAACTGCGACCCGAACAAATGCAAAAAGGACAAGAAATAAAAACAATGTGGGAAATGTCCTTTTTGCATTTGTTCGGTTCTGGCGCTTCGCCGGCCGCTACCGCGGTCAATAAATATTCAATATAAAACGGAATCTGGTAAATATAGAGCATGAACAATCCAGAAATTGGATCTCATCTCTGCAATCGTTAAATTTTCCATCGTGTAGGTGTATGACAAGACAGAACAAAAAAGTACCATTTTACGTGTTCAAAGAAGTCATACATGGATGTAGAACTAAGCGGATCTTTTTTTATTATTAGTCATACATGTAGAACTAAGTGTATGACTAGATGGAACAAGGGGCTCTCGCTACCACGAAAATCCAAACACGGTTTTCGTGATCTGCATCTCTGTCACTCGAGTATTATAACTGCGATAGAGACAGCTAGGTACCCGAATTTTAATGTTCGTGGTTATAGGTCTGGGGTCCGATTTTTGACTTTCGAGCGCTCGAAAATTTAAGATTGCAGTGTCAACATTTTAGGCACTTAGGTACTTTTTACCGATATAAATTTAATACGAGTGGTCAATACCACTCGTTTATCAATTTTCTGTCGCTAGTTTGAAAATAGCATTTCATCGTTTTTGATAGTTTTCGAGTGAAAGAGTTGAGCGCTCGAAAGTTAAAAATCGCCCTTTTAGTGTCCCGTTTCACCCGTTCCACGTAGCCGCCACGGATGGCCTGGGCCCGGCAACGACGGGAACGGGCGCGGCTCAGGGCGGGTGCGCGCGGCGTCGCGCGCAGTTGGCGCACGCGCAAGGCTCCGGCGCCGTCGCAGGGTCCTCGTCAGGCAGGTGCGCGTGCGCGGCGCGGTAGCACAGCTCGCGGTAGCGTGCGCAACCTGACAAAACAGTAAACTATAACTACATATAGCCTCCTAAGGGCTTATTCTCTTGATGAAATTTAAATCATATACTGTTTAGGTCACTTTAGAAGACAAAAGAAATTCAACTCTATTACCGGTATTCAATGATTACAATTTCTATGCCTTTTCCTATTGTGTGGTGGGTCTTAGGAGAATAAGACTGCATGGGGTAGCCAGCAACCTATTACAAACCCCGTAGCATGGATGGCCTTTATCACGAGATAAGTGACCAGATAACAGCGTCGTCTCGTTCTATCGAACGGTGTCAGCCAGGGACGGATGCTCTATCATGTCTCTTATCGCGTGATAAGGCCAGGCCATCCATGCTACGGGGCCAGAACACATTCATACTTATCTCACTTGTCGTGTCGTGACGCGACGGAATAATATGGGTTTCATTTAGTACGGTTGGATTCATATACAGCTGATGCCCTCTGAAGTGAGGGCTCCTTTAATACCTAACAGGCGTCAGAAAGCATCACGTCAGATAAGTATGAATCTGGTTTTAAGCTACGGGGCAAATATAAGTAACGGCGTGTAGGTAAATTAGACGTCAGCTTTTGAATTGCTGAAGTTTAACTGAAAATAAATATTCGCAGTAGTTGCGAAGGAACTAATGCGAATACTTAATCCGGAAAAGCATAGGTAATGTGTTGAACCTGTGGGCGGCAGCGCTAAGCGGGTGTCTGCCGCGAAGCCGCGCTGCGCTAGCCTGTCCAGAAGCACCGTCGCCGACCATCACCGCTCGCTCTCTCCATCTACGCCTGCGGGTCAACTGTCGCGTAAGTTACAACAACACCGGAGTTACCTACCATGAATATCGAAGTTGGCGTTTCGTGGTAGGTTAGGTTACGACTGTTGTGCTGGGAATCTCTCTCTGGGAGACTTTTAAGGGAGTACCTACCTAGGAAAGGTTTCGGCTTTTATTCCAAAAATAGCTAAGCAGGTACGTCAGGTCAGGCCTGTTTCTCGGAGGGGTGTAGCAGACTGCTAACACTGACATAATGTGCTACGATCCTGACAAAATTATTTGCGTAATTCACTTTATATTCACATTCGCCATACCTACATGCTCTTCGGTTTACTTTACGGGTTCCGTTCCGTAGAATAGGGAACATTACGCAAAACTCTTCGTAGGTGGCGACACTAGCAGCATTGAAATTGTATCTCGTTCCCACTTGCGGTATTGTCTATGCAAGCATCCTTGTCACTCATTTGACAATCAATTGTGGATGCGTGTGTGAATCCCTATATTCCTATACTGGTTTACTATTAGTGGTAGTGCTGCCTCTGGCGGCAGAACATTGCAGTAATGTTCCCTATTTCTCGGATTTGGTGTTCGGCGAGGTCTTCCCCTTCCCCTTAACTATTGAGAATAATACCTACGTGACAAGTGTTTCTCCACCTGCGAGGAGAGGCGAGCAAATAAAACAGCGATTTCATCGCCACAGTTAACATTTTCTGGATCTCCTAGAGCGGTTGGAAAACTTTAATTTCCTGTCAATTGAACTAGAAGAATAGAAGCATCGTTTATTGACACAAAAAACACAAATAACAATAAGCATTAAAGAACATATCTACCTATTTATACCTACTTTGTAAGTAGGAACTTATTTTGAAGACACTTCCTAGCTTAAATAGTACCTAAGCGATTAATTACATAGATAGCTTTTATAGATTACCGGAGATCACTATTAATCCTTCATCCTCGTTCCTCGTGAAGTTTTTTTCGATCTTATCACCCTAAAGGAGCCAGGGGTCCATTTTGGCACGTAGGTAGATTACTATATACTTACGTGCCAAAATGGATACCTGGCTCTCCTGGAATCTTGGAAATATCCTAGATTTGACTTATGCTGTAGTTTAACGTAAGCGACTGCCATCTGACCTTCCAACTCAGAGGGACCAGTACCTAACTAGACCTGTTGGGATTAAGATGCAGATACCTACACTTGATCATTCACTTGTATATTATGAGCATTCTAGCGAATATTAAAGTAAAAGTTCACAAAACAGACAGAGGGCCTACCGCGAAACGTTAACGAACTTCGTTCGTTTATCCGTCTCTGACGCACTTGCTAAGTTCGAGCGACAGAGAGCGAGATACACTAACGAAGTTCGTTTTCGCTTCGCGGTAGCCCCTCAGGAGAGTTTTAGCGACCGTTCTAGCGAGCATTCTACCGAAACGAGAGTAGATTTGCTTCGAGCTTTAGAGCGTTTGCTAGAATGGTCGTGAAAATGTTCGTAGGTAGCGACGTTTGGCTCTATGCTTGGCTCTATTATCTCCACTTATAATAAATCTCTAGAATCAGCCAGTTTGAAACTAAGCTTCGGGTTGTCACGAATGTTCTCAGCATCCCGTGAACGGAACAATATGAAACATTTTTTGTAGGTACATTATTATTCTAGCTGCAACTTAGGATAGTTTTTTATCCGACTGCGACAATTAATTAATTTTCCGAACTATACGACTTCATTAATTTTTCATTTATTATTCTTAAAGTATATCGCCGCCACATCTGTCAACTTTGTGAAACGTCAATTCCTTAATTTCACCTATTAATAATTTAAATTTCGTCTCCGATAGACCTTCACGAAACGCATATCAAGAGGTAAAGCATAAAAAAATAATCGATTCTGATATGAGAACTTATATGCGCAAATGTCGTATTAAAGCGTAATTTCATTAAATGTATCAACAAATTCGAACAATTTAAGCCTGCATCACACTGGCGCGGCCTGCGGTGGCGGACCATAGTAAATTTGACAGCTAATGGCAAGTTTTCTATTGTCCGCCGCGGCCAGGCCGCGCCAGTCTGTGAGAGACCTTAAGTAGGTAACACAAATGTTTTTTTTAATGGCACGCGCGCGCTCTCTTTGCGCATTCAGCCAAACCACCCAAACCACAAAACTCGAAGTTCGTATATCTGCATTCCTTTCACTCGAGTAATGTTAGTGCGATAGAGATAGAGATATTCTCACTCTAATAAGCGATATTAAAACGAACGGGTTTTTCGTTTCTTCTTTCTTTTGAAGTAATAATAAATTTTGAGTCTACTCCCCTATTTGGAAGACAAGCGGAAAGAGTACCTAATCTATATATTAAAGATGAGTAATTTGAAGAAATAGATACCTACAGAAAAAAAACCGGCCAAGTGCGTGTTGGACTCGCGCACGAAGGGTTCCGTACCATTATCTATAAAAACGGCAAAAAAATCACCTTTGTTGTATGGGAGCCCCCTGTAAAAAAATATTTTATTTTGATTTCAGTATTTGTTGTTATAGCGGCAACAGAAATACATAATATGTGAAAATTTCAGCTCTCTAGCTATCACGGTTCTTGAGATACAGCCTGGTGACAGACAGACGGACGGACGGACGGACGGACAGCGAAGTCTTAGTAATAGGGTCCCGTTTTACTCTTTGAGTATGGAAGCCTAAAAAACAGTACGGGTTGACAGCAAAAAGTATGATAATTATATTTATGGGAACAAAAATATAAATGCCTATGTCCTGACTGACTCACTCACTCACTCACTCATCAACTCACAGCCGAAACTACTGGGCCTAGAGAGTTGAAATTTACACCAGAACTACCTTTTACAACGTAGGCAACGGATAAGAAATAATTTTCGGAAATCATACCCCTAAAGGGGTTAAATAGGGGTGAAAAGTTTGTATGGGGGAAACTTGATTTTTTGAGCTAGAGACCTAAAACTTTGTATAACGATTACTTATTAGAATACAAATAAAGTACTTTCAACGTTTAGGAAAATTCTGCCCCTAAGGGGTTAAGAAAGGGGTGAAAAGTTTGTATGGGGAAAACTTTATTTTTTAGACAAGCGACTTAAAACTTTGTAGAAAGATTACTTATTATAATACAAATAAAGTACTTTTAGCGTTTTGAAAAATTTCACCCCTAAAGGGTTTCAAAGTTTGTATGAGCAAAACTCCTTTTTGAGATAGAAACTTAAAAGTTTTTAGAAATATTACTTATCACGATACAAATAAGTAATACGAAACAAATAAAGTATTTTTAGCTTTTTGGAAAATTTTAGACGATGACATGTTATACGCGGACGAAGTCGCGGGCAACAGCTAGTACTATGTATGTATATTCATTGTTCAGTACGACAAGTTTAAAAACGGCGATGGTCGATATTCTGTTAAATGTGAATGATCAAGCCTATCGATGTTTTTCTTCATAACCGAAGACCACTGTTAGTGAATAGGTACATCAAACATTGAGTTACCTTCGCTAGCGGCGGGAGAGTGCCCTCCGGACTTGTCGTTGCGCGGCGTCGTCGAGCCATCAGAGTGCTCCTGCAATTTTATAATGGTGATTTCAGCACAAAGCTGTGTAAAACCTTGTTTATATATGGGCAGGCGATGCGTGCGGCGGCGAGAAACGCGGACTGTCAGGCTACTATGGAAATGCTCACGTCGTAGGTACGGTCAACCAATTTGACTCCTAGGCCATCATAGAACCTTGCCGTTGTAAATGCTATGTCAATACGGGTTAAATTATCGCGTCGCTATGTAGAGGTTAAAATGACAGGGTTCTACGGTGGCCTAGGAATCAAATTGGTTGACTGTACCTACAGTCAGCCTCACAAGGGGCTTAACACCTATGTACCGTGTCGCATTAAACGTCATGTTAAACTGCCATATGAAGTTGTCAAAAGAGTGAAAACGACAAGGTAGGTTACGTAGGTGTTCATCAACTTACTTATGAAGCCGATTGTACGCGGCCTAATAGTAGCTACGTCAGATCTATGATTGTTTTTGAATAAATCTGGTAAAAATATATTTATGATATGCTAGGTACCTAGGTAGTTACTTACTTTAACTAATATGGGTAGGTACTTGCCTATTACTAAATAAATTAAAATAAAATAAATAACTAGCTTATAACCCAATCAATCCGCAACTTATTTTACGTCATACCTGGCCATGAAGTAGCAAAATTACCGCACGCTATGCGTGCGGGAAATTCGGAGATAATACCTCCGTAAAATTTTGTGTTCACCACGGGCGGCAATAAAGAAAGCCGCAGATCGCATATTTATCGCCCTATTGCCTTCGGCTTGGGCGTCAAATACCTGCGATCTGAGACATTAACAGTGCCATGAATTAAATGTAGAAAATTGGCGGTAACGTTACACGATTAAATTTGCGGGCCGCTCGATTGAGCGGAAGGCTGTGGCTTCGGGGCATTTGTATAATTTCGGGGCGACCGCTTCCGGCGGGGCGGCTAATTCCTACCTATTTAATCGTTCACAAAATACTTTATACTCGTCTGTAAACTAGTTCCTACTAATAATGTGATCTTAGCTGGACTACATTAAATCAGGAACCAGAGACTGACGCCGCAACGCGAGGCGAGTCGAGTCTACCCTCCTCTTTTTAATTTGAACAGTGCGAGTGAGACAGTAGGAGTCGCTTAGTCGCGAGCGACGCGACTTGGCAGCATAAGTATTGTTGCCTCCCACACGAACGCTCCGGCTGTAGAATAAACCTTTTTAGGGTTCCGGACCAAAAAGGTAAAAACGGAACCCTTATGGTGCGACTCCGTCCGGCTGTCTGTCTGTCTGTCTGTCACAAAGTAAAATATCTCAGGAACTACTAATGCTATCAATTTGAATGGAATAGTTGTAAACAAAAGTAATCCACGAGTATGGAAAATAAAAAAAAATAAGATATAAAAAAGGGTGGATAAGTGGGGGGCAAAAATTTAAATTCTAGTAGTAGGCCGAGAGTGGTATCATAAGAAAGAGCTTGGATTGTACATTATAAAACCATTTTGTTTTCTACAACATATGGTAAAATTTTGAATTATACCTTAATGGAAAATGTAGAAAAAAATACCATTCTCCCCCACTTATCTCCGAAGTTTACCAAGCGAAAAATTTGAAATTAATATATATTATTAAGATTAACGTGAATATTACCGGAAAAGTATAACAAAACCTCTATCAAGCGTATTTTTTTTAATTTTCAAAAACATTCTTAACAAAGTTTGCAATTAAATATTTCCGTGTTAATTTTTTTCCTTCAAATTCGTATGAAAATATTCTGAAACTACATTTAATCAAATACAAAAAGAATTATCGAAATTGGTTCACGTGATAAAGAATTATCTCTAAAAAACCAACATTCCAAGTTGCAAGTTATTAGTAACTAAGTAATGTAGGTAAATGTCGCTGTCTGTAAGATAGATCGCGCTAACGTTTGTGCGACGTAGAAAGTGTCTTGGCGTCTTCAATTTGTGTGGTGAGACTCTCCTTAACTATGGAACCTGCGGTTATTCGTGTTTCGGATGATCAGTGCTTCCTGCGTTCAAAATAAAGCGGGGTCGTGACCTGTATAGTTTATTATAGTTTGTACGGAACCCTCGGTGCACGAGACAGACTCGCACTTGACCGGTTTTTTTTTAAGAGGGGAAAAATGCTTTACGCATACCTCCAGGGTGCGGGAACGGACCCTGGTGGTTATGTGGACTTCCATGTCGGCTGATGAGGCCTATGGTTTACCCCACAGATGTATGAATATAAGGAGATCGGACATGGCGGCCGATTTGTATAGAGTGAGCCTGTCGCAAGTACATTAACCCACACAACGCCCAAGTAATTGACAAGACAAAGCACGCACACATCTAAAACACATACTCTTGTATACCTACACGCTTATTTGACAATAAACGCGCATCATATCAGGCATTTTGGGAAAAAACGTAATATTCTCTGCGATCAGCACGCGTGCACAGTATGGCAGTGTATGCCCATTGAGCATACAGCTGCGACACGGCCGCCGGCGGCGGCTTGTCCTCTCTCTAGTATTCTATGCTCTGAGGTTTACCCACTAAAAACGCCTCTATCTGCCGCCTCTTTGCTAGAAAGCGAGGCCACGGGAACGCCCTGGGCACACTTCCGCAACCTCGCCAGCGGCTGTCCGCACTGCGGACTCAACTCCGGGGAAGTCATTTCACCTCAGCAACGCACCGAGAAACGGCACGCCCGCCACTCAGCGACTGTGGAATGAACCTGTTGATGTTTTCCCGGGGGGCTAGATACAGTGTGGGGTTCTTCAAGGAAGGAGTAGGTACCTACAGGTTTTTAATGGGCAAGCGTCCATAGGGTAAGTTAACCGCTTAACGTCAGGCGTGCATCCGATGGCTATAACAATTTTGTGCTAGCTCGTATCAGACCACGCGTCAATCACACTTGATGATGATGATGATGATCACACCTTTTGCTATTGTGTTATGTAGGTACAGTCGCCATCACATACATAGGTACACTTTAGGTGTTCAAAAATATCGGCACATGCACCCTAATGCCTTGAAAATAGAGTTGTGTTCCGATGTTTGTGACGTGCTTGTTTGCTCCGATGTATGTGATGGCGACTGTACCTGAAGTGAATGAAATTAATGAAAAGGAGATTTGCATTGCCTTTCATTTGGTTGGAAGAACGTAGGCGTAACGAGATGGGAACGCAGATCGGTAGCTTTATGAATTCGTCGGAGCTTAAATATTTGTATGTAATTCATAATTCATAATATTTATTACACAAATATACATTAGTTCCACTTCATACATATTTTACACTTAACATACATGGGGCTTAAGGCTTAATGAATATTGTGTATAATCAGTTTTCAGAAGAGAAATACACTGACCCCTACACGAGGCACAGCCTGTCCTGTAGGTAGCCAATTCGAATGTGAATTTACATAAAAGGTGCGAAATGTTAACAAGATCAGCAGCCACATAAAATACTACATAAAACATAATTAAACATGCTTAACAGCAGAAAAATCTAGAGTTAAAAACGAAAGTTACGTGTGGGTGTGTGTGTGTGTGTGTGTGTGTGTGTGTGTGGAGTTTATTTAATTACTCTCATTAGATCCTCTATGCTGTGGCTGGGCACAGCTAATAATGACCTATAGGTATTGTTTGGACGGACACGGAATACTTGATATGTAGCAAACTATCGTCAAGTATTCCGTGTCTGTCCAAACAATACTTACCTATAGGTCTATGTTACAATATTTATCAGTTTGTAGGGTTTCTATATCTCTTTAAGTACTAACTTACGTGTATATTGTGTACTTTATACCTACCTAATTAAGTATACTATCAATACCTAAGTATTAATAGGTTCCTCGAACCAATTAGGAGGTAACGTCAACGTCTGGTTGATGTAACTGGTGACCGAAGAGCTGGCGGCTTTCTCGCGCAACATCAGCATTGTGATTCAGCGAGGTAACGCCGGCGCAGTCAGCATCCTCGGTACAATGCCTCGAGGGCCTTTTTAGGGTTCCGTAACCAAAGGGTAAAACGGTACCCTATTACTAAGACTCCGCTGTCCGTCTGTCTGTCTGTCTGTCTGTCTGTCCGTCTGTCACCACTGTCACCAGGCATGAACCGTTATAGTTAGACAGTTGAAATCACAGATTTTTGCCGTTTTTATAGATAATGGTACTTACGGAGCCCTTCGTGCGCGAGTCCGACTCGCATTTGGCCGGTTTTTTAGTTTTTAATTCGTTTTAATTTAATTCAGTTAATGTTATATCATCTTGTGTACCTATTCTTTAGAAAATAAATAATATTGTTATATTAGGAGGTAAGTAGGTACCTACATTTGCAGTAGGTAGGTATGTATACTTCTCAAGCTAGGCTGTAATAAGGTAATAGGTATCTATCTAATTTATATATTACTGCTACGTAAACGCATATTGCTCGTAAAGTATATAAAAAGCTAGGTGTTATTTTAAATAACGAGACTTACCTTATAAGGTTATAATATAAGTATACAGCTGATTAGCGAATTTTGCTTACATTCTTCCTCATTGACATAGTCCAAATTCCTCACATATTCACATATTTTCTACATTTTGTACAACTCTATACTTAGTAGGTAAGTAAAAAGGCACGTGGTTATACCGTATATCGAGCATGTCTACATCAGCGTCCCCATACAATCGGAGGATTGCTAAGGAAAGCCTGGCAATATTTTCTTAAAATTAAAATAAGTTCTTCAGGCTACAAAAGAAAATAAATGGCTTCTTCGAAGCGAGCTCTGAATGTACATTGTATCTACTTGTAAAAATACTGACTCAAGAAAGTTACTTCATAGTAAAAGGTACATAACAGATCCTCTTTAAAAAATACAGCTTGAGAAAATAATTCTTAGTAGTTGTTTTTTCTTGTGGTCTTGGGATAGGTTTAGGTAGGTTTTATAGTTGGGTGTGGATTGTTGTATTTCTTCAGCAATGTGCGTCGTGAGTGGACTGTTGTATTTATTCAATAATGTACGAAGACTAGGCCAATCAAATTAGAATTTGTCGAAGAATTAATTCCCATAAAGCTGGAAATCGTTTTAATACCTTCATTTGGTCCTAAATACGTGTAATCTGAGTTTGCCCAATCCCAGGAGGTGTGAATACATTTTTGCTCTTTTTTCATGTAGCACAATTACGGTACTTCGGACAGAAAATGTATTCTATTCAATATTAAAAAGGGTCAAATTCTGCGTCGAATGAATATAAAAACTTCAAATTCGGTTCAGTGGTATAGTCGAAATCAAAGTTTTGAAACTGGGAAAATTTTGTCGTTTAGGTGCAAACTTCCATTTTGCGACTTTTCAAGACCAACATATCTAAGAAAAAAATATACCTGCTGAAAAACCCACAGAATAAAAAATGTAGAAATAAAATTTCACATTATATACCAATGACCTTCTTTATTATCGAAGAGAATACATTTTCCGCCCGTCGTACTGTTTTTGTGCACATTCAAAAAACTAAAAAAAGAGGAAAAATTTCGCGGTTATTGGGCTCCCTAAAGTTATGCACACCTCCTGGGATGGTGCAAACTCGTATTACATGCATTTAGGACCAAATGAAGGTATTAACACGATTTCCAGCTTTATGGGAATTTATTCCTTAAAACGTTTTTTTTTTGATCGAATTTGCTTGGCCTAGACCGAAAGTTTTGTGTGCGATTTCGTTAAGGCCGAAGGGTGTCTTAATAGCGGTCTTCGCGATGTCGTCAGGGTTGTTGGTCCCGTGGTCCGCTTGAACGATTTTCGGGTAGCCATTCACCTCGCTTATAACGAGTTTTGTTTGTAAAACAAACATACCTAGGTTGGTGAATTATCTTAGGTACTCCTTTTCTAAAGCCATATTAAAATGTACCTATTGACTTAACGGTAGCAAAATATCGTTCATATATCGATCACACATGTAACACGCATGAAAAACTTTTACATCAGGAGTAAAAACCTGGTGACGCAGTGGAAAAGACACGTTTTTCATACAAAACTTGGAGACAACGACGTCTACTGTGTTACCCATTATATTATTGTAATAATCTTTAAGTAATTGACAATTATCGTGACTTAAAATTAGCCCAATAATCTGATTTAATAACAGCCTAGGTGGCTTAACAAAAAAATATGGAGCATCAAAAGTAGCTACGCAAATGAAGACGTCAAAAGCCTTTATTAAAAGGGAATAAGAACTTTTGACGTCTTCGATTGCGCAGCTACTTTTGATGCTGACTGTACCTTAAAAGTTGATTCACCCACCTTGGCGCAGTTCTTACAAAGTAGGTATACCCTAGATAGTATCTAGGGTACATGTTTGCAGACCATCAACTTGGGATGCCGAGTGCTTCCATATTTTTAAAAGAAAAATGGGAAAAATATTTTGTCTTAGTTGAGGCTACTTGCTAATGCTAATCTAATGCTACTTTACTAAGGCGTAAGAGAGGGTACAATACATGCTGCCTTGCCGAGGCTGGTCCAGTATGTAAAGTTTAGTCCAAATCATTGAATTCAGTTATTTTTAGGTTTAGTAATAGGTTGTTTCAAATAGTATATTATTCATTCTCTATCCTGTGTCAATGCATATTTCAACTCGTGCATCCCTACAACTACAACAGCTAATTACCTTTGACGCGGAGTTACGGATTAAGAGCCTTCGCAACTTGGCAACATCCGCTTTAATAAGGAAAACGAGTCGGACATGAAAGGCCCGGAAGCAGGTCTAATGTTTTAAAAGCATTTATAATTCCTTCACATTTCTCTATTTGCACTTGTTTTGAATCCCGAGTGTTTTATTAATAATATATATACAAGAATTTGGAGAAAAAGCTACGGTAGCCTAGTGGTTCAGGCATGCGGCTGTCAAGCGGCGGTCGTGGGTTCGAATCCCGGCTCGTACCAATGAGTTTTTCGGAACTTATGTACGGAATATTTACCGTTAGCTTTTCGGTGAAGGAAAAACATCGTGAGGAAACCGGTCTAATCCCAATAAGGTCTAGTTTTCCCTCTGGGTTGGAAGGTCAGATGGCAGTCGCTTTAGTAAAATTAGTGCCTATGCCAAATCTTGGGATTAGGTGTCAAAGCGGACCCCGGGCTCCTATAGGGGCACAACCGGGAATAATAACGCTAGGACGATGATGATGAAGAATTTGGAAGTCCCAACAGATTTATTTTTAAAGGAAAAGATATAAAGGGAAAGTGTAGGTACATACGCCAAAAAATATTGCCACGGTGGAGGCGAAGTTATTAGATTTATTTGCCTCGGTTTACGTAGCATATTTTCAAACCAAATTTGAACGTAATTTTAGAGTCTGAATCCGATTACACTCTCGTATGTCTGGCATTCGTTGTATTCAAGTGATGATTGAGATTAGGGCACCTAGGTTTGCACTGCGCTTATGCACAGTAGGTATAATGCAGTCAATGTAATAACCACGTTATGACCACCTTATATCAATGTTATATCGCCTAAAGAGTTCCAAACTCACGACTCAACTTAAATTACGCGAGTCATAGCTGGGACCTACTAGGTTTAAAAAGGCGTTATGCTGAGTGTCCACAGCATCGCGGACTGACCTGATGGTGGTCCAGGTTGGCGGTGGCCGTGAGCAGTCCAAGGATGGCGGAGAAGGAGCCCCGCGCAGCGCGGCGGAAGCCCTCAGGCGGGGCGTCCGCTGCACCCCCAGCGATGCTCACTGGTGACCGCGACCACTGCAATGGGTATTGGATATTTATATTTATGGATACACCTTGTTTGTTTGCACCTGCTAGATGGAGCACCCGAGTGACTGCGCCCTTGTAGCTACGTCTACACGAGGCCATGCGGGTGATAGGTAGAAGCCTACGGAGGAGTCAGTCAGCAAGAACAGGACACGCGTGCTGTCAGGCGTGTGTACAAAATCACTCCTAAGCAATGTCGCTCGTAACATATTTGTGTTTGGGCGACTTCTGACGCCGAGCGCAACTTCTGAACCTCTTCTTCATAAACGCGGCTTTAGGTCAGGGACTGCATAAACAAAAAATACCGGTATTCTATTTTAACGGTATGACGTCATATCGTTTGTCAAATAGCGGTTTCGGTAGCGAAACCTTTATATTTGGCTATCCAAATATAAAGGTACCTTTACTTTTTCCGGTACCGTAACCGCTTTTTAAAGGTACCGATGTATCGACTTTGGCCTGGCGTTATTGCCATACCGCCGGCAAAGGCTTTGCCGTTTTGTTTTTTTGTCTTTAAATGTTTAGTAGCCACTGCTTCCTCTGTAGAGTGCCATCTCGCTTACTTTTCTCGATAACCTTTATAATACCGGTATTATAAAGGTTACGGTATCATTTAAAACTGATACCGCTAACCGTTATTTCAAAACGGTTACGGTGCCATTATGTTCGCGCGGTGCGCTTAACCTTTACAACATAACGGTACCGTAATAGAATACCGGTGTCATACCGGTATAACCGTAACCGAAAGCAGTCCCTGCTTTAGGTAAACCTATGGAGGTTAGGTTAGATAATTCGACAAGTTAGAGGGAGGTCGGTACAAATAATAATATATATAGGTACCATATGGTCTAGGAGTCCGACCGACACCGGAGCTTGACATACACGTTACAAATTGCCATACATAATGGTGCGTGAACGCGTTCGTAACTTCGGTGTGTTCGATCCTTTATAATCAGGCTTATGAATAAGAAATGCTATGAAAAGGTAACTTCAAGGCCCACTAGACTAAGAAACTTGTTTGCTTGTTAAATTAGAAGAGCTTGTTAGTCTCGGTAAAAGATCTTATATGAAAATTATCTTTCGCCCCGAGCGCATAACTTTTTGCGAACTTGGTCCGTGTTTTAATATCGAAATTACTGGACGAATAAAGCCAGCCTTTGGCAGCTATGTGATTTGTAAAGAAAATGTTATTAACACAATTTATTTTCTGATTCTGTCGGCCCCACGATGAATTATTTTTTAGGTTGCGTTGTTTTGACTTTGTGAAGGTTAAAATACGACTCATTCTGTTTTGTTTTGATGGGTTTTGTTACAAAAAGTCTCGTCAGGACAGTAAAGTTACTCGTAGTACTTACGTAGGTACATTTTTTTTAAAATATTTTTTCTATTAGGTACTTAAGTAAGTTGCACACAATTGAATGGCTCCTAATAGATTGGGCCAAAGAAGTATCTACATAGACATTAGAAAAGGCTAAACACTATAATCATAGAGGATGTTTGTGATTGTGTATCGGTTGGCATTTTTATTGATTTTGCCCTGTGGTAATCCCGTAGTAAAATAAAACAATCTTCTTAAAATATTCCCACACATGCGTAGAATAGATACTTTCAAACCCCCCACATTTCAATCGAAGTTTGTTTACTTGACCTCATGTTTATATTATGCAAAAGATTATGCTACCCGGAGCGCAGAGCGAGCGTGTAAGGTCTTTTCAATAATTCAACAACTCCCTGTCTATTCACAAAGCATGTGTACGGCAGTGGACTCCTGGCTAGTATAATTTGATCTGTAAATTTGTAACAACTAGGAGTACTTTAGAGATACCTCTCTAGATAAAGTGCCCTAGAATGTTATTACCTTATTACTTTCCTTACGGGAAACCGTAGCCATCTCCACTTATAATAAATCTCTAAATTAAAAAAAGAATCAGCCAGTTTGAAACTAAGCTTTGCGCGGTTCGAATGTTCTCAGCATCCCATGAACGGAAAAATATGAAACATTTTATATAGGTACATTATTATTCTAGCTGCAACTTAGGATAGTTTTTATCCGACTGCGACAGTTAATTAATTTTCCGAAATATACGACTTCATTTAATTTTTCATTTATTTTTATTGAAATCAAACGCTGCTCCAACTGTCAGCTATAAGAACCGTCAAATTTTCGTCAAAATGGCGGAATTGCTTTGCCTTTCACTTATTAATAATTTAAATCCCGTCTACGATAGACCTTTACGAGACAAATGCTAAAATATAAACCATAAAAAAATATTCGATTCTGATATGAGAACTTATATGCGCAAATGTCGTTTTATGTCGTAATTTCAATAAATGAAATCAACAAATTTGAACAATATAATTAACACGAATTTGTTTTTTTTGAATGACAATGGCACGCGCTCGGCGCATTCAGCCAAAGTACCTGCGGGTAGCCAAGGTACCACGAAAACCGATACTCAATGTTCATATTTTTGCATCCCTGTCACTCGAGTATGGTTGGTGCGATAGAGATAGAGATACCCGAATATTTTCGAATTCCGAAGTTCGTGGTTATAGCTCAGGAATCGAAAATATGGTAAATAATCATAATGTATTTTCTCGAAAAAGAATTTAAAATAAATATAGTCAAATGGAGAAAAAAACAAAGCAAGAGGTTACGAGTATATAGGTAATGATTAAGTTATAAGAGTCCAAAGTTTTAAGAGGGGGTATGTTCTGTCCCTTTTCCGCAAAACGCACCTTCATATGAAACGATTGTTTTTTACTATGACGCTCGAGTATATTGACGTCACAGTCTCTCATCGTTTTCTCACTCTAACAAGCGACATTAAAACGGATGTAGCTTCATAATTTTTTGAGATATTTGAATGGGAGTTTCATTATCTTCTATCTATTTATCTCCACTTATAATAAATCTCTAAATTAAAAAAAGAATCAGCCAGTTTGAAACTAAGCTTTCTGTGGTACGAATGTTCTCAGCATCCCATGGACGGAAAAATATGAAACATTTTATATAGGTACATTATTATTCCAGCTGCAACTTAGGATAGTTTTTATCCGACTGCGACAGTTAATTTATTTTCCGTAATATACGACTTCATTTAATTTTTCATTTATTATTCTTAAAGTATATCGCCGCCACATCTGTCAGCTAAAAGAAACGTCAAAATCACAGTAATAAGAAATACTACGGACAAAATGGCGGAATTGCTTTGCCTTTCTTTCGCCTATTAATAATTTTAATCCCGTCTACGATATACATTGACGAGACACATAGGTACCAAAAGCAAATATAAAATTAATCGATTTTGATATGCGAACTTATATGCGCAAATGTCGAATTAAGGCGTAATTTGTACAAATTCGAACAATATAAACTTGGTTTTTTTGAATGGCACGCGCGCGCGCTCTTTGCGTAGGTAAGTATTCAGCCAAACTACGAAAACCGAAACTCGAAGTTCGTATATCTGAGGGCCTACTGCGAACGGCATTCGAAGTTTTCCCTCTCTGTCGCACTTATGTACGAACTTGTAAGTATGACAGAGAGGGGAAACTTCGAATGCCTTTCGCGGTAGGCCCTCTGCATTCCTGTCATTTGTTAGTGCGATAGAGATAGAGATACCCGAATATTTTCGAATTCCGAAGTCCGTGGTTTAAAAGAAAATACGGATGTCGGATAGATCTAAATTAATATTTTATGTTATTTGGAAATACTATTGTTGTTATTGTTTTAGTATATTTGACTAGCTTTAAGTTTAATATTGTACGTCCGAAATGGGCAAGCTGTTGGACTTTATTTTACCCAAAACAACTAAATGTACACAGTTCTGACAATAAAGAAATCTTATTTTATCTTATCTTATCGAAAATAGGGATGTAGACACTAAACAAAATAATCATAATGTTGTATTATCTCGAAAAAAAACAACGCAAGAGGCTATACTCGTATAGGTAATCACTAAGTTATAAGTGTATAAAGTTTGAAGAGGGGGTTTGTTGCGTCTCTTTTCCGCAAAACGCACCTTTATAATGAAACGATTGTTTTTTACTATGAAGCTCGAGGATCGTGACGTCACGGTCCCTGATCGTTTTCTCACTCTAACAAGCGACATTAAAACGGTTGTAGCTTCGTAATTTTTTGAGATATTTGAATGAGTTTTTCGTTTCTTCTTTCTTTTGAAGTGAGTCTACAGCTACACCTCTATTTGGAAGACAAGCGGAAATAATCCATACTAATATTATAAATGCGAAAGTGTGTCTGTCTGTGATCTCTTCACGCCTAAACCGCTAAACCGATTTAGATGAAATGAGTCCCGGGGAAGGACAAAGGGTAGTTTTTATATCTGAGGGGCTGAAATTGGGGGTGGAAATTTGTATGGAACTACTTAAACCGCTGCACCGATTTAGATGAAATTTGGTATATAAATAGTTTGAGTCCCGGGGAAGGACATATAAAAGGTTTTATCCCGGAAATCATCCCCTAAGGGGGTGAAAAGGAGGGGGGGGGGGGGTGAAATTTGGATGTAATCTATTTTGATGAAATTTGGTGTAGATATAGGTTAAGTCCTGGGAAAGGACATGGGATAGTTTTTACCCCAGAAATCATTCCCTAAGGGTATGAAATAGGGGGTGAAAGTTTGGATAAAATCCATGTACCTAGATGAAATTTGGTATAGAGATAATTTGAGACCCTTCAAAGGATATAGAATAGTTTTTGCCTCGGAAATCATCCCTTAAGATGGTAGAAGTTTGTTTGCATTATATTTTCTAAGTATTAAGTTCTACGCGGACGAAGTCGCGGGCAACAGCTAGTAATAAATAAATATCACCACTACTTGCTCTTTTGGTAAGTGATGTTGTGTCCTCTAGCTTCAACACAAAACGAGTCCTGGCATCAATAAAGGGTCGGCAACGCGCTTGAGATTCTTCTGAAGTCACAAGCGTCCATAATCTGTGTTTTTACCGTCGTACAAACCGTATGCTTGTTTGCCAACGCTGTAGTAAAATAGTTATTTATGATTCAAGTGCGGAAAGTAGGTAATTCCCAACGAGTGGCGATGACCAAAACCACGACCGTTACGGCCTGGCCACGGACACACGCGGCGGCGGCAGCGGATAGCGATTTTTCTAATCCATTGCATGTGATCCGAACTAACCACAGTGCATTAAACGCTTGCCGCTGAAGCCGCAACGCGTGTCCGTGGCCAGGCCGTCAGGTGGTCTAGCACAACTTGCTGCTAAGTCGAGTCGCGCGCAACTCAGCGACTCCTGTCTCACTCGTATTGTGCAAATTAAAAAGAGGAGGCTAGATTCTCTCGACTCGCGTCGCGCTTGTTGTGTCAGTTGTGCTAGCCCCGCAGGGAGTATTTTTGACCGACACGAGTTGGGAATTACCTATCCGCACGTGTACCATACAACATTTTACAATGCATCATGCAAGGAAATAAAAAACATGTTTAAAAGGTGAAATTTTAATTGTCACGAAATCTCATTCTCACACAGTAAGCGGGAATATTGGCCCGAAATCCATTCCCGCACGGGCTGGTCCCGCCCGGTGACGCGACGCTGTGCTGGCATGGACCACTTCCCATGTTTATGTTGAACCACATAAAGAGGCTCTTTCAGAGCAAGTGCATTGTAAAATATACTAGGACATCGGGGCGCACTGGTTCAGTTGAAGCGACACGTTCCGTAGGCAACGTGAATAACAGTGTGAGTCCCGACCGGGGTGGAGCGAAGATTCATTTCATTTTGACGAGCTCGCATTCGCGCTTTGTGCATTAAACTTTCAGTTGACCTCCGCTACAGGCATGTTTGCCTAGTACTTCTGTAACGTACACCTGTTACTGGAAATCTGGTTCTGTTCTCGCTGAAAAAAAAAATGCAGTGTTACATGGCGTCTGTGCGGGTGGGAATAACCGGTTTACACTGGTTCCGCCAGTGGACATCTCAGGGTTGCTGGTTGGCAGCAATTTATTAGTATCTAGACACGCGGCAGCGTGTCCAGCCAAGTTCAAAGCCAAAAGGAACTGCTGTGCTGCCGCAGCACGCGTATTGTAAAAGAATAACTATAGCAATAAATAGTAATCATAACGTAGGTACTTAACATTAGTTATTATTGGTGAATTACTGGTTACTGTAGAATAAGTTATTGTATGTTAAAACATTACGTACATTTACAACACGTAACTACTCTATGCCTCTCTGAAACCCGGAAGAAATTTTCCTAACTACCTTCTCGAAATTTCGCATAAGGAATTTACTAATATTGAAATTTCTTAAATTCTTGTGAAAGTTTCCTGCAATTTATGAGAAGTTACTCATATGGAAACCCGAAAAACTGTTTAAATGCGTACTGAGTAAATATTATCTTTAAATTCCATATTACGTGGCCCACTTATAAGAAGGCTCACACGCAAGTATTCACCATTAAGCTTATGTATTAACTACTTTGTAAGGTCACTATCAATCGACTTTTACTCTAATTGAGCTTTATTAACTACTCGAATACTAATCACAGGTCATTGAGTAGGTAATAATTGAAAGCTAATTGAGCGGAACAAAACGAGTTACTACACTAAAAGCTCCGATCCGCTTCGAGTAAAAGCTCGTTTAATATTGTTATTGTTCTGTTTACAGCGAAAGCTGTAAAAGTGCACTTGAAGCTTTCAACGCGGTTTAATTCGAGTTGCTTCGCGAGTTAGTTTTGCTCTGACCCAGTTGCTGTTCTAAATATCGCTTTGCTTACAAGTGGGATCAATTACGGTATTTATTTGAATATAATAATTTGTGCTTGTTATGAATTAAAAGGTAAATAGAAAGATTTATTTGGGAAAAATAGAACAGCATATATACACAACGGCGCAGGACCGGTCATTTTGGCACTCTTTGGGGGAGCCTATGTCCAGCAGTGGACGTCTTTCGGCTGATATGATGATGATGATGATATTGATATTATACAAAACAAGATAAGCAAAATGTACCTTTTCTTTTATTTTTGTTGGTGGAAAATCCGTTATGGATATACTTCCACGCCACGGGGATAGCGCGGAGGTTATGTCGGACTCGAACCGACTAAAAACCCCCCGATGGTCGTCCTCGAAGCATTACGGAAGGCTCTGGGATCTCCTACGGAACGCACCAGTGCCGCCCTAGCGTCATGCCACTGTAGTACCTACGTATTTTTTAATTCAACGGATGCAGCGCCCAACTGCAACCGTGTACCACTCCGAGGACCCCTTTTAGTCGTCTTGTACGACAGGCAGGGGATAATGTATCCGTATTCTAATGCTCGGGCTACAGGGCGCAAGCAAAATGTACCTAGATAAAACAACACAACTATCCAACTCTAATCAAATAAATCGCTCGCAGCTAGCTGTTACCGGACCAAACTATCCATAATGTTGGATAGCCCAGGACAACCTTTGCACCGGAAACGATTCAGAGCGGGGGTCCTCGCGTTGTGCTTTAGGTCATGTTTATGGAGAGGCGTCGCTTCCGGCGGCACGACACGCGGTCCTTCAGGCAACTATGGAAACGCCTAACGCATATATTCGGCCGCGTTTACGCACAGGCGTAACAAGGAACCCTGGCAGAGGCACGAAATAAAATAGAATCTAAAATGAAGGCGTATACAGTGTACAGTGTATATTCATGTTGTACCCTGGACTGAGGAATACTATTTCCATCCGTGTTACCATGATTCCAAATATTACTCAAACTTTAAAGGTTGCTGTTATGATTACCACTGAAAGTTGAAAGCACCAAAAAGCTCTCGGTGATGTTTAATTCGAGTACCCAAAGATTTCGCCCAGGGCTTTCTACGACAGAATACCTAAGATTCCATTCATATTCAATCCACATTATTCTTATGTATCGTCGCGCTCTCACACTATTAGTTTAGCGTTAGAGGGAGCGAGACCGTCTTTAAAAAAAACAATTCATGTTCAATTTCAATTTTGGCTTGAACCACTTAACCCTGAAACCGCTAATGCCTATAGGTACCAAAAAGTAGCATAGCATTCAACCTTTATTAGCTTTCGCTCTCGCCTTGCCTTAGCGCGGAAGCTTTCCGTGAACTTTGCTCTCACTTGGCTGCTAATTTAATCTTAGGCGAGAAATTAGGTTTAATAAGCCTTTGAGTTTTGTACTTACTAAGATGAACTATATGCACTTATGATGTGTTACCTGAATAAACATCATTCTACTTATTCTATACTGCTTATTTAGTAAGATAAAAGAAAGAAAAGCTACGTAGCGCGTAGTTTTCTTATTACCTGGTTTTAACTTGTAAGTAGTTGTATTTTACACGGTTTTATACTAGGTAGGTAATATTGTATAGCTACCAAGATTTGCATTGTTGTTTGATAAGAACCAAACTTCAAAAAAAAGTAGTTTCGAGAAATGAATAATACCTACACCTGTAACTCATGTAAGCCGCCAAAACCCAAACCACTTACATTACATTAGTATAATGCTATTTTGATTCTCGACGGCCCGGGCTACAGTTGTATATTTACCTCGAGTCGCGCAAAAACTTCAAACGTAGTACTAGTTCAAAGGAATATACTACCTACTTTCAACCACCACTTTAATACCAGACCTATCCCACTTGCATTTTGTCACGAAATAACACTTGTTTTTGGAAACTTACTTATGTAGGTCTAATTTGTCAGGGTTATTGCTGCACCTATGTAAATTTTGCTAAAATGGTGAATGAAGTAAAATAATTGTAAAATGTATATTTTTTATCGTACGAGCGAAACGAACGGCGGCGCTCTTTGTTTCAGTATGGGCCGCATTTCGCAATCTAGTGAACTATTGTGAGCAGGTTCAATAATGATTATAGTTTTTAGCGTTCCGTAGTCAACAAGGAACCTTTATAGTTTCGCCATGTTCGTCTGCGGTTTAGCTCTGTGACCTACTAGAAAGCTGTAATTCGGCATGGGTATATAATATAAACCAATTGAGCCTACCAAATAGTAGAATAAAAGTTAACCAAAGGAATTCAAGGTGCTCCCGGTGAACTGCATCATCCGTTTTGTAGAAATGATGGAGCAAGCCTGGGAGCAGGCATAAAGGAGAGGGCAAATGCACAAAAGATCCCACTGGGTCGAAGTGCATCCGAAAGGGCCCTCACC
The DNA here is from genome assembly GCA_963854355.1 of Epinotia brunnichana. Lineage (NCBI taxonomy): Eukaryota > Metazoa > Arthropoda > Insecta > Lepidoptera > Tortricidae > Epinotia > Epinotia brunnichana. The sequence continues at coordinate 24,291,199 of OY977951.1, read as the reverse complement.
TAGATGAGATAAGATAAGAATAAAAGTTCGAAAAAAATGTTTTTTTTTAGGGTACCTGCAAACTAAGGATTACATTTTCTCGGTTAACTTATAGAGTGGGGTATCGTTGGATAGCTTGTTCAGAAATAAGATGGGTACGTGATGTTGGGCTTTAAAGCTCTAATTTTTAAAAAAGTTATGCAAAAAAAATTACATTGCAGTAGTACATATAATTAATTATAGGAAAACGATCACGGACAAGTAGGCATTATTAGTTAACTAGTAAGTAATAGTTGACCAACTTAATAAATGTACTGGAAAAGGCCAACTTTCGTACATATTCGGGCGACTCAGCCGCAACGTTTAGTTGGCACGCGCGTAACAAAGAAGACAGATAGGCAACTACGGAACCCTACACTGGGCGTGGTCCCATAGTATAATAGTTTTCCGGGATATGGGGTCTCGCTAGATCGATATTTCGCCCCGTAAACTTACTTGTAAATTTCATCAAACTCGTTAGAGCCATTTTAGAGAACCTAATTACAAAAAAGAAGAAGGTTATATGTTCCACTGTATGTATATTATATATATATTGTAACGTTACACGTACATATTTACATAAATAAACCTTAATTCTAGCTACTTACTTAATTAAAAATAACATATACAACTCATTACAACACTACACACCAAAACACATGTTTAAACTATCCTAAATATAAGTTATAAACTCATCAACACGCTAAACTGTTTAAATATGTCGCGGCATTGATTTGACGTTCGATCACTCATAGCTTCATTCGCACATGAACGAATGCATGTGAGACGCACGTGGTCTGCGCGGGCACTCGTCATCGCGCGAGGCCGCTCATTTTTTCATTAGCCAAAATATATTGAGTAGAACGCACGTCACCTAGACTCGATCTCTGCTACGGTCCGCTGCACGGAACCGTAATCGGTGTTCTGGTGTCGTCCCTACGCGTTCCTCGACTAAACAGTAATCACTGTGGTGTTTTTTTAAAAGTGTTAATAGTGTACCCCAAATTGGGTAAGTGGTTATATTTTGTTTGCAAGTAGCTTAGAACCTTTAGTGCTGATTCATTGCTTAATTAGTTTAACTTGCTACTAGTTCACAATAATTTTAACTGCAAATCTCTTATATCGTATCTACATACAAGTTTGCTCATAACTAGTACTTATTTAAAGTTGCTATTCATCGTGCGTGTCACTTTAATCCACCCGCATTTTTAAAAATAAAATATAAAATCATCTAATTTAACTGTTTGTCAAATCAACTCCATTTAAATGTAATCTCCGCATCTGAATTGTGAACATCCACGGCATCACAACTACTTAAGTACTTTCCCACATGCCGTTGGTGCTCACAGGAATAAATGGACCGTTCGTAATGCCTTTTTTTGATGGCACGTTCCAGGGTCCAAGGTCCAGAGTGACATGTTTTTCGGATGAATGTTTGCCGCCTGCCTGCGCTTGCTTCTGGCCATTTGTACGAGACCGTGGAGCGGTTTTCCGGCTGGCGCTGAACTCAGCGCCGTCAAGAAATTCCTCCGCCAACCTACCCGGCGCACCACAGGGGAGTACTTCGGCTACAGGGAATCAGCGGAATCCGATTTTACGTGTATTAGCCCGAACCTACGTATTTGTTTACACCTTTTAGCTTTGCTGAGCTAGCTAGCAACATTATATTTTTTTACTGACCGTTTTTCTGACCTTCATTTTTAAACCTTTCCATTTAATATAAACTTAAAGGAGTCAGAACTGAGCAAGACGGGGCATTGGCGCCCTTACACGTGGTAGTAATACACATCGGATTCTGTTGTTTTCTTTGTAGTAGTAGTTAGTGTTTGTTTGTGGCCTTTTTGTGAAACGTTTTTTTCTTTTCTAGTGCTTTGTTTTATTTTTTTGGTTTTTTCCTGCTGCTAACGTGTACTGAGTAAACTTTCGTAAACTTTTGTATTTTTTTTCATAAACCTTTACTGTAAAATACATTTGAAGTTCGCTGCTAACTGTTATTGTTACACTCACTTAACATTAAAAGAAGGATATTGCTGTATAAGAACGAAGTACACATTAGTAGCCATTTTTTATTTTTTGTTGCTGCTAACAACTTTATTTTAATTTTTGCTAATTTCAAAAAAAAAAAACCAAACGTTCAACATCATCAATCTGAATTGTAACAGATCGGAGAACGGAAGTTGATTATATTTTTAAGTAGTTGCTTTTGCTTTCCACCACTTACCCAAAACATATATTTGGTTCACCATGCTGTCCGTGAAGTACTTGTCACTTCAAAAGTCAGAGTTGGAGTATGAGGTTCGGATTAGAGGTGCTACGCCTGCGTCATCCGTTGAGGAATTACGCAAGCAAATTGTCAAGTTAGCCAAAGACTATCCCTCAGACCACATTTTAGAATCTCCACTTGAAGCTAGACAGGATCTTCAGGGCTGTTGTGAGGTACTCACTAAAATTCAGTCTAGCCTAGACGTTGCTGACTCTTCAGCCCCAGTAATCCTCAGAATTCAAAACATGCTGAACCATTTATATAATCGTATTTCGAGGATAACGCGTAGCGAGGACACCAGGAAAGAATATGATGATATTGTGAAGGAGTATAACAGTGTATCAAAGAAATTCAAGGCTCTTCAGGCAGCTAAACCTGTTGCAAGTACTTCGAGTTTAATTTACAGTACTGAATCTGGATCTTCAATGCCTGAGCTCCAGAACGTGATTTCGGTGACGTGCGATCGTGGCTCAGCTGATTTAGGAAAATTGAAGTTTAATGGCAAGACTTGCGTGCGCTCCTTTATACAGCGTGTGGATGAGTTTATAGAAGCTCGTAATATACCGCCGAGTAAAGTATTAAGCTTTTCGACAGAAATATTTCAAGAAGATGCCTTGCATTGGTATCGATCTGTAAAGGACAAGGTTGGTTCTTGGTCTGAATTAGCAGCCTTACTGAAGAAGGACTTTGACCAGTTGGATCATGACTACCGGCTCATCTCAGAGATTCGTTCTCGTACTCAGGGTGAACGCGAAAACATCACCATTTATCTCTCTATCATGGATGGGATGTTCTCGCGTTTGTCCAAGTCCCTTTCAAAAACGGATCAACTGGAGATCCTTCTTCACAATATTAGGCCCTGCTATGCAAGCACCCTGGCTTCGGCAGCTTCCATATCGGACATAGATTCTTTGCGTACATTGTGTCGTAACTATGAGACCATTCAGGCTCGCCTTTCTCAATTCCAAGAACCACCTAAAGTAAGTTCAGATACTGTTGCACCTGAATTTGCTTATACTATGGATTCAAATAAAAGTAATAATAAATATAACAACAATGGTAACAAACACAATTTTCCAAACACAAGCAACTACAACAAAAATTACAACTACAAACACCCAAGTTATAATCAACACACACAAGGTAAAAATCAGCAACAAAATTATATACACTCAGTAGAAGCAGTTAACAATCAACCATACTGCCCAAGGTGTCGTAACAATACACATCACATCCGTCAGTGTCAAGCTAAACGTGATATTTTTTGCTTTAAGTGCGGAAGGAAGGATGTGAAAACACCAGACTGTCCTGTTTGCTCTAAAGTTAACAGTCATTCAAAAAACTAGTGCAGCAGAGTTGTAGTAATTTTGACAAAGAAGATTGGGAAACTTGGTTGAATTTCGTTAAAACATTTACCTCTTCTTACAAAGTTTCTACAATTCTGCAAACTAAACCAGAACATGATGCTAGACCTTACATTAACATAAAGATTAATGATATTGACGCGTGTGCCTTGTTGGATTCTGGAGCTGCAGTGACAATTTTAGGAAATAATTGCCATAAGCATCTAATTGACTGCACTTTGCACCAGGATCACAGCATTAGCATGGTAGCAGCTGGCGGTCAATATTTAAAGAGTATTGGATACATTAACTTACCCATTACATTTGAAAGGCAATATCACTTAATTAAAGCTCATGTTGTCCCTGAAGTAGATACTTCTATTATTCTTGGCGTGGATTTTTGGCGAGCGTTCCAAATTTGCCCCAAATTTATAGGTAGCGTCAAATTATCAGAAAACTCTTTATCAGAGATTAAAGTAAACTCCAGTGACACTTATATTCACTCGTATGATAATTTGACGGCGCCCCAAAAAGTAATAGGAGACACCATAATTGCCCAGTTTAAGTCAATATCGACTGAGGAAAAAGGCTTAGGACGAACAAATATTATAGCGCATCGTATAGATACTGGAGACGCCCAACCAATCAGGCAGCGATATTATCGCATGTCACCCGAAAAGCAGCGAATCTTAACCGAGCAAGTCGATGAAATGCTAGCCCTGGATGTGGTCGAGTATTGTGAGAGTGCTTGGTCTTCTCCAGTACTCATCGTTAATAAGAAGAACGGACAGCCTCGGTTTTGCCTCGATAGCCGAAAACTGAATGCTATCACCAAACGCGACGCATATAATTTGCCATATGTGTCAGAAATCTTAGATAGTCTCCGTGATGCTAAGTACCTTTCGAGCATAGACTTATCTAAGGCTTTCTGGCAGATCCCTATTGTGCCTGAGGATCGCGATAAAACGGCTTTTTACGTGCCAAATAGAGGTTCCCTGCGTTTTAAAACCACCGCTTTTGGTTTAACCAATGCGCCTGCCACACAGCAACGCCTAGTAGACCAGTTATTTGGGGATATGGAGTTTAAAACGTTCGCATATCTTGACGATATTATAATCATCAGCTCAACGTTTGAAGAACATGTCTCACGTCTGTTGCGCGTTTTGGACAAATTAAAACTTGCTAACCTCACTGTTAACTTCGAAAAGTGCAAGTTCTTCAGGAGTGAGCTTAGATATTTAGGATACGTGGTTGATGCTCGCGGCTTACGCACAGACCCCGAAAAAGTCGAGGCCATTATTAACTTTCCCACGCCTACCAACAGAAAGGAACTTAAGCGTTTCCTTGGTACTGCCACTTGGTACCGACGTTTCGTACCAAATTTCAGTACTGTAGCTGGTCCCTTGAACAAGCTCACTTCGAATGGCAAGAAGTCACCACCTTTTATATGGTCACAGGAAGCTGACGCGGCTTTTAATGCTCCTTGGTTTCCGCGCCAGTCCTTTCCTGTCCTGACTACTCATTGCCATTTGAAGTGCATACTGATGCAAGCAATTATGGCGTTGGCGCCATGTTGACGCAGACTCTGAATGGTAAAGAACACCCTATCGCCTACATGAGTAGATCTCTTACCGGTGCCGAGAGAAACTACAGCATCACAGAACGGGAAACCCTTGCTGTTTTGACTGCTGTCGAACACTGGCGCTGTTATCTGGAGAATGGGCAATCCTTTACAGTGTACACTGACCATTCTGCGTTAAAATGGTTCCTATCATTGGACAATCCATCAGGACGATTAGCACGATGGGGAGTTCGTCTGTCATCCTTTAATTTTGAAATGAAGCATCGCCGTGGAGTCGATAATGTTATACCAGACGCTCTCTCCCGTGCTGTTCCAGTAAATGCCATATCTCTTTCTAACGCAGTGGTAAATACAAACGATGCTTGGTATAAGAAAATGTATAATGGATGTCTTAATGCTCCAAGTAATTTTCCTAACTTCATTATCAAAAATAGTTCTCTGTATCGACTTTCAAAATCAAAACATTCACAACTTACTTCTGAATTTGATTGGAAGGAAGTAGTGCCTTCTGACTTTCATGATGAAATAATTGCACAAAATCATTCCGAACCAACAGCGGGACATCTTGGTATTTTTAAAACATATAGGCGCTTAGCTTTAAACTATTATTGGCCTGGTATGCACCAAGATGTTGTGAAGTTTGTGGGCTCTTGTTCTGTCTGTTTGTCATATAAAGCGCAAAATCACGCCACATTAGGAGAAATGGGACGTCCTAAACAGTGTTCACGTCCATTTCAGATAATCTCCATCGATTTCATCGGTCCCTTACCTGTTACTCGCAAACAGAATGCCTACATCTTGGTCATATCCTGCTGTTTCTCTGAGTATTGTGATTTCTTTCCATTACGTCGCGCGACTTCAGACGCTGTTGTCAAGATTTTAGAGGACAATATATTTTTAGTACACGGCATTCCTCAAACTATATTTCTTGACAATGGAAGCCAGTTCATTAGTTCGACAACGGAGGCTCTTTTCAAGAAGTATAAGATCCCGAACGTGTTCTTCACGCCTAGATATACACCTCAGATAAACAGCGTAGAAAGATACAACAAGACCCTTGTCTCTTGTTTGTCAACATTTGTCCAAAACGACCACCGCACTTTGGACACTTTTATCCCTAAAATTAAGTTTGCCATGATCAATTCCATTAATGAAGCCACAGGTTACTCACCGTCCTTTCTTGTGTTTGGCCGTGAGCTTGTTTTGTGTGGATCGCATTATACGGATTCTGACCTAGATGGCGAGGTGTTGTTCCTACCACGCGATGTTTACGCAGAAAACCGAGGGTGTCTGTCTTCTGTGTTTGACGATGTGCAAGCTTCATTGTGGCAGGCACATGTAAAAAACACTGCTCAGTATAACCTACGCCGCAAACACGCAGAATTTAATGTGGGCGATTTAGTCTTTAAACGCACTTACATGCTAAGCGATAAAGACAAATATTTTAGTAAAAAGTTAGCGCCCAAATTTATAAAATGCCGTATAACTGAAAAACGATCTCCACTAGTATACGTTTTAGAAGATATGACTGGTAAAGATTTGGGAGTATGGCATATTAAAGACCTTAAACTCGTCAGTAGTCTTAAGTAAAGTGTACGCAGTATAATCTCATTTAGATCTTGTTGTCAGTATTTAGTCAAATGTGCAATTTATCACAGATGCCTTTTGTATGTAAGGACGCGCCGTCCACTTATCGAAGTGACGTTTGCTTTTATGTTTTCTAGATGAAGTATGTATGAAGTGTTAGATGATTGAATGAAAGCGAAATACTAATGACAGTCCAAAAGGGTTTTCTTTAAGAACAAAACCCTTTCACTGGAGCCGGGGGTAATGTAACGTTACACGTACATATTTACATAAATAAACCTTAATTCTAGCTACTTACTTAATTAAAAATAACATATACAACTCATTACAACACTACACACCAAAACACATGTTTAAACTATCCTAAATATAAGTTATAAACTCATCAACACGCTAAACTGTTTAAATATGTCGCGGCATTGATTTGACGTTCGATCACTCATAGCTTCATTCGCACATGAACGAATGCATGTGAGACGCACGTGGTCTGCGCGGGCACTCGTCATCGCGCGAGGCCGCTCATTTTTTCATTAGCCAAAATATATTGAGTAGAACGCACGTCACCTAGACTCGATCTCTGCTACGGTCCGCTGCACGGAACCGTAATCGGTGTTCTGGTGTCGTCCCTACGCGTTCCTCGACTAAACAGTAATCACTGTGGTGTTTTTTTAAAAGTGTTAATAGTGTACCCCAAATTGGGTAAGTGGTTATATTTTGTTTGCAAGTAGCTTAGAACCTTTAGTGCTGATTCATTGCTTAATTAGTTTAACTTGCTACTAGTTCACAATAATTTTAACTGCAAATCTCTTATATCGTATCTACATACAAGTTTGCTCATAACTAGTACTTATTTAAAGTTGCTATTCATCGTGCGTGTCACTTTAATCCACCCGCATTTTTAAAAATAAAATATAAAATCATCTAATTTAACTGTTTGTCAAATCAACTCCATTTAAATGTAATCTCCGCATCTGAATTGTGAACATCCACGGCATCACAACTACTTAAGTACTTTCCCACATGCCGTTGGTGCTCACAGGAATAAATGGACCGTTCGTAATGCCTTTTTTTGATGGCACGTTCCAGGGTCCAAGGTCCAGAGTGACATGTTTTTCGGATGAATGTTTGCCGCCTGCCTGCGCTTGCTTCTGGCCATTTGTACGAGACCGTGGAGCGGTTTTCCGGCTGGCGCTGAACTCAGCGCCGTCAAGAAATTCCTCCGCCAACCTACCCGGCGCACCACAGGGGAGTACTTCGGCTACAGGGAATCAGCGGAATCCGATTTTACGTGTATTAGCCCGAACCTACGTATTTGTTTACACCTTTTAGCTTTGCTGAGCTAGCTAGCAACATTATATTTTTTTACTGACCGTTTTTCTGACCTTCATTTTTAAACCTTTCCATTTAATATAAACTTAAAGGAGTCAGAACTGAGCAAGGCGGGGCAATATTTTTATTACTTATCTAATATTGTAATGACAAGCTACGGTAGATGATGATTCAGGCAAGGCTGGCAAACAGCGGTCGTGGTTTCGAATCCCGGCTCATACCAATGAGTTTTTCGGAACTTATGTACGTAACATTTACCGTTAGCTTTTCACTGAAGGAAAACATCGTGAGAAAATAAACCGGTCTAATCCCAATAAGGTCTAGTTTTCCCTCTAGGTTGGAAGGTCTTTCGTAAAACTAGTGCCTATGCTGTATTAAAAGCGGACACCGGGCTCCTTTAGGGCACAATCGGGAATAACGCTAAGGAGGTTAATGATTGTAATACAATCTGGGGGCACGGTAGTGGCCCCGCCAAGACGAGCCAAGCGATCTAATATTCTCAGAGATGTTTAAGGCGACGTAGGCTCACGGTCTTCTCTCCTTCTCACTGAGCATAAGCGTGAGCTAGTGTTGTGGATAACGCTCATTTTGAGGCTTATAGACTCGAGCCTTAAATACTCCCGAGGCTTAAAGACTCGATGCTGTGTAAGAACCCTGTTGGTTTATTTTACGCATATGAATGCAAAATTTAAGCCTCGGGAGTCTTTAGGGTTCGAGTATTTAAGCCTCAAAATGAGCGTTATCCACAACACTAGCGTGAGCGCTACGACCAAACAAGCGTTACAAACGACTTTTTAAAAATCCGTTTTCTGAGCCATCACATGCAGCAAGTGTTACAAATACACCTGAGGTACTAGCTATTTTTGGCGTGTGTCTCTGCTCATCGATTCATGCTTAAATTCGATATCCACATCCAGATAAAACATTCATTGTCTCGGGCACAAAGGAGACCTTTTACTCCCAGGTCGGGTGTGTTAAATTTTTGATATACGTGTGACTTTGAGAAGGAGATTCTTTGACGAGAAATGTTTTTTCCAAATATTTTCAAGGCAGATATTTCAAAATAAAAAAGCAGAAGGTTCAAAATGGATGGGAATGGATGAAAATTTTAGAAAGCCTGATTATTTTTTTGGTGATAGGAACAACCTTCCTTAGCACCAGAAAAAAGTTGCACTTTTTAGCTGCGTCAATTATTTTAGAAAAATATAAACAGTTTCCTCACGTACGTTTTAGGACGGCGAATGAGACACTTTCCTTGATCCGTCTCATATCACAAAAAATATCTTAAAAATCCGTGGTACACTGACACTGGCAATGATATTGACAGCAGCTATATTTGTCACTAGCTTTTGCCCGCGACTTCGTCCGCGCGGAACTCGTTTATATCGTAACTTTATCCCCCCTTTTCACCCCCTTAGATGATGAATTTCCAGATAAAAACTATCTTTAGTAAGGATTCTTTGGGAAGGCCCCGGAATTCAAAGTATCTCTACACCAAATTTCATTTCAACCAAATTAAGGAAGAAAAGTTAACAGACAGACAGAGTTACTTTCGCATTTGTAATATTAGTATGGATTGTGTTGTATCTTCAATTAAACACGTAAATTAATTAATTACGTTTATTTAACATAAGCACTATACAAAAGGTTCGGCCATTTTAAACGCCGGTGAGTGAGAGAGCCGGAAATACAGGTGCGAGTGAGATGGAGATAATTGAGCTACATTCGAATACCACACTCTCGACCGCCTAAATTCTCGCCGCCTGTTTTTCCTTTCCTTATTACAAACTGTGGCTATTAAAAAACTAAACTATACTTATGCCTTGGGATACAACTTACAGCCTTATTAAATAGCTTAAAAATAATAACTAGATCACTCTCAATTAAGTTTTACTCTTGGCGTCGCACATCTGTGCACATTATTATATAATGTCCTACGAATAATAGTCAATTGATACATGTACAGTGTAACAAACATTAAGTCTTACCCTGACTGCTAAGTAATATTTATTCTAACAAACTACTACCACACTTTAATAACTGATTCACATGCCTCTTCCACCTACTACTTTCGACGTCAATGATGTACGTAGTGTCAGGTATAGATTCTTCCACAATAATCCCTAAAGTCCATGGCTTCATATCTTTTCTGTAATCCCTAACCATTACTTTTTCCCCTACCACAAAACTAATTTTTCTAGTACCCGAGGCGTTATTTCTTTGTTTCTCTAGCATTTCATGTGATTTCTCAAAAATTGGTGGCGGCCTAAGTAGAGAAAACCTTGACCTTAGTTCCCTATTGTACATCAATTTCGCAGGTGTGACCCCTGTCGTTCTGTGTGGCATGTTCCGGTAATCCAAAAGAAATAAATTGATGGCAGATGTAATATTGTGACCACTTTCTTTAATTTTTGTAACATGTGTCTTAAATATGTCCACAAACCGTTCTGCTGCGCCATTTGTTGCCGGATGGTAAGGAGGAGAGAACGAATGTTTAATTTGTTTTAAGTTACAAAAGTTTTCAAATTCTTCACTTCTAAAAGAAGGCCCATTATCTGTAACCAGATGAACTGGGTAGCCATGGCGTGAGAAAAGTGCATTTAAAACTTCAATTGTTCGTGTGGCTGTGATATTACTCATTTGTATGACTTCCGGCCATTTTGAATAACTGTCTACTACCACCAAATACATCTTACTATAATATGGCCCACAATAGTCAGCATGAAGGCGATACCAGGGTGTTGGTGCCACTGGCCATGATTTTTGTGCAATACTTTTAGTAGGATTATTGCTGTTAGTTAAACATGTCATGCAATTTTTTGTTACATTTTCAATATCAGAGTCTATACCTGGCCACCAAACGTAAGAGCGAGCCACCTGCTTCATACGTACGGTACCAAAATGGCTTTTGTGCAATTCGGCCAGCACCGATTCTCTTAGAGATTTAGGGATTATTATCCTAAACCCCCTGAACAAACAGTCCCTATCACAACTGATTTCATTTCTTTTATTAAAGTATGGCCATAATTCCTTGTCTAATTTTGTTTTATCCGGCCAACCATCTACATTGTGCCGGGTGACTTGAGACAAAATTGAATCAGTTTTTGTTTTATTCTGTATATGTTTCCAATCTAATTGGCCAATTTGTGAATTTTGAATGTGGTACACATTACTTTTTTCTGCTTCTAGACAAATTGGGTGCACTTGCAGTTTAGGACTGTGATCCTCAGAAGGAGATCGTGATAAAAAATCTGCAGGATTCATCTTAGTTTTAATATGTTTAATTTTATAAGTGAATGCTGAGAGAAAGATGGCATAATGCTGTAACCTTTTAGCCGCCATTTTTGGAATGCCTTTATTTGGGCCAAATATTCTTACTAAGGCTGCATTATCGGTTTCTAATTCAAAGGCCCTGCCATAAGTGTAGTTATAAAACTTTGTTATGCCGAAAATTATGGCCATGGCTTCTTTGTCGATTGCTGAATATTTTTGTTGTGTTGTGTTTAATTTTTTACTAGCATATGCTATTGGCCTTAATACCCCGTTATAATCTCTATTGGATAATACTGCTGCCAGCCCTGTCTGTGAAGCATCACAAGACAAAATTAATGGCAAGTTTGGATTGTAATGCCTTAAATTGTGAACGGAGGCTAATTTATTTTTTATTTGAACAAATGCCTTGTCACATTCTTTAGTCCATTTAAATTTGTCTTTTTGTGTACATTCATACAACGGCGTTAGAATAGAAGCCATGTTTTCTAGAAATCTAGCATAATAGTTCACCTTACCCAAAAATGATCTCAGCATGGTGATGTTTGTGGGTGCTTTTGCTTGAAGTAATGGTTCTATATTCGACTTTATAATGCTGATATCATTTTTCGAAATTCTAAATCCGAATACATCTATGCTTTTCTTAAATAAGTGACATTTTTCCATTTTTAATTTAAATTGACATTCATGCAATTTGTCCAGTATCTTACATAAGGTATCCACAATCTCAGACAAACTTTTTCCTACTACATAAATATTATCAATGAATACAATAGTATTTGGGATGCCTGATAGCTGGTTATGCATAATCCGCTGGAACGAGCCTGGGCCGGTACTCACTCCGTAAGGTAAGTATTTATATTTATAAGTACCAGCTTCCGTCACAATAGTTGTAAGTTCCTGAGACTCCTCATCCAGGGGTGCTTGGAGGTAGGCCTCTTTTAAATCCAGTTCGCAGAAGTATTCTCCTTCTTTAAGTGTATCCAAAATTTCATCGATATGGGGCAACGGAAAATGATCTATTTCCAAGTGCGGGTTTAATGTTACCTTATAATCTCCACACAAACGCACTGACCCATCCGCTTTAATCACTGGGACCACCGGGGTTCCCCACTGGCTGTGCTTCACTGGTTCTATTCTGTTATTTTTCAGTAAGCGCTTTATTTCTAATTTTACCTTATCTTTGAGTGCGAAGGGTACCCGTCTGGCTGGTAGACACTTTGGTTGGGCATCTGATCTTAATTTAAGTTTAATCGCCTCACATTTGCTGTTGCCCCAATCTGCTGCGAATACTTCTGCGTACTTGTCTTTCACAAACCGTTCTGCCTCTGAAATGGTATTACAATTATAATTAATATTTATTTCCTCATTTCTTAACTTTGGCGGCCACAGTCCCAGGTCATGTAACCAATCACGACCCAATATACGAGGTACATCATTGGCCACAAATACACTTAGACGTTTCTCTTGTCCCCCATATTTAACCCTTAAATTTTCTAAAATACCTACTGGTTGTGACAAGGTTTGGTCGAAATTCCTGAATTTTACATTGCATTTACTTACAACCTTGCTAGGAAACCATTTATTTTTATCATTGTGCGATATCACTGTTACATCCGAGCCTGTGTCCAATTGGAAATCGATACTGATTCCCTCTACTATAAGGTGAATTAAGTGGGGAGGTATCTTACTTACATTTACTGCATACACATCATATTCATTAAACAATTCTTTTATGGATGCTTCTGCGTCCTCAGAGTCCTGCTTCTTTTCAGAAGAGGCGTTGTCTTCTTGTTCAACAAAATAAGTCCGACGATACCTGGAATTACTTGGACATACTTTGAAAATATGACCCTGTTTTCCGCATTCTGAACAGAACTTCTTGATCAACCTGCATTCAGTTTTGATATGGTTATCGTTGCCGCAGCAAAAGCATTTCAAGTTTCTTCGACCATCTTGTTTCCTGGAGTGATTGTTATTTGTGCCACTCTTTTTCTCTCTTGTCCCTTGCTGGTTTGCGGTGTGACTACTAGTCTGGCCAAAATAAAACATAGCACTGGTGTCTGTTTCTTTCGAAATTCCTGTTGTTTGCAGTAGTGCTGCTTCTACTATCCTGGCTAATTTCACTGTATCCTCCAAAGTGTCAATTGAATCCCTTTTTAACAGCTCAAACTTAATTAACTTTGAGTGAACACCATCAATTAATTTTTTTTTTATTTGGTCATCGGGATCCTTAAACTGGCACTTTGCACTCAGTTTTTTAAGCTCCAATGTATACTCTTCAATGTTTTCAGTGGGTAATTGGTTTCGACTACGAAAAGCGGCTCTTTCCAATGCTACAGACTGTTGCCTCACATATTTACTTCTCAGTAAAGCACATAATTCTTCGTATGACAAAGATGTTGGTTTTTTAGGTGCACATAAGCTACTCAGTGTTTCAAAAACTTGAGGTGTTAGTTTTGTCAGAAGTAGGGGTACTTTTTTTACTTTGTCCACCTCATTAAGGACAATAATGCACTCTAATTGTTGTTCAAAACATTCCCACTTGTCACCATCAAATGGTTGTAGGTTATGACTCGCCATTGTTTTTTTGGTACTAATGTCAGTCTTCTTGGATTGTGTTACCCGTGCTAATTCTTTCCAAAAATTGCAAAGTATCTTCCGCAGTTCGTCCACTGTATGCTTGTCCGTATATTCCAATTTGAATTCCGTTAGTTTTTGTTGTAATTCTTCCTTATTTAACTTATATATCCAGGACGTTTTGCCACACTGATCGCACTGTGCTAAAAGTTCGCATTTGCACTCAGAACTAGCATCCTTGCAAGTCTCCTTGTTCATTTGTGAATACAGTTAATTTAGAGCACTAAACATTTATAACACATCCGTATTTGCAATGAAATTTACTTTATTATTTTGATATGTATTGTGACTGATGTGACAGATCGCAATGGCCGCCGGCCGGTCGTGTATAGCTGCACCTTCACACCACAGCCATTCGCCGCCACTAATTTGTAAATTCAGTTAGTTGCACAATTTAGCGTTGATTTGCACTGCACTTTATTTAATTATGCGCTGGTTTTTATGATCCTCGTCGCCAATCTGTTGTATCTTCAATTAAACACGTAAATTAATTAATTACGTTTATTTAACATAAGCACTATACAAAAGGTTCGGCCATTTTAAACGCCGGTGAGTGAGAGAGCCGGAAATACAGGTGCGAGTGAGATGGAGATAATTGAGCTACATTCGAATACCACAGATTGTATGAAGGAAAGGGTCATTATGGCTGAGTTGCATGATTTTATAGATTAGCTTACTCTGAACGCCTTTTTTTACACAATAGACTCCGCCGCAAACTTGGTTTCTATGACCCGCCTCACCATAATAGATGCATGTAGGCTTTTTTCATTATTATTTTGCATATTTTCATATCACACGGCCGTTAGGACCTTTTCTACTAAACCGTAGGACTAAATTAACTGACTTGTAATTTAAATATTTTATATTAAAAATAAAGATACGTCAACAAAATGTTACATCTAATAGTTTTCAAAATAGCCATAATAAAACGTATTTTTTACCCCGTTTTAGAAAACATCTTCGAAACTACCGCCATAAGGTACCTTTACCCTTGGAACGTCACATACCTATATAATGTTCCTATTCCCCAGGACTCCCAACTACCGCTATATACCGTAAATGGGTTCCATGCAATTTTTCACCCGCTATTTCACCTCCTTAGAGGATGATTTTCGGGATAAAAACTATCCGTTGTTATGACAACGGGTAGTTTTCATCCCGAAAATCATGGAGAATGCTCCAGGACTCAAGCTATCTCTATACCAAATTTCATCTAAATGGGCTACATCCAAATTTTCACCCCCATTTCACCCCCTTAGGGGATGATTTCCGGAAAAGAAACTATCATTTGTCTTTTTCCAGGACTCAAACTATCTTTCAACCAAATTTTATCAAAATGTGTCACAAACAAATTTTCACCCCCAATTACACCCTCTTAGGGGATGATTTTCGGGATAAAACTATCCTATGTCCTTCCTTAACTATCGTTATACCGTAAATGGGTTCAATCCAAATTTTCATCCACCATTTCTCACCCCCTTATGTGATCCCCTTATTTCCTCATTTCATGTGTTCCGGAATAAAAATTATTCTATGTTCTTTCCTTGGACTGAGACCTATCTCTATACCAAATTTCATCTGAATGGGTTCTATCGAAATCTTCAACCCTCATTTCACCACCTCAGGAAATGATTTTTCGGGATAAAAACTATGCATTGTCCTTCCCTAGGACTCCTTCTATATCTTTACCAAATTTCATCTAAATGGGTTTTATCCAAATTTTCACCCCCAATTACACCCCCTTAGGGGATGATTTTCAAGAGTAAACTATCCTATGTCCTTCCCCAAGACTCCAACTCGCTATACCGTAAATGGGTTCCATCCAAATTTTCATACCACATTTGACCCCCTTAGGAGATGATTTCTGGACTAATAATTATTTTAAGTCCTTCCCCAGGACTCTTAACTATCTCCATACCAAATTTCATCTAAATCGGTTCTATCCAATTTTTCACCCCTCATTTCACTCCCTCAGGAGATGATTTTTCAGGATAAAAACTATGCATTGTCCTTCCCAGCGACTCTTTCCATCTCTTTACCAAATTTTAACTAAATGGGATTTATCCACATTTTCATCCCTAGTTCATCCCCTTGGGGGATGAATTTCGGTATTCAAACTATCTATTGTCATTATCCGGGACTCAAACTATATCTATACCAAATTTGGTCTAAACGTTTCACCCCCCATTTCACCCCCTTAGGGGAAGATTTCCAGAATATTAACTATCCAATGTCCTTCCCCAGAACTTAAACTACCTCTAAACCAAATTTTATCAAAATGGATTACATCCAAATTTTCACCCCCCCCCCCCCATTTTACCCACTAAAGGGAAGATTTTCGGGATAAAAACTATCCTTTGACCTTCCTCGGGACTCAAACTACTTATATACCAAATTTCATCCAAATCGGTGCAGCGGTTTAAGTAGCTCTATACAAATTTCCACCCCCCATTTCATCCCCTTAGGGGTTGATTTCCAGGATAAAAACTACCCTAAGTCCTTCCCCAGGACTCAAACTATCTCTATACCAAATTTCATCTTAATCGGTTCAGCCGTTTTCACGTGATGCGCGGTCACATAAACAGACAAACAGATAAACAGACAAACAGATAAACAGACAAACAGACAAAAATTCTAAAAACTGTTGGAACGTGTTCTGTTATCGATTTTAAGTATCCCTAGCCAATTTTTTTTCGAATATCTTCCATGTACAGACTTTCGACCCTCTTCAGCTTTATTATATGTATAGATAGATGCCAGGGTCAAAATATTTTTGTAATCGGTATGAGACGGATCAAGGAAAGTGTCTCATTATTGGGCGCTTGCGATTCCAGAAGAATCACAAGCGCGTGGCCGATTCTTTATTGATTTGAGGATTCGTAGTGGTGATAAATAGCAAGAAACGAGCGCGGGTACCTCACTCGCAACACAACACATCCGCGCCAGCTCTGGCGACCTTACTCACCACAGGAACAGCCCCGCTATTATGTAACTTGTTTCAAGCTCACCTCAAAGCTCACCCACAAATATATCTTGACGCCGCGATTTGTAGTAACTAAGCGTAGGTAGAGATCTAGTTTCGTTAGACGTGGCGGGTGGGGAGAAGCGCATGAGCGCGTAATGAATAACACCCCTGGACCATAACACCACATACTACAGAGCAAATAGTGGCGTTATTAAATATCATATTTTTCATCACACTTGCTCATAAATGGTGTTATTCCTTGCCTGTATACAGAAAGACAATGGCCTAAATTGTTCCCGCGGGAAATAATAGCCCATGGGAAGTAATGAGCTTGTGTGTGATCTGATTGGTTAAAAGCAAATCAAACAAATTGGTTGGCAAATCTAGTTGGCCGCGCGTCACAAGAATTCTTCTCTGTGATTGTTTGAAAGAAATCTAGCAGGCCGTGGGGCGCCACGCCCCGCCCCCTCGCCGTCCACTCGCAAATCTGTATGTGAAGTTATCAATTTCGTTAATTTTTGATTGGTGCGGTTGTATGAAACTTAGATTTTTATGTCTTTTGTAGTTATTTATTTCCTCGCAAATGTGATGAAAAACATTGTGTATAACACGGGCGTAAGAATATTGCAAACTCGAGTCATCAAACGCCCTCCGCCTTACGGCGTCGGGCTCCTGATAGACTCTCGTTTGCAATATTCCTCATACGCCCCTTGTTAAACAATGTACTATTTCCCACGCTTCCCCTTAATAAGTGATGTATTTTTGGATTATTCTCTCCCACAGTAACATAGTGCGGGTTAAGAAGTTGAAGCTCATCAATTATGAAGTCACTATTATCTAGTACGCTCGCTTCCTGTCAGCTCGCAAATATAATCCCAGCCTATCTGTTCACAATACAGTAGTTGATCCGTCCCCGTGAGCCTACCCTAGTATAACATGACCCTGATATTAGTAACAACTACGCGTATTCGAGATCAGAATAATACTGGTATTCTCGAGGCGATGAGTTCGAAGTTTTGTGATATCTCTGACTAAATTGCCATGGAGGTCGATTCAGTTTACATGTTAGCATCGCAACCACCATTTTTGTTGTACATTTGGTACACTTGACTGTGACAAACAAGCATACGGATTACCTGATGGTAAAGCAGATAACCGAGTTTGTGGATGCTTGCGATCGTAGATGAGTCACGATCGCGTTGCCGATTTTTTATGGATTGAGGATTCATTATATCGACAGTTAGAGATAAATGTATCCTCACTCTCAACAAAGCGCATTTCGGGAGCTCAGCACGGTTATCACTAGACGGCGTGCGAGCTTCTAAGTGTACTAATTATAATAATCATTATCATCATCATCACATCATATCAGCCGAAAGACGTCCACTGCTGGACATAGGCCTCTCCCAAAGAGTTCCAAAGTGACCGGTCCAGCGGACTCCCGCGACCTACTAATTATAACAATTTACTTTAAAAACAAAGTTTTAACCGACTTCAAATCAGTAGCCAAATTGCTTCAAGTTTGCCTACAAAATTTGAAGAGTTCCCTCGATTTCTCTAGGATCCCATCATCAGAACTAGATTTTGGTGACAACGGGACCAATCTGGAAGTATATGCGTTCAAACAAAGAAATAATTTTTCAAATCGGTTCATAGGTAAATTACGAAGTTATCGCGTAACAAACACCAAAAAAAAAAACAGTCGAATTGAGAACCTCCTCCTTTTTTGAAGTCGGTTAAAACACGGATAGTATCAGCTCGGGTGCCGTCTTGTGATAACCGTGCTGATTATCTTACCACTAGGAACACAACACCGCATACACACATAAACAAGTTGATGTGAAGATTTCATTTCACTATCAATATGGTGTTTCGTGCGCTCGTTCTAACACCTAACGCGTGTAGACACCTGTATACACCTTACGTGTCATGACGCGTAAGGTGTAGTAGATCTTACGTGTCCTGACGCGTAAGATGTAATAGACCTTACGTGTCCTGACGCGTAAGGTGTAGTAGACCTTACGTGTCCTGACGCGTAAGGTGTAGTAGACATTACGTGTCCTGACGCGTAAGGTGTAGTAGACCTTACGTGTCCTGACGCGTAAGGTGTAGTAGACCTTACGTGTCCTGACGCGTAAGGTGTAGTAGACCTTACGTGTCCTGACGCGTAAGGTGTAGTAGACCTTACGTGTCCTGACGCGTAAGGTGTAGTAGACATTACGTGTCCTGACGCGTAAGGTGTAGTAGACCTTACGTGTCCTGACGCGTAAGGTGTAGAGACATTACGTGTCCTGACGCGTAAGGTGTAGTAGACCTTACGTGTCCTGACGCGTAAGGTGTAGTAGACCTTACGTGTCCTGACGCGTAAGGTGTAGTAGACCTTACGTGTCAGCACGCGGAAGCAAACGTTTAAAACACGTTGAAACGCCAATCCGATGCGACGTGATGATCCAAATGTGCCTCCCGGATGTAGTACGACTTATCATTTACGGTGCCCCCGTGGCTCACGAGGCAACGCCTCCGGGTAGTCCGGGTAATGAACAATTCACACGTGAAATAATTGTTATTACTAGTATAACGCACGTAGATAATGTTAACCAATTTGCCGCTGGAATAACAATTTTGTATTTGCGCTAAATTTTGCAACGAGGTCGATAAAAGATTGAATTACGATCGAGTGGCTATACAATACTTGTATGGCCAAATACATACTAAATGTCAGTCGTCCATTTTGTTCAATTTAATGTGAGGCGCGTAACGCAATGACACTTGGTCATGCAGCCACGACTTAAAATCACCTAGTAATATTTTACATAGGCACCTAATTACTATATGTAATTTAATATATTAAAATAATTCAGTTAATCATGGCTTACAAAAGTTACAAGTAAATGTTTTCACATTTAGATTTTTATTAAAAAAAAATGGTATTCAAACACCGTCATCATCCTCCTAGCGTTATTCCCGGTTGTGCCCCTAAAGGAGCCTGGGGTCCGCTTTGACACCTAATCCCAGGATTTGGCATAGGCACTAGTTTTACGAAAGCGAAGGTTGAATACCTTCGCTTTCGTAACACCGTATTTGAGTACAATTGGTTATTGCACCTTTGAATGCGTAGGCTATGAAGCTCATTACAATACAAGCAAGATATCGTAGGTACAGTCGCCATCACATACATAGGTACACTATAGGTGTTCAAAAATATCGGCACATGCACCCTAATGCCTTGACAATAGAGGTGTGTTCCGATGTTTGTGACGTGCTTGTTTGCTTCGATGTATGTGATGGCGACTGTACAGTCACGAGCTTTAATTTGGGACCCACCTAAGGTGCAATATCGTTTAGCAAACTGAAGACATTTAGAGCTAATATTTTAATGTAGTGTCATAAAGTTTGCCATTGACAACTTACGTTTCCACGTGTCTAGGGGCAACCGCTCAGTGACGTCAACCGGGCGCAACGAGTCAAACGATCGTTTCCGATTTTTCCCGACTAATTGTCACTCGTCTTTTTGGCCCCGTCCTCTCCGGCCACATTTGTTATTTGCAAATTATATTTCGTGAAAATGTCAGTTTTCTCATTTTTCTTGTCTGACACTGACACATGTTCGTAATTAGAAAACCGTAAAGATAGCTTTTTGCAAAGAGGTTATCAATTCAAGGGCCCATTCGATAAGACATTTAATTGTCTTATATCTTGACACTTCACCGCTATTATTGAACTGAAATTTTCGACCTTATTGCATTGTGAATGTTCTAACAACATTTGAAGGAAATGGGTCCTAAATTAAAGCTCGTGACTGTACATTACTCACCTTGGTAAACAAAGAATGTCGCAGATCGGAGGCGTTAAAATTTTGACGACCCTGCCGGGTAGACAATGGCGATAAATATGCATTTACGAGTACATATCATCGTAATTTATGCATTTGCATTTTTCGTGACACTACTTACTTAGAATTAATGTTTTATTTAATTTTAATTTTCTTGTATTTTTCAGGTTGCTAAGTATGTCATGAATAAATATTTTTTTCATCACACTTGCTCATAAATGGTGTTATTCCTTGCCTGTATACAGAAGGACAATGGCCTAATGTTCCCGCGGGAAATAATGGCACCATGGGAGTTATGAGCTTGTGTGCAAATCTGGACGGCAAGAATTCTGCTCTGTGATTGGTTGGAAAATAAAATCGAGCATGTGGTTCTTTCAGGGCATGCTGCAAGAAACAAATGCTCCATGCTATGCAAATATTGCCCTCCACTCGCACTGATCTAGAAGTGAAGTTGTCAATTTCGTCAATATTTGATTGATGATGCGCTTGTATAAAACATAGATTTTTCTGTCTTTTGTAGTTATGTATTTCCTCGCAAATGTGATGAAAAACATTGTGTATAACACGGGCGTAAGAATATTGCAAACTCGAGTCATCAAAAGCACTCCGCCTTACGGCGTCGGGTCGGGCTCCTGACAGACTCTCGTTTGCAATATTCCTCATACGCCCCTTGTTAAACAATGTACTATTCTTTCTTTCTTTCTTTACATATTTTACTTCTATAGGATTTTTATTAACCCACAATTTTAAGGATGACTCACACTAGAATGGGCCGTGTCCGGCCCGGGCCGTTTTCTAAGAAAAACAACGGCGTTTTTGCGCGGCCGAGCAATACCCAAGGCCGGCCAAGCCACGGTCGGGCCGTGCCGACACCGAGCCGCTTCCGAGCCTCGGCCGTGGCTCGCCCGGGCTTGGGTGAGGCTCGGCCGCGCAAAAACGCTGTCGTTTTTCTTAGAAAACGGCCCGGGCCGGACACGGCCCGTTCTAGCGTGAGTCATCCTTTATACACCATCCCCGCAAGGTAATCGAGTAGGTACCTACTTTCCTAACGTATCTAACGTGGGTCAGTTTGATTGAATAACTTATGCAACATTGATTTAATTACTGGCAGACGCCAATATTTGAATCAGGCGATGGTCTTCGCTCTGTTACTACAACGTATCTTTCGATTATCAAAGTCAAAGACAAAAAATATTAATATGACATGGGTTACAATACAATAGGTGTTACAGTCGGGCAGGTTGCTAGTATAGAACAAATTGTCGTAAATGTGGACACACTGGACAAAAGCACCATCAGTCACGCGCTTGTTGCTTCTAGTCACGCGTTAGGTTGGTGAGAGAACAAGCAAACCCGCGTGATGAAATGTAGCCTTTTCCATCCCGAAGTTCCGTTCTATATATCGTGAATAATATTTTTAAATCGGATGGGTTTTTCTGGAAATTACACCCGATATACAAACTAACAAAGCCACAAACATTTCCTCTCTACAATATTGGTTGGTATAGATTTCTATGGTTCCAAATAAAAGCAAAATATAAAATTGTATTAAATATAAATAATAAATAAATATTTGCGGACAATCTTACACAAATCGACCTAAGTCCCAAACTAAGCAAAGCTTGTACTATGGGTACTAGACGAAGATAAACATACTTATATAGATAAATAAATACTTAAATACATAGAAAACATCCATGACTCAGGAACAAATATTCGTGCTCACATCACACAAATAAATGCCCATACCGGGATTCAAACCCAGGACCTCTTGCTTCGTAGGCATCTGCACTACCAACTAGGCTAAAGCGGTCGTCGAATGTATTGCACAACAAAATGTCTGTTGGTGAAATAAAAGTGTGTATGATTCTAATATTTCAATCCCTAGAGTTTTACCAAGTAATAATTTATTGCTGTCCGTATGTTAGGTCATTATTTGTTATTTATTATTTTCGCTGAGCCCGGGATGAGAATCTGTATTGTACGTCATATAGGTACCGGTGTTTATATCGCTAGCGATAGAAATGTAACATGTATGATTTATATTTGTTGGTGTGTGCGTCAAGACGCTTGGTTTATCTTTTAGGTTGGATACTAAATACACAGTTATAATGCCTAGCTAAGGCTTAACTCTCGCTAATCTTAAGAATCGCTATCAATTCAATCAATTCTTAAACTCCAAATAACAATTCTAAATGCTTAATAAAAGTGTCTTTAAAGCATAATATCCTCCCCATCTTTGTGTTATCTCGGTTATATCTCAACCTTTGAAGAACAATGCGTGTGTGGGTGTGTATAAACTATAAACTGCAACATTGCGCTGACTTGCAGGATTGCGATGTGTTATTTGCCTCGTTTGCTAATCGGGGATATAGCTCAGTGGTAGAGCATTCGACTGCAGATCGAATGGACCCCGGTTCAAACCCGGGTGTCCCCTGACAAACACACTGTGAAACCCACACATTTTTTGAAACACAACGTCATTATGAAACCTCTTTACTGGTGTGTGGCTGAAGCGGCGAGTGGCTGAGGGGTAATCACGTAACGTTTTAAACGCGCGTTAGGACAAATTAACTGTCATTTTTCCAAAAAAAAAGTGACGTTTAGATATACCTACTTGACGCACCTATAATGCGTTACGTGATCGAACTGCTGGTCAAAACGTTAAACGTTACTTAATTTAATTTATAATTAAACACGTCATTTTGTTTTGTAAAGAGAGAATGAAGGGCTTAAATCTGAGATATTGTGTAAGGTAAACGTCCGAGTTCTCGACGCTGTACTAGTACACAGCGTGTATATCTGATATAACCGCAAACTTTAGGGGGTTATAGAATAGGCACTTATTAATATATTTATCGATAAATTATTTAAAAAAGCGAACTTTTTTTTTCTATATAAAATAATTCAGCACGCAATGGATCACTAATTTGTCTTACTGATGTGACATCACAACTGTCACAAGTGACCAGCTCCTTCCACGTGTCAAAAGAGTGTACGCCGTACATTGCTGCTCAAAAAAATTTCAAAAATTAATTATGCCATGGCAATTAACGCTTAATTAATAATTGTTATAAATATCAGATTATAACACTGGCTACAATATGCGGTTATATTAAATATACACGCTGTATATAGCATGGGCAGGGAATTGTATACATGTCAAAGTGAAAGGCTTAAATTCGAATGAAGAAAAATCCTCTTAGTTCGAATTTAACCCATATTGCTTTGACATAAAGTGCCCCTGCCATATACTTGTTACAGTGTCGAGCACTCGGACATTTACCTTAAACTACTTATTATTTAATAACGTTTATTCAACTGAGTTCTAACAGTCTTACGCTTTAAATGTTTGTTTTGAAACTACATATTATGAAAGCGCATATTTTGAAGCGAAATTATAATAGAAATGTATTACAATAATACCTAATCATTAGAGTACGCCACGGTTTTTGCCCCGGGCCGGCCGGGACAAAGAATTCGTTTTCATCACATTAATGAGAGAAAAACAATTTTGACCAATGTAGGTATATTATAGCCCTCGGCATCCAAACAAATGCCATCCAAAATTAATGACAAGTGCCCATCGGGTGTATACAGATTTTCCCTGACATAACCAGACTCCACGACCTAGATTAATATTTCTGATTTAACATTATCGTAATAATACATTGTGTATTATAAATTTATTACATTATATGGACATTACTTACAATTTACTTCACCATCTTTATAAGTACACAATGTTAAGCAAATAAACAAATGAAAATGAAAAATGAAAATGAAATAATTTATTCGTGACAAGAAACTTAAAATACTGTATTACTTAACTATAATATACTAAGCAGTTTGTATCAAAATGCAGCAGACGAAAAAAGAAAATTATTGCATATTTACATTTCACCACATTAGAGACAGAAAATAAAGGTAAGACAAGATATACTATATAAGAAAAACTATTATTAATACGAGTACATTTCGTCCTAATCCTACATTATATTAATACAAATTAACAATTACATTTTGCACCCATCTAAAAAAGTTTCTACATTACAACAATCATGACAATTTTTATTCCCAGGTTCCACATGGCTGCAGACAGATTACAAATTACACATTACCAGATTCGACGACGATATATTATGATACACGGAATATGTGACGATATATTATGTTAAGATACAAGGAATATGTGAAATTACACTGATTTGGGCATCTACAGATAGACAGGTGTAATTATAAATGGGACAGAAAACACAGGTATATATCAACTTACTTACTAAAAACAAGACTAGACTATACATAGCAACTGATTAATTTTAAAAACAACTTGTGTCTAGTGCTAATGTTTCCTGTCGCCGCTGGTGTTCGCAGATAAAATGTTTGACTGCTGCTCTGAAACTACCTATACCTTGCAGATTCCTGATAGATGGTGGAATTATATTCCAACACCTCGTCGCCACATATATGAAACTGCCTCGGAAAGCCGCTGACGCATGTTGAGGTGTCATCAGTTGTATGCTGCATTGCCGTGTCCTTGTGTGACCTCTGGGCGGATGACCATGTCAATTTCTCAGCATTGTGCTTGATGACGCCAAAAAGGAGACATGCCAGATGAAGCTTGCGACGGTGTGCCATTTTTAGGATGTTGTGTTTATTCAAGAATGGGGTGACATGGACCCTTGGTGGAATGTTGAAGCAAAAACGAGCACAGGCATTTTGTACTCGCTGGATGAGACGCTTTGTTTTTGCAAGAAGTCGCGGTCCATATACTGTGTCCATGTAATTTAATTTAGACAGGATGAGTGACTCGACTAACTGTATTCGCAAGGTTTCATTAATAAATGGTCTTATGTTAAAAAGGAGTTTGAGCCTGAAGAAACAATTACTAATGGAGCCCGCAACATGCTTCTCAAATCTAAGTCCACTGTCCATTATAAGGCCCAGATTTCGTGCCTCATGTACACGCTCTATGGGTTCACCCATCAACTTGACGTCTATAGAGGGTCTGATGCTATTTATCTGGGATATTGTGCCACAAACTAAATATTGTGTTTTGTTAGGATTAAGCATTAAACTATTACTTATTAAACACATTTCATTTCAATTCATTGAATAGATAATGAGGTAGCCGGGATGTTGATTCGACGATCATTTTATGGATAGGCACCTACGCGTTTTGGCGTAGGTACAGTCTATTAAGGCGTTTTTCAAAAGAAGTGTTCAAATCTTTTTTTTTTCTTCAGAATTTGTTTTTTTATGGTTTTTCCTACTCAGAAATACTCAGAATCATCGATACTATCGATCCTCATACTAGAAAAAAAGTGTCCCAGATTTTACTATGTAAGTTTTTTCTTGCGTCACGCACGACCATATACATAAAAAAAAGCGGCCAAGTGCGAGTCAGACTCGCACATGAAGGGTTCCGTTAAAAAAATTGCTTTTTACGATTTACGACGTATTAAAAAAAAAACTTACTAGATCTCGTTCAAACCAATTTTCGTTGGAAGTTTGCATGTACATCATATATTTTTTTCAGTTTTATCATTATCTTATTTTAGAAGTTACAGGGGGGGGGGGGGGGGGGGGGACGACGACACACATTTTTCCACTTTGGAAGTGTCTGTCGCGCAAACTATTCAGTTTACAAAAAAAATATGTTAGAAACCTCAATATCATTTGTGAAGAGCTATCCATAAATACCCCACACGTATGGGTTTGATGAAAAAAAAAATTTTTGAGTTTCAGTTCTAAGTATGGGGAACCCCAAAATTTATTGTTTTTTTTTCTATTTTTGTGTGAAAATCTTAATGCGGTTTACAGAATACATCTACTTACCAAGTAGCTCATTTCAACAGTATAGCTCTTATAGTTTCGGAAAAAATTGGTTGTGACATACGGACGGACAGACAGACAGACAGACAGACGGACAGACATGACGAATCTATAAGGGTTCCGTTTTTTGCCATTTGGCTATGGGACCCTAAAAAGACTGCATACAAAAATGTGACGATCTGGAATGGAATATTTAGGACACTTTTTTCTAGTATGAGGATCGATGGTATCAAACATTCTGAGTAAGAAAAAAAAACGAATTCTGAAAAAAAAAGTTTACTACACTTTTTTTGAAAAAACGCCCATTAAGGACGGGTCTCGACCAACACCTTGAAGAGCCTAAGGGTGGTTTGCACCAAACCGTCTATAGTCTTACGACGCGGTGTTCGTTAAAATTTGAATGTATGGAAAATTTATAAATTCCGTTAGGAGCGTAACTGCTTTATACAAAATTAATTTGTTTCAATAAGACAGATTTTACATGCATTTTATGTAAATTCAGGTGAAGATACTTAGCCAACTAACTTGATTTTACTGTAGGTACGTGCAACCTGAAACATAAGCAACAATTCATCCATATTTTTACTCGAACACAGTAGAATCGAAGGAACCTTCCTCGAGCGCGACTTTGAAAGCACTTCGGTAAGCGCAGTGTAAATATTTTACAAAGGACGGTAATCCCATGGGAACCCTAGTAGCAAAGTAACCAGCCTTTTTATGGAGTCCTGGTTGTCATTCTTTGGAAATACGTTCGATACTTTTATGTTAAATTATTTCGTACATTACAATAACTATTGACCAACCATTTCGCTTGCTGTAGAGATCGATATTCGTGTCGGTATAGTGGTGACAATATTTGGACGGTTGCGTACGAAGATACGGTGTTTTTTCTAATGATTACCATAAGAACCAAAAATATTTTACTGACAGCCACACTAGAGGATGTCTAACGAAAATCTCGTAGCGCTTTGATGTATTTATGTCGTGATTAGCGCTGGGTTAAGACACCCCATACAACACATATAGCGTTGACGTTACGACGTAGCCGCACTAAATATAACACGGAATAACTATGGAATGAATAACCCATCTACATACTACGAGATGTTTCAACGCTCGAACGAAATTAGAGCGTCAATAGCTCGAGTGTGAAATACCTATCCGGTAACAGTAACAACCCATACCCCTCTCTAGAAACCATGTCATACTTTCAACGCTAGAACGACATTAGAGCGTCAATAGCTCGAGTGTGAAATACCTATCCGGTAACAGTAACAACCCATACCCCTCTCTAGAAACCATGTCATACTTTCAACGCTAGAACGACATTAGAGCGTCAATAGCTCGAGTGTGAAATACCTATCCGGTAACAGTAACAACCCATACCCCTCTCTAGAAACCATGTCATACTTTCAACGCTAGAACGACATTAGAGCGTCAATAGCTCGAGTGTGAAATACCTATCCGGTAACAGTAACAACCCATACCTCTCTCTAGAAACCATGTCATACTTTCAACGCTCGAACGAAATTAGAGCGTCAATAGCTCGAGTGTGAAATACCTATACGGTAACAGTAACAACCCATACCCCTCTCTAGAAACCATGTCATACTTTCAACGCTCGAACGAAATTAGAGCGTCAATAGCTCGAGTGTGAAATACCTATCCGGTAACAGTAACAACCCATACCCCTCTCTAGAAACCATGTCATACTTTCAACGCTAGAACGAAATGAGAGTGTCAATAGTAGAGTATGAAACACCTAACCGGTAACAGTAACAACCAATACGGGTGGTATTGTTACTGTCTACTACCTAGAAGCCATTTCGAACTTGCAACCTGAATTGAGTAAAGTTTATTATTACGAGCCTAAAGCTTCTTACAAAGAAGTTAAAGCGCAACGTAAGTATAAAGCAAACAATGTTCCCTCAGCGATGCCACAGTAAATATATAAGCTAAATCAGTAGCTCAACTAACGTCTCTTAAGACCTTTTTAGACCTTAGCTTCATTGAAACCTAGTTCTACGAGGCGTGCGGATTGATGACGCTGATTACACCGAACTACGCCCCATAGTATCTGTCTCGCCCTCGGGACGCCCTTGGAATACATGGAGGCGATCAGTTGAGAAAGAGGCTGGCTCAACAGTCTCGGCTGGAAAGAGTTAAACGAAGTCGCGCAAGATCGTGTTAAATGGAGAACTCTTCTGCGAGCCCTATGTCCCTAATAAGGGATAATAGGAATAGGTACATCATCAACACGCTCAAGGCTATTGTAGCGACGCGTGTCTGTGTGAACTGTGCGTCACATCGGACGTTTGGACGGATTTGTTACTGCTTAAAGGTGGCCACTGACGAACCTTCCAACAGTTCAAATGGCACGGTTGCATTCCAAAACCAGTCCGTGAATGTCAAAAACGTATACTGTTTTTAAAACGGCATCCTGCATGATCGTGGATTTCCATTTGGATTGAAATCCAGCACGCCACTCCATTTGGACGTATCGGCGTGGCGACTTTGAAGTGACCGTCAATGCTAAAAACGTACACCAAACGTGCATCACGCCATCTGGACGCACTCCAATTGCTCCGTGAATGTGCAAAACTACTTCCATTTATATTCAGTCTGCATTGCGCGGCCACCAAATAACGACACAATTTATTCATCGTATATTTATGAAATGGATCGATCGTCAGTGTGCTAAATAATTGGATGCCGTCAATTTAGATGAATCCATTGCACGTAGAACCGATGGCCGTTGGGGCGGAAAGGTTCTCGAGTGGCGACCACGTACCGGAAGGCGAGGCGTGGGTAGGCCCCCCACAAGGTGGACTGATGACCTGGTAAAGGTCGCGGGAGTCTGCTGGATGCGGGTGGCGCAGGACCGGTCATTTAGGCACTCTTTGGGGGAGGCCTATGTCCAGCAGTGGACGTCTTTCGGCTGATATGATGATTGTAACGGCATCCGTTTGGAAGGTTCGTCAGTAGCCACCTTATGCTATATATCTACTGTGGCCATGCGATGTGGGAATGGTTGTGCTGGTGGAGCTTATCGGGAAAGTTAATTATGCTTTCAGTGCAGCAACTTAAGGGGCTACCCGAGGTTATCATTGATTTTCGACTAGTTTTGAATTAATACAAATACTTTTGCACTACAGATAGAATTATAAGGCAAACGGCTATCGATTCTTCAATCTTTAATCTCCACTTTGGTTAATATTTTGAAAGAAATGGATAGTTATTTTTTTATGATTTTTTTAAACATTGTCTAAAAAAACACCTTTTTTGTTATTAGATTGCTGTGAAAGATCTAACATATACAAAATCTACATATTTGGGTTCGTCTCTGATGTATCTATAAACGTGTGTACGGTTTTTGTTTTAAACTAATTAACACTAAAGTTATGGCCAGTAAACCTGTTTTTTGGTCTAAAATTGTTCAACTTTGATGCCAAATATCTCGAAGACAGTGATGTTTGAAGTAAATATGGGATAATATATTGCTTAAAGCTGTTGTTGTTAATATGATAAGCTACAAAAAACATTAGAAAACTAAGGGATTCAGATCGAAGGTCATTGGCGTATGGGATCTCCTTAAGCGGTTATGGTGAGTCGATTATGCAAAATGTTGGTTTTTTAAGATCCTAAATGAGACGGCCAAAAATCTGAATAATACATCCTATTTACTCTTTGATATTTCAATATTAACTGAATGTTAGACTTTTCGTAGATTAGTATAATTATGACAAAAAATCCTTGAAAAGAGGTTGTTTTTTCAATGGACACATTTATTTATTCGTATGGTCATATTACAATCGTTCTTCATTAAAATGATATTTTTAAACAAAATAACTATTCAAGGACTGCAATTACAAAAGCCAATTAAAACTAAAAACGTTGTCTATAAAGAAAAATACCACTACAAAAGGCAAATTAGCATTAGATTCACTGAGTGCGCTTATATTGTCTGACCTACATATAATATCTCAATTTGGAGGTTCATTGAATGTCAGCCAGCTTTAAAGCTTTTTAAAAATAGCTACCAGGTTATTCCAGGCACATATAGTTTAGTAAGTGGTACGCCAAAAAAAGCTGCAAATGGTGTTAAAAGCATGAAAATCGGAACGATTGATCTTTAGGCCGTATGAACCAATTAGACCCGTAGCACCTAAAATAAAAGGTGAATTATGACGCCATCTTTTTATGTATGAAAAATGTTTTGTAACCTATTGTGTGTGGTATCAAACGAAAGGGCTCTCTGAGCCGATTCTAAAAATATATCTCACTAGCTTTCGCCCGCGACTTCTTCCGCGTAGAATTCGTTTCACTACACAAATTGTTGTTATTGTACCCCCTCTAGAGAATGTTTTCTTTTTCACGCTATTTACTTATCATTAAAACTAAAAAAAATACTTTGCTTACCTAGTATATTGTCAGACAATAAAGCACCTAAGCGAAAAGCTTACAAAAATACTGAAACTAAAAAAATAGGTTGGCCGCTTCGCCGCTGAATATACTTCTATAAACTTGTATGATTTATTTCGTTCTGCTAAAACATGTGGATTTTTAGATTTAGACGCACGTGAGCCAGCTATATACATATAACTGCCCGTGGGAAAAACATGGCGTGCCTAAATGTAATCCCGCTACTTTTAAGGTTTGACCCTGCGATTTTTTAATTGTCATTGAAAACGCTACATTTAAAGGGAACTGTAGTCGTTTAAAGTTAAATGGCAAGTTATTAGGTATAAATGGAATACGGGGTATGAGTATATCTTTTCCTTTCGCTTCACCAGTTAAGATTGTGCCCTTTACTATGTATTTTCCCAATTCAGTGACCCGTAATCTTGTTCCATTGCACAATTTTGGTGTATCTGAGTTGCGCATTAACATTACGGGTTACGCCTACTTTTAATTCGAGTTTGTGGGAAATTACCCCGGATAGCTCCAGAGAGTTTAAGAACTCAACCGGGTAACTGGTGCTGTCGTCGGATGTCATTACTGTACTGAGTTGTACTGTTGTTTCGGTTGATATTTTTTCCAAGATTTTTTTATTTATTTTTGATACTGTCTCATTTTTTGGTGCCAGTATGGTTCTTTCACACAACCAATTTTCATCCAGAATATTTTGTTGCAGATTCGGAAAAACTTGAGCAATAAGCTCGTCTTCCGAATCCACAACATGACAAAATTGGTTGGTGAATAGAATCATACCTTCATCATCAGTTTTTAATCGACCGTCGCCTATCTCGAGCAATTTTTGAGCATACGCACCCGACTCTACATCATCAAACAGCTGGACTCGCATGTTTGTCGTGAGATGGAACTTTTCCACCTTGTGTTTTCCACCTGTCGCTGTTTAGATTAGATTAGATTTATTTATT
Source organism: Epinotia brunnichana (assembly GCA_963854355.1). Lineage (NCBI taxonomy): Eukaryota > Metazoa > Arthropoda > Insecta > Lepidoptera > Tortricidae > Epinotia > Epinotia brunnichana. The sequence goes on along the minus strand of OY977951.1, from coordinate 24,259,154 downwards.
ACACAATACAGACTTCATTACATGCCGTGGCCGAGTCCTTAGGCTTGCGTAGGTATGTGGAACTGTGGAATAAAGCGCAGCTGACAAATACTAATATCGTGTCGGATAGATAGGCCTTAGCATTGTTACTAGAGAACATAGAGCCAGTAGGCAAAACACCCTATTAACACCGTATCTGCGTAACCAATATTCGTAAATCCGGTACACAACTCCGGTGATTGAATTAGGGGGCGACCACACCGGTGCTTAACGCAGCGTATATGAGTTGAAATGTCTTATACGTCACGTCTTCTTGATACATTTTCTGCGTTTATGGTGGGTTAGCTTAGCGTATTTTGAGCAGTGGTGTCGGCGATGGTTTAATAGTTAAAGCACACTATTTCTTGATATCGGGCCGTGTGCACCACGCACTTAAGTTTCCGCTGTGTCGGTCCTAAAGTAACTGGCCACCCAGCAGTCAAAACAGGGCAAAAAAACCTGCATTTACACATTTAGGCGCGAAATTACAAGAACACTGTCAATCACATTCAGAAAATTCCTACGGTTTGACATATCAACATTATTGCGACACGTGATACCTGAGGGGTAAACACGTAACGTTCCGAACGCGCGTCGGTACAATTTAACTGTCAATTTTCCATATAATAAGTGACATTTAGACCTACCCGACGTTCGTACAATGCGTTACGTGATCGATCTACTGAGCAGCCTCCCGTATTCTATAAACGAGGATTTATAGGATCGACCACACTCAAGCTTTAAGTACGCTGACGCCGCGTTTTCGAACCAAAATATATTTGAGATCGTGACGGGAGACGCGGGGATAAAGCAGAATCGCAAGTAGAGTATCTTAAGTTCTTTTCCCCCCCACACACACACACACACACATTCGTACTCACACTAAGAACTTAACGGTGTTAATAACTAGAATTACTTAATTAGTAAAATAGTAAAATTTATCTCCATTACCTTCGCTAAATTAAATAAAAATCTTTAAATTTAAATTGTTATGTCTAATGCATGTAGGCTCAGTAATACCTATATTTATTTTAATTTCTTAATGTTAATCATTTTTCAATATAGCCGCTGTATAATATGGGTAATTGCGCATGTTTCTAACTCCCACGATACAGGCCTAGCCTAGTGTGGGGGTTGCCTATAAATAAAATTGTACATTTAGTGTTTATTATTTTTTGGTCACATTTTTGTTTTTTACTTTTTTTAGGCCTGCTCCATTGAAACCTTCTACGCACTATACTGCGTGTACGTGACTGATGCACCGCCGAGTCAGCTGAATCGCTAGGATTATACGAACATCCCTCCCTTACAATTTCATCACCTTGGGACTAGACGTGGCCCTTACATATGTTGTTGATATACCACTAATTTGCATGAAGTGCTTTGCTTCCAGTTTTCGCGCGAGGACAGCTAAATAGTTCATACTAACATAGTTTAATGATGTACTGTACTAACAACTTTATGGGCTCCTGGCCTGAAATAAATAAACAATAATAATAATAATAAATAGTGGAACTCACTTCCGGCAAACCTTTTCTTATAACTAAGATATTTTCAAGACGAGAGTGAATAGGCGCTATCTAAGTATACATGTAACACCCTCTACCAGGCCCCGTAGCATGGATGGCCTTATCACGCGATAAGTGATAGGATAGAGCTGCCGTCCCTGGCTGACACCGTTCGATAGAATGAGACGACGCGCTTATCCTATCACTTATCGCGTGATAACGACCATGCTACGGGGCCTGATCGTCACTTACCATCAGGTGCGATAGTGGTCAAATGCGTATCTATACGTTATACCTACTCACATATGAGTCGTGCCTAAATATACGTGCAATTTCCGATACAGAGCGGAAAAACGCTGCTACGCGCTACGGCGTAGCACGCATAGCTTAGCGTGGCCTCGAACGGGTTAAGATCAGTGCCTTTCAGTGCCAGGAACTAGCTAGGTAAGCGCTCTGCTCATAGGCGCTTTCCTCTACAAATAGTTTTCCTCATATTATCGGCTACGAGCGTAGCGCTACGAAATTGTTGGCAGTGAATGTGCTATTTATTGTATCGACGCGTGCCTGTTTGAGTGCGTCACATCTGATATTATATATTTATCTACTTATAATTTGTTTATGTTGACCTGTGTAGACACGCTAGCACCGTCCCACCTCCAACGGACTACTTCTAAAGCGGGTGCAGCGGCGAAAAACGCCGAACTTCTAAAATGTAATAAATATAGTGGCCTCGGCAGAGAGTACAACTTTGTACCCTTTGGCGTCGAGACCCTCGGTCCGTAGGGTCCCAGTGCACATAAGTTATTTGCGGAAATCGCGAAACGTCTGGTTGATGTAACTGGTGACCGAAGAGCTGGCGGCTTTCTTGCGCAACGCATCAGCATTGCAATTCAACGAGGAAATGCCGCCAGCATCCTCGGTACAATGCCTCGAGGGCCTTTATTAGATTTAACGTAGTTTTAATTTAATTTAGTTTATGTTAATTATCATGTATTTACTATAGAAAATAAAGATGTATTATTTGTTTCTTTTCTAAAGTTTATACAAGATGCTAATTTACAAAAAATAGACAGAAACAGTTATCGAATTAAAACTTTCGTGAGACAAGTTGAGATAATGCTACAAATATACGGTTTAACTCACGTATTAAACATACGGTTTAACTCACGTATTAAATGGCACTACGGGTGACATGTTTCGAGCCCGTCGGGAGTTCTTCTTCAGGATGAGTGTTCTCGCGGCAGTGCCGCTTGAATCACACAACGTACACACGTACTTAGTGACATTTAATACGCGAGTTAAACGGAACATTAGAAACCGTTATTTTTTAAATTTTATTTAAATTAATAATTTACATTAATTAAATTGAATTAAAACTAAGTTAAATCTAAGAAAGGCCTTCGACACAATGGTATTGTTGATTGAGTATAATGGTACCGACGATGTGGCGGCATTTCCTCTCAGAATTGCAATGCTTGATGCGTTGCGCGAGTCACCAGTTACATCAAAGAATAAGAATAAGAAAATTTAGTGACCATGTAAATGTATTTGTAATTACATGTAATTACATTTAATAAGACAGTGTGAAGCATAACTTAAGGCCTATCCAGCATACCCTAAGATATTTGTATGCGAGGGACGAACGCCTCTCGTGACTATGTAAGCTAATCTGGGATCGACATTTGCGTCCATATTTGTGGGACGCCAAATGAGGGACGGTATCGGCAACCCTTTGACGATAATGCCCTTATAGCGTTCATTAACCGGTGTACGTATAATAACCGATCTCATTTGTTATCAGTAGCTCTAGTATAAGTTTTATGAATACATATACTTTTTCGAACGCGTTTGCGTTTAGTTAATATTTGTATTGCAACGCGTAGTTCCTAATAGTTACCACTAGAGGCGCTGTTCGCGTTGCCATACAATTTGAAACAAAACGCAAACGCGTTCGAAATCGTATTGTATCGATAAAACTTATACTAGAGCCTCTGGGGTGGATTTCGAAATATAAAGTACAGTCGCCATCACATACATGGGAGCAAACAAGCACGTCACAAACATCGGAACACACCTCTATTTTCAAGGCATAGGGTACATGTGCCGATATTTATGAACACCTATAGTGTACCTATGTATGTGATGGCGACTGTAGCCTATAGAATGAGTAGATGATGATTTGATGAATATATACAGAAAAGTACAGTCGGCAATAAAAGCTTGTACCAAAAATGTTTTTTGATGAAATCTTGAGACTTTGCATGGATTCTCCGCGGGCAGAGTCGCGGGCCTATACCTCATCCCAGATAACATTAGAATTTTACCGGACAAATTCGTGTACGTTTCTTTTCACCTCACTTGCTCGGAAAGCCCTTTTTGTATGTTTGATACCTATTGAGAAAATCGCTTTTTATCCACATGTGAAGAAAGAGTTTTGACATTTGAACGCAGCTTAAGTGACATGTGACAGCTAACAAAACGCAGAACGTTAAAAGTACTAAATGTTTGGCTCGTTTAAGTTTCCCTATGTGACATATACATATAAAAATTTTTTGTCTTACCCTTTTTCTTATTTTCATCGCTTTAGTGAGGTGAAATTTTTTGTGTTATACACGGGTGAAAAGTTATTTTACGTCTCGTGTGTTGAAACACTCGCTACGATCAGGATTCTATTTTAGAACCACACGCTTCGCCCGTGGTCAATCATAGAATCCTTTCGCTAGCTCGTGTTTCAAATGAACACTCGCAGGTAAAATACAACTTTCCCCCCTTGTATATTATTTATTATTTTGTTTGTGGGCCTTAATGTGCCGCTTCGACCAGCAAGTGATCTATTGTGGCAGCCCTTGCTTTAGAGTTCACCGTTAAGTCCCGTTGCCTCCAGGAAATTCCAGATTCTTTGGGCGGTGATATGTTGTACCTCTTGTGGGTGCACGATGTGCCACCCTAGGTAGGTACTTCTTTTATGCATGAGTGGTCCGCAGGAGCAGATAATGTGCATAGCAGTTGTATAACAAATAACTATTGTTTATCTAGGATATCAAAGAGAAATATTAGAATAGAATACAATAGAATCGTTTAATGCATATCATATCACATTACAGACATGGATGGTATTACAAATAAGTAGGTATACATGTGACACCCTGCAAGGGCACAGCAATATCGGAGGGCTAAATAATAAAAATTATTGTATAAGTTTTACGTATTTTGATCATTCAATTCAATTCAAATACTTTATTTAGGTTTTTTTTAAATATCTATTTCGGTTTAGTTACATTAGGAACTTATATCTATGTTAGTTACACATTAATAAAATAAGTTTCTGTCAAAAAAATAATTTTTGTACAAGCTTTTATTGTCGACTGTATTTTTCTGCATACCATCATCAACTACTCATTGAGACGATTCTAACGAGCCCAAACTCGATGGGGTTATATATATAATAACTAACCTCATTTGTTATCGGTTATCGACATCCACTGAGCAGTAGCCCTGTCTCATCACAAACTACCCAATAGTCAGTAAGCCCGCTCCCAATATACCTACGTCTCATGACAAAACGATAAAATGGTGCCAAAGGTCAACTTTCGCACCGTCTGCCAAGTACTTTCGGCCATTTCAGGACTGACAGACTATAGTTTACTCTACACAATTAAAGGGCTAAATGATGCCACATGTCTCATACTGTTAAATGGCGTAAATACTACCCTTAAAATTGTAAAGGATTTTTCAAACTCTCGGCCAATTTTAGGTGCGATAATCTTCTGATTCTTGCTCAGCACAACTTTCTCGACCGTGTGCCATGCATTTTATCGTGTTGTCATGAGGCGTGGGTATATTTGGAGCGGGCTTATGGACTACAAGTAGGTGCATGGTCGTTACCATGCACCTACTTGTAGTCCATATCATAGATCACACTGAGTGCGCTGACAAGTGACATGACGGATCGGAAATTTTGCGCTCAGCGATACCGATATTCGGATATCGATGGGAACGAGATGAAGGCGGAAAGTAAATACGAGTAGATGCATTTAATATATTTACTTACGAAAACAGCGATGTTTTAATATAACGATTTTTAAATGCCCACTATTTCGTTGTTATTGAAAAACAGATTAAACAATATGAAAAAAAAAATTGACCTGGCGGGAGTCGCGCAAGGCGAAAGGGATGCGGGTTCGGATAAGGCTATACTTCGTTTTTTTTAGCATTAGAGAGACCTTTGCAGAACGAGATATAAGGTTTTTTATCGGGCACATTCTGCGTATCGAACAGTGAATACGATTTAATAAATACCACGTATTTATTATCATGTTTTATTAATACATACATTACTTAGTGTTGTGAACAGATAAGAAACATAATATTAGTTCATTTATATTCTAAGATGAAAAGATAAGAATTTTAATAATTTTCGTTTGCAATTTTTCATGGAAAGGTTGTTCATTAAAAAACCTAAAGAGGCAGAGTTCTCACACAATGGTCTATTTTTAAACGCCACTGTCACTATCTGTCAACTATCACTCATGTGGGTTTTTCATTCGAGTTCATTTTGTTGTCGGTTGTGATTTCTGTTGCTGTAAGCTTACTTAAAGATTGTTGTTATCGTTTTTGTTCAATTTTGTTATTAGTTGTTGATCTATTTAGATATTTTGTTTGTTGGTGCACATTTACAATGGGTGAAGCCGAGGCTGGCCCGAGTGGGCTACAGAAGTCGCAGCCGGTTCCGGCTAATGTTTTTTCATCTCCAAAAAAGAAAAGGCAAAAGCAGAATCCTCTGACTGCCAGTGAAAAGCGGATGGTGATGAATATTTACAAATTTGTGTCAGAAATGTGCCATAGAAAGGAGTATCCCGCTAAATCGGACCGTGTGAAAAAGACGGCCGAGACTGCTGGCATATCGTTGGCTACGGTATACAACATTTAAAAGAAAATATATGGGTTCAGCTTTCGGTAAATATCAAATGATATGTACTCGTATGTAATAAGTTCCGAGAAATTCAGTGGTATCGGTCGAAATCGAAGAAGGAAGGTTTACGACCACTGCTTCTTTGTTTACCCGTTTGATATATATAATTCTAATCTAAAAAAAAACGAAGTATAGATATTCGTTTTTTTTATGTTGTTTGTTTTTTGAAATGAATGATTATTTGTTTAACTCTTAATTTCAAAGAAAATTTCGACAGACCGGGGCGATCACTCTATCCAATCCAACTGAGCTACTTAAACCGTACTCGACAAATACACTCGCGGACAATGAATACGGGTCACCCTAAATTAAATAACCGCAATAGGTTTTTTTTTAATATTTAACACTAGTTATTAACTTAGTATAGTATTCTTTTTAATGCCCAACTGTATTAGCAATTTCCGGGATCCTATTATAAAAATATCAACATCCAAAAATTACGATTTTTGCGATATCTCGCTCCGTTAACTTGTTTTTTTTCATGGGTTTTTACGAGTCCAATTTGGGTCATTGTCAGATTTAGGTTCGCGACTGTTCGGTGGACATTGCCAAAGTTAAGGGCTATAAAGCCTAATTTTTGGTTGAACTCTGAATCCGCATAAATGGCGTTGCCCCTTCTATAATTCTATGTGATAAAAACATATTATATGTGAGCGTAAAGCTCTTAACTATTGACCACCGGAAAGATGATTTTTGTTTTTATGACTGACAATGACCCATTTAAACCTGGTAACTTTATTTTGTTACTGTTATTTTTGTAGTTTACATGTATAATTAAATAAAGATCTTGACAGGATTAAAAAAAACTGTACAACCCTGCACTATTTTAGGAAATATGACAGTATTTTACCGACCCGTATTCATTGACCGCGTGTGTATTTTACTGCTCAAGCCTCTCACGGACTGTCGCGGTCTGCGGTGGCGGTCAGTAGTTGACAATAACTATAAAATTTGACAATAACTATAAAATTTGACAATAATTATAAAATTTGACAATAACTATAAAATTTGACAATAACTATAAAATTTGACAATAACTATAAAATTTGACAATAACTATAAAATTTGACAATAACTATAAAATTTGATAATAACTATAAAATTTATTATTGATCGCCACCGCAGGCCTCGCGAGTGTCATTCAGGCCTTAGAGATCTTGAGTAATAGTCATATGTAGTTAAACTTTTTATGAAACGTCACAAACGCAGTAGGTATGAAGTTTGTAAAGAAATAGGAACAAGTGAAGCCATGGTTTTCTATAGTCAACAAACGTCAATTTTTTATTATTGTTTTACTTAAGATCTTTAAAAAAGAAAATATTTTCTTGAATTTTGTTCATTGGTAATGTCAAAATAATTTATTTTACTATTGTCTATTTAATACCTATATCTATGCATGTTAATTTATTACGGCAGGCGCACGGAGATAGACCCCACCCGAAGGTGGACTGATGACCCGGTGGGTCGCGGGAGTGCGCTGGATGCGGGTGGCGCAGGACCGATCACTTTAGCACTCTTTGGGGGTGGCCTATATCCTGCAGTGGACGTATGTTGGTTGACATGATGGTGTTAATTTATTGCTACTTATTAATTTTCCCTTTTACTTATTTACTCAAGTTACTACAAGTTAGTGATAAACCAATTTTCGTTTTAGTTTCCTGGATGAAAATATTGGGCTAAAACGATACGTTCCATTGGTAACACAAAAATAACATAATTTGTACGAGTATACGATATCGAGAGTTTCATATAATATAAATAATTGAATAAGTCGTTCCTTTTCTCAACTTCACATGAAGGGACGAATGGAACAAGTTTGTAATACTCCGTTAAAAGTGTTCCACATTTTATCATGAAAAGTTTCTCGTTGGGGATTTGCTATTTACGTATAAAAGATTGCCACTTTGCAACTGATACCAGGAACGGTTGCTTTGTAAATCCCGTTAAATTTTTCCCCGCCTTTTTAGCAAAGAAACGTGTTAGTCCTACATTTTTCATATTTTTAACATAATATTAACGCTTTTGTGTAACAGACTAACAGTAGCTTCTGTGTAACAGAATAACTTTATTATACAAACGACAATGTTAAATAATAAAAAAGCAATATCCGGTGAGTCACAAACTGAGTCTGTATCTTGGACCTCATGGAGCCAAATATGTCAAAATTATCCTACTAGTATGAAAGTAAAAAAACAAAAAGGATTTACTGTCACAAAAAAACACAAAATCACAAAATCGAACACTGATGTAGATATTTATATAAAACAACACAATACAGAAAATAAATGAAGCGACAATAGGCTCGGGGCTCAGCGTTTGCTGCTAGCCTGTCGGCTATACAGCGCTGTTTTTCAGCCCGCAACTTACAACACGGGATACAATGTAATTAATAGCTAGCTGCAAGGGGAACATTCGCATTACTCGTAATGAACTTTTACTTTTAAAGTTGCTAATAATTAAAAAAAAAATCAAAAAAACTGTTAAAGTCCTAAGTTCAAGTCTCGGTGAATAATTCAAATGATTCTGGTCAGGAAAAAATACAAAAAGACGGTCTACGAGTGTGTTAAGGCGAGTGGACGTTGCGAATTTAACGGTTTGTCATTTTTCCAAACAACAAAATGGCATTTAGATCTACCTAACGTACATACAAAACGTTACTCTATCGATCAGCTAGTTAATAGTTTCTTATCAAAGTCAAAGCGAGCTTAAGCGCTAAGAAATATTTAATCGATAACGGTCGGTAAATGTCTTTTACACAAAATGTGTTTTACACTGGGTTTAAAATCAGTCAACGTTTGGCAGTCACTTTCTTAAAACTATCGTCTTCGCCAAATCTTGGGTTTGGACAGTCAGCATCAAAAGTAACTACACAATCGAGGACGTCAAAAGCTCTTATTCCCTTTTAAGACTTTTAACGTCTTCGTTTGCGTGTAGCTACTTTTGATGCTGAATGTACACCAAAGCGAACCCTGGGCTCCATCTAGGAAAACGCTTGGAAATGATGATGATGTATATGTACATGCATTTATGTATACATACATTGGCGGTCCTCTTGATTTTTTCATCCATGGCTATAGTTAGGTACCTACCTACTCAACGTGGGTGCATGCGGGTTGAATAGATAGATAGATAAATCAGGTTACCTGGTCAGTGACTGTGGGGTCTGCTCCGTGGGCCAGCAACAGCTCGACGATGTCGGTGGCATCCGCCGCGCACGCCGCATGCAGCGCTGATGACCCCACCTACCAACACAACTATGGCTGGAAACCTTTTTATAACACGGTAGGTAACATTAGCAATTAGGGGTCATCGGGGTTGCAGTGTTTCTGGCGGGGGCCAGGGCACTCACCTAAAAACCCCAGGGAAGGTGACTATCATCATCCTAGAACGAGCCAATTGTTGCGAGGCGCGAGGGGGCTCCAGTGCGTTCAGAATGAGATCCTGGAGTCCTCCGCATGAGAGCGCAGATGCCGGCCGCCGTGGAGTTTTTAGTGGATAGAAATACCACATAACCCAGTCATCCCCCGATGATTGGGTAACTGATTTGCAGGTTTCCTCCACGAAAAAAAAAGGTAACATTAACAAAGTCAGTATTTCAAACAGAGTCTCTTAAGACCTTTTTTAGATCAAAGCGGTGATCACGGTAAATCTAGGCGCTCTGGGGGCCGATTTTAGACTTTCGAGCGCTTGAAAATTAAATAAAAGTAAATACGATACTAGTGTCAAAACTGCAGGCACTTACTTTCTACCAATAGAATTGAATACGAGTCGTCAATACCAATCGTTTTTCAATTTTCTATCGCTATTTCAAAACAGCATTTCATCATTATTGACAGTTTTCGAGTGAAAGAGTCGAGCGCTCAAAGTCAAAAATCGGTACCCTGAGCGTTACGATAAATCAACTGTTTTTTTTCCTATACAAATAATGGCATCTACATATAATTATAAGCTAAGCTAACGTACGTATCATCGCCAACACAGTAAACTGACCATTCGTGCACTTTATGTGCATTGTAATAAGGTTCAATATAAATACAGGATGGTCACATTACTGTGTTGGCGTTTGTACGAGTTAAACGTTGCACAATTTATCAGCCGTATCACGAAATTATCCCAGTGCGTGGTAAACCCGTAAAACTTTCGACGAGCCTTCTTTTCCGATTTATGGAATGAATAATAGAAATTTTGAGATCAAATTTCCTCTACGTGGATAACATGCTTATTTCCGAAGTCTTTCCGATACATATAAATGCTCTTACTCCTATTGAAAGATCAAAGCATTTGAATTACTATAGGCATTCAAAAGGTATCAGGTGAGCATAAAATTGAAGTGTCTTAAGGCGCCGTAGGTTCATGGTCTTCTCTCCTTCTCACTGAGCATAAGCGTGAGCGAGATGGAAGCGCTTGTTTGGAAGCGCGGATATCATGTTTTTTAATTTAAATTTTTTGTGCTTTCAAATAAATAAAAAAGTAATCACTTACTTCCCTCAAACATGATATTGTTAATTTTTAGAACAAATTTTAATATGTTTAGCTTTTGTGTATAATTTGTTACGAATGTTTTAAGTGTATTTTAGACCTATGTTCATGGTTTTCCTGCAGAAAAGCCTCAAGATTAACTATTCGTATTTTTTTGAAACCATATTTATTATTATAAACCGACGCATTCATTATATTGTTTCAAAAACTCTGTTCGCTTAACTTCGCTGAACCTACAGCGCCTTAATAGTACTTACATTATTCTGCAAATGCACGTCGGCCCCGAACGCCAGCAAATGTTCCACAATGCCTCGGCAACCCTGGGCGCAAGCCATTTGCAGAGCCGATACGCCGTTCTGGGGTCAAAACAAAACATATTTTAATCCGTGATGACACGGTTCAATTTAAAATGACAATTGAAGTTCATATTACAAGCGGCGCCTCGTCGTTCCACGGTCAAAAGAAAACTTACTTTAACTCGTGGTGACAAGGTTAAAATTAAAATGGCAAGAATTAATTTTATTACTAGGTGTTCAGCAAGCGCGCTGTAACAACCAAACGCCTGGTGTATAATGAGGAAGTCAGGCTCAATTTGGAGTAATTAGTAAAGGGAAATGAAGAGACAGGTAACATTATCTTGTGGAAGATCAGAGTCTTACATCACATTAATTAATCGCGCTATGTTATGCAGAGTGACGCATGGGGAGACATTTCCTTTAATGCCAATGACTAACATCATATGTTAGTCATTGGCACTAAGAATAAGAATCTACTAGGGATTTCCGCTACAAAGCGGAAAATTGCTATTTAAGGCAAACGGCTGAAGATGATGATAGGCCTCGAATCGGTTATCTCATTCAGCGCCAATGCCGACACACATGCGTCAGAGCGCTACGAGCACTTTTCTCTACATACGGAGTTTAAGCCGCTACGGACTACGGCGTAGCGCTAGGAGCGTAGCGTGGCCGTGAATGGGTTAAGGGCGGGTTGCATCAAACCTTCAAAATGGGCATGGGCGACATGTTTCTTACTTCCAGTGCGAAGCACGACACGGCCACGAGAACACTCATCCTGAAAAAGATCTCCTGACGGGTTCGAAACATGTAGCCCGTAGTGACATCATTTATGCCACTACCAACAATTTCGTAGCACTACACTCGTAGCCGATAACATGCGAGCAAACTATTTATGTAGTAGAGGAAAGCGCCTGTTAGCAGCTACATGTGCTACGCCGTAGCACGTAGCAGCTACATTTGCAACGCCTTATCGCTTGTAGAGGCATGACTCATATGTGAGTCCTTGAATGGCCTTGAATGGGTTAAGAGGATTGTGAACCTGTAATTTTTCATACAAAAAGCGATAACGGTTTTCACCCCGTAAACACTGTTTGATTTTTATAATTTTTGGACATGTTGTAGATATAATGAAAAACTAGGTCTGTTCGTTTTGATTTTTAAGAAATATTGCTTGCGTTAAAAGTTATTAGCATCTAAAAATCGATATTTTTGACTTAAAAACTTTGTCTATCGTTTTTTTTATTTTTAATTAATCTTAACTGATTTACTGAAAAAGGAAAACGTACGGACATAGATTAAAATGTACTTAATCCAATAATACCAAAATTATTTCATTTCATAAAGGTTTAGGGGGGTACAAACGTTAACACCCGAAACAATATTTCAACAAAGAAATGTAGGCAATTGCCTCCAGGACTTGCTACTCTCTCTATCGCACGATACGAGTGAGGCACAGAGCGGTGTGAAACAGATAGTATTTTTTTAAATACCTACTCGCGCCTTGTATCGCACTTCACAATCCTCTTAACACGTGTGTGTAACCGTGTTATATTCGTAGAGGAAAGCGTCTGTTAGCAGCTACATGTGCTACGCCGTAGCGAGTAGCAGCGTTTTTCCGTTGCGAATATCGCTTGTAGAGTCATGACTCATATGTGAGTCATTGACATTGAATGGGTTCATACGTGAGTGTAACCGTGTTATATTCGAAATTAAAATAATTATTAATTACTAGCTTTTGCCCGCGACGGATTAATCGTCCGCGCGGAACTCGTTTATATCGTAACTTTCTCCCCCCTTTTCACCCCCTTAGGTGATGAATTTCCAGATAAAAACTATCTTTAGTAAGGATTCTTTGGGAAGGCCCCGGAAGGAAAGTATCTCTACACCAAATTTCATCTCAATCGGTTCAGCAGTTTAAGCATGAAAAGGTAAGAGACAGACAGAGTTACTTTCGCATTTGTAATATTAGTATGGATTGTATGAAGGAAAAGGTCATTATGGCTGAGTTGCATGATTTTATAGATTAGCTTACTCCGAACGCCTTTTTTTTACAAAATATACTCCGCCGCAAACTTGGTGTCTATGACCCGCCTCACCATAATAGATGCATTGTAGCCTTTTTAGTATTATTTTGCATTTTTCATATCACACGGCCGTAAGGACCTTTTCTACTAAACCGTAGGACTAAATTAACTGACTTGTAATTTAAATATTTTATATTAAAAATAAAGATACGTCAACAAAATGTTACATCTAATAGTTTTCAAAATAGCCATAATAAAACGTCTTTTTTACCCCGTTTTAGAAAACATCTTCGAAACTACCGCCATAAGGTACCTTTACCCTTGGAACGTCACGTAAATATATTTACCTATGTAATGTTCCTATTCCCCAGGACTCCCAACTACCGCTATACCGTAAATGGGTTCCATCCAATTTTACACCCCCTATTTCACCTCCTTGGAGAATGCTCCAGGACTCAAACTAACTCTATACCAATTTTCATCTAAATGGGCTACATCCAAATGTTCACCCCCATTTCACCCCCTTAAGGGGATGATTTCCGGAATAGAAACTATCATATGTCCTTTTCCAGGACTCAAACTATCTTTCAACCAAATTTTATAAAAATGTGTCATAAACGAATTTCCACCCCCAATTACACCCCCTTAGGGGATGAATTTCGGGATAAAACAATCCTATGTCCTTCCTTAACTATCGCTATACCGTAAATGGGTTAAATCCAAATTTTCATCCTCCATTTCTCACCCCCTTATGTGTTCCCCTTATTTCCTCCTTTCATGTGTTCCGGAATAAAAATTATTCTATGTTCTTTCCTTGGACTGAGACCTTTCTCAATACCAAATTTCATCTAAATGCGTTCTATCGAAATCTACAACCCTCATTTCACCACCTCAGTAAATGATTTTTCGGGATTATAACTATGCATTGTCCTTCCCTAGGACTCCTTGTATCTCTTTACCAAATTTCATCTATTAAATGGGTTTTATCCAAATTTTCACCCCCTATTTCATCCCTGAGGGGATGATTTTCGGGATTAAAACTATCCGTTGTCATACTCCGGGACTCAAACTATCGTTCAACCAAATTTCATCAAAATGGTTCACAAACAAATGTTCACCCCCTTAGGGGATGAATTTCGGGAGTAAACTATCCTATGTCCTTCCCCAAGACTACAACTCGCTATACCGTAAATGGGTTCCATCCAAATTTTCATACCTCATTTCACCCCCCTAGGAGATGATTTCTGGACTAAAAATTATGTTAAGTCCTTCCCCAGGACTCTTAACAATCTCCATACCAAATTTCATCTAAATCGGTTCTATCCAAATTTTCACCCCTCATTTCACCCCCTTAGGAGATGATTTTTCAGGATAAAAACTATGCATTCCTGGGACTCCTTCTATCTCTATACCTAATTTTAACTAAATGGGATTTATCCACATTTTCATCCCTATTTCATCCCCTTGGGGGATGATTTTCGGGATTCAAACTATCCATTGTCATTCTCCGGGACTCACACTATATTTATACCAAATTTGGTCTAAACGGAGTCCATCCAAAATTTCACCCCCCATTTCACCCCCTTAGGAGAAGATTTCCAGAATAAAAACTATCCAATGTCCTTCCCCAGAACTTAAACTACCTCTAAACCAAATTTTATCAAAATGGATTACATCCAAATTTTCACCCCTCCATTTTACCCCCTAAAGGGAAGATTTTCGGGATAAAAACTATCCTTTGACCTTTCCCGGGATTCAAATTAATTATATACCAAATTTCATCCAAATCGGTGCAGCGGTTTAGCTACTTAAACTAAAACTAAACAAATTTCCACCCCCTATTTCATCCCCTTAGAGTTTGATTTCCAGGATAAAAACTACCCTAAGTCCTTCCCCAGGACTCAAATTATCTCTATACCAAATGTCATCTTAATCGGTTCAGCCGTTTTCACGTGATGCGCGGTCACATAAACAGACAAACAGATAAACAGATAAACAGACAAACAGATAAACAGACAAACAGACAAAAATTCTAAAAACTGTTGGAACGTGTTCTGTTATCGATTTTAAGTATCCCTAGCCAATTTTTTTTCGAATATCTTCCATGTACAGACTTTCGACCCTCTTCAGCTTTATTATATGTATAGATAAACAGGCTCACGTCACTTGTTTTGTCTTGTTAGGTTTGCCCTAGTAAGTATCTACTTCACATGATTGGGGTCACATAAATTCAAAGCCAAGTCAGACACAAAAATTATACGGTCTCCGAATGAATAGAACCTTTGGGAGTCGGGATCATCTGATAGAGATATTCTTGATAACAATTCAGATAGTTCTTGAAATACTTTTAATTCGCTACCTAAATGAATAACATACTCTAAAAGCAATGTTTTGAATTAAATGATTGTTATACACTTAGTGAAATGGGCTATTGCGTTATAAGGGATCGTCCTAATACAACGCGACTGCGCGATTATTGACAATCAATTGTTAATTAGGACACCTTTTCGAGTCCAATATGTTTGATGCGATAATCGCCTATTTGAGTTACAATTTTATGGTTAAAGAACTTTACTTATCTCTAAAGAAATTTACATTTCACTTAAAATGGAGAAAATATACATATAGCAGTGAGTAATGGATAATTCCATTTAGGTACATTAGTTCAATGCATAATGAGCTCTAATACAATATGCTTGTAGTGTATTTCACTGATGACGAGTCACATAATTCAGTTTCTATGCCAGTGTTTCTAGGGCCAGAGCCGGAGTTAGGAGTTAGATATTTTTAGTTACATACTCCTTTAACTTATGTTTGAAAATATTAAAACTTTTACATTCTTTGATGTGTTTTGGTAAACTGTTATAAAACTTATAAAACTGTGCCCCTTCATAAGTTATACTTTTTTTGCCATATTGTGTTCGCAGTCTCAGAGACAAGTTGTTATGTTAGCACTCCGTAAATGACGTATTCCTAATTCAGCATTAGTTTGAAAAGTCAATTGTGAGTGAATTTTTTTTTCAATTATTTTCCTGATTAGAATGCAAGAATGCATTATTAAATAAATAAATAAGATAAATATTTCTGGACAATCTTACACAAATTAACCTAGTCCCAAACTAAGCAAAGCTTGTTGTTCAAGCAAATCGGACAGGTTTCGTTAGAAATCTAGAATTCATTATCAAGTAGTCATAAAACGGTTTGACACCGCATAGGATTCGATCCTAGTACTCATATTCAATACTAGTAAGACAGCTAGCGCCACTGCGACGGGAATAGACAACTGTAATAAAAAGATTCATGTCATGGTTCATTCGTTTTTACTCGTTCATTACGATCCGGTCAAGAGATGTAATCGCATGGTTTAAGGTTAGGAAAGCCTTTTCAGGGCTGAAGGCCCAGACTAGGGTCAAGTCGCGTATTTTCATAGTATTATCATGTAATCTCGTTCATTACGATCCGGTCAAGACATGTAGCCACATGGTTTAAGGTTAGGAAAGCCTTTTCAGGGCTGAAGGCCCAGACTAGGGTCAAGTCAGTGTATTTTCATGTAATCAAGTGTGTGCAATAATACATCAAGTGTAAATGGTCAAATAGTTTCATTTCTTCAATCTTCATTCCGAGTGACGCGGATGCAGCGTGTTCACGAGGTGGTGGCCCAAACCTTCATAAACCCCATCCAGGACGGCTGGGGAGGAAGCTGACGGCGGGGGCGGTTCCATGGCGGAGCTCTCGACGGCGGCAGCCGAGGTAAGGCGTCCAGGACGGAGCCTTACATGGTCAAGTATTCATCTTCATCGTGTTCAATATTAGTGGCACCAAGAGGGGAGCACTTCAGGCTAGGACAGCACCCCCTCTACAACCCCACCTTATCATTCACATTTTGGAGCGCCCACGAGGGGAACAATCTACTCCCCTTATCGTGCTCATTTTGTTTGGTAACCCATGACGGGATAGTACTTACCACCTCCTTATTTCATTCATATTTGGGAGCCCATGACGGGCCCCCTCACACTTCATTTTACTCAACACTTGTACTATGGGTACTAGACGATGATATACATACTTATATAGATAAATGAATACTTAAATACATAGAAAACATCCATGACTCAGAAACAAATATTCGTGCTCATCACACAAATAAATGCTCTGACCGGGATTTGAACCCAGGACCTCTTGCTTCGTAGGCAGGGTCACTACCAACTTGGCTAAAGCGGTCGTATTATTAAAATAAAGTTGATGGAGAGAAGTCGACGCAACGCACAATTCTGTATGAGAACGCTCACACGAGTGTGTGGGGGGGGGGCCTTAAGCGTAGTTTTATTTGCACTACTCCATACTTCTATGAAGTAGTTCAAGTGGGACTGGTTGAACTGGTTGGAAGAAAATTTGTGGTGTATCTAACATGTCGGGGAAAACAGTAAGCAGAATTGTAAAGGCAGCCTCGTAATGATGAAATTTTTGAACAAATTTTGCTAATGTGTGGTTTCCAGGTCAGTTCATTGTCTAATAAATATAAGTCCAAGATATTTTTCTTCGGTAGATTTTACAAGTCTAAACAGGCTACACACGTCACATCGTAGCTAGAGGATATAATAGATGCCGTCCTAGAGTATACCCGAAAGGGACGATGGTAAATTAACCTTAGGTACTAAATTAAGAAGTATCCGAACACTATAGGTACATTCTAGACGTCTAATGTCATTTATAATTTACTCGTGTTATATATCAGTGACGACGGTCACGTGAGTTTCAGTACAATATTTTGACAGGTGGTGGCAAAACAAGCTGGTGGCAAACAAAAATTCCGTATGTTACGCGATGAGGGACAGAAAATATGTCATTGTAGCTCGTTCCCACTTAATAATATAATATTTATAATATTTTTACGGACAATCTTACACAAATCAACCTAGTCCCAAACTAAGCAAAGCTTGTACTATGGGTACTAGACGACGATATAGATACTTATATAGAGAAATAAATACTTAAATACATCGAAAACATCCATGACTCAGGAACAAATCGTAGCTTGTGCTCATCACACAAATAAATGCCCTTACCGGGATTCGAACCCAGGACCTCTTGCTTCGTAGGCAGGGTCACTACCAACTAAGCGGTCGTCATTGCGTTTAATAACGATTCTATGAATACATCCTTGTCACTCATGTGTGTGTGTGTGGGTGAGTCTTTCTATTCTATTCTATCAGGGTCAGATGGTCAGTCTTTAGGTCACCTCGCCACCAACAACAATAGGTCAAGCGCCTCGTGTTGCTTGTTCAAACTTGTAACTTGAAATGGGTCACTGGTGTAGCGGGGTCCGGCCCGAGTGGTCTCTGAACTCTCTGTCCGCGCCTCGAGATACCAGGGTGGTAGCAGTTTGAGAATGCCTGCATACTTGGGCTGCTTTAAACTCAGCCTTGCGTGAACCTTTACCTACTTTGGTTAAGTTTTGCTTCAAACCCTTTAAGAGTCCTCGGCAAGCTCGGCCGAATTTCACCTTCCCATACAGTCTTCGTTCTCATTTTAAAACTACGCGTTAGATTGTAACGAAACTTTGCATGTACAATTACATGAGGTATGTCTAGGTATGTAATTAGTTTATATAACTCCAGTTTATAAAACAAACGAAATACAGCAAAAACAAATTTTGTATGAAAATTATTTAAGTATTTTTTTACTATGGTATCTGAAGCTAGGTAAACTAATTACAGACCGGAATATACGTTAACTTATTCTAAGTACAAAGTTTCAGAGCAAACTAGCTAGTCGTTTTAAAATGAGAGTGCAACTACGTTTGTATGGAGAACTGATCTTACCGGGGACTCTTATCGCTGTTGCCAATCACACACAATGTTTCAGAACGAGCGTGCAAAATATATTGTTGTAAAGCGCTTGGGTTGTGAAATTTATGAACTGAGCCCCTGTGATACGGTGTGACTCGAAATCTATACATGTTTCGCTAATTCCCCTAACCTGATCGGTGGCATCAACATTGCACCCGTTGTCCAGTAGCACCCTAACGAGCTCCGAGCCCGAACATCTACCTACTCTGGTTTGCTTATGCTTCAAGAGACAAGGTATTGTTTGGTTCATCGCTGCTGCCAATCACATATTTAATTTGTTTCAAGCGCTCGGTCTCACTCACAACGCTAGCGTATAATATGTTTTGCACATTTTAGAAGCAGCGTGCAATAGTACATTGTGCATTAAGGGCCGTAAGAAGGGGATTACTAACGACAGTCTATTAGAAGCCCGACGCCAAAGGCGGAGGGCTTTTAATGAGTCGAGTTTGTAATCCCCTTACAGCCCGTGATACACACAATGTTTTTCATCACATTTGCGAGGAAATAAATAACTACAAAAGTCAGAAAATCTAAGTTTCATACAACCGCACCACTCAAAAATTGACGAAGTTGACAACTTCACTTACAGGTTTGAAGAGGGTGAGGGGGCGTGGCGCCGCATAGTCTGCTAGATTTTTTCAACCAATCACAGAGAAGAATTCTTGTGGCGCGCGGCCAACTAGATTTGCCAACCAATTTGTTTGATTTGTTTTTAACCAATCAGATCACACACAAGCTCATAACTCCCTCGGGAGTTATAGATCCATAACTCCCGCGGGAGGTCAATTGGGTATAAGTAGCTGCTCTATAAACCTGCCTGTAATACACCCTTTACGAGCAAGTGTGATCAAAAACATATTGTGAACTGCGTCTTACGAGAGGTCTTATAGAAATACAAAAATCGGTGTGACTAGATCTTTTGCTAATTCCTGACCTGATCAGTGGCATCAACGTTGGACCCGTTGTCCAGTAGCGTCCTCACGAGCTCCGTGTGTCGATGTACGGCCGCCAGGTGGAGCGGGGTCCGGCCCGACAGGTCTCTGAACTCCCTGTCGGCGCCCCGGGATACCAGGGATGCAGCGGTTTGAGAGTGCCCGCCTTCGCAGGTTACGTGCAGCGCTGTCCGGCTGGCCTGGAGAAAATAAGAAAATGAAACTTACGGTTTGACCACGGTGGGGCAGCAGCGTTGCCATACGTGGGAGCGACAGATCGAAGCTAGGCCTGTGGCTCTCACGTATAGCGCAACGCTTTGCCGCTACTTTAAACCAGATATTACCTAGGTTTTGCATACACGAAGAAATAAGATGGTTAATGCCCTCAGATCTTAATACGTTTTGGTGTGGCCTTTTTATAACACACATAACACCAAGAAAAGGCAAAAAATAGTGCATCAAAAGTGACAACCGAACCTTTGACTATTTCAATTAATATTAACGTTAAATATCATCATCATATCAGCCGAAAGACGTCCACTGCTGGACATAAGCCTCCCCCATAGAGTGCCATAATGCCCGGTCCTGCGCCACCCGCATCCAGCGTCACGTTAAATATATTCGTAGACAATTTACATAGTATTTGCACACTAAATAAATACTGTGGTGAATTATGCATTCCACGAACGTCAATTAATATATTCACGCTCATAATGATTGTAGTTGTGCGAGATATATGATAGGCTATCATTGATAGCTTAAGATAGTTCATTCTGTGAACAAGAAAAAACTAACTCAGTAAATGAACTCAACTGCCTAATTGATCTATTTATACCTACATAGTGCAAAATTATTTAGGTACTTTATATTAATGGCGTTTCCATGCCTCGCATCATCCGTTACCATGTAACCCATTTAATTATTACTGCTGAGTTCCAAATTGCCTATTAACATGCCATAAACAGGGGAAAACTCGCCAATAATTAGAGCAGAATGTACGAGGGAAAAGTCAGCAGTACGGTTAGAAGGGGATGGCAAACTTTCTCGGTAATAAGGTATACAGTACGTTTAACGGCCTCCGTAGCCCAGTTGGTAGTGACTCTGCCTACGAAGCTGGAGGTCCTGGGTTCGAATCCCGGTCAGGGCATTTATTTGTGTGTCTATCACGAATATTTGTTCCTGAGTTATGGATGTTACATATGTATATAAGTATCTATATGTATTTATCTATTATATATATCGTCGCCTAGTACCCACAACACAAGCCTTATTGAGCTTACCTTGGGCCTAGGTTGATTTGTGTATGATTGTCCCGTAATATTTATTTATCTTTTATTGTATTTTTTATTGCCTTCATGTTGTTATAGTAGGTATAGTACATAGTTGACACATGTTACAGTAAGTCTCAAACATGAACCCTGAAAGGGCATCGCAATACATAGGTATGTGTAGATTAACTTACAACTAATAGTTTAATAAAATAACATAAGTCAGCGGTAAACATAGGTAGTTATTTTGTGCGGATTTACACAAAAAAAAAAAAAAAACAAAACAAACTAATGGACTACAATTTTTCTAATTAAAATTATTATCAAATTATAATAAAATAAAATAAATAATAAAAAATAACACTAATAAAATAAAATTACAACATTGGAAACAATAACAACTAAATAATCCCATTATTATTATTATTTATTTTTGTTAACATAGAATAAGGTATATTGAAATTGCATAAAAAATATAATGTATAAAATGTCATCAAAAAAATCATTTAGAGAATAAAAGCACTTATTTACTGAATACAATTTCAATTGCTTTTTAAATTGAACCATATCCTGAGCTTTTATGCAGTTTGGAATCTTATTGTAAATTTTGGGAGCCATACCCAGTACACTTTTGCTCAGGAAAGCAGTTTTATGTTCCATGTTACAAATGTTGTATTGGTATTGTGGTCGCACAGGAATTTTAAACTGCTGGGATACCGTTTTGAATAATTGCAGATTTCCTTTAACAAAATTAGCAATTTCAAATATATATAGTGCTGGGAACGTTAAGATATTCAGCGACCTAAAAAACGAGACGCAGCTTTCGCGTGAATTTAAACCGCAGATAGCCCGTATGCATCTTTTTTGGGCTTTAAAAACCGCGTCTCTGTGGACTGCTTATTTACAGTAAGTGTATTTTTAAGAAATATGTATAAAGTTAAGAGTAAACTGACAAAAAAAAACTGAATCTGGATGTATTAAAAATCTTATGAAAGTGAAAATCCATGGTCTCTGTGTACCCTTCCGGGAAACTTGCGTGAATATACGTATGTATCCATTTAGAGGGTTGCCAACAATATACGAAAAATTATAAATATGACAAGCATAAACATAAACAGTTCAAAAAACGATTACGGAATATAGTCACTGAAAAGAAACGTATTTTTGTTTGGGCATTATTTATTTATCAAAATCGGTTCAGTATCTTAAACGCTACGGAGGAAGACATGTACACATTATCACCCATAATTTCGTAATGACCCTATTCATAATAATAAAATTAGCATTATTTAATAGCTTAATAAATTACCTTTCAAACGACATCCTAATTTGTCTTTTTTCATGGGCAGATTTTGGATAAAACGAACAAACATGAAAATTGCACGGGTGGCTCGATTTCTTTGCTCCCAAGTGTATTTACATGCATTTGCAAACACAGACTGCTAAAAAAACATCCCTTTCGGCTCTGCCTTAGTCGAGCAATGAAATAATGTTATTTTCCGTATTTTAAGTCCGGACATTATTTTAAAGATCTTTTCGTATATAAAAAGACGTTTTGAGTCCATAACAGTCCCCAAAAGTTTTGTGTATAGACGCCGGCTGAATCTTCTAACTTTCTTTATTATTAATTCTCGAAAAGAGGAGTTAACATGTAAAGGTTCATTTGGTCGGGACATTGAATGTTTTCTTTATACTAGCCCTTTCTAAGATTCCCATTCGAGTCAGTAACGCTACATGTTCTACGCTGTAGCGCGTAGCACCATTTTTCCACATTATTGAAGAAATTAAGTTGGTGTATAATTGAAAGCACGGGCCACCGTATTCACGACGTCATAGTGAAATCACGTGACATGGCGAAATATTAATTACTAACTTTTGCCCGCGACTTCGTCCGCGTAGAACTCGTTTATATCGTAGCTCGATACAAACTTTCACCCTTCATTTCCCTTTTAGGGGTAGATTTCCAATATAAAAACTATCATATGTCCTTCTCCGAGACTCAAACTATCTTTATCCTTATCAACATCATCATCATATCAGCCGGAAGACGTCCACTGCTGGACATACGCCTCCCCCAAAGAGTTCCAAAGTGACCAATCCTGCGCCACCCGCATCCAGCGGACTCCTGCGACCTTTACCAGGTCATCAATCCACCTTGTGGGGGGCCTACCAACGCCGCGCCTACTAACTACCTCTATACCAAGTTTTATCTAAATGGGTTTTATCCAAATTTTCACCACCCATTTCACCCTCTTACATGATTTTCAGGATAAAAACTATGCATTGTCCTTTTCCGAAACCCCACCTATCTCTATACCAAATTTCATCCAAATATGGTACATCCAAATTTTCACCCCCTATTTTATGCCCTTGGGGGATTTTTTTCGGGACAAAAGCTATCCGTTGTTCTTCTCCGCGACGACTCAAACTATCACTATAAGTACCAAATTTCATCCTAATGGTTTCCATCCAAACTTTAACCCCCATTTCACCCCCTTAGGGGATGATTTCCGGAATAAAGACTACCCTATGTCCTTCCCCAGGACTCCCAACTATCGTCCTACCGTAAATGGGTTCTATCCAAATTTTCACCCCCATTTCACCCCCTTAGGGGATGATCTCTGAAAAAAAACTATCATATCTCCTTCCCCCTGACTGAGTCCTGACTCCCAACTGTCGCTTTACCGTAAATGGGTTCCATCTAATTTTTCAACCCCCATCTCACATCCTCAGAGGATGATTTGCGGGTTAAAAACTATCCGTTGTCATTCTCCGGGACTCAAACTATCTCTATACCAAATTTCATCTAAATGGGCTACATCCAAATTTTCACCCCCATTTCACCCCCTCGGGGATAATTTCCGGAATAAAAACTGTCTTAGGTCCTTTTCCAGGACTCAATCTATCTTTCAACCAAATTTTATCAAATAGGGTCACAAACAAATTTCCACCCCTAATTACAACCCCTTAGGGGATGATTTTCGGGATAAAACTATCCTATGTCCTTCCCCAGGACTCCAACTATCGCTATACCGAAAATGGATTCCATCCAAATTTCCATCCACCATTTCACGCCCTTAGGGGATGATTTCCTCCTTTCATTTGTTCCGGGAAAAAAAATATTCTATGTCTTTTCTTAGGACTCTCTCTATACCAAATTTCATCTAAATGGGTTCTATTAAAATCTTCAACCCTCATTTCACCACCTCAGGAGATGATTTTCCGGGGTAAAAACTATGCATTGTCCTTCCCTGGGACGGCTTCTATCTCTTTACCAAATTTCATCTAAATGGGTTTTATCGAAATTTTCACCCCCTATTTCATCCCTGAGGGGATGATTTTTGGGATTAAAACTATCCGTTGTCTGGTGGTACTGGGTATCAAATTTTCAGTCCCAATTTCACCCCATCAGGGGATGATTTCCGGAATTGAAAACTATCATAATGTCCTTTCCCAGGACTCAAACTATTTTTCAACCAAATTTCATCAAAATGGGTCACGAACAAATTTTCACTCTGAATTACAACCCCTTTAGGGGATGATTTTCGGTATAAAACTTTCCTATGTGCTGCCACAGGAGTCCAACTCGCTATACCGTAAATGCGTTCCATACAGCACCTCTTGGCATCAGCACCGGAGTGTGACTTACTTGCGTGGCGATGGATGTATGTGTGCGGTGAATGTCTGAGCTTCTGTGAGGAGATGGATGACAGGCAATCAACTGTACCAATGTAATTATATGTGTTTTGTTGTATAGTTTAGTATCGTTTTCATGACGCATTGGTTTTAGGACTATAATGTGGTGTTAACATGTTTTTAATAATAAATAAATACAAATTTTCATCCCCCATTTCACCCCCTCAGGAGATGATTTTTCAGGATAAAAACTATGCATTGTCCTTCCCTGGGACTCCTTCTATCTATTTACCAAATTTTAACTAACTAGGATTTATCCACATTTTCACCCCTATTTCATCCCCTTAGGGGATGATTTTCGGAATTCAAAGTATCCGTTGTCATTCTCCGGGACTCAAACTATCTCTATACCAAATTTGATCTAAACAGAGTCCATCCAAAATTTCATCCCCCATTACACCTTAGGGGAAGATTTCCGGGATAAAAACTATCCATGTCCTTTCTCATAACTTAAACTACCTCTAAACCAAATTTCATCTAAATGGGTTCTATCCAAATTTTCACCCCTCATTTCACCCCCTCAGGAGATGAGTTTTCAGGATAAAAACTATGCATTTTCCTTCCCTGGGACTTCTTCTATCTCTTTACTAAATTTTAACTAAATGGGATTTATCTACATTTTCACCCCTATTTCATCCCCTTAGGGGATGATTTTCGGGATTCAAAGTAGGTATCCGTTGTCATTCTCCGGGACTCAAACTATCTCTATACCAAATTTGATCTAAACGCAGTCCATCCAAAATTTCGTCCCCCATTACACCCCCTTAGGGGAAGATTTCCGGGATAAAAACCATCCAATGTCCTTTCCTAGAACTTAAACTACCTCTTAACTAAATTTTATCAAAATGGGTGACATCCAAATTTCACCCCCCCCCGTTTTACCCCCTAAGGGGAAGATTTCCGGGATACAACCTATTATTTGGCCTTCCCCGGGACTCAAACTATTTATATGCCAAATTTCACCCAAATCGGTGCAGCGGTTTAAGTAGCTCCATACAAACTTCCACCCCCCATTTCATCCTCTTTGGGGTTGATTTCCGGGATAAAAACTACCCTATGTCCTTCCCCAGGACTCAAACTATCTCTATACCAAATTTCATCTAAATCGGTTCAGCCGTTTTCACATGATGCGCGGTCACATAAACAGACAAACAGATAAACAGACAAAAAATCTAAAAACTGTTGGAACGTGTTCTGTTGTCGATTCTAAGTATCCCTAGCCAATTTTTTTTCGAATCCATTCCATGTACAGACTTTCGTCCTCGACTCTTTCGACTCTTCAGCTTTATTATATGTATGTATGTATGTATAGATGGCCAATTGCATGACATAGGGATGATTTTATCACAGTTTAAGTTCAGCACATATGAAGCGCTTAGATAGCAAAAGTAATGTACTGAAATATCTAGTAACTTTTACAGTTTCCTAGTTCAAAATTCAGTTACAATGTGTTCAGAATTCTGAATCTATTGTTGTTATATAAATACTACTGTTAGTATGAAATTTCAATTCACCGAAGTACAATAATTAAAAGTAATCTTTAGTATTAACAAAACGAATAACGTTCTTCATCAAGTTAATGATGTTCTCAGAAAAGTCAGCAAAAGGGAGAGATAACAAAACAAGAGCGACCTAGTTTTGGATGCGGAAGCAGAGCTGCTCTGTTTGCAGGGTCCTAATGACGGTGATTACTTTCCCTTGTTTATGTGTTCCTGGTACTTGGGTTTGGTTAACAGAAAAGTGTTGAGTAGTCATTACACATTCGTTACAATGTAGTCCTGCTGTGTATAGTTTATAAGACTGCCAAAAAACGGTCAATCAACTCAGAAACGGTATCGTCCCAGCCCCCCTATTCTGTAACTTGTTTTAAGCTCACCTCAAGGCTCACCCACAATTATACCTTGACACAGCGATACGTAGTAATTAAGCGAAGGCCGAGGTCTAGTTTCGTAACGGGTGACCGGCGGCGTGAGCCGCATTAACGCGTAGCGAATAACAGCCCTGCTCGCGACAAGCTAACGGCGCCGGTGACGTTCACGCACGTTCGACGCCACCGCGGCGGGTGGGCTTGGGCAGCTCGCCGTCGCCGGGTGAACGTCACCGGCGCGGGAACAACGCTTGTACGCCACGCTTGCATCGCGTGGGCGAGGCGGCATACTTCAAACGTAATTAAAAAAGCTGTCTTTCAACAAGCACGGTGTCGCGGCGCGGCCATCTCCGCGCTGCTGAGTCAGTGCTGTTACGAGCATGCATTGGATTGACGCTGGGTGGACGTGGGGTGGATGCATGTCGGAGGCGATCCGGTGAGGGGGCGGGAAGTGTGCGTTAACCTTAAGTCTGTCAATCACACCGATGGCAATCAGTCAAGCTAAGTATCAGCTTTAGATAGTCTCTGTGTGGGATGATACTGCGGGATGACGCTGTGTGTATAATGTCCTTCGAATTATCATACCGTCCGCCCACTGCTACGGAATGCTTAATATAGTATAATATACCTATAGAAAGAAAGAAATATATTTATTTGTTGTCACAAATAAATTTCACATGTGTTTAACTACAACTCAAATGCACCAAAATGGAAACCGCCCAGCACATGCCAGCAGCAATGTATGCTAAATATCAATGATATAAAGCGGGAATCGCTTTGCGATGGCTTCATCCAAAGAAGTCTGTGAGATTCTTTGTAAGTTTGTATGTTTTGGGTAATCTCCGGAACCGCTTATCCGATTTCATAAACTCTTTCACTTGATGCGTGTAGGATGAACTTTCTCGATGGTTATAGGCTGAATTGTATCCCATGGGTTTGCCTGCTACATTTGCAATATGCGCGGGTGAAGCCGCGTGTGCAGCTAGTATGATATATAAACCTAATAGTCCATAAGCCCACTCCCAATACACCTACGTCTCATGACAACACGATAAAATGCATGGCGGCAGACCTTTGACACCGTCTCGCCTGCCAAGTACTTCTGGCCATTTCAGGACTGACGGACTTAGGTTTACTCTCTCAACGATTAAAGGGCTAAATGATGCCACATGTCTCGTACCGTTGTCACATGACGTAAATATACCTACCCTTAAAATGTTAACCGGCTGGTCGATCACGTAATGCATAACATTGTACACACGTTAGGTAGATCTAAATGTCAAATTTTATATGGAAATATGACAGTTGGATTGTACAGTCACCATCACATACATCGAAGCAAACAAGCAGCTCACAAACATCGGAACACACCTCTATTTTCAGGGCATTAGGGTGCATGTGCCGAGATTTCTGAACACCTATAGTGTACCTACCTATGTATGTGATGGCGACTGTACTAACGCGCGTTCGGATTATCCTCTGAAGTGATGGAGTTTTCAAACTTTCGGCCAATTTTAGGTGCGATAATATTCTGATTCTTGCGCAGCACAACTTTCTCAACCTGCTGCCATGCATTTTATCGTGTTGTCATGAGACGTAGGTGTATTGGGATTGGGCTTACGAACTATGTTGGTATTTCCAACATTGGGAGTAAGTTAAGGTTTTTTTTTATTATGAAACAAACAGTCATACAAATATATTCGTACAAGCTATCTTATTACTAAACAGACCTATAGTTTCCAATATAAAACAAAAACTTATAAATATAGATTATGTAAGACAAAAATCCCTATGCTCGACACCTAATAAATAGTGGTCAATAGTTGACATATAGGTAATGTTCACTGTTGTTACTCTGAAAGTTAAAGATAAAATGTCCATGAAATGGGCAAGTGTCGAGCACTGGGATGTTCACCCCTCATACAAAAACTGTATTGCTATTAAAGCTCTATTCTAAAACTTTAAACGGCCTCCGTAGCCCAGTTGGTAGTGACTCTGCCTACGAAGCTGGAGGTCCCGGGTTCGAATCCCGGTCAGTGCATTTATTTGTGAGTTTATCACGAATATTTGTTCCTGAGTTATAAATAAATAAATAAATAAATAAATATTACGGGACAATCTTACACAAATCAACCTAGGCCCACGGTAAGCTCAATAAGGCTTGTGTTGTGGGTACTAGGCGATGATATATATAATAGATACATACATATAGATACTTATATACATATATAACATCCATAACTCAGGAACAAATATTCGTGATAAACACACAAATAAATGCCCTGACCGGGATTCGAACCCGGGACCTCCAGCTTCGTAGGCAGAGTCACTACCCACTGGGCTACGGAGGCCGTTATGGATGTTATATATGTATATAAGTATCTATATGTATTTATCTATTATATATATCGTCGCCTAGTACCCACAACACAAGCCTTATTGAGCTTACCGTGGGCCTAGGTTGATTTGTGTAAGATTGTCCCGTAATATTTATTTATTTTTATTATTTATTTAAATAAAATAAAAAATACTACAAACAGATGAAAAACGAGGTGAAAGTGGTTCTTAGACAGTATATTGAAGTCTGCTTCAATATCTACAGTGTTTGTTAACTACCTACAGATTTATTAACTTTATTTCATACTATAAAGTTGCTTTAATTATAACTATAACAGTCAAAAGACAAAATGTGTATTACTTTTAAAAATTGTTGGTAATAAAGGCACTTTTTAACGAGTCTACGGTACAGTTAAATATGTCTATATCTATTAATATATTATTATGGTTGTTAAGAGCACATGTACGCTTAACAAACATGTTTTTAGAATAATTTGTTCTACTGAAAGGGATGGCAAACAAATGTTTAGCACGACACTGGCGTTCTCTTTGACGAGGAACTCTAATTATGATTTCTTGAAGCAAGCTAGGGTCATCGAGATCAAAGGTTTAACAGTAGATCGAGACTTTAGTTAATGAACAAGGCAATGTAGTGCTGGTAGTGCATTTGTGGTGTATATTCTCGGAATATCACGTTTTGCAGTCATGTTCCAAGATTCAACAGCATTCCGTCCAATAGGTTGACACCATACAATTTCCTACATCCGCGCACGGCTCCGCGCAAGCTAGATTGAATTCATTACGAGCTACCCGCGCCTCCGTTCCTGATAGAATAATGCGATTTCCTCCGGGTATTTAATATTCAAGCATGGCTTTTTGCATAGATTTCGTTTGTTAAGCGAGCCAGGAGAGGGTTTATTCCTTGATTAGTCTATACAATGAAAATATGACTCATTCCGTGCCGAGCCCGGGATGACGCGACGCCGGAACATAATTAATATACGAGTAATAATCCAACTTATAACAGTGACTATTATAGTCACATATTTCGTCTATTAATTATTGACAATGAAATGGCGGTCTTCCTAACAAACTATTGAATTCGAAGATATTTTTTGAATAAGTACTTAGCGCCAGATTGTTTAAATTCAATTAGAATTACATAATCATCAGCACTCATGAGAATGTTTTAAGAAACTGGAAACCTAGGTATCACGGTGAAGTATGGGTAAGCCTAAAACAATGTCGAGCCATGTATCTTGTCGTTTGAGATAGACATATTGATTGATGATAACACAACTGTCTTCGAGCTCATTAATTGAACGTGTGTGTATGAGCAAGTGAGAGAGAACAGTCTGTTCTGCTAGAGCTAGTAGCTCCGTGAGAAGCAGAACTCGAGTCTGTCTTTTTTTGAAAAGTTACAAAAAACTGAATTGACGAAAAAATAAGAATAAGAATAATTTATTATTGGACAAGCACATGATTACAGATTATACAGACATTATCCGTGGGGTTCCAAACTAGGCTGAGCCTGTATCTTGGGACCCACTGAGTCGGTTAACAAGTCTCTTCAGACACACGTCTCAAGAAGCACGACATGAAAGTAACAAAGTGAAAATTAAACATTTTATATAATATGAGCGCTGCTAACTTATCAATGGGAACACAAATTCATCATTAATAAAAACAAAAATTATGCTGTTTTAGTAGTACAAAGAGAGTTTGTGTATGAGAGTGTGTGAGTGTGTGTAAGTGTGTAAGTGTGCGTGAGAGGGAGTGTTTACGTGTGTTAAGTGTTTGTTACGAGTGTATGTTGAATTGTTAGGTACTATATAATTATCTAACCGGCTCACAAAGTTTCACAAAAATCGGCACAGGGAACTTGGTTCACTACCCTCGCTCGTTCAAAAAGAATTGTGAAAAACTCAAGCTAACTAACTGCAAATATTCGCCGACCCAAAGCGAGTCTTGGCCGAGTACACGACTTGTCGCCACTTGTCTTCAGTAGCTCTAGTATAAGTTCTATCGATACATATACGTTTTCGAACGAGTTAGCGTTTAGTTTCAATGTGTGTGGCAACGCGTAGTTCCTAATGGTTACCACTAGAGGCGCTGTTCGCGTTGCCATACAAATTGAAACTAAACGCAAACGCGTTCGAAAACGTATTGTATCGATAAAACTTATACTAGAGCTACTGAGCTTCTCCCATCTTGCGCCATTACCCGCTAGTTCGTGAAAAATTCTCATTAATTAAAATCGAGTAAATACCCAAACGAAGTGTTCCTTGTTCATCTGATTTGGGTAATTGGAACGTCACTCATTCGTTCTGATACCTAGACAGTACCTAATGCAGCCCTGGTAATTCGTTATATGGAGCGGAATTGTTTCTGCTTTCCCAGTTTTGACAAGTTCATCAAGGGCTTAAACTGCACTTGCTTAGAGTTGTTTTTCGATTGAAACAAATTTCAGATCCATCGATAGCAAGTATAAGTGAATTTGTATTTAAGCGGCTTGTATTAAAGTTAGTTATTCAATGGCAATGACATTTTAAATTTCAGGTCAATCGACGGTGTAATTTGTGCGGACGTCGACGATATCCTAATGGGGTTTCAGGTGGTTCCAGTTTTTGATGGAGAGTTGAATTATTAAGGATTTAGTATTGGAGTGGTATCATGAAAGTTGCCTCGTAGAATATTAAAGTGGATTGGATTAGGGCACTTTTGATCTGTCGCGTCGGCTTAGTTCTAAAGTTGGCGAGTTGTTGGAAGTGTTTCGGTGTAAGAATAGGTAACTTCATTAAACTTTGAGTAAGTAGAGCAAAAATTAAGCCGATATCCAACCAGATCGTACTAAAATTATAAATGAAAAAGTTTGGATGTTTGTTACCCAATCATGCCGAGCGGATCAAAATGAACTAATTCAAACCGTTACTTAATGATGAATCTTGGTATTTTATGACAGATAAAAGGACCGCCACGTAGGTATCATTACTTATTTTTTTACAAACTTTTATTTAACTTAGCTACACTGTTCGTATGTTACTTAATTTAATTGGATCACACATATATTTAGGGGCGCGTCTCTTCTATAAACATTCCCAAAGTTTAGGGCTAAAAAGCCTGATTTTTGGTTGAACTCTTTATCCGCATAAGCGTCTTTTCTTATATAATTATGATTTCCTGTTATTAATATGCACGGAAGCCGTTAAATATTGACCACAGGAAAGAGTTTTGTTTTACTCAATCTGTATGAGCCAAGTATTGTCTGAGCTGTATGAGCTGTGGCCCAAGCCGTGCGGACTATAATATGTGTTGAATCGTCGGGACTCAACATCTAGGGAAGAAAGATAAAACTATAGCTTGCGTAATGGTCCAGCATATTTATAAGCCACTGCTAACTTATTTAAATGGAACTGTCAAGCGCTCTCACGGAAACCAATCCAACTAGTTAGCGCGAATGGACCATTTAACTAAAATTAATTTAACTGAAAATGTAACCGGTAGAAGTTACCGAAACTCAGTCGCTCAGACCCTGTCGTGTCTTAGCAGGTCCAATTTTGGTCTTAGTTTTAACATTAGCTTCCCGATTACCTTTCGACCGTGTTTGAAGAGCAACCCGGTTGTGCCCCTAAAGGAGCCCGGGGTCCGCTTTGACACCGAATCCCAAGATTTGGCATAGGCACTAGTTTTTACGAAAGCGACTGCCATCTGACCTTCCAACCCAGAGGGAAAACTAGACCTTATTGGGATTAGACCGGTTTCCTCGCGATGTTTTCCTTCACCGAAAAGCTAACGGTAAATATTCCGTACATAAGTTCCGAAAGTACGAGCCGGGATTCGAACCCACGACCGCCGCTTGACAGCCGAATGCCTGAACCACTAGGCTACCGTAGCTTCCTTTGAAGAGCATAAGTATTAAGACGTATTTGCAAATCTAAAGTACGGTCAACCAATTTGATTCCTAGGCCATCATAGAACCTTGCCGTTGTAAATGCTATGTCAATACGGGTTACTATACCCTATCTAGTTAGGTAATTAACTAAATGTAAACAAACAAAACCACGTGACTTGGTCATTCAACCAATCACAGCAACATTTTGTATCTATGGTATTATCTTATTGGCTGAATGACCAAGCCACGTGGTTCTTTTTGTTTACATTTAGTTATTACCTAATCAGATAGGGTATAGGATTATTGCGTCGCTATGTAGCAGTTAAAATGACAGGGTTCTACGGTAGCCTAGGAATCAAATTGGTTGACTGTACAGTTAGCCAAGAAATTGGTGTTGCAAAAATGTTTTAACCTTAATGTACTAATAATAAAGCCAAAAAGTGGTAGATTATATTTGCTATTATATTTTGTATAGGCGTTGTATTAATACCTTAAGGCTATCAACGAATATACACGAACGAAGTTACGGGCAATAGTTAAATTTCCTTATTCAGAAACGTTCATCAAACCTTTCTCTCTTTAAATTTAAGAATCATCCTCTTGTCGGTGGGGCATTTTCCACTTCTCTCTGTCGTACGCCAGCCCTTTGACTCGCTGATACGACACGACACCAGCTTTACCTCAAACCTATTTTTGTTAAAATACCGCTATGATTCGTTTATTATTTTGTGTTTGTGGGAAAGAGACGAAACACATTTTAGTTAAGAGTCCCCGCCACGGTCGACTCAAGTCCACTCTCCATTAAAAAAAGCGGCCAAGTGCGAGTCAGACTCCCCCATGTTCCGTAAAATAAATCGGGGTGTATGACGTCTTAAAAAAAACTACTTACTAGATTTCGTTCAAACCAATTTTCGGTGGAAGTTTGCATGGCTATGTACATCATATATATTTTTTAGTTTTATCATTCTCTTATTTTAGAAGTTACAGGGGGACACACACATTTTAACATTTTGGAATTGTCTCTCGCGCAAATTATTCAGTTTAGAAAAAAAAGATATTAGAAACCTCAATATAATTTTTGAAGACTTATCTATCGATACACCACACGTATGGGCTTGATGAAAAATTGTTTTTTGATTTTCAGTTCTAAGTATGGGGAACCCCCAAAATTTATTGTTTTTTTTTCTATTTTTGTGTGAAAATCTTAATGCGGTTCACAAAATACATCTACTTACCAAGTTTCAATAGTTCTTATAGTTTCGGAAAAAAGTAGCTGTGACATACGGATGGACAGACAGACATGATGTATCCATAAAGGTTCCGTTTTTTGCCATTTGGCTACGGAACCCTAAAAACGTTTGTATGGAGAGTCGAGCATCCTGGCGACCCTTAACAAAGGTTTGTCACGATTTATTAGTAACGGGGTAAGACCTCGAAACTATGTAGTACAAAGTCCATTAAAAATTGTTTCATTACGTTGAGTGTCTTTCAATGTCAGCTTTTAATGATTGATTAATCAATCACGGGAGACATCAAAGCAACATTAATCAATAGGTCTCCAAATATTTGACGCCCGGCTTATTTGATCAGGCTGGCATTCACAGGAAAATCAGTGATAAACAATGGTCCACGGCTTTCATTTGAGAGTAAGCACTAGATTAATTTATGACACACTTTGTTCCGTTGTTGATGCGCTCAATTTAAATTTATATTGGATAGCCAAAGAGCAAATAAACAAAGAGAATAAAGAGATTATATCATCAACTCTGTCGTGAAATGTCGAAATCGACCTGTGTGAAGCATTTAGAAGCCCGAACGTACCCGTCTCGAAGATCTTGACGCCAAACGTCAGATTCGTAAAACTCGGCCCAAGCGCATTGAGGTATAATGTACTAACGTACTAGAGAAGACACGCCGAACAAGAAGTTTGCGCTACGCGTTGCAGTCCATGGGCTGCATCGTCTCAGTGTATTCTATGACAAGTTACCCTCCCCCCGCATGCCCCCCGCCTTGCCGGCCGGCGCACAGATAATGTTCGGGTTGTCTTCTCTATGTTCGGGTTGTCTTCTCTAGTACGTTAGTACAAATACCTCAATGCCCAAGCCCTCCTACCATTACACTTGCAACTCAAATGGAGACCTTTATTGCTTTTCATGTCACCGGAGCTTCAAAACCAAGCTTGGATTTGCGAGTCACGCTCGCGCCCATGCACGCAAATAACAAACAATAACTCAAAAAATCTAATAAGGGTGTAGACTCAATTATTACTTCAAAAGAAACAAGGCAAAAAAATATGCCTAATGACGAAAATCCCATTCAGATATCTCAAAAAATTACAAAGCTATAAGCTATATGTTGCTTGTTAGAGAGAGAAAACGCTCGGGGATCGTGACGTCACGATCCTCGAACGTCATAGTGATATATGAAGGTGCGTTTTGCGGAAAAGGGACAAAATACCCCCTCTTAAAACTTTGGAGAGTTATAACTTTGTGATTATTAACCTATTGCGATGCTTTTTTCTCCATTTGACTACATTTTAAATCTTTTTTCGAGAAAATACAACATTGTTGTTTATTCTATTTAGTGTCTACACCCCTATTGTCAGGATGTCACCGTCGACGGATACGTCTGGGAGGACATCATCATCATCATTATTTATGACCATTAACGCCAGAGGGCAGCGGCGTGTTCATCCACTCGTCACCCCGCTGCCTTAGTGGCAGTTACCAAGCAATCTACCAGGAGCGCATAAACGACAGCTGACCTTATTAACAGCATCAATGTCGGACCCGCTGTCCAACAGCAGTTCCACCGCCGCAGTATGCCCCGAGCGCGCCGCCAACGCCAGCGGCGCATCGCCGGCGGCATCCACGGCTTGCACGCTGGCCCCGAGCGATATGGCGTATGCTGCTACATCCGCTGCGCCCCTGGTACACGCGCATTGAAGGACGTCGTTGTTTTTCTAGAAAAAATGGTTATTCGTTAAGGCGAGGCAGATTCATGGTCTTCTCTACCTCTCACTGAGCATAAGTGAGCGAGATGGAAGTGCGTGTTCGGAAGTGTGTAACATCAATTTTTAGTACATATTAATAGATTTTTGAAATACTGGATAATTTATTAAAAAAATATCCGGTTATTGTGATAGAACAATAAAAAAGCTATCTTTAATCCTAAACATAGATTGTCGTTGAAAATTACGAAATCTCGAACATTTAAGTTTATTTTTATGGTGATATTTAAGATTTTTTTAAAGAGTTACCAAGCCATGTTTTAATATTATGTTCGGTTATTGTGTTTTTTTATTTATTTTTTGTACTCGACGATTAAAATATGTGTATTAAGATTTCATAGAGAATACTGCAACGTCACTCTTTTCATAGTTGTAGTCCATGTTACTGTCGAAACAATCGAAATAACTACTTTTCGATACGCTCCAGACAACTAAAATAAATTCGACCAATCACGTGGCTGATTTACTGAACTGTAATGAATTGGACCAATAGAATCGCTTTGATGTCGTACGCTCGTTGATGTCTTTTAAGATATCAACAAGCGTACGAGCGATGAGCTGCACTTCGTTTCAACAGTATCGAGTTTGTTTAATTAGTTCAGTTGACTCGTAGAAAATTAATTTTAATGAACTCGTACAAAAAGTATTGTTCACAATAGTGTTATAATCAAGCTTTTTAATCTCGTACCTTACTTAGGCCACTTAGCAAGCTTCGTGGCCTAAACACGGTACTCGATTGTGAAAAATACTATTTCAGTCTATAGTAATTTTTCTGTAGTGGAATTTTTTATTATTTCTTCACACTGGAAGCTCATAAATCAATCTTTTCGTCAGATCGTGAACCGGCCTCGCCTTAAGACTTTCAGTGTGATAGGTGGGCAATCTGCTCGGAGGCTCTTTCCTCTACATACCTACTTTCTTGTATACGTGCGTAGCGCTTTAAAAATCATTGGCTGTGAATGTGTAGCAGTCACTGTACATAGCATTTAGATTTTGAATAATCTTTCCTGTGACTGATAAGTGATAATTAAGGAAGGACTTTGGAGGTATTGAATATGTACTCATAATTTGTATACAGGCCAAAATGTGCAGTGCATACCTACCTACTTCAAAGGCTAACATCAGAGAGCAAGATTTTTGCTTTTTTTGTCTAGTTATGTGGCCCATATAGTCTGGGCGAACGTGGGTCAAACCTCTCTTTCTTTGGGTTGATACACTTGACGTGTGAGTAGGTAAATGTGATATCGGTAAATAATGAAATAGCGTAAGTTATTACTATCTTCAATACCTGCATACTACCCGTCCTGATGTATGGAAGCCAGACATGGGCCATGACTAGACAATGTACTTACAAATTAGAATGCTGCCAACGTGCAATGGAAAGGAGCATGCTAGGTATTCGAAAAGCTGATCGCATTAGAACAGCCAATATAAGATCAAAAACCAAGACGCAGGATATAACAACAAAAATAAGGAGGCTGAAATGGAAATGGTCTGGTCACATTATCAGAGGAGAAAACAAATGGAGCAAACGTGTTACTCAATGGTACCCCAGAGGAAACAAAAGGAAGAAAGGCCGACCATTAAAAAGATGGTATGACGACATAACCCAGGTTGCTGGAGTAACATGGAGCAGAGTAGCACAAGATAGGAAGGAATGGAGAAGGTTGGAGGAGGCCTTTGCCGATTGGCAAACTGACGCACAGAAGATAAGAAAGTGTGATATATTAGAGTAATTAATAACGTGTGTCTGAAATAAAAGGCTATATAATAAAATAATAATAATAAAAAGTTATTACTAGGTATATATGTATGTAAAAAAAAAAAAAAATTTGAACTGTTTATTTTCAGATCTGTGATTAAATTACATATATCAGTTACATTTAGTACAATCTTTAATATTTAAGATTATTTATTAAATTTAAGATTATTTATGTAACATTATACGCATAACTACTTCAACCAAAATACACATTACAATACACAATGTCTTTTAAACAATAGATAACATCAAGAACCTTAGGTCCACTTCATTTGCCCGATCAAAGCGACCCGGATGCCCGGATCTGACCTTCTGGGTTAAGGAATTCGTGTGTGAGTAAATGTTTAGCATGTTGTTATTTTTCTATGAATACAGTACATACAGTATTCGTCTTGAAGTACACATATATTTACATAAGGACGTGTAACTTGGTGTTATAAATAAATTATTTGTATTTGTATACCTATATACCTTGACTTATACAAATCGTAAAGCCTCATTTACGTATTCAGAAACCATTTATAATGACCGGCATTGTAGCCATCAGTATTGCTGTGACAATTCGGTAATGTAATGATCATTACGATACCAAAATCGATATTGTAATGACATAATTATTATGCAAATAGATATCTCGTAGCACAGACTAGTGCGTCTATACTATCAATACTGTTATTATATAGAGGAAAAGTAAGTGAGGTTGTAGCATTGTAAGTTTGTATGTTGGGGTAAACGCCAGAAGTAAACATCCGATTTAAAAAAATGTTTCAGTAGTGTATAGAATAGACCTTCGGCATGGCCATATAGGCATATTATATCCCGCGGGTTCGATTGTATGCTTTGCATTTTGCAACACGCAGGTGGTGCCGCGCTGGCAGCTATTATACAACCTTTCTATTCTATTAACTTGCAATTGCACGTAGAACCGATGACCGTTGGGGCGGAAAGGTTCTCGAGTGGCGACCATGTAACGGAAGGCGAGGCGTGGGTGGACTGATGACCTGGTAAAGGTCGCAGGAGTCCGCTGGATGCGGGTGGCGCAGGACCGGTCATTTTGGCACTCTTTGGGGGAGACTGTTTGTTCGGGTGGAATCTTGCAACTCAATAGGGATCATTATTGCAATGTTCTGCCGCCAGAGTGCAGCACAATTGATTGTCAAATGAGTGACAAGGATGCATGCATAGACAATACCGCCAGCGGGAACGAGACACAATGCCAACCTCTTCTAGTGTCGCCCCCTACGCGGAGTTTTGCTTAATGTTCCCTATTACCATGCTCGTTTATGTTCAATTGTTTGTTTTATTCTCTTGACTTTGACGTGAGATATACTCCAGTTTCCAAAGGTACCTACCTACTACCTACTAGTTATCACTTTTCAAGATTTTGTTTGCATTTTGAAGCAGATATCTTCAACCGATTGAGCTGAAATTTTGGGTTAGTTTGGATGGAAATTCGATGTTCTGGTACCATCGAACTGATCTAATGATGGAGACAGAAGGTGGCCATGGGGATTCAGTACTTAACCGACGTAACCCCGTTGAGTTTGGGCTTGTTAAAATCGTCTCAATGAGTTGTTGATGACGGTATACAGATAAGTACTAAATGCAATAAAAGCTTGTACCAAAAATGACATTTTTGACAGAAATGTATCTAGAACGTGTACGTGTGTACCTATTAACCTAACAACTAAATTTAACTGACTGTATTGAAAAAAAGTAACATTTTCGAATTCTGACTTACCAAATTAAAATATTTTTATTTTCAGCACAGTCTGTTAAAGTTATTGTTTTAACGATTTTATGTAGGTTATTTATTTGTCGTGTGGCGGTTACACACTGGTACATATATGTATTCGTATTGATGTCGCTGATAGAGTTCCAGTGTGCGCTGCGAGGTTCAGAAGGAACAGTGCAGCTGCCAAGTTTGTTGTTTATGTAGGTGTTGGTTGGTAACATGGTTAGGAAAAAACTGTTTTTTTTTAAACGGTGGCAGTTTGCGTTTTAGTTTTAGTACTAAATTTAAAGAAGGGCTTATTCACAGTTACACAAAAAAAATTAAGAAGACCCAAGTTTTGTTTTGGAATGCCTTTAATTTTTTAGGGTTCCGTACTCAAAGAGTAAAACGGGACCCTATTACTAAGACTTCGCTGTCCGTCCGTCCGTCCGTCCGTCCGTCCGTCCGTCTGTCTGTCACCAGGCTGTATCTCAAGAACCGTGATAGCTAGAGAGTTGAAATTTTCACAGATTATGTATTTCTGTTGCCGCTATAACAAAAATAAAATATTTTTTTAAGGGGGCTCCTCACAAACGTGATTTTTTTGCCGTTTTTATAGACAATGGTACGGAACCCTTCGTGCGCGAGTTCAACTCGCACTTTGCCGGTTTTTTAATACTGTTTTGTTTTTTTTTTTTGTAATTCTTACGACTTGGCCATGTGGTACGTGTGGTATCACCTGTTTTCGGCTTGACGTTGACTATTAGGACACCTGTAAACCTGTATTTATCCTGATATAAGTACATTTCGTTTCTTACAATACCGTTTCTAACAGAGACTGACTGTAGTTTTTTTTTGGTAAAAGTTGTAGGGAATCTATACTCAGAAGGAAAATAACACGCATACTTTGTGTGGAAATTCAGTATATATACAAAGTATGCCGTCTAGGCTGCTATGCTGTACGGTAAATACCAGTGTTGATGTGAAACTTTGAGTATCAGATATGCAGTTTGATTGCATCACGAACTGCCCTCGATCCCAATTTGTTTTTGAACTAGTCAGACTTAGTACAGTCAAGGTCATATACGCTTTATAGTTATTAGGACTGTTCGTATGTAAGCTATCCGTGCAAAATTGCAAACCATTTTTCAGCCCCTTGCCAATTTCCGTTTTTTTTTTTTTAACTACGTCGGTGGCAAACAAGCTTACGGCCTGCCTGATGTTAAGCTGGTACCGTCGCCTAATATGGACACTTGTGACTCCAGAAGAATCACAAGCGCGTTGCTGACCCTTTATTCACTTGAGGATTCGCTGTGTTGGCAAATAGAGACATGCAGGTCCCTCACTCCCAACACAGCGTACCCTAGGGAGCTTTGGCTCTGGCGATTGAGCTGAAATTGGGCATACTCATGTAAAATATTATTGACAGTTACCTATAAAGCCCGGTTCATATTTGTCTTTCGTGTTGTGATGCTCACGGCATCAGATAAATTTGAACGCAACCATATTAAATGTATGAAACCGATATACCCGTTCTGATGCATCACAACACAACACGATATACAAATGTGAATCGGGTTTAAGCCTTGTACCGACAAGTCGATCCATCGAATTGGGACTACGCAGATGCACGCTAATATCTCGTTCTAATAGATAGCTGCATTCCTATTTGTCGGAATTCTTCGGTAACAAATTGAATGCAATGGGATAGAGTACTTGCTGTACATTTCTTGGTTAATACGTTAAGATGGTGCCCAGCTAGGGGCCAGAAGTAGCGCTCAACGCTACACCATCTGATCTGACACTCGATACATTCGCATTGAAAATTAAAAATAGTACCTAGCTGGACTTTATCGTCAATTATGGACAATTTACACAATCACATATCTTGGTACATTTCTACGAAGAAATGTCGTTGTATCACGGGTGAAATTGTCACCCGATACACGTGCTGAAATAAAGCAATAATCTAATTCCGACACAGACTGTACACGAATCGAGCACATTTAATCTAATACAGCTTGAACTA
The DNA here is from genome assembly GCA_963854355.1 of Epinotia brunnichana. Classification (NCBI taxonomy): domain Eukaryota; kingdom Metazoa; phylum Arthropoda; class Insecta; order Lepidoptera; family Tortricidae; genus Epinotia; species Epinotia brunnichana. The sequence continues at coordinate 24,217,501 of OY977951.1, read as the reverse complement.
AGTTGTGTCAGACAGCTCAGTCATAGTTCATCTTTGAACTGGAAATCAATTTCAACTTGCGCTCTCGCGAAATTACCTATTACATGAAAGCACATGACAAATTGCGACAAATATAATGAATACCCAGACTAAATCTTGAAAAGTGATAACTAATAGTAGGTAGTAGGTACCTTTGGAAACTGGAGTATATCTCAGGTCAAAGTGTTCACAGTTCAAATAATTACTTAAACGTAAACGAGTATGGTAATTTAGATATAAGAATTTCACGCCATTTCACATAATATTCTCAGAATTAATAATTGAAGACAAGCTAGCAGAAACACGACTGCGATGGTATGGCCACGTCATTCTCGAAAATTCTCGAGCTTGAGTCAGCGCCGAAGAAACGTGGGAGACCCCGACTCACATGGATAAAGACCGTGGATAACGACCTTAAGAGAAATTATATTGACCCAAAGACGACCCAGAACCGCCAGCTCTGGAGGAAAATGATTAGGAGAGCCGACCCCAATTAAAAATGGAAAGAAGGCCGGTAGAAGAAGAAGAAGATTCTCAGAATTAATAATATATTATGTTATTTTATGTACATGCATAGGCGATGTCTCGACTTTCTTTATGTTAGTAATATTTGCTTCTTGTAACTAGTTTTCGGCTGCTACGAGTATATTGTAGTTTGGCTTTTATTTTCCAAATCTGAAAGGTTTTTGAGTTTTATTTTCCTTGGAAAAGGAGGACGAAAAGTGAGATTCCGCTATGGAAAGCGAAAAGCAGAAGATATACTCGTATTAGTACATTTTATATTAGTCTTCAAAATCTGCACGCAGTTCTCCATAGCATTCGGCCGAGCACCCCTGGTCTAGGTCTCACCGTTGCGCCAGGCCGTAGTGCAACTTTTTAACCTGAGTCAGATCTCCAAATACAGATTTTTCTGGGGGTTTAATTATACGTATTGTTCCAGTTGTCTGAGCAAAAAGTATAATAAAAATTGAAACATAAGTCAGGTATTGGCTTTGAGAAATCTCATAATCCCCTTATGCGCTTTTTATATGTCCGTGAGTTAATATTCGCGATATTCGTCAACCTAGGACAGGCTTTGTTCCTACACTCAGCCAGTTAGGTTCGGCATTTCGTATTTCATTCCCATTTCTTCGCTGATCATCAGAACGAGCGTGTAAATACTAAATGCGAATACCATGCGAAAAGATGAACCAAATTGACCAGGAGAGTAGGAACTACACTACCTATACGTTTTGTTATTCAAATATATGCGTGTCCAAATGTCTTCAATGAAGCATCCAAGTGTTTGTGCACAAGCGGGCTTTGATAAGGTACGGTGTGAAACCGGCTGTGACGATCGTGTTCAAACGTGTGTTGGGTAAACTTAGGGTTACCATTGCAGAATGTGTGGGCGAAAATATATATTCCTACCCATAGGTACTTATTTATTTAATCGTATCGCGTTTTCTTGAAGTAGGAAATATAGATTATTTATAAAAATAGTGGACCTACTTAATGCCACCGCTTCTTATGAACTAGTGACTCCGTGAGCTGCAGAAATTAAGAAAAAAGTAATCGATAAAAAAATCTTAGAATTATTGAACCTGCTCACAAAATTTCACGAGAATTGGTCGAGAAATAACCCCGTAGCATGGTTGGCCTTATCAAGTGACAAGTGGCAAGATAGAGCATCCGTCACTGGCTGACACCGTTCGATAGAACGAGACGACGCTCTTATCTTGTCACTTATCGCGTGATAAGGCCAACCATGCTACGGGGCCTGTAGAGGAGAACAGCCGGACAGACGTCGGACATACGAAATAATTTTTGGCCAAGCCGAAACGGAGAACTTCGTTCGCTTCGCTCGCTCATTCAATTATAATGGAATAAGTTGGAAATGACTCCTCCGAAAGAAAAGCCTTGATGATTGTCATAAGGCTGTAGAGAAAATTCTAATCTTAAAATAAAATGAACGGCCCTTCACTAATCGTCATGGTTCGGTGTAAGGAAAAATATTTATTGTAACACTAATTAGTTACATTTCTCAGGAGTAGCATTATAGTACATTTCGATGCTAGTGCGGAAAGCATGTCATTACGTCACGATACCCGGGATGGGACAAGACTCGGGACGAGTGGAGAATGACATTTCCGCACGTGTATCGAACGATGTTTTTAATACAGTTGCGAATAAATAACATAAACAACAAGTAAGGAAGAACTAAATTCAAAAAAAAAATTTTTTTACATATTCTTTGAGCAACTGTATTAAAAAAAAATTAATACAGTTGCTCAAAAAGTGTTACTTTACGTAGCTGTTTAGCGTGCAGAAAGTTGGTTTTCGCGAACTAGTGCTTTTCACTTTTCCATGTGTATCGAACGACGTTTTTCAATACAGTTGCGAAAAAATAATAAAAACAACAAGTAAGGAATTCGAAACTTTTATATTATTAATTCTGTAACATCATTGTAATACCGTTGAAAAATAATGAAGTCGTTCAAAAATATATTTTTTGATACAGTTCTTCCTTAGTTGTTGTTTTTCTTATTTTTTCGCAACTGTATTAACACATTCACGGCCACGCTAATCTCGTAGCACTACGCCGTAGTCCGTAGCAGGTTAAACCTCGTATGTACCGAAAAGCGCTCGTAGCGCTTTGATGCATATGTGTAGTCATGGGCACTGAATGGGTTAAAAAACGTCGTTCGATACACGTGCGGAAATGTCATTCTTCACTCGTTCCGAGTCTTGCCACGAGCCGTATGATATCTCGGTTCTCGAGCCGTTATGACATACTTTCCGCACTAGCATCGAAATGTGGGTACTATTCCCTCACTCAGATTTAGATTTTTTATTTCATAATATACAATTACAATATAAATAAAAGCTAGCTTAACCTATATGAATTTATATTATCATCGTCAAATAGAATATACCAGTGTCTCGGCCCTCATTACCACTTCGTGGCATTCGGTGTTGAGACACTGGGGCCGTGGGGTCCAGGCGCCAGGACGCTTTTTAAAGAGCTGTCAAAAAAGCTCGTCGACACAACTGGTGACCAAAGAGCTGGCAGCTTCCTCGCTCAACGCTTGAGCATTGCGATTCAGCGAGGTAATGCTGCCAGCATCTTTGGCACGATGCCGCGGGGGCCTTATTTAGATGTTTTTTAGTTCTAAGTTTAGTTTTGAGGTTTTGTACATATTTATTTAAGTAGCTTCTTAATTTGTTTTTTTGTTTTCACATGTTTTGTCCAAATAAATAGAATATTGAATTGTAATAAATTGTCAAGTTATATATGGTTCAAAATTATAGTCACAACTGATTAATGTCTAGGCAAAAATAATAAAATAATGTAATAAAATAACACATTGACAGTGTACAATGTGTGAGGGAATATATTTAATGCTACACCTGAGAAATGTAATTAATTAGTGTCAGAAAAAATCTTGATGTCCGACAGCCCTAGGTAAACAGCGTATCTATATAAGTGGTTACAGAAACATATATACATATTTACAATCTCGAGTAAGGTAAACGCCCGAGTGCTCGACACTGTACTAGTATATGGCATGGGCACTCTATTTCAAAGTGACATGGATTAAATTCGAATGAAGAAAAATCCTCTTAGTTTGAATTTACGAGTAACCCATATTACTTTGACATAAAGTGCCCATGTCATATACTAGAACAGCGTCGAGCACTCGGAAGTTTACCTTACCGAGTTAGGATAGTTATTCAATTCGATTAACGGGTGTCCAACTTAGGCATATTATTAGTTGGTAGTTGCCATATTAAATAAGCCTTAGAGTTGGGTTACGGATGGATGTAGCATCAGGGGAATCTATTTATAAGCGAATTAAATTAGAATCTGTTTTGTATTCGCGACAACAAAATAGGTCAATTCAGTTAGATAAACGCCGTTGTCACCAAAGTGTAGAACTAATCACGCCTCTTTCCCAGAGGGGTAGGCAGAGACCACGGATCTCCGTTTGCTACGATCCTGAAAAACCACTTTCGCTTCACTCACTTCGAAAATAAGCGTCCTCCAATATGTAGTGCATAAACATAGGTAATCTTCTGTGATTAAACTGTGAAAAATAAGAGGCCTGTTAGACTCAACGTATCGTACAGCGGAACGTCTCATATTTTCCCTGGCGGCATACGAAAGGGCGGCGGCGGATAAGGAACATAACGAAAATATATTTCATTGCAGGGGGTGGGGAATTTATGGGCGGCCCCGGGCGGCGAAAACCCATGCTACACCACTGGATAAGACATCCGCCACTCTAGCACTCGCAAACTTCTCAGAACATTACGGATGTCTCAAAACTATCTTAACCGATTTTGTTGAAACGTAGCTAATAACTATCTTGATCACGTCAGCTTTAGAACAAAGAAACCGCTTTAAAATCGGTCCATTCGTTTAGGAGCTACGATGCCACAGGCAGATACACAGACACATCAAACTTATAACATCTCTCTTTTCGCGTCGGGTTAAACACTGAGAGGTGACGGCCAAGAACCCATTTAATCCGACGTTTTGATATTACAATGATATTAGCGACTTTATCCTTGAAGCGCTTGGAAGCGTGCGTACGAGAATTGTAAATTTGATATCAAATCAATACGCTTAGTAGGATAGACCCGTCGCCACCACATTCCGTATTCACTTTGATGTAAATTGATACGCACAAATAGCCCGCGGCATTACGTCTTCTACGGAATTCTGGAATGTAGTTCCGTATCTTGTAAAGGTCTTTGATAAGTTCAACGCAAAGTTTTGTGTTTTTATGTATATTCCGTGTAACGTACCTATGTAAAATTGAAGCAAAAGTTGGGGTAAGATATATTTAATGTGGAAAGATTCGATTGTTAAAGTGTTGAAGTCGAAAATATAACGATTAGATTTTCACAATACGGTATTTATATGACTGATAGTCAAATCAGCCACTTTTGATCGTAAGGTAGGTAGCAAATAATTTAATATTTAAGCCGAATATAATGTTCAGTAATTTTACGTATATTATAAATACAATGTAAGATAACGTTAAGGGATTAATTCTTAACTAGCTTCCGCACGCGACTTCATGTGCGTATTAGACCCGCTGGTCGATCACGTAACGCATTGTACGCACGTTAGGTAGATCTAAATGTCAAATTCTATCTGGAAAAACGACGGTTGGATTGTCCTAACGCGCGTTTGGAACGTTACGTGATTACCCCTCCGGGATAAAAACTATCCTTTATTTTAATCCAGGCTATCAACTATCTTTATGCAAAATTTCAACCAAATCGGTACAGCCGTTTAAGCGTGATTGAGTAACAAACATCTAAACTTTCGCATTTATAAATATAGGAGGAAGTAGGATAGTAGGATAGGATTAGTAGGATATAGGATGGCTGGCAGTCGCTTTCGTAAAACTAGTGCCCCGACCTCGTTTAGGGTACAACCGGGAATAACGCTACGAAGATGATGAGTAGGATAAATAGGATATTAGTAGGATAATAGAATCGGAATCTTATATTAGAAATATAGAAATATTTATTCGACAAAAACATGATACACTAGGATACAAAGTCATTGGGTCCCGAGCTAGGATTCCCTGTGTTACGGGACCCAGTAGAACAGCAAGCATACGATATTAAATAACAGACAAGTATAGAATAGATGTTTTACAAATTACAAAGCGACAATAATTTTAGTTCTGTCAGTGTAATGTGTGAGCGTGAGTGTGTGTGAGAGTCTGAGAGTGCGTGTGTGATCATGAGTATTTTGAAGTGAAGGTGTAAATAAGTAAATAAATAAATAAACAATTGAATACTGGTGAGATTAATCTCCACTTATAATAAATCTGTAAATTAAAAAAAGAATCAGCCAGTTTGAAACTAAGCTTTCTGTGGTACGAATGTTCTCAGCATCCCATGGACGGAAAAATATGAAACATTTTATATAGGTACATTATTATTCCAGCTGCAACTTAGGATAGTTTTTATCCGACTGCGACAATTAATTTATTTTCCGTAATATACGACTTCATTTAATTTTTCATTTATTATTCTTAAAGTATATCGCCGCCACATCTGTCAGCTAAAAAAAACGTCAAAATCACAGACTAATAAGAAATACTACGGACAAAATGGCGGAATTTCTTTGCCTTTCTTTCGCCTATTAATAATTTTAATCCCGTCTACGATATACATTGACGAGACACATAGGTACCAAAAGCAAATATAAAATTAATCGATTTTGATATGCGAACTTATATGCGCAAATGTCGAATTAAGGCGTAATTTCCACAAATGTAACAACAAATTCGAACAATATAAACTTGGTTTTTTTGAATGGCACGCGCGCGCTCTTTGCGTAGGTATTCAGCCAAACAGCGAAAAACCGAAACTCGAAGTTTGTATATCTGCATTCCTGTCATTTGTTAGTGCGATAGAGATAGAGATACCCGAATATTTTCGAATTCCGAAGTTCGTGGTTTAAAAGAAAATACGGATGTCGGATAGATCTAAATTAATATTTTATGTGTGAATATGGTTAAAATTATTTGGAAATACTATTGTTGTTATTGTTTTAGTATATTTGACTAGCTTTAAGTTTAATATTGTACGTCCGAAATGGGCAAGCTGTTGGACTTTATTTTACCCAAAACAACTAAATGTACACAGTTCTGACAATAAAGAAATCTTATTTTATCTTATCTTATCGAAAATAGGGATGTAGACACTAAACAAAATAATCATAATGTTGTATTATCTCGAAAAAAAACAACGCAAGAGGCTATACTCGTATAGGTAATCACTAAGTTATAAGTGTATAAAGTTTGAAGAGGGGGTTTGTTGCGTCTCTTTTCCGCAAAACGCACCTTTATAATGAAACGATTGTTTTTTACTATGACGCTCGAGGATCGTGACGTCACGGTCCCTGATCGTTTTCTCACTCTAACAAGCGACATTAAAACGGTTGTAGCTTCGTAATTTTTTGAGATATTTGAAAGAGTTTTTCGTTTCTTCTTTCTTTTGAAGTGAGTCTACAGCTACACCTCTATTTGGAAGACAAGCGGAAAGAACCCATACTATCCATACTAATAATCCATACTTCCATATTAATATTATAAATGCGAAAGTGTGTCTGTCTGTCTGTTACCTCTTCACGCCTAAACCACTGAACCGATTTAGATGAAATTTGGTATACAGATAGTTTGAGCCCCGGGGAAGGATAAAGGTTAGTTTTTATATCTGAGGGGCTGAAATTGGGGGTGGAAATTTGTATGGAGCTACTTAAACCGCTGCACCGATTTAGATGAAATTGGTATATAAATAGTTTGAGTCCCGGGGAAGGACATATAATAGGTTTTATCCCGGAAATCATCCCCTAAGGGGGTGAAAAGGGGGGGGGGGGGGGGGGAATTTGGATGTAATCTATTTTGATGAAATTTGGTGTAGACATAGATTAAGTCCTGGGAAAGGACATGGGATAGTTTTTACTCCAGAAATCATCCCCTAAGGGGGTGAAATTAGGGGTAAAAATTCGGATGGAACCCATTTTAATACAATTTGGTAAAGAGATAGCTTGAGTCCTGGGAAAGGACATAGGATAGTTTTAATTCCGGAAATCACTCCCTAAGGGGGTGAAATGGGGGTGAAAATTTGGATGAATCCCGTTTAGATAAAATTTGGTATAAAGGTCGTTTGAGTCCCGAAGAATGACATTAGATAGTTTTCATCCCGAAAATCATTCCCTAAGGGTATGAAATAGGGGGTGAAAGTTTGGATAAAATCCATGTACCTAGATGAAATTTGGTATAGAGATAATTTGAGACCCTTCGAAGGATATAGAATAGTTTTTGCCTCGGAAATCATCCCTTAAGATGGTAAGTAGAAGTTTGTTTGCATTATATTTTCTAAGTATAAGTTCTACGCGGACGAAGTCGCGGGCAACAGCTAGTAATATAATATAGTTTTAAATTGTTGTTGTTAACAGAGAACAGTTAAGAGCAGTTTAGTCTCACTGTAGTCGTGTTGCAGCAGCCATTTGGTTAGAGTGCTTCTACTAGGGGGGCGACGGGCTGAATAAAATTTGCAGAAGGTCTTTAGGACAATTGTTTAATTGAATCGCAGACGGGAAGGAGCGAGTGCAAGCGAGTCTATAGAATTCTAATTTCTACATGCCCAAAATATCCCCAACCTATCCGTAGCTGTATTGATTTTGGCATAAAATGACCAGGATAACATGAAAACATAGGAGATTACCTTATTAGTAGCAGCGAGACACGCCCCTGCCGCGACGAGGGTCTTCACTGCTTCCAGGTGGCCATGCCACGCCGCCATGAGCAGCGGTCGCATGCCAAACTGTAGAAAATAAAATACTATCTTAATAACCTAGTGGCTCTAGCTAGACTGTAGACACCGCGAGTCTGTTTTATTTCTGAATCAACAGTAACATTCCATATTATCATTATGATTTGCCTAAGCTGAAACGGATCAGCTCGTTCAATTATTTGGGATAAATATTACGCAAATCGCCCAACAACCAGTCCCAACCCAACACTCCCAACCAAAGCAAAGCTCACTAGACGACAATAAAGGTACTTGGGTACTATTTCAGTACAGAATTACCTAGGTACCTACTGTATTATTTAAGTACCTTAAAATGGGGTACTAAGGGATTGAGGGGGCAGATGGGACGCGAATATTTTCAGTTGTTACTTTGATTTTCTGGCTCAGGTTGCCCTAAAAGTAATTTGAATTTAGATTTAGATTTAGATTTATTTATTTCGAGATAAAAATTACAATATAGGTTTGCATACAATGTCAAAATTATAAGAATCCTTATCACGATCGTCAATAATAAGAAATAAAATTTAAAAATATTCAAAATGTAAATACACAAAGTGGAAATCGTAGCTCCAATTACGGATTGTCATTACAGGATGGACAACAGGACAATAAATCAAATAAACTCTTAAAAAACCATGTCCATGAACTCATGAACAGAGTACAGAGGGTTATCCAACAAAAGATTTCTCAGTCTACGCCTAAATGTTTCGTCACAAGGTTCGTTTCTTATATCGGCGGGTAGGTGCTCGAAATAAGTAGGCCCTATAACCCGGGATTTTTCTCTGAAAGCGCCATGCGACGAGGAACTGTCCTTAGGCGCCCAGTTGAACGAAGCTGTTTGCCTGGTACATTCACACGTTCAAACTGGGAAATGTTTTTTCTTACAAATAAGAGAAGCTCAAACAGATGTTGTGAGTAGTGTGTCATTATGCGTTGCGTTGAGAATAACTTCCGACAGGGGTGCCGATGCTTGACTCCTACAAGTACCCGAACTGCACGTTTTTGCATGACAAGAACTCTTTGCGCATTGGTGGAGTTACCCCAAAGGAGGGTACCGTAGGACATCAGTGAATGAAAATATGCAAAATAAACTTGTTTCAGTGAATCACCTGAGATTAGCGGCTTTAATTTTCTCAACGCAAAGACAGCACTACTCAACCTATCACACAGACTGTCAACATGGCGCTTCCAATTCAAATTTGAGTCGATTATAAATCCAAGGAACCTGCTTTCCTCACACAATGGCATTGAACAGCTTGCCATTGACAATGGCGTTGGTACTTTACGGCCAGAAAAAAGCATTATATTGGATTTGGCTACATTCAGTAACAGCCCGTTAGCCGCGAACCATGTTTGGAGTTGCGTGCAAGCCGCGTTTATTTTAACGCTTAGTTGTTCATAGCTCTTTGCACCGACCAACACGGTAGTATCATCCGCAAACAGTACTGATAACCCGGCTACGATATTCGACGGCAGGTCATTAACAAATAATAAAAATAGGGTATTTCCTAAAGCTGACCCTTGAGGAATACCTAAATTGATATAACCTGTATCTGATTGCACCAATTTGCCGTTTGCACGTAGTTTTACGACTTGTTTACGCTTTGACAAAAACGAGGTAAACAATTGGTGAGCTTTGTTTCGAATGCCATACGATTTAAGTTTGTTCAGCAGCAGTTCGTGGCTGATAACGTCAAATGCCTTTGACAAATCGCAAAGCACTCCAGCCATCTTATTCTTGTCATCTAACCCAGTCATTATGCAATCGAATATCCTGTACGCTGCAGTGGTCGTAGACATTCCCTGTCTATACGCGAATTGATTATCCGTAAGCAGGCTATTCGATTCCAGATGACTCATTAGCTGAGACGACAAGATAGATTCGACCAGCTTAGAAATAGTGGGTACAATCGTAATTGGCCTATAGTTATTGACGTCACACCTGTCGCCCTTTCCTTTGAAAACAGGACAAACTCTGGTATTTTTTAAGACACCAGGAATGCTAATTATGACTTTAATTTTATTTATGATACTAATTTAGACATTGACTGCAAATTTAATAAATTATTTAATATACTGACATATTATACTGACATCCACTTTCCAATTAAGAAATATAAATGTAAAAACAATGTTAACGTGTCATGGATGAGTGACGAGCTGGCTGACTTAATTATGAAACATAGTGATCTCCACGAAATAAGACGTCAGTACCCCGACAATCCAATATTGACAGAGTGTATTGAGCATTACTCATACTTAATTAAATCGACAACGCTCCAAGCCCGCCAAGCTCACATTGAAAATAGGCTATGTTCTAGTAGTAACAAACCTAAGGAAATGTGGCGAATTGTCAATGAAGAAGTGGGAACTAAAGCGAAATCGCACCATATCAGCCTTCGAGATCCAACCACGAATTTGGAAATAAGGGATTGTGACCTACCAGGCAAATTTAACACTCACTTTCTAGGAATAGGGTCAAAATACGCAATACAGGGTGACAAACAAAAATCCACACAGTATCTCCACAGACACTTAGATACACCAGAGTCTACTCCTGCTTTTACCCTACCAGTTGTCACTATCGATCTCCTAATCTACACTTTTAGACGTATTTTCTTATCTTGCGGCACCACGGAGCAGGCAAATTATAGCATTAATAAAAAGTGGAGTCTTTAGAAGTGAGAGGTGAATGATATGTGGCTTGGAGTAGAACCAGGATTGCGGGTAGTGATTATGCGGAAGAGGAGCGATAAATATGCGCAGAGAGTTGGACAGAACGCGGATCGAGGCAAACTAATCCGAAATTGACAATCCGAAAGATTTTCCCCATACATTTTCCCAGCTCACCCCATTACTATCCCCTCTAACTCCACTACGGGGTGAGGTGGGATTTCCCACTATTTTTGTGTTTATCGTTAAAAATTTGGAATTAAACCGCCGGAATATTTTTATGTAGGTAAGTATACGTAACCTCCTTTTGAGGAGAAACGTTATTATAAATAGGCATAAAATTATCAATAAACGATGAAATATAAAAATACCTTGTCGGCAGCTTCAATATCACATTTCGCTTCAATAAGTAAATTGATAATTTCGACATTTCCCCGGCTCGCCGCCCAGTGTATCGGCGCCCGCCCGTACTGCGAAATAAATTATTGATATTAATGTTTGTTACCTAAATTGAAACACTTTTTGTCACTCTCTGGGGAGCGCCTCGTTAAAATTTCAGTGGGTCACTTTCAATTAAAAGTTTTTATAAATGTGACCTCATTATCGTTGAAAGCTGCGTAAATGATACAGCGGTGATCTTCTGGGAATATGATATAAAGAATCATAATTTATTTACATAAGTAGGTACTTACTACAAAAATAAATATAGGTATTTAGAGACACTTTCGAATATTTCTGACAACACAGGTAAGAAAGTAACAAGATGTCTGCTTATGGTTGAATTATACACAAGTCAACTTCATTAAGCTGAGAAAATGACACCACTTTGTTATTTTCACCGCTCCTGTTCCATAAACGGTCTTTTCATGCATCATTTAGTCGGGTGGAAATATTTTGTGTCTCAAGAAAGCAAAATCATAAACTTGCAAACGAACATAAATTGGTATGTACAAAGACAAAGTGACACAAATTGCGTTTCGCAGCATAAAATATAAATAAATTCTGAATATTATGCTTCCAAGATGACAGCAACGCATTTTTAACCCCCGACGGAAAAAGAGGGGTATTATAAGTTTGACGTGTCTGTCTGTCTGTGTGTGTGTCTGTCTGTGGCATCGTAGCTCCTCAACGAATGGACTTATTTGAATGCGGTTTTCTTATCCAAAAGCTGACGTGATCGAGATGGTTCTTAGCTATGTTTAAGCTTAAGATTTAAGCTTCTTTGCTGTGCCCTTACGGGGTCCATTTTGTTATTTGTAATATTATGTGTGCAATAATTTTTTTTAAGTTTGAGTTTGAAAATAGGTTCAGCCGTTTTAGAGACATTGAACTTTGAAACGAAAATGTCGGGGGTTTTTCAACATTTGTAAGTTGCAGATATAATACTAGTGGCTCATTGAGCTGTTATGTAGGTAGAACTCGCGAGAATGCCTTTTTTTTTTTTAATTTCGAAAAAGTGTCTCGACTAAAAAAATCTTTATAATTAACGAACCTGCTCACAAAATTTCACGAGAATCGGTTGAGAAATGCGACCTGTAGAGGAGAAGAAGCATGGCAGCGTGACAGACACCGGACATACGAACGATTTTTGGCTCAAACTGAAGGATAGAACTTCGTTCGCTTCGCTCGCTAGTTCGATTATAACGGTAAAATTGCCATTACGTTTGAAACCACACATTCGTGGCAACTTTCACAAAATAATCGTAACCAACACCTTCATAGAGAGGTCTTCAGAATCACCATGGAGCACAGACAGACAATGGGCCTGGCCACATGTCTGCGACCCGCGCGCCGCAAAATATTGCGTTGCGGCGCCGCACCGCAGACATGTCGCCAACCCTAACGGCCTGGCCACGGACACGCGCGGCGGCGGCGGCAGCAGCAGCGGTTTTTTCTAATACATTGCGTGTGATCCCTACTAACTACAAAGCGTTGCGCGTCTCGACCGCGCAATGAACAGATAAAACGCTTGCCGCGCCGCAATTCGCGCAATGTCGTGGCCGGGCCGTAACTACGGGTTGTACCAGTAGCTCATGTTTGTGAGGAGCACAAACATACACTGTTCGTGCAGCCTGCAGTTGACGTCGATCGGCCGCTGCAGCGCCCCGCGCGCCGGCGGGCTCGTTCTTGACTCCTACTTGCTGATAGACTGGCTACAGGTTGTACCAGGAGCGCATGCTAGTGAGGAGCACATACATTGTTCCTGCAGTTGATTTCGGTGGAGGGTGGCGTGGAGCACTGCACCAAATTCGTTCGTGAGCGTTTTTCAAAAAAAGTGTACAAAACAACTTTTTTTTCAAAATTCATTTTTTTTGTTTTTCTTACTCAGAATCTTTGATACTATCGATCCTCATACAAGAAAAAAAGTGTCCTAAATATTCCATTCCAGATCGTCACATTTTTGTATGCAGTCTTTTTTTATTTACCTATATGATCGTGACGCACTGGAAGAAAAAAATTACATAGTAAAATCTGGGACACTTTTTTTTTTGTATGAGGATCGATAGTATCAACGATTTTGAGTAAGAAAAGCCAAAAAATTTCGAATTCTGAAAAAAAAGAAGTTTTGTACACTTTTTTTGAAAAACGCCCTCTTAACGATTCCTGCCTTCTCCAACACTAACTACATGCTCCCATTTCACCAACTTGACAATTGTCAGCTGACATGCTGACAACGATAATTCAATTTAGACTTCTCGGGCCATAACATACGATGGTACATAGGGGTCAACCTCCCCGTGTCGTCTCAGAAAGGTACGGTCAGGTGATAGTTCAACGGAATTCGGTATCTCGTTGTACCAAGAGTACATGTTTGTGAGGAGCACGTACATTGTTCCTGCAGTTGACGTCGGTCGGCCGTTGCAGCGCCTCGCGCACGGCAGCGGGCTCGTTTTTGATCACGGCCTCGTGGAGCAGCAAGTCGTTCTGTTGCACGCGGGAACGCCCTTCGCCGGCCATCTGAAACCAACAGGTTCCTATGTCAAACGGTCTTTAATATACTCGTAACTGCCTGTGGCAGAAGACACCGAGTGCTCGCTTAAGTGTGCCGTTGGACCAGGGAGCATATTATGGTGTTGTACTTATATTTATTTAATCGTATGGCATACATTAATTGGCCTTTGAGTTTGTCACTCTTTAGTACCACCCAGGGGACACGTGCAGGGTTGTGGTAGGTAGATCCGGCGGACGCAAGTGACAGTTGTCCCCCCTTTGTCAAGTGAGTGGGCAACTCGACTGTTAGAGGTGTACTGTACTTATAAATGATTATACATATCATGGTCGTACCACGACGGTTGCAAACAAGCATGCAGACTGCCTGATGGAAACTGGACAGCATAGCGGACGCTTCTTCCGAACCCGGGACCTCCGGCGTAAGCAGGGTTAATTGCATGACGGGACATTATACAATATACAAAGTTAGTATAGAATTGTGTTGCGTCGCTAATACCTCATTCGATAACATTAATTCGTTCGCGCTTCCTTGTTTATTTAGGATATCAAAGGGAAATATTGTAATTTAGATCATTTAGAGCTTTTCAAACGTAACAATACTATTTTTTACGTGGTTTTCGTCACAATGGTTTTCCTTGAAATCGCATGACGATTAAAGCACGATTAGGGTTCCGTACCCAAAGGGTAAAAGGACCATACTAAGACTCCACTGTCCGTCCGTCTGTCTGTCTGTTCGTCTGTCACCAGGCTGTATCTCATGAACCGTGATAGTTAGACAGTTGAAATGTTCACAGATGATGTATTTCTTTTGCCGCTATAACAACAAATACAAAAAAAAAATAAAGGGTCTCCCATATATACAACAAACGTGAGTTTTTTGCCGTTTTCAACCGACTGCCGAAGGAGAGAGGGTTATGTTTTTCGAGCGTATGTATGTATGTAAGTATGTATATACTTATGTGGGTATGTCTTATTCTTTGACACGCCCTGCAGCCTAAGCCGTTTGACAGATTTCGACATGTCAGGTGTCGTTGGATTCCTCTTAATCGTGTGAGTGACATAGGGTATAATATTTGCAAAAAAGCAGTTGGGTTTTTCGAAAATGTTTTGATTTCACTTGTTATAGATAATGGTACGGAACCCTTCGTGCGTGAGTCCGACTCGCACTTGGCCGGTTTTTAAAATCTTTTATGGAACAGGGTACGTATATGAAAATAAAAAAGCGATCATCAATTTAAGATTGAGTTTAATAGAATTGCATTAGTTGTCGCTGATTGGGAGATCTTCCATGGTCGTGAAAAGACAGGCGTATATTTTTTTCTAACAAATATAATTAAGGAATTTAATTTAAAAGGCAATTAATCTTTCGCTGACTGACTTGTTGATTGATGGCTCTAAGCTACGAGTAAGTCTTAGGGGCCGATGTTACACATATATTTCGTACTTGAATTTGTTCGTCAACGTGTTTCGCGCGTTTGTTATGACACTTATAACACACTGGCTAGGCGCGCGCGTGAGCGAGCGCGCTTTATAAAGTGTTATCCAATTGGGAATGGATGACAATTTTAGAAGTGCCTGATTATTGTTTTGGTGATAGGAATAACCTTCCTTAGCACCAGAGAAAAGTTGCAGACTTTTCAGCTGCGTCAATTATTTTTGAAAACCATAATCAGTTTCCTCACTTTCTGGTGCTAAGGAAGGTTATTCCTATCACCACAAAAATAATCAGGCAATTCTTAAATTTTCAACCATTCCCCATTGGAAAGCGAAATGTAAGTATTTGATAGACTCGCTGGGTAATGTTGTTTCTCAGTTGAATTCTTGTTATCTTCGTTTTCCAATAGATTCGTGGTTCGAGAACAGATCAGACACCAACAACAGAACGGGTCTTGGACGCATTAAATAGTACATTGTGTCACAAGGGAGGTAAGAAATGTTTTACGAACGAGAGTCTATTAGAAGCCTGAAACCGCAGTGCTTTGATGACTCGAGTTGGTTGACACAATTTTTTCCATCACATTTGCGAGGAAACAAATACATTTTAAACGAGCGTAACTTACGCGTCTCACATCAAATTCAACAAAATGTCTTACGCGGCGTAAGGCAAAGAACCTTCGGCATACTTCCATGATTTAAAATCACAATTAAAAATATTTTACGCTGACACTAAATTGCTGCATCTCGTTTAAATATATTTATAAATACGTTTTCGAACTACGTATTTGAGTTAAAACCTCCTTGCTGTATAACTGATGCATGAGTGACAGATAAAATTCAAGAAAAAAACCATTATTATAGTAATATAAGTTATTGTAGCTGTGTATGCCTGCGTGCGCATTATGAAGCCGTTTACGTGCCAGTGTGATAAAAAATATATTACAAAATACAAAATAGTCTTCTGTCTGACAGTGAGTAATTTTAAGAATATGAACATTTTGAATAATATCGATTCACGCGCTATTAGGTAGGTGGTTTTTTAATAAATTGTGTACCTACCCTATTAGCGTGAGACGGCAAACAAGAATTAAGTCAGTGTCCGTTTTGTGACGAAAATAAATATTCAGTTTGGTTTTCCCTTGTTAGATCTAACAACTTCAGCCCTAACCACTACTACCACTAATATACCTATTTATAGGATTATTAGAAAACAAACCTAACCTAATGACTTCTATTTGATGATATTCAAAGAAAACCCGAAAAGTTCACTGTTTCAAAGTTCAAAGTTGTTAGGTCTAACAAGAGGGAGACCCATAATTTGTCTAAAAGGTAACTTTATCTTTTCAATTTATAAATGATACGCAGAAACACATTATGTATAGTTTTAGTTTATAATATAGGTATAAGCTTCTCAAAAACAATTCGTAATTAAATTGTTTTTGAGAAGCTTGTAAATAAATGAATGGAATAATATTTAAATGTGGAATAAGTTCTTTTTAACATAACTTGTATGCTTCATTTTTCTCACAAAACTGACACTGAGTTAATTTTTGTTTAACAACTCACGCATAATTGACACACACTTTTAAAAAGAATCATTCCACTTTCGTCATCTGCCACTTAGGTCAGATTTTATTTTTTCATACATCAAAATTTTTGAAATTCCATATAGGTCAGAAAATCAAAACCGCTGACGTAAGTGGAAGATACATTAAATTTGTTATTTATGAGATGAATGCGAACGGTATAACATTACAATCTTAGACAATGAGTATTCATATGATGGATTAATGTGTAGATATTCTAACTACTATTAATTACATATTGTTTAGATAAATATATACATATACAGCGTGGAAATCCAATACGAGCAAAGAATTCAACCAGACAGAGGGTTTAGTAGCGTAAATATTCATTAACGGGACTTTTTAAGTTACACTTAATTAAAAGACTATAATGACTTTTTCTTGAAATGATTCTTGATGATACCTAACTGTCAACGAGACTTAACTTGAACATTTAACGTTACATTGCTGGCTGAATTATTTTGTATGGTTAACTTTTTCGTTGTAATTTTAGACAAAAATTATCTTAATACGCTTCTTAGGTCCTGTGCACCATTTAAAGGTTTGCTCGTATTGGACTTCTACGATGTATACACAAGTATAGGATGCTTCTGTTATGCTGTTTGTTTCCCATTATAATAACAAATTTAAAAAAACCTTATAAGTGAGAGCAAGCTAATACATACAAAGCTAAACATAAGTTTGAATTTCGTCTGGCTTATGTAAATGATTTTTTTCACCATAAGAATCCCTTGCGCGGGTGACTCAAGTTGATTCACCATACAAACGTTAGGTTAGTTAGTTAGGTTCTCATTTTAAAACGACAAGCTGTAATAACATGAAACTTTTTATACACAATGCGATCCGACATATCTAGGTCGGAAACTAGTTTATTTTACCATAAATAATTATAGAAATATAATTAAAAAAATTAAGCCATTAGACTTAGAATGAAAAAAAAACTCGCTCAATTTTTTGACAAGGTAACGTCTTATAAATCGATGAACGCCGGCTGCACGCACGAAAAAGTGTGACTCAATGTCCCGTTCCGAACGCCGGCTGCGCGCACGAAATATCAACGCACAGCCCAAACCGCTGGTTCTAGAGATTCGAAAGGCACGCAGGTTCCTTATAAGGTGCAGAAAATAGTACATTTAGTGCGGAAAGTATGTCATTAGTCCAAGAGTGCCGAGATATCTTGCCACTAGCCGTAGGCGAGTGGTAAGACTCGGGACGAGTGAAGAATGACATTTCCGCACGTGTATCGAACGACGTTTTTTAATACAGTTGCGAAAAAAACAACAAGTAAGATCAGTAAGTATAAAAAAAAAAAAATTAATAAGTTCATTATTTTTCTACTGTGTTACAATGATGTTACAGAATTAATAATATAAAAGTTTCAAATTCCTTACTTGTTGTTTTTCTTATTTCTTCGCAACTGTATTAAAAAACGTCGTTCGATACACGTAGAAAAGTAAAAAGCACAAGTGCGCAAAATACAACTTTGCGCACGATTTGCAGCTACAAAAAGTACCACTTTTTGAGCATCTGTATTAAAAAAGGATTTTTCAAAATTCACCCTCTAAGGGGGTGAAATGGGGGTCCAAAGTTTATATGGCGGCACAATGTTTTCTTATGACGTTATCACTTAAAATTATCGTCTGTAAACCGGCTTTATAGACAACCAATTTTTTTCTATTAATATTTCCAGCAACAGAACCTAGTGTCCCACCTAGATATGGCAGATTCCATTGTATACGTATACAAAGTTTCATGTTATTTTTGCATTTCGTTTTAAAATGAAAACTTAACTACATTTGTATGAAGAGTCCGGCCCGACCCTTAAGTATCTTGGCGTCAACGTGAACAAAACTATATCTTCCGTTATCATGCACTCCTGGTGTCAAGTGTAAGGGTAAGCCATAAAACGTTACAATATCGTTTAATGGCCGAGACAGTGGATCCGGTCACGCTTGTAATAAAACTTTATTTTTCCGTAGTTATCTACATTGCACCGGACCCTGACATCACTTACTTGAGAATTGTTATCTGACAATAACATTATGGTGCACATTGACAGGTTGACTAGTAAAGGTTGTTGCTGTACAACATGTTTACATCGATAGCACCCGGGACTTTCTTTACTCATATAGTCAGCGTGGACCTAGCAATGTCCGTCTAGAAATGACAATTCATCATTTCTAAGTCGTACATTCACAAACTTTAATTTTGGCCGTCAGACTGGTAAAGTTGACAGTCCTGTCATATTGTAATGAAATCCAGGGAATATTTTTGAGAAAAGGATGCGACTGTACGTAACGATAGCTCCCACTGACTCTGTATATTTATAGACCCAGCAATGTCCGTGGGATTGTAAGCTGAGAATGACTATTCTGGGTCGGTACGTAACGATAGCATCCACTGCCTCTGTTTCTTTATGGATGTCATTGTCAATCGTGAAGTTGATGAAATGTTTAGCTAAGCGCTAAGAACAAAGTTGCACATTGAGTACATGAATCAACTTTATTCTGTCGCTAGTTACAGATACGTGTCCTGGGTCACTTTATAAAACTGGATTTGTATGGTTTTAAATAAGTAAATAAATAAACTCTGTCATTTTGTCATCTGGCTAACAGAATAACAACAAGAACGCACACATTGTATATATTATTCTCTCTGTATCTTTTCTAGAGACATTTATGTGAATATTTCAACAGTAGGCCTCAGGGGAGACGGCGTCTCTGTGTTTGACAACCGCGGAGATAAAGGTTATCGTAATTATACTCAGAAAGGGGTAGTTACGTAGGTATTTCATCTTGCCATAGGTATTAATTGAACGAGAGAGAGAAGGAAACGGAGTTCTATGCTTCAGCTTGGGACCAAATTGCAATGTCCGGATGTGCCGCTGTACGGCTGTTCTCCTATACAGTAGCTCTAGTATAAGTTTTATCGATACATATACGTTTTCGCACGCGTTTGCGTTTAGTTTAAATTTGTATGGCAACGCGTAGTTCCTAATAGTTCACCAGAGGCACTGTTCGCGTTGCAATACAGTCGCCATCGCATACATCGGTACACTATAGGTGTTCAAAAATATCGGCACATGCACCCTAATGCCTTGAAAATAAAGGTGTGTTCCGATGTTTGTGACGTGCTTGTTTGCTCCGATGTATGTGATGGCGACTGTACAATTTAAAACTAAACGCAAACGCGTTCGAAAACGGATTGTATCGATACAATTTATACTAGAGCCTCAGGTCGCATCTCTCAATAGATTCTTGTGTAATTTTGACGACCACTTTAGCCTAGTTGGTAGTGACCCTGCCTAAAGAGGTCCTGGGTTCGAATCCCGGTAAGGGCATTTATTTGTGTGATGATCTCGAATATTTGTTCCTGAGTCATGGATGTTTTCTATGTATTTAAGCATTTATTTCTCTATAATAAGTACCTATATCGTCGTCTAGTACCCATAGTACAAGCTTTGCTTAGTTTGGGACTAGGTTGATTTGTGTAAGATTGTTCGGAAATATTTTTTTTTTATTTTTTTTATTAATTTTGAGAGCAGGTTCGTTAATTATATTTTTTTGTCAACTCTAATTTTTGAAAACAAAAAGCTCGCGAGATCTACATCCCACAGAGCCACTAGTTTAAATGTGTGAGTTTCATTAAAATCGCCTCTGGCTGACGACGGAATGTCACCAAATAATTGAACCATATTTCAATTATTTGGTCCATCACTTTCGGATCGTATTTCAGTGGGTTCCGTGAGAAGATTTGACCCTCTGGTCGATCACGTAACGCATTGTACAAACGTCGGGTAGGTCTAGATGACACTTTTTATATGGAAAATTGACAATTAAATTGTACCGACGTGCGTTCGGAACGTTGCGTGATTACCCCTCAGGTACTGTGTGTGGAACAGTAATTAATAACAGCTGTTTTTTTTCTGTGTAACGGATATATAATTATTTATATAATTACGTACAGACAAAACCCCACAAAGAAAAGACGTATACACAAAAAATATATTAACTTAATTAGTCCATCAAATGTCAGAAAAAATATGAGTACTTACTTACATGTTTTAATCATTATTTTGGTTAATTTACATTTGCTTTCAATATTCAA
Source organism: Epinotia brunnichana (assembly GCA_963854355.1). NCBI lineage: Eukaryota > Metazoa > Arthropoda > Insecta > Lepidoptera > Tortricidae > Epinotia > Epinotia brunnichana. The sequence continues at coordinate 24,196,403 of OY977951.1, read as the reverse complement.
GGTAAATCATACATATGAAGACAATTAATGCTACATTGAAAACTATATACCTAATTAGTTCCGAGTAAAAGTTTATATGAAGTTTTCAAATAAAAATAAACAAACAGCTATGCTTTTCAAAATCGTTTTTTCCCTGGAGTATTCCCTGAGTCACATCGACTTAAACTCAGGACTCCTCATAAGTTATAGCTCAGTTACGAACGCGTGAAATTGGAAAATGCAAAGCGAAGCGACGACCAACATGGCTCCTAGTAATGAGTGAACATTTTCTTGCAATACTAAATCAAAGATACGGTTATTTGAAAGTGAAATGAATATAAGACGTCAAATACAGTGGTCTCGGCGCCGAGTATAATTTTGTTCCATTCGGCGTCGAAACCCTAGGTCTCAGGGACCTCAGAGACGCCACGGGAGACCAAAGAGCTGGCAGTTTCGTCGCTCAACGCATCGGCCTGGCGATCCAGCGAGGAAATGCTGCCAGCGTCTTCGGTACCATGCCGCAGGGGCAATTTTTAGATATATTTTAGTTTTAGTTTAGTTTAATTATAGTGGTGTATTTATTAAATGAAAAAAAAATAAAAAATCAGTATTAATAATATAAGACGTTGTCGAGTGATATGTAACTGGTTGTGTACAATAATTGCTTGTGTACAGGAGAATATAGACAGGCGAACCAAAGGGTGGACTATCTATATACTCAGTGACAGTCAAGCGGCCCTTAAAGCGCTTACGGCGCCGAAAGTGGACTCTAGACTAATTTATAATGGCGTCCAAGCACTAAACAGACTTGGAAGGCACAATAAGGTGCAACTAGTTTGGATACCAGGGCACAAGGGCTTCATCGGCAACGAAAGAGCAGATGAGCTTGCAAGAGGGGGCTCTACAAATCACTTTGTAGGTCCAGAACCATTTGTGGGACTCTCGCAGGGGACCATAATATCGGCCTTTAAAGCCTACGCCAAAACCAAACACCAACACGAGTGGAGGAATGAGGCTGGCTTAAGGCACTCTAAGCTCTTCATAGAAGGAGTGGACTCGGGCTGGACCAGAAAACTCTGGAAATCCAGTAGGAAGCAACTCAGAATTATATCTGGGGTGTTCACTGGTCACTTCGGGGTCAAGGATCTCTTGGCCAAGATGGGACTATCTGATAGTTTAGACTGTAGAATGTGTGGCGAGGAGGATGAGACTATGGAACACTTATTGTGTGAATATCATGCCCTTGCCAGACAAAGAATGAACTACTTTGGTAACGGTTACCCGCAACCAAAGGAATTCAAGGTGCTCCCGGCGAACTGCATCATCCGCTTTGTGGAAATGATGGAGCAAGCCTGGGAGCAGGTATAAAGGAGAGGGCAAATGCACAAAAGATCCCACTGGGTCGAAGTGCATCCGAAAGGGCCCTCACCTAGATAAGATAAGATAAGATAAGATATGTAACTGGACGTGTCAATTTTTTTTTCTGTTCAGAAAATAATAATTGTTGCTCCCAAATGAGGGATCAAAGTTTTACTTTTCTTACCTGATCCCTCTATTCAGTATAGAGCGATCACTGCCTTCAAGTGAGGGATTTTTCTCATAGAAGGTATAAAAAACTGTTTGTGCCACTCGGTAGCAAAATGACTTTCACCTTGGGCGTAAACACCTGAATCCCTAGTTACTCGTTAGTTAATTCTACTTTAGGATCCCTCGCTATGTTCAGGATTCTATTGTGGAATCGCATCACTTAGGCCCCGTAGCATGGTTAGCCTTATCACGCGATAAGATCATCCGTCACTGGCTGACACCGTTCGATAGTACGAGACGACGCTCTTATCTTGTCATGCACTTATCGCGTGATAAGGCCAGGCCAACCATGCTACGGGCCCAGGATTCCATATACTACCCTCGCCGTAAATATATCATTTTGCTCCCTTGAGACACAGTCTACTATTGTCGACTTGTGTCATAATATGACAAGGATTGATTTAAGCGAGTTAATTTGAAACCCTCGTCAATTTAATTGATGTAAAAAACCCGATTTGAATTCGTTCTTACGTAAGTGTGAAAGCACTACTTATTACGGGGTTAAATTAAGCTAGCCTTTACCTGAATTATAGCCGCAAATGTAAACAGCACAATATATGTTACAGTTATTTAGTATGTCTCATGCTCTGCGATCTTAGAGTATCGAGACGCTACACACGCGTGCCATCATATGGGAGAAAAGCCACGTGCAGTTAAAGTGAGAACTTGTTTGATAATGGTGTAGGGATGGGACCCAGGACAGTAGTGAAACACAGTTCTGCTGCTTAAAGACTGCTCATTTATTCATTAAAACCTAGCATATATATATATATATAAACTTAGGAATTTAGGTTACACGTGTTTAGGTGGGGAGGCTTAAACGTGGAAGGTGTCCATTGGCTTGACCTTAAATTCCATTTCTTATATAGAAGAGAGTCGTCTTCCATTGCTCTCCGTATATGGATTACATTCCTAACCTAATATGGAGGAGAGTCATGTTGCATGACTCACCTTATATGTATTACAATAATATATGTTACCTATACTATACCTAAACTCCAATGGATGGATTTATTCTTACCATTAACAACCTACTCAATTTAGGCACTTGTCCCACCGCCGGCGAGTAGCGAGTACTCTCATAGTAATTCTTACTCGCTTTTACTCGCGCGAGTAAGAATTACTATGAGAGTACTCGCTACTCGCCGGCGCGGCGGTGGGACAAGTGCCTTAGGCGGATTCGTTTATCACAATCTCATATTAAGGCGACGTGAGCTCCAAAAACGGATTTAAAAAAAATCGTAGCTCTTGTTTGGATTGTAATACGGCTGCCTTAAATTTAATTAGCAATCTTGAGACCTTTTTCGAGGAAAATCAGCTATTCGAATCCTGAGTTTTTGACTTTCGCTCGATAGAAAAAAATCACGAACATAGGTCTAAAATACACTTAAAAAAAATCTGACAAATTATGCACAACAGCTAAACATATTACAATTGGTTTTTAAAATCGGCAATGTCATGTTTGAGGGAAATCAGCTATTACTTTTTTATTTATTAAAACGCACAAAGAAATAAAATTTAAAAATATGATATCCGCGCTTCCAAACACGCACTTCCATCTCGCTCACGCTTATGCTCAGTGAGAGGGAGAGAAGACCACGAACCTACGTCGCCTTAAACCGCATTTATGGCAAACAAAAAACGGAAATATGATAAAGACAACAAATAACATGTTTTTCTGGCACACTTATTGAGATTTGTATACTTGTCAGTAGTGGTAATTCTTTCCCGCTAATGGAATAATGGTGCCCGGACCATTGGTAGGCGTGCGTGGAGCCAGATACTAAGAAAGTACATATAGCGGTATTATTATTACCGTGACGCGTCTAAATAGTCTGAGTCTGCGAGTATATGGGCTATTATCTGCTCTGATTTCACAATTGGCAGCCGTCCTGCACCACTCCCCCACTCGTGCCTAATGGCTCTTAATAGCTTGAAAGCGGATATCTTCTTTCTATTACTGGGTTCCTGGTAAGTACATAATTAGAAATGTATACCTATGAAGCGCCATTTCTAAATTAAGTCATAGTCATATCCCAACAATCCCAACATATAAAGGCCTCCACAGGGCCCGCGGCGGGCCCGCGCAAGTTGTAAAACATTGAGACTACACTTCAAACACACACTGAACGCGGGCCCGCCGCGGGCCCGCGGCGGACCCGCGAGCTCGCGTTCGATGTGTGTTTGAAGTTTATTTTCAATCTTTTACAACTTGCGCGGGCCCGCCGCGGGCCCGCACACGCGACCGGTGTGTGGAGGCCTTTAGTCTCTGTCTATTTTCACGTGTGACAAGAAACAGTAACATAATAATGGGGTTGGCCGGTGAAAGCTAATTGTAGATGGCGCTCTTCTAGATTCCATACGATGAGAGAGAGAGACAGATGATCGATGGTCCCTAACTTGTATGGAAACCATATACAGTTCTTTAGGCAAAAATCTTTCCCATAGCTTTAATCCGTAGCCTTTTATTTTTAGCCTTTTTCGGAAAACGGTGGATTACCACTTCGGGGCAATGCGGGACGAAACATAAAGTAATATTCGCAAAAATAAATACAATTTTGCTTTTTTAGAGACCATTATTGGTGCTGTCAGTTTGACAGTTGCCAGCCCCATTGCAAACACTAAACCACGCAAGTATTTAATGGATATTAATGTGATAGGTACCTGTACATTTTCCGGTTATGCGAGCGAACCCAGGTTTAAATGTTAGTACTTATAGCGATTCGTATGACCCTTAACCTTGTTAACTGCAAGTACCTAGGTACTTATCTAAATTTTAAGTCAAGTTATTAGTTAAAAATCATTCACTCCGTTCAATACGCAAAATGTGCGCGCACAAAATGTACACTCAGGGGTATTAATATACGTACATAAAAAAGGACATAAATATCTGTACACGCATTTATGCCACTGACAATAGAGTCCTGTACAGATATTTATGTCCCTATTTTATGTACGTATATTAATACCCCTGACTGTAGGTACGGTCAGCCTCACAAGGGGCTTAACACATTCGTACCGTGTCGCATTAAAAGTCATGTTAAACTGCCGTATGAAGTTGTCAAAGGAGTGAAAACGACAAGGTACTTAGGTGTTCAGCGACTTATGAGGGCGACTGTTTACGTGTGAACAGAAGCACCAACACATTAAATAATAGGCTTGTTGCGTGGTGTTAAAATTGATAACGTCATGTTGCTAAATGGATAGTAAACCATCAAATGATTGTAATAAAGTATAAATTACAAAATATAATTCAAATCATAACAAGATATGAACCTTGAAAGTTTAGAAGAAAAAGTTTTTTGTATTTATTGTCCAAGAGTAAATTTAAAGCTTTACCTACCAATAGAATCCTTACGCTTTAATAGAAACAAATGTGTACGACAACTATGGACCTAAACGCAGTATTTCGCGACCGAAACAGCAATTTACTTCATTTTCCATGCAACGGTTAGTACAAATTGACCGGTGTGACGTCATACTTTAAAGCCAATCAGTATGAAGCGTTTCGGCTGCTGTCAGCGAGGTCCGTCTTTTACTCGATTTTTTGGGTATTAATGTCCTTTAAATGTAGTTGCTTCGATACAAACATTTGTTCATCTACAAAAACTGGTTCGAATGGCATCGTAAACCAATTTAAGGTCACAAACCCATTCCCTTTCCAACAAATATTTAGCCAAAAATGCACTCGATTGCAAATTGTTTTCGCTTCTTACCACTTCTACTGTAAGCTACATTAAGTTAAAATATGGTACTCAAGTATGATATATCTACACTACATTTGGAGGTCGTTGTTGTTCTACGTCCGTAGGAATAACCCTAGAAACCCTCCACGTGACCTCTGGGTGGTGCGAAAAGAATAACAAACTCGACAGCTGCACTGTTCCTTCTGAACCTCGCAGCGGCAACGCCCACTGGAACTCTACGAGTAATAGCGACATCGATACGTATAAGTACATATATGTACCATTGTGTAAGCGCCATACGATAATAGTTATTTGTTATACAAGGGTGCAAAGTTGTATTTTAACCGCGAGTGTGGAATTGAACCTTGAGCTAGGGAATGGATTCTATGGTTAAAAAATAGAATCCTGAGCGAAGCGAGTGGTTCAAAAATAGAATCCTGAGCGTAGCGAGTGTTGCAACCTCAGAGCATAGAATACTAGAGAGAGGACAAGCCGCCGGCGGCCGTGTCGCAGCTGTATGCTCAATGGGCATACTCTGGCATACTGTGCACGCGTGCTGATCGCAGAGAATATTACGTTTTTTCCCAAAATGCCTGATATGATGCGCGTTTATTGTCAAATAAGCGTGTAGGTATACAAGAGTGTGTGTTTTAGATGTGTGCGTGCTTTGTCTTGTCAATTACTTGGGCGTTGTGTGGGTTAATGTACTTGCGACAGGCTCACTTTATACAAATCGGCCGCCATGTCCGATCTCCTTATATTCATACATCTGTGGTTGCAACACACGAGACGACAAAATAACTTGCACCCGTGTGTAACACAAATCTTTTCACCTCACTAAAGCGATTAAACATTAAAAAGAGAATAAAACGTAGAAAAGAGGCAAAAAAAAACAGTTAAAAATGAGAAAAAAAAATAGGAAAAGAGAAAAGCATTGATAAAACAAAAAAAAAACATTTAAGTAAGAAAAACATTAAAAAAAGACAAACGAAATCAACAAACATTAATAAAGAAAAAAAACATATAAAAAAGACAAAAAACGTACAAAAATATTGAAAAACTTAACAAAAAACAAAGTAATAAAATAGAAACAAAACTTTAAAAAAGTAAAAAAAGATAAAAAAAGGAAAAAAACCATTGAAAATCACTTTAAAATCAATAAAAATTTATATAGACAAAAACGTTCAAAAAGAAAAAAAAAACATAAAAAAAAGGTAAAAATACATGGATAAAAGAAAAAAACATTGAACAATCTTTAAGAAAGATCAACAAAGCAATAAAATAGAGACAAAGACATAAAAAAAAAAGGGTTTCAAAAAACACTTAAAAATGAAAAAAAAGACTTAAAAAACCAAAAAAAAAACATTAAAACAGAGAACAAACCACAAAAACAACCATTTTTAAAAGAAAAAAAGATTAACAAAACGAGGAAGAAAGAAAAAAACATTGAAATTACTCATGAAAATCAATAAAAAATAATAAAACATTAAAATATAAACAAAAATATAAAAAAAGAAAAAAAATTGAAACAAAAAAAGGCTTGCTTTTAAAAAAGAGAAAAAATACCAAAAAACCATTAAAAAAGTGAAAACAAAACAGAAAAAAAACATTCAAAAATAAACGAAACGTTACAAAATGAGAACATTTATATAAGATAGAAAAAAAAACATTTAAAAACAAAAAAAAACATTTAAAAAGGAAAAAAACAATTACAAATTCAAAAAAGAAAAACAATATAAAAAATTGAAAAAAAAAGAAAATTAAAAAAAAGTAAAAAAAAGAAAACCGAAACATTGAAAATCCGTACCATTATCTATAAAAAACTATTTTATTTTGTGTATTTGTTGTTATAGCGGCACCAGAAATAGGTACATCATCTGTGAAAATTTCAGCTGGAACTATCACGGTATTAGTGAGATACAGCCTGGTGACAGACAGACGGACGGACGGACGGACAGCGGAGTCTTAGTTATAGGGTCCCGTTTTACTCTTTGAGTACGGAACCCTAAAAATATCCAAAATGTACAAAAACAAAAAAAAATAAAAAAAAGCGGCCAAGTGCGTGTCGGACCACGCACAACGAAAGGGTTCCGTGCCTACTACTACACAAACTAGTGGATCATTACGACTAGTGGATCTCCCCAAACTGTGAACGTCTTGACTAATTTGATAAAATATTGTTGTCTTATTCATTCGCCTAACAAATTTCGTACCGAACCGAGTACCTATCACCGAACAAATAAGTATACAAATACATGCATTCATACGAATGTCGGATTGTGTCGGAGACTCGGAGGACTTCACTCGTTCGTACAATAATGTGCTAAACGAGGATCTGCATTCTGTGATAAATATTAACCTTACATTTAAGCCATATTATATACTTAATAGCCACAAGGAATTTGTTAGCGTCGTGATGTTTAATCAGTAATTTCGCTGCACAGGTCAGGCTGGTTAAGGTCTTAATGTATTCCTCCTCGCGTGGTAACACAGGGTAACAGAAAAGCTGTTTATCCAGCATTTTGCATAAATATATCTTAACGACTTGAACGAAGAAAGTCTTCGTTAACATCTCCAAAAACTATAAAGTCCGTTAGTATAAAGTACGTTTCGAAGGCGCCTTTGGGAGACCTAAAATATGCAAATAACCTTGTATCTATACATATAATAAAGCTGAAGAGGGTCGAAAGTCTGTACATGGAAGATATTCGAAAAAAAATTGGCTAGGGATACTTAGAATCGATAACAGAACACGTTCCAACAGTTTTTAGAATTTTTGTCTGTTTGTCTGTTTATGTGACCGCGCATCACGTGAAAACGGCTAAACCGATTAACATGAACTTTGGCATAGAGATAGTTTGTGTCCTGAGGAAGGACTTAGGGTAGTTTTTATCCTAGAAATCAACCCCTAAGGGGATGAAATGGGGGGTGGAAATTTGTATGGAGCTACTTAAACCGCTGCACCGATTTAGATGAAATTTGGTATATGATTAGTTTGAGTCCCGGAAAAGGTTAAAGAATAGGTTTCATCCCAAAAATCTTCCCTTTAGGGGGTAAAATGGGGGAGGGGTGAAAAATTGGATGTAACCCATTTTGATGAAATTTGGTTAAGAGGTAGTTTAAGTTCTAGGGAAGGACATTGGATAGTTTTTATTCCGGAAATCTTTCCCTGAGGGGGTGAAATGGGGGGTGAAATTTTTGATGGACTCCGTTTAGATCAAATTTGGTATAAATATAGTTTGAGTCCCGGAGGATGACAATGGATAGTTTGAATCCCGAAAATCATCCCCCAAGGGGATGAAATAGGGATGAAAATGTGGATAAATCCCATTTAGTTCAAATTTGGTATAGAGATAGAAGGAGTCACAGGGAAGGACAATGCATAGTTTTTATCCTAAATCATCTCCTGAGGGGGTGAAATGAGGGGTGACAATTTGGATAGAACCGATTTAGATGAAATTTGGTATGGAGATAGTTCAGAGTCCCGGGGAAGGACTTAACATAATTTAAGTCCAGAAATCATCTCCTAAGGGGGTGAAATGGGGTTTGAAAATTTGGATGGAACCCATTTACGGTATAGCGAGTTGGAGTCTTGGGGAAGGACATAGGATAGTTTACTCCTGAAAATCATCCCATAAGGGGGTGTCATTGGGGGTGAAAATTTGTTTGTGACCCATTTTGATCAACCAAAAGATAGTTTGAGTCCCGGAATATGACAACGGATAGTTTTAATTCCAAAAATCATCCTCTCAGGGATAAAATAGGGGGTGAAAATTTGGATAAAACCCATTTAGATGAAATTTGGTAAATAGATAGAAGGAGTCCTAGGGAAGGACAATGCATAGTTTTTATCCCGAAAAATCATTTCCTGAGGTGGTGAAATGAGGGTTGAAGATTTGGATAGAACCCATTTAGATGAAATTTGGTATAGAGAGAGGTAGAGTCCTAGGAAAGAACATAGATTTTTTTTTATTCCGGAACACATAAAAGGAGGAAATCATCCCCTAAGGGGGCGAGAAATGGTGGATGAACATTTGGATTGAACCCATTTACGGTATAGCGATAATCATCCCCTAAGGGGGTGTAATTGGAGGTGGAAATTTGTTTGTGACACATTTTGATAAAATTTGGTTAAACGATAGTTTGAGTCCTGGAAAAGGACATATAATAGTTTCTATTCCAGAAATCATCCCCTAAGGGGGTCAATTGGGGGTGACAATTTGGATTGAACCCATTTACGGTATAGCGGTAGTTGGGAGTCCTGGGGAATAGGAACATTAACATTACATAAGTAAATTGACGTTCCAAGGGTAAAGGTACCTTATGGCGGCCTTAGTTTTGAAGATGTTTTCTAAAACGGGGTAAAAAAGACGTTTGATTATGGCTATTTTGAAAACTATTAGATGTAACATATAAAATGTTTAAATTACAAGTCAGTTAATTTAATCCTACGGTTTAGTAGAAAAGGTCCTTACGGCCGTGTGATATGAAAAAATGCAAAATAATACTGAAAAAAGCCTACATGCATCGATACCCTTTCCTTCATACAATCCATACTAATATTACAAATGCGAAAGTAACTCTGTCTGTCTGTTACCTTTTCATGCTTAAACCGCTGAACCGATTGAGATGAAATTTGGTATAGAGATACTTTGAATTCCGGGGCCTTCCCAAAGAGTCCTTACTAAAGATAGTTTTTATCTGGAAATTCATCACCTTACCCACGAAGTCGCGGGCAAAAGCTAGTTATAATATATTTAAGAAAAAATGCTTCAACATGTCCGGCTATGTTGCTTGCTTGCTCATAATAATTTCTAGGACAATGTAGAATTGCTCATAATAATTTCTAGGACAGTGTTGTTTTTGCCCATGCTAAGACTCCATATCCTGTATTCGAAGATGCTTGCTCAGAAGTTGTTCTTACTGCTTCTACAAAACCAGGTAAGGTAAAGGAGTCAACAAAGCTACTCTAAGTTTCTCCTATAAAATTGATATAAGAGTACATTATGGAATACGATTATACGATCCCCTACCCCCTACCTACCTATCCCCTTGGTAAATAATTTCTAGAATAGTATTCTACGTCTTAATGCACCCAAATCGCATGGCAAAAGTTGAAGATCGAGGCCTGGCCTCTTCATCACCTATATATACTTAAGTAATTTGATAAGAGACCGAAGGTGAACCGCAGCGTAGGGTCCTACCGTAACTTATTCATAACTAATTAAAAAATCTCTTCTTATCCAATATATTGCCGACGTAGGTGAATCGTTAATAAAACTTTTCTTACCTACAAACTACTTATTTAAGCTCCTTGTTTATTATTGGGTAGTTTCAGTATTAGTTTAAGTAACAAACCAACTGTTCACTATTTTCATGTGGCATGAAAATAAAGAACTTCGAGCTGGTTAACAACAATTAATGATTAGAGGTCAAAATGCCGGTTTCAAAATTGACTCGTCCAGCATAATTAATATAATTAAGTTGATCTTCGATTTCAAACCGTTCCTGCGGTCTATACAAAACGATTTCTCAATATTGATCGTTCCCCGTAAAATATATCACTAAACAAACTTTTAGCCGCGACTTCGTCCGCTTATGCCTTAAACGTATTTTATGTTAAACGCCTAAACAAAATCTAAGAGCAACAATATGCTATTACCTACTGCCATGACACAGCCGGCACAGGCGCAGCATCAATTATCGCAATTAATTCCATAATACCTCTTACCATCCCTTTAAGAGATGACTTCCACGATGAAAAAAAACTATCCTATGTCCTTCTCAGGCTCTCAAAACTACCTACTAAACTACTATACCTATCTAATTTCATTGAAACAGACAGACAGAGTAACTTTCGCATTTATTATGATATTAAGTATGGATATGGATTTATGTATTGTAATTTAAATTTGAAATACGCCACTGATATGCTTGTAATATTTTAAAATTATATTAAAAAGGTCGTATCGTCATACAAACCTTACGGCACTTACATCCTTTTCTATAGGGAAATCAGTTTTTCAGCTAATTGCTGAAAAACTGATTTCCCTCGAAAACCTTTAAACCGATCTTTTTCAAAGCACTTTTCGGCGAAAGAATTTAATAAGCACTATGTCCATGATTTTTTTCAAATTTTTCACTTTCACTGTTCAAAAGTTAGAGGGGGGGGGGGGGGACACAATTTTCGTGCCTTTCGTGGCGATTATCTCCGAGTATATTTACATAATCAAAAAAAGTGCTGAGTAACCTTATAGTTATTTTAAAAGACCTATCGTTTTATGTGTCACATATGGACTTAGTGTGAAATATTTTTTTTTGACATACAGTTACAAGTATGGAGTGCCCCCGTAAAAAATTTTTTTTTAGTAATTTCATTGCATAACTATATAGCGGCCATCAAAATACACCTTTACACCAAATGTCATTCAAATACAACTTATAGTTTTCGAGTAAAATGCCTGTGACATACGGACAGACGGACATGACGAAACTATAAGGGTTCCGTTTTTGCCATTTTGGCTACGGAACCCTAAAAATGGGCTTTTCGAGCTAGTGAGGTGAAAATAAATAAATAACTACACTGTAATTTTATTTTATTTTTAAGTCGTTTGCAAATAGTAAATGTGCATAAGTATATTAGTAAATGATGAATAAAGTCCTTTGGAACTATAAAAAAAAAACTACACTGTATTGCAATTGACTGTTTGCTGCCTGAATAAATCCAGCAGCTTGTCATTTGACAATACTTGTAAGAAACTAATTTGGGGACAGGGCCAAAAAGGGGCCAAGGACAGATTTTTGTACCTGACAGATTTTCATAATTTCCTTATCATATCATTTTTACTAAACCGGAATTATCGCGTGTAAATACTTTGCACCTTGGTTACGAGGAAATCGTGAATATAAATGTAATTATTATGTGAAAATCGTGCACCTTAAAATAAGTGTACCTATCCATAGCTATCATATTTAGGGACCAAAGTGTTGGTCTACGTTTTAAGATATTACGACTAAGTATACTCGTGAGTATACACTTACTTACGTAACTTTGAGCTACTAACATTTGTATTTTCTTTTGTATTAATATCGAAATTGGTGAGGATGTTCTGGCAGCTACTGCTGGTGGTAGCGGTGGTCGGCGCGGTGTACTACAGGTAATGGTGATAATTTCGACGCATGTTAGGCGAAATTAAACCTTGCGTGTATGTCATTAAGAGTGACATGTCAAAGCTTCTTTCTGTATAGATGGTCGCGGCGGAGGCTGCACCGACTCGCTGCGGAGATACCTTCTGGACTGATGTCTTATCCTGTCATTGGTCATGCGTATAAGTTCTTCGGCAGTAGCGAAGGTACTTATCCTGTCATTGGTCATGCGTATAAGTTCTTCGGCAGTAGCGAAGGTACTTATCCTGTCATTGGTCATGCGTATAAGTTCTTCGGCAGTAGCGAAGGTACTTATCCTGTCATTGGTCACGCGTATAAGTTCTTCGGCAGTAGCTAAGGTACTTATACTGTCATTGGTCATGCGTATAAGTTCTTCGGCAGTAGCGAAGGTACTTATCCTGTCATTGGTCATGCGTATAAGTTCTTCGGCAGTAGCGAAGGTACTTATTTGTCCTGATTGAATATATATATATATATGTATCATCATATCAGCCGAAAGACGCCCACTACTGGACATAGGCCTCCCCCAAAGAGTGCCAAAATGACTGGTCCTGCGCCACCCGCATCCAGCGGACTCTTCAGCGGGATATATGTATGTGTGTATGTATGTATGTTGTAACGACTTACTCCTGTAATGTTAAATTTTTTGTTATTTTTTTTTCGTGTCTATAAATAAATAAATAAGATAAGAGGTCCTTTTTAGAGTTCCGAAGTCAGAATGGTAAATGGGAGCAATAGCTTCGTCATGTGCATCCGTCTGTCTGTCCGTTTGTCTCAGGCATTTTTCTCAAAAACTTTAAGGTAGGTTATACAAATTACAATTGGAATATATGTAGGTGTATTTTGTAAACCGCTACATATAATACCTATTTAGCTTTTAAATTATTTTACGTACTAATAAAATTATGGATCTGGAGTCCGAGATTAATGTTTTTTTTATATCGAAATCCGGAAAAAAATGTGCTCTCAGACATTTATGACTCTTCAGAATAATTTAGTGCACCCACAAAATAAATTAATAGCCCCTGCCAAAACTACAAATCATTGGTCATTAGTCGAAGTCAAACTCTTTTTTTTTTCAGATCAAATGAAGGCATTGCAGGAACTTGGCCGAATAGCAAACCAACAAGCTGGACTCTCGAGTCTCTGGCTGGGCACGGAGCTGTACACATGTAAGTCCAAAAAAAGGATACAAAGATCCAAAAAAAACCTCTGGTAACAGACGAGGAACAATGCTCAGCTGTCACCAGTGGTAACAACATAACGAAAGGTTGTCAAGTGTTTTTATACAAAACAATGATTCGGGTGTCAGTGACTACCCAAACTAGGCCCTTTGAGAACCAGACTTCAGAACACACTATCAGAAGATACGGCATTGATAGCTGTAGGTATCTTTTGATTGCATTTACTTAAGTTTGATTTTTCACCACTTCAAGAGACTACACATATACCCGAGTATTTGATGTTATTTACAACTTAATATCTTCTGATGACCTGGTAAAGGTCGCGGGAGTCCGCTGGATGCGGGTGGCGCAGGACCGGCCATTGTGGCACTCTTTGGGGGAGGCCTATGTCCAGCAGTGGACGTCTTTCGGCTGATATGATGATGATGATCTTCTGAGAAAAAGGAGACAGACAGGGACAACGCACTCATCCTATAAGGGTTCTTTTGAGGTAAGTACCTACACACAATTTATGAGATAATTCTTACTCTCTGTGCTGAGAGGCACCGTGATAAATATGTACAAATCACGAGATTAAAAAAATATAATATTGAATCTACAAAACAGTCTATGTGGTACCTAATTAATGAACCTGCTCACAAAATTTCACGAGAATGAATTAGCAGATAGATATGACTGTGGTATATGGAGGCATTGGCTTTGGGTCATGCTGACTAGGAAGCTGATCACTATTCGTATCAGTTGACCCGTACATTTCTGTTTAATTTAATTTAATTTACTAACATTTTAAAACTCTTTAATAATTTTATTTGATCGAGTTTACTAACAAATTCTACGGAATTGTATCTGAAATAAATTATTTATTCTTATTATTATAATTAAAAAGGTCTTAAGAGATTAGTCGACATACTGCTTTAGCTATTATATTTACTGGCGGCAGTGTCCATGAGCACAAAATACACATGCAACAATTTTCGTGCATGTTGCGTTACATTGCGGGTTACCGAGGATGCTGAGTTCAATTGATCTATCAAACCCCGCAATGTATAGTTAAACTTGCATGTAATTTCCTGCATGTGTAAATTTCGCCATAAACACGGTCATCAATAACAAATTTAATAAGAAAAACCCTTCAGGTGCGAGTCCGACTCTCACTTAGTCGGACTCGCACATGAAGGGTTCCGTGAAATAAATTGCGGTTTACGATTTATAACGTATTAAAAAAAACTACTTACTAGATGTCGTTCAAACCAATTTTTGGTGGAAATTTACATGGTAATGTACATCATATATTTTTTTTAGTTTTATCATTCTCTTATTTTAGAAGTTACAGGGGGGGGGGGGGGGGGGCACACATTTTACCACTTTGGAAGTGTCTCTTGCGCAAACTCTTCAGTTTAGGAAAAAATGATATTAGAAACCTCAATATCATTTTTAAAGACCTATCCATAGATACCCCACACGTATTTGATGAAAAAAATTTTTTTGAGTTTCAGTTCTGAGTATGGGGACCCCTAAAACTTAATGTTTTTTTTCAATTTTTGTATGGAAATCTTAATACGGTTCATATAATAAATACATCTACTCACTAAATTTCAACAGTATAGCTCTTATAGTTTCGGAAAAAAGTGGCTGTGACATACGGACGGACAGACAGACAGACAGGCGGACAGACATGACGAATCTATAAGGGTTCAGTTTTTTTGCCATTTGGCTACGGAACCCTAAAAAGCAAAGCGAAGCAACCTTAGGCTACAGTCGCTGCTTACCATTAATCAGACCGTATGCTTTCGATGGTTTTGAAAATTGCAAAACTTCAGTGTTAGATTAAATAACCCTCAGCCGCACACAGCGCGGCGGCGGCGCGGCGACGAACGTAATTTCCTCATTTGTCGCCGTAAATATACGATGTTTTTCGATAAATCGAGCTCGTTAATTCAACTGTAATGCAATAGCCGTTATAACGTGCCATTTGGATCGCTCGTGAATTTAATAGGTTTGCTGTTCATAAATTATTCAGCATGACACACCCACACCGAATACTTCCAGCCGGGTCGGAAAAAAATAATAGTATACTGTTTCATCTTAAATTAAAGCTTGCTTCCTAATTTCAAATATTGACGTAGGAAATATATTTTGGGATAGCGACTGACATTTATGACTTTCCCACACTGAGAGGAAATACCGTGAGGGCAGAAGCTTCGTCAAGCGAGTGCGCAACTTGAGTGTTAGAAGTTTTCAAGTCACCCGAAAGCCGACAACTCGGCTTTACTGCTCTCATAGACAACAACCGGGATCAACGACAACCGCGGAAGTGGCAAGTGAGTGTGATACAGGCGTGAATTTTAATATGTGCCGGTAATATAGGTGAGTATTGTGAGTACTATTTCTGAAAACGAACTTGATGTGAAAATGTGATTTACTTTTTCTAGTACGGCGGAAACTGGCCAATATTGATAAAAGTCGTGGACACGTCTTCTATATGGCTAAAACTGGTATGAATGTGTTCCGTGTTGTCTCCGGAGTACGAATCTACCGGTTTTAGTTAAGGCAGAGGGGCAGGGGCATAGCTGTGACGTCACAAAGATGGCGGCCGACGGTCATCGATTTATGTTCACATCTCGGGTTGTATTTTACTGATCGGTTCGTGTGAGGGTCATTTAAAGCATAATAAATGTACTATAATTGTGTCATGGAACTCTAAAGCATACGAACAACCGTTTGTAAAATAATTAATAAAATGAGATTTTTTTACCTTCGAAGTTTGCCTACTTACCAGCATAATTCGAGAAAGAGTTACTTTAGCGTGATTAATGTTATTATAAAAAATATTAAACATTTAATTAGCTTGCCAAAAATATGAAATTTCTTGTCGTACAATAATAAATATGTAATTTACTAGCTTTTGCCCGCGACTTCGTCCGCGCGGAACTCGTTTATATCGTAACTTTCTCCCCCCTTTTCACCCCCTTAGGTGATGAATTTCCAGATAAAAACTATCTTTAGTAAGGATTCTTTGGGAAGGCCCCGGAATTCAAAGTGTCTCTACACCAAATTTTATTTCAACCAAATTAAGGAAGAAAAGTTAACAGACAGACAGAGTTACTTTCGCATTTGTAATGTTAGTATGGATTGTATGAAGGAAAGGGTCATTATGGCTGAGTTGCATGATTTTATAGATTAGCTTACTCCGAACGCCTTTTTTTACAAAATAGACTCCGCCGCAAACTTGGTTTCTATGACCCGCCTCACCATAATAGATGCATGTAGGCTTTTTTCATTATTATGTTGCATATTTTCATATCACACGGCCGTAAGGACCTTTTCTACTAAACCGTAGGATTAAATTAACTGACTTGTAATTTAAATATTTTATATTAAAAATAAAGATACGTCAACAAATTTTTACATCTAATAGTTTTCAAAATAGCCATAATAAAACGTATTTTTTACCCCGTTTTAGAAAACATCTTCGAAACTACCGCCATAAGGTACCTTTACCCTTGGAACGTCACATACATATATTTACCTATATAATGTTCCTATTCCCCAGGACTCCCAACTACTGCTATATACCGTAATCGGGTTCCATCCAATTTTTCACCCGCTATTTCACCTCCTTAGAGGATGATTTTCGGGATAAAAACTATTCGTTGTTATGACAACGGGTAGTTTTTATCCCGAAAATCATGGAGAAGGCTCCAGGACTCAAGCTATCTCTATACCAAGTTTCATCTAAATGGGCTACATCCAAATTTTCACCCCCATTTCACCCCCTTAGGGGATGATTTCCGGAATAGAAACTATTATTTGTCATTTTCCAGGACTCAAACTATCTTTCAACCAAATTTTATCAAAATGTGTCACAAACAAATTTCCACCCCCAATTACACCCTCTTAAGGGATGATTTTCGGGCTAAAACTATCCTATGTCCTTCCTTAACTATCGTTATACCGTAAATGGGTTCAATCCAAATTTTCATCCACCATTTCTCACCCCTTTATGTGATCCCCTTATTTCCTCATTTCATGTGTTCCGGAATAAAAATTATTCTATGTTCTTTTCTTGGACTGAGACCAAATTTCATCTGAATGGGTTCTATCAAAATCTTCAACCCTCATTTCACCACCTCAGGAAATTATTTTTCGGGATAAAAACTATGCATTATCCTTCCCTAGGACTCCTTCTATATCTTTACCAAATTTCATCTAAATGGGGTTTATCCAAATTTTCACCCCCTATTTCATCCCTGAGGGGATAATTTTCGGGATTAAAACTATCCGTTGTCATACTCCAGGACTCAAACTATCGTTCAACCAAATTTCATCAAAATGGGTCACAAACAAATTTTCACCCCCAATTACACCCCCTTAGGGGATGATTTTCAAAAGTAAACTATCCTATGTCCTTCCCCAAGACTCCAACTCGCTATACCGTAAATGGGTTCCATCCAAATTTTCATACCCCATTTGACCCCCTTAGGAGATGATTAAGTAAAGTAAAGTAAAGTAAATTTTATTTGTAAAGCATAGGTAACAAAGATGGTACAATGGTAATAATGCGTATCACTATGTTTGGCCATTTAGGCATACAAATTTGCAAGCAGCATGCATTACATACTTATATATAGATAGTCTTAATTATAAATTATATTTCGCTAATTACAGTTTAAGTATTCATTGACTGAATAAAAAGCTTTACCTGTCAAGAATTTAAATAATTTTGATTTAAATTGTGGCATGTCAGTTTCTCTTATAAATTCCGGTAACTTATTGTATAGTTTCGGTGCCATGCCGAAAGCACTTTTTGCTAGTAAAGCTGTTTTTAGAGGCCTTGAATTTATTTTATGCCGATGGCGTATACTTTTAAAAACAGGAAATTGTTTGATGTTGCACTTGATATACATTACTAACTCGAGAATATATAAACATGGCAGGGTCAATATTTTAAATTGGGTAAAGTAAGGCTTGCATGAATCTGTTGGCCGTAGCCCACAAACAGATCTCAAGCACTTCTTCTGAGCCCTAAACACCAATTCTCGGTCAGTGGAATTGCCCCAGAATATGACGCCGTATCTGAGGGTAGAGGTTACATAGGCGTGGTATGCGGTGAGTACTGTAGGCCGATTCACTACTTTATTCAAGTTATATAGTGCATACGAGTACTTTTCTGGACTAATAATTATTTTAAGTCCTTCCCCAGGACTCTTAACTATCTCCATACCAAATTTGATCTAAATCGGTTCTATCAAATTTTTCACCCCTCATTTCACCCCCTCAGGAGATGATTTTTCAGGATAAAAACTATGCATTGTCCTTCCCTGCGACTACTTCTATCTCTATACCAAATTTTAACTAAATGGGATTTATCCACATTTTCATCCCTATTTCATCCCCTTGGGGGGATGAATTTCGGTATTCAAACTATCTATTGTCATTCTCCGGGACTCAAACTATATCTATACCAAATTTGGTCTAAACGGAGTCCCTCCAAAATTTCACCCCCCATTTCACCCCCTTAGGGGAAGATTTCCAGAATAAAAACTATCCAATGTCCTTCCCCAGAACTTAAACTACCTCTAAACCAAATTTTATCAAAATGGATTACATCCAAATTTTCACCCCTCCATTTTACCCACTAAAGGGAAGATTTTCGGGATAAAAACTATCCTATGACCTTCCCCGGGACTCAAACTAATTATATACCAAATTTCATCCAAATCGGTGCAGCGGTTTAAGTAGCTCTATACAAATTTCCACCCCCCATTTCATCCCCTTAGGGGTTGATTTCCAGGATAAAAACTACTCTTAGTCCTTCCCCAAGACTCAAACTATCTCTATACCAAATTTCATTTTAATCGGTTCAGCCGTTTTCACGTGATGCGCGGTCACATAAACAGACAAACAGATAAACAGACAAACAGACAAAAATTCTAAAAACTGTTGGAACGTGTTCTGTTATCGATTCTAAGTATCCCTAGCCAATTTTTTTCGAATATCTTCCATGTACAGACTTTCGATCCTCTTCAGCTTTATTATATGTATAGATAGATAGATGGCCAATTCTGTAACGCAAGGACCTACCAACGGCGCAGCAACCGGCATGCTGTTTATGATCGAAATACCTACTTAGAAAGTTAATTTTTGGTGTTGCCAAATAAAAGGTGTCGAATCATCATCACCATCATCATATCAGCTGAAAGACGTCCACTTCTGGACATAGGCCTCCCCCAAGGAGTGCCAAAATGTCCGGTTCTGCGCCAACCGCATCCAGCGGACTCCCGCAAGCTTTACCAGGTCATCAGTCCACCTTGTGACAACATAGCCCTCTCTATTGCCCTTTAAGGTGTCGAATATTAATAAATATTGTGTTTAACTGTATATTTGTACGCATAGATTAGTATTTATAATCGACAAATTGAATAGGTTCTTAGTTTTACGCCTAGGAACAAGACATTTATCAACCAGATCAGCATAATTTAATTTATAAATATGTTTGAATAAAAAGCCATTTTAAATGATTATTATGAACATTGTTGAATTTGTGGCGCAAGCTTTCGCCAAAAGACATTGCCCGCTCGTATTTCATTTCATTTTAGCGCATCTTGCATTTGATTTTGGACACATTTGCACGTTGTTACGGTTCAATTTCCGTAAGCAGGTATTCTATTTAGTAAGCTGAGTCGTATGGTACTCATGGCGCCATCTGCATTTTGTCAGTAAGCAACTATGGAATCGGTCGAACGCGGTGACTCCACCTGTCCGAGTTGTGCGGTAACAGTTGGTAAGTACATTATAGATGCGTTCGATTTTAGTGTATGGAGATTTGGGTTTCTTTAGGCTCGCTTAACTTAATTTGGAAATTAGTAAAGGGGTGGATAAAACGGATATAACTACCTTAAGCTGATGGGTTTTACTCAATTTCCATTCTTTGAAATTTAAGTAGAATTCTGCAGAAGTGTGAACGCATCCGTTCATTGAACGAATGGAGGGAGCTAGCAGTTCTGAGTGACAGAAACTGACTGAAGTCACTCTTAACCTAGCTGCGACAATGTGAGGAGGTTGTGCGTAGAAATAGCTGAGAGTCAACTCGTCCCGACCATGGGTCGTTAAACCAATCAACCTTAATCTAATACGGAGTGGCTGTCTTTCCTATTTAAAACAGGTATGTACTGTTGGTTTGGCTCAGAAGTGTCTTGTGAGGTTATATTTTGCAATTGTGACTAAAATTGTGGAATGGTCTTTGTTACAGTATGGGTCACATGAACTGAAAGGCTGTCTGCCCTAATGACAGACGAATGCTAGCTTCAACTGCAGTTTAAAGTGTTGAACTGTCTCCTGAAACGCCGGGTAAGGACAAATCCTGTAGAAAATAGATACTTCGATGTAGGTCAAACCTTCCATGTGTGTTCGTATTGTCTAAGAAAAAGGTGGCTAATGATTTGTAATTTCTTTACTGCTACAAGTCGGTCTCTCTGTCGCTCTGTCGCTCGGTCGCTCTGTGTCTACGGCCTGGAGTCGATATCTGAGGACTTGGCTTCTGTTTCTGTTTTCTTGGATGCTATGTGCTGGCATGTTGGCTGCTGAACTTGGTAACGAGGGGAGAAGGGAACCAGGCGTCACGATTGCATCATCGCGGCTGCACTGAGGGTCCCTAATCTAAAGGTGTTGGATGTGGTTGTCGACGGGTGGCACCCGGGCTCCTGAGCCCATTGCTTCGTTTTAAATAAGGTGAACACGTTCTTTTCATTATACACACACACATACACTGCTAGCCCTTAAGGCACAGCAGACATCATCTTATGATTTTATGTGCAATTCAAATGAAGATTTGTCAAGCTGGATCTCGGTCCGGACTTAATTTTAGTCGAATTTAAGCATAGCTCTAAGGAGGTATATATATATTATCCTATCAAGCTGGAGGGATATGTACTGATATTTTATCTAGAAAAATACACAAACTGTATGAACATTTCTTGACTTTCCTTTCAATATTGAATGCCTTCATGATTGTTTGGCAGGTCACTGACCAAATCACGTGGCGCCTATCTCTCTTTCATAGTATTTTAACAACAATTTAACACATTATCTGCAACCAGTCGCGACGGCATTTAAGAAACATTACCCGCTAGGGCACTCGCTCCCACTAGATAACCTGAGATCTAAAGTAAAAGAAAACATAACTTTGGTACACATTAGTGTGTAACAACGTGGTGTTTCGTTACATTACCTTTCTAGTAAGAGCTAAAGGTAAATCTTTGTTTTTCTCTGGAAATGCGTATAGATATTTACGATTTGTCGAGTGATATACATAATTATGTTGTGAACTATGGAGTTGCAGTTTTGTAGGCAATGAGTTCGAACAGTTCCACAAGGCCCGAAGGTGAGCGGCTAGGCATGCGAGGGCAAAATCCCTTCAGACCGCGCTCTCCACGCGACCACGAGAGCTTAAGATCCCAAGGGCGAGCCCACGCGGACACTTTACTACTCGTAAGTACAAGCGAACCTGATGGCCGAAGGCTCGAAGGTGAGCACCAAGGCACGTGAGGCCGCTGGCCGAGCTCCACGTAGGGCCGAAGGTCCGAAGCGTCCTTTCAGAGCGCTCTCTCTACGTGAGCCCGAGAGCCAAAAGCCCGAAGAGCAAGCCCACGCGGACACTTTACTACTCCTTAGTGTCTAACAAGTGAGACCTGAGGGCCAAAAGCCCAAAAGGTGGGCCCATGCGGACGCTTCGCTATTCATTAGTCTCTTACAAGCTAGAACTAAGACCTGAGGGCAGAAGGCCAAGCTTCGCTTGTGGCTGAAGGCCCGAAGCGTCCCTTCAGAGCGCGCTTCGTACGCGAGCCCGAGGGCCGAAGGTCCGAATAGCCAGCTTGCGCAGAAACTCACTACCCACAAGTGTCTTACAAGCGAAAGCGAGCGGTGAGGCGTGCGAGGCTGAAGGCCGAGATCCACGTAGGGCCGAAGGCGTGAAGCGTCTCTTGAGGGTGCGCTCTCAGACACCATACCCCCGAGTGTCTTAAAAGCGAACCTGAGGGCCAAAGGCTCCAAGGTGAGTTGCAAGGCATGTGAGGCCGAACGCCTTGCTCCGTGTAGCTCGAAGCGTCCCATCAGAGGTCGCTCTCTACGCGAGCCCGAGAACCCAAGGCCCGTAGGTTAAGCCTACGCGGACACACACTCATCTCACTCTTTCACAAACAAGACGGACCGAGTGCAACATTTGAGTTACAAATCTCTCTCCCGCTTTTCGCTTACCATAGCAGTTATTCACTTCCCTTTTCCTAGGAAATACTTAACCAAACCCAGTCAGATTTAGAAAACAGAAGTCAAACTACAACAAAGGTACTGCGGTGCGCCCCGGGCAAAAACGAAATCTCTTAATAATGCTGCTTTCTTTCATTGTTGTTTTATTTTTATTTTGAATATAATACAGCAGGTCGATCACGTAACGCATTGTCAGGTAGGTCTAAATGTCACTTTTTGTATGGAAAATCGACAATAAAATTGTAATTACGCTCGTAAGAAACGTTACGTGATTACCCCTCTGGGAACTAGACTAATTTCTCGCCTTCGGCTCGGGCTACAACGTTTATGAGAAGGGCTTTATTTAGCGGTTTTAGGCTATCATGACCATCTGACTCGTATTCCTACTCAAAAAACAAAAAAATAGTTCGTAAAGGCGCGCGCGACGCGACGCCAGCGATCGCTAGCAGTCTATTGTGGTGATAGTCAATCGGTGCGAAATGAACAAATCATATAATTTCTAGATTATTTATTACTGTATATCAACAAATTCTATATTTTTGGAAAGCTTTTAAATTGAACAATTTTTTTTATAATTGCTTAAATTTCTCTTAAACTATTATTTCTTGAGTTACAAGCGTATTTAATCAGTACTTATGCAAACTTGCACGATAAAAAAGTCATACTTTTTCAAATATTTAAAAAACTGTCGATTGTACGTCATAGATTTTAAAGAATAAATTATAGTACGTTTAATATGCTTTCAAATGACACCTCACACGAACCGATCAGTAAAATAAAACTCGAGATGTGAACAAAAATCGATGACTGTTGGCCGCTATCTTTGTGACGTCACAGTTATGCCCCTGCCCCTCTGCCTTAACTAAAACCGGTAGATTCGTACTCCGGAGACAACACGGAACACATCCATACCAGTTTTAGTCATATAGAAGACGTGTCCACGAAAACCGTGAAGGAGACGACTTTTTGCGATATTGCCTATACTTAGACTATTCTACAAAAACGTAATCAAAAACGGTATAAATATGGAATGCTATGCTTGCCTCCATTTCCTCTAATACCGGTATTCGTTAACTATCAATTGATCCCATTGTAAGGAAATAAATAACGTCTTCGCGATCGCTTGATTAAGCTGATAAATCACAGGGCGTTTCATCTAAGTTCGTAAATCGGGCTACGGACGTGCTACGAATAAGCGAGTTAAGAGGCACCAGCTTTTCCTGTTCTTGTTCTCCGCAAGCAAGTTTAATTTGCATGACTTGCGGTCGTGCGCCGTTCCCGTAACGACCTATAGCCATAAGAGACGTTGTCTCTCCCCTTAACAGTGTTTTTATAGTCTGTAATAGACTGAAAGGCCTCTAATGATGATGATTTGTGGGCATTAATATGCCGCTTCGACCAGCAAGTGATCTATTGTGGCAGCCCTTTTTAGGGTTCCGTACCCAAAGGGTAAAACGGGACCCTATTACTAAGACTCCGCTGTCCGTCTGTCCGTCTGTCTGTCTGTCTGTCTGTCCGTCGGTCTGTCTGTCTGTCTGTCTGTCCGTCTGTCACCAGGCTGTATCTCATGAACCGTGATAGTTAGACAGTTGAAATTTTCACAGATGATTTATTTCTGTTGCCGCAGATATAACAACAAATTCTAAAAAACAGAATAAAATAAATATTTAAGGGGGCTCCCATACAACAAACGTGATTTTTTTGCCGTTTTTACAAGCTTTATATTAACTTGCACTGTTCGTATGTATGTAAATATGTAAGTATGTAAGTATAAGTTGTCCGTCAAAATTTGCAATCCATTTTTCAGTCACTTCCCGTTATCCAATTGAGCTGAAATTTTGCAAGCATATGTATATCGCAGGACAATGCAATATTATGATGATTTGGAGCTGATCTGATGCTGGATCTAGAAGGTGGTCATAGGACCTCCGCAATAAAACGACACAACCCCATCGAGTTTGGGCTCGTTAGAATCGCCTCAATGAGTAATTGATGATGGTATGCAGAAAAGTACAGTCGGCAGTAAAAACTTGTACCAAAAATGAAATTTTTGACAGAAACTTATTATAGATAATGGTAAGGAACCCTTCCTGCGCGAGTCCGACTCGCACTTGGCCGGTTTTTTTAGAGTTCACAAGGATAACCTAAGCCCAAGTATCTATCACAACACGCTTGCGACTTACCCCACTTACCCCCATATTCACTCTGAGGCTCTAGTATACGTTTTATCGATACAATACGTTTTCGAACGCGTTTGCGTTTAGTTTCAATTTGTATGGCGACACGTAGTTCCTAATAGTTACCACCAGAGGCGCTGTTCGCGTTGCCATACTAATTGAAACTAAACGCAAACGCGTTCGAAAACGTATTGTAACGATAAAACTTATACTAGAGCCTCTGAATCCTTAATCCGTCGCGTTTAGACAATGCTCCAGAAATGTTCACTTCAGATGGTCTTGTTCTACACTGTATTGTTCTCAACAATTGTTAGGAAACAATTGATATAAATTACTGCTATCATTTTGGTCTCGCTGAGCGTGTTATAAATTTTAACAAGCTTTTATTTAACTTGCCTTGTGTGCGGATGTGCTAATAATTCAGTTCAGGAGGGTGGGCAAATTGGCCTATTGACCAATAAGGACAAGCGATATGTCGCTGGATAGCTTATTCTAAGTTCTAAAACTTTTACTGTGACAGGCAGTCCCAAAACTTAGTGTGAAAAAAGTTATCGCCGGATAAAAGTGGTGTGAGTTGAAACGTAAACTATATGATTGTGCAATATTGCACAACTTTTTATAGTATGTTTACCTATTTGTATATCGTTATTGTCTTTGATTTTTATATACTTTTTATTGTCATATTTGACATCATTATACTTTTGGTTTCTTCAACCAAAACCAGTGCCTTTTTATTTCGTCTTGAATAATGATATAGGTTTTTTTCGATAGGTACTAAGTTCCTGTGTCGCAGATTACGAAGGTTTTGTAATTGTCAATGATCTTATATCATGCTAATTTTGGATTTTTATGTCTTTTCTGTTTTTCTTTGTTTTTTACACAAAGCTTTGACAATTACTGCCATACAAAAAGTTGTAGTAGGTATATGAAAAATCCTTTCCAACGATATATGTCTTGTCATTATTGGTTTTTAGGCCAGAGTTCATATAAATCTGGCCATTCTCCACGTTATTTAGCCGCTCGTCATGTGTTAATTGCCGCTCCGTGGATACAGTTTTAAAGGTTTCTACGCAAGATGCAAGCGTTCTTCTTGCAATCGTCAATTGACGAAAGCGTGCGCATGACGTGCGGTTTACGTGGACAATAGGCCTTACTCATAAATATGTCCCATCAGCTTATGTCAGCGGATTAAGCTTTCGATAGGGTAACTTGTCCATCAATGAAACACCAAAATTTCAAAGTAGGGTGCTTTTAAATTTTGGTGTTTCATCTCCGACGTTTTTAAAGTTACGTGTCTGATATTTTGCACTAAGATAGGCAATTTAATTAGTTATCACGTCTTATTAAAAAAATATACGTTACTATTACAGTTACTGTATAAAAATAATTTATAAGAAAAATGAGTTTTGTTTCAGTGCGTCCATATACATGTATTCAATGAAACACCTGAATTTCTACAATGAAACAGTATTAATCTACACTGAAAAAGTGTTATTATTATATTACATTTGTTTGCATTTACTCGAGTTGTACATAGTTGTTATTAATGGGTAATTTTATATAAATTAATTTTATAAAATGTTATACATCGCTGTGTCATTGTTGCACACACATTGTTTCATTGTTTGCTGTGTCATTGTGAACAAACTAGGTTTTTTTTTGATTATCAATGAAAAATGCCACAAAAAGTGAAGCATTTTTATCAACATACACCTCCATAGACGCCTTGGGATGTACAGAAGGCAATGGGATATTAAAAAATATGAAATCAAATTCTATAATTTGTCAAAAAATAAAACAAATATTATTATATTTTTTACTTTTTGCGTCAAATTTAGAAAATTGTTTGTTGTGACTTTTCCTTCCACATTTCGCGTCCACATACAGAGCGTGTAACAAGGGTTTTTTCAGGTCGTCCTAATGTGCTATACAGGACTATCTAGCAACATCAGGTTTTGGAAATATTGAGGTGTTTCACTGTGCACCAAAGTTTCAATGTTGGACAGTTGACCCTACATATTTATGAGGATTAAATTGATACATATTTTTGCACTTGACTGTCCATGACTGAGCAAAGAAAAAACAGTCGACAACAAAAACTATATAAGTACCAACAATGATTTCTGTAGAGAAACTTATTATTTTATGTTTGTTTAATTCGCAAACGACAGGCAATTTGTAATAAATGCAACTTCGAGTTCGGTAAATTAGGTGTATTTGTGCGGGCTTATGATAAAATTTAATTATGCTCCACCCACGTCTGTGGAAATATTAATATTTCTGTTTGCGGGAGGTAGGTGCTAACGTTTAGAGACATATTTAGCCTCTTTGTTCACTTGCGATATGTACAAAAAGGTAAATAATGTTTAGAGGAACGTATTTTGTCCGGAAAAAAAATTAAATTACATCTTGACAAAAAACATACAAGGATATTTTGTTGGTTCTCCGTATAATGGAAGGATATCAAAACAATGGGATGGTCATTTAGTATAATTAATAAATAATGTTATCTCACTTCGAAATATTAAATTTTGGGCCACCGCTTAATTTCGACAGTGGCGTGGCAGTCATGTGCAAGTTATGAGCGAACACATTATTCTAATTTTCATTATGAGAATGAGTTTTTACTTAACAGTACGGTGGGTAACTTAATAAAATTAATGACTACATATTATGTCCATCCGAAAGATCTATCCCTGTATTGGCTTGTGTGAAGGACTGTGTAGAAAGAACGTTGAAAATTAGAAGAAAACTGTAATTCCTTTACAGGATACAAACACAGGTAAAAAATCAGTTGCTTGTTGAAAATTAAAATTTGTCTAATCATACAGATCTTCAGAGCGGACCCAGAGGGGTAATCACGTAAAGTTCCGAACGCGCGTTAGGACAATTTAACTGTCATTTTTCCATATAAAAAGTGACATTTAGACGCGCGTACAATGCGTTACGTGGTGATGATGACCTACAGAGGACAGTGGTTGCATCTTCGTCCCTCCGCAGTTTCCGCTGAAGTCTTGAGTTTCATTTTACGTTCCAACACACAAACACTGTGTTTGCCGATGCAGAAATGTGTGGCGTATTTTCATAGTTATTAATGGCAACTTGCAGAATTGTCATATTTGAATAGCGCTTGCTTGGTTCAATCCAGCCCAACCAGTTTATGTGTTATACCAACTTGTGTATAAACCAATTGGCTACCGAACGGAGTATTGGGTACCAAAGTTTGTTTTGAAGTCGGGCTAGCGTGCGGCCGAGATTTATCCCTCAGATAAATCACCCTGATTTACGTTTCGCACCTGTGCTGAGCCTTAGTGTATTCGGGTCTATCATTTTTTTAGTGTTCTCCCCGTTTCTACTATATGCTATTTAAAAGGTGATTGCAAGAACATACGATGCTGCTGTTGGTAATTGTTGTCGCATTCCTACGTGAATGAACGGTCATGAATGTCAGAATTTGACGTTGGAACATCAACGTCAACAACACCAGTCCATTTGGACGGATCCAGCCGAGACCAAGGGCACGCAAGTGAATGTCGGAACAACACACACGACCACGAGCAAGTGACAGACAGCCACGTGGCGCGACAGTGAATGTAGTCAACTAGTGTTGTGGATAACGCTCACTTTGAGGCTTAAAGACTCGAACCCTAAAGACTCCCGAGGCTTAAAGACTCAAGTGACGAAAAGTCAATATTTTGCATTCGTATGCGTAAAATAAACCAACACGGTTCTTAAACAGCATCGAGTCTTTAAGCCTCGGGAGTCTTTAAGGCTCGAGTCTATAAGCCTCGAAATGAGCGTTATCCACAACACTATAGTCAACACATAAATAAGTTTCTGTCAAAAATTTCATTTTTGGTACAAGCTTTTATTGCCGACTGTACTTTTCTGCATACCATCATCAACTACTCATTGAGGCAATTCTAACGAGCCCAAACTCGATGCGGTTGTGTCGTTTTATTGCGGAGTTCCTATGGCCACCTTCCAGCTCCAGCATCAGATCAGCTCCAAGTCATTATAATATTGCATTGTCATGCGATATACATATGCTTGCAAAATTGCAGCTCAATTGGATAACGGAAAGTGACTGAAAAATGGATTGAAAATTTTGACGGACAACTTACATATTTACATACTTACGAACAGTGCAAGTTAATATAAAGCTTGTAATAAATAGAATATAATAGAATAGAAAGACGTTTATTCAGATAACACATCATTCCACATACATTCTCCACCACCCTAAAGTTGTCTGGAAGTGATCGCTTTTTAGCGATAAGACCGCCTGTTGTCTACCATTGTTTATGTTTAGCAATCTATACATATATTAAAGCTGAAGAGGGTCGAAAGTCTGTACATGAAAGATATTCGAAAAACAATTGGCTAGGGATACTTATTTAAAATCGCTAACAGAACACGTTCCAACAGTTTTTAGAATTTTTGTCTGTTTGTCTGTTTATCTGTTTGTCTGTTTATGTGACCGCGCATCACGTGAAAACAGCTAAACAGATTTAGATGAAATTTGGTATAGAGATAGTTTGAGTTCTTATGAAGGACAAAGGGTAGTTTTTATCGCGGAAATCAACCCCTAAGGGGATGAAATGGGGGGTGGAAGTTTGTATGGAGTTACTTAAACCGCTGCACCGATTTGAATAAAATTTGGTGTATCAATAGTTTGAGTGTCGGGGAAGATCAAAGGATAGGTTTTATCTCGGAAATCTTCCCCTTAGGGTGTAAAACGGGGGGTGAAAATTTGGATGTAACCCATTTTGATAAAATTTGGTTCAGAGGTAGTATAAGTTCTGGGAAAGAACATTGGATAGTTTTTTTCCCGGAAATCTTCCCCTAAGGGGGTGAAATGGGGGTGAAAATGTGGATAAATCCCATTTAGTTAAAATTTGGTAAAGAGATAGAAGGAGTCCCAGGGAAGGACAATGCATAGTTTTTATCCTGAAAAATCATCTCCTGAGGGGGTGAAATGAGGGGTTAAAATTTGGATAGAACCCATTTAGATGAAATTTGGTATGCAGATAGTTAGTCCTGGGGAAGGACATACAATATTTTTTAGTCCAGAAATCATCTCCTAAGGGGGGTGAAATAGGGGATGAAAATTTCGATGGAACCCATTTACGGTATAGCGAGTTGGAGTTCTGGGGAAGCATATAGGATAGTTTTATCCCGAAGGGGGTGTAATTGGGGGTGAAAATTTGTTTGTGACCCATTTTGATAAAATTTGGTTGAAAGATAGTTTGAATCCTGGGAAAGGACATATGATAGTTTTAAATTCCAGAAATTATCCCCTGATGGGGTGAAATTGGGGGTGAAAATTTAGATGTAACTCATTTAGATGAAATTTCGTATTAAGATAGTTTGAGTCCCGGAGTATGACAACGGATAGTTTTAATACCAAAAATCATCCCTTCAGGGATCAGGGGTGAAAATTTAGATAAAACCCATTTAGATGAAATTTGGTAAAGAGATAGAAGGGAAGGACAAATGCATAGTTTTTATCCCGAAAAATCATATCCTGAGGTGGTGAAATGAGGGTTGCAGATTTGGATAGAACCCATCTAGATGAAATTTGGTATCGAGATAGGTAGAGTCCTAGGAAAGGATATAGAATAATTTTTATTCCAGAACAGATGAAAGGAGGAAATCATCCTCTAAGGGGGTGAAATGGTAGATGGAAATTTGGATGGAACCCATTTACGGTATAGCGATAGTCGGAGTCCTAGGGAAGGACATAGGATAGTTTTGTCCCGAAAATCGTCCCCTAAGGGGATGTAATTGGGGGTGGAAATTTGTTTGTGACATTTGAAAGATAGTTTAAGTCCTAAAAAAGGACATATGATAATTTTTATTCCGAAAATCATCCCCTAAGGAGTGAAAGGAGGGTGAAAATTTGAATATAGCCCATTTATATGAAATTGGTAAAGAGATAGTTTGAGTCGCGAAGACGGACAACGGATAGCTTTAATTCCGAAAATAGTCCCCTAATGGTATAAAATAGGGGGAGAATATTTGGATAGAATCCATTAAGATGAAATTTTGTATGGAGATAGTTAGGGTCCTGGATAAGGACATTAGATAATTTTTATTCCAGAAATCATCCCCTAACGGGGTGAATTTGGGGGTGAAAATTTGGTACATCCAAATGAAATTTGGTATAAAGATAGTTTGAGTCCCGGAGAATGACAACGGATAGTTTGTATCCCGAAAATCATCCTCTAAGGAGGTGAAATAGGGGGTGACCTATTGGATGGAACCCATTTACGGTATAGCGACAGTCCCAACTGTCCTGGGGAAGGACATATGATAGTTATTATTAAATAGGGGTGAAAATTTGGATGGAACCCATTTACGGTATGGCGATAGTTGGGGGGAGGGGGGGAAAGACAGAGGATAGTTTTATCCCCAAAATCCTCCCCTAAGGGATGAAAATTTGGATGTGAGTGACCCATTTAGATGAAATTTGGTTTACAGATAGTTTGAGTTTCGGGAAAGGACATAGGATAGTTTTATCACGGAAATTATCTCCTAAGGGGTTGAAATGTGGGGTGAATATTTTTATGGACGTCTTTCAGCTGATATGATGATGATGATGATGATAAAGATAGTTTGATTCTTGGGGAACGACATAAGATAGTTTTTGTATCGGAAATCTACCCCTAATGGGAAATGGAGGGTGAAAGTTTGTATCGAGCTACGATATAAACGAATTCTACGCGGACGAAGTCGCGGGCAAAAGCTAGTAAAAAATATTTGTATTGTATTCTATATTTTATAATACACCTTAAGAACTAACAAAAAGGGATGCGCTACCGAAATGGTCTCCACTCAGCAATGCAATTGACACAGCAGTGCCAACGGCTATGGTTTTCATAGGATCAAGTGAGGTGTGCATAGCGATGTGTCGTTCCCGGGAATATTCCCATACAAGGGAAAAAATAGCACAGACTCCTTACCTACATATTATACTCACTTTGTGATCGACCGAGGTCCAGCTAGGGCCAAGTCTGAAAACCAGCGCCGGGCAGCGTTGCCCAGCATATGCTGAGACTGTGACCCATTGTCCAATAGTTCTTTAAGTTATTTTATATAGTGTTATTCTTGTTTTCCTTGTATTTTTTATTTCATATCTCCACATGTAGGTACTTGTATAGAGTTAAGGTTATTTTGGGGCAATCAATATTTTTCTGTGTCTGTTGCAAAAAGCCCTTGATTTTTTTACCAAGACATTAACCAGTGTATTTTATCCGCAAAAGTAAATTCCCAATGTTCCAGGGATTATTCCCGGTAACAATGGGAATATTACCATAGTTACAGGGAATATTCCCCTAGCCAAACAAATCTTACAAAAGTACTTCTATAAGTAACAAAAACGAAACAAAATATCAAAAATTATTAAAAAAAAAACACCAAAAAATGCAGGAATACAAATAATGAAACTATTCACATTTTGAATGGTAATTGAGAGAAAAAGTCAGAATTAGTACAAACATGCAGTTTTTGGCGAATGGCAATTTGTATTTGTCGGGACACAATTCATTTTTATAACTTTTATTACAATTTTAATTTTCCTAATTTGTATTTCTCCTGTTTGGGGAATATTCTCCTGTTTGGGAAATATTCCTAGGAACAAGAGAATATTCCCGGGAAATTCCCCTACGGGAATATTCCCGTTAGCCGTGTGCAGTATACTGCGCGACTCGTATTGGGGCATGTAAATACATAATATAACATCCATATATTTGGCGACGAGATAAACGAGCGCCTCGGTGAAATACATTTATATATTTTTAGGAGTATATGCTTGTTTTCCACCAACATGGTAATAAAGAAAGAAACCCAACTAGTTATTCTTGAAAACAGTTTCAATCTCAAATGCCTCAATACCGCATGGAACTCCTTAACGGTCTGGGTCCCTGGACTTCGATATTTCTCTGCTCCCTCTGCCAATTGTTTTTGCTCTTTCAATTAGCTCGTGCCGAATTTCGATTAAGGACCCTGTCAATGGACTGAATAATGGAGTGTCACGTTTGACGCTTGACGCGGGTTTACAAAGGAACTTCGCCGAGTTTTTGTATGGAATATCGATCTTCATAGATGTTAATTAGGAGAATATTTTGGGTAATTCTAACCAGTGTATAGCTAGTGTTGTTGCTATGTTTTTTACACGTATGAGTGTGACATATGGAGGTATGTGACATGTGGAGTATCCACCAAAGTTGTGCGAGGTAGCTAAGCGAAACTACGATTAGGAATATTTCATTTTCCTATATTAATCCACGAAAAATACGACTGTGTAAAACATTCGTTTATAATTATACCTAGCGAGATTTTTTGTTATTTAATTTTAAAACTTTTTTTAAAGAGGTTTTATTCAAGAATCCTATGAACTATATTTTGTCTATTTTGTATTATTTATTTTGAATATGAATATTATAAAGCAAAATAAAAATAAACCAAAATACAAAATAGAGATTAAAAACATTTATAAATATTTTATCCGACTTTTCAGGAGCTAATTGAGTTATTATTTTTTTGATGTCTGATATTTTGTAGGTGTTTTGAATTTTGTATTTTGAATGAAATTGATGCATCAATTATAAATTATATCCAAATGTGAGCGAGATATCAATCCGTTCGTCATCTGACCTATTTCTCAAAAATAAATGCGAAAAATAACTCTTTGATCGATCTAGAATCCTTTAATTTACCGTCAAGTCAAATTTTAAGTTTCCTCTCAAACCCAGTGCTCTCGGCCCTAGGGGTAAACACCGTATTGTTCATATCCTCATTGTACGGGTACCCTAGTAGCATGTGATCGCTTCGAGCTTGTTTTTTGACCTTCACCCCGCCCTTTTGAACCCTTTTAAGCAATTCTCGCGTCACGTTAATTCGCATTAGAATCCGAAATCTACAAAAGTACACTTATAACTATTGTAAATGTATGAACCTGGATTTTCTGGCTGTCTGTCATGCAATTTGTGAAAACCCCGACACAAATTTCGGAATAAACGCAATGTGTTTCTATGTACCTAAATAGAAACCCCATACCCATACCCATGGTGAATGTATACCTACAAAATGTAAGTCACTATTTGAGAAAATACTCGTAAATGCTCGTAAAACTGCCTAAGTGAATATTTACCCTGTCTTAAAGTGACATCTTATCGAGGCAGGATATTTTTCTGCTCCGTTAGTGTTCTTGAACGATTGTTTATTAAGTCGTTTGTGATTATTTGTGTTCTTAGTAACTTTGTACGAAAAACAAGTAGAACTTGATCCTTTTTGAGACCTTTTGTATTAACGGCCTCCGTAGCCCAGTGGGTAGTGACTCTGCCTACGAAGCTGGAGGTCCCGGGTTCGAATCCCGGTCAGGGCATTTATTTGTGTGTTTATCACGAATATTTGTTCCTGAGTTATGGATGTTATACATGTATATAAGTATCTATATGTATCTATCTATTATATATATCATCGCCTAGTACCTACAACACAAGCCTTATTGAGCTTACCGCGGGCCTAGGTTGATTTGTGTAAGATTGTCCCGTAATATTGTCCCGTAATATTTAATATTTGTAGCTATAACATATTGAAATTATGGTCACAATTAAATGATGCAAATCAATAAAAAAGCCTGGGGTGCGTTATTTATTTATTATTTATTTATGAAACAGAACATGACTGCCACGTCATGATTTGTGAATCAGAGTACACAAGCCCTGTAATATTGTAAAAAGTTTTTCTGGATGATAGAAACAGATTGACATTTAATGTCAAACTCAGCAAATTTAATATTAAGTATTTAAATTCTTAATTAGTTATAATTTTACTTATTTCGTTACAAGTTACAAACATGCTTATTTATTTGAACAGGACATTACAATTAATAGTAAGCATTTATTCAATTAATAAGAATGATTACATAAAAATAACAATAATATCCGCAACGCAGGCTTTGTCAAATAGTGTGTACAAAAACACATCTCCCTAAGTATATCTACTTAACAATGATGTATTGAAAATGATTGAATGGTAAGTTCTGCATATTTTAATTATCTAAGACACGTCAAGTTAAATACAAAGTTACTTTAAGTGTTTTTATTTAATTTTGCCCTAAACCTCGGACGTAAACTGAAGGTATAGCCACAACAGCGATAAAAAAATATTTAGGTTTTTATAGCAATTTTAACCATTGAAGTTTTCTTATAAGTTGCAATAAATAAATATTAAGTTATTTTTCGGGGAACATTTGTACTAACTTTCACAGTTGTATTAAAAACAACTTAATCAAACTTGCCTCCCTATTTGAAAATGTAAATAATCTAGGGAGTTTGTTGACGCTTTCTACGTTACTGTGATCCATTTACAATTCTCTTGAATCCGAGATTTATGTCTCAGATTGGCCTCTTTCTCACGAACGAAGGAAAGTGCTAAATACTAATAAGGTTTCTCGTAATTAGGCGCACGTAGCTAATTGGCGTTATGGGATACCAGGAGCTCAGATGCCTCTGGAGCCATTTTGCGGGGAAGAAGCAAATTGTTTCAGATTCTAAGAAGCGTGTCTACGCACATGCATGTATGTAAGGCGTTTAGCTCACGGGTTCTTGGAAGTATTATTACTTAACCCATTCAGAGCCAATCACGACACACATGCGTGACGTCTACGGCCGCTTTTCGCTTCATATGGAGTTTAAGCGGCTACGGACACCGGCGTAGAGCGTCAAGCGTAGCATGGCAGTGAATGAGTTGAGTTGAGTTGTCGTTTAGTTACGACATCAACATGTCACCTGTTCGCCTCGGGCAAATTACACCTGCCAGAGTTGCGGTCGTGTATTCTGCTCTCGCATAGGCTGACACAGCCATGAGAGATGTTGTCTACCTTGACACTGCTTGTACAGGGTGACTAGTAATTCGACGTATTCCTTGAAAGGGGTTATACTAGAGCTAATTTGCAACAATTTACGTCTAGTCAACCAGGGGTCAAAATTAGTTTATTTTTTTATTTTTTCGAGTTTTTAGTTTGTTTGAATAAACATCGCCTTGCAGCCTTAAACTGGTGATTGTGACAAAAAAACCAGCGAGTCTCGACCCCTGGTTGACTGGACGTAAATTGTTGCAAATTAGCTCTAGTATAACCCCTTTCAAGAAATACGTCGAATTACCAGTCACGCTGTATAGTCTGTAATAGACTTAAAGGCCATTGTTGATGATGATAAACATTTGATAACCTAATAGAATCTAATGGAACCTTTCTGTGGTCGCTTAGAATATAATGGAAATTATAAAGAATTATGTTCCAGTAAATTATTTATTAATATCACTTTATGCTCCAAATGAAATATTGGTCCATTGGTGCTTATTACACGACTGCCCAACGAAAAGGAGTGTAATGTTTTTAGGTTTAATGTGTGTATGTCTTATTCTTTAATCCACCAGAACTAGTCAACGCCTTAACCGATTTAGATGAGTGGGGCATCGTTAGAATCCTTACGTCAACCCGGGTGACATAGGATATATGACGTCACAAAAAAAACAATATGGCGGATTATATGATCAATAATGTGTGACTGAAGAAAAGAAATTTTTCCTATCCCATCAAGTAGGGTATCAAAATGAGGAGTTTGAAAAGGCGATTTCAAAAATATATATAACATAATGGACTTAAAACTCAATAGTATTACATCAGACTTTTCAAAATAGAATCGCGAATTGCAAAGAATATAACCATTCGGGGCTATTGAATTATAATGAATGAATGAATGAAATTTATTGCGTATAATGAATCCAGGTTACAATTGCAGATATAGTACAACTTGTTTCTTACTTTTTAGTACACCTTTGTCAACGGCAGTTGTGTTTTTTATTTTTTTAATAATAATTTTATTTTTAAGTTACAAATTACAAATCTCACTCCGCCAAATATTACATAGCGTCGCATCACTAGTATTTTTGGGCCACCTTGTATAGGCGTGAGTTTATGTGTGTTATGTATGTGGTTAGGTCCAAACGGTGTAGTCAGTATATGTTTGTTATGTACTAACACAGACACGATTCGTGTGTGTGATGAAACGCTATCGAAAAATATTCAATTAGGCGTTCAATTACGGTGATAGCATCTCGGATTATTCCAGTAATTGCCTCAATGGCATACACAGCTATCATACCGCATACCGCCTGACACACGGAATAATCAATAGGGCTAGTTTTGGATGGACACGTAATCGTGCACTGTTGTCAGGTCACGGAATAAACATTGTACTAACGTATTGTCACCAACATTAAAGCTGCCATAACAAAGCCAGCAAATGGATGGACACTATGGCTGTGTAAAAATGTACTTACGTATCCAACACTAATAATAATATCTACCATAACAAAGATCAATTTACTTTTGTTTTTCTTTTTAATCGTTTTTAGGGTTCCGTAGCCAAATGGCAAAAAACGGAACCCTTATAGATTCGTCATGTCTGTCTGTCTGTCTGTCCGTCCGTATGTCACAGCCACTTTTTTCCGAAACTATAAGAGCGATACTGTTGAAACTTGGTAAGTAGATGTATTCTGTAAACCGCATTAAGATTTTCACACAAAAATAGAAAAAAAAACAATAAATTTTTGGGGTTCCCCATACTTAGAACTGAAACTCAAAAAAAATTTTTTCATCATGGTGGGGTATCTATGGATAGGTCTTCAACATTGAGGTTTCTAACATATTTTTTTTCTAAACTGAATAGTTTGCGCGAGAGACACTTCCAAAGTGGTAAAATGTGTGTCCCCCCCCCTGTAACTTCTAAAATAAGAGAATGATAAATCTAAAAAAAATATATGATGTACATTACCATGCAAACTTCCACCGAAAATTGGTTTGAACGAGATCTAGGAAGTAGTTTTTTTTTAATACGCCATAAATCGTAAAGCGTAATTTATTTAACGGAACCCTTCATGTGCGAGTCCGACTCGCATTTGGCCGCTTTTTTACATGTTGCTCGGTTTGCCTATATCTCATCTCCACTCAATTGCTCAACGGTTAGCTGAAGAAATCCCTCACAGGGATGAGCTCGCGTTTGTACATGTGTTATCTTATCTGTTCTTGTAGTAATTGTTCAGTTTTGTTCTGTTTCATGTACAATAATTAAAATTTACATGCATGCAAAACCAGCAAAAATACCTGACATATCCAAACGGCCATAGATGTAGAGTCGTATCAGATATTTACTCGTGGATCTGTGAGCTGTAGAACTCGCAACACATAAGTATAATAGTATTACATACTATTCCAATTCACGACTGCTCCAACAAGCCGCATAGTGCCGCGTTTAAATCGGTTCATGAACATGTCAAAACTGTGGTGATTAAAGACAGTTGGTGCGACCCACTGGTTATCTAAATGGACGAAAAGCCACTGCGACGGGCCAACGCGCCATCCAAATGGAATGAGTGAATGACAAAACAAGGTAGGAAGAACATTACCGCCATCCATTTTTCGCAGAGCCAAATGGCGCACCGGTGAATGTCAAAACAACACACGACCACAACCAAGTGCAAGCTACGTGGCGCGCCCGTGAATGTAGTCAATATATTACTACCATTCATTTGTAACAGAGACAAGCGGCGCCTGGGTGGATTGCACCAAACCGCCAGTATAAGGCCGCTTGTAGACGTCCGAAGCGATACACCACCGCAAGTCCGGCAAAAAAGGGCCGTTGTCCGGTGAAAATGACGGACGTCTACAAGCGGCCTTAGTAAGCGGCGTTCGTAAAAATCTGAATGTTTGGAAAGTTTGAGAAGTTCCTTATGAATGACAGCTGCTAGCGCCATATTTAACGTTGGTCAGTCTGAAATCGTAAGTTGGTGCAACCCACCCTTATTGTCACAAAACCTTAATGGTCAGCTATTACAAATGAATAGTTAGTATATTTATATACAGCTTGTAGGTAATATACACCGTGCCCCTTAATAACCCGAAATATTTAAACCACGTATTTTTGACGACAATACGAGTAAATAATGTTATATTAACATGGGTCTAAGTGTGTGTCTTAATTAAATTACTATTTCAGTACAAATTAAATCATATTAATTGCCCGCTTCTTTGTGAACAACTCTTTAGTTGAGAAACTCAAGTTGAAGAACAGAGAGCGAGCATAACACTTCACGAATCGCTCCGAAATCATACGACAAACGGCGAATGCCATGACTTGTGTTCCATGACAAGAAGTGTCAAGTTATGCTCAAGCCTTTAGGGTGTGTTAAACTGGAGGTTTTTTAACTTTTGATTTGTTTTAAATAATTAATATCTCCTTAATTATGAGTTTTTGGACTATGTGTTACATAACTTTATACTCTATTTAGGCTCTAGTATCGTTAGCTTAAATCTTTCGGGTTATTCACGGGCACGGTGTATGTATCGTCAGAGTCGTGCGGTCGGCCGTGTGCCCGAAACAGCTATCGTGGTTTCCCATTGTTTATTTACACTGTTTCTGAACGCAAGTTATACGAGTAGCTGCCTGTATATCAAGAGTACAATCTGACACGACATTTCGTATTCCAATTTGAGCATCAAATGTAAACTTTTGAT
The DNA here is from genome assembly GCA_963854355.1 of Epinotia brunnichana. Lineage (NCBI taxonomy): Eukaryota > Metazoa > Arthropoda > Insecta > Lepidoptera > Tortricidae > Epinotia > Epinotia brunnichana. Next base: position 24,156,775 of record OY977951.1, on the reverse strand, counting down.
ATCAATGTGAGCCGTACTTGGTTTGTAATTTGTCGATCAAAAAAAAAATGTCCTGAATTTTCCATTCACTTGTCAGTCTTGTGGCCAGCCATATACATTGCATAAAGACATCACAAAACTGACCCTTCTTTGCACAAATTGTTTATGCTGAAATGTATTTAAATAATTCAGCAAATAATGTCGGGTCAACTATCGTAAATATACGACCCGTGAACTGAACATTTTTGTGAGGGAAAATTTTATAGTACTCGTAGGTATAACAAAAATTATTATTTTTAAAACCTTGGTCTTTTCGAAATATAATAGGTACTCGAAGTTATTTATAATGCAAATAATGGTGAACTCTGCATTGCACCAGCTAGTGAATTCAATGGAAGACACTGACGTTTTTGTTGTACAGTCAGCATCAAAAATAGCTACGCAAACGAAGACGTCAAAAGTCTTTATTAAAAGGGAATAAGAGCTTTTGACGTCTTTGATTGCGTAGCTACAGTTGATACTGACTGTACAGGGTAGAGGAGATAAAAGGTTCAAAGAAACTTTACTGCGATATATTCAGTTTTAGGAACAAAATTCCTTGCATTCCAATTTCAGCGCTGACAGAATTTTACCGCGTTTGTCACTGCAAACATAGGTAACTCATTTTCCCCCAAACTCACATTGAATATGAACTTTGCTTGTTTGTGACAAGGTTGAATATCAAATGCGTGGTCCCAAGCGATGGTCACAGAACTGCCTGACCAAAAGGTCCCGAGTACGGTTGACTTGGTTACTATTATACAGCGTTTTGGAGATCGAAAGTCGCGAAATGTATAACAGTTGGCTGAGTTTTAATCAAGAGCGCGAACGCCTGCAGTAATAAAGCTACGCTTGCCCACTCTTTATACAAATTGAAATATTAAAAAATGAATGGAATCACGTTAATCGTTGTTTGAATGGCAGGAAAGAACATATATTAAAATGTAGCAAACCAGTCAGTTGTGTACGTAAAGGTTTTTGAAAAGGTTCCATTTTTTTAGCTTTTCGGCAAGTGTCGTTTTAAAGATCTAGGAACCGCAGCTCTTTTATTTTTCTTCATACTGGGAATGAATATTTTTTAGCAACCGAGATGCTATTAGTGCGTTTTAATTGCTGACAAGCATAGTGCCTTCATAAATTCTTTCAGTCGACGTTTATCATATCAGCCGAAAGACGTCCACTGCTGGACATATGCCTCCGCCAAAGAGTGCCACAATGGCCGGTCCTGCGCCACCCGCATCCAGCGGACTCCCGCTACCTTTACCAGGTCATCAGTCCACCTTGTGGGGAGCTTACCCACGCCGCACCTTTCCGCCCCAACGGCCATCGGTTCTACGTGCAATGTGCCCCGCCCACTGCCACTTAAGTTTAGCAATTCGGAGGGCTATATCGGTTACCTTGGTTCTGCTGCGGATAGCCTCATTTCTGATGCGATCGCGCAGAGAAACTCCGCCGTCGACGTTATTACATGCCGTCGACGTTATTACATAGGAATGATGTGCTAAAGTGTAAGCATTGACGTTAACTGTACATACGCAGTTACTTCGAACGCGCGACTGCATCTTGCGATGCAGTCGCGCGTTCTCCTCGCCATAGATCATCAGTCATAGTCACCTGCATCAATACTGTATCGTGTTTGTATATCTGCATAAAGTCCCCGTGTGTATCTGCTCTTAGATGTGCTCTCTAGACTGTTTGCTCTCCTAGTAAGTACAGTGGCGGAATGAAAAGGTTGATCAGTTTTCAAATCAAATCATTTACGCGTTGCAAGCACATGTTGCCTTTTCAAACTGTGTATCAGATGAGAGTGATGTATTGAAAATTATGTTCAACTGTTTGACAACAAAGTCCAAATTTACTTTTTGTACTCGTCGATTAAAATCTGTGTATTAAGATTTCATAGAGAATACTGCAACGTCACTCTGTTCATAGTTGTAGTCCATGTTACTGTCGAAACAATCGAAATAACTGTTTCGATACGCTCCAGACAACCGAAAAAAAATTGAAAATAGAACTAAAATAAATTCGACCAATCACGTGGCTGCTTTACCGAACTGTAATGAATTGGACCAATAGAATCGCTTTGATTATTGAGTTTACTCGTTGATGTCGTACGCTCGTTGATGTCTTTTAAGATATCAACGAGCGTACGAGCGATAGGCTGCACTTCGTTTCAACAGTATCGAGTTTGTTTAATTAGTTCAGTTGACTCGTAGAAAATTAATTTTAATGAACTCGTACAAAAAGTATTGTTCACAATAGTGTTATAATCAAGCTTTTTAATCTCGTACCTTACTTAGGCCACGAAGCTTGCTGAGACACGGTACTCGACTAAAAAGCTCTCCATTATAACACGATTGTGAAAAATACTATAGACGAATTTTCCTTGACTATTAATAGTTGAACTAAAACCTTTTTATTAGTTTGATCTTGCCATTACGTTGTGTCAAGTTTGATAAATCTAATGCTTAAATCCTCTTCGCTTAAAATTATTAAAACTATAAATGTGAGTAACAGGTCCTGTCAATGCTATTTCTTGTATACGTTTTTTTTCTTTTTTTAACTCGTTTTCCAAAATTCAAAGAGGTGTAGTGAAATGACATTCATTATGATTTATGACGGAATGTGTCTGACACTCGGTCGATAAAGCAGATACTGAATAAAGAAGCTTATACTGAGCAAGCAAAAACAGATCTTAAGGTGATCAACCTTTTTATTCCCCGACTGTAATTATGTTGACAGTCCGAGGTAAATACGAATCGCCAGAACGGATGTTCTTGCTTATGATCTTCATTTATGTGATTAATCTGCTGGCAAGACTGGAGCTGACGGAAACCAGCTTTAGAATCACATTCCGATTTGATTTGATATTCTTTGCGTTACTTCGTGTACTTGCTTCTACGCGCGTTGAACGTGTCAGTAAAAGATTTTTTATTTATTATTATGTCTTTCGCTTTTTGCTAGTTGTTGTTGTTTTTTTCTTACAAAATATACTTTTAGCGTATATTCTCTTCCCCTTGTACTAAATTCAGTTGTTAAAAACTCCATAATGATTTTAATTCTGCATTTAATTTCCTGTTAATAATTCACTGTTTGAAAGTATTATCATGCCGTGTCTGGAGTCCAGACTCTGGACTGTTTTTGTTTATCTTCGTTTAAAATTAAATCTATGCTAAGTAACATAGACTGCTTCAACTCTGTATTTTTAAGCAAATTGCTGAAAATAGCTACCTAAGTTTTACTAAAGCAGAAGCGAAACTTTATTAAGAGGGTTTATGAAATTAATTATAAATGAATTTAATTTTGTGTAAAGCAGTTACGCTGCCAACGAAATTTATAAATTTCAAATTAAAGGAAAAATTGTTGAATATGCCTGTGGTCGCCGGTTCGAATCCGGCTCGGAACCTAAATTTTTCCTTTTAATTTGAAATTTAATTATAAATGCCTGATACATTTTTGGGATATTCGATATTTGAACGAGACAAATAGTGGCATTCATATAATATACGGTCAACAAACCTATTTTAGCTAAAATGGTGATATGCATAAACGGTCAACAAACCTATTTTAGCTAAAATGGTGGTATTCATAAACGGTCAACAAACCTATTTTAGCTAAAATGGTGGTATTCATAAACGGTCAACAAACCTATTTTAGCTAAAATGCCGCTAAAATTCGTTTGTCTCTATCTGTCACTTTGACATTTGTGTTTTTAAGAACGGGACAAAACACATTTTATTTATCACATCAATTTTAAGCTTTATGATCAAGTCTATAAAAACGATCTTGGTCGGCGATTAAATCCAATCGTCTACAAAAGAGATGTTCCGAGAAAATACGATGGAAAACAATTATGGAAAACAATTATGCACTACATTTCGCCTTCGCACGATATGGCGCTTGTCATTAATGCCCAAAAGACCAAAGCTAAGCACATACATACTAGACACAATAAGGCAGCTCACATCCCGTGCCTCATAGCGCACAGCGTCGACTGCTTGCATAATAATAACAATGTTAAATGTAAGTAAGTGTAACTGTACACAGATTGAAATAGTCATGCAGCATACTTATGTGGGTTTAATAATTGACCAGAGATTTAACTGGGGTCCGCATATAAAGCATGTATGCGATAAACTAAGAGCACTACTCAGTAAAATACACATTTTAAAATATATACTACCTTATCGCACACTTAAGCTATTGTATACCTCCATGGCAGATTCAGTGGTTACATACGGACTAAGCAGTTATGGTAGAACTTACAAAACTTACCTGAACGATATATAAGGTGGTTAAGGTGGTTCGATTGCCATACAAAGCGTTATTTGACATTCGCAGGCTAACGGCGTGATATTTTAAGAAACTTATGTAACAAACTTTCTTCAATTGGCTTCCCATTTGCGCCAAATTCCCCCTTTCCTAGAATAAACTTGTATAAACTAGATTAATTTGAGAAAAATAGTTTTCCCAAAATATCACGTGACAAACCAATTTCTCAAATTAATCTAGTTTATACAAGTTTATTCTAGGAAAGGGGGAATTTGGCGCAAATGGGAAGCCAATTGAAGAAAGTTTGTTACATAAGTTTCTTAAAATATCACGCCGTTAGCCTGCAAATGTCAAATAACGTTTTGTATGGCAATCGAACCACCTTAAACTTACAAATTAGATTGCTTAAAAACACTGTACCCAAAAACACAAGGAAAAAAAGCACCCCAAACTACTTATGAGCGTTTGTTTAATCATTGTGAAGTAATGTCGGTGTATAATATAGTACATTACTTACCTAGGGCGGTTAAACAAAGAATGTCTCAGATCGCAGGTATTTGACGCCCGAGCCGAAGGCAAGGGCGATAAATATGCGCTCTGATTCTTTCTTTAATACCGCCCGTGGTGAGTACAAAATTTTATGTCTCTATCTGGCCAGGAAGTGGGGTTTTCCGCACGCATAGCGTGCGGTAATTCCTACTTTATGGCCGGGTATGACGTAAAAATTATTATATGTATTTTAAAAGAAGAATATGCGTAGGTACCAAGATCAATTAGTATTAAATGTAAGAGCAACCTTAGACAAAATATACCAAAGCTAGCTATGTTCAAATTACCTAATTTTGTCAATTTATTTATTTATTCGTATTATCTGAACCCAATACGAGTGTATTGTGATATTTATAAGTTTATATCGGTGATGTAGTCAAGTAAATGAATGTACCATAGCGAATTTATTCATCAGCATATAAACCCCAGAGGATTCCGCTGGTGAAAAAAAATTATACCAATATGTACTAGTTACTCTAAATATATTGGTCAATTTATAAATTAAAAAAAAACCTCGTAACACGAAACAATTGTAGTCGTTCCAAAGCTTTGCCGAACAATATGGGTGATTTCTAATTGCGTCGTTATGGAAATAGCACCTTTATGACGCCCCGAAATGGGCTCTTTTTCTTGGAAATTTCGAAAATTGTTTTGTAGTTTGCTATGCAAATACGAGTAGGTACTTCAGGGCCTCCATTTTGCAACTTGATCACAATAATCACACTAAACACAAATACACACACCACACATTGCAGGTTGGTAAAACCGGTAAAGTTTCCATATGTCGTACTCAGAGTAGGGTAAATGTATGTAATGTACACCTTTTTCAGCGCCGTCGTCCCTTGGGCACTTCCGAGTCTTCCGGCTCGTGAACAATAAAGATAACGATATCGTCACATTTACGGACTCAATTTTGTTTACCATTTTAGCATTGTTTCCCTATTCATATTTCACTGTGTTTTGCGCGGTTGTACCGACAAATGTTTCCCCGAATTTAAAATTCGTCTACAAAAGATTAGATTTCAAAATAATATTCGGAACGGTTAACTTTTAGGACAGCAGCAAACCTAACCTCATGTGTTCCACACGATGACCTTTAGTTGTAACTAATTTAAAAAAAAGCGGCCAAGTGCGAGTCGGACTCGCACATGAAGGGTTCCGTAAAATAAATTGCGGTTTACGATTTATGACGTATTAAAAAAAAACTACTTACTAGATCTCGTTCAAACCAATTTTCGGTAGAAGTTTGCATGGTAATTAATGTACATCATAATTTTTTTTTAGTTTTATTATTTTCTTATTTTAGAAGTAACAGGGGGGGGGGGGGACATTTTACCATTTTGGAAGTGTCTCTCGCGCAAGCTATTCAGTTTAGAAAAAAACTTATGTTAGAAACCTTAATATCATGTTTGAAGACCTATCCATAGGTTGGGTTTGATGAATTTTTTTTTTTGAGTTTCAAGTCTGTGTATGGGGACCGCTAAAACTTAATCTTTTTTTTCGATTTTTGTGTGAAAATCTTAATGCGGTTCACAGAATACATCTACTTACCAAGTTTCAACAGTATAGCTCTTATAGTTTCGGAAAAAAGTGGCGGTGACATACGGACGGACAGACAGACATACATGACGAATCTATAAGGGTTCCGTTTTTTGCAATTTGGCGACATAACCCTAAAAACGAGTGTATCAGTGAGCTTTACAACTCAAAAGGCTCGTCTCATTAAAAAAAAAAAAAAAAAACGGATTCGACAAAAGAAAACTATATAAGTATTATATATAACCTGTTCACAAAATTTTACTAGAATCGGTCGAGAAATGCGATCTGCAGAAGAGAACAGCTGGACAAACAGGCGATACGAAATAAATTTGGCCCAAGCGGAAGCAATCGTTCGCTCCGCTCCCTCGTTCAATCGACGGTTTCTAAAAACAAAAACTATGAAATAAAAATTCTGCGAAACAACACGTACGATGACCCGTTTGTCGATGAAATAAGGGGACACACCGGTGTGCGTACTTCCGAGGCCGTGTATATAGACGAGGCGTCCAGCGGCACGGGACCCGGTTCGGAGCTCATCATCATCATCATCATCATCATATCAGCCGAAAGACGTCCACTGCTGGACATAGGCCTCCCCCAAAGAGTGCCAAAATGACCGGTCCTGCGCCACCCGCATCGAGCGGACTCCCGCGACCTTTACCAGGTCATCAGTTCACCTTGTGGGGGGCTTGTGGGGGGTTGGAGCTCGCGTGCACACAAACAAATATTATGGCACTGTATCACAGAATCAATAATAGTGACTACGTACAGAAGTTTCACTTTTAACAAATCCCCTGTTAAAAGTTGCATTGACAAGCGATTGACGTAAAGCACGGCTGCGTTCCGTAGCAGCGCGTGGCATCCACTAAGGCATCTACCAACTAAGTTGGTGGCCGTCATGTACTTGTAGCATCGTGAGGAAACCACGGAGTAAGCCACCCCTGACTGTAAAACACGCACGCACGCACGGGTTCGATACCACGGAGTGAGCCGTCCCTGACTGTATCACAATTACGCACGCACGGGTACGAATCCACGGAGTAAGCCGCCCCTGACTGTATCACAAGCACGCACGCACGGGTGCGAAACCACGGAGTGAGCCGTCCCTGACTGTATCACACGCACGTATGCACGGGTGTGAAACCACGGAGTGAGCCGTCCCTAAGTGTATCACACTTACGCACGCACGGGTACGAAACCACGGAGTGAGCCGTCCCTGACTGTATCACACGCACGCACGCACGGGTACGAAACCACGGAGTGAGCCGTCGCTGACTATATCACATGCACGCACGCTTGGGTGCGAAACCACGGAATGAGCCGTCCATGACTATATCACACTTACTCACGCACGGGTACAAAACCACGGAGTGAGCCATCCCTGACTGTATCACACTTACGCACGCACGGGTACGAAACCACGGAGTGAGCCGTTCCTGACTGTATCATACGCACGCACGCACGAGTACGTACGGACGTTTGCATTGCGCGTTTATTTGACATGCAGCGTTGCCCGAAAACGCCATGCGGCGTTCTCCAAATAAATGTGTCATTTATTCCTTAATAACAAGGCAATTAATAAAAACAACAATATATAACTTAACCTAAAGGTAACAAATTTGGCCTAAGTCGCCGTCAACAGGCAAGGTGCCCAGAAGGCTGGCCGTATTTCCTCGCTGTATAGCGATACTAAATAATACGCTGTCCGAAATAGTGGCCAGCCCTCTGGTCGCCCGATGCCAATCCAAATAAATGAATTGCCGTAACCTAACTGAAGCGTTGCAATAAATAAAATAAGGTAAAATACTTAACCCAAAACGTGTGCTATTGAATTTATTATGAGGCTAGTTCGAGTGTGAGGTTGATTAAGAATAAGCTCAATAAGGTTTGTGGTTTCGGTACTAGTCGACGATATACTTAATAGATAAGTATACTTACATATAACTCGTGCGAGTTAACTTGAGACCTCGAGTCTCAAGACTCTCAAGTTAACTCGCACGGGATATACTAATAATTACAGTATCTGTTCAGTTCAACGGTAAACCGGCAGATAATGTTACGAGGCATTAATATCACCATTTAATCTTACACTTGTTTGTGATTTTGTATTGTGCGATAAAAGTTTACTAACTATTGAAAGTATTCTAATGGGTTTGCAAGAAATAAAGATAAGATAAAGTACTCTGTAAGAAATTAAAATAATGCAATGAGTAATTTAACAAAATTAAATTTTCGTCTGAGTTGTTAATTGGATTTTAAATAATAATAAAACTGCAAGCTGTATAAGGTAGGCATTAAAAGTATTCTAATAGATTTGCAAGAAATAAAGATAAGATAAAATACTCTGTAAGAAATTAAAATAATGAAATGAGTATTTTAACAAAATTAAATTTTCGTCTGAATTGTTAATTGGATTAAATAATAATAAAACTGCAAGTTGTATAAGGTAGGCATTAAAAGTATTCTAATGGGTTTGCAAGAAATAAAGATAAGATAAAGTACTCTGTAAGAAATTAAAATACATAATAAAATGAGTAAATGAATAAAATAAACAAACAAGCAAATAATTATTAACTACTTAATAAAAAAAAACGAAATTAACTTAACTTGCCCAGTCATAGCAAGAAAACCCCGTCCAGCATTTCCGTCAGCATTTTACTGTATTATTAAAGTAGCGAAAGAAGTATAATAATTACAGAATGTTATATTTTTTCAATTAACTCTGTTCATGATTTAGATGGGTTCTAATTTTTTTTTTTTTATATTACGAAAAGACTGAATACATTTCGTTTGATGTTTATTCGATCCGTTGACAACCCTCACTGCTTAAATTTGACAGTTAACTGAGGCTGAAAGAAGAAGTGGATCGTCTGTACCTTAGTACTTACCATTAATTATTTTCCTGTGTGTAAACTCGGAATAGAATCGCGCTTAAAAAAACTGTTATCACATGGATATTAAAGTGTACAGTAGTGTGAGTGTGTTTGTAAAAAAAATGGATTAATTAATAATAAAACTGCAAGTTGTATTACGAGTACATACTGCTCAGAAAATGTAGCCAACTGGATAAGTTTGGACTTTTTTTATGAAAACAAACCACATTCATTTCTGTAGGTATAAGAACAAAAAAAACTTGTAAATGGCCGTTTTCAAGAAAAGTTGTTCAAGTTCGTATGATTTTATATCTGGATAAAAATCATTTTATTCTACTCAGAATTTGAAGCCCTTTCGATTTTACTATGAGAAAAAAAATGTGTCCCGCGTTATTCATAAATTTTTTTGTTTCCATTACGCTACCGCCCTACAAACTTCTATGAAGACGGTAACGTACCGGAACGAATATACTTTTACACTTTTTTCTGCTCCTAAAATAGAAAGGGCTTCAAACTCTGAATCGAATAAAACAATTTTTATCCAGATATAAAATCATATGAAATTGAACAACTTTTCTTGAAAACGCCCATATAACGCCACATATTGCCTGAACGGTCGAAAAATTGTCAATGAATAACGATTTATGAGATTTTTATTAACATATTCAACATTCCACCTGCTGCTTCCGTTTATGGGGGGTCAAACCGACGCTTGCGTAATGCATTCTGATTAGATTTCAAAGTGTTCCGTGCGCTCTCTTCAACACGCGACGAGTGAGCGAGTCAGTACGATCACGCGAAACATTGATATCGTGTATGCTTCTTGCATTTCACGAAGGCGAGTGGGTTTGACAAAATTAGACTTAACGTCCTAATAATAGGAACGCGCCCACACGCTTTCATCATCATCATCATCATATCAGTCGAAAGACGTCCACTGCTGGACATAGGCCTCCCCCAAAGAGTTCCAAAGTGACCGGTCCTGCGCCACCCGCATCCAGCGGACTCCCGCGACTTTTACCGGGTCATCAGTCCACCTTGTGGGGGGCCTACCCACGCCGCGCCTTCCGGTACGTGGTCGCCACTCGAGAACCTTTCGGCCCTAACGGCCATCGGTTCTACGTGCAATGTGAAACTCGCTTTAGTGAAATGCAATAACTTTAATATTTAAATGCGTATATACATTACTATTTTACACAGGTCGGTCTAACGTGATATTTATTTACCTTTATTTCTGACGTTTCGACACGGGTTGCACTGGTCATGGACCCAGATGACTGTCGTCCAAGCAAGATGTCAACTGACTGAACTCAAGCCGATAAAAATGTGGAGGCCCGAAAAAAGTCCACTAACCCTCCATTATTTTACAAATTGTCTAGGGCACGGCACACAACACTCACAGGATCCGCGCACGGATTCGATAGTTAAAGTGTTATAATAATATGCGAAGTGTCGTTCGTGAAATCCTCATGCGAGTACCAGGGTATAAGGGACTATGTTCGGGCCGAGCGTCTGCCCGAACCTTAAACGCCTCTCGTGTGTACGCCCTTTTTTAGTCTTTGGTTTTGAAAGTGACACTTGGCTGTCACATTTTGCTTGTCTGTCGAAAAAAAGACACGTCACGTTTTCGGTCGGAAGGAAGGTGTGCTTTGACTTTCGAATGATCCATAGAACATGGCGGATCGCGCTCCAGACAGTGTTTTTTATTTTCTGCATCCTGCTGTTTAAAGTATAATTTTGATAGCATATTATGCAGTGAATGGCAAAGGTGACGGCTACAGTTAATGAAAAATTATCCTGGAAGTGCGAATAACCAATTCTCGGGCATCATTCGGCAGTTCGTGGTCGCGGCCGCCATTATACTTTGTACTGCTCCAGCTATCACCCAGTGCATTGTGAAGGCCTTCTATTCTACCGTACATCATGCTAATAATACTGTTTGATTTATAAACCTACTGACTCTGGCAAAGGCCCTCGAGGCTGCCATTTCTTTTATAATAATAATAATAATAAGGTGTGCTTTGCTTTTTGTAATCCCTCGTTTTGGTAGAGTCCGAGATGATTTGTTTTGTGTAATTGGTTGAAAGTACTTGAAGACTCGTTTGGTGGCCTGAAGACCCGAGTCGTTTTGGTGAAAACAGTGACATTTGGTGATTTGTGCTGTGGTGGACCGCGTATTGACGGCCCGGCCGCCCGTGGAACGACACGGCGCTTCCTTTGGCGGACGGAAACTAGACAGAATTGACACGATATCGCGCCCACGGGAATCAGTAAGTTAAGCTTCCTATTTTGTAGCAAGCCAGCATTACTGGCATAAATTGGACCCACGAGATCGTGTGGCACGTTCAGTTCTTAGCATTAGGCGAGAACTGAACAGACTAATATACTGGGTTGGACCTCGCTTGCTGCTCGCTCCTATGCGGCGACTAGCCAAGTGCCGAAAGTCGCTCAGTATCATGAAAAAAAAATGAAAAATGATTTATTTTGTAACTTATACTCTATAACAATATAGGCTGGTGCCTCTTATTAAGTATTTATAATACCTGTATTAAGAGACACCGCTCTACCACTGTGGTAACTAACGTATACATAAGAAAGGTAACTGACATATAGAAAGTTTGTATTGTTCTGTCCTATAAATGTATACTTTAGTATATAAATAAGACGTTCTGTATTTATTGCAAATCCATTATGACCCGTAAATTGATATCTATACATATAATAAAGCTGAAGAGGGTCGAAAGTCTGTACATGGAAGATATTCGAAAAAAAATTGGCTAGGGATACTTAAAATCGTTAACAGAACACGTTCCAACAGTTTTTAGAATTTTTGTCTGTTTGTCTGTTTATCTGTTTATCTGTTTGTCTGTTTATGTGACCGCGCATCACGTGAAAACGGCTGGACCGATTTAGATGAAATTTGGTATAGAGATAGTTTGAGTCCTGAGGAAGGACTTAGGGTAGTTTTTATCCTGAAAATCAACCCCTAAGGGGATGAAATGGGGGGTGGAAATTTGTATGGAGCTACTTAAACCGCTGCACCGATTAAGATGAAATTTGGTATATAATTAGTTTGAGTCCCGGAAAAGGTTAAAGAATAGGTTTCATCCCGAAAATCTTCCCTTTAGGGGGTAAAATGGAGGGTTGAAAATTTGTATGTAACCCATTTTGATAAAATTTGGTTTAGAGGTAGTTTAAGTTCTGGGGAAGGACATTGGATAGTTTTTATTCTGGAATTCTTCCCCTTAGGGGGTGAAATGGGGGGTGAAATTTTGGATGGCAGACTCCGTTTAGACCAAATTTGGTATATATATAGTTTGAGTCCCGGAGAATGACAATGGATAGTTTGAATCCCGAAAATCATCTCCAAAGGGGATGAAATAGGGATGAAAATGTGGATAAATCCCATTTAGTTAAAATTTGGTATAAAGATAGAAGGAGTCCCAGGGAAGGACATGCATAGTTTTTATCCTGAAAAATTATCTCCTGAGGAGGTGAAATGAGGGATGAAAATTTGGATAGAACTGATTTAGAAGAAATTTAGTATGGAGATATATTTTTAGTCCAGAAATCATCTCCTAAGGGGGTGAAATGGGGTATGCAAATTTGGATGGAACCCATTTACCGTATAGCGAGTTGGAGTCTTAGGGAAGGACATATGATAGTTTACTCTCGAAAATCATCCCCTAAGGGGGTGTAATTGGGGGTGAAAATTTATTTGTGACCCATTTTGATGAAATTTGGTTGAACGATAGTTTGAGTCCCGGAGTATGACAACGGATAGTGTTAATCCCAAAAATAATCCCCTCCGCGATGAAATAGAGGGTGACAATTTGGATTAAACCCATTAAGATGAAATTTGGTAGAGAGATAGGAGTCCTAGGGAAGGACAATGCATAGTTTTTATCCCGAAAAATCATTTCCTGAGGTGGTGAAATGAGGGTTGAAGATTTCGATAGAACCCATTTAGATGAAATTTGGTATAGAGAGAGGTCTCAGTCCAAGGAAAGAACATAGAATAATTTTTATTCCGGAACACATAAAAGGAGGAAATCATCCCCTAAAGGGGTGAGAAATGGTGGATGAAAATTCGGATTGAACCCATTTACGGTATAGCGATAGTTAAGGAAGGACATAGGATAGTTTTATCCCGAAAATCATCCCCTAAGGGGGTGTAATTGGAGGTGGAAATTTGTTTGTGACACATTTTGATAAAATTTGGGGGTGGAAATTTGTTAGTGACACAATTTGGTTGAAGGATAGTTTGAGTCCTGGAAAATGGACATATGATAGTTTCTATTCCGGAAATCATCCCCTACGGAGGTGAAATGGGGGTGAAAATTTGGATGTAGCCCATTTAGATGAAATTTGGTATAGAGATAGTTTGAGTCCTGGAGAATGACAATGGATAGTTTTTATCCCGAAAATCATCCTCTAAGGAGGTGAAATAGGGGGTGAAATGTTGGATGGAACCCATTTACGGTATAGCGGTAGTTGGGAGTCCTGGGGAATAGGAACATTACATAGGTAAATATTTGTATGTGACGTTCCAAGGGTAAAGGTACCTTATGGTGGTAGTTTCAAAGATGTTTACTAAAACGGGGTAAATAGACGTTTTATTATGGCTATTTTGAAAACTATTAGATGTAACATTTTGTTGACGTATATTTATTTTTAATATAAAATATTTAAATTACAAGTCAGTTAATTTAGTCCTACGGTTTATTAGAAAATGTCCTTTTGGCCGTGTGATATGAAAATATGCAAAATAATACTGAAAAAACCTACATGCATCTATTATGGTGAGGCGGGTCATAGAAACCAAGTTTGCGGCGGAGTCTATTTTGTAAAAAAAGGCGTTCGGAGCCATAATGACCCTTTCCTTCATACAATCCATACTAATATTACAAATGTGAAAGTAACTCTGTCTGTCTGTTACCTTTTCATGCTTAAACCGCTGAACCGATTGAGATGAAAATAATTTTGGTATAGAGATACTTTGAATTCCGGGGCCTTCCCAAAGAGTCCTTACTAAAGATAGTTTTTATCTGGAAATTCATCACCTAAGGGGGTGAAAAGGGGGGAGAAAGTAACGATATAAACGAGTTCCGCGCGGACGAAGTCGCGGGCAAAAGCTAGTTTACCAATAAAGAAACTGAACTGGTCCCGTAGCATGGATGGCGATATCACGCGATAAGTGACAGAATAAGCGCGTCGTCTCGTTCTATCGAACGGTGTCAGCCAGGGACGAATGCTCTATCCTGTCACTTATCGCGTGATATCGCCATCCATGCTACGGGGCCTGAACTGAACTGGACCAAACCGTCTGTAATAGTAAGCGGTGTTCGTTAAAGTCTTAATGTATGGAGAGTTTTACAGTTTTCTATGAAATGACAGCAGCCGGCGGCATATTTAACGTTGATCGGCCTGTAATTGTAAGTTGGTGCAACACGCCCTTAGACTGCTCTGTTAAATGAGCAACATAAATACAAGGCCGACCCAATAGGGGCTCCCTTAAGCATGCTCCTTAATGCCTCTCGCTGGGAGTCCATTACCCACCCTCTTTCCGGCGAAGTCGTAAAGGCAAACAAAACTATTTAGATAACAGAGAAACACACGACTACTTAATTAAATAAGACTTTGACAAGCCCGCATTAAAACTCTGAAATGGCTGTGATTAACTGTCGTCAAGCGCAAATGGAAAATGTCCAGTCTGAATAGTGCTACATTTTTATTATGTCCTGATTGAACAAGTGAGCGATGCGAACGAACACTCCAATAAAATAACCAATCGGAAATACCTATGTCGGAATCGGAAATTGGTACAAGATAGTCCATTTTCATTAAAAAAAAAACAATTTAAATAAGACAACATTTGTGCAAGAATAAATAAATGTGTAGACACTATCACATTTTCATTAATTTTGGCAGTGGTAGTATTCAAAATGATAATTTTTTGTTAACGATTTTCCATTTGTGCCGAATGTCAATTTCCTAGGTCAGGCCGTATTGCCATTGCAAATACACATTATTTGGGAATGCATGCCTTTAAATAACTGTGTTGGGTTCATGTCCTGAAAAAAATCGTTAGAATTTCACTATTTTTTGGTGAAAACAACGAAATGAACGCTGCAAGCGATTTGGTTTGGTAACAAAAACACAGTGGATATAAAACCTAGAAACGAAAGCAAGCAAAACAGGTCTTAACGCGTGGACTGAGAACCCATTATTAATTAGCAATCTACTCATTTACCGTAGTTTTTAAATTTCAGTCTGGAGGTACCTGGTTTGAACGTTTTAATTATAAACTGTACCTTTTTTCTGAAGGTTTACCATGACGTCAGCAAATATGGAACACGGCTTGTATGAACTGTGGCTCGATTCCATGTCACTTTAATAATAATTATAGTAAGATGTTAAACACACGTTGTCTTTTAAAAATACTTTATCGTTTTTCAAAAATCATATATTACTCCGTTACTTAGCCAAATCTAGCCGGTTTCATCAGTTATCCGTACCTACATAGTTAAAATATTTATGTTTACAAAATAAAGTCCTAAACTGTGTTTTATTTTAGGTACCTATTTTATATTTATATACTTATTAGACCATGCTTAAAAATCTAACCTTTTTTTTAACACATTTGCTTGTAACGTGCCTCTTATTACGTCGCTTTTAGGCTCATAATCCTGGGTATTAAACACGCCTGTTTTATAACATTACGGCTCTCGTGTTTTATCGTTATATCCCGATTAAGATACATTGGCACCTTGCAGAAAGGTGTATATATGGACACGGTGCATTCTTAAACTAACCGGGTTCTACAGGTTTTTTTTTAAATTCTCGGCTAATGGATTCTTACTCGACCAAACAAATTAAATCCTCGGCTCTCTTATCACGCTCACCTGCGGCTAGCGTGAACAATTCCGCCTCGGATGAAATTATCAACCTAGCTCACTTGCATCACAATGTACTAGTTCCTCACGTTTGATTATTTTAGTACGGAAAAAATCTTTTCTGTGAACCAGTTTTCTAGTTTATCTCATCAATCTGTTGTGATAATAACGTGATATAAAATTTGATAGTGCAGACTTTTAACAAATAAAGACTTGTTCGATATGTTTATTGTTCCGCGAGATAGTGACTTGACACCAAAAAAAAACCGGCCAAGTGAGAGTCGGACTCGCGCACGAAGGGTTACGTACCATTATCTAAAAAAAAACACGTTTGTTCCATGGGAGCCCTCTTAAATATTTATTTTATTCTGTTTTTTAGTATTTGTTGTAATAGCGGCAATAGCGGTGACATCATCTGTGAAAATTTCAACTGTCTTACTATCACGGTTCATGAGATACAGCCTGGTGACAGACGGACAGACAGACAGTCAGACAGACACACAGACAGACAGACAGATGAAGAGCGGAGTCTTAGTAATAGGGTCCCGTTTTACCCTTTAGGTACGGAACCCTAAAAAGCGATAGGTACACAAAATACATGGGTAATGCCAGGATTACTTAAATTTAAAATATTGACTTTTACTTTGAAAATTATATTTAACATGTAGCGACTCCATGGATTCTAGAACCACAGTATGCTACAAAAAGTCCCAAGCCTCATTATCATGATTCACCATACTTAACGATAAGATTGTTAGATCTAAGTAATGAGGATAATATTATATGTTTTTGTAAAAACCTCAGCGGAATCCTCCTACAATTCACACGACCCTAGCAAGAGGGCCATTCGACCCTCGTAACGACATAACGTTACTTAACGATGTTACTACTAAAACTTGATTAATTTGCCTCATATTTCCATCAGATGGTTTTTGTGTTTATTTATTTATTTATTGTTAAAAACAAACAAAGCAGGTTAACAACAAATATATCAATAGGAGGCCAATTATAGGTTCTCACAGATCTTATAGAAGTCAACATCACAATAAAAGTATAGGAAGTTGTCCATTGAACTAGACTAATCAATTGCATAAAGTATTAAAGTAGTAAAATAGTTAAAAAAAAGTAGAAAAAATAAGAAGACAAAAGCGGCCAAGTGCGAGTCGGACTCGCACATGAAGGGTTCCGTTAAATAAATTGCTTTTTACGATTTATGACGTATTAAAAAAAAACTACTTACTAGATCTCGTTCAAACCAATTTTCGTTGAAAGTTTGCATGGTAATGTACATCATATATTTTTTTTAGTTTTATCATTCTCTTATTTTAGAAGTTACAGAGGGGGGACACACATTTTACCACTTTGGAAGTGTCTCTCGCGCAAACTATTCAGTTTAGAAAAAAATGATATTAGAAACCTCAATATCATTTTTGAAGACCTATTCATAGATACCCCACACGTATGGGTTTGATTTGATTTTTTTTTGAGTTTCAGTTCTGAGTATGGGGAACCCCCAAAACATAATGTTTTTTTTCTATTTTTGTGTAAAAATCTTAATGCGGTTCACAGAATACAGTCATCTATTCACCAAATTTCAACAGTATAGGTCTTATAGTTTCGGATAAAAGTTGCTGTGACATACGGACGGACAGACAGACAGACATGACGAATCTATAAGGGTTCCGTTTTTTGCCATTTGGCTACGGAACCCTAAAAAGGAAAGGGCACGCTCACTTAAAGAATCTACGCGATAAAATACGCCTTATATACTCGTGGATTGGGTATTTATTTGATTTTGATGTTTTGGCCACTGATATAAATCTTGTTTCTTATGTAGGTATCAGCGTTACGCGTTTTGTGTAATAATTCTTTACTAATGTACAACCAAGTGTTAAAAATTTGGTGCATACAACTTACTTATACTCATACTCACCCGTACATAAATATGTTCTATCGCTCTTATGTCAGCGGGTTAAGAACAATGGCATATCTTTATAAGTTGTAGGCACCCATATTCTCCACTTGACTGTACACTAATGTCAAGTGGGATTGGTACTTTCTGATGGCTGTATGTTGCTGTCTGGTAGAGGATGTATGAGAAACGGTCGAATGTAGTTTAAATTGTTTTAGAATGGCGAATGATTTGTCGTATGATTCAGTTTGTAAAATGATCCAGGATGAAGACGTGTATTTGTTTGTGAATGTGTAGCTTTGTACGTTTGTATTTAGAGAGTAATCTCCGGAACTAGGGTAAGTATACCAGTGAATGAACGGATCCAGTGAATTAACGAAAACCTGCTTATTTGCTTAAATTAAGAGATCTATGTATTTGTAGCATACCGGATATTGTTTTCTCGATTAGCAGCATTCACTGTAAGGGTTTTGTAACATTTATATCAACTCAGTCGCAACAGTTACTAAATGAGTGAAGCTTAAAGTTGACGGACTATGGGCGTGGATTTTTAGTATGAGCCGGTAATAAGGGGACAAGAATGTCACCTCTTATTTGATGTGCCATTGTACTAGTTTTATATACTTGAGACTTATCGTGTGTGGTTTTTAGAAATCATAATAGTGAAATTGTAATATTAAAACATCGTTTTAGGTCATTTAAGTTCAGATTCTCGTTTCTTAGTAGGTGTTCTATAACTAGAATTAAAATCCACCTGAATCCAGTGAATGAACTGGAGTGTTCATTCATTGGCAACGCCTGTTTTAATGTTTTCGCAATATCTTACGTTCTAGTGATTGTAATAACATTTAGTTTTTATTAACATAACCACCAATGGTTTGTACATAGTTGGCCCAGTGTTCGAACAAACCTCATTTTCGAACATAAAGTTAGTTCATTCACTAGTGTATAGATTTCCAGTAAATGAACATCGACCGATAATTACCTAGTTCAATTATTGGTTTTGTGGAACCAGTTAATGAACGAACATTTATATCAGTTTTTTAATTGTTTTGAAAAAAGTAAACCATTAACTACTATTCCGTGTGTTGGTATATCGAGATAACTCCAAACAAAATCGCTTAACAGCCATTAAAACCAATAAACTATAACAGTAGTTCATTCACTGATTTTAGTTGTTCATTTACTAGAAAACCGGGTTCATTCAATGGTGATTTTCCATTTTTCTACCTAAATGGTCATATAACTTAAAATTATGGAAACGTATTGCAAAAGCAAAGTAAATTAAGCAAATTTGCAGATCTTACATAAAACAATTTTTGAAGTCAAAAATAACCTTAAGCGTTAATTCACTGGTGCACTCACCCTAGAATGCTCCTTTGGCGGACACATCATCTCATTGAGGCACAACTGACGCCGCGACGCGACTTAAGGCGACGTAGGCTCGTGGTCTCCTCTCCCTCTCACTGAGCATAAGCGTGAGCGAGATGGAAGTGCGAGTTCGGAAGCGTGGATATCATGTTTTTTAATTAAAATTTTTTGTGCGGTTGAATAAATTAAAAAGTAATAGCTAAGTTCCCTCAAACATGACATTGCCGATATTTGTAGAACTAATATTTATATGTTTAGCTATTGTGCATAATTTGAAACGATTTTTTTAAGTGCATTTTAGACCTATGTTCGTCATTTTTTTCTATCGAGCGAAAGTCTAAAACACAGGATTCGAATGCAGGACTGTTGTCCCTCGAGAAAGGCCTCAAAATTGCAAATTACATTTAGGGCAGCCGTATCCAAACAAGAGCAACGACTTTTTAAAAATCCGTTTTCTGAGCACACGTCCCCTCCTCCTTCTTATTTGCTCAGTGCGACAGGAGTCGCTGAGTCACGCGCGACGAGACTTGCAAGCAACTTGTGCTAGACGTACAGGTTGAAATAATAGCCTGTACAGTCAGCATCATAAACATCTATACACTTTTGGTGGTTCTAGACGCTATCGCTTAGACATAAGGTCCAAGAACGTCTAGCGTCTCGTCCGTGCTTCCTCCTGCGTTATGTTCAATTCGGTACACGGGCAGAGCCACGGGGGCAGTATAGTATATTATTAATTCAACGTATTTAAGAACAATGCCTAGCGTTGTCTTATGTTTCGGTCGCGCTGTTGTGGGCAGCGGGAACTGTCTATGCGATAAGGACAACTGCAGCTCGAACTAAAATTCCCACGCAAAAAACTCAAAAATCGAGGTTTCGCTCTCGACTATTTCCTCCTCCAAAATGCAACCAATCATCATAAAATTTTGGAAACTGCAACAGGAAAAAATAATCTACGCCGCTATGTTGTAATTTTTTGGATATTTGTTGTTATATTTGTATACTGCGCCTTTTTTTGCAGCCATTTCAATTAAGCCGATTTTGTGATTTTTGAGGTGCTGCAAGTTCCTTTAAAATAAAAAGATCCAAAAAAGCGAAACATAGCGGCATACATATTGATGACATTGACCTTATTTAAAAAAAATATTTCTCTTGTTTCAACTACCAGGGAGGAAACAGTCAAGAGCGTTTGTATGGGAAAATCGCAGGTAGGCATTCCTCTTAAGAGTGCGGTGAACTGCAAGCTCTATTTCTATCATGTTAGAACGAGATGGGGATATAAATCACCGGAATTTATATTGCTATCTCGCTCTATCTTGCAGCTTGCAGGAATATTGCCGTCGTCGGTCTGCCTGGACAAATTGGTTCGTCGGTTTGGGAGCTACGATTCCACAGACATACACACATATACACATGTCAAACTCCATCCCCACACACACACACACACAACACACAACACATGTCCCTCGTTTTCATCGGGGGTTAAAATACCTACTACTAATATTTGCTTAAGCTCCCGCTTTTTTTTCTTTTTTATTATTTTCAGTATTCATTCCAGATTTGTATAGCCTTCTATGGTCACGTCACAAATTCCCAGAATTAAAAGAGACAAGCACTAATTAAATGACATATTTTGCCAAGATAAAAAAAAGATAAGCTGAAACGCTTTTTTATTAATTTTTATTTACGTACAATACAAATAGACATATAAAAATCTCACCTTTCAATCCCTTTCAAAAGTTAACACTATTGACACTAAAACAATTCAATTCAAATGTTCCAGCGTCACACAAATTACATTTTTTTCCGACTGAAAATAGTTTTCGTTGAAGACGAGAGGATATTTCGTAGCAGATCGCAACCGGGAGCGGACGGCGTGCGTGCTACGCCGTAGGCCGTAGGCGACTGGATACCTGTAGCGCCGAGCCGTAGCCGCGTAGGACGGGACTATATGGCAGTCGACGACAAAATATACATTATTTAATACTAGCTGTTGCCCGCGACTTCGTCCGCGTAGAACTTAATACTTAGAAAAATAATGCAAACAAACTTCTACCATCTTAAGGGATGATTTCCGAGGCAAAAACTATTCTATATCCTTTGAAGGGTCTCAAATTATCTCTATACCAAATTTAATCTAGGTACATGGATTTTATCCAAACTTTCACCCCCTATTTCATACCCTTAGGGAATGATTTTCGGGATAAAAACTATCTAATGTCATTCTTCGGGACTCAAACGACCTTTATACCAAATTTCATCTAAACGGGATTCATCCAAATTTTCACCCCCCATTTCACCCCCTTAGGGAGTGATTTCCGGAATTACAACTATCCTATGTCCTTTCCCAGGACTCAAGCTATCTCTATACCAAATTGTATTAAAATGGGTTCCATCCGAATTTTCACCCCTAATTTCACGCCCTTAGGGGATGATTTCTGGGGTAAAAACTATCCCATGTCCTTTCCCAGGACTTAACCTATATCTACACCAAATTTCATCAAAATAGATTACATCCAAATTTCACCCTCCCCTTTCACACCCTTAGGGGATGATTTCCGGGATTAAACCTATTATATGTCCTTCCCCGGGACTCAAACTATTTATATACCAAATTTCATCTAAATCGGTGCAGCGGTTTAAGTAGCTCCATACAAATTTCCACCCCCAATTTCAGCCCCTCAGATATAAAAACTACCCTTTGTCCTTCCCCGGGTCTCATTTCATCTAAATCGGTTCAGCGGTTTAGGCGTGAAGAGGTAACAGACAGACACACTTTCGCATTTATAATATTAGTATGGAAGTATGGATTATTAGTATGGATAGTATGGATTATTTCCGCTTGTCTTCCAAATAGAGGTGTAGCTGTAGACTCACTTCAAAAGAAAGAAGAAACGAAAAACTCATTCAAATATCTCAAAAAATTACGAAGCTACAACCGTTTTAATGTCGCTTGTTAGAGTGAGAAAACGATCACGGACCGTGACGTCACGATCCTCGAGCGTCATAGTAAAAAACAATCGCTTCATTATAAAGGTGCGTTTTGCGGAAAAGAGACGCAACAAACCCCCTCTTAATACATTATACACTTATAACTTAGTGATTACCTATACGAGTATGGCCTCTTGCGTTGTTTTTTTTTCGAGATAATACAACATTATGATTATTTTGTTTTTAGTGTCTACATCCCTATTTTCGATAAGATAAGATAAAATAAGATTTCTTTATTGTCAGAACTGTGTACATTTAGTTGTTTTGGGTAAAATAAAGTCGAACAGCTTGCCCATTTCGGACGTACAATATTAAACTTAAAGCTAGTCAAATATACTAAAACAATAACAACAATAGTATTTCCAAATAATTTTAACCATATTCACACATAAAATATTAATTTAGATCTATCCGAAACCACGAACTTCGGAATTCGAAAATATTCGGGTATCTCTATCTCTATCGCACTAACAAATGACAGGAATGCAGAGGGCCTACCGCCAAAGGCATTCGAAGTTTCCCCTCTATGTCATACTTACAAGTTCGTACATAAGTGCGACAGAGAGGGAAAACTTCGAATGCCGTTCGCGGTAGGCCCTCAGATATACGAACTTCGAGTTTCGGTTTTCATGATTTGGCTGAATACGCAAAGAGCGCGCGCGCGTGCCATTCAAAAAAACCAAGTTTATATTGTTAGAATTTGTTGTTACATTTGTACAAATAACGCCTTAATTCGACATTTGCGCATATAAGTTCGCATATCAAAATCGATTAATTTTATATTTGCTTTTGGTACCTATGTGTCTCGTCAATGTATATCGTAGACGGGATTAAAATTATTAATAGGCGAAAGAAAGGCAAAGCAATTCCGCCATTTTGTCCGTAGTATTTCTTATTACTGTGATTTTGACGTTTCTTTTAGCTGACAGATGTGGCGGCGATATACTTTAAGAATAATAAATGAAAAATTAAATGAAGTCGTATATTACGGAAAATAAATTAATTGTCGCAGTCGGATAAAAACTATCCTAAGTTGCAGCTGGAATAATAATGTACCTATATAAAATGTTTCATATTTTTCCGTCCATGGGATGCTGAGAACATTCGTACCACAGAAAGCTTAGTTTCAAACTGGCTGATTCTTTTTTTTAATTTAGAGATTTATTATAAGTGGAGATGATTATGTAACTAGACGTTTGTTCACCTGGTTGTAAAGGAATAAGGTCCTAATTGTAAACATAATGGTTTTTTTTATACAACGACGGTGGCAAACAAGCTTACGGCCTGCCTGATCTGAATTGGTTTGGGACGTGATATTTTGGGTAAACTATTTTTCTCAAATTAATCTTGTTTATACAAGTTTATTCTAGGAAAGGGGGAATTTGGCGCAAATGGGAAGCCATTTGATGAAAGTTTGTTACATAAGTTTCTTAAAATATCACGCCGTTAGCCTGCGAATGTCAAATAACGCTTTGTATGGCAATCGAACCACCTTAATGCTCTCTCTTTAGCTTGGTCCATAAACGCACCTCTTGGTCTTCCCCTGCCTCTGCTTTCCTTCTAAACTCTATACTTGTGATGCGATGTTTAAATGATCATCTACAAACCGACAATGTCTCCCCTGTTGAGTTTCCCACTGTCACGCTTGCCGACCTTGATCGCGTTCTTAAATCCATGTTGAAAAGCTGCAATACCCTAGATATATATGACATATCGGTTAATATACTTCTGTCGGTTTAGCCTGTACTGTCAGTAATATTTGTGGATTTAATAAAAGAGATGTTCTCACAAGGTGTTTACCCTAACGTACTCAAGTGCACGCGAGTGTGCCCGGTGTATAAGAGTAAGGGAGACAGAACATGCGTTGATAATTATAGGCCAATATCGATAGTACCTAACATATCCAAAATTGTTGAGTCCATTTGTTCACAACATTTAATGAAACACCTCGAGACTAACTTACTGACTGACCGACAGTTTGCCTATAGGAAGCAGATGTCCACGACAACGGCAGCATATAAATTGGTCAACAGCATCACTACCAGCATCGACGAGAAGCAAAAAACAGCTGGAATTTTTTGCGACTTGTCGAAGGCTTTCGACGTCATAAATCACGAGCTACTAATAAAAAAGCTTAAGCGCTATGGACTGCAAGGGCGTAGTAGTGACCTTTTAAAATCGTTTCTGTCAAACCGAACTCAAACAGGTGATGTCAAAAGGAAAAAGAATGAGATCAGGCAGCGGTAGCGTGACGATCGGGATTCCTCAAGGATCAGCACTGGGAAATACCCTATTTTTAGCGTTTATAAACGATTTACCATCCGCCATAACGGAAGGTGAAGTCGTTCTGTTTGCCGATGATACCACAGTAGTGGTGAGTGCGCGTACATACGCTCAACTGAACGAAAATATCAATACGGCATGTGATCAACTGAAGAGATGGTTCTCGGCAAACGGACTCGTACTAAACGTGACTAAATCGAACATTATGCTCTTCTCGGGTAGGTGCCCTTCAAATACTAACATGCAGTGCAACATCCCAATGAGTGACAAATGCAAATGCTTAGGCTTCACCTTGGACTCAACTTTGAGTTGGAAACCACACGTGGATTCACTTTGTGACCGGCTGGGTGGTGCGGTGTTTGCCTTACGCAAACTTAAACCGTAGATTTCTTTTGATGCGCTGAGGCAAGCATACTTTGCCCACTTCCATTCGCTTATGACGTACGGCGTAATCCTGTGGGGGAACTCGACTGACGCTGGCAGAGTCATGATTATGCAAAAACGAGCACTGCGTGCTATGCTTGGCTTGAATCAGCGACAGTCGTGCAAAGAGTTGTTTGTGGAACACAGGATTATGACCCACTACCTCTACGAGATCATTATGTTCACGCGGAGACATCTAGCTGAGTTTGAGCGAGTGGGAGTTCTTGGCAAGTGCCTCCGCAGCACAGGAAACCTTCGGACGGTGCCGCGTCGCACAGTTCTGCACGAAAGAAATCCGCGTGTCATTGGACCAACGTACTATGAGAACCTGCCCGATGACATAAAGACTGAGAGCTGCGACGAAACATTCAAACGCAAACTTAGAAACCATTTATTGAAGAAGCCATTCTACTCCGTAAAAGAATTCATACAATTAAGATATAGACTATAATTATAAATATTTGTTTATTAGTATTAGGTATCTATTTAGGACCGTCATATTTTTTATTATTTCCTAGTGCTTTATTTCTCATAATTGATTTTGACATTGTTTTATATTACACTAGCTTTTACCCGCGACTTCGTTCGCGTTGAATACGTACAATCGACAACCCTAGGTATTAACTGACCATTTGTGAACCTTATTTAGCTTGCTAATTGGCGGTGATCCAGTTAACGGGTTATTATGGTATTGTGGTTAGAAAAAAAGGAGGGGTAACCTGTATTTGTATAGGCTTACACACGAATATAAAACCTACGAATAAAAATGCAAGAAGCAATCTTTAAGTATGTATTTGGGATACGGTTTCGTCTTTTAAACATAAGTACTTAAAGATTTTGTTAAATCATATTTACTGTGTTCTTCTATAATCCACTAACATTAAAGGCAGCGATGATAAAATAAAAACAATGGGCCATGTGCGTGTCGAACCACGCACAACGAAGGGTTCCGTGCCTATTAAAAAGGTCGTATCGTCACAGAAATCTTACGACACTTACATCCTTTTCCGCAGGGAAGGCAGTTTTTCAGCAATATCTCGAAAACCTTTTAACTGATCTTGTTCAAAATACTTTTCGGTAAAAGAATTTAATAAGCGCTATGTCTATAATTTCTTTTAATTTTTATAAATTCACCGTTTGGAAATAAGAGGGGGGGGGGGGGGGGGGACACAATTTTTATGACTTTCGGGGCGATTACCTCGGACTATATTCACTTAATCAAAAAAAATTGCTAAGAAACCTTATACTTATTTTGAAAGGCCTATCGATTGATGTGCCACACGTGGACATACAATGTTTCGCCAGCCAAAGATTCGCCACGCCGCTTCATTGCTGCTGACGTATCGGCCCGCCCTAAACGTTTGCACCTCATCCCTGGGGTCGATATTTACATCACCAGCTTGCCTAACGTTGAAGACCGCCTGATCGTTGCCCTTGTTGATATATTTTCATATGTATTTGATAGCCTGCCTTAAACTACGAAATTTTACATTAATATGGCCATCGAACATTTTGATCAGAAGCGGAGAATATGGCACAATCCACCGGTTATCCAACATGAGGCTTTCTGCACCGCGAATTCTAGTAGTAACAGTGCGTCCTCCATCGTCAGGTGCTCTTCGCCGGTACAATGGATACCCATTTTCACTCGTCTGCGTGTCCTTTAGTAACGCTCGGGGGTACTTCTTTGCACACTTCCCATCCTTCATGCACGAAGGTGACATATTTAGTGCACCGCATGGACCGTGGATCATGTTTTTGACGACAGTGTCTTGTAGTTTTTTGTCAACATTGACATCAGGAATTTCCGCACTAATTACTTCATCGATTTGACAGGGACGCAATTTCTCCTTTAGCCACAATAAAAGGTGTAGGTACATGGGGCAACCTTCGCTTTTGCCATTCTATAGTGCCTTCATCGGATGCTGAGCCTGGCCTTCAAGACGTCCAGGTAAGCCAATACGCAATCTACCCAAACTTTAACATTCATTCTGCAATATCACGGCGACCGCGCAGGGACTCGATTTTGATACAGTCCACTTAGAATCTGTCGCCTTTCGCAATAGTAATATACTTCATTTTCAGCACTGCGATTCTCTAAATATTTGACCTTTACTTAACAGGGGGACCAAATTCTGTACTTTAATTTAAAAAAAAACCCATGCAATAAGGTCGTGCCTCTCAGTGGCTTTTTATCCAGGCATTAGTTCATTGATTGGTAATATCCGGCCTTGCCGTGTTGCATGTAAGCGTGATGAACAGATCCGGACGGCCGTAGCTCCGAACATACGCGAACGCAGCTTACGCAGGTATCTCGGGCTATTCACGACGGAGGAGGGCAGTATCACTATCTGCCCCACATCGTTGGCGTTAACTCGCGCGTCATTCCTTACAGCATCTTGTAAGTGAATGTAATTTTCTGCTCGCAACTTGCGTTGGTTTAGTGATATGAACCTAAGGCGTTCCCTTTCAAGCTTAACATACATATTGACTAAAAACTGGTGCAGAAGTTGCTTGCAGCGTAACAACAGATTGAACCCGTTGCTACGCACCATAAGGTTGTATGCATAGAAATCCATACAGGAAACGTTTTTGTTTGGTACTGTAGGTCGATCACGTTACGCATTGTACGAACGTCGGGTAGGTCTAAATGTCACTTTTTATATGGGAAATTGACAGTTAAATTGTACCAACGCGCGTTCGGAACGTTACGTGATTACCCCTCTGGTTGCGTAGTCTGTGGATTCAACTGAGGTATTTCAAAATTATACCCTTCCTGACCTTTCTGGAATATGACTGGACCCTGGAGTGCATCTAGGAACCTGTGAATGTCGGCGATGCGGCAGAGCCGGCCTTCGCGCGCGCGCAGCACGATGTCACTGCCGGCGGTGGGCTCCGAGCCGGCGACCACGGCCACCACTTCGCTGGTGGTGGGCGCGTTATAGCGCCGCTCGTGCTGTCCAAGGGGCACGCAGTCAGGGTGGATCACTACCATAAACGTTTCGTCAGTCATGTTCTTCAAAGCGCTTCTTAATTCATGTATTAGCACGTTATTGTCCTCCAGAACTCTTTGGATTGTTTGTAGTACTGGTCTCTGAACGCCTTGTACGATGGAGGACTGTCGATCAAGTTGCGCTTCCTCGTCACTTAAAAAGTAAACCTGCAAAAACTGTGGCTGTTCATTGGCTACAGGAAGGAAGTTGGGATCTAATTCGTCTTCTAGCTTCCGCTTGCTCCGCAGTCTCAGAAGCTCGCTGGGAGGCCTTAGTGGGCATGCTGTTGAAGTCGGTGTTGGTGCTGCTCCGAAGTTTCTTCAGCCCTCACATTTGCCTGCCGCTGTGCTTATTCTTCACGCCGCACCTGAGACTGGCTCGGTGACTCAGCAGTTCGTTGAGAGGCCAGATAGTGGGCGTGCTATTGAAATCGGTGCTGGCGCTGCTCCGACGTTTCTTCACCCCTAACACTTGCCTGCCGCTGAACATCTTCGTCGCACCGCGCCCGAGACTCGATGGGTGACTCAGCAGCTCGTTAATAGGCCAGATAGTGGGCGTGCTGTTGAAGTCATGAATGAAGTGAACAACTATTATGCGTGGTCGGTGGAGGATGGAGGTTACACTCATAGTATGTAACTCCAATCGTTCTCTATTGCACTTGCGTATTCGAGTGATAGAGAGGGAGATATACAAACTTTGAACTTCGACATAAATAGGTAGTTCGTTTGCACGGTTAGCACTGAGAATATAACAGCGAGCGAAAAAGGGTACCTGTTATCGCCCTCTCTTTCGCCCACTATCGCATCACGCATGTCATCCATACTTTTTTCACTTACAAACTCCTTTCCGCATATCACCCGCACTATGGCCTGTCTGCCAAATTTAAAAATAATGAATTAATGACACATGTTAATGTCGAACGCAATGAAAGAAAAATTGTTATAATTGAAGAGAGAATAAAACGATATCTGAATAAATACGCAACAAACCGCGAGAAAATAATAGTTTGGTGCGCAAGAAGAAGTAACCAGTGTCCCTTGAGCTTACTACAAGTGGCGGCCGCCCGAAAACCTGCATTCGGAACATCAGGTACGGCAGGCCTCCATTAAATTCATTACCCTTTCAGCACAGACCAATTCGTCCCTCTAGGCCTACGGTCTTCTACCGCACGGTCCTTCGTTCTCTTTTCTTACCCGCGCTATCATTTCTGTTCCTTCGAACCAGATTTCTCCTTTCTTCTCGCACCCCGCGCCACATCTCATTCATTCATTTATCGCGTATTTCTCCCGCACCGCCCTTATAAATTACCTAAACTATTTAAACATAACCGCTCCCGCAGTTTAGGTACATATTATAAGAGTTTTCCTATTCGTAAGTATAATATACGTATCGTTTTATTTTTATTCGCATAGACCGCACCGCGTAGTCCACGTACTACAATTTTAGCCGCTTCGCAATATGGCGAAATTACATTTAAAACCCGAAAGTGTCGACAGCGAGTATTATGAATACGAACTGTCGATGCTCGAGGCGAAACGCAATATAATCTTTACACTCGTTCAAGATATTTATAATAAATCGCTGGTTGTGGATACCGATGAAGCAAGTCGAGAGAGTTTTCTCGATGCTGTTGACACCATCGAGGAAATTCGCTCGGACTTTAAGGAATTGGTAAATGAGCATAATCGCATGCTGCTTAGGAGTAAGACTGCTGCTGTTCCCAATTATCAGCCGATTATAGCATTTGAAGAATTATACTGCCGCATTAGAAGGGTTATCAAACGACTTCAACCAGCCGCCGCACCGCCGCCGGTCGCTTTACCGCCAACAACGGTGGAGCGAGCCAGACCTTCTTTGCCAGCGATGGAACTGATGGCGTTCGATGGCGACATACGCAACTGGCCGCTATTCTACGCAAGTTTCAAAACAAGAGTGCACGACAACCTGTCGCTTACAGATGACGAAAGGCTATTCTATCTTATAGGGAAATTGTCACCGAGAGCTCAAGCTGTCTTCGCGGGCATAACGCCTTGCGCTGACAATTATAAGCTGATCCTCGATTGTCTTATGGACAGATTTCATGACAAGCGCACTCTCGCCGCTACATACATGGATCAAATGCTCAATTTAAAGATTAATGGGCCCGCTTCTTCATTCAATCTTCAGACATTCATTGACAAGTTTGTCACAGCCGCGAACGCGCTTAAATCGCTTAAACTCAGCGACTTAACTGACTACATGCTGCTCCATGTTGCATTAAAGAAGTTGGATCAAGAAACTATTCGAGCATTTGAAATGGAGTACCGAAACGTCAAGATTCCTTCCTTTGACAACCTCGCCGACTTCGTCAAGAGTCAGTATAGGATTTACCAGAATACGCAGCCATGTACCACCGCCGCAGCTTCCTCGCGCGACAAACCCGCTAAGACGCCGCCGCCGCGCAGCTTCGCACCCAACCCACAAAGTTATGTGGCTAGTGCGAACTTACGTAAATGCATTTGTGACAGCATTGTTCACGAGCATTTATACAAATGCCCCGCCTTTAATAACTTATCGCCATCCGAGCGCTTCAAATGTGTTAAGGAACATAACGCGTGCGTCAATTGTTTAAGCATTAAACATAGAACCCGCGAATGCAATTCCGAATTGAAATGTCGACTTTGCCGTCAAAAGCATCATACGATGTTGCATTTTGATAAGGACAAAAATGAAAAAACCGTGACGTATGACGTGTCAAGCGCATCCGCGAGTGACGGAGCGATATCATCGCTGCCCCCGTCAAATCTAACTTGTAACACTTCCACTGCCCCGCACGTACTCGCAGTCGCAAACAACAAGGAGTTGGGACAAGCTGTGAAATGTACGACGCGTAATACAATAATATTGTCGACCGCGAAGGTTCTTGTTCACGACAGTATGGGTGGAACACATCTTGTGAAATGCTTGCTTGACTCCGCCTCTCAGAGTAATTTCATCACGGAAGACTGTTGTATGCGCTTAGGTTTGACGTATGATAAAAAGTCGAGCGTAACTGTGCGAGGCATTGGAGGTGCCGAGAAACCTAGTAGGGGTACCACAAACTTTAAAATATTTTCGCGATTCAACAAAGACGCCAACTTTGACGTTTCGGGTCTTGTAGTGGACCGCATTACAGATGACTTGCCGTCAGTCGTTGTGGACACGTCCGCTTTCGTGCACGTTCAAGGGCTCCCTCTAGCAGACGACACGTTTGATACGCCCACCACAATAGATGTACTGCTGGGTGCATCCATATTTCCGCATTTGTTGC
Organism: Epinotia brunnichana; assembly: GCA_963854355.1. Lineage (NCBI taxonomy): Eukaryota > Metazoa > Arthropoda > Insecta > Lepidoptera > Tortricidae > Epinotia > Epinotia brunnichana. The sequence goes on along the minus strand of OY977951.1, from coordinate 24,125,369 downwards.
TGCCGAAGATTATTCAAAGTGAGGTGGAAGGAATACCGCCGGCTATCCAGTCGGTACTGGGATACATAATAATGGGTTCAGCCCCTGCTTTACAGGTGCCACGAAAATTTACATCCGCATGCTGTGCTTTCGTCCAAGATTCTATGGACCACCTCCTTAAAAGGTTCTGGGAACTTGAGGAGGTGTCCGCTCCGCCCGCTCACAGTCAAGATGACATTGAATGCGAGGACTACTTCCACGCCACCACTACGAGGGATGCTAGTGGTAGATACACAGTCGCGTTGCCGTTTCGCGACGATGTATTCAAGCTTGGAGAGTCGCACTCTGCTGCTTATAGGCGTTTCCTTTGCCTTGAAAGGAAATTAGAGGCATCGAGTACTTTACGTACCGCCTATGACGACATCATTCGTGAATACGTCAATAAAGGGTACATATCGGAGGTAACGAACTCGAAGGATGCCTCACCCGCACCTGCTTACACGATTCCGCACCACGCCGTCGTGCGTGAGGACAAATCAACGACGAAGGTGCGTATGGTACTAGATTCTAGTAGCAAGACCAGCTCAGGCCTATCCCTGAACGATGTTTTGCACTCAGGACCTAATCTACAGGGGGATTTGTTTTCAATCCTCTTAAACTTTCGCTTGTTTAAGATAGCCCTTTCAGCCGATTGCCGTCAGATGTTTCTGCAGATCGGCATTTGCGAACGTGATCGTCAATTCCAGCGGATCTTATTCCGATTTAGCCCGCAAGATCCCATCGCAACATACGAGTTCAACCGTGTTTGCTTCGGAATGAAGTCGAGTCCGTATCACGCCCTTCGCGTCGTACGCCAGCTGATTGCAGACGACGGACATAAGTTTCCAACAGCAGCGGCGATCGCATCCTCATGCACATATATGGATGACGTATGCTTTAGCATAATGTCAGAAAACTCGCTGCAGCAGGACGAATCCATGGCAATCGCCGCTTCTAAGGAGCTGATCGACCTATTTAAATGCGGTCAATTTGACCTCGTAAAATGGACTTCTAATTCCAATGCTGTTTTAGAAGCCATACCCGCCTCGCATCGAGCTTCCGACGTTGAAATTGATCGGGGGGTGTCTCAAAAGGTCTTGGGCTTGTGCTGGAACAAGCTTAGTGATAACTTTTATTTCAAAGTCACGGAGCCAGACTCGGCGTGTACTAAAAGGACAATTTTGTCTGCTGTCGCACGTCTGTGGGACAATGTGGGCTTGGTAGCTCCCGTTGTTTTGCACGCAAAACTTCTTATTCAGGAGCTTTGGTTAATCAAGTGCGATTGGGATGACGTTCCCCCACCCCATATCGTGAATCTATGGGAACAATTTTGCTCTGAGTTGCCAAAGCTCAATGAAATCCATATACCGCGCCATCTTGGAGTAGTACAGGACTGTACTGTGAATCTTTTAGGGTTCAGTGATGCATCTGAACGAGCGTACGGAGGTGTTGTTTACCTTCAAGTTCTAAATGGAACAGAAGTGACAGTCCGACTGGTGTGCTCCAAGTCAAAGGTCGCTCCACTTAAAACACTCTCTGTTGCGAGATTAGAATTATGTGCAACTGTTCTCCTGTCTAAGCTCATGCGCAAGGTCTTGGACAATTTTGAGCCACGTTATAAAACAAACGAAGTTTACGCCTTCACCGACTCTAAGATCGTCCTCTGCTGGATCCATTCCTCACCGCACCGCTGGCAAACGTTTGTTGCTAACCGTGTTGTCAAGATTATTGAATCCATTCCCGCCACCTGCTTCCATCACGTGGCTGGGTTGGAAAATCCCGCGGATTGCTTGTCACGCGGCCTGTCTCCAGCCAAGCTAGTGGATCATCCTCTATGGTTCAGTGGACCGCCATGGACTTCCAAGCATCCATCAGAATGGCCTTTGAGAGAGCTTGATCGTGAATCTATCGGTGAAGTGCCTGAGCTTAAGCGGCTCGCACACGCCATAACTACGGAGTCTACAGAATCACCGCTTTATTCACTTGCGCAGCGAATTTCGTCGTGGTCGAGACTATTGCGCATCGTGGTTTATGTTTACCGCATTTTAAAACCAAAACCTCGCGCCACGGCGCTTACTCGGTCTGATCTGGAGTTCGCTGAAAATAAAATAATTGTATCGTTGCAGAAAGTGCACTTCAGTGACGATATAGACAAGATAAAAAATAACAAATCTTGTTCTCCCGCTTTACAAAAGCTTAAGCCGTTCTTAGATAAAGACGGTTTAATCCGCGTTGGTGGCCGACTATCAAACGCTGCGCTAGAATATTCGCAAAAGCACCCAATTGTGCTTCCGCGCCGCGATCACGTGGTCAATATAATAGTTGACTACTTTCATAGGAAACATTTACACGCCGGTCCTGAAACACTGATGTCCTTACTCAGGCACCAATATTGGATACTCGCAGCCCGTCGGGTCATTCGCGAGCGCGTTGCGAAATGCAATACGTGCTTTAGAGCGAAACCCCAAGCATCGTTCCCGCTTATGGCGGATCTTCCGAGCTGTCGCGTAAACAAAGTGGACAAAGCGTTTTCGCATACAGGATGCGACTACGCCGGCCCGCTGCAATATACGCCTGTTCGTGGCAGAGGGGTTAAAAGTCGCAAAGCATGGTTGTGTATTTTCACCTGTCTCACAACGCGCTGTTTACACATTGAAATAGCGACGGAGCTTAGTACCGCTAACTTTCTAGCTGCTTTAAAGCGCTTTTTATCGCGTCGTGGTCCAGTGCAATGTCTGTACACGGACAATGGGACAAACTTTGTCGGCGCAAATTCATATTTGAGGGACCTGTATAAGTTTCTGGATAACTACCGCCCATGCTTGACGAGAGAGCTGGCCGAAAATAGAATTGAATGGAAGTTTATTCCTCCGGCTTCTCCACATTTTGGAGGTGTGTGGGAAAGTATGGTCAAAATTGTTAAAAACCATCTGTTATAAGTGATTGGGAGACAAATTTTGTCATATGAAGAATTGCTGACGATCCTTACCCAAATAGAAGCACTGGTAAATTCTCGGCCACTAACCGCTATGAGCAGCGATCCAGCTGAGCCATTAGCACTAACACCGGCTCATTTTCTCAATACTGCGCCGCTGCTTTCCCTTCCATCACCATTCATCGAGTCAGCTAACCTGCTCGACCGACATGCCCTTTTAGATGGAATGGTGCAGTCATTCTGGAAGCGATGGCGTGCCGAATACTTGCATCAGTTGCAATCGCAGGCAAAATGGACCACGCCATCAGTACCCATTGCTGTTGGCTCAATGGTGATTATAAAGGTGGATAATACGCCACCATTCGCATGGCCTTTGGGCATTGTGGAAGCAGTTCACCCTTCAAAGGACGGCACAACCCGTGTTGTCACAGTGAAGACGAGTAGAGGCAGTTTTACCCGCCCGGTCGTGCGACTATGTCCGCTGCCTAGCCAATAGTATTATTACTTCCTTTTTCTCTTATGTTTATTAGCGTGAGTCTCGCATTTTTTTAAGTTTTCTGGTTCAGCTTAGTTCTTTAAAGGAACCCTTTAAGGTCGGGGGGAAATGTTATCGCCCTCTCTTTCGCCCACTATCGCATCACGCATGTCATCCATACTTTTTTCACTTACAAACTCCTTTCCGCATATCACCCGCACTATGGCCTGTCTGCCAAATTTAAAAATAATGAATTAATGACACATGTTAATGTCGAACGCAATGAAAGAAAAATTGTTATAATTGAAGAGAGAATAAAACGATATCTGAATAAATACGCAACAAACCGCGAGAAAATAATAGTTTGGTGCGCAAGAAGAAGTAACCAGTGTCCCTTGAGCTTACTACAAGTGGCGGCCGCCCGAAAACCTGCATTCGGAACATCAGGTACGGCAGGCCTCCATTAAATTCATTACCCTTTCAGCACAGACCAATTCGTCCCTCTAGGCCTACGGTCTTCTACCGCACGGTCCTTCGTTCTCTTTTCTTACCCGCGCTATCAGTACCCGTCTCTTTCTAATTAGAGCAGTTAAAAAGTGACGACTACATAAGTCACGCACCATCACGTGCTAGCCATGCGTCGATAAATTATTGTCGGGAAGCTTTGTGAATACATCCTCGATACTTGTATATCTCCATCTCTACCGCTCTTATTTGAGCGACAGAAAAATATATTTATACGCGAACCTCATTGCCGGTCTGTAAAAAGGCTTGAGTGCTGGCAGCTGACATTTCATTTAGAAACATTACATAAGAACTGCGCCTTTTTGTGTCAAAATAACACAAATCGATTATATTCTGCACGCGATTATATGTCTTAACATATGGGTCGTGTGTTCTAGAATAGCATAAATATTTCAATGGATACGCTTCTTTGTCTTTGAGATACAAAAACTTCGATATGCCAAAATATACGTCAATGTGCATTATACTTGTAATTATTTCGTTTTAAGCCATAATGCTGCTTATTGATAGTAACTTAACACCTAAAATGGCGTAAATATCTGAATAAACTTCAAAATCATGAAATTAATATGAAATTAATACCCAAAATTTATATTCGGCGAAAATTAGCGCAACAATTCGAGATAAAATTTAGCCTATGTGTTAATTCGGGTTATAAACTATCTCTTTACCTAGTTTCAGCAATATCCGTTCAGCCGTTTTTGCATGATCGAGTAACAAACATCCAGACATCCAAACATCCAAACTTTCACATTTATAATATTAGTAGGATAATTGATTTTGACATTGTTTCATAATTGATTTTGACATTGTTTATCGATGGTGTCAGTGATCCTAAAGAAATTGCTGACTTATTTAAACAGTTGTTTTCAATACATTCACCGTTGGGATCACGTTCGGTGTTCGAGGCTGAGACCATAAGTGAGCCTATTATAGTGGAAACAGAGTTTACAGCTAAGGACGTAGCTATGGTTATAAAAAATATGTCTAGGGGCAAATCCCCGGGACATGATGGTCTCAGCATCGAGCACCTACAACATGCGGGCCCACATTTACCTCGAATTCTGGCCATGTTGTATACGTTGTGTTTGAGACACTCTTATTTACCGGCTGAGCTTATGAAAACAATAGTTGTACCGATTGTAAAAAACAAGACTGGAAACACATCGGACAAGACTAACTACAGACCAATCTCACTTGCCACTATTGTCGCGAAAGTGCTTGACAGTCTGCTTAACGCACGGTTAGATAAGTACGTACAGCTGCACGACAACCAGTTCGTTTTCAGGCCTGGACTATCAACTGAAAGTGCGATACTGTGTTTAAAGCAGACTGTCAAATACTACACAGAGCGAGATACACCAGTGTATGCGTGCTTCCTGGACCTGTCGAAAGCTTTTGACCTGGTCAGTTATGATATACTCTGGAATAAGTTACAGAATATGAAGGTCCCCCAGGAACTCATATCAATTTTTACATTCTGGTACAGAGGACAGGTCAATAGCGTTCGATGGGCAGGGGCTCTATCTGAACAGTATGGGTTGGAGTGTGGGGTGAGGCAGGGGGGCTTATCCTCACCGAAGCTCTTCAACTTATATGTGAATGCACTGATTGCCGAGCTCAGCAGTACACATATCGGTTGTCACGTGGAAGGCGTTTGCGTTAACAACATTAGCTACGCGGACGATATGGTACTGCTGAGCGCGTCCCCACGTGGTCTCGCCAAACTCATAGCGGTCTGTGAGCAATACGCTATTTCTCATGGACTTAAATATAACTCTTCGAAGAGTGAGCTAATGGTGTTTGGAGTCAGAGGGAAGTGTCCGTCCACGGTTCCAGTTTTAAAGTTTGAATGGTGGTCCACTTCAATTAGTCAGTCAATTTAAATATTTGGGCCACGTCATCACCTCTGACCTCAAGGACGGCGCCGACGTCGAAAGGGAGCGCAGGGCGCTGGCTGTTAGAGCAAACATGATTGCCCGCAGGTTCACTCAAAGCTCAACAGCAGTAAAAATTACTTTGTTTAGAGCATATTGCACATCTTTTTATACGAGTAGCCTGTGGGTGAACTACACGCAAAAACAGTACAGCGTCTTGCGAGTGCAGTACAATAATGCATTCAGAGTGCTGATGGGGCTGCCTCGTTGCTGCAGCGCGTCGGCAATGTTCGCGGAGGCGCGCGTGGACAGCTTCGCTGCCATAATACGTAAAAAAGCCGCATCGCTGCTCAATAGGGTAAGGGTCAGCACCAACAGCATTCTGGCAATGTTTGCAGGCAGGTTGGATGGTGCCTACCTAAACCATTGCAGTGCACTGCATGTAATGGGAAATAATGTCTACTAACACTTTAGATGTAAGATGAAATTTACCTACTAACCCTGACATGTATTTATATTTTTTATGGTTTGTGTATAGTATTTAAATGTATGATCCAAGTTGGTTGAATAAATAAATGAATTATTATTATTTATACTTTTATTATGTTATTTGATAGGTACTCTTTGTACCCTATTTTTATTTTTATTTAATCTTGTAAATTATTGACATCGTTGTATTTCTCTTGACATTGTATTTGTAATGTATACACAGGAATAACCTGACTCGACATTTAATTTGATTTTCATTTAATTTTAATTGTAGGTATATACATAATAATATATCGTATATACCTAACACATAATTATATTCGTTTTCAATGTTTTATTATTGCATATCTCGACGATCGCTGTACGATAAGTAATAAAAAAAAAAGTTCTGTGAACATTGTACAATGAGATGAAATAAACTAAAACTAACTAAAACTATTATAGTTTCTATGTAATTGTCATGTCGTATCAGAAAGAAGAAAGAAATAAAGATACATTTATTCACTAACACAAAGGACACACATATTAAACAAAAAAAAAACAGTAAAAAAAACATAACACATGTAACAAGTGTGTCTCTTGCGGCAGTGGACCGGATTATGCTGAGATGTCAGTCAGGCACCTACATCGCTGATTTTTAGCCGGCACCAGGGGTGACTCACGGAAACGTCATACAATTAGGTATAATTATATAAACTAAATACTATATTATCGTGAAAGGCGAGAGAGAAATAAACATAAATACATAGTGAGATAGTACATGTACAGTCACGTCTATAAATATGTATATGTTTAGGAACGTATGTCGGTGAAATAAGGTTGAAAATTGGATACATATTTTTAGCGCTGACCGTACAAGAATCAGAGACACAACACGACAAATCCGACCTTTCGAATGCGAAGATGGCGCTGGCACCTTCTAGAGAATTGTTCTTCAAAGGGACCTATGAAAAAGTTATAATTTATTACGATTCTGTTTAGATGTACTTTTTGTTATTCATATTTATTGATTAGTCTTATGACAAATAAATTACATGTGTTCAAATAAAAAAAAAAACATACCTACATGCAGCTTCAATAAAATAATGATAACATTAGGTACACATTAAAGTAAATTTTAACATTATTAAACTAAAAACAAAAAAAACCAGTCAAGTACGTGTCTGACTCGCGCACCGAGGGTTCCGTACAAACTTTCATACACCATACCCGTCATGTCAGGACCCCATTCATTCTTGAACAATCTTAAACAGCTCATAGTAGAAGTTACCGTTGCAAAGCGCCTTCTGCATTTTGGTACTAACAACTTAACAATATATTAGTATGTTTGTTTATCAGCGATAGCTTTTTATCACGCGTACCGATTTCGGTTATTAATTTTTATTTGAAACAAGGGACTTCAAAGATAATCCGATAGGAATTTGAAGGTATAAAATTTCATACAAAAGTAAGTAAATTACAAATTTATTTAAGAAATTATATTTGATAAATAAAAAAATAAGCGAGATAGAGTTATCGTTTTATTTTTCCTGTATTATTTATGTTACTCTTAATCATATGTAATTATTTCAGAATTTTCGCTTCGTAAACTTCGGAGATAAGGGGGGGGGGGGGTGGGAATGGTATTTTTTTCTACATTTTCCTTAATAAATCAAAATGTAACCTCTGTAGAAAAAAAATAAAAACTGTATTAGAAAGTGCAACTCAAGTCCTTTCATATAATAAATACCCCACTTGATCTATTTTCTAGACTTTGATTTTTTAACCCTCCTCATATTCGTCATTTAAACAGAAAATAAAAATATATATTTAATATTTTCATTTTCCATACACGTGTCTTAACCCTTATAACAGTTGTTTCAAATTTCAAATTGATAGCTTAAGTAGTTCCTGAGATATTTTACGTTGTGACAGACGGACGGACGGACAGACGGACAGAGTCGCACCATAAGGGTTCCTTTTTTACCTTTTTTGGTACGGAACCCTAACTAGATAAAAATTTGCAATTGGCATATTTTTTGCTGTCAAAGTGCAGGATTAGCATTAATATTTTTGGAGCGTCAACAAATAGCCTTTAAGCTATAAAGGTGTATCTGCTAAGCGCCCCTTGGATAGGGGGAGGGATATCATTCCAGCACTTAGACGCCGCGAACTTGAAGCTACCTCGGCAAGCAGCGGTTTGGTGCATAAATAGGTATTCTGGCCATTGCCTTGAATCTGCGCGCACTTTAACTTTAACTCCAACGTGAACATTGCCCGTTTTCGAGCGCAGGGTTCTATTTCGGATCCAGTCTATCCTTTTCGCTCCAAGTATGCTACGTTCCATGGCCATCTGGCAAACCTTCAGTTTGGCATTTTGTCTGTCAGCGACCAGAGGGGTAATCACGTAACGCATCGAACGCGCGTTCGGACAATTTAAGTAACTGTCATTTTTCCATATTAAAATGATGTAGATAATGTTTCAAAAGCTAAAAAATAAATGGTAGCTACAAGGTAGTCACGCCACTCTAGCTACGGTATTTTGAGACAGAGAAAGAATTCATTTATTCAAGTAGGCTTGATTGAACCTTTTTGCATCGTCGTCAGCTACAACACTATACACAGAGGTTCTATAAAATATACTTAATACTTATCTATATTGATCAGATTAAAATACAATCGTGGGGCACATTGAATTTCTATCATCTACATTCAACCGCTCTGCTTTGGATGCATCGCCATATTTTGCTCGGGAAGTATGTGAAGTTTGTATATGGAGATAATATAATCTAAACATACACTCGTTTATCATTTCCTTGTTAATATAAGTATGGAAAAATGTGTTTTAATACATTAGACAGCTAGCATTATATATAAAAACATAATCTTCGCACATCTCTAATCGATATTCACCCTTAGAGCAGGAATTTATAGTGTATGGGGGCATCAAACGAACCATGTGGGCTTTCAAGTATTTGGCTGGGTCATAAGTTGTTAATCTGTAAGTATCGTCACCAGCTTCTGTTGAAATGTAATTAAGTAATGGGGAGGTAACAATTTTCCTATGAAAATTGTTACCTTCCCATTACTTCCCATTAACTTCCCATTACTTCCCATTACTTAATTACATTTCACTGTGACTGTGAATGTGACTGTGCAAGCAAAAAAGTACATGTTGGTGTCTCTTGACCCGATTATATGCATTACGAATGCCCTAAGCCACGCTTCTTCCAGGCCTTGTCTCCCAACGAACACTCAGTACAGTATATACGATAATATGGTTGATTATGACTATTTGCCTAAAGTAGAATTTTAAAAAGCGGCCAAGTGCGAGTCGGACTCGCACATGAAGGGTTCCGTTAAATAAATTGCGGTTTACGATTTATGACGTATTAAAAAAAAACTACTTCATCTCGTTCAAACCAATTTTCGGTGGAAGTTTGCATAGTAATATGTACATCATACATTTTTTTTTAGTTTTATCATTCTCTTATTTTAGAAGTTACAGGGAGGGGGGGGACACATTTTACCACTTTGGAAGTGTCTCTCGCGCAAACTATTCAGTTTAGAAAAAAATTATGTTAGAAACCTCAATGTCATTTTTGAAGATCTATCAATTAATACCCCACACGTATAGGTTTGATGAAAAAAAAATATTTTTTAGTTTCAGTTCTAAGGATGGGGAACCCCAAAAATGTATTGTTATTTTTCTATTTTTGTGTGAAAATCTTAATGCGGTTTACAGAATACATCTACTTAACAAGTTTCAACAGTATAGCTCTTATAGTTTCGGAAAAAAATGGCTGTGACATACGGACGGACAGACAGACAGACATACATGACGAATCTATCAGGGTTCCGTTTTTTGCCATTTGGCTACGGAACCCTAAAAACACAACAGTATCGTTCACTTCTAGCCTTTCATCCCAGCCATATCACTCTTTCTCTGAATACTCTGTCCATGATAATTATTCAGACAGATACTACCGTTATCCAATAATATTGTTTTCGTCCTCCAGGTATCACAGATCCCGTAGCTATCGAAGTGCTGACTAAAACCTGCCTGGATAAAGATGAATTCATAATAAAGTTAGCACGAACAGCGATAGGCAACGGTTCTATATTTGCCCCAGGTAAAATAGATCGTATTAATTTTACATATTTAAAAGACTTTTCAATTCCACGGTTCTAAAGTTAGAGGGGTAACCCCCCCATGTGTCTCAAGTTTTACTCAAATAAATCTAAAAAGTTTATCTTACAACCTTTTTATTTAATTTATTCATCAGTAACTACATCAACAAGTCTGCAAGTACCCACCACATTACATCATTACATTTAACTGCGAATGTTTTGAATTTGCTATAATGATATTTCACACAAATGGCACTTTTTGCAGTTAACATTTGGCGCCCGCGTCGCAAGATAATGGCTCCGTTCTTCACCTTGAAGAACCTCAACCAAATAGTGGAGGTGTTCGAGAAGAAGAGTGCCACCATGGTGGAGCTCATGAGGCCGGAGGTCGGGGCCGGCGACTTCTCCGTCTGGAAATACTTCAATACATACACTTTTGATTCAGTTTGCGGTAAAAATCGAACCTCAAAATGCCTTTGACACCAAAACGTTATCAACATACAAAACAATATCTGTCCGTGTACAATAAAATGTTAAATTATTTCCCGTGTAATTTCAGCTATATTTAGGACTTAACACAAGGCGCCACACCTCCTCACAGCCCACTACACAGCTTAATCATGCTAGTAGATATGGACATTAGGATTGTCTTCGTGAATAATCATATCGCACAGTCAATTAGTACAAAACATACAGCTTCCACCATTAGAAAGGAAGCGACATGGGCACCAGGTCATTTATGTAATAGGTAGCTATAAGGCTCAGCCGTAAGTCTTGTAAAAAAAACTAGTTTACCACTATCTGCATCTTTTTAGAGTCAATCATGGGCGTCAGAATCAATTCTCAAGGCAATCCCGACCACCTCTACATATTCAGCACGATAAACGAAATAACAGAAATGTTTGCCACCCGTATTCTTCAGCCCTGGCTGCGTCCGGACTTTATCTACGAGAGAATGCCTGTGTTCAAACAGTTTCAGCACCATCGGCAATGCGCTTATAAATTTTATGATGAGGTATTCCTGAATTTCGTATATCATTATAACATATATACATTATGGTTATGGATGGTTAGAATTGAGTACAATATTTTTTTGTTTTTTATTTTTATTTAATTTGTAGTAGGGTTGCGGTACACTGTGCAAAGATTTGTCCCCCTGGACTAAATGCGCCAGTCTCAGTTGGTGCGTAATGTCTGAGGCCGCTCGCTAACCTGTGGGCCGCCCGCCGGGACGCACGCGGTATAAGGGATCTCGGTGTTGTAAGGTGGAGGGTATTCGTTTTTATTTTAATCTAACCTAAACCTAACCTAACCGCCAGCGTGTCGACGTCACCCCAGTTCGCGGGGTGCCTATTTCCGCTCTAAGGGACACAAGATAACCATTAGCTAACCTACCAACAATGCAATTGCTACGATCGTTTGTTTTTTTACTGCGGGGGCTGAGCCCCCCGATCCCCCCTTTTTCTGGCTGCCCTAACCTAATTAAACGCTGGTCACCTAATTTAATAGCTTGTTTTTTGCGAATCAATCATACCAACAATTTATCGTCATAAGTTATGCATAGCAATTCTTATGACTACAAATAATTAAATGATATAAATTACTAAAATTGTACGATATTCAACATAATGGTTTAAAAATATGAGATAGTAAGTCAATTATGACAATGAAAGTATTATGCGCAGAATCATTAATGACAAAATACTTTTATGAGTAACAACTTTATGCGTAAAGTTGTATGACAATAGTCATTAGGCGATTAGGGGCGTCCATCCCGATAGGAACGCCGACATTTGTGGGACCAGTGTCTTGAACGTCCTTGACTCAAAACATAAGTGAGGAAGCTGTTTATATTTTCAAGAATAATTGGCGCAGCTGAAAAATCTCACACATTTTTCTGGTGTTTAGGAACGTTATTCCTATCACAAAAATACAATCATGGGGGATTTTCATCCATTCCCGATTCCATCTGTGTAGTCAGGACAGCTCTTGACGACACTATACCCCAACTTCGTAATTGACCAAGTTCCTGTGCTCCCCTTTCCTGTTCGACGATGAAGTGTCCAGGACCCCTCATGAGCAATCGAGCCCGTGGATTCTTATGTACACGGATGAGCTTGAGCTGACAAAAAAGCAAGAGCTGATAAGGGAGATTGACGCGACACGTGAATACCTAGAAGCAGACGCTTGCGTTGTCTAAAAGTAAATGTGACAATTTGTTGTGGCAGATTATCACATCCTTAACAGATTTGCGGATAATATTATTCCTAACCTACTTTATTTTTAACAGTTTGTTTCTGTTAGGCTTAAAGTTTTTTAGTAGGGCAGTTTCAGGTGATAATGTGGACACGCTGGACAAAACTGGATTCTACACCGGAATTGATGACGCAACGGAGCCACACTGTTTCGTCGCCTAAATAATAATTAGTTTTTAATTTAATAATTGTATGTATGTTAGTATTTAAGGTACCTATTTGTAACTAGGGGCCTTAGATGCCTGAAATAAATGGTTTATTATTATTATTAAAAGCAACCATTTTTAAAGTTTTTGATAGGAACCAACTCCTCCGTCGGCCGTATTTAATTTTATGGCAGCCATTTTGCCCCACTATTAGAGTTGGTTAAAGTAATGTAAAAAAAAATCACTTTATTATATTTTTATTATTTGATAATATAGAAGCTATAGTATGTAATACACAATCTGTGGAAATTTCAAGTGTCTATATAGATCAATTGTTATGGGTGGGCATAAAAACGTCATAAAATTGCGTTTCATGTATGAGAGCACTGTTTAATTATTACTTAATTTTTTTTTTATGAATGTATGTTGGAGCAACTATAAAAATACAAATTCTGCGAAAATTTTATCAGTCTAGCTATTTCTGACACGCAGACAGTCGTACGGACAGCGAAGGCTTAGTAACACGGTTCCGTTTTGTATTCTTTGGGAACTCGACTCTAAAAAATATCTAGTTGAATATTCCTTGACCCCAAATATGTATATTTAGACACCAATTTTGTGATTCTAAGTGATTTAGAACCCGAGATATTAATAATATGCCTATAATTCAAAATGGCCGCCATACAATTAAAGATGGCCGACAGAGGATTGTTGGATCCTATCAAAAACTTAAAGCTATGGACCTAACAAGTACCTGAAACAAATTTGGTGCTTTCGACAATTTGTTCTAGCACTCTGCCCTACTATTTGAAATAAACTGCCAGTATTCAGTCCCTTTTACGCAAGTTCGGGCTAAAACTGATACTTGTAGTATGATACAATGAGAGCAATAAATACGTATACGTCTTACTCCGTCAACACAGCATAGAATATGTGTGATAAATACGTCTAAGTGTTTTGGTTGTGCACTGTAAACTTGCATTTTGTTTGGAAATAAGTAAATATAGAACAGGCTTTTTTTAGTTTGAGTTTTAGGTGTATTTGTGTAAGATCACAAATATTTATATTGTATTGTATTATTTTACCAGATAATACAAATAAAACGAAAGGAAATGGCAGCAGTCGGATCAAGTGATATAAGTAAGTATTTTTTGAATACTTTATTAGCAACTCTGCCGTTTTCCGTACTTAAGTTTCCCCTTAAGGGGATGCCTCGACTCCTGTGAACCACAGTCCGATTTAAGATAAATGTTTATGTTTTCCGCGCACGATTCGACGAGACGCGAATGAACGGTGTTGATTTCGTCCTCTCGACGTATAAAATTTGGACACCCTGATATGATATTTCTCTTATAAGTACCATCTAGGTCATCTGTTTCGGCACCGTCGTTTCTGAAACGCTTCATGGGGAGGTATTCCGTTTTTCCATTAATCCTGAGACCTACTTTTGCTGCTTCTTCTTCCAGTATTCTCGCCGAAATTTCCAACATAGGTACAGTCGCCATCACATACATCGGAGCAAACAAGCACGTCACAAACATCGGAACACACCTCTATTTTCAAGGTATTAGAGTGCATGTGCCGATATTTTTGAACACCTAGAGTGTACCTATGTATGTGATGGCGACTGTACATATGACGTATTCGAGTATATTGACAAAATACATAATTATATCCAAAATCTGTATAATATTATAATCCGATTTTAGTTCATTACAGTTATCAATTTTAATAAACTATATGTCATTCGATTCGTCTCAAACTGGCTGGAGTTATGCAATAAGGTCTTCATTTTCTTTGTTTTAGAAAAAGTACAAAAATTCAATTAAAAGAAACTACTGTCCGATGACTTTGGCTGCGTGACGTCACGTGATGTAACTCCTGTTTTGACTTGACATAACAATGTAAAATAAATAAACACAAGAATTAAACTCAAACCTGTAGTAAGTTCTTCAGCAAAAGAAATTATAAATGTTGACTCGGCCACATATGGATATACAACACTGTTTTTAAACTCGATAATGAAGTTCGTACTGTAAAAAGCTGGAATCATGGAATCCGAATAATACGATAAAAACGACAATATAACATTTAAATTTCGACAAACGCTACGGAAGAGGGAGTGCACAGTCACATACCTTGGTCTAGGTCGTGGAGCCTCCTTCGGGCTTCCTGGTCTTTGAAGGCACTCGCAGCTACTCAACGGGCGCGCAGCACTGACTTACCACCGTTTTCGCCTAAAGATACCTCAAAGACACAGCCCGAACTCTCTTCATGTGACGTGCACTTGTGTTTGTGAAATAGAACGCGGGATCTTTATATATGTTACAATCACAATAAATTCCGAGCAGCGTGTCCGCCTTCACACTCGAAACATGTAGCAGTCATAATGGCCACGGGAAGTGGTTCACTCCCAGTGTTGCCCTACCTTAACGGAAGTTATATCAAAGTTACTATATACGAAAAATTATATTCAAGACGAGAGTTGAACAAACACTAAGAAAATAAAGAAAATAAACGATCTTTTACAATGTTTACAAAAACTGACAGACGTATTGTGTCAATTGTGTATCATTTTTTTAATGACATAGGTAGAGACGTTAGTATTATTTGCCATGTTTTTTTTTACTTCACAAAAGTTTACATAGGTAGTTGAAACTTATTTTCCCATAGGTATTCGAGATGTTGGGTGAAGAATGAGGTTTAATTAAACCCTTTAATTGTCATCGACCCCATAGACGGATTTGATACGCAGACAGCGGGACGGACAGAGAAGGCTTAGTAACAGGGTTCCGTTTGGTATTCTTTGGGAACTCGACTCTAAAAAATATCTAGTTGAATATTCATTGACCCCAATTTTATTGCTATATTTGAAATAAGGTCTGATTATATTACTGGAAGCTGTAATATACTCCACATTGTATCAATTATACAGTAGCTGCATAATAGAATTTATGGGCTCAATTATAACAATTACGTCTGAATAACAAAATCTCAAACAACACTTATACCTATGTTATAGCACTTTAACTACACAAATTATATCCTTTCATGCTAGAAGCTGCTAAAAGGATGCCTTGAACACTTTTTTGCAAATAACTGCTTAATATTGAGTGAGCGTTCAAATAGTCGCTTAATAAGGTTACAGGTGTGAACACACATGTGACATTTCGAACATGAGTCCGAAATGTGAGACTAGTGTCGAAGGTGAGTCCGAGATCACGGACCTCGTTAACACGAACCATCGTCTCTCCGGCTATGCGATAGTCTTAGTGGACGGGCGACGGAGAGCGCGAAAACGTCATGATCTCGCATTTACCTTTGTTAAAAAGTTATTGGTTTTCTTCACTCCCTATATATATAGGTACTTGGAACTTATTTTCCCATTGGTATTCGAGATGTTGGGAAAAGAATGAGGTTTAATTAAACCCATTAATTGTCATGGACCCCATAGACGGCTTTGTTTACCTGAGCACAATGCCTTAGGCGCCGATAGGCTCCCACTTTCTAGTAAAGATGTAGAAAACGAAACTCGATTACTAAAATTTATTTTTGGATGCCGGGGACTTTGTTGACCTGACTTGAATACCATCAAAATTATTTCAGGTTCAGATAATTTTATTTTAATTATAGGTAGGTATTAATTGTAGTGGTTGTGGCAGTGGGCGGGGCACATTGCACGTATAACTGATGGCTGTTGGGGCGGAAAGGTTCTCGAGTGGCGACCACGTACCGGAAGGCACGGAGTTGGTAGGCCTCCCACAAGGTGGACTGATGACCTGGTAAAGGTCGCGGGAGTCCGCTGGATGTGGATGGCGCAGGACCGGTCACTATGGAACTTTTTGGGGGAGGCCTATGTCCAGCAGTGGACGTTTTTCGGCTGATATGATGATGATGAGAATGGACCTACGGAATTCATCATATCAGCTGAAAGACGTTCACTGCTGGACATAGGCCTCCCCCAAAGAGAGCCACAATGACCGGTCCTGCCCCACCCGCATCCAGCGGACTCCCGCGACCTTTACCAGGTCATCAGTCCACCTTGTGGGGATACCCACGCCGCGCCTTCCGGTACGTGGTCGCCACTCGAGAACCTTTCCGCCCCATCGGCCTTCGATTCTACGTGCAATGTGCCCCGCCCACTGCCACTTAAGTTTAGCAATTCGGAGGGCTATATCGGTTACATTGGTTCTGCTGCGGATAGCCTCATTACTGATGCGATCGCGCAGAGAAATTCCCGCATAGCCCTCTCCATTGCCCTTTGAGTGACTTTGAGCCTTCTTATGAGGCCCATAGTAAGCGACCACGTTTCCGTGCCATAAGTCATCACTGGCAGTCCGAGTCGGATTCGACGATTGACCTCTTTCTCAAAGCTGGACCGGACCTACCTAACTGGACAGTCTGTCCTAGGTATACATAATCGTCTACAACTTCGAGCGTAAAGTGTCCGATTGAAATGGGAGTTGGTACTACATGGACGTTTGACATGATCTTCGTTTTATCCATGTTCATCCTTAGACCAACTCGCTCGGAAGCTTTACTTAGGTCATCGAGCATAGTACTCAAGTCCTCCATGGTCTCAGCCAAGACTACTATATCATCAGCAAACCGAAGGTGTGTGATGTACTCGCCGTTGATGTTGATGCCTAACCTTCTCCAGTCCAGAGTCTTGAAAACGTCTTCCAGTGCAACGCTGAACAGTTTACGGTTAACAGTAACAGTTTTATATTATGTGCTATATTTTATCCCGTCGCTCCACCTAGGTTCTTTGTAGCGGAGCCGTGCGGGCCGCTAGTATAATTAAATTTGTTCCCTCGTAAAAATCTCATAATTTTCCAATTTATGGCCTAAAACCATTCACGTGGGGTATGGCAATTACGCGTCTAAAGACGTATATAGACGTCTGTTGTTCACGAAGTACACGTGCAACGATTACGATTTTATAGTGTCTAGTGTAGAGAGGCAGAGGAAGGCCCAGACATACTTACACCAGTCAAATAAAAGAGAAAGTTGCTGTCGAGTCGAACAAAGACGTGAAGAGGCTGGGAGAGGACAAAAATCTGTGGTGGTTACTCCACCGACAAGAGCCTAGCTCTTGAATAGTGATGACTGATGAATCTGATGATGATGAATTTATGTTAAAGGATTATCTTTTTTTCTAGAAATCAAAACGTTTGTTGAGACCGTAGTACAATCCTCTGGAGGAATAGAAAATGGCTATTCCGATATTGAACTCCGCGAAGAGATAATGGTGTTAGCTACGGCAGGGACCGACACGTCTGCGGTGGGTGCCTCCTTCACGGCCGTCCTGCTATCCCGCTACCCTGCCGTGCAGGACAAAGTCTACCAAGAGTAAGTGGCAGGCACGATCAAAGGCAAAGCCATCAATGTTTTTGCAATAACGCTTCCGTCACGAAATTTACTGGCAAATTGTTACCATTTTCAGACTAAAAGAGGTGTTTGGTGACTCAGACCGCGCCGTCACCCCGGATGACCTGCCCCGGCTCCAGTATCTGGAAGCAGTCATCAAGGAGAGCCTGCGCCTGTATCCACCAGTTCCTGTGGTAGCGAGGGAAGTTCATGAGGATGTGGAGTTACGTAAGTACACCTTCATGTACAAACCTCCACATTTACATTAGGTATTCAAGATTTTTTTAATGATTTGTTGTCAACTTTCAGGCCACCCTTTAGTGTGATGAAATGTGAACATGCTGAGCATCTCTTAACATACTATCTTTAACTGGAACATCAATATAATTAGTATCAAAATTGTTTGTAAAATATTAATGTACCTATAATAGATTAGAAATCCATATAAAACAAAGTCGTGTTACTTACACCATTTATAACTCGAACACGGCTAGACCGATTTCTATGATGTTTGATTTGTTAGATATTTTATGTCTCCGCACAGAATAGCAGAATAACCACCAAAAAAAAGAAAAAGTGTTGAAAAAGAAACAAATTTATTTTCTCATAGGTTTTATATGGCGATACGAAATTCACGGGGTCAACTAGTATGTATATGTCACCGTTAGATTGTGAAAACCGTCAGTTTATAATCTTACCCGTAATATTGTAAACTGACGGAATATTGTGAACTGCCAAAATAATTCATAATTTTACGCATTCATTTTCGTTAGTTTATAAACTAACAATGTCATATCGTCAAATTTTGAACTGAATCAAATTTGCCTGATTTGGAACGCAACCTGTGTGCTGTTTGGTTGAGCGAGTTATTCCACTTGCATCAGTTTCCACTTACGTCAGAACATGATTGTTTTTTTTTTATTATTCAGACATTTCATTCCATTTATTTCGGCATCCAGCAGTGTCGACGGAGCCCCGCGCAGCTATTTCTGGGCGCTTTGCCCTTCGGGCAACTGAAGATACCTAACTAAGGTTAGGTAACCTACCTAGTATTTGTGTACGTTCCGTAGCAATTCGATTTGATCTCAGTTCACAATATGACGATTCGACATTGAAAGTTTATGAACTGACGAAAAATATTGCGTTAAATTGTGAACGGTTTTGACAGTTCACAATTTTTCGTCAGTTTATAATATCGCGAGTAAGATTATAAACTGACGGTGTTTACAATCTAACGGTGACATATATATCCTATCCGTAAAATCAAACAGAATACTAATTGAGACTATCAAAAATGCTGAAAACCTAGACCTACCAGCTCACCAAACCTATTCGGCGGCTACCATGAGAGAGGAAAAACTAGCAAGACAAATAAGAGACATCGAAACAAGTAAAGACATTATATCTAAACTCCCAAATAAAATGAAAAGATGTGTTCAAATAGTCGTTGAAACGAATTTCTCACAATGGCTATCTATCATACCTACTACCGCCAATAATACCGACCTCACGGCAGCCCAGTTCAAAGAGGCTCTAGCCATTCGTTATGCTCATGAACCTTCGAGCCTTCCTCAAACCTGTGACGGCTGCGGAGAGTGCAATTTTGACCTAAACCACGCATTTAACTGCAAAAACATTTGCCCTTTACCGGGATTCAAACCTGGCGACCAGAGCTAAGTAAGCAGCGTCACTATTCACTATACCCACTAGGCTAACCAGTCATCAAAACCCAGGTTAAAAATAACATAAAAATCAGTCAGTTTAACATAAAAATGTTTAATGTTTCTTACCTCAGAAGTCTCAGTACTCCATCATTTATGAACCGATTCGTACAATTCTTTTTTTATTTGAAAGTATTTGCTTCCAGATTGGACCCATTATTTTCAAACAGCCAGTTAGATGATGGAATCCATGAAGAATTGAGGAAACTCCTCAATTATTTATATTATAACTCGTGTAGGTATTTACACTCGGAAACCACAAATTTGGTGAAGTGGAACTGATGATGAAAACCACATCAGACGTCACATATTCTGATGATTCCGTTTAAGTAGCAAATAATGAAGTGCAAAACGTGATTCTGAGATCCATAAGGAATCGACGGAACTCCTCAAATAATATTAGGTATCGGCCTACATAGGTAAAGCGACTTGGGTGTTTTCTGTAATGCAGTTCATGCGGTAGTAAGTGGGAAGGAAATGTTAATGTATGTTCCTTGGCGAAGTACTGAATCGAAGTCGGTTTAACTTTTGTTTTTAACTCGGTAATTTATGAACCGATTTGAATTTTTTTTTCTTTGTTTGAAAGCATATGCTTCACCAAAATCCAGTTTGAAGTCGGTTAAAACTTTGTTTTCAAAGTAAATTATTTAAACTAAATTCGTATCGGATAAAAACAATTATAGGCCCATCTCTCTAGCGACTATAATTGCAAAAGTGCTGGATAGTCTGCTTGATCAACAGTTAAGTGCTCACGTAAAGCTGAATGACGCTCAGTTTGGTTTCAGAGCTGGGGTGTCGACTGAGTCAGCTATTTACTGTCTCAAGCACACTGTCCGGTATTATGCAAAAGAACGGACCCCTGTGTATGCTTGTTTCTTGGACCTTTCTAAGGCCTTCGACCTAGTGTCGTACGATATCATGTGGTCAAAATTATCTGAAGAGACAAGTATACCCAGGGAGCTTGTATCAATATTTAAATATTGGTATAGGCACCAAACAAATGTTGTGAGATGGGCTGGTTGTTTGTCGGACGTATACAGGTTGAAGTGCGGAGTGAGACAGGGTGGGTTGACGTCTCCACAGCTCTTCAACCTGTATATGAATCGACTGATCGAGGAGCTCAGTAACACCCCAGTGGGTTGTTCTATTGGTGGAAAAGTTATTAATAACATCAGCTACGCGGACGACATGGTGTTGCTGAGCCCTTGCATCAGTGCGTTGAGGAATTTGCTAGCCGTATGCGAGCGCTATGCTGCAGCCCAAGGCCTCAAGTACAACGCGACGAAAAGTGAGCTGTTGTTGTTCAAGGCGGGCAATAAAACTTATGATATTGTCCCGCCAGTTGTACTTGACGGCACGCCATTAAAAAGAGTCTCACAATTTAAGTACTTGGGGCACTGGGTAGTGGAGACGCTATGCGACGATCTCGACATAGAGAGAGAGCGCCGGGCCTTGGCGGTCCGTTGTAATATGCTGGCCCGTAGGTTCGCACGGTGTAGTGAGGGTGTCAAAGTTACCTTATTTAAGGCATTTTGTCAATCCTTCTACTCGTGTGCGCTGTGGGTTGGGTATACGCAGCGGGCCGTCAATGCCATAAGAGTGCAGTACAATAATGCGTTCAGGGTGCTGTTGGGTCTGCCCCGCTATTGCAGTGCGTCCGGCATGTTCGCGGCGGCGGGCGTGCCGGGATTCCACGCAATAATGCGCAGTAGGGTGGCATCACTCATGCGGAGGGTGCGGGGTAGTACCAACAGCATCCTGCAATCGCTTGTTGAACGGGTAGACTGCCCGATAATGCGGTACTGGGACGAGGCGCATGCTCCGGTGCGTGCCCCCTCACGCCGATATTAGTTTTTCTAAGTTACTTGTTTTGTTACTAACACTAGTTTTTAAGTTTTTTTTTTAAGTTAATATATTGTTACTAACAAATTATGGATGAATTAGTCCGAAATAAATGATTTTTAATTTTTAATTTTTTAAATTATGAACAGGTACCTACTATTTTTTGGTGAAGCATTTTGTATGTAGTTGTTTCCTTTATAGTCGGGGGTTTATCAACATGTTTAGGTATTTAATTATTTTCAATTCCAAGGCGAGTTTTTTTTCAATTTTAATTTAACTAATTAAGCCAAATGAAAAGTAAACATCTTTTAAAAATTAAATTCAAATATATAGTAAACTTGTCTTTACCCGAGCAGAGCTCGGTCGCCCAGATATTGTATATGAAACTAGGAACTAAAATGACTAAAACTAACTTAACCTATTCTGCCTATTTACATTTAAATCCCCTAGCCCATTACCACTTGGTTTATTTAATCGTATGGCATTTAATCAGTCGTATACTATAAAATTTTTAGGAAACTTGAATGGCAAAACATGGGAATACGCATAGATGGAAGCTATTTGTCACATTTACGATTTGCGGACGATATAGTGTTACTCTCCGAAGATCCAACGCAGTTGGAACGGATGATAGAGTCCTTGAGACTTGAAAGTCTCGCGACAGGATTAGAAATAAACCGAGACAAAACACAACTAATGACTAACGGCGTTCAAGTTAAAATAACAATAGACCAATCTACCCTAGAATACGTGGAGGATTACATTTACCTAGGCCATTTAATATCATTTACTACATGCAATGAAAAAGAAATAAATAGACGTATCAAACAAACCTGGAACAAATATTGGGCAATGAAGGAAATTTTCAAAAGTTCACTACCAACGCCAATGAAAACTAAAGCAATGCAAATCAGCCTTATGCCTTGCCTAACCTACGCATATCAGACCTGGATAATGACTCAAAAAACATTAAATAAAATAAAAATATGTCAGAGAGGAATTGAAAGAAGTTTTATGAACATAAAAAGGAAGGATAGAGTAAAGACCAGACAATCAGAGAAAGAACAAAAGCCAAGGAGATAACAAAACACGTCCTCCGATTAAAGTGGAAATGGGCAGGACATACGCAGAGAGTTATGGATGAAATATGGTCACACATACTAATGAACTGGTTTATAATATATAAAAAACGTAAAAGAGGCAGACCATTCAAAAGGTGGAGTGATGATATTGTCCAAATGGCAGGTAAAACATGGGCTAGAACAGCAAGAGACAGAGGAAAATGGAAGCAATTGGAGGAGGCTTTCACCGCAATAGGCGGTCTTTACAGTTAATAAAAATACTTACTAAGGAATATTGTATACCTATATGTTTAAGGAAAATAAAGCTTATAGCTCACATATATATACTATAAAAGAATTTTCAAATTTTGCATCCACAGGATTACGTCACTGTCGAGGGTGAACAAGTCTGCCGGATTACCGTCGTATTTACTGAGCGGGCAGGTCTTGATGATATGCTCAATGTCTTGCACCGCGGCCCCACAATCGCACCTCGGAGACTCTATCCAACCGCACGTGTATAGGAATGCACGTGAGCGCCCGCAGCCAGTTCTCAACCTGTTCAGCTGGCACCATTCTTTTCTAGGCAATGAGAAGCCGGGTGGTTTCACTGTTGGGTTGATTGTAACACCCATGGTTTTGGGAGGATTGTCTATCCATTCCATTTCCCATTTTACGGTTGTGTCAAAGTTGGTTCTTGCAGTCTGGTAGGGAGGGTGTCGAGATTTCAGTCGGTGTGCTGGAGGGTTTACAAATTCTGCATTGGCAGGCAGATCGGGGCGGGCCAAGATTTTACGTGTCTCACGAACCAGCGCTTTTTGTGTTCTCAAGTGAGGTGGACATATGTGGCAAAGGGTTGGGAGCCACTTCACGGGTGTGCTCTTGATAGTCCCAGATATGCATCTCATAGCTTGATTGAGCTGGACATCCACTTGCTTTGCGTGCGCACTGTTTAGCCAGGTAGGTGCGCAGTATTCTGCTGTCGAGTAAACCAGACTGAGAGCAGAGGTGCGAAGCACATCACTGTATGCTCCCCATGTGGTGCTAACAAGTTTGTGCAGGATGTTGTTTCGGCTTTGTAGTTAGCTTGGTAGGGTGCAAACAACTATAACAAAACTTTTGTTGAGACCGCAGTACAATCCTCCTCCGTCTTTAAATTTATATAAATATAATTTAAGCGATAACAAAATAATACACATAATTATGTATAACTCTTCTACATATAGCTCATTCAAAGTTTCAGAGCCCGGGTAAAGATAATTCGGATATGCAAGTGCCTACTGAATTACGATTGATTCAAAAATATATTCCAATTTTTGAGACGATTTCTAATTGCGTCGTTATGTTAATGAGCCTAATTGACGCCGCCAACCTTTTGCTTGAGAATGACACAATTTATTACCGATAAAAGCAGAGTTCTAAAAAAAAAATTGTTGCTCACCCAATAATCTCATTGCAGTCGTAAGTTCTGAATCCTATGACTGTTTAATAATCTTTTCAAATTTGCAGCGTCGGGTACGACCCTGGTGGACGGGACTTCAATAATGATCCACATCTGGGGCACGCACCGCAACCCCTCGTACTGGGGCGCGGATGCGGAACTGTTCCGCCCGGAGCGGTTCCTGCAGGGTGCGCTGCCGCTCCCCACCATGTTCATCCCCTTCAGCTACTCGGTCAGAGGCTGCATAGGTGAGTATCTTTAAAGTTTATAAGTGCGGATTTCTAGCTGTGCTATTTCGTTTAGGGAACATTAAGGGAATCGAAAAAGGAATGCAGTAGAACCCTAAGTGCCTGCACCTTGTCCACGGCTCGCTTGATATTTACAATACAGTATAATTATTTGTCGTGTTCGTTCGTCATGTTCTTGGTGGACATATTAATATTTCCCCAATCCGAAGCAGTCGCAATCCGACAACTACCTGATGTTTTACGATGGACAGGTATTATACCTAAAGTGTTTTACTTACACGCATTTTATTTCAGGGGCTACTTATGCGATGAGATCTGCGAAAACGGTACTGGCGAATTTGGTCCGGCGGTACCGGCTGCTGCCGCCGGCCGGCGCGCGCGCCGCCGACCTGACGCGACCGCTGCCCGTCAAGTTCAGCATGATGATGAAAGCCGCGGATAATTTCATCTTGAGAGTTGAGGATAGGAAATAAAACATGGGTGTACTGCCATTCTAGCAAACTAATTTTAAATAGTTTAATTTCATTCCCCAACTCAACCAATTTACTGTAGTAAGTAGGTAATTTTAGCTGGCAACCGAACGTTTAGACAGACAATAGTTTTTCGCATTTTTTCACTTAGTCAAATTATAGTATGGCAGCATATTACTTATTTAAGCTTCAATAAGAAAAAAAAATGGTTGGAGAATGTTTTACCTGTTACCAAAAAATGTACCTACTCCGAATACTCAATTGTCTGAGTAAAACGATGACTAACGCTAGAACGGGCCGTGTCCAGCCTGGGCCGTTTTCTGAGAAAAATTACGGCGTTTTTGCGCAGCCGAGCCATCCCCAAGCCCGGCAAGGCTCGCCACGGCTGAGGCTCGGAAGTGGCTCGGTGTCGGCACGGCCCGACCGTGTCTCGGGCGGGCTTGGGAATATGGCCCGCCGCGCAAAAACGCCGTCAATATGTTGATGTTAACGCCAACTCTTTAAGCTAAACAGCATTATTGTACCTGTATTTATTATTTAGTCGCATTACAAAAATCATAACAACAAGACGTGTTTTCGTTCCTCAAACTAAAATGAACCCTACTGCATTCAACATATGGTCCAATCGAACTGGGATTGCATCAAGCGAGGAGCGGCCGTCGGCGGTGTAGCCGCGAGAACAAAAGACGGTGATTAGTGCGGACGATAGAAACAAGTTCCAGTGCACGGTTTAACGCAATTTAGATTTCATTACAAAAACAACGTGCTTCGAAACTTAGTGTTTACTTTCTGTTAGTGTATACGAGATACAAAAGTGAATATACAAAAATGTCTACGGCGGAGCAATTGATGACTGTCTTAGACGACACGGCAAGTTTACTACGAAAAACTCAAGTTAATTTGAAGAAATGCCCTAAAGCACGACTTTTTAAAAAAAATTTTAAAATTTAAACTGTTTATTGCATTAATTTAATTGCTACAAGTATGTCTACTAATTGCTTAGCGCAATCTCAATTTTTTGAGATTATTTGCTAAGCTTAGCTAATATCTATCACATTTCTAAGTTTAATCTATATAACTTAACTTATTTATATAATATAAGTGTTCGCATAACAGTATTTATTTATTTATTTTCTATTATTTTACTTATCACACATGATCTTCTTCAGGGTATATTTGATCTTCTGTGGTTTATTCTCTATAATATCTATAACCTCACTGGGTAAACTATTTAGGATATGCGGTAAGTGACTGGACCATACTCTTTGTCCATATATGTTAGTACTTTTTGGTACAGTGAAGTTCTTACTTTTGTCTAGTACACGAAATGGAGCGGGTCTTTTATACCTAATTAGTTTATCCAGGTTATGGCTATATTCTATTATAACGGCCATTTTGGCTTTATCAAATACATTTAATACTTTACAGTGCTGGAATAATTTATCAAAATTACTTTTAAACTGGTATTTAATTTTGAGCGGTACAATGGTTTTCAACATTCTTATTTGTATATTGTATATTCGCTGTAGGTAAGTTTTATAGGTTCTTCCATAACAAGATATTCCATAATTTATTATCGAGTCAGCCATGGCCATATACAATAGTCGTAGTGTATTGTAAGGCATTTTATGTTTAAGTATGCTTAAGTTGCTTAGAATGGCTCTTAGTCTATTGCATACGTTATCTATATGAGGGCCCCAGTTAAACTTGCTATCAATTACTAGACCAAGGTAGGTATGGTGATTTACTACGTCCAGAGGTTTACAGTTGCAGTTGCAACGCGAGTTCAAGTCATGTAGGCATGAGTGTTCGTGTGCTATAATTTTGGGAACTGTACTTGTTTTGAGATAAGGTGAGTGGATATGAATTATCTTAGTTTTTTGGTAGTTTATGGATAGCCCGGCATCGTGCGACCATCTGCATAATGCATCGAACTCGCGCTGCATACTACTTTCAGCCTCATTAATATTAGAATCAGCTGTTATTAAACATGTATCATCAGCGAACTGGTACACAGATGCCTCACTAAATATGTTGCACATATCATTGGCATAGATTAGGTAGGTAACAAGAGGTTACATTGAAGCGAGGTTAAATTGCATACAAGAATACTGGGCGACATTTAAACAGACACAAGGTTATGCCACGGGAAAAACGAGCTGTGACGGAATATTTCATAAATGAAGACTATTTTATTTACGAAGATTTGTACCTAAACATAGAAGGTGACCTTAAGGACTTGTTACACAACACACAGCCGTTCAACCCCGTTACTAGTAATGCGGATAACCAATTAGGGAAGTTGCCACGAATTAATCTTCCTGTTTTTTATGGTGGATATGAACAATGGCCAGCATTTAAAGATCTGTTTATGTCAATCGTGCACAACAACACGTCGCTTAATAATGTACAAAAGTTACATTATTTGAAAACCAGTGTATCCGGCGAGGCAGAGGCGATATTAAAACACGTTCAAATTTTGGAAAGTAATTACGCACAAGCATGGGACATTCTTCAAAGGCGCTACGGGAATAAAAGGTTAATTGTCAATTCTATATTGAAGAGGTTATTCATGCAAAGGAAATTAAGTACTCAAACGGCCACGCAATTAAAATCATTGTTGGACACTTCAACCGAATGTTTGAAAAGTTTGAACAATTTGAACGTGGCCACCGACTCCTGGGATCCTATAATCATGTTTCTGATAGTGCAAAAATTGGACTCGGAGTCACATAAGGATTGGGAGGAGTACGCTCACAAGGATAATTTTGAGGAATTACCCAAGTGGACAGACTTCGTCAAATTTCTGGAGGGCAAGTTTAGGACATTAGAACTCATCACCGCTTCTTCATCTACATCAGCCCCGCGCGAGAGAATAACTATGAAAGAACGCTCGTTCCATGCCACCGATACTGAGAAGAGTTGTGTTATGTGTAAGGAGAACCACACACTCGCTCATTGTAAGGACTTTACTACGATGCCAGTTGCCGAGAGATGTGAATATGTAAAAAATAATAGGCTTTGTTATAATTGTCTGGCACCAGGACACGCGGTCTTCAGGTGTCATGTGCCCTTGTCTTGTCGCATATGTCGCAAGCGCCATCACACTCTCGTCCATGTAAGTAAGAGTGCTGAACCCACAGAGCAAGATGATCAAACACAATCAGCACTCTCCAAGGTCGACGAGGATGAACCAGCAGCACTACAAGTTTCCATGGCGAAATTGGCGATTGCATCTCACCATACTGCCAGACAAAGCGTTGCCTTATTAGCAACTGCTATAGTGAATGTTCGAAACGACAAAGGCCATTCCGTTGCACTCAGGGCACTGATCGACCAGGGATCCCAGGCCTCATTTATTAGTGAGAAGGCAGCTCAATTATTAAAGCTCACAAGAGAACCAGCAAGAGGCAGTATAGTCAGAGTGGGCTCTACGAAGACAAACATAAATCAAGTGGTTCAACTACAGGTTTCGTCGCATTATCAAACGTCATTCAACATGCAGCTTCGAGCCTATGTGATATCCAAGCAGTTGACTACTCAGATGCCCACACGTACTATACCTACAAGCAAATGGACTCATATACAAGATCTGCACCTGGCCGATCCGAGTTTTAATACACCAGGTCCGATAGATCTACTTCTTGGAGTCAGAGAATATGCACAAATAATTGAGGACGACATAATCAGAGGTCCACCAGGTACACCATGTGCTCACAGAACAAGCCTTGGCTGGATCTTGTTTGGAGAAATAAATGCAAGTACAAGTGATAGGTCATTTATGGTCATGCACCATCAAGTCGACGTTGAAGATTTATTGAAAACGATATGGGAAGTAGACACTGAAGAAATAAGAACGTGGACAAAAGAAGAACAAGAGTGCGAGAAAATATACAATAATACCTACACCAGAAACGAAGAAGGAAGATATGTCGCCAAATTACCGTTAAAGGCAGAAGTACCACGAGCATGTGAAGGAAGTACAAGAGAAATAGCACAAAACAGATTATTACAATTGGAGAAAAGATTTTTGAGAAGTCCAAGTTTGAAAGAAGAATACAGAAAGGTAATTGAAGATTATGTCAAACTGAAACACATTGAAAGGGTACCAACTGAAGAAATATATACAAAAAAGAGTGTATACTTGCCACATCACCCAGTAATCTGCGAAGATAAAGAAACGACCAAAACACGGATCGTATTTGACGCATCTTGTAAAGGTACTAATGGGTCTTCTTTGAACGACGATCTTCTTGTGGGGCCAGTATTACAAGAAGATTTGAGAAACGTGATAATGAGATGGCGGATGCACGCTGTATGCTTCGTATCAGACATTCACAAAATGTATCGAATGGTGTTGACAACCAAAGAAGATGCGGATTATCAACGAATATTATGGCGAAACAAAAGTGAAGACGAAATTGAGGATTACCGCCTACTCACTGTAACATTTGGCACAGCGGCAGCCCCTTATATGGCAATCAGAACATTGAAACAACTGGCTATCGATGAAGAAGGCAACTACCCAGTTACAGCAAAGAAGATATCGGAAGATTTTTACGTCGACGACCTGATGTCTGGATGTGATACCACAGAACAAGCAATTGAAATTAGTAAACAGTTGCAAAACATTATACAAAGAGGTGGATTTCAACTTAAGAAGTGGTCATCAAACGACGTTGAATTCATGCGCAATTTGGAACCTGAAGACCGATCGGTCAACGCACATGTCGATCTAAATATGGATGGCACTATCAAAGCACTTGGTATCCAATGGAACATGGGAACAGATCAATTCGAATACAGTTTCTGTCTCCCAGAATTGAATAACCATATTAGCAAGCGAACAATTTTGTCTAACATTCAGAAACTGTTTGATCCATTGGGATGGATCTCACCATGCATTATCATTGCTAAAATACTGATACAAAAGCTATGGATGGCAAGAGTAAGCTGGAATGAGGAAATCAGTCAACCTTTAAAAGATGAGTGGATCAAACTAAGAGCAGACCTAAGACACGTCAACGATATCCGCATTGATCGATATGTAGATACATTGAGCACTGAGATAGCAAACATTCAAATACACGGCTTCAGCGATGCGTCGATCTCCGCTTATGGTGCATCCATTTATATTAGAGTGCTTAAATTGGATGGAGTCACGACAAAATTGATTGCGTCCAGAACAAGAGTTGCTCCAGTTAAGACTCTGCCGAGACTCGAACTCTGTGGAGCTGTTTTGTCAGCAAAATTGTTAAAACAAGTCAGCCATGCTATGAGAATACCAGCTTCACAAGTATTTGCATGGACAGACTCATCCATTGTACTTTCATGGATTTTTGGTGAACCACAAAAATGGAAAACGTTTGTGGCAAATAGGGTTGTAGAAATTACAAACAACCTAAATAAAGAACAGTGGCATCATGTCAGTTCAGAAGACAATCCTGCTGATATTGCTTCCAGGGGGATGTCAATATCAGAATTAAAGAATTCGAACCTGTGGTGGAAAGGGCCGCAATGGTTATCAGAAAAAGAGATTGAATATAAAAAACCTAACATCATCACAACAGATATGGAACAAAATAAAAGTATACAAGCAAACTTAACTACACACGAAGACAAAACTGAAGGGTGTTTATCAGAACAATTTAAAAAATTTGAGAATTTAAAGGAATTAATAAAGACTATAACACTTTGCCGCAAATTTATGAACATGAAAAAACTGCACATCGATGCTCTAAAAATTAATTCACAAGATTTGGAAAACTCTCTACATATATGTATAAAACTTGTTCAAAAAGAAGAATTTACAGAAGAAATTAATAGGTTAAAATTGAACAAGCAAGTAAACAAACGAAGCATAATAAAGTCTTTAAATCCGTATTTAGAAGGCGATTTACTGAGAGTGGGAGGTAGACTAAGGCTTGCAACCATACATGAAGATATCAAGCATCCTATAATTCTGGGAAATAAAAATAATCTAACTCCACTAATAATAGCCGACGCACACTTAAAAACGTTACACGGCGGTATAACACTAATGATGAGTTATCTGAGATCGAAATATTGGATAATAAAAGCAAAGAATCTAGTGAAAACCCATGTCAATCGATGTCTAGTGTGTGTTAGACAGAACGCTGCTCCTAAACCACAGCTCATGGGAGACTTGCCAAAAGAAAGAGTCACTGCCACTAGACCATTTTTACACAGTGGCGTCGACTTTGCAGGTCCATTTGCCACTCGTGGCGATATTCATTTGCTTATCCGTCAAATGCATACACCTTGAATTGGTCGGCAATCTTACATCTGAAGCCTTTATAGCTGCCTTCAAGAGGTTTGTTGCCAGGAGAGGGAGATGTACTCATTTGTGGAGTGACCAAGGAAGAAATTTCGTTGGTGCTAATAAAGAACTAACTACTGCATGGAAAGAAGCACAACTTGAGTTTACAGGAGAAATCTCCGACTCACTAGCTCGAGACGGTACACAGTGGCACTTCATTCCAGCATATAGTCCGAATTTTGGAGGTTTGTGGGAGGCTGGTGTAAAGTCTTTAAAATACCACCTAAAAAGAATAATTACCACGCACCTTACATTCGAGGAAATTACTACCATCCTTTGTGAAATTGAGGCTTGCCTGAACTCGAGACCGTTGAGTCCAATAGACAACGATGACATAGACAATATAGAGCCCCTAACGCCTGGACACTTTCTGATCGGTGAAGCACCAATAAATGTCCCTTCACCCGATTTAAAAGACGTCAGGATAAGCTCGCAATCACGGTGGCAGCACACACAGAAAATAGTCAGAGATTTCTGGAAGAGATGGCAGGAAGAATACCTCTCACGTTTACAACAGCGACCAAAGTGGTTAAAAAGAGTAGAAGAATTCAAACAAGGCCAAATTGTTTTAATTAAAACAGACAATCTTCCACCTGCCAAATGGAATCTCGGCCGTATTGTAGACAAACATCCAGGACCAGACGGCATTACGCGAGTGTACAGTGTCAAAAGTGGTAACAGTGTAGTAAAGAGACCTGTGACAAAATTATCTCTGATGCCAATAGAAATTAATTAATATTTATTCACATTTTGTGTCAATTTTGCATGCATGGATGTTACAATTGTTTATTGTAGATACTAGAAAAGGACTTAGTAGTCCTTTGGCCGGCGGTATGTTAACGCCAACTCTTTAAGCTAACAGCATTATTGTACCTGTATTTATTATTTAGTCGCATTACAAAAATCATAACAACAAGACGTGTTTTCGTTCCTCAAACTAAAATGAACCCTACTGCATTCAACAGTTGAATTATAGTAAACGGAACAATTATGCATTGCATTTTTGGTTATGTGTTAGTTGGGTCATTGTCAGTCACAAAAACAAAAATCATCTTTCCGGTGGTCAATAGTTAAGGCCTTAACAACATAAGACATATAATATGTTTTTATCACATGGAATTATAGAAAGGGCAACGCCGTTTATGCGGATTCAGTGATCAACCAAAAAATAGGCTTTATAGCTCTTAACTTTGGCAATGTCCACCGAAGAGACGCGAACCTAAATCTGACAATGACCCAGTTATGAATTACAATTATAGAGACAATTTGGTTATTGTTAAATTAGTCTTATTGATTGAGTATGAAGGTCGATTTTAATTGAAAGTTGAACACAGCTTGTATATTAATACATATCATTAGATAGTGAAATTCAGTACCGTCTTAGTAAAATGTAAACAATCGAACCTATGCTTTGTGTTTGTCATACTTCAAAAATAATCTATCTATCTATCTATACATATAATAAAGCTGTAGAGGGTCGAAAGTCTGTACATTGAAGATATTTGCAAAAAATTTAATTGAGGGCTCTTAGAATCTATAACAGAACACACTTCAACAGTTTTTAGAATTTTTGTCTGTTAGTCTGTTTGTCGGTTTGTCGGTTTGTCTGTCTGTTTATATGTAACGGCATCATGTGAAAACGAGTGAATGGATCAAAAAAATCGGGTTGAACTTTGTATGGGAACTCCTTGAATCCATGAGCTAAAGACTTGGAAATTGGTAAGCATAAATTTGACTCGAAAGTAAAAATATCCCCATTGAAACTTTCAGCAATGTATAGATAAAACGTGAAAAATATGGGATGAAAAATAGGCGCTGAGATGACTAGAGACTAGATATAATGTTGCGAGAGCGGGATTAAAACAGTTTTATTACCATGGTAACACGTAGTCACCATATTCTAAAATTCATTGTGTTCTTACAACTCATACGTAGCCCGGTGGTTTGGCCTATAGCTTACGGAGTCGGTGTCCACGAGTTCAAACCCCGAGACCGGCATGCACTTTTCGTGTAGTTTTAATTTTTTTTGTTAAACATTTTCAGAAACGCAGAGAATTTTAGTGAATAGAAGATTCGATGCCTTAGGAACTTAATTAACATAAATAATATTTGAGAAAAAACGTAAAAAAGTGTTCAATAAAGAGTATTTGTATTGTAAAGTAAGAAATCGTGTAAAATAATTAAAGTCAACTTTTTTACAGAAAAAGTATAGGCTCTTAAAAAGTATGTCTAGACTAGACTAGGTGTTTCCTAATAAAGCGCGAAACTAAAAAGTAATTTATGGAGTGAAGCTCGGCCTTCAGCCTCCCGTCCCTCGCCGCTCACCTTCGGCCCTTGGGTTTCGCTAAAAGAACATTCGGGGATAGTGAGTGCCCACGTACGCTTGCCCTTGGGATCGCATAGTGAGCGTACTCTGAAGGGGCGCTTCTGTCTCCTACGAAAAACTACGAAAAACTCGGCCTTCAGCTGCGCTTGCCTCGCCACTCACCTTCGGTACTTGGATCCTCAGGTTTCCCTTGCAAGACAACCGGGGATAATGAGTGTCTGTGGGGGCTCTAATAGCGAGCGCTCTCTGGAGAGACGCTTTGGACCTTTCATCCCTACGAAAAACTCAGCATTCGGCCTCGCTTGCCTGGCCACTCACTTCCTCAACTGCGGTCCTCTCCTCAGGTTTTGCTTGCAAGATATCCGGGGATAGTGAGTGG
This sequence comes from Epinotia brunnichana, assembly GCA_963854355.1. Classification (NCBI taxonomy): domain Eukaryota; kingdom Metazoa; phylum Arthropoda; class Insecta; order Lepidoptera; family Tortricidae; genus Epinotia; species Epinotia brunnichana. Next base: position 24,091,341 of record OY977951.1, on the reverse strand, counting down.
CCGTGGGGGCTCGCATAGTGAGCGCGCTCTGAAGGGACGCTCTAGGCATTTCATTCCTACGAGAAAATCGGCCACCGGCCTTGCTGGCCTCACCGCTCATCTTCTCGACTTCGGCCGTCAGGTTTTACTTGCAAGACACCACAGGATAGTAAGTGACCACGTGAGCACGCTCTGAAGTGACGCTTCGGGCCTTCGGCCAATCAAAGCAGTCGAATGCAATATATTTGGTTTACAATTTTTATTTCACTTTTTCCTTCCAATAGCAGATTTTTACTTCCTTACACAGCAGCAGGTCGATCACGTAACGCATTGTACGTGCGTCAGGTAGATCTAAATGTCAAATTTTACATGGACAAATTACAGTTGGATTGTCCTAACGCGCGTTCTGAACGTTACGTGATTGCCCCTCAGCACTAGAAGTCATGCTAGGACTACTACCTTTACATATGCACACACAAAAGGAGCTGGATGCGGGTGGCGCAGGACCGGTCACTTTGGAACTCTCTGGGGGAGGCCTATGTCCAGCAGTGGACGTATTTCGGCTGATACGAGTACTTATGATGATGATGGAAAAGGAGGCAGGCGGCTGCGACGGCAATACACCTGAAAAGCCGAAACTACCTATGGACGAAACTTGACATACCCCACATGAAGATCCATAACAAGTTGATCACAAGCCTACCTATGATGGAAGCTTCAATCGACAAAATACCAAAAACTGCAGTCTTTAGGAAAGACTATGGCATATTACTGACGGAAGATTCGATTCTAAACCAAACAGACCTTAGAATCTTTACAGATAGTTCAAAAACAAATACGGAAACGGGATGTGGTGTGTTCTCAGAGGATTTAAACAAACACATATCCAAACCACTGGGTGTACAAAACAGGGCATTCCAGCCAGAATGCGTAGGGATAATTGAAGCCTGCAATGCCATAAAGACACGACAAGTCGAAAACACAAACATACGGATACTCTCAGACAGTAAATCAGTACTTCAAGCACTGAGCAGTGATAACACCACATCTAGCTTGATATACGAATGCCACCAAAACCTAGCTTGCCTGGCTGCTCACCTCCTCGACTTCGATCCTCGGGTTTCGCTTGTAAGACACCCGGGGATGATAGTGCGTGCTCGTGGACGAATAATATTAAAGTTTACCTGGATGCTCTATCTTTACCTGGAATATTATACTTCGTTTGCAGTTGAGATACCTTCTGTTTAGGTAATGCAACTCAAACTCTCAGCCTTAAAACTTCGTAAATATACTCAATTACTCATACAAGGAAACTATTTTCAGCGATTTCAAAACTGAGATGAGAGTCATGAATCGTCTATATTCCATGTCAGGACAAGTAAACTTATTTCAGGGTGTTTAAAAAAACATTAAGAGAAGGAGGGGTTAAAAGGAAGTTAAAAGTGGTTAATAAGTCGTTTTTGAAGAGAGAGACTTAAAATTGTTACTAGCTAGCTATTACATTTTCTGAAGAAAAAACTGCTTGGTTTGCTGATCTACATTCGGACAGACTTAATTTGTTTCATAATTTGCAACTAAAAAACGACTTCAAATCAATACTTTGTTGTACCACATGCATGCACTTCCTGTTAACTTTACCTAACAGACTCTTTCCGAAAGCAAATACTCTGGTTTTTACAGAAAATACTTACACAACTGAAGTTATAGGGGCGCAATGCCACAGTTATCTACCGAATGTCAAGAAAATGTTATGAATGATCTATAGTAAAATAATACTTCCCACCAAATATTATCTGCTTTGACTTAAGGTTGACTGACAGATAATGCTTTGTGGCATGAAGTCCAGCTTTTGCAATAAAGATAGATAGATTTTGCAATAGAGAACTAAAATTTAATATTACTGACGATGACGACGTTTGTGAGGGTGTTTTGATTGAAAGAGAATTAGAACCGATACACGCATAAACTATGGAGTTGCAAGCGTCGTAGTAAGGCTTTAGACATGAAAATAACATGTAAGCTATAATTTATACGCGTACCAAGTCGCGGGCAAAAGCTAGTAATTAATAAATTGCAAGTTACAGTTTCGTGTGGTGCCTTTATAGTTATTATTAAGTATTACCAGTGCAGTTACAATATTTTAAACAATGGAGCACGCATGCCCTCCCGCAGAATTGAATTCGGAAGGCGGCCCAGCAAATCGCGCTGACTCATGGCGCAAATGGTTGAAACAGTTTAAAGTGTTTTTGAAAGCGTCGGGAGTATACAAGGAACCGTGGAATCCGATGTCCAGGCGAGTTTGCTTATCAATTTGATTGGGCCCGACGGTTACGACGTTTATACCACATTCAAGTTTGATAAGGAAGAGGAACGTGACAGCATAAAGAACTAAGTTAATTGAAAAGTTTGACCATCATTTTGGCAGTAAAACAAATGTTATCATGTTGCGGTTTAGATTTTTTACATGTAACCAGGAGACGGGCGAGAGCATTGATGAATATGTAACCGCTTTGAGAATAATAAAATAAGTCAACAGTGCGAGTTTGATAAACTCGAAGATGGCCTGCTACGCGATCGCATCGTGTGCAGGATTAAGGATAGCGTAGTACGGGATAGACTGCTACGCACAGACGATCTGACATTGGAGAAGGCTATACGCATATGTCAGTCGGGAGAGATAACTAGTGAAGAGAGCCGTCAGATAGAAGGTGTCAAGAGTGAGGCGGGCAGCAGCATGGCAGTGGATGCACTGAGGAATCGCTCGGCCTACGGTCGCGGTATGGCGCGACGCGGCGGGCCCTGGGGCCGCGGAGGCAGCGCGCGCGCGCCCGGTGGCGGCGCCGCGGGTCCCGGCAGCGGCGGCGCGGGCGCGGGAGCGGCCGGGAGTGCTCGGGGACGGTTATGTGCAGCGTGTGCTGAGAACTATTGCGACGGTGGTGCTAGCTGCGCGGCTAAAAATGTTAGATGTTTCTTATGCGGGTTCAAAGGTCACTACAAAAAAGTGTGTCCGGGACGTACGTCGAACAAGGTTTATCAGTTGCAAGAAGATAATAACGACGAGTTGTACTATTTGGACACTATAGAGGAAATTGATCACATTGAGGACTCTAAATGGTATGAAACGTTGCAATAACTTTGTTTAAACATAGTAGTAAAACATAATTTCAAGCTAGGTACAGGGTCAGATCTGAATGTTTTATCAAAAAATAACTTTGTAAAGCTAGGATTTAAAATTTCTGAAATAAATCCGGATAATGTTAAAACGCAATTATGTTTCCATCATAGGTTCATATAGTATTGAATGTACATGGAAGAGAAGGACTTTCTGTTAAAATGCATTATATCGAGTAATGATTGTCAAAGCATCCTTGGAAAATACGCCCTGGAACAATTAGGCCTTATACAGCGTGTATACTCGGTAAACGTCCAGGAATTTGACGATTTGTTCTGTGGGTTAGGTAAACTACCGGGTCAGTACAAAATACCAGTGCAAGCCGACGCTTGTCTAGTGATCTGCTCTGTGCGGAAAATTCCGTTAGGTGTTAGGGATCAGCTGTTGACTAAGTTGACTCGCATGGAAAATCTAGGTGTTATACGGAAAGTTACACACCCTACGTCATGGGTAAATGCCATAGTGATGGCAGCAAAGAAAGATGGTAGTTTTCAAGTGTGTCTCGATCCGCGACCGTTGAATTGCGTCATTCGTCGTCAGCATTATCCGTTGCCCACAGTTACGGAGATTGCGACAAAATTAAAGGATGCGCGCTATTTCAGTAAGTTGGATGCCTGGTCTGGATTTTGGATGATCCAGTTAGATGAGGATAGTGCAGATCTATGCACATTTGGTACGCCTTTCGGGAGGTACCAGTTTTTGCGACTCCCGTATGGAATAAACTCGGCTTCTGAGGTGTTCCATTGCAGGATCAGGCAGCTGCTAGAGGATCTCGAAGGCGTCGATTCGTTTATCGATGACGTCATCGTCTGGGGCGCCACGGAGCACGAGCATGACACCAGGCTGAAACGCCTGCTCGAACGAGCCAGACAGGTAGGTATAAGATTCAACAGAGACAAATGCGAGTATCGTGTGCCTGAAGTTACATACTTAGGTCATACGTTTAATGCTGAGGGTATTAAATTTGATCACAAGAAGCTAAATGCGACCAAGGAAATGCCGAGTCCCAGCGATAGACAGTCCTTGGAACGTTTTTGGGTATGGTGAATTATGTAGCCAAATTCCTTCCAAACTATTCGGAACAGGTTGCTCCGCTGAGAAACCTCTTTAAGAAAGACAGCGAGTGGTGCTGGGGTGAGTGCGAGGAGCGTGTAGTGCGCGCCCTGAAGCAGGCGCTGTGCGAGGCGCCGGTGCTGGCGCTGTTCGCGCCCGCGCAGCCGTGCGTACTGTCCGTGGATGCCAGTAGCCGCGCTCTGGGTGCTGTGCTTCTGCAGGACGCACACCCGGTGGAGTTCGCTTCTGCCACTCTTACCGACACTCAGCAACGCTACGCGCAGATTGAGAAGGAGATGCTTGCTATAGTCTTCGCTCTCGAAAGGTTCCACCAGTATGTGTACGGGAAAACAGACGTCATGGTTGAGACGGACCACAAACCCTTAGAAGCGCTTTTCAAGAAGTCGCTGGACTCTGTGCCGGCCAGGTTGCAGCGCATGATGTTGCGCGTTCAAAGGTACGATTTTTATAGGAAAAGGGTAAGTTATAGGTGACCGCACTCAAAGGAAAATTACAGTGTGGGGCGGGCGGCCGGGCGCCATCATTCTCCCAATGTTGCCAACCGTCCTGTCAACTTTCGGAAAATTTATACTATTTCACTTGCAAAATGGCGCGTGATATTGTATTATTCCGTCAAGAATTACCGTAGACCCAATCGAAATTTATCTCAAATTAAAGAACTTATAGAAATAAGGGTTTTTGAATTGACAACATATATCCGCAAAATTTGGATTGTTGCGCGTATTCTGTAATGTCATAACCGTCAAACGCTAGCATTTAAATTAAAACGATAAATGCTTGTAATATAAGGTTGAATATTGGAAAATCGATCGAATGTAACTGTACATACTTAATTAGGCATTAAAACACTCGTGTGATCCTATTATGAAACGAGCGTTGAAGGGCATTAAACACGAGTGTGGTAATGCCTAATTATGTACAGTTACATACACTAATTTATCTATCCACATATCATAAGCCTCCATGATGCATTCAGGAGCCGCATATTATGACCGGCATCGCAGCGTTGTTTTCTTGCAGCTGTCATAGTTTTTTTTTATTCAGAGACAAACTAGAGTCGGGTCCAACTATCATGTCATTCGATATCTTACTTACGTGCGACATTTGTCAAATTTGTATGCAAATTGACAATTCATTTCGAAATAAACGTCATCTCGACTGATATTAGAATAGAGGTCAAATCAAATTTATTTGTTTTTCAGAGATGCTCGAAATTAGAATGAAATAATATCGAAATCGATGTTATTATTTAGCAATAATAACATTTACACTGATAAGAAATTTGTTCTAACAAAACAGTCTATTTTTATGGTGGTCATAATGTGAGGTTCTTGAACGCATCATGGAGGGTTCATGATATTTGGATAGATAAACCAACACTCGTGTTTAATTCCCTTCATTATGTACAGTCACATAAACTACTATTATATACAAATATTGCTCTTTTAATAGTCAGGCATACAAATAACCACAAAATAGCATGCAGCATGCATACTTACACACTTAATATAAAATCGTTAATTATGCTATCATTTGCTTATGTTATGTTAGGATAATATCGCTGCCCCAATATTACAGGGTTCTATGTTACATTATCGGGGTACTTCAATTTTTAGACCTAGTGTCAATCTGACAAACTTCAAATTTCAAGTTGATAAAAGTGCAATATAGAACCCTATAATATTGGGGCAGCGATATGGTATTGGGAGCCTTCACGAAAGAGAGGAACATAACAAGTCAGTTACTCGAAGAGCGTTTATTACAAAAATAATACTAACTGAAATGACACATATTTATATGTATCCCCATAATATATCGAAAACAGTAATAAAACCTACCCCCAATATTCCACATATAGTACAGCTGTAATGGTAATACCATGTTTTAAATCCTCTCCTTGATCCTCAAGATGAAATCATCCACGGCTTTCATCGCGATGGTGAAATTGACGGGCAGTGGTCGCGTTAGGTCGGCGGCGCGCGCGCAGGCCGGCGGTAGCAGCCGGTACCGCCGTACCAGGTTCGCCAGTACCGTTTTCGCGGATATCATCGCATAAGTAGACCCTGAAATAAAACGTGTGTAAGTAATAGTAGTTTATGCTACTGATACATAATGAGAGGACTTAAAATACGAGTGGGGTTTTATGAAACGAGCGTGAGCGAGTTTCATAATAGGATCACACGGGTGTTTTAAGGCCTAATTATGTACAGTTGCATACACTACTTTATCTAAACACATATCATAAGTACTCTAAGATGGGTTCAGAAGCCGTAGGAAAATGACCTGCATTGCTACGAGTGCTACCTGTAAGTTATCTTTAAAAAATAAAAAAAAAGTAAAAAAAATGAAAAAAAGTTTTTTTTTTTAATCGAAAAAAAAAGTAAAAAAAAGTAAGAAAAAGTAAAAAAAAAGTGAAAATGTAAAAAACAGCAAAAAAAATGAAAAAAGAGAAAAAAAGTGAAAAAAAGTAAAAAAAAAGGAAAAAAAAAGTAAAAAAAAGGTAAAAAAGGAATAAAAGTGACAAAAATTAAAAAAAAGTAAAAAAAAGTTAAAAAACGTAAAAAAAAAGTAAAAAACAGCAAAAAAAATGAAAAAAAAGTTAATAAAAGGGTAAAAATGTAAAAAAAATATAAAAAAAAGGTTAAAAAGGAATAAATGACAAAAAGTAAAAAAAAAGTGCAAAAAATTTAAAAAATAATTAAAAAAGTGCAAAAAAGTTAAAAAAAGTTAAAAAGCGGAAAAAAAAGTTCGAAAAGTAAAAAAAAGTAAAAAAAAAGATAATAAAGTTAAAAAAGTAAAAAAGAAAAAAAATTTAAAAAAGTAAAATGAAAAAACATAATAAATTGACGTTTTGTATCGATACTTAACTGTTTTAATATCTATAGATACTAGACTAGAGACCCACTGAGTTTTGACAGCTGTTCCAAATTTAAACTCATAACGATACCGATAATGTGTACTGTAATAACATTACAGTACAGATTTTACCTACTACCACAGACAAGAAAGTTGTCATAGTAAAATTGGTTGTAATAATGCTGGTCATTACCGACGGTTTCTGAACGCATTTTAGAGCACTAATGATATGTGCGTAGATAAAACACTTTACGTCATACCTGGCCATAAAGTAGGAATTACCGCACGCTATGCGTGCGGAAAACCCCACTTCCTGGCCAGATAGAGACGTAAAATTTTGTACTCACCACGGGCGGTAATAAAAAAGCCTCAGAGCGCATATTTATCGCCCTTGCCTTCGGCTCGGGCGTCAAATACCTGCGTTCTGAGACATTCTTTGTTTAACCGCCCTAGGTAAGTAATGTACTATTATATTACCTGTCTATCGTGAAGGATTGGGTCGACTGCTTAGGATTGGGGAAATATGAATGTCAAATAATATGTATTAAGGCGATGTGAGCTCCGAAAACGGATTTTTAAAAAATCGTAGCTCTTGTTTGGATAATAATACGGCTGCTCTAAATTTAATTAGCAATTTTGAGGCTTTTTTCGAGTGAAATCAGCTATTCGAATCCTGAGTTTTTGACTTTCGCTCGATAGAAAAAAATCACGAACATAGGTCTAAAATACACTTCAAAAAATCGTAACAAATTATGCACAACAGCTAAACATATTACAATTGGTTCTAAAAATTGGCAATGTCATGTTTGAGGGAAATCAGCAATTTTTTTTTTATTTATTAAAACGCACAAATAAATAAAATTAAAAAACATGATATCTGCGCTTCCAAACACGCACTTCCATCTCGCTCACGCTTATGCTCAGTGAGAGGGAGAGAAGACCACGAACCTACGTCCCCTTAAGGTAAAGGTTCCCGGGGGTGTTGCAATTTACTTCAAGAGTTCCATACATATAAGATCTTGAACTCCACTCAGTCTTGTTACTCTGGTGAAGTGTGGGACGTTCAGGGTAGATAGTGACTACACGAAGCTTAGTTTATGACCTAGTTTGAATTTATTGTCGACGCTGACACTGCAATACGCAACGTAAATTAAATATGTTGAACGATAATTAGTTATTTATGTCTTTGATGTGTATGATTTTAATTTGTATAAATGCTTTTCAATTAGTATTTATCTCTTTGCCTGAGATACAGGATAATCTTAGTTCAGGCGCATTTAATAAATTTCCCTAACATGTAAGAGTTTTAAGCACAATGTAACATTAGCAATAAGGTTTTTCAATAAATTATTCTTATTCTTATAACTAATTTAGTCATAGAAAATACATCTCTTCTATAGCAATAGTATTCCTTTGTTCCTTAAACATTGCGTAATCTATGCAAGGTCGGTGAGTCCAAAGTGCAACGTTGTTATTACGGCATTACAAAGGAATGCCAACTATTTTCTTTGTGTTCGATTACCTGGAATTTATATAAATAATAATACGGAAAAATAGGTGACTATTTGCCGACAGCTGTTAACATCTGTGATCAGCTGTTAACAGCTGTGACCCATACTACAGCTCTTCCGTTTTTTTAGTCAAAAATTAGTTGATTACATGAGTACTATGTTTTGACTTAACTATTCTTAATTTGCTTAAAATCTATTTACATTTTTTTTTGTCTTAAAATTATCTGTTACAATGTTTCATATGAGTAGGTATTTAAACTTATCTTCTTTTTTTATTTTATTTTTTTATACATTACTAGGAGTGTTACAATATTTCAATGCTGATTCCTAACATGCTGATATGGTCTGCTGAATGCTTACTCGGTCTTTAAGTTATAATATGTTACTGCTCCTTTAACTGGTGACATTACATATTGTCCTATGCATGAATTATTGTTTGGTGTGTTGATGTTTATTAAAAAAATTAGAGGAAAAAGAAATGACCTTTTTTGGGTCTACTTATCTGAAACAATGGTTTCCTATGTACTTAAACTTATCTTATTTCTATGTTGTTTATAATTAACATGTGTTTTAACTATTTGGTGATACATATTACACATCCTGTATGTATGTGGTTGTGAGTTAATGCTTTTTTAGTTATTTTTAATGGCTACTGTAACAATAAATTGTTAAACGAGCGAAAACTATGCTAAAACTTCAATTTACTCGTAGTACTTACTTTAATGTTTTTGCGTTTAAGTTACGTGTTTAAGGTGTTTATTTATTGGTTTTTTGGGGTTTTTTTTTAATTTATGTTTGTCTGAGTTTTTTTTCCGTTTGAATCTATTATTATATCAGTTTTAATGAACTAAAGCGATGTCTGATTAGCCCACCGGTACTTCAATACTACAGCTTAGATAAACCCGTCACACTATCGGTTGATTCATCAATAAATGGTCTCGGTGCATGTTTGATGCAAGATAACATGCCGGTGTGCTATGCGTCACGATCGCTGACAAAGGCAGAACAGGCATACGCACAAATCGAAAAGGAACTTTTAGCTTGTGTTTACGCATCTGAGAAATTTTATACTTACATTTATGGACGCGGGGACGTAAAAATTGAAACAGACCATAAGCCCTTGATAAGCATTACAAATAGGCCAATAGCAAGTGCACTAGCCCGGTTGCAAAGGATGTTGTTGAGATTACAACCTTACATATGCACGGTAGTCTATAAGCCCGGGAAGTATCTTTACGTAGCCGATACATTGTCACGCGCCGTTGCGCCGGGTGGCGTGAGCGAGGCGCCCGGAGAGCCTCGAGATCACTTGGACGCGCAAGCGCAAGTTTGTGCGGTAGCGGTTAGCAACCCACGGATAGCAAAATGAAAATGCTAAAAAAATACATTAAAAAAGGATGGCCGACACATAAAGGCCAAATAAATGAACTAATTAGGCCATACTGGGATTGTCGGGACGAATTAACTCTCGCATATGACATGGCATGGAAAGGCAATCAAATAATAATACCGAAGTGCATGCGTCGAGAGTTGTTACAGAAAATACATATAGTGACATCTAGGAATAGAAAAGTGTAAACTGAGAGCTAGGGAAATAATGTATTGGCCAAACATAAACTCTCAACTCAAGGACATGATTTCCCACTGTCAAACTTGCCTTACGCACAGGAAATGCATTAGTAAACAACCCCTCATCCCGCATCGCGTTCCGTCACGGCCGTGGTCAAAAGTAGGTGTCGATATTTTTCATTACAGTGGAAAATCTTATCTTTGTGTGATTGATTATTTCAGCATATACGTTGAAGTCATAGAATTACAATCTTTAACATCAATGCATGTTATCAATCAATTAAAAAACATATTTTGCAGGGAAGGAATTACTGATATTGTGTTTTCGGATAAGGGACCGGATTTTCCTCGAATTTATTCCATACTTTTAGTAATTAATGGGTTTTTCAGCATCACACGTCATCGCCTAGATATGCTCAATCGAATGGACAAGCGAAAAGGGCAATTCAAACTATTAAATCTATACTGCGTAAAACCTCAGACGATTTTTCGGACTTTAGACTAGCACTGCTGGGCCAATTAAACACACCAATTAGTGACAAGTTACCATCTCCAGCTGAAATCTTAAAAAACAGGAAATTACGCAGTGCCCTGCCTTGTTTACGGGAACTATTGTTACCTAAAGTGGTAGATAATGATGAAATAAGATTAGAACTTCAAAATCGTCAAATGAAGCAAATACGCAATACAGGGTGACAAACAAAAATCCACACAGTATCTCTGCCCTGATAATCGCAAATGCAGTAATCGACATTTTTGGGATTTTCACTTTTTTGCAAAAATGACATCCCAAGAGCCTAATCTATACATAAAAAAATAATTTTCATTTTTTTTAAAATTATAACCATGTTTTTTATGTAACCAAAAACGCAGTACTTGCATAAAAATATTACTTGTGCTAACAAAATCTGCAGCATTCAGCATGTGCTAGAAGTTTGTGCAGTACTTGCTACGTTTACTGCGAATTAATTAGCCATAAACTTTTTTGCAACGAATACTAACTAATGCCAAACGCAGTATTCGACTTTACTACATTTGAGTGTAGCAAGAATAACAAAGAGCTACTCTTGCGATGCTAAACTAAACGCAGTATTCTACAGTGCTGCGTTTAAGAGTAGCGAGAGTAACAAAAATATTCGTACGCTTCGAAGCCGCACGGTACAGTGCCGCGTTTCGTGCTAGCAAATCAGAGCGTCGACGTCATTCGCAGACGAGACGCGTGTGCCGGCTGAGCCGCCGTGCGCTACATGTTGCATTTTCTTTGTTTAAATTAGGTTTGTTTTATTTAATTACTCTTTTAACGTTTTTCAACGGCGCGTGTTTTGTGCTGACAAGATTTTCAATAAGTACATTTTAGGTTATGTAACCTATACACTCACGAGCAAAATAATTGCATCACTTTGCAATTTTTCATCTGCACCCTATAATTTTGTAAACGGGGTTATTTTATAAAATATTTTAACGAGTTTTTGTTACCTGAAATCTAAGCTCTGCAAAAAGCTAACAAACATGAAAATTGACCCAATATTTTTAACATTATGGGCATTTTCTTGGTTTGTGGGCATTACCGCCTTAGTAGGTGCACGAGCTCCCTTTGTCGCCTATATAACGGGGGTACAGGAGGGGGAGGGTTATCAGTCACTTATCAGAAGTCAACCGGTACACATCTCCGCATATTTTCCCGTGAAGAAGAACCTGAAAACATGGATACTACTGAAGCTGAAGTCGCCGCAGTCGTCAATTTGCTGCAAGAGAGCCGTAGCCAACAATCAGTAGCTGCCGAGCTGAATTTAACGCAATCTACAGTTTGTAGAGTCTACCCGAGGTTCCAGCAGACTGAGGCAGTCACTTCAACACCAAGAACCGGCCGCACAAGGTGCACATCGGAGCGGGACGACCGCTTCAATGTCACGTCAGCTCTCCGAGATCGTCACCAGACAGGCGTTTCCCTTCAGCAGCAACTCCGTGAGGTTCGAAGAGTGACTGCCAACATGTTGACAGTCAGGAGAAGACTCAAAAAAGTCAACTTGACACCGAGAAGAACGACGGGGCCCAGATTGCTGCCACAACACCGAAGAACACGACGTGAATTTGCTGCAAATCACGTGAACTGGACCATCGAGCAATGGACCCGGTTCTTTTTTCGGACGAGTGCAGGATGTGCCTGAACGGCAGCGACAGAAGAGGACGAGTCTACAGGAGAGCAAAAGAACGACTAGTATTCGCAGTTGATTAGTTTTATTGTATAGTGATAATTTTATATTTCGATTAACAGTGTATTAGATTTAAGTAAATCTGTAATGCTGTCTAAATATATTTAAATAAAATAAATAAATATTTTGGGGCGGCATTTCTTACAACGGGCGGACCGAGCTGGTTTTCGTGCCTTCTGGGGGGTCATGGACGTGGTTTGAACGCTGGAAGATACATCACCGCGATCCTGGAGATGCACGTTGTCCCTTACAAAGGAATGTTTGATGAGGTGTTCATATTATGCAGGATAATGCCCCCTGCCATACCGCAAGAGATACCATCACCAACCTTTCCGAGGTGTACATCACTACGATGAACTGGCCAGCGATGAGCCCGGACCTTAATCCGATCGAACACATGTGGGACTGCCTAAAACGCAGGGTTCAGAAGCGGAAACCTGCCCCGTCCAACATTGAGGAGCTGAAGGAAGCCTTGCTGGAGGAGTGGGATGCCATCCCTCAGGATTACGTCAGGAAGTTGATAAGATTCATGCAAAGGCGCCTAACTTGTGTCATAAGAGCTAGGGATGGCAACACCAGGTATTAATTTGTAGTAATACATTCTATGATTGTTAAATTGTCCTTTTATTGTCTGTTTTCATAGATCAATTTTTTATACATTTCTGACTGCTTTCAGTTTTCCGACGTTTTTCAGTCTTTGGACTGGAATTTCCTTGAAAACTTTTACATTTTCTACTGCCAGCTTTCATTTGGTACCTCATTTGTCAGTTTTGGGTAACAATTTACAAAGTAATGGGGTGCAGATGAAAAATTGCTAAGTGATGCAATTATTTTGCTCGTGAGTGTAGTTTGAGTACTGGATATGTACAAAGAATCGATTTTATCCCAGAAATCGTAAGTAAATGAAATGGGGGGGTGAAAATTTGTATCGAATCTCATAAGTAGTTATAATGGTTTCTTCTTTCACTCGCTAAGAGGAGATCATTTTGTACTTTCATATTAAGTGGAAGTCACGTAAAAGTAAGTCACGCGCGGCCGGGGCAGCAGCCGAATTTCAGGCCGCATTAAAGCGACAAAAGTACGCTCCCCTTACATCAGGCTATATTTTTGTACCCGTGGCAGTAGAAACAGCGGGTTGCTGGGGGTCGGACGCAAAGAAATTTGTCCGGGACATAGGCCGTAGGCTCAGGCAAAAGGGTGAGGATGCCCGCTCCGAGTCGTTTCTGGTGCAAAGGTTGTCTTTAGCCATTCAACAAGGTAATGTGGCAAGCATAATGGGCACCTTTGCACCAGAGGCGACCAGGGGTGGTTTATTTGACTAGGGTTTTTTTTTTTTTTTTTTTTTTATATAGGTACCTATTTAGTTAATGTATTTGTTACTGTTCCAACCTGTATGCCATACGATTAAAATAAATAATAAATTTTGAAAGTTATTTCGATAATAAAAACATTTTTTCTAGAACTTACCTAAAATCTGTTTTATTTCGTCTCTTCGTCACTTAAAATATCCAGAAGTTAAATCCTAACAATACTTTTAACTAGTACCATGTACAAAAATTGGGCATGATTGCGAACTAGAAACGCAGTATTGAACACTTGCTAGGTGATTTTGCAGTAATAAACACAAATACTGCATTTAGTCTTAGTAATACTGTAAGGCCCGCAAGCCCAGATAGTTGATGAAAATGCAGTACTGCGTATTTTATCCAAATAAGGCAGTAAAGTAAAGAAAAAAATACGTCAATAAAAAGCTTGATTTTTTTTATTATTTTTCAGTACACTTCAAAAGTTATACCACATAGATTTGTTGTATAGATATCACAAAATATGTTTACCGCGTTTATCTCGAAACCGCCATTTTGCAAGTACTGCATTTGCGATTACCAGGGCAGATCTCCATAGACACTTAGATCTATGGAGATACTGTATGTATGATGTAGTCTACTCCTGCTTTTACCCTACCAGTTGTCACTATCGATCTCCTAAATAAGATTTTACGGCCCATGTTGAAAAAACGTGGCACCGTCGATGCTTTTGACATTTCGCTTAACATTATTCTTAGTGTATGGCCCGTTATTGGCGACATACTTGTCGTTCTCATCAATCTGATTTTTGAAACGGGCACATTTCCTGGTGTCTTAAAAAATACCAGAGTTTGTCCTGTTTTCAAAGGAAAGGGCGACAGGTGTGACGTCAATAACTATAGGCCAATTACGATTGTACCCACTATTTCTAAGCTGGTCGAATCTATCTTGTCGTCTCACCTAATGAGTCATCTGGAATCAAATAGCCTGCTTACGGATAATCAGTTCGCGTATAGACAGGGAATGTCTACAACCACTGCAGCGTACAGGATATTCGATTGCATAATGACTGGGTTAGATGACAAGAATAAGATGGCTGGAGTGCTTTGCGATTTGTCAAAGGCATTTGACGTTATCAGCCACGAACTGCTGCTGAACAAACTTAAATCGTATGGCATTCGAAACAAAGCTCACCAATTGTTTACCTCGTTTTTGTCAAAGCATAAACAAGTCGTAAAACTACGTGCAAACGGCAAATTGGTGCAATCAGATACAGGTTATATCAATTTAGGTATTCCTCAAGGTTCAGCTTTAGGAAATACCCTATTTTTATTATTTGTTAATGACCTGCCGTCGAATGTCTTAGCCGGGTTATCAGTACTGTTAGCGGATGATACTACCGTGTTGGTCGGTGCAAACAGCTATCAAAGCGTCAAAATAAACGCGGCTTGCACGCAACTCCAAACATGGTTCGCGGCTAACGGGCTGTTACTGAATGTAGCCAAATCCAATATAATGTTTTTTTCTGGCTGTAAAGTACCAACGCTATTGTCAATGGCAAGCTGTTCAATGCCATTGTGTGAGGAAAGAAGGTTCCTTGGATTTATAATTGACTCCAATTTGAATTGGAAGCGCCATGTTGACAGTCTGAGTGAGAGGTTGAGTAGTGCTGTTTTTGCGTTGAGAAAATTAAAGCCGCTAATCTCAGGTGATTCACTGAATCAAGTGTATTTCGCATATTTTCATTCCCTGATGTCCTACGGTACCCTCCTTTGGGGTAACTCCACCTATGCGCAAAGAGTTCTTGTCATGCAAAAACGTGCAGTTCGAGTACTTGTAGGAGTCAAGCATCGGCACCCCTGTCGGAAGTTATTCTCAACGCAACGCATAATGACACACTACTCACAAGATCTGTTTGAGCTTCTCTTATTTATAAGAAAAAACATCTCCCAGTTTGAGCGTGTGAATGTACCAGGCAAACAGCTTCGTTCAACTGGGCGCCAAAGGACAGTTCCTCGTCGCATGGCGCTTTCAGAGAAAAATCCCCGGGTTATAGGGCCTATTTATTTCGAGCACCTACCCGCCGATATAAGAAACGAACCTTGTGACGAAACATTTAGGCGTAGACTGAGAAATCTTTTGTTGGATAACCCTCTGTACTCTGTTCATGAGTTCATGGAAATGGTTTTTTAAGAGTTTATTTCATTTATTGACAGCTATAATTTGATATGATTTCTTGTGTAACATTTATTTTCTATATTCAACTTTTAAATCGTACCTAATGCATAAATTGACATTGTTTATTTCTGTTTAAAATAGTATGTGTCTATTAGTTGACAATCCGTAATTGGAGCTACAATTTCCACTTTGTGTATTTACATCTATACATATAATAAAGCTGGAGAGAGTCGAAAGTCTGTACATGGAAGATATTCGAAAAAAAATTGGCTAGGGATACTTAAAATCGATAACATAACACGTTCCAACAGTTTTTAGAATTTTCGTCTGTTTATCTGTTTGTCTGTTTATGTGACCGCGCATCACGTGAAAACGGCTAAACCGATTAAGATTAAATTTAGTAAAGCGATAGTGTGAGTCCTAGGGAAGGACTTAAGGTAGTTTTAATCCTAGATATCAACCCCTAAAGGGATGAAATGGGGGGTGGAAATTTGTATGGAGCTACTTAAACCGCTGCACCGATTTAGATGAAATTTAATATATAATTAGTTTGAGTCCCGGGGAAGGTCAAAGGATAGGTTTTATCCCGAAAATCTTCCCTTTAAGGGGTAAAATAGAGGGGTGAAATTTTGGATGTTACCCATTTTGATAAAATTTAGTTTAGAGGTAGTTTAACTACTGGGGAAGGACATTGGATAGTTTTTATTTCGGAAATCTTCCCCTAAGGGGATGAAATGGGGGACGAAATTTTGGATGGACTCCGTTTAGACCAAATTTGGTATAGATATAGTTTGAGTCCCGGAGAATGTCAATGGTTAGTTTAAATCCCGAAAATCATCCCCCAAGGGGATGGAATAGGGATGAAAATGTGGATAAATCCCATTTAGTTAAAATTTGGTAAAGAGATAGGAGGAGTCGCAGGGAAGGACAATGCATAGTTTTTATCCTGCAAAATCATCTCCTGAGGGGGTGAAATAGGGGGTGAAAAATTGGATGGAACCCATTTAAGGTATAGTGGTAGTTGGGAGTGCTGGGGAATAGGAACATTACATAGGTAAATATATGTATGTGACGTTCCAAGGGTAAAGGTACCTATGGCGGTCGTTTAGAACATTTTTTCTAAAACGGGGTAATAAAGACGTTTTATTATGGCTATTTTGAAAACTATTAGATGTAACATTTTGTTGACGTATCTTTATTTTTAATATCAAATATTTAAATTACAAGTCAGTTAATTTAGTCCTAAGGTTTAGTAAAAAAGGTCCTTACGGCCGTGTGATATGAAACCAAGTTTGCGGCGGAGTCTACTTTGTAAAAAAAGGCGTTCGGAGTAAGCTAATCTATAAAATCATGCAACTCAACCATAATGACCCTTTCCTTCATACAATCCATACTAATATTACAAATACGGAAGTAACTCTGTCTGTCTGTTACCTTTTCATGCTTAAACCGCTGAACCGATTGAGATAAAATTTAGTATAGAGATACTTTGAATTCCGGGGCCTTCCCAAAGAGTCCTTACTAAAGATTTTATCTGGAAATTCATCACCTAAGGGGGAGAAAGTTACGATATAAACGAGTTCCACGCGTACGAAGTCGCGGGCAAAAGCTAGTTTTGAATATTTTTAAACTTTATTTCTGATTATTGACGATCCTGATAAGGATTCTTATAATTTTGACATTGTATGCAAACCTATATTGTAATTTTTATCTCGACCTGTTTCCGTATGATATAATAATGCCAGCTGGTCCCACCCCCGCCAGCTCCAGTACCTCGCGCACTCCTGAACGTTCCCGCCAGGTATCGCAGTCCAATAATTATTATGTTTCTCGATTTGGCAGGATAGTGAGGCCTCCTGATCGGTGGGGATATCCAGCGCCTGGTGTACCACGGTTTTCCTAACTTGTATGTACCGATTTATTGTATTTGATGATCGATCCCAAAAACATATTAAATAACTAGCCTTTGGCCGCGACTTCGTCCGCGCGGAACTTGTTTATATCGTAACTTTCTCCACCCTTTTCACCCCCTTAGGTGATGAATTTCCAGATAAAAACTATCTTACGTAAGAATTCTTTGGGAAAGCCCCGGAATTCAAAATATCTCTACACCAAATTTCATTTCAACCAAATTAAGCATGAAAAGTTAACAGACAGACAGAGTTACTTTCGCATTTGTAATATTAGTATGGATTGTATGAAGGAAAGGGTCATTACGGCTGAGTTGCATGATTTTATAGATTAGCTTACTCCAAACGCCTTTTTTTACAAAATAGACTCCGCCGCAAACTTGGATTCTATGACCCGCCTCACCATAATAGATGCATGTAGGCTTTTTTCATTATTATTTTGCATATTTTCATATCACACGGCCGTAAGGACCTTTTCTACTAAACCGTAGGATTAGGATTAGGATGTAATCTAATAGTTTTCAAAATAGCCATAATAAAACGTATTTTTTACCCCGTTTTAGAAAACATCTTCGAAACTACCGCCATAAGGTACCTTTACCCTTGGAATGGAACGTCACATACATATATTTACCTATATAATGATCCTATTCCCCAGGACTCCCAACTACCGCTATATACCGTAAATGGGTTCCATCCAAATTTTCACCCCCTATTTCACTCCTTAGAGGATGATTTTCGGGATAAAAAATATCCGTTGTTATGACAACGGGTAGTTTTTATCCCGAAAATCATGGAGAATGCTCCAGGACTCAAGCTATCTCTATACCAAATTTCATCTAAATGGGCTACATCCAAATTTTCACCCCCATTTCATCCCCTTAGGGGATGATTTCCGGAATAGAAACTATAATTTGTCCTTTTCCAGGACTCAAACTATCTTTCAACCAAATTTTATCAAAATGTGTCACAAACAATTTTCCACCCCCAATTACACCCTCTTAGGGGATGATTTTTGGGATAAAACTATTTCTCACCCCCTTATGTGAACCCCTTATTTCCTTATTTCATGTGTCCCGGAATAAAAATTATTCCATGTTCTTTCCTTGGACTGAGACCTCTCTATATACCAAATTTCATCAGAATGGGTTCTATCGAAATCTTCAACCCTCATTTCACCACCTCAGGAAATGATTTTTCGGGATAAAAACTATGCATTGTCCTACCCTAGGACTCCTTCTATATCTTTACCACATTTCATCTAAATGGGTTTTATCCAAATTTTCACCCCCTATTTCATCCCTGAGGGGATTATTTTCGGGATTAAAACTATCCGTTGTCATACTATCGTTCAACCAAATTTCATCAAAATGGGTCACAAACAAATTTTCATCCCCAATTACACCCCCTTAGGGGATGATTTTCAAGAGTAAACTATCCTATGTCCTTCCCCAAGACTCCAACTCGCTATACCGTAAATGGGTTCCATCCAAATTTTCATACCCCATCTGACCCCCTTAGGAGATGATTTCTGGACTAACAATTATTTTAAGTCCTTCCCCAGGACTCTTAACTATCTCCATAACAAATTTCATCTAAATCGGTTCTATCCAATTTTTCACCCCTCATTTGATGATTTTTCAGGATAAAAACTATGCATTGTCCTTACCTGCGACTCCTTCTATCTCTATACCAAATTTTAACTAAATGGGATTTATCCACATTCTCATCCCTATTTCATCCCCTTGGGGGATGAATTTCGGTATTCAAACTATCTATTGTCATTCTCCGGGACTCAAACTATATCTATACCAAATTTGGTCTAAACGGAGTCCATCCAAAATTTCACCCCCCATTTCACCCCCTTAGGGGAAGATTTCCAGAATAAAAACTATCCAATGTCCTTCCCCAGAACTTAAACTACCTCTTAACCAAATTTTATCAAAATGGATTACATCCAAATTTTCACCCCTCCATTTTACCCACTAAAGGGAAGATTTTTGGGATAAAAACTATCCTTTGACCTTTCCCGGGACTTAAACTAATTATATACCAAATTTCATCCAATTCGGTGCAGCGGTTTAAGTAGCTCTATACAAATTTCCACCCCCCATTTCATCCCCTTAAGGATTGATTTCCAGGATAAAAACTACCCTTAGTCCTTCCCCAGGACTCAAACTATTTCTATACCAAATTTCATCTTAATCGGTTCAGCCGTTTTCACGTGATGCGCGGTCACATAAACAGACAAACAGATAAACAGACAAACAGACAAAAATTCTAAAAACTGTTGGAACGTGTTCTGTTATTGATTTTAAGTATCCCTAGCCAATTTTTTTTCGAATATCTTCCATGTTCAAACTTTCGACCCTCTTCAGCTTTATTATATGTATAGATTTTGTCATGTTTATAAGTAGAATATAATATCTGGAATTCAATTAAATGATGTGTTTATAAAAAATAGCTTTTGCGCGCGACTTCGTCCGCGTGAACTTTAGTATTAACTTCCATTTTTTATTTCATCCACTACCGTTAGGTAATAATTCCTAAGATAGCATTCAATGTCTGCAAAATATAGATAATTTACCTGTAGGGCAAGAGTCATCTATAACTGTTCTGCCGTTTTAAGGTGTCTGAGTAGGTAACAATCATCCAAAATTACAGACGTTTGCAATTATATTATGATAATGAGTAGAGAGTGAAAAACTATACCCAATTATGGTTTTCAATACTTGTGTGAATGTTGCTCTTGTAAATAAGAGTCATGTACAATTTATTACTCTTCTTATAAACCGTTCAATTTAGTTCAGTTTACATGTATCACTTTGAGGGCTGAATCACGAAAGTGACTACTTCCTAACCAAGTAACCACACCCACGAAGCCCGGTTTTTTTTATGAAACATGCACTTACTGAATTCGTACCGCTGTGCTCCCTCTTCTTAGTAGTAAATGCGATTGTTGTGAACTCGAAATTGGAGCCCCGGCAGAATTTAGAAGCCTAGAGCTACTTCCCTACTTCCAAGTAGCCACCTTGTAACAATTTAAAGCTAGGCGGAAGGCTTTTCTTTTCGACCAAAGAGGGAGTAAGATCGATGCAATATCCTTCCATATCTCTCGCACGCACGCACGTCCTAATTCCAAATAATAAAAAGAAAAGCAGCCTTAAACAGCCAGCCTTAGACCTTAAATTTCAAAAGACTGCATAACTTCAGTGGCCTCAAGG
Organism: Epinotia brunnichana; assembly: GCA_963854355.1. Lineage (NCBI taxonomy): Eukaryota > Metazoa > Arthropoda > Insecta > Lepidoptera > Tortricidae > Epinotia > Epinotia brunnichana. The sequence goes on along the minus strand of OY977951.1, from coordinate 24,070,351 downwards.
GATAAATTGAGGAACCACAGAACGCCATTGGCCGTCCAAGACCGAACCCTGGCAGCGGCCTGAAGGTGGAACCTCCTCTGAAGGTCAAAAAGGCTCAGAAGTGGAACTTCATTACCTCCATCCCATAAATTTGATTTCAGACCGAAAGCGAACTTCATAGGTCCACTCAAAATCCTGTTGTAAATTTCACTTACCTAAAGTCCTTCAGCTTGTACGAATGGATCAATTGCATTTTAATTATATGTCCTTTTTGCCTCCGTAGGTATATTGTTAATGACACTTATTGTACCCAGAAACTATTTTAGCTTTTTAATCGACTGCAAAATAAGGAAGACGTTCTCAAATTGGTCAAAAGTATTTTTTTTAAATATTTGTTACCGGAGAACTCCTTCATTTATGAACCGATTCGTATAATTATTTTTTTATTTGAAAGTATAGGCTCCAGATTGGTCCCATTGTTTTCAAAAAGCCCGTTGAATAATGTGATTCATGAGGAATTGAGAAAACTCCTCAATTTTATTGGGCATGCGTGTAATGCTTTCGTTATTTTCTGTTGTAACTCATGTATTTACAATCGAAATCCACAAATTTGGTGAAGTGAAACTGATGATGAAGACCACAGATGACTTATGGAACTCCTCATTGATGTAAAAAGTGCGTGTCACATATTCTGATATGATTCCGTTTAAGTAGCAACTAATGTAATGAAAAAGCTGATTCCGAGATCCTTGAGGAATCGACAGAATTCTTCAAATATTATCATCAGCCTACATATAGCGATTTGGGTATTTTCGTTGATAATCAACGTATTTTTCTCGGAAAGCAATTCATGTGGTATAGTGGAAAGGAAATGTGGAAATGTTAATTTATGTGGCTTGGCGCAATACAGAATTGAAGTTGGTTAAAACTTTGCATTAGCAAATTATCTTGTATGTTATTGGGCATGTGAACTAATCAGCTACATTCTAGTCTAGCATACATTGTTAGTTAATTTTCAATTTCAAACAGTTGCGTTGCCTCTTGCTTCAGAAAGAAACTGACTCTTATTTATTCACTCGCTACCAAACCAATGTTTTCACAGACAAATGAACCTTTCTATCATGAAGTTTCAAAGCGCGTTATACTGTTTAAATTTATGTCCCACATATAATACAACTATTGTATAAAATACCAATTTTCAAACTTGATAAATCGTTGATTCATGGCGTGACAGTATTCCTGATGTGTTCGGCATGCATCCAGTTTAGTTGACCCCTTAATGCATAACAACCATTGATATCTGTCGACGTTGTTATGCTGGTCAGTCAATGTTGACAACTTCTGAACTATCCAACCTATTTCATCTGCTTCTTCAAACAACTATTACGGGCTGAGAGGTCAGAATATTTTGGTATATTGCCGCAAGCCCTCTATTTTTTTCTCACACAATTATCTACCTAATCGCTAAACCATTATTTCATGGAATGGCGTAAACATTCATATGGACTTGAGTCATTTTGGCTTTAAGATATTGAAACGTTGACTTGTCTTTCATACGTCAAGTTCTGCATATAAGTCGAATTGCTTACGCTATTATACTGCTTATTGTTTGACACTTAAAACCGAAAATGGCGTGCCTTGAAGCAAAAATATTTCGTCTCTATACAAAGTTTAATTCCCTTTTTCGTCCCTAAATGGGATGAACGTTGACATAAATTATAGCTTATGTCTTATTTTGATATATAAGGTAGATAACTGGAATTTTTTATAACGATTCATCTAGTAGTTTTTGAAATTTATATATATATTATATCACATTATATAATCTGTAATCGCCTCGCCACCTATTTTTCATCCCATATTTTTAACGTTTTATCCCTACATTTCACAAATGTTGAATGGGGTTCTTTTTACTTTCTAGTCAAGTATATGCTTGCCAACTTTCAAGTCTTTAGCTCATGGATTAAAGCAGTTCCCATACAACGATTAACCCTATTTTTTACCCCATTTGAACCCTAATCTTTATGATTTTTATAGCCTATAGCCTGGCTGAAGATCCACTTAACCTTTAAGTAAAAGTTTCATATTAATCCATTCGCTCGTTTTCACGAGATGCCGTTACATATAAACAGACAGACAAACCGACAAACAGACAAACAGACAAAAATTCTAAAAACTGTTAAAATGTGTTCTGTTATCGATTCTAAGACCCCTCAACTGATTTTTTTGCCAATATCTTCAATGTACAGACTTTCGACCCTCTACAGCTTTATTATATGTACTAGCATTTGCCCGCGACTTCGTCCGCGCGGAACTCGTTTATATTGTAACTTTCTCCCCCCTTTTCACCCCCTTAGGTGATGAATTTCCAGATAAAAACTATCTTTAGTAAGGATTCTTTGGTAAGGCCCCGGAATTCAAAGTATCTCTACACCAAATTTCATTTCAACCAAATTAAGGAAGAAAAGTTAACAGACAGACAGAGTTACTTTCGCATTTGTAATATTAGTATGGATTGTATAAAGGAAAGGGTCATTATGGCTGAGTTGCATGATTTTATAGATTAGCTTACTCTGAACGCTTTTTTTTACAAAATAGACTCCGCCGCAAACTTGGTTTCTATGACCCGCCTCACCATAATAGATGCATGTAGGCTTTTTTCATTATTATTTTGCATATTTTCATATCACACGGCCGTAAGGACCTTTTCTACTAAACCCTAGGACTAAATTAACTGACTTGTAAATTAAATATTTTATATTAAAAATAAAGATACGTCAACAAAATGTTACATCTAATAGTTTTCAAAATAGCCATAATAAAACGTATTTTTTACCCCGTTTTAGAAAACATCTTCGAAACTACCGCCATAAGGTACCTTTACCCTTGGAACGTCATATACATATATTTACCTATATAATGTTCCTATTCCCCAGGACTCCCAACTACCGCTTTATACCGTAAATGGGTTCCATGCAATTTTTCACCCGCTATTTCACCTCCTTAGAGGATGATTTTCGGGATAAAAACTATCCGTTGTTATGACAACGGGTAGTTTTCATCCCGAAAATCATGGAGAATGCTCCAGGACTCAAGCTATCTCTTTACCAAATTTCATCCAAATTTTCACCCCCATTTCACCCCCTTAGGGGATGATTTCCGGAAAAGAAACTATCATTTGTCTTTTTCCAGGACTCAAACTATCTTTCAACCAAATTTTATCAAAATGTGTCACAAACAAATTTTCACCCCCAATTACACCCTCTTAGGGGATGATTTTCGGGATAAAACTATCCTATGTCCTTCCTTAACTATCGTTATACCGTAAATGGGTTCAATCCAAATTTTCATCCACCATTTCTCACCCCCTTATGTGATCCCCTTATTTCCTCATTTTATGTGTTCCGGAATAAAAATTATTCTATGTTCTTTCCTTGGACTGAGACCTCTCTCTATACCAAATTTCATCTGAATGGGTTCTATCGAAATCTTCAACCCTCATTTCACCACCTCAGGAAATGATTTTTCGGGATAAAAACTATGCATTGTCCTTCCCTAGGACTCCTTCTATATCTTTACCAAATTTCATCTAAATGGGTTTTATCCAAATTTTCACCCCCTATTTCATCCCTGAGGGGATGATTTTCGGGATTAAAACTATCCGTTGTCATACTCCGGGATTCAAACTATCGTTCAACCAAATTTCATCAAAATGGGTCACAAATAAATTTTCACCCCCAATTACACCCCCTTAGGGGATGATTTTCAAGAGTAAACTATCCTATGTCCTTCCCCAAGACTCCAACTCGCTATACCGTAAATGGGTTCCATCCAAATTTTCATACCACATTTGACCCCCTTAGGAGATGATTTCTGGACTAACAATTATTTTAAGTCCTTCCCCAGGACTCTTAACTATCTCCATACCCAATTTCATCTAAATCGGTTCTATCCATTTTTTCACCCCTCATTTCACTCCCTCAGGAGATGATTTTTCAGGATAAAAACTATGCATTGTCCTTCCCAGCGACTCCTTCCATCTCTTTACCAAATTTTAACTAAATGGGATTTATCCACATTTTCATCCCTATTTCATTTTTTCGGTATTCAAACTATCTATTGTCATTATCCGGGACTCAAACTATATCTATACCAAATTTGGTCTAAACGGAGTCCATCCAAAATTTCACCCCCCATTTCACCCCCTTAGGGGAAGATTTCCAGAATATTAACTATCCAATGTCCTTCCCCAGAACTTAAACTACCTCTAAACCAAATTTTATCAAAATGGATTACATCCAAATTTTCACCCCCCCCCCCCCCCCCCCCCATTTTACCCACTAAAGGGAAGATTTTCGGGATAAAAACTATCTTTTGACCTTTCCCGGGACTCAAACAATTTATATACTAAATTTTATCCAAATCGGTGCAGCGGTTTAAGTAGCTCTATACAAATCTCCACCCCCCATTTCATCCCCTTAAGGATTGATTATAAAAACTACCCTAAGTCCTTTCCCAGGACTCAAACTATCTCTATACCAAATTTCATCTTAATCGGTTCAGCCGTTTTCACGTGATTCGCGGTCACATAAACCGACAAACAGATAAACAGATAAACAGACAAACAGATAAACAGACAAACAGAAAAAAATTCTAAAAACTGTTGGAACGTGTTCTGTTATCGATTTTAAGTATCCCTAGCCAATTTTTTTTCGAATATCTTCCATGTACAGACTTTCGAACCTCTTCAGCTTTATTATATGTATAGATAGATAGATCAAACAAGTATTTCCAATATACATGCATGCTTATAATTAACTGGCCCTGTAGCATGGATGGCCTCTTTAGGTATATCACGCGATAAGTGACATGATAGAGCATCCGTCCCTGGCTGACACCGTTCTATAGAACGAGACGACGCTGTTATCTTGTCACTTATCGCGTGATGAGGGCATCCATGCTACGGTGCCTGTATAAATGTTGGTAAATTTAATAAATATAAATATGTAACTCCACAGCATGCGGGTGAAATACGTATCTAATTAAGCAGTAATAAAATAATTAATAACTAATTATACAGAATCATACAATTATGTTAAGGCGACGTGAGCTCAAAAACTGATTTAAAAAAAATCGTAGCTCTTGTTTGGATTATAATACGGCTGCCCTAAATTTATTAAGCAATCTTGAGGCCTTTCTCGAGGGAAATCTGCTATTCGAATCCTGAGTTTTTGACTTTCGCTCGATAGAAAAAAATCACGAACATAGGTCTAAAATACACTTTAAAAAATCATAACAAATTATGCACAACAGCTAAACATATTAAAATTAGTTTTAAAAATTGGCAATGTCATGTTTGAGGGAAATCAGCTATTACTTTTTTATTTATTAAAACGCACAAAAAATTAAAATTAAAAAACATGATATCCGCGCTTTCAAACGCGCACTTCCATCTCGCTCACGCTTATGTCCAGTGAGAGGGAGAGAAGACCGCGAACCTACGTCCCCTTAAGCATAATTGATGAAAACCTCATGTAATATTTTTTTTATTTGCATAGTTGAGAGTTCATGTTTGGCCAATACATTATTTCCCTAGCTCTCAGTTTACACTTTTCTATTATTTCCAATATACTTATGTAATAATAGTAGATGTAATAATAAAATCTAAAAATTAAAAAATCTTAAAAAAATTATAGATATGTATATAGAAATATCTATCTATCTATACATATTCTTCTATACATATAATAAAGCTGAAGAGGGTCGAAAGTCTGTACATGGAAGATATTCGAAAAAAATGGCTAGGGGTACTTAAAATCGATAACAGAACACGTTCCAACAGTTTTTAGAATTGTTGTCTGTTTGTCTGTTTATCTGTTTGTCTGTTTATGTGACCGCGCATTACGTGAAAACGGCTTAACCGATTTAGATAAAATTTAGTATACAGATAGTTTAGGTCCTGGGGAAGGACATAGGATAGCTTTTATCCCGGAAATCAACCCCTTAGGGGATGAAATGGGGGATGCAAGTTTGTATAGAGCTACATAAACCGCTGCACCGATTTGAATAAAATTTGGCATATAAATAGTTTCAGTCCCGGGGAAGGTCAAACAATAAATTTTATCCCGGAAATCTTCCCCTTAGGGGGTAAAACGGGGGGGTGAAAATTTGGATAGAACCCATTTAGATGAAATTTAGTTTAGAGGTAGTTTAAGTTCTGGGGAAGGACATAGGGTAGTTTTTATCGCGGAAATCAACCCCTTAAGGGATGAAATGGGGGATGGAAGTTTGTATGGAGCTACTTAAACCGCTGCACCGATTTGGATTAAATTTAGCATATAAACAGTTTCAGTCCCGGGAAAGTTCAAACAATAAATTTTATCCCGGAAATCTTTCCCTTAGGGGGTAAAACGGGGGGGTGAAAATTTGGATAGAACCCATTTAAATGAAATTTGGTTTAGAGGTAGTTTAAGTTCTGGAAAAGGACATTGTATAGTTTTTATCCCGGAAATCTTCCCCTAAGGGGGTGTAATGGGGGATGAAATGTTGGATGGACTCCGTTTAGATCAAATTTGGTATAGAGATAGTTTGAGTCCCGGAAAATGACAACGGATACTTTGAATCCCGAAAATCATCCCCTAAGGGGATGTAATAGGGGTGAAAATGTGGATAAATCCCATTTAGTAAAAAAAAATAAAGAGATATTTAGAAGGAGTCCCAGGGAAGGACAATGCATACTTTTTTATCCTGAAAAATCATCTCCTGAGGGGGTGAAATTAGGGGTAAAAAATTGCATAGAACCCATTCAGATGAAATTTAATATGGAGATAGGGCTGAAATAGGGGATGAAAATTTGGATGGAACCCATTTACGGTATAGCGAGTTGGAGTCCTGGGGAAGCACATAGGATAGTTTTATCCCGAAAATCATCCCCTAAGGGAGTGAAAATTCGGATGTGATGTGACATCGGAAAATTTGATTGATTCAATTCAATTCAAATTATTTATTTCAGACCATGTCCTTATCATGTTAGTAACAATAAAAACTTATAAAACTTAAGTTAACTGTTAAGATATAGTTTGAGTGCTGGGAAAGGATATATGATAAATTTTGTCTCGGAAATCATCCCTTAAGGGGGTGAAATGGGGGGTGAAAATTTGGATGGAGCCCATTTCGATGGAATTTCATAAAGAGATGGTTTGAGTCCTGGGAAAGGACATAGGATAGTTTTTATTCCGGAAATCATCTCCTAAGGGGATTTAATGAAGGTTGAATATTTGTATGGAGCAACCCATTTAGATAAAATTTGGTATAGAGGTAGTTAGTAGGCGCGGCGTTGGTAGCCCCCCCCCCCTGACATGACCTGGTAAAGGTCGCGGGAGTCTGCTGGATGCGGGTGGCGCAGGATTGATTACTTTGGAACTCTTTGGGGGAGGCATATGTCCAGCAGTGGACGTCTTTCGGATGATATGATGATGATGATGATAATGATAAAGATAGTTTGTGTCTCGGAGAAGGACATATGATAGTTTTTATATCGGAAATCTACCCCGAAAAGGGAAATGGAGGGTGAAAGTTTGTATCGAGCTACGATATAAACGAGTTCTACGTGGACGAAGTCGAGGGCAAAAGCTAGTAATTATAATAAAGAAGGAAGATAAGCATGTTATCTACATAATAATTAAGCATTGCATTTTGTAAGAGAAGGGTTGTGGGTATCCTAGGAAACGAGAAATGTGGGTAGTTCTAGCTGAAGATAATAAAGCAGTCTGAACTCGATAACGGGCGTTTATGTATCTTTCCTGACACTTTTGATGACTCGAGTTTGCAATATTCTTCTTCTTTTGTAGTTATTTATATCCTCGCAATTGTGATGAAAAACATTGTGTAAACATTCTTTGTTTTATACGAGCGCACCAATCAAAAATTGATTAAATTGACAACTTCAATTCATCAGTGCGAGTGGAGCGCGTAGCTTCAATATTTCAACCAATCACAGAGCAGTATTCTTGCAGTGCATGGCCTGCTCGATTTTATTTTCAACCAATCACAGAGCAGAATTCGTGTAGCACGCGGCCGTCTAGATTTGCTTAAACCAATCAGACATACAAGCTCATTACTCCCTTGGGACCATTATTCCCGCGGGAACAATTTATGCCATTGTCCTTCTATATACAGGGATGGAATAACACCATTTATGAGCAAGTGTGATGAAAATTTACTTAATATTGTCATCAAAAAATGGTCAATGATAGCTCTTATTTTATATTGTCACCTCTATTTTACAAGCTTTCTACCAACTTGGAATGTATGCAACTACTATGTTTGTTCGGGTGGAATCTTGCATCTCAATTTTGAAGATCCTCAACCGATTGAGCTAAAATTTTGGGTAAAGGTATAGTTTGGATGACAATTCAATATTATGGGACCATCGAGCTGATCTGATGATAGAGACAAAAATTCAGGACTTAACCGACGCATGTAACCCCGTTGAATTTGGGCTCGTTAGAATCGTCTCGCGAAAGATTCGACGGAGCCCCGCACAGCGGGGCTCCTATTTCTGGGCGGTTTACCCTTCGGGCATCTGAAGCTATTTATAGCTATTTATAATTTCGTCTTTAGAACGGCCTTCCCTCAGGAAAACCTGAAAGACGTCCACTGCTGGACATAGGCCTCTCTCAAGGATTGCCACAATGACCGGGCCTGCGCCACCCGCATCCAGCGGATTCCCGCGACCTTTACCAGGTCATCAATTCCACCTTGTATATATTTATGCCTTGCCTACGTATATATTTATGTAGGTATTTTTTTTTTGTGTATGTATATATTTATGTTATTTATGTATAAGTGTTTGTGTAGGTAAATAATAAATATGTTGTATAGGAGTACCGTATTATTATGATATAATCCGCTTGCCTTAAGGTTTGACTGGTAGAGAATGCCATATGGCATCACGTCCGCCTTTTGTACGTTATGTTTTTTTTTATGCAATAAAGTTTAAATAAATAAACACGACGTACGAAAACGAGGAATAGAATAAGTACTGTTTTGTAAATATCAAGTGAGCCGTGGGCAAGGAGACGGCATTTAGGGCTCTACTCGTACTTTGTTCTTTTTTCGATTCGCTTAATGTTCCCTAAACGAAATAACACAGCTCCATCCGCATCGCTTATAAAATTGAAAGATACTCACCTATGCAGCCTCTGACCGAGTAGCTGAAGGGGATGAACATGGCGGGGTGCGGCAGCGCGCCCTGCAGGAACCGCTCCGGGCGGAACAATTCCGCATCCGCGCCCCAGTACGAGGGGTTGCGGTGCGTGCCCCAGATATGGATAAAAATTGAAGTCCCATCCACCAGGGTCGTGCCCGACGCTGCAGATTTTAAAAATTAATAAATTGTCATAGGATTCAGAGCTTACGACTGCAATGGGATTAGTGGCGAGCAACTATTTTTAGTACTATATTTTATCGATTGTAGGCAATGATGTAATATAAAAAAAACAGCCAAGTGCGAGTTGGAACTCGGCAAATAGTGTTCTGTACCTACCTACCCACTGCCAGTTATTTTACACGATTCACACACTTTACGTAACCCTTAATGCACCCTTACATGATTTAAAATGTTTAAATAGTAGATTGTACAACAAGTGCATAAAACGCACCATTTTACTCGAGACGTTTATCCATCCGAGCGAGCTTGCGAGCGAGGATAGATATAAAGTCGAGTGTAAAATGGGTTTTATGGACGAGTTGTACACTCTACTTTTCACTTCGATTGCGAGGAAATGAAACAGCAACACGTAAATATGAAGTTTTATTGTGTACTTTGGCTGTTGGTATCTTTGCCTTGGTCTTAGAATACGAACGAAACGAAATAAAATAAAGAGGTTGTTGTATGAAGTTAAAGATGTTCGTGTGGCTGTTGCAGCGATTGCCTTGGTCTTCGACGAAGATTTTACTTTATGCTCTAGAGCATAAAAAGCGACTTTATGTCGCCTACGCACGACATAAAGACGAACTTTTAGAGCATGAGAAGTGAAAAATAATTAATTGCATCATTACAATTGTTTGACTACGAGTACGAGTAGTTATAGAATACAGTTCTATCATTACCACTTAAGGCTAGTTGTTTAATGTTTTTTACGTCATACCTGGCCATAAAGTAGGAATTACCGCACGCTATGCGTGCGGAAAACCCCACTTCCTGCCCAGATAGAGACGTAAAATGTTGTACTCACCACGGGCGGTAATAAAGAAAGCCTCAGAGCGCATATTTATCGCCCTTGCCTTCGGCTCGGGCGTCAAATACCTGCGATCTGAGACATTCTTTGTTTAACTGCCCTAGGTAAGTAATGTACTATTTTCAACTTTTGTGTGAAAATCTTAATGCGGTTCACAGAATACATCTACTTACCAAGTTTCAACAGTATAGCTTTTATAGTTTCGGAAAAAAGTGGCTGTGACGTACGGACGGACAGACAGACAGACAGACAGACCGACAGACAGACAGACGGACAGACATGACGAATCTATAAGAGTTCCGTTTTTTGCCATTTGGCTACGGAACCCTAAAAAGTGGTGAGATATTTCGTAGAGCCAAGTGAGGCATTCTTATTAATCTTTATTTACTAAGTGCTAAATAACATTTTGTGACTTGTCAATCGCACTTAAGTACATAGTTTTAGGTATCTATGCAAAAATTAGTAAATGCAGTAAAGTTGTGTGATTCCCAAGTTGCAGAATTTTATGTAGCAAGCAAATAAAGATTAATAAAAATGCCTGACTTAGCTCTACGAAATATCTCACCACTTTTTACTGTGAAAGAGTTTCGAGACTTGGCCTATTTTTACATGGAATGTTTTTTATGGGATATTTTTTTAGATCAAATAACTGTTTAGGATTTGAAACGTGTTAAAGTTTGCTAATAAACAAATTTTTAGAGAGCTGTATCTCGGTAAGTATTGAATCTACAGAGCTGGTTCTGGTAGCAAATTGTAGCAATTTTAGTCTACTTAAAAAAAGTGTATGTAAAAAAACCCTCATAGTTTAGGACTTATATTGACAATACCAAAAAAAGTGCGAAATTTTCGTGGTCTTTCAAGTGCTGCAAAGTGGATATACTCGTACAGTACTGGTAGTGGTACTAACAACATATTAAAAAAGCAGAACTAGCCGTTAGCTTGCAAATTTACTGGTCAAATATGACTGGCATATGACTAAGGCAGTGTGATAAGAAAATATGCATAATAATACTGAAAAAAGCCTCCGCATCTATTTTACGGTGAGGAACATCAAATTTGCAGCGGAGTCTATGTTTGTAAAAAAACCGGCCAAGTGCGTGTTGAACCACGCACAACGAAGGGTTCCGTTCCTATTGTGGGGTCGGAATTGACTCCCATATTAATTAGTAATTTATTATAATAATTAATCGATTAAAGATAATAATTTCAATTATATATATTTTATATAGTTATACGTGTGTTAAGATATATATAATAATGTAATCAAATAAAATAATGTATAATGTAAATCATAAAATTCTAGTAATATTTAATAATCACTCGGACAGAGCGGCCGAGTTTGTTATTAGATATTTCGCGCGGAACCGGTCTGACGGCCGGCCGCCGCAGAGACGATGCATTTTGCCCGGCGCTCGCGCGCCTAGTGATTAGTACCAACAGCATCCTGCAATCGCTTGTTGAACGGGTAGACTGCCCGATAATGCGGTACTGGGACGAGGCGCATGCTCCGGTGCGTGCCCCCTCACGCCGATATTAGTTTTTCTAAGTTACTTGTTTTGTTACTAACACTAGTTTTTAAGTTTTTTTTTTTTTAAGTTAATATATTGTTACTAACAAATTATGGATGAATTAGTCCGAAATAAATGATTTTTAATTTTAATTTAATTTAATTAATCGATCTCGACGCACGGCGCATGTGCCTCTCTTGTTTACTCCGTTTACTTTTTCGCATACGTATTCATAATACCTAGTGCTTATGACTTTCTTTCCGCTTTCGCTTATACGCCTTCTAAATTGACTGCTTGTGTATTGTGCTAACTGTTTCTTCTGTGTGCTGTTATAAAGAATAAATAGTGTGTGCTTTTGGACATTGTATTGCTTATTTACGCCCGCATCCACATACGACTACTGGCCACTACGGACATCACTAATGCAAGCATAAACACTGCACAATACCTACAATGGTGACCCCAGGAGCACTAAAGATGAGCGATACTGAAGAACACCCCGGTACGGGCGCTGGTGCGAACAAAGAAAAGAGCGGAGTGCAAAATGGCGGCGCTACAACGGAAATATACCGAGTTGGCGTCAGAGTTCCCGCGTTTTGGCCTGAGAAACCGGCAATATGGTTTGCCCAAATGGAAAGTCAGTTTTGCATTTCCAATATAACTACGGACGCGACTAAATTTAACTACATTGTCGCGCAGCTTGAGTCGCAATATGCTGCCGAAGTGGAGGATATTATAGTTTCACCACCAGCTACCGACAAATACAAAAAGCTGAAAGAAGAGCTGATAAAACGGTTGTCAGTTTCTAGGCAGAAAAAAGTGAAACAGCTGCTGAGCCAGGAAGAATTAGGTGATAGAAAACCCTCTCAGTTTCTTCGCCACCTACGTAACCTGGCCGGTCCAAATATTCCCGACGAGTTCTTATTATAAATCTGGACATCGCGCCTTCCAAACAACGTGCAGTTTATTATCGCGTCGAAGCCAAATGATTCACTAGAAGAACTCGCCGATCTAGCTGACCGTGTGTGCAACGTAGCCACTCAACAAGTCGCCGCAACATCCGCATCAGAACCACAAATGACTACCCTTATGCGTCAAGTTAGCGAGTTGACCAGGGAGATGAAGGCGCTGAAAACCCAGCTTAATAGTGGTAGGCCGTCGCGATCCAAAACCCGTTCATCCAGACAGTTCCGCAACCGTTCCAGCTCACAAAGGTCTCAGTCCAGTTACCGAAAGTACCCTGAATGCTGGTACCACGCGAAGTTCGGCGAGCGGGCGAGTAAATGTGTAAAACCCTGCGACTATCAAGCGGAAAACGAACAGGGCACTCGTTAATGGCAACCGCCGATTGCCCCAGCACTGGTCGCTTATTCGTCACTGACCAGGCGTCGAAGATACAGTTTCTCGTTGATACTGGAAGCGATCTCTGTGTCTTCCCAAGGTCAGCGCTCAAAAATCAACGACAACCAACCAGCTACCAGTTATGTGCAGCAAACGGCTACAATAAAACGGAAACAATAAACACGTACGGCTATTTACACTTAGTGCTAAACCTAGGCTTGCGCCGCGACTTCGCTTGGCGATTTATCGTCGCGGACGTTACGAAGCCGATAATCGGCGTGGATTTTCTGTCGTTCTACAACCTCGTCGTAGACTGCAGAGGCAAGCAGCTGATTGATAAAACGATTAGTCTCTGTGCCGTGGGTTTGCCTGCGTGTTCGTCGGACGAAATTTAATCGGTCAAAGTATTGTCGGGTGAGTCAGACTATCATCGCATACTACTAGAATACCCCGACATTACTCGCCCATCCGGCGTTCATCGGGTTCCAAAGCATAACGTTCTCCACTACATCATAACAACTCCAGGGCCTCCTGTGTCTTGCACTCCTCGACGGTTGGCCCCGGACAAATTAAAAATAGCTAAGGACGAATTCTCTGCAATGCTTCAGAACGGAACTGCTCGACCGTCAGAATCACCTTGGTCGTCACCACTACACCTGGCCACTAAGAAGAACAATGGCTGGCGTCCTTGCGAAGACTACCGAATGCTCAATGCAATGACTATCCCGGACAAATATCCCATCCGTCATATTCATGACTTTTCTCATGATATTTCTGGTTGCCAGGTTTTTTCCACGATTGATCTTGAGAAAGCGTACCACCAGATCCCCATGAATCCAGAGGACATCCAGAAGACCTCGATCACCACACCATTCGGCTTATACGAATTTCCGTATATGACGTTTGGACTGCGAAACGCCGGCCAGACCTTCCAGCAGTTCGTGGATGAGATGGTAAGGGAACTGGATTTTTGCTATGCCTATTTGGACGATTTTTTGGTGTACTCAAAGGACGAAACAACACACAAAGAGCACATGCGTCAGCTGTTTGCCAAATTTGAGGAGTATGGGATGGTGATCAACACCTCCAAATGTGTCTTCGGGGTCTCAGAGGTCACATTTCTGGGATACAGTATTTCAGCCGAGGGCACCAAGCCACTGCCAACCAAGGTCGAGGCCATCAAAGACTTCCCAACGCCAAAGAATGTGAGGGAGCTGCGCAGATTCCTGGGAATGGTAAACTTCTACCGCAGATTAATTCCAGGTGCAGCGATGTTCCAAGCTCAACTTAATGCACTGCTGACCGGCTCAGTCAAGGGCTCTCATCCTGTCAACTTTGAAGCTGAAGAAAACGAGGCTTTCATTCGTTGCAAGGACAGCTTATGTCAGGCTGCACTGCTAGCGCACCCGAATAGCCAGGCTAAGCTGGCCATAGTCACGGATGCTTCAGATACTGCCATGGGTGCTGCACTGCAACAATGCGTCGACGGAGAATGGCAACCTCTGGCATTCTTCTCCAGAAAACTAAGCTCTACACAACGTAAGTACTCACCATATGACCGCGAGCTTCTGGCTATTTACGAAGCTATCAAGTACTTTAGGCACATGGTCGAGGCCCGAGTCTTCGTAATTTACACAGACCACAAGCCCATCTGCTACGCATTCAACTCTCGCAAAGACAACTGCTCTCCAAGGCAATTCAGGCATCTCGACTACATAGGGCAATTCACCACCGACATCCGACATATTTCAGGTAAGGATAATGTGGTGGCAGATACCTTGTCACGCATAGATGAGATCACACAGCCCATCGACTTGGAGAAGCTAGCGCAATCCCAGCTGCAGGATCCAGAACTGCAAGAACTCCTACACAGTGACACTTCACTACGCCTGAAGAAGCTCAAGTTGCCTGGTACGCGTGCTGAACTGTACTGCGACGATGGCGACCGCATACTCAGGCCATATGTGACAAAGGAGTTGCGCAAACAGGTATTCCAGAGCTTGCACTCAAGTCGTGAAACGAAGTGACAAAGTGTTTAAGTTAAAAGTGAATGGCAAATGTGTCACAGTGTCCATAGACCGTATTAAACCAGCATACATACTGGCTGAGTCAGCAAACGTACCAATTCCTATCCCACAGTTTCAAACTCCTCCAGATACTGGCAACAGTGGCAACACTATAAAAAAAACTAAATCGGGGCGCACAGTACGTGTTCCAGATTTTTATTAATCACTATCGCCCTGGACGGTCTCTGGAGGGGGGTGATGTGGGGTCGGAATTGACTCCCATATTAATTAGTAATTTATTATAATAATTAATCGATTAAAGATAATAATTTAAATTATATATATTTTATATAGTAATGCGTGTGTAGGTATAACTCATATTAAGATATATATAATCAAATAAAATAATGTATAATGTAAATCATAAAATTCGAGTAATATTTAATTTTTTTTTCTCTTTATTAAATAAAAAGGGTTTGTTCAAAACTGAACATGCCACCCTTATTGTGACTTCACTACAAATTCACTGTTACTTATTAATCTTATTATCTACGCTTAATACCTACGTTGACAATTTCAATTAACTTTCTCGCCTTCCTTGATTGTGGGAAGGCTAGGATAGTGTTAATGACTCCTAAATCATATAGATCACAATTGTACTTAGCTGTGAAATCTCGTCTCTCAGTTCCATTCCGGACACATTCTACCATGATATGGAACGCATTTTCGTTCACTCCACATTCTGTGCAGTTTGGGGTCTGGGTCTTGCCCATAATAAAACCAAAACTGTTCAAAGGAATGTGTCCTGATCGCAGTCTAAGAGACGTTACAACATCCAATCTATCCATGCCAATCCCTACAAACCAAGGAATACGTAACAAATTAGGTTGTATATTCCGATACCAGATACCCTTGCTCAGTGACCTTTCGTCAAAATAATCTTTCCATTTATCGAAGCATTTCTGTTTCACCAAATATAGAAGATCGTTATGACATGGTAAGCAATTTGTACGAATTCCATCACTTGCCGCCTCCTTGGCAAGGCGATCCGCTTCCTCATTTCCCGGTAATCCAATATGTGACGGCACCCATTGCAATACTATATGCTTATTGTTTGCCTGTAACTTACAGATTGTACTCAATATAGTGTAGGCTATCGGTGCGCCTCGAGAGCTCGAGGTGCATCGAGCCAAGTGTTGCAAAGCGCTTCTTGAATCAGTAAATACAACAAAACTGTCTCCTTCAAGTGATTCGATATAAGAGAGGGCTTCTGCAAGTGCCAGCAATTCAATATGCATAGAGGACGTTTTTATCTTCAAATGCAACTTAACACTACTTTTAGTTTGAGGGTCAAACCAAGCCAGCCCTGATTCGTTGCTATCCTTGGATCCGTCAGTATAGATATGATAAAAATTGCAGTACCTAGATTCAATGAAATCAGCGCATGTTTGTCTCAGACCGACTGGATTATATTGATGTTTAGGCTTAATTATGCAGTCAATGTAAATATTCAATACTCTAGATAAGTCCACATTGCCAACCCATGTGTCTAATGAAAATATTTCTAACTGGTTCGCTGAATACATTGCTTCCGATTTAAGATACTCGTGAGATACCGATAGTAAAGGTTTCTTTTTACGACTCCAAAAAATACTGTTTTGGGTATTTATGGCTAATTGGTCTACTATTTCAAGATTTTCAGTTTGAACAAATGATTTCATCTTTAACCAATATTTACCCGCTAAATAATACCTGCGAATACAGAGCGGTGGAAGGAGAAGTTCATGTTCCATGACGTGTATAGCTGTGCTCTTAATGAATCCACCAATTATGCGCAAGCCCTGGTTTTGCACTTTGTCTAATTTACTCAAATTAGTTTTAGCACTATTATCGTAAAGGAAGCTTGCATAATCTATTCTGCTCCATATACCCGCGATGTACAATCGTCTTAAATATGTCTGATGTATACCCCACCCTGGACCAACTAAAATTTTAAAAATATTTAGGTATCGCAAAGCTTTTTCTACTGTCTCTTTAATATGTCTACCCCATTTTAGATTTCGGTCTAACCATAGGCCTAGATATTTTACGTTGTCTACAGTTTGGAGGGGCACGTTATTTATTTGAAGCTGAACTTAATCTCTCAAGAACCCTCTTTTAAATACGCAGATTTTACTTTTCGATGACGAAATGTCCAACCCTATACACCTTAATGATTCCGCAAAAACCTCTAGTCCAGCTTGCAAGGTGTGAACACTGTTTTGTAACTTCTTGCCTACCACGAATATAACAAAATCATCTGCGTACTGCGATATGTGAATATCCTCGTGGAATCGTTTAATATTTCTACACAAATTTAAGGTCGCTAAATTGAAAAGAAGTGGTGACATCGGATCCCCTTGCGCTAAACCCCTATCTGTAGTCCTACATGTATCGAATTTTCCAAATACATTCCGCTGTTTCAGAAAATTCCAAATATACCTGCATATTCTTAACCCAACCTCGATTTGATACATTATGTTTAGTAAATAATATATGTCTACATTGTTATACGCGCTATCAACATCAACAAAGCATGCTATTGTATGATTACTATTATATACTCGTGACGTTACCACTGCCAGAGGCTGCCCACAGGGGGGGGTACTCTCCCCTCTGTTATGGACTCTCGCAGTGGATGAATTACTACATAAAATGGCGGAACTACGCATCGACACCCAGGGGTACGCAGACGACCTTGTGGTGACGGTGCGGGGTAACTGCCAAAGTACACTATCGTACCAAATGCAGAGAGCCCTAGACACTATTAACACATGGTGCAGGGAAAATGAATTATCCATTAACGCGGACAAGACGGTTGTTGTGCCGTTCACAAACAAGAGAAAGCTCGATGGTCTGAGACCTCTGTCTATGAACGGCAGAACAATTCCGTTCTCCTCCGAGGTCAAGTATCTGGGCGTTACAATCGACCAGAAACTGACCTGGAATCCGCACGTTAACGGAATTTTGCAGAAGGCTAAAGTAGCCCTCTCAATCTGCTGTCGTTTAGCGGGGAATAGATGGGGTCTAAAACCCAAAATTGCCCTGTGGCTATACACGTCCATTGTGAGGCCGATGGTGTCATACGCCTCTGTGGTCTGGAATAGGAAAACGACACAGAAAACAACAATAACTAAGCTCAGCAGTCTGCAACGGACTGCTTGCATTATCGTTACTGGAGCCATGTCAACCTCTCCAACAGCTGCTCTGGAAGCCGTGCTGAACCTGCCGCCCCTGGACCTCCACTTGGAAAAGGAGGCGAAGTCCAGCATGCTCAGAGTAGCGTCCGTAAGGAAAGGCGACTGGCTATCCACAGCCTTGAGAACACTCAAGGACTCAGTATACGATATACCTGTTTTAGGGATGCCACTTGACACAATGCCCCCAAAACTTTGCACGCAGATAAACTACTCTGTGGAACTCCTAAGGAGAGAGGACTGGTTGAACAGCCTCATAGATTGGAAACCAGGTAGCCTGAAGTGGTACACTGATGGCTCCAAATCCGGATCGGAGGTAGGATGCGGAATATATGGAGAGGCACCCAGGGCAGCGATCAGTCTGAACCTGGGTAAGCACACTTCTATATTCCAGGCAGAGGTATACGCCATTCTAGAATGTGCGACAACGAATCTGCAAAGCGCCTTCCTTAATCATACTATTTATATCCACTCGGATAGCCAGGCGGCTCTCTTGGCTCTTACCTCTAACGTCACAACGTCGAGGCTGGTCGAGAACTGCCGGGAACTATTGAATGACCTGGGTACCAAAAACAAGGTAATTTTACGTTGGGTCCCAGGGCATGCAGGCATCGAGGGAAATGAAAAGGCTGATGAGCTTGCACGAGCGGGGGCGAAGGGAACACACTGCGGACCAGAGCCGTTCTGTGGTATCCCTAAAAGTCTAACCAAGCTCACTCTAAAAGCCTATTGTTTCTACAAGACCATTCAAGCCTGGAGAGCTAACCCAGGACTGAAACATTCCAAGGCACTTATTAGAGCCTTTAGCAAAAAGGCGTCTTCTGACGCCTTGGCGCTAAGTAGGAACCGTCTACGCATGCTGGTCAGGGTGCTTACTGGGCACTGCCGCCTAAATAAGCACATGCAAACGATAGGACTGTGTGACACAAGGCAGTGCAGATTCTGCTTTGAAGCAGAGGAGACGCCTACACACATCCTAACCGATTGCCCTTGCCTCATGCGCAGTCGTAACTCCTTCCTGGGCAAACACATCATGTGCCCGGAGGAGATCAAATTTCTTGAGTTCAACAAACTCCTGCAATTCTTCGAGTTTGCAGGACTTGACCAAGAATTGTAGTAAGTGGCGATCACAATAGATCAGCGATGGTCGCAGTGATATAAGGGCTTTGACAGCCCGAAAGCCACTACCAGAAATAATAATAATAATGATTACTATCCGTGAAACCGGTTTGAATCTTTGACACCAAGTAAACAAGATTATCTAAGGTAGATCTACATTTCCTAAACCCAGTAGTATATTGTGACAACAGATTATTTCTTTCAACGTACCATTCAATGCGATTCGTAAGAATACTATGGAACATTTTACACAAACAGGACATCATAGATATAGGACTTAAATTTTCCGAATGGGGTTTAGGTATAGGGATAACGTTAATATCTCGCCATTGTGAGAGTACAAAACCAGTTATTAAAAACTTATTGTACAGAATTAAAAGAATGGACTTTGCGTTGTCAGGTAAATGTTTTATCATCGAATAAGAAATATTATCACATCCTGGAGAAGTGTCTTTATGGCGTACATTTCGTTCCAATTCTTGTTTTGTAACAGGGATTTCTAATTGTGTGTTATTAGACCTAATTACTAAGTTTTCCCTACTAACATAGTCAGGTGTTAAACTGTATAACAGTTCCTGCGCCCTTTCTTTGTCCACATGAGGCCGAGCATTTTTGCATCCCTTAAACCACCTCCTTTTTCTCCACATATCAACCTGAGTAACTGATTCGTTTATGGTCGAGCAAAACGTATGCCAAGATGTATCTCTCGCGTTACGGATTAATCTTTGTGACTCCTGCACTCTGAATTGAAAATTTTCTAAATTACTGGGTGTCGGGTTTCTCCTAAATTGTGATAGTGCCAAACGTCGCCTTGCTACTGCTTTGGACAGTGACGGATTCCAATAGAGCTTAGGTGGAAACTTACTGTTAGGGTTGGTACACATTTAAACGAATGGAATATGTAAGTCTGCGGCCATATATATACATTCTATAAAACCATTGTATGAAGTTTGTAAATCATCTGTGTCTTCAAAGTTATCTAAAAGGTTAGCCAACAAACATTTGTACGAGATCCAATCGGCACCCTTATAATTTCTACTTCTTCCCAACTAGTAGAAATCTTAATCATAAGATGGTCGCTACCCAAACTTTCGTTCAAGATCCCCCAATCAAAATGTACAGCGATATCCGAAGACACGAAAGTTACATCTGGTGACGACTGTTGTACTTGATTATTTACCAGGCGAATGCGTGTCGGTTCCCCCTTATTAAGAGATAAACTTTCTTTCGACGTCTTCCTCAGAAAGCGAGAGTGGAAGTGAATAAATAAAAATTTAAAAATCTAGTGTTATTTTTCTTTGTGTATTCCTGCCCTAATAAGACATATAATAATGGCACGTTTTGCTTCGATCGCTTGGTGTGGTTCTAGTGGCTGCAGGCAATAGGCTTTTGCCAGGGCGGCCAATCTTAGTACTAGTTGCGCGGTAATGACAGCATAATAAGTCAACTAGAGGCTGTCAAGGTATTTCAAAATTAGCCGTGTTGTCATAAGACATCAGTAGCCTAGGGGTACAGACGGAGGTATTTGGAGTCGATGAGCCGGGGTTCAAACCCTGCGACCGACGCACTTTTTGTATGTTTTAACATTGAAGTGGAGTATTTCAACTATCGATTCTAGATGGCGCATCAATTACAGGGTTACCGTTTTTAGGCCCAGAGATTGTTCTCTATTTCAGTATATAACAAAGTACTTTGTGGCTTTTGCTGTATATCGTACCCGGACTATCGTCACCTACTAAGTACCTATTCATACCAACCTACGACATTAAAGTGATAAAAGTAAAATATAAGATTGTATTAAAAGTAGTGACGATATATTCATTAGTTAAAACCAAAACCTGGTTGATTGCCCCTGAGACGTCACTTTGACGTTGACAGTTCTTTGTTTACATTTGTTATCTTTAATTTCATTATCCACTTTATCATTCTAATCTTGCTAGAAAAAATATGGTATAAAGGGGGTGAAAAGAAGGCCGAAAGTTAGTATGGAGCTACGACATAAATGAGTTCCGCGCGGACGAAGTCGCGGGCAAAAGCTAATCTATATATATTTTTATTTCATACAGCTAGTGCACTATAAAAGACAGCATGTTAAGAGATTCTATGGATGTTCACATTAGATAACACCAAAAGGTGGCCCGAAAGTTGATAACAAATCATAAAAACAAATACTAATTACTCATACTTCATGTAAATTAAGAGGTTGAGGGGATTGTACATATGTAGTACTTACGTAAAATTATATCCTTATGAACTTCCCTCACTACCACAGGACCTGGTGGATACAGGCGCATGGTTTCCTTGATGACTGCTTCCAGATACTGGAGCCGGGGCAGGTCCTCCGGGGTGACGGCGCGGTCCGAGTCACCGAACACCTCTTTCAGTCTGAAAATTAAATGTAAATCTTTGCCAGTAAATTTCGTGACCGGTGCGTTTTTACAGAAACATTGATGGCTTTGCCTTTGACCAGTGCCACTTACTCTTGGTATACTCTGTCCTGCACGGCGGGATACCGGGAGAGCAGGACGGACGTGAAGGAGGTGGTCACGGCTGTCGTGTCGGTCGCCGCCGTAACCATCACCATAATCTCTTCGCGTAGTTCAATGTCGGAATAGCCATTTATTATTTCCTGAGAAAACTGTACTGCGGTCTCGACAAAAGTTTTTTTATAGTTGTTGTCGCCTAGAAAAAAGACGGTCGTTTAAAATAACACACTTTAAAATCGATACTTCTCGTGCACTTCGTACCTAGAAGTCTTTAGACTGCTTAGAATAGAATAAAAAAAACCCAGGCAAGTGTGAATCGGACTTCTCCACCGAGGGCTCCGTACAAAATTACAAATATTATAGTTTTCAGACTTTTAAATAGTATAAGACGATAATACTTGCCAAATTTCATAATTCTAGCTTCTAGCTAGGTCAACGGTAGTATCCTATTAATTTTGATTCGCTTGAGAGTGTCGAAAAGTACGTTTTTTGTATCATAACCGGCCATATCTTTTTACAAGCTTTTATTTAGCTCACCCCGTCTGTTTTATTTTTATTCTTTCTTGGGTCAAATTTAGGAATTGAAATTTGACCCAGTTCCCTGTTTCCGATTGAGCCGAAATTTTGCATGCATATAGAAAGAAGAAAAAAAGATACATTTATTCACTAACACACATATTAAACAAAAAAATAACAGTAAAAAACATGTAACAAGTGTGTCTCTGCGGCAGTGAACCACACTGGCTCAGCATTATGCTAAGGTCAGACACATACAGCGTTGATTTTCAGCCAGCACCGTTGGTGACTCACGGAAACGTCATACAATTATAATTGTTCGGGCCGATCGTCTGCCCGCGCCGTAAACGCCTCTCGTGTGTACGGGCGTTTAGTCTGTGGTTTTGAAGGTGACATTTGAACTGTCACATTTTTGCAGGTCACAATTTTTTTCTCACCACAAGGTGTTGGTGTAACCTCACTTTGTCGACACTAATGTCGGGGGTTTTTTGTTTGGTTAATTGGCAATATCACTCGCCTTGAAGGCACATGGCTGCCCGAGTGTTTTGTTTGGATATTTGGTGGAAAACAGTGCAGACAATTGGTGAATTTGCGCTGTGAGCTGTGACGGAACCGCGCATTGTTGGCATGCCCCGCGGAACCCCGGCAGCAACCACAAGAGACTTGATTTAACTTGACTTTGATTGGACTTTGACGGAAACTAGACAGACTCGACAAATATCGTGTCGCCGGGATTCCAGTAATTATAAAATCTTGACACTTTGGATAGCCATTATTGGCAATATATGACCCACGGAAATCGTGAGGCAAGTTCAGTACGTAGCATTAGGCGAGGGACTGAACAATACTTATCTACAAATCTATCTAGTCGCTGAGATTTTATCATAAGATGGCGACGTGGTAATCATACCGTATGTGGCCGACGCTGTGAGGCGGTGGTTGGCTGTCAACCCGGGTGCGTCCATCCCGGAGAACCCAAGACTCCAGCGCGCGTGGGATGACGTTAGGTGTAAGGCCATCTTGGACGGTCAGGTTGAGAACGCTTCGGGTGTGGACCGCGCAAGGCTTCCGGCAGTGTCGCGACCGGAATCGGGGGCTTGGCTGCAGGCGTTACCCTCCCCTCAACTGGGCACGTTACTCGACGGTGACTCGTTGTGGGTGTCGTCGCTCTCTGCTTAGGCTGCGATATACGTCATCCGAACGTATGCATTTACTCGTATTATTTTGTAGTTCCATGGTGGGAGTTGACGGTCATCATTCGGAGGCATCCGCGTTACCACGCCTTGAACGACGTGGTTGAGAGGGCGCTCAGGTTAGCGGGTGTTCCGTCTGTGCTTGAGCCTACGGTCTTAGTCGCACGGATGGCAAGCGGCCTGATGGCCTAACGTTGGTGCCGTGGGAGAGAGGAGGGTGCTTGATCTGGGACGCTACTTGCGTCAGAACCTTCACCGCCTCTCATATCAGTTGCACTGTACGCGCGGCCGGAGCGGCAGCCGAGTTTCATGCGGCGATGAAGCGCCAAAGCTTGATCTGGGACGCTACTTGCGTCAGAACCTTCGCCGCCTCTCATATCAGTTGCACTGTACGCGCGGCCGGAGCGGCAGCCGAGTTTCATGCGGCGATGAAGCGCCAAAAGTATGCTCCATTGGGCTTGGGGTATTATTTCGTCCCTTTTGCGGTGTAAACGGGCTGCTGGGGTGCTGACACGAAAAAAATTGTGCGTGACATAGGCCGGCCGTCGACTTAGGCAAAAGGGAGAGTACCCCCGCTCCGAATTGTTTCAGGTGCAGAGACTGTCCATAGCCATCCAGCGGGGTATTGCCGTGAGCATTATGGACACTTTTGCACCGGAAGCGACAACTGATTTTTATTCTTATACTAGCTGTTGCCCGCGACTTCGTCCGCGTAGAACTTATACTTAGAAAATATAATGCAAACAAACTTCTACTTACCATCTTAAGGGATGATTTCCGAAGAAAACTATTCTATATCCTTCGAAGGGTCTCAAATTATCTCTATACCAAATTTCATCTAGGTATATGGATTTTATCCAAACTTTCACCCCCTATTTCATACCCTTAGGGAAAGATGGGTTCCATCCAAATTTTCACCTATATCTACACCACATTTCATCAAAATAGATTACATCCAAATTTTCACCCCCCCCCCCCCCCACCCCCTTTCACCCCCTTAGGGGATGATTTCCGGGATAAAACCTATTATATGTCCTTCCCCGGGACTCAAACTATTTATATACCAAATTTCATCTAAATCGGTGCAGCGGTTTAAGTAGCTCCATATTCCACCCCCTATTTCAGCCCCTCAGATATAAAAACTACCCTTTGTCCTTCTCCGGAGCTCACACTATCTGTATACCAAATTACATCTAAATCGGTTCAGCGGTTTAGGCGTAAAGAGTTAACAGACAGGCAGACACACTTTCGCATTTATAATATTAATATGGAAGTATGGATTATTAGTATGGATAGTATGGGTTCTTTCCGCTTGTCTTCCAAATAGAGGTGTAGCTGTAGACTCACTTCAAAAGAAAGAAGAAACGAAAAACTCATTCAAATATCTCAAAAAATTACGAAGCTACAACCGTTTTAATGTCGCTTGTTAGAGTGAGAAAACGATGAGGGACCGTGACGTCACGATCCTCGAGCGTCATAGTAAAAAACAATCGTTTCATTATAAAGGTGCGTTTTGCGGAAAAGAGACGCAACAAACCCCCTCTTCAAACTTTATACACTTATAACTAAGTGATTACCTATACGAGTATAGCCTCTTGCGTTGTTTTTTTCGAGATAATACAACATTATGATTATTTTGTTTAGTGTCTACATCCCTATTTTCGATAAGATAAGATAAAATAAGATTTCTTTATTGTTAGAACTGTGTACATTTAGTTGTTCTAGTCAAAGTCTAGTCTAGTCAAATATACTAAAACAATAACAACAATAGTATTTCTAAATAATTTTAACCATATTCACACATAAAATATTAATTTAGATCCATCCGACATCCGTATTTTCTGTTAAACCACGAACTTCGGAAATTCGAAAATATTCGGGTATCTCTATCTCTATCGCACTAACAAATGACAGGAATGCAGATATACGAACTTCGAGTTTCAGTTTTCGTGGTTTGGCTGAATATGCAAAGAGCGCGCGCGCGTGCCATTCAAAAAAACCAAGTTTATATTGTTCGAATTTGTTGTTACATTTGTAGAAATTATGCCTTAATTCGACATTTGCGCATATAAGTTCGCATATCAAAATCGATTAATTTTATATTTGCTTTTGGTACCTATGTGTCTCGTCAATGTATATCGTAGACGGGATTAAAATTATTAATAGGCGAAAGAAAGGCAAAGAAATTCCGCCATTTTGTCCGTAGTATTTCTTATTAGTCTGTGATTTTGACGTTTCTTTTAGCTGACAGATGTGGCGGCGATATACTTTAAGAATAATAAATGAAGTCGTATATTACGGAAAATAAATCAACTGTCGCAGTCGGATAAAAACTATCCTAAGTTGCAACGGGAATAATAATGTACCTATATAAAATGTTTCATATTTTTCCGTCCATGGGATGCTGAGAACATTCGTACCACAGAAAGCTTAGTTTCAAACTGGCTGATTCTTTTTTTAATTTAGAGATTTATTATAAGTGGAGATTAATAACAGTTTCGGCATAATCGACAAGAAACATTATTTTTGTTATTCTCCTGGCTCTCATTCCGTCGGTTTTCTGAACAGGGTAATGATAGTTTTCTTAAGTTTTCTTGAAAAATATACTATTTAATCATTTATTGCATTACGTTACGTGACAAACGTTAGGGCCGTCTAGGGGACTATTATTTGAAACCAACACTTAATGTTCGAAGTGCGTTTAATTGGACGTAGTTATGCAAACAGGAACCAACCCACACCATGACAGTTTTGAGATAAAAGCATTTTTGTTAAAAAATATATACAAAAAATCTACAATCTTAAAAAAAAGGTTTGAACGTAATGTTATAAAAAATAATATGCTTTATATCTTTTACTAGTAATTGGTCGAAAAACATATTGTATTTTAATTTTAAAAAATCAGTGCTTCCTTTTAACATAAAAAGGTTAAGTGAGGGTTGGTTCTTTGTTGATTTTTAAAAGTCAGTGGTTCCTTTTGACAAAAAAGGTCTAGTGATGGTTGGTACTTGGTTGATTTGACAGATAACGTTTATTAAAAAAGTGTATACACATAAAACTTACGTCCAAAAAAAGTTTTATCGTACCTAATGAAATGAAATGAAATAATTTATTTGCCAGAATACGGTTACAAGATCTTAAAAATAATAGATAAACCAACGTATCCAACCTGAATGCAGGTGTGCAAATTTGTACAAAGTCAATGTCAATATATTTTTAATTTTATTGTCTGAACATTCTACGATGTCAAGACTTAGATACTAACTTACAGCTATTTGTTACATACCTATTACTTTCTTGTCAAATACTCCTTAATACTATAAAAACATTGTTCTTGCAGCCATTTGGTTAACTTTGTTTTGAAAGAGGTCATTTTTTATAATTTAATAATGTCAGGTAACTTATTGTACAGGAGTATACATATATTACTTATAACAATTATTTTTGTATATGGCCGATCTGCAGAGAGGCTGATCCAAAAGGTTCCTATATTGAGCTCTTACGTGTCTTATAGTGGTTTCGCTGCGTTGAGTGAAATATTGCTGATTTTTTTTGGCCATACAGCAAGCGTCCCTAATGTACTGACATGGAAGTGGAAGTATATTAAACTTATTAAATGAAGGCTTACAGCTGTCAAGAAACCATGCGTTATCTAAGGCACGAACGCACTTTTTTGTAGTTTAAATGCTCTCTCTTTGTCAACAGAATTGCCCCATAATAGCAATCCGTAGCCTAGAACAGAGGAAATGTGTCCATGATACGCCGTGAGCGCAGCTTCTACAGAAATTGTTTGTCTTACTCTCTTCAAGGCAAAGACAAATCTATCTAGTCTTTTACAAACGTGATCCACATGAGATTTCCAATTTAAATTCTTGTCAATATTAAAACCTAAAAAATTTACAATGTCAACTGTCTCTACAGGGGAATTATCATATTTAATTTGTAATGGTACAGGGTTCACCTTAAAGTTATTAAATTGCATGGCTTTTGTTTTAGTTATATTAATTTATAGGTTATTTCTTTTCAGCCAGCTAACCGTGTCAGATAAAGTTTTATTAATAGTACGTTCAAATACGGATATATCTTTAATGTCACTTTTAATTATAAGAGTCGTATCTTCAGCAAAAATAATACAATCTTGATCTATGGAAACTGGTAGATCATTAATTGCTTTATGAAATAGTAGTGGTCCAAGAATACTACCTTGTGGAACACCAGTACCATTAACTAAAAAAAATATCTAATTTTTTTCTTAATCATAATCTTATTTTTATAGTTACTTTGTAAGCTTTTCGATTTCGATACACTGTGTTCTTTTCCCAAGATAACTCTCGATCCAGTCATAAGCTGTACCTCAAATACCATAAGAATACAATTTATTTAAAACAATTTCGTGGTCAACGAAATCGAAAGCCTTACTTACATCTAAGAAAAGTGCCATAATAGGGTTTTTCTGATTAATGCTCTCAGATATCGATTTTATTAGGTTATAACAGACTAACGTTGTGGATTTTCCTTTACGGAATCCAAATTGTTTCAGAGTTAGTATGTCATATTTGGTAAAAATATTTCTCAAAGATTTTTGATATGATTGGAGTCGTTACTTAATAGGAAGCCCCTACCTTGTAATAGTTGTAATTCACTGTGCTACGGAAATAAATATTTTTAATTTTTTTTCATTTTTCATTGTTATGGGTCTATAGTGACTGGGATCCGATTTGTCCCCTTTTTTAAATAAAGGTTTGACTATGGATATATTTAATAGTTCGGGAAAGATGCCACTAGTAAAAGATAGATTTATAATGTGTGAGAGAAGACCACAGATAGACTTTGCACATAATTTGTGTAAATTGTAATCTCGTCAAAACCATAGCCTCCAGTGTTCTTAAGAGACATTATCATTTTGTGGGTTTCATGGTCATCGCAAGGTTTCAAAAAGATAGATGCCATGTTGTGTAACGAGTCATGTAATTTCTTGTCCTAATATTATACAAACTCATATATTTCATATTTTCTTACAAGAAACGTTTTGAAAAAATATCATCCACGTTTTAATTTTCTTAAAATGTCAGTGGTTCCTTTTAACAATAAAAGTTAAGTGAGGGTTGGTGCTTTGTTGATTGGGTGGTTAGTACATATAGACGTATACAAAAAAAACATATGTTTTAATGCACTTAATTTAAAAACGACACAATTTTTTTTTATTGTAGAATACTCTACCTAAAAAAATTGTCTAATAAGGATATGACTTTAAAACATTAACTATAAACTAAAAGGAATATTGGAGTAAAAACTAACGTCAAGCCTTCTACGAAAAGCCTTCTAAATCATTCTCCATAGTTTCATCGGAAATCAACTTAACATAGACATCATGGTGGACCTGAGGAATCAGATGCAAAAGGCTTTTCAAGTCTTTCAACTTTGCAACAAAAAACATGAAACTTAAAAGATATAGGTACATGAGGTCTCATTT
Source organism: Epinotia brunnichana (assembly GCA_963854355.1). NCBI lineage: Eukaryota > Metazoa > Arthropoda > Insecta > Lepidoptera > Tortricidae > Epinotia > Epinotia brunnichana. Next base: position 24,041,253 of record OY977951.1, on the reverse strand, counting down.
TAAGAAAGAATTCAAGGAAGTAGACATAACAAAAACTGTTCGTGGAAAGACAACTACTATTAATTACCAAGGAGACAATCCAGCCCCTTTGGCCAACAGGAAAGCTTGTTGCCGACGCAAAGTTGAAAGAGTTGAAGAACCTTCTGCATGTGATTCCCCAGATCCACCATGATTTCTATGTTAAGTTGATTTCCGATGGAAATATTGAGGATGATTGAGAAGGTTTTTCAGGTGAACCTGACTTTGAAAAATGGAAGAAGTTTAAAGTTCATATCCCTATAAGATGAGTTTTTAGGTAGAGTATTCTATAATTAAAAATGGTTATAAGTCGTTTTTAAATCAAGCGCATTAAAACATGTGTTTCGTATTTTTTTTGTATAAGTCTATGTTATGATGGATTAGGTGTCAAAGCGGACCCCGGGCTCCTTTAGGGGCACAACCGGGAATAATAACGCTAGGAGGATGATGAAGTCTATGTGACGATGATGATGTCGTCCAGACTGATTTCGGCCACAGCGACTGTGTATTCTGGCTTGTAAATTATTATTGTTAGTGTGTTGTTCTTTTACTCTCTGATGCGCTCTCAAGTGGCTTATGTACCCTATATTTCTCACAAAAGTGCGAACGCACTTGGTGCAAGTTAACACTCCACCGACGTAGTTGTAACTGATGGATGCTGGTGGGCGAGCCTTGAGCTCGTCTCGCTTATATACTAATATGTCTTTATACTTACTATCCAATCAACGAAGCACCAACCTTCACTTAACCTTTATTGTTAAATGGAACTACTGACTTTTTTATAAAAAAAAACGTAGATTACATTTTTTTAACACATTACTTGTAAAAAAATATAAAACATGAATTTGTATAATATTAGGTACGATAGTATAGGATGGAAAGGATTACCTTAACGGAGAGAAAGACAAACGAAGAAGTTTTAAGGATGGTAGATGAGAAAAGATGTTTGCTAGGATGTATAAGAAATAGGAGAGGCAAGATGGTGGGCCACCTGATACGACAGTTTCTTCCTAAACATCCTGGAGGGTAAAATTGAAGGCAAGAGAGGCAGAGGAAGGCCTAGGCTAACATATTCTAGCCAAATAAAACATAAAGCTGATGTCGAGTCATATGAGGAAGTCAAGAGCAATGGACAGAGAAAAGTGACGATTACTCCAACGACAAGAGCAAGGTTCTTAAGTAATGATGATGATAGGTACGATAAAACTTATTTTGGACTAAGTTTTATTTGTATACACATTTTAAATAAACGTTTTCTGTCAAATCAACAAAGTACCAACCCTGACTTGACCTTTTTTGTCAAAAGAAACCACTGATGTTTAAAAATCAACAAATATCTAACCCTCATTCAACATATTTTGTTAAAAGGAACCACTGACTTTTCAAAGAAAAAAACCCGTATATAATATGTTTTTACGTCCAATTACGAGTAAAAAATATATGAATTTGTATAACATTACGATCAAACTTTTTTTAAGTTTGTACATTTTTTATATAAACCTTTTTAACTAATATGTTTTTATCTCAAAACTGTCATTGTGTGGATTGGTTCCTGTTTGCATAACTAAGTCCAAATAATCGCTCAGGCAATTTTTATAATGCAAACCAGATTCAAAACACATGGTTCCTTAAGTATCACATATAAAATTATTTTAACATAGAATTTTAAAATAGATCTTTGTGATAATATGAACTTTGGCAATTTTTATTTCGCAAACAAGAACCAATCCACATGGTCTCATATGAAATAATTAAAAACATACTTTAACGAGGAACCACGTGAAATGGGTCTTATCATAAATATAGAATAATAACATGCTGCTAATTGCCGTGTTATCATGTGATTTAGATCTTTTTGATTTATTATGAAACTGATATTATGTGTGTTGGTATATTTGTCAACGTAATGTTTTTAGAAGTTAAAGTTGTCATATCAGTTTGAACTTTACAGGGTCGATAGAAGGTGCATTTTAATAGTTTTCTGTATACTTATCTCAATTTTTGGGTATGTGTGGGTTGGTTCATGTTTGCATAACTACGCCCCATTGATAAAAAGTTACAACGGTGCAGACGTGAGATTACAAAATTAACTTAATTTTTAGAACTAAATTAATTGATCGAGGTCGATCACGACCTTACGCGACCGCGATGGAAGAATAAGACACTTGGTTCACCACACTTTTCACATCACTGCATTGCATTGCTAATTGCCCACTAAGCAAAAGAGCAATCGATTTTTGAGAAAAGGGGATGACCGATGGCGATCCGTGAGAGCTGACCGTGGGAATCTCGTGTCGTAACACTCCCCTCCTTGAAGAGCAACTATTTTCCAATGCCTAGTGAAAATGTTATGGCTCGACGATCTTGCAGGGTTTGAGTACTGGTGATCAACGTAGGAAGTTCAATTTCGCTTATGATTTCTTTGTTGGATTGTAGTCGCTTGTAGTAGTAGAAGATGATCAACACGATAGCCCCTAGTAGGATGATCCCATATGTGGGTATTGTTGTATGAAATAGACTGGAAAATGCTTCTGTTTCCGCTGTAACTGGAGCTGGTGGTTCTAAAAGTACCTGGTGCTGAATATCGTGCAAGGTGACCAAATTGATAGTTGTCAAGTTATAATGCTTAGTCTGTTGCCGCAAGGTGGGTGTCAATGCTGATTTCAGTAGAGTCATGATTTCTATTGCGTGTCCTCACACCTTGTCGTCCATCTTGACAATTGTGTACTCCTGTGTTCCTATAAGCGACAGTTTCTTCGAATCGTATCTAAGAAACTACCTTTCAGTATACGATGTTTTTCTTGTTGGCATGATATGAATACCTTCGTGTCCGTCGGGAATGGAATTATAAAATACATGCTATCGAGTTCTAGGAGAGCCTCCCTGATGAGTGTAACAGGCGTGGATCGGCATAGTTCATCCATTTCTTGCTCATGTCATCACCAATTTGAGGTCACCCTGTATACATTCTCGAGAGGTGACCACGTACCGGAAGGCGCAGCGGACCCCCCACAAGGTGGACTAATAGTCACATTAGTAACTAATAAATAAATTAAATCAACCAAGTATCATGATCACTTGATATTAATTGAATATATGACCGTAGCTTAGGGAAAAGGATCCGACCCACAAGACATCACCATTAAAATGTATGACTTTTGTTTTAGACAGAAGGTTCAATCTCATATTTTATATCCTTTGGGTTTATTTATTTTGTCAGTCATATCATGGCAGCTATGCAATCTATAACTTGTCTCGATTAGCCTCACGAATGTATCCCGAGTATAGTCTGACCCCGAGGTTGGTAACAACTTTGGCTAGTAGGAAATCAAAATAATATTATTTTATCTGAAGAGTTGCAGGTTAGCTTCGTGAATAGCCACAAATAACACAGTACATAAACTATAAACAAACTACACTTGGGAGCAAAGAAATCGAGCCACCTTCATATTTCTTCCAATTCCTGTTTTATGGAAAAAATGTCAAAGGAAATGTGGAAAATGGGGTATCATCTGAAAGGTAATTTTGTTGTCTATCCAATGACTTTATTTGCAGGTGAAAAAAGCGTGATTTTCCATGCATCTAGGGCGGAAAACAAAATTCATGTCAAAATGACACTGTAGCAACGCAATGAAAATTCGAGTGTAGGGAAAAATTACATGGAAAATTTAAAAAAAAAATCTTTCAGTATCTTGTATTTCCTCTTCTAGCTCTACGACATTCATTCATGCGATTACGCATGGATCGAATCAAGTTACTGACGAATTCTTGAGGGATCTCCACCCAAACCTCTTCGACGGCGGTTTTCAGCTCACGGAGAGTTTCAGGAACTGGGTTTCTTGCTCGAACTCGCCTTTTCAGTTCGTCTCAAAAGGCTCTATTGGATTAAGGTCAGGACGTCTTGCAGGCCAATCCATGACGGGAATATTCACGCTCCTAAGGTAATCCATGGTGATTCTGGCGGTGTGCGGCCTGGCATTATCCTGCATAAATAAAAAAATATCACCGATAAAGCCCGCAAAAGGGACCACATTTTCGGCTAAAATCTCCTCTATGTAGCGATAAGCAGTTAAGCCTCCTGCGTTATGCCTATATCGGTCTTCGCCTCCAATGAAATACCGGCCCAGCCCATGACAGATCCACCGCCATATGCGACCCTTTCTTCGATGCAACACTGCGAATATCACTCTCCTGGCCTTCGGTAGACCTTTTCTCTTCCATCATTGCCAAAAAGGCAGATCCTGCACTCATCCGAAAACATCACGGTCCTCCATTGCTCAAGGGTCCAATTGTAATGTTCTTGAGCGAAAATACGGCGTGCTGTGCGATGAGCTGCGGTCAATTTGGGCCCATTGGCAGCTCGATGTGGTGTCAGCTCTTGTTCCTTGAGACGTCTTCTCACGGTCCATCGACTTATGGACACATTCCGGACCTCCTGCAGTTTCTGCTGTAGCTTAACAGCATTGAGTCGGCGTGCCCGTAGAGAAGTCGAGACGATGAAGCAGTCGTCTGTTTCTGAGGTAGACCGTACCCTGCCTGTGCCAGGTCTTCTTGTAAAGGCACCAGTCTCTTGGTACCTCTGGAACACTCGTTGGACAGCTGATCGGCTTAAATTCAGTTGCAGGGCCACTTGACGCTGACCAAGTCCGGTTTGGAGCAGCGCTATGGCTTGGGCGGCTTCAGCAGGGGTAGTATCCATTTTTCATGAACTTTCTGGCAAGTTTAGTGGAGAGCAATGTCACAGGTAGAGATGCAATTAACATTTGATGGGCAATTAGTGATAATTTGTCATTTTATACCTTCGCAAACGGCTCAAACCACACGTGCATTAATTGGCTCATTAGTAATGGAGCAACATTATCACCGATAATTTTGTAATGACGCTATTCCTTATCATAAAATTAGGTTTATTTTATAGCTGAATAAATTATCTTTCAACCGACATCCTAATTTGTCTTTTTTCATTACCAGATTTTGGATAAAACGAACAAACATGAAAATTGCACGGGTGGCTCGATCTCTTTGCTCCCAAGTGTAGTCTTTGGCCGGTACTGAGAAATAATCCCGCGCGGCGGTAAAATACTAGTTTTGAATAATTATTTAAAAATATCAATTTTGACAAGAGTTCTATTTTTTGGACTGAATCTTGTTGGTACAAGTAAAGGTAACTTTAATGTTGTGTAAGATTCAACATACAAATAATTCAACAATGAAGAGAAAATCCTTGTGTTTTCAGTACGATTTTGTTGACAAATATGGTGTAATTGAGAACAGTTTACATATATATACGTGTAGAATAAGTAAAATTCGAGGCCGCTAGGCGCAATGGCGACATATTACGCTAATGAAAAAAAAAAATTAGGTTCTCATACAAGTATAACATTATGGAGTATTAGTAATCTATGACTCTGCGCTCGCTTCAGAAAACTACTTTCGGTAATCGGGTAGGTATATTCAGTTAAAGTATTCAGGTCTTCTTTAATTGGAGGCCGCTAGGACCAATATAAGGAGTTGACCTATGCAAATAAGTAATCAGAATCTAGAAAAAGCATTCTGTTTCTAAGAATTACAACGCCCAAAATCCGTATAGTAAATTTATCGAGAATTATTTCGTTCTTACACACATTTTATTTATCGTGTACGGTTTACTTTTAAAATGGAAAATACCGCGCTCCGGGACATTTTCTAGGGTGCGGGGGGGTGAAGCTCATCCTGGAGGGGAGGGGAGAGTAGATAAAATTTAACTTTGCTCTATAACTTACATATCCTGATAGATGAAAGTTCCCCATTCATTTTGCCAAATCCATATTACATTTGAATCTAGTTTTCTTGAACTAAGTATGTGGCGTTACGGCCAAACACGTAAAAGGGTGCTTTCCTGGCCAAATGCGAAGCTGGTTAGTTAATTTTCTGTCCATATACTATTAAACCACAATACTTACTAGTATCACTGGATCTGACTGCTGCCATTTCCTTCCGTTTTATTTGTATTATCTGTTAAAATAATAATATACATTTAATGACTAAGGAAACTTAAGCACGTGAAAAAGTATCAACAATAATATTTAATGAGCGTGCCAAGTATTGGGTCACATAATGGCGGATGTAGTGCTGTTCCGCTATCTATAGCATAGTAGACTGAGAGCTGAGGGACCAAAACTGCAACAGTTTTATAAAGGAAAAAACGTACGCGCTCTGTCGCGACGACATCACTTTTGTTCTCATCCGTAAAGATTACTAGGAAATAAATATAAAATGTGCATTTTATGAACAGTGACTTATATCAATATAAAGTGGAAACAGTGACTATTACGACAGTGAAAACAGCTTTTAAATATTCCCCTTAATTTCGGAAATATCACGATATTAATGTTTAGCCATATTAATCATCCAGGTTAGTTTCTTATATTTTCGTGCGGTCATAAGTCGCCCGAGTTCAACGACCGCAGCTTCGGGGATCATCGGCGGCAGCGCAGATATAAGCCAAGGCGGTGCAGCAGCGCTACCCTACACACAATTTGCAACTTTACACCGAGAGGTTTACGGGTGACAGCTGCTAATCACCAAAGCTCGAGCAATGAATTGCCTTGCTTGTAAATTAAAGGTAGACAGATTAGAGCGTCTTTTTTGTACGCAATGCAAAGGAGGCTACCACTACGCCTGCTTGAATATAACTTCGGCATGCTTTAGACAAAAACAATTCGAATTAAAAGCAGAATGGAAATGCCCTCCTTGCGGAAATGTCACACGACGTCGTCGTAATGACGACACCCCTGCATCCCCAGCAGCCATAACGCAGCCCGAGAGAATAAGAGAAGATGCAAACGAGACTAAAGACTCTGATATCCCAAACGTCTCGAATGTGTTGGGCGATGCAGGCTTACCTAGTACACCACCCCCATGTGAGGCGGGGAATGGCCCGCGTTTAGAAGAAGTCATAACTTACGATAGATTTAGCCACCTTATCAAGAAGGAATTCGAAGCAATGAAGGACAGCTTAACAGAATCAATTACAAAGAACATCAAACAATCACTGTTAGTGGAACTCAACTCAGAACTAAGCGCCATTAAATTAGAAATATCCCATAGTTCATCGAAGCTTAGCCAGGAGCAAGTACGAACACATCAAAACATAAACGCCATAGAAGAAAATATGCAACATTTAAAATCTGAAAACGAAAAGCTACGATTAGAGTTAAACGCACTAATAAAACAGTTCGAAAGTAGGGACCTGAAAGACCTGAAAAATCCCGCTGAAGAAAACCACCAAAATAAGAAAATAGTCCTTTACGGTCTTGATGAATACCCAAACGAAAATTGGTACTTACTTATAGAACGTGTGACTAATGTATTTTACGAAACTTTGGGCACGAATGTGAACGCATTTATCGAGGATGTGAAAAGGATCGGGAAGCGAGGATACCGAAGGCCAATACAAATCGAGTTAATTAGCAAAAGGATGAAGAATTATATTTTAAACAACCAATATATTTTCAATAACACTGGCCTCGCAGTATCTGAATTCTTGGATAATGCAGCGCTGATCAAACGACAAGTCATTAGACATACTTTAAAAGACGCACGTGAACGCGGTCTATACCCGATAGTGAAGAATAATAAAGTATACGTGAACGGCTGTGAATATACATCACCATTGACTACCGAAACACGGATTCCAGACTCAAATCCCCGATTGAGTACCTACCATCATCTGGACACCACTACAAGCACCCAGCAGAAAAGAATTGAGAACAGAGGAACTGTTGAGGTAAACTATTTAAGCACTAGCAAAACGCCGTCCAACACTCAAGCCACTCAACACGTCACTCCTAAGAAAGATAATTTTCGTCGCTAAAAAAGAAACCTTACTAGTTATGTTCCAAAATATGCAAAGTATGTACAATAAACTGTCTATACTAGAAGCATTTGTCGATCAGGGAAACTACGTATATCATGCCATCTGCATTTCCGAAACGTGGCTTACGAAAAAAAAACTAGATTTAGTGCAGATCAATGGATACGTCATGGCATCATCATACTCTCGCGCGAACTATACTGGCGGCGGCGTATGCATACTCCTACGGGAGGAATTGGAGTACATCGAAAGGAAGGATATAATGGATATGACGGTCGAACACGTTATAGAAATTTGCGCTATTGAATTAAAAGGCTTAGATATCATTTTAGTAATAGTATATTGGAATAGCAGAGAGACCGACGTTTTTTATAACCAAATGAAAAAACTATTACAAGTACTAACCAACAAATACAAAACGAAAAAAAATGTTATTGGGGGCAATTTTTATGTAAAAATATTACAAAATGACAAACATACCACATTTTTCTTAAGTTTATGCAAGAATATAATTTTATGCAACAAATCACAGAACCAACAAGAATTACAAAAAATAGCTCGACTTGTATAGATCTGATATTCATCAATTTTGCCGACAAGTTACTAAAGACCGATGTACAAGATTTTGGATTTTCTGACCACAAGAGTACAAATATATATATATACCTAATGCGAGTCAAACTAACCCCAACCTTGTCTGGATAATAAATAAAAGGATATTTAATGACACAAATATAAACAAATTCAAACTGCAGTTACAAAATATACAATGGACAACCCTCCTCAACGCAAATAAAAACGTACAATTAAACACACACACACACACACACACACACACACACACACACACACACACACACACACACACACACACACACACACACACACACACACACACACACACACACACACACACACACACACACACACACACACACACACACACACACACACACACACACACACACACACACACACACACACACACACACACACACACACACACACACACACACACACACACACACACACACACACACACACACACACACACACACACACACACACACACACACACACACACACACACACACGCACATACATACACACACACACATAATGTAAACAAAATGTTAAACAAAATTGTAAGGAATATTAAAATAAGCAAAGTTGATGTAACTAAGATACTGCATGCTCTGTCTGTACCACTTTATAATAAGTACCTAAAACTAACTATACTTGTATAAAAACTTTGATACGAAACTGAGTCCTGTAACACAGGGTTTCCTAGCTCAGGACGCAGGGTCGTGATTAGCATATTGTGTATCTTTTTTTTTTGTCCAATAAACTTTTTTCATTTTTTTTTCATTTTTTCAAACTACAAAATATTCGATACCACTCTAAGAAACATACTCGATACATGCATACCCGTAAAAAAAATTCGAATTAAAACTAAAATGAGAAAAAAATGGCTTACAATGGGCATTAAAACTTCGTGCAAGAACAAAATACTGTTAAAAATACTAGCTATGTACTCAAAAGACCCTATTCTTATTAAGCATTACAAAATGTACAGTAAAGCTCTAAAACATATTATAATACAATCAAAAAAAAATGTATACATCAGGGACATAAAGAAAGCTGAAAATGTAACAAAATGTATGTGGAACGTAATAAAAGAACGCACTAACAAAACTAATAAACTGACTAGACACAATATCGAGCTAACGATCCACAATAATCTTACAACGTCAAATTCTTATCAAGTAGCAGACCATTTCAATGCATTTTTCGCATCAGTCGGAGCCCCCGACGGGGGAGCACCCCCGCGCGGATTACCTGTTCTTGACCCAATGACCAACTCACTGTATGTGCAACCAGTTGAACCCAAAGAGGTAAACAAAATAATAAAATCCTTAAAAAATAAATATAGCTACGGGAACGATGAGTTACCACCCACACTAATTAGAAAATGTGCTGACGAGCTAACAATACCGTACTGCATCCTTATTAACCAATCTTTTTCGGAAGGAACATACCCAGATATTTTAAAAACATCTATTATCAAACCTATATTTAAAAAGGGTAAAAAAACGCAGGCCAACAACTACCGCCCTATTTCGCTCCTACCTACATCCGCAAAGATATTTGATATGGCGATGTGCGATCGATTATACTCATTTTGTGAGAAATACAAAGTATTTCACGAAACGCAAAATGGATTTAGGAAAAATAGATCCACCATCTTAGCCACCTACAAATACATGCAAGAAATATCGAACATACTAAATAATAAAAAATACGCAATAGGTATTCTCCTCGATATGACCAAGGCCTACGATAGGGTACAGCATCACATACTCCTGGACAAATTATATGGAATAGGTGTCAGGGGCGAGGCACACAAATGGTTCACATCGTATTTGCAAAGCCGTGAACAATACGTCGAAATTCAACATACTGATAAAAGGTCTGGAATAATTAATAATATCAAATCAAACTCATTACCAATGTTATGTTCAATACCCCAAGGTGGCGCCCTCTCGTGTTTATTATTTTTAATTTACATCAATGATTTGCCGAAAATTCTAAATGAAACTTGCGTGATGTTTGCAGACGATATTTCTATAATTACTTCCTGTAATAATAATGAAAACCTATGCACCGATCTAAATAACATCCTCACAAAACTCACAAACTGGCTAACAGAACACAACCTGGAAATCAACTTCTCAAAAACAAAATTAATGCAATTTAGGCCCCGACAAAAAGTTCCCCTGCAAATAGTTTTCATATACGCCCTAAGAGAACTAAAGAAATGCACCGACCTAAAAACAGCCTAACCGCGACCTAAAAAATATTATGCATATGCATATTCGTGTTTAAAATATGGAATTATACATTGGGGTAATTCTACAAACGCTGAAGACTTGTTTATCCTGCAAAAAAATGCATCCGTATTCTTGTTAATATCAAAAGCCCAGAGAGTTGCAAGCCGTACTTTCTAAAACACGGTATCCACCTTAACATCGATCTATATATTTGAGATATGCAAATTTGTTCGGAAATACCCTCAATTCTTTACAAAGACTTATGAACAACCACGACGGTATAAAAATAACCTGGTAATTACAACAAACCCAAAATTAACCTTACATCAAAAAAGCCCAAACATAATGTCTGTTAAGATATATAACAAGCTTGCAGATAAATTGAAGAAGGAAACATCCAAAAAAAAATTCATTCATATACTCAAAGAATTTTTGGCAAAAAAGAGCTACTACAGCCTACAAGAATTCTTTGAGGATATCTAAGAAAAATGAATAATTATACTAATAATAACGAAATTTCAACTACATTTGTACGTAATTAAAAACATATAAAAGTACTAAGTAGGTAAATAAAGAATAGGTACTTACTCTAAGGAAATGATGCATGTATGTATAGCTTAACTTTAGCCATAAGAAATTGCTACGCCCTTACAGGGTTCCCATGTACTTAGCACTTAAGATTTCTACCACCTTATGTAACCATGGTTTTGCAATAAATATATATGAATGAATGAATGAAAGGCTGATATTTTAATATTAGGTCATAAGTAGCTCGAATATCAATAGCCTGCCGTCAGTCAGCCAGTTTTTGGGACAAATGGCGTGGGGGTGGTTACGAACTTGTTAAAAAAACACCTACGTCGCAACTGTTTTATAAAATCTGAAATTTTGTCTGTGGATAGTAAGACAACTAACAAACTATGCGGACATAGTCAGTCTGCAGAATATTGGAACAGTAGGTACGCGTCAGCAGCCCGCTAAACCCGAGATTGATTGGAAAAAAGTGTTCTATAAAATCTAAAAAAAATCGTGCAAGTAGTTCATAGTACCTAAAACCAGACTAACATAGTCAGCCCAAAGTTTTATGGAAGTCAGCAGTCAATAGAACGGCGGTGCAGCGCGCCGTTACTGCTGACGGCGTATGTTCCATAAAACTTTGGGCTGACTATGTTAGTCTGGTTTTAGGTACTATGAACTACTTGCACGAATTTTTTTAGATTTTATAAAACACTTTCGCGACGGTATGGGGATCGGGGTACACCCTGCAATGATTTGTCCCCTTGGACTGAATGCGCCAGTCTAAGTTGAATGCGACCGCTCGCTAGCCTATGGGCTGCCCGCTGGGACGCACGCGATTATAGCGTTCCCGGGGGGTGCGTCTGCCTGCACTGCGCAGCCGGCACTCGTTGGGGTTTTCGATGGTAGTACCGCGGTAAGTCCGTCATACCCTTCCTGGCCCCCCGACTGTAATGATAATATTTTTAGGTAAAACTAATGTAACCAAAGTTTGCTGCGACAACCATTTATTTGTCTACATTACATCGCTTTGCATCATTCCACTTTAAACTATACTTCCACCTAGTCTTAATATTAAATCACATTTTCAAAGTGTTTTACAAAGTGGTTTCGGTGTGCGCAATTGGCCCTATTTATACTAAGAAAACTACGCTGGTGTTGAGAGCTTTTAGCCCTGGGTCCCGGCTCACACAGTTATCAAACCCAGCCACACAGTTACCAAAGGTTATCTCGAAGAGATCGCTCTTTAGCGATAAGACCGCCTGTTGTTTACCCCTACTTTCAATCTTATTTGATATATTGTGTTATATAATGTATCGATATAATATGATCATCGGAAGTCGATAAATGAGAAGTCCCTTTGACAGCTCGAAAGTGCTACGATAATTCCGACCTCTGGATGACAACACGGTGAATTTTAAAGTGATTTTAAAATACCTTGACGGCGCGGCGTGTTTTATCACCATAGTAACACAGACCCGTAGTATTAAGCAAGACCATGTTTCATACAGTAAGTTGTCTCTGTCACTTCTTATGGACAGCTGACATGAGTTACAATGAGACGAATACTAAGTTATTTTGAGGCTTTAATGAGTTGTCTCAAAATACTGTCAACCGAGGCGTTAAAAAAAGTAAACAAACCAACCGACCCGTCAAAGTCAATCAACGTCAAATCTAAGATTATTGTGAGATTATTTGAAAAATATTTTGTATTTTGTGTGGCAAAAGTGTAAGATACAATTTATATGAAGTGGCAAAAGGGTGTAGTTCCATATTGCCGGACTTACTCCAGATTAACAAAGAAGACCGGAGAAACTACCAGTTTTCATCGGTATGAATCTTTTGCTTATTTTTCAAATATTTCAAATACATTACGCAATATAATGGTCTGCGACTACTACAGATACTGCATACTATGAAATAAGTACGTTTTACATGGTTCCAAGTCGATCTTATTAGGATTTTTGGAAAAAATACAATTGTCGTAAACACGGCTAGTGTTGTAACTAAATTCAAATTTGTATGTCGACATTTTATCGACATGAATTATGTCTAGGCGTTTAGTTAGGCAAAATATGTTGATGTTACACGTAGCTAACTGTTAACTTCAGATTTCCGGAAAATAATCTTCGTCAAAAATGGATTGCCGTAGTAGGGCGCAATAATTGGACGCCGAAAACATACGACAGAATATGTTCGAAACATTTCAAATCGGACTGTTTCGTTATTATTAAAAACAGAATTAAGACTTTGTTGCCAGATGTGATACCTACAGTTTTTCAGAGACCGCTTGAGGTAAGTTGGAAAAGTAAGTTTTATGACTGACATTTCGGATGTCCCTCCAGATGAATTAGTTTGATTTAAGTTTTGTATATTTAAACACTTTGTGGATAACTACATTGATTTTCTGTATATATCCATACTAATATGTATTATAAATGCGAAAGTAACTCCGTCTGTCTGTTTGTTTCTTACCTTTTCATGCTTAAATAGCTGAACTGATTAAGATGAAATTCGGTATAGAGGCAGTTTGAATCCTGAGATTTTATCCCGGAAATCATCCCCTACGAGGCTGATATAGGGCTGGAATACGTTTTAATGGAGCTACGATATAAACGAGTTCCACGCAGGCGGAAGCCAGTATGTGATAATTGAGACAATTAACTTGATGTACCTTGAATGTATAATGTGTAAAAATAAATAAGGCTTGTACAGTTTTAACTTATGTTCGAATTTGTATTTTTCGTTAAATTAAAGTAAAGCTGGACTAGTTACTTTATAACCATGATATAATTGCGCTACAAACAATTTACATATGGCAATAATGTGCACGTCACGCTCGAGTTAAAGCCTCTCTAAAAAAATAACGAACCCGCGGAATTGAGAACCTCCTCCTTTTTAGAAGTCGGTTACAAATATGTAAAAAGGGAACATTACTCCAATGTTCTGCCGCCAGAGTGCAGCACTATCACAATTAGTAAACAGTTTTTTTGACAACTTTGACAAGTCAGTCCTTCAAAGCTCTGGATCAAATAGGGAAGAGAATATTTCAATAAATAAAATACATCAGTGCTGCGTAATTGGATGCAAGAATGAAGGGCATCATTCATTTCCGAAGGAAACGATGCGATGATACGAAAACTATAGGGAGCGGCAGCGGCAATACGTCGTAAAGCAAAAAAAAAGCCCTCATCCACCTTTAAATGGCTAAAATGCCCTTTTAATATCACAGTACAGGTATTTTACACACGAATGATAATAAAACTATTGTAGTTTAACGTGTTTTCATCAATTATTTGTTATTGTTTGTTAGGTAAATGAATATGACATTGTACGTCATGGCAGTTTGTTTACGGTTTGTGTTAATGTCGCCCCCTACGCAGAGCTTTGCGTAATGTTCCCTATAACTTCCACTAAAAATCCATATTAATAAAGCCCTTATATAAAAAAGGTTCCAAACATGACATTGCCAATTATAAGCCTATTGCATTATTGCCGAATTTTTCCAAAATATTTGAAAAAGTCGTTCTAAACCGGATACTTTCCTTCTTTAATAAATATTACGTATTAAACAAAAATCAGCTAGGATTCCAAAAGGGAAAAAATACAACATTAGCCATATTTAATTTTTTGCAAGAAATATGGACAACTATACACAATAAAACAGCATCTATTGGGCTCTTTGTGGACTTGTCCAAGGCGTTTGATTGTGTATCTCACAAGATTCTGTTAAGTCAACTCGAACATGTTGGAATTCGAGGGCTAGCGTTAAAACTAGTTCAGAGTAGCTCCATTAAAACGTATTCCGGCCCTATATCAGCCTCGTAGGGGATGATTTCTGGGATAAAATCTCAGGATTCAAACTGCCTCTATACCGAATTTCATCTTAATCAGTTCAGCTGTTTAAGCTAAAAAGGTAAGAAACAAACAGACAGACGGAGTTACTTTCGCATTTATAATACATATTAGTATGGATACATACAGAAAATCAATGTAGTTATCCACAAAGTGTTTAAATATACAAAACTTAAATCAAACTAATTCATCTGGAGGGACATCCGAAATGTCAGTCATAAAACTTACTTTTCCAACTTACCTCAAGCGGTCTCTGAAAAACTGTAGGTATCACATCTGGCAACAAACGTCTTAATTCTGTTTTTAATAATAACGAAACAGTCCGATTTGAAATGTTTCGAACATATTCTGTCGTATGTTTTCGGCGTCCAATTATTGCGCCCTACTACGGCAATCCATTTTTGACGAAGATTATTTTCCGGAAATCTGAAGTTAACAGTTAACTACGTGTAACATCAACATATTTTGCCTAACTAAACGCCTAGACATAATTCATGTCGATAAAATGTCGACATACAAATTTGAATTTAGTTACAACACTAGCCGTGTTTACGATAATTGTATTTTTTCCAAAAATCCTAATAAGATCGACTTGGAACCATGTAAAAAGTACTTATTTCATAGTATGCAGTATCTGTAGTAGTCGCAGACCATTATATTGCGTAATGTATTTGAAATATTTGAAAAATAAGCAAAAGATTCATACCGATGAAAACTGGTAGTTTCTCCGGTCTTCTTTGTTAATCTGGAGTAAGTCCGGCAATATGGAACTACACCCTTTTGCCACTTCATATAAATTGTATCTTACACTTTTGCCACACAAAATACAAAATATTTTTCAAATAATCTCACAATAATCTTAGATTTGACGTTGATTGACTTTGACGGGTCGGTTGGTTTGTTTACTTTTTTTAACGCCTCGGTTGACAGTATTTTGAGACAACTCATTAAAGCCTCAAAATAACTTAGTATTCGTCTCATTGTAACTCATGTCAGCTGTCCATAAGAAGTGACAGAGACAACTGTATGAAACATGGTATTGCTTAATACTACGGGTCTGTGTTACTATGGTGATAAAACACGCCGCGCCGTCAAGGTATTTTAAAATCACTTTAAAATTCACCGTGTTGTCATCCAGAGGTCGGAATTATCGTAGCACTTTCGAGCTGTCAAAGGGACTTCTCATTTATCGACTTCCGATGATCATATTATATCGATACATTATATAACACAATATATCAAATAAGATTGAAAGTAGGGGTAAACAACAGGCGGTCTTATCGCTAAAGAGCGATCTCTTCGAGATAACCTTTGGTAACTGTGTGGCTGGGTTTGATAACTGTGTGAGCCGGGACCCAGGGCTAAAAGCTCTCAACACCAGCGTAGTTTTCTTAGTATAAATAGGGCCAATTGCGCACACCGAAACCACTTTGTAAAACACTTTGAAAATGTGATTTAATATTAAGACTAGGTGGAAGTATAGTGTGGAATGATGCGAAGCGATGTAATGTAGACAAATAAATGGTTGTCGCAGCAAACTTTGGTTACATTAGTTTTACCTAAAAATATTATCATTACAGTCGGGGGGCCAGGAAGGGTATGACGGACTTACCGCGGTACTACCATCGAAAACCCCAACGAGTGCCGGCTGCGCAGTGCAGGCAGACGCACCCCCCGGGAACGCTATAATCGCGTGCGTCCCAGCGGGCAGCCCATAGGCTAGCGAGCGGTCGCATTCAACTTAGACTGGCGCATTCAGTCCAAGGGGACAAATCATTGCAGGGTGTACCCCGATCCCCATACCGTCACACCAAGAATTGGCTTGAAAAAAAACTTGTAGGTACATAATTCTAACCCCCCCTAACCATGTCGTCTATGTAATATATTTATAAGAAATTCAGTCATACCTCATCTACATATTTATAAACGCGTTGCCGATGGTGCTGAAACTGTTTGTACACAGGCATTCTCTCGTAGACAAAGTCCGGATGCAGCCATGGCTGGAGCAAACGGGTTGCCACCATTTCTGATAGTTCTTTTATCGCGCAGATAAGGTAGTGGTGGTCGGAATTTTCTTGGGAATTCATTACGATGCCCAGGACAGTGTCTAAAAATTTACACGTAGTGATAAACTATTTTTTCTTACAAAACTTACGGCGGAGCCTTACCTTCAATATAAAAAACCTGGTGCCCATGACACTCACTTAAAAAAGGCAGACGCTTTAAATGTTTTGTAGTCATTGACTGCGCACTTTTAGACTGGGAGATGCTGACACAATGTTTTAAGGTATTTCTACCAAGTATGGCGACCCTTCAGGGGTCTAATTACGTATTGAAGAAAAGGAAAATGATGGTCATAGCGCTGGTACCGGCAGCCCAAAGGTAGGCGTTAATCGAATGTGACGGAAATTACGAAAGTCGAACGATTTGCGCGTTTGGGCCGCCGGTACCAACGCTATGACTATCATTATCCTTTTCTTCAATACGTAATTACTAATTAGACCCCTGAAGGGTCGCCATACTTGGTACAAATACCTTAAAAAATTGTGTCAGCATCTCCCGGTCTATATGTAGTATTCACGATAAATGCCCACCGTGCAAGTCCAATATTATGATATTTATAATTGAGTATCTAGATGACACAAAAAACGGAAAAATCCTTAACTTAGCTGAACTTACTCGGGAAATAATTGACATTTTACTGAAGTGGACAGATATCGTTTCGTAGGTTCGAATAGTAGTTTATGTGACTGTACATAATGAAGGGCAATAAACACGAGTGTAGGTTTATGAAACGAGCCGAAGGCGAGTTTCATAATAACATCACACGAGTGTTTTAATGCCTAATTATGTACTGTTACATACACTATTTTATCTATCCACATATCATAAGCCTCCATGATGCATTCAGGAGCCGCATATTATGACCGGCATCGCGGCGTCGTTTTCTGGCAGCTGTCATAGTTTTTTTTTAATTCAGAGACAAACTAGAGTCGGATCCAACTGTCATATCGTTCGATATCTTACTTACGTGCGACATTTGTCAAATTTGTATGCAAATTGACAATTCATTTCGAACTACGTCATCTCGACTAATATTAGAATAGAGGTTAAATCAAATTTCTTTGTTTTTCAGAGACGTTCGAAATTTGAATGAAATAATATTATCGAAATCGATGTTATTATTTAGTAATAATAACACTTCCGCAGATAAGAAATTTGTTCTAACAAAACAGTTTATTTTTATGGTGGTCATAATGTGCGGTTCTTGAACGCATCATGGAGGGTTTATGATATTTGGATAGATAAAAGTCTTAATGTCATGGGCATTTTGAGGTTTGATAACATTTTACCGCAAGTTGCATCAAAACTGTATGTATTGAAGTATTTCCAGACGGAAAAGTCGCCGCCCCCGACCTCGGGCCGCATGAGCTCCACCATGGTGGTACTCTTCTTATCAAACACCGCCGCTACTTGGTTGAGATTCTTCAAGCTGAAGAACGGAGCCATTATCTTGCGACGCTGGCGCCAAATGTTAACTGCAAAAAGTGCCGTTTGTGTGAAATATCATTATTAAATATCATAAGAGATCATATTGTATTAGAGAAAAGGTTCATAAATGATAAAAACATGCATTCTTTTAGAAGTAGGTTGGCTGATGTACAGTCAAGGAACTTAATTCCCTACCCATTTCTTTAAAATGTCGTTAGACATTCGCAATGCAATAAGGTCGAAATTTATATTTTGTAATAGTATTGAAATGTCAATACGTATTATTTGTCACTTCACATTACAGATAACCTCTTTGCGAAAAGTTCACATTAGCTTTTTTTCTACATTTGTCAGGTGTCAGTGTCAATCGAGACAATTGTAAAATAAATTTCACGTTATTCATTTGAAAAATAAAATGCTTTCCGCTAACCGCAAACTATTAAGAGCTTAAATAGTGGAGTTACACCAGGAAAGAATAGGGATTCATGAGATAACACGTTCAAAAGTTCAGTTCACCACAGTTCACCATGTCAACGTAGTTAATCTGTTGCCTAGTTACTAACAAAACACAATACATGCGATATGTCAAAGTAACGCCGCCGTACTCTAGCTAGAGCTCTTATGGTGACGGTTTGCTATACGATATTGAACCTTAGGTGGGTTGTAAATTAAATTCCTTGACTGTACATTGGATGGATATTGGGGTTAATGAGTTCCTAGCGAAAATATCTGAAGTGTTCCAAGAAAGTTTTTTCAAAAGGGAAAAAAAAGTTCAAGTCAAAAATCAGTTTGAACAGAAATGATTCACTATGGGTATAAAAACCGCTAATAAAATGAAGAGAGTGTTAACAAATGTAGATACATCAATTTGCCATCCTTCAATCTTAGCTTACCGCGATAGATATATTACCTTATTCAGGAAAGTTATCAGACATGGAAAGAGCCTAGCGACACAAGAAGAAATATGTAAAACTGGCGGACCAAGTAGTATTTGGAATGTTGTAAATAGGCATAGAAATAAATACATAGGATTTGACCAGAATAAACTAGTACTGAAAACAGAGACTAGAAATATACGTAATCCTCGAGATGTTGTAGAACTCTTATCAGATCGTTTTGATCACAGTAAGACACGTAGTAGAGGTAATTTGCAATCAGCGGTTCACTGTCTGGAGCAAAACAACAATTTTCACTACAACAATGATATGATTTGGTGGCGGGCTTCATCATCTGAAGTAGTAAAGACCGTGCAAGCAATGGAAAATAAAAAATCCTGTGGACACGATGAGATGCCGATATTAGTTTTAAAACAGTCTATTGATCTGCTTTCAGAACCGTTAGCTTACTTTTTCAACCAATGTTACGACTTAAGTATTTTCCCTGATCAGTTGAAATTAGCTAAAGTAGTGCCTGTGTTTAAAAAAGGAGTTAAATTAGACCCAAAAAATTACCGACCAATATCTCTTCTTCCAGTATTATCAAAGATTTTCGAGAAACTCATAAAAACCCGTCTTCTGAACCATCTGTAATATAATGCAGTAATTAACCCAAGACATTTGGTTTCCAGAAGAATATTGGTACTATTAATGCAATAAACTGTCTGGTTGATGATATTATCGCAAAAGTTCATTCTAAGAAGAGAGTAGCGGGCTTATTTATCGATCTTAGTTCTGCATTTTATACCATGGACCATGATATCCTCCTCCGAAAACTTCATTTATATGGAATAAGGGGTAGGAGGAGGCATGGAAAAAAAAGCGGCCAAGTGCGTGTCGGACCACGCACAACGAAGGGTTCCGTGCCTACTACTACACAAACTAGTGGATCATTACGACTAGTGGATCTCCCCAAACTGTGAACGTCTTGACTAATTTGATAAAATATTGTTGTATTATTCATTCGCCTAACAAATTTCGTATCACCGAACAAATATTTATACAAATACATACATTCATACGAATGTCGGATTGTTCCTGTAGACTCGGGGGACTTCGCTCGTTCGTACAATAATGTGCTAAACGAGGATCTGCATTCTGTGATAAATATTAACATTACGTTTGAGCCACGCTAACAAATTCCTTGTGGCTATTAAGCATATAATATATGCTTAATAGCCACAAGGAATTGTTAGCGTCGTGATGTTTAAACAGTAATTTTGCTGCACATGTCAGGCTGGTCTTAATATGTTCCTCGTCACGTGGTAACACAGGGTTTAGCGGGCCGCTGACGCGTACTGTATAGAATGCGTAGAGTCAGCATCTTTATTGGGTTTCGAAATTGATTTTAATGTTAACTAGAAAAAGCACGTTGCAAAAATTAAAACGAAATTATCATCATTCGTTTATGCCCTAAGAGAACTTAAAAGATCTACTGATCTAAATTCGGCACTCACCGCCTACTATGCCTATGCCTACTCATGGCTTAAATATGGAATAATATTATGGGGAAACAGTACAGATGCTAAAGACCTATTTATACTTCAAAAGAAATGTATTCGAATACTTGCTAATATAAGAAGCCAAGAAACTTGTACACCTTACTTTAAAAAATTCAAAATCCTAACTATGACCTCCATATACATATTCGAAATGTGCAAATTTGTACGAAAACATCCACAACTATATACGTCCATTAGAGATCGACCACGGCGTTACGAGTCCAGGTTTGAAAATAACCTAGCTACAGTATCGGGATCCAAACTAACATTACATGCCTCAAGTCCACACGCGATGTCAATCAAAATTTATAATAAAATCGACGACAGTATAAAAGAGGAAAAAAGCGAGAGAATGTTTACCAACCGATTAAAAACAATCCTACTCGAAAAATGCTACTATACCTTGGATGATTTTTTCTCAGCTTAACTTGTTTCCTTGCTCAGTTTCCCTTTAGTATGTAATAGATTCATAGTTTTAAGCTTGTAATAGTTTTAAGTTTCTGCTGCGCCCCATCGGGGTATCATGTTACTGTTGTTTAACTTGTATGTGATGGCATGAATAAACGAATACGAATACTGTTCCAATATCATGCAGACTGACTTTGTCCGCATAGTTTGTTAGTTGTCTTACTATCCACAGACAAATTTTCAGATTTTATAAAACAGTTGCGACGTAGGTGTTTTTCTAACAAGTTCGGAACCACCCCCACGCCAGTTGTCCCAAAAACTGGCTGACTGACGGCAGGCTATTGATATTCGAGCTATTTATGACCTAATATTAAATTACCAGCCTTTATAAAACTGTTGCAGTTTTGTTCCCCCAGCTCTCATTCTATAAGTATGAATACGAGTTGAATTTTATTGCTAATGTTTAATCCATAGCTCACTACCGTCTTAACGTGTATTGTATTATAGTGATAAAAACTCCGATGCCTGCTAATAAGTTACAACAGGATTTTGAGTGGACCTTAAAATTCGTTTTCGGTCTCATATCAAATTTCTGGGATGGAGGTGATGAAGAGGTTCTGCTTCTGAGCCTTTTTGCCTATCAGAAGAGGCTCCACCTTCAGACCTCTGCTAGGGCTCGGTCTTGAGCCCTCCAATGGCGTTCTGTGGTTTTTTTAATTCATCCTTTGAGGCTGCAGAACTTATGCAGTCATTTGAAATTTTAAGAAGGTCTAACTGTGGGTTTCCTTCAAATTATTGCGTGCGTGCGAGAGATATGGAAGGATATTGCATCGATCTTACTCCCCCACTTTGGTCATCGGCCGGGGCTCAAGGCTCTGTTGAAAAGAAAAGCCTTCCGCCTAGCTTCAAATTGTTACAATGTGGCTACTTGGTAGGAGGAAAGTATAGCTCTAGGTTTCTACATTCTATCGGGGCTCCAATTTCGTGTTCACAACAATCGTTTTTACGACTAATAAGATAATTTATGAACATTTCGAGAAAATGGGATACGATGCGGGAGCGCAGCGGTACGAATTCAGTAAGTAGTGCATGTTTCATTAAAAAGCCGAGCTTCATGGGTGTGGCTACTTGGTTAGGTAGTGGCAGGGGCGGTTCACTCTGTGATCCCGTCGCGCCGCTACAAGTACATGCCGGCGGCCGCCAAATTCGGCCCATTAGTAGCTGCCACGCGTTGGGACGGGACGCTCGCACGGGTTGCAGCGCGTTGCATGCGATAGAAAGGGATGGCCATATTTAGGCACGTTTGGCGTACCTAAGCAAGGAATTTGTTAACAGAGAACCTTCTGTACGTAGTACTATTACTTATTCTGTGGTAGTGGTTCGTAATTCAGCCCTCAAAGTGATACAAACGGAACTAAATTGAATGGTTTATAAGAATAGTAATTCATTGTTCATGACTCTTATTTACAAGAGCAACATTCACACAAGTATTGAAAACCATGATATAGTTTGTCACTTCCTACTCATCATATATAAGTAATTGCAAACGTGTGTAATTTTGGATGATTGTTACCTACTCAGGCACCTTAAAAAGGCAGATCACTTTTAGGTGACTCTTGCCCCACGGGTAAATTGTTTATATTTTGCATTAAGATATTGAATACTAATTTTACCTGACGGTAGTTGATGAAATAATAAATGTATATTAATACTTCGTTCACGCGGACGAAGTTGCGGGCAAAAGCTAGTATCGAATATGTAAGTATGAGTGGTATAAATATTTATCCCTTCAACTGTGGCAAACAAACATGGCTACCTACCCTTGTCTGTGGGGCCCTCTGAGGGCCTCTTCACAGACAATGTTTCTGGGGACACGTGATTTGGTAGAATTAAATTATCATCAGTTTTTTAACTAATTACAGCCTAGATTTTAATATAACACAATCTATATTAAATTCTTTAACTGCAACTATATGTCATCACTACATTATAGTCGTACTAATGCTAGCTAACTGCCCTCATCACAAGGACACCAAAATTTACTACATATTTTGGTTATTTTGAATATGTTAGATTCACTTTCTGGGATTATTTTAAAGATACACACATTATAATACACATTCAAAAAACATAAAATGGTAGGCTCAAAAGTATTTTTTTACACAAATTTCGATCGATTTATTTACTTTCAGGCTATTGTTTTTACGATAAATAAATTTTAGTTTAAATTAATTTACGATAAATAACGGTAATGTTTATAGCTGTTAATTATATCAAATTATTAGAAAAGCGCTAAATAACGTGTAGGCAAATTTGAACCTTGAGTATGTATGTTTTGTTAGTAACAGGTTTAGTACCGAGAATCGGCTGAACTTTTTTTGGCTATACGTTTCAATGGCTTAAAAAGAGATCGATACACGGTTGCCTGTTATTTCTCTAATAAAGTAAGAACAGCTCCTGTTGCCCTCTGAGGGGTCTCCACAGACCTGCAGGAAAAAATGTGAAGCCCGCAGAGGGGTCACCACAGCTGAAGGGAGAAATGTTGCTCGTTTTATAGTACCTATACAGATAAGGATAGGATTAGTACGATATATCTTTACCTGGGGCAAATACAGAACCGTTGCCTATCACCGTCCGTGTGAACTTCATTGTGAATTCATCTTTATCCAGGCAGGTTTTAGTCAGCACTTCGATATCTGCGGGATCAGTCATACCTGAATGAGAAAAGCAATATTATTGGATAACGGTAGTATCTGTATAAATAGTACCCATTCAAAGAAAGGGTGATATGGCTGGTATGGCGATACTGGTGTATTTTAAGTATTTTTTTATGCAAATGGTCATAAAATCTACCATATCGTCAAGTATTTACCGTATCGTCGTGTTCTTTAGAGACAAGGCCATTAACAACTTGAGTGTAACTGGGTAAATGTTTTTTTTTTTTATATTATGTCTAAACGTGAGTTCCTGTAGGTAATTGGCTCTCTATAACTAAAAAAAAAATTATAAAAAAATTAAAAAACAACTGCCGTTGACAAAGGCGTACTAAAAAGTAAGAAAACAGTTGTTAATGTAGTAAAATATTGTTTCAATTATGTTAACTTATATATAGTACCTACCTGGACACTCTATTTTTTTTGGAATATCTATACATATAATAAAGCTGAAGAGGGTCGAAAGTCTGTACATGGAAGATATTCGAAAAAAAATTGGCTAGGGATACTTAAAATCGATAACAGAACACGTTCCAACAGTTTTTAGAATTTTTGTCTGTTTATCTGTTTGTCTGTTTATCTGTTTATCTGTTTGTCTGTTTATGTGACCGCGCATCACGTGAAAACGGCTGAACCGATTAAGATGACATTTGGTATAGAGATAGTTTGAGTCCTAAGGAAGGACTTATGTTGTTTTTATCATAGAAATCAACCCCTAAGGGGATAAAATGGGGGGTGGAAATTTGTATGGAGCTACTTAAACCACTGCACCGATTTGAATGAAATTTGGTATATAAATAGTTTGAGTCCCGGGAAAGGTCAAAGGATAGTTTTTATCCCGATAATCTTCCCTTAAAAGGGTAAAATGGAGGGGTGAAAATTTGGATGTAATCCATTTTGATAAAATTTGGTTTAGAGGTAGTTTAAGTTCTGGGAAGGACATTGGATAGTTTTTATTCTGGAAATCTTCTCCTAAGGGGGTGAAATGGGGGGTGAAATTTTGGATGGACTCCGTTTAGACCAAATTTGGTATAGATATAGTGTGAGTCCCGGAGAATGACAATGGATAGTTTGCATCCCGAAAATCATCCCCCAAGGGGATGAAATAGGGATGAAAATGTAGATAAATCCCATTTAGTTAAAATTTGATAAAGAGATAGAAGGAGTCCCAGGGAAGGACAATGCATAGTTTTTATCCTGAAAAATCCCTGAGGGGGTGAAATGTGGGGTGAAAATTTGGATAAAACCGATTTAGATGAAATTTGGTATGAAGATAGTTAAGAGTCCTGGGGAAGGACTTAAAATAATTTTTAGTCCAGAAATCATCTCCTAAGGGGGTAAAATGGGGTATGAAAATTTGGATGGAACCCATTTACGGTATAGCGAGTTGTAGTCTTGGGGAAGGACATAGGATAGTTTACTCCCAAAAATCATCCCCTAAGGGGGTGTAATGGGGGGTGAAAATTTGCTTGTGACCCATTTTGATGAAATTTGGTTGAACGATAGTTTGAGTCCCGGAGTATGACAACGGATAGTTTTAATCCCGAAAATCATCCCCTCAGGGATGAAATAGGGGGTGAAAATTTGGATAAAACCCATTTAATAGATGAAATTTGATAAAGAGATAGAAGGAGTCCTAGGGAAGGACAATGCATAGTTTTAATCCCGAAAAATCATTTCCTGAGGTGGTGAAATGAGGGTTGAAGATTTCGATAGAACCCAGTTAGATGAAATTTGGTATAGAGAGACGTCTCAGTCCAAGGAAAGAACATAGAATAATTTTTATTCCGGAACACATGAAAGGAGGAAATAAGGGGAACACATAAGGGGGTGAGAAATGATGGATTAAAATTTGGATTGAACCCATTTACCGTACAGCGATAGTTAAGGAAGGACATAGGATGGTTTTATCCCGAAAATCATCCCCTAAGGGGGTGTAATTGGGGGTGGAAATTCGTTTATGACACATTTTTATAAAATTTGATTGAAAGATAGTTTGAGTCCTGGAAAAGGACATATGATAGTTTCTATTCCGGAAATCATCCCCTAAGGGGGTGAAATGGGGGTGAAAATTTGGATGTAGCCCATTTAGATGAAATATGGTATAGAGATAGTTTGAGTCCTGGAGCATTCTCCAAGGAGGTGAAATAGGGGGTGTAAAATTGGATGGAACCCATTTACGGTATAGCGGTAGTTGGGAGTCCTGGGGAATAGGAACATTACATAGGTAAATATATGTATGTGACGTTCCAAGGGTAAAGGTACCTTATGGCGGTAGTTTCGAAGATGTTTTCTAAAACGGGGTAAAAAATACGTTTTATTATGGCTATTTTGAAAACTATTAGATTATTTAACTATTACATTTTGTTGACGTATCTTTATTTTTAATATAAAATATTTAAATTACAAGTCAGTTAATTTAGTCCTACGGTTTAATAGAAAAGGTCCTTACGGCCGTGTGTTATGAAAAATGCAAAATAATACTGAAAAAAGCCTACATGCATCTATTATGGTGAGGCGGGTCATAGACACCAAGTTTGCGGCGGAGTATATTTTGTAAAAAAAGGCGTTCGGAGTAAGCTAATCTATAAAATCATGCAACTCAGCCATAATTACCCTTTCCTTCATACAATCCATACTAATATTACAAATGCGAAAGTAACTCTGTCTGTCTGTTACCTTTTCATGCTTAAACTGTTGAACCGATTGAGATGAAATTTTGTGTAGAGATACTTTGAATTCCGGGGCCTTCCCAAAGAATCCTTACTAAAGATAGTTTTTATCTGGAAATTCATCACCTAAGGGGGTGAAAAGGGGGGAGAACGTTACGATATAAACGAGTTCCGCGCGGACGAGGTCGCGGGCAAAAGCTAGTTATCTAATATTTCGTTTGCAGCCGGGGGACGTCCTCTTACATACAAAACCTAAAGAGTAGGTCCCACGACTGCAAACAACATATAATATTAAAATTTACATGGTACCTAGTAGGTAAAACAGGCAACGAATATTTTTTTCAAATTGAAGAAGTAAGTACATGTAATTTATAATGTAATCTTATATTGTGAATAAAATAATTAATCTGAATCTGAATGCAATTATTATAAGTAAAAGGGTGTGGAGGCGTTATAGTGTTCGCATGGGCTAACCCTTTGGGCTTTCGGCTCTCGGGCTTACATCGAAAGCGCATTCATAGACATAGACATAGACATAGAAAAACTTTATTCAACATCACATTTTATACAAAAGGAACAGTGTACAAATTAGACTTAGGAATAGACAAACACACTCAAATAATATCGTACGAGGCATTTACATTTTGTGATGCCAAAAAGGGGCTAGACTCAGCATACTGTTGCAGTGAGTACCTACTGAGTACCTACACTGCAACGCTGATTTTCAGTCAGACCCTTACATATAATAAGTTTTAATTCTAATTAATATTGTCGGAAGGGAATGAATATCTTATTGGAATGTGAGTAATGTTGTGTATATTTTAAATTATGTTATGACTGTGGTTTGGTTGTACTTGTATAAATATGTATGTTAAGTAAGCAAGTATATAAAAAAATATGAAATAAAATAATAAACAATTTGAAATGACACGTATATAGTATATAGTAAGCATCAAAGATACGAGGCCAAGACTCGACCGCCCAAGGGTAGAGTTTTTTGTATCTGGAGGAGGTGTCGTTTTAATTTTAATTTAAAACTGCTCAGACAATTAATATTTTTGAAAGGTGGAGGTATATTATTCCAACACTTGGTTGCTGTGTACTTAAAACTACCCCGAAAAGCGGTGGTGTGGTGATGAGGAATTATGAAATTTTGGCTGATTGATCTAAGGCCATACACTGTGGAACTATTTTTACGCCAAGTGACCTTTTTAAACAAATACTCGGGTACTGAAGTTTTTAAGATGCCGAACAACAAGAATGACAAGTGAAGCTCTCTTCGAAATGCCATTTTGAGGATGCCTGCCGAATTTAAGTTGGGGGTCACATGTGTTCGAGGAGGAATTCCGAAGCAGTACCGCGCACATGCGTTTTGTACTCGTTGCACAATGCGATCAGTGCATGCTAACCACAGATGTATGAATATAAGGAGATCGGACATGGCGGCCGATTTGTATAGAGTGAGCCTGTCGCAAGTACATTAACCCACACAACGCCCAAGTAATTGTCAAGACAATGTACGCACACATCTAAAACACACACACTTGTATACCTACACGCTTATTTGACAATAAACGCGCATCATATCAGGCATTTTGGGAAAAAACGTAATATTCTCTGCGATCAGTATGTAACCTCCCCCCTTCACGAAACCCTTACCCCCGAATAAACCCCTTAAGAGGGCGCTCGTTTTTTGGTCAGGAATAAGCGAGAATGACGGATTTTTGACGTTGTAATTCTAAGAAACGGAGAGCTTTTTCTAGATCCTGATTACTTATTTGCATAGGTAAACTCCTCATATTGGTCCTAGCCGCCTCCAATTTACGAAGAAATGAATACTTTAACCGAAAATACCCGATTACCGACAGTAGTTTTCTGAAGAGAGCGCAGAGTCATAAGTTTGAGCCCCTAATACTCCATGATGTTATATGAGAACCTACTTGTTTTATTCTATTTTCACTAGCGTAATATGTTGCCATTGCGCCTAGCCGCCTCGAATTTTCCTTATTCTGCACGTATATATATGTAAACTGTTCTCAATTACACCATATTTGTCAACAAAATCTTACTGAAAACTCAAGGATTTTCTCATTATTGTTGAATTATTTGTGTATTGAGTCTTACACAACATTAAAGTTAATGCTTGTACCAACAAGATCCAGTCCAAAAAATATAACTTTAGTCAAAATTTATATTTATAAATAATTATTCAAAACTAGTATAAATTTACCGTCGCGCGGGAATATATCTCAGTACCGGCTGAATAGCCCTCTGAGACAGACGTGTACTGTGTTTATTTGTGGCTATTCACGAAGCTAACCGGCCACTCTTCAGATAAAATAATATTATTTTGATCTCCGACTAGGCATAGTTGTTACCAACCTCGGGGTCAAACTATACTGGGGATACATTCGTGAGGGTAATCGAGACAAGTTATGAATTGCATAGCTGCCAGATAAGACGTAGTGTAGCGAAAAGGCTCAAACCCACAGTATACGTAACATTTAAAATTGAACCTTCTACCTAAAACAAAAGTCATACATTTCAATGGTGATGTCTTGTGGGTTGGATCCTTTTGTCTAAACTACGCGTTCTATAGTCAATTATTATTGTACGAGTGATCGTGATACTTGATAGATTTAATTTATTTACTTGTTACTATCAGTCCACCTTGTGGAGGGTCCGCTGCAGTTTCCGGTACGTAGTCGCCTCTCGAGAACCTCCCCGCCCCAACGGCCATTATGATTAGTTAGTATGTATGTATGTATGTTAGTTTGGGCGAAATCTTCAAATTAGGTACAATTATCTTCTTATATTAAGTATCTTCGGTGACAATGCCATAATATCATAGAGCTGGTCTGATGATGGAGTCGGAAGGTGGCCATAGCAACTCCTAAACTCAACAAGATAAAGCCATCGAATTTTGGCTCATTTATTTGGGCATGGCACGGCAAGACTTGGATGCTGGATGATTTCCAGAGTCTGATGATGGAGCTGGAAGGTGGTCATGGAACTCCTAAACTAAACTAGATAAACCCATCTAGTTTGGGCTCATCTGTTTTGTCTTGGTAAACACTTTGGTGATGGATGAGTTCTAGGATCTGATGATGGAAGGTGGTCATGGGAACTCCTAAACTAAAATAGATAGACCTATCTTGTTTGGGTTTGTGTGATTTGTCTGTACAAGTACCCACGAACCAGCGACATAATATGCAGGGTTATTGAAAATAACAAGATGAATAAAAAACTTTTTAAAAAACAAGCTTATATGGCGTTTGTTAAGTACAGCACGATCCTACCTTGCATTTAGTTATTATTTTCGTTTATATATAATAATAACACACACCGGGGGTTTACACTGGAAAGAGAGATTTTTACGTGGTTTTATTACATTTCCGAGTCATCATCATCATCATCATCATATCAGCCGAAAGACGTCCACTGCTGGACATAGGCCTCCCCCAAAGAGTGCCACAATGGCCGTTCCTGCGCCACCTGCATCCAGCGGACTCCCGCGACCTTTACCACGTCATCAGTCCACCTTGCGGGGGGCCTACCCACGCTGCGCCTTCCGGTACGTGGTTGCCCTCAAGAACCTTTCCACCCCAACGGCCATCGGTTCTACGTGCAATGTGCCCCGCCCACTGCCACTTAAGTTTAGCAATTCGGAGGGATATATCGGTTACCTTGGTTCTGCTGCGGATAGCCTCATTTCTGATGCGATCGCGCAGAGAAACTCCCAGCATAGCCCTCTCCATTGCCCTTTGAGTGACTTTGAGCCTTCTTATGAGGCCTATAGTAAGCGACCACGTTTCCGTGCCATATGTCATCACTGGCAACACACACTGGTCTAAGACTCTCGTCTTGAGACACTGCGGAATATTGGACGAAAAGATGTGCCGTAGCTTCCCGAATGCTGCCCAGCCGAGTCGGATTCGACGATTGACCTTCCCTTCGACATTTCCGAGTATCACTCTTTATTTCGAAATAAATGTTAAAAAAACCGGCCAAGTGCGCGTCGGACTCGCGCACGAAGGGTTCCGTACCATTATCTATATCTAAAAACGGCAAAATATCTATATCTAAAATCACGTTTGTTGTATAGGAGCCCCCTATAGCCTAGTTAGTAACTTGGAAGTGACTCTGCCTACGAAGCTGGAGTTCCCGGGTTCGAATCCCGGTAAGGGCATTTATTTGTGTGATGACCACAAATATTTGTTCCTGAGTCATGGATGTTTTCTATGTATTTAAGTATTTATTTATCTATATAAGTATGTTTATCGTCGTCTAGTACCCATAGTACAAGCTTTGCTTAGTTTGGGGCAAGGTCGATTTGTGTAAGATTGTAAAAGAAAAAGAAACAAATAAAAACTAAAATAAAAATAAAAAGATGTATTCTGTTTTTTAGTATTTTTTGTTATAAATAGCGACAACAGAAATACATCATCTATGAAAATCTCTATCTATCACGGTTCATGAGATACAGCCTGGTGACAGAAGGACAGACAGACTTTCAGACAGACAGACGGACAGCGGAGTCTTAGTAATAGGGTCCCGTTTTACTCTTTGAGTACGGAATCCTAATAAGTGACATAGGTTTTAGACTCAAAACATAAAAAAAGGGAGAAGTGCCGTACTGCTTAATTTCAACCAAAACCGATGTCCCCAGTTTTCTCCCACCGCAGCGCCCACAGGCACACACATTGAACCGTGTAAAATAAAAACAAAGACTCGGGCGTTGCCAGTGAGTCTACGGCAACATGCAAACAAGGGCTGTGATTGGCTTAAACGCACTACACTAGGGGGGCGACAAACGTTAAAATTATGTTTTATCGACATTGATATTAAAATTAATATTATGTTATGATATTAATGGGTAACAACTTCAACAACATGGTAAGTTTATGTGGTGGTATTTAAACTTCTAGCTACAAGTTTAAATAACACGTGTTGTTAACTTACCATAAATCGCAAAAGTAAAAAATATTGACGAATACCTACAGAGTAACATAAACGGCTTTTTATAAGTTCGTGTTTACATACATTTAAAACTCTGGTCACTTCGATATTTTTGACCTGTAGGTGCCAGGCCGATCCGACTCGCATTTTGGCGCGAAATAATATGTCCATTACTCATATTACGAGATTTAAGGCTAAGGGCGAGTATCCACCAAAGATGTGCGAAGATGTGTTACCATACATTTTACACCTAGGTTTCAAGCAAGCGAGGTGTCAAATATTCGAAAAGTGTACGGCTCTTATTAAGTGGTTGGAAACATTTTTCTTGAAAATGTTACGAACACATTAACTCTTCTCTGTACAGGAAACCAGTTAGGACCTCTGCCAGTAGCATCTATCCATTTTTTTAGAACCTAATTGGATTCTTTGGAAAACTGTAATAAGAAACCGAGATTTCTTCTTCAATTATCACATTTGAAATGAAAGTAAATATACTCATCAAATTATATACTTGTATATACAATTTTAATATGTCTATTTACCGTTCATACTGCAACTTAGTGAAAATCTTATTAGTAGGTACCGTAAACATTTTGTGCCTTTTAATCTTATTAGTTACCTTTAAGATAGCCACCCAACCAAAACAAGTAATTAAATAAAATAAAACAGCGAAAGTAGTCGAAATAAAATAACTAGTATGATATCGTACTTCTATTTTATCGATTACGCGTAAATTGTAACTGCACTTTGGCACCGCTCTAGTTTGCGACGCCAAGCAGCGGCCGTACCACTAAAAAATTCAAGCATCGTCCATATCCATAGTGGTTTAATACATTGCGCCGTGGTTTACTGTATTGAACGATCAATGTACAACGCATAGAACAAAAATATGCTTTTTCGTTCGATATGTTAGTTCGATCCCGAGAAATGATGCGGCGTTGCGTTTATTTATTAAAATATTAGTTTTTACTGACTTAAGTGAAAATACTAATACTCACATGTAGTGCGTGACTCCACCATTCATGTAGGTTTTAGTTTCATTCCTATTTTTGCATGTAACCACGCTACAATTCGGCATTTTGAGTAAACGTGGAATAATATTTCAGATTCACGGCAAATTGCGACTAACATGCGGTGGGCAGTGACATGCCCATTTGGCCATGTCGCACCGACACGCGCCAAGCCCCCGTTTCATATCTATTCCTTTTTATCATCTGAGGTTTTAGGCTTTTGAATAAAATCACGCATTAATTAATTGCATTCTAGATAAAAAGCTGTGTTTGTATAATTTATAATTTTCAGTTCCTTTGGTAAGAAACGGACATAGCAATTTCTATGAAGGGCAGTTTTTTTTTACTGTCCATAACAAAAAAAAAATTCTTCAAGAAATGAATACGTAAGTACCCAGTAATTTCCTAGTAGTGGGTCTACTGGTATAATTTCATTACATTACTATATATAAATAAGAGTCAGATAACATGCAAACTATTAATATCCGTAAAACAAATTATTATTCTTATTACTGACAACTTTAAAACTCGTTAGTTTATTTTATACTAAAAAAACGAAACTAAATATACTTTGTCATATCATAGTATTTTAATACAAATAGAAAACTTGTGCTCTAAATCAAATACTTACTTTATTCAAGCTAACATGATGTTCTAGAACATCATGTTAGCGAAGTAATACTTACCACTTTTTAGTGCAAGTATCAATATCGGTCACGGAGTGAATTCCAACGGTGCGCTATACAGCTATTTGCATCGGCAAGCTCCGCGGTTAGTTCTATCCCGATCGCACTTACATATAGCTAGAAAGGGACGGCACCCGCGGCTGGTGCGATCTCGCTGTGCATGTGGGGGTTAGGTACGTTTGTGTGGGTGGTAGTAGTATTTACACACACAAACGCACTACGCGTGTCAAAATACCGAATTCTGAGCGAGCGCTTTTTTGAAGAGCACTCTTAAGAAACCTTGACCCCGTAGCTCTGAAGGAGCTCTAAACAAATCCAGGAATATTATCTTAAACTTTAAAGCAAACTTATTGACGACTCTACTGTAAATTGCATTTGTTTACCTACTTTATTAAACCTACTTATTGTTTTATATCCAAGGGAAAAGACTATTTTATATATTTTATAGAGCTTTATTCAGCGACCATTGTAGTCAAGCAATGAGACAAACTTAATTCAAATCAATCGACAATAGAACACTCGAATGACACCATAGACAAATACATTGTCAATGGCCAGTATGCAACACTTATGTTGTGTGCTTTTATTACGAATACCTGAAGAAATGGCCAATTGTGATCGCTAGTGGTAGGAACCCCGAGATGTTGTGCTCCGTAATAACCTAGGTTCTTTTATGATAAGCTTAACAGGAAATGGACTCTTCATCTCTAACATTTTTAAAGCTAGCCTATCTGTACTTAATTGAACCTATCTGAACGTAACTTCCAACTACTAATTTTCCCTATTTCTTGTCAAATACGGTCAACCTAAATTTGAGAAGTGGAATCTTATATTGTGAAAGGCTTTATGGTTAAAACATTTTTATGTTTTTTTGTAAAAATCCTCTACCGCCTATTACACGCTCCTGTTGAACAAGGAGTAGCCATTAGAATTCATATAAACAACATTATTTATTTTACCCTTCATTGAGCTAGAAATCTGCACTAGATACTTGGTTTTTTATACAAAGGTTCTATCGACGGGTTGTGTAGTAATCTTTTATTACTCACACTGGCTACTCTCTTGTTGCGGATGGGGAAAGAGCGTCCTAGCCACTTTACCTTCCTAACTAACCTATGGATTTATGACCCAGAGAATGAAGTTACCAGCGTTTCCAACCTAACGGTCTCTTTCGAGAAGAAACACCAAACAAACTCAACAGACATCTTTTAGTAATAATTTATTGGAACATATCATGTTCTTAACTTATATGGTCAAACTCCTACGACCATTCTATAGCGAGAACCTGTAGGTAATGCCAAAACAATCCGTTCATTACATGTGAAACATCTAACCCAAATCGTACCCCAAATGTAGAGTATTATTCCACTCATGACAACAAGATACCCAATTGGACTTGATGGACTGCTTCGCCTGCCATAAAGCCCAGAATCATTTCATCTTTCTGAAACAACCCTGCCAGGATATCCCTATATCATAAATATAACTATAACCCTTTGATGATAATAAGAAATTATTCGTTACACCTTAATGTTTCACATATAATAAAATGCGGAACTCAGCACCATCTTGCCCAACCCTACTCTCAATGCGAACTTAACTAAGTTATTTAAACCTCCGTTTGATAATTCTATAGCGAGAATTTACAGGTAATGCCAAAGCAACCCGTTCATTACATGTGAAATATTTGTCTCAAATCGTACCCCAAATGTAGAGTATTATTCCACTCATGACAATAAGATACCCAATTGGACTTGATGGACTGCTTCGCCTGCCATAAAGCCCCGAATCATTTCATCTTTCTGAAACAACCCTGCCAGGATATCCCTATATCATAAATAGAACTATAACCCTTTGATGATAATAAGTAATTATTCGTTACACCTTAATGTTTCACATATAATAAAATGCGGAACTCAGTACCATCCTATCCAATACTACTCCTAACGCGATCTCAGTTACCCACAATAGTAATTTAATCCTCCGTTTGATTTTATTGGAATAGTAGACCTATATTTCAGCTACGGTATATATTTTCAAATGCCCTTAATATAGTGTATGAATTTACTCCTACGTCTACCCCGTCAACCCCGGTCCTGCTTATTTCCCGAACCATACCTTTAGTTCAAGAAATAAGAATGTATCCCTATTCCATCTGTAAGTCGTTCAGCCAGCGAAACTGAGGCAGAAACCTATCAGCTTGTGTTGAGGTCTCCCCCCGCTGTGGCCGAAGACGGAAACAGCGAGTAAGACGGCCCTATTGTGTAAATATAAGGTATAAGATATTAAATATATTTAATAGGCCCGCTCCTCAGAGAGCCGCACGATTTCAACGAGTGAGGTAACCGTCAGTGCGGATCACATGAATGACTACGCCTCGTCGACGTCGTCAGCCGGTTCTGAGGCGCGTGAGGGGCCCCTTAAAGAGGCTTTCGTCTCCTATGTTGGTAAAGAGGAAGACGCCAGACCACCCTCAAGTCTGGTAGCAAAAGACTCTGAGTCACGCCCATTTGGCACCGGTAGGCGGGAGTGACTCCTCAGGTATACTAAAACCTGGACAGTATTTCTGGTTTTTAAATATGAAATAAATAAAATAACCTCTCAAAAGCACTATGACAATGAACAAGAGTAACCCCCCATTATGAGGAGAATTTCTTCATAATGACGGGCTACTTATTTAAAGCAAAGAAAACACCCACCAAGAATTTGTAACACGAAAAACCAGAGACACTGACAGTCTGAACGACGAGAATTGAATGATCCAAGTACTACTGCGATTTTAAGGTACACTGGCTTTTATACTATTTTACGATCGCTATAGAGCGACGGGGGCAACTGGGGCTATTGGGGCAACGAGAGCAACGAGAGCTAGTAGAATCCGCGCTACGAGGGCAATGGGGGCAATCGGAGCAACTAGGGCAGCGAGAATCAATAAAATCAGCGCTACGAAAGCTACGAGAGCAACGGGGGCAACTAGGGCAGCGAGCGCTGTAGTCACGTGGTTTGTGTCATGACAAAAAGGTCGTTTCGCTCCTTTTATTTAGTTTCTAATGCTTTAGCTATTAAGATTGAAGTTCGTTCGCCTTCTATGCTTCCTTACACGGTGGATTGCCCGAGTAGAAGTATTATTTAGGTATCCATATTTTCATTGATTACTATAATTCTAGACTAAAAATTATTTGTGAACCCGCTAATATTATGTTGAATTAATTCGTACATTAACATTCTTAGATGAAATTAGTTATTCTTAGATGTAATTTGAGGAAGGCCCTACGTCAAGCAGCGGACGCTCCCTGGCTGATATAAAGATGATGATGACTGCCGATTTACACTAGCGAATGCTAGCTTAATTGATTTCCTTCTCCCCTATAATTAATAAGTAAATAAAAGTTCGTTTTCATAATTTAATAAATGTATTATAATATAAAATATCAGGAATCCGCTAGCGAGCATGCCCATTCCGTTACAGCCGCCCCCATGAATATTCGCAATGCATGACCTCGGTCATGCATGTAGAATCTTCATTCCTAGGTCCTAGATTTGTCAGTGACAATCCCTCCCTTAAACTCGTGGTGTGTCTTTATACCAGTACTAAATGACCATTAATGACTTCGTCTGTTAACACAGTTCCTTTGAACCGCAACAATGAATAATGACTAACATTTTCTCAAGGATTTCTGTCCCACTTAGAGGTGCTAGGTTGTGAATCTAGCAAATCCTGATGATTCGAATAAGGAAATTTACCCCGGATCGGTGATTACATTGCTCAATCGGTGATCCTAGGAAACATTGTTCTTCCGTTAAGTAAATCCCGCAAAAACTCCCCAGATAAGACAGAAAACTGTTTGGTGTAAGTACTAGGATGTTCACTCTCCATTGCATAAGTTCGAATCGTATTCCCAGACTCTGTTATTAATAATTAGTTTTCTTGGCGCTTGTATCATGTCGTGTAAAATAAGTCAACTCTCATTTTAACCAACATGAGATGTGTATACCCTTTCGTCATAAAGCGTGTGTAGTATATAGTGTTGTAAAAGACTCGAGTTCTAGAGTCCTGATTCAGGAGACTCGACTCAAATATACGGGACTCGGGGAACTCGAAGACTCCCGAGTCTAGAGTCCAGTCAAGCGTGAGTCATCTGTCCGACGACTTGAGTCTCTAAAACCACTCGAGTCATCAAACAAACTCGAGTCAATGAGTTTCCAAATTAAATACAGAGTAAGTTAGCAATACAATACGAACAAATCCGAAGTAAGAATCGGAAAAAATAGGCGCCATATTGTTTTATTATACGTTTTTTTTATTTAACTTGCACTGTTCGTACCTCTATATATGTAAATACGAGTATGTAAGTTGTCCGTCAAAATTTGCAATCCAGTTTTCAGTCACTTTCCGTTATCCGATTGAGCTGAAATTTGGAATACTTATGTATGTTTGGTGACAATGCAATACTTTGTCACCATTTAGCTGATCTGATGCTGAAGCCGGAAGATGGCCACTGGAACTCTATGATAGAAAGTGTTATGATGGTCGAGGTTGGGCTCGTTTGTTTTTTTATCGTCAGCACTTACCCTTGCACATGATGGCGAGGGTCTCATGATGGAGCCGGAAGATGGCCACTGGATCTCTATGATGGAAAGTGCTATGATAGTCGAGTTTGGGCTCGTTTGTTTTGTTTTCGTCAGCACTTACCATTGCAAATGTTGGCGAGGGTCTCATGATGGAGTCGAAAGATGGCTACTGGAACTCTATGACGGAAAGTGCTTTGATAGTCGAGGTTAAGCTCGTTTTTTTGATATCGTCAGCACTTACCATTGCACATGATGGTCTTTGCACATGATGGCGTTTCGGTTACAAATTCATAAATTGTATCGATTTCTGACAACTTACGCCCTTATCATCAGAATCGAAACCAATGATTTGACCACTATACTAGATTTTAAAAAAATCCAGTAGCCATCTTCCGGCTCCATCATGAGACCCTCGCCATCATGTGCAATGGTAAGTGCTGACGATAACAAAACAAACGAACTTAACCTCGACTATCAAAGCACTTTCGGTCATAGAGTTCCAGTGGCCATCTTTCGACTCCATCATGAGACCCTCGCCAACATGTGCAATGGTAAGTGCTGACGAAAACAAAACAAACGAGCCCAAACTCGACTATCATAGCACTTTCCGTCATAGAGTTCCATTGGCCATCTTCCGGCCTCTCTTGTTTCTGTATTTAT
This sequence comes from Epinotia brunnichana, assembly GCA_963854355.1. Classification (NCBI taxonomy): domain Eukaryota; kingdom Metazoa; phylum Arthropoda; class Insecta; order Lepidoptera; family Tortricidae; genus Epinotia; species Epinotia brunnichana. The sequence goes on along the minus strand of OY977951.1, from coordinate 24,002,568 downwards.
TAACGACTTGCCATATTGATTTGGACGTATTTTTACCCTCATTTAATTCGGATTGTACACTGATCCGTCTGGCACATTTAATAACTTTTCTGTAGATTCTAAGATAGTTGGAACAATAATCTGTTATAGTGTGATCGTTTGTTATTTTAAAGTTAGTTTTCAAAAACCTTTTCATTTTACTTGCAACTCGTATGCCCTTAGTTATCCATTTAGATTTTGTGGTAGAGTTAATTTTAAACTTCTTTTTCTTTTTCTTAAAACTATTTCTAAAATGTTGTCTTAGTTTGTAGTGTTTATAATACAATTTATTTCCATTTCAGCCCAGTTTACCTTAATTATACTATGCCTAAAGTCTGCATTATTCTTATCGTTAAATACTCTAGTTTCTACGACTATATTTTCTTCGTTGTTCGACAGAATATTGTTGTATCATCTATCTATACATATAATAAAGCTGTAGAGGGTCGAAAGTCTGTACATTGAAGATATTGGCAAATAAATCAATTGAGGGCTCTTAGAATCGATAACAGAACACACTTCAACAGTTTTTTGAATTTTTGTCTGTTTGTCTGTTTGTCGGTTTGTCTGTCTGTTTATATGTAACAGCATCACGTGAAAACGAGCGAATGAATCAATATGCGACTTTTACTAAAACGTTAAGTGGATCTTCAGCCAAGCTATAGGCTATAAATATTATAAAGATTAGGGTTTAAAGGGGGTAAAAAATTGGGTTGAACTTTGTATGGGAACTCCTTGAATCCATGAGCTAAAGACTTGAAAATTGGTAAGCATAAATTTGATTGGAAAGTTAAAACATCCCCATTGAAACTTTCAGCAATGTATAGATAAAACGTGAAAAATATGGGATGAAAAATAGGCGCTGAGGTGACTAGAGACTAGATATAATGTTGCGAGAACGGGATTATAACAGTTTCATTACCATGGTAACACGTTATCACCATATTCGAAAATTCATTGTGTTCCTACAACTCATTCGGAGCCCGGTGGTTTGGCCTATAGCTTACGGAGTCGGTGTCCACGAGTTCAAACCCAGAGACCGGCATGCACTTTTTGTGTAGTTTTTTTTTTTGTTAAACATTTTCAAAAACGCAGAGAAGTTTAGTGAATAGACGATGCCTTAGGAACTTAATTAGCATAAAGAATATTCGAGAAAAAAACGTCAAGAAGTGTTCAATAAAGAGTATTTGTATTGTAAAGTAAGAAATCGTGTAAAATAATTATTCTCAACTTTTTTACAGAAAAAGTATAGGCTCTTAAAAAGTATGTCTAGACTAGAATAGGTGTTTCCTAATAAAGCGCGAAACTAAAAAGTAATTTATGGAGCGGAGCTCGGCTTTCAGCCTCCCGTCCCTCGCCGCTCACCTTCGGCCCTTGGGTTTCGCTAAAAGAACATTCGGGGATAGTGAGTGCCCACGTACGCTTGCCCTTGGGATCGCATAGTGAGCGTACTCTGAAGGGGCGCTTCTGCCTCCTACGAAAAACTCGGCCTTCAGCTGCGCTTGCCTCGCCACTCACCTTCGGTACTTGGATCCTCAGGTTTCCCTTGCAAGACAACCGGGGATAATGAGTTTCTGTGGGGGCTCCCATAGCGAGCGCTCTCTGGAGAGACGCTTTGGACCTTTCATCCCTACGAAAAACTCAGCATTCGGCCTCGGTTGCCTGGCCACTCACTTCCTCAACTGCGGTCCTCTCCTCAGGTTTTGCTTGCAAGACATCCGGGGATAGTGAGTGCCCGTGGGGGCTCGCATAGTGAGCGCGCTCTGAAGGGACGCTCTAGGCATTTCATTCCTACGAGAAAATCGGCCACCGGCCTTGCTTGCCTCACCGCTCATCTTCTCGACTTCGGCCGTCAGGTTTTACTTGCAAGACACCACAGGATAGTAAGTGACCACGTGAGCACGCTCTGAAGTGACGCTTCGGGCCTTCGGCCAATCAAAGCAGTCGAATGCAATATATTTAGTTAACAATTTTTTTTTCACTTTTTCCTTCCAATAGCAGATTTTAACTTCCTTACACAGCAGCAGGTCGATCACGTAACGCATTGTACGTGCGTCAGGTAGATCTAAATTTCAAATTTTACATGGAAAAATTACAGTTGGATTGTCCTAACGCGGGTTGGGAACATTACGTGATTGCCCCTCAGCACTAGAAGTCATGCTAGGACTACTACCTTTACATATGCACACACAAAAGGAGCTGGATGCGGGTGGCGTAGGACCGGTCACTTTGGAACTCTCTGGGGGAGGCCTATGTCCAGTAGTGGACGTATTTCGGCTGATACGAGTACTTATGATGATGATGGAAAAGGAGGCGGCTGCGACGGCAATACACCTGAAAAGCCGAAACTACCTATGGACGAAACTTGACATACCCCACACGAAGATCCATAACAAGTTGATCACAAGCCTACCTATGATGGAAGCTTCAATCGACAAAATACCAAAAACTGCAGTCTTTAGGAAAGACTATGGCATATTACTGACGGAAGATTCGAAAGAGGGACTAAACCAAACAGACCTTAGAATCTTTACAGATGGTTCAAAAACAAATACAGAAACGGTATGTGGTGTGTTCTCAGAGGATTTAAACAAACACATATCCAAACCACTGGGTGTACAAAACACGGCATTCCAGCCAGAATGCGTAGGGATAATTGAAGCCTGCAATGCCATAAAGAGACGACAAGTCGAAAACACAAACATACGGATACTCTCAGACAGTAAATCAGTACTACAAGCAGTGATAACACCACATCTAGCTTGATATACGAATGCCACCAAAACCTAGCTTGCCTGGCTGCTCACCTCCTCGACTTCGATCCTCGGGTTTCGCTTGCAAGACACCCGGGGATGATAGTGCGTGCTCGCCGTGGACGAATAATATTTAAGTTTACCTGGATGCTCTATCTTTACCTGGAATATTATACTTCGTTTGCAGTTGAGATACCTTCTGTTTAGGTAATAGGTCCTGCAACTCAAACTCTCAGCCTTAAAACTTCGTAAATATACTCAATTACTCATACAATGAAACTATTTTCAGCGATTTCAAAACTGAGATGAGAGTCATGAATCGTCTATATTCCATGTCAGTACAAGTAAACTTATTTCAGGGTGTTTAAAAAAAACATTAAGAGAAGGAGGGGTTAAAAGGAAGTTAAAAGTGGTTAATAAGTCGTTTTTGAAGAGAGAGACTTAAAATTGTTACTAGCTAGCTATTACATTTTCTGAAGAAAAAACTGCTTGGTTTGCTGATCTACATTCGGACAGACTTAATTTGTTTCATAATTTGCAACTAAAAAACGACTTCAAATCAATACTTTGTTGTACCACATGCATGCACTTCCTGTTAACTTTACCTAATAGACTCTTTCCGAAAGCAAATACTCTGGTTTTTACAGAAAATACTTACACAACTGAAGTTATAGGGGCGCAATGCCACAGTTATCTACCGAATGTCAAGAAAATGTTATGAATGATCTATAGTAAAATAATACTTCCCACCAAATATTATCTGCTTTGACTTAAGGTTGACTGACAGATAATGCTTTGTGGCATTAAGTCCAGCTTTTGCAATAAAGATAGATAGATTTTGCAATAGAGAACTAACATTTTATATTACTGACGATGACGACGTTTGTGAGGGTGTTTTGATTGAAAGAGAATTAGAACCGATACACGCATAAACTATGGAGTTGCAAGCGTCGTAGCAAGGCTTTAGACATGAAAATAACATGTAAGCTATAATTTATACGCGTACGAAGTCGCGGGCAAAAGCTAGTTTAAACATAAAAGAAGGATGGTTGATGTTGATGGTTGAAAAATGCTTTGGGTATATTGAAAGAGAAGTTTCCCTCTCTCCATCATCTCCGTTAGCAACCGTGTTCTTAGCGTGTGTTACCCTTCACAATCTAGAAAAACGCAACAAAAAAGTAGACAACATCGAAGCTATTGACCCTGAAGCAATCGAAGTAATACGGGAATTAATACATTTTTTTATTGAAGTACCGTTTATTATTACTGTTTTATTTCTTATTGTAAGCAATTTGATAAAATTTGAAATTAAACTTAAAATGCAAAAAATATTTCATAGTTGAAATTATTGAAATGGTCCAATATTTACTATACCTACTAGTTACCTATATTGCAATTTGAACTTTCTAATTTAAACTGTAATATTCTAAACAATTTCAACTTTTTTTTAATACGATTCATTATGTACGGTGGAAGAATGAAATGTTGCAGACAGTGATACATTAACAGCCAAATTGAAAAAAAGTAGTAGTAGAAGTAGTACTAGTTTAATTCTATATTTAATGACGCATCAATTAACTAATACCGGCGATAAAATGGGCTTCTCAAATTTATCCGTATTAAAAAATCAATACGCTGAACCTACTTAGACAAGTTGAAAAACTCCCGACATTTTCATTTCAAAGTTCAATATCTCAAAAACGGCTGAACCGTGTTGAAACGTAGCTAAGAACCTTCTCGATCACGTCAGCTTTCGGATAAAAAACCGCATTCAAATCGGTCCATTCGTTTAGGACCTACACAGACACCAGACACACACACACACACACAGACATACAGACACGTCAAACTTATAACACCCATCTTTTTCCGTCGGGGGTTAAAAATAAAATAAAAGACTGACATTGGAGCCAAGCAATTATTATTTATTTTTGAATCAAAGGAAGATGACTAAATACGTGACGTTTGCGTGAATTTATAAATGATAAGATAACTGTCGCCCTTATATTTATAAGTTGTCTTGTCCTTCCCGCAATACGTATTATAGATCTTGCAATGGTGGACGCCTGTCAACAACCGACATACGGTCAAAAGTTATGTATGAAACACCAATTGTCCTGACATATTTACAATTGTCATCATATTTCGACAATGCCTGTTTCACGATCTACATATTTTCTTGACAATTCACCTGTCAACTTGGTGAAATAGGGGCCAGGATGTATCTCGAAAACCGTGATAGCTAGAGAGTTGAAATTTTCACAGATTATGTATTTCTGTTGCCGCTATAACAACAAATACTAAAAACAAAATAAAATATTTTTTTTAGGGGGCTCCCATACAACCAACGTGATTTTTTTGCCGTACGGAACCCTTCATGCGCGAGTCCAACTCGCACTTGGCCGGTTTTTAAAAAAAGTGTACAAACCTTTTTTTTCAGATTTCGTTTTTCTTACTCAGAATCCTTGATACCATTGAATCCTCATACAAGAAAAAAGGTGTGCGAAATATGTGTTTCCAGATCGTCACATTTTTTATGCAGTCTTTTTTTATTTATATGGTCTTCACGCACTGGAAAAAATAACTTAAATAGTAAAATCTGGAACACTTTTTTTTGTATGAGGTTCGGAAGAAAAACAAAAAAAAAACGAATTCTGAAAACAAAATATTTGTACACTTTTTTTGAAAAACGCCTTTATCGAAATTTCAGTTACCTAAGTGTCTCATTATACACAGACATTTTCATAACGTAAAACAGCGTTAACTCTTTGCATACCGCAATTTTTTTACCATACCGATCATACAAACTTCACATCAGTGTTGAAACTTGTTGGTTTTTTTTGGAGAGAAATTAGTTTTTTACACTTTTTAATGTAAATTCATCACAATAAACATAATTTATTACGCTTTTTTGGTATCGTAAATAAATTGCGAAATGCAAAGAGTTTACGGCGTTTTACCTTACCTGTTTACCCGAGAATGTTTATTTTTTTCGTTATGAAAGTTTTATTTTGTATTAAGAGACTAAAACACTTAAATGACATCTGAGCAATATTTTCATACTGCTATATTTCTGAAATAATTTTGAACAAAAAGGTATGGCGCTCTTTTACCTTCATGCAAAGAAAATAGATTTTTTTGTAACAAGGGCTCAAAATTTAAACGTATTTATAAACTCCACAAAATGGCCTTTTAGATACAGTTTTAAAATATTTTTTTATCAAAAATATATAAAAATATACCTCATAAACCTCAGACATGAAATATTATTTTCACTTTATCGTCATTTTATGTTTTTTTCTATAAAAACATACCGTGTTTTCATTGAAAATAAGTTCTTTGTGTCTGTTAGATTAGTCGATCACTTTACCCGGCTAGCCTTAGCAGTAATAGTTTATGAAGGAGGTTGCATAGTAGGCGACGCCTACTTTTTCCACTTTCACCCCCCGTTTTCCCATGCTCATGGGGTGTATGCGACTTGTTTCAGCACGTAAAAATACTCATTATAGATCACTCTTACCACTTTATAAATTTGATATTTTTAATCCGAAGCGTACAATTTTGGCGCGAAAGTTTCTAGTTTGAGAGATTTTTGAAAAATACTACATTTACAGATAAATGTTGTACGTGGAAAAAGACTTTAGGAAAAAATGGGGCTACTTTGATCATTTAGAAAGTAGTATAAAAGCAAAACTATTTGAAATTAAGAAGATTTGATCGAGTATACAGCATGATAGATAAGATAACTAATATATTCACTGCCACAGTTCACCCACAATTAAAAACAATGCTTTCGGAGCAAAACCTATTTGAATCCCGCCTATTTTTATTCGCCCCGCGAATCAAAGTTCCATTCCACCGTATTTAAGGGTTTCTAATTCGCATTGAAACTACATACGCGACACAAAAAATCCGCTGGCGGCGCAACGTTATCGTAATTCTCCCCAGTAACGCACACCACTACATTTCACGCACACTATCTCACTTTACTGTGACAGGTCACTGACCTCAGATTTAATTAATTTTTAGTGACAAAGAATTTTAACCAGTCACCAACCTCCTTAGAGAAACTTAAATTGTCAAAACCTCTTACTGGATAATGACAGAGACTTATTGACATTTTCGTATTTTATTCTAAGTATGCTTCTTATAGACCATAAGCCCACTCCAAAAACGCCCTACGTCTCATGACAACACCATCAAATGCATGGCAGCAGGTCAAGAACGTTGTGCTAAGCCAGAATCAGAAGATTTTCGCAGCTAAAATTGGCCGAAAGTTTGAAAAGTCCTTCACTTTCGGTCAAAATTATAAGGGTAAGTAGTTATGTTTACGTCATGTGCATATATCGTTATCGCGGGAGCAAATATAAATTTGTTAAAGAAGTAGTAAAACAGACTGTCCATTTAGTAAAAACAGACTTTTCTGCCTACACATTATACGATTTATAAGCCTCCAAGAAGTTCATCATAACTAGCACGAAGTTTTTGCTGCATAAGGTTAATTAATCTTGCTTTACACTCTGTTAGTAAATAATACGACAAATAATAATATTTGACGACCGCCTTAGCCTAGTTGGTAGTGACACTGCCTACGAAGCAAGAGGTCCTGGGTTCGAATCCCGGTAAGGGCATTTACTTGTGTGATGAGCACGAATATTTGTTCCTGAGTCATGGATGTTTTCTATGTATTTAAGTATTTATTTATCTATATAAGTATGTTTATCTTCGTCTAGTACCCATAGTACAAGCTTTGCTTAGTTTGGGACTAGGTCGATTTGTGTAAGATTGTCCACAAATATTTATTTATTTATTTATTTATTAATAACCTGGAATCGACCTATCAATTTAAATAAATATCCATGTTTTAATTTAATACAACTATATTTACTTTTTGTTGATCTTAAGGGGACGTAGGTTCGTGGTCTTCTCTCCCTCTGACTCTAATTCTAAAACTCATTGAGCATAAGCGTGAGCGAGATGGAAGTGCGTGTTTGGAAGCGCGGATATCATGTTTTTTAATTTTATTTCTTTGTGCGTTTTAATAAATAAAAAATCAATAGCTGATTTCCCTCAAACATGACATTGCCGATTTTAAAAACCAATTGTAATATGTTAAGCTGTTGTGCATAATTTGTTAGACTTTTTTTAAGTGTATTTTAGACCTATGTTCGTGATTTTTTTCTATCGAGCGAAAGTCAAAAACTCAGGATTCGAATAGCTGATTTCCCTCGAAAAATGCCTTAAAATTGCTAATTAAATTTAAGGCAGCCGTATTATAATCCAAACAAGAGCTACGATTTTTTAAAAATCCGTTTTCGGAGCTCACGTCGGCGTCTCCTTAAGTGATATTCGTAATACACGACAAAAAAATTCTCTGTATTTTCTACTATTAATCTGCGGCGTCGTGCAGTAATACTCATTTTAACTGGCTAAATTAAATGTAATTAATGGCTAAAAAAAAAGTAAATAAATAATAAAAAAAAATAAAAAAAATATTTTTCGACTGCCACTGTTGTAATGGGTGCATATTTAAAACGACGGAAGTAATCAAATGTAGAACGATATATCGTTTAATCTAATACTATCTCCTTCTTCGATATCTCATCTTATCTTATCTAGGTGAGGGCCCTTTCGGATGCACTTCGACCCAGTGGGATCTTTTGTGCATTTGCCCTCTCCTTTATTTTATTTTAAGTACTAATCAAGTCAAGTACGGAGGTAAGATATCATTGATATTCAAGAAAATAATTATACATTTAAAGGTCGTAGGTATAAACGTTTCTCTATACGAATGTCATTTCTGTTTTTGACTGTTTTTTATAATCTTTCAGTACTGTCAAATCTTATTTGCTCCCGCGATAACGATAAATGGTCATGTGACAACAGTACGAGACAAGTGGCATCATTTAGCCCTTTAATCGTAGAGAAAGTAAAACTTAGTCTGTCAGTCCTGAAATGGCTGGAAGTACTTGGCAGACGGTGTCAAAGGTGCCTGGCATTTTATCGTGTTGTCATGAGACGTAGGCGTATTGGGAGTGGGCTTACGGTCTATTAGATATATTTCGGTGGGTGACGTAGGTACAATTGAAAAGTCAATGCTACCTAGTACCTACGTTAGATTGACAATGTTATAGTAACTCTATACGGTTTCTACTAAGGTGCAAAATCGCATGAAAATAATCAGAAGAACATTGATTACAATTTGCTATGATTTTACCAAATTCTACAAAAGATATCGATCTTCCAGTATAGGTAAGTTTTAAGAGAATCCATGAAAAATTAAAGTAATTTCAAGAAATCACGTAGCGAGGAGATTCGCTTGCCGCGAACGAAAGTTCCACTTATGACTTTAGAATAAACATAGGTAGGTAGTTTAGAATGAACCTTGAGCGCTGTCTTTTACAACCCGTCTATCCGCGGTCTTATAAAATAATTGCTAAATCACATCATCATCATCACCACGCGTGTGCATAAATAAAACTGACCCATTGTATTTTATGAATCTGGTCACATGCTATCTACAATTGACTACATTTGAAAATTAGGGCTTTAAAAAGCCCAATATCACGCAAACGGCTGAGTTGGAAAGTGGTTATCAGAAACCCATAATATGTTTGAACAAGCTATCCAAAGATACTATTCTAAACTAAACATTTAAAGACAAAAAGACAAAACGGCAGTGCCTTTGCCGGCGATCTGGCAACAACTCCAGGCCAAAGTCGATACATCGGTACCTTCAAAAAGCGGTTACGGTACCGGAAAAAATAAAGGTTCCGCTACCGAAACCGCTATTTGACAACCGATATGACGCCATACCGTTAAAATAGAATACCGGTATTTTTCGGTTATGCAGTCCCTGAAAAAAATACACCCCCACTTTCCGTATAGGGTACCTACCCTAAAATATATATTTTTCAAGATTTTATGCTACCGTTTTGTTGGCGTGTTTGGTCTTTATACCCATTCCAAATTACAACTTTCTAGTATTAAAGGGTCACTGAGCTAAACCGCATACAGACAGACGGTCAGATGAACAATACGGACATGGCGAAACTATAAGCGTTTCTTGTTGACTACGAAACTGCAATCCCCTGAAGCTGTGAAAATTCAAACAGTGATACGAAGTTATACGAGTAAAATACTCGTAGATACAGTATTACATACTCGTATGTTATAATGTTCTAGAGAATTCCATAACCTCAGAGTAAAGATAATGAAACCATTAGGTACCTACTTGCCTTGTTTTATTATATACGAAAATAATATAAAGTTATATACGTTGTTTTATTTTCGTGTAATAGGTACATCTAATGCTCTTTATGTAAGTAAATTAAATCATATAATGAATTAATGACCAATCTAATTCGCAAATAAAATAGCTTTATTTTTAAGTTAATGACTTATGATAGGTAACACTTATAAACATGTTTATGCCATACTGTAGGTGGTTCTTCTTCATCTGACTTTCAGTTTAAAAAACATGAAGAAGTTGAATTGTGCTGGTAGCTAGATTAGTATCTTGAAGCATTATGACGGCGCGTGCTATACTAATGTCTTTATTTCATCGATAGTTTCTGCAGCAGCAGAAGTGTACTGGGAGACCAGCGCAACGTTCAATTGTAGACGACTCCGGCTTGATCCTATAAAATTATGTCTTTCTTTTAATGATTAGGATTCCATCTGTTGGTACTGCAGCACTGCACTTGAATGGATGGCGGAAGCATTATGGCAGGATCACATTACAACATCATAAATGGTACACTCCTTTCGTGGGTACATGATATGGTGCTCCTTGTACATTATCTTATTTATCACAGATTACTAATATGTAGCTAGTTATTTATTTTTGCTAAATCAATAGTTGGGAAAGACAGTATAAATGTCAAATGTCAGACCTACCTACTATATGTCAGATGTTTTAAATCTATCACAAATACACACACATACACATATACGCCGTATAAAAGACAAAGTGACCTGTGTAATAAATAAATATTCCACATACTAAAGAAACCAATTCGAACTTTTTACATTAAAAAAAGGCTTGAAGAAGAAAAATATGAAAAATCGTGTTGTAATGGTATGTTTTTTGAACTTTTATATTAGTGCGCATTGTAAAAATACCATAAAATTTAGTTTTAGTGCTTATCCAACCACATCACATTCTATATCTTTTCCCTAAAAATATATTATTATCTGGTTGCTGCTATTAAATTTGCGAATTATACAGCTGTCAAAATGACAAAAAGCGCTACAGACGTCCGTCCAGCCCGAGGCCACATGGCCATCATGCTATGCGAACTTAGAACTTAATGCAAATCCAGTGTCTTATTGAAAACAGTGCCACCTTCTTGATAGCTTGCGAACTCTTTGAAGCTGCAGCGATTGCTAGGCTTAGGCTGTCAAGGTATTTCGAAATTCGCGGTGTTGACATTATACATCTATAGCCTAGGGGTTAAGACGGCGGTATTTGGAGTCGATGAGCCGAAGTTCAAACCCTGCGGCCGACGTACTTTTTGTATGTTTTAACAGAAAAGTTTTAATATCGCAGAAGAGATGGCGCCTGCTGTACGCAAGCATTAAATGCCTTCTCAATTTGGTCGAGTTGCCTGTCTATCTCAGTATGTATATTGTAGTCTTTGATGGCCATCTGCCTACTAAAATGGGACGCGCAGGTCAGTTTCCCGGATAAATTGTGTATAAATAAATATAAAGCTATCTTTAAAGAAAGTGTTCGTAAAAAGATCTATTTTACATCATTGCCTATATTTTGTAATTGTTCACTTGAGTCAATTTTGCGCCTACTTTATGTACAACTCGAAATAAGATCAGCATTTCCCATTTTTCGTGGCATGATATGATCGAGCAAAGTTTAAAATATTGTGTTTTTGTTCGTAAAAGTATCAAGGGCGGTTATTAAACTATAACATATCTCAATATCCCATCAAAAAATTCAGTATTTCATTGTTTATTATTGAATGTAAAATAGGTCGATTTTGAATAACGTGGTCTTAACCAACACGTAAGAAATTAAATCATCTTTAATCTTGCAAAAGACATTTTTGTTATAGATGCAACAATGAAAGTGCTATTACAAAAAAACCACAAAATGGCCCCTTCAAATGAGGATGGTTGCAAACGCACACATGGCCCGAAGTCGGAAACTTACATTTTTATTCATTACCTCATACCCGACTAATATAAAGAAAAAAAATTCCTCAAAAAAAAAATTGTCTGGGTGAATACACACATAAACCCTGAAAACATGACACTCCTTTTCGTTAGGCAGTTGTGTAATTAAGTTGCAATCTGTGTATTTATAGCTGTTGGTTCTCTTTGTATAAATAAATGAATAAGTGTGGTTTAGGGCATTCGTAAGGCGAATAAACGGGTCAAGAGACACCGACATGTACTGTACTTATGTACTATTTTGTTTGCACAGATATGAAAATTATTAGCTCCATTCTAATTACATTTCTAAAGGAGCCGGTGATTATAGGTAGGTACTTACAGATAAACAACTTATGACCCAGCCATATACTGCAAAGACCACCTTGTTGGATTGATGCTCTACCGATTTTTTGAAGCGCCGTCATTCGATCTGAAATGTAAGTAGGTACGCTGTAATTTCCTGCTCTAAGAGTGATTGGCCCAAATTTTATGTGTTTGTCTAACTGTGTATTTAAGCACCGCGTCAAACACTTGCAATTACAGAAATGGGCCTGTATAGTTACTTTTTTCCGTTAAATCCCCGGTCTTATTTTTCACCACAGGTACCACAATAGTTTTTATCATTTCAGTGGGTGCGAAGATGTGTTTTTATACATTTTACGCCTCACATGATTGACAGCTAGCTGTCAAATGTATGACATCATACGTGGTTAATCTTCCCTTCCCTTAATTCAAGACAACAGTTGTTTTGTAGGTATAAAACTGTGGAAATCACACAGTTTCATACTAAACAACTGTTGTTTTGACGTGTAAACATTGATTTACTTAATTTTATTATGAATTATGTACTATTTAATAGAGTCCATAGATATACATTATGTTATGAGAAATAAAAGTACTCTTGTGTGTGACAGAATAAATATTTATATTTTTACACTCAAGAGCAAAAGTTTCGGGTCGGTGAAATACCGTCATATTTCCTAAAATAGTGCAAGGTTGTACAGTCTTTTTTAAGCCGGTCATGATCTTTAAAATTGCATCTAAACTGCAAGAATGACAGTTGAAAAAATAACATTACCAGGTTTAAATAGGACTCGTAAAAACCCATCAAAAAAACAGCGTTAACAGAGCGAGATATCGCAAAAATAAACATTTTGGATATTGATATTTTTATGATAGGATCCCGGAAATTGCTAATACATTTGGGTATTACGTCGAATCATCCGAATTGCTAAACTTAAGTGGCAGTGGGCGGGGCACATTGCATGTAGAAACGATGGCCGTTGGGGCGGAAAGGTTCTCGAGTGGCGACCACTTACCGGAAGGCGCGGCGTGGGTAGGCCCCCCACAAGGTGGACTGATGACCTGGTAAAGGTCGCGGGAGTCGGCTGGATGCGGGTGGCGCAGGACCAGTCATTGTGGCACTCTTTGGGGGAGGCCTATGTCCAGCAGTGCACGTCTTTCGGCTGATATGATGATGATGATGATTACGAAGAATAGTACCTGTATTATGTAAATAAGACTAGTGTAATAGTAGTTTATGTGACTGTGCATAATGAAGGGCATTGAACACGAGTGTGGGTTTATGAATTCATAATAGCATCACACGAGTGTTTTAATGCCTAAATATGTACAGTTACATACACTACTTTATCTATCCACATAATCATAAGCCTAAAGGGCAAAGTTTTGATACGTTTCTGTATTTTTTTTTTTAAGTAGTTTTAAATGACATGCTTGTAAGTGTAGTTGTATGTTGTGAAAAAAATATATACGTAATAAACCTCCATGATGCATTCAGGAGCCGCATATTATGACCGGCATCGCAGCGTTGTTTTCTGGCAGCTGTCATAGTTTTTTTTTAAATTCAGAGCCAAACTTGAGTCGGATCCAACTATTATATCGTACAATATCTTACTTACGCGCGAGATTTGTCAAATTTGTATGCAAATTGACAATTTATTTCGAACAAAACTTCTCGACTTATATTAGAATAGAGGTCAAATGGGGTACATCAACCATCTGCCGCCTTCGACTCGGTCATAACTGCACTCCGGTGTTCCTTGCCAAAATCAGGGATCGGGATAACTGTGTGAATGTGGGCTCGATGAAGGTTCGTTCACATTTTTTTCAATTGTTGTCGCGACGTCTGGCAGTTGATATCGCGAAGACTTTAACTCGTGGTCGGAACGTGTAGTGACGCCTTAAGAAATTATTTGCACTGGCAAGGTTATGATATAGTTGTGACTATGGGTAGACTAAAGTGGGAGTTTTGGAGCATTTGATCGTTTGTTCCGTTGAAGAAGCCTCATTTTATCATGGAGCGGCGACGAGTGTCGAAGTAGTCTGCGGGGTTCTCGCCAAGGAGCTGGGGGCCACGCAGCTGGTCTCTGAAAGCTAAGTGTCTTAGTTTCTTAGTAGTATATTTGTTATATGATGATTTATTTGTTCTGCTATAATTATGTTCCACGATCTAAGTACATATTCTAGATGTTTTATACTAGAACTATTTCCTGAATCCTGAGTTACTTAATGACAATTAACCATCGCCAGAACATGCTACCAGTAGCCTGAGAACGTAGTTACTTCTGAGAGATAGTATGCCCTAGTCATGATGACAGTATATAGGGGAGGTACCTCCATAGTTTCTCGGTCGAAGGGCGAGAACTACATACAGTAATATAGTGTACACACCTTATGTGGCTAACCCTAGTGAAGGAACGACGATTAGTATATTTAGGAGAAGAAGTGGTACAACTCCAGTTGTTCAGTAGGTAGAACTTGTATATGCTAAGTTTCTAATACTCCAGGCAAAATACGGTTTTGAAAAACATTAATTTATAATGGCGTTTTTTTTCTTTATATCATTTTAAAACATTATTCTATGATGCTTTATTCAAGAATCCAACAAACTTTCCATCCGGAAGTATTTAAATAGATTTAAATAAAGCATGAATTGAATATTATTATTTATTTGAATATTATAGAGCAAATGTAAATGAACCAAAATAAAAATAAAACCATTTATTAATATTTTTTCTGACTTTTCAAAAGCTAGTTAAGTTATCATTTTTTTGATGTCTGAAATTTTGTTGGATTTTGTCGCTAGGTAACTATTTAATTGATAAAATATCCATTACAAAAAAAGAATCTGCTATTATAAATTATTTCCAAATTTGACATTTTTTCCATACAAGTTGTCAGTTCATTGCCTGGACTATAAGGCCTACGTGACAGGTGTGTCATGGTTATCTTTATAACCACAGATGGTAGATACGAGCGTCACCGTGCGTGTGCCGCGAGCGTCATCGTGTAGAAAAGCGAAGCAGATACCCATGGACTGCGTGGGATGATTAAGGTAGGATTCAAATTATCCTTCCTATGTTCATATATGAACCCTTTCACGGCGCCCTCTAAATTTGCGCAGTCTAACTGTATTTGTTCCAGTTACATTCCTGCATAAAGAGAGGGCGTTCGTGACAATTGTCCCAGGTTCAGTTACGACGTATTGCCAAAAAATATCCCACGTCCTATAAATTTCTACTCACTTCTCTGTTCTATGGACTTTCCATCTCTCTCATCATCTCATCTCTGCTGTCGCGACGAACGCGAAAGCTGACACTTGTAGCAACACTGACTAGCGCCACCTATGGTGGGCAGTGGTAAGTAGATTGAAATGATAACTGTCAGTAGTTAGTGCCAATATGGCGCCAAGTGTGAATGTACTGTGACCATGAGTTAAGAGTGAATGTGCTATGACGGCCTGCAATGATCCAGAAACATCGAAAGCTAAGTATATTTATATATCTTAGTAAAGCTCACAATGGTTTTATGGTTTTCTCTAGATAATTAACGTATATGTATTTTATCTTGCCACGTGATTGACGTGATCCATGTTGTGGATGTAGAATCTGAGCTCATCTTAGGTAAGGTGGATATGGTACATCTTATTGAGGTATATATATATATATCGGCTGCTGTAATCTCCCGTTCAGTTGCGATACTCTGCTCGCTTATCGAAGTGCGGCAGGCTTCGGCCTCCGGGTACTTCATATTATGTACTATTGATAAGTCAATGGATTAGTCTTTAGATTGGCAATGTCATAGCAACTCTATTCGGTCTTCGCTAAGGTGCAACATTTCATGAAAATAAGCAAGCGAAAATTTATTAACATTGCGTGACAAATTTAGGGGTTACATTATGGTAAGGACCTAAGGACTCAGATCGAGCTGGCTTTTTGGGGGGCTTGAGCCTGGATGGATAATTACATTTAAAAATTCAATTTAATTCTCAACTCTTCTCTCAAGTCTCAACTCATCACAATAGAGGGGCCTTTAATCGATCACGTCAGTCAGAATGATCGAGCCTTGTTGGTACGTACGTATTTGTACGTTACTGGGTAGTTATCTATATTGGGTAATCCTTATTTTGCTCCTTAGTTTTATAGTGTGGGAATGTAAAACTAGGTACTACAAATAATATGCATATACTAAGTATAAAATACCGTCCTAAAACATAATACATTTGGTTTATGTTGCTGTTGTAAGTGTTATTACGAAAGTGTAACCCCAATGTATTAGGTACACCCGTAAACTAATATCAGGCCAAAATATAATTATACTAAATAAACCTAATAAACTCGAACCTACATATAGTATTAATACGTATTTAGTACTCTTTAATCACTGTCACTGACACCCCCTGGTGCCTCTATGATTGTGATGTACGGTAATTAGTGTCGTGTACAATATCGTCAGCAAACCAAAAGTGAGTAATGTAGTCGCAGGTGATGCTGTAGGTACATCATAGGGTAGACACTAATAACATAATTACTTATAGTCATTTGTTAGTGCTAAGTGGAAGTCATTTGTTTATTCATGATGATCATAAAAACTCTTCGGTGCTCCCCAGTACTACATCCAATGAACTTGGTTCATTGCGATGCGATGTTAGATTAGGACTGTAGAATTCGACATTAAAATCGCAAAGCACGATGTAGTTCTGGTTTTTACAAGCTTTATATTAACTTGACCTGTTCGTATGTAGATATGTAAGTATCTAAGTAAGTTATCCGTCAAAATTTGCAATCCATTTTTCAGTCACTTGCCGTTATCCGATTGAGCTGTGATTTTAGGTATTAGTATAGTTTCGATAACAATTCAATATTATGGTACCATCGAGCTGATCTGATGATAAAGACTGAAGGTGGCCCTGGGAATTCAGTATTTAACCGACGTAACCACGTTGAGTTTGGGCTCCTTAGAATCGTCTCAATACAATATACAGAAAAGTACAGTAAGCAATAAAAGCTTGTACCAAAAATGAAAATTTTGGCAGTAACTTATTTGGTTTTGTTTTATGGATCAGTTAGGGAAGTGAAGACACTGCAACTTCGAAAAGCTTGTGCCAGTTGCGCGACACGCGTGAAACTGCGAAATTTTATGACTTTTTTTGTTGTTTAAAAAAGTTGATTAAAATAGGGAATTTGCATGGGACATGGGACTTCAATTTCAAATAAATTGCACTCAATTGATGAGGATATACGTAGAAATATCATACAGAAGAATAAAAAATTAAAAAAAAACGATTGGATTAGTTTTATCTCACGTTAACATGACAATTTTTTTTATTATTGTTTCGATAAAATAATATAACAGGTACACAGAATAATTCATTAACAATGATATTTTTTATAACAAGTATAGACTTAAACGCAAATTTTGTGGAGGTAATTGCAAATTAATGACTTACTCCACAGTAAACGCGCCGAGAATATATGTTGTGACGTCATAGCATAAGCCAGTTAAATAGAGCGTTTTAGGGGGGTGCCGGCGCGTGCAGATTTCAAATGCATATAACATCAGAAAAATAAATCATAAGAAAGTTTTAGTGCTACAGTTGTTTTAATGCTAAATTATACATTTGATTTTCGTAATAAAATAAAAAGATGCAAGTTCCCTATTCCAACAATTTGAATTAAACTGCAAATCTGTAAAATCTAAAGGGACGAAGCTATTGCCCTAGACAGCCAAGACCCACATAAAACGTGTCGTTGGAGACACCCCCCTCACCTATGAAGAACTAACGACAGTCTTCACTAAAATTGAGGCAGTCCTCAATTCGCGTCCGTTGTGCCCTTTATCGTCGGATCCTAACGACCTAGAAGTCCTGACACCAGGACATCTCATTATTGGAGAGCCTTTAACTGCGATTCCCGAATACCCGTTGCTGGACATTAAAACTAATAAACTTACCCAATTTCAACTCGTACAACAGATGCTTCAACACTTTTGGCCACGATGGCAAACCCAATATCTATCGACGTTGCAAACAAGGCCTAAATGGGCAGCCTATACTGAGCCTCCCACAGTGTGTGATTTGGTCCTTCTTAGAGAGGATAACGTCCCTCCCTTGGAATGGCGACGTGGTCGATATTCCAAGGGAGGGTCTGATATGATTATCAGTACATCCCGGAAAAGACGGCATCGTGCGTGTAGTACAAGTTAGGACGGCTACGGGTGTTCTGACAAGACCTACCAAGTGGATTATTAGATTACCCTTTGAGAACCCCTCACAGTAACCTTTCTTATTTTTTCGTAAACATGGTCATGTTTAGGGCGGGGGTATGTTCAATAAACAATCTTGCATCCCCACCAACTCCCGGGCGCACCGCGCTTACCTAATGACAATGACCTACAGATGAGCCATTGCTTGCATTGGAATAGGGCGTTAGGATTAACTACAGTTCTCCGTATACGTACGTCAGAATCGATTATGTGGGCCCCGTTTTGGTTAACAACGGAAACGGCAATTGCAAAAGGTGGATATGCTTATATACATGTCTAGCAGTAAGAGCTATACATCTAGAAGTTGTCAACGATCTAACAGCTGAGGAAAGCTTACTCGCCCTAAGACAGATGGTGTCCACTAGAGGAGTACCTGATTTAATCACGTCTGACAACGCGACAAACTTCAAATTGATTTCAGAGATACTTCAAAATCCATACTGTGTGGAAAAGGGAATTAGATGGAAATTTATACCACAATTAGGGCCATGGCATGGCGGATTCTACAAGAGACTGGTCGGCGTTGTTAAGAATTGCATGAAGAAAACTCTACAGAAACACATGTAAAAGGATAGTCAATTAATAACGGTAGTAAAATAAATTGAAGCAGTTCTCAACACTCGACCTTTAACGCGCATGGACTCCGAGCCAGATCATGTACTTAACCCATCAGATTTTCTCACTATGGGAAAATGTATCACTATCGAAACTTCAAACATGGATCCTACAACGTCAACAGGGACAGTGACCAAGGAAACCTTAATTAAAAGCTGGAAGAAAGCACGTGTCAAGTAGTCGTTGGAGAGGGGGGGAGCGTCGTCTCGTCGGAACTACGAAACCTGATGGGTGTACCACAGGGATCGTGTCTCTCCAACACCCTGTTCGGTATACTGCTGAACGACCTGCCAGAGGCCATCGATGGTGCGGAGATATTTATGTATGCCGATGACGTCACGGCGGTTGTCAGCACGCCAGTTGAGCGGGAGTTGGAAGGAGCGCTCAATAGTGTGATGGGGCAACTACACATTTGGTTCCGGTCGAACGGTCTAGCTTTGAACAAAGAAAAAACTAGTTTTATGAGGTTCAAACTAAACGGCCATCCAAGTTCATCCCTGAGAGTGTGTGCAGGTGATGCCCCTATACAGCATGTAACCTGCACACGTCTCCTTGGATTCAACCTGGACAGTGCACTGACGTGGGAGACACACATCGATGAGGTATGCGGGAAGCTCGGACGTGCGTGCTTTGCACTTCGGCGCCTGGCGCGCACCGCCGGAAGACCCGCAGTGAGAGAGTGCTATTTCGCGACAGTGCACTCAATCTTAACATATGGCACGGAGTTGTGGGCCCGTGCTCCTGACTGGACTCGTGCATTCTCAATGCAGAAGCGAGCCGTTCGCGCGATGGTCGGAAAGCCGGTAGACGCCCCCGCGCGGGATATTTTCAGAGAGCTGAAGATACTGCCCCTACCGTGCTTATTTATCTACAACGCAGCAGTGTTCACGCATGACCATATAGATACGTTCAAATGTAGAGGCGTGAACACCAGCTACACCCACTGCGCAGCAATAAACATAAAAATAGACTGGTCGCGGAGCCACACAGACTCGCTAAGTCAGATCGTTCATTGTATTATCTAGGCCCATCGGTTTACAATCGCCTACCCGATGCAGTTAGAGACGCAGCCACTCCCGCCGGATTTAGAGGTAGATTGAAGAAATATCTGATGGCAGAACTGTTCTACAGCTATGAAGAGTTCTTCGACCTACCGCTCACATTGTGAGATTTACATACACATTTGTAACTTAGAATATGTTACCTTATTAATTATTATACTTACCTTATTTAAGAAAAATGAGATTTATACCTACAGAAAAAATTGTAATCAATAATCATAATAGCCTACATAACAACATATTTGCTAGTTAGATGGGTATCCAATTTCTGTATGACATATAACAATTGTTACGAATAAATATTTGTATTTGTATAATGCAACTAAAATATATGTTCGAGAACCGCTATCTCCTCAATTTGAGAGAAAGATATTCCAACGGTCCAAAGGAACCAAGGGTTATGTCGAAATTAGCCCAAAAAGTAGGCCAGATAGTGCGAATCAAAGGAGACACAAAGAATCGGATAAACTGAAAGGTGGGAAAGATACAGAAGGCCAAGATACAGGCTTAGCCTAGTTTGGTATCTGATGGTAAGAAGTAGAATGGATATTTTGTTTTTGAGTAAAGAAAAAACCAAATTTTTTTTTTTCGATTTTTGTACAAATTTATTTAATGTAGCATTAACGGTAATTGTCTTTTTTTATAAGAGTCTTGAAACACATGAAATAAAAAATATGTATGTATAAAATATGTAATATCGAACGAACTCACTTTGTAAACCCTCTTGTAGTGTATTGTAAAAAGCTGGAAGTCACAGTTAAGTGCCATTTACACCGGTTAAATCTGCACAACTGATAAAATTAAATATTGAATATTTTGATAACAGTAGGAGTTAAGATACTACTTTCTTGGAGATATTAACTTTATTTGATCTAAACTATGCCCCCTTGCAATTAACGGAAATTCCCGGGAACACGTTGTACATCTAACTATACATTTTTTCCGCTGCTATATCCGTCATGTTGGCATGATTAACACTCTGTCATCCACTTTCCCGCCCTTTTTTCATAACGTTTGTAAATGTCATGTGATTGTCTGTGATGTCCATAATTTTTATCTGTTTTAGGTTTCCGGATTGATCCTTCCCCCAAAAACCGTCAATATTTTACCGAACATTCTCCTCGTGAGTAAATATGTCTACAGTCAACACCTTTTAAACTGTTATTGGCAAATCAACCTTGCTAAAACAGCAAGGAGTAAAACCATATATAAAAAAAGGTCAAATCAAATTTCTTTGTTTTTCAGAGATGTTCGAAATTTTCAATATTTAAAAACACCTATTGCGGTTTTTTAATTTATGGTGACCCGAAACTTTTGCTCTTGAGTGTATTTGAATGGGGCTTCCGCTTCTAGTCAAATATGTGAGTATGAGAACATTGACCTTCACAGTTCCCGAAGAACATATACGCGTGTCCAATGATAGGGTAACTCTTGAGAGGAGAAGGCAGCTCCGCGGCGAGTCGGTACAGCCGCCGACGCGACCAGCACCACGCGCCGCACGCCAGGCACGTCGCCGCCACCACCAGCTGCCAGAACATCATCGCCACTCAACACACTAAAACTACACTTTATTTCGTTTAATGTTTGGAATAAAAAGACTGGAAGTGTATATATACAGTTTCACCACACTGAAATTATTAATATAAATTATCCGTCGAAAATCAGTTGTTTCTTCGGCGGTGACAAGCAAAGTAGTAGGAGCAGAAATTTGGCGATGTTTTATTTTACTATTTTGACTCATGTACTGTACGCGACATGGGTGTGTGTCAATCAGCCAAGTGCGAGTCGATTCACGTACATAAAAGGGTTCCATGCCAATTTTCTTTAAAAAACAAACTCGTATTTCAAGACGTACCTACAGTCGCCATCACATACATCGGAGCAAACAAGCACGTCACAAACATCAGAACACACCTTTATTTTCAAGGCATTAGGGTGCATGTGCCGATATTTTTGAACACCTATAGTGTATCTATGTATGTGATGGCGACTGTACATAGAAGCACGTAATTTCATTTGAAACGCATGGAACTTTTTTGGGACGTAAGCTGGCAAGATTTTAACCTTTATCGTTCAAAACAATTTTCATTAAATGTATTACTAGCAATGTACCAATATTTCTTTAAATTATATCGGTCGCGCTGTTTGCAATTTATTCACGATTTTCAAAGCAATCGTCGCCTGAAACAGTCACTTAAACAAACCTTGAAGCTTTTATCAAAGATGTATCGAATGGGTAGGATACTACGTTTGCATACAAAATCATTTTTCATAAACTATCTTCTATACATATAATAAAGCTGAAGAGGGTCGAAGTCTATAGATGGAAGATATTCGAAAAAAATTTGGCTAGGGATGTAGGGATACTTAGAATCGATAACAGAACACGTTGCAACAGTTTTTAGTATTTTTGTCTGTTTGTCTGTTTATTTGACAGCGCATCACGTGAAAACGGCTAATCCAATTTAGATGAAATTTGGTAAAGAGATAGTTTGAGTACCGGCAAAGGACATATTTCGGAATTCATACCCTAAGGGGAAGAAATGGGGGGTGAAAGTTTGTATGGAGCTACGAGATAAACGTGTTCCACGCAGACGGAGTCGCGGGCAGAAGCTATATCAGAATATGTGACGCACTTTACATCAATGAGGAGTTCCATAAGTCATCTGCGGTCTTCATCATCAGTTCCACTTCACCAAATTTGTGGTTTCCGAGTGTAAATACACGAGTTACAACAGAAAATAATAAAGTCAATACACGCGCGCCCAATAAAATTTAAGAGTTCTGTCAATTCCTCATTGATTCCATCATTCACCGGGACCAATCTGGAAGCATATACTTTCAAATGGAAAAAAAATATTTTACGAATCGGTTCATAAATGAAGGAGTTCTGAGGTAAAAAACATTTTTAAAAAAACTTGCAACCGTTTTGAGAACGTCCTCCTTATTTTGAAGGCTATTAAAAAGCTAAAATAGTTTTTAGGTACAATAAGTGTCATTAACAATTTAACTACGGAGGCAAAAAGTCCATAACAATTACAATGCAATAGGGAACATTACGCAAAACTCTTCGTAGGTGGCGGCACTAGCAGCGTTGACATTGTATCTCGTTCCCACTTGCGGTATTGTCTATGCAAGCATCCTTGTCACTCATTTGACAATCAATTGTGCATATGTGTATGTGAATCCCTATATTCTTATACTGGTTTACTATTAGTGGTAGTGCTGCCTCTGGTGGCAGAACATTGCAGTAATGTTCCCTATTGAGAACCATTCGGACAAAGCTGAAGGACTGAAGTATGTTTTCTAATAAGTTACAACAGGATCTTGAGTGGACCTTGAAGTTCGCTTTCGGTCTCATATCAAATTTCTGGAATGGAGCCTTTTTGCCTATCAGAAGAGGCTCCGCCTTCAGACCTCTGCCAGGGCTCGGTCTTGAGCCCTTCAATGGTGTTCTGTGGTTCCTTAATTTATCCCTTGAGGCTGATGAACCGAGTATGCAGTAATTTGAAATTTTAAGAAGATCTAATTGTGGGTTTCCTTCAAATTATTGCATGCGTGCGTGAGATATGGAAGGATATTGCATCGATCTTACTCCCTACCCACTTTCATGGTCATCGGCCGGGGCTCAAGGCTCTGTTGAAAAGATAAGCTTTCCGCAGCTTCAAATTTTTACAAGGTGGCTTCATGGAAGGAGGAAAGTAGGTCTAGGCTTTTACATTTGGCCGGGGCCCCGATTTCGTGTTCGCATAAATTGCTTTTACGACTAATAACATATTTGTACATTTCGAGAAAATGGGACACAATGCAATACAAAATACTCTTTATTGTACACCTCACACAGATAAAGCAGTTACAAAAGAAAGAAAACATAATGATACAGGGACACAGCAGAGTTAAAACAATAGGCGGTCTTATCACTAAAGAGCGATCTCTTGCAGACAACCTTTGGTATATTTCGGTAAGTGTGGTTAGGTAGTTGTCACTTTCGTAATTCAGCCCTCAAAGTGATACAAACGGAACTAAATTTAATGGTTTATAAGAATAGTAATAACTTGTCCATGACTATTATTTACAAGAGCAACATTCACAAAGTATTGAAAACCATAATATAGTTTTTCACTTTCTACTCATAATATAATTTATCTATCCAAATATCATAAACCCTCCATGATGCGTTCAAGAACCGCACATTATGACCACCATAAAAATAAACTGTTTTGTTAGAACAAATTTCTTATCTGTGGAAATGTTATTATTACTAAATAATAACATCGAATTCGATAATATTATTTCATTCAAATTTCGAACGTCTCTGAAAAAAAAAAGAAATTTGATTTAATATCTTTTCTAATATCAGTCGAAAATGAATTATCCATTAACGCGGACAAGACGGTTGTTGTGCCGTTCACAAACAAGAGAAAGCTTTCTCTTGTTTGTGAACGGCATGGTCTGAGACCTCTGTCTATGAACGGCAGAACAATTCCGTTCTCCTCCGAGGTCAAGTATCTGGGCGTTACAATCGACCAGAAACTGACCTGGAATCCGCACGTTAACGGAATTTTGCAGAAGGCTAAAGTAGCCCTCTCAATTTGCTGTCGTTTAGCGGGGAATAGATGGGGTCTAAAACCCAAAATTGCCCTGGGGCTATACACGTCCATTGTGAGGCCGATGGTGTCATACGCCTCTGTGGTCTGGTATAGGAAAACGACACAGAAAACAACAATAACTAAGCTCAGCAGTCTGCAACGGACTGCTTGCATTATCGTTACTGGAGCCATGTCAACCTCTCCAACAGCTGCTCTGGAAGCCGTGCTGAACCTGCCGCCCCTGGACCTCCACTTGGAAAAGGAGGCGAAGTCCAGCATGCTCAGAGTAGCGTCCGTAAGGAAAGGCGACTGGCTATCCACAGCCTTGAGAACACTCAAGGACTCAGTATACGATATACCTGTTTTAGGGATGCCACTTGACACAATGCCCCCAAAACTTTGCACGCAGATAAACTACTCTGTGGAACTCCTAAGGAGAGAGGACTGGTTGAACAGCCTCATAGATTGGAAACCAGGTAGCCTGAAGTGGTACACTGATGGCTCCAAATCCGGATCGGAGGTAGGATGCGGAATATATGGAGAGGCACCCAGGGCAGCGATCAGTCTGAACCTGGGTAAGCACACTTCTATATTCCAGGCAGAGCTATACCGGTATGGCGTATACGCCATTCTAGAAAGTGCGACAACGAATCTGCAAAGCGCCTTCCTTAATCATACTATTTATATCCACTCGGATAGCCAGGCGGCTCTCTTGGCTCTTACCTCTAACGTCACAACGTCGAGGCTGGTCGAGAACTGCCGGGAACTATTGAATGACCTGAGTACCAAAAACAAGGTAATTTTACGTTGGGTCCCAGGGCATGCAGGCATCGAGGGAAATGAAAAGGCTGATGAGCTTGCACGAGCGGGGGCGAAGGGAACACACTGCGGACCAGAGCCGTTCTGTGGTATCCCTAAAAGTCTAACCAAGCTCACTCTAAAAGCCTATTGTTTCTACAAGACCATTCAAGCCTGGAGAGCTAACCCAGGACTGAAACATTCCAAGGCACTTATTAGAGCCTTTAGCAAAAAGGCGTCTTCTGACGCCTTGGCGCTAAGTAGGAACCGTCTACGCATGCTGGTCAGGGTGCTTACTGGGCACTGCCGCCTAAATAAGCACATGCAAACGATAGGACTGTGTGACACAAGGCAGTGCAGATTCTGTTTTGAAGCAGAGGAGACGCCTACACACATCCTAACCGATTGCCCTTGCCTCATGCGCAGTCGTAACTCCTTCCTGGGCAAACACATCATGTGCCCGGAGGAGATCAAATTTCTTGAGTTCAACAAAATCCTGCAATTCTTCGAGTTTGCAGGACTTGACCAAGAATTGTAGTAAGTGGCGATCACAATAGATCAGCGATGGTCGCAGTGATATAAGGGCTTTGACAGCCCGAAAGCCACTACCAGAAATAATAATAATAATATCAGTCGAGATGACGTAGTTTGAAATGAATTGTCAATTTGCATACAAATTTGACAAATGTCGCACGTAAGTAAGATATCGAACGATATGACAGTTGGATCCGACTCTAGTTTGTCTCTGAATTAAAAAAAAACTATGACAGCTGCCAGAAAACGACGCCGCGATGCCGGTCATAATATGCGGCTCCTGAATGCATCATGGAGGCTTATGATATGTGGATAGATAAAATAGTGTATGTAACTGTACATAATTAGGCATTAAAACACTCGTGTTTAATGCCCTTCATTATGTACAGTCACATAAACTACTATATCAGACACCTTAAAAAGGCAGAACACGTTTAGGTGACAATTGCCCCCACAGGTAAATTGTTTATAGGTATTTTGCATTAACTCGTGTCGATCAAAAACACTCCCTGACGGTCGTGTTTTTGGTCATCGCCACTCGTTGGGAATTACCTACTTTCCGCACTTGTATCATACAACATTTGGTGACCTGTGTTTTGACAAATAAAAACTTTGAACTTTGATCTTTGAAATTTGAATTGTCACGAAATCTCATTATCGCACAGTACCTTTGCGGGAATATTGTACTGAAATCCATTCCCGAACGGGTTGCTGTCCACCTCCCGCGACGCCGTACTGCAACATTCTGGCATGGGCCACTTCCCGT
The DNA here is from genome assembly GCA_963854355.1 of Epinotia brunnichana. Classification (NCBI taxonomy): domain Eukaryota; kingdom Metazoa; phylum Arthropoda; class Insecta; order Lepidoptera; family Tortricidae; genus Epinotia; species Epinotia brunnichana. Next base: position 23,975,696 of record OY977951.1, on the reverse strand, counting down.
GTTTATGTTGAACCATATAAAGGGGCACATTCAGAGCAAGTGCATTGTAATCCTATACTATTAAACGAGCAATATTTGTATATATATTTGCAATCACGTTCTCGGAAACGGCTCTAACGATTTCGATGAAATTTGGAATGCAGGGGTTTACGGGGGCGATAAATCGATCTAGATAGGTCTCATGTCCGGGAAAATTCGTTTTCTCCGTCACCCGAGCAGAGCTCGGTCACCCAGTGACTAGTACATTATACAAGTAAGGTATGTTGATCATTACATCAGAGGCGGAATTGTCACGCGAACCGCAGGTGAGCGTGATAATAGAGCCGAGGATGTAATTATCAAAGCTCACGCGTGTCATACGACGTTTTTCAACACATTTGCGAGGAAAAAATCCTTTTCAAACCACATGCTCGACAATGCCAAATTATAGGTCATGTAAACCCTACCGAAAGCAAGACATTAAATCCCTTGGTATTAGCCGGGTTATAATGTTGTACTGAATTTCATTATAACCCGCTGGTTAATAATATGATTTCACTTTTCATAATTCTTATTACTATTTGCATAAAGTTTAATTTTGCTAAACACAATTTGTCCTAGGCCATGGCCTACTTGATTTGACAAAATAAATGAAGTTTGCCTCCGTGTGCACCCCGGTCCGGAGGAGCGCGGTGGTCGAAATTCGAATTTCGAATCTAGGACCACGGCTTGTGCTTTCGAATTTGGAACGCCGCGCGCCTTCATTTGTTCACGCGTGACGAACAAATCGAGTTCTTGTAGGTGCCTATAGAATATTTAATTTCAAAAATAATATTGAAAATGTCGAGTGATGAAAGTGTTTTGACTCCTGAGTTTATCAAATTAGATGCCATAGGCATTGTCAACAATCTGCTGCCAGAGAAGTCAAAGGAAAAATACCTAAAAGCCTACAACGATTTTGACAAATAAAAACATTACCTTATCTTTCCATAATTGGACTAACGTGTCTAATGTTACTATGTACTTTTAATTTGCTAAATAAACATTATTTATCTACTGAGCCTGTTTTTTTGTCTCGCATAAGGTGTGAAAGGTAGAGTATACACCTCGGGGATAAGACTGTTTTAGTCTTGGGCGGTTGAACCCCTCACTGCACTCAGGACTCAGTCTTAATTCCCTCGCTTCGCTCAGGAATTAACTTATAACTCCCTCGCTACGCTCAGGAGTTAAATTATGAGTCCTTCGTTACGTTCGGGATTCAATTCGCTCCCGTGACATAAAACAGTGCTTTATCCCCTTGGTGTATAATCTACTATTTCATAAAATTAACATGTTACAGGCTCCTAAGTTGTTTCCTTTAGTTATTGATGACAACAGGTTTTTACTCACATATTTGTACATCTCCAAGAATGTACAGTGGTGTCAATTCTATTTATCACTTTTCTATTCACTACGAGTCAACATTTTTAACAATAACCAAACACGCATCATCAAAGTTTACAAATATTTGTGAAATTACCTATAATGGCGCGCAACTATTTTTTTTCGTGAAGTTCGCGCAGTGCGCCCGCAGCGAGGCTTAGATGAAATCTCTAAACAGCCAATACAAAATAAAATAAATATTTTCTTATACAATATAAATTCATGTAAAATATTATCAAAAGTAAATAGTTTTATTAAATAAAACGTTTCTATATCATATCCCACAATAAATAATCAATTAATCTACAAGAAGGATTTAATTTGTTTAGTCGAGTAAGAATCCATTTGCCGAAAATTAAAAACAAACCTGTATAACCCGGTCAATTTAAGAATGCGCCGAGTCCATACATACACCTTGCTGCAAGGTGCCAACGTGTCTTAATCGGGATATAAACATAACTACACGAGTGTCGTAATGTTATTAAACACGCGTGTTTAATACCCAGGATTATGAGCCCAAAAGCGGTACAATAAGAGGCACGTTACGAGCAAATGTGTTGAAAACTAATTTTACCTAACGATAGTTGATGAAATAATAAAGGGGACTTAATACTACATTCACGCGGACGAAGTCGCGGGCAAAAGCTAGTACTTAATATTCTAAACTCGTAAGTAAGATTTCCGTTTGTTACCTTTTCATGCTTTCAGCACTGAACCAATAGGGGTGTAGACTCATACTTAATTGATTATTTATCTAAAAAAAGAAGGCAAAAATATGCGTAGTGACGAAAATCCCATTCAGATATCTCAAAAAATTACGGATCTACAACCGTTTTAAATTGCTTGTTAGAAAGAGAAAACGCACGTTGATCGTGACGTCACGATCCCCGAGCGTCATAGTAGTTTTGCGGAAAAGGGACAGAACATACCCCCTCTAAAAACTTTGGAACTGAACTTTGTGATTATTTAATCCCCTGCTTTACTTTTTTTCTCCATTTGACAATGTTTTTAATCCTTTTTCGAGAAAAATCATCATTATTGGTTATTAATTCATCATCATTGTTGGTAATTCATGGTCCTCCTTTTAATTCCGACACTACGTTATTTAGCAAAAAATAATCCTTATGATGAAGCCTTTCGATCGGTATGCTAAAGCTACAGAGTAATTTTATTTCTCGTGTAGCGGGTTCGATTTCCGGTTCAACCATATAATTATTTAAAAATATATGAATGCAGTTTAAATTGTTTTTTAAATTAAAATAATGTCTTCTTTCAGTAAAATGTTCCATCTACAATATTCAAGGTACTTTCCCTCCATGTGGCGGCATAGGCGTGGGACGCCCTGTATATAAAATTCGTCTGTACGTGCGTTTGTCACCTAATTTCTCCTAAATGGCTGGCACGATTTGGATGAAATGTTGTGTGTATATTTCAATGGGTTCCTGGATGATTTGAAAACACAATTGGACCCGGTAGGTGGCACTGCACTCGTTATGCGCATCTCTTTGGTGCAAATGGGGATGGTGCGAGTCAGCGGAATGCCGATGCCGATGTGGCTGCCCAGATCAGACGGTATCTACAACATATCATCTTTGAGTATCCCATCACCAAATTTAGCGGGAATTCGACTGATTTCAAGACTCTCTCGACAGATGCAGTTGCTTACCTTAATAAGATCGTAAACATTTAAGTCGAGAAATTGTATGCCATACGATAACTAAATAAGGAGGAGATCAGTGACATACTGACTGCAGCGCCACTTACCGGGTCCAGTTGTGGATTCAAAGCTTGCAGGGACCCACTTTAACGTTTACAAAATACATCATCAAAATCGTCCCTGCCGTTTAGGAGGAGATCAGTGACATTCCAACTGCAGCGCCACCTATCGGGTCCAGTTGTGGATTCAACCTTGCAGGAGTACTTGGACGTTTACAAAAAATATAATTAAACTCGTCCTTGCCATTAAGGAGGAGATTAGTGATATACTGACTGCAGCGCCACCTACTGGGTCCAGTTGTGAATTCAAACCTTGCAGGGACCCACCCACAGTTCGAGTACCCCCCTGGAAAGTTTGAATTCACAACTGGACCCGGTAGGAGGCGCTGCAGTTGGTATGTCACTGATCGCCTCCTAAATGGCAAGGACGATTTTAATGATATTTTTTGCAAACGTTCAAGTGGGTACTGCAGTCAGTAGGTCACTGATCTTCTCCAGTAACAAAAACAAAACCCGGTAGGTGGCGAGTCCTCTTGTGCCGTAGTCGCTCGCACCCTGCCCGATCCAGGCCTTCTTGCAACACTGCCAGTCTCTTGGAACCGATCCCACACATTTTGGATGGCTCGGCGAGAGAAACCCAACGAAAAAGCTACAGACCGCTGTGAATGACCTTCAGCAATCAATATAACGGCTCTGGTGGCAGTAATGGTATCCATATGCCTTCGTTGACGTGGCATTATTAACAAAAGATGTTAAAAGAAGCAAAAGATGGACATAAATAGTTTTTTAACAGAATAAAATTGTGATTCCATCTGAAAGGAATTTGACCTGAAACTCGTTTTTTTTATTTGCTTCAATTTCTGGCCAGCTGTAAGACTTAAACACCAGCATTAAAGAGGTTGGATACTGAAGGAGGCCGGACATCATTAATTAGTCACTTATTAATTAGTTTACATCTAAAATTTTACTCAAAAACAGAAATATGTAGGTGGCCCTTATTTTCTTTTGAGTAGTATATATATGTGTTGTGGGTTGGGCTTCTGTTCGGGCGTAATTCTATTTCTTTCAGTCGGGACAGGGACAAATCAAACTCGCCATTTTCAGCTCAGATCAAAGCAGTTGTGCGTCTGATACGTTAGTATCTCTTAGTAGTCTGTGGATCAAAGACAATTTTATTTTCTTTTACTTTATAATCGTAGACTCCCACAGACACTGCTACATGCCCCTTTTTTAATAAAAATAAAATTGACACATGTCAATGTCACTGTGTCACACCGGGGTCATGACAGCTAACCTCAACTCTTTACACCAGGCAAAAAGAAGTTTAATTCTTATACATAAACATTTAAACATTGTTGTTATACATTATAATTGCGTCATACATTAAGACATTATCATTATTTATTTAAAATTATCGTCAGGATTACAGCATTGTGAAGTGTTATGTCAGTGGAATGAAATAAATTACATCAGCGGAAACCACGTCAATTAATAATTACATTTTGTCATATTGTTATTAATTAATCATTTACAGATCATATACATATATATATATATATATATATATATTATATATATGCGTATTAAGAGGATTAAACGATTGTAAAGAAAAACATACTTGGGCACTGCAAAAAAACCACAATCTTTTTCGTAAAAGGTTGCCCAACGCCCTTTGGTATGGAGAGCTGACCCTGAAAAGGACAATTATATTTATAACCCCGGAAATCATCCCTTAAGGGGGTGAAAAGCGGAGAGGCAGTTCCTATGCAGATATGCTGCTATTTGATGTTTCCAGGCGTAATATTCCTTAATGCGATTAACGAGTAGTCCCTGGGCGACCGAGCAAAATACGGATAAAATTAATTTTCCCAGACATGAGACCAAGCTAGATAGATTTTTCGCTTCCGTTAACCCCTATAATACCAAATTTCATTGAAATCGTTAGAGCCGTTTTCGAGAACGTATATACTAGCCCCGATGCAGAAGAGTTCGTCCAGTAATTAACAACTATCACATTTATATAATAGGAACTATATTAGTAATGTTTAATGTAGTTTATTTTCATTGTTAAATAGAAACCCTAAAAGGTTTTTATTGTAAAAAAAGGGCACTTAAACTATTGTCCAATTCAAGTCGTGGTCTCCAACTGCACTTCTTGACTCATGGGCTCGAAGCAGAACCGTCAGCATATAGCTTTGCCGTGTCGCTTTCCCTAGTAATGGCCGCTTTTCGCCTGTTGAATTCGTTACCGAAATAGTTTAAAAAATAACGTATTTCTTCTGCTCATAAAACTGGTATATTTATATTTTAAATGTGTTAATGTGGAATATTTTCATAAATAATGGAACTATTATACAACTCGTATTCAACGGTATTGCATTTTTATCTAAAACATTATTTCCTTACAAATGGGAGAACCTACAAAACTGCTCTGACTAGACGAAAACATACCTATGCATCGGGGCTAGTACGTACCACCCGGATATATTAATATACAAGTATTGCTCGTTTAATAGTATAAGATACGCAAGTGAAGTCGCGAACAAAAGCTAGTATACTTATAATTGAAATTTCATTCAAGTATAATTTAAAGTTCTTGAGTAGAACTTGCGGACAGACAGACGTACGAAAGGATATGGTGAAACTTTGGAACCGGTGTCTATCAGCTAGCCATTTCGGCTAAAAGAAGAAACCCTAAATATTAATATATTATATTACCCACACAGACGAATCTCAATGATGTCAAGCACAAGAGGTCAAGGTGTGTGTTCAGTGTTCAAAGTGCAACTCATTAGGTATTCCATAATTGAAATAACACGGAAATGATTAACGAGTGTATATATTATCTCCATAATATACCATCCATTATTTGTAAAGGCTACGTACCGGCAGGTTCAGCGTGGGTAGACCCTCGATAAGGTGGACTGATGACCAGTGGGTCGATCACGTAACTTTTCTTACGCGCGTCTGTAAGGTCTAAATGTCAATTTTATATGGAAAAATGACAGTTAGATTGTGATTTTACTGTCAGACGCGCGTACAATGCGTTACGTGATTGACCTACTGGTAAAGGTCGCGGGAGTCCGCTGGGTGAGGGTGGCGCAGGACCAGCTATTGTGGCACTCTTTGGGGGAGGTTTATAATAATGATTTTAAAAGTCTGGGTAGTTTGCTGACGCTATTCTTTAGCTTAGTCAGAAATGTCCTCGAGTATGGTTCGCCGATTTGGTCTCCGTACTACTCGCACACATTCGTAAACACCAACAGTAGGTATAGAAGGTGTACAGAAATAGTTCTTGAAGATTCTAATACTCAGGTATAACCTCGGACGAACATATAAATAATTATAATATGGAATCAACTGCTCTGCTTTCAGCCATAACCTTTAACACGCCCTGTTTCAGACGTCGCACCCGCAAATGTTTCCCTGAGAGTATACAAAAACAACACATCCTTATATAACCCAGTTACAAGAATGTGTCGTTAGTAGGTACAATGACTTGGCTGCTGATAATAGCAATGTTAGTTCACAAGATTTTGCCCGCGACTTCGTCCGCGTGAACGAAGTATTAACTTCCATTTCATATTTCATCAACTACCGTTAGGTAAAATTAGTAAGTATTCAATAACTTAATGCAAAATATAAACAATTTACCCGTGGGGCAAGAGTCACCTAGAAGTGTTTTGCCTTTTTTAAGGTGTCTGAGTAGGTAACAATCATCCAAAATTATATTATATTATATTATGAGTATGAGTAGAGAGTGAAAAACGATATTATGGACTTATGGTATTCAATAGGTACTTGTGTGAAGGTTGCTCTTGTAAATAAGAGTCATTGACAATTAATTACTATTCTAATAAACCGTTCAATTTAGTTCCGTTCATATCACTTTGAGGGCTGAATTACGAAAATGACAACTACCAAACCAAGTAACCACACCCATGAAGCCCGGCTTTTAATGAAACATGCACTAATTACTGAATTCGTACCGCTGCGCTCCCGCGTATCCCATTTTCTCAAAATATTCATAAATTATCTTATTAGTCGTAAAGCGATTGTTATGGACACGAAATCGGAGCCCCGGCAGAATGTAGAAACCTAGAGCTACTTTCCTCCTTCCAAGTAGCCACATTGTTACAATTTGAAGGTAGGCGAAGGCTTTTCTTTTCAACAGAGCCTCGAGCCCCGGCCGATGACCAAAGTGGGAGTAAGATCGATGCAATATCCTGCCATATCTCCCGCAGACACGCAATAATTCGAAGGAAACCCACAGTTAGACCTTATTAAAATTTCAAATGACTGTATAAGTTCTGCAGCATCAAGGGATGAATTAAGGAACCACAGAACACCTTTGGAGGGCTCAAGACCGAGCCCTGGCACAGGTCTGAAGGTGGAGCCTCTTCTGATAGGCAAAAAGGCTCAGAAGCAGAAACTCTTCAGCACCTCCATCCCAGAAATTTGATATGAGACCCAAAGCAAACTTCAAGGTGCACTCAAGATCCTGTTGTAACTTATTAAAAAACATTCTTTAGTCCTTCAGCTTTGTACGAATGGTTCTCAATTGCATTTTAGAGGCTGGGATTTGTGCTGCGTAACGCTGCCCCGCTCTCTATTGCAGCAACGCGCGTCCTTTACACGGCACTAGTGAGAAGCATCCTTGAAACCAACACAGTAGTCTGGAGTCCACATGAAAGCAAATACACTCTCATGTTGGAACAAGTCCAAAAAAGATTTTTAAGACATCTCTATAAAAATAAACAATTCTTCTATCCATTCTTATACGCTTTCTACAGGGTCACCTGGGAAATGCGACGAAACCTAAGTTTACTCAGTTTCATTTTAAATGTCATAACAAGTAAAATTGACAGCATTAATCTGGTGGAAAAGATGCTCAAAGTTCAATGTGCCGAACGATTATCGAAACGAGTGGAGCCTTGGAGTGCCTCTCTTGACGATTGCGACCTCGCGGACGAACCTGTACCGAAACTCGCCCATACCTCGCGCGACTGCTCTCCTCAACTTCGTGCTCAGCATCACCGCAGTGTGATGTGTTTGTAACGGGGATGTCGCGACTGATGACTGAATGTAAGAGCACCCTCTTTTTCTTCTTTTAGAGAGACGTATGGATGGTTTTTAGTTAGTCGGTATTTGGTTTTGTTTAGTAATTTAGGTTAAGTTGAATCGCTGTAACGTTTTGGTTAATACTGTCATGTTGCACATTTTTATGGTTCAATAAATAATAATAATATATAATAGTAGGGCAGGGTGCTAGAACCAATTGTCGAAAATATGGACACGCTGGACAAAAGGACAACATTTTTTTCAGGTTCTTTTTAGGTCCATAGCTTTAAGTTTTTGATAGGAACCAATTTCTCAGTCGGCCATCTTTAATTGTATGGTGGGCATTTTGAATTATATGTATATTATTAACTAGCTTTTGCCCGCGACTTCGTCCGCGTGGACCTCGTTTATATCGTAACTTTCTCCCCCCTTTTCACCCCCTTAGGTGACGAATTTCCAGATAAAAACTATATTTAGTAAGGACTCTTTGGAAAGGCCCCGGAATTCAAAGTATCTCTATACCAAATTTCATTTCAATCGGTTCAGCGGTTTAAGCATGAAAAGGTAACAGACAGACAGAGTTACTTTCGCATTTGTAATATTAGTATGGATTGTATGAAGGAAAGGGTCATTATATCTGAGTTGTATGATTTTATAGATTAACTAGTAAGTTAACCTTAGGCAAGATGAGAAATGAATTTTACACCACCGCCGCAAACTTGGTTTCTATGACCCGCCTCACCATAATAGATGCAAGGAGGTTTTTTTTTGTATTATTATGCATATTTTCATATCACACGGCCGTAAGGACCCTTTCTACTAAACCGTAGGACAAAATAACTGACTTGTAATTTAAATATTTTGTATTAAAATAAAGATACGTCAACAAAATGTTACATCTAATAGTTTTCAAAATAGCCATAAAACGTCTTTTTTACTCCGTTTTAGAAAACATCTTAGAAACTACCGCCATATGGTACCTTTACCCTTGGAACGTCACATACATATATTTACTTATGTAATGTTCCTATTCCCCAGGACTCCCAACTACCGCTATACCGTAAATGGGTTCCATCCATTTTTAGGGTTCCGTACTCAAAGAGTAAAACGAGACCCTAAAAATGTCCGTCCGTCCGTCCGTCTGTCTGTCACCAGGCCGTATCTCACTTATACCGTGATAGTTCCAGCTGAAATTTTCACAGATGATGTATTTCTGTTGCCGCTATAACAACAAATACTAAAAACACATAATAAAATAGTTTTTTATAGATAATGGTACGAAACTCTTCGTGCGCGAGTCCGACTCGCACTTGGCCGGTTGTATTCACCCCCTATTTCACCTCCTTAGAGGATGATTTTCGGGATAAAAACTATCCATTGTCATTCTCCAGGACTCAAACTATGTCTATACCAAATTTCATCTAAATGGGCTACATCCAAATTTACACCCCTATTTTACCCCCTTAGGAGATGATTTCTGGACTAAAAATTATTTCAAGTCCTTCCCCAGGACTCTTAACTATCTTCATACCAAATTTTATCTAAATCGGTTTTATCCAAATTTTCACTCCACATTTCACCCCCTCAGCAGATGATTTTTCAGGATAAAAACTATGCATAGTCCTTCCCTGGGACTCCTTCTATCTCTTTATCAAATTTAAACTAAATGGGATTTATCCACATTATCATCCCTATTTCATCCCCTTGGGGGATGATTTTCGGGATTCAAACTATCCATTGTCATTCTCCGGGACTCAAACTATATCTATACCAAATTTGATCTAAACGGAGTCCATCCAAAATTTCATCCCCCATTTTACCCCCTTAGGGGAAGATTTCCGGGATAAAAACTATCCAATGTCCTTCCCCAGAACTTAAACTACCTCTAAACCTAATTTTATCAAAATGGGTTACATCCAAATTTTCAGCCCCCCATTTTACTCCCTAAAGGGAAGATTTTCGGGATAAAACCTATCCTTTGACCTTTCCCGGGACTCAAACTAATTACATACCAAATTTCATCCAAATCGGTGCAGCGGTTTAAGTAGGTCCATACAAATTTCCACCCCCCATTTTATCCCCTTAGGGGTTGATTTCCAGGATAAAACTACCCTATGTCCTTCCTCAGGACTCAAATTATCTCTATACTAAATTTAATTTTAATCGGTTCAGCCGTTTTCACGTAATGCGCGGTCACATAAACAGACAAACAGACAAACAGACAAAAATTCTAAAAACTGTTGGTACGTGTTCTGTTATAGGTTGTACGCGGGCTGGGTTTCCGCAACTCGACGTCATAAATGCGCCTATTTTGCGTAGATAACGTGTTCTGTTATCGACTCTAAGTATCCCTAGCCAATTGTTTTTCGAATATCTTCCATGTACAGACTTTCGACCCTCTTCAGCTTTATTATATGTATAGATAAATAGATAGATAGATATCTCGGGTTCTAAATCACTCAGAATCATAAACTTGGTGTCTAAATATACGTATTTGGGGTCAATGAATATTCAACTAGATATTTTTTAGAGTCGAGTTCCCAAAGAATACCAAACGGAACCCTGTTACTGCCTTCTCAGTCCGTCCGGCTGTCTGCGTGTCAAATCCGTCTATGGGGTCGATGACAATTAAAGGGTTTAATTAAACCTCATTCTTCTCCCAACATCTCGAATACCTATGGGAAAATAAGTTTCAAGTACCTATGTAAACTTTTGTGAAGTAAAAAAAAACATGGCAAATAATACTAAAGTCCTACCTATGTCAATAAAAAAATGATACACAATTGACACAATACGTCTGTCAGTTTTTGTAAACATTGTACAAGATCGTTTATTTTCTTTATTTTCTTAGTGTTATATATCCATATGTGGCCGACTCAACATTTATAATTTCTTTTGCTGAAGAACTTACTACAAGTTCTTGTGTTTATTTATTTTACATCGTTATGTCAAGTCAAAACAGGAGTTACATCACGTGACGTCACGCAGTCAAAGTCATCTGGTCAGCGGACAGTAGTTTCTTTCAATTGAATTTTTGTACTTTTTCTAAAACAAAAAAAAAACGAAGACCTTATAGCATAACTCCAGCCAGTTTGAGACGAATCGAATGACATTTAGTTTATTAAAATTGATAACTGTAATGAACTAAAATTGGATTTTAATATTATACAGATTTTGGATATACGCGCACCCCGCTAACGGCCTTATTCTGTTGGCATCCGTATTCGGCTCGTTTTTGCGGATCATACGATCAAATGTTTGTCTTCTTGAATAATTGTTTTATTTTTCAAATCTTGGTTGATTTGTGTAAGATTGTCCCCAAATATTTATTGTTTATTTATTTATTTAAATCTATTTTTTTTAAGAAAATAAGGAATAATAGGTAGTTACAGTTCTTAAGTACATCGTTGTATGATGACATCAATTATGGACACTTACTTTACAAAGATATGTTAGTACAGATTTCTTCATCATCAATCCACCTATCGTTTTCCCAGTTCCTATGTGGGTGCTTCCGTTTTCCAAATACGTAGAACTGATAAAATAATAGTACATCTTCACTTCCTAAGGGTGAACGTCACCAATTATGGATTGTACTAATATATTACAGGTTTTTTAAACCGAAATAAAATCGATTACTTCTAGGTAAAGTTATAGCGCCGGTTAACACCCGCTTAAGAAACCATCAAAAATAATAAACAAATAGCTATGTTCATCTATTTATCTCCTGGCAAATTATATTATTACCATGTATGTCTTTCCCGCTCACGGGACAATGATGTCCCGGACCTTTGGGAGGCATGCGTGGGGCTAGGTACCTACAAAGTACCAACGGAGCCAACACGTTTTGACAATTTAATGAAATGCAAGGAGTATTATTACCATAATTATTACCTTTGTTACATAAGTATCACTGACTGATCAAAAACTGGATAATTAGACCACTGTTAGTCAGAAGAGCATTTTATTATACAGGGTGGTTATTTTAAGACCAGCAAGTTCTTCAGTACATGACTATGTCTATTAAAAAATGTAAGTTGACCAAACATCATATAAAAATAACAAATTCAATTTGTCTCTTAAATACCTAAAAGTGTTATGTCACTGCGCTCGCGCGGCGCGTGCTGCCTACCATGCTCCCTCGACCAGCGACCACACCGCGATGGACCTTGATACTCTCAACAAGCCAACAAGATTGGACTTATACTTGGCTCTATACTCCAGGCAAAATACGGTTTCGAAAATCATTAATTTATAATAGCGTTTTTTGTATATTTCATTTTTAATCGTTATTCTAAGATGCTTTACACAAGAATCCAACAAATTTTCCAACCGGAAGTAATTATATAAATATAAATTAAGCTTTAATTGTCTTTTTTTGTTTGATTTATATTGATTTTTTTAAAGCAAATGTAAATTTAGGTAAACGCCTCCTCGATCTAATGCCATTTTTTTCGGTCTTTAGCCAACTGCATCCAGCTAGGTCCGGCGACCTCAGTTATGTCATTGGTCCAACGTCTTCGTCGTCTACCTTTCCTTCTTTTGCCTTTCGGCCCTGACCAGTTTGTTGCTTCCAGTGCCCTTCTTTTCTTCTAATATCTGGCGATATATGGCTTTTACCCGAATGGGGTCCATATAAGAAAGAAAAAATGGCATAAATCTGTTAGATTTAGTAAATATGTACTAACACATACAATATGGAATAAATAAAGCTTAAATAAATATATATATATATAAACTAGCTGTTGCCCGCGACTTCGTCCACGTATAACATGTTATCGTCTAAATGTTTGTTTAAGAAATTTAAATGTTTGTTTAATAAAAAAAAACATTGAAATTAGTTTTGTACAGTCAGCATCAGATAGTTAGTAGCAGCCTAGGTAACCAAATATATCGCAACACGTCTTTGTTACTATAGGTGTAAGGATGTGTTACGATATATTTGGCTACTTTGGCTGCTACTAACTATATGACGCTGACTGTACCTAGTCTTTAAGTAAACAGTCTAAAACCGAAGAAACAAATCTCTCTTTATTTCAAAATGTCTTGCTCTCTATACAAACTTAGAACCATCTTTGAACTCTCATAGTAAATAGTCTGAAACCGAAGTTACAAATTTCTAACTTTAAAAATGTCTTGCTCTCTATACATAATTCGAACCCCCTTTTAACCTTCTTAAGTGATTAATAATTAAAAAACCGAAGTTACAAATCCCTTACTTTAAAAATGTCTTGCTCTCCATACAAACTAGAAGAACTGTATATCCTAGAAGTAGGTATTTTTGTCAAGACCAATCCAAGCATGTTCAGTAACGGTTCAGAAGGCCGCAGATTTCCAACACGTAAACAATACAAACAAAAATAGAAAACTTTGCAGGGTAGCAACAACACAGCGCTAATCAGAGGCGGAATCTTGGGAATGGCACCAAACATTTTCAATAAAATTCCAGACCGAATTAAACAATGGATATTAATAAATTTAAAAGACAATTGACTTCAGATTCAGATTCAGATTTGTTTATTATCATAATTTTACAATTGAAATCATAGTACAATGAATATACAGATAAAAATGTGTTAAAATTATGACTTGTCAGTTACAATAAAATACAATAGATGTGTACAGTTGTGTACAGAAATGTTATTATTTGTAAATAGTTTAGTAATACTCATACTCATAGCATAATGCTATTACATAAAATAGAGAAAGAAAACATTATACAAATATTAACGTCAAGCTTTTAAAATCTTGTTATTTAGTAATTTGAAAGAAATTCTTGTAAACTATACAGTGTTTTTTCAAGCAATAGTTGTTTTACATGGAAGCGAAAAGAGTTGTCGTTCGTTATGGTTTTAAGGTTTGAAGGTAGCCGGTTAAAAAGTATTTGTCCTATTAACTTCGGAAGTTTTGTGCCTATTCTAAGTCTGGGCGAGGTTGTTTTGAAGTGGATACTTCTTTGCTCGCGTTCTTGTATAGGGGTACAGTTCAAAATGTATCACGTAACTTCCGGATTAACTTTTTGTAGAGAAGCCTAATCTGATTTCAAATAATTGTTTGTTACATGTTTTAATCCTTCTTTATTTGTAATTAGTTGTTAATCACAAAATGTTATTTAGTTTATGTGATGGGCATGAAAATTATGCTGAAATGACCGCCATTTTCAATGCCTCGCGAGTCAATCGAGCTACGTCAGTCAATGTTGCTATATATACCGATTTATCTGTGCTTATACAGATTTTAGTAAATTAATGCAGATATATATTTTACGGGGACCACCAACAAATAAGTATCCACTTAAACTTAATAAACGGTTGTATCTCGGACACAACCCGCTTCTTTTAAAGTTATTCGCATTTCTCATTGATCTCGAACTATTTTCACCTCTCCTTTGAAATTCATTTGGATAACGTTTAACATACATCAAAACTTCTAATATATAAGTTGAAACTGATGTTAAGATACTAAGTTTTCTTAAATGTTCGCGACACGTGTATCTGTCCTTTGCATACGGAAGTACTCTAATTGCACGTTTCTGGATCTTTAGGATGCGCTCATAATCCGTACTGATGCCACAAAGCATTATCCCGTATGAAAGTTGAGAGTATATGTACGCATAATACAGCTCTTTTAAGCAACTTTCTGACACAAGTGGTCTTAACTGTCTTAGAGCATAGATCCTTCTTGCTAACTTACTGTATAATGTATCTATGTGATCTTTCCATGACATTATTGGATCAATCATTTCAATCAATAGATCAATATTTGATTGAAAAGTGTTATTATACCATTAAAGATTACTTAAACGACCCTACGACATAACATGATTCCATTCCAGACATTCCTTAGTTATAATATTCTTTAGTTATAGTATTTTTTGAGAGTTTTTGACATGTATTTGAAGTATTTAACACCAATCACTGTATTGACATTTTTTTTTAATTTTTATAAATATATTAGCTGGCTGAAATATTTTGTAAACCTACATTGTGGGTAATGCACAGAAGTCTTATATTTTGTATACCAACAATACTTGTAAAAGTTGTAACCTATGTTTAACAAAATAAATTTAATTGAATTGAAAGTACTTAATTTGTATTCTAATAAGTAATCTTTATGCTATTTACCCCCTTTAGGAGTGGAATTTCCAAAAATCCTTCTTAGCGTTGCCTACGTTGTAAAAGGTAGTTCTGGTGAAAATTTCAACTCTCTAGTCTTAGTAGTTTCGGCTGTGCGTTGATGAGTGATTGAGTGAGTGAGTCATATCAATAACTCCATACCGACAAAAGGTATGTTCACTTAGATAACGTCACATTTATTTGCTTTAGTGGGCTTATTTTTAAAGGGGCGTGGCGGGGGAGGCTTTCTTGGTAGTTATTTGGAGAAACAGCGGTGGCAGAGTGCATACTTGAGTGTTTTGTGATGGGTATCATGTGCACAAACAGCTGGCAAAGTTTTGCAGCTGTATAGGGGAACACCCTGTAGTACTTTGTACCCGACTGCCTCAGAAGGAAGTTTATGTTTTTCGAGCGTATGTATCATCATATCAGCCGAAAGACGTCCACTGCTGGACATAGGCCTCCCCCAAAGAGTGCCACAATAGCCAGTCCTGCGCCACCCGCATCCAGCGGACTCCCGCGACCTTTACCAGGTCATTAGTCCACCTTGTGGGGGGCCTAACCACGCCGCGCCTTCCGGTACGTGGTTGCCACTCGAAAACCTTTCCGCTCCAACGGCCATTGGTTCTACGTGCAATGTACCCCGCCCACTGATACTTAAGTTTAGCGATTCGGAGGGCTATATCGGTTACCGTGGTTCTGCTGCGGATAGCCTCATTTCTGATGCGATCGCGCAGAGAAACTCCCAGCATAGCCATCTCCATCGCCCTTTGAGTGACTTTGAGCCTTCTTATGAGGCCTATAGTAAGCGACCACGTTTCCGTTCCATATGTCATCACTGGCAACACACACTGGTCAAAGACTCTCGTCTTGATACACTGCGGAATATTGGACGAAAAGATGTGCCGTAGCGTATGTATGCATGTATGTCTATGACGAAGATGAGGAAGGGCCGTGGCCTGCTGCTGGTGGAGTGGCAGGGTCTTTTTCCGCACTCGTTTTTAATAGAATCTACTAAACAGCAAGTAAATATACTTCAGTTCACCAACTCGTTTAGGACTTTAGTCTAGGTAGTCGCTATCCGGCGCAATAGCCCTAAATGCTTTTGATATATTTCTGTATGAATAAATAAATCTATTATTCGTACAGTCCATAATTGGTACCATTACCCCCCCCAACCATGTGCTCGTGTCCGAATCCGATTTACACCCGACTACTTACTACCTAACAGTTCTAAATACGTATTCAGGATAACTGAAGATTTTTATTGACATCTTGTCAATATCTCCAGCTACCTATTAATACGTTTTAGGTGCGGATGTAGAAACGCTTTAATGTAGTAAATATCGCATACCTTATATTTGTTATTCTATCATTTCGAATGTGTTCTCCAGCATGTATTAGCGTTTCCTATTCCTTTATATATTTTTATTTACCTTGATAACTCGAAATAATTGCTGCAAAAAGGCGTATTTGCGTGCCAGGTAAACATTCACAGGTCCGTCGTCGGCAGTGGCCACGGGCGTACTAAATTGTACTCGCCACCGCGCATGCATGACGCGGACACCCGGTTTTTCAGACAAATGACCAAATGTATTGAATTATCAAACATATTGAAATTCTAAGAAGCCGGTAGATAGATCTACCAAAAAGCTACCTATCACAACAAATTTCATTGTAATATCCCAAATAACTTTTGAGATATTTCGAGTTTGGTCGTAAAAAAGCACTGTTTTGAAAGGCAAAATCTATCGAGGTTTTTGTAAGCAATCGTGATTTTACGAAGTACGAACATAGCCAATGAACTGAAGATATACATATCAAAAATTTGGATCTCTAGCAATAGTACAAGTATACTAATAATCGGTTTGGAAAAGGCACTTTTTCGGTGCGCAGCTGCATACAGCGCCTTAAAGAAGATAAATGATAGAAGGCGTTTTAATAATTGATTCAGATATCAATAGTGGTAGCAGAGCGTGGTTACGCCAACGATTTGTATTTGCAAATATATGGGAAAAAAAAGACGTACGATTATGACGGAAATAATTAAAATAAAGCAATTTGCGGGAGATGATTTTGCTATTTGGAAATTTCGTTTAAGTAGTATACTGAAAGAAAACGAATGCATAGGAGCGATAGAAAACAAAGACTTCGCGGCCACTGAAGCAAACAAAAAATTGGAGGCTCGAGCTCAAAGCCTCATAATAAGTGCCGTAGCGGATAGTCACATTGATTACATACAAGATGAAGACACGGCTTTTAAAATGATGTCAAGATTGGAGAATCAGTTCATGAAAAAGGAAACACGCAGTAAGCTGTTCTTAA
The DNA here is from genome assembly GCA_963854355.1 of Epinotia brunnichana. NCBI lineage: Eukaryota > Metazoa > Arthropoda > Insecta > Lepidoptera > Tortricidae > Epinotia > Epinotia brunnichana. The sequence goes on along the minus strand of OY977951.1, from coordinate 23,958,078 downwards.
GACGCCAGCTCAATGACATGAAGTATAAAGAGGCAACGTCGCTGGCGGAACATTTTGTGTCACTATCAAAAATATTCGGACAATTAAGGGATGCAGGAAGTGCTTTATCGGAAGAAGAAAAGGTCAATGTACTGTTGATGTCTATGCCAGATTCCTACGAAATGGTAGTGACAGCAATAGAGTCGCTCCCCGACCTGACACTAGATATAGTGAAAGATAGACTGCTTGGTGAAGAAGAAAAGCGCATGAAAAAGGTTTCTACAACAGAGCATCACAGAAATGCGTTTCTATGTTATGCATGCGGAAAAGAGGGACACAAACGATATGAATGCAGAATGAGATACCAGGAAAGAAGAGGACAAGGTTTTTCCACACCAGCTCGAGGATATGGACGAGGCATACAAGCGCCTCAGAGGGCAGGCTTTAGAAGTCCAGGATTTAGTAGAGGACGAGGACAAAATTTTAGAGGAAGATCTTGGAGAGGAAATCAAGACCAGAGTTATTCGCAATTATATATTGCAAGTTCTGAAAATGAGAACGCTTTTTTGGCAGGAACTGGAAAAGGTAAAGGACCTGGAAGCGATGAATGGAACTGTATCACATTTTATATGGACTCAGGATCGTCTGATCATCTGATAAATAATAAAAATGCGTTTACTGAGTATCTTGAGTTGAAGCAGCCCAAGCTGATAGCAGCGGCCAAGAATGGAGTTAGCTTGGTTGCAGTCGGAGTCGGCAATATACAGGCAAGATGTATGATTGGTAACAGGTATGTCGATTGTACTATTCATAATGTATATTATGTGCCTGAACTGAGAAAAAACTTGTTATCTGTTTCTAAAATTGAAAGTCATGGGTATAGAGTTGAATTTTTAAAAGGGAAAGTCAGAGTTTATAAATATGATCTGTTGACAATGATTGGTAATAGTGAAGGATCATTGTATAAGATCCAAATGGAAGTATTATATAACGAATGTAACTTAAGTACCGATCACAATAATCAAGTGAGGCAGTTGTGGCACAGACGTTTTGGTCACCTTGGCATAAGAAATTTAACTTTACTTTCACGAGATCAAATGGTAGATGGCATTGATGACCTGACTAAATGTACAACTAAGGAGTCTGTATGTGAGCCATGTTTACTAGGAAAAATGACAAGACAACCTTTTAACAGACTTGGACGTAGGGCGACTAGACCATTGGAATTAGTGCACACTGACATTTGTGGACCCATTAACCCACCAACTGAGGAAGGGTATAAATATTTTGTGACGTTTATTGACGACTACACCCATTTTGTTTGGGTGTACCTGATTTTAAATAAAAGTGGAGATTTTGACAAATTCAAACAATACTATTTTTATGCGACCAACCATTTTAATGCTAATCTTTTAATTTTTAAAATCTGATAACGGTGGTGAGTATGTTTCGAGGGAATTTCAGGAGTTTTGTTATAATAAAGGTATTCAAATGCACTACACAGTACCGTACAATCCTGAAATGAACGGTGCAGCAGAACGGATGAATAAAACTTTAATAGAGAAGGCGAAAACCATTCTAATAGACTCAAATCTGGGAAAGGAATTCTGGGGACATGCGGTGTTGTTTTCAGCATATGTAACAAATAGAAGCCCAACTGTTGGAAAAGATAAAACACCATCAGAGTTATGGGAAGGCCGGAGACCTAATGTGTCAAATATGCGAGTATTTGGCTGCACAGCTTATAACCATGTACCAAAAGAGTTGAGACAAAAGCTGGACAATTCCGGTAAGAAAATGATATTTATAGGATATGTAACCTCAGGATATAAACTGTACGACACTGACTCAAGGAAAGTTATATCGGCGCGAAACGTAATATTTGCCGAAACAAAACCGGAAAAGGACAACACTGTGAATTATAAAGTGGACATGACAGAGAAGAACCAAGATAATGTAAGTGACCAAGAACAAGAAGATGATGATGAAGATGATGAACAATATGAACCAGCAGATGACATGGAAGAATCAGTAAAGGAACAGAATCAAGCAGCTAAGAAAAATGAAAAAGAAGAAGAGACCGAGAAAACAGAGAGTTCAGAAAGAGGGAGAGGAAAAAGACAAATAAAGAAACCAGTATGGCAGTATGGCAAGCTTTGAAGCGTGTTCTTAGATATGTCAAGCAGACTATTGATTATAATTTAAAATATTGTAAATATAAAGATGCTAGCTTGATAGGCTTTGCAGATGCTGATTTTGCACGGGATAGTGACAGAAAGTCCACTAACGGATATTTATTTCAGTTGTTTGGTAATATAGTAGCATGGAAGTCTAAAAAACAAAGTACAGTGGCATTGAGTACTACGGAAGCAGAATTGATTGCTTTGTGTGAGGCATCTGTTGAAGCTTGTTGGCTAATGAAATTATTATTAGACTTTAATATTGATGTCAAAAATACCATCATTTTTGAGGACAATATTAGCACTATGAAAGTAGTACAGAATCCAGACCAAAAACGTTTGAAACATATGGATGTAAAATTTAACTTTGTGAAACAAAAGGTTGAGGAAGGAGTAATATGTGTTAAATATGTTTCCACAAATGATCAATTAGCAGATATATTAACAAAGCCGTTGGCTGGCGAAAAATTTGTGAGATTGTGTAATTCACTTAATTTAGTAAAATGTTAGAATGATGTGCAAACATTGAGGGAGAGTGTTGAGGTTCAATGTCCGCGCATCTATATATATTGTCTGTGGTAGATATCGTGTTGTCAATGTGAAAGATGTGATTTCGGTTAGGATTATTTAAAATAGAGAAAAGTACAATGTAATAGTTTTAGCTGTGATGATATTAAAGAAGATAAATGATAGAAGGCGTTTTAATAATTGATTCAGATATCAATAGTTGTCTGTCAGTAGGTTATTGTCTTGTCAACGGCTTAAATAAACATAAATTGCATTTAACTGAACTGAAGTATTCCTGCATAAAATGATTAACGGTCATATGTGTTTACAGGATATACGAGTATTAGATAAAATTGATCTTTCTGTTCCGCGTCCAAACTGTCGTAGAGTTCTCACACGCACCTTTAATGTCCCCCCAACACGAACAAACACGAAAAGGCAGGCACCATTTACTAGACTAACTTAAACGGCCTCCGCCCAGTGGGTAATAGTGACTCTGCCTACGAAGCTGGAGGTCCCGGGTTCGAATTCCGGTCAGGGTATTTATTTGTGTATTTATCACGAATATTTGTTCCTGAGTTATGGATGTTATATATGTATATAAGTATCTATATGTATCTATCTATTATATATATCATCGCCTAGTACCCACAACACAAGCCTTACTGAGCTTACCGTGGGCCTAGGTTGATTTGTGTAAGATTGTCCCGTAATATTTATTTATTTATTTATTTAACAATATCGCCACAGATGCTGACTTAGACATTCACCACGACAACCTTCGAACTCACAAAACTTGTTTCTCTTAAGATTTAACTTTTAAATCTTAAGAGAAACAAGTGTCAAATAAATCCTCTCTTTTTTTATAACAATGTATAATGTTATGAAATCTTGTTTTAAATATTGCATGTTACTTATATATCTTTTAATTTTAGTTTTTAGATCAAATTGTATTTAAATCATTTTAATGAAACTATAAAAACAACAAAAAAAAACAAAAATTTAGAACTTTATAGGAATATCTTCCTCATGAATTGTTAATGTATATTCTTTTATTGTCCAAGCGTTATGATTGTTAAAGAGCTATTTAAGATTTTCGATTATCTCCTTTTAACTGTTTTAAATTATGCATGATTTATATTTGCGAATGATGTGTTCACCTGTAATTGGGGTGCATGTAAACCCAAATAAAAGCAAACATTTAAATTAAGATTTGTTGACATGCACTCTGTTGGTGTCCCGTACAACTAAATAAATAAAAAATATTAAAAATGATGTTATTTATATCAGTGGCGACGAGGATTAAAAATGAACAGTAAGCAATTTGAAAAATTCCTCATATTGCAAGCAACACAACAAAAACAAATTTCGGACATTTTACAAGTCTTACTATCGCAACAACAAAATGAGACTTCCGTGGCTCCCACACCGACAACGACGAATGGCACGGAGTAACCCAGCACATCGCACACGGACAACAACAGAAACAACATCTACAACAGTTTTAAAGGTGACAAATTCAATCCTAGCGAAACCTCAGTCAAAAATTTCGTTGACTATTTTGAAACTAAATGCGGACTTTGGGGAGAGGATGTACGAAGCATACAGAAAGAGCTTTTGTTTACCTGTCTCTCTCCTGAAACTTTTCACGACATGAAAGTTACACTGACGCCGCATTTTGAAAACAGTACATACTCAGACATAAGAGAAAAGCTCCTGAACCTGTACAGAATAAAACGCACAAGATACAGAGCGTTATCTGATTTCTGGAACTGCATACGCATGGACAACGAATCTATGGAGCACTACGCCAACAGGCTAAAATAAATTAGCAGAGATTGCGGCTATAATAACGACCTATTAGAACGACAGTTACGTGACCGTTTTGCAACCGGGCTTAATCACCAACAGTTGCAGATTGACTTAAAACAAAAATGGCCTGACTTACAGGAATTTCGAGACGGACAGATGAATGAAGTAACCTTTGCTCAGACCTTCAGCGTTGCACAATCGCGGGAACGGGCTGAAGGCGACGCAGATATAGAACACAATATCAAAGTTAACAAGATTAAAAGAAACGCCAGATCTGACGCGAACATGCCTCCGCGCAGACTACGGACTCAACAATGCCTCAGATGCGGTGAACCTCAAAGACACCCGTTAAACCGATGTGCCGCCAAAGCTCACACATGTAAAGAATGCAACACACCAGGTCATTTTGAAGATTGCTGCATCAAGTCGGGCAAAGCATGCCTGTCCAATCGGAGCAATAATAAACAAAGCACATTTACGAAAAGAAACAAACTCTTCAAGCTACAACATCATGAAAACAGCAATTCTTCTCAAGTTTCCTACTCAGAAGACAGTAATGACGAATCAGACACGGTTTGTCAAATAAACAAACCAAAAAGTAAAGATAGCAAGAAAATAGACGTTCAAATCAATAATATTAATTGTACATTAGATTGGGACCCCAGCTCAGTCTATTCAATTATTAGCACCAGTTTTTGAAGCGTATCGGCGCCCCACCCCTGACGAAGGCTCCAGGTCTACGTGCCTATGGAAACGTAAAACTTAAGCCAAAGGGCCTAACAGATGTAACGAACCGAGTTCAAGGGGAGGAAAAGATACTGCCTGTTGTTGTCATGAACTCAGCTGACCCAATGTTGTTCGGCCTTCAGTGGAGTGAAATGTTCCACATGGTCTTTCCAAAGCCAGTCTACTCGATTAAGAACACCCGACACCAAAACATTACTCTGCAGAACTTGTTCTGGACAAGCACACTGCTCTTTTCGACGGCAAACTTGGAAAAGTCAAGGATTACCAGGTCAACATCCATATAAAGCCCAATCAACATAAACACATTCCGGCAAGATCAATTAAATTTTAATTGAGAAAAAACATTGAAAATAGATCGCCTAGTTGAAGAGGGTATCATCACTAAAGTTGAGCCAAACATTACACCGATCCAGTGGGCGACACCGACAGTCAACGTAATCAAAACGAATGGTCAAATCAGAATATGCGGTGACTTCCGTAGCACGCTCAACCCTGAATCGATAACACACGCACACCCTGTTCCTCTATTTGATCAACTGCGCCAGAGTCTCGCAGAAGGTTACAAATTTCCGAAAATAGACCTGAAACATGCATACCTGCAATTTGAAATAGGTCCAGAGTCTTAGCAATTCTTAACGATATCCACACACAAAGGATATTACCAGTATAAACGTATGCCATTTGGTATTTCCACAGCCCCATAAATTTTCCAGCATTACCTTGACAAACTCCTCGAAGGAATACCGAATGTGGAACCGAAAAAACCTACTTTGATGACATTGCGGTTACAGGAAAAAATGACAAAGACCACATCGAAACACTACGTACCGTTTTCCAAAGCTGAGTAGAGCAAGCTGGATTGAAGGTTAACTTGGGAAAATGCACTTTCCTGCAACTGCAGATCGAATATCTTGCAACATTTAAGATAGAAGCAATCGCCAAGGCTTCGCCGCCTACCAACACCAAGGAGCTAAGGTCATTTCTTGCATTTGTCAACTTCTGCGAACGCTTCATACCACACCTTTACAGTGTCTGTGCCGACCTTCACGCACTATTATTATTATTATTCTGGTAGTGGCTTTCGGGCTGTCAAAGCCCTTATATCACTGCGACCATTGCTGATCTATTGTGATCGCTTCACGCACTAACAGGAAACCGAATGAAATGGCGATGGACTGACAGTGAAACTAAGGCTTTTGAACAAGCAAAGACGTTGATAATAAGTTCAAGACCCTTAGTAGCTTTTAATGACAAACAGTCACTTTACCTAGCTTGTGATGCATCAGAAAAAGGCGTGGGAGTGGTGCTCTTCCACAAGAAAAACAACACAGAACAGCCAATTGCGTTTGCATCACGGAAACTTCGACCAGCAGAATCGAAATACTCTGTCATAGACCGCGAAGCTCTTGCAATATTTTTTGGAGTACAAAAGGTCGATAAGTACCTTCGCGGCATCAAATTTATACTAGTAACGGATCATAAACCACTTATTCATATTTTGGGACCTGAACGGAATTTACCGAAACTTGCCAATAATCGCTTAGTACGATGGGCTCTTACAATTGGAAGCTACAGTTATGACATCGAGTATACAAAAGGCTGTAACAAGATTATCGCGGACTACTTATCAAGGATGCCTAACCCTGAAGAGCAACCTTCTAAGCCTGAGCTGGCTGTTCACAGACTTGTGGGTCGCCTACAGACAGATAGGATTGGTGATCTTGCCCTATCAGAAAGTGTTATACGAGACGAAACACTAAAAGATTCCACACTGAAGTACATATCGCAGCTTATTAAAACATGTTGGCGTGAACATCAGTATACAAACGATGTAAAACCATACGCTCGCTAGCGCTGTGAACTGTCACTTGAAAACAAGATCATAATGTGGCAAGGCCGCATTATCGTTCCTGACACTCTAAGGAAAGTGACCCTAAAATACCTACATCGTGGACATCCAGGGATATCAGCTATGAGAGCTCTGGCACGTTTCTATGTCTGGTGGCCAACCTTGAGGAGGACATAGATTCATATGTAAAAACCTGCCTAAAATGCCAAGAAAACCGGCCTAATACTTCGGATTTGCCAATTTTCTCATGGTCCATGCCAGACCAAGCGTGGGAAAGAATTCACGTTGATTTTGCGGGACCGTTTGAGGAGTGGTATTGGCTAGTTCTATCAGATGCTTTTCCAAATGGATCGAGGTCAAGCCGATGGCAAAAATTACGACTGCCAAATTTTGCGATGAACTGGACACAATTTTTACCACCTTCGGCATTCCCCAGTTTCTAGTCTCTGATAATGGCCCACAGTTTGCTTCTCAGGAGTTCCAAAACTACTGCAAAGATAAGGAATGAAACACATTAAATCATCACCCTATCATCCACGGACAAATGGATTAGCAGAACGACTCGTGAGAACTTTTAAGAGCAGAATATCTGCAAGTACAGAGAGCCTTAAAAAACGCCTGGAAAATTTCCTTTTTGCCTACCGCATCACACCCCGTAGCACCACCGGCAAGACCCCGGGCCAGTTAATGTTTGGACGAACACTAAGTTGTGAGCTCGACAATGCTCGACCAAGTGCCAAGCGGTCGTTGCAATACAAGCAGATACAACCTCATTTGATACTAGGTATCTTAGTGTCATCAACAGGGGTTGTCTGTCAGTCAGTTATTGTCTTGTCAACGGCTTAAATAAACATAAATTGCATTTAACTGAACTATTATGTTATTTATATCAAAAACTATCCTATGTCCTTCCTCGGGACTCAAACTATCTCTATACCAAACTTCATCTAAATTGGTTCGCATACAAATTTTTACCCCCATTTCACCACCTTAGAGGATGATTTCTGCGATGAAAACTATCCTACGTCCTTTCCTAGGACTCAACTATCTCTATACCAAATTTCATCTAAATCGGTTAAGCCGTTCTCACGTGAAACGCGGTCACTTAAACAGACAAACAGATAAACAGACAAAAATTCTAAAAACGGTCGGACCGCGTGATCCCTCCCGCGCATCTATGCTACGGGGCCTGTTATCGATTTTAATTATCCCTATCCAATTTTTTTCGAATATCTTCCATGTACAGATTTTCGACCATCTTCAGCTTTATTATATTATTATCATCATATCAGCCGAAAGACGTCCACTGCTGGACATAGGCCTCCCCCAAAGAGTGCCAAAATGGCCGGTCCTGCGCCACCCGCATCCAGCGGACTCCCGCGACCTTTACCAGTCCAGCTTGTGGGGGGCCTACCCACGCCGCGTCTTCCGGTACGTGGTCGCCACTCGAAAACCTTTCCGCCCCAACGGCCATCGGTTCTACGTGCAATGTGTCCCGCCCACTTCCACTTAAGTTTAGCGATTCGGAGGGCTTTATTATATGTATAAATATATTCGATAATGCATTACTAAACTCAAAAATACCTTAACCGACTTCCTCTTCTCTACTCACGCTGAAGAGCTGAAGAGCTGTAACTTTAACTTTTTGTTTAGACGGCCATCGGTTCTACGTGCAATGTGTCCCGCCCACTTCCACTTAAGTTTAGCGATTCGGAGGGCTTTATTATATGTATAAATATATTCGATAATGCATTACTAAACTCAAAAATACCTTAACCGACTTCCTCTTCTCTACTCACGCTGAAGAGCTGAAGAGCTGTAACTTTAACTTTTTGTTTAGATTCATACTTAGAAACTTATATCTAATTCCCTGACGTATAATATTAACTAGCTACCCGCGCGGCTCCGCCGCGTATACAAAGAATCTAGGCAGAGCGACGGTATAAAATATAGCACATACTTAATCCTGTAGGGACATTCTACATATCCCTTATATTCCCCCCGAGATCCCTTATAGGGATAAGTTCGCCTTTGTACCTACTTTAATCTTACTTATCATGTTTATGTTTTAACCTGTTTTGTGTACAATAAAGTGCTTACATACATACATACATATAACCTACCTACTGAACAAAGGGCTTTTAGAATAGGATGGGTATAGTTTCTGAGATTACCCCCAACATACAAACTTACATTTCACAGACATTAAACCTGTTTATTATTAGTATCGGCACAGGCTATTTATAGGTAGGTAACGCTAAATAGTTTAATATCTACTAATTTATGTTTTCCAGTATTAAGTCATATCGTTTTGACAAATTACAATTTAGTCCCTGGACGACCGAGCTCTGCTCGGGTGAAAATGGAGAAAATACGGAGAAAACGAATTTTCCCGGACATGGGACCTATCTAGATCGATATCTCGCCCCCGTAAACCCCTGTATTCCAAATTTAATCGAAATCGTTAGAGCCGTTTCCGAGAACGTGATTGCAAATATATATATGTACAAATATTTCTCGTTTAATTACAAAATTTATATAACCATGCCTCCTACCTGCAATCAAAATATAATTATCTGAACCTGAAATAATTTGGATGGTATTCAAGTCAGGTCAACAAAGTCGCCAATAGGAGTCCCCGGCCATTCGAAAAGAAAATTTTGTAATCAAGTTTCGTTTTCTACATCTTTCTTTATACTGGAAATTAGGCGGAGCCTGTCGGCGCCTACGGCATTGTACTAAGTAAGGTTAAAAAAGCCGTATATGGGGTCCACGACAATTAATGGATTTAATTAAACCTCATTCTTCTCCCAACATCTCGAATATGGGAAAATAAGTTTGTATATATTTTTTTCTGAAGTAATAAAGAACATGGCAAGTAATACTGACGGCTCTGTCAATAAAAAAACCACATTTGACACAATACGTCTGTCAGTTTATGTAAATAAACAATATTTACAAAAGGCCGTTTACTTTCTATTTTTCTTACTTTTCTTAGTGTTGTATCCATATGTGGCCGACTCAACATTTATAATTTCTCATGCTGAAGAACATAGTACAGGTCTGAGTTTAATTCTTGTTTATTATTTTACATTGTCATCTCGAGTCAAAACAGAAGTTACGCCACGTGACGTCACGCAGCCAAAGTCGCGTGGTCAGCGCACAGTAGTTTCTTTAAATATATATTTTAGTAACTTACCGATAAAAAATGAAAAAACGAAGACCTTATTGCAAATCTGCAGCATGAGACGAATCCAGTGACATATCATTTATCAAAATCAGACCATAACTGTAGATCTGATGGCATGTACAAAAATCGGGCTCGCGTAATAATAATATAGATATTCAATGCAGATTCCCACCGTTATACCGCTACTGCTTAGATTGACGACCGCTTTAGCTTAGTTGGTAGTGACCCTGCCTACGAAGCTAGAGGTCCTGGGTTCGAATCCCGGTAAGGGCATTTATTTGTGTGAATAAATGCCCTTACCGGGCACGAATATTTGTTCCTACGAGTAAGTCATGGATGTTTTCTATGTATTTAAGTATTTATTTATCTATGTAAGTATGTATATAGTCGTCTAGTACATATAGTACAAGCTTGGCTTAGTTTGGGACTAGGTCGATACATGTAAGATTGTCCGCAAATATTCATTTATTTATTATTTTATTTATTCGTCGCAGGTCTGACTTGACCAAAACAGAGTAAGTCAATTAATCACATAATGTCGTGATTGAAATAACCCTTAAGTTAGCATGGCGTGAGGATGACTATTAAGATCTTAGAAATGTCTGCATTTTTTTATGCGGGTAAAGTACTATTAAAACACTATAGTTAAGTTTCATGTATTTGTTTATTTTCATATAAAAAAAACCATGTAGAAAATACTGTCCTTCAGACCTTGTTCAGACCGATATGGATCAGTGTCCTCTATAGGGCCAAACGACCTAAAAGTAGCTGCTAAAATGGCTCTACATTTGATATATGCATTTGTTAAATATTAAAGACTAGGTAATCAGTTATTTATTACATAAAAATTTACAAAGAGTTTATTGACAAAATACAAAAACTTAAACTAAATAAGATTAAAAACAAAAGAATGTAAAAAACCTATTTTATAACTAAAATAAAGGGTCTCCCCGCGGCATGGTGCCGAAGATGCTGGCAGCATTTCCCCGCTGTATTGCAATACTAATGCGTTGAGCGAGGAAGCTGCCAGCTCTTCGGTCCCCGGTGGTGTCGGCTAATTTTTTAGACAGTTCTTTGTAAAGATTGAGGGCGCTGGGACCCCACGGACCAAGGGTCTCGACGCCGAACGGAACAAAGCAGTATTCGGCGCCGAGACCCCTATATTTGTTAGTTTTTGCCTTTTCCGCGGCCTCTGCAGCCGCACCGGCTCTGGAGGAAGTTCCGTGGAGATGGGAAGGGGCCACTGTGTCGACGCAGGTGGCGTCCCACACCAACACCTGACCCATCTTCCACGGAATTAACGACATTCCATCCGGTCTCTTACCATCGTCTCTGAGAATGCCGGGTGGCTCTAACAGGGCCGGCACATTGACGCTGGCAAGAGAGCGGCGTAGAATGTCGTTGAGTGCGGCGTGTCTGGAAAAGCGGCCCGCACTCTTTTGGCACGAAAGACCGTGATGTCCCAGCGCGTCGACCTCACTGCCGCAGGGACACGTGTGTGGAGCACATACCCGGACTCCAAGCCGCAGACAGGTAGCCACACGCAGGGTGTGGGGTTCTATAAAGGTGCCGGTATGCACCGACGGGAATGCGTGTAACCAGGAGCCGGCTTCTCTGGTCCCCACAGCCAAGATTCTGGCGCGATCGGTACCTGTACTTTGATCTAGGAGAGAGTCGTATGTAATTTTTGACAATATGTCGTCCCAGGCCCTTTGTGATTTAAAATTTTGGGGGGGATCCTTATCCGGGCAGGCAATAGACCAGGCGTGTTTGGCCTCCGTCAAGCCGGCAGTCTCATAGTTTACAGGGAAAGCCCTTAAGATTTTACCTATAAGATTTGCCGAGCTGTGAACGGAAGACAAAAAAGCCGGTACAGAAACACTGGAAATTTTACGTAACCCTAACCCACCGTAACGAATGGGTAGGGATGCTTGGGTCCAAGAATTTTCACTGAGCTGCAGGTTTAAAATAGATTCCAAATTGTCTTTCAATAAGTCGTCCAAGGGTGTTAATAAATTAAGAAAATTATTGAAGGGGCAGCAGCGAAGTACATAAGTTAATTTTGGAACAAATAGACAAAACCTTAAAATAGTAATTGCAAAATGAGGACTTAATTCGCGAAGACGACTTTCGTACTTTTGAAATTCGGAAATGGAATTTGAAATGAAACCTGAAAAGGATTCTTCAAAAATAGGAGATCCTAGGAGGCTCAGAGATTTTTTGTCTACTAATTTTATATTCGGAGTTAGGGTATCAAATTTTTGTTTAATATTGAAACAATTTACAGAAGATTTCTGAATAAAAAGTTCGCATTTGGAATAGTTGAGTTCTAAGCCGATGGACTGGAATTTCGATTTTATGGTCGAAAGATCTGAAAGTACGGACTCCAGATCGCCTCCTAGGGTTCCATCGTCAAGGTACCAGACGTTGAATTTAGATTTTAAATTTTGAATAATAGGGTTAATTGCCAAACTAAAAATTGCCGGCCCGAGAGGATCACCTTGCTGGCAGCCTACTTCCGACGATATAACAGTATTGCGGTAGATCAATTTCGTGGGTTCAGCGTAACAATGGAGTAGGTAGTTGTATATTTCCGGTACATTAGTTTTAATTTCTGTCAGCAAGGTGTCCCTGTTAACCGAGTTAAAAGCATTTTTAACGTCAATTTTGACCAGGACGTCGCATGGGCCGTTGGAAAGGAAAGTGCGTAAGGCATGGACGGCTGCCTCACACCCTCCTTTTATGCCAAAGCCGAGCTGGACAGGTTCAAACAGGGGTTGTAATTTGGATACTATGTATCTAACTGCAATTTTGGAGGCGAGGCGTCTAAGTGTTGAACCGACGGCGATTGGTCTTACCCCTCCGTCCTTTTTGGTGAGGGCGATTAGGTTTGCTCCATACAGTATCGGGACTATATCGGGATTGGTGTTGCCTGTATACATACAATTAATTAATTTAGTGATGGAGCAAACCAGTCGCTCGCCTGCATCGCCTACAGAATGTGACGTTAAATCTTTCAAATGTTGGGGTGAAAGTCCGTCCAGGCCCGCCGCGGAACCGGTTTTGAATGATAGAATCGCTTCAAGGACGTCTCTATTTTTAATTTCAAGGCAAGCCTGGTTTGTTAGTGGGGGGTCCAAAAAGTAAGGGTTAGAAGGGCCTGGGGGATGTTTAGTCTGTAAGGCCGAGAGGGTGTCTGGAGTGTCCGGGGATAAAACGTCGTTAGAGAAAAGAAGGCGCGCGGCACCTTTCAGGTCACCATCGCTTATCTTGGCCTCTATATTTTTTTGGCGATTGAAAGTCGAGGTGATATTTTTCTTTAGTTGGGGAAGCCCTTGATAATAAGTACAGTTATTTTTTATTTTCTGGGTGAGAGAAACTTTAGAATCATCTTCTTGTACATGGAGTATGTTAAATGGAAAAAGAAAAAGTTTATGCCAGTCTGTGATATTATTCTGTTCGGTGCAATTATCTACGAGCTGAGATAAATGTGCGGCGACAGATATTCTAGCACCGCGAGGGATTCTTTTCACCACGGAAACATTGTTTTTAAGTTGGCTTAGGTGAAGATGGAACGGAGTGGCTGGTAGGTTGGCAGCAGGGAGGGAAGAGGGCGGAGGTAAAGGGTTGTTATTAAGAGGTAAGTCATTCTGGCTGAGAAACTGTCTGTGGACTTTGGTTGTATGTATGTTAAGTCCTCTAATACTTTTAAACGTCTTATTACAAAACTGGCATATACACACCGGCGCGTTAATAACGGGTTGAGTCGCGGGTTGCATCCACACTCGTTAAAAAACAAACATAATGCACAAACTTACGATTACAATACAAAAAAAAGACAAAGAATGCAACAAAAATTACACCACTGCACAAATCTTACTTATTTAGAAAGAAATCGTCAACAAAATGTTCGTAGACTCGCTGCATATTATCGAATCAGTAGTATTTAATAATTTATCACTCACTAGCACTGCGAGCACTATACTATCAACTAAGGCAACTGCATAATTTCTTGAAAAAAACTGTTCATTGTAAATATTTATATTGTTGCATTTTCTGTTGTATTGACAGATGCATGTCATGCCAGTCCGGGCACGCAGAGGCGCAATAAACTGTCCCTGGCTCCGGTCTCCGTGGAGAAAAATGCCTGTGTGCACTTTGTCTGTATTTAAAGTTATTATTGGCGTAAAATATTTTAATAAATCATGGCCAATAGTATCGTAAATAACTTTGTTTCTGTAGCAGAACTAAATATCTCTCCTTCGAAATTTACCTCAATCTCCTTAGCAGGACAAAATTGGCTGTTCAACAGGCTCTAGATCAATCATTATCGTTTTCAAAGCTATCCTCTGATTTCTCATTGTTAGATTAGCTCATAAGCATATTTTATGCTACGTTACATGATTAGCTGTTTATTATTAAATGTTTGTTTTTTTTTGGGGTCGCAATTCTAAGCTAACCCACTGCCAGGTGTTCGTTTCTGATTGGGTCGCAGTTCGAGCCTGACCTACTTTACTTCGAACGTGTTCTGTTGGGGTTGCAGTTTGTGAGTAGACTGCAGTTGTATTCAGCCACTTTTAAGTAGTTTGACAAGTGAAATTAGACAAAAAAAATCTCATCATCAAATGGCAGTACCATGATTTATTTCCTCTCCTCGATTCTCAAGATGAAATCATCCGCTGCTTTCATCATCATGCTGTAATTGACGGGCAGCGGTCGCGTCAGGTCGGCGGCGCGTGCGCCGGCCGGCGGCAGCAGCCGGTACCGCCGGACCAGATTGGCTAATACTGTCTTCGCGGATCTCATCGCATAAGTAGCCCCTGAAATAAAATGCGTGTTAGTGTTTGTTGAGGTTGGGGACTAGACATTTGAATTTCTTCAATGCAGATGAAGAGATTTCTTTCGTAGAAGTATGCAGGTTTCCTCACGATGTTTCCTTTACCGAAAAGCTATTGATAAATATCCAATGATATTCCGTACATAATACCCGTGTATCGTGAAAGACGTGGTAGTAGTCGGGTTGCGACTATTTTGGATAGATAATAATGTGTCTAGGTACAACGAACATGACGCAAGAACACAACGCATGGAATAATGTATTGTACCAAGCACAAGCGAGCCGTGGGCAAGGTACAGGGTCCTACTGTATTCCTTTTGGGAGTCATTTATGTTTCCCAAATGATATATCACAGCTTGTAATCAGTAGTTATAGACTTTAAAGATCACTCACCTATGCAGCCTCTGACTGAGTAGCTGAAGGGTATGAACATGGCGGGGTGCGGCAGCGCGCCCTGCAGGAACCGCTCCGGGCGGAACAGTTCCGCATCCTCGCCCCAGTACGAGGGGTTGCGGTGCGTGCCCCAGATATGAATAAGTATTGAAGTCCCGTCCACTAGGGTAGTGCCCGACGCTGCCAAATTGAACGATTATTAAACAGTATAAGGATTCAGAACTCACGACTGCACCGAGATCAGTCATGACATGAGCAACTATTGTTTACTCAACTCATCATCATCATCAACAATCTATATAACGAACGCCCCACTGCTGGGCACAGGCCTTATCTCAGTAAATCAACTATAAGTAATAATTTATACTTTTAAGTAAATATTGCATCATTAGTAATTCAACTAGCACTTGCAATTGCGAACAAACTTCGACACAAACCTCTGAAGCTTTGAATGTGCGATCAAAAATTATAGCATATTAAGAGATTCTAAGCCTAGTCGCATTTGATGACACCAAAAGGTTATCCGTAAGTTGATACGAAATCATAAAAATTACTCAATATTTATACTTAATGTTTGTGGTGTTTGGTTGTTGTACAATATAGCTGTACTTACGTAGCACCACATCTTCGTGAGCCTCCCTCACCACCACAGGAACTGGTGGATACAGGCGCAGGCTCTCCTTGATGACAGCTTCTAGATACTGGAGCCGGGGCAGGTCCTCCGGGGTGACGGCGCGGTCCGAGTCACCGAACACCTCTTTCAACCTGAAAGTTTTTTTTTATATAGTACGATGGCGGCTGGTGGAGCGGCCAACCACACTATTGGGGGATTGTTTCCTCACTCACTGCCTCGCAACCTCACACAGCTTTGGGGGATACTCAAAGTTAGGCCGCCTAAGGCTATGCGAACCTTTTAAAAATGTATACCTTCCGTTCTTGAAGGATCCCGTGCTGTAGTCACTCGGGAAAATTTCTGAAAAGAGCTCCCTATTCCGGGAACGTTCGATGGAGGAAATTTTGCCTCATGTTAAAATTGATAATGTAGTGTTGCTAAATGGATAGTAACCATAAAATTATAATAATAATATAATATAATATAATCTTTATTTCATTACAACAGAAGTTATAGGTACAAATACTTAAGTGTGGTTGAAACTAGTCACATAGTTATCTTTTGTAATTTAAATTATTGGTGCAGAATGAAGTCCTTTACTTCCCGTACTAGTTAAAAACTGTATCACGGTGAAGTAAGATTCGTCAACCCACATCAATATAGGTATATATCTGATATACAGTAATGTATTTACAATATGTTATTATATTATATTATATTATATATTATAAATAAATAATTGAA
Source organism: Epinotia brunnichana (assembly GCA_963854355.1). Classification (NCBI taxonomy): domain Eukaryota; kingdom Metazoa; phylum Arthropoda; class Insecta; order Lepidoptera; family Tortricidae; genus Epinotia; species Epinotia brunnichana. Next base: position 23,941,227 of record OY977951.1, on the reverse strand, counting down.
ATTGAATTGAAATAATACAAAAAATTAAAATAATTAAAATACTTGAAAGTGTAGAAAAAATATGCATTATTTTTATTGTCCAAGAGTAAATTTAAAACTACCAATAGAATCCTTACGCTTTTATAGAAACACAATTGTACGACAACTATGTACCTAAACGCAGTGTTTCGCGACCGAAACAGCAATTTACTTGATTTTCCATACAACGATTTGTACAAATACCAGTAATGTTGTGACGTCATGCCTATGTGTCAATAATTAGTATGAAGCGTTTGGGCTGCCGCCAGCGAGGTCGACCTTTGTCTCAAATTATTGTATGTTCTTTAATTGTAGTTGCTCTTATACAAACATTTGTTCCTCTCCAAAAACTGGTTCGAATGGCATCATAAAATATCTCAGTCATCATCCCTATTGCAAAATGTTGACAAATTGCCAGTTAATTTTGTGATGAGTGAGTGCGTTTTTACCAAAACATTCTGTCTTGTTTTTGAACGTGCCTTCCACTTACTCTTGGTATACTCTGTCCTGCACGGCGGGGTATCGAGAGAGCAGGACGGCCGCGAAGCATGCACCCACCGCAGACGTGTCGGTCCCCGCCGTAAGCATCACCAATATTTCTTCGCGTAGTTCCATGTCGGAATAGCCATTTAAAATTCCTCCAGAAGATTGTACTGCGGTCTCAACAAAATTTTTGTAATTGTCTGGAAAAGAAGACATACCTTCAAAATAAATTACCGATGGTCGAACCACGAGGACCGTTTAATTCCACTTGGTTCAACCCTTGACTTACGGGGATTTGTTATGTAATATTCAAGTTTGAACACTACTGCAAATCAACGCCAGAGAAGGGAGGGGCAGCTGCACATACTTCCTTCAGACAGCGGGATCACCAAGGGACCACACCGGCATATACGGGCTGAGGCAGCTCCGGTATGTGCCGGGCGTGAAGGTCGACCACCGCCCGCAGAAATACGTGCGAGGGACGAGACCAGTGCTCCACAACTGCAGTGGTCCACATGCGGCCAACGACACTACGTCATTTCAAAATAGAGGGGGGGTGAGTCACTTTACCCGAATGCCGCAGACAGGCCAACGATACCCCCCAATATGCTGCAGACAGGCCAACTGGACCCCAAACCCAAGATGGCCAGCGTCCCCAAGAAGTTCAAACGCTAAGATGGCAACAGATTAACAGCTCATTGTTATGAGCCGCGACAAACTGCAGACGAAACAAAAGTGCTGATCTGCCCGCCGCCACACTCCAGAAAAAAGAGTGTACGTGAAGTCACACGATTGATTGTTACAGATCAGTCTTCGGAGTGGAGTCTCGAATGGGAGTTCTCGGAGTGAAGTAGGTACTTAAGTGAGCAGTATCGGAGTGAGAACTAGAAGAGGAATAATAGTGGAAACAATCACTGTGTAACTGTATCAATAGATCAGTAGGTACTAGTAGGCGCGGACTCAATGAACTTACGAGTGTTCATTGAGTCAACCATCACCAACACTGTTAACTGACTATCCGTGCACTTTATGTACATTGTAATAAGGTTCAATATAAATACAGGATGGTCAGTTAGGTACCTGTGTTGGCGTTTATACGCGTGGACTCCGTAAACTTTACCCTGTGTAAATCGCAGAATAAATTTACTGTACAAGGTGTTTTAACTCTATCTTGCATCGCCAAGCTTGTAACATATATATCACACACAAAAAAAAACAAAAAAAGTCACAATTCATTTTTTCAACTTTCAAAAAAGCAATTCCACCAGAGTGTGGTTTAGTATGGCATCCGCTTCGTATGAAAAACGGTCAGGTTGTTAGAAAGTGGCTAATAAAGCATACAAAATACTTACTGTTATTATTACTTGATGTGACTACGGCCAATTCCTTCCGTTTTATTTGTATTATCTGTTAAAATTATAAATATATTATTGTGTGTGGACAATCTTACACAAAGCGATCTAACCTATTTCAAACCGACCCCATAAACCGATCTTAGTACATTTCGCATTTTCACACTTGGTGAAATTCTAATTTGATAGAATTTTATTCATATTTATTCGAGCTTCATTAAGACAAATAAACAGTGCCCTAAGCAAACACTTTACTGCCCTGATAAATTGTTGCCAAAAATTGTTACTTTAAATTAAAATGTTGCATACCTATCTACCTCTTTATAATTGACTGAGTAAGACGGAAAGTAAATTCACATTTATTGCTGTCTCACTGTATCATAATAATTAGCATCTGGCGCGATTGCGTAAAAGTGACTGAAAGCCAACTGCATTTTACTTACAAACTGCGAACCAAACAGAACTGTTAGAAGTAAAGTTGGTAAGGTTAAAACTGCGATGGAGTCGTAGTAGTTAAGTAAAATTAATCTGCTAGCAATAAAGTAGGATATATTAGAACTGCGACCCTAACTGAATTGAACTGGTATATATCAGCAACGTAGTTAAATTAGATTTGACCAGTATACGAGTATATGTACTTTACTATATTTGGTTAATTAGAATCTGCCACGCTTGTATTCTGGAAACAATGTCAATCGACACATCGAGCTATAAGATAAATGGCAAATTAAAAAGTAGGTACCAAGTAATTAAAATTTTAAACAACAAAATTGCGATACAGTAATCGTTCGAAATGTTGATACCTACTACGCCTTTTAAAAAAACGCCTAGTCGTTTGGGATGTGATAATCTAACACTAATTTTTCGCCGGTATGTTAGCAAGCCGTCACATTTAGTTATTTGCACGGTGTACTTACCTCGACCCCCAGTTCGGTCCCACTACGGCCGAGGCACGATGGAACGATACTATATACGAATTAGATTTAAAATAAAACTTATAGATACACTAGCGACCCGCCCAGCTTCGCACGGGCATCTATTATACATTAAAACCTTTCTCTTGAATCACTCTATCTATTAAAAAAAAACCGCATCAAAATCCGTTGAGTTGTTTTAAAGATCTAAGCATACATAGGTACAGACAGCGGGATGCGACTTTGTTTTATTCTATGATGAAGTGAAGTGATTTAGTGATTATTCTAACCACCCATAACCATAAAGTATATGTATATACGAAATTCAGTAATAAGTACCTCGTCTACAAATTTATAACTGCGACGCAGATGGTGCTGAAACTGTTGGTACACAGGCATTCTCTCGTAGACGAAGTCCGGATGCAGCCATGGCTGAAGCATACGGGTGGCAACCATTTCTGTTACTTCGTTTATCGCACAGAGTATGTAGTGATGCTCGGAATTTTCTTGGGAATTAATTTTGATGCCCACGGCCGTCTCTATAAATTTGCAGAGAGTTATAAATAAACTAGGTTTTATTACAAGTCTTACGACCGACCGAGACACTTCCTTACAAGAGACAGAAACTTCTAGTAGTTTTTGTAGTAATTGACTGCTCGATATGATTATAAGTGGTACCTATCTAGATAACGCACGAGTTTCGTCTCGTGCGTTATCTAGATAAGTACCACCCTAATCCTAAACTTAGCTGAACTAACATGGGAAATCATTGAACAATTTATTGAGTGTGGACAGATATCGTCTCGTAGTAGGTTCATAAGGTTTTATTTAATGTCATAGGCATTTTGAGGTTCGTTTTTTACCGCAAACAGAATCAAAAGTGTATGTATTGAAGTATTTCCAGACGGAGAAGTCGCCGGCCCCGACCTCGGGCCGCATGAGCTCCACCATGGTGGCACTCTTCTTGTCGAACACCTCCACTATTTGGTTGAGGTTCTTCAAGCTGAAGAACGGAGCCATTATCTTGCGACGCGGGTGCCAAATGTTAACTGCAAAAAGTGCCGTTTAGAAAGAAAGAAAGATACATTTATTCACTAACACACAGGACACACATATTAAACAAAAAAATAATAATATTTAAGGAGTCAGAAATAGTACATTGTTTAACAAGGGGCGTATGAGGAATATTGCAAACGAGAGTCTATCAGAGTCTATCGAGTTTGCAATATTCTTACGCCCGTATTATACAAAATGTTTTTCATCACATTTGCGAGGAAATAAATAACCACAAAAGACAGAAAAACCAATGTTTTATACAAGCGCATCAATCAAATGTTGACGAAATTGACAACTTCACTTCTAGATCAGTGCGAGTGGAGGGCGGAGCTTCAATATTTCAACCAATCACAGAGCATGGAGCATGTGGTTCTTGCAGGGCACGGCCTGCTCGATTTTTTCCAACCAATCACAGAGCAGAATTCTTGCCGTCCAGATTTGCTTAACCAATCAGATCACACACAAGCTCATTACTTCCCTTTAATTTAAGCCATTGTCCTTCTGTGTACAGGCAAGGAATAACACCATTTATGAGCAAGTGTGATGAAAAATTAAATGTTGACAATTCAGAACTAATAAATAACAAAATAACGTCCCCACGCCGTGTCCAGTCATTGTGACTTTATTGTTCAATGCGCGCGCATTCCATCGCAACACGATTTGCCCATTTTCGAAGTATTATTTTATTCCTTACATGCATACGATATCAAAAATGATACATCTGAAGTGACACAAGTACGAGTAGTACCTAATCAAATTACTGTCAATTATCATAGACTTTGTCAAACTAGACACGGAGTCTCAAATGTGACGTAAAGCAGGTATTTCAAGTATTTTATTGCATTCATGTTGTTATAGTATAGTACATAGTTGACACATGTTACAGTAAGTCTCAAACATGAACCCTGCAAGGGCATCGCAATACATAGTTATTTATAGATTAACTTACAACTAATAGTCTAATAAAATAACATAAGTCAGCGGTAAACATAGTTATTTCTAGGCATTTTGTGTGTCTTTATGAATATTCATATTCATTTATTTGCTGCAACCATGGTATTTACAGGATGTTCTTAAAATTAATCAGTACAGACATGGACCCTACTAGGGTGTAGCAACATGTTTAAATACTAAACTAACCTAAACATACATATATTTAAAAAAAATCAACATATTGTTATATTTATATAAAATCTGCACATTAGATAACAACATACCTACTTGATTGCATTTGCACCATTTATTAAATTGTAAAAAAAATATTGGCCCATGAACTCCTGCAGCGAGTATGGGCATTCAGTTAGGAGGTAAGTTTTAAGTTTATTAACAAAAGTGTTATATGTAACTTCGTTTCTTATAAGCTGCGGGATTTTATTGTAGATTCTTATAGACATTGCGTAAGGGCCTTTACTGAACATTGTTAGTTTGGCGGGAACTGCTTGAATTATTCTATTGCGATGACGTAAGTTGTGTGCATGAGAGTTGAAGTTTTCCGGTTTGGGATACAGACTAGGATATTTATGGACAAATTTGCACGATTCCAATATGTACAGAGATGTGAGGGTAAGAATTTTTAATCTACAGAAGTGTGGTCTGCAACTCTCTTCATTTCTTATGTTGCTGAGAACTCTTACGCATCTTTTCTGCAATAAAAATAGATCTTTGGCATTTGCACTACTGCCCCACAACATTATTCCATATTGCAACCATGATTGGGCAAAAGCATGGTAGGCACATATAGCAGTTTTCAAGTTGGTATTTATCAATATTTGTCTCAGGGCATAAGCAAATCTAGATAATTTTATCGATATTTTATCAGTGTGGACTTTCCAGCTTATATGTTCGTCGATGTTTAAACCAAGCAGTGGACAGGTTTTGGCAGTTTCTAATTTGTTATTTTGGTAGGAATAGTTAATATTTAACGCTGTTCTCTGGTGGGGTCTAAACTGTATTATGTTAGTTTTTTGCAAATTTAGGTTTAGATTGTGATCTTCAAGCCAAGGTAAAATTGTATCAAATATAATATTCAGGTTATTTGTAACTTCATCTGTGTTTATGCTAGGAAATATAATTGAAATATCGTCTGCATATAGGAAGGATTTGATATTAATAGTATTTAATAGTTTCGGTAGGTCGTTAATGTATAAGATAAACAAAATGCATTCCAGTACGCTTCCTTGTGGAATAGAGCATTTCGTGTTTAATGTAGATGAACGAAACTGAATATATGTTTGTTGATGTTAGTATTTAAATTACTAAACATAATTTATATATAATATATATTTATATATATATATAGATATGTGTTTCTATATACTGTGTTGAGACAATTATAATTTGGTAGTACATATATGTACTTTTATAGTTTACCATCTAGGTATTCATTTATAGAATAATACGCGTTATTTAGTAATATATTCTATAGTTTAGTTATCCTTATTTAAAAAAATTGGTTATCCTTATTTTCTTTTCTTATGTGTTCTGGTAGTTTGTTGTATATTTTTACTGACATGGTTAGCGGACCTGAGGAATGGAGTTTTAACCGGGAGGTTGGAGGCACAAGCTTTGATTTATATCTTAGACTGTATGGTAACGGCGTGTCTTCTCGTTTTGTGTATAATTCAGAGTGTTCACGGACGAACTTACATATTTCCGGTAAAGTACATAACATAAGACATTCTGTAAGCAAAGTGATTGATACCATATGCATCTGAGGGTTATGTCAAGTTAGGTATTTAATAAGTCCATTTTACTTACCTGGGGCAAATACAGAACCGTTGCCTATCGCCGTCCGTGTGAACTTCATTGTGAATTCATCTTTATCCAGACAGGTTTTACTCAGCACTTCGATCGCTACGGGGTCCGTCATAGCTGGATTGCAAAAAAGATATAATAGGATAACGGTAGCATCTGTTTTAATCATTTTAATGGATCTGAGTATTTAGAGAACATAATAAGGCTGGAATATATCGCTAGAAGAGAATAAAGCTGCTGTGTTTTTATTTTAATTTAACTTTTTTGTTTGGTCTTAACGTAGCATTTCGTCAAGTACTATCGCCCAAGACTCCCAAGAGTACGGGTTCATACTTTCTCAACAAAATCGTCTGCACACATATACACACAGTGCATTCATAAAATGACCCTTGAGGGGTGTACCCACAGATGTATGAATATACATAGACAGTTTATGTGGTAGGCTGTCTAGCGCATGCTTCGCTCTAAGCAGATTGGCACACGTTTTACCCAAAAAACAACTCAGATCATGCTACTATTCACTATTCGCGCGCACTAAATGCGCGGGTAGTAACTCAACTTTTTTAAGAAAATTAAAATCGTGGCTTCTCACGCACTCTTTTTATGACATTAAAGATTTTTATGAGTTACCAGAATAAGAATGTTATATGTTAACACACTTAGTATATAAATTTAATTTAATCTAAACAATCGATGACATGTAATATTAATAATATTATAAATAAAAGACTTATGACTTATAAGGAGATCGGACATGCCGGCCGATTTGTATTGAGTACGCCTGTCGCAAGTACATTAACCCACACATCGCCCAAGTAATTGACAAGACAAAGCACGCACACATCTTAAACACTCACACTTGTATACATACGCGCTTATTGGACAATACACGCGCATCATATCAGGCATTTTGGGAAAAAACGTAATATTCTCTGCGATCAGCACGCGTGCACAGTATGGCAGAGTATGCCCATTGAGCATACAGCTGCGACACGGCCGCCGGCGGCTTGTCCTCTCTATAGTATTCTATGCTCTGAGGGTGTACCCGTACCCTTGGGCGATAGAGTACCTATCTACCGTCTCGTCGTGTTCGGTGGCTGACAATTCCATGAAAAGTCGTGATTTAGGGCATCCACAGTACGAAGTAGGGCCTGGCCACATGTGTGCGATGCGGCGCCGCAACCACAGAAACCCTCATCTAGTACCGATAGTGTAATTTTTTTTTTTTTCTTGTGTAAGCAATTCTGGAGCGTCTCTCCAATTATTGTGGGTGTTCGCTGGGGGGTCCCGAAGGAACCCCCAGGGGGTGCCGATAGTGTAAGCCTTACGAGTAAAAAAACCGCAAATTAGTCGTTTGGCACACGCGTACTAGAGGACAAAACAAAATTTTTGACCCGCAGTTCCTAAAAACAATTCCCTTAAGAGGTGCGGAGACATTCTTATTTTTGTATAGAAAAAAAATTTAAAAAATTCAGAAACCTATCGTGTGTGGTATGTTATGAAAGGGAGTTTTGAGTTGATTCTAAAAATATACCACGGAACTCTAAAAAACAGGCATATCGTGTCTGGAGGAGCCCAAACTTGGTATGTTTCGAAAATTATTTTTGTGTTAATAGGGAACATTACGCAAAACTCTTCGTAGGTGGCGACACTAGCAGCGTTGACATTGTATCTCGTTCCCACTTGCGGTATTGTCTATGCAAGCATCCTTGTCACTCATTTGACAATCTTCAATCAATTATGCATGTGTGTGTGAATCCCTATATTCCTATACTGGTTTACTATTAGTGGTAGTGCTGCCTTTGGCGGCAGAACATTGCAGTAATGTTCCCTATTAAAAAAATATGACTGAAATGTAATGATGTGGTATATTTTTAATTAAAAATTCCCTTTCATAAGTCAGTGGTACACGATAAGTTTCAGAAATATATTTTTTTTCCATACAAAAAAAAGAATGTCTCCACACTCCCCTCTTACGTGAATATTTTTTAGGAACTTTTTTTTTCCTTTGTTTAATCTGCAATCAGTCTCCAGGACTATATACGGATATGTTGTAGGTGGTGTGGCATGTAGAGCGAGTACTCCATTGAGCACATTCACTCGTCTTTAAATGGCTTTCGTAGCGCTGGTCCAGTTTTAAGATGTCATGTCGTTTTAGCCTATTATTGTAGTCGTGTCTGCACTGGTGTGTTGCCACTTACCAGCTCGTTTGGATGCTTGGACAGTCTTTTTTTATACGGTCAACCAATTTGATTCCTAGGCCACCGTAGAACCCTGTCATTTTAACTGCTGTAACCCGTATTTACAACGGCAAGGTTCTATGATGGCCTAGGAATCAAATTGGTTGACTGTACTTGGCTCTCGTCGCTTTAATCTCCTCATTGACAGTTGCCATTTAATCATGGATTTCACTGTTTCTGGTGAACCACGGGACTTTACCGATACATGTTCTGTGATCTTTGTAATATTTGTATGTTTGATTCGCTGGCACATCCACACACACAGCACTAAGCCGTACATTGATAAATGAGCAGTTTATTGTCGGTTGACAGCTTGGAATTCCGTCCCAGCAACCACAGAAGGTGTTTGTAACGGATGTTCAGCTCTTCTCTTTTTGCCTTGACATGTTGTGTCCAAGTAAGACGCTGGTCCAAGTGCCTTCCCAGATACCTAACTGAGTCTTTATGGGGCAGGGTTGTATTAGCCAATTATATCGGTGGACAGTTTCCTGCTCGTAATGCAAATGTGACTTGCACCGATTTTGTTGAGCTCACTCTTAAATTCCATATTTTTAGCCATCTGTCGATCTCATCTAGGCCTTTTTGTAACAGATTTGACGCTGTTGCTGGGTCTTTGTGGCTAGCCAACACTACTGTGTCATCAGCAAATGTCGCTGTAGTAACGCTTTCTAATGTAGGTGTATCTGCAGTGTACAAGGAGTATAACACAGGCCCGAGCACTGATCCCTTCGGTACCCCTGCATTGATATTTTAGAGGTTGGATTTTTTAGGAACTGCGGGTCAAAATTTTTGTTTTGACCTCTAGTATGCATGTGTCAAACGGCTAAACTGTACATCGATTTGCGGTTTTTCTTTGAAATTAGGCTTGTACGGCTACCACTAAGAGACGCGGATTTTGCGGCGCGCACGCCGTAAAATTTTGCGTTGCCGCGCCGCCACCGCAGACATGTGGCCAGGCCCTAAACGAGTCAAGAACTCAAGACACACCTACATGGCACTTTTTCGTTGCGAGTAAATTATACCGGCCAGGCTTGCGGTCGGTCTGCCGCTCCCTACCGCTCGACAGGCGTGTTTTTTTGCCTCTCTTAAAATTACATTTTGACAGAAGTTAATGATTAGGTTACTTACTACTACTACTACTTACTGATGAACAACTTAGGACCCAACCACAAATTGCAAAGACCACCTTGTTGGTACGATGCTACACCCATTTTTTGCAACGCCGCCATTCGATCTGAAACGATAAGTAAGTTCACTGTAATTTTTTGTTCTAGGGGAGAGTATCCACCTGGAATGTGCGAATTGCGAAGATGTGTTTTCATACACGGTGTAACATGAGGAAACCGACTAATTTTAACAGTGGCAGCGTATTCCTGAGGTCGTAAGAAACAAAAAAAAATATAGTATTATGTATTAACCCAGGTCGAAATAATATGATTTTTATATTTTTTGTTTTCATACATGATAAATAAATACTGGAGATTTCATTACAACTTTTTTAAACCAAAACTCAACTATCTCAAAAACCACGCTGTCCAGCAAACATTATACGACATTTTTAAATAATTCATTTATTTGTTGCAGTATGGAGTCTTACAAGATGTTATAAATAAATGCAGTTCCAGCATAACCCTGTTAGGGCACAGCAACATTAATATAAAAATATTTATTCTAAAATAATGCATGCAACACACTATGGGTATGAATTCAAACTTTAAATTGAAATTACAAAAACAAGTTACAACAAACATTATACACAATTTAAATCATCGTTACAATTTTACGCAAGGTCAATAGGTAGGTAACATTATATCATGACAATTATTATTTAATATTACATCAGATGTCAGCAGGCTAAATTAAAGAAAGAAAGAAAGAAAGAAAGATACATTTATTCACTAACACACAGGACACATATATTAAGCAAAAATAAATAAAAATAACAGTAAAAAACATGTAACAAGTGTGTCTCTGCGGCCGTGAACCGGACACTGGCTCAGCATTATGCTGAGGTGTCAGTCAGACACCTACAGCGCTGATTAATTTAAGGGTCTCATCTATCATAAATTCATTCCAATGGTAATATAGCATTTATTAATAAGAAGTTTTTTTTAAGTTATTGTAGAAAACGTTGATTCTATTTTCGCTTTTGTCTCCGGTATTATGTTATAGATTTTGATACATCTATAATATGGGCTTTTCTTAAATAGATTCATTTTAGGTGCCGGGAGGATCAGTTGGTTTTTACGCCGTGAGCTTTTAACAAAATCGAACAGTGCCATGTTTACATTGATGGGAGTAGTTTTAATTACGTGAAATGTGGACGGCAGCTTTCCGTTTGTCGTATATTTTGGATGATTAGGAGGCATTTCTTTTGCAAAATGAAAAGGTCACTAGCGTCCATGCTATGGTCCCACAGGAGCAGCCCGTACCGCAGACAGGCGCACGCGCGCCCGTGGTAGGCGTCCAGTGCGCACTCGCGGTGCGAGTTCCGTTTTAAGATGCTTAAGGCGTAAGTGAATCGGGATAGTAAGCTTTTTGTTTTTGCGACGTGTTTTTTCCAATTTAGATGTGTGTCTAACAACTTAAACTCATCCACCTCCGATATACCGATGTCATGTACAATATAACTCAGTTCTAATGGATCATTTTGTTACGATCTAAATAGGGGTGTGTCGCAAAATGTATTATTACTTCAAAATAAAGAAGGCACAAATATTAGCCTAATGATGAAAATCCCATTTGAATATCTCAAAAAATTACGAAGTTACAACCATTTTAATGTTGCTTGTTAGAGAGAGAAAACGCTTCGGGGTCGTGACGTCACGATCGTCTAGCGTCATAGTAAATGACAATCGTTTCATATGAAGGTGCGTTTTGCGGAAAAAGGACAGAAGGGGCATGTTCTGTCCTTTTTCCGCAAAACGCACCTTCAACCTCACCTTTCACCTCTTAAAACTTTGGACGCTTATAACTTTGTGATTATTTATTTAATTTCTTGCGTTGCTTTTTTCTCCATTTGGCTACATTTTTAATCCTTTTTCGAGAAAATGCAACATTATTGATTTTTTTTATTTAGTGTCTACACCCCTATTGGATTAATTTTGTTTTGTTCATATTTAGTTCCAGGTCGTGGTCCCCACAGCCAGTTTTTAATTTTGTTAAAATAATCCTTAATATAACTACTAATATCGTGATCTTTGGGGCACTTATAGATAAGTGATACATCATCTGCAAAGAGGAAACAAGTAGGGTCTGACACTTGTGGAAGGTCGTTTATGTAGATCAAGAAGAGAACGCAACATATCACACTTCCTTGAGGGATTGAACAGTTGATGACGCGTATCTGTGACAAAATGGATGGTAATTCGCCTGTCCTAATATCGTAGTGTTCAATGTGTCCGAGCTGTTGTCTATCTCTGAGGTAAGATTTCATTAACGCGTGCGCGTCGCCGCCGATGCCTACTCCGTATAATTTACACAAGAGGATGTTATGCGAAACGGTATCATAAGAACGCCTTTGTCATGTCAAGTAATAATCCAATTGCATGTTTTTCTTCCCTTAGACATTTCAATATTTTTTGCACAGCGTGATTTGTACAACGGTTTCTGCGGAAGCCATATTGACTGCTATCAAAGAGTTCATATTTTTCAAAAAAACTGGTGATGCTATTTGTAATTGCCTTTTCATATATTTTTGACATAACGGGTAAGAGGGCAATGGGTCGATAATGGCATGGATTGTCTGGTTTGCCGCCTTTTTTCAATATCGGTTTGATAGCAATTTTATGTCTCTCCGGGAAAACCGCTTCACACCGCTTCGCTTGCGCTTCGCTTGCGCTTCGCTTGCGCTTCGCTTGCGCTTCGCATTAGCTTTGCTTGCGCTTCGCTTAATTGTGTAAGTATGGGTACGAGCTCATTGTTGCAATGCTTTATTGAAATTGAAGGTATGTTATCAACTATGCTTGTTCGGTAAGTTTCGGATAATGGTTTCGGTAAATTCAAATATGGTCAAGAACACGCTGTTAAAATTATTCGGTTTCCTCGTGTTACACCGCACGTGGGTATTCTCCCTTAGTGTGTTTCTGCCGAAACGATCCATATACAGGATGTGGCCTGTAATAGGAGCAAAAAATTAAACGATAGATTATTAAGCTTGCGAACAATTATTTCCACATGGTTAAACTTAAAAAAAAAAAATAAAAAAAAAATTTTTTCTTCAAAATAAGTTAAGTTGTATTTTTTTACTCTTCTGGAGTGCTATCAGTAACTTTTTATTTTAAAGACACTAAAAAAAATTAAATAAAAATCAAAAAATCACAAAAATATCTTTTCAAAACAAAAATGCAAAAATTATTATTACTCGTTACATGATGTTACCTCAAAATCCGCAATGACTGCTGTGCTATGATGTCGTGGTGCCAAGATACATTACTTGGAGGTTTTTTTTTTTTTTTTTTTTAATTTATTGACCAATATAATCTGAGTAGTACATTTTGGTATACATTTTTTCACCAGCGGAAACCTCTGGGGTTTATATGCTGATGAATAGTTCGCTATGGTACATTAATTTACTTGAATACATCACCGTTATAGACTCATAATTATTACAATACACTCGTATTGGGTCATAACTTTAGATCAAAATATCTCCGAATCCAAAAAAAAAAAATGAGTGGGACACAAGGGGTTACTACAAATGCTCTAAGGAAGCGTCCCTTTGAATATTTGCTCCTATTACAGGCCATACCCTGTATATCCAATAAAGATGTATTAATCCATTTTTTGGGGTTCCATACGGTGTAAGGGTAAAACGGGACCCTTTTACTAAGACTCCGCTGTCAGACAGACGTCTGTCCGTCTGTCACCAGGCTGTATCTCATGAACCGTGATAAGTTGAAATTTTCACAGATGATGATGTAATATTTATGTTGCCGCTATAACAACAAATACTAAAAAAAGCAGAATAAAATAGATATTTAAGGGCATACACCAAACGTGATTTCTTTGCCGGTTTAATAAACTATAATGGTATGGAGCCTTTTGTGCTCGAGTCCAACTCGCACTTGGACGGTTTTTAACACATTCACGGAATTGCTACGCGCTACGCCCGCTTCATCATCATCATCATCATATCAGCCGAAAGACGTCCACTGCTGGACATAGACCTCCCCCAAAGAGTGCCACAATGGCCAGTCCTGCGCCACCCGCATCCAGCGGACTCCCGTGACCTTTACCAGGTCATCACGCCCGCTTCTATTAGAAATGTTGACATGTAATAATGAATGATTAAGTATGATTTACCCGATCCCGTGGTTTTCCCGGGTAGTGCTACGGCGTAGGCACCCATAATGCGGCTTCCTGGCAGTGAATGGTAGTCAGTGTGTTTATTCCAAAGACGCTGACCACAATTGTAGACTAAACAACTGCCCCCCCCCCCCCCCCCCCGCTCCTAGACAAATATTAGAAAACAAGAATATAAGAACATTGACCTTCACAGTTCCCGAAGAACATATACGCGTGTCCAATGATAGGGTAACTCTTGAGAGGAGAAGGCAGCTCCGCGGCGAGTCGGTACAGCCGCCGACGCGACCAGCACCACGCGGCGCACACCAGGCACGTCGCCGCCACCACCAGCTGCCAGAACATCATCGCCACTCAACACACTAAAACTACACTTTATTTAGTTTCAACTTTGAAACGAAAACACTGGATATGTTCACAGTTTCATTACACCGAAGAATTATTAAAATAATATATTATCCGGTGAATAGCAACTTGTTCCTTCGACAGTGACAAGCAAGGTGGTGCGATGTTTTTTTATTATGTTCACGTTACGCACTTTACGAAATAAAAAAAAACATTAGCGCGACATGGGTATGACGGCAGGTCAACTAAACAAACTTAGAAAAACCCAGCCAAGTGCGAGTCGAGCCACGCACACCGAAGGGTTCCGTAATAGTACATTACTTACCTAGGGCGGAAGACACTTACCTAGGGACAAAGAATGTCTCAGATCGCAGGTATTTGACGCCCGAGCCGAAGGCAAGGGCGATAAATATGCGCTCTGAGGCTTTCTTTATTACCGCCCGTGGTGAGTACAACATTTTACGTCTCTATCTGGCCAGGAAGTGGGGGTTTCCGCACGCATAGCGTGCGGTAATTCCTACTTTATGGCCAGGTATGACGTAAAAACATAAAAGAGGTCTTATTTAGTAAGCAATTCACGCAATAGAAGATTAATTCGAAAATGGAACTTATTACGTCCTTTTAAGCGTATTTTTCGGCCGTAACTCAATTCGAACAGATTACAACTTTTTAGCACATTTTATCATGATAAAAATGATTATAAGTAGTTGTGACATGTACTTACAAGCGAATTGAATCCATAATCGGCACTACTCCTTCGACTCAAATCTAGATTTATCTCTGGACATGTTCTCGAAAAGTTGAATGAGGAATATAGTTGGTCACATAGGAAGTTTCATTTCCTCAACAAAAAGACTAAAGAATTGTCTGGAAAAACCTGCACAAAAGAAAATTTCAGAATTCTTTAAAATAAAAAAACAGGGCAAGAGAAAAAATAAATGACTTCTTCAAAGTCAAATCCTCAGCGGATCTTGTGAGGACTGACCCAATAGCCACCGAACAATCCTCGGATTTTTTTCGTACAGATTCATCTATCTCTTGCATCAAAATATAGCCGGTTTATTAAATAAAGCGGACACACTATCGGTATATTTGGAAGAATTTGAGACTAACAGCACGCCGATCGATATAATATGTATCACTGAACATTTTTTGATGGAAGGCTTAGAGAATCTTGTTACGATACCTAACTTTAAGCTTGTCACTAGTTATTATCGAGATCAATGTAGAGGGGGTGCATGTATTTTAGTTAGGTCGCATTTTGAATGCAAAGAATTGACTAATGTAAAAAATTTATCCTTAAAGTGCTCGATTGAATGTTGTGCTATTGAATTGTTACAGCACAAAATCATTATTATATGTCTCTACCGAACGCCACAATCGAATGTCACATTATTTTTCGAAAGGATTGATACGTTGCAACGTATACGATGATACAAATAATAAGAAGATAATACTGTGCGGCGACTTTAATCTGAACATCTTGAACAGAAACAATAACACCTTACAATTTGAATATTTATTACTAAACCATAATTTGAAATTAGAAATTAAGGAACCGACTAGACTAGCCAGTGGCACTTGTCTCGACAATTTCGCACATAATGTCAAGGGGTCCAGGGGAGAAGTTGTTGACCTTGGCTTATCGGATCATACGGCTCAAGTTTTGAAGTGTCCTGTTAAAAAGACTTGCTGTATTAAATGCTTGGCGGGTACAACAAAGAGACCTCAGTACAGAAAATCTGATTAAATTCAAAGAGTCTATTATTAGCCTGTCTTTCTCAGAAGTGTTACAATGTACCGATGCAAACCTAGCTTTTGAATCATTTTTAGAAACTTTTGTCTGTTTTTACAATTTATACTTTCCGTTCAAAATTATAAAACTTAAATCTAAAACAAAGCCTAAGTGGATTTCTCGTGGAATCAAAATATGTAGTAAAAAGAGGAGATCATTACTGTGGAAGTATCGATTTAGTCCTACCATAGGCAATAAAAACATTCTAAAAGCGTATAATGTCAGATACAAGAAAATATTAAAACTCACGCAACGCTCACAAAATGATCATTTCATAAAACAAGCACCTAACAAATCAAAGGCGACTTGGCAGATCGTTAATAAAGCCAAGCAGCTATTTCCTAAGGAGCCTATATTAAAGCTAGTTAAAGATGGCGTCTCAATATCAGATCCGATCCGCATAGCCAATACTTTCAATAACTTTTTCATTGACCAAACCTCAAATAAAAACTCTAATGCGCAATGTAATGTGCTTACTAACTGCACCCAATCAATGTATATGGCCCCGATCATTCCTCACGACATCCACAACATAATAAAATCTTTAAAAAATACCAATAGTGTCGGATACGACAATATAAACACAAAAGCCGTCAAACAGGTATCACACATAATTGCTCATCCCCTAAGTCACATTGTCAACCTCTGTATCGCAACGGGTGTCTATCCAGACAAGCTGAAACCCGTTGTTGTGAAACCACTACATAAAAAAGGGGATAAAGCCAATGTTTCAAATTATCGACCTATTGCTCTGGCAACAGTATTTTCAGAAGTCGTAGAAAAAGTAATTTACGAGGCACTCTACAACTATTTAGAGAAATATAATTTACTTGCGGCAGAGCAGAAAGGCTTTCGCAGAAACAAATCCGTAAATATGGCAATATATGATCTCATCCAACCGATAATAAAAAATAAAGACAATCGCAACCATATCTGTGCCATATTTATGGATATGACTAGAGCTTTCGATTATGTGGATCATACGATTCTTTTGAAAAAGTTAAGTGCATATGGTATTCGTGGTAATGTTTTGGATCTCATGAAGTCCTATTTGAGTGGTAGAGAGCAATACACTGAACTCTCTCAAATCTGTATGAGCTCAAAATATGTAAAAGCTTACCGATCCGAAAAGAGGCAAATCAAGTATGGCGTGCCGCGGGGAAGTGTCCTCGGACCTTTACTGTTTTTACTCTACATTAACGACCTTCCCCGGCATGTCAAATATCCTATGGTTTTATTTGCTGATGACAGCACTGTTGTAATTAAATATAATAATGTTGACGACTATGAAATTGAGATTAATAATACTGTTAAGGACATAATTGAATGGCTAAATATGAATAATTTGTTAATTAATCTTGAAAAAACTAAAATCATGCACTTTCATCAGCGTATATTGCCCTTGCCAATTTGTTGTAAATATGATGGGACAATCGTTGAATCTGTTTCTGTTACAAAATTCTTAGGAGTGCATTCTCTAGATATCTAGATAACCACTTATCTTGGAATACTCATACAGAGGAAGTCTGCCGGAAATTAAATCAGTATGCTTATGCTCTATATAAACTGGCCAAGCAAGTGAGTCCTGACGCCGTATTAACTGCATATCATATCATGGATTTGTAGCATCGACGCTGCGCTATGGTATAATTTTTTGGGGCAATTCATTGAATAGAGAAGCGGTCTTCAAAGCACAGAAAAGGTGTATCAGGGCAATGCGTGGTTTCCAACAAACTGATAGCTGTGTATCACATTTTAAAGACATTAAAATCTTGACTATGCTCTCTCTTTACATCTTTGAAGCAGTAATACTCCAGGCAAAATACGGTTTTGAAAAACATTAATTTATAATAGCGTTTTTTTTCTTTATATCATTTTAAAACATTGATCTAAGATGCTTTATTCAAGAATCCAACAAACTTTCCATCCGGAAGTATTTATATAGATTTAAAAAAAGAATGAATTGTTTTTTTTTAATTATTTATCTTGAATATTATAGAGCAAATGTAAATGAACCAAAATAAAGATAAAACCAATTATTAATATTTTTTCTGACTTTTCAGAAGCTAGTTAAGTAATCATTTTTTTGATGTCTGAAATTTTGTTGGATTTTGTCACTAAGTAACTATTTAATTGATAATATATCCATTACATAAAAAAAACTGCTATTATAAATTACTAGCTTTTGCCCGCGACTTCGTCCGCGCGGAACTCGTTTATATTGTAACTTTCTCCCCCCTTTTCAACCCCTTAGGTGATGAATTTCCAGATAAAAACTATTTTTAGTAAGGACTCTTTGGGAAGGCCCCGGAATTCAAAATATCTCTATTCCCGGTTTCCTCTCAATCGGTTCAGCGGTTTAAGCATAAAAAGGTAACAGACAGACAGAATTACTTTCGCATTTGTAATATTAGTATGGATTGTATGAAGGAAAGGGTCATTATGGCTGAGTTGCATGATTTTATAGATTACCTTACTCCGAACGCCTTTTTTTACAAAATAGACTCCGCCGAAAACTTGGTTTCTATGACCCGCCTCACCATAATAGATGCATGTAGGATATTTTCAGTATTATTTTGCATATTTTAATATCACACGGCCGTAAGGACCTTTTCTACTAAACCGTAGGACTAAATTAACTGACTTGTAATTTAAATATTTTATATTAAAAATAAAGATACGTCAACAAAATGTTACATCTAATAGTTTTCAAAATAGCCATAATAAAACGTCTTTTTTACCCCGTTTTAGAAAACATCTTCGAAACTACCGCCATAAGGTACCTTTACCCTTGGAACGTCACATACATATATTTACCTATGTAATGTTCCTATTCCCCAGGCCTCCCAACTACCGCTATATCGTAAATAGGTTCCATCCAATATTTCACCCCCTATTTTACCTCTTTAGAGGATGATTTTTGGGATAAAAACTATCCGTTGTCATTCTTCAGGACTCAAACTATCTCTATACAAAATTTCATCTAAATGGGCTACATCCAAATTTTCACCCCCATTTCACCCCCTTAGGGGATCATTTCCGGAATAGACACCATCATAAGTCCTTTTCCAGGACTCAAACTATCTTTCAACCAAATTTTATCAAAATGTGTCACAAACAAATTTCCACCCCCAATTACACCCCCTTAGGGGATGATTTTCGGGATAAAACTATCCTTTGTCCTTCCTTTACTATCGCTATACCGTAAATGGGTTCAATCCAAATTTTCATCCACCATTTCTCACCCCATTAGGGGATGATTTCCTCTTTTCATGTATTCCAGAATAAAAATTATTCTATATTCTTTCCTTGGACTGAGACCTCTCTCTATACCAAATTTCATCTGAATGGGTTCTATCGTAATCTTCAAGCCTCATTTCACCACCTCAGGAAATGATTTTTCGGGATAAAAACTATGCTTTGTCCTTCCCTGGGACTCCTTCTATCTCTTTACCAAATTTCATCTAAATGGATTTTATCCAAATTTTCACCCACTATTTCATTCCTGAGGGGATGATTTTCGGGATTAAAACTATCCGTTGTCATACTCCGGGACTCAAACTATCGTTCAACCAAATTTTATCAAAATGGGTCACAAACAAATTTTCACCCCCAAATACAACCCCTTAGGGGGATGATTTTCGGGAGTAAACTATCCTATGTCCTTCTTCAAGACTCCAACTCGCTTTACCCGTAAATGGGTTCCATCCAAATTTTCATACCCCATTTCATCCCCTTAGGAGATGATTTCTGGACTAAAAAATATTTTAAGTCCTTCCCCAGGACTCTTAACTATCTCCATACCAAATTTCTTCTAAATCGGTTCCATCCAAATTTTCACCCCTCATTTCACCCCCTCAGGAGATGATTTTCAGGATAAAAACTATGCATTGTCCTTCCCTGGGACTTTTTCTATCTCTATACCAAATTTTAACTAAATGGGATTTATCCACATTTTCATCACTATTTCATCCCCTTGGGGGATGATTTTCGGGATTCAAACTATCCATTGTCATTCTCCGGGACTCAAACTATATCTATACCTACCAAATTTGGTCTAAACGGAGTCCATCCAAAATTTCACCCCCCATTTCACCCCCTTAGGGGAAGATTTCCAGAATAAAAACTATCAAATGTCATTCCCCAGAACTTAAACTACCTCTAAACCAAATTTTATCAAAATGGGTTACATCCAAATTTTCACCCCTCTATTTTACCCCCTACAGGGAAGATTTTCGGGATAAAACATATCCTTTGACCTTCTCCGGGACTAAAACTATTTATATACCAAATTTCATCCAAATCGGTGCAGCGGTTTAAGTAGCTCCATACAAATTTCCACCCCCCATTTCATCCCCTTAGGGGTTGATTTTTAGGATAAAAACTACTCTAAGTCCTTTCCCAGATTTCAAACTATCTCTATACTAAATTTCATCTTAATCGGTTCAGCCGTTTTCATGTGATGCGCGGTCACATAAACAGACAAACAGATAAACAGATAAACAGATAAACAGACAAACTGTTGGAACGTGTTCTGTTATCGATTTTAAGTATCCCTAGCCAATTTTTTTTCGAATATCTTTCATGTACAGACTTTCGACCCTCTTCAGCTTTATTATATGTATAGATAGATAGATTTCCAAATTTGACATATTTTCCATACAAGCTGTCAGTTCATTGCCTGGACTATAATGTTTATAAAAAATAATCCAGCACTTTTCCAAAAGATTGATGCCACTGGCAGGCCTTTACGACAAAGATACAGAGGGAACCTGTGCACATTTGATGCAAAAACCGCTTTAATGTGCAAAAGTGTGTATTCTGTAGCAATAAAGATATACAACAAACTACCGTCTGAGCTTAAGCTGACTCCGATACCGGTTTTGAAACGCAAACTCATGACATTACTTTTAAACAAATGTTTTATTCTATTTCTAATTATCTCAGTGATGACTTCAATTGAATTTTAGTTTTATTTTTTATTATGAATATTATTATTATGCAAATGACATTGACTCTTTTTATATATAATGTAATGTTTTTGTCTATTTTTATTAATAACGTAATGAAATGTAATATAATGTTTTTGTACGCCAACTGGCAAAACATAGAGGAACGCTATAATTATTTAACATCTCTGTATCTTTCAGTTACCTATACCTATGTTTAACAAATAAAGCACTTTGAACTTTGAATTTATACTGTAGGTAATCACTTATCATGAAGTTCAAAGTGCTTTATTGTTAAATATACAGTATAACTGAAAGATAAAGAGATGTTAAATAATGATAGCGTACCACTATGTTTAGCCATTTGGCGTACAAAAACATTATATTACATTGCATTACATTACCTACATTATATAAAAAAGAGTCAATGTCATTTGCATAAAAATATTATTCATAATAATAAACAATAAAAAAATTAAATGAAGTCATCACTTACATGGTTAGAAATAGAACAAATAAAAAATTAAAATGAAGTCATCACTTACATGATTAGAAATAGAACAATAACATTTGTTGAAAAGTAATGTCATGAGTTTTTTTTTCAAAATAAGTATCGACTGTAGTTTCTTGTATATCTTAATTGCTACAGAATACACACTTTTGCACATTAAAGTGGTTTTTGCAACAAATTTGCACAGGTTCCCTCTGTATCAGTGTCTTCGTATTAACGACACGCGACAGATGGAAGATCATTAGGTACACCCTGCGAATAAATCTGAAGGTCGTCGGCATAAAGATATATTGATTGGTGAGAAGAAATATTGCTTGTAATTATTAATAAAAATAGGAAGTAACAGGGGAGACAGCACACTGCCTTGCGGAACGCCGGCCAGCGTGCGGCACCAAGTAGAATTGATAGCGTAGCGTCCACCATTATATATTGCCGACGACCATGTAGAACATGTGTAATGAATGAATGAATGAATGGTTTATTCACAATGAATATATGGTACATAAGATCTTAAATATTGGTATACATGTTTCTTCCCATAATAATATATTCAGCCCGGTCAGGCATATGAAAATTTAGTCAGTGACTTGATCACTGTCTATAACTAGATAGGGATAAAATTACATTTAAATTAATTCATTCAGTAAATAAATATTAAACATTGTGTCATCGCATGCATGATCGGTTATACTAAATTACATTGATTATTGATAAAAGTGTAATAAAATAATAATAACAGTCAAATATCATACTATGTCACATAATCGTCAAATCTATAATTTAAAAACTCCTTAATACTATAGAAACATTTTTCAGCCAACATTTTGTGCAATTTTGTTTTAAATTCATGAACAGGAAGTATTCTAAGTGTGGCAGGTAGTTTATTAAAGATGCTTACGCACATATTATGAGCACTTTTTCTCCTGAGTACCAGCTTGTGACTTGTTGGTAGTGCGAGCCTGTGCCGTCTATGCGACCTAGTTGCTTCGTTTTCTTCAATATAGGTAAATAATTCAGAATGGAGTTTTACAAATATGGCTATTTCGTATATTTATATATATTCAATTCAATTCAATTCAATCATTTATTTGCTCTAAAACACATTTCTCGATGCATGCAAATATAATTATAACATACAAATAAAATTAACAAGTACAAAATTTAATTTAAACAAATATTATTAACTTACATTAAATGTCACAACAAAATAATATTAATTTTATAATTTAAATAATAATAATAATGCAATTAAGAGGTCAGTACGGATAAAGAAAAAAATAAAATTAAAAATAACTGAATAAATAAATGTCAAGACAATAAGGAACATTACTGCCATGTTCTGCCGCCAGAGGCAGCACTACCACTAATAGTAAACCAGTATAGGAATATAGGGATTCACACACACATGCACAATTGTTTGTCAAATGAGTGACAAGGATGCTTGCATAGACAATACCGCAAGTGGGTACCTACGAAGAGTTTTGCGTAATGTTCCCTATTTGTCGAAAATTCTTGCATAATATTCTTTGATTGAATAGAATGGACGGGTCAAAAAATATTCTTTTACTTTTTTGTCAAAGGATCTTAGCTCTTGAATATTTTTTAGGTCGTCAGGAAGTAAGTTGTACACTCTAATGGCAGTATTATTTAAACTTTTGTCAAAATGGGCATAATGCACAACATTTAAATGCAGTCTATTTCTTTTCCTAAGATTATTATTCGTAGTCTGGCCTCGCTGGACATACATGTTTATATTGTTAAAAACATAAATACATAAACGGTACAAATAGAGAGAAATTATAGTCAAAATGTTATTGTCAACAAATATACTACGGTGAGAGTCAGGCACATTTTTCTATTAATCTCAAAGCTTTTTTTTGTTTGAGGAGCACTAAGTTAATGTTAGTTCCATTTCCCCAAACCTCGACACAATATCTAATTATGCTTTCAAAATATGAAAAATACGTGGTCAATAATACATCTTTGCTGACTATGTTCATCAGTGATTTCATTGCATAGCAAGCACTAGCTAGTTTCTTATTAACCTTATCGATCTGGTCATTCCACCTCAAATATGGGTCAAGATCTACACCTAGAAATGTTGTACATTTAGCTTTACATATTGGTATATTACAATCAAAGTCAGGACTAGATGTACTTCTACGAAATGTCATGTAAAAGCTTTTGCTACCATTCATACTTAGACAAGGCAAGGATAACAAATTATGTATTATGAATAGTGGCTTACAGGACTCTTGTCTATGTACTCCACAAAGAGTTCTTATGCATTTTTTTTGTGCAACAAAGGCACGATCAGCTTCGACCGAGTTGCCCCACATAATTATACAATATCTTAGGATTGACATAATGTAACTATGGTAGGTTAACAAAGCAGTATTAAATGACACTGTCTGTTTGAGGCGCCAAAGTACGAAAAGGAATTTATTTAGTTTCTTGCATATCGTGTCTATATGCTCCTTCCAGTTACAATGGGTGTCTAATGTTAAGCCAAGAAATATAGTACTATTTACTTCTTCAATGTTCTCTGTGGTCTCGCAATTGATAAAGCCACCCTGCGGGGGTGCTAGGTAATGGTTAGCAGGGTAAGGAGCGTACCAAGTAGCATGCCCCATCTGCCCCGAGCCCTGCGAGGGCTGATTTCTCATAGCCGACCCCTGCGAGGGGTGGCGAACATTTTTGTTCTTTGATGCTACTTGCGCAGTAGATCCGAAATTTCTATATTTATACGGTGGAGGTAGAAAAAACTTCTTAACACCTCCTTCTTTCTCAATAGCTGCTGCGAGCTTGTCTTGATCAAACAAATGTTTAAAGGATGGTGGAATTCTACGAAGTTTACTTTTGAAAAACTGGTCCCGAGCATTCTTAGTCACACCATCCCTGCGCATTTGAATAGCCTCGGCTCTATGGCCGCAAATCAATTGCAATAAGTCAGACGAAACCTTTGCATATTCCCCATTTACTAGTACGTCTAATTTTTCACGTAGCGCCTCATAATTCAAGTTGTTTTCATTTTTAGCCCACAAAAGAAAACTTTTTAACGTGTCCTCAATAACGGTTTTTTGTTTGATTGCACAAAAGGTTAATGCTGCATAGGCTTTGTCTGCATATGCCAAATGTTGCAGAGAATCGTACGCTTTAATTTCATCATTAGCTTCAAGATCTACAAATCCAGGCGTATGGTTGTAGATTTTCTGAACGTCTGCATATCTAACCTCAGTCCATTCATCAACATCTAAGTGTTGCATAGTTTTAAGCACATTCAAGAAGGATTCTGGGGCTTTTGGAACTGCGGGCTCCTTTAATTTCGTTTCTAGACCTAAAACGAATTCGGGTGGCAAATCCACTACCTCTTGAAACTCTTCGTATAATTCCCGACTCACGTTGGGATCCACAGATTGATCCTCTTGGTCTAAATAAGACCTTGAATCACCAACGATGGGAACATTGAACGAAATGTGTTTCTGCAAATCACTTACTTGCTTAGATAACTCATCTATCATACGGTGTCTTCGATAACGCCTGCTCTTCTTTTTACGGGGCCGACGCGCACGTTCTCGTTTGCGTGGCTCCGATGATGATGTTGACGACGAGCTGGAGCCCGAAGATGAGCTGCTGCTGCTACTCGACGAAGTATCTCAGGCCCGGCGCCGTTGAGACGGCTGTGAAGGGCCCGCGACCTCCACGGGCGGCCTACCGGCATTCGCCGACTGGTCCTCACTCATCCTGAACAAATGTTGCGTTAGAGACTTTAAATACTCTTTAATCAATCAAATTTCTAAATTGTCATAAGTATTTAGTATTACTCACACTTTAAACCAATAAAAATTATACTTCACAAAAACAGGGTAGAATCAAAACTCATTAAATGAAGCACAATGGACATTGTGACTAAGTAAATTTTATAAATTTCGAACGGCAAAACCGTTTATGTATTGGTAATTGCCAATACTCGTAATATATTATAACACTTTACATTCTTAGGGAAATCACTTACGTACAAGGCTGGACTCGTGCCAGCAATATTACTTTACCACTATATCTAGAATAGATGGAACTTTTTTTGAATTATCTTCGGATAGACAGAGTGTTCGCTTGCTATCCGTTCTCGGCGGGAAACAAAACGCCAATGAGCTAGTCCTAGCTGGAGAGCCCCGAGCCTCCAGCAGGCTGCATGGTGGTGGTGACGGAAAGAAGTGGGGGATGTGCGACAGAGACGGATATATATTGGGTAGAAAGAGAGGGAAGATATGCGGGAAACGGATATGCCTATCTCCAATTAAATAAGCTTCGAATAAGGTAAGTATTTTAATAAGCGTTTTATTGGTAGGTAAAACGCTGTTATTAAACGTAAATCAATTATTAAGCTAGTCGTAATTTAAGTTATTTGAATATCTGTATTTTGTTAATTATAAGACGTTTCATGTAATATTGTTCAATTAATATAAAGATACCATACTAATGTAAATAACTAATCGTAGATACGTATTTTCATTTCCAAGTACCAAAATTACTTAGTCACGCTTTAGTTGCATGCAGATTGCACCGACACGTGCCAATTTGAAGTGCCCCAAATTAGATAACAAAAGGCAAACATTATGATGAGCCTCATTGTTAAGTTTCAAGTGCAATCGGGCCTTGGTATTTGAAACGTAGTATACTTGACGCGCGTACAATGCGTTACATGATCGACTGGCGTTTTGCAATTTCGGCTAGAAGAAGAAGACCCTAAAACTATCCGCATAGGGCGCACCCACACAGACGAATCACAATGTCGTCAGGTACAAGAGGTCAAGGTGTGTGTGAAATAAAAGATTCCATAATTTAAATAACAAGAAAATGGCAAAGGTCATGTTTAGTCGTAAGTACATTAGTAAAAAGCATGTGATGTTTTTAGGGTTCCGTACCAAAAAGGTAAAAAAGGAACCCTTATGGGACTCTGCCCGTCCGTCCGTCTGTCACAACGTAAATTATCTCAGGAACTACTTGTGCTATCAATTTGAAATTTGGATAAACTGTTGAGAGGGTTTAAGGCACGTGTATAGAAAATGAATAAATTTAAATATATATATTTATTTAAACATATTTTCTGTGTAAATGACGAATATGAGTGGGGTTAAAAATTCAAAGCCTAGTTAATAGACCAAGTGGCATATCATATGAAAGAACTTGAGTTGCACTTCCTAAAACCTTTTTTTTTTACCTCAGTAGCTCGGGAAGGCCTTTTTGTATGTTTGATATCTATTTAGAAAATCACTTTTTATCCACATGTGAAGAAAGTAGACGTAGAACGTTAAAAGTACTATGACGTAGAACGTTAAATGTTTATTTTTTTTTGTATATTTTGTGACATAATTTTTTTTTTACTTTTTTTTCATTATTTTAACTTTTTTTAATTACCTATTTTGAGTCTTTAACTTTTTTTGCAATTTTTTTTTTTACTTTTTTTCTTATTTTCCTTGCTGTAGTGAGGTGAAAAGATTTGTGTTATACATGGGTGAAAAGTTATTTTACGTCTCGTGTGTCGAAACACTCGCAGGTAAAATACAACTTACCCCCTTGTATAACAAATAACTATTTCTACAGTGGTTAAATTTTGATTTAGGAAAATGTAGACAAACAATGCTCTCATCTCAGTTTTGAAATCGCTGAAAATAGTTTCCTTGTATGAGTAATTGAGTATATTTACGAAGTTTTAAGGCTGAGAGTTTGAGTTGCAGGACCTATTACCTAAACAGCTATTACCTAAATACCTATCAAGCTAGATGTGATGTTATCACTGATCAGTGCTTGTAGTACTGATTTACTGTCTGAGAGTATCCGTATGTTTGTGTTTTCGACTTGTCGTCTCTTTATGGCATTGCAGGCTTCAAGTATCCCTACGCATTCAGGCTGGAATGCCGTGTTTTGTACACCCAGTGGTTTGGATAGGTATGACTGTGTTTGTTTAAATCCTCTGAGAACACACCACATCCCGTTTCCGTATTTGTTTTTGAACCATCTGTAAAGATTCTAAGGTCTGTTTGGTTTAGTTCCTCTTTCGAATCTTCCGTCAGTACCTAATATGCCATAGTCTTTCCTAAAGACTGCAGTATTTGGTATTTTGTCGATTGAAGCTTCCATCATAGGTAGGCTTGTGATCAACTTGTTATGGATCTTCGTGTGGGGTATGTCTAGTTTCGTCCATATGTAGTTTCGGCTTTTCAGGCGTATTGCCGTCGCAGCCGCCTCATTTTGTATCATCATCATCATCATACTCGTATCAGCCGAAATACGTCCACTGCTGGACATAGGCCTCCCCCAGAGAGTTCCAAAGTGACCGGTCCTGCGCCACCCGCATCCAGCTCCTTTTGTATGTGCATATGTAAAGGTCCTAGCATGACTTTTAGTGCTGAGGGGAAAGAGAAAGAGAACATTTATTGTTTACCATGTACAATTAGGTCTTAATGATAAATGTGTGAGTTACAATGGCAACCCTTTCGGGCATACAATATTAACTATAAAAGTTACATAGGTATATAATTATTCAGTTTAAAAACTCAAAGTATTCTTTTAAATCATAAAATACATTTTCTGTCAACCATCGTTTTAATTGGCGCTTAAATTGATTTCCGCTCAATATTTTTAGGCTAATGGGTAGATGGTTGAAGACTTTGATAGCGGTGATAAAGGTGCTCCTATAATAGGTTGCGTTTTTGATCGCTGGCAGTGAAATGTTGTACATATACTGTGATCGTAAATTGTTACGCTGTTCTGAGCAGAAGTTAAAATTATATTTATGATTTATTACATAGGAACACAGCTCTAAAATATATAATCCAGTTAAGGTTAGAAATTTCTTTTCCCTAAAAATATTTCTAACGGACTCAGTATTGTACAAGCGGTATATAATGCGGAGACATTTTTTTTGGAGAATGAAAGTAGTTTTGACATTAACAGAATTACCCCAATAAATTACACCATAATTCAACAAAGGATAAATATTTCCATAATATGCATTTCATACAATATCTTCTGAGCAAGTACTTGATAAGACGGATAAAGCATAGCACTGACTGAATATTTTTTTATTTAACTTTTCTATATGAGATTTCCAATTTAAATGTGAATCTACAGAGACGCCTAAAAAGTTGGTACTGTTTATGTTTTGTATAATAGCTCCCCCGTGTTCAACATTCAAGTTTATTGGGTTTGTTTTGTAATTTCTAAATTGTATCGTTTTTGTTTTATCTACGTTTACTTTTAAGTTAAATCACGTAACGTTCCGAACGCGCGTTAGGACAATCCAACTGTAATTTTTCCATGTAAAATTTGACATTTAGATCTACCTGACGCACGTACAATGCGTTACGTGATCGACCTGCTGCTGTGTAAGGAAGTAAAAATCTGCTATTGGAAGGAAAAAGTGAAAAAAAAAATGTAAACCAAGTATAAATATTGCATTCGACTGCTTTGATTGGCCGAAGGCCCGAAGCGTCACTTCAGAGCGTGCTCACGTGGTCACTTACTATCCTGTGGTGTCTTGCAAGTGAAACCTGACGGCCGAAGTCGAGAAGATGAGCGGTGAGGCAAGCAAGGCTGGTGGCCGATTTTCTCCTAGGAATGAAATGCCTAGAGCGTCCCTTCAGAGCGCGCTCACTATGCGAGCCCCCACGGGCACTCACTATCCCCGGATGTCTTGCAAGCAAAACCTGAGGAGAGGAAGCGAGAGTTGTCCGCAGTTGAGGAAGTGAGTGGCCAGGCAAGCGAGGCCGAATGCTGAGTTTCTCGAGGGATGAAAGGTCCAAAGCGTCTCTCCAGAGAGCGCTCGCTATGGGAGCCCCCACGTCTGTGATTCATATCCCCGATATCATTATCCCCGGTTGTCTTGCAAGGGAAACCTGAGGATCCAAGTACCGAAGGTGAGTGGCGTGGCAAGCGCAGCTGAAGGCCGAGTTTTTCGTAGTTTTTCGTAGGAGGCAGAAGCGCCCCTTCAGAGTGCGCTCACTATGCGATCCCAAGGGCATACGTACGTGGGCACTCACTATCCCCGAATGTTCTTTTAGCGAAACCCAAGGGCCGAAGGTAAGCGGCGAGGGACGGGAGGCTGAAGGCCGAGCTCCGCTCCATAAATTTATTTTTAGTTTCGCGCTTTATTAAGAAACACCTATTCTAGTCTAGACATACTTTTTAAGAGCCTATACTTTTTCTGTAAAAAAGTTGAGAATAATTATTTTACACGATTTCTTACAATACAAATACTCTTTATTGAACACTTCTTGACGTTTTTTTCTCGAATATTCTTTATGCTAATTAAGTTCCTAAGGCATCGAATCTTCTATTCACTAAACTTCTCTGAGTTTCTGAAAATGTTTAACAAAAAAAATTAAAACTACACACAAAGTACATGCCGGTCTCGGGGTTTGAACTCGAGGACACCGACTCCGTAAGCTACAGGCCAAACCACCGGGCTACGTATGAGTTGTAAGAACACAATGAATTTTCGAATATGGTGACAACGTGTTACCATGGTAATGAAACTGTTATAGTCCCGCTCTCGCAACATTATATCTAGTCTCTAGTCACCTCAGCGCCTAATTTTCATCCCATATTTTTCACGTTTTATCTATACATTGCTGAAAGTTTCAATGGGGATGTTTTTACTTTCCAATCAAATTTATGCTTACCAACTTTCAAGTCTTTAGCTAATGGATTCAAGGAGTTCCCATACAAAGTTCAACCCGATTTTTTACCCCCTTTAAACTCTAATCTTTATAATTTTTATAGCCTATAGCCTGGCTGAAGATCTACTTAACGTTTTAGTAAAAGTCGCATATTGATCCATTCGCTCGTTTTCTACGTGATGCCGTTACGTATAAGCAGACAGACAAACCGACAAACAGACAAAAATTCTAAAAACTGTTGAAGTGTGTTCTGTTATCGATTCTAAGAGCCCTCAATTGATTTTTTTGCCAATATCTTCAATGTACAGACTTTCGACCCTCTACAGCTTTATTATATGTATAGATAGGCTTGCCTGCTGCGTCGTGGTGACATGTTCGCGATCCCATGGCGCTCCCATTAACGGCAGGGACGGAAACGCCGGAGTGGTTTTAGTGGGTAGACTCCCTCCCCCTTCTCTTTAAATAGAGATGGCTGGAGGGTGTGAGTCCCACATACCCCCCATTATAGCTTCCCGGCTGGGGGGATGCGTAAGTGCATTTCCACTCCGTCAAAAAAAAAAAAAAAAAAAAAGGCTTGCCTGCTGCCCGCTGCGCTGGATGCGGGTGGCGCAGGACCGGCCATTGTGGCACTCTTTGGGGGAGGCCTATGTCCAGCAGTGGACGTCTTTCGGCTGATATGATGATGATAGGCTTGCCTAAATTAGAAATTTTAGGCAGGGGGGAGGGGGGGGGGGCTCGTTGACCACGCTCGTGTTCACTGGTGACAACGCGGCGTCCACCCGTAGACCACCTGTCAACAACGAGTGGACGCCGAACGACGAGGCGGTGCGGCAAGGGTACCGGGTGGCTGTAGTGAGCTGTGACCTATATTCTGACTAAAGTTCACGTGCACCACTTATTAGTCGTGGTCAATGTGTGTTGTTTCGAAATTGACCGGCGCGCCATTTGTCTCTGCGTACCTAGCTACCTAGTCAATATTAAATAGTTAAATAATTTACTCGTCTATGCCTATTCTTATTACTAAGTACCGATTGTTCGCTTTAATTGAGCTTACACGATATTGCTTATTTTAACAACATGAACATTAAGAACATTTTTTACTGACCATCTTACCTTCACCTAATCCCTACCTTTAAATCCGTCGAAACAATCAACCAAACCGGTTAAACATTGAACAAAGATAACATAAACACTACGTTTTGACATTGAAGGCAATAATGACAGAACAATAAACAGCGTCAAAATAATGCATTGAAATTTCGAGTGAAATTAATTATGAAAACACAAAAACCAATTTTAGTAAGTACAAACGGACAACCGGGTAAGAAAGTAGTGTCAGAAAACCTGCGACTGCATAAAAAGCTGTGCGACTGTACGGAGCGACAGCATCTGGAGATGACCCGGGCTATTGAACTGAAGCAGAAGAATCTATTACTCCGCAAAGAAATCCACGAGGCACGGAGAGAAGCGTGCATGTTAAGAAATATATTAAACAAGGTCTAACTGCAAAAACGAACGTTAAAAAGATAGTTAAAACAGTGTTCACGATGAACGCAAGGAAAATGGCACATGAAGACAAACTTAACGAATTAAAATGCGAAAACCAGTTACTGAGAGACTTAATAACGATATCGAGAAAAAAACGGGAAGAAGCCAGGATAAACGCCATGAGACAAGCCGAAGCGAATTACCACTTAGAAAAATGCCTCTCTAAAGCGTATTCCGAACTGGAGACAATAAAAGAACTTCTTTGGGAAAAACATTGCCCAAATACTTCACAGGTCACTTTTGATCTAGACGAAAATAAACAAGGTCTGCGGGAAATGGAATTTAATCGAAAACACGACGTAAAACAAGGAGAGAAACCCATAGAAACTACTGAAAAACAAACTAGCGCACCGTTAATCGAAGACTATTCGTCTCTTTCTAATAAGTATTTAAATGTGAGAGGCATGAGAGTTTTAAATCGAGTACAGTAGCTTTGCTTCTAAACCTTGGAAGACTGATTCGATGTTGTACCTACTACCTACGTGACGTACTTACAAGACATATTTTTTTTCGTGCAGTAAGAAATATCTACCTCGTTCATACTTTTGTTTAACACTGATGTTGGTGTGCGAGTTTAATAAAAATGTTTTATGTGAAGAATAGCACTCTTTGGGGGGGGCCTATGTCTAGCAGTGAACGTCTTTCGGCTGATATGATTATGATGAAGTTATGAATAGTCTTGTCTCATGATCGTAAAGATGGGTAATTAAAATCATCCTTGCGCGCGGCTGTGCAATTCGGTATTTGATAATGAAGTCAAATCAGCTTCTTTTTATGAAATATTAAAAACCCTCCGTTAGTATGGAATTTGTAGGGATCAAAGTGCAAGAGCAACGTCCTAATCGTTAGTTTTTAAATTTAAAAATCTTAAAATACTTAGCAAACATAAATGAAAGCTTGATACTTTCCGAGTATTTTCGTAATGTTTATCTGTTCTGTTGCTAATGAATAAAAGCGGCCAAGTGCGAGTCGGACTCGACCATGAAGGGTTCCGTAATAGTACATTACTTACCTAGGGCGGTTAAACAAAGAATGTCTCAGATCGCAGGTATTTGACGCCCGAGCCGAAGGCAAGGGCGATAAATATGCGCTCTGAGGCTTTCTTTATTACCGCCCGTGGTGAGTACAACATTTTACGTCTCTATCTGGCCAGGAAGTGGGGTTTTCCGCACGCATAGCGTGCGGTAATTCCTACTTTATGGCCAGGTATGACGTAAAATAAATTGCGGTTTACGATTTACGACGTATTAAAAAAAACTACTTACTAGATCTCGTTCAAACCAATTTTCGGTGGAAGTTTGCATGGTAATGTACCTACATCATATTTTTAGGGTTCCGTAGCCAAATGGCAAAAAACGGAACCCTTATAGATTCGTCATGTCTGTCCGTCTGTCTGTCTGTCTGTCCGTCCGTATGTCACAGCCACTTTTTTCCGAAACTATAAGAGCTATATATACTGTTGAAACTTGGTAAGTAGATGTATTCTGTGAACCGCATTAAGATTTTCACACAAAAATCGAAAAAAAACATTAAGTTGTAGGGGTCCCCATACTCAAAACCGAAACTAAAAAAATTTTTTCATCAAACCCTTACTGTGTGGGGTATTTATGGATAGGTCTTCAAAAATGATATTGAGGTTTATAATATCATTTTTTTCTAAACTGAATAGTTTGCGCGAGAGACACTTCCAAAGTGGTAAAATGTGTCCCCCCCCCCCCTGTAACTTCTAAAATAAGAGAATGATAAAACTATAAAAAATATATGATGTACATTACCATGTAAACTTCCACCGAAAATTGGTTTGAACGAGATCTAGTAAGTAGTTTTTTTTTAATACGTCATAAATCGTAAACCGCAATTTATTTCACGGAACCCTTCACC
This sequence comes from Epinotia brunnichana, assembly GCA_963854355.1. Taxonomy (NCBI): domain Eukaryota; kingdom Metazoa; phylum Arthropoda; class Insecta; order Lepidoptera; family Tortricidae; genus Epinotia; species Epinotia brunnichana. The sequence continues at coordinate 23,907,396 of OY977951.1, read as the reverse complement.
TCAATATCATTTTTTACCCGACTGCCGAAGGAGAGAGGGTTATGTTTTTCGAGCATATGTATGTATGTAAGTATGTATGTATGTATGTGGGTATGTCTTATTCTTTGACACGCCCTGCAGCCTAAACCGTTTGACGGATTTCGACATGTGAGGTGTCGTTGGATTCCTCTTAATTGTGGGAGTGACATAGGCTATATAATATTTGCAAAAAAGCAGTTGGGTTTTTCGAAAAATGTTTTGATTTCACTTGTTAGTGTTCCGTACCAAAGTTGGTCCATGGGAACACTTATGCGATCACTCGGGGTCTGTCCTTCTGTTACAGCCAGTTTTCTCGAAGACCGTATGACATAGGAAGCTGAAATTTGGTATAGATATAGAAATTTACGATCTTATTACATGACATAAGTCAAAAAGGTGTAAAACACAATTTTGAGGGTAGTTTTGGGGGTAATAATGGGTTGAGCATTATTTTTTTGGGATTGTAGTAGGTAAATTTTCCATTATTTGAATATTTTGAATAATTTCGAATATTTCCGATATTGAACCAAAATAAGAAATTACACTGTGTTAACCCGGCGAGCATGACGTAAAAAAAGTTACATCAAGCATGAGGCAGGGTATGACGTACCCGAAATTTAATGTACCATAATATAGTTTTTATTAATTTTATTTTATTTCGTGCAGTGTATATTGTTTAATAATAAATTATTTAATTAATTTAAATCATAGAAAAGTTTTAATTATGAAATTATTTTTATTAATTCGTGTTCACCTTATCCTATGTAATTATAGGAACAAAAGTTTCGAGGTTTACAAAAATGAACAATTAAACAAAAAAAACTGTCTTTGGAATATAAATCAACTTTTAACTAAAAGATAATGAGATCCTCTTCTCGAAAAAACATAACAATATTTTCTTTTAATTGAAAATATAGTTAATCACTGCCATCGAGATTATCATGCTCCATACATACCCTGAGAAAATTACGGTTTTTTTGGAAATAATTCAATATCAGGCTAATTATTTGTATACGGCTTTTATATGTTATTTTAAACAACTTTTACTATTGAAATGAATAATTCTATGGACCGGAAGTTAGAAAAAAAAAATTAGCCCGCAAGCAAAAATGCTATCAGTATTTTTATAATGAAAACATGTTTAAGTACACAAATTTGGAGACTTACTACCTGAATCCAAAAATATATGCATCAGGAAATAACGGCATTTTAATTAAATATTTACGACTTTGAGATAATATTGAATTTCATCTGGCCTATAAAAAAGGTTTATTCATTAACAAAAATAAGTGGATTATGCGCGTATCCCAAAGAACGTATATAGACGTAGTCAATTATAAAGTAAAGAAAGTTTATACCATTTTCGCCTGATTTTTACGGAATTTATGAAGAATACTTTTCATTATTTTTTACTGTATCGGTATTCAATTTAGGTGGATTATTAATGAATATTTAGTAAAATTACCCAACCTATTTTTTGGTGTAAAAATATGGCTGATATCGATATATTGTTGTGTTGTCATAGAGCGAAACCGTAAAGTTCTCAGGGTAACATATGGGCTTGCTGCAACCTTTACAGGAATATTTGGTTTTTCTGTCCTTCTTGTATGGAAAATAAAAGAAAAATAACTAATATAAATAAAGTTATCTCAAGCCTGTACATTGAAACCTTAAAAACTCTAAGAATAATAAAAAAATAATTTATAAATCATACATAAAAAAATACGTCTAAAATGACGCAGGGTGCGACATACCCGAAACAGGTTTGTGCACAAATATTTCGGCCGAAGCCTCACGTCGCACTGCGATCACGCCACTATTCCCTCCCGCACTCCCTTGCCTCCAGCTACAGAGCGAGCTAGTGTTGCCAGACCAAGATTTAAAAAATAACAAACGTTTTTAATACTGTCAGGGTATGACATACCCTGGGTCATGCTCGCCGGGTTAAAATATAAAACAACCTGAAAATGATTATAAATACACATTTGTTAAATTTTACAGTAACAAATATGTAGTATAAAATAACCTTTATACATATATCCCTTCAGCTGTGGTTGCCCCTCTGCGGGCTTCACATTTTTTCCTGCAGGTCTGTGGAGACCCCTCAGAGGGCCGCAAGAGCTGTTCTTACTTTCTTAGAGAAATAACAGCCAAACGTAGATCGATCTCGTTTTAATCCGTTGAAACGTAAAGCCAATGAAGCGAGACAGTTAGCAAGCCATAATTTCAATGGCCAATGGAGGGAAAATTTAATTATGTCGTCAGTCTAAAACGGTCACGGTGCGTATGACACGGTCGGTGTTCGCGAGTGAAAATTTGTGGGTTTAGTGCTGAATTTTAGTGCCAGAAAGAGAAAACTTGTGAACCGGTAAGTAATCTATCGTTTTTCATAAAAAAAATAAAGTTCAGCCCATTCTCGGTACTAAACCGGTGACTAACAAAACATACCTACTCAAGGTCAAAATTTGCCAACGCGTTATTTAGCGCTTTTGTTATAATTTGATATCATTAACAGCTATTAACACTACCGTTATTTATCGTAAATTAATTTAAAATGAACGAAAATGTATAAACAATTGCCCGAAAGTAAATAAATCGATCGAAATTGGTAGCGATCATAACAAAGCCCTCAGGGGGCCGGTAACAGTCCGGTAAAAGGCCCTCCGAGGGGTACTCACATCGCACTTCGTGACGTCATCGTCGTTGCGCACTCATACTAATTATGGCCTTGATTTAGATCATGTTTTTATGGGATTTTTGTTTAACTGATGATAAGATTATAATTTAAACTAAAAGTATATTTAATGGTAATATTTAGAAACCTAATTTATCTGGTTCAAAACATATGGTTGCTGTGATAATCGCAGTCGATTGTAAGTGATCATTTTGAATGAAAGTAGATAAGCTTTTTTCATTTATCTCTAAAATAACGTCTAGTGCAACAATAAAAAAATATTTGGAAACACCTAGTCAATGACCTATGTTTACTGTTTATGTATGAATTGAATAAATATAATAAAAACACACTTCAGAAATAAACATCTAAATCAAAGTCCATGCAAGCACCTTTTGAGTGTAGGTCCCATTTTGGTAGAATACTTCAAATGATCTCCTGTAAAAAAAATACTTCTGAGCCTGCTAATTTATGGTTATTTAATGTGTATAACTCCAAAATTTTCAAGTTAATGTCGTTCATTAACCCAGAAAACTAATCTAACATATTCAAAATTACCAAAATATGTAGTAAATTTTGGTGCCCTGGTGATAAGGCCGGTTAAATAGCCTTAATACGATTATAGTGTAGTGATGATACATAGTTGCAGTTAAATAATTTAATATAGATTGTGTTTTATCTAAAATCTAGCCTGTTATTAGTTAAACAACTGATGAAAATTCAATTTTACCAAATCACGTATCGCCAGAAACATTGTCTGTGAAGCGGCCCTCAGAGGGTTCCACAGAAAGTAAAGGTAGCGTAGTGTCTTTCAGGCGCGCGATTGTTAATAAAAGGTCGTTATCGTATTACAAAAAAATTACCTTCCACTTACCTGCAGCCACTGCAGGCATACATAGGTATAATGTCAGTGCGGCGAATTCCGTCTGCGGGGTACCTATTTCCGTACAACGGCTTTTGCGGCAATTCTAACCACAATACTCACTAGCCGACTCGATCGAAAAAGCAGCGACTGTATTTGCTACCAACAGTCAAAAACAGATGGCGCTATGTAGGCAGCACATGCAATAAAATGGCCTTGAAAGTTTCGTTGAGCTCCGACGTCAAAACAAGAGTTCGGAACATTGCTCCTTTTTTTTGAAATTGCGATCAGAAAATGCGGATTACGGTTTAGTAAGTATGGTTATTATATTGTTCGTTAATCAGGCTTATTGGTAGTTTGATCCATTTTACATTATCATTACTTGTTGTGAAACTACAGGTTGTTAAAAATGTATAATTCTTGAATCAGGTATGAATCGGCCAAAACCGTCATATGCCGGAATATCCCCATTTCATATATTGCCAACCTTTTTTAAATTTACGAAACCAAGTAGGTATGTGTCGAATTATATTTTCTAAAAATGCAGAGATGATCGATATCTACATATATCAAACTTCTGTATTTTTATTCTAGAATTGTAAGCTGATTCGACTTGTAAAGGCAAAATTGCACCATGTCGCACAGGCCGTTGTTTTGATTAAAAAGTAGACTTGATTTTAAACTTCAATAAAAGGTTTATTACTTCTACTACTAAATAGGCCGGAATAGCCCCAAAAAATATATTTGGCCATAAAATTAAAAATAAACCTTACATTTAATTCGCTAAGGTTTAGTTTCGATCAAAATTAAGTAAATTTACATTTGCTTACTTGACGTACAGATTGGTTATTACCAATCCTGGTACACGAAAAGTGACTGCTAGACGGAAAAGCCCCAAAACCTAGGGAAAATCCGTCTGCTGACATGTTTTAAAAAAACATATTTAAATAACCTGAAATATTAGCTATTTAACACAAATATCCTCAAAAAGTTAAATAAATGCTTAACCTATTATAAGCATCAAGTTTATTAAAAAGTGAATAATAACATAGTTATGGCCAACCAAATTGAACTTATACAAAAAAGGCGGGTTTGCCATCATTAACCTTAGGTAGGTATACTTAGGTGAATTTAAGTCCTCAACTTTTATAACGTTACGATTATAGGAACAAGCTCACAGTCAAATACTTACAGAACGTTTTGCGAAATCCGCGCATAACCAATGTTTTTTCTGAGTTAGATAGTTTCGGATGTACGAGTATAAAGGTATTTAATTTGACATTTAACATTAGTTTGCTGTGACGTGATGAAAATATCGTGACTGTGAGAAAATCCATAAACTTTTTACAAAGGATAATGAGGTACGAGTACACAGCTAGTTTAATTCAGTTGGTAAAGAAGTAAGATACCTACTTACTTTCAGAACAGCCGAAGCTTTCATGCTGTCAACAATTAGGCTGAGATCCACCAGAGCTGTGCGAAGTAGTGGAGAGGTTTGCCGGTAGTGATGTGCCGTGGGAATATTCCCGGGAACGGGAATATTCCCATCGGGAACATTCCCGGGAATATTCCCATGTGCCCGGGAATATTCCCAAAACAGGGGAATATTGGATTACATATTGGGCAACGTAAAATTTTATTAAAGTTAGTTACAGGGAATAGTACTCCGAAGAATAAAATGACTTATGCGAAGTATACATGTTTTACAAATATAGTGATTGATATACACTCAAGAGCAAAAGTTTCGGGTCAGTGAAATACCGTCATATTTCCTAAAATAGTGCAAGGTTGTACAGTTTTTTAATCCTGTCATGATCTTTATTAAATTTTATATCTAAACTGCAGAAATAAAAGTTAAAAAAAAACACGTTACCAGGTTTAAATCGGACTCGTAAAAACTCATGAAAAAAACAAAGTTAACGGAGCGAGATATCGCAAAAATCGTTATATTTGGATGTCGATATTTTTATGATAGGATCCCGGAAATTGCTAATACATTTGGATATTACGAAGAATAGTATATTATGTCAAGAGATTTATACTATGGCAGATATGTTAATGATAATTGAAGCCTGCAATGCCATAAAGAGACGATAAGTCGAAAACACAAACATACGGATACTCTCAGACTGTAAATCGGTACTACAAGCACTGAGCAGTGATAACATCACATCTAGCCTTGATATACGAATGCCACCAAAACCTCACAGAGGTGTGCGCAGATAATAGTAAAATTACTATACAATGGATCAAGGGGCACAGTGACTCAAGAGGAAACGATGCAGCGGATGAACTGGCCAGGAAAGGCTCAGAAACAACGGCATACGGACCAGAGCCAATCTAACCCCTGCCACAAAGCTATATTTACAATCAACTGGACCAACACACTAAAGACCTACACCAAAGACACTGTGAGGAGATATACACATGCAGACAGACCAAAGAGATTCTGTCGAAACGCGACTACAAACTCACAACTGCACTACTAAGGACACATAGAAAGCAACTGCGCAAGATAGTGGGCATAATAACAGGACATAGTACCTTGAACAGACACCTCTATAACTTAGGTATCACAGACAGCCCCATGTGCAGAGCATGCATGGAGGCAGAAGAAACGACTAAACATATATTACTGGACTGCAAGCAGGTATAAGTATACAGAATAAGGCAACTAGGTTCTCCAGACACACAACGGGACGCAGTCAGCAACACTAAGGCACTAACCAACTTTCTAGACGAGCTGGGGTGGTAAGAGTAGCGCCACACCACCGTTTCACGCAAAATGGATGTCGACTTGTGGAAAACGCTCAGTATAACTAATGGCAGATATGTCGAGCACCTCTATGACCAGCATGAGCTCCGCAGAAACAGTAAGTTGTCAATAGAATATGAGTAATGTTACATCAATTGTATTGTACGATAGTGAAATGCAAACGGCAGTGCAACACGTGGTAATTTAACTGTGTTTTAAAATATAGAACGATACTTTATTGTGGTAATGCCAATGTAAAGTTTTTAAAATTAAACATTTTATACAAAGTATTCGTACGTGATATAATATATTTAATACAAATAAAGTATGTTACTTTATTCAGGAATACAAGAAAAGTCCTATACTTACTAAGTACGAGTATGTTGCACTGGCTTTCTGACAAATATTTTGAAACCACGTGTTTTTTAAGGTCCAATTGTAACATTATTTACTAGCTGTTGCCCGCGACTTCGTCCGCGTAGAACTTTTTATCGTCTTAGAAAATGATTTCTTTCAATACAAAATTTGAACCCTCTTTTAGGGGATAATTAAAATAAAAGTTGATGTTCATTTTCTAGTTTGTGAACAAACAGTCTAAAACCAAAGTTAAAAACCTCATACTTTAAAAATGCCTTGAAATACTCAAACTTTGAACCAATTTTAACACTCTTAGGGGATGAATTTGGAAAAACTCTGAAATCAGTTTTGTAGTCTTTTAACGTACAGAATAAGACCGAAGTTAAAAATCTCTTACTCACACTTTAAAATTTTATTGCTCGCCATTTAAAATTTGAACCCCCTTTTAAACCCCCTTAGAGATTGAATTTTTCTAATCGCTGAAATAACTTTTTTCGTAAACTTTTAAGTCTCTAGCTCAAAAAAAGTGTTGCCCATACAAAGCTTTCTTAACCCCCTTAGGGGTGGAATTTTCTAAAACTCTGAAAGTACTTTATTATTAATTTTAATAAGTAACATTTTGAATAGTTTTAAGTCTAGTAAAAAAAAAAGTTTTTCCCACACAACACTGGCTACCCTTCTTAAGGATCTTAAGGATCCCCTTAGGGATGGAGTTTTCTAAAACGCTGAAAGTTCTTTTTTAGTATTCTAATAAGTAATCTTTTTGCAAAGTTTTAAGTCTAACTCAAAAAAAAGTGTTGCCCATGCAAAGCTAGCTCTCCTTTTTAACCCTATTAGGGGTGGAATTTTCTAAAACGATTTGTGTTCTTTTTTTGTATTTTAATAAGTAATCTTTCTACAAAGTTTCAAGTCTCTAACTCAAAAACATAAACTTTCCCTGATAAAAACTTTGCACCCCTTTTTATCCCCCTTAGGGATAGATTTTTTCAAAACGCTGAAAGTCTTTTTTTTTTGTATTTTTATAAGTAATCTTTCTACAAAGTTTTAAGTGTCTAGCTCAGAAAAAGTGTTCCCCATACAAACCTTGCACCCTTTTTTAACCCCCTTAGGGAATGATTTTTGTAAAACGCCGAATGTAGTATTTTTCATGTTCTAATAAGTAATTTTTCGTCAAAATTTTAAGTCTCTATTAAAAAAATATATGTTTTTCCCATACAAACTTTGCACCCTATTTTACCCCCTTAGGGGTGAAATTTTCCAAAACGCTGAAAGTACTTTCTTTGTATTTAAATAATCTTTCTACAAAGTTTTAGGACTCTAGCTAAAAAAAATAGTTTCCCACATACAAACTTTGCACCCCTATTTTAGCCCCCTATTTTTAGGGGTAGAATTTTCTAAAACGCTGAAAGTACTTAATTTGTATTCTGATGACTAATCTTTCTACAAAGTTTTAAGTCTCTATTTAAAAAAAATATTGTTTCCCCCATACAAAATTTGCACCCCTATTTTACCCCCTTAGGGGTAGATTTTTTTAAAACACTGAATCTAGGTACTTTATTTGTATTCTAATGAATAATTTCTCTACAAAGTTTTAAGTCTCTATTTAAAAAAAGTAGTTTTTCCCATACAAACTTTGCACTCTATTTTACCCCTTTAGGGGTAGAATTTTCTAAAACCCTGAAAGTTCTTTATTTGTATTCTAATGACTGATCTTTCTACAAAGTTTTAAGTCTCTATTTAAAAAAAAAATGTTTCCCCCATACAAACCTTGCACCCCTATTTTACCCCACCGTAGGGGTGGAATTTTCCAAAACGCTGAAAGTGTTTCATTTGTATTCTAATAACTAATTTTTCTACAAAGTTTAAGTCTATAGCTCAAAAAAAAAAAGGTTTTCCCATACAAACTTTGCACCCCCATTTTACCCCCTTAGGGGTAGAATTTTCAAAAATCCCTTTTTATCCCTAGCCCACGTTATAAAAGCAACATACTGTGCAAAAATCAACTCTCTAAGATTAGTAGTTTCGGCTGTGCGTTGATGAGTGAGTGAGTGAGTGATTGAGTGAATAAGTCAGTCAGGACATAGGCATTTATTATGTATAAATAGATAGAAGATAATGAAACTCCCATTCAAATATCTCAAAAAATTATGAAGCTACATCCGTTTTAATGTCGCTTGTTAGAGTGAGAAAACGATGAGGGACTGTGACGTCAATATACTCGAGCGTCATAGTAAAAAACAATCGTTTCATATGAAGGTGCGTTTTGCGGAAAAGGGACAGAACATACCCCCTCTTAGCTTTGGACTCTTATAACTTAATCATTACCTATATAACCTCTTGCTTTGTTTTTTTCTCCATTTGACTATATTTATTTTAAATTCTTTTTCGAGAAAATACATTATGATTATTTACCATATTTTCGATTCCTGAGCTATAACCACGAACTTCGGAATTCGAAAATATTCGGGTATCTCTATCTCTATCGCACTAACCATACTCGAGTGACAGGGATGCAAATATATGAACATTGAGTATCGGTTTTCGTGGTAGCGCCGCAGGTACTTTGGCTGAATGCGCCGAGCGCCATTTTGTCATTCAAAAAAAACAAATTCGTGTTAATTATATTGTTCAAATTTGTTGATTTCGTTTATTGAAATTACGACATAAAACGACATTTGCGCATATAAGTTCTCATATCAGAATCGAATATTTTTTTATGGTTTATATTTTAGCATTTGTCTCGTAAAGGTCTATCGTAGACGGGATTTAAATTATTAATAAGTGAAAGGCAAAGCAATTCCGCCATTTTGACGAAAATTTGACGGTTCTTATAGCTGACAGTTGGAGCAGCGTTTGATTTCAATAAAAATAAATTAAAAATTAAATGAAGTCGTATATTTCGGAAAATTAATTAACTGTCGCAGTCGGATAAAAACTATCCTAAGTTGCAGCTAGAATAATAATGTACCTATATAAAATGTTTCATATTTTTCCGTTCATGGGATGCTGAGAACATTCGAACCGCGCAAAGCTTAGTTTCAAACTGGCTGATTCTTTTTTTAATTTAGAGATTTATTGTAAGTGGAGATAAGTGGAGATGGAGATTATTTTTCTCAGGTGGGAATCCACCAAGCTATTGCAAGTGCGGTTTTGTTTATCTGGCTCGCCAGTTTCGCTGTTTGAGCATCCATTGTGGAGAGAAGCATTCCAAAAAGTGAATCCTTTATAAAAATTACCGTCACGAAAAAAGAGACAATGATTTTTAATGAAACTGTGATGATTTGTATCGTTTTTGTCAATTAAAGAAGTAGTTTTCTAACAATGGTTTTATTTCGACTAGAGGTATATTCCCGGCCACTATCCAGACACATTGGGAATATTCCCGGGAACATAGGGAATTTACTTTCGCAGATGAGTTACACTATTTAATGTCTCGGTAAACTGTGTAAAGGTTAAGGTTTTGATAGAATCGCCAATAACAAAATATGTAAACATACACAATTTCAAAGTTCCCCTATGTTCCCTTCTTGTGGGAATGTTCCCGGGAATATTCCCACTATGGGAATATTCCCGGGAACGGCACATCAGTAGGTTTGCGAGGAAAAAATCCACCGATAGGAAAAACTGAAGAAGAGAATAAGAATGATGTTGGTGGCTGATTTCCTCGTAAACCACTCCGTTGCCTCACACAGCATAACCGTAAGATAGACTTGGGAAAGGGTCTTCTTAGCAATGATGGTTGCTGCGAAATTGTTTTAATGTGTGAATTTGTAAACCTCTGTCTTTTGACGCATCGAACCCAGGATTGAGAGCACAATCACTGCCAGAAATTTTTTGCGACCCGTTTAATCATGGTTGGCAATTAGTGTATTTATTTATTCGTATGGCATGGATACAGTTCTTTACAAACTTATATTAAGGCCATCGTGGGTAAGAAACTGTGTGTTGCTGGGAGGCTATTAGAATAAGCAGTGCAGCAGCCAGAAGTTGATTAGTGTAGAATGGCAATTGGTGTAGAACCACGGTGTTCAAATCAATCTTAGTATAAAATCTTATTCACTGATTTTGTTTTGAATTTTGCCTGCAAAATTTGTGATTCTTATTGAAAATATGTTTATATAATGAAAAAAATATATATTTTTGATATTATTCGAAATATTTATTTTATTCGAATATTTAACCTTGCATTATTCGAATAATTTTCATGGCGAATATTCGAATTGCAAACTCTACCCGCAATGCAGGCCAAACGGGAAAAAACTAAAAAAATTAGGGCTAAAGTGGTAATGGTCGCACCACACTTGGCGGTGTTTGCCCAAATATTCGTGTTGCATCTTTTTCCTTCCTACGGCAAATGAAAGAGAGGCAACGACGCAACGCGAACACGAACTCCCAAGTGTAGTGCGACCATTAGGTCTAACAAGGGAGACCCGAAACTAAACGCAAACGCGTTCGATAACGTATACGTATCGATAAAACTTATACTATAAAGCCTTGGTCAGACACACGGCGCGACGCAGTGCCGGAGTCGCGCGGCGCGACCGCGACACATGCTAACAGGTAAGCGACATCAAACAGACTGCGTCCCGCTGGCATCGCGCCCCGCTTCTGTCGCGCCCCGCTTGCGCTGGGTCACACACATCAGTCGGACGTTAGGCAGCGCGCAGTGCGTAGTGCGAGCGTAGCATAATTATTAGTTATTTTGTGATTAGGTATGGATATAGATAAATTAATGTTTCCGGTATCCTGTATCCGGGCGCGAATCACGCCCGCATCGCACCGCGGTCGCGCCGCGTTCGCGCGCGCGATGAGAGCGTGTTGAGAGCGCGAGGCCGGCGCGATCCGCGCGCGCCCTGTTTGAACAGGCATCGCGTCGGCATCACGCGGCGCGACCGCGGCGCTGCGTCGCGCCGTGTGTCTGACCAAGGCTTAAGAGCTGATTCAGATCAGTATCTGAATGGATGCAAAGCAGTGTTGTGGATAACGCTGATTTTGAGGCTTAAAGACTCGAACCCTAAAGACTCTCGAGGCTTAAAGACTCAAGTGACGAAAATCAATATTTAGCATTCATGTGTAAAATAAACCAACACGGTTCTAAAACAGCATCGAGTCTTTAAGCCTCGGGAGTCTTTAAGCCTCGAAATGAGCGTTATCCACAACACTAATGCAAAGTGATTAGGGGTTCGGCCCTAGGTTGCACGAGTTCGCTGGATGCGGGTGGCGCAGGACCGGTCATTGTGGCACTCTTTGGGGGAGGCCTATGTCCAGCAGTGGACGTCATTCGGCTGAACCTTTGGGTGCGCGCAAGGCGACTTGAGGCTAACTTCAGATACGCAAACGTATGTGGCGCGTAAACGCAATTACCCCTCCGATCTACAAATGGATGCGAGGTGGAGGTAGAATGAAAGAGCATGAACGGTTTAGTAGTAGGTATATTCTATTCCCTCATCATCTTCTCCTTCTGGCGCGCGAGCTTCTTCTTGGACAGCTTCTTCTTGGCGGGCGCGTCGTCCGCGGGCGCGGCGCGCGCCACCGCCGCCTCGCGCTCCGACAGGCACACCTACAGACACACAAACATACACACATTCACTTTCCAAGCCGCACTGGACCAACAAAGGGTTGTTATTAGTTCGTGGTTATAGCTCAGTTTCGGCCAAAAACCGGTCCTGCGCCACCCGCATCCAGCGGACTCCCGCGACCTTTACCAGGTCATCAGTCCACCTTGTGGGGGATGTCATGCTTCCCTGGCAACCCCACTTTCGATTTCGGGATTTCTGAGTAGGTATGTGAAAAATTTGTACCAAAATTGTACCGAATTAGTACTTACTTGAAAAAAAATTGTACAGTCGCCATCACATACATCGGTACACTATAGGTGTTCAAAAATAACGGCACATGCATCCTACTGCCTTGAAAATAGAGGTGTGTTCCGATGTTTGTGACGTGCTTGTTTGCTCCGATGTATGTGATGGCGGCTGTACTTCGTAAAAGTTTCGAGAGTACAATTATTTAAAATTGGGGTTGCTGGGGAGCATCTCTCCAGCAACCCCAATCTTAAAAAGAAGGGATTTCGCGTAGAATTTAAGATTTTTAGGTAAAATAAGGCTCAAAAAAAATTTTACTCTCATTTTTAGGCTAGTTAAATTACCAAACTTGCACCAGAAAGTGAACGCCTGCGTGACACAGCAATACGGAAAACACATGTACTCCATATTTTGCTAATATTTTTCATCAGGCATTCATTTTTTTTAAGTAAGTACTAATTCGGTACAATTTTTTCACATACTCAGAAATCCCGAAATCGAAAGTCCCCACTTTTGCCGGGGAGCATGACATTGTAGGGGGCCTACCCACGCTGCGCCTTCCGGTAACATACATACATGTAATAGTATGAAGTTTCCAAGCCACACCGACAGATATTCCATCGAATGTATGTTTCGCAGTATTTTCATTTCATCCAAACTATTTTTTTCAGAATCAGTACACTTTTCAAGATTGTTATATAAAACAAAACTAACCTAACGGGTTCTAAAGTATGACAAAAGGTCATGCTGTACCTAAAAAGTTAATGATTTCTGAGTAACAAATATTCGATGAAATGGAAATAGGGAACATTACGCAAAACTCTTCGTAGGTGGCGACGCTAGCATCCTTGTCACTCATTTGACAATCAATTGTGCATGTGTGTGTGTGAATCCCTATATTTCTATACTGGTTTACTATTAGAGGTAATACTGCCTCTGGCGGCAGAACATTGCAGTAATGTTCCCTATTCGGTGAAACGTGTCGGTGAAACGTTTGTCGGTGAAATAAGGGTACACCCCAAGAACAGACGTCACGCAGACACGTCAAACTTATATTATAACACCCCTCTTTTTTCGTCGGGGGTTAAAAAGAGAGATGACCATGACCAGGTAAAGGTCATTTTGGTACTCTTTAGGAGTCCCAGCAGAGGATGTCTTTTAGCTGATATAAGGATGTATTTTGGCTGATATGAGGATATCTTTTGGCTGATATGAGGTTGTTGTTTGGCTGATATGAGGATTTCTTTTGGCTGATATGAGGATGTATTTTGGCTGATATGAGGATGTCTTTTGGCTGATATGAGGATGCCTCTTGGGTGATATGAGGATGTCTCTTGGCTGATATTGGTGATGACATTATGCTGCTTCAAACGGTGAGTGAATGTGGTAGGAACATACCTCAATGTGGCACGGCGAGGACATGTAGGGGTTGATGCGTCCGTGCGCGCGGTACGTACGACGGCGCAGGCACGGCGCGCGGTTCACCTGCAATAACACAACACATGCTTAATAAGGGAAATAAAAATCTATACTTGCGGACACATAAACAAATAGGTTTGTCCACACTGGACGCATGCTCAGCCGAGCGCGGCTCGCACTTAGGGTGCGCGGTCAGTGTGGACGTCGCCCGAGCGCATGCGGCCGAGCATGGGAGTGGCTCGCCCGAGCCGCTCGGGCGAGCGTGTGGACGGCTCGGGGAGCCGCTCGGCTGAGCATGCGTCCAGTGTGAACACACCTTATCACTAAGCCGGCATCAATATAAATGATGGAACAAAGGCCGCAAAAATATCTGATGACAACTCTATACCTTGAGCCGTTAGTGCGTCAGATATTTTTGCGGCTCTTGATCCATCATATATTGATGCCGGTTACTGTACTAGACAATCAACCCCGGATTGTCAAGGAAGCTAAAGCAGCTAAAGTGGCCGGAACTCCATCTTCTGACAGGAGCTATAACTGGTCATGCACTACTAAACAAACATCTTTTTACTTTAGGTGTTACAGACAGTCCTCTCTGCAGAGCTTGCATGGAAGAGGACGAGACAGCCGCCCACGTCATCCTGACATGTCCTGGAGTGGCGGAATACAATACAGGGCAAAACACCGAGCAACACCGGGGTCACTACCGGAGGCCGTCGGCAACATAAAGGGTCTGCTAGGCTTCCTGGTGGAACTGGGTTGGCACGAATAACAGTAGTGCCAAAACCCCTACGCAAAATAGGCGCATTTATGACGTCGAGTTGCGGAAACCCAGCCCGCGTACAACGTATAACCTATATATACTGTACTAGACAACGCTCGCATAGGTAATACTTGTATACATAGAAAACATCAAAGTGTCAGGAACAAATATTTGGGCTCAACACAAATAAATGCCCTTATCAGGATTCCAACACCCAACCTCTAGCTTCATAAGGTCACTCACTTTTATGAAAGTTTATATGCTCAGCAACACATTATTTTGATAACGTATTTATAATTAAAGAATAACATGTTTGCAAGGTCTTTAGACCTAGGCTTCTTCCGAATCGCCATTGCCTACCAAGTATGCAATTTGCAACTTTTGCGTTTTGCAATCCGTTGCATCCAATGTGAAAATAACTATTATAAAATGTTGGTGTCAAGCATGAGAAAAGTCAATAATATGTGCATTTCCTCAAAACAACCTGTCACCATTTACTTTCTGCCTTTAGAAAACAGGTTGTGCAATATATGCACATTGTCAAGCAAAAAAGGCAAGTTAAACTAATCAAAGGGTTGGGTTTTACAAATCTACACAAGGTAATATAAAAATAGGTTCCGCTTGTGTATTACAAAGAATGTAGGAGGAGTGGTGCAGTAAAATATAGCCTAAACTTGAAACCATATATATAGATTCCAAAAGAATAACCTCAAAATCAGAAATTAAAATGAAACAAACTGACACCAGCAAATTCAAACCTCTCCAAATGATGGAGGTAGCTAGTTTTTAACTAATGAATCTGACTAAATTCATTTTTAACCGACTTCAAAAAAGGATGAGGTTCTCAATTCGTCTGTTTTTTTTTTATGTGTGTATGTTATGCGATATCTCGGTAATTTATGAACTGATTTGAATTTTTTTTTCATTGTTTGAAAGCATATACTTCCAGATTGGTCCCGTTGTCACCAACATCCAGTTCTGATGATGGGATCCTGGAGAAATCGAGGGAACTTGAAGCAATTTGGCTACTGATTTGAAGTCGGTTAAAACTTTGTTTTGAAGGTACAATTATAATTTATTATTTTGAGGTTATCTTTTGAAATCTATATACGGTTTCAAATTTATGTACCATCGGCCAAAGCCAGAGTCAACCAGATTCAAAACAGAATCGCCTGCCATGCTATACGGCGGGAACCAAAATGCGCCTTTAAGGTGGTTGACTCTGGCTTTGTATTTCTATGGAAATAACACAAATGTAACACACTTTATAGCATGCCCTGTCATGTATTCTTGACAATCAAATGTAACTTCAACCACCAATGTATGTGTTTATTTGATCTAAAACCACCATCAATCAAATTCTAAGAGCATATTTGAGATTATTTGACTTAGCCGAATTGATCCAGAGTAGTCCATTCAATAAGCAACTCTACCGTCAAGGTGGAAGATTCCAATTACAATGGCAGTTTTAAAAAATTCAGCCACAGTAAATAATTTCAAACATACCAATCAACATAATGTCATGTTGTTAAATATTGTTTTAACCTTCCTGAAACATTGTCATACTAAAAAGGTAATGCACAGTGTACCATCTAAGATTTGGTCATATAGTCGTTATTTAAACTATAAGCTACCTATAACTCTAACCTATAACCTCCTAAGACACCGAGAATGCTTTAGTGAAATTTTGAACATTGAGTAAAATATGTCAATTTGAAATTTGTACAATTTGGGAGAATGCTTTAGAGAACTTTTGAACATTGAGTAAAATATGTCAATTTGAAATTTGTACAATTTGTTTGTAGTCTTATGAGGATTAAGGTATAACATTTAGCCAGTACTATCTTCACTTGACTACCACTGCTGATTAAAACAGTACATACCTGAATGTGATCAATGGTCAGCCTGTCAACATCCAGGCCTTTGTAGTCAGCATTGGACTCTGCGTTCCTGAGCAGTTGGAGCAGGAACTCAGCAGACTTCTTCGGCCAGCGACCCTGAGTCGTTCCGAACTGCTTGGCTTGCGCGCACCGACCCACGCCGCCGTTGAAGCGACGGAACGGAATGCACTCCTTCATCTCAGTCACGTTCTTAAGGTAACGCACGGCGCGGCGGAGAGGCATCTTCCTGATCGCCATCGCCGTTTCGTACGTGTTCTGTAATATAAACACTATATTAACCTCCATAACCTCAGTTTAGCACGTAAACATTAGGACTCGTATTACCTTGAAGTGAACGCGGAGGTTTGAGCCACGCGCCTTGCATGACTTGGCTGGGTTATCAGGCTCCCGTGAATAACGTCCCATTTTGCTTCTGAAACAGGCGGCTTATGTTAAACCCAACATACCATAAGAGGTTATCAACTAAAACACTGGTAATTTTCACTTTTTCGACGAAATAAACTTTTGAATAAACGGTGGACACCATTCTTTGAAACATATTAGCGTGATTTAAGTCAATAGTCCTTATTATTTTAGATTAAAACGGATTTTGTCAAACACGAAACCAACCTCTCACGGGAATAACTTGACAGGAAAAGGCATAGACAAATTGTTTTGACATTGACACTTGCTTCGGTGCTGTCAGTGACAATTTTTTGTCTATGGCCGAGCAGTATTTTTCTCATTATATTGACATAGAACTTATTTATTTCAAAATATAATGGACTCATATAATTATGATGAAAGGATGCATGACGAGCATTTTTTCTATATTTGAAAATAAGAATAGGAATATTTTTACTTTATTTCTATACTTCCCTTAACTTCTTTGTTGCAACAGCGTCACCTATTGCAAGTTTACGAAACTACTTGACAACCGGCACGTAGTTTCATTGTTTTACTTTAGGTGGCGTGGCGGTAGTGGTCAGGAATAGATCTGTTAATGATAATTTATTTAATATTAATGAAAATAGATGCATTATTATTTTGTAAATTTAAATTGTAAAATATTTTGTATCCTTTATTATTTTTCCTAAATGTTATAATATAGTGCCACCTATTGCATGTTAGATAAACGATCAATTACAAACTTGACAACATGCAATGCATTTATTTTTCGCATTCATTGTTAGTGGCGCTAGATGGCACTGTTGGTACCATTATGTATGCAAATAGGGAACATTACGCAAAACTCTTCGTAGGTGGCGACACTAGCAGCGTTGACATTGTATCTCGTTCCCACTTGCGGTATTGTTTATGCAAGCATCCTTGTCACTCATTTGACAATCAATTGTGCATGTGTGTGTGAATCCCTATATTCCTATACTGGTTTACTGTTAGTGGTAGTGCTGCCTCTGGCGGCAGAAAATTGCAGTAATGTTCCCTATTGGAATGCTAATCCATACTATCCATACCATAATATTATTAATGCCAAAGTGTGTCTGTCTGTCCCTCTTTTACCTCTTCACGCTTAAAAACCGCTGAAACGATTGCGATGAAATTCGGTATAGAGATAATTTGAGTAAGGATAGTTTTTATCCCGGAAATCATCCCCTAAGGGGGTGAAATGAAGGTTGAAAGTTATGTAGGTATGGAGCTACGATATAAACGAGTTTCACGCGGACGAAGTCGCGGGCAGAAGCTAGTTATTTTATTTTCTCAAACATGAAAGGAAATGTCGTAATTACGTGGGTTATATCAAGCTTCAAAGTATCACGTTTCGGGCGGATCAACTCGAGAGAAGTGTAAAGGAATTTCATACGAAATTGAAGGCCTAGGCCGGGAAGTATTTTTTTTTTAATTTTCATTTCACTATTTGTGGCACAGCATCACGGCATTCAGCCATGAAAATTAGTTTGATTTGATTTATACCTACTCATACCCTGAGAACTTTACGGTTTCTCTGTATGAAAACACAACGATATATCCATATCAGCCATATTTTTACACCAAAAAATAGGTTGGGTAATTTGACTAAATATTCATTAATAATCCACCTAATTTTAATACCGATACGGTAAAAAATAATGAAAAGTAATCTTCATAAATTCCGTAAAATCAGGCGAAAATGGTATAAACTTTCTTTACTTTATAATTGACTACGTCTATATACGTTCTTTGGGATACGCGCATAATCCACTTATTTTTGTTAATGGAATAAACATTTCTATAGGCCAGATGAAATTCAAATATAATCTCAAGGTCAAAAAATATTTAATTAAAATGCCGTTATTTCCTGATGCATATATTTTTGGATTCAGGTAGTAAGTCTCCAAATTTGTGTACTCAAACATGTTTTCATTATAAAAATACTGATAGTATTTTTGCTTGCGGTTTAATTTTTTTTCCTAACTTCCGGTCCATAGAATTATTGATTTCAATAGTAAAAGTTGTTTAAAATAACATATAAAAGCCGTATACAAATAATTAGCTTGATATATAATTATTTCCAAAAAAACCGTAATTTTCTCAGGGCAGTTTCTTTCCCGGCGTTTGCAGTAATGTACTATTATATAAGAATCATTTTGGTCTTCTCTAACCACTTGAACATATTAAATAAATACATAAATAAAATATTGAAATGTTTACTAGAACTTAAGGGTCGTTATGAAATAATACAATTTCGTAGTGGATTTGCTTTTATTCGTGTGGCTAACACATTACTTCCTATAAATAATAAGAAATTTATAACAGAGGTGAATTATTACAAGTCACACATAAGTATTACCATGATAATTTAATTTAGGTAGTCGAACCACCAAGTTAGGTAATCTACACTGTGACAACAACTGTATAACTTTGTAATAATTTACTTCAATGCATAACTTTAAAATGCTTCTATTTAAATACACGCATGTACAATATGTACTAAAGATTATAATGATATGTATTTAACATTACTAAAACATCTTAAGGCAAATTCAAATTGATAACTTGTAATTTATAACCCCCGACGGAAAAAGAGGGGTGTTATAAGTTTGACGTGTCTGTGTGTCTGTCTGTCTGTCTGTGTGTGTGTGTGTGCGTGTGTCTGTCTGTGGCATCGTTTTTTTTATCCGAAAGCTGACGTGATCGAGATGGTTCTTAGCTACGTTTCAACAAAATCGGTTCAGCCGTTTTTGAGATATTGAACTTTGAAATGAAAATGTCGGGGGTTTTTGGGCGTTTTTCAAAAAAATTGTACAAAGCTTTTTTTTCAGATTTCCTTTTTTTTTTGGTTTATCTT
Organism: Epinotia brunnichana; assembly: GCA_963854355.1. Lineage (NCBI taxonomy): Eukaryota > Metazoa > Arthropoda > Insecta > Lepidoptera > Tortricidae > Epinotia > Epinotia brunnichana. The sequence goes on along the minus strand of OY977951.1, from coordinate 23,887,578 downwards.
ACTCAGAACGCAAGAATTGATACTATCGAACCTCACACAAGAAAAAAAGTTTCCTATATTTTACTATGTAAGTTTTTTCTTCCAGTGCGTCACGACCATATAAATAAAAAAAGACTTTATACAAAAATGTGACGATCTGGAATAGAATGTTTAGTACACTTTTTTTCTTGTATGAGCATCGATAGTATCAAAGATTCTGATTAAGAAAAACAAAAAAAAAACGATTTCTGAAAAAAAATCGTTTTGTACCTACACTTTTTTTGAAAAACGCTCTTATTTAACTTTTCTTAGTTGTAGTTATCACACAAGTTACATGTAAAAATACTAGTTATGGTGTTAGGCGCTGCATAGGAGGCTTAACTGTTTCTAAACAAAGTCTGTATAGGCGACGCCAAACTAGCGAAATCGGCTAAGCAATGTCACAGAAAATCTAGTACGGAGTGACCTTGATTTGGCCGGCCGCCGTGCTTCCGACACTTATCCATCCACACGGACTAAATTACACGGTGGACTGCATGTAGTCCGCCAATAGGGAACATTACGCAAAACACTTCGTAGGTGGCGACACTAGCAGCGTTGACATTGTATCTCGTTCCCACTTGCGGTATTGTCTGTGCAAGCATCCTTGTCCCTCATTTGACAATCAATTGTGCATGTGTGTGTGAATTCCTATATTCCTATACTGGTTTACTATTAGTGGTAGTGCTGCCTCTGGCGGCAGAACATTGCAGTAATGTTCCCTATTTCGTACGTGTAGCGGCACCTTATAAGTTTGTGTATAACATCCAGTAGTTTTTTTTAAGGTTCCCGTAACTTGGCTCCTACGAGATCTAGTATTTTCATTAGGCATCACACATAGCTTATGCAAGCTAAATTATGTGTTACCTACAGTAAACAATAGTTGGCCTAAGTTTGGAATAACTTTAATAAAGAATAATAGGTTATTACAAGAATGATATCGCAGATAAATAATATTTACAAAGGCATATAATAAATACAAGGATATTTTATTTAATCTAGATCTACGCTATTTACAAGTAATTTAAATAAATTAATATAACTTTAAAATGACTAGGTATAGACTAGATTTAACATTGAGTGGGATGAATTCAATTCAATAGGATTGCTTGTAGTTGTTCTAAAATCTAAGTTCTACTTATCCTAAATACTACCTACCTATATTCTATTCTACAGGACGAAGAGTCACACATTTCGTTCCGACGACCATTGAAGCATACACTAAAATCGATGCAATTTGTCACACCAACTTGCTAAATTTAGACAGTAAGGTAATATGTATTCCCGTCTCATTCCAACTAAAGCATGTCAGTGTGACAAATGGCCAGTGACCTTTATTATATAGCCAGGTGATCATAAAGGCGCAACCTCAGAGCATAGAATACTAGAGAGAGGACAAGCCGCCGGCGGCCGTGTCGCAGCTGTATGCTCAATGGGCATACACTGCCATACTGTGCACGCGTGCTGATCGCAGAGAATATTACGTTTTTTCCCAAAATGCCTGATATGATGCGCGTTTATTGTCAAATAAGCGTGTAAGTATACAAGTGTGTGTGTTTTAGATGTGTGCGTGCTTTGTCTTGTCAATTACTTGGGCGTTGTGTGGGTTAATGTACTTGCGACAGGCTCACTCTATACAAATCGGCCGCCATGTCCGATCTCCTTATATTCATACATCTGTGGGTGCAACTGAAAGCGGTGGCGGTGCGGCGCGGCGCGGTGCGGAGGCGGTACCGGCTGTAATGTTCGAACTAATGCGAAAGGGTCCGCACAGAAACCGCGGCGGGACGCGGCGCGGCGCGGTATTCTGTGCGGATCTTTTCATATTAGCTCGAGCATTACAAGTATTACAACCGGTACCGCCTCCGCGCCGCACCGCACCGCGCCGCCTCCGCTGTATATGCGATTTGGCCTTGGGTTCGTGCTTCTATAGACCGCCATTCGTGCTTCTGACGAGGGTCCGGCAAGTCGAGGTCAGCTCGATGGACTGTCTGTACACATGCATCATACACACTAGCGGATCCAGAGGGCTTTACTTGCCAGTCTTGCCACACTTGATTACAATATGGTAACACCTCTAACGCGTTGGAGGATTGTCAATGTCTGTCTGTCGAATGTGAATGTGAAGTAGTTGCTCCATGATTAGGACCGGTCGATGGGGTGCTAGTGCGGCTCACGTGTGAGTGTTAGCTCGCCTCACACGCGTTAAGGTAAGTTCTGAAATATTAGCTCTGTGCTTAGGTCAGATCGATGGCTGCGGCTCGCGTGGGAGCGTTAGGGGCCCACGCACAAGGTAGGTAAGGTGTGGAGTATTACTCCGTAGTTCGGTGAGCTTGATGGGGGCGTTAGTGCGGCTCGCGTGGCAGTGGTAGCTCGCCTCATACGCGTTAGGTAAGGTGTGAAGTGAAGTATTTGCTCTGCGGTTAAGTGAGGGTAGGGCAGCTAGACGGGGCTGTTAGTGCGGCTCGCGTGGGAGCGGTAGCAGGTCACACACGCATCAGGTAGTGTAAAGTATTACTCCGTGGTTAGGTCAGGTCGATGGGTTCGCTAGTGCGGCGCTGGTGCTGGCGGGAGCAGCGGAAGGGGCGCCACACACGCTGCGCATGCGTCTCGCTCTGTCAACACAAAACAACGGATTCTGTAATGGCTTTTGGCAATTATGTTGTTTCAAAGGAATGATGCTAGACTGTGTCTCTGACGTCTCTGTGACCAAAGTGTTTCTTTCTAATCGCAATTTTTCCAAACGCAATTCTTGACAACAGCAATTCGCCACATTCGTTATTCTTCACAACCCTCATTTCTTCCTATCCTATTTAGATTGCGTTCGTGAAAAACTACGAATAGAAACAACGCTTTTGAGTAAAGCGTAGCCTGATTCCTTTAAAGAATAGGTACAGATTTTAAGTCAAGAGTAAAAAAGCGGACAAACTTTAAGCTAGCCACAATAAAGGTTAAATTCGGCGACCGAATTCAGCTGGCCTGCTGCCGAACTCCCGACCAGCTGCTCCATAGAGAATCTACTCCAACCACAGACAGGCGGGCGAATTCGGTGGCAGAATTAGTTACACCAGCTTCCACTCCTCGCATGCCTAACTTTCAATACCTGTTACCTGGTGATATATAATTTACGGGAGACGGAGATCAGACGGGCGCCAGGGTTCAAGTTCATCTCGTTCTATCTTGAGCACCCTCAGGAACTATCTGCGCTCTCCATTTCATTTCCCCTGCTCATCACGAGCTCTCAGTACCTGGTGGCATGTAGTGAGGTGGTGGACGCAGGTCAGGCAGCCGCCAAGGTTCAGGCTCCTCCTCTCGTTCTACCTTGGGCACCAGAGACCCCCACTCTTCACGTAAACGACATGGCCACGGGCAACTCTGGAACAAGCATAAATAAACCAAGTTAGACTAGTGATTTACAGTTTGAATACACAATAACCACCTTATTCCTAAAACGTAGCAAACCGCTGTTAACAACAGTTTAGTGGTAGGTAATAATAATTTACTTTAAAATAAAGTTTAAACCGACTTCCGAGAGCAAATTAATGCGTTGATTATTACAGAAAAAAACCCAAGTCGCTATCTGTGGGCTGATCATATTTGAGGACTTCCGTCGATTCCTCATGGATCTCAGAATTATCACTTCATTAGTTGCTACTTCAACGGAATCATGTCAGAATTTTTGACGTACTTTACATCTTTGAAGAGTTCCATAAATCATCTGTGGTCTTCATCATCAGTTCCACGTCACCAAAATTGTGATTTCCGAGGGTAAATACACGAGTTACAACAGAAAATACTGAAACTGCTAGGTACACGCGTGCCTATAAAATTTGAGGGTTGCCCTCAATTTCCCATCATCAGATCCTGACTTGGTGACAATGGGACTACCTCAGGATATACCACGTGTCCCAAAACTCAACGATAAGCCGGCACCAGAGGATGGAGCTGCTTATGATTAGTCGAGAAAAAATAAGGAAAAAAATATATCTAAATATATAAAATAAAATATATCTACCACGTGTCCCAAAACTCAACGATAAGCCGGCACCAGAGGATGGAGCTACTTATTTAGATATATTTTTTTCCTTATTTTTTCTCGACTAATCATAAGCAGCTCCATCCTCTGGTGCCGGCTTATCGTTGAGTTTTGGGACACGTTGTATACCAACTCTTTTGATTTTAAATATTTAAGAAATCGGTGAACAAACATGAAAAAATTAAAATACAAAGGTAGGTACAGACGTTACAGTGGAACATATATAACCTACTCCTTTTTTGAAGTCGGTAAAAAAGAGAATTTTAACGGCATTTTAGTTGCGTTATATGTAATATACTATAGTACAGATGACTCTTATCGTTGAAATATTTATATCGACGACGACATAATTTTACTATTAGGACAAATCGATTCTCATAGCACGTGTTTATTTAAGCCAAACTGTCAAAGCTGGTATCAAGAAGACTAAAGAATTAAGGCTTTTAATAAGATTAACTGCGGTCAAAAAGCCACCTAGCCTAGCCACTCAGTTTCCTAACTCCTTGTGAGCGAAGACTAAATCGATTACAACATTTTACCTAAGTATACAGGGTGGAAAGATAAGTCGGGCCCTGGAGGGAAACTACCTTAAATCCTTAAGCTGGCTCATTTTACTTAAAGGAGACATTCCTTTATTTTTAAAAAGAAACAAAACTGCATTCAAAGATTATCAAAAAAGCCTCACACACGGCCGGGAATCGAACCCGGTCGAATCTGTCTAAAAATCTGAGTTCGTTTTTTTGCGTTCGTTTTGAAAATCTTTGAATGCAGTTTTGTTTCTTTTTAAAAATAAAGGAATGTCTCCTTTAAGTAAAATGAGCCAGCTTCAGGATTTAAGGTAATTTCCCTCCAGGGCCCGACTTATCTTTCCACCCTGTATAATAACTCAACTAAAACGATCCCTCGTATGAACCTGTAATTCCCTCTTAATTGGCGCGCTATTTTAAATCCTAGTAGATAGTCGATGGTCAGATAAAGGTGTTTACCGACATTCGATTGCGGCACGGCACGGGGCCGACACGAGCCCGGCACGGGCACGGCATGTTATCTGATGCCGCACGGCATGACAATTACTTAAATAATACCGGATAACTAACCCTAATGCAATAGATTACCGATTTACAGCGGCACTCAAACTGTGGATCGATTTTAATTAGGTAGGTACTTACTTTTGTAGATGGTGGAATCTATACAAAAGATTAAGCGTATACTTTTACTTCAAGCGTGTTTGTTTAAAAATAAAATTAACTCAATAATACTATAATAGTTAGGTATGTATTTAAGGCCTGATGAAAATTCAATAAGTAAAAAGTAGATTTTTAAATTGACATTGCATAATATGTAATGTGAATGTGTCATACCTACCTACTGCTATAAAAACTAAATTTTTGTAGTCGGATTGTGCCATGCTTTGGTGTTTTTAGGGTTCCGTACCCAAAGGGTAAAACGGATCCTATTACTAAGACTCCGCTGTCCGTCTGTCTGTCTGTCTGTTTGGCCGTCTGTAACCAGGCTGTATCTCATGAACCGTGATAGACAGTTGAAATTTTCACAGATGGTTTATTTCTGTTGCTGCTATAACAACCAATACTAAATATTTAAGGGGGCTCCCATACAACAAACGTGATTTTTTTGCCGTTTTTATAGATAATCCGTAAGGAACCTTTGTGCGAGAGTCCGACTCGCACTTGGCCGGTTTTGTTTATACAACTTTTTGTCATTAGGTATCTTAGTTCAATGCGAAAATGTATACCTATAATACGAAAAACTATCTAACTATTTATTCATGAAATACCGCACAATTATAACAACATTATAAAAAATCGCTTCACTGTGATGTGTTGGATGCAGCAAAACTGCTTCAACTTGACTTCAACAAATCACATGTCACGTATTCACGTAATCTGTAGGCAGCTTAACACTGTCATTGCTAGGAATCTGCCTAGCGGGCGCTCTATTCTTAGGCGTTGTCCGCTACTTAGCGAGAAAACCTCGGCATTGGCTACGAAACTATTGGCAGTGAATGTGTTATGTATGAGATGCACAGTTTGAGGGCCGCTGGCATGCATTTTTAAAGAGCCAGTGCCGTGAACAAAGCTCGGTGTTATTATTATTGTTGACCGATTCGCTATCGCACGCCACGCCACTCATCCTTCGTTTAAACCGTTGTGTTTACTAGGACACTTGAAAGAACGGTTTTCACTTATAATTAAGGTATTTTTTAGAGTCTGTATGATTTTTTTTATGTGCAGTAGCCGAGAGGTAAGGAGTACCACTGGGTTTTTCAAAATAACTTTCGTTCATATTGTTCGTATATCATTTGTTATTTAACATTTGCCGACTTCCGTGGCTCGGGTATGGCTCGGCCGCGCAAAAATGCCGTCGCTGTTCTTAGAAAACGGCTCGGCCTGGACACGGCCCGTTCTAGCGTGAGTCATCCTTAACAGTAGCTTTTCGGTAAAGGAAAACATGGTGAGAAAACCGGTCTAGTCCCAATAAGGTCTAGTTTTTCGCTTTCGTAAAACCAAATCATAGGATTAGGTGCCGAAACCTCGGGCGTCAACAAGCGGAAAAAACGCTACGTGCAAGACGAAAAATGTAAGTTTTTACAAGCCTCAGCACAGAATAAGGTAATAAATAGTACTACGTACAGAAGGTTCTCTGTTAACAAATTCCCTGTTTAGGTACGCCAAACGTGCCTAAATGTGGCCATCCCTTTCTATCGCATGCAACGCGCTGCGACCCGTGCGAGCGTCCCGTACCAACACGCGGCAACTACTAATGGGCCGCCAAATTTGGCGGCCTGCCGGCATGTACTTGTAGCGGCGCGACGGAATCACAGAGTGAACCGCCCCTGGCCGCAGCTAAATTAATAACCCTACAGAAGACCGTGGTCGTATTAAGGAACTAACATTAGATTAAGTAAATACTAATAATGTTTGGACCATTATGTTGTCTTTAAATAATTATGTAATAATAATACCACTACTTGTTCTGTAGGTATGTGGCGTTGTTCCCGGTATATAGACCAGAGCAGAGACCCCGAAGATGCTCGGCTTTGAGTCTGAGGGAACTGCATTTCCCTCTAGTCCCATTTCGTAGCCAGATTTGGTAGTTAGCTTCGCAATGGGAATTGTGGTTTCCCGTCTCGTAACCAGTTATGAAATGGGAACGGTTTTCCCATCTCGGTAGCTAGCTTCAAAATGGGAGAAATAAATCTCGTATTGGGATTATTCCTCCCCTTTTGAAAACAGGTACGAAACTGGTACGAAACGAGATTGGACTAAAGGTGCATTTCAGCATATCCAATTGAATGCCACTTTTCTTTGGCTACGCATGAGAATAATCTAAAGCGGCATCCAATGTGATTCCAATTCCTTTCGATATGCAAGCACCGGAATTTATATTTTAATCTGTTTAATTACTAATTTGCCTAGGCCATCCTCATTTTTAACCGACTTCATAAAAGGAGGAGGTTCTCAATTTGTCGGAATTTTTCGAAGACGCCTGTACATATTTAGAATCAGGTCAGGATCTGATGATTGGGATCCTGGAAAAATGTGGAAATGTTCATGTATGTGGCTTGGTGGAGTAGGTATCCATCTACTGAATTAAAGTCGGTTAAAATGTTGTATTTAATGTAGATTATTGTGGATACTGTCGCCCCGTGGATAACTCTTTGAATGCAATTTCAATGAATATTCCGTAACCTGTGGTTCTGGTTCAGTCATATTGTCACGGCACGCTCATAAACTATTCAGCGCCGACTCCACATAATTACCGTCCGTGTCACTACAGTATAACCATTATACAAGTGTGCGATTACGCGCACGGTAGTCAATGCAGCTTAATTATTGCCGGCTTTGATGTGTCGTAATGAGGAGCATTAAATGCTTTAATACAGCCCTCAATGTAAGGCCTTAGGTAGGTATTCGACTTACTGTAATCGATTGAAATAGGTTAAGTAAATACTTGCTGGTATTCGATATAGCCCTCCGAATTTATAAATTAAAGTGGCAGTGGACGAGGCACATTGCACGTAGAACCAATGGCCGTCAGGGCGGAAAGCTTCTCGAGTGGCGACCACGTACCGGAAGGCGCAGCTTGGGTAGACATTCCACAAAGTGGAGTGATTACCTGGTAAAGGTCGCGGGAGTAGGTACCTAAGCTGGATGCGGGTGGCGCAGGACCGGTCATTGGCGCTTGGGGCTGTTTGGGGGAGTCCTATATCCAGCAGTGGACGTCTTTCGGCTAATATGATGATGATGATGGTATCAGATTGAAGAAAAAAGTGTATTTTCATTTATTTCATAACCATAATCAATTATTTATTTGCTCTAAGCACATACCTAACAATGCAAGCAAATACATTTTAAATATGTATAACTAGAGATAAAAAAGAAATAAGCACATTTCTAAATTGTACGTGAAATTAAAGAAAAGAAGTCAGATATAACAACAAAATAATCATAAAAAAGAAGAGTCAATGGCAGCAAAGCAAACAGTAAAAATAAACATACACAATTAATTATCAAATAACATTATTAGCGAAAGTGGTTTGCCAGGATCGTGGCAAATGGAGATCCGTAATCCTACGTATGCCTACCCCTCTGGGAAAGAGGCGTCACTATATGTATGAATGTATATGTATGTATTATTAAATTAAAAGTCAATGGTATCAGGATCATTAAGTAGTCAAACTTTTTTACATCCTAACGATGAGAAAGATTTTTTTTTTTTATTAGTAAAGGGGTTTTGTCACGCACTGACTATGCCACCCCCATCAGCGAGATCAATATAAATAATAATTTTAATATAATTTGTCTTAGAGGTAATGAAATTCGTACGTTTATTACAATATAATACCTTAGAGTATAGTTTGCATAACATTCTGGCCTCGTCTGACACTGAGAAAGATAGAAAGGCCCTTTTTAAGCCAGAAGGACGTTAGAGAGATGTACTTCGACAAAGAAGGAATCTGACAAATTGGGAATATGGACGACTCAGGACAGCGGACGAAACGTCAAAGTAGACAAAGTAGAAAAGTGATAAAAAAAGCGGCCAAGTGCGAGTCGGACTCGCACATGAAGGGTTCCGTGAAATAAATTGCGGTTTACGATTAATGACGTATTAAAAAAATCTTCTTATTAGATCTCGTTCAAACCAATTTTCGGTCATATATTTTTATTAGTTTTATCAATCAAACATCGGGGTTTTCGGAGCGGGAACGTTTGACATTAGCCAAAGAGTAGGTATTTACTTAAAAACAGATCGTACCCTAGTAGGTTTCTACCGAATGAATAATTGATTGAAAAATAAATAAAGATTAATCATACATATAGGTACATATTTTATATTGGTCATTCATTATCAACCTCTTCAGTTAAGTCTATTCATTTATAAGAAAATGCTTCATAGATATCGAGCGTCAAGATTGACATTGTATTAGACACCTATTGTCAACCGTTACCCTTGCTTGTCTAGTAGATAAACTTATATGCAATTGTATTTTAAAAAACTGTAAATAATCAGTCAACACAAATATGCCTCCGAGAAAAAAAATTCGTTACGAGTTTATGCGTTCGTGGATAGAAAATAATCCAGAGATAGAGGTTCGAGATTCTTTATTATTTTGCACCAAGTGCAATGTGAGCTTCGCTCAAACGAAATCTAGTGTAACGCGACATGTCGCATCTAATAAACATACAGGTATGAAATATGATTTCAATAGTGAGCTCTTGAAATTTGTTGTGGGCTGTAATATAATATACCATGGACGCAGGTAAACAATCCGATATTTAAAGATTTTATCGAAAATTGTGTTACCGGTAAATTTGGAAAAACTGCAAAAGTTCCTTCGGAATGTCAACTGCGACGGGAATATTTAAATAAAGCTTACGATGAAAAAATGAATAAAATACGGAGCGAGCTAAAAAATGAATATATATATGTGAGTGTTGACGAAACCAGGGATGATTATGGTCGTCAAATAGCTAACGTAATAGTGGGAGCATTACGTGATGATCACATTGGCACTCAACACTTGATATCCAGTAAACGGTTAGACAGCACGAACAATGTATCAATATCCAATACGGTCACAAGTGCTCTTGATAAATTATGGGGTGCTAACCATAATAATCACAATAAAGTACTTTTACTTTTAACTGACGGTGTGGGCTACATGCTAAAGGCTGGAAGAAATTTAAAATGTATTTTTCCCAATCTTTTGCACGTCACATGTTTGGCTCATGGTTTAAATAGAGTGGCTGAACTAGTAAGAAAACTTTATCCAGATGTGAATGATTTAATCGCAAATGTTAAGAAGACATTTTTGAAATCTCCTAAAAGAGTACAAAAGTTTAAAGAAATGCTCCCTGGAGTGCCTTTACCACCTCGACCAACAATTATTCGGTGGGGAACCTGGATAGAAGCTGCAACGTATTACAGCAAACATTACGATGAAGTGAAACGTGTTCTAAATACATTCAGTCCCACCGAAGCCCAGAGTATTAGAAAGGCAAAAAGAGCGTTTGGAAATGCAAATATAAAAAGCGACTTAAATTTCATAGCAAATCATTTGATGACTATCCCAAATGCTATTAAAAAACTACAGGATGCGAAGCTGTCCATCAGCGATACTTTAAAAATAGTTCATGAAACCTATAGAGATGTTTCCAAATTAAACATGAGCGTAAAAGGAAAACAGATTTATGATAAACTGAAGTTGGTGTTAAAGAAGAATTCTGGTTATAGCACACTAAAAATTATAAATGAGTTGGTACAAGGCAAATAAATAGAACTTCAATCTCAAACTTCTCGTGCATCAATTGATTCCTACAAAAAATTTAAATATATAATTACAACTGTCGACGTGGAAAGATCATTTAGCTCCTTGAAATGGATATTTACAGCAAGACGCCGTAGATTAACTGTCCCAAATATAGAAAAAATATTAATAGTTTATTCTGAAAATCGTGTCAACTATTCAATTTACAGCAGGTAATTAATTAAAGTTATTTTTATTGTTACCTTATAAGTTATAAGACTTTTACGGAAATTAAAATAAAACTTTGTCACAGATTGTATACAACTCACAGAGAGGTAGTTATTCATTAGGCATAATAAGATATTTTCTTAGACTAACATATCTGTTTATCTCTACTTTTTCTCAAATCATTCCCGCTCCGAAAACCCCGATGTATGTTTATCATTCTCTTATTTTAGAAGTTACAGGGGGGGGGGGGACACATTTTACCACTTTGGAAGTGTCTCTCGCGCAAACTATTCAGTTTAGAAAAAAATGATGTTAGAAACCTCAATATCATTTTTGAAGACCTATCCATAGATATCCCACACGTATGGGTTTGATGAAAAATTTTTTTTTGAGTTTCACTTCTGAGTATGGGGACCCCTAAAACTTAATGTTTTTTTTCGATTTTTGTGTGAAAATCTTAATGCGGTTCACAGAATACATCTACTTACCAAGTTTCAACAGTATAGCTCTTATAGTTTCGAAAAAAAGTGGCTGTGACATACGGACGGACAGACAGACAGACGGACATGACGAATCTATAAGGGTTCCGTTTTTTGCCATTTGGCTACGGAACCCTAAAAAGAATGGGCAGAGTCCTGTGGGTATCAGGTTTTTAAAGCATTCAATTGTGCCAAATAAATAGACATAATAAATACTTTCGAAAAATAATGCCAACTCTTCGACGGCAGCCAGTTAAATCCTGACTATATTCTTGCCGCCGTCACCAAATAGTAAACAAGTATACAAGCTTCCATACAGAGTTAATGTTCCGCACGCGGCACCATAAAAACCATCGCAAATGCCATCTCCCAAATGAGGTAAGTAAAAAAGTAAATGCCACTGTGGCATTTGGCGGACCTTTTAATCAAACCATAGGGAGTCACTTGCAGCATTGAGAATTGTATACCGTTTATTTTCACTATTAATCATGAGTTGATGATAAAGATCGTTAGATCGTTCCATCCACTAGAACGCGAGCCATCATTTATTAATTTTATGTTACACCCGGCCTTAAAGTGGCGATTACCGCCCGCTACGCGTGCAGGAAATCCCACTTTCTGGTCAAGGGCGTAAAATTTTGGTTTTCTCCTCACTGTCTCGGAAAGCCGTCTTTTATCCTTAAAAACCAGCAGTGAGCAAAACCGCATTTTATCCACCAGTGGAGAAAGTAATTTGACCTTGACTGTGTTTTAAAGTAGGGCAATTCTTGGCTAATCTGTGATATGACGTTATTCGGTGATAGTAACTTTAAGGTCTAATAGCGGAGTTAGGTACTTGATATTTTTTACGGTTTGTAATAATTGCCAGTAGGTGGCGGCACTGTCATTCAACTTACTTACGTGCAGCAAGAATCCGAACGCATCCGTCAAAATTAAGAAAAAAAAAACTCAATTAACCTTACTATCACCGATTAGTCAACCTTAAAATTCCATAAGAAATTTTTGTTTTTTTATAATGAGCATTGAGATGATTTGATGGATGATGGATGGAGGATGACGGATGACTGATGATGGATGACGGCTGACTGATGATGGATGACGGCTGACTGATGATGGATGACGGATGACTGATGATGGATGACGGCTGACTGATGATGGATGACGGCTGACTGATGATGGATGACGGCTGACTGATGATGGGTGATGATGATGATGGTGATGGAATGAGTAAAAATAAAGACTATTTTTTTATGAGCTGTTGTTTTGCATGTTGCATTTTCCTCGCTACAGTGCGGTGAAAAGTTTTGAGTGACACAACAGGTGCAAATGTATTTTACTTCTCGTGTGTTGAAACACTCGCTACGCTCAGGATTCTATTTTACTCGCTTCGCTCGTGGTTCAACTATAGAATCATTTCGCTTGCTCGTGTCTTAATTCCACACTCGCGGGTAAAATACAATTTTGCACCCTTGTATAACAAATAACTATTTTAGTAAGTTGCCTTTGATGCCTTCGAGTATAGCTTAGGCCGGGGCCACACTGGTGGAGCGATTGGCGACGCGACGGCGATTTCAGTAGGTACGTCTAGCACAACTTGCTGCTCAGTCGCTTCGCGTGGCTTCGCGCGCGACTTAGGGCTTGGCCACATGACTGCGCGCGCCGCAGAAACCCGAGTTTAGCTGCGCAACATTTTGCGTTGCGACATGTGGCCAGGCCCTTAGCGTGCCCTGTCTCACTCGCACCGTGCAAATTAAAGAGAGGAGGATCTTTCTCGACTAGCGTCGTGGCGCGTCGTCAGTTGTACTAGCCCCACTGTACAACTGATGTACTATGATCGCCGTCGCGTCGTGCCCTACGAGCGCCCGTTGGCCTACTGACGCAAGTGTCGTGAATCGTGATTGGCGCTAAATGGGTTAACAAACAATAGGTAGGTACAGTCGCCATCACATACATCGGAGCAAACAAGCACGTCACAAACATCGGAACACACCTCTATTTTCAAGGCATTAGGGTGCATGTGCCGATATTTTTGAACGCCTATAGTGTACCCATGTATGTGATGGCGACTGTACACGACATCAAGCTAGATCTGGGTACCTAAATATTAATCAACCGCGATGGGTTGGGATTGGAATAAAATAAATTGGAATAGCTTTCATATAAACTTGGACGTAGATAAGTATAATAATAAAAATATATTTTTTTAAATATTATCAAAATTGCTTTTGAGGTTAGATATCAGGATATTAGGTATCATTTGAAGTATATTTTACAAAAAAATATTCAGCCGTATCGTATTTGGAGGAGCCCAAACTTGGCATGTTTTGAAAATGATTTTTGTTTTAGTTCGAAAAAGTGACTGAAATGTAATGATGTGATATATTTTTAGAACCGGCCCAGAAAGCCCTTTCATTTGATACCACACACGATAAGTTTCAGAACAAAAAAATAAACCATACAAAAAAGATGACGTCATAATTCCGCTCCTTTTATCTTTCTATTAGTGCTACGGGTCAAATTGATTCATAAGGCCTAAATATCAATCGTTCCGATTTTCATGCTTTTAACACCATAGGTATGCAGCTTTTTTTTGTCCTGAATGACCGATTTCCAGGAATTTCGGTCGCTTGCGACTTCTCGCATCATGGACCTAGGGGTAATCACGTAACGTTCCGAACGCGCGTCGGTACAATTTAACTGTCAATTTTCCATATAAAAAGTGACATTTAGACTTACCCGACGTTTGTACAATGCGTAACGCGATCGATCGACCTACTGGATAGATAGCGATTTTCTGATTGGTCGGACCACCGCGTTACGTAAGAAGGGTCCTACTCATAAAGGAATGTGTCGTCGAAACACTGCTTCAAATATCAATTGTATGTATTTCCCTAAACAAAGAACGGTGACATTTAATTTTCTATGACCGCGATAAAATCAGCCCTAATGTCCTAGGAATAATTTGATTATTACTGTTTCCGAAGATGATGAATTATTGAACGGTGTACTAATGGACATTTGTTTTAATAAAACAAATTGTGTTTAACAACAGCAATTTGATGTAGTGTTTTATATTATTGAAGAACGATTTGTGTAATTTGGATTGGGCTTTGTTGGAAGGCGAAAGTTGCCCTCAAAACTATGTGTCGCTCGCTAGGATAATCTCGATATGATTTTGATTTCGATTCGATAATCGGTATTTTGATTATTTTCCCGAAAGTAGGTATTGGTAGGAGCGAATTTAGTTTAAAAACCGGCCAAGTGCGAGTCAGAACTGCGCACGACGGGTTCCGTACCATCTATAAAAACAAAAAAAAAACCCTTGTTGTATGGGAGCCATAAATATTTACTTTATTCTGTTTTTAGTATTTGTTGTTATAGCGGCAACAGAAATACATCATCTGTGAAAATTTCAACTGTCTAACTATCACGGTTCATGAGATAGAGCCTGGTGACAGACGGACAGACAGACACACGGACGGACCGCGGAGTCTTAGTACCTAATAGGGTCCGGCACAGCGCATCCTGAGTGCCTCTGGCGACATCATCAGGAACGCAACACCACATATGTATGTATGTGTATGTGTGTTCTATAAGTATCTACTTATAGAACAACTAGTGCTGTTGTTATGGCTGCGAACTTACTTTTCTAGTTAGGCAAATAAAAGCGAAATTTAATTTATTTGTGCCCTAAATCCTACATCTCTCTCATTCTCTGGTGTATGTTAAGGGGCTCACAGCTCCCAACAATGACCTTCGATCTGTTACTTTTATTACTATTTAATTACTGTCCGCGTTTTTTCTGTTTTTTGTGGCTTACTGTATTAACAACAACGAGGTTTACCGAAATAGTGTCCCATATTTACTTCAAAACTCACAGTTTTCGAGATATATGGCACCAAACTTTAGCCGTTTTAGGCCAAAAAACCAGTTTTTTGGACGTAATTTTTGTGAATATGAGTTATAAATAAAAATCTCTCGTGGGTTGTTAGAGACGTCAAAAAGGAACAGTTACATGTGAATTTCATATATAAAAGTGCATAAACAGCATACTAATATCGAAAACAGAGCTTTTTTGGACCATGTTTGAATAAATTATAAAAAAAATAAAATTATTTTTATTCTAAAAAACTCTCGTATTAGTAGATAAAGGATTGAAGAATCGATTAACGTTTGTGCCATAAATATATCTATTGTTATAACCGGAGGAATATCAACTCAAAACTCATCAAAACTAGTCAATTAGCGCTTGGAGCCCCTTAAGTACTTTTCTAAACAGGCTGCTGCAAATGAGAGCGAAATTTCATTTATTTGTGCCCTACATCCTACATCTCTCTCATTCTCTGGTGTCATATTTAAGTAACGTTACTTATTGAGTAAGGACTTTTAAAGACATGCTATCGCAGAGAGAATACACAATTGGGAATGGATGAAAATTTTAGAAGTGCCTGATTATTTTTTTGCTCATAGTAATAACCTCCCTTAGCACCAGAAAAAAGTGGCAGACTTTTCAGCTGCGTCAATTATTATAATCAGGCACTTCTAAAATTTTCATCCATTCCCCATTCTCAAGTCAATTCGAATATTCCATTGCCGGTTATGTACTCGTAATACAGAGTGGCCTCGGCTATTGTAGTCCGAGAGCCGGCTGGAAAAAGAACCACGTCGCTGCGGCAGCTGGTGACTGGGCGCGATGGAATATTCTAGCGAGGGCCAACCGTTACATAAGTCATGCTCATCGTGTTTTATGATCCATTATTTGTCTAAAATGTCTAAAATGTCATCACTTCCTTTTACTATAGGAAATATCTGTAACAGCCTCACAACAACATTTAAATTATATCCTGCAGTCATGATCAAGCCAACGAACGAGCATCCTTGCTCTAACTAAATTTTTTTATACCACGTCGGTGGCAAACAAGCTGACAGCCCACCTGATGGTGAGCGGTTACCGTAGCCTATGGACGCTGGCAACTCCAGGGGTGTAACATGCGCATCGCCGACCGTTTAAGAATTTATACACTCCTTTCCACTACACATGTCATTACGTTATCGTTATCATCAGGATACTTTTTATAGGTCGCGAACACACTGTTTCGCATATTATAGCAATAGGTATAAACCACAGATGTATGAATATAAGGAGATCGGACATGGCGGCCGATTTGTATAGAGTGAGCCTGTCGCAAGTACATTAACCCACACAACGCCCAAGTAATTGACAAGACAAAGCACGCAC
Organism: Epinotia brunnichana; assembly: GCA_963854355.1. Lineage (NCBI taxonomy): Eukaryota > Metazoa > Arthropoda > Insecta > Lepidoptera > Tortricidae > Epinotia > Epinotia brunnichana. Next base: position 23,870,809 of record OY977951.1, on the reverse strand, counting down.
ACATCTAAAATACACACACTTGTATACCTACACGCTTATTTGACAATAAACGCGCATCATATCAGGCATTTTGGGAAAAAACGTAATATTCTCTGCGATCAGCACGCGTGCACAGTATGGCAGTGTATGCCCATTGAGCATACAGCTGCGACACGGCCGCCGGCGGCTTGTCCTCTCTCTGGTATTCTATGCTCTGAGGTATAAACGATATGATTATGATTATATTATATTTGAGATGTGAAAAAAGAAAACATTTCTGTCATCCAATCACCTATACTACCAGCCAGATAAATGAAAAATAAGAATTATATATACTGGCAAAAACGATAGTATCAGGACCGATTCGTACAATGTCAATGTCAAGCATACTGTCACGTTTATAATACTACGATATCCACACAATTCGCTCCACTACTCGTACAGTATCCGCGTTAATCACATTAAAACATGTCGCGCGTCCTCACATAACCCCAATAATAGGTCACCCTAATCGAACGCTATTAATAACCAAATCGTCGCGTCTGCGTCAAGCGTGTAATTAACTGCGCTGCGTCCTGCCCCGGTCCGCGTCCCGTCCGCGCTAGGGTTACCACCACAGATGTATGAATATAAGGAGATCGGACATGGCGGCCGATTTGTATAGAGTGAGCCTGTCGCAAGTACATTAACCCACACAACGCCCAAGTAATTGACAAGACAAAGCACGCACACATCTAAAACACACACTCTTGTATACCTACACGCTTATTTGACAATAAACGCGCATCATATCAGGCATTTTGGGATAAAACGTAATATTCTCTGCGATCAGCACGCGTGCACAGTATGGTAGTGTATGCCCATTGAGCATACAGCTGCGACACGGCCGCCGGCGGCTTGTCCTCTCTCTAGTATTCTATGCTCTGAGGTTACCACGCTAAAGTTTTCGTACAGGAATTAAAAAGGGGCTGGTGGGGAGTTATGATGAGCTGGGCGGTAAAACAAAGGATGTTTCAGATCACAGATATTTGACGCTCAAGCAGAAAGCAAGGGCGATGAAGATGAGGTTTTCTTTATTACCGCCCGTGGTGAGTACAGTATTTTACGTCGCCCCTTGGCCAGGAAGTGGAACTTTCCGCACGCGTAGTGGGACTTTGCGCACGCATATCTACTTCCGGTCCATGAGGCAGAGAATTACCTAATTAAAGTAAGTAATTAGGTAGCAAATTTATCTGCGCCTTAACTTTAGATTTTGCTTTTTTTGTCCACAAGAACGCAAAATTATCCTTTCTATATTTAAAGGATTATTTTGATTTTATAACCTAAGTTCCCGGATTTCTGATGTTCAAATAACAACTTGTAATTGTAATTGGAGAATATACTTCACACTACCGAAAATAAAAACTACTCATTGATGAAATAGTGGTAGTGAGAACGTCTTTAAATAAAATATCGAGACAGTGGTCGTGCGTGTTTGCCCGCCTACATCTATCAGGCGCTGTAGTTATGCGTCCCAATTCCAACACTCATAATAACAATGTGTATAAATTGTAATAGAAGTAATAAAGTATAATAGTTAAGATAAAAATTATAAAGCGAGTCGAGTGACCGCGCACATAATCAATTTTATCTTGCATAGAGATTTGCAAAAAAATTTAATTTAGTTAAGTACTTTATCTGAAATAAATAGATTTAAAAAAAAAATTAAAAAAAAATTATTCACTATTAAGATGCATAATCAAAAATATTACGCTTTAATCGTTCACGTTGATTTTCACCAGTGCTGGAAGGATTTGACGTTGTGAAATGAAGATCCTACGAAATCGTCGAATCATTTTTAGGGTTCCGTACTCAAAGAGTAAAACGGGACCCTATTACTAAGACTTCGCTGTCCGTCCGTCCGTCCGTCTGTCTGTCACCAGGCTGTATCTCAAGAACCGTGATAGCTAGAGAGTTGAAATTTTCACAGATTATGTGTTTCTGTTGCCGCTATAACAACAAATACTAAAAACAAAATAAAATATTTTTTAAGGGGGGCTCCCATACATCAAACGTGATTTTTTTGGCCGATTTTATAGATAATAAATAATAATAAAAATAAATAAATAAATATTACGGGACAATCTTACACAAATCAACCTAGGCCCACGGTAAGCTCAGTAAGGCTTGTGTTGTGGGTACTAGGCGATGATATATATAATAGATAGATACATATAGATACTTATATACATATATAACATCCATTTATTTGTGTATTTATCACGAATATTTGTTCCTGAGTTATCAGGAATAATTACCCGTGTGGTGTCGGGTTAGACCCGTGTGGTGCCGGGTTAGAATAGCACCACCCCCTGTCTTCCCGTGGGTGTCGTAAGAGTCGACTAAGGGAACAGGGTTGAAGTGTGTTGTGGGCGATGGGCTAGCAACCTATCACTGCAACATCACATTTTGTCGATCTTTTATACCCATATTTATGCTAAAAGTGGCACTGGAACACAAATTTCATGTGCTCTGCCTACCCCTTTTAGGGATAAAGGCGTGATGGTATGTATGTATGTAAATGCCCTGACCGGGTTTCGAACCCGGGACGTCCAGCTTCGTTGGCAGAGTCACTACCCACTGGGCTACGGAGGCCGTTATAATGGTACGGAACCCTTCGTGCGCGAGTCCAACTCGCACTTGGCTGGTTTGATCATCACAGGGTACGAGTACCATTTAGAAAACTCACGGAAGAGTGTTAACAAAAACCAGTTTTTAATGGACGTTAGGCGCAAGTGGCTCGCAGCACTCTTTTCAACCCCCGACGTAAAAAGAGGGGTGTTATTAGGTTGACGTGTCTGTGTGTCTGCCTGTGGCATCGTAGCTCCTCAACGAATGGACCGATTTGGTTGATCGAGATGGGTCTTAGCTACTTAAGTTGTTAAATTATAACAAAAGTGAGTTGCACAGAATATCATTAACAAAAATCACTTTTCCAGGAGTCGCCAACCCTAGCCCCGCATCCCGACGGGTCGGGTCCCATGAGAATAGCGCACTTCATTTACATGGGAATTGCTTGTCTAAATCTATTAGACGCTGCAGTGTTTGCCGGGAGGCCTACTCTGATTGTTATGTGATTACTGATTATCAGGCATCGGAGTATTTGTAGCACTGTAAGACTAAAGTATGCTATGGAGTCGTTGTAAGCATTAAAATAAAATGTATACTCATACTCATCCTCATTAATTTAATTCATTAAATTAATAATAACTATAAAAATACACCACTATAGATACAACACTGTAGAAATAATATGAGGGTCCACGGAAAGAACATGTCTAGTCACTTTTTTTTTCAAAATGTGATTTTAATGCCACGCAATAGTTCATAACGAGCGCAACTTTTTGACATCAAAATCTCATTATGAAAAAAAAACCGGCCAAGTGCGAGTCGGACTCGCGCACGAAGGGTTCCGTACCATTATCTTTAAAAAGCTATTTTATTCTGTGTTTTTAGTATTTGTTGTTATAGCGGCAACAGAAATACATCATCTGTGAAAATTTCAGCTGGAACTATCACGGTATCAGTGAGATACAGCGTGGTTACAGACAGAGGGACGGACGGACGGTTGGACGGACGATTTTACTCTTTGAGTACGGAGCCCTAAAAAGAGACTGGACATGTTCTTTCCGTGGACCCTTCATATTATTTGTAATTCGTCAATGAAGATGGTGGTGTATTTTTTATAGTTCTTATTTATTTAATGAATTAAATTAATGAGGATGAGTAAGTATGAGTATAAATTTAATTTTAATGCTTACAACGACTCCATGGCTCACTTTAGTCTCAACGTGCTAAACATACTCCGATGCCTGCTGATTAGAGTAACACAGCGACTTATTGTAGTTGGTAAGTAATACAAGCGCGTTGCACGAACGCGTGACAACATATCCGCACGGCTATCCAGGCCCCGTAGCATATGGATGGCGTTATCACGCGATAAGTGACAGGATAGAGCTGCCGTCCCTGGCTGACACCGTTCGATAGAACGAGACGACGCGCTTATCCTGTCACTTATCGCGTGATAACGCCATCCATGCTACAGAGCCTGGACGGCCCGCGCGCTTTGTCGCGGCGAGATTGACTATCTGTCTGTTTATTTAGAACGCTTAGAAAGAGACGCATAGTCTATGTCGTCGCGAGACAGCTCGCGGGCCATCCTGTGATAGCATAGAGGTAGAATAGATAGAGGGAGTCACCCACACATACACACATGGGTGACAAAGATGTATGCATAGGCAATACCGCAAGTGGGAACAAGATACAGTGTCATATTTTCTGTCCCTGATCGCGTATACGGATTTTTTATTTGCCACCAGCTTGTTTGCCACCACACCTGTCAAAATTTGTACTGAAACTGACACCACCATGACGTCACCGATATAATACGACTAAATTATAAATGACATTAGACGTCAAGAGTGTATTAGCTTCTGATACTTCTTAATTTAGTATGGTTAATTTACCATCGTCCCTTTTGGGTACACTAGGACGCCATCTATATTTCCTCTATCTACGTGTGATAGCCGTGCTGGCCGATTATGTACGGGTGTTCCTACACGGGTCGCATTTCTCAACCGACTCTCCTGATATTTTGTATTTTTTTCGGAATTGAAACTAGTTTTTGTGAGTTTTGAAAAATGATGACCCGTCATTTTTCAAAACCATTTTTTTTATTTCGAACAAGTAACTTGACTAAAATATTCTATACAGGGTGGATTTTTTATAAATATCCAAATTGAGATATGTTAATCCTTACCTATACAAAATTATAATTTACGTGTTTTTTCTTTTAATATCCCTCGGTACTAAAATATTGAGTTAGGGCACCTCAAAGTTGAGACTCACGCACGGGTGGTTGGTATTAGGCGACTCAGTGGGTAACTCATTCTGATCAAGCGGCCAGACTGATGTAAATGTGAACTACCCTCACTACAACACATTTTGTGTCTTGTTCGACTAGGTGACGACACTAAGTTATTATTATTTTTGAAAAATAAAAAAAAATAAAAAAAATAAAAAAAATGAAATCTATAGATGATGCCTAATGCTTTGAAAAAAATTGGATACTCATAAAAAAACACCTCGTATAATTAACGAACCTGCTCACAAAATTTCACGAGATTTGGTTGAGAAATGCGACCTGTAGAGGAGAACAGACGGACAGACACCGGAGATACGAATGATTTTCGGCCTAAGCTGCATGGAACTACGTTCGCTTCGCTCGCTAGTTCGAAAAAAAATGAGAAAAATACAGCCTCTAATACAACTCACAGAGCCACTAGTAATTTAACGGTAATTTTTTGTGCATTAAAACTGTTTCTGGGCATAAAAACTGTTTTTGGGCATAAAAGCGTTACCATTAATCTATATGATATCATTAAACCGTACAACATGTACGTAATAAATAAACTTTAACTCCCTGGGAAGTGCAATTCTTCGAGAACCAACCTTTCCATTAGTTACGTGACATGCTTTCCGGAAAAGAGATTTGACTCTAGTCAAAAAGGGTACAAGTGCGGTACATTTGGACGGGTTTTGTACCCTTTTCACTGGTCACTAGATTGTGCGGGGATTTAAAGGGAGTTGGAACGGAGAAAAGTTTTAGTAACGATTAAGATCAGAAACTTTTATTATGTTTAGCGATTGAACAATTCTTATTTTAGGTAGCACACAGCGTATTGTCATCTCAAAAGTCACATTGCAAAAGAGAGCAGTCTAACACCGTTAATTGCTTTGTATGTATTTTATTTAATTGAGGACCTATTTCCTTCAAATGTTGTTAGAACATTCACAATGCAATAAGGTCGAAAATTTCAGTTCAATAATAGCGGTGAAGTGTCAAGATAAGACAATTAAATGTGTTATCGAATGGGCCCTTAAATTGATAACCTCTTTCCAAAAAGCTATCATTACGGTTTTCTAATTATCTACGAACATATGTCAGTGTCAGACAAGAAAATTGAGAAAACTGTCATTTTCACGAAATATAATGTACGAATAACAACTATGGCCGGAGATTGGCCGGAGAGGACAGGGCCAAAAAGACGAGTGACAATTAGTCGGAAATAAGCTTCTGTCAAAAATGTCATTTTTGGTACAAGCTTTTATTGCCGACTGTACTTTTCTGCATACCATCATCAACTACTCATTGAGACGATTCTAACGAGCCCAAACGCGATGGGGTTGTGTTGTTTTATTCCGGAGTTCCTATGGCCAACTTCCTGTTCCAGCATCAGATCAGCTCCAAGTCATCATAATATTGCATTGTCATGCGATATACATACGCATGCAAAATTTCAGCTCAATTGGATAACGGGAAGTGACTGAAAAATGGATCACAAATTTTGACCGACAACTTACATACTTAGGTCCATATCGTCGGGTGACAAGCAAAACTCACTAAGTAACAAATACCTACTTAAATCAAAGGTCGTATCTCGATATCGACTACGTACCGAGATACGACGTTTTGAAGAGCAGTGACAGTTTTTGTAATGACTTTTGCTTGTCACCCGACGATATTTACATACATACATACGAACAGTGCAAGTTATCGTATCGTTTCACTCGTTGCGCTCGGTTGACGTCACTGAGCGGTTGCCCCTAGACACGTGTCAACGTAAGTAGTCAATGGCAAACTACATTAAAATATTAGCTCTAAATGTCTTCAGACTTCAGTTTGCTATACAATAGGTATTCCACCTTAGGTGGGTCCCAAATTAAATCTCGTGATTGTACCTGGTGAATAGGTTCGCATGAGCTCCCGACGACGTGCTGTATTCAATCTGAGAGACTTGCAATAAAATTGTCATGAGCTGTCAACACAACACAGCGCACCCTCAAATCAATAAAGGGTAGGTCACGTGCCTATGATATTTCTGTGGTCACAAGCATCAATATGCTACCATGAGTAGTAGGTATGTTATAATACTTATAATTTACTTTCAAAACAAAGTTTTAACCGACTTCAATTCAGTACTCCGCCAAGCCACATTAACATTTCCACATTGTTTTTCCAATTTACCACATGAACTGATTTTCGAGAACAAAGGCGTTGATTTTTAGACCAATAAACCAAATCGCTGTATGTGGGCCGATAATATTTGAGGACTTCCGTCGATTCCTCAAGGATCTCAGAATTACCTTTGGCACTTCATTGTTTGCTATTTCAACGGAATAATATCAGAATATGTGACGTACTTATATAGTTTGAAGTACATCATTGAGAAGTTCCACAAGCCATCTGTGGTCTTCATCATCACTTCCACTTCACCAAATTTATGATTTCCGGGTGTAAATACACGAGTTATAATAGAAAATACCGAAATTACTACACGCGTGCCTAATATATTTGAGGAGTTCCCTCAATTCCTCATGGTTCCCATCATCCAACTGGGGTTTTGGAAACAATGGGACCAATCTGGAAGCATATACTTTCAGTTACAAAAAGAATTGTACGAATCGGTTCATAAATGACGGAGTTCTGAGGTAACAAACATTAATAGGACATTTCAATTATTATTAAATTATTATTCGTCTATTTATTTATATTGTATTTTTATTTTGACTTGTAATTAATGTTTGTTCTTCTTCTTCTTATTGGTTTGACTTGTGCTGTTCTTATCGCAGTAAATGATTTGAATTGACTATGCTTACCATAGACCGTATGCCACCGTCGCAGTATGAAAAAAAATATACCTACTTGTCATTTCAAATTAAGTTTTTAGGTGCGCCCTAAAAGTGATCCTTTGCGTAGCTGAATAGGGTTGTTTACCATCAGGTTGTGTGCCTGTATGCCGCCGTTCGTACAAAAATAATGGAAAACACGACGAAATAAACGCAAAGACATATATGTACACCAATTTAAACATTTCGATATCTGTAGGCGGGTCACGTAGGTAACAGATAGGTAGTGCGACCGATTCAATTGCGCACTTGATGTCCATATAAATCACTGGGTACGTGAGGATGAGCTTATTTACCCGCTGTGGGGAGGGATTTCACGTTTAAGGACGTAAATGATGTTTCGCGTACTGGGAGGGCAATCTGATACAACATTTCGTTCGTCCTTATACTTGGCAATGTGTTGGAATGAGTGTGCGCATATGGTTGGATTACGAAAACTAATTATTAATGAAATTCGATAGGTCGTGTCTGATTTACCTCTAGGCTTCTTGCATAGCATCGTTTTATTTATACACCATTAATTATTGATAACGTGTTTTATTTTCATTTAATTTTAAAAAACTTTATTCTAATTGGCGTAATATCATTTGATATTTAAGAGTGATTTTTCGGATAAGCAAAACATCGTTAGGAAACCGGTCTAATCCCGATAGGGTCTAGCTCTAAATTGAATATAGGTGATTTAAATCTAAATCTTTATACCTTGAATCCTACAAACTTTCCACCCGGAAGTAATTGTACGGAAGAACGTGTGCCAAAAGACTACGGTACAGGTAGGGTCACTTGCATGACATTTTGGGCCAATTAACACGGTGTATTTTTTTTGTCTCGGCATTTGACCAAAAAAATCAAATTTGCTTGTGTGTGTGTGTTTTTATTTTTTTCTCTAATGTATGCGTACGTATCGTATAAAAATCTTAAAATACAAAAAAAAAGGTTATGAGGCGAAAAAGTGTGAAGGACAGAAAATAAAAATCATCAAACTCAACTTTATGGTACCATACAGAAAAAAATTGAAACTCCTCAATTTTTCCAATATAAATTACCTTTAAAAAATCTCCAGTTGCTGAATACTCTAACGGTATACCTCGTGTCTAGTATCACTAACAACTTTCCGGCAAAAAATGGTTTCTGTCTAAAATGGTTTTCTTCGGTTTAGGTCCAGCCAGTTACATAATGGGCTGAATGCATAAGATCACCAGTAATAATAAACAAACAAAGTGGGACGAGTGTTAATTGGCCCAAAATGTGTTGCAAGTGACCTTACCTACCCACCCTAGTCTTTTGGCAAACGATCTTCCATACACCCTGTATATTCGATGAAATCCAAAGATCCAAAGTTGAGATGGCCGTTGCTGTCGTAAAACGTAAACAGTTTTCGTTTTATTACAATGGAATAAGGTGCAAAAGTGTAAACATATTTTTGGCGTCGACTGTACAACCGGGAAAACGCCAGGACACGATGAATGGCTTAAAACGTGTATTTGAATAAAGCCAGTATCACAAAAGTAACCTGATGGTTCAATTTAGAAGATTGAGTATGAGTATAAACCGCGCCCCGTTTGCACAGTGCGCGTGCAGGGCTGCCGCTTGTTGTCCCACCACTATTCAAAATTAACCGTCGACAACCCTAATCCGTAACTACTTCAGGGCTCGAATTACGTTTGCGTTGTTCATCTGTTTAAAAGTATTTGAGCAACAACAACTAATACAGGGTGTGAACTTCATAGGCTGAGGAAGCTTGGATGTCGATGTCGGTAAGAATTTTGATTAAACAATAGTGGGAAAATAAAACCGGCTATTATACTGATATGTGGAAGGGAAGTGGGGAAACTATCACATTTATATCCCGTGATATGGAAGTACAGAGTAAGAAAAGATTGTCATTGTAATGTATAATTTGGAAGAGCGAGGTCTCCTGACACAGGTAATATAATACCTAATAGGAGGACTCGACCACAATGTATTTACCACCTAAGGTTAAATGGAAATAAATTTATGATTATGATTATTGTCAAAGTCTTTATAACATTGACATTAGATTATCCTCCTGCCCCTGAAAAGGTTTTTTCACGATACCGGTAATAGACATTAACATAGTAGCGATTACTCCGCCGACAAGAGCTAGGCTCTTGTATAGCTTCATCGGGCAAAGCATTTTTTGCATACTAAAAAAATCGTTAACTTTTCAGGACTTAAAAAAACAATCGTTAAGTCCATTAGGTTAAGGTCCATTAAAGGGGTTCCAGAAAAAATGGGAAATAAAACAAAGGCAAAACTATTAACCTTTGCAAAAAAGATGTATGCCAAACATTAGTAAACCCTAGGCTTTTAAATATACGATGATGTCCTAAGCTGTACAAAGCTAAAGCGCTAAACTAAACAATTAGCTAAGCGGACAGTACCTAAGCGGCTTGTCCGATCCGATTTCGGTATACCTAATCATCAGATTCAGTTTAAAGCCTCGGGCTGGACGCGTGGACCTATTTACGACAAATAATTTTATTCATATCTCTACACCCTAAGGCAATTTTTTGATTTGTCGGTGCGGTGGTATAGTCAGCAGCAAAAGTAACTACGCGGATCAAGTGCTCAAAATGACCTACACACGTCTCTAATGTCAAGAGGATAAGGACTGTCTAGATCATTTTGAGCGTGTTATTCTGCGTAGCTACTTCTGCTGCTGACTGTACGATATCAGTAGGTTAAGCTGTCAGTGTCAATTGTCAGTCGAGTCAGTAACGATTCTACAGCCTGTAAATTTATTAAAGCCATAGTTTTCGACCGTACTTAATGATGTGAGAATGGAGAAAGCAATTTTGTTAAAAAGCATAATTAATAAAACGTTCATATTTTTTTAAGTACCTACGACCGACAGCAATCTATTACGTCCATACTGATTTGACTTAACAAAGGTTTTGACTTTTATGGGTGCCGTAAACGAAATGACATGTCGTATAGTGAAATTCATACCTACATTGCGCGCTCAATGATTTTGAATTTAAAAAAAATTAAGCATTTAACGAAATTTATGTAAATGTAGGTACGTAGAACCGATGGCCGTTGGGGCGGAAAGGTTCTCGAATGGCGACCACGTACCGGAAGGCGCAGCGTGGGTAGGCCCCCTCAAGGTGGACTCATGACCTGGTTAAGGTCGCGGGAGTCCGCTGGATGCGGGTGGCGCAGGACCGGCCATTGTGGCACTCTTTGGGGGAGGCCTATGTCCAGCAGTGCACGTCTTTCGGCTGATATGATGATGATGATGTTAATGTGTTGTTTAGGACCGACACTAATCGTCATTAAAATATTAGCCCGATACACACTGTATACTACGCGCCTACATTTCAGTAGAGAGTACAGTACAGGCCCCGTAGCATGGATGGCCTTATCACGCGATAAGTGACAGGATAGAGCATCCGTCCCTGGCTGACACCGTTCGATAGAACGAGACGACGCGCTTATCCTGTCACTTATCGCGTGATAACGCCATCCATGCTACGGGGCCAGGAATAGGATTGAAGCTTAGAATAATAACGCCTAGAAACGCAGTTCACGCGCAACGGTGAGGCCACCAAAACTCAGCCATAAATGGCGTAGTACGCCGATCGGTGGTACACTATTGGTGCGTTTGTGTGCGTATTGGCGCGTGTGAATACGAGTTGATCACAACTACATGAATCCATTTTATGCCTCACGCTTGTCGCGTCGGCCGTATGAAACTATCATTCTAGGCGTTATTATTGAAGTGTGTTGTTGCTGAACTAGCGACTTGCACTGCTATATCAAGTTTAATATATAATATCACATCTTCTCCATCTTTCAACGTAAAAATAGCTAGAGCACTGATAAGAGAACTATTAGGTCACAGCGGAATGTCATCTCCCTCATTGAACGAGCGAGCGAAGAGAACTAACTTCTATGCTTCAGCTGGGGCCGAAAATCGTTCGTATGTCCGGTGTCTGTCCCGCTGTCAGCTGTCATGCTGTTCTCCTCTACAGGTCGCATTTCTCAACCCATTCTCGTGAAGTTTTGTAAGCAGGTTCGTTAATTATATAGAAAAATAATTGTAGAGACACTTTTTCGAAATTCGAATAGAAAATATTTTTTTTAAAAAGAAGACACGATTTCGAGTTCTGCAGCTCACAGATACACTAGTATGTATTTATAATAAATTGATTAACTAGGATCATTGTTGTATTTAGGTACTTAAGCTAATATTAGTTATGCGGCGCTACCACGAACTTCGAATCTCGAACTTCGAATCTCGAACTTCGTATATCTCCGTCTCTGTCGCTTGAGTACCATAAGCCATAAATGCGATAGAGACGGAGATATACGAAGTTCGAGATTCGAAGTTCGTGGTAGCGCTGATGATTATAAAAAATCAATAAAAATTCAATAACACAGTAATACATACATACACTTAACATTCAATTAAAGAAATCGTAAAAAATTAAGTCAAGTATTATTATTATCAGTTATCTTATATTTAAGAAACTAGTATTTGGAGCAGCCCAACTGGGGTAACACAGGATACCGCAGCCATAATAATCCCACTACATGATCTGTAAAAAAAAAAAAGTATGTGGTGTTGTGTTCCTGGTGGTGAGTCAGGTCACCAGAGCTGCCTAGGGTGTGTCGTGTTGAGAGTTTGGAACCCGCGTCCGTCTCTAGCTATCAACACAACAATCCTCATATCAATAAAGGGTCGGCAACGCGCTTGTGATTCTTCTATAATCGCAAGCGTCCATAGGCTACAGTGTCTGCTTACTATCAAGCAGACCATTTGTTTGTTTGCCACCATCATATAGTATTACAAAAATAACATGTTCTTTTACCTACCCCTTTTGGGTATTCAGGCGTGAGTTTATGTATACAGTAAAAGTAGTGTATATGAACACGGAGCCGGGCCCGCGGGCCCTTTGAAGGGATTACGTGTAGGGCCGTCTCCGCGCGTTAATTACGTGTCGTTCATTAACGATGTACCGCCCACTAGCGATTCACAAACCATTTCGAATCATCTCAGCATTAACGACTATAGTAGTACCTACGGCTACGAGAAGTAAGGGCCGGGCTACGACTACAAGCGGAAGCGGCAGCGGTCGTCTCTTATTTATGCCAGTGGTGCCTATTACCGTAGTATGGTATGGCACCATACTACGGTAATAGTTATTTGTTATACAAGGGGGGAAAGTTGTATTTTACCTGCGAGTGTTCAAAGATAGAATCCTGAGCGTAGCGAGTGTTTCAACACACGAGACGTAAAATAACTTTTCACCCGTGTATAACACAAATCATTTCACCTCACTACAGCGAGGATTAAAAAAAATAAAAAAAGGAAAAAAAAAAGTAAAAAAAAGGAAAAAAAAAAGGAAAAAAAAGGAAAAAAAAAGGAAAAAAAGGAGAAAAAGGGGAAAAAGGAAAAACTAAAAAAGGAAAAAAAGGAATAAAAAGTTAAAAAAAAGTTAAAAAAGTAGAAAAGAATATGTTTTAAAATATGTCAAGAAAATAAACATTTAACGTTCTACGTCTACTTTCTTCACATGTGGATAAAAAGCGATTTTCTCAATAAACAAAGCAACGCCATAAGTTTGTGTTTGATTGTCTTCTGATACGGGCTTCGCTCATAAACGCGGCATAAACACAGCCTAACGGCTCGACCACGGCATTGCGCGAATTGCGGCGTGGCAAGCGTTTCATTTGTTCATTGCGCGGTCGAGACGCGCAACGCACAGTGCGTTGCGCGGTTAGTTAGGCTAACACCGATAACACGCAATGAATTAGAAAAGCCACTGCCGCTGTCGCCGCCGCGCAATGCCGTGGCCGAGCGGTACGGCTCGGAAGCGACTTCACGCGGCTAGCGGCGTGCATTCCAATTATTCCAAACAGCCGCCTCTGTGCATTTATTTGGGATGCTCTTCCGATCCGCGGTCGCCTCCGCTACTCGCGTGAAGTCTTGGAGCGGCGGCAGCAGCATTAAGGGCATCCATAGACGGACTGCTTAGAGCAGTCAAGACTCGAGACCAACGGGCCCGACAGCAGTCGTCCAATAGGGAACATTACTGCAATGTTCTGCCGCCAGAGTGCAGCACTATCACAATTAGTAAACAGTTTTTTTGACAACTTTGACAAGTCCTTCAAAGCTCTGGATCAAATAGCGAAGAAAATATTTTAATAAATAAAATGCATCAGTGCTGCGTAATTGGATGCAAGGATGAAGGGCATCATTAATTTCCTAAGGAAACGATGATACGAAAACTATGGGAAGCGGCAATACGTTGTAAAGCAAAAAAAGCGGCCAAGTGCGAGTCGGACTCGCACATGAAGGGTTCCGTGAAATAAATTACGGTTTACGATTTATGACGTATTAAAAAAAAAACTACTTATTAGATCTCGTTCAAACCAATTTTCGGTGGAAATTTACATGGTAATGTACATCATATATTTTTTTTAGTTTTATCATTCTCTTAATTTAGAAGTTACAGGGGGGGGGGGAACACACATTTTACCTCTTTGGAAGTGTCTCTCACGCAAACTATTCAGTTTAGAAAAAAAATGTGTTAGAAACCTCAATATCATTTTTGAAGACCTATCCATAGATACCCCCCACACGTATGGGTTTGATGAAAAAAATTTTTTTGAGTTTCAGTTCTGAGTATGGGGACCCCTAAAACTTAATGTTTTTTTTCGATTTTTGTGTGAAAATCTTAATGCGGTTCACAGAATACATCTACTTACCAAGTTTCAACAGTATAGCTCTTATAGTTTCGGAAAAAAGTGGCTGTGACATACGGACGGACAGACAGACAGACAGACAGACAGACGGACGGACATGAAGAATCTATAAGGGTTCCGTTTTTTGCCATTTGGCTACGGAACCCTAAAAAAGCCCTCATCCAGGATGCCATTTTAATATCACAGTACAGGTATTTTACACACTTATAATAATAAAACGATTGTAGTTTAACGCGTTTTCATCAATTATTTGTTATTGTTTGTTAGGTAAATAAATATGACATTGTACGTCATGGCGGTTTGTTTACGGGCTGTGTTAGTGTCGCCCCCTACGCAGAGCTTTGCGTAATGTTCCCTATTACGACAGAGTAAACTAATTCTCCAACTTCGAGAAAGAGGTCAATTGTCGAATCCAACTCGGCTGGGCAGCGTTCGGGACATCTTTTCGTCTAATATTCCGCAGTGTCTTAAGACGAGAGTCTTTGACCAGTGTGTGTGTGTGTGAGTGTGTGTTGTGCTTATAAGAAGGCTCAAAGACACCCAAAGGGCAATGGAGAGGGCTATGTTGGGAGTTTCTCTGCGTGATCGCATCAGAAATGAGGTAACCGATATAGCCCTCCGAATCGCTAAACTTAAGTGGCAGTGGGCGGGGCACATTGCATTGCACGTAGCACCGATGGCCGTTGGGGCGGAAAGGCTTGCGAGTGGCGACCACGTACCAGAAGGCACGGCGTGGGTAGGTCCAAGGTGGACTGATGACCTGGTAAAGGTCGCGGGAATCCGCTGGATGCGGGTAGCGCAGGACTGGTCATTTTGGCACTCTTTGGGGGAGGCCTATGTCCAGCAGTAGTCGTCTTTCGGCTGATATGATGATGAAACTAATTCTAATTGGACGAGTGCTCTCGTGCGACCAACAGGTCTCGACTGATCTAAGCAGTCCGTCTATGGAGGCCCTAAGCAGGAGTTAACGGCCGAGCTCCGTTCTCTCGCTCCCACGTATGGTGCCGCTACTGCTGCCGCCGCCGCTCGAAGTCAGGGGCCGAGCCGCTACACTGTGTGTAGGTCTTATCGTATCTTATCTTCTGTATCTAGGTGAGGGCCCTTTCGGATGCACTTCGACCCAGTGGGATCTTTTGTGCATTTGCCCTCTCATCATTTCCACACAAGACGGATGATGCTGTTCACCGGGAGCGCCTTGAATTCCTTTGGTTGCGGTAAGCCGTTACCAAAGTAATTCATTCTTTGTCTGGCAAGGGCATGACATTCACACAATAAGTTGTGTAGGTCAGATTTATACTGGTGCTCCTAAGAAGAGTAGGTAAGTGTTATGAATAGCAGCGCAGGTAACTAACTTATCGACACCCCCGCTATCGATTATAGATCGCGTTGCTATGAGATTAAGACTTCATGAAAGGGTCTCGGTGTAATCGTAATTTCCAATTTTTGTGCTCGTAAATTCAGTCTTTATGCTGTTAAGGCTGCACAAAATTACTTTTTATGTTCTAGTGTCGAGCTGCTCCAGTTTTGGCAGAGTGTGTAAATTTTATCAAATACAATGACTTGTTTTATGTACTTGTTGTACAACTTAATATAGCAGTACTCTAAAGATGAAGAGATAAATTATTTAAGGCAAGTCTGGGGCAGAGATTAAAAAGCATGTCATTGACTTGGAGTTTTTATTTGAAACTAAGTAACCGGACGTTTCTTTTTAAGTATTATGATGTTTACAGAGAATGTTTTTTAAGTTACTTTTACCTTAGGTCGTTTCTCTTAAAACGCCAGATACATAGTTAAACAGATTGGCACTGCGTCTGTACGTAAAGTTTACGTCAACGATGTTTATTAATTTTTCGCCTTATTACTATGTACTAGTAAAGTCAACAGCATTCATATCCTCCGTATCAAAGTGAGCAAAAATATCTGACACATGTTGCTAATGATGGCAGTTAATAGTGTCTTGATAACTGTTGTGACCAGGCACTTCGCGATGACTTCACTTCCTTTGGAGTGGGGAATGTCGCAACATCTGGCAGTTGATATCGCGACACTCCCCACTCCAAAGGGAATGAAATCCTTGAAATCGTAGCAGATTCGATGCTGGCGACTTAAAACTGCTACACTTTCTAGGACGTGTCCTACCTAATATGAGTAATATGGTATACTAAAGTGACAACATAATTATGTTTTTCGTCGACTGTACAAAAAGTAATTGCCAAAATACTCATCAAGTATTCCCGTAAACCTCTCAAGCAATCCAAAGCTCGATGTAAACAAGTGTACACAAGCACACGCACGGAATCCGCGCCAATTAAAAAAATAATTCCATCCCGGCCTCAAGGCCGGGCTGTAATCCCCAACCTTACTTAATACTCCGTCAATAGCGTCAGGTAAACAAAGAATTCGGTCGCAAAAACTCCCAATCCCCAATTAATTGGAATCGGGAACTAAATTAAACATTTTCTCTTATTTAAAACCGAAATGAACTCCAGTAATTACTCAGTTTACGACGTGCAAAGGCGGCCATTTTGTTGGGCGCCCGGGGAATACCCGACGCGGCGCGAACTCAAATGGCGGTGTTGCCAGCCGAATTGAATTAATCAATGCATTAATTACCTAAGTTTAGTCGTTGGGATTGGGAAAAATTTAGACGTGAATCTAATCCTAATACGAACGATCGTTGGAGAAGATTTTTATGGAAATTATCTCAGAATTCATGGACTGTGCTCGTGAAGGTGTGTGGATTGAATCAAGAAACTTACCTAACACCCCATTCCACATTTCCATTTAAGACCTACTTAGACAAAATAAAATCGTTACAGATACGATTCATGAAACAAATGGTTGATAAGAAAACAAAAACAGAATGTAAAAATAACACCTACGAACAGCTTTTCTTAGAATGTAAAATATTGCCAGTCCATAAAAAAGTAATGTTGTTGTTGGCTGTGGAACAATTTAGTAACGACGAGTTTAAACAACCTATTGGTACTCAAAGGCTTGTTAGAAACAGAGACAGAGATAAACTAATATTGCCTAGGTTTAGTAATTATTATGGCCAAAGACATAGAAAGTACCTAGTTCCGAAAAAATATAACGACCTGCCGTCCGAGACAAAGAGTGTCACAAAACAATTGTTTAAAAAGAAAATAAGCGTCTTATTAAATACATTTAAAAATTAAATTTAGCTATCTTAAGTAACTTTATAGATTCATTTTGTTGTATCTAGCATAAGTAATACCGTACATATATATTACTATTCATACAACTTTTAGCTAATAAAAAGTAAAATCAATTAGGAGCGTTGTTTGCCAACAAACCGCATTGTGGTTTGGCAGATTAAAAGCCTTAAAGAGAATAAAAAAAAAATGTTACATTTTTAACAATATCGTAAACTTTTCTTCGTTTATCTAGGATATCAAAGGAAAAATATTGCTACTAGTTTTACTTACTTCAATCATTAAATTAAGTGCTTTCCTAACATAATAATATTTATTTTTTGGGTTTCAAAATAATTTTACTTGAAAGCGCATGACGATTGTATATGGAATAGGATAGCGTATAGTCAAATCGTACTTACATACTAATAATAGAAAGCTAGGACTTTAGCTACGAGTGCTACGCCGTAACGTCTACGTGCTACATCCGTAGCGGCGTAGCTGCGTGCTACGTTTAAGGCATGGAGCTTTACCGGTTCATTACCCTACTGCCTCAGAAGGAAGGTTGTGTTGTTCAAGCGTATGTATGTAAGTAGGTAAGAACGTGAACAAGAATAATTCTTTTTCACGTGCTACAGTCCAAACGGTATGATGGATTTTGACATTTGAGGTGTCGTTGGATCCCTTTCAATCGTGGGAGTGACATGGGCTATAATATTTTCAAAAAAATATCAAATCTTTGAATTAGAAAGCAAGGAACAATATTAACGGCTGCAATACACATACATAATTCCCATATACTCGTAACTCCGCAAAGGAATCGTCTTTCATTTCCAACAGATGCATTTCCCAATCACAGAGTCCGCAATAAAAAACCTAATCACGCGATTACAGAGCTTCGAGGTGATTGGAAAAGCTCTGCGAACTTTTTAAATTGGATCGGTCTGGCTCGGTTGCCCCCGAATGGCTCCACTCGATGAAGCTTTAAGCTCAATACTTGGCTATTAAATTGCATCTTTGAGAAACGTTTACGTAAGTTGCGAGAACTTTTGAAGTAGAAACGGAACTCGGGAGTGACTGTGACTCTTGTATTTATAATGTGGGTTTAATTTCATTTGGAATGTGATTTTATGTACTTCGTAAATATAGCGTATGTAACACATATCCTACTCCTAAAGTAACTAATGCACTCTTTTAACAATTTTAATGCCAGGAACGGCAGGGACCCGTTAGGTAGGCGCTCAGCTGCGACTCTTTCCTTTACAAATGGTTTTTGCGACCTAACTTTACGTCTAGTCCCTACCTCTGTGTACACAGTTACATAATATTATGCATATTTAACTCTTTTTTCGTCGACCATATTTTATCCACGATGAACTTATCTTATCTTAATCTTGTCTGTCTGTCTTCGACCCAATGGGATCTTTTGTATAACTATCCCCTCCTTTATGCCTACTCCAAAGCTTGCTCAATAATTTCAACAAACCGAATGGCGGATCTCACTACGATCGACAAGTTTTGCGTAGAGACAGTAGACAATGTTGTATGGGGTCGGTGTTTAATTCTGTGTACAACACATGCTTTCGTAGCGGCTAAGGCGCCGTACGGCATAAACACCATGCCCGAAAGAGCAAAGGATTCTTTGTGAATAAGGAATGTTTCAAACCGTGCCGAGCCCCGCCCTAGCGCCGGCCGGCACTCTGTCAACTTATTCACTTTTAAATAAAGCTGGGCATTCACCGAGCAACAAGCAAAATGGATTAGCGCCGCGACAAAATCGTTACATGAATGTCAAAACTGTAGCATTTAAAGATAGTTGGGGCGGCCAGTTGGATATTCAAACGTCCTATGATATACGTTTTGGAAATCTCCCGCACTCCGCGTGCGGACCCTATCGAACGTCGAAAATACGCGTTAAGGCTGTTACGCTATACGAGTATAGTCCCTATGTTTTAAATTCATACCTCTCAGTACTAGATCTGTATTTTTGCGCATCACGTTTGGGTTAAATTCTTCTGGAAATACCTTACAGTTCTCACGACACAGGCTCGACCTAGTGTGAGGACTATAGTAAATCTAATATAAAAAATCTTAAGCTAAGCTCTTTGTAAAGGATGACTCACGCTAGAACGGGCCGTGTCCGGCCCGGGGCTTTTTCTAAGAAGTTTTTGCGCGGCCGAGCCATACCCAAGCCCGGCCAACACCGAGCCGCTTCCGAGCCTGAGCCGTGACTCGTTCGGGCTTGGGTACGGCTCGGCCGCGCAAAAACGCCGTCGTTTTTCTTAGAAAACGGCCCGGGCCGGACACGGCCCGTTCTAGCGTGAGCCATCCTTAATTCCTGTTTGTAACTCACTAGGTAAATAAATAAATTTTGTATTTGTATTGTATTATACCTGGCTAAAGACCATCCATAACGACATGACAAAGTTAGGCATAACGACGGAATTGACGCAGAACCGTAATGATTGGAGGAAGAGTATCAGGAGGGCTGACCCCGAATAGGGATAAAGCAAGGATTGATGATGATGATTGTATTATACCGAGATATATAAGTAAGAGCTTACCACATCGCGCCGGTCTTCCTCGGTGGTCTCGATGTCGACGCTGGCGTCGCTGTCGCGGTCGCTGCTCGGCGAGCGTGGCGAGCGAGGCGAGCGTGTACGCTGCGGCGACGCAAGCGGCGATCTGAATATAAGACAGATATAAGGATTCATACTTATCTGGCCCCGTAGCATGGATCACGCGATAAGTGACAGGATAAGAGCGTCGTCTCGTTCTATCGAACGGGGTCAGCCAGGGACTGATGCTCTATCTTGTCCATGCTACGGGGCCTGATGTGTTACGTGATGCGACAGGACGATATTGGCTTTTGTGCATTTAGTACGATTATATTCACACTAGCAGCACAAATGAGGCTATCCGCAGCAGAAGCAAGGTAAACGTTAAAATTAAGACCCCCTGTACAACATGATACGCAATAAATGAATTATGAATTATGGATATAGCCCTCCGAATCGCTAAACCAAAGTGGCAGCGGCCGGGGCACATTGCACGTAGAACCGATGGCCGTTGGGGCGGAAAGGCCCTCGAGTGGCGACCACGTACCGGAAGGCGCGGCGTAAAGGTCGCGGGAGTTCGCTGGATGCGGGTGGCGCAGGACCGGTCATTTTGGCACTCTTTGGGGGAGGCATATGTCCAGCAGTGGACGTCTTTCGGCTGATATGATGATGATGATGATGATGATGATATTCACACTCGTCTGATGTGCTAAGACGTGATGGCTCCTTTTGCGTCAGGCATCAGGGCATGTGAGAGACCATCACGTCAGATAAGAATGAATCCGGCTATACCTATACCGGCCTTCATGATACTGTTGAAAGAAAGAAAGAAAGAAAGAAAACATTTATTCGTGGACATAACAATGGGTGTAAAAAACAAAACACAGAACGTAAAAATACCAGGGTCCACGAAAAGGCCCCGACTCAGCATAGTGCTAACCTAGAAGGCCAGCGCTGGTCTTCCGTCGGAACCTTTACATGAATTAATGTTGTTATGAATGTAAGGATGAAATTAGGGAGAGTTACGTCCACCAAAGTCACAGGCCGGTAAACGTTAAATATGGTGAATACTGGATATTTACTTATTATAAAATTAGGTTATGACCTGGTAGGCGACCGAGAAGACGACATCCCGGGCGACGGCGGTGGCGACTCGCGCCGCACTGGTCGAAAGGCGCGTGGTTCCTCTAACGAGCTGACGCCACTCAGCGCTGTCAATGCTCCTACGCAACATAATAACAGCATTTTGAATCAATGGCAAGCTTGGCCACGATGCCCACGACTATTTTGAGAGACGAGAGAGAAAATTGGTTGTTTGTGGCTTGCGGTGAGTGAGAGATCAGAACGTGGCATCTCGTTCCCAACCCAAGTACAAGCACCGCTGTAAGCCGTGGCCGAGTTCTTAGATCGAGGATGTAGCTTGCATACAAGTGTTTATTTTCTATTCATTCTTAATTTTCAACTTTTTAAAAAGATATACAAGGTGTAAGCGACGACGTGCCAAAAACTGAAACCCAGGATTCAGAGCATTATTCAGAATTGGAAAACTGTATTAAAATGCCTCGAAAAATCTTAAATTTCTGAACGCTTATTGCGTATTATGATACTTACATATGTCGCTAGGCCGGTTTTAGCGTAATTCGAATGGCAAATTGTAACTATGTGTTCTGTTTGATTCATCAGTGGTCCGTTTCAAGTCAATAAATGGAAGGAATTTAATAACCAGTGTACCTATAAATATATTTATCACGGTCTCAGAAGACAGAAAATTACAAAAGGAGCAAAAAATGAAACGGTAGATTATTACGAGTAAGCTTGTGAACAATTATTAGATTATTACCAATGTTTTCCTCTAAATAAGTTTACTTGTATTTTGTTACTCTTCTGGAGTGCTATAAGTAACTTTTAATTTTAAAAATACTAAATAAACTGAAATAAAAAATTAAAAATCACAAAAATATCATTTGAAAACAAAAATGCAAACACTATTATGACTCATTACATGATGTTACCTCAAAATCTGCATTAACTGATGTGCTATGATCTCGTGGTGCCAAGATACATTACTTGGAGATCATAACTTTAGATCAACATTTCTCCGAATCCAAAAAATAATTAAATGAATCGAACACAACACAACATACTGCAAATGCTCTAAGAAAGCGTCCTTTTGAATATTTGCTCCAGTTACAGGGCCCACCCCGTATATACCTTCGTGAAATGGTCACAGAAGGGCATGTTCGTACCTGGTGACCAGAGAGTAGGCTTCAGCCACGGTATAGCGTACGGCAGCGGCAGCCTCGCGCCCCACACGTAGTCCGCGAGCCGCGGCACCGGCGCGTGCGCCGGCGGGCTCGCCGCCGCGCGCTTCGCCTCCTCCGCCTCCGGCCTGCGGATCGACACTCGTCTGTGGCACGGATTAAAGCTGAACTTTGTACAGAGATTAAAGTCTGGCCATGGCGATATACTAGTCTTGACATCATGTTTCGATTGACACGATGCAAATCGGACAGGCATGACCAAGGTTCAATCAAAACAAGTCATGTGATTCAACAAGCTTTGCTTGAATCAAAGCAAAAGCAAGGCCTCGTCTATATACCCATTAAATATTGACTTGACATGTTCACGTCTACACGGCCAGCGTGGACAGCTTCAGCTGCCATCGGTTGAAGTAGCTTACCTAGCAGCAGACAGCATCCTTTTCTCGTACCACCATCAATACATAACTTTAACCTCTTCCCAAACATGCACTGCATGAACATCGTCGTCCACCAATTAAATAATGTCTTGGGGTCTACCCGCGCATAAAGGACCTCGTCAAGCTTCGTGCTTAGCTTCACTTGCTATAAGTTGAAGTAGCTTACCTAGCAGCAGACAACGTCCTTCCTCGCACCACAATTGAACATGACTTTAACGTCTTTCCAAACAAGCACCTCATCAGGAGACATGCTTAGCATCAGCTGACATGAGTTAAAGTGGCTTACCTAGCAGCCGACAGCACTCTTTTCCTCGTACTGCCATTGAACATGAAGTTAACGCCTTTCCAAACAGCTCCTCATCAGGAGACATGCTTAGCACCAGCTGCCATGAGCTAAAGTTGCTTACCTAGCAGCCGACAGCATCCTCTTCCTTGTGCCCCCATTGAACATGGCCTTCACGTCTTCCCACGCATGAACCACCTCATCAGGTGGGGTCCCGCTCAGCTTCATGTGACGTCGCCAGGAGTTGAAGTTGGCGGCATCTGGCTGGATGTACTTGTCCCCCGGACCCACGCGGTGCGAGTGAAAGATAAACTTGTTTGGAGAGAAGAACAGCCCGCAGTATGCACATTTGATGCATTTAGCTCGTGATGAGTTGTACCTAACATCAAAATGTTAGAGTTTTAGTTGTAGCTGTCAACCACTCTCCTCTTTAAATATGTACCCTATGCCAAATAAAAACGTTTGTCTCTTTGAAAACTTTGAACCTTCCAAACATTGAGATAAAGTCGAAAAGTGGCGATATTTTTCGTTTCTCGGCTAAACAGTCCCGCCTACACATTGTAAGAATTACACCCCCGGTCAAAAGTATTGAGTACCCTTTTAGTATTGATTTCCTTTAGCCAAGACTGTTCGACAGAAACTTCATTACGCCAAAGGTCATATACATTCACCAATAATGTTAATCACTCAAGAAACAAGCCTTTCGAATCTAATACGAGTACGTTTACAATGTTTACTGCTTACCTGGCTGGCAGAAACGCACCCCGGCACCCCCAGGCGCACTCGTGGTGGACGGCAAAGGCGAAGTCATCCGGCAGACGCGGGGGAGCGTTGTCACCGAGAAATGATTTGCACAGCCGCTCTGCTTCTCGCCGCGTTATCATGCCTGAGGATACCCATATTACATACTGTACTGGAGCAGCTATTAAGTGACACGTCGATTAATGTTTTCTTCTAGTGTGAAGCTTGGGAAGGTATGTACACTTGATACGTTCATTCGATACTAAACGACCACATCGTAATACTCGTCACCAATGCTCATTTCAGCTCCAAAATGGAGAGCGTAAGTAGCCCAGTACCGTCAATCACAGCGGGCAGCGACCGGGCCGTTTCCGTCGTTCTAATGTCAAAGAAAGTCTGTCATTGTCACTGAGTCATTGTCATTGTAATTTATTCCAGCACTGTAACATAAGTTATCTCATTTATACGATAAAATACGATAAACAAAGCTAAATAAAATGTCGAAGAAGAAGATACTATGTTCTTCAAAACAATTTGGCGTGCATCGACTTTGGCGTTCCCGTGAAGCAAGAGGAGAGTTCAAAATGTTGTGTAAAGATCTTTGGACCTATGATGACAAATTTTATGATTATTTTCACGTGACACAAGATTCTATCCATGAAAAAGTTAAACACTGTTTGGAAAAGAAAATTACTAGGTTCCAGAAACCGATATCCTCCGAACATCGACTAGCTCTTTGTTTAAGGTAAGCAAAATGCAAATTCAATAAAATCTAAGTAGGTATGCGCTATGAGAGTGTGGGTGAGTTGTGTATTACCTGCATTTTTCTCCAGCCCCGCTATTCTGTAACTTGTTTTAAGCTCAACTTCCTCAACGTTCACCCACAAATATATCTTGACGCCGTGATTCGTAGAAACTACGCGTAATCAGAGGTCTGAATGAAGGGTTGAGAACATGCTTGTTATAGGTACTAGTGAAGTCGCAAGTATCCATACGCTACGGTGACTGTGTTTGTGTACAATCAGGTGGGCAGATCCTATATTTTATGCTGTGCAGCAATGCGTCTATATTTTGTGTAAACATAAATGTGTGCGTTATTGTTACTTGAATGTCTAAATAATATGTATTCTTATAAGTGTTTGGTAACTGTAGGTAACAACAGTCAATCGCTCGGAGTTGACGCTTGAGGAGAAAAACAAATTAAATAAATAATGCTACCCAATCATATCTATAGGTAATGCTAATAAGATCCAGAAGCTGGCTTGATCATTGCGTTGCTACGGAGTCTGCAAGTAAACTGTGCACTGGTGCCCGTATCCTGTACGATGTATATTGGTCGGATCACTACCCCCTACAAATTGAGTGTGATATGAGTCTCATAGAAATAAAAAGTGTTCCTTGTCCCATTGTTATAAATAAAGTCTTGTGGGGTAACAGGTGTAATGAACAAATAGAACGGTATCACTTATTATGTACTAATTATTTGAGAACTATAAATATATGTATCGATGACTGTGGACAAACATGTAACAACTCAACGCATTTGTCACTAATTAGTAAGTTTTACAACAACATAATCAAATCCATCCAAAACGCTGCGAAACTAACGTCTGCAAGTAAAATGCACAAAAACAAAGTTACCGGCTGGAATTATCATGTGCTACCATTGTACAATAACGCACGCGAAGCACATAAAGCATGGTTGTTGCATGGTTCGCCAACGTCAGGTCCCGTGTATGATGAAATGACTAGTAAGCGAAAGTTATTTAAGAATAAGTTAAGTTGGTGTCAACGGAATCAAGAAAAGATTAAAATGGATATTATAGCATCGCATAGGTCTATAGGGAACTTCTCTCAGTTTTGGAAAGAAACGAATAAATTAAGTTATAAACAAAGTAGACCAATGTCGGTAAATGGATTACATAATGAAAAAGATATAGCTAATATGTTCAGTAAGCAATTTAAAGTACATAACTCGCCTCAAAACTCACAATCAACTCACTCGTCCGTAAGTGTGCAGGACCGTGGTGACCCGACGACCGGTCCCGAGTTGTTTATTACGCAAGATATGATATGGCATTGTGTTAGAAAGATGAAACGAGGGAAGTCGCCGGGTCACGACGGGCTAAGTATTGAACATATTTTGTACGGAGGCCCATTGTTACATATTAAAATGGCACAATTGTTTAACCTATGTTTAACGCACGGATTCTTGCCTGATGAGTTCATGACAACAAATGTGGTGCCGATTGTAAAAAACAGGACGGGCGATCTCAGTGACCCGTCTAATTACAGACCTATTTCGTTAGCCACGGTGTTCTCGAAGGTCCTTGAAAGGCTGATTAACCCGATCCTCACCGAGCGCATACAATTAAACGACGCACAGTTTGGGTTCCGTCCGGGTCTGTCGACAGATATGGCTATATTTTGTCTCAAAAACACCGTAAATCGATATCTTAAGAAAAAGACGTCGGTTTACGCCTGCTTCCTAGATCTTAGTCGCGCTTTTGATACCATAGACTATAGTTTACTATGGGAAAAGGTATCAAAGGCCGGTGTGCCGCGAAAAGTAGCCAGTCTGTTGGGGTTCTGGTACGGGAACCAAACGAACAGCGTTAAATGGGGAAGTAGCAATTCGGACCCATATAAATTAAATTGTGGGGTTAGACAGGGTGGGCTGACATCGCCATTACTGTTTAATCTTTACATGAATGAACTGATAGAGGAGCTCAGCAGGGCCGCAGTCGGGTGTCACGTAGCTGGCGTATGCTCCAATAATCTTAGCTACGCTGACGACATGGTTCTGCTGAGCCCTTCTATCAAGGGACTGAGGATGCTGATATCCATATGCGAGCGTTATGCTGCACTGCACGGACTTAAATATAACGTGAAAAAATCCGAGACTATGGTATTTAAGCACGGCAACGGACCGGATGTAGTGCCGCCCGTTAGACTGAATGGGACTGAATTAAAAAATGTCAATAGTTTTAAGTATCTCGGACATATACTGACAGACAAACTTAAAGACGACGACGATCTCGAGAGGCAACGACGGGCCATTGCTATGCGAAGCAACATGTTGGCACGTCGGTTCGCTCACTGCTCTGACCAAGTGAAAATGACTCTGTTCGGGGCCTATTGCCAGGCGTTCTACACTAGTCACTTGTGGTACCATTACACGAAGCGGTCGTTCAGCAGACTCAGAGTACAGTACAACAACGCGTTTCGTGTGATGTTACGGCTGCCGTGGCGGTGTAGTGCGTCTGGTATGTTCGCCGCGAACAGAGTGGACGACTTCTACGCTATTATGCGTAAGAGGCACTGGTCCTTTGTCAGGAGAGTGAGCGAATCGACAAACAGTATTGTTAAGGTAGTGTGCACAACATGCTACCTAACGAGTAAGATGTCAACGACACTTTTTCTATGATTGGAAATTAATTTAAATTTTATGTTATTTTAATTGCATCCTAATTGTATATTTGTAATTTTTAATGTAACAAATGTAATTTTATGGGTTAATACCTAAATAAATAACTAATTTATTTATTATTTATTAATTATAAATTAAAAACAATTTGTAAATTATAAATTAAGGTAAAATTTATTTGCAGATTCCTGACTACAGGGGATTCATTCAAAACACTCTGGCTCAATTTTCGAATTGGTCATTCTACCGTTTGTAAAATTGTTAACGAAACTTGTCGAGCAATATTTTGTTTAATGAAAGAGGTGGTGGCCACAGCCAAATGAAGAGACGTGGAGGAAAATTGCAGATGAATTTGAAAGGCTGTGGCGTTTCCCAAATTGCATTGGAGCATTAGATGGCAAGCATTTTTGTATCGAAGCACCAGTAAATAGTGGTTCTGTATACTTTAATCACAAAAAAATCATTTTCCATAGTTTAATTGACCTTGGTTGACGCACATTACAAATTTATCTACGTGGATGTTGGATCTTAAGGCCGGAATAGCGATATGGCAGCTTTTTTGCGAATAGCTCTAAAGAGCTATTCCTAAAGGACAGGAATTAAATAATAATACTTAAAATACCTGGTCGATCTTTGCCGAATTCAATAATTACGGGTACCACCCCGTTTGTCATGGTTGGCGACGAAGCTTTTCCTTTGAAAACATATTTGATGCGACCGTCAGGCCAATGGTAGAGATCCAGAAACAAATTATAATTTCAAATTATCTCTTGCCTGACGGTTAGTGGTAAATGCTAGGAGGATGATGGTGATTCCATTGTATTTTTGGGGCCTTGATTGAACGTAGAACCGATGGCCGTTGGTGCGGAAAGTTTCTCGAGTGGTGACCAAGTACCTCAAGAAGGTGGACTGATGACCTGGTAGGCAAATGCGCTCGCCTGGCGCAGGACCGGTAACTGTGGCATTTTTGGGGTAGGTAGGTAGGTAGGTATAGGCATCCCCAGCAACGTACTTTTTTAGGCTGATATGATGATGATGACGACATTTATGACCTTATGACATCCAATAGGGCAATTTAATTTGAACAGAAGTTTTTGAGATTTTTATGTCAGTATATGGTGTCAAATCTCCATCTAAGTACCTTGGCTGAAATTGATCCTAAGGCTCCTGTATGTCCGTCCGTCCATCTGTTACAGGGCTGTATCATTTGAACTCTTGGCACCTGTTTCTTCTGAAGTACGGAACCCTCCGTATGCGTATCATTTTCGTTTATGTGAATGTGTTTCCACACATTCACGTCATTCATTTGTGTGTTCGGGGGTACGTATCCTTAGGTATTCATTTATCGTGTTTACCAATTTTTTTTTTTGAGCTTTTGATTTTGGTTTTTGAGCTACCCTACCTACTAACGAAACTTGGTGGACCCTGAAACACGAAAGACGTTTACAATACCCACAACCAACGCCAGCCTAAGATTGACTTCTACAAATAGGTATATATAATATCTACTTCCATTAAGCTCGGGTTTTATAAAGCCCGTTAGACCTTATTTCGATCAGTAAAGTCAAAAAATGTACCGAATTACTGAAATTTGATATGGGTCAAGTATTTTTATCTGTAGAAATATAATAAAGAGGAAAAGTCTGTGAGATTGTATTAGCTTTGTAAGGTTGTAAGTTTGTATGTAGGGAGCTAGAGAGTATTATGCGGCACCATTTATCCGAGGAGTAAGTTATTATTTTGTCTTTTTCTGGTTCTGTACTCTGTACCTAGGATCCTTCAACTACTCAGGCTCCGTCCGTCTGTTCTGTTACTGGGTTGTATCGTTTGATGATATGCCGAGAGAGATAGCTTTGGAAGTATTCTTTTATACTAAGTGGGTGGAAAACAGGCATACGGTCTGCCTGATGTGATTCCAGAATAATGAAAAGCGTGTGGCCGACACTTTATTGATTTGAGGATTCGTTGTGGTGATAGCTAGAGATGATCACGGGTCCCTCGCTCTCATCACGACACATCTTCGGGAGTTCTTGCGACCTTACTCACCACCAGGAACACAACACCACATACCTAACCGACAGAGCAAGTAGTGGCGTTATTATGACTACGGTCTTCTGTAAGGTGAAGGCACTACTCCAGTTGGGCTGCTCCTGCTTCAAATGTGCTAGTTATAATTATATATATTGTAGGTATTTGTGTATTGTATACATATAGCTGGTTGATTCACTTACTGTTTATTCTTGCAGCATAGTGTATTATTATAGCTTATCGCGTAGTCGAGGTACCTACTTAAGAAAGTAGTTGAACCGTAAAACACGAAAGATGATTTCAAGACCCACAACCCACGCCAGCTTAAGATTGGCTGCTAAAATAGGTACGTACTAATCTATAATATCTTCATATATTAAGCCCCTGTTTTGTAAAGCCCGTTTAACCTAATTTTCGTAGACATGGAAAAGCTTAATCATACATCACATTTTATACACGCAGTGTATTAATCAAACTTTAAAAACCGGCCAAGTGCGAGTTGGACTCGCGCATGAAGGGTTCCGTACCATTATCTATAAAAACGGCAAAAAAATCACGTTTGTTGAAATATTTTATTTTATTTTTAGTATTTGTTGTTATAGCGGCAACAGAAATACATAATCTGTGAAAATTTCAACTCTCTAGCTATCACGGTTCTTGAGATACAGCCTGGTGACAGACAGACGGACAGCGAAGTCTTAGTAATAGGGTCCCGTTTTACTATTTAAGTACGGAACCCTAAAAACAACAAGGCATAACAACGTGTGATGCTAAAAAAGGGGTTAGACTCAGCATAATGTTGCAGTGAGTACTGGGTAACTGATGATGTACTGAGAAATATGGTTTAACCTCAGAGCATAGAGCACAAGCCGCCGGCGGCCGCGTCGCAGTTGTTAGCTCAATGGGCATACTCTGCCGCTAGTTCACCGTCCGTTGTTACCGAGTGTGCACGCGTGCTGATCACAGAGAATATTATTTACGTTTCTTCCCAAAATGCCTGATATGATGCGCGTGTATTGTCCAATAAAAGCGTAGGTATACAAGTGTGTGTGCTTTAGAAGTGTGCGTGCTTTGTCTTGTCAATTAATTGTGCTTTGTGTGGGTAAAACTTGCGACAGGCGTACTCAATACAAATAGGGAACATTACGCAAAACTCTTCGTAGGTGGCGACACTAGCAGCGTTGACATTGTATCTCGTTCGCACTTGCGGTATTGTCTATGCAAGCATCCTTGTCACTCATTTGACAATCAATTTTGCATGTGTGTGTGAATCCCTATATTTCTATACTGGTTTACTATTAGTGTTAGTGCTGCCTCTGGCGGCAGAACATTGCAGTAATGTTCCCTATTGGCCGGCATATCCGATCTCCTTATATTAATCTGTGGGTTTAACGCATCTTTATAGAACCGAGTCGAAGTATGTTAGCAGAATGGGAGTAAATATTGCTCTAGCTTAGAAAGTAGTAGGTACCTACTCATAAATTATTATTTTTAATGCTGTTGCCTAGTGGTTAAGGCATGTGGCTGTCAAGCGGCGGTCGTAGGTTCGAATCCCGGCCCGTACCAATCAGTTTCTCGGAACTTATCACGGAGTATTTACCGTTAGCTTTTCGGTAAAGGAAAACATCGTGAGGAAACCGGTCTTATCCCAATAAGGTCTAGATCTCCCTCTGGTTTGAAAGGTCAGTGGCAGTAGCTTTCGTAAAACTAGTGCCTACGCCAAATCTTGGGATTAGATGTCAAAGCGGACCCCGAGCTCCTTTAGGGTTCAACCGGGAATAACGCTAGGATGATGATGCTGTTATGGTCCACTCTCATTTTTGGATTGCAAAGAGATATTAAATACACTTCAGCGTCAAAATTTGGATCAAGTATTTTTATCTGAAGTAATATAATACAGAGGAAAAGTCTGTGAGATTGTGAGGTTGTGGTTGTGCTTTGTAAGTTTGGATGTAGGGGGCAATATCCAGAACCATTTATCCGAGGAAGTTCTCATTTTGTCTTCTTTGGGTTCTGTACGCAAAAGGACCCTTACTGTTACTGGGTTTAATAGTATTGTTTGACGATATGCCGAAAGAGATAGCTTTAGAAATTTTAGTTTGTAGGCATACGGTCTGCCTGATGCGATTCCAGAATCATCACTGACGCTGTGCCGACCCTTTATCGATTTGAGGATTCGTTCCGTTGCGCGTTGTTAGCAAGAATCAACCCGGCCATAACACAAGCCGGAAACAACACAGCCTCGGGAGCTCTGGCGACCTTACATGTCACCAGCAACACAACACCGCATACCTACTGAGCAATAGTAGGATAAGATTGGTACTCGTACCTAGGTAGGTATAACTGCAAATAATAGGTTTAGCTACTCTTTCCGGAGATAGCGTTATAATTATATCTATCTATAGTATGCTGTTATTATAATTATAAGACAACAAACTCGGCAGCTGCACTGTTCCTTCTGAACCTCGCAGCGCTCACTGGAACTCTATCAGCGACATCAATACGAATACATATATTTACCAGTGTGAAACCGCCATACGATTAATAATTATAAGACGATTCATTCACTTACCTACGGTTTATTTAAAAGCTTAAATCTTGCAGCATTATCTATTTTTACAGCTTATCGTTATCGCGTAGTCTTGCTTTATGAAAAAGAACTTGCTGTATTGAGTTTGATTAATAATCCACTACCAAAAATAAAACTAAAAGAACCCTGCATTTATTTAATTCACTGAATAAAACTTTACTTTGGATGTTTTATTTCTTGTTACATGTACGAGCAACGTTAGCCGGTCTAGATGATACAATACTGCAGTCACAACAGGCTGATAGCCAAACGAGCTGGTTTCCGATCCAGCATCATCACACGTAGCATGATGCCATCACTTCTCTGCCAGCGGGTAGACCCAACTGCTTCACCACATGTAACGGCGGCGGAGAGACGATGGCCCATCGGATGCCATTACTTCTCTGTCAACGGATGGAAATAATTTCTTCACACATGGCACGGCGAAAAGACGATGACCTATCGGATGCCATTATTGCCATGCCATCACTTCTCCGTCAGCAGGCGGCCAATCGCAGCCGATCTACTACTCAATAAGTTTACCTACCTATACTATACTTTAGTATTCAATTTTGTAAATAAAACTATTGGTGTTTTATTTTATTCCAACGGTAAATTGGATTACTTCCAGCTTTCATAATGGAACTTGACTTTGACATCAAGTCATGGCCATAGACAAAACACTTAGCTGTCATCAGGTTTTATCCGGATAAGGTTAGTTGGGCTACGTTACGAGCCGTTAGGTTGGTTACCATTTCCAAGTAATGTTATTCGCTAACCTAGGTTAAGGTTAGTTCACATGCATGTTACTCAGACTAGCAAAAGCGGAAATCGGAAATTTTCTGTCGCTCTGAACGGGTCTATCCCAGAAGTTCCATATTTTCTAGTTCCATATGGAACTATCGGTACATTTGTAAATGTCAAACAAATGATCCCAATAGTTCCATATACTAGGTTTTACACCTGGTTTTATTTTAGTTTTAAATCAGTTGAGTACCTACCTATCTTCGGAGATGTGCTCTAGGGTGAATCAGTTGTATTTCGATTCTCCAACAATTTATTTGACCATTTTTTTTAAGTATTTCTTATTTCTATTTTGTGACTGTACCTACACGATTAACAGCGTTCAAACATTACTATGAACGTAAAAGGCACGCTTATGCATTTGATATTTTAAGAGTTATATGTATAGACAAAGTTTGTACTTTGTTAGCAGAAGTAGACGTTTGATATGAAAAAAAATCCATGCATCCCTACCAGTGGAGACAACCCGGTAGGGATAGGTAGAACAGGGGAATATGAACCATTAGTTCCATATGGTACTTCTGGGAAATTTCCTTCAAAATTAATATCCCGGTAGATCCATATGGAACTAAAAAATATGCATGTCAGACCCACCATTACCCCTAGCCATACCCCTGGGGGTAGGGTGGGACTGAACCATACCACCGTAGTGCTGTGCACTATATGCTTTCAGGTTTTGTTTGTCCAAATATTACGTACACTGGTGTTACCTAAATAGCATCCCATTCAGGGACTTATTTCGGTTACGGTTATACAGGTATGAAACCGCTATTCAATTACGGTACCGTTATGTCGTAAAGGTTGTGCGCGCCGCACGAACATAACGGTACCGTAACAAGTTTTGAAATAACGGTATTATAAAGGTAACCGAAAAAAAAAATAAGTGAGCTGGCACTACAAACATTGACAGAAGAAGCATTGGCTATTACTAAACATTTAAAGACAAAAAGACAAAACATCTGTGCGGCTGCCGGCGGTTTGGCAACAATGCCAGGCCAAAGTCGATATATCGGTTACCTATAAAAAGCGGTTACGGTACCGGAAAAAATAAAGAATAAGCGATAGCGGAATATAAAGGTTCTGCTACCGAAACCGCCATTTGACAACCGATATGACGTCATAACGTAAAAATAGAATACCGGTATTTTTCGGTTATGCAGTCCCTGAGCCCATGTGACAAAGTATAAATACTTATAATTAAGTTTTATATGATTGTTCTTAATGATAATCTTAAGGCGCTGTCAACACCAAAAACGCGCACACTATCTATTTGTATCGGAGTAAACGAGAGCGAGTGTTACTTGAGCGGCCAGGTTTTAGCCGAAAATAATGAATAAAAATAAAAAAAAAAGTGTGGATTTTTTGTGAAATATGGCTCGTCTACAGTTTAGGTATGAATATGTGGACTTCATGTTTTGAATTGCAGACCCATACGTCAAAAAAATAAGGACATAGAACCGTTTAAAATGATTTTAAGACCAATCTTTGCAATTATTTTCTATCGAGCCGATTTCGTCCAATTATGTTCCGTCTACGGTCTTGGAAATATGATGAATATTAACATATATTTTTTTTGATGTGCTAGAACAAATAGTTTTTCTTAAACAACTGCTTAAATATTATCAATTTTAACAAATTTGGTCTTGTCAGCCTCTTAAGGTTGTCGCCCCGCGTAACCGCTCGCCACGGGACCGGCGCCGCCTCACCTCATCGGCTCGCCGTAAACCAGGCGTCTAACGGTGGTATGGTTCAGTCCCACCCTACCTCCAGGGGTATGGCTAGGGGTATGGTGGGTCTGACATGAAAATATGGAACTTCTGACCCCCCTGAACGCACGGTACGAGTTTGATATAAATGCAGATAAGTGTATAATTTACTAGGGGAAATATATACTTATCTGCATTTAAGGTGGTTCGATTGCCATACAAAACGTTATTTGACATTCGTAGGCTAACGGCGTGATATTTTAAGAAACTTATGTAACAAACTTTCATAAATTGGCTTCTCATTTGCGCCAAATTCCCCCTTTCCTAGAATAAACTTGTATAAACTAGATTACTTTGAGAAATTGGTTTGTCACGTGATATTTTGGGAAAACTATTTTTCTCAAATTAATCTAGTTTATACAAGTTTATTCTAGGAAAGGGGGAATTTGGCGCAAATGGGAAGCCAACTGATGAAAGTTTGTTACATAAGTTTCTTAAAATATCACGCCGTTAGCCTGCGAATGTCAAATAACGCTTTGTATGGCAATCGAACCACCTTAAGGTGTCTTTTTTTTGCCAGTGATGAATGGCGTTTAAAAAATCTGCTCATTCTAGGAAGATGGAAATCTATCCGCACATTCCTTACATCTGACTAATCTTAGGCACGAGTAAATCAAGGCGATATCAGTACGAAAACTGTAATTTACCTAATAATAAGAACGCGTTTTTGTAAATGAGCTAAGCATTAAAATCTGTCAGATATTGTGATTTTCCAAGATTTGCAAAAATAAAAATAAAATTATACTTTGTCCTGTTTTATTTATTATTGTATTTAGTATAACCAGTTAGACAACCAGAAGCTACTTCTGGATATTCAGTTTGATAACGGAACAACAAATTAAGTTCTAAGGCTGAGCGCAAACGTTCGGGTTCCACGTACGGTTTCCTACCATGCAGAAATCATACGCGGATACCGAAAGTTTGTGCCCAGCCTAAATCCTAACTTATATTATACATGCGAAAGCTCTGGCAATATATCTGTCTGTGTGTTACGTTTTCACGCTTAAATCTCTGAACCGATTGAATCCTTTTGAAGGACATATGTTATTTTTATAGGGGGAGAAAACGGGGCGAATGTTAGTATGGAGCTTTATAACGTTATAAACGAGTTTCACGCGGACGAAGTTAAACGGAAACTAGTCACTCATAATTAAATAATATCATGGATCAGTCCTAATCTGACTGGTTTTTGTTAAATACAATGTAAATATATCTATTTTAATTACCTATTAGAACAATCAGACGTTATGCTTTCTCTTCATAAGATGCCTCATACAAAAATATCTAACAATGTACAATAGCCCTTAAAATTCGGTCAGTGTATCGTTGTAATAAACCTTTACATGTGCTAAACTATTTTTTATGAGGTCAACATCACATAATGTAAACCGACTAAATGCAAGGTTAGATGGACTACCATATTTCACATATTCATATATGACAGCTAACAGCCTTTGTATTTTTGATGTATATGTCCGTGCCGGGCCCGAGCCGAGACCGGGCTACGGGCATTGGAGCGTTGTTATAGTTAACCGGGCCGTTTCCGGGCCGTTTCCGGGCCGGGCTGGGACCGAGCTGCTTCCGAGCCTCGGTTGGCGGTAGAACGGCCGTCAAACGGTGGTGTTACAGTTGAGCGACCGGGCCGTGCCGACACCGAGCCGCTTCCGAGCCTCGGCCGTGGCCCGGCCGGGCTTGGGTATGACGTCAGCCGCGCAAAAACGCCGCGTTTTTCTTAGAAAACGGCCCGGGCCGGAGACGGCCCGTTTTAGCGTGAATCATCCTTAACTTCAATTTCGGGTAAATCCAATTCTGACATTTTTGAAGATTTTGGTATAAAATAAAAGGGGAGACAACTAGTTTTGTTACAATTTTATCAGTTAAGTATAATTCTGTGTGGTTTTTGAGTAAAATACAGTTAAAATTATAATATTTTATCAAAATCAGATAAATCCATATGAGAGTTTTTTTCTAATGTAGGTAAGCCATGAAAGCCAATCGAAAGAAGTTCGTTCAACATGATACAATTCCGCACTGATTTTTTCCAAAGACAGATAAATTGCAATTGATTTTATCAAGTAAATAATAAATAAATATTTGCGGACAATCTTACACAAATCGACCTAGTCCCAAACTAAGCAAAGCTTGTACTATGGGTACTAGACGAAGATAAACATACTTATATAGATAAATAAATACTTAAATACATAGAAAACATCCATGACTCAGGAACAAATATTCGTGCTCATCACACAAATAGATATGAATGTAAGTAAATCCAAACAAAATTTTATTTTTTGTAAAGAATTGATGGTTTTAATGCTGAATTTTCCGAACAGGATGGCTTTATTTAATGCTTTAGCCATAATAGGAAAATACTGCCTTTCAAATCACCGAATTAACGTTACTATCACTTTTTTTTTCAATTAGATAATTAAAAAGTGGTTAGTTAAGAGTTTGAAGTGAAGCGACACAGAGGATGTTCTGAAAATACATGAAAGATGCAAGTTGAAGCATTTTTGGAGTGGGAAGAAAATGCAACAAGACGGCCTGAATGGCGACGGCCCATCCATGAGTTAATATTCTTGAATCTGAGAGCCGTAACTAGCTCGATGAAAAGCAAGAGTGATGTTGGTCTCACCACAACGCCGTGACGAAACCGGCATAGCCCCGGCCCGCCGCAGGATCTCAAGCTGTACCGGCGTGCACTGCACACAGGTAATGCCCAGCGCCACGCGTCGGTTGTGGATCTCGTTGTACGAGAACTGCTTGAGGAGCGTGTTGGAGATTTGCGCGAGACATAGCCGCTCTGTGCCCTCGATGACTAAGGAGACGATTGGGACGCCGTAGAGGAGGACTGTGGATACCTGGGGACAACATTCTTCATTATGGATAATAACCGTACAGTGAATCGTTCCGTGCCCGGACTCATACCGAAAGATATAACCCGATTAAATGAAGTGTTTGTCGCAGACATCATCATATCAGCCGAAAGACACCGCTGGACACAGGCCTCCCAAAAAGAGCGCCAAAGCGGCCAGTCCCGCGCCGCCCGCATCCAGCGATCTCCCGCGACCTTTACCCGGTCATCAGCCCAGCTTATCGAGGGTCTACCCACGCTGCGTCTTCCAGTACATGATCGCCACTTGAGAAACTTCAGTAATTTATTGCTTTCATAGGTATACATAAGGTGGTATATCAAAATAAGATCAGCTATGAGCCCTGCAAGGGCACTGCAATTTACATGCTTAATTAGTTTAATAACTTACAGACACTTACAGACACTTATAGAAACTTACAGACAGACAGACAGTTACAGACATATATATTGCCTATTAATAACTAACAGTCTGTTTCCTATCAATTTTAACGGGTGTTAACGTTTTGCCGGCCGGTGCACGGGTGAATGTATGAAAAACTTGGTGACCTTGTCCCGGCCGGGCTCGGGGAATCATCCTTTACTGGACAGTAGATACCTGGAGAAGGCATTCTTTATCAAAAAACTCTACGTTACAGCGAACTGTTTATACAACTCGAAGCTAATATAGAACTCGACCACAAGGGACACGACCGGTCACGCGCGTTAGAGTCCTGGATACAACCGGGTTAAGAAGCGTTGGTGTCAATTACTTGGTTGGGTTTGGAGTGAAGCTGCATGGCCTTGTGTTCACGTGGCTTGATCGGTTCCCGCGGGGACATCGCCAGGTTTGTCGCCTCCATCCTACAACAACACAGACATATCGGATCCGATCTATAGAATAGAGATCTAACTCATACAATAACTCGCCAGTTAGACGAACTTATTAACGAACAGTTTTCATGCACGAAGCGAGGGCTGTAAAATATCTTAAAATTCGCTCTAGTCGTGTTCAAATGTTGTCGTTCCTACCAACTAATTTTGGGGGCAGTGTCGGCGCGTGAAAATTTTCTATGGGCAACCCGAAACAAAAAAGTTATGAAATTGTTTAGAATATATAACTGTAGGCTTGCATAAAAATTAATTTTAATCAATCGGCTTGTATGGGCGCTCTGTCAGTGCTATTTAGTAAAACCTCGGCAATTTGAAGCACTTCGTAAGGTCCCTCAAAATATAGTATTTTCGCGTGCGTTTCTTCAATAGTATATATGTAGTACAAAGAGTCAAAATATAGTACAATACTACATATATAATATAGTACGGTTGGCAACCCTATTCCTACCGTCCACGAAGATGGAATAAACTCGTCTCTGTTTTTGACCCTGGTCCAGGCATTATTGTTAAACTCAAATGTATTGAGATTCTACGCACCTACTTGCGCGTTTTAGTACAGCTACCGCAACGCGACGCGCGACGGCACGCAACACGCGTACCGCAACGCGACGCGTGTATAGACACGCGGTCCGGTCCGGTTAAGAGTCTCATAAATAATTTCATGGCCATGTAGCCACATTATTCGTAAATCTTGGTCACACGGCATATTTGTAACCGCTCTTTATTAAGAGCAATGCCTAGCTGAGCAACTTTTGAAATCTCAAATTTTGACGCAATGTTTCTGTA
Organism: Epinotia brunnichana; assembly: GCA_963854355.1. Classification (NCBI taxonomy): domain Eukaryota; kingdom Metazoa; phylum Arthropoda; class Insecta; order Lepidoptera; family Tortricidae; genus Epinotia; species Epinotia brunnichana. Next base: position 23,831,804 of record OY977951.1, on the reverse strand, counting down.
GCGCTGTTGTGGGCGGCGCGGCGCGGCGGGAGCTGTCTATGCGATAAGGACAACTGCAGCTCGAATAGGGTTTGCAATCCGGATATCCGGATATCCGAAATATCCGGATATCCGCTAAATTTTGGATCCGGATCTGACAGGCTCTTGGATCTGGATTTTTCGGATATTACGGATCCTTAAAATACAACCATGAAAACCGAAAATACGGCTAAAAAATTATGTTTTTACCGAGTCCACGCTGAAAACCGAATGGTAGTTAACTCAATCTCTGTCTTTATTCGCCACTTCATCATCTCAGAGCAGATTATTTTTGTTTTTAATTCATTAGTCACAAAAACTAATTAAACCTACATACTACAAACTAGTAAAATTGCCGCATTTTGATGGCGAAAGTTGGCGTTGGTTTAAATGCACGAATTCACCGTAGGCAGAGACACAAAGTAATTATATATATCCAATATTACCTATAGGTACTATTATAGTTACCTACTAAAGACTTACGCCCGTATTCATAAATGTTCTACAAGCCTATGTTAACTAAAATGACGTTAAAATTCGTTTGTCCTTATCTGTCACTTTGACATTTGTGTTCATAAGAAAGGGACAAAGCACATTTTATTTAGAAAAGGCGTTTTAAGTTTTATGAATAAGGGGATTAGTTTAAATAAACCTAAAGAAATAATTAAGAAGTGTATTTGACTCAGGAAGTAAAAAGTAAATGCAGCAACAATACCTACGTTTTATAATTGTAATATTTTTTAATTTTTTTGTATGATGTTCTTGACTTATAATACGATCATGTAATATAATAAGCATGGTACGCTATATTCATGGCCCGTTCACCGCTTTTGCCATATTATACACAGTCTTGCTAAATGAATGTCCCCTCCTAGACAAACAATCTTTTCCCTCATCCGGCTCACATTGTCAATTTCACCTAGGATTGATACCTAGTTACATTACAACCCTATTGAATTAACTCCGTACCTAGAGATCATTGAAATGTATGTACGAGCACCAGGTACGGAGTTAACTCGACCTGCTGATTGATCACGTAACGCATTGTGCGCACGTAGGGTATATCTAAATGTCAAATTTTATATGGAAAAATGACAGTTGGATTGTCCTAGCGCGCGTTCGGAACGTTACGTTGATTACCCCTGTTGTAATTATTAAAGTGAAAGAGTTCAGTGACGAAACTCTCAGTTTGCCAGTTAGTTTGTAGGTGTAAGTAAAAAGTTGAAAAAAAAAGTTTTCAACCCTTTATGACCTCGGGAATGCGTACCTTTTTAAAATCTTTCAGGTGTACGGTGGTATAGCCGTTTTTTCTTAGTTTAACCTTACAATTCCTACTTTATACCAAAAAAACCTTGTGAATCCGTATTATCCGAAAGATCTGGATATCCGGATCTGTTGAATTTAAATATCCGAAATATCCGGATCCAAAATACTGGCGGATCTTGCAAACCCTAAGCTCGAACTAAAATTCCCACGCAAAAAACTCAAAAATCGAGGTTTTGCTCTCGACTATATCCTCCTCCAAAACGCAACCAATCATCATAATTTTTTGGAAACTGCAAGAGGAAGAAATAATCTACGCCGCTATGTTTTGGTTTTTTGGATATTTGTTGTTATATTTGTATACTGCGCCTTTTTTTGCAGCCATTTCAATTAAGCCGTTTTTGCGATTTTTGAGGCGCTGTAAGTTTCTTTAAAATAAAAAGATCCAAAAAAGCGAAAAATAGCGGCGTAGATATTGATGATATTGACTTAATTTGAAAAAAATCATTGCTCTAGGTTCAAAAACCAGGGAGGAAACTGTCGAGAGCGTTTGTATGGGAAAATCGCAGATAGGAATTCCTCTGAACTACTACGCTCACCAAGTATTCTGTTGAAGTAGTCATTGGTAGAGCCAAGTAGGGAATGGGAATAAAATAATCACTACTTGTTCCTGCCTTTTGCCCATTTTACATTTAATAAAATAAGAAAGCCTTTTATTTCTTGTCCTGGAAGTAGTTTTTACATGGTCGATTTCGGCCAGGATTATTATAATTATTACAATTATTAAAATGTTATGCCATGTCAATTGTGAATAAACTCATTACTATTTTACTTATACATTTGTTACCTAATTATTAATAGTTTAAGTTTAATTTGAATAACATATAATAATAGTATTGTTACGGACAAGAACCCGTCATCAGGTGAAGGCCTGCTGGCTGGCGCAGTCCTTACATTATCAAAAATTAATTTAAACTTAACTTAACGTGTAATGCTAACATAGTCTAGTAAGACCCAATTGTTACTAACACTATTATGGATCTCGGTCTGAAATAAACAATTTTTATTTTATTCATTAATATCCATTCACGTTTTTCATGGGCACTAGGTATATGCAATTCAAAGTTACATTGCCTACGACATAAAACCAATCGATTACATATCACTACTAATGTGCGCTCCAATAAACTATTAGCCCCATTATTAATTGCCCAGTGGTTTAACGCCGCGCGCATAACCGACAAAATACAAGCAATAACACTAACACACAATTTCCGAAAAACGTGTCATTATTCCCGAAACATTTGCAACTATTGCGAATAAAGGAGGACATTAGAGTAAAATGACTTCATTTACCGTTGCCGGTCAATAAAACTGCACAGCGGTTCGGAACAAAGCGATTGTTTCGTACACAAATGGGGAGTGCGTGTGAATGTACTGTATCGAATATCAATTGGCTGAGGGCGCGTGGGCTGGGCTCAGCTTATTTTACGTATCAGCGTGTTTTCAATGTCAATTTCAATTAATTTGAATCGAGTTTATGTGAATATAAGCACATTAAAGGTGCTTAATTCATGTTGAGTATTCCTAGTCGCGTTGAAGTCCCGAGAAATCAAATTGGTCCCCGAATTAAGTAAAATTTTATGGCATACAAATAATGTAACAGATAATATTATTCGTTTGAAATGTTAAACAATTTAGTATGCGTATATTTCATTCTACTCTAGTTATTAGGACGTAACTTGGGCGTTTTCCAAAAGCGTAATCGAATTTTTTTCTTTGTTTTCCAATTTATTTCGGCCTTTGAATTGATACTCAGAATAGTGAATACTGACGATCATCGTGCAAGAAAAAATGTCACAATTTTTTTATTCCACAGCGTCACATTTTATAATGTCGCTTTTTTAAATTTATATTGACGTAAGAAAAATAAATCCAGTTAAAAACTGGGATTTCAATATCAACGAAAAGACCTAAAAAAATGTAAAATAAACCTTTTACACTTTTTTTTAAAACGAATTTTCCATGATAATATTTATAAAATTTTAATGACTTTGGTATCTAATTGATAATTACAAATAAGATGTAATTAATATATAACAAAAATAAATAAGTAAATCAAACCTAATAAATTATTTTGTCCCCATTGTCATCAACCTCTTGTTACTCTAAAGAGCGCCAAAACATTAATTTAAGTGTAACAAAACATGCCAAGTATCCAGTTTAAAGTGATAAATCACTCCACTCGGCCCTAATGTCAAAAATCAACATAGGGCTGGTACTAGTGGGTCGCGGCGACGGGCCATTATGGGTGCGATTAGTCAATTTGTGCCACCCCTGCACAGTGGGCAAATAATTGATTGAGTCAAACGACGTTACACGGTGTAACGATTGCATATGTTATACTTATACGATGTGTGCTCTTCACTAGACAACATATTATATATGTACATTTAAATGGGTGCATGCGAAAATCACCTTTTTTTACAAGCTTTATATTAACTTGTCCTGTTCGTATGTATAAAATTTGCAATCCATTTTTCAGTCACTTCCTGTTATCCGTTTGAGCTGAAATTTTGGGTAAAGCTATAGTTTGGATTACAATGCAATATTATGGTACCATCGAGCTGATCTGATGATGGAGACAGAAGGACGCAACCCCGTTGAGTTTGGGCTCGTTAGAGTCGTCTCAATGAGAAGTTGATGATGGTACCTATATAGAAAAGTACAGTCGGCAATAAAAGCTTGTACCAAAAATGATTTTTTTTACAGAAACTTATTTATGTAGAACTAGGAAGTAGGTACTAAGCAAAAGACCGTAGATTTTGTACTCGTTTTTAGAAGTGTCTTCAAATTGTGATTAATATTCAAAGGTGGTAAATAATATTTATTTAACTGTCTTCTTTCTTACCGATCGTATAATAGTCCAGTTCGCGAACACTGTAATTGGTCGTCAAACTAACATATGATAATTCACAAGTCAGTTTTTTTTTTGTTATCAGCGAGAGTACAATAAATACTAACAGCGAAAATTTTTTTTTGAGATTTTAAAACGTTGATTATTGCATAATTTACTTTTTTGTTAGGAACACGTGTAAAACTTTGCAAGTCATTGTGTTCTCCAATAATGCAACGCTTTTAATTATTCAAAATGTTACCTATCGTTTTCTAATAGTTTTGTTAATAGATTACGTCAACAAAACCGGATACGATTAAAAAAATTATAAAACTCCTAAAAAAATATTAAAGTGACTAGTGGAAGGCTTTAAAAATTCAAATTTTCATATAAATTTAACCTATTGATGAATATATTATTAATTCAAACTGTCGTTATCTTTGATAGTTTTTAACACAATTTATTTACCAAAACTCACTTGAATAATCTTTTAGAGGATTTTTTTTTATTCATTTTGGAATATACTGACGTTATCCATTGACGAAAGTTTTATGACTTATAGAGAATATTGTAACAGTTAAATGCGACACTCTATTGAAGAAAAATACCTCTTGTATAATCTTTCCCTGGATTTACAAGGGTCGCTAAGAAACGCTGTGTCATACCTAAATCCACGTTAGAATTCACTTTCTCTTTTTACTACTAGTAGTACTCATTATATTCTAAATATTAACAAAAATTGCGCTCTTGTGAATTATCGAAGGTGCATTCTGTTTACGTACCGGACTATAGTGTGTTCGTTATAATTATGATGGTTAAGAATAAGTATTACATATTTCAATGGATCATTGTTGTTAACAGTTTTTTTCCGACATAACACATACAAGTGATTGAATTTAAAAAGCTACGGCTCAAACAAACGGAATTAATTAAATTCACAGTGACCTACTTTGACTCGTCGTATAATGTCTAATTACGCAGTCGAACAGACTCTGTGATAATTGTTATAATTCTGACGATAATACAATCTAACTCATTTATTTATGTGAAAAACTTTCGTCAGTCCAACGAATAGTAAGAAACAAAAAATAATTACATTCGTTGGAGGCAGCAAAATAAATTTATTTAAAATGTACAGTTGAATTAAAATCTAATAAGCTGACTTTATACAACCGCTCGGGAGGAATCAAAATAAATTTACCAGCGTGTTTCTGAGGTCCTAAGGAGTCAAAATTACATATAAAGTAAGGTAAATTTGGCTCACTTTCTTGTTCAAATACATTAAATTAGGTACAGGTCAAACAAATTTTAGTAATATGTAAAATTATGTAATTTTGGCTAAATAATTATGTATGTTAAGTAGCGTATTTTTAGCTAATTTTAAAGTTATGACCGATGTACCTACAATCTGGCGTTAATTCAGAAAAATCAATTAAAACATGCATTCTTCAAGGAATCTTGAAAGAGCTGCAAGTACACCTACTGTTTAAAACAGGTCTAAAATATGAAAGTCAAGTCACTAAATATACGATACTATAATACACTCCGCATTTACAAGAATTCGTCACGACCCTCCCCAAAATCAATGCAATCAAAAAATTGCCCAACAGATAACATTAGTTCCAACGAACACATGTGCTCCGCACACCATATGGGCGATATGGCGGTCATAATTACCAGTGTGCCCCTTCGTGGGGCAAAGTGGTAAGCGTGTACGGGGCACGTTGGTTCTTACTACGTTTTTCGAAGGCCAGGATGGTATTATGATAGAATTATTTGTATTGAATGCAGTTGCACCGTGAAATTGTGAATGAGATTAATATGGTGATGACGTGAGTTTTTATTATGTTTTGGATCGTCTTGAATTATGGGTGGGTTTGTTTGTTAGTAGCTGTCCGCGTCTCTCAAAAAACCCAGGCAAAGCAACGGGATAAAATATTGTTTATTAGTCTATGTTTGGACGACCGGTTAGCCGGGTAGTGACACTGCCTACCAAGCTGAAGGTCCTGGGTTCGATTCCCGGTAACAGCAAGTATTTGTGTGATAAGACTGATGAGCATTAATATTTGTTTCTGAGTCTTGGATGTTTTCTATGTATATAAGTATTTATATATATTAAATATATCGTCTTCTAGTACCCATAACACAAGCTGATTTGTGTAAAATTGTCCCCTAAAATTTACTTATTTATTATTTATTTATGTGTATCCCGAAGGTCCATTCTATCATCGTCATCATCATCATATCAGTCGAAAGACCACTGCTGCACATAGGCCTCCCCCAAAGAGTCCTAGGTAGGTCTATTCTATAGGTACACTATACATGGGATAAGATTACCCTCTACAACACAAATTTGCAAAGCTCTTCACACAGACTTCTCATTATAATGGTATAGTATAGGTAGATAGTTTATATTAGTATCTAGATAAGTAACCGTATTATCATTTGGCTAGCGGATTTTTAATAAGTGTAGTCTCACAAGAGGCTTAACACATTTGCACCGTGTTGCATTAAACGTCATGTTAAACTGCCATATGAAGTTGTCAAACGGTGTCAGCATCTTATGAGACCGACTATACGTAGATAAATAAATAAATATATTTTTTTGCGGACATTCTTACACATATCGACCTAGTCCCAAACTAAGCAAAGCTTGTACTATGGGTACTAGACGACGATATACATACTTAATTAGAGAAATAAATACTTAAATACATAGAAAACATCCATGACTCAGGAACAAATATTCGTGCTTATCACACAAATAAATGCCCTTACCGGGATTCGAACCCAGGACCTCTAGCTTAGTAGGCAGGGTCACTACCAACTAGGCTAAAGCGGTCGTCTATAAATATAGATAAAATAAAAAGTTTGAAATAGATATACTCAGAAAATTAACCAAATAAAATAGCAGAGCCAATTTTGTATAACTTGTTGTGCCAATCTGTGTATAAATAAGCACTCGTATCATTTTACCCTATTTCTCGCTCCCAGTAAAAAAGATTCTGTAACCACATCATCGTGTAAAGAAACGCACCAGTAACCAGCGCGTCCCTTACAAATCCCCGATTCACAAGTACTGTACCAGTTAACCCCAAAACATCCGAACTCACTATTAAACCAACACAAAGATACGCCTTTTTGTCAGCAACGAAAAATCTCGATCCGCACGCATTGACAACATGTTGTGCATTTCTACGGATAATCCCGACGAGGGACACTTGAGCGTCTGCCGGGTGGGGTGACCATGCGATTCGATTATTGCCAATTGGTTAAAGGAAGCTGTAAGTACTTGTTCTGTTACGGGTAAGTGTGACATTAATTTTAATTTATTTATTAACAATATGCCCGCGTGGCTGCTCTCGCTGACAAAATAAAACTGCTGGATAAAATATAGGTTCCGGGATTTTTTTAGTTCCCGAGTTTACTCCCTAAATACAAACCTACAATCACACAGACTTTTCCTCTGAAATTAGTAAACATTAGTACAGTATTGTAAATTACAGTATTGTACTTTGACTAGCGGATTTTTTATAAGTAAAATATCGTGTAGAGAGAGATAGATATTTATCGAGATTATTTCAAAAAGGTAGATTTTTAAGTTTTTACGCTGAATGTCTCTTTAGAAACCTTCAGCGTAAAAATTTAAAGAACAAACAGAATCTACTTAGTACCGTTAGTTTACCTTTGACATTATGTAATTGTTAAAGAATTATGCTAGGCTTTACACAACAGTGTTTTTTTCCTATTCGGTATTCGTGTGTTGTTCCGTGAACAATTACAATTCCGCTGAATTTTTATTGTGAAGAATACTAAGAACTTGGTACTTAACATAATTTTACACGAAGCATGCGCATATTGAATTAGTTGTCGCTAAGGCCACATTATCCTGTTCTGTTTAATTGCTTTCAGATACGATATGCCTCAAAAATATCTACGCACAATGACCCAAAAAAATGCAAAATATGACTTTAAGGTAATAGACGCAAGTTGTCGAAAAATTGGACACCCTAGTTAAATCTGGTACAAGCGCTCCTCAGAGACCCGGGTTCAATCCGCACTTGTCCCGATTGTCTGTATAGTTTGGATCCTCTTTTATGGCTCCAAAGTTTAATTGAATCCCGATATAACTATGGATTAAGTTAAAGACTGTTTTAGAAATGTTTTAGAATAAATGGTTACATTCGTATAAGTAACTAGTTTTATTATATTTTACAAGGTGCTTGGGTCGGAAGGAATCTAAATAATTTACCAGTGTGTTTCTGACCATGGTTAGAAAATAAAATGTCATATAAAGTAACGTAGGTTCAGCTCCGTTCATTATTGTGTGTAACACTGGTCAAGATCAATATTGGAAGAAACCTAAAAAATCAACACATCTACACGTTCTGCTGGCACTAGAATCCATATTAGAGTCTTACTCTAAACTTGTCCAAATATGTAAAAATAATCTAAACACCCTGGCTAATTCCAACAAAGTCATACCTAGATTGGTACCAGGACATTCCGACATAGTAGGAAATTAAAAAGCAGACGAACTTGCAAAACACAACCCTGGTCGGCCTAGAACCGTTCTGTAGTATCACAAATCGGAAAGCATATTCTCTGCTAAATAACGCATATTCTCTGCTAAACAACGCAGAAAAATCAGAGGCAATCAAGCTGTGGAAGTTAGCCAAAGGACAAAAGCAGGCTAAAGTTTTAATCAAAGGATTCAAAGAGCTGTCTAAAGAGCTACTAGCTATAACTCAAAAGGCACAAAACCAGCGCAGTGACGAGAATCCTGACAGGACATTGCAAACTGAACAAACACCTGTTTCAAATGGGTATGAAACAGGATGCAACTTGCAGGTTCTGCTAGGAGACAGAGGAGACAGCAATGCACATTCTCTGCTCCTGCGGACCACTCATGCACAAAAGAAGTACCTACCTAGGGCGGCACATTGTGCACCCAGAAGAGGTACAACATATCACCGCCCAAAGAATCTGGAATTTCCTGGAGGCAACGGGCCTGTGTTAGGAGTTTCTCTGCGTGATCGCATCAGAAATGAGGCTATCCGCAGCAGAACCAAGGTAACCGATATAGCCCTCCGAATCGCTAAACTTAAGTGGCAGTGTGCGGGGCACATTGCACGTAGAACCGATGGCCGTTGAAGCGGAAAGGTTCTCGAGTAGCGACCGCGTACCGGAAGGCGCGGCATGGTAAAGTTTGCGGGAGTCCGCTGGATGCGGGTGGCGCAGGACCGGTCATGTTGGCACTCTTTGGGGGAGGCCTATGTCCAGCAGTGGACGTCTTTCGGCTGATATGATGAACGGGTCTTAACGGTGTACTCTAAAAAAAGGGTTGCCACAATAGATCACTTGCTGGTCGAAGCGGCATATATTATTAAGGCCCTCAAATCAACAAAAATAAATAAACACTGTTCAAGCAAAAATTCGTAAGGTCTGAAAACAACCATACCTTCGTTTTTTAATTATGTTTATTTTTAAATGGAGCCGAAACCAGCTTAAGTAGGTACTTTATGTGTCATTTTATTTTCTAAACATGGTAAGGAACACGCTGGAAAACTATTTGGATCCCACCCGTACACCTTGTAATAAGTAATTTCAAAATTAAAAGAATACTTTACCTTCATGCAGAGAGTCGTCTTCGGCGTACCTACAAGTAAAATCAACACGTTAAACGCTCCATAAATAATCATTGCAATCCCAATTCAAAGACTTAAACAAGCGCTTTGCAAAATTAATTCCCCGCCGTTATTTACTCACTTTGCGCTTAATCGACTCGACGAAGACGGGTTAATTCGCCGATTAATATTTAATGGCCGAGCGAGCGAGGCCGCCTAACTCGAGTGTTGACTTTGCTGATAAAAGCGATCGTGTATTAAATAAGTGAGGGCTCAGTTAATTGTGACGTGTTTAATTGATTTTAGCGACTAGTGCAAGTTGATGAGTCAGAATTATCGTTTTTTTTTGAGGTTTTTTAACTTTACTCAAGAATAGTGATGACGGATATAGTTTTAAAAGCATTCCTTTTAAAGTTTATGCCGTGTATTTTCACCATTTCGGACCTTTTGAAAACTGTTTACTTAGTTTAAACAAAGTAAATTTCTCTATAACGCTAAATTTGTAGATTTTTTTAACTTCAACTAAACTGTGTCTTGTAAACTGACTATAATATGACCTTGACGATTATAAAGCTCATCACCAATTAATGATATGCTATAATAGTACATTACTTACCTAGGGCGGTTAAACAAAGAATGTCTCAGATCGCAGGTATTTGACGCCCGAGCCGAAGGCAAGGGCGATAAATATGCGCTCTGAGGCTTTCTTTATTACCGCCCGTGGTGAGTACAACATTTTACGTCTCTATCTGGCCAGGAAGTGGGGTTTTCCGCACGCATGGCGTGCGGTAATTCCTACTTTATGGCCAGGTATGACTTAAAAATATTTCTGCCATCATTCTTGCATCATAGTGTACTGAACATACATACAGGGTGAGCCCTGTAACTGGAGCAAATATTCAAAAGGACGCTTCCTTAGAGCATTTGCAGTAACCCCTTGTGTATCATTCACTTTCAAAATGTTTGGTTTCGGAGTTTTGATCTAAAGTTATGACTTATGATTATGACCGTACCTGTGCTAACTCGGGGCACGTTTTAAGGATTTGATATCGATAAAAAACATGTCTATATATATTTTATATTATGCGTTCAAGAACCGCACATTATGACCACCATAAAAATAAACTGTTTTGTTAGAATAAATTTCTTATCTGTGGAAATGTTATTATTACTAAATAATAACATCGATTTCGATAATATTATTTCATTCAAATTTCGAACGTCTCTGAAAAACAAAGAAATTTGATTTAACCTCTATTCTAATATCAGTCTAGATGACGTTGTTCGAAATGAATTGTCAATTTGCATACAAATTTGACAAATGTCGCACGTAAGTATGATATCGAACGATATGACAGTTGGATCCGACTCTAGTTTGTCTCTGAATTAAAAAAAACTGACAGTTGCCAGAAAACGACGCCGCGATGCCGGTCATAATATGCGGCTCCTGAATGCGTCATGGAGGCTTATATGATATGTGGATAGATAAAATAGTGTATGTAACTGTACATAATTAGGCATTAAAACACTCGTGTGATGTTATTATGTAAACCTACACTCGTGTTTAGTCCAACTGCTAATTGTAAGTGTGATAAAATACCTACTAACATAGTTTTAAGATCACTGTTACTAACAAATTATGGAAATAATATTTCTGAAGTAAATTTCTGAAAAAAAAAAATTAGTGCCCTTCATTATGTACAGTCACATAAACTACTATAAATACATGTGCTCATTGAAATTTCTCGATTACTATAAAATGTAATCGATTACATATCTGAACAAATATCATATCTGTTTTATATTTACTCAAAAGTCATTAATCATTATACATATTTTAAGAATGCCCCGTTGACCACTGTGGACGTTGAGGTTGAGATAACGTATAGTAATTTAAAGTGGATATTTTCATCTAACGGCAATCTTTATTACCGACGAATATGGGAAAAAATATTGTACACTATGAAAACTATTTTAAAATAAACAAATAAATACAAGTTTTATTTGTTGTTAATTGTTTTTATTTTAAAACGAAGAGAAAATGAACAATATTTATTTATGTTGAATAACATTTAGATGTTGACAGTAACATCGATATATTTTATTGTCGACAAAATATTTTGCTACATCACTTTGGTATAGGTATGGTTATGACCTCCAAGTAATGTATCTTGGCACCACGAGATCATATCACGGCAGTCAATGCAGATTTTGAGGTAACATCATGTCAAATGAGTCGTAATAGTTTTTGCATTTTTGTGTTCAACAGATATAGTTTTCGGTTTTTTTTTTTTTTTTTTTTTTTAATTAAAAGTCACTCATAGCACTCCGGAAGATTAAAAAAATACAAGTAAACATATTTGAAAAAAAAAATCCAAAATTTTTTTTTTTTATTCTTGTAAAACCACTTGGAAATAATTGTTCACAAGCTCAATAATCTACCGTTAAATTTTTTGCTCCAGTTACAGGGCCCAGCCTGTATATATTTGTCTGCTTTGACCTTTAAGTCAAAAGTCAACATAGGGACATCGCAAAATTTTAATTTAAATAATAGGTACAACCCTGCCCTGCTATCCAAATTAACTTAATCGTAGTCGACAACGCCGACAATCGCTGACAATTGTCGACCTGCCGACAGCCGTGTTGACTTTGCCGGTCCCCACATTTTTAACACAATTGAATTCCTAACTAACCTCCATCGTTTCTGTTGGTTTTGACAACCCTGCTGGGGCGTCATTTAATATTTTATTATCATAATCCCTTTGTTTAATCGTTTAACTGGATAGGTATACAGTTTTGCAAAAAAACTCAGGCAACCCCGCGGGTTAAAATTATAACATGTGTCCGTCCAGAAAGTCCTTTAATATACAGGTAAAAGAATTAATTAATAATAAGTGGTTCCGGAGATTAAATACAAACATAACTCAAACTCAAAATAATATTTTTTTTATTATTTTTATTATTATATTTATTAACCAAAGATATAAAAAACTTATTCTAAAACATGTCCCTGCAAAACTGTTTGAACAGTTTGCCTGCAGGTAAGTCTCTTTTATGCTTAATATACATATCATAATAATAACATCGTTTTTAATCCTATTTTATACTTAAATGCTAACTTATTAATCTTGTTATAAATATGAGTGTGATATGATAACGCTTGCTTGCAAAATAAGCAAGCAAGCAGTTACTTAAGTGTAGGTATGCAGTAGGTGTTTTTTTAGTGCTTTTTTAAATTTATGTTTATTTGGTTCATTTCGGATGTCTTCGGGTAAAGTATTTAAGAAGTACGGAAGTCTCTTGGCTAAAGTACGGTCTCCAAAATAGTTATCAACCCGGGGTACTTCATACTTACCCGCGGACACCGACCTTGTGCTATGTTTGTGTTCTATCGGTATTGGGCTATGTACTCGATTGCTATGATTGTTAACTGCTAAAAGGTATTTATGTTTTAGGCTAACCGGAAGTATTTTACAGATTTTAAATAATTTTGAATAATCGCCCTTGCAACTGTTTTTTGTTTTTTTATTTACTAGTAATTTTAAGAATCTAATTTGCAATGCTTCAAGTTTGTCTATGTAAGATTTGAATGTAAGTCCATAGCAATCAAGGGCATATCCCAGCACCGAGTCTACTATAGCAAAGTACAGACATTTTAGTATATTGCTTGGTACTTTAAAGCTAAGGTGGTAAAATTTTCCTAGGAGTAATCTTAATTTACTACAAATATAGTTAATATGTTGTAGCCAGGAAAATGTAACATCAACCTTGACGCCAAGATATGTAACACAGTCTACCTTTTCAATATGTTTGCATTGGCAATTATTTAAACTATTATGAAGACAAGTAAAACTATGGGTATACATAAGTGGTGAGGTTTCAGCTATTGACAAATAAGGTGATTGAATGATGAGGAATTTGGTCTTATCTGTATTTAACACTATACCATTATCATGGGACCATTTAACGACTGCGTCTATGTCCTGTTGAACCAATCGACAAGTTTCTGAAAGGTTGGTTCCGGCAAGTAGGGTGCATAGATCGTCTGCAAACATGTGCGCGGAACAGTGACGCAGTACTCCACACAGACTGTTAACGTGCATGAGGTAGCACACAGGTCCGCACACGGAGCCCTGGGGGACCCCGCAGCGCACCCGCGTCTCGTCGCTTAAGCCGTCGCCTATCTTGACGCGATATGAACGTGATGTGAGGTAGTCCCGGAACCAGCAGTTCAGCGGCTGCCCCACACCACATTCGTCCATGCCCTTTAAAAGAGTGTCGGTTTCCAAGGTGTCGAATGCTTTTTTAAAATCATAAAATATGGCTACAACAAATTTCTTATCTCCTAGGTACGTATTTATCTCATCGGTGAATCTTGATAAAAGGGTAACAGTGCTTTTATCTTTTTCTTCAGGTAGGCCTAGTAGACAACAAGCACTTTCGGATCGTCAATCTTAAGCAAATATTTTGAGTTGTTTATTAACTCAATTGTTATTCCTCAAATATTTCGAATCGATATTTACAGTAGGTAAATAAGAATAATAATGATTTCGGAATAAGATAGTCCATATTGGAATAGGTGAGGTATCTTATCTTATGACTTATGGAAAAGTCTGCGAAATTGTAGCTTTGTAGATTTTTTTAGAATAGAATAGACTCAAAATTTATTATTACAGAAGGCAAACAAATATGCCTAGTGACGAAAATCCTATTCAGATATCGTGACGTCACGATCCACAAGCGTCATTGTAATAAATGACCATCGTATGGTGCGTTTTGCGGAAAAGGGACAGAATATGCCTCCTCTTAAAACTTTGAACACTTATACCTAACTTTGTGATTATTTCATCCCCTGCTTTACATTTTTCTCCATTTGACGATATTTTTAATCCTTTTTCGAAAAAAAACATAATTAAACATTGGTTTTAGGGTTTCGTACTCAAAGAGTAAAACGGGACCTTATTACTAAGACAGTAAGACTTCGCTGTCCGTCCGTCCGTCTGTCTGTCATCAGGCTGTATCTCAAGAACCGTGATAGCTAGAGAGTTGAAATTTTCACAGACTATGTATTTCTGTTGCCGCTATAACAACTAATACTAAAAACAAAATAAAATATTTTTTTAAGGGGGCTCCCATACAACAAACGTCATTTTTTGCCGTTTTTATAGATAATGGTACGGAACCCTTCGTGCGCGAGTCCAACTCGCACTTGGCCGGTTTTTTTTTATTTGGTGTCTACACCCCTATTAGGAAGTCGAACTTTTCCTCTTTATAATATTTGTAGATTTAGAATAGAATAGACTTATAATTACTTCAAAAGACAGAAGGCAAAAAAATATAACCTAGTAACGTAAATCCCATTCAGATATCTCAAAACTACAATCGTTTTTATATTGCTTGTAAGAGAGAGACAACGCTAGGGGATCGTGACGTAACGATCCACGAGCGTCATAGTAAATGACAATCGTTTTATATGAAGGTGCGTTTTGCGGAAAAGGGACTGAATGAATATAAATAAAATAAATAAATAAATTTATTTCCATTCCATTTAACCTTAGGTGGTAAATACATTGTGGTCGAGTCCTCCTATTAGGTATTATATAAAGTGTGTGTGTGTGTGTGTGTGTGCCTCCTCTTACAACTTTGAACACTTATAACTGTGATTATGTCATCCCCCGCTTTACTTTTTTCAACATTTGACAATACATATGTGTGATTCTTTTTCGAGAAAATTCATCTATATTGGTTTTTTTATTTGGTGTCTACACCCTTATTAGGAAGTCGACCAAACGGTAACATCAGCATTGTATTACTCAACTATAAAGTTCGAAACGCACAGACAGCGGTGGCAGTGCGGTGCGGTGCGTGGCGGACGCAGTACCGGTTGTAATGTTCGAGCTAATATGAAAGGGTCCGCACAGAATACCGCGCCGCGCCGCGTCCCGCCGCACCGCCACCGCTTTCAGTGCGTTTCGGCATTCACAGTGGGCGTAGCATGGTTAATATATTATCACTTATCGCTGTCGATGGAATACCCTGAAAATAATTTCACTCCTTTTCGTTGGGCAGTCGTGTAAAAACAACCAACACCTTAAGGTGAAGCAGCTTCAGAAAAGTACCAAAATGGGCTTGGAAATTCCTACTTCATTACGCGAAAACTACATAAAATGTAACGGTTTCTTATTTAAATGCTATTTGAAGATATTTGCTACAATTATATAATGCCCAACACACGATTTGATTAATTTGCCTCGATGGATTAGGCTCGCAAAGTTAGCTCTGATTGCGCGTTTTTCGGTAGGTCGAGTTGACTAAAAACCAGAACCATTTTTTTGCTAGTTAATGTTCAGTATTTATTTTTGTATCCTTTTATTCCTTATTAAATATTTGACAACGTAGTAGGGTCATTTTATTTTTAATTAACGTAAATTAGTAACATTAAGCACATAAATATAAAATCTCGCTCAAAACGGATGCGCGTAAGTCATTCGTTTGAATTTTAGTAGGCAGATGGCCAAAAGGCCTCGGGCTGGACGGACGTCTGTCGCGATTTTTTGCATTTTGACAACTGTAAAATTCGCTAGTTTAATACCAGCTGTTAGAAAATAATACGTTTTCAGGGAGAATTAATAGGGTGTCATGTGGGTGGATAAACGTTTAAAATAGATATTCGGTCATTTTTACAATTTGTTCTAATTTAAAACACAAAAGTTCGTTCACAAACCCTACCATTACAACCCGATTTTTCATAATTCTCATCTTAAGATTCCGTTATTAATGAAAGAAGTTCGAATACGTTTCTTAAGAATGTGGAATATTTTTTTATCACACAGGTCACATTGTCTAGTACGGTGTATGTCGTAACATCTCGCTGCCCCAATATTATAGGGTCCTATGTTACATTGTCGGGGTACTTCAATTTAGACTTAGTGTCACTCTGACAGACTTCAAATTTCAAGTTGATAAAAGTGCAACATAGAACCCTATAATATTGGGGCAGCGATCTGTCATATAGAAAGATTTGACATTTGGCATTTACGCTGTCTTAGGACTTAGATATATCGTTTTCAATAAAATAATAATATATTAAATACAATGAAAATCGTATAGTGTACAAACTATAACGATTATGATAGTATATTGTGATCCGCTGTAATAATGACGCCATCCATTTAAATCCCCTGCAGTTCCAACCAATTGAATGTGGAAAGAGATTGTCAGAATATTTATACCTACTCGGAATATGCAAGCATGATGTAATTTGTGTTTATTGTGGTCAAATCAAGACGGATTATTGTCACCCAATTGGATACAGTTCTTCAAGATACCTCCTAACTACACTTCAACTCCAAGTTTTTAACACATTCACTGCCCAGAATCTCTACGCACTACGCTCCTCCTACGCCGTAGGCACCGACGGCGTAGGCGCCCGCTAAGCGGTTTCATGGCAGACCTGAGTGAGAGTTTGAAAGTCAAGTGAGGAAGAAGAAGTAGTAAATAATTGTAATAATTAATATGCCTAAACAGTAAAGTATTCCATTGCATAATATATAGATTTGCATCATTTTGTTGCCTAACATATTTTTTTACCTACAAATAATGAAGTAGGATGATTTCATTGTATGATGTAATTTACATTGAATGATATACTTTTTATTCTTGCGGTATAAAACATTCCTACTAATGAAGAATTTGTTTCATTTTCTTTATCTACTCTGAGGCTAAGGAATTCACTAGAACAGACATATTTAGATTAAGTATGCTGTAGTAAACAACGTATGCTCGCTTTAAAGCTTTATGGGAAGGATATAATGATGTGACGGATCTTGCCAATGAGAATACAATTAGGTAGCTAAAATCGACTTCCGAGCTATGTTTACAATTTGGCACCTTATTCCTTTGTGATAAGGCGAAAAAGAAAAATATTCTATATATCATCATCATTATCATATCAGCCGAAAGACGTCCACTGCTGGACATATGCCTCCCCCAAAGAGTGCCAAAATGACCGGTCCTGCGCCACCCATTCTATATATAGTAGTATAGAATATATAATTTTTTCGCCTTACCAGCTAAGTCTCATATCTGGGAAATTCTTTTTCTCTATTTTCACCCAAGCAGAGCTCAGGTTTATATGTATGTATGTGATACATACATATATAGTATAAAATGGCATATCATTTGTAATCCTATGCGTACAAAAGAAATATCAGTAAATAAAATACATTACTTACAAGCAGGAATCGAAATCGAGGGGCCATCCAGGAAGTACGGCAGTCAGTACAATTATCAAAGAATTATTATTAGTACCATTTTTTATACCATGTATTTTGCAAACAAACACACGGTTTGCGAGATATCGAAGCCTATGGACGCTTGCTACTAAAGAGGATTCACACATTGGAGGATGCTTAGGGTTCATTTGAATTAACTCACAGATATTCACTAGTTTACGATATAATATTGCTTACCTATATTATTCTTTGTAGATATAGGTCAGTAGAAATCGACACAAAATAGGCTTAAATCGCAAGGGCATGGTTTTTCGGTATATGGAACCGATTTATAGTTAGGATAGTGTGAACACGAAATTTTGGTTTAAAAGTCATAAACTATGCTACTTTGACCATCAAGATGTAGTACACTTTAAAAGATAAATAAATTTAAAACAATTTTAGTTAAGCCACAGGTCTATAAACTCAAGCGATGGCCCTTCAAATATAGTCTATTTTCCCGAAGATTGTCAATTTTAAGTCATGGTCCCATCCGGATCAAAATATTGGCAAAATCCCTCGTCCAATGAGAAAAAATGTTGGATATAAAGTTTTGTTGATATGTAATTATCTTTCATACAAATCCTATATAAATTCTGTAAGACTACACGCACAATCTTGAAAATACGAAAAAAAGGTAAAAATGGCTTTTTTGAAGAATTGAGTGCAAAAGGCCTTCGAGAGACCTATAGTTTGTGTGAAAGTAGCCAAGTATCAATGGAAAAAGCAATAAATAATCATCATCATATCAGCCGAAAGACGTCAACTGCTGTACACAGGCCTCCCTCAAAGATTGCCACAATGACCGGTTCTGCGCCACCCGCATCCAGCAGCCTCCCGCGACCTTCATCAGGTCATCAGTCCGGTCCCCACTCAAGAACCTTTCTGCCTCAACGGCCATCGGTTCGACGTGATTTAGGTTTAGATTTATTTCTTTCGAGATAAAAATTACAATATAGGTCCTTATCACGATCGTCAATAATAAGTAATAAAAATAAAATAATATTCAAAATGTTAATACACAAAGTGGAAATTGTATCTCCAATTAAGGATTTTCATTTAACAACTAATAGACACTTACTATTGAACAGAAATAAACAATGTCAATTTATGCATTAGGTACCTAAATTTAAAATTTGAATATTCAACATAAATGTTACACAAGAAATAATATCAAATGTGCAAAATGGCGGCGCCAATACCTACACATTACTATTAATTTTACTCATTTACTTTATTTATTTTTAATATACAACTACACATTTTTGAACGCATCCTATTACACGCCATACCTGGCAACTTTCCTTCACCCTCACCCCAAACCACAGTGCACTAAAAATACCCGTCTCGCACGCGCTAACGCTCAATCAAAAACTATTGAAAAAACTCAAAAATCCTACAAGTGTGCATACAAAAACCACAAGTGATTACCGAAGTACAAGTGTTTACTGTGAAATAACAAAATTCTTTCTTGTATGCTGAAACACGAACGCAATACTGGATTGCCGGCTGGCGCCGATTAAAAGGTTTGTCTTGCCGCACCACAATGTGCCCCGCCCTCTGCCTTTTAAAAGCAATACGGAGGGCTATAAATCATGTAAAAACAATAATTACTTTTTAATTTACATACTTCTTTTGGTTTGGTTCAGCTAGAAGCTTTTCTTCAGGTTCTTCCACGCTTTCTTCCTCAGGTTCTTTCAGTTTTTTGAGTTCGTGTTGTGCCTGGGCTTTCTCAAGATCGTTCTCGTCATCGCCTATCGAAATCAAAGCGATGACTTCGAATAATTTTCCTGAGCAAATTAAGCATAGAACTGAGCATTTGACCTTGGCTCTCTGGTAGTTGGTGGCAAATGTGCATGCAAAGCCCTTTGAATACCTATACATTTGTCAGTATAGTAACACCAAATGTCTCATTATTTTATAATCAATTTTTACCTATTTTAGTGTTTTCGAGATTGTGATTGAATTATTAGTCTCACAGACCTCTCTGTGTTTTAATGAAAGCAAATTAAATTGAGTTTAACTTTATTACTTATATTTTTTCTCATAGCGCGAGGGATTTATGATTATGTTTTGGTCCAGACAGGGCAATTTAAAATCGACGAAGTTCGGAAAAAATATATAATTTTCGAAGGGCAATAGCTTCGTCCCCTTAGAGCTTACAGATTTGCAGTTTAATTCAAATAAAATTGTTGGAATAGGGAACTTGCATTTTTTTATTTTATTGCGAAAATCAAATGTATAATTTAGCATTAAAACAACTGTAGCACTAAAACTTTCTTATGATTTATTTTTCTGATTTTATATGCATTTGAAATCTGCACGCGCCGGCACCCCCCGAAAACGCTCTATATTAAACTGGCTTATGCTATGACGTCACAACATATATTCTCGGCGCGTTTACTATGGAGTAAGTCATTAATTTGCAATTATCTCCACATCATTTGCGTTTAAGTCTATACTTGTCATACAAAATATCATTTTCTGTGCCAATTCAATATTCTGTGTAACTGTTATGTTATTTTATCGAAACAATAATATTGTTTTTCGTCATTTTAACGTGAGATAAAACTAATACAATCGTTTTTTTTTTTCTTCTGTATGATATTTCTACGTATATCCGCATCAATTGAGTGCAATTTATTTGAAATTGAATTCCCATGCAAGTTCCCCATTTTAATCAACTTTAAAATTCAGACGTAAATGTAAAAAAAGTCCTAAAATTTCGCAGTTTTACGCGTGTCGCGCAACTGGCACAAGCTTTTCGAAGCGCAAACTTGTGTCTACACTACCCTAACTGATCCATAAAACAAAACCAAATAAGTTACTGACAAAATTAACCTACATACAAACAGGTGAAGTTAATATAAAGCTTGCAAAAACCAGAACTACATCGTGCTTTGCGATTTTAATGTCGAATTCTATAGTCCTAACAACGCATCGCTTTGAACCAGGTTCATTGGATGTGGTACTGGAGAGCACCGAAGAGTTTTTATGATCTTCATGAATATACAAATAACTTCCACATATCACTAACAAATTACTATAATTATGTTATTAGTGTCTACCCTTTGATGTAGGTATCACCATCACCTGCGACTACATTACTCACTTTCGGTTTGCTGACGACACTACTTACCGTACATCACAATCATAGAGGCACCAGGGGGTGTCAGTGACAGTGATTAAAGAGTACTAAATACGTATTAATATATGTAGGTACGAGTTTATTAGGTCTATTTAGTATAATTATATTCTGGCCTGATATTGGTTTACGGGTATACTAATACATTGGTGTTACACTTTCATAATAACACTTACAACAGCAGCAGAAACCGAATGTATAATTATGTTTTAGGACGGTATTTTATACTTAGTATTATTTGTAGTACCTACTTTTTTGCATTCTCACACTATAAAACTAAGGAGCAAAATAAGGATTACCTAATATAGATACCTACCCAGTAACGTACAAATAGGTACGTACCAACAAGGCTCGATCATTCTGACTGACGTGATCGCTTAATGGCCCCTCTATTGTGATGAGTTGAGACTTGAGAATTAAACTGAATTTTCAAATTTAATTATCCATCCAGGCTCAAGCCCCCCAAAAAGCCAGCTTGATCTGAGTCCTTACCATAATGCTACCCCTTTTGTCAAGCAATGTTAATAAATTTTCGCTTGCTTATTTTCATGAAATTTTGCACCTTAGCGAAGACCGAATAGAGTTGCTATGACATTGCCAATCTAAAGACTAATCTATTGACTTATCAATAGTACATATTTCATATACCAAAATGTACCTAAGAAACATACGCAGAATCATCGCAGAATAAGAAAATGTCAACAAGTCTGACATTATTCAATAAGATGTTTTGACAATTTCACTTTCTGTATGGAGGTTGGTGACTGATTTAAATGTATAATATCACGAAAGCAAAAAAATACCGAGGTCAGTGACCTGTCACAGTAAAGTGAGATAGTGTGCGTGAAATGTAGCGGTGTGTGTTTCTGGGGAGAATTACGATAATGTTGCGCCGCCTAGTAGGTTTTTAGTGTCGCGTATGTAGCTTCACCCGAGATGCCTCACCTTAAAAGGTAAACAATTTACCAGCAGTTTTTATTTTATTTTTACTACTCAGATTATACAGCTGTACGTTCATGTTGACTTTACGCCCTCTTTTGAACTAAGTAGGTATAAAAAAAAGCCAATAAAAGTTAAACAGCCGTTCAGCGCGACGAGGAAATTGGAAAAAAACGTAAAACGACGTTACTGCCAAGTTTTCCCATCAAGCAGAAAGTTTAAATAAACAGAGCGACAGTGCATAAACATGTAAATTGTCTGATTTACTTGTACAAGTAATTGAATAGGCGCGGAGATGGCAATGGAGAGATTTGATGAGGACCTCGGCTAGAAGGGAGTTCAGGGCACGAGCGGAGCGATTAGCGGAGCGGAATTAAGAAGAATTGCTACGAAGCAAGAGGTCCTGGGTTCGAATCCCGGTAAGGGCATTTATTTGTGTGATGAGCACGAATATTTGTTCCTGAGTCATGGATGTTTTCTATGTATCTATGTATTTAAGTATTTATTTCTCTATATAAGTATCTATATCGTCGTCTAGTACCCATAGTACAAGCTTTGCTTAGTTTGGGACTAGGTTGATTTGTGTAAGATTGTCCGCAAATATTTATTATTATTATTATTAATTTCATGAATGCTTGATGGTAATGATGGTCCTCAGCTACCGTGATGAATAGGGTACCTATTTGCATTTATCAAAATTAAATTATCAAAGTATTTTGGTTATATACAATAATGACCACCATTATTGCAACCAGTATCGTAACTTCAGCTTTTTATCTGTGCCAGTGTTATTATAATGTATGAAAAACCGTAATCGATAATCGATGTTATTATGGAAATCTAATTGGTCATGATTTTAAATCTGGTCGGCCATGGCGGTGCAATGGCGGCAATTCAATAATGGTTCCCGAACACATCATTGAGGATTTATAATAATTATGTGTGTAGATAAAGTAGTGTATGTAACTATACATAATTAGGCATTAAACACTCGTGTGATCCTATTATGAAACTCGTTCACACTCGTGTTTAATGCCCTTCATTATGTACAGTCACATATTAGTAGTTTATGTGATTGTACATAATGAAGGGCATTAAACACGAGTTTGGGTTTATGAAACGAGCCGAAGGCGAGTTTCATAATAACATCACACGAGTGTTTTAATGCCTAATTATATACAGTTACATACACTTCTTTATCTATCCACATATCATAAGCCTCTATGATGCATTCAGGAGCCGCATAGTATGACCGGCATTGCGGCGTTGTTTTCTGGCAGCTGTCATAGTTTTTTTTTTAAATTCAGAGACAAACTAAAGTCAGGCTCGATATGATAGTCGTTCGATATCTTACTTACGTGCGACACTTGTCAAATTTGTATGCAAATTGACAATAAATTTCGAACTAAACGTCATCTCGACTGATATTAGAATAGAGGTCAAATCAAATTTCTTTGTTTTCAGAGATGTTCGAAATTTGAATGAAATAATATAATCGAAATCGATGTTATTATTTAGCAATAATAACATTTTCACAGATAAGACATTTGTTCTAACGAGACAGTCTGTTTTTATGGTGGTCATAATGTGCGGTTCTTGAACGCATCATGGAGGGTTTATGATATTTAGATAGATAAACTACTATTAAAAGGTCTTAGAATAGCCTATTCTTATGAAAGTGAGTGTAATACTCGTAAATGACGCTGTTTTTGGCGAACTATGTATAGTTATATCTTAAAATAAATGCGCTACATATTTTTTTTATAACGCGTTACTTATTCCACACTTTTAACATGCAGCCAATTATGCAGGTGAAAAATTGTGGATGTGGAGATGTAATAAACGAAAGATATACTTACCTAATTAAGTACCTACTAATGAGACGCTAAATACCGCCATGTAGGTATAGATCGAAGATGAAACCCACAATTTTAGTTCCTTCTTAAATTAATGGTACATTTTATAATGGAAACGTGACATTGTGTAGACATTGGCGGTCATTATAGTTTAATAGTATCTGCTTCGAAGCCAGGTACTGTCAATATTCTTAACAGGAGGGTCAGAATTTCGTCTGTAAACATGTACGACCTATATAAACCATAAAGGATTAGGGGAAGGTTGCTATCATTGGACTGGCGCTTTGATTGGACCATTTAAATATTTTAAACTCTACGTAGCATGCGTAACCTTCCCCTATACACCCTATGTCACGAACTGTGAATTTTACCATTTTTGCCTACTGATGTACCACTGCCAATATTCCCATTTCCAGAAATAGTACTGCCACGTGCATTATTTCCAGGAACATTCTTTCATTTCATTTCATTTATTCAGTCACAATTTACGTTGTAGGTATATGAATTTTGGTTACATACGATTTTAATTTTTTTTAAATACTATCATATTAAACACGCACGTTAACAAACAAGTGTACAATTACAAATTAAAATGATTTATTAACATACAAAATTAAAATGAATTATTATATTGTCTGTGTCGCCGACAAAAAAGCACATATTTAAAATGTTGCCGGTATGAGAAATTAGAACGTGATATTTTTTGACTTTAAGTAATCGTAGGTAAAGAAAATAAAGGTTTGCGCTTTCGCACACCAATGTTGTTTTTTCCTAGGCTCGACGAATATCAGTTTTCAAAAACTTGCCAGCAACATGGCCTTTGTTGCCAGGATCGTTCATAGACTTTTCCCAGAAAATTCTCAACTACCTATCACTGCAACTACTTCATTAAAATGTCGCCCAAGTATTTGTGAATAATAAAATTCGACGACTATTGAACGCAACATTGATGTACCTCTACCTGCGTAAGTGATCTTCCAAATATCCGGAATATCTGAATGTCCACCCTTAAACAAAGACACGCCTTTCCTTAAACATTTGTGAAAGAATTAATCTCCGCGTTAGGAAGTTAATGTAGAAATAATGACTTACGCCGTGAATCACCCCTGTTTGTTTCAATTAGGCGTCCCGGGGGTGCGGGGGAGGGCAGAGGGGGGGATTCCCCCCCTCTCGCTTAAACAAGAGACCATCTATATTGAAGCAGGGACAGAAATTAAATCTTACGGAGTGCATGGGTTTTTTGTGGGGCAAGATTTGATTGTGTTTTGGGGACGTGACTTAGAATTTACTGAATCTGCGATGTAATTGCATGCTGATTAGGAATTTCGAATTAAAATTAATGAAGTCTTTGTGCAAAAGATAAAAGAAATGTATTACGGCGTTTTGTTTTGCTTTAGACGTGTTACTAAGATCAGCTGGTTACGTAACGCATCTATGCAGATCTATATGTCACTTTTTGTACGGGAAAATGACAGTTGAATTGTTCTAACGCTCGTTCGAAAAGTTTTTTTTTTCTTTAGTTACGTGTTTACTCCTCAGATGACCGATTTTGTAACGCTTCGTACATTAGGTAGATGTAGGTCTAGGCGTATTTTTTGTGTGGGAAAATGACAGTTGATTTTTCCTAACGCTCTTTCAAAAAGTTACGGAATCATCCCTCTAGGTATCTGCTGGATTTATGCCGTTGTCATTTTTATAACATATGGTTGAGGGAGGCGATGGCTGAGATATGCGTCATACTCGTGATCGGGTGCTGTTTGTGGAGTCCGGTCTGTTCATGCTTGCAAGGGCATAGTAACTACCTAAATACTAGTGTTATTATCATTATTTTGACGAGAGACATCATTCTGTTCCTGACACGTTTTATTGTTATTGACCCTGTACATCTCTGACAATATTACATTAATGATTCTTTTTTTCTGTTTTAACGCTTAGAGACAGTATACATCTCTATAAGAACATTAGAATAATTATTAAATAATTGTATTTGGACGCTCAGAGACCTTATACATCTCTGGGGTACTAAATGAATATCATAAACTTATTGTTAAATCTGATACAGACCTCATATCGAATGTAATTGATAATATTTTACAGGCGACCTCCTCGACAAGCCGAATTTAACTTTGGCGACCTGTCTGCGACTTGGCTGTAAAACTAATGAGCCGCACCGCTGCCGCTGTGGCGCTAACGTCGACTCCCTAGGTCACCATGGCCTGTCATGCCAGAAGAGTGCTGGCCGCATCTCCCGCCATGCCTCCTTGAATGACGTCATCCGTAGGGCGCTTGCCTCCGTTAGCGTGCCGGCCATTTTAGAGCCGAACGGTATCGCACGTGACGATGGCAAGCGTCCCGACGGCATGACGCTCATTCCATGGAGGCTGGGGAGGACTCTTGTGTGGGACGCTACGTGCGTGGATACGCTAGCCCCGTCCCATCTCCAGGCGACTTCCTCTAAAGCCGGAGCTGCGGCCACCACGGCAGAGCAACACAAGCGGCGCAAATATGCTGTCCTCGGCGAGGGCTACATGTTTGCGCCGTTCGGAGTGGAAACCCTGGGGCCGTGGGGACCGGGCGCGAAGGCCCTGTATAAGGAACTTTCGGAGCGGCTCATCCAAACATCCGGAGACCAGAGGGCTGGCAGCTATTTTGGCCAAAGGATTAGCCTAGCAATCCAAAGAGGTAACGCTGCCAGCCTTCTGGGCACTATAGCCAACGACGTCGACCTGGGGGGCATTTACTTTTTATAGTTTTAGTTTATAATATAGGTTTAGTTTAGTTTTATTTCTTTATAAATATTATCTTAAAAAGTGCATTTATTCGATTATAATCGAAATTGTACTAGTACTAAAGTTACCTAACTACCTATACCTAGGTAATGTCTCTTTTATGTAGTTCTATTTAATACTTTTAATAGGTAAGTGTTTATTTTTGAGGTTTAATGTTGAAATAATACGCGATATGTGTTTACAATATTGGATTTTTTTACTTTTCATTTAGTGACATTTAGTTTGTTAACCGTTTAGGTACTAATTGGTTAATATCTGCAATTTTAAGATGATTGTTGTGTAAGATTATTAATATTATATTGTAGAATACCATTTGACATGTAAAAGTGCCCTTGTGGCCTATTTGCAGGATAAATAATTGATTTTTATTTAGATTTTGATTTATACCGATTTCAATCAGACAGATTTATTTTATTTTTAGTTTACCAACGATTCCTTAAAAATCATTGTATAGTAGGTACCTACATGTTTAGCTCACACGGAGATAGTCAATACAGGAACCTTAAAACATTGCACATTAAATAATAATCACACGCACAAAGAAAACGTTCTGAATAACTTTTTCAGCCTAAGCCTAAGAGTGTCCCATTGCTGGGAAAAGACCTCCCCTCTAGATTTTGACTCGTCCCGGTCTAGGCAATCGTTACGAAACGCGTCCACTGCGTTTCTGCATTTCCTATAGACAATTGTCACCTGTCAACACAATTCTCCGTACATTGCTGGTTCCACAAGTAACCTAGCGACCACCTTAACTTCTAGAGCAAGCAATGTATGGCGACTTGTCAGTGTCTGTGACAATTGTTGGTGAAATAGGGTAGGGGACTGATCTTTGGCGTTCATCATTAGACATCGTAAGTTTTGTAATATTTTCGGTGCAGCCTGGTTACATGTGTTAACGGAGTTGGTACAGACAATATCAATGAAAAATGTTAAATAAGGTTAATATTAATGTTATTAACGCTAATAAATAAAGCATTATCTACGATTGAAATTGTGTATACCAATTCCGTTAACAAAACTATGCTGGATCGAAAATGCTACAAAATATGTATACTGTATCATCATTATTTCCTTGTCCTTATCTCAGTTTTTTGGGGTTGGCGCAACATGTCTTGTGAAAAAACTTGTGCTAAATTCCAAAAACCGAAAATAAAGTTAATAATAAGTAACAAATATAGATAGTTTTATATTCAACACTAATAAATGATCTTCCACATCAGTGGTGTTTTTAAGGGGTCGGAGCAAAAAGTAATTTAACACTCGGCAGCTTGGGGAAGGCGACATTCAATTGCCTACATGTTACTTTTGCATTCATTTTATAAGTAGGTAGGTAACTTTATATAGGAAACTCCCATGAGACTCGGACATATTAAAATATATTGAAAACGGGTCACTCATGCAGTAGGGCGCGCGCAGTGCAAAACGCGCCGGCAACGCGCGTTACGAACCGATAATATGTGAGTGACCCGTTTTCAATATATTTTAATATGTAGGTAACTATGATTTTAGTGTTTTTTATTTTTACTTGACCTGAATAAAAACACATACATCAGCTTCGTGGACCTGGAAAATGCATTCGACAATGTTGAATGGAACCAACTCTTCGAGCTTTTGGAACAGAAAAGGAAATGTACATGAACCAACAGACAGAAGTGACAATGGACGACATAACAAAAACTGCGAAAATTAAGAAAGGGGTGAGACAAGGTTGCATCCTGTCGCCATTGTTATTTAATTTATATATAGAGGAAGCTATGTGGGAAATCCAAGAATGCACTCATGGAAATAGCTTCAACGGAAATCACGTACATTGGATCCGATTCGCCGATGACATTGCTATGGTTGCGGAAACAGAGGAAGCACTCCAGTACAATATGCGACAAATGGACGAAATTTTCCGGAAATACAACCTTAAAATTAACGTAAAAAATACCAAAGCCACAAAACACAGTCTCCGAGGATGAACATCACACTGAACTCGGTACAATTAGAGCAAGTAAAGTCATTCACGCATCTGGGAAGTATTATAGAAGAACAAGGCAGAAGTGAAAAGGAGATAATAACAAGAATTGCAATAGTCAAGAGTAGCTTTTCAGTATGTTTAATTCCCGACGCAAAAAGAGGGGTGTATGTGTGTCTTGACTCAATGTGTCTGTCTGTCTGTGGCATCTTAGCTCCTAAGCGAATGGACCAATTTGAATGGGGTTTTTTTATTATCCGAAAGCTGACGTGATCGAGATGGTTCTTAGCTACGTTTCACCCTCAGAGCATAGAATACTAGAGAGAGGACAAGCCGCCGGCGGCCGTGTCGCAGATGTATGCTCAATGGGCATACACTGCCATACTGTGCACGCGTGCTGATCGCAGAGAATATTAAGTTTTTTCCCAAAATGCCTGATATGATGCGCGTTTATTGTCAAATAAGCGTGTAGGTATACAAGAGTGTGTGTTTTAGATGTGCGCGTGCTTTGTCTTGTCAATTACTTGGGCGTTGTGTGGGTTAATGTACTTGCGACAGGCTCACTCTATACAAATCGGCCGCCATGTCCGATCTCCTTATATTCATACATCTGTGGTTTCACCAAAATCGGTTAAGCCGTTTTTGAGATATTGAACTTTGAAATTAAAATATCGGGGGTTTTTTAATTTTTCTTAATTTGTTAATTATCTTGAGTTTTCTCATATACCTACCTGTTGCGGGTATAGGCCACCAACTTATTTCGACTTTAGTAGGAACGATTATCTCCCTATTCAACTTCCGACAACTTCTATTCGATTTAACTCATTCCGTAAGCTATGCTCGTAGCGCTACGCCGTAGCCCGTAGCAGCATGACACATTCACAGCCAGGAACCCGCCTAGTGGGCGCCTACGCCATAGTCGCTTGCCGCTACTATATTAGGTACACTCAGCAGCAGAAGCAGGTAAGCGGGCCGGGTATTCAAAATGACCTGCACCCGACTTTATTCTTAAGAAATT
The DNA here is from genome assembly GCA_963854355.1 of Epinotia brunnichana. Taxonomy (NCBI): domain Eukaryota; kingdom Metazoa; phylum Arthropoda; class Insecta; order Lepidoptera; family Tortricidae; genus Epinotia; species Epinotia brunnichana. Next base: position 23,802,020 of record OY977951.1, on the reverse strand, counting down.
AAGGTCATTTTGAACACCCGGCCCGCTTAGCTACTTCAGCTGCTTACTGTACGTATACGAGGAAAAGCACGCTTTCGACTACGCGCGTAGCAGTCCTCAGACGCATGTGTGTCGTTATTAGCACTAAATGGATGTATCGAAAACAACCTACAGTTTGTGAACTTTTTTTCGAATAAGGATTACTCACGCTAGAACGGGCCGTGTCCGGCCCGGGCCGTTTTCTAAGAACAACGACGGCGTTTTCGCGCGGCCGAGCCATAACCAAGCCCGGCCAAGGCACGGCCGAGGCTCGGAAGCGGCTCGATGTTGGCACTAAAAGATTTTGTATAAAAATTAGGTCAGAAAAAAAAATGTGGTGAATGGGGAATGGATAAAATTTTCAGAAGTGCCTGATTATTTTTTTGGTGATACGAATAACCTTCCTTAGCACCAGAAAAATGTTGCAGACTTTTCAGCTCCGTCAATTATTTTTGAAAAATATAAACAGTTTCGCTCACTTTCGTTTTGAGTTTAGGACGGCGAATAAGACAGTTTCCTTGATCCGTCTCATATTGCAAAAAAATATGTTAAATATACCCTGGCAATGACAAATGTAGCTGCTGCAGCTGTCAACATCATTGCCACTGTCAGTTTACCACGGATATTTAAGATATTTTCTTGTAATATGAGACGGATCAAGGAAAGTGTCTTACTCGCCTTCTTAAACCCAATAATCCTAAATTTGTGACCTGAAAGTACTGTGTAGTTTTCGTTAAATCCGGTAGTTCTGATTTTTACAGACTTGTCTACTTATGATGCTGGCCCAATGAATAATCCAAGTTTGTGACCTCGAGCGCCGAACCCAACTTTGTCAAAAATCTTAAATACCGCGAAATACCTAAAGGACTCGTTTTTGATTGAACCTTCTAGGGACGATTTTAAAGTAGACTAAATTTGCTACAACAATATGGGACTAGAATTGTCTCTGTAGACCCAATAGTTTCCGAATAAAGCTCTTCAAAATTCATTTTTTTTTCTTATTTCGCATTTTAGACGTCGCTCGAACAACTTTAGCGGAATGAAGTTCCAAGTACCACCGACGGAGTTTGCTAGTGTTGCGAAGTTTGAAAAATTATAAATTTTAAAAGTTTTATCTCGGAAACTATTGGGTCTACAGAGACAATTATAGTCTCATATTGTAGCAAATTTAGTCTTCTTTAAAAACGTCCCGAAAAGGTAGTATCGAAAACTAGTCCTTTAGGGTTATAATAAAAACTTTCGCGGTATTTTCGATTTTTGACAAAGTTGCGTTCGGCGCTCGAGGTCACAAAATTGGATTATTCATTGGGCCTATACATCATATATAAACAATTCTGCAAAAAATCACAACTACCGGATTTGACACATGCTCTGGATGTATATAGTTACTAGATTACAAAACGTAAGTGAGGAAACTGTTTATATTTTCAATAAAAATTGACGCAGCTGAAAAGTCTGCAACTTTTTTCTGGTGCTAAGGAAAGCTATTCCTATCACCAAAATAATAATCAGGCACTTCTGAAATTTTCATCCATTCCCAATTGCGTTTGTGAAGAATTACGAATACCCATAGGAAGTAACGAATGTCAATACCTCAATCATAATAAGACTTAGCTAGTTTTATTCTTCGGTTACGATTATGGACTCTTAACTTACCAGACCGTTAGTAAAAATTCTCATTTAGCTTATTTGTTTAATCCATTTTATGCTACGGCTTTATAATATGGGGCAACTCCGCGGAGGTTCTAAGCACAAAGGTTCAAAACATCTATGTAGTACTATTTGATATCACGCCTATAAACTGTCCTTTCAGTTTGGCGAGTAAAAAAAATTAATATGTGTTATGTACCTTCTTGAAAAAAAACTAAAAACCTAACCTATTAACCTAACCTTACTGGACTGGCCGGAGAAAATCTTGTAGACCAGTCTTTTCAATTTGAGTAATTACCTACTGCAGATTTATTAAAGAAAAAATATTTGTTAAGAAACATAATTACAAATTGATCATCAGGGTTATGTTGCGAAATCTTACTATGCAAGATCTTTAGACAGAAATTCTAAAGAATCCAAAGGTAAAATTAAAATAATATTGTAAGAATGGCCGCTAGAGTATATAAACCCCTTTTCTTATTCTAGATGATAGTATTGTGTAGGTACCTATATTCGATTCCCGTATCCACTAATTGTGGCCATTTCATTGCTCTTACGTGTAGGTATAAGGTCTCAAAATGTATGATATAATGTTGGATAAATTCTATTAAAAAGAAAAGGTACCTAAAATTTAATTTTTACAAGTTTAGTTTTATAATTGTAGCAAACATTTTTTTTTTATTAATAGTAACTAAAAGAGAATAATAAATCATTATTATATCATTTCAAAATCTATAGTCACATAAAAAGTCGAAATAAATGAGTCAAAATAAGAAAAATACTGTCACAATAAAAAATACATGGTTTTTTTTTTACATTTAAAGTCTTTAATCAAAGTTTTATTTCATATATAAAAGTTCTCTCTTCCCTACTTATACACAACGTAATCACATTTTTTTCATAAAAAAAATACATACCTAGTCAAGTCCTGAAACAAAACAGGCAAAACGCAACTAAAACCCAACAAATGTACCAACCTTAATACCACCGCAAACACTCAAAACACTTTCATGCCACCCGCACGGCACCCGATCACGTACTGCCGGCCATCCGAACTACACCCAAGCCCCTCCCTGAGCCACGCCCACCACCCTTAGCTCCACCAATCAGGGGCATTGTAAATCTTTATTTACAAGTAACCTCCGCCCGCTAGCTCCAGCCCGCGATATCGATTGGAGCCGCTACTTATTTAAGGCGGGCGGCAGAATTAATTTTGTGATTGAAATTACTATGGAGGCATTAACGTTGGCGGTCGCGGGTAAACAAGGAATGTTTTTAATTGTTAGTAATTGTGTATCTAGGTCGTTTTTTATGAGTAAAAATATGTATGTTTGTATGTTTTAAGAGAGGTAGGGCACAGCGGAATGTCATCTCGCTCGTATGTGGAGCTGCCCAACTGGGGAAGTACCTCCACCTTACAGAAGACCGCAGCCATAATAGCGCCACTGCTTTGTAGTGTTGCTATATTATTGCATGCTATGAAGTATGTGGTGTTGTGTTCCTGGTGGTGAGTAAGGTCGCCAGAGCTCCCTAGGATGCGCTGTGTTGGGAGTGAGGGACCTGCATGTCTCTATCTGCCAACACAGCGAATCCTCAAGTGAATAAAGGGTCGGCTACGCGCTTGTGATTCTTCTGGAGTCACAAGTGTCCATAGGCTACGGTACCAGCTTAAGATCAGGCAGGCCGTAAGCTTGTTTGCCACCGTCGTAGTAAAAAAAAAATGTATAGGTACTGATGTTTTGGGATACTTGGTAGACTATTTTCTATGGACGGTACTCTATATAAGTAATTATAGTGAAACAATGGTCACTTTAACACATTCAGTGCCGCGAATCACTACGCGATACGCTCGTAGCCGATCCCGTGGTTTTCCCTCGTACGTAGCGGAAAGCGCCTACGGCGTAGGGACTCCCATATCGGGTTCTCGGCACTGAATGTGTTAAATAACTGTATGTGTTAAATAACTGTATGTGTTAAATAACTGTATGTGTTAAATAACTGTATGTGTTAAATAACTGTATGTGTTAAATAACTGTATGTGTTAAATAACTGTATGTGTTAAATAAATGTATGTGTTAAATAACTGTATGTGTTAAATAACTGTATGTGTTAAATAACTGTATGTGTTAAATTACTGTATGTGTTAAATAACTGTAGATGTGTACATTGGGTTGCAAGTTAAAATTACGTGATTCGATGCCAAAAGCTTTTCAACAATAGGGTAATTCCGGGGTAGATGGCCATAAGGGAGAGATGGCCCGTCGAAATAATTCCTGGCCGGTTGGCTAGATGGCACTAGCAATATTTTAGTTCGCTTCGCGACGCGCATGGCAGCAAGATGCGTGCAACTTTTTGGCGTAATAAAATCATAAAGTAAGTAAAATCCATGTTATTTGTTTCGTGTAGTGGAAATATTTTTCAGAGGGTTCTTGTTTTATGTTGTTATGATATTAGTTTCGTGAAATAATAGTTATTTTTGGTTTGGTTGCAACGTATATAAGTAACAGTTTGGCCTAACCTCAAAATTGCTCACATCGTGTTGTGACTTGTTTTTTTTTAGGTGTGGTCATCTCTCCCGGAGGAAAAGGAGAGATAGCCAGTGTTAGTCGGTTTATGATGGCCATATCTATCCGCTAGCATAGCTATCCGAAGTCTATATGATAGCAGTGACGACAACCCATTTAAAATGATAGCAAATTAGAATAAGAAAAAAAAGTTAAATGAAAGAGATAATGGTCGCAAATGTGGAGAAAATTATTACTATTCTCTTCAAGGACTGGCTTCAATGCACGGTGTGCCAGTTTTGGGTACACGAGAATTGCACGGAATTTAAAGACTAAATGTACTGCAGAGAAAAAAAGGCTGTTGAAAAATAAGGAATAAGACCAAAAATTATATATTAATTAAAATTAAGGATATGGCCATCTTACCTCGTATGCCCATGGCCATATACCCGGGCACCTCGGGAGAGATGGCCAATCGTGAATTTTTTTAAATATTTTATTTTTATGTGATCTCTTTAGAATTTGCTATTTTTGTTTCTATAATTTCAAAGTTGATTGTTTAAAGTTTAATTACAACTAAAGAATTCTATAATAATATTCAAGATTAACAGCATTTAACAAAAACTATGGCCAACTACCCCGGAATTAACCTAATTAGCACAAATTGATAGGTGAGGCTTTTTTTAAAACAATACTTTTCCTTAAATATTGTTTTTATTAATAACTGTAATTATTGTTTTAATTGCAAATGCTTATTGCAAATTCACAAATTATTGCTAATATTATTTCAGCAGCAAATAAAAAATAATAGCTAATAAAACTATTTATCTCGATTTAAATCTGTACCGTTAGTGTGAGGTACAATAGAAAAGTCACATTCGATTAAGTACTATTTTCGGGATCGAATAAACGCGCTTCGAATAGATTTCGATCTCGCTACGGTATTCTTCGATTCGACCTGTCAAATTTGTTACTCATATTGCCGTTGTACTCCGAAAACAACTGCAAAACGTAATGGTCGCACCACACTTGTGAGTTCGTTTTCGCGTTGCGTCGTTGCCTCTCTTTCATTTGCCGTAGGAAGGAAAAAGATGCAACACGAATATTTGGGCAAACACCGCCAAGTGTGGTGCGACCATTAGACGCTAGCGTTTAGTTTTCGATGCGTAACTTAACGTTCGATTCGTACTACCAATTGGTACCATGTGACATTTCGAATCGAAGAATACCGTAGCGAGATCAAAATCTATTCGAAGCGCGTTTATCCGATCCCGAAAGTAGTAATCGAATGTGACTTTTCTATTGTAACTCACACTAAAGGTACAGGTTTAAATCAAGATAAATAGTTTTATTAGCTATTATTATTCATTTATTTTCTGCTGAAATAATATTAGCAATAATTTGTGAATCATATTATTAGCATTTGAATTTTCCCTTATTTTTCAAGTGGCTAGGGCGCCGAGTTTTTTAAAATATGTACACAGTTTTATGATTGAATTATCTAGTTAATTAAATGATCTTTATATACATGCATACTGGACAGGTTTAGATAGCACCATTACTAAAAAAAAAAAAAAAAAAAAGTACAGTACAACAAGTTCCCCTATTCACTCAAAGTTTCATAAATATGTATACTATAATCTTATTGTTGCAGAAATAAGGTCTGTGTATATATTATTGAGACTTTATGGTGTATACATATTGGTGCCCTTGACTGTACCTTTTTGAAGTACGTACCTTCTGAAATACCTACGAATGAAAAAAAATTAAAAACGTATGAAAAAATTTGAACTAGTTTATTGGTATGTATAGCTTTTAATAATTCAAATAGTCATTCCTTTTTAGGGTTCCGTACTCAAAGAGTAAAACGGGACCCTATTACTAAGACTCAGCTGTCCGTCTGTCTGTCTGTCACCAGGCTGTAGGTATCTCACTGATACCGTGATAGTTCCAGTTGAAATTTTCACAGATGATGTATTTCTGTCGCCGCTATAACAACAAATAAAAACAGAATAAAATAAATATTTTTATAGACAATGGTACGGAACCCTTCGTGCGCGAGTCCGACTCGCACTTGGCCGGTTTTTTTGTATTTTTATTGGAAGTAACTAATAGGCACAACGCATTAACTTCCTCGACCTAAATATTTATTCGTTAGTGTAATATTCGAGGAAAAGTATTGTGATTAAGGCTTAGCCGTGCCCTGAAAGAGGCTTAACTACAGAATAAGTGAATCACCGGACATACCTACTTACATAGCAGCCACACCCTATACCTAATAATTTTTGGGGTAGAGATGGAACTAACTCTTTATTCTCTTTGTTTACTTATATCCACATTGTATTGTCAAAGCGTTTATTGGGGTGTCAAAGTTACAAACACTACAAAACTTACAAAGATACTCGAAAAATATTGATTAACTATTGTTAACGCCGGTTTTGGCACAGAAAGTTTTTTTGCACATAAGGTTTTTTTGAAGTGGATACTTCTTTGCTTGCGTTCTTGTAAAGGGGTACAGTTCAAAATGTATCACGCGACTTCCGGAATAACTTTTTGTAGAAAATCTGATTTCAAATAATTGTTTTTTTTCATGTTTTAATCCTTCTTTATTTGCCATTAGTTGTTAATCACAATATGTTATTTAGTTTATGTGGCGGACATTAAAATACCTAATGCTGAAATGACCGCCATTTTCAATGTATCGCGAGTCAAATGAGCCACGTCAGTCAATGTTGCCATATATACCGATATATCTGTACTTATACAGATTTTAGTGAATTAATTCAGATATACTAGGGTTCCATATCCATCAAAGAAGTATCCACTTAAACTTAATTAACAGATGTATCTCCGACACATCGCGCTTCTTTTTTACATGGAGCTTAAAGTGAGAGAAAGCAATTGCAATTAGAACTAGAGGCTCTGAATAAGTGAGTTTTAAATATTCTAGTTGTAAGTTAGTAAGAGTCTAGTTCTCCAAGCAGTTGGTCAGTTGGATAAATCGTGCGGTTTTTAATACTTAATTAAAAAAAAACTATTAGCTAGCTAATATGCAGCTACAGGGTTATTTGCAGGTGTAGATACCTACACCTGCAAATAACCCTGTAGACCTGTAACCCTGTAGTGGAGACTCGTTATTATTAATATTAATTCACAGCAATAGAAGTGGCGTCAATTATTGGTATCAATCAAGGTGTCAAACATTTGGACGTTTATAAATAAAGAATGGTTGTGTATTGAGCTCCCTGCCAAAGTTTTCCCGAAGGACTACAGTATGGGGTTTCTCAAGCTCATTTCTTTATATATATTTTTAAAGGGCCTACTCGCGCATGTGACTTCCATGGAGTTCCAAGCGTCCATAGGCTACGGATACCGCTTACCATCAGGCGGGCTATAAGCTTGTTTCTCACCAAAGTGGTATAAAAAAACCAAATAAATAGACACTGACAAACTAAACTCCACGGTCTTAGAATCACGCTGTTATTTATTTCCCAAAACAATTATTTCCTAACAAACGAACAATAAAAATAAAAATAAACACTTGAAGTGCGATAACATCCATAAACGATAATTTATGTTTTCGTTGACACGGGGATACAATCAGTGTTATAATGGAGCTTGAAAATAATCAGTGTCATAATAAAGCACATCTGTTGAGAGCTTAAACCCCAATTATGGAATTAAGCCGAAAGGGTTGGGGCGAAGGGAGGGGCGATCGATGTCGATAAATGAACGAACAATTATAGAATAGTGTGTGCCAATTAACGGTACGTCGATTAAGACCTGCTTTTAATTTTGCTATTTTTTCCAATTGTTTTAGTAATTTAATTTAATCTATATTGCAATTTCAGATAATAAAAGTTATGCTATACTTACACTTTCTTAATTCTAAAGAATTTTAAAACATTGCATTAGAAATTTCTTACAATTTTTTTAAGGTTTTTTTTTTATTTTGATACTATTTAAGAATTGTTCATTTTATTTTGGGTATATAATAGTTCCTTTTTATACTCTTGAATTTTTTTGTTTGTTTCATGTCATTTGTGTATCTGTTGTTGTTGCCCACCGTGCTCTCACCGAATGGACCCTGCGAAAGACCAGCGCTGGCTGTAAAGCTAGCAACAGGCTCAGCAGGGTCCATCGTGACAAAGCCTAATGTGTTTTTTTATATTATTTCTTTTGTATCTGTGTTATTTTTGTCACGAGTAAACAAATGTTTAAATTTGATATCAATCATGCCTTAATTGACGTACCTACTTAATTGGTACAATACTATTCTACAAATGCTCTAACACAATTTACGTAGTTGGATAGCATTTGGTAGTCGGTGGGTAAATCTTGAAACTCTCACTCAATTTTTCGAAAGAACCGCGAAAATAACACTTGTGGTTTTTAAACAGTAGCATAAGTTGAAAACAACCTCTTTGCAAGAATTATTTTAAATATTAGAATAAGAATAAGATTTTGGAACAACAACAGGCATATACATCATATAAGGCTTAGATCTACAGAAGGAATCTAGTGTTGTTTCAAAAAAGGAGTGCACTCAGCATGAGTCAAGACACACAGTGCAACGACGCTGATTTTCAGTGGATCCGTTAAACTAAAAATAAAAGAAATAAATAATCCAATATTAAGCTATATAAGGTTTGTTTTATGGGTAGGTACTAGACGACGATATATTTAATAGATATTCAAACATCCAAAACTCAGAAACAAAATATATTCATGCTCATCCCACAAATAAGTATTTGTCCTTACCGGGATTCTACCCACTAGGCTAACCGGACGTAAAAGTATTGAAAGTAAGTTCTATAATAATTTCAAACGTTCAGATTATTAATTCTAAATCTTCATTTCAAAAATGATCAACTGACATCACCCCCTTACTATCAAATTGAATGGCGAAGCCTGATCGACGACTATCGATATCACTTAACGAATATTTATGACAACCCTAACTATAATAACAACCGGCTCAATGCGGGAATAATGAAGTGGCGTCACACCGCCATTGTTGCTGCAGTGTGCGCGGCCCTTACACCGCCGGGCGGTGTGCACGCGCCCAGACCAGGGTTGCCGCTGTTCAAAGTGAAAATTCCAAAAATAGGTACCTTACTATACTATAAGTAGGTTTACGTCATACCTGGCCATAAAGTAGGAATTACCGCACGCTATGCGTGCGGAAAACCCCACTTCCTGGCCAGATAGAGACGTAAAATTTTGTACTCACCACGGGCGGTAATAAAGAAAGCCTCAGAGCGCATATTTATCGCCCTTGCCTTCGGCTCGGGCGTCAAATACCTGCTGCGATCTGAGACATTCTTTGTCTAAACGCCCTAGGTAAGTAATGTACTATTACAGTGCACTTGCTCTGAATTAGCCCCTTTATATGGTTCAACATAAACACGGGAAGTGGTCGATGCCAGCACGAGCAGCGCCGGGCGGCACCTGCCCGTGCGGAATGGATTTCAGTACAATATTCCCGCACACTATGCGGGAATGAGATTTCGTGAGTTCGTGACAATTAAATTTCACCTTTTATGCATATTTTTTTATTTCCTCGCATGATGCATTGTGAAATGTTGTATGATACACGTGCGGATAGGTAATTCCCAACACGTGTCGATCAAAAACACTCCCTGACGGTTGTGTTTTTGGTCATCGCCACTCGTTGAGAATTAGGTAATACCTACTTCCCGCACTTGTATCATATATAAATAACTATTATGAGGGAGGACGGTGCGTATAACCATCTAGGTATAGTTTTTAACGACGCTGAAAGAATGTCACACTATAGGTTTCATATAATACAAAAAAGACAATTCATGCTTTATTTAAATCTGTATAATTACTTCCGGATGGAAAGTTTGTTAGATTCTTGAATAAAGCATCTTAGAATAACGCTTAAAAACAAAATAAACAAAAAAAACGCTATTATAAATATATGTTTTTCAAAACCGTATTTTGCCTGGAGTAGGTATAGTGCGACGTAATATCGCTGGTCCCTTGGCTGTTGCTATACTGTTGAAATATTAAGGTTAAAGAATACTACGACTTTCATTTAAAAAAAAAAGACATTAACGAAATAAACATTTTCATATTATGCGTCGACACGAATATGAAATGCGACAACCCTAAAATAAGCTATAAATCGGTGTTCTCCCTTACCTGCTACCAGTCGGATTAAAAGATCCATTGATAACACTCCCCCTACGAAAGGGCGTAAGTGCCGTATGTAAACTAGAACATTAGAGTAATCTCGACGTTTTGGAGTTACGCGAATCGCGAATATAATTGAGAGCTTACAACTAAGTATATGTTTAGATTTGTGCAATTAACCTTATGAAAGCAGTGGTCGGGTGATTCAGGCGTACGAATTTCAAACACAGGATCCGTTTGAATGTTCCCCGTTGGACCTTATTTAGAACTAGTGGTTCTTGTAATTCCATAAAAAAAACTAAAATCAATTTCGACAAAAATCACTAGATATATATAATTATTGAACCTGCTCACAAAATTTCACGTTAATCTGTTGAGAAATGCAACCTGTAGGAGAACAGCCGGACAGACGCCGGACATACGATTTTTTTTTTGCCCTATCGGAGAACTTCGTTATCAAGGTAGGTACTTAAATCCGGTTTACAACACGTATTTCTGCAACAATAAGGTTGTATAAGTAGTATACAAATTTATTAAACTTTGAGTGAATACATATTCACGCACGTAGAACCGATGGCCGTTGGGGCGGAAAGGTTCTCGAGTGGCGACCACGTACCGGAAGGTGCGGCGTGGGTAGGCCCCTCGCAAGGTGGACTAATGACCTGGTAAAGGTCGCGGGAGTCCGCTGGATGCGGGTGGCGCAGGACCGGCCATTGTGGTACTCTTTGGGGGAGGCCTATGTCCAGCAGTGGACGTCTAACGGCTGATACGATGATGATGATGATGATGAATACATATTGGTGCCTTTGACCTAATCACCCAGTCTTTGTGAAAATATGTGCTTTGTGCTTTCGAATGATAAGTGCGGTTTTTATAAAAATCTGGTATATCGAGATCGTTTGGTGGAAAGTACCCTAAAATTTAAGACATTTAAATGTATTTGTGTGTAATATCTAGAGTATTGTAGTAAAAGCATTTTCTGCATAGGTCGTGATACAAATTGCACCTTTGTAACATTTCTATACACACATGGAGCTTTCAATCCACTGTTACAACCAGATTATACTAGCAGGTAAAGCTGCAAAAATAAAATCCTAAGCATTATTTTCTGCGTCACTCAGCATCGCGCCGCTTAAACGTTGTAGAATTGCTCAAAATGTAAAACACATACAGCCTTCTTTCAAACGCTCCCATACAAATCCCATTACAATTGTAAAGCGATTACGTAACATTGTAGCACCCAACCAATTTACGTGAGACTGGAGCCAAGCGATTCTAAGCCTAAGATCAATGGTGTAAGGTGAACGGGGGAGGGCACGTAGAGAACAGGATGGTCGCAACAGCTACAGCGGGTTGAGCAATAGGCCCTTGGCTCACGTGCGTACTTCATGCTTTTGTTCAAATATTTGTTTGGCAGGTGATGAGGTGAAGTACAAAGGGTCAGTAAGTGATGAGTCAGGGTGTTGACTAGGCATACAATTAACCATTCCTATATATTATATTATATTTAAAACGGGTGTTAATTTTCATTAATCGTTTGTATATTTTTTTCAGTCTTCTGAACCAGCTACGGATCTAAGAGCCATACCATACCCAAGCCCGGCCGAGCCACGGCTGGGCCGTGCCGACACCGAGCCGCTTTCGAGACTCGGCCGTGGCTCGGCCGGGCTTGGGTATGGCTCGGCCGCGCAAAAACGCCGTCGTTATTCTTAGAAAACGGCCCGTTCTAGCGTGAGTCATCCTTAATATTGGAAAATTGCCGACAACGGTCATGAATGAACGACACATCAGTCTTAACCTAGTCTTAAGTCTAGGATAAAAGTATGAAATTAAGAGGGGGGAAAAGTATAGGAGTCTGCCATCATATTGAGTACAATTTAAGAATTTAACGCGAACGTAATAGCGAGTAAAAGCTACTTATATTAAAGTTTTTTTTTCTCACACTCACTTCAATAGCTCACCGACCCAAAGCGAGTCTTGGCCTCCGAGACGAGTTGTCGCCACTGGTCCCGGTATCGCGCCATTACCCTCCAGTTCATGGCTTGATCATCGCACAGGTCCGATTCGACATATATCCATATTTGGGGCATCCAGTAGGACCGCGCGGCGACCCGTCGGACGTCCCAGGTACTGCTGGGCTGTTATTCGCTACGCGTTAATGCGTCTCACCCCACCAGTCACCCGTTACGAAACTAGACCACCTACGCTTAATTACTACGCATCGCGGTGTCAAGGTATATTTGTGGGTGAGCGTTGAGGTGAGCTTAAAACAAGTTACAGAATTAGGGGGCTGAAACGAGTCAAGGTTTTTTTCTGTTTATATCTATTTCTATTTGAACACTGTTTTCGGCTGCAACACACCAATTCCGAGATTATGCAAAATACTGAACGCATGCTCTCATGAGACGGATGCACACTTTGCCCCTATAGTTAGATTTAAGAGAACTGTTCGCGATTGCCTGTGTGGTTTAGTTTACTTAGTTTTAAGGACCTCTGTATGCACTTAATTTGTCATAGGTACATATTGTTTCACGATTTTTTTGTCATTTTTATTCATTCTAGAAACTTTAACACAAGACCCGTAAACTTGTGGAAATGGGCATTTAAATTCAAAGTTGTGCTTATGGGGAATTTTAATCATGTTTGCTACTTTTTTTAATTTTAGTTTTCTCATTGCCTGTTTTTGTAATATGCATGTGGTGTTTACCTGTCAGTGATTGTTACATCTAGCATAAAACTGTTATTGCAAGCTTTTCATGTAATTTATGGTGTAAACAATTGTTGGTGAACCTAATAAATAAATAAACACGATTGCTCGAAATGCTCGAAAAAGGAGAGTTATCAACGGCATTATTGTTTACCCCCGATTTATTCATCTTCAGCAGGTGTAGTCTCCCCTTAACCCTCTGACTGTGCCATAGAAAGACGTCGTTAAACAAAGCGACCATCGTTCCCCGTTATAGCGAGCGGCTACAGGATTGCAGACGCTTAAAATTTGAGGAAAAAAAACGCTCCAACGACCGCGATAGGGTTGGCAATAATGTTTACAAATTGGAGGGAAGGTACAATAGTTAGTTTACCTCCCGCGTGTGTAAAGTGGTTGTTTGTGGTAATTGTTGCGAACACGTGATTGTAATCTACAGATTTGGAATCGGTATTGTGATGCAGGTACGCCATGTTTTCTGGGGACCGGATACAAAGTATTTGGTTGATTATTTCATCGTCATTGACTTTTTACATTACACGTGGCTAGTCGTTAGAAATAGATAAGAACGACAATAATACGACCGTATATTTGACAATATATAAGATAAGATTTGATATAACAAGCAAACCTAAAACGAAGCGTTGTCAATGTAAACGAAAGACACGAATAAGTACTAATATTCGCTATTTCACCCGAACGCATACAATTAACTATCTCTTAGTGTAGTTATGTGTTTTAATGGGTTTAATCTATCGTACAACAGTTGCACGTTGCTATTGAAACACAATTAAATTAACAGATCGCAGCGCACTCCCCCGTGCTCGGACCAGCCCTGCCCCTAATAACAGCCCGCTATTACAATTCAATTTGAGCCGCAACGTAATCCGCAGATAAACTGAACAATTATATTAAAAGCAAACATGAAAATTTGCCAAATCCCGCAATCTGTATTAAATGAAACGGCGCTGTCAGCTAACGAGGTATTATGGTTTCGGGTTGAAAAACCGAGGTATTGTGTGGGTATAGTAGACATGTGGAGGATTTGAGTTTCGTGGAATTGTGGATATTGTGTTCTTTATTAGGTGAACCAAAACGTTAAGGCGACTCCTCAGCCTCAAAAGTTTGTCTCGCTCGCTCTCTAATATTAGCCTCCCCTAAAGAGTGCCACTATGACAGGTCCTGCGCCACCCGCATCCAGCGGATTCCCTCGCCCTTTACCAGGTCATTAGTCCACCTTGGCACCCACGCAGCGCCTTCCGGTACGTGGTCGCCACTCAAGAAACCTTCCACCCCAACGAGCGATCCAGGCTGAAAATTATGATGAGGTAATTACTGTGGCTATGAGGATGAGGCTAAGCTAACTGGATGCTCAAAAGTTGCGTTACCAGTCCGGTAAAATATTTAGGAAACATAAGTAGGTACCTAACCAAAATTAGGTTGATTGTTTCACGATCATTTCAATCTAAATTCGTTATTAAAGCCAAGGTATCTAATTACTCATGATTAAAAACGAATGAAATAATGAAACCAAATTCCATGCAGAGTACGCTTTTACTTGAGTATTGTGTTAAGTAACTATTTATGTTATTGCTAATGTTTCTATTTATGTACGTAGGTAAATGTTAATTTGAGTTCTAGGACGTTATTAAATTAGTTTTAGAGAGGATTTTAACCCCATCGACCAATCACAGCAATATGGGAAAATTGAAACGGCGCGGGTCTTTCGATGCGTATTTAATACCTTCGGCTTAAACCTGCCTTAAGCCTCAACGCTCAATTGAGTGATTGTGTAAATTACTGTTATAGATGGAATACGTCCGTTACTGGCTGCGCTAAATCTTTACTGATAATCTTGGAAAGAGCACACAGAGCAATTTTGAAGGTGGCCCTTCGTAGACCCCGGCGCTATCCTACTGTAGACCTTTATAAGGAAGCTGAAGTTTTAAGCGTGCGTAGATTATTCTTGTATCGAGCCTCCATCTTCACTCACAAGACAATTCTGGAACTTCCATCCCATCCTATACTGCTAAAGAAAAGAGAATATACACTTGTAAAACGCTTTAAAATATTTGTTTTTCCCGTGGTTAAATTCTGTCGACTTGCTGCGGCTAAGAAACAAATTCGGGGCCTGTTGTTTTCCCGGACTTAGGTACGATCAGGCTGAAGAAGCCCTGAAGTAAAGACCTACTCGCATCCTTCCCTCTCCTACACTCACACTACACACACACTCCTACATTCACTCACTCAAACAAATTCGCACTATGAACATTAGTATTTTGTATGTTTTTATTGCCCTATTAATTAGTTTTATTATATAGCCTTTTATTTCAGAAACACGTTATTAATTACTCTAATATACTCGTATCACACTTTCTTATCTTCTGTGCGTCAGTTTGCCAATCGGCAAAGGCCTCCTCCAACCTTCTCCATTCCTTCCTATCTTGTGCTACTCTGCTCCATGTTACTCCAGCAACCTGGGTTATGTCGTCATCCCATCTTTTTAATGGTCGGCCTTTCTTCTTTTTGTTTCCTCTGGGGTACCATTGAGTAACACGTTTGCTCCATTTTAGACCAGCGGCTGAACAAAAATGGGTTTTGATAACATTAAAGTTTTTTCTTTTTTGATATGTCATTGGAGGCATGTTAAATAATACTTATACAAAAAGTTAGAAGTTTTTAGGTTCGGCTTTCGGTTATATTGAAATATTTTATTTTTAGCCAAGAACTATGTAAATATAGA
The DNA here is from genome assembly GCA_963854355.1 of Epinotia brunnichana. Taxonomy (NCBI): domain Eukaryota; kingdom Metazoa; phylum Arthropoda; class Insecta; order Lepidoptera; family Tortricidae; genus Epinotia; species Epinotia brunnichana. Next base: position 23,786,239 of record OY977951.1, on the reverse strand, counting down.
ATTAGAGTTACAAAAAACTGTAACATATCCAATAACACTTTAGTTTCTTTAAAATAATCTGTTTTTAGAAGTCTGGAACATCTGCATTTTGGTGAACAAAAAAATGCAAATAATTTTGCAAATAAAGAATTAGAGTAGCTGATATTGTAAAATTATGATGTAATCGATCCACTTAATATACTGGAAAAAAGTTAGATGTGTAGACAATTGGCTTGTGTAGATATTTATTTCTGGTTAAGCAGTATAACCAATATTGAATTAGAGTTTGTAGAGTTAATAATAAACGGTCTTGACAATGATCTCAGTTACCAAACAAAAGTTTAGAAATATAGAATCACGGCGACACTAAATACTGATATGTATAGGTAAGCATTCCGTGCCTATATTACTACGTTTCAAACGCGCTGTATTGTATGCGCGCGCCGCGCTGTGCGCTGTGGCGCTGTGGCTCCAGGCAGCGATCAGCGGTGGCGGGGCAGCGGGGTGCCCTTAACTCATCCATAAAAAAAACCGCAAAGCATGTTTTAAACTAATATCAATGGAAAATTGTTATTTTGTTTTAAGTACGCTAATGGAAATACAAAGACGAAACTTACCCTTATTTATTACTATACTAGGAATTGCCCGCGGTTTCGTCGGCGTTAAGTCCATTATAAAGTAGGTATTTACTTATAGTTTTATGTTAAAGTAAGTATTGGTGGCTTACACCATTGTGTACAAATAACAAAAATACAACTTTTTACAACAAAATTATAATTGCAACATTTGCAAATCATTCATATTTGTAATTGTAGGTATATACATAATAACTAGGGTACGGACAAGGTGGTGGCAGATTTCACACAGAAGGTAGTAGAGTCGCCTAGATATTTTTATGACTAAACAAATACCGATTGAATGATTTATTTCTTTTAGTTTTTTTGAAATTCTCTTACGACTAAATATTAAGTTTTAGAAATGAAAATGTACATGTATTTACATTTTATGTTTAAAGAACTTTATTTCTCATAAAAAATCAACATAATTCACTTACATGAGAAAAGTTATAAGTTAATACTAAATCTAAGCATACAGTGTTAACAATTGTACAAAAATCATAGTGGGTAGACATGCATTATAATACAGGGTATATTATTCAAACGCTACCCCGTTTGAATAATAAGGGAATATCCGAAACTATAAGATATACGGAAATTTGCTCTAAGGAGTTACGAGACCGATTTTAGAAAAAATCAAAACTGCATTCAAAGATTTTCAAAAAAGCCTCATACACAGCCGGGATTCGAACCCGGTCAAAACTGTCTAAAAATCAGAGTGCGTAATTTTGCGTAAATCAATAGTGTAATGTAAGGAAGCTAAGGAACCCTGTATCTACAATCCCAGGAAGATGCTGAATTTCATAGTTTAATGTACGGAAATGGATCTCCCCGCACAAACAGTGTACCTACCTACAATGAGTAAGTATGGGAATTATATTTTTTTTACAGCTTTGAAAAGATTGGTGTAAATAATGAAAATAAATTAAAAAAAAACCACGAATTTACCAATTTTGTCTAGTTTCAGACGCCACAGTTATTCTCCCCGTACTTACTAAGGAGCTTAGTATGAGGAAATCCATTTCGTCAATCTATGAAATTAGGCATTTTCCTGTGATTGTAGATACAGGGTTCCTTAGCAACAATAACTTAGCCCTTACAATTCCGGACTTTCGAAATTCCGGAATCTTGGGCAATGTTTTGTTCCGGAATTGGTACACTCAGAATATCGGAAATTTTCAGAATTTATGACTGTTTATTTTCATAGTTTACCATAAACTGGACAAGTCTCGTGACTCCTAAGAGCAAATTTCCGTATCTCTTATAGTTTCGGATTTTCCCTCACTGCCCCGTTTGAATAATACAACCTGTATATTACGCTAAAGTTCGGCCGCCTTGTTGCGGCGATAACGGCGATTTTTGTTTAAGTTATCTTCCCACAAAAAATTCAATCTTTGGTCTACTACAGACTACAGATGCCATTGTGTTGGCATTTACGACTTTGTACGCTAACAAATCTGCCCTTCTTATTGCAAACGCAGTACTTGCAAAATGGTGGTTTCGAGATAAACGCGGTTAACATATTTTTTGGTATCTATACAACAAATCAATGTTATACGACTTTTGAAGTGTTCTGAAAAAATGTTAAAAAAATAAATCTTTCGATTGACATATTTTTTACTTTACTGCCTTATTTAGATAAAATACGCAGTACTGCATTTTCATCAACTATATGGGTTTGCAGTTAGGTCTATGTCAAGCAGTGGACGTCTTTCGGCTGATATGATGATCTGGGTTTGCAGGCATTACAGTATCACTAAGGCTTAATGCAGTATTTGTGTTTATTACTGCAAAATCACCTAGCACGTGTTCAATACTGCGTTTCTACATAGTTCGCAATCATGCTCTATTTTCATACCTAGTAATAAATAAGTGTTGGTAAGATTTAACTTCAGACAAATATTGAAGTGACGAAGAGGCGAAATAAAATAGATTTTAGGTAGGTTCTAGAAAAAATTAATATTTTTCTTATCAGCGTATCAAATTATTATTTTTAATAGTCTATAAAATGTGTTTCAGGAACATTTTTATATAAGAGTCTATTAATATAAAACACCTCCACTCATCAAGCCATCAATCACTCTTTTGAATTATACAAGGTGTAACCAAATCAAGTGCGAATATTTCACTCTGATTTGCTAGCACGAAATGCGGCACTGTACCGTGTGGCTTCGGTGCATGCGTAGCTTTATGTTACTCTCGAATACCTCTTGATACTCTTAAGCGCAGCACTGTGGAATAAGTACTGCGTTTGAGTACTTTTAGCGTGACAAGAGTAGCTCTTTGGTTTTCTCGCTAAACTCAAACGCAGTAATTTTGAATACTGCGTTTGGCTTTAGTTAGTATTCGTTGCAAAAAAGTTATATGCCTAATGAATCTGCAGTAAACGTAGCAAGCACTTCACAACCTTCTAGCACATGCTGAATGCTGTAGATCTTGTTAGCAAACGTAATATTTTTGTGAAAGTACTGCGTTTTTGATTAGATAAGAAACATGTTTGAAATATAAAAAAAGACCTGAAAACTTTTTTTTAGGCTTGGGATGTCATTTTTGCAGAAAAGTGAAAATCTCGAAAATGACTACTGCAAGTACAATTATCAGGGCCTTTGGCCTCATTATCAACTGTTTCGTGTACTGCAACTACTGCAAGCCATAAATTGCAATAAAATATATTTAAAATACTTAATATAATTTGGATATATTTTTATTTTTGATATCCATATTACATTATAGTTTAATACTCTAAAAATATAAATGAAATAAATAATGTATTCATTCAACCGTAAAAAGTTAATAAAAAGCAACGACTCCATTTTATTCCCTGTGCGAAATTTGCCACCACTTTTGTCCGGACGCTACTATAATAACAATTTTAAATTAACTTCTGTAACTTCACATTATTCCATGCAGATTTTTTTCATAAAATAACAGTATCTGTAATTTTTTATTGTACATAATAAAAATAAAAATAGGTAAACTAATGTTACATCTTATAGTTTTTGACATAGCTGAAAAATGGTTTTTTTTTTTCAAAATGCGGCAGAACGGGGGCGCGCGGGCGGGGCGAGGGATACCTAGCAAGCGATAGCTTGCAAGGTCGACTAAGATCTGCTCCGCCGGTGCGTTGTAAGCTACAACTTGTAGCGCGGCTTGGTTTTCGCGCCTTTTTTTAATAATATGCGTTTATGATGCAAGCTATACACAGAAATTTCTTACTTTCCATTATATGGCTGCATATATTCTTTTATAGTATTAGACTTATTTTTATAGACTCTAATTCAATATTAGATCTTACAGGACAAAAAATGCGTATTAATTTTAAAGCTTTTATCTTATTCCTCTAAACTTTTGACTTTGTATATTAACTTAAGACTTTAGAGATATTGTTGTGGATTTTTAAAACTTTAATTCAATATCGACTAAATAATAAGCTAATTCTGGTTTGACGTAGTCGCGGGTGTTTTTTTTTTCTAAAAACTTAACAGTGTAAAGCGTCATACATATTATAAACGATGAAGCTTAAACTTGGCACCTTAATTCAATATTCACAAATCATCAATAAAAATAAATAAATACCTAATTTATATCTAACCCTCGTTCTAACTTTTTTTCATATAATACAAATATGCTTGAAAATAAGTCATATGCCATATAAGCATAACTTTTCCGACTTTAGAATTATCAAAACTTCTAGGGCCAAAATCCGGTTCCACTACTGAGCTAATTTGTTTTCTCCTCTGATAATGTGACCAGACCATTTCCATTTCAGCCTCCTTATTTTTGTTGTTATATCCTGTGTCTTGGTTTTTGATCTTATATTGGCTGTTCTAATGCAATCAGCTTTTCGGATACCTAGCATGCTTACCTATAAATTAGTACTAAATGTACTAAATAAGTAAAAGCCGCATGTTATTTGTAATTCTCGTGTTTGATTTGGCTCCCACGATACAGGCTGTGCCTAGTGTGGAAGTCGCTGTTACCAAAGAAAATAGTTTTTTTTAAGTTATGGTAAATAAAATATTCTTATTCTCATACTTATGTAGGTATACTGTATGGGTCTAATAGGTAGCTACTCGTTTCTCTTTGTTGGAAAGTGTGTCACCAACTCGTCGCTTTGACTTATAAACTGCATAGGTAGGTATTTTAGCTGAGCTGAGAATCTCTCTCACGGTAGGTATACATATTCATTTCTTTGAAGATTTGGTTAATTAAACGATTTTGACGACCTCTGTAGTCTAGTTGGTAGTGACCCTTCCTACGAAGCCGGAGGTCCCGGGTTCGAATCCCGACAAGGGCTTTTATTTGTGTGATGAGCAAAAATATTAGTTCCTGAGTCATGGATGTTTTCTATGTATTTATTTGAATATTTATTTATGTACATAAGTATGTTAATCGTCGTCTAGTACCCATAGTACAAGCTTTGCTTAGATTGGGACTGGGTTGATTTGTGTAAGATTGTCCCCAAAATATTTATTTATTTATTTTAAAATGCTAGACCGGGTGATAGTGACACAATTAATTATAAATTAGTACGTTACGGTTTACCTGTTAGTGCTAATTATTACATTAAATAAATATATAAATAAAATCCGGTCATTTGTACCAAGTGGCGACCCTTCAGGAGTCTAATTACCTAATGACGAAAAGGAAAATGATGGTCAATTAAAGGAAAAATTGAAAAGTTTAGGCTCCGAGCCGGATTCGAACCGGCGACCACAGGCATACATGGCCCGTCGCTACTAACCAACTGAGCTATCTAGATTGTTCCGATTCGGAACAATCTGTCTCACCCCCTAAATCTTTCAATCAGTTCCTTCTTACAACACCTTAGGGAGGCGAGTTGCGACATCTACCTAGAAGACATTTATGCTTCTTTAACGGCACCAACGTCTCAAATTATATTGAAAAATCGTCAGTAACGATGCGCCTCCCCATACTAAATTCTTTTTTTATTTTTTTTTGATTGAAAGATCAGTTGGTTAGTAGCGACGGGCCATTGTATGCCTGTGGTCGCCGGTTCGAATGCTGCTCGGAGCCTAAACTTTTCAATTTTTCTTTTAATTTGAAGTTTATAAATATCGATAGCAGGCTTAACTGCATTATACAATCATGAAATTTATATTTACAAGCTTTATATTAACTTGCACTGTTCGTATGTATGTAGGTAAATATGTAAGTATGTAACTATGTAAGTTGTCCGTCAAAATTTGCAATCCATTTTTCAGTCACTTCCCGTTATCCAATTGACAATGCAATATTATGATGACTTGGAGCTGATCTGATGCTGGAGCTGGAAGGTGGCCATACGAACTCCGCAATAAAACGACACAACCCCATCGAGTTTGGGCTCGTTAGAATCATCTCAATGATTACTTGATGATTGCATGCAGAAAAGTACAGTCGGCAGTAAAAGCTTGTACCAAAAATTATTTTTTGACAGAAACTTATTAAGATTAGTCTTCTTCTTCTTAGTAGATCCCTCATGAGTGAGGATCGTGACCGCCCTCCATGCAGTTCAGTTCCTCGCTAAGTGAATTAAGATCGTCGTCACCTATGCTCAAAATAACGTATCTATAAAAACAAAATAAAAAAGATCAAAAAAAAATTGTTTCCGATACTCGATGAAAAATAAGTACTTAGACCGTAGCGTAATGCCATACTTCTCCGGTGTGGCTTACAGCCCGCCATAGTACCGACGCGACGAGGCACAGGAAAGTGCAACAGAGGTGTCCCGTTATCCCACATTTATGTCCATGTGGATATACTTAGTCCGCAACATATGCCTACGTCTTAATAAACTCCCCTTGCAGACCTGTATAAACGTTTGCTCAGTTTGTACAAACTTGAGCGGCCTGAGATTAGTGCTCCGAATCGATCAAAATCAGATTCCCGTTGAGCACACAATTGTAATGACTTGCCAAGAGCGTCGGAACAATCGCATCACGCGTAGTGACGTTCGCATCATTACACCATTATCGATAAGTGTATGAAACATCGAATATTGATAGTCTAACTCAACTATAGTCAACCAGCTTTTGCCCGCCATCCACCAAGCGATCCTAGTCTTATCAAAAAATACATAAATATGAACCTTGTGGTCTGGCTCCGGGCTCCTTTAAAATGTATTTGCGGCTAGTAGAAAAAAGGTTGAATGTGGAGTGCACTAAATTCACGACAACAATGGTATATTATGGGCCTGCGGCCTACCATATAACTGACTCCTATCGTACCTCCGCGGTACGGGAAGGGTAGGTAGGTATGGTTGAGTGGCGTTCCAGCTCAATTCAGTGCCCGTTTTGCTAGCGCTGTTGGAGTTGGAGACCTTCAGGCGTTTCCCACTCAACTCACAATATTTAAAGGTCAAGTTTTTCCAATCCCAAATCCCCAAAATCTCACCCCAAATTCGGTTGAAACCGTCTCAACCAATCTCACTGGAGTGTTCCAGTGTTAATACCGCCCGCGTGGTCGTACCGGAGTTAATCCAGAATTCCATTCCGTTCGCTTCTTTGGGTTCGGCCTATATAAGCAACATCCAGGTTCCAAGAATACAACAAAAAAACATGGGCCGCAGATATTCTCCACGAATAAGAAGGATACACTTTCATAGCCAAAACAACAAGACAACGTTGGTTTTCGATGTCTTTACTTCTAACTTTCTGCATTTTAAACAGCATAATTATAAACAGCAACCCATTTAATCCGAAGATTTCATACAGAGGTCAATAATTTAACACACGACTAAAATTCGTCGACTTCGTAATGAAAAAAATTACATAGACGTTATACAAGAAACCTATCGCACTCATCCAGAGATTCTACTTCGACCTAGAAATGGAAATATAAAATAAAAACCAAAAAGGAGAAATTCTTTTTTTGCGACGTGGCTATTCACATTTAAGAGCAAGTAAAATCGGATTAATATGCGCATTCAATTGCCACATAAAACAATGCTACTTAAACGATGAACTGGCCATAGTTTATCTATAGGAATTAATTTTCGTTTTCCATTCTCGTGACAAACTCACACAAAATTTAAAAAATCTATTTGAATAATTATTGAAAATCAGCACACGGGACATCTCGTCTCGCATTTGTAACGATACAAGGAATAGATTCGTCTAATAAAAAGAGGATGTCACTTTTTTGGGTCAAAAAACACACTGTGCTGTGGCTTAATTGGCATAGTACTCCTGTCCGCGAAAGATGTGGGGTAAGAGTTTTGATTCAGGTCCCGCCAAGTCAATATTTTCTTAATGTTGTTATTCATTCTACAAGCTTTCTATTAACTTGCAATGTATGTATGTATGTACCTAACTATGTTTGTTCGGAGGAATCTTGCAACTCAATTTTGCAGCAGGTATCTTCAACCGATTGAGCAGAAACTTTCGGTAAAGGTATAGTTTGAATGACAAGTCAATATTGTGGTACCATCGAGCTGATCTGATGATGAAGACAGAAGGTGGCTATGGGAATTCAGTACTACCAACGGTATACAGAAAACTGACTGTGCATTCAGCAATAAAAGCTTGTACCTAAAACCATTTTTTTTTAATTATTAACAACGTTTTTGTCGGGTGTCTCCCTTCACTAGTGGAGGTTCGGTAAGCGGGTTAAAGTAAGCCCACCTCGCCCCGCCAGCCGCCATTACGCAAAACAACCTCGTATAATCACAGCGCATTTTACGGACATTTCTTTTGTGAGACATCTTTAACTACTACGGGTAATAGGTTTTCCTAATCGGTATTTTGGGCTCAAGATTCCATCCTTGGCGTTGCCGAGTGTCTTGTGATGTAATTATGGATTTGTAGCTATTACCTACATCCTTCACCACCACTGTTGGGCACAGGCTTGTTATGGATGAGGAAATACCAGTATGTATTAGGTACGTCAAGTCTTTGGGTTAGATATACTCAACGGGCTTACAATGCAGTGCGCATTCAACACAATAATGCTTTTAGCGTGTTGTTGAAACTTCCGCGTTTCTGCAGCGCATCGTCCATGTTCGCCGAGGCGCGCACAGACGGCTTTGATGCCGTCTGGCGCAAGAAAATGGCCTCGCTGTTAGACAGGGTGCGCGGGAGTAGCAACAGCATCCTAAGCATGATAGCTAACAAGCTAGATTGTCCTCTGTTGTGGCAAATGGGTCAGAAAACTAAATCTCATTTTTGTATAAATTATTAAGGAACTAACATTAGATTACTTAAGTACCTAAATACTAATAATGTTTGGACCTAATGTTGTCTTTAAATAAAAATAAATAAATAAAATTACAATGATTTAGGTCTCGAAAAACGGTTTTTTTTTATAGGTAGGTACACTTAGCTATGTGGTTCTCGATGACCACTGACCCTCCATTGTGCGACAAATCATTTATTTATCCTACTTCCCACTAATATTATTAATGCGAAAGTTTCGATGTTTGTTACTCAAATCACGCAAAAACGGCTGAACGGATTGAGATGAAATTTGGCATGGTAAAACGACTGTGATCTCTACCTTGATTCTAGACGTCTCTCCTCGAGGCGATTTTCAATATTATAATTTCTATGGGTTCCTTGCACCCTTATCTAAGCATCAATGTATTTACTATAGATGTACCTATTGTACATTTCGTTAGTATAAAATAGCGTATTGTCCGTATGGATTAAGTAGCTTAATGAGTCTATTGTGGCGTTTTCGCCTATATCCTATCATTGGGATATTAAAATACTTGGTGTGACTCATTCATTTATTGCTATAATTAAGTGGTCAGCGACCTCGGGCTTTTCCCGTTACATATTCGTTTCCTACAAAACAGTACCCTACCTACCTAGTTTATATCCTGGATTAAAACAGGAGCAAAGGATACTTTTAATCCCCATAATCATCCTCTAAAGACATACACAATACAGTTCACGCGGACGAAGTCGTGGACAAATACTAGTACGAATACGGCCTGCACAATGGAAATCAAACGCCATAGTCGTTCAAGTCTATGGACTCTTGCAACTCTTGAAGAATCACAAGTGCGTTGCCGACCCTTTATCGATTTAAGGATTCGTTGTTTTGTCAGCTAGAGACAATTAGGAATAGATGAAAATTTTAAAAGTGCCTGATTTTTTTTGGTGATAGGACTGGTTGAAATTGTTTTTCTGGAAAAAAGTTACTTTTCAATTCAATTCAGATTACAAAGATCCATTAATTGTTGGTAATATCCTTAGAAAGACTATGTTAGTAAATACACTATAAAAATAAATATACAAAAACTAAAAATAAACTTTACACAGCTCGCTTCACTGAGTACGTGCATGTAACCGACTACAATGAAGCAAGTAGGGGCAGTCCAATCTGTCCCCTATCACCCTTAAGATGTTGTTGGGGCTGGCGCCCACCCGACCCGACGCACCAGGCTCTCATATTCCAAAAATATTTTAAATATCCGACCCTGGCAATGACAAATATACCTGCTGCAGCTGTCAATGTCATTGCCAGTGTCAGTATACCTACCACGGATTTTTAAGATATTTTTTTGTAATATGAGACGGATAAAGCAAAGTGTCTCATTCGCCGGCCTAATAAACCCAAAACGTAAGTTAGGAACCAATATTTTTCAATAATAATTGACGCAGCTGATTAGTCTGCATCTTTTTTCTGATGCTAAGGAAGGTTAATATTCCTATCACCAAAAAAATAATCAGGCACTTCTAAAATTTACATCCGTTCCCCATTGTAAGTCCTTCAATGTCAACACAGACCGTCCTCAGTGCCGATCTTACTCACCACCAGTTACCTCTAAGAATATATCTACCTCTACAGAGCAAAGAGGCAATGGCTGCGGACTGACCCAAGCTAGGTATATTTCACAACGAAAATGCAACTGAAACCCTCAATCATATTCAAGATACAACACAACACCCCAATGATAAATCCGACCGCATTACACCGCAAGACATGGGTGGATAAAATGAAACGCTCATAAAAATGTATGAGGAACAGAATGGGCATCTAACAAGCAGCCTAGTTATTCCGCCTCGGCGGTAATTGTGACAAATGAACGCGCTGTTATATTTACAAATGGACGGTGTTTTGGGTTAACTGGACGCGTTGTTTTTACCTATATACATATATATGTTGTTTATATTGAAGGAATATTAGTTTGCATCTTGTCGCAATGAGAATAAGGTACATAATGGTATGTTTTAATTTCCTTGACCGTGTTTCAAAGGTTCTGAGATGAGTTGGGGTTTTCGAAGTCTGTATTGTATTTTACCTAAACACAAAATACCAAATACAGGTACCTATTACATTGCTGAACTGGAATGAGTTTGCCGGCCCTGTAAGTTAAGGAAATAACACTAAGTATAGGTAGTTTTCATATGTCATAGGTAGGTACCTACCTACTCTAAAAGTAAATCATTGTTTATCTAAGTACCTAGTGGGTTGAATTAAGGGGCTCCCTGCTCCCAATTCATGACCTTCGATCTGTAACTGCCCGTTTATTCGTGTTTTTTATGGCTTATCGTATTAACAACAACTAGGTTTACCGAAATTATATCCCATGTTTACTACAAGACTTACCGTTTTCGAGATATATGGCACCAAACTTTGGCAATTTTAGGCCAAAAAACCAGTTTCTGGGACGTAACTTTTGTAAAAATAAAAAACGCTAATCAAAATTATAGGTAAGTTCACTATGTATGAGTAAGTACGAGTTTCGGTAGTATAAAAGTTTTAATGAGGATGAAGTGTCGCGTTTTGTATTTTTACAGACCTTTCTTTAAAAATGGATAATTAATTCTGTATTGACATTTTTCAAGTTATTCTAAATCAATAATGTTAAACAAGAATCAAACTTTTCCATATCTGCACCTGGAAAGCTAGCTTCAATAAACCGAGGACGAGTGTCGAAATGAAAACTACTAAATTTCGTTGATTTTTGACGGGAGCCCCTTAAAGTGACGTGTCGTGACGCGACTCGAGAGCGAAAGGGGAAGAGTAATTTTCACCTCAGCAGCTCGAACAAGCATATTTTCCTGCTTGAAAACAGTGAGTAAAGTTCAACTCCTGCTCCCTCTCTGTCGCACTTGTTATTCAAGCGACAGAGAAGAAGATACACGAACAAACTTCGTCTTCGTTTCGTGGTAGGTAGCGCCCCTTGACTCTATTTCACCAACTCTACAATTATCGTCACCTTAAGGTATTAAATCTTGTGCATTAAAATGTAACAGAACATAATTCGCCTTTTTAAAATTTGTCAAGATGAATCATCGAGCACAGCTTTAGCTACAATGTATGTTTTTCTACTCGTCGACTTTAATCTTTGAATTAAGATTTCGTACACGAAACTAAGATCACATACTTTTTAATCCTGGAGCTCCACGAGCTCGTCACGGAGCTCGTATGGTTTCATAAGATAACCGCCAGCAGTCATCTTATGAATCCAGGAGCTGTATAAGATAATTGTGAAGACATCAACGCGCAAAATTACTAAGCTGCTGCGCTTCATTTCAGCAGGGCGATTTTCAATAGATACCAAGTTTATTTAATAAATTATTATTTCCGTTGACTCGTAGAAAAAGTATTGTATACAATAGTTATATAATTAGCTTTTTAAGTCTCGTACCTTAATTAGGCCACTCAGCAAGCTTCGTGGCCTAAACGTGGTACTCGACTTAAAAAGCATCCATTAATTAACGATTGCATAAACTACTATTACATTGCTACAAATATTTTCACGGTGATTCTAGCGAACGCTCTAGTTAATGCTCGTGTGGTGTGGGCGGAGAGGGACGCCGGCGGAACAATAACAAAATTGCTCGGCTCGGCGAAAAGCTGGAGCACATTTACTGTTGTTTCGCTAGAATGCTCGCTAGAATGCTTACTAAAACGCTCACTAGAACACATGCTAAAATGCTCACTAGAACGCTTGCTTTATAATCGCTAGAATGCTTGCTAAAACGCTCAATAGAATGCTCGTTAAAATACTTGCTAAAACGCTCCTTAGAATGCTTGCTAAAACGCTCACTAGAATGCTTGCTAAAACGCTCACTAGAATGGTCGCTAGAATGCTCATTAGGTAGATATAAATGCCCAAGTGTAACAGCACCTTAAAATGACAATTCGACGTACATTGCTGGGTGGACAAGCAACGCTGTAACCAACGATCATCTTTACTTGTAAAGCAGAAACATAATGGCGAATTGGGAATGGATGAAAATTTCAGAAGTGCCTGATTATTTTTTGGTGATAATATAACCTTCCTTTGCACCAGACTTTTCAACCGCGTCAATGAAAAAAAAAATAAGCCGTTTCCTCACTTACGTTTTGGGTTTAGGGCGGCGAATAAGCCACTTTCCTTGATCCGGCTCAAATTGCAAAAAAATATTTTAAATATCTGACCCTGGCAACGACAAATATAGCTGCTGCAGTTGTCAATATCCGTGCCAGTGTCAGTTTACCATGGATATTTAAGATATTTTCTTGTAATATGAGATGGATCAAGGAAAGTGTCTTATTCGCCGTCCTAAACCCAAAACGTAGGTAAGTGAGGAAAATGTTTGTAATTTTCAAAAATAATTGACTGAGCTGAAAAGTCTGCAACTTTTTTCAGGTGCTAAGGAAGGTTATTCCTATCACCAAAAAATAAGCAGGCACTTTTAAAATTTTCATCCATTCCCCATTGTCAATGTGCTGCACCCGTAAATTTAGTAAAGTGTGTAGCAATTAATGTACAGTCAGCTGCAGCTGAGATACCTACTTGAATCCAGAGATCACATTTCTCTGCAGTACCTACGTCAATTATTTTTTCTTTTTCCCTCTTTGATACCATTTTTTTTTATAAGTTACATTGTTTATTACTTATAAGTTTGCCAAACATAGTGTTTATTGGCGAATAATTTACTTGAACATTAGGTAGGTACCAGTTTGTTGTTTGTTATACTTTATTAATATTAAATAAACTCAAAGCATTGTATTAGAATATAGTATACTAAAAAATTGGTAACAAAACAGGAAAATTAAAAACTTGTCTTAACACATTCACTGCCAGGAACCCGCCTCGCGAGCGCCTACGCCGTAGGCTCTTTCCGCTACTTAGCGGAAAACCCACGGGATCGGCTACGAGCGTAGTGAATAGCGATTATTGGCAGTGACTGTGTTAACGTACATTCGGCCACAAATGTGGTCTACCACCCTACGGTCGAGGTTCATTTGAACCTCAAGAAACAACAAGGTCGATTTCCACTAGCAAAAATATTATGACAGTAACCTTAGCGACAATCCGATCTCACAGAAACTTGTGTCAAAACTGGTGCACCACTTTCTTGGCCGACCGTACCTACTAAATAATAAGTATACTTTACCTTTTAGAAATGCTCACCCACTTGGCACGTACATACTTGATCGTTACACTTATTGCCATCTAGAGGAGTGTATTGGCACTATAGTTACCGCCACCATCTTACAGATGTCGCCCTGCTCAAGCGACAGAATAGTAAATCTAGTAATGCATAAGAATGAAACTAGATGGCGCTGAAATTGAAACTACACTACAAACCTATATTTTTCTACCGCGATGAGTTTGGCATTGCAATTTGCAATATCTGTAATTTCATATAAACATAAATGACGTATTTATGTGGCAAAACCGTAGAGAATTTAATAGATGAAGTCCTAGCGAATATGTCCTTAAACTGCATACCAGACTAAATTGAGAAAGATGAGAAGACTCGACATCTCATGTCTATAAACTTTAGTCGTATTATATCCGTGACGTCAGTTCCAGCTGGTACAGTTTTCTGACAGGTGGTGACAAACAAAAAGAACCCTATACGCGTTGAAGAATATATTTAACATTGTATCTCATTCCCACTTGTGGTGTTGTCTATAATTAGGATTACATCTTTGTCACACATGTCTACTATTATGTCTATTGTATCCTTTCTCTAACAAACAGTCACATCCAAACCTATTGGTGACACGGTTGGAGCTCAGTGGGCCGTTTCACGATGTGCATATCTCTAAAACTGGCAATAGCGGTCGAAATATATTATTATTAACGACTGGTTAGTCTAGTGGGTACTGACGCTGCCTAAGGTCCTGGGTTCAAATCCCGGTCAGGGCGAATATTTGTGTGATGAGCATGAACATCTTGTACTATGTGCCTAATTAACACATTAACGGTAACTTAACGTTACGCCCTGCAACATCTGACACACGTAATTGAGTAATATCTATAAGTACTATAAGCTAATGTATACCTTGTTCTTTATACTTGATCTACCGAGAATACAACATCTTCGGTGAAACTATGTCTGGTTTTACTTAGAACCTACAATTCATCCCTCTACAATCTCAACATAACTCATGGCGACCCTACCAGCGGACCAAGGAAAATGAAGCATACTGAGAAATATATATATACTGAGAGAAATTAAGACGAAAAATTGAAACAGCTACAACGAGTGAACAGTAGAATGAAGTTACTGGAAGAGATAAAATAATGAAGACTTATTATCAATGAAGAATTTCGTAACAAGTTTTGTTTGAAGAAAGAAGATCCCATATTAAGAAGACGCAAGAAAATTAAGAAGATCCAAGAAAATTATTAAAGAAGAAACTTGAAAAAAAATATTACGAAGATCAGTATAAAAAGAAGAGCGTTGTCCAGGGTTTCCCGGCTCGCAAAACAAGAGGTGTCCAGGGTTATCCCGGCCCATTTCAAGCGGTGTCCAGGGTTATCCCGGCCCATGTTCCGGGGTGTCCAGGGTAAGCCCGGCCCATCATCGAGAGCAGTAGCAGCCTCGGAGCCACATGCAGCCACATCGAGTTCCACGAGCCAGCGACACGTGCCGGCCGCGCCGACGTCAACTCCGACGATTCCGAGTTATCTATGTATTTCTATGTTTTCTATGTATTTAAGTATTTTTCTATTAAATATTTCATCGTCTAGTACCCATATCATAATCCTTAATGAGCTTACTGTTGTTGATTTTACTTCAGCGTTGCCAGTTCAGCCTTGTTAAATCGTAGCTTTTAGCGTGATATGGACCCTACCCAGCAGTACTAAGGTAGTAAGTCTAGGTCCACACTGCACTATCGTCATCCATACGTACGTACCGTAGTATTCACTTATTTGCCGATTCAAAAGGTATATCTGTATAGCTTGGCTAGCCAACGCACCACCACAGGCCACCACTCCCGGCAACGGTCGGGCCATGACTGCTGTCATCGTGACGTATGCGCACTAGATAAGCACAGATACACTACACGTACTATAGCCCGGCCCACTTGAGTCCAGAGGATTTTGTTCCTCTAATGTTTGGCTGGAAAGAAACAGGTCGCGAAAGTTAAGAAAAACAACGATTATTTTAAAGCATTTTTATTAATATCATCAAAAAATAACTAGTACGTAATCACGCAATATACTACGTTCAAAATATACTATGAGAAATACGCGCAATACTAACAGCAGACTGCGCTAACACATCTATATCATATTCCTTTTGTATCTACATTCAGTTCCTGTGGTCACGGACCCATCAGTATTATCATTAAATCATTACCAATTTCAACATCATTAATTTCTAACCATCTACTTATGCTAATTTGTTTTTACAATGCGTTTACAAATTTAATGATTCGATGATTTAACTATGTAAAAAATGAGTATAGTTTTATGAATTATAGTTAGGACTAGTTAACCAGCGCCATACTTTCAGTATTGTGAAAGACGACATACGTTTAAGATAAAAGTAATCTAGCAACGGTCAATTTACTTCTAAACGTTTTCTTCTAGACTATTTATTGTAGGTAAGTGGTGTATTTTTCTTTTTTAGCAATGGCGGTGGTCGCGGTTACAACCTAACTTCGATTAAAAGCGGTTATCACTTGGCCCGAAACTCGCGATGGGCTATTACATACACTCGCCAGACACCATATAACATGAGTATAAAGTCGTTGATTCGCACTCAAAAATACTCAAAATACCAATAGTCTACTAGCTGTATTATCAGTTTTAGTAAAGTCTGTATCCAGAAACGTAACTACTATCTTCTTAGACATTAATCACATATTGTTGAATACTTCCTGAAACTATCAACTTTACCTGGAGCAGGAAATATTTCCAAAGACATCGAAAGTATACAATAATTTTACGAGTTTACAATCGCTACCATTGTATTAACTTATGTTCGTACAGTGAGCTACAGACTTCGAGACGCCATCTCGATCATAATCCTTGTGAATGAGAGATACAGGCTATCTTACGCGATGGTCTCCGATTGACGCTTTTTTTATATTTCTTAAAGACCAACGTTTTATAGCATTTATAAAGCTTCGCAGAATGGTGGATGATCATTTTTTCATTATGAAAATTACTATTGACTACGGGTTGCTTAGTAAAAAGTAATAATTTCGTCATTCGTTTAAATGCATAGCTCTTATTTAAGTCACCACCTGAAATTATTTTAATGTAAAACTGTACATTTAGAAGCGGTTTATCCGTAATTTTCTCTAAATATAGACAATCTTTATAATTTTATTAATTGTAACATTGATACAGAGAGGCACAAAAAATCGAATATTGTCTAAGATATCTTAAACAAAAACCTTAATTTCGAGAATCTGTAACGCTTTGTCATTCTGATCTTGAAGATTTTCGCTAACTCTGACTCTGTAGGTACTTTTATAATTATTTACACATACTGTAACTCTTTCATCTCAGTTATTTTTGTGCCGGACTGTATCAATGTCACGAGACAAAATATGTTACCTACTTGAACATTACGTTAAGTTTCACAACTTGATAAATTGGCAAGATAAGATTAATATAGCATTTTACTAATACTCATACAAAAACAACGAAAACAGTGTCGATTATGACACATGTTCAGCAAACAAAAATTGTAATTGAGCTTTTTTTTTCATTCAACCAGGAATAATTGCGCAAATATAGCTCGTTAACTGTTTCTGTAGATTATTGAGCCTTAGTACAGTCAGAATAGTGTAGTTAGAAGCAGCCAAAGTAGCCAAATATATCGCAACACGTACGAGTGATTATGTGTTACGATATACCTATCAAACGATGCTGACTGTACCACTGAAGAATAAGTTACAATACACAAGGTTGACTCTATAGGTATCTGAGTATCGGGCACACTAATACAAATATTAAGTAAAATCTGTACATACACTATATTTTTCTAAATACCGACCCATGGCGACAATTATATTTACGATAAAATATTACAATATCAATCACATCAATTTTATACACTGTTACGTAATTTCGTGTTATTCTCCTAGTATTGCAATGAAAAAAATTACTACATAAATATTTGGATAAAAAAATGTGAACCTTGTACCCGCATTGTGAAGGATCGACGTTTCAAAATCGATAATTAGTGTCGGAAAAAATCGGTGCAAGCGATTTCGCGATCAAAATCGAGTAGCCTCAGAAATATAGTGTATAAACACCTGCACACCTACGCATAACTACAAATAAAATCACAATATACACGTCATATAGAAAACAATTCAATGCGCTCCCCTTTACGGCCATTATGACAATTTATCAATAAAATTGTGATAGGAAATTGAGTACCTAGTGTTTTGCTTTGAAATCTCAAGAAACAAAAGAAATGCAAGTCTGTTCCAAACATGGACCTAACTCAGGACAAGTTTATTTATGGTAAAACTGTATCAATTCCATTAAAGAGGATGCCTTTTAATAGGCTTTTGGGTGGCTAGAAGATAACATCTCTTTCTTGGGGGTTGTATGGTAAAAGCGTAACTAAAATGACGAATATTAAATTGGTGTAACGTATACATTTTAATTTTTTTTTTCTAAATGATGAGATGATACTGTGTTTATTGCAACTTTTAGACTAAATATAACTTAAAAGGGACTAAGAACAAAACTACTTGCATTACGTATTTGTGAAATCTGTCCTATACGTGTTTCAGTAATGCATTATTAAATTTAATCTAAGGGACGATAAGAAAGCTTTGAATTATTAGTGTGAAGACTACGGACATATTTGGTAAGTTTGAGCTTACACACCTTGCAATTTATCACAACAACCGACAGAGACAGCAACACATACCTTTCTTACTAACTATAGCTGCATCACTGTCAGATGTTGTGACAAATTGTAATGGGCTACAATCGGAAGTACACTAGACCGCAGAGAGGAGTAACATCGAATCGTCACTAGACAGTAAGGACTAATCTTACGCCCGATGGCCAAGACTCGTAGAGTCTAGAAAAGCTAGCACACACTTAGCAGAAAGTTATAATAGTGGCAAAGTTTACCGTGAACACTCACTAGATGGCGTTGATCGTCAAATTGACGAAACTGACATTTCGTCTGTGTTTATTTAGGATCCTGCACGTTGCATTTCCAAGAACTATACTGCTCAAAACAAAATAAGGGCCACTTACATTTTTAAATTTTATTGTATTGGATATAAACTAATTGATAAGTGGGCTAATTAATGATGTCCCGCATCCGTTAAAATCCAACCCCTTTCAAGCTGGTGTTAAAGTCTAATTGGAAAAAATATATATTACTGTTCAATATAATTTTCACGTAAAGATCACCATAATTGTGGCTCCTATTTTCTTTTGAGTAGTATATTTTATTCACTCTACACGACTGATCCCAACTCCCCTTACCACTATTATTAACTACTCTGGCGGGAGGAAATGGTTGATTTCCTAAAAAAAAAATGTCCGTCAGTTAGCTTATAAAAAAGATTGGACACGTATTTTTTATTTTGACAATTAAACAAAAAAATGATAGCCTGTTAAAGTTCCGCGTGACTTCACATTATGGTACACTTTTTTGCATAATCTGACGTTGCTCGGAACTTTAACGGGTTATATTTACAGCATTTTTTGTTTAATTGACAAACAAAAAAATACATCTCCAATATTTTTTGGTAATCTAACTGACGGACTAAATAGTTTTTTTTTTTTACCTAGTAAAGTACCCAACTGCACTGAGTGTGAACCCATACTTATCAGAATTTCCCGTCCCGTTCAATGATTGATAATAGTAGAATGCAGACACTGCGGCACCACGTGTCTGTACGGCAGCTTATAGTTCTTGACAGTGCGCGCGGCGAGGCACTTGAGCGTGGTGAACCTGAGGGGGTTGACGATGGTAGCCAGGGACTGGTTGGATACCTTTAGGATTTGTTCGGGGGTCTCGCCCTCGTAGTTCACGGTGTCGATGTGCGCGCCGTGCGCCAGCAGGGAGCGGACCACGTCGGGGGGACACGGGTTTAGCTGGGGGACAAGAGAACGTTACTTTACTATAAATCCATCTTAGTTTTTTTAATTAACTTCTTTGCACTGATGTTTTATTGCAGATGGTGTTACTGCTTATTTCTTTCTTAGGTATAGTCAGGGCTTGGAACCCTGGAACCGCCGGGTGCGGGCAGCCACGCGCCGCCTCCGCTGAGCACGCCACGTGCAGCGCTGACCTGCCCTGCATACCTTGCACACTAGGTGGAGCGGCGTGTCCCCGCGCGCGTCCCTGGCCTGAGGCTGCGCGCCCAGCCGCAGCATGAGCTGCAGCAGCGCGCCGGCGCAGGGCGCGGCGTCGCCGGGTGCGGGCAGCCACGCGCCGCCTCCGCTGAGCACGCCACGTGCAGCGCTGACCTGCCCTGCATACCTTGCACACTAGGTGGAGCGGCGTGTCCCCGCGCGCGTCCCTGGCCTGAGGCTGCGCGCCCAGCCGCAGCATGAGCTGCAGCAGCGCGCCGGCGCAGGGCGCGGCGTCGCCGGGTGCGGGCAGCCACGCGCCGCCTCCGCTGAGCACGCCACGTGCAGCGCTGACCTGCCCTGCATACCTTGCACACTAGGTGGAGCGGCGTGTCCCCGCGCGCGTCCCTGGCCTGAGGCTGCGCGCCCAGCCGCAGCATGAGCTGCAGCAGCGCGCCGGCGCAGGGCGCGGCGTCGCCGGGTGCGGGCAGCCACGCGCCGCCTCCGCTGAGCACGCCACGTGCAGCGCTGACCTGCCCTGCATACCTTGCACACTAGGTGGAGCGGCGTGTCCCCGCGCGCGTCCCTGGCCTGAGGCTGCGCGCCCAGCCGCAGCATGAGCTGCAGCAGCGCGCCGGCGCAGGGCGCGGCGTCGCCGGGTGCGGGCAGCCACGCGCCGCGCGCGCGCGCCGTCTCCGCTGAGCACGCCACGTGCAGCGCTGAGCGACCTTGGCGGACCTGGAAACAACAGTCAACTGTCAATCGAAAGAGTAAATTTTCTTGAAAAAACTTAAGGGCCGGCCCCGAATTTGAGTGACAGCCGAACGTCGCGGGAGCGTAACGTGTCGGCCACGACTTAGAACAAGGGCAGCAACGGTGCGCAATACCTAACTAGAAGCGAAAGATAGTAGCGCTGCCTACCCTCCACCCTCCAGTCGGTGACCGGGCCCCAAAGACGTTCACCGAACCCGTACCACTTCTAAATTGTAACCAAGTCGTACGTTAGGATAAACAGCCACATAAAAGATGCAAGATTAACAAATCACGCACGGAGAGTGTGTTACTCTCAGAAAAATATGAATATAGGGACTTTAACACAAAATAAGAAGGCTAAATTCGTAGCCCTCCCTTTTTGCTTTGCCGTAGTCAACAAAAACGGTACGGTCTTGTGAGATGTAGTCGAAAAACGGCACCAATTTTGTAGGTGCTTATAAATACCCAAAAAGCTTGTTCAGATCAGAATCAACAATTCCATCAACCAACCTTAATGTCCAGCTTAACCAACGAGTACACAGCCTGGTGAATGGACCTGGAGTCCTCCTCCGTACACTCTGGTTCCTCCAGCAGCCTAGCCAGCAATGCCGCCAAGTGTAACGCGATCACCAACACACGTTGAAGCGTCGTTAGGGTCTGTTCCCGGTCTATGCTAAGCTTGGACTTGAGTAGTTCCATGCCGCGGTGGATTTCTGAGAGCGCCTTTGTGAACACGGGATCGATGTCCTCGAATGTGACTGGTGGGACGATGCGACCTGGAAGTAGAAATTAAGGGTGTTTTTTTTTATGTCAGTGGGCACTGGCGATTTCTAATGAGTACTTAATTCCATTATCACAGCTAATTTCCTAGAAATAATATAAATTCGATTCTTAGCAGGCTTACGAGATGCTCCACCATAGAATTGGTTAATCAATATGCCAACGAGCAAGAAAAAATCGTTTATTGACCAAAATAGTTATATTTTGTGGCTCAGCGAAGAGTGACTGTGACCAGACTTTTTACACTTACCTCTGTGCGGAGGCCGGGAGCGCTCAGCACGCATATAAGCGAACAGCTCCGCGAAGGAATAGAGGCTTGACTGTGTGAGCGGCGACAACGGGGGTAAGATCTTTATTGTTATTGTAAGAACGCCCGCTGCATGTCTAAGACGTGGTACCAGAGTGACACTTACCTCTGTGCGGAGGCCGGGAGCACTCAGCCCGCATATAAGCGAACAGCTCCGCGAAGGAATAGAGGCTTGACTGTGTGAGCGGCGACAACGGGGGTAAGATCTTTATTGTTATTGTAAGAACGCCCGCTGCATGTCTAAGACGTGGTACCAGAGTGACACTTACCTCTGTGCGGAGGCCGGGAGCGCTCAGCCCGCATATAAGCGAACAGCTCCGCGAAGGAATAGAGGCTTGACTGTGTGAGCGGCGACAACGGGGGTAAGATCTTTATTGTTATTGTAAGAACGCCCGCTGCATGTCTAAGGCGTGGTACCAGAGTGACACTTACCTCTGTGCGGAGGCCGGGAGCGCTCAGCCCGCATATAAGCGAACAGCTCCGCGAAGGAATAGAGGCTTGACTGTGTGAGCGGCGACAACGGGGGTAAGATCTTTATTGTTATTGTAAGAACGCCCGCTGCATGTCTAAGGCGTGGTACCAGAGTGACACTTACCTCTGTGCGGAGGCCGGGAGCGCTCAGCCCGCATATAAGCGAACAGTTCCGCGAAGGAATAGAGGCTTGACTGTGTGAGCGGCGACAACGGGGGTAAGATCTTTATTGTTATTGTAAGAACGCCCGCTGCATGTCTAAGGCGTGGTACCAGAGTGACACTTACCTCTGTGCGGAGGCCGGGAGCGCTCAGCCCGCATATAAGCGAACAGTTCCGCGAAGGAATAGAGGCTTGACTGTGTGAGCGGCGACAACGGGGGTAAGATCTTTATTGTTATTGTAAGAACGCCCGCTGCATGTCTAAGGCGTGGTACCAGAGTGACACTTACCTCTGTGCGGAGGCCGGGAGCGCTCAGCCCGCATATAAGCGAACAGTTCCGCGAAGGAATAGAGGCTTGACTGTGTGAGCGGCGACAACGGGGGTAAGATCTTTATTGTTATTGTAAGAACGCCCGCTGCATGTCTAAGGCGTGGTACCAGAGTGACACTTACCTCTGTGCGGAGGCCGGGAGCGCTCAGCCCGCATATAAGCGAACAGTTCCGCGAAGGAATAGAGGCTTGACTGTGTGAGCGGCGACAACGGGGGTAAGATCTTTATTGTTATTGTAAGAACGCCCGCTGCATGTCTAAGACGTGGTACCAGAGTGACACTTACCTCTGTGCGGAGGCCGGGAGCGCTCAGCCCGCATATAAGCGAACAGCTCCGCGAAGGAATAGAGGCTTGACTGTGTGAGCGGCGACAACGGGGGTAAGATCTTTATTGTTATTGTAAGAACGCCCGCTGCATGTCTAAGACGTGGTACCAGAGTGACACTTACCTCTGTGCGGAGGCCGGGAGCGCTCAGCCCGCATATAAGCGAACAGCTCCGCGAAGGAATAGAGGCTTGACTGTGTGAGCGGCGACAACGGGGGTAAGATCTTTATTGTTATTGTAAGAACGCCCGCTGCATGTCTAAGACGTGGTACCAGAGTGACACTTACCTCTGTGCGGAGGCCGGGAGCGCTCAGCCCGCATATAAGCGAACAGCTCCGCGAAGGAATAGAGGCTTGACTGTGTGAGCGGCGACAACGGGGGTAAGATCTTTATTGTTATTGTAAGAACGCCCGCTGCATGTCTAAGGCGTGGTACCAGAGTGACACTTACCTCTGTGCGGAGGCCGGGAGCGCTCAGCCCGCATATAAGCGAACAGCTCCGCGAAGGAATAGAGGCTTGACTGTGTGAGCGGCGACAACGGGGGTAAGATCTTTATTGTTATTGTAAGAACGCCCGCTGCATGTCTAAGGCGTGGTACCAGAGTGACACTTACCTCTGTGCGGAGGCCGGGAGCGCTCAGCCCGCATATAAGCGAACAGTTCCGCGAAGGAATAGAGGCTTGACTGTGTGAGCGGCGACAACGGGGGTAAGATCTTTATTGTTATTGTAAGAACGCCCGCTGCATGTCTAAGGCGTGGTACCAGAGTGACACTTACCTCTGTGCGGAGGCCGGGAGCGCTCAGCCCGCATATAAGCGAACAGTTCCGCGAAGGAATAGAGGCTTGACTGTGTGAGCGGCGACAACGGGGGTAAGACCGCCCGCTGCATGTCTAGGGCGTGGTGCCAGAGCGCGCGGCAGCGGGCAAAGCGGCCCGCGTCCGCGTACACTGCGCCGCGGTAGCGGACGTAGTAGGATGTGTCGGGGTGCGCGGGACCTGGGGAATTAAAAATTAGTTCACTAATCATTCGATCTTCTACCTACACCGTAGGTAAGCAACGCAATTAAACATTCTGGAGCGCTCTCGTGGATTTAAGGTTTTTACAACACCGCGTACAAACGTTCGAAAGACAAAGAGAGTAGCTTCACACCATCATGGGGATGAAACTAGATTTCATGGGATTAAGGCTCCGCACGTTCATAGTCTTCTCTCCCTCTCATTGAGCATAAGCGTGAGCGAGATAGAAGTGCGTGTTCGAATGCGCGGTTTTTTGAAATAAGGACCGTATCGGAAAGAAAGTAGACAACTTTAGGCATCTCTCAAAACTGGTACGTACATAAAATCGGCATAATTTTTTTTTTAAATAACGAACTATATACTTTTCTTTTAATTGCAACAAAAAGCAATTATTACTTTTGTCAAACTGTCAACATGGGGCGAATTAGCTTACACGTTCGTAAAAATATTTTGGACGATTGGTGCAAAATAAAAGGTATGACGATTAGAAAACTGGTTAAAAAGTACGAGTTGAGTCCCGCGGGCGTACACAAGATAATAAATGAATTTGGTGACTTCTGTACTCCAAGATTTGCCGAAATCTGGAAGAAAACCGGGGACAACCGACTTGGCATGAGAAAAGGAAGTCGTAAGAATGTTTAAACAAAATCCGCCCTTTCAATTCGAGATGCGCCAAAAAGAGCCAAAACTTCTTCGGCTATAATACAAAGAATCAAACTAAGATGCAACCTAAAGACCTATAAAAAACTAAAACAACCAAAACGAGATGAAAATCAAACAATAGCTGTCAGAAAACTGGCAAGGAAATTATACGACCGTATATTGACCAAGAACAATCAGTGCATTATAATGGATGACGAGACCTATTGCAAATTGGACTTTAAAACCTTACCAGGACCTAAATTTACTACGGTGCCGGCTTATAGAAGGTTACTCGAAAACATAAGGCCATCAACATCGAGAAATTCGGCATAAAAGTATTAGTGTGGCAAGCGATATTTCAATGCGATGGCATGCGATCGCAATCCTTCTTCACTACAGGGACTTTGAACGCTACGGTATACAGTGACTAGTGCTTACAGAAAAGATACTACCACTAATAAAGAAGCACAGGAGTAGCACTTTATTTTGGCCAGACTTGGCTTCTTGTCATTACTCTAAAACAACGAAGGAATGGTATAAATCCGATCAGGTAGAAGTAGTGGATAAGGAGATGAATCCTCCCAATTGCCCAGAAGTTCACCCAGTTGATCGATATTGGTCTATCATGAAACGACACCTCTAAAAAAATGTCAAAGCTGCCACCTCAGTTGAAAACTTGAAAAATAAAGTGGAACAGGGCATCATCAAATGTGTCAAAAGTGATCGTCCAGAATTGAATTCAAAATTTTCACACAGAATAAAAATAATACCATTTTGAAGTTGTCTACTTTCTTTCCGATACGGTCCTTATTTCAGAAAACGAGACAAAATTTAAGTAAGTAAGAAAACAAAGTTATTGTTCATTACTTTATGATGAAGATTATTAAATTTTATCTTTTTCTGATAAAAAATGGAGCAGTAAACTGGTTACAAGTGAAATAATAGGGTTCACTTTAGATTTTTTTTCTCTATTTTTCTTTGTTAAAATGGATTTCTACGAAAACTATGTTACTTCTCATATCTTGCAGATTATGATATATTTTTTCCGACGCTAAAATTGTTACGTCATAATCATAATGTATAAAATGGTTACTAAACAACTCATTAGTGGGCATTTTCAATAATTCGTGCACCCAATTAGCATAATTTGTTAAACAAAAATTAACTCAGTGTCAGTTTTGTAACGACAATTAAGTATTTAGTTTGTATACAAATTTACTTTTTCTTTTCAATATATAAATCATATGCATATAAACCTTATTTAAATGCGAAAAAAATTTAGTTTGACATCATTTGTATGCTTAACTTTCGTTACAAAACTGACACTGAGTTAATTTTTATTTAACAACTCACGCTAATTGGGTACACGAATTTTTAAAAATGCCCTAGTACGAAAATTTGAAAGGTCAAGCCTTAACATTCAACGGCAGCTCGAGCGAATCTTATTTTAAGATTTTACTAATATTTAACATAAATTCTTGCAACGCACGAAATCGATTGTGACTTTTGTGACTGTGTGACTGAGTGCAGTTCAGATAGTAGGTAATCAATGAAGTGGAATGTGAAGGTTAAAAGTTCAAAACCCAGCCGTATTACCAAACCGAGATTAGAATGGGATTGGAGATGACAGTTTTGCCATAAATCTATATGTATATATAAAAGTAAAAGTCCTGACTGACTGACGGACTCACTCCGATGAACCTAGAAAGCAGATTTTTTCACAATAGGTAGTTATATAACGTAAGTACCCACTAAGAAGGGATTTTTGAAAATTCCACCTTCAAGGGGGTAAAAAGGGGGTTGAAAGTTTGTATGGGAATGGAGTAAAAATTTAAGTGAGAGACTTGAAACTTTGTGTATGGAGTTATTACAATACAAGAAAAGTAATTTTAGGGTTTTGGAAAAACCCACCCCTAAGCGGGTTAAATAGAAGTGCAAAGTTTGTATGGGGAAAACTGATCTCTGTCTTTTTCGCAGCCGCGCAGTTTGTAGCACGTACGCCTCGCTGTGGGACAAGCTTGTTATATGTATATCCTTATATCTCACCCAGTATCCTCTCCCTGAGTACTAGTGCCTGCATCCTCATCGCGTCAGGGTCGGCAAGGAGTTCCCGAAGAGCAGTTGTGTCACTAGGCTCCGCGGCCCACTCGTACGCCTCGATGCGAGGCACGTCTTTGGGCTTGGGTATAGAAGGGCTGCCATCCGTCGGGAACCTGAAAATAAAGTAAAGTTATAAAGAAAATAGTAAGGTCCATGGATTCGGTTTTACGATCACGTCATCAGGAATCAGGATGCTTATATAAGTCAATTAAATGCGGTCACTCTACAATCGTGCCGCTGTGAGCGGCGCAGAGGTCATTGGAAACAAATGCATAAAGTTCGTTGCATGAAGCATACCACGGATTACCATGCCGGGTAGCGAGTTTTGATGATGCTAGATGGAACGGGAGACTTGGAGGCCCTAGTTCTAAAATAAGCCAAACTTATAAAAAGGCCAATTGGGTGATCACATTGGGTCGAAGTGAATCTGAAAGGGCTCCCGTACCGATTAAATAAGATAAGAATGACGAGTCTCCTCTCCTACTCACCGGTCGTCCATCGCTCTCTTCCACAGCGCGAGCGCTCCGACCATATCTCTCCTCTTGTCGACGTACGTCGCTCCCAATAGCTCCAACGCGTCGATCCTCTGTTGTCGTGTGACCAGACCGTTCTCCGCGTTGATCAGGTGCTCAACAATGTGTGTGTGGCCTGTGACTGAGGCTGCTAGAAGTGGAGTCATGCCTGGGGAACGATGAGAAGTCAAAACTACTAATTCATGAAATCGTACAGAAACATGTATAAGTCCATGGGAGTACGAGTAGAAACTGCACAAAAACAGTGCGACTCTGATGTGGCTCTGGCGACTTTACTCACCACCAGAAAAACATGTTTAGATGCGCAATTCTGGCGGACTTACCATACGAATCCACGTCCATGGTAGCACCATGGCTCAGCAGCATCTTGAGTATGTGGAGAGACCCGCTTTCGGCGCAGTCGTGTAATGCTGTGTTTCCTTTGACACTCTTCCTGTTCACGTCAGCGTTGAGTGCTAGAAGGTACTTGGCGATCCTGATATGGCCCTTGTAGCATGCTATCATGAGGCACGTGTGGCCGTGCCGATTCGCTATCTCTATATCTGGAAGAGAGGAATTTGAGTCTTTATAAAAAAACTAGCGACCCTTTGCACGGGTTTATATGTATAATACATGCATGTATTATACGTATAAACCTTCCTCTTGAATCACCCTATCTATTAAAAAAACGGCATCAAAATCCGTTGCGTAGTTTTAACGATCTATGCATACATAGGGACAGACAGACAGACAGCGGGAAGCGACTTTGTTTTATACTATGTAGTGATGTTCGCAGACAGGGGTGTTACGTCGCAATCAGACCTTAGGCGACATCTAGCGTTAGCCTGGATACCACCTACACATTTTCCAACACTCAATAAATACGACTGATATATATAAATAGATAACTTCGTAAAAAAATAAAGAGAATGATCTAGAAATATATATTCATTGAAAGGAAAAGTTTGACATAAAATATTTCGTGATAGCCTACGGCGGCTACAAACGTTAGCGAAGTCCACGGAGCAAGAGGATGCCTTGAAGACAGGACGATCCTGCTCTGTGTTCAACACTTTGGCTTGGCAGCCATAAACAGCCAAAAAACACTTTCTAAAGTACTTCTTTCCACAACTTGTGAGTATCCCGCTGAGGTTTGTGAGAAATTATGCTCGGGTTGCATTACCAACATTCGCTCTTTGTTTCAGCATTAGCACTTTCAGACTTGGAAAATCACATTTAAATACGTTATGATCTAGACATCGAGGCGACGGACAACTATCACCTACTACCACCACTACCACTATCAGAACTGCTGACTTTTACTTACGGGTAAGAGAATTTACTAACTTCAAGTACACGAGTGTGCACGTGGCAATTTCCACACTAAAGTCCATTGTCTTTCTTTGGCTAGGTATCTTGTGGTTGCCTGAGATTGGGCCTATAGATTTTGTAAGCCGATGCAGAACTTATTCTACTTATTTTCAGTTTAGGATGTCAATGATAGTACATTTTATTGAAATAAATATTTGTTCTTTAGCTCAGAAAGCCGTCCTTGGGAGGACCTCGTAGTGCTGGACACGAGGAGTGCAGTGTGAAGGATACGAGAGCGTCCCGTTGTGCCCAAAGACACCTGTGTCCTCCGAGCTCGAGTCGCCACGTGTCCACATACACCCAGCCGTCAAAAGATTGCAGCGGCGTTACGTCTGTGCAGACCCATCGTCAAGTCAGCGGCGACACATGCCGGGAAGTTCGTCACGGGCTGCACCCTGCAAAGTGTGCGGGAGTTTCCGGGCGTGGCTAGCTGCTGCGTGGCAGGTCGATGGCTCTGCTCATCACATCGTTCAGGTGACCTTTTTCCTGCTATACCTTGACTGACTTGACTCGTTAGCCCTTATGGCAAAACACTATTTGTGCATAAACTAGTTTTATAAATCTCTTATCCTTGCTTCGCTGCTCACTCTCTTAAAATATAACTAAGTTTAATAATTGGATTTGTGTTACTGTGTAACCTGTACGGGTGTGTCCCCGTAGTCGCATGGGATACACACACCAATTCAACACAACTGGCTACTGGTGTCTCTAAGTTACACCATTTAAAATAAGGTGTAATTACTAGGATAAATGTTAGGTATTTCCTTTTCATTTAATTTTTAATAAATGTGCTAAAGGTTCATGTTGGTCTCATCTCCACTAATATAAGTCGAGGACCCTAGCTACCATTTCAACCTGCTTGCTAGTACCTTGTCGTTTGATAGGTTAAAACGTCTGGCGCCCTTCACTACTCTAACAAAACTCTTACTTAAACTTTAAATGCACAAAGTCACCTCCTGCTCCTGCATTTAGCGAATAGCTTGCTGACACCGTCACGAACTCATCACCTGAGCCACTTCTTATTGACTAGTCCGAGGCATATCACCAAGAGTGGATGACCATCATTGGTTCATTGCTTACTTTCACTCGCAGTTACTTCACAACGTGCTTACAGTGTAACAGGGGTTCCATCAAGCTATACGCTTTTAACCATTGGGATGCTGAGGTTAAAAAAGTTTTTTTTTTCAAACCGGTCTGCACGGCTCAGGATAAAGAGAAACGGAAAATTAAGCTGCTGTTTAATTACCGGCGGTGGGTTAAATTGATCTGATTAGAGTAGAGATTAATTAAGTTGTCTCAAATACGAATTGGGCCACCAAATCTAATTGACTTACCAGTAACCAACTACGTCAGAGGTCTTAGAGCAGTTCATTTTGATTTATTTTCATGTAATATAAATTGCAAGAAAGTTGTGGTATAGGGAAGGGAAAGTGAAGAAAAGGTTTGTGGTTTATGTTATGAGGCGCGAGTCGCTTGGTTTGGCTGTTAATGAACATTTCCCAGTAAGAGCCTACTCTGAGAACCAAGAGGACCTAATCTCTTTACAAGTGACATGTTTGTCAATTTATGTCATACTATGTATTCTTGTATTGCTGTAGCTGAAGAGGTTAGGCACCAGTGGCGGAGCGCCCATACAAGCCGATTCCCACCGGCTTGCATAAAATTTCTTGCTATATATATTACCAAACTCGTAAATCATCAAAAAACAGCCCTTCTTGTTGCTCCGGGTTGTCCAGTGAAAATTCTCACGCGCCGCCACTGTTAGGCACGCGACTGTTAATCTAGAGGTCGTGGGTGCGAACCCCGGCTCGATACAATGGGTTTTTAAACATACGAAATATAATGATACCTAATCTAATAGTACCTTTTCGGTGGCGAAAAACAACATCGTGAGAAAACTAGTCTGTTCCAAACGAGGTCTAGTTTTCCCTCTGGGATGCAAGGTCAGATGGCAGTCGCTTTCGTAAAACTAGCGCCTATACCAAACGCAAGTCGTTAGGTTTGGCTGTCCGTGAGTGTTTCCTTCTAAGAGCCTACTCTGATAGGAGGGCCTAGTTTCTTTACAACAAATGCTGCTACTAGACTCAAGAGCAAACGTTTCGGGTTACCCTAAATTAAATAACCGCAATAGGTTTTTTTTTAATATGTTTCACTAGTCTTATTTACATAACATACTAGTCTTCGTAATACCCAAATGTATTAGCAATTTCCGGGATCCTATCATAAAGATATCAACATCCAAAAATGACGATTTTTGCGATATCTCGCTCCGTTAACGTTGTTTTTTTCATGGGTCCGATGGGCGAGTCCGATTTAAACCTGGTAACGTGTTTCTTTTTTACTGTTATTTCTGCCGAAAGACGTCCACTGCTGGACATAGGCCTCCCCCAAAGAGTGCCACAATGGCCGGTCCTGCGCCACCCGCATCCAGCGGACTCCCGCGACCTACTCAGGTTATCAACTATGTATTTTTGTGTTAACTCACCCGCTCCATTCTCGACTAGGAACTTCACTATGTCATAATGGCCGTCGAAGCAGGCTGCGCGTAGCGGCGTGCTGTGCGTGCGCGTAGTTGAGTTGACGCACGCGCCGGCGCGCACCAGTAAGCGCACAAGAGGGAGGTGACCGGCTGCCGCCGCACACCAGAGAGGAGGCGCGCCCTCTATCGTCTCGCCGTCAAATGTCACTGGAATGAGATATGGGGTTAAGCATTTTTGAGTATGGAACACTGGACTTATGGCGGCACTGGCCTTAGAGATAGGATAGAATATTGGGACACACACACACACACACAGGCTTTTTAGTGTTCCGTACAAAATTGGTCCAATGGAATTAGGGTGACCAGATGTCAGGAATTTTCTTGACATGTCAAGAATTTTAGACATATGTCAGGAATGCGGCCGGAAAAGGGAAATGTCAGGAATTTTCGGCAAATAAATGAAACAATAAAATTTTATACACTGTAAACTTTTACCGTACAAACTTTCATACACCACACCCGTCATGTCAGGACTGAATGGGGTCCTTGTTGAACAATCAAAACAGCTCAAAGCAGAAGTTACCTGCATTTTGGTACGTGTACTAACAACTCACAACCTAGTATGTTAGTTTATCAGCGATATTTTTTATCACGCGTACCAATTTCGTTTATTAGAAAGAAGGGACTTTAAAGAATATCTCATAGGAATTTGAAGTCATAAAATTACATACAAAAGTAAGTAAATTACAAACTTTTTTAAGAAATGATTCTTGATAAAAAAAATACGCTAGATAGAGGTATCGTTTTATTTTTCTTGTACTATTTATGTTACTTTATATTATTTCAGAATTTTCGCTTGGTAAACTTCGGAGGTAAGGGGGGGATGGTATTTTTTTTACATTTTCCTTAATAAGTCAAACTTTCACCACTGTAGAAAAAAACGGTTTAAAAAAGTGCAACTTAAGTCCTTTCGTATGATACCCCACTTGAACTTTACTAGACTTTGAATTTTTAACCCACGTCGTCATTTACACAGAAAATAAAAATGGACATTTTTTTTTTCATGTTACATACACGTGTCTAAAGCCCGAGCCACACCGACTGCGTGCGCAGCACGTATGCGTGTGCAGCACGTACACCGCTGCGTTGTAATGTGTGAATCCTCATACGACGTGTCACACCGAATGCGTCTGCGTAGACGTGCTGCAACGCATACGTGCTGCGCACGCAACGCAGCACCAGGCAGACAAACTGGCTGCGTGCTGCGTGCGTCCGTACTCAGAGCGGAGCCGCAACGTCGCTTCGCTGCGTGCAGTGATGACGTTGTATTTGCCGGCGTTCCCTATTAGAGGACAGACCGGACAGGTACGGACACGGTTATTCAATATAGTATATGCGGACACGCACGGCTCGGTGCTGCGCGTGTGACGCGCAGCTCTCTTGTATTTATTTACAACTTCTTCGGTGCGCGTGGAGGTTTGCGTAATGAATATGAGTCTTTATCCAGTTGCAATAGCCGTTGTGTATATAAGTGTCATTTAAAATATATGAGATCTCACTATAACCATCTCTTGACATGCCGAACTACCAGAAAAATCGATCGTCGTGAGATTCAAGTTCGCGACAAAAGTTGTGTTATTCACTATGTTATTCTCTTCTTCCATTGATGTTATGAACCCATACTTTTTTGGATGTCTCATAAAATCCAAAACGAGGAGTAGGATCTTCACACAACAGTAAAAACAGTGCTATTTCTTTGTCAGAAGAACTGCCATCAAACATAGTGCAAATCAAGTGATTATATTCTCTTTGGTGCAAATCATATAAATAATAGTACGCAAATGGCGGCTGGTGACGATACGGAGCTGCAGCGTGCGCACGCGTTGCGTGTGCAGCAGGTACGCCGTAGACACGCGCGTAACCCGGTGTGACAGGGGTGCTGGGCACGTCTACGCTTACGTCGACGCATACGTGCTGCGCACGCAGTCGGTGTGGCCCGGGCTTTAACCTTCTTAACAGTTGTTCCAAATTTCAAATTGATAGCTTAAGTATATCCTGAGATATTTAACGTTGTGAAAGACGGACAGACACGGACAGACGGACAGACACGAACAGACGGACAGAGTCGCACCAAAAGGGTTCCTTTTTTACCTTTTTGGTACGGAACCCTAAAAAGGTAAAGCCACAAGTACTTTGGAGTTTCATAAATTGTAACTTATAAAATAATCGTAATTAACTTCTCTGCGTCAAGCTCGTGTCAGAAATTTTGGCCGAAAATCAGGAATTTTGTCAGGACTTTTGAAAGTTGTATCTGGTAACCATAAATGGAATACTTATTTTGTTTGTCACCAGCTGACAAAAAATCAATAGAAACTGACGTCACGCATAATAACACGACTAAAGTACACATGACATTGACATTAGTTGGACATGAGGTGTCGAGGGCGTATTAGTATTCTGATACTTCAGTTTTCAGTCTTCTAGTTAGTAAGTTGCCTCCATCCCTTTTGGGGATTCGCTAAAAAATCTTCTATCTAAAGGCCTGCGCAAACCGGCGAAGCGCAGCGTCTTTTCTATTTTAATTACATTAAGGTATACATTTGAATGCTCTGAGACCGAACTCGGAGCATCACGGGGGATTTCTACTGTGCGGCATCGAGGAGCATGTTAGAGAATACCGCGGCGGTAATAGGTGGCGGCATGCCGCGGCATCCCCCGCTATGCGCCGAGGCCTCCCGAGTGCGCCAGGGTAGCGGGGCTGCGGGATAGGAAGGCTTGGCGCAACTCGGCGGACGACGAAGGAGAACACGAATTTTGATTTTTAAAACCGCAAGCACCTTCGCAATGCCGCGGCATCCCACGGCATCCCACAGCATGCCATGATCGGTGATTATACACTTCGGCGCATACCGGGGGATGCCGCCACAGTATCGTCGGCGCTCTTAAACGCCGCGGGGAGAGGATACCGCCATGGCAGGACATCCCCCGCTCCGCGCCGGTATGCGCAGAAGTGCTCCCAGGTGCGCCGGCCGCGGGCGCTGCGCTGGCGGGCGCTCGCGGTATCGCGGGGTATTTTCCCCCGTCGATGTGCGCTGCGCGGAGTAAATCCTCCTAGGTGATCTGCGCTGCGCTACGCCGGTTTGCGCAGGACTTAAGACGGCGAAGATCCTTCTAATTAGAACACTTAGAAAGAGACAGATAGTCTATCTCGCCGCGCCACAACTCGCGCGCCGTCTTGTGATAACCGCGTTGGTAACTTGCTGGCTGTCTGCCATAATTAAATATTTAATGTACCACATGGTTAATCTCCTATTAAGATATTAAGATACAAAAGTCAGGTAACGGTATTAGGGCAGACGGAGAGCCGTTGTAGGTTTCGTAAAATAGTCCCGTATGAACATGAATCCTAATAAATGCAATGTAAATACACTACCCTGTACATGAATGTACTTAGAGTAGCAACAGTCGGAGAAGAATGGCGACGCATAACCAAACTGGTTCGTCACACTAATTGTGAAAACAACTAACGACCACGACCACTGTCAACAGAGAACGACTAAGAATGCAGATGTAATGTTTTCAATATATTCAGGGCAATAACGCTAAAGCGGCCATGGTACCTATATCGACATCAATTTCAATCCAATTTAAAAACAATACGTGAAATCACTTATAGAATAAGTGGTTTTCACTGATTAGTAACAAAATCTTGCCAAAAAGACTTATTCTTTCTACTGCATTGTGCGTTTTGGCATGCCACAATGGCCGAAAGCCAAGCCATTGACGTGTAGAAAACAGGGAAAGTGCGTAACTAATGTGTCAGACATTTGTTTCTATGAACAATGATAGATAGACAAAGGCTCATAGAGGTGAGTTGCAGCGAGCGATGGCTACATTGCGTTGTATAGACAATAGACATAGACAACCTATGACTTAAACATTAATACTGTTAAAATATAGTATAGAGATATTTATTTGGATAAAATATCATTAATACGTAATACCTTAAGGTGGTTCGATTGCCATACGAAGCGTTATTTGACATTCGCAGGCTAACGGCGTGATATTTTAAGAAACTTATGTAACAAATTTTCATCAATTGGCTTCCCATTTGCGCCAAGTTCCCCCTTTCCTAGAATAAACTTGTATAAACTAGATTAATGTGAGAAAAATAGTTTTCCCAAAATATCACGTCCAAAACCAATTACTCAAATTAATCAAGTTTATACAAGTTTATTCTAGGAAAGGGGGAATTTGGCACAAATGGGAAGCCAATTTATGAAAGTTTGTTACATCAGTATTAGAAAAAATCATCAATAATAGGCTTGTCCAATATTTAGAGAGCCAAGCTATCTTGTCTAAAAGTCAGTTTGGATTTAGGTCGAAACTATCAACTGCCGACGCCGTACACGAACTGACTGACTTTTTAGTGCAAGAACTAGACAAGGGTAATCAGACTTTGGGAATCTTCCTTGACCTTGCTAAAGCTTTCGATACCGTCTCCGTTCCCATCCTGCTTCACAAGCTTGAATCATTAGGAATCAGAGGTACGCAGCTCAAATTATTTGCAAACTATTTAGACGGCCGCACGCAACGCACAAAAATCGACAATTTTATGAGTTCTGACCTACATAATGCCTCTTTTGGGGTCCCACAGGGAAGTATTTTAGGTCCTACGCTGTTTTTAATTTATATAAATGACCTTTGTAATCTTAAAATCGACTGTGGTAAAATCATTTCATACGCTGACGACACTGTCCTACTTTTTTCTGCAAACTCAGTAGAGCAAGTCTATGAATATGCACAGCGAGGCTTTAATATCGTAAGTAACTGGCTTCTACATCACCTACTAACCCTGAACTCGGAGAAAACAAATGTTATAAAGTTTTCCATGCGCAAATCGAAACTAGCTCCGACTAACCTTAAAATCTATGCTCACAATTGTAAACATCCCACAAATAACCAGTGTGCATGTCCGGGCATAGCTACCACAAACAAAATAAAGTATTTAGGAATCATAATTGATGACTCTCTCTCTTTTCGACTTCATGTGGAAGCGTTGTGCACTAGAGTTCGTAAGTTAATATTTATTTTCAAAAAAATACGTACGATCGGAGACTCGCACATAATCAAACAAGTTTACTTTGCGTTATGTCAATCTGTATTAACTTACTGCATCTCTTCATGGGGTGGCTTGGCTAAAACCACATTACTAAACCTAGAAAGGGCCCAGAGAGCAATTCTTAAGGTTTCTACTTTCCGCCCCTATCAATTCCCCACTAGCCTGCTTTATAAATCATGTGAAGTTTTAACAGTCCGACAATTATTTATATTGCACACAGTTTTAAAACAGCACGCTGAAACCCCTTACAACACTGATCATGCCAGTAAAAGGCGTAAAGATTTTGTTTGTCCTAATTATACTCAAACACGACACGCTTTCTCTTCTAGATTTTTTCTTTTCCTAGGTCCACTTCTTTACAAAAGACTTAATGCACGGCTAGATTTATATCCCCTAAACTACATGAAATGTAAATCAACGCTACGAGAAGCCCTACATAATATGTCCTATGACGATACTGAGAAGTTATTTATCGTTTTAAAATAATTTTGTTCTATCTTCTATCTTTTTATACCTTTTTTATATATAGGTTATTAACTTACTAATTATTTTGTACTACCTAGTAAATAAGAATAATATTTTGCATGTGAATAACATATTCAATTGTTAGTTCTTTTTTGCCTGAAACACAGGGTATCCTAGTTCAGGCACGTGTTATTTGCCTCTAATATTAAGATCCTAGTATATAGTAAACACTGATGTACATTATGTTTTATCAATAAATTATTATTATTATTATTATCAGTTTCTTAAAATATCACGCCGTTAGCCTGCGAATGTCAAATAACGTTTTGTATGGCAATCGAACCACCTTAAGGCAGGCACAGGCCGATTTGTGGAAATTTCGGTTCCATTTTCTATCGAGCGAACTTTATATACGCAATCGTTTTACTATGCGGTAGATCCACTAGTTGAAGTTCCTGACTAGCCTACCTAGCGAGCAAGTAATGGCTGCAGTCTTCTGAAAGGTGAACGGATTTCCCCAAATGGACTTCTCCAAATATGAACGACAGAGGACATTCCGCATTGTTCTTCTTTTCTTAAGTGTTTCTCCCTGTCTTAACCCTAAGGTTTACAGGCAAAATGCGACATGACACGACGCCTAAGCTCAGCTATGTCTTGGAGCAGCGGCGGCAGCGGCAACGGTACGTCATACGTGCTGGTATCAAGATATCGGTGAGCGACCTCTCGCTCTTAAGTATGGCTCACGCTGCCGTTGCCACCGTCTTAGCCAGTATATTAGGTGTAAAATACTCAGTAACACCAGGTACCCATATACCACCTAAGCACTCCATGCACGTCCGAGCACTCCATGCACGATATGCTCGGTACGGCGGTTGACAGCTGACTACCCTCACTCCTGCAGCCACTGCAGGTGCAGGACACTACATCAGGTATTACGGTAATCACTCACCCGAGCCAGGCTGCTCGATGTCGGCCTTGCACCGCTCGATGAGATACTCTGCCACGTCGTAGTGGCCATTCCTGCAGGCGATAACGAGCGGCGTGGCACCGCCCACCTTCGCACCCACCAACATGTCAAGCTCGTCTGCGGAGCGCCAACTGTGTAGGTACACCTGGGAACAAAGAAAAATAATGTTATAGGCATTGCGACGGTCGTGCAGTGATGAGAGCGTATGTGAGTCGGCCCAATGGAAAACGCCCGGTGGGCGAAGAAAGCCCTCAAAGACCTGACCACCCTTGGGGCATCCAACTGGCGTGAGGTGGCGCAGAATAGGGAAGAGTGGCGTTCTCTTGTGTCAGAGGCCAATATCCTCTTTGGGTCATCGAGCCAGCGTAGTAAGTAAGGCATTGAAATAATTCAAATTTGTGGATGGAACGTCTGACTGAAGGAAGGAAATATCAGGTCGTGGTCTGGTCGCCAGCGGACAGCGGGTGTTTGCACATTTGAATGTCTGAACACCCGCTCGCCACCCGCTGGTGTCGAGAACTCGGCCTCGGCGCTAGAGGAAGGTTTCTGATAATGTCATAAAGATGCAAACGCAAAGACAGGGTGAGCGACGCGGTGTGTCGACGGTAACGTTTGTAATGTTTGAACTATTATGAAAGAGGTCGCATAGGACACCGCGTGAGAAAAGTTACCTCTTTCAAGCAGCCTAAGAGTCCGATCAGATCAAAGTGAGTATATCTACCGTTAATGACTACGGATGGAACGGGTTTAGTAGTTAAACATGCCAATGATAACGAGCACTCTTAGACCAAATAAGCATTTCAGTGTAGTTTCCCCTCTGAACTGAAGAGCCCAATCTTCCACGGAATTGGCGTATGGACTACTTTGTATACCAGTAGTTAAAGTTTTTGCCATTAGGCGAAAAAGAGTGGGGTCACTGCTTAGGCGGGTGCGCGGCAGCAGCAACGGCCTTCAAAGGGCGTAAGTTGAGCGCCTCGACTGTCCCCTCATTTATTTTTATTTATTTTTTTTATTTTCTTATGCCGTAGTTATATCACTAGCTTAAGCTCCTAAGGTTTTTCTGTACTAACAAAATATGGATCTAGGTCTGAAATAAACTATTTTTATTTATTTAAAGGCAAGGAGATATGGGATCAGAGTAGTAACTGAAGTTACTGAAGTGATAATGAAATCGGGAAAATGCTAATAGAGAGTGAGAACATTTTCATAAATAATAACTACACGGACCGAGGACTGATATTCATTCTGATACAGATTATATATTGCTTTCGAGTGGTACAGTCAACGTAAAAGATTTGTTTACACGGTTGCATATAATCCCATTGTAATAAGGCATAAAAATATATATCTCTGACGTCGACTATACCCTACCATTTGCATAAATTATCGCAAAGGCTATGAACTATGAATCACACTTTATATCGCTTTTCCCAGAATAGCTCCATAAAAGAGGTCAGTTCTTGTTGAAAATTCAATTGTAAAACCCACGGTATTTCGAGTAGGTACTTCTGAATGCCAACCTTGAAGATGCACTTCAGTTTAAAAGTACCGAGTCATGAGTTGTAAGTTTGAACTTTCACCACGAGTGCACTTAATCAAAACCATTTGATACCGGTAGGTACCGGTTCCGTTTAATAATATTAGCAGACGAAAGAGTAATAATATTAGAACTTTCTCGCAAAAGTTTCCTATTATTGTAACATCTATGCTTGATAATGCTAGCAGTTGACCACAATACTCTGTCAAGAGTTCAACGGCTGAAAAGAAGCCATAATGAAGAATGAAAGATCCGCGGGATAAAATAAAGCCACTAGCAGTTGACCACAATACTCTGTCAAGAGTTCAACGGCTGAAAAGAAGCCATAATGAAGAATGAAACATCCGCGGGATAAAATAAAGCCACTAGCAGTTGACCACAATACTCTGTCAAGGGGTTCAACGGCTGAAAAGAAGCCATAATGAAGAATGAAAGAGATCCGCGGGATAAAATAAAGCCACTACCCATCACGAGTGGAGCCATTTTATCTACCTAAAATCTGTTAATTTATTCAACGGAGTAAAATGACGTTTCATGTGCTTCAGTATTTTACATCTTTTAAAAAGCGATGTGCTACAACTTAGAAAAGTTAAAAAACCCCGGACATTTTCATTTCAAAGTTCAATAGCTCAAAAACGGCTGATCCGATTTTGTTGAAACGTAGCTAAGAACCATCTCGATCACGTTAGCTTGCGGATAAATAACCCGCATTCAACTCTGTCCATTCGTTTAGGAGCTACGATGCCACAGATAGAGACACACACACACACAGACAGACAGACACAGAGACACGTAAAACTTATAACACCCTTTTTTACGTCGGGGGTTAATTAAAAAGTTTTAAGGGGTATCTACCTTATGTTTAGACAAGCCCTCATAAAGTTCAAAGGGTCAGATGGTCCTGCATGTCAGTCATTCAAATTCAAAGATTTATTCGTGGCAAACAAGTACAAATTATACCTACTCCGACGATAAAGTAAACAATAAACAAAAATAAAGTTTCTTCGTAAGCCTATTGAGTTGCGTTATTTTCCGTCGCGGTTGAAATTCATCTCATAGCAATTCAGTTGCAGAATTCTGCCAGTGTGTGGCTGGCCTAAATACCCTATTATATAAATAAACATCGAATACAAAAAAGTAACGAAATATATGGCATTTCTATCCCTTTTTAAATGATTTTATTACCGATTATTGAGAATTAAACCAGAAACCTAATCATAGCACAGCACTTTCTGTAATAAGCTGGTAAGTATCATTATTTGTTGCGGTGACATTTCTACCTGTCATTTTACTCCGTTGAATTAATGAACAGAACTTATATCTAGTG
This sequence comes from Epinotia brunnichana, assembly GCA_963854355.1. Classification (NCBI taxonomy): domain Eukaryota; kingdom Metazoa; phylum Arthropoda; class Insecta; order Lepidoptera; family Tortricidae; genus Epinotia; species Epinotia brunnichana. The sequence continues at coordinate 23,745,511 of OY977951.1, read as the reverse complement.
ATGAAAGTAATTTTACAAGCTTTTATTTACCTCACCCCGTTTGTTTTAATCTTGGGTCACATTTAGTAATTGAAATTTAACCCACTTCCCGGTTTTCGATTGAACTGAAATTTTGCATGCATATGTTGTATATCACATGACAATGCAATATTATGATGACATGGAGCTGATCTGATGCTGGAGCTGGAAGAACCATAGGAACTCCGCAATAAAACGACACAACCCCATCGAGTTTGGGCTCGTTAGAATCGTCTCAATGAGTAGTTGATGATGGTAGGTATGCAGAAAAGTACAGTCGACAATAAAAGCTTGTACCAAAAATTTTATTTTTGACATAAACTTATTGAAATTGGATGAGTAGTTCCAGAGATACAGGAAATTTTACTGACAGAAGACTTCATTTTATTTAAAATAATAATTGGAACTGCATTCAAATATTTTTGATAAATCACCCGTATAACCAGGAATCGAACCCGCCAAATGAAACAATGTTATTTTTTTACGATACCGATCGAAATGGTTACTCATTAGTATTATTTTGTCTTGAATAACACAGCATCTTAAACAAAAGGTAGACCATATAACATTGACATTTTAATTATTACGTATCGCATGCGATTTTTCCAAAAAATTTTTGAATGCAGTTGAAATGATTTTTTAAAATAAAATGAAGTCTTCTTTCAGTAAAATTTCCTATGTTCAATATTTAAGGTAAGTACTTTCCTTCCGAGTGGCAAAGTTTTGGGACAACCTGTATACCACCTTTAAAGCTACACCTACGTAGACTTCCTCTTTATAACATTAGTATTGAAGTATAGATGAAACAGGTCTCTGGTTTGATATCTTTATATTCTGTATAAGCTGCTAAGTCTGACAATCGACGACCTCTGTAGCCTAGTTGGTATTGGTAGTGACCCTGCCTACGAAGCCGGAGATCCCGGGTCCGGGGGACTCGTGTCCCGGTGAGGGCATTGATTCGTGTGATGAGCACGAATATCTGTTCCACAGTCATGGATGTTTTCTATGTGTTTAAGTATTTATTTATCTATATATAAGTTTGTTTATCGTCGTCACACACAAATCAATCTAGTCCCAAAACAAGCTCGTACTATGTGTTTTGGGACTAGGTTGATTTGTGTAAGATTGTCCTCAAATATTTTAATTTATTTATTTTAGTGACTATTGACCAATAAACTCAACGATTGACCATGTACGCAATTAGAAAGGAAAAAGAGTAAATACTGATGCAAGAAAAAGAGTCAATACTGATGCAAGAAAAAGAGTCAATACTGATGCAAGTGCCCAAAGTGCACATCACCGTCGAAGATTAGCAAAGTGAAATCTCAAACGCACAACAACAGGCCGTTTGGCAACACTCCCGGTCAACGGTGGTGCAAGCGCACTTGCAAAACTAACAAGTCTCACGCGAAAACATGCTTTAGCACTTTGCAATAAGAACTACGATGTGGATGGAATGTCCATCAATACAAACATGTGTCGTTATGTAAGCGAGAATGTGAATCCGTGAATTAATCGATAAACAATGCGTTAGTCAACTAGTTAATGTATTCTAGTTTTACAATGACACGTCGCTAATCGAAGGTTATTTTATTACCTTATTATTTACGTGTTGCAACAAATTAGAACACTACGCAAAACGAATCGCATTGTCTATGCTAATAATACTATAATCTATAATCACTACATAGTATAAAACAACGCGAACGTCACTTCCCGCTGTCTGTCTGTCCCTATGTATGATCTTTAAAATTACGCAACGGATTTTGATCTGGTTTTTTTTTAATAGATAGAGAGATTCAAGAGGAAGGTTTATATGTATAATACATATATATTTAGTATCAGTATTGCATCCGTGCGAAGCCGGGGCGGGTCGCTAGTTAATAATATTGTAAAGAGGAAAATCGGCAGCTCGTAATATAAAAAGAGTAAAAGTCTGTAAGGTCTGTAAGTATGTATGTAGTTGTCTGAGCGGACATAAGGGAGCTTCAAGTAAACTCCAAAATTGTATTTTGACAATTTAATTAAAATAAAACATGCTTGTTGCTACAAGATCGGATTGCAAGTAAGTGAACGTAATGTAGTTTGACAGCCGTAGATTATTCTATCGCCTGACGTTATGTGTATGCAACGTTGTGAAGGCGCGCAGCTTTGCTCGGCCGCAACAGTAGTATCTCCGAAAATCATCGGATTTCTAAAAATCTTCCATAAGTATATTAGCATGGACATATAGGCTATATATTATTCCGAGGTTCCGCTTGGGTTTTAGGTAATACATGGGTCGAGCGGCGATAGTACATTCTATAAAATAAGACAACACTACTGGCACCTTAATGCACGTAACCAAACTAGGAAACGTGCAATAAATAATATTAGATTACGATAAAGCGTACTGGAAATTATGAAAGACACGATATCGTGATTGATAAGTGCCTACAACGATGCTGTTTTCAATTAATAAAATTATTATAAAACAAAACAAACCTATGTTAAATCAATGCGCTTGCGCGATCAATCCTCCAAACACATTATGTAAAGGTGACAAATAAATGCAAACTAATTATAACGGCATTTTAGTTAAAACCGGTTTGATGAACGTTTTTTTTAATAAGACCATAATGTTTTGATTTTGATTATCCATTCCATTAAAAAGACTAAACATAAAAAAGCTGCAAAATTGAAAACGTTTGGTAATGAGGTACCAGGCATCAATAAATCCGAGGAGTTAATCCTTGTATACTTCCGCATTGCACTAGAATAGGCGCAATCTAGACGCGCCGGTCCCATTTCCCTGACTAGTCGCATTGCTCGGTGCATGCGGGTCGTCGACCTTGCTGCAGCGCGAAAGGAAATCGCTGCACATCTACGAAAGGTAGGTAGTAGGTACAGGTACGTAAGTGTGTCGGGAATTCTAAACGGCAAATTGTTATGCAAAGAGACAGTAAACTAAGATATTCAAAAAGTACGTAAACGTCAATGCCTAGTTATGTTAGTAATTCAACATATAAAATCATTAATACCAAGGAAAATATAACAACGCAATTGCAATAAAGACATTTAATTAACAATATTAAAGTTACTCGTACAAGCCAATGAAATAAGTTTAAAACGTAATGAACGTCGTAAATAAAGCAACTTGCGAAATCAAAACCGACGCAAGTAAACAAGTTTACATAACTTTCACTTATATCACAATTAACAGCAACTGCATAAGATTACAAAACCGAGTCTAGTAATCAAACACATAAGGAACTGTTATGGATATTACATAAACAAAAGTATAGGATACGATCTCCGGCGTGCTGACGACTACTTCTGACTATACTTTGCTCATTCATAATTTCGAATAATTACAATTTGGTTGTTACTTTACTGTAAATATTTTCTTCAGAATCCAGAGCGAATAACACTACAAACCAGTGTTCATCGGTTATTCTTATCAATGCATGAAATAATGATACGAATAATGCAACTAGGGCACATTAGTACCTACTTCCGTTTAACATTAAAAAATTCCAACAATCCAACGATTAGTCATGTGCAAACGACAGGGAAATACCAATACCACAAGATAATGCGTCAGAATAACTTATCGCTAGACAACCACACCGGTGTATGGGGGGTTTCAGGGCGATGAAACTGAAAGGGGCGGGCGTGGGTGAAACGATCTTGAATTCTAGAAGCATGAAAAGATGAGTAAGGCCTGAATCGAGCGACCCGGACTAGTCGGTTAATCGGTAATTTGGAAATTAGACTAAGACAGATGATAGGACACCCAACGCACCTAAACTATAAATTATAATTGAAGTAGTGGGAGTGGAGGGGATGAACTAGATTTAACTATGTGAAGAAAATAAAAAATAAATTTGATATCACATCCATATTGTACCAAAACAACAAGAAAGTAGCACGCGTGCGAAGCAGGTAGAAATCATTTTTGAGCCACATCGACAAGTGCATAGCTCGCTGGCACTTCACTTCGCTGTATTTGCCCAAGTATTAAAAATATTCGTGTGGCATCTTTTTCCTTCCTAGACAGCCACGCAACGCGAACACGCAACGTCAAGTGAAGTGCCAGCATCAAACATGAAAGTGAACGCCAATCTTAAATAAGTAAACTACACCTACCTAATGTACCACCATATTTCACGATAAACACTGAAAAAAATAGCAATGAGTCAGTTCACACAGTCAGAGATATACTGCGCCCGCGTGTCGCGCAGCGTAATTAAATATACGCAGAAACAATGCCTGCAGCAGCCGAGTTTCACAACTCATTAATGTCGGGGTTGTGCCCGATGAACACGACGATTGTGTCGCAAATGCCGGTTCAATGTCAACGATTTTCGGGGTCCAAGCGTAGCTTCAAGAGGCTGAGTCAGAATGGCAATGACAGATCGAATTCACCTTGTCTGTTTTATGCAAATGGACTCTGTCGCCAATGGCTGCTTTTTGCATGGAACGTTACAACACAAAAATTAAATTCACAATTTAAAATTTAGCCGAAAATATGCGGGAGAATTATGGACCTAGTTTTCTTTATCTTGTTGGTTCACATGACAAGTAAAGAAAATGGCAATCACATGACCATAATTGGCAAAACGAATCAAATCAAAGTCAGTAATTAAAATTCTAGTTTTTACAGAAACATCGATGTAGAAGTCAATGAACTGCGAATCGATAACAGACTAGAAGTACATCTAGACGTTGTTTAATTGCATCCGGCGCACAAGGCCTCATGTGGCGTGCCCAATGCGAAACAGACACGATACTGGATGCTCTAAACAATGCTTAGCTGTAGGACAAATCATCACGATTTCAGAATCAGAGACGTCATTTGTAGCATTTATTTGAATTTAACTGGCAGTTTCAATTATTCTCTTGTACTTTAGTTCCATACTTAAATAACGTAGAATTTTTTTATCCCACCAAAAACATAAATGTAAAAAAGGAGAGCCAAGTTCAAAAAAAAAATATGCTTGGCTGTGGGCTTCGCCGCAAAAAGAATGGAGATCTAAATGAGTGCCAAGTTATATGCAAAATCCAAATATGTATTTATAGTAACAAAATAACATTATGAACAAGTATTAAACTCTATGTCTTTGCTTTATTGGATACCTATAACAATTGCTGTTATTTAAAATGTGAGATCTTAAAGTAGGTTCGATTTGACTTGGCCAGTTAGGTTAGGTTTAGGTACTATATGTCAGTCAGTCAGTGCTAAAATATACGACTTTTTGACCTTCATATCTTTATAACCGTTTGAGCTAGCTTCTTGAAATTTGGGCTTCTAGATGTCCTTATGGATATAATTAATCACACGTAGTTTTATGTGTTTACGTGAAAGAGGTTTTGAGTTATAGAAGGGTCAAAAGTGGCACCAAGTGGTTCGTGTAATAAACACTCGGCGCTGGCCAGCCAGTTCCTTTGCTTGAACTTGGCTTGACACGCTGCCGCGTGTCTAGATATACGTGGGTTTCTATGCGTACCAACAGAGATGCCACTTTTATTAAACTACCGAATCACTTCAAGTCTTGGGCGTGCCTCTCAATATAAAAAAATATTTATTTGACATTTTATTTTATCATCATCCTCCTAGCGTTATTCCCGGTTGTGCTCCTAAAGGAGCCCGGGGTCCGCTTTGACACCTAATCCCAAGATTTGGCATAGGCATAGGCACTAGTTTTACGAAAGCGACTGCCATCTGACCTTCCAACCCAGAGGGAAAACTAGACCTTATTAGGATTAGACCGGTTTCCTCACGATGTTTTCCTTCACCGAAAAGCTAACGGTAAATATTCCGTACATAAGTTCCGAAAAACTCATTGGTACGAGCCGGGGATTCGAAGTTCGAACCCACGACCGCCGCTTAGCAGCCGCATGCCTGAACCACTAGGCTACCGTAGCTTTGACATTTTATTTTATATTGTTTATTATTTTTATTTTATTTTATTGGGTTTTTAGATTTTTGTAATTGTATTTTATAACTGCATGGATTAAAAAAAAGTATTAGATTTCCTGTTATAGTAATAGTTTAAAATTATAGCGCCACTTTCTCTTGTATCATGGACGGAAAGTAAATAGGTACTCTAAATGGCAGTTAACCATTTTTACGTGTGTCAGTAAAATCATAAATATATAAATAAAACCGAAAAAATTTTTTTTAACTTTGTTCCAACTTAAGAGTAGAATGGTATAAATTTCATTAAGGCGACGGGTAGGGCAAGGCATCCTCCATACAAAACATTTTTTTCGTCGGTTTTGGCACTACAGAATTTTCGTTTTTTTTGCTTGTTCATATTGGACTTACGCATGCCATGATGTTAAATCTTTTGTTGGATTTTTAAAAAATATAATAAACGGTATGTAAAAAAAAACATCAGCTAACAAAAAAAATTGTGTACTAACTAAAACTTATTTATATTTATAGCGCACACACAAATGAAGAAAAACTTGCACAACATTTGTATGGGAAGGCTTGCCCTACCCGTCCCCTTAAGAGGAGGATACCCTTTAAAAAGCCTTAGACAATCAGCCAATTACTTGACAGAAGTACTAAAGCTATTCACTATTTTGATGCTGCAACTTCCTTCTGTCACACTATTTCTCGTTTAATACAATCGGTTTTTGGTGACAATATAATTCAGAAGTGTGATACTGCTCAAGGGAAGAGGAAACGTGGCCGGCCGAAAGTTTTTAACACACCTGGAGGCGTTCAGTGGCTGCGGTACTGAAGGCAATCGGGCTCACGTGGTTTGGCCCAAGATAAGAGCGTCGTCTCGTTCTATCGAACGGTGTCTCAGCCAGGGACGGATGCTCTATCTTGTCACTTATCGCGTGATCCATGCTACGGGGCCTGAGGCGAAGCACGTAGCCCACGACAGGACGCGATGGCGGAGCACTGTGGAAGCCCTCTGCCCCACCTAGGGGCTACAGGACATTAAGTCAGGTCAAGTAAGAAGTAAGAGAAGACGTCTCAGATATTTACCTTTTTGATACGTCTAAGGATCTTCCGTTGACGGCGCAGGAGCGTTTTTCCGCAGTGCCTCAGCGTCTCGATCCAGCGGCACCGCACGGGCACCAAATCCCATACTACTGAAGACATTATCACATCACACGACACTTCACAACAGTCTGAAGCCCACTTAGTCCCACTACCACTGTGAGTTCTGCTGGAGAATCTAATTAAGTCTTTTAATTCTGATTTTTGATACGATATTGCTGTTCAGTAACATCCTGTAAGGTTCATTCCTATTATAATATGTAACATATAATAAAAAGGTTCAAAGAATGTTTTGTTTTACAGGTATCGTTAACCGAAAACTTTTTGGGAATGGTATAAAACCAATTGGTTTCAGAAAGAAAAGTTGTCTAAGAAATCGCCTAGTTTAAAGATTCTGTGCAACTCTAATAGACTAAAATACGACGGACGACTCTTAACTTCTTTCAGTGAATCTGTGCCCAGGTAAATTTGTCAGTTGTGTCAAAGTTTCTGTATTTTCAAGTCGCTTAATGAATCCATTGCAAAAGTATGTGGGCCAATCTCCGAGCGTTTGAACCGCATGGTTCTAACGTCATTGTCGGCTCAAGATTATTTCAGCAGCAAAAACGATTCAGCACCGCTATTGGCTTACGTCTTTATCAAAAGTGGACTCTGATATTCGTCTCTTTTAATAGTATTTGCTGGCGACGAGAATGACGAAAAAAAACGCCTTAAAAACGCTGAATATTCGATGTTCGTAAACTCTTACATGTAACGGAGACGTACCTACTTGCAGAATAAATGTATCTATTTCATTTATGTTTACACGGGTAACGCGATATTTATATCCTTTTATTTCTGACGTTTCGATACGGGTCACCGGTCATGGTCGCAGATAACTGATTGAAATCAAGAAACACCCGAAGAATTTCGATTGGGAATATGGTTTCAACTTATCGGCGACTTGGGGACCAGTGATTCGGAAACTGAAATCTCGGGAGATATATTCGGATCTGTGAGTGTTATGTGCCGTGCCCTAGACAATTAGTAAAATAAAGGCGGGTAATGGACTTTTTTCGGGTCTATATATTTTTATCTACTGTTCTAGTGTAGTGAAATATTGTGCACCCATATCTCCGTTGACAACTTGCTGGGACGACATTTTACCTGCGACCATGACCGGTGCAACCCGTGTCGAAACGTCAGAAATAAAGGTAAATAAATATCGCGTTAGACCCGTGTAAAAATAAATATGTGTATACAATATAATGAGTCAGGAGACGTATAAGCAGGACCAACCCTACACATACAGTAAATGTTAATGGACCATCGTATTTAAGTTAAACAACGTTATTTTTTTTACATTTTGGTAGGTAAGTAAAAGTTTGATTCCCAAATTAATCACCCTACACAACTAAAAAAAATTAACGATAATCTTACCAATGCTGGTACGAATGAGTAGCTTACAATCTACTGAATCCGTAGGTTGATCCTGCTCACGTCTCCTAAATCATCATTTATATATAAAGCGCGAGGGTTTAAAGTGTTAAATATATCAATTTTGAATTTTGACGAAAGGGATGTGTCCTGTATAAATCTTGCATATAGTTTTGGCATGCCCCTATCAATGTTTCGTGATGAGGCAGAAACGGTAAGTGACCCCGAATAAATCGAAGACTGAGGTGTAAATAAATACGTTTTGCATTCACAATTACCTGCCATACGGAAGTACTTATTATTACTATGTCGTGCAACGCACTCATTGAAAAACGTAATTTTATTAACTTAGCAACGTACGAAGCTTGAAGATATACTCTTTTTTCTTTGGAGTAACATTTTTTGGCAACAGCGTATTCAAAATCCAAAAGCGGCCGTACCGCTTCCATAGGAATAATTCTCGAAAGGAATATTATAAAATTTATAAATATTGTGAAAAGTATGAACGAATTTACGGCAAACAATGCCGCCTACAGCCGCCTGCATAACGGCCTGGCCACGGACACGCGCGGCGGCGGCAGCGGCAGCGGTTTTTCTAAAGGCCTCCACACACCGGTCGCGGGCCCGCGCCCGACCCGCGCCCGCGACCGGTGTGTGGAGGCCTTAATTCATTGCGTGTGATCCCTACTAACTACTCTCGCCCGCGCCTAAAGTAACAAATAATTAAGAAGTGCGGCACGCGTATTTTTTTTTAGCTTCTATGTGGCCCTTGGTTGCTAAAAGGTTGCCGCCGACCCCTGGGTCCTGGGTGGGTGGGGCGACCACATTGGTCAGGACCAAAGGATACGAACGCCGTGATTATGTGAACACTATATGCACCGGAATACGCAGCGTGGGTAGACCCCCGACAAGGTAGACTGATGACCTGATAAAGGTCGCGGGAGTCCGCTGGATGCGGGTGGGCGCAGCACCAGTCACTTTGGCACCCTTTGGGAGAGGCCTCTGTCCAGCAGTGGGCGTCTTTTCGGCTGACATGATGGATATGCATCGTTTTCTACTATTGAAGATTGCAATAAAGATGTTTTTTTTTGCTATAAGCCTTCTAACTGTCGAAGCAATAGTGTATATTGAACACCAATGACGCTGTACTGACAAATCTGACAATAGGGAACATTACGCAAAACTCTGCGTAGGTGGCGACACTAACGTATGCGGAGTGAAATTTGCACAAAGTTCAATGTCGTATTAAATAAAAAACACATTGTTATTTTTATAAACATTAATGTTTTTTAATAGTCTATTTCACGACGTTCGATGCTAAAAAAAGTTTAAAGTTGTTCTCAAAATAAAAGTTACCTTGCCACGAATTTCCATTTTAAGTGACTTATGATTCGTCACTCATAAATCCCATAACGCAAAAACCGCTAGTTTTTACATGTTTTGACCAAATGACGTAGCCGCATTTTCCGAGTAAGTTTATGATTTTCGGAGACGGCGGGCTTGAAGATGCCCATGTCTTTAAGATATTTTTTAACCGTTTTACCGTCACATTTAAATTTCCTTCCGAGCTCTCTAATTTAGCGACTCGGCCGGCCGTCATTTTCTGTAGTCGAGCTCGCTCAGAAAACTTGCTCAAACTGCTATGGTTTCCAGAACCGTGCTTTCTAATAGTGGTTTTCCGCAAGGAAAAGAACGAGAGAATATTATAAATTGTGCTTCGACTCTCACCCATCTCTACAAAATGTTCCACCACCTTCAATTTCGGCCATAGGGGATGTGAACTGTAGAAATTACATACAGTTTCACGACGTCGTTCTTGTCGACTAACCATAGTTACAAAATTTATGAACCAATCCTCACGAAACTTACCAAAGTGATTGACAGACATATAGACGTTACAATGACAGTTATACATAATTTTTGTTTTAATTTATTTTTCACATTTTACATAGCCAAACTTTGTCTAAATTTCACTCCGCATACGTTAGAAGAGTTAACATTGTATCTCGTTCCTACTTGCGGTATTGTCTATGCATGCATCCTTGTCACTTACTTGACAATCAATTGTGCATGTGTGTGTGAGTGAGTGAATCCCTATCTACCTACCTCTACTGGTTTACGGTTTGTGCTAGTGCTGCACTGTGGAGGCAGAACATTGCAGTACTCATCCCTATTAGCAAAAAACTGCGAGAGCGATCTGTCACACGTTGATCAAAGCACGCCTCAGCCTTGAGAGGTAATAAGTGTTTACGGTTAACAAGTTCATATAAACGTGATTCTCGTCACGTGTAAGTCATCGCTGGTGATTGATCAGAAGTTTGCTCAGTTGGGAATGTGACACGTGTCCTAATTATGGAGTTACTTGTTTGGTAAAAAAAATGTTTTAATTTGTTTGGTTGTTTTCATTTGTCGGAAAGCATATTTTTTCCGTGGGCGTGGCACATTGCACGTGCAACCGATGGCCGTTGGGGCGGAAAGGTTCTCGAGTGGCGGAAGGCGCAGCGTGGGTAGAGACACCACACAAGGTGGACTGATGACCTGGTAATGGTCGCGGTAGTCCGTTGGATGCGGATGGCGCAGGACCGGTCATTGTGGCACTTTTTGGGGGAGGCCTATGTTCAGCAGTGGCAGCATTTCATAATTCCGAAAAACATTTTGTCAAGTTTTTTTTTCCTTAGAGGAAAAACGACTTTATAAGAGCCACTTGATAGTTTTTTTTTCAGTCTCATCGTCTGAAATTGAAACTTTTCATCTTTCATTGAAAAAAAAAACTACTACGCTAAAGTGGCATTATGCAACACACGTAGGTACGCCCATGTAACGTACGTTTTTAAAATGCCACATGACTCACTAAATGGCCCAATATTTTAGGGGATTTTTGCTATTCAACGGCAAAATTAATATCACAAACTTCTTGTTAATTCTGATATCGAATGTAATGGATAATATTTTGCAATTTTGTATTGTTTTGTTTTCATTTAGTTTGTTAACCGTTTACATATTGGTTAAAATCTGCAATTTTTAAATGATTATTGTGTAAGATTATTATGATTATATTATAAAATACCATTTGACATGTAAAGGTGTCCTTGTGCCCTATTTGCAGAATAAATAATTGTTTTTTTTTAAAGGATCTTAAATGTTAACACTATTCTGACAACACTTATGAATTAAATTAAAATTAAAAACTTGGAACTAAGTGGTGTTTATAGATCAAAATAATTAAATTAAATGCTTAAATTGTTTCCCGCCTGCAGAAATGCCCTGGGGTGTTATTCGCTACGCGTTAATGCGGCTCACCCCGCCGGTCACCCGTTACGAAACTAGACCTCTACCTACGCTTAATTACTACGCATCGCGGTGTCAAGGTATAATTGTGGGTGAGCGTTGAGGTGAGCTTAATACAAGTTACAGAATAGGGGGGCTGTTAATTCGCATCGTTTGTTCGAACTAAATGCCAATATCTCGTACACTAAGGCATTTTGACTAAACCTAAAATTAAATATTCTCAGATGTATTTAGCAGCCCTATTAGCTATCCACGGATTATCCTCGGTTTACGTGACACCCTGTATATATGATAGTTTGAGTCTTTGTTACTCAGTCACGCAAAAAAGGGCTACATTGATTTGTATGAAATGCACACAGATTAAAATATAGGATACGCTTTTTCGCAGAAATTACCTTATCAACTTGCGGTATGCCGATGTTGTTTAGCATGATATCAAACTGGTAGTTATTGTTATGCCTGAGTTGGAACCGTTAAGGCCTCCACACACCGGTCGCGGGCGCGGGTCGGGCGCGCGTCGGGCGCGGGCCCTTCATGTTGTATTGTAAAACATTGAAACTACACTTCAAACACACATTGAACGCGGGCCCGGTGTATGGAGGCCTTTAGCTGTGAACCACTGGGATATCAGGTACATTGAGTTTTCTACGTTTGACATTAATATATCAAAGCTATCTAATTGTAACACTAAGAATTTAAATTTGATGTAGGTACTCTCCTGCCATGTAAAATATTTTTATTTTATAAATAAATAACGCGTTTGAGATGTGGTGTTGGAAGCGAATGGAGAAAATTAGAAGGAGAGATAGAGTAACCAATGAAGAAGTGCTGAATAGAGTGGGGCAAACCAGGCAGTTAGTGAGGAACTTAGAAAATAGAAGAGGGAAGATGATAGGGCACCTCTTACGACATGACAACTTCGTACTTAACATAATTGAAGGAAAGATAGAGGGGAGGCGAGGAAGAGGAAGACCTAGAATAGACTACATGGAGCAACTCAAAAAGAGAGTTGATGTTGGGTCATATCGTGAGGTCAAAGAGATTGCGTGGGATCGGAGTAGATGGAGGGCCTACTTTGAGCTACACCGACAAGAGCCTAGCTCTTAAGTAAGAGAAGAAGAAATAAATAAATCTGTATCTGTATCTGATGAATTGGTATGAGACTTGAAAGTATGAACTTTCTCGTATGAGTATGATTCGTTTTAGCATTACGATATGACGATGTGGCGCACTGTCAATACTGTAAGTCACGTCCAATTGAAAGAGGTCGCGCTTCATTGCTGTCACGTTTCGAGAAATCGCTTCTAACTATCAATAAGAATGCATGTAAAGATGGTGTCGTGATAATATCGTTAATTTTCTTATTGTACTTTACCTGAACTATCTTATTGTATTGTTGTTTTGTGACGAATTTAAACAAATGACATAGTAAAATACAGACTATGTTGTCAAGATAAGGACCCAACAGCATGATGAGGCTAGGGTAGCCTAAGCAAAATACTTACGTTGTTTTTTAAATATCAGGCAATTTTTTTGTACACGGCTCCTGTTCCTGTATATTATTATAAAATGTCAGGTCAAGAGTACCGTAAACCGAAGAGCATGTATAAAAAAGCGGCCAAGTGTTAGTCGGACTGGCCCATGAAGGGTTCCGTAAAATAAATTGCCGTTTACGATTTATGACGTATTAAAAAAAAACTACTTATTAGATCTCGTTCAATCCAATTTTCGGTGGAAGTTTGCATGGTAATGTACGTCATATATTTATTTTTATTTTTATCATTCTCTTATTTTAGAAGTTACAGGGGGGCGGGACACACATTTTACCACTTTGGAAGTGTCTCTCGCGCAAACTATTAGTTTAGAAAAAAATTATATTAGAAACCTCAACATCATTTTTGAAGGCCTATCCATAGATATCCCACACGTATGGGTTTGATGAAAAAAATTTTTTTGAGTTTCAGTTCTAAGTATGGTAAACTCCCGAATTTTTTTGTTTTTTTTTTCTATTTTTGTGTGAAAAACTTAATGCAGTTCACAGAATACATCTACTTACCAAGTTTCAATAGTATAGTTCTTGTAGTTTCGGAAAAAAGTGGCTGTGACATACGGACGGACAGACAGACAGACAGACATGACGAATCTATAAGGGTTCCGTTTTTTGCCATTTGGCTATGGAACCCTAAAAAGTCATAAAAGTGAAAGATCCAAGAGAGGTTTGTCAAGACCGTAACAGGTGGAAACCCGTGATCGCTACCTACCCCTCCGGGAAACGGGAGTGAATGTATAGGTATGTATGATGTATACATACATACCTACACACTAGCTACACGACACACGATACCGGTACCGAGTAAACCAACCGAGGCCACCTCGAATGGAAACATTGCTACACGGTAGGCGGCTACTCGGTATTCCCAACGAAGGACGCATGCGCTACGTTATACCTCATTTCCAAGTATTGCAGATTCGAAGATATGAATATTCCTGTTTTGTACGATAAGTCAAACAGACAGTCTCCGAACAAACTCGCATTTAAAAGATCTTTACGCAATGTATGTATTTTATTTGTGTATTTGTTTTATATAATGTCTATTTTTGTTATTTATTAAATTACTTGTTTCCACCCGTACTTCGTCTGCGTAAACCCGGGATTAAAATCCTATATTTTAATGCAGGCTATAAACTATCTTCGTGCAAAATTTCATCCAAATCGGATCAGCCGTTTAAGCGTGATTGAGTAACAAACATCCAGACATCCAAACATCCAAACTTTCACATTTATAATAGTATAGAAAAAAAATAAAAAATTAAACTGTTTATTGCATTAATTTAATTGTAACAAGTATGTCTACTAATTGCTTAGCGCAATCTAAATTTTTTGAGAATAGGATATATAGGATTATGTATGAATACCCATTGTGTGTTATTGCTGAAGTTGCGCCGAGCTTAATTTGTCTGCTTTGCCCAAAGGTTGACTGGTAGAGAATGCTTACGGCATTAAGTCCGCCTTTTGTACGTTAAGTTGTTCTTATTAACCGACTTCAAAAAAAAGGAGGAGGTTCTCAATTCGGTTGTATTTTGTGCAATAAAGATTGAAATTAAATGTGGGAGTATAAAGATTGAATAAATAAATATTCCTGGGAATCAACCTCGAATTTCTTTCACTATCGATGTAGAGCTGATCTGTTTAATTTTCCTGTTGAGTCACGTGTAGTCAAGACCAAGTTCAAGAATTATTGATTATAGTAATTTAATCTATACATATAATAAAGCTGAAGAGGATCGAAAGTCTGTACATGGAAGATATTCGAAAAAAAATTGGCTAGGGATACTTAGAATCGATAACAGAACACGTTCCAACAGTTTTTAGAATTTTTGTCTGTTTATCTGTTTATCTGTTTATCTGTTTGTCTGTTTATGTGACCGCGCATCACGTGAAAACGGCTGAACCGATTAAAATGAAATTTGGTATAGAGATAGTTTGAATCTTGGGGAAGGACTTAGGGTAGTTTTTATCCTGGAAATCAACTCCTAAGGGGGTGAAATGGGGGGTGGAAATTTGTATGGAGCTACTTAAACCGCCGCACCGATTTGGATGAAATTTGGTATATGATTAGTTTGAGTACCGGAGAAGGTTAAAGGATAGGTTTCACCCCGAAAATCTTCCCTTTAGGGGGTAAAATGGGGGGGGGGAAAATTGGATGTAACCCATTTTGATGAAATTTGGTTTAGAGGTAGTTTAAGTTCTGGGGAAGGACATTGGATAGTTTATATTCCGGAAATCTTTCCCTGAGGGGGTGAAATGGGGGGTGAAATTTTGGATGGACTCCGTTTAGACCAAATTTGGTATAGATATAGTTTGAATCCCGAAAATCATCCCCCAAGGGTATGAAATAGGGATGTAAATGTGGATAAATCCCATTTAGTTAAAATTTGGTATAGAGATAAAATGAGTCCCAGGGAAGGACAATGCATAGTTTTTATCCTAAATCATCTCCTGAGGGGGTGAAATGAGGGGTGAAAATTTGGATAGAACCGATTTAGATGAAATTTGGTATGGAGATAGTTCAGAGTCCTGGGGAAGGACTTAACATAATTTAAGTCCAGAAATCATCTCCTAAGGGGGTGAAATGGGGTATGAAAATTTGGATGGAACCCATTTATGGTATAGCGAGTTGGAGTCTTGGGGAAGGACATAGGATAGTTTACTCCTGAAAATCATCCCATAAAGGGGGTGTAATTGGGGGTGAAAATTTGGTTGTGACCCATTTTGATGAAATTTGGTATAAAGATAGTTTGAGTCCCGGAGTATGACAACGGATTGTTATAATCCCGAAAGTCATCCCCTCAGGGATAAAATAGGGGGTGAAAATTTGGATAAAACCCATTTAGATGAAATTTGGTAAATAGATAGAAGGAGTCCTAGGGAAGGACAATGCATAGTTTTTATCCCGAAAAATCATTTCCTGAGGTGGTGAAATGAGAGTTGAAGATTTGAATAGAACCCATTTAGATGAAATTTGGTATAGAGAGAGGTAGAGTCCTAGGAAAGAACATAGAATATTTTTTATTCCGGAACACATAAAAGGAGGAAATCATCCCCTAAGGGGGTGAGAAATGGTGGATGAACATTTGGATTGAACCCACTTACGGTATAACGATAGTTAAGGAAGGACATAGGATAGTTTTTATCCCGAAAATCATCCCCTAAGGGGGTGTAATTGGGGGTGGAAATTTGTTTGTGACACACTTTGATAAAATTTGGTTGAAAGATAGTTTGAGTCCTGGAAAAGGACATACAGGGTGTTTGGCCCATCGTTTGCCAAATTAAAACGTCAGGTAGTTTGGATCATTTTCTATCACTTCCAGCATTCAAAAAAAAATTGTGGCCACGGGTTTTTTTTTATATAAAAATAAAAAAATAAATTCAAAGGGTCCCCCCTTAGAATTTTATAATTTTTTAAATATTAAAAAAAACCCGCGGACATAAATTTTTTTTGAATGCTGGAAGTGATAGCAAATGATCCAAACTACCTGACGTTTTAATTTGGCAAACGATGGACCAAACAACTTGTATAATAGTTTCTATTCCAGAAATCATCCCCTAAGGGGGTGAAATGGGGTGAAAATTTGGATGTAGCCCATTTAGATGAAATTAGGTATAGAGATAGTTTGAGTCCTGGAGAATGACAACGGATAGTTTTTATCCCGAAAATCATCCTCTAAGGAGGTGAAATAGGGGGTGAAAATTTGGATTGAACCCATTTACGGTATAGCGGTAATGGGGAGTCCTGGGGAATATGAACATTACATAAGTAAATATATGTATGTGACGTTCCAAGGGTTAAGGTACCTTATGGCGGCTTTAGTTTTGAAGATGTTTTCTAAAACGGGGTAAAAAGACGTTTTGTTATGGCTATTTAGAAAACTATTAGATGTAACATTTTGTTGAAGTATTTTTATTTTTAATATAAAAGGTTTAAATTACAAGTCAGTTAATTTAATCCTACGGTTTAGTAGAAAAGGTCCTTACGGCCGTGTGATATGAAAATTTATGCAAAATAATACTGAAAAAAGCCTACATGCATCTATACCCTTTCCTTCATACAATCCATACTAATATTACAAATGCGAAAGTAACTCTGTCGGTCTGTTACCTTTTCATGCTTAAACCGCTGAACCGATTGAGATGAAATTTGGTATAGAAATACTTTGAATTCCGGGGCCTTCCCATAGAGTCCTTACTAAAGATAGTTTTTATCTGGAAATTCATCACCTAAGGGGGTGAAAAGGGGGGAGAAAGTTACGATATTAACGAGTTCCGCGCGGACGAAGTCGCGGGCAAAAGCTAGTTACCAATAAGGCGTACATGAAAGATGATACCACAAATAATGCCAAATCAAGTGAAGGCAAGGACCTCTACTTATTTTTAATAAGGTTCTCTTATTTTTTTACGTCATTCCTGGCCATAAAGTAGGAATTACCGCACGCTACGCGTGCGTAAAACCCCACTTCCTGGCCAGATAGAGACGTAAAATTTTGTACTCACCACGGGCGGTAATAAAGAAAGCCTCAAAGCGCATATTTTTCGGCTCGGGCGTCAAATACCTGCGATCTGAGACATTCTTTGTTTAACCGCCCTGGGTAAGTAATGTACTATTAATGCCTATAGTTAGTATGACTTAAATGTGTGAAAACGATTACAAGGCTTAATCCTTAATTATTATAATATGTATTAACGTGTTTAATATGAATCAATTATAAGCAACGTCCGAGAAATATAAATGAACCTTATATAAATGGTAATAAAGCATGTTTAGTTCAGCATTGTAACGCATAAATTGCGTGCTTGAATAAGCATACAAAAAGAGGTTATTCCAGAAATGTACGTACAGTCAAAAAGTAACCGCCAACAGTGTTTAGTATTGAGAGCATTATAAGTAGGTGACATATAGTACATACAAAATGTGCGGAATATTTGCCTTGCTTTGACATTCCGTATGTAAATACCTACATTACATATCCATGCCAGCAGTGTGTAATTTTCTATAAAAAGAGTAATTTTCTTCGTGTTCGACAAAGAATATCACACAAACAATATATAGTTAAGTAAGAGTAATGGTAAAGAGAGATTGTTGTGTTCTAGTGTGTGTGTCTAATGTATGGCGTTTTTAAAACAACGCAAATGCTTCGAAGCGATAATTCAACACTAAATTTTTATTATAACTCAACATCACAACAATAATAATGATAATGTTTGTATTTTTGGGTAATTATTTTAAGAGGATTGACAATAGCGATCGTTTCCAACTGTAATACCCGAGATAATGAAGAAAATAACGTGAACAATGCCCAAATTATCAATATCCTGATGGAAACGCTTCTAATGGCCTTACCCATTACAATACAAATGAACCTACCATCTAATAGCAAGCAGAACGAATGTACCTAAAATATAAAACAAAATCATTTTTTTGAACCACTTCGGCGCTCTCAAAGTTTAACTTATGTAATGAACTCTAGTTCGGTAACTTAAGTTGTTTTTAAATGAGGCTTTCAATCGAAATTGCGTCACACACCGACCGCCAGCATCGAGATCACCAGCACACATCTCCGGCGTAAATAAACCGTGTCAACAAACACTGCTCGGTGGAAAAAGGGTGTAAAATGCACAGAGAATAAACAGCCGTAATGCTTTTGGGTTTGGACGGGTCATGCCTTGTTTGATCGCCGTAGGAAACAGTCCTAGTCCATGAGGATATTTACATGTCTGGTTAAGAAGGTTCCGGATGATTTTTAATTTGACGATTTCCGTACACGCCTCAGTACCACCTAAAGCTGCTTGCACGTGAGAACGATAAGGAAGACTCAAGATTGATATGCATTTACTATCTAATCGATATCTTATGTCTAATTGTACAATCGATGTTTTCTATTAAGACCACGTTTATTCCAATGTTGTTTAAGTCTTTTGTGTAGGTATAAGAGCCGTTTAGATTAGAGTTGTATATCCATAATCGACTATGGTTGCAATATTTCGCGGTTAACCACTCAGTATTACGATAATTGCATCAGGTCTATTGTCCGAGGCAGCAGCCGTAACACCATCCTAATACAATTGAATTACGGTACTTTCCCCGTTTGGCAATGGCAACATTACTTAACGCGTTTGATAAACAGATTTAGTCTCCAAGGCCGTTACATATCGGTCACGGTCATACTTCCAAAACATGCATGTCTCTAGATATCGAAACGTTTTCCAGTTAACGCTGTAAACGAAACACTGAACTACAAACTGAAAAGCCTATAAGCTCACAACATCATCGACACTTGCTCAACGTGTACACTTCACAATCAGCACGAATTTAAGCAGACATTACAATCACAATACCTATAGACTTGCAATACACCAACGCGGTAGAGTTCAACAATAAAACTGTGTAGTTATGTTGTTGGTCCGCAAGCGATGCGGCGGGCGGCGCGGCGCAGACTGCCCGCCAGCCGTTGCAACACTGCAGTGGTGGGAAGGCTCTTTCACCGGTTACACAAGAAAGCTGCTTACGTAATGGAGCTTTTTGCCTTTCGTGTTGTGGACAATCGAATTGGTTCAATTTGGGGGTTTTGGTAAAGTATTACATTATTGGTTTTCCTGCGAGTGTGGAGCTGCGGTGCAGGACATGGACCATATTATCCGCGAGTGCCCACTCACCAAGTACCAGGGCAACCCAGCCGACTTGTTCACCCTAGACGACAACGTAACCCAATGGATCCAGCAATTGGGTGTACTGCTCTAATTTGCATGCATTTTAACTAAGAACGATTTTGATTTTTAATTTAGCCATACGAATAAATAAATTGTTTTTCCTCTCTACTTACGTTAGACCTGGTTATACAGGATGTATGGCAGGTCGTCTGCCAAAAGACTAGGGTGGGTAGCTGGGTAGGTACGGTCAATTGCAACACATTTTGGGACAACAGTTTGCTTGATCTGGGCATTAATGGGTTAACTGTCCCCAAACGAATACACCGGGCGTAAATGAGTTAACACTTTGGTTTTTAGGGTTCCGTAGCCAAAATGGCAAAAACGGAACCCTTATAGTTTCGTCATGTCCGTCTGTCCGTATGTCACAGGCATTTTACTCGAAAACTATACGTTGTATTTGAATGAAATTTGGAGCAAAGGTGCAAAAATTACTAAAAAAATATTTTTTTAGGGGGGCTCTCCATACATGTAACTGCATGTCAAAAAAAAATATTTCACACTAAGTCCATATGTGGCACATAAAACGATAGGTCTTTTAAAATAACTATAAGGTTACTGAGCACTTTTTTTGATTATGTTAATATACTCGGAGATAATCGCCACGAAAGGCACGAAAATTGTGTCCCCCCCCTCTAACTTTTGAACGGTGGAAGTGAAAAATTTGAAAAAAATCACGGATATAGTGCTTATTAAATAATTTCACCGAAAAGTGTTTTGAAAGAGATCGGTTTAAAGGTTTTCGAGTAATTGCTGAAAAACTGATTTCCCTATTGAAAAGGATGTAAGTTCCGTAAGGTTTGTATCACGATACGACCTTGTTAATATAATATAATGTCGTTCACTGATATGCATTAATTACGACTATTACAAGCCTACTGATTATCAGTGGCGTATTTCAATTACAATACATAGTTATCCATATCCATAGTTAATATCATATTATAAATGCGAAAGTTACTCTGTCTGTCTGTTGTAGGTACCTTTTCAATGAAATTAGGTATGTAGCTAGTTTTGAGAGCCTGAAAAGGACATAGGATAGTTTTTTTTCATCGTGGAAGTCATCTCTTAAAGGGGAGAGGTATGATGGAATTCATTGCGATAATTGATGCTCCGCCTGTGCCGGCTGTGTCATGCTCATGTCTAATACTTAGCCAGTACTAGCATATTTTTGCTCTTAGATTTTGTTTAGGCGTTTAACATAAAATACGTTTAAGGCTACTAACAGGTATAAGCGGACTAAGTCGCGGCTAAAAGTTTGTTTAGTTATAATTTTTATTTTAAATGTACGCAGAATAAAAACAATCTGCTGCAGAAAAATGTGGAACGATCAATATTGAGAAATCGTTTTGTATAGACCGCAGGAACGGTTTGAAATCGAAGATCAACTTACAACCTTAGAATAATATCGCCTAGAATGATAGTTTCATACGGCTGACGCGCCAAGCCTGAGGCATAAAATGGATTCATGTAGTTGTAATCAACTCGTATTCACACGCGCCAATACGCACACAAACGCACCAAGAGTGTTCCACCAATCGGCGTACTACGCCATTTATGGCCGAGTTTTGGAGGCCTTACCGTTGCGCGTGAACTGCGTTTCTAGGCGTTATTATTCTAAGCTTACAACATAATTATGCTGGACGAGTCAATTTTGAAACCGGCATTTTGACCTCTAATAATTAATTGTTGTTAACCAGCTCGAAGTTCTTTATTTTTATGCCAAATGAAATTACTGAACAGTTTGTTTGTTACTTAAACTAATACTGAAACTGCCCAATAATAAACAAACAGCTAAAATACCTACGTCGGCAATATATTGGATAAGAAGATAATTTTTAATTAGTTATGAATAAGTTACGGTAGGACCCTGCAGTTCACTTTCGGTCTCTATAGGTAATGAAGAGGTTCTCGGTCAGACCTCGGTCTTCAATTTTTGCCATGCGATTTGGGTGCATCTTGACCGACAAGTAAATATATTGTAATCTGCATTAAGACGTAGAATACTATTCCAGAAATCATTTACCGAGGGGATAGGTAGGTAGGGGGATAGGGGATCGTATAATCGTATTCCATAATGTCTATTTTATAGTAGAAACTTAGAGTAGCTGTGTTGACTCCTTTAAATTACCTGGTTTTGTAGAAGTAGTAAGAACAACTTTTGAACAAGCATCTTCGAATACAGGATATGGAGTCTTCGAACATGTTATAGCAGTTTCTCTTAATTATAATATAATGCAAGGTTATTTGCATATTATAGGTCTCCCAAATGCACTTTCGAAACGTACTTTACACTAACGGACTTTATAGATTTTGGAGATGTTAACGAAGACTATCTTGGTTCAAGTCGTTAAGATACCTATATTTATGCAAAATGCTGGATAAACTGCTTTTTTGCTGCCCTGTGTTACCACGCGAGGAGGAACACATTAAGACCTAACCAGCATGACCTGTGCAGCGAAATAACTGATTACTTAAATATCACGACGCTAACAAATTCCTTGTGGCTATTAAGGATATAATATGGCTTAAACGTAAGGTTACTATTTATCACAGAATGCAGATCCTCGTTTAGCACATTATTGTACGAAAGAGCGAATTCCTCCGAGTCTACAGGAATAATCCGACATTCGTATGAATGTATGTATTTGTATACATATTTGTTCGGTGATACTCGGTTCGGTACGAAATTTGTTAGGCGAATGAATAAGACAACGATATTTTATTAAATTAGTCAAGACGTTCACAGTTTGGGGAGATCCACAAGTCTGTGTAGAAGAAGCACGGAACCCTTCGTTGTGCGTGGTCCGACACGCGCTTGGCCGCTTTTTTTTTATTATTATTGGTGGTCTTATGAAATGAAATGAAAACATTTATTTCAGGCAGAGCCCATAAAGTGTTAGTAGTAAGTAGGTACAATAGTTAGTTATGCATTCAGCCCATGTAACTCGATGGTCCTATACTAACCGAATAAACCATGCACCATTTTAGACAGAAACCATTTTTTGCCGAAAAGTTGTTAGTGATTCTAGACATGTGGTAGACCGTTAGAAACTTAGAATAGTCATCTGAGAAGTTGCATTTTTTTTTTTAAATTGCGCCATAAAGTTGAGGTTGATGATTTTTATTTTCTATGCTTCACACTTTGGCGGTTAATTTTTTTATTTAATTTCCTGTCTAAATGAAAATAAGATTCCTATAGGATAGGCATATATTAGAGATTTAAAAAATACAAACACTTTTATGCTGTCACATGTAAAAAAACGATAAGTATAAGCAAAATTGTAAATTTTTGGCACATGCCGAGATAAAATAAAAATAAATATGATAAAAATACACCGTGGGCAGGACAAGTGTTAATTGGCCCAAAATGTGTTGCAAGTGACCCTACCTACCCACCCTAGTATTTTGGCAGACGATCTGCCATACACCCTGTATATTCCGGTTTATCCCACATGGGGTGGGTTGCGCCAAACCGTAAGCGGTGTTCGTGAAAATCAGAATGTATGGAAAGTTTGACAAGTTTCTATGGAATGACAGGTGCCGGCGCCATATTTAACGTTGATCGGCCTGTAATCGGAAGTTGGTGCAACCCGCACTTATTCATAAAATAAACACAAATGTCAAATGGCGTACGTCGATCAAAAACTGTTCTAAGGTACTAAATTAGATCAGACGTATTACACTCTACCAGATGTCTATAAAAACACGTCTTTTCGTTACTTATCGGTTAGAATCAGGTTCGCTTAACACCGTAACACCCTATCCGATTTTGAAGTGTAGTTCAAAGTAGAATGTGTCATGCGAACCTTTGGTCCTCATTGGTACCGACATGGTTAGACATGGACAATCGTTGGGCGTTTAAATAGGTATACGGTGTCCCCCGCCTGTCGTACAAGGCGACTAAAGGGGGTCATCGGCGTCCCAGTGTTTCTGGCAAGGGCCCCACTCACCTAAAAACGCCAGGGAAGGCGACTAACATCCTCGGACGAGCCAAATGTGGCGAGAAGCGAGGGGGGCTCCAGTGCGTTCAGAATGAGATCCTGGAGTCCTCCGCAAGAGAGCGCAGATGCCGGCCACGTTGGAGTTTTTAGTGGATAGAAATACCACATAACACAGTCATCCCCCGATGATTGGGTACCTACTTGGATCGCAGGTTTTATCAGCGAAAAAAAAAGTAGTCTGGGCTTTTTGCCCGGGAGTCCCACAATGCATGCGTCAAAGCATTTCCATTCCCCCTACGTAAAAAAAGGGTCTACACTAAATATCTAAACAACAAACTGAGTTTCATCAAAAGTAGGTATAATAAAATTTTGCGTCAGCCCCGCTATTGTGTAACTTGTTTTAAGCTCACCTCAACGCTCAACAACAAATATATCTTGACGCCGTGATTCACAGTAACTTAGCGTAGGTAGAGGTCTAGTTTCTTTAGGCGTGACGGGTGGGGTGAGGTGCATGAGCGCGTAAAGAATAGCAGCCCAGGAGTCAGGAGTGACGCAGTATCAAGAACTAAGGCGAAATATTCCATCGCAATAAGAAATAAAAACGATAGCGTTAATATCTTCTGTCCTTTTTAAATCCTGACGACAATCTACCGACGTGCGGGACATAATGACGATTAAGAATCCCCATCCCCACCATGGTCGACTATTATAATACAAACGTTAGTCTGGCTCTAATTTTAAAACGGCATATCTACTGGAATAACATGAAACTTTTTATACATAACTAGCTGTTGCCCGCGACTTCGTCCGCATAGAACATGTTATCGTTTAAATGTTTGTTTAAGGAATGATTTTTGAAAACATTGAAATTAGTTTTGTAGTCTTTTAGTAAACAGTCTAAAACCAAAGTTACAAATCTCTTACTTTCAAAATGTCTTGCACTCTCTCTATACAAACTTATATTTGAACCCTCATCGTAAACAGTCTGAAACCGTAGTTACACATTTCTTACTTTTAAATGTCTTGCTACATATACAAACTTTGAAGCCCCTTTAACCTTCTTAGGCGATGAATTAAAAAAACGCTGATATAAGTTTTGTAGTCTTTTAGCAAACAGTCTAAAACCGAAGTTACCCTTACTTCAAAAATGTCTTGCTCTCCATACAAACTTTGAACACCCTTATAATCCCCTTTAGGAAATGAATTTCAAAAAAAAACCGGCCAATTGCGAGTCGGACTTGCAGCGCTTTGGAAAATTCGAACCCTAAGGGGGATGAAAAGGGGTGAGTTTATATGGAGGAAATTTTGTACAGATTGGCGAACACTAGCACTGGACCGAGACAAGTGGCAGAAAAAAGGGGAGGCCTTTGCCCAGCAGTGGGACACAAATTAGGCTACAAAAAAAAAAAATAAAAAAAAAAAAATAGATAATGGTACGGAACCCTTTGTTCGCGAGTCCGACTCGCACTTGGCCGGTTTTTAATTTGTATTTTAATAACTAATATTTCTACAAAGTTTTAAGTCTAGTTCAAAAACAAAAGGTTCTCCATACAAACTTCGCACCCCTATTTTATCCCCTTAGGGATAGAATTTTCAAAAATCCCTTCTTATCCCTAGCTTCCGTTATAAAAGCAACCTACTGTGCAAAAATCAACTCTCTAGCCCCAGCCCCAGTAGTTTCGGCTGTGCGTTGATGAGTGAGTGAGTGAGTGAGTGAATAAGTCAGTCAGGACATAGGCATTTATATGTATAGATGGGGAATGGATGAAAATTTTAGAAGTGCCTGAAGTTTTGTTGGTGATAGGAATAACCTTCTTTAGCACCAGAAAAAAGGTTAGTCCAGGCAATGAACTGACAGCTTGTATGGAAAATATGTCAAATTTGGAAATAATTTATAATAGCAGATTTTTTTTATGTAATGGATATATTATCAATTAAATTGTTACTTAGTGTCAAAATCCAACAAAATTTCAGACATCATGGAATGACTATAATTCCACGTTGTCAGCATAAAGGTTGCTACGGGTATCACAGAACGCAGATAATGTTCATGCGTTGACACTATGTTGTCTTTATGAAAAAATGTTCCGTCAGGTGAATGTCACTGTGTCTACGGATATCGATTTATTAATATTTTATGTATCTTGGAAGTTTGCAGCAATTTGATTCCAAGAAAACTTATTACTTTTCTTTAACCGTTGTGTGCAAGTGTTATCGAGACACGGGGTAAGTGATTTCTTTACATTTCTAACGGCTTAACATTTGACTTGTGCTCAAGATGAATTTTCGTGGGTTCACGTCCTGTGTTACGTTGTTCACAGCCTTTGAGACACGCCCTTTTGGATAGGGATTCAACATCCCACACTCAAGCGATTTCCGAAATCTTATTTGGCGCATTACGCTGGAACGGACAGCTGTTTTCACATCGTCCCTCATCGTCTGCGTGGTCTAGCGGCCGCATAGTGCCACTAGTTTTACTGAGCTGCTACGTACGCCAGTTCGAGCCTCAACGAGGATAAATATTTTTGTATTTTCATTTCTTTGGTTTTTGTTTTATTTAAGGTTGTTCCTATTTCGCCCTTTGTTTGGCTTTTTTTTCATTTTGTTTAATTTAATTTCACAACTTGTTCTTTTCCGTATTTTATAAGTATAATTGTCACAAAGTGGTTGCTCAATTATTAATTCACCTTCGCAGCATAAGAACCAGAATCATTTCATTGGCGCCCACAGGGTTGATGAAGGTTGAGCACGCACTATTTAAATGTTTTTGTACGTAGGTAGTAGCTTTTTATAACGCGCTAAGATTTTAATTTAAGTTTTTTTTCTCTTATTTGTGTAAAGCTTTTGTTTGTTGGTCTTTAAACATGGACGTGAATTTTCTTTTGAAGGACGAGCTCATGTTTGAACTCGCTTGCAGGGGCGTGTATGATGTGGAAACAGTAGCTCCGATGCGTAGAATTCTTAGAGAAATTATTAAGAAGGAATCGAGTGGTGTTTGTTCTATTGAGTTTAAGGTACCAAAGAGCTGCATTGAGAACCCCCTGTCAGAGATAATCACTTGCGAGTCTAAATTTAAATCACTGTCTGCTGCACTCGGTGAGATTACGGACGGGACCGATCGTTCCAACTTTAGTAGGATTTGTACTCGCCTCGCTCATTTGTTAGGTCGCATTAAATTGGTTATTCCGACAGAACAAGGCCTCATAGAAAAACACTTGTCTATATTGAATAAAATCCAGGAGGCTACTGCTAGAATGCAAACATTGGAAAATGTGGATGAAGAGGATGATGAGTGTATTTCAGAGCGCGACAAAGAAATTTTGCATAAATCGCTGGGTGAGGAAGCCTCGAGTATAATAGACAATCTGGAGCAGGAAAAGATGTCCGATGTTAAGTCTTCATACAAACCAATTGTAGGGTTAGGTACGGCCCCACTAGTGGGGTCTGAGCTAGGCAATAGGTGCGGCCAGTCAGAGACTTTACAGCCTCCGTTATTCAAGGACAGTGATTTAAGACGTTCACAACATCAGCGTACTTCCACCCCTGATGTGGATGTCAACAAAAGGAAATTGGTCCCAATTTCCCAAGGTCCCGAAAGATTTCGCTTCCGCCGTGTATGGCCAGTAGTCCTATGCCACTATGTAACGAGAGCAAGTTCCTTGGGTTCATAGTTGACTCGAATTTGAATTGGAAGCGCCATGTAGACAGTTTGTGTGATAGGTTGGGTAGTGCCGTCTTTGCCTTGAGAAAATTGAAACCATTGATCTCCAGGGAGGCATTGAAACAGGTGTACTTTGCTTATTTCCACTCAGTTATTTCTTACGGCACAATCCTCTGGGGAAACTCTACAGACGCAAAGAGAGTGTTAATTGTGCAGAAACGAGCAATTCGTACACTTGTTGGAGTAAAACATAGGCACCCCTGTAGAGAACTTTTCAAATCTCAACGCATTATGACACACTACTCACAATACTTATTCGACTGTTTAATATTTGTAAGAATGAACATTTCTCAGTTCCAACGCGTGGACTTTCCAGGGAAACAGCTTCGTTCTACAGGGCGGCTGAGAACGGTTCCTCGTCGCATGGCGTTTTCAACAAAGAACCCCCGCGTCATCGGCCCCACATACTATGAACGATTACCCGCCGATATCAGAAATGAACAATCTGACGAAACATTTCGGCGCAAGCTGAGAAATCTTTTGTTGATCAACCCTCTGTACTCCGTGAACGAGTACATGGAACTTACTTTTTAAATCATGTACCTAATAAATTGACATTGCCGCCTGATGATTGCTTTTAATTGTATCAAATGTTATTAAGTGTTATTAAGTATTATAATATTCTGTTTTAAGTTTTAGTGATAGTATTTATTGAGAGAATTATGTTTTGATATTTTTTTATATATTTCGTTTTTATTATGTTGACATGAATATTTTTTTAATTTTATTATTATACCTATTGTATAACAAATGACGATCCTTTTTGGGAGATAGAATTATACTTTATTTTTACATTTCAATTATATTGACGATCATGGTAGAAATTCTTGTAATTTTGACATTTATGCAAATTTATATTGTAATTTTTATCCTGAAATAAATGAAAATAAAATAAATAAAATAAATAAAAAAATTAAGGACTGGGGCATAAAATTTAATGGTAAGGGGACTTTGAGCATCAATGCGTTCCTAGAACGGGTCGTGGAGTTAAAAGATGCTCGCAACGCCACTGAAACCGACTTATTTCGTTACGCTATTGACCTATTTGAGGATGACGCTCTGATTTGGTTCCGTGCTAATCGTGACAGAGCCTCTTGCTGGGATGAGCTAGTACGGCTCCTGATTAGTTCATTTCAAAGTCCATTTTATGAGGAAGAATTATTGGATGAGATAAAGAGGCGCACTCAGAGTAAACATGAAAACGTACAGATTTACATGTCTGTGATGCAGAACATGTTCAATCGCTTACCCACCAGGTTATCAGATCAACAGAAGCTGGCCATTCTGTTGAGTAACATCCAACCAGATCTTCAAAGAGCGGTGTGTAGAGACCATTTTAACACAATATCAGAATTGGTTGAAGTCTTAAGGGTTATTGAAAGAACGAAAGTCAATTGCGAGAACTTTCAAGAGCCCTGCCAGGGTCGGTGTGTTGTCGAGCCCGATCTAGCATTCCGTGGCAAGGAGATTAATGCTTTGAATCGGAACCCCAATATGCAGGGTATAAGGATGACAGCCACGATGAGATGCTGGAATTGCCGAAACACTGGGCACGTTTTCAGAGAATGTCCAGCTGAAAAGCAAAGGGTATTCTGTTACAAATGCGGGAAATTTGGATCTACGGTTAAGAAATGCCCTTGCAGCAATTCGGGAAACGCCAATTCGGAAGGCAAACCTGCCGAACTCCTTCCGAAATAAATTATATTGATAATGATTGGCAGGCCTGGCTGACGGTAATTCACTCCTTCTTTGAGTCAGGGGAGATTAACAGAATTGAAACTAAGCCTCAGGATAAACGCTATTATGTTTCCTTCAAGATTTTAGGGAAAACATTTTCAGGGCTTTTGGACTCGGGCGCAACTATTTCGGTGATTTCAGAGGGTTTTCACACGCGGTTGATGTCTTTTGGTATGCAGGCGGAGAACATACCTCAGCAGTGTCTGTCTACCGCCGATGGCACACGTCATACCGTTGACTCTGTTGTTTATCTGCCCATAGAATCCTTTGGAAAATACAAAGTTATTAAATGTCATGTTATGAAACAACTAAACCACGAGGTTATCCTAGGCATGAACTTCTTCGAGCAGTTTGGGTTAGAAATCAACTGCGGCTGTGATCATACAGACATATTGAGCAGCGAAGATATTGCGGAGTTCAGCTCGCCTAATCCAGTTATTTCTAGAGATGAGTTAACGCCGGGGCAAAAAACGTCCTTAGACTTGATTATCAAGGAAATGCGTGAGCAAATAGGCACGGGTATTGGTAGAACACACTTGATTGAGCACCATATTGAAACGGAAAATCATTTACCTGTGTGCCAGAGGCAATATCCGTTCGCTCCCCCCATAATGAAAGAATTAGAAGCTGAGATAGAAGAAATGTTAGCTAACGACATCATTGAACCATCTCACAGTTCTTGGCGCTCTCCGGTCCTCCTGGTTAAAAAAGCATCTGGTAAAAACAGACTGTGCCTAGACAGTAGGCAACTAAACAAAGTTACCAAGAAGGATTCATATCCTCTACCCAGAATATCTGTGATACTAGACAGTCTAAGGAATGCTCGTTACCTGTCCACCATAGATCTGCGTTCAGCATTCTGGCAAATACCGTTAGAGGAATCTAGCAAAGAAAAAACGGCTTTCGGTATAAGTGGAAAAGGGCTTTTCCAATTTAAGGTTATGCCGTTTGGGTTGTGTAATGCTTCCCAAACTCAACAACGTTTCATGGATAGGTTATTTCCACCGGAATACGAAGGAAAGATATTCACTTAACTGGATGACATAGTAATTTGCAATAGTAGTTTTGAAGAGCATCTTTCCTCGTTAAAATGGGTCATAGACCAATTGAAGATGGCTGGTTTGACAGTTAATACGGAAAAATGTGAGTTTGCACGGTCTTCACTCAGATATCTGGGTTATCTGGTAGATAAAGAGGGTTTAAGGACAGATCCAGATAAAGTGAGTGCGATACTTAACTATCCACGGCCAGAAACATTTACGGAATTAAAGCGGTTTATTGGTATGGCTAGTTGGTATAGGCGGTTTGTTGAGAATTTTGCCATGGTGGCCGCGCCTTTACATGAACTTACGAAAGGTGGGAAAAAGGGCAAGCGTATAGTTTGGAACATTGAGGCGGAGAATGCGTTCACGAATTTAAAAACAGCCTTGACCTCAACCCCGGTTTTGAGTGTTCCGGATTTCAGCCAGGAATTTTCTGTGCAGTGCGATGCGTCGAACAGAGGAACAGGTGCGGTTTTGTTTCAGAAGAGTGAGGGAGTTGAAAGGCCGATCGCCTATACCAGTTCTAAACTTACGGATAGGGAGAGAAATTATTCAGCGTCTGAGAGGGAGTTATTAAGCGTCCTTCACGCAGTAGAAAAATTCAGGCCATATGTTGAGGGAAGTCACTTCAAAGTAATTTCTGATCATAGTGCTTTGCAGTGGCTTCACAAAAACAAAGATCCACACGGCCGACTAGCTAGCTGCAACAGTTTGACTATGAAATAGTTTTTCGCAAAGGCAAGCAGAATGTTGTTCCAGACGCGTTGTCAAGAGCTTTGAACGCAGAAGACGTAAATGTGTTGGAAATCAGGGCAGAAAATAAAGATGACTGGTATAAGGCACAAGAAGAGAAGGTACTAAGCGGATCGCATTCGGAAGATTGGCAGCTTAGTCAGGACCGACTTTGGAAATACTTGAAGCTGAAGCAATTTCCAGAGGAAAAATATAACTGGAAATTGGTAGTTCCAGAATCGCTTAGAAGCCAGGTTTTGAATGAATGTCATGATGATCCGACCGCGGGTCACTTTGGTGTCAAGAAAACAGTAAATAGAGTTAGGCAACACTACTTTTGGCCCTCCCTCATTAGTGACGTTAAACTTTATGTCAGAAAATGTGAGGTCTGCGCCAGCCATAAACCATCACAGTTACCTCCAAGTGGCATGATGGGGCGACAAAGAGAAGTGTCGGGGCCATTTCAGGTTGTATCAGTAGACCTAATGGGTCCATTCCCACGTTCTAAGCAGGGTAATACTATGTTATTAGTGCTTTCATGCTGGTTCAGCAAGTTTTCTCTGCTATTCCCTTTACGCACAGGTAAAGCATCTAACATTGTTAAAATTTTAGAAGAACAAGTTATATTAGTTTATGGCTCCCCGGATGTAATTATTTGTGACAATGGAAAACAATTTGTAGCCAACCAGTTTAAGGAGATGGCAGAGAACTATGGCGTAGACTTGTGGTATACACCTTATTATCATCCTCAGGCGAACCCGACAGAGAGAGTGAATAAGGTTATCGGAACAGCCATAGCCTGTTATGTGAGGGATAATCATAGGGATTGGGATAAGTACATCCATCACATTGCACATGCCATAAGAACTTCGGTTCATGAGGTAACGGGAAAGACGCCATCTTATCTGTTCTTTGGGCGAGAGACCTCTGTTCTAGGTAACAAATGCGGGCATTTTCAGGAGGAGGTTCCGCTGAAATGCAATAGAGAGGGTTTTGAGTCTTATTTAAAGTCAAGAAATGAAATCTACGCTGACATTAAAGAGAGGTTGAGAAGAGCACATGAGGAAAATTCCAAGCAATATAACAAACGACGGCGTATTTGTGAGTATCGGGAAGGAGATATGGTTTGGAAACGCACCAAATTCCTATCAAATGCTGCGAAAGGATTCATGTCTAAATTGTCACCGAAGTTCGAGAAAGCCATCGTTGCTAAGAAGTTATCGACAGACGTCTATAAATTAGTTAGTGTCAGAGGCAAAGACTTGGGCAAATGGCACTCATCGGACCTAAAGCGCATGTTATGATCCGGGGCGGATTCTTCTGAGGAGAGGGGATATTGGAATGACTATAATTCCACGTTGTCAGCATAAAGGTTGCTACGGGTATCACAGAACGCAGATAATGTTCATGCGTTGACACTATGTTGTCTTTATGAAAAAATGTTCCGTCAGGTGAATGTCACTGTGTCTACGGATATCGATTTATTAATATTTTATGTATCTTGGAAGTTTGCAGCAATTTGATTCCAAGAAAACTTATTACTTTTCTTTAACCGTTGTGTGCAAGTGTTATCGAGACACGGGGTAAGTGATTTCTTTACATTTCTAACGGCTTAACATTTGACTTGTGCTCAAGATGAATTTTCGTGGGTTCACGTCCTGTGTTACGTTGTTCACAGCCTTTGAGACACGCCCTTTTGGATAGGGATTCAACATCCCACACTCAAGCGATTTCCGAAATCTTATTTGGCGCATTACGCTGGAACGGACAGCTGTTTTCACATCGTCCCTCATCGTCTGCGTGGTCTAGCGGCCGCATAGTGCCACTAGTTTTACTGAGCTGCTACGTACGCCAGTTCGAGCCTCAACGAGGATAAATATTTTTGTATTTTCATTTCTTTGGTTTTTGTTTTATTTAAGGTTGTTCCTATTTCGCCCTTTGTTTGGCTTTTTTTTCATTTTGTTTAATTTAATTTCACAACTTGTTCTTTTCCGTATTTTATAAGTATAATTGTCACAAAGTGGTTGCTCAATTATTTATTCACCTTCGCAGCATAAGAACCAGAATCATTTCAATCAAAAAAATGATAACTTAACTAGCTTCTGGAAAGTCAGAAAAAATATTAATAAATGGTTTTATCTTTATTTTGGTTCATTTACATTTGCTCTATAATATTCAAGATAAATAATTAAAAAAAAACAATTAGTTTTTTTTTTAATTCTATATAAATACTTCCGGATGGAAAGTTTGTTGGATTCTTGAATAAAGCATCATAGATTAATGTTTTAAAATGATATAAAGAAAAAAAACGCTATTATGAATTAATGTTTGTCAAAACCGTATTTTGCCTGGAGTAGGTGCAGACTTTTCAGCTGCGTCAAATATTTTTGAATAATATAAACATCTCACTCACGTTTTGGGTTTAGGACGGCGAATGAGACATACATTTATTTACACGCTAAGCTCCTTATTAACTGACATATTTAACATCTAATCAAAGCTAATTAGGAAACATTAATGCGTCAAAACTAGTGACTAGGTACTCCCATTACCATTATTATCATTAACGATAAATCTGAGGTAGAATTAGCTCCTTCACTTAGATTCAACTTAACAGTAATCGTGGAGTAACTTAGCTATACTTATTATGCCAGGCGCCAGCTGGCTTGGTCTCAGTGAACGGCGAGTGAGTGCAAGTTCAAATTATACCGTTTGATAAGTTTTATAATTGATCGAGTTTTCGAAATTGCCCGAATATATTAAACTTTTACCACAAAATAAGTAACAGTACTACGTCTTTTAAACAAACTGAGTAGGTATAACAAACTTTTAAGTATCGTGTAACTACACAACTATAGTCCAGGTCACCCAACTATGGTCCAAATCAATTCTCATAATACTTGGTCAGGCCCCGTAGCATGGATGGCGTTATCACGCGATAAGTGATAGGATAAGCGCGTCGTCTCATTCTATCGAACGGTGTCAGCCAGGGACGGATGCTCTATCCTGTCACTTATCGCGTGATAAGGCCATCCATGCTCCGTAGCTCCGTGGCCTGGTGTCCCACCTGGGTATTTTCATGGGTGAACTTAAAGACCGGCAATATAATAACACCAGAAAGTTACATGAAAATGTGAATCTGATACTAAAGGGGCAAAGTTTGTAGGTATGTAAGGTGGATAATGAAATTAAAGATAAAAAATGTAAACAAATGTGTTGCCACTGCAATAAAATCAGTCCCAAGAAGTGGAAAATAAAAATTCGTTAAATACGCGAGATAAAAAATAATGCGACTAATTTATACGTAAAACAATGCCTGGAAAATATTCGTAAATATTTAAATAAGCCAAATGAAAACGTAATTATTTTATATTCATAAATATGTGCAGTTTATATTTACGCCACTGGCAATGGTTAGGAATTGTAAACCTTTGGTTCGTAATTTAATTAATATACCTGGATATTCCTACTCCTTATTCTTAATGTTCGAGAAAGGTTTAAAATTGGTGACGCCTCAAAGATGGAGTGATTGTGTGGCTCATGTAATAAAAGTAGAGGATAACTTGTGCCAACTTGACCACCTAATAGACAATGTAACAGAGACATTAATAATAAATGTAACTGAGGAGGATTCGACGTCTTCCTCAGAAAGCGAGAGTGGAAGTGAATAAATAAAAATTTAAAAATCTAGTGTTATTTCTCTTTGTGTTTTCCTGTCCTAATAAGACATATAATAATGGCACGTCTTGCTTCGATCGCTTGGTGTGGTTCTAGTGGCTGCAGGCAACAGGCTTTTGCTGTATATCGTACCCGGACTATCGTCACCTACTAAGTACCTATTCATACCAACCTACGACATTAAAGTGATCAAAGTAAAATATAAGATTGTTTTAAAAGTAGTGACGATATATTTATTAGTTAAAACCAAAACCTGGTTGATTGCCCCTGAGACGTCACTTCGACGTTGACAGTTCTTTGTTTACATTTTTTATCTTTAATTTCATTATCCACTTTAGAGGGTTATCTATTTCATAAATACCTTCAAGTTTTTGTGTAAAATCCTGGTGGCATACGGACAAAGAGATACAGAGAGACAGAAAGGCGGTGTGGAGTCATAGCACGTAATTTCATAAGAATTACACGCAATCTCTTTTATCACGATTCGGGTCAAATACAGTTTTGTACATTCAAAACCCGGTTACTCCGTTGTTATTTAGAGTGCTCTGACTTTGAAAACCATGACTAAAGCATGTCACGTAATGTTGATTTTAGTTCTAAATATACTAAATTATATTAAGCGGCTTGCTGCCCGGCAAACAGAATCCAAACAAGTTCGGTGAACACAGAAACGTGTGGTTATGTAAAATATTCTGAATAAACATACTTCCATCGGATATACCGGCACAACCTTCCTTTAATCAATTATAGTAGCATGCTAGTAGTGATCTTGGAAAGGGTTCAAAAGGATATGATTTAATGATAAGTCAAATAACCAATAAATATGTTTTTCAAATATGATGGCCTAGCACACACGATTATGAGCTTAGAGCATACATAACATTATGAGGACTCCGTTTAAACTGTAGCCCGTGGGGGTAAACACGTAATAACGTTCCGAACGCGCGTCAGTACAATTTAACTGTCATTTTTCCATAGAAAAAGTGACATTTAAATCTACCTGACTCGCGTAGCGTAAAATTAAATTTTCTTGTCCACACACATACCCTCGAAAAACATCATAATCATAATCAATTTATTCGTAAAGCCAATTTACATGTCATAATGTCGTAATAAAAATCAAGAGAGTTGAACAAATACAATAAAAAATTGCACTATTATACAGCCTGTATTTTTAATATTACCTCAAATTGTAACCAGATGTAGGGTAATTTCGCCGGTTACGCGACCACCTTCGGTTAGCGACCACCTGAAGAACATGGTTTTTTCAATTGAAGATAACATCAATTCTACAGAGCCTATTGAAACAGTTAGCCGTATGCATTATTGTTTGTAGTTATCGAATAGGAATTAACTAAAAAAACGAGAAAATATGCTTTCAGTTCACCAACTCAGCTAAGTGGTCGCTAACCAGCATATAAAATTAGGTGGTCGCTAACCGGCGAAATGACCCTAGGTTATAGGGCTATGAACCGATATTGCAAGAAAATTTTAAGTTAGTCTTAACTAAGAAGCGGGTCACTTGTGACGTCACGTCAGTAAGACAAAGTAGTGATACATTGCGTGCTGAATTATTTTATATGGAAAAAAAAATTGGTAGGTTAAGAAAATTTTCTTGCAAAATCGGTTCATATCCCTACCATCAACGTCTGGTTACAATTTGAGGTAATATTAAAAATACACGCTGTATAATAAATATTATGTTTTATAAGCAATGAACTTCTTCTTAGCTTCTGGTTCTTAGCTACGTTTCAACAAAAGCGATTCAGCCGTTTTTGAGATATTGAACTTTGAAATGAAAATGTCGGGTGCACGGTTAAATAAGATGGAAGCGGCGTGTTAGCTAGTTACTTCGGAATCCTGCGTAGCCAGCCCAACACAATCAAAACTGAATTTGTACATGTAAACACTACTGCAAAACGCTTCTAATTGGTACAAACTTTTAATTCCATTACGATTTCAACAGTTGTAATTTTTAGGACGAAAAGTAATTCAAAACTGCATTGCTTGATGCGGTCTAATTTACAATGCCAAAAAAAGTCACGTAAGTATTCTTTATCAATATAGGATCCAATTTCGAAAGGGGTTTTAAAATATGGAAATGATATGAGAATGGTATTGATACCTGCTCTCCTTCTTGCATTAGAGCATAACTAAACGTGAGTGAGCGTAACGTACTTTTGACAGAAATTGACATTTACTTTTTGCTTGCAAAATTGAGGCCCTGTTCAAATGAAGTTGACGTTTGATTATGTTCTAAACCAAAGGTCTTATGTTACTATGACACTCTATGGTGATACACCTATTTGGAAATTTAGAATACAAAATAGAGGTGAGACTAAGATCATAATAAACGATATTTTATATTCTTGGTATATATCGTTTATATCCACTCACTTGCTTGTAGCATCCACAGTTGGCAATGTTGTGCACCCCTAAATTGCTTCTGGCTACTGTGGTTGCCAAGCAAAGTATGGGCTTCCTTGATAAAAATTTAGGAAAGTGAAAGCAATTTAGGCTACCTTTTTAGGGTTCCGTACTCAAAGAGTAAAACGGGACCCTATTACTAAGACTTCGCTGTCTCTCCGTCCGTCCGTCCGTCTGTCTGTCACCAGGCTATAGAGATCAAGAACCGTGATAGCTAGAGAGTTGAAATTTTCACAGATTATGTATTTCTAATGCCGCTATAACAACAAATACTAAAAACAAAATAAAATATTTTTTAAGGGGGCTCACATACAACAAACGTGATTTATTTGCCGTTTTTATAGATAATGGTACGGAACCCTTCGTGCGCGAGTCCAACTCGCACTTGGCCGGTTTTTTTAATCCGAAAGCAAGTGATTGGCTAAAGTACTAGTTTCCACCTGCGACTTCGGGACCCGAGATAAAAACTATCCTATATATTAATCCAGGCTATAATCTATCTTCGTGCAAAACTTCATCCAAATCGGTTAAGGCGTTTTAGCGTCATAGAGTAACAAACATCCAGACATCCGGACATCCAAACATCCCAATTTTCACATTTATAATAGTATAGGAATAGGATAGGATATGGTATATATATATATATGTATTTATATAGTTAAATCAAATTTAAATGCCCTTATTTCTTAGAGTTTCGTTTGCGTACTGCGGCCGATCAGAACCTGATAAATATCAGTCAGAAGTAGCAGTATAGTGCTATTTTTAAGAAATTACATCCGAAGAAATCGGGTAAGTATTAACGAAATTTTGATCTTGTCCGCGACCTCATACACGCAGTTCGCAAACGCTCTAAATGGAGATGGTGCTGAAAGCAACTGTCAGATAAATCGTGTAGCTCACGAAAACATGCTAACACTTTTTAATTAAAATACGTATAAGTATTAAAGTAATTTTAATATTTACAAGGATACTCACAGAGTAGGTAAGACATAGCATTATAGTAATAAAATTGCACATTTGAATTCTTTGATGTACCGTGTCATTTCTTTCAATAACAAATATCATTTCATCATCATCATCATCATATCAGCCGAAAGACGTCCACTGCTGGACACAGGCCTCACCCAAAGAAGATAAATTATTTATGTCAAATATCATTTATTTGACATAAATAAATGCATAATGCTCTTCACGCTAACTTCAGAGAAAATATTTTTGACAAATAAATATTTCTTGTCTTTAGTAGGTCTACTAGCTTTTAACATAGAACCAAATAGATGTAATCGTCTTACTCTACTCGTCGTCGTCTGGGTCTACTCGTCGATCTGAGTATTAATATTTTTCATCAGAATATTTAGGGTTTTTCCAGCAATAATAGCATAAATAGGCTTATTTTTAGACAATGATGACACTCAAGTTTTATGTATTACTGAACATTGGCTTAGACAAAAACAGAACCATAAATATGTATCAAGAGCAGCACGAACTGCCAACCAACTGTCATGCAGTTTGGCAGTAGATTTATTATGTAACCATTTAATGTGTTATTTTAAGAAATAAACGAATTAATATTTATATAGAGGTGGCAAAATATTGGCAAAATAAAGTATAGTTTTAAATTATTGGATCCTTTACACGAAGAAGAATATTTATATTATTAGATATTTTTTGGACTTGGTAAATTTTAAATTAGTGAGTTTATCGATAAGTACATACACTAAGCATGGTACCACTCTAGTCATACTGACAATCGCCCCGTTAAATGTCAAACGCGAATAATGCGATACATTGCTGTGACATTACGGTAGTCCCTGATCTGCGGCTTTGACTAGCAAGCAATTCAAAGCAATGACTAATTTCATAATCGATTGCGTATTTATTAAAAAAAAAACAGTTATTTTAGTACTTACCGGTGATAGAAAATCGCTCCCGGAGGAACCTTTGGGTCCTAGCTTGCCTGTCGGCACGACTAAATTGCAGAACGCGGTATGTTTCTATTTTTAATACGGCAAAAATAGTCACCCACGGTCAACAGACAACTGATCCGCGTTTTGACTGCGTTTGACAGTGTTATGAGTGTTCACTCATAAGTACTCATAACATCGGCTCCATATTTACTTGTTCTGTGGTCGGGTGTTTTTGTAGTTACCGTGCCCCCGCCAAGACGAGCCAAGCGAAGCGCAAGCGCAGGCACTACCTACCTTTTCCCGATTAGTAATTTTAAAACAGGTCTGTGGCGAACAAGCGTACGACCCGCCTGATGGTAAAGGTTACCGCGCCCTGTGAACGCTTGCAACATCAGGGGAGTCGCATGCGCGTTGCCGACCCTAATTTTAAACAAATAAAGCAAGAAGCCCGACAACAAGTTTCTTTTTCAGACGACCCATATTCTGTTAAAGAGAAACGGTCTGTTCTGATGAGAAGACAATCTCAATATATGTATACCTACGACATTTCACTAATACATCTCTACTTCGTAGCTCGAGAAGTATTATCGTCATCAATACGATTGTACACGGTACGTACGCTAGCTACAATACAGAATCATCAATTGTGCATTTCCTTTCTAATGGAGTGAGATGCCATTTGACTATACAAGACAGCCAGTACAGACAGTACTCCATGAATATCCCTGTCAACGAATTAAACCACAGCGAAATATCGACGCCTAGAGTCTGGCCAGCCAGTCGTGTCACAAGCATTTTATTTTTCAAATTCTTTATATGGCAACAATTGTATCTATGAAGTATGAAACGATGTCACTAACCAAGAAACTAGATCGAACCAAACCCCAGATGTTTGAGTGCAGCGCCAAGCGACGATGTTCGAATACCTCATGTAGTGTATCTGTGCTTATCTAGTGCGCATACGTCACGATGACAGCAGTCGTGGTCCGACCGTTGCCGGGAATGGTGGTGCGTTGGCTAGCCAAGCTATACAGATATACCTTTAGAATCGGCAAATAAGTGAATACTACACCTCATATCTGACATACTTGGCTTAATTCACTTTTCCTTTAAACTGCTACATTTAGAGTTCAATTTCGCATGGTTTGAATTTGACAGATAAGTCTTCGAACATCCTCGTCGATTTGTAAATACAAAGGCACGCGTACGCGTTATACAACAGATTGATTCATTACGGTTAAGGCGAATGTCTCTCAAATTTTGTTT
Source organism: Epinotia brunnichana (assembly GCA_963854355.1). Classification (NCBI taxonomy): domain Eukaryota; kingdom Metazoa; phylum Arthropoda; class Insecta; order Lepidoptera; family Tortricidae; genus Epinotia; species Epinotia brunnichana. The sequence goes on along the minus strand of OY977951.1, from coordinate 23,705,068 downwards.
CGCTTGGTCATTAAGAGCCCGTTCACGTGCTCACTAGCGCTGGTAATTCATTTGATGTATTCACAAGGTACTTAAATACAAAATACAGTGTGTGGCGGCCTTCTTTTTTAAATGTCTTTCGTTAAATTTAAATTACCTCAATTATGTCTGGGTTTGCATATCTCCATAGTAAGATTGTTTTTATATTTAACATTTTACTACTTTCAGGAGTAGTCATTTATTCAATTACCTACAATGTTACAACAAATATAAATATAAAAAAAGAACGGATGGTTGTATGTAGAGAGGGGTTAGGGGGCGATGTTGGGAAGAGCATCTCAATTATTTACCAGTGCCCTAGTGAGCACGTGAAACGGGCTCTTAATGTTAGCTCGTTATGCAGTGCTCGTCGCCCGTGCGCGGCGGCAACTTGCGAAAAACGGTAAAAAAAAATATTTTCATCATCATATCAGCCAAAACACGTCCACTGCTGGACATAGGCACCCCCCAAAGAGTGCCACAACAAAGGTTTTTAGATTAATGTGATTGGATGTACAGTCGCCATCACATACATAGGTACACTATAGGGTGTTCAAAAATATCGGCACATGCACCCTAATGCCTTGAAAATAGAGGTGTGTTCCGATGTTTGTGGCGTGCTTGTTTGCTCCGATGTATGTGATGGCGACTGTATGTATCGGTTGCTTTGTCATGTAACGGATGTGTCTGTCATACGCAATTATGATGGCCCGGATTCAATGAGGACCCCGTATATTTAATAAAGATATTTGTAACAAACTCAATATTACGCAAAACTCGTCGACACTAGCAGCGTTGACATTGTATCTCGTTCCCACTTGCGGTATTGTCTATGCAAGCATCCTTGTCACTCATTTGACAATCAATTGTGCATTTGTGTGTGAATCCCTATATTCCTATACTGGTTAACTGTTAGTGGTAGTGCTGCACTCTGGCGGCAGAACATTGCAGTGATGTTCCCTATTGGAAACAATAATACGGAATGGTATGGAAGAGACGCAAAACACGTTAAACAATGTTTGCCTTTCAGACCCGCGGTAGACGGATTGCATTTTGCAGTTGAGACCGGCCGCAAAAAGCTGCAGTTGTAGTTTCGACAGGAAAACACGGTGTCGCTGGTACACGTCAACAATTTTTTTTCTTACTGCATACGGATAGCTTGAACGGTTCGCGTATTACGAACGTTAATTTTGTATCGAAAATGCGGACACTAGCTCTAAAATGCGTACCTCCTACCCTACATCTACAGTGCCACCTCTTACGCGATCTTGACGGAATCAAACAGAGTAGAGAATGTTTACGTCGCATTGTTAAACCAAATTATCGTAATAGTCAAACTTGATGGACCCCCAAAGCGGGCGTTTAGAGATTCAATGTACCTACGCCTAGTGAATGTCAGTGCAAAAAACGTACATTAAATTGTGGCGATCCGAATAACCACATTAGTGAACCAGCTCAGGCCGCGGCATACTTAGACGCAACGTTTAGGCAATCGGAGGCAATGGAACAGCAAACGCGATGAAATTCGTACGTATCGTGCTTAAGTCGAACATGCGTTGAGGAATGTTTCTGTATCATAAGACTTCGTTTATCCGGACAGATGCTTTAGGCAGCCGTTCTTAAGCGGCAACGCCTCTTGAAGCTATATAAGCCAATCCAGTGTCTTGGGTGAGAATAGCAGCATTTATTTTCTTCCCATGTGGCTATCTTAAGAATCGACTATGAGAATTAAAGACAGGTTGAAGTGTGTTGGGCGATGGGCTAGCAGCCATCATTGCAATACAACATTTCTCCATCTTTAAACCTACAATTGCTAGGAGTTGCACTGAACATTAAGTTCTATGTAGAGACAAAGAACTTAATGTTCAGTGCAACTCCTAGCAATTGTACCTACCCTGCTAGTTTTTAAATAGAAGGAGTGTATCACTGGCAACAACATGAAATTTGCCGTTTACTGCGCTTGTGAGCTAAATCATGATTCTTGACCCAGGCTGAGTTTAGCGACGTTTCGCGATAGTGCTTCTTAGCTCATCAGAGTCACGATTGACCTTTAAGAGGGCTTAGATCGGTCACACTCTAAGAAGAGCTCCCAACCACATCCCTAGGCAAGCCCTGGAATGGACACCACAAGGGAAGAGGAAACGTGGCCGGCCGAAACACACCTGGAGACGTTCAGTGGCAGCAGCGGAACTGAAGGCAATCGGGCTGACGTGGTCCGAGGCCAAACGCGTAGCCCACGACAAAACGCGATGGCGAAGCACTGTGGAAGCGCTCCGGCCCATCTAGGGGCCATTTGAAGCGTACTAAATATAATTGAGCTTACTTAAAAAACATACGCATTATTCCTACGCTTTAGGATAAAAAAGGACCGGCTAGGAAACTGACAATAAAATTGATGGCTCTTGTACACAGAAAACATAATGATACGACATGAGTACGGCAAATTACTTAAATTGAAGGTGACCTGGTGGCGCAACGTGATATTTTTGAACAAGACCTTAACTTGCCATCATACTGGTTTATTTAAAGACACTTGTTAATAATATACCAATCAGCACCGTCGACATACTTTTGTATCGAATCACGTGTGTATCGAGTATCGACACAAAAGCGCGTCGATGACTGCGCGTTTAAAAAACGCGGTATACCTGCGGTATACAATTTAGTTGACAATGTTATACCAAATGTGGTAGAATCACTCCTCTAAACTATTTACTACCTACCTGCCTTCATTTTATCTTCCTCATCAACTTTGTATTTGATGACCGTTTATTACGGTATGACACTAACCACACATTTTAACCTGCGCTGTGTATAATTTCCACCACTTTTGTAAGTGGTTCCCTATTCGTGTATAATTAAGCAATTTCTAAATTGATGCAACACAATTACCTACTTGGCACTGCGTAAAAATTAGAATACCGTAAGCACGGGTTTCTTTGGCCCTGGGGGGTAACAATGGCCCAAAATAAAAAAAAGATTGCATAGCTCGCTACTCTGTCAGTTCGTGTACGAACGCAGATATGTCTACCTAAACTCATAGATGGCACTAGTGGCTAGCAACTCGGTGATATATTCACGACGCTGGCGCAGGTTTTGACTCGTCAGTCTCGATTAGCTGTTACATAGTGAAAACGTGCTGCAATCGTGCCTGCAAACTTCCTGTCGAAACTCATAAATCTGGTAAGTTTTCGTTTATTTATCTATTTGATATCTTCAGACGTGTATTTGGGCACAAGCTAAGTGTATTTTTAATTTGTTTAGTCCTTGTTTAAAGTAAGAAAATCTTGAAAACGTTGAGTGTGTATACTTTGTACCATGTTTCATACAACTTTGGCCCGCGGGCCAAAGTAACCCTTTTCATAAAACTAATAATAATTCATTTTGTTATAGGTACCTATTGAAGTTATATCGTCATAGCAATGCCAAATAAATACCGAAGAAAAGTGAGACTAAGTGAGGAGGCGGTGTGCGTTAGATGTATGAAGAAAGGAAAAGACTTTTGGCGGTGGCCTGTTATAAAAGATGAACAATTATATACACCCCAAAATATAGTACAAAAAATCAAACTGCCTAAATTTATAAGAAAAGGCTGCTTTTCCGTCCCAGAGATGATTAAATATAAGTAGATTAAGATTAAAAAAGGTATAATACTGTACCTATGTTAACGATGATTCTCAATAAAGACTGTTAATTATCTTGTTAGGTTTTAAGAAAACCGCAAATATGTTTTGTATTAAGAAAAATATTTTTTTATGTTTTTGTTGATTTTTTATGTTTAAAGAGACTTAGATATAGACAAGAAAGTCCTAAACCAAATAATGACTGCAATGATTCTCATAAAAAGACTGTTAAGTTAAATCTAGTTAAGATGTTAGTTTAAGTTTTGTTTCTTTTCAAGAAAAAAAAAATTTGTTTGAATTCTTTGTTTATTTTTGTTTAATAAATATTCAGATTTGATTTTTCAACACTACCGAATAGTTTCATTAGCCCGTTCTCTTTAAATCGTACTTTAAATACGAGAAAAAGGCTTAGGGGCAAAGAAGCCTTTTTTTAAGAACAACATTGGTCCAAAAAAAAAAATAAAAAAAAAATGTTAAATAAATAATTTTCACCTTTTATCATTCTCGGACGACATCTTACATCCTTGAAATCCTATCAAACCTAGTCGAACATTTATATTTACTAAATATGTAAAACTACATGACTTTTAACAAAAAAATACAAAAAAAATTGGACAAAGTAACCCGTGCTTACGGTAATTTAAATGTAAGTACATGATGCTAATGATTTTACAATGTCAGAGAACATATTTTGACGTAGATGTAGACATCAGTGTCCCTAGATTAGTGTTAGTTTTTCGCTGTCGTTCATTTCCTTCATCAGAAGTCAGGAATTGATAATGATAAGTCTTATCCATAGCTTGCAAGAGGAGTTATGGTGTGCAAAAAGTAAATTTAAGAGTCCGCAGTAAGCTTTTATTTTAAAACGACAAGCTAGTTTACTCTGAAACTTTGTACTTAGAATAAGTGAAGTACCATCCAGGTCTGTAATTAGTTTATGTAGCTTCAGATACCATAGTAAAAAAAAACAAATTTAAGTTTTTCATACAAAACTTGTTTTTGCTGTATTTCGTTTATTTTATAAACTGGCGCCATATAAACTAAGTAAAGACCTAGATATACCGCATGTCATTGTATATGCAAAGTTTCGTTACAATCCAACACGTAGTTTTAAAATGAGAACGAAACTCCGTTTGTATGGGATGGTGAAATTCGGCCGAGCTTACTAAGGACTCTTAAACATCCACAATTCCACACAGCTTTCCACAGTAACTAGCAGTATGAGAAACAATATAAACACTGAAATTATACTAGCTCCCAATGCCGAGCTTCGGCCTAAACCTGGCAACCAAACGCTTCACCCAGTAGCCCAGTTAGACGGCCGACTTTCGCGAGCTCTCGATAACGGCCCATGTCCGACACGATGCCGAAACGGTTACGTAACGACCGGAAAACGATGTTGATTTACGACCATGTCACAATGAGACGAGGATTATGAAGAAATTAATAAGAACACCCACCGTCCACTAAATGTTCTGGAATGGTGACATACAGCTCAGAAACTGATCAAACATTTTACGACTGTTATTCCTGTGTTATGGTTCAAAAGTAGACCACGTTCTAGGTTGACTGTACCTACCGGAGCAAACAAAGATATGTTTGTCAATATTGTAGCACGTGGAAATCCAACTGGAAAACGGGACAGATTATTTGTGTGTATGTATTTACTGGATTTCTGCTTTGAAAATATTGCAGGAGTATGTTGAACACTAATGAACAGACCTATTATTAAGGCGATATGTATAGGAGGCTTCATGTGTATCGGAGGCATACTCGTATTTCTCTTGGGCTGCTTTTTATCACAGCATGCACGATAAAATAAGAAGCTCTCTTGAACCTTTTGATTCCCCTTGGGATTTAGTGGCAATGTATTATTAATGTGTTATTAATATACCAAATTTCATTGTCCTTAAAGTCACGATTATGTTTGATCTTTGTTTTAAAGTGTCATAACGAAAGGTGTTATTCTTAGGTAAAAAACTTAAGTAATAAAGCAAGCAAGCTCTTGCATGTAGGGGTGACGTATAAATGAATGGTTTGCTTGTGTTAGACATTTTAAATATGCAATGTCCTAATGTCTATTCGAATACGTCACCACTACAAACAAGAAGGGCTTTTACAGTATTTTACCTATATTCTACATCACTGTTGCCAACAAATTCTGGTTAGCTTACGCGTATTTTCGCACATTTTTATTCTAACGGGACTGAACAGATTTACACTTATTATTTAGAACATTTTAAACGCATCGTACGGCGGCGTCGTGTCGTGATATTACCCACTCGAAAATTAATCTCATACATCTGAATGTATTGATCGGGACCGAGGAAAACTGTCCTTTCGTGACCAAACCAATCAATACGAAAATATATGCAAATAATAAAGTATAACAGAGCGATAATTAAGGAATTGATTTACAAATCATCTCTCAAACTATGCAACACAGTGGCCTTGTCATTTAACTTTGAACCTAGAATCTTACTCTTTAACGTTCAGGATCGGAGAAGCGATGTCTCGCTTGATGTTGTCTTCTTCGGACCAGTTAAATACGAGCGCAGAGCGTGCGTATTGGCACTCGAAGCATGATTGGACCCTGACAAAGCAAAATGCACCTTATTGCTAGACAACAATGGTAACAAACGTCCCAGAGTGCATAATTTGCACTGATTTGTTGATTAGCATAGTGCATTGCGAAAACGCTTTCGCTGCGTTTCACTGCAGGTTTGTCACTGCTGACATAAGAGAGCGGTAATGTCCATGTTGCCACAGACTGATAGACATAGTAGGTATACGATTTATCGCGCAATTTAAACGACGTTTCGGACTTTCCACGTAAAAAATGATGGTCTTTGCAGTGCCAAAACAGTCCTTTGCATTGTCATTTCTTGTCCTTTACATTGCTTTTATACGACTACTAGCGACTCGCCCCGGCTTCGCACGGGTTTATAAATATGTATGATACATGCATGTTTTATACATATAAACCTTCCTCTTGAATTACTCTATCTATTAAATAAAACCGCATCAAAATCCGTTGCGTAGTTTTAAAGATTATCTAAGCATACATAGGGACAGACAGACACCGGGAAGCGACTTTGTTTTATACTATATCAATGTCTACCTCCCCAGTGCGTCGCGCGGCGCGGGCGCGGGTGAGGGCCAGCCCCAACCCCATCCTGCATTTGTTGGCTGAGAGGTTTGACTGCCCATATTTGAGGCATTGTGATGACACGCATGTTTCTAGAACGTATATTAGACATAGCCAAAGTTACGTCTATTTGGTTGGACTCGTAATCCGCATAAACAGCGTACTCTAATAAATCTCTGTGATTAAATCATAACTTATTAGGTAAGTAGATACATGTACAAAATCTGTTAACTATTGATCACAGGAAAAACGACTTCAGTCTGTATGACCTGCCGATGAAATGAAATTACATGTAGGTTTTTTTTTTATTTATTTATTGACCAATATAATTTGAATATTACATTTTGGTATACATTTTTTACACTAGCGGAAACCTCTGGGGTTTATATGCTGATGAATAGTTCGCTACGGTACATTCATTTACTTGACTATATCACCGTTATAGACTAAAAATATTACAATAGGTTCACTCGTATTGGGTTCAGATAACGTCAGATACCTTTTGATACTAGGTATCGATTGTAAGCTATTTACGTATTTATGCTGTAGTTCTTTAGGTAGTTGGTTTATTATATAAGGAAGAAGATATCTGAATATCTTTTCCCATGCACATTGACAAAATTAGGTAAATTGAACATAGCTTGCTTTGGTAAATTTTGTCTAAGGTTGTTTTTCCTTACATTTAATACTAAATGCTCTTTGTACGCATACTCTTCCTTTAAAATACATAGTTGAATTTTATTAACACTGACATTACTTCACAATAATTAAACAAACGCTCATAGTTTGGGGATATTTTTTTCCTTGTGTTTTTGGGTACAATGTTTTAAGCAATCTAATTTGTAGTTTATAAATATCGTTCAGGTAAGTTTTGTAAGTTGTACCATAACTGCTTAGTCCGTATGTAACCACTGAATCTGCCATGGAGGTATACAATAGTTAAGTGTGCGATAAGGTAGTTTATATTTTAAAATGTGTACTGAGTAGTGCTCTTAGTTTATCGCATACATGCTTTATATGCGGACGCCAGTTAAATCTCTGGTCAATTATTAAACCCACATAAGTATGTTGCATGACTATTTCAATCTGTGTACAGTTACACTTATATTTAACATCGTAATTATTATGCAAGCAGTCGACGCTGTGCGCTATGAGGCACGGGCTGTCTTATTGTGTCTAGTAGATATGTATGTGCATAGCTTTGGTTTTTTGAGCATTAATGACAAGCCCCATATCGTGCGACCAGCGGCACAGCAGGTCGAAGTTTGCCTGCATTTGCTGTTCTGCCTTTACAATGTCTGTGTCCGCGACTATCAGGCAGGTATCGTCCGCAAACTGGTATATACAGAACCCTCTCTGATCATAGAACACATTTCATTTACGTATATAAGATATTCACTCGGCCCAATTATTGAGCCTCGGGCTGTGCCCATAGTGGTTTCTATGCCTGAACCTGTACTCATTACGTTGTCTATTTTAACAAATGTTTTTCGGTTGTTATGATAGTTTTTGAACCAAGTCAATAGAGGGCCCTGTATATTCCAGTTTGGTACAACTTGTCATATAAAGTGTTAAATTGCAACATGTCGAACGCTTTGCTAAAATCAATGAAAACAACGATCACGTTATCTATAGGTACATCTCCATTATTTATTTATGCGTATGGCATGCATGGTACAGTTCGTTACAAATTTACATTGAGATCATCGCGGGTTAGAACTGTATGTTGCTGCAAGGCTGTGCAGCAGCCACAAGTTGATAACTCTTTAGCACCACCCGGGGGACACGTGCAGGGGATCTCCATGTCGCTGTGTTTCCTCCCGTACAGCTTAACTAAATTTGTGAATAACTTAAGTGCAGTTCTGGAAACCTCCAGAAAAAGCACAAAACGCTGCTTTCTCGTTGTAGGTGGCGCTAGGCTTGCCCGCCCCAAGCATTACCTGGAATAGGTATTAATCATACTTAACGAAAATTCGTCCGCGTGACCTCGTCAATAGCCGAATACGAGGTCATCGGTATCAGTTCGGCAAAACAATTGTACCGATTTCCCCTCAGCTCGCATTGTATACGTCCACGGAGAAAGTTCAAGACAATAGTTGATGTATGGGTTTAGCCTAACGCCTACACTTCTAGTCCTACGTCTTCGTAGAAATGGAAAGGTACCGAACGTATACTTTCTACGTAATAAAAAAAGGTGGAAGATTCAATAAAGTTGTAAGAAATATGTAAGGAATATGAATAAATAAAAATGTGTAAGAAATCTTCAATTTGAAGGTCCTTTGTTAAAAAATCAGGGAAGCGAAAATTATTCCTTGTTAACTAGATTCCTGATAATGTAAGTGATACAACGAATTATAAAATTATCATATCTGAATGAATGAAAGTGGTAAAAACTAGTGTGAAATTTAATAAACGTACTTTTAGAAGTAGGCTTAAACAATTTAAACGCTAATTTGCAGTATTTTATGGGTGAAACCTAGAAACTAAACATTGTTTATTACATGTTTTCAATTGTTTGTTTATAATCGTAAGAAAGTAACCACGAAAGTTAGGTACACGTTTGTCTATCTAGGGTGTGGCCTGTAATAGGAGCAAAAAATGAAACGGTAGATTATTAAGCTTGTAAACAATTATTTCCACATGGTTAAACTTGAAAAAAAAAATTAATTTCTTAGAATTCTTTTTTCTTCAAAATAAGTTTAGTTGTATTTTTTTACTCTTCTGGAGTGAATTTTTTTTCGTAGAATTTTTTTTTCTTCAAAATAAGTTTAGTTGTATTTTATTACTCTTCTGGAGTGAAATTTTTTTCTTAGAATTTTTTTTCTTCAAAATAAGTTTAGTTGTATTTTTTTACTCTTCTGGAGTGCTATCAGTAACTTTTTATTTTAAAGACACTAAAAAAATTTATAAAAAAAAAAACAAAAAATCGCAAAAATATCTTTTATAAACAAAAATGCAAAAACTATTATGACTCGTTACATGATGTTACCTCAAAATCCGCATTGACAGCTGTGCTATGATGTCGTGGTGCCAAGATACAATACTTGGAGGTCATAACTTTAGATCAAAATATCTCCAAATCCAAAAATAAATAAAATGAGTGGGACACAAGTAGCATTGTTACTACAAATGCTCTAACGTCCCTTTGAATATTTGCTCCTATTACAGGCCACACCCTGTACATATATTAATAAAAGGTGTCATGTCATGCGAGGATGACAAAGATAACTGAAAACTTTAGTTATCTTTGGCATTGTCATGACACTTTTATTAATATGACCTTTCCTGAAAAGCATCCTTGCTGGTTTCAAGTTCTTATTCATTTTAAATATCTTTGTCATTGTCATGACACATTCTACTTACACATGTCGCCTTTCCTGAAAAGCGTCCTTGCTGTTTTCAAGTTCTTATTTAAAAACCAAACAGTGATTACTCGACTATGATTAGATATACTATCAGCTCCGCAAGTATGACTGTGTTTCGCTAAATGGTAATCGACAAGATTGCTAACCAGTTAGTATTTTTACACTATATGACCTTACAATATGTTGTTATTGGGAATGAGTCATTTATTTATTTATTTGTTCCAACAAATTAGACAGTGAAGCAACAAGGCACTGTGAAATGCATACAATGTTATTTAAGTACTAACATAATCTTAAAATAATAATAACAATAAATCTTAACAACAAACTGAAGACGGACGGTCATCCAACGCCTCACATAATCTCTTACATTCAACACATATCATCTTCCAACTAGGTACTTGCTACAACATCGCAGTCACCTGACTTGAGAAGCGTGTTTAGATTATCTAAAGCGCGAAATAGTGGTGATTTCCTGTAACCACAGTGCGCGCTTGGGAACTGCCAGTAAGTCGCGATTAGCGCGTTATAGAATCGTCTCAATTACTAGTTAATGACGGTATACAGAAAAGTACAGTCAGCAATAAAAGCATGTACATAAAATTAAATTTGTGACAGAAACTTATTATACTCGTAGCCATACCTACGAAGTCACCGAGAGGAGCTAGTAATCAAATAATTCACAAAATCCCACATTACACAATGCAGTCGCAAGTTCGCAACATACGCAAACTAATGATCAAGTAGTTACACTAAGTCAAGTGGAGGTGAGATTCAGGTCACCCGGGCCATATTCGCGTGCCCAACAATAAACAAAGCGCATAATATGCTAATGCTTATCGAACAAAAGATAACGTATAAGGGTCAAAGTCGATTCCCACGTGGCGGAGGAAATGCGAGGTTTTGTGAGTCAGAAATGTTTAAATATTTGGTAACTTCAGTACCTATAGATAGCAATTTCAAAGCAATTTCTAGAACATCCAATGCTCAACACTCAATCGTTTATTACACACTAAATTCTGCCCGCGACTCCGTCCGCGTAGAACTCATCTATATCGTTATAGCTCCATACAAACTTTCACCCTCTTAGGGGATGATTTCCTGGATAAAAACTATCCTATGTCCTTCCCCGGGACTCAAACTATCTCTATACCAAATTTCATCTAAATCTGTTCAGCGGTTTTAGCGTGAAGAGGTACCTAACAGACAGACAGACAGACGCACTTTTGCATTTATAATATTAGCATGGAGAAGTGAAACAAAGAGTGAATTTCCACCACAAATAATATAAGCGCCGCCGTTGCGCGTTGCTGTCAACGCCAAAGCCAACTAACGATATCTATATACAGGTGTCCGGTAATAAATGGTCAACCTTCTTAACCACGAATAGGGCACCTTAGACTGGTCCAGAAAATCGACTTTAAGATTTAGTAAAAATCCCTTGGTTTTCGAGATATTCGCACTTTTCGAAGAGCGAATTTTACCAAAACAAGGTGTTTCTAAAGTGAACATTAATAGCAACATCTTTTTTTTGTAAATATGTAAATGGCATGTGTTATACCATTTTAGAATTACTTACGTACGATTTCGTAAGTATGACAGAGAGGGGAAACTTCGAATGCCTTTCGCGGTAGGCCTTCTGGTCACTTTCGTAATTATTAGTTTGTTTCGTTTTTGGCTGCATTCTAAATACGTGCCATTAGTTTTTCGTCCCATTCGCTATTCGTAATTGTCTTTTCTCGGCACACTTCAACTGTTATCATTATTAGATCATTTATTGAAATTTGTCCAAAAAAGCCATGCCCGAAGATTGCTGCATCTCGTTTTCTCGTGCACGGAAGACATAAGCGTGTCTGATACACGAGGGCGTGGTTCACTCGAGTCGAGGAATCCACTTCAGTTAATAGTAACGAACAACAACCATCGGGACGAGTCGCGAATGTGCCCAAAAATAACTAGACGATTTGCCAATAAGACCAAAAAAGAGAGGGACCAACAACGAAAGTGACTTAAGATAGACTGCGAATGATACTAAAAAAGAGGGAGAGAAATAAAGAATGAGTCTAAGAAAGACTGTGGCGATATACGATTAAAACTTATTAAGAGAGAGACTAATTACAGATTTTGACTAAAGAAGATAGTGGCGAATACTTAGTGAACAAGACAAATAAAGAATGAGTGTCGAATACAGAACGAGACGACATAGGAATTGTACGAAAATCAAATGGGACGAGAAAATATGATACCCTACTTGCAACTGATTTATTTTCACAAGCCTTTTGAGTATCGTTATACGTTAAGGTAATTATGAATTATAATTACACGAATACACTAATAATACTGTTATGAATTCAAATCTATTATTACTTACACTGTCATAGCCATCGTCCTACAAAAAGTATAACAATCCATAATGACGTCTCGCAAATTAAATAGTCCTAATTGATAATAATTAAGATCTATTTTATGGTTTTCTACCACTCTCCTAAACCCAAAGAGGCGAGGCCTCTGTAAGGAAGAATGGTATGGGTTTAGTACAAGAATAGTGCCTTCGGCACCATGGACGGTAAAACAAAGAATACCTCAGATCGCAGTATTTGACGCCCGAGCCGATCTGAGGCTTTCTTTATACCCGCCAGTGGCGAGCACAAAATTGCCCCTGGACTAATGATGTCCAAATTGCGGATACTTTCCAAAAAGTTGGAAAAGTTCTCGGAAATTTCTAGAAAGTTTCACAAAGTTATGCATTTTTACTTACCTGAGGCGCATAAAAATGTAACTCTTATACACTATGTAGAAGAGTTACAGTTTTATGCTTTTCAGGTACGGGATTTCCATGTTGGAAATGGAAAGTTTCAATTACCATACAAAAATGAGAGAAATTTCCAAAATTTTCCTATGTTAAATTGCAGAAAAATTTCGCAATATAGGAAACTTTCACGCAATAATCCTAGTAACCCGTATTGACATAGCATTTACAACGGCAAGTTTCTATGATGGCCTAGGAATCAAATTGGTTGACTGTACATTGCTGACTGTACAAGTAAAGATAGTTTCTGAGCTTTATCGTTATACCATATCGACCCAGAAGTGGTCGAAGTCTTTGGTTTCTATCCGACTGCGCGACAGCAAAGCCCAGGTTAAGTTTTTCCATCAGTTATACGGAACCACAAGAAAAGCAATAAAACAAAAGAAAAAAAAAAGGCGATTATCATTGCCGGCGACTCACGAACCATGACGAAACATTACACTACTATTACCACGTTATAAATAAGAAAACGATTCATAACTCGATACTATAAATATGTAAATCGGTATCGACTGTAAGCGCAGTAGCCGAGCGGTTAAGTACCAGTAATGCCATGCATAATACCTAAACTAATTACCCGTCTCTTTCTAAAGCAGCGTTTACACAGGCGTAATGTTGTGCAGTCGACGTCGAAAATATGTTAACACTTTTGCACCTTATTCCATTGTAATAAGGAAAAAAATGTGCACATTTGACTGACACACGGCGCGCGAGCTATCAGGCGATTGCGGCTGGCGGCGGCGGAGGCGAGAAACGCCATACAAATCACACTCGTTATGGCACACGGCAAAAAAAGAAACTACAGAATTTGGCGTAGGCACTAGTTTTGCGATAGCTACTTCCATCCGCCCTGAGGGAAAACTAGATTTTCTTTGGGATTAGTTAGACCGGTTTCCTGACGATATGTAGCTGTTGATAAATATCAAGTGATATTGCGTGCATGAAAATCTAGTTTTTCTTCAGTTCTCGTATAGGCTGCAGTGTCAGTTGCTAGCATTCCCTATGCTATCCATTATATACACACGTATATTTAATCCAGGATAAGGACTCCCAACCTCACCTATTCACAATGTACAATAAAGAGAACACTCACATTGATTAACCCTGAGAAAGTTGAACTTTCATTGTCGTTCCGTACTAGGCCCTGCGAATGCGTCACATTCTATTTCCATTGACAGGAAATGCAAATGAGATGGAATACTGAATAAATACAATGAGACGGAAATTTAGTTCCTCAAGCTCTGCAGGTATTTGATTATTCATTAAAACGGTTAAACGATTGACCTACTATTTCGTCACCCTGAGTCATATTTGAGGATGTTCCGGAAAGAACTCGGTGCCTACTCTTTGTACTTTACCGATTTACATGTTTTAAATTCAGTTACTCGGAAGCGAAACATGGTCGCTTACTATGGGCCTCATAAGCAGGCTCAAAGTCAAAGGGCAATGGAAGGGGTTATGCTGGGAGTTTCTCTGCGTAATTGCATCAGAAATGAGGCTATCCGCAGCAGAACCAAGGTAGGTAACCGATATAGCATTCCGAATCGCTAAACCTAAGTGGCAATGTGCGGTGCACATTGCACGAAGAACCGATGACCGTTGGGGCGGAAAGGTTCTCGAGTGGCGACTACTTACCGGAAGGCGCAGCGTGGGTAGCCCATTAAAAAAATGTAAATACCACACTCAAATTGGTTACAGTTTACACAGGTTAAATTTATTATACCTCTCGTTTTCGTCGGGGGTTAAGAGATTGTGATTACAGACAGATAACATTAATTTTAGGGCAAACCTTGGCTAATCGGTGATAGTTAGTTTTATGAGTTTTTTTTTAGTTTTATTTTTCTTAATTTTGACGGATGCGTTCGGATACTTGCTGCACGTAAGTTGAATGACAGTGCCGCCACCTACTGGAAATTATTACAAGCCGTAAAGATATCGAGTAACTCCGCTATTAGACCTTAAAGTAACTATCACTTCATATCACAGATTAGCCAAGGTTTGCCCTACTCACAAAAAAAAATAGCTATTTTTATATTGCAATTAGCCAGGTGGCCCAGGTATCGCTGTATATTATAAGGAGAAGTAGCGTGTTCCCATTTGGGAGGCCAACCAAGATCCTCTTTAGATCACCATCATTTTCCTATGCTCGAACTTTTTTCTACGAGGGCCGCAAATTTATACATTTTAGCTAAGGATACCCAGGCCACAAGGAAAATTTAAGGTTCTGGCATACTAGGATTAGGGTTGCCAGACGTACAATATTATATAGTATTGTACTATATTTTGGCTCCGCGTACTTTATAATCTACAAAGCACATAAAGTACGCTAAAATACTATATTCTTATCATAAATTCCAAATACATAAATTTCTGTAAAATAACATATTTTCTACTACAAATAAAGAAATACTTTATTTTTTGGTGTGTACTTTATTTTTAAGACCTTTAACCCACTATGGACTATATTTTTTCAAAAAAAAAAACTGGCAACCCTAACTAGGATCGCATGGTGGATAGCGGACCACGTACCTAGCCGTCCTAGCGTTTTTTCCGTTTGTAGGTATCCCAAAAAAATACCGAGATTTGGCTTAGGCACCAGTTTTAGAAGACCTATCAACCCACAGGGGCTGACAGGGGGAAATTAGACCTTCTAGGGATAGGACCGGTTTCCTCACGATATTTTCCTTGCCGAAAAACTACGCTAAAAATTAAAGGATGATATTCCTAACATAGGTAAGTTTTTTTTTTGTACGAGCCCCAAGATTTTCTTTAGATACTTAGTAATCGCTCAACACACGATGTTGTACTGTTAGGTACTCTGATTCCGACCATTCCGCGCTTCGTGCTACGGCAATCGCAAAGCTGGAACATCTCCAAATGCTCGGTTTGTCAATGTCACCTCAAGTATGTTAATCAAGACGAGTCTAGCCTTGTCAAAAAGTTTTAATCCGTGATATACTATTTCGAGATCACCAGAATCTCAGAAATATATGCACTCACCTAACCCTTTACTTCGCAACGCAACGTCCAGCCGGACAGACAGACACGTTCACCGTCTTTTTGCATTCCTCCTCCCTGCTACCTCCTGAATCTTGTGGACTATTTAGCGATTACAAGCGTTAACGAGACTTGAACTGGATCTAAACTAAAATAAAAGGATAATCTTATGTTCTCATTTCTGCAATCCTTTACATAGATATAAACCCGCCTCGAGAACGTGGACGTATTCTTGTAATTTTTCCGCTAAATATCGAGTTGAGTGAGCCAGGGCCTTTTTTTTATGGACCAAACCTGGAAGCCAGTTACCCAACTGGGACATGACTGGGTTATATGGTATTTCTATCCACTAAAAATTCCACAACGCGGCGGGCATCACCTGCGTATCATCATAATATATCAGTGGAAAGACTGCTGGACTTAGGCCTCCCCCAAAGAGTGCCAAAGTGATCGGTCCTGCGCCACCCGCATCCAGCGGAATCCCGCAACCTTTACCAGGCCCCGTAGCATGGTTGGCCTTGTTGAACGAGACGACGCTGTTATCTTGTCACTTATCGCGTGATACCAACCGGGTCATTGTCAGATTTAGGTTCGCGTCTCTTCGGTGGACATTGCCAAAGTTAAGGGCTATAAAGCCTAATTTTTGGTTGATCTCTGAATCCGCATAAACGGCGTTGCCCCTTCTATAATTATATGTGATAAAAACATATTATATGTGAGCGTAAGCCCTTAACTATTGACCACCGGAAAGATGATTTTTGTTTTTGTGTCTGACAATGACCCAACCATGCTACGGGGCCTGGTCATCAGTCCACCTTGTCGGGGGTCTACCCACGCTGCGTCTTCCGGTACCTACGAAGACTGCGTATGGTTAAACAACTACTACCCGTTTACTATAAGTTTGTACTACTTTGGACCTCGCTGGAGCCGATCGTCAATGACGCCATGTCCAAACTTCTAGTAAACGGCGTAATTAAAGTACGGTGTTGTGAAAGTCGTGTCCCTGGATGTGTTTTGGTACGTTCAAGCAACAACTAGTACAATTTAAACAAATAAATAATAAATAAAACAAGTGTCAAAGTTAATGTCAAGCGGTGCCGTATAACAGTACAACGGCCGCGGGCCGTGACCCGTAACATACAATACAATGTCCTCTATTATAGCCCGTGTTGTTATAGAGTTAGAGTTTAATATCGCATGACGTTAAATCGGATAAAACCGTTAAATGTAAGAGCGGCAGTTTGGTTCTATCAGTTACCCGCATTTCTTGTTAGGTTCGGTACATTTTGGCTAGCAGACTCAGTAGTGGTACTAACTATTAGACGCGTGACAATATAAACGGGTATTGTTACCTTAGGAAGGAATGTCTCCAAAAAAACATTAATCCTCCAAATCGTATGTATTTAATGTTCAAGAACTATGTAATATTTAACGGCCTCCGTAGCCGAGTTGGTTGTGACTCTGCCTTACGAAGCTGGAGGTCCCGGGTTCGAATCCCGGTCAGGGCATTTATTTGTAAATCACGAATATTTGTTCCTGAGTTATGGATGGTATATATGTATACAAGTATCTATATGTATATATTTATTATATATATCGTCGCCTAATACCCACAACACAAGCCTTATTGAGCTTACCGTGGGCCTAGGTTGATTTGTGTAAGATTGTCCCGTAATATTTATTTATATTTATTTATTTATTTATGTACTTAACCTAAATCTACCCAACTACCGTATATTAGACCTACTCCTAGCTGTATTTATTTCGCGATATGGCAACCCAAACTATATCGATGAGATGACAGTATCGGAAATGCACAATCAATCTAACGGAACCTCACCTGTCGCTCTCGATTTTCTAATTCCGACAACATTGGCATTCCGAACTGTATCGCGAACTCCCATCTCACTTACACAGCCCAATTTGCGCCGTAGCACCTCGCAATAAGGTCGCGCTTTGAACGTGTTTGTGTCGACGAGCGTTGATACGAGGTTGTTAAAGTTAGTAAAGTCACGCTCCATAAATGTAAACAAAAGCATTGTTTTAAATGGAAGTACTTACAAACTATTTAAGTATTTTTAGTGGAAATTGGAAATATTATAAAGAACGGTCAAGTCAGGAGTACCCAACCCGAAACCTAGGAGAAAAAGACGTGACGATACGTACTTAATACCTACGCATTTACGTTTATAGGGTTCTCTAGCCAAATTATTTAGAACAAGTTTATGTTATTCTAGCCCGCCGTTGTATCGGGAGCGGACTTGTGTCGAGCTTCCTGGGGACTCTTAAGGGGATGCCTTGATTCGAGTCGATTTGCTAAAGCCACGCTCCCTGACAGAGACACGCTTATACGTTCCACGCATGAGAAAAAGAGATGTAACACTCTTCGAGTTCGAGAATGGCTTTTTGGACAAATTTCCATGAATACTTACCTAACTTAGTGAAGTTTTAATCATATATCATAAAGTGAGATTTTAGATGAGATAGAATAGGTATTGGTAATGTAGTGTTTGAGCATGCTGAGTAAAAATATGCAAATGAAAATGTTAAGCAAATGTTAAGCAATCATGTATCGATTAAATCAGATAAACAACCATATAGTCAAGAAGAAATAAGAATAGCTGAAAATCAGACCTTATTGTTTCTTAATCTATAGTCAGAACGGCGTTTCAAAGCACGCGATCATTTCCAAGCACCCCCTTAAATTAGTGATCAGATGGATGGACTTGAGAATCGGACTGATGTTAGCGGCAGTGACTGCGAACGGTTCAGACATTCGTTGACCGAGCAGATCGTTCCGATAGCTCAGTCAGTTGAGAGCGACTGGCCGCGTTTAAGGTCACAGGTTCGATTCCTGCTCAAATCAATATTTTCTCCATTTGTTTGAAATTTCCGCCTCGGCGGGACGACCTGAGGGCCTACCGCGAAAGGCATTCGAAGTTTACCCTCTCTGTCATACTGACGAGTTCGTACGTAAGTGTGACAGAGAGGGACAACTTCGAATGCCGTTCGCGGTAGGCCCTCTGGACGTATTTCAGGCCAGAGATATTTTCATTTCAAAGTCCAATATCTCAAAAACGGCTGAACCGATTTTGTTGAAACGGACCTAAGATCCGCATTCAAATCGGTCCAGTCGTTTTCCTAAACGAATACGCACACGCTGACGCTACGATGCCACAGAGAGACACACAGACACGTTAAACTTTTTGGGCAAAAAAGTATTTGTGCAATATATTTCTATCAAGCCCACTGACGTCACGCATACGTCACGTCACAACTCTCACCAGCCGCTATCTTTGTATGGATTGTTATCATACAAATGCTTCGTATCTGGGTAAACACTACATTATAAGGAATTGTAAATATTGATAGGCGCGAGTGATGAAAGATGAAAACAACATGGAATAAATGGAATTTATACATTAATGTTTTCCATATCAAAACGTTTTTGTGAATACACAAAACAGTGTGCAACGAATTTACTTAGAAAAAATACCATTGAATATAGAAGCCATTTGAAGAGTCCTCTTTTGCATAGTCAAGTGCAAAAATATGTAGCTAATAGGTTTAAGATACTGTACTGATTTTGTTGAATGGTATCAATCGGTTTTAAATTTTGCTCCGGGTGATATAGGCTAGTTAGTATAATAGGTAGGTTTATATTGGATTGTATGATCGACTTCCAAGATTGTGTTATAGATGTCTGAGGACTGGAGCCTGGTGATCCGACATACAGGTTTCCACTAGTTTGGGCACCAGTCTCCGCCGCACAAGTAATGTGACTACTTTATTATTATAGTTAGACAGTTGAAAATTTCACAGATGATGTGTTTCTGTTGCCGCTATAACAACAAATACAAAAAAAACAGAATAAAATGAATATTTAAGGTGGCTCCCATACATCAAACGTGATTCTTTTGCCGTTTTTATAGAGCCGTTTTTATGTTACGGAACCCTTCGTGCGCGAGTCCGACTCGCACTGGGCCGGTTTTTTATGCTTGTTCAGCATGTAAATATGGGTATTTTGAACTTGTCTGTAGTGTACCGAACAGATAACCAAAAGTGTGAGTGAAAAATTATTTACTAAAGTAATATCTAAAACCTTCTCATACTGAGATCGTATTTCACAACGGCCATATCGATAACATAATACCTGAACACTCGAACAAACAGATAAAAAATAAACCGCATATGCTGGCTTACTGACGGAACTTCAATAAGTACTCCATATTCGTGACCATACCATGCGTTGTCGTTATTTATATTATCAACATGTAATTTTTCGAAAATCGTATTTCGTTCAATTTTATCAGCGCAATAGCAATTCTACTCCATTATAATAAGGTCTAACCTTGAATTAAATGCATATGAGATAGGAGCTTGCCAATGATCATGTCATGATGAAAACATTTGCAAATCGCCCTTGGTTTTTTTGCAGGCGGGTTGAAAAACTTCCTGAATACTTGAGTGCAAATGAATCGTTAAAATGGGCGTATACGAGTATTCAATATATTTAAAATGTGTGTTTCTGTTGCATTTGACGAACATGATATAACTCACTGGTCACTCATGAAGTCATGATGTCATGATTCAAACCCATGACACTGTTTAAAATTCGCGCGCTGAGCTTGTATTGTAAAGGATGACTCTCGCTATAGCGGGCCGTGTCCGGCCCGGGCCGTTTTCTAAGATAAATGACGGCGTTTTTGCGTGGCTGAGGCAAACCCAAGCCAGGCCGAACCGTGGCCGAAGCTCGGAAGCGGCTCGGTGTCGGCACGGCCCGCGGAGGGCTTGAGTATGGCTCGGCCACGTAAAAACGCCGTCGACTTTCTTAGAAAACGGCCCGGGCCGGTCAAGGCCCGGTCTAGCCTGAGTCATCCTTTAGTCTGTTACCGCCAAAAAACAATCGTTCCAATTTAATTATTTGAGAAAACTCCAATATCGACGACCTACTTGCTATGGAGAATTACGAACATAATAGCGAGGGTCTACATCTACACGTCGCCGCCCTACGCTGTGAAGTGCATTATGCAGACAAAATTCTGTACGTCTCACGTCCTCGCCAGATCAAACACATTTTTTTGAGAGATGGTGGGTGGAGTCAAGTCATTGAAATGGCCAATAGTTGCCGCGAATAAGTTTAGGCCTTACTAAGCGCTAAGTTCAGAACCGTCGGGTTTTGCTTTGGTAGGCCAAACATCACTACATAGTATAAAACAAATTCGCTTCCCGCTGTCTGTCCGTCCCTATGTATGCTTAGATCTTTAAAACTACGCAACGGATTTTGAGGCGGTTCTTTTTAATAGATAGTGATTCATGAGGAAGGTTTATATGTGTAATACATGCATGTTTTATTTGACATAGTATAAAACAAAGCCGCTTCCCGCTGTTTATCTCTCCTTATGTATGCTTAGATCTTTAAAACTACGCAACGGATTTTGATGCGGTTTTTTTTAATAGATATTGATTCAAGAGGAAGGTTTATATGTATAATACATGCATGTTTTATATACATATAAACCCGTGCGAAGACGGGGCGGGTCGCTAGTCTTAGATAAAAATGGTCAGATTGATATGCCTAAGTAATGCCTCGGTTGCGTATAAGTCTAGATTTGTATGCATCAAAGCATTTTTAAAGTGAAACTCACAAAATTTCCTGTACCTACCTACCTACATATGAGACGTTTTTACATCTAGGCAAAGTATAGCCATGGCTTTCTAGTGGTTTTTAACGACTTTTGACATGTAATATTAAATTCTAGACCAGACTTCACGTCTAAAAATCTATAAAGCCTGCGCAGCTCTGTGTGTAAGACAGTGTGGTGGTGGTTCCGTTATAAAGTTCGCCCTGCGTCAAAAGGCATCGAGGCCCGGAGCAAGACCTTGAATTGATCGCTCGCTCAAGGACGACCGAAGCCTTCGGATTTAGCGGGAGTAATGTTGCTAACGTTTATCATTAAGAGGTTACAAGAAAGAGGACTTGATCCCCGCTCTGGGTCATTTCTGGTGCAAAGGTTAGCCATAGCTGTTCAGCGCGGCAATGCGGCCAGTGTGATGGGAATCTTTGCACCTGGAGTGGCTCGGGGAGGGTTGTTTGATGTTTAGTTTTAGGATTAGGAATAGGTTTAGGTTACTGTTTAAGTTTGTTTTAGTTTAGTGGGTTTGTAAAATTCCTTTTTTATTGAATTAAGAGGTTAATAGGCGTGATTATATATATGTTAAGAGGTTATACCAATGTAATCGCTGGTAACAATATTTATTTAACATAATCTGCACTTATTAAAATTATAGAAATTCGTCAGAACTTAATATTTAAATATTTGAAGCGCTATATGATTTCACTATTAAGCTACCCCTAAGCCAGATACAATAGAATTATGGCCTGTCGTCTAACGTCCCGTCCGTGTCATCATCATACGACCTCAGTGCTTGTCAAGTTATCAGTTGCGGAGCGCCCATACAAGCCGATTCCCACCGGCTTGCTTAAAATGTCTTGCTATATGTTACCATACTCGTAAATCATCAAAAAACAGCTCTTTGTTTTGCTCCGGGTTGTCCAGTGAAAATTCTCATGCGCCGCCACTGGTGCTTATTATGTTATTTTTACTCCCTACCCCATTTATGCATAAGGCATGAGTTTATGTATCATAATTCATAAGTCTTGTCATAATCATAACCATCATGTAGGTATGACAATTGGCAACAATCAGATATTTCCCAGAGTACAATACTTAATTAGTGGAATGCTCTCACGTTATTACAATGATCGGTATGCGACCAGAGACACACCCACAATATTATGTTAATGTGCGTAACAATAACAACATTTACAAATGTATACAATACTTACTTGACATCGAGGCGAATTGTAAACATTCGTACACACGAACATAATTACACAACTATGAGGTACACATTATAGAATGAATAGTATATCCTACAAATATTATAAATGTGAACATTTGGATGTTTGTTACTCAATCACGCATAATCGGCTTAAAGGGCTTAGTTATTTTAACACCCAAAAGAGATTAAATTTAAATGGCAGTTCATGAGGACGAAGTCGCGGGCAAATACTAATAATTATTTTGATGGAAGAGCGGTGTCAGCGCAGTGCCAACCTATATTTATTTCAGGATATATTGTGTTGCGGATAGAAATAATTAGTCGGGATTAAATGGAACATTCTATGTATCTATTGTTATTATACTGTTGATTACATAACAACTATGTAAACGTGCTCATGACGTCACTAATCGGTCATTACAAATTCAAATCGCTGCACGACTAAATAGCACCGATTGACAACTTCATACAAAATCAATCATACCCATTTAATAATTGTTTATAGTCATGTTTTTTTAACCCAGTTATTGTAACTGAGTTACGCAGAAGGAAGTAAACATGAGCGTGTTTAGCATACGCGTTTATTGTGTGAGCGATAGAGTCCAAATTTGTGTGTATGGGAAGAGGCAAACATGAGAAAAATTGTTCTAGATGTCTTTACAAGTAGGTATGTTGTTTAGATTTTATAACACATTCACACGATACTTGTAGCAAGAATCCCATAAAATAGAGTAGCCCAGACGTGCCATGAAGCTTTGTGATGAAGAATGGCGGCTTACCATAAACAGCCTACTCAATTTGGACGGGTGATCAAAATCAAAATCAATCAAAATCAATTATTTATTCTGTCAAATGGTATTCTACAATATAATATTAATAATCTTACACAATAATCATTTTAAAATTGCAGATTTTAACTAATTAGTACCTAAATGGTTAACAAACTAAATGTCACTAAATGAAAACTAAAAAAATCCAAAATTGTAAAATATTATCAAATACATTCGATATAAGGTCTGTATCAGAATTAACAATAAGTTTATGATATTAATTTAGTACCCCAGAGATGTATAATGTCTCTGAGCATCCAAATACAATTAATAATTATTCTAATGTTCTTATAGAGATGTATACTGTCTCTAAGCGTTAAAACAGAAAAAAAGGATCATTAATGTAATATTGTCAGAGATGTACAGGGTCAATAACAATAAAACGTGTCAAGAACAGAATGATGTCTCTCGTCAAAATAATGATAATAACACTAGTATTTAGGTAGTTACTATGCCCTTGCAAGCATGAACAGACCGGACTCCACAAACAGCACCTGATCACGAGTATGAAGGATGGTTTGTTTACCATAACTTCATGCATATACTTAAACCCGATAGACAAACAAAATAGATGAAACTACGACAAAGACCACAAAATTACATATCTCTACATTCTTAATACAAATTTGTATACGACCCTCTTTCGGTAGTGGTAGTATTTGATATCGAGTCTAGTGTCTCAGTTACACTGATCCAAAAATCAGCGAGACAACATTCCCCTGTGGCCTTCCTACTCCCAAAACTATTAACGGCGAACACCGCTCACCTGCGATTTCGTAATTTGTAGATCGGGAGTTATATTATTAGCTCGTCGTGATCCTACTCTCCCAGTCTTCATTAAGAGGATAGTAAAGTCGACCCTATTGTTTTCCAACTCGGATAACTCGAACTCGAGTTGATTCGGCCGCAAACTCGTTTCGAAACTCGAGTTGACTCGAATCGCATCAACCGGACGGGATCCGCATCGCGGCAGCAACTGAATACTGCAAGTAGGCGAATCGAGTCAAGTTCAGCGTATTCGCATTGTGATTCGAGTTAAGGCGCTGTCAACACCAAAAACGCGCACACTGTCTATTTGTATGCATTGCATACGTATGTAAACGAGAGCGAGTGTTACTTGGGCTGGGCGGCCAGGTTTTAGAAGAAAATAATAAATAAATATTAAAATAAAAAAAAGTGCGGATTATTTGTGAAATATGGCTCGTTAGCGGTTTAGGTATGAATATGTGGACCATACGTCAAAGAAATAAGGACTTAGAACCGTTTAAGATGATTTTAAGACCAATCTTTGCAATTATTTTATATCGAGCCGATTTCGAGTCCGTCTACGGTCTTGCTTACACTTTTTTTGATGTGCTAGAACCAATAGTTTTTCTTAAAAAAAACTGCTTAAATAATATCAATTTCAACAAATTAGGTCTTGTCAGCCTACTAGCAACTTGACTAGCATGCACTCGCATTCGTTATCCGTTCCACAAATCAGGAGTTTGGTATGCGAGTCAAACCGGCAGTGGAGACGGCGAGTTGATTCGAATTGCGGAGGAACTTGATTCGAATCAACTCGTTCAGACTCTGATTTGAGTTATTTAAATCAGACAACTCGGATCACCCATCGCTAGTCGACCCGTCCATAAAAAGGGTATACTTATTTACATAGAGAACTGTTTCCTACTCCGAAATTCAACTTATGCAACGAGTTGAGACTGTATTATGGTTTGTATTATTATATAGTTAGAGGTGACGCGCATATCTGGTTGCCATACACCTTGCGGTCTTCTAGCCGCGCTGCCGAAGGCGTTTTGTAGCAAAAATATTTATAAGTTCTACGTTATTCTAAAATATTTAAGAAACTTAGAAATCATAAGCATTTTTATCATATCAGCCGAAAGACGTCCACTGCTGGACATAGTCCTCCCACAAAGAGTGCCAAAGTGATCGGCCCTGCGCCACCCGCATCCAGCGGACTCCCGCGACCTTAGAAGTAATTTTGTTTTCTTAGTTCGATAATTTTGTAAGAAATGGGAATTAAAACCGTTAGATCCTATGTCAAATTAAATAATAAATAAATATTCAGAAGGATTTCTAAAACACGAAACAACCCCGATCGTGATAATTTGGTAACTATCCTCTTAACTCAGAGATTTATAGAATTAGTAAATCTTGTGTCGACATTTGTCGCAGCATAGACGGAATTAGACTTTCGATAGAGGTCGTACGAGTCGCTCGTTCTCTACTAGTAATTTGTGGAATTTTTATAGTAGATAATTAGAGTAGTAATTGTAGTAAACGTCGTGCGTTAAAGTATCGCTATTTACGATGTGTGCTATAATTACCTACGAGTTAAATCGTTGCTCTTATTGACGCGCTATTCTGCGTTACATTGTGTGGAAATTAAACAGCAATTCCATGCAACGTGTCTCTGTGCGCAAATTATTACGAGAGTTCAACTCCTTATTATCTACCAACTATAATTGAAGGCGAGGAGATGTGTAAAATATTGGTTTTGGGATCTCTAAGGCACTTAAATGAGCAAGTGATAAAATCTGAAACAAAAATCTTATCCTTTAAAATTTAATAATCAATCTATTAAAAGTTTTAATTTCTAGTAGAACACTCAATTAAATTAAATTAAATTAATTAAATAGCAATTTATTTCAGACATTCATCCATAGGTGTCATCCATGTCAAAATAATTCTATAAATGAAGCAGTTTTCAACATTTAAGCCGGAATCACATTACGAAATTAGTGGCATGAAATTAATTTCGTGACATTAGTTTTACTAACAGTTTCACGTGTAATTTAATATTTTCGTAATGTATGCATTAATTTCAGGCATGCAAATAAGTTTCGTGCCCTGCGCGATTTTTTGGTGAAATTAGTGTCATGCAACTAATTTCATAGTGTAGATGCGGCGTGAAACTAGTGTCGCGAAAGTACACAGTGTACAAGTACAGTGTGCTGTGCGGACGTGTGTATTTTTATCATTGCGCGCGCTTCAAGCGTTGAAAATGGCAAACCAACGATGGAGTACAGATAAAAATACAATTCATCAATGATTATCAGCGACAAGAGTTTATATCTTAGAAGCATTTCTTTAGCTACATTGAATAAAATATAGAAACATATAGCTTTGATGCTGATGGGGCCATGGTTACTGCGATACTGTGGATTTCACGCCACTAATTATTTTACGAAATTACTTTCGCATATATCGAAACTACTTTCGTGAAACTGATTTCAACATGCATGACACTAATTTCGTAATGTAATTCCGGCTTTGGGTACAGTCAACAGCATAATCTGTACAAGACCCGAGCCATATATATGTGAACAGGACAATAACACTAAGTTATGGGCGTGTATGCTGTATAGATATGGTTCTCCTAATTTTGTTGTTACCAGATAATGAATATGATAATAATGTATAAAAAACTTCACCCTACTCATCTGAAATCACTGTACCTTTTAAGTATAGTTAATTAAGAACAAATTGCATAGATTATATTATATCGCTTTTAATTATCATCTAAACAATGATGCTAAAATTTAAATCGTGTAAATAATTTTGTTTTGAGTTTTTATTGCTCACTTTAGTTTTCTAGCACACTTGATTCGCTTTTAATCATCATTAAACAATGATTCAGAGATATCGTGTTGATGAGACATAAAAATAATGATGCGACTAAAACATAATAACAGGCCTGTAACTACTGTGGTATTTAATGTGCTACGAAGTCATTTCGATAGGAATTTGTAACAAACTAGCGAGGCGCCCCAGCATCGCAACGTGTGTAATAAAATATATCTAAGCTAAAAGAGTTAATTGTCTTTTTTGCCACTGTTTTTGCGTGCGTCCACACTAGCGTTCTTGCGATACGCGTCGGTGCAACGCGACGCGACGGAGATACGATACGATCATACGATACGACGAATGAGGACCCAGCATTATAGTCGCGCGGCCGACGTTGCCACTCGTCAGTGTCACGAAAACGCGGCAACCATAACCGACAAAAGAGCACGTGCTATGCGGCAGAGCGGTATGGCATGATTTGATTTGCTTCCTGCTAAATATCGGCTTTGTAAGATGGGGCCCTTCTATAACGAATGTAGTAATATTTATTCTGAGGAAGTTCATTGACGCCTACGTAGACAATATTCCACGGGTCACGACATTTCTATCGAGAGATAACTCTGCCCTCTATAGGTTGGCAAGGTGGTTAGGTTTTAAACCAACGACATTCGTCATTTGTTTACTTGCTTATAGGGGGCTGTCCATATATTACGTCATTTCAAAATAGGGAGAGGGGGATTCCTTAATTTTATTAGGTGGGAAGGATCCATTCAAGGAATTAACAGGATGATGATTGGGGGGGTAAAAATAACTTAGTCATCAACATCATCCCTATTCAAGCCTTCGAAAGTAAAATTACGGACACAGACTGCTACATTAAGTATATAAATACAAAATTATGACCCCAACCGATAGCCCAATATTCATAAAGAACATCACTATATATATAAGGCAAGCTTACCAATAAGGCTCGGATCGGTACAGTCAGCCAAGCAATTGGTATACAACTTTTTAACCTTAATCTACAAAACATAAGCGGCGAAAAGTGTTGGACCCCTCCTTGGCTATCTGTACATTACAGCCCAATGAATTGACTCTGTGAGAATAGGATGTATGGCAGTTTTGACCTTTTCTGGTGAACGGAAGATACCATTTATATACGATAAAATGGTATTGATACGTTTATGCAATTAATCCTTTTTAGTCTTAAGCACTGCAGTATTATTCGCGATTAAACCTGCAGCAGTTATGAACAACACTCGATTTTGACTGCACCAAATAAAAATAACATTGGATAGGTATAGTTTGTTCTAGTTAAAATGACGAAAAAGCACAACTTAACGTGGGATTTTACAACTCCTTTTGTTGCTAAATATGAAAGGAAAAGATAACAAAGAGACGTTATAAAACTGACCGAAGTATGGCACGCACGTGTACCTACTGGACTGGAGTAGCTACTGTTTGTTCTATTATTTAGGCGTAATTGTTCTACAACCCTACTTGAAAATAACAATGAAACAATAGGTCGGTAATGGTTGGTTTTAAGTATTTTTCGTGATCGAAATTAAAACAAACTATACTTCATGTATTTTGGGGATGGGCAAGGGCACCACAGCTCCTAAGCATGCAGTGATGATGGTGAGGAACCTGCATATGTCTGTACAGTCGAGTTCATAAATATACGCACGTTCCCAAAGGTTCAATAATATCTGAGAAACCTTATGCCCTTGAAAATAAAGTCGTGTTCACATATTTTTGATCCCTTTGTCCGTGCACATATTTCAGAACTCGGCTGTACGCTGTCTACACCGTGAAACCTCATCTCAGTTATGATGGTTCTAAGGGTCGAGACAGCGAGCATGACACCCTGGAGTTACAAACGCCCGAAATGCAACGATGACGCTACGTCATCATCATCATCATCAACATACCAGCCGAAAGACGTCCATAGGCCTGGCGCTGGACATAGGCCTCCCCCAAAGAGTGCCAAAATGACCGGTCCTGCGCCACCCGCATCCAGCGGACTCCTGCGCACTTTACCAGGTCATCAGTCCACCTTGTGGGGGGCCTACCCAAGCCGCGCCTTCCGGTACGTGGTCGACACTTGAGAACCTTTCCGCCCCAACGGCCATCGGTTCTACGTGCAATGCGCCCCGCCCACTGCCACTTAAGTTTAGCGATTCGGTACGTAGTAGTCTATAACTAGGTATTATGCCTTCTCCCCTGACCAGGAAATGGAATATTCTGCCGAAATAATGGTAGATAAAAGTAAAATATGTACCTTTAAAATATGCGACAATCTATATTTTATATACACAATTTTTGTAATAAACGCCTCAAATAATATCGTCCCCAGCAAACACGGATAAAACCCACGAGTCAACCTCTCATGCATTTGGCAAAACATTAACGTCAAAAACCTGTACCAATTAACATGCGAATTTAACAAATTAAATATGATATTGATAACGGAAGCATTTTGTGTGGTTAATGAGCTCATCATCATCACTCATCAGTACTAAAATACATCATTGAAGCGGATGTATGCATCGATTTAGGATACCCTAATATTATTCTAAATCGATGGATGTACCTATGAGACGACTAGCAGCCGTTCAGCCTAAAGCCCAATGAAAAAAAAAATCTGATGTGTAGTTCTGGAGATTATATACCCTATACCTACAAACTTACACTCACACTCGCTAAGATATAGATACGTAGGAATACGTACTGTCAAATGAAACCCTGACCTGACCCTTCATAGAACCGTTTCAAATTGACCGGATAACTAAAATTGTAAAAGACTTTTTACATAGCGTTACTTTGATATGCTTCAATATGTTTTAATTTTGAGTTGTGGCCGTATTGCAGGCACTAGGCGATTTGTTGACGCTCCAAAAATCTTAATCCTAATCCTGCACTTTTGACAGCTTTTAGTTTAATAGTAAAATTTACTTTAATGTGTGACGTAATTATTATTTTATTGAAGCTGTATTTATGTTTATTTCTCTCTCGCCTTTAACAATAGGCTTGTTGCGTGGTGTTAAAATTGATAACGTCGTGTTGCTAAATGGATAGTAAACCATCAAATGATTGTAATAAAGTATAAATTACAAAATATAATTGAAATCATAAAAAGATATGAACCTTGAAAGTTTAGAAAAAAAAGTTTTTTTATTTATTGTCCAAGAGTAAATTTAAAGGTACCAATAGAATCCTTACGCTTTTATAGAAACAAAATTGTATGGCAACTATGGACCTAAACGCAGTATTTCGCGACCAAAACGGCAATTTACTTCATTTTCCATGCAACGGTTAGTACAAATTGCACGGTGTGACGTCATACTTTAAAGCCAATCAGTATGAAGCGTTTTGGCTGCTGTCAGCGAGGTCCGTCTTTAACTCGATTTTTTGTTTATTAATGTCCTTTAAATGTAGTTGCTTCCATACAAACATTTGTTCATCTACAAAAACTGGTTCGAATGGCATCGTAAACAAATTTAAGGTCACAAGCCCATTATATAGTTGTTATAATGTGTTATATAGGTAATTATAATTGTATGACGTTTCCGTGAGTCACCAACGGTGCTGGCTGAAAATCAGCGCTGTAGGTGTCTGCAAAAAAAATGTATGAAGACCATAGTGGCCAACTTTGTGAAAAATAGTTTATCTAATACTGATTCTAAAATGGTATAACACATGCCATTTACATTTTTACAAATAAAGATGTTGCTATAAATGTTCACTTTTAAACACCTTGTTTTGGTACAATTCGCTCTTTGAAAAGTGCGAATATCTCGAAAACCAGGGGACTTTTACAAAACCTCAAAGTCGATTTTCTGGACCAGTCTAAGGTGCCCTATTCGTGGTTAGAGGGTTGATCATTAATTACCGGACACCCTGTATTGTATATTCGTAAAAGAAATATTGACAGATAAACCGACTTACTGACCTATAGAAGAGTTGAATATACTTAAAACCAGTTTGGAAGATACACGTTTGAATATATTTAAATACACATACACACATACTTATGCCATACTACATGTCTAAGTAATACCATTGTATACCGTAAAATGGGGTGAGTAGGGTTCGCGGGGAGAGTTGGGTTATGAATGGGGAGAGAAGGGTTGAAAGGGGGGTGAGATGGGATTTAAAGGCTACTGCTACAAAAATAATGTATTCCAATTTAAAATGGAGCTATAGTAATACTCATAATAAAATACTATAGAAAACCGACAACTGGAACCGCCTATCGACACGAAACAAAAACAAAAATGATCGATAATAACAGGCTAAGGCACTAAAATGATAATTGTCGAAAAAATCACGCCCTCAATTTATTATTACGCGGTTTTTCATAAAATTTTGTTTATTTTTTAAATAACTAAATAAAATGTCCCATTTACCTAACTTTTTTTTATTATTTCATGTTATTCTACACCGTATTAGCTTTGTAACCAATGATGTAATATAAAATATACGTAGATATGTTACGAGTATAAGCGGTCCAAAAGTGGCACACTAAATTTTGGTCAAGTCACACAGCTTGCCATAGTTTTGCGTCGTCAATGGAAACGAATGCTGTCAGAATTTGGTGGCCATTTTTAAACACGGAATTTCGTATAGACAACATATATACCTATTTTTATATTACATCATTGTTTGTAACAGTAAAATTACCACGTTTATGAATGAGATAACTACTTTTGTTATCAGTGGTCAAACTAGGATTTTGCGCACTACGCACATGCCACGATGTCGCAGGTAAAACCTCTCATAAAAAAATCAAAATAGCCATAAGATTTTTTTTTTACATTTTTGCGTCGATAAAATTGGGCGTAGTTTCACCCTCTTGCTATGTGCACAGGGGTGTTATTCGCTACGCGTTAATGCGGCTCACCCCGCCGGTCACCCGTTACGAAACTAGACCTACGCTTCATTACTACGCATCGCGGTGTCAAGGTATGATTGTGGGTGAGCGTTGAGGTGAGCTTAAAACAAGTTACAGAATAGGGGGGCTGTGCACATTATAAAGACACACTGTTGTAATGTTGTACTCGTATACACCGTGGGCGTTAATAACCCGAAAGATTTTAACCACGCATTCCGGAGGTGATTAGGAGTAAAACATGTTATATGAATCCAATCCATATTCAGCAAAAAAAACAATTTTTTTTCTGTATTTTTTTCGGTTTTTGTAAATAAAATTTGGATAAGTATCGCTTCCTGGATGGAAATCATCCCTTTTAATAAAATGGTAACAACTATTTCTCCAAAAAAGAATGAATTTAGTGAGTGGTAGCTGTCACTTTGATGTATGTCAATAACGACTCGAAACTTGGCAACATCGGTAGCAACGTCTCCATCAAAAGAGCTTAATGCACTTTACTAATCACAATAAATAGTTTACATGAAAATGATAATATCTTCAAAACTAAGCAGGATTTGACTGGGGTTCAAATAACATTTTTTGCGCCTAATGACCTAAGGAATGCGTGGTTAAAATATTTCGGGTTATTAACGCCCACGGTGTATAATAAATAAATAATAAATAAATATTTGCGGACAATCTTACACAAATCTACCTAGTCCCAAACTAAGTAAAGCTTGTACTAAGGGTACTAGACGACGATATACATACTTATATATAAAGAAATAAATACTTAAATACATAGAAAACATCCATGACTCAGGAACAAATATTCGTGCTCATCACACAAATAAATGCCTTACCGGGATTCGAACCCAGGACCTCTTGCTTCGTAGGCAGGGTCACTACCAACTAGGCTAAAGCGATCGTCATTATGTGACTGAATGAGAAGGAAAGGAAACGCACTGGCATGGTTGAGATAATTTAACGAGGTCGACTTTTTTATAAAACTGCTATTGGAATTGGAATTTTCTAACTTGGACGGTAGAGTTGCTTAAGGGGCTACCTGCTCCCAATGACCTTCGATCTGTAACTGCCCGTTTATTCGTGTTTTTTATGGCTTATCGTACCGAAATTATATCCCATGTTTACTACAAAACTTACCGTTTTCAAGATATATGTCACCGAACTTTGGCAATTTTAGGCCAAAAAACCAGTTTTTGGGACGTAACTTTTGTGAAAATGAGTAAAAAATAAAAAACGCGAATCAAAATTATAGGTAAGTTCACTATGTATGAGTAGGTACGAGTTTTAGTACTATAAAAGTTTTAATGAGGATGAAGTGTCGCGTTTTGTATTTTTACAGACCTTTCTTTAAAAATGTATAATTAATTCTGTATTAACATTTTTCAAGTTATTCTTAATCAATAATGTTAAACAAGAATCAAACTTTCCCATATTTGCACCTGGAAAGCTAGCTTCTATAAACCGAGGACGAGTGTCGAAATGAAATCTACTAAATTTTGTTGATTTTTGACGGGAGCCCCTTAAGGCCCCTCTTTTTTCGTCGTGGGTTGAAAATATCTTAACACTAATTTCAAGTCAATATTTTTTTAA
Organism: Epinotia brunnichana; assembly: GCA_963854355.1. NCBI lineage: Eukaryota > Metazoa > Arthropoda > Insecta > Lepidoptera > Tortricidae > Epinotia > Epinotia brunnichana. The sequence goes on along the minus strand of OY977951.1, from coordinate 23,671,369 downwards.
AGAGCGTACCTATATTCTTAAACATTGTGCACATTAATACCCACTAATGAGCATACAGAGTAGTAGCCATATCCACCTAGCTGTCAAGGGCTTGTGCATATATTACGTTAACGTCGAATGCCCCCTCCTCCATATTGTTTTCCATAATAAATAAACCGCGTTGAGTGTCCGTACACGCTCCGCGTCCCCGACATCAAGAACATCCGTCGAGGGAAAAATCCTACAAACCAAGAAATCCTGCCAAGAAAACCGTCAAGTTCCTTCGTTAAGAACATAGATACTACAAACTATATTCCTACTGCAACCGTCGGGGAAGACTGGATCCTCCTACCCGGTAGCCAGCGCCTGCTTGCTCGGAAGATATCCGCCTGCGGGTCCCTCTGGTGCCAACGGGAGGCTCTCCTAGTTGAAGCCAATGGAAGCAGCCTCCGTCAAGTTCCTTCGTCAAGAACATGGATTCTACAAAACTACAATCCCACTGCGACCGATGGAGTAGATAGAGAGAGCTGGGGGGCTCCCCTCGTCGAAACATTGGAAGCAACCTTCGTCAAGTTCCTCCGTTAAGAACATGGATTCTACAAAACTACATTCCTACTGCGTCGCCGGAGGAAACTGGATCCTCCTACCCGGTAGCCAGCGCTTGCTTGCCCGGAAGATATCCGCCTGCGGGTCCCTCTGGTGCCAACGGGGGGCTTCTGTGAACTCCGAAGACAGCAGCCATTTCCGTCAAGTTCCTTCGTAAAGAACCCATCAGTGACACAAGTGAAAAAACACTAATACCCATTCTAGTGACAATCAATGATATAGTGATTCGAAATTCGAACCCCTTCACCAAAGGGCAAAGACCTACTCTCCCCTAAGGAGGTAGGCAAAAGTGTTTTAAATTGTGTACAAATCCCCAGGGGTCCCATCAGGGACTCTAGGGCGTCATCCCAGTAGTCATTGGAGTATAGCTCTAGAACTGCTTTAAAAGGAAAAAAAAAAAAAAAAAAAACCCCTCCTTCCACCCAATAAAATGACTACATACAATCATCCAACGGTCAGACCCCCCCCTCCTATTTTAAAATGACGTAATATATGGACAGACATGCGCGGTGTCAAATACATGAAAATGTGATGGATGACCCATGGACCGGTGCAACCCGTGTCGAAATGTCAGAAATAAAGGCAAATAAATATCTAGTTAGACCCGGAAAAAATAGTATTTAAATACCCTAACGGTTTCCAGCTCCCCACAAAACAATAAAGGAAACGGTAAGTATATATAGTGTGTAGGTATAAAGAGTAGCAGCTTGCCAATCTAACGGAGACGTGTAGTAAATAGGTATATTGTCACAAACAACAAAAAAAACATAAGCCGCGGACGCCTTTTTTTCAGTTTATTGACGACGGCTTTTTCTGACGCAAATTCTCGACCACTCGTGTTGTGATATTTTGGATAAGGAAAGGCAATATTTTCCTTAAGAACTTGGCATTGACGTTCAAGATTTTCCTAAAACCCATTTAAGCAATAAAAACATTAGCAGCACGTGAGTAAACAGCGAATGTGAGTTCCGCGTAAGGGCCCACACGTGCGTAGGTAGGTACATTACAATTTACAATAATGTGTATTTTGAGATGTGTACTACTTCTTATACGCGAAATATCAATGGAAAAACATTTACATGCAGGCGTATAGAGCAGCTATAGCCGGTTTACCCCGCGGGAGATATGGATTTTTACAACTCCCGAGGGAGTTATGAGCTTGTGTGTGATCTGATTGGTTTAAACAAATCTAGTTGGCCTCGCGCAACAAGAATTCTGATCTGTGATTGATTGAAAAAAAAACTAGTTGACCACGCGCTGCAAGAATACTGCTCTGTGATTGGTTGAAATATTGAAGCTGCGCGCTCCCACTCGCACTGATCTGGAAGTGAAATGGTCAATTTAGTAAATTCTTGATTGGTGCGCTTGTATGAAACATAGATTTTTCTGTCTTTTGTAGTTATTTATTTCCTCGCAAATGTGATGAAAAAAATTGTGTATAACACGGGCGTAAGAATATTGCAAACTCGAGTCATCAAAAGACTCTTGTTCGCAATAGTCCACTTACGCCCCTCGTTAAACAATGTACTATTAATCCATTTTCCTAACGTTTTCCCGGTCGTACCCTAAAGGAGCCCGGGGCCCCCCTTTGGCGCCTATATATCTATCCCAAGATTGGCAGTAGGCACTAGTTTTACGAAAGACGCTGCCACCAGACCTTCCAACCTGGAGGGAAAGCTAGATCTTGCTGAGATTAGACCGGTTTTCTCACGAGTCAAAACATTTAATGCAGTCGGAAAAAGGCACAAGTCAAACAAGTGTAAGAATATATGGCATATGGATGCTTAGTTAGAACAACGCGTATATTTTTATAGGTTAACTTAACTTTACTTAACTTTAACAGTTTGTGACGACAAACCAGCATTATCTTGGATTACATGATGATTCTCTCAAACCAAGAGAATAGAATGAAGACTCTAGTTCCAGTTAATTTCGCTACATTCGAGATAATGTAAGCGAGAGCAATTGAAGCGTTCATAGCCCGGCGGCGCCTGCGTATCGGAAAACGATAACGCAGCAGGTCAAGCAAAGACGGCAGGGGTCAGTCTTTGGATGGGTGACCGCCTGTTTGAGTGGTTACTATATAAATGAGCGCTTCCGTGCTTTGGAAGGCACGCTAAGCAGTTGATCCCGGTTGCTGTCTATGACAGTAGTCGTTAAGCCGAGTTAGAGGCCTTCGGGCGGCTTAAGAACCTCTAACAGTCGAGTTGCCCACTTACTTGACAAAGGGGAGACAACTCGCAACTGTCACTCGCGTCCGCAGGAGCTACCTACCACAACCCTGCACGTGTCCCCTGGGTGGTACTAAAGAGTGACAAACTCAAAAAGGCCAAAAATAATATATGCCATACGATTAAATAAATAAATAACCTATTACATGCAAAAAAATACAGATTTTTTCAAAGTTGGTGTGAGTTGCATAAGTTAAGGGCGTTGGTGCGTAAATTCACGGATAATCCAGTTGATAGATAATCATAATCATATCAGTGATATGATATGATAACGCTGTCTTACAATCTAAACATCACAAATTAGAGCCACTCACTGCTACTTCCAACTACCGTATCCAATCATTTTTCACGCGAGTTTAAATTGAGCATCATATTTTGAAATTTAATTTCCCGATCAGCCTGAATTAGATCTTATTGGCAGCGTATAAGTTTCAAATTATAACGGTGATTTATGGAGCAGCTAAGCGATCACCGCTGAACCATCTAAACGATTCGTTTTGGTTATCGGCAGTTCCGTTGTTGCGGTGAAAGTTTTCGAAAGAACACTGGTGTTCTTTCTCTGGCCCTGGGGCCGTGTTATACCGGCAACGCAGCAGCGACGCGACACTTAAACGATACCGTCCTCATAAACTCCCATAAGGATCCGTCGTACCCAATCTTAATGGTTACCGCTCGGCCACGACTTCGGTCTTAAGCGACCTGCGACCAGCGTTTTATCTGTTCATTGCGCGGTCGAACCGCGCAACGCACTGTGGTTAGTTGGGATCACGCGCAATGAACAGATAAAACGCTGGTCGCAGGTCGCTTAAGACCAAAGTCGTGGCCAAGGCGTAAGGCCTCGACTTCAAGCGGCGGCGGCGGCAGCGACAGTGATAGGTACATTAGGTACGTGGAGCTAGATATTATTTCCTACGGACACTTGCTACTCCAGGCCCGCTATTCTCTAACTTCTTTTAAGCTCACCTCAACGCTCACCCAGAAATATATCTTGACGCCGCCATTCGTAGTAACTAAGCGTAATCAGAGGTCTAGTTTCGTTAGGCATGACAGGTGGGGTGAGACGCATTAGCGCGTTCCGAATAACAGCCCTGCACGGATATCACAGAACGGCCCGCGAGCTTGTATCGCGACGAGATAGATATAACGTCTCTTTCTAATGGGCTTGTGACCTTAAATTTGTTTACGATGCCATTCGAACCAGTTTTTGTAGATGAACAAATGTTTGTATGGAAGCAACTACATTTAAAGGACATTAATACCCAAAAAATCGAGTTAAAGACGGACCTCGCTGACAGCAGCCGAAACGCTTCATACTGATTGGTTTTAAAGTATGACGTCACACCGTGCAATTTGTACTAACCGTTGCATGGAAAATGAAGTAAATTGCTGTTTTGGTCGCGAAATACTGCGTTTAGGTCCATAGTTGTCATACAAATTTGTTTCTATAAAAGCGTAAGGATTCTATTGGTACCTTTAAATTTACACTTGGACAATAAATAAATAAACTTTTTTTTCTAAACTTTCAAGGTTAATATCTTTTTATGATTTGAATTATATTTTGTAATTTATACTTTATTACAATCATTTGATGGTTTACTATCCATTTAGCAACACGACGTTATCAAATTTAACACCACGCAACATGCCTATTAGAACGCTTAGAAAGAGATGGATAGTCTATGTCACCGCGACACAGGTCGCGGGCCGTCATGTGATAGCCGTGCTGAGGAGTCGAACAAAACGTTGATGAGTTCATAAGAAGTAAAAACTAAAAATACTTCATGTTTAAAGACAGCAATAAAACTCCAAAATCTTGACGGAGTGGAAATGCACTTACGCATCCCCCCAGCCATAATGCTATAATGGGGGGTATGTGGGACTCACACTCTCCTGCCATCTCTATTTAGAGAGAAGGGGGAGGGAGTCTGCCAACTAAAACCACTCCGGCGTTTCCGTCCCTGCCGTTAATGGGAACGCCATGGGATCGCGAACATGTCACCACGACGCCCCCCGGGATGCTACGATGATATATCTAATATACCTATCTTTGTCTATTCATTATAACCTCAGAAATGCATTAAAATCTATCAGGTTATTGGGACTCACAATGATCAAACCTCAACAAATAAAATAAAATATCTTTATTTTCAGACAACATGGTCCATAGATTGTTAGTAGAGCAAAACATTATTTTGTTTACAATTTAAAAGCCAGACTTGGCAGCCTCAACGAGGTGCACACGGACTAGGAGCGTGCAGCCCATTGGCAAAAACCACAATTAAAAAAAAAGTGGTAGTGCTTTCTTCCATACAATATTTCTTGCAATATAACACTTTAAACTCTCGCGCTTTGTACACATATTTAAATTACTGTTTTACACGGGTCTAACGCGATATTTATTTACCTTTATTTCTAACTTTTGGAGGGTAGTGAAATATTGTGCACCCATATCTCCGTTGACAACTTGCTGGGACGACATTTTACCTGCGACCATGACCGGTGCAACCCGTGTCGAAACGTCAGAAATAAAAGTAAATAAATATAGCGTTATAGACTCGTGTAAAACAGTAATTTAAACCTTTTTGCGTTGGTGTAATGCTTACCCCAACCTTCTTCAAGTCGATATTATCAAGGGTAACTTTGAAACCGCGACCTTTCCCTTCGCAAGCAATCCACTAATCGCCAGCCCATGACAATGACATGTTGAGGGTTCGATTCGAACTAGCCGTCACGGCTTCGCCCATATCGGGCAAATCCAATTATGGCTGTTAGCCATGTTGGCCATGAGAATCAGGAAATGTGTGTAGCATGTAGCATAGTTGTAAATCTTCTAGTATTATACATTATACCATATGCATCCGCGTTCTAGATCGATATGATACACGTACACGACACGCGTCAGTTTACTGTCACCTTTTAGTTCCCGATCTCCACTCAATTGCTCACAGGTTAACTGGTAGAGATCCCTTAATGGATAAGTTCGCATTTGAACCGACTTAAACTAGTTTGTCTGTATACCTGTGTCTTGTATAGGTGCAAAAATATACCTGTGTGTCTTGTGCAGGTACCTCAGAGCATAGAATACTCGAGAGAGGAAAAGCCGCCGGCGGCCGCGTCGCAGTTGTTAGATCAATGGGCATACTCTGCCATACTGTGCACGCGTGCTGATCGCAGAGAATATTACGTTTCTTTCCAAAATGCCTGATATAATGCGCGTGTATTGTCCAATAAGAGGGTAAGGTATACAATTGTGTGTGTTTTAGATGTGTGCGTGCTGTCTTGTCAATTACTTGGGCTTTTTGTGGGTATGTACCTACTTGCGACAGGCGTACTCAATACAAATCGGCCGGCATGTCCGATCTCCTTCTACATCTGTGGTAAGTCAAGTGTAAAAATATGGGTGCATTGCATACAACTTACTTATCAATATGTCCCGGCACACATCGCACTTATGTCAGCGGATTAAGGTGCCGGTACATATTTTCGCATTTGAGTGTAAAATAAAGTATTTACCTACACACACAAGTAAATATACTAAGGACAAGATTCGAGCGTTTTACAAAAAAGTGTACCTGCACGTTTTGTTTCAGAATTCGTTTTTTTTGGGTTCTTTTTACTCAGAATCGTTGATACCTACTATCGGTCGATATACAAGAAAAACATCGTGATCACCAGGCATCGGAGTATTTCTAGCACGGTAAGACTAAAGTGAGGTATGGAGTCGTTGGAAGCATTAAAATAAAAATTTTACTCATCCTCATTGATTTAATTCATAAAATAAATAATAACTATAAAATAATAAGAATAAGAATAAGAATAATTTATTATTGGACAAGCACATGATTACAGATTATACAGACATTATCCGTGGGGTTCCAAACTAGGCTGAGCCTGTATCTTGGGACCCACTGAGTCGGTTAACAAGTCTCTTCAGACACACGTCTCAAGAAGCACGACATGAAAGTAACAGAGTGAAAATTAAACATTTCATATAATATGAGCGCTGCTAACTTATCAATGGGAACACAAATTCATCATTAATAAAAACAAAAATTATGCTGTTTTAGTAGTAGGTACACAGAGAGTTTGTGTATGAGAGTGTGTGTAAGTGTGTAAGTGTGCGTGAGAGGGAGTGTTTACTTGTGTTAAGTGTTTGTTACGAGTGTATGTTGAATTGTTAGGTACCCTATTGGAAAAAGCAACCTTAGATGCAGGGACGTAAAATCTCTTCCGTATCACTATACGAGAGTTCAGCAAACCATTTCCTTAGAGTGGACTTAACTTTGCGTATGGTGCACTTTTTTATGTCACAGACTATAATACACCTCCATGTTCATTGACAAATAACAAATATAGGAAAGAACATGTCTAGTCACTTTTTTTTTTCAAAATGAGATTTTTATGTCTCAATGTTGCGCTCGTTGTGAAATATTGCGTAACTAGACATATTTTTCCCGTTGTTAGTTATTATTTATTTTATGAATTAAATTAATGAGGATGAGAATGAGTCAATATTTAATTTTATTGCTTACAACGACTCCATAGCTCACTTTAGTCTTACTGTTGTGCGAGACGCACCTATGACTGGCTCTGGGCTGGGTAGAATTGAAGGGGAATCCTGCACCTTCGGCGTTGGTCGTTACGGCTTAGCAGGAACTTGGTCGGGTCGGGGTTCTGAATTGAAAGACTTGTTTACTTTTTCAAGTAATGTCACTTCGCTGCTACTGTAGGTACTGAATTTCATGGGGCCTGGCCGCCCAATTTATACTATCAAGTTACCTCGGCCGGACGCCCCTTCGCCCCGTATTTTTGGCGGGAAAGCGATTTGCGCGGGAAATTTTGGCGCGAAATGACATGTTCATTTATTACACTTCAATCTTACTCTAATACATTATTTACAGTGCTTATACCTATTTCTATGCTATTTATAATACATTATTACACGAGATCCCGCTCGTTCGGCGTCAAAATGCATCTGAAACGCGGGGATTCCGTGTCGGCCCGTATATACGTACCTCGTCCCCCACCTGAGGTATAAATACCGGGGTTCCCCCCTCGCTCGCCCATCAGTCGTTGCCTGACTGGCGCGCGAGTAGGATCTCTAGGTTTCCTTTAGTCTGTCAACATTTCTTAGTGGAAACTTAGTGTTGTCCACTCTTTATTTAGGAAACCAGCGGTATATTACCCTTTTTTTACTATGTAGGAATGAAATGTGAGGCCTATTATTCTTTATTTCAGGTGCCAATTATATAAGGCAATAGTAGCGCAATGCCTATGTTATAAGAGGTTATAAGCTAGATTACAAGTTAGGTCGCGACTGACAATTTTATGTTTATAACGGGTTTTATTCTATGCCGTCCTGCACATCTCTCCCGCCGACCATCGTTCGGGTGAACGTTGGATCTTCTTTTGCGTGCAGGTTCTCAGGCTCCGTCGGCAGGATCACCAGCTTCTTGGTCGGTCTTCTGAAGACTCCGCCCTTGGTGGTCACGTCCACTGCTCGCGTCACGCCGTCGGGGCCCGGGTATATAGCTGTAACCCGGCCTCGTGGCCATGTGTTGCGAGGCAGATTCCCGTCGGCCACTAGCACGATGTCGCCGACGTTGATAGGCCGCCCATGACCGTAGGGCTCCCGCCGGTACTGGAGTAAGGGCAGGTACTCCCGGAGCCAGCGGGCCCAGAAGTGCTCGGCCAGGCGTTGGCTCGTCCGCCAAGTCGCGCGGCCGATGAGTGCGGTGTCGTCGAATGTCCCGGGGTTGGGGGCCCGGGCTGAGCCACCGAGGAGGAAGTGGTTCGGCGTGATGGCTTCTGGCTCGTCAGGATCAACCGCCACGTGAGTGAGGGGGCGGCTGTTCACTGTATATTCGGCCTCGGCGAGCAGAGTAGTCAGGGTCTCCTCGCTGGGGCGGCGCTCGTTGAGCACGGCGTGTAGGGCTCTCTTGACGGCTCGTACCATCCTCTCCCATGCCCCGCCCATAAATGGGGCTCCCGCCGGTATGAAGCGCCAGCTGATACCGCGTTGCGCGGCGTCGGTTTCGAGGGCGTCGCCGTAGTAGGGGTAGGCGCGCGGAATCGCGAGGTCTCGCAATGCCCTTAGGTGCAGCGTCCACTCCGTCCATTGGCGCGCTAAGTCTGCATCCAGCTTGTCATCCCAGCCAGTTCCGCGCCGCCACACCTCTTGTAGGATTTTCTTTGCTATGATGGTTACCGGCGCCGCTAGCCCGAGAGGGTCGAAGATCGACATTGTTATTTTCAATATTTGCCTTTTGGTAGGCTCGATGTCGTCCAGGGCTCCGGGAGGTAGGCGGCTGAGGTCCAAGTTGAAGGCGAGTTCGTCGCTCGCGGGTTTCCATATTTGTCCCAGGATTCGTTCATTTTTCATTTCGCTCTTATTCAGTTCGACGGGCGCGGACGTGGCGTCCTCCGAAGTGAGGGTTCGGAGGACCCGCGTGGAGTTAGAGGTCCATTGGCGTAGTTCGTAATGAGCCTCTCTATGTATATCGCGTACATCACTTGACACTCGAATCGCGTCTTCTTCTGTTTTGAAGCTGTGTAGGTAGTCATCGACGTAGTGATGTCTTATTATTGCTTTGACGGCCTCTGGATGCGTTTCTTCGTGTTTCTGGGCGTTGACGTTCTTCACATATATTGCTATTGACGGTGAACAAGTAGCGCCAAAAATGAGTGAAGTCATGCGATATTCTTGCGGCGCGTCGTCGCCCCGCCGGTCGCCTCGCCATAGATAGCGCAGGGCGTCTCTGTCTTCAGACTTGACTTTCACTTGCATGAACATTTCTTTAATATCCGCCCCCACGGCGACTGGGTGTTGCCGGAAGCGCATAAGGACGCCCGGCAGCGACTGTAGGAGGGCCGGGCCTGTCAGTAGGCGGTCATTGAGCGACACGCCCCTTGTAGGCGCGGCGGCGTCGTGGACGATTCGGACTTTCCCGGGCTTGCTAGGATTCAGCACCGGGAAATGGGGGAGGTACCACACTCTCGATGACTTGGTGGGCGGCGCAGGCTCGGCGTAGCCCTTCGAGACAAGGGCGTCCATTTCTTCACTATATTTGCCTTTAAGCTCTTTATTTTTGTCGAGTTTCTTTTCTATGTTATAAAGTCTTCTCAGTGTATTTTCGTAGTTGTCAGGCAAGCTGCTGTCGGGTTGTTTCCATAATAGCGGTGCTTCATAATGGCCGTCGGCTGTAGTCTTTATTGACTGGGCTAACATGATACGCGCCCGCTCTTCCGGGCTTGACTGGGGTAACTTCGGCTCGATAAGTAGGTTTTCAAGCGCGAAATATTCACTGAGTTGTAAATTCAAATCTTCATTTTTCTCGGCTTCTTCGATAGTGGTCAAGCGATGCGTCGCATGTACTTGTTTGCCTGTGATGCGTGTGTGTGCACCGTGTAGCACCCAGCCTAGCGGCGTTAGGGATGCCGCTGGCTGATGCCGCTGGCCGCGGCGTGTTTCATTACTGACGAGTAAATGCCAGTTATCTTGTCCGATTAATACTCTAGGTCTCGCTGACTCGTACCGCAGGCTATCTTCTATGTCGCATAAGTGTGCGCACTCGCGGAGATCCTCCTTCTTAACGGACTGTGGTGATAGGCTCAGATCGTCTATGGTATGCGCACCGACCCTATAAGGTTGGTCGGTGCCGCGGATGCTGAGCGTAACACGGCGTGATCTCGATGCGTCGATTTTTTCTTTCGTTATAGCTTCTATTTGTAGCGGCACTGTCGGGCCGTCCAGGCCTAAGTCGTTCGCGAGCCCTTCTTGTACAAGTGTTATCGTGGAGCCGTCGTCGAGGAGGGCGTAGGTCTCGACGGCTCCCGCCGGTCCAGAGACTGTGACCGGGATGATTTTCAGATAAGCTCTCGCTTCTCGGGAGGCACGTGTCGATGTGACGGCCTCGTTTCTTTCTTCAATTCTTTGATAATGTAGCAAGTTGTGGTGGAAGTATTCGCAGCCGACGCTCGCACTTCGTGCGCTTGCATGAGTGCATCCTGTTCTTGTAGCGCAGGCATCGGAAACATAGCCGTTGATCTTTGGCTAGTTTCCACCGGTCTTCAACGGCTTTTTCGATAAACTTAGTGCATTTATCTATTGGGTGACCGGTGTTGTTGCAGGCGGCGCACTTAGGTGAAGGCTTGTCTGTGGTCGCGAAGGCTCGGTGTGTCCTTTTTGCAGGATGAGGATTTGCACCGTCGATGTTCTCGGGCTGCGCGTAGAGCGCGCAGTAGTCCGCCTCGCGTTGCAGGAAGGCTGATATCTTTATTAGCTCAGGCTCGTCGTTTTTCTGCGTATTCGCGTAGTCGAACCATCTGTAGCGTAGGGCGGGCGTAAATTTCTCCATCATTGCCCGTGTCGTCTCCGGGCTGTGTAGATAGTGAGCGCGGTCAAGAGCCTTGAGTGTGGCTATGACGTTGGCTACACGGCTGGCGAAGACACAGATGTCGAGCGGCCCGTCGTTAAGGCGCGGTAGGGCGCGTAAGCGCTCGAGCTCGGCGAGGGCAATGGCGTCTGGGCGGCCGAAGCGGGCTTCTAGGCTTCTCATTACTTCGTCTGCGCGAGCGTTGTAAATAAGGAGGCTCTCGACGGCTTCTTTGGCCCTCCCTTTGAGGCATCTTCTTAATCTTGCTATGTTATCCACTTCACTATAATTTGCGGTGGTTCCGTTGTAGGCGGCTTTAAATGATAGCCATTCTTGATGCGAGCCGCTGAATGGCGGCAACTCGGCGTGATAGCGTGATGACTCTCTCGGGCCGGCACGCGCGGCGATGGCGATGGCAGAGGCGAGCTCACTCAGGTTCACACTTTGTTGATTCTTCATTACTATGGCGCTATCTTCTTGCGCATTCGCTTGTGAATACATTAACGGCGGCGGATATGCGTCTGTTTCGCGTGGGCGCGGCGGCGTTGGCGCGAAAACGGGAGCGTGGGTTCCCCCGGCGGGGGGAGGGGCGGGGACGGCGGGGCGCACGGCAGCGGCGCCCTGTCCCGCGCCCTCGGCGGGGCTCCTCTCCCGAGCCTGCTCGGCGTACTGTGGGGTTGCAGGCTCGGGTTCTTCGATGTAAGGTGCATTGGAGATGGCGAGGACATGTCTCTGGCTGGTCTCGAGCCATTCATCTATGCGGCGTTCTTGTTGGACTGTAGATATTGTGCCGGTGTCATCGTCGCTGTCTTCGGCTTCTATGGCGGCTATGCGCGCTTGCGCGAGCTCCAATTTGATTCGGAGGGCTTCTTCTCGCGCTTGTGCGAGACGGCGGACGCGATGACTCGACGTTGTTTTCACCGATTTTGACGGCGGCCGTGCGGCAGGATGCTGGCTTGACTGTGGGGTTTCCTGCCGCAGTGTTGCTGCAGGGTGTAGGCTCTCCTGCAGCAGCGGGACTATGGGTGGCAGCGTTGACTGTGGGGTTTCATGAGGCAGTGTTTGTGACTGCGCGGCATCATGATGCTGCCCTATGGGTGACCTCGGCTGTGGGTCTGGACGAGGCGCCGGCGTCGCAGGAGTGCTCGATCGTGAGGTCTCCTGCGAGGGCCTCGAAACTTCTTGAGTCGTAGCAGTTCCCGACGTGGACGTGGTTGCTTGTTCCAGCATGGCTTCTCTTATGTTCGCTGCGATAAGTTGACCGAGTGTGCGATTTCCTGCTTTCGATCTTGTAAGGGGCATCCTCTATGTAGAATCCGGTTTTCGATGGACCAGCATGTGCGAGACGCACCTATGACTGGCTCTGGGCTGGGTAGAATTGAAGGGGAATCCTGCACCTTCGGCGTTGGTCGTTACGGCTTAGCAGGAACTTGGTCGGGTCGGGGTTCTGAATTGAAAGACTTGTTTACTTTTTCAAGTAATGTCACTTCGCTGCTACTGTAGGTACTGAATTTCATGGGGCCTGGCCGCCCAATTTATACTATCAAGTTACCTCGGCCGGACGCCCCTTCGCCCCGTATTTTTGGCGGGAAAGCGATTTGCGCGGGAAATTTTGGCGCGAAATGACATGTTCATTTATTACACTTCAATCTTACTCTAATACATTATTTACAGTGCTTATACCTATTTCTATGCTATTTATAATACATTATTACACGAGATCCCGCTCGTTCGGCGTCAAAATGCATCTGAAACGCGGGGATTCCGTGTCGGCCCGTATATACGTACCTCGTCCCCCACCTGAGGTATAAATACCGGGGTTCCCCCCTCGCTCGCCCATCAGTCGTTGCCTGACTGGCGCGCGAGTAGGATCTCTAGGTTTCCTTTAGTCTGTCAACATTTCTTAGTGGAAACTTAGTGTTGTCCACTCTTTATTTAGGAAACCAGCGGTATATTACCCTTTTTTTACTATGTAGGAATGAAATGTGAGGCCTATTATTCTTTATTTCAGGTGCCAATTATATAAGGCAATAGTAGCGCAATGCCTATGTTATAAGAGGTTATAAGCTAGATTACAAGTTAGGTCGCGACTGACAATTTTATGTTTATAACGGGTTTTATTCTATGCCGTCCTGCACAACTGTGCTAAAAATACCCCGATGCCTGGTGATCAACTGATCACCCATTTAAACGGGTCGGTAAGTTAATACGTTTTTAACGGAAAGACAAGTTCAACGAAATCGATTACGCCTCAGCGAACCTTAAATACCCACTGCCCCGTAAATATTAAATGTTGGAGTTTTACTTGCAACAAGGCGGCCGGTTTCGGTACTAATTGAGACTGTCATTAATAAAATTGATTTTGTAAATCGAACGGTCAAGTTTCTTTAAGCAGCCTGCGAGTTAAGTCTGGTGTACACGAGAGGAGAGAGATATTGTATTGTATACTGACATTCGTACAATGCTAAGAACCCATCACTCACTGAACAAGTTTAAAATGAAAAAGCGGCCAAGTGCGAGTCGGACTCGCACATGAAGGGTTCCGTTAAATAAATTGTTTTTTACGATTTATGACGTATTAAAAAAAAGCAACTTACTAGATCTCGTTCAAACCCAATTTTCGTTTGAAGTTTGCATGGTAATGTATATCATATATTTTTTCAGTTTTATCATTATCTTATTTTAGAAGTTACAGGGGGGGGGGGGGGGGGCACACACACATTTTACCACTTTGGAAGTGTCTCTCGCGCAAACTATTCAGTTTACAAAAAAAATATGTTAGAAACCTCAATATCATTTATACCACCCCACACGTATGGGTTTGATGAAAAAACATTTTTTGAGTTTCAGTTCTAAGTATGGGGAACCCCAAAATTTATTGTTTTTTTTTCTATTTTTGTGTGAAAATCTTAATGCGGTTTACAGAATACATCTACTTACCAAGTATCAACAGTATAGCTCTTATAGTTTCGGAAAAAAGTGGCTGTGACATACGGACGGACAGACATGACGAATCTATAAGGGTTCCGTTTTTTTGCCATTTGGCTACGGAACCCTAAAAAAGTTAACCCCTTTTATGGCAAATGAAAAAAGTTGTGAGTTCTAGCCTCGTATGTGACATGAAGAGCAAATGAAAGAAAGAAAGAAACATTTATTCGAGACAAACAACACACAGCGTTTGTTACGAAACGGTTATATCTCAGCATAATGCTGGCATTGATTCACGGTGGATAACAAACAAAAAAACAAAATAATGATAAAAACTTAGTTAAACACGAGAAGGGACAATTAACGAAATTAAAAAATACTTCATCATATCTGAGTGAGTTGCCTGATAAAAATATTTATTCGCAAATATTTGTGTGATGTGCATGAATACTTGTTTACGAGCCTTGAACGTTTTCTATGTATTTTACAATTTTAGTATGTATTTATAATTTAGGGAATGCGATTGCGACGATATTGCGCGCTTTTCACTGAAAAAGTATGTAAATGCTATGAATTATTTTGAATGATTATCAACATGTGAAATAAAAATAAAAACTGCATGTAGTGGTTTATAATATGCGTTTTACTTCAGATATTTTATGAATATTATTATTTAATCATCAGGTTATAATTTTCAGTCCTATGATCTTCATTAAAATCACTTTCGCAGCAATACGTATGAGCCACAGTCAAATATGGACGAGATCTCGCAAGATTGCATCCCCCAATTTATATCTATTACTAAGTATATACTTAGTCATCTGTAACACAAGCCTCAATGATCTAACTATAGCGCTAGTTCGATTCGTGTAAGACTGTCCCTAAATATTTATTTATCTATATCTCGTGTGCACAACGGTTTATCCTTCGATGGAGGTAGACGCGTGGCGATGTCCGGATTCGGGCAAGACATGCGCTTCCGCGCCATACGACCTCCCAACAAGTGTACAACTCTTGATCTGCGTGTATAACATTAAATATATGGCAGGAGAACTGTCTATTTATTTATTTATTGTACATATTGCTTTGGTAGAGTGATACCTATCATCTAACAAACACTCCTCAACATGTTAGCCGACTCAATTCTACCGTGTGCACGACGATATACCTACAGTTCGATGGAGGTTAGATGCGTGGCGATGTCCTGATTCGGGCAAGACACGCGCTTCCGCGGCATACGACCTCCCAACCAGTGTATTATACTTTAACTCATTTCAGCTGGGCTCATGAATGGATCTTTATTAGCCAGGTATATAATGGGATTATCTGCTTTTATTAGCGGACGCGTGCCATTTTTTGCAAGAAATAGCGCCACGTAAAATGTTCATTGAATAATGAACTCTATCTGAACGCAGTACTGGCGTTATTATGGTTGAGGTCTTCTGTAAGGAGATTACTACCTACTCTAGTTGGGCTGCTTCAACCTTTAACTCTTTATATTGATTAATAGTGTTAAGTATAAGAAGTTGAGGGTATATTTATCGTAAGGAAAGTCAGATCATGCCCAAATGCGTATTGTTTTCTTCGTCTAAACCACCATTTAAACAAAAGACGAGCGTTTTTGCGCTCACACAAAGACCAGTATAGGAAATCCCGGACACAAAAGGCCTAGGACTTGAACTCGAGCACAACAGTCTTTGTTTGAAATAGCTCGGCGATTTGGCTCACAAATGAGGAAAGTCAATCCACGTACGCACATACGCTAGGCTCACAATTTGCGTGCAATTTGGAATCGTATTCCTTTGTTATTAGAGTTAAATTGCAATAGCGCTTGTTAGTGTGCGGACGACGATTGATTGATACCGCGCGAGCCGCTGCCAATTGCAATGAAACTGCGTTAAGATTGGTATATAGGTAGTTGAATACTGTAAATAACGTCACAAGTTCCTGTCAAAGATAATGAGACACTCTGCTTTTGTTTCTGGTATGAAGTGTCCATTCCCGTTCCAGGAGGTTAATATAAAAATAATTTACTTTGAAAACAAAATCAATCATCCCCTATTTACCTACCCTTAGGGTTGTTTTTTTTTTCCAAATTTATATGGGACCAACTTCGGGGTATTTTAACCCTTTCCAATAAAAAAATAATTATCAAAATCGAACTACTCTGTAAAAAGTTATGCGTGGTCATACATAAAAAAAAATATATACGCGTCGACTTGAGAACCTCCTCCGTTTTTTTCGTCGGTTGAAAATAGCATGACATAATCTTCACTACACTAGGGTTCAACAAGCCAAATTTCATCACCATGGTTCAGTAGTTTAGCGGGGACAATGTATCAGACAGGCAGTTACTTTCGTATTTATATTCATCATCATATCAGCCGAAAGACGTCCACTGCTGGACATAGGCCTTCCTCAAAGAGTGCAAATGTATATTATAAAAAAAATTTGTAGGTATTCTAACCCTAAAAATTCCCCCCCTCCTTTAACCCTAATTCATAAACCTTAAAATGCCTCTGCTAAATAAAATGTGCTTTGTCCCTTACTTACGAACAGAAATGTCAAAGTGACAGATAACGACAAGCGAATTTTAACGCAATTTTAGTTAAAATAGGCTTGTAGAACGTTTATGAATACGGCCGTAAGTATAATATAAGTACGGATAAAAACACAATTTGGGTTAATTATTCAGTTTCGATTCCCAGGAGACAATGTGACAGGGCTTCTTAGAAAAATGTTCCAACATATGGACTTCTAGGCGGATAATAGGGGTGTACCACCCCTATACCAGTCAAGGTCACCAATATGTATATGTCACCGTTAGATTGAGAAAACCGTCAGTTTATAATCTTACCCGTTATATTGTAAACTGACGGAATATTGCGAACTGCCAAAATAATTCATAATTTTACGCATGCATTGTCGTTAGTTTATAAACTAACAATGTCATATCGTGAAATTGTGAACTGAATCAAATTTGCCTGATTCGGAACGCAACCTATAATCTTTAAAATTTAAGATTGGGTTAAGTTGTACCTGAATAATATATTTTTTTGTTGTCTATCAATTGAAATAAACAGTTCAAATTTTAATTTTTAATTTTTTTTTTTTTACCTGTGCGCTGTTTAGTTGAGCGAATTATTCAACTTGCATCAGTTTCCACCTTCGTCAGAACATGATTGTTTTTTTTTTTGTTATTCAGACATTTTATTCCATTTATTTCGGCATCCAGCAGTGTCGACGGAGCCCCGCTGGGCGGGGCTCCTATTTCTGGGCGCTTTGCCCTTCGGGCAACTGAAAATACCTAACTAACCTAACCTACCTAGTCTTTGTGTACGTTCCGTAGCAAGCCGTTTTGATCTCAGTTCACAATTTGACGATTCGACATTGATAGTTTATTTTAAACTAACGGTTTTGACAGTTCACAATTTTCCGTCAGTTTATAATATCGCGAGTTAGATTATAAACTGACGGTGTTCACAATCTAACGGTGACATATACATATTTTTGCAACTTTAGGTATATACATATTGGTGACTGACCTTGACTGTACATCACATGAAAAACCCACATGGTTCCCATAACCCATAGACATCGCAGTTTTAAAAAGTAACCCAGGAGACGTCATAATGGCAACTAGTGACAGAAAAAGTTTATTCACCCATTTAAAGCGTGAACTAGACGTAACCATGACAACGAGCTACAAAAAAAAGTAAATCGGCCCATAAATACAGATAGGTACAGAACGCCATCACATACATCGGAGCAAACAAGCAGCTCACAAACATCGGAACACACCTCTATTTTCAAGGCATTAGGGTGCATGTGCCGATATTTTTCAACACCTATAGTGTAGCGTACCTATGTATTTGATGGCGATTGTACAATAGTGAAGGCACTGAATCAATCCAAGCCAACACGCATCGCAACAGCATTGACATTGTCCTCTAACTAAACTCATTAAAGGAATGATAAAAAAGTTAATTACATCATCTAGATTTATCTGACACTTACAATTATCCGCGAGATCCTTCGCTGATAGAACAATGATAGTGATTGTCGACTTGTAAACAGACTGAACTTACCTGCAACAGAAGGAATTATGATAATTAAATTCAAGTTCTAGGTAATATTCAGACATTGACATAGAAACACTTTATTGAACACATTTTAGAGCGTAAAAGAACAAGTTAACATTAGACAATGTACGATGCATAACAAACAATGTATAATATATAAAAGGGGCTACTAGACTCATCCCAAATATCACAATGCATGTTAAAATAGGATGAGTATTTTCACAGATTTGCATTTTTAACCGACTTCAAAAAAAATGGAGGAGGTTCTCAATTCGGATGTAATTTTTTTTTAATTTTTAATATTTGTTACCTCAGAACTCCGTCATTTATGAACCGATTCGTACAATTCTTTTTTTTATTGAAAGTATTATGCTTCCAGATTGGTCCCATTGTTTCCAAAGCCCCAGTTGGATAATGGGAACCATGAGGAATTGAGGGAACTCCTCAAATATATTAGGCACGCGTGTAGTAATTTTGGTATTTTCTAATATAACTCGTGTATTTACACCCGGAAATCATAAATTTGGTGAAGTGGAAGTGATGATGAAGACCACAGATGGCTTGTGGAACTTCTCAATGATGTACTTCAAACTATATACCTAAGTACGTCACAGATTCTGATATGATTCCGTTGAAATAGCAAACACTGAAGTGCCAAAGGTAATTCTGAAATCCTTGAGGAATCAACGGAAGTCCTCAAATATTATCGGCCCACATAAAGCGATAGGGTTTTTTTCTGTAATAATCAACGCATTTGCTCGCGGAATCTCTCGCTTTTCATGTGGATTGGCGGAGTACTGAATTGAAGTCGGTTAAAACTTTGTTTTTAAAGTAGATTATATACACAAAATTCACCTCTTTATATAACGAAGTTATTTATTTATTTATATTATTTATTGCACCAAAATAAAAATAAATATCTTTCTGTCTATACACGGTGGAAATAGATTTTGGGTCAGTGAGGGCAGCTACCAGATCCCGAGTTGCTAGGCGAAAATGGTCTTAGGAGACCTTCCTTCGATTTCAAATTAATGAAGATTGGCGTGTACAGATTTTGGAAAAAACATACAGGATGCGAGAAAATGGTAATTTTTGACAAACTTTTCTTTTATGTCAATCGAATCGAATTTTTGTACATTACCGAAAGTTTACCCCAAGAAACTATTGATAAGTAGGTACTGGATAGAAATGGAATCGATTGACATAAAAAAAATTACATGTAAAAAAAACCGTTTTAATTTTCATACAAATTGTATGGGGTAAGTTTTTCTCGATTTATGGCTTTTCTAGCCGGAAATTTATTTTTGGTCCAATACAAGCTTTTGATCCTGGACAAAAAAAATAGTTTATTCAAAAATTACCATTTTCTCGCACCCTGTACCATGTTTTTTCCAAAATCTGTACACGCCAATCTTCATTAATTTGAAATCGAAGGAAGGTCTCGTGAGTCCATTTTCGCCTAGCAACACGGGATCTGGTAGCTGCCCTCACTGACCCAAAATAATATATATATATATATAAAAAAGTTAATATTCATTAGAGATGCGCCGAATATTCGGTAAATATTCGGTATTCGGCATATTCGGCACGTTTTTCAATGTTCGTTATTCGGCCGAATAATTCGGTTCAAATGCCGAATATTTACCGAATAATTTTGCAGGTTTTTTGTCAGCAAGTTGTAAGAATGTAACATTGTTATTGTCCTGTGAAATTATTATTCTAAAACGGATTCTTATTGTTATTTAACTACCTTTATTATAATTGTTTCACTGAAAAATAAACAAGATTTTTACCACTGAAAAATGAGTCTGTTTTGGAACGGCTGATTAAGGCATTCCTTTGAACCGAATTATTCGGCCGAATATTCGTATTCGGTAAAACCCATATTCGGCGCATCTCTACTATTCATCATATCCAAGACCGTAGACGGACTCAAAACATAATTGGATGAAATCGGCTCGATAGAAAATTATTGCAAACATTGGTTTTAAAATCATCTCAAACGGTTCTATGTCCTTATTTTTTTGACGTATGGGTCTGCAATTAAAAACATGAAGTCCACATATTCATACCTAAACCGCTGACGAGCCATATTTCACAAAAAATCCACACTTTTTTATATTTCAATATTTATTCATTATTTTCGGCCAGCCGCTCAAGTAACACTCGCTCTCGTTTACTCCGATACAAACTTAACGGCGTTCTCGTGAATGTTTGCGAGCTAGTTCAATCATTACATAGAATTTTTCGTGGATTCAAATTTTCGAAATATTTTTTTAATGAAGGCAGGCTCGCTTATGTTCTTCAGGTAATAGTTATTAATAGTACCTATACTCGTATATATAGATCACACAAGGGGGCCTGATGACCTGGTAAAGGTCGCGGGAGTCCGCTGGATGCGGGTGGCGCAGGACCGGCCATTGTGGCACTCTTTTGGGGAGGCCTGTGTCCAGCAGTGGACGTCTTTCGGCTGATATTTATTTATTTTTATTTTTTTATTTAATGTTATAATTAGCACTGACAGATAAACCTTACGTACTAATTTATAATAAAATTAAAGTAATTGAATGGGTTCAAAATATAATAATAAATAATATTTAACAATCAATAGTCAATAGGTACGTGCACATGGGTAATTGGGTATTAATAATTAGATAGAGCTAGGTGTGACAATCGATATGATGATGATGATAGATATAGATCATATTTAAGGTGGTTCGATTGCCATACAAAGTGTTATTTGACATTCGCAGGCTAACGGCGTGATAATTTAAGAAACTTATGTAACAAACTTTCGTCAATTGGCTTCCCATATGCGCCAAATTCCCCCATTCCTAGAATAAACTTGTATAAACTAGATTAATTTGAGAAAAATAGTTTTCCCAAAATATCACGTCCCAAACCAATTTCTCAAATTAATCTAGCTTATACAAGTTTAATCTAGGAACGGAGGAATTTGGCGCAAATGGGAAGCCAATTTATGAAAGTTTCTTACATAAGTTTCTTAAAATATGACGCCGTTAGCCTGCGAATGTCAAATAACGTTTTGTATGGCAATCGAACCACCTTAAATTCGTTAAGGCGCTATAGCTTCAGCGAAGTGTAGCGAACATAGTTTTTGAAACAATATAATGCGTCTGTTTATAATAATATGGTTTCAAAAAAATACGAATAGTAATCTTGAGGCTTTTCTGCAGGGAAATCAGTGATTCGAAACACGATTAAGCAATTTTCGCTCGATAGAAAAAAATCACTAACATAGGTCTAAAACATATTAAAATTCACTTAAAACATTCGTAGCAAATTATGCACAATAGCTAAACATATTAACATTGGTTCTAAAAATCGGCAATATCATGTTTGAGGGAACTTAGTGATTACTTTTTTTATTTATTTAAACGCACCAAAAATTAAATTTAAAAAACATGATATCCGCGCTTCCAAACACGCACTTCCATCTCGCTCACGCTTATGCTCAGCGAGAGGGAGAGAAGACCATGATACTATAGCGCCTTAAGTGATATGTAAAGCACGCTAGCGCCGAGGGCATAACTGATTGACACTAGTCATGTTTGTTAATTCTTATTACAAACATTTTACAACCTTTCAAATGCCCTAAGCCATTTACCAGCTTACATAATAACCGGCCAGTATTGCGTTATCGACTTTTAAACGTAAAGAGCATCATAAGTACCCTTATTGTGAGATACAATCGTAACCTAACGTTACGTAACTAATACGAGATCGAATAAACGCGCTTCGAATAGATTTCGATCTCGCTACGGTATTCTTCGATTCGACCCGTCAAACTTGTAACTCACACTGCCGTTGGACTACGAAACCAACTGCAAAACGTTAGGCACTTTGCGTTTATTTTTCGATGCGTAATTTAACGTTCGATTCGTACTACCAATCCGTCGCGACTGTAGTTTACTATTTCACTTGCAAAATGGCCCGTGATATTATTCCGTCAAGAGTTACCGTAGATCCGATCGAAATTTATCTCAAATTAAAGAACTTATAAAAATAAGGGTTTTGAATTGACAACATATATCCGCAAAATTCGGATTGTCGCGTATTTTGTATTTAAAAATGCAAATAAATGGCCCCCGCGCCGCCATATTGTATCGACAGTCGACACTGTCGACGTCGCGATGCGCGTATTCTGTAATGTCATAACCGACAAACATTTAAATTAAAACGATAAATGCTAGCGATATAAGGTTGAATATTGGAAAATCGTGAACGAACGTGAAGTCGATCGCGAATTAAGTAATGTATAAGTGCCTCACGTTACAGTTTGGATTTTTAGTTCTATGAGTGAATAGTATGAAAAGTCTATACACCGCCCCTGGTGGTGTATAGACTTTTCATACTAAATCTTGACGATAGGCGGTAGCGTCGATAGTAGACGCGACTCACTTCAATCCCACGCTAAGGGTGCAGGTCATTATAGATCAATAACCGACATGACTTGCGATGGTTATGTAATGATCTGCTTCACAATCTCTCACCATTCGCGTTTGGTATAATTTGATACAGAGATTTGTATAATCGCCGGTATAGTTTAAATGATTTCAACTGAGCTGATCTACTTATCTTCAAAACAATGGAATTCATGTCAAACAATACCTGTTGTGTGGTAGACGCGTGCCATTTTATGCACATAAAATGTTCATGGGTGGAAATCAAAAAAAATGCCCATAGTTAAGAGCCTTAATCTAATCTACGCTTTAACTTTTCTCATTTTCGTAACGGCAATTACCCATATATAATGTATGGTAAGCAGGTAGTTTATCTATAAGCCCATTTTGAATTTATTGCATATGACAATAGAGTTCATTATTCAATAAACATTTTATGTGGCGAAAACCTTTTTTTGCAAAAAAAGGCTCGCGCCTACCACACACATGGACATGAATGCCATTGTTTTGAAGATAAGTAGATCAGCTCAGTTGAAATAATTTAAACTATACCAAAGTAGAACTAAATTACTAATACAATACGGCGTTATTCGCGTAGGGTCACTAGTGCATTTGCTCAGATGGCATACGTGGGCCTATCACTATCACTGCGATTTCACATTTTCTCCATTTTTAAACCTGTATTTGCTAGTTGTGGCAATATTACATTTCATGTGCTCTTTCTAGTCTGCCTACCCCATTTGGAAACACATGCGTGAATGTATGTATGTCCTGTGTACGTATGTAATCGGAGGTTAGGCTTATATTGTTAAGGTATTAGATAAATTAACGAGAGCATGGAATTGCATATGTAGTACTCGTAGTAAGTATTGTATGTTTAGGTACATGCATTCTATATTTGAATTTTCTATTTTCTCGTACTATCAGCATAAAAAGAGGTTTGTTATAAATTGAAGAAGTAAATACCAAAATAATGTCAGTGTCAAATTGTGAATATAATTTACGTTAACATTATTCTCCTTTGTTGCAAACGGTACAACCACTACAAATGCAATTCCATGTTCTCGATAATTCATCTTATGACTACTCCAGTTACTCCAGTTTAAATTACTTTATTAAGCAATTGCTTCGGATTTAGTAATTAGCTTTACGATTATCGTTTTCAATATTGTGAATGTGGAAACATAACATGAAATTTGCTCTGATTACGAATTAAAATTAGCTTATGTACGTTGTGCGTTGCATTAACTTTTGGTGTTAATAAATAATCTGAATCGGTCACGAGCAAATAAAATGGTACACATTGTGCAGAATTGCTACCGTCTCACTCGCATATACATACTAATAATAAAGAAATGTCCGTCCTAATTTAATCTTTACTAGCTTCCGCCCGCGACTTCGTTTGCGTGGTCCCGGGATAAAAGCTATCCTATATTTTAATCTTCGTGCAAAATTTCATCCAAATCGGTTGAGCCGTTTAAGCGTGATTGAGTAACAAACATCCAAACTTTCGCATTTATAATATTAGTAGGATTTATTCTATAATAATAGTCAAAGAAATTTCGGATTCAGATGAGTAGTTAACCCCTACATACAAACTTATAAAACTGCACAACAAGACAAAAGAGTGCGTAGGTCCCAGAAAGCCGTGGAGACAATTACCCCATGTAGGTACTCCATACAGAACCCTACCATGTGTTCTGAATTATGATTAAAAAAAAAACTGAAATAAGTTTCTGACAAAAATTTCATTTTTGGTACAAGCTTTTACCTATTGCCTACTGTACTTTTCTGTATACCGTCATCAACTACTAATTGAGACGATTCTAACGTACCCAAACTCGAATGGGATTACGTCGGTTAAGTACTGAATTCCCATGCGCACCTTCTGTCCCCATCATCAGATCAGCTCGATGGTACCATAACATTAAATTGTCATCCAAATACATTTACCCAAAATTTCAGCTCAATCGGTTGAGGATATCTGCTTCAAAATTGAGTTGCAAGATTCCACCCGAACATAAGTTAGTTACATACCGTCGGGTGTCAATCAAAACTCACTAAGTAACAAATACCGACTTAAATCAAAGGTCGTATCTCGATATCGACT
Organism: Epinotia brunnichana; assembly: GCA_963854355.1. NCBI lineage: Eukaryota > Metazoa > Arthropoda > Insecta > Lepidoptera > Tortricidae > Epinotia > Epinotia brunnichana. Next base: position 23,646,634 of record OY977951.1, on the reverse strand, counting down.
ACGTACCGAGATGCGAGGTTTTGAAGAGCAGTGACAGTTGCTTGTCACCCGACGATACATACCACATACTTGGTTAGGTACATACATTACATTGTATATAAGTTAATAGAAAGCTTGTAAAAATAACTGTGGACAGCCTATATCAGATTAGTATTGATTCAGGTTAATCTTCCCAGCAAGTTATCAGAACGGATGTCGTAAAGAAAACACGGCATCAGATAATGAGTTCCAGCCGACCAGGTATCCAGGCCAGGCCTTGGCAAATTGCCGGTGAATAACATAAAAAACAAACAATTGTTTCGCCTTCGTGTTACGTATGCCCTATATCCTGAGAAAAATAAGATACATACACACACCACATACAGAAAATCACTGTACAGACAAGGTCACCAATATGTATATACCCAAAGTTGCAAAAATATGTATACAACAACCTTGCTACCGTAGTAATAAGGTCTGTATACATATTTCTGTAAGTTTGTGGTGTATACATACCTATTGGTGACATTGACTGTGCCCGAGAGTTAAGAGCCCGTTAACGTGTTCACTAGCGCCACTGGTAAATAATTGTGATTATTTAAACTTATGTACGAAATATCATTTGATATGTCAGTGCAGGGCTTTCCGGTGGCGGAAAATATCGTGAGGAAACGGGTTTATTCCAAGGGATTTTCCATCTGGTTTGGAAGTTCAGGTGGCAATGGCAGTCGCTTTCGTAAAACTAGTGCCTGATACCAAATCTTGGGATTAGGTGCCGAAGCTGACCCCGGGCTCCAAATAAACACACAACCGGGAATAACGCTAGGAGGATGAGGAGACACAAACATACAATTCTTTCTTAGAATACGCTAGTTGAAAACAGTAAAAATAAAATAATTCATACACTAGCTGATGCCTGCGAGTTGTAAAGAACGCAGGCAAACCCGCGGGATACGATATACTCTATGTCCATCAATTAAGTTCATCACACGCAGGTTAAAGCATTCATGAAATGTGATTGATTACCTCCAACATAGAAAATCAAAAACAAATTCACAAATGGTCGGCTGAGTGTGTCGTCGACGGTAGGTACACTACTTAAGTTCAGTGTTAGTAAATAAAGTAATTTAGTAAGTAGGTAGGTATAACACAACAATGTTTAACTTTTAGAAAGGAGCGCACATTAGCCGACAAACTGGGCTCAGTTTGGCGAAGCAAGAAAATATGTTGTTTTTTTGAGAATTAAAAAAAAAAAAACATACCAAAATGGACAATAAAAAAAACATAATACATGAATACAGGTTTTTTATTCTACTAATGTATGTATAGTTGAGATTAATAAATGTGGTCTAATTTTTATAAAACTGTCATTGAAATTAGAACCGACTACCTTGGACGATAGAGTTGCTTTTTGAATAAACTACTTTGATGCAATAGTGGTGTAGACACTAAGTAAAATAATAAATTATGTTGCATTTTCCCGAAAAAAGAGTTACAAATGTACTCAAATGCAGAAAAAAGCAACGCAAGAGGTTAAATAATAACAAAGTTATAAGCGTCCAAAGTTTTAAGAGGGGGTATGTTCTGTCCCTTTTCCGCAAAACGACCTTCATATGAAACAATTGTCATTTACTATGACGCTAGACGATCTTGACGTCACGATCCTGGAGTGTTTTCTCTCTCTAACAAGCAACATTAAAACGGTTGTAGCTACGTAATTTTTTGAGATATTTGAAGGGGATTCTCGTCATTAGGCATATTTTTTTGCCTTCTTTCTTTTGAAGTAATAAGTAAAGTAGGTATACTAATTGACTAAGCTTAAGTGGCAGTGGGCGGGGGCACATTGCACGTAGAACCCATGGCCGTTGGGACGGAAAGGTTCTCGAATGGCGACCACGTACCGGAAGGCGCAGCGTGTGTATTAGGCCCCCCACAAGGTGTACTGACCTGGTAAAGGTCTCGGGTGTCCGCTGGATGCGGGTGGCGCAGGACCGGTCACTTTGGCACTCCTTGGGGGAGGCCTATGTCCAGCAGTGGACGGATTTCGGTTGATATGATGATGATGATACTAAGCCCGTTTAAAAGACATAGAGTGCAAGATGTCGAGGACAGAGCGAAGTGGAAAAGTAAGACGAGGAAAGCTAGGAAGAGAGAGACATACTAAGCCCGTTTAAATGCAGGGTTACCCACAACCACCATGACAACTTCTTCATTGTTTGGAAATTGGTCATCAATCATTATCATCATCATCAAATTAACTCAAACTTTGAAACACATATTAGCGCGTATTCGCAATCTCTTCCTGCTTGATATTTCCTGAGTGTCTAATGTGATTTATGCACATAATAATATATCGCGAATACCTTATAGAATTCGTGACCATGGCAAATTATATGATATGATATCGTACCGTATACGCTAATGATTCATATACAAAATATTTTTTATCAGTTTATATGAACTGGCTGTCTGCAAAAGTAACACAGCTGTGTCAAACTGTGTCGATCTTTTATCTTATCAGTTAGGGTTCTCGCTCTGTCTCTCTTATGACTTTTATTACGAATTTACGACTGCAGTTCGTCCCGAGCTACGAAGGACCGTCAGAATGCGCCTTCAGAAGAATGAGGCACTCAATTAAAACGCTGGAGACAGTTGAAACTTGTAATGAAAAACAAGCACAGAAATTACAATCCTAAAGAAGTAAATTCCCATTGTCAGATACATGGATAACAATAAGTCATTGTAATTGTAACATATATGAGGAAGTGGAAGAAATGAGGAACTCTTATAAGAAACAGTTAAACAAAGCGCTTCTTTAGCGCGCCATAATGAGCTTAGTTAAAGGCTAGTTTACATTGGTCCAGTGATAGCAGTCATTTTATGGCAAAATAGTCACATTTGGGATACCTATATCTGTGTTGACCGAGTTAGAATACCTACCACTTACTTCCCTTGGGCGTAGTAAGATACTACGGGATAGGGTTGAAGTGTTGTTGGCGATGGGCTCGCAACCTGTCCCTGTAATTAAACGAGCGAGCGAAGTGAACGCAGTTTCTCTGTTTCAATGGGGCCATAATTATTTCGTACGTCCGGCCGTTCAGCTGTTCTCTTCTATAGGTCGCATTTCGCAACTGATTCTCATTAAATTTTGTCAGCTGGTTCGATAATGGGGAATGGATGATAATTTTAGAAATGCCTGATTTTTTTTTTGGTGATAGGAATAACCTTCCTTAGCACCAGAAAAAAGTTGCAGATTTTTCAGCGGCGTCAATTATTTTTGAAAAATATAAACAGTTTCTTCACTTACGTTTTGGGGTTAGGACGGCGAATGAGACATTTTTTTTGATCCGTCTCATATTACAAAAAATATTTAGAATATCTGACCCTGGCAATGACAAATATAGCTGCTGCAGCTGTCAATATCATTTCCAGTGTCAGTTTACCACGGAATTTTAAGATATTTTTTTGTAATATGAGACGAATCAAGGTAAATGTCTCATTCGCCGTCCTAAACCCAAAACGTAAGTGAGGAAACTGCTTATATTTTTCAAAAATAATTGACGCACCTGAAAAGTCTGCAATTTTTTTCTGGTGTTAAGGGAGGTTATTCCTAACACCAAAATAAAGATCAGGCAATTCTAAAATTTTCATTCATTCCCCATTGCATAGGCTTTTTTTGTCGTCACAGAGCCATTACCTACTGCAATGCAACTAGTATTATATTTTCTCTTTTAAACTTTATAATTGCTAGAATGTGCTGCTCTGCCTACCCCCTTTTGGGAATACACGCGTGAATTTATAAATAAATAAATAAATAAATAAACATTACGGGACAATCTTACACAAATCAACCTAGGCCACGTTATGTATGGGTTAATCGTCATTCATTTCATTGAAGGCTGCACAATCACAGTTCTTGTATATTCTAGTGTACCTATCAGGGATCGGAACCGGTTAATTGCTAAAACCTCGGTTTACCACAAATCTCAAACTATTTTATACTTCACATGTAGGACTCAGTTGTGTTTTGAGGTAACAGGTGCGTATTATTAGATTGCCCAATTAGAAATGAAATTATTATCAAAAGAACGAAAAAGAACCGTTTTCGTTCCCATACAAACAATACCGGTTTCCGATCCCTGATACCCTTAGAGCATTAAACCAACCGGAGTAGCCATTGCCAGGCGTTCCCCTCTGCCAAAGGTACGAGACCGCCGGTCATAGCGGTTATATAAAACTAGTTGCCGCGCGCTCCGCGCCATTCAATGAATCACAGTGAGCGCGGAATGACCCGAGCTAAAAATGCCGAATTGCAACGTGTTCTCGTGTAATAAGAGATCAGAAATATCTAATGTACAAAAGGATAACGTTACTTTTTATCTGTAAGTATTATTACGTTTAAATATTATCAAATAGTGCATTAAATTTGCAAAAAACTAAAAAATATTGTCAATCTAACAGTGTTCCCACTTAATGGTACTAGCTCTACTTTTGGGTATTTTTTAAAGTTGACTGTATAAATGTTTAATTATAAGTTCTACTTTAAATTCGTTATTATTAACACAGTTTATCCAATAAAAATGGTACTAACCATAAATAACGTGAAATTTATAATTGTAGATGTTTAATTATTTATGATGGATTACTGTTTGCAAATTCATTTATTCTTTTATTTTCACCATATATTTTTATTTAATGTTTTAAATATAATATGTTTAGGCTGTATTTTCTTAATTATACGGAATTTACGATCGTCACTTGTTCCGTAAATATGCATTTTTAATTTGTTACTCTAGCAACATTGTACTAGGAAAGTTAGTGAAGGGACAGCACAAAAACAAATGTCGATAAACATTATAAGTATGTTACTCTTATAATTTATTTTTCAGATTCCCAAAAGATGTAATGATTCAGGATGTCTGTATCCGAGCGTGTGGAAATCATGTGTCGTGGACACCTAAACGAGACTAGCACTATTTGCTCCCAGCATTTTGAATGTTATTTTGTAAAAGTTGCTTTTTATTCTTTGTTTCTTGTTTTATGTTATCTCCAAAAGATACAGTACAGTGTAAACCTGTCCTGCCTGAACCAAAATTCAGACCAGTTATTCATGTGGAAAAAAAATCCTGTTATCCTTTTACCGTCTGTCCAAAGATATATCGAAAAACTTGATATAATAAAACTTGTGGTAAATCTAATCAGCTTTCATTTTGGTTAGAATTGTTATGTCGCTAGGACGCATAGTTTCCGAGATATAGGTGAAAAACCGAATAATGGGACTTTGAAACCCCCCCTTCCCTCCGGCTCAAGGGTTACGGGCAAGGACTTTTAATATGTTTACCTCCTAACTAGTCCAAACAAAGTTACGAAGTCAAAAATTGTGTTCCATGCATTTCCCTCTATACCTTTTCTTGAGCATTCGTTTCCGAACCTACATGAAATATCGATAAGTTTATTATTTATTATCGACATGTTCCTCGCACTATCGATGTTTATTTCGAGCTGACGTCATCTCTTTCACGGACAGGTTGTCTGTGTATGTGTTTGTACTTGTGTGAGTATAGTTTATGCTGGTGTTTGATAATTTTGTCGTGTGCGTGTGTAGTGACGCTATCGGAAAAATGCATTGGTGTTAACATGATTTGTGTGCGTTGCCTCGTCCCCCGCGCCGAAAACGGCAGACTTTTTTAGATAGAAAAGTGTGCGCGTGTCGTCTCCGGTTGGTTTAATGCTCTAAGCTGATACCTATAGAGAAACTCAGTATAGCATGAAAGCTAGATGGACGAAAATCAATCATCCCCTATTTTCCTACCCTTAAGGTTGGTTTTTTTTTCCAAATTTATATGGGACCAACTTTGGGGTATATACCCTTTTCAACTAAAAAAGAATTATCCAAATCGAACTACTCTGTAAAAAGTTATGCGTGGTCATACATAAAAAAAAATTAAAAAATATACGCGTCGACTTGAGAACCTCCTCCGTTTTTTTCGTCGGTTAAAAAGGACTGAAAATTGTATTCATATTTTTAGACTTGACCGTACAAGTCGTTGTTTTAATTAGAGAATCATCAGTGGCATGAGTCACTGGATCGCTGTAAACCCGGCTTTAGCCCGGGGTACCGAACCCATTATAGAGCAAGTAGCATTTAAAGGTCGAAACGGCCGTGAGATACCAATTAGCGATAAGGGATGTTAAAATATGGTTTATTACTAGCTATTATTTAGTTTGATAATAACAATTGAATGATGCTCTTCAACTCTATCATTTTTAGGGTTCCGTACCCAAAGGGTAAAACAGGACCCTATTACTAAGACTCCGCTGTCCGTCCGTCTGTCTGTATGTCTGTCACCAGGCTGTATCTCATGAACCGTGATAGACAGTTAAAATTTTCACAGATGATGTATTTCTGTAGCCGCTATAACAACTAATGCTAAAAAACAGAAAAATATATATTTAAGGGGGCTCCCATACAACAAACGTGATTTTTTTGCCGTTTTTATAGATATGTACGGAACCCTTCGTGCGCGAATCCGACTCGCACTTGCTAGCTTTACAAAGGGACACAACCACAATCTACACCTATTTTTCTCATCAACATTTGATAGTTTACACGATCGTTTTTTGCTCCATTTGGTCGGCTATACGACCAGTCATAGATATGTTGTTATACAACCACCCTGTGCTGCCTTAAGGTAGCATTCCGATATTTGCGACCGCGGTCTTGCGACCTAGCGACCAATGGTCGCCTGTCGGTAGATGACTGATAGCATACGGATCAACGCGACCAAGGCGAGGCAACCGACGACCCACGCTCACAATTCATGCTGCAGATATCGCACACGTATGGTACGAGACCATACAGGTGGGTCATTGTCAGATTTAGGTTCGCGTCTTTTCGGTGGACATTGCCAAAGTTAAGGGCCTAATTTTTGGTTGAACTCTGAATCCGCATAAACGGCGTTGCCCCTTCTATAATTCTATGTGATTAAAACATATTATAAGTGAGCGTAAAGCCCTTAACTATTGACCACCGGAAAGATGATTTTTGTTTTTGTGACTGACAATGACCCAGGTACGACAGCCGCAAGGCGTTCAGGCGGCGTCGCGCGACGATACTGCCTGAGGAGCGACCGCGTCGCGCGGCTCGTGTCATTCGCTTGCATCCGTCAGTGTTTCATAGTAATCCATACAAAGCAGTGCGTCGCGGTCACCGCTCGCCGTCATGTGTCGCGGTCGCCAAGATCGAAATGCTACCTTTATGCCTCTTTGACGACTTGGAGTCGCGGCGGCAGCACCGATGCTAAACGTGGGAACTGGGAACAATTATGGGCCGATCTCCTGTGTCGGCCCATAATTGTTCCCAGTTCCCATAGTTGGTGACAAGGTTTTAAGAGCAGGGACTGCATAACCGAAAAATACCGGTATTCTATTTTAATAACGGTATGACGTCATTTCGGTTGTCAAATATCGGTTTCGGTAGCGGAACCTTTATATTTCGCTACCGAAATATAAAGGTACTTTTATTTTTTCCGGTACTGTAACCGCTATTTAAAGGTATCGATATATCGACTTTGGCCTGCATGGATATCACAAGACGGCCGCGACATACTCTCGAGCTATCTGTCTCTTTCTAAGTGGTCTAATAAGAAAGAGACGGATAGCGCGAGAAAGCTCGAGAGTATGTCGCGGCCGTCTTATGATATCCGTGCTGGAGTTGTTGCCAAACCGCCGGCAAAGGCTCTGCTGTTTTGTCTTTTAGTCTTTAAATGTTTAGTAGCCAATGCTTCCTCTGTAGAGTGCCAGTTCGCTTACTTTTCTCGATAACCTTTATAATACCGGTATTATAAAGGTTACGGTATCGTTTTAAACTAGTACCGCTAACCGTTATTTCAAAACGGTTACGGTACCGTTATGTTCGCGCGGCGCGCATAACCTTTACGACATAACGGTACCGTAATGGAATACCGGTTTCATACCGGTATAACCGTAACCGAAATCAGTCCCTGTTTAAGAGTGCTATTTTGCTAAGGTGAAGAGAAGAGACTTGAGGCGGAAAAGTAAAACTTATCGGCGACAAAGTAGTCATGTTTTCTCGCAGATTGTAAGTAGTTTCACTTCAACACTCGCCTCGCTTGTTGAATGCCAACATTGCCAACTAATGACATGAACAGGCTTGTTAATTATGACTGCGTTAAGGCGACGTGAGCTCCAAAAACGGATTTTTAAAAAATCGTAGCACTTGTTTGGATTATAATACGGCTGCCCTAAATTTAATTAGAAATAGTTGCCCACCGTGCTCTCACCGAATGGACCCTGCGGAAGACCAGCGCTGGCTGCAAAGCTAGCAACATGCTGAGCAGGGTCCATTTCGTGACAAAATGTGTATTGTATTATTTCTTTTGTATGTGTTATTTTTTTTATTGTCACGAATAAATATTTGAATTTGAATTTGAAATCTTGAGGCCTTTTTCGAGGGAAATCAGCTATTCGAATCCTGAGTTCTCGACTTTCGCTCGATACAAAAAAATCACGAACATAGTTCTAAAATACACTTAAAAAAAATCGTAACAAATTATGCACAACAGCTAAACATATTAAAGTTGGTTCTAAAAATCGGCAATGTCATGTTTGAGGGAAATCAGCTATTACTTTTTTATTTATTAAAACGCACAAAAAATTAAAATTAAAAAACATGATATCCGCGCTTCCAAACACGCACTTCCATCTCGCTCACGCTTATGCTCAGTGAGAGGGAGAGAAGACCACGAACCTACGTCCCCTTAAGGTGCTTCCCCACCGGCGACTGTGTTTTGTTCTGCAAAACTCGCTCCGCATCATCTAGTCTCTCCGATGGAGCACCATTATAGTATTTGCATTTTGTTTACATTTTGTACAAATTATGTCATCATTGCCGTTTATTGTACCGGGATGACAGCTGTGTCAGAATGAAAATGGAATGCAAATAATATATAGTAGAAAAAGTTATTTTGGTGGCCGACTGTACACAACAGCTCGCTGTAAGTCGAATAGTCTCAGGATGTTCGTTTTCTGACCACGGAACTGAACTAACCTAATGAAATTTAAACGAGTTAACTAGGTAATTTATGCGATGGAAAACAACTTCCTGATTCGCATCAATACGTATTCACTCACATTTCCTGATGAACTCTTAGTGCCGGAATTTAAACTTTGGTATTCGAATTAAATGTATTTTTGGGTTACAATGAGATTTTTGCGTATGTATACATTAAATGCATATCCGATTTAGCGAGCGAACATTGGTTGGGACTTTTTAGGGTTCCGTACTGAAAGAGTAAAACGGGACCCTATTACTAAGACTTCGCTGTCCGTCCGTCTGTCTGTCACCACGCTGTATCTCAAGAACCATGATAGCTAGAGAGTTGGAATTTTTACGGATTATGTATTTCTGTTGCCGCTATAACAACAAATACTAAAAACAAAATAAAATATTTTTTTAAGGGGGGCTCCTATACAACAAACGTGATTTTTTTGCCGTTTTTATAGATCATGGTACGGAACCCTTCGTACGCGCGTCCAACTCGCAATTGGCCGGTTTTTACCCCCGAAGCAAACGAAATGTATTATAAGTTTAACATGTGGATGAACCAGTAAAACTTAGGACAAGGCAGATATATAACTAGTTCTACTATCCTACATGAACAAAGTTATGAAGAAAAAAAATATTAGACTAACCTTAACCCGCATTTAACTTCAATGAAAAGAAACATTAGCGGAAGCATTCATTATTTATTTGTTTTAAATCACAACGCTAATAGATACAGTTCATCGTACTGTTTCCAACTGTATTAAAATTAATTCAGTTTATTTCAGGAAGAATTTAATTCAGAATTGTTTTGAATACATGTATGACTGAGTAATTCGTTTCGGATAAGATTGGCGATAATAGACTTTATTTACTTGAAACAAGATTGAGTGCCTTCGTTGGGACGTCAGCTTCAAAATATCCATCACTAACGCACTCAACGACATGCCATTCCTCTTTCTTTTTACAGTTTCTGTTATTTTAATTAGCTTTAGTTTAGTTTTAGTTACGTTGCTATACCCTCGCAAGGTTCATGTTGAGACTCCATGCAGAGAATCTAAGATGTAAACTCTATGAAAAATTACAACTAAATTCGTTCAGCCACTCGTCACTATTATAATTTAAAAACAAAGTTTTAACCGACTTCAAATCAGTAGCCAAATTGCTTCAAGTTTGCCTATAAAATTTGAAGAGTTCCCTCGATTTCTCCAGGATCCCATCATCAGAACTGGATTTTGGTGACAACGGGACCAATCTGGAACTATGTGCTTTAAATATTTTTATAAATAAATAAATATTTGCGGACAATCTTACACAAATCAACCTAGTCCCAAACTAAGCAAAGCTTGTACTATGGGTACTAGACGACGATATAGATACTTATATAGATAAATAAATACTTAAATACATAGAAAACATCCATGACTCAGGAACAAATATTCGTGCTCATCACACAAATAAATGCCCTTACCGGGATTCGAACCCAGGACCTCTTGCTTCGTAGGCAGGGTCACTACCAACTAGGCTAAAGCGGTCGTCAAAGCTTTCAAACAAAGATTTTTTTTTCAAATCGGTTTATAAATTACTGTGTTATATCGCGTAGCAAACAAACAAATAAAAAAACAGACGAATTGAGAACCTCCTCCTTTTTTGAAGTCGGTTAACAATATGTAATTTTAAGTGTCTCAGCATCCCATTCTCGTCGCCAGTGACAAAAATACGTGCGCTTGGTATTAGGTAAAGTGCTCAGAGGTAAGTATAGGAAGACGCAATAAAATATTAACACATTTATTTGAGAACGAGAAGTACGAGTAGCGTAGCCCTGAGACAAGGTCTGTTATTGATTATTACAATCTTCATTTGTTTATTTTTTACATACACCGTTTTCTTCTCCTAATCGTTCTGAGTCCGGGCCAAATTCTCGCAATGACTCACCAACGCATCTGGGTTATTATATTATTCACATCGTGTACAAAAGCAATATAAGGCTGACCACGCGTTCCATATAAAAGTTACTAGTATCAGGCTCGAGTTAGACTGGACGAAGCCACTTGCGTGCAGTTTTTTTTGTGAATAGACGGGTCGAGTTTACTCACAAAGCGGCGTAAAACGGTTAAAATTAACCTGTTCGACGCTCGCGACCAGTTTATCTTTGGCAACGCGTAAACAGCTCATGACTGATCTTAATAAAACGAGCTTGTGTGTTAGGCTGTTTTACTATCAGAGCTATGAGCGTGGCAGGCCCGTCGATGTACGAGCGCCTACCCGCCACTATAAAAAATGAGACCTCAAACGACATATTTGAACGCCGACTAAAAGAACTTTTATTATCAAAATCGTTGTATTCCATAAAGGAATACAACGAACAGACATTGTAAATTGTATTGTATCTTTATTTAATGACATGTTTAGTTTTAAAATGAAATTATTATTTTATTATGAATTTTGTATAGATATATATTTTTTCCACTTTTGACAATTTATATCTAGGATGCCCTAGCTTTTATTAATAATTTGACATTTAAACAAATTACTTCCTTGACACAATGTACCTTTTTAATATTATGATTGTTTTGTTTGTTTTAATTTTGCACTGTATTTTGATTTATTTGTATTTGACTATTTATATTATTGTTATTCTTATACACTCTGACGATCTTTTTGTAAATTCATGCTATTTTAACTTATAAAAATGACATGTAAATTTTCAAAATGAAATAAATGAATCTATCTATCTATCTATCTATCTATGTTATGTTTTCAAACGAGTATCTCTCTCCTTTGCGATTATTATTCTCATATGACGGAGACACCGTCAGATGAGCCTTCCTTATTTCCTCTCTCCACTTTTGTTCGCCATATCTGCATCAGAAACATTGCTCTAAAGGCGGAAAAACATTATTGAAACGCCACGCGTAACCAATGAAACGTAGCGTGCTGAGTCGAATCAAATTGATATGGTACCTATGACCAGAACACTATGTAAGTACATCCCTCAGATATACATCCGAAGCGACAGCGAATACAATAGGAACGTGTCACTTCTTCCAGGAATTATCAAAACGGGATATTATCGATGTCACCAAATCTCAGTCGTATAGCCAAAGAGGTCTGGCTTAGTAAGAGCGGAATCGGCCACTCGAGAAAGCCTCACCGTAATTGAGGTCTAGTTTCTCTAGGTTCGAAGGTCAGAATGCCGTCGGTGCATACCGCAAAAACTAGTGCTTAGGTTAAGTTTGATTAAGGCGCCGTAGGTTCATGGCTCTCCTGAGCATAAGCGTGAGCGGTGAGCGAGATCCGTGTTTTTGTGCGTTTAAATAGATAAAAAAGTAACCACTAAGTTCCCTCAAACATGATATTGCCGATTTTTAGAACCAATTTTAATATGTTTAGCTTTTGTGCATAATTTGTTATTTTTAAGTGTATTTTGGACCTATGTATTTTTTTTCTATCGAGCGTAAATTGTTTAATCATGTCACGAATCACTGATTAAAAAAAAGAAAAGAAAAACCTCAAGATTACTATTCGTATTTTTTTGAAACCATATTATTATATACAGACGCATTATATTGTTTCAAAAACTCTGTTCGCTTAACTTCGCTGAACCTACGGCGCTATATTTAAGATTTTTTTAAGACCAATCTTTGCAATTATTTTCTATCGAGCCGATTTCATCCAATTATGTTTCGAGTCCGTCTACGGTCTTGGAAATATGATGAATATTAACTTATATATTTTTTGATGTGCTAGAACAAATAGTTTTTCTTATGCAACTGCTTAAGTAATATCAATTTGAACAAATTTGGTCTTGTCAGCCCGCTTATCACTAGTGACTCTGTGAGCTGTTGCACAAGCATGCGTGCTTTTTTTTTAAATGAAAAAAAAATTTAAAAACATAATTCTTGAACCTGCGGCGTTACCACGAACTTCGAATCTCGAAATTCGTATATCTCCGTTTCGGTCGCTCGAGTACCATAAACCATAAGTGCGATAGAGACGGAGATATACGAAGTTCGAGATTCGAAGTTCGTGGTTATAGCTCTGCTCACAAAGTTTCACGAGAATCGGTCGAGAAATAATAAGACCTGAAGAGGCCGGACATTTGGACATCCGGACATACTAAAGAAGTTCGTTCGCTTCGCTCGCTCTTTCAATCAGAAGATACACTTGTTTGCCATCACAGATGTATGAATATAAGGAGATCGGACATGCCGGCCGATTTGTATTGAGTACGCCTGTCCCAAGTTCATTAACCCACACAACGCCCAAGTAATTGACAAGACAAAGCACGCACACATCTAAAACACACACACTTGTATACCTACGCGCTTATTGGATAACACACGCGCATCATATCAGGCATTTTGGGAAAAAACGTACTATTCTCTGCGATCAGCACGCGTGCACAGTATGGCAGTGTATGCCCATTGAACATACAGCTGCGACACGGCCGCAGGCGGCTTGTCCTCTCTCTAGTATTCTATGCTCTGAGTTTGCCATCAACATGACATAAAAATTACGAAGAAGGATTTTCTAGAGAGAAACACCCATAAACTTCATCTGTGACATTTAAATCCGGTTTCTAGATATATCTAAGAGTCGCTAGAATGCAATATACATACATACTAGCACAATTTATACTAGTTACATATATTTAGATGTTTATATCTATGGCAGGACCCTGAATGTTTAGAAAAATATGCATATTTTTTTTATTGTTCAAGAGTATATTTAAAGCTACCAATGGAATCTTTACGCTTTTATAGAAACAAAATTGTATGACAACTATGGACCTAAACGCAGTATTTCGCGGCCGAAACAGCAGATTACTTGATTTTCCATACAACGATTACTTTAGTACAAATTCTGACGTCATATTTTAAAGTAAATTAGTATGAAGCGTTTGGGCTGCCGCCAGCAAGTTCCGTCTTTGTCTAAATTTTACGGGTATTTATTCCTTCTTTAATAGTTGCTCCCATAGAAACATTTGATATTTTTGCCTATAAAATTTGAAGAGTTGCCTCAATTTCTCCAGGATCCCATCATCAGATCCTGACCCGATGACCATGGGACCCTAATAATGGAATGGATACCCTATCAAACAAAAAAAGAATTTTCCAAATCGGTCCAGGCATCTTAGAGTAATACATTAATTACGTAAAAAAAAATATTCCGACGAATTGAGAACGTCCTCCTTTTTTGAAGTCGGTTAACAATTAAGACAACGGCTTAAAGACTAGCGCTGTAAGATGTAATTATATGGAGTGAAGTGAGGAATCTAATTGGGTCATCAGTATGGGAAAAATACTATATCTGACAGTTACCTAAACTTTCTCTAGTGAACTATGCCAAAACTAGCGATAGCCGTTGATATTGAAGACGGAAAAACTACATTCATAGATTTACATTGAACATAAAACGACTTAATTGACAATTAAAATTTCTATGCGCATGTATCTTAGGTCATTTAATAGATTTCAGAGTCAAGATTGGTGGGCAAATAGATCATTACATACATACCGGTGGGGTGACGAAGTCTAATAAGTTTCTGTCAAAAATTTCATTTTTGGTAAGTACAAACTTTTATTGCCGACTGTACTTTTCTGCATACCATCATCAACTACTCATTGAGATGATTCTATGAGCCCAAACTCGATGGGGTTGTGTCGTTTTATTGCGGAGTTCCTATGGCCACCTTCCAGCTCCAGCATCAGATCAGCTCCAGGTCATCATAATATTGCATTGTCATGCGATGTACATGAGCATGCAAAATTTCAGCTCAATCGGATAACGGGAAGTGACTGAAAAATGGATTGCAAATTTTGACGGACAATGCTAAATAGCTTGTAATAAAGCTTGAAAAAAGACCTGAACGAACTCCGGGCCGTCGATTGGACAGCAACGGCATTGGATAGGGAAGCCTGGCTGGTATTTAATGTCGGAGGAAAATATTGGACACGGATTTTTTTTTGTCAATCTAACAAAATACAATCAAGAGCAAAAGTTTCGGGTCGGTGAAATACCGTCATATTTCCTAGAATAGTGCAAGGTTCTACAGTTTTTTTAATCCTGTCATGATCTTTATTAAATTTTACATCTAAACTGCAGAAATAACAGTAAAAAAAACACGTTACCAGGTTTAAAATCGGACTCGTAAAAACCTATGAAAAAAACAACGTTAACGGAGCGAGATATCGCAAAAATCGTCATTTGTGGAGGTTGATATTTTTATGATATTTAGGACCCCGGAAATTGCTAATACATTTGAGTATTACGAAGAATAGTAAATTATGTAAATAAGACTAGTGTAAAATATAAAAAAAAACTCTATTGCAGTTATTTAATTTTTGGTGCAAGTAACTTTTGCTCTTGAGTGTATTAAACATTTTAGCATACTGTGACGTCAGGCGGAACTTTAACGGGCTTTAATCTTCACCATTTTTTATTTGATTGACAAAATATAAAATACGTGTCCTATATTTTTTGAATATCTAATTGACGGACTAAATAAAATATTTTTTTTTTTGCCTAGGAAAGTAGTGTCACGAGTTTTAATTTGGGACCCACCCAAGGTGGAATATCGTTTAGCAAACTGAAGACATTTAGAGCTAATATTTTAATGTAGTGTCATAAAGTTTGACAACTTACGTTTACACTGCAACCGCTCAGTGACGTCAACCGGGCGCAACGAGTCAAACGATCGTTTCCGATTTTTTCCGACTAATTGTCACTCGTCTTTTTGGCCCCGTCCTCTCCGGCCATATTGGTTATTTGCATATTATATTTCGGGAAAATGTCAGTTTTCTCATTTTTCTTGTCTGACACTGACACATGTTCGTAATTAGAAAACCGTAAAGATAGCTTTTTGCAAAGAGGTTATCAATTCAAGGACCCATTCGATAAGACATTTAATTGTCTTATATCTTGACACTTCACCGCTATTATTGAACTGACATTTTCGACCTTATTGCATTGTGAATGTTCTAACAACATTTGAAGGAAATGGGTCCTAAATTAAAGCTCGTGACTGTACCATCAGCCAGAAAAGCGGTCTACCACTTTTGGACCTTATTTTGTATGCAATAAAGTCGAAAAGTGGTAGACCACTTTCTTGGCTGACTGTACCCAATTAAGTAGCATTATTCATTCGACAAAAGAGTAATAATGACGATAGATGTATTATTGAAAATACTGCAGTGGACGTCTTTCGGCTGATATGATGATTAAAAATACCGTCAATAAGGTGTCCCTATAGATTGTTCACAAGTGTAAGGTCAACTAATTTGATTCCTAGGCCATCATAGAACCTTGCCGTTGTAAATGCTATGTCAATACGGGTTACTGGGATTATTGCGTCGCTATGTAGCAGTTAAAATGACAGGGTTCTACGGTGGCCTAGGAATCAAATTGGTTGACTGTACGCCAAACAAAGTCTCAGGCGCGCAAGTAGAATCTAAATTAGTCCACTTACTCACGAGTATTCGTTTTGCCCTTTTCGCTCACTTAAACAAATGACTCGAGAAGTCGAGACATTCGATTTTCAACTTAATAAACAACTAGCTACGGGTGAATTTAGAATAAGCTCAACTGAGTTGCAATTTAGTAAGGCAGTTGCAAAAAGACGTATGTGCATTCGGAATTGTATTGATATAAGACTGTTTGATATAGAATAGTTGGTTAGTTGTGCTGAGTCAGCAGGTCATTCGCTCTAAGAGGAAAATGGAACAAGGAAGACACCTGCTTTGTCAAGCACAAACTTGTCTCTACTGAACACGCATACATAGTATTATTTGACGCTTGTGGGCATCTTTTATTTTTAGGGTTCCGTAGGTACTTTAATATTTAAGGGGGCTCCTATACCACAAACGTGATTTTTTTGCCGTTTTTATAAATAATGGTACGGAACCCTTCGTGCGCGGGTCCGCCTCGCACTTGGCCGGTTTGTATTTATTTATGCAAGTACCCCAATTACTCAGAGATGCCTGGACCGATTTGGAAACATTTATTTTTGTTTGGAAGGGTAAGTATCCTTCCCAGGATCTGATGATAGGATCGTGGAGAACTCTTCAAATTTTATAGGCATTTAAATTTAATAGAAAGCTAAAGCTTTAAAAAAACTAATTCAGCGAAATATGGTTTTCGGAACTATAATGCTGCGGACAAATAACTCTTCGGAATTTGGTAGTGTTGCCCTGCAATCCCCTTTTGGGAAAACCTGCGATTATTGAACGAGCGAGCGAAGCGAACGAAGTTCTACACTTCAGGTTGGGCCAAATTTCGTTAGTGTAGGGTCATTTCGCCGGTTACGCGACCACCTTCGGTTAGCGACCACTTGAAGAACATGGTTTTTTCAATTGAAGATAACATCAATTCTACAGAGCCTATTGAAACAGTCAGCCGTATGCCTTATTGTTTGTAGTTATGGAATAGGAATTTACAAAAAAAAACGAGAAAATATACTTTCAGTTCACCAAGTCAGCTAAGTGGTCGCTAACCGGCACATGAAATTAGGTGGTCGCCAACCGGCGAAATAACCCTGTCCGGTTGGCCAGCTGTTCTCCTCTACAGGTTGCAGTTCTCAACGGATTCTCGTGAAATTTTGTGAGCAGGTTCAATCATTATAAAAGATTTTTTGTCAAAACAGTTTTTAGATATTTTTTATTTTATTAAAACACTTGCGATTTTTATTACCTGTCGTCTACCTGATACGGATATATCCGTCAAAAAAACTTTTCCCCGTTGTTTGTCATTGGGTCGCCAAAACGTGTACCGTGATTGGTCGAGGTGCCGAACGGGGCGCATGGGGTGGTGGGAAAGCAACAAACACGATTGTTCAAAAATTTGGCGGATATATCCGCATCGGGCAGACGACAGTGTCAAATTTCACGATTCTATGGGGCGGGAGAGGTTACAAGCTTTATATTAACTTGACCTGTTCGTATGTATATAAGATTGTAAGTATAACAGAGTGGAAAGTTAAAACGGGGCAGTAAGGGCAGCTACTAGATCCTTTGCCGCCACGCAAAAATGGCATTAGGATTTCATTCCTAACTTTTTAAGTGATGACAATCTACATTCACAGATTTTTGAAAAAAAGCACAGTCAGCGAGAAAATCATCCCTTTTGACGAAATTTTTTTTAATGCCATTCGATCCCATTCCTATTAAGGATCAAAATACTCTTTGGGACCGACTAAGGTTTGACCATTAGAACGCCCAGAAATCAAAGAAAATTTTGCTGCATTCGATACTTTCCTTAAAAACTCTAAGTATTTACTCCGTCAGTTAGATTATCTAAAAATATTGGACACGTATTTTTTTATTTTGTCAATCAAACTAAAAATCATTTAGATATAGCCCGTTAAAGTTCAGCGTGACGTCACATTATGGTACATTTTCTATCATAATGTGACGTCACGCGGAACTTTAAAGTTCTATATCTTCAACATTTTTTGTTTGATTGACAAAAAAAATCGTCCAATATTTTTTTGGCAAAATAAAAATTAATTAATCAATCAATAGTAAGTACATGTGACCATAGTTTCATATGAAGGTGCGTTTTGCGGAAAAGGGACAGAACATACCCCCTCTTAAAACTTTGGACGCTTATTTAACCTCTTGCGTTGCTTTTTTCTCCATTTGACTACATTGTTAATCCTTTTTCGAGTAAATGCAACATTATTGATTATTTTATTTAGTGTCTACACCCCTATTAAGTGTTATATTTTTTACCCAGTAAAAGTATATTTTTTACCCAGGAAAGTACCCAATAATTGCAATGCTGATGCGTTGCAGGAGAAAGCCACCAGCTCTTCAGCCACCAGTTACATCAACCAGAAGCCGTTTCGCGATTTCCGCAAATACCCACCCTGTAGCCAAATATGACTCACTGCAATAGTATGTGTAGAATAGAATAGCAGACATTCTAGACAATCATACGACGTGATGATATAAACTCTAATATCGTCACTTTACACATGTGTGCGTCATTCGACCGCATATGAACTTTGATAATTCGGACTATGAGAATCGAGAAAATTCTAAATTATGTTAACATCAAACAAAACAGTGACGTTTATACACTATAAAACATGATTATGTATCAAGTGTTATAATGTTTATAAATAGTAATATATGTTTGACAGTTTATTTATACGAAGTTTGTTTGTGGTTTTGTATGACAAGTGATAATAAAGAATTATTTTGAAGTTTTGTGTTGTGTGTGTGTGATGTTGATAATAGTTTTATATTGTTTATGAGAAGAATGTTTGTGTTATTATTCGTTTTAACAACTTACAGAAATATGATGTTAAATCAATAGGCATGATGCCTTATGTTAAAATTGATAACGTAGTGTTGCTAAATGGATAGTAAACCATCCAATTATTGTAATAAAGTGTTAATAAAAAAAATATAAATAAAATGATTTCAAGTTTTTTCTAAACTTTCAGGGTTCATACCTTGAAAGTTTAGAAAAAATATGTTTTTTTTTGTTGTCCAAGAGTAAATTGAAAGCTACCAAAATAATCCTTACGCCGTATTTAGCGACCGAAACAGCAATTTACTTGATTTTCCATACAACGATTAGTACAAATGGCGGATTGTGACGTCATACTTTTAAGTCAATTAGTATGAAGCGTTTTGGGCTGCCGCCAGCGAGGTCAATCTTTGTGTCAAATTTTTGCTAGTTTTTTTAGCTAGTAGTTTGTAGTTGCTCCCATATAGACATTTGTTCCTCTCCAAAAACTGGTTCGAATGGCATCGTAAAAAAAAACGTAGTCTACACCCCTATTATGAAAAAGTGTAAACTATTACTGGAGAGTATAGTTACACCACACCTTTGAAGAATTCTTATAAAAATAATTTCATAACAAACCATCAAGACTGAGCTATGAATACTATAAAGAGAGAGAGACCTAGATGGAGACTCCGTGTACGATCGAGGATATCTGGAGTTTTAGAATACTCTGATCATCATCAGCATCATCATCATCATCATCATCATATCAGCCGGAAGACGTCCACTGCTGGACCCAGGCCTCCCCTTAAAGAGTGCCAAAGTGACCGGTCCTAAGCCAACCGCATCCAGCGGACACCCGCGACCTTTACCAGGTCATCAGTCCACCTTGTGGAGGGTTCTACCCACCCGGCTCTCCCCTCGAATACTCACAATCAGATAGAAAAACAACATACGTACAAAATATTCGAAATCTAAATTCCAAACCTTTTTGACCCGATTCAACGCGATGTAAACGACCTCACCTCGCACGAAAAATATTCTCGTTTTCCAGCAATCAAATATTGTTTTTGATCACAAATTTGTCTCTAAAGGCACTCCATCATCCTGAATGCCAGAATGAAGAGTCGCGTCGCCCACACGAGTAAACACGCTAGAATGGGGTCGCCGCTCTCCCACCTACTTTCCCTACGGAATGCTCCTAGCTGCAGTAATTCACGATTTGGTTTAAGCCTACTATAACTTGAACTGGAAATGCTTACCAACAATATTTTTGTATTTTATTATTAATTTAAACTAAATATACTAGATATAGTCTTGCAAGCCCCTTTTTGTTACTAACACTATTATGGATCTCGGTCTGAATTAAAAAAAAAATATTTTTATTTATTATAGGGAAAATTTTGAGGCAATCGTGTTTTAACTTCTCAACAAGAAAATATATAATCAATTTACCCAGTGTCCCACTGCTGGGCAAAGGGCAACTTAGAAATTTACATACATTTTTGTAAGCAGTTTCGTTTAATTTGATGGATGAAGATGACAGTACGTAGGTCAGTCGGCCATATAAGTGCCACCTAGAACTGAAGACCCTTAAAACTGATACTTACTGCATTACAATGACAATTAATTTACATTTATTAATTTAGATCAGGCAACAAATGGGTAAATATTACAAATACCTTAAAGACTAACATAACAATTATTAAAAACTACAAAAATCAACTATTACTGCGATGTGTTATGCAGCTGTGACTGTTTTTAGAATCAAAATAAAATTCATTTCGCTTTTTGAATTTATTTGTTTTTTTTTTCGACGCCTATGGACGCTTCCGACTCCAGAAGTATCGCATGCGCGCTGCCAACCCTTTATTAATTTGAGAATTCGTTGTCGGTTATTTTAAATGAGCCTTTCTCCTTTATTTTAGGGTTCCGTACTCAAAGAGTAAAACGGGACCTTATTACTAAGACTCCGCTGTACGTCCGTCCGTCCGTCCGTCTGTCTGTCACCAGGCTGTATCTCAATGATACCGTGATAGTTCCAGTTGAAATTTTCACAGATGATATATTTCTGTTGCCGCTATAACAACCAATGTTAAAAACAAAATAAAATAAATATTTTTATTAATAATGGGACGGAACCCTTCGTGCGCGAGTCCGACTCGCACTTAGCCGGTTTTTTTTAACACTACACTACATTATGGCGTATTTTATATTACCAACACAATTTCACTGCAGCCATTATGATGGAATATCGCTCCAGTTTTCACTCAAATACCTACATAATGTGAGCGATAATTGAGTAGAGCGGCAACCAAGTACAAACATGATTGAAACAACATAACTACACTTCTAACTTTATGTACCTACCTAATTGGAAACATTAATTATAAGTTAGATGAAAGGTGGATGCAAACTGGCACTTTCCTGGATGAAAATTTGTTTAATAGGTATAATTTTATGTCTAGCAAATTATACAGATATTACTGATGTAACGACATATTCGCGATAAACCGCATATTTCTTGATATTACATTATTTTTTTTCCATTTCAGGAAGGAAACTCTGCGTTTCTGATGTTTTTTTGAGGAATTCAAAAGAAATTGTAAAACTTATTAGGAAACTGTAAACTTATTAGATAGTTATATTTTACAATACCTAATTCCAAGAATTAACCAAATCCAAATTTACCGACTTAGTTATCTAAAATACGTGTAGGTACAGAAATTAACTAATTATAGTACCTAGATTAAACATATTTATTTACACAAGATGAAAATTAACGTTAACGAAAGTACCTAATTATAGTTGGTTTACGCAATCGACTTTTTTTATCAGTGAACAATGCCAACTACCAGCTTATGTTTATATATTACTGCAATATGTAATCAGAAAGCAGGTACTAGCAAGGCTCCTTTCCCTTCAATATACCTAGGTGTTGACATTATGTAAGGGTGAAACTACTTCCTTGACACAAGGAAGTCACTGTGGGAACTTGAGTTATGGATGTGATAGAACACGTCTCAATTTACTGTGATGCAATGTGCGATGGAGAGGGCTATGCTAGGAGTTTATCTGCGTGATCGCAATCAGAAATGAGGCTATCCGCAGTAGAACTAACCCCCTGGCCACGACTTTGGTCTTAAGCGACCTGCGACCAGCGTTTTATCTGTTCATTGCGCGTGATCCCAACTAACCACAGTGCGTTGCGCGTCTCGACCGCGCAATGAACAGATAAAACGCTGGTCGTAGGTCGCTTAAGACCAAAGTCGTGGCCAAGGCGTTAGGTAACCGATATATAGCCCTCCGAATCGCCGGGCGGAAAGGTTCTCGAGTGGCGACCACGTACCGTAAGACAAAGCGTGGTTAGACCCCCCACAAGGTGGACTGATAACCTGGTAAAGGTCGCGGGAGTCCGCTGGATGCGGGTGGCGCAGGACCGATCACTTTGGCACTCTTTGGGGAGGCCTATGTCCAGCGGTGGACGTCTTTCGGCTGAGATGATGATGAATGTACAGTTGGCAGCAGAAGAAGCTACGCGTTCCAAGTTATCAAAATGACCTAGACACGTCGTCTTTATTACAACGCAAAAAGAGCGCGTCCAAATAAATTTGAACACTATACTTGCATAGCTACTTCTGCTACTGACTGTACAGTCAAGCACATTTATTACAAGTTGCAGAAATATGTAGGTAAGTATGTGGTGTTGTGTTGTGAGAAAAGTCGCTAGAGCCCATGAGGATGCAGTTTTGACAGTGAGATATAAAAAAAATAAAGGGTCAATAGGCAATATCTGCTTATCATCTGGCAAGGTTCAGGTTTAGTGCAGTTGATATCAAAGATATGTTAGTTTAGTATAATATTGTTTTGCCTTATTACACTACAAAGAAATAGGCTGCAATAATGTTAACATCTTTGATATAAACCATAGCTACATTTACATTAAGGCCTTTCTCACATTAGGGTGACGGCAACGCAATTAAAGCTGGTTGGCAATAATGTTTTTTTAATTGCTCGGACGACATGATATGACGCGCGCCAATTTCGCGCAAATTCCACGAAAAGTTGCCGTCGACAACTAGTTCGAAAAGTTGCCTCGTGTGCAGACTGTCATTTAAATACATGTCCCAAGTTCCCAACGTTTTTGGTCACGTCACATGAAAACTAGTTTGTTTTGGGGTTGCCCCATGTGATATAGGTCTAATAACACAACTTAAAAAGTTGAAAAACACACGATATTTTCATTATAAAGTTCAATTTCTCAAAAACGGTAGAACCAATTTTGTTGAAACGTAGCTAAGAACCATCTCGATCACGTCAGCTTTCGGATAAAAAAACCGCATTCAAATCGGTCCATTCGTTTAGGAGCTATGATGCCACACACATACACACAGATACACAGACACATCAAACTTATATTATAACATCTTTTTGCGTCAGGCGTTAATAAAATATGTCTCAGTATTAAACCCTGTAAGGGCACAGACATTTTTCTATAAAATTGATTAATTTTTAGATACTTACAAAATAGATACATTATAACACTATAAAAACAAATATTTATACTTTAAAATCAAAGAACTCCTTCAATGAGTTGATATCAACCATAGCTACATAAAAAAATGGGATTAACTCAGTAATACTCAGAAATTACACTGACACAATTTAATCTGCGATTTGGCCGTGAGAGACATTGAGCAAGCTAATATCTTATATAATGTAACATGAAAACCTTGTCGAAAAAAAACAATGCATACAAATTATCCAGTTGGCATCAAATATAATTATGTTAATTTGATTCATGCTTTTTAGGGTTCCATACTCAAAGAGCCCCTATTACTAAGACTCCGCTGTCCGTCTGTCTGTCCGTCTGTCACCAGGCTGTATCTCAACAACAGTGATAGTTTGACAGCTGAAATTTTCACAGATGATGTATTTCTGTTGCAGCTATAACAACAAATACTAAAAACACAGAATAAAATAGTTTTTATAGATAATGGTACGGATCCCTTTGTGCGCGAGTCCTACTCGCACTTGACGGTTTTTATATTTTTTGTGGCCAGAATTGTCAAAATAAGTTTTTATGAATGTCTAACCACTGTTATACTCATACTCATTTATTCATAAAATATAAAAATGTACATGTCAAAAATAGAATTATAATACACTAGCTGTTGCCTGCGACTTCGTCAGCGTAGAACTTTTTATCGTCTTAGAAAATTATTTCTGTCAATATCAATACTAACTTTGAACCCTCTTTTAGGGGATAAATAAAAAAAACGTTGATGTTCATTTTCTAGTTTGTGAACAAACAGTCTAAAACAAAAGTTAAAAATCTCATACTTTAAAAATGTCTTGAAATACACAAACTTTGCACCCCTATTTTACCCCCTTAGGGGCGGAATTTTTCAAAACGTTGCAATAATTTTATTTGTATTTTATTAACTAATCTTTCTACAAAGTTTTAAGTTTCTAGCTCAAAAAAAAAGTTTCCCCTATACAAAATTTGCATCCCTTTTTAACCCTCTTAGGGGTAAAGTTTTCCAAAACGCTGAAAGTACTTTGTTTGTAGTCTCTTTATTTGTATTTTAATAACTAATCTTTCTACAAAGTTTTAAGTCTCTAGTTCAAAAACAAAAGGTTCTCCCATACAAACTTTGCACCCCTATTTTACCCCCTTAGGGGTGGAATTTTCAGAAATCGCTCCTTAGTGGGTACTTACGATATATAAACTAACTATTGTGAAAAAATCTGCTTTCTAGGTTCAATGGTTTGGGCTGGGCGTTGATTTAAGTGTGTCAGTCAGTCAGTCAGGACTTTGCCTTTTATATATATAGATTATGTCAAATGAACTGTACTGTAATGAAATGTACTGATTTGCTACAAGTTAATTTATTGATTAATTCTACCTCTTTTGTGCATGTTCAGTCAAACCTAGGCCATTTATCAGCCTAGCCACAGATTTAGGTTATAGTTTAGGAATCATACAATTGTCAAGTATTGAAAAAATTTGTTTTTCATTAAGAGTCATTTATATTCAGTTGGATACTGCTGTGCTCACAATAACACCAGTAACTCCTTTCAAAATATTATTCAATTGTTTACTTTATTTTAATAAGAGTCAGGTACACATTTGAACTAGATTTCAAATGGAGTTACTGCTGTTATCGTAGGCACAGTAGAATAATGATTAGTACCACTAATTATATGTAAACAAAGATGCAATTTACATCAAGTTTTTTTTTATTGACAACATAAAAACAACATTGCCAAAACACAATTCTATATGTTAAATTTGGTGAAGTTGTGACATCAAATGTAAGTCAGAGTTAATTTGGTAGAAATTATATTCAAATATTGAGAAATTAAGTTCTCAAAAGTAGGCCAGTCAGAGTCATAAATAAAAAATTGGATGTGATAATGGGTGGGAATTAACCATATACTTGGCCATGCTTCTAGAAAATGAGGCTATCCAGTCTTTGGACCCAAAGGAAAAATCCTAGTTAATATTATTATCATATTATATTTACATTTTGAAAAAATGGAGTATGGAATCAGGTTAATGACAGCCTGCGCATGTGGTTATTTTTATGAGATCAACCTCTTCATTTTTAAAATATTCTTACTTACTATAGTATTTTTTTGATAATAGTTTCCTTTTCAACTAATCATATGCATCAAATTGATAATAAAAATAGATAATTCTTAATTACATTACGTCAGAAATAAATCACACAAATAAATTCAGATTACGATACGTGATTAATACAAATGAAACAATTGCAAAAAGTAAATACTAGAGCACGTGGCGATTAATAGCGGTTTGTACCAAAAATAGCGTGAACCAAATATCAACTGAAACGTTACAGCATTTAGCACCCTAATAACGTAAATAGCCAGCGAAATACAGGTGTGCACAATTTCTACAGTTACTCCGAGCTCTGCTGCCACTTCATTTGGCAAACGAAATCGACTATTTACGTAAGTATGATCCAAATAATTTTTAGCCACATCGACGCTCAAGACTGATAAGTAATTAATGGTAATTACGGTAATACGGTATACGCATTTAATACTTACTTTCAATCGCGTTAGATTCCCATCTCTCGCAGCGTTGAAGACGGCTGTTTTGAAATCCATTTTGCTTTGCCTCTGAGCGACGCAAAATCCTCAGATAATTAAACTACCACTTCAAAAACAACACTTCCGTTTGGTTATAATCATTGATAAAACACTGTTTCACGTGGTAAATTAATGCAAGCAACCAAAATACGTAATTTATTTCAAAACACTCCGAACGAACGACTTCTTTCTTATCGAACAGCTGCACCGCGACGGTGGCGGTCTACCATTACTGCCATATTGCCAGTGTTGCCATGACTTGGAACTAAAATTACCTAAAATTATTCATGGTCTATTTGCTTATAATTTTTGGCAGTTTATTTGAGTAAAAGCGTGTCCGCTGCGCCAAAAAACTAACAAAACATGTTAGCAAAACATGTTACAAAACATGTTTAGGTACAGTTGCACGTCCATTGCGACTTTGGTTGGAGTCTTTGAGTAGATAAATACATGGAGAGGCCCTATTCTACTATAGATACATTTATGTTATGCAAATATTTATGAAATCTACATAGAAGGTCAAAAACACAACTTATCTCTTTCTTTCCAACTTTCGATAGCGTATGGTGAAAGAGATAGCATGATATTACGTTGCTCTTACTTCCGATACTAGCAACAGACATTACAGCCGCGTGCCATGCGCCATTTTATGCGCCAATTGTCTTTGTAGTACATGCGCTGTCAAGTGGTAAACAACTCAGAGTTAAAATCGTAATTTTCCGTATTAAAATAGTTTTTTTGGACTTGGTTTTGTGTAGTGAACACATATAGATGTGAACGCAAAATGCCTGCGTGCTCAATAAAGCAATGTGGTGCACGGAAATCAAGTAATCAACCGAATTTGACCATTCATAGGTTAGTTGCCGTTTTTCTTTGTTAACTGCCAGTTAATCCGCCAAATGGTAGTCAGTTTTGAAATGGATTTATCGTTCCTAACAAGAAAATACTCGTTTCGCTATATTTACAGCAGTATTATTAGCATTTAAATCATACATCTTATTTTGACTAGTGCTGCGCTCTGATATCGACAACTTGCTATTAAATTAAAGACTATGTAAGTAATTTTATGATGTTATTTCAGATCAATCCGTTGACAGGAAGAGGGTGAAATTTCAATTATTAAATTTGACCCAAGAAACAAGAATAAATAATAAAAACAAACGTGGTGAGCTAAATAAAAGCTTGTAAAAATACCATTGTTTTATTCACTTCTGCACCATTCATATAGTAATCATAGTATACACAGTGGGCTGGGCCTGAATAACCCGACAGATTTTAATTGTATTTCTGACCATATTGGAAGGGTCCACGAAAAGAACATGTCTACTCATTTTTTTTTTTCAAAATGAGTTTCTAATGTCAAAATGCTGAGCTCGTTATGAAAACTTGACATTAAAACCTGAATTTGAAAAAAAAGTGACTACACCTGTTCTTACCGTGTCATTCACACTATAGGCAGCTGCGACCTTATCGGTTGTACCAATAAAATGCAATGTTGGTAAAACACTTCACAAATAATATAGTTACGGTAATAGAGTAGTGTACTTGGATATTATTATTCGTCTCGGTCAGTTTCAATTACAGAGAAAACTCAAATATTGATGTCGATATTTTTCAAAGTCCAAGTTGATATCGATAATTGTCTCTAATCGATGACAACCCTACAGCCACGAATTGACAGGCCGCCATATTATGCGCCAGGATTAGGTATACACGCTCATTTCGTAGGTATTTCGTGTCCATATAGTTTAATTAGTCTGAGGTTGGAGTGAACGATGTATTGTTGGTCACTTTTCTTTTGACATCTGACAACTGTCATCCCAGTACAATTCATTCCATGACAAAACATGACCCCCGCCCCGCAGACGAACGCGATGAATATTTTCCATCCGTGACGGAAAACATGTTTCTATGTTTGTAAACAAAAAACATGTTGGCCACTCCTCTTTTCTGTTCGAAAAACATGTTAGATGTTTGCAAACACCGAAAACACGGCGCAGCGGACGCGGCTTAAAAGATATAATTTACTATGCCCGGCCCTATCTCGAATAGAAAACGAAGTTCGTTGATGTATCTCTATCTCAGTCGCACTTGCTTATCCGAGCAATACAGACGGAGATACAATACAGAGCTATAACCACGAACTTCGAATCTCGAACTTCGTATATCTCCGTCTCTATCGCACTTATGGTTTATGGTACTCAAGCGACAGAGACGGAGATTTACGAAGTTCGAGATTTCAAGTTAGTGGGTAGCGCCACAGGAACGAATTTCGTTTGTTCGTTTTGGTTTCGCGGTAGCTGCCCTGTTCATTAATTAGTAAATACAATTTTTATGCACATTGGCTATTTATTCACAAAAACTATAGGTCAAAACAAGTCTGTGATTTTGTTGTCTCTCTTTTCGCGGGAATAATATTGACATAATGTTAAACTTAAACGTCTATAAAAGTTGTAAAACAAAACAGTGTTTTTTTATCTCAATGTAATTTTTTCCTAAGATTTACTGATATACTCGTAATGCTAGCAACATTGGAGTAAATGTGACATTGAACTGTCAAAGTCAAAATTTTACATGGCAACCCCCATGGTGAGACCATTGGAAAAATACTAATATAATAATATTCCATCCAAGTGATTTTATGCTTATTTAACGGATAAATCTTAAATATATAGCCAAAGAGAATATTAATAAGAGACGGGACTTCGAACAAGGTTTTGGATGACAGTGACATTGTCATTTGATTTTGACATGACAGCTCATTCGAACTTTCGCTAGTTTGAAATACCACAATACCAATAAATATGTATAAACGCTAGTACGGAAGTAGACTTACCAACCTAACGAACTAGGACGATAGTAGGGTTGTAGTATTTAACGTTATCGATAATATTAGAACCCAACGTTATCGATATCGATAAATTATGAATAGGGACGTGGTTGGGCCCACTGCATAAACAGAAAATTGCTTTACAAAATCTAAAACTAATCCAATTTAGGTATGAAATAATAAAATGAGTATAAATATTTCATACAGTTTATTTCACACTTATTTCCAAATCACAGTATATTTACAAAAATTCACCAATCTGTACACATATCTTTGCGGGTCGCAATGAATTCTTCTCGAACTAAGAAACCTCGTGCTTGTAGGTTTTATCCAAGTACCAACCGTTGTTTATCATAAGTAAATCAATATTGGCGCTTGATATTTCGTTATTAATACTTACGTGTTTTATTTTAAGATATTTATTAATTTTATTTCGTCAAAAGCATTGTTTCTTTGACACACACATGTTTTCTCGTGAAGTTATAATATGGTAACCGGCCAAAGTCACCATCAAAGAGAATATAAATATGGTCACCATGACAAAATGACAGACAGAGAAAGAACGGAAGTAGGAGAAAGCATGAGTCCGCCATACCACAGAGAGCCTACCGCGAACGGCATTCGAAGTTTTCCCTCTCTGTCGCACTTACGTACGAACTCGTTAGTATGACAGAGAGGGGAAACTTCGAATGCCTTTCGCGGTAGGCCCTCAGATAGAAAACCTGTCACACGGGGGGGGGGGGGGGGGGGGGGCAGCTCGCACGTACAATTCGCCTTTGCGCAGGCAAGGTCATTTGCGCACGAAGTTTGCCGTCTACTGTATATTGCTTTGATAAAACCTACCGAACAAACCACTCTACTCACGTCTCCGACGAGGGTTCAGCGACTTCATACATAGAGGGGGGGGCTGTATTTTGTACATAGGTATATTACCGGGTTAGTTGGACTGCTTTGCTTTCTCTAGCATAATATATTTTTTTGGTTTTGTATGTCTCAGAAATAAAGTATAACATTTATTTTTAGCATAAATATTTATTTTGATTAGTTTAAGGCACTTGTCCCACCGCCGGCGAGTAGCGAGTACTCTCATAGTAATTCTTACTCGCTTTTACTCGCGCGAGTAAGAATTACTAAGAGAGTACTCGCTACTCGCCGGCGGTGGGACAAGTGCCTCATTGTAAGAAATTAAAACTGGTTTAAGGCAGTTTTACACTATTGGCCTATTGTTTACACAGCCACATGAATAGTAACATAGAGCAAGATCATGGTGGTATTGGTCGTCATTCATCTCGCTCGCTTGCAGGACCGTGTGGCTGCGACTTGAGGAGCATTAATATATATTAAATATGTTAAGGTAATTAACACATCCAGCCCAGCTAGCATACGATACGTTTTATCGTTATGTTTTACGTGACGTTTTAGGAACTTTTTGCCGTAAAACGTGACCACAGTGTAGCTAGCATGCTAATTTTATGCACGGTTTTATAGTAACACAAACGTCAAAAACGTATGGGAACTGACAGTTGTGTGACCACATAATCCGACGTAAAAATTAGCATGCTAGCCCCCCAGCCTAGCTAGCACACTAGGTTTTATGTCGGCGAAAATGTACTGAAACGTCACGTAAAACGCGACATAAAGCCTACTGTGCTAGCCCCCCGGATGTATGAATATAAGGAGATCGGACATGCCGGCCGATTTGTATAGAGTACGCCTGTCGCAAGTTCATTAACTCACACAACGCCCAAGTTATTGGACAATACACGCGCATCATATCAGGCATTTTGGGAAAAAACGTAATATTCTCTGCGATCAGCACGCGTGCACAGTATGGCAGAGTATGCCCATTGAGCTAACAGCTGCGATACGGCCGCCGGCGGCTTGTCCTCTCTCTAGTATTCTATGTTCTGAGAACGTGACGATAAAACCTATCGTGCTAGGGCATCAGTGCCACTGACACAGTGTGCCTTTTTGCAATAATAGGGTGGCATTGAACATGTTAAACACATTCGCGGACAATAAGTGACAGTTCAGCACGATTAGCACCAGACGGCGCGCGAGCTCCCTCGATTTATCTTGCACTATCCGTCTCTCACTTACTAGAAAACTTATAAAGAGAAGAAGTATAGTGCGAGAAAATCGAGAGCTCGCGCGCCGTCTTCTGATAACCGTCAGACAAAACCAAAACAAAAGATGACTCTAATGACATAGCATGACAGCATTAATGTCCGCAAACGGATTAAGTTGTGAATTTAATCCAGCATGGTTATCACAAGATGGCGCGCGAGCTGTGTCGCGGCGAGATAGACTATCCGCCTCTATCTAATTTGAACACTTAGAAATAAATGGATAGCGTATCTCAACCGCAACACAGCTCACACGCCGTCTTGTGACAGCCGCCGTGCAGATGACAAACATCCTCATGGGTCATGATTCTATACAAAAACACAGGAAATAATATTTGTTCTTACAATTAAAGAATACTAGCATTTATCGCCGAGTACATAACAATTTTTTTTTTAAATAACATTCAAAACAAGAGTAGGAAATACTATGCCACACTGGCATGCTATTTACTCATCTTCCCATTGGTTTCCACTCAAATATATTTAATATTCAGGGTAAGAGGTTGTTCAGACTAATCCGTAACTGTCGGCGTCGGATCCGAAAACATCACTTTGTTAGGAGCATGCTCCGATATCGGACAGGGCACTCTGGGCAGTGTGAACGGTAAGCATGTTTTCCATACATTTACTTACCCTCCGATATTGTTACTGGATTCGACACTGACGGTTACGGATTGGTGTCAACAGGCTCTCACAGGGGTTATCAAATACCCAATTGTTACCAGTCAGTCATATGTTTCAATTATGGGGCCCATTTAAAAAGTTACAGGTTACGATTTCACAATTTCATACTGGCAACACTGAGGCTAGCTGCGGGTTGAGTGGTGCGATAAAACCAGCGGCGCTACCACGAACTTCGAATCTCGAACTTCGTATATCCCCGTCTCTATCGCACTTATGGTTTATGGTAGGGTCATTTCGCCGGTTACGCGACCACTTGAAGAACATGGTTTTTTCAATTGAATATAACATCAATTCTACAGAGCCTATTGAAACAGTCAGTCGTATGCCTTATTGTTTTTAGTTATGGAATAGGAATTTACAAAAAAAACGAGAAAATATGCTTTCAGTTCACCAAGTCAGCTAAGTGGTCGCTAACCGGCACATGAAATTAGGTGGTCGCCAACCGGCGAAATGACCCTACTCGAGCGACCGAAACGGAGATATACGAAGTTCGAGATTCGAAGTTCGTGGTAGCGCCGCAGACACTACCGCGAAACGAAAACCAAGTTGCTCGTGTATCTCCACTTGCATACTCGAGCGTCAGGGAGGGAGATACACTAACAAACTTCGTTTTCGTTTCCCGGTAGCGCCCCAGGGTCGGCAGGCGGCACATAGCGGTATGACCATCAGATATGATGGTGAGATAATATTGAATAAGCAGCCCCTAACCACATGTGGTACCTAGGGGGAACTCTTGAAGGAGGGGCCTGGACTTATTGGGTGACAAATGGGAATAGCCCTTCTGAATTAGTAGTCTTGTATGTTAATGAATAGTCTTCTTTACACTGTTATCCCAGTAACAGCTTGAATAAGATTGTGAGTATGTTCAAGAGAATCAGCGGAACTGAAACAAACAAAAAGCATATTAATATTTATGGGCATATTACAAAATATACATGTATAGCTATCTTGATCAACCTATAGACATTTTTATTGCCATAATATATGTATTTTCTATAGGCAACATCACATTAGTACCATGATTTTCCAATGTCATGAATCATGATATGCCCATTGCTGTCAAATAAAAAGTAAACATAAAATAAAAACACAATAACATGAAGCCTATACAAATCCCAGAGACACACCCCCAAACCGTAATCTGACATTAGATAGGTTGATTGAGTATCTGTAATGGAGTTCCTAGATGAAGAAATATGTCAAGTTGAACACTTAATTAGTAATTATTATTATGTATGTCTTTCCTGCTCACGGGACAATAATGTCCCGGACCTTTGGGAGGCATGCGTGGGGCTAGGTACCTACAAAGTACCAACTGAGCCAACACGTAGAGGCCCTTTTGACACACACCTTTGTACACCGAGCGGATGCTGTCCCTGCCCGAGTCATGGGACACACACAGAGACAGCACCCGCTGGGGTGTATAGGGACTATTGCTGGTTGATGGAATCTAAAGAAAACGGGCTATTGGGTGAAACATCGGACGCCTACCTAATAAACTGTCTCATTTTTTATCTCTGGCAGACGGTGACTCGCCAACTGCTAGATCGGCCCCTATTAATAGCGACATTAAAAAATGCCCTAAGGGCAACATCAGTCAGAGAGGCTGGGGGGGTAGAGAGGTGGCACTGGACTTTAAACATATAGCCAACTCGCCACTTAGGTGTACACATCTACCCTCGAGCAACAGCTCTTGCGACTCCACTCTGGACAGCCAGTTAAGGCAAGCCAGAGGTGGGGGGCCTGTCCAACCATCCACGCGATCGGCTCAGCCTGATCACAGGACACCCCCAGGAGCACTCAGGTACGTAGGGTCGCTACTCCCGAACAGCCCGCCACAAGCTGCCTTACGTTGACTGATTGCACCAGAAATCTGGTGGGCGATGGGGCCGTCACATCCCTACGCCATTAATTATTATTATTATTATTACTTAATTTCTTTATTCAGACAACAAGATCCACAGTTTGTTAGTAAATTTTCTTAATCCTATGTAATGAATTTAAATTTTATCATAATTATTATTGTTTGTCATCATTCATTTTCTTGCCCTTATCCCATTTAGTCGGGGTCGGCGCAGCATGTCCTTATCTTCCATACCTCCCTGTCACTCGTCATCTCGTCACTTACTTCCTTCCTCTTCATATCCTCTCACACACAGTCCATCCACCTTTTCCTTGGCCTACCTCGTTTCTTCTATCCCTCCACGTTCATACCTAACACTCTTTTGGTCACATGACTGTCATCCCTCCGCATAATATGACCATACCACGCAAGGCGATGGGATCTCAATTTGTCGATAATAGGTGCTACTTTCAGGCTTCCTCATTAGTATATTAATACTCATTTCTTATTCTGTCACGTCACACCGCACATCCATCTTAACATTCTCATCTCCGTAACATGCAGTCTCTTTTCATCCGTCACCTTTAACGCACAACATTCAGATCCATACATGACGACATGCCTCACAATGGTCTTATAGATTTTGCCTTTCAACCGAAGAGGCATTCTGCTATCGCATATTGTTCCGGAGACCTGTCGCCATTTCATCCACCCAGCGTTCATTTGGTTTTTCACATCACGGTCGATATCACCATCACACAAGGTACTTAAAGTCGGAGCAGACTGGGAGTGTAGCGCTATCTAGCTGTATGGCCGTCAAACTGGAGGGATTGCAATACATGTGCTCAGTTTTGGATCTGCTGATCTTCAGGCCAACATTCTCCAGTCTTTGTCGCCACTTCTTCTGCTCTGTACCTCGTATGCGTCTTCGCTGACAAGAACAATATCATCAAAGAGCATACACCAGGGTGCCTCCTCCTGTATGTCCAACTACAGAGCGTCCATAATCAACAAGAAGAGGTATGGGCTTAAAGCTGATCCCTGGTGTAAGCCCACCGTGACACATTTATCACATTATTGTTTGTATTTTAGTTATTTATTTAAAATAATTGTTTAATGTAATTGAGAATCTATGATTAGTACAAATAAAGATGTCATATCATATCACATCGCCATTACCAAAATAGTTGAATGAGGATCAGGGTCAAATTAGTCTGGCCAATATAGAGAGCAGCCTTCATGAATATCTAATAGAGATGCCCATCGCTGTTTTCATATAATTAAACCTAGTGGGTTTTAAATTAAATTAAATTAAATAGCAATTTATTTCAGACATTCATCCATAGGTATTACACATAGGTGGGTATATACATAAAAGCAAAAATGATAACAAAGTAAATTAGGTCTTAAAAATAAAGTAAACACGAAAAAAAAAGTATTTGTTTATTTGTAGTAGAAAATATGTTTTGGTTACAGAAATTTATGTATTTGGAATTTATGATGAAAATATAGTATTTTAGCGTACTTTATGTGCTTTGTATACTATAAAGTACGCGGAGCCAAAATATAGCACAATACTATATAATATAGTATGTCTGGCAACCCTACTGGCAACAACAGCTACTATCCCCAAGATATTTTTGGGGTGAGTGTATTTTTTCAATTCTCTAAGCCAGGCTCTAAATGTAATAAAATAATCAGGGGCGTCTCTAGCGTATGGTGCACCGCACCCCTTGCACTATAGGTAAACGCCCCTGAAAATAATGTATAACATACAAATATGAACATAAATCAACGATTAACACTTTCAGTGCTAGGAACCTACTAGCTGGGTGCTCTGCTCAAGGCGCTTTCCTCGACAAATAGTTATTCGTGTGCAACGAAATCATTGGCAGCGAATGTGTTAATTGGATAGGTACTTACTTCTTGTTACTGTTCTTATGGACCTAACCAAGTTTAGTATCTGGTATTTAACTGTTGACTGATCCTCGAAACCTTGACTGTGACCATGAGCTCCCCATCCCACTGAAACACAAAATAAATAATATTTTAAAACTTCGTTGCTAATTAAATAGAACAGCAGCTGTAAGTTAGGATGGAGGTTATGCTTACTTTTCTGCATAAACCGTTCCTCGTGAAGTACACATACTGCGTTGAGGCAAAGTAATGTAGCTTCAAATAAATTCCACAGAGTTAGCATTGCGAGGCAAACAAGCTTAATAAACCTAGCTCAAATGATAATCGCAAATTCTGATTTGTTTTGGAAATTTTGTTTGACGTAAAACTGACAAATCGACATTGGAATGACACCTATGTGTTCACGGCACAGTCGTCACCACCATGGACATAGGAAAACCTATGGACAGGGTGTATTTTTCAAATATCATTTGCTTAGACATAAAATTCCCAAAAATAACTCTGTCTCATTTTAACCAAGCACCATTTGGCTACCAAAAAAGAGATGGTAGTATAACAGTCAGAACTGAAAGTTTCTTTGGTCATTGGTCACCACAGACTACTAAGAAGATACTACGCTAAACATGTTTTTTAACATGTTTTGCTAACATGTTTTGTTAGTTTTTGGCGCAGCGGACACGCCTTAAAGCTGCGTCCGCTGCGCCAATGTTTTGGGGTTTTTAAACATCTTACATGAATCCGTCAGTTTCGGCAAACAAATAGGGTATTGTTTTGATTGGCAAAACATTTTTGACATTAAAAAACCACGAAAACATGGCGCAGCGGACGCGGCTTAATGTGTAAATGTGTACATAAGGTGTATTTGAAAATATGAAGGATAGGTGTATTTTGTTAGCCGCTACATAGTTCTGTAATGAATTGAGAAAAAAAATGTTTCTTAGGTGTGCTATAATAGTACATTACTTACCTAGGGCGGTTAAACAAAGAATGTCTCAGATCGCAGGTATTTGACGCCCGAGCCGAAGGCAAGGGCGATAAATATGCGCTCTGAGGCTTTCTTTATTACCGCCCGTGGTGAGTACAACATTTTACGTCTCTATCTGGCCAGGAAGTGGGGTTTTCCGCACGCATAGCGTGCGGTAATTCCTACTTTATGGCCAGGTATGACGTAAAAAAATATATATCATTGTAATTGTGTAGGTACGTGTGGCACCATAGACTATATTGAACTATTACGTATACACACTCTTATCTATGAATGAATGACAGTGCGAGAAATTGACAGTTAAAACTTGGATTTTAGTGACAACCTACGAAAATGTGAAACTGAATAGGGATTGTAGTCTCATTCCCTCTTAGGCCAACTATAGATTTACGCAAGTGAATAAGATAGCTGTTACCAAGCTCTTATTTTAACGTGGTTTCTATGCTTTAGTACAATTTCTTTGGTTAAAACATAAACTAGTATAACGTTCCGTTTTATAAAATTTGCATGAGTGAAGTGTTTTGATAAGACCTGTAATATTTATTATCATAGAATAACCAAATTCTCATGTTATTTTATTTTATTTGTATTTCATAAGCGCATAAAATGTTATATGTTGGGAATAAAGTTTATGCATAGAATGAAATGGAAATATCAGTGATGCCAACTAGCAGCATCAATTAATAATACCAGCGGGGAAAAAAAACACAGTAAAGTGGGCCCACACTTTCCATTCCATAGAATCGGGAGGTGTGGAACACACTTAAATTAATGTATTAGTGCCATCTAGCGATAGCGCTTCTAAGTACTACTTTCTTCATACAATCGGTATTTTGTTCAGAGTGAAAACACTCTGTGTGGCACATCAATCGTTAGGCCTTTCAAAATAAATATAAGGTTTCTCAGCATTTTTTTTTGATTAAGGGATTATAGTCGGAGATAATCGACCCGAAAGTCACGGAAATTGTGTACCTCCTCTAATTTTCAAATGATGTAATAAATAAAGTTGAAAAAAATCTTGCTTATTGACCAGCAAAAAAAAATTGCTTAAAAGACATGTATCCAGGTCATAAACATTAAAAGTTACTTGAGCTGTCAGTGTCAACTTAAATTTGATTTTGATTTGACTTTTTTCATTTACGTTTCGATTGTAGTTAGTTCATTTTATGTTGGCAACTTAACAGTAAAATTACTTGCATTTCTTGTTCCGTGTTTTCTTATATAAAACCTTGCTACTGGTCAGATTCCCCGAATATTTCCTTTTTTTTGTATTTGCTACCTATATTATGTTAAACGAAACGTCAAACCAGATGTCATCCAAATCAAAACTGTCTTTGGCAAAGGCCCCTGAGGCTGCCACTTCACTTATAACTAACTAACTAACATTTACGTTTCTTTCTGTTCTGAAGATTGTACCTACAAAGTGGAAGAAAAACCTAAGTGTTGAATATGGGAATTGGAGGACTTCTTTGATATGTTTTGTGATAAAATAATAATGGAGTCCAAAGCAATAACCGATCTCCTTGACCATGCAAACAATGACTACCAGGCGTCTGCTATCCTAAAGGAATTTCAGAATCATGCGACAACCTCATGCCAGCAAAACTGGCAAGAGTATGGATTAGCTAATAGCAGCCTAGCCTCAGAAAATAGCCATTTCTATAGTGCTAAAGAACTTATTCATAATGAGGATCATTTATTCCTCTCAAAACTCAATGGTGACAGTTCCAAATCAGAAAAATCCTCAACTCTGAGTGACAAAGAAAGTTACATAGATTACTCAGTAGCTTCTAAATATTTGGAGTCATTGAATGCCAAATTTGAAACCTCACCTCGGACTGAAAAATTGGAAGACAAGTGTGCTTACAACGAAAACCCAGGGACATCGGGTACTAGTGAATATGAGACAGAGTGTGTTAAAAGAAGAAAAATTGAAATCTTTGACACTGATGTGGGGCCAAAAATTTACCACATAAAGGGGAACCTTGTGACCCCTCCGATTATAACAAAGAATCTTCCAGAAGCATTTAATACTCTTCCAATTTTCGGTAAACCTGGGCCAAATGAAGATGTAGAGAAGTTTTACTCAAATAAGATAAGGCAGTTTGTTGGCTGTGATTTAAATGATGAACAGTTTGAAAACATTGCGAAGTTTTGCAGGTATGTATATCTTATTTTAATAGAACAGTATTCAAATCAACTGTTTGTTTCTTGCCATGGTTAGATCTCCATGAAGTCTATATGACTATATACCCATATGTTGCCACAGAAATAAATGTGAGGTGGCACCCCCATGCCACGCAGTTTTATGTTGATCGTTTTTTTTTAATTCATAATGATGTTGGTTGGTTGGACGAACTTGACTTCAGGTCAGTGGTGGCAAATAAGTTAAAACTAAGTTTGGGACTATCATAAACCCATTTTACACATCCATATTAGAATATTTTTTCTACAAAACTGTCAGTATTACCTCCTTAACAGGAACGGAATAACAATGAGATTTTTATTAACCCAATGCCAAAAAGAAATGGAAATTAACATAATCTTGATTTTAATATAAGTTCTTAACTGGCAACATTGGCCCAAAAGGCCACTTATGATTGGTCACTGTGACTCAGTGTTGTAAGTTTAAGCCCGGGCCACACCAACTGCGTGTGCAGCACTTATGCGTCGACGTAAGCGTAGACGTGCCCAGCACCTGTCACACCGGGTTACGCGCGTGTCTACGGCGTACCTGCTGCACACGCAACGCGTGCGCACGCTGCAGCTCCGTATCGTCACCAGCCGCCATTTGCGTACTTTTATATATGATTAGCACTATGTTTGATGGCAGTTATTCTGACAAAGAAATAGCACTGTTTTTACTGTTAGGTATGTGAAGGACTTCCTCCTCATTTTGGATTTTATGTGACATCCTAAAAAGTATGGGTTCATAACATCAATGGAAGAAGAGAAGAACATAGTGAATAACACAACTTTTGTCGCGAACTTGAATCTCACGACGATCGATTTTTCTGGTAGTTCGGCATGTCAAGAGATGGTTATAGTGAGATCTCATATATTTTAAATGACACTTATATACACAACGGCTATTACAACTGGATAAAGACTCATATTCATCAAACCTCTATGCGCACCGAAGAAGTTGTAAATAAATACAATGCGTGTCCGTACCTGTCCGGTCTGTCCTCTAATAGGGAATGCCGGCAAATACAACGTCATCACTGCACGCATCGAAGTGACGTTGCCACTCCGCTCTGTGTACGCACGCACGCAGCACGCAGCCAGTTTGTCTGCCTGGTGCTGCGTTGCGTGCGGTGTGACATGTCATATGAGGATTCATACATTACAACGCAGCGGTCTACGTGCTGCGCACGCAGTCGGTGTGGCTCGGGCTTTAGACTAGTAACTTGTAGCTTAGTATAATTCTTCTTCCTCTGATGACTTCTAAAATTGCAAAATGTTAAAAAACTCCATTGGCCATACATTTTATATGGCACCCAGAGTTCTACGAGGGCTGCCTTTTAAGTTCTGTCGTTTGCAAACCTCCCATGATTGCATAAAAAAGAACTAGTGTCTTCTTAAAATATTTGAATTTAGAATTCGAAAACAAAAGAATTACTCGAAATCTGCCTAACCGTTTTAGTACAGCGTTCGTTCAAAGTTGACAAGTCAGTTGTGAACACAGACTACTAAGAGATACTAACGTATCAGACGCACAACTGTCATACAGCCATTTTAGCCAATAGGGTTCCACTGAAATTGACGAGACCTTTTTTTGTTTTTTAATTTTGATGCATGTTTTGGCATGAGAACTGAAACGAACAGACAGTGTATGGCACAGTGGCACAGAGTACCTATTTTTAATGTATTGTAATAGAGATCTATGTCGGCGGCCCAAATGGGTAGGAAGCAGTGTCGCCCTCCTGCAGGAAGGTTTGGAACTATTACGATGTGTATATATTTATGATCAGCAATGCCCCATTTATGTACAGTAGGCACAGCTCGGCCGAAAAAACTACGGAACAGCCGTAGTTTTTTTTGCCGACCTGTACCTACCTATACGGGGCAAGTAGATATTCTGCAGGGTGCACCAGTTTTCTAAATAGTCATAAACATTTTCTAAGTTACAGAACAATTCTAAAAAAAAAATTTCAATTAAAAGGTAGGTATGTATTTTTATTTTAAAATTATGCAATAAGGATACGAATTCACTCAAAGACTTGGCAAGCTTGCCCGCGAGTCCCGTGACGATAAATTATGAATAGCTGCCAGCCCTCTCCGGATGTTTGGATGAGCCGCTCCGAAAGTTCTTTATACAGGGCCTTCACGCCCGGTCCCCACGGCCCCAGGGTTTCCACTCCAAACAGCACTTTAGTTTAACTAAGTATAAAAGCTTAGGATTTATTCGTTCACACTATCCTAACTCGTTCACATAAGTACATACCTTAGGTAAGTAGGTACCTAAGGCGTCAACTTCCTGCATGGGGACAAATACATATAATATATGAATTATCCCTATTATGAGATCTGATATGGCAGGCTATACTTGCTTGATAAGGCCAAAATTGCTTTTAAATACTCTATTGCACTCTAGGATCACGAGTTGGCCAAAGAATCCTGGTCTGTGTCTTTCTCTTACACCACAAATTTTATCCTACTATTTCCACCCATAATGAGTCTCTATCTCTGGAATATTCTAACTCAACACGTTCACGAGTAGGTACACGAAGAGATCAAATACATTAATTAAATCGAAAAAGCTGCGAAACATATCGACATAGCAAGATAAATCCGTATTTTTTCTGACTTTTCAATCAAACTTCAAACATTTGAATTCAAATTTCAACTTGACATTTGCATATTTTTAATTTTTTTTTTTATGTCAAAACATATATTGGTTAAAACGCTCAAACAAATTCAAAAACAAGCGGCAAGAGTGACAGCTCGGACAGCTTGAAGATGGCAGTAGGCGCGGGGGTGAGGGAAGCGCGGTAAATATTTAGTCAATTGCATTAGCCAATCACGTGCAATCACGTGACCATAATACTAACGCCCGGATATTTTGTTCAAAGATTGCAGGCCGTGGTTGTGAAAATGGAAATTTCGAAGGAAAATTTACGTTCGACAATTTTTTACAACTTCAAAAGGGGCTTAACGCGACTTCAGTGCTTCGAAGAGTTGACTACGGTTTTCAATAATAAAGCACCATGCCTCCGGACTGTGGAACGCTGGTATTTAGAATTTCAACGTGGTTGCTCTAGTCTTGGTGATAGACATCGTGACCAAAAACAGCCGTAACCCAGGAAAACATTGATGCTGTACGGCAACTGATCGTCGAAGATCGCCATGCGACATACCGTGAGATAGAAGCTTCCTTAAGTATTTCAGGGACCAGTGTTCACAGTATTTTGCATGATCACTTATATGCGATGCCGATGGTGTCGCAAAACTCGACTGTTTGGGTGTTCCAAGATGAGCCAAAACCGACCAAAGTAATACGCTCACGGAGCACTTCGAAAAAAATGGTCGCCACGTTTGTGGCGAAAAGTGGCCACGTTGCCACCATCGTGCTCGAGGATCGTAAAACGGTTAATGCTGACTGGTATACCACTGTCTGTTTACCAGAAGTCATCGGCGAGTTTCGAAAACATAACCCAAGACGTCGTATAAGACTGCACCACGATAATGCGAGCTCGCACACCGCCCGGCAAACAATTGCGTTTTTAAAAGAGCAAAACGTCGAAATTCTGGAATACCCGCCGTACAGTCCAGACTTAAGCCCTATTATTATTATTGTTCTGGTAGTGGCTTTCGGGCTGTCAAAGCCCCTATATCACTGCGACCATCGCTGATCTATTGTGATCGCCATTTACTACAATTCTTGGTCAAGTCCTGCAAACTCGAAGAATTGCAGGATTTTGTTGAACTCAAGAAATTTGATCTCCTCCGGGCACATGATGTGTTTGCCCAAGAAGGAGTTACGACTGCGCATGAGGCAAGGGCAATCGGTTAGGATGTGTGTAGGCGTCTCCTCTGCTTCAAAGCAGAATCTGCACTGCCTTGTGTCACAGTCCTATCGTTTGCATGTGCTTATTTAGGCGGCAGTGCCTAGTAAGCACCCTGACCAGCATGCGTAGGCGGTTCCTACTTAGCGCCAAGGCGTCAGAAGACGCCTTTTTGCTAAAGGCTCTAATAAGTGCCTTGGAATGTTTCAGTCCTGGGTTAGTTCTCCAGGCTTGAATGGTCTTGTAGAAACAATAGGCTTTTAGAGTGAGCTTGATTAGACTTTTAGGGATACCACAGACTTAAGCCCTAACGATTTTTTTACTTTTCCAAAAATCAAGCAACGACTTCGTGGTCTACGGTACCAGACGCCTGAAGAAGCGGTTGAGGCATACAAAACGGCCATTTTGGAGACCCCGACTTCGGACTGGAATAAGTGTTTCGAAAACTGGTTCGATCGAATGAAAAAGTGTATTACATATCACGGTGATTACTTTGAAAAACAATAAATACCATTTAACACTTCAATTGTCTTTAGTTTTTCCAAACGACACAACTTAAAAGGCAGCCCTCGTATTTACGTGCGTTGACTTGGGGGCTGTCCATATATTACGTCATTTCAAAATAGTGGGGGGGGGGGGGGGGAGCCCTGACCATTGGATGACGATAGTAATTTTATTAGGCGGGGAGGGTCTATTCAAGGAATTAACAGGATGATAATAGGTGACAATGATTGAATCTTTAAATTATATTTCAGCCCTGATCATCTAAAAACAGGCAAAGAGTTGAGGATGGCAACTCCCGTCCCCGTAGTGTCGGTCTCCGTGTTGGACCACAGGCAGTACGATGAGGAGGATAGCAAGCTGTGCATTGTGAAGAAACACCAGCTGCGGATGGCTAATGACCTCACCAACAACTATCAGAAGAGGTTGAAGTACAGAGGTGTTCGGCTTATGCCTTTGAATCAGGTATGTTGGTTGAGAATTGTTACCAACCTCATGAATTTCGATTGCAAATTTCCAATTCAATAGATTCTATTATTTCTCATAAACATAACATAAACTAAAGACTTTAATCCCTAAAACTACCCTACCCTAGGCAGCGCAATTATAATTTAATTATCAGTGCTACTTCCAGCAATTTTAGGTCTGAACCACCCTATATAAACGATTCTTACACCATAATAATAATAGCCTTTATTCCATATAAGAAATTCACAGTAACTTTTTGACAGATATGTTTTTAAATTAATAATATATCTATTTTTGCGGAGTGCCTGTTGCCGTAAGCCTCCTCCAACTCTCTCCATTGCTGTCTGTCTAGTCCAGTGTGGACCAAGAATAGACCGAATGTCATCTTCCCATTGTATTAATATAAATATATTGCTTGGTGACCTCTCCTCTTGCCTGTTTACTCCATTTGTCCGTTTTATCTTGACACCATAGTGTAGCCAAAATTGTCAGCAAAATTGCTTATAACAGTCATGATTATGTTTTTCCTGCTTCAGCCCGAGGATGATGGTGAGGAAGTGCCGGAACCAGACCTTGAGCCTGGCAGAGACATTGTTTACCATATACGGATATACAGGCCCTTTCCCCATAAGCCCCAGGAGAAGCATGTAAGTATGTTGTGATTAGAGCAATGCGAGGGCTGATTATAACATTGATGTAATTATTATATTTACCTACGTTAGTTGTTTTGTTGCTACGAAACGGAAAAAATCACGCTTTATAGGTAAAACGCCATGAAAGGTAGACACAAAGGATGGACTACCGTTCTGAAATTCGTTACCTTTTGGAGTGTAACTACTGAATGGTCAGGAGACAGAAGGTGACCATGGCTATAACACTCAACTACACAACAATTAGTTGATGACTGCAATAAAAACATTTTTTTTTCATAAACTTAGGTATTTCGTGTCATTCTAATTATTGGTTGGCAGGTAAGCAGCCGCCACTCCGTGTTCAGTCGCGACGTGGTACTAGTGGGCCGTCAGCGGTTGTCAGCGCTGCGCGACCGCCTGGTGTGCGCCAACGACGGCAGCATGCGGCTCGACGC
This sequence comes from Epinotia brunnichana, assembly GCA_963854355.1. Taxonomy (NCBI): domain Eukaryota; kingdom Metazoa; phylum Arthropoda; class Insecta; order Lepidoptera; family Tortricidae; genus Epinotia; species Epinotia brunnichana. The sequence continues at coordinate 23,601,784 of OY977951.1, read as the reverse complement.
GGCCGACGCGCCGCACGACCTGCCTCCCACCGCTGCCAAGGTAACACTAACACACTGTCAGTCGCGACGTGGTACTAGTGGGCCGTCAGCGGTTGTCAGCGCTGCGCGACCGCCTGGTGTGCGCCAACGACGGCAGCATGCGGCTCGACGCGGCCGACGCGCCGCACGACCTGCCTCCCACCGCTGCCAAGGTTACACTAACACACTGTCAGTCGCGACGTGGTACTAGTGGGCCGTCAGCGGTTGTCAGCGCTGCGCGACCGCCTGGTGTGCGCCAACGACGGCAGCATGCGGCTCGACGCGGCCGACGCGCCGCACGACCTGCCTCCCACCGCTGCCAAGGTAACACTAACACACTGTCAGTCGCGACGTGGTACTAGTGGGCCGTCAGCGGTTGTCAGCGCTGCGCGACCGCCTGGTGTGCGCCAACGACGGCAGCATGCGGCTCGACGCGGCCGACGCGCCGCACGACCTGCCTCCCACCGCTGCCAAGGTAACACTAACACACTGTCAGTCGCGACGTGGTACTAGTGGGCCGTCAGCGGTTGTCAGCGCTGCGCGACCGCCTGGTGTGCGCCAACGACGGCAGCATGCGGCTCGACGCGGCCGACGCGCCGCACGACCTGCCTCCCACCGCTGCCAAGGTAACACTAACACACTGTCAGTCGCGACGTGGTACTAGTGGGCCGTCAGCGGTTGTCAGCGCTGCGCGACCGCCTGGTGTGCGCCAACGACGGCAGCATGCGGCTCGACGCGGCCGACGCGCCGCACGACCTGCCTCCCACCGCTGCCAAGGTAACACTAACACACTGTCAGTCGCGACGTGGTACTAGTGGGCCGTCAGCGGTTGTCAGCGCTGCGCGACCGCCTGGTGTGCGCCAACGACGGCAGCATGCGGCTCGACGCGGCCGACGCGCCGCACGACCTGCCTCCCACCGCTGCCAAGGTAACACTAACACACTGTCAGTCGCGACGTGGTACTAGTGGGCCGTCAGCGGTTGTCAGCGCTGCGCGACCGCCTGGTGTGCGCCAACGACGGCAGCATGCGGCTCGACGCGGCCGACGCGCCGCACGACCTGCCTCCCACCGCTGCCAAGGTAACACTAACACACTGTCAGTCGCGACGTGGTACTAGTGGGCCGTCAGCGGTTGTCAGCGTTGCGCGACCGCCTGGTGTGCGCCAACGACGGCAGCATGCGGCTCGATGCGGCCGACGCGCCGCACGACCTGCCTCCCACCGCTGCCAAGGTAACACTAACACACTGTCAGTCGCGACGTGGTACTAGTGGGCCGTCAGCGGTTGTCATCCTACTGAGGAACACCTGTTTATTTACTTTTCCCGCTAGATCACACATGTATTTAAATGTACATGCATGTAAGGTAGGTACCTAACTCATAGAAGTCATAAAACATCAATAATGCTAACATGATGTATTTCAATGTCCGATTTAATATTACCCCCAATAGTATGCAGGGAAGTTTTAATTAGAGGAATCAATTACGCCGCCACCAGAGTTTTACCTGTGGTATTTGATGTAAATATTATTTTCCATTTCCAACTTTTAGCAGTTTGTATTTATCTTACAGAGGTACACCTTTTTTTTACACATCGTTACATATAGTAGATTCCGTTAGCGCTTCGAAAGAACGCGCAACGAATATAGTAGGTATTTATACTTAGCCTCTGTTCTATACACATATCAACATAAATTGAACAACACAATGCCATACATGACTCAATTAGGCACACTTGTGTACTGGTTAAATTTAAACTCGTGGTTTGGAGACTCTACATATCGACTCTACATATCGACTCTACATATCGACTCTACATATCGACTCTACATATCGACTCTACATATCGACTCTACATATAGTCTCTACATATCGACTCTGACACCAGTCTGTTATCAGTTTCCAGATTTGGCTTTCTTCCAATTTTACGCTGTCTGATAGTAATTCTTCCTTAACCTTTTCGAAAGATATCGACTGCCCTAAATACCCAGCATATTCATTTAAATAATGACTTTTCCTGTAAAATATATTTTAAACTAGGCACAGTATCAGTTAACTACCAGCTAGGATGGTAAGGCAATAATCAATATTGATTATAAAAGTTGTTTATTACATTTTCGTATTCAACTAATAGTAATTTGTGGACTTGGTATTTATTAACATATTCTCATCAATTATTGCCACCATTAATTGGCACATAACGTTGACGCGATGAAGTATCCAGATATGTTACTGAAATATAAAGACACATGACTTACTTTAGCATGTTCCCTATTCTATATCAGCCAAAATAAACATCATCAGTATTCGCAATTTGGATAGCCATATTAATTAAATACGTTTTTTTTTTTTTTTTCTCTTTATTTAAGGAGCTTGTCACACAGGTGAACATGTCGCTCCGTTATAGTCAACATAACATATTATTCTAATGACGAGTAATTCTATTACTAACACACTTTCGAGCTAACTGCAATAGTGCTGTGGCCGCGTCTGACAACGGGGTGGCCAGGGCAACATTGCAGGTCCCGACATCATAACTGGTGTTAAAAGGCAGACTTCTCCTGAGAGCTTCGTTTCGGACACATTCCATCATAACATGGTATACATCTTCTGGTACTTCACATTCATCACAATTTGGAGATGCCACTTTTCCCATCAAATATCCAAACTTGTTTAATGGTATATGTCCGGATCGCAATCTCATCATCAATACCAAGTCGCGTCTACTTAACGAACACTCTATTATCCATGAAGTTATCTGAGGACGAGGTTGGATCGTCTTATACCAAATGCCTTTTTCTTTTGATCTCTTATCAAAGTATTCTTTCCACAAAGAATATGTTTGCCGTTTTACTAAAGCGATACAGTCAGAGTAAAAAGGTAACATGTTACATTCAACACCCTCACAACAAGCTTGCCTGGCTAAGGTGTCCACGGCTTCATTTCCGCGTATACCCACATGAGAGGGAATCCATTGCAGTACTATGTTCTTACCCTCTGATTGTGATTTGCTGATAAGTTTTAAAATGATGTAGGCAATCGGGAGACCTCGAAAATTCGAGGTGCACCGAGCCAAGTGTTGGAGCGCACTCATGGAGTCCGATAATATAACAAACTTATCGCAGCCTATTGATTGAATGTAGGATAGGGCCTCGGCGATTGCAATTAACTCTGCATGCATGATAGAAATGTCACTATTTATGTGTAACTTAAGTGATATGTTCGACTGTGGATCATAAAACGCAGCACCTAAGGCGCTTTTTTCTTTAGAACCATCTGTGTATATACAATAAAGACCGGAATACTGTGATTGCAAAAACTCATCTACTGTAGTTTTTAGAACGATTTTATTATACGCACGCTTCGATTTATTAATTGACGTAATGTTGAGCTTAATAACTTTAGACATATCCAACTTATTTATCCATCGATCCAAAGTAAACATCTCGAGTAACTTGCTAGAATGCAGAGGCGTTAATTTGTACCTATTATGTATAGTAAGGAGAAGCGGTTTTTTCTTTCGCAGCGTATCACGTATCTGCATGCGATTGTTTAATCCATCTATGATTTTCCTAGTAATATTATTTTCGAATGATCTACATTTAAACCAAAACTTGGACGCCAAATAAATGCGACGAATATGCAACGGGTGTAAACAGAGCTCGCATTCCATAACGTGTATAGGTGTGGACTTAATAAATCCGCCAATGGTAATTAAATACGTTGACTGCTACTAATGACATTGTATTTATCTCAAGCAATAAGCAAGCAATAAGCAATAAGCTACAATCGCTTTTACCGTCCCTGCAATTCTTTTTTATCTATTTTTTTATTTTTTGTGCAAATTTATTAAAGGTGTAAATTAATAAAGGGTTCTCGATGTATACATTTTTTTATCTTCATGTTACATTAAATACGCTTCAGGTATCCATTACATCAGTTCCCTTTTTTCCCGCTTGGGAATCCACAATCTGTTAGGAAGTGTTATTTAATTCTTGTCCATGCTTGGCACATTTCTTTTCAAATATGTGCCACTTCTACGCCCACCAATGGAACACTCGTTTCACTATATGTTGAACTTCATTTAATATAATCAGGATACTTTATTTAATCGCCCACCTTCAAGAACTAATGTAGGTAACTACTAAGATACTTGCGCAGCTCCACATCAGTACGGCAAAACTGGATGAAAATCGTGATCATCTACATGATCAAATTACTTTGATACATAATATGTTTAGGCATAGTGCTACATTGTGAAGTCACGCGCTGATTCAGAAACCTTACGTGGATGCTTAGTCCAGATATATCCGTTACTTCCCAATCTCGTAACTTGTTTGTAATACTATACTACTTTCCGAATTAACATCCGTACTTTGTGATAGAATCCCTCAATTACTCGAACGACACATGTACAACACAGAACTACTCTTCCTCATTGTAAATTAATGTAAAAGCCATAATAACTTCCTTGATAATGTGAAAGGTATGTTTTGTATGTAACGTAACACCAAGTTATTAATTAATTAGTCATCACAAGTATTACTTGCACTTGATAATGTTCCTTTTGTAAAGTGTTGACCACCATATGTTATATAATGTTTAACCCTATACGTAGTGACCATATCAGTTTTATAATGCAAGTAGTTCCAAGACCTCACTTTGTGACCCGAGAGGTCATCGCTGTCACTCTTCGAACGTATATTCAGGGCAACTCAACTGCGTTACACCATCCAGCAGCTAGCACAACGAATGTGATCTCTGTGTCGCATCGCATATAACGATGGCTGTGTGACTCAAATTCTTGTCCACTTTAGGGAAACAAGTAAAAACGATTTTTTTCGTGTTCATTGTACTGAACATGTTTAATGTTTATTAATATTTAGACAGCTAATTCGTCATTATAAAATAACCAAAATTGATACTAGCTAATTTATAAATATGCTTTTCTTGTAAGACGAAAATGTGTCTATAGGAGTTTGTGTTATGGCACTATAAGATGTTATACGTGTTTCTGCCAAGAGGTCGATTTACTTATTTTGTTGAAATAAACGACTACTGACCGCTTAAATTTAATATATTTTTGTTTAATTTAAGAGCTTCACTTTTCGCCTAGTGCCTGCTTTACGGCCACAACTCAAAATTAAAACACATTTGAGATGTGTCCATATTGCACTGTGCAATAGAGCCCCATCTCAAATGTGTTTTAATTTTGAGTTGTGGCCGTATAGCAGGCACTGGGCGTTTTGTCGGTGGAGCAAGAGCCATCCGTCTCTATCTTTCGCCATCATCTTTGGCGTTTGATAAATAAAACATTAATTTGTGAGGTTTGTTTATTTTTAATATAGGTATTGTAATAATGATACTGATGAACAAAACGAAACTCGTCCTCTCTTCAAACTATAACTGCGGTGATGAAAATTAAATGCTCTTCTGTATATTATAACATTTAGCTAGACTCGTGGTTCGGTGACAAAGGTCTATGGGGAAATAGGACTATATGTAAAGTGTTTAAATTTACACACCATTTTACGTCATACGAATATTTGTAATGTATTCCTTAAGTGGCTGGCCATTGATTATTTCTATATCTTCCCCAAACCATTCTACTTCATAAATATCCTTTTTTTTACTCAATTTATTCAGTTTATCACACAGCTCTAAGGCTTGAGTTCATAACAGTTTGCTCTGTAGGTTAGATACCTATGTGGTGTTGTGTTCCGGGTGGTGAGTAAGGTCGCCAGAGCTCCCGAGGATGTGTGTGTTGAGAGTGAGGGACCCGTGATCGTCTCTAGCTATCAACACAATGAATCTTCAAATCAATAAAGGGTCGGCCACACGCTAGTGATTATGCTGGAATCACATGGCAGGCCGTATGCCTGTTTGCCACCCACTTCGTATAAAAAAACTTCCGAAGCTATCTATCTCAGCATATCATCAAACGATATAACCCAGTAACATACGGACTGAGACAGAGTAGTAGAAGGGTCCTTTTGGGTACAGAACACGAAAAAGACAAAATAAAAACTTCCTAAAATAATTGGTTCCGGATAATACCCCCTACATACAAACTTACAACCTTACAAAGCTACAATCTCACAGCCTTTTCCTCTTTATTATATTTCTACAGATAAAAATACTTGACTCATATCAAATTTCATTCAGTAGTAAGTGGGTTTGCGTTAAAAATTTGTGTTGTAGCAAACTTGTATAATAATTTACGAGGTTGTGTCATAAACATATATTTCAATACCAAATACGTGTTTGGGTTTTGAATAAATTTATACGTAAAAAATGTGTTTCATCCTCTATGCTTTTGCCATAACGTAAATAGTAAAATTTTACATAGTTTTGTATAATTATCTCATTTTCGCCAAAATTTCATATACGAGTTTGAGTCACACAGCCATCGATAATTATAGGTAATTTATGTCCAATAGTTGAGAAATATATTCGTATATGCATTATACACACAGTGCTCTGCGCGTCCAATACAACAACGCCTTCAGGGGGCTGTTGGGGCTGCCCTGGCGCTGCAGCGCGTCAGGGATGTTCGCCGCGTGGAACACCGACGGTTTCCAAGCCGTGCTGCGCAAGCGGGTCGCATCCCTGGCCGAGCGCGTGCGGGGCAGCTCCAACGCTCTTCTGAGGGTGATAGCGGGGAGGATGGACAGCCCTATCCTCGCTCATTGGATGTCTTTGCATGTTCGTTCCAACTTTAATTATATTTTCCACTAACATACTAGTATAAGCCTTACTAACATAATATGGATGTGTAATTGTCCGAATTAAATGCTTTCATTTTCATTTCATTTCATTATCACTAATCAATGGATAACCGGAAATGTAGTGCTTACTTGATATGTGGGCAGAATGACTATTTAGCTAATTATAATTTATTCATCTATTCAGATTATACGAATCACTCAAAATTACACATAGTAATTTTTAGGAGCCTGTTTTGTGATCGTCAGTTTTTTAAGTAAATTAAATAAGCAACATTTAAATTATCATATGATTCAATTTTCAAATTCAATTTTTATTATTCTGGGTTTTAATTAAAATCCATAAAGATATCAATAACAATAATTATTGCAAATAGATGTTATAGTATGTAGGTAACGTTAATGTAACACCTATATTCCATATTTATGTCCCCGTCTTGGGTCATTACCCCACAGAAACGGAACAGAAAATTATTCGTGTAATTATACGTTTATCACTTAATGCACTTTGGCATATTTTCATGTACTTGGAACTTTATATGCTCCATGGCATATTTGAAACACTGTGCACTCTGTCACGTTTAGTCTTTTATGTGCATTTAAGCATCACATTTGTGCTCACTTGCACCTTGTGCAATTGGGTGTGCATTTAAGCACCACATTTGTGCCCACTTGCACCTCGTGCAATTGGGTGTGCATTTAAGCACCACATTTGTGCTCACTTGCACCTTGTGCAATTTGGTGTGCATCGACCCACCACATTTTTTTATTTTTTTATTTGCACCTTGTGCAATTTGATGTGACATGTTTTGGGGTGAATCAATCCATTTAATAATCAGATAACTTAACAGCCATCTGTTTATGATAATTTAACTGTCAGGTATTCTGCTCAAATGGATTTACTAAGCGGAATATTTGTCTGCCAGATTCAGTTATCTGCTACTTTGAAAATAAGCCCGTTAGGTCAATTTAATGACCAGATAAGTTAATCTGCTTTTACTGATTCAGTAATCAGGTTTTGTTCATTCAAAAGTAATTAACACGTGACAATTTAATGTCCAGATTCGGTAATCTGCTTCTTTCAGAATTAGTCTGTTATGTCAATTTAATGACCAGATAAGTTTATCTGCTTTTACTGATTCAGTGATCAGGTTTTGTTAATTCAAAAGTAATTAACACGTGACAATTTAATTTCCAGATTCGGTAATCTGCTTCTTTCAGAATTAATCTGTTATGTCAATTTAATGACCAGATAAGTTTATCTGCTTTTACTGATTCAATAATCAGGTTTTGTTAATTCAAAAGTATATAACACGTGACAATTTAATGTCCAGATTCGGTAATCTGCTTCTTTCAGAATTAGTCTGTTATGTCAATTTAATGACCAGATAAGTTTATCTGCTTTTACTGATTCAGTAATCAGGTTTTGTTAATTCAAAAGTAATTAACACGTGACAATTTAATGTCCACATTCAATCTGCTACTCTTTACTTGATGATCTGCAATTCTGTACATATATGCCAATTTAATGACCAGATAAGTTTATCTGCTTTTATTGATTTAGTAATCAGGTTTTTTATTCCACCATTAATATACAAACACGTGTCAATTTAATGTCCAGATTCAGTAATCTGCTCAGTTCAATTTAATGATCGAATATTAATGGTATCATATTTTCTTATTATAAAAGAGGCAGCGCATTTAAATAGTTACTTACGTATTTTAGCACTCGAATATTATGTTGAATTAAGCTACAACAACATTTAGATAAGTACACTGAATAATAAGTTATGCCTCGATAAACATTTAATTATCTTGGGTGGCAAACATACATAATAATAAAATCTTGCCACATTATCAATTAAATGACCAGTTTAAACACTGCTAAATATCCAATCTTGCCAATTCAATGACCAGGTACTCTGCTATTATAATGTTTACAGGTGATTTTCATGCTGAAGCCATTCCTGCTGTTGCCGTACAGTTTAGTTACATACCTGGCATACGCATAGGTAACATACAAAACTTCGACGTTCCAATTTGTGAACATCCTACAACTCCCTAATCAGGCTCACGGATTATATCACCGTGAGCACCCCATACACCGTATGGATTAATCACGCATTCAATAATAGCACTGATGCATTATCTTTAGGGTCAATCAGATGTAGTTGAACAAATTAGTTAGATAAGGCGTTATACGCCGAAGTATTTAAAATGGTACTTAGTATTCACTTTTCCTGATAAACAAATTTCATTTGAATTCTGGTATAATAAAATGTTACAATTTAAAGTGTTAATTAGTTAAATATTCAATTATTTGGTTGTAAATGTTATAAAATATAATTAACAACCACTATAATAAACATAAGTCTTATGTATTTGTATGCTGTTGAGAACAGCTGAGAGAACGTGGAACAATAGTGTTTTTACTCTTAGGCATGTAACGTTAGCCTTTTTCTGCAAACAAATTATATTATTATCATTATTTAACACATTCGGTTGGTAACAATCATTGCCGATGTTAGCCTAAATCTAACGACTTGGACAAGGATCAATGTAAGACCGTTAAGAGTACCGGTTTAAATATTCATTATCAGCTCTGTAAATCGCTGTACGTTGTACTTTAAATAAACTAAACTGCATGACGAGTCTGGAATTTCTTGACGTAATGCATAATTATAATTATGCTTGTCCCTTTTTAAGTAGATACTTGTGACTTTAATGGTTTATTTTCATTTCCCTTTTGCTATAGGAGTGCATTTCGAACCAACAACAACCTATAATATCCCCATACCCTTTTTCTTTTTTAGTAAAAGTACTTTTAGTACTTACTTTTATCCTCGGTCGCCACATGTAGTATTCACTTATTTGCCGCTTCTAAGGGTATATCTGTATAGCTTGGCTAGCCAATGCACCACCACAGGCCACCGCTCTCTGCAACGGTCGGGCCATGACTGCTGTCATCGTGACGTATGCGCACTAGATAAGCACAGATACTCTACAGGTACTAGCGGGGCATGATTTTAGAAAAGCTTCGTGTAAAAAGGGGCGCGCATACCTCAGGATGGCCAAACCGCACGCTTATATATCGTCTAGCCGCGTGCTGTGCAGGTCTCTAGCCGGGAAGTCCCCGAGTCACATTAAAGTGATTTTTAAGAGGGGTAGAGGTAGCGTCGGAATGTCGGATAGTACAGAAGACCGCAGCCATAAGAACACCACTACTTGTCACAATGACATCAATCAATTTTAAAATATTCTTCTAGGACCTGTTCCCATCCGGTTTCCTGTTCATCAACAACGTGTTCTACGTGGACTCGCGGGCCGGGTGCTCGGACCGCAGCGTGACGGTCCGCGCGTGGGCGCGCGCGCGCGGGCTCGGCGACTTCCCGGCTAGAGACCTGCACAGCACGCGGCTAGACGATATAAGCGTGCGGCTCGGCCATCCTGAGGTATGCGCGTCCCTTCCTGTTCACCAACAATGTGTTCTACGTGGACTCGCGGGCCGGGTGCTCGGACCGCAGCGCGACGGTCCGCGCGTGGGCGCGAGCGCGCGGGCTCGGCGACTTCCCGGCTAGAGACCTGCACAGCACGCGGCTAGACGATATAAGCGTGCGGCTCGGCCATCCTGAGGTATGCGCGTCCCTTCCTGTTCACCAACAATGTGTTCTACGTGGACTCGCGGGCCGGGTGCTCGGACCGCAGCGTGACGGTCCGCGCGTGGGCGCGCGCGCGCGGGCTCGGCGACTTCCCGGCTAGAGACCTGCACAGCACGCGGCTAGACGATATAAGCGTGCGGCTCGGCCATCCTGAGGTATGCGCGTCCCTTCCTGTTCACCAACAATGTGTTCTACGTGGACTCGCGGGCCGGGTGCTCGGACCGCAGCGCGACGGTCCGCGCGTGGGCGCGCGCGCGCGGGCTCGGCGACTTCCCGGCTAGAGACCTGCACAGCACGCGGCTAGACGATATAAGCGTGCGGCTCGGCCATCCTGAGGTATGCGCGTCCCTTCCTGTTCACCAACAATGTGTTCTACGTGGACTCGCGGGCCGGGTGCTCGGACCGCAGCGCGACGGTCCGCGCGTGGGCGCGCGCGCGCGGGCTCGGCGACTTCCCGGCTAGAGACCTGCACAGCACGCGGCTAGACGATATAAGCGTGCGGCTCGGCCATCCTGAGGTATGCGCGTCCCTTCCTGTTCACCAACAATGTGTTCTACGTGGACTCGCGGGCCGGGTGCTCGGACCGCAGCGCGACGGTCCGCGCGTGGGCGCGCGCGCGCGGGCTCGGCGACTTCCCGGCTAGAGACCTGCACAGCACGCGGCTAGACGATATAAGCGTGCGGCTCGGCCATCCTGAGGTATGCGCGTCCCTTCCTGTTCACCAACAATGTGTTCTACGTGGACTCGCGGGCCGGGTGCTCGGACCGCAGCGTGACGGTCCGCGCGTGGGCGCGCGCGCGCGGGCTCGGCGACTTCCCGGCTAGAGACCTGCACAGCACGCGGCTAGACGATATAAGCGTGCGGCTCGGCCATCCTGAGGTATGCGCGTCCCTTCCTGTTCACCAACAATGTGTTCTACGTGGACTCGCGGGCCGGGTGCTCGGACCGCAGCGCGACGGTCCGCGCGTGGGCGCGCGCGCGCGGGCTCGGCGACTTCCCGGCTAGAGACCTGCACAGCACGCGGCTAGACGATATAAGCGTGCGGCTCGGCCATCCTGAGGTATGCGCGTCCCTTCCTGTTCACCAACAATGTGTTCTACGTGGACTCGCGGGCCGGGTGCTCGGACCGCAGCGCGACGGTCCGCGCGTGGGCGCGCGCGCGCGGGCTCGGCGACTTCCCGGCTAGAGACCTGCACAGCACGCGGCTAGACGATATAAGCGTGCGGCTCGGCCATCCTGAGGTATGCGCGTCCCTTCCTGTTCACCAACAATGTGTTCTACGTGGACTCGCGGGCCGGGTGCTCGGACCGCAGCGCGACGGTCCGCGCGTGGGCGCGCGCGCGCGGGCTCGGCGACTTCCCGGCTAGAGACCTGCACAGCACGCGGCTAGACGATATAAGCGTGCGGCTCGGCCATCCTGAGGTATGCGCGTCCCTTCCTGTTCACCAACAATGTGTTCTACGTGGACTCGCGGGCCGGGTGCTCGGACCGCAGCGCGACGGTCCGCGCGTGGGCGCGCGCGCGCGGGCTCGGCGACTTCCCGGCTAGAGACCTGCACAGCACGCGGCTAGACGATATAAGCGTGCGGCTCGGCCATCCTGAGGTATGCGCGTCCCTTCCTGTTCACCAACAATGTGTTCTACGTGGACTCGCGGGCCGGGTGCTCGGACCGCAGCGCGACGGTCCGCGCGTGGGCGCGCGCGCGCGGGCTCGGCGACTTCCCGGCTAGAGACCTGCACAGCACGCGGCTAGACGATATAAGCGTGCGGCTCGGCCATCCTGAGGTATGCGCGTCCCTTCCTGTTCACCAACAATGTGTTCTACGTGGACTCGCGGGCCGGGTGCTCGGACCGCAGCGTGACGGTCCGCGCGTGGGCGCGCGCGCGCGGGCTCGGCGACTTCCCGGCTAGAGACCTGCACAGCACGCGGCTAGACGATATAAGCGTGCGGCTCGGCCATCCTGAGGTATGCGCGTCCCTTCCTGTTCACCAACAATGTGTTCTACGTGGACTCGCGGGCCGGGTGCTCGGACCGCAGCGCGACGGTCCGCGCGTGGGCGCGCGCGCGCGGGCTCGGCGACTTCCCGGCTAGAGACCTGCACAGCACGCGGCTAGACGATATAAGCGTGCGGCTCGGCCATCCTGAGGTATGCGCGTCCCTTCCTGTTCACCAACAATGTGTTCTACGTGGACTCGCGGGCCGGGTGCTCGGACCGCAGCGCGACGGTCCGCGCGTGGGCGCGCGCGCGCGGGCTCGGCGACTTCCCGGCTAGAGACCTGCACAGCACGCGGCTAGACGATATAAGCGTGCGGCTCGGCCATCCTGAGGTATGCGCGTCCCTTCCTGTTCACCAACAATGTGTTCTACGTGGACTCGCGGGCCGGGTGCTCGGACCGCAGCGTGACGGTCCGCGCGTGGGCGCGCGCGCGCGGGCTCGGCGACTTCCCGGCTAGAGACCTGCACAGCACGCGGCTAGACGATATAAGCGTGCGGCTCGGCCATCCTGAGGTATGCGCGTCCCTTCCTGTTCACCAACAATGTGTTCTACGTGGACTCGCGGGCCGGGTGCTCGGACCGCAGCGCGACGGTCCGCGCGTGGGCGCGCGCGCGCGGGCTCGGCGACTTCCCGGCTAGAGACCTGCACAGCACGCGGCTAGACGATATAAGCGTGCGGCTCGGCCATCCTGAGGTATGCGCGTCCCTTCCTGTTCACCAACAATGTGTTCTACGTGGACTCGCGGGCCGGGTGCTCGGACCGCAGCGCGACGGTCCGCGCGTGGGCGCGCGCGCGCGGGCTCGGCGACTTCCCGGCTAGAGACCTGCACAGCACGCGGCTAGACGATATAAGCGTGCGGCTCGGCCATCCTGAGGTATGCGCGTCCCTTCCTGTTCACCAACAATGTGTTCTACGTGGACTCGCGGGCCGGGTGCTCGGACCGCAGCGCGACGGTCCGCGCGTGGGCGCGCGCGCGCGGGCTCGGCGACTTCCCGGCTAGAGACCTGCACAGCACGCGGCTAGACGATATAAGCGTGCGGCTCGGCCATCCTGAGGTATGCGCGTCCCTTCCTGTTCACCAACAATGTGTTCTACGTGGACTCGCGGGCCGGGTGCTCGGACCGCAGCGCGACGGTCCGCGCGTGGGCGCGCGCGCGCGGGCTCGGCGACTTCCCGGCTAGAGACCTGCACAGCACGCGGCTAGACGATATAAGCGTGCGGCTCGGCCATCCTGAGGTATGCGCGTCCCTTCCTGTTCACCAACAATGTGTTCTACGTGGACTCGCGGGCCGGGTGCTCGGACCGCAGCGCGACGGTCCGCGCGTGGGCGCGCGCGCGCGGGCTCGGCGACTTCCCGGCTAGAGACCTGCACAGCACGCGGCTAGACGATATAAGCGTGCGGCTCGGCCATCCTGAGGTATGCGCGTCCCTTCCTGTTCACCAACAATGTGTTCTACGTGGACTCGCGGGCCGGGTGCTCGGACCGCAGCGCGACGGTCCGCGCGTGGGCGCGCGCGCGCGGGCTCGGCGACTTCCCGGCTAGAGACCTGCACAGCACGCGGCTAGACGATATAAGCGTGCGGCTCGGCCATCCTGAGGTATGCGCGTCCCTTCCTGTTCACCAACAATGTGTTCTACGTGGACTCGCGGGCCGGGTGCTCGGACCGCAGCGCGACGGTCCGCGCGTGGGCGCGCGCGCGCGGGCTCGGCGACTTCCCGGCTAGAGACCTGCACAGCACGCGGCTAGACGATATAAGCGTGCGGCTCGGCCATCCTGAGGTATGCGCGTCCCTTCCTGTTCACCAACAATGTGTTCTACGTGGACTCGCGGGCCGGGTGCTCGGACCGCAGCGCGACGGTCCGCGCGTGGGCGCGCGCGCGCGGGCTCGGCGACTTCCCGGCTAGAGACCTGCACAGCACGCGGCTAGACGATATAAGCGTGCGGCTCGGCCATCCTGAGGTATGCGCGTCCCTTCCTGTTCACCAACAATGTGTTCTACGTGGACTCGCGGGCCGGGTGCTCGGACCGCAGCGCGACGGTCCGCGCGTGGGCGCGCGCGCGCGGGCTCGGCGACTTCCCGGCTAGAGACCTGCACAGCACGCGGCTAGACGATATAAGCGTGCGGCTCGGCCATCCTGAGGTATGCGCGTCCCTTCCTGTTCACCAACAATGTGTTCTACGTGGACTCGCGGGCCGGGTGCTCGGACCGCAGCGCGACGGTCCGCGCGTGGGCGCGCGCGCGCGGGCTCGGCGACTTCCCGGCTAGAGACCTGCACAGCACGCGGCTAGACGATATAAGCGTGCGGCTCGGCCATCCTGAGGTATGCGCGTCCCTTCCTGTTCACCAACAATGTGTTCTACGTGGACTCGCGGGCCGGGTGCTCGGACCGCAGCGCGACGGTCCGCGCGTGGGCGCGCGCGCGCGGGCTCGGCGACTTCCCGGCTAGAGACCTGCACAGCACGCGGCTAGACGATATAAGCGTGCGGCTCGGCCATCCTGAGGTATGCGCGTCCCTTCCTGTTCACCAACAATGTGTTCTACGTGGACTCGCGGGCCGGGTGCTCGGACCGCAGCGCGACGGTCCGCGCGTGGGCGCGCGCGCGCGGGCTCGGCGACTTCCCGGCTAGAGACCTGCACAGCACGCGGCTAGACGATATAAGCGTGCGGCTCGGCCATCCTGAGGTATGCGCGTCCCTTCCTGTTCACCAACAATGTGTTCTACGTGGACTCGCGGGCCGGGTGCTCGGACCGCAGCGCGACGGTCCGCGCGTGGGCGCGCGCGCGCGGGCTCGGCGACTTCCCGGCTAGAGACCTGCACAGCACGCGGCTAGACGATATAAGCGTGCGGCTCGGCCATCCTGAGGTATGCGCGTCCCTTCCTGTTCACCAACAATGTGTTCTACGTGGACTCGCGGGCCGGGTGCTCGGACCGCAGCGCGACGGTCCGCGCGTGGGCGCGCGCGCGCGGGCTCGGCGACTTCCCGGCTAGAGACCTGCACAGCACGCGGCTAGACGATATAAGCGTGCGGCTCGGCCATCCTGAGGTATGCGCGTCCCTTCCTGTTCACCAACAATGTGTTCTACGTGGACTCGCAGGCTGGGTGATTGAGATGGTTTTTAGCTACGTTTTAATAACGAAATCGGTTCAGCCGTTTTTGAGATATTTAACTTTGAAATAAAAATGCTGGGGGTTTTTCAACTTTTCTAAGTTGTGGTTATAGTTTAATTATTTGATCAACCTAGTCTTGGTTCATCGAAATGTTGTATGGTTATTTCTTCTTAAAGCAATCATGCTTCAAAAAATATTCTCTTTAAAAAAAGTGACAAGTTTTACGCAAATGATAAATGAAAGTAAATAATTATTTATAGAAAAAAAACAGCAAAACATTAAAACCAGTATATTAAAATATTTTTTGCGCATTGCTTTTAAACCAATCAATGTTTAAACCATCTCTTACGAGTTCTATTTCACTGCAAAAAATAACCAAGTAAGTAAATGTTGCTGTTTATTATTTTCGAGGACTTTCATTTCATTTGGGTATAATATTTTGTAGAAATGGCAGTGTTCCATACTGTACTACTAGCTCTTTAAACTCTCGCGCTTTGTACACATATTTAAACTTCTGTGCAACCCGTGTCGAAACGTGAGACGTGATAAAGGTAAATATATATCGCGTTAGACCCGTGCAGCCGTGTAAACAGTAATTTAAATATGTGTAGTACTAGCTTCTTATAGCTATCCTATCACTATAACATTCGCTCGCTGTATTTACCGTTCGAGTTAAGTAATTTGCCAATAGCTGTTGAGTAACTACAGCCTGCAGTAGAAGTAGCTACGCGTCTGAATAGGTCAAAATGATCTACACACGTCTTTATAAGTCAATAAGAGCTTGTGTAAATCATTTTGAGCACTTCACCCGCGTAGCTGAGCTTCTTTATGAAAAATTGTACACTGACTTTTCCACTCCAGACTCGTAGTCACACCATTTTGTCACACCAGTGTGACTATTAGTAATTTACTTTCCTCGTGGTCATACCACTTTAAACAAGATCGCACTTTACTAATAAAATCATAACTATTGAGTGTTGTGAAGCACTAGATAAAATAGGCGATATATGTAAAAGGCTGTAAATACTCGTAAATACTTCATGGTAAGTCGAAATCCTTTATTTGACATGTGTCTATTCAATTGTTTGTCCGGTGGTTTACAATATCATACTTGAATTTTCTGCGTATCAGTAATAGTATTTTATGCGTAATCATACTTAAAATGAGTACTAATGATTTTAAAATAATTAAAAGAAAAGGTGGTGAAGTGCTTTTAAGCCATGGACACCAATATTACAAACAAAAAGTGTATGCAAATGATAGTGTAATATGGTTTTGTAGCCGGCGCCGAAAATCAAAATGTGTGGGGTCTATCACTGTCAAAGTAAGTAGACTTTAATAATAACTATATCTGTTAGATAACTTGGATTGGAGCTCAAACATACTTAAATTTAAAGTTAGATATATATTTATATAATAAGTTTTACTATTTCTTGTCCTATCTTATTAATTATCCCCATTAAGGAATCATTTCTGGGATAAAAACTATCCAATCTTCATCCTCTGGGCTCAAAATATCTCCAAACCTAAATCAGTTCAGAGGTTTAGGCGTGAAAATGCAACAGACAGACTTAAAGTTATTTTCGCTTTATAATATTAGTATGGATTACTTTATGGATTTTGTCTTATCGGTCTAATAATGTATTGTCTTTTGCTTTAGGATGGCCAAACTATAAAACAGGTAAACCATAGCGGTGAGTGTGAGCCCGATCAAATCAAAAACGATTTAGCAATAGCGATAGTTGATATGAAGGAGGAGGCCGGTACTTCAGCAGATTCCATGCCTGTTATTTACAAAAAGCATGTAAAACATTTATATGACCAAGGCATACATTTTGTCACCAAACTACCGTCGTTTCGCAATGTTAAGGGCGGCTTGTATTCTGCTAGGAAACGTAAATTGGAAATGAATAAAACCGTTTTTAAAGAGCTCAGCGAGGTTGAGGTTCCAGCACTATATAAAAACTTTATGGTGGCTGACTACCGTTACGAGAACAATCGAATGTTGGTGTTTTGTTCAGAAGAAGCAAAACAGCTACTTGGTGTAGTAAAGGAATATTTTGGCGACGGTACATTTAAAAGTGCACCCAAACCATTTTATCAATTATTTATTATTCACGGTGATTTGGGAAGTTCCTCAGGAACAATTAATGTCGTACCGCTTGTTTTCGCCCTGATGAGTGACAAAAAAGAAGAGTCGTATTCGGCTCTGTTTGACATTTTGCAGTCTCTGTTTCCGGAATGGAAACCTGTTAAGTTCCACCAAGACTTCGAGTCAGCAACTTCGAATGCACTCAAATTGTTTTTTCCTGGTCTTGAAATCAAAAAGTGCTATTACCATTTTACTAACAGTTTATGGAGGAAAGCAAAGTCTATAGGCATAAAAAAAAAGCTTTACCGCCGCATCGTAGGTCTGTGCACTGCTCTTCCACTTTTACCCGAGAGCCGAATAAGAGAGGGTTGGCGTTATATACAGTCGCAATGCAATGATTTTGATAACAAGAAAATTAACGCCTTTATGGCTTACATGACGAATACCTGGCTTAAAAATGACACCTGTATAAGGGAGTGGAGTGTCAGCAATGAGCGACATAGAACAAACAATGTGGCAGAAAGTTACAATTCTATAATAAATAAAAGTATAAACAAAAATTATGTCACTATCAATAAATTGTTAAAAGTTATACACGATGATATAACTATTACAAACATTAAAATTGCAAACTTAAGTAAAGGGGAACCAAGTGAACGAAGAAAGCTAGAAAAGGAAAAAGACCAAATTATTCTTTCTGCTCAGATGCAACTTCTACATAATGAAATAAGTGTCGGTCACTTTTTGGAGATATTGAGATAGATTGGATAATCGAAAATTTTAACGAGTTCAGTTCATTATTAGATTAAATTACAATTTCTTAAGTACATACGTGTTTTATTTTATTTTAACAGAATGCCAAACTGATTAATGATTGCCGACTAATCAATATAAGTTATAAAATATGCTTGATCATTTGCACATTAAATTTCCCGCACTAGTAGTGTGACCACCAGTCTCATGTTTTCGTAACTTACTAATGGTCAACCAAACAGTGTGACCACGAGGAAAGTAAATTACTAATAGTCACACTGGTGTGACAAAATGGTGTGACTACGAGTCTGGAGTGGACTTTTCATCTCAGGATATAAAAATAAGAAAAAAATATGACCGATATTTGACGACCGCTTTAGCCTAGTTGGTAGTGACGCTGCCTACGAAGCAAGAGGTCCTGGGTTCGAATCCCGGTAAGGGCATTTATTTGTGTGATGAGCACGAATATTTGTTCCTGAGTCATGGATGTTTTCTATGTATTTAAGTATTTATTTATCTATATAAGTATGTTTATCTTCGTCTAGTACCCATAGTACAATTTACATAGTACAACATTTGTGTAAGATTGTCCGCAAATATTTATTTATTTATATTTTTCATACATCCATTTTTCCATTACATGAATGTATGGAATGGAAACATAAATTGTTGGGACACTATTTCTCCTATTAGGCTGAATGCGTAGAAATAACGTAAGAATTCAAAATTCTGAGAAGAAAAGTTCCTGTACAACTTTTCATAAAATAGCCCAGATACCTACATCTGCTGCTGACTGTGAAGTATTAGTATTTAGTAGCAATCAATTTCTTCCCATAATACGCCAAATTACAACTCCAATCTCATTCCAGGTGTACATCCACCAAGGCAACTGCGAGCACCTCTTCACATTCTCCGAAATCCGTTTACTCACCCCGGACGACCCACTCTCAACCAAGCAGTTCCCGACCCACACAGCAGTCTCCCAAAATCAATCCGTCTACTGCACTACCTGCGCAGAATTCGGTGCCAAATGGGTCGTAACCGGCTGTTCCACCGTACCCTTCGACCCAGCCTATTTCTGCGAAACCTGCTTCAAAATGTACCTGTACAAAGACGGAAAGAAAATAAGAAATTTCAAAGCGTATTCGTATAGAGGCAATGAGTTGAATATGCTGAAGCCTTCTGGGTGACATTGGTTGCTGCCTTCCTTTATCAAATTATCACAAGGGATTTTAATAAGGGCTCGAATTAATACCTAAGGGTGTTTTTCGTGGCGCCGCTTGGCCCGCTTGCATAAAAATGCTCTGACTGGTCGAATGGCGAGTTAAATACGCTTTAAACATATAGGACAATGGAGGTGAATTTCATTGATATTTTGTTATGCTGGCTAGCCAATTAGACATGCAAAAAAAAACAATACATACGAATTCACTCAGTGACAACAATATTCTATTATACGTGTTTGAACGTCATGATTCAGTGTTCAGTGTCTTGTGATTTAATCACAAATTCAGATGCCAAATGCTATTCATAGAGACAATTAGTTGCTGTTGGATACATACTGTTGACTGTCAAAAATATACGAGTCATGCTGACTCCGAAATCTGTGTTCAGTGTTTTCACAGAGACAATTCTGACAAAAATATTCTCATGTGTGACTCTTATTCAGTGTTCAGTGTCTATATGTAAAGCCCCATTTACATAGATGCAAGTATTGGGCATCTGTAAAAAGCGCCATTTATACACGTTCAAATTCGCATGCAAGTTTAACTTCACTACGTGGTTTGATATATCAATTGAACTCATTATACTTCGTTAAGCCGCTAATGGCGCTTTATACGGATGCCGAATACAAATGTATTAAAAGGGACAATAGTTTATATTGGTAACAGATTTGGCATTAATATTCCAGTGTCCCAACTCAGTATTCAGTGTCTATCTAACCCAAGACTGCCTACGGGTGCCAACGTATTCAATAGTTATATTGGTGACAATTGTGGCACTAATATTCCAATGCCAATTAATTGTGGCATTGGAATATTAGTGCCCGGATATGTGGATTTTATTAGATTAGACAGTGAACATAAACACTGACGTTCAGTGTCTAAATAATGTAATCAAATCCACAAATCCGGGTACCCAATACATTTTTTCATACAGGTAATACATATTAATATTTACTATTGCTGACTTATGTGGCAATAATATTGTCACGTCTTGACAATTCAGTGTTCAGTGTCTATCTAAGCTACAAATTCGGATGCCCAATAATAATATATTCATAGAGCAGTCACTATTGGTGAGGTGACTTATGTGGCAGCAATATTCTAACGTCCTGACAGTTTAGTATTCAATGTCTATAATCCACAAATAATTTACCTTATGAATGTTATTGGTGTCTACATGTATGTATCCCTCTCCATCTCCTAAATGTAAAACTATCAAGACTAAATTCTGTCCTTCAAGGTGTTACAACAGTTTTTATAGTTTTTTGGTTCGATCTGTTCCAGTCAGTGTATGGCAGCTTTAAACCAAAAGACTCGAAGGTTTACTTAATAATAAAAATACAATTGATACGTTTGTTTGATTATTTTTGTTATTATTAATTAGGTACTAGTGGATCTGTGATCTGTAGAACTCACGATGAGAACTATAACAATATATTTTTTATGAATTTCGAAAAAGTGATTCGACAAAAAAACTGTTTAATTAACGAACCTGCAGTCTGCACACGAAATTTCACGAGAATCGGATTAGAAATGCGACCTGTAGAGAAGAACAGCCGGACAGCGGGACACCGAACGGGCATACCTATACCAACGATTTTCCGCCCAAGCTGAAGCATAGAACTTCGTTCAATTCGCTCGCTCGTTCGAAAAATCTAATAAAGACTTCTAAGTAGATTGCCTGACAATGGGGTTGGCCGGTGAAAGCTAATTGTAGATGGCGCTCTTCTAGATTCCATACGATGAGAGAGACGGAAGATCGGTTGTACCTACTATGTACGGAAACAATATACAGTTATTAGGCAAAAATCTTCCCCATAGCTTTAATCCACAACCTTTTATTTTTAGCCTTTTTCGGATAACGGTGGATTCCCACTACGGAGCAATTCGGGACGAAAAATAAAGCCATTTTCGCAAAAATAAATAAAAAGTACTTCCCGCCATACAAATTTAGCATTTTTAGGTACAACTATTGGAGCTGTCAGTTTGACAGTTGCCTTCCCTATTCGGTGAGGGCATAAGGTCGTATTTTTTACAAACTGTATAGTAACTTGTCTTGTTAGTTCGTTATACTCCCCCTCAACCCAAAAGTCGACTGAATGGAATGGAATACAATGGAATCCCATTGTATTGCACGGAGCGTTTTATGGCCTCAGTCGACTTTTGGGTTGAGGGGGAGCATAGTATGTGTCATATCACATGTGTGGGTCAAATCTTGACTCCGAAGCCCAATCCAGTTGAAATTTTGTTCAATGATGTAAGTCGGATGCCGATGCAACACTATGGTACCATAAAGCTGTTCTGAGGAGAGACTGGAAGAATAGTTATTTGTGTCACAAGGGAGCAAAATAGTAGGTATACTTACGGCAATACACCGCGTTTTGAATTCTGAACGTAGCGAGGGATCTTACAATATAACCCTGAGTGTAGCGAGGGATTCTAACGTAGGATCCTGAGCGTAGTGAGGGATTCTAGTGTTGACGCCCAAGACGAAGATAATTTTGCTTCTGAGTGACATGCAACTTTTCACACCGACGAGGAAAAAAATATGCAAAACCCAAATATACTATATAAATAATAAAGCCAAATATAATAAAGCCAAATATACCGCAACACATCCTTACTCTATCTTATCTTACTTAGTAATAAAGACGTGTTGCGATATATTTGGTTACCTTGTTGCCTTGCTTGGATGCTAGTACAGTCGCCATCACATACATCGGAGCAAACAAGCAGCTCAAACATCGGAACACCTCTATTTTCAAGGCATTAGGGTGAATGTGCGGATATTTATGAACACCTATAGTGTACCGATGTATGTGATGGCAACTGTACTATCTGATGCTGAGTTTGCTGACTGTACGCCACACAGGTTCGTCAATGACCCAGTTACCTGCGATTACTTAAACATTCGTAAACCTTGTTGAGGTCTACTTCGAAAATGTAAATTTAGTAGGTACCCAATACAATTCCATTTTACAATTTTCATTGTATGTTCACAAATCATCCATTGTGTAGATCTTACCAGAGACTAGTAAATTATAGACATAGCTAACGTCGCGTTCCTTTAAACAAATGTGCCTTTTTTTTTTTTTTTACTTGGGGAAATGCCTTTACGCATCCCACCTAGCCGAGAAACTAGGATGGGTATGACGGGCTCCCGGGAACCCCCCGGACTACCGTCTAAAACCACCAAGGTATGCCCTCTCTGCCGTGTAGTAGGGGCGTCATGGGATCCCGAACATTTCACCACGACGCCCCTCGGCAACAGCCGCAGCTGCCCTCACTACTGAGGCAAAAGCCCCCCTCCCGTCGTAAGCGTGCAGAGCGACACCACACGCTTCCCGACCCGACCAAAGGACCTCTGCGCCGGGAGAGGGTGATAGACCTCGGAGTCACCCTCTCAGGTCCCCTTGTAACTTTTTATAGAGGTTTTCTCCCTCGCAGCCACAACTCGGCCCCGGCCTGACGGTCGCAGCCCCCGCGCCTAACATGAATCCTCTGATAGCAGAGGATTTGTCAGGGTTCCGGGTCCGTTATTTATTATAGAGGCAAACGGCAATGGCCTCTCCCTCAAGCCGCACCTGGGGAATCTTGTGATTCCCTGGGCGGAACCCCCCGACCCCCCCGTGTCGGGTTATTGGTAACACCAGCAAGCGATAACTTAGGGTTCACTAAATTATCACTTGCCGTTGTCTCCAGGGCGCACCGGCCAAGACACTACCCATTCCTGCGGATCAACCGAATCAAGAGGAATCGGTAGAGTCCAGACACTCGAGGAGGTTACCCGACCTAGCACCCCTAAATAAATGTGCCTGGTGGTGTATGTAGCTACTCGTACTACTTAGTTTCACTTTACAATACAATAAGTAGGTCATCATCATAAATTTAAGAGCCAGGCTCTTGTCGGTGGAGTAATCGCCATTCTGTTCTTCTTTCTGCCACTGTTTTGAGCTCTTGATACGACATTACATTAACTTTCTCTTTAGCTTGGTCCATAAACGCACGTCTTGGCCTTCCTCTGCCTCTCCTTCCTTCAATTTTTCCTTCAATTATAGTTTTTATGTAATTGTCATGTCGTATCAGGTGCCCCAACATATTTCCCCTTCTGTTTTCAATAGTTTTTAGTAGACATCTTTGTTCTCCTATCAAATTTAGAACCTCTTCGTTTGTTCTTCTTTCTGTCCAACTAATACCTTCCATCCTTCTCCATGCCCACATTTCAAATGCGTTCAGTCTCTCTCAATAAGTAGGTACAATACAAATATTCTTTTCTCAAACATGTAATGAAATGTCGTCATTCCGTGCGTTATAACAGGCTTCAAAGTATCACGATTCGGGCGGAACAATTTGAGAGAACTGTAAAGGAATTTCATACGAAATTAAAGGCCTAGGCCGGGCCGGGAAGTAATTTCTTTTTAATTTTAATTCCACAATTTGAAATGAAAATGTGCTTGATTTCTTGAAGGTCTTTTTAATTTATTTCATTGCATATTTGAGAAAAGCACTATACATGCCTGGCCGTGAAAAGGGCTTGCCGGCTTCGTATCACTATCGGTCTCCCTACGGTCGGCCGTCTATACCTACTCAACCGGCACGACCTTCTTTCCCGGCGTCTGCAGTAATGTACATAGGTACTATTATTGCTCACCAGAAAATAGTACATAATACAAAAACAGAGGTAAATTAAACATAAACAATGTGTCTACCATTGTTTATGTTTAATTTACCTCTGTTTTTACAGGCGGTCTTATCGCTAAAGAGAGATCTATCCAGACAACCTTAGGGTGGTGGAGACGATGCAAACTAATCATATGATTAGAGTGGTCTCTGTACCATTCATTTCGTGTAACACCTAGTCCTCCGTATTGGCTCCATCTATTAAATACATAAAATAAATATTAGAGGACAATCTTACACAAATCAAACTAGCCCCATAGTAAGCTCAATAAGGCTTGTGTTATGGGTAATACCTACTAGACGACGATATATTTAACAGATACCTACTTAAATACGTAGAAAACATCCAAGACTCGGAAACAAATATTCGTGCTCATCACACAAATTGGCCTTGCTTGTCAGCGTCACCTACCCACCTGGCTAACCTAGTTCATAGATGTCGCTATGGTGTTAAGTGGTGTCTGACCGAAACATGTTTTTTTTGCCGAAACCAAAACCGAAGGTTCGGCTATGGCTCTAGTTTCGGACGAAACAGAAACCGAACCGCTTTTATTCATATTATATGAACAATGTAACAGCTGAAACTCGTGAAGGTTGTATAAAATAAAACAAGGTTTACTACAATTTACCATAATTCCGGGAACAAGCACACAAAAAGCGTCACTTCACTGAGCCGGTCGCCGGCGAGCTACGCCATATTGCCGGTTGACACGAGTGCACCCGAAGTTAGGCGAACGCTACCCGAAGTAACGTTTCGTATGTTTCGGCCCGGCCGAAAGGTTCGGCCGTTTTTTGGCCGAAACCGGCTGAAACCGAACCTTCGGTCGGACACTATAGTGTTAAGCATTTAATTACCATGCGAAATGAATGGTAAACTTGAGATTATTTGAGTTGGCCGAATTGCACCAAAGTAGTCCATTAAAAAGCAACTCTACGGTCCTAGGTGATTCCAATGACAGTTTTATAAAAATTCGGCCACATTCAATAATCTCATCTCAGCCATACATATCCAGAGACCTCTTTAATGAAACTTCCTACAGCAAGCACATTCTTTAAAACTATTTTTTCAACACACCTGCTCGTAAAGTAGGTCTTATTACAGCGTATTTACACTGATAATGCAGAATATTACCCATGCCGTGCCTTTTACATTACATTATCGCACTAGTGCCTTTTCATTACATATCTTTTTAAATATTAGCAAAATAATGCAGAATATTACCCATGCCGTGACTTTTACATTACATTATCGCACTAGTGCCTTTTCATTACATATCTTTTATTATTTTTTTTTTTTTTTTCCTCGCAAATGTGTTGAAAAACGTCGTATGAAACACGTGAGCATTGGTCATTACACTTCTCGTCTCCATTAAGCCTTCGCCTTCGGCTCAGGCTTAAAAACCGACTCGAGTGTAATGACCAACATAGCACACTTGTATCATAATGTACTATTATCTACACCCTTAACGTAAATCCTCCATAATGTGTTTGGAAACCATATATAATGTCCACCATTATTGCAACCAGTAACGTAACATCAGCGTTTTATCTGTGCCAGTGTTATTATAATGTATGATAAATCATAATAACATCGATATCGATGATTTGAAATCTAGTCGGCCATGGCGGTGCAATGGCGAGGATGCTCATTGCGGATGCCAAAGCACTGTAGTGCGTCCAACATGTTTGCCGAAGCGCGAACTGATGATTTCTTCGCAATCAAACGCAAACGTGTTGGATCACTACTCAGGCGAGTGCGTGGCAGCGGTAATGGCCTCCTCAGGTTATTGTCAGAGAGTATTGGACTGCCCCATATTGAAATACTGGGTCGAAGTGGCCATCGGCATGGCCAAATAGGATGAGGCCTCGAACAATCGCGAGACGCATTTGCCGTGTTTGTTCGTATTTTCATTTCATTTAACTTTTTATTTTATTTTTTGTTTGCATTTTCTGTACCTACTAACATAGTTATTAAGTTAAAATGTGTTACTAACATCCTATGGATCCTGTGGTCTGCAATAAACGGTTGTTATTATTATTTTTTTATTTTATTAATGGCGGTAATTTTAATGGTTCCCGAACACATTGAGGATTTATAATATGTGGGTAGATAAAGTAGTGTATGTAACTGTACATAATTAGGCAATAAAACACTCGTGTGATCCTATTATGAAACTCGCGGACGCTCGTTTCATAAACCCACACTCGTGTTTAATGCCCTTCATTATGTACAGTCACATCATAGTTATTTATGATACAAGTGCGGAAAGTAGGTAATTCCCAACGAGTGGCGATGACCAAAAAGACGAACGTCAGGGAGTGTTTTTGATCGACACGATTTGGGAATTACATATCCGCACGTGTATCATACAACATTTTACAATGCATCATGCGAGGAAATAAAAAAAATATGCATAAAAGGTGAAATTTTAATTGTCACGAACTCACGAAACCTGAATATTGTACTGAAATCCGTTCCGCACGGGCAGGTGCAGTCCGGCGCTGCTCGTGCTGGCATCGACCGCTTCCCGTGTTTATGTTGAACCATATAAAGGGGCAGTTTCAGAGCAAGTGCATTGTAAACTACTATAAAGGAACTCGACGTTGGAATAGGCAGTGGAGTCTCGGCTGTTACTTATATCAGTTATATCTGTACGGATTACCTAGATTATCTATTTATAGCGTAAATAGCGTTGCAACAGGCACCGTTCCGTCTTCATTACTGCACCGGATCAGTTAAGTGTCATGTCAGCGTTTGTCCTTGATCTAATGCATTCTACACCTTTGCAACCTTTGATAGGACATAAATTAAACGCTAAGGCTGTATTTTTGGACAGGCGAAGCGTGTGGCGGGGCCAGATGCGGGTTGTCAGGAATATGGAAACGCCGTGAGCGGTGGTCTATTTACGTCACAAAGCAAGATGCAAAAAGTGTAAACATATCTTTATATGATGTGAGGAGGCGAAAAATGTATAGGTACAGACGCCATCAGATATATCGGAGCGGGCAAAGTGATCACAAATATTAGAACACGTCTTTATTGTCGAGGCATTAGACGTGTTCAGATATTTGTGAGCACTTTGGCCGCTCCAATCAATCTGATGACGACTGTATTTTCTCGGAAATTATCGTATTTGTCATGCTACATCAGTCAACCTCAGTAATTTTTGTACCGTGACCGACTCAAATAGCAAGACACGTTTGTACGTTTCCGTGAAAAAACGTTGGGAAACCATTATGCACAAAATCTGTACATATTTTTGACTTCGAAAGTATATTTTTCGTGTAGGTATATTTTAGTAAGTAAAATAAACCAATCACGCTATGATACAGTTTGGACCACATGCCAGATTGTGACTTTTGTGACCATAGAGAACCATCGTAATTAATTACAATAATACGTCTTACAGGTTTTTAAGACACGCGTAGGTGGCGCCTTTCAAAAAACGATTAGCAATATATCGACGTCAATTAATTAAATGAAACTATAACAAAAGGCGCGACCTACGTGGTCTAGATTGACAATGACATTCGTTAGTCGGTAGCCACTATACTAGCCATAGAAACTCAGGGACTCGAAATTAGGTTTGTAAATGAGGTTTAGGTGACCTTGCCACTTGCCTTGGTGATGAGAGGTAGGGCACAGCGGAATGTTATCTCGCTCGTATGTGGAGCAGCCCAACTGGGGAAGTACCTCCACCTTACAGAAGACCGCAGCTATAATAGCACCACTGCTTTGTAGTGTTGCTATATTATTGCATGCTATGAAGCATGTGGTGTTGTGTTCCTGGTGGTGAGTTAAGGTCGCCAGAGCTCCCTAGGATGCGCTGTGTTGGGAGTGACGGACCTACATCTACCAACACAGCGAATCCTCAAGTGAATAAAGGGTCGGCAACGCGTTTGTGATTCTTCTGGAGTCACAAGTGTCCATAGGCAACAGTACCTGCTTAACATCAGGCAGGCCGTAAGCTTGTTTGCCATCGTCGTTGTATAAAAAAAAACCGGCCAAGTGCGACTCGCGCACGAAGGATTCCGTACCATTATCTATAAAAAACTATTTTATTCTGTGTTTTTAGTATTTGTTGTTATAGCGGCAACAGAAATACATCATCTGCGAAAATTTCAGCTGGAACTATCACGGTATCAGTGAGATACAGCCTGGTGACAGACAGACGGACGGACGGACGGACGGACAGCAGAGTCATAGTAATAGGGTCCCGTTTTACTCTTTGAGTACGGAACCCTAAACACCTTGTCATAAGTTGTGTACTTTACGAGATACCTGCGTGATTACCCGTCGTGGGAAAAATGAGTCACGGAAGTTCGTGGCAGTTATAAAATCTGCAAAGGAGACTTGCAGGCGTGTATCACGGCTGAAAACCGAGCGACCTGAAGAGCAATGCGCCCAGCGATGACTTCGTGTAGTCATGACCCTCAGTCATGATCGCGAGGATACGACGAAGACGCTTGCCCAGAAGCAGGTCTACACGCATGAAAAATGCCCACGGACGCTGCACGAATTTAAATTCGACCGTGTTGTCGTCGATACAAAAATGCAGAAACAGCTTCACAGATTTCATGTCACTTTCACTGCCAGGAACCCGCGTAGCAGGTGCCTACGCCGTAGTCGCTTTCCGCTAATACATACGGGAAAAACCACGGGATCGGCTATTTTTGGCTGTAAATGTGTTAATGCATTCATTGCTAACAATTTCGTAGCGCTACGCTCGTAGCCGATAATTTTTTTTACGAAATTTATAAGATTTTTTTTTTTTTGGGACGACCGCTTTAGCCTAGTTGGTAGTGACCCTGCCTTTGAAGCAAGAGGTCCTGGGTTCGAATCCCGTTAAGGGCATTTATTTGTGTGATGAGCACGAATATTCGTTCCTGAGTCATGGATGTTTTATATGTATTTAAGTACTTATTTCTCTATATAAGTATCTATATCATCGTCTAGTACCCATAGTACAAGCTTTGCTTAATTTGGGACTAGGTTGATTTGTGCAAGATTGTCCGCAAATATTTATTTATTTTATTTATTTGTTTGTTGAGGAAAGCGCCTACGAGCAGAGCGTCCTCCCAGCAGGTTTCTGGCACTAAAAGTGTTAACGTAGGTACATCTTTCATTACCATATCAGCCGAAAGACGTCCACTGCGCAGCGTGGGTAGGGATTCCGCTGGATGCGGGTGGCGCAGGACCGGTCATTGTGGCACTCTTTGGGGGAGGCCTATGTCCAGCAGTTAACGTATACACGTATAAAATCTGTACAACCCGTTACGCAATGCGCTGCGCGGGCTAAAATATACGCAATCTACAATTACCTAGTCCTAGCAACTACCCGCATACCTCAATAAAACCATTGTTTTCAAACAACGCGCGGTTAGGTAGGTTCAGTTTCCCGGCCTAGGGATAGAAATAGAACAAATGAAGGTAGTTGCTATTCCATTATCATTCCTCGGCTAGTAATCGACGCAGTCAATTGAGGAGTTAAGATAACTGATGCAGAGGGCTTCCGCGGGGGCGGCAATGTGTTGTTTTTATTCCATATTTCTTACATTCCTAGGCAATCTATATTTAGCAATATGGGCTTATTTTTTACACCTTGACTTCGAAAGAGAGATGTAACAACAGGTACCTACGTTGGAGATAATTTCTTCAAGTTTTAACCCCCGAAGAAAATGAGGGGTTTTTTTAAGTTTACCTGACGTGTGTACTTAGGTATCTGAGAAAGTATTGTCTATAGAAAATAAAAATGGAAATAAAAATAAATAGAAATAGAATGTAAATAGAAATGGTTCTTAGCTATATTTGTAGTGTCGGGAATGTTTTAAATTTTGAATTATGTATGTGAGTTTGATTTTGAAGAGTAGACGATATGAATAGGACGTAAGTGGGTAACCCAGGGACGAGTCATAGAGTAGAGTGGGACAAAAACACGTGCTACGTCGACCCCCAAGTAAAAGCTACGAGTATACTCGTAAGAGCAAGTGAATGATGATCTGTAGCTCTAGTATAAGTTTTATCGATACATTTACGTTTTCGAACGCGTTTACGTTTATTTTTATGGCAACGCGTAGGTGGTATAGTTCCCAATAGTTACGACCAGAGGCGCTGTTCGCGTTGCCAGTTGTCATACAAACTGAAACTAAACGCAAACTCGTTCGAAAACGTATTGTATCGATACAATTTATACTAGAGCCTCTGGCTGTGTTTGAGTTTACCAGTTGCAATACAAATTAAAACTAAACGCAAACGCGTTCGAAAAAGTATTGTATCGTAAAACTTATACTAGAGCCTCTGGCTGAGTTTGAGTTTACGGTAGGTACTTCACCACTGGTTAGCAATGGATAGTTTTAGCTTTTCTAAGATATGCTACGCACTAGACACCAAGTTTAGCTTCTCCTCTATGAAGGCACTCAACAACTTTGTATGTTATATGGCTGTAGCAGAGCTCAATGATTTTCTTAAATAATTTTATTGTTAGCTGTATTTGATTGATCATTACGGATCCCTCGTGATCTTCCGAGGAAGCTGACAATCTGTAGGTTTACTTTGTGTTAGAGTAATCTTGTGTGATCTCATGTTCATGTAACACGTGTCTGTAATTTGCATACTGCGTTTTCCTTTTGAGCACAAATGTCAGCATAACGAAATTTCATCTTGATCATCGCAGTCACTGACTTCACATACACAAACTCCTCCTTATACATTTCGAAGACGGTGACCCTAGCAATTATGGAGTATGTAGGTAATAATCACAGTGCATATTTTGTCATACGATCAATAAATGGATTGAATGAAACACTGTTGCATGGGTGACAGTAGACTGGGCCAGTCGTGTTATACGTGTACACGAGGGTTTGGGCCTCTCATTCCGTAATTTCGCATTTTATTATCTTGGCGATCTACCATATTTCGTAACGTTAAGGGGGTTCGATTGCCATACAAAGCGTTATTTGACATTCGCAGGCTAACGGCGTGATATTTTAAGAAACTTATGTAACAAACTTTCATCAGTTGGCTTCCCATTTGCGCCAAATTCCCCCTTTCCTAGAATAAACTTGTATAAACTAGATTAATTTGAGAAAAATAGTTTTCCCAAAATATCACGTGACAAACCAATTTCTCAAATTAATCTAGTTTATACAAGTTTATTCTAGGAAAGGGGGAATTTGGCGCAAATGGGAAGCCAATTTATGAAAGTTTGTTACATAAGTTTCTTAAAATATCACGCCGTTAGCCTACGAATGTCAAATAACGTTTTGTATGGCAATCGAACCACCTTAAATCTTTTGAGGAAATCCACATTTCACACCATGATTCTTCTTCGTCTTGGCGAAGTGGTCTTGGACATTATGAGAGAGTTTTGGGACCTACTATTGCCTGCCTAACGATGTCTCCCCATCTCGTCCAATTCGTAGCACGTTACATTCATGCAATGAAAGCCATGATACATGATTACAGGTTGCAAATCTGTGTCAGGTAGGTCGCACGCGGTGCACGCCTGTAAGCGGTGGGCTTTACAATCTGAAAGAAAGTGACAAGTAAACAATGACTGCAGCCGACGCCATATTTAATGTTGATCGGTCTGTCATCGTATGTTGGTGTAACCCGCTCTAAGTAGATTTGTGCCAATGTAGATATACCTTATGTGTAAGACATCACGCTACGGGGTGACCCTAATTGTATCTCTGGCTCTGCCCTACTTTTTTAATTTTGATAAGGATTGCCACGGTTTCTAAAGCATACGTCGTGACCAGGTTACAGGCAAACACCATGGCGCTAGGCATTTTCCTAAACATATTGACATCCTGAGTCCGCAAACATAGTATAAGCTTTAAGAAAAACTGCCAAATATTTGACTAAATGAGTTGACTGCTTAGTGACAATGCATCAAAGTATATTGCGAGATTGGCCCATATAATTTTAAGAGTTCCACCTTCTGACTCCATCATAACAGCACCTTGATGGTACTAAATGATTGCACAGATGAAGTGGATAGTGTTAATTGCAAAACGATTGAGTTATCATTCAGAAATCTCGAAAAGAAAACTAGAATCTCTTGAATAATTCAATTCATCGTGTTCTCAATACCTCAAACAAACTTCGCGGGCTTGTAAAAAGATGGTTTGTATTCATCTTTACCAGAATTCACCTATTTTTATTGCAAGTCCCTGGGCGACCGAGCTCTGCTCGGGTCAAAATAGAAAAAATACGGAGTACTTAAACGATTTTTTTTCTTTGAGTAAACCTGCGAACCTGTTACCCAATCATCGGGGGATGACTGGGTTATGTGGTATTTCTATCCACTAAAAACTCCACGGCGGCCGGCATCTGCGCTCTCATGCGGAGGACTCCGGGAGACATTATTAAATCGCGTTGCGTTTTAATAATGTCTCCCCTCCTTGACTCTTGACACTCGATGTCACAGAGAGGCATGTCTCATCATCAGTAGCCTTTTTGTACGTCCCATTGCTGGGCCTGTGCCCAGCAGTGGGAGGCACAGGAGGCATGTGCTGCCTCCTCTCATGGATGATAGGGAATGGACAGTAGTCACCACGTTGGGCCAGTGCGGGTTGCTCACTCAATGTTTTCATACGACGTTAAAGGTGTCCCGTTTTCCCGTAATATCTGGTTCTGGAATGAGTTTTCTGACTAGAAAGTCAGAATAACTACAACTTGTTGAAAAACTCCCGACATTTTTATTTCAAAGTTCAATATCTCAAAAACGGCTGAAACGATTTTGTAGAAACGTAGCTAAGAACCATCTCGACACGTCAGCTTCGGATAAAAAAAAACCGCATTCAAATCGGTCCATTCGTTTAGTAGCTACGATGCTAACATTTCCCCCCTCTTTTTCCGTCGGGGGTTAATAAATTGCAACTTGTAATTTCAAAAAAGGAGGAGGTTCACAATTAGTCTGTTTTTTGGGTTCCGTACCAAAAAGGTAAAAAAGGAACCCTTATGGTGCGACTCTGTCCGACTGTCCGTCTGTCCGTCCGTCCGTCTGTCACAACGTTCAATATCTCAAGAATTACTTAAGCTATCAATTTGAAATTTGGAACAACTGTTAAAAGGGTTAAGACACGTGTATGGAAAATAAAAAAAATAAATAAACATTTTTATTTTCTGTTTCAATGACGAATATGAGGGGGGTTAAAAATCAAAGTCTAGTAAATAGATCAAATGGGGTATCATATCATATGAAAGGGCTTGAGTTGCACTTTCTAAAACTGTTTTAATTTTTTTTCTACAGTGGTTAAATTTTGATTTATTAAGGAAGATGTAGATAAAAATACCATTCCCCCCCCCTTATCTCCGAAGTTTACGAAGCGAAAATTCTGAAATAATTACATATGATTAAGAGTAACATAAATAATACAGGAATAAAAAACAATATCTCTATCTAGCTTATTTTTTTTATTTATCAAAAATAATTTCTTAATTAAATTTACATACTTTTGTATGAAATTGTATATCTTCAAATTCCTATCAGATTATCGTTAAAGTCCCTTCTTTAATATAAACAATAAATAATCAAAATCCTTCAGGCGACGTAGGTCAGTTTTTTATTTTGTTGGATTCGTAGTAGGCCAGTTTCTGATTGTGTCATATTCTTAGAAGGTCAATTTCTTTTTTGCCGGTTTCGTAATACATCATTGCCTTATTTTGCCAGCTTCGAAGTAGTACAGTTTCTTATTTCGTTAAATTCTAAGTAGGTTATTTTCTTATATTTGTTTTCTTCTGACTAGGTCAGATTCTTAGTTTGTCGGAATCGTAATATTTGGATCATGACCGTTTGTAGTTATTATATAATATATGTAAGTATAATTCTCTTCTATCTGACGACCGCTTTAGCCTAGTTGGTAGTGACCCTGCCTACGAAGCAAGAGGTCCTGGGTTCGAATCCCGGTAAGGGCATTTATTTGTGTGATGAGCACGAATATTTGTTCCTGAGTCATGGATGTTTTCTTTGTATTTAAGTATTTATTTCTCTATATAAGTATCTATATCGTCGTCTAGTACCCATAGTACAAGCTTTGCTTAGTTTGGGACTAGGTTGATTTGTGTAAGATTGTCCGCAAATATTTATTATTATTATTATGTTTTTGTTTTTATTTGTTTTTCTCTCCAAAGGAGGGTATTTTACTTCCATACCCGCGGGCTTTTGGCCAAACTAATATAGAAGGTAGGTATGTTACCTAAGGACTACCTAATGTTGTTCTAAAGCTAAAAATTTGCGTACTATTCTGCATGTGTTCATAATTACAGCTTTTTGTAGGAGGATGTATGTAAGTGGATGGGCACCGAGGGTTTTGAGGCTGGTGTGGAGGGTGCGTGGAATAACACCTGTAGATGAAATTACGATTGGAATTGTCTTCACCGTATTTACTCGCCATTGGTTTTTTATTTCTACGGACAAGTCAGTGTACTTGCTGATCTTTTCAGTGTGAGTAGACGCTAGATTGTGGGTATTGGGTATGGCTACGTCAATCAGATACACAGTTTTTGCAGGTTTGTCGTGAAGTATAATGTCAGGTCTATTGTAATGCACGGTTTTGTCGGTGATGATAGTTCTGTCCCAGTATAGTTTGTGATTGGATGACTCTAAAACAATTTGCGGTGTATATTTATAGTAAGGGGTTCTGTTTTCAATAAGGCGGTGTTTAAATGCAAGGTATTGGTGGATGATGGCTGCTACTTGGTCATGACGGTGTTTATAATCTGTCTGGGTTATGGATCGGCACGCTCCTGTTATATGTTGTATTGTCTCTGAGGCACCATGACAGCGTCGACATAAGTCAGTAGTTAAGTTACGATCGCGGATGATATATTTTCTATAATTCCTGGTGTCTATGATTTGATCTTGGATGGCGATCATAAAACCTTCAGTTTCGGGGAACAACTCACCTCTCTTAAGCCACATGTTAGATGCCAGCTTGTCAACGTTGGGATTAGTCAAATCCAGTCGGTGTCTGCCGTGGAGCGCCTTTTGTATCCATGCTTCTTGTTTTTGTTGAGGCTCTGTGATCGATTCATTCTTTTGTTTTATATGGTCATTCAAATTTAGCGGAGTAAATTTTCGATCAGCGCTTACAACAGCCTCGTGCATTTGGGACCGAGAAGCTTGGTTGTGAAAAAACTTTTTAATTGTACTTACCTGTTTGTTGTGGAGATTCTTAATATCTATTAAGCCTCTTCCACCTTCTGCTTTCGGTAGAGTCAGCCTCTGGGTGCAGCTCCGCGGGTGGTGCTTACGGTATTTGGTCAATAGAGTATTAATCATTCTTTGAAGGTTACACAAATCCGTTTGCGACCACTGTATGATACCAAAAAAATAAGTTAGGACTGGAACCGCAAATGTATTAATTGCCTTGATTGTGTTGCGTGCGTTGAGGTGGCTGTTCAAAATTTTGTGAAGTCTATCTGTAAATTTCTGTCGAAGTATAGTTTTCGTTACTTTATGGTGAATTTGCTGCGTCTGTTGATATCCGAGGTACTTATAGCCAGCATCTTCATCTACAGGGTCTATTTGCTGTCCAGTGTTGAGAGTGTAACTATTGCATTCCACTTTACCTTTTCGAATCGACTGGATTTTGCATTTGTCGATGCCAAATTCCATGTGTATATCTGATGAAAACGCTTGCGTGATGTCTGCTAGATTGTGAATGTCAGTTAAACTATTACCGTAGAGTTTGATGTCGTCCATGTACATTAAGTGAGATACTGTTTGCGAGGTGTTACCATATTTCAGTTCAAATCCAGATATGCTTTTGTTCAGCAAATTAGAGAGTGGATTGAGTGCTAGACAAAACCAAAGCGGACTAAGAGAGTCTCCTTGAAATATACCTCTGCGGATGTTGATTGGTTCCGTTACAATATTGGTATCGCTGCTGGAAATTTAAAGAACTGTTGTCCATTGTGACATTGTGTTTTGTAAAAACTGTATGATGGTTTGGTGAATTTTGTAATGCTT
The DNA here is from genome assembly GCA_963854355.1 of Epinotia brunnichana. Taxonomy (NCBI): domain Eukaryota; kingdom Metazoa; phylum Arthropoda; class Insecta; order Lepidoptera; family Tortricidae; genus Epinotia; species Epinotia brunnichana. The sequence continues at coordinate 23,565,549 of OY977951.1, read as the reverse complement.
AAGAATATGAATAAGCCAGGTGTGTGGTACGGAGTCTAATGCTTTTTTGTAGTCGACGTACATGGTGTAGATATCTCTTTTATTACTGAGTGCTTGCTTGGAAATAACGGCATCTATAGTAAGCTGTTCTTTACAGCCTTGACTCTTCTGTCGGCATCCCTTCTGCTGCTCAGCTAAAATGTTGTGGGTGTCAATGTGTCTATATATAAGTTTGTTAATACATGATGTTATGATTTTGTAGATGTTCTGAAGGCAGGTAATAGGTCTATATTTGGCCGGGTTACTTTTGTCGGTTTTATCTTTACGCAACATATATGTTGTGCCTTGCGTAAGATATGACGGTAATGTTTCAGGATTATGGATGAATGCAATTAATATGTCTAAGCAAAATCGGATGCAAATAGGTGAATTTCTTAAGCCAGTAGTTGTGGATGTTATCGGAGCCAGTTGCTTTCCAGTTATGAGTCTTCCGTATGACTGTTTGCAGTAGATCAAGGCTGATCTGTTCAAATGTCATGTCAGGTACGGAACCAAGTGATTGTTTGTCTGTCTCAATCCATTCAGAGTTCCGATGTTCCACTGGTTTAGACCATATTGCGGACCAGAAGTGGTGCAATTGTTCCGCATTGGGAGATTCAGAGTTGCTATTGGGGTCTTGTCCCGCTTCACGGGTATTATTGAGAGAATTTTGTAATGTCCTGTAAAATACTTTTTCATTATTAACAAATTGCATATTCTGTGTTTTGCGGAGGGTCGTGAGTTTATACCTACGGAATCTGTTAGTTAGTGCGCTAAGTTTTTGTTTGAGGGTATCGAGGAAATGTGTTAGTTCCGTATTTTCCGGTTCATGTCGGGAGTGAAGTTTATACTGTCTTTTGATTGCATTTATATGTCTCGTCAGTCTTGGGCTAGGATTTCCGTTAATAAATTCTGTTAGTCGGCCTATCTTAGTTCTTAAATCTGTTATTCTGTCATGTAGTCTCTTTTGCCAGAGGGGGGGTTGGTTGTTATATTGGTGGGTGTATTGCGATTCTCTAATCTTAGAACCATTTTGGACAGCTGCCGTAAATGCAGCGCAATAAAGAATAGTTTGTGTGCTTTCAAAATTTAAGTCTGGAGCTAGATATTTTGGAAGAATAGCGCTGTTAATAAAGTGAACTATAGAGGCAAGGTTTTTAGACGGCTTTTGTTTAGGTATAAAGGGTCTATTAGAGGGGACAGAGTTGCAAAATTGATCCTGAGCGGCTAGAAACGCTTGTTCAATCTCCTTTTGTTTTGAGATGGGGAGATAGCTCAGTAGTGGTACATTTTCAGTGGCACTTAAATTGTCAGGTTGAGTTTCGTAGTTGCTTACAGGGTTGTTATTTATTGTAGGATATTCATCCAATAAATCAGTCTCCGGGCCTAAGGTCACTGTGTCGGTATGGGGTAAGTTATCTGTAGTTTGAGTAGTGTCATCTAACGCTAGCTCACGCGAAATTTCAAGTTTAATATCCTGCAATCTTTGTTCGCTCACGTATTTATTATTAATGATAGCTCTTCGTTGGTCTGCTATCCTCTGCTCAAATACGTGTGAAAACTGGGGGTGCTTTGCGATAATTGTTTGATAAAGAGGTTTTCTGTATGCTGTTATGTTTGTTTCTAGTAGTGTTATTTTGTAGTATTCTCTTATTATAGACTCGTTTATCTCATTTGTCCAGATCATTCGTTGGTCCCTGTTTTGTGTGGCTGATTGGGGTTGATGGGGGGGAGACGTTGAATCTTTAAGATCATTTTCTGCTAGTTTTCTAATTTCTGTAATATCTGCATCAGATAATAGGTTATTCCGTACAATGACCCTACGTTGGTCCCCTAGGCGCTGTTTGCTGACTTTAAATAAAGGGAACTTTTGGCTAAATTCCTCGTGTAGTTGTGATAAATATTTTCTGGTTTCGGTTTCAAGAGCAGTGATTCTAAAGTACGTGCGCAAGATAAAGATGTTCATTTCGCGAGACCATTTCTTGCGCACATTTGGATCAGCCGTGGCGGGTGCAGGTTGGTTGGCAGTGCTTGCCTCCTGCACAACGTCCTCGGCCGTACTAATTAAGTTAGGAGATGGTGTACACGCTGACGACGCGCTCTCGGAATCAGAATAGTTCAAGTAAGAAGCTGGTGATGACGGAACTGAAGAAAACAAAGAAACTGACGACGCAGGAATTGAGGGGCACAACGATGTAGGGGAAGATGCACGGGTCGAGGGGTTTTCGGCTGTAGTATATTCTTCGATGGCAGCCCGCCTGCTCAGCTCCTCATCGCCGCTGGTTCGCATGCTGTGGCACCCAGCAACGGCTCCAGATGCGCCCCGACGATTGCCCTCGGGCAGCGGCCCGACTGCGGCTGTAACAGATTGTTCGATGGGAGCCCGCCTATTATTATATATTGTATTTCTACATTTTGATACGTAAAATCCACAAATGAACATGACATTCATTAACACAGAGGTTAAATGATGATGCTGATGATGATCCATCTACAACGAATCCGAAAAAATTAAAATTTGACCTACAAGTTTAGAAAAAGACAAATATAAAAAAATAACCTACTTAGAATTTAACGAAATAAGAAACTGTACTACTTCGAAGCTGGCAAAATAAGGAAATGATATATTACGAAACCGCCAAAAAAGAAACTGACCTTCGAAGAATATCACAAAATCAGAAACTGGTCTACTACGAATCCAACAAAATAAGAAACCGACCTGCGTCACCTAAAGGATCAAAATCGGTACGCGTGATAAAAAGCTATCGCTGATAAACAAACATAAGTGGTTGTAAGTTGTTAGTACCAAAATGCAGAAGGCGCTTTACAACAACGGTAACTACTATGAGCTGTTTAAGATTGTTCAAGAATGAATGGGGTCCTGACATGACGGGTATGGTGTATGAAAGTTTGTACGGAACCCTCGGTGCGCGAGCCAGACTCGTATTTGACTGGTTTTTTTATGTAAGTAGGTATGTTCCCCGATTACTTGAAGACGCTTGGACCGATTAGGAAAATTCTTTTTTGTTTGAAAGGGCATCCTTCTTATGGTCATCAGGTCCGGATCTGATGATTGTATCCTAGAGAAATCGAGGAAACTCTTCTAATTTTAAAGGCAAACTTAAAGCAATATGGGTAGTGAATTGAAGTCGGTTAAAACTTTGTTTTAGTACCGGTAGACTGGGGTTACTTTAGGAAAAAATGGGGCTACTTTGATCATTTAGAATGTAGTATAAAAGCAAAACTATTTGAAATGAAGAAGATTTAATCGAGTATACAGCAAGATAGATAACTAATATAATGTCGGGTGACAAGCAAAAGTCACTACCAAAACTGTCACTGCTCTTCAAAACCTCGTACCTCTATACGTAGTCCATATCGAGATACGACCTTTGATTTAAGTAGGTATTTGTTAATTAGTGAGTTTTGCTTGTCACCCGACGATTATTCACTGCCACAGTTCACCTTCACCCACAAGTAAAAACAATGATTACGGAGAAAAACCTATTTGATCAAAGTAATTCCTTATCAATCGTTTTGTCATTTACCTATTATGGCAAGAGAGGGACGAAACAAATTTTATGTATTTAAGTATTTATTTCTCTATATAAGTATCTATATCGTCGTCTACTACAGTCGCCATCACATACATAGGTACACTATAGGTGTTCAAAAATATCGGCACATGCACCCTAATGGCTTGAAAATAGAGGTGTGTTCCGATGTTTGTGACGTGCTTGTTTGCTCCGATGTATGTGATGGCGACTGTACCTACCCATAGTACAAGCTTTGCTTATAGTTTGGGACTAGGTTGATTTGTGTAAGATTGTCCGCAAATATTTATTTATTTATTTTTATTTTATTTATCTACAGAGGTTTGTTAGGTGTTTACATGACGACACAGATGAAGATTATCTCTATAACTATTTACAAAAGTTTCGTTTACGAAAATGTGACGGACTGATTTTCCCGGTAACATGGTAAGGTGATGTCATCCGATCCGCGCGCAGATGGGTACTCGTATTGTGTGCACGGTTATATCATTGTTTGGTTGGCTTTATTTAATTAAAAATACATAATCGCTCCCTTTTATTGACATAGTAGCGAACTGACTGAGACGCTTATTGCTTAACTAGTCCAAAAGAAGGTTCTTTTTACAAGCTTTTATTTAGTTTCACCTGTCCCGTTGTCTGTCTGTAATCAAATCTTGCAAGTTAAATTTGACCCACTTCCCGGTTTCATTGAGCTGAAATTTTGCATGCATATGTATATCGCATGACAATGCAATGGAAGGTGGCCATAGGAACTCCGCAATAAAACGACACAACCCCCTTGAGTTTGGGCTTGTTAGAATCGTCTCAATGAGTAGTTGATGATGGTTTACAGAAAAGTACAGTCGGCAATAAAAGCTTGTACCAAAACTGAAATTTTTGACGGATTTTTTTTTATTTTTATTTACTACATGGTGTCAAACATGCAGTAAACATTGCTTATATACGCTTACGAAACTCCAGGTAGCGCAGCCGACTATTAAAATAATGCTATTCATTCGTATAACGAAGAACTCCATGCTAGAGATGCGTCGAATACGGGTATCACTGAATACGAACATTCTACCGAATATTCGATAGTTAGGCCGTTCTTCTTGTTTACCTACAATAAACCGTAATTTTTCTGTTTTTTGCGTTTTTCAACTTTTGATAATTATGGTTTTAATGTTTGATTTTAATAAGCGTTGCATGTATTTTTTATTAGGACTAATTAATGATTCTTTCCGTGGCGATAATGTTTTTTTTCTGTAAAGAAAATACTGTGACGAGTGGTCGTTTTCAGCGGAGACCACATTTTGGATTAGCACTCTGTCACGCGATTCTATGAAAAACAAACTTATAAAAAAATAAAAAAAAAGCGGCCAAGTGCGTCCTCCAAGTGAGTCGGACTCGCACATGAAGGGTTCCGTTAAATAAATTGCTTTTTACCATTTATGACGTATTAAAATAAAACTACTTACTGGATCTCGTTCAAACCAATTTTCGTTGAAAGTTTGCATGGTAATGTACATCATATATTTTTTTTAGATTTATCATTTTCTTATTTTAGAAGTTACAGGGACACACACACACACACACATTTTACCACTTTGGAAGTGTCTCTCGCGCAAACTATTCAGTTTAGAAAAAAATAATGTTAGAAACCTCAATATCATTTTTGAAGACCTATCCACACGTATGGGTTTGATGAAAAAAAAAAATATGAGTTTCAGTTCTTAGTATGGGGAACCCCAAAATTTATTGTTTTTTTTATGTTTTCGTGTGAAAATCTTAGTGCGGTTTACAGAATACATCTACTTACCAAGTTTCAACAGTATAGCTGTTATAGTTTCGGAAAAAAGTGGCTGTGACATACGGACGGACAGACAGACAGACATGACGAATCTATAAGGGTTCCGTTTTTTGCCATTTGGCTACGGAACCCTAAAAAGCACTGGATAGAGAAAGTGAAAGCCTATTTAGTACTAATAGATGAATAAATGTATGGACGTATAATATTCAAACACTAAAACAATAATCAATACTCTAACTGTTCATAAGTCCTGGACCAGGAAGATTAAAGGATAGTTCCGTAGTAGGAAAACTCATGTTTACTCAACCATATTTATTAAAGGAATAGAAATGTCATGTAAAGCTTTCTGGCTGGGTGCGGCACTTGACTTCACATTTAGGGTCGGTAGCTGGGGCGTTGGTGCAACATTCTCGCCACCTCCTGGTTCACCAGTCTCAGCTAAAACCAACCTTTCTTTGAGCTGGTCTACATGCCGGTGCCATTAAACGTCATGTCATGTTACGTATGGTAAAATGAGGACAGGAAATTGTAGGTTAAAAAGAAGAATGACCCATTTAAGTACTCGTGCTGACATCTGATATTCCTCTTTTAAGTCCATGCTGCAACACATTTTCTAAGAAACTCTCTCGTGCTGCCTCCAGGCTAACGCGACAGAATAACAACAATAAATAGTTGAATGACCTTATTACAACATTCATCGAGCTAATAATATACCAAGCCATGGCAACTATGAGCCAAACATTCGTAGTTGTACCTACTAAATTAATTGCCTACAGTTAGATAAACCAATAATTGTAATGGGCTGCAAAAGATAGAAGCAATTCCTTCGCTGTCAGTTTTAATTGAACGAATGTTTGTAATCCAAGGATAGATAGGGATATAGTGATACAATAGAATAGTTCGCACAGAGTACCGCTATATTATCGGTTGTTGCATACAATTCAAGAATTTATTCTAAAAGTAGGCCTCAAGGGCTCTTGCACATGTCAGAGCTTACAAATATACAGTATCATTAAATGACATGAATACATAACAACAATCAAAACATGAACAATACTCGTACCGGCAAACATTTACTGAGAGATGTAAAGAGCTTCCGGGTCCATTATATTCATCATCATCGTCATATCAGCCGAAAGATGTCAACTGCTGGACATAGGCCTCCCCCAAAGAGTGGCAAAATGACCGGCCCTGCGCCACCCGCATCCAGCGGACTCCCGCGACATTTACCAGGTCATCAGTCCACCTTGTGGGGGGCCTACCCACGCCTCGCCTTCCGGTACGTGGTCGCCACTCGAGAACCTTTCCGCCCCAACGGCCATCGGTTCTACGTGCAATGTGCCCCGCCCACTGCCACTTAAGTTTAGCGATTCGGAGGGCTATATCGGTTACCTTGGTTCTGCTGCGGATAGCCTCATTTCTGATGCGATCACGCAGAGAAACTCCCAACATAGCCCTCTCCATTGCTCTTTGGGTGACTTTGAGCCCTCTTATGAGGCCCATTGTAAGCGACCACGTTTCAGTGCCATATGTCATCACTGGCAACACACTGGTCAAAGACTCTCGTTTTGAGACACTGCGGAATATTGAATGATGTGCCGTAGCTTCCCGAACGCTGCCCAGCCGAGTCGGATTCGACGATTGACCTCTTTCTCGAAGTTATAAGTGTCCATTATATTACAATAATCGTATTCTATAGATACTAAGGAGATGTAAAGAGTCTCCAGCGTCAAAATGAAATAAAAAACAATAATGAAGATGTAGCTCGGAAGGCAGCCAAGTTAAAGTGGGACTGCTGGGCTGGTCACGTCTACTGCATGCCGAATGAGCTGTGGGCTAAAGGGACCACGGAGTGGAAGCCCCAACACTCAAAACCGAGACGCGGTAGACCTCGTCGGCGATGGCTGTACCTATCTCACTGATAAAGTGATAGTTCCAGCTGAAATTTTCACAGATGATGTATTTCTGTTGCCGCTATAACAACAAATACTAAAAACAGAGAAAACATTTTTTTTTATAGATAATGGTACGGAACCCTTCGTGCGCGAGTCCGACTCGCACTTGACCGGTTTTTAAAAGACTGGCCAGACATTGCCCAAGACCGCGATGAATGGAAGGGGAGGGGGGAGGCCTTTGCTCAGCAGTGGGACATAGCGGGCTCGATATAATATAATAACAGATGTAAAGTCTCCATCGTCAAATAAAATGAAATAACGGAAATAACAAAATTACACACGCTCGAGTTAACTCTGCACCTAGCGCTTATATATGTAGAAGATAGATGTACGAGCGCCAGATGCAGAGTTAACTGGACGAACCAAGCTATAAAGCATTCCCGTTTTGTGACAAAACGTTATGTCTGACACTCAAAGCATTCCCGTTTCGTGACAAAACGTTATGTCTGAGACTCTTTTTAACCGTCGACATCGGTGTTATAAGTTTGGCGTGTCTGTGTGTCCAAAGTACAAAGTGACATTATATCGACTGAATGTTTGCCGCCTGCTTGCGCTTTCTTCTGGCCATTTGTGCAAGACCGCGGAGCAGTTTTTCGGGTGGCGCTGAACTCAGCGCCGATTAGAAATTCCGCCGAAAACCTACCCAGCGCACTCAGGGGAGTACTTCGGCTGCAGGGAATCAACGGAATCCGATTATGAGTGTATTAGCCCGAACCTACGAATTTTTTACACCTGGAAGAACGGTGTCTCTTGACACAGGTATCTCGATACTTAAAAAGAGACACCAACCTGTATTTAGTTAAGTTAAGTTAAGTTACTGAATAAACTATTTTTCATTTTTTATTTTTATTTATATTTGTGAGCTAGTCTGCAGAATTTTAATAAGTATTATATTTCTATTGACCGTTTTTCTGACTCCTCATTGACCTTTCTATTAATTATAAACTATAAGGAGGCAGAAGGCTCATGACGGGACACTGGTGTGTCTGTCTGTGACATCGTGGCTCCTAAACGAATGTTCTTCGAACAAACCTTCCAACCGACTCCATTTATTCATAACTCAACCTGACTCCTACGGCTTATACTAAAGTACTAGTCACATTTCCAAATACAGCGACGAGTGTTTGCAAGCAAAGCTGAGCTTCAAATAACTGAAAATACGACCGCAAACAAATGAAGAAAAACATCGTCACCCAGTCCACCCTAAAATTAACTCTATTTCCTTTTAGATATGACATCATTTAAAATAGTAAATGCTATGGGAAGAGGACATTAACTTCTGCGACTATTATACACGTTCTGCTGAAATATGCGCTCGTCATCAAAGATTAGACGAGGAATGTCTGTGATTAGATTGCGAAATATTATGTTACTATGCTGTGATCTTAAGATTTTAATGAGTTAATATCTCTTCGAAGCTTAATTTTTCTTTAGTTGAAAGGAAACTGATATAAGTAAAATTTTTCATATTTTTTCAGGAAATGATGGCCATGGTCTCTGTGCACAGTGCAGCAATCAAGAGGTAAGAATTACATAAGGGTATGTCCGCGAAAAACTGTACATTAGATTTTTTTGCTTGACCCATTTTTGTTTTAATTTAGCAATATCGTTAATCGACAATAATCAAATATGCGCGATATTGCATGGAATAGAATACATGTGGTATTTCATGTAATTTCATGAATTTAGAGCGCTGTTACATTTTTATATCGTTTTTATTTTTGTTTATCGTACTTTCGCTCCCGTACTAAAATTTTTGCCCAACTACCACTTTTGCAGCAAAAACCGTGTTATCACTAAGAAATGGAATCGCTATCCCGTTTTTTTAAGTTATCATAAAGTCCTGTGATATTTAATCTACACGTTTATCACAAGCTTTCATTAATTATTGAAAACGTATCCAAATTTTCACGTGATAATGTGCACACGCTGGACAAAAGCACCAATTTTTTTTGCAGGTACTATTTAGGTACAGTCAGCATCAAAAGTAGCTACGCAATCGAAGACGTCAAAAGTTCTTATTCCCTTTTAATAAAGACTTTTGACGTCTTCGTTTGCGTAGCTACTTTTGATGCTTGTTGTTGCTGTGTGTGATTTTGATAGGAACCGACTCTGCCGGCCATCTTTTTAACCCCCGACGGAAAAGGAGGGGTGTTATAAGTTTGACGTGTCTGTGTGTCTGTGTGTGTGTCTGTCTGTGGCATCGTAGCTCCTTAACGAATGGACCGATTTGAATGCGGTTTTTTTATCCAAAAGCTGATGTGATCGAGATGGTTTTTATTTTATCTTATCTAGGTGAGGGCCCTTTCGGATGCACTTCGACCAAGTGGGATCTTTTGTGCTCCCAGGCTTGCTCCATCAGTTCCACAAAACGGATGATGCAGTTCAGCGGGAGCACCGTGAATTCCTTTGGTTGCGGTTAGCCGTTACCAAAGTAATTCATTCTTTGTCTGGCAAGGGCATGAGATTCACACAATAAGTCTTTCATCCTCCTCGCCACATATTCTACAGTCTAAACTATCCGCTAATCCCATCTTGGCCAAGAGTTCCTTGACCACGAAGTGACCTGTGAACACCCCAGATAAATGTAATTGGGGTTAGGGAATTTAACTAGATATTTTTTTGGGTCTAATTCCCAAAAGGATACCATACGGAATCCGTTGCTAAGCCTCCGCTGTGGCTCCGTCTGTCTACGTGCCAGGAATAGCTAGACTGTTAACTTTATTATACTTTTATTATTTGTAATGATAGTAGTTCTAGTTATACATAGTCTGCGGAAATTTCAAGTGTCTATCTAAATATTACGATTCTAGAGATAAAGCGTTTGTAATGGGCGAGAAAAAAACGCCTTTAAATAGCTTTCCATATGGAATCACCTCCACGCCTAAAGGCGCCGGTTCTTATCCAGATAAGAATAGGTCGATCTCCCCTTAACAGTTGATTAACGGTGGTCATCGGGGTCGCAATGTTCTAGCGGGGGCCGAGGCACTCGTCAAAAAACCCCAGGAAAGGCGACGAACATCTTTTTCCCACTAGGACCAGCCAAATGTGGCCACGCGCGAGTGGGTACCAGTGCGTTCAGTATAAGATTTTGGAGACCCCTGCAAGTGAGGGCAGATTTCGGCCGCCGTGGAGTTTCTAACGGATAGAAATACCTCATAACCCAGTCATCCTCCGATGACAAGGATCGCAGGTCTTCTCCATGAAAAAAAGGTGAATGCCCAGATTCAAGGAAAGAAGCCCAATTTGATCACCTGCCCGATTTAATTAATATAGCAATATGCAGGCCGCGGGCTGTTTGAGCAGCGTATCTAATCTTTGTTTGCCACAGCCTCCGAGCGCGAGTAGCGCGACCCAATTTGTACTGCACATATTTTACCCAGTGTAAATAGACGTACACGCTCGATTCGCTGTTACTGTCTTGAAACGTGATTTTCAGGCTCCTATTACACTAATTTAACAACTGTCACCTGACAACGGCAAACGCCATATATGTCTGGGTCGTAAGTATCTTAACATTCTCACTTGTAAGCGGTAAAAAATATCTGACACGTTTTCGTCCCTAGAAATAAATGTTCACTGCAATGTTGCGTATAGTTGCAGTATCCAAGAGGCAACAGGGTGGCTCGCGGTATTTGACCTCCCGAAGTGTTGTGGAACCACCATGTGCAACCTCAAATACCGCGAGCAATCCGGTTGCCTCTTGGATACTGCAACTAAGCGTCATTGCTCTAACTAAAAGTCGTGTCAGATATTTATTGTGGCTATTAATGCTTAGTGACTGTAATGATACGAGTAGCTTAGTTAGTATAGCACTATGGATGATTGCTTAATACTTATTCATTGTCCCTCGCATGCAGACGCTGTTTGAATCATCTGTCAAGATGTTTGAGGCCTATGATGATGATGTTGATGATGATTGTGGCTATTAATGCTTAGTGACTGTAATGTCATCATAGTTATTATAGCACAATGGATGCTTGCTTAAATTACTTATTCATCATCATACAAGCCGAAAGCAGACCTCAAAACGTCGTTGTTCATGGCTACAAATCGGAGACATACTACGCTGAATCTGGGGTTCCACAAGGATCGCACTTGGGTCCAGTGCTTTTCTTAATGTTTATTGACGACATTACGAACCATATTAAGCACTCAAAGTATTCTCTCTACGCAGATGACCTAAAAATTTACAACTCTGTGGCATGTGAATCAGATGCAAGAATGATCCAGAGCGATTTAAACAACATAGTGTCCTGGTGCTATACTAATAATATGGCTCTCAACCCGAATAAGTGCTTTTTCATAAAATACTGCCGTAAGAAAAAACCACTTGTGACAAAATACGAGATAGGCGGTGTTGAGCTATCAGAAGTGACTGAAATTAGAGATTTAGGTGTTATACTTGATAGTCAACTTAAATTTCATGCTCACGTAGATTCAATAGTAAAAAAGGCGGCACAGATGCTCGGTTTCCTGAGAAGAAACTCCAGCTGCTTTAACAAACAGCAAACTAAAATAATCCTGTATAACACTCGGGTACGCAGCCATCTCGAAACCGCCTCGATTGTTTGGAGTCGTCACTACCAGGTTCACTCGCAACGGGTTGAGAGCATACAAAGGGCGTTCACAAGATATCTTGCATTTGGCACCCCTGGCTTTTCGCACAGAAATACCTATAATAGTCGTCTTGCTAAGTTTAATATGGACAGCTTGCGTGATCGGCGGCGTATGTTCGATTTTTGTTTCCTGCACAAGGTAGTTAATGGGCAAATAAAATGCTGCAATATATTAGAGAGAGTCTCGTTAACAGCTCCTCACAATTACCCTCGGCACCCTATTACAAAACCTTTCGCCACACCATTCAGCAGGACTAACCTTGGCTTGCAGTCTCCTATGGTGAGAATTTGCTCAAGTTTTAATGACTTTGTCAGCCAAAATAAATGTATCGACATCTTCCACGACCGTCTACCTAAGTTAAAATCGACATCATTGCCAAAACTAAAATAATTCTGTCGCCATTATTGCAAATAGTATTAGTTCTATAGATATTTACATATAAATTCCGTTAATATTAGTTTAGTTCATATTTTGTTTTGTATTAAGTTATTTATAACTTTTATTGCTATCAATGCAACATGCGTAGCCAATGTTATGTACTTCCGTAATTGTTGTATATATCAGAAATAAATACCTCTTAATATGCTAGCTTTAAGTGAATTGTAATATATATGATGTGGATGTACTTAATAAATAAAAAAAAAAAAGATGTCCACTGCTGGACAAAGGCCTCCCCATGCATCTCCACTATGACTGGCATTGCACCGTCAAAGTTTTAACCGACTTCAGTTTCAAGTTTTTTGCTTCAAGTTTGCCTATAAAAGTTGAAGAGTTCCCTCGATTTCGCCAGAATCCCATCATCAGAACTAGATTTTGGTGACAACGGGACCAATCTGGAAGTATATGCTTCATAAATTACCGAGTTATCACGTAACAAAAACACAAAAAAAACATACGGACGAATTGAGAACCTCCTTTTTTGAAGTCGGTTAAAAATACTATGACGGTGGCAATACCTGGTGTAATCACACGATTCCAGAAGAATCACAAGCGCGCTGCCGACCGTTAATCGATTTGAGGATTCGTTGTGTTCATAGCTAGAGACGAACGCGGGACCCTCGCTTTCAACACAACACAGCCTCGGGAGCCCGATGGCCGATCTGGTAATCCTTAAATAGATTGCGTTCCCAGGTCGGTCGCAGCAAGGAGAACATGCTGAAGTGGGGCGCCCTAAGTAGTTCAGACGCACTATGTCCGTGTGGTGAAGTTCCACAAACGATGGAGCACATGTTGTCTTGCCCAGCGTGCCCGCACGCCTGCTCTAAGCAAGACCTTCGAGACGCGACAGACAGGGCGATAAGCGTCGCCACCTTCTGGTCCCGCACAATTTGAAGCCAGCGACACGATAAGAAGAAGAAGCCTCGGGAGCTCTGGTGACCTGACTCACCACCAGGCTGCGGTCTTATGTAGGGTGGACTTCCCCAGTTGTGCTACACCAAATATGAGCGAAATGACGTGCCATTGTGCCCCACCTCTCTTAAGAACTTAGTACTTAGTACTACGTAGTCTATACGTACTATACGTAGGTATTAGGTAACACAGTTGCGTGAACATTTGTAGGTAAATAACCGGGTAAGTCTTCAGTCAACATATGCGAGACAGAAATTCAGAATGAGATAAGCACATCGTGATTGATAAAGAAAACAAATGAACTGAACAGGAGATGCAATTTATTTGTAAGTTATGGAAAAAAAATGATTTATTAGATTTATGATCCATTCATATGATCAGAAGCGCTATGATCGGTGACTGTGGATCCAAACTTACTTAAACGCCGCTATAGCCGAACGGTAAGTCACGCCAATCAATCAGGAATTCGTGGGTTCGAATCGAACACCGGATCTTACCACTCGGTTTAAAAAAAAAACTTTTGGACGAATTATCATTTGATATTTAGCTTTAGCGGGTGGCGCAGGACCGGTCACTTTGGAACTCTTTGGGGGAGGCCTATATCCAGCAGTGGACGTGTTTCGGCTGATATGATGATGATGATGATGATTTAGCTTTTGCGGGTAGATCCCGGGCTTCAAGCTCATATGATCTGGGGGCTTATATTTCAGTGTAACTGTGTCACGCACACCAATTAATAAGGTTACTTGAAGCGTTACAAAATAACTACTGGATGATTGCCTCGAACAGTTTCTTAAACAATTAACGCTGAACAAACTTCAAGCTTAATTACCAAGTACACCAAGACAAACAGTCTGATATTACGACTTAATTAATGCATATTAACATATGTAAATGCGAACACGGACGTGTCGCGCTTTGGTAACATTTTGTCCTACTTCTCATGTTTTAAGAGAGGTAACGCACACCGGAATCTCATACCTCCCACCCTATAGAAGTCTACATCTATAATAACGGGACTCTGCAGGGATGTCAAAAACAAATTCGATTGCGCCTGTTTTCTTTCGAGATAACATAGCATATCGAGAAGTATTCCGTGATATCGAGCTAAGATTAATGAGCGAGCTAGACAACATTTTGTGGACTACGTCAGCTATACTATAGTTGAGATTATTTAAGCTGATCGACTTTTTTATAAAACTGTCATTGGTATTTGAATTGGATTGTAGAGTTGCTTTTTGGATGGTCTACGTTGATGCAATTTCGCCAACATGAATAAAATTAACTATACCATGAAGGCTCAGTTAGCAACCACTCTAAGCGGTCACCCATTTGAAGACCGACTAAACCTTTTTTTTTTTTTTATTGCTGGATTTTGTTATCCACCGTGGAGTCACACGATGGTTCTATCAGAAGATCAGCGCTAGCAGTAATGCCATCATTATGCTGAGATAGAAATAACCCTTTCGTGACAAAACGCTGCTTTGTCTCGAATAAATGTGTCTTTCTTTCTTTCCTTATATACGGAATTGATGTGAATACGGTAGCCCAGTGGTTCAGGCATGCGGCTGTCAAGCGGCGGTCGTGGGTTCGAACCCCAGCTCGTACCAATGAGTTTTTCGGAACTTATGTACGAAATATTTACCGTTAGCTTTTCGGTGAAGGAAAACATCGTGAGGAAACCGGTCTAATCCCAATAAGGTCTAGTTTTCCCTCTGGGTTGGAAGGTCAGATGGCAGTCGCTTTCGTAAAAATGAGTGCCTATGCCAAATCTTGGGATTAGGTGTCAAAGCGGACCCCGGGCTCATTTAGGGGCACAACCGGGAATAACGCTAGGAGGATGAGGATGAGATACGGAATTGATGTGAATGTGTGCGGGTGGTGGTGCGGGAAAACTTTTGCTAACAGAGAATTCCTCAAAATTTCGGGGAAAAGACCAAGACAATTGGTATGTTTGTTTGATGCACATGAGTACTATATTAAGTGCAATGGAGACGTATTTCGAACTTCTAATTTAATAGCTCTAAATCGCATAAAAAAAAATGAAAAATGAAAATGAAAGCATTTAATTCGGACAATTACACATCCATATTATGTTAGTAAGGCTTATACTACTATGTTAGTGGAAAATATAATTAAAGTTGGAACGAACATGCAAAGACATCCAATGAGCGAGGATAGGGCTGTCCATCCTCCCAGCGATCACCCTCAGAAGAGCGTTGGCGCTGCCCCGCACGCGCTCGGCCAGGGATGCGACCCGCTTGCGCAGCACGGCTTGGAAACCGTCGGTGTTCCACGCGGCGAACATCCCTGACGCGCTGCAGCGCCAGGGCAGCCCCAACAGCCCCCTGAAGGCGTTGTTGTATTGGACGCGCAGAGCACTGTAGGCTTTTTTGGTATAGTCACTCCACAGATTGCACGTGTATAGTGTCTGACAGTACGTTTTAAACAAGGTTATTTTCACCTCAGTAGAACAACGTGCAAATCTGCGCGAAAGCATGTTACACCTTACCGACAGTGCTCTGCGCTCTCTTTCTATATCAACATCATCTTTTAGTGTGTCAGTGACCCAGTGTCCTAAGTATTTAAACTTGGTAACTATCTGAAGAGGAGTACCATTGAGAATTATTGGCGGAATGGGATATATTTTAGTGCCAGACTTGAACAGTAGTACCTCACTCTTTTTAACATTGTATTTTAGTCCGTGGGCCACAGCATATCTTTCACATATATCAATCATCATCCTAAGGCCGTTGACTAAGGGGCTCAGCAACACCATGTCGTCTGCGTAGCTTATGTTATTAACAAAACAACCATCCACCGAACATCCGACACCCATAAAAGTGGGTGAAAATAGGAAGTAATTAGCTGAAAGGTGAACGTCCTTCCTCGCACAATGGCGGCGGCGGCGCACAATGCGCAGGTGCGCTCGCGTCCGTGAGACGTACGATCAACACCGAATATGGGCCAATGGTTGCATGCGTAGGTACGTACTAGACAAGTGTTCACCATAGAGTAAAGTATGTGTTCACTCACACTTTCGAATAAGATATAGAACTCGAGTGGAGTTGGGCAGGACGTGGCAGCGTGATGGTAGGAGGACCAGTACGTTAACAGATTGATGGCTACTTGCAGGCGAAAGCTCGATGGGTTGACGACATAAAAAAGACCGCGGGTTATTTCTGGATGAGAGGCGTACTCAAAGTAAGGCTTATGTTCAGCAGTGCGCGATTACAATCTGATAATGATGATGATGATAATACGCTGTAGCTTGTTTTTATACCCCGAAAACGTACAACCACTCGCCTGCCTGACGCCCAAACACTAAGCAGACACCGTAGTCCCTTGGGAATCCACAACTGAGGGAAAATTCGTTGTGTTGAGATAGAAACCGCTGCACTCTGCATCCTTATTGCAATGCATCTTTGGAAGCTCTCGCGACCTTAATCACCACACAGTGTTAAGGAGACAGTGTTAAGGAGAGAAACAACGTCTCCTATGGCTAAACAAGCCGATCCGGGAGCGGCATACATGACCGCAAGACTGGCAAGTGGAACACAACACTACTACCTACAGAACAAGTAGGGTTCTTGTGTAAGGTGGAGGTAGTTCCTCAGTTGGGCTATTCCAAATATGAGTAATGC
The DNA here is from genome assembly GCA_963854355.1 of Epinotia brunnichana. Lineage (NCBI taxonomy): Eukaryota > Metazoa > Arthropoda > Insecta > Lepidoptera > Tortricidae > Epinotia > Epinotia brunnichana. The sequence continues at coordinate 23,548,619 of OY977951.1, read as the reverse complement.
TCCCTATGTCTCCCACACTTACAGCACTTTAGTGGACTTTCACCATGATTTTCACCCCAGGGCACCTAGAAGTGTCAACCTCACACTAGCACTCAAACCCTACACCAGGGGTCAGTGCAGTTGCAGTGGTATACGTGAGAGCAAGAGGCCGCTCCAATTTCTCGCTCCCAATTTTGCCGGCAATGTATGCACGCTTGTAGACTATTTTACGTAGACGCAGCACATCGAACCTCACACAGTCTGCGCATCCACCAGGGACCCTATTTTACCATCGTGACAGGTGTCACCTGACAATGAAAATTTGTTGCTGGCTCGACAAGTGAAGCCTCTCACAGACTGGCGCGGCCTGCGCTGGCGCTGCTGGCGGTCAATAGTAAATTTGACAATAACTGCCAACTTTACTATTGACCGCCACCGCAGGCCGCGCCAGTGTGAGTCATGCTTTAAGGTGGTTGGTTGTTGGACAGCAACCTTTTCTTATCGATTCAGAGATTATTCGTCGATTGTCGGGTGACAATTTTCAAGTTGGTGAAATATAGCCCTGGTGAAGGACTGGAATTGTCAATTGGTTGGAATAGGGGCCTGAATTGTGCTACAATAAATATGTTTCCAAGTGACACTTAGCTGTCAAGCAAGCTTAGGCGTCAAATGTATGTAAACACGGCTTATTAACAATCACTGGTGGATGCGCATTGGGCGGCTTACTACGGTAAAACCGTTTAAAAAACCACGAAAACATGGCAAAGCGGAGCGGACTCGCCTTTACTCGGTCTAAAGGCCATTACAGAAGTAGCAATCTGTCACAACGACTTGCTTCCTGTAGCAATGAGCCGAATGAGATAGCAATACCTACCTTTAATTCCAACTATAATTAAGATAAATTGGTTGGGTTGGTGTGATAAATTGCATCGTTTGTAGCGTGGTTAAACTGAATAGGTATTCTTAGAACAATAATTCACAGACTACATTACTTAGGCAGAAACGCCACCTCCAAACTCTCAGTTTTGGTTGCTTATTACACGAATACATTAGAAGCTTTGATGAATATACATTATGTTGATGACGGAGTCTTGCGGTTTTTGCACGCTTGCTGGGAAATTATTTCGTTTATATAAGGTCCTCAACAACTTAAGGCAAAAAAACAAGTAAAATTTTGCACTCCCATAACGTTAAATAAGGTTAGGGTCAATCAACTATGTCTTGTTGTTATAACGACCCGTTAACCGGGAGACAAATTGACAGAGATTCTAAGAAAAAAATGTTACGATATGGACTTAACTCTTTAATAATCGTGTTGAGAAGATGGCCCATAAAAAAAAGGGTTAAATAAGTTTCCGTCAAAATTAGATTTTTGGTACAAGCTTTTATAGCCGACTGTACTTTTCTGTATACCGTCTTCAACTACTAATTGAACGGTTCTAACGAGCCTTAACTCAACGGGGTTAGGTACGTCGGTTAAGTACTGATTCCCATGGCCACCTTCTGTCCCCATCATCAGATCAGCTCGATGGTACCATACCATAATATTGAATTGTCATCCAAACCATACCTTTACCCAAAATTTAAGCTCAATCGGTTGAAGATATCTGAAATGAAAAAAAATGAAATAATTTATTCAAGACAAACACAAATTATAAAGCTAAAAAAAACAATATATATATAAAAAAACTAACCAAATACCTAAAACTACCTATGTGTTTGTCCCGAAATGGTCCCGCCTCAGCATAATGCTGACTCACGAGTCAGCGCTGGTCTTCCAGCGATACGATTTGTGAGCCCCACGTTCTTTCTCATCTGCTTCAAAATTGAGTTGCAAGATTCCACCCGAACAAACATAGTTACATACATGGTACAGTCGCCATCATATTTGTATGTAATGGGTTATCTCTGGAACCACTTACCTACCCGATTTCAAAAAGTCTTTCACCTACGTAATAGAACAGACTTTATATTCCATCCCGCGCGGGCTGCCAGTAATTTTATGAAGAGCACCTTTTGGCACCTTTTTAGGGTTCCGTAGCCAAATGGCAAATAACGGAACCCTTATAGATTCGTCATGTCTGTCTGTCTGTCTGTCCGTCCGTATGTCACAGCCACTTTTTTTTCCAAAACTATAAGAGCTATACTGTTGAAACTTGGTAAGTAGATGTATTTTGTAAACCGCATTTAGATTTTCACACAAAAATAGAAAAAAAAACAAATAAATTTTGGGGTTCCCCATACTTAGAACTGAAACTCAATTTTATGGATAGGTCTTCAAAAATGATATTGAGGTTTTTAACATCATTTTATTCTAATCTGAACAGTTTGCGCGAGAGACACTTCCAAAGTGGTAAAATGTGTGTCGTTAGCAGTGTCTGTGAGGTCGTTAGTTTGTATGTAGGAGGTATACCCTGAGAAAACTACGGTTTTTTTTGGAAATAATTCAACATCAGGCTAATTATTTGTATATGGCTTTTATGTGTTATTTTAAACAACTTTTACTACTGAAATCTATGGACCGGAAGTTAGGAAAAAAAAATAACCCGTAAGCAAAAATGCTTTCAGTATTTTTATAATGAAAACATGTTTGAGTACACAAATTTGGAGAATGAGAACCTGAATCCAAAAATATATGCATCAGGAAATAACGGCATTTTAATTAAATATTTACGACCCTGAGATAATATTGAATTTCATCTGGCCTATAGAAAGGGTTATTCATTAACAAAAATAAGTGGATTATTTTCTTACTTTATTTTATTTTTTGTTCCCAATACTAACATAACACGTAAGATTCTACTAACAAAACTATGGAAATGTATGGTCTGAAATAAATGTTTTTTTATTTATTTTTATTATTTATGCGCGTATCCCAAAGAACGTACATAGACGTAGTCAATTATAAAGTAAAGAAAGTTTATACCATTTTCGCCTAATTTTTACGAAATTGATGAAGATTACTTTTCATAATTTTTTACCGTATCGGTCTTAAATTTAGGTGGATTATTAATGAATATTTAGTCAAATTACCCAACCTATTTTTTGGTGTAAAAATATGGCTGATATCGATATATTGTTGTGTTTTCATAGAGCGAAACCGTAAAGTTCGCAGGGTAGTAATCTCCGTAATTAATCCTTAGACCCTCCAGGGTGGATATAGGATATATAATATCCCGCGGCACCGCCTCGGCTCTCTGTAGTTGTAGTTTCTAATGAAAGGCTATACCTAGCATAGATAACGCTAGCATAAAAATGTTTAAACTTCATAATCTGCGAATCTCTAGGCAATATAACTTGATCCAGCCATATATTCCTCGCAAAATACCTCGCGTAATCTTTGCCATAAACTGAAAACACATTTACAAACAAAATGAACTGACGCATTTGGTTACAAATCGTTTAAGAATGTGTTGAAGGTCGCCTCATGGTTACAGGATACTTGCAGATGAGCAAATAGCTATAATGTGCACCCTATTGTGAGTACAAGTGTTTTGGTTCCAACATCTCTTGAGTCAACCATTGATACAACCTAAATGCAAAACATGATAGGAAGAAATGTTTATTTTGTATATTTTTCGCTAGCTAAGTCGCGCCGTCTTATGACGCTTCCGATACAAGATATAGGTATCTTGGTTGTTGGTTAAATGAAACTTGGGAACCGGACCAAGAGATTAGAACTAGAATCGAAATAGCCAGAAGCACCTTCAGAATATGAAGAAACTGTTAACCAATAGGAGAATCAACCTAAGTCTGAGGTGACGAATGGTCAAATACTATATTCTGCCAATTCTGATGTACGGTTCCGAACGCTGGACTATAAAGCAAAATCTAATAGATAAATTAAGAGCCTTTGAAATGTCGATTTATCGTCCTATATCGTGTCGTAGAATGCTCAAAATTAAATGGACGGACAGAATATCGAATGAAAAAGTACTGCTGATGATGAAGAAGAAAATGCTAGTAGCATGGAGGTTATAGGTTGTACGCGGGCTGGGTTTCCGCAACTCGACTTCATAAATGCGCCTATTTTGCGTAGTAGTTAATACCATAAAAAAAAGGAAAGCTTCATATTTAAAACATTTATATCGGAATGAAAAATACGAGTTGATACGATTAATCATTGAAGGGAAAATAGAAGGAAGAAGAGGTCGTGGAAGAAAAAGAACATCTTGAACGAATAATGTAAGAGACTGGTTGGAGGCTGAAAGCACGGAAACACTATAATTCGCATGACTACACATAGGTCGATATATGAGCAAACGGTCGCCGACCTCCGAGATGGAGATGGCACATGAAGAAGAAGAAAATACAAGAGGTTCGACAAAAATACATGAAACAGAACTAAGGAAGTAATTACATAGTTTACTTAGTTTATTGGGGGCCTGGGTGCCGATTTTTGAATCTCACTGGTGATATCAAAGTCACCGGTGACTAAAATTATCACCGATGACTTTTATGTCACCATTTACCAAAAGCCGTATTTTTGAAAGTCACACGCTGTTTACCAACATGCAGACATTTTACAATGTCAGTCAGAGACAATCTTCCCGTTACGTTCCTTTTTACGCAGATGTTATAGTGTTGTCCTTGATACCGGTTTTTATTTTCTCATACTATAACTTGAAATAGATTTATCAATTGGTCAAACGTAAAACGTAGCGTATCTGCCAGTGTCATGTAAACGAAAATTAAAGTTTTGAAAAATTCACTAGAAAACGACGCGCAAAGAGAATAATTATAAAAGATTTTATAATTTATAAGAAAAGGTATGTACATTTGTTAGTGGCGGCATATGTTTTACAAGTATATTTAACTTAATAATTGTATTAACTAATAACTTCAATTAGAGCCCGCACCAACGGCTTCGTAAGCCGATAATATTTTTTAAATTTCGCATTAGACATCGCGAATGCTTGCTCGTGATGAATTCTTTCTGCGACGCCTACCGAAGCTGGATTATGTTGACGGTGAGGAACATCGTCGTCTTCGTCGCTGTCCGTATCCGTCATCGTCATTCAATAAATCGTCGCACAAATATCACAATCCAGCCCCGCTGCTAATTCTTCCGAAAAACATACCTACTTTGGCACTTTTGGCAGATGTCACATACGTCAACTGTCAAAAACAATCGCATGGTGATTTCAATTACGAGTGGGTAGGGGCACTCGTAAATCGATATCATAGGTATGACAAATGTAAGTCACCGATGAGTTTCAAAAATACGAACTTTCGGAAATCACTCGCATCGGTGAGAATTAGTCACTTGGTGAGATTCAAAAATCGGCCCCCTGGGCGCTTAAGAATGACGTAGACCCAGTGAAGATTAGTCGTTGAACTGTAGACTGGCTGTTAGGGGACCCCATCGGTCGCGGCAACCATGGGAAAGATCAAAGATGACAGAAGAAAAACAGAGTAAATATATATATAAAGATTATAACCGCGACCATAATCCTAGATGACGACGATTTGGTGATAAAAGAAGAAAGTGAAAGATTATGAAAAAGACGGATTGGGGGGGAGCTAAAAATTTCTAAAGTTATTCCTAGGATGAAGGAACCTACGAGCTATTTTTATTCTATATATTACTGATAAAATAATAGCATATTAAAGTAGTTGGAGACTAGATCTTATTATGTGGTATAAGTTCACAGTCTGCCTGATGGAATGCAGACTCCGTCAAAATGTAGGTCATTCTCAAAACTGCGTCTTCGGGAGCCATTAAAAGTATAGATACTAATTTATCCCAAATTACTAAAGCGCTTTTAAGCACCCATGTCGCATCAATGTCAGTAGTACAATCCAACGATTAGTTTCAATAGGTATTAGAATCACGTGTAAAGAAAAAGAAAGAAAGAAAGAAGACATTTATTTACTACACATAAGACACACAGAGACAAAGGGAGTAGGCATACATTACAATTTAACACATATTGTGTGTGTCTTCGCGGCAGTAAATAGGTCGCTGTCTCAGCATTATGCCGAGGTGTCAGACAGACACCTACAGCGCTGATTTTCAGACAGCACCGTACGTGACTCACGGAACGCAACACAACATAAGACCATTGATAAACACTTAATTATTGTATGCACATAATAAATAATAAATGTAATGAATTTGTAAAATATGTACCGTACCAGTAGCCAAATGGGATCGAGATAATCCTTAAATATTCTTATAAGGGCTCAAGCAATCCATTCCACAAATCAGATAGGCAAAGCGTCTCAGTAAACACGGTAATTTATGTTCCCCGCCTCTCAGGCCATCACACATGGTTAAAAGCGGTTGGACAACTATTTCCGATGCAAATCGGCCAAGCGACGCCTACAGTTCAAAATCACCCAAATTGACAACATTTAATTTTTTCAAGTGGGCCTTTTTATGATTTATTTCGCTAGAAATTTTTTTTTAAGCGGCACGTGATTGTCTATTTCTGTAATTTTCATTCAGAAATATCAAATTGAAAATTAGCGAATTCCAGAAGGTCGTAACTAAATGATGACGTCAACGTTACGGCTCTGTATGGCAGTAATTACACACCTTTCATATGACAGTCGTAGTATTATATCGTAGTAATTTTGCGATTTTCTTAAAAACGAGTGAGAAATGAAATCTGAAAACTACTTAATTACGTTCAGGTAACATAATTACCGCAATGGTTTTCGAATTAGACATCATTATATAGTTTGAAATGTTGTCAATTAATTAGATAGCCTACTTGATTACGAATTATGGGCGCTAAACGGAGTCAATAAATACAGAACAAGAGAACTAACAGCGTAACGGAAGCAGCGTCAATCTAAGTGGTAGGGCCAACGCAGTGCTATAGCTTCCATTCTTTGATAAGCTCGCGACTTCAGTTGTCAGTCGGAACCGAGCCACCGAGCGAAACGCTCGTAGTTCCCTCGCCGCGAACACGCAACTTATCGTACCGTATCCGGTCGTTCAAACTTTTTAACGAACTCTGCTCTGGGTGCGCTCCACAGAGGAATCCAGTGGCATGGTAATTTGTGATCAATTCCAACAGGATTACGTTTCATTTTCGAACGGGAGCGGTTTGCCGCCTTTTGTCTTGATTTGTGATAGGTATTGTATTACGTAATGTGTGGAGAAAAAAGTTACACCTGATGCTTGTAATCTGATCTTGTTAAAGCAGCGACATCGTGACGTCCCGGTTTTGGTATTGCTACTGTCTTAAATTATTTAATAAGTTTCTGTTACTCACTTGACTATTGTGCAGAACTTTATCAGTGGGTTCTTTCATCATTTTCACCATTTTGTTTATTCTTTTCACGACCTATTCTTCTTAAGTTAATCTCTGTTTCGATATTCAGTCCTCACTTAAACTTTAGTATAAAAAGTTTTACAAAACTTAAGTGTAAGCTCTGTAAATGCAACAGTTTCAATTATATCAGACAATGGCCGCATCCTCAGTAAATAAGGCCAGGGTTAGAACTCCATGTAGTGGTTATCATTATCAAAGTAGGAACATTCTGAAGGCTATGATTTGCGCAATCGTAATATCGCGTCCGCTGCTAAATTCAGCTGTGAACCGGGGACCATAGTAAACATTATTCCAGCTTTATGATCATCAAAACAGTTATTATTACCTCTAGGAATAAAGCCGAAATGTTGAGTCCTGAGAATGTTTGCGTTGCTTTTGATCTTTCTCTCCTAGTTCATTTACTTGAAGCGTATTTAAATCTAGTGATTTCACGTCTCCATATGGCATGTTTACAGCAAATTTTGCAAAGAACGAGAAAGCCTGTCCCTGTCTTGAAGGTTTATTCTATATACTGGTAAAAGAATCCCCGGAGACATTAAATTAACAAAGTCACAGATTACCTCTATATGATATTAGTAATTTCTTTTCTTACAAATTAGTCTTTAATAGTAGGTACGTTATTGCCGAGGCCGGGAAGGAAGCAATTGCAGGCTGAGTATTTGTTTAAACGGACGAGCTTGCGAGTCCATTTAATTATAATACGAAGCCTGCAATTGCCATTCCGGCTGAGGCTTATATAGTGATTTTCTCAAAAATGGAGAAATAAAAAAGACTAAATTGAAATCAAGCTTTATTATTAAATACAAATTGCGGATACCGCAAATTACATAAAATTAAACGTCATTTTTTTTTAAACCGAATTGCATGTGTATTTTCATTCCGAAAAACGCAAACTATTTGAGACTCATACAAAAATGTCGCTCTTGCAACAGAAAAATACGAGTTGTTTTGGCTGAATACGACCAGTGCCGTCTTTTATATGCCAGTTTCAACCTTTTAAAAAGTTTAGTACTCGACAAATAAAGGAATTTATATGTAACATTCCAGGCGGCCTGCAATGTTTTTTTTTTTTGATCTGGCCTTAAACTATATACTTTACCTTCCAATATGTAGCGAGTTATGTTCACTTTGCGGGCCATTTTTGAGAAAAATTATATTACTTGTGTAATTTTATTGATCGTAGAGTCAGAAGATTAGACGAAATAGAAGTATATGTAGATGATAGTTAAGGCATTAGTAGCCGTATAAAAGTGTAGGTACTTATCAGTGGCGGCGCGTGAGAATTTTCACTGGACAACCCGGAGAAAAACGAATGGCTGTTTTTCATGATTTACTAGTTTGGTTATATATATTAGGCGCTCCGCCACTGGTACTTATTTAAAGCCACAGATATTAACTAATAATATTATTAATTAATAGTTATTTATTTTATTTTCTTTTAAATTATAATCTTTAAACTTATTACTTGTGTAATAGGCTGTTGCGTGGTGTTAAAATTGATAACGTCGTGTTGCTAAATGGATAGTAAACCATCAAATGATTGTAATAAAGTATAAATTACAAAATATAATTCAAATCATAAAAATATATTGAACCTTGTAAGTTTAGAAAAAAAAGTTTTTTTGTTTATTGTCCAAGAGTAAATTTAAAGGTACCAATAGAATCCTTACGCTTTTATAGAAACAAATTTGTATGACAACTATGGACCTAAATGCAGTATTTCGCGACCGAAACAGCAATTTACTTCATTTTCCATGCAACGGTTAGTACAAATTGCACGGTGTGACGTCATACTTTAAAGCCAATCAGTATGAAGCGTTTTGGCTGCTGTCAGCGAGGTCCGTCTTTAACTCGATTTTTGGGTATTAATGTCCTTTAAATTTAGTTGCTTCCATACAAACATTTGTTCATCTACAAAAACTGGTTCGAATGGCATCGTAAATAAATTTAAGGTCACAAGCCCATTGATGGTAGAGTCAAAAGATTAGATGAAATAGAAGTATAGGTGATAGTTTTGGCAATATTAGCCTTACAAGAGTGTACTTATTTATGAAATTAATCTTAAAGTTACATTTGATTATTCCTAAATAAGTATGATCTATTTCAAAATCGTGCTGCAATCATTGCCATCGGCTCACCGGCATAGTAATAACATTTATGACCCTTAAATATTAAATAGATCAAAATGCGTTCTTCAATAAATCACTTAACTTGCATCAGACGCTACTTAAGTTATTCATGGTATATATGGTCCATCCCGCCAAGTTTTACATCAGAAATATTCCATAACATAAAATATCTGTATTCGTCTTAATATTGTCATTTAAGATAGCTTTATATATGGACCATTCGATTTAATTAGATTCCAGTAAATTAGTTATACGTTACATATAGGTACAATATTTCATGCGTTTTATTGCTTTGGCTATCCTATGATGTAAGTAAGTAAGTAAATATTTATTTGTGATACACATGATACATAATAGGTGACAATAGAATAAAAATACAGTACGCTGTGACCTACCTAAAAGGTGTACAAATGTTGAGCCTTACAAACTAAACAAATAATACAAATATTTTGAGTATTAAATTTACTTAAACCTTTTAAAATTACATATTTTAAAGAAGAACATTTTTATATTTTTATTACATATTTTACTTATTTAGGAAACTTCTATCTTAAAAAAAACTCGTCAATGGTGTAATATGTTCTCTCTAAAAGTTTTAACTTCAATTTGTTTTTAAACATTGACATATTTAATTTCTTTAGGCTTTCTGGTAAGAAATTATATATTTTGGAAGCCATGCCTAGTACACTCTTTCTCAACAACGCTGTCTTGCCACTCACGGTTGGTAGGTAAATATTGCATGTTTGTAACGGACGCTTCTCGCGATTACTTATTACTTATCTTAAATTCGTAATAAAAATTTTAGTTTCTTCCTACACGTAAATATGAACATTGAATATGCAGTCATATTCACCTTTAGCACAGATACGTGTGTCTGAAGAGATTTGTTAACCGACTCAGTGGGTCTCAAGATACAGGCTCAGCCTGCTTTGGAGCCCCACGGATAATGTCTGTATAATCTGTAATCATGTGCTTGTCCAATAATAAATTATTCTTATTCTTATATTCTTGATAGTGTGTAACTAGAGTGTAACTAGTATGCCTATACCATATTCCATGTAACATTTGAAAAATCGTGCCTTAATCGTCATGCGGTTTTAAACAAAATCTGTTTTAAAAAAAAACTCAAAGACTGATTCTTCTTTGAAAAGCACTTAATGTTTGAAATAAGTACAACAAGTACAATATTTCGTTTTGATAAACAAAGAAACGTAAATGGATTTGTCCGTTAAAATTTTAATTTTATTTACATATGGAATTAGGTATTTGAATCGAAAACTATTTGAATGTTATTTTATTCACGTCCCAAATTATAGTGTTACAAACCCCGTTTTTCTGCACACGTACCGGCATGGTTTTATTTCATTGTCTCTCCGTTGCTGCTCTAGGTATTAAAGTTATTGTTTGTGCATGAGTAATAATGGTTTTATCAAGTGCAAAATGTGTTAACAGCTCGCATTATTTATTCAAATTGTGTTTTAACCTACATTTAGGGAGGCATGTTGTAGTCAGGAAATTGTACATTGACATGCAATATTTACCTAATCCAAATACTGTGACTTTCAAGCGTTCTTTTATAACGTTTCATATGTAAACATTTTACAAATATATAATAAAACGGAAGAATGGGGTGAAAATGGACTTCTATAACATAACCAGCAGTTAAACAGAAGTTTAGCTACAATTTACAATTTGACGATCGCTTTAGCCTAGTTGGTATAAATATATATAATAGTGACCCTGCCTACGAAGCAAGAGGTCCTGGGTTCGAATCCCGGGAAGGGCATTTATTTGTGTGATGAGCACGAATATTTGTTCCTGAGTCATGGATGTTTTCTATGTATTTAAGTATTTATTTCTATATCGTCGTCTAGTACCCATAGTACGTACAAGCTTTGCTTAGTTTGGGACTAGGTTGATTTGTGTAAGATTGTCAGCAAATATTTATTTGTTTATTGATGATTTGCCTGTCTGCCTCTATGGGCTCCGCTCGCTCTTTTCCCCTTTTCCAATCAGCCTTTTATTTTATGCAATCTTCATCTAAATATTGGTGAAATAATACGAAGGCCATGCTTTACATCAGGGGATGGCAACGGGCGGCCCGCGAGACCCTTGCTTGCGGCCCGCGAGCCTTTCTGGCGGTTTTGTTAAATTGAAAATGTTGGAATTGCCTGATAAAGTCACGCATAATTAAGAAGTGCGGCCCGCGTAATTTTTGTTAGCTCCTCTGTGGCCCTTGGTTGCTAATAGGTTGCCGGACCCCTGCTTTACATTAACAGATATTAATAAAAATCTTAAGTTCAAGCGTCATTTGCGGCATGTAGAGCAAACTAATGTATGTAACTTACAGAATAAAATATTCAAAAAGAGCATCAAAAATGTGTGTATTGTAACATAAATGATCAAAAAAGGGGTTAAACATATGAACTTTACCTCTTTATAATAATGCTTAGTTTAGAGGACATCTTATCAGTAGTATCCAATAAGAACATAATGATTTATATTATGAAGTTATGTACGACAAACAATAAAATGAGCACAAACTGATTACTTCGCGTAGAATTTTACGACTGTCAAAGATGCCTGAGTAAATTGACTAGGATTTAGGACTACAATATGTAGTCGTCTAAGCTAGTTTACTCTGGCTCGTGTTATAAACATGTCACTAGAAGTACTCGTAAGTCTATAGAGTTGAATGTAAGGGACTCTATTCTAGAAGTTTTAATAGTAGCTCGTGACATAGCGTAACGTTAATTTATCACATTTTGTACAGTAGGCAAAAAAGTGCGGAATGCGTCGCTGCATTTCTTTTATAGGCAGGCGGTATTATATTTCACTACAGTCAGAGGACCCAGGATTTTGGTTTGGGAGGGGATTTCGGGAACGAAAGCCTCACATAAACCTACAAAATCGCAGTTTCAATAACTGACCCAGGAAACGTAACGCAACTAGTGACGGAAACAAGTTTCATCAAAATAACCAAAATCCTTGTTTCAAATATTATAGCATATGTCACTCCTACGATTATGAGAAATCCAACGACATCGACACCTCATATATCAAAATCCATCAAACCGTTTGGACTGAAGCCCGCGAAACAGAATGTTCTTGTACATACATACATACATATCTATACATACATATTCTCAAAAATATAACCCTCCTTCTGAGGCAGTCGGGTAAAAAGTTGATTCACCCAGACAAGTCCAAACGCTCAGTGGGGTATATACAAAATACAAATACAAAATGATTTATTACATTAAATACTTGAGGTAATTGATCCAGGGGATGCACGGATGGAGTCTCCCTGTAAGCAAAAGATTGCCTGTATTGGGAGACACCGCTCTTCCTTAATGCACTACGCAAGCCGCGGAAATACTCGTACATACCATAACTTTACATACTAGTTCATAATCTAATTTCAGTCTCACTATTACCAGACATAATCACCTACTCCAAACTTGCATAATGAATTCAAATAACTTGTATCAGCACGTCCATAACTACAGATTAATGTTGTTGTCGACATTGGCCCCGCAAATTCGCCATTGTTCCTTTACTGCCATAGTTATGGTCGTCGTTAAGTGTCTACAGTGTTGCAGTTACCTCATCTTTTGAGTTTGAGGGTGGAGCTGGAGATTATAAAACAAACGCAATCTACGGCTTGTCACTTAATAAGTGACAGCTGTCTCCCCATTTAATGCGAATTGTGAATACCTATGCCACCTACCACTATGTTTAAAGTATGATATTAAGACAGAATTTACTTTAAAAACAAAGTTTTAACCTACTTTAAATCAGTAGGTACCGTGATGACCACCTTGCAAGAATACCCTTTCTACCAAAAAAAAATCCAAATCGGTCCAGGCTTCTTCGAGTAATCGGGGAACATAGGTAGGTACATAAAAAATAAAAGATTACGACGAATTCAGAACCTCCTCTTTTTTTGAAGTCGGTTAAAAAATCAGGCTCAATAGAGTGAGCTTGTTTGTCAGAGAATCGTCCCTTGAAGTGGTTCAGTAAAACGTAAATGCTTATAAATAAGAAGATTAACACTTGATGACGGTATACAGAAAAGTCGGCAATAAAAGCTTATACTTACAAAAAAAAAATTTTTTTGACAAAAACTTATTACGTCAAGAACTTATTTCCTCATGAGCCCTTTGTTCCTATTCCCTTTTGACGTCACAATTTAAAGCGGGTCTAACGCAACCCTAACAAACGCATGTCGAAACCGAATTCCATCATCTAATAATACATAAGACATAACCTATGCTAATGTGTAATATGCGTTCTGTCTGATTGTCTATCAACGGCGCATTGATGCAACTAGGAAGCGGCGTGTGCGATCAAAGGGCCACTCAGCGAGTGCTGAAATGGGAACTGAGTATGGATGAGAACGCGGAGTGTGCTGAAATTGGAGCTTCATGAACAAACCTGTAGTGTGAATCTTGCTAGTTCATTTATATTATATTCTAATTTAGACCATCGGTGTTGCCGTCCTAAGCAAAAGGACGCATCTGACTATGATTCTCATTCAAAGAGCACTAATGGGGAACTTGCATGGGACTTCAATTTCGAATAAATTGCGCTCAATCGATGCGAATGTACGTAGAGATATCATACAAAAGAAAAAAAAAAGAAAAAAAATACGATTTTATTAGTTTCATCTCACGTTAAACAGACAAAATAATTTTTCGGGTGTTTCGCGTTTTCGGGGGGTGCCGGCGCGTGGAGATTTCAAATGCATATAACATTAGAAAAATAAATCATAAGAAAGTTTTAATGCTACAGGTGTTTTAATGCTGGATTATACTTTTGATTATCGTAATAAAATAAAAATATGCAAGTTCCCTATTGCCCCGTGTTAGAGTAGTAGGTAAACAATGAGGTATAAATAATAAGGTGGTGACTATTTACTCCATAAACTATCACTCAAACCGAGCTTTGAAGCCCCTATTTCACCATCTTGAAAATTGTCACCTGACAATGACAATTCCACGTACATTGTTGGGTCAATAAGCTGCCCAGCAAGCACGTTAACCTATCGACGCAGCCATGTATGCCGAATTGTCATTGTCAGGCGACAATTGTCGATTTGGTGAAATAGGGGCCTGCACTGACTAATAAATAATAGGACAACCTTCAATCTAAATTGTAACAACCCTCTGTGTAGGCAGGCGTTCGCCCACAGCGGCGCAAGGTCCCGCTACACGCGTTCTTAATTCACTTTGTACGATACCTTACTTACCTACACAGCGAGCGACACATGCAACGGAAAAATCAATCGATTCCGCCCACATCATTCATAATTCATAATCGTTAAGGGTAAAAAAAAATCTACCGTCAGGTAGTGCTCACTACCCAGGCCAAGTTCGCAAAAAGTCTCTCCAAAATAAACGTCCGAATTTAATTGCTAACTACACATACAGGCATTTATTATTTCTGTGCTATTTAAGTAGCTATAAACAGTACCCATTAAATCAAATTTAGCACACAGTCAAAGTTTTGAACGCAGGCGTAAACTATGCTTCCGTTCATTACGTCATGGTAGTAGGAAACTTTAGTGTATTGAGTTTTTAATTTATCCTAGTAATAACATTAGTCAAATACTTTAACTGTTTTATTTACGAGCGTACATAATTTGCATATAAATATTATTATGTAGGTACTCGCCCGCGTATATACTTAGGTATATCTTGCATAATTATATGGGGGATGATTTTAAGAATAAGCATTAAATTAAATTATCTAAATTGATATCTTAACCAACATTGGTTCAGCTGCCCTAAGAATATAATACTACAAACAAGTTTCTTTCGCGTTTTCAACATTCTATTTTTTCCAAACAACTAATTCTTGGTGTAATATCTGTGCTCATAACAACCGCATATTTATTTGTACTAGTGCCATTTTATATTAGCTACGATAGCCGAGTGGTTCAGGCATGCGGCTGTCAAGCGGCGGTCGTGGGTTCGAATCCCGGCTCCTACCAATGAGTTTTTCGGAACTTATGTAGGTTCGGAATATTTACCGCCAGCTTTTCGGTGAAGGAAAACATCGTGAGGAAACCGGTCTAATTCCAATAAGGTCTTGTTTTCCCTCTGGGTTGGAAGGTCAGATGGCAGTCGCTTTCGTAAAACTAGTGGCTATGCCAAGTCTTGGGATTACTCGTAGGTGTCAAAGCGGACCCCGGGCTCCTTTAGGGGCACAACCAGGAATAACGCTAGTAGGATGAGTTCCATTTTATATTTGTTTTCTTATAAAGTTCTACTATTGCTTAATTTCAACTAATAATATCAATTTATCAGTAATGGTTGACCGGAAGAGATTAGGAGCATGCCCGCTGTCCCGAAGCCATACAATCGTAAGCTGCTCACAAAACCCACAAATGCACTCAAATATATGTTAATGCCGTACCAATTATACTAGTCAGAGTTTCCGTGTCACTAAGCCAGAGAAGTCTCAAAATACGAACGTTCTAGAATGGTTTTATTGAATGAAAAGTTTGTAAATTAATTTTACGTCGCAGCCATCTATAAAGTGGCAATATTTCTCAACCTTGATTTGAAATACCTGCGACCTGAAAAAAATCTTTGTTTTACTGCCCTAGGTTGTATAAGTACATTACTTATGTACGAAAACGTTTGTAAAATGTTGACACATTTGGTAGAATATTACACATTACAATCGATAAGCATTTTTTTCTTTACTCGTAGATATAAATATTTCGAAGAAATAAAGAAAGTGCCTATAACAACAAATTGTGGACACATACAATAGTACATTACTTACCTAGGGCGGTTAAACAAAGAATGTCTCAGATCGCAGGTATTTGACGCCCGAGCCGAAGGCAAGGGCGATAAATATGCGCTCTGAGGCTTTCTCTATTACCGCCCGTGGTAAGTACAAAATTTTACGTCTCTATCTGGCCAGGAAGTGGGGTTTTCCGCACGCATAGCGTGCGGTAATTCCTACTTTATGGCCAGGTATGACGTAAATATACATATTTGTCACGAAATGATCACAACTCAGCGTAATGCTGGCAGGGCCAGCGCTGGTCTTCCGTTGTAGTTGTAGCCATTCGGTGAAACACGTTCACTCACTCTAAAACTCTGGCATCTCAACGAAATTCTCATGACGAATTTCTTGCCACATAGTAAGTACCATAACTTTTGACATCTTGTGGCTATAGAAACGTCAGTGCGACTGACAGGTAAAAGAGTGTAACCAAGTTGTAGCCAGTTTTTATGGCATTGACGTCTTTTTTATTAAGTCATAAAAAAGACGATGTTGTAATAAATACTTTTGTAATATTTTCAGTTTTTGTCCGACTACGGCAAAGCCAAAAGGAAGGGTTTTTAGCAGTCTATGTTTGTACTTATGTATGTTCCACTCTAGCGTTTAAAATACTGAACCGCTTTTGATTAATGGGGTGTCAATCGATTCAAAATTATGCTCCGAGTGACAAAGGCTACCTTTTGTATGAAAAATATAAACATGGAGGCTGTCAAATACAAATAAGTGACTGAATTTGCTATTAAAGCGTGTTGGGTATCAAATGAAAGAGGAGAAAATTTCAAGATCAAATATAAAAAAATATATATTTATAGTTACTTTTCCACAGTCGGGATATAGTTTTTTAAACTTTTTATGCTTGTTACCAGTATTTATTTACCTTCGCTCTGTAAGTACCCTAAGTAAATATATATGTTTCTTGCAATCTATTATATCATAAGTACCGATAATGGCCGCTATAGTCAAACAAATTGAACTGTAAAACTCTCTGAAACTTATCAAAATGTCAATAGATATATGAGAATCCTTGACAACATTAACTTTATTAATCACTTGTTTTGATATGTTTTAAATTGGAGTAATAATTTGTTTGGCCAACCGGAGTCAACTTCATTACAAACATAAGAACTGTTTAGTATATTTAAGGCTAAGTAAAAAGGGTGTAAATGGATTCCTTAATTTAGTTAATTAAGTAACACCACGATCTAACCTAATAATAGTTCTAACGCGGTCGTCGCTCCTACCGCGTGCGTTTGTTTACTGACACGATCAATCAACTTGATTGATGTCGTAGAGATACTTTTTAAGTTCTGCAATTTTAATTGGGTCGTCGCTTATCACAATTTCGGTTAATGTTTGCGCACTGTTTTACGTAAGTCGTTCATGTCGTGATTTCGAGATTTTTGGGAATAATGTAACGAGTTCTTAACTGACAAAAACAGACTATCAACGAACCATCATATTAGTTTTCAACCGACGAAAAAAACGGAGTATTTTTTTTTATGTATGACTACGCATAACTTTTTACAGAGTAGTTCGATTTGGATATTTTTTTTTTAGTTGGAAAGGGTATACCCCGAAGTTGGTCCCATATCAATTTGGAAATAAAAAACCAACCCTAAGGGTAGAAAAATGGGGGATGATTGATTTTTCGTCGGTTAAAACTTTGTTTGTAAAGTAAATTATTCGTTGAAGATTTGTGAATATTGATATTGACGACCGCTTTAGCCTAGTTGGTAGTGAATCAAGAGGTCTCGGACTCGAATCCCGGTAAGGGCAATTATTTGTGTGATGAGCACAAATATTTGTTCCTGAGTGATGGATGTTTTCTATGTATTTCAGTATTTATTTACAGTACAAGCTTTGCTAAGTTTGGGACTTGACGATTTGCGTAACAGTTATTTTATGGCAGTACTGTCTCATTTGATGATTAAGATTCATAATTGTTGGTACTAACAACCGCCATTGCGTCGCCTCATGGCACAATTTCTTTCAATATTATCGCAATATTAACCATTGTGGAGCATGTTGCTTATCTACAATTTCATTAAAAATATATCCCTTAAAAACTACATATATATTTTTTTACAAGATTGTACTTACCGCACTTCACTACGCATCGGATTTCTATTGATCAAAGGATTTATCAATCAATCAATCGTTAACTGTCAATGTCAGTGGCGCCCGGCTGTCTGCTTTCACGGGTCAATCACCCTGTAACCTATCGGAGGTGCGCGTGCGCTATGTTATTAATGTTTTGATGCACTTTGCGTTTGCGTAGAATGCTTTAAAGATTTTTTATTCCAGAAAAACTCTTACTCGCGTATAATATTGTCAAGACGCCTTTTGACCAAATAAGAATAGAGTTTATGCCAAGATTAATCCACACACATTTTACGTTTAAACGCAGATTAAGTACTTCTTCTAGTTACTTCAAATCTGTCTTTAGTGTAATATAATGTATGCATATTACAATGCATACACGTTTACATTCGCTGTTAAGTTTGATATACTTATTAAAAAACAGTTTGTATTAAAAAAATAAGCGAATAAAAAAGTGTTTAATATCAAAGATATATTGATCAAAGCTAAGATACGTATGTCTGTGTAGGCATACATATCTTATCAACATTTGAACTTACTAAAACTTTTGAGCATTCTTATTCTATAGATAGAATACATTTTGTTTACAATGTTTTTGACCTTGCTGAATGAATTGAACAGTTGTAGGATTTATCTAACTTGATGATTGATTTCCTAGCGAATTAATACAAAAAATATCGTCTCGTCTCAAAGCAAAATTAAATCATAATTTTATTATTTTTTATTTCTTCTAGGACTTACGATACGTTGTAAATCCTAGAAGAAATACCACCAGAACTACTAGGTTAACCTTGAAATTATAAAATATAAATAATAGGCCCTACAAATGAAAACTGTAATTATATGACTATTCTGAATACATCTACCTGTATATGCAAACATCATTAAATTTAATATAATCGATAGGAATACCAACGCTTCTAGCCTCATTTAATAACTAGCTATTCAAAACAAATTAAAAGCCCGACTCGATCCGAACACATTTCACGCTATCATACTTCTAATAAATAACCTCCGACCTACAGATAACAGAGTAAAAAACGCCTAGAAACAATTATTCTAAACAACTGTACGAGTTTACCGGTGTTAAATTTATGACCATGATTAAAATTTGTTAGTAATTAATGGGTTAAATTTCGAACTTGGCTTACGGCGCTGCCGTGCCCGCGTTGTTTGTTTTTACTTTTTATTAACATCAACAATTTGAATTGAACATGCATTCCAACTAGTATGACGTTGAAGCAGATTCAATATTGTAGCTTTTTGCTCACATTTTGTTAAGATATCGATACAATACTGGCATATAAGAATTAAAAAAAATTAAAAAAAAGTTGATTGCATATATATTGCGACCGCATAAAAACTCGTTACGTAAACTAGGTATTTATAAGGGGTTAGAAAAGTTTCAAATGGACAACATTTTTTTTCATATAAGTAAATACCAAAATAATTTCTATCATGAAAATAACATACAAAGGTTAAAGGAAATACAAGTGAGACTAATCTGAAACAAACTGAATCCAATTTATTGTAAGTAGGTACATACTCGTATTTTCTAGTTCTTATCAGCACGGTTAGCACAAGACGAGACTATTCGTCTCTTTCTAATTAGAACACTTAGAAAGAGCCGAATAGCTTATCTCGGCACGACAAAGCTGGCACGCCGTCTTGTGCTAGCCGTGCTTCGGTGAAGTACTTCTATAAGTAGGGACCACAGATGTATGAATATAAGGAGATCGGACATGGCGGCCGATTTGTATAGAGTGAGCCTGTCGCAAGTACATTAACCCACACAACGCCCAAGTAATTGACGAGACAAAGCACGCACACATCTAAAACACACACACTTGTATACCTACACGCTTATTTGACAATAAACGCGCATCATATCAGGCATTTTGGGAAAAAACGTAATATTCTCTGCGATCAGCACGCGTGCACAGAATGGCAGTGTATGCCCATTGAGCATACAGCTGCGACACGGCCGCCGGCGGCTTGTCCTCTCTCTAGTATTCTATGCTCTGAGATTTTATGCCTCACGCTTGGCGCGTCGGCCGTATGAAACTATCCTTCTATGCGTTATTATTCTAAGGGTTGCACCAACTCATGATTACAGACAGATCAACGTTAAATATGGCGCCTGCTGCTGTCATTCCTGATTCTTAGAGAACTGTCAAACTTCCCATACATTCTGATTTTAACTAACACCGTTTACGATTTTGGTGGATTTTTTTTTTGTATTTTTCTGATAACTTGGTCTATCATCCGTTTTCGGCTTGACGTCGATCTCAGGGACACTATGTATATAACATCCATTCCATTCAAGAACATGATCAAAACGAACTTAAACACTGCCGCTATACTACGACAACTTTTAACATGGCATAATTATGTTTAAAACGTAATCTTCATACAGTCAACGTGAAATATGGTTACAATTTTGCACCTTATACCATTGTGATAAGGGTTCTGTGTACATATATTTGGCGTACATTACTATCCTTTTGTGACTGTGCGCCGGCGCTGGGCAATTCGATCAACTCCGATCCCGCATACTAGGGTTACCAGACATTAGGACTTTTCCGGGTAATTCTCACTCACTCGCTAGGTATCGCGGATATATTCTGATTTTGTAAGGTTAAACTCGGTTAGCTACTGAACACCACAGTAAATATGTGGTAAGGACAGCGTTTGAAACGTCCGTTACATTTTTTTTAAAACCAAATTCAAATTATACCTACGTTATGGTACCATACAGAAATTAATGATTTTTTGACAAATCTTGTTGTGACATATTAATACAGGATCATTTATACAGGATCCTTGCAAGCATTAAGGAATGTACAGATAATAACGGTAACTACTTACATTCATTAAAATTTGATAACTCCCGCCATACAACATACGTAACAAGGGACCATCTCGACAAACAATACTTTCGAGTATTTAATTTTTATTTAATAATAATTTACATCAGAAATATTATTTCCATAATTTGTTAGTAACAGTGATCTTAAAACTATGTTAGTAGGTATTTTATCACACTTACAATTAGCAGTTGGATGGCCTATGGAACCTATCCCAATGGAACAGGAAGGGACCATCCAAGCGCGCCACCACCGTCCGCAGGAGGCTGTTCGGGCTGCCGCGCAGGCGCCTCATCAGGGACGCGACCCGCGCCCGCATTATGGCGTGAAACCCATCCGTGTGCGCTTCGCAAAACATCCCTGATGCACTGCAATGGCGCGGCAGCCCCAACAACATCCTTAACCCATTATTATAGTGGACGCGTAGGGCACTGTAAGCCTTTTGCGTATAGTTGATCCATAGGCTGCAGGTGTAAAATGATTGGCATCAAAAGATTTTTCATAAAACCCAACTGCTTTTTTAGGGTTCCGTACTCAAAGAGTAAAACGGGACCCTATTACTAAGACTTCGCTGTCCGTCCGTCCGTCCGTCCGTCCGTCCGTCCGTCTGTCTGTCACCAGGCTGTATCTCAAGAACCGTGATAGCTAGAGTTGAAATTTTCACAGATTATGTATTTCTGTTGCCGCTATAACAACAAATACTAAAAACTAAATCAAATATGTTTTTGAGGGGGCTCCCATACAACAAACGGGATTTTTTTGCAGTTTTTATAGATAATGGTACGGAACCCTTCGTGCGCGAGTCCAACTCGTACTTGGCCGGTATTTACAGCCTATGTCACTCACCTGATTATGAGGAATCCAACGACACCTCATAATATGTCAAAATCCATCAAACCGTTTGGACTGTAGCCCGTGAAATTTAATTTTCATGTCCACATATTTATATATATATATGCTACATACATACGCGCATAAAGTTGTAGACGATTATGTATACCTAGGACAGACTGTCCAGTTAGGTAGGAGAAAGAGGTCAATCGTCGAATCCGACTCGGCTGGGCAGCGTTTGGGAAGCTACGGGCACATCTTTTCGTCCAATATTCCGCAGTGTCTCAAGACGAGAGTCTTTGACCAGTGTGTGATGCCAGTGATGACATATGGCACTGAAATGTGGTATCTTACAATGGGCCTCATAAGAAGGCTCAAAGTCACTCAAAGGGCAATGGAGATGGCTATGTTGGGAGTTTGTCTGCGTGATCGCATCAGAAATGAGGTAAGCGAGAACTAAGGTAACCGATATAACCCTCCAAATCGCTAAACTTAAGTGGCAGTGGGCGGGGCACATTGCACGTAGAACCGATGGCCGTTGGGGCGGAAAGATTCTCGAGTGGCGACCACGTACCGAAAGGCGAGGCGTGGGTAGGCTGATGACCTGGTAAAGGTCGCGGGAGTCCGCTGGATGCGGGTGGCGCAGGACCGGTAATTTTGGCACTCTTTGGGGGACCAATACCGGTTCTCCCGGCCTATATCCAGCAGTGGATGTTTTTCGGCTGATATGATGATGATACATACGCTCGAAAAACATAAGTAACCCTCCTTATGAGACAGCCGGGTAAAAAAGGCCGAGTGCCGTTTATCGGTTCATCCGTCTGGAAGCTATGATGCCACAGACAGATACACATAATGTATACAATACACAGATACAGACCCCCGCGCATGCGTCGGGGGTTAAGGCGCTGTCAACACCAAAAACGCGCACACTGTCTATTTGTATCGGAGTAAGCGAGAGCGAGTGTTACTTGAGCGGCCAGGTTTTAGACGAAAATAATGAATAAATATTCAAATAAAAAAAAGTGTGGATTATTTGTGAAATATGGCTCGTCTACGGTTTAGGTATGAATATGTGGACTTCGCGTTTTTAATTGCAGACCCATACGTCAAAAAAATAAGGACATAGAACCGTTTAAGATGATTTTAAGACCAATCTTTGCAATTATTTTCTATCGAGCCGATTTCATCCAATTATGTTTCGAGTCCGTTTACGGTCTTGGAAATATGATGAATATTAACTTATATTTTTTTTGATGTGCTAGAACAAATAGTTTTTCTTATACAACTGCTCAAATAATATCAATTTCAACAAATTTGGTCTTGTCAGCCTCTTAATAAAAACAATACCTACTGCTAATTTTTGACCACAATTACTGTTTCTTGTATTTTTTTAAAGATATAACCTTGAAATGAATGCCTGCTTGTATTACCTAGCCGCGCTTTGAATAGGACCTCTAATTCTGCCGGTTTCGCTATATACTTACGTCAATGTGTATCGTTGAGATAATTTAATTTGTCCGTTTCTATAAAACTGTTATTGCAATAGGAACCTTCTACCTTGGACAATAGAGTTGACTTTTTGAATGGACTACTGTGATGTAATTCGTTCGACCAACTCAAATAATCTCAAGTACACATGGTGTATACTTCAAATTGGTGATACAAAATAGCAAAATGTGAATCTGTCCATGATTCTGAGCAACTTTTACTATGAGACCAACTTTGGGTTATGGGTGATTCTACGAGCGTTCCAACCGCCGTCAGTCCGCTGCTCGCATTATTGTCAATGTACCGGCAAACTGGCATGGAATCTTCAGGTATTTGAAACAAGTCCAGGACTACTACCAATTTATTGGGAAAGGGGATTCAAATCTGCAAGAACTTTGACAATAATGCGAGCAGCGGACTGACGGTGGTTGGAACGTTCGTAGAATAACTCTTATGCAAAAAAAAACAACACCTGTTCATACATTTTCGTCAGTCTAAAATGAGCAAAGTCTATGGAACATTTTTTTGCCATAACACAAAGTTGCTCAGAATCATGGATATAAACACAATTTGCTATTTTGTATCACCAATTTGAAGTGACAGCCATCCCATTCCCAAACTGATAGCGGTCGAACAATGCAAAAACACGATGCTTCATATATATGACAGGATTATATTACAAAAATACCGCTGTCAGGACCTTCCGAATTAGTACCTGGTAACCCTACACTCATAGATCAAACGCGCACGCGTATTGAAGGCTCACTTTACCAGCCATTCATAAACAAACCTTCAGGTAACGAGATAAAGTCTATTTTAGTTCAAGTGCTGTATCTATAGATCATCGCTTGTTGACAGTATCCTAATTGACATTAAACCGGCTTTGACAGTAGTGACGGTTATTTTAAGCTTACGTCATTTATCATGTTTACTGTCTTGTCACAACAAATCTGTTACTAATGGTCATATCTAGTGAATTGTATGACATGACGCTTTCTTGTCTTGTACTATTTTGGAATCGTTAACTAAGAATATACAGTGCTTTTACTATCTTTGTCTTTAGTCAAATTTTGTTTATCTATCCAAATATCATAAACCCTCCATGATGCGTTCAAGAACCGCACATTATGACCACCATAAAAATAAACTGTTTTGTTAGAACAAATTTCTTATCTGTGGAAATGTTATTATTACTAAATAATAACATCGATTTCGATCATATTATTTCATTCTAATTTCGAACGTCTCTGAAAAACAAAGAAATTTGATTTAACCTCTATTCTAATATCAGTCGAGATGACGTAGTTCGAAATGAATTGTCAATTTGCATACAAATTTGACAAATGTCGCACGTAAGTAAGATATCGAACGATATGACACTTGGATCCGACTCTAGTTTGTCTCTGAATTAAAAAAAAAAACTATGACAGCTGCCAGAAAACGACGCCGCGATGCCGGTCATAATATGCGGCTCCTGAATGCATCATGGAGGCTTATGATATGTGGATAGATAAAATAGTGTATGTAACTGTACATAATTAGGCATTAAAACACTCGTGTGATGTTATTACAACCCACACTTATGTTTAATGCCCTTCATTATGTACAGTCACATAAACTACTATTATAACCCCCTAAAGAGGGGTGTTAGGGCCTGGCCACATAACTGCGAGCTGCGGTGCGCGCGCCGCAAAACTTTGCGTTGCGGCACCGCCCCGCAGAAACCCGCGTTTAGTACCGAGAAACGCAGGTTTTGCGACGCGCGCCGCGAAATTTTGCGTTTCATGCGCCCCGCACCGCAGACATGTGGCCAGGCCGTTAAAAGTTTAGCATAGTGTGTCTGATTAATAAACAATATAAATAATCAAAGAAAATTGTTTTGTAATTTTAATAAAAAAAAAAATAAGATTTTATTCCCTAGTACAGTTGGCCTCATAAGTTGCTAAACACCTAAGTACCTTGTCGTATTCACTCGTTTGACAACTTTATATGGCAGTTTAACATGACGTTTAATGCGACACGGTACAAAGGCTGACCATAGGTACTATCTTTATCAGCCTATAATCACCAATTCTCTGAATTGTTTTGAAAATATTCAGGAAATCAAAAGTTCTATCCGAAACGTGGGTTAACTTCTAGATAAGAACTGAGAAGTCCTTGTTCTTTTAATAACCTGCGTTTTAAGATAAGTATTTCGCCGAATCTCGACTTAAAATAAAATTAATGTACCTTTTTCTACTCCTGTACCGTTATCTGTCATTTATATAGGCTGTAGCTCAAATACAATGACACCACTAATAAGTCATCGCAAAACTCTATGCTCTATGGCCCAAAAACGTTAGAGTACTTTATTGGTTCATACATTTTTCATAAAAGCACTGTTTAACTTTTTTTTTAAATCGGCCGCTAATGCCGCTATATTGCAGTGGTGCCAACTTCATAAACAAATATTTCGAAATAAAAGTATTTATTTACGATTTAACATTGGTATATTATACATTATTTACTACAATAATAATAAATCATCATCTATTGTGTGTTAAATTACATGTTTTATAAATTCTTGGTATTATTTATAAAAATAAACAGTTCGAATTCGGTCCGGGTCCGGATTCGGTTTGGTTCGGATGGCAAGTGCAAACAAATTAAAAAAAAACAAACCATAAGCAAGAGCTGTCCCATTTCCGATTAAATGAACGAATACAGTTCAAAATGAAAAGACGAAAGATGATAAACTATTAATCCTAAACTATTAAGATTTTATTCGTGTTTGTGAAGACAAAAGTGTGCGTTCCTTTTAACATGGTCGAAGAAATTAATAACTGCACTCCTGAAGAAATTGCGTGAGTAGCAAAAGTACGAATAGAAAACTTGCTGCCTGAAAAGTTTAACTATTCTTTAGTCTGCTATTTATTTAAAATTTGTCGTAGAAAAAGTATTGTATGCAACGGTGTATAACTGGTCTAAAAACGCTCGTGGCGTCTTTAATTGCGATGCTCGCCTAGGCTCGCATCGCAACCCACGCCACTCGCCTTTTAAGACCCTTCTTATACAACAGTTGCATAAAATACTATTTAACGATAGGATAAAATACACGTAATTTTCTCTTTATTGAACTGCGTCTTAGTAGCTTCATTTAGACACAATGCAGTCACCAAATTGAGTAAAATATTCACTTATTTTTGCTATTATAGACTTTCAAATACATCAATTGTTCCCTGATTTAAATTAATCCTACTAATATTATAAATGCGAAAGTTTGGATGTTTAGATGTTGGGATGTTTAGATGTTTGGATGTTTGTTACTCAATCACGCTTAAACGGCTCAACCGATTTGGACGAAATTTTGCACGAAGATAGTTTATAGCATGGATTAAAATAAAGGATAGTTTTTATCCCGGGTTTACGCAGACGAAGTCACTGGCGGAAGATAGTAAATAAATGAAGATCAATAAATGTACCTACTCTGTTTGACCATAAAAATCGTGACGTAACTTTGTTCCCATTTCCCTAGAAAAAAGCGTTTTTGATCGCCCTTGCATTTGGCTCGGGCGTCTAATACCTGCGATCTGAGACTTAGACATTTTTCTGCCTAGGTAAGTAATGTAGGTATTATTGTGTCTGATGATTTGATGAAGGTCAAGTTCAATCGCCTGTGCAAACGCGTGATAAGCTAGGATTACCCCAAACCCGTCTAGTGTATGTCTTAGGTAAAATTTAGGGCTTCAGCACGTGACGTAAACGCTTATCCCTTATCATTTATTTATTAATGTGGGCCTACTATGCCAGAGCCTCATCATCATCATCATATCAGCGAAAAGACGTCCTCCACTGGATATAGGCCTCCCCCAAAGAGTGCCAAAGTGACCGGTCCTGCACCAGCCGCTAGAGCCTATAAGAGACCATTTTGAACGAGCGAGCGAAGCGAACGAAGTTCTCCGTTTCAGCTTGAGAATACAATCTTTCGTATGTCCGGCTGTTCTCCTCTATAGGTCGCATTCCTCAACTGATTCTCATGAAATTTTGTGACCAGGTTCGATAATTAGGTACTGTTTTCTTTTCGATAATATTTTTTGGAAAATGTTCAAATAGATATATAAAAAAACACACTGACTCGCGAGCTCTACAACTCACACAGCCACTTGTTTTTACCGACTTCAAAAAAGGAGGAGGTTATATGTTCCACTGTATGTTTTTGTTTTTATGTATGTTCGCCGATTTCTCCGTCAATTATGGACCGATTTCAAAAATTCTTTTTTTATTCGATAGAGTATAAATAAATAATAAATAAATAAATAAATATTACGGGACAATCTTACACAAATCAACCTAGGCCCACGGTAAGCTCAATAAGGCTTGTGTTGTGGGTACTAGGCGATGATATATATAATAGATACATACATATAGATACTTATATACATATATAACATCCATAACTCAGGAACAAATATTCGTGATAAACACACAAATAAATGCCCTGACCGGGATTCGAACCCGGGACCTCCAGCTTCGTAGGCAGAGTCACTACCCACTGGGCTACGGAGGCCGTTTACAGTATACCCCCGAGGTGGTCCCATTGTCACCAATTTAGGATCTGATAATGGGATCCCAGGGAAATTGAGGGCAACCCTCAAATTTTATAGGCACGCGTGTAGTGATATCGATATTTTCTATTATAACTCGTGTCTAGACCCTCTGAAATCGCAATTTTGGTCAAGTGGAACTGATGATGAAGACCATAGATGACTTATGGAACTCCTCAAAGATGTAAAGTACGTCAAAGATTCTGACATGATTCCGTTGAAGTAGCAACTAATGAAGTGTTAATTCTTTCATTCTTCAATTATAATTAAGATCCTTGAGGAATCGACGGAACTCCTCAAATATTATCAGCCCACATATAAGCGACTTAGGGTTTTTCTGTAATAATCAACGCATTTGCTCTCGGAAAGCAGTTCATGTGGTAAATTGGAAAGGTAATGTGGAAATTTTCATGTACCATGTGGCTTGCCGAAGGAGTGAAGTCGGTTTAAACTTTGTTCATTGATCATCACATCAGAGGCGAAATTGTCACGCGAACCGCCGGTGAGCTTGATACTGATAATAGAGCCGAGGATGTAATTATCAAAGCTCACGCGTGTCATACGACGTTTTTCAACACATTTGCGAGGAAAAAAATCCTTAATCCTATTACAGGCTCCTAAGTTGTTTCCTTTAGTTATTGATGACAACAGGTTTTTACTCACATATTTGTTCATCTCCAAGTAAAGTGGCGTCAATTCTATTTATCACTTTTCTATTCACTACGAGTCAACATTTTTAACAATAACCAAACACGCATCATCAATGTTTACAAATATTTGTGAAATTACCTGTAATGGCGCGCAACTATATTTTTTCGTGAAGTTCGCGCAGTGCGCCAGCAGCGAGGCTTAGATGAAATCTCTAAACAGCCAATACGAAATAAAATAAATATTTTCTTATTCAATATAAATTAATGTAAAATGTTATCAAAAGTAAATAGTTTTACTAAATGAAACGTTTCTATATCCAACAAGAAATAATCAATTAATCCACAAGAAGGATTTAATTTGTTTAGTCGAGTAAGAATCCATTTGCCGATAATTAAAAACAAAACTGTATAACCCGGTCAATTTAAGAATGCGCCTAGTCCATACATACACCTTGCTGCAAGGTGCCAACGTGTCTTAATCGGGATATAAACATAACTACACGAGTGTCGTAATGTTATTAAACACGCGTGTTTAATACCCAGGATTATGAGCCCAAAAGCGGCACAATAAGAGGCACGTTACGAGCAAATGTGTTGAAAAGTAAATTATAATTTATACACATCGGAATGTCATCTTTGGAGCAGCGCTCAAATCTGGGGTCGATTTTTGACTTTCGAGCGCTCGATTCATTCACTCGAAACTGTCAAAAATTATGGATTGCTATTTTGAAATAGCGATAGAAAATTTAAAAACGAGCTCGTATTGACCGCTCGTATTCAATTCTATCGGTAGAAAGTAAGTGCCTGCAATTTTGACACTACAATCGTATTTACTTTTATTTCATTTTCGAGCGCTCGTAAGTTAAAAATCGGTCCCCTGGAATCGCAAACGTCCACAGGCTACGGTATCTGCTTATCATGCATACCGTATGCTTGTCGTATGTAATCGTGGTATAAAATACGCACTTCAGCATTTCACAATATTTTTTAGCAACTTACAGTTTACTCCTAATTTTTCTGCTGTTCCTGAAAGTTGAGGACACTGCTGGAGCTTTATTTCTGTATGTAAAGACGCATTTTTGCCTGACTACGGCAGAGCCGAAAGGAAGGAATATGTTTTTAGCAGCCTATGTCTGTATTTACGTGTGTTCCACCGTAACGTTTAAGATACTGAACCGATTTTGATAAAGGAGGTGTCATCATCATCATATCAGCCGAAAGACGTCCACTGCTGAACATAGGCCTCCCCCAAAGAGTTCCAAAGTGACCGGTCCTGCGCCACCATCCAGCGGACTCTCGCGACCTTTACCAGGTCATCAGTCCATCTTGTGGTGGTCTACCCACGCTGCGCCTTCCGGAAGGAGGTGTCAATCGATTCGAAATTATGCTCCGGAGAACACAGGCTACATTTTAAACGACTTCAAAAAAGGAGGAGATTCTATGTTCCAGTGTACCTATGTATTTTTTTTTGTATGAAATTATTAGTCGATAAGGCCCGCATTCGGGCAACCGTTTTCACTGGTCGGTAACGGCGGTAAGACAAATTAACTTCAAAATATCTATATGACCCATTTGTCTAATTCGATAGCGTATGAAATAATTAAACGATTAATAAATTACTCGCTGTATTAAAGAGGAATGCGGCAGTGTATATCTAAAACATGTTATTAACGCAAAGTAGCTCTTATCTCTTTGCGATAAAGTTTTAATTTGCTTTGATTGAACGAACATACGCGATGTGCCACGACGGGTAGCAGATGGGAGAGCGATGTTTACAATATTAATCTGAAGTACTTTTTTTACTAATAAACGATGCTATTACGAGTACGACATGGTACTTCAATGCATTCATGAGAATCCTTAGGGACAGAGGGGATGGAGTAATATTTTGGTGACACAGCGGAAAAAGTGTGACAACAGCACTTTAACGCAAATTGCTTGTAAATTAAACACGTAGGTATTTGACCAGGATAGCGTGCCATAGTGGCGTAAGCATTGCAGAAGCCACATAGGGTCTTTTGCACGGAATTTTGCAACCCTACACCCTTACTTAGGTATACACTCTAGCAGTCCATTCCTTTCCATTTAAAATCTAAACATTTGCTTTACACATCTTAATTTTAAACGTCTTCAGAAAAGGAGGACGTTATATGTTCCACTTATAGTGCGCCCGTCTTAGATTGGACTTACCATGATACTGTTTATTTTTACTGAGCTCTTGGTTATCCTTTTGAATAAGTTTCTTTAGATTTTGTTATTCCAAAACTTAACTGACGTCCTCCAGTAATGAGCACTCAATGCCAAGTGTTTGGGGAAAGTGCGTGAAGGCATACTCTCCTGGCTGGCTGTTATTCGCTACGCGTTAATGTGGCTCACCCCGCCGGTCACCCGTTACGTAACTAGACCTCTACCTACGCTTAGTTACTACGTAACGCGGTATCAAGGTATAATTGTGGGTGAGCGTTGAGGTGAGCTTAAAACAAGTTACAGAATAGGGGGGCAGCTCATTATCCCGAAAGGCAAATCAAATCAAAGCTAGGTCATTTCATTTTTACGTAGGGAGAGCATGCTTAAAATATCAGTAGCAGTGTGTAAAATAAAAGTCTTTCCTGTGGTCAATAGTCAAGGGTTTCCGTGCATATAAAAAATGATTTGATTGCATGTAATCATGTATGTGTAGACGTCGTTTATACGGATTAAGAGTCCTACCAAAACTTAGGATTTATGGCCCGGGACTTAAGCAATGTTTAAAACAGAAGAGACGCGAGCCTAAATGTCTGTATGAGCCAGCTCGTTCGTTAATTTTCGTCGTGGGATCGAGCTTTAATTTTTAACCTTCGTCGCCAAACGAGGGGATAAGACTAAAATCGCGGTATCCTTTTAGGTCACCTGACCCTGAATTGGACGAATATATCTTATGAGATCACCCAGGTGATCCTATTGTACGCCATATCCAGCACGATCCCCTGGGTGGTTTTAGTGGGTCTCTCATGTTAGAACTAACAACTTTAGCCCTAATGTTTCATTATACCTAACGTTTCACTTAATTCTATAAAGTTTACTATTTCATAAAAAAATGCATTAGGTCTAGTGAAACATTAGGGCTAAAGTTGTTAGGTCTAACAAGGAAGACCTGATTTTAGTGGACAAAATTATATCCAGTAATTCTGTCCACTATAATCACCCGGGGGATCGTGATAAACATATGGTCCAGCACGACCACCTGGGTGATCTTACTGGATTAGTTCGTCCACTAGAATCACTTGCAACTTACTTTCTGGGGTATCCTAATACTGGATAATTCTGTCCACTAAAATCACCCAGGTGTTCGTGCTGGATATGGCGTACAACAGGATCACCTGGGTGATCTCATAAGACATATTCGTCCAATACGATCACTTGGGTGATTGGGTCAGGTAATCTTAAAGGATACCGCGATTAAAATCGTAGGAGGAACATCGCGTAAAACAACAAAACTCGTCTTTTCTGATGTCAGTAATCAGTATTTAAGTGAGAGCATAATTAGGGTGCAGGAAAAACGCGAACTACTACTACTCTGTCCGAGTAGTGAATCATCATAATTTTCAATAAATGATATGTTACCTTCTCCGCATATCGAACATGACTAAAGTAACACAACATACAAACTTGCGCCGGTTCCGAGTGTTTACTCTCGCCAGATGTTGCTCCACATCGCGCCATCTGGATAAGGTCCACATTCCTTCTATATTGTCGTATCAATCCGGCTGACAATACTCAATCAAAGCTTCTAAATTCGGATGTTTTAACTTGCCATTTACCGTTTTGATATCATGCATACAGTCACCGACATAAATGCGTGACTACACTGATAAAATGTCAGAACTTTGTAAACATAGACAACGTATAGTCCTCCGCATTGCTGCATGGCGGCGAATTTAACTATAGTAATTCATACATTTATGACCTGGTAAAGGTCGCGGGAGTCCGCTGGCGGCGGGTGGCGCAGGACCGGTCACTTTGGCACTCTTTAGGGAGGCCTATGTCCAGCAGTGGACGTATTTCGGCTGATATGATGATGATGATGATGAATTCAAGTTCAATTAAGTATATAAACAAACAAAAGTATATAAAAAAACAAAGTATAGCTCACATAGGCCTTAGGCCAAAAATCAAAGACAAAGAAAAGTAAAGTAGAGATAATTTGGTCATTCTCCTAAAGTACCTACACGTATTTATGATTTTGACTAATATACAGTCATCCGCATTATCTGCTAAAACAGACCGCGTACAGTCGCCATCACGTACATCGGAGCAAACAAGCATGTCACAAAAATTGTAACACACCTCTATTTTCAAGGCACCTAATGCCGTGCCGATATTTTAGAACACCTAAAGTGTACCTATGTACATATGTGATGGCGACTGTACAACAACTCGACTCGACTTGAGTCTATTTCTAATATTTCTATTGCCATTGCCGTTAGGACGTGTCGGATATTTTTGCTGACTTTGTTATGGCAGATATTAATGCTCATGACTGTACTGTACTACCTTATGTGACAAATTACTAAAATTCAACATTTTTGAGGGTAGTCGTACACCATAAGGTCAACGTCCGAGTGCTCGACGCTGTACCAGTATATGCCATGGGCACTCTATGTCAAAGTGACATGGCTTAAATTCGAATGAAAAAAAATTCTCTTAGTTCGAATTTAACCCACATTGCTTTGACATAAAGTGCCCATGCCATATATTACGAGTAGTACAGCGTCGAGCACTCGCACGCTTACCTTACTTGGTAATTGTCGCCTGGGATGTGATTTGACCGCAAAATTCACAATAATTCTATACCTCAGAGGAATTCGAACCCTCGTCACTAACAGGGCTGACAATTGCTGTCAATTTGTTGATTTCGTCGGTGATATTTCACGACATGGCTTATGTTCGCCATCTTGGCTATAGGATCACGTCTATTTATTATTGTTAAATAGTTCAATTCGTTATTTTACTCTTAATTTATCCCTTGAGAAGGCCTGCAAGGCTGCCATTCCTCTTGAATAATAAAAAATCCAACCAATAAAATAACATACCAAAAAACTTGAACATCAGTCGAAAAGACCTTGACTCCACATCTGTCAATCCCTAAATCAAACTCCATATAAGGAAACCGCCATTGCAATAGAAAACAATACTCAGATAATGGAGCGAATAAGTAACAATGAGCAATGTTGTAAGCGCGTGGGATGCGCATGAGTCAAGCTGTGGGTGCTTATAGCTGGACCTTGTTCCCGACGTTCCGGAATGTGCAGGTACTTGCTTTCTACGCTCACTAGGAACTCCTTTTAGTATTCTGTACTAAAATTGGTCTAATGGAACACTTATTTATTTATTATTTATTTACTTACCTAAGACAACTGGGGTCCACAGTGGTGTTAATATATACTTATCCTAGGTTAGTTATCTTATAAATTAAATTAACTAAAATTAATTACATTAACTTATGCTGTCACAGGCAGTTTTCTCAAATACCGCTTGACATAGAATGGTGAGATTTGCGATTAATATATATAATTTATAATTTGGCAACACCACTCCTTAACTGTCATATTTCTATGGAAATTCAGGTGGTGTTGCCAAATATTTTTAATAGAGACTTAACGTGGACGGACTTTATAGCAATTTATGGCCACATAATTTAGGCGTTTATCATGTGTAAAGGGTTGTTTTGGGGGTAATAAGCGGTCAAGCAATTTCCATGATAGGGAAATATATTATGATAGGACAGGATTGACCCTCATACTTCTTAACATGATGCTAGAAGGGGTTCTGTTCACTCTTAATTTGAAAAACTCCTGGACAGCTTCCGGAGAAAAGATAATTAGAAGAAAATATCACTCTTGAGCTGCGATGTAGTCAAGAGAAAAGTCTGGTCTAGTCTAACAGGATTGTTTAGATCTTTGGGGTCAACAGAGAGTTTGTATTTGATCAAATCAAAGTTATTACTAGATATTTTATTGCAAAGAGACATCGGAGACAAAAATGTGTTCAAGTTTTTGTCATTCCCTCCATAATTATCTATTCCACAATACAGAAAACGGCCGATTAAGAACGGCACTCTTGATTGTTTTGGAGTCAATTTGCTTGTAAGTATCTATACAATTTTTAAAACCAGCTTTAGGGTCATCGAGACATCTGAGTCAGAAAACAAAAGTCGTCTTTCCTGTGGTCAATAGTTCAGACCTCACGTACAAAAATATCGCTATTGTAGAAAATACGACAATAGAGAGATCTCTCAGGGACCGAAGTCCCATGAGAGTTGTTTGGATGTTATATTTATGCAACTGATTTAAGAAACTTCGATAGTGCGATGCAGAACTCGTCAGATTTGACAGGAGTGACGCCACATCAGCCCCCCTTTGAGACGGAGGGGTCAGTGATGTATGAAGAGAAGAGTGCAGCTTGCCAGTGCTCAGAGCCAGCGTGGCGAGCGAGCGCTCAGAGCCAGGGTGGCGAGCGGAGAGAGAGAGAGAGTCTGGCTTGCTGAGAAGAGTCGGGCGTCAGTCAGGATATTCAGAGTTGCGCTTATGTCCATTGTCGGGGTTACCAATGTAGAAGATACGACAATAGAGAGATCTCTCAGGGACCGAAGTCCCATGAGAGTTGTTTTGATGTTATATTTATGCAACTGATTTAAGAAACTTCGATAGTGCGATGCAGAACTCGTCAGATTTGACAGGAGTGACGCCACACTATAAAAGGAGAAGTCCGTCTATGCGGATAATGAGTCCAACCAAAAAGGCTTTATTAGCCCTTACCTTGGGCAATGTCACACGAAAGACCGAGCCTGAACCTAAATCTTGGTATGACCCTTACTTTTTGTCACCACACGTCACAGCTACGTCGTTAAATATAGCTTGTACACTACATGTGAAATAGTACTCTGGGGTCATCGCTTCGTTATCATTTCGGCACGGATTCCTTGCCCCCGACCCGTTCGGCCATTTCTCCTCCCTCCACCACACACGTCGTTTATAATAGAATAGACTAGCTGCCCGCGCGGCTTCACCCGTGTATTGCAATGAACACAGGCAAACTCGCGTGATTAAATATAGCCTACGATCATCCACAAAGTCCATTCTACACGCAAGTGAAAGAATTTTTGAAATCGGATGAGCGGTTCCGGAGTCCCATTACATACATTGTTTGGATTCCACGGGACAGGCCCAGCCTAGTGTGGAACCTTAGCCACTATGTTTTTTTGAAATTCTCTCTCGTTAATAAATATATTTTCATATTTTTTTCATATTTTCATACAAACTTACTTTACAAAGCCAAAATATCACACAGACTTTTCATCTTTATTACTAGCTTTTGCCCACCAAAACACTCATATACATTTTCATCCCTCTGGGAAATTAATTTTTACGTAAGATTTATCCTATGTTTTAATTTAGGCTTGCATAACTCTTTTTGCTTTTGTACTGGACTATTCCATACCAAATTGATCCAACGGAACACCTTATGCGATCACACGATGTCTGTGAATTTCTTAAAGACTGCTTTACATAGGTATAATCCGGAAATTTGCCATAGATCGCAATTGACGGCCTAATTACAAAACAGGAAAAAGGCCTATGTAATTTTATATATTAGAACATTCCCGTGAGAATAAGACATATTAAAAAAATATAATGAAAGATCACTCACGTATTTTAGGTCGAGTATCGCTCGATATTTTTGAACCGATTCGCGGTTCCTAATCATGGGCACACGCGTTGCCGGCGAGTTTTGCAAAAAAAAATTGTTTTATTAAGGCGTAAGTATGTCGTTTTGGGAATAAAACGTTAAGCATATTATTATATTCTTATTTGTGTGTTGACTCTCATAAAGTTGAACAAGTAAGCATTCTATATGCTACCAATCAAAGTGTAACGCTTGTAAATCTTGTAATATGTATTGTAACTGACCTACTGTGTCAAACGAGATAACAGTCTTGTAGTATTAAATTGCCGTAATCTATTTAAACTGTTAATCCATCTCAATTTATTCCGAGTTGTCATTTCTGGACTCGGATCTCCATTTTCGGCTTCTAATGGCCGAACACATAGATAAGATGATGCATGCATGATAGGATTGATAGGGACAGAGATTTAGATTTAGGAAATAACTGGAACTTTCTAAACACTTTCGAAAGCTTCATGTTTAGGAATTGCGATGTGTTTTATATCAAATGTTTTTAGCAAAGTGCACTACGATCGAATGGTTTTTGTAGTATTTCAGTAAAGTCTATTCGAGAAGTAGAGCACAGCTGAATGTTTTTAGCAAAGTGCACTACGATCGAATGATTTTTGTAGTATTTCAGTAAAGTCTATTCGAGAAGTAGGGCACAGCTGAATGTTTTTAGCAAAGTGCACTACGATCGAATGGTTTTTGTAGTATTTCAGTAAAGTCTATTCGAGAAGTAGAGCACAGCTGAATGTTTTTAGCAAAGTGCACCACGATCGAATGGGTTTTGTAGTATTTCAGTAAAGTCTATTCGAGAAGTAGGGCACAGCTGAATGTTTTTAGCAAAGTGCACTACGATCGAATGGTTTTTGTAGTATTTCAGTACAGTCTATTCGAGAAGTAGGTCATAGCTGAATGTTATTAGCAAAGTTCACTACGATCGAATGGTTTTTGTAGTATTTCAGTAAAGTCTATTCGAGAAGTAGGGCACAGCTGAATGTTTTCCCGCCAATTTGGGAAGTCCCTCCACATTGCAAGATCTTTGCATTAAAAACACCTCTACTTTCTCTGCAGGTAGGTGTGTAACATTCTTGGTGGCAGGCTTTATTTAATCTATAGCTGTCAAAACAACGAATCCTCAAATCAACAAAGGGTTGATAACGTGTTTCAGGCAGTATTCCTTAAAAATCTTATAATATTGCGATGTAGCTTAAGAAGAGCAGGAAAGAAGCAATGCAAGTTACATAACACACTAGCATAGCCCTGGCGCGAATTAGGTTGAACGGGAGCATTTCGGTTCTGACCTGGTTACTGACGATAAACAACGTTAAATGCACTCGCTGATAACTAGGCGAGATAAATCTTAGTTATATATAGTTATCTGTATTCAGTTATCTTTTGTTTTTAATTACTTGAGTGACGCTAGGTATCCTGTTCGGGCGTTTGGGGTTTTAATTATGGTCACTGTAATTTTGGAATGGTTTTATAATTTGAGTAGATTCGGAATGGGTCAATCAACTATTCATTGTGGTTATTCTGAGCCGTTAGCCTGGAGACAACATAACAGAATTTGTTCGAAAAAAATCAGAGACGTTTCCACAGCACAGGAATGGTCGGTATCGCGTGGGCGTGATACAAAAATACTTATGCAATCTGCGCACAGTTTGATATGGGCTTGTGCACAAATCACGCGAGGTTTTTTCGGCTACTTTTTGACCCCCCCCCCTTGGTAATATTTGTTGAGGTTCTTGGCTCCCCCCCACCCCTCCCCCACATAACCTCACGTATATTTTTTTCATTCGACCTAATTGTAAGATAAATAGTATTTTACATGGTAAATCTTGTTTATTTTTCTATCTTAGTAAAAAAAGACTCGCTATTTTGAAGTGTTAAGTAGAGATTTATGTTTAACGAAGCCGAGAAAAAGTATCTACTCGTGTGGTAGATATCTTTTCTTAGTACGTTCTCTGTAGAAAAATACACGTGAGGTATCCTTATACCCCCCTCCCCCAACGTGATCTTTCGTGATTTTTTCCTGACCCCCCTTCCCCTATCGAACCTTTCGTGATTTGTGCACAAGCCCTATGATATGTCTTTATTTGTATTAATAATACTTTTTTTTTCAATAAATAATTAAAAAATTGGGTTAAAAAGTCCTAAGAATAAAATAATACGATACTAATATCTAATTCTAATTTAGCATTCAAGTATGTAAAATGAATCTGCATAACGCATCCTACAGCGCGTTTTGCGAATTAAAATCTGTATCACCTGGATCCAGTCCAGCCTAGCTAACATGATCGCTTTTATGTCGAATATAAAACATTCGTCCATTACAAGCAAGTGTGTATTATTTGACCGCGATAGGTTTGGGAATGTGTTAACTTGTCAATTCATAAACACATTGACGAAATGACTTATATCGCGAAACTGTCGTCTCCATTCCTAAACTTATCGCAGTCGAGTCTTGTGCGAGAGGGACGAATGCATTATGTCCGAGATAACGGAACGGGGATATTACTCTTTCTGGGGTATGCTAATGGATATAATTCTGTCCACTAAAATCACCCAGGGGACCATGCTGAGTATGGCGTACAATAGGATCACCTGGGTGATCTTACTGGATATGTTCATCTACTAGAATCACTTGCAAAGTAATATTACTTTCTGGGGTATCCTTCTGGATATAATTCTGTCCACTATAATCACCTGGGGAATCGTGATAGACATATGGTCCAGCACGATCACTTGGGTGATTTTACTGGATAAGTTCGTCCACTAGAATCACTTGCAATGTAATATTACTTTCTGGGGTATCCTTCTGGATATAATTCTGTCCACTATAATCACCTGGGTGATCGTGATAGACATATGGTCCAGCACGATCACTTGGGTGATTTTACTGGATAAATTCATCCACTAGAATCACTTGCAAAGTAATATTACTTTCTGGGGTATCCTTCTGGATATAATTCTGTCCACTATAATCACCTGGGGGATCGTGATAGACATATGGTCCAGCACGATCACTTGGGTGATTTTACTGGATAAGTTCGTCCACTAGAATCACTTGCAATGTAATATTACTTTCTGGGGTATCCTTCTCGATATAATTACTTATGTCCGATATAATCACCCAGGGGATCGTGCTGTATATGGCGTACCTTGGTGATCTCATAAGGTCATAAGACATATTTGTCCAATACGATCACCTGGGTGGGTCATGTGATGTAAGTGGATGCCGAAAATAATTATATTCATATTCGCTTTATTCATAAAACCGGTTTACATGTCATTTAGTTCGATAAAAAGTTAAAAACATTAAATATTTTTGCACTGAAGTCCAGCTAGCATTATCCCGTTATCTCGGATATAATTAATTCGTCGGATTATTTCATTTACCTTTGTTCCTGAGTCATGGATGTTTTCTATGTATTTAAGTATGTATTTCTCTATATAAGTATGTTTATCTTCGTCTAGTACCCATAGTACAAGCTTTGCTTAGTTTGGGACTAGGTTGATTTGTGTAAGATTGTCCGCAAATATTTATTATTATTTATTATATCATGCTGGCATTGCAAAATCATGTAATTCGCTTGACTTCTTTAAAGGTTCCGAATTTCGGGTTACTTCTGGAATAGTTTCATCATTTAGGCCGTGCTAGACGACACTGCAAAGTTAAATTATACACATATTTCGACCGGCAAGCGTGTCGGCTACTGACTGACATATTTTATACTCCATGTGATATGGCTATTAGTTTCATTCAGCGAGCTGAGGGACGTCACGGCGTACTGATAAGGAATTAAGTCATTGTTCTCGTATCTTTTGGCGGTAAACCCATTCATATATTACATGTAAAATGTATTACGATCGATTTTTCTAATCTAATTGGCACCTTCTTTTAGGTTAGGTTTCAAATTCAGTCTTGGAGTTATCCACTGCGACTTTTTCTTGCGACTGTCGCGCGATACCTACGAGTAGGTAGGTACTATTATAGCTATAGATCACCTGTCAAAGTCACTTGTACAGTCAGCATCAGAAGTAGCTAAGCAAAATAACACGCTCAAAATGACGTATCTACACAGATCCTTATTCCCTTGACATTAGAGTTCGTGTGTAGCTCATTTTGAGCACTAGGACCGCTTAGCAACTTCTGCTGCTGACTTTACTAAGGCCGCCAGAGCTCCCGAGGATGTGTTGAGAGTGAGAGACCCGCGTCCGTCTCTAGTTATCAAAACAACGAATCCTCAAATTTATAAAGGGTTGGCAACGCGCTTGTGATTTACTTCTTTTTTTTCATGTGGGACCGTAGCTATTTAAGAAAAAAAATATTCCTTTGTAGCGCTGCAAACAGTCGCCGTGTGTAAGTTGCTCTTAAAGTGGCTATTATTCGACTTAATTTTCTTATCCAGGGTCATGGTGTCAAGATGACAGCGTGGCTGGTCCTGTTGGCAGCGGCGTGCGCTGCCGAGCCGCTGCACAGCACGCCGCGCACCCGGCACTGGCGCGGCGCGAGGCCCTTCGACTCGGCGCCGGCGCACTTCGTGGGGTGAGTCCTGGGCTGTTATTCGTTAAGGTGGGCCACGCTAGACGAGCCGAGCACGAGCGTAGCCCTTGTGGGCGTCGTCGTTTGCGGCTCAAGTGTGGACTTACAGCGAACGTAACCACACTTGAGCCGCAAACGACGGCGCCCACAAGGGCTCCGCTCGTGCTCGGCTCGTCTAGCATGGACCCACCTTTACGCGGTAACGCGGTCCGCGTAATGTGTAATGACACTTGTGATTGTGTGATGCGTGTGATGTTTGCCAAGTCATCATTGCTCGCTCGCTCTCGGTCTTCGATGCCTCGAGTGATGTGTGATGTGATATCTCAGTGTGATAATATTACGTTTTCCAAAAAGTGATGAGGTATAGCATTACTTTTTGAAGCACTGTTTCGCGCATGTCTAGTATGAAACTATCCTTCTATGCGTTATTATTCTAAGCCAGCGCCATATTTAACGTTGATCGGTTCTCTAATCGTAAGTTGCTGCAACCAGCCCGTAGAACGGTTGTTACACACGGAGACTTTTCGGAGTGTCGCGCGACACTATTTATTGATTACCTGTCAAAATCACCTGTATCGATACTGTTTTTCGCATGTTAATATGAATGGATTGTGATGTCACTTCATAATAGAATATCACTTGGTATTGGTTGGTTATTTGAACCTGTTGAATGCATGTTATTTAAGTATGTACCAATTTATTTCCATACAATCCATATCAATTGGAGTTTATGTTTTAGTTATAAATATCTTGTTTCTACAACAAGAAGCATACTAGGCAAATAAATCCCAACTCAGAGATGCTATATTAGCAGCATTGTATTTATACCAAACTAAAATAAATAACAATATCGAACTAGGTTTATCTATATCGAGCTATACAGGGTGGAAAGTTAAAACGGGGCAGTAAGGGCAGCTACTAGATCCCTTGCCGCTACGCAAAAATGGCATTAGGATTTCATTCCTAACTTTTTAAGTGATGACAATCTACATTCACAGATTTTTGAAAAAAAGTACAGTCAGCGAGAAAATCATCACTTTTGACGAATTTTTTTTTAATGCCATTGGATCCCCTTCTTATTAAGGATCAAAATACTCTTTGGGACCGACTAAGGTTTGACAACTAGAACGCCCAGAAATCAAAGAAAACTTTTTCCATACAGTTAGTATGGGAACCCCCAAAGTGCAATT
Organism: Epinotia brunnichana; assembly: GCA_963854355.1. Classification (NCBI taxonomy): domain Eukaryota; kingdom Metazoa; phylum Arthropoda; class Insecta; order Lepidoptera; family Tortricidae; genus Epinotia; species Epinotia brunnichana. Next base: position 23,506,456 of record OY977951.1, on the reverse strand, counting down.
TTTTTTAATGCCATTCGATCCCATTCCTATTAAGGATCAAAATACTCTACTGGACCGACTAAGGTTTGACTACTAGAACGCTCAGAAATCAAAGAAAACTTTTTCCATACAGTCAGTATGGGAATCCCAAAGTGCAAGTAGTCCTTTAGTTAGACGATCATCAAATTGTATGGAGACGGAGATAACTTCATTTAGATTAAAAATGAGAGAATTCATTCCTCAGTTTTTAATCGCACTTTAGGATTCCCATACTAACTGTATGGAAAAAGTTTTCTTTGATTTCTGGCCGTTCTAGTTGTCAAACCTTAGTCGGTTCCAAAGAGTATTTTGATCCTTAATAAGAATGGGATCGAATGGCATTAAAAAAAATTCGTCAAAAGTGATGATTTTCTCGCTGACTGTACTTTTTTTCAAAAATCTGTGAATGTAGATTGTCATCACTTAAAAAGTTAGGAATGAAATCCTAATGCCATTTTTGCGTGGCGGCAAGGGATCTAGTAGCTGCCCTTACTGCCCCGTTTTAACTTTCCACCCTGTAGATCTAAGTATATACTGTTAAAAATCAATCATATTGCCTTTTGTTCGAAATCTTAATAAAATCATAATGATCCGCCAATCGTCCTAATCTTTCAAACATACATTAATTGTGATACATCATTACTCATTAGCCGGTACTGTACCTGGTAATCATTTAGTTAACTAACAACCAGATTACCAAATAAACACAAACATATCCTTTAATTGCGCGTCAGTGGAATGCAGCCTGTCACCGGATCATTCCTCCCGCGTCGGGATCTCTTCACAAAAACTCGTGAGCTTATCCAAAATACTTTGAACCCGAGATTAGTAACAACTAAGCACAATCAGGGGTTAGATTAGCCTGGTGCATGCGCAATGCGAGCAGTAGGTTTTTTGAATAAGAGCACGACCAATTGATGCGATCTGTCGGTCGAGTCACCGACGTAATCTGACGCGTTTATTTGCAGAATTGATGAAAGTAGGGCCTTGTGCCTTATGCTTTATTAGTTAGACACTAATTGAGCAAGCTTTGTGCCGTTTGTTAACTTTTCTGCGATTATAAATAAAAAACGAACGGTTATATTAAAAATCAAGACATTTGACTCAGGTCAAAATTATATCACGGCCAATCAAGATTGATTCGCGAAGAATTTAATGCTTTTAATTTGTAGGGGTAAACTCTGGAAATACTGATACGATTTCAAAAATTCTTTCATATAAATTGGACTTTCTAAAAAGACATACCTTTTTCTTTTTTTTTTTTTTCGTGGAGGAAACCACAACCAGGTACCCAATCATCGGGGGATGACTGGGTTATGTGGTATTTCTATCCACTAAAAACTCCACGGCGGCCGGCATCTGCGCTCTCATGCGGAGGACTCCAGGATCTCATACTGAACGCACTGGAGCCCTCCTCGCGCCTCGCCACATTTGGCTCGTCTTAGGATGATGATGGTCGCCTTCCCTGGGGTTTTTAGGTGAGTGCCCCGGCCCCCGCCAGAAACACTGCAACCCCGATGACCCCCTTTAGTCGCCTTCTACGACAGGCGGGGGACACCGTAGACCTATTCTAAAGACATACCTAGGCTATACTTGAACCCTCGACTCCGCCTGTGTTCATTGAAACATGCATGCGTACCTATCAAAGATGACACGAGCAACGTGTTTCAGGAAGTTGTTACTTCCGATATAAACCCACTCTCGTTATAAGACTCGCTTCAATTGGCTCGTGCGTCATTCGGGAGACCCGAATTTATTCTTCTGTAAACAATTACAATGGACACTGACACTCAACGAGGAGAACAAGCTTTTGGTGGCTGAAAGAAAGGTCCTCCGCAAAATCCTCGGCCCAACGCAGAGACCCTGCAGTTGGAGAATTTGGAAGAACTTTGAAATTGAGGATTTTGTTGAGGAGCCTAACATCATGGGAGTGACGAAATCGCTTAGAATTCGGTGCCTCGGTCACCTGGAGCGAATGGAAGATGGTCGCGCAGCTAAAAGAGCCTACGAGGCTAGGCCTGTAGGAAGACGTCTGGTTGGTCGCCCCAGATATCGGTGGGCTGATGTGGTGGTTGCGGATCTTCGCGAGCTCCAAGCTGGCGATTGGCGAGAAACCACTCAGGATCGGGATCAGTGGCGTGCACTCGTATTGGAGGCCTAGACACACTTCGGGCCATTGCGCCAGAGGAGTAAGTAAGTAAGTAAACAATTACAATACGCGCCACATAAGTTTGCGTCTGAAGTTAGCCTCAATTAAGTCGCCCTTCGTACACCCGTCGAACCCCTGTGACACCTTTGCGATGCTACTATGTCTGGACGTCAGCGGGCAGCAGCCCCTACATTAAACTCGCTCGAATTTATGAAATCACACTCATGCCATTCTCGTACACAATGTGCGAGATCGTCCATTGAAAAATGTCCAACAATGAGTGAAATCCAACCCGTAGATTGACGGCCGAAATATAGTAACGTGACACTATAGTACGCGTGGGCGCACGCGTGGGTGAATTTCACGCATGCGCCGCTGGAGAGGTCCTGTGACACATTTTTGTACTCACAATCCTCGAATTCTTCGAGGATTGTGAGAGAGTTCCGGGGCAGCCTCGGAGTTCGAGACGTAGCGGATAAGCTCCAGGAATGTCGCCTTCGTTAGTTCGGTCACGTCTCTCGCAGGCCAACTGACTACGTAGGAAACAAATGCCTTGGTCTAGTCCTCGACGGCCCTCGACCCCGCGGCAGACCTAAGGAGCGATGGCTGGATGTCGTGAAGGCCGACATGAGCGAAAACGGGCTCACAAAGGAGGCGCCCTGGATCGTGCAAAGTGGAGGAGTGGAGTGGTGGTGGAGCGAGTAGGAAAGCGGACCCTGGCAAAGGCCGTGATAACGCTAGGTAGAAGAAGCAGAATCCTCGAATTCTTCGGACACTCGGTCAGATGAGGCGCGGATACGTTAGGGAGACGCATAATTACTGTAAAAGCTGTACTTACATCATAATCGATCGGATCAATAGCGTCGCGCGTTGGCAATTCGAGTATCTTACGCATTTTGTGCTATAATAAAAAAACCTACTACGGTAGCCTATAGTGGTTTAGGCATGCGGCTGTCAAGCGGCGGTCGGGGGTTCGAATCCCGACTCGTACTGTCGCCATCACATACATAGGTACACTATAGGTGTTCAAAAATATCGGCACATGCACCCTAATGCCTTGACAATAGAGGTGTGTTCCGATGTTTGTGACGTGCTTGTTTGCTCCGATGTATGTGATGGCGACTGTACCAATGAGCTTTTCGGAACTTATGTACGAAATATTTACCGTTAGATTTTCGGTGAAGGAAAACTTCATGAGGAAACTGGTCTTATCTTCCCTCTGGGTCAGTTTTCCCTCTGGGTTCGAAGGTAAGATGGCAGAGGCTTTCATAAAACTAGTGGCTATGCCCCCGGGCTCATTTAGGGCACAACCGGGAATAACGCTTGGAGGATGAATGACTCAATCAAATAGTTTTAAGTGTGTCTCTGACACACTAAATATTGTATGAAAATAATAGGACAGAATACAGAGATTTAGGTTAGTGTCTCTCCCGTGGACGACCAAAGTTAAAGACTTTAACGCCTAATACTCTAATCCGCATAAACAACGTCTCTTTAAATTATAACTTACCTACTAGCGACCCGCCCCGGCTTCGCACGGGTATGTATTATACATATAAACCTTCCCCTTGAATCGCTCTATCTATTTAAAAAAAAGCGGTTTTTTTCAGCGAGTTGAAAACTTTAAAGATCTAAGCATACATAGGGACATACAGACTTTGTTTTATACTATGTAGTGGTATGTTCAAAACCGCGAAGCTTAAGTGGGACTGGACTGGACATGTCTGCCGAATGCACGCGGAACGATCGGCCAAACTAGCCACCGAATGGACCCCACAAGATGGCTTCCGAAGTAGAGGCAGACCGAAAAAGTGATGGCTGGACGATTTTGATAAATGTTGTACAGATTCGCGAACATTAGCACTGAGACGAGTGGCGGAAAAAAGGGAAGGCCTTTGCCCAGCAGTGGGACACAATATAGGCTAATAAAAAATTAAAAAAAAACCGGCCATTTGCGAGTCGGAATCGCGCACGAAGGGTTCCGTACCATTTTCTATAAATATTTATTTAATTCGGTTTTTTTAGTATTTGTTGTTATAGCGGCAACCGAAATATTTACATCATGTGTGAAAATTTCAACTGTCTAACTATCACGGTTATTGAGATACAGCCTGGTGACAGATGGACAGACAGACAGACAGCGGAGTCTTAGTAATAGGGTCCCGTACCTCTTTGAGTACGGAACCCTAAAAAACTGTTAATTACCACAGGAAAAGACGTCTTTTGGTTTCACTCGGAATTATCCGAATACGGGCTATATTAAAATCACTTGCATATTCCCTATTGCAACGTGTGCACTAGATTAGATAAGATGAAGGATTTCGACACAAGGTCGCCGCCCCAGCCTACTGACCCGCGAATTAGCCTATTATTCCTAACAACCGTACCAAATCGATCCTAACGCCTCATATTGTAGGGGACAATTAGACCCACAAGGTTGTTCTAGCAATACATCAGCTTTGGTCAGTTTGGGCGTTATTGTTGTATTGGCCGAACTGACAGCAATTGTATGATGATTTATAATGCTCTTTATAATAGTCAGGTGATAAAAAATCTGTGTTAATTTGATAAATACACGCTCCATGTTCTTAAGTTAATTTTGACTTGGCGCTACTTGAACAAATTTGAACACCTACATTGGCTAGCGATGGATTGAGTCATTTACGTTTACGAGAATAACAAAATGTGTTACTTGATCTTGACATGCTCCAGTAGTCCATATAAATAGATGGAACTGTACTCTACTCGTATTTCTTAAAGGCAGCAATCGTTTGTTTAATAATCAATGTGCACATCTTACGTCATTAAAATAATTAGTAGGTATAAAATAAATATAGTAGTATGTATCTTGGCACCACGAGATCACAGCACAGCAGTCAATGCGGATTTTGAGGTAACATCATGTAACGAGTAATAATAGTTTTTGCATTTTTTTTTTCAAAAGATATTTTTGTATTTTTTTTTATTTCTTTTTTTTTATTGTCTTTAAAATAAAAAGTTACTGATAGCACTCCAGAATAGTAAAAAAATACAACTAAACTTATATTGAACAAAAAAAAAATTTAAAAAAAAAATTTTTTTTTCAAGTTTAACCATGTGGAAATAATTGTTCACAAGCTTAATAATCTACCGTTTCAATTTTTGCTCCTATTACAGGCCACACCCTGTATACAGTCATGACCAGATAATTAAGAACATGATTTTTTTCCCCATACAGTTGCATACAAGTACCTATGACTTTTCAAATTTGATGATAATTTATGATGTGTTTGATTAATTTTGTTTCTGATTATACGGATGTAACCTTGTTTAAACAGTATTTTATATAGTGCAAAAGAGCTTCTGTAAAATTTAGACTTTAAAAAATACAGGCGGTCAAATTAACACTTTTTATAAGTTCATACATTGTTCCTAATTACAGTATGAACTCGTAAAAACTGTTCATTTGACCATCCGTATTTTTTTAAGCACAACTTTTAAAGAACTATTATATAAACTAAATCTATAAAAATCGGCAAAAAATCACGTTTGTTGTATGGGAAAAAAAAACAATATATATATATATTTATTTTATTCTGTTTTTTTAGTAAGTATTTGTTGTTATAGCGGCAACAGAAATACATCATCTGTGAAAATTTCAACTGTCTAACTATCACGGTTCATGAGATACAGCCCGGTGATAGACGGACATACAGACAGACAGATAGACTAAAAAAGGAGATAAAATAAGTTTAGTATGAAGAACTTCTTGACTCAATTTTTTCTATGAGTATACTACGTTTACTATATAGACTTTTAACCCTTTGAACGCCATGATCCACGTACTAAAGTGTCACTGACACGCCAATTTTTTTCCATAAGAAGGACTATGAACCTTATATGAAATACTGAAGGTTGCTTTGACAGCGGACGTCATAACGCCTATAGGGGTTCTTGGCGTGGTGGGCACGACTACACACGACCATAGGTTCTTGGCGTTCAACGGTTTCGAATGCACCGACATATGCCTCTAATTTTGAGCTGGGTACCTATACACCTAAAAGCCGTGCCGCGCTGTTTGTCTCTGTGAGAAATGGATGGTTTAATATGTTGACTTGAATGTATTACGCGCTACGTAGTGCTTTGCTGTCACTTGTTCGTGGTAGTATGTTGTTTCGACCATCACTCCACTTTCTTTTTCACCTCTAGTATAAGTTTTATCGATACAAAATACGTTTTCGAACGCGTTTGCGTTTAGTTTCAATTTGTGTGGCAGCGCGAACAGCGCCTCTGGTGGTAACTAATAGGAACTACGCGTTGCCATACAATTTGAAACTAAACGCAAACGCGTTCGAAAACGTATATACGAGTATACCGATAAAACTTATACTAGAGCTACAGGTATTCTTATCTAGTGAAAAAAAACCTTGTCCACAGTACACGGTACAGGTGACATTCAATATTTTATCAATATTGACGGTTAAACTATTGTCACTTTATCTGCACGATGATCTCTTTGCAGGTTCCTTAACTCTAAGGGAACTAAGTGCACCATTGTCTAATGTTTATGTGTGTTTTCCAGGCCGCACGTATGCCGCAGCCGCAACAGCACGCATTGCTGTCCGGGGTGGACGTCGCGACCTAACTCATTATTGTGTGTAGTCCGTAAGTATTTCTCTATTTTTTGTACTCGTCGATTAAAATCTGTGTCGATTAAAATTTCATAGAGAATACTGCAACGTCACTCTTTTCATAGTTGTAGTCCATGTTACTGTCGAAACAATCGAAATAACTACTTTTCGATACGCTCCAGACAACTAAAATAAATTGAAAATAGAACTAAAATAAATTCGACCAATCACGTGGCTGCTTTACCGTAATGAATTGGACCAATAGAATCGCTTTGATTATTGAGTTTACTCGTTATTGTCGTACGCTCGTTGATGTCTTTTAAGATATCAACGCGCGTACGAGCGTTAGGCTGCACTTCGTTTCAACAGTATCGAGTTTGTTTAATTAGTTCAGTTGACTCGTAGAAAATTAATTTTAATGTATTGTTTCAAATTACAAAAAGTATTGTTCACAATAGTGTTATAATCAAGCTTTTTAATCTCGTACCTTACTTAGGCCACTCAGCAAGCTTCGTGGCCTAAACACGGTACTCGACTAAAAAGCTCTCTATTATAACACGATTGTGAAAAATACTATTTTATACTATCAAGAGATTTGATAGGGAGTGCTACCGTTTTTATAATGTTCAATATTACTGGGTAAATATTATTTGAAATGGACATTATAGGACGTTTATTCACAGGCTCCACTCCTTGGCCTTCATCATCATCATCATCATTTTCAGCCTGTAATCGCCCACTGCTGAGCATAAGCCTCTCTTCGCGTACGCCACTTATCCCGGTCCCGTGCTAGTCTCATCCAGAAATGACCCGCGGTCTTTTTTATGTCATCAACCCATCGAGCTGGTGGACGACCAACGCTTCTTTTTCCTGCAATTGGCCACCAATCCGTTAACGTTTTGGTCCACCTACCGTCACGCTGCCTGGCAATATGTCCTGCCCAACTCCATTTGAGTTTGGTTATGACTTCGCCGACGTCACGCACCTTGGCCTTATTCAAAAGAAATTAGGTACACGTGATGATTGTTATTTTTTCTAGGCACAAACCCTGACTTACGTGTTTACAATACACTTGTATAGTTTCCCGGGGTAGGTCCTCTGTGTATAATTTGACAAATCAGGATGTGAAGACTTTGTGAACTTGGGTAATCACTTGTTATGTCACTGCTCTCAACTGGTGGCATTTACATGCAATTTGTTGAATAAGCTTCTGTTAGCTAAAAAGTTGGTCATTTTCTCACAAACACAAATGTCGTAGTGATAGGTAAACGAATTTAAACGGCATTTTATTTCAAATAGCGCAAACATATTTAGACGTGCGCGTATGGATCAAGCTAACTAAAGAGAAAGTTAACGTAAAGTCGTATCAGGAGCTCAAAATAGTGACAGAGAAAATAGAATGGCGATTACTCCACCGATAAGAGCCCGGCTCTTTAGTTTATGATGATAGGTTTGGTGGACGTTTGTGAATGGAATAAGGCTACATTAATTTGTCTTTGTCCTCAGCATTATGTAGACCGGATTGCGGGAGTCCGGGGTCGTGTGTGGCGCCCAACATGTGCCGCTGCCCCGGCGGCATGGAGGCGCCGTCTTGCCTGCCGGGTGGGGGCTACCCTTATCCAGGTAAGGACCTGTTCAGCGAAGAGTATGCCAGCCGGTCTGTTGGACTCTCCAGACATTTTTTTCACACTAGCACCACTTGCTGCCATTCTCACAGTGTTGATTAAAAAGATAACGGTAGATTTATCCTGTTCTGCTGTCCTTGTATATTTTTTGCCAGCTCCCCCGTCGAACTCTCACTTTTGAAAAGAGCAAGCTGGCTTTAAATTTGTATGACAAATCGACAAAGTTCTCAACATAGGTAACACATATCAATTTCTTCGGCATATCTAACGTAAAAACCTAAGCTTTGACGACTCAGCCACGACTTACAGCGGTAGCAATATCAGTAGCGCTGCACCATGGATGGGAGCGAGATGCAGTGTTCAAATCTCTCGCTCATACGGATAGCGCACTACTGCCGGTTCCACTGAAGCTGGAATCGACAAACTCGAAGCGGAGCGTGCGGTGGTTCCGCGGCGGTATTTGCATATGTTAACACATACACATGACATTCTGAAATTACCTGACAGGTGACATGTTTCGAATTCTTCGGGAGTTCTTCAGGATCAGTGTTCTCTCGGTCGTATCGCCTCACGCACTATAATTATCAGTATAAACTTTAAACATGACTCACCACCATCATCGTCATATCAGCCGAAAGACGTCTACTGCTAGACATAGGCCTCCCCTAAAAAGCGCCACTATGACCAGTCCTGCGCCATCCACACCCAGCGGACTCCCGCGACCTTTACCAGGTCATCAGTCCACCTTGTGGCGGCCCCACACTGCATCTGCGTACGTGATCTCCACTCGAGAACCTTTCCGTCCCAACAGCTATCGGCGAGCCAGCATGACTCACGAAAGTTTAAATTGAATGTGGACATTCTATGACGCTCTTCGTTCCAGTGCGCACCCGCGGCGGGTGCCGTCGCATCTGCATGAACGGCGGAACGTGTATGAACGGCACTTGCGCCTGCGCACCCGGCTGGAGCGGCGAGTTCTGCACTGAGCGTGAGTATGTCAGCCGTGAGGCTAGGTTGTTACACCGTCGGTAATTTGGCCTTCGCTTTACCCTCCAAAAGTCGACAACTTGCTGAGACGACAGTTATCTTCGACCATGACCGGTGCAAGCCGCGTCGAAACGTCAGAAATAAAGGTAAATAAATATCGCGTGCGAAGGGTCTAGCATTTTTGTTTACATGCCATTGGAATCAGTTTTAGAGAGCAAAATTAAGGCACTGCAAATGGCAAAATTTTAAATCAGATCGCTAAGCGCCTGCAAAAGCAGCTCATACTAATTGGCACATAATATGTGACGTTGCAAGGCGCATGGTGTTCCAGAAACGCTTGGGATCGGATTTTATTTAGTGACGCTGGATATCGATGAAGTTCAATATGCTTACTAAAAGAGTAGAAGTGACTCCCTGTTAATTATTTATACATTACGAGAACAATATTCCTTTGCTATTCCGCTAAAAACGTGCTGGTCGATCAGCGGAGATCAAATGCAACTATTTGCGTAAAAACATGCAAATAATTACAGCAAACCACCACCAATAATGAAAAAACCTCGACACGTGTTTCGCCTCTCTACGAGGCATCATCAGGAGATGCTGGCAGGAGATGTTGCTTGCGCCACTTCCAATGAGCCAATCCATTCAATTATTTATACATTCGGAGGATTTTCATCATACTAGTCTAAACTCTCGCCAACAAACTGTGACTCGCCAACAAACTGTGAATACAGTTTGGCGAGGTAAAATATGTAACTATAAGCTTTAAGTATTTTTTTTTCGAGTTCAATAAAAAAAAAAAAAAAAAAACAAGCATCTTTATTAGGACTATATACACGAGCGAAATCGGCAGGACTGCATGCAGGCCGCTGCGTGATTTCGGCCCGTGTGGATAGGTGTCGGAAGCACGGCGGCGGCCAGCCAAGTCAAGGTCTTGGCAGTCCTGCCGATTTCGTTCGTGTAGCGTCGCCTATTGGTCAAGTGCCGCAGTGTTGCCAATTTAGTCTTCTAACATCTTAATTGTAGCTTCATGAAACGGGCCACTGTTTCTAAAATTTCTGCAGCACTCGAAAAACACATCCAGTGTCTGCATTTTATAATTCTCACAATATAATTATTATGTTTATATTTCCAGCAATCTGCCGAGAGCCCTGTCTCCACGGGGGTCGGTGTATAGCGCCGGATAGATGCGTGTGCTTCCACGGCCTCTCCGGGACGCGGTGTGAAATAGACAGGAGGACAGGTTAGTAGTAAAAACGGCCGTGTCAGATTGTGTTTATACTCTGTATGCATGTATGTAAAGATATTGGTAAAAATACAGACAAAATAGGTATCTTCCATTTAACCTATGAGAATGAGCAATTGTGACGAAATCAGATCCTCTGAGGCCCATTGAATACCAGCTTGTGTGATAACTGTGACAAGTGGAAACCTCTTTTCAACTCTTTTCATATACTTCCGCTTGTATTATGTAGTGGTAAATCGTTATATTATGGGCTTCTGGTTTCGGCTATAAGGAACATTACACAAAACTCTTCGTAGGTGGCGACACTAGCAGCGTTGACATTGTATCTCGTTCCCAATTGAAAGAAAAGAAAGAAAGAAAGAAAACATTTATTCGTGACAAAATAAAACACATAAAACAAACTGCAGACACATACGCACATACACATTTGCCACAAAATGGTCACAACTCAGCGTAAATGCTGGCGGCGCCAGCGCTGGTCTTCCGTTGTGACCATTTTGCGGTATTGTCTATGCATCCTTGTCACTCATTTGACAATCAATTGTGCATGTGTATGTGAATCACTTTACTCCTATACTAGTTTACTATTAGTGGTAGTGCTGCCTCTGGCGGCAGAACATGGCAGTACCTAATGTCCCCTTATTAGTGAAAGATGTTAGAGCAACAAGATGTTTTTATTTATTTATTTTATTTAATGTAATGTTAAACCCCCAGGTTGTAAAACACTGCACTAAATAATTAATCTCTCATTCCAGGTCCCTGCTACACAGAGACCCGTAACGCCCTCTGCACGGGTGCGTTAGAAGGGGTAGTGTGCACTAAACAGTTGTGCTGCGCGACGGTGGGCGTGGCCTGGGGACACCCGTGCGAACGGTGCGGTGACTTGGACTGCCCGCCGGGACATCTGCGGAACTTGGCTACGAAGGAGTGTCAGGTAGATTGGTTTAGATTTCTTCTGGATTTTCAGCTTGCAGCTCACCATAGCCATCAGAGGCGGCGTGTGAAAATTTCAATGGGCAGCCCAGATCAAAAGAAGTTATGAAAGAGTTTAGAGTATACTAGTATAACCAGTAGATATACCAGGTAGATTAGTGTAGATTTCTTCTGGATTTTCAGCTTGCAGCTCACCATAGCCATCAGTGGCGGCGCGTGAAAATGGCATGTGAAAATTCGATGGGCGACCAGGATCAAAAAAAGTTATGAAATAGTTTAGTCCTAAAAAAAAATTAGGCAAGCCGGTGTGAAAAGGCTTGTATGGGCGGTCCGCCACTGAAGACAAATTGACAATAGGCTTGTTGCGTGGTGTTAAAATTGATAACGTCGTGTTGCTAAATGGATAGTAAACCATCAAATGATTGTAATAAAGTATAAATTACAAAATGTAATTCAAATCATAATAAGATATGAACCTTGAAAGTTTAGAATTTTTTTTATTTTTATTTATTGTCCAAGAGTAAATTTAAAGGTACCAATAGAATCCTTACGCTTTTATAGAAACAAATTTTTATGACAACTATGGACCTAAACGCAGTATTTCGCGACCGAAACAGCAATTTACTTCATTTTCCATGCAACGGTTAGTACAAATTGCACGGTGTGACGTCATACTTTAAAGCCAATCAGTATGAAGCGTTTCGGCTGCTGTCAGCGAGGTCCGTCTTTAACTCGATTTTTTTGGGTATTAATGTCCTTTAAATGTAGTTGCTTCCATACAAACATTTGTTCATCTACAAAAACTGGTTCGAATGGCATCGTAAACAAATTTAAGGTCATAAGCCCATTAAGTTTGAATCAACTGTAATAAGACTAATAATTGTATACAGTAGAGACTATTTCGTTTCAAAATCAGATGAAACTAAACAAGTGAAACCCTGTTCGAATTTTTAATGATATACATTTCATAGAGGAGGATGATGCCTTTTAATAGGCCTTGGGGCGGCTAGATAAGTAATGATTGTGTATGACTTTTTCACGACAATAACAATAGTAGATTGTTAACCAAGGGTTGAAAGTGACCCATTGCACCCGAGATATTTCTGGCGCTCGAACGAAGTGAGAGCGCCAATAGTTCGAGGGTGAAATGGGTAATTTCACCCGAGTTAAACACTCTACTTTTCATTTCGACTGTGAGGAAAGTAAAATACTGCACGTACATTTTATAAAACAGGTATATTAAGAATAATCAGTGAAATACACATACTGCCAACTTTAGAAAAGTTTAAAAAACGTATCAGATCTAATAGTTGTGATCTTATTTCTAGTATTTATATAGTTCTATAAATAAATGTATAGAATTATTTGCTTAATATGAAATAAATTAATTATTCGAATTTAGATATACCTAAGTAAAACTATATCCAACCTCTTTGCACTGGCCACTTGCCACGGCCTACTCGATTGTAATCGATTGTAATCGAGTAGGCCGCGTCGCTACTAATCTAGAGGGCCATGCCGAAACAAGAAAAAAAAGTTTCATAGCATTATGCCGGGCAGCCGATATTTACAGAAATGGTCTTGAATGTTGATTTTCTGTAATTAGGAAGAAAAATACCAACAGTAAAAGGATTTTTTATCAACATCGTCGTAATGAACCCGTCGCTTAATGTATAGCTGAGTTTCGATATATGTAAAGTTTTTATTTTAATAATATGAAGTAACTCAATTATCTTCGACTCCGTGGCTGACCGTAACAATAAAAAAAAATTACTTTCCACCCTAGGGGAGAAAACGCTATTTTCCACCCGGCTATATGCCCATGAAAAGTCAACTTTCAGAACAGGAGAGATGAAAAGATCTTTGGAATATTTGTCACGGGAGTAATGACCGGTGTTTTTGGGACAACGATTTCAACAATAATGTTTGTTTTCAAAGTAAACCGTTTTGATGGACTAATCTAGATAATAATACATATTCCTTATAAATCTTACGGGTCGGCCGATTGCAAAAAACAACGATGTTTTCTTGGTCTTAGGTTAACCGATTCACGGCCACGCTAATCTCGTAGCGCTACACCGTAGTCCGTAGCAGCTGAAACCTCATATGTAGAGAAAAGCGCTCGTAGCGCTCTGACGTATATGTGTTGTCATCGGCCCTGAATGGGTTAACGGTGTACATATTAACATCCGGACACGTAGCACGCTTTCAAGATCAGAGGTGGACAAAAAGTGTGACAGTATGGAGGGGGCCAGTAGGCAAAAGAAAGAAAGGGAGACCTTGCAACAGATGGGAGGATGAAATTTAACATTCAGCGGGTCCAAACTGGTTACAAACAGCAAAGTCCAGAGAAGACTGGCTCACTTTGGAGGAGGCCTTTACCTGCAGAGGGGTTCTTGCACAATAATGAGTGCAACAAAAAAATATATTTTAAACTACCTAATATTCTTTATAAAAATTAAGTTACTAACATTAAAAATAACTAATAACTCAACTTTAGATACTAACATAAATACTTTGTATAACTTAATTCTGAAAGAAATAAAAGGCTTTTTTTATTTTTTATTAATTTTTATTAAGAGGCTGACAAGACCGAATTTGTTGAAATTGATATTATTTGAGCAGTTGTATAAGAAAAACCATTTGTTCTAGCACATTAAAAAAAAAATAAGTTAATATTCATCATATTTCCAAGACCGTAGATGGACTCGAAACATAATTGGATGAAATCGGCTCGATAGAAAATAATTCCAAAGATTGGTCTTAAAATCATCTTAAACGGTTCTATGTCCTTATTTTTTTGACGTATGGGTCTGCAATTAAAAACACGAAGGCCACATATTCATACCTAAACCGTAGACGAGCCATATTTCACAAATAATCCACACTTTTTTTATTTCAATATTTATTCATTATTTTCTTCTAAAACCTGGCCGCTCAAGTAACACTCGCTCTCGCTTACTCCGATACAAATAGACAGTGTGCGCGTTTTTGGTGTTGACAGCGCCATAACTTATTGCTCTTGTTCCAGGACATAGACGAATGCGCGGCAGTCCCCGGCCTGTGCGAGGGAGGCCGCTGCATCAACTCGATCGGCTCGTTCTCGTGCGAGTGCCCGCCCGGCCAGCGGCGGCACAAGCTCACCAACAACTGCGAGGATATCGACGAGTGCGAAGAGCCCGACATATGCCCGGTAACGTGGTGTAGACAGAGACAGAAAACAAGGCTTAACACCGCGATTAGCCTTTTTTGGAGCGTGCAGGCTCGTTTCTGCGGAATAAGCGGGAAACATTGCGCGCGTGAACGCTCGTTCACGCGCGCAATGTTTCCCGCTTATTCCGGCATGTTCGCTCGACGCGCAGATAGTCGTCTCTGCGGTTCACGCTTAAGCGTCCATATAAGTGCGTCAACGCTCATTCCTGTGGCAAAACGCGCGCTTATACGCGCCGAAAAAACGCTAATCGTGAACCGTCCTTATCAGTATATCGATGTCCCCTCATGGGCCACCATTTTATGTCTTAGCGGACATAAGGGAGCTTCAAATAAACTCCAAATTGTATTTTTGTCAATTTAATTAGAAGAAAAGATACTGGTTGTTACAAGATCGGATTGCAAGTAAGAAGGTAAGGTATTTTTTGACAGTCGTATATTATTTTAGCCCCTGACAACATATCTATGTTAGCAACGTTGTGAAGGCGCGTAGCTTTGCTCGGCCGAAACAACTTGTACTACTGCAATTCCCTATCCCATCGTTTTCTATTTATGTAGGTTTGGTACCTAGATTTTAAGATTGTCGCATTTCTGTAAAGTATACTCCTTTGTTAACTTAAAGGCTTCTGGGTGGTTTCAAAGACTTCTAATTTAATATGTAGGTACTTGTTTACATTATATATTTTATTGTTCCCTTGTTGTTACAGAACGGAAAATGCGTGAACACAGAAGGAGACTACTATTGCTTATGTAATCCACACTTCATTCCCAGTCCTGACAAAAAGTTCTGTATAGGTAAGGAAATGCTGCTTTAGAAATTAAACTAAGAATTTCCCATTTTGACATCTCATTCTTTATTCTTTAGCCGCCCACAATACACGAAAAATTGGCAATGATATTTGAAACAACTATTTATAATAGGAAATAGGGTAGAGGACTTTTTATTTTAAAATCGAACGAAACAATACAAAATGCAAGTCCGTTCGAATTTAAAATGATATAAATTTCATTGAAGAGGAAGAAGCCTTTTAATAGGCCTTTGGGCGGCTTGAGTTTATACTGTTGCTATGAGCTTGGTACCAATATATGATCTGTTTTTATTTTAATTTTACCAACAATTTTTGCATGTCAATGGTGGATGTTTCAGCACTACTGACTCAAACCTAACGGGTTTAAACTTGAGATAAATAAACTGAATTGAAATGAAATTCAACGTCTATGCATTTATTCTTGAAGATATGTAAACCGATATAAACTCCCTTACATTTACGTCACGTTTGATTTTATTAAGAAGAAGAAGAATCTCCTGCCATTATTTGTCTGCTGATAGCTACTGTGTTTTTAACAGCAATTTATTGGCGACAACTAAACGCTTATCTTGTCCACAGACGGTCGCGTAGGCAGTTGCTACGCGTACATGAGCGAGACAGGAGAGTGCGCCGAGAGGCTATCGGTGTCTTTGTCTAACAGAGATTGCTGTTGTGGCTACAATATGGGACGAGCGTGGGGAGACTTGTGCCAACCGTGTCCACTCAGGGGATCTGGTAAGTTACTGTTCTTTAAATAAAGGAGTAAAGACAATTGGTTGCCTTTGTACAGTTATACACCTGAACTTAATAATATGCATTATAGCCTACTTATATACAATGTTCAGTTTTAATATTAAGTTCAATGTAGTTCGTACGCCGATTGGCAAAACATAGTGAAACTGTAAAAAAAGACCACCACTGTAACTTACGTATGTTTACAAATAAAACACTTACTTACGTTCTAACGTGGAACCGCAAGAGCTCGTAGTTCTGCCGCGAGTTGCCCGAGTCACTTCTTAATTCTGTGATTTTATGGATTATATGCTGGAAATGGATCCACGAAATGTCGGTTTTTGTTGATTTTTTTAACATCAGTATGATCCATCTTCTGAGCATGGTAGAAGTCCATTTTGTATCATTTTTTCCAATAAATTTCATATAAGTAGTCTCGTGTTTAATCTAGCAGAATAACAACAATATTTTTTTGATTAACCCAATGATTTTTGCCTATAGTGGACTGGACGCATCTATGTGGGGGTGGGGCGCTGCCCCCTGGCTGGAGCCGCAACGGCACCGACATCAGCGACGATGAAGACGACGAGCCGCACTTCATCGCGAAGATCAATGAGTGCATGCTGCGGAGCGGGATATGCGGACTGGGACGGTGCCAGGACAAGGATAAGGGGTGAGAATATATCTGAAATGACGCAAGATCGGGTCAAGTGGCGTCAATTTGTGTCGCAGGCCAAAATTCTCTTTGGGTTGGTGAGCCATTGAAGTTAGGTAGGAGACGAATCGAAGAACCATTGATTCAATAATTTAATGATTCAGAGCGATAAATGGTCTTGTACGCTGTCAAAACAGATTCTCTAAATCTTCTCCGAAAATCTTATGTACGAATATCACTTCGCAACCAATTTTTCGCATAATGTCATTTCGCCGAATGATCATGTTCCAATTGAATTTTATGGAATTGTTTAATTTCCCAACTAAATGGTTGGCAATTCTATCTTTGGGCTTGTTTTTTAATTGTAACTTTTTGAAATACATATTTTCCTGTGGTTTATGGTTTAGTTGGTATAATATACATTTAGTTAATTAATAATTACCAAATGTGTTTTTTAGGTATGGTATCATTTACTGATATAAATTGTTGCATGATCGAAAAAGAGCACAGGTAGGTTTTTGTTTTTTAATTACAGCGTACACAGGTTTTTTTATTAATGTTTACGAACCATAAAAAGTCGATTCTAAGCAATAAGTGAGGTTTCATAGAACCGACTTTTGATCGATGAGGGGCCGCGAAGCTGAGGGAATAAAAAAACAGTCGGTTCTGGCGCTTCGCCGGCCGCTGCCGCGGCACGCTCGCTTCGCTCGCTCGGCTAGCGCGCTGTAGGGTCACAGTTGAACCTAACACTCCTCCGCGCTTCGCTCGTTGTCGCACCTAACTGGACTCTGTGAAATGTTTTTTTTTACAGTTTTTTTTCGTTTTAGGCAAGTTCAGGCAGGCGGTTTTAGTGTGTATCTTTTACTTAGTTTAAGTAAAAAGTTGCCTCATATATGAAAAGGGCACTGTTATCTACGAAACATTATTAGTTTAATAGTTGTTAGGCCTTGTGAAAGATTTGACAAATGATCATACGCCAAAAGTATCGAGTCATTACAATAATCCGCTTTATAACAATTCTGCCAAATGGAACGTTGTCATAAAAAAATTTGCTAATAGTTGGTTGTCAAAGTGAACCATCGGCGAAATGTTGGTTGGCAAATGAAATTCGGACAAAAAAAGTTCGGAGAAAAGGCAGAACACCGTCTGTTTGCGCCGATGCCGGTGGTGTTATTCGCTCGACGACTTTAAATAAAACGTCGATAAAAGTTTGACTGTAATATAATTTACAATTATATAGGCTCTGATTGAATGCAAGGGGAGTGTGGCCGAATAGATGGTTACAGAAGTCGTGGTATATATGTTATGTAAAAAATAAGTGACCAGCGAGAAATTTAGTTGCTTTAGGTGTTTGTGTAGCGCCATGATTGGTGCATTCAAAGCCCCCCTCATGCAAACCGTGCCTGACGGGCGCGTTTTGCTACTGCTAATGAAATAGGTACCTATAATTAAGTTTATACATAAAAAAAGAGTTGCGTTCGCAACACCGTCAAAACAAGGACAATAGGTGAGCGTACACAGAGTAGAAGTAGAACATGACCCTTAAAAGGCACCGGTGTTGGTGACGATGATGACGACGAGCCGCACTTCATCGCCAAGATCAATGAGTGTTAGCTGCGGAGCGGGATATGCGGGCTGGGACGATGCCAGGATAAGGATAAGGGGTGAGGACAATGTAGACTAGAAAGAAGGACAAGGATAATCGGATCATTTTTTATTAGCTTTTTAATCGACTTCAAAAAAGGCTTCTCAATTCGTCAGTTTGTTTTTTTTATTTTATGTGTGTTTGTTACGCGATAACTCAGTAATTTATGAACCGATTAAATTTTTTTTCTTTGTTTGGAAGCATATACTTACAGATTGGTCCCGTTATCACCAAAATCCAGTTCTGATGATAAGATCTTGGAGAAATCGAGGGAACTGTTCAAATTTTATAGGCAAACTTGAAGCAATTTGGCTACTGATTTGAAGTCGGTTAAAACTTTGTTTTGAAAAGTAAATTATGGTTAGGTTAGTTAGGTAGCACCGAAATCGAAGAACCATCATGACTAAGAACGAAATGTAATGGTATATGATATATGCGGGTTGGGGTGCTGTTAAGACAAGAATAAGGGGTGAGGATACCGTACCAGTGTACAATAGTACATTGTTGTAGAGGCTAGAAAGTAGGCAATAGTTGGACGAGTGACGAGTCCATCTATTGCACTTTTGGCCGAGACACTACTAGTACATAGTGCTTTTCACGCCTACTGCGAGAAAATTGCAAATAATTATAATTATAAATCAAAATTAAGAACGTAACGAACGTAATTTAAGACTATAATAATAAACAAAAGACCGGTGCTATTGCGCCCTGTAATTTTTCGAATCGGTGTTCCAACTGGACTACAAAAACATTGTTGGATAGTTTAATTCATAGATGGCCGGGTCCATCTATTGCAACATTTCCGAGTAGTGGCGGGAAAAAAGAATTACCCTTTCTCAGTAGAACGGGACAATTTTGTATTAGATTTTGGTTAGTGTAAACGAAGCGTGAACATTGCACGTAGAACCGATAACCGTTGGGGCGGAAAGGTTCTCGAGTGGCGACCACGTACCGGAAGGCGCGGCGTGGGTAGGCCCCCCACAAGGTGGACTGATGACCTGGTAAAGGTCGCGGGAGTCCGCTGGATGCGGGTGGCGCAGGACCGGTCATTTTGGCACTCTTTGGGGGAGGCCTATGTCCAACAGTGGACGTCTTTCGGCTGATATGATGATGATGATGTAGAAACGAAGCGGATGCCAACCTCCGCGGTGTACGCGCACTGGCAGGCTGGTCGGCGCGGCCACCGCTGCTGGCGCGCGTCTTTTGTTTATAAGATTTGTTTTTTTCCGTTCTTGTAAATTCTGTTTACTGGGTCAATACGCTTTCTATATTAGTACATTACTTACCTAGGGCGGTTAAACAAAGAATGTCTCAGATCGCAGGTATTTGACGCCCGAGCCGAAGGCAAGGGCGATAAATATGCGCTCTGAGGCTTTCTTTATTACCGCCCGTGGTGAATACAAAATTTTACGTCTCTATCTGGCCAGGAAGTGGGGTTTTACGCACGCGTAGCGTGCGGTAATTCCTACTTTATGGCCAGGTATGACGTAAAAAGTATTTACGCACATAAATAGTAATTGAATATGTTCTGTGCTTCATGCTGTCTTTTGTGTTGTGTGTGTATATTTGTATAGAATAAAAACTGCAAATTCAATACCTGCGTGTGTTAATTTACCATCGGTGGCGCCTGTGGGTGCGGTCGTCTACAGTTAGGACCGGAATCGATGTGTCAATAATTCAATACGATAATGATTATGTACGGTCGAGGGAATAGAATGTTTAGCACTTTTGGCCCTTAAAGTCATTCAAATAGAGTTGCATGTGCCAAACCTTCATTTTCCTCGACCGTACATGTATGTCAGGTCTTGGACACTGTCATATCACGACAAGGATAATATTAGAGTGCGACACTGAATAGAACATGACACTTATGGTGACAATTGGAATCTACTTTTAATTTTCCTCTGGTAAATATGACAATAACTGGCAGCACTGTCTAAGAACAACTTGATGAAGTTCAATAATTAGAAATGTCATGTTGCTTAGTGACTTGATTGACAAAGGCCTCTCACAGACTGGCGCGGCCTGGCCGCGGTGGACAATAGAAAACTTATCATTAGCTGTCAAAATTACTATGGTCCGCCACCGCAGACCGCGCCAGTGTGATGCAGGCTTAAAGTAGACTTTAAACTAAAACTAAGTGTAGACTTATGTTTTTTATAGGGTTACTTTTTTATTGCTTTTTAACTGACATGACACTCTACGGATTAACAGAGTCATTAATTATCAATATACAGGGCGTAACAAAAAAGGGGTGTGAATGTGAACCGATTAAGGTCATTTTCGGTAGCGCATTGCGATTCCAAAAATCACTTTTTGACTTGATATTATTCAAAAAGTGTATTAACTTGCATTGTTTTCCCAGATACCAGTGCATCTGTGACGACGGCGCAGAACTATCTGAGAAGGACGGAAACCCGATCTGTATCGATATCGACGAGTGCGCCCTGGACTACTGCCGCGGCGGGACTTGCGTCAACAAGCCGGGCGGGTTTGAGTGCAGGTAAACACACATACACACATACAACCAAACAATATTTGTGTCATTCTCAGCAACAAGTGAAATCAAAAGATTTTTTGAAAAACCCAACTGCTTTTTGCAAATATTATAACCTATGTCACTCCCATGACTATGAGGAATTTAATGACACCTCATATGTCGAAATCCGTCAAAGGGTTTACGCTGCAGGGCGTGTCAAAGAATAAGACATACACACATACATACATACGCTCGAAAAACAACCCTCCTCTCCTTCGGCAGTTGGGTAAAAAGAGACTATTCTGTCGTTGGCGCTTTTGCCATTATCACGCCGTGAATCGTGGCATTTGCATGAGTGCATTGTTAATACGTGGTATAAGCGCCAACAACAATAAGGCCTAATATTAATAGATAACTTTCGCAAATCGAACTAGTCTTATAGTCAGCTTAAATAAGGCTTGCTATGAAGCTAGTTCGACAGAAAACATCCAAGAGTCAGAAACAAATATTCATGGTTATCACACAATTGCCCTCACCGGAGTTTAATCCCAGGACTTAGAGCTACGCTGCAATATGGTCTAAAACAAGTGTAATAAAAAGATTTTTCGAAAAACCCAACTGCTTTTTTGCAAATATTATAGCCTATGTCACTCCCACGATTATGAGGAATCCAATGACATATCATTTGTCGAAATCCGTCAAACGGTTTAGGCTGCAGGGCGTGTCAAAGAATAAGACCTACATACATACTTACATACATACATACGCTCAAATTAGACAAGAACTGACGGAGTAATCGGAACGGTGTTTTAACCAGCTGGCCAACAGCTCTGGAAAAAATCTTATATATATCTGTTCGTTTGTATTTGCAGATGTCCCCCTGGCTTCGATCCGGTCGAAAGTGGATTGAGATGTAGCGACAAAAACGAGTGCGACATGACGCACGGGCGAATGTGCACCAACGGGGAGTGCATCCTTGTTGATGGAGGGTAAGTGAAAGCTTTAGAAATTAGAAACCTTTAGAATCTGAATACCGGAACCGACGTCCTTCGATTTTTGTTGTAAGATTGTGATATACAACTAGGGCTCGTTTTGCAAAGCTACTAGTGACAATTTTACATGTCTAATGGCCTGTCGCTATTGACCAAGCACATCTGTGTTGCCTTTTTAGATTTTTTAACTTGTTCTAATTATTATTATTTTGAAAAATCGGTGAACCTTTTATTAAATTCCGTTTGACTAGAGTCAGACTGGATTAGAAATGGCAGTGGGCCACGCATGTATTTAGCTCGTAAATTTGACATATTTTCTAAATAACTTAATTCGTCTTTTATCGTGCAGTTTTTGTATGCTGTGCAGCACCTGGTAATGTGATTGTCATTTTGTGAAGGGAACTGCAAATACCCACGTGTGCTTGGGTCAACATTTTCAGACATTTGTGATCAGTACCTCAACTACGTAATAAAACATTACCGCAGAAACTGTGTAGTCATATTTGATGGCTACGGTAACGCCAACAGCATAAAACGCCAAGAGCAGAAGGGGCCTCAAAAAAACCTTCGTTGATATTCAATTCAGTGAAACCATCTCCAGCAAAGAGAACATAACCACTACGTTCTAAGAGACGGGACTTCGAACTAGGTTTTGGATGACAGTGACATTGTCATTTGATTTTGACATGACAACTCATTCATACTTTAGCTAATTTTAAATAACACAATACAAAAAAAAAACGCCTGATGCGGAAGTAGACTTATGAACCTAACGAACGAGGACGATAGTAGGGTTGTAGTACTTAACGTTATCGATATCGATAATTTCAGAACCCAACGTTATCGATATCGATAAATTATGATTAGGGACGTCGTTCGGTCCAATGCTTGAACCGAAAATTGCTATACAAAATCTGACACTAATCCGGTTAATGAAATAATAAAAGGAGAACACATATTTCATACAGTTTATATCACAATTATCTCAAAATCATACTATACTTATTTAAAAAAATTCACCAATCTGTACACATATATTTTTCTTTAGAATGGGGTGGCAATTAATTCTTCTCGCACTAAGAAACCTCCCGCTTGTAGGTTTTATCCAAGTACTAAACGATGTTTTTCATAAGGTAATCAATATTGGCGCTTGATATTTCGTTATGGGTACTTACATGTTTTATTTTAAGATCATTACATTTCGTAAAAAGCATTGTTTGTTTGACACATGCTTTCTCGTGAAGTTATAATATACATGGTAACCGGCCAAAGTCACCATGACAAAATGACAGAAAGAGAAAGAACTGTAGTAGGAGATATCATGAGTCCGCCATAGCAAAAGCACAGATAGAAAACTTGTCACTTGTCAGATTTGATGCTGAATTTGAGCAAATGTTTCAGTTTCAGTTTCTTTATTAGTAAATATCAATTTACAGGTCATAATGGATTTGCAATAAATACAATGGATTTTGTTCATCTTTTTGTTCCTAAATAGTTGCGCGACACTGATCTCCAGCACCGTTTAGAAAGAGCATTTCCTTGGAAATGAAAGCACTCAACAAGACAAGACTCATCGAAATGATCTCACAGAAATTGAAGGCAGGTGTAGTGGAAACCGTAGTAACCGCAGATGGAGATACTGATGCCACTAGACTAGAAAAAGCTTCCAAACACTCCACTATCCACTATATTCTATTGAATATAACCCTTATTTGCTTGTCCCCAGCTACGAATGCACTTGCAACTCGGGCTACGAGCCGACGGAGACCGGACACGCGTGCCGCGACGTGGACGAGTGCCACGACAACCCGCGCGTGTGCCGCCGCGGCCGCTGCCGCAACACGCCTGGCGGGTAACTCGACTTTACGTCACACTTGCCCATAAACTTGAAATAAGCACCCGCTACGCGTGCGGGTGGGATACTTAAAATGTTGTACCCACCACGGGTGTTAACCATGAAAGCCTCAGATCGTTTATTTATCGCCCTTGCCTTCGGCTTGGTTCCCATACCTGCGATTACATTGTTTTATCGCATCTTACATGTATTTCAATTACACTAGTATTAGATATCATCATCACAAATTTAAGAGTTAGACTCTTGTCGGTGTAGCTCCCTCCATCTGACTTTATCTAGGGCCGCCTCCTTGACCTTTTTATTCGACGTGACTGCTACTTTTTATTTTATTTGTTTCATGTAACTTAGTATTATGTTTACCAAGTTAAATTCTTTTGGGTGCAGCAATAGAAGTAGGTAGACAAAATAATCAACAAATAATTCAACAGTTCTAATCAACTGCTTTTAAATTTTTGTAAAACATCGTGTTTATATTTTTATCATTTAATATTTTTATGTTGTCGCTGATTTTTTACTCCCGATGCAAGCAAGGAGGATTTGTGCGTGTGTTTTGGCATGAACCAATTCGAGTGCGGTTTTTTAGATCGCTGTCTGTCTTAGTTAGGTTTGCGTAAGGGTTGTTTGTTTTTTTTTATGTATGTAGTTATTGTATAAATGTTCGCTAGGTACGAGTGCCAGTGCGAGCCCGGGTTCGAACTCACCGCCGCCGGCTACTGCGGAGACGTGGACGAGTGTGCGCGCGGGGCTCTGTGCCAGGTCAGTTACTTTTGCAGTGCAGAGCAGACTAAGGGGGCCCACACTACCGGCGTCGTGTGAGCGTTCTCATACAAGCCGCAATTTAGCCGCTAGTGTGACGCCGGCCTTAAGGCTTGACATTTCAAATTTTGGTAAAAATGAGTTGTTTAGTAACCAGTTTATACCTTATAACGTAACAATTTTCGTGTCGGAAAATAGAAATCATAATCTGCAAGATAATAGAAGTAACATAGTTTTCGTTGAAATCCATTTTAACATAAGAAAGTAGAGAAAAGTGAATCTAAACTAATCTTACTGCTCCATTTTTTATCAGAAAGAGATGAAATTTTACAATCTTCTTCATAAAGTAATGAACAATAACTTCATTTTCTTACTTACTTAAATTTCTTCTCGTTTTCTGAAATATTCCGAAAAACATGATATCCGCGCTTTCGAACACGCACTTCCATCTCACTCACGCGTATGCTCAGTGAGAGGGAGAGGAGACCATGATCGTGCGGAGCCTTAAGTGTAAGGCCTGAGTGCACGCTCCACTACGAGCGGGGCGTGCAGCGTCCATATAAATTGCATTTGTTTTATATGGACGCCCCGCTCGTAGCGGAGCGTTCACTCAGGCCTTACACTAAGGGCGAGTTGCTTCTTACGATCACACACCGATCAACGTTAAATATGGCGCCGGCAACTGTCATTCCATCGAAAGCTGTCAAACTTTCCATACATTCAGATTTTAACGAACACCGCTTAAGCGGCAATTACACTTCGTCGTTCGCCGCATGCTGCATGCGGCGACCGCAAAAGTGTAAAGTACACGTTAGTCGGCCGTATTCGGCGATCGACAGCTGCCAACAAACTGATATTGGCGGACAAACTAGTGTAAAGATGACGTTTGTTGGCCTACGTAGTTTAAAATGATATCGGCGACCGCATTAGGTGAACGACGAAGTGTAATTGCCGCTGTACGATTACATACGGTTTGGTGCAACCCACCCTAACTACTTAACTGGGTAGATTTAGATGCAAATGTAATCACGCTCTGCTACCATGTTGGAGAAGCCGGGGATATTCATTGTAAACACCTTCTCTGTTGAATTTATTGATAGTCCGCCTGAACACAACCAAAACTGACAATGTAAGTGACATCTGTCTAACTATAAAAACAAACCTAAACAGATTAAAGAGTTCAGATTGGTCCATAATATGTTCCAACACCTTCAGGCCGGTCGGTCGGTCAGGCATTCAGTGCGCGCTGAGTTGGTGCTTACTATGGGTTCCCCGTATATGGGGTGTCTCAAGGTTTGAATGTCCTTCTTCAATGCACGAGTAGTTAGGTGCTGGTTGGCATACAGCCGTGAGTTCAAATTACCCTAACATCCAGTGGGGTTAAACACCAACGCGTTTTGAAGTTGGACATTCAATGCTGCATCAATGAAATTCAGAAACTTGTATGCAAAACGGTTAAAGTTATACTACGTTTCGAGAAAAGGGGCTACGTTAAAGAAAAGCCGTGGATGCCCTTTGCCTCATGTGCTTCTCCTTATATAACCCTATAGTGTGTACTTTATAATTCTATAGGAAAAAAATACCGTGGTTCATAGGTAACTAATTCAAATGTTATTGCGTCAATTATTTATTTATATAATCAATATCTACTACGTGCGCAACAGAGAGTGCGCATGAATGCAAACTCATTGTGCAATACTCGTAGCAAAACATACGTTAGAAACTCAATCTAACCTAGTCGTGAAAAAGTAGTCTATGCGTGTTATAAGAAACAGGTTTACGTCAAACCTGGCCATAAAGCAGCAATTACCGCACGCTTCCAAAAAATCCCACTTCCTGGCCAGGGAGAGACGTAAAACGGGCGGTAGTAAATAAAGCCTCAGATGGCATATTTCATCGCATTGTCATATACCTGCGATCTGAGACATTCTTTGTTTAACCGCCCTAGGTAATGTACTATTCTATCCCAAGGGTGGCCGCTGCGTAAACAACGAGGGCTCCTTCCAATGCGTATGCGAAGCGGGCTACCGCACCACCCCCGACCGCGGCGCCTGCGTCGACGTCGACGAGTGCTCCGAGCAGCGCGTGTGCCGCAACGGCCGCTGCCACAACACCCCGGGCTCGTTCCGCTGCGAGTGCTCGCCCGGGTTCACGCTGAGCAACGACGGCCGGACTTGCCTCGGTGAGTGTACAAGACAAGACATGTAAAAAGAGCTGTGGGTGTGGGGTATAGTATGGCTGCTGGAGCTCTGTTTACGTGCGTTGCCATATCTGCCGCAATGACCGGTTTCACAAACCGGCGGGTTCCTATCCTAACATGGCGACCCTGCCCTTTCGGGATTGGTAGAACCATTTGTTGGTGCATTCGGGAATTATTGAGTGAAATAATAGTCTGTATACATAGGTTGAATTATAAATTACAATGGTAAGTACGATTTTTGGACAGCCTCATGGCGAGGTGCGAGCGCGGTGGAGGTCGGCGGAAAACAGGCCGTTCAAAAAAAAACAACATAGTCTTCTCTCAAGCCCTGTAGTGGGCTCGGTTAAGCCTTGCGCGGCGTGAGCCGCATGTATATCGGGCGCCGTCTGCGACTACGGACGGGTGGCTGGGGTGGGCGTAACGCCCGGCTGGTCCGGTGGGGTCATCTGCTTCGTCCGTCGGTGCGGTCAAGCCCTGCCGGATGGGACTCCCGAGGGAGAGGCCCAGCGAGTGACCTGCGGACCGACGGCACTACAGGAACATCCAGTGTGTAGAGTCAGGTGCCCGCGG
This sequence comes from Epinotia brunnichana, assembly GCA_963854355.1. Classification (NCBI taxonomy): domain Eukaryota; kingdom Metazoa; phylum Arthropoda; class Insecta; order Lepidoptera; family Tortricidae; genus Epinotia; species Epinotia brunnichana. The sequence goes on along the minus strand of OY977951.1, from coordinate 23,478,982 downwards.
GCGGATCCGGGCGGGTCAGGTCCCGCGGTAGTGCCCTCTTGTCAGGCGGTCTGGAGTGGTAGGGAGCTATGTTCTGCAGGTGCGTCAGGCGTGAGCCGTCTGCCCGCTCGAACATAGCTCTGGTCAGTCTGGTGATGAAGTCGTCCAGGTGTTCGATCTTCAGGTCACGGTGCAGCACCAGGTTGCTCACGTAGTAATGTACGCCGGTGGCGGCGCGGAGCGACAGCGACTGTTGTGCACGGAGTCGCCGTCGTTTGCACTCTCCCACCAGCGCATACCACGCGGGGGCTGCATAAGTGAGCCGTAACCTGATGTAGCCCTTATATATGCCAATCTTGGTGGATAGGGGCAGTGGCGACTTCATCAGCGAAGTGAGGAGTACGCGGGCCGTTCTGGTGTGGTTAATGGTGCGTTTGACGTGGGCGGACATAGTGAGTTGCCTGTCGATAGTGACGCCCAGGTATTTTACTGCCCGCAACCACGGCAACGGCTGTCCCAGGAGGTGGAGCTCCGGCGGCTGGTTTCGCTTTTGGCTGAGGGTGATGGCCTGGGTCTTCGCCACGTTCACCCTCAAGCGCTATCGGTCGAGCCAGCTCGGAAGCGCATCGAGGGTGCGCTGGATTTTGACCGCTGCATGTGGCAGCTTGATGGAGGTTGCAATATATGCCGCGTCGTTGGCATAGAGGGCGAGTGTGGCCCCCTCTTCAACTGGGAGGTCGTCCGTGTACCGCGCGTACAACGCGGGCGTCAGGCAGCTTCCCTGGGGGACTCCGGCTTATATGGGTTTCCTCTCCGAGAGCGTGCCTTCCACCGTGACCTGGAAGCTACGGTCGGAGAGGAAGCTGGCCAGGGTGTTGACGAGCCGTCTTGGCGCCGTCGTGGTAATTTTTAGACCAGGCCTGAGTGCCAGACCCGGTCAAAAGCTTTCTCCATGTCCAGGAGCACTGCCACCGTGTGCTCCTTCTTGTTACGCGCCGCTGCCGCGATGTGGAGGATCCGGGCGATCTGCAGGGTCGTCGAGTGCTCTGCCCTGAACCCATACTGTTCCGGGCGGGGCTACATGTGCGGTGTCAAATAGTGGAGAAGGAGTCGCTCGAACACCTTTGACACCGTTGACAGCAGGGTGATAGGGCAGCAGGGTGATAGGACAGCAGGGTGATAGGGCAGCGGGGTGATAGGGAGGTCGATGCAGCGGCGCGTCGCGGGCGTTTATATGTGGTGTGGTGGGGTTCGTCCCCCGCTTCACCGGGCAGTGGGGCGCGTAGACAGTCTCCCCGGGTTGAAAAAAGTCTTCAAAGGTCCTGGTCCATCGGCAGGGGGCATAGGTTGTTCCATCCTCGTCTTATGGTTCCTCTACTGGTCTTCACGTCTGCTACTCTGCTGATCCCGTCGACTCCGGGATAGACGTGGGTCACTCGTCCAAGGCTCAAATCTTTTTTTCTCCAGACCACACAAGCACGACACGATAATAGTAATGAACTAATGAAGTATTTTTCAATTTCAACGTCATTGGCGGTTTATTTCTCCCATCCAGATACTTTATGGTTTGGTTTAATTTTCAGACGAAATGAAAGACTTGTGCTACGAAAAATTCGAAGAAGGACACTGCAGCGGACCGGGAGGCATCACAGTTACGAGATCTCAGTGCTGCTGTAGTGCACCTAAAGGTTAATTTGTTTATTCGCTTTAATAACTTTTGCATCTACTTGAGTCTTTTCATGTTTTGCCTTAAGCACTATTTGGTCACTATTAGACTCAAAGCAATCGATTGTTATGGTGGCAGAAATTTTATTTGTGGACTGTGCTCTACCGTCCTTAAAATGTATAGATGTAAAGAATACTTTATGGCATTAAGTCCGACTTTTGTAGGTACTACAAAATATTATTTTATTTTGAATGGAATTTTGTACAATAATAGAACTTAGAATCAAGTATTATATTTCATAATATTTCCAGGTTTACACCTAGGCTGGGGCGGTTTGTCATGCAAAACGTGCCCAGAACAGGGGACCCCCGAGTACGACATCCTGTGTCCCGAAGGGCCGAATAAGGTATTGTAAAATCTGCTTTTGGTAGGCGACTGTGCCTTGTTTGGGGCTGACAGACATTGTTCTTTGTTTGATAAAAATGTGCACGTTAACAGAACTTAAGTTTAACTCACTCGGATGTAACGTTGTTATGGTAAATAAATTATTTGTATTTGTATAACTAAGCATTGAATAAAAATATAACTAGAAATAAGCACACGAGGTAAAGTTTGCGGACGTGACATTTTCCCTGATTTTGTTAGCCTTAGTGTGACTTAATAGTACATTATGATACAAGTGTGCTAAGTTGGTCATTACACTCGAGTCGGTTTTTAAGCCTGAGCCGAAGGCGAAGGCTTAATGGAGACGAGAAGTGTAATGACCAATGCTCACGTGTTTCATACGACGTTTTTCAACACATTTGCGAGGAAAAAAATAAATAAATAAAAAATGAAAATGTTAAAAGATATGTAATGAAAAGGCACTAGTGCGATAATGTAATGTAAAAGTCACGGCATGGGTAATATTCTGCATTATTTTGCTAATATTTAAAAAGATATGTAATGAAAAGGCACTAGTGCGATAATGTAATGTAAAAGGCACGGCATGGGTAATATTCTGCATTATCAGTGTAAATACGCTGTAATAAGACCTACTTTACGAGCAGGTGTGTTGAAAATATTATTATTACATTTATTTAATAAACAGAGTATATAAACATGGGTACATTAACTGGGTCTCACAAAACTGTTGGAACAGGTTGTTTTATTGATTGCATTCACGGAGGGTGTTGAACGTGGGTGTACATGTGTGTACCACGTATATACTTGTATTTGCGAGTATAGTGAGATTCTTATGACGAATGTTCGAAATGACGCAATATCGAGCCAAGCGGCGACAACTCGTGTCATATACCAAGGCTCGCTATGGGTCGGTGAGCCATTTTAGTTAGTTTAGTTATGATTTCACCTAATCATTTAATTTGAAGGCCAACGACGGGTCAGACATCAACGAGTGCACCATGATCCCGGGCATATGCGCACACGGCGCTTGCGAGAACCTCGCGCCGGGCTACCGGTGCATCTGCGACCCGGGCTTCCACTCTGACGGGCTGGGACTCTGCCGGGACATCGACGAGTGCGACATGCATCAGTCGGTGAGTACACTATATTTCAGCGGTATAACAGATTACGAGTGCATCTTCATTTGTATGCTATCACTTTCTTTTAAGGTGAATTAGAAACTTACATGATGTGCCCTAATGTTACATCAAAGCTATTGAACGTTACGCTAGCGAGAACGGGTTCATGAAAGAGTTACGGGCAGCTCCGAAAGAACAACACCTTGAATATCATCGACTACTATCGTCATCAACATAAGGATGCTAACGTGTTTACCCAATTATGCATTAGATATCGCACAACATTTTATAAACTACATGCAGAAGCCAAAAAACGTTCCAGAAGGCGCAGCGTGGGCAGACCCCCCCACAAGGTGGACTGATGACCTGGTAAAGGTCGCGGGAGTCCGCGGGATGCGGGTAGCGCAGAACTGGTCATTGTGGCACTCTTTAGGGGAGGCCTATGTCCAGCAGTTGGACGTCTTTTGGCTGATATGATGAACCAAAACACATAGTGCCTCAGGAGGGTGACGTCAGGCAGCTCAATCCAGAGCCTGGCGTTCATGGGAAGAAAGCACATCTTCTGGCGCTGTCCTCTTCACTCCTACCCTGGACTTGCTGAAGATCTGCACGCTCTGACACCTGACATAGCTGCTTGGCTTAACAATCTCAAAGCTATACTCTGAATACGACATACGATTAAATAATAATGGGAAGAAACTCCTGTTCAACCATACCATGCGCGACCATTTTGGACCCAAGGATAAAGTCGTATGTGTGTAATAGGTTAATGTGTCTATGTGTTCCAGTTGTGCAGCGGCGGGCAGTGCCGCAACACTCCCGGTAGCTTCACCTGCGTGTGCCCGACAGGCACTCGTTACGAACCGGACGAGCAGCTCTGCAGAGACATAGACGAATGCGAGGGTGAGCCCAATTTCATCGAGAGCGATGTAGACCGCGGGGACATCCCCCCAATGTTCCCAACAGGTTACAGCAGTTTGTATCCAGCATCCCATGCGATCATCGGATTAACATCATTGGGGTTGAGACTGGGCTGGCTGGCTAGCTTTTTGGTCGCTTCGGATCTCAGTCACTGTAAATTTTGTTTGAATTTGTATTGGTACCTCAAGCCTCCTACTATACAAGACTACTCCTACAACTTAGAAAAGTTGAAAAACCCCTGACATTTTCATTCCAAAGATCAATATCTCAAAAACGGTAGAACCGATTTTGATGAAACGTAGCTAAGAACCATCTCGATCACCGCATCCAAATCGCTCCATTCGTTGAGGAGCTACGATGCCACAGACAGACAGACACACACACAGACACACACACACACAGACACACACACACACAGACACACAGACACGTCAAACTTATAACACCCCTCTTTTTGCGTCGGGGGTTAATAATAAGTTTGGTTTTTTTTCACAATGAAACGAAACAAAAGAAATGCAAATCTGTTGCAATTTCGAATGGAATACATTATTGAAGTGGAGACTAGAGGATGATAAACTTTGGTTACATATATTTTATTTTATTACTTATTATATTATGAAAATGGAAAGCGCGAAACGATAAAGAAAAGGTTCAATCTTAAAAGGTTTAATCGCCGAGTTAACATTTCACAATCAGCGCGCGATACATTATTAAAATGTGACTTGAGATCTGAAAGAGATGGACTGAATTAAGGCCCTGAAGAATTGCTTTCCAACCGCAAGTTGCATGTGAACTGTACGCTAACTGTTACGATTCCCATGTTAATCGCAGTTGGAATGATATCGGTCTCAACCTTCAGCTATGACGAATGTAATACCATATTTAAAATACCTACATATTACGCATTGCACGCAATTCGTTCTCATTGCACTTGCCATCTTATTATTTAATTTAATTTACTAAATAATTTTATTAAATCGACTAAAATTAGATAATAATGGTAAAAGGATGCATTTAAAACTATAACTGAATTTGAGTACCTAATTGGATTGGGATTAATGTGATTATAATCGGATCAGATTACGGTACATAATCATACGAATGGAAATAAACCTACCCCGACAGAGAATGCCCGGCTGCTCAAAAACCACTCGGTTGGAGGTTGGAAAAATTCTAACAGCTAGTCATAAAGTAGTCTATGTCAATTCGTTAAATATGAATAAAATAAAATTACACGAATTACTTCGGTGATAACAATGGTAAGATTAGAAAAGGTAATATAAATGAAACATTTAAAAAGCTCCTATTATTTATTTGCATGGCTGATCGTCATTGTGTCTAGAAAGTACCTTTAGGATTCTTCTGGTATATTCTCTGAGCTAGTTTACCTAAAATTCGCGTGAGATTCAATTGGTGGATTATATTAGCAAGTATCCACCGAGAATCCCCCTTTTGAATTGTAAGGTTCATGTGTGCTAGTATCCACAGAAAATCCCGCAAAATTCCAAAGGTGGATTACGTGAGCTTAGTGTCTTTAGTGAATCCCCCGCAGGATTCTAAATGTGGATTATATGAGCAAGTGTCTTTAGTAAAACTACTGTAGGATTCAAAAGGTGGATTACGTGAGCTAGTGTCGTTAAGTTAATCCCCCGTAACATTCTAAAGATAAATTGTGTGATTTTGTGTCTAGTAAATCCTCCCGTACGATGATTCTAGAGGTGGATTATGTGAGCTAGTGCCCTTAGTAAATCCCCCGTAGGATTCATAAGATGGATTACGTGAGCTAGTGTCGTTAAGTTAATCTCCCGTAGCAGTCTGAAGGTAAATTGTGTGATTTTGTGTCTAGTAAATCCTCCCGTACGATTCTAGAGGTGATAGTGCTCTTAGTAAATCCCCCGTAGGATTCATAAGGTGGATTACGTGATCGCGTTCTCCCTTGTCGCAGAGCAAGTGAACCCGTGCGAGAATGGGCGCTGCATCAACACGCATGGCGGCTACGAGTGCAAGTGCGAGCCTGGATTCGTGCTGGATGTTAGTGCGAGGCATTGTCTTGGTGAGTACAGCTATACTTATATTAATGTGGTTTGAAAAAAGTTAAAGCCATCTAACAACCTAATATTTTCCGGCATCTTATTGTATAACGTATTGTTTATACGTTGCATAAATAACAATAAATCCATCCACTGACTCTTCTGGTCACTTTGCATATACTATGTGTTTACAACCTCGTTCGACTAGCGCGGCATTGCCGATATGATTTTGTCAACTCACCCGCATTCCTTACTTATTGTTAGTGTCCTTAAATTTGTCAAATAAATCTCATGTTTAGTATGTAGTTATTTAAGTTAAACAACATTTAAACAGCGATGATGGCAAATCCTGTTCCACCGTGATACAGTATAATTACTAGTACGGGGAACAGAGGAAGCTTACTCGTATTACAAAAAAATGTATTTACATACGTAATTGATTACCTACACTATCAGCAGTCAATACTTGCGTATGCTTAACTTATAAAAGTGTTTACAGTGTAAGTAAGTGTGTAGTAAGTCTTGTTCCTTACCAATAAAGTTATTTTTTTATTTTTTTTTAGTTTAAAGTTTGTATCTTTGTTAGTTTATATGTGACGGGAAATTCCAATGATTGTTTCACCTATGTATAGATTGGGCCTATTTGATGGTACTTTATTGCTAAATAAGGTGATAGATAACCTATTATGAAAGAAACGTATCAAACTTCTGCAAAATAAACGACAGGACTTTGCAGGAAATTGCAGATGAAAACTAATTATAATTAAAAACTCTCATACATTTATAAGAATAACGTTTAAAAATGGCCACCAATTTTTATATTATGATTTTGGTTCAGTTTATATAAAAAAAACGAAATCTACGAATGCGAACTCTGAATTGAAAAAAGTGGCGGCCCATTTAGTTTTTTTGTCTATGGTCTGATTTTGTTCAAAATCGATAACTGAGGGTGCGAGAGGTCTTTTAAAATGGATCCGCGGTTATGTTAAAAAAAAAGTGCCAGCCATTTTGAACTTCTTTATGTAAGGTCCGATTTCGTAAGGTCGTCTTTATGTAAGGTCGTAAGACTGTGCTAAAACGATTGTTTACGCAGACAACCGTCGAGGCTCCTGCTGGCGGCGCGTAGTAGACGGCCAGTGCGAGGCGGCGGCGCCGGGCGCGCTGCTGCGGCAGGAGTGCTGCTGCAGCGTCGGGCTCGCCTGGGGGTCGCCCTGCGAGCCCTGCGACACCAACGACTGCCCCTGCCCCAAGGGATATGTTAAAGTAAGCGAGGACAGGCCTGAGGCGCCCTTGACGACGATGTCTACCCACACCCATTATAAAGAATGTCAATAAATATCACGTCAGGGACTCCTTTTTTTTCTTGGAGAAAACCTGCTAACCAGGCCCCGTAGCATGGATGGCCTTATCACGCGATAAGTGACAAGATAGAGCATCCGTCCCTGGCTGACACCGTTCGATAGAACGAGACGACGCACTTATCTTGTCACTTATCGCGTGATAAGGACATCCATACTACGGGGCCAGGAGCCAAGTTATCAGGGGCTGGGTTATGTGGTATTTCTAATCACTATAAACTCCAGGGCGGTCACCATCTGTGGCGGACTCCTGGATCTCATATTGAACGCACTGGAGCCTACCTCGGCGAGTCCAGAAAATTCCTGACGTGATAAAAACATTTCTACAATAACCATCTGCTCAGTTTAGCTGTGACAGTTTTTCCCCGAAGCAATCTGATTTCCTCAAGTCAACGATAAAAAAATTGCGACTATAAATGACTTTGTTGCTTCATGGTTTGTACAGAATTTCTCCTCTGAGTCTCATCTGTCTTGATGTAGTCTAATTATGCATTTTAAAGTAGTGCAGATGTGGTGTGGAACTCACTAAATGTTCTCCCAGTTGGACGGCACCACGTGCCGCGACGTGGACGAGTGCGAGCTGGACGACGACCTGTGCACCGGAGGCCGCTGCGTCAACACCGACGGCTCGTACAAGTGCGAGTGCCCCGACGGACTTACGTTGGATCCAACTGGTAACTAACACACTTTAAAAATGCATGTGGTCTTAGCCTTTTTTATGGTGACATCTTCAGCACCAGTGCTTTAAACTTCGATTTCTAATTCAAGACCAAAACTTTCACCAATGTGTTGCTATTAAAATTGCATCTGTTTTTGGATAGTGCGATCAAATTCGTGACAAGGTGCTTACACGTAGTGTATTTATTAGTGATCTTTTAAATATACACAGCATAGCATATAGCAAGAATGAAACCAAATGTTTTGTGTTATAGGAAATCGCTGCGTGGACACGCGTTTCGAAACGTGCTATACGGACTACTTAGCCGGCCGCTGCAGTGGCCCACTTAATGGCCCAGTTCACAAGTACTCTTGCTGCTGCTCCCCGGTCGGCCGCGCCTGGGGCGCGCGCTGCGAGCCCTGCCCCAAGCGAGGTAATAAATACACACTTCTGATACACAAGATCCGGGTCGCGAGTAGAGCATAAATTCCGCATGATACTTAACGCATAGGATTTTAATATCGATATTTTTCTATAGTATAATCCTGGTCACGGCACCAAATTGCAACCGTGGTACCATTGTAGGCTGGGACGTTTGCATATGGCAATTGGATTATACATGAGTTTTGTCAGTTTCAATAGCAAAACGAAATTATACTTCCTTTGCAGTGTTGCTTAATACTTCCATTCAGCACTTCACCGGTTTAAACAACTTATTTTTACAGGAACGGACTTATACCGCAACCTCTGCATACGAGTATACGAAGCCACGTTCCCACCTTATGTCTGGAACCGGCCGGGCGGCAACTTGGGCGGTGGCTACAACAACAACGACAGTCTCAATGTGGACATCAACAACCACGGGAGCATGGACGGCACCGGCTGGGGCGGCCCAGGGGGGCCGGGGGGGCCGGGGGTTATCCCGGGACAGATGGATGTCAACGAGTGCTCGGCGTTCCCGGGGATGTGCGGGCAGGGACGATGTAGGAACATGCCTGGGTCGTTTGAGTGTGACTGCTTCCCGGGATATGAAAAGGTTGGTTGGACGATTATCTTAGACTTTGAATTATCTCTCTTTGAAAGTTCTCATCCACGTGATGGACAATACAAAACACAATCTAGTACGTCATTTAGAGTGGGGCACTTTTTAGAGGATCGAGCTAACTTTAATTACTCATTTGGTATCGCAAGATGACCTGCACTGAAATTGGACGATCTGATTCCTTTCTGGATCCAAAAGGCTGTTTATTGAACGATATGAGTAGGTTTTCAGTAAATCTTGCTCACGGCGTCAAATTGTAACGGCACGATGAATGACCATCACCATCATCATCATCAATACCTATGTATACGACCCACTGCTGGGCTCAAGAAGCTGTGAGAGAATGGGCAGTCGAACTAAACTATTTATAGTAATTAATGAAGTTATGCTAAATATAACCACTACATAAATTGTCTTTAAATATAAAGGCACTGTTTTTTTGGCTCAGATAAGGTTTATTTATCGTATGGCGGTTACACACTGGTACATATATGTATTCGTAATCGTATCGATGTCGCTGGTAGAGTTCTAGTATGCGCTGCGAGGTTCAGAAGGAACAGTGCAGCAGCCGAGTTTGTTGTTCTAAGATAGTGGCAGCGCAAACAGTTGTTCAATTTAAAACATATTCTACAGGACAGCAAAAACCATACATGCGTAGACGTGGACGAGTGTCGCATCGTAGACGACGTGTGTGGCGCCGGTGAATGTTTCAACACTGAGGGCAGCTTCCACTGCCGCTGCCGGCCCGGACACAAGGCCGACGGACTCAGCAAGGTGTGCGTCGGTGAGTATTCTTGTAAACATGTTCTATACATAGAGGTAGAACAGATAGAGGGAGTCACCCACACATACACACATGAGTGACAAAGATGTATGCATAGGCAATACCTCAAGTGGGAACGAGATACAGTGTCATATTTTCTGTCCCTCATCGCGTATACGGATTTTTTGTTTGCCACCAGCTTGTTTGCCACCACTCCTGTCAAAATTTGTACTGAAACTGACACCACCATGACGTCACCGATATAATACGACTAAATTATAAATGACAGTAGACGTCAAGAGTGTATTAGCTTCTGATACTTCTTAATTTAGTAGGTATGGTTAATTTACCATCGTCCCTTTTGGGTATACGCTAGGACGCCATCTATATATCCTCTATCTACGGTTCTATAGAACTTCTCTCTCCAGTACTACTGGCTCCTTGATATTATCGTGGGTATTAATTACATTTTAAGTAAGTATGCAACTTTGGCACTCAAAACAAAGTTTCTTACTGACTTACTTCCGATGGCACCACTCTCTTTAAGAATCTTATCCCCTCATTCACAGACGTCTAACAAACCTATTTTAGTTAAACTGTCATTCAATATCGTTTTTCCTGGTTGTCAATTTGACATTTCCTTGTGAGATTTGTGAGACAGGGACAAAACAAAATTTAGTTAACAGATGCGCGTGTTACCATAGCATAAGCGTGAGCGAGATGGAAGTGCGTGTTCGGAAGCGCGGATATCATGTTTTTCAATTTTAATTTTTTGTGCGTTTAAATAAATAATAAAGTAATCACTAAGTTCCCTCAAACATAATTAAAGATCGTCATCAACGTGCTGTATTGGTGGCAAAGTATGGTTGACAAAAAGAAACAAATTACGCAAGTATTTTAAATATTATATATTTCACAAATTATGAGATTGATATATATATTTACAACAACTTATTCAAATTATAGTGAATAAATGACTATAAGTTGTTCAACAGATTTGGATGCCCGTCGTTCACGACGATTTAAAAATATCCATTTTAAATTGCTAAATGACCTTTCTACGTTAATAGAAGTCACAGGAAGGTAATTTAAGTCTCTAAAATATTGCACGCAATTTTTATTGACACTCTACCTACCTTAATACTTATGTGGCAAGGAGGATGAGACTATGGAACACTTATTGTGTGAATGTCATGCATGCCCTTGCCAGACTAAGAATAAATTACTTTGGTAACGGTTACCCGCAACCAAAGGAATTCAAGGTGCTCCCGGTGAACTGAAAGAAAAGAAAGAAAGAAAGAAGACATTTATTTACTACACAAAAGACACACAGAGACAAAGGGAGTAGGCATACATTACAATTTAACACATATTGTGTGTGTCTTCGCGGCAGTGAATAGGTCGCTGTCTCAGCATTATGCCGAGGTGTCAGACAGACACCTACAGCGCTGATTTTCAGACAGCACCGTACGTGACCCACGGAACACAACACAACATAAGACCATTGAACTGCATCATCTGTTCTGTGGAAATGATGGAGCAAGCCTGGGAGCAGGCATAAAGGAGAGGGCAAATGCACAAAAGATCCCACTGGGTCGAAGTGAATCCGAAAGGGCCTTGACCTAAATAAGCTAAGATAAGATAAGATCAATGTTAATGTGTTCGACAGATATCAACGAGTGCACCGAGATGCCGGACCTATGCCGCAACGGGCGCTGCGTCAACACCCCGGGCTCGTTCCGCTGCGAGTGCGGGCTCGGCATGGAGCTCGCGCCCGACCGGCTCTCCTGCAAGGACGTAGACGAGTGCTCCATCACCTCCGGTAATATACACTACACACATACTGTCATAGGATGTGTGCTTTGCAGGAGACATTGCCTAAATTACAACCAACAGTCCTAAACCCAACTTTGGACGGTTTTCTACTGAGAACTTTTTAAGTAATCGTTATATCGATACCTGCAGACTCAAAGGGCGTAACAGCCATTACAACAACAGGCTGTTACGCCCTTTGAGTCTGCAGGTATAGATATGGCTTCTGACAAGATACAAAAATAAATTCAAGACAGTTCGGGCGGCATACCACTTAAGGCCCACCATAAATTAATTTATAAATGATAGTGACTTTGACATGCATGCTCAACAATTTGTAAGCCGTAAGGCGCCTCATAGTGAAACCTGACAATAATTCTGTATCATCAGTTCATCATCAAAAATCATCAAGTCATACAATACAAAATGGCATTGAAATTGAAATGATTTAGTATCGGAAATAGAGTTGAATTTCTTTTGTTTTCAATCGTGACCGAAACAAAACAACAACAACTATATTCTAATTAAAAATTATTTAAATTCCTGTGCAGAATAAGTCCTATGGGCACATAGGGCCTTAGGAGGATAAGGCTAGTAATTAATACTCCTAAACAATCTGTCTCCAGGAATCTGCAGCAACGGCGCTTGCGAGAATCAAATGGGAACATACCAGTGCGTGTGCGATGAGGGCTACGCACAGTCCACAGTGAAGAGCCACTGCGAGGACATCGACGAGTGCACTGAGGACCCGACTCGCTGCCAACACGACTGTATCAACTCGCCGGGCTCGTACCACTGCGTGTGCCGGTAAGTGTCTACAGTGCGTGCCACAAGCTCGCAGTCCACTGTGAAGAGCCATTGCGAGGACATCGACGAGTTCACTGAGGACCCGACTCGCTGTCAACATAATAGTATCAACTCTCCGGTCTCGTACCACTGCGTGTGCCGGTGAGTGACTACAGTGCATGCCACAAGCTTGCAATCCACTGTAAATAGCCACTGCGAGGACATCGACGAGTGCACCGAGGACTCGACCCGCTGCCAACACGACTGTATCAACTCTCCGGGCTCGTACCACTGCGTGTGCCGGTGAGTGACTACAGTGCATGCCACAAGCTTGCAATCCACTGTAAAGAGCCACTGCGAGGACATCGACGAGTGCACTGAGGACCCTACTCGCTGCCAACACAATTGTATCTACTCGCCGGGCTCGTACCACTGCGTGTGCCGGTGAGTGTCTACAGTGCGTGCCACAAGCTCGCAGTCCACAGTGAAGAGACACTGCGTGGACATCGACGAGTGCACTGAGGACCCGACTCGCTGCCAACACAATTGTATCAACTAGCCGGGCTCTTACCACTGCGTGTGCTGGTAAGTGTCTACAGTGCGTGCCACAAGCTCACAGTCCACAGTGAAGAGACACTGCGAGGACATCGACGAGTGCACTGAGGACCCGACTCGCTGCCAACACAATTGTATCAACTCGCCGGGCTCGTACCACTGCGTGTGCCAGTAAGACTTATAGGAGGCACAGTAGACTGTACTCTAAAATTCTATGAGGTTGTAAGCTGGTATGTAGGGGGTAATTTTCGGGCTTAGTAAGCAATTTACTACCTGTCCGATTTCAAACATTCTTACACCATTATATAAAATAGACCTTTCAGGATGGTTATATACAAGATATATTTTCTTCCGCGGCTTTCAAATTCAAAAAAATAATATTTCAGACCATGTCCATAGTGATTAGTATACAATTATTAGCTTTGCTTTAGCTACTTTCGTTATAGAAAGGTATCTGCACCATTATGGCAGTTAGAGCTCTGCTTAACAACCTGGCGTTATCTATTAGACCTGTTATCGGGTTCATAAATGGCGCTAAAATACGTGCCTATACACAACAATTATTGGTTCTACTTGGTCAGACGTGTCTATGTGTATTGACGTTGTAGGTACATGCCTTAATTGTTAATAACGGACGCAGTTTTGGAAGACTACTATTTAATATGAGGAGAAATAATTATTTGTATAACATAACGTAATGACACCACATATGTATGATATGTAAACATGTCAAACAGTGACACACGGCTCATGCATAGACAAGGAGGTTCAGGTTGATAGTCCATATTTAAAACTATTTTAACACTCCTACCAAATTAGAGCTATTCTCTTTAAACAAGATCAGATACAAAAAGAAATACGGACATACAAACATATTGACAAACAAACTACCTATAGTAGTAAAGAAACATATAAAAGTTAAGTTTGGTTATGTATGTCTACTTTTGAGATCATACCGACTTCATGTCTGAACTTAACTAACTTGTCTTTAGACAAAGGCTTAGTTAACATATCAGCACTTTGGTTATCAGTACTGACATAGTTCAAAGTAATAATTTTTTCAGAAAACTTTTCTTTGACAAAGTTAAACTTAACGTCAATATGTTTGCACCGTTTATGATAGTCAACATTCTTAATCATGCACATAGCACTTTGATTATCAAGGTTCAAACACACAGAGTCTTGATTGAACTGACCGATGTCAGTCATCATTTGACTAAGCCAGATGGCTTCTTTCGTGGCGGCACAGGCAGCCATAAACTCTGCTTCGGTTGTGGATAATGCCATAGTCTGTTGTCGTTGGGTTGCCCAAGTGACAGCTGCGCCATTTTTCATAAATACATATCCAGTGACGGAGCGTCTGGTGTCACGGTCATTGGCGTAATCAGCGTCACTGTAACCGACTAAGTCGCTTGCCATGTCTGATCGATAGCAGAGATCAAAGTCCTTGGTGGCTTTCAGATATTTAAATATTTTCTTGACAGCGTTCCAGTGATCCTGATTATAAGAATTAAGGAATCGACTCACCAAGCTCACAGCGAACGTAATGTCTGGTCTGCTTACGATTGCGGCGTGCATCAGTGATCCCACGGCTTCTCTGTAGGGGATGTTGTCCACGCTTTCGCTTTCATCCTTCTCCAGCCTCGTATGCGGATCAGCGGGAACAGTGCTAGGATGGGCATCGCTCATGTTAAATTTGTTTAACAACTGGTTGATGTATTTTGTCTGATGAATGAAAATACATTTATCACATTTCTCTATTTACAAACCGACAAAATTAGTTGGTGAACACGTTTTCAGCTTAAAGTGTAATTCGAGATTTTTGATTATGTCTTGCAAGATAGATTCATTTTCACAAAACAAGAGTCCATCATCAACGTAAATCAAGAGATAACATTTAATTTCATTTACTTCTCCGACATAAACGCATTGATCAGCACTAGGTACATTTAGTAAAGTTATATTTCTTAAGTACTGAATCGAACTTTGCATTCCAACAGCGTGGCGACTGTTTTAAACCATAAAGTGATTTTACTAATTTACATACCTGATGTGGTTCTGCGTTTAATCCTTCAGGGGGAGTCATGTATATGTTCTCTTGTAACTCTCCGTAAAGAAAGGCGGTCTTTACGACGAACTGTATCATTTTCAGATGATTTTGAGCAGCTACGGATAACAATAATCGTATAGAGTCGTACCTGACTGTCGGTGAAAACGTCTCCTGATAGTCAATACCTTCGGTTTGTGCGTACCCCTTAGCACAAAGGCGCGACTTGTACCGGATACCGGTTGGCTCGTCCTTCAGACGGAAAACCCATTTGCAGCCGATCACTTTTACATTTGCTGGCTTCTCTACTAAGGTCCATGTTCCGTTTTTGTCATGAGCTTCCAGTTCTTCAGTAATCGAGACTTTCCATTTTGCAGCTTCTACTGAGTTAACAGCCTCCTGGTAGGTCTGCGGCGTTAAACTAGCCTCTTCGCTGTAACATAAATAGCCACTTGGTTTAGCTGGCAGCTCTGCATTCAATTGCTTCCTCGGCCTTAATGTCATTATGTTAGACTCGGGTTTAACTTCCTTTTCAGTCGTATCTAGTAGGTATTCTGATCCTTCGGATTGTTCAGATTCTGTTGTCGCAGGCAGTCTGACTTGAATCATAGTTTTCGGAGGTATCTTCTTCACTACTTTCTTCTAGCTGATATATTGAACTTGAATTATCATTTGTTAACTCAACCGGAACGAAATTTCTCTTCACGGTAGATTCTATTGTTTCTCATATATTTAAATGAGCTTTCTCGTGTTGCTAAGAAATCATGTGTACTGTTTGCTGATGATGCGACAATATTTTTTTCGTGTGATCGTTCAAAAACTTCCAGCCTTTATGAGGATATAAGCTCTACCTTAACAGAGATCACAAATTGGCTCATTTCATTAAATCTTAAATTGAACCTGACCAAAACCCAGCTCATTCAATTTAGAAATTATAGAACCGCTCCCATCTCTTTGAGTGTATCAGACGCTGGGACTACCATAAAGGTAGTCAGTGATGCGAAATTTTTAGGAGTTCATGTGGATTCGCATCTAAATTGGAAGGTTCACATCGAACAGATAAATAAGAGAATTTCCAGAAATTGTTACGCATTGTCCATATTATCCGAAACATGCTCTGAAAGCATAGTAGTTAGTGCCTATTACGGAAATGTGTATCCTTTATTGACATACGGAGTCATTTTCTGGGGAAATTCTGTAGATGTAAATAAAACATTCATCCTACAGAAAAGATGTCTAAAAACAATTTACCGTATGAACGTTAGAGACTCCCTAAGACAAGTTTTTCGAGAAAAGCGCTTTCTTACATTAACAGGGATCTACATTTTGGAGGTTAGCTTGTTTGTAAAAAAACAACCAAACTATTTTACAACACTGTCATCTACGAAGGGTAATTTGAGAGCACAGTATAAATATAATATTAGATTACCGGGAATTAGTACTTCTATATACAAAAAAAGCACGTTTATAATGGCAATCCGTGTATTTAATCACCTCCCGCCTAACATAAAAGCTATGGAGGGCAACTGTTTTAAAGTAAATTTAAAAAAATGGCTCATAAATAAAGCATTTTATAATTTGAAGGAGTTTTATGCATGTTAAGTATTTGGTCTTGTATATTAACACTACTGTGGTTAGTGTATACTTAAACCGAATAAACCTCGCTCGTATAAATTAAATTAAGTATTGCATGCCTGAAACAGGTAACTGTTGGAACTATTTTGGCTTTACTACCTACCTATGTACCTATGTAACACAGTTTGCAATAAATCTTTCTTTCTTTCTTTCTTCTTTCTAGGAAGTCACGACTTTTCACGGCCATTCTAGAGCCGGGTTTGATGAACCTGTACCCGCTGGTATGTTCACAGTAGCCAATTAATATCATTTTCTCTGATTTGGCATCCCACTTCTTTATTTTCTCCTTTGGCAGGTGAACCATTACTTCGCACCCAAAAATTCTCATATGGCTTACATCTGGTTTTAAGCCTGACCACATTTCGTAAGGGGTTCTGTGTGACAACGCTCGAGTCGGTGATCTGCAGACGATATAAGCAGCTGCGTGCACTGCTTCAGCCCAGAACAGTTTCGGAAGTTGGGCGTTCAGGAGCATGCACTTTGCTCTCTCGATCAGCGTGCGATTCATGCGCTCTGCGAGACCATTTAATTGGGGCGTGTAGGGTGTGGTCGTTTGATGCACAATACCTGCTCTCTTCAGGAAGTCGGAGAAGTCCTTATTTACATATTCTGTGCCGTTGTCCGACCTGAGGCACTTTATCTTACAATCAAGTTGATTTTCAGCTTCATTCTTGAACTCTTTGAACTTATCGAGCGCTTCTGACTTGCTTTTCAAAAAGTAAACGGAAACATTCCTCGTGTAGTCATCAATCAAAGTCATGAAGTATCTTGCACCTCCCAGTGACTTTGTTTCCATGGGGCCACACAAGTCTGAGTGGATGTACACCTGTAGTCGCTTCTTTAATTTTGTTTAAATCGGTGAAGTTTAAATGTCCCATGCGCTGATGCCACAAGCAGGCGTCCATGCTGTCAACAGCTGATATGTATGCGTGATCCTGAATGGTGTTCAGCCGGTACATATTGTTGATCAGGCTTGCTGTTGCGGCTATTGCATTCTCTTTGTTTAGTATCAAACAGCCTTTTGCATTAAATCTCACTTGGCCACCGCTCTGAATGATTTGACTCACGGACAGTAAATTTGTAGCAAGGTCTGGCACGTAGAGAACATTCTTAAGAAGAATTTTGTTTTGCTCGCCTTTAGTATTGCAGACATCCAGAGATACTTGGCCGCAACTCTTGACGGACAGCGACTTGTCGTCAGCAACTTTAATAAATTTGATAGAAGGAGCTGTCACGTCAAATAATATGTCTTGGTGCTTTGTCAGGTGCGCCCACGCACCAGAATCAACAAACCAAGAGTTATCGTTTGATGTAGTTGCCACAAAAGCTGCTGCATAGCTTGAGCATTGACTCTTCCTCTTATTCTTTGACTTGCACTCTTTGCTGATGTGACCGTATTTATTGCAAGTAGCACCGCGGTCCCTTGCTTGTTTGAGTCTCATTATAGTTCTTGGTGTGACCCTTACGGTTGGAGCTATGTCCATAGTTTGCGGCAAACGCGTTAGAGTCGCTTTGTCGAACATCTTGCAAAAGTTTTGCTTTTACGGAGTCAGCGGAGATCTTCACACCTGAACTTTCCATCGCCAGAATCATAGGTTGATAGGTTTCCGGAAGACCAGAGAGTAACAGTGTACCGAGCCACTCATCGTCGACCATAAATCCGATATTGCGAAGTTTGTGCGCCGTACTCATCACTTTGCTGACATATTCCTCGATATTGTGACATCCGTTCAGTGTTGTCGTAATTAAATCTCTTAGTAGTCCCACACGACGCGTGAGCCCTGAGTCGTTAAATGCGTTCTCCAAATTTGTCCATACTTCTTTCGCAGTCGTGGCTATATGCACGTAATTCACTGGATCGACTAGTAGGATAATCTTTGATCGTGCTTTCGTATCTAACTTAGGGTCTACGGTACCGGAACCTTCAACACAACTCCATAGTTCTTCGTGCTGCAAATAGGTTTGCACCGCAAATCTCCATGTCGGATAATTATCACGTCCCGTAAGCTTATCAATAAAAGCGAAAGAATTATTCGAAGACATTTTCCGTTGGAAAAAAAAATCTTTTGTTTTCTCGCGTCAATGAACGGCGAACAAATTATTTGGAAATAAATTTCGTAAATTTTATTTTCACTGCACTACGGATGACTTTACTGGGCTATCTGGGCCCTTAACCTAATAACGGACGCAGTTTTGGAAGACTACTGTTTAATATGAGGAGAAATAATTATTTGTATAACATAACGTAATGACACCAGATATGATATGTAAACATGTCAAACAGAGACACACGGCTCATGCATAGACAAGGAGGTTCAGGTTGATAGCCCATATTTAAAACTATTTTAACAATTGCTCCATGACGCATTCCAATGAACTAACCGCTCTCGTTCCCAGGGACGGCTGGCACCTCCGAGCAGACGGGCGCACGTGCCGCGACGTGGACGAGTGCGCGGGCGCGCGCGTGTGCGGCGGCGGCGAGTGCCGCAACACGCCGGGCGGGTACAGCTGCGCGTGCGGCGAGGGGCTGCTGCCCGCGCCCGACCGCGCCAAACCCACGTGTCTGGACATCGACGAGTGTGCTGACGTGAGTATTCCAGGGACGGCTGGCACCTCCGAGCAGACGGGCGCACGTGCCGCGACGTGGACGAGTGCGCGGGCGCGCGCGTGTGCGGTAGCGGTGAGTGCCGCAACATGAAGAGAACTAATATGCCGCCTGCAGAATGGGAGGCTTTGGCTAAGGGCCAATCACATTGGAGGCATATTGTGTTCACACAGGTCGAGGTCAGACGGTGCGCAGAGCTCGAGACAAAGCGCGATGAGCTAAAGGCCAGACCACCTGCGGCCATACAGTATAATTATGTCGGAGGGGTGATGATGTGTGGTGAATGTGGTCGCACATTCGCCGCAATAATTGGCTATGTCAGTCACCTGAGGGCGCACCAGCGACGCTCTCAGCAGTGATTAGCAGTCGCTGATGCCGAATACGGCTAGGAGAAGAAGAAGATGATGGTGATGAGTTTTTTATAGGTGCAATGGGGGGTGAAAGTTTGTATGGAGCTACGATATAAACGAGTTTTACGCGGACGGAGTCGCGGGCAGAAGCTAGTAAAATAATTGTAGTACTTACAAGGTCATCTGTCTAACAAAACCGATGTATGACAGCTAGAAAACTCTAATCATGGCGTCCCAATCGCACGCGATCGCCGCGTATTGCGATTTATACTCGTACTCTTTGTTCATAGCGCCGAATTCGGATATCGGGTAAGATATCGACACCTGGGAGAAATGCTGGGTTTAACGAAGAGGCTAGAGGAATATGCGTGACACGAGTTTACTGTTTGTGTCAACCTATTCAGCGTCAATTATCGGGTAACATATCGACACCTGGGAGGTATGCTGGGTTTAACGAAGAGGCTAGAGGAATATGCGTGACACGAGTTAACTTTTGTGTCAACCTATTCAGCGTCAATCACGACGTACTGTATGCGTCAAAGCGCTTTTCGCTACATGTTTCTCTGACGCCGACCGTACCCCGACAATCGACATGGCCCCAATTTTCTCAATACTTTTAATACCGTTTTGTGCTTTTAACTGGATGAAAAAGAAGCAGTACCTAATGCACGATTTTGTTAACAGAACCCAGATCTATGCGGTGCTGGCGAGTGCCACAACACCATTGGCAGCTTCGTGTGCCGCTGTCCGGACGGGTACAGCGTCAAGCCGGAGCAAGGCCCGGCGTGCACGGACGATGACGAGTGCGAGCTGGGCACGTGCGACTGCCATCCTAGCGCCGACTGCGTTAACTTACCGGTAAGTACTCTGTCCTCTTCATCGCCCTGTACAGACACTTCTATAACTTAGGTATCACAGACAACCCCATGTGCAGAGCGTGCATGGAGGCAGAAGAAACGACTAAACATATACTACTGGACTGCAAGCAGGTAGAAGTATACAGAATGAAGCACCTAGGTTCTCCAGACACACAACGGGACGCAATCAGCAACACCAAGGCACTCACCAACTTTCTAGACGAGCTGGGGTGGTTAGTGTAGCGCCACACCGCCGTTTCACGCAAAATAGGCACAATGGATGTCGACTTGCGGAAAACGCCCAGTATAACTAACTAACTCACCGCCCTGTCTGCAGGCATTCTCTCGAGGTGCCCAAGCCATCGGCGTCCTACGGATTTAATTACTCCCACGGGCTCAGAACCCATATTTATCTTTCTGCTCTAAGTTTTTACGGATCCTCCAGCTACCATCTTCCCCCTGCACTGGGCTTGAAACTGTTTCGTAATTTAAGGTGGAGCTATGTTCAGCGCCAACGACGCATACAAGGAGGTTATAATTATAACGCATACGTTCTCACCTTACCCATTTCCTTACATCAGTGAAGATAATGTTTCGTAATTTAATATGTTCATCATCATTGTCAACCCGTAATCGCCCACTGCTGAGCATAGGCCTCTCTTCGAGTACGCCACGCGTCCCTATCCTGACCTAATCTTATCCAGAAGTGACACGCGATCTTCCTAATATCGTCCACTCATCGAGGTGGTGGACGGCCGACACTCCTTTTACCTAGCCACCACCAATCTGCCACCTTTTTGGTCCACCTACCATCATTCTGCCTGGCAAGGTGTCCTGCCCAGCTCCACTTGAGTTTGATAATGATATCTCCAAATTTAATATGTTTCTTCAAAGAATTTCACAACAAAGGATCCTTGATCAACCAAACTTCAACTGACCACAGATAAAATGCACTAAACAGATGACCATCCTTGACCAGAGTCTCTTTTTCGGGTGTAGCTTTGTGAATAACCGCAGGAACTAGGTATTCATCCGATATAAAAAGGCTTTCACCTGTCTAGAATAGACCTGCAGGATAGACATAGGCTATATTTTGTCCTGCGGCTTCACCTGCGTTCTATGTAATACGCGGGCGGAGCCACGCGGCTTGTTATAAATAATTTGGATTGAGGTGTAATTTTCATATTTGTTTTAGGGCTCATTCCAATGCCGCTGCCGCGAAGGCTGGCGCGGCGATGGCAGCGAATGCGAAGACGTAGACGAGTGTCTCACGAACAACGGTGGCTGCAACCCGCACGCGACTTGTCGCAACACTGACGGATCGTTTGCCTGTCTATGCGATACGGGCTACAAGGGAGACGGGTAAGTACTGTAGTAGTTAGCACTTAGAACCTATATAAAATATAAAAAAAGGTAATATTATTACCGAAATGGTTTTCGAATTAGGCATCATTACATAGTTTGAAATGTTGGTAAATGTTCGTTACAGATACACTTGCACAGACATCGACGAGTGCGAAAACGACCCGACCCTCTGCGAGAACGGGCACTGCTCGAACACGCCGGGCGGCTACGAGTGCGACTGCGATGTCGGCTTCACTAGGTCGCCCACAGCCAGGGCCTGTCTCGGTAATTTCACATAGCTTCTTTTTTTTGTTGTTGAGAAAACCTGCGAACCAGGTACATAGCCAGAAGTCTGGGTTATGTAGTATTTCTACCCACTAAAAACTCCACGTCAGCCGCCATCTGTGCTAAGTAATTCGGAGGACTCTAGGATCTCAGGTTGAACGCACTAGAGCCTCGCGCTTTGGCCCTGTTGGCTCGTTCTGGGCATCTTCGCCGCCTTCTGTGGGGTATATGGCCGAGTACTGGCCTATGGTTTAAATTGACCTAATGTTTCACTAGACCTCATGCAAGACAAACAAGGGAGAACCCCGTGGGAGGTATACAGGGTGACATTTTATTCACCGTTCAAAATTTGTGTACGCGATGTAAACATTAACATGAACATTTTTTTGTTTGGGAGCAACCCTGAAATCGCGAAAAAAACGTATCATACAGACATTTTGAACGTATAGATAGCGAACTTTAGTATGAAACAGCTGGTTTTTTTTCGCGATTTTAGGGTTGCTCCCATACAACAAGTTGTTCATGCCAATGAGTACATCGCATACACAAATTTTTAACGTTGAATAAATGTCATCCTGTATTGATCTCTGTAGAACTCAGAAATTACGCTTTTGTTACAAGCTTTATTTAACTAACACTGTTCGCCTGTAAGCATGTGAGTTGTCCTTCGAAATTTGCAACCCATATTTCAGCCACTCGCATATATTTATGTAAGTTTGGTGACAAGGCAATATTTTTGGAACAGTCTTAGCGGGTCGTTGATGACTGCTTATGAAAGCTAGTAAGATTTTTTACATTATGTAGAAGGTAATAAAAGCTTGTGAAAAAAACTTATTTCAGCTCATTACCATCTTAGATCAAAATGCCAATAATTAAAATGTTCCAGATATGGACGAGTGTGCGACGTTCGACAACGTGTGCGTGTTCGGACGCTGCGTGAACACGTACGGCATGTTCAAGTGTATCTGCGACAAGGGATACCAGTCCGACAGCGTGGATGACCGTGAGTAATATTACTTTACCTTTTACCCTGCAGTACACATATTAATAAATGGCATTAGATTTGTTATTCCACAGTTAAAAAAGTCTATAAGGACATTTGAATTCCATTGCAGAATTGAGATATTCATATTTGATTCAGAGTGAATATGAGTGAGAAACATCTAATTCTGTATTTAATCATCCCGCAGGTCATCTAAGCGACTTAATAATTGTAATTCTGTTATAAATCATTAAAAAGTTAAAATAAATATAAATAAATAAAAAGATTACGTAATGAGATAACAACTTGCTGTTAATAAAATCCCATAAAAAAACGTACTCTCGTAACTCTTCCACCCTAAAAAGTTGTGAGATGTTTCGTAGAGCTAAGTCAAGCATTCTGATTAATTTTTATTTGCGTGCTAAATAAAAATCTGCAACTTGGGAATCATACAACAATACTGTATTTATTAAATTTTGCATACCTAAAACATTGTGTGATTGCCAAACTTTACAAACTGTATACTAACAGAGCCTTTCGACATACTTGTAAGTTTCGTGGGATAATTCCCTGGTTCTGTAGCGTATTGTTGTTCCAGTGATGCCCGGCTTTAACTGCACGGACGTGGACGAGTGCAAGTCGCCCCAATCGTGCCAGTACGGCACGTGCCTCAACACGGACGGCTCGTACGTGTGCCGCTGCCCGCCCAACTACGAGCTCGTGTCCGACGGGACCGCCTGCTTCGGTGAGTGACGAAAGTGTTGAACGTTAAACTTTAAATTTCATCATCATCATCATATCAGCCGAAAGACGTCCACTGCTGGACATATACCTCCCTCAAAGAGTGCCAAAATAACTGGTACTGCGCCACCCGCATCCAACGGACTCCCGCGACCTTTACCAGGTCATCAGTCCACCTTGTGGGGGGCCTAACCACGCCGAAAGTTGAAATGTATGAGGAGAATAATACAACCCCACTTTTCGGATAGGTAGGAGACTATTAAGCTTATTAAAGTTTCTTTCAAAAATTTCATTTTTGGTACAAAAATTTCACTTTTATTACCGACTGTACTTTTCTGCATACTATCATCAACTACTCATTGAGACGATTCTAACGAGCTCAAACTCAATGGGGTTGTGTCTTTTTATTGCGGAGTTCCTATGGCCACCTTCCAGCTCCAGCATCAGATCAGCTCCATGTCATCATAATATTGCATTGTCATGCTATATACATATGCATGCAAAATTTCAGATCAATTGATTGACAGGAAGAAGGTGAAATTTCAATTACTAAATTTGACGGGGTGAGATAAATAAAAGCTTGTAAAAACACATTGGCTCTCTTGGGGCAGTGATGGCGACGACAACAATGATGATGACGACAAAGATGATAGTAGGTAAAAGAGACACCCGCTTCGGTTTTTGATTTGAATGTTGTTGGCCGATTAAATTTCGAGCCATTTTCGCCTGGGCGAATGTAAGTATATTAAAATATGATTTACCTTACGCCTGGACATAAAGGGGCAAACCTTTGTATTTACGACGTACGATGATAAAGGAAGCCTCAGCTCGCATATTTATCGTCCTTGCTTTCGGCAAGAGACATACCTTATTTTACCGGCCTAGTTGTATTATGAGGGAGGCGATGGCTGAGATATGCGTCATACTCGTGATCGGGTGCTGTTTGTGGAGTCCGGTCTGTTCATGCTTGCAAGGGCATAGTAACTACCTAAATACTAGTGTTACAGTAGACGGCAAACTTCGTGCGCAAATGACCTTGCCTGCGCAAAGGCGAATTGTACGTGCAAGCTGCCCCCCCACTTCCCCTCATTTGCGCACGAAGTTTGCCGTCTACTATTATCATTACTTTGACGATAGACGTCATTCTGTTCTTGACACGTTTTATTGTTATTGACCCTGTACATATCTGACAATATTACATTAATGATCCTTTTTTTTCTGTTTTAACGCTTAGAGACAGTATACATCTCTATAAGAACATTAGAATAATTATTTATTGTATTTGGTTGCTCAGAGACCTTATACATCTCTGGGGTACTAAATTAATATCATAAACTTATTGTTAATTCTGATACAGACCTTATATCGAATGTAATTGATAATATTTTACAATTTTGGATTTTTTTAGTTTTCATTTAGTGACATTTAGTTTGTGTAGTGACGTTTAGGTACTAATTGGTTAAAATCTGCAATTTTAAAATGATTATTGTGTAAGATTATTAATATTATATTGTAGAATACCATCTGTCATGTAAAAGTGCCCTTGTGGCCTATTTGCAGAATAAATAATTGATTTTGATTATTTCACGCCAGACTCCCGGAAAGCGCGCTGCTACGGCCGAGTGGACCTGCGATCGGGCACCGAACACTGCCTCAACGGCGACGAGCTCTCGGATGATGGCACTATGGCGGCTTGCTGCTGCTCAGTCGGTAAGATTATCTGTACTCATAAAATAATAATGTTCTTGATCAGAAAATGTTGGGTAAATGTCTTGTACAGATGTAGTGCATAATTGTTTTCCATCGTATTTTCTCGGAAACGTTCGTATTTGTTATGCTACTTCAGTCAACCTCGCCTCAGTACTTTTTGTACCGAAACTGACTGAAATAGCAAGACACGTTCGTACGTTTCCATGAAAATACGATGGAAAATAATTATGCACTACATCTGTACCACGTCTCTTTATGCTGTAGCTGTAGGTACTTGTGTGTGTAATTTAATTGGGCTAAGTTTGTTCTTTGGGTGATGGTTAAGTTCTATAAGTGAGAATCTGTAATTGGCTTTGTAATTATATAGTAGTAAGTACTTAAAAATATTTCACGTTGTTGGCTCTCCATGCATTGTATAAACAAATAAATAAAGTACGAGGGGTGATCCAAAAGTTTTGATAATCGGCATGATTTGGTCTCGTGATGATAACTTGCGAGTGTCATTCCTAACTGTGCCGGTATTCAATAATACACTAAATACAAAATAAAAGATTTCAAGCATTTGTTTTTCTTTAATAGCTAAGTAAATATGATGGTATAGAAAATATTATGACGTCAGTATAATGAGAGAATATTTTGGTAAATGTTAGGGCCGGCGTTGGCAAAATTCTGCTTTGGTAATTCAAAAAAAAAGATTTTGTTATTTGAAGATTATCTATTTTAATGCGACGAAATTAATAAATTATACTAGTGTCATCATTTTTTTAAGGCACTGCTCACCTAACACGATTCAAGGTAGGTCTTTCATAATTCTATAGCAAGTAAGCGAGGTCGTCTAAGAAAAAACCAAAGAAAAAAAATACAAATCCTATGAGTTTTTTTCTTGGCTAAGCTTGCCGCTTACCAGGGCTGCTTTTCAGGCTTGTGAATTCTATAAAACTAGTTACCTACCGTGTAATCAAGACTAATTCTTTTTCTAGTTACGTTACTACGTCTTATTCTTCGATATTGAAAACTCTTCAATAAAATCTGTGCAATTGCGTCGATGTAAAAAGTAAGCCTTATTTCGTCTATCCAAAGTTTTTTTTTTATATAGAGCAAAATTTAAATATTATTCATATATTATATTGGTAAGTAAACTAAGAAAGAGTGAATTTAATATTTAACAAGAGCGTGTCGGGCCACGCTCAGTGTAGAATTCCGTAGTTTTTCGTCCGTCACAGTAAGTGTGTGAAATTATTTTGTAATTTTATTCAAAAACTATTAAACCTATCAAATTCAAAATATAATATATTATAAAGTTCTACTTTTGAGATTTTTTTCATATTTTTAAAACTTATGGTTCAAAAGTTAGAGTGGGGGGCACAAATTTTTTTTTACTTCTGTAGGTCAATCACGTAACGCATTGTACGCGCGTCTGACAGTAAAATCACAATCTAACTGTCATTTTTTCCATATAAAATTGACATTTAGACCTTACAGACGCGCGTAAGAAAAGTTACGTGATCGACCCACTGGAGCGATTATCTCCGAAAATATAAACATTATCAAAAAAATATTTTAGCCCCTATTCATTTTTAAATACCTATCCAACAATATATCACAATTAACATGAAAAAAAAACACTCCCCACGTTACGTATAGGGGAGGTACCCTAATAAAAAAAAACATTTTTTATTTTACCACTGTCGGCGTGATTGATATAAATATTAGTACCAAATTTCAGCTTTCTAGTGCTAACGGTTACTGAGATTATCCGCGGACGGACGGACAGACAAAGCGAAACTATAAGGGTTCCTAGTCGACTACGGAACCCTAAAAATCATATTATACGGATATACCCTGTGTTTTTTATGCCGATTATCAAAACGTTTGGATCACCCCTCGTAATGTCTGAGAAATGTAAGTTTGTAGCCATGTGTCCGCACGTAGGGGAAATTTCCGAAACCACTTATCCATTTTGTAAAGTTTGGGATCGTCTACGATTCGTATATCACGTCTCTGAATCGCGTAAAATTTTTTTTTTTATTTATTTAATAATTTACTTCAGAAATATTATTTCCATAATTTATTAGTAACAGTGATCTTAAAACTATGTTAGTAGGTATTCTATTACACTTACAATTAGCAGTTGGATGGCCTATGCAACCTATCCCAATGGAACAGGAAGGGACCATCCAAGCGCGCCGCCACCGTCTGCAGGAGGCTGTTCGGGCTGCCGCGCAGGCGCCTCGTCAGGGACGCGACCCGCGCCCGCATTATGGCGTGAAACCCATCCGTGTGCGCTTCGCAAAACATCCCTGATGCACTGCAATGGCGCGGCAGCCCCAACAACATCCTAAACCCATTATTATAGTGGACGCGTAGGGCACTGTAAGCCTTTTGCGTATAGTTGATCCATAGGCTGCAGGTGTAAAATGATTGGCAGAACGCCTTAAAAAGGGTAATCTTTACGTCGGTGGTACACCTTGCAAACCTACGAATCAACATGTTGCTCCTGACTGAGAGTGCCCTACGCTCCCTCTCCACGTCCTTGTTGTCACTCTAAAAGGGCCAAGCGGCCAAAGCTGAAAGTAATACTCCATACTCCATGTGGGGATGGACTTATTTATATACTCGTAATAAAAGTCTCTGTCCCGGGGAGAAGTATCTAATTCGCTTCATTAGCACATCGAGCTTTTTACATGCCTGCTAAGTAGCTTCGAAACTGGACGTCGCTGGAAATGTCAACCAAGGATCCCAATCCTCCAATTATAAAAATACCTTTACATCAAATATTTGACAGCTGTCATCGCGGTAAAATAAACGTGAATGATGACATTGATGACATTATGATGTCGTGAATGGGGAACTTGCATCTTTTTATTTTATAACGAAAATCAAAAGTTTATTCCATCATTAAAACAACTGCAGCATTAAAACTTTCTTATGATTTATTTTTCTGATGTTATATGCATTTGAAATCTGCACGCACCGGCACCCACCGAAAACAATGTATATTAAACTGGCTTATGCTATGACGTCACAACACGTATTCTCGGCGCGTTTACTATGGAGAAAGTCATTAATCAGTCAAGAGTAACCCCTGTACCTAAGAGCAGTGCAGGGTCCGACGTGACTGGATTTCGTCCTATTGCTGTGCTCTCTGTGTTTGGGAAATTGTTCGAATCAATCGTGGACCATCTTATCACTCAGCAGATCACAGTCAAAATGGACGATGCTCAGCATGGTTTCCGTCGAGGTCGCTCAACAACAACTAATCACATAGTCTTGGTTGATTACGTAACTGAAGCTATGGATGCCCGAATGCAGGTAGATGCTGCATACTTTGACTTTCGTAAAGCTTTCGATCTTGTAGATAACGATATCCTCCTGCGTAAATTCGCAGACATAGGATTTACGCCCCGGCTTTTACACTTCTTTGCCAGTTATCTACAGGATCGGAGACAATATGTCAAACTTGCTGGATTCGAGTCTCAACAATACTTCACTCGTTCTGGTGTAAGTCAAGGCAGCACGCTAGGACCTACACAATTTCTTGTCATGATTAATGATCTCCCGAGGGTCGTCAGCACGTCTAAGTGCCTAATGTTTGCAGACGACATAAAACTATTCCACAGTGTTAGGGATGACAATGACAGAGTACAATTACAGAACGACATAGACGCTATTTCTGAATGGAGTGAGACTAATCGGCTGGAGTTTAACGCCTCGAAATGTGTGCACATTTCCTTCGCTAGACTCCGCTCACCTATCGTTACCGAATACAGCCTTCGCGGAATGCCACTTCATCAGACCGACGAAATACGTGACTTAGGACTGACTTTGGATAATAAACTTGACTTCAGACAACATATAACGACGACCTGCAAAAAGGTATCTAAAACGCTGGGATTTATAATGAGGATGGCTTCCCAATTCTCTACCATCAAGATAGCAGTCATGCTATATAAAGCATACATTCGTAGTAGGCTCGAATTCGGTGCGGTAGTGTGGGCTCCGGACGAGTTTAAATACATCACAATGCTGGAAAGAATTCAAAAGAAATTTGCCAGGTACATATACAAGCGACAGTACGGATACTACCCGTATATGTATCCGTCCCTCTTCATTTCAGGAATGGTTGGGCTTCACATTCTTGAGACACGGCGCAAACTGCTGCATGTAGTGCACTATTACCAACTGCTCAACAATAAAGTTGACAATGCGTCCGTGCTGGAGCGAATGGGCTTGCATGTACCGCGTGCGAGTGGGCCGGCGGTCGGTGCGGCGGGCGGCGCGGGCGGCGCGGTGACGGCGCGGCGCCCGCGGCGTCTGTTCGCGGTGCCCGGCGTGCGCACCAGGCGCGGAGCGAACGCTCCCTCTGCTAGAGCGCGAACCATCCTAAACAAGATCATGCAGGAAACCGACGACATTGATATATTTGCCGACAGTATTGGCGTATTTTGTAGAAAAGTTTTAGCCATACTTACCTAGTTTCACGAGTCTGTACAATGCTTGCTCAGCTCAATCTTTGATTGATTAGGTAATTTAGGTATATTTAGTTTATTTTTATGATTGCTTCTTTTTGAATTGTTCCTACCTAAATTGTTGTATTATTTATAGTGATGCTACCTCCTATGAATGTGTACCTACCTCATAAGTGTTTTGGTTATAAACTGTAAACTTGTGTGTGATTAATAAATAAATAATAAAATAATAAAATAAAATAATTAATTTGTGGACATAATTGTCCACAACATTTGCGTTTAAGTCTATACTTGTCATACAAAATATCATTTCTAATTCAATATTCGGTGTAACTGTTATGTTATTTTATCGAAAAAAATATAATTTTTTCATCATTTTAACGTGAGATAAAACTAATACAATCGTTTTTTTAGGGTTCCGTAGCCAAATGGCAAAAAACGGATCCCTTATAGATTCGTCATGTCTGTCTGTCTGTCCGTTCGTATGTCACAGCCACTTTTTTCCGAAACTATAAGAGCTATACTGTTAAAACTTGGTGAGTAGATGTATTCTGTGAACCGCATTAAGATTTTCACACAAAAATCTAAAAAAAAAGAAAATTTTGGGGGTCCCCATACTCAGAACTGAAACTCTAAAAAAATATTTTTTCATCAAACCTATATGTGTGATATTGAGGTTTCTAATATATATTTTTTCTAAACTGAATAGTTTGCGCGAGAGGCACTTCCAAAGTGGTAAAATGTGTCCCCCCCCTGTAACTTCTAAAATAAGAGGATAATAAAAATAAAAAAAATATGTGATGTACATTATCATGCAAACTTCCACCAAAAATTGGTTTGAACGAGATCAGGTAAGTAGTTTTTTTTTTAATACGTCTTCTTCTTCTTCGTCTCTTACTTAAGAGCTAGGCTCTTGTCGGTGTAGCTCAATGTAGGCCCTCCATCTACTCCGATCCCACGCAATCTCTTTGACCTCACGATATGACCCAACATCAACTCTCTTTTTGAGTTGCTCCATGTAGTCTATTCTAGGTCTTCCTCTTCCTCGCGTCCCCTATATCTTTCCTTCAATTATGTTAAGTACGAAGTTGTCATGTCGTAAGAGGTGCCCTATAATCTTCCCTCTTCTATTTTCTAAGTTCCTAACTAACTGCATAAATAAAAAAACTTGGCCGCTTTTTTTTCTTTTTTTTCTTCTGTGCGTGCAATTATGATTAATTGAAATCCCATGCAAGTTCCCTATTGTACTGGGATGACGTCTGTCAAATATTGGAATTAAGTGCATATTAATTATAGAGAGAGAGAGAGGTGTGTCTTCGAACCGTGGGGCTACGATAAAAGGGGTTTTCTTATCGGTGAACTTGTGTCTTTGAGGGGTTGAATCGGACCAAGTTATCCCTCCTGCAGAATAAGTTAAACAACGTTTTGCTCACAGGTGCTGCGTGGGGCAAGTACTGCGATCTCTGCCCGGAGCCAGGCTCGGAGGCCTACAGGCAACTCTGTCCCGGCGGCTCTGGATATATGCCCGTGCTTGAACCGGTAAGGAAATTAATTAACAACAGCGGCGCTACCACCGAAACACGAAAGTCGAAACTCGCAATATATCCCTCTCTGTCGCTTGAATATATATGCAAGTGCGACAGAGAGGGATAAACGAACGAACGAACCAAGCGTTTCATATTAGCCGCTCTGTCATCCCTAAAAATGATGATCATGATATCATCCGTTTTAGGGTTAAGAATAATAATATTTATTCTTATGTCAAAGACGACTACATTATTTATCAGTCAATTACCTAATACTAACATGTTTACTTATGTTTGTCTTAAATTATACTATAAGGCCGTTAATTCCTATATCTATACCAAATTTTAACTTCCTATGTCAAACGGTTTGTGAGAAAACTGCATGTGCGTGCTGCGCTTATGCCCCGTAAAACCGTTTTACAATGGAGCGCAGGTGTAAGTAGGTCTTAATACTTTGATGGACTGTATACCTATAGGCGTAATTCTATTGTCTGGAGTAGTGTCCAATTGTCCATCAACGTGCTAAGAGACTAATTAAGGTACTGCTTTAACTAATATACTTGTGGCGTAAGTGTGCCATTGGGCCAATTTTATTTTTAGTACGTTTTTATTTTCAAAATATATTTTTTCTCCTAACTGTCCCCTTCCAGCCATCATACGTCGTGACCCTCTCCGACATCGACGAGTGCGCGCAACACCCCCTGCTCTGCGAGCACGGCACGTGCACGAACACGTTCGGCTCGTTCGTGTGCGCGTGCGGCGAGGGCTGGGCGCTCGCGCACGACCAGCGTCGCTGCGAGGACGTGGACGAGTGCGTCGACCCCGGCGTGTGCGGCCCGGGGGTGTGCCGCAACTTGCCCGGGTCGTACGTCTGTCTGTGCCCGGAGGGGTACGTCGCCATGCCTAATGGAAGTGAGTATATACGTTCGTGTGCGCGTGCGGCGAGGGCTGGGCGCTCGCGCACGACCAGCGTCGCTGCGAGGACGTGGACGAGTGCGTCGACCCCGGCGTGTGCGGCCCGGGGGTGTGCCGCAACTTGCCCGGGTCGTACGTCTGTCTGTGCCCGGAGGGGTACGTCGCCATGCCTAATGGAAGTGAGTATATACGTTCGTGTGCGCGTGCGGCGAGGGCTGGGCGCTCGCGCACGACCAGCGTCGCTGCGAGGACGTGGACGAGTGCGTCGACCCCGGCGTGTGCGGCCCGGGGGTGTGCCGCAACTTGCCCGGGTCGTACGTCTGTCTGTGCCCGGAGGGGTACGTCGCCATGCCTAATGGAAGTGAGTATATACGTTCGTGTGCGCGTGCGGCGAGGGCTGGGCGCTCGCGCACGACCAGCGTCGCTGCGAGGACGTGGACGAGTGCGTCGACCCCGGCGTGTGCGGCCCGGGGGTGTGCCGCAACTTGCCCGGGTCGTACGTCTGTCTGTGCCCGGAGGGGTACGTCGCCATGCCTAATGGAAGTGAGTATATACGTTCGTGTGCGCGTGCGGCGAGGGCTGGGCGCTCGCGCACGACCAGCGTCGCTGCGAGGACGTGGACGAGTGCGTCGACCCCGGCGTGTACGGCCCGGGGGTGTGCCGCAACTTGCCCGGGTCGTACGTCTGTCTGTGCCCGGAGGGGTACGTCGCCATGCCTAATGGAAGTGAGTATATACGTTCGTGTGCGCGTGCGGCGAGGGCTGGGCGCTCGCGCACGACCAGCGTCGCTGCGAGGACGTGGACGAGTGCGTCGACCCCGGCGTGTGCGGCCCGGGGGTGTGCCGCAACTTGCCCGGGTCGTACGTCTGTCTGTGCCCGGAGGGGTACGTCGCCATGCCTAATGGAAGTGAGTATATACGTTCGTGTGCGCGTGCGGCGAGGGCTGGGCGCTCGCGCACGACCAGCGTCGCTGCGAGGACGTGGACGAGTGCGTCGACCCCGGCGTGTGCGGCCCGGGGGTGTGCCGCAACTTGCCCGGGTCGTACGTCTGTCTGTGCCCGGAGGGGTACGTCGCCATGCCTAATGGAAGTGAGTATATACGTTCGTGTGCGCGTGCGGCGAGGGCTGGGCGCTCGCGCACGACCAGCGTCGCTGCGAGGACGTGGACGAGTGCGTCGACCCCGGCGTGTGCGGCCCGGGGGTGTGCCGCAACTTGCCCGGGTCGTACGTCTGTCTGTGCCCGGAGGGGTACGTCGCCATGCCTAATGGAAGTGAGTATATACGTTCGTGTGCGCGTGCGGCGAGGGCTGGGCGCTCGCGCACGACCAGCGTCGCTGCGAGGACGTGGACGAGTGCGTCGACCCCGGCGTGTGCGGCCCGGGGGTGTGCCGCAACTTGCCCGGGTCGTACGTCTGTCTGTGCCCGGAGGGGTACGTCGCCATGCCTAATGGAAGTGAGTATATACGTTCGTGTGCGCGTGCGGCGAGGGCTGGGCGCTCGCGCACGACCAGCGTCGCTGCGAGGACGTGGACGAGTGCGTCGACCCCGGCGTGTGCGGCCCGGGGGTGTGCCGCAACTTGCCCGGGTCGTACGTCTGTCTGTGCCCGGAGGGGTACGTCGCCATGCCTAATGGAAGTGAGTATATACGTTCGTGTGCGCGTGCGGCGAGGGCTGGGCGCTCGCGCACGACCAGCGTCGCTGCGAGGACGTGGACGAGTGCGTCGACCCCGGCGTGTGCGGCCCGGGGGTGTGCCGCAACTTGCCCGGGTCGTACGTCTGTCTGTGCCCGGAGGGGTACGTCGCCATGCCTAATGGAAGTGAGTATATACGTTCGTGTGCGCGTGCGGCGAGGGCTGGGCGCTCGCGCACGACCAGCGTCGCTGCGAGGACGTGGACGAGTGCGTCGACCCCGGCGTGTGCGGCCCGGGGGTGTGCCGCAACTTGCCCGGGTCGTACGTCTGTCTGTGCCCGGAGGGGTACGTCGCCATGCCTAATGGAAGTGAGTATATACGTTCGTGTGCGCGTGCGGCGAGGGCTGGGCGCTCGCGCACGACCAGCGTCGCTGCGAGGACGTGGACGAGTGCGTCGACCCCGGCGTGTGCGGCCCGGGGGTGTGCCGCAACTTGCCCGGGTCGTACGTCTGTCTGTGCCCGGAGGGGTACGTCGCCATGCCTAATGGAAGTGAGTATATACGTTCGTGTGCGCGTGCGGCGAGGGCTGGGCGCTCGCGCACGACCAGCGTCGCTGCGAGGACGTGGACGAGTGCGTCGACCCCGGCGTGTGCGGCCCGGGGGTGTGCCGCAACTTGCCCGGGTCGTACGTCTGTCTGTGCCCGGAGGGGTACGTCGCCATGCCTAATGGAAGTGAGTATATACGTTCGTGTGCGCGTGCGGCGAGGGCTGGGCGCTCGCGCACGACCAGCGTCGCTGCGAGGACGTGGACGAGTGCGTCGACCCCGGCGTGTGCGGCCCGGGGGTGTGCCGCAACTTGCCCGGGTCGTACGTCTGTCTGTGCCCGGAGGGGTACGTCGCCATGCCTAATGGAAGTGAGTATATACGTTCGTGTGCGCGTGCGGCGAGGGCTGGGCGCTCGCGCACGACCAGCGTCGCTGCGAGGACGTGGACGAGTGCGTCGACCCCGGCGTGTGCGGCCCGGGGGTGTGCCGCAACTTGCCCGGGTCGTACGTCTGTCTGTGCCCGGAGGGGTACGTCGCCATGCCTAATGGAAGTGAGTAGATGTGACAACCCTGGGAGATGCTGGGGTCCATAACATTTTCACAGCCAGGAACCCTAGCAGGCACTCTGTTCATGAGTGAATATGATAGGCTTCGGTCACAGTTAGTTCAGAGACAGTTAATTCCATTCAATTTGTTCCATAATAATATACACCATAACACCAACACCTTAACCCTTTTCCAGGCTGTGGCGTCATATAGACCACCTACAGACTGTCAAACATGTATCTTAATGTCAATGAATATTGAATTATGACGACCGCTTTAGCCTAGTTGGTAGTGACCCTGCCTACGAAGCAAGTGGTCCTGGGTTCGAATCCCGGTAAGGGCATTTATTTGTGTGATGAGCACGAATATTTGTTCCTGAGTCATGGATGTTTTCTATGTATTTAAGTATTTATTTCTCTATATAAGTATCTATATCGTCGTCTAGTACCCATAGTACAAGCTTTGCTTAATTTGGGACTAGGTTGATTTGTGTAAGATTGTCCGCAAATATTTATTAAAAAAAATAATAAGACTGACATTTGATTGTCATGTTTCAATTGCCGGCCTGGAAAAGGGATAATTATTATTGGCACCATAACACTGAAATTTGTGACGTCACTAGCATGTATTTATTTACAAACTATTTTTATACGTTTCATGAACAGTTTTAACTCGAATGTTATTCTTCAAACTTACTTATAATATCAATTCCATCTTCTTCTTTAAATTTAAGAGTTATCCTCTTGTCAGTGGAGTATTTTCCACTTTTCTCTGTCACACGCCAGCCCCTTGACTCGCTGATACGACACTTTTATTTGGTCCATATAACTGCGCCGTGGTCTTCCCCTGCCTCTCCTTCCTTCTATCTTTTCTTCCATTATGGTTTTAAAGAAGTTGTCGTGCCGTATCAAATGTCCAATCATTTTCCCCCTTCTAGCGCTGATGGTGTGTGGTGTGATGGTGTTGGTGGTGTGTTGTGGAACACCATCAGTTTCATACAGATTATAAATTTTCCAGAGGAATGCGTGGATGTCCGCCAACGGCAATGCTACATGGACTGGGATCCCGACAGCCAACGCTGTTCCTCAGCGGTCGGCGTCCCTCAAACCAAGTATCTCTGCTGCTGCTCCGTCGGGCGCGCGTGGGGCGACCCTTGCGAAACCTGTCCGGACAAGAACTCGGAAGAATACTCGCTGTTCTGTGGCGCTGAGCCCGGGAATTACAGGGACCCGACGAACAATGAGACGAAGCCGATAGACGAGTGCTCGATCATGCCGCAGCTCTGCAAGCCGGGTCGCTGTGTGGACACCCCGGTTGGGTTTACGTGTGTGTGCGATCATGGGTAAGACTTTTTTTTGCTGGTAATGATTCCTCATTGCTGCTCCGTCGCACGTGGGTCAGTTGTGGGTAGACTGTTTCAGTCTGTTTTGCCGTTGTTGCGTCCTGCCTTAATAAGGCCGCAGTACTGAGCTTGAGAATTATTGCGATTCAGAGAATAACGAAACGAAGCTGATGGATGTGTGATTGATCTCTACTATTGACTGGGTCACAGTTAATTACCTCTCATATGAAATGATATTTCGTACATAGGGTGATCCAGATTGAATTCGAGTGCCTTCCCGTTCGGCTACAGTAGCTCCGTAGTAGTAACCGACAATAACTTACCTTCACGTATTGTTCCAGTTATGAATACGACGCGACCTCCCACCAGTGCCGCGACGTGGACGAGTGCGGCACCCAGCAGAACCCGTGCCACGGACTGGCGCAGTGCGTGAACATGCCCGGCGCGTACCAGTGCCGCTGCCCGCCCGGCTACAGACTCTCCCCCTCCGCGGACACCTGCGAGGACGTGGACGAGTGCGCCGACCCGCGGCTATGCGAGCATGGCGACTGCCGGAACACCGTCGGCTCCTACAGGTCAGTACGGTCTCTGTTAAGACATTTACTCCCAAGACGTGGTTATCTCGTTAGGCGTTGGTCTGCAACAAACGCCGTAGGTAGCGTCTGGCGTCTGCTGGAAGCCGCGTCGCGGACGCTGCGCTGGACGCGCCTTCGAGCGCAAACTGCCATGGTCGCTCTGAGACGCGGCTTCCAGCGCAAACTGATTAGTTCGCACGCACTCAACGTGAATGGACGAGATTGTTTTTATAATCTTTATCGCTGGCATCAAATAAAATTATGTTGAATTTGACTGCTTCAATCAGTAATTCATCTTGTTCTTTTGTAAATTTCACCATTTTCATTTTTTTTCAATGGCAAAAACGCGACGTCCGTTCCGCCTGAATGCTCCGAAATGACTGCGTAGGCGGTGTACGACCTACGGACGCGGCGCACGAGCGTGTGAGAGATACCACTATAGTACATTTCCATAGTAAGCATTCGCACGTCGCGTACAGCGTTACGCCAGACGCGACCTACGGCGTTTGTTGCAGACCACCGCCTTAAGTAGCGGAAAGCGCCTACGGCGGGTTCCTGGTAGTGAATGTGTTAAGCACACAGATACAATCAGACTAGAGCTTGCGATCGTGTCCGGGTTTCGTGTAATTGTGTCGGGTAGCCGTGTGACACGAACTCGATTTTAAATCCGGACCAATCTGTGTAATTAGGGCCTGGGTACCTGTGTACCCGTGTACACGGGTAAATACCGTAGTACCTAATATAGATACCTCGGTTTGACCAATTGGGCCAAACTCTTACAATCTCTATACATTTCTACGTTTAACTTTCTTTACCTCTACAGATGCGAATGCCGTGCCGGCTACACGCTCCGCGACGGCACGTGTCGCGACGTGGACGAGTGCGCGCGACCGCGGCCACTATGCCGCAACGGGACCTGCGAGAACCTGCCCGGGTCGTACACCTGCCATTGTGATACGGGGTTCAAGCCTGGCGCTAATAACGACTGCATTGGTGAGCATTGGACCTAATGACTGTGAATTTAGTCGACGTTAGACTAGCAGTTACTTTATTTGTGTAATGATTTTTTTGAAGATTTAATTAGTTGGCCACCTGTAATGAATAAACTATTCGAACTACTAGAATCACGCATTATGATGTTGCTTGGCTTGAGTAAGGGACTTTTACATTATGGTGCCGTGTGACCAGGATTTATTTTATTTTTTATACAATTTGTTCTGTCCTTCGACATAATGATAAAATTAGGTGTCATAATGCGAAAATCGGGCAAGCGTCTGCTTCTGAACAGGTTGATGAACATCTAATCCAATTTCTTAGGCTTGATTTCCTCCTACGCTTACGTCGGTCGCTGACGTCGGTCGGGCGTACGAATGTAGGCTGTACGCAGGCATCAGTCAGCGTCGCTGTGCGGTGTCCCATATAACATGGTGTATATTCGTACGCCCAACCGACGTCAGAGTAGGAGGAAATCAAGCCTTACGCAAGAGTCTTGCACAGTTTTGACCACTTCGTACAAATCGATAGGTAATGTTAAATTTCTCGTTTGCAGACATAAATGAATGCCGCGAAGGTGGCATGGTGTGCCGCAACGGCCGCTGCCGCAACACCATCGGTTCCTTCCGCTG
Organism: Epinotia brunnichana; assembly: GCA_963854355.1. Taxonomy (NCBI): domain Eukaryota; kingdom Metazoa; phylum Arthropoda; class Insecta; order Lepidoptera; family Tortricidae; genus Epinotia; species Epinotia brunnichana. The sequence continues at coordinate 23,440,159 of OY977951.1, read as the reverse complement.
CGAGTGTTCCCCAGGCTACGCGCTGACCGGCGACGGACGCAACTGCCGCGACGTGGACGAGTGCGCCGAGACCCGCGACCCCTGCGGCCGCGAGGGCGAGCCTTCCTGCACTAACACCATGGGCAGGTGAGGGTTTTGGCATTTAGAAGGATGTCAATAATCGAAACCACGTGTCTCCTCATACCGTGGGGCAGTAAAATCATAGCAGCTCAGTTGATTAGACAACAATATAAAACGTAAAATATCGTGAAAAGCAAGGCGCGAGTAAGGCAGGAGACGAACACCGTGCCTTTAAGACTTTCTTATTTGAAGTGCTTAGTTATGAAAGTCTTATTTTATGTCTCAACTACTATGCGCAATTGCGCAATCCAAACTCGGTAACTTTTGCTTAAAAATTACATTAATGTTTAGTGAATTCTTTCCTAATTGCCTGCAAACGACACATTTACAACGTGTCCTTCTTAAAATTGTACTGAAAAATCATATATCTATTTCTTGTCTCCGACTCTCAACCTTACATGGCGACCCTGCCAAGATGTGTACTAAAACAGAGTTTAAGACCGATCTAATCCCAACAAGGTCTAGTTTTCTCTCTGGGCTGGAAGGTTAGATGGATGTAGCTTTCGTAAAACTAATGCTAAAGTAAAAACCGGGAAAATACTGGGAGGATGATGCTGATCGTTTCTAATTACAGTTACGAGTGTTCCTGCGGTAAAGGCTGGCGGCTCGTGAACAAGCGCTGCGTAGACCGGGACGAGTGCCGCGAGATACAGGACGTGTGCGCAGGAGGAGACTGTCACAACTTCAACGGAGGGTGAGCTCATTATTCCTTATCACAGCCACAAGAAGTGTTGTCAGCTATAACTCGACCCAGCCTTAAAAATCTCGAGCTGCCTGGGCTGAGTCGTTTCAGTAATGCATAACGCTCAAGGCTCGACCGAAGACCCTTCTTTATACCCTTGTAATATCTTGTAATACCATGATTTGCAAACAATAAATGAATGATTGAATGAAGTCCTGTCACGGTCGCCACATTGTGATCAAGTCAAACATGCCATAAAATCCGTTTTTAACGGACGCAACCATTTTTAACTGAACCTTATTTTTACAACTTTTATTAGAATCGGATGACAGGGTAATATTATCGTCCTATGAAGCTGAACTGATGATGAAAGCGATAGATGGCTCAAATTACACATGACAATCCATCTTTTTTATACTACGACTGTGGCAAACTAGCATGCGGCCTGCCTAGCAAGCCATCTCGATCAGTATAGTTGATGATGGTGCAAAAACAGGAATTTCGGTTACTCATTCTTTCAGAAACGAATTAGTAAATGAAACACGTGTTATAGATATCGCTGCGAATGTCCCGACGGCTGGAGCTTCTACGAAAACCTGGCGATCTGCGTGGACGAGCGCAAGGAACTCTGCTATGATGAATGGGCGTCGGGTCGCTGCCATCGCGTGCGGTCATTGCAGCTCTCGCGGCCCGAGTGCTGCTGCTCTGATGGTACACTCATCATCATTATAGCTTACACACCCGTCGTAGACACCGCTGTAGAGCTTCTACGAAGACCTGGGGATCTGCGTGGACAAACGCAAGGAACTCTGCTATGACGACTGGGCGTCGGGCCGCTGCCATCGCGTGCGGTCATTGCAGCTCTCTCGGCCCGAGTGCTGCTGCTCTGATGGTACACTCATCATCATTATAGCTTACACACCCGTCGTAGACACCGCTGTAGAGCTTCTACGAAGACCTGGGGATCTGCGTGGACAAACGCAAGGAACTCTGCTATGACGACTGGGCGTCGGGCCGCTGCCATCGCGTGCGGTCATTGCAGCTCTCTCGGCCCGAGTGCTGCTGCTCTGATGGTACACTCATCATCATTATAGCTTACACACCCGTCGTAGACACCGCTGTAGAGCTTCTACGAAGACCTGGGGATCTGCGTGGACAAACGCAAGGAACTCTGCTATGACGACTGGGCGTCGGGCCGCTGCCATCGCGTGCGGTCATTGCAGCTCTCTCGGCCCGAGTGCTGCTGCTCTGATGGTACACTCATCATCATTATAGCTTACACACCCGTCGTAGACACCGCTGTAGAGCTTCTACGAAGACCTGGGGATCTGCGTGGACAAACGCAAGGAACTCTGCTATGACGACTGGGCGTCGGGCCGCTGCCGTCGCGCGCGACCATTACAGTTCGCTAGACCCGAGTGCTGCTACTCTGATGATACACTCACCATCATCATGGATGCCACGATGCCGGTTCATTGCTTTAAAATAAGTTTAACGTGCGAATTATTGGAATGACGCTCTGAATCAACATTCATAATTACAAACTAAATCACTCTGATTTCTGCTACCTTATGGTTATCTGGCAGAGCTAGCGATAAGTTGTTGTATGCTCCTACTTTTTTCTCTTATTTTATTGAGGTGTGCAGTAACAACTATTAGTACTATACTTAATTTCAAGGACAATTGTATCTTGTGAAATAAACCAATTTAAATTTAAATCTTATGTGTTTAGGTGCGGCATGGGGCCGGCGCTGCGAGCGTTGTCCACCACCTGAATCAACAGAGTTCCTGCGTATTTGCACTGGAGGCATGGGCAGACCTAACATTACTCAGGTTCGTTCGAAATATAGGCAATCCGAAGCCAAGCTCAAGTACATGTGTCTTTTCTTGAGTCTAAACTTATAAGATTCTATAAAATAATGTTTTTGGTAACAGGCTTTTTTGGCGATTGTACTTTTTAAACTACTCTTTAAAAGAATATAATTTATCCCAAACATGTCTATCTTCTGTAGTTTATGAATCCCTATGGCCACCTTCTGTGTCCATCATCAGATTAGCATCAACAGTGCCATAAATCATAATATTGTATTGTCACAAAGAAAGGTTTGCAAATGTTGATGACAACTTACATACGATATGTTAACTAAAAGCTTGTAATAATTTGATATTGCCCATATGGATCGCATCTGGTATGAATTAAACGCTTTTTTTTATATCTAGGACCTGAACGAGTGCGAAGTCCGTCCAGACATCTGCCGCGGCGGCCGCTGCATCAACACCGATGGCTCCTTCCGCTGCGAATGCCCCGACGGCTTCCAACTAGACTCCACCGGTCTAGCTTGCGAAGACACGGACGAATGTGTTGTGGACCCGCGCATCTGTGGCAATGGAACGTGTACCAACAAGCCCGGAGAGTACGAGTGTACTTGCAATCAGGGCTTCATGCAGGGACCAGAGCAGGTGAGTTATTTGTACCCGTTGAACGTTGGTACCAACTAGATGCCACCGGTCTAGTTTGCGAGGACACGGACGAATGTGTCGTGGACCCGCGCATATGTGGCAATGGAACGTGTACCAACAAGCCTGGAGAGTACGAGTGTACTTGTAACCAGGGCTTCATGCAGGGGTCTGAGCAGGCGAGTCACATTACCCATAGTACCCGTTGAATGTTGGTAATGCTATCTAGATTGGTTTACTTTTGACAGCTACCAGTTACACGGCATTGATTTAGCTGGCGAGGAAATGGATGAAAAAAAATAAAAGGCGGACAATCTTACACAAATCGCATTAGCTCCAAAGCAAACTCAATAATGCTTGTCTTATCGGTACTAGATGCGCTCTGACGTCTGACGCAATAGGAGCCGTCACGTCAGAGCGCATAAGATGAGTGAGAATCTAATTGTACTAAATGTATAAAACTGATACCATTTACTGGCGTCATTAGTCAGATAAGTCTCGTAAAATTTTCACGATGCTCCAGTTGCTAGACTAGACTCCAAGAGTCGTTCACTGGCCTCAACGGACCTCTTAATTCAAGGGCATACTTACTTACAGCCATGACTTCATAATCGCCTCTAAGAGGCACTCTCTAATTGTCTGAGGCATTATTCTCACCCATCTATTAACATAATCGCAGACCTGCGTGGACATCGACGAGTGCGCCGAGGGCCTCGCCGGCTGCCCGTTCCGCTGCCACAACACGGCCGGCTCGTACCGCTGCGTGTGCCCGTACGGCTACACGCTCGCCGCCGACGGCGTGCACTGCGCGGACCTGGACGAGTGTGCGGCGGAGCCCGCGCCCTGCCCGCACAAGTGCGAGAACACGGTCGGCTCGTACAAGTGCACGTGCCCACCTGGTGAGTACGGAGATACACTGACTTGTGGGCCTATTGTCCACGTAAACCGCACGTCATGCGCACGCTTTCGCTTCAAAACTGTGTCCACGGAGCGGCAACGTCGCGTCAGCCGCTTGTAGTATGGGTCACAGCTGGTAACAGGTGTTAACAGCTGTCGGCAAATAGTCACCTATTTTTCCGTATTATTATTTTTATAAATTCCAGGTAATCGAACACAAAGGAAATTGTTCACATTCCTTTGTAATGCCGTAATAAGAACATTGCACTTTAGACTCATTGACCTTGCACGATTGCACAATATTTATGCAACAAAGGATTATCTTTGGTATAAAAGGAATGGATTTTCTATGAATAAATCAGTTATAAACCAAGCCTCGTGTAATCATTATCTACCCTGAACGTCCCACACTTCATGGCGACCATTGCCAGTCTGGCTGCTCCAGGCAGCCTAGATCCGAACCAGCCCGAAGACGCCGCCTAGCCAAGCAGGCAGCAACCAGCTCCACTGCGCCAGCCAGATCGACAAGATGACCGACAAGATCCAGATCACCGTAAAGGGTGCCGACATCACGCTAGTGGGCCCCTTACAGCTGTTCCAGAATCTTCAAATTACGGTTACAGCTGTGACTGGTTGGCGAGCAAACACACACAAACTGGCGACAGCAAACCGGCGAACAGTCAAGGTGACAGGCAAATATCACCTTACGGCAGCAGCTTCACGGCAGCAACCCGATACAGGCACGTCAGCAAAAACACCGCTAGCAGCAGCGTACCACCAGACCCAAAGACCGCTCAACGCTTCACTACGACAACCATGGAGCGCGCAGAGGACCATAGCAGGAAGAGGAAGAACTTCATGCGTTCGTTGCCGCTTCGTGGACACAGTTTTGAAGGTTTCTACGCAAGATGCAAGCGTTCGTCTTGCAATCGTCAATTGACGAAAGCGTGCGCATGACGTGCGGTTTACGTGGAAAATAGGCCTTACTGGTTTAGCGTGATGAAGATGTTGCGGTTCCACGGATCCGTGGAACGAGTACTAACAAGCCGGTAGAGAGTTCGAGTGTACTTGCAATCAGTGCTTCACGCAGGAACCTGATCAGGTGAGTAAGGGAGTCTAAGTACCCGCTGAATGCTGGTAGCTAGTTAGTTTTGACAGCTACCAGTTAGAGTGCGCCAAATACCTGGCCGGCTGCCCGTTCCGCTGCCACAACACGGCTGGCTCGTCGTACCTACGGTTGACAACCTCTACTGGTGGCTTCAAATGCTCTTTGTAATTGTAATATGCTCTTAAATACTAATGGTTAGTTTTCATAAGCGTCCGTCGACACTTTCCCATGTTAGTTAAAATGCCTTTAAAATTTCGTTTGGCTTTCTACAACTTTGGCATTTATGTTGGTGAGAAAGGGACATACCATTGTGTTTTGTTGTTAACGCTAACCATTGTGAGTATCGAGTGGGACGTTTCTTCGAGTGAACTAAACAACCTATATGTATAACGTCTGCGGTAGAAGACTGGTTTAATAGATGCATCTGTTCACAGGCTACAGACGTACCTCCGCTCCCCACGACGCGGCGGATGCCTGCGAGGACATCGACGAATGCGACGAGGACCCCTCGCGCTGCTCGCCCGGCGTGTGCGTCAACATCGACGGCGGCTACACCTGCGACTGCGACGCTGGGTACGAGCTCAGCGAGGACGGCACCGACTGTATCGGTGAGTACACAGAATGCGACGAGGACCCCTCGTGCTGCTCGCCCGGCGTGTGCGTCAACATCGACGGCGACTACACCTGCGACTGCGACGCTGGGTACGAGCTCAGCGAGGACGGCACCGACTGTATCGGTGAGTACACAGAATGCGACGAGGACCCCTCGTGCTGCTCGCCCGGCGTGTGCGTCAACATCGACGGCGACTACACCTGCGACTGCGACGCTGGGTACGAGCTCAGCGAGGACGGCACCGACTGTATCGGTGAGTACACAGAATGCGACGAGGACCCCTCGCGCTGCTCGCCCGGCGTGTGCGTCAACATCGACGGCGGCTACACCTGCGACTGCGACGCTGGGTACGAGCTCAGCGAGGACGGCACCGACTGTATCGGTGAGTACACAGAATGCGACGAGGACCCCTCGTGCTGCTCGCCCGGCGTGTGCGTCAACATCGACGGCGACTACACCTGCGACTGCGACGCTGGGTACGAGCTCAGCGAGGACGGCACCGACTGTATCGGTGAGTACACAGAATGCGACGAGGACCCCTCGTGCTGCTCGCCCGGCGTGTGCGTCAACATCGACGGCGACTACACCTGCGACTGCGACGCTGGGTACGAGCTCAGCGAGGACGGCACCGACTGTATCGGTGAGTACACAGAATGCGACGAGGACCCCTCGTGCTGCTCGCCCGGCGTGTGCGTCAACATCGACGGCGACTACACCTGCGACTGCGACGCTGGGTACGAGCTCAGCGAGGACGGCACCGACTGTATCGGTGAGTACACAGAATGCGACGAGGACCCCTCGTGCTGCTCGCCCGGCGTGTGCGTCAACATCGACGGCGACTACACCTGCGACTGCGACGCTGGGTACGAGCTCAGCGAGGACGGCACCGACTGTATCGGTGAGTACACAGAATGCGACGAGGACCCCTCGTGCTGCTCGCCCGGCGTGTGCGTCAACATCGACGGCGACTACACCTGCGACTGCGACGCTGGGTACGAGCTCAGCGAGGACGGCACCGATTGTATCGGTGAGTACACAGAATGCGACGAGGACCCCTCGTGCTGCTCGCCCGGCGTGTGCGTCAACATCGACGGCGACTACACCTGCGACTGCGACGCTGGGTACGAGCTCAGCGAGGACGGCACCGACTGTATCGGTGAGTACACAGAATGCGACGAGGACCCCTCGTGCTGCTCGCCCGGCGTGTGCGTCAACATCGACGGCGACTACACCTGCGACTGCGACGCTGGGTACGAGCTCAGCGAGGACGGCACCGACTGTATCGGTGAGTACACAGAATGCGACGAGGACCCCTCGCGCTGCTCGCCCGGCGTGTGCGTCAACATCGACGGCGACTACACCTGCGACTGCGACGCTGGGTACGAGCTCAGCGAGGACGGCACCGACTGTATCGGTGAGTACACAGAATGCGACGAGGACCCCTCGTGCTGCTCGCCCGGCGTGTGCGTCAACATCGACGGCGACTACACCTGCGACTGCGACGCTGGGTACGAGCTCAGCGAGGACGGCACCGACTGTATCGGTGAGTACACAGAATGCGACGAGGACCCCTCGTGCTGCTCGCCCGGCGTGTGCGTCAACATCGACGGCGACTACACCTGCGACTGCGACGCTGGGTACGAGCTCAGCGAGGACGGCACCGACTGTATCGGTGAGTACACAGAATGCGACGAGGACCCCTCGTGCTGCTCGCCCGGCGTGTGCGTCAACATCGACGGCGACTACACCTGCGACTGCGACGCTGGGTACGAGCTCAGCGAGGACGGCACCGACTGTATCGGTGAGTACACAGAATGCGACGAGGACCCCTCGCGCTGCTCGCCCGGCGTGTGCGTCAACATCGACGGCGGCTACACCTGCGACTGCGACGCTGGGTACGAGCTCAGCGAGGACGGCACCGACTGTATCGGTGAGTACATCGGTGACATCCTCGTCACACCTCGTCATAATCGCGCTGCTCGGGTGGTGTTCTTTCAAAGGCTTAAGAGGAATGCCTATCTGCGATTTTCTCATACAAACGCTCTCGACTGTTTCCTCCCTGGATTTTAAACCTAGAGCAATGATTTTTTCAAATATGGTTAATATCATCAATATCCATGCCGCTATAATTCGCTTTTTCGGATCTTTATATTTTAAAGAAACTTACAGCGCCTCAAAAATCGCAAAAACGGCTTAATTGAAATGGCTGAAAAAAAGCGCAAGTATCCAAATATCTAAAAAATAAAAACATAGCAGCGTAGATTATTTCTTCCTCTTGCAATTTTATGATGATTGGTTGCGTTTTGGAGGAGGAAATAGTCGAGAGCGAAACCTCGATTTTTGAGTTTTTTGCGTTGGAATTTTAGTTTGAGCTGCAGTTGTCCTTATCGCATAGACTGCTCCCGCCGCCCACAACAGCGCGACAGAAACATTGCGTCAAAAATATGAGATTTCAAGAGTTTCTCAGCTAAGCATTGCTCTTAATGAACGAACCAAAACTCTAATTGAAGATCCACCTAGGTTACGATATAGGCGAAGCTGGTACCTAAATATTGGTTTACACTTCCGGCATCGTACAATGGTGGCAAGTATGATAAATTTAATTTTGTCTCAAGCAACATTCTGCTGCTGCTGGGGTCTGATCAATATTTGTGAAAAGTACAATCATTTATTTTATTTATAATGTTGTTGTAGATCGGCGAACAGGCGCGTGTTACCGCTCGCTGGTGGGCGGGCGCTGCGTGCCCGAGCCGTGGCCGCGCTCCGCCGCGCCGCCCGCGCCCAGCCAGGTCACCAAGTGAGTACCACAACACACGGAATAAAGAATCCATTGGAAGTGGTGAGTGGGCGTTCCCGTGTCGCCAAACATGAGCGTAAATTAGCATACTTCTTGCACAGATTATTGTCAGTCACCTATCAACCACGGGCGGCGAATGACATGAGTAAAATATGAAAAAATATATGTTTATTAACGGAAAATTCTGTATTGCGCTGTTAGAAGCTGCTCATATAACAGCAGAATAAAAAATGTGTCTCATAGAGGAATTTCCCATCCTCGGTACAGATTATTTTAGAATATATAGAAATAATTCAATTTTCAATTTCTCAGACACAATTTGCACCAGAAGTCACGGAAATATCAGTTCTATTTCTCTAATATTAGGTTCATAATCCTGCTTATTTTTTCGCTATTCTGAACCTAAGTTCGAGAACTTCCGAGGTTCGCTACTCAAATGCTGTGGCTAAGGTCGATAATTGTTATCGATTAATTGAAAACTCGACATATAATCGATTTTCATTGTATGAACATAAGTAATATGTGATATAAAATAAAATAATTATTATAGTCTTCCCAACGACACAAATAATAAGGAAAACTGTTTAATTGCAACTATATTCATAAGAATAGTAGGTACATTATTGCAGAGGCCGGGAAATAGTAATTCGTGGATGTTCAATTCGTAAAAAGTACACAGGATGACTCATACCATAATGCCCGTTTTTGTCGAAATAATATTTAAAAAACAGAAAAACATCAAAATCTATTACCTTGATTGATTTACGTTTTTACAAGCTTTATATTAACTTGCACTCTTCGTATGTATGTAAATATGTAAGTATATAAGTTGTCCGTCAAAAATTGCAATCATTTTTTCAGTCACTTCCCGTTATCCAATTGAGCTGAATTTTTGGTATATCGCATGACAATACAATATTATGATGAATTACAGCTGATCTGATGCTGGAGCTGGAAGGTGGCCATAGGAACTCCGCAATAAAACGACACTACCCCATCGAGTTTGGGCTCGTTAGAATCGTCTTAATGAGCAGTTGATGATGGTATGCAAAAACGGACAGTTGGCAATAAAAGCTTGTACCAAAAATTAAATTTTTGACAGAAACTTATTTATATTTGAGACATTTTAAATACGCCACTTCTGCCACTTGTACAGGAAAAGAGTTAAATCTATGGCAATTAAAACAAACCGGTCAAGTGCGAGTCGGACACGCGCAAGTTTGTTTTTTTGTTGTTTGTTTGTTGTTATAGCGGCAACAGAAATACATCATCTGTGAAAATTTCAGCTGGAACTATCACGGTATCAGTGAGATACAGCCTGGTGACAGACAGACGGACGGACGGACGGACAGCGGAGTCTTAGTAATAGGGTCCCGTTTTACTCTTTGAGTACGGAACCCTAAAAAAGAATACGTGGAAAAACTTAAAGCACTCTACAATGAATGCGATTTGTCACACCAACTTGCTATGGTTAGAATAAAAGGTATGTATTGCTGTCTCACTTTAACTGCAACAAGTTGGTTGAAGTGAGACAGCAAATGGATGCGCATCTGGCCGTTTGCAGTGACTTTGTCTTAGATCAAACTTGTAATTAAATGGTAAAAAAGAATATAGTAATGGAATTTCATACATTTTCCTTGCCACCGCGACAGTAGATTTTTAACTTTTTAAATTATCAGTATCACTCGTCTGTAACTTTACGTACTTACTATTTTTGCGAACATTTACGAGCATATTGGAGAGAAAATTATGAACTATAAATGGTAGATATTAATAATTATATAATCAACAAGATTTTATTAGAAACGATTTGTAACTAAGTCATTAGTAACTTAAGTCTTAGCTTAATATTTACTGTATCATAAAAATATCGATAGGCAAAATCATACCCACATCCCTATTCCGTTATAGCCAAATAGTCGTGTCATCATACGCATTTCGCAGTACATGCGACTTTTTGGTTTCAAACCACTTTCAAACGGTCGGATTTCCATAATTTTGAAAACACTGCCATCTGGCGTCGAGTGGCTGAACTACCACGTCTCGTGCAAGTCTTGCAACGTAGAAGGTATCGGACGTAAGGAATAATTACTTGACACTCTAAATTAGACCGTAAATTTATAACGTTTAAAGTACCTTTTGCATATAAAATTTGCTATCGTTAACAACTAATTGCCACGGTACAGTCGCCATCACATACATAGGTACACTATTGGTGTTCAAAAATATCGGCACATGAACCCTAATGCCTTGAAAATAGAGGTGTGTTCCGATGTTTGTGACGTGCTTGTTTGCTCCGATGTATGTGATGGCGACTGTACGTTTTAACAAATCGAAAGCGTATTGCAATTGTGTGTTCGTGTTTTATTGAAGTGCGGTTGTGTGCGTGCGGCGACACTGGTTCTCTATGAAAATCGTTTGGATGCCACTTCCAATGGATTCTTTATTCCGTGCCACAACACTACACGTCCATCCCGTACATCGTTAAAAATAACCTCAATTACCTTTGCAGTACAGCACGACAGCTTCTTTATAAATATCTTGAAAGGCAAGGTCGAAGGAAAGAGAGGCAGAGGAAGGCCCAGACATACTTACACCAGCCAAATAAAGGAGAAAGTTGCTGTCGAGTCGTACAAAGACGTCAAGAGGCTGGCAGAGGACAAGAATCAGTGGTGGTTACTCCACCGACAAGAGTCTAGCTCTTAAATAGTGATCAGAGCGACTTGAAAAGCAAAATGGTTCTCGAATATTCGTGAAGAGTTTTGAAAAATCCCACTGTCACTATAATAATTAAAAAGCCTAGAACTTTTGACGAAAATATATATCTCAAGACACACGTGTGGTATGCGTGAAGTTTTTGCTGGAGATTGGTTTCCAGCAAAAACTTGGCATAAAATACTAATCTTTAAAGTTGAAATGATTTATAAAATCGTCATTCCTTCATAGGCAGAAAATTACTTACATGACGAATTTCTTAAAAAAAAACCACTTATTGACAGTTTTAATTTAAAATTGTCATTGTGCATTATCTGTCTCCCAACAACTTTGGAAACTGACTCCCGAAAGACGTCCACTGCTGGATATAGGCCTCCCCCGAAGAGTGCCAAAATGACTGATCCTGCGCCACCCGCATCCAGCGGACTCCCGCGACCTTTACCAGGTCATCAGTCCACCTTGGGCCTACCAACGCCGCGCCTTGGAAGGCGCGGCATAAAGACTTAAACCCTCAGAAATACTCAAATCACTTCTGTTTCAGAATTATAATAATAGCTCATCATTATAAAAGCCAGGTGCCTTACCAAGGGGCAACTTAACGCGTTTCATGTTCACCAAAATAACTCATATTCAATATTCACAGAGCCATATGCTGCTGCACACTCGGCGTAGCCTGGGGCTCGGAATGCGAGCTCTGCCCTCAACCCGGCACCCAAGAACGCCTGGAACTGTGCACTCCTGACAACCTGACTCCGCCCGGCACCCACGGTGGTGGCACCCATGGTGGTGGCACCCACGGTGGTGGCAGCAGTGGGGGCGGCAGTGGGGGTGGTATCGGTGGAGGTGGAGAGAATATCTTGGGCCCGGATATCTTTGGGGATGTAGATGAGTGTGCTGCCATGCCTGGACTCTGTACGCCTGGGAGATGCGTTAATACTATTGGCAGGTAAGGAAACGAATCATGGATATTTTTATCGATTTTTGGAGGGTAGTAAAACACTATGCACCCTTATCTATTTAAGTTAACAATTGGCTGGGACGACAGTTCATTTGCGACCATGACCGGTGCAACCCGTGTCGAAACGTCAGCATTAAAGGTAAATAAACATCTCGTTAGACCCGAGAAAAACAATAATTTTTATATGTGTACAAAGCGCGAGAGTTTAAAGTGTTATACATATCATGGGATCTATATTATGTCTATATATATACGCTAAAGTGTGTATTTTCCTTAATTTTCTATCCAAACTGCTGTACCGATTTAGATTAGATAAGCTTAAACTCCGGGAGTCCGCTGGATGCGGGTGGCGCAGGACCGGCCATTGTGGCACTCTTTCGGGGAGGCCTATGCCCAGCAGTGGACGTCTTTTGGCTGATATGATGATGATGAAGCTTAAACTCGAAACTTCCCCTTTATTTTCACCCATTTATGGGATTATTTCCGGGATAAAAATTAACTATGTCCTTCTAGGGGTCTCAAACTACATGTATGGATATTATAATCTAAATCGGTTCAGCGGTTTAAAAGCGTGAAAAGGTAACACCGGTGAGGTAAGATGAAGGATGAGGGAAGAAGAAGTAAGACAGACGGAGTTAATTTAATATTAGTATGCGTATTTATTAATTTTCAAAGCCGCGAATGTTGTCGTTGTCAATAAAGTCAGCCTTCTTAATTGTATTGTATTAGCAAAGTTTCCAAAGTCAGTTTGTTCTGAAAGTCAACTTGTTGTACTTAATTAGTGTACTAAGCTTATATAATAATTAAGAAAGCTTTTTAACGTATTATCTTCTTCTGTTTAATGTTAATTCTAAACTAATGAGAGATTGGTAGCTATGTAAATAAAAGCTAGACATGTTAATCTATACATATAATAAAGCTGAAGAGGGTCGAAAGTCTGTACATGGAAGATATTCGAAAAAAAATTGGCTAGGGATACTAAAATCGATAACAGAACACGTTCCAACAGTTTTTAGAATTTTTGTCTGTTTATCTGTTTATCTGTTTATCTGTTTGTCTGTTTATGTGACCGCGCATCACGTGAAAACGGCTTAACCGATTCAGATGAAATTTGGTATAGAGATAGTTTGAGTCCTGGGAAAGGACATAGGGTAGTTTTTTTCCCGGAAATAAACCCCTAAGGGGATGAAATGGGGGCTGGAAGTTTGTATGGAGCTACTTAAACCGCTGCACCGATTTGGATGAAATTTGGTATATAAATAGTTCGAGTCTCGGGGAAGGTCAAAGGATAGAATTTATCCCGGAAATCTTCCCATTAGGGGGTAAAACGTGGGGGTGAAAATTTGGATGTAACCCATTTTGATAAAATTTGGTTTAGAGTTAGTTTAAGTTCTGGGAAAGGACATTGGATAGTTTTTATCCCGGAAATCTGCCCATAAGGGGGTGTAGTGGGGGGTGAAATTTTGGATGGACTCCGTTTAGATCAAATTTGGTATAGAGATAGTTTGAGTCCCGGAGAATGACAACGGATACTTTGAATCCCGAAAATCATCCCCTAAGGGGATGAAATAGGGGTGAAAATGTGGATAAATCCCATTTAGTTAAAATTTGGTAAAGAGATAGAAGGAGTCCCAGGGAAGGACAATGCATAGTTTTTATCCTGAAAAAACATCTCCTGAGGGGGTGAAATGAGGAGTGAAAATTTGGATAGAACCCATTTAGATGAAATTTGGTATGGAGATAGTTAGTCCTGGGGAAGGACCTAAAATAATTTTTAGTCCAGAAATCATCTCCTAAGGGGTCACCCCCTTGAGGTATGGGGGATGAAAATTTGGATGGAACCCATTTACGGTATAGCGAGTTGGAGTTCTGGGGAAGCACATAGGATAGTTTTATCCCGAAAATCACCCCTTAAAGGGATGAAAATTTGGATGTGATGTGACCTTTTTAGATAAAATTTGGTTAATTTAATTTAATTCAAATTATTTATTTCAGACTAAGTCCATATCATGTTAGTAACAATCAAAACTTATAAAACTTAAGTTAACAGTTAAGAGATATTTTGAGTGCTGGGAAATGACATATGATAATTTTTGTTTTTGAATTCATCCCTTAAGGGGGTGAAATGGGGGGTGAAAATTTGGATGGAAACCATTTCGATGGAATTTGTTATAGAGATGGTTTGAGTCCTGGGCAAGGACATAGCGTAGTTTTAATTCCGGAAATCATCCTCTAAGGGGGTGAAATGGTGGTTTAAATTTGGATGGAACCCATTAGGATGAAATTTGGTGCCTATAGAGATAGTTTTACTCGCGTAGAAGAACAACGAATAGCTTTTGTCCCGAAAAAAATCCTCCAAGGGCATAAAATAGGGGGTGAAAATTTGGATGTACCTACCCTATTTGGATGAAATTTGGTATAGAGATAGTTTGGGGTTCCGAAAAAGGATAATGCATAGTTTTTGGAACTCATTTAGTTGAAATCTGGTTAAGAGATAATTTGAGTCCTGGGAAAGGACATCTGATAGTTTTATTCCGGATATCATTCCCTAAGGGGGTGAAAATTTGGATGTGAGTGACCCATTTAGATAAAATTTGGTTAACAGATAGTTTGAGTTCCGGAAAAGGACATAGGATAGTTTTTTACCCGGAAATGATCTCTTAAGGGGGTGAAATCGTATGAAGCTACTATACAACCCATTTAGATAAAACTTTGTATACAGGTAGTTAGTAGGCGCGGCGTTGGTAGGCACAAGGTAGACTGATGACCTGGTAAAGGTCGCGGGAGTCCGCTGGATGCGGGTGGCGCAGGATTGGTCACTTTAGAACTCTTTGGGGGAGGCCTATGTCCAGCAGTGGACGTCTTTCGGCTAAATAAATGATAAATGATAATAATGATAAAGATAGTTTGAGTCTCGGGTAAGGACATATGATAGTTTTTATATCGAAAATCTACCCCTAAAAGGGAAATGGAGGGTGAAAGTTTGTATCGAGCTATGATATAAACGAGTTCGACGCGGACGAAGTCGCGGGCAAAAGCTAGTTGAATAATAAATCCGTAGCGTGGCGTTGGCTGCGATTGGGTGTATATTTATTAGCTAACAAGTATCGATTTTACTTATATTTTGTCCTATTTAATCAAATTGACAATTAGCCACCCCATTAGCGACCCATTTGCCACTTAATATAAAACATAATTCGTCGGTTGACAAGCAAAACTCACTAAGTAACAAATACCTACTTAAATCAAAAGTCGTATCTCGATATCGACTACGTACCGAGATACGAGGTTTTGAAGAGCAGTGACAGTTTTGGTAGTGACTTTTGCTTGTCACCCGACGAATTAAAAGGTAGTATAAAGTCAAGGCTCGGCTGTGCTGAGGAGACTAAAACGCTTAGCGTTATACGAGTACAGTACTGAAAAGACTCGAACCCGCAAGGCACGGCCCAGCTCTAACTACACTGAACTGCTATAGTATTTTATACAATCGTTACACAATGAGGGATCTTAAAGTCGAGTGCCGTGTTTAGTCTACGAGGCTTGCCGACTGGCCTAAGTAAGGTACGAGAATCATTTTAGATACCTAAGCAGATGTAAAATATTTTATTTTAGTTGAGTTGGGAGCTCGTACAGTCGCCATCACATACATAGGTACACTAATGCATTGAAAATAGAGGTGTGTTCCGATGTTTGTGAGCTGCTTGTTTGCTCCGATGTATGTGATGGCGACTGTACAAAAATGTATGTGATTTTAGTTTGGTCGTGAACTCTTAAGTCAAACAATAAGTCGACGAGTGTAAAAAAATATATTCGGCATTTAAATGTTGACCATGATGTTCCTTCTGACAGTTTCCGCTGCGTGTGCCCCCGCGGCTACAAGTCCGCGGACGGGATCTGCGTGGACGTGGACGAGTGCGCGGCGCGCCCTCCGCCCTGCGAGCACCTGTGCCGCAACACCGAGGGCTCGTACGAGTGCCTCTGTCGCACTGGATATGAGGTAAACCAGTTGTTAACTCTTGAACAAGGCCGGTGTACATCGCGGATCTTTTAGAACACATTCAACTTGAGCCGTGTGAAACACAGTGACACTCTTTTAGGTCTCGCCGAAAGAACAGCGCCGGCTCTTGAGTATAGGCATTATGCTGAGGCGGAATCATTTCGTGGCTTTATATTATAGTTGCGGCCGCCTCCCTGCGAACACCTGTGCCGCAACACCGAGGGCTCGTACGAGTGCCTCTGTCGCACTGGATATGAGGTAAACCAGTTGTTAACTCTTGAACAAGGCCGGTGTACATCGCGGATCTTTTAGATCACGTCCAACTTGAGCCGTGTGAAACACAGTGACACTCTTTTAGGTCTCGCCGAAAGAACAGCGCCGGCTCTTGAGTATAGGCATTATGCTGAGGCGGAATCATTTCGTGGCTTTATATTATAGTTGCGGCCGCCTCCCTGCGAGCACCTGTGCCGCAACACCGAGGGCTCGTACGAGTGCCTCTGTCACACTGGATTTGAGGTAAACCAGTTGTTAACTCTTGAACAAGGCCGGTGTACATCGCGGATCTTTTAGATCACGTTCAACTTGAGCCGTGTGAAACACAGTGACACTCTTTTAAGTCTCGCCGAAAGATCAGCGCCGGCTCTTGAGTATAGGCATTATGCTGAGGCGGGATAATTTCGTGACTTTATATTATAGTTGCGGTCGCCTCCCTGCGAGCACCTGTGCCGCAACACCGAGGGCTCGTACGAGTGCCTCTGTCGCACTGGATATTTATGAGGTAAACCAGTTGTTAACTCTTGAACAAGGCCGGTGTACATCGCGGATCTTTTAGATCACGTTCAACTTGAGCCGTGTGAAACACAGTGACACTCTTTTAGGTCTAGCCGAAAGATCATCGCCAGCTCTTGAATCGACATTATGCTGAGGCGGGATCACTTAGTGACTTTAAATTATAGTTGCGGCCGCCTCCCTGCGAGTAACTGTGCCGCAACACCGAGGGCTTGTACGAGTGCCTCTGTCGCACTGGATATGAGGTACACCAGTTAACTCTTGAGTAAGGCCCGCTGTCAGTCGCGGATGTTTTAGGTCACGTTCAACTTGAGCCGTGCGAAACATAGTGACACTCATTTAGGTCTCGCCAAAAGATTATGCTGAGGCGGGATGTGACCTAGCTTCGTGACTTTACATTATGATTAAGTGGACATCGACAGGAAAATTGGTTCTATTCAATTTCCCTGTCATTTTTTCTTGTATGGTGGCCGGCTGGAAGATAAAGTTTCACATTGAACATTTAAAGGGATGCGTGACACTTATGTATCGATTTTTACATGCTCATATCTGTCCATGTTCTGTTATCCTCACATCACAAACGAGTGCCTTTACTATTCCTTTGCCTAATTAAGAAGATAATTTATATTATGTTGCTATCCTTAGTACGTCATCCTTGACGCGAGATTAATTACTAACAGTAGTAGTAGTAAAATTCATTATGGTACACAATATAAAAAGTAAAATTTAAATTCATTTTATAATATCTCTGTTCGCCTTGTGAGGCAGCGTGCAACCTGAATGAAAATCCCATATCGTTTAGTTAGCCCAACCTTTATAAAGTACGTGTTCCACAGGTGGACGAAGACGGCGCGAACTGCCGCGACGTGGACGAGTGCGTAAAGGGCACACACACGTGCCAACAGACGTGCGCCAACACGGACGGCTCGTACGAGTGCTCCTGCCAGGAGGGCTATGAGAAACGAGGCGACGCCTGTGTCGGTAAGTTAAGCTATCATCATCATCTCAGCTGGAAGACGTTCACTGTTGGACAACGGACGCTGCCCGTTCAAACGCTTACGCGCTTTTCCTTTATTAGAGGGGAGGTGACACCGGCATCGATTTCAACCGCCTAACTTCTTTGGCGGAATTTTTACCAAAGTTTCTAAATTTTTCCTGTTTTATCATTCGTTTGGAAGGAGTAACTGGATTTTCTACTTTACCTTCAGGAAATATGATCAAAATTATACAATAATGCGTCCCGAAAAATTTGGCGTCTGAACCCCAGGTCATCTTCACTCTGTTCTCTGTTCATGGTAGACGACATTTGCCATTTATTTTTCGAATTTAATCTCTTACTCTGTAATATAAAAAATATCAGTCGCCTAGCACACCTTTGTAATCATGGTGTTCTCTTCCTAATTCAACTTTGTTTTACTTTCAGACATTAACGAGTGCCTCGAAGAAGGCTTGTGCCCAGCGCCGGGCAAATGCGTGAACCTGCTAGGCTCGTACCGCTGCGTGTGTCCGCGCGGATTCCGCCTCGACTTGGAGGGCTCGCGCTGCCTCGACCGCGACGAGTGCGCCGATGGCCGCTGCCAGTCGCCTTGTCGTAACTACGCCGGCTCGTATCGCTGCGACTGTCCACAGGGTGAGTGTCGTGTCCGCGCGGATTCCGCCTCGACTTGGAGGGCTCGCGCTGCCTCGATCGCGACGAGTGCGCCGACGGCCACTGCCAGTCGCCTTGTCGTAACTACGCCGGCTCCTATCGCTGCGACTGTCCGCAAGGTGAGTGTAGTGTCCGCGTGGCTTCCGCCTTCACTTAGAGGGCTCGCGCTGCTTCGATCGCGACGAGTGCGCGGACAGCCACTACCAGTTTCCCTGCCGTAACTATGCCGGCTCCTATCGCTGTGACTGTCCAAAGGGTGAGTGTCGTGTCCGCGCGGATTCCGCCTTGAGTTGGAGGGCTCGCACTGCCTCGACCGGACCGAAAGGCCGCTGCCAGTCGCCTTGTCGTAACTACGCCGGCTCGTATCGCTGCGGCTGTCCACAGGGTGAGTGTAGTGTCCGCGAGGGTTCCGCCTCGACTTGGAGGGATCGCGCTGCCTCGAAGCCTCTCTGCCGCAACTACATGGTGAGTTTACTGTCTGTGCGGATGGCGCCTCGACTTGAAGCTCGACATCGACGAGGGACCACTTCTCCGATGGAGCCCCCGGAATTGCAGCAGGGGTAGGCAAATGACCTCATCAAAACTAAAACGACGACGTGTTCCTTCATAAAGTATTTTCCGTCACGCGTATGAATATTATTCGGACAACTCTTTGTCACGTTTTTTTTCTACGGAATAGCTTCGAGCTTATTTTCTGAATAGTAACGATGGGTTTTCGTGGCAGGTACAACACGATCTTCGAGCGGTATCTGCGTGCCTACGGACGCCTGCGCGAGCGGCCCTTGCGGCACATCCCCGTGCTTCCCCGTGGGTGGAGCTTACCGCTGCGGCTGCCCGGGCGGCTACGGGTGGGACAGTGGCCACGGCGTGTGTCTACAGGTAATACAACTGCTCATGGTTTCAGTGGTTCCCTTTAATTTGGCGCATTTCAGGGGGTCTCCGTGAAATATTGACTTCATACACGATGCTTCTCTTCAACATGGACACGCAATTTCGGCTTGGGTTCATTTAGATTTAGACCACCGGTTCGTAAGAGGTAGACGTACCGGCGAAGATACAATGAAATACACCTAAACCCCGCAATCAAATATCTGCTGTCTGTTAACTTAATAATATTTTTAAAATTTAAGCAAAATGCTCGTCGCTTGAAACTTCATATCCTAGTGTAATCAACTCTTCAAATAAGTAATTCTTCCGAAAACTGACCGCCATAAGAATTGCTGTTTAAGTTTTCTTTGAAATTATTTACGTCGAAATTCTCCTTTCTCAGAAAATAAATTTACGAATTTACATGACAACGTTTCGGTAAATGTCCCAGTTTTTCAATAACGCCAACTTTTCAGATGGCAGGTGGTTGCGCGACCGCTAGCTGCCTGTTCGGCTGCTCAGCCTTCGGCGACTCGTACCAGTGCGGCTGCCCCACCGGCTACCAGTTAGTCGGCGCCGGGCACTGCTTAACAGCACTGGATGGAGCATTGCCGCCTGATGACATCGGAAACGCGCCGGTCTTCCCAGTCCAGGACCAGTATAGGATCGGGGGGAAGAACGATCTTATATCGACGGAGGGATGCTTCAGTTGCAAGGTAAGGTTACGCTACAATTGGCGCCCGAATAGTGCAGTATTTATTTATTCCTTAGGCTTACAGTAAAATTGTAGGTACACGTGTTGACAGAGATACATTTAGTACATCATTGGTGAAGGCACAATATACAAATGAATAAAAAAAATAGCTATGCTAGAATGGTGGTGAACCCAAGGCAGCGCAAGAATTCGTTTTCAGAGGAATTCCCTCACGGACTCCGCTTGTGGAATGGGCTCCTTTTGTCAACTGATAAGGTTTTACTAAAAAGTTTCGTCAAAAGTAGAAGTTTAGTGAAAAGATTGTAAAGGATCAGCAAAGCATATTTAATATCGCGGTTTACCTAAGAAGCTACGGTATGAGATTTTTCAGGAAAAAAGCGTCCATAGGCTATAAAAAGAATCATTCCTTATGTTATCGTCGTCATAGTCAAAAGTTGTTTCAATAATACCATTATAAAATAAAATAAAAATAAAAAAGCCTTTTATTTCTTTCAGAATTAAGTTTACAAAGTAGTTATGTTAGTATCAAAAGTTGAGTAGTTAGTTATTTTTAATGTTAGTAAGTTAAGTTTTATAAAGAATATATAATAGTTTAAAATATTATAATTATTTTTGTTGCACTCATTATTCTGCTAGAACCCCTCTGCAGGTAAAGGCCTCCTCCAAAGTGAGCCAGTCTTCCCTGGACTTTGCTGTTTGTAACCAGTTTGGACCTGCTGTGTGTTTGATTTCATCCTCCCATATGTTGCAAGGTCTCCCTTTATTTCTTTTGCCTACTGGCCCCCTCCATACTGTCACACTTTTTGCCCACCTCTGATCTTGAAGGCGTGCTACATGCTACACTTCCATTTTAATGCAAGAGCTTGTGCCAGACCGTTTGTTGCTTTTGTGATGTTTCGTATTTTTGTATGTCTTATTTTTTTTTTATATTTAGCATACTGCGCTCCATTCCGCGTTGGCACTTAGTAATTTTATTTCTGATATTGCTGTTAAACTTCCACGTCTGACAAGCGTAGATCAGGCATGGTATAAGGCATGACTTCATAACCTTGGTCTTCAGGTTGATTGGCATGTTGCTCTTAAATATCTCCTTTAAGCTCCAGTACTTATTCCAGGTTAGCTGTGCCCTGCGTTCAACTTCCTGGTAATTGCTTGATCTGTCGAAGCTTATTCGTTTGCATAGATACATATATTTTTCGGTATATTGAAGTGGCTCGACATCGACATAATTATATTTGTACCTTGGTGCTGTTGGTCATTCATTATCATAGTTTTAGAGAGGTTCATTTCTAGGCCAGCGAGCTTGCTAGCATTATTTAATGACTCAACCATATGCTATAGTTCTTTTCCTTTCTCTGATATCAGCACCAAGTCGTCGGCAAAACGTAGGTGGCTTAAGTACTTTGTTTTTACTTTTATGCCGCATTCTTTCCAGTCAAGCTTGCTTATTATTGACTCTAAAGTGGCTATAAATAGTATAGGTGATAGGGGTCCCCCTGTCTTACACCTCTCTTTACAGGGAACCAAGAACCGGCTGCTTTTAGTTTAACTCTACTTTTGCTGTTGCTATATATGCTTTTGATTACTCTTATATATTCTTGCTCCACATTTTGTGTTGTTAGAGTTTCCCAGATATAGTTGTGTGACACTGAATCGAATGCTTTTTTTCTCTCATTCATCTCACTGAATCGATACCATTACGTTTGGTTAAATAGCTCCTCAGGGCAATGTTTGCGTTCGATTCCAACTGACTCCCAACTCGTTAGAGCGTTCAACACACTTGCCTAATGCCGCGTGTGCGAATGCCTGAAGTTATTACAATTGAATTGGGAAAAACTTTGGAGCGCCTATTTAAGTTGAGTGAGCCTACGAGTACTTGAATCACGCGCGAGTTAGTTCTGATTGCGATCCGATGTACGGTTTCACATTACGCTAAAAGTGAAATGAATTGAACACAATAGAAATGTAAGACATACATTTGACTATACCTTGAAATTAATTAATTTTGGAGATCGAGTATGCGCCTCATAACAGGTTTATACATACATTTGTCAGTAAAATCTATCAAAATTAAACCGAGTTTTCAGCTTAAGCAGGATAATATAATACCCAGAGCGCAGATATGACGTCACGTCGCGTTGGAGAAGTTCACAGATATTGTGAAGGGGTAGTAGAAGTATCAGTATTAATTTGAATTAAATCGTCGGCTACAGCTTGCATAATTAAATAACACAGATAATGCAATATAAGACAGATTACCGGTATAAGGTAATAGCGGACGATCTCGCGAGTCTGCTCACTAAGGGAGGTATAAATCGGTCCGTAAGCCCCGTATATCTGGCTCAGCCGGCTTACGCGCGACTTCGATACGCATAATTATTGGGCCTAAGTTATTTTATAGCGATTCGCTTCAGCTATTTACAAACGTCCACAACGCAATACAGGCCAGCCATTATATTGTTTACTTATGAATACGGCTCAGATTAGACTGGCAGGAGGCGCGGATGAGAATATAAGGATTTATGAATATATGTTTTATTATCTGTCGAATCAGCCCCAGCCGTGTTTAGTACGTGGGAGTTGTTCCAAGTTCTTGACGACTTTCTGTTTGTGCTCGATAAGAGCGAAATTTAATGTTCTTTATATATAAAGCCTAATCATAGGATAGAAGTATTTTAAAAGCTTTACCCCCTTAAGTATTCATACATAATACTTAACAAACCTACTCTCTGTGTCTTTTGGTCACTTATTTTTTTTAATTTATGGAATATCACGTTTTTAAAAGAGACTGTCAATACGTAACCGTGGCAATAGCGCCAGAAAAAAGATGATTCACCCAATTAGGAATGGATGGAAATTTTAGAAGTGCCTAATTATTTTTTTGATGATAGGAATAACCGTCCTTAGCACCAGAAAAAAGTTGCAGAATTTTCAGCTGCGTCAATTATATTTGAAAAATATAAACAGTTTCCTCACTTACGTTTTGGGATTAGGACGGCGAATAAGACCCTTTGCTTGATCCGTCTCATATTACAAAAAAAATTCTTAAAAATCCGTGGTAAACTGACACCGGCAATGATATTGATATTGGTCATTGCCAGGGTCAGATATTGAAAATATATTTTGTAATATGAGACTGATCAAGGAAAGTGTCTCATTCGCCGTCCTAAACCCAAAACGTAAGTGAGAAAACTGTTTATATTTTTCAAAAGAAACTTTTTTCTGATACTAGAGAAGGTTATTCTTATCACCCAAAAAAAATCAGGCACTTCTAAAATTTCCATCCATTCCCCATTAAAGTTGGTAAGTCATGAGGTTGTGTATTTAACATGTTGTTTTTTTTTTCAGATGAATGGCCGCAGAAGACGTGCTCCACCTGACGAGGGGCTTGTGTTCGCGAACGGAACCACAGTCATGAGGCGGCGGAGACGCCGATCGAGACGTAAGTTATTATTACAAAAAAAAAATGCGGTCAAAAACCTGGGAGGAAACAGTCGAGAATGATACCTCGATTTTTGAGGTTATCTCTTAAGATTTTTAGTCGACGCTACAGCTGTCCTTATCGCACTAGAGCGCGCTCCCACGTACCGTCAGCGCGACAGAAATACTAAACTTGAGTTCTTAAACCTGAAAATGGGCTCAAGTAATGTTAAAAGCTCGGCCGAAGCTTAAAGGCTCGAGGCGTCAATAGAGTATATAAATATATAATATTCTACTATTTCTTGACAGAATATATGCTTTTTAAAATAATATATTAAATATATATACACCGTGAAATTTTAGTGGTTGTTTTCCCGCAACGAAATGATTTTGCTATCGATATACAGTCGATGTGTAATCTTTTTTTTTAATAATGATAAGAAATGCCCGATTTTTTAATG
The DNA here is from genome assembly GCA_963854355.1 of Epinotia brunnichana. Taxonomy (NCBI): domain Eukaryota; kingdom Metazoa; phylum Arthropoda; class Insecta; order Lepidoptera; family Tortricidae; genus Epinotia; species Epinotia brunnichana. The sequence continues at coordinate 23,415,915 of OY977951.1, read as the reverse complement.
TGTCGAACGAAACTCGAAAGTGACCTAACACCAGTAGTAGCACTGCAGTAGTACCTACCTTGAAGTTTTAGTGCGTTACTATTGTTTTTCGCTTATTCGAGTTTAGGTTGTTTTTTTGTAATTTTTTTTTGGAAAACGGTTTATTTATAAGTTTGTCTATCATAATTCAAAAGTACTACCGATAGCAAATCGCCCTGCTACGGGAAAACAACCACTAAAATTTCACCATGAAATTTTAGTGGAAGCTACGGTAGCCTAGTGGTTCAGGCATGCGGCTGTCAAGCGGCGGTCGTGGGTTCGAATCCCAGCTCGTACCAATGAGTTTTTCGGAACTTATGTACGGAATATTTACCGTTAGCTTTTCGATGAAGGAAAACATCTTGAGGAAACCGGTCTAATCCCAATAAGGTCTAGTTTTCCCTCTGGGTTGGAAGGTCAGATGGCATTTGCCTTCGTAAAACTAGTGCCTATGCCAGATCTTGGGATTAGGTGTCAAAGCGGACCCCGAAGTCCTTTAGGGCACACCCGGGAATAACGCTAGGATGATGATGATGATATATATATAGATATATTGAATATATTTATTTATATTTCTATTTTTTGTAGTGATCCATTTCCGTACATAAAACTATGAAATACGGCATTTTCCTGTGATCGTAGATACAGGGTTCCTTAGCAACAATTGTTCCTTACCAAGCACTAAGTATTAAGTTACGCAAAAAAAACCAAGTCAGATTTTTAGACAGATTAGACCGGGTTCGATTCCCGGCTGTGAATAAGGCTTTTTTGAAGATCGTTAAATGCAGTAAGAATTTTTTCTAAAATCGGTTTCTTGACTCCTAATAGCAAATTTCCGTATCGCTTGTAGTTTCGGATTTTCCCTCACTGCCCCGTCTCAATAATACACCCTGTATATTCAAACGTGTTAAACAACTGTCCGTAAATAAGCAACCACCATAGCGACGCAAAACCCTGCCTTACACCTTGAAGGTACGGTTGAACGCAAAAGGGGCTGAACACTTTGGAACCGTGTCACTTTAACGCGTCATGTTTAAACTGCCATACCAAGTTGTAAAACGGGTGCAAGCAACAAAGTATTCAAGGTAATTCTGCTGCTTATGAGTTCGAGATTACTACATAATGGGAATCTAGTTAGTGTTGTGGATAACGCTCATTTCGAGGCTTATAGACTCGAGCCTTAAATACTCCCGAGGCTTAAAGACTCGATGCTGTTTAAGAACCGTGTTGGTTTATTTTACATATTTATCATCATCCTCCTAGCGTTATTATTCCCGGTTGTGCCCCTAAAGGAGCCCGGGGTCCGCTTTGACACCTAATCCCAAGATTTGGCATAGGCACTAGTTTTACGAAAGCGACTGCCATCTGACCTTCCAACCCAGAGGGAAAACTAGACCTTATTGGGATTAGACCGGTTTCCTCACGATGTTTTCCTTCACCGAAAAGCTAACGGTAATTCCGTACATAAGTTCCGAAAAACTCATTGGTACGAGCCGGGATTCGAACCCACGACCGCCGCTTGACAGCCGCATGCCTGAACCACTAGGCTACCGTAGCTTCTTATTTTTTACATATTTATAAAAAAAATAAAAATGGTTTATTTTCAGATTTCTTAGATCCATAGCATTACAAAACACAAAACAAAAACACAAAACACTTATACAACTATATAACTATACCTATTAGTAAAATTATAGCCACATGCATTAATTTAATTTAATTTTTTTAGGACGTGTAGGTCGGTGTATCGGCGGAGTATGTCCGAGTCCCACCTCTCTGCTATCATTTTCAGGATGCTATTTGAGCTTCCCCTCGTCTGCATCACCACAGACGCCGTCTTCTTCCGTAGTATTTATGAATGCAAGATATTGACTTTTCGTCACTTGAGTCTTTAAGCCTCGGAAGTCTTTAGGGTTCTAGTCTTTAAGGCGCTGTATGCAGCTGCGCATCGAAAAAGTGCCTTTTCCAAACCGATTATTAGTATACTTGTACTATTGCTAGAGATCCAATTTTTTGATATGTATATCTTCAGTTCATTGGCTATGTTAGTACTTCGTAAAATCACGATTGCTTACAAAAACCTCGATAGATTTTGCCTTTCAAAACAGTGCTTTTTTACCACCAAACTCGAAATATCTCAAAAGTTATTTGGAATATTACAATGAAATTTGTTGTGATAGGTAGCTTTTTGGTAGATCTATCTACCGGCTTCTTAGAATTTCAATATGTTTGATAATTCAATACATTTGGTCATTTGTCTGAAAAACCGGGTGTCCGCGTCATGCATGCGCGGTGGCGAGTACAATTTAGTACGCCCGTGGCCACTGCCGACGACGGACCTGTGAATGTTTACCTGGCACGCAAATACGCCTTTTTGCAGCAATTATTTCGAGTTATCAAGGTAAATAAAAATATATTAAGGAATAGGAAACGCTAATACATGCTGGAGAACACATTCGAAATGATAGAATAACAAATATGGTATGCGATATTTACTACATTAAAGCGTTTCTACATCCGCACCTAAAACGTATTAATAGGTAGCTGGAGCCATATTGACAAGATGTCAATAAAAATCTTCAGTTATCCTGAATACGTATTTAGAACTGTTAGGTAGTAAGTAGTCGGGTGTAAATCGGATTTGGACACGAGCACATGGTTGGGGGGGTAATGGTACCAATTATGGACTGTACGAATAATAGATTTATTTATTCATACATAAATATATCAAAAGCATTTAGGGCTATTGCGCCGGATAGCGACTACCTAGACTAAAGTCCTAAACGAGTTGGTGAACTTGCTGAATATTTACTTGCTGTTCAGTAGATTCTATTAAAAACGAGTGCGGAAAAAGACCCTGCCACTCCACCAGCAGCAGGCCACGGCCCTTCCTCATCTTCGTTATAGACATACATGCATACATACGCTACGGCACATCTTTTCGTCCAATATTCCGCAGTGTCTCAAGACGAGAGTCTTTGACCAGTGTGTGTTGCCAGTGATGACATATGGAACGGAAACGTGGTCGCTTACTATAGGCCTCATAAGAAGGCTCAAAGTCACTCAAAGGGCGATGGAGATGGCTATGCTGGGAGTTTCTCTGTGCGATCGCATCAGAAATGAGGCTATCCGCAGCAGAACCACGGTAACCGATATAGCCCTCCGAATCGCTAAACTTAAGTATCAGTGGGCGGGGTACATTGCACGTAGAACCGATGGCCGTTGGGGCGGAAAGGTTCTCGAGTGGCAACCACGTACCGGAAGGCGCGGCGTGGTTAGGCCCCCCACAAGGTGGACTAATGACCTGGTAAAGGTCGCGGGAGTCCGCTGGATGCCGGTGGCGCAGGACCGGCTATTGTGGCACTCTTTGCACTTGGGGGAGGCCTATGTCCAGCAGTGGACGTCTTTCGGCTGATATGATGATACATACGCTCGAAAAACATAAACTTCCTTCTGAGGCAGTCGGGTACAAAGTACTACAGGGTGTTCCCCTATACAGCTGCAAAACTTTGCCAGCTGTTTGTGCACATGATAGGCCATCACAAAACACTAAAGTATGCCGTTTCACATCTCGCACTCACTCTGCCACCGCTGTTTCTCCAAATAACATCCAAGAAAGCCTCCCCCGCCACGCCCCTTTAAAAATAAGCCCACTAAAGCAAATAAATGTGACGTTATCTAAGTGAACATACCTTTTGTCGGTATGGAGTTATTGATATGACTCACTCACTCACTCACTCATCAACGCACAGCCGAAACTACTAAGACTAGAGCGTTGAAATTTACACCAGAACTACCTTTTACAACGTAGGCAACGCTAAGAAGGATTGTAACGCGAAGAGTGCCCTAAAGGGGGTAAATAGGGGTGCAAAGTTTGTATGGGGGAAACTTTATTTTTAGAGCTAGAGACTTAAATTTTTGCATAAAGATTACTTATTAGAATACAAATTAAGTACTTTCAATTCAATTAAATTTATTTTGTTAAACATAGGTAACAACTTTTACAAGTATTGTTGGTATACAAAATATAAGACTTCTGTGCATTACCCACAATGTAGGTTTACAAAATATTTCAGCCAGCTAATATATTTATAAAAATAAAAAAATAAATGTCAATACAGTGATTGGTGTTAAATACTTCAAATACATGTCAAAAACTCTCAAAAAATACTATAACTAAAGAATATTATTACTAAGGAATGTCTTGAATAAAATCATGTTATGTCGTAGGGTCGTTTAAGTAATATTTAATGGTATAATAACACTTTTCAATCAAATATTGATCTATTGATTGAAATGATTGATCCAATAATGTCATGGAAAGATCACATAGATACATTATACAGTAAGTTAGCAAGAGGGATCTATGCTCTAAGACAGTTAAGACCACTTGTGTCAGAAAGTTGCTTAAAAGAGCTGTATTATGCGTACATATACTCTCAACTTTCATACGGGATAATGCTTTGGGGCAACAGTACGGATTATGAGCGCATCCTAAAGATCCAGAAACGTGCAATTAGAGTACTTCCCTATGCAAAGGACAGATACACGTGTCGCGAACATTTAAGAAAACTTATTATCTTAACATCAGTTTCAACTTATATATTGGAAGTTTTGATGTATGTTAAACGTTATCCAAATGAATTTCAAAGGAGAGGTGAAAATAGTTCGAGATCAATGAGAAATGCAAATAACTTAAAAAGAAGCGGGTTGTGTCCGAGATACAACCGTTAATTAAGTTTAAGTGGATACTTATTTGTTGGTTGTCCCCGTAAAATATATATCTGCATTAATTCACTTAAATCTGTATAAGCACAGATAAATCGGTATATATAACAACATTGACTGACGTAGCTCGTTTGACTCGCGAGGCATTGAAAATGGCGGTCATTTCAGCATAGTTTTCATGCCCGTCACATAAACTAAATAACATTTTGTGATTAACAACTAATAGCAAATAAAGAAGGATTAAAACATGTAACAAACAATTATTTGAAATCAGATTAGGCTTCTCTACAAAAAGTTAATCCGGAAGTTACGTGATACATTTTGAACTGTACCCCTATACAAGAACGCGAGCAAAGAAGTATCCACTTCAAAACAACCTCGCCCAGACTTAGAATAGGCACAAAACTTCCGAAGTTAATAGGACAAATACTTTTTAACCGGCTACCTTCAAACCTTAAAACCATACCGAACAACAACTCTTTTCGCTTCCATGTAAAACAACTATTGCTTGAAAAAACACTGTATAGTTTACAAGAATTTCTTTCAAATGACTAAATAACAAGATCTTAAAAGCTTGACGTTAATATTTGTATTATGTTTTCTTTCTCTATTTTATGTAATAGCATTATGCTATGAGTATAAGTATTATTAAACTATTTACAAATAATAACAATTCTGTACACAACTGTACACATCTATTGTATTTTATTGTAACTGACAAGTTATAATTTTAACACATTTTTATCTGTATATTCATTGTACTATGATTTCAATTGTAAAATTATGATAATAAACAAATCTGAATCTGAAGTCAATTGTCTTTTAAATTTATTAATATCCAGTGTTTAATTCAGTCTGGAATTTTATTGAAAATGTTTGGTGCCATTCCCAAGATTCCGCCTCTGATTAGCGCTGTGTTGTTGCTACCCTGCAAAATTTTCAATTTTTGTTTGTATTGTTTACGTGTCGGAAATCTGCGGCCTTCTGAAACGTTACTGAACATGCTTGGATTGGTCTTGACAAAAATACCTACTTCTAGGATATACAGTTCTTCTAGTTTGTATGGAGAGCAAGACATTTTTAAAGTAAGGGATTTTTAACTTCGGTTTTTTAATTATTAATCACTTAAGAAGGTTAAAAGGGGGTTCGAATTATGTATAGAGAGCAAGACATTTTTAAAGTTAGAAATTTGTAACTTCGGTTTCAGACTATTTACTATGAGAGTTCAAAGAGGGTTCTAAGTTTGTATAGAGAGCAAGACATTTTGAAATAAAGAGAGATTTGTTTCTTCGGTTTTAGACTGTTTACTTAAAGACTAGGTACAGTCAGCGTCATATAGTTAGTAGCAGCCAAAGTAGCCAAATATATCGTAACACATCCTTACACCTATAGTAACAAAGACGTGTTGCGATATATTTGGTTACCTAGGCTGCTACTAACTATCTGATGCTGACTGTACAAAACTAATTTCAATGTTTTTTTTTTTATTAAACAAACATTTAAATTTCTAAAACAAACATTTAGACGATAACATGTTATACGTGGACGAAGTCGCGGGCAACAGCTAGTTTATATATATATATATATATATTTATTTAAGCTTTATTTATTCCATATTGTTTGTGTTAGTACATATTTACTAAATCTAAAAGATTTATGCCATTTTTTCTTTCTTATATGGACCCCATTCGGGTAAAAGCCATATATCGCCAGATATTAGGAGAAAAGAAGGGCACTGGAAGCAACAAACTGGTCAGGGCCGAAAGGCAAAAGAAGGAAAGGTAGACGACGAAGACGTTGGACCAATGACATAACTGAGGTCGCCGGACCTAGCTGGATGCAGTTGGCTAAAGACCGAAAAAAATGGCATGAGATCGAGGAGGCTTTTACCTAAATTTACATTTGCTTTAAAAAATGCAATATAAATCAAGCAAAAAAAAAATTAAAGCTTAATTTATATTTATATAATTACTTCCGGTTGGAAAATTTGTTGGATTCTTGTGTAAAGCATCTAAGAATAACGATAAAAAATGATATATACAAAAAAACGCTATTATAAATTAATGATTTTCGAAACCGTATTTTGCCTGGAGTATAGAGCCAAGTATAAGTCCAATCTTGTTGGCTTGTTGAGAGTATCAAGGTCCATCGCGGTGTGGCCGCTGGTCGAGGTAGCATGGTAGGCAGCACGCGCCGCGCGAGCGCAGTGACATAACACTTTTAGGTATTTAAGAGACAAATTGAATTTGTTATTTTTATATGATGTTTGGTCAAATTACATTTTTTAATAGACATAGTCATGTACTGAAGAACTTGCTGGTCTTAAAATAACCACCCTGTATAATAAAATGCTCTTCTGACTAACAGTGGTCAGTCAGTCATACTTATGTAACAAAGGTAATAATTATGGTAATAATACTCCTTGCATTTCATTAAATTGTCAAAAGGGCCTCTACGTGTTGGCGCCGTTGGTACTTTGTAGGTACCTAGCCCCACGCATGCCTCCCAAAGGTCCGGGACATCATTGTCCCGTGAGCGGGAAAGACATACATGGTAATAATATAATTTGCCAGGAGATAAATAGATGAACATAGCTATTTGTTTATTATTTTTGATGGTTTCTTAAGCGGGAGTTAACCGGCGCTATAACTTTACCTAGAAGTAATCGATTTTATTTCGGTTTAAAAAACCTGTAATATATTAGTACAATCCATAATTGGTGACGTTCACCCATAGGAAGTGAAGATGTACTATTATTTTATCAGTTCTACGTATTTGGAAAACGGAAGCACCCACATAGGAACTGGGAAAACGATAGGTGGATTGATGATGAAGAAATCTGTACTAACATATCTTTGGAAAGTAAGTGTCCATAATTGATGTCATCATACTACGATGTACTTAAGAACTGTAACTACCTATTATTCCTTATTTTCTTTAAAAAATAGATTTAAATAAATAAATAAACAATAAATATTTGGGGACAATCTTACACAAATCAACCAAGATTTGAAAAATAAAACAATTATTCAAGAAGACAAACATTTGATCGTCTGATCCGCAAAAACGAGCCGAATACGGATGCCAACAGAATAAGGCCGTTAGCGGGGTGCGCGGAGCGCGCGTCTCCCGCTCCGTCTGCCTCACCTCCGCAAATACCTAAATATCGTCTAATAAGAGCGCCTTAAGCCTCAAAATGAGCGTTATCCACAACACTAAGTCTAGTTCTACCTTGCTTTTAGACTGGAGTGCATTTCAATTACTTGAAACCTACCTGGATATTTTAGGTATCCTCGCAATCGACATTGTGAGAAATATCGTCAGTTTAATCGAAATATTTAAAGCCGTTTCCGAGACTAAGTTTGAACCGTTATTTCATGTTTTAATTTTGTCCTGTTTGTCACATTTTTATTTTCCTACGAAATATTCATTTTGTTACACGTCAGCCCAAAAAAAGTTGTGCAATGTTCAAATGTTCAAAGCTTAAGTTTATGCAAAAATGTATCGGAAAAATGTATTTCAGAACGGAACACGTCATGCTGATATAGCGAAAAGCCTTTTCCACAAGCCAGGTTAAATTCAATCTTTTGTCAAGGTCGGAACGACTTGAGATAAACTTTTCTCACGTAGAGTCGGTACTCACATAGTGAATTTCCATATGCTTCAATACACGTGTCACGTTCCATTATATTCGTCGTCCCGGAAACGTCCCGTCGCGATGAAACCAACTCGAGTGAACTGGGGCGGGAGTTACGTGTAAATTGCGACCAGTTTAGGTTTCTTTCTAACCTAACCTAACCTGACTTTCCAGGTCGGAACCTGAAGGGTATATAGTTAACACTCCTTGCCTTGCCTTAACTTTAGGCGACGTAGGCTCACGGTCTTCTCTCCCTCTCACTGAGCGTAAGCGTGAGCGAGATGGAAGTGCGTGTTCGGAAGCGCAGATATCATGTATTTTATTTTAAAAATGTTTGTGCGTTTAATTAAATAAAAAAAGTAATAGCTAAGTTCCCTCAAACATGATATTGCCGATTATTAGGACCAATTTTAATATGTTTAGCTTTTGTGCATAATTTGTTACGAATTTTTTAAGTGTATTTTTGACCTATGTTCGTGGTTTTTTTCTATCAAGCGAAAGTCAAAAACTCAGGATTCGAATAGCTTGTGCCGCGAGAAAGGCATCAAGATTGCTAATTAAAATTTAGGGATTCATAATACAGCTGATTATGATCCAAACAAGCGCTACGAACTTTTAAAAATCCGTTTTCGGAGCCTACATCGCCTTATTGTTTTTTTTTTTTGATTGGCTAACTTCAAGGCGGGCCACGTAGGGCCCTTATGGTCGGTGCGGACGGTGCGTGTTGCCTTAAAGTGAAGACGACCTAACCTTTTATAGTCGTAGTTTTTGCAGTGATAAAAACTCGATACAGTATCGATTTAGGTGATTATGATAGGTGATCAGTGATCTAACTATGCCTACTGTCGTGATATAGTCGCGTGTTCTTAAACAGCTCATTCTTACCCGTTGTCTAACAGTTTTGTCAAGGTTAAGGGTGAGTCACATACCTATGTGAAGCAGTTTTCATTTATGTACTTGACACCTAGCTGTTAAGCATGCGAGGTGTCAAATATATGCAAACACAGCTTCACATATGTATGGTCGATATTCATCGTAAGTGTCATACGTTAGTTGATCTGCATCTGCGTCTCGATGCGTGTCTGTGCTATGGGTTTACGTTGAGTAGGATATTATTATAGTACCTACTTGCAAATCGGGTTTTGGTTTGGTTTTCGCTGGACATAGCGTGGACTGTACACTGCAATAAAATTATATATGTACACCACATCTCTTAGGTTAATATACTCTTAGATAGGTTAATACGTTAGTTTTAGTTTATCTGATCCACTGAAGATCAGCGTCGTGCCTCGACTCATGCTGAGTGGACTCCTGTTTTGAAGCAACACTAGATTCCTTTTTAAAAGTCTTATGTGATGTAGGTATATTCCTGTTGTTGTTCCAAAATAATTTTATTCCATTCTATATTATTTCCTTGGTGAGCCAAAAAGAGTAGATTGCATTGTTATTTTGTCGGCATTCGATTGATCGAATCATTCTCTATTGTTCAGGTCGCCGTTCTCTACTAGAGCCCGAAGCCGAGCTTATAGTAGTATCCGCGTCCCCACGTCAGACTTGGGGTCGAGCGCCACTAGTGCGGCTCCTGCCTGCGGCTGGTGGCGGCCGGGCCCACTACAGACTAGCCTACGGCGACCCGGATAGGAACTTCGTGCTGTCCCGTCGGGACGGCGGCTGGGCGCTGAGGCTGCGGAGGCATCTGAAGCCTGATGCGGTGCTTGATCAACAACTGGAACTGGAAGCCAGGTGAGTACGCCATTAGGAGCACGCGGGCCAGGTGTTGTACTTATAGGCCCACTAAGGATAGTCTACGGTGACTCGGATAGGAACTTTGTGCTGTCCCATCGGGACGGCGCCTGGGCGTTAAGGCTGCAAAGCATCTGAAGCCTGATGCAGTGCTTGATCTACAACTTGAGCTGGAAGCCAGGTGAGTACGCCATTGGGACCAGGTCGGGTGTTTTACTGTGGAGGGCTGTAGTCGGACAAAGATATGTAATCACAAGTTTACAGTATCGCCCCGCAAACTAACCGTTCCGCTCGCCTCACGGCCCGTTTTGAATCAAATCTTCCGTAGTGAGAATAAATACGTGAGTTTAATTCAACATGACGCTTTACGCAGCGTACGAGAGACCAATGCCTAATGAATGAACGTTACAGATTCGTGGCCCCGCCATCCACCGGCCGGAGACGAAGGAGCGTCGACTCCTCGATACCGGCGCCGCTTCGCCTTTACGTGTCCGTCAAGATCTCACCGCCCAAGCGCTGAGTCCAACCGCCAGTATACACGGTATGCAGAATTATGAATTAATGTATTCGTGCTTCATTTCGGAGACTTAGTGAGGACTAATATTAAAACTTGCATGATTTGAACAACTAATGATCAAACACTGCCGCGTAAAATTAGATCTATAGTGACTGTTATATGTGCCAGGATAATAAGTTAAATGCCATAATAAAACGATAATAATGTTTTAATGTAAGGTCGATGTTATTGATACTTTTGTGTAATGTTACCAAGTTTTGTTATAATTAGTTATTTGCCATTTGGTTATTGTTATTGTGATTCTCCAATGCAATTATCACGTTTAGAAGGAAATGAACGCTTTAAACTGTAATAGTACTATTTTATTTTTTTGTAATTTTATTTTGCACAATAAATGTCACGTAGAATATTGCCTTGTCTAAAAATTAACGCTCTTCCTTTAACGTTAAAACATTTATAAAAAAAACCTTAAACGTTCCATCAAGAGAGCGTTAATTTTTAGATTAGAGTTCTAACCACTAGCACGTTATAGTGATGATTTCAGGGACCGTAAACCGGTATTATTTGCATACAATAATATCTACAATAATATCAGTAATTAAGTTCGGTATCTCGCTTATTATTTCATATTTTTGTATTCTAACAAAAATTTATGAATACCGAAAGTATATGACGAAATGAGGAAGATATTTTTTTTCTATGAATACCGGTAAATGTCCCTTAAAGTCGGAGACGAGTGTTTTCGAGTCAGAAGTCATGAAGATTCATTATTTAAGTGAATATGACGATCTGTAGGCATGTTTACCCGCTTGGCAGCGGACGAAGTAACGAAGTTAATTCGCCGGCTCCGAGCCAAGCACTTTTTAGCCCAGCCGGCAGTATTAATGTGAGATTGAGTGCATAATTAAAACTTAAACGAACAATGTTTTATCGATTGTTTCTATTACGCAAAACTAAACTATAATAAAAACTTTAATGTTCACAACGAAATCGAATATCAGTGACTTGTTATAATTTCTTTTCGGTTTCCCGGTGATCATAATGTATTGAAAATATCATGTTTTTAAAAGTAATTACATTTAGATGTAAGAAAATTATTTATTTTATTTTTCCAACTAAGCTTTTTGAGCCATTTATATTTTAGGATTTGTAGACTGGATCTGTTGAGAAATCTTTGGCCTTGTACTAGGTAGTTTTAAAAGTACAAAAATGCGATAACCTTATTTTGTAAATATGTGTATACACCAGATAATAAAAAAAACATAATATAATTGTTAGTCGTAAGTAGTATTAATTACTAGTAAGTATGAATGTTAAGCGTTCGCCAGAGAGAATGGAAATAAATATTTTTTATTTTATGCTGTGTTTCATTCGAATTTAGTGATAAAAAGAATTGAGCGTTATTGAGACAATTTCAAACTTCAATGTAAAATAGATACCTCATTGGATTATTACTTTATTATTAATGTAGTATAATATCCTCTTGTGTAAACCAAAGTGGATTTGAAATTCTCCCGACCTTAAATTCGGACAATCTTCCCTGGAAGGATATTGAGAGAAAATCTCACATGTGGGTGCATTTTTCTCCACGAAGACACGTTATTTCGTCAAGGTTATGTACTACTTGTGCAGAATCTATTCAGCTTTAATGTTGCTGTAGACCAAGTTTTCATCAAAACTACGTACCTACTAGTTTTCGAACAAAACCTGAATTTCTTACGAATGGAGTACATTTCACAAGATAGCGGCCGTTCTACAAGGTCCTGACCCGGGGACTTTTGGGAGACGAAAAAAGGGCTTCCAACGAACACAAACTCCCCAGGTTCGAGGTTGACCAATAATGACTGTATTATAATGATTTTCCCCTATGGATTTTATGTGGAAATACCTTTTATTATACTTTTAGAAAACGTAAGTGAAAGCCATCACGAAAATATACACGCAAATCGGCAAATACAAAACACAGGCAGAAACGTACAGACAGAAAATTACACTTAAGTAAGTAAAGAAAAAATAAATATTAGGTATAATCGCACACAAAATCTACAACGAGTCCCGTATTAAACTCAAGTCCCCGGGAAACGAACGAGCTCTGCTTTCGAGCAAATGGTGAAAATACGGAGAAAACTAATTTTCCCGGACATGAGACCTGTCTTGATCGATTTCTCGCCCCCGTAAACCTTTGTATCCCAATTTTTATCGAAATCGTTTGAGCCGTTTCCAAGAACGTGATATACAAATATTGCTCGTTTAATAGTATAGGAGGATAGGATAGGAGGATAGGATGGGAGGATAGGAGGATAGGATAGGATAAAGTTTGTGTTATGGGGGACTAGATGACGTCTCTGTTTTGGCAACTACTTGAAAGATAAGAGGAAAAAAATAAAAAAAACGACGACTCAGAAACAAACATTCATGCTCATCACAAATATATTTGCCTCCGGGATTTTAACCCAGAACCCTCAGCTTCGCAGGTAGCGTACTACGCACTAAGCTAAATAGGTGGTCTTGAAAGGTTTGAGTAAAATAATTTGACTTTTATAGGAAGTCTACCTGACCCATAGATCTAAGACATCGGTTACACGCTAATTCTGGCGTCAGTTCAGTCCATCAGTCTGATCAGACTGACGAGAGAATGAGCGTGTAACCCTCGGTCCGACGGACTGATGGTCAGTCTGCTGTCAGTTTTCTGTCATTCACAAGGGCTACACGATCATTCTCTCGTCAGTCTGATCAGAATGATGGACTGAACTGACGCCAGAATGAGCGTGTAACCCTCGGTCCGACGAACTGATGATCAGTCTGCTGTCAGTTTTCTGTCATTCACAAGGGCTACACGATCATTCTCTCGTCAGTCTGATCAGAATGATGGACTGAACTGACGCCAGACGAAGCGTGTAACCCTCGGTCCGACGGACTGATGGTCAGTCTGCTGTCAGTTTTCTGTCATTCACAAGGGCTACACGATCATTCTCTCGTCAGTCTGATCAGAATGATGGACTGAACTGACGCCAGAATGAGCGTGTAACCCTCGGTCCGACGGACTGATGGTCAGTCTGCTGTCAGTTTTCTGTCATTCACAAGGGCTACACGATCATTCTCTCGTCAGTCTGATCAGAATGATGGACTGAACTGACGCCAGAATGAGCGTGTAACCCTCGGTCCGACGGACTGATGGTCAGTCTGCTGTCAGTTTTCTGTCATTCATAAGGGCTACACGATCATTCTCTCGTCAGTCTGATCAGAATGATGGACTGAACTGACGCCAGAATGAGCGTGTAACCGATGTCTTAAACCCTCTATTAGTAGTTTACGATTGATGCACCAAAGAGAATATAATCACTACGTTTTGATTCATGCACACGCCCTGTATGTCAAACCGATGAAATATTGCCCAAGCTCATTTACAGAAATCGAAAAGGTTCCTTTCCTCCTCCTGTCAAACGTCAAGAACACCACGCATCAAGAAAAACAAATCTGTCATCAAAAGTCATGAGTAATACAACACACATTCCGAACTAAATGTAAATTTGCCAGCATAATTTACCACGATGGCACCTCCGCCCAAAGATGAGTATTCGTGTGAGCTCAACAGCACCAAATACTTCCTCCTATGCGCCGGGGCTGGCGTGGTATCTTGCGGAAGCACACATACTTTTGTCACACCGCTAGACCTCGTTAAATGTCGACTTCAGGTAAAATGAAATCACTTGTATACAACTACTTTTCATCAACTCAACCTTTTAAACGACTAGCTAGGTGGGCGCTCTGCTCGCAAGTCCTTTCCTCTAGATCAGGGGTCTTCAAACGTTTTGACTCAAGGGTCACACTGCACTTAATATAAATTCGTGCGGGCCAAGACTTTTATTTTTAACTCGTGGGCTCTCCCGCTTTCTTTCCGCGGGCCGTAGTTTGGCTACGAGCATAGTGCTGCTAAAACGTTGGCACCTGAATGTGTTGCAAATATCTAATCATCTTTACGCGCGGCTGTGTGAGTGCGCCTGTAACGACGGCTGCCGTGTTGCTGTCACATAACAAACCACAAGCCCACGCACGGAATACCGCCACGTGCAAAAATGAGTTAAACTCTTTGTACTAAGGCTATGAATATAGATTGATCAATAGGGAACTTGCATCTTAATATTTTATTACGAAAAACAAAAGTATAATCTAGCATTAAAACAACTGTAGCATTAAAACTTTGTTATGATTAATTTTTCTGATGTTATATGCATTTGAAATCTGCGCGCGCCGGCACCTCCCGAAAACGCTCTATACTAAACGGGCTTATGCTATGACGTCACAGCATAATAGCCTTTACTATGGAGTAAGTCATTAATTTGTGATTATCTCCACAAAATTAACGTTTAAGTCTATACTTGTCATATAAAATATCATTTCTAATTTAATATTCTATGTAACTGTTACGCTATTTTATCGAAGAAATAAAAAATAAATTTTTGTTATTTTAGCGTTAGGTAAAACTAATAAAATCGTTTTTTTTTTTCTTTTTTTTTCTTTTGTATGATATCTCTACGTATATCCGCATCGATTGAGTGCAATTTATTCGAAATTGAAGTCCCATGCAAGTTCCCCATTAATAAAGAAGCTCACCACTCCTTCCTACCCTTTGGACAAAGGCAAAGCACAAACTGACACTACTCCGGTGAAGAAGTAGGATTTCGTTTTAGCATGCGTTTAATTGGTGATTTGGGGCCGAGACGGGTGTATTTTAGGTCACCCAATCTGCTTCAGGGCGTTTTCACTCAAATGTGCGACTTTTACATTTTTTCTCAGAATTTATTGGTTTTTCTTGTTCAGAATCATGAGCGCTCTTAATCCCGGTAAAGAAAAAAATATACCTCGGTTTTTTATTTCACAATGTGACATTTTTTTCATACATTCTGGAAAATTTTTCTTTGTCGGTATCAAGAGTCGATAAATTCTGAGAAAATAAGTAAAAGTCGCACATTTCAGTGAAAACGCCTTTCAGATGTCTACCTAAAATGATAGAAAAAGACGCTGGTATATACATTTGAATAAAATCAGCTGAGTCCCACATTTCTCGTAAGGTTTAGTGTTAGTTCGCTCTCCCACTGGTAACAGTTAACAAATAGTTGTATTTCTTTTTAGGTCGATCCAGGAAAATACAAATCCATTTTCAAGGGTTTCGGAGTATCTTTCAAAGAAGGCGGCGCTGCGAATCTCGTTAAAGGATGGGCTCCTACGTTGTTGGGTTACTCCGCCCAGGGATCATTCAAGTTCGGTGGTTACGAGTACTTTAAGTATAAATACAGTGAAATGGTGGGGGAGGAGTCCGCTTACCTGTACAGGACGGGCGTGTATCTTGCCGCGTCCGCGTCGGCAGAGTTTATCGCCGACATCGCGCTCTGTCCGTTCGAGGCCACCAAGGTCCGCATGCAGACGACGCCAGGCTACACCTCGAAAATGCGAACAGCCATGCCGCATATGCTCTCCACCGAGGGGATCGGGGTGTTCTACAAGGGGCTGGTGCCGCTGTGGGGCCGACAAATACCATACACGATGATGAAATTCTCCTCATTCGAGAAGACAGTGGAGTGGCTGTACGCGAGCGTGGTGCCGAAACCGAGGGAGCAGTGCTCCAAGACCGAGCAGCTAGCTGTGACTTTCGCCGCCGGATACATCGCTGGAGTGATGTGTGCGATAGTATCGCATCCCGCCGATACCCTCGTATCCAAGATGAACAAGGACCCTAGTTCGAGCATGGGCAGTATAATATCAGAGGTGGGATTCAAGGGCATCTGGCGAGGGCTGACCGCGCGTATAATCATGATAGGTACGCTGACAGGCCTGCAGTGGTTTATTTATGATGCATATAAGGTGTATAACAAGATGCCGCGCCCCGTGCCCGGTGGCATGCCGGAGTCGTTGAGGAAGAAAGGTTACAAATAGACGTGAATCGTCCTCAGGCATACCGAGCAAATGGTGTCGCGTCTTTTGGTTACCAAATAACAAGTGATATCTTGCAGCGTATACACAAGGCACAAGAGTCATTTAAATATAACTAAACTGAGTGCCATTAATTTCCTGGAAATGTTTTGTATCGTGATAAGTTAGTACTTTGTGTTGTTCCGCTTTTAGTTTTGTCATTGTAACAAAATACTGATTCATGGTCAATCCTAGTACAATATATGATGCGAGTAACATATGATGCGAGGGTGACATTCAACGGTCTTTATTATCACATCTATGCCTTTAATATCTCTTATTACTGGAAAGGACAAGGAAGATTAATTAATATACATAATGATATAAATATGTTGTTCTAATATATTTCGGGAAGCCGACTTCTAAGCCCATTTAATTTAATACGTACTCCCCAAGCGTTAAAAGATACCAATTGTTGTAAATCTTGTAATTTGTAATATTATTACGATAAAAAAAAACTTTATGTAACATGAGACGTGAGGTACCATATTTAATTTATTTTGTGTCATACCAAAGGACAATATAGTTTATTTCATGACTAGTTTCCGCCCGCGACTTCGTCTGCGTGGACCCGGGATAAAAACTATCCTATATTTTAAGGCTATTTTCCAGGCTATAAAATATCTTGGTGCAAAATTTCATCCAAATCGGTTGAGCCGTTTAAGCGTGACTGAGTAACAAACATCTAAACTTTTGCATTTATAATATTAGTAGGATTATTAACATACTAGTTTCCGCCCGCGGCTTCGTCTGTATTGACCCGGGATAAAAAAACTATCCTATAATTCAAACCAAACTATCTTCGTGAACAATTTCATCCAAATCGGTTGAGCCGTTTAAGCGTGATTGAGTTACAAACATTCTTCAAAGTTTCGCATTTATAATATTAGCAGGATTAGTCTGACAACTCGCTTCAGGAAAACTATAATAGTGTGTCTGATCACCGATGGCTCCGGATGACTTCGTCCGCATTCCTGTAACTAACTGGTCCGTAAAGATCTCAAAATATCCCCCTGGGTGGAGGCCTATAAGGCCTCCAGAGAAGCCATACCGTAAACACATCTGTTACTGGCCGCACTGCAGGCGAAACAGGGAAAAAATCTCAAAATGCACCTTCCTCATTTTATGCCAAGAAAATTAGATCCAAAAATGACGTATTGAGGAATTTATTCCCATAAAGCTGAAATCGTTTTAATACCTTAATTTGGTCCTAAATGCATGTAATCCGAGTTTGCACCATCCCAGAAGGTGTGCTAAACTTTTGGACGCCCAATAACCGCGAAATTTTTGCTCTTTTTTCAGTTATTTGCATATAGCACAAAAACGGTACGCTATGCTAGTATCTACTTGGTCGACGATTGTATTTTTTTTCAAGCTTTATATTAACTTGCTCTGTTCGTATGTAAGTATGTAAATATGTAAGTTGTCCGTCAAAATTTGCAATCTATTTATTTTTCAGTCATTTACGGTTATCCAATTGAGCTGAAATTTTGCAAGCATATGTATCGCATGACAATACAATATTATGATGACATGGAGCTGATCTGATGCTGGAGCTGGAAGGTGGCCATAGGAACTCCGCAATAAAACGACACAACCCCATCGAGTTTGAGCTCGTTAGAATCGTCTCAATGAGTAGTTGATGATGGTATGCAGAAAAGTACAGTCGGCAATAAAAGTTTGTACCAAAAATTAATTTTTTGACAGAAACTTATTTTGACATAACACACGAATATTTTTGAAAATGTTTTTATATCTATATGTAGTGGGGCATTAGTGGCTTGTCACGATATTTTTTTTGTTGGTGTACCTGTGCAAAATCTGTCACAAAATAATAAAACAAAATTAAAAATATATATTTTAAAGAAAGTTTAAGGACATGGTGTTGATTGAATATATGCACTTTATAGCCTATTCTATTTTTATTCATGAGCATTTTGTTTGGTTACTCTATCTTGAACAGTTTACCTATTATGACACTTTAAATGACAACCTGTTTTTTTTTATATCATCCTAAATTACTCGAAAACAAAAAAAAGATCGTGGACTGATAGTAAGCATGGAGTGTTCTTGGGACCTGCCAGTACACCCCCTGGAATTTGGATAAATCCCTCGTCGGGGGCCACTCTCACTCGCTTAGCCTGCTATTTAGACCTCTTTTCCCAGTTCCTTACCTTATTAGACCTTTGATTTCGACTATACCACTGAACCAATTTTAGATATTCATTCGACGCAGAATTTGACCCTCTTTAATATTTAAATGAATACATTTTCCGTCCGACATACCGTTTTTGTGCTATATGCAAATAACTGAAAAAAGAGCACAGATTTTAACTGAAGATCTCCATTTCTGGGTCTGCAATGGGTCAATTTCACAATTTTTCATGTGGAGCTTAAGCACATCTTTGTACCTGAGGAGTTGTCCGCCATGCTTTCGCTTGCCCTCCTCAAGTTCCGAGTGAAATATGTGCTTTGCCACTCGACCTGCCGCCATCCTTGAAACGTGGCCGCCCCAGCGAAGTTGTCGTCTCATAATAAGGCTTCGTCGATCTGGAAGAGTAAAGCCGACGTGTCTGAACGTGGATAGGCTGGAAAATCTAGAAGCGAGAAAGGAATATGCTGAAGCCTTAGCTGATGTGCTGCCGTCACTTGACGAAGATCAAGATATTGATGCGCTCTGGAAGTCTCTATCTTCTCAAATTCTATACACCGCCAAAACCACCCTTGGTCTAGCAGTCCATAATATAATACGAGGACTGGTTTGAAAAGAATGATAGAGTCCTGACGGAGGCATTATGCAAGCACAGACGTTTCCTACTAGGAGATACCAGCAAAAAGCAAGGCGGAAGTATAACAGAGATCAAAAAACGTGACTTAGAGCTGAGAAAACTTACTCGAGAAACCAAAGACGAGTGGTGGCAGGAAAAAGCTCGTCGCATGCAGCAAATCAGCTCGGAGACTTTTACGGAGAGGTAAGGAAGCTAATCGGTACAAACCATCATGCAAAGGTACCACTTAAGTCAGTAGACGGTGACTACCTTCTAAAAAGCAGGGAGGATGTACTGAATAGGTGGGCAGAACACTTCAACTCTCTGCTCAACGTTGATCGAACAGCTAATTTACAATTTATTGGCTCCATACCCCAGCTCTCCAAGTATACAGAGCTCGATGCCCCTCTGTCTCGCGACGAAGTAATACTTGCCATCAAGCAACAGAAAAATAAGCGCGCGGTTGGCGTGGACTTTATACCAGGTGAACTGCTGAAGTACGGCGGTGACGAGTTGCACTTGTCTGTGTGGTCACTATTTGTGCGTATGTGGGAGGAAGAACGTGTCCCGGCTAGTTTCAAACTGTCTCGCATTAAGGCTCTGTACAAGAACAAAGGTGATCGTGCAGACTGCAACTCTTACCGTGGTATTTCACTTTTAACTGTCCCCGGAAAAGTTTTTGCCAGAGTACTTTTAAACCGCCTTATGAAACTGTGTGAAGAAATCTTGCCTGAAACACAGTTTGGCTTCCGACCTGAACGGGGGACTTGTGAAGCAATTTTTTCTTTACGTCAACTTCAAGAGAAAAGCAGGGAACAAGGTCAAGATTTGTATTTCTGTTTCTTTGACCTTGTTCAAGAAGAAGGCGTTTGACAGTGTTCCCCGTGAAGCACTGTGGATGGTGCTGACTAAACTAGGGTGCACAGATAAATTTATCCGACTGCTCAGACTTCTGCATGACGACATGGAGTGCTGCGTCGCTGTGGATGGCGACGAGTCGAGCTTCTTCCCCGTTACCTGTGGGGTGCGTTCTAGCACCCACACTCTTCGTTCTGTACTTCGCAGTCGCTGTCCGGGAAGTCTTGCAGCATCAGAATTCATCGGCAGGAATACGCATCCGTTTTCGCACCGATGGCAACAACTTCAACCTAGCCAGGTTGCGAGCACGCAGTAAAGTGTCGCATGTAATGATCACCGAAATCATGTATGCGGACGATCTATGCTTCCTTGCGCAAACCCCAGGTGACCTGCAACAGCTTGTAACTGACTTCCACGACTCCTGTTGCAAGTTTGGCCTAAAGATCAGCATTAAAAAGACGGAAGTAATGTCTTTAGACATTCACGGTCGCGAAACACTGGATGTCAAACTTGGCGCAGATGTGTTGAAGTAGGTGGACAAATTCCGCTACCTGAGTAGCGTAATATCATCTTCGTGCAACCTTGATACCGAGATCAACAGCAGGATCAGTGATGCTGCTGCAGCGTTCGGTAAGCTAGATGCCAAGGTATTTCGCTCGCATGACTTGAAGCTAGGCACAAAGGTCTCCATATATATGGCAATTGTGCTGCCTAATCTCCTTTACTCATCTGAAACGTGGACCGTATATCGTCATCACACCCACACATTAGATCGATTCCACTTAAAATGCCTCCGTAAAATCTTAAAGATCAGCTGGCCCGACCGTATACGGAACACCGAAGTTTTGCGGAGAGCTAACGTAGGTGGAATCGAAGCCTATCTTAAACCCCTATGATGAACGTCAAGCCTTAGCGATAATTTACCAAAGTAGGTTTTGGTTTTGTATTTTTTTCTAATATAAAACTACCTTAGTGTTCAGTTTTCCCGAATCTTCATTTTTTTTGCGTTATTATGTCAAACGTCAAATCACGCCCCTGAGGCTGCAGCTTTTCTATTAACTAACTAACCAAAATAGGTAAGAGAGCTTGTTTGTTCGTAACATGATCATCATGAGAACACCCATTCACGAGGTCACGAAGGCAAAAAGTTGCAGTATTACTCAACTTTTACGTCCAAGTTTCAAATGTATGATGCCATCGTGCAAGTACGACTTGTTGAACAAGTCAATTCATGTCGATCGTTTCACACTTCTTTATTTAATTTTCCGCCATTTTCGATGTTGTTCGCTGATAGGGAGGTAGGTGACAGGAAGGTGCAGGCCATAGAGCTGCAGATTTAATATTATTCTGGTTTAATATTTTAATCAATATTCATCATACTAATTTTATAACGAGGAAAAGTCGTAAGTTTGTATGGAGAAGGCTATGCTGGGAGTTTATCTGCGTGATCGCATCAGAAATGAGGCTATCCGCAGCAGAACCAAGTTAATATAACCCTTCGAATCGCTAAACTTAAGTGGCAGTGGGCGTAGAACCGATGGCCGTTGGGACGGAAAGGTTCTCGAGTGGCGACCACGTACGTATGCGCAGCGTGGGTAGGCCCCCATTTTGCTGTATTTTTTTTACTATGGTATCTGAAGCTACATAAACTAATTACAGACCGGGATAGTACTTAACTTATTCTAAGTACAAAGTTTCAGAGCAAATAAGCTTGTAGTTTTAAAATGAGAGCGTAACTACGTTTGTATGGAGAATCGAGCTTACTGCGGACTCTTAATACTCGTAATACTCGTCGTGTTAATACATGGCTAGGTAACCCAAGTCTATTGAAAATTATACATTATTAAACAAACATTTTAATTTTCTATGAAAAATTACCGATAGGTTGCAAACACGTTCGGCGATAAACTTGTCATGTGTGTGTACCGTAGGTATCTATTTTAATGTTGCGTTCAAAGGGCTGGCTATTTTCAAGTTCGTTAAAGCGTCATCTAAAACTAAGGCGGTTTGGAAATCTACTAACTTCTCCCTAGTTACGAAGGGGTGTAATTAAAGTGCGGGTCTGATGAACTCAACTGACTCGCTAACAGGTCTTTTAATATAATTACGCTGCCTCAGCGAATCGACCTACTTTTATCAACTTTGTGAGAAATTCTAGAACCGCTTAGAGTGATACAAATTGTCAGTTTCACGAGCTTGTACTTAGACGGAATTGTGTTAAGGTTTTATTTCACTGCGTTTCCAAAGAGCTGTAATCGTAAAATATCTCGTTCTTAGGAGAAAGCAGTTGGAGCTTCATTATTAACGATACAAACAAGACAATATGGTCGTAGACTCAAAATGTAGTATTACTCAAAAAGAAAGAAAGCAAAAAAATATGCCTAGTAACGAAAATCCCGAAGCTGCAACCATTTTAATTTTGCCTGTCAGAGAGAGGCAACGCTCGTGGATTGTGACGTCACGATCCCCGAGCGTCATAGTAAAGGACCATCGTTTCATATGAAGGTGCGTTTTGCGGAAAAAGGACAAATTTTCCCTCTCTTAAAACTTTGGACACAATTTTTTATCAGCCACATCATGATATGCCTGGTCAAACTATTAGCCAAATCATGAAATGGCGGTGTTTCACGATATGCCTAGGAATTTCGTGATCTGCCGGATTTTACGATCGGCCGCCGACATCTACACCTCTATTCATGGCGTTAGGCGGTCATCACTGTCATCACACTGCCGCCGGATCCCGCTGCGGTGTGCGGAGCCGTGTACAAATTTCTCCGCACGGAGGTGCGGTGCAGTGTGTGTTACCATGCAGATTATGTATACAAACTGAGGTACTTGCATACAACGTGAAAACCGTCGCGCTACACACCACAGCGGCAGTGTGATAACCGCCTTATAATGGTGTAATCGCCAAATCTTTTAATAAGCTTTAAGATGAAATTTGGGATGATTAATGTATTGGAAATTCGCTGATCTAATGATGCAGACAGAAGGTGGCCATAGGGACTCCTAACAAGGACCCGTGTTTGAGCTCATTGGCAACCTCTCAACTAAATAGTAGATTTGCTAATTTTGCAAAAAAGGTTTTGATTTTATATTAATATACAATTACAATTTAAATTAAAGTTAGCCGTGTGCCATTTTATCATGTTGTATATTGGGAGCGGGTTTACGGCCTATATACACATTATATTTCGTCGCTTCATTCTTCAGATATAAAGACAACATGTAGTACTTTTAATGTACTGGCAACTTCGCACTTTTAAGGTATTAAAAAAAAAAACAACTGATTTCCGTATCCTGTGGGTATCTATGCGCCGTGGTAACTGCGTAACCTCATTCTTTTTTTGTGCGCGGCAACGAACGCACGCTTCCAAAAACCAAATTCTAAAAAACACAATGTCGAAAAGAAGTGCAGAAGATAAAATTGATTATTACAGTGCAAAAATCCAAAAATTACAAAAACAAAGATTCCGTCGAGTGATTGTGTACTCATCGTCGTCCGACTCTGAGGAAAATTCGGGTAAGTCTAAGAAAATGTTACAAATAAAAAGTGATATCGATAGATATGCATTACGCATACTAGTTACATAAAGTGTTCCTCATATCGATTATTAAAAATCGAATTTATAAGCATCTATAAGCTTTCCGGGAGGTTAACTGCGGGTTAACACGATGGTTAAGCATGATGTTTTAAAAATAGCCTGGAGGCTGACCGTGGGTCAGCACGATGGTGTATTCGTTATTAGTATTCAACTGAGATTTTATAAATTAAGAGGTGTAAGTTTATTGCAAAGAAAATTTCATTCATTTTACTAACTACCCTCTTTATTGCCGTTTTTAGAAAACGGAGCCTTACACGTAGAGGAACACAATGACGAGTCTCTGGTACCGTCGTCTATGCCCGACGCAGCCCCGAGCGCGGCCCCTGAGGCCGAGGCCGGCGGCAACACAGAAAATTCTGGTACGCCCGTACCCGAACTCGATCCACAATTACTACAAGCTTTGGGTGATCCATCAGATGACACTCCTGCTTTTGGTACAGATATTCACGACAAGTTGGCTCAACGTTGGCTACCTATTCTTAAAAAAGGCATGCCAAAAGAGACAAAAGAACAACTTATGATGGAATACGCTATTCCTGGGAACTGTAAACTGCTAAGAGCACCTACTCTGAACGCGGAAATATCCGCAGCCATTGCAGAGACAGTGAGGTCCCGAGACAAGAAAATTCAAGGCAAGCAAGATCAACTGGGCTTAGGTATAACGGCTGTAAGTAGAGCCATGAACTTATTACTGACCAGTGATGATAAAGTGCAAGCTGTCAAGATTCTGTCCGACGGCTGCCGAATACTTTCAGACCTACACTTTGTTGAGTCACAAGTGAGAACAAAGCTTATAACTCCGGGATTGGACAAAGCGTTCCTGACCGTGATACAAGATCAAGATCGAGACGAAACCCTCTTCGGCGTGAAACTACCGGAAAAAATCAAAGCGTCAAGGGTCATCGAGAAACAAGGACTTCAGATTAAAAAGCCTTTCATTCCGAAGCCGTCCACATCCAACTCATCATATTCAGGGCCACGGCCTCGCCAGCAGGGAAACTGGACGGGCCCTCCTCGCTTCCCATCGTCGAGCAGGGGGGGGCACACCTCGGCTTACCGGACACCGACGCCGTACCCGTACCCGTACTCGAACCAATACCGCCGCGCGCCGCCGGCTGCCGCGCCAGCGACGACGCGTGCCATGACTTCGGCGACCTACAACAGACGTGCAAAAACACGGCAGTAACTCAGGTACATGCCGGCAAATTGCAACATTTCTATGATTGTTAGTTGGGTATTACTAATAACCCAGTTATCCTGGATTGGATTCATAATGGTTATCGAATACCGTTCTTTAGGAAAGTCGTCCAAACTAATCCTACACGTAATTTTTTTTTTCAAGTAAAGAAAAACGGGATATGGCAATAGCTATTGAAAACTTATTACAGTTAGGAGCCATCTCAAAATGTAATCCTCGACCTGATGAGTTTATATCTAACATTTTTTTTTGGCGAAAAAGTCTAACGGTGGTCATAGATTTATACTTAATCTGAAACATCTGAATAAGTACGTAGTTAGTGACCATTTTAAAATGGAGCATTTTAGAACGTCGTCTAAAATGGTAACTCCTAATGGATTTATGGCCACTATAGATCTTAAAGAATCATACCCGCTTGTGCCTTTAGCTGTATCTCATCGTAAGTATCTTCGATTTCAGTTTGGAAACATTACGTATGAGTTAAAGGCCATACGGATTATCATCGGCCCCGCGTACATTTACGAAAATAATCAAAGAAGTGGTAACTCATTTAAGGAGCCTTGGCCATAAATCTCCACTTATAATAAATCTCTAAATTAAAAAAAGAATCAGCCAGTTTGAAACTAAGCTTTGCGCGGTTCGAATGTTCTCAGCATCCCATGAACGGAAAAATATGAAACATTTTATATAGGTACATTATTATTCTAGCTGCAACTTAGGATAGTTTTTATCCGACTGCGACAGTTAATTAATTTTCCGAAATATACGACTTCATTTAATTTTTCATTTATTTTTATTGAAATCAAACGCTGCTCCAACTGTCAGCTATAAGAACCGTCAAATTTTCGTCAAAATGGCGGAATTGCTTTGCCTTTCACTTATTAATAATTTAAATCCCGTCTACGATAGACCTTTACGAGACAAATGCTAAAATATAAACCATAAAAAAATATTCGATTCTGATATGAGAACTTATATGCGCAAATGTCGTTTTATGTCGTAATTTCAATAAATGAAATCAACAAATTTGAACAATATAATTAACACGAATTTGTTTTTTTTGAATGACAATGGCACGCGCTCGGCGCATTCAGCCAAAGTACCTGCGGCGCTACCAAGAAAACCGATACTCAATGTTCATATATTTGCATCCCTGTCACTCGAGTATGGTTAGTGCGATAGAGATACCCGAATATTTTCGAATTCCGAAGTTCGTGGTTATAGCTCAGGAATCGAAAATATGGTAAATAATCATAATGTATTTTCTCGAAAAAGAATTTAAAATAAATATAGTCAAATGGAGAAAAAAACAAAGTAAGAGGTTATATAGGTAATGATTAAGTTATAAGAGTCCAAAGTTTTAAGAGGGGGTATGTTCTGTCCCTTTTCCGCAAAACGCACCTTCATATGAAACGATTGTTTTTTACTATGACGCTCGAGTATATTGACGTCACAGTCCCTCATCGTTTTCTCACTCTAACAAGCGACATTAAAACGGATGTAGCTTCATAATTTTTTGAGATATTTGAATGGGAGTTTCATTATCTTCTATCTATTTATACATAATAAATGCCTATGTCCTGACTGACTTATTCACTCACTCACTCACTCATCAACGCACAGCCGAAACTACTAATCTTAGAGAGTTGATTTTTGCACAGTATGTTGCTTTTATAACGTGGGCTAGGGATAAAAAGGGATTTTTGAAAATTCTACCCCTAAGGGGGTAAAATAGGGGTGCAAAGTTTGTATGGGAGAACCTTTTTTTTTTGAGCTATAGACTTAAACTTTGTAGAAAAATTAGTTATTAGAATACAAATGAAACACTTTCAGCGTTTTGGAAAATTCCACCCCTACGGGGGTAAAATAGGGGTGCAAGGTTTGTATGGGGGAAACATTTTTTTTTTAAATAGAGACTTAAAACTTTGTAGCAAGATCAGTCATCACTCATTAGAATACAAATAAAGAACTTTCAGGGTTTTAGAAAATTCTACCCCTAAAGGGGTAAAATAGAGTGCAAAGTTTGTATGGGAAAAACTACTTTTTTTTAAATATAGACTTAAAACTTTGTAGAGAAATTATTCATTAGAATACAAATAAAGTACCTAGATTCAGTGTTTTAAAAAAATCTACCCCTAAGGGGGTAAAATAGGGGTGCAAATTTTGTATGGGGGAAACAATATTTTTTTTTAAATAGAGACTTAAAACTTTGTAGAAAGATTAGTCATCAGAATACAAATTAAGTACTTTCAGCGTTTTAGAAAATTCTATCCCTAAAAATAGGGGGCTAAAATAGGGGTGCAAAGTTTGTATGTGGGAAACTATTTTTTTTAGCTAGAGTCCTAAAACTTTGTAGAAAGATTATTTAAATACAAAGAAAGTACTTTCAGCGTTTTGGAAAATTTCACCCCTAAGGGGGTAAAATAGGGTGCAAAGTTTGTATGGGAAAAACATATTTTTTTTTAATAGAGACTTAAAATTTTGTCGAAAAATTACTTATTAGAACATGAAAAATACTACATTTGGCGTTTTACAAAAATCATTCCCTAAGGGGGTTAAAAAAGGGTGCAAGGTTTGTATGGGGAACACTTTTTCTGAGCTAGACACTTAAAACTTTGTAGAAAGATTACTTATAAAAATACAAAAAAAAAGACTTTCAGCGTTTTGAAAAAATCTATCCCTAAGGGGGATAAAAAGGGGTGCAAAGTTTTTATCAGGGAAAGTTTATGTTTTTGAGTTAGAGACTTGAAAGTTGAAACTTTGTAGAAAGATTACTTATTAAAATACAAAAAAAGAACACAAATCGTTTTAGAAAATTCCACCCCTAATAGGGTTAAAAAGGAGAGCAAGCTTTGCATGGGCAACACTTTTTTTGAGTTAGACTTAAAACTTTGCAAAAAGATTACTTATTAGAATACTAAAAAAGAACTTTCAGCGTTTTAGAAAACTCCATCCCTAAGGGGATCCTTAAGATCCTTAAGAAGGGTAGCCAGTGTTATGTGGGAAAAACTTTTATTTTTACTAGACTTAAAACTATTCGAAATGTTACTTATTAAAATTAATAATAAAGTACTTTCAGAGTTTTAGAAAATTCCACCCCTAAGGGGGTTAAGAAAGCGTTGTATGGGCAACACTTTTTTTGAGCTAGAGACTTAAAAGTTTACGAAAAAAGTTCTTTCAGCGATTAGAAAAATTCAACCTCTAAGGGGGTTTAAAAGGGGGTTCAAATTTTAAATGGCGAGCAATAAAATTTTAAAGTGTGAGTAAGAGATTTTTAACTTCGGTCTTATTCTGTACGTTAAAATACTACAAAACTGATTTCAGAGTTTTTCCAAATTCATCCCCTAAGAGTGTTAAAATTGGTTCAAAGTTTGAGTATTTCAAGGCATTTTTAAAGTATGAGATTTTTAACTTTGGTTTTAGACTGTTTGTTCACAAACTAGAAAATGAACATCAACTTTTTTTTTAATTATAATATATAGAATATAAAAGAGGGTTCAAATTTTGTATTGAGAGAAATCATTTTCTAAGACGATAAAAAGTTCTACGCGGACGAAGTCGCGGGCAACAGCTAGTCTGTAATATATCTTGATGGCATACTCTCTAACGGTAATACCTACTTACAATGAGTGTTTATCTAATGCGTTAAACTTAAGTTATTAAATTGCTTGGGGTTTGTAGTTAACTATGATAAAAGTTGTTTATTACCCGTACAAAACTGCAAGTTTTTAGGATTTATGTTTAATTCAACTGACATGACGATTTCACTACCATCGGAAAAAAACGTAATTATATATTACAATTAGTTCAAAAGTACTCTCGCTTACGCGTTTGTACTATTCGAGATTTCGCCCATCTAATAGGGATTCTTACTTCAGCTTGTCTGGCTGTAAGATACGGCTGGTTATACACCAAGGCTTTAGCACGGCAGAAATACCTCGCCCTTACGGAAAATCAAAAATACGATAGAAAAATAAAACTCTCCGAGGATATTTTACCCGATTTACAATGGTGGGCTAATAACATTCTGTCTACCTCTAACTCGCTCACGTTACCAAGTTTTGAACTAGATTTTTTTTACAGATGCCTCCAAAAACTGGTTGGGGTGGGTTTAGTGATAATAATCGCGTTAATGGGGGATGGAAAGACAGCGAGCGTAACTCCCATATTAATTACCTGGAATTACTTGCCGTCTTTTTCGGACTTAAGAGTTTTGCTCGCGGTAAACGTAATTGTAATATATTGCTACGCGTCGATAATACAACAGGAATTAGTTATGTGAATCGAATGGGTGGAATTCGATTTCCTCACTTGAATGATTTTACAATGGTGTGAGGAGCGAGGCATATTGCTTTTTGCTTCGTACATCAATACGAAAGATAATGTAGAAGCTGACCAAGAGTCTCGAAGACAGAACCCGGATATACAGTGGCAATTAACTGATTCCGAATATCGGAGGATAGTTGCTGCTTTTGGTGAGCCGGCGATAGATCTTTTCGCTTCTCGCACCAATGCAAAATGCAAAACATTTGTCTCTTGAAAACCAGATCCAGACGCTTTCACCGTGGATGCGTTTACGTTGAATGGGAAAAATGAATATTTTTATGTCTTTCCACCTTGTTCAGTCATCATGAAATGCATACAAAAAATTATTAGTGACGAGGCTCAAGGTATCTTGGTATTTCCGGCTTGGCCACCCCAGCCTTGGTTCCCACTGCTTATAAAAGCATAGTGCGGTCGGATATTGTATATTTTTCTCCAAATTTTCATTTGTCCTCTTCCAGGACCCCACATCACCCGAAAAAGCAACATACCCTGGGGGCCGCGGTGCTCTCAGGAAAGCATTTATAGCGAGAGGAACTCCAGATGCGGCGTTAGAATGAATGATTAATTCATTTCGAAAAATACTCTACTGCAATATAGCGTGACTTATAAATTATGGTGGCTATTTTGCCAGGTTCATAGATTACACCCGTATAAGGGTACGAGTACATGTCCAGATATACTGCTTTTCTTGACAGAACGATACCATAATGGAGACGGTTCTTTAAACAGTCACCGCTCCGCGCTGTCCCTGTTAATAGGTAGCGGTTAAGACTCTGACATTCAGATTAAGCGACTACTGAAGGGTGTTTATAAGTTGAGACCAGCTTTGCCGAAATATTCTTATACATGGGATCCACAAATAGTACTCGACTTTATCAGCAAGTAGATACCTAATAGAGAGCTGCCTATAGAGAAAATCAC
This sequence comes from Epinotia brunnichana, assembly GCA_963854355.1. Lineage (NCBI taxonomy): Eukaryota > Metazoa > Arthropoda > Insecta > Lepidoptera > Tortricidae > Epinotia > Epinotia brunnichana. Next base: position 23,385,626 of record OY977951.1, on the reverse strand, counting down.
CAAAAAGTTGGTCGTTCTCTTAGCCCTTTGCACTGCACATCGAGTGCAAACACTCTCGCTTATTAAGTTACAGAACATAGTAGTTGATATGTGTACAAAGCGCGAGAGTTTAAAGTGTTACATAGTAGTTGGTCCGACCGGTATTGAGATAGGTATTACGGATGTTATCAATCCGCGATAGGACGTGAGCAACCCGTGCTTCAATTACCTTATTTTAAAGAAAATAGCGCCATCTGCCTGGCTACGATTGTAGAAGATTATATATATGTAACCAATAGTTTAAGATCTGATACGGAAGATAGTAAATTTATATTGACATATCAGAAGCCACACAAGCCAGCCTCTGCTCAATCTATCAGCAGATGGATTAAGCAGGTGCTAGGTGCAAGCGGCGTGGACGTGACGACGTTCAGCGCCCATAGCACGCGGCATGCCGCCACGTCTGCAGCGCGGGCTTCTGGTATATCCTTAGACACCATCAGGAAAGCTGCTGGTTGGTATAGCTCATCGCAAACATTTGCTAAATTTTACCATCGTCCCATAAAGCAAGATGGTAGTTTTGCAAGATCTGTGTTAACGCCTAACACGTCATAAAATGATTTTGTGTTCAGAAAATACGGCGCAGGTCAAACATTTACATTCAGATTATTGTAAACGATGATTCCTAGTTGATTAAGAATACCTAATAAAAACTAATTTGTGATAATACTTAAGTGTAGGTATTTTGAAATACAAAATTTTCATCTCTAAACATCTACATGTTGTCTTTATATCTGAAGAATGAAGCGACGAAATATAATAGATGATCAAACGAACTTAACAAGTGAAGTTCGATCGATATTATATGAGTACGCTTCATTCGAAGATATAAAGTCCCACCCAGCCCGTTTCCCGATAAGAAAATTTTGTACTGTGGGTACTCTCTAAAGTAATGAGGTTACGCAGTTACCACGGCGCATAGATACCCACAGGATACGGAAATCAGTTGTTTTTTTTTTTAATACCTTAAAAGTGCGAAGTTGCCAGTACATTAAAAGTACTACATGTTGTCTTTATATCTTCGAATGAAGCGTACTCATATAATATCGATCGAACTTCACTTGTTAAGTTCGTTTGATCATCTATTATATATTTACGAAATTAAATACTACATTCTCAATGCATGCTATGAAGCATGTGGTGTTGTGTTCCTGGTGATGAGTAAGGTCGCCAGAGCTCCCTAGGATGCGCTGTGTTGGGAGTGAGGGACCTGCATGTCTCTATCTGCCAACACAGCGAATCCTCAAGTGAATAAAGGGTGGGCAACGCGCGTGTGATTCTTCTGGAGTCACAAGTGTCCATAGGCTACGGTACCAGCTTAACATCAGGCAGGCCGTAAGCTTGTTTGCCACCGTCGATGTATAAAAAAAATGCTGCTAGAAGAGCTAATGAATAAAGCGTTTCAAATCGCCGCATTGAAAAAATCAGACAGAAAAACCTACAATTACGCAATATAAGGTCCTTGGGGAAGCAATAACGATAACATAGGGATTTATCCGAACACCAAGCGTCTTACGAGATTTAACCGGGACGGTTAAAGTGACCCGGCCTTCGGCACACCCGGGTAATGGGTCTCTCGCCCGGACAATGTTTATAAGTGGCGGGATCGAACATCACATCGCCCGTTTAGCATAAACTCATCCACTGTTTATGATATTTTCTTATATGTGTTCGACAAAAAGTGTATTTTATGACCTAGTTGGTTTCCTGGGGATTTACTACGGTCGAATAATAAAAGTGTTCTTAAATGGAATCAGTAGAATAACTGGTTTAGTACGGCGTAACGCGGCGAGTCCTTGGAAGTATTCAAGTATTATCATTTATCACATACTATCAGTTGAGTAGAAATTGTTTTGGAGGTAGTAAAGAGAGCAAACGCTTCTAAGGTAACGTACTTCTATACTGAGAGAAAGTATGACTGTTTGCTGCGATCCGAACACTATGAATTTCTGTAGTGTACCTACTGCACAACAATCCTGCAGGAAGAGTCAAATAATTTATCATACAAATAATAAAAACAGTTCCATTGATACTAGGCACTGCCTGTCCTGTGGGGAAGATTGTGCGGGTGAAAAAAACTTTAACATTCTTGAAGTGGCTCAACTATAACTCGCTCCAAACTCTCGTTTCGTCGTAAAACTTGAGAATTTCACGATATAGAATGATCGTTGGCGTCGTGATATTATATATAGGCATATATAAGACTAGCTGTTGCCCGCGACTTCGTCCGCGTAGAACTTTTTATCGTCTTAGAAAATGATTTCTCTCAATACAAAATTTTCACCCTCTTTTAGGGGATAATTAAAAAAAAAGTTGATGTTCATTTTCTAGTTTGTCAACAAACAGTCTAAAACCAAAGTAAAAAATCTCATACTTTAAAAATGCCTTGAAATACTCAAACTTTGAACCAATTTTAACACTCTTAGGGGATGAATTTGGAAAAACTCTGAAATCAGTTTTGTAGTCTTTTAACGTACAGAATAAGACCGAAGTTAAAAATCTCTTACTCACACTTTAAAATTTTATTGCTCGCCATTTAAAATTTTAACCCCCTTTTAAACCCCCTTAGAGGTTGAATTTTTCTAATCGCTGAAAGAACTTTTTTCGTAAACTTTTAAGTCTCTAGCTCAAAAAAAGTGTTGCCCATACAAAGCTTTCTTAACCCCCTTAGGGGTGGAATTTTCTAAAACTCTGAAAGTACTTTATTATTAATTTTAATAAGTAACATTTTGAATAGTTTTAAGTATAGTAAAAAAAAAAGTTTTTCCCACACAACACTGGCTACCCTTCTTAAGGATCTTAAGGATCCCCTTAGGGATGGAGTTTTCTAAAACGCTGAAAGTTCTTTTTTAGTATTCTAATAAGTAATCTTTTTGCAAAGTTTTAAGTCTAACTCAAAAAAAAGTGTTGCCCATGCAAAGCTTGCTCTCCTTTTTAACCCTATTAGGGGTGGAATTTTCTAAAACGATTTGTGTTCTTTTTTTGTATTTTAATAAGTAATCTTTCTACAAAGTTTCAAGTCTCTAACTCAAAAACATAAACTTTCCCTGATAAAAACTTTGCACCCCTTTTTATCCCCCTTAGGGATAGATTTTTTCAAAACGCTGAAGGTCTTTTTTTTTTTATTTTTATAAGTAATCTTTCTACAAAGTTTTAAGTGTCTAGCTCAGAAAAAGTGTTCCCCATACAAACCTTGCACCCTTTTTTAACCCCCTTAGGGAATGATTTTTGTAAAACGCCGAATGTAGTATTTTTCATGTTCTAATAAGTAATTTTTCGTCAAAATTTTAAGTCTCTATTAAAAAAAAATATTTTTTTCCCATACAAACTTTGCACCCTATTTTACCCCCTTAGGGGTGAAATTTTCCAAAACGCTGAAAGTACTTTCTTTGTATTTAAATAATCTTTCTACAAAGTTTTAGGACTCTAGCTAAAAAAAATAGTTTCCCACATACAAACTTTGCACCCCTATTTTAGCCCCCTATTTTTAGGGGTAGAATTTTCTAAAACCCTGAAAGTTCTTTATTTGTATTCTAATGACTGATCTTTCTACAAAGTTTAAAAAAAAAATGTTTCCCCCATACAAACCTTGTCCCCGTATTTTACCCCCGTAGGGGTGGAATTTTCCAAAACGCTGAAAGTGTTTCATTTGTATTCTAATAACTAATTTTTCTACAAAATTTAAGTCTATAGCTCAAAAAAAAAAGGTTCTCCCATACAAACTTTGCACCCCCATTTTACCCCCTTAGGGGTAGAATTTTCAAAAATCCCTTTTTATCCCTAGCCCACGTTATAAAAGCAACATACTGTGCAAAAATCAACTCTCTAAGATTAGTTTTGGCTGTGCGTTGATGAGTGAGTGAGTGAGTGATTGAGTGAATAAGTCAGTCAGGACATAGGCATTTATTATGTATAAATAAATAGAAGATAATGAAACTCCCATTCAAATATCTCAAAAAATTATGAAGCTACATCCGTTTTAATGTCGCTTGTTAGAGTGAGAAAACGATGAGGGACTGTGACGTCAATATACTCGAGCGTCATAGTAAAAAACAATCGTTTCATATTGAAGGTGCGTTTTGCGGAAAAGGGACAGAACATACCCCCTCTTAAAACTTTGGACTCTTATAACTTAATCATTACCTATATAACCTCTTGCTTTGTTTTTTTCTCCATTTAACTATATTTATTTTAAATTCTTTTTCGAGAAAATACATTATGATTATTTACCATATTTTCGATTCCTGAGCTATAACCACGAACTTCGGAATTCGAAAATATTCGGGTATCTCTATCTCTATCGCACTAACCATACTCGAGTGACAGGGATGCAAATATATTAACATTGAGTATCGGTTTTCGTGGTAGCGTCGCAGGTACTTTGGCTGAATGCGCCGAGCGCGTGCCATTGTCATTCAAAAAAAACAAATTCGTGTTAATTATATTGTTCAAATTTGTTGATTTCATTTATTGAAATTACGACATAAAACGACATTTGCGCATATAAGTTCTCATATCAGAATCGAATATTTTTTTATGGTTTATATTTTAGCATTTGTCTCGTAAAGGTCTATCGTAGACGGGATTTAAATTATTAATACGTGAAAGGCAAAGCAATTCCGCCATTTTGACGAAAATTTGACGGTTCTTATAGCTGACAGTTGGAGCAGCGTTTGATTTCAATAAAAATAAATGAAAAATTAAATGAAGTCGTATATTTCGGAAAATTTATTAACTGTCGCAGTCGGATAAAAACTATCCTAAGTTGCAGCTAGAATAATAATGTACCTATATAAAATGTTTCATATTTTTCCGTTCATGGGATGCTGAGAACATTCGAACCGCGCAAAGCTTAGTTTCAAACTGGCTGATTCTTTTTTTAATTTAGAGATTTATTATAAGTGGAGATTACGTAAGATAAAACCAGAATTCAAAGCAAATAGTCTGATAATATAAAATAGTAACGACTGCGGGATGCGGCGGCAAGGCGGGTGAGAATTTGGGATTTTCTGTACTGATGTAAAAATCCGATAAGCTGAGCCTCGCAATACTCCCGAGGAATATGTCATAAATCATACGCGATAGACTTATTCTGAGATTTATGATAAGTTTTTGACGTAGAAAATTACGAATATTAATCGCTGTAGACCTCGGGTCATTCCTGGATGAGACTAGCACGGGACCGGGATAAGTGGCGTACTCGAAGAGAGCAGCAGTAGGCGATTACAGGTTGATAATAATCATGACCCCAACGAAGGCATGTGTAAAATATAGGTAAGCAAAGTTATTATTTCCGATTAAAAACTTTTCTAGTACCTAGTATTTTTTTAAAGGTATCATGTTTGGTGCTAGATTATTGACACTCAAACTATTATTAAAGGCACAAAATAAATTTGAAAAGCAGTTCTCAGAACATTGTGGTTTTATAACATTGTGGCGATTATTCGAGCGTTTCAAACGCTTGACTTCGGTGGCCACATTTTTGAAGAAATGGCGGCAGATTTCGTTGGTGGCAGGCGAAACGCTTCATACTAATTGATTTTGAATTGTGACGTCACGTGTAACTAAACTAAACTAATGTGTGTGTGGTATACCTACTAAACTAATCGTTATATGGAAAATCAAGTAAATTGCTGTTTCGGGAGTCCATAGTTGTCTTAAAATTATGTATCTAAAAAAGCGTAAGGATTCTATTGGTTAGCTTTAAAATTACTCTCGGACAATAAAAAAATGCATATTTTTTCTAAATTTTCAAAGTACATGTATATCTTTTTATGATTTTAATTATATTTTGTAATTTATACTTTCATCATCCTCCTAGCCAAAGAGTACTATGAATATATAGAGATAGAGACGTCAGTCAAGGTTTTGCATGCCGCGCGTCATCTAGTTTTAACCGACTTCAACAGCCCAAGAGTTAGCTCTAGTAAGTTCATATGTGTGCGTCGAGTGTACGCATGTGTGCGTGAACGGAAATACTCACACACACATATACACTTTACCTGTACATGCATACATATTGATATATAATAATATGCCAATTCCTGCTTAACGAATAAATTTAAAATAATAAAGGCAATTTCTGAGTTCTAATATATTTTATTCGAGGAATCACAGTCAATTACGAACATGAAACAGTTATTCAAGCAGTAGGTTACATCAGTTTGGTATCTTATTACGAGTTTGGTAAAATATTACTGACTTCAATAACCAAATCAAGGTACACATGAGAAAACAGCAAGTCCAAGCGATCAGCGCACTCGTAGCACACGATAATAAACGATAAATAATAATTAAAGACAATTATGAATCCATTTTCAATGTAATGGTGACAGTCTGACAATGACGTGAATGACGGAAGTTTGGGCATAGACTATATTGAATAAAGTTTGGATGTTTTACGTTCCATTTCACGTAAATGCTCGAACCGTAAATTCAATGTTCTTTTTTAATAATAAAGTATATGTAAATAGTAAGTGTTTTTAGCCGAAGCAATTGTATAACGAATATACTAATGTGGAAATGTAGTCTCAGTTACAATCAAACTACGTAAAATGGAATTTGCTTTAATGCCATACTTAGGCAGGCCTGTTTCCGCTTCCGCTTTGTACTGCCACCTGCAGACGTCAAAACAGAACTACGATAGGTCTCCTCAAACACGCCGCTATTTTGACGTATAAACGTCAAAATAGGCTTTATAAGGCACTGCAAACACCGTGCTCCTAGCGTCATTCCCGGTTGTGCCCCTAAAGGCCTCCACACACCGGTCGCAAGTTGTAAAACATTGAAAATAAACTTCAAACACCTTTAAGGAGCCCGGGGTCCGCTTTGACACCTAATCCCAAGATTTGGCATAGGCACTAGTTTCACGAAAGCGACTGCCATCTGACCTTCCAACCCAGAGGGAAACCTAGGCCTTTATGGGATTAGACCGGTTTCTTAACGATGTTTTCCTTCACCGAAAAGCTAACGGTAAATATTCCGTACATATAATAGTGGTAGTCGTACAAGCCCAATTTCAAAGAAAAACCGCAAATCGATCTACAGTTTAGCCATTTGGCACACGCATACTAGAGGTCAAAACAATTTTTTTGACCCGCAGTTCCTAAAAAAAAATCCCTTAGGAGGGGAGTACCATGACATTTAATTTTTTGTATAGAAAAAAATTTTTTTTTTCAGAAACCTATCGTGTGTGGTATCTAATGAAAGGGCATTTTGAGGCGATTTAAAAAATATACCAGTCCACATGTAATATTGAAAAATAAAAAATAAAAACTTAATGAAGTTATTTTCAAAATTGTTTTTTTGAGGTAAGAAATGAGGACATTACGTATTATTTATGGTATATTGTATTAAAAACATATCAGCCATATCGTGTCTGTATATAGGAGCCCAAACTTGGTATGTTTCGAAAATTGATTTTGTGTTAATTTAAAAAATATGGATAAAATGTAATGATCTGGTATATTTTTAGAATCGCCTCAAAATACCACACACAATAGGTTTCTGAAAAAAAATTTTTTTCCCTACAAAAAATTAAATGTCATGGCACTCCCCTCCTAAGGGATTTTTTTTAGGAACTGCGGGTCAAACATTTTGTTTTGACCTCTAGTATGCGTGTGCCAAATGGATAAACTGTAGATCGATTTGCGGTTTTTTTAATCGTACAAGCTACACTATAAGTTCCGTTGCGGCATTGGTAGGCCCTCCCACAAGGTGGACTGATGACCTGGTAAAGGTCGCGGGAGTCCGCTGGATGCGGGTGGCGCAGAACCGGTCACTTTGGAACTCTTTGGGGGAGGCCTATGTCCAGCAGTGGACGTCTTTCGTCTGATATGATGATGATGAAGTTCCGAAAAACTCATTGGTACTACCCGGGATTCGAACCCACGACCGCCGCATGACAGCCGCATGCCTGAACCACTAGGCTAACTATTCATTTTAGCATGAGGATAATACCCTATTATAACTGCTTTATACTAAACTTTAACTATTAATTAACCTGTAAATATTACTAGAACTGATACAATATAATAGGACTTTATTTTTATAATTTTCTAAAGTACAACAACACCACTAAACTAGCTGATAATTTACATGAACTAAATTAAATGAAAATAAAATAATTTGGTGTTTATATGATACGAGTTAATTAGTCTACCGTTAATGGCAAGCAACGGCTAGCCAGAAATTGCTCCAGACAGGGACGAGTGAAAGGCAAGGCGGTGCCTTTGCTCAACAGGACATAATACAAATACTTTACATTTCACACCTCAAACAAAACAGTTACAAAGACACAATACAATAGTAAAGGTTCCGACGGAAGACCAGCGCTGGCCTTCTAGGTAAGCACCATGCTGAGTCGGGGCCTTTTCGTGGACCCTGCTATTTTTACGTTCTGTGTTTGGTTTTTTACACCCATTGTTTTGTCCACGAATAAATGTTTTCTTTCTTTCTTTCTTTCTTTCTTTCAATACAAACACTCTCTATTGCACACCTCATACATATAAAGCATACCTAAGACACTTTACAGATCAAGAAAAAATAACTTAATTAACACTTGTCAACGCATCAGCATATGCCTCGAGGGTCTTTTGTAGATTAAACTTAGTTTTAATTTAATTTAGTTAATATTAATTATCATCTTGTATATACTTTAGAAAATAAATAAGTACAAATTGAGCCTATTAATTAAAGATATCATACTATATATCTTTATTTTAGACCTTGTGGGGGGCCTACCCACGCCTCTCGAGAACCTTTCCGCCCAACGGCCATCGGTTCTACGCGCAATGTGCCCCGCCCACTGCCACTTAAGTTTAGCGATTCGGAGGGCTATATCGGTTACCTTGGTTCTGCTGCGGATAGTCTCATTTCTGATGCGATCGCGCAGAGAAACTCCCAGCATAGCTCCTCTCCATTGCCCTTTGGGTGACTTTGAGCCTTCTTATGAGGCCCATTGTAAGCGACCACGTTTCAGTGCCATATGTCATCACTGGCAACACACACTGGTCAAACAAAAAAGCATATAAATATTTACAACAAATATAAAAAACAAAACCGGCCAAGTGCGAGTCGGACTTGGCCAGTTTTTATTGATAATGGCACGGAAGGGTTCCGTACCATTATCAATAAAAATATTTATTTTATTCTGTTTTTATTTTAGTATTTGTTGTTATAGCGGCAACAGAAATACATCATCTGTGAAAATTTCAACTGGAACTATCACGGTATCAGTGAGATACAGCCTGGTGACAGACAGACGGACGGACGGACGGACAGCGAAGTCTTAGTAATAGGGTCCCGTTTTACTCGCTGAGTACGGAACCCTAAAAAGAACGGACGATATAGATATAATACTAGTTTGAAATGATTTCAACGCCCAACATGGTAATTATCACCCGGCAATAAATCAAGCACTACATTTATTAGACATCGAGCATTGTTCCAAGTTGAAGCCAGTGCCGAACAAAGTCAGATGCAAAACTTGCGCTCAAATTATGTAAGTAGTGATAAGTACAGGAATAAAATCTTCATTCAGCGCTTTGAGACGAGTCCATTGTGGCCGGGACAATGTCGCCGGCGCTTTGTCTCCGAAAACAAAAAGAAGACAGTTTAGCTGCGAATAGTAATTAATTAGGGAAGGTTTTGGTTATTTTAGTTGATAGTACAGTCATTATAGATTTTGACCCGGGAATAATTAGTTCTTGAATTTTTTTTTGTAGGTCCCTTGGGGGGGGGGGGGTCACTGGGAGTGTAAATTCAAAAAGTAGACCGAATCAGGCTCCTGCGTATATTCTTATGGGTACTTAATTAATGGGTAATTCAATAATTAAGTTTAATTTCCAAAATATCGATTTTGGGGAAAAAAGGTGGGAACCAAAATTGTTCAGAGTTTGATTTTCTACAACTTTGTTCCTCTTCATTTATGCCGTAATACGTGGATAATGATAATATTTTGAATTTGTCGCGTTTTTCAGGTTTAATTTCCAAAATATCGATTTTGGGGAAAAAAGGTAGGAACCAAAATTGTTCAAAATTTGATTATCTACAAGTTTAGTCCTCTTAGTTTATGCCGTTAAGTGGAAAATAAATGAAATGATGAAAATATTTTGAATTTGTCGATATTTCAAATTTAATTCCCCAAATATCGATCCTAGAAGAAAAATTGTGAAGACCAAACTTGTCTACAATTTTTGTCCTCACGGTTTTACTGTAAAATCAATAATGGCCGAGTTATTCAAGAAAACCCGTTTTTTTAAAAAAATACCATTTTTCGAATATACGCAGGAGCATGATTCTGTTTACTTTTTGAATTTACACTCCCAGTGACCCCCCCGAGGGACCTACGAAGAAAAAAATCCAAGAACTAATTATTCCCGGGTAAGGTCGGCTTTTTGGATATAATGACTGAACTATGAAGTTGTGTCTCGGTCCCCGTAAGCCTGGCTTACCGGCCCGCGCTCGAATCTGTTCAACGCAAACATTATTGTGCCGGAAAAAATAGGCAACAAGTACAACGTTCCGAAAATGCAATAGGAAATGCAGAAACTGCAACTAAAAATGTAAATTAAGTCGGCGATAAAACTGGATCTCCGCAGCATTTAAATTGTAGAAGTGTAAATCCACAGCACGATGTACGAGTATTTCGGCCCTTTCGAGGTGCTTGACTACATATGGGACGGCAAATTCTAACGTCGAAAGCGTGTCGCTAAATACGACTATTTACACAGATGTTCATCACTCCTATTGATTCTGTTCCCGATCCTGTACCAATGCTGCTGCTTATCCTATTCTAAACCTTATTCCTAGGAGTTACGTGTCATAGTATTTGCAAATGATCAGAACGTGGTTATGACGATGTTAGGAACACACGTAAACTTGGACGGGACTTTTCGAATCGAATTTTTGTCGACAAATCGAAATATATACATAAATGATAAACTCGCTAAGCTTATTGCGACATGATTGCGTTTAGAATTCAAATTTGCAACAACCTGGAACGCTGGATGTGTAAGTTTACCAAGTTTATTTATTTATTGGTAAACCAACAGCTCACAAAACAGGTTAACATCAGATATAAAAACAGGAGGCCAATTATATATTTATATTGGAAAAGTCCCAGAAAATTCGCAACAGAGACAATTGTGATGGATTTCGGAGCGCTTTGTCAAGTACAAGTTTATTCGTGTTCGTTTGAAAACAGTTCATTGAATTTCACAGCAATTAAAATATCCTAGCGAGCGAGCGCCCAGACAAATACCACACAGCTTGAACCTGCAAAGTCACTTAATATAATCCTTTCATTTATAAACACGGGAGATTGGAACGTGTCAAGTTATTTTCGGGGCTTTGTTGGTACCTACTTAAGGAATTTACCTCTGTAACTTTGACGGCAATGAATAAACCTGGAGGCACAGGAATATCGAATTATTTTAACGCATTCCTTAACGTAGACAACCGATTGTAAAGTATTCAAGTAGTGGCAACAACAGGCTGACACACGCCCGCGGGAACGGCTCGGCACGAGACGCAATCAACCGCACAGGCGTCCACAGGCGCGTTACTACCGCGTTCGATGTGAAGTTACAATGCCTACCTACAACTTGCGCGGGCCCGCGCCCAACCCGCGCCGCGCCCGCCCCGCACCGCAGACGACCCGCGGCCGCACTGCCCGAGCGCGGGCCCGCGTTCGATGTGTATTTGAAGTGTAGTTTCAATACTTTACAACTTGCGCAGCTCGACCCGCGTTCGCGCCGCAACCGCGACCAATGTGTGGAGGCCTTTAAAAGTCGTAATAAAATACAAATATACGATATTCATAAAAATATGTTTTTATTGAAATATTACCTACAAAATATGAACCGTGCTGGAATAAAATACCTCCCCCTAGGATTATCGCCATGGAGATGAGACGGTAAATGATCCTTTTCATCAGTCATATTTTATTTTTCCTCAATTTTTAAAGGCGTGACTCGACAGAATACGGCATAATAGCAGAATTTTGGGGGTTTGCGTTCGGTTTTAAATTCATAATTGTTGGGCAACTAAATTTATATTGTTTCATTTTGTTTGATGCTATCGTTAAATAAATGATTACGATTTATCTTAGACTATCAATGGAGTTTTATATATGCCATCGTGACGCCACTTTGTGAACGGAAAAAAATGGCGTAAGTAACGCGCCGCCATAAGCGTTGCTGCTGGCGCCACAATAAACAAAAACTGCTTTAAAACGTTCAGGTTTTTAAAGGATAAGCGCAGGTTAAACATCGTAAATATACCCAGGGTTATCAAGACGTGGATGGTTAAGGTTTGGAGGGCCAAGCCTACCTACAAAATACCTTAAAAAATCCTACGGCAGCCATGTGCCAAGGCGAGATAATGCCGCTATCAAATACATTCCTGGACAACTGCGGCTCCATTCTGGCGCGAACCGAAGGTGCGGAATCTGGATGGGTTTCTGACGGGGTAGTGGGCGTGGAACAGACCATTGTGATGTGGTAGGTAGGTACGGGAGGAACTGGTGATGAACTGGTGTCTGCTCCAGCGACAAGAACGAAGCTCTTAAATTATGATGATGATGAAATATAGGTAATACTGACAGTATACCTAATACCCATTGACAAGTAAAAAAATCTGTGTATTACAATAATTTTACTTAAAAATCCAATTTTTATTCGACTTCAATTCAGTACTTCGAGAATATGCATGAACATTTGTGAAATAAAGAAAACTACTGACCAGCAAACTGCGCTAACTACTTATTATGCGTATGCATACGCATGGTTAAAGTATGGTATCATTTTGTGGGGAAACAGTACGGACGCCCCAGATCTGTTCATACTACAAAAAAACTCGTTCGAATCCTAGTGAATATCAAAAACACGGATACATGTAAGCCACATTTCCGAGAACACAATTTACTCACTCTACCAGGAATTTATATCTTAGAAATCTGTAAATTTACAAAAAAATACATAGATCTATTTAAAAAACGTGAAGAAGTGACATCTAGATCCCATTCAGTCAGGCGTAAAAACATGCTAATACAGCCTTCGTCAAAACTAACAATGCACTCAAAGAGTACCTACGTTATGTCAGTAAAAATCTTCAACAAATTGCCGGATGAAATAAGAAACGAAAAGCTAGATGTAGTTTTCATTAAACGTTTAAAAAAACTGCTGATCTCAAAATGCTATTATACAGTCGCGGAATACTTCAACGACAAATTCGTATAAGTACATTATTATTTTAGTAGTATTTTAGACTATATGAATGTTATGGAATTCAAGAATTTCTTCCCTCTTATTAAATTTAAATTTAAGTTTAATTTTTACTTGTTCTAAAGCAAAAATTTTAGGATTATAAATTTAGGATAGGTACGTTTCAAATACTTTTGTGAATTGTTATATTATATTATATATTATGCTACGCCCTTACAGGGTTACCATGTATGACCTTACCTTATTTGTAACACCTTTGTAACCATGGTTTCTGCATTAAATAAACATAAACATAAACATTTCCACATTTCCCCAAAAAAATACCGAAATTGCTTCAATTGTATGTGCAATTTAAAGAGTTCCCTGGATTTCTCCAGGATCCCATCATCAGATCCTGACCGGATGACCATGGTACCACCTGGGTATAACACACTTTCATAAAAAAAAAGAATTTTCCAAATCTGTCCAGTCGTCTTCGAGTCGTTCGAGTAATCGGGGAACATGGTAACCTATCGCAATCACTAAATTTCATTTCCCAAGTATTGTTTGTCCGAATTTTAATTTCGGCAAAAAACCAATTATCTCGAAAACCCAAAAGCTTTTCATTTTTTTTATACTTATCGCGTAGAACCCATTAGGTTAGGTTAGATTTATTTTATAATAATCCTGAAAATGTCTGGGTTCAGAGCAAAACGGCAATCAATGACAAATGAAAATTCGAACAAACGCGCGAAACGATACAGTTGGGAAACCATTTTTAGTGATTCAGATCAGGTAACCGTTATTTGTAATTTACTGACTTGATTTTTAACCGACTTCAAAAAAGGAGGAGGTTCTCAATTCTTCGGAATCTTTTATTTTTTATGTATGTTCCCGGTTACCTATCTGAATCACTAAAAATGGTTTCCCAACTGTATCGTTTGCCGCTCCTCCTTTTTTGAAGTCGGTTATAATCAAGTCAGTAAATTACATTAAACCGCTTACAGCTTCCGCCCCGCTAAATGAAGAAGTGGCCTAACGTGTCCGGACGAGCGCGCAAATACAAGATCGATTCCAATATATTCATTGGAATATAACCACAATATAACCCTAGCATTATCCGGATTTAACCTCTGCGCGCACTTTCGCGGCACGAAGTAAATAGTTGTTGTCTCTAAGGAATATTTTATTCCACTTTATGCCCCCGAGCCGAGACTTACTAAAATATTCGAAAGTGCTTTGTTCAGGCATTTCAGATGCTGATACTTTTGAACTCATAGTGAGTTAAACCCGGTTTTACTCACAATTAACTTTTTTGCAAATGAATAATCTGGAGTTCAGTCACCTGTGTCCTCCTCACTTTTCACGAGTGTCCATCAAATTCAACCTTTTAAAAGCGAGATTCAAGCTTGTAGAAGGTGCTTATCTGTGCGTATCAGCCGAAATACGTCCACTGCTGGACATAGGCCTCCCCCAAAGAGTGCCAAAGTGACCGGTCCTGTGCCACCCGCATCCAGCGGACTCCCACCACCTTTACCAGGTCTACCCACACCGCGCCTTCCGGTACGTGGTACGTGGTACCCTACCACTCCCTAAATTGGAGTACAAATGGCATACTGTAGCGTGTAGAGTAAGTTGGAAATTTTACTCCAGCGATTAGATACTAGCTCTTAAATATGACGCATGACGCTGATGACGCATTTGCGACGGAAAATCGCTTATAAGGTATAGTCTGGATCTTCTCAGGTAAATTTTTCGCTCCGAGCCCTAATCTTTCAAACAATAAATATTTTTAATTACAGTATGATAATAAAGAAAAGCCATTTATAGGACTGCTAGGGATTTATTTAACAAACAAAATATTAAAAAAGCGGCCAAGTGCGTGTCGGACCACGCACAACGAAGGGTTCCGTGCCGTAAACTTTCAACCCCCTTTCTTAACCCCTTCAAGGGATGAATTAGAAAAAAACCCCTTATCAATGTTTTTGACTGTATATTAGGAGCTTTTGACCGAAGTTCTAAATCTCTAACTTTAAAAACGACATGTTTCCCATACAAACTTCCAATTCTTTTTTTACCCCCTCAGAGGATGATTTTTTATAACAACGCTATATTATTTGTTTTGCTTTTTAGTAAGAAACCTTCGTACAAAGATTCAAGTCTATAACTTTCCAAATGAACGATTTCCATACAACGGTTCAACCCCTATTTCACCCCCTTAAAGGTTGAATTTCGAAAAATCCTTTCTTAGTACACGTCCACGTACTGTAAAGAATATATGTTCCAAATTTCATGCTTATATCTTTAGCGGTTTAGGCTGTGCGCTGTCTGTCAATCGACCAGTAACGCAAGAGTTTACTGTACAGCCCTGCTATTCTGTAACTTGCTTTAGGCTCACCTCAACGCTCAACCACAAATTATATCTTGACGCCGTGATTCGTAGTAACTAACCGTAGATAGAGGTCTATAGTTTTGTTCGGCGTGAGGGGTGGGGTGAGACGCATGTGCGCGTAAAGAATAACAGCCCTGGGGTCTAATGCGAATGCGATATTTATCTACCTTTTTCTACACGGATTTCACCGGTCATGATTTTCTTATGGGCCCAACAGTTGTCACGGCAAGCCGCGGCCCCAATTTTCGTTGGGAACTTGCTTGTGGCATGTTTCACGAACCTATGAGTTACTGCCCATTAGTGGAGACGCCATCATCATCATCATCATCATATCAGCCGAAAGACTTCCACTGCTGGACCCCCAAAGTGCATGTACCACAATGACCGGTCCTGCGCCACCCGCATTCAGCGGACTCCCGCTACCATTACCAGGTCATCAGTCCACCTTGTGGGTGGAGACGCCAATAAAAGTATGTAAATAGTAAAACGAATAGAAAATCGCACTTTTTTACAGACGTAAAACCTAGAATAATTCCCACCCATAGTAGCTGCTACAGATGTATAATAACATTGATTTTGCCTCTTCTAAAAACAAGCTTTAGCAACATTCTTTTTCATGATATGTACAGATACACTTTACATCCTACTATATTATTCAGCATAACAACCCGCGAAGGCCTAGTTTCTGCCTGAAAAATGCTAGCGTATTTACTTGTGAGAACTATGTATGAGTATTATGTGGATTTGCGTCTCGGCAGCTTGGGCTGCGGACTTATAGTGTTAGTGGCAATTTGGGAAGAATATGCGGAATTGGATTTGTTATGTGATTTCAATGACGATGACAATTTTTGTGGTGTTGGAAGAGTGGTGTTTGTTTGTTAATTTAGTGGTGCATTCATATCGGATACCTTGAAAGGTTAAGACACACTTGTCGCCCCCTCATCGGATGGTCAAGTTGGCTCAGTTCGGGTTACACAGGGCGTTTCGCAACACTTTGGGAGCTCAAATTCCGCGAGCCATCCGGTTGCCTCTTGGATACTGCAACTACGCGCTTTAACCAATTATATAACTACCTATATTTAAAAGTTTCTACAAAAAAACGACGCAAAGAAAAAATATAAAAGACAAATAAATATTTGGGGACAATCAATAATTGTATATTGATTGTCCCCAAATATTCGTCCTAGTCCCAAACTAAGCAACGCTTGTACTATGGGTACTAGGCGACGAAGATAACCGTATGCATAATTTTTTATATTTTGAAAGCCCAATCAGATCGAAGTTGGTGCAACGAAATCAAATCAGTCGCAGCCAAGAAACAGAGCCAATAAACAGCGTAGAATAATTGAAAAACTTCTTTTAAAGGCCCCACTTTAACTTGTCGGGTACAAGGGGCAGCACGTCAACAGACCACACAATCATCAGAACAATTTGAGACTTAAATTAAATAGATTAAGGTTTAGTTTTGCTGTGCGAGGTGGGTAAACAAATGACGATATGAGCCAGACTTTAGAAGTCTGGACTTGCGACAGTTGCACTATATAAAGAATGCGTGATTCGAAACTTTTAATATAAGTATTGGAACCGAGTGGTTTTATTGAAGTTTAAATTTTAATATCGTTGGAATTTATCGAGTCCACCGCGAGCAGTGTATAATACCAATTGCGATATACGGTGCGTATTCATATACATAACATTTTGTTGAGAATTGACAGTAGAATTTCAATACTTATAGTTAGGAAAGTTTTTGTGCAGTGCCAATATCAGATTACAGGTATACTTTGGGTCATTGTCAGTCACAAAAACAAAAATCATCTTTCCGGTGGTCAATAGTTAAGGGCTATACGCTCACATATAATGTTTTTATCACATAGAATTATAGAAGGGGCAACGCCGTTTATGCGGATTCAGAGTTCAACCAAAAATTTGGCTTTAAAGCCCTTAACTTTGGCAATGTCCACCGAAAAGACGCGAACCTAAATCTGACAATGACCCCTTTACATCCCTCTGTGGGTACTTCTTCTGTCAGAATTAAAGATGCATCAACGACTGTGACACATGAACATACGCTTAGCTGGCCAATAACAAGATGTAAAAAAATTGTTGGAAATTCCCTTATTTTACCGACAAACGAATGCATTGTTTCGCCAAATTTTCATGTTATAGATGTTTTTCTCAGAAACCGTTAACTTTTTAGGTGTGGTTTCGATGACTAGGTTGATTTGTGTATGATTGTTCCCAAAAAAGAAACTATTGCATTATTTCCAGATATCCGATGGTAACCCGATTTGTTACCTATGCTTTAAACTTTACTTTACTTTATTTACAAGATGCACGGCCTTTCCATGGATATCATATCATATCGTCTTGTCCCGCACTACGACATGCTGCCGTGTTATTAATGTTGTATTAACTAACGTAATGCCTCGAGGAAGCAATATATCATGCTATTTGTACTGCTCGTGAATTGAAATGCGAGAGTAACATGCATATAGACTTGGGTGTCTGCAAATCAATACATTTGAGTTCATACCTGTCTTACCTTGTACACACATTGTCTGAAGTCTATACTGTAGTATAGCTTACATTTATGTCCACAATGTAGTATGACAGATTTGCTTGTATGAATGTTTGATGGGATAGGGTCTGAAGCACGAATAAAACCCTGACTTCCTCTGTACTTCTATACTTACTAATATTAAAGGGATATCCTGTGAAATGTAAGTTTGTATGTAGGAGGAAATGTCCGAATTTTAATTTAATTTCTTCATCATTTGGACCTTCGGGATGGCTAAAGACAATTTAATCCCGTGGCTCGGCCTCTGTTGGGTCCTTTGCTGGGTTGTTAGTTGTTGCGGGAAGCTAGTATCAAATAAACCCCAATTCATTGAACCCAGACGCAACACCGACGCTCGGCGCGACCGCCTGCTATTGCCAAGTTCCAATTCCGACATCGGCAACCAACACCCCCCAAACACTGTCTCTGGGCCAAAAAAAGCACAATTTTGATTAAAACTTTAGAAAACTCAGGCCGACAACGGTCCCGATTAATTTAACTTTTTTGCGTCGCCTGACCTGGTTCTGTACTTTTTTTAGTTCAGTTCAGACAACTGTCCTCGCAGCGGGAAGCATTTTGCGTTAAAATTAAGCGTTAGTTAAAAACAAAGTTGCCTTTTATTATCAGCGGATGCTACATTTTGTTAAACTACAAACATATAATATATGCAGCCGAAGGGCAAAATATCAGAATACAAAAATAATGGTGGTTGACTCGAGCAGGATATGTTCAATCAGCAATAGTATTTTATGCAACTGTTCTATAAGAAGGGTCTTAAAACGCGAGTGGCGTGGGTTGCGATGCGAGCCTTGGCGAGCATCGCAATTAAAGACGCCCCGAGCGTTTTTAGACCAGTTATACACAGTTGCATACAATACTTTTTCTACGACAAATTTAAAATAAATAGCTGACTACAGAATAGTTAAACTTTTCAGGCGGCAAGTTTTCTATTCGTACTTTTGCTACCTACTCGCGCAATTACTTCAGTAGGTGGAGTTATTAATTTCTTCGACCATTTTAAAAGGAACGTACACTTTTGTTTTCACAAATACGAATAAAATCTTAATAGTTTAGGACTAATAGTTTATCATCTTTCGTCATTTCATTTTGAACTGTATTTTGGTAAGAAATTGGAAATGTGACACCTCTTGCTTATGGTTTGTTTTGTTTTTAATTTGTTTGCACTTGCCATACGAACCAAACAGAATCCGGACCCGGACCGAATTCGAACTGTTTATTTTCATAAATAATACCAAGAATTTATAAAACATGTAATTTAACACACAATAGATGATAATTTATTATTATTGTAGTAAATAATTTATAATATACAAATGTTAAATCGTAAATAAATACTTTTATTTCGAAATATTTGTTTATGAAGATGGCACCACTGCAATATAGCGGCCGATTTAAAAAAAAGTTAAACAGTGCTTTTATGAAAAATGTATGAACCAAAAAAGTACGCTAAACAGTTCGTTTTTGGGCCATAGAGCATAGAGTTTTTCGACCACTTATTAGTGGTGTCATTGTATTTGAGCTACAGCCTATATAAATGACAGATAACGGTTCAGGAGTAGAAAAAGTATTAAAGGCGCCCTGCTTTTAATAATTTAGAGCAAATATAAGTAACGACAAAAACTTAAGTCAAACTTCTTAGCCAATTATAAGCGAAATTTACACTTGCAAGATATTGCATGCAAGTTTAACTACATTGCGGGGTTTGATAGATCAATTGAACTCAGCATCCTCGGTAACCCGCAATGTAATGGAACTTGCACGCAATTTCTTGCAGGTGTATTTTGCGCTTAAGGTATTGTGGCATTGGCGCCGCTGAAATCTTTAATTTTATTGGTAAAAAATTTACCACCACTTTAGCTGAGCGGTACTAGGGCTTGCGAAACGTATGCGTCAGATTGAGCAACATGCTTCAATCACATGATTGCTTATTTCTTAAACTTGACATCTTAGAATACTCGATCTCAACTTAAACGTAAAACAACTTACCTAAACAAAAAGTGAAACGCAATTGAAAGAATTTTAATTTCAAATTATATGACCTAGTACATTTCGCTGTCACACGGGGACGCCGCAGCCCTGTGGACTGGCGTCGCTAGCTAATTAGAAACCGCGAACCCACCTCAAGCGGAAAATAAACCTAATTTAAAAGATTTTATGGTTGATATTTGAACGAGAGAAACTGCAAACTGCAACTGTTTCCAGCAGCAAATTAACGTGGATTCTGTTGTTAGGGTGGTAAGGTCGGTATTCCGATGTGTGGTTGTTAGTGCGATGCAAATGGATGTCGTGGGTCCACACAGGTGGAAACGTGCAGCGCTGAAAACATGAAAATTGGCGTCGAGCGAGTTCTGCACATAATTGATTGTGTTACCTGAGTTATTTGGAGATGTATGGCGTTCAGTTTTTACAAGGAATTTTAGTTTTGAAGTGTTTGCTAACACGCATTTGTTATAGGTGATAAGCATTTCTGAGAGCACATTAGATTTAAAGGAACTATATACGTTCTACTTTTCTTTTTGCTCCCATGATTATCATGCCACTATGATAGGCACATCATAGGCCGCAGGTACCGTCAGCGCTTACCCCATACAAGATCAAATTAAAGTGTTGCGCAGATTAAGTACGGGACATTGTACCCGTCGAAAATCTATTACTTTTTAACCGACTTCAAAAAAGGAGAAGGTTATGTTCCACTGTATGTATGTTTTTTTTATGTATGTTCGCCGATTTCTCCGTCAATTGTGGACCGATTTCCAATATTCTTTTTTTATTCGAAAGAGTATACTTCGGAGGTGGTCCCATTGTCACCAAATCAGGATCTGATGATGGGATCCTAGGGAAATTGAGGGCAACCCTCAAATTTTATAGGCACGCATGTAGGGATTTTGGTATTTTCTATTATAATTCGTGTATTTATATACCTTCAGAAATCGCAATTTTGTTGAAGTGGAACTGATACTGAATACCACAGATGACTTATGGAACTCCACAAAGATGTAAAGTTCGTCAAAGATTCTGACAAGATTCCGTTGAAGTAGCAACTATTATATTTTTTATTTTTATTTAATATTTTTCACTATCCTGTTTTAAAAATCAAGCTGTAGGTACATGCGCACTGCACTTTCTGTAATATTTGTATTTAGATCTGCTTTTATTTGTGTCATGTAATTTGTGTAAAGGATTCACTGAAAATCAGCGTCGGGGTTTTCCATGCTCCGACACATGCTGAGTGGACTCCTCTTTGAGACCACCCTCAACATTGTACTTCTTTTTATTTTTTTCCTAGTTTTAAGCATTTGTATTTAATGTTGTGGTTGTGTTTATCAAATAAATCATTCATTCATTCATTCAACTCATGAAGTCTCAGATCCTTTAGGAATCCACGGAAGTCCTCAAATATCATCAGCCCACAGATAGCGACGTGGGTTTTTTCTGTAATAATCAACGCATTTGCTCTCTGAAAGCAGTGCATGTGGTAAATTGGAAAGGAAATGTGGAAATGTTCATGTACCTATGTGGCTTGGCGAAGTACTGAATTGAAGTCGGTTTAAACTTTGTTTTTAAAGTTATTATGTAGTTAGTAACCTGTGGTGGTTATTTTATCTGTGGAATGACGAAACCTGCGCTGTGGATCTTGATGGTATGTAGTGGTTCAATTATTATTATTTTTGTGGTTTTTCCTGAATAAACATATAATTATGTTGTGAGTTTGGTTCACTAATGTTTACCAACCTAACGTTTGGCAACCTGATTAATTTCGCATCTTTTCATTTCCCAACCTCTTAATAATTCTGAAACTGTTAAATATTTCAGGATTTTTATAAACTAACCTAACATATAGGGTTCTACACGAAGGCCCTGAAATAAATCCCGAAATATTTACAGTTTCAGAGTTTGGGAAATGAAAAGTTGCGAAATAAATCAGTTTGCCAAACGTTAGTTACGAAAAGAAGGTGTTCCTGTGAGTTTATCTACCTAATTATCGAACCTGCTCACAAAGTTTTACAAGAATCGGTTAAGATTTTTTTTTGTTTCAAGATAAATTGATGGAGAACTTTGTTCGCTTGTTCAATAAGACATGAATTGTAAATAATATCTTCTTTGACTATTTTAGCTTCTGCGACTCCTAATTAATTTAACAATAGAGTTATGTAACAACCTGTTTGGGATTCGGGTTTTCTCATAATTCTCGGTGTTCTCATCAAGGTCACCTTTATCAAGCTCCACGTATTCAGAATTACAAATAAAGGTTTCAGACGTAGGTACGTCTGTTGGCTACATGTGTTACATCTTTAAATATGTATACACTTTGATCCTTATGTCTGGGCAGTAAGGATCAAAATAGTAAAGATATTTTTTAAATTGTTACGCCTGAGGCGCGGGTCTGGAGCGGCATACAGAATGCCCAGTGAACTACAGATAAAGTTTTAATTGGCAGTGTATTGAGATAAACAGTAAGTAACAAGTGAAATAAAAAATAAACCCGACTGATTTTTTTTTTAATAAAAGTGCCTATGTTACTCCCACGAACAAGAAGGTTTCTAAAGATACCTCACATGTTAAAGGCCTGTTACAGAATGTGCCAAAAAAATAGACATAGGTACAGTATACATAAAAACACTCGAAAAATATAACCTCCTTCTGCCTCAGTCGGGTAAAACTAGGTGAATACAAAACAAGACCTTCTTGAATTTATTGCAAAATACGCAATTTTAAAGTTTTGGGAAAAATGTCACAGCCACTTTTTTCCGAAACTATAAGAGCTATAGTGTTGAAACTTGGTAAGTAGATGTATTCTGTAAACCGCATTAAGATTTTCACACAAAAATATAAAAAAAAACAATAAATTTTGGGGTTCCCCATACTAAGAACTGAAACTCAAAAATATTTTTTTCATCAAACCCATACGTGTGGGGTATGATATTGAGGTTTCTAACATCATTTGTTTCTAAACTGAATAGTTTGCGCGAGAGACACTTCCAAAGTGGTAAAATGTGTGTCCCCCCCCCCCCCCTGTAACTTCTAAAATAAGAGAATGATAAATCTAAAAAAAATATATGATGTACCATGCAAACTTTCAACGAAAATTGTTTTGAACGAGATCTAGTAAGTAGTTTTTTTTAATACGTCATAAATCGTAAAAAGCAATTTATTTAACGGAACCCTTCATGTGCGAGTCCGACTCGCACTTGGCCGCTTTTTATTTTCTATATTCGCGTTTAATTTTTAATGCAACTCATAAAATCTTTGATATTTAAGATTAGTAGTTAAGCTTAAAATAATGTATCTATAAAAACGCAATAAACAGTAAATTACATTTTTTTATGAAATAAAAAATACTAGTTTAAATTCAACCAAACTAACCAGTTCAATCAATACCTACGAACGCACTATAAAACGTCAGTACCGGTCATATCAACAACCAATTTCAAGACATTGTCATAAAAAATCTAGACAAACCGGCATCCTTTTTTTGCTGTGAATTCTTAACTATATTCAAAATATGTATGCTTTCTGACATCGCTACGGAATGCTTTCGGGATATTTATTGTAATTTATTTTACAGTCGCGAAATATTTCGTCTTTCTTGCTGTTTGTTTACATCGGTGACATTTGATGACTTCTAACGTCTGTTGTCAAAGAGTACTCAGTAAAAGAAATTAGTTCCATAAAAAATCCGCAACGTGGCTAGGGTCAAAAATAAACTACTCTCCTTCTCGGGCTTCGGGGCTTCGGGGGTCTACTGGTCGCGCTATACTACCGAAGCTAAATCAAATTAAAGCCAATTATTTTAATTCATCGCCTACTTAATTTAGGCTAAGTAATTGTTAGTTAGGTAGGTACCCCGCTGACGGCTTGGCTTCAAATCCCGACAATGGCAAGGATTTGTGTTAAAAGGTATATATGTATGTTCTTGAGTCTTTTATGTTTTATATGTGTTTAAGGAGGTATTTCTCATCCTACGTGTGTACATCGCCGTCTATATAATAGTACTTAGGTACTCATAATACAAGCCTTACTGAGCCGGGTCTGGTTAATGTACAACCATTTTATCTTTCTTGAGTTCTTTATGCATGGATTAAAAATTGATAGAGATATAGTGGTCGCGGATTATTGGGCGTACGTACCTTACATTAACTGGACTAACTGAGCCTACTGTAGGATTAGATAGATTTATCTAAGATGTCTGCTAATTTTATCATTATATTTATTTTATACAGAGCCCTCATTCGAAGTTATGCTGGCAAGTTTCAAAATTGAGACATTGATCACTTCAAAAAAATATTCTTTTTCACCTTAATGCTTTGTTATAAGGTGTAAATATATCTTTGACGTCGACTCTACTTAAATTCCTAGGGACAGCACAAAAAAGAATTTAAGTCTGTGTACGAACGACCCCATCCACAATTTGTCCGGTAAACACTTCAATTGGACTTACAAAAACCGTATTAAATTCGTTCATTAGCTGCGCCGCAATAACTCAGCCGCAACGACTCGCGCTCAAGATTTATCTATGCGCTCTCAAATTTAAAATTACCATTTGATTTCAGCCGGCATTGTTCAAGAGAAACAGCCAAGCAGATACGCCGCAAGACAAATGTGGACTGGCTTTGTTTGCCACAAAATATCATAAAAATGTAAGACGATAAAGTGGGCTGATTTATAGCAGCCTCGTCGGTCCGTAAATAGATACCTAGTGTTGCTGGGTATTGCTGGATTTTTACAGTCTTATTTAGGTTTATATCAGTCTGTCAGCAGTTAACTAATCTTCCACGTTTTTTATCTTGTTAATTCTTCGTAGCCAGTTCTGGTGCACTCTGCATGTAAGGCGCGAAATCATATATTCATAAATTCGGAAACCTTTTTGCTGAGGTATTTTTTCAACCAGTGTTGTTAAAATTTCGATTAAACTGGAAAATTGAAAGTGGGTTAAAATATAGCTTTTATACATCATGAGGTTTGAAGATAAGCAGTTCTAGAATATTCCCCTAGTATATTACTGACCTGTCAAAGAATGTCTCAGATCGCAGGTATTCAATGAAGAAGGCCGAAGGCGATCTTCGATCTGAGGCTTTCTAGCCCGTGGCGAATACAACATTTTCCTTTTAGGCCAGCTATGCTATTCTGTAACTTGCCAAACAAAACAAACTTACCAAAGATACACTTTCAAAGCTAGACTCACAAAATTTACCCGTATATAATATACTCATAAGCATACATTAGTGTAGTCAACCCAACCCATTAAAATAAATCTCTGGAGGAAAATAACTTACTCTCAGTTTAGACTTAATCTTTTCACTAAATATGGGCACTTCAGGTACTTTCAAGCGCAATTTCCCTCGGTGGTTATTGGCACCGGCATAACTTTTGGGCTGGCTTAGTGGCTCGACTTCGCTCTGCTAATTCTAGCTTCGCCCCGTATTGGCTGTATTTGGCACGGGGAATTTAATCGGAATGGGCTAGTAAGCACTTCTGTACGAATTTAGTTCGTGTAGTCGCAGCTTGAACTTATTGAGACTTGTATACGCTACTTTTCGAAGAACCTACAAACGCGATACAACACGGCTATCACAGCCCCCCTATTCTGTAACTTGTTTTAAGCTCACCTCAACGCTTACCCACAATTATACCTTGACACCGCGATGCTAGGTAGAGGTCTAGTTTGGTAACGGGTGACCGGCGGGGTGAGCCGCATTAACGCGTAGCGAATAACAGCCCTGCCCCCCTATTCTGTAACTTGTTTTAAGCTCACTTCAACGCTCACCCACCATTATACCTTGACACCGCGATGCGTAGTAATTAAGCGTAGGTAGAGTTCTAGTTTCGTAACGGGTGACCGGCGGGGTGAGCCGCATTAACGCGTAGCGAATAACAGTCCAGGACGGCGCGCAAGCTGTGTCTAGGCGAGAGCCTGTTTGCTAGAGGGGGGGCCTGGCC
Organism: Epinotia brunnichana; assembly: GCA_963854355.1. Taxonomy (NCBI): domain Eukaryota; kingdom Metazoa; phylum Arthropoda; class Insecta; order Lepidoptera; family Tortricidae; genus Epinotia; species Epinotia brunnichana. Next base: position 23,359,474 of record OY977951.1, on the reverse strand, counting down.
CGCGGCAGCATGTTTTTTTAAATGACCGGCATGGGTTTTTGAGTCAGTGACCTAGCATACTGGGGTAGGCTCCAGACCCTTTTCGGGAAGGCACAGCCTTTCAAGAAGGAGACGGATGGTCTAACTCGCCGCGACACAACTCGCGGGCCGTCCTGCGATAGCCATGCAGTATCGGTAGGGTTGTTGTGACAGGTGCTCTATGTTGCGCGACAGTCGCTGCATAAAGTCGCCGTGTCTAACAGCTCTTAGTGCCGACTTCGATTTTTCTCGCACTATCCGTCTCTCTCTTTATTAGAAAACTTAGAAAGAGACGTATAGATAGAGCGAGAAAAATCGAGAGAGCTCGCGCGCCGTCTTGTGATAGCCGTGCTAGTACTTAATACTGTAATATTCAGTTACCAACGTGAAATAGACGAGCCTGGAACTGGAATCCGCTCCGCAGGTTAAGGCGCTATAGGTTCAGCGAAGTGAAGCGAACATAGTTTTTGAAACAATATAATGCGTCTGTTTATAATAATATGGTTTCAAAAAAATACGAATAAAAATCTTGAGGCTTTTTTGCAGGGAAATCAGTGATTCGAAACACGATTAAGCAATTTTCGCTCGATAGAAAAAAATCACGAACATAGGTCTAAAACATATTAAAATTCACTTAAAACATTCGTAGCAAATTATGCACAATAGCTAAACATATTAACATTGGTTCTAAAAATCGGCAATATCATGTTTGAGGGAACTTAGTGATTACTTTTTTATTTATTTAAACGCACAAAAAAGTAAAATTAAAAAACATGATATCCGCGCTTCCAAACACGCACTTCCATCTCGCTCACGCTTATGCTCAGCGAGAGGGAGAGAAGACCATGATACTATAGCGCCTTAAAGGCACTCAAAGTGAGGTGTTAACTGAATATTCAGTTACAAAGGGGGATAATTTCAGTAAACTTTCAATAAAAAAAATATTAAGACTATTTTCTGTTCCTAAATAAAACAATAACATAAAGTTTGTGTTATAAGATGAAATGTATGTATTTATCGTATGGCGGTTACACACTGGTACATATATGTATTCGTATCGATGTTGCTGATAGAGTTCCAGTGTGGGCTGCGAGCTTCAGAAGGAACAGTGTAGCTGCCGAGTTTGTTGTTCTTTTAGCACCACCCGGAGGTCACGTGTAGGGATTCTAGGGTTATTCTTACGGACGTAGAACAACAACGACCTCCAATAAAATGAAATAATGTGACTTAAATATTTAAGCATGTGGGAATTGGATGATATTTTGCAGTTATAATTTCACTGTGGTTATGCCTTATTGAGAGCATTTAATTGCAAATAAAGAGGTTGGCTACAGCGGAATGATCTCGCTTATCTTTGGAGCTCAACTAAGGAAAATCCTTCACCTTACAGAAGATCGCAGCAACAATAACTTCTACTTTGCTCCGAATGCAGTGGTATGTTCCTGGTGGTGAGTAACGCATAATTTATTATTAAGCGAGGCGATCAGTGGCGCGGGACTCTCTTCAGAACAACTAAGACAATCACGAAGCATTCCCTACGAGCACTCTACGAGCGTTTATGTGTCACAATAGCGCCATTTATGAACTCAACGAGAAAGCGCCTAATAGATGGCGCTATTGTTATAAGGTCGAAATGCCATAAGAAATAAGGTAGGTACAGAGATCTCTTCATAGTGAAACTAGCAGCAGTCATTATGGTTGAGATTATTTATAGTGAGCGACTTTTTATAAAGCTGTCGTTGCAATTGGAACCTTCCACCTTGACGGTAGAGTTGCTTTTTGTTTGGACTATTTTGATGCAATTCGGCCAACTCAAATAGTTTCAAGTATACAGGCGTGACCTTTTCCATAACGCTGCTTGCGTCGGCGACACGAGGATATTTAAGGCCTAGTTTATAGTAATTCTCGACGTAATAATGAAATTCTTCTAATCATCATCTTCACAACAGCCCAAAGACGTCTGCTGGACATAAGCCTCCTCCAGAATGCCACTATAACCGGCCCTGCGGACTCCCGCGACCTTTACCAGGTCATCAGTCCACCTTGTGAAGGTCTGCCTTCCTTGTCGCCGAATGGTGTGTCGCTGGGTAATAAGGCAATCGCACTGCAATCTAGTTTAATACTTATTTGACGTCGGTAATGAGCTTACATTCGTCTAGTGACAAGCAAAACTCACTAAGTAACAAATACCTACTTAAATCAAGGTGGTATCTCGATTATCGACTACGTACCGAGATACAAGGTTTTGAAGAGCAGTGACAGTTTTGGTAGTGACTTTTGCTTGTCACCCGACGTATTATATAACTGAGGCTCTACCTACGCTGCAGCTTCCGATAGTCACGTGGTCGCCACTCGAGAACCTTTCCGCCCCAACGGTATTATGATACATCTATTGTTCTTATACATATTGCATATGGCTAATATTATCATTTGTTCGGCGATCTGTGTGGCCCGCGCTAATTCGGCGGGATTAACCCTCCGCTGCCTATTGTTTCCTGATAATATAGGATCCTGCCCGAAAAGCTAGGTTAGTGTTTAATAATGACCTTTGATCTCAATTAACTAGACAATTGGGTTATGTAATTAAATTTTAATGCTGTTGTAATAGCAAATTTGACGATATTCGCACATTATTCTTACTATACCGTACATACTTGCGTAAGGTGAAGACTACATAAGCCAGATGAAATTCAAATATGGGCATTTTTAACTTTTCTTGTACCTTGATGATTTTTGGCTTGTCATGTGCCTTTGACACCCTACAAATACGAAACACGTTGAAAAATTGTACTTGTAGCTACTTTAAAACGTCAATAATATATATAAAATGTAAATAAACCCAAAAAACCTATAATTTAGCATTCAATTTACCACATTTTTTGGTGTTTATTTTGATCTAGCATCACATATCGTTACGTAACATCATTCATTTTGTTTACAAACTGTCAGTAGTGGCTAGATACCGCGGGCGAACGGTGCGCCGAGTGGTGGTCCCAAAAAATTTAGTCCGGGTTCCGTTACAAGAATACGAAGGTTCGTATTGTTTTTCTGCTAATGCGACTCAATTATCTTAATCTGTCATTATCATTGAACATGATTACAGTAAAATACTATTACAATTGTTAAAAAAAACCGGCCAAGTGCGAGTCGGACTCGCGCACGAAGGGTTCCGTACCATTATCAATAAAAATATTTATTTTATTCTGTTTTTATTTTAGTATTTGTTGTTGTAGCGGCAACAGAAATACATCATTTGTTAAAATTTCAACTGTTAACTATCACGGTATCAGTGAGATACAGCCTGGTGACAGACAGACGGACGGACGGACGGACGGACGGACAGCGAAGTCTTAGTAATAGGGTCCCGTTTTACTCTTTGAGTACGGAACCCTAAAAACAGTATATTAAACAGGTGTTTAATATAAACATGGTTAGGATGCTGCAACACGTTTGAAAAGTCGAAAGGGACAGATACAATTAAAAAAACCGGGCAAGTGCGAGTCGGACTCGCGCACGAAGGGTTCCGTACCATTATCTATAAAAACGGCAAATAATCACGTTTGTTGTATGGGAGCCCCCCTTAATTATTTGTTTCATTTTAATTTAATGATTATTTTTTTAAGTGAATATATACATAACTTAATATTCTGTGAACGCTTGAACGTCTACCTGTTGCCGTTATCAATATCGACCAAAAACGAGCAAAAAAATCACGTTTGTTGTATGGGAGCCCCCTTACATATTTATTTTATTCTGTTTTTAGGGTTCCGTACTCGAAGAGTAAAACGGGACCCTATTACTAAGACTCCGCTGTCCGTCTGTATGTCTGTCTGTCTGACCTGCCTTAAAATACAGCCTGGTCACAGATCACCAGGCTGTATCTCACTGACACCGTGATAGTTCCAGTTGAAATTTTCACAGATTATGTATTTCTGTTGCCGCTATAACAACAAATACAAAAACAGAATTAAAAAAATATTTTTATAGATAATGGTACGGAACCCTTCGTGCGCGAGTCCGACTCGCATTTGGCCGGTTTTTAGTATTTGCTGTTATAGCGGCAACAGAAATATATCATCTGTGAAAATTCCAACTGTTTTACTCTTTGAGTACGGAACCCTAAAAACAAAAACATTACGCCAAAACAGCGTCATATAGCTCTTTATGCCTGCACGTTATGAACTTATGAAGCCCTTTACAAGCAAGTGTGATGAAAATTGAACTTTCTAGTAAGTAGACATGCATACTTACCGAAGGTTTTACTGGTTGGTTACGTTGTCCATTCATCATCATCATCATCATATCAGCCAAAAGACGTCCACTGCTGGACATAGGCCTCCCCCAAAGAGTGCCACAATGGCCGGTCCTGCGCCACCCGTATCCAGCGGACTCCCGCGACCTTTACCACGTTGTCCATTGCTGTTACATATTTATACCCTTGTATGCATTTTCCGCGAATATTAATATAATAATTTCGTACGGACGTGCAACGGTGTTTAATAACATTACTCACCTAGCTTTATATTGAAATTTCGAACCCATGCTGGATTCCAATTTCACGAGGCGAGTGGCAACGATAGAGCAATATGCTTTTGTTTTCATAAAAAAATATTCTCTGGATTTTTGAACGATTTATGATACGTTTCTGTACATGACATTGTTTATTGATTGAATTACTGAGATAGAGTTTATTTTCTGGGTACTTCTCCTCCATATGAATTTGACGATATAGTTAACTTCTGATAGAATGTAATACGCACGTATAAGATGAATATCATAAAACAAAGCTAACCTAATGGGTTCTACGAGATAAGTATGAGATTAGTGATCACTGACGCATACCTACTGACGACTTTTTTGCCATAAGGCGAAAACGAATAGCCTCACTTCTAAGGCGAGTACGAGGCCAAAACTACAGCCTTCTGAAGGAGCTGGCAGAGCGTCTCAACTGTCCGCTTACCATGTACTGTTGGGAAGGCCAAATAAATAATAAATTTAGTTAAATAACGTACTAACATAGTTATAATTTAGTTATTGTTATTTTATATTTTTTGTACTTACTAACTAACTAACGCTTACTAACTCTCTATGGATCATATCTGGTCTGACATTATAAACAATTAAAAAAAAAATTTTTTTTTGACCCTAAATGTTCAAATAATAGTGTCGAAAAGTGGGATACCAATTTGTCACCTGACTGAACACGTTTAGAAAACTTTCTCGGATATGGTCTGATATTCAACGCGTCACTGCATTAAATCAATGTTAATGCAATCTTGCAATCAAATAATTATATACCGTGGTTACACTTAATATGTGTTATGATAACGGCCTGTTTGATAAGTTCATAACGATATTATCTAGAAATTGTGGAATAGAGACGTATCAAAACAAATTTGATATCCAAAAGCAGTCACAGCTCTCAGAAGGGGATAATTAAAGAAAAGGTAAAGAAATTTTTCGTCGCTTAGTTTTTTTATACGTATCGCGGTGAATCTTGAATATCTTGATCCCTATGCAGCTGTCATCTTAGTACAATTTTACGTTTTAAGGTTAGGTATAATATATACGGAGATGACATCTGTCATAGGTATAGTATAGGTATGTCTCGTATGCCGTGTTTGTGATCTCTCGTTTTATTAACAATAATTTTGTATATTTAAGTTATGTACTTACTAACACTTATGGTATGGGCTCTCTATGGGAAATCAATGATTTAATTCTTATTATTTTATTTTATGGATATAGATTCGCCGCGATACGTATACATTAGGTACCTACGTTGGGTTTTGTAAAGATCCCCCAGACCTATGTTAGATTAAATATTAGTAACTAATTTCTTTGGCATCAACGACATTCTAACTGTCCTTTACTAGTATAAAACCTTATCTTATAGTCTATAGATACAAATATTGTCTTCGTTTTCCGATTTATTCGATTGTTAGGTACTCTTTAAATAAAACGATTGAAACGGATTTAATCGCGTATAATACACAGTGTGCCCGAATAACTAGACAAACTTTAATAGTGGACTCCTGACGGGTATTCACGTAATATTTCGAACGCGCGTTAGGACAATCCAACTGTCATAATTCCATTTAAAATTTGACATTTAGATCTACCTAATTTGCGTACAATGCGTTACGTGATCGACAGGTTCATATTTGGAGTTTAGAAGATTAATTCGGTATAATTTAATACGTGAGAAATATAAGTACAACTTGTCGCTACCTAAGGCCAATAACTATCTATACCGTCAACTGGGGTGGTTACTTTGATTCGCGGGCGACTTTGTTCAAATAGGTTTTTCTCCGAAATCATTGTTTTTACTTGTGGGTGAACTGTGGCAGTGAATATATTAGTTATCTATCTTGCTGTATACTCGATTAAATCTTCTTCATTTCAAATAGTTTTGCTTTTATACTACATTCTAAATGATCATAATTAATATTTATGTCTTGATAATTTGAATGTTTATGATTTAACTACTTAAATTCAATAATATTTCTACGCCGATATCGGCAGGATATGTGAAACTGAAATGTGTAAGACATACCAACAATTGTACCATATTCGGAGAAATAAACTTTTCTATTTCTATTTCTATCAAAGTAGCCCCATTTTTTCCTAAAGTAACCCCAGTCTACCGGTACCTACTTTAAAAGCGCGTTCATAACTACGATACGTGTCTTTAATGTCTTACCTTATCGTAAGAACATGTTAGAGGATAATAAATTCAAATCTACGTTGAAATTTTTTCTCATAAGTAGACAATGTATTTTTCAACACACCTGCTCGTAAAGTAGGTCTTATTACAGCGTATTTACACTGATAATGCAGAATATTACCCATGCCGTGCCATTTACATTACATTATCGCACTAGTGCCTTTTCATTACATATCTTTTTAAATATTAGCAAAATAATGCAGAATATTACCCATGCCGTGACTTTTACATTACATTATCGCACTAGTGCCTTTTCATTACATATCTTTTAACATTTTTATTTTTTATTTTTTTTATTTTCCTCGCAAATGTGTTGAAAAACGTCGTATGAAACACGTGAGCATTGGTCATTACACTTCTCGTCTCCATTAAGCCTTCGCCTTCGGCTCAGGCTTAAAAACCGACTCTAGTGTAATGACCAACATAGCACACTTGTATCATAATGTACTATTACAGTTTAAACGATTTTTTTGAGTACCTACCAGCAGCGCATGAATTAGCGAATATATCAAGTCGGTGCTCAGTATAATTATTTTTACTACTTAACTTGTAATTTTAAGATTATATTGTACGCGCAAAATGAGCAACTGTTGTTATCTTTTTATATATTTAAACACCTGTATGTACACAGTTTACAATTAATAAATACTTTACTTTATTTTGCTTAACGATTTTGTAACTCGATTGTAAAATAACTTCCTACTAATGTAACCGAGTCACAGCATAGTTTTTTTCACCTCACTAGCTCGGAAAGGCCTTTTTGTATGTTTGTTAACTATTGAGAAAATCGCTTTTTATCCACATGTGAAGAAAGTAGACGTAGAACGTTAAAAGTACTATGAAGTAGAACGTTAAATGTTTATTTTTGTTTTTTGTAGGTATATTTTATGACATATTTTTGTTTAACTTTTTTTTGTTTTTTTAACTTTCTTTTACTTTTTTTTTTACATTCTTTTTTTTTTGTTTTTTTTTTACTTTTTTAAACATTATCTTACTTTTTTTTGTTTTTTTTTTTAATTTTTTTTTTACCCTTTTTCTTATTTTCCTCGCTGTAGTGAGGTGAAAAGATTTGTGTTATACACGGGTGAAAAGTTATTTTACGTCTCGTGTGTTGAAACACTCAGGATTCTATTTTTGAACCACTCGCTTCACTCGTGGTCAATCATAGAATTCTTTCGCTAGCTCGTGTTTCAAATGAACACTCGCAGGTAAAAAACAACTTTCCCCCCTTGTATAACAAATAACTATTACCTACACCTTATTAAAGTGACGATAGGTAACATTCACGAAACTAATCATTACTCGAAAAAAAAACTTTGATAGTTCGTTTTAGGTGATCTGTTCATGCAAAGTGAAAATATTCATGTTTCACAAGCTTATGTTGAGTTTATTTATATTATATTTGACTGTAATTTTAACAATGATGTTTATGGGTACGGTAAAATCGATTTTATTCGATTTCATTTCCAGGAAGATTTGTTTTCTCAAAAAGTGGAAAACAAAGAGAGATCAATAATGGAATTTCATACAAAGGCCTGCAAAGCGACCTCATTTTGTTTCAGTATTAATTAGTGACCCAACATCGTAGCGTTCAGCCATTAAAAACAACTTGGGGTTTTTGGTTTCATTGTATGTTTGAGAAAAGCACTATACATACCAACCTCAGCATGAAAAGGGATAGGCAGCCTCGTATCCCTAATTGGCCTCGCTACGCTCGTGTCTATATCTATGTACTTAACATATTTAAGTAAATACCTTTTATGTACTTAATCCCTATACTTAAGAATCTCTTGCACAAGTGTAATTGGTATCAACCGTTCGTGTATAATAAATAAATAAATAATCTACTTGGCCAGCAATCCCTATTTTCCCGGCTTCTCTGCAGTAATGGACTATTACCAAGCCCGGTCTCTTGCACTTGCAATTAACTCGCGTTTGGCGGCTTTGGAATATCTTACCCATAATTATGTGTTATTTAAATATCTTTGTGTGGGCGTTCTGTTTTCACGTGTAGCTAATTGTGTCAGCGTAAGTTCAGTATACAGGGTGTGGCCTGTAATAGGAGCAAAAAATGAAACGGTAGATTATTAAGCTTGTGAACAATTATTTCCACATGGTTAAACTTGAAAAAAAAAAACTTTCGATTTTTTTTTTCTTCAAAATAAGTTTATTTGTATTTTTTTACTCTTCTGGGGTACTATCAGTAAAGTTTTATTTTAAAGACACTAAAAAAATGAAATAAAAATCAAAAAATCACAAAAATATCTTTTGACAACAAAAAAGGGAAAACTATTATTACTCGTTACATGATGTTACCTCAAAATCCGCATTGACTGCTGTGCTATGATGTCGTGGTGCCAAGATACATTACTTGGAGGTCATAACTTTCCTCCCGTCCCTTTGAATATTTGCCTTATTACAGGCCACACCCTGTATACAATAACATGTGAAGTATACAGAGCCCGGGGCATTGCGATGCGCATTTCACCCTTCCCATACATTAGCTTTGTTTATATTTTGTTTTCTTCTTGCATAGGTACTGACAGCTCGGGACACAAGGACATCGAGGACGGCATATCAAAGTTGAGAGGGATAATCATCACATAACAGCAACATTGAAGCGTTCATTCATAGCCCAGCGGCGCCTGCGGGTCGGAAACGATAACGCAGGTTAAGCAACAATGGCAGCGGTCAGTCTTTGGATGGGTGACCGCCTGTTTGAGTGGTTACTATAAATGAGCGCTTCCGTGCTTTGGAAGGCACGCTAAGCAGTTGATCCCGGCTGCTGTCTATGACAGTGGTCGTTAAGCCGAGTTAGAGGCCTTCGGGCGGCTTAAGAACCTCTAACAGTCGAGTTGCCCACTCACTTGACAAAGGGGGGACAACTGTCACTTGACTTGCGTCCGTAGGAGCTACCTACCACAACCCTGCACGTGTCCCCTGGGTGGTACTAAAAAGTGACAAACTCAAAGGCCAAATAATGTATGCCATACAATTAAATAATACACATAACAGCCTAATTTCAAGTTTTTTTGATATCCCCCATTTTTTTGCGAAACATACATTCGGTGAAACGTTTTTCGGTTAAACGGGTATTTTTTTGAATTACATCTTAATGAAAGTAATAATTACAAGAAATTCAAATGTGAAGATTATCGTTGAATATCGAAAAATTCAATTCATTATATACCTACTTAAGGGCTTAACCATTTTGAAAACGGTTAGGTATCTGGCAAAGCTACTCCCCTTTAGTGTTTTCACACGCGCCATATTAATTGTGTTCTCCTGTACCCACTGCATTTGTATACCATCGACTAAATCCGGGACACGGGCGGTAATAGCGGAATAGAGAGTACCTACCGAATGCAAGTTCTCTAAGCCTTTATAATGCCAATATCCACACCATACTGCATTTATATATTCATCGACACCTCAGAGCATAGAATACTAGAGAGAGGACAAGCCGCCGGCGGCCGCGTCGCAGTTGTTAGCTCAATGGGCATACTCTGCCATACTGTGCACGCGTGCTGATCGCAGAGATTATTACGTTTCTCCCCAAAATACCTGATATGATGCGCGTGTATTGTCCAATAAGAGCGTAAGTATACAAGTGTGTGTGTTTTAGATGTGTGCATGCTTTGTCTTGTCAATTACTTGGGCTTTGTGTGGGTTAATGTACTTGCGACAGGCGTACTCAATACAAATCGGCCGCCATGTCCGATCTCCTTATATTCATACATATGTGATTGACACACACCACAGGAAAGTAAAACTGCTGTAAATATTATAGCCGAGTCAATGTTTATGAAATTCAGTGAATATAGAGACATTTGATAAAAAAAGTTGTTGCAGAATTTTGAATTTCGCAGATATTTCATTATTTGGCCAATAGTCGATGCTAAAGCAAACATTTTTGCACCCAGTATTATTATTATAATAAAAGAAATGGCAGCCTCGAGGGCCTTTGCCAGAGTCAGTAGGTTTATAAATTAAACAGTATTATTAGCATGATGTACGGTAGAAGGCCTTCACAATGCACTGGGTGATAGCTGGAGCAGTACAAAGTATAATGGCGGCCGCGACCACGAACCGCCGAATGATGCCCGAGAATTGGTTATTCGCACTTCCAGGAAAATTCTTCATTAACTGTAGCCGTCACCTTTGCCATTCACTGCATAATATGCTATCAAAATTATACTTTAAACAGCAGGATGCAGAAAATAAAAAACACTGTCTGGAGCACGATTCGCCATGTTCCATGGATCATTCGAAAGTCCTTGCACGCAGTAGGTCGATCACGTAACGCATTGTACGAACGTCGGGTAGGTCTAAATGTCACTTTTTATATGGAAAATTGACAGTTAAATTGTACCGACGCGCGTTTGGAACGTTACGTGATTACCCCCCAGGTTAAATATCCATGTGAAGACACTAGACGCGTTAATAATGTAAGGTAAACATCCCAATGCTCGACACCTAAATGCCTAATAGTTGACACATATTGTTCACCTCTATTGTTTTGATATAAGATTTAAAGTGACATGTAATAGGCCAGTCGGGCACTGGGATGTTTACCTTAGGAACAAAACGGCACAGAGTAGGAGTTTGTGACACGACACGTTTTTGGCGTAGGCATTAGTTTTACGAAAGGGACTTTATTGGGATTAGACCGGTTTCCTCACAATGTTTTCCTTCACCGGAAAGTCATTGTTAAGTGATACGCAAATGATATTTCGTCCAGTTTTAAAATGAGAAAGTAGTGGTACAGTCACACCGGCATCAATTTTATTAAGTATTAATATCATAATTGTTAATTCTAGCTCTTCTATTTGTATTTTAATTTTTTATGAATGTGACATTGTATGGCATGCTTATTATTATCCTACGACATATTATTACTAATTGTATTTTTAGACATTTTGTTTGCATTTGATAAGCATGAATCAAACGTAATGCTAATTTCACATGCCTGTTTGGTCTAAACATATTAAGGAACCAGAAAATGACTGTAACACCTGTCCTTATATTACCATATGTTTAATGTGAATAAACGACATTTCGACATTTCATTTCATCAATATTATGACGGATCAAAGGCCGCAAAAATATCTGACACGCTCTAACGGCGCTAGGAATAGAGTTGTATTACATATTTTTGCGCCCTTTGTTCCATCATATATTAATGCCGGTGACGGTACAAACCATGGTTCGAAAAAAAAATATGACCAAAAGTTTGTCAGTGTTCGGAGCTGTGTCTACGTTCTATTTATACTTAGGTACTCAGCTCGTAAATATGTAAGAGTGGTTTTAATTAAAAGCGTCCGTCAACACACCCCCCTCACTTGACACCCGGCGACGTGTTGAGGGCGTCTTTGATCAACACGGAACTGACGGCTTTATACGTCATGGGACAATAGATGCGCGATCTGGTGACATGCATGGTTAAATTATCGGTTTGGTCGCTGATTGTGACCTGTAACTTTAAAGGTGCTGATAGATTTGAGCATTCACATGTCAGTACACCGATCATACGCCGTTTTTAAATTTGTCGAACTAAACAACGAGCCGAATCATTGATCCATACACCGCTACGGACATTTTCACGGTCATAGCTGTGCGGGAGATATGGGCGGAGAGATACGGTAGCGGAACAGTATAAATTTATATATAAAAAAAAAACCATTCATTAAATTTTCAATTTTCATTTTATTTTATTAATTTAAATTAATAGTTACCACTTATTATTATTTGACATTTTAACTTTTATGTAGGTATTTGATGCTGTAATTGATTATGCTAATGATTAAATATCTTGTATATTTGTGTTGTGTTGTGATATTGGCAATGCTTGAAAATAAAGTATTAATAATAATAATAACATAATTACTCAGCTCGGCAAAAAGCTCGAAGCAAAATTAATGTCGTTTCGCTAGAATACTCGCTAGAATGCTCACTAAAACGCTTCTATTCATTTTGTGAGCTTTTTTATCTCTAAAGTTAACATTCGCTAGAATACTCATTAAAAGTTCATGCTCTAAGTGTATCGCCACCTTAGATTGGCGTTGAGAATAAACGTTTTAAATTGAGAAGGAGCTACTCAAACAAATGAACTACATATATATGTAAGTGTATTATGTATAGGTACTTACTAGCTTTCGCCGCATATGCTCGCAGCTCGTTATCGCCTCAAGGGAATAATACTACGCATGTACAAATTCTACTACCATAAATGCTAAATCTAGACTTCCTACAGGTGCATCATCAATTATCAATTTATCACACTCGCATAGAAAATTCTGCTCCCATTTGCACCCTTTTACTTATACATATAAGGGATGATTTCTAGAATAAAAACTAGCCTATCATCCCAATCTATCGCCATACTAAAAAACCGGACAAGTGCGAGTCGGACTCACCCACCGAGGGTTCCGTACAAAATTACAAATGTATTGTTTTCAAATTTTTCCATGTACTTGTACTAGTAGTATAAGACGATATTGCTTGGCAAATCTCAAAGTCAACGGAAAGTAATTTGAATTGATGTTAGAAATTTATTGAACGAGCGAGCGAAGCGAACGAAGTTCTCCGTTTCAGCTTGGATATATTTTTTTCCGGCTGACTGACTGTTCTCCTATACAGGTCGTATTTTTCCACCGATTCTCGTCAAATATTGCGAGCAGGTTCAATAACTGTACAATAGCGATTTTTGTCTTTTCATTTTTTTGAAAAAAAAAAAACATTTTAAAGAAAGACAGCTTCGCGCTCTCAGAGCCTCTAATTGTCAAAGCCAAAGTGATTTATTCTTTAATTTAGTCATATTACATGCACCTATGAATGTCGATAAACTACCACCGGTTGTATGTTAGTACTATGACAGTAGAAACCAAGCATACAGTCTACTAAGCGGACAAATAAGCCTAAGGCTGAAACGCACTGAAAGTGGTGGCAGTGCGGCGCGGCGCGGTGCGGAGGCGGTACCGGTTGTAATGTTCGAGCTAATATGAAAAGGTCAGCACAGAATACCGCGCCGCGCCGCGTCTCGCCACGGTATTCTGTGCGGACCCTGCCGCACCGCACCGCGCCGCTACTGCTGTCAGTGCGTTTCCAGCTTAAGTCGGACGCTTGCGACACCAGAAGGAGCACAAGCAAGTTGCCGACCCCTTAATTGATTTGAGGATTCATTGTGTTAATAGCTAGAGAAGGATGGTCTCACTCTCAACACAGTGCACCAGCGGGAGCTAACTAACTGTATGTATGAGACTAAGTTAGTTAAACTAACTTTTAGTTAATTTATTGTTTAATATTATTCCCTACTCCAATAATATCCTACCTAAGTAATCCGTCATAGCTCTCAACCCCTGTATCTAGGTCGACCTCGCTCCCTCGCAGAAACATAACAAGTATCCATGTAACGAAACGCGTGAATAAGTTAAACAGGTCCAGCCTTCGGGTAATAGAGCCTTCAGCGCAAACAACCGCCACCACAAAGGAATCTCCGAATAAAGCTAAATATAAAGGCCCATAAGCAATTACGCAACGATCGCGGCTCGCTCGAGATTCACCAAAACCACAAGCCTAAACATTCGTATAAACCTTGCTACCTTCAACATAAGCTTTGATTTTGACTGTTTGGGGTGTATGTGGAGTTTTGCAGCGTCGTTCAGACGTCAAGGGCTTCCCCCACTTTATTTATTCGCCTTAACGAGCGAACTCCACTCAATGGGCAGGAATTGTTGCGGCTGGCGGCGCCATTGTGATGCTAATGCGGGAGTTATTGCCGGCTCACACCTGGCCCGAGCCAAGACAACGCTCTAATTCCCAGCCACCATTAAACAGAAGCATTTTTTTGGGAATTGTTCCTTTGTTCACAGGAGAGAGAGATACGAAGCGGCAGGTTTTTTTAATACCACGGTGGTAAAGCTATATACAGCCTGCTTGGTGGTAGGTGTCTGCATACATTTGCAGTCTATTGACGCTAAAACTGCAAAAAATAAAATAAAAAAATGTGTATTTCGGACATGGTCCATTTATATGTTAGTTAGTTCAATCTTATAATATAATGTTAGTAATTTATTAAGTGTACATAATTAAAGTTAATTTAGGTATCTGGAAAACCCCCCCGAGGGTGCTCGCCTTGTCGGGGCGGAGGAGCTTAGTAACCGTGGACTGGTCACCCACGGCGAAGCTAAGAGGCACCCAGGGCCGGCCTGTTTGGGCTGCCGGCTGGCCCGAGGAGGGCGCTCCTAGCGGGCTTGCCTAAGCCCGCTTAGGATGCGTTGGGGAGGGACCGCAGAAGAAGTTCTCACGCGCTATCTTCTGCGGCCGAGGTGGGATCGCAGGGGGAGCGGCGTGTTGGTATAACGGTGCGCCACTCTCCCTACCCCCTGCGAACTTGGCGGGGCCGTTCCGCTGAAGCGGCATTGGTGGGACCGCAGAGGAAGAGGAATGCCGGTATTACGGTGCGCCGCTTTCCCTATCCTCTGCGGCCGAGTCGTGGTCGGTGGCGGAACCACAGACCTGATCCGCCACAGGGTGCTGGATTTTCCGCACCCATGATCTCCTCGTAGCGGACTCAGGGGGGTCCGCTACTGAACAGGTGGAGATCGAGGAGGCAGGCACGCCAAAACATCTGGCGTGCCTCTCGTGGAGGGCCCCCGGGCATCCGCGAAGGAGCCGCTTGTGGGCGGCTGCCGCCGGCGGGGTCGCGGATGTGTGCGCAAGCGTTCCCGTGACCTCGTCACAAGGCGGCGAGGTGGCAAGTGGGGGGGTTTTTCGTGGGTACACCGTGGGTCTCATAAGCCCATACGGGAGTCCCACATAACCACTGGGGTCACCCCCTGCACCCGGGTGGTATGCGTAACGCATTTTGCCCCCTAAACAAAAAAAAAAAAAAAACGTATCTGGAACACCCGGTATGTTCGTACCCAGTGTCTCAGAATGGGGCAGTCCATCTTCTCACTAATGACCCTCAGGATAGTGTTGTTGCTCCCCCGCACCCTGCGCATGAGTGATGCAACACGGTGACGAATCACCACGCTGAGCCCCTCCGTGCGCGCAAAGGAGTGCCAAGCCTCTTTATTGATTTGATGATTCCTTGCAGATACAAATGCAGGCCCCTCACTATCAAGTCAGCGCATCCTCTGCAGTTTTGGTGACCTTACTCACCACCAGGGATTCAACACCATAGTTCCACAGTGTAAGTGACAGAGCAACAGCTAATGCAGCTTACGACTTACCTAAAGGTTAGCGACTGCTGCAGTCTTAAGCATTTACGACTTAAGATGGATGGACTATATCGGCTACTTCTTGTTTCTGCTGCGGATAGCCTCATTTCTGATGTGATCACGCAGATAAACTCCCAACATAGCCCTCTCCATTGCCCTTTGGGTAACTTAGGTATGTGTATGTTATTCAACATATTTAGCATTGTTTTAGTTAGAATGTCAGTTTCTAAGTGCCATCTACGCATTTTTATAGACCAAAGCCTGTAAAGTAATTTACGCAAATGCCTTTGTAGTGCTTTGAGAGAATCTACAAATCAGATTTTCGATGTATTGCTCCAAAATACGTTCAGTTCTCTGTTTTGTCACTGACAGGAATACATTTTTATAAGACGCTGGATGTGTGTAAAATAAACTTCTCACTTGTGATAACGAGCTCTTCCAACTAGTTAGTAGTAGTTAGTTCATTTATTCAATAACAATACATTAATTGTGTTTGAATTTGTCACAAAAAGACATAATTAATCAATTACATTGAATTAATTACAGTAATAATTAGGTACATTTAGTACATAGTTTTTATTTTATTTTTATTCTACTTAATTTAGTCATATTTCTTCTATGTTATAATAACACCCCTTAAGGAGAAAGTCACGGAGACGTAAATTGAAATGTCTACAGTTTGTGATACATTTAAGATTCATGGGTAATCTATTGAAAAGTTATCCAATTCTGTCAAAAAATTGCAAAGCAACTATTTACATTTTAAGTATAATTTCTTTATTCATATAGCAAATTCAATGATTTAAATTAAATGTTACGTTAATAATAATAAATTAATTTTAAATTTAAATTGCATGATTAATTTAATGTCAATTCATTGATTGTAATTAATTTTAAGTAGGTAATAACTACTAAGTAAGTTGTGGCGTCACTCCTGTCAAATCTGACGAGTTCTGCATCGCACTATCGAAGTTTCTTAAATCAGTTGCATAAATATAACATCCAAACAACTCTCATTGGACTTCGGTCCCTGAGAGATCTCTCTATTGCCGTATCTTCTACATTGGTGACCCCCGACAATGGACATAAGCGCAACTCTGAAGATCCAGACTGACGCCTGACTCTTCTCAGCAAGCCAGACTCTCTCTCTCTCTCCGCTCGCCACCCTGGCTCTGAGCGCTCGCTCGCCACGCTGGCTCTGAGCACTGGCAAGCTGCACTCTACTCTTCATACATCCTTGACCCCTCCGTCTCAAAGGGGGGCTGATGTGGCGTCACTCCTGTCAAATCTGACGAGTTCTGCTTCTGCATCGCACTATCGAAGTTTCTTAAATCAGTTGCATAAATATAACATCCAAACAACTCTCATTGGACTTCGGTCCCTGAGAGATCTCTCTATTGCCGTATCTTCTACATTGGTGACCCCCGACAATGGACATAAGCGCAAATCTGAAGATCCAGACTGACGCCTGACTCTTCTCAGCAAGCCAGACTCTCTCTCTCTCTCCGCTCGCCACCCTGGCTCTGAGCGCTCGCTCGCCACGCTGGCTCTGAGCACTGGCAAGCTGCACTCTACTCTTCATACATCCTTGACCCCTCCGTCTCAAAGGGGGGCTGATGTGGCGTCACTCCTGTCAAATCTGACGAGTTCTGCTTCTGCATCGCACTATCGAAGTTTCTTAAATCAGTTGCATAAATATAACATCCAAACAACTCTCATTGGACTTCGGTCCCTGAGAGATCTCTCTATTGTCGTATCTTCTACAAAGTCTTATTTTGCTATGGGCATTCAGGATCCATGTTGTTCCATTTTTTACCATACCAGCTGTAAATAATATATATATGTAACATGGATTGCAATTAATATATAAATTAAAACTCGATACAAGTACAATTAATTCAGCTTTTTAATTTTACCTTATTTTACAAGTGGGTACCTACTTTACTGGGTAAAATGAATATAATTCTATTTAGTCTAATGCTAAAAAGTGTACCATAATGTGCTAAAAAGTGTACCATAATGTGACGTCACGCGGAACTTTAAGGGTCGCTTACGGAGTCGCGCCGCGTGAAGTTTAGGTTTTTAGCGCTACTCACACAACGATCGAGGCTCGCGCACCGCACACGCACACATGTAAGTATGCACAGTGGGTCGTCGTACTTTGACTCGCCAACAAAATGGTTACTTTGAATTTTGTTACCAATTATAAAAATTGTTACGTCAAATGTATTTTATCTTAATAACAATACCTACTAACTGCTGCCCACGACTTTGTTTGCGTGGACACGATTTTCTGTAAGAATCAGGTGGAAATATTTTCCCGCAGTTAAATGTGGTTAAAGTGGTGGTACATTTTTTTGCACATATTTTGATATAAATAATAAATATTATGGGACATTTTTTACACAAATTGAACTAGCTCCATAGTAAGCTCAATAAGGCTTGTGTTATGGATACTAGACGACGATATACAATTTAATGGATATAAATACTTAATTACATAGAAAAATCCAGGACTCAGAAAGAAATATTCGGGCTCATCACACAAATATTTGTCCTTACCGGGATTCGAACCCAGGACCTTCAGCTTCGTAGGCAGGGTCACTACCCACTAGGCTAAACGGTCGTCG
The DNA here is from genome assembly GCA_963854355.1 of Epinotia brunnichana. Taxonomy (NCBI): domain Eukaryota; kingdom Metazoa; phylum Arthropoda; class Insecta; order Lepidoptera; family Tortricidae; genus Epinotia; species Epinotia brunnichana. The sequence goes on along the minus strand of OY977951.1, from coordinate 23,340,875 downwards.
TCAAAGACAAACTCCACAGGGATCGCATCTTTCAAAGTAAGATAATTAAAACTATAAACTTTAGTTATTCTAAAAAGATTTAATTTAATTTACTTGTGAACATAACAGCTCTTATTTGAAATCTTAAGATCTCCTTAGATTATAACTTATGGCAGCCTGTTCCTTACGAACCTTCTATTCATCAGTCTTTGCATTCGGTTCCAAATTTTTCAACGTGCTTTGCACCTTTGCTTTCCGCTCTTCCATTGATTTAATAATATAAGGCGGATCTCGTATTTGCATGCACCGATAATGCCGTGGGTCAACCAATTCTGGAAGAATACAATGGTAATAAAATTTGACTAATTTGGCTTCCATTTTTGTCTTCCACAATTCGTCATCACGCTGAATCAAATACACTTTCATAGGTACAGCTTCACCAAACCAAATTCCTTCATGCATGCAGATCTTCTTTTTGGGTGATATGTAATTGGCCTTGACTTTGGTAATGCCAGTGATGCTGTTTGTTGACTAAGTAAGTGTTTGAAGTTGAATCGAACTTCCAAAAAAGATGCTTTTTCATAGCATTTTCTATTGAGAATTTTGCTAAATAAACTGTTCATTTTATTTCTACTAAGCCGTCTGCATATTTGCCATCAGGTGTGGTTCCCAAAAATTCATATTCATGATCAACGAATAACCCGCAAATTTCGATCTAAATTTTCTCCTGTTTTTCAAGCTGTTTTATTGCGGTTTCTTCGTTGTCAATGCCATACCGTATTGCAGGGACGGTGGAGAGATTACCACCGTAGATAATTTTTTTACGAGATTAGCACAACTTGTACTTTCTCGTTTTGTGCAAACTTTTCCAAATACTGAAGAAGTCAGTAATTTTCTCCTTCTGCTCATCCACTCTGCGCTATGTCTCTGTAAAACTGTCGACCTTTCAACCTCCCTTTGCTCATCAGAAGACAACCTCAATTCATTAAGGTAAGGGCATTTATTTGTGTGATGATCACGAATATTTGTTCCTGAGTCATGGATGTTTTCTATGTATTTAAGTATTTATTTATCTATATAAGTATCTATATCGTCGTCTAGTACCCATAGTACAAGCTTTGCTTAGATTGGGACTAGGTTGATTTGTGTAAGATTGTCCGCAAATATTTATTTATTTTATTATTTATTTATTCAAAAATGAAGTCTTCCGATTCTCATACTCGTCTGGGCTCATGTCGGGCTGTTGGCAGTTTTCACCGTAGTGAGCGTCCTTCGACACTGGAACCTCTCGTTTCTTAAAAGTGGGTGGGTTTTGTCTAGATTTTTCTACTTTATATTTTCTCATTTCACCAATGCACATTTTTCTACAGGTGAATTTACCTCCGTTCTTCTTAGTACTCATTTTGGCTTAACTGTACTGTATGTGCCTGTGCACCTATGCACTGGTGTAATCATCGAGTGATTAACGCGAGATTGTTGACGTTGGGTTGAGGTAAAACACCGGCCTGGAGATCTTGCTAGTATCTGTGTACTGGTCAGCGGGTCATCACTCACAGTGGGAGGCGGGGGTAGCGTTTTATACTGTCGCGCGGGAGGGATACCTGGTCCGCTTCCCTGCGCCTCGTTTGACGTGGTAATTACGGCGTATTTCCCCACGCCTCGTGTACCGTGTTGAGCGTGGTGTTTAGCGCGCGCAGCTGGCAAGGATCTTTAATCTTTATTGTTAAAATATCTAAAACTATTACAATTAATTACTTAAAATGAACACCTGCCTACCATCCTGCACACTGTAGGCGACGCAATGCCCACAGCATAGTGATGTGCCGTTCTCGAAAAGTAAGTTTTTTCGATCTCGAGACCCTCGCCATAATGTGTACAGGTAAGTACTTACCGAAGATTACAAAACAAATGAGCCCAAACTCGACTATCATAGCACTTTCCGTCATAGAGTTCATGTGGCCATCTTCCGGCTCCATCATGAGACCCTAGCCATCATGTGCAATGGTAAGTGCTGACGATAACAAAACAAACAAGCCCAAAGTCGACTATCACAGCACTTTCCGTCATAGACTTCCAGTGGCAATCTTCCGGCTCCATCATCAGACCCTTGCAATCATGTGCAATGGTAAGTGCTGACGATAACAAAACAAACAAGCCCAAACTCGACTATCACAGCACTTTCCGTCATAGAGTTCCAGTGGCCATCTTCCGGCTCCATCATCAGACCCTCGCCATCATGTGCAATGGTAAGTGCTGACGATAACAAAACAAACAAACCCAAACTCGACTATCACAGCACTTTCCGTCATAGACTTCCAGTGACCATCTTCCGGCTGTATCATCAGACCCTCGCCATCATGTGCAATGGTAAGTGCTGACGATAACAAAACAAACAAACCCAAACTCGACTATCACAGCACTTTCCGTCATAGACTTCCAGTGACCATCTTTAGACTCCATCATGAGACCCTCGCCACCATGTGCCATGGTAAGTGCTAACGAAAACAAAACAAACGAGCCCAAACTCGACTATCATTACACTTTCTGTCATAGAGTTCCAGTGGCCATCTTCCGGCTGCATCATGAGACCCTCAACAACATGTGAAATTGTAAGTGCTGACGATAACAAAACAAACGAGCCCAAATTCGACTATCATAGCACTTTCCATCGTAGAGTTCCTGTGGTTATCTTCCGGCTCCAGCATCAGATCAGCTTAATGGTGACAAAGTATTGCATTGTTACCAATCATACATTCCAAATTTCAGCTCAATTGGATAACGGCAAATGACTGAAAAATGGATTGCAAATTTTGACGGACAACTTACATACTTACATATTTACATACTGTTTACATACGAACAGTGCAAGTTAAATAAAAGCTTGTAAAAAAGACAAGAATAAAATAAATATTTAAGGGGCTCCCATACAAAAAACGTGATATTTTGCTGTTTTTATATGTAATGGTACGGAACCCTTTGTGCGCGAGTTTGACTCACACTTCGCCGGTTTTTATTATTTAGTGTTCAAAATACTATTTAGTGCTTTGTCTCCTCATAATTCATAAATATTAGCACGTTGTTTAGTTCTACGTTATTTAAATTATGTTAATCAATGAACATAGAATAATTTTCATTTGAACCACTGTGTACTGATTTTGTGTCAGTACACGGTTCGATCGCGATCTGTCAATGCGACGCAAACGGACGTGGTCTCACTTCGAAGGCGCGTGGCCGAATGCACGGTGTTTGCAGTGCCTTATAAAGCCTATTTTGACGTTTATACGTCAAAATAGCGGCGTGTTTGAGGAGACCTATCGTAGTTCTGTTTCGACGTCTGCAGGTGGCAGTCCAAAGCGGAAGCGGAAACAGGCCTGCCTAAGTATGGCATTAAAGCAAATTCCATTTTACGTAGTTTGATTGTAACTGAGACTACATTTCCACATTAGTATATTCGTTATACAATTGCTTCGGCTAAAAACACTTACTATTTACATATACTTTATTATTAAAAAAGAACATTGAATTTACGGTTCGAGCATTTTACGTGAAATGCAACGTAAAACATCCAAACTTTATTCAATATAGTCTATGCCCAAACTTCCGTCATTCACGTCATTGTCAGACTGTCACCATTACATTGAAAATGGATTCATAATTGTCTTTAATTATTATTTATCGTTTATTATCGTGTGCTACGAGTGCGCTGATCGCTTGGACCTGCTGTTTTCTCATGTGTACCTTGATTTGGTTATTGACGATTGTAAGTCAGTAATATTATACCAAACTCGTAATAAGATACCAAACTGATGTAACCTACTGCTTGAATAACTGTTTCATGTTCGTAATTGACTGTGATTCCTCGAATAAAATATATTAGAACTCAGAAATTGCCTTTATTATTTTAAATTTATTCGTTAAGCAGGAATTGGCATATTATTATATATCAATATGTATGCATGTACAGGTAAAGTGTATGTGTGTGTGAGTATTTCCGTTCACGCACACATGCGTACACTCGACGCACACATATGAACTTACTAGAGCTAACTCTTGGGCTGTTGAAGTCGGTTAAAACTAGATGACGCGCGGCATGCAAAACCTTGACTGACGTCTCTATCTCTATATATTCATAGTACTCTTTGGAATGAACGCCACGAGCGCGCCAGTGTTGCCAGACCCAATTTTCAAAAGTTACCCCGGTGTGATAAAAATGTAACCTTTTGCCAAGAAAAGTTACCTCCATACTATGGACCGTTTTATATCAATTAAAAACATACCACCGAGACACCGCGTATAAGAATTTTTTATGGAATGAATGGATGAAAAACACTGAACTCTGAAGTCCCTTTCACTCTTTCTTATTACATGCTATGAGTGAAAGAGACGGCACGATAGGAACGTGCTTCGTGGTAGTTGAGCAATTTTTACGTCACATGCACAAAGTTTCATTTTACGTAGTTACAGCGTCAGCCGGACATATTTATTCAACAATTTTAAATAATTTTTGAAAATATAGATAAGAGTTCAAAAGTAACCTAAAGTAACCTTTTGGTCTGGGTAACCCGGCAGTAACCTGACAGAGCTGAAAGTAACCTAAAAGGTTACAAAAGTTACCTTCTGGCAACACTGGAGCGCGCGCACTACGAGGTCTACGAGTCGCCAACCTCCATAGTAAATTGTATGAAGATTTTGAGCGTAAACATTGGGCAACTTTGTGATTGTTTTTACTCAAATTAAGAATATATTTATTAAGAAACTAAGACTCAAAGCCCTTTTTTATAGTTTTAGCTTTATTATTTGATAAAATTCATTTAATAATTCTTGATACTTACGACTCAGTTGTTACAATACGGGAGTGCGATTTACACGTTTTTAGTGTTTTTCTGATTTCTTTTTACATTTATCCATGAGCATTATCTTAAATTCGAATGCTTCAAGATAAAGTAACATTCATTGGCTAGCTGTGTGATTTTTTTCAAGGTTGTCTAACATCGTTTTCTATATAATTCTCGTACATTCCCGACCCATGATTGCAGTAGCCGGCCCTTAACGGGCTATATCTTTATCATTTTTTGTTTGATTGTAAAAATAAAAAGTACGCGTCCAATATGTTTTGATAATCTAACTGACGGAATAAATATTTTTTTTAGGAAAGTAGCCACTGCCACGAGTAGCTTCTGAATGATACTTTTTAAATTCTAAACAATCCTAATCCTTTAAGCGTGGCCTGATTATTAACCAGGCCTTATATCACCGTTATAATCATATTTAGTGTATAGACTTCCGCTCACCAACGATATAGTTCGAGCTGTTTTGGTTAATAATATCAATTAAATGGCTGAATCCATCAAAGGCTTGAGAGGGTCCGGCAGTTGCCGGCAAACTAACTCGAGTCGTCGTTAATTAAGCCGATCGAAGCACACAGAGACCTGACCAACACACACAGGTCTGTGTGTGTAAGAGCAACAGCTTTAACGCTTCGGGTTTCAGGCGTTAAGGGGGAGTGAGGAGGTTGGTTTTACATGGTTCTAAAAGGAGATCATGTTCTCAAATCGCATGCATTTACGATGCTTCAAAGACAATTAATTCTTGCACACAATATTCAAAATTCTGTTTGATTTTTGTCTTTTCTATTTATTCTGCTAAAACTGCTAATATGTCTCACGGGCTCTTTTACACGTCAAAGCTTACACATATAATTACAATGGTAATTCATTAAGTGACAGGTCAACAATGAAGCAATTGGCAAATACCTGGACACACATTTGAACAGAGAGATAATAAAATAAAATAATGGTGATATAAAGAGTCACCATGGTGAATGAATTAAATTTTAGAGATCTTAAAGGTCTCCCAACGTCATACGAAAGTATACAAATTAAAAGAAATTATACCTACGTAAACAAGAGGCTTGGGAGTAATCCGGATAATCAGCGTATTTAGGTCGTAAGGAGTAAACAACATCTATGAAACTAGGTCCAATCGACTATACAGGGTGAAATATCAATAAAAGATGCTATTTCAGAAAAAAAATACATAGGTAAAATTTTCACAATAAAATGCGCTGTCCGGACCGAATAAATAATTAGTAACGAGTGGATAATTAAATAGGGAGCTGAGTGACGCTTGGGGTTAGCGGTGCGGGGGGAGGGGTGCGCTTGCCGCCTTCCACACAGCGCGCTATCGCGGTATCCACGAATGCGTGGTTTTTTAGGATATGCAGCTGCTGTGTCTCAATATTTTAGTACTGAAAGATACTGAAAGAAAAAACACGTATTTTTTATTTTTCGATAATGAATCTACTGTGAGAATTTGAACGGTCAATATTATTTCACCCTGTATACCATACCACCAAGCATCGTAAATACAGTCAAAGAACAATGTCTAATATTACAACAGGATACTGTCGGCGCGAACCCTTAAGACGACGGTGCTGTAGTTTCCTTGTGTGCCTGAATTGTGGTCAGTCGGACTCACTGTTCCCCTAACCCATAAATACCATCAATTCCTCTCCATCCATTATTATTAACTGATAAGTATTTATTTCCTCTCGGATTCGTGATAGTTAAGGGATTGAGAATATCAAAAGCTACTGGCACAGGGGTCTATTTTATTTCGTGCTATCATATTTGTACATTTTGTACTCAAATTTTAAAGGTCGATTTATATCTACAGACATTGAGCGTGCCAGACACGTGTCGTGGCAGACAAAATAATATTCGTCCATACAGAGTGTATTAAAGTATTTATAACTATCGTAGCACGTCCACGAACTTTCTCCGATCAAATTGGAGAAATCTTACAAAAAGGCCAGGTCAAAAGTACCCTAAACCGACGAGCATGTATGAGAAATGTTATGAAAGTGAGTGAAGCGAAAGTGGTTTGTCAGGATCGTAGCAAATGGAGATCCGTGATCTCTGCCTACCCCTCTGGGAAAGAGGCGTGATTATATGTATGTATGTATGTATGTAGCACGTCCGCGCAGAAACCGACAGACACAGATATAAATACGTTAATACACTCTGGGCCGGTTTTTCAATCACCAGATAAATCTATCTGTCAGATAAAATTATCATTATCCTTTTCCCCAGACATATAGAAGAAAAGATATCTGCCTAACATTTATCTGACAGCCTAACATTTATCTGTCAGATAAATGTTAGGCAGATATCTTTAATCTGTCTGCCACGACACGTGTCTGGCACGCTCAATGTCTGTAGATATAAATCGACCTTAATGTGTGGCGCCCAGTTTTAACGAGTCAGGCCAGAACGAGCGCGAAACACATCTAAAATTGAAGTGATGAACCAAATATAATAATAATGGGCGTGGGGACCTGACGACCCCATGGTCCTGCAATGCAATACAGCGAGAGGTCATGGGAAGCAATGGCCTCCTTCTGCGATTCCGTAATGGCGCAGAAGGAGGCTGCGGAAAGAGCGCGGGAGGACGACCCTTCCGCTCCCCATATCCGCAGACGTAGAGCAGGGCGCGCACGTCGGCGTTATGCGCACTTGCTCCCCCCGCCGTAGTGGACCAGGTTGCAGGGCTAACCCTGACCCTAGCTAACCAAAAGTCCACGGGTCTGAAGCGCCTCGAAATTGTCCCGGGGCGCTTTCCCTGGCCAGGCCTGTAAAGCGGGCTAGTCGCGAGGGTCAAAGTTGCATGCGTAAGCGAACCTTTGACCCTCCTTGTAAGCGAAAATGGCTGGACAATCGTTGGGGGTTTAGTGGGTAGTCTGGACCTTCTGTCCAGGAGTCCCACACACCCGTCCGGTCCCCCTCCGACTGGGCGGACGGTGCATCAATGCATTCCCCCAACGTAAAAAAAAAAAAAAAAAAAAAAGGGCTACCAGTGGCGGCGCGTGAACATTTTCGATGGGAAACAAAAAAAGGTATGAAAAATGAAAATGATATATTTTATAGATTGCTAGTTACAAAATGACAATAAGGTTGGGTCTTCCTAGTAGGTAAAAAATATGCCTAAAAATAAATTTTAGGCAAGCCTGTTGGAATTGGCTTGTATGGGCGCTTCGCCACTGTAGCCTACCTACGTATCTCATAGTCACGTCACAATAATCCCTATACACCCTAGGAGCTTTATTAAAAAACAAATTATTTAGACTATAGTCCCGTGTGCGAGAAATACATGCAGATAATGTAATGAGTTTTTAGTATGTAGGTTACTTTCTTTCTTTCTTCGTTTCGTTATTTTCATATTATGTTTGTATTTCGTTTAAATTACTATGTGTTTAAATAAATACATATTCAATCCTAATGACAAATCAATCAAATACCTATACATTTTGATACGTATTTTGAATTTTCAGTTTTAGTTATTTTAATAATAGTTAGTTTTAGTTTTATATTCAAGTTATTTTTTTTTTCATAAGTAGTTTAGTTTATATATTGTTTCTAAACAATAAGACTTTTAGTGCCTAAGAAAAAAAAAACAATCAAATAGATAATGGAACTCAATTTTTACACCTCCAGCCTCAGCTCTCCAGTGGCTCCCAATAATGCGCACCTTACATTCCCCCCACGCCGCATCAAAGCAAATCGCGATAAAAGTCGCCGCGGTCATTCCTCTATAATGTTTCGCTCGTTAGACGGCGATAATTAGATCTTCAGTATTCAGAGCGGGCTTAAAGAGCGTGCTTACGGCACGGGCGAGTCTTTGCGGAATTGCCAATAAACGAACCTTAGGGCTACCTGCGGCTTGGGACTTACTCCTAATAGCCGAAATTCAGTGAATCTGGCAAGTTAAAATATTCTGTCACAATATCAAGGTGGCTGTGGAATATATACAACGCTGATTATATACAGTACATAAAAGCATACATATGTGACTGCTCTCATCAGCGTTCTCCCTAAGAACCTACGTTGCTACAGAGGACATTATCATAGTAAAACCTCGTATGAACTACTATAAATATATTTTCTGGCCCCTACGCCGCGAGATAGGTTTCGTTACGGTTCTGTGAGTGTGAACTGAGTTTCTTATGTAAAATTAATTAAATATTATTTTACGTTTAGTTATTATTGTGGGATTGTAAAATACATTTAGTTTTAAGTTGATTCTACACATATATACTACAGACAAAACGCATATAATGTAAAAACGGGATAGGAGAAAAAATTCTCGCCAGGCCGGTCTAGGCTTAAAAACTAGGTTTTTCTAAAGACAAAACAATGGTTAGTGATTTAGGTTCCTAAACATACATTATGTCCGGCCGTATGTAAGTCGTAAGTTGCAAAGGCGCTTTTCATATCTGTGTGCATGCGTGTAGCGCCAAAATTAAGTCCTTTGGATGCGCCAAACAGAAAAGATTGGACTCTAAGGCCTCTAAGGCCTCTCACAGTTTACTATTGACCACCGCGGCCTGGCCGGGCCGCCTGGCCGCGGTGGTCAATTATAGTAAATTTGTCATTAGCTGTCAAATTTACTATTGACCGCCACCGCTGGCCGTGCCAATGTGTTGCCGGCCCACAAACCAGGATATATGGCCTAGCTCAAAAAAATACCGAACAAGTGCGAGTCGGACTCGTCCACCGAGGGATCCGTACAAAATTACAAATGTATAGTTTTCTGATTTTTCTCTGTACTTATAGTATAAGTATAAGACAATATCACTTGCCAAATTTTATAGTTATAGGTAACCGAAAAGTACCCTATAAATTTTGATTCCCTTGAGACTGTCGAATTATATACGATTTTTGCACCATAAACGGTAGTATCTTTTTTTACGTTAACTTATTTAGAAGTTTAATTTTTTTACAGCTTTAAGACTTGAGTAAATATTATAGTTTCAAATTCAACTCCAGGAGCTCCCGAGATAGGGTCTTGACAGATGGACGGACAACAAAGTGATCCTATAGGGGTCCGTTTTTAGGGTTCCGTACTCAAAGAGTAAAACAGGACTAAGACTCCGCTGTCCGTCTGTCTGTCTGTCTGTCTGTCCGTCTGTCACCAAACTGTATTTCAACAACAGTGACAGTTTAACAGCTGAAATTTTCACAGATGATGTATTTATGTTGCTGCTGTAACAACAAATACTATAAACCAGAATAAATAAATATTTTTTTAATATTTTTTTTCTTTTTTTTTCTTTTACAATCTTACACAAATCGGCTTAGTCCCAAACTAAGCAAAGCTTGTACTATGGGAACTAGACGACGATTAACATACTTATATAGATAAATAAATGCTTAAATACATAGAAAACATCCATGACTCAGAAACAAATATTTGTGCTCATCACACAAATAAATGCCCTTACCAGGATTCAAACCCAGGACCTCCGGCATCGTAGGCAGGGTCACTACCAACTAGGCTACAGGAACCAAACAACAAACGTGATTTTTTTGCCGTTTTTATAGATAATGGTACGGAACCCTTCGTGCGCGAGTCCGACTCGCACTTGGCTGGTTTTTTTCCTTTTGAGGTACGGAACCCTAAAAACCTCATACAATTTACAACAGTAATTTGTCGACACTGAGTAATAACTTAAATATAAATAAAAACTGCATTGCGTTCACACTTATCCATAGCCTAATACTACCTAATACTAATTCACGTTATCCATTGAGATAGGTAGGGTACTAAATACATCACATTGCAATCTGTTTATTCATAAAATGAACCCGTTTTTATTACCCTTGAGTGTTAATGATGGCTGTATCAGCTTAGTTTATTGTCTAAAATGAACGCAAATTCGCCGCTGCTCGGGCCATATTTCTTAGTTTTCCGTTCATATCTCATCTTAGCAGCACCCAGGAAGTAGCTAGGTTTATTCCCTTAGAGCTGTCAGGTTTTGACGGCGCGCCAGTGCCGAATTGGCACTAGAAAAGCTGTAAATTAAACCCTGGCTGTAACAGGAACACGCCCAAGTGTCATAAGACACTTTGAAAGTCTTAGTCCTATTGCTAAGTCGAGCCAAGAGGTGTATCTGGCAAAACCTATTGGATTGGAATCAAATTAACATTTGAAGCATCGTTTTGATGCGTTAAAGGGATCCCATGCCCCAATGACCTTCGATCTGAATCCCTTAGTTTTCTAATGTTTTTTGTAGCTTATCATATTAACAACAACAGCTTTAAGCAATATAGTACCCCATACATTTTACTTCTAACATCACTGTCTTCGAGACATTTAGGATCAAAGTTGAACAATTTTAGACCAATAATCTGGTTTTCTGGCCATAACTTTTGTGTTAATTAGTTTTTTTATCAAAACTTAGGATTTATAGAGACATCAGAGACGAACCCAAATATGTAGATTTCGTATATGTTAGATCTTTCACAGCAATCTTGATACGAAAAAGGTGTTTGTTTAGAGAATGTTTAAAAAAAAACATACTAAAATAACTGTTCATTTCTTTCAAATATGGTAAACAAAAATGGAGATTAATGATTGAAGAATAGGTATAGTGCAAAAGTATTCGTATCTATAAAAATAGTCAAAAATCGATGAAAACCTCGGGTAGCCCGTTAAGCTTGGCTCACGTGGAAGTGAAGGCGGGTAACAAATCGAATTTGATTTGAATCCGATACGTTCAGTGAAATAGATCCCCATGTGAGTTTTTGCATTGATTTATCTCGCGTGGAGTGTGCAAGCAGCGGACCGCGACGCATTCTGGCGTTTGTCAAAGCTTGTTTGGATTTGCATACTTTATTAAACATGCGGGGTTGCAGAATATCTTTGATTCAATGTTGAGAGTTCTCTTACTCTGGTTCATACAGAGATTTCATCTATACATATAATAAAGCTGAAGAGAGTCGAAAGTCTGTACATAAAGCTGAAGAGAGTCGAAAGTCTGTACATGGAAGATATTCAAAAAAAAAATGGCTAAGGATACTTAAAATCGATAACAGAACACGTTCCAACAGTTTTTAGAATTTTTGTCTGTTTGTCTGTTTATCTGTTTATCTGTTTATCTGTTTGTCTGTTTATGTGACCGCGCATCACGTGAAAACGGCTAAATTGATTTAGATAAAATTTAGTATACAGATAGTTTAGGTCCTGGGGAAGGACATAGGGTAGTTTTTATCCCGGAAATCAAGCCCTTAGGGGATGAAATGGGGGTGGAAGTTTGTATGGAGCTACATAAACCGCTGCACCGATTTGAATGAAATTTGGCATATAAATAGTTTCAGTCCCGCGAAAGGTCAAACAATAAATGTTATCCCGGAAATCTTCCCCTAAGGGGGTAAAACGGGGGGGGTGAAAATTTGGATAGAACCCATTTAGATGAAATTTAGTTTAGAGGTAGTTTAAGTTCTGGGGAAGGACATAGGGTAGTTTTTATCGCGGAAATCAACCCCTTAGGGGATGAAATGGGGGATGGAAGTTTGTATGGAGCTACTTAAACCGCTGCACGGATTTGGATGAAATTTGGCATATAAATAGTTTCAGTCCCGGGGAAGGTCAATCAATAAATTTTATCCCGGAAATCTTTCCCTTAGGGGATAAAACGGGGGGGTGAAAATTTGGATAGAACCCATTTAGATGAAATTTGGTTTAGAGGTAGTTTAAGTTCTGGAAAAGGATATTGGATAGTTTTTATCCCGGAAATCTTCCCCTTAGGGGTTGTAATGGGGGATGAAATTTTGGATGGACTCCGTTTAGATCAAATTTGGTATAGAGATAGTTTGAGTCCCGGAGAATGACAACGGATACTTTGAATCCCGAAAATCATCCCCTAAGGGGATGAAATAGGGGTGAAAATGTGGATAAATCCTATTTAGTAAAAAAAAATAAAGAGATATTTAGAAAGAGTCACAGGGAAGGACAATGCATACTTTTTTATCCTGAAAAATCATCTCCTGAGGGGGTGAAATTAGGGGTAAAAAATTGGATAGAACCCATTTAGATGAAATTTGTTATGGAGATAGGGCTGAAATGGGGGATGAAAATTTGGATGGAACCCATTTACGGTATAGCGAGTTGGAGTCCTGGGGAAGCACATAGGATAGTTTTATCCCGAAAATCATCCCCTAAGGGAGTGAAAATTCGGATGTGATGTGACATCGGAAAATTTGATTAATTCAATTCAATTCAAATTATTTATTTCAGACTATGTCCTTATCATGTTAGTAACAATAAAAACTTATAAAACTTAAGTTAACTGTTAAGAGATAGTTTGAGTGCTGGGAAAGGATATATGATAAATTTTGTCTCGGAAATCATCCCTTAAGGGGGTGAAATGGGGGGTGAAAATTTGGATGGAGCCCATTTCGATGGAATTTCATAAAGAGATGGTTTGAGTCCTGGGAAAGGACATAGGATAGTTTTATTCCGGAAATCATCTCCTAAGGGGATTAAATGAAGGTTGAATATTTGTATGGAGCAACCCATTTAGATAAAATTTGGTATAGAGGTAGTTAGTAGGCGCGGCGTTGGTAGGCCCCCCACAAGGTAGACTGATGACCTGGTAAAGGTCGCGGGAGTCCGCTGGATGCGGGTGGCGCAGGATGTGTCACTTTGGAACTCTTTGGGGGAGGCATATGTCCAGCAGTGGACGTCTTTCGGATGATATGATGATGATGATGATAATGATAAAGATAGTTTGAGTCTCGGAGAAGGACATATGATAGTTTTTATATCGGAAATCTACCCCTAAAAGGGAAAAATGGAGGGTGAAAGTTTGTATCGAACTACGATATAAACGAGTTCTACGCGGACGAAGTTGCGGGCAAAAGCTAGTATTCATATATATTTATTGCAAAACCATGGTTACATAAGGTGGTAGAAATCTTAAGTGCTAAGTACAGTCGCCATCACATACATCGGAGCAAACAAGCACGTCACAAACATCGGATCACACCTCTATTTTCAAGGCATTAGGGTGCATGTGCCGATATTTTTGAACACCTATAGTGTACCTATGTATGTTATGGCGACTGTACATGGGAACCCTGTAAGGGCGTAGCAATTACTTATGGCTAAAGTTAAACTATGTATACATGCATTATTTCCTTAGTCATAATATACTTTATTTACCTACTTATAAATGTTTTTAATAATGTACAGTCGAGTTCTCTAATATCTGTACAGACAACCGTTCAAAAATAGCTATACACAGTCTTTATTGTTACTGACATAAGACTCATAGTCTAGGCAATGAACTGACAGCTTGTATGAAAAAAAAGTCAAATTTGGAAATAATTTACAATAGCAGATTTTTTCTATGTAATGGATTTATTATCAATTAAATAGTTACCTATCGACAAAATCCAACAAAATTTCAGACATCAAAAAAATAATAACTTAACTAGCTTCTTAAAAGTCAGCAAAAGTATAAATAAATGGTTTTATCTTTATTTTGGTTCATTTACATTTGCTCTATACTATTCAAGATAAATAATAAAAAAAAACCATTCATGCTTTATTTAAATCTATATAAATACTTCCGGATAGAAAGTTTGTTGGATTCTTGAATAAAGCATCTTAGAATAATGTTTTAAAATGGAATTAAGAAAAAAAATATTATAAAATAATTAATGTTTTTCAAAACCGTAATTTGCCTGGAGTATCATGGGTAGATATTTTTGAAAGGCTGTCTGTATAGATTTTGGAGAACTCGACTGTACATATGTAGTTGAAATTTTGTTATTATTCGTATTATTATTTATTTTTCTTGGAAATTCTCTACCCACTTAGTTTAATTTTATTAAGTACCTATACTACGATACTTACTGCACGAATGTTATGTGATTGCATGTTAATTACTTATTTGAGTGACACTTATTTACAAGCACGGTGAATCCTGACCCACCGTGATACAGTGAAAACTAGTACGGGGGTCAGTAGACACTTTTGGTTTTCACCATACCAACTTAAAATGTAAGTAGAAATTGTACTTTTTCTTGCGAATAAATTTATGATTTATCCTCAAAGAACTCTTGTAGTAAGTAGTTAGGTTAGGTTAGGTGTAGACTTGAGTTGGTGACAGAGTTCTGGATGTGTGCAGATGCGTTCCCAGAGCTCTGTCTTAAAGCGAGTGGTGGAACACCCCAGGGGTTTTAGTCCGTGTGAGTCGGACATACCCATTCGGCTTCTCTCGAGCCGGGTGGGATCCATAATGGATTTCCCCTGGGTAAAAAAAAAAAAAAAAAAGGTGTAGACTTAGGTTCCCGGCTCTTTTGTGGACATTGCCAAAGTTAAAGCCTAATTGGACTATTAATCCGCATAAACGGCGTCTCCACTCATGTGATTTTAAGCAATCAAAACATTTCTTATATGCACGGAAGTTCAGTCGCCATCACATACATACACTAAAGGTGTTCAAAAATATCGGCACATGCACCCTAATGCCTTGAAAATAGAGGTGTGTTCCGATGTTTGTGAGCTGCTTGTATGTGATGGCGACTGTTCTTAACTATTGACCGCAGGAAAGGCACCTTTTGTTTTAAATACTCAATTTGTATGACCCTTTTATATCCTTTAAGAGCTAATAAATATCCTTTGGTTGCGTGAAATTGTTGTTAAAATAATCACTTTTTGGCATAGTCTCGTTTGCAAACATAAATCAGGCACCTCCGATGATAAATGATAAATATGAACTGGTAGAATAGGTATTTAGAGCAAATGTGATATACTTACCTACGGTATGATCAAAAAGTTCGCAACGTTCTTTAACTTTTCATTCTGCCACTAAATTGTTGCAGAACTGACCAGTGTGAGTATGTTCGACATGTTGCCTGTAGTTACATTAAATACGTGAGTTTAACCGTAGGCATTAATATAACTAAAACGTTCATAATGGGCTCATCATGGGCTGGTTGTTTGTCGGACGTATACAGGTTGAAGTGCGGAGTGAGACAGGGTGGGTTGACGTCTCCAAAGCTCTTCAACCTGTATATGAATCGACTGATCGAGGAGCTCAGTAACACCCCAGTGGGTTGTTCTATTGGTGGAAAAGTTATTAATAACATCAGCTACGCGGACGACATGGTGTTGCTGAGCCCTTGCATCAGTGCGTTGAGGAATTTGCTAGCCGTATGCGAGCGCTATGCTGCAGCCCAAGGCCTCAAGTACAACGCGACGAAAAGTGAGCTGTTGTTGTTCAAGGCGGGCAATAAAACTTATGATATTGTCCCGCCAGTTGTACTTGACGGCACGCCATTAAAAAGAGTCTCACAATTTAAGTACTTGGGGCACTGGGTAGTGGAGACGCTATGCGACGATCTCGACATAGAGAGAGAGCGCCGGGCCTTGGCGGTCCGTTGTAATATGCTGGCCCGTAGGTTCGCACGGTGTAGTGAGGGTGTCAAAGTTACCTTATTTAAGGCATTTTGTCAATCCTTCTACTCGTGTGCGCTGTGGGTTGGGTATACGCAGCGGGCCGTCAATGCCATAAGAGTGCAGTACAATAATGCGTTCAGGGTGCTGTTGGGTCTGCCCCGCTATTGCAGTGCGTCCGGCATGTTCGCGGCGGCGGGCGTGCCGGGATTCCACGCAATAATGCGCAGTAGGGTGGCATCACTCATGCGGAGGGTGCGGGGTAGTACCAACAGCATCCTGCAATCGCTTGTTGAACGGGTAGACTGCCCGATAATGCGGTACTGGGACGAGGCGCATGCTCCGGTGCGTGCCCCCTCACGCCGATATTAGTTTTTCTAAGTTACTTGTTTTGTTACTAACACTAGTTTTTAAGTTTTTTTTTAAGTTAATATATTGTTACTAACAAATTATGGATGAATTAGTCCGAAATAAATGATTTTTAATTTAATTTTAATTTAATAATTATCAGAAGCCTTTTTAGGGTTCCGTACTCAAAGAGTAAAACGGGACCCTATTACTAAGACCCCGCTGTCCGTCCGTCCGTCCGTCCGTCCGTCTGTCACCAGGCTGTATCTCACTGATACCTTGATAGTTCCAGTTGAAATTTTCACAGATGATGCATTTCTGTTGCCGCTATAACAACAAATACTAAAAACAAAATAAAATAAATATTTTTATTGATAATGGATACGGAACCCTTCGTGCGCGAGTCCGACTCGCACTTGGCCGGTTTTTTATATTATTGACAGTCACATGAGCAGACATTTTTGAACTTCGCAACTTTTCTTGCAAACAAAACAAACTGCCATGCGATTAAATGAATAAACTGACAATGAATAAAACGCTATGACACTTATGGGAATCCGTAATGGTCTGTCCGCGGTGCCCATATTTTATTTTATTGTACCGTTTTGTGATCGATTGCCTAAAGCGAGATTCTCTACGTATCTATTCACAAAATCAATTTTACATGTTATCCGTAAGCTTATTCTGTAGGTAAAAGTAATATCGATGTATAATCTGTGTTCCGACTTATCTGATCCTTGTGTACCAAATCGGATGGTAAGCTTTATGAATAAGACTAGGTTTGCGGGAATCAGGTCCTGTCTAACATATTTAGTCTCAATGGTAGTTTTCTCAGTGGAGAAGATTATGTTACACTAGAAAATAATAATAATAAGCTTTTCTGACTATGTTTACCGGGTGTGGCCTGCAACTGAAGCAAATCATCAATAATAGTCAAATCGCTACCTAGAGTATGTATTCAAAGCTTCAAAGAATTTATTTGCTCTGAATACAGTTTACATGAATAGTAAAAATAAAATAAAACACGTCCAGTGCATTCAGCCTGCATGCAGGCGTGCAAAATATTACAGAGTAGCGTTTAGTAAGTACATTTTTTAAATAATAATAAATGACCATTGCCATTGAAAGTCAGAATTATAAGAATTAGTAATTATAACAAGATTAAAATAAATAATAACTATAATAGAAAATAAAAAGTCAATAAAATAAAATAATTAATTATCCCCAGTTACCCTATAATGGACTTAGAAATTTGTGAACTTTTTAACCGCCTTCAAAAAAGGAGGAGGTTCTCAATTCGTCTGTATGTTTTTTTTTGTGTGTATGTTACGCGATAACTCCGTAATTTATGAACCGATTTGAAAAATTCTTTCTTTGTTTGAAAGTATATACTTTCAGATTGGTCCCGTTGTCACCAAAATCCAGTTCTGATGATGGGTTCCTGGAAAAATCGAGGGAAATCTTCAAATTTTATAGGCGAACTTGAAGCTATTTGGCTACTGATTTGAAGTCGGTTAAAACTTTGTTTTGAAAGTCAATTATATCAATTCGTTTTTAATGGTCAACTAATTTTGATAAGAACCACATTCCTAAGGCATCAGTTATACAGAAGCGGCAGCGCAACACAGAAACGTAAGCAACGCCATATTCTTGTGTTTAACACTCAATTTACGTTTCATCATCACTATCATCAATTCATCATCATATCAGCTGAAAGACATCCACTGCTGCTGGACATAAGCCTCCTCCAAAGTGCCACAATACAACACACTGGTCCTGCGCCATCCGCATCCAGCGGACTCCTGCGACTTTTACTAGGTCATCACTACACCTCACGCTGTGACTACCGGTATGTGCCACTCGAGAACCTTTCCACCCCAACTGCCGTTAGTTTACCACACTTTAAATTGACCAACACACGTTAAATTTGCAACAACGCTGTAAACTCACATCGTAGCGCCATTCTCGATCCCACTCCCAACTTAAGTCATAGAAGCAATCATAACAAATCTAAGTTGTAAGTTCGGGCCATTCAGGCTAAGTTAGGGGAGAGCCAGGCAACTGTAATGCACTCCTCCGAGCCAAGTTTCTTGGATTAATGCGGCAACTCCGAGGGGGCCATATAATTGGCCAATAACTGGGGAACGTCGACACTCTAAGTCCGAGGATTCTAAGACCGCTTAAATGAATTTGGGTCGAGAAAAACTGATTTATGGCTCAGCATTAGAGATATCGCATAATGTTTTTATTGCACTATAATTACGTTTCACGTATGCATTATGTTGTTTCTGTCATACATACGTGCAATGCAACTGCTTCGGGCGATACCCATAAAGGTGAATAAGGCGGGGTATTTGCGTAACGCTTCTAACGCACGTTAGGACAGGCCCGATACACGAAGCTGTAATTTTAAAAGACAATTTGGCAAAACTGAGGAGCTTGACCAACAACGATTGGCTATTTGATCTGTGTTCCCTGTTTAGACTTGTAACATTGTAACTTGTAGCTCCGGAAAACAGGCCACAGACATTCAATATGGGTCTACGATTCTTCACTTACAAGTATAAAATGATATCCTGGTGAATGAAGGTATAATGCATAAATATTGTCTTCAGGGATGATGTTGAGATTTTTTTTACACAATGCGCTAACTATTGTACGAGAAAAAGAAGGAATCTAATTCAACTGCTTTACTGCGGCAACAGGCGTATAAAATCATTGAAAACTTTTTAAATTCCCGACGCAAAAAGAGGGATTTTATAAGTTTGTCGTGTCTGTGTGTCTGTCTGTGGCATCGTAGCTCCTAAACGAATGGACCGATTTGAATGCAGTTTTTTCATCCAAAAGCTGACGTGATCGAGATGGTTCTTAGATACGTTTCAACAAAATCGGTTTAGCCGTTTTTGAGATATTGAACTTTGAAATAAGAATATCGGTGGCTTTTAAACTTTTCTAAGTTGTTATTTAGTAAATCGCCAGTAACCGGCCACTGTTCAATAACTGACCACGTTATATTAAATTGAATTCTATTAAAGGTGAATAGAGTTTATTTTTAGTATGAGTGGTTAGTATGAGGTGGCCAGTTATTGAACGGTGGCCAGTTATTGAACGGTGGCCAGTTATTGAACGATGGCCAGTTATTGAGCGGTGGCCATTTATTGAACGGTGGCCAGTTATTGAACGGTGGCCAGTTACTGGCGATTTACCCTATTAAGGGATGCAATAACAACAAAAAGCAAACTTTTTAATAATCAGCGAAATCCCTGTTAATTCATTCCAAGCATCAACTCCCAAAGTTTACTGAAACATTGTTGGTCAATAACTCAACTGCTTCAATCTGACACGTTAAGCCGAAGTTGTAAGTCGCGTTCAAACTGCACCGTGCTCTAAGCACGCACAGTGACCACGGTCTTACCTGCCCCCCTAGAAAGGAGGGGGAAGACCGCACTTTATATCCCCGCAATACCTTAAAGAGCTAAGAGTAGAGAGGGTAGATAGTGTAGATCTACACTGTAAAGTCAAGGCTTATAGAAAACTTTCTTTTCGCATTTTAATTTGAGATAATGCGCTTCGCGTGCGCACTCGTTCTAACATTGAGCGAAACATTCAGAAACAATTATATACTTAATTGAATTTAAACTTTCGTGAGACATGTCTAAAATCATCATCATCATCATATCAGCCGAAACACGTCCACTGCTGGACATAGGCCTCCCCCAAAGAGTGCCACAATGGCCGGTCCTGCGCCACCCGCATCCAGCGGACTCCCGCGACCTTTACCAGGTCAAGTGTCTAAAATACTACTAATAATAAATCCGGTCACAACAAGCGACATCTTTCGAACTTTCCGAGAGTGATTCAAGCGACATCGCCGTGAAAACACTCATCCTCAACTCCCGAAGAGTTCGAAACATGTCGCCTCTCGGGACATTTTATGCGTGAGTTTAACCGTGGATTTATTAGTAACTAGCTTTTGCCCGCGACTTCGTCCGCGCGGAACTCGTTTATATCGTAACTTTCTCCCCCCTTTTCACCCCCTTAGGTGATGAATTTCCGGATAAAAACTATCTTTAGTAAGGATTCTTTGGGAAGGCCCCGGAATTCAAAGTATCTCTACACCAAATTTCATCTCAATCGGTTCAGCAGTTTAAGCATGAAAAGGTAACAGACAGACAGAGTTACTTTCGCATTTGTAATATTAGTATGGATTGTATGAAGGAAAGGGTCATTATGGCTGAGTTGCATGATTTTATAGATTAGCTTACTACGAACGCCTTTTTTTTACAAAATATACTCCGCCGCAAACTTGGTGTCTATGACCCGCCTCACCATAATAGATGCATGTAGGCTTTTTTCAGTATTATTTTGCATTTTTCATATCACACGGCCGTAAGGACCTTTTCTACTAAACCGTAGGACTAAATTAACTGACTTGTAATTTAAATATTTTATATTAAAAATAAAGATACGTCAACAAAATGTTACATCTAATAGTTTTCAAAATAGCCATGATAAAACGTCTTTTTTACCCCGTTTTAAAAAACATCTTCGAAACTAAACCGCCATAAGGTACATTTACCCTTGGAACGTCACATACATATATTTACCTATGTAATGTTCCTATTCCCCAGGACTCCCAACTACCGCTATACCGTAAATGGGTTCCATCCAATTGTACACCCCCTATTTCACCTCCTTGGAGAATGCTCCAGGACTCAAACTATCTCTATACCAAATTTCATCTAAATGGGCTACATCCAAATTTTCACCCCCATTTCACCCCCTTAGGGGATGATTTCCAGAATAGAAACTATCATATGTCCTTTTCCAGGATTCAAACTATCTTTCAACCAAATTTTATAAAAATGTGTCATAAACGAATTTCCACCCCCATTTACACCCCCTTAGGGGATGAATTTCGGGATAAAACCATCCTATGTCCTTCCTTAACTATCGCTATACCGTAAATGGGTTCAATCCAAATTTTCATCCACCATTTCTCACCCCCTTATGTGTTTCCCTTATTTCCTCCTTTCATGTGTTCCGGAATAAAAAATATTCTATGTTCTTTCCTTGGACTGAGACCTCTCTCTATACCAAATTTCATCTAAATGGGTTTTATCCAAATTTTCACCCCCTATTTCATCCCTGAGGGGATGATTTTCGGGATTAAAACTATCCGTTGTCATACTCCGGGACTCAAACTATCGTTCAACCAAATTTCATCAAAATGGGTCACAAACAAAATTTCGCCCCCAATTACACCCCCTTAGGAGATGATTTTCGGGAGTAAACTATCCTATGTCCTTCCCCAAGACTACGACTCGCTATACCGTAAATAGGTTCCATCCAAATTTTCATACCTTATTTCACCCCCCTAGGAGATGATTTCTGGACTAAAAATTATGTTATGTCCTTCCCCAGGACTCTTAACTATCTCCATACCAAATTTCATCTAAATCGGTTCTATTCAAATTTTCACCCCACATTTCACCCCCTTAAGAGATGATTTTTCAGGATAAAAACTATGCATTGTCCTTCCCTGGGACTTCCTTCTATCTCTATACCAAATTTTAACTAAATGGGATTTATCCACATTTTCATCCCTATTTCATCCCCTTGGGGGATGATTTTCGGGATTCAAACTATCCATTGTCATTCTCCGGGACTCACACTATATCTATACCAAACTATTTGGTCTAAACGGAGTCCATCCAAAATTTCACCCCCCATTTCACCCCCTTAGGAGAAGATTTCCAGAATAAAAACTATCCAATGTCCTTCCCCAGAACTTAAACTACCTCTAAACCAAATTTTATCAAAATGGATTACATCCAAATTTTCACCCCTCCATTTTACACCCTAAAGGGAAGATTTCCGGGATAAAACCTATCCTTTGACCTTCCCCGGAACTCAAACTAATTATATACCAAATTTCATCCAAATTGGTGCAGCGGTTTAAGTAGCTCCATACAAATTTCCACCCCCCATTTTATCCCCTTAGGGGGAACTTTGCCCAAGAGGAAAATTTTAAAATTTGCTTCTTGGGCAAATTTCCCCCTGTTGGCAAAGTAGGCATGTGTGACGGTAACTATTATCGTTTAATTCAGTCGTCTTACAACTATTAAATCTTGGATTCAACCTCACTACTTTATCATATCCCTACGTCACAACTACAAAAGAGTGACTACGAGTGTCACATCTACCCTATATAATCTCTTCCAGACTCATTAATATGCAAGCCGATTGTAACCATACTTCCTCAGTATTAAAGACCATGTTTGCGTAGCAGGAGGTGGGTTTTCGGAAGGTCTCCGTTACCGGATTTTCCGGACTTGTCTGGTATAGGGCTGCCAAATTGTTAAGACTTCGTCTAAGCATAACCATAAAGTAACTTGATTTGTTTCTGCTCTAGTTCGAAAAACATTGAATTAGGCACATACATACATGCGTTACATTTGAGTTAAGATTTTGATTTATTTATTTCAAGATAAAAATTACAATATAGATAAGGATGATATTTCTTTTTTTTCCAACATTGTAGGCTCTGCCTGATTGAACAAGCGAGCGAAGTGAACGAACTTCTCCGATTCAGCTTCGGAAAAAAATCTTTCGTATGTCCGGCTGTCCGAATCTTCTCCTCTACATGACGCATTTTTAAACCGATTCTCGTGAAATTTTGTGAGCAGGTTTGATAATTAAGTAGCTACGGTACGGTTATACATTTCCTTCGTAAATTAATTTTTTGGAAAATTTCCATAAATAATATGTATCTTTAAACCCCGACGCAAAAAGAGGGGTGTTATAAGTTTGACGTGTCTGTGTGTCTGTCTGTGGCATCGTAGTTCCTAAACGAAAGCACCGATTTGTATGCAGGTTTTTTATCCGAAAGCTGACGTAATCGAGATGGTTCTTATCAAAGTTAACATGTCAAAAACAATAAGAGAAAAAAAAATAACAACCTGCATTTCTTAGAAATGTATAAGATCTCCCACCAAGTGACAAAATTAAAATAATTATAATGAAATCTGATAGGTATCGACGAGGTATCGACAGCGGTATGTATTAAAGTCAAATGAGAATAGGGAAATCTCTCATATCAATCCCGCACAACAGTGGAATGAAGTTCTACTTGTCGTTCTTGCAAACATGAACTGACCGGACTCTACAAAGAGTACCCGTTCACGAGTATGACGCGTATCTCAGCCATCGCCTCCCTCGACCTTGGGTTAAGGAAGGTGGCGACCCGATCATTGACGCCACCGTAAGCAATGACCTTTAGGCTAAATAAAATAAAAAAAACTTATTTATCTGTATTACCGATCCTGTAATTTTAAATGAAGCGCCAGCCCTGAGCCGCTGCAATCTAATTAAATTCTGTGCCGAGACGTTTGGCATTATTATCTCCTTAATTACTCAACTTCAGGAAACAAAGATTGTTGTTCCAACATTAACACGACTAAAGCTTCGGCAACTTGGTTACCGTCGACTTAGGGACCCGAACCTAAGCTAACTCAATCTGACTGACACATACGTTTCACATTACAATTTGGTTTCAATGTGTATCACGCGCTTTGCTTTACGAGCCTTTTTTGTAAAAAAAATCGTAAAAGTAGTATGATGTAGGTAACCAGCTTTCGGAGAAGTCTTAGGTAGGTATGTGGAATTTGTACCAACAAAAAACTTTACTAACGACCACGTTACCTTCTCTGTGGTACCTAACGAAGTGGTGACCTGGTGACCCAGATGACCCTTTCAAGTCGCCTTTTGCGACAGGCGGGGGACCGTAGATCTATTCTTGACCGAGTCTCCACGGTTTATCTTCGACGAGCTAACGTGTGAAGTCGCTTGCCAACCGGCGTGAGCAGCCAGCGGTATGACAGCATGGTGTCCAACGACTTCACCAATTACTATCACCTCATCTAAGCACTCGCCCCATCGGGCATGTTACAGCCAACATATCTGAACCCCCGTACGTCTTTTTTTTGATTTGATAAAATATACAAGATTTGCTTAATACATCTTAACTTGGATTTGTTGATTTTTGTTCAATCCTAACCTGCTTATATGTACTACTTGACACATATTTTGGAGTCTTAACACATATTTTCCATTGATGTGTGTATGGATAACTAGAACATCACTAGAGGTGAGATGGTTTGACAGTTATATACCGACCGCTTCCCTCAGTCCTCGCCCGCGCGGCGCTGGGCCTAGCTTCAAGTCTGCAAGTTTCGAGCTAACGGCTCTAAAAGAAATGGCTATTTCATCTGTACCTATGCATTTCATCGCTTCAAATGAGCACACGAAACACATTGGAATCAAATTGGAATGCGGATTGATGTCTCTAAAATATGATCCCAGGATCAGTACATGGATGTCATACTGCCTGGACACATTATCTGTTCACTTAACCAATCAACGAGACGCCATGATACGCTTATATCAGTATAACTCTCAGGTATCACTATGGTATTACAGTTGGATCTCCCAGTGTCCTAGTCACACCAATCATAAATTGGACTTGAGTAGATTCTGCATATTGTAGGAACGGAATGTTAAACGCCGTTTTGAGCTACTCTAATATAGAGTGCAGAGTGCAATAAGCCGATGAAAGTGCGATACGGTCGGCTGCGGCGGTTAAACCAGCCGTTCCGGTGAACCGCACCGGGCCGGAGCACGGCACGGTTCGCGGCCGGTGCAGTTGCACATTTAGATTACAATTTCTGGATTCTGATATATTGTTGTGGGAAATTGTAGGCATGCTTCACGATCAGGTACAAGTTGGTGCGTGTACCAAAATTTGTAGTGTGCGACAGTCAAGAACATTTAACTATAGACCAGTTAGTATGTAACCTAAAATCAATTAGTTCTCCGAAATTCTTTTGTCATTGTTATTAACACGATCAATTATGTTTTCCTGACAAAATCAGAGAAAAAAAAATATTTTTCACGAAGGTGTTCCCGCAAAAGGTTCTACAATTGTCATTCTTCTTTAATGATTCCCATTGCCAAACAAAGCTCTGACACTGAACTTGTTTCTACCTCATCCTAAAATATTTTCAGAACCTAATCATAAAAATCCAAGGAAATTGGCACAAAGGTCATTAAATATTGGCACAAAAGTCATTAGATAGCTGTAAACATTGTCCCAAAATTTACTCGCACCATAAATCCGCTTCAAAACAAAAACACGTCACTTTATAATATAACAGGCAACTTTACGGCCCGGGAGAAAAATAGGGGTTCCCTCCACGATTGTTAATTCAGTTACAATAAAACTGTTGTTGTTCGCAAACGGCTCGACAGAGGAATGTATCCGTTTCCGGGTGCGGGTACTGCCGGCGCCGGATGCTTGCCGAAACGATGGAATTCTAGAGGGTAGCCCGCAAACTTACCTTCCAGTTAATATATTATTGCATTAAACTATGCGAAGTTGTTGGTTAGTTCGAAAATGTCTGCTAAGAATTTCATAATACCTTATTCACTATTACCCCTAATTTTCAAATTACCATTGGGCTCATAATACCTAAATGTCAAATTGTCTCATTCTTAAAATGAACGAAATTCATTATGACTTTGATCTAAAACGTCATATAGTCATACCTAAAGATTGAAATGCACAAATTCCTTCAAATACCGAATGACTTCTATCATTTTTATGACAAAATATTAAAAAAACCAAATTGTTTTGAAGTTTAGGCATTATGGGACTAAGGTATTTTGAAATTCGGACATATTAAGAATATCGTGTTATGAGAAAAAAAGTTAGGTATTTTGTGACTTGGGTATTTTGACACTTAGGTAAGTTATTTTGAAATCTAGGAGTATTGGTAAAAGGGTAAAATGGAAAATAGGTGGCATAAGCCGTAGGGCTTTTCTTTTTTTTCTTTATTCTTTTTTTTCTTTCTTTTTTCTTAGAGTAGTCTAAGAACGCATCACTTGGACGTTAAACCCGGCTGACTTAAGATTTCGCTGGAATGCAAAATTATTGTAACAAGGTGCAAACTTAAGTTTACTAATTGGTAAGAGATTTTTCAATGGCAAAGAGGTGCATGAATTAGGAAACAAAATTAATTAATTTACAGATAATGTATCTTGACTACATAATTTGGTTATTTGTTAGAAGCCAAAATAGGTTTATACTTACAATTTTCTCTATAAGTAGTACATATTGCAGTTCAAAGTTGGGTCTTTATTTTCCTTTATTATCTTAGCCAACTCACACAAAACAATGATATACTCGTAATATATAATTAAACCAGATTATACGACACAAACAAGTTAAAATGGCGCTGAATTGGTTAAAAAACACGCATTTAGGAATTTCGCACATTAAAATACATGATTTTCTATTTCTTGTTCTGGAAATTTCATATATAGAAAATGATTTTCGAAATTATTCAACGGACCCATAAATAATAATGCAATCTTTCTTATTAATCGATATACTCACCTCCACATACAGATGCCATATAGTAAAGGTCCCTGAGGCAATATCGGCATAGGCCTAAACGAGCAGGGTTCAACGACCCTCCTCCCGAAGGATGTGGCCGGGCGAATTTAATCAACCGCCCAATACGTGGTAGATAACATCTGGTTATAGTGGGCCAATATCTTATGGTGTCGTGAACAATAATTAGGTATAAGCAGTACAGGCATTATACACATACACTGTACCAAAAAGGCACTAACTAACATTTGAAAACGGCCTATGGGTCTGTAATCTTACATGTTCTCAGAAGAGGCAGAACACGTAAAATTTTATTTGCAGTGCCGCTTCTAGCAATTATGGGAGACCGAGAACAGTGACAGATTGCTAGACTATCACCCAACATCTCGACAACCTCTGTAGCCTAGTTGGCAGTGACTCTGCCTACGAAGCCGGAGGTCCCGGGTTCGAATCCCGGTAAGGGAATTTATTTGTGTGATCAGCACGAGTATTTGTTCCTGAGTCATGGATGTTTTCTAAGTATTTATGTAAGTATTTATTTATCTTTATAATGTAAGTATGCATATCGTCGTCTAGTATCCAAAGTACAAGCTTTGCTTAGGACTGGGTCGATTTGTGTTAGATTGTTCACAAATATTTAGAACATACCTCAACTCGATCCCGTACTGGAATTTAAAAATGATTCTCATTAGGTTTCGTCAACTGTAATACACCTTCACACACACACACTCCGCTACTGACATACTTACTAGTGACACTCTTCCCACTTATGTCTTCTGTCTATGTTTATGGCTTACTTGAATAGCAATTCAATTTAAATAAAGATATCCATATAATATGGACGTGTCACAGTTTGAATGTCCAATCGCGCACCTTGTGATAAGGACTTTGGCACTGTTATCTATCTATCTATACATATAATAAAGCTGAAGAGGGTCGAAAGTCTGTACATGGAAGATATTCGAAAAAAAAATGGGTAGGGATACTTAGAATCGATAACAGAACACGTTCCAACAGTTTTTAGAATTTTTGTCTGTTTGTCTGTTTATCTGTTTGTCTGTTTATCTGTTTGTCTGTTTATGTGACCGCGCATCACGTGAAAACGGCTGAACCGATTAAGATGAAATTTGGCATAGAGATAGTTTGTGTCCTGGGGAAGGACTTAGGGTAGTTTTTATCCTGGAAATCAACCCCTAAGGGGATGAAATTGGGGGTGGAATTTTGTATGGAGCTACTTAAACCGCTGCACCGATTTAGATGAAATTTGGTATATGATTAGTTTGAGTCCCGGAAAAGGTTAAAGAATAGGTTTCATCCCGAAAATCTTCCCTTTAGGGGGTAAAATGGGGGGGTAAAAAATTGGATGTAACCCATTTAGATGAAATTTGGTTAAGAGGTAGTTTAAGTTCTGGGGAAGGACATTGGATAGTTTTTATCCCGGAAATCTTTCCCTGAGGGGGTGAAATGGGGGGTGAAATTTTGGATGGACTCCGTTTAGATCAAATTTGGTATAAATATAGTTTGAGTCCCGGAGGATGACAATGGATAGTTTGAATCCCGAAAATCATCCCCCAAGGGGATGAAATAGGGATGAAAATGTGGATAAATCCCATTTAGTTCAAATTTGGTATGGAGATAGTTCAGAGTCCTGGGGAAGGACTTAACATAATCTAAGCCCAGAAATCATCTCCTAAGGGGATGAAATGGGGTATGAAAATTTGGATGGAACCCATTTACGGTATAGCGAGTTGGAGTCTTGGGGAAGGACATAGGATAGTTTACTCCTGAAAATCATCCAATAAGGGGGTGTAATTGGGGGTGAAAATTTGTTTGTGACCCATTTTGATGAAATTTGGTTGAAAGATAGTTTGAGTCCCGG
Source organism: Epinotia brunnichana (assembly GCA_963854355.1). Lineage (NCBI taxonomy): Eukaryota > Metazoa > Arthropoda > Insecta > Lepidoptera > Tortricidae > Epinotia > Epinotia brunnichana. The sequence goes on along the minus strand of OY977951.1, from coordinate 23,311,974 downwards.
AATATGACAACGGATAGTTTTAATCCCAAAAATCATCCTCTCAGGGATAAAATAGGGGGTGAAAATTTGGATAAAACCCATTTAGATGAAATTTGGTAAATAGATAGAAGGAGTCCTAGGGAAGGACAATGCATAGTTTTTATCCCGAAAAATCATTTCCTGAGGTGGTGAAATGAGGGTTGAAGATTTGGATAGAACCCATTTAGATGAAATTTGGTAGAGAGGTAGAGTCCTAGGAAAGAACATAGAATTTTTTTTATTCCGGAACACATAAAAGGAGAAAATCATCCCCTAAGGGGGTGAGAAATGGTGGAGGAACATTTGGATTGAACCCATTTACGGTATAGCGATAGATAAGGAAGGACATAGGATAGTTTTATCCCGAAAATCATCCCCTAAGGGGGTGTAATTGGAGGTGGAAATTTGTTTGCGACACATTTTGATAAAATTTGGTTGAACGATAGTTTGAGTCCTGGAAAAGGACATATAATAGTTTCTATTCCAGAAATCATCCCCTAAGGGGGTCAATTGGGGGTGAAAATTTGGATGGAACCCATTTACGGTATAGCGGTAGTTGGGAGTCCTGGGGAATAGGAACATTAACATTACATAAGTAAATTGACGCTCCAAGGGTAAAGGTACCTTATGGCAGCCTTAGTTTTGAAGATGTTTTCTAATACGGGGTAAAAAAGACGTTTGATTATGGCTATTTTGAAAATTATTAGATGTAACACATAAAATGTTTAAATTACAAGTCAGTTAATTTAATCCTACGGTTTAGTAGAAAAGGTCCTTACGGCCGTGTGATATGAAAATATGCAAAATAATACTGAAAAAAGCCTACATGCATCGATACCCTTTCCTTCATACAATCCATACTAATATTACAAATGCGAAAGTAACTCTGTCTGTCTGTTACCTTTTCATGCTTAAACCGCTGAACCGATTGAGATGAAATTTGGTATAGAGATACTTTGAATTCCGGGGTTTGATTCCTTACTAAAGATAGTTTTTATCTGGAAATTCGTCACCTAAGGGGGTGAAAAGGGGGGAGAAAGTTACGATATAAACGAGTTCCGCGCGGACGAAGTCGCGGGCAAAAGCTAGTATGTTATATCCCTCTGCCTGCACTTTCCATGTCTTAAAGCATTTTGAGCGAAAATAAAATGAGTTCACCACTTTGATTGAGCGTTTCGATCAACAGACCGTAGCTTTACTGGGCATTTGTCAAGACTAACACGACCCAAGGTAATGCTGTACATCAATTGTAATTTTTTTGTTTATAAACGCTCGTTAGAAAAATTACGAAATTACGAGTACTAAGCAGTTGACAGTATAAATATGTCCAGTGAACTTTAAACGCGTTAACGCGAAACCATCCTCACTTAAAACGGCTTACTCAACCCGTTCAATACCCCATTTATATGAGTTACTAGGTATCCTCTGAGGCACCTTATTCGGTATAAACCGCAAGATAACCGCTCGAAGCATAATCCGATGTTTTAGGAGGAATCAATAGGGCACGTACGCGGAGATAAGGCTGGACCCTTGTCACACCACTCGATATTACTTACAATATTACCTACCCTCGCGCTGGGTATTTTATTTCGCAGGGGCTTACCCGCAGTAGAGGTGGAACAGCAGTTTACACTATATTACTACATGCCACTCAAGTTTACGTCTCTAATGTTAGCTAAAAATAGGCCAGTTGCAAATTTTTTATCTAGTTTTTGCTTTTAATGTGCAAGTAATGTAAATATATTATTTTATTGAAGCTGCATGTAGGTTGCGTACAAGTACTATCTCTATTTATGTTTATTTCTTTCTCACCTATCCCAAAAATATATTAGAAGGTAGTTTATAAATACACTCATATGACGTTTCCGTGAGTCACCAACGGTGCTGGCTGAAAATCAGCGCTGTAGGTGTCTGACACATCAGCATAATGCTGAGCCAGTGTCCGGTTCACTGCCGCAGAGACACACTTGTTTCATGTTTAATCAGTTTTCTTTTTGTTTTTTTTTATTGTCCAATATGTAGGTATTGTGTGTCCTGTGTGTTTGTGAATAAATGTATCTTTCTTTCTAACCAGCACGCTGTGCAGCTATCACAGGATGGCCTGCGAATTGTGTGATGGCGAGATAGATTATCCATCTCTTTCTAATTAGAACACTTAGTAAGAGAAGGATAGTCTATGTCGCCACGACACAGATGAGACCGTCATGTGATAGCCGTGCAGAAATGTCGCAGGTATCAGAGGAGTTCGACGGGTGTACAAATAGTCGACTTGAGGTTAACTTCACAGAAGCAAATTTATGTGGCGCGTTTTGTACGTTGAATTGGCGGTAGGAGTGGAACCAAGCTGGACCAAAAACCATTCGAAACTCAGCAGTAAACCGCTCAGAATAATAACTGGGGTGATTAATGGTCACTTTGGCGTCAAATGACTTTTGGCCTAGACTAACTCGTTGTGTGGATTTGTGTGAATGTCATGCCCTTGCCAAAGATCAGTGATTTGTCCGTTATTTTTATCTCTATTTATGTTGTACTCATATCGCGCACCAGCAATGATTATTCTCTGTTTGACCTAAAGATTCACTGGAAGAAAATGCATCATGGGATGTAGTTTAGTTTATTTAACTTGTTACTGTGCAATAAAGCTTTTAATGACACTAACTCTACCTACTTCGTGTTTGTTTAAGGTATTGTTCGCTAACTTTTCCCGGCAGAACGTGGTCGTCCTGTACATACTTCTATAAACATATTCTAAGATATTTATACTGACTAATATTAGTACCGTTCTCCAACCACTGTGCCTCGGGTTAGCCAAAGTCATATCGGGCTGGCACTAGATACAAAGGAGTGAAAATCGCCGCGAAAATGTGTCGATGCTCATACAGGATATTATTCTAATTTAAATTCAACACCCACACGCGTAATCTTTATATCAAGGTCTTAGCTTGCTTTGCAACTATTGGCAGGCCTTCCTTAAAATAAACAGGAGTGTTTTAACGAGCATTCCAGCGAAAGACGGTAAGTTTGCTTGGAGCGTTTTGCCGAGCCGAGCAATTTTTACACTCTACAGCATTTACTTGAGCGTTCGCTAGAATGATCGTAAAAATGTTTGTAGTGATATTTGGCTTTATTCTTGACTATGTTCGTTGTTGTTCGACAAATTTAAAAACGGTGAATGCTCCATGTTTTGTTCTGCGACATCGAAAAATATGTATTTTAAAAATCTTAAGCTTCTCGGAAACTATTAGGTCTACAGAAAAAAATCTTGTCCCATATTGTAGCAAATTTAGTCTTCATCCAAAACGTCCTGAAAAGTATTATCAAAAACCAGTTCTTTAGGGTCTTCGCGGTATTTTCGATTTTTGACAAAGTTGCGTTCGGCGCTCGAGATCAAAAACTTGGATCATTCATTGGGCCAACATCATAAACAAGTCTGCAAAAAATCAGAACTACCGGATTTGACGCAAACTACCCTATACTTTCAGGCGACAAGGTTACTGGATTAATTGTCTAACTTGTCAGACATCCGTTTTGTTCAATCAATCCACAAATCAGTAAAGTTTCCGTAATGCGCTTGCCAGTTAGAGTCGCAAGCCTCCATAACTATCGGTGTCTAGTTACCATAACGCAGGATGTACCTATGCTTCACCTTCGTACTATAAAAAAGCAAAAACGATTTGCAAAGCGCTTGTGATCCTTCTGGAGCCGCAAGCGTTCATAGGCTGCGGTGCTTACTATCATGTATACCTTCATCATCATCATCATCATCATCATATCAGCTGAAAGACGTCCAATGCTGGACATAGGCCTCCCCAAAGAGTGCCACAATGGCCGGTCCTGCGCCACCCGCATCCAGCGGACTCCCGCGACCTTTACCAGGTCATCAGTCCACCTTGCGGGGGGTCTACCCACGCCGCGCCTTCCGGTACTTGGTCGCCACTCGAGAACCTTTCCGCCCCAACGGCCATCGGTTCTATATGTTATGACAATATTTTTTTAATTAATTCAAAAAAATACTTAAATCTTATCGGTACAGATTTTAACTCGCTAAACTGTATTCACAGTTTGTGGGCGAGTGATGCGCTCTCTCATTTGCTACCGTTCGTTCGTTATAAAATAGTATTTTTCACAATCGTGTTATAATAGAGAGCTTTTTAGTCGAGTACCGTGTTTAGGCCACGAAGCTTGCTGAGTGGCCTAAGTAAGGTACGAGATTAAAAAGCTTGATTATAACACTATTGTGAACAATACTTTTTGTACGAGTTCATTAAAATTAATTTTCTACGAGTCAACTGAACTAATTAAACAAACTCGATACTGTTGAAACGAAGTGCAGCTCATCGCTCGTACGCTTGTTGATATCTTAAAAGACATCAACGAGCGTACGACATCAAAACGATTCTATTGGTCCAATTCATTACAGTTCAGTAAAGCAGCCACGTGATTGGTCGAATTTATTTTAGTTGTCTGGAGCGTATCGAAAAGTAGTTATTTCGATTGTTTCGACAGTAACATGGACTACAACTATGAAAAGAGTGACGTTGCAGTATTCTCTATGAAATCTTAATACACATATTTTAATCGTCGAGTACAAAAAAGGATGTTAAAACGATATTTTACGCATAATACAGCACTCTTTCTTCATACCACGTCAGTGATAAACGGCGTGTCAAAATGCGAAGCGTAATAGTGGGTTGCAATATGGTTGCAATAAAGCGAGAGGCGAGGCGCCCACGACATGTATTGCACCCGCTGCACTGACTGGATTCATAGCTGCATAATAGATTCATGTTGACATGCCTTTTACGGAAGTTTACACTCTATATTAAAGTTAGACGTAGTCGCCGAGTTTAAAGGAGGTAAGTGGTCATACCTATTAGCTTTTGTGCAATTCAGATTTTAATGTTATTATATGGCATGGCGAAAATATATAATGCCCTATGGCTGCAAACATGGGATCAGCGTTGTGGCATTGTTTTTTAACTTTCAACGCTGTATCTATTTTTTTGCTAATCTTTATTGTTTTTAAAAAGTCATTTTAGAGTAAATTATTTATCCTATCTTTCATAACATACACAGGAAAAAATAATTGATGAAACCAGGCGTTACTTTGCGGATATGTATTTATAGGAACAAAATAACATTATGAACAAGTATTAAACTCTATGTCTTTGCTTTATTGGATACCTATAACAATTGCTGTTATTTAAAAATGTGGGATCTTAAAGTTAGTTAGATTTGACTTGGCCAGTTTTTATCAGAATTAATATATATATGTTGAATAACTTTATAAAATGACTAATGTAAGGAAAACTGGCCAAGTCAAATCTAACCTACTTTAAGATCTCACATTTTTAAATAACAGCAATTGTTATAGGTATCCAATAAAGCAAAAACATAGAGTTTACTACTTGTTCATAATGTTATTTTGTTCCTATAAATACATATTTGGATTTTGCATAGAACTTGGCACTCATTTATATCTCCATTCTTTTTGCGGCGAAGCCCACAACCAAGCATAATTTTTATATTGAACTTGGCTCTCCTTTTTACATTTATGTTTTTGGTGGGATTAGAATATAATAGAATAGCCATTTATTGATTACAAAACATTATTACATTTTAACCAGTTTTTAATATGTTTAAACTTACAATGGTTGACTTATACAATTATGTTTCTATTTATTTTTATAATAATTTTATTAATTTACTTTAATTTTAAATGGCCTCACCTTCGGTGAAGAGGGAGGCACGGATATGTTAATAGAACAATATTATTTTGCTATTCCGATAAAAAACGTACAGGTGTATTAGCAATGGCAAGATGGAACTAATTATGTTTTTTTTATATGCGGTTAATGAGAGAGGAGGGAGTATAAAGACGCAAAAATCTCTGCACGCAGATCTCCACGTTGAATTCTTTTGTAATCGTCGGGGGTGGACTGAAAACCAGCGCTGTGACATCAAATCGGTGGCACAGCAAACGCTGAGGGATGGACTCATATTGCCACATTGTGTTGTTTTTTTTTCCTTTCTAGTTGTATATTAAAAAAAAAGGTGTGTTAAATTAATGTGTATGAGTTTTTTATTTATGTGTGGCAAATTAATCTCTTTCTTTCTTTCTTTCACGTACTTTAGCGGAATAGTAAAAAAAAATGTTCTTGTAACTTCACATTCTGAACTGGAATCGCTTCCCCGAAAGGAAATACTCACCAACTAAACCACAACGACGACTTAACGCTCAACTTAAACGGCATAGTTTCATAATATTGCAATGGATTAAGTGTCATTTGGTCGTTTCTCTCGTACTGTGCCGCGAGAAACTTTAATTACTCGTGACCACAGCGCGACCGCGACACAACATATCAATTTAGCAACTATTAGACCAGCGGCTGAACAAAAATGGGTTTTGATAACATTAAAGTTTTTTCTTTTTTGATATGTCATTGGAGGCATGTTAAATAATACTTATACAAAAAGTTAGAAGTTTTTAGGTTCGGCTTTCGGTTATATTGACATATTTTATTTTTAGCCAAGAACTATGTAAATATAGAATTAGAGTTACAAAAAACTGTAACATATCCAATAACACTTTAGTTTCTTTAAAATAATCTGTTTTTAGAAGTCTGGAACATCTGCATTTTGGTGAACAAAAAAATGCAAATAATTTTGCAAATAAAGAATTAGAGTAGCTGATATTGTTAAATTATGATGTAATCGATCCACTTAATATCCTGGAAAAAAGTTAGATGTGTAGACAATTGGTTTGTGTAGATATTTATTTCTGGTTAAGCAGTATAGCCAATATTGAATTAGAGTTTGTAGAGTTAATAATAAACGGTCTTGACAATGATCTCAGTTACCAAACAAAAGTTTAGAAATATAGAATCACGGCGACACTAAATACTGATATGTATAGGTAAGCATTCCGTGCCTATATTACTACGTTTCAAACGCGCTGTATTGTATGCGCGCGCCGTGCTGTGCGCTGTGGCGCTGTGGCACCAGGCAGCGATCAGCGGTGGCGGGGCAGCGGGGTGCCCTTAACTCATCCATAAAAAAAACCGCAAAGCATGTTTTAAACTAATGTCAATGGAAAATTGTTATTTTGTTTTAAGTACGCTAATGGAAATACAAAGACGAAACTTACCCTTATTTATTACTATACTGGGAATTGCCCGCGGTTTCGTCGACGTTAAGTCCATTATAAAGTAGGTTTTTACTTATTGTTTTATACACACACAAATAACAAAAATACAACTTTTTACAACAAAATTATAATTGCAACATTTGCAATTCATTCATATTTGTAATTGTAGGTATATACATAATAACTAGGGTACGGACAAGTGGTGGCAGATTTCACACAGAAGGTAGTAGAGTCGCCTAGATATTTTTATGACTAAACAAATACTGATTGAATGATTTATTTCTCTTAATTTTTTTTTATTCTCTTGCGACTAGATATTAAGTTTTTGAAATGAAAATGTACATGTATATACATTTTATGTTTAAAGAACTTTATTTTTCATAAAGAATCAACATATTTCACTTACATGAGAAAAGTTATAAGTTGTTGTACAAAAATCATAGTGGGTAGACATGCATTACAGGGTATATTATTCAAACGGGGCAGTGAGGGAATATCCGAAACTATAAGATATACGGAAATTTGCTCTATAAGGAGTTACGAGACCGATTTTAGAAAAAAATCAAAACTGCATTCAAATAATTTCAAAAAAGCCTCATACACAGCCGGGGATCGAACCCGGTCAAATCTGTCTAAAAATCAGAGTGCGTTATTTTGCGTAAATTAATAGTGTAATGTAAGGAAGAATTGGTGCTAAGGAACCCTGTATCTACAATCCCAGGAAGATGCTGAATTTCATAGTTTAATGTACGGAAATGGATCTCCCCGCACAAACAGTGTACCTACAATGAGTAAGTATGGGAATTATATTTTTATTACAGCTTTGAAAAGATTGGTGTAAATAATGAAAATAAATTAAAAAAAAACCACGAATTTACCAATTTTGTCTAGTTTCAGACGCCACAGTTATTGTCCCCATACTTACTAAGGAGCTTAGTATGGGGAAATCCATTTTCGTACATCAAACTATGAAATTAGGCATTTTCCTGTGATTGTAGATACAGGGTTCCTTAGCAACAATTTTCCCTTACAATTCCGGACTTTCGCAATTCCGGAATTGTTACACTCAAAATATCGGAAATTCCTGAACTGGATTTTATGTATTTCCAGAATTTATGACTGTTTATTTTCATAGTTTACCATAAACTCGATAAGTCTCGTGACTTTTCGTATCTCTTATAGTTTCGGATTTTCCCTTACTGCCCCGTTTGAATAATACAACCTGTATATAACGCTAAAGTTCGGCCGGCCGCCTTGTTGCGGCGATAACGGCGATTTTTGTTTAAGTTATCTTTCCACAAAAATTTCAATCTTTCGTCTACTACAGTCTACATATGCCATTGTGTTGGCATTTACGCCTTTGTACGCTAGCAAATCTGCCCTTCTTATTGCAAACGCAGTACTTGCAAAATGGTGGTTTCGAAATAAACGCGGTAAACATATTTTTTGGTATCTATACAACAAATCTATGTTATATAACTTTTGAAGTGTACTGAAAAATAGTTAAAAAAATAAATCTTTAGATTGAAATATTTCTTACTTTACTGCCTTATTTAGATAAAATACGCAGTACTGCATTTTCATCAACTATTTGGGTTTGCAGTTAGGCCTATGTCCAGCAGTGGACGTCTTTCGGCTGATATGATGATCTGGGTTTGCAGGCATTACAGTATCACTAAGGCTTAATGCAGTATTTGTGTTTATTACTGCAAAATCACCTAGCACGTGTTAAATACTGCGTTTCTAGTTCGCAATCATGCTCTATTTTCATACCTAGTAATAAATAAGTGTTGGTAAGATTTAACTTCAGACAAATATTGAAGTGATGAAGGAGTCTCGTATGGGCAGCCGAACAGAGCGGTCGTTGCCTGAGATCCTTTCTCGTCCTTTCCTATCGCCATAAAATTTAACAAAAGCCCATGAGACAATAGGTCGGTCAGTTGCAGATGTTGCTTGCGCCCGCGTCATTCGCAAGTCCAAATAACACGCGTGACTTATACATTGAGTCATCCCTTCGATTTTTTTTAAATTGTGTTGTGCCGGGTTAATCGCAGTGTGTTATATATTGGGGGTATAAACAGTGAGTGCAATAAAAGTGCGTGCAACTCCAAGCTCCGTGAATTGCAGCAATAGCAACCGTGTACCTGTCGCCACCTAACAGGGCACGCCGTCGTCACAGTTAAAAACATACACAGCTCGTACCGGTGAGGTCCTTCCATTAAAGTTGTAGTTTTCAAATTCCAGACCCTTTTTCTGAAGGCTAAATCGCTCAGTGATTTGAAAATGACGGGTAAATCTACGAGGCCCCTTGGTCTCGGGAAAAGCTATTTTACCTGGTCCTAACGTATCCCACTTTCAAGCTAGATCGAATGTTCAACAGTTAGACGAGCAACATAACACATCTGTTTACGCCCCTAGCACCTAGCACAAAGGCCTCCAACTTAATATTGTGTAGAATACTTAATACAATGTACAACACCCTGCCATCCCGCGCACTTATCACCTCTTGTTTCTTCCTAATGATCAACGGCGAAGAACATCTGCTTTGACCCGCACCTAGGGAAGCAGAGAAGCTATAAAATTGCACCTCTGCTGTTAATTAGTTATTTACTTAGTTACCTAATATTGCATGGAGTAGGTGTCAGTCATATAAATAGTTTATTTTAACGATCGTTAAACTAGAAATAACTATATACTAATGCAGGGAGGAGATGTCACATAGTTAATGGTTAAACTAGAAATACACATCTGAAGCGCTCGCCTCGGTCTCCATCGCCTAACCACGCTGTCCGTTCCGATAACTCGCTTCGATACTCGTACTCATTTCGCGATACATGCCGGTCTACAAAAAAAATTTGCAGTGCGTCTATATATTATATAACAGTGAATGCAGCTGATTAATGTGCGGTCATCTTCTATCGTCTTCGCCAGCTACGACGACGCTTGTCCAAGTTGAAGCGATACATTTGATGAGGTCTCTCCAATATTCAAATGTACGCATAAATCACCGTGAGGTGGCGGTAATTGGCGGGCTCCGATATAGCGGACCAACCTTGCCTGATTCGTCCCGGGAAGGCAGCAATACACATACACAGCTCGTAAAAATACAGAGCTCCTCTTGTTATGATATGTCGACGCACTGTTATGTCGATAAACCTCCACTAGTTAATTATCTATATGTGTACACAATATCTATTTAGATAATCATTTACTTCCTTTTAATCGTTCACATTTAACAGTAAGCACATACTCAAGGGTTGCACGCTGTTCTGTAACATTCAAAGACTTTCGGTGCAAAAAGGCTTGAAACCTTAGATCATAAGTTTTGTAATGGCAATGGCCAATGGTGGAAGTTAACAATTTAATTTATTATGTTTAGAATGATATACCTATATGTATTATCCATTTGATTTTATTACTAATATTAGCATGTAACGCCGTGTCGCGATTTGCCCCTTTATTTTGGAGTCCAGCTAATAATTACTAAAACTATTTTGGGTGATTGCTTTCGCCTAGCGGGTAATATACAATCATTGTTTTTTCCTTCAAGTCCATAGCGGAAGCTTCATGCTCTTTTAAGCCACTGAGTTATGGACAATGGATGGAAGGTCTACAATGCTTTTACAATCACACATCTGGCGTTAGCTACAATTAAATACAGAACGTCGCCGCCACGAGCCTGACATAGAAAGGGCAAAAACAAAAAGAAAAAAAAACGGACAAGGGGCGACTGAAATTTGCGCCTACCAAGAAACTTGGAGAAAACCCACGTGCAGTAATCGCGGTTCATGAAGACAATAGAACAAAACAAGATCGTGGCGACCGACCGACAAGGTTCAAAATAAATTAATTATACGGATTACAAAAGGCTGAAATTGCTTACGAATACCATTCGTAAATGCCATTCGCAGATGAATCAAAACTTTTATACGGTGCCATGCCTTGGGCGTATGGACGATAATCGGCTAGATGGTCTGGAAATATGGAAAGCCGTATTGGGCGGTATTATGGATGCCCTGCCTAGGGATGAAGTCGGAACACTATAACCGACTATGTAATTAGTGTGTACCTACTACATACTTACCTGTAATCTAATTTTGGCGCAGAGGTGAATGTTGCAATTGATTGATGAACTACTATAATAATAAAAGTGTATTTTATGATGTGTGCAATTGTTATGTGTGCGTTAAGTAAGATGGTGACATGTGCAGGTGTGCTGAATGAACCAGTAAAGTGATTTGAAAGTAAGGTTTTAGCGGAGAAAGTCGGCTTTGGAAACGAGTAGGGAGTGTATTTTGACTACCTATTGTGCAGTTGATACGCGTGTCTAAATATTTAGTGTCTGGGGGTTGCATTGTCGAGGCGATTTTAGTGCAGAAGTAAGTGTTGCTATTGATGAACTACGATAATAACAGTGCATTTTATTATGGGTGCAGTTTTAAGTTTGCATTAGGATGGTAGCATGTACAGGTGCTGGATGAACCGGTGACGTGATTTGAGTGGGAAGTTTTGACGTCGAAGCGAGTGTTGAAAACTAGTAGGTAATGAGTATTTAATGGCTCGGGTTTGCATCGTCAACGTTCAATCCACATATATGTACCTATATGACAACCGCGCTAGCAGCAGTGATAAAGGTAAAAGAAAGAACCAAATTTGTCTAAATAAAACAAGTCTTGAAGGCATTTTCACGAAAGCACTTCGCAACAACGCGCACATGGCCGAGCCGCGACTATACTTACTGAGGAAAGACAAGTCTACAGCCGCAGTCACATACCTACACTTGAAACTCGACCAATGTACAGCCGCATGATACACGTTACCAACCCAGCGAATCAAGACGTGGACATTGATCATTGATTGACTACTGAGACAAGAAAGAAGAGGAGAACGAAGAGACAGAGAGGACACACAATCGCCGGGTCTTGATTAACAATTGCGATAAGCGCGAAGAGGTTCAATGTCAGAACCTGAGGGTCAAAGGGGAGGGACAAAGCAGTCAAAAACTAATTATATATATTATTCACCAAGTATAGTATCTATCTACCCCATGCTGGCTTAACGATGCCTGTATTCGGGTCGGCTCCAACTCCCGTCTCTCCAACCATCCTGACTGCACACCTACACTCCCGTCCTATCTACTTGGCTCTCCGGTTTCTCGGGCAGGAAGCTGTTGCCTGCGGCCGGGCGGCGGAAGTTGGTTCAAAATGGACAAGCAAGCCCGCTTACCCTGATCATTATAGTATTTGCGGTTAAGTCGGTGATCGGTTAAGGTTCTCATACCCCACTAACTTTCTGCCGCATATGCTACACTAGACGAGGTAAGCGAGCCTTCTTCGTTATTTTGCTCTAACACCTCCTCCCTCCTGTAGTCAGCACCTCTGAGTCATTGCAGCAGAACTGCTGGCTGGATGAGTCACCAGAACAGAACAGAACAGAACAGACAAATATTGAAGTGATGAAGAGACGAAATAAAATTGATTTTAGGTAGGTACTAGAAAAAATGAATATTTTTCTTATCAGCGTATTAAATTATTATTTTTAATAGTCTATAAAATGTGTTTCAGGAACATTTTTTTATTAAAGTCTATTAATATAAAACACCTCCACTCATCAAGCCATCAATCACTCTTTTGAATTATACAAGGTGTAACCAAATCAAGTGCAAATATTTCACTCTGATTTGCTAGCACGAAATGCGGCACTGTACCGTGTGGCTTCGGTCCATGCGTAGCTTTATGTTACTCTCGAATACCTCTCGATACTCTTAAGCGCAGCACTGTGGAATAAGTACTGCGTTTAAGTACTTTTAGCGTGGCAAGAGTAGCTCTTTGGTTTTCTCGCTAAACTCAAACGCAGTAATTTTGAATACTGCGTTTGGCTTTAGTTAGTATTCGTTGCAAAAAAGTTATATGCCTAATGAATCTGCAGTAAACGTAGCAAGTACTTCACAACCTTCTAGCACATGCTGAATGCTGTAGATCTTGTTAGCATAAGTAATATTTTTGTGAAAGTACTGCGTTTTTGGGTTGATAAGAAACATGTTTGAAATATAAAAAAAGACCTGAAATTTTTTTTTAGGCTTGTGATTTCATTTTTGCAGAAAAGTGAAAATCTCAAAAATAACTACTGCAAGTACTATTATCAGGGCCTTTGGCCACATTATCAACTGTTTCGTGTACTGCAACTACTGCAAGCCATAAATTGCAATAAAATATATTTAAAATACTTAATGTAATTTGGATATATTTTTATTTTTGATATCCAAGTGACATTATAGTTTAATACTCTAAAAATATAAATTAAATAAATAATGTATTCATTCAACCGTAAAAAGTAAATAAAAAGCAACGACTCCATTTTACTCCCTGTGCGAAATTTGCCACCACTTTTGTCTGGACGCTACTAATAACAATTTTAAATTAACTTCTGTAACTTCACATTATTCCATGCAGATTTTTTCATAAAAAAACAGTATCTGTAATTTTTTATTGTACATAATAAAATTAAAAATAGGTAAACTAATGTTACATCTTATAGGTTTTCACATAGCTATAATAAAAAATCTTCCTTTTCATCCGCTTTTCCAAACATTGAATATCTCCGAAACATAAAACCGCCTTATGGTACCTTTACACGTGGACCATCACTAATATTGTAACAGTGCTGTTATACGTATTTTCCTGAAGGAAGGTTTTCAAAAACTATTTTGGTTAGTTTTTTGAAAGAGCTGTTTAAATAGACGATTTTTATAACATATATTTGTTTCATTTGAATCTGGCCACTTTAAATTTTTTCTACATATGTTTTACTATGCTCGAATCTGGGTTTTGCCCCCAAAAAAATCTCATAAACTATACATAAAAAGTTTTTGCGCCTTCCCTATTTTAAACATATAAATACGAAAAATGTTTTTTTTTTAAATGCGGCAGAACGGGGGCGCGCGCGCCTTTTTTTAATAATATGCGTTTATGATGCAAACTATACACAGAAATTTCTTACTTTCCATAATATGGCTGCATATATTCTTTTATAGTATTAGACTTATTTTTATAGACTCTAATTCAATATTAGATCTTACAGGATAAAAAATGCGTATTAATTTTAAAGCTTTTATCTTATTCCTCTAAACTTTTGGCTTTGTCTATTAACTTAAGAATTTAGAGATATTGTTGTGGATTTTTAAAACTCTAATTCAATATCGACTAAATAACAAGCTAATTCTGGTTTGACGTAGTCGCGGGTGTTTTTTTTTTCTAAAAACTTAACAGTGTAAAGCTTCATACATATCATAAACGATGAAGCTTAAACTTTGCACTTTAATTCAATATTCACAAATCATCAATAAAATAAATAAATACCTAATTTATATCTAACCCTCGTTCTAACTTTTCTTCATATAATACAAATATGCTTGAAAATAAGTCATATGTCATATAAGCATAACTTTTCCGACTTTAGAATTATCAAAACTTCTAGGGCCAAAATCCGGTTCCACTACTGAGCTATATTGCGGATTTAAAATGCGCGGCTTCAGGTAACTTTCACACCGCGTACTGATGTTATAATAATGTTGTATTTTTGTTATAATGAGAAATATTGTTTTGTATTTTCACAAAGATGTTGTAAATTCTTCTGATTTAAAAAAATATGATCGTTTCATGGACATAATATTTAAAAATAATGGTAGGACAAATAATTGTGTGATGAGCAGGAATATTTATTTCTAGGTATTAAAAAGCAATGCCTAGCTGAGCAAATTTTGTAATCTCAAATTTTTGACGCAATGTTTCTGTCGCGCTCTTGTGGGCAGCGGGAGCTGTCTATGCGATAAGGACAACTGCAGCTCAAACTAAAATTCCCACGCAAAAAACTCAAAAATTGAGGTTTCGTTCTCGACTATTTCCTCCTCCAAAACGCAACCAATCATCATTAAATTTTGGAAACTTTAAGAAGAAGAAACAATCTCCGCCGCTATGTTTTGATTTTTTGGATCTTTGTTGTTATATTTGTATACTGCGCCTTTTTTGCAGCCATTTCAATTAAGCCGTTTTTGCGATTTTTGAGGCGCTGTAAGTTTCTTTAAAATAAAAAGATCCAAAAAAGGGAAACATAGGGGCATAGATATTAATGACATTGACCTAATTTGAGAAAATCATTGCTCTAGGTTCAAAAACCAGGGAGGAAACATTCGAGAGCGTTTGTATGGGAAAATCGCAGATAGGCATTCCTCTTAAGTATTTATATCTATTAAATATATTTTCGTCTAGTCATGGGTACTTACTACACAACACAACCCTTTTTGAAGTGACTATTATGGGCCTAGATCGATTAGTGTCATGAATCATGATTGTCCACTAATATTTACTAATTTATTATTAGGTAAGTAAGTACACGTTCGTCTAAGCACGTACCGTCAACACCATTCGTTAGTTAAATTTATAGTATTTTTCACAATCGTGTTATAATAGAGAGCTTTTTAGTCGAGTACCGTGTTTAGGCCACGAAGCTTGCTGAGTGGCCTAAGTAAGGTACGAGATTAAAAAGCTTAATTATAACACTATTGTGAACAATACTTTTTGTACGAGTTCATTAAAATTAATTTTCTACGACTCAACTGAACTAATTAAACAAACTCGATACTGTTGAAACGAAGTGCAGCTCATCAATTCGATCAGCGTACGACATCAAAGCGATTCTATTGGTCCAATTCATTACAGTTCAGTAAAGCAGCCACGTGATTGGTCGAATTTATTTTAGCTGTCTGGAGCGTATCGAAAAGTAGTTATTTCGATTGTTTCGACAGTAACATGGACTACAACTATGAAAAGAGTGACGTTGCAGTATTCTCTATGAAATCTTAATACACATATTTTAATCGTCGAGTACAAAAAAATACTTACATAAATAAATAAATAATAAATATTTGCGGACAATCTTACACAAATCAACCTAGTCCCAAGCTAAGCAAAGCTTGTACTATGGGTACTAGACGACGATATAGATACTTATATAGAGAAATAAATACTTAAATACATAGAAAACATCCATGACTCAGGAACAAATATTCGTGCTCATCACACAAATAAATGCCCTTACCGGGATTCGAACCCAGGACCTCTTGCTTCGTAGGCAGGGTCACTACCAACTAGGCTAAAGCGGTCGTCGTCCATGATCCAGAAGTTAAAGAAAATCCTATAAAATGGTGTGAAATCGGAACCACGTAAGTTAGAAGTTAGATTACGTGAGCGCTGGTCTCGGTCGACGTTCTGAAATTAACTCAGAGCTAGACAGATGGTACCTGCAATATCTGGAAAATTCATTTCCACAAGTTACGACTTTGGGCCACCGCGTGAATAAAGTATATGAGTTTGACTCATATTCTTTCAAATGTCTTCACATCTGTAATAAGTAATTATGGTCAGCATTTTAATGCATGTGTGTACTGTTTAGGAATATAAAATAAATATCCCTACTGATAAAAACCCTACTGGTGAGCTTAAATCATGTTTTAGCCGTAGAAATCAAAGGTTAAAGCGATTGCCAGCCTTAAATTATATCTCGCTCTTTCGCAATGCTGTGCTCGTCACTCGCACATGGAAACTTGCTAAAATTGATATAAAAACAGGTTTTTGTCAATGGATCAATATTAGACAAAAGTGAACAATGAAGTAAAATATATTATTACTTTTGAATTCATAAACAAATACAGTGGTAATATAATTGTATTTTCTTGTTGGTTCATTTCAAAGCTTGACCACCATCAGAACGGCTAAAACCCGTTGGAATGACTTTATAAATACTGCAAATACTACATATTTGCAAATAGTATAAGCAAGATTCCCAGACACCCTTTCGTGTTTTTACCTACTCAGAAACTCCCTGTATACATCGGCCTTAACGGTGACACAGCACGGCTCATTTGGCTAGCATTCAAGTTTGGTAAACATGTAAACTTTGCGAATTCTCTTTTACTCTTTATTTTAGTTTATTTTGACTGCGGCACGGGAAGAAGCAACATTTTTCACTGGTTTGATTTATGTTTCTACCATTAGCGTTTACTTTGAGAGGAAATCGGTGTCAAAGCAGGACTAGGTCAGTTCATAGTTGATGGCGAAGTTTTAAAAGTTTAATTTCTTCTTTTTGCGTGCACTACTGGACTGTACGAGTTTAAACGATGTTGCTTGTTGGGTGGATTGGGTGACACCCAGACTACCCGCAGCGGCATCCGGTTTGCTTTTTTTTATACTACGACGGTGGTATACGGCCTGTTTAATGGTAAGCAAACAATTCCAGAAGAATCACAAGTGCATTGTCGACCTTTTATTGATTTGAGGATTTATGCAGAAGTTTAGCGATTATACGAAATAAAATTTCATCCCTGATGGCTCGAGTGAGGAAAAGTACCAACAGCATCCTGAAAATGATGGCTGGTAGGTTTGACTGTCAAATACTTCTGTATTGGATTGGGCAGGTCAAATCTACCTTGCAATATAGTAAGTAAGTGTATGTTCTGTGTTCTGTGTATGTCAGTTTATGTTGTATGTTAAATTGTATGTAAGCTTTGTATTGTGTAATCTAACCTTATAATTAAAATGTAACTAACACCTCTTATATGGGTCGGTGAAGACCTGAAATAAAATATATTCATTCATTCATTAGCAAACTTTGAACATGGAAAATCTGACCCATGAGTGCTATCGGAATATTCGAATAGGTACGAAATATATTCGAAGCCATGGTTCATTGCGTAATTTTCCTAACGGACGTAAAAACAACTCAACTGTAATTTTCTGACGCAATAACTGTATGTATGATCTACCTAACTTTACGTATAATCGGCAATCGTCCCATATAATAATAATAATAACTCTCAGCTCTGGCTTGCCTTCATTGCCCGTCCAGAGAGGAGTCGTCATAGCTATATGCTCCAGGGGTGGAAGTGTTAAAGGGCATAACGCCGCGAGTAACTTCGGAGAAAGCGCAGCACCACCTCTCGACAACCCTGAGCCGCTCACCCGGTGTTGCTCCTGGCCGTCTGTACGACGACGCTTTCAGGGGCCCATCTAATGAGAACTTTGTGTACAACTATGTTATGGCAGGTGTCCGGACCTTTTTGCAATAGCCCAGTTTCATAATCCACCCAAATCTCATCACTATTGAACCCGTTCTCTATCCATATAACCCACAATAGCCCCAACGCCTGTACTCGTGAATGGGTTCTAGCAGGTGTATTACATCACATTAAACTTCGTCTCCAAAGGGCCTCTACGTGTTGGATCTATATCCCCACGCACGCCTTCCAAAGGACCGGGCTTTGTCCCGTGAATTTAAACAGGAGATACATAATAATAATAATAAAATCTTTATTTCGGAATACAAAACACTCCATAATTGTTAGTAACATAAAAAAACACACAAATTATATTAAAACTATTTTAGTTTAAGTACAATACAAGGTAACTTATATATAAATGAGACAGCGGTAATATAAACATAATGATTGTCGTGTTACTGAATCGAAGCAACTGACACTCTTTACTTCGGGGTTCTGGAATCGATTCTTTGGCAGACCGACTAAAAGATGACTCTGTGTCCAGTCGGCCATGCTCAAACCGACGAAGTCGCATTTTTGCCGCTTGGTTATTAACATTCAGCTTCCGATACGATTTTAACAGGTTTGCCAACCCAGGAATAGATGGGGCATCGGCACGGCTGCTTGGACGAAAATATGAAGACCTCGGCGACCGAGCGTTGGCCGACGCGACGCGACTTGTTATGGTGTGTGGTGAGTCATTCTTTAATTCACATGACTGATAATGGACGATAAAGAGATTTAGAACCGCGTATCTCCTGTAGAAATAGCCAAACTTATTTCTACAGGAAATTTCATATCTTACATATACAGAAGCTGCTATTGACCACAGGAAAAACGTCTTTAGTTTTTTTTACACGACCGATCAACGAAAAGGAATGTAATGTTTCACTGTGTATTCACTCTGTATTGAGTCTTTAAAAATAATTAATGGAAGTTTATAGCTATACCATCTTATTATTGAAACTATTGTCCATTATACCCCATTGAAATTCGCAAGCCGAAGCGACTCATCTATCCTGAAACTTCCAAATTCCAGCGACGGCCAGCGAAATTCATCCCCTGAGATCCCCAAATTTCAGTTCTGACAGCGTCGGAAGAATGCGCGCTAACAGTCACGGGAAGCATAAAAAAAGTATAAAAAAATTAGGCATCCCTGAGGCACTTTTACGTTCGTCATTTCTTATTTTACTTCCATTTAGGGAGCTCTATTCGTTTCAAATGAACTCCACTAAAGTTTATACAGCTGTCTCGTTCTTTTTAATTCTTTTTCGGATGGAGCGGGCGCATTCGGAATGCAGTCTATTTTTGTCGCTTAAAACGCTCTTTATAAAGTAGTTGCTAAGGCTCCGTGTAAGGTTGGGTGCATGAGTGTGCATTTATTTGGTTGAAATAACGCGGGTGGAAATAATGTTTGCGAGGCAGGCGCGAAGAAGGACTATAGACCTTTTTTGAAGGCGGTAATTTGGTGTTACTGAATGATATTACACTATAAATAGTTCTAATGCAAGATTGCGTAACTTTAAATAGTATTTTTACCTATTTATTATCTTTGTTTGAATTTTTCTCAGTTTTTTGATGTCATATTGATTGACTTAAATCTTTTTTTTTCCTTATAGTCAGTACAATCCTTTGAAAGTATAGTAGGTATACAGCGTGTCTCTGACTTTGGGGCTTTAAATGCAAGTATCGATTATGGTCCTGAAACTGAACCACTTTTGTTCCGCAACTTTGTAAAATAACTATTAGTACTATAATTTATTAGTGTTTGAACTTAAACTTTATGTACCATCAATGTATTGCAAACACGGCCTCATAATTTGACATCCATGACACTAACAACTATAAAAACTAATGATGATGAAATGAATGAAATGAATGGATGATGTACATTCATTAATTTGTATGGAGTAATGAAAATATAAAAAGAACGTATTTTTGAAAAGTTGTAGAACAAAAGTAGTTCCGTTTCAGAAGCATAATCGACATTTGCATTTAAAGGTCAGAGACACGCAGTGTATTTCGCGCTTAAACGAAGTATTCAGTATGTATTACTGTATGGACAATGAACATTATCGCAATATGAATATTATTAAAACCAACCAACCTATGTACTAGACTAGAAAATTGTAAGAATTATTCTCTAAGTTGCCAATAATTTTGTCCAAAACCGCAACTTCGTAGGTGGGGCTGGCCAAACAAGCTCGATCAATCAAACAAACTCATTTACAGGTGTTCCAGTTATCGATCTTTGTCAAATTCGTACAAACATTTTCAACGAAAATGCAATGTTGTTCACCTTTAGGCCTGATCAGAACAAAGAAGAACAAGGATTCATTTAGGATTTATAGTCTGAATTTTATGTACGAGCTTGTCTTCTTTTTGTGCGAGCCTTGTCTTCTTTTGACCCGCTATGGTCTAATATTCTATGTCATGCAATTCCTCTGAATTACTATCACTGAGTTAAGGCTAAAAAGTAGTTGTTACAATAGGTTGCGTATTACAACGAAAGCAAAACTAGGAACCATAGCCCTCTATATTCTAAAACACAAAAGAACTAATAGCAAGAAGAAGGAAATTAGTGACCATAATTACAGTTCACAATGGGGAACTTGCATGGGACTTCAATTTCGAATAAATTGCACTCAATCGATGCGGATATATGTAGAGATATCATACAAAAGAAAAAAAAAGAAAAAAAACGATTCTATTAGTTTTACCCAATATTAAAATGACGAAAATTTATTTTTTATTTTTTCGATAAAATAACGTAACAGTTTCATAGAATAACAAATTAGAAATGATATTTTGTATGACAAGTATAGACTTAAACGTAAATTTAGTGGAGATAATCGCAAATTAATGACTTACTCCATAGTAAACGCGCCGAGAATATATGCTGTGACGTCATAGCATAAGCCCGTTTAATATAGAGCGTAGTCAGGGGGTGCCGGCGCGTGCAGATTTCAAATGCATATAACATCAGAAAAAGAAATCATAACAAAGTTTTAATGCTACAGTTGTTTTAATGCTGGATTATACTTTTGATTTTCGTAATAAAATATTAAGATGCAAGTTCCCTATTAAAAATGATTTCTGTAGTAGTTCCTAAATGAACCAACTCCCGGGTTACTATTATGGAAATCACTGCTAACTTGTGCCGAAATTGGTATGCACAGTAATCCCACAAACACGATCATATTGACTGTGTGCTCTAGCCCTAAGCCGCAGTCCGTATGCTTTTAACTGATTGCTGGCCGATAGCTTTGCGACCCGCATTCATTGCGGACCTTCTAGAAAGTTCTGGGACGTTCTGGCCTGTCAACGCCGAAATGCTGCTCGTATTTCAGCTCCTAATGTATGGTGCTTGGCTCTTTTGACTTTAAAACAGGTAAATATTTTAACTCACGACTGAAATGGAAGGTGTGTGTGGGTGGGATTTTGTGTTAAGGGTGTTTATAGACATTTGATAGACAGCAGAGTTGTATAAGTGCTTATTGGGGCCGTAATCGGTATCTTTATCCCCGTAAGTCCCCGGGAACTTACTTACGCAAGTACAAAGTCAAATTGAGTTTCAGAATCTAAAGGAATTAAACAATGTTCCAAATTCAATATTGCTAATATCCATCTGGGTCTTACGGGGACAGATTCAAATGCGTGAAAGCAGAAAGAGGCTTTTTTTGACATGGCAATGGTGTAAAAATAGCATAAGGTCTGATTGATGGAATGTAGTGCGTGATGACTGATGACTGTCTGAAGTTCTGCGAGAAGATTGATGTGATTCGCTTGTTATTGCTGTAATTCTGCAAATTTAAATTATGCTGTATATGTTGTCCTATAGTTTCACATTTGTTTAGTAATTACTGTTATGCTGTGTAACTACTTTAAATAAAATAAGATATAAAAAAAAAATTGATGGCAAGCAGATATCGTAGCCCGTAGAGGCATACCGCTAATGGCCGCTACATACATCTCTCGCCCCTGACTGCGAGCGCTATCGACTAGTGAAAACGTGTGTGATGCGTTTTGAAAATCTCGCACCCAATCGCGCCCTCTCGACCAATGAAGAAGCTCGGTGAAGCGTTTCTTTATTTCTAAAATTGTCATAATATGATGTGATTAAAAAACGATCTCAAAATCCTTTTTATTGACAATCCTAAAACGGGTTCATCGCGTGTTCAAACAGTGGCCGGCTCTCGCATCGGTATTCACGGTATCTTTACATAACTTTAAATAATACCGGTTAAATTGCAAACTTAATCCTAGAGTAAATTCACGACACTCCGGTCTTCTTTTGTCGTTCGGCAGAGCAATTCGTTCATTGTTTCTTTCCATTGAACGAATACGAAATTAGTGAATGGTTGTAGTCTATTCAACGTTCTCAAAGACAACTCTTTTGTAGGCGAGATGAAAGCACCGATTGGAGATGACTTTGCCCCGCTCTGGTAAATGGCGTCCAGTTTTTTTTGTTTTTGCGGAAATCCAACAATGAAGGATGAAGGTAAATTTTAGTACGGCTGTTAATTGTTCTAGGCTTGATTTTCCGGTTAATAATTAGTGTCGGTAGGTACATTTCATATTCAACGGTAGCTTTTTACTAAGTGAACCAGCGTGAAGAAACCGGTCCAATCAAGGTCTAGTTTGGCAGAGACTTTTGCAAAAGTAATGCCTACGCCAGTTGTTAGGAATATATTCCAAAGTCACCCCCAGCTCCTTTATGGTATGTATGGTACTTAAGGTTTTGACAATCCTGTCAAATTGTATAGGAATACAAAGAATTTATTATTGCAAAAGTATCATAATAAAAATATTTCATTTCATATTTCATTTCATATTTCATAAATTTTAGAACGCGACCGTACCTACAACCTGAAAACTGTACATAAAGATAAATAATATTGGGCCTAAACGATACTGATATAAGGTATAAACGTCCGAGTGCTCGACGCTGTACTAGTATACGGCATGGGCACTTTATGTCAAAGCAATATGGGTTAAGTTCGAACTAAGACGATTTTTCTTCATTCGAATTTAGGCCATGTCACTATGACATAGAGTGCCCATGCCATATCGAATACTCGGACGTTTACCTTATGTGGCGTTGCTGCATATTAGTCCTGTCTTCTTTTTTTGGCTGTTAAAGTAAACTCTAAATACATTGCATGGTTACGAGAGTCGGGGCGGCAATAACCTGAATACTTAGACCCAAAGACAAGGGTTATTTTACGATGATATTGGAGTTGCATAGGCTTGTGTCTGGGCCGATTCTTTGAATTAGATAGCTAGCAAACTCCGCACGCACTAGCAAACCCAGACGGATGAAATCTGAGTGCTAAGTAAAATCTAACCTCAAGGCCCATAATAATCAAGCACCCCCTAAACGAAAATTCTTGGAACCGCCACTACTGTCGTGACGTAGTTGGGAATGCTACCAGGATAGCAAGATGGCCGAAAGTGGTCGAGTAGAATACCGATTAAGAAGAATTAAGAACAGAAGACCACGTACCGGAAGGTGTGGCGTGGGTAGGCCTCCATCAAGGGGGACTGATGACCTGGTAAAGGTCGCGGGAATCCGTTGGATGCGGGTGGCGCAAGACCGGACATTGTGGCACTCTTTGGGGAGGCCTATGTCCAGGAGTGAACGTCTTTCGGCTGATATGATGATAATGATGATGAAGAACAGAAGAAACGCTCCAGTCAGCAGTATCGCATAATCCAATAAAGCACCAAATAATTTCTAGCTTCCGTCCCAGCCCTTTGAAGAGCATTTATCTCAACCCTAACAGAATCAACATCGTATGGCCCTGCATAATCAGGTTTTCCCTAATTTGTATTGAGCACGTAAAGTGGGGAACGAATACTAACTATATTTCGCTAACGCGTTTACATTTGACAAAGCCCTTTGATAACCCTCGCAGCCTCTCAATGACCTTTTACGTCAATCAAAGGAGGATTAGATGTTGTAGATGTTGGGCCACGGAAATGGCGGATTTTATGACTCCAGGCTCGAGACTGTATTCTCGACCCCATCATAGGAATTGGAACGTTTACCTATCGCTATCGCTAAATTTTTTTTCCGAACTGTATCATTTGTCGTTTTTATGTGTTTTTATCTAATAAAGAATTTTGTATTTGTATTTTGTCTGAATTTCCAGCCTTTTTTTTTTTGAAAACATGAAATCATAGGTAGATTGGAAAATAAACCTTACCTAACCTAATGGGTTCTACAAAATATTTTTTTATTTTTTCCGGTTTAAAAATTCGGACTAATGCTACAGTTGGGAATTAAATTTAGCCATTGCGATATAATACCTTTGGAACTGACATGTGTATGGTAACGCGCTCCTGCTTAAGTAAATATGTAAGAGTGGGACGCATTTACACAGAATGGAAGTGTATCCTTTGAACGGGTGAGCGGGCGCCATTTATTAAACGAGTGAAAAGAATCCATTTCTGGCAAATTCGTTGAACAATTTATGACTAAATTCAAAATGAACTACTGCATGAACGTCATTGCGCACTCGTCCTGACACTTTAGCTCTGTTATTGTGGAAGCAAGTACTTTCTCGCACTGATTATGGTTAGGGCGCCGAATGTGAGCAAGCACGTGAAACAGATTGTACTTAATATCACAATACTTAATCACGGACCAAATTGATGCAAAACAAAAGAGGATAAGTATGTAGTGAATTCTAATCCGATGTCATGTTTAAGACTAGACTTACATGATTGTGAATATCATACCCGGGCTCTTCTCCGTTCTCTGGCCCGGCCGCTGCTTTTGATTTATTCACCAGCTTATTTAATAGCGACTCAAAAACAATCGTCTGCCGTAGCTACTCCAATTAAACCTGGACTTGTACTACGTGATCCTTGTCTACGCGCCCCACTGCCTGGTGAAGCGGGGTACGAACCCCACCACATCACATATAAACGCCCGCGCCGCGCCATCGGCCTCTTTTCCGCCGACCTCCACCGCACTCGCACCTCGCGATGAGGCTATCCTAAAATCGTAGTTACCATTGTAATTCATAATTAAAACTATGTATAAATAAATAAATAAATAAATAATAATATTTGCGGACAATCTTACACAAATCAACCTAGTCCCAAACTAAGCAAAGCTTGTACTATGGGTACTAGAGGACGATATGGATACTTATATAGAGAAATAAATACTTAAATACATAGAAAACATCCATGACTCAGGAACAAATATTCGAGCTCATCACACAAATAAATGCCCTTACCGGGATTCGAACCCAGGACCTCTTGCTTCGTAGGCAGGGTCACTACCAACTAGGCTAAAGCGGTCGTCAGCATGTATACAGTCTATTATTTCACTCAATAATTCCCGAAGGCTCCAACAATCCTCACATCAGGGCACCTTGCCGTTCTCGTGTCAGAGACACTAGAGGTAAGCTAAAGTGTCAGAGACACTAGAGGTGAGCTAAAGTGTCAAATACACTAGAGACAGCGTCAGAGACACTCTAACGTAAAACAAACTTGAAATAAGTATGACCCAAAACAAAAAAAAAGATATGTACCTAGTGTTAGAATAAAAGCACTGGTTTACATTTTATATTTTACATTAAAATACCTGAGAGCCAGAGTGACCCAAGTCCAGATTTGGGACAAAGCTGGCTAAGCTTATAAATTTGATGCACGTTTTAAGCTTAGCATATAGCAGATAAACTTATAATTGGTAGCCCGCCCTATCCGTAAATAAAAAAAGTTATATTTTTACAAGTCCACTTTTATTTTCGAGCCACACTGTTACAAGTCCATATAATTTTGCTTTCTGCTTTTTAGTACCGGTACCTTTACATTCTGGCCAGAACAAAAACACCATGATTATCAAGACATATTTTAACATTCTTGAAAAGTATCCCTATCTAAAAGAAATAAACCACAAATTCCTCCTAAGCGGTCACACACCGGTAGTGTTATCGAAAGACGAAAAATAATACTTCCGACAATGGAAATATTCACGTGCCATGACTGGTGTAGTTTTATTAAAACTCTAATCTACAACATCAGTTTTATAGTTCAGCGTATGGCGACGGAAGATTTCAATAATTTCAAATCTCTATATGAAGGGACTGATTCCATATTTTGTCAAAAACTCGAGCGGGTTCCAAATTCGTATAACAGACATCGTTTGGGCACAATTCCGAAGGAATAAATTTGGTAAAGTGTATTATATGACTAGTTTTGAGCAGAATGAATTTAAAGAGTATGATATGAACAGAAACCTAAGACACCCGAAATGCATGCCTGAAACCTTACCTCTCATCACAGAATGAAAAAAACCAATATCAAAAGCAAAATTCAAAGATTTAATGACTGCGTTGCAATGGGTTCCAGAAGAATATAGAGAATATTTCAAAAGTCTGCCTCATGCAGAAAATGTTGAGGACTACCCAGAATAAACTTTCATTCAAATATAAACTAGTTTTATTTTATTTCTAACCGTAATATTCAATATTAATGTGGACTTGTAATATTCTGGTTTTCAGTTTGTTTCATACTTATTATCAAAACAGTTTAGAGCCATACTGTCCCAAGTACTTTATTTAATAATCCTTTGAATTAAATTGAATAGTACACATTGCATCTGAAAGCTCTTTTTAAACAATATTTTACGCATGAGAAATGAATCAATCAAAAATTAGAATCATATAAAAAAATCTGAATATGTAAGTTTGTTCTCGCTTTGTTTCTCCAATATGTATAAACTGGACTTGGGTCACTCTGGCTCTCAGGTACAGACATGAGCGGACAAAGCTATCCTGTCTCGTTGACAGTCCCATTGACGTTCCTCCGCGGCAGACGCCGTATGACAGCTCTCCAGAAGGCGCGTTCGGAAACTACGCTACATTAGCGTATCAAAACCTCTTCCAAGTTTAAGCCCAGACTTGTGTGAGAACCTCATATGCGGGTGCCCCGCCGTTCTCGTGGCCCGGCCGGTGCTTCGATCCGCGCCGTTTGCCGCCATCGTAAAGCCGGCACTACGCTCCCGCGGGTACACGCCGCCGGCATGGAAAGAAGCGCGCCGATTCAGTTTATCCGACTGAATCCACATGTCCACGCCTAGGGATCTGGACCCTTTCGCATTCCAATTTGATTTCAATGTGGTTTCATCATCATCATATCAGCCAATAGCCTCTGCTGCACGTAAGCATCGACGCAGCTTTACGCGTCCCGGCTGCATTACACTACGAAGGCAGAGGAGGTAGTGAACAATGATGTAATATAAAAATAGGTAGATATGTTGTCTATACGAAATTCCGTGATTAAAAATGGCCACCAAATTCTGACAGCATTCGTTTCCATTGACGACGCAAAACTATATGGCAAGCTGTGTGACTTGACCAAAATTTAGTGTGCCACTTTTGGACCGCTTATACTCGTAACATATCTACGTATATTTTATATTACATCATTGTAGTTAAGTATGTGCGCGTGAAGACCGGATTCATTCTGAGGGTCGTGAGACTCCTGAGGTTGGAGTCTCGCCATAACGTGAATATTAATATTACGAGAACAATATTCCTTTGCTATTCCGCTAAAAACTTGTTTTTTAGCGGAATAGCAAAGGAATATTGTTCTCGTAATATATCATGGACTTCCGCAAAGTAACGCCTGATTCAATAAATTATGTGAATATTAATTCCTTTGTGGTCAGAGTTCCAACAGACCATCTATCGACCTTCACTAAGGAAGAATTTTGGGCGAAGGGAGTCAAGTTCCGGCGTTTTCGTGGTTGGTTACATGACACCACGTAATTGCGCGACACGTATAGTAGAAGTAGTGTATTTTTGTAGTTTTTAATAAGTTTATATTGATATAATTTGAGTTTAAGATATTGGTAATATGGGCCTTTGTTGCCTGATTTAAATAAATATATAAAAATAAGCATCTCTCCCCCAAGAGTGCCACAATGACCGGTCCTGCGCCACCCGCATCCAGCGGACTACCAACTCAATACTACGATTGCCAACCCCCTGCCAAGCGGGGCGATTATGGCATTATACCCCCCATTTATAGTGCAATGTGCTTTGTTCTCAATCATCATCAAATCTCGCCCTCGTTTCCACGCTTGCTATGTGTCAGAGTACAATCAGCTGCAGAATGAGACCCTTGCAAACAAACTACTTCTCTGCAGGGGTGGATACGTTTCTTTGCGGCTGATTGTACATCTTAGCCCCTTGGTGCCTCTTAGGTGAAGTAATGTACCTATTCAAAGAACATCAACTTTACAGCAACCATGAAATTAAATCAGAGAAAAATGCCGATTTGCTTCGTGGCAAAGGTTTCTTTTTCTGAACCGGTGGTAGCTAATGGATATTCATAGGTGCGTGCCTTAACACATTCACTGCCAAGAATTGCTACGGGCTACGCTCGTAGCCGATGCCGTGATTTTCCCCGTATGTAGCGGAAAGCGACTACGGCGTAGGTAGGTTGAAGAATAAAGAACTTGACTTTGAAAATATCAAAAAGCTCTTCCATTAACCGTTTCTATGGAGAAATTTCATTTTGCGAATATAAATATGTTTTCCTTTATTTTAAAAAAAGATCAGTCACAGTCTTTGAAAAAAAACGAATCGGTGACAGATATTTACTTGTGCCTTGTTGTGGCAGATTATAAATAATAATAAATAAATAAATATTTGCGGACAAACTTACACAAATCAACCTAGTCCCAAACTAAGCAAAGCTTGTACTATGGGTACTAGACGACGATATACATACTTATATAGAGAAATAAATACTTAAATAGATAGAAAACATCCATGACTCAGGAACAAATATTCGTGCTCATCACACAAATAAATGCCCTTACCGGGATTCGAACCCAGGACCTCTTGCTTCTTATTATAAAAATGAATTATTTATTAAAATTCATACATTCGGTATTCCATGTTTGATTGAATATTTTCCGAACGTAATATCCCAAAATACAATGAACAACCATTTAAAAACACAATTCGAAAACTCGTTACGTTTCATTTGCGTTGGTATACGGAACTCGCTATAGCCCGACCAGGAAAATAAAAAACGTCGCCATATTGCGGAAAACTATTGGAACTAATTTCTTCAACAGGCAACAGTAACTTTGAAGACGTCATTAATGCCATCTGTCAATTTCTTAGATAATTGTGTGTATTTGTGCGTAAAAATGCCGAAAACGATTAAAAGTAACTTGAGAAAAGTGATTTACCATATGCAGAAGTATTTGTCGGGTAGAAAGGCTGCAGGATTGAAGTCTATTCCTCTAAATAACATCAACATCACCGACCTTGTTGTCAACATAACTGGTAGGTACATCATATAGTATGTGCAATGGAAATTGGCTAATTTATGAATAAATTACAAGTATAACTTTATTTTACTTCAGGTATTTATATCCCGATCTTCCGTGATGAAAATACGAAGAGAAGGTCAAATGTCAGCCGTATTTTCTACGCCTAAGAAAAATAAATGAGGATCTGATCATGAGGACCATGAAATGTCATATGAATCAGTTGAATATTTAGATTCCGAATTTGATGATTAGTAAATGTGTAAATAAAGGAAACAACGGATCGGTCATAATGAATATTGATTGTATCTTTTATTCTTGCTTAATAAACCTTTATCCTATCCCTTTTATTCCTCTATCCCGTTCTTTCTCATATCACACTCTCATATTGTCTCTTTCTCACACAACGTTTCGTTTTTCATTTATGTAATGTTTGCACCTTGGCATCCGGTCACTTTGGCACTCTTTGGGAGAGGCCTATGTCCAGCAGTGAACGTCTTTTGGCTGATATGATGATGAATGTTTGCACCTTATAAATGAATACCGATCCTATTTAGAAATGAAAATTAGTTTAACTTAAATGGAAGATCACTTCATTATAATATAATACATATAATATAAATGTTGTAAATCAAACTTGATTTTATTTCATCAATAATCTAATCAATATTATAATATCAATATTATCATATATTTACACTAACCAATTAGCATGCGTACGACTATACTTAGTGTTGCTATCATTATTGCTAATTTAACGCCTGCACAGCAGGTTTTTTATTTTCCTGTTCGGGCTTTACTATTGTCGTTGCAGTAAACCATAGTTTACCAACAGAGTTATTTACTAATTTTAACTGATGTATATTTTATATCAAAATGGTTAAATTAAAAAGCATTTATTTTCTAAAGTATTTACAAGATAATAATATAATAACATTAAGTAAATTAAATTAAAACAAAGTTAAATCTAAAAAGGCAATCGAGGTATTGTATAGAGGATGCTAGCGGAATTTCCTCGCTGAATTTTATTACAACGCTGATGCGTTGCGGGAGAAAGCCGCCAGCTCTTCGGTCACCAGTTACAATATTAAATATATTGACTAACATCGAAAGTTACACACATGAATAAAAGTTCAACGTAATGGTACTGAGTTAAAATCGCATTTTCACTAGAGAACATAAAGGGAAGAAATGCAAGAAGCCTCAAGGAAAACAGCTAGTTTATTACGATATTATAAATTTACTAGCTTTTACCCGTGACTTGATTCGCGTAAGCTCGTTAAACGGCTTATGGGATTATTACTACGCCTATACAAAATTTTATGGCAAATATGCTATTCGATTTTCCACAGACGCGTTTCACATACGTATAAACTTCCACCACTTTAAGAGATGGTTCAAGGATTCAAACTACCCTATGTTCTTTTCAGGATCTCTAACTATCTCCTGGCAGTGAATGAGTGATTTTGGACAAAGTTTTAAGGAACCACGGTTACCCCGGCGAGCATGACGTGAAAAAAAGTTACATCAAGCATGAGGCAGGGTATGACATACCCGAAATTTAATGTAACATAATATAGTTTTTATTAATTTTATTTTATTTCGTGCAGTGTATATTGTTTAATAATGAATTATATAATGCATTTAAATCATAGACAAGTTTTAATTATGAAATTATTTTTATTTATTCGTGTTTACCTTATACTATGTAATTATAGGAACAAAAGTTTCGAGGTTTACAAAAATGAACAATTAAACAAAAAATAACTGTCTTTGGAATATAAATCAACTTTTAACTAAAAGATAATGAGATCTTCTTCTCAAAAAAACATAACAATCTTTTTTTTATTGAAAATATGGTTAATCACTGCCATCGAGATTATCATGCTCCATATATATGGGCTTGCTGCAACCTTTACAGGAATATTTGTTTTTTTCTGTCCTTCTTGTATGGAAAATAAAAGAAAAACAACTAATACAAATAAAGTAATCTCAAGCCTATACATTGAAACCTTAAAAACACAAAGAATAATAAAAAAAATATTTATAAATCATACATAAAAAAAATACGTCTAAAATGACGTAGGGTGTGACATACCCGAAACAGGTTTGTGCAGAAATATTTCGGCTCTCACGTCGCACAGCGATCACGCCACTATCCCCTCCCGCACTCCCTTGCCTCCAGCTACTGAGCGAGCTAGTGTTGCCAGACGAAGATTTAAAAAATAACAAACGTTTTTAATACTGTCAGGGTATGACATACCCTGGGTCATGCTCGCCGGGTTAAATAATAGGTAATTATGAATAGATTTTCATCGATACCTTTTTGTAGTTTTATCATGAACTATTCCAGCCTAGACTGATGTGCCCAATAATCATGCACTCAAGCTAAGCCAGGATATAACTAGTCGTAAATTAACACCATTTATGACATCTGTTATTACCTAATTCCGTACAAAGTTGAGATTCCCCGCAACGTCAGCCCGGGACGAGGCAGCACTAAAGAATTCGAGCAAATTCTTGGAAAATTTCAATTCAAATAAAGTCATTACCCACGGCCGAAATCCGGCGAAAACTGTGAATAATGACTGGGAATTATACTGTATTTTATGTCGGATCCCGGGTACGGAGGAAATTTTAACGAATTACCCGAAAGATTGGGCCCTCTGAGAAAGAATTGGTGTGTGAAATTGGAATGGTAGGAGAGGAAGCTTACAACGGTTTACTTTTTATAATAAACTTCCTATTGGCAGGTAGGTGGATTTAATAAATCTATCCCCCAGTTTATTAATCGGCCGGGTATTATTGGGATATAGATATAGGGGCGTGCTTGTATAATTATATTGACTTCTGGCTCGATTCTGGAACGCGGTACTGCCGTATTGGGATTGCGTTAGAGTGCAGGTTAGTGTCTATCGGGAAGTTACACTTATTTTGAATACTTTATCATCCTCTTAGAGTTTTTTCCGGTAGCCGTAAACGACCCCGAGTGACTACACAAAAAAAAAGACAGTTGAGTTGTCCTAACGAGCGTTCGAAACGTCATGCTGCAGCTAAAGGGTGATCACGCTGGATGCATGCTGCAGCATGCTCGTCGATTACCTACGTAGGTAACGCATTGTACACGCGTCAGGTAGATCAAAATGTAAATTTTTGTATGTACCTACAGTTAAGTGCAAAATATATATCGATATAATCCTCTCATAAACACACGGACGACTTTGACGCTATCATGCGTAAAAGAGCGGCATCCCTACTGCACAGATTGCAAGGTAGTACTAACAGTCTCCTAAGCGTATTCACCTGCAGGATAGACTCTCCACTCATGAGGCGATGGAGCATGAGCCTGGCCTGCTTGAGCTTGTGATAATGATACTAATTAAATATGTACATAAATAATTAACGAATAATGAATGAAATAATTAATGAATTTATATTATATTGTATTGTTGATATTTGTACTAACATAGTCGTTCTAAGGATACTACTAACAAATAATGGATCTCGTTATCTGAGTAATAAATTAAATGAATTGAATAAATAATCACCGAAACCTTAATCCGCTGAAATAAGAGCGATGGGACATTTATGAGTAAGTTATACATACATACATACAATCACGCCTTTATCCCTAAAAGGGGTAAGCAGAGCACATGAAACTTGTGTTCCAGTGCCACTTTTAGCATAAATGTGGGTATAAAAGATCGACAAAATGTGATGTTGCAGTGATAGGTTGCTAGCCCATCGCCCACAATACACTTCAACCCTGTTCCCTTAGTCGACTCTTACGACACCCACGGGAAGAAAGGGGGTGGTGCTATTCCAACCCGACACCACACGGATTATATGCACCCATATTTTTACACTTGACTGTACGCCAGTCAGAAGAGTAATAAATTTATTTGTTGCAAAAGATGGTGTAGAAGATTTTACTTTTCTGTAATATTTGTATCGATACAACCGATTAACTATCAAAAATGGTTACACGAGATATCTCGGGACAACTTTTGGCAGCTCCAAATCCTCGAAATTTTGGGATTTTCAACCGACGAAAAAAACGGAAAAGGTTCTCAATTCGACGCGTATATATATATTTTTTTTATGTATGACCACGCATAACTTTTTACAGAGTAGTTCGGTTTTGATAATTCTTTTTATTTATTGGAAAGGGTTATAACCCGAAGGTGGTCCCATATAAATTTGGAAAAAAAAACTAACCCAAAGGGTACGAAAATAGGGGATGATTGATTTTTCGTCGGTTAAAACTTTGTTTTCAAAGTAAATTATTTTGGTTTCTGGCTCATAGCTTCTATACGATGCATCCTAGTGAAAAATTACTTAAGTGAATATAGTCGGATAATCGCCCCAAAATGCAAGAACGAGTTGCCTGTTTTAAATGATTTCGTCATTTCACTAAACAGATTCAGGGATTTGATCAAATTACAGATTTTTTCTAGGCGAATGATAAAATGGATTCGCCATTTTAACATCCTGCGTGACTTGGTCATATCCCTTAGAGATTTGTTCAAATCTTTGTTTTGGCCATTTTCCTGCGACATATATAAGCTCTTGATCATCCTCCTAGTGTTATTCCCGGTTGTGCCTTAAAGGTGCCCGAGGTCCTTTGACGCCTAATCCTAAGAGTTGGCATAAGTACGCACTAGTTATTACTTAAGCAACGATAGCTATCTGACCTTCCAACTTAGAGGGAAATTAGACCTTTCGAACAGCATCCTTAACGCATTGGCAAATAGGTCGGACTGTCCACTCACAAATTTGCTTATTAAACTCCACTTGAGATCCCAGCCAACAAAATGAATATATTAATTATGTATTGCTGAGTGTAAACAATTAGACATTTTGAATTTTAAGTATGCATGTAATTAGTTAGATTTTTATTTATTTCTGTCATTTCCGATTAAATTATTTCCATTTTAATATTTATTCAAATTTAATTTTATTTTATTTCTTTCTTTGACATGTTTTTAACTTAACTAATTTTGCTGACTTGACATTTAAAATCTACCAATGTGATGAAAACCTATTTTGTGTACAATCTAACATTATATTAAGACATTTGTTACTAACAATATGGAACCTGGTTCTGAAATAAACTAATTCATTCATTCATTCATTCATTTGGGATTAAACCGGTTTCCTATCTATGTTTTCCTTTATCAGAAAGTTCTGTTAAATATGAAATGATATTTCGTAGATAAGTTGAAAAACCCAAAAAGTTGCAGGGTTGCCATTGTAGTTTGTACATACCAACTTAACCTATTTTGCCTGTATTTTTACCAATGTCTTGTGTACAATAAAGTGGTCCCTGGGCGACCGAGCTCTGCTCGGATGAAAATGGTGAAAATACGGAGAAAACTAATTTTCCCGGACATAAGACCTATCTAGATCGATTTCTCGCCCCCGTAACCACATATATTCCAAATTTCATCGAAATCGTTAGAGCCGTTTCCGAGAACGTGATTGCAAATATATATACAAATATTGCTCGTTTAATAGTATAGGATAGGATAGGATAGGATTTACATACATACATACATACATAAAAACCCAGTGTTACGAGCCAGGGTTCGAACCGACGATCTGCAGATTGAAAGTCTCTTGTCTCTTATACAGGGTGTGGCCTGTAATAGGAGCAAAAATTAAACGGTGGGTTATCAAGCCAATCAGCAATCTGTTCCAAGTGGTTTAAGCAAATAATGTTTTAAGTAACAGCGTGCCTGGATTCTTTTCATCATCATCATCATATCAGCCGAAAGACGTCCACTGCTGGACATAGGCCTCCCCCAAAGAGTGCCACTTCCCACTCCCGCGACCTTTACTAGGTCATCAGTCCACCTTGTGGATTCTTTTACTTAACTGGAATACTATGAATATTATTATATATTTCAAATACAATAAATCTTGCAAAATGTAAAAAACCGGCCAAGTGCGAGTTGGACTCGCGCTCGGAGGGTTCTGTACCATTATCTATAAAAACGGCAAAAAAATCACGTTTGTTGTATGGGAGCCCCCCCTTAAAAAATATTTTACTGTGTTTTTAGTATTTGGTGTTATAGCGGCAACAGAAATACATAATCTGTGAAAATTTCAACTCTCTAGCTATCACGGTTCTTGAGATACAGCCTGGTGACAGACAGACGAACGGACGGACGGACGGACAGCGAAGTCTTAGTAATAGGGTCCCGTTTTACTCTTTGAGTACGGAACCCTAAAATAACTCCAAAAATGTATGCAAAACAAAGACACTATTAATCACTATGACTTAAGTGCCCAGTGTTTTACCAAGATATTTTATGAGTTAGGTTAGTGGCCAAATAGTTCGGTACACCATACTTAACATAAGGTGTACCGAACTATTTGACTACTTTGGTTGCTACAAAGTATTTGACGCTGACTGTACATACTTCAAATTTCTTTTCAATTGCTGGTCCAATTTCATTACTTATGGATCACGACTACAATTTTTTTTCCGAATTCAATAATTTTGAAACACTGGGACCGATATAGAATAACTCTGGATATTCTATAGAAAGAAAGAAAGATACATTTATCCACTTAACACACAGGACACACATATTAAGCAAAAATAAATAAAAATAACAGTAAAAAACATGTAACAAGTGTGTCTCCGCGGCCGTGAACCGGACACTGGCTCAGCATTATGCTGAGGTGTCAGTCAGACACCTACAGCGCTGATTTTCAGCCAGCGTTGGTGACTCACGGAAACGTCATACAATTATAATTACACAACTATATAATTAATTGTGAAAGGCGAGAGAGAAATAAACATAAATACATAGTGAGATAATACATGTACGCACACCTACATGCAGCTTCAATAAAATAATAACTACGTTACACATCAAAGTAAATTTTACTATTAAACTAAAAACAAAAACTCTACTAGGGCTGGTGCTGCTGCTGACTCAGCGGAGTCACGCAAAAGGCTCAAATATGCTGGCATTGACAGTGGCTTCATGTTTGAGCCTTTCGGGGTCGAGACCTTAGGGCCATGGGGCACCAGCGCTTTAAAAATCTTCAAAACACTTTCGCAGCGCCTTGTCGACGCTTCTGGTGACCAGAAGGCTGGCGCATACCTAGCTGCCGCTTGGCGCCGATCTGGGCCAAGTTTTCTATTTGTGATGTTATCTTTCTTTTTTTTTTGTTTTATTTTATTTTACTTTTGTGTAGGTATTATGTTTGTAGTAAATTTTTTACTCACTACTATTTTAGGCTAGCTTAATTTTATTTATTCAGATTTAATTTTAAATGTTTACTTGTACATTGGAATTAAGCATGATTTTGATTATTGATGAAATAAAAATATATAAGAAAATTGTGGTAAAATGAATCAGTTGTAATAAAAACTAGATAAAAATTTGCAATTGGTATAGTTTTTGCCGTCAAAAGTGCAGGATTAGGATTAGGATTTTTGGAGCGTCAACAAATAGCCTTTAAGCTTACGCTTAAAGGTGTATCTGCTAAGCGCCCCTTGGATAGGGGGAGGGATATCATTCCAGCACTTAGACGCCGCGAACTTGAAGCTACCTCGGAATTCTATGGAGTCATCCTTTACATTTTTTGGTCCTATTACAGACCACACCCAGTATACAAGCTCTTATTTCCTTAATAAATCATGTATAGATAATTTTGAACTGACCGCACGCGTAGTTACTTCTCCTGCTGACTGTACAGTGACAGACACACAATAAACACATACATAAACTTATGAGCCTTAAACTTCCGACATCCGTTGGAGCTTTTCAGTAAAAGCAATATTCATCTCTTCGAAGATAAAACTCCAACGAAGGCAAAAATGTTTCAAAACGTTATAATATTGCTAATGTAATGTACTTTTTATCATTCATCTCTTATCAGGAGGAAGCAGGATTACACTGAAACAGTTTGGAGCCTTGGGGAGGGCTAATTACCAAATGAGATTTCACCCACCCACCCTCGGAGGCTGACATCAAGCAACTTTGCCGGGGCGCCACGTAATGTAAGTTTCCCGGAATATTATTGAGGTACTGTTTCTTCCATGAATTAGGGTTTCACTTGAAAGTTATATTATAAGTATGTGCGGCAGGTACAAGTCAAATGCTTAATTAAAATTAATTTACGTTACTTCGGGTGGAATTGACTAAACGTCTAAACTTAACGGGGTCTTTGAATTAACTTTGTGTATTGATGGTAAAGGTCGTGGGAGTCCGCTGGATGTGGGTGGCGCAGGACCGGTCATTGTGGCACTGTTTGGGGGAGGCATATGTCCAGCAGTGGGCATCTCTCGGCTGATAATATGATGATGATGATGTTTACTTGAAAACAAGACAAATACTTTAAACCCTCGCGCTTTGTTCACATATTTAAATTATTACTGTTTTACACGGGATGTTTTACTTTTGGAGGGTAGTGAAATATTGTAAGCCCACATCTTTATTGACAACTTGCTGGGACGACCGTGTCGAAACGTCAGATATAAAGGAAAATAAATATCGCGTTAGATCCGTGTAAAAGAGTCATTTTGAAGACAAAGACTAACGAATATTATTCAAGGCCATTTTTACTTGTGACGTTTTGGTTGAATGTTTTTTGCAGCAACAAGGTGTCAAATAGGTATGTGAATACACGCCACATAGCTGGTGAATATTTAATCTTAGGAATAGATTAGGTATAAAGACGGTGAAAATGTATTGTGATATTGCAGTGATAGGTTATGGTTGAAATTATTTAATGCCGAGTTTTTATAAAACTGTCATTGTAATTGAAACCGTCTACCTTGGACGGTAGATTTGCTTTTTGAACAAACACAAATACAAAATTATTTATTGTTCGAATGTGAGTGATTATAAAAATGGCGTTAGGGTTACTCGTAGTATTTTGGTTACATCACAATCAGCCAGAGTTTGGCGTACAATATTTTGATTCTCAATATGCATGCCATTGAAATGATGTCATTATTATTTATTCTTATATATTACTTTGATGCAATTCAGCCAACCTAAATAATTCATTCGCAATATATATAATGCAATTCAGCGAACCAACTTAAATTGATGGAAGAAAGAGTGCTATTCTAGCCCGACACCACACAGGGATGACAGAGCATAGAATTTATACTAGAGAGTGGACAAGCCACCGGCGGCCGCGTCGCAGTTGTTAGCTCAATTGGCTTACTCTGCTGCTATTTTACCGTCCGTTGTTACTGAGTGTGCACGCGTGCTGATCGCAGAGAATATTACGTTTCTTCCCAAAATGCCTCATATGATGCGCGTGTATTGTCCAATAAGAGCGTAGGTATACAAGTGTGTGTGCTTTAAATGTGTACGTGCTTTGTCTTGTCAATTACTTGTGCTTTGTGTGGGTTAATATACTTGCGACAGG
Source organism: Epinotia brunnichana (assembly GCA_963854355.1). Classification (NCBI taxonomy): domain Eukaryota; kingdom Metazoa; phylum Arthropoda; class Insecta; order Lepidoptera; family Tortricidae; genus Epinotia; species Epinotia brunnichana. The sequence goes on along the minus strand of OY977951.1, from coordinate 23,273,010 downwards.
CGTACTCTATACAAATCGGCCGGCATGTCCGATCTCCTTATTTTCATACATCTGTGGGGATGATATTCTATGTATTATGTATAAATAATAATAATAAATCAGCCTATATACGTCCCCCTGCTGTGCAAAGACCTCCTCTCATGGATGAGAGGGCACGGACAGTAGTCCCCACGCTGGCTCAGTGCGGGTTGGGGACTTCACAAATACCTTGGAATTTTTCCGCACAATGCACGTTTCCTCACGATGTTTTTCGTACACCCAAAAGCTAACGGTAAATATCGAATGATATTCCTCACATAAGTTAAAAAAACGAATGCTTGGAACCCACGACCGCCGTTTGAAAAACTCATTAGCACGAGCCGGGATTCGAACACCCGCCGTTTGACAGCCGCGTGCCAGAAGCACTAGGCTACCGTTGCTTCAGACATTTTATGTATGTGCATATATTATAAAATGATATTTACGAGTATATGATATTTGCATAATCGAACGAGCGGGTGAAGCAACGAACTTCTCCGTTTCAGCTTGGGCAAAAAATCTTTCGTATGTCCGGCGTCTGTCCGGCTGTTCTCCTCTACATGTCGCATTTCTCAAGCGATTCTTGTAAGCAGATTCAATCATACAGAATATTCAGACGACCCGGTTTTACGGAATTAAAAAAAAAAAAAAAAGACGTGAGCCTGCAGCTCACAGAGCCACTAGTGTACGGTCAGCCTCACACGTGACACCTTTGTACATACCATGTCGCATTAAATGTCATGTTAAACTGCCATATGAAGTTGTCAAACGATTGAAAACGACAAGGTACTTAGGTGTTCAGCAACCTATGAGGCCGACTGAACAGTTTATTTTATGACGAGATGTAGCGTAACCTTTTCGTAGCGCTACGTGCGTAGCCGATAGCATGTTCCTTCGCTTTGTAGCTCAAACTAGCTACGACCAGTGAACCCAGGTGAAATCGAAATGGTTGTGTGACCTTTTCGTAGCGCTAACTGCGTGCGTAGCCGATATCATGTTCCTTCGCTTTGTAACTCAAACTCGCTACGACCAGTGAACCCAGCTGAAATCGAAATGGTTGTGTGACCTTTTCGTAGCGCTAACTGCGTGCGTAGCCGATAGCATGTTCCTTCGCTTTGTAGCTCAAACTCGCTACGACCAGTGAACCCAGCTGAAATCGAAATGGTTGTGTGACCTTTTCGTAGCGCTAACTGCGTGCGTAGCCGATAGCATGTTCCTTCGCTTTGTAACTCAAACTCGCTACGACCAGTGAACCCAGCTGAAATCGAAATGGTTGTGTGACCTTTTCGTAGCGCTAACTGCGTGCGTAGCCGATACCATGTTCCTTGGCTTTGTAGCTCAAACTCGCTACGACCAGTGAACCCCGCTGGAATGGTTGTGTGAGGTTGCGAAGAGATGGCCTCCAATCTTAACCATCACACAACAATTCCAGCGCAATACTAAATATAATTGGGTAGTTTCTTTATGTTAAATTGTATAAAGTAGTATTGCTATACTGATAGTAAACCATCAGGCTATAAAACAATAATAGTACTTAAACGCAGTATTTCACGACCAAAACTTTTCATCGCGTATAGGGATTTTTTGTTTGCCACCAGCTTGTTTACCACCACACCTGTCAAAAATTGTACTGAAACTGACACCAACATGACGTCACCAATATAACACGACTAAATTATAAATGACAGTCAAGAATGTATTAGCTTCTGATACTACTTAATTTAGTAAGGTTAATTTACCATCGTCCCTTTTAAGTATACGCTAGGACGTCATCTATTATTATCCTTTATCTACGACCCGCGTACTTTCATCTGCTCACTCACACAAACACACACTCACACACAGCCTTTTTATATATTTGTAAGTTCGATATGTATTAAAATATTTTATGTATACCTACACATTAGAGCTTAAGCCTTAAAGGAGAAAATTTTAATTTATGTTTTTTTTTGTTTTTTTAATGTTCTGGTTGGTTTAAAGATTTTGTGTTTCTTTTATATTAGGTATATATATATGTACCATTATCTCAGTGCTATGCCATCTAGCCCAAATAATGGCTAAACTGAAAATCAGCGTCACGGAATGTTTCCTCGCTCCGTGACATCAAGCTGAGTGCAAGCCTTTTAGTGCAAAATTCTTAAAAATGATATGTATTAAGTTAAGTTTTGTTGTATAGTTTTGTTTACTATTTTCTTTCTTTTTTTCTTTCAAAACAGACAGTTACGTGATTTGCCATACAACTGTTCGTACGAGGATAATGCTGTGATGTCATAATGCCGTGTCAATTTGTATGAACCGTTTCGGCTGTCGCCAGCGAAGGTCCGCCTTTGACCCTCTCTTTTGTCGTTTTACGTGCCCTAATTTATTGTATCTGCTAGTCCCATACAAACATTTGAAACACTCAGAAAACAGGTTCGATTGGCAACGTGAAAAGAGTAAGCCATTGGTTGCGGAACGAGATCATTTAAAATCTCGAACCTCCCACAACAACTCCAGCGCTAGACTAACTATAATTAAAAGCATGACTCCTAAAATTTTTAATTCAACATCTTAATTAACTATAAATTGATCAATGCACTTAAGCACTGTCGTGGTACTTAACCTCACCGATGCATCTCTCAGTTAATTATGATTTAATCTTACTGAAGCGTTGTGCAATATTCAACTAATTACCCGCTTTGTGTCGCGAGGAAGGCTCGATCATAAATTAATCAGTCAATTAGTAGCGCGCCAACATAGCTCTTCGCTGCGCCACGCGTTGCGCAAGCAAGTCTGTACGACTTATGCATGCATGGGAATCATAAATACGGGCAAGTAATGCACGTGAAGATGATTTTCTTTCTTGGTTTAAATAACAAACAAATAAAATCGAGGCTAGAAACTTTGATGTTAACTAAGTATGTTAAGTATATAGATCTTCCAATTCTCCATGAAGACTTGTCATTCCTTCCGCATGCGGACGAGCATTGAAAATGTGGCTCTACAAACAGTACGTACTTGCGGTACATGCCTACATCTTGCAGGCATTAAAAATAAAAACTTTTGTGCTGCGCAGCACACGGTTGCTCAGACTTGAAGTAAACTTACGGCGATTTGGCTTCAATAGTGTCAATAGGGCCAAATCGCCGTAAGTTCTAAGTAAAAATCTCAAAATCTACACAGCATATGTCAAACGTGATAGGGTGACCATGCCTTGAGTCTGTTTCTGAAATATTTAAAAGAAAACACATGTTTGTTTTCCAATAAACAGTATTATACATTTAAATCTAAATCATAATGTCAATAGGGATAGATGAAGCGGCGTCAGCCCTCAAGTCCCACCCAGCGCGTGCGCGGTCTGCCTCTGGTAGGTACGTTTCCCTGCGGGTCCGGGCCACACGGTTACCACTTTTGCCCACCGACCGTTTTCTAGTCTAGCAAGGTGGATGATTCTATACCTTTATTATTTACAAGTAAATAAATAAATACTTGCTTTTTCTCGCAACAGGGTTTCTTGTAAAACGGTATAAAAATGAAATGGACGAAAATATATGTAGTACTTAGTCACGCCTAGACCAGATCTACACGGACTGACAAAAGATTAAACTTTAATTTGTGCAATGTTTAAATCTAGAACATAAGTTTCCTTTTTTTGTAGATATTTTGTTGCCCTTACGGGGCGGTATGTTCGCCTGGCGACAAGCCCTTTTTCATCAATAAATAAAAAAAAATAAAAAAAAAAAAAAATTGTGCAATACTCAAAAGTTCTAAAGTGTATTTTTGCACTCGAATGATAAAGGGAGATATCGATAAGAGTAACTCTCAAAGGCTGAAGAAGTTAAACTTTTCTGATGTAATAGTTTGAAGCAGCGGATTATCTCGAAGGTATTATCTTGAGTCTAAGAATGCTTTAGCTGCACGTGTGTTATTGCAGTTTGTAATTTTTATGGACTTTGCCTACGATTCTTATTTTTTCAGGGCTTTAAAAAATGTATATAACTTTCTTACGTATTTATTTACGATATATATATAATTATTTGGATATATCAAGACAGGCAACGGATTTTTCCAAAAATGTAAAAAAAGAAGTGCAAACATTGACAGTCAATATTTATGTAAAACGGCGTTGACCACAATATATTCTTAGTTGTTTTTTGTTACACATACTTAAATGAAGGTAACAAATACTTTTTCAACACACCTGCTCGTAAAGTAGGTCTTATTACAGCGTATTTACACTGATAATGCAGAATATTACCCATGCCGTGCCTTTTACATTACATTATCGCACTAGTGCCTTTTCATTACATATCTTTTTAAATATTAGCAAAATAATGCAGAATATTACCCATGCCGTGACTTTTACATTACATTATCGCACTAGTGCCTTTTCATTACATATCTTTTAACATTTTAATTTTTTTTTTTCTCGCAAATGTGTTGAAAAACGTCGTATGAAACACGTGAGCATTGGTCAATACACTTCTCGTCTCCATTAAGCCTTCGCCTTCGGCTCAGGCTTAAAAACCGACTCGAGTGTAATGACCAACGTAGCACACTTGTATCATAATGTACTATTCTAAGTATAAAATGTTTTCGGCGTCTTAAAACAATTGCAGGATAAAATTATATCGTTTCGAATTCCAACCCAATTCTTGATCGAGTTAATATTTCGTCAATCAATCGAAAACAAATTGGTTCATTAAGTAACTCCAAACTTTTCAATTTTATGTTTGATTTCAATATTTGATTGAATAGCTTTTATTCGATAACCTCAAAAACTTTCAAAGCATTTCTGTGAACCTGCAGACAGACAGATATAAAGATTTCAAAAGAATATTTATACCTTATTTAAATTTTTGAATTCATGTTTAGCATTTTTTTACAATTATTCATGTCGAAAATGTGTTGATACGAATAGGTTGCCCAGAATATTTTTGATGATCTCTATGAAAAACAATCATTTGAATTAAAAGCTGGATCACATGTTATACTAACATTATAAAAAGGGAAAGTCTGTGAGTTTATAAAGAAAACAATAAATACTAAAGGACTTTTCTTAAACAAATCGAGCTAGCCCCATAGTAAGCTTAAGAAGGCTTGTGTTATGTTATGTGTTAGTAACACATAACATAACCACAAGACGATAATATTTAATAGTTTTTTTTTATACGTATGTGTACACATTTGGCCACTATCGCACCTGATGCATACCACATGCATACCTAGATAGTGCTTATTCACTCTCGTCTTGAAAAGATCTTAGTTATACGTAACTGGGAAAAGGTTTGCCGGATATAATTAGGTACTTAACATCCATGACTCAGAAACAAATATTTATGCGCATCACACAAATATTTGCCCTTACCTTACTTCTAAGTTTGTAATAATACTATCTAATCTTCGGAACCTCTTCTCTGCCTCTCTGTATGCTTCTTTACATAACTTCCCTGTTCTCGAAAACGTTCCATTACTTCCACCAGCTAGCATGGCCTGTTTACGCAGTCAGTCATCGATCAAAAGGCTAATATAATTAAGAGAATGTTTTCAAATTAAATAAAACGCCGAGAGGTTGATTGATGGTGTGATCAGCCGATGACGCGGATCCCGAGCATCGACGTTTGTTATTTGTCTGAGATTTCCTGTGAAGTTGTTACTTGCTGATTTTGGGGTTATTTGCGACCCTAAGTGAACCCGTTTTTCCGTAGAAATACACGGTTGACTGCCGCGTCAGTCAGTGATGTGTAAACTATATGTAATACTTAGTAACTTCTTCTCAGCAGCCTTGCTAGCATGATTGCGTTTATGTCGTACTGTATACATAATTTTCTGTCCCACTCGCATTTACCTAATACAAACTAGTACTAAGGGACGAATGCAATGTGATGTTGTCGCCAGCATGATGTAGGTAAATCCCCACGTTCGTTCATATCTGAAGCACAGTTCCTCCCTACATACTTATCGGAAGTAGGATCCGATTAAATATTGGGTGTTCTGAGGCCCATTACTGGTCAAATGGCCAGTCGTTATTGGTCGAGCGCCCCAGTGTTACTAATTCTGGTCTGTAATTTTTTTTTCATTACACTTGCTCGTAAAGGGCTTAACGCGCAGGCATACAATAGCCTTTATTACGCCCATGGGCATAGGTACGATGTTTGGTAAACATGTTTATAAATAAGTCTTAACATAAAAACACTAATAAAACGAATTTAACTCAATAGTTTTAAGATTTAAACATTAAAATTAAGTAATTTAATGTCTGTCAAAAATATTTTTAATTATGATTTTAAATCGTGGCTGCGTGCTGAAGGGTCTTTGCCTCACGCGCCTCACGTTAAATTCAACAAAATGGCCGATTGACATTTCGTAATTTTTTTTGCAATAAGTATAAATTTTGATTCAAATGCATTATTTCCTTGCAAATGTGATGAAAAAGATTGTGTGCGACACGGATGGTAAGATTTTTTACAAACTCGAGCCATCAAAGCTTCAGCATCGGGCTTCTAATAGACTCTCGTTCGTAAAAAAATACTAACCAACCTCGCGGCACTGTACTACATACATACTACATATATACTTGTATCTTCTTGAAACGGGCCATTCATTTTATATGACGCAGTCCTCATTTACCACACCCTCCACAAAAGAAGAATTATGGCCGAAGGCAGTCCAGCTTGGAGCCGAAGTACGAGTAAGAAACCCCCTTGAATGCGAGCGCGAGGTCATGAGTAATTCCCAAGGCGACAGGTAAACCATGTTGGCGCGTGCTGAGAAAGCCAAGTCTTCATTCAGCACCAACATTCAGCTCCGATATAACTCTGTTTGTTTTTTTTAGAGCTGGAGTCGAAGATTCGTTAAAGACATAGATGATAGACAAGAGGAGTTCGTTACCTTTGCCACTTTGCCCAACTGAACGACTCAGCATAGGCCGGAAAAAATTAAGGTAGCATTATCGTGAATTAAAATGGTTAGTGTTTTTTAACGTTAACCATGATGTTATGTTTTTTAGATTACTAAGTTTTTAATCGGGAATCAGCAGATCGATTGCTTAACGATTCAAACGTATGTAAGATCAAAATTTCATTCTTTGCAACTTCACGCTTGTTTGAAAACTTTCGCAACTTCGTCAGGCACCAATCTTTCTAATTCAATCATCGATTTGCAATTACGTTTAAATCGTAGTAGCACTCATAACTTTTCGCAGACTAAAAAAATATTGGAAATTTGTTTCAAATAAAATATTATAGTCACTCTACTAAAAACCCAAAATCGGTTTGTTAAACCAACCTTACAGTAATAGTTATCACCAGTGCATGCCAAGGAGATAGAATAGGTACAAGGATTAATTAACTATATACTCGTAGGTAGTCTATATATTTATAAAAAAATTGCCAAACCGAAAATATTCGTCGTATCTATCTACTTCACGTCAAAAGATGTAGGATGACCATACGGTTACATTATATTAATTTCAATTCATTAAACCATTATTTAATTGGACTAGACTTCGCCCATTGAGTTCTTCATTATTCATTAACTAGTTTTTTAATTGGACAATACTTCTCCCATTGCTTTCCATTTACTTTGAAATTTTTTAACGATCCTGATCACTGATAAAAAACTTTAAACATTTACACAATTATTAAAGCGCTGTATAAACGCATACATTGGTTAGAGGTACCTATTCGTAAAAAAATCTATTTACTATTCTCCCTCACACGAGTAAAAAGTGCGTATATGTTTTCCCGAACTAAAAACTAGAAACACCGTCAATAAATCAAACAGTACGGTGCCCGCATACAAATATTTGTCTCCCGGGATCGAACCAACTACCCTCGTCGTTAGACGAATAGGTAGCTGATGTGGAAACTGAAATGGATCATACAAACAGAAAAAAACAGCTACAACAACAGCAGCAAAATTATGAGATTTTAATTATTTACCGAACTATGGAACTACATCTATACTCCAAACAAAACAATGCGCTATTGTTGCGTCTACGAAATTCATAAAATCGCAAACTTTCAGATAAATATTATGTTCAGTAGCACGGCAACTACCTACGTTAAATACCAAGTTTGAAGAATTCAGAGGGCCTATTATTCCACCCAGGTAGAATACGTCTACTTTGCCAGATTTTTCGGACACGAATGTTTCATATAATTAGGGTTACGTACCTCAAAAGGATAAAACGGAACCCTTATAGGGTTATTTTGTTGTCCTTCTGTCTGTCTGTCTGTCAAGACCCTTTATCACGGGAACGCGTGGAGGTATCGAGTTGAAATTAAAACCATTATACTTACCTACTCAGGTCTACAGTCCCTTGAAACTGTGAAAAACTCAAAATTCTAAATTAACGTTAAATGAAGATACGGCCGTTTATGATGCAAAAATAGTATTTTTCACAATCGTGTTATAATAGAGAGCTTTTTAGTCGAGTACCGTGTTTAGGCCACGAAGCTTGCTGAGTGGCCTAAGTAAGGTACGAGATTAAAAAGCTTGATTATAACACTATTGTGAACAATACTTTTTGTACGAGTTCATTAAAATTAATTTTCTACGAGTCAACTGAACTAATTAAACAAACTCGATACTGTTGAAACGAAGTGCAGCTCATCGCTCGTACGCTTGTTGATATCTTAAAAGACATCAACGAGCGTACGACATCAAAGCGATTCTATTGGTCCAATTAATTACAGTTCAGTATAGCAGCCACGTGATTGGTCGAATTTATTTTAGTTGTCTGGAGCGTATCGAAAAGTAGTTATTTCGATTGTTTCGACAGTAACATGGACTACAACTATGAAAAGAGTGACGTTGCAGTATTCTCTATGAAATCTTAATACACATATTTTAATCGTCGAGTACAAAATAGTATTTTTCACAATCGTGTTATAATAGAGAGCTTTTTAGTCGAGTACCGTGTTTAGGCCACGAAGCTTGCTGAGTGGCCTAAGTAAGGTACGAGATTAAAAAGCTTGATTATAACACTATTGTGAACAATACTTTTTGTACGAGTTCATTAAAATTAATTTTCTACGAGTCAACTGAACTAATTAAACAAACTCGATACTGTTGAAACGAAGTGCAGCTCATCGCTCGTACGCTTGTTGATATCTTAAAAGACATCAACGAGCGTACGACATCAAAGCGATTCTATTGGTCCAATTCATTACAGTTCAGTAAAGCAGCCACGTGATTGGTCGAATTTATTTTAGTTGTCTGGAGCGTATCGAAAAGTAGTTATTTCGATTGTTTCGACAGTAACATGGACTACAACTATGAAAAGAGTGACGTTGCAGTATTCTCTATGAAATCTTAATACACATATTTTAATCGTCGAGTACAAAAACGTATATTTCGACGCTCTCAAAGGAATCAAATCTTATAGAAACCACGCCCGGGACCTTCAAAATGCAATGCAAAAAATCCTGAAATGAGGAAGTCTTTGGTTTTAGTAGAATTTTTTTGAGGTATGAGAATATAACCTCCTCTTTTTTTTGAAGTCAGTTAAAAATGTGGTACTTTCTGTTGACTTAGAACTTAGAAATTTGGCAAGTAGGTAATATCGTCTTATATTTAATACAAGTACAGTCGCCATCACATACATCGGTACACTATAGGTGTTCAAAAATATCGGCACATGCACCCTAGTGCCTTGAAAATAGAGGTGTGTTTCGATGTTTGTGACGTGCTTGTTTGCTCCGATGTATGTGATGGCGACTGTACCTGCTGGGAAAAATCTGAAAACTATAAATTTACAATTTTGTACGGAACCCTCGGTGGGCGAGTCCGACTCGCACTTGTCCGGTTTTTTCTATGATAGGGTGATATTGTTTTTCGCATGTGATCATGAGGAGAAATATTTTTTAAATCAACATCTATTCCACATTTTTATCCATTTTGATCGCGGGTAAAGTTATCTGGACCCGTAGCATGGATGGCGTTATCACGCGATAAGTGATAGGATAAGCGCGTCGTCTCGTTCTATCGAACGGTGTCAGCCAGGGACATGCTCTATCCTGTCACTTGTCGCGTGATAGGGAAAGGCCATCCATGCTACGGGGCCTGGACTTTTGCCAACAATATCCATCTCGAATTATTGGCGAAACTATAGCTCTTATGATGTTGAGACAAGACACAGTCTAAAATTTTGGGCAAACATGGCGTTCTAAGGTGCTCGACGCTGTACTAGTCATATGGCATGGGTACTCTATGTCAAAGTGACATAACTTAAATTCGAATAAAAACAAATCCTCTTAGTTCGAATTTAACCCATATCGCTTTGACATAGAGTGCCCATGCCATATGACTAGTACAGCGTCGAGCACTCGGACCTTTACCTTATTTGAACATATTGGTCTTAACTATTAAAAGTTTTACGTAATACATGGGCAATGTTACCCTGGTATTTTAACTACTTTCCATACAAGTCCATACACCTCACATTCCACAATTTGCTGCAAGCTCCTGGCTGAAGTCAAAGACATGTATGACTCAAAGTAAAGTCATAAATAGAATCTTGTTTTTATCAACAATAGTAAGATTGCCACAAATGTGTTGTGTCTTCGTTCATTACCAGATTTGTTTAAAATTTCAGTTTTGGGCAAAGTTCTCCCTGACTCAAACTCAAATTATTTATTGCACTCATGTTAGTATACAGTTCTAAAATTACCAAATGTTACACTTATTAAATGTTACAGTCCTACATGAACCATGTAAGGGCACAGCAATGAAATAAATTATAATTTAAATAATAATAATTGTTACATTATTTTTATATTTCTTGCGCAAACTTAATTAATGTTAAAAATTTAATTGACAAAATATTAAGAATATAAAACAACATAAAAGTAACAATAACAAAACTTAAACCTATAAGCTTAAAACTAATTAAAAGTTGATTTATATTCCAAAGACAGTTTTTTTTGTTTAATTGTTCATTTTTGTAAACCTCGAAACTTTTGTTCGTATAATTACATAGTATAAGGTAAACACGAATTAATAAAAATAATTTCATAATTAAAACTTATCTTTGATTTAAATTCATTAAATAATTCATTATTAAACAATACACACTGCACGAAATAAAATAAAATTAATAAAAACTATATTATGGTACATTAAATTTCGGGTACGTCATACCCTGCCTCATGCTTGATGTAATTTTTTTTCACGTCATGCTCGCCGGGATAATAAAGCTAAGGAGGGTCGAAAGTCTGTACATGGAAGATATTCGAAAAAAAATTGGCTAGGGATACTTAAAATCGATTACAGAACACGTTCCAACAGTTTTTAGATTTTTTGTCTGTTTGTCTGTTTATCTGTTTGTCTGTTTATGTGACCGCGCATCACGTGAAAACGGCTGAACCGATTAAGATGAAATTTAGTAAAGAGATAGTTTGAGTCCTGGAGCATTCTCCAAGGAGGTGAAATAGGGGGTGAAAACTGGATGGAACCCATTTACGGTATAGCGGTAGTTGGGAATACTGAGGAATAGGAACATTACATAGGTAAATGTATATGTTTGTGACGTTCCAAGGGTAAAGGTACCTTATGGCGGTAGTTTCGAAGATGTTTTCTAAAACGGGGTAAAAAAGACGTTTTATTATGGCTATTTTGAAAACTATTAGATGTAACATTTTGTTGACGTAACTTTATTTTTAGTATAAAATATTTAAATTACAAGTCAGTTAATTTAGTCCTACGGTTTAGTAGAAAAGGTCCTTACGGCCGTGTGATATGAAAATATGCAAAATAATACTGAAAAAAGCCTACATGCATCTATTATGGTGAGGCGGGTCATAGAAACCAAGTTTGCGGCGGAGTCTATTTTGTAAAAAAAGGCGTTCGGAGTAAGTAAAGTAACTCTGTCTGTCTGTTACCTTTTTATGCTTAAACCGCTGAACTGATTGAGATGAAATTTGGTGTAGAGATACTTTGAATTCCGGAGCCTTCCCAAAGAATCCTTACTAAAGATAGTTTTTATCAGGAAATTCATCACGTAAGGGGGTGAAAAGGGGGGAGAAAGTTACGATATAAACGAGTTCCGCGCGGATGAAGTCGCGGGCAAAAGCTAGTGTATAATAAGCTTTCTTTATGAGGTATAATTTTATTGTATTTTTAAATATATTTTTATCATTTTAATGTCTTTAATTTTTTAGGGGATTTTATTATATTTTTTTATTGACATGCCGCCATAAGGGCTTGAATGGATCATTTCTAGTGCTGAATTAGGTGTAGCTAGTCTGTTTCTGGGTCGTAAGTTTTGAGGGCGGGAATATTGCGGGAAAAGGTTGTAATTATTTTTGACAAATAAACATACTTCTAAACTATACACTAAGGTCAGAATTATTAACTTTTTAAAATATGGTTTACAGCTTACCATGTGATCTATATTAACAAGTATTCTAATACAACGCTTCTGTAATCTAAAGACATCAATAATATTCGTACTATTACCCCACAACACAATGCCATATTGTAACCAGGCGTGTGCGTAAGCATAGTAAGCGCTCGTTGCTATTTTATGCCCGTGCATTTTTTCAGATTAAACAGTGCATAAGTGAAGCTGCTTCATTTATTATTTATTTTATTTATGTGATCTTTCCAGTTTAGTGCCGAGTCGATGCTAATACCTAAAAAAGTAGTTGATGTGACTGATTCTAATTTCGTGTTAAGGGTTCGTGTTTGAAATGGCTTGAACTGTATCAGTTTATTTTTTTCAAAATTTAGTTGTAAGTTAGTTTCATTTAGCCAGGTAACAATTTCCGTCAGAATGGAGTTTAATTGATAATTTAGATTAAATTCATCCTGGCACGGTATAACAAAAGAAATATCGTTGTTTCCTAGCTTCCTAGATTATTTTGCCAACTTGTTTGAAAATAGCCCTGCACACTTCCGGTGGAATCACAGCTTAACGTCACTAGTAAATCCATCATCATCACGGAAGTCCCAAGTTAGGCAGCTCAGTCAAGCAGGGCCTAATAAAGAGGAATATTATATTATGTTGTGTTAGTGGTGACCAGTGGGTCGATCACGTAACTTTTCTTACGCGCGTCTGTAAGGTCTAAATGTCAATTTTATATGGAGAAATGACAGTTAGATTGTGATTTTACTGTCAGACGCGCGTACAATGCGTTACGTGATTGACCTACTGGCCCCGTAGCATGGATGGCGTTATCACGCGATAAGTGATAGGATACAGCTGCCGTCCCTGGCTGACACCGTTCGATATAATGAGACGACGCGCTTATCCTATCACTTATCGCGTGATAACGCCCATCCATGCTACGGGGCCTGGTTTAGAATTCGCGATAAGCGAGCCAAGATACTCCAACATAGCGAGTTTCACTTGCCAGACTAGCGGTCGTGTATGCTGCTCCCGTATCGGCTTATCTAAGCCAAAATAAACGTTGATTACATCGTTAACACGTGTTTATGGTAGGTATGCAATAGATTGGAAGACATTTAATTGTGATGTCACTTAAGTTTACAACGTCATCAAACTTCACATTGGCAGTTCTTATTTTACTAATCCTTGTAAACAAGCAAGAACGTGCGTTAAAGACGAAACTGATCCCGATTCAAACGTTCAGTCAAATAAGCCACGACGTACTGAGTCGAATTCCTAATGCAGGCTTCGAATACCAGCTACACCGCGATACGTCATGCCTGCCGTTTATCTAACCCTGTTCGTACGGAAAATGCTATTCGAAGTTTGCGAGACTCAAATGGTATACTTGCAAATGTTCCCTCCACCCGCTCAAGCGATTTGCACCTTTAAACACAGTGTGCCAGGTCCCGGGGGGGTGCATATTTGTATAACGAGCTAGCGTACCTCCACCTCCCTCACAATTTTATAAAGTCCAAACTATTGCAATCTCTAGAATTAGGTTGGTGCGGACTTGTTGAATTATTGCTGCTCCGATAAATCAATGCTCGAGATGCATTCTGATTTGAGGAATGCAATTGCGTATAGCTTTTGCGTTTTGTAATAATGTACAAAGGTTGACGCTTAAGTATTGTGTTTGCAAAAATCTTAAAGACGTGAATAACAACTAACATTTGTTTTGACAAAACATTTTGACATAATGCGTTTATTTTATTGTATCTTTGATCTTTATAACCATACCTGTGCTAACTCGGGGCACCTATACTAAAGTGATGTAGCAAAATATTTTATCGACAAAAAAATATATCGATGTTACTGTCAACATCTAAATGTTATTCTACATATATACATATTATTTATTTCCTCTTCATTTTAATATAAAAACAAATAACAAATTCAAACGTGCATTAATTTGTTTATTTTACAATAGTTTTCATAGTATACAATTTATATTTTTTCCCTATTCGTCGGTAATAAAGATTGGGGTCTAGATAAAAATATCCACTTGAAATTAATATACGTTCTCTTAACGTCCACAGTGGTCAACGGGGCATTTTATCTTATCTTAAAATGCACCATTAAAATAATTAAACTTTTGTTGAACGAAATAAGGCTCATTTTTTAAATCAACGTAATTGCACAGATTTAATTAAAGAAATATTTAATAACAAAGAACAAGAAGTAAAAGTAAAAGAGGTGGACTAGGTCTCCCGATAATCTTCCCTTTAGGGAGTAAAATGGGGGGGGGGGGGGGGGGGGGGGGGGGGGGTGAAAATTTGGATGTAATCCATTTTGATAAAATTAGGTTTAGAGGTAGTTTAAGTTCTGGGGAAGGACATTGGATAGTTTTTATTCCGGAAATCTTCCCCTAAGGGGGTAAAATGGGGGGTGAAATTTTGGATAGACTCCGTTTAGATCAAATTTGGTAAAGATATAGTTTGAGTCCCGGAGAATGACAATGGATAGTTTGAATCCCGAAAATCATCCCCCAAGGGGATGAAATAGGGATGATAATGTGGATAAATCCCATTTAGTTAAAATTTGATAAAGAGATAGAAGGAGTCCCAGGGAAGGGCAATGCATAGTTTTTATCCTGAAAAATCATCTCCTGAGGGGGTGATGTGGAGTGAAAATTTGGATAAAACCGATTTAGATGAAATTTGGTATGAAGATAGTTAAGAGTCCTGGGGAAGGACTTAAAATAATTGTTAGTCCAGAAATCATCTCCTAAGGGGGTAAAATAGGGGTGTAAATTTGGATGTAGCCCATTTAGATGAAATTTGGTATAGACATAGTTTGAGTCCTGGAGAATGACAATGGATAGTTTTTATCCCGAAAATCATCCTCTAAGGAGGTGAAATAGGGGGTGAATAAAACCGGCCAAGTGCGAGTCGGACTCGCGCACGAAGGGTTTCGTACCATTATCTATAAAAAACTATTTTATTATGTGTTTGTAGTATTTGTTGTTATAGCGGCAACAGAAATACATCATCTGTGAAAATTTCAGCTGGAACTATCGCGGTATCAGTGAGATAGACAGACGGACGCACGGACGGACATTTTTAGGGTCCCGTTTTACTCTTTGAGTACGGAACCCTAAAAATGGATGGAACCCATTTACGGTACAGCGGTAGTTGGGAGTCCTGGGGAATAGGAACATTACATAAGTAAATATATGTATGTGACGTCCCAAGGGTAAAGGTACCATATGGCGGTAGTTTCTAAGATGTTTTCTAAAACGGGGTAAAAAAGACGTTTTATGGCTATTTTGAAAACTACGAGTATTAGATGTAACATTTTGTTGACGTATCTTTATTTTAATACAAAATATTTTAATTACAAGTCAGTTAATTTAGTCCTATGGTTTAGTAGAAAGGGTCCTTACGGCCGTGTGCTATGAAAATATGCAAAATAATACTAAAAAAAACCTCCTTGCATCTATTATGGTGAGGCGGGTCGTTGAAACCAAATTTGCGGCGGAGTCTATTTTGTAAAAAAAAGGCGTTCGGAGTAAGTTAATTTATAAAATCATGCAACTCAGCTATAATGACCCTTTCCTTCATACAATCCATACTAATATTACAAATGCGAAAGTAACTCTGTCTGTCTGTTAACTTTTCATGCTTAAACCGCTGAACCGATTGAGATGAAATTTGGTATAGAGATACTTTGAATTCCGGGGCCTTTCCAAAGAGTCCTTACTAAATATAGTTTTTATCTGGAAATTCATCACCCAAGGGGGTGAAAAGGGGGGAGAAAGTTACGATATAAACGAGGTCCACGCGGACGAAGACGCGGGCAAAAGCTAGTAGTTAATAACCTGAAAAAGTTCAACGGCACATAGTTCACTCTCCATTTCACCCACCATCTATTACAACCATCACTCATCATTCATACGCAGAATCACTATTACCATTAGAAATCTTTTATCATAAAGTATACGCGGATTCAGTCGCCCGAATCCTTTGCTGGGACTGTTTGCTGGTTATAACAAAGAGATCAAAAAAAAACGTATAGGTAAATTGACGTTTTGCAAGTGTAACAACATCCTCGGTCGCGTGCAGACAAATAATGTATGAAAATCGTGAAAGTTTAAATTAATATCAGCCTTCTGGGCACCATAGCGAATGACGGGGAACTGGGGGGCATTTAGTTTTTATAGGTTTAGTAATTTGTGTTTTAGCTTTAGCTTATAAAATTTAGTTTAGTTATTTATGTATGACAGTTGCTTTTTTATGTAGAGATTGTATTTTTGGGTCAATCAACTATTCTATGTTGCTCGTTGCCATGGTTACGTCTCCTGGGTCACTCTTTAAAACTATAAATTTATAAGATTTAAATCTAATAAGCTCGTGTTTTTGTTATATTGGTAAACCCATTCCATGGTGGCGCATCTCTTTAGCATGATAGGAGTCCAATGTATAGTGTTTTTTCTAAGAAACACTGTCACTGTTGTCTCTTGGCTTACCGGGACAGAATAACAACAAGAAAAAGTTGATTGACCCTTTTAACCCTGACTACGGCAGAGCCGACATATATTTATGGTTTAGAGAGAGAGAGGAAAGCGATGGTTGTGCGAGGCAATATGCTCGCCCGCAGATTTGTGTAGTAACGAAGTCAAACTGACACTTTTATTTATCGTATGGCGCTTACACTGGTACATAAATGAATTCATATCGATGTCGAAGGAACAGTGCAGCTGCCAAGTTTGTTGTTCTTTTAGCACCACCCGGAGGTCACGCGTAGGGTTTCTAGGGTTATTCCTACGGACGTAGAATAACAACGACCTCTGACAAAACAAAACTGACACTGTTCAAGGCTTACTGTCAGACGTTCTACACGTGTAGTCTGTGGGTGAGATTTACACAGAGAGCCTACAACGCTATTCGCGTTCAATACAACAATATCCTCAGAATGTTGTTGAGGCTGCTGAGACACTGCAGTGCATCCGCAATGTTCACAGATGACTTTTTCGCCAGAGTAGGATCACTGCTGATTTGCTGAATCGAGTGCGTGGCAGTGGCAGCACTGCAGCAACAGCCTTCTGAGGGTGTTGGCAGAGCGCCTCGACTGCCCACTCACTCGCTACTGGATGGAAGTGGCTATTGGCAGGGCCAGGTAAAGCAGGTTATTTGCTTTGCATGCCCCTGTCAATGGCTATCAAAGCCTATGTAGGGTATGCTTAGGAAAAGTGTCAGGGTAGTTTTAATTCTACTTTAATAAATCAGTTAGCTTCCGACCGCAGTCTTTCATTGACGTTGCATTGGCGACGAGGATGGGATTATTGTTTTTGTAACGTTTGTTTGTGGAAAGTTTTGTTTCAAAATACAAAATGCCGATCGGCAAAGTGGAACCGTTCGATTTACAATCAAAACAGTGGTCAAATTATATACGCCGCGTTAAGCAATTTATTTTACTTAACGAGATTAAGACGGAATTAAAAGTGGCAACGTTAATAACTTTAGTTGGTGAACCCACGTATAATCTAATGTGCGATCTGTGTGCTCCTGTTAATCCGGAGGACAAAACATTCGGTGAATTAGAACAATTAGTGGCAAATCATCTCGAGCCGAAACGATCCGTTATCGCAGAACGCCATGTTTTTAGACTGCGCAGACAAAGGATCGGCGAGTCATTGTCGGATTACCTACAAACTTTAAAACATTTAGCGGCCACTTGTTCTTTCGGTAGTACACTAGAAGAAAATCTAAGAGATCAATTTGTTTCCGGATTAGCTAGTGACGAAATGAGATCGCGTTTATTCGCTGAAACCAATATCGAATACAAAAAGGCGGTGGAGCTAGCTCTGGCTTTGGAAGCGGCGGAAAAGCATGCGGAGGCGAGCGCGAGCGGAGTGCGTGGGACGCCTGAGCGCGAGCTCGGCCGGTGCGGGCGGCAGCGGCGCGAGCGCAGGCGCTGGCGGCGGACTCGGCGGCGACGCGGCGGGCGACGGCCTGCACGCCGTGCGGGGAGCGCGACTAGGCGCGCCCGCGGCGGCGATGGCGGCGGCGGTTTGTTGGCGATGTGGTAAACAACACCAACCAGATAAGTGCCGTTTTAAACAATATAATTGCGATAAGTGTCAACGTAAAGGACACCTTAAAAGTATGTGCAAGGTGCCTGGCAATCAGATACCTAGTAGGAGGCATTTTTTTATGGAAAATGACGATTCCGATAGTGACTTTTACAACATCCGGGTGTGTGCGTCGGGGGACAAACCCTATTTCGTGGACGTTAAAATTGACAATGCCGTGCTTAAATGTGAAATAGACACGGGAAGCAAAATTTCGGCTATTAACGAGACGGATTATTTACGGTTTTTCTCGAAGTACCCTTTGTATAATGATCATATTAAACTGTGCGCGTATTCGGGCTCGTTGATTGAACCGGTTGGTTATATAGTAGTAACTGCATCGATAGAGAATACATCGGAAAAAGACCTACAGTTATCCTACTAATATTATAAATGTGAAAGTTTGGATGTTTGGATGTCTGGATGTTTGTTACTCGATCATGCAAAAACGGCTGAACGGATATTGCTGAAACTAGGTAAAGAGATAGTTTATAACCCGAATTAACACATAGGCTAAATTTTATCTCGAATTGTTGCGCTAATTTTCGCCGAATATAAATTTTGGGTATTAATTTCATATTAATTTCATGATTTTGAAGTTTATTCAGATATTTACGCCATTTTAGGTGTTAAGTTACTATCAATAAGCAGCATTATGGCTTAAAACGAAATAATTACAAGTATAATGCACATTGACGTATATTTTGGCATATCGAAGTTTTTGTATCTCAAAGACAAAGAAGCGTATCCATTGAAATATTTATGCTATTCTAGAACACACGACCCATATGTTAAGACATATAATCGCGTGCAGAATATAATCGATTTGTGTTATTTTGACACAAAAAGGCGCAGTTCTTATGTAATGTTTCTAAATGAAATGTCAGCTGCCAGCACTCAAGCCTTTTTACAGACCGGCAATGAGGTTCGCGTATAAATATATTTTTCTGTCGCTCAAATAAGAGCGGTAGAGATGGAGATATACAAGTATCGAGGATGTATTCACAAAGCTTCCCGACAATAATTTATCGACGCATGGCTAGCACGTGATGGTGCGTGACTTATGTAGTCGTCACTTTTTAACTGCTCTAATTAGAAAGAGACGGGTACCCTTTTTCGCTCGCTGTTATATTCTCAGTGCTAACCGTGCAAACGAACTACCTATTTATGTCGAAGTTCAAAGTTTGTATATCTCCCTCTCTATCACTCGAATACGCAAGTGCAATAGAGAACGATTGGAGTTACATACTATGAGTGTAACCTCCATCCTCCACCGACCACGCATAATAGTTGTTCACTTCATTCATGACTTCAACAGCACGCCCACTATCTGCCCTATTAACGAGCTGCTGAGTCACCCATCGAGTCTCGGGCGCGGTGCGACGAAGATGTTCAGCGGCAGGCAAGTGTGAGGGGTGAAGAAACGTCGGAGCAGCGCCAGCACCGATTTCAACAGCACGCCCACTATCTGGCCTCTCAACGAACTGCTGAGTCACCGAGCCAGTCTCAGGCGCGGCGTGAAGAATAAGCACAGCGGCAGGCAAATGTGAGGGCTGAAGAAACTTCGGAGCAGCACCAACTCCGACTTCAACAGCATGCCCACTAAGGCCTCCCAGCGAGCTTCTGAGACTGCGGAGCAAGCGGAAGCTAGAAGACGAATTAGATCCCAACTTCTTTCCTGTAGCCAATGAACAGCCACAGTTTTTGCAGGTTTACTTTTTAAGTGACGAGGAAGCGCAACTTGATCGACAGTCCTCCATCGTACAAGGCGTTCAGAGACCAGTACTACAAACAATCCAAAGAGTTCTGGAGGACAATAACGTGCTAATACATGAATTAAGAAGCGCTTTGAAGAACATGACTGACGAAACGTTTATGGTAGTGATCCACCCTGACTGCGTGCCCCTTGGACAGCACGAGCGGCGCTATAACGCGCCCACCACCAGCGAAGTGGTGACCGTGGTCGCCGGCTCGGAGCCCACCGCCGGCAGTGACATCGTGCTGCGCGCGCGCGAAGGCCGGCTCTGCCGCATCGCCGACATTCACAGGTTCCTAGATGCACTCCAGGGTCCAGTCATATTCCAGAAAGGTCAGGAAGGGTATAATTTTGAAATACCTCAGGTGAATCCACAGACTACGCAACCAGAGGGGTAATCACGTAACGTTCCGAACGCGCGTTGGTACAATTTAACTGTCAATTTCCCATATAAAAAGTGACATTTAGACCTACCCGACGTTCGTACAATGCGTAACGTGATCGACCTACAGTACCAAACAAAAACGTTTCCTGTATGGATTTCTATGCATACAACCTTATGGTGCGTAGCAACGGGTTCAATCTGTTGTTACGCTGCAAGCAACTTCTGCACCAGTTTTTAGTCAATATGTATGTTAAGCTTGAAAGGGAACGCCTTAGGTTCATATCACTAAACCAACGCAAGTTGCGAGCAGAAAATTACATTCACTTACAAGATGCTGTAAGGAATGACGCGCGAGTTAACGCCAACGATGTGGGGCAGATAGTGATACTGCCCTCCTCCGTCGTGAATAGCCCGAGATACCTCCACGAGTACACGCAAGCTGGGTTCGCGTATGTTCGGAGCTACGGCCGTCCGGATCTGTTCATCACGCTTACATGCAACACGGCAAGGCCGGATATTACCAATCAATGAACTAATGCCTGGATAAAAAGCCACTGAGAGGCACGACCTTATTGCATGGGTTTTTTTTTAAATTAAAGTACAGAATTTGGTCCCCCTGTTAAGTAAAGGTCAAATATTTAGAGAATCGCAGTGCTGAAAATGAAGTATATTACTATTGCGAAAGGCGACAGATTCTAAGTGGACTGTATCAAAATCGAGTCCCTGCGCGGTCGCCGTGATATTGCAGAATGAATGTTAAAGTTTGGGTAGATTGCGTATTGGCTTACCTGGACGTCTTGAAGGCCAGGCTCAGCATCCGATGAAGGCACTATAGAATGGCAAAAGCGAAGGTTGCCCCATGTACCTACACCTTTTATTGTGGCTAAAGGAGAAATTGCGTCCCTGTCAAATCGATGAAGTAATTAGTGCGGAAATTCCTGATGTCAATGTTGACAAAAAACTACAAGACACTGTCGTCAAAAACATGATCCACGGTCCATGCGGTGCACTAAATATGTCACCTTCGTGCATGAAGGATGGGAAGTGTGCAAAGAAGTACCCCCGAGCGTTACTAAAGGACACGCAGACGAGTGAAAATGGGTATCCATTGTACCGGCGAAGAGCACCTGACGATGGAGGACGCACTGTTACTACTAGAATTCGCGGTGCAGAAAGCCTCATGTTGGATAACCGGTGGATTGTGCCATATTCTCCGCTTCTGATCAAAATGTTCGATGGCCATATTAATGTAAAATTTCGTAGTTTAAGGCAGGCTATCAAATACATATGAAAATATATCAACAAGGGCAACGATCAGGCGGTCTTCAACGTTAGGCAAGCTGGTGATGTAAATATCGACCCCAGGGATGAGGTGCAAACGTTTAGGGCGGGCCGATACGTCAGCAGCAATGAAGCGGCGTGGCGAATCTTTGGCTGGCGAAACATTGTATGTCCACGTGTGGCACATCAATCGATAGGCCTTTCAAAATAAGTATAAGGTTTCTTAGCAATTTTTTTGATTAAGTGAATATAGTCCGAGGTAATCGCCCCGAAAGTCATAAAAATTGTGTCCCCCCCCCCTCCCCCCCTCTTATTTCCAAACGGTGAATTTATAAAAATTAAAAGAAATTATAGACATAGCGCTTATTAAATTCTTTTACCGAAAAGTATTTTGAACAAGATCGGTTAAAAGGTTTTCGAGATATTGCTGAAAAACTGCCTTCCCTGCGGAAAAGGATGTAAGTGTCGTAAGATTTCTGTGACGATACGACCTTTTTAATAGGCACGGAACCCTTCGTTGTGCGTGGTTCGACACGCACATGGCCCATTGTTTTTATTTTATCATCGCCGCCTGCTTTAATGTTAGTGGATTATAGAAGAACACAGTAAATATGATTTAACAAAATCTTTAAGTACTTATGTTTAAAAGACGAAACCGTATCCCAAATACATACTTAAAGATTGCTTCTTGCATTTTTATTCGTAGGTTTTATATTCGTGTGTAAGCCTATACAAATACAGGTTACCCCTCCTTTTTTTCTAACCACAATACCATAATAACCCGTCAACTGGATCACCGCCAATTAGCAAGCTAAATAAGGTTCACAAATGGTCAGTTAATACCTAGGGTTGTCGATTGTACGTATTCAACGCGAACGAAGTCGCGGGTAAAAGCTAGTATGTTATAAAGAATGGCAGTCGACCATTGTTAGGTAGATCTTGGATGCGTCGTTTCAATATAAATAGTCTTACGGTACATAATATTGATACACAGGAAGATCATGAAATAAAAAATCGGTTCATCAACGAGCTGCAACGCGAATTTCCACAAGTGTTCACCGATGGCCTAGGTAAATGTAAAAAGTCAATTCGATTGCAACTCGCAGATAGTGAACCGGTTTTTGTGCGGGCCAGGCCCGTACCACTCGCGCTGCGCGAGGCAGTCGAAAAGGAGATCGCGCGTATTGTACAGGAAGGTTCCATTTTCCCAGTAGACCAGTCAGATTATGGCACCCCCATAGTGCCAGTCATTAAACCGTCTGGGGAGATAAGAATCTGTGGAGATTATAAAACCACAATTAATCCTAAACTCAAAAGAGATTTCTATCCTCTCCCGCGTATAGATGAGTTGTTTGCAGCGTTAAGTGGTGGGCAAGAATATTCAAAAATTGATCTAACCAGGGCCTATATGCAGGTACCGTTAGAGGAGGCCTCACAGGCAGCTACGGCTATATCTACACATTTAGGCACCTATGTTTATAAAAGGACTCCGTATGGACTGAGTTGTATCCCTGAAAAGTTTCAGAAAATTATGGAGGAGACTCTCCGCGGTTTGCCAAATACAGTCGTGTTCTTAGATGACATTTGCGTCACAGGGAAGGATAGAGAAGCTCATAAAAAAAATCTGCGAGCTGTAATGGAAAGACTAGCTATGATGGGCTTAACTGTAAAAATAGAAAAATGTAAATTCTTACAAAAAAGTGTTGCATACCTGGGATTTATTATTGACCGACATGGGTTGCATCCCGATGAGTCAAAAATATTGGCTATCTCAGGGGCGCCGCAGCCAGCTAATAACACTCAATTAAAAGCTTCCGAAAAAAAAAAAAAAAAAAAAAAAAAAAAAAAAAAAAAAGTTCTTAGGTGAATAATATATACTAATAGTTAACGATCGAGGGTACTGGCGCCACGCCTTTGAGATAGTTAGTATTTACCTACTTAGTTCTATTGGTCTTAGTCTACTTAATATAGTAACTACGTTACATAAGTTAAGTACGGTTATATCTGATTTTTATGTTAACTCAAATTAAAAAAAAAAAAAAAAAAAAGAGTATACAATAAAACTTACAACATCCCTAACTAAGATTAGAGATATTATATTAGGTATGTGTAAACGGTGGAGGGTTTAATCCATAAAAGTTAAGCTAATTTGAGACAAACTAGGGATAACGAAAAATAGACTTTACGCCATACGTAATAAAGTTTCAATTGTATTGTCAACCACTGACATTGTTACGATCAGCTGTGTTTAGTTTCTATAAACTTATTTCTATCTTAAGGGGGAAGAAATGTAGGGTATGCTTAGGACAAGTGTCAGGGTAGTTTTAATTCTACTTTAATAAATCAGTTAGCTTCCGACCGCAGTCTTTCATTGACTTTGCAGCCTATTTTATTTAGTTTTGATTTGAGTCTCTTTTTATTATTATTTTTTTCCAATTTTAAAGTCTGTCACTAACATAGCTATTAAAATTATATTTAACCATCTATGGAATCCTATTTGGTCTCATAATAAAAGCATTTTTTACTATACAGCAGTCTGTGTTTGTATTTATGTGTGTTCCACCGTAGCGTTTCAAAAGATACTGACTCGTTTTTATGAATGAGGTAGCAATCGATTCGAAATTATGCTCCGGGTGGCATAGGCTACCTTTTGTAAGAAAAATACCAGTTCTTTTTAGTTCGTTTTCCGTAGTCCGCATACAGTTTTTTTTAACTGTTTATGCTTGTTGGTAATTAATCAATACCTAAATGTTAATTAAGTTAAACAAAATATACTTCTAAGGAATTGACAATCTTCTATACATATAATAAAGCTGAAGAGGATCGAAAGTCTGTACATGGAAGATATTCGAAAAAAAATTGGCTAGGGATACTTAGAATCGATAACAGAACACGTTCCAACAGTTTTTAGAATTTTTGTCTGTTTGTCTGTTTATCTGTTTATCTGTTTATCTGTTTGTCTGTTTATGTGACCGCGCATCACGTGAAAACGGCTGAACCGATTAAAATGAAATTTGGTATAGAGATAGTTTGAATCTTGGGGAAGGACTTAGGGTAGTTTTTATCCTGGAAATCAACTCCTAAGGGGGTGAAATGGGGGGTGGAAATTTGTATGGAGCTACTTAAACCGCTGCACCGATTTGGATGAAATTTGGTATATGATTAGTTTGAGTACCGGAGAAGGTTAAAGGATAGGTTTCACCCCGAAAATCTTCCCTTTAGGGGGTAAAATGGGGGGGTGAAAAATTGGATGTAACCCATTTTGATGAAATTTGGTTTAGAGGTAGTTTAAGTTCTGGGGAAGGACATTGGATAGTTTATATTCCGGAAATCTTTCCCTGAGGGGGTGAAATGGGGGGTGAAATTTTGGATGGACTCCGTTTAGACCAAATTTGGTATAGATATAGTTTGAATCCCGAAAATCATCCC
Source organism: Epinotia brunnichana (assembly GCA_963854355.1). Lineage (NCBI taxonomy): Eukaryota > Metazoa > Arthropoda > Insecta > Lepidoptera > Tortricidae > Epinotia > Epinotia brunnichana. The sequence continues at coordinate 23,247,695 of OY977951.1, read as the reverse complement.
CCAAGGGTATGAAATAGGGATGTAAATGTGGATAAATCCCATTTAGTTAAAATTTGGTATAGAGATAAAAGGAGTCCCAGGGAAGGACAATGCATAGTTTTTATCCTAAATCATCTCCTGAGGGGGTGAAATGAGGGGTGAAAATTTGGATAGAACCGATTTAGATGAAATTTGGTATGGAGATAGTTCAGAGTCCTGGGGAAGGACTTAACATAATTTAAGTCCAGAAATCATCTCCTAAGGGGGTGAAATGGGGTATGAAAATTTGGATGGAACCCATTTATGGTATAGCGAGTTGGAGTCTTGGGGAAGGACAAAGGATAGTTTACTCCTGAAAATCATCCCATAAAGGGGGTGTAATTGGGGGTGAAAATTTGGTTGTGACCCATTTTGATGAAATTTGGTATAAAGATAGTTTGAGTCCCGGAGTATGACAACGGATTGTTTTAATCCCGAAAGTCATCAGCCGAAAGCCTCAGGGATAAAATAGGGGGTGAAAATTTGGATAAAACCCATTTAGATGAAATTTGGTAAATAGATAGAAGGAGTCCTAGGGAAGGACAATGCATAGTTTTTATCCCGAAAAATCATTTCCTGAGGTGGTGAAATGAGAGTTGAAGATTTGAATAGAACCCATTTAGATGAAATTTGGTATAGAGAGAGGTAGAGTCCTAGGAAAGAACATAGAATATTTTTTATTCCGGAACACATAAAAGGAGGAAATCATCCCCTAAGGGGGTGAGAAATGGTGGATGAACATTTGGATTGAACCCACTTACGGTATAACGATAGTTAAGGAAGGACATAGGATAGTTTTTATCCCTAAAATCATCCCCTAAGGGGGTGTAATTGGGGGTGGAAATTTGTTTGTGACACACTTTGATAAAATTTGGTTGAAAGATAGTTTGAGTCCTGGAAAAGGACATACAGGGTGTTTGGCCCATCGTTTGCCAAATTAAAACGTCAGGTAGTTTGGATCATTTTCTATCACTTCCAGCATTCAAAAAAAAATTGTGGCCACGGGTTTTTTTTATATAAAAATAAAAAAATAAATTCAAAGGGTCCCTCAGAATTTTATAATTTTTTAAATATTAAAAAAAACCCGCGGCCATAAATTTTTTTTTGAATGCTGGAAGTGATAGCAAATGATCCAAACTACCTGACGTTTTAATTTGGCAAACGATGGACCAAACAACCTGTATAATAGTTTCTATTCCAGAAATCATCCCCTAAGGGGGTGAAATGGGGTGAAAATTTGGATGTAGCCCATTTAGATGAAATTAGGTATAGAGATAGTTTGAGTCCTGGAGAATGACAACGGATAGTTTTTATCCCGAAAATCATCCTCTAAGGAGGTGAAATAGGGGGTGAAAATTTGGATTGAACCCATTTACGGTATAGCGGTAATGGGGAGTCCTGGGGAATATGAACATTACATAAGTAAATATATGTATGTGACGTTCCAAGGGTTAAGGTACCTTATGGCGGCTTTAGTTTTGAAGATGTTTTCTAAAACGGGGTAAAAAGACGTTTTGTTATGGCTATTTAGAAAACTATTAGATGTAACATTTTGTTGAAGTATTTTTATTTTTAATATAAAAGGTTTAAATTACAAGTCAGTTAATTTAATCCTACGGTTTAGTAGAAAAGGTCCTTACGGCCGTGTGATATGAAAATTTATGCAAAATAATACTGAAAAAAGCCTACATGCATCTATACCCTTTCCTTCATACAATCCATACTAATATTACAAATGCGAAAGTAACTCTGTCGGTCTGTTACCTTTTCATGCTTAAACCGCTGAACCGATTGAGATGAAATTTGGTATAGAAATACTTTGAATTCCGGGGCCTTCCCATAGAGTCCTTACTAAAGATAGTTTTTATCTGGAAATTCATCACCTAAGGGGGTGAAAAGGGGGGAGAAAGTTACGATATTAACGAGTTCCGCGCGGACGAAGTCGCGGGCAAAAGCTAGTATTGGATTAACAGGGAATCAAAGTGAGTCTCTTTTGTTCAATACTGCGAGTGGTATACCGTCCCTGAGTATAGTTTTGTTTACCGTCAGCTTTTCGGTTAAGGAAAACATCGTGAGGAAACCGGTCTATCCCAATAAGGTCTAGTTTTCCCTCTGGGTTGGAAGGTCAGATGGCAGTCGCTTTCGTAAAACTAGTGCCTATGCCAAATCCTGGGATTAGGTGTCAAAGCGGACCCCGGGCTCCTTTAGGGGCACAACCAAGAATAACGCTAGGAGGAGGAGGAGCGACAGCTGATAAAGGTTGTTACCACTGTACTCGTATGTACAGTCGCCGTCACATACATAGGTACACTATAGGTGTTCAAAATATCGGCACATGCACCCTAATGCCTTGAAAATAGAGGTGTATTCCGATGTTTGTGACGTGCTTGTTTGCTCCGATGTATGTGATGGCGACTGTACATAATATGTATGTTGTTACCAGCACATTTAATATTAAGTTACGTATATTAAAGAGTGTTTTATTCGTTTGTGCGAAGTAACGAAGTAATTGGATTAAATAAATAAAAATAAATAAACTTCTTCGGCATTCTCTGGTCTGTACTAAATGTCACTTTGATAATAACTGTAATCTCCGTGCCGTCCGGACTCATAATTTGATTTAGGGCCGGAGTTTAATTACTTTGAAGAAATGATAGAATTAGCGGTAATGTTGGGCTCGACGCAATTTGTTGCGCGCTCTTACAGTTGAAGGTTTAAAGGGTAATTTTATTACAATCATTTTCGTTTAGCTTCAACGACTTATATTTTTGTTTTAATAACAGGATTTATCAACGAGATTTAAGATGAAGTGTTTGTGAGTAGAAACAAATCTAAGCATGACGTATATTTAAATTCATAAATATAGCAGGCCCTTATTCTGAAACCATCAGTAGGTATCCTCTCAGTTGCTCGAAATTAAAAACAGTCAGTAAATTTTTCTCGAAAATCTGTTTTTTGGCTCATTCGATTCCCTGCATCGAAGGCCGATGCCTTAAAAGGAGCATAACACTAAGTAGATTTTTATTTTTTCTAAATTGTGTTTAGTTTTTCAGTAATTTGTTAAAAACGATTACAAGTAACTCAAAACAACTAAGTATCCTTAATTAAATACAAGTATCTCAATCAAAGACGAGCCAAAAACAAGCAACTCAAATCAGTTGCTTGTTTAAATATACGTCGGTATTACGGGGTTTTATTTATGTCGAAAATCTTATAAAATAAACAAGCTAAAATCAAGCAAATAGATTGTAGGAATTAATAAGTTTCTGTCAAAAATTTCATTTTTGGTACAAGCTTTTATTGCCGGCTGTACTTTTCTGCATACCATCATCAACTACTCATTGAGACGATTCTAACGAGCCCAAACACGATGGGGTTGTGTCGTTTTATTGCGGAGTTCCTATGGCCACCTTCCAGCTCCAGCATCAGATCAGCTCCATGTCATCATAATATTGTATGGTCATGCGATATACATATGCTTGCAAAATTTTAGCTCAATTGGATAACCGTAAGTGACTGAAAAATAGATTGCAAATTTTGACGGACAGCTTACATACTTACATACGAACAGTGCAAGTTAATATAAAGCTTGTAATAAAAATAACCACAAAACACCTTATCAAAAACAAGTAACTGAAGTTACTGGTTTCTAGCGTAGATATGTATGGTGTTTTTTGACAAAATCCCAAGATAATAACGATTTTCAGCTCTATTACTTTAACGGCTTCAGTTACAGGTGCTCGGATACATACTCGTATAGAAATATAAGAAAATGGCTTTTGAAGTTAAAATTGGTTTTTTTGCTCTTATGTAAAAATTGCTAAAACGTAGTTATTTGTTTTTGACTTTGAGCTAGCTTACATAATATCTGTTCTGTTATATAGCAATCCTGAAAAGTTACCCGCTGTAGGAAATATGCGTACAGACATATTAAATCTTGGCAGAGACACATCACGTTTTCGTAGAAGAGTCACTGATTAAAACAAAAGTCGTCTTTCCTGTGGTCAATCGACAGAGAGATAGGTGTGAGCTTATAATATGCGCATATAAATAATGTTTTTTTATCGCATCACCACATACAAGATGAGACACCGTTTATGCGGATTAAGAGTGCAACCAAAATTAGGCTTTGCAGCCCTTAACTTTGACAATGTCCACAGGAAAAACGCGAACCTAAATCCCTGTATGACCCAGAAAAAAATTTAGATATGCTATAATCTGAAAATTTCTCACTAGGGTGGGGTCAATGAAAATAAATTTAAACCAACTAGCACCATTCGAATAATCATTGAACATTGAAAGTAAATATCAGAAGATTGACATCCGTACATTATTCGTGCGTTTTGTTTACAAGAACCGATTCTCTTTGTCAACGTAGTTTGCTTTTAATATAAAAACGTCCCATCTTTGAACCTTTACCAAGCCTGTTAAGACTGTTGTGGCACTAAGTATCGCAGCGCATTTTAGGATCGCGTTTTTGACGCATTTAAACTATATTTGAATCGTCTTGATTGACACCTTTCTTCTTTCGTAAGCGCAGAGCCACGAGTGTGTAAGTAGGACGCCCTGAAGTTAAGAAGGGATCGATAGGACATTGAAATGGGATACCTAGTTGCAAAATTGACACCCCGTACACTTGACATGTAATAATGTTAAATCGTCTCTTTAATTATGCCATCGCAGACCGAGAACAGCGAGTGTAATTAAATGCTAGCTTGTACTTAGTAAATTACTCCCCGCAGCAGTGCAAGCTAATTTTATTCTTACTCCAGCAACAATAACGTTTTAAATGGATCGACGGAATGAAAATGCGAGGCCGATATCGATGTTGTTCTTAATATCAGTTGTGTTTGAAAATAATGTAGGATTGTACATATATTTGCAGGATGTGTTCGGGGGCAAATAAAAGACAAGAAGGGCAAATGCAAAGCAAAGAACTGAGAGAAGTTCATTATTGGTTTCTGTGTTACCACCTAGCATCTTAAGCTCTAATCATGCTGAGGCCGACCTATACAGGATAATATTAGTTTACGTATCGTGTGAACAGAGCAGGGAGCCCGGGCTGCTTTGCATTGTGGCTTGCCAATGTAAGCTTTTATCATTTGGAAGATAGGGATATAGACAGCAGGATAATATTAGTTTGCGTATCGTGTGGACAGAGCAGGGAGCCTGGACTGCTTTACATTGTGGCTTGCCATTGTAAGTTTTTATCATTTGGACGATATGAATATAAGTCATTTAGTTTTAAGGAACTGAAGAAATGTATGTTTTAGTCTCTCTCCGACCCATGTGTGACAGAACTCCTTCAGTCAGAGTTATTACGTGGCTAGTAAGGTCGCAATATCTACCGAGGATTTGCTGTGTTAAGAGTGTAGGATCTGCACTTGTATCATGCTATCATCCTCAAATGATTTCGAATGTTTTTTTGGAGATCGTCAGACCCATGGACGATCACCAACCCGTTGGACCGACGCAGTGAAGGAAATCTACAAAGGAAACTTGCAGACGTCTATCTGGATGCATAGTAGAAAGACTGCAAAGTAGATTATCTTCATACAAACGCACCGCGCGCGGCTTGTATGTGTGCGCCATAGTATATATGCGTCGCTGCACGCACACTCAAACGAAATCTTGACCCGTTTCTCAGTGTGCCAGTCGGGGCTAACACCGCACAAGGTTCGCGCGTCACGGCTCTTCGGCACCGCTAAATGAATGAAAAATGTGTGATAATCGCAGGAGAACTTATTGCTATGTATTTGGGTGTCTAAATAATTAATCGATTCCAGAGTTGTCTCTGTTCAGATTACATTTCTGTATTTGTTAGGAAAACCATTGTTGAACTTTATTGAATCACTGAATTAGTTATACAGAGATGTGTTATCTTTGGCAAGGGCCGGGCTTTAAACTAATGAATTGGTTGACAATACTATTCAGTAAACTACCGAAGATACTCGTGCTTATCACCGTCCCGCGCCGCCCGTCTGCTGGCCCCGCAACCACATAGGTATCGCCTGTCGCTCATTCTTTCATCGTGAAAGATTTCATCTTCGTTTAGGTAAAACTGACTTCAAAAATCCTGAACCTAGACAACACAAGTAAAAAATACAACTTCCCGGCCCTTGCCAATTTCTAGGCACTGAATTAAAATTTAGCTAAAAGTGGCAACCCTGAGGCAGGCAAGTACGGTAGGCAATTATATAGGTATACGGTAGGAGAAACGCTACTCACTGCCCACTCTTCTTACTATGACTGAACTGGACTGATTGGGTTGGAGAGCATTGGCATGATGATGCAACGAAAAAGCGAGAGATAAACGGTCAGCAGTGTGCTTATTACTCTTCTAGAATCGCAAGCGTCTATAGGCGTCTACATCCGCTTACAATTAGACGGATGTACTTGTTTGTCAGCACGGAATAGAAAGAAGCGTAGCTATAAAAGAAATGACGGATGGCGACTTACTAAAATCAGGGAGAAAACTATGGTGAGAGATGTTTTCAGAGATATTAGGAAGAGAAAGTGAAAATGGTCTGGCCACATGGTTAGAAATAAAATAGAAAAATGGACCAGACATACCTATAACAGACTAGTTTCCGATATACAGGAAAAGAGAACGGGGACGACAACAGAGAAGATGGGAGGATGTCTTCCCACGACTAACTTACTTCGAAAACTTAAGAGCAGGCCTATATTAGTGAAAACTGATGCAGTAGAAACAATAAACAAATAAAATAAAATCATATTAAACTGTAGAACGTCAGCGAATAAAGGCTATTTGTATTTGTTACTTGTTTGCCACCATAACGCTGGTGAAGTCTAAAAGGCTCCACACAACCCAATAAACCCAGCATTTCTACGCCGCGTACGTAACGACGTAACTAATAAATCGACCGTAGAATGTAACGCCTCCTTAGATAAGGCGGCAAAACATTGATAACGTGCGCCTCGATTGATCGCCAATGAGTAGAAATTCATTTATCTACTCCAGCTTAAGTGGAGCAGCCCTCTATGCTTCTTTCAACTCTTATTTAAGTTGGACAAGGTTGAGAATCGATTGAGACAGTACACGAAAGGGTAGGCTTAAGGGTGGTTCTCAATGGCAATATTTACTTGAAGATTATGGCACTACACGAGTTTTGAGTCAACATAAAAGGGGGAAAATAGCTTGGTGTTTTATTTTACTCGTACTTTTCATGGATTGACGAATGGCTGTTATTTTCATGGGTGTCGTTAGGAGCACGTACGTTTTGTGTATTTTGGTTCAGTGTATTATCCTTAGTCGCTTTTAACTTTATTTTGTTGGGTGTTTAAGTTCTCTGTGTTTGTTTTGAATTTTCATCCGTTGTATGCGGAAGCGGGAATCGGTGGATGGACTGTGTGAGAGACATGTTGGTCTAGCTACTTGGAGAGAAATAAGAGTGGACTGTATAATAAGAATACTGTATTATAACTAGACCGATCGTTACAAAGGTGGAATTGTGTGATGCGCGAACGCGTACAAAATATATCGCGAGCGAAGCGGACGCGAGTCGCGATCCGTCGTATATCGCGGTGGATGAGTGAGTGTTCCTCGCGGGTGCGGGCGGGGCGCGGGAGCGGCGCACCGACAGCAATCCGATCATCTTGCGCTTTCAGCGCTTAGGGTTTTGTGCTTACTGCGCCACCATATACTCCCGGCGTTGAAGACCTTGTGTCTTCAAAACTGTGTACAGGAAGAGGGCATATTGTGTTGAAGGCTCGACGTATGATCCCCTTCTTAGTTTTTATGTCGGCCACTCTGGCGATTCCATCTCTGCCAGGTACTACGTTTACGATGCGGCCCATCGACCACATGAGAGGAGGGAGGTTATTCTCCTTGATGATAACCATAGTTCCGACATCAAGTTTTCCTCGTGAACTGCACCATTTTGTTCTCTTTTGGAGTCCGAAGATGTATTCTTTAGAGAAGCGATTCCAAAAGTGCATTTTCAGAACTTCTATGCGGTGGAACCTTTGAAGACTGGAGATTCTTTGGTCTGAGACTTGACGATGCGGCACCGACGTTAGAGATCTCCCAATTAGGAAGTGTGCAGGAGTAAGGGCAGTAAGGTCCGACGGATCGTCGGATAGACGGGTAAGAGGCCGTGAATTTAAAATCGCTTCAATCTGAGTTAGGCATGTAACCATCTCTTCAAATGTAAGGTGTGTAAGAACCAACACTCGGCGTAGGTGGTGCTTTACAGATTTAACAGAAGACTCCGATAAGCTGCCGAAGTGAGGTGTATACGCGGGAATAAAGGAAAAGTTAAATACCTTCAGCTGCCTTGTCTTTAGCAGAATCTTGTTTCAGAACGTTAGCGAGCTCGTTGGCGGCACCGACGAAGCTAGTACCATTGTCCGAGAAAATGGTTCTCGGTTACCCCCGGCGAGCTATAAGCCGATCAAGAGCTGCAATAAAAGCTTCCTTCGTAAGGTCCGAGACTAGCTCCAGAGAAGTGCTCGCATTGCCAAACAAACAAAAATGCAAATGTAAGCTTTTAATAGCCTACAGCTAGTGTTGTAAAAGACTCGAGTTCTCTGAGTCTTCATAATAAGACTCGGAGTCTAAAAACGACACTCGGCTCAATATTTCAAGACTCCACATTTTGCAAGACTTCTTGCTGAGTGAGTCTAGCGAACTAAACGAGCGTGGCATCAAGACTCGAGTCTCTTTTCGCGGCTGAGTCCTTTTTTGGACTGAGCTCCGAGTTCCAAGATACCTAGTTGTTTCACGGTTTGAGCCCGATTCATACCCAACTGCCCGCGCGGCTTCGCCCGCGTAAGGCCTGAATCACACTGGCGCGGCCTGCGGTGGCGATCAGTAGTAAATTTGACAACGGCTGTCAGAATTACTATTGACCGCCACCGCAGGCCGCGCCCATCTTGAGAGGCTTAAGGTCTGAATCAAACTCATGGGTCACACCAATCGTCATGTGTCTGGGATGTCGAGGGTGCAGATTCCAAAACTATTGTCCAATTTGAAATCCAAAATGGCGGACATGGCTTTTTTCCTAAAAGTCGTCATGGGTGTCACTTTCCGGGTATTCGAGGGTGTAGATTCCAAAAATGATGTCCATTTTGGAATCCAAAATGGCGGACATGGCGTTTTTCCTAAAAGTCGTCATGGGTGTCACTTTCTGGGTATTCAAGGGTGTAGATTCCAAAAATGATGTCCATTTTGGAATCCAAAATGGCGGACATGGCTTTTTTCCTAAAAGTCGTCATGGGTGTCACTTTTTGGGTATTCGAGGGTGTAGATTCCAAAAATGATGTCCATTTTGGAATCCAAAATGGCGGACATGGCGTTTTTCCTAAAAGTCGTCATGGGTGTCACTTTCTGGGTATTCAAGGGTGTAGATTCCAAAGATGATGTCCATTTTGGAATCCAAAATGGCGGACATGGCGTTTTTCCTAAAAGTCGTCATGGGTGTCACTTTCTGGGTATTCAAGGGTGTAGATTCCAAAGATGATGTCCATTTTGAAATCCAAAATGGCGGACATGGCTTTTTTCCTAAAAGTCGTCATGGGTGTCACTTTCCGGGTATTCGAGGGTGTAGATTCCAAAAATGATGACAATTTTGGAATCCAAAATGGCGGACATGGCGTTTTTCCTAAAAGTCGTCATGGGTGTCACTTTCTGGGTATTCAAGGGTGTAGATTCCAAAAATTATGTCCATTTTGGAATCCAAAATGGCGGACATGGCTTTTTTCCTAAAAGTCGTCATGGGTGTCACTTTTTGGGTATTCGAGGGTGTAGATTCCAAAAATGATGTCCATTTTGGAATCCAAAATGGCGGACATGGCGTTTTTCCTAAAAGTCGTCATGGGTGTCACTTTCTGGGTATTCAAGGGTGTAGATTCCAAAGATGATGTCCATTTTGGAATCCAAAATGGCGGACATGGCTTTTTTCCTAAAAGTCGTCATGGGTGTCACTTTCCGAGTAATCGAGGGTGTAGATTCCAAAAATGATGTCGATTTTGGAATCCAAAATGGCGGACATGGCTTTTTTCCTAAAAGTCGTCATGGGTGTCACTTTCTGGGTATTCAAGGGTGTAGATTCCAAAGATGATGTCCATTTTGGAATCGAAAATGGTGGACACGGGTTTTTTCCTAAAAGTCGTCATGGGTGTCACTTTCTGGATATTCGAGTGTGCAGAATCTACAACTGATGTCCATTTTGGAATCCAAAATGGCAAACATGGCTTTTTCCCGAAAAGTTCTCATGGGTGTCACTTTCCGGGTAATCGAGGGTGTAGATTTTTGGAATCTAAAATAGCGGAAATGGTTTTTTCCTAAAATTCGTCTTAGATGTCACTTTTAGGGTATTTGAGGGTGCAGATTCCTATAATTATATCAATGTTGGAATCCAAAATGGTGGACATGGCCTTTTTTTCGTAACAGTCGCCATGGGTGTCAATTTCTTGGTAATAGAGGGTGCAGAATAAAATCGAAGTCCATTTTATAATCCAAAAAGTTGCACATTCCAACAATGATGTTAATATTGGATTCCAAAATTTATTTTAAGTATTTCATACCAAATTTGCATACAGTTTGACAGCAAGGAACCAAAGCACTTTACAATTTAAAATTATAGTAGGTAGGTATTAGGTGTGAAAAATAATCTATAAAATGATAAATCTAAACATCAAATGTCTTGGTGGTCATTGATCGTATATTTCAGGAAAAGATATCAGACAAAAAAAAGATAAACGGAGCATTTTGAACAACCTTGTGAAGCCGGTTTTTTAACCGTGCCTAATTAGTCAAGAATACAAAGTAAACCATTCAAAAACGACGTTCATGTAGCTGAGCTGTCAATGTCATATAATAGGTCAGTCAGTAGAGTATTTCTTTGTTGCAAAAGGTTTTTTTTTTAAATATTGTTTAAGGGTTCCGTTTTTGCTATTTTGGCTACGGAACCCTAAAAAGGCCCTCTAGGCATTGTACCGAGTATGCTGACGGTATTTCCTCATTGAACTGCAATGCTGATGCGTTGCACGAGAAAACCGCCAGCTCTTCGATTACCAGTTATGATGATACTAATGCTGAAATAACTCCCGATTATGTAAACTCCTATAATTGAGGAGCTAAAGGATAAAGTTAAATTCAAAATTGATACTCAGAAGCTTAAAAACCACTATCTTGAAATAACTTACAAAGTTGAGGAAAGCCTCGTTTTCGACCATGTTTTTCTACTATGTCGCTGAACTGAAGTGTTATGTATTGGTACTCATTAGACGCATAATTTCATGTTCTTTAATTTCCTAGTGAGTTACTTTTCGCTAGGATGCACCGTATAGAATCTACGAGTGAGAAACCAAAAAAAGTCTATAAAATTTCGAGGATTTGTGGCTGCCAAAAGTTGTCTCGTATAACCATTTTTGATATTTGCTCGGTTGTATCGATGTAAAAAAAAAAAAACTTCTACACCACTTTTTGCAACGTAGGTACCTCCCCGTGCTTTGAACCCCTACGGACTGGCCTATTAAACGTTTTATGAAATAAGCGATATCATAACGATATATTTCGTTATGATATCGCTTTTTTAGCGTTAGTGTTAAACAATATCGTTATAACAAAATTAGTATTTTCCATATAAATATCATATCATAACAGAATGAATATCATAACATAATAAAATACGGTCGAATAACGTTATAATATCGTTTTAAAATGCGAGTTGTGCTGACATCGCACGAGTAGGCGAAACTGAATGCGAGAAAGGGGTAGCCTATAACGTTATAATATATTATATCGCTTATAAAAGTATCGCTTTATATATTGGTTTAGATTTATAACGTTATAATGGATACCGCTTTACAGCGCGTCAAATATCGTTTTAAGTATAATGCTTTAAAAAGCCTAAAGGAAAAATAACGTTATAAACGATAGTGCTATGCGAAAAAGCGCTATATAAAAGCCTGATAGAAGTTACTGTACTTCAGTGCCTCAAGCTTTTAAATCTTTATTACATCTTTATAACAACCACGTATTATGTCACTCCATCCAACGCGATCAAGGGCCAAGTGATTGATGCCATTAAAATATAAAAAAAAAATACTTTTTTTCAGTGCACATTTTGAACAAATTCTGTTTTTAAAAATATATATTTTGTTATTTTTTTAAATAAATTTTTGTTCTTTATCTTTGGAATTTATTGCCATGTTTTGATACTTTTTTCATGTACTGTTTTATTTCGGTTACAAATTCATAAATTGTATCGATTTCTGACAACTTACGCCCTTATCATCAAAATCGAAACCAATGATTTGACCACTATACTAGACTAAAAAAAATCCAGTAGCCATCTTCCGGCTCCATCATGAGACCCTCGCCATCATGTGCAATAGTAAGTGCTGACGATAACAAAACAAACGAGCTTAACCTTCCGTCATAGAGTTCCAGTGGCCATTTTTCGACTCCATCATGAGACCCTCGCAAACATGTGCAATGGTAAGTGCTGACGAAAACAAAACAAACGAGCCCAAACTCGACTATCATAGCACTTTCCGTCATAGAGTTCCATTGGCCATCTTCCGGCTCCACCATGAGACCCTCGCCATCATGTGCAATGGTAAGTGCTGACGATAACAAAACAAACGAGCTTAACCTCGACTATCATAGCACTTTCCGTTATAGAGTTCCATCGGCCATCTTCCGGCTCCATCATGAGACCCTCGCCATCATGTGCAATGGTCAGTGCTGACGATAACAAAGAAAACGAGCCCACACTCGACTATCATAGCACTTTCCGTCATAGAGTTTCAGTGGCCATCTTCCGGCTCCATCATGAGACCCTCGCCATCATGTGCAATGGTAAGTGCTGACGATAAAAAAACAAACGAGCCCAACCTCGACTATCATAACACTTTCTATCATAGAGTTCCAGTAGCCATCTTCCGGCTTCAGCATCAGATCAGCTAAATGGTGACAAAGTACTGCATTGTCACCAAACATACATAAGTATTCCAAATTTCAGCTCAATCGGATAACGGAAAGTGACTGAAAACAGAGGGCCTACCGCGAACGGCATTCGAAGTTTTCCCTCTCTGTCGCACTTACGTACGAACTCATAAGTATGAAAGAGAGGGGAAACTTCGAATGCCTTTCGCGGTAGGCCCTCTGGATTGCAAATTTTGACGGACAACTTACATACTCGTATTTACATATATAGAGGTACGAACAGTGCAAGTTAAATAAAAAAAACGTGTAGTAAATCAATATGGCGCCTATTTTTTCCGATTCTCACTTCGGATTCGTTCGTATTGTATTGCTAACTTACTCTGTATTTAATTTGGAAACTCATGGACTCGAGTTTGTTTGAAGACTCGAGTGGTTTTAGAGACTCAAGTCGTCGGACAGATGACTCACGCTCGACTGGACTCTAGACTCGGGAGTCATCGAGTTCCCCGAGTCCCGTATATTTGAGTCGAGTCTCCTGAATCAGGACTCTAGAACTCGAGTCTTTTACAACACTACCTACAGCCCCTACCCTTGCGGTCGGCTATCAAAATTAGTCCTGCATAATCTGTGCCTGTCTCTAGGAATGGGTATTCAAGATGTAGTCAGTCATTCGGTAAGTTACCCATTTAAGCTTGCACCGTTTCTGCCTTAAGCCTAGTACAACGAATGCATTTTCGATCCGTATGATTAGCTAAGTTTCGGCCCCCAAGTGGCCAGTAATTTTGACGTATGATTGACATAAATAACTGATGACCCGCATGGAGGGCACGTAGATGTAGCATTTTAATGAAAAGCTTGATTATTGGTTGCTTACAACAGATAATTATAGGGTGCTTAACACAATAATCGTAAAATGAATTAGACCGTCGTCCACCAACCATGATAAGACTAGAATTGTAAAACGGACACAAAGAGGTGAGACGACTTTGTTTTGGCAATTCTTTGCCTACCTTCAGCAATTCGTACTCTTCAGAAAAGGCGTTTTGTTGCGACGTAAGAAAAAGCAGAGTTGACGCCGAAGACAATTCGGAAGAGGTAAGGAAACCATCTATTTTATTATTGGCGTTTTTACAGTTGTAACTAAACCTTTTCACGTATGCTATTAACCGTTGTATTTTGGAATAATCTGAACAATTATCAATCAAGGTTTGGATAGCATTGACGTCGTCTGAGTATGAGGGAGTTTGGGCAAGTAACTAAAGCCTTATTTGCCACCGTATCTGATAATGAGGTCTCCTTTTCAGAATTAGGTGCAATTGGCCAATATGAAGGGTCTGACGCTAAAAACGATGGTCCTGACCACCACAAGGAGGAAGTTTGTATAAGATCCGCGTCTAACCCGCGAGATACCAGATCAGCTGAATTTTCCTTGGAAGGGATGTAACGCCAAGATTCCTGTGGAAAGCTTTCCTGAATCTTGGAGACGCGGTTTTTGACTAATGGCCGTAAAAGAGCCGGAGAAGATTTGAGCTACCCAATAACAATCATGGAGTCGCACTGAAACACACAACTTTCTGGGTTCAAAGTGAGTGACTCACGGATTTTTCGATTATTCAGTGATAATTATCATATGTAGAGTCGACGTGTAAGAGTCGACGTGTAAGAGTCGAGGTGTAAGAGTCGCGGTGTAAGAGTCGACGTGTAAGAGTCGAGGTGTAAGAGTCAACGTGTAAGAGTCGACGTGTAAGAGTCGACGAGTAAGAGTCGACTTGTAAGAGTCGACGTGTAAGAGTCGACGTGTAAGAGTCGACGTGTAAGAGTCAACGTGTAAGAGTCGACGTGTAAGAGTCGACGTGTAACATGTGTTCTCATCTACAGTTAAATTATGTTTCGAGGGTATTGTGTCTAGCTCTCAAAATGGTGTAGGATCAATGCCAGCTTCCTGGTCATTCAAGAAGAAACAAACAGGTTTGTTAAGACTTGGCTGGTATAAAATACCTGACAACAACCAGCCAAGCTTTGTTTCAAAAAGGGTTGGATTTTGCTTGCCTAAGTCTATTCGCTTTGAACCTATGACACTCCAAAAGACTTGAGCACCGACGAGGATGTCAATTGAAGACGGAGCATAGTATGACGGATCAGCTAAGCAGATGCCTGAAGGTATAGGTATGTCATGAATGTTTATAAATTTGTTGGGAATGGTTGATGTGATTTGGGGCAATATGAAACAATCAATATCGGTTTTAAAGGTACCATCGAAAGACTCCATATGAAGAGAGCAAGACTGCGTACTTTTGGACTCTTGATTGTTTATGCCACTAAACTTTGAAGTCACAGAACGTGTTGGTAATGTTAACTTACCACGCATGTCCTGCGTTATAAAATTGGCTGTGCTCCCATTGTCGAGCAATATTCTAGCAGTGTGAACTTGTCCCTTGCTGTCACTGACTTTCACCAGAGCTGTAGAAAGTAATATATGTGGCGACAATTCATCTGCATTTCTTTGGTTATTTACTGACAATGCCACATGCTCTGGAGGTGTATTCGTGTCGCTATGTGTGTGTAATAAAGTATTGTGCCTGACTTTGCAGTACTTGCAGTGACTGAGTCTGCACTTTGACTCATGATGTCCGGGACGCAAGCAATTGAGGCACACTTTAAATTCCTTGGCCTTACTCCAACGCTGCTCAATCGGCAAGGCTCTGAAGACCTCACAGTAGAATATATAATGCACTTTTTTACACATTGGACAGGGTTTAATGTAAGATTTGTCAGTATTATGATCGCCTGAAGACACTACGAAACTTTTTGACTTCGTGGCTGACGACTCTGCCTTAAACTTGTTATTTTTCGATTCTTCAATCGTTTCAAGGAGATTACATCTGTTACTCAAGAATGTAAGATATTGATCGAGCGATGGTGGTTCTGACAAGGAGTTCCTATGCTCTTCCCACTGTCTGATGGTAATGTTGTCTAATTTGGAGGACGTAATGTGAATTACTAACGTATCCCAGTGATCAACTGGCTGATCAAGAGTAGCTAGTGCTCTAAGATTTTTATTTGCACTGTCTACAATTTGCCGAAGACCATGGCTAGATTCCCTGTGAATAGGTTCTATGTTGAAGAGAGCTTGAACATGGTTATTTACAAGCAGCTGTTTGTTATCGAACCTATCACAGAGCAACTTCCATGCAGAATTATAATTTTCTCCTCTAAAATCTAAGCTTCGGATTACTAAGGCCGCACTTCCATGAAGAGAAGCACGAAGGTAGTGAAACTTGTTGATGTCGTCTATGCTCTTTTCTGAGTGGATTAATGACACATAAATATCTTTAAACTCTAACCAGTTTTGATAGCTGCCGCTAAAGTGTGGTAAGTTTATCTTTGGCAACCTTACGTTACTTTGTCTATGTGATATAGCCGTTTGGCACTCATCGGAGCTTACCTCGGACTTGGCGCCGGCGTTCTCCTTTGCACGCTGACTACGATGGCGTTCTAGCAATTCGCGAGCGGTCGCGAGCTCCTTGTAATACGCTCCTTCAAACAGCTCCCGATCCGAATATAGCTCACTCGGGTCCTCCACCAGCTGCTCCAACTCGCTCTGGAACGTGTCGTAGGAATCGTATACAATATCTAGTTTATTAATGCGTAAGCTCAGTTCGACCAATTGTAAGTCGCTCAACTGACCACAAGACTTAACCGTAGACAAGTAAGCTGTGAATTGAGTAAGTTTAGCTTTAGTCGTGCCACGTTTTTTTAATTAATTCTTTGGCACGTGCTTCGGTAGCCATTATACGACAATATAAAAAAAATAAGCTTTATGAAACGAAGCGCTTAGATTATCTGACTGTGCAAAAAAAAATAGCAATGCGATTTTTCAACTTTGCTATAAGCTATTTTGTAGGGGCTTTAACCAATCTGTCCCGATGAGAGTATGAATTTCGATACGTAAGCTTGCGATACGTAGTACTTTTTTTTTAATTCGCGCTTGTAACGATCCGCGTTCATAAACTACGGCGTTTAAGGACCATATGTTGGTCTAGCTACTTGGAGAGAAATAAGAGTGGACTGTATAATAAGAATACTGTATTATAACTAGACCGATCGTTACAAAGGTGGAATTGTGTGATGCGCGAACGCGTACAAAATATATCGCGAGCGAAGCGGACGCGAGTCGCGATCCGTCGTATATCGCGGTGGATGAGTGAGTGTTCCTCGCGGGTGCGGGCGGGGCGCGGGAGCGGCGCACCGACAGCAATCCGATCATCTTGCGCTTTCAGCGCTTAGGGTTTTGTGCTTACTGCGCCACCATATAATATGAAGAGGAAGAATGTGAAGAGATGCCGGGTGACAGAGAAGAATAGACATAGACATATTTATTCAGTTGACGGACTGACTCCAAGAGAAATGCAGTGAGCAAAAAACTCTCCTACTGGTAGCTTTTGTCGATTTAAATAAGGCATTTGATAGTTACAGTTAGCAGAGAGGGACTGTACACGGTACTGCAAGGTAATTGGTTGCCCTCCTAAACTTTTAAGCCTTATCAAACTTTTTCATCAAGACATGAAGGGCTCTGTTGTCTATAATGGTGATACTTCAGACCCTTTCGAAATGCGCAGAGGAGTAAGGCAGGGTTGTGTGTTGGCACCTACCTTGTTTGGTATATTTTTCTCAGTTCTCTTGAAAGTTGCCTTCGGCGATACTACTCATGGCATACATCTTCACACTAGGCCTGATGGTAAACTGTTCAACATCTCACTGTTGAAATCCAAAAAATATCGCGAAGATTTATACGTTGACAGTTTGTTTTTCGCCGATGATGCCGCTTTCGTCGCGACGTCGCCGGAGGAGCTTCAAGGTATGCTCGATAAATTTGATGCGGCATGTAAGTTATTTTCGATGTCAATAAATGCTAAAAAAACGATCGTAATGGCACAAGGCGTAGATCAGGCCCCGACAATTTCGTTGGATGATTCGCCTCTGGAAGTTGTGTTGTGGACAATTTCTTTTACCTCGGTTCAAGCGTGACGAATAATCTTTCACTAAATGTTCGGGAAGCTCAGTACAAGAGTATGGGATAATAGACACCTTACTGTTAATACGAAGATGATAGTATATCAGACATGCATCTTGTCCATACTCTTGTACGGAGCAGAAACTTGGACATCGTATGCCAAACAGGAACGGAAATTAAACAGCTTTCACATGCGTTGTCTTCGGCGTATTTTGAACATCTCGTGGAAGGATCGAGTTACAAACGAGAGGTTGCTCAGCATCGCGCGTTTACCCAGTATTGCAGCAGTTTTAAAACAAAGACGTCTGCGCTGGCTCGGGCACGTGCAAAGGATGGAGCCCTCTCGTTTGCCACGTAAAACTCTCCTGAGTGAAGTAGCTTACGCTAAGCGACCGGTGGGGCGCCCTATGTTACGTTTTAAGGACAGCGCAAAACGTGACATGCTGTATTGCCGTATGCAAGATCGACCCCACGGACTGGGAAAATCAATCGCAGGACCGAGACCAATGGAGGAAGTCACTTAATGAAGGCGTGACAGTACATGGTATCACCTGGTTTGACCTGTTGTCCCACAAACGAGCATTGAGACACCAGCGCGCTGCTGCGCCTCCAACAGCGATGTGTATGACATTTACATGTCATATATGCGGGCGTCACTGTCGCTCTCGTATTGGCCTGACAAGCCACGTACGCAAGTGCCGCACTTTAATGGACGCTGCTTAAATCATCTTTTATAGATGCTACAGGCCATTGATGATTTATTCAGTAAACAATACAAGATTGTGTTTGAATTCCTCAGATCGAACAATATAATATATCTAATAACTAAAAACTACGCTCTAATATCTAATAACTACACTCTACACTCTATCAAATATTTTTTCAACACTGTAAAAGCCACCCTCTTAATAAAAATTGCTTTAATTTATCTTTTAAACTGAACATGACTTTACAATGAGAAATTTTGACCTTCGAGTAATGTAGCTTGGCACCACGAGATCATAGTACAGTCAGCATCAAAAGTAACTACGCAATCGAAGACGTCAAAAGCTCTTATTCTTTTTAGGGTTCCGTACTCAAAGAGTAAAACCGGACCCTATTACTAAGACTTCGCTGTCCGTCCGTCCGTCCGTCCGTCCGTCCATCCGTCCGTCTGTCTGTCACTAGGCTGTATCTTAAGAACCGTGATAGCTAGAGAGTTGAAATTTTCACAGATTATGTATTTCTGTTGCCGCTATAACAACAAATACTAAAAACAAAATAAAATATTTTTTAAGGGGGGCTCCCACACAACAAACGTGATTTTGTTGCCGTTTTATAGATAATGGTACGGAACCCTTCGTGCGCGAGTCCAACTCGCACTTGGCTGGTTTTTTAATAAAGACTTTTGACGTCTTCGTTTGCGTAGGTGGCTAACTTTGATGCTGTCTGTACCTACAGCAGTCAATGCAGTCATGTAATGAGTCATGATGGTCTTTGCATTTTTGTTTTCAAAAGATATTTTTGGTGATTTCAAAATAAAAAAAATACTTTTATCACTCCAGAAGAGTAAAAAATACACGTCAACTTATTATAAAGAATAAAAATTACAAAAAATATATGGTTTTGTTCATTTAAAACCACTTTGAAGTATTTGCTCACAAGCTTAATAATCTACCGTTTATTTTTTGCTCCTGTTACAGGCCCATGTATATTCGGATGTTAAAAAAGGTGGTTATAAATCTTCTTTTAATACACAGTTTACAAGAATCAACATCAACTGGGGTAGGTTGGAAAAGATGTTATGGATTTATTTTCTACGCAGTGGGAATGCGTTTACGCATCGTCCTGAACCCGGGGTTTGCTCATTGTGGGGGGTACGTGGGATTCACCCTCAGAGCATAGAATACTAGACAGAGGACAAGCCGCCGGCGGCCGCGTCGCAGTTAACGCTCAACGGGCATACTCTGCTATACTGTGCACGCGTGCTGATCGCAGATAATATTACGTTTCTTCCCAAAATGCCTGATATGATGCGCGTGTATACTAGTGTGTGTGTTTTAGATGTGTGCGTGCTTTGTCTTGTCAATTACTTGGGCTTTGTGTGGGTTAATGTACTTGCGACATGCGTACTCAATACAAATCGGCCGGCATGTCCAATCTTCTTATATTCATACATCTGTGGACTCACCCTTCCGTGAGGTAAGGGCATACTTAGTTAACTCTCTGCAGCGTTAACCCTTGCTGCCATGTTTAATTTTCAAGGTATTACTGCAGTTTTGCTAGCGACTTTTTTGTACACAAATATTATTAATTTATTAGTTCGGAACAATCACTAAGCGTGTGCAATTGCGTCCACCACCTTCACCAATGAAACCCCACCCTAAATCGAAGGAAGCACATAATTTGTGTCCCCTATCGACACGTAGATAAAACTGTTCGATTCGGCGAGACTTTAATTTCTTTCCGACAATAAATGCTCTTGCCCGCTCCTTGTCTTGCATAGGGAGACAGAGCGGGATGGCAGACCATTGTACGTAAGAGTAATAGCTTGTGTTCAAGTATTGAGGCGCAGGAAGAAGTACTGACTTCGGAATTGGAATTTGGATCGTAGATGTAGGAGGGAAAATATTGTGGGTTGAGAAAGATGAATTTAAGTACAAGAAGGCTGAATGCCTTACTTAAATTCATTAAAAGAAAGTTGCATTACTTCAATCTTATGAAAAAAAATATAGCCGTTGTTGAAACAAGGGAAAGCTTTGACATAGAGCTATATTTATATGTCGAGGTGTGGGCGTATCTTTGGATCTCGGGCATTGGTAAAAGACGATGGCAATAGGTTTACAAACTGTACTTCTGGCTTCATTACAGCATTGTTACAAAGGTCATGTGAAATACAGGGATCTGGCAATTTCAGCAACTCGTTTTCCGTCAGACCTTTCTCACGACGATAAATTCTCCATCCAGGAGAGCATCCACCTCATGTCAAGCATTTTCTTCAATGACATTCAATCCAACCGCCTATTGTTCTGGCACTAATTCCAATAATACCCGTTATAGCCCTCTGTTGGGGCACGGCGGAACTAACGAGTTCCCGATCCTTTGCCCAGATCGTACGTCTACGTTCGCTGATATTTCGATGATGACATTTGTAGAATGATAGTAAAGCAAGATACGACCGAACTCCCGATGAGTGTAATAAGTAGAGGGCGCTCAATACAACTTTCTCCTCTCCGATATACATATATATAACATCAGCCGGTTGCAACACACAGCAGGTTCACCAGTATCATCATCATATCATCCGAAAAATTTCCACTGCTGGACATAGGCCTCCCCCAAAGAGTGCCACAATGACTAATCCTGCGCCACCCGGATCCAGCGGACTCCCGCTACCTTTATCAGGTCAGTTTCTTTCGATGTAACCCATTTTACACAATCAATGAATTTACAGAAAAAATTAAACAAGATATATCCATTTTATAATTGTTATACATATAGTAAGTACCTCCGTAGATAATTCAATTACATTTGACTTGTATAATTTCATTATTGTTATCCTTTTTATAGTGCATGATTAAATTACGAGAAAAGTGTTATGTATGCTAGATGTAACGTTATTTTGTTACTTGGCCAAATAAAGAAACTTGAACTTGAACTTGAACATCAGTCTACCCACGTCGCGCCTTCCGTTACGTGGTCGCCACTCGAGAACCTTTCCGCCCAACACCCAACTTGAACGAGCGTTACCGCATATTACAATTTTCACCTTCAAAATATTAGTTGGACGGGCTACTTATGTCCTAACGCGCGTTCGCAAAGTTACGCAGTAACCTTGCTGGTAATTCATTCATTCATTCATTTATTCCTTTATAAAACGTAGTTTTACATGTCAATTTATAGATGTTAAATAACATAATGCTGGTAATAATGGTAATGCTGATGCTATCCAATTGGGGCAGTTTGAGTTGGTGTCAATATTTTCTATATGATTCGCTTAACTATTTAAAACGGCTTCTATTATTCGACAGCGATGGATTATAAAATAGCTGTACCTATGGCAAAACTGTCACCTCCATTTATGTATATGTAGAAAATTGTAAGAGCGGAAATTTTAAATAGAAGTTAAGGCAACGTGAGATCAGAAAACGGATTTTTAAAAAGTCGTAACTCTTGTTTGGCTTATAATACGGCTGCCCTAAATTTAATTAGCAATTTTTGGCCTTTCTTGAGGGACAACAGCTATTCGAGTCTTGAGGTATTGACTTTCGCTCGATAGCAAAAATCACGAACATAGGTCTAAAATACACTTAAACAATTCGTAACAAATTATGTACAAAAGCTACACTTATTAAAATTGGTTTTAAAAATCGGCAATATCATGATTGAGGGAACTTAGCTATGACTTTTTTATTTACTAAAACGCCAAATAAATTAAAATTAAAAAAACCATGATATCCGCGCTTCCGAACACGCACTTTCATCTCGCTCACGCTTATCGCTCGCACAGTGAGAGGGAGAGAGGACCACGAGCCTACGTCGCCTTATTATGACAAGGTTCAAATAATGCAAAGAAACTTTGAAAAACTATTACTTAACTTTAGACTCGTTTTTTAATTTTCGACTCGTTATTTATGCCGGTGTCACCTTCATCGTCGTTCCCTTATGCCTGAAAATCGTAACCAGTCACAAAATACGACGCGGGCCAGGTGAGTTACTCTATCCATGGAACATGATGCCAGACGGTTGTAGGGGCCTCGGGTGCCTTTCGCCTTGATTTTGTCCAGTGTGAATCTTCTTTTCAAATAGTGCTGGTTAGAAAAAAAAAAAAAAACTTGAGAACATTCTGAAGAAGTCGATGAGTCGTTTGAGGTTTTCAACTCTCTCAACATCCAGGACTTATCTGTACGTTCTCATCACGCGCATGTAGGTACATGTCACTAATAAATAAACGACATTAAAGCTAGTGCATTGGCTCCACTTTCGGTTCAGAACAAACCATTATCATTGTCAATACACGTTGCCAGCATTTGCTGATTGTGCTGTTCAATAAAGTAAAGCAGAATACGTGAATATGTTTAGTAATCACGCGCCACATTGTGGCTTTGAGATGAGCTATCATTGGACAAGCAACCGTATAATGGCGGACAATCCTGAGATGGAGCATCAACAGTAATTGATACTAGCTCGGACTATCTCGGGATTAAAGCCGGCAGGTAAGCGGCCGTCTGTTACACCGTGGCGTGGAAAGTACTTGTAACGTATGTTGATAAAAAAAATCGTTGGTTCAAGCACCGGTTGCAATGTATAGATAGAAACAAAAAAGTTGTTCGTGAAGTAAATGTAAAAAGGTGAAGTTAAAGATAGGTTAATTTTGCTGCATAGTTTTTAAATTTCACAGACTGTGCCATGAAAACGGTGATATAATATGCCAGACAAGGAGACATGTTAAAATATTAATCTATCTTCTATACATATAATAAAGCTGTAGAGGGTCGAAAGTCTGTACATTGAAGGTATTGGCAAAAAAATCAGTTGAGGAGTCTTAGAATCGATAACAGAACACACTTCAACCGCAAGGGTCTTCCGTGTCCAACATACTGTTCTCGCTCCTGCTGAGCGATCTACCAGAGGCCATACACAGTGGTGAAACATTTATGTATGCGGATGATGTGGCGGTGATCGTTTCCGCTCCTAATTGTGATGCACTAAATCATCAGTTAAATGTCACTGCAGCACTCTTATCCGACTGGTTCAATAAGAATGGCCTCATCCTGAACATCAAAAAAACACATTTTGTACACTTTGACCTCTCGGGAAGGCAAATGAAATCCCTGCAAGTGTGCACAAATGGACTGAACATTGAACAGGTCACAAGTTCAAATTTCCTGGGATTCGAGTTAGACAGAGGGCTGACCTGGGCGACACATATTGACCACGTATGCAACAAGCTCTCGGCAGCCTGCTTCGCACTAAAACGACTATCTAGAATACTACCCCGCGAAATGTTGAGAACGTGCTATTTTGCGTCAGTGCATGCTCATATACAATATGGAACAGAACTTTGGGCCGGAGCCGCAGAATGGGAGCGAGTCTTCAGACTCCAGAAACGCGCCGTGCGTGCAATTGTTCGCATCACACATACTGAGTCAGCGAGGCCGCATTTCAGAGCTCTGGGCATATTAATTTAACCCTACCATCACAGCTGATTCTCCAAGCAGCAGTATACGCGCATGAGCAGGCTGAAAACAAACCTCTCGTCGCGGCCCCCCGCCGGTACCCGATGCGGTCGACCCGTACTTGTAACAGGCTTCCCATCGTGCCTCATAAGCTGACAAAGTCAAGCAAGCACATACGCATCTTAGGTCCAAAAGTGTATAACCATCGCCCGCGTGTAATTGTGACAGCCCAAAATAACTCCATATTCATAAGAATATTGAAAAGTTGGTTAGTCGAGCAGGCCTTCTACAACCACAAGGAGTTCTTTGAGTTAGAAATGTCTTGAGATGTGTAACATAAACGAGTTAGGTATAACCGTTGACATATTATCTGAATTATTAATAGAAGATTAGACATATTGATTATTTAATTTAATTTTATATACATTATTATTGTAAAAGTTGTTCTGCTATTGTGAATTAATTTAAGTAAACCTGACCTGTAATTTATATTACCAATAAAATGAATATGAATGAAAAAAAATATGAAGGTACGAATCGGTTCATAAATGACGGAGTTCTGAGGTAACAAACATTAAAAAAAACTTATAGCCCGTTTGAGAACCTCCTCCTTATTTTGATTTGAAGTCGATTAAAAAATTAAAATAGTTTCTAGATACTTTAAGTTTCATTAACAATTTTACCTACGGAGGCAAAAAGAATATTACAATTGAAATGAAATTGAGAACCATTCGTCCAAAATGAGGAACTTTAAGTGAAATTTTACTATACTGGATGTGGAGTATGTTTTTTAATAAGTTACAGCAGGATCTTGAGCGGACCTTGAAGTTCGTTTTCGGTCTCATATCAAATTACTGGGATGGAGGTGATGAGTCTTTTTGGCCTTCCAAAGAAGTTCGGCCTTCAGGCTTTTGCCAGATCTCACTGGTGTTCTGTGGTGCCTTAATTTATCCCTTGCTGCCGCAGAAGTAATGCAGTCTTTTGAAATTTTAAGAAGGTTCCTAACTATGGGTTTCCTTACGTGCGAGATTTATGGAAGGATATTGCATCGATCTTACTTTCTCTTTGGTCTTCGACCGGGGCACAAGGCTCTGTTGAAAAGAAAAGCCTTTCGCCTAGCTTCATATTGTTAGAAGGTGGCAACTTGGAAGGAGGAAAGTAGCCTTAGGCTTCTACATTCTGCTGGGGCTCCGATTATTTACGTGCTCGCAGCAATTGATTTTACCACTAAGAACATAATGTATGTATATTTCGAAAAAAAAATCAGTAATTGTGGTTGTAGTATAGTCACTTTCGTAATGCAGCCCTCAAAATGATGCAAACGGAACTAAATTGAACGATTTATAATAATAGTAATACATGACTCTTATTTAAAATAACAATATTCATACAAGTATTGAAAACCATAACGTAGTAATTTCACATTTTACTCATAATATAATTACTAACGTTTGTAAGTTTGGATTATTGTTACGTACTCAGACACCTTAAAACGGCAGAACAGCTTTAGGTGACTCTTGCCCCACAGATAAATTATCATATTTTGCACTAGCTTTTGCCCGCGACTTTGTCCGCGCGGAACTCGTTTATATCGTAACTTTCAACCCCCGTTTCACCCCCTTAGGTGATGAATTTCCAGATAAAAATTATCTTTAGTAAGGACTCTTTGGGAAGGCCCCGGAATTCAAAGTATCTCTATACCAAATTTCATCTCAATCGGTTCAGCGGTTTAAGCATGAAAAGGTAACAGACAGACAGAGTTACTTTCGCATTCGTAATATTAGTATGGATTGTATGAAGGAAAGGGTATCGATGCATGTAGGCTTTTTTCAGTATTATTTTGCAAATTTTCATATC
This sequence comes from Epinotia brunnichana, assembly GCA_963854355.1. Taxonomy (NCBI): domain Eukaryota; kingdom Metazoa; phylum Arthropoda; class Insecta; order Lepidoptera; family Tortricidae; genus Epinotia; species Epinotia brunnichana. The sequence continues at coordinate 23,221,729 of OY977951.1, read as the reverse complement.
ACACGGCCCGTAAGGACCTTTTCTACTAAACCGTAGGATTAAATTAACTGACTTGTAATTTAAACATTTTATATGTTACATCTAATAGTTTTCAAAATAGCCATAATCAAACGTCTTTTTTACCCCGTTTAAGAAAACATCTTCAAAACTAAGGCCGCCATAAGGTACCTTTACCCTTGGAACGTCAATTTACTTATGTAATGTTAATGTTCCTATTCCCCAGGACTCCCAACTCAAAAATTGGATGGAACCCATTTACGGTATAGCGGCGTAAATGGGTTCCATCCAATTTTTCACCCCCAATTGACCCCCTTAGGGGATGATTTCTGGAATAGAAACTATTATATGTCCTTTTCCAGGACTCAAACTATCGTTCAACCAAATTTTATCAAAATGTGTCACAAACAAATTTCCACCTCCAATTACACCCCTTTAGGGGATGATTTTCGGGATAAAACTATCCTATGTCCTTCCTTATCTATCGCTATACCGTAAATGGGTTCAATCCAAATGTTCATCCACCATTTCTCACCCCCTTAGGGGATGATTTCCTCCTTTTATGTGTTCCGGAATAAAAAAGATTCTATGTTCTTTCCTAGGACTCTACCTCTCTCTATACCAAATTTCATCTAAATAGGTTCTATCCAAATCTTCAACCCTCATTTCAACACCTCAGGAAATGATTTTTCGGGATAAAAACTATGCATTGTCCTTCCCTAGGACTCCTTCTATCTATTTACCAAATTTCATCTAAATGGGTTTTATCCAAATTTTCACCCCCTATTTTATCCCTGAGAGGATGATTTTTGGGATTTAAACTATCCGTTGTCATATTCCGGGACTCAAACTATCTTTCAACCAAATTTCATCAAAATGGGTCACAAACAAATTTTCACCCCCAATTACACCCCCTTATGGGATGATTTCCAGGAGTAAACTATCCTATGTCCTTCCCCAAGACTCCAACTCGCTATACCGTAAATGGGTTCCATCCAAATTTTCATACCCCATTTCACCCCCTTAGGAGATGATTTCTGGACTTAAATTATGTTAAGTCCTTCCCCAGGACTCTGAACTATCTCCATACCAAATTTCATCTAAATCGGTTCTATCCTAATTTTCATCCCTCATTTCACCCCCTCAGGAGATGATTTAGGATAAAAACTATGCATTGTCCTTCCCTGGGACTCCTTCTATCTCTATACCAAATTTGAACTAAATGGGATTTATCCACATTTTCATCCCTATTTCATCCCCTTGGGGGATGATTTCGGGATTCAAACTATCCATTGTCATCCTCCGGGACTCAAACTATATTTATACCAAATTTGATCTAAACGGAGTCCATCCAAAATTTCATCCCCCATTTCACCCCCTCAAGGAAAGATTTCCGGAATAAAAACTATCCAATGTCCTTCCCCAGAACTTAAACTACCTCTTAACCAAATTTCATCAAAATGGGTTACATCCAATTTTTCACCCCCCCATTTTACCCCCTAAAGGGAAGATTTTCGGGATGAAACCTATTCTTTAACCTTTTCTCAAACTAATCATATACCAAATTTCATCTAAATCGGTGCAGCGGTTTAAGTAGCTCCATACAAATTTCCACCCCCCATTTCATCCCCTTAGGGGTTGATTTCCAGGATAAAAACTACCCCAAGTCCTTTCCCAGGACACAAACTATCTCTATGCCAAATTTCATCTTAATCGGTTCAGCCGTTTTCACGTGATGCGGTCACATAAACAGACAAACAGATAAACAGATAAACAGATAAACAGACAAACAGATAAACAGATAAACAGACAAACAGACAAAAATTCTAAAAACTGTTGGAACGTGTTCTGTTATCGATTCTAAGTATCCCTAGCTAGTTTTTTTTCGAATATCTTCCATGTACAGACTTTCGACCCTCTTCAGCTTTATTATATGTATAGATTAAGACATTGAAAACCATTTTAGGAATTATTACCTAACGGAAGTTGATCAAATAGGAAATGGAAATTAATACTAAAATTCAAGCGAACGAAGTCGCGGGTAAAAGCTAGTAAATAAATAAGTACCTAATTTATTTACACATAAAACGAAGTGCAAAGAAATCTTTTCAATATGACAGGTTTGAGGGTTTTTTTTTTATACTACGACGGTGGCAAACAAGCTTACGGCCTGCCTGATGTTAAGCTGGTACCGTCGCCTATGGACACTTTTGACTCCAGAAGAATCACAAGCGCGTTGCCGACCCTTTATTCACTTGAGGATTCGCTGTGTTGGCAGATAAAGACATGCAGGTCCCTCACTCCCAACACAACGCACCCTAGGGAGCTCTGGCGACCTTACTCACCACCAGGAACATAACACCACATACTTCATAGCATGCAATAATATAGCAACACTACAAAGCAGTGGTGCTCACATACGAGCGAGATGACATTCCGCTGTGCCCTACCTCTCTTAAAAGGTGGGTGGCACCGGTACCAAACCATCTGTAATCTTAAGCAGTGTTCGTTAAAATCTGATTGTATGAAAAGTTTGACAAGTTTCTACGGGATGACAGCCACTAGCACCATATTTAACTTTGATCGGTCTGTAATCGTAAGTTGCTGCAACCCGCCCTAAGAGACCAACCCCCTTTTTCATGAAATTTCATATCATCATATCAGCCGAAAGACATCCACTGCTGGACATAGGCCTCCCCCAAAGAGTGTCACAATGGCCAGTCCTGCGACGCAAAGGAAATTTTATGTGCCTCTGCTAAATAAAATGTGCCTGACCTTGTCCCTTTCTTACGAACACAAATGTGACAGGCACAAAAGAATTTTAACGCCATTTTAGTAAAAATAGGCTCGTAGAACGGCCGTAAATCATTTATTAGTGCCTCCCGTGTGACCGGCGGCCATCTTAAATCTGGGCTCCGGGCACGGCAGCCGCAGCCATTCCTTAGCGTCACTCGAGATTTAATCAGGAGCATGGCCTGGCTGACCGCGCTTTGTTGAATGCTCACTTCGGCTGATGGGGCGCGGTAGATTGTCCAACACTATGGACACACTTCAGAGGGCAAATTCGGGCAATTTCCTCTTCATGTTTCCTGTAATAATTTACTCATTAAAATCTTGTTCAAATACGTAGAACAATGAAGAGCTCAGTGACAGCCACTGCTCTGAATTGGACGACCAAACTATTTCCATGACAGCTCATAAGATGTCACTATCAATCCTCTAGCTATTACAACTCATGAGAATTTACCCCTCCTCCTAGCGTTATTCCCGGTTGTGCCCCTAAACGAGCCCGGGGTCCACTTTGACACCTAATCCCAAAACCGATGAAAATATATATAACACGGAAAACGAAAATTTAAGTGTTAAATACATTATATTTTGTGTCTTTCTTGAATTTTAGATATTTGTCTGTCCATGGCAAAACAAATAAGGTCTCCGTTCTCCCTCACCTGACGTGAAAGGCAACTAAACGGGTCGCGTGTCCTCCGTGGCGGGGTCTAATAACACTTGAGTAACGACCCCAAGGAGGCAAAGTGTCAACAACGAATGAGCTAGAAATAGCGAGCCCTCCTCGCGCCTGGCCTTCAGTGCGTTCATTTTGAAATCATGGCATCCACATAAAAATCATGAACACCGCCGTTTTAGTGGGTAGAAACACCACATAACTAATCCAGTATTCTCATGATACCTGGGTACATGGCTCACAGGATACCTTCACAAAAAAGGTGAATGAACAATGCTTCAAAGCACCTCGTCGGTAATTGATAAGTTGTAGCCGTAGGTACTATCATTCCATCGAATTTTGTATGTGTCTATTTGTGGTATATATCATTATGAGCTCAAATTTGTGTCGTCAGATTTTTAACAGTGAAGTTTTATTTAATATCAAATGCGTTAAATTCTGCTTATACTCCTCAGTAACTTCTAACGGTTCGTATTAGGAACGCCGCAGCAAAACGATAAATCTGCCCTAATGCTAGGTATTAGTTCAAATTGTCTTGTTCACGACACTACAAGCCTTCCAACCTAACTCCACCAACAACTTACAAGCTATATTATTCTTTAAAAACAACATACTAAAGTACATTTTTGTTTCAGCTGGCTGACCCAGAAACAAACTCTGACTCGAAATACATTAACGGATTCTAAATACATTAGTCTAGTTGTCTCGATGGAAAATGAAGTGAAAATAAATTATTGCGATAGCGAAGTCATTTATAAAGGAAACTAGAGTTCACTAGTTTTCTGATGAATCGATTCAGAGCGGAGTGTTTTAATAGTTATTCCTTTTGAGAGATTTAAGCATTTTATTTTTTCAACTTCATTTTATACTTACAACTAGCGACCCGCCCCGGCTTATTTAACCTATTTAACTAGTAATGAAATGAAATGAAATAATTTATTCGTGAAAAGAAACTTAAAATACTGTACCATCTATAATATACGAAGTAGTTTGTCACGAAATGGTCTCGCCTCAGCATTATGCTGGCTTATGAGCCAGCGCGCGCTGGTATTCCGGCGATACCATTTGTGGGCCACGTTCCCTGCTGTCCGACACGGCCAGGCGACGTGAGCTCAAAAACTGATTTTTAAAAAATCGTAGCTCTTGTTATGGTTATAATACGGCTGCCTTAAATTTAATAAGCAATCTTGAGGCCTTTCTCGAGGGAAATCAGCTATTCGAATCCTGAGTTTTTGACTTTCGCTTGATAGAAAAAAATCACGAACATAGGTCTAAAATACACTTAAAAAAATCGTTACAAATTATGCACAATAGCTAAACATATTGAAATTGGTTCTAAAAATCGGCAATGTCATGTTTGAGGGAAATCAGCTATTACTTTTTTATTTATCAAAACGCACAAAAAATTATAATTAAAAAACATGATATCCGCGCTACCAAACACGCACTTCCACCTCGCTTACGCTTATGCTCAGTGAGAGGGAGAGAAGACCACGAACCTACGTCCCCTTAAGAGGAAGCGCGGTGAGCGAGCTTTTTGAAAAATTGACATTTGTACTCGTAAAACCTATTTCCGTCGCGTTTCGCGCTAATTAGGGGCCTTTCTGTGAATGTGTGCGTAAATCATCAATGTGTGCGTGCGATGCCCCTAGTTTTCTAATTTTGAAATTTGAAGCTCATCGAGAAGAGATCAGAAATGTCACCTGATACATTCGTCCCTTTAATTTTTACAAGCTTTATATTAACTTGCACTGTTCGTATGTATGTAAATATTTTATTTATTAATTTAACTCAGAAGTATTATTTCCATAAATAAATATGTAAGTATGTAAATATGTATGTTGTCAGTCAAAATATGCAATCCATTTGTCAGTCACTTCCCGTTATCCAATTGAGCTGAAATTTTGCAAGTATATGTATATCGCATGACAATGCAATATTATGATGACTTGGAGCTGATCTGATGCTGGAGCTGGAAGGTGGCCTTAGGAACTCCGCAATAAAACGACACAACCCCATCGAGTTTGGGCTCGTTAGAATCGTCTCTACGAGTACTTGATGATGGTATGCAGAAAAGTACAGTCAGCAGTAAAAGCTTGTACCAAAAATTAAATTTTTGACAGAATATTATACTACTGACGTCATTGAGCCTTCATTTGTTTATGGAAATCGCTTAAGTGACACATTTTTATATTTTGCTTTTTGGTAACTATAGAGTGAGTTGGTAAAGATAATTTCGAAGTATTTCTTTTGACAAATACCAAAATTGCCAGTTTCACTATAAGAAAGTTATACCTTTTTTGAATTATTTAGATTTTAGGATGTACAGTTTTCCATCTGGTATTTTTCATATTCAACCAGTAATTTTTAGTCTTTATTCAATTTGTGCTGAATACCTACTTTTGGGATTCAGTATCTCAAAAAGTAAATGCGAACACTTTATTGTCTGTCTGACCGTCTGTGAATTAATATCCTTTTTTTCAGGAACGCGTAGACGTTTCAAGTTGAAATTAAAATCAAATATTAAGGTCTGTAGCCCCTTTGAGCTGTGAAAAATGTAAATCAATCAGGCTGACAAAAAGGGTAGAATAAGATTTTGAAAAAAAAAACCGGTCAAGTGGTTCCTTACAGACTTTCACCACGATTTATTAAGGGGACGTAGGTTCGTGGTCTTCTCTCCCTCTCACTGAGCATAAGCGTGAGCGAGATGGAAGTGCGTGTTTGGAAGCGCGGATATCATGTTTTTTAATTTTAATTTTTTTCTATTGAGCGAAAGTCAAAAACTCAGGATTCAAATAGCTGATTTCCCTCGAAAAAGGCCTCAAAATTGCTCATAAAATTTAAGGTAGACGTATTATAATCCAAACAAGAGCTATGATTTTTTAAAAAATCAGTTTTTGGAGCTCACGTTGCCTTAAGAAAAAATCTATGTTGGTTTTTCAGAGATAATTCTTTATCAAGTGAACCAATTTCGATAATTCTTTTTTTATTTGCTAAACGGTTCCTTCAAAATACTTCCATACAAATTTTAACCTAAAATTTTTGACTAAAAAGTATTAAATTACAAACATAAATATTGTATGTTTTTTGAAGAATAAAAAAAATACGCTATCGTTATACCTACTTTTCCGGTAATATTTTCAAAATTTTTGCTTGGTAAACTTTGGTGATGGAGGGAAAGGTATATTTTTCTACATTTTCCTTTGCAAATCAAAATTTTACTACTATAGATAAAAAAAAAACCGTTTAAGAATGTGCAAATCAAGTCCTTTCATATGGTACCCCACTTGGCCTCCTAACTAGACTTTTTATTTTTGCCCCCCTTCCCCCCCCATCCCCTTAAACGTCCTTTTTATAGAATTTAAAAATATATCTTTAAATTTTTCATTTTCCATACAAGTGGATTTATTTTGTTTACAACTATTCCAAATTTCAAATTGATAGCATCGTAGTTCCTGAGATATTCAACTTTGTGACAGACAGACAGACGGACGGAGTCGCACCATAAGGGTTCTGTTTTAACCTTTTTGGTCCGGAACCCTAAATTTTTTTTGATACGATTAAAATTTTAACTTCTATGTTACGACGGCAATTCACCAACGAGTTGAAGGCGTTACAAGTTAAAATATCGATATACAAACAACCCAGGTTTATCGATGTGCCTAATTATCGACTACGTTACATCACTTTTCTGACCGTGTATGTATTAGTCTAACCCCCCCTGCTTCATATTCTTCCGTATAGAGCGTGAAAGGGACAACTGCAGCTTGGACCGATCTGACCCACCAAAAACTAGCGAAAACAGGGTTTTGTCCCTATATTCTCTTCCAATTTTGCACCAATTTTCTCATATGTCTCTAAGTTTTCTGTTTTTCATTTGTGTTCGTTAAATAAGTTTACTGAGCGTGTGTTTATAGCGCCGAAAGGCGGCAAATTTCGTTGTTTTGAAAGGTCTCTAATTCTTAAAATAAACAGATAATTAGGTAAAACCACAGATGTATGAATATAAGGAGATCGGACATGGCGGCCGATTTGTATAGAGTGAGCCTGTCGCAAGTACATTAACCCACACAACGCCCAAGTAATTGACAAGACAAAGCACGCACACATCTAAAACACACACACTTGTATACCTACACGCTTATTTGACAACAAACGCGCATCATATCAGGCATTTTGGGAAAAAACGTAATATTCTCTGCGATCAGCACGCGTGAACTGTATGGCAGTGTATGCCCATTGAGCATACAGCTGCGACACGGCCGCCGGCGGCTTGTCCTCTCTCTAGTATTCTATGCTCTGAGGGTAAAACGAAGCATAGGGACATTCAGAGGTCAGTATATATTGTATGAATGCAAAATATTTGCTCTTTTGTTATTATCTAGGGAGGAAACGGGGGATTACGTTTGTATGGAAAAATGGCCACCCACGCTTCGTCTTAACATTAAGATTATTAGTAGTTATCTAGAAAATTCTTCTTGTTCTTTTTTTTGTATCTTTTCCGTTGTAAATTTATTTTTTTATTCATTCATTCAATAGGTTCAAATGACAGCTCTGTATTATTTGATACTTACACCAGTGGGGTAATTGCGTAAGTTTAAGAACGAGCGTTAGAACAACTCAACTGTAATTTCACCGTACAAAAATAACAATTCAGATCTACCCTAAGTACATTGTACGTACGTACGAATTGTAACGCAATCGTCCTGCAGGACGTCCTGTATAGCAGTCCTGTTTAGCTTATTTTATTCTAAGGCTAGGAGTCGACAATAAAAACCCTAGCTTTCAAGACAATTAAAAATATCCCTATACACGAGTATTACGATAAATGCAGTGTGCTCGACCCGAGGGGACATTTACTTTCTTTTCTTCGTAAATACCCGTTTTATGGTTTTCAGTAAATAGTAGCTAATTAAGGCCAGTGCGAGTCCGACTCGCACTTGGCCGCTTTTTTAAATTATATTGTAGTAATTTTAGTTATATTGTAGTAATAGTTTTTTGGTCAGGGCCCCACTGAAAATCAGCGCCACGGCTTGTCGTGGCAATATGCTGAATGGGGGCTCCTTTTAGCGTCGTTTGCTGTTATTAAAAATTAAAATTAGAAATCATTTATTTCGGACTACGTATTCATCCATAATTTGTTAGTAACAATATATTAACTTAAAAACTAGTGTTAGTAACAAAACAAGCAACTTAGCAAAACTAATATCGGCGTACCTAAGGGGGCACGCACCGGAGCATGCGCCTCGTCCCAGTACCGCATTATCGGGCAGTCTACCCGTTCAACAAGCGATTGCAGGATGCTGTTGGTACTACCCCGTACCCTCCGCATGAGTGATGCCACCCTACTGCGCATTATTGCGTGGAATCCCGGCACGCCCGCCGCCGCGAACATGCCGGACGCACTGCAATAGCGGGGCAGACCCAACAGCACCCTGAACGCATTATTGTACTGCACTCTTATGGCATTGACGGCCCGCTGCGTATACCCAACCCACAGCGCACACGAGTAGAAGGATTGACAAAATGCCTTAAATAAGGTAACTTTGACACCCTCACTACACCGTGCGAACCTACGAGCCAACATATTACAACGGACCGCCAAGGCCCGGCGCTCTCTCTCTATGTCGAGATCGTCGCATAGCGTCTCCACTACCCAGTGCCCCAAGTACTTAAATTGTGAGACTCTTTTTAACGGCGTGCCGTCAAGTACTACTGGCGGGACAATATCATAAGTTTAATTGCCCGCCTTGAACAACAACAGCTCACTTTTCGTCGCGTTGTACTTGAGGCCTTGGGCTGCAGCATAGCGCTCGCATACGGCTAGCAAATTCCTCAACGCACTGATGCAAGGGCTCAGCAACACCATGTCGTCCGCGTAGCTGATGTTATTAATAACTTTTCCACCAATAGAACAACCCACTGGGGTGTTACTGAGCTCCTCGATCAGTCGATTCATATACAGATTGAAGAGCTTTGGAGACGTCAACCCACCCTGTGTAACTCCGCACTTCAACCTGTATACGTCCGACAAACAACCAGCCCGTCTCACAACATTCGTTTGGTGCCTATACCAATATTTAAATATTGATACAAGCTCCCTGGGCATACTTGTCTCTTCAGATAATTTTGACCACATGATATCGTACGACACTAGGTCGAAGGCCTTAGAAAGGTCCAAGAAACAAGCATACACAGGGGTCCGTTCTTTTGCATAATACCGGACAGTGTGCTTGAGACAGTAAATTTTATGTTGTTATGTATTAAGATATATTTTTTTGTAATCGTGTAAGGCGGTAATAAATAATTATCTTATCTAACGTCACGTCAAAATAAGGTCAGTGCGGCCAATTCCGTCTGCGGGGTATTTCCGTACAACGGCTTTACTTTAGTAGCGGCCAGCTTCGAGCTGTAGTAGTGGCCATTTGGAGGTGGAAACCCGGGAAAGTGCTGACTATGGGAGAGCAGTTGGTCTTCAGAAACGTGGGGCCCGCGTCGCACTACAAGGACAAGAAAACAAACTGGCCCTCGTCAATCGGGCGCAGTTTCTTCGAGACCGTCGTTAGGCTGTATCTCGTCAGTGGCTCGGTATTGAGTACTGGGGGACCCCGCGCTGTCAGTCATGTTCGACAGTCGGGGAAACTCGGGAAATTGCTGAAACGCGGAGACGCCACCTGGACTTCGTGATCATTGGGACTTCGCTCGAGAGAAGAGAGCTTCACTGCGTGGACCTGCGTCTAGCCCGTGGATCCTTCGGCCGATCTACGTGCGCCTCGCTACCACTGCAGCCGGTCCTGCGGCTGTATCGTCAGTGAAATCCGTGCACCGTGAGCCACGCCCTCTGCGGCGGGGGGGTGGGGGGCTCCGGATCGCCACGAGAGGACATAGAAGAATGAAATAAATATTCTTGCACAGTTATGTATGTGCTCTATGTTATGTTATTTCAATAAAGATACCCCTTAGCATAAGCTTAGTCAGGATAGTTAGTAGCGCGCTGTGCGCGCGTGCAATGGCCATTTGGGCCTTGCATAGTTATAGGCAATTAGTTAAGGGCCCCTTCGGGGCCCAACTTAAGAAGCTAGGTAGGAAAAAAAAAAAAAAAAAAAAAAAAAAAGGATATATTTGTGTTCGCTCAGCCCCACCAGTGGGAGCTCCTAGGAAGAAGAAGAAAGGAAGAAGTAGGGAAATTGTGATAGGAAGTAGGAAATTGTGATAGGGAAAGTTTAATCAGTAGTTTGTGTCTCATTATTTTATTATACCGTTTCATTTATTTTTCGCCAAGTATTATTTTATCGTCACCCCCACCCCATCCTTCAACAGTGCAGCTCAGTCTGCGGGATTAGTGCTCCCCTAGAGCACCTGCGCTATCAAAGCGCGTTACGGCCGTTTAAAAACACGCTGAGCGGTTCAACCGCCGCGGTTCACCCGCCGCGGTTGAAACGCGCGGTTCGCCCGCCGCGGTTTTTAAACGCCCCTTGTTAGGTGACTGTGAGGTCGCGAAGGTCAAACCCAGGCCTGTCGCACATCGACCACGTCGGCGCCACGCGTCGTCCACAGTCGTTTTGGTCCTTCGAACCGGATCTGTAGATCCAGAAAAAAAGTGAAAGTTAGTAAAGGCGATAGTACGTGTGGGTACTCAAAGAAAGTCGTTTGGGGGGTATAAAACCAACGACGCTAGTGAAAACAGCGTAGCTCGAAATTTGTCGCCGCGACGCGACCAAAAGTGGTGAAAAATTAGAAATTGTGAATGCATGTATGTCACTACGGTGTGACAGCATAAACTGTATACAATACGTGCGGTGTATTGAGTAAAAGCCCTTTCATGCCTGTAGTGTAGGTTGCCCAGAGCGCAACCGCAGGCATTCGAATAGAAGAGTTCTAGTAGAAGTACTTATTCGGTCACTACGGTGTGACAACAGTGTTATTAAGTGCGCGTGCACTGAAAAGCCACAATGAGAGTGGTATAAATAGGCAGAATTAAGCCAACATTATGAACGGAACGATTCCAATGAGGCCAGTCGGGAGCGAGCGGACACCGTATCACAAATACATCCCTAGAACATGGCTCGCCGAGCCAGCGGCGTACGGCGCACACACCGCGCACGCCGCCCGGGTTGCCAGGAAAATGCAACCGGAAAATTATGCCCGAGACGCGGTCTGGGAGCAATGTCTGAGGAGAAGAATGCCAGCCCCTATGAGTATCGACGATACTAGAAGAGCTCACAGACTCCCAAAGAGGGGCGGTCCCCGCAGTTTTATCAAACATGGACGTTACAGAGTCCCCATATGAGAACGCGAATATTTCGTGGTGCATAAAAGCTGAAAGATGGCTGCAGCAGCAGTACGAATATGAGAATATACCCCTGGGAACTCACCAGAGAGGGATCCTCAAAAACCCCCTGACGGGGGGAGCGCAGGTCGGCAAAATGAAGAAGAGAGTCACGTTCGCTGAACCACTGACGACATGCCGGCCAGAATCGCAACAGTCAACCGAAAATCGGTTATCGGCGACACGCCAGCAGGAGCTCGAACAAGAAGAGAGCGAGCAACTAGCCAAGTTACGGAAAAAAGAAATGCTGCAACAAACAGCACACCAGGAAGAAATAAGAAAAATAGACGCCGTTCTTAGACAAGAGTTACTAAAAATGGAACAAGAATCCATAAATAGGCAAGCCCTATTAAAGAGAGCACAGCAAGAGGAACATAAGTGCTGGCTAAGAAATGCCAACGAGAGGCTTATAGCCGCTGCAGAGCGTCGCCGACGCGATGCAGCATCAACGTCGGAGCCCGTCCGGCCAAAAGAACCGCGATGGCGCGACCAGTTGCCGGAAGTCGTTGACTTCGGCACGTCTAGGAAGCCCCAACAACGGGGGCCCCACACGACTGACACTCAGTCATACGGGCACCTACAGACCGCTGGTTGCGGTGCCCCACCGTCCGGACCACCACCGGAAACCTACATCGCGCTCGCCATGGCTGAGAAACATCGCCAACGCAACGCGACACCCACGCCAGAGCCCGCCCGGCTGACAGAGCCGCGGCAGGGCGACGCCTTGCCGAAAGTCGCTCACTTCGGCATAGCTACAAGGCCTCAACAAGAGGGAGCCTACTTGGATGACAGCCAGTCGTCCGGGCACCCACAGACCGCCGGTCACGGTGCCCCACCATTGGAAATTATAAATACGAGCTCAGAGGCAGCGCTCGCCGTACCGAGCAACACAGAGGACAATACAGTGTCCATAACCACAGCGCCAGGGTGCGCTATGGCTCACCTCACCGCTGAACCGACCCACGGTTGCCCGGGGTTGGTTGCAGCTCACGCCGACATCACTCAACCGACCCGCGGTCGCCCGGGGTCGGTCACGGCCACTCTTAACATATCGGCCCCTGGAATAGCGGGGTCGATCTCCACCGCGACGCACGAGAGTGCCGCGGTCGCCAGTTGCGGAAGGGCGAGCCAGCTCGCCATCACACGCACTGCATACAGCGGAACATCGTCGGCGGCACAGCGCAAACGGCGCCCCGCCGACCCGCCAACCTTCGCGACGCGAGAGGCAGCGACTAGTAGTGTCGCTTACATGAAGAAAAGCCGCCGGGACGCGCAGTTGACACTGCGTACTGGCAATAGTGGACAACCCCCGGCTCCACCGGAGCCACCGGATGACGCAGCGCCTACAAGGCCTGCTCAAAACAAGAAGAAGAAGGTAAAGATTAAGATCGGCGATGGCAGGGTCATCGCCGACCCCGCCGACCCACCACGCGATTGGGGGTACCGGCTACCAAGTGAAAGTGTGTTACCAGTGGTGGCCGCTCAAGGGCCACATAAGGTAATTAAAGTGAAAAGTAAATAATAAACACAGTGAATGAACATGAAAGTGAAAGTGATTATAAGTGTAATTGGTAACGAATCGTGCCGTAAGACTTTAATGTAGACTGTCGCTTACCCTTGCAACCCAGTATGTATCTGCGATACATACCGGCGGGGGCATTGTGGGCGACAGAATGTAGTTTGTGAAATGTAGGACCTACGGGTCACGAAGAGAAAAGGTGTTGTATAGTATGTGAACGATAAGGCCTACGGGCCACGAAGAGAAAGGATGTGTAACTATAATTCCTTCACATAAGGACGGCAATTGTGCCCAGATTAAGCTCCTAAAGCAAACGGCTCATATAAGAAGCGCGCAATTTATTTTAGGACCTAAGTACCATAAGTACAGACGAAGAAAATAGCTTAAAGTAAAGATAAAGGTACCAGGTACCTCCAGTAATTATTTCATAAAGATCGATAGAGGGAGAACCCCTGATAATTGAGGGAGAGACAGCCAAATTATTTGTAAAGAAACCAACTTGAGACTATATCCCGATCTAGTCCGTCAACAAGGGACATCGGTAACTAGAGTTACGAAAAATGTGAAATAAAAATGTACACTACGTATGCATAGAGTTTTATTGCATATTATGGTGCAAGAATGGTCAAGGTTCAGGTTGATTTCTCTGATTGGCTAAAAAGACGGGAGCAAAGTCAAACTTATGCTACCACGTTAATGTAAATGTGAAAATTGACGGTCTCACCCGGCCATATCTTCGTAACCAGATAAGGTACGAAAGCAATTAGGATATCATTAGAAAGGTAAGGTAAATGCCCTTACGTATGTATACTCAATTTTGATAATCAATGTTAATTAAAGCCACTAGGGCCTGGCAAAGCCATTTCATGTTACCAAACTTAATAATTTTACGTAAATATCGATTTTCCCAATTTAAACGGGAATAGTAGGAAAACTAATAGACATTGTAATGTATAGCCCACAAATAGTTCTTTTAAAGGAAAATGTGTAAAAACCCTTAAGGTTCCCCTGAAAATCAGGAAAACATAAAAACTAGCTTTTCCATAGTGAAAGTGAGCGAGGTCTTTAAAATTGTTTTGTTAAAAATATTTTGCATAAATTTTCATATCACACGGCCGTAAGGACATTTTCTACTAAACCGTAGGATTAAATTAACTGACTTGTAATTTAAACCTTTTATATTAAAAATAAAAATACTTCAACAAAATGTTACATCTAATAGTTTTCTAAATAGCCATAACAAAACGTCTTTTTACCCCGTTTTAGAAAACATCTTCAAAACTAAAGCCGCCATAAGGTACCTTAACCCTTGGAACGTCACATACATATATTTACTTATGTAATGTTCATATTCCCCAGGACTCCCCATTACCGCTATACCGTAAATGGGTTCAATCCAAATTTTCACCCCCTATTTCACCTCCTTAGAGGATGATTTTCGGGATAAAAACTATCCGTTGTCATTCTCCAGGACTCAAACTATCTCTATACCTAATTTCATCTAAATGGGCTACATCCAAATTTTCACCCCATTTCACCCCCTTAGGGGATGATTTCTGGAATAGAAACTATTATACAGGTTGTTTGGTCCATCGTTTGCCAAATTAAAACGTCAGGTAGTTTGGATCATTTGCTATCACTTCCAGCATTCAAAAAAAAATTATGGCCGCGGGTTTTTTTTAATATTTAAAAAATTGAATTTATTTTTTTATTTTTATATAAAAAAAAACCCGTGGCCACAATTTTTTTTTGAATGCTGGAAGTGATAGAAAATGATCCAAACTACCTGACGTTTTAATTTGGCAAACGATGGGCCAAACACCCTGTATGTCCTTTTCCAGGACTCAAACTATCTTTCAACCAAATTTTATCAAAGTGTGTCACAAACAAATTTCCACCCCCAATTACACCCCCTTAGGGGATGATTTTCGGGATAAAAACTATCCTATGTCCTTCCTTAACTATCGTTATACCGTAAGTGGGTTCAATCCAAATGTTCATCCACCATTTCTCACCCCCTTAGGGGATGATTTCCTCCTTTTATGTGTTCCGGAATAAAAAATATTCTATGTTCTTTCCTAGGACCCTACCTCTCTCTATACCAAATTTCATCTAAATGGGTTCTATTCAAATCTTCGACCCTCATTTCACCACCTCAGGAAATGATTTTTCGGGATAAAAACTATGCATTGTCCTTCCCTAGGACTCCTTCTATCTATTTACCAAATTTCATCTAAATGGGTTTTATCCAAATTTTCACCCCCTATTTTATCCCTGAGGGGATGACTTTCGGGATTAAAACAATCCGTTGTCATACTCCGGGACTCAAACTATCTTTATACCAAATTTCATCAAAATGGGTCACAACCAAATTTTCACCCCCAATTACACCCCCTTTATGGGATGATTTTCAGGAGTAAACTATCCTATGTCCTTCCCCAAGACTCCAACTCGCTATACCATAAATGGGTTCCATCCAAATTTTCATACCCCATTTCACCCCCTTAGGAGATGATTTCTGGACTTAAATTATGTTAAGTCCTTCCCCAGGACTCTGAACTATCTCCATACCAAATTTCATCTAAATCGGTTCTATACTAATTTTCATCCCTCATTTCACCCCCTCAGGAGATGATTTAGGATAAAAACTATGCATTGTCCTTCCCTGGGACTCCTTCTATCTCTATACCAAATTTTAACTAAATGGGATTTATCCACATTTACATCCCTATTTCATACCCTTGGGGGATGATTTTCGGGATTCAAACTATATCTATACCAAATTTGGTCTAAACGGAGTCCATCCAAAATTTCACCCCCCATTTCACCCCCTCAGGGAAAGATTTCCGGAATATAAACTATCCAATGTCCTTCCCCAGAACTTAAACTACCTCTAAACCAAATTTCATCAAAATGGGTTACATCCAATTTTTCACCCCCCCATTTTACCCCCTAAAGGGAAGATTTTCGGGGTGAAACCTATCCTTTAACCTTCTCCGGTACTCAAACTAATCATATACCAAATTTCATCCAAATCGGTGCAGCGGTTTAAGTAGCTCCATACAAATTTCCACCCCCCATTTCACCCCCTTAGGAGTTGATTTCCAGGATAAAAACTACCCTAAGTCCTTCCCCAAGATTCAAACTATCTCTATACCAAATTTCATTTTAATCGGTTCAGCCGTTTTCACGTGATGCGCGGTCACATAAATAGACAAACAGATAAACAGATAAACAGATAAACAGATAAACAGACAAACAGACAAAAATTCTAAAAACTGTTGGAACGTGTTCTGTTATCGATTCTAAGTATCCCTAGCCAATTTTTTTTCGAATATCTTCCATGTACAGACTTTCGATCCTCTTCAGCTTTATTATATGTATAGATAGATTGTAAGATGATTCGACTTGTAAAGGCAAAATTGCACCATGTCGCACAGGTCGTTGTCTTAAAGAAAAAGTAGACTTGATTTTAAACTTCAATAAAGGATTTATTACTTCTGATTTTCAAAATAGGCCGGAATAGCCCCAAAAAAATATATTTGGCCATAAAATTAAAAATAAACCTTAAATTTAATTCGCTAAGGTTTAGTTTCGATCAAAAGTACATTTACATTTGCTTACTTGACGTACAGATTTGTAATACGTCCTGGTACACGAAAAGTAACTGCTAGACGGAAAAACCCCAAAACCTAGGGGAAAAAAAAATCATATTTAAATAATTTGAAGTATTAGCTATTTTACACAAATATCCTTAAAAAGTTAAATAAATGCTTAACCTATTATAAGCATCAAGTTTATTCAAAAGTGAATAATAACATAGTTATGGCCAACCAAATTGAACTTATACAAAAATACAACGGTTTTGCCCTCATTGACCTTACCTCCAATATGTCGCACACCGATCCCGCCTCGCCAAGTTAGCAAGTCGCCTAACTTTTAATAAAGTTGCATTTTCAGTAATCAGTGTCATTATTGCTTTCTCCTGTATCTAAAGGTTGTCTGATCGCAGTTTAGCGTTAGAACCGCCTGTTGTTTACGTGTTAATACTTTTAAGTTTATGTTCTGTGCTAGTTTTATATACTGAGGTATGCCATAATAGTTATTTACGATACAAGTGCAGAAAATAGAAAATTCGCAATACACGACACGAGTTGCGAATTACCTATTCGCACGTGTATCGTACAACGTTTTACAGTACATTATATTATGGCTCTTTAAAGTTTCGACATATGCACGGTAAGTGCAGTAAGTAAAGTAGCACTATATATGTACTGTAAAGAGTATCTGTGTTGTATTGTACCTATTTATATCTCACATCTTGACAATATCTATCGCGTGCTTAGTTGAGGCTAGGAACACCTGGCTAGCTGGACCGAGCCCAACTTTGCCATCTAGACCAAAATTACAAAGGGCATGGGACTCGTTAGCTTCCGCCGCTACTATAAAGTCTTTAATCGACTCTTCGTCCGGCCGAGACCGAGCCAGGCTGTTGGCAGCATCTAGGCCAGAGTCAGGGCACTGGCTTCATGCCTACCCATCACCTAACTTAGGTAATTTTATTGATCCGGGCACACTCCGAATTGCAGTTGCTCTCCGCATTGGAGTTGATGTCTGCGTAGACCACAATTGCGTCTCGTGTGGAGCCGCAGTAGATCGCTTTGGTCACCATGGACTCGCCTGCTCCTCGGGTGCCGGCCGCTTGTCCCGCCACGCTGCACTCAACGACATCTTGAGAAGGGCGCTTGCCAGCGCCTGCGTCCCCGTGGCTCTTGAGCCTCGGATTGTACGGGACGACGGCAAGCGTCCGGACGGGATGACGTTGATCCCCTGGCGAATGGGCCGTGCACTGGTGTGGGACGCTACTTGCGCTGATACGTTGGCAGCGTCCTACTTGCCAGTCACGTCCAAACTAGCCGGGGCAGCGGCGGATGCCCGAGAGCGATCCAAGGTCGGGAAATATAGCTGTCTCGGCGCCCAGTACGACTTTGTCGCATTTGGCGTCGAGACACTCGGCCCTTGGGGAAAAAGCGCGCGTGGGCTCCACAAGGAGATCAGCAAGCGGTTAAGGGCCGCAACGGGTGACCCTCGCGCAGGCAGCTTTCTCGCTCAAAGAATAGCGATTGCTATTCAACGCGGGAATGCTGCCTGTGTGATGGGCACCCTGCCTAAAGGGCAAAGTTTTGATACGTTTCTGTGATTTTATTTTATTTTTAAGTCGTTTGCAAATAAGTAAGTACTGTAATAATAGTTTACTGAATTGACCATTACAATAAAAAGAGAAATACATATCTAAACTTTTTGAAATTATTCTTACTGTTTGTACGTTCAGTTCAATTTACTTTTATTAGTGTAGAAAGACACGGTTTCCTCCCAAGCGGGGTAAACGTGTCCAAACTTTGCCCATCGCTGTCTGAATTTCATAGTTTGAACAATTTATTAAGTTCCTTCGTCTCAACCGTTGAAACATAGCTTTTCCAAACTGGAGCACGAGTTGTGGATTTTTCTTCGGAACTCTTTAAAATTTATTTCAAAACCAATTTCATTAAATTCACCTTTTGTATATCAACAGCTCTGAAAATTCATGTGAAATTGTAACTGAATTTGAGTTTCTCCTGGATGAAATATTTTTCCAGGCATGTTCCTCTGGCTATTAAAATTAAATAAGCTAATAATGTTACCTTATCCTTTGATATTTAAGTAAAAATCGGAATGTTTGGATTGCTTGTAGAACATTAAATACTATGCCAAAGGCATCTTGTGCTGTTGTACCCACCACGCCAAGAACCCCTATAGGCGTTATGACATCCGCTGTCAAACCAACCTTCAGTCTTTCACATAAGGTTCATAGTCACTCTCTTATGGAAAAAAGGTTGGCGTGTCAGTGACACTTTAGTA
The DNA here is from genome assembly GCA_963854355.1 of Epinotia brunnichana. Taxonomy (NCBI): domain Eukaryota; kingdom Metazoa; phylum Arthropoda; class Insecta; order Lepidoptera; family Tortricidae; genus Epinotia; species Epinotia brunnichana. The sequence continues at coordinate 23,202,523 of OY977951.1, read as the reverse complement.
TGTGAATCATGGCGTTCAAAAGGTTAACAGACAGGCTTGCGATTTTAACAGCTCCGCCCTAGATATGGTAGACCCCATTGTGTTCAGTCAGCCTCATAAGTTGCTGAACACTTAAGTACCTTGTCGTTTTCAATCTTTGACAACTTCATATAGGCCATTTATCATGACGTTTAATGCGACACGGTATAAAGCGTGGAAATCCAATACGAGCAAAGAATTCAACCAGACAGAGGGTTTAGTAGCGTAAACATTAATTAACGGGACTTTTTAAGTTACACTTAACTAAAAAACTATAATGAATTTTTGAAAAAAATCCGAGCAGTAATGTAACGCAAATGATTCCTGGTGGTGACAAGTACCTAACTGTCAACGATACTTCATAACTTGAACATTTAACGTTACATTGCTTGCTGATATATTGTGTATGCTTAACTTTTTCGTTGTAATTTTAGACAAAAATTATCTTAACCCTCTGACAGCCACAGTCGGCTATGGCCGACAACTATAAGTCGTGGCCCTGATGCCAGAGCAATAAAATAAAGATAAAAATAGGCCAAGTCTCGAAACTCTTTCACAGTAAAAAATGGTGAGATATTTCGTAGAGCTAAGTCAGGCATTCTTATTAATCTTTGTTTGCTTGCTAAATAAAATTTTGTGACTTGGCAATCACACTTACATAGTTTTAGGTACCTATGCAAAAATTAGTAAATGCAGTATAGTTGTGTGGTTCCCAAGTTGCAGAATTGTATTTAGCAAGCAAATAAATAAAATAAGAATGCCTGACTTGGCTCTACGAAATATCTCACCACTTTTTACTGTGAAAGAAAGAAAGATACATTTATTCACTAACACACAGGACACATATATTAAGCAAAAATAAATAAAAATAACAGTAAAAAACATGTAACAAGTGTGTCTCTGCGGCCGTGAACCGGACACTGGCTCAGCATTATGCTGAGGTGTCAGTCAGACACCTACAGCGCTGATTTTCAGCCAGCACCGTTGGTGACTCACGGAAACGTCATACAATTATAATTACACAGAGTTTCGAGACTTGGCCTATTTTTTACATGGAATGTTTTTTTATGGGATTAATAATACCAAACATTATAAAAGAGTGCTAGAAGTGGTTTTTATTGGTTTTTGGGCGGTCTCATTTGCCGACGGTGGCGTCCGTGGCACGGCGAGTCACTTCGTTAGCTGGCGGTGAAAGGGTTATACGCTTCTTAGGTCCTGTACTAACTTCCATTTAAAGGTTTGCTCGTATTGGATTTCCACGCTGTATATAAAGGTGTTAATTAAGCCCTTTGTAAGGCTGACCGTACACAAAGTTTCATTTTATTCTAGCATGTCGTTTTAATATGAGAAGCAAACTACGTTTGTATGGAGAATCCAGCGTCCCGGCGACCCTTAAGAGCCCCCATATGCAAATTTGCCAATGTTTGTCGACCTAGATCTCAACATCTATAGTGATTACATATCTGTCCTGACAGTATATGAATCTTAACCTCTAGCCGCCCAAAGGCCTTTTAAAAGGCCTTCTTCCCTTCAATGGAATTTATACTATTTTAAATCAGAACAGAGTTTTTTCATTTGTTTTGTATCGTTCGATTTTAAAACAAAACAAACTCTACTACTACTATTACTGTTAATTCAAATTTCATTGACATGTTTTCTTGTATGGTGGGCCGCTAGAGGACTGTTTTTCTTCAGTCTGTTAACAGTGAAAACACGTTTGGCAATAATTTTCTCGATACTTTTATTTTTCAAACCTAACCCTTCTTTTGGATGTTTTTGGTTGGATCTTTAAGACCCTCCCATCATTAACAATGATTTTTGGTTTAATAGTTGTACAATGACAAGTTCTCAAATCTGGTAAAAGGATTTTGCTTATAAATGAACGCACGAAAAAATATAATTAAAAAACATGATATCCGCGCTTTTAGCACGCACTTCCATCTCGCTCACGCGTATGCTCAGTGAGAGGGAGATAAGACCACGCCACTACGCCCTCTTAATCACGCTACCGTAATTCTCGACCACTAGTACCAATATCGAGTGTATTAGTAGTAAGCAGTTTGCGCAGGCGTGAACAGTAAGTTTTAATCAAGAACATTAATTACGCGCCGGACAACTTCCCCGTAATTGAAAACCGGCTTAAGCGATCCGACAGTCGTGTTATAAGCGGTCTTTGTGTCGCTTCTATGCCGCTTAAAGGGCAGTTACTTAGTAGTCAATTTACTTTTCCTGAAGTTAAAAAAATCTAATAAGTAGGTATTTAGGTACTTGTACATTCTGCTAAAGGGATTTTCTAAAATAAGTGTACCCAAGATAAAATATTATCTCAGTGTCAGTTTACTGACGACAATTTAAACGTAAAAGTTTTGAGTAAATTAACTTATTTCACAGTAGGTAATATCTATAAAGTGTTTGTACATATTAAGTGAATTTTCATGCAAACTGAATACTTAGAGGTCGTCAAAAAACTGACACTGAGTTAATTTATGTTTGACAAATCACGCTAATTGGGTACTTACACATTTTTTTTGAAAATGCAATGCAGGCAATGCAGGATTCAGGCATACGCGGGCTATCGGTCTAGCCAACTGAGCTATCGGAACAATCCGAGATATGGCACAAACATACAAATTTAATAATAACCGTTTATTTCAGACTAAGCCCATATGGTATGGTTACGGTATCGACTCGTGTCTGTGTGAGTGCATCGCATGTTTGTACGTGTCCTGTATTGTATTGTATTGTATTGTATAGTTTATTCAAATAGGCTTTATTATAGCACTTTTGCAGGTCAAAAACTGATTCTACCTTTATATATTAATTGCTTCCGCTACATTTGGTGGCGGTACTAGGGTGGTCATGCAAAAGCCTCCATGCATCTTTGTCTTCTATGTATTGGCTAATTGTGTAATAGGCTTTCTTTAATAGAGTAGATTTTACATGACTCTTGAATTTACCTTCTGTGAGCCCAGTGATTTCATTAGGGATTTTATTATAAAACCGTATAGAGTTTCCTAGAAAAGATTTTTTACTCGTTTTAGATAGCCTGAACTTAGGTACAGCTATTTTATCTTTGTTCCTAGTATTGTAATTATAATAATCACTATTTAATTTAAATTTAAACAAGTTTTTACGCACGTGCATGATGTTTTCATAAATGTACAAGGAAGGTAGGGTAAGTATGTTTATCTCTTTGAAGAGTTCTCTTAAGGAGTCGCGAGGGCGCATCTCATATATGGCACGAATCGCTTCGCTTTTGCAATATAAATATAGTCTCGATGTCCGCAGCCGCACCCCACAACATGATTCCATACGACATCAGACTGTGAAAATATGCGAAGTAGATTAATCTCGCTGTAGCTACATCTGTAAGTCGTCTTATTCTATAAACTGCATAAGCTGTGCCCAGTCATAAAAAGTAACTAAACCTTATCTTTTTATACCATTGAGAACACTGTTAACTAGCCAATCCAAAACGTCAGGTGGCTCTAAATGTCACATTTTATATGGAAAATTCACAGTTAAATTGTACCGACGCGCGTTCGGAACGTTACGTGTTTACCCCCAGGCCGATCACGTAACGCATGTTAGGTAGATCTAAATGTCACTTTTTATATGGAAAAATGACAGTTAAATTGTCCTAACTCGCGTTCAGAACGTTTTTAGACCAGTTATACACAGTTGCATACAATACTTTTTCTACGACAAATTTAAAATAAATAGCAGACTACAGAATAGTTAAACTTTTCAGGCGGCAAGTTTTCTATTCGTACTTTTGCTACCTACTCGCGCAATTACTTCAGTAGGTGGAGTTATTAATTTCTTCGACCATTTTAAAAGGTACGTACACTTTTGTCTTAACAAACACGAATAAAATCTTAATAGTTTAGGACTAATAGTTTATCATCTTTCGTCCTTTCATTTTGAACTGTATTTTGGTAAGAAATTGGAAATGTGACACCTCTTGCTTATGGTTTGTTTTGTTTTTAATTTGTTTGCACTTGCCATCCGAACCAAACAGAATCCGGACCCGGACCGAATTCGAACTGTTTATTTTCATAAATAATACCAAGAATTTATAAAACATGTAATTTAACACACAATAGATGATGATTTATTATTATTGTAGTAAATAATTTATAATATACAAATGTTTAATCGTAAATAAATACTTTTATTTCGAAATATTTGTTTATGAAGTTGGCACCACTGCAATATAGCGGCCGATTTAAAAAAAAGTTAAACAGTGCTTTTATGAAAAATGTATGAACCAAAAAAGTACGCTAAACAGTGCGTTTTTGGGCCATAGAGCATAGAGTTTTTCGACGACTTATTAATGGTGTCATTGTATTTGAGCTACAGCCTATATAAATGACAGATAACGGTTCAGGAGTAGAAAAATATATTTTTTTGTGATATACATAGTTAGTTAATAGCTATATCATTCAGTAAGTAGGTACTTTATGGACTAGTGTCATGCTTTTTTTCTCCTTGTTTTATTTGTAAACGATGCAATAGAAAATCAAGGGAAATATCACATTGCTCAGCCAATGTCCACATCAGAGTCAAGTTTCCACGGACATGAGCTTCGAACTCGTGGTATTCGTCCACCAAATCCATGAAATCCCTGTTCGTCTCATTTCCCTTGTATTGGTTAAACTTGCTCTCGTAATCCGTCATCTTTACCATAGTTGGGTTTTCAAAGTCCTGCTGCATACCGTCCACCTCTGCAAACATTTATAAACATGTGCATTAGGTACAGTCAAAGAATTTAATTTCCTACCCACTTTGGACTTTGTCAAAGTGACGTAATCAATCAAAACGTAAGAGACTTCTTATGATTTTATTTACAGTGTCACTTTGAAATAGTACTAAATGGGTAGGAAATTAAATTCTTTGACTGTACAACCTCAGAGCATAGAATACTAGAGAGAGGACAAGCCGCCGGCGGCCGTGTCGCAGCTGTATGCTCAATGGGCATACTCTGCCATACTGTCCACGCGTGCTGATCGCAGAGAATATTAAGTTTTTTCCCAAAATGCCTGATATGATGCGCGTTTATTGTCAAATAAGCGTGTAGGTATACAAGTGTGTGTGTTTTAGATGTGTGCGTGCTTTGTCTTGTCAACTACTTGGGCGTTGTGTGGGTTAATGTACTTGCGACAGGCTCACTCTATACAAATCGGCCGCCATGTCCGATCTCCTTATATTCATACATCTGTGGGTACAACACATTAACATGTTCGGCGGCGGTACCCAAACTATGGAATGTAAATGTCTTCATACAAAATGAAACTACGGCTTAAGCAGTTCTGATTATATACATTGTTGGTTTGTCTCTACCCGAGTACAGTAACGGTTATAACCGGCGGGCGCCGAACAAACTAAATATCATACAACGACAGCGGCAAGCGCCGTACTGCGTGTGTGTGTAAGCGTTTGCATCTGTGTGAGTCAGGGTCAAACTCGTGTTTGAGAATTATACTTAGTTTAAGCGGTAGGTGGTTGTGCTCCACATAACAGTAAAAAAAAAATTACATAGCAATGGTATGGACTTTCGTCGGGAAGAACCGTAGTGACTTTTAGGAAGTCGTAAATAAATACTGTGTTAGCCGTACTACTGTCATATAACGTGCTACACGTTTAACGGTCATAGCCGGTACCGCCGCCGAACGTGTTAAGAAATTTCTGGTAAAGGTTGCAGGCGTGACAAATGGAGGTGACAGTTTTGCCATAGGTACCTACAGCTATTTCATAACACATCGCTGTCGAATAATACATAGATGATGTTTTAAATAGGTTGAGCAAATCATAGAAAAGATCGACACCAACTCAAACCGTCCCAATTGGATAGCACCAGCATACCATACTACTGAGTACTTTGCGAACACGCGTTAGGACATAGTACAGTCAGCATCAAAAGTAGCTACGCAATCAGAGACGTCAAAACTTCTTATTCCCTTTTTAATGAGGACTTTTGACGTCTTCGTTTGCGTAGCTACTTTTGATGCTGACCGTACTATTTTGAAAGTGAAAATAACATGTGATATGCGGTAACGCTCGTTCACAAGTTTGCGTACCTATAATTAATCTGCTGTAATTGCACGTAGAACCGATGGCTGTTGGGGTGGAAAGGTTCTCGAGTAGCGACCACGTAACGGATGGCGCGACGTGGGTAGACTGATGACTTTGGTAAAGGTAGCGGGAGTTAGCTGGATACGGGTGGCGTAGGACCGGTCATTGTGGCACTCTTTGGGGGAGGCCTATGCCAAGCAGAGGACGTTTTTCGGGTGATGTGATGATGATGATGACCATTAATCTGTACTTCAGGGTCCTCTAAAATATCTGAGCATGCGCTCTTATAGGTGGACCGCTTAACCCACGCCCCCCGCACGTCGCCCGCGCCTCGTTACCGCTCGGCCACGACTTTGGTCTTAAGCGACCTGCGACCAGCGTTTTATCTGTTCATTGCTCGTGATCCCAACTAACCACAGTGCGTTGCGCGTCTCGACCGCGCAATGAACAGATAAAACGCTGGTCGCAGGTCGCTTAAGACCAAAGTCGTGGCCAGGGGGTTAAACGTCCTACCCCCGCCCCGCGCACCGCGCAGGCGTGGAATGGGTTAAGCGGTCTACCCACAGAAGTATGCATATAAGGAGATCGGACATGCCGGCCGATTTGTATTGAGTACGCCTGTCGCAAGTTCATTAACCCACACAAAGCACAAGTAATTGACAAGATAAAGCACTTACACATCTAAAGCACACACACTTATTACGCTCTTATTGGACAATACACGCGCATCAGCACGCGTGCACACTCGGTAACAACGGACAGTGAACTAACGGCAGAGTATGCCCATTGAGCTAACAACTGCGACGCGGCCGCCGGCAGCTTGTCCTCTCTCTAGTATTCTATGCTCTGAGGGTCTAAATACATATAACGGCACGGCAACTTCGAGCTGTGGATGAGGTGATACGTGTGATAGAGAGGTCACAGTCTGGTCTCTCGCTTACACGTAAGTACGGCGTACCGCTCCTGCTGCCTCCCAAACTCGTGGCCGAGCCGTAACCCCCTGGCCACGACTTTAGTCTTAAGCGACCTGCGACCAGCGTTTTATCTGTTCATTGCGCGTGATCCCAACTAACTGCAGTGCGTTGCGCGTCTCGACCGCGCAATGAACAGATAAAACGCTGGCCGCAGGTCGCTTAAGACCAAAGTCGTGACCAAGGCGTAAGGCTTTGTTAATGGACAAGCGACGCGGCGGAGTGAAATACTGGTTGTCAAATGATTACGAAAACGTCTGTACCTTATCTAGGTACAGACGCAGGCGTGAGTCTAACGCAACTCGTTCTAGTCTATTTACACTATATTATAAACAAGTACTCGTAAAGTTTGTTAGTCTCATAACATACTTAAGTGTGCTTTGTGAGGTTGTAATTTTGTAAGTTTGAATGTAGGGGGTAATCTCCGGAACTACTCATCCGATAAACAATGAATTGTCATTGTCATGCGAAACCATTGTCAAGTTGTTGTATCAGGGGCCTGAATCAAAGAGCGAGAGAGAATATAATTATATCTTACTTTGGACGCAGTCCGTGGGAATGTCGAATTCTTTGTCGCTTTTACATAGTATTTCGACGGAGATGTTTTTGGCTGGGTTATCTTCTTCATGAAAAATATGAGCCACAATGACCTTTTTTTCAATGGGCACGTAGTTACCGCACTCTGTGCTGCCGTAGACATCCATCGGACATTTATACGTGAAGTTGGATGTATCCTTGTTCAATTCGCAAGCCTCTGCAATACAACAATTCAGTTATTACAACCTATATATTAAATAACTTGCTTTGTTAGTTTTATTGTTCCTGATTATGTGCGGGTCAAATCTTGCAAGCCAAAGACCAACTTCGCGTTGTCTAATAGTCTTGTGCAAGTTGGATGGCAATGCAATATTATGGCACCATAAAGCTGGTCTGATGATGGAGACAGAATGTGGCTCTAAGCAACTTCTTAATCACACAAGATTAACCACCTTGTTTAGGCTCATTGGAACCCTCTCAACCATAAGTTAATGAATGCGTAGAAAAAATAAGATCGGCAATTAAACCTTGTACCATAATTGACTACCGTAGGCTCAAAGGGCGTAACGGACAAATGGCCATTTTTCAGGAGAGCCAAAAAATCATAACTTTTTTGTTTTTTAACATAATAATATCTATATATAACAAACAACCACATATAACAAACAGCCACAGAAGACCAATCACAATCAACGGTAAAGACATAGAATTTGTGAATGTTTATAAATATCTGGGAAAAGAAATATCCTTTAAGCAGTCCAGTAACGAAGAAGAAGTAACACGAAGAACGAATGTCACTTGGAACAAATTCTGGTCTTTGAAGGAAATACTGAAAGGCAATTACGACCTGAAAATGAAAAGAATAGTGTTTGACACATGCCTCTTGCCTTGTCTTTTGTATAGTTGTCAAACCTGGGTTTTCACCAACAAAATCAAGCAAACGATTCAATGTACACAAAGGGCAATTGAGAGAAGCATGCTAAAAGTTAGAAAAATACAAAAAATAAAAACCGAACACATCCGGCAACAAACAAAAATCTGTGACGCGCTAAAACATGCGCTCCAGTTAAAATGGAAGTGGGCTGGACATATCTCGCGTTATACTGACAACAGGTGGACCTTAGAAACAACAAAATGGAAAGGTCCACAGGGAAGAAGGAAAACCGGTAGACCAAAAAAACGGTGGACTGATGATATCATTGAGATAGCTGGAAGAAACTGGACGAAAGCAGGCACAGACAGGGAACAGTGGAAAAAGCTGGAGGAGGCCTTTACCCAAAAGGGATCCATATTTCAAGCATGAAATTAAAACTATTTACTAACCATACTAACATTATAATAAACAACCAAATATACCTTAACTAATATTAGAATAAGTAGCATAATAACATTAGAATGTAAACATACGAAATATGGAATAAACGGCTTAATTATTATTATTATTATGTATGTCTTTCCCGCTCACGGGACAATGATGTCCCGGACCTTTGGGAGGCGTGCGTGGGGCTAGGTACCTACAAAGTACCAACTAAGCCAACACGTAGAGGCCCTTTTGACAATTTAATGAAATGCAAGGAGTACACCGAGCGGATGCTGTCCCTGCCCGTGTCATGGGACGCACACAGAGACAGCACCCGCTGGGGTGTATAGGGACTATTGCTGGTTGATGGAATCTAAAGAATACGGGTTATTGGGTGAAAATGATGGACTAGTGGCTGGGCTATTGGGTGAAACATCGGACGCCTGCCTAATAAACTGTTTAATTTTTTATCTCTGGCAGACGGTGACTCGCCAACTGCTAGATGGGCCCCTATTAATAGCGACATTAAAAAAATATTATTATTATTATTAACATAATAATATGCAGGTTAGTGATTTGTTTTTAGTTTTCTGAGGTCTTTTACATCGAATAACTGGATTAATGACACAATGCTTACTACTTACTTATGCGTACTTAGTTGTCCGTTACGCCACAATTTTTGTAAGATTTTCATAAAAAAATGTCCGTTACCTCAATTATACCTTAACCACTTGATTTGATCTCAATAACAAAATTACGTATCCTACAAAATTCCAAACTTTTTGAACGTCACTTTGCCGTAAGTCTAATAAAATGTCTAACTAAACTGTGAAACTAGTTTTTTGTATCGTGAAAAAATAGTACATTTCGATGCTAGTGCGGAAAGTATGTCATTACTTCACGAGTGCCGAGATATCTTGCCACGAGCCGTAGGCGAGTGGTTAGACTCGGGACGAGTGAAGAATGACATTTCCGCACGTGTATCAAACGACGTTTTTTAATACAGTTGCGAAAAAATAAGAAAAACAACAAGTAAGAACTGTATTAAAATTTTTTTTTTTTTTAACAACTTCATTATTTTTGAACTGTATTACAATAATCTTACAGAATTAATAATATAAAAGTTAAAATGTTGTTCAAATTCCTTATTTGTTATTTTTCTTATTTTTTCGCAACTGTATTAAAAAACGTCGTTCGATACACGTGGAAAAGTAAAAAGCACTAGTGCGCAAAATACAACTTTGCGCACGATTTGCAGCTACAAAAAGTACCACTTTGTTGTGAGGGTCACGATGTGTTATATTTATAAATGCCTACTAAAAAGTGTTATAGATCAAAGGACAGACAATTTTTAAAGTTTAAGTACAATTTTTTTTTCTGATAACTCAATGCAATCTGATAATTTTACATTTTATTTCTATACCTATCAACATTATCATTATTTCCGGTAAACGGAAATAATGATAATGTTGATAGGTTGGTAGGTATTATATATATCATCGCCTAGTACCCACAACACAAGCCTTACTGAGCTTACCGTGGGCCTAGGTTGATTTGTGTAAGATTGTCCCATAATATTAATTTATTTATTTATTTTTATTTATTTATAATTATTTTACATTTGATTTCTATACCTATCAACATTATCATTATTTCCGGTAAACGGAAATAATGATAATGTTGATAGGTTGGTAGGTATTATATATATCATCGCCTAGTACCCACAACACAAGCCTTACTGAGCCTACCGTGGGCCTAGGTTGATTTGTGTAAGATTGTCCCATAATATTTATTTATTTATTTATTTTTATTTATTTATAATTATTTTACATTTGATTTCTATACCTACCTAATAATACCGTAATACCGGAAATAATGATAATGTTGATAGGTATAGAAATCAAATGTAAAATAATTATAAATAAATAAAAATAAATAAATAAATAAATATTATGGGACAATCTTACACAAATCAACCTAGGCCCACGGTAAGCTCAGTAAGGCTTGTGTTGTGGGTACTAGGCGATGATATATCTTCTTCTTTCTTCTTTCCCTTGTCCTGTTCCCATTATTTGGGGTCGGCTCTCCTAGTTATGTTTCGCCAGGATTTTCGGTCCTGGGTCGTCTCTGATTGGATTTGGGCTTCTTGCATATCCCTCCTTACATTAGCCATCCATGTCAGTCGGGGTCTTCCTCGTCTCTTAGGCGGAGGGACAATATCTAGCACCTTTCGAGTCATGTGTTCATGTTCTCGGCGCATAACATGCCCGTACCATCTCAGTCGTCCCTCAGTTATCTTTTCGGGAATAGGTCTTACTTTAAAACTACCACGGATATAGATGTTACGGACACGGTCCAGCAGGGTGACACCACCGGCCCAGCGCAGCATCCTCATTTCAGCAGCATGTAATTTGTCTTCTTGTTGTTTCTTAAGGGGGTTCGATTGCCATACAAAACGTTATTTGACATTCGTAGGCTAACGGCGTGATATTTTAAGAAACTTATGTAACAAACTTTCATAAATTGGCTTCCCATTTGCGCCAAATTCCCCCTTTCCTAGAATAAACTTACATAAACTAGATTAATTTGAGAAATTGGTTTGTCACGTGATATTTTGGGAAAACTATTTTTCTCAAATTAATCTAGTTTATACAAGTTTATTCTAGGAAATGGGGAATTTGGCGCAAATGGGAAGCCAATTGATGAAAGTTTGTTACATAAGTTTCTTAAAATATCACGCCGTTAGCCTGCGAATGTCAAATAACGCTTTGTATGGCAATCGAACCACCTTAAAAGGTTTTCGAGATACTGCTGAAAAACTGCCTTCCCTGCGGAAAAGGACGTAAGTGTCGTAAGATTTCTGTGACGATACGACCTTTTTAATAGGCACGGAACCCTTCGTTGTGCGTGATTCGACACGCACTTGGCCGATTGTTTTTATTTTATCATCGCTGCCTTTAATGTTAGTGGATTATAGAAGCAGCACTCGGCGCCATACACCATGGCTGGACGGACAGCTGATTTATAGACCATTCCTTTGACCGGTACCGGCATTCTTTGATCGCTTAAAACCCCAGTTAGCTCTTTCCACTTCATCCAACCCGTGTTTATTCTGTGGATGACATCAGCATCAATAGTCCCGTCATTGGAAATTACTGAGCCGAGGTATTTGAAGCTGCTAATTTGGTTTAATGGTGTTCCTTGGAGAGAGATGGTATGTAAATCTCGGCTACCGCTAAAGTTACAATGCAGGTATTCGGTCTTCTGGCGGCTTATCCGTAGGCCTACGTCCTCCAAGGCAACTCTCCATTCCTCCAACTTTTGCTGTAGGTCGTGCGCTTCCTCGCTGATGAGGACTATATCGTCCGCATAGAGCAGATTCCACGGCGGCGGTTGTTGCAATCTGGCAGTTACGTGATTCATTACTAAATTAAAAAGAAGGGGGCTCAGAGCTGACCCCTGGTGGACACCGACCTTCACTTCGAACTCATCACTCACTCCGGCTGGGCAGTGTACTCTGGTTGTGACACCGTCGTACATATCGTTAATAATATTGACGTAGTTCTCTGGTACGTTTTGTGCTTGTAGTGCCTGCCAGATTAGGTTCCTTGGGACCCTGTCGAAGGCTTTTTCTAGGTCTATAAACACCATGTGTAGATCAGCTCTGTTATCCCTGAACTTTTCCATTAGGATCCTGATGGTATGTATTGCGTCAGTGGTCGATCTTCCAGCGACGAAGCCACACTGGTTCTCTGTGACCTCAGTGAGCTGGAGTAGTCTTCTGCTGATAATACGCTCCCATATAGGCGATGATATATATAATAGATAAATACATATCGATACTTATATACATACATAACATCCATAACTCAGGAACAAATATTCGTGATAAATTCACAAATAAATGCCCTGACCGGGATTCGAACCCGGGACCTCCAGCTTCGTAGGCAGAGTCACTACCCACGGGGCTACGGAGGCCGTTAAATTATATAATTATATAATGGAACACTAGATTAGCTTTGTTTAAACTTTTAAATAACCTCATTTTAATCACTATCTATAAAACATAGATTAATGCAAGGAACCAGTGATATAAAGAGCACATTTCAAATCAATTGGAATTCAAGTTTTTCTTTTGCACTACCTACGCATATTTTGTCATTGCCATCATATCTAAGCGATATTTAACAGCTTGGTCATGTTTTATCATTAATATTTTGAGATTATTTATTTATCAATTATATCATTTCGAATAGTAATAGCAATGTGGGCTACTTGCCCTTTTACATTCACACATATTTATTTATATACACTTATACATTATCTACATCTACATACACAACCATATTAATAAACACTACCTTATATTTCATTTATACATATTTAATTCACTTAGTATATTTACATTACATCCGTCAATATTCTTGACGTGTCAACCAGTTCGGTGCAATGCGCCCGCGCTCCGATAACCGGATCGCGAGTCGCCGGCCGCCCGACAGTTACCAGGCGCGCGGCCAGTCAATCTATGATACTCGCGCGAAGTGCATGCGCCGCTCTTGACCGCTATCGCTTACATATTTAATACGCAAATCGCTTGCGCTTAAACCTTGTTATATATTTGATTCTTCCTTCCGTACTGTTCTCTTCTGTGTAAACTATCTTCTGATTTTGGATATACCTTCTGTGTTGTACTTATTGACATTATAAATATTAGGAAAAGTGGTGTGTTTACATTTACTGTGGCGATACCTAACGTCACATCACTCACCACCATAACCCTACAGTGGACCGAAGACGGCTACAGTGGTGACCCCTGAAGAACACATTACCAACCGGAGGATTTACCCAGAAATCGTACGTAGAAGTTTTAAGAATTATGCCTGATAACGGTGTTGGTCAGAACAAAGAAGCGGCCGCGCCGTCGAGCGCACAAATGCCGACCGACGGAGAGCGCGTTTCCACTGCACCGTCATCCGACATTTGTAAAGTTGGAGTGCGCGTTCCACCCTTTTGGCCGGAAGAACCGGAGATATGGTTCTCGCAAATTGAGGGTCAGTTTATGATAGCCGGCATAACGAACGACTTGACCAAGTTCCACTACGTCATCAGCCAGCTTGATCGGCAATTTTCAAAGGAGGTGAAGGATATTATCACCAATCCTCCAGCGACTGACAAATATCCGAAGCTGAAAAGCGAACTCATCAGCCGACTCAGCGACACCAATGAGCGCCAGATCCAGCAGCTTCTTCATCATGAGGAACTTGGCGAGCGCAAGCCTTCTCAGTTTCTGCGTCATCTGCAGGGCCTGGCCGCCAAGCGTATCACGGACGACGTCTTACGCATGATGTGGACCAACCGATTACCCGCGAGCATCCAGACTGTTCTCGCGGCGCACCCTTCAGCATCACTTGATATCCTCGCAGATCTGGCTGACAGGATCCAGGACATCGGCCCACGTTGTGCATGTTCATCACACGTCGCATCCACGAGCTACAGCCCCGGTCCTGACCAGCCACGTTCCAGCATGGACGCTATGGCTCGAGAAATTGCTGATCTGAGGAAGCAAGTCCAGTCACTAAGGACTCAAGATCACGGCAGTGGTAGATCCCGGTCCATAAACCGCAAACGTTCCAGGAGGCAGAGCCGTTCCAGTACCAGGTCGCAGTCCAGCTACAGGAAATTTCCCATCTGTTGGTACCACTCTAAGCATGGTGAGAATGCCAACAAGTGCATACTCCCTTGCGACTACAGGAAGTCGGGAAACGCCACGGGCAGTCGGTGATGGCGACAGCTGATAGCCCTATTTCTTCCGGTCGCCTGTTTGTCACTGACAGAAGGTCAAAGACGCAGTTTTTGGTCGACACTGGTAGCGACCTCTGCGTCTTCCCCAAGTCGTTACTGCGGGAACGTCGAGCACCGACTGAGTACAAACTCACCGCAGCCAACGGGACGACCATCGATACCTTCGGTTACGCACATCTCAACCTGGACCTCGGACTTCGACGCGAATATCCATGGCGTTTTGTTGTAGCGAGCGTTACAAAGCCTATAATTGGTGTTGATTTTTTGTCATTCTATAATTTAATGGTAGACTGTAGAAAACAAAAGCTTGTAGATAATACGACTAGCTTAACTTCATCTGCAATTTCTGCTACTTGTGATGACATATTTTCTGTAAAGGTCTTGACCGGCGCATCTAGCTATCATCGCATATTATCACAGGAATTCCCTGAAATCACGCGACCTGCTGGCACGCAACGCACAATACCACACAACACACAACACCACATTCGCACCACTCCAGGTCCTCCAGTATCCTGCGCCCCGAGACGTCTCGCTCCAGACAAGTTGAAGGTGGCCAGACAAGAGTTCGAAGGTATGTTGGCCAACGGTACAGCTAGACCTTCCGAGAGCCCCTGGTCCTCACCGCTGCACCTGGCGCTTAAAAAAGATAATGGGTGGCGCCCTTGCGGCGATTACCGACAGCTCAACGCTCGTACCGTGCCCGATAAATACCCGATCCGGCACATTCACGATTTTGCTCACAGCATATCTGGTTGTAAGACCTTTAGTACGCTTGACCTGGTAAAGGCTTACAACCAGATACCTGTATATCCAGAGGACATACCGAAGACGGCCATTACGACCCCCTTCGGTATGTTCGAATTTCCATACATGACGTTTGGCCTCCGCAACGCTGGTCAAACCTTTCAGAGATTTGTGGACGAGCTGACACGGGGACTGGACTTCGTCTATTGCTACTTGGACGACTTTCTAGTGTTTTCCACAGACGAAGAGCAACACAAACAACACCTCCGTGCAGTTTTTACCAGACTCCGGGACTACGGCATGGTGCTCAACGTGTCTAAGTGCGTCTTTGGTGCTCCCCAGGTAACTTTTTTAGGTTACCTGATCTCGGAGAGCGGTACCAAGCCATTAGACACGAAAGTCGAAGCCATACGTGACTTCCCGCCACCTAAGGACGTCAGGCAGCTGAGGAGATTTTTGGGCATGGCCAACTTTTATAGGCGATTTCTGCCGCACGCCGCCCAAATCCAGGCACCTCTCAACGCACTCCTAGGTGGTGCAGTCAAAGGCTCCACGCCCATTAACCTCACCGGCGATGCTCTAAAAGCTTTCCAGGAGACCAAGGAAAGCTTATCCAACGCAGCGTTACTTGCTCATCCTGATTGCCAGGCGAAGCTTGCGTTGGTTACAGATGCATCGGATTTGGCGCTGGGCGCGGTCCTGCAACAGCAGCTACAGGACAAGGTATGGCAGCCGTTAGCTTTCTTTTCCCGGAAGCTGAGTCCCTCCCAGACCAAGTACTCGCCATATGATCGTGAACTGCTCGCGATCTATGAAGCGATCAAATACTTCAGGCACATGCTAGAGGCGAGACACTTCACTGTCTATACTGACCACAAGCCTATCAGTTTTGCTTTCCACGAAAGGAAACATAACTGTTCGCCTAGGCAGTATAGGCACTTGGATTACATATCCCAGTTCACAACCGACATAAGGCACATATCCGGCAAAGATAATGTTGTGGCCGACACCTTATCTCGGATAGAGGAACTGGAGGTATCACTTGATCTCGCTGACCTAGCTAGGTCCCAAGCGTCCGATCCTGAACTCGCTGAGTACTTGTCATCATCTTCTTTACGCTTGGTAAGAATGGCATTCCCGGGAAGTCGTGAACCCTTGTACTGCGACGTCAGTACGCCGACTCCCCGACCATTTGTTACCAAGCAGTACCGGAAAACGATTTTCACCAGCCTCCATTCCTTAAGTCACCCTGGCGCCAACGCAACTGCTAAGATCGTAGCACAGCGTTTTGTGTGGCCCAGCGTGAGGAAGGACTGCAGAGACTGGGCACGAGCTTGCGTACCATGTCAACAAGCCAAGGTGAGCCGACACGTATCTGCACCTTTAGGGACATACGCA
The DNA here is from genome assembly GCA_963854355.1 of Epinotia brunnichana. Taxonomy (NCBI): domain Eukaryota; kingdom Metazoa; phylum Arthropoda; class Insecta; order Lepidoptera; family Tortricidae; genus Epinotia; species Epinotia brunnichana. Next base: position 23,185,675 of record OY977951.1, on the reverse strand, counting down.
CTGCCTCGTGCTCGTTTTCAGCAGGTACACATTGACCTGATTGGCCCACTCCCTGTTTCGCAAGGCTTCCGCTATTGCTTGACAGCCATAGATCGCTTCACGCGATGGCCGGAGGTCATACCAATAGCGGACATCACAGCGGAGACGGTGGCCAAAGCTTTGCTGTCCGGCTGGATATCCAGGTTCGGATGTCCTGTAGATATCGTCACAGATCGTGGTCGACAATTTGAGTCCACACTGTTTCAATATCTATCTAAAGCCATCGGATTCCAGCACAAGCGCACGACAGCGTACCACCCAGCATCTAATGGCATGGTAGAGCGCTTCCACAGGCAGCTCAAAGCCGCCATCACATGCCATGCTGATGCCAATTGGTCTGAAGTATTGCCCCATGTTCTACTCGGTATACGCAGTGCATTTAAAGAGGACTTACAATCTTCCTCTGCCGAATTACTTTACGGCGAGCCGCTGCGCCTTCCTGGCGAATTTTTTGAGCCCAGCATACCCGGTACCACGGATATCACCGACTTTACCGCACGGTTACGCTCCTTCGCCTCGAAGTTGACGCCCGTTCCAGCTTCACGCCATAACAGGAACAAAATCTTTGTGTTCAAAGAGTTAGCGACCGCTGAATACGTCTTCCTACGTGTTGACGCTTCACGTGCTCCTCTAACACCTGCATATTCAGGTCCACACAAAGTGCTGGAGAGAACTAACAAAGTTTTCAAACTTTTGATTAAGGGCAAACCGGTTACCGTAACCGTTGATAGACTGAAACCGGCATTTTACATATCAGAACATTTAAATGTTCATACCGATCAGGATACACTCGCGCCTGTCACACCGCCAACCACAGTACATACAGGTGAGAGACCAAGTCGTGATCCTCAACAAGCAAACGTACTTAGAACTACTCGTTCGGGGAGGCAAGTACGTTTCCCAGATTATTATCGCCCCTAACCAGGTCTCTGGGAGGGAGTGATGTGGGCTACTTGCCCTTTTACATTCACACATATTTATTTATATACACTTATACATTATCTACATCTACATACACAACCATATTAATAAACACTACCTTATATTTCATTTATACATATTTAATTCACTTAGTATATTTACATTACATCCGTCAATATTCTTGACGTGTCAACCAGTTCGGTGCAATGCGCCCGCGCTCCGATAACCGGATCGCGAGTCGCCGGCCGCCCGACAGTTACCAGGCGCGCGGCCAGTCAATCTATGATACTCGCGCGAAGTGCATGCGCCGCTCTTGACCGCTATCGCTTACATATTTAATACGCAAATCGCTTGCGCTTAAACCTTGTTATATATTTGATTCTTCCTTCCGTACTGTTCTCTTCTGTGTAAACTATCTTCTGATTTTGGATATACCTTCTGTGTTGTACTTATTGACATTATAAATATTAGGAAAAGTGGTGTGTTTACATTTACTGTGGCGATACCTAACGTCACATCACTCACCACCATAACCCTACAGTGGACCGAAGACGGCTACAGCAATTAAAAAATATAACATGTCAAAGTACAATTTAAAAAACATAAATTTAAAAATACAAAAAACTAGTATAATATAAATACACACGTCAACTACACTACAACTAGTTAACCCCGTTCGTTATCGCTTCCGGTGCAAAAGTGCCCATAATGCTCACGGCATTACCCCGCTGGATGGCTATGGACAGTCTCTGCACCAGAAACGATTCGGAGCGGGGGTCCTCTCCCTTTTGCCTGAGTCGACGGCCTATGTCACGCACGAATTGTTTAAGGATAAGAAAAATCGATTAGGTTTCAAGAACCGCCTAAGGCACGAAGCATCAGGTAACTTTTTTCAAAAACGTCACACATCTTGGCGTATTTAATAGACACCCTATTCGTGACATAAACCCTATTAATCGATATAATAGACCTCAGAAAAATTCAAATTCTCTAAAAGATATAAATAAATATAGTCTTAAGTATGTAAAAAATAACAACGATTTTTTTCTAGAAGCAAATTGTTTTTTTAGCTCAAATTTAAAAATCACAGTTTGTCCCTTACGCCGTTTGGACCAGGGGTATTCAAAGGGCGTAAGGTACAAACTGTGATTTTTTTAATTGGATTGAATGGATTGATAAGTTTTTATCATCGTAACCTCTTATAATGAACACACTGTTAAGTATATGAAAGAGATGATAATATGATCATCGTTAGCTTAAAAATAAGTAAAAGCTTTCTTAGCTAATTACTAGATTTATGAAATTAAAAATTAGCGTATCATACATATATTATGTTGGCATGTGGGTAGTTCTATCATTTCGTGCAAATCACATGTCCGTTGAAAAAAAAACATGTATTAAATGTTAAATTAATTTTAATTTTTTTTATATGTTGTGTTGGGTACATAGGTATACTTTGCATCTAAAATCTATTATACTATTGTAATAAAAATGTATAAAAAAAAAAATAACATGCCAAAAATTCATTACCATCATCGTTCCGAACATAAATTTATATGATTTAAAGCGAATAACTAATCTATTACATCAACCACATTAAATTTATCCTCTGATATCGTTGAGGTACTTATCAAGGAATAAAACAATGAAGGTTTAAACAGTTAAATAATTGTTATTTACTTTCCCTGTAGCAAAATATGTTTGTCCAAAAATATTCTTCATTACCATAAGTTCAATTTGCAACTACATAATCAACCTGTGGATGTGCGAAGTATTGTTCTACGCATCAACCCCCCTGCCCGCGATCGCCGCCTCAGTCGACTCAGTGAACAGTGATAGGACGGACGCGCGTCAGGTTGTCGTAAAAAAATAATTCGTGGCGGAGTTTTGGATTTGGTACGTATTTTTTTCATTACCATTTATGCTGTTTTCATGTTAATGCTTTAGTGTTTTATTGTACTGTGCATATTTAAATAATAATCATTAAGTTCGAAACCTTACTGAATGAATGTGCCCTACGACTGCATTTGTTTACAATGAGTAAAAAAAGGTAAAGAAAATTCATTACCATTCTCGTCATTACCATAACTTACCATAAATTTTTAGAAGAATGGTAATGAACATAAAATGATGGTAATGGATTTTAGTATTAAATTGTTAAAAAACCCGATGTGCAATGCGTGTATATCTATGTTGTCGTGTGTATGTATAACCCATGCCCATCTAGTAAGTATTTTTAGGACTGAACCGAATTTGATGATATATACCGTTTCGGATATGAAATGTTTTATGTATAATATTTCGGTTCAGTACTTAAAAAGCGTCACGAGATGGGCAATAGGGTTTAACAATTTAATACTGAAATTCATTTATTAATTATAGTGCCTTTCCGGTTTTATAACAGATTTGAATGAAATTTGGAGGAGCTTGGTAGCTTTACTTATTATTAAATTATTAACTATATTGGGCCCTTAAATTTCCATTAGATTTTCTATTTTTATATATTTTATGCCTTGCACCCTTTTGCTTTAACCACTTCCACATGAAATCACTGTGCATATTATTTACAGATATCAAGATGGCAAAAACGAAAACAAAAAAAACTCGCGAGGAAAAGTTGATCGAAGCAAAGCTACGAAGGAGAAAAAAATATGAAGAAATTAAGAATGATCCTGAGAAATATGCGTTACAGAAAGAAAAAGAAAGAATGAGATATTTAAAACGAAAGGAAGAAAAGAAAATTAAGAGTGTGGCTGATATGACGCCAAGGCAAAAAAGATATCAAAGAAAAAAATGGAATGAAAATAGCAAACGGTACATAGAACAACAGAAAAAAAATAGAAGAATACTAATGAAAAATAATGATTGAAGGGACACCACCAACAAGTGATCAAGAAGATAACGCAGATGTAGTTCAAGACGATCCAGTCGCAGGTCCATCTCATCAGGTACATGAGACAAACTGTAGGCCTTGTATACAAAAGGAAAAAAGGATAAGGAGATTGCGTTATAATTATATCAAGAAGGTAGGACTACTGAAGGCTCAAAAAGAAAAAGCGGAAAAAGAGAGGGATGCAATGAAAAGAATGCTGAATAATATAATTAGGGCAAATCGAATAAATGCTCGCAATGAACCTTCAACTACAGAAAAAGTGGATAGATTAGTTGAAACAGTGGACAGTGAAAAACGTGAAGAAATTAAGAAGAAATTATTATTTGGCGAGATAATATCCAGAAACTTATCAGAAGGGTTCCGCGACCTAAAGAAGAAAGAAAAACGTGTATTTAGTGATGTCATAATTAAAAACAAAGAAAAATTAAAACGTCATAAAATTCTAGGAATGACAAGCATGTTCTCAGTCAGAAGTAAAACAATTGAAGACACTAACTCTGAAAAAATCAAGCATAATATTCAACAACAAATAGAAGATTTCTTTGAAGATGACAGCAACACAAAGATATCTCCGGAGAAGAATGAATTTATCACACGAAATGGAGTTAGGAAACAGAAACGATATTTAACCGATACTTTGCATAACCTACACAAGAAGTTCATGGTCGTTCAAAACGGTGACGTGGCATATTCTACGTTTTGCAAGTATCGGCCGTTTTGGGTACTCACTCCAAAAGAATCGGACAGAAATACATGTGCCTGTAAAGTACACCTAAATTTTGATTTGCTTGTCAAAAGTCTAAATAAAAATAAAATAATCAAAGAAGCGAATGGAACTGCCGTACTACAAAGCTTATGCTGTGATGTTTACGATGAAAAATGTTTGAACCGAGAATGTGAAATATGCAAAAATAGCGTTATTAACTTTCAAGAGTTTAACAATGATGAAAAGATAAACTATTATGAGTGGTGTGCAAGGAAAGAAACGTATACTACAAAAGGGATAGAAAAAGTGAAGATCGTGAATACAAAAACAAAAAAACAGGACTTTCCAAAAAATATCATAGCACAGATGCAAAAAGCATTAAATCCATATTTCACACACTGTGCTAATATCGTTGTACAATACTGTCTGTATATAAAGCTCTAAAGGCGACAATAAATTCAATGGAAGCTGTTGTACACTTAGATTTTTCCGAGAATTACTCGGTTCAATTTAATGAAGAGATACAAAGCTTCCATTTTGGTGGTAGCCGGACGCAAATAACATTGCACACTTCAGTAGTATACATTATTGATCAAGATACAGGTATTTTGAAGCCACATAGTGTATGCAGTATTAGCGAATGTAATCAACATGATGCAAAAGCTATATGGGCTCATCTTATACCGCTGCTTGGTTATATCCAAGAAATATCACCACTGATTGACACAATACATTTCATATCGGACAGCCCATCAAGCCAATACAGAAACAGATACATGTTTTATGTCATTGGTCAACTTCATCAAGATTTTCCGGAGCTAAAATATATCAACTGGAATTATTTAGAAGCCGGTCACGGCAAGGGTGCACTAGATGGAGTTGGCGCAGTCTTAAAGAGAACTGCAGATCAAATAGTAAGGATGGGAAAAGATATTGGCACAATCGAAGAGTTTAAGAAGCAGATTCAAAACAAGGTTAAGAACATCAAGCTGATTTCTGTGTCCGAGAAAGATGTGCAAGAGAAAACCTTTCCCTCAAGCGTTCAACCATTTCGTGGAACTATGTCGGTGCATCAAGTTCTCTGGTCTTATAATAGACTTCGAATGACCTTCAGAAAACTGAGTTGTTTACATTGTGAAAATGGAGAAATCTGTACCCACGGCTACCACCTAGGGTTTATTGATATTATACCTTCATCTAACAATGCTCCTGCACAACTAGAAGACTTTATGCATCAACGTACAACAGGAAGTTTTTTTAAAAACTTAACCGCTCCAGAACAAACACAACAGTCACAACGTAAAAGGAGAGTTGCTGATAACATTACTTTGCTTTCGAATGTAAAGCAGCACTGGACTAACGAATCTTTCATTCAAAAAGGTTCCAAATTTACACGAAAACGAACTGTAATTGATTCTAAGAAAGAAAATAAAACTGATCAGAACCTGAAGTTATTGACAAAAAACAAAATAAAGAAAAACATTGCGAAAACCGGAAAAGTCTCTACAATACAGAAGCAGAAGGCCACAATTAGTAACTATTTGAATGATTCATCAGATGAAGATGATAAAGGAAGAAGAGTCGAACCAAATAATCAACATGAAAGTATTTCTGAAAATGTGAACCAATTGTTTAATAATTCTTCATCTGACGATGATTATAATATTTTTTAGTTTTCAATACTTTGTATGTTAAATTCTGATTAATTATTAAGCAATTCCTACGAGACGTTGTTTTTTGTTAAGACTAATCAGAATGTTCTGTTGTGTTTCATAGTAACTATGTTGTGTACTATTGTTAAGACTTTAAATGTTAACGAATTCGTCTTGAGTTAATCTTGTTCTTGGAATATTAATTCGTGTTGTACAATTACTGTATGTAAAATGCTCTAATATGTTGATTTAAATTAATAAGATGTTAAATTGTTAATAAGTTATAATTCTAATTTGTGTTACACAATAAGTTATAACTTTTACTTACTTCGAAGTTTTGTATGTTGTTACTGTTATATTATATATTGCTTGTAGGCTTCGATGTTGATTTCTATTAATAAAACAGTTCCATGTTTACGACTTTAGTCTTGAGTGAAACTTACAACGAATACTTTGTTCTTGACTGTTAATTGATTGGCAATGACAATCATAATTTGAAAGATCGTTATAATACGTTTATTGTTAGCAAAGTCTATGATTGTTGATTTATAATAGCATATACTTTTTTGTAAGTCACATTATCATTGATTGTCAATGATAGTAATAAATGGCGTAATATTAGGTGAACATCCTAATTTAGTCCTTTAAAGTACCAAGGCTGATTAATTGATCTCTGTATAGTGTTACTAGTTAGTTAATTTCCATTTGAGATAATAAAAAATAATCTTATAACGTTTTTTTTGCTTAATCCTTCATTACCAACATCGCATTTTCATTCCCATAACATAGTAAACCATTACCATATTTAGTACTTCATTACCATTCCTTTTGAAAAAAAACTATTGCCTATATCTCGGTAAATTATGCGTATAATTCAGAATAAATTATATTACAGTGTTTCTTTTTCCGGTTTCTTACCATTGGCATAGAAAAAAAAACCAAAAAAAAAATTGTCCCAAATTATGCTGATTTGCACGAAATGGTAGAACTACCCATGTGTATGCCAACTATAATTATACTTTCCACTAACATTAGTAACGATAAGTAAAGTAATAAGTTTTTTACTAACATTATATGGATGTGTGTCCGAAATAAATGCTTTCATTTCATTTCATTAATATTTAAAACAAGAGTATGTTGGCGTAACTGACTCTTTTGTGTAAAAGTTCACAACGCAAAATGGCGTATCATACAAGGAACTGAGAGTTACGACAAAGTGTATCATAGATGTTTCTTATTTAATTGAATACGACCAAAATGCTATGTAAAATTGAGTATCAACGCAATATTTTTCATGTTCGTAACGGACAATTCTTTCAAGCTATCAGGACGTTATCTATACCAATCGATAGAGAGAAAGAAAGCGGCCAAGTGCGAGACGGACTCGCACATGAAGGGTTCCGTGAAATAAATTGCGGTTTACGATTTATGACGTATTAAAAAAAAACTACTTGTTAGATCTCGTTCAAACCAATTTTCGGTGGAAGTTTACATGGTAATGTACATCATATTTTTTTTAGTTTTATCATTTTCTTATTTTAGAAGTTACAGGGGGGGGGGGGGACACACATTTTACCACTTTGGAAGTGTCTCTCGCGCTAACTATTCAGTTTAGAAAAAAATGATGTAAGAAACCTCAATATCATTTTTGAAGACCTATCCATAGATACCCCACAGGTATGGGTTTGATGAAAAACATTTTTTTGAGTTTCAGTTCTGAGTATGGGGACCAATGTCATGGGTTCAGTTCGTGATATTGTCGGTGGATGAAAATAATTGGCAACAGTAAATAAGCAATTTAATGCGTAAACAAAATCGGTTAAAATCACAACCTAGCAACGTATAAAATGTAAAAGTAAGATGAATAAACAAAACTCAACAACATTGACAGTAAATAAATACTTAAATCTCATGTACAAACCTATAATAAAAGTAAACAAAAGGTAAAACACAACTCATGCAAAAACAACAGCAAAAAAATAGTAAATAAATGCTAAAATCAATCGTACAAGAAAACCTAAAATAAAGTGACCAAAAGGCAATGTAAACAAACAGAATAAAAATGCAAAAAGATATTTTCACTTCTCATGCTCTAAAAGTTCGTCTTTATGTCGTGCGTAGGCGACATAAAGTCGCTTTTTATGCTCTAGAGCATAAAGTAAAATCTTCGTCGAAGACCAAGGCAATCGCTGCAACAGCCACACGAACATCTTTAACTTCATACAACAACCTCTTTATTTTATTTCGTTTCGTTCGTATTCTAAGACCAAGGCAAAGATACCAACAGCCAAAGTACACAATAAAACTTCATGAAATAAACTTATAATTTGTATTTCGTCTCATTTATTATTTTACGTGTTGCTGTTTCATTTCCTCGCAATCGAAGTGAAAAGTAGAGTGTACAACTCGTCCATAAAACCCATTTTACACTCGACTTTATATCTATCCTCGCTCGCAAGCTCGCTCGGATGGATAAACGTCTCGAGTAAAATGGTGCGTTTTATGCACTTGTTGTACAATCTACTATTTTCCTTCAGACGGCCGCGGCCGTGATTTGAACCGGGGACTCGGGTTTGGCAGCCGGACGTCCAAGCCACTAGACCACCGCGCTTGTTGTAATCTGTGGCGAAATACGCAGTCTGTTTTGACAAACCCCAAAGATTTCTCGGGACGCGGATTTTTCGCAATAATGCCCGTATAGGCAGGGCGTTCCCATAAACTGTGAACAAATGTCACCGGGTAAATACAGATAAATATTACTTCCAGGCCCAAAGTAGATTTAGCCATAATTCCAGTCTACATATTTATAGTTCGCTGAGACACTTACCCCGTGACTATTTAATCCACACACACGCACCAGTAACACATATTGCCGTAACTGACCAACATAATGTCCATAAAACAAATTCACTCGTATTTAAGTGTGGTTTTAACACCGGCGGAATATCTCTTGGCGTTATTCTGACACCTCTCTTTTTTTTCGTTCAGGTAGATTACGTTTTTTCGTGACACCCTCATATTTGTAATCAACTTGTTTTTATTTTACCTTCACTCGTCACAAGTAGATGTCGTTACTATTTAATGTAATCAATACATCTTAACAATTAATTGGACTAATTAACTGACGGCGATGCATAGGCATCACATATCCCCCCTCCTCTGAATTAATATTTTTTTTTCGATTTTTGTGAAAAAATCTTAATGCGGTTCACAGAATACATCTACTTACCAAGTTTCAACAGTATAGCTCTTATAGTTTTGGAAAAAAGTGGCTGTGACATACGGACGGACAGACAGACAGACAGACGGACGGACGGACATGACGAATCTAGAAGGGTTCCGTTTTTTGCCATTTGGCTACGGAACCCTAAAAACTGAGTATGACTGCATTCATAACTCATTTTCGACATTTTGTCTCTTACGCCTAGTTTGAGCCTACCGGTAGTCGAATATATATTATTGAAGAAACTTTTTTTTGTCTACACCCAAATCGTTAATCCCCCATTACGTGTTTAGAAACCATATACGATGTCCGGCAATATAATCATCCAATATTACACACATGTTCGTAGGTATAGGTAGTTAAAATTTTGTACAAATTCCCGCTCCCGCCCCCGTTGGAAGTCGTGGCCGAGCCTTTAGGGTTTAAAGTCCAAGTACCTGAGCAATTCCCGTTATTCGTTGGATCATTTTCCCACTCTCCATTGATACACCAGAGCAGTTTCTCCTGGACCATCACGTATGGGTCGTCGCATGTGAAGTTCAACCAGAAGTTGACTGACGGTGACGTCTCCGTCTTGTTCGGCATGATTTTGTATGAGCCGTGTTTCGGGTAGTCCGGCAAGACACATGTGTTGCTGGAATAATTATAGATAAGGTTATTTTTCATAACACAGGTTTGCTGGTGACAGGGACAAATGGCGTAAATTGACGTTGGATGGTCGTACAACTCATGGCGAAGCCTGGTTTAGAATTCTCCCAAATAAGCGAGTCCAGAGGCACCAGCATAGCACTTGTTCCCCGCAAGCAAGTTTCATTTGCATGACTTGAGGTCGTGCGTGACGTTGTCTCTCCCCTAAACACTGTTTTTATAGTCTGTAATAGACTGAAAGGCCTATGATGAAGGGTACATTTCATAACACATTACAATATAAATAGAAAAAATAAAATAACCAGACATTGAATATGTAGGTACACAAAAAAAACCAATAACGATATGATTATAAATATAAAACTTGGCCCAGATCGGCGCCAGGCGGTGGAGTGTCCAGAGGGGTAATCATAATTAATCACGTAACGTTTTGAACGCGCGTTAAGTAGATCAAACTGTCATTTTTCCAGATAAAAATTGACATTTAGATCTACCTGACGCGCGTTCAATGCGTTACGTGATCGACCTGCAGGAGGCTGACGGCATTGCCGCGTTGTTTCGTTTTAAATGAGTCAACCCATGGCAAGTAAATAGCACCTGTGAAATAGTTTTTCGTTTAATTTGAAGTAAGGTAGGGGACGCGGGAATATAGGCGAGTAGCAACGGGGCGCCACCTCCATGCATGCTATTTGAGCATGCGAACTAGTGCAAAATTGACAAAATTCGTTGCCTCGAATTGAATTCAAACCAACAACCTGGCAGACTGGTTCAGGCTCCCTAAGGCGTACTAAAGGGGAACTAGTATAAGAATTCGTTGAATGACAATAGCTCAGTTGAACGGCTGGCCCGGTATTCCAAAAGGTCACTGTTCCAAATTCAGCTTGAAGCGATGTTTTTAAAAATGCTTTAATTCAAACATTATTTATCAAATTGAAAACACAGGCCAAACAGACCGCGTTTAACGCTTAATAAGGAAAAAATAACATATTAGTTCATACAATAATTTACCTCCATTTATAATTAAAATGATATGCAGGAAACCAAGTAATAATCACTTAATTAGGTATTTAAATACCTAATTAAGTGATAATTGTGTAGCAAATTAAGTACCTAGGTAAGCCAGAAACCTAAACATATTTACTCGAACTTACTCAAAAACATTTAAATGGGCACAGTTTGTTTAGGATTTTTTGGCAAAGTGTACAATTAACAATTAACATACTATATACACAACTTGCCAATAAACATACATAATACACGGGATACATATTATCAAGAAAAAGAATAATACCACCAGTTGTTTTTTTTTATAACAGTATGGTGAGAACCTGTAATTGGTTTTCTTGTATCACATGTTTAAATCGTATGTTAATTATTATAGCTGATGGTTCTCCGAATATTAAATAATTAAATAATATTTTAATAATAGGAATAAAAAGGGACCCATGCTATCGCTGTGTTAGCCTTTTTGTGCAAAATCATGAATTTAGTTAAGTGGTAATTTCTTTCTATCCACGCTCCACGCACTTCAGCTCAAAATCTCTTTAGAGAAAACAATATACTCACCCTGCCCTCGCAGTACATATATGACGTCGCTAAATTCGTCAAAGAAAACATTGACACGTTTCCCCGCAGAAAGATAACTCGCACAAGACAGGGGTCCCAGAACCAGCTCCTCACACAAACCACTCGACTGACCAAGTCAAGTAAAATCATCTCTCACGTGGGGCCAAAAGTATTTAACAAACTACCAGTAAATGTAAAATGCGCGGGTAGTAACTCAACTTTTTTAAGAAAATTAAAATCGTGGCTTCTCACGCACTCTTTTTATGACATTAAAGATTTTTATGAGTTACCAGAATAAGAATCTTATATGTTAACACACTTAGTATATAAATTTAATTTAAACTAATACAATGACATGTAATATTAATAATATTATAAATAAAAGACTTATGACTTATGACTTATCGAAGAGTCCATACTATCATGTTTCTGTATTTCAGTATCAGAATGACAGATACATCAAAATTTGCAGGATAAACGAGTAAGTATATTTTCATATATCGCGGATAAAATAAAAAAAATACCTTACCTTTCATTATTTTCAGCCGCAAGAGCGTAGTAGCAGAACTCGGGTGATTTCCGGCAGATTTGGGGGCAAACGGAGTCGTACTGGTCGTACCAGAAGGAGGAGCAATGTAGAATCAACCCGAGCAGAGGTCTCCTGCAGACAACAGACCGGACTGTACTTTTGTCAATGTTGTACAAAACAGCGGTGGTGTTCCCACGAACATCGCAATTCGAAGTTTGATTATCTTCACCTTTGTCGCCCGAGCATAATAAATGCGATGTAGACCGAGATGTCTGCACTTCGAGTTTAACAGATTTTTAGAGAATTCAGATAACCAAAAAACAAACCTATTACTTTATTTTTTCACAAAAAAAGAATACGTATTCATACTGACATAGACCGTCATCTTTTTCATGAACAACCTGACTACCTACATACCTGACGGTCGAGAAGTCTCTAAACTAAAGGATGACGCAAGCTAGAACGGGCCCGGCCATGGCTCGGCCCGTTCTAGCTTGCTGCGAGATGAGCGTGCAAGAGGGGGCTCTACAAATCACTTTGTAGGTCCAGAACCATTTGTGGGACTCTCGCAGGGGACCATAATATCGGCCTTTAAAGCCTACGCCAAAACCAAACACCAACACGAGTGGAGGAATGAGGCTGGCTTAAGGCACTCTAAGCTCTTCATTGAAGGAGTGGACTCGGGCTGGACCAGAAAACTCTGGAAATCCAGTAGGAAGCAACTCAGAATTATATCTGGGGTGTTCACAGGTCACTTCGGGGTCAAGGATCTCTTGGCCAAGATGGGACTATCTGATAGTTTAGACTGTAGAATGTGTGGCGAGGAGGATGAGACTATGGAACACTTATTGTGTGAATGTCATGCCCTTGCCAGACAAAGAATGAACTACTTTGGTAACGGTTACCCGCAACCAAAGGAATTCAAGGTGCTCCCGGCGAACTGCATCATCCGCTTTGTGGAAATGATGGAGCAAGCCTGGGAGCAGGTATAAAGGAGAGGGCAAATGCACAAAAGATCCCACTGGGTCGAAGTGCATCCGAAAGGGCCCTCACCTAGATAAGATAAGATAAGATGGCTCGGCCGGGCTTGGGTATGGCTCGGTCGCGCAAAAACGCCGTCGTTTTTCTTAGAAAACGGCCCGGGCCGGACACGGCACGTTCTACCGTGAGTCATCCTTAAACCATCAAGTACATTACATAATAAATGTATAGGAGAAGGAGAATTGTTTGACAAAGCATAAGTTGGAATACCTGCTCCAATGGGAAAGAGGCGTAATTTTAAGTATCATCCCCAGACCTAGATTTATTTTAATTTCACGATCACTGGATGACAAAAAAATCACAATTTGTAACACATAAACGTCATCCCTTAAAAATTAACTATCAAGAGCCAGTTTTCCTTCTATCTAATCTATCTGGACCAGAGTATCATCTACCTATACTAATATTATAAACAGGAAAAGTCAGATTATAGCTTTGTGCGTTTGTATGTTTTAATGTACCTTAGGGGATAATCCCTGGAGCCACTTGTCCGATTTCAATTTTTTTTTCTTTACTCTTGTTTGCAAATGGTGTTATTCCATGCCTGTATACAGAAGGACAATGGCCTAAATTGTTTCCGCGGAAGTTATGGTTTTTTACAACTCCCGAGGGAGTTATGAGCTTGTGTGTGATCTGATTGGTTTAAGCAAATCTAGTTGGCCGCGCGACATAAGAATTCTGCTCTGTGATTTGTTAAAAAGAATCTAGTTGGCCACGTGCTGAAAGAATACTGCTCTGTGATTGATTGAAATATTGAAGATGCGCGCTCCACTCGCACTGATCTGGAAGTGAAGTTTTTGATTGGTGCGCTTGTATGAAACATAGAATTTTCTGTCTTAATATGTAGTTATTTAAAAAAGATTGTGTATTATGACGACTGGTGCCGGTGAAGCCTAGTTGGTAGTGAGTGACCCTGCCTACGAAGCTAGAGGTCCTGGGTTCGAATCCCGGTAAGGACATTCCCCCCACACGCACACACACACGCAGTCACGCACAAACTCACGTACACACACGCCCATGCACAAATTTTAAATTGTAATGTAAATATTTTAAGTAGTTCGTGTTAATCGCACTCGCAGGCGGCCAAGATACAGGCTCAGCCTAGTTTGGCGTCTGACGGATATAACGTTTATAATTTAAGTGTATTTTTGTTAAATAAAGACATTTTAATTTAATTTAATTTAATATAATTTATTTGTGTGATGAGCACGAATATTGCTTCCTGTCCTGAGTCATGTCGATTTCTATGTAATTATTTAAGTATTTATTTATCTAGAGTATGTTTATCGTCGTCTGATACCCATAGTAGGTAAAAGCTTTGTTAAGTTTGGAACTAGGTCGATTTGTGTAAGACTGTCCGCAAATATTTATTTTATATTTTATTTGTTTTTTTTTTTTTTTTTAAGCTTGTATGTTTTATTTAATTAAATAAATACACCACTATAATTAAACTTAACTAAAACTAAAATACATCTAAATAAAACTAAAATATATCTAAAAATGGCCCCTGCGGCATGGCACCGAAGACGCTGGCAGCATTTCCTCGCTGGATCGCCAGGCCGATGCGTTGAGCGAGGAAACTGCCAGCTCTTTGGTCTCCCGTGGCGTCTCCCTTTTATTTGTTATTTTTATATATTTTCTATTACTATATGTACGATTTATATCATATCATGTTTTTGCAGCTGGTACCAACAGCAAAAAAATAATGCTCATTTCAAGTGGCCATTTCATTTAATAAAAGAGGTTGATAAGTGGTAATTGTTTACGAAAAGACTATTTGATGGCATCCTATGTGCGGTGCAGTGCAACGTCATCGGCACTAAAACTACGAGCCCTGGTGATAAGATTAACGAAATAGTGATAGTGAACTAATAACAATTATTACTTTTTCTTGTATACCCTGGTAAACACATAAGAATCGTAAAAATACATAAAAGATAAGACATACAAGATACGTTCAGTTCTTCTATGCAGTAGGTACTGTAAACATTTTTGTTGTTATTACATTTTCTGTTAATTTTATACTGTAAACTACTTAAAATTAAAAGTTATTTATTTTTGTAAAGATAGGTAACAAAAAAAGTCGCGGGATTGTAAGTCATATCCACCTTAATATTACGAACTTAAACCCCGGGAAATTGCATCCTAGATCCGATCACTGCTAATTACAGACCTAGATATACCTCATTTCATTATATATGCAAGGTTTCGTTACAATCCAACACGTAATTTTAAAATGATAACGAAACTTCGTTTGTATGGGAAGGTGAAATTTGGCCCAGTTTGCCGGAGACTATTGGCCTTTGACCATCTGCTGTCGTCTAGTCTTGAGATCTGCCAGTTATATTGTTTGCGGTAAACTTACTACCATTTCATGAATGCACCAAAATGACGACCAACAGAGAGGAATGGCGAGCGATTGTAAGAAGAATAACTGCCAGAAATGCGACTATCACAACCGCTTTGTCAAGAGCGTAACAACTCGGTAGAAGAAAATAAATACTAACGGTTTTTCGGTTCGACATGTCTGCAGGGTCTCATCGGAAGCATCTAGACAGTGGATTACTCCATCACACTTCTGGTTTTTGTCGATGCACTGAATCTTGTCAGCACACTGCCAGGTGCCGTTGCTGTAAATAGATACGAATGTGTCAATCTTTGATGGCCGCGAAACACAATGGTCATCATGGGCCATCATACGGGACGCCACTATGCGTTAAACGGAGAAAGACATACTTTCATCTCATTCCACCGTATAACTGCGTCCTGTTCCGCGGCCATGGTAGCCCATTGTTGTAGGGCTAGCTTTAGAGAAATGTGCGAGTTTTTTTGTCGAACTAACGATTCTCGATTACACAAAAAAACGCTTTATTTGAGGTAAATATTCATGGATCACGAAATTCATGAGGAAGATGTAAACTGTCTCGAATTCAAGGAAATTATCTGGAGTAAATTTTCCTCGTGGTTTGCGAAAATCACCTTAATTAAAGATGATTTCTGTTTAATTCAAGATAATGTATTGTGTCTGTCTTCCTAATGATTTACTTGATTCAAGTTTTTTTTTCACTGGTAAATTGTATAATGAACTTTCTTCAAATGCATTAATATTTATGGAAGATTGCAAGAAGAAAGTTGTAGGAGCGGAAAAAATTAATCATCATCATATCAGCCGAAAGACGTCCACTGCTGCACATAGACCTCCCCCAAAGAGTGCCACAATGACCGGTCCTGCGCCACCCGCATCCAGTAGACTCCCGCGACCTTTACCAGTAGGTCGACCACGTAACGCATTGTACGCGCATCAGGTCAATCGACAGTTAAACTGTACCGCCGCGCGTTCGGAACGTTACGTGATTACCCCTCGGTCATCAGTCCACCTACGCCTACCCACGCTGCGCCTTCCGGTACGTGGTCGCCACTCAAGAACTTTCCGCCCCAAAAAAGATGGATGGCCAGCGTGAATAAAAGAAAGAAGCAGAAGAAAGACGAAGGTGTGGTCGAAAGAGAGGTTTGGAAGAATCATTTCTTCCAGACATGCGTTCTGCATCGATTCCAGGTAATGGTTTGATATGATGCGCTTTTTCGGAAAGTAGTGACTTATTACGGTTACTATAAATTAAACCTTACCGAAACTAACATTATGCACGTCTCAGAAAAAAAATAAACACCTAACTAAAAGTCTTCAGTTACTGAAAAAATTACATTATATTCGTACAATGAAAGTATGATACTTTTATATAAAATGTTACTTTACGTTTTAAGACATACCCCAAGTAAATGGAATAAGCGAGCGAATGATGATAATGTCTTAAAAGTCAATCTCAAATCAAACCTGCATGGGTGCTCTGGCGAGGCTATCCCTTGTGGTGACTCTGTGGTCACGTCGGTTACCTCCGATGACTCAGTCTCAGTTGCCAATGGCGCATTCGTCGTCAACCCCGTTGCTCTACACAAAACTGTATAACACAAGATAATACATTATTTTCTTCGGTTACCGGATAATTAACTACTCATTGAATCGGATGAAATATTTTTTATTACTCTTGTTTTTTTTGCGGCATAACAACCTTTTCGCCTAGTAACGTTTAGACTAAAAATTGTTGTGTAAACCGAGGGGTAATCACGTAACGTTCCGAACGAGCGTCGGCACAATTAAACTGTAAATTTTCCATATAAAAAGTGACATTTACCCGACGTTCGTACAATGCGTTACGTGATGTACCACCGGAAGTAAAAATCAGAGGGGTAGGATTGCCAAGATCACATGAACGTGGGACAATCAATATTATGTCACACAAAGGGCACCCGTAAAAAAAACTATAAGGTCAATACGAAAAAACTAGAATAGAGTATGTATATTCCGGAATTGACCATCTAATTTTCCTCTTTTTGTTGTTTGGTTGAATCCAATCTTAAACGCATTAGGTATAGGACCTGAGGGGTAAACAGAGAACACATAACTTTTTGAACGAGCGTAAGGACAATTCAAATGTCATTTCCCCCCACAAAAAGTGACATTTAGATCAAATAGACGCACGTAGAACGCGTACCGTAATCGTCCAGCTGAGGGGTGAGCAGGCCTTTAAAACGTTATAAAAAATAGCGATATCATAACGATATATTTCGTTATATCGAAACATATCGTTATAACAAAAGCAGTATTCTCCATGACGATATAAATATCGTAACACAATGAACATGATCATCATCATCATATCATCCGAAAGACGTCAACTGCTGGACATAGACCTCCCCCAAAGAGTGCTACAATGGCCGTTCATAAGTCCACCTTGAACATCATGACAATATAAAATACGGTCGAATAACGTTATTCTATCGTTTTAAAATGCGAGCCGCGCTGACATCGCACGAGTAGGTGAAACTGAATGCGAGAAAGGGGTAGCGGCTATAAGGTTATTGTATCGCGTAAACAAGTATCGTTTTTATATATTGGTTTAGATTTATAACGTTATAATGGATACCGCTATACAGCGCCTCAATTATCGTTTTCACGCCACAGCACCCGTAGCATGGATATCACGTGATAAGTGATAGGATAGAGCTGCCGTCCCTGGCTGACACCGTTCGATAGAATGAGACGACGCGCTTATCCTATCACTTATCGCGTGATAACGCCATCCATGCTACGCGGCCTGGTTCGGAAATGTGGCAATAGATGGTCTAAAACCAAGCTGGAAAGTAGGCAAAAGCTGTAGCACCTAAACCACCACTACTACAATGTTTCATTGTAGTAGTAGTTAGATAAAAATCAATATAAGGTCTATTTTTGGCGCAAATTTGTACTTAAAAAATAATATTAGGTTATATATATAGGACCAGTTACTTGTTAAAAAAAATGAAACGTCAAAACCATTCAGTTCACTCTGAAGGCGTTTTTACTTTTGTAGCTGATTGTGTTTTTTTAGGAAAAACGGTTTACATTTATAACGTTGTAATGTATACCGCTATACAGCGCGTCAAATATCGTTTTCACGCCACTGGTTCGGAAATGTGGCAATAGATGGTCTAAAATCAAGCTGGAAAGTAGGCAAACGCTGTAGCACCTGAACCACCACTACTACAATGATTCATTGTAGTAGTGGTTGGATAAAAATCAATATTGTTTTTTTTTTTGGCGCAAATTATCCTTAATAAATAATATTAGGTTATTTATACGACCAATTACCTACTTGTTAAAAAAAATGAAACGTCAAAACCATTCAGTTCACGCTTAAAGCCTTTTTTACTTTTGTAGCTGATTGTGGTTTTAAAAAAACGCTTCTAAGTTTAAAAAAGGCGGGATCGGAAAATACTTACTGAATTGTGTTTGACTAAAAATTACACGAAACACGTATCTATATATATATATCTATAATGTACTATATAGTTATGCAAATGTTTTCTTATGGCCTCGCAGTAGTCGTAAAAAGCACTAAGTAATGCCTCGGCCGGAAACGCTAAAGATGGACTCGTATTATTTGAGGGCCTCCACTAACGTGTCGGCCCTCAAACTCACCCGTCTATCTTTGAGCAGTTTTCCGGCCTCTTCTACAATTTACTATAGATTTACCTAACGTACCAACGAAACGTTACGCCATCGACCAGTGGGTGTAGAATGATTCCCATTTTATCACTTACTAGCTTTTTCCCGCGACTTCGTCCGCGTAGAACTCGGTTATATCGTAGCTCGATACAAACTTTCACCTTCCATTTCCCTTTAAGGGGTAGATTTCCGATATAAAAACTATCCTATGTCTTTCCTCGAGATTTAAACTATCTTTATCATCATCATCATCATATCAGTCGAAAGACGTCCACTGCTGGACATAGGCCTTCTCCATAGGGTTCCAAAGTGACCAATCCTGCGCCACCCGCACCAGTCCACCTCGTAAGGGGCCTACCAACGCCGCACCTACTAACTACCTATATACCAAATTTTATCTAAATGGGTTGTGTAGCTTCATACAAATATTCACTATTAATGTAGAAACCTCCTTCGAAGAAGTCTATATGGATTCTAAGCAATCAATGTTTTGATATATGTCATTGTCACTAGCAAATTTTCTCTTACATCAAAAGTCATAATATATTTAACAAATCTCGTTTATATCCTCTATTATTATTTATACAATACTTCAGTATCCTAAAAGCTTCCTTAGCAACCTCTGCTACAATATCAGGATATGTGCTACGCCGGAAATGGATAATTTAACGACGAAACTGCTCATCGGTAATCTCGACGGAAAGAGCAATTGGTCTACGTGGAAGTATAAAATATGTATAGCCCTGAGAAGCATTCCACATGCTTTAGATATAGTAGAGGGTAGAATGACGAAACCGGTCAATGGAGAAGCGGCAGGAGCAGGAGACCAGCTTGCATCCTTTACAAAGGCAGACTGCAGTGCATTACTCCTATTGACAAGCAATATGACTGATGAGACGTTACAAAAGGTGATGCGGTACAACACTGCTCGAGAAGTATGGTTGGAACTCCACAGATTGTTTGACGGAACCAGTGAAGATAAAAGCTACAACCTATGCATGAGCTTCTTTGGATTTAAACGTAATCCTGAAGATGATATCGCGACGCATATGTGTAAATTAAAGAATATATGGACTGATCTTAATCTAGATTTGCAAAAAGAAAAAAAGGAGTTACCCGAACTCCTATTGATTTGCAAGATACTGGACACATTAAGTGAAGAATATACGTCCTTTAAGAGTAGCTGGCTCTTGGTACCCAAAGCAGACAGAACAATAGATAGTTTGACCAACCACTTGTGTGCATATGAGAGATCAATAAAAGGTAACTCAGTACCTAATGAAGAAGCGCTTATTACAAGTTCAAACGCTGTAAAAGAGAAGAAGAACAAAGATAAGAAGATTAGATGCAATTACTGTTCAAGGATTGGTCATCGCGTTAGGAATTGTCAAAAATGGATTCAAGATGGCAAACCGCCTAAGAACAGCAGTGCATTGAAAGGCGATAGTACGCCATCGACCTCTCATGCAGTAAATATGTCAGTGATGTTTGTACAGAATGAAGTCTTGGCTGTTGAGCACGACAAGGACAATTGGTACGTAGATAATGGTGCCACAAGTCACATCACTAACAGGGGTGACTTATTCACGACCTTCCAACAATTCCATGACTCACATACGGTCACAACGGCCAATGGCAACATTTTGCAAGCCAAAGGAAAAGGATCGATTGTATTGGAAGCTAATATTAAAGGGAAAGTCTCTCAAGTTACTTTAGAAGATGTTTGGTATGTTCCAGGTATACAGAAAAACCTGTTCTCGGTCCTAGCGGCTCACGACAAGAACAAGAACTCGGACAGTAAGTTCGAATCAACAACTGAAAATTGCAGCATATTGATCAACGGAACTGTCAAGGTCGTTGGCAAGCGACAAAAATTCGGTGGTCTCTATAAATTAGAAGTGAAAAATGTTATACCAAAGAAGATGGTCACTTACCTAACAACAGAGACACAGCTCTATCATGAGAGATTTGCCCACCAGAATAAACGGCATATAAGAGCATTTGTGAAGAAAGAGTTGGGCATAGAGCTTCCCATAGATGAGTCTACGTGTGAAAGCTGCCTATTCGGAAAATCACACCGACATAAGTTCAGCACCAGAACTAGAGCATCACAACCCGGTGAGCTCATTCATAGCGATGTCTGCGGACCATTTCCGAACTCAATCACAAATCTACGGTATTTCGTTTTGTTTCGAGATGATTACTCGGGCTATCGTCTCATATACTTCATGAAAGCAAAGTCAGAAGTAAAAGAGAAGCTGAAAGACATGATTTCAGAAGTACGAACTACAGGTCATACAATTAAAACTCTCCTGAGCGACAATGGAGGCGAATATGACAATAAGGACGTCAGAGATATCCTTGCTAAGAATGGGATAAGGCAGAGACTAACAATGCCATACACACCAGAGCAAAATGGTTGCTGCGAAAGAGATAATCGCACGTTAGTCGAAGCAGCAAGGACTATCATGTACAGTGGAGACGGTTTCCTTCGAGCGCTTTGGGCAGAAATAATAAACACGGTGGCATACATTATCAATAGAACGGGTCCGTCTAGAGTAGATAGTTAGTCGCCGTACGAGTTATGGAATGGGAAGAAGCCCAAGATA
This sequence comes from Epinotia brunnichana, assembly GCA_963854355.1. NCBI lineage: Eukaryota > Metazoa > Arthropoda > Insecta > Lepidoptera > Tortricidae > Epinotia > Epinotia brunnichana. The sequence goes on along the minus strand of OY977951.1, from coordinate 23,163,805 downwards.
ACTCATTTGAAGATAATTGGAAGCACGTGCTATTCCCACATTCCCAAGCAAAAGAGACAGAAACTCTCTAAGAAAGCTTACAAAGGAAGACTCGTTGGTTATGATAATGACGACGGTTATCGCATATGGGCAGCAGTAGAGAACAACAAATATAGACTCGTTAGATCTCGTGATGTCATATTTGATGAAAAACCACTCTACAGAGCAAATGCTGAGATCGAAATACCAGAAATATCTCGGCATACCCCAACTCCAAATGCACTGGAGATAAGATTAGAACCACCGGTTAGTAGCCGTCCAACATTAATATTTGGTGAACCGATACGAAACGAAAACGAGCATTCAAGTCTCCAAGAAGAAGACAACACATTATCGTTCGATTTTGAGGGGGAAAGTATAGTCGAAGATTCGATCAACTCGGCACAAGAGCCGTCTCTTAGTGACGAGAGGTCAGAGCAATTGGTGATAGCTGACGAAGGAGCGCCAGCTGAACCTGAAGAATTCTTTGAAATCGTGCCACACAATCACAACTTAAGGCAAAGATCGACACTTCGAGCACCAGCTAAACTCGACGATTATGTGTGTAATGTTAACAGCTCCGCAAACCCCGAGAATTACAGAGAGGCAATTGAGAGCCCTCAGAAAGAAAAGTGGAAGGAAGCAATGGAAAAAGAGCTGGCATCACTCAAAGACAATGACGTGTGGATGCTGAGTGCCCTACCACCTAAGAGAAAGGCGCTTTCCTCAAAGTGGGTTTTCCGGATTAAACGAAATCCCGATGGCTCTATAGATAAATACAAAGCACGCCTGGTGGTAAAAGGGTTCAAGCAAAGAAAAGGTGTTGACTATGACCAAACGTTCAGTCCGGTTGCCAGAATGGGCACAATAAGAGCGCTTATTAGTGTTGCAGCTAAGGAAAGATTGGTATTAACACAGTTTGACGTCTCAACGGCATTCTTGTACGGAAAACTACAAGAAGAGATCTACATGCAACAACCAGATGGCTTTGATGACGGTTCGAACAGAGTTTGGAAACTGAAACGTAGTTTATACGGACTTAAGCAAGCCCCACGTTGCTGGAACTCTTGCTTCGCTGAGATCCTTTTGGATCTAGACTTCAAACAATGTGACGCCGACAGTTGTTTGTTTGTCAAAAACGTTAATGGAAAGAAATTGCTCATAACGTTGTACGTGGATGATGGGCTGGTAGCTGCTACGGATGCAGAAGTAACAGACGCATTTCTAGCAGACTTGAGGAAAAAGCTGAAAATAACTACGAAGCCTGCATCTTATTACCTAGGTTTAGAAATTGAGCAAGATAGCGATGGATCTATAACCATTAAACAGGAAAGTTATACAAAGAAAATTCTGGAGCGATTCCATATGACGGACTGCAATCCACTTTCAACTCCTATTCAGAAGGAATCAGTGACATCGAACACTGAGTCAGAGAAAGTGGTAGAACAAAGGAAAGATTTTCCATATCGTGAAGCAGTTGGTGCTTTGTCATACCTTATGGTCGGAACTCGTCCGGACATAGCATATGCAGTGGGCGTGGCTTCCAGAAAACTTGAGAATCCTAACGAATCAGATTGGTTAATGGTGAAGAAGATTTTAAGATACTTGAAAGGCACAAGTAACCTTGGTATCAAGTATCATAGGACAGACCAATCGACCAAAGACTTCATTGTTGGTTACAGTGACGCTGACCACGGAGGAGATAAGCAAACCGGGCGGTCAACCACGGGTGTGATATGTTTGTATGCTGGAGGAGCAGTATCATGGCTAAGCCAAAGACAAGCATCTGTGGCAATTTCAACAACAGAGGCCGAGATCGTTGCAGCCAGCGAAGCAACGAAAGAACTTGTTTGGCTACAACGAATATTCACCGATCTCACCGAGCTAAAAGAAGTTCCAATACTTCTAGTTGACAATGAAGCAGCAATTCGTCTGGCACACAATCCCGAGTTCCACAAGAGAACTAAACATATAAGAATCAGACATTTCTTCGTAAGAGAAAAAGTTCTTGAAGGAAATATAATTGTGGAGCGTACTAGCACAACCAGCCAGTTAGCAGATATGCTAACAAAACCTATGCCAAGACCAAGGCTGATTCAGTTAAGAAGTCTTATCGGACTAACTGAAACCTTATAATCTAATCAATGAAGATGACAATGAAAACCTTGATTGAGGGAAAGTATTAATGTAGAAACCTCCTTCGAAGAAGTCTATATGGATTCTAAGCAATCAATGTTTTGATATATGTCATTGTCACTAGCAAATTTTCTCTTACATCAAAAGTCATAATATATTTAACAAATCTCGTTTATATCCTCTATTATTATTTATACAATACTTCAGTATCCTAAAAGCTTCCTTAGCAACCTCTGCTACAATATCATTCACTCCCCATTTCACCCCCTTAGGAGATGATTTCCGGGATAAAACTATCCTATGTCCTTTCCCGGAACTCAAACTATCTGTAAACCAAATTTCATCTAATTTTTTTCCCCTTAGGGGAGGATTTTCGGGATAAAAACTATGCATTGTCCTTCCCCGGAACCCCAACTGTCTCTATACTAAATTTCATCCAAATAGGGTACATCCAAATTTTCACCCCCTATTTTATCCGCTTGGGATATTTTTTCGGGACAAAAGCTATCCGTTGTTCTTCTCCGCGACTCAAAATATCTCTATAGGTACCTAATTTCATCCTAATGGGTTCCATCAAAATTTTCACCCCCCCCCATTTCATCCCCTTAAGAGATGATTTCCGAGATAAAAATTATCATTTGTCCTTTCCCAGCACTCAAACTATCTCTTTACCAAATTTCATCTAAAAAGGTTTCATCACATCCAGTTTTTCACCCCCATAGGGGAGGATTTTCGGGGTAAAACTATCATATGTCCTTCCCCAGGACTCCCAACTATCGCTTTACCGTAAATGGGTTCCATCCAAATTTTCACCCCCATTTCACCCCCTTAGGGGATGATCTCCGGAATAAACACTATCTTGTGTTCTTCCCCAGGACTTCCAATTATCGCTATACCGTAAATGGGTTATATCCAATTTTTCACCCCCCATATCACCTCCTTAGTGGATGATTTTCGGGATTCAAACTATCCGTTGTCATTTTCCGGCTCTCAAACTATATCTATACCAAATTTGATCTAAACGGAGTCCATCTAAAATTTTTTCCCCTTAGGGGAAGATTTCCGGGATAAAAACTACCCAATGGCCTTTCCTAGAACTTAAACTACCTCTTAACCAAATTTTATCAAAATGGGTAACATCCAAAATTTCACCCCTACATAAAACCTATCCTTTGACCTTCCCTGGGACTCAAACTATTTATGTACCAAATTCCATACCAATCGGTGCAGCGGTTAAAGTAGTTTCATACAAATTTCCACCCTAAGTCAACATAAAAACTACGCTATGTCCTTCACCAGGACTCAAACTATCTCTGTATTCAATTTCATCTATATCGGTTCAGCCGTTTTCACGTGATGCGCGGTCACATAAACAGACAAACAGATAAACAGACAAAAAGACAAAAATTCTATAAACTGTTGGAACGTGTTCTGTTATCGATTATTAGTATCCCTAGCCAATTTTTTTTCGAATATCTTCCATGTACACACTTTCGACCCTCTTCAGCTTTATTATAAGTTAGATAGATATGTATAGATCACGTTCTGCTAAGTATGCGAGTGTGAGAGAGATAAGTGATACAAATGTTAACCATATATTATTAGGCCAGCAGCATGAAGAAGACTTATGTGGCAAAATCGCTTGGTAAGCCTTAGCACAAGATCTTTATTACGCGACGCCGTAACAAAATACTAAATTATAGCCTTCATGATAGCTGACCTCCGGCAGGAGTTGACACTTGCCAAAGAAGAATATGAATAAATACATCTAGTTCGCGTCTGTTATTGAAACTTTCGTGGTCTACCCTTTTTTATTTAACAATAAAATATGTGTTACCACACCCGCTTCCCAGAGCAGACATATAATTATGGGTTCTTACTTACATTCCCGACACAACATTAGCACATTATTCGCACTTTAATCACACAAAGAAACTTTACTGAAAAGTATTTAGAATCAGAATCTGGCTACTGAAAACATTATTTGAGAGCAATTTAACAAACAAATAAATTGAATACACTTACTGCTAAGTAAAATAATAAAATATTGGAGGGACATCGTTGACGTACAGCAGCGGTGGCACAATTACTTGTATAATGAGCTAATGGTGTACAGCCGGGATCGATAGGGAAGGAAAACCACACATTTCGACGGCATATGATGTTTTGTGTTAAAAGAGTATTTTGAACTTATTGCACGCCGTTATCTTAGTGACCCTTGTTAACGACAGAGGTTTGTGCAATAAAACAAAGCGATACCTACACAGATTTATTACGAAACTATGAAGTTTTAGCCCGCGGCATCGCCCGCGTAGAACTCTTATTTCTTGAAGGCGTAATCCTAAATATCCCTCATGCGTAAATATAAACTTCTACCTCTTACACCCTGAGGATGATCTCCGGGATAAAAGTACCAAGTTACTACTAGATCAGTTCAGTCGTTTTAACGTGAATAGGCTATAGAAATACAAACATACAGAAAAAGTTACTTTTCTATTTATAATACCAATTCTACTCGTAGTAATACCTACTTTAAAGCATTACATCCATGCGGATAAAACGATATAATGTAGGTATTACAATTTTGGAAATTCCAGTGCAAAATACCTGACGTAAAGTTTTACAATAAGAGGACCGGAAAAGGCAAACAGTAATAATACCAAATACCTTGTATAATGCTAATTCGTTAATAATTCTACATTAAGTATGTCACTGTTCGAAAACCCAGGTAGAGAATAATTTGTGAAGCCCAACGGTATGTTCTGAAAATCCATTTTCCTTATATGGTCAGATAGATAGCATGTTATTGGAAGGTAAACGTAAATAGTTATTTGTTATACAAGGGGGGAAAGATGTATTTTACCTGCGAGTGTTCATTTGAAACATGAGCTAGTGAAAGGAGTCTATGATTGACCACGAGCGAAGCGAGTGGTTCAAAAATAGAATCCTGAGAACACACGAGACGTAAAATAACTTTTCACCCGTGTATAACACAAATCTTTTCACCTCACTACAGCGAGGAAAACAAGAAGGGTAAAAATATTTGACAAAAAAGTTAAAAAAAGTTTTAAAAAAAGTTAAAAAAAAAGTATAAAAAAGTTTTAAAAAAAGTTAAAAAAAGTTGAAAAAAAAAGTTAAAAAAAAAGATAAAAAAAAGAAAAGAAAAAACGTTAAAAAAAAATATGTCACATAAAATATACAAAAAACCAAAAAAAATACATTTAACGTTCTACGTCATAGTACTTTTAACGTTCTACGTCTACTTTCTTCACATGTGGATAAAAAGCGATTTTCTCAATAGATATCAAACATACAAAAAGGCCTTTCCGAGCTAGTGAGGTGAAAATGAAGTTAAATAAATATTCAACTATTCATTTATTTTGCATGTTCTCGAAAACATAATGATGCAGTTAGCTTGCTAGTTGTTTTAGAGCAGTAGGGCACAGCAGAATGGTATCTCGCTCATATTTGAAGCATACCGACTGGCAAAGTACGTCCGCCTTACAGAAGTCCGCAGCCATAACAACACTATTACACGCTTTTCAGGTATATGTCATGTTCCTGGTGGTGAGTGAGGTCGCCGGTGCTCCCCAGGATGCACTGCGCTGAGAGAGGCCTAAGTTTATATCCAGCCGTATATTTACACAACGAATTAACAAGGGTTCAGCAACGCCCTGACGCGCTAGGGACGCAAACATCCAAAAGCTACGGTATCTTCTTACCATCAAGCAGGCCGTGTCCTTGTTTGCCACCGTTGTGGTATGCCAAAGTCAAAGTTATAAATAAATTATAAATTCTTCAATTAAGGCATATTACATGCAGATTCTTCAATTAAGGCATATTACATGCAGCTATTAATGTCGATAAACTACCACCGGTTTGGAGAGAAAACCTACCCACTGCGCTTTCCGGTACGTGGTTGCCACTCGAGAACCTTTCCGCCCCAATAGCCATCGGCTATACGTACAATGTGCCGTGCCCATTGCGCGTAGAGCCTGCAGATATAACAATTAACCTCATGTAATTCAGCTATAAGGATATCTTTGAAATTACGAGAGTTGGCAATCCACTTGCCATCAGACCGTTGTTTGCCACCATTGATATAAGTATGATAGTTTTGGCAGCTATTAGAGGGATTGTGAAACATTAAGGTGGATTCGACTGCGCCAATCAGTCCCGGCTGTTGCTGATGTGACACCAAAGATATTTGCAACTAGATGTGGCTTGGCGAAGCTTGGTTTCTAATGTGCAGTCAGGGGTATTAATCATCATCATCATCATCATATCAGCCAGAAGACGTCCACTGCTGGACATAGGCCTCCCCCAAAGAGTTCCAAAGTGACCGGTCCTGCGCCACCCGCATCCAGCGGACTCCCGCGACCTTTACCAGGTCATCAGTCCACCTTGTGCCGCCAACGCCAACGCCGCGCCTTCCGGGGGTATTAATATACGTACCTGCATAAATAATAACATAAATATCTGTACACGCCTTTATGACATTAACAATATACATTAACGTCAGAAATAAAGGTAAATAAATATCGCGTTAGACCCGGATAAAACAGTATTTAAATATGTGTACAAAGCGCGAGAGTTTAAAGTGTTATATTAACAATAGAGTCCTGAACAGATATTTATGTTCTTATTTACATGCGTATATTAATACCCCTGATAGTTTCTAAAAGTAAGTCAAAGCGTAAATCGCGTCAAGTACAGTCGACTACAAAGATAAGTATGTTTTTTAATGTTACAAAATTATTTATGTATACCTTATTACTATGGTAGTAAAGTCTATGTATACATATTTTTGTAAGATCATATGGATACATCTCTTTGTAGTCGACTGTACATAAATAAGTTTCTGTCTAAAATTTCATTTTTCGTACAAGCTTTTATTCCTGACTGTACTTTTCTGTATACCGTCATTACATCACATCAACTACCCATTGAAACGATTCTAACGAGGCCAAACTCAACTGGGTAGAGCCGACTTAATCATAAGATGTATGCATATAAAATAAATGAGGTTTAAAAAAAAAAAAAACTCAACTGGGTTACATCGGTTAAGTACTGAATTCCTATGACCTCCATCTGTCTCCATCATCAGATCAGGTCGATGGTACCATGATATTGAATTGTCATCAAAAATATACCTTTACCCAAAATTTCAGTTCAAACCACCCGAACAAACATAGTTACATAATCACTTCATAGTATAAAACAAAGTCGCTTCCCGCTGCTGTCTGCCTATCCCTATGTATGCTTAGATCTTTTAAACTACGCAACTGATATTGATGCGGTTTTTAAATAAATAGTGATGCAAGAGGAAGGTTTATTAAGCTGGGGCGGGTCGCTAGTAAATATATATACCTACATAGTTAGGTACGAGTAGTTACATACATTGCAAGTTAATAGAAAGCTTGTAAAATACAGTGCATTGTTTCACGAGACAAAAAAATCTACTAGTTCCAACTAATAGATCGTAATTTTTTGTAAGTCAACTCAAACAGGCGATAGTGCTCATGAATGAGGGTCAACAGTTGGCTGCACTGTGAGGAACCGTGTCAAAATACACTAATCATTCTTATCAATTTGATTAGTGAAAAGGGGCTAAAAATGACAATAAAATCTCACCCTTGGTGGATTTAACTATTTTTTTTTTGGTTTTAAAAAGTGATCCAGGACAAACATGGCAAAAACTAGTGACAGAAAAAAATTGATACATCCAGTTACATTTCTCGCCACTATGATGCTAGCTGATAAACGAACCTGGGCCGTTTTCCGGAAAGTTGTACAGTCGACGCCAAAAATTTGTTTACACTTTTGCACCTTATTCCATTGTAATAAGGCGAAAACTGTAAACATATTTTTGGCGTCGACTGTACCAACAATCGACTTTTTTTTTAATTTTGGTGATACCGGGGGTTTTAGAAGAATCGAAAGCACTTTCGAATGTTATAGGAGAAAAAAGTAATACATTTTTTTATTTATTTTTTATTTTTACATTTGATACATTTTATAGGGATTGGCAACGACTTGCACAGGGCCGAGAAGAATGGCGGAAAAGAGGGGAGGGCTTTGCGCAGCAGTGGGACACAGTACAGGCAAATAAAATAAAAATAATAATTATTATAACACCCCTCATTTTCGTCATTTAACCCTTAATTTTGTAAGTAAGTTCGTTCCATCTAGTATCACTACATCCATGCAGCTCTTAGGACTGCTGGATGCGTGCTATTACTGCTATTGTATCGCACTTACCGTCAATTGCGGTAGGAGCCCCTAATGCTCCAACCGAGGCTTTTACTTTAGATGGATCGAGTCTTGGCCGGAATTAGCACGCTTATGACAGCCATCTTGTTGAAGCCGATTTAAAGCCGCGGCAGCCGGTCGAACATATGGCTATTGTATAAGGCAAATAGACGGCATTTAGACGGTCCAACTGAATTGTGGCTAAGAACGAATATACTCGTAAGTACCGAGTTGAGTAAATTAAATCAATATCTGTGCAGCCAGCAAAAGCGTTCTAGACGTAAAATATTTATTAGGTATGTGAATCTTCTCAGTTCATAAGCTTCCTCTTGTCATAACATAAGGTTACTACTGATTGACATAGTCAAACAATAAATTAATGATAATTATTTTTTAAACCGACTTTAAAAAAAGGAGGAGGTAATTTTTATTTTTTCTCTTTATTAAATAAAAAGGGTTTGTTCAAAGCTGAACATGCCACCCTTATTGTGACTTCACTACAAATTAACTGTTACTTATTAATCTTATTATCTACGCTCAATACCTAGGTTGACAATTTCAATTTACTTTCTCGCTTTCCTTGATTGCGGGAAGGATAGGATAGTGTTCTTCTTTCTTCTTTAAATTTAAGAGTTATCCTCTTGTCGGTGGAGTATTTTCCATTTCTCTCTGTCGTACGCCATCTCCTTGACTCGCTGATACGACACGACACCAGCTTTTTCCTTTATTTGGTCCATATAACTGCGCCGTGGTCTTCCCCTGCCTCTCCTTCTTTCTATCTTTCCTTCCATTATGGTTTTAAAGAAGTTGTCGTGCCGTATCAAATGTCCAATCATTTTCCCCCTTCTAGCGCTGATGGTGTTCAGGATCGCTCTCTTCTCTTTTACCCTTCTTAACAGGATAGTGTTAATGACTCCTAAATCATATTATGTAGATCACAATTGTACTTAACTGTGAAATCTCGTGTCTCAGTTTCATTCCAGACACATTCTACCATGATATTAAGACTTAGGCTTCGGTTACACGCTAATTCTGGCGTCAGTTCAGTCAATCAGTATGATGAGAGAATTATAGTGTAATCGTCGTGAATGACAGAGACAGACAGATCATACTGATGGACTGAATTGACACCAGAATTAGCGTGTAACCGAAGCCATGAATGAGAATTTAAAAAAATATTTCTCTTTTTAAGGTCGCATTTCACAATCGATTCTAGTGAAACACTGTGAGAGGAGGGGTATCCCGTAACGTTCCGAACGCGCGTCGGTACAATTTAACTGTCAATTTTCCATATAAAAAGTGACGTTTAAACCTATCTGGCGCGCGTACACGTTACGTGATCGACCTGCAGGTTCGAAAATTATATCGATTTTTCGGGTGGACCCATTATTCAAAAAAAAAGAAAAAATTAGACTGACACTCAGAAATAGTACCTACATCTATCTTCTTACATATAATAAAGCTGAAGAGGGTCGAAAGTCTGTACATGGAAGATATTCGAAAAAAAAATAGCTAGGGATACTTAAAATCAATAACAGAACACGTTCCAACAGTTTTTAGAATTTTTGTCTGTTTATCTGTTTGTCTGTTTATGTGACCGCGCATCACGTGAAAACGGCTGAACCGATTTAGATGAAATTTGGTATACAGATAGTTTGAGTCCTAGGAAAGGACATAGGGTAGTTTTTATCCCGGAAATCAACCCCTAAGGGGATGTAATGGGGGGTGAAAATTTGTATGGAGCTACTTAAACCACTGCACTGATTTGGATGAAATTTGGGATATAAATAGTTTGAGTCCTGACAAAGGTCAAAGGATAGGTTTTATCCTGAAAATCTTCCCCTTAAGGGGTAAAACAGGGGGGATGAAAATTTGGATGTAACCCATTCTGATGAAATTTGGTTTAGAGGTAGTTTAAGTTCTGGGAATGGACATTGGATAGTTTTTATCCCGGAAATCTTCCCCTAAGGGGGTGTAATAGGGGGTGAAATTTAGGATGGACTCCGTTTAGATCAAATTTGGTATAGAGATAGTTTGAGTCCCGGAGAATGACAACGGATACTTTGAATCCCGAAAGTCATCCCCTGAGGGGATGAAATAGGGGTGAATATGTGGATAAATCCCATTTAGTTAAAATTTGGTAAAGAGATAGAAGGAGTCCCAGGGAAGGACAATGCATAGTTTTTATCCTGAAAAATCATTTCCTGAGGGGGTGAAATGAGGGGTGAAAATTTGGATAGAACCCATTTCGATGAAATTTGGTATAGAGATAGTTAGTCCTGGGGAAGGACATAATATAATAATTTTTCGTCCAGAAATCATCTCCTAAGGGGGTAAAATCGGGGATGAACATTTCGATGGAACCCATTTACGGTATAGCGAGTTGTAGTTCTGGGGAAGCACATAGGATAGTTTTATCCCGAAAACTCATCTCCTGAGGTGGTGAAATGAGGGTTGATGATTTGGATAGAACCTATGTAGATGAAATTTGGTATAGAGAGAGGTATAGTCCTAGGACTCCTAGGAAAGGAGATATAATAATTTTTATTCCGGAACAAATGAAAGGAGGAAATCATCCCCTAAGGGGGTCAAATAGTGGATGGAAATTTGGATGGAACCCATTTACGGTATAGCGATAGTTGGAGTCCTGGGGAAGGACATAGGATAGTTTTATCCCGAAAATCATCCCCTAACTGTAATGGGGCGTGGAAATTTGTGTGTGACTTATTTTGATAAAATTTGGTATAAAGATAATTTGAGTCCCGGAGAATGACAACGGATAGTTTTTATCCCGAAAATCTTCCTCTAAGTAGGTGAAATGGGGGGTAAAAAATTGGATGGAACCCATTTACGGTATAGCGATAGTTGGGAGTCCTCACATAGGATAGTTTTATCCCGAAAAGCCTCCCCTTAGGGGTGAAAATTTGGATGTGAGTGACCCATTTAGATGAAATTGTTTTACAGATAGTTTGAGTTCCGGGAAAGGACATAGGATAGTTTTTATCCCGGAAATCATCTCCTAAGGGGGTGAAATGGGGGTGAATATTTGTTTAGAGCTACTATACAGTCCATTTAGATAAAATTTGGTATATAGGTATTTAGTAGGCGCGGCGTTGGTAGCCACTCCACAAAGGTGGACTGATGACCAGGTAAAGGTCGCGGGAGTCCGCTGGATGCGGGTGGCGCAGGATTGGTCACTTTGGAAGAGGCCAATGTCCAGCAGTGGACGTCTGTCGGCTGATATGATGATGATGATGATAATGATAAAAATAGTTTGAGTCTCGGAGAAGGACATAGTTTATATATCGGAAATCTACCCCTAAAAGAGAAACGGAGGGTGAAAATTTGTATCGAGCTACGATTTAAACGAGTTCTACGCGGACGAAGTCGCGGGCAAAAGCTAGTATTAAATACGTGCAGGGAATCCAATCGTAGTTGGTAGCTTGACCGGTCTGCCTTCGTCTGGCCTCGTTGACCAAATACATCAATATGAAATTCAAGCACCTAATTACTATTGAGTATAGAAACTCTATTGCTCGCTTGAAAACATACATTTTCATTAATATATATTACGGCAGTTGCATCGACTGGGCACATACGAAGTTTGTTGACCTGATGAATTCAATAAATATCAAAACGCAAAATTACACAAACAAATCGATGAAGTCGTATGATTTAATAAGCTATGTGTATAAGACGATGATATGAATCCAAAGTAGAAGTGAATAAAAAGATATGTTTATAAAGTCTGGTGCGGGTTAAGGACCTATAATATATTATTTTTGTATGTGTTACTTATTAGTAATAAGGTTTTGACATTGTTTTACATTAAATGTATTATATTATTTGATAGGTACTCCCTGGTAGCCTACCATAGGTACCTACCCTATTTTTATTTTTTGAAGTGGTTAGGTACTTCTTTGCTCGCGTTCTTATATCCTACTGTTCAAAATGAATCACGTGACTTCCGGAATAACTTTTTGTAGAGAAGCCTAATCTGATTTCAAATAATTGTTTGTTACATGTTTTAATCCTTCTTTATTTGCCATTAGACTTTTGTTTTACTTAATCTGTATGACCCAGGTATGTTGTACGTATGTATGGAATGACTTTATTATACACTCTTAGACAAAGGTAATAAAAGTTCCTGTCAAAAAAATAATTTTTGGTACAATCTTTTATTTTCGGCTGTATTTTTCTGCATACCATCATCAACTACTCATTGCGACGATTCTAACGAGCCCAAACTCGATGGGGTTGTGTCGTTTGATTGCGTAGTTCCTATGGCCACCTTCCCGCTTCAGCATCATAATAATGAATGTCATGCGATATACATATGCATGCAAAATTTCAGCTCAATCGGAAACCGGGAAGTGGGTCAAATTTAACTACCTTTCAAGATTTGATTACAGACAGACAACGGGACAAGTGAAACTAAATAAAAGCTTGTAAAAAATACAGACAAATTAGGTTAAATCGGTACAGAGCTAGTAAGCTTTTTCCCGCGATCTCGTTCGCGTATACTCGTTAACCGTCTAAACCTATCTTCACTACATAGTACTTATAAAATAAAGTCACTTCCCGCTGTCTGTCTGTCCCTATGTATGCTTAGATCTTTAAAACTACGAAACGGATTTTGATGCAGTTTTTTTAATAGATAGAGTGATTTAAGAGGAAGGTTTATATGTATAATACATGCATATATTATACATATAAATCCGTGCGAAGCCGGGGCGAGTCGCTATTGAAATAGCTAGTTAAGATAAGATACTAAAACGTACATTGCACCTGAGAGATTTAGATACGAGTCTAAAGACAAACAAGCAGGAACACATAAATCATAAATATATATGTAATACTGATAACGTGGACCTATAATACTCAGGACAAGCTATGATAATAATAATACCACGTCTGAGTGAGATGATAGCATACAAATCTATATAAGTGTGACAGAATATCATTAGGTGTTCTTGTCATGGTTTCACTTTTATTTATTTGCCACAACTGATTTAGTATGTCACCTCTCATGTCAGATTTTTTGCACGAGAGGATTCAGTAAGTGGTAGGACAAAGAGCCAGTCTGATCTCCTGCGGACTATTAAAGGAAAAATTTGTTCCACAGGGATCTTCGCTCTCTAATTTAGCCCTTCTCCCTCCTACTAAACGACTTTTCAGGTGCAATTGGTGGAGGCGAGGTGCTTATGTACGCGGACGACGTTGCGGTGATTGTAACTGCCCCGAATATTGATTTTAGATAGCGGCAGCATCGATCAAGTTAAGGGCACATCCTTCCTGGGCTTTCACATCGATCAGAGTTTAATATGGGAGAATCATATTGACTCCCTATGCGGTAAAATGGGAAGAGCTTCTTTTGCCATTGGTAGACTAGCTACTACCCTCCCAATGCATTCTGTCCGCGACTGTTACTTTGCCATAGTCTATTATACAGAACGGGCTCGAGCTGAGGGGACGCGTGGCTGGCTAGCAGCAGTGGCAGCGTGTTTTCCGGCTGAATAAACGAGCTGTGAGAGCGATGGCGCGAGTGTCATGGCATGAGTCGGCCAAACAATATTTCATAGACATTCAGACAGAGGCATTTTTACCTTGCCATGCCTCTTAATACTACAAATAGCCGTCTACACAAGGGAGAACCTGGTCAAATTAAATATCCTAGACGGGGGGATGGAAGCGATCGAGTCACGCGCTATGGTCACAAACTGGCACCGATGCCTCGAAGGCTGGTCAAAATGGCTAAAACCATACACGTCATGGGCGCTTCTCTGCATTTAATAAATTGCCAATAGGCATAATAGACGCCCCTAGTCCTGTCAGTTTCAAAAATAAACGCAAAGCATGGCTTGTTGACCAGTCGTTCTATAGTATTGAAGAGTTTTTAATTCAAAAGTAGGGTCGTACCTGGTGCAAAGGTTGTCCATCGCCATTCAACGTGGCAACGTGGCCAGTGTTATGGGAACCTTTGCGCCAGGGACGTCTCGAGAGGGACTGTTTGACTAGGCTTAAGGTAGTCTTACGTTTATTGTTATATTATTTTATTGTATTTTATTAAAAATAATATAATTAATAGCTATGTTAATAACCTAAGTTTATTTTAATACGTATTTTTTTATGTTGACATGATTTTTATTATTATCAATAAGTTATGAGTATGAGTATGAAGTTGTGTCAAATAAACCATCATCCGTCCAAATTAAGTAGTGTGTTTATGGTAAGCCATCAGACATTTTAAGACCAGTTTTTAATTTAGTTGCATAGGAGCCTTTCCGTCCCTCATTGTGGCAACACGGTTAGCTTGCCCTGAATTTTATACTCGTAGGTCCATGACTGATAAATGATAACTATCAATGATTAGATTACTTAATCCAGTGAAACAACCGTGCTTATCTATCATTCTTGGGGTACGAGGTACAATTACACTTAATGTACAGTCACGATCAAATATATCTGTATTCATTAGGTGCTCAAAAATATCTGGACATGCACTCTAACACACACAGGCTGAATTCCGCGAAGCAATTCCGCCAACGGATTAAGCTGAGCTGATTCCGAGAGCAGCTACTCCATACAAAACTGATTGTCCTCCCACATACAGGAGACGGGATCCCTGGCGGAGTTTTGTCGCGGATTCAGCCCGTGGTGTGAATTTCCCTAACACTGATGATAATAGAGTCTAGTCGTAATCAGATTTTGGTAAGCCCTTTGATTGCACTTTATACAAGGTGGAAAAACATATTGCCCCTGAAGGGAAACTGCCTTAAATTCTTAAGTTTCCATTATAACTATATTTGAATTTCCTTAAGATGAATTACGGCATTCACAGATTTTGTGATAAGCTAACTTTGAAGCAGAAAAAAAAATGTAAAAAAATTACACTTAGGTACGTAGTTACTATCTTATTCTACTAAGAAACTGGTCAAAGTATAAACTTAAAGACATAAACTTAACACTCTTTATTTCATATTCTTACATAATTCTACAACATGAGCCGATATGAGCGAAAACGGGCTCACAAAGGAAGACGCCCAGGATCAAAAAATATTAACAACAAATTCGGCAACGAAGAAGAGCTTTTTATTTGAATGTAGGCACAATACGATTAAAATCAGTTAACGAGTCTGATGTTAGCTACTAGTAGCACCGCAAAGGTGTCAGAGGGGTCGGAGGGTGCGGGAGGCGACTCGAGGCTAACTTCAGACACGCAAACTTTTGTGTCGCGTACTGTACTTAGGTACTTACTGGAATGGAAATTGCTCCACCGACAAGAGCCTGGCTCTTAAATATATGATGATGACTTACTTACTTAACCTACTACGCTGGCTCGATGACCCAAAGAGGATCTTGGCCTCTGACACAAAATAACGTCAATTTTCCCTATTCTGCGCTATCTGAATCACCTCACTTTATGTATGTAGAGGTACTTTTGGTTAATCTTATCATTATTTACCTCGAAAAAAAACATTTAGTAGGTAACTGACCTCCAATTTTGATTACTGCTATTAACTGCCCATTCTGCATATAATATTTTTTTTTTGGCACATGTAATTTATTTTTCATAACTTCATAAGACTAATCAATAAATATTTTTATTTGATGCATTAATTTGTATTTTTTTTAAAGTGACGTGTTATTGTTGGATGGTCAGAAAAAGAAAATTTGCCAAATCATATTCCTATCATGCTTGCACAGTATGGAGGCACTGGAACTTCTTACACATGGGCTCAACAGGTACAGTGTATATATAATTTTTAGGGTTCCGTACTCATAGAGTAAAACGGGACCCTATTACTAAGACTCCGCTGTCCGTCCGTCCGTCTGTCTGTCTGTCTGTCTGTACGTCTGTCTGTCTGTCAGCAGCTGTATCTCATAAACCGTGATAGACAATCGAAATTTTCACAGATGACGTATTTCTGTTGCCGCTATAACAACAAATACTAAAAAAATATTTAGTTAAATAATTATTTTATTTTTTAAATATCATTTTTGCCGTTTTTATAGATATTGGTACGGAACCCTTCGTGCGTGAGTCCGACTCGCACTTGGCCGGTTTTTTGTATTGTTTTGTTGTGACATTAAATTTAATAAAAAAATTTGAAGATTATATTTAATTATTTGATTTAACATATGTCTATACGTTTTAATTATTACTACACGATATGGACAGTCACCATCACATACATAGGTACACTATATAGAGCATTACTTGCTATGTGAAATTGTATGTGAGATTCAGTGGTTACATACGGACTAAGCAGTTATGGTAGAACTTACAAAACTTACCTGAACGATATTTATAAACTACAAATTAGATTACTTAAAAACATTGTACCCAAAAACACAAGGAAAAAAATATCACCAAACTATGAGCGTTTGTTTAATTATTGTGAAGTAATGTCAGTGTTCAATAAAGTTAAACTATGTATTTTGGGGGAAGAGTATGCGTACAAAGAACATTTAGTATTATATGTAAGAAAAAGCAACCTTAGACAAAATTTACGAAAACAAGCTATGTTCAAATTACCTAATTTTGTCAATGTTCATGGGAAAAGAAACGTCAGATATCTTCTTCCTTATATAATAAACCAACTACCAAAAGAACTACAGCATAAATACGTAAATAGCTTACAATCGATACCTAGTATCAAAAGGTATCTGACGTTATCTGAACCCAATACGAGTGTATTGTAATAATTATGAGCCTATAACGGTGTATGTATTCAAGTAAATTAATGTACCATAGCGAACTATTCATCAGCATATAAACCCTAGAGGTTTCCGCTGGTGAAAAAATGTATACCAAAATGTACTACTCAGATTATATTGGTCAATAAATTAAAAAAAAAAAAAAAAAACCATTTTGCCACACCCGCTCGGGTTCATGTATCGTACTTGTGTGATCATGAATGCAAATAAATAAAGAAATAAAGAAAGAAATATAGTGTTCAAAATATCGGCACATGCACCCTAATGCCTTGAAAATAGAGGTGTGTGCCGTTGTTTGTGACGTGCTTGTTTGCTCCTATGTATGTGATGGCGACTGGAAATGAGTGTGAAATAAATAATTAGAATATTACAGTCAAGTGTATAGATAATTAAATAATTAAATATGGGTGCTACAACTTACTCATATATTTTGTACAGTCACCGGCATCAATATATGATGAATCAAAGGCCGCAAAAATATCTGACACGCTCTTACAGCTCTAGGTATAGAGTTGTCATCAGATATTTTTGCGGTCTTTGTTCCATCATATATTTATGCCGGTGACTCTACATACTTGAATGTCCAAACAGGAAATCACCGATATGTTTTAAGTGCCTATACTATTAAATGAGCAATATTTGTATATATATATGTGTTTAGGTTCCTATATATATATATTTGCAATCACGTTCTCGAAAACGGCTCTAACGATTTCGATGAAGTTTTGAATATAGGGGCTTACGGGGGCGAATTATCGATCTAGATAGGTCTCATGTGTGGGAAAATTCTTTTTCTCCATTTTTCTCTATTTCACCCGAGCAGAGCTCGGTTGCTCAGTCACTATTTTTAATCTAGAGAACTACATAAACACTCAGAGCTATCTTTTATGATCTACGACCCACAACCGGTCTAGATAGCCTTACAATCAAAGGAATTCTAAAGGTTATTAATTCAACTCTACCTATACACTTTTCGCCTTATTACGAAGGCATAAGGTTTAAAAATTGAAATATCTTTGTCACCGGACGACCGTGCTGTCGATTACGCAAGTAACATATCATTTTGAACCTAATCACATCGAGATAGAGCCTATTAGAGCTCTACGGGCGTGTGGCTCTTTGTGTGATCGTTTCCAATAATGACGCTTTAAATTGAAGTAGCACGTTTGTGTTTTAGTGGGATTTTTTTATTATTTATTTATAGAAATACATGATAATAGTTACAATACCCATCTAAACAAAACCTTGACGAGGTTTGTGTGCCAATGAGGAGTTCTCTGATCTAATTTATAGATTGGTACATAAAAAGTAAATATTTTAAGTAGGTAGTTACAAATTAATTTACAGAATATAGGTTAAATTTTACATAATAAAAAATGCATTTTCATGTTTTTTTCTTATTTTACATCCTTTCACATATAGGGTTTGGTTGGATATATATGACTTATATTTCGTTTAGCGTAATTAATTACATTTGTTTACTCTTATACTGAGATCTAAGTAGAATTAATAAGAAACTAATTAACTATACCTACATATAAAGTGCTCTGGAGGAATCCAAATAACTTTACTAACGTATCCCTGACCAAGTTTAAAATATAAATTGTTGATTTTTCCATAAAATACATACAAAAAAAAACTGAGCCTAATTTAGTTTATAACTCTAGCGAACCACCCCGGCTTCGCACGGGTTTATATGTATAATATACTATGTAGTGATAATACATGCATCTATTATACATATAAACCTTCCTCTTGAATCACTCTATCTATTTAAAAAAACCGCATCAAAATCCGTTGCGTAGTTTTAAAGATTTAAGCATACATATTAAAAAAAAAACTGAAAATTTGAATCGACAAAAAAAACCCAAATAATTATCGAAAATGCTCACACAATTTCACGATAATCGGTTGAGCAATGCAAACTGTAGAGGAGAACATCCTGACAGCGGGACAGCTGAACATTCGATATTTTTAGGCTGAAGCAGGAGCGGTTCACTCTGTGATTCCGTCGCGCCTCTACAAGTACATGCCGTGGCGGCCGGCCCATTAGTAGTTGCCGCGCGTTGGTACGCTACGGGACGCTCGCGCGGGTCGCAGCGCGTTGCATGCGATAGAAAGGGATGGCCACATTTAGGCAAGTTTGGCGTACCTAAACAGGGAATTTGTTAACAGATAACCTTCTGTACGTAGTTACTATTACTTATTCTGTGGCCCAGGCTGAAACGGAGAACTCCGATCGCGTCGCTCGCTCGTACAATAAAACAGCTTTATAAAAATCTTACTTCCAATAAACTACTAAAAAAACTTTTTTTTATTAACGAACCTGCTCACAAAATTCAAGAAATACCGGACAAACGATTTTCGGCGCAAGCTGAAGAATAGAACTTCGTTCGCTTCGCTTGCTTGTTCGATAAAAATAACAATAACACATTGCCAGTCGTTCTAATGTTTAATAGACGAACCAAAAAATTATAAAATGCGTATAACATACCTAATTATTGTTTAATCCTTACGATCCCATGAGTACGCTGGTAAACATATTTGGATTCCTTCAGAACACCTTCATACCATCTCACAAAAGTACGGTACCTACTTGTCAATATGGCTAAATTAATAGTACAGGCGCCATCACATGGGCCATTTTTTATATTGTTGTACCATTTCCGAAAAATTGTTCAATTATATTTTGCAAGATTTGAATAAAATAACACTACTTTTGAGTTAATTAGACACTAAAATACATAAAATCTATATGATTAAATAACATTTTACTAAGATAAAAGAAAAAAATTGAATTTAGTCAGAGTTTCTGGGGTTGGGTGATCCACTGAGTTACGAAATAATAAACGCATAAAGATCATATAAAAAGCCATATATTTATGAAATCTCTTATTAACATGATAACTCGTATCAAAACAGTCATTATTCAAAAACAAGCATTTGACAAATATAAACAAATCTTCTCAAAATATCTATCACATGTCCACTGAGTGACGTTATATTCAAAAGAGGCACTTCTTTTTTAATTTTTCTTTGATAATTGTCTGAATATCAAATATAAACTTTTGCACAAGATATAGATAATATAAAAGTAAATGTTAAACACTATAAAAGTTGAATTAAAGTAAACAATAAACTTCAAAAACCTAATATTATGTCTAGGATTACCTAAGACTATTTCTCAGTGGAACGTAACAAAAAAGTAAGGACGCGTCTTCATGGTTACTTTTTTTTTCCTATCTTTCTGCTTTCTTTTCTGAGATCTCCATTGCTTTCGACGTTTTTCTTGTTCTTCTACGGTGAGGTCTTGGATTTTTTTACTTTTTGAGTTGACGTAATCAGCATGTTTTTTTTACCCTTTCTAATCTATCAGGATCGTTTTTAAATTTTTCTCGATACCTTTTCATACGTTCTGCCGGTGTTAATGCCATTTTTCAGATGAATCTAAAACAAATTTAAAAAATACATACACGGTGAAATTTAATTAGTGATCCAGAATTACATTATCTGGATATATTAGTGAAATATTACGTTCAATTTCTTCTAAATGGGGCCACAATCGAATTCACTCAAAAAAAAATTACTTCGAATTTAATTAAATGTACCATTTGATTGTACTTATAACGCGGCTTTACCGTTACACTGAGTTACATTTCATTCCGCTGAGAAACGATATTTCTCAACTGAACGTAACGGTTGTGACCTTCAAGTAAAAAATGCAAGTTGTAATTCAAAATAAACCGAGTTTCCGTCGCATTTTTTTATATTTAGGTACTACATAAACTAATAAGTAGTATAAAGAACTAAATTCGGTATAAACATGTAACTTACCTTCAAAATCTCAGTCACTAAATGGAACACGGTTAACTTACACCTAAAACGCAAGTTTGGACAGGTCCACTTTTCGCGAGTCGTGCCGCGTGACTAAACAAACTACCAATATGGCGGACACGGCACAGCATTGACAGTGTTGCAATACAAAAAAATCCTACTACTTTGGTAGTAAAATAATAAAAATATATGCAAATTCTCCGTCACTCAGTAGGAATTTCCGCCGAGTAACATTTATGGTTTAATATTGTAACACATTTTTATACAACTTATTACCATATTTATTGAAAATAATGTATTATTAAAAGTAAAAACGTATGCGTTTAACACATACGTAATGTAAGTTCATACCCAATGGTACAAAAAAATATGTTTAATTACGTTTTAAAGTTGGTCACTTTATGGTAGGACATAGTAAAAACAACAATTTATTCATTTTTAAAATGTATTTTTGATAAAGAAATCTATTTATTTTTACTGGAATCCTATAAATTCTAAAAGCAAATATATCTATTTATGCATACTTACCACACTTTTGTACCAAACTGTTCAAGAAGTAATCTTAATTTATAAGGAAATAGGTAGGACATGCCTAAAACGACACAGTACAACAAAATAAAAAATGGCCCACATACATCGGAGCAAACAAGCAGCTCACAAACATCGGAACACACCTCTATTTTCAAGGCATGTGCCGATATTTTTGAAGACGTATAGTGTACCTATGTATGTGATGGCAACTGTACATTACTAACCTAGGGCGGTGAAACAAAGTATGTCTCAGATCACAGGTATTTAACAAATATGCATTCTGAGGCTTTCTTTATTACCGCCCGTGCAGAGTACAAAGTTTTACGTCTCTAACTGGCCAGGAAGAGAGATTTGCTGCACGCGTAGTGTGCGATAATTGCTACTTTATGGCCACAGGCCAAGTATGACGTAATAGTACATTACTTACCTAGGGAGGTTAAACAAAGAATGTCTCAGATCGCAGGTATTTGACGCCCGACCCGAAGGCAAGGGCGATAAATTTGCGCTCTGAGGCTTTCTTTATTACCGCCCGTGGTGAGTACAAAATTTTACGTTCCATATCTGGCCAGGAAGTGGGGTTTTCCGCACGCATAGCGTGCGGTAATTCCTACTTTATGGCCAGGTATGACGTAAAGATTTTTATTGAATATAATAAACAGGTATACAAAATAACGAAACGTTCATAATCGGCTGCTATTGACAGGCGCTGAGTCGCAGCGATTACACCCACCTCAGAACACACAGGAATTAAGTTCTAAAACATTCATTGTGTAGTTCTGATATATAATAACTAGATAAGATACCTACATATTTAGACTACATGCCAATTTTACATATTAGTTAACAGATGGAAAAGACAGGGCGGTTCCACAACGCTTCGGGAGCTCAAATACCGCGAGCCATCCGGTTGCCTCTTTGACACTGAAAATACGCTTTATTGCTCTGAATAATTGGTTTTTAATTGGTCTCGCATGTTCGCATGCACACCAAGCTTAATCAGCCATACCTACACAACAATTTCATTGACCATAAAAACCTAATCATAATTGCGCGCGACCAAATTGAATTTCGTAATTGATTGAATTAGGCGTAACTTTGCGGAATTCCATGACAAGTTACTAAAACAATATTATTCATGAAGGGGTATTGTTCTAAACATCTTTTAACTTTAAAGTTTTTATGTCCTGTATCTGATTCAAGTTTTGAGGTGTGCTATAAAGAGTAGTTGCATTGTATTATATTATTTAAGTAATTTTATTCCCTTCAAACAGTCAAAAAAAAGTCCAATCCAAGACGGGGGGCGTCGTGGTAGAATGCTCGCGATCCCACAGCGCCCCCATTAATGGCAGGGAGGGAAACGCCGGAGTGGTTTAGTGGGTAGACTCCCTCCCCCTTCTCTTTCAATAGAGTTGGCTGGAGGGTGAGAGTCCCACATACCTACCCTAGGCTGGGGGGATGCGTAAGAGCATTTCCACTCCGTAAAAAAAAAGTCCAATCCAAGCTCCAATTATATGGTTAAAGTCTTTCTCTCCTTAAACAGCAATGGCAAGCCCCCTCGTATGCCTTGTACGATAGCTGACTTTGGTTCCACTCTTGGGTTTCTTATAGTTTCAGCGGCTGGCTCCACCGTGAACTTTGACAAGACGGCAGCTAATCCCGCCATGGACTGCATGAGTCCTAGGCGTTCACCTGTAAAATGCAATTTGATATCATCAACAAATCTGGTGCAAAATACAAATGCACAGCAACTTTGAGTAGACAGTAGTAGTAAAATTACAAGAAGAAATAGCAAGTACAAAGGTGAACTTATCCCTATAAGGGATCTCTTCCAGTTAACCTTTGAGTAGATGGAAATTTTAATTGACAGAGGCAGATCGCTGACCTTCTTTATATTATGACCGACTGCTTTTACTTGAGACATCGTCCTCGTGTAATCGTTGATCGGGATTGATAGTATCGCTTAACTAAGTCCTCGCCTGCGCAGCGCGCAGGTACAGGGGTATGACGATAACGGGGCGCTGGCGACGTGCGGGAGGCAAAGCCACCGCCACCAGCCACACGCCGCGCGTGCCCCATTATCGTCATAACCCTTTTTTTTTTTTTTTTTTTTTACTTGGGGAAATGCCTTTACGCATCCCACCTAGCCGAGGTACTAGGATGGGTATGACGGGCTCCCGGGAACCCCCCGGACTACCGTCTAAAACCACCAAGGTATGCCCTCTCTGCCGTGTAGTCGGGGCGCCATGGGATCGCGAACATTTCACCACGACGCCCCTCGGCAACAGCCGCAGCTGCCCTCACCAATCGTCATAACCCTGCACCCACGCACCGCGCAGAAGAGGACTGAGTTAAACGGTCCACCTATATGCTGCCTGTACATCAAATACCTATGCTATGAGACTTCCCACAGGTGAAGCTTAAATTATCGCACTGCCGTGGAAACTTCTACTCCCATTTTTAGGGTTCCGTAGTCGACTATTAGGGTTCCGTAGTTGACTAGGAACCCTTATAATAGTTTCGCTTTGTCTGTCCGTCCGTCCGCGGATAATCTCAGTAACCGTTAGCACTAGAAAGCTGAAATTTAGTACTAATATGTATATCAATCACGCCGACAAAGTGTTAAAATAAAAAGTGTTTTTTTATTTTTATTAGGGTACCTTCCCTATACGTAACGTGGGGAGTGTTTTGTTTTTAAATTCAACTCTAACGTGTGATATATTGTTGGATAGGTATTTAAAAATGAATAGGGGTTTGCTATAATATTTTTTTAATAATGTTAATATTTTCGGAGATAATCGCAAGTAAAAAAAAATGTGTCCCTCCCCCCCCTCTAACTTTTGAACCATAAGTTTTATAAATATAAAAAAAAATCTCAATAGTAGAACTTTATAAAAACTTACTAGATAAATTATTTTGAACTTGATAGGTTGAATAGTTTTTGAAAAAAATACAAAATATTTTCACACACTTACTGTGGCGGACGAAAAACTACGGAACCCTACACTGAGCGTGGCCCGACACGCTCTTGGCCAGTTTTTATTTCTCTTTTAAGGTGATTTCCTGTAGCAGCTTCCTGCAGTATTTGTTTACTTTAACGTGACCTTACTGATGTCGCACGAATTTCTTCACTTGTTGGTACGAGTATACTGTCAGTACATTTTTGTAAAAAATACAATATATCTTGCATAAAATGCAAATTAGATCTTTAACCATCGCATGGCAATTTTTTCCCAATAGCTCACCACGTCGTCTTTTTTAATGATTAGGTATTTACATGCGATTTAATACCTATAAAATAACAAAACAGTTGTTCAACTTAAAGAGTTAACTTGAGAATCGAGCGCGTACCTACTAACGTCATACGAACGATGTCTCAAGTTAACTCTTGCGGGTTACACAAGAAATCGCCAAACCATGAAAAAGGATATTGATATCTCGACTTACCTATACAAACTCTCGGTCCTTCGCCGAAAGGTAGATAAATTTGTTTTTGCATCGAATTAAATTCGTCCGGATGAAATCTTTCTGGTCGAAACTCCTCAGGTTTTTCCCAAAACGCTGGGTCATTGTGCATTGCCTGCAGTGGGATAAATATACCAACACGTTCGTCAATTGATACATCTACTTCTGGTATCGTGTATTTCCGGGCACTCTCTCTTATCAAAAACCCAAGAGACGGGAACATTCTCATACCCTCCTTAAAACACCATTCTAGGTAAGTCATTTCTTTTATCGCTTCATAACTAAGTTTGTTATCATATTTTGCTAGTATTCTATCTATTTCACCTTGCACTTTCTTCTGAACATCAGGGAAAAACGCCAACTGATGGAGCGTGAAGCTGGTAGCTGACGATGAAGTCTCGAAACCAGCAGCGAAAAACACAAACACCTGAGCAGCCATCAGAACCTCGTCCAGTTCTAACGATGTTTGTTCTGGAGTACCGTCCGCTTTGAACCTCTCTATTGATTCCCCAGTCATTATTCCTTTCTTTTTAACCTCCAACATCAAGTCAATAAAATCATTCCGTCCAGACGGTTCGTAGTTCCTCTGCCTCTGTATTTCGTTTACCAGGTCTATCAAGTCTTGCTCAATTTTACCCATATATTTCAAACGTGCGAAGGCCTGCGGAAATATTTCTTTGAGCACGGCTACAACGAAGTCCTTGAATGTGACGTTGAATATTTCATAGCCCAGTTTTCTGAAGGCGGACGTCTCGTTGTTTATTGAGTCGGCGTCTAGTCCGAAGCCGCAAGCGCCGATGAAATCGGTGGTATAGCGCGCCATGAGGTCTCTCGCATCGATAGTGCGACCGCCAGCAGACTCGGCGAGCGCCCGCTCCTGTAACCGCTCCGCTCGCTCCACGATGAGCGGGAACATCGCCTTCAGCTTCCCGCTCGTGAACGCCGGCGTCATCCGCTGCCTTAACAACTTCCACAGGTCCCCGTCAGCAAAAAACAAATTCCGCATCATCGGCTCTATGATAGTCTGATGCGGATTCAGTCCTCGAGGGTAGAAATGTGTAAAATCAACCGTCAAAATCCTCTTCATAATAACTGGGTCTCGGATCACCAGCTCCGGACGTGTAGATCTAAAAAACCCTACGATCTTCTCATTCGGGTATTTGAAGTACATCTCCGTCGCTATTTCTGTGATGCTTTTCTTCTGAAGATAATTTCTCAGATTGTTTCCGAATAGAACCACGGGTTGGTCATGTTTCACGCCTCTGACTGTCCAGTAGTTAAACGTTCTTGTATTGTAATAATAGAGCGCGGCAAGCGCGACTATTATGATGGCTGTGATTAGCATATCGGCCTCGCGTGCAGCGACCGGTTGCCGCCAGCGAGCGAGTGATACTGATAGCCTGGTTGCTACGTCCTAAAAACATCTGGAAATGTATGTGATACCTGTTCTGCAGGGTATTGCTTTACTTAAAGTTGCATTAAGTCATCCCGTGTTATACTCGTAAATGCCTAGTCATCGGCATAACGCATTATATCAGAAATCCTGTCGTTTACTTAAATGCACTATCTTATACAGGACATACAGAGCTGTTCATTAATTTTATAAATACTAAGACAGGAACGGTTTACGCCGATAATTATAATTTACATTAAGAAATCAAGTTTAGATATAATTTACACAAACCTACTCAACTTTACCTGTATATTTGCAACAATCTTCTTCGCAACAATGTTATCCTATCTATTATATTAGTCAATCCTACTAATCCTACTATCCTATCCTACTAATCCTACTAATATTATAAATGCGAAAGTTTGGATGTTTAGATGTTTGAATGTGTGTTACTCAATCACGCTTAAACGGCTTAACCGATTTGGGTGAAATTTTGCACGAAGATAGTTAATAGCCTGGATTAACATAAAGAGTAGTTTTTATCCGAGGTCCGCGCAGACGAAGTCGTGGGCAGACGCTAGTTTATCATAATTATTTTAAACTTTGCAAGTATATTTAAATGAATATAATTGTGTTTATCTCTGTTTCAATAATTTCCCAGTTTGTTTACGTATAATATCAATGAAAATACAAAAATTGGTATCAAACAGTTGACCTGATGTTGAAGCCAGAAAGTGAACTTTTCAATGACTAATATTATCAGTGTTTGCACTGATCGGCGTTATCGTGGATCGTTTATCGTAAAATGTTGTATTTTTAAACTATCGGAACTATTTATAGTAATTCACTAATACACAGAGTTTTACGGATAAAAAAAAACCTTTTAAAATAAATAAAATAAAAAGCAAAGCTTGTACTATGGCTACTAGACGACGATAAACATACTTATATAAAGAAATAAATACTTAAATACAAAGAAAACATCCATGATTCAGGAACAAATATTCGTGCTCACCCATCGATTTAAAATAACACTACACTACCAAGTATAGGCTAAAGCGTAAGCGGTCGTCTGCGGTATTTACGACACCATTATCACAGACCAGAGGGTTAATCACGTAACGTTCCGAACGCGCATTAGAACAATTTAACTGTCTATTTTCCTTAAAAAAAATGACATTTAGACCTACCTGACGCACGTACAATGCGTTACGTGATTGACCTGCGGCTAACAAAAACACAAACTATATCCCCTTTACCATAGACACCAAATACTTATTGCGGAAGAAAAAGTATTGGGAACTAATATATTTCTCTCTCTCCTTGGTATTTGTATACAACAGCAAGACTTGTAAGTACTATAAATTGAAATGTTTTAGGAGCTGATTCTAATACCTCATATTGAAGGGCCTGCCGCCTATGTGCGCTTCATTGCTGTGTTTGGTTGCTCAGGCGCACCACCCTCCTCATCTGGCCCCGTAGCATGGATGTCCTTATCACGCGACAAGTGACAGGATAGAGCATCCGTCCCTGGCTGACACCGTTCGATAGAACGAGACGACGCGCTTATCCTATCACTTATCGCGTGATAACGCCATCCATGCTACGGGGCCTGGTCTTAGCGTTATGCCAGTTACATCCTAAAGCAGCCCGAGGTCTCCCTACCAAATATTCCCAAGTATTACTGTAGGTACTATACTATTATTAGGCAACCGCTGAATGCCCGTTGGGCTATAAAATCGGGGAACACAAACATATTTTTTTTTATACTACGACGGTGGCAAACAAGCTTACGGCCTGCCTGATGTTAAGCTGGTGCCGTCACCTATCGACACTTGTGACTCCAGAAGAATCGAAGAGGATTCGCTGTGTTGGCAGATAGAGACATGCAGGTCCCTCAC
This sequence comes from Epinotia brunnichana, assembly GCA_963854355.1. Taxonomy (NCBI): domain Eukaryota; kingdom Metazoa; phylum Arthropoda; class Insecta; order Lepidoptera; family Tortricidae; genus Epinotia; species Epinotia brunnichana. The sequence continues at coordinate 23,135,557 of OY977951.1, read as the reverse complement.
TCCCAACACAACGCACCCTAGGGAGCTCTGGCGACCTTACTCACCACCAGGAACACAACACCACATAGGTTATAGGTTATAGGTTGTACGCGGGCTGGGTTTCCGCAACTCGACGTCATAAATGCGCCTATTTTGCGTAGGGGTTTTGGCACTACTGTTATTCGTGCCAACCCAGTTCCACCAGGAAGCCTAGCAGACCCTTTACGTTGCCGACGGCCTCCGGTAGTGACCCCGGTGTTCCGAGGTACTTTGCCCTGTAGTCCGCCACTCCAGGACATGTCAGGATGACGTGGGCGGCTGTCTCGTCCTCTTCCATGCAGGCTCTGCAGAGAGGACTGTCTGTAACACCTAAAGTAAAAAGGTGTTTGTTTAGTAGTGCATGACCAGTTATAGCTCCTGTCAGAAGACGGAGTGCCGGCCTCTTTAGCTGCTTTAGCTTCCTTGACAATCCGGGGTTGATTGTCGGGAGGGCCTTCCTGGTTTGCCTGCAGGTTCCTAGGGTGTTCCAATGTTTTTGGTGTTCTACTACACCACATACTTCATAGAATGCAATAATATAGCAACACTACAAAGCAGTGGTGATATTATGGCTGCGGTCTTCTGTAGGTGGTACTTCCCCAGTTGGGCTGCTCCACATACGAGCGAGATGACATTCTGCTGTGCCCTACCTCTCTTAAAATCTCACATCTCAGTAATATTGAGCTCTTGCGCTGTGTGTCGCTCCAATCATGAGCGCAATAATAGCGGAATGAGGGTAATTGTAACAGAGAGCGGAACAGACAATCATGGAGGTCGTATGCTAGTCTGCCACCGACGTGGTGTTCAAAAGGTTGGCAGCAAGAGTTAAATCATTTTACTAACCGCCTGTATCACACGGCCACCATTAAGTACAATGTAGCATGTCGTAAATCTTTTGTATGGTCTCGACATAATTAGTAAAATTATGACGTTACGTTACCGCAAATATATTATTAGTGGTCATACCAGTTAAAAAACATTACAATGAAACTACAATATGTTCTTTAGTAGCAAAACTTCAGTGCAGTAAAAAACTTCAGAATTGTAATGTGAACTGAGCATTTTCGAAAAAAAATACACATTGTTAAAAAGGTTTTCATAAGTGAAATTTGATTTGATCCGCTATGTCAGGTAAGTTACACATTATATTGAACCTACGTACAGCTAATTTTCTTGACAAAGTGGAATGCTCGATTGAATTTAAATTAAAACGAAAATTCTAAATAGGTAATGTATTTTTTTTCTAATAGGAGTTGCATCAAAATATTAATTTATTGAGTAGTTGTCCGTTTATTAGTACAAGAATTAAATATAATACAACAATAAAACGTACAACGACAAACAATATAGGTATTGCTTAAGCTTCATTTTTACAGGAACAAAATAAATAATAATGAAATGACAGTGACATCAAATTATTTTTACGTCATACCTGGCCATAAAGTAGGAATTACCGCACGCTATGCGTGCGGAAAACCCCACTTCCTGGCCAGATAGAGACGTAAAATTTTGTACTCACCACGGGCGGTAATAAAGAAAGCCTCAGAGCGCATATTTATCGCCCTTGCCTTCGGCTCGGGCGACAAATACCTGCGATCTGAGACATTCTTTGTTTAACCGCCCTAGGTAAGTAATGTACTATTTCCTTATTTTCACCGTCAAATATTAACAAATAAATGATACGATATACCTACGATGATATTATATCATATTTATTCAATATGGTTTTGGTTTTTTATGTAATTTTATGATGTTAAAAGCTTTGTACATACAAACTAGACCCAGGTAAATTAAATTGTATTTATTTAAATACCCTTCTAGTTAAAACAGGAAAAGGATTACTAAATTAGTGAGTAATTGATAAGGGAATAATATGTATAAAAACAAAAACTAACGGCCTTGGCAAACCTTTCAGGTGTTTTGCGATATTTTTTCAGTATTCCGTAATTCAATTATATTTAGGTAATGACGCTGTAATATTAGATAAGTCGTTTAGAATAAAATAGATGAAATAAGAAGAAAGATAAAGTCAGAATCCTTTTTCTAGAACGGAAATTATCTTAAGACCCATCGGCATCGGTACAACAATACCATTTTTTAGCCACGTGCCACAAACGATTCGCAATAAAAAGGCCATAGTGAGTTCGAATAGTGACTCTATTGGTATAGTACGTGGGTCACTAGGAAAGTTCTGAGATACTCAAAATTTATAAAAAGAACGCATCTAGATTGAACCTTTTTTTACAGATAAATTATTTGTAATTCGAATATAGAAAACCATTTGATCAAATCATCATTTCATCATTTCCTTGCCCTTATCCCATTTACTTGGGGTCAGCGCAGCATGTCTTTTTCTTCCATACTTCTCTGTCAGCCGTCATATCATCATTCACTTATTTTCTCTTCATATCGTCTCTCACACAGTCCATCCACCTTTTCCTTGGCCTACCTCGTCTTTTACATCCATCCACATTCATACCTAATACTCTTTTGGTCACATGACTTTCATCCCTCCGCATTACGTGTTCATACCACGCAAGGCGATTGGCCCTCAATTTATCCTATTATTAAACCATTTGATCAAATGTAAAAAAAAAAAACAGTTGTTTCTTTTCTTTATCGTCAACTATGGAATTTAAGCGAGAACATTTTCGCGCGATGATTTTGTACGATTATTGGATTAAATTAATGTAGGTGCAGAGAACGATTAGTTTCGGCGTTTGGGGACTATACACCATCGCGTGCACTAGTTTTCAGATGGTTTGCTGAATTTAAAAGAAGGATTTTCTCCTTAAATGATGATGAAAGAAGTGGCCGGCCCGCGACTTCAGTTACAGAAGAAAATGTACTAGCTGTGAAACAATTATTAAGGAAGACCCAAAAAAGACTTGTAAACAAATAGAAGAGGTCCTGAAGATTTCATCGCCAGCTATTAATGAAATTTTACACAACCGGCTTGGAGTCAGGAAATTATGTTCACGATGGGTGCCTCACTCGCTGACTGCAGAACAAAAAGAAGCTCGCGTGACATGGTGCAAATATATGCTTAGAAAATTTGATCAGGGAGAAGGACGGTAAATTTTTAACATTATTACTGGAGACGAGAGTTGTTTTTACCAATATGATCCACCTACTAAACGTCAATCGATAATATGGTGTTTCCCGATTATGAACATCCAACGAAGGTGAAACGCGGGCGAAGTGTTGGGAAAAAATGGTGGGCCACATTTTTTCTGCAAGTGGTCATGTGACAATTTCCTTAGACGACCAAAAAACTTTAAATGCCAAGTAGTATATTGAAGTGTGTTTACCTACTGTATTTAATAATTTAAAACAAAATCGACTTTAAACAGGTTTGAGGGGCTTAGTCCACTTTCACAACCGTTTTTCACAACTAGTTAAGAAAAACCTCGTGATTCGGCAGCATAATATGAATGTCAGTATAGAAAAAACACTTTAGCTATCCAAATATCATAAACCCTCCATGATGCGTCCAAGAACCGCACATTATGAACACCATAAAAATAGACTGTTTTGTTAGAACAAATTTCTTATCTGTGAAAATGTTATTATTTCTAAATAATAACATCGATTTCGATAATATTATTTCAATCAAATTTCGAACATCTCTGAAAAACAAAGAAATTATGAATTGTCAATTTTCATACAAATTTGACAAATGTCGCACTCTAGTTTGTCTATGAATTAAAAAAAAACTATGACAGCTGCCAAAAAAGAACGCTGCGATGCCGGTCATAATTAGCGGCTCCTGAATGCATCATGGAGGCTTATGATATGTGGATAGATAAATTAGTGTATGTAACAGTACATAATTAGGCATTAAAACACTCGCCTTCGGCTCGTTTCATAAACCCATACTCGTGTTTAATACCCTTCATTATGTACATTCACATAAACTACTATTTGTTTACCTTTTCATAACCAGTTATGAAAGAAGGAATAAAAAGTGTTTATTATTAACTAGTTGTGAAAAATAGTTGTGAAGGTGGACTAAACGGACAAATGTAACAGTATCTACTTATAAACACTAATCAACTCGTGAAGTAACTGACGTAAGGCACTCGGTCATATTCTAGGTAGTCGCCACTCGCCATCAGATATATCGGAGCGGCGAAAGTGCTCACAAATATGTATATTGTCGAGGCATTAGAGATGTGTTCAGATATTTATGAGCAATTTGGCCGCTCCGATATATCTAACGGCGACACATTAAACAATTAATTTCAGTAAACACGAACCAACCCCGTTAATTAAGGTTAGGTACCTTTACTACCGTACACTACAAAATAAGTTAAACTCATAAGCCATGGTAGGTAATAAACCTCCGCCCTGAAGTAAATAATTTAACGATTATTGTTGCCGTTAGCAAAACTTGGTGACCTTGCCGACTTTACCGACCTTTCTTAAAGGTGCTAGACTTGAAAATTTACATGTAACAGAACATCAAGCATTCGCCGTTTTTAAATTTGTGGAACTGTACTGAACTATAAATAGAGAAATGATATGAAATGAATTTTTCGTAACATACTGAGAGCCAAGTATAGAGCAAACATCGTAACGAACATTTCACGGTCATTCTAGTGAACGCTCTATCTAGTAAAAGCTGTGCAGTAGGTGTGAGCAAAATTGTTCGCCCTGGCAAAAAGCTCAAAGTAAATTTACTGTCGTTTCGCTAGAACGTTCGCTTGCTAATTATTATTATTATTTATTTCTCGAAAGGACACATAACAAATACACTGCCAAACTGCATGACAGTTTGTTGGCAGTTCGTGTTGCTCTTGGTACATAGTTGTGTCGCTACTTACTACTAAATAACTACTGATTACTAATTATACTCCTGTTTATTTCTAGTGGAGGCAGTTATGAAGTTTACCCATTTTTTTTTACTAAGCTATGTGCTTCATGATATATGACTTGAGTAATTCTATGCATTTCAAGTCCCGGAGGAGGCAATAAGATACGTGAGAAAGAATGATGGCCGCCAACAGTCGACTTTAAAAAAAATTTAGTCTCGTCCTGGTGACTAATAGGCCAAGTTTTGTACCATTTTCATATAAATTAAAGACGTAGAATTCATTGCTGTTATTAGTTTTTTTCAGTTTTATGGTAATTTTACAAGATAAACGTAAAAAGGTGAAAATGTTGGTAGGAGCTTTTTGCTTTGGAAGCTAATAAGTATTGTATAGTGACAAAACATATGAAACAAAAAGTACGATTATAAAGCGCAATTCATGCAAATTCTAAAAATATACACTTTTTTTAATGTCCTAATGCAAAAACATAGTAAAAAAATTTTAAATAATCGCAGCGCGGTTAGCTGGACTCTAGGTGTCTTTTATCTTACAAAATGGACGACTACGAGTATCTGCTTATGCTTACTTTGTAAAATTTTATGATGCCATATAAAATACATTCTTAATTTTTTTATAAAACAATTTAATGTCCGCAGTTTCCGGCACACAGACATACTTCTGTGCACTTCCATTTTCTTTTAATACAGTTGCAACGATTTTTCCAACCTTTCTTGCACCTATGTCTACGTGCTACGTGCCCCGCCCACTGCCACTTAAGTTTAACGATTCGGAGGGCTATATCGGTTACCTTGGTTCTGCTGCGGATAGCCTCATTTCTGATGCGATCGCGCAGAGAAACTCCGAGCATAGCCCTCTCCATTGCCCTTTGAGTGACTTTGAGCCTTCTTATGAGGCCCATAGTAAGCGACCACGTTTTCGTGCCATATGTCATCACTGGCAACACACACTGGTCAAATACTCTCGTCTTGAGACACTGCGGAATATTGGACGAAAAGATGTGCCGTAGCTTTCCGAATACTGCCCAGCCGAGTCGGATTCGACAATTGACCTCTTTCTCAAAGTTGGACCTACCTAACTGCCTAAGTAGGTATATATAATCGTCTACAACTTCGAGCGTAAAGTGTCCGATTGAAATGGGAGTTGGTACTACATGGACGTTTGACATGATCTTCGTCTTATCCATGTTCATCCTTAGCCAACTCGCTCGGAAGCTTTACTGAGGTCATCGAGCATAGTACTCAAGTCCTCCATGGTCTCAGCCAAGACTACTATATCATCAGCAAACCGAAGGTGAGTGATGTACTCGCCGTTGATGTGGATGCCTAACCTTCTCCAGTCCAGAGTCTTGAAAACGTCTTCCAGTGCAGCGCTGAACAGTTTTGGGGAAATAACATCCCCTTGTCTGACACCGCGCTGCAGCGAAATAGGCTTTGAGCTCTGATCCTGAAGTCAGACTGAATAAAAAGTATATATTTGTTGAATTTTCATGAATTGCGCTTAATTATTGTATTTTTTGTTTGATAGTTTTTGTCACTATACAAAACTTATTAGCTCCCAAAGCAGCGATTATCAGGAAGCGGTGTTGCTCGCTACAGAGACGGTGGCGCGCCAGCTCGAATACCATCCTGTGCACGCTGGTCGACCGGTGGGACTCACCGTGGCTGAGGCACTGGGTGCAGCTGCATGTCCCCCTATGTCTTTTTACCTAGACTAGACCTATATTAATATTAATACTAACCCTAGAATTAAGTAATATGTTACTAACAATTTATGGACTTTGTAATTTATGAACTGAAAAAACTTATACCAGCAATGAATTCTACGTCTTTGCTTTATATGAAAATGATACCAAACTTGCTCTAGTAGCCACCAGGACGAGACTAGATTTTTTTTAAAGACGACGGTTGGCGGCCATCTTTGTAACCCCCCCTTCCCGACTAGCCTTACGTTTCTTATTGCCTCCCGGACTAGAAATGCTTATAATAATAATTAAAAAAAAAAAAAAAAAAAAAAAAAAAAATTGACCGCTGTCACGTCAATCGTGCTTTTTGATATTCTATTTTACAAATTCATATTTTTATGTTTATCCGTACGAAAATGGCTCAATTTTACACCGCCGAAGCATTAAAACGAAGGGCTAATTGGAAAATCATGTTTTAGCCCAATTTTGGATACAATTGTAGACGATTTTGATTTCACCACGGATTTGACATAAATGACAAGCACCTATGATTACAAGATCAAGAGCACGAACAACACAAGAAGCGGAAACACAAGCACACCCTCCATCATCGCCCACCTCGCCGCCGTCCCCGTCATCCAGCACACCATCGTCGGGCGACGAGTTTGAAACCGCAGCCGACACCAGCAGCAGTTCAAGCGACGAGTGTGGGCCGCCGCCGCCGCCGCCACGTCCACCTGCGCGGCGCGGCCGGCCACCGCTGCCGGCACGCTTGGGGCCTGCGGGGCATCCTGCTCCGCCTACGGCTCCCGCTACCGTTGGTATAGTGCGCCGTATGCAGTGGACGCAATCCATTAACGAAAACTGCATGCGCGCCTACTATGGGGCGACAGAGGGAGGAACTAATCTGTCCGCGTACCGTGTCCGGATGATGCCTCTGTTCCAGGTGCTTGAACCATCCGTCATCGTATCTGCACAGCGTCTATCGGATCAAGTGCGCGTCATCCAGCGGCACAAGCGGTTGGATGACGCCACGCTTGATCGGCTACGCCTGGAAGCACTCTCTGCTCGTGCGGCCTCTACCTCGGCGCGGGATCCGCCCGCCTTGTTGCCGGCTCCAGTGCCTGTACCCGACCTGGCACCGGGGGCACCGTGGGTTGATCCCAGTGCTGACGAGGAGGACTGTGCGAATCAGAATGTAAGCAGTCAGGCCCATGAGCAACTGAGGAGGGCTCTGGAAGAAGCGATTACGCAGTATCGCTCCACAAACAACTCTAGGCCACGATTACCACGCTTGCCTGTGAATAGACGCAATCTAGCGCTAATGGGAGCCCTGAACGGTCTGCTAGACCCGTTTATACGGGCTAGTGAAGACTTAGTGGATACACACTCAATCATGTACTGCGGGGCCGTTGCGGCGTGCCGTGTTGCTCGCGTCAAGTTTCCGGACGCTGACCGTGCACCTAGGACCGCCGGGGATGTCCCTGCCTGGCAAGTACGGATTGAGCGGCGTATCAATACGTTTAGGACTCTCATTGCAAAACTGATCTGCTTCAGGGGGGGCAACAACCGCCCCCGAGTCATGCGCTTTGTGAACCAGGCCTTCGCGGGGACTGGTATCAGGTCCTGCGAATACATGGCCTGTGTCACGGAGCGCATTGACTTTCTGAAGCAGAAAGTCTATGCATGGGCAAGCCGTATTCGCCGCTACAGAGAGCGTGTGGATCGATACCAGCAGAATCGCCTTTTCCAGAGCGACCAAAGGAAGGTATACCGGAAGTGGGAGGGAACCGATCTTCGTGTGTCTGACGGGCAGCGACCGGACGCTGCTGCCATGGTTGACTTCTGGCGTAGTATCTGGTCGGTGCCAGTTGAACACACCGAAGGCGAGTGGATAAGTGTTGTCGAACGTGAGTGTGAGTTCATCGAACCCATGAGGACTGTTACCATCAGCCTCGAAGACGTTAGTTGTGCCATCCGTTTGACCCCGAACTGGAAAAGTCCTGGGCCGGATGGATTGCACAATTTCTGGGTGAAATGGTTTCGATGCTCACACCTGCGTTTGGCAACGCAGTTCCAGCAAGCCCTTGAGCTCGGTTTCCTGCCATCTTTCTTTACAACTGGTATCACCTCCCTGCTCTATAAGTCCGGTAGTACCACGGAAGCGAAAAACTATAGACCCATTACGTGCTTGCCTACGCTGTACAAGCTCCTTACATCCATTTTGAGAGCAAAAATTAACGCACACATCATTGCGAACAACGTTTTGGCCTCTGCTCAAAATGGATGTAGGGTTGGGTCTCGTGGTACTAAAGAGCTCCTCCTCATAGACATGACCATTTGCCAACGAGTCCGGCGGAACAGAGGGGCCCTCTCGGCCGCTTGGATTGACTACAAGAAGGCCTATGATTCGGTGCCTCATTCATGGCTGAGGAGGATCTTAGAGCTGTATAAAGTTGATGCAGTTCTGAGATCCTTCTTAGGCGCTTGCATGGGGCAGTGGACCACAGTTTTTCGTCAACCGGGGGGAGGAGATGGCCCCTCTGGCCCGCAGGACTCTATAAGGATTAAACGTGGGATCTTCCAGGGCGACAGTCTGAGTCCTCTGTGGTTCTGCCTAGCGCTGAATCCACTCAGCACCCTGCTGAAGGATTCGGGGCTAGGTTGCCGGCTTCGGAGAGAGGGTGAGGTCATTTCTCATCTGTTCTATATGGATGACCTCAAGCTGTTTGCACCGAATAGACATGACCTGTTGGAACTACTGAAAACAACAGAAGTCTTCAGTAGCGCCATCAAAATGGAATTTGGTGTCGATAAGTGTGCTGTTATGCATGTACAGCGGGGTAGAGTTGTAAATTCAACAAATTTACAACTTTCTGAGACAATGTCCCTCAAGTCTATCTCCGAAACAGAAACCTATAAGTATCTTGGTATGTCACAGTCATTGGGTATTGAGGGTGAGGCCGTAAAGCGGGCGGTGAAGGAGCGCTTCTTTTGTCGCCTGACAAAAGTACTTAATAGTCTTTTGTCGGGCGGCAACAAGGTGCGCGCCTTCAACGCCTGGGTGATGCCCTTGCTCACTTACTCCTTTGGCATACTAAGATGGACTCAGACTGAGCTGGATGCCCTGGACCGAAGAGTTCGTGTACTGCTTACTGCGCATCGCATGCTACACCCACGCTCGTCTGTTATGAGACTGTACATCTCGCGGAAGTGTGGAGGTCGCGGTTTTTTAAATGCCAAAGACCTCCACAACCGCGAGGTGTGCAGTCTCAGGGATTATTTCCTAAGCAACGAGTGGGGGATGCATCGCGACGTAGTAGCAGTAGACGGAAACTTCACCCCGCTCTCCTTGGCAAACGAGAACTGGCGCAGACTTAAAGTAATGAGCGCCGATGACCGCAGGGCGGTGTGGAGGAGCAAGGAGCTTCACGGGCGGTTCTACAAGGCCCTCACAGGGCCCGATGTAGATCTGCTCGCGTCGGTGAACTGGCTACGTTTCGGGGATCTCTTCGGGGAAACCGAAGGTTTTGTCTGTGCAATTGCGGACGAAGTTATCATGACGAACAATTACCGGAGGTATATCCTGAAGGACGGTACGGTCGACATTTGTCGGGCATGCCGCCGTCCCGGGGAGTCACTCAGGCATATTATCTCCGGTTGTGGTCATCTTGCTAACGGCGAGTATTTGCACAGACATAACCTTGTAGCCAGAATTATTCACCAGCAACTTGCTCTGCTATACGGTCTTGTGGTCTCTGAGGTGCCTTACTATAAGTACACACCTGCGCCAGTTCTCGAAAATGATCGTTGTATTGGGATCGATCTGTCATCACGGACAGGACTATTCTTGCCAATAGGCCTGATATCGTGCTGACAGATCGATCGAAACGCCAGGCAGTGCTCGTCGACATCACCATCCCCCATGACGGGAACCTCGTGAAAGCCGAGAAGGACAAAGCCAGCAAGTACCTAGACCTGGCACACGAGGTAACTGCTATGTGGGATGTTGATTCGACGATCATCGTCCCGATAGTCGTTTCGGCGAACGGTTTAATAGCGAAGAGTCTCGACCATCACCTCAAGAGACTCTCGCTAGATGGCTGGATCAAGGGCCAGATACAGAAGGCGGTACTCCTGGATACTGCGAGGATAGTCAGGAGGTTCCTGTCTCTGTCGCCCTGACCACCGGTAGCTTAGGCCCCGCCTCGCTGCCGGCGGCACCCTAGGTTAGGTTTTTATAATGATTTTATGTGTTGTATGTATAGTTTTATATTTTACTTTTTATATAGTTATTGTAAAAACCTAACCTAAGAAAGAAATTAAATAAAGGAAATAATAATGCTTAGAATTACTTAATGAACATATATGATGAAGCACATAGCTAAGTAAAAATTTTTTGGGATATGTATGGGAGCGATGCATTACTTCCTCCACTATTCGTGATGATTTACCTGCAATGTTAAATTCGCTTAAATGCTCATTAAAGTGCCCTTTGTATATCTTAGCTCTGATTGAAAATTGATTCCGTCACAGAAACGAAAAAAACCGGCCAAGTGCGAGTCGGACTCGCGCAACTATTTTATTCTATGTTTTTAGTATTTGCTGTTATAGCGGCGACAGAAATACATCATCTGTGAAAATTTCAGCTGGAACTATCACGGTATCAGTGCGATACAGCTTGGTGACAGACAGACGGACGGACGGACAGCGGAGTCTTAGTAATAGGGTCCCGTTTTACTCTTTGAGTACGGAACCCTAAGGCGTAAACCAAACAGAGACGGCATACGGCGAGGGCGAGGCGCAGGCAGGCATAAGGCAGGCATAAGGCGCAGCGCGCTTCAACCTATTGTAGACCTTTAATACAATGAAATAAGGTCCATTGGTGAATTGAACCGCGGTGCCTGCGCCGCGCCGCTTCTGTGTAGTTTAAAATACGTCTCCTTAGTACATTTTGTATACAAGTGTTTTGAAGCGGCATCCAAGCGGCGTCGCGCCCTCGCCGCATCCTCGCCACGCCGTCTCTGTGTGGTTCACGCCTAAAAAGGTGAATTTTCATTGGTCTACAGTCTACACGGCCCACATGCAAGTTTCAAAACGCTCAATATGCTCAATAGCGCCTTTATACTGAATACGGGAGATTTCCACAACGCATGCCATCTCTTGGTAAGAAATCATACCTACCGTCTCAATTCCGAACTACAAAAACATTGTTGGACAGTTTGAATTCATTGAAGGCCTGATCGTGCGACGTCCAGCTAACCGCAGTTGTGAAGCCTGAGTTCTCACCATATTTTGCCACATTTCCGAGCAGAGGCGGGAAACAAAGATTTCCAAACCAAACAACGAATTGTAATCGGTTTTGAATCGAAAGATTTTTGACACGTTAATCTCGCTGATATAATTGGGTTTTCTAGGGGTTAAAAACCGCGTAGGTACAGAGAACAGATCCTAGGTTCTATTATTAATTAAAGGCTGGAAGCAATTAGAGTAACAGTGAGATTAGCATAGCGTTAACATAAAGCCTCGTCGGGTCCGACGCCTTGCGATTGTAATGAGCCCATTCGTCAGCCCCGATCGTAGATTGCGGAACACATTTATTTATTGTCGTTTTACCCAATTTATAGCTGCATTGGGGGTGTTAAAAGATTATCGAGAGAGCGTGAGTCAGAAGTAAAAGCTATTCAACGACCGGTCTAGCCTAGTTGGACCCTGCCTTCGACGGCGTTTTTGCGCGTACGAGACAATACCCAAGCCTGGCCGAACTACGGCCGAGGCTCGGAAGCGGCTGAGTGTCGGTACGACCTGGCCGTGGCTCGTCCGGGCTTGGTTATGGCTCGGCCGCGCAAAAACGCCGTCGTTTTTCGTAGAAAACGACCCGGGCTGGACACGGTCTGTTCTAGCGTGTGTCATCCTTAAAGGCATTTATTTTATTTGTGTGATGATCACGAATATTTTGTTCGTGAGTCATGGATGGGTTTCTTTGTACATATTTGAGTATTTATTTATCTATATAAGTATGTTTATCGTCGTCTAGTGCCCCTAGTAATAGGTACAAGCTTTGCTGAGTTGTGGGTGGCGTAGGTCGATTTTGTGTGACATTGTCCCCTATTATAATTATATTATTCATTTATTATAATGTTTTTTTTGCAGAAAAGGGACCCTACCGCGTTTGATTGCGCTTAGGCTAAGATAACTGAATTGAATCCACGTCACTGGAGTTCAGTTGTTCAAGCATTCATCATCATCCTCCTAGCGTTATTATTCCCGGTTGTGCCCCTAAAGGAGCCCGGGGTCCGCTTTGACACCTAATCCCAAGATTTGGCATAGGCACTAATTTTACGAAAGCGACTGCCATCTGACCTTCCAACCCAGAGGGAAAACTAGACCTTATTGGGATTAGACCGGTTTCCTCACGATGTTTTCCTTCACCGAAAAGCTAACGGTAAATATTCCTTACATAAGTTCCGAAAAACTCATTGGTACGAGCCGGGATTCGAGCCCACGACCGCCGCTTGACAGCCGCATGCCTGAACCACTAGGCTACCGTAGCTTTTTCAGTTGTTCAAGCATTGATACCTATAAAATCGAAAGTTGTAACTACCTATGGTTACAAATAAAACACTTAAAGTTTGTGCCAGTTAAAATGACGATAATTACTTAAAACCGACCATTACCGACATCTATTGTTTCATTGTTATCTTCAAGTAGGGGGTTGTAAAACCATTACGCATAAACAATAGAACTCCAGTACACGCATACTTCGGTCAGTTTTCTGACGTCTCTTTGTTATCTTTTCCTTTCATATTCAGCAACAAAGAGAACTTGTAAAATCCCACGATAAGTGTATTTTTATCATTTTAACTGAAACAAACTATACGTACTTACTTGTTGAATGTTATTATTCCACGACTTAAGGTAGGTAGGTAGCAGTGGCGGAGCGTCCATACATACCGATTCCCACCGGCTTGCTTAAAATTTCTTGCTATATATTACCAAACTCGTAAATCATCAAAAAACAGCCCTTCTTGTTGCTCCGGGTTGTCCAGTGAAAATTGTCACGCGCCGCCATTGGTAGGTATCGTAATTATAATTGGGAATGGATGAAGATTTCAGAAATGCCTGATATTTTTTTTGGTGAAAGGAATAACCTTCCTTAGCACCGACTGTCCAGTGTCAGTTTACCACGGATATCTATGATATTTTCATGTAATATGAGACGGATCAAGGAAAGTGTCTTATTCGCCGTCCTACTTAAGGCGACGTGAGCTCCAAAAACAGATTTTAAAAAAATCGTAGCTCTTGTTTGGATTATAATAGGTCTGCCTTAAATTTAATTAGCAATTTTGAGGCCTTTCTCGAGAGAAATCAGCTATTTGAATCCTGAGTTTTTGACTTTCGCTCGATAGAAAAAAATCACGAACATAGGCCTAAAATACACTTAAAAAAATTATAACAAATTATGCACAGCAGCTAAACATATTAAAATTTGTTTTAAAAATCAGCAATGTTATGTTTGAGAGAAATCAGCTATTAGTTTTTTATTTATTACTACGAACAAACAATTAAAATTAAAAAACATGATATCCGCACTTCCAAACACGCACTTCCATCTCGCTCACGCTTATGCTCAGTGAGAGGGAGAGAAGACCACGAACCTACGTCCCCTTAAACCCAAAACGTAAGTGAGGAAAATGTTTATATTTTTCAAAAATATATGTCGCAGCTGAAAAGTCTGCATTTTTTTTCTGGTGCTAAGAAAGGTTATTCCTATCAACAAAAAAATATTCAGGCACTTTTGTTTTTTTTTTTTCCATTCCCAATTGACAAATTTATATCTAGTTATCGATGATTTGAACGTGCACTTAAAAGAAAATAATGTTGGACGCCGAAGAGTTTCATCTGAAAGCAAACATTTCACTTTCCAATCCGATTGAAATGACTGTATTCTCGTGCTTGCTTTCACACGCGCAAAGCTAACGTGTCAGAGTGAGCGCGCAGATGTACGTCTCAAATGACACCCTGGCCACCTCACCTAAGTTTCTCATTCATTACACTTGGATCTAAAGCGTCGTTAAAACCGAAACACACCTTGTCACTACACACGTTAGTCCAAATTACACCTTATTCCTATCACAATACGATTTATTGTAGTTTAAACGTTTAATACACAGAGTATTGTTAGCTTGATCGGTACTATATTATCTCAGGGGTGGACAAAGGCCGCAAACAGAACCACACCGATGCGTGCTAATTACCCAAAGCCCATTGGATGTCTGCTTTAATCACCATAATAGACCGACCCAGGTATAGTCACCTTGTATTTGTGACATAATAAAGCAGGTAAAAATGTCTGACACAATATCATACTGGCAGATATACAGGGTGTATTATTCAAACGGGGCAGTGAGGGAAAATGAAATGTTTTAGAAGCCTTCGGGCGGCTTAAGAACCTCTAACAGTTAAGTTGCCCACTCAACGGACAACTGTCACTTGCGTCCGCAGGAGCTACCTACCACAACCCTGCACGTGTCCCCTGGGAGGTACTAAAGAGTGACAAACTCAAAGATTAGATAAAATAAGTAAGATAAAAGATAAAAAAAACGTTTATTCAAGTAGGGTTTTACAATCACTTCGTAAAACAGCCAATAGCCAATATAATGACTTATTTTTTTATCTCACAAAAACTTAAACGCTAGTTTTACAAAAGTACTGTTTGGCATTCGTTAGGTCAAGCGCCTGATTGTTAACAACCAGTTCTTGAGAGGTAGAACACAGTGGAATATCACACACAACACACACAAACACCCGGACACACAGGGTATCTGACTCATATTTGGGGCAGCCCAACCGGGGAAATACCTCTGTAGTATGGCAGTTGGCCACATTTAGTGTTTAGCAGTAACACAATAGTTTACTGCTACATAAACGCATATTGATATATAGTAGAAGCGCAATCTTATGTTTATAAATACATACGTGGTAGTATATTCAATAAATCATTCTATAAGACGCTCTTCATCTGGCTAGTGGCTACTGACAGGCCTCGTGCCTCATCTTCTCCCAATTTGTACACTTAGTGCATGGCGACCCTGCCAAGAGTTCACAGACATAATAAAAACACCGCTACTCGCCATGTATATATTTGGTGTTATGTTCCTGGTAGTGGGCAAGGTCGCTGGAGTTCTCGAGAATGCAGTCTCTCAAATTATAAAGGGTTGGCAGTGCGCATGTGATTCTTCCGGAGTCGCAAGCGTCCATAGGCAAAGACATCACACTATTCAGGGCGTATAATTGTTTGCCGCCATAGCATAAATAAGTTTCTGTTAAACATGTAATTTTTTGGTACAAGCATAATTGCCGACTATACTTTTCTTCTGACGCGCCCAAACTCAACCGGGTTACATCGGTAAAGTACTGAATTCCCATGACCATCTTCTGTCTCCATCATCAGATCAGCTCGATTTAAAAACAAAAAATATATGGTACCCATAATAATTAAAATATTTAAAATAACAAAATTAAATTTTTTTAAAAAACCCACGACGAATGTTATTGGATAATAATTAAATAAAATTTTGAAAACCCTCGACTTGATAATGAATAAGTACAACAAGAAGTGTAGGTAGGTACATAATTACAAAAGCACAAATAATCGTTGGGGGCTGCCGTTGCCTGCCCTGAAAGGAAGGGAGATTATGCAGTTATCTGATTCTAAAATTACTGATTAATTGAAATTAATACCTTTATATGAGATTTTTTTGAAATTGGGAAGAGATATGGCAACGGCAGCCCCCGAAGATTTTTTGTGCTTTTGTACTTATGTACCTACCTACACTTCTTTATAACCGACTTCAAAAAAGAAGGAGGTTCTCAATTCGTCTGTATGTTTTTTTTTTATGTGTGTATGTTACGCGAGAAGTCCGTAATTTATGGACCGATTTGCAAAACTGATTTGTAGTCGGTTAAAACTTTGTTTTGAAAGTAAATTATTGTACTTATTCATTTTAAAGCCGAGGGTTTTTCAAAATTGTATTTAAATATTTTCCAATAACACTCGTGACACTCGTCGTTGGTTTTTTCAATATATTTAATTTTGTTTTTATTTTATTATTTTTAAAGAGCAGTGTACAAAACATTGTACAAAAGTTGTTCATCTAATAGGTACTATCTAGATAAGGAATGTGCTTTCGTAAAGTTTTCTACGACGTTGTTCTGATCCATCAAAAGACCCTCAACAGTTCATGTACCGAAACTACTCGGCAAGCACTATCTATAGAATCCAATCACAGTAATATGGATATACGCCTTCTGAAAGTTCACTACGATGTTGTTCTGCTCCATCATCAGCCCCTTAACAGTTCATGTACTGAAACTACTCGGCAAGCACTATCTATAGAACCCAAACACAGTAATATAGATATAAGATGGTTTTCTATTCCTAGTGATTTGGACGACACTGTTTATCAAAACACAACTGAGTTTCTCTGTAAGAAAAGATTTATTGTATTAAATTACATGTAAGATTCACAACTAACAGTATGAATTAAGCAGTAACAAAAACAAACTTTACCTGTAAGAAAAGAAACGACATTTAATGTTATTAATCGCAATGTCGATTCCTAAATCACAATTGTATTGTTTCTTAGCTTTCTATTAATTTAATTAATTTCAATGAATTGCTTTCACAATGCTGACAGCTCTTTTTAGGTTATCGTTACACCATAGATTATAAAATAAAGATCTGTCATGATGACACTTGAACTCCATGCGCGGGAATATTAAACCAAAGAAAATTATATTTTTCTTTATATCTCCCCCTCCCAGAGAAGATATAACAATACAACAATCACACGTCCTCTGCCTGGTCTTCAAGCGCAGGGGCAGGAGTTAGTTTCGAAATATGGAAAAAGTTTGACTCTGTCTTCCTATGGCTAGTGTTTATCTTGAAAATTGAGTTTGATATTTTCCTATGATTTTATAGGGTCCGATTCTCAATTCTTCGAGCTTTTTCCTATTTAGTTTGTTTCCATTAGCCACAAAAACGGTATCACCAACTTTGAAGTCTACATGTCTTCGATTTTTATCATAAATCGTCTTGTTGTAATTATGTGATTTGATTGTATTTTCCAAAGCTATTTTCCTGTCTTGGATCAAATCATGTTCGGTCTTTTTCAGTTTCAGCTCATTTGGCAATATTGTAACATCTGTGCCGTTAAGAAGATACTTTGGAGCATATCCAGTCACAGTGTGCTCCGTTTCGTTATAGTTTTTTACACAGTTTTGTGCTATGGTTGTCCATGCTAGTTTAGTGTCAGTTTCGTTTATCTTGCATCTGATTTTATTGACTAACGTTTGATTTAATCTTTCGTTTAATCCATTAGAGAAAGGCGAGTCCACAGCAGTAAAAATTATTAGAATATTCTTTTCATCCAAAAATCTTTTGAAGTCTCTAGAATTGATACCTGGGTATTGGTCTGAGAGAATCATGCCAATGTCGTTAATTTCCGCACAGTTTCTCACTAGTTTTATGAAATCATTTGCATTTTGTGTACTTGACGTCAAAATGTATGCGTACCTTGTGAAATGATCTGATAGCAGGTGCAAGTACCTCTTTGTTGACCTTGATCCCCCAAATCCTCCAATTGTATCAATGGAACATATCTCAAAAGGTTTCGTGGCGGGACCCAAATGGGACATCCATCCATATTTGCTTTGTCCTCTTGATTTGTTCTTTATACATACTATACAACTTTCACATATTCTTTTTATGTTTTTTGTCATGTTTTCTGCTGTGTACCACGAGCTGATCATTCTCTGCATTTGTTTAATTCCTATGTGACCCAGGTCTGCATGTACATTTTTGATGAATTGTATACTAAATTTCTCTGATAGGATAATTTTTTGTTTTTCCTTAACTTTCTTGTAATAAATGTTGTTTTTTGTTAATAATTTGTCTTTTCTGCACTGTATGTTTACATTTTTTATTTGGTCTGTTAAGATATCTTCTAATGTTATTATGTTTACAATTTTTAATTGTTCATCTAGGTTTTCATTTGCTTCTAGGACTGGGTTCCTACTTAGGCAATCCGCTTCAATGTTGTATTTTCCTGGAGAATATTTAACTTTGAAATCATACTGTGATAGGTAGTACGTTAGATCTCCCAGTTCTTCATCGGTTCTTGACTTTATATTCATATTCTCCAAGGGCTTGTGATCTGAAAAGACAGTAAATTTCCTACCTATCAACAGGTGCTGCCAATACTTGACACATTCTTTAATTGCCAGGCATTCTAAATATACAGCTTTCTTCCTTTTTTTGAACATCATTCAATTTTTTTGAGAAGTATGCCACTGGTTTTTCTTCATTGTTTTCTTTTGGCTGTTTTAGGACTGCTCCTACTCCTAGAATACTGGCATCTGTGTATATGTGGATAGGCAAGTTCGGATCAAAAATTGTCAATATTGGATGAGAACATAATATTTGTTTCATTTCGTCAAATGACTTTTGGCATGCCGTATTCCAGTTAAAGGTTTGGTCTTTTCTTAAAAGGTTATGTAATGGTTCCAATTTTATTGCTATCTTTGGCACATACTTATGATAAAAATTTATTTTTCCTAAAAATTGTCTCACATTTTTCCTTGTTTTTGGAATTGGAAAGTTTTTTATTGATATTAAGTTGTCTTTCAGTGGTCTTACCGAGTTATTCTGTATTATGTGACCCAAGTACTTAATTGAGTCGGCTGCGAACATACATTTAGAGAATTTGAGTCTTAAACCTTCACTTTTAATTGCTTGAAATAGCTGTTCCAGATGTCTGACATGATCTGAGAATGATTTTGAGAATAATAAAATGTCATCGATGTAACATACTGTGAAATCTGCAAGCTTGTGTTTCCGTATTATATTACACATTATTCTCTGAAATATGGCCGGTGATGTTTTTAAACCGAATGGTAAGCATGTCCATTGAAAATGGCCCTCTTGGGTGACGAACGCAGTTTTGTGTCTGTCTGTGACGCGCAGAGGTATTGACCAAAATGCTGAATTCAGGTCCAGTGTCGAGAAAAACTTGCAATCTCTAGTTTTCACTATTAGGTCCTCAATAAGTGGGAATGGTTGTGATTGAGGCACAACGATTTTATTTAGGTCTCGAAAATCTATGCACAATCTTGATTTTTTATTCTCATCTCTTTTATAAGCTAAAGTAACTGGAGCTGCGAATGGACTATATGATTCTTCTATAATTTTTTTCTCCAATAATCTTCCAATTTGTAGTTCAATCTCCTTTTTGTCTTCAATTGTGCAACGATATGGCCTTTTACTGCAATATTTCTCTATTGACAGATCAATGTGTGCTTCATAATCCGTTACCGTTCCGATGTCATATTTGTCCTTTGCAAACACAGATTTATTGTTCAATATTAAATCATCAATCAGTGCCTGTTGTTGATAGTCTAGATGATTTATCCAAATTTTGAAGTTTTCTTCACTGAAGTTCTCATTGAAGTTTATTAAATTATCAGATTTTATTTCCTTAGAAATGTCAATATCTGACTTATTTGTTTCCTTAGAAACTACCTCACTTCTTTGTATGGGAACATTCTGAGAGATTTCTAAGTTTTCATTTTGAACTAAGAAAAACTCCTTTATACAATCTAATCCGATCAAGAAATCATAATCGAAATTTTCTTTGTCGATGACAAAAACATTCATTTTTTTCTCCATATCAAAAATGTTTATGTCGAGCGTTATTATACCATTTGCCTTTTTAACGCCATTAATTGTTTTTAAATTAGTATTACTAGAGTAACTTGATTCTTTATTGTTTATCTTCAGTAATCTTGAATTTATCAATGACACATTGGAGCCGGAGTCATAGATTCCAAATACTTCAACCTTATTATTCAATACTAATTTTACTTTAATTAATGGCGGCACTATCAGTTTTTTGAGTCTTCACACTGCAGTTGACATTCCAATTCGGAATTGTTAATGTGCTTTATTTGTTTATTATATTTTTCTTTTCCACTATTGATTTTTGTTTTGAACCAACAGGAGTCTTCCGGATGATAGCGCACACCTTTTTGTAAACTTTCACAAATACTACACTTTTCTTTCATTTGCTTAGTATCATCTCTCTTTTTTATAAATTTCTTCTTTCCAACCAAATTTTCTAACTTGCCAAGTTCATTAAACAAGTCTTTTGTTTGTACAATTTCCTCTTTGTTGATTCTATCGGTTATGAAATCTGGTAAGCCGGCAGCAATTATATCGATTAGGGTCCCTTGATCAATTGTTTTTCTTACTTCCAATAGAAGTTTTTCTTTTTTAATAGCATATTCTAATAAAGATCCTGATTGATACTTGAAAAACAATGCATACTTGCTTGTAGTCCAACCTTTATGAGCGTAGGTTTGCAAAAAGTTTGATTTCCACTCCGTCCACTCTGATTGTAGACTGTGTTTGATCATCATGGAAGAGTACCAATCAGCGCTGGATTTTTCAAGAAATAATCTGAAAATTTCAATTTTTTCTTCATCCGTTACTATGTCAAACCTAGCACACTCTTTTTCAAATGTTTCCATCCAGTTATATGCACATATATTTTTCCCATCAAATTTTTCTATCACAAATCTTTCTGCTAACTTCTTAACACTTTGTTTTTCTTTGTTTTGTTGACTTTCAATTAATTTTTCCAAAATTTTTACCAATGAAGGATCTTCCAAACTCTTTATACTGCCAACAACTGACCGTTCTTGGGTAATTTCCTCAAGAAATTGGTCCTGAAAAATCATGTTTTCATCCTCATCACAGTATGTTTTTAATAGAGATTCCGTAATTTTTATCCATACACTTCTGCTTTGATGTCTTTTCTTCAATGTATTTTTCACTGTAGTAAAAGCTTTAGAGGTGTGGACATCTTTGTGGTACTGTGATACAGCTTGATATTCCTCCGGAATCAGGAAAACTTTGTCATCCTGTGTGGTAATTGAGGTTATGGCAATATAGTTTGACTTTCCGTCTATTGTAGATTTTACTTGAAACGTAAATTTCAATTTTTCCATTTTCTGACAATAAATGTCGTTTTATAAGATGGTTTTCTATTCCTAGTGATTTGGACGACACTGTTTATCAAAACACAACTGAGTTTCTCTGTAAGAAAAGATTTATTGTATTAAATTACATGTAAGATTCACAACTAACAGTATGAATTAAGCAGTAACAAAAACAAACTTTACCTGTAAGAAAAGAAACGACATTTAATGTTATTAATCGCAATGTCGATTCCTAAATCACAATTGTATTGTTTCTTAGCTTTCTATTAATTTAATTAATTTCAATGAATTGCTTTCACAATGCTGACAGCTCTTTTTAGGTAATCGTTACACCATAGATTATAAAATAAAGATCTGTCACGATGACACTTGAACTCCATGCGCGGGAATATTAAACCAAAGAAAATTATATTTTTCTTTATATAGACATACGCCTTCCGGAAGTTCACTACGATGATGTTCTGCTCCATCATTAGACCCTCAACAGTTCATGTACCGAAACTTCTCGGCAAGCACTATCTATAGAACCCAAACACAGTAATATAAATATACGCCTTCTGGAAGTTCACTACGATGTTGTTCTGCTCCATCATCAGACCCTCAACAGTTCATGTACTGAAACTACTCGGCAAGCACTATCTATAGAACCCAAACACAGTAATTTAGACTTACGCCTTCTGAAAGTTCACTACGATGATGTTCTGCTCCATCATCAGACCCTCAGTACTACATGTACTCAAGCTACTCAGCTAACAGGATCAATAGAACCCAAACACAGTAAAATACATATTTATGCCTTCTCAAAGTTCCCCACGATGTTGATCTGATCCATCATCAGACCCTCAGCAGATCATGTATAGAAGCTACTCGGCAAATATTGTCAAAAAAGCCAAACATGGCATAAATCGTTCAAGCCGTTTTCCAGATAATTGGAATCATTAGTGTAAAATATTCACTTCAGCGCCCCCTGGTGAGTTAACATAATAATTTGAATGTGAAAACCATCCCTGATAAACCACAAAGTCATCACCGATAGTACCTACTAACCCTTATTATAAGACCATAATGTAATGAACATGATTGCAATGGACCTCAATGAAATGAATTGTCGTCCAAACTATACTTATACCCAAAATTTCAGCTCAATCGGTTGAGGTTAACTGGTTCCAAGACTTGTCCCACACTAACAATGGAACAGGCCCCGTAGCATGGATGGCGTTATCACGCGATAAGTGATAGGATAAGCGCGTCGTCTCATTCTATCGAACGGTGTCAGCCAGGGACGGCAGCTCTATCCTATCACTTACCGCGTGATAAGGCCATTTATGCTACGGGGCCTGGTCAAGTTAAATAAAAGCTAAAAAATGCTTAGACTTGTAAAGCGGGCCTCATTTTAGTCGAGTGACCCTTGCAGCGGAATATCGATTCAGATGGACTTCGGGCAACTTACGAACTTCATTACCCGGCTCTCTTCATTCCGACGCAAAAACTCACACTCCCGCCAGCCAACTTCGAAGTTGTTCGGGATCAGATCGCGCGCCAAAAGTCATAAACACAGTTAAGTTCGCGGGTGATAAAGCACACGGCCAATTTGGCGTTGAGCCCGATGGCTAATAATGCTTTCATAACAATAAACCGGTGACGGTGGCCGCGATTAAGAAATCCTCAAGCGAAAAGATAGACAGTCATGTTTAAAGTTAAAGTTAGATCGTAATTAAGTGCAACTTGCTGAGCAGCGGTAACGTAGTTATGAAACGTTTAAGAGCGAATAACTAACAACTTAGAAATGTTGAAACACCCCCGACATTTTCATTTCAAAGTTCAATATCTCAAAAACCGCTAAACCGATTTTGATGAAACGTAGCTAAGAACAATCTTGATCACGTCAGCTTTCGGATAAAAAAAACCGCATTCAAATCAGTGCCACAGACAGAATACACAGACACATAGACACGTCAAACCAGGGACTGCATAACCGAAAATACCGGTATTCTATTTTAACGGTATGACGTCATATCGGTTGTCAAATAGCGGTTTCGGTAGCGGAACCTTTATATTTCGCTACCGAAATATAACGGTACCTTTATTTTTTTTCGGTACCGTAACCGCTATTTAAAGGTACCGATATATCGGCTTTGGCCTGGTGTTATTGCTAAACCGCCGGCAAAGGCTCTGCCGCTTTGTATTTTTGTCTTTAAATGTTTAGTAGCCAATGCTTCCTGTAGAGTGCCAGCTTGTTTACTTTTCTCGATAACCTTTATAATACTGGTATTATAAAGGTTACGGTATCGTTTAAAACTGATATATACCGTTATGTTCGCGCGGCGCGCATAACCTTTATGACATAACGGTACCGTAATGGAATACCGGTTTCATACCGGTATAACTGTAACCGAAATCAGTCCCTGCGTCAAACTTATAAGTCTTATAACACCCCTCTTTTTGCGTCGGTGGTTAATACTAACTGATGGATAAGACGCGCCTCGCTAGTGTCTAGTTTCAGTTCAACTCTTTCATATAGGTACCTACCAAACAATTAAATCACATTTGAATATTTTAGTAAATGTGCAGCATGTTGGATTTTGAAGCGCAAATGCTCTTAAATGAATCGGTCAAAGATCTAAACAAGATTTTCATAATTTATTATTAATCGGAAAGTTTAATTAGGTATCTACACTAGTAGGAAACTAAATAGTTACTATGCCGAAATTATTCTTGTAAAGTCTGTTCTGCTTCAAAATTTCCAATGATATTTTCTCGGTTACACGAATTAAGTTTGGCTTTTAGTTTATCTAAAATATGATGGCTTTTTCCGAAATAAATATACGTTTTGACAATACGATTTAAAAAAAATAAAAAATATCGTTAGTTGGCCCATGCTCGGGTGAAAAACACTGTACGACTACGTTTACTTGATATTATTTGAGACACATTAAATAATTTCAACTACCTATATAATCGAGATATCATTAGCGAGCGACTGAAAAACAGTCTAGTAACTTCTAATAGTTAATCAGTTCTAATAAAAGCAACGCCTACACGATTCGAAATAGCAATTAGTCTCACGTCCACGCATGACAAACAGTAATTAGCTTCATTCATAAAACGCTCTTCATGGCAGGCATTTTAGCTAAATATATAGGTTTAGCTAATTAGCCCTTCACAATGGTCTGTATTATATCTGTCGCCCTGACATCTGTTCACATATAATTATTCCGAAAACTGTGAATTTGTAACTAAATATCACATAAAAATACTGTTTCAATGCTACCAGCATAAATGGATGCCCAAACGCCGATAATTATTACGTGACAGGAGCTCATTTTACACAAGATATGCGGTACTGTTCGGAACCCTCGTGCGAGAGCCCGACTAGCCCTAGCCTAGCTAGAGTTCCGCATATGCAAAATAACAATCTATATCCAACTGAATAACACAGGACAGAAGTATACATAATGTGTTGCAATAATAAAAAAATAAAAAAGTTTTCCTTGTCAAAATCTTTATGACGAGATTGAATTTTAGTTTGGTTTTTTTTTTGCATAAGATACAGAGAGATGTTCCAATGTCTGAATTGTAGATATGTATTATCCTTGCAATCATTACTCATATAGTCCATCTGAATATATTATGTTCATGTGTATTCAGCTTGTATGCAAGCGTACAAACTGTAAGTACAAGTCAATTAAATTATCAAAAATTACAACGGAAATTAAAATAACTATACAATGTCCAATTGAAATAATAAAAAATAACATCATCCTCCTAGCGTTATTATTCCCGGTTGTGTGCCCCTAAAGGAGCCCGGGGTCCGCTTTGACACCTAATCCCAAGATTTGGCATAGGCACTAGTTTTACGAAAGCGACTGCCATCTGACCTTCCAACCCAGAGGGAAAACTAGACCTTATTGGGATTAGACCGGTTTCCTCACGATGTTTTCCTTCACCGAAAAGCTAACGGTAATTCCGTACATAAGTTCCGAAAAACTCATTGGTACGAGCCGGGATTCGAACCCACGACCGCCGCTTGACAGCCGCATGCCTGAACCACTAGGCTACCGTAGCTTTAAATAATAAAAAAATAACATAATTGCATAATTATAATCTTCGTCAAAAAATTATGAAAAATAAAATTGTTATTAAATACTCCTAATCCTAATACTAAGCTACGGTAGCCTAGTGGTTCAGGCATGCAGCTGTTAAGCGGCGGTCGTGGGTTCGAATCCCGGCTCGTACCAATGAGTTTTTCGGAACTTTTGTACCGAAAATGAACGTTAGCTTTTCGGTGAAGGAAAACATCGTGAGGAAACCGGTCTAATCCCAGTGTGGTCTAGTTTTCCTTCTGGGTTGGAAGGTCAGATGGCAGTTGCTTTCGTAAAACGAGTGCCTATGCAAAATCTTGGGATTAGGTGTCAAAGCGGACCCCGGGCTCCTTTAGGGGCACAACCGGGAATAATGCTAGGAGGATGATGACTCCTAATCCTAATACTATTTATTGATAGTCGAGATACGTTTTTACACTATAAAAACACCGCTCCAAAAGTCAGTTTGTTAGAATGTGTTTCAAGTGAAGGTAGAAATTGGTTTGGGACGTGATATTTTGGGAAATCAATTTTTCTCAAATTAATCTAGTTTATACAAGTTTATTCTAGGATAAGGAGAATTTGGCGCAAATGGGAAGCCAATTTAAGAAAGTTTGTTACATAAGTTTCTTAAAATATCACGCCGTTAGCCTGCGAATGTCAAATAAAGCTTTGTATGGCAATCGAACCACCATCGAGATACCTGTGTCAAGAAACACCGCTTTTCCACAGAGTGTAACTTGAAACGTATATACGTATATTGATTAGGAGTATTGCAAATGTGATTGGAATCGGAATATAATTACAAGCTTTATATTAACTTGCACTGTTCGTATGAATGTAAATATGTAAGTATGTAAATATGTAAGTATGTAAATATGTAAGTATGTAAGTTGTCGATCAAAATTTGCAATCCATTTTTCAGTCATTTCCCGTTATCCAATTGAGTTGAAATTTTGCAAGCATATGTATATCGCATGACAATGCAATATTATGATGAGATCTGATGCTGGAGCTGGAAACCTGCTGGAGCCATAGGAACTCCGCAATAAAACGACACAACCCCATCGAGTTTTGGCTCGTTAGAATCGTCTCAATGAGTACTTGCTGATGATGATGGTTTGCAGAAAAGTACAGTCTGCAGTAAAACCTTGTACCAAAAATGAAATTTTTGACAGAAACTTATTTATCGTTAAATTTAATTACGCTAATGTAACTTTCATGCCTTTCCTTTATTTTGCCAGTTATTTAAATATATGGCATGTATTTTTAATTCGTTGGGCGTTTATTAAACATTTTTCTGATAATCTAGTATAATTTTTGTATGACAATTTATTATTTTGCGTCATGATTTTGTCTTGTTTAAACTTAGAGTAAAGAATCCTCTTAAAGATTTCTATAATCATTATGATATCCAGCTTAATTTGATAGACCTATCAGTAATCTTTACTTTAATTGTTGGACCTAATACTGGAATTGTTAACTGGTTTGGAAAAGTTTTTTCTCAAAGTTGCAATGAAATGTTGACATGACTTACTTCAAATTAGGTCCGGAAATACTACGTATCCGGTGCGACTAGTGAAGATAATATGTAAAGGAATTTCATACAACCTTACACACCTAGGCCTGCAAAGCAACCGTCTTTTGTTTATAAACGTCAAATTGTGAAAGAACGTCTTGGCATTCAATCACCAAAAAAAAAAAAGATTAGGACTAATAATGTTAATGTCACCGGGTAAAACGTTGCTTCAAACAGGTTAAAAAAAAAGCGGCCAAGTGCGAGTGGGACTCGCACATGAAGGGTTCCGTTAAATAAATTGCTTTTTACGATTTATGACGTATTAAAAAAAAAACAACTTACTAGATCTCGTTCAAACCAATTTTCGTTGGAAGTTTGCATGGTAATGTACATCATATATTTTTTTCAGTTTTATCATTATCTTATTTTAGAAGTTACAGGGGGGGGGGGACACACATTTTACCACTTTGGAAGTGTCTCTCGGGCAAACTATTCAGTTTACAAATACAATTATGATAGAAACCTCAATATAATTTTTGAAGACCTATAGCCATACCTAGATACCCCACACGTATGAGTTTGATGAAAAAATTTTTTTTGAGTTTCAGTTCTAAGTATGGGGAACCCCAAAATTTATTGTTTTTTTTTCTATTTTTGTGTGAAAATCTTAATGCGGTTTACAGAATACATCTACTTACCAAGTTTCAATAGTATAGCTCTTATAGTTTCGGAAAAAAGTGGCTGTGACATACTACGGACGGACAGACAGACAGACAGACAGACAGACGGACAGACATGACGAATCTATAAGGGTTCCGTTTTTTGCCATTTGGCTACGGAACCCTAAAAAAATTTAGCGCGTAAATTGAAAAAAAGTTTTCTTTTCTTGTTGGCCGGATTTGTCAATAGTTCGTAATTATTTTGAAACTTTCTAATAAAAGCCGTCGATTTCGAAATGAGTTCGGACGAAAATGATATGGAATTGAACTGTACGCCTCCGGAATTGCGAGCAGAATTAGCCATGAATAATTTACTGCCCCCGAAATCAAAAGTTACCTACATGACGGCGTATGAAAATTTCATAAAAATTGTAAGTGTTTTCTTTGTTGTTGTGCCTCGTCTATAAACTACTTAGATATAAGTGCATGTAACTATAAACTAAAACTTAATTTAGGGAATAAGCGGGATATTTGTTAGTAAGAAATGTGGGGACACAATTATAGGTTATGTTGTGACAGCACTGACAGCTATCAGAAACGTATTATTTAGTTGAACGAATAAAACAAATTGACTACTTTTTATTTCATTGCAAGTTTGAGAAAAGCACTATACAAATCTCGGCGATAAACGGGGTTGCCGGCCGTGTATCCCTATCCGTATCTATATCTACTTGGCCTGCAACCCTTCGTTTCCCGGCCTCTATAGTAATGTACTATTTCACTGTACTCATATTGTTGACATGACTGTGAGCGACACTAACTCCCTGTAACTGGTTTATGGAATATCGACGGTGACACAGTTCGCCGTTCTCTCTGACCGCGATGGACATAATTGGATTTGTTACGGGGATAAATGAATCCTTTCTACTGGTGTAGTGCGATGGGCAGGACAAATATTGTTAGAGGAATAAAACATTTCATACATGAGAATCCATAACATTTATTGGCGGGGAAGGCTACAATGACCACAGACTATATACTTAAAACAAAATGACAGCTACGTTCGGAAACAAATATTACATACTGTGCTGTTTACATCTCAGTCATCTGTGACCACGGTTCAACCCGTGTCGAAACGTCAGAAATAAAGGTGGTAATATCGTGTATAACTGGCAACTGGCACAGACCCCTTCTCATTTAGAAAAGATTACTATAGTCTGGATCTTCTGAGGTGAATTTTTCGCTCCGAGCCCTAATCTTTCAAACAAAGCCCTTTGTATCTATTATCGCATAGCCGCCAGCTACCGAGTAAGCACGTGCTTCTACAACATTCATGTTGAAAAACAAAACGGTATCGTCATAGTATTGGTTCAAATTTAATGTCACTGATATTCTAGATCTAGATATTACGTTTTGGTAGTGTAGGACGATAGACTGCCCCGAAGCAATACGGCACTCACATTATTTTGATACTTTGTGGTGTTAAAAATATAATAATATTATCATTTTATTATTATTAAAGTAATCTTTTCTAAATGAGAAGGGATCTGTGCCAGTTGCCAGTGGGACGTAAATAGGCGGATTTATAATTTTTATTAAGTATTTTTTTTAATCATTCCAATAATTACATAGAGACAAAATTCTACAAAATACTCAGGACAAATCAAAAAATTACAGGTAACTTATTAAGATCCTGAAAGGTAAGAAATAATATGAATAAATATTTGAATCCAACTACTATTACTAATTACCTATTATCGTTATTTTAATAAATGTTTAAGCCTTTATTATCTTTTTAGGTTGTGTTTTATTGATAAATGTGTATATACACCTACCTATATAACCTTTATATATGGTCCATTTACATAAATATTATGAACATTGTGGTTATTTATATTTTAATTTAATTTCAATTCGTTGTACGCGCTTGTTACACATTACCTGAGCTTATGCGTTACATGTGAGCCTGCTACTGGCAACGAGAACAAACAAAAATCAAATTGAAGCACTGCTGTTTCAAATCGACCCACTAGAATGTTGGATAGAGATTCAATCCTATTATGGATGTATATGAAATTGATGAAATCCTACCCTATTAAAGGAAGATTGGAAAACACACACAGTAAGAAATATCATAAAATTTCTTACATTTGGCGTGATTTATGGATGCCGATACAATCTAGGTTGGTCTCTATTCAGTGATTCCATCAATCATCAATTCCGATTCCGAGATGGCAAAAATGTAATGGTATTTTTGTGTATTTAGGTAAATGGTAACTAGGTACTACATTCATGATTATTGACTTGGCGGCTAGATGGTGGTTGTGCGGTCTTCCTGATTTTTAATTTAAACGACGCAGATTCTTGGCAAGTTAATGTGTTAATTTGTAATTGTGAAGTTTCGTATATCGGTATGAAACCACTGTAGTCAAGTGGCTTACCGCTGTGGCATGCTTCTTTCAATTTAGAAGTGGCGTTCGAATCCTGCCTCGAACCACGGAGTTTTTTAAGAACAAAAAACGAATTTACGGAATCCCATTTGGTATTTTAACAGTGGCGTTTCGGTGAAGGAAAGCTCCGCGAGGAAACCGGTCTTATCCAGGGATTGTAACCGGTAATTTTTTGTATGGGAACTGTAACCGGTTTTTTTTCGTTCTTTGTTAATTATTTCATTTTCTAACCGGGCAATCTAACGCACTCGTTACCTCAAAACACAACTGAGTCCTACATATATGAAGTATAAAATAGTTCGAGATATGTGGTTATTTTGAGGTTTTTGAAAAAAAACCGGTTACAATCCCTGGTCTTATCCCAATAAGGTCTAGTTTGTCCTTGGGGTTGGAAGTAGGTCGCTTTCGTAAAACTAGTGCCTACGCCAAATTTTGGGATAATATGACAAAGCGGACCTCGGGATATTATCGATAATTTGTATGCTATTCTGTAAGGTATTTGTAAATATTGGCATTGTTGTCGCATGTAAATAAATAAATTAATAAGCAGAATAGCAGCTGGTAGTGTCTTATAGGATAAATTGCAACACGTGTAGTTTACATGCACTACTATTATCATACTCGTAAACGGGTGCTGTTTGTGGGGTCCAGGATGTTCCTGCTTGCAAGGGCTGTGTTGACATTATCTATATTCCAGTGTTAAGGATGGCTCACGCTAGAACGGGCCGTGGGGCCGTTTTCTAAGAAAATCGACGGCGTTTTCGCGCGGTTGAGCCATACCCAAGCCCGGCTTAGCCACAGTCGGGCCATGCCGACACCGAGCCTCAGCCCTGGCTCGGCCGGGCTTGGGTATGGCACGCCCGCGTAAAAACGCCGTCGTTTTTCTTAGAAAACGGCCCGGGCCGTTCTAGCGTGAGTCATCCTTTAATATATGAAATGTTGCACTAATAAAATACTTGATTCAAGTTTTATTCTTGTGTACAATTTTATAATTTGATGGTTCCAAATCAACAGGACGGAACCCTAAAAAATAAACACACGAGTACAACGCGCGCCCCGGAGCAGAAAATTGATTTCGGCAGGTGTTTGTGGCGAACCGCGCCATCGTCTATTAGAAATATCATTCCATGACCAAAGGGCGTATTTCACTTGAAACCAGGTATCATTCACGCCTCTTCAAATTCATAGGTCATTGGAATGCTATGCATTTACGACAAAGCTCGTTTTGACTGTTCGTAATGGTATTCTGAGTCGTCTGTTGCGAGGGGTTTTCGACTGTCAAATGTTTTATATGAGCTTAGTTAACATTGCAAGCGTGTTGGGATTGTATTAGGCATTAACTTGCTGAGAAATACATTTTTTTTTTTTTTACTTGGGGAAATGCCTTTACGCATCCCACCTAGCCGAGGAACTAGGATGGGTATGACGGGCTCCCGGGAACCCCCCAGACTACCGTCTAAAACCACCAAGGTATGCCCTCTCTGCCGTGTAGTAGGGGCGTCATGGGATCGCGAACATTTCACCACGACGCCCCTCGGCAAAAGCCGCAGCAGTGCCCTCACTACTGAGGCAAAAGCCCCCCCTCCCGTCGTAAGCGTGCAGGGCGACACCACACGCTTCCCAACTCGACCAAAGGACCTCTACGCCGGGAGAGGGTGATAGACCTCGGATTCACCCTCTTAGGTCCCCTTGTAACTTTTTATAGAGGTTTTCTCCCTCGCAGCCACAACTCGGCCCCGGCCTGACAGTTGCAGCCCCCGCGCCTAACATGAATCCTCTGATAGCAGATGATTTGTCAGGGTTACGGGTCCGTTATTTATTATAGAGGCAAACGGCAATGGCCTCTCTCTCACGCCGCACCTGGGGAATCTTGCGATTCCCTGGGCGGAACCCCCCGACCCCCCCGTGTCGGGTTATTGGTAACACCAGCAAGTGATAAGTTAGGGTTCGCTAAATTATCACTTGCCGTTGTCTCCAAGGCGCACCGGCCAAGACACTACCCATTCCTGCGGATCAACCAAATCAAGAGGAATCGGTAGAGTCTAGACACTCGAGGAGGTTACCCGACATAGCGCCCCTGCTGAGAAATACCTACTCTCAGTACAGAATAAATAATACTTAGTCTAACAAAACTCATGTTTGACTGGTGCTCGCCGCGTCGCCGCGTAGTAGGGCAGGTGCCCCGGTTCTGGCCACTGGGCCGGTTTTGGCCACTTTCAACTTTAAATTGAGTAAACTAAGGTACAGAAAACTGAAGGGCCAATCAGTCTTAAAGTGGCCACGTAGCTGGGGCATCTGCCCTACTAACGTACCTACTCTTTTGTTCCTAGCGGGATCGGGTGTATCGATTACTCGGAGGTGTGCGAGAGGCGACCGCAGCGACCCGAGGAACAGCTTAGGTTTATTTTTGTCGGTCACTCACCTCGGCCACGCTCCGATCTCTCACTCTCACATATGGCCCACCGGTGCAGCTGCCGCCGCCCCTCGAGAAATTAGAAATCCCACTTAAAATATTTCATATAAAGTGATTGCCAAGACTCCCTAGCTCATATATTTAGCTTTCAGCGTCAAAAATATATCAGCTTCCTACTCCACACGGCTTAACTCTACCAGCCACGCTCTACAAATTCTACATCTTGGCTAAAAACAATAGCTTTGTTGGGCACATGCGGGCCGCCGCGTAGTCTCTCGCGCGTGCATACGGTATGAATTTATGATGATATTAATAAGCGACGGGTCTATGCTATGCAATTGAAACTTTAAATGTTTAATAAGTCCACTATTGACATCATATCCCGAGAATTTTGTATATCTGGTATAATCCAAACCCAAGTTATGAGGGTTCAAAAAACGACGAAACGCTTCGAGGAAAGGTAGGCACTTGCTCTTCGATTGGCTCGTCTTAGCGAGGACACGGTAGGGCACCCCGATAACACATTAGTTATACGTTTTTGTAAAATCTACCTATTTAAAGTGGGAGGAGGACCTTCCCGTGTACAGACAGGGACAAATGACAAATGGCGCAAACTGGTGTTCGATGCTCGTAAAGTCCACGATAAAGCCAGGTTTAACTCGCAGATAAGCTAGCCAAGCGGCATCATTGTGGCAACTCTTCGCCGTGGGCAAATTACACCTGCCAGGCTTGCGTTCGTATATGCATTTTGTCCGCTCCCGCATTATTATGTCTCCCTTTACATTGCTTGTATAAATGGTCTGTAATAGACTTAATAATTGACTTGACTTGATAATTTAACGTAACACAAATTCAATTAAAAAAAAGCGTTTTAACACTAACCTAAACAATTCCCAGCAATAAATAACCTCAAAATAAACACGACATGGCATCATGAACGCGACAAAATGGCGAATCGCGTGGAGCCCGAGCCGACAGCTTGGCACAATCGAAATTAACAAATTACACATTTTTGCAGCGAGTAGATAACGGATGGTTCAAAACAGTAGGTCGAGCGAGTATTTATAATGGTCGGATATACTTCGTCGCGCAGTTAGATACTTATTAGAGCGGTTAAACATGGCAACTTTTTGCAAAGATACACTAGCCTATAGATCAGCAAGATCATCTGTATCGATAATACTATAGTATCAAATTGTTGCAAAAAATCGCCGTGTGTAACTTGCTCTTAGAAAAGAACACTTCATTTTTAATTTTATTTTTAATTTATTCTTATTATATAGATGGAAAGATACGAGAATATTGGATTCTATTAGGTTCTTCTAATTCATTATACACAAAGATAGAGAACGGGGCAAATGAGGTCAGAAAAGATTAAATAGTTCTCTTTTCTGACCTCAGTTATCTTACGTTAACGAACATCATTCTCTTGCCCTTATCCCATTTACTTGGGGTCGGTTGCGCTGACTCGGCGCAGCATGTCCTTTTCTTCCATACCTCCCTGTCACTCGTCATCTCGTCACTTACTTCCTTCCTCTTCATATCCTCTCACACACAGTCCATCCACGTTTTCCTTGGCCTACCTCGTTTCTTCCATCCCTCCACGTTCATACCTAACACTCTTTTGGTCACATGGCTGCATGGATGTCATCCCTCCGCATAATATTATGCCCATACCACGCAAGGCGATGGAATCTAAATTTGTCGATGATAGAGGTGCTACTTCCTCTAATATACTAATTTCTTACGTTAACGAACATGGCACTATTTTTACTAACTTTTACTTAATTTAGCCTGCCCAAATCCAGATCCCCGCAAAAAAAAGCGAGTAACATGTCCATGTCGGTAAAATATCTGGAAAAAAGTTCCCTGTTACTGACTGAACAGGGAACTTTTTCCATCAATACTGATACGCGTAAATTCCCGCGGCGAGCGAAATATCGCGTAATTTTACCCCCTTCATCACGCCCGGTGACACACAATGCGAGTTGATTGATCGCCGATTTAACGAAATTTAACCGAAAGCCTGATTAATAGTTAAACGTGGATTCACGGGCTATTATGTCTTTATTTCATTAACGGGCTTGGAGAGAGACCGGTGATATAGCGGCGAGTGTCACTATTCGAGCGACTTTTGATTGATTTTGTGTGAAGTTTTTGTGGATTTAGGATACCGGAATGGTATTAGCTGTGTGGCTAGTAGCCAAGTAAAATAGGGTTACAGTAGAAACGAACTATATTTATTTTAACATAAACTTATGAGATGTTATAAACAAGAAACTTTAATTAAATAGGGATTGTCATAAGCTATTTTCCGAATGACATGACATCCATCAGTCAGATATCTTTTCGTGACGTCTCGCCAGAAACAATCCGTTTAGGGTGTAAAACCTATAATATATGCATTATTTTAATCCGCTGTGTTACCTACACTACCCCCCACCGAGACCGTGGCTACGGTAGGTGGTCTTGGAGATAAGAAGGAAATCGGACGTGGCGACCAGAAAGTGTCTTCTGTGTTGGGTCCCAATCTTGGGATTCTTCCTTATTTGTAACGGCTGTTGGAATAGTGTCTTGTCTGGCCAGGTACGCTGGTTTCAGTCGATCAATTGAGACTGTTACTGATTTTCCCTTTACCAGGATGTCGTAGGTTTTTGAGCTACGCCGTAGCACTTTGAATGGGTCTTGGTATGGTGCTTCCAGAGATCGTCGTTCAGGGCCTTGCCAAAGGAAAACATAATCGGAATATTGTGAGTCCTTTGGAATATAAAAGGGACGCTTGGAGCTAGTGTGCCAGGATGTTGGCTGAGGAGCTAGTCTATTCATATGACCTCTAAGGCGGCTGACAAAATCAGCGGGGTCTAATACTACGTCAGGCGTTGACGAAGAGAAGAACTGACCTGGTATAGTAAGTGGTTCACCGTAGACCAATTCAGCTGGTGAGCCTTTCAGGTCTTCTTTCCAAGCGCTTCAAGGTAGCACTTCAGTCCATTGCGTTGTAGCGTTGATTTATTTTTTTGGAGAAGAAGGCTAAAGGTTCCCACGTGCCATGTTTGAGTTGCTGTAATACTGCCCCAATCGCTACGTCAGAGGCATCGGTTTGTAAAGCCAACTCCGCCTTAGAGTCTGGATGAGCCAGTAAGGTGGCGTTCGATAGACACGACTTACTCTGGTTAAATGCCTCACGTAGTGCCGGTGTCCACTCGATCAACGTTGACCCTTTGGGATCTCCAGCAAGAAGAGCAGTGAGCGGAACTAATATTCTAGCTGCTCCCGGGAAAAACCTTCGGTAGAAATTGAGCATTCCCAAATATCTTCGCAATTGTTTAATCGTCTGAGGTGCCGGGAAGTCCTTGATGGATAGTACCTTTGACTCTAATGGGCGGATACCATTTGCTGAAACGCTATATCCCAGGAAAGTTACTTCAGGCTGTCCAAACACGCACTTCGAAGTATTTATCAGAACACTGTAGTCTTGAAGGCGCTTAAAGAGCTGGTTCAAGTGTTGCCTGTGCTCAAGTTTTGTAGACGAGGAAATCAAAATGTCGTCAAGGTATCCGTAAGCAAAATCAAAACCGCGTAGATGTTCGTCCATAAACCTTTGGAATGTTTGCGCTGCATTGCGTAGTCCAAATGTCATAAATGGGAATTCAAACATACCAAAAGGCATTGCAATGCTAGTTTTAGGAATATCTGGTCCATATACACGTATTTGGTTATATGCCTTGATGAGGTCAATAGTGGAAAAAATTATTTTACCTGCCAGAAGATAAGCGAAATCTTGTATGTGACGAACAGGGTATTGATCTGGTACTGTTTGAGCATTCAGTGCCCTGTAATCTCCACAGGGTCTCCATTCGTTGTTTTTCTTGCGCACCAGGTGTAAAGGTGATGACCACGGGCTTTCGGAACGGCGAGCGGTTCCATTTTGTAGCATGTCATCGAATTTCTGCTTAGCAATCTTCAACCGCTCTGGGTCCAAGCGTCGAGGACGGCTTGCAACCGGGGGACCTGGTGTTGTCCTTATATGGTGCACTGTATAGTGCTTCGGGTCACCTAGCTTACCGGCTGGACGGGTGATATCAGGGTAAGCGCGCAGAAGAATAGTGTAATCGGAGTCGTTCGCTAATGTGGTATGAACCGATGATATAGTTTCAGTCGTGCCATACTGTGGCACAGTGACGGAGAGAGAAGTAGTTCCATCGGTCAGCTTTTGGTTGCGGCAGTCAACGAGCAAGTTATAAAAAGCTAAAAAGTCAACACCGATGATGAGGCTTCGAGACATCGGCTACTGTAAAACGCCATTCAAAATCTCGCCGTAAGCCCAAATCAAGACGTAAAGTGATGTAACCATAAGTAGCTATGGCTGTTCCGTTGGCAGCAAACAACCCGTATTTGGCCTTATTGCGGCGCTCGTTGATAGAACCTCGAGGGAATACGCACAGGTCTGAACCCGTGTCGATTAAATATTGAATTTTTGTCGAACGATCTGTGATGAATAAGCGGCCTGGATGTTTTCCGACTTCACTCATTTATCGGCATTGGACCCGAAACGGTAATGATACCAGCAAATAGTAAAATCATCGGGAACTGTGTGAAAAGAGGAGCGTTGCCGAGATTTAGAACGAGATGCACCTCGACTCTCAGATCGGTAGCGTCGAGTCGGCTCCCTGCCTTGACGTCGTAGATTGTCAACTTTAAGCAACGCCTTTACTTGCTGAGCTAATTCTTCGACGCGCTTGTATCCGTCGACCGCTCAAATGATGTGCTGGCTACGTTCCTCGTAGCTGGTGCGACTATGGTTTGTATATTGTTAGGCAACCGGCCAGACCAAACTGGACGCAGGAAGTCGTCGGGCACCGTCGGTCCAGCTAAGCTTCGTAAATGTCTCAGGAATTGTGTGGGTTTGCGGTCGCCGAGCTCTTCGTGAAGCATAAGTTGCCGAGTCTTTTGCTCTTGAGAGACATATAAACGCCTAATTAGCTCCGTTTTAAGCTTTTCGTATTTGTTTATTGGTGGTATTATATCTTTTACCTCGGAGGCAAACTGCGGCTCAAGTTGTCCGATTACATGGTAGAATTTAGTCGAGTCACTTGTTATTCCGGATAAAATAAACTGACCTTCCAGCTGCGCAAACCATACCGCCGGTTCTTCAGGCCAAAATGGTGGCACTCTTACGCTGACCCGAAAGACACCCTGTATGTCTGTCGCTGGATTTGCACTAGTTGATGGCGTGTTTACTGTTTGTACCTTTGGCGGTTGTATCGCATCGCTAACATTTTTATCATCGTTCGACATCCTTGTCCTTTTCTTCGTCGGGGTCACCAATGTGGCTAGTAGCCAAGTAAACTCGGGTTACAGTAGAAACGAACTATATTTATTTTGACATAAACTTATGAGATGTTATAAACAAGTTTAATTAAATAGGGATTGTCATAGGCTATTTTCCGAATGACATGACATCCATCAGTCAAGTATCTTTTCGTGACGTCTCACCAGAAACAATCCGTATAGGGTGTAAACCTGTATGCATTATTTTAATCCACCGTGTTACCTACAGCTGTGAGCTGTCAGTTAATTCAGTACAGATTCTTTACAGCGTATTTACATTTTGATTTCGTGCATAATTAGAATCGTCATCGCTTCGCATACAATGAGTGCTTACATGATGTACCTGCATCACGTAACGCGTTGTACCTACGAACGTTAGGTTGATCTAAATGTCAAATTTTGTATCGAAAAATGACAGTTGGATTGTCCTAACGCGCGTTTGGAACGTTACGTGATTACCCCTCTGGTCGATTACGTAACGCATTGTACGCGCGTCAGGTAGATCTAAATGTAACTTATTTTATTGGAAAATGACAGTTGAATTGTCCTCACGCTCGTTCGAAAAGCTACTTGTCTACCCTTGTGAATGGCGCGGAATGCGTGAAAGCGAGGATGTATAAATGCACTACTGCACGCGTACCGCTTGCTCCGCTTCCACGCAATACAATACTGACAGTATACTGACAAGTAAGGAAACCAGTGGTATAAAAAATAACATTTATTTCAGGCATCTAAGGCCCATAGTAACAAATACCTTAAAGACTAGCATACATACAATACAATATTAAAAATAAAAACTAATTATTTAGGTGACATAACAGGTCATTCGGTGCAGAATTCGGTAGGTTGCCCCGGAACCGCCGAAATACACCCTTCGGCCAGAAGTCAGCACACGCGACAGTCTCCTGCAGCGGCCGCGGCACGCGCACCACAAACGAGCTGAAGTGCATGCACGTAGTGGCGCGAACGCAGCTGGAAAACCCTCAGCGAGTACCCAGTCTTTTGGTGAATATACTCCACCATGTCAGCAGTCGTGGCGGAGTAATGCAGGCGCGACACGTACAGCGCCTTACTCGTTGTGGCAACACGCAAACCAGAACCAACCAGCTCTGCTGTACCACACTGACTCTTTCGTGGCTTGCGCTTTCTTGACACCGATGTGAAATCATCCTTATCCACATCGGTGCGAGGGGCCTTCTCTTTTGGAGGAACCCAGTCTTCACGCACTCTAGAAGGTGCGTCTCTCCGTTATCTCCGTTATTAAGTACTAAGCTCTCTGTTAAGTACAAAATACCGCATACTTACTGATTCCACCGCGCCAAATCCAGAAGAGACAGAGGTTAGGGCATAGAGGAGGATATATTGCTCATATTTGGAGCAGGCTAACAACGAAGATAGTACCATACGTACATACTACATACGTATCTCAAGTATCTATCTCAAATAAATTTTGCACATCTCTTATCGAGCTCTGATCCACACTTCATAGTAGAACTATTACTTAATAAACTCAATGAATCCCTAGCAATCAGTAAACTGAATAAAAGGTGCCCTAATAATAAAAGTATAATAAAACCTTGGATCACCCCTGGTATGTTAAGATGCATTAGGAATAGGAACAGAATGCAATTGAAGGTCAGAGCGGATCCCGACAATGAGACCTTGACGATCACGTACAAAATATATCGAAATTATTGCAACAATCTAATAAAGAAGTTAAAAAGAAAATACGACAGAGAACAACTTGAAAAAGCGACAAATAATCCCAATACCCTTTGGAACACAATCAAAAAGATAACCCATTATAAAACCAAGGATAATCACAATTTAGAGCTTTTTACCTCGAAATATAGAGAGAATCATGTTTATGCAATATTACAGTATACACCTTAATACACAATTATATAAACATAAAAGATGTTTGAAATCACATGAATCATTTCTGGGATCTAAATTCACAATATACCAAAGTTACCTCTTTGTTATATTAATACCATTATTAGGTATAAACAATAAATTGTATCATTGTATAAATGCCCAGAAGCCCGAAATCCAGGCCACAAATGTAATAAACTTACGAACCTAAACTCATGCCGTTCGGTCTATGAAACGCTCCCCGTACATTAGGTTTTAGAATGTATTACAGGGAAATGGAAAGATAAAATATGTGAGCTGTAATACCGTGTCGCCATATTTATGGGCCCCAGAATGGGATGCCGAACTGCTTCAAAACTGTTAGCTTTATTACGCTCTCTACTTTAGGGTCCCCAGCACTGTTGACTCAAGTCGACTCACTATACAAACGTAGTTCGAATTTTATTTTAAAACGGCATACTGAAATAACATGAAACATTTTATACAGTCGGAATCTAGTGTCTGTAGCTATAAATAAAATAAAATAGAAGAAATAAGTTTCTGTCAAAAATTTCATTTTTGGTACAAGCTTTTATTGCTGACTGTATGTACTCTTCAGTAAACCATCATCAATTACTCATTTAGACAATTCTAACGAGCTCAACGGGGCTACAGATAAAAAAGTGAACAGATAAAATGCTGGTCACAGGTCGCTTAAGACCAAAGTCGTGGCCAATGTTAAGTAACCCTTTTAATAGTAGTTTATGAAACGAGCCGAAGGCAAGTTTCATAATAACATCACACGAGTGTCTTAACGCCTAATTATGTACAGTTACATACACTACATTATCTATCCACATATCATAAGCCTCCACGATGCATTCAGGAGCCGCATATTATGACCGGCATCGCGGCGTTGTTTTATGGCAGCTGTCATAGTTTTTTCTTTTTCAGAGACAAACTAGAGTCGGATCTAACTGTCATATCGTTCGATATCTTACTTACGTGCGACATTTGTCAAATTTGTATGCAAATTGACACTTCATTTCGAACTAAACGTCATCTGATATTAGAATAGAGGTCAAATATTTTTTTTTTGATTTTAGAGATGTTCAAAATTTTAATGAAATAATATTATCGAAATCGATGTTATTATTTGGCAATAATAACATTTTCACAGATAAGAGATTTGTTCTAACAAAACTGTCTATTTTTATGGTGGCCATAATGTGCGGTTCTTGAACGCATCATGGAGGTTTTATGATATTTGGATAGATAAACATTATAACGTAACAATTTTCTGGTCAGAAAAAGTATATCATAATCTGCAAGATATGAGAAGTAATATAGTTTTCGTAGAAATCCAGTTTTACAAAAGAAAGTAGTTAAAAAAAAAAAAACTGAACCCTATTATTTCACTTGCAACCATTCTACTACTCCATTTTTATCAGAAAGATGTATATTTTTATAATCTTCTTCAAGATTAGATAAATTACTACCATTTTAACTAGATTGTATCGTTTAGTGAATTATTTGGATAAACTAAGATACAATAGGAAAAAAAAGATTTCTTTTTCTTTAAAAGAGAATATTTTAACCAATCATGCTTCGGTTAAATCATACAAAAAATCTATTTAAATAAGTAGCACAGAGTAATTAAATACCTGAAGTAAGTAGTCAGAACGGTATTTCAAAGAACGCATTATTTTTAATGTAATATGCAGACTTAGATTGCCGTAATAAAAGATACCTACCTGATCTAAATATGGATATCATCTGTGTAAGTATATAATGATTTCTGGATTGACATAAGTTACTAAGCTCAGAATCATCATATCTTAATTATAATCAAAATGCTGTAATAATCGAGTTATAAGTTCATAAAACGGTTAACAAAGACCAAGCGTAATGTTACCTTGTTTACATCTCTGGCTTCTCTTAACCACAGATATACCTATAAGTAAATACGAAAACTCCCAAAACACAACACTTACTAATACCATATTTTCACAGGACACGAGGCACGTTTCCATGGAAAATACGGGTATTTCCACAATGCTCTCGATATCTAATCTCCAATATGAATAGCCCAGCCGAAATGAAAAAAGGTCCAACATGGTGCCGCTATAATTACACGCTGGATACATACGTGATGACTGGCAAGGCACAGGCGGTAGCGAGAGGTTGATTTGGGACTAACGATTCTCATCGGATCATGGGCGTATTTTAACAGGGATGGTCCATTTCCCCATTCGTCAGGTACTCGGGTTTGATAAAAAATATGCTAAACGTTACACAACAACTTCTCTTCCTTTTCGCAATTTTTCATAAACATAATTCTTGACAAGTGCATTCGTGATTCTGCACAGCCTCATTTTTACACAAAGTTGCTTCGTCGTTTTCGCCATTGTGCGCTAAGTAATTCTTCACAACAGCAATTTACCAAATGTGCTAGTCGGTGCATAATACTTATA
This sequence comes from Epinotia brunnichana, assembly GCA_963854355.1. Lineage (NCBI taxonomy): Eukaryota > Metazoa > Arthropoda > Insecta > Lepidoptera > Tortricidae > Epinotia > Epinotia brunnichana. Next base: position 23,093,181 of record OY977951.1, on the reverse strand, counting down.
TTATTCGGTACAAAAAAAAAATAAGACTGTGCATTGTGAAGAATAACGAATGCTTTGAGACGCTCTGCAATTAATACCAGTTTGGGAAATGATGAAGAGCGAATAGGAGAAACGCTTTTCTGTGTAAATTAATAGTGAATAATTCATGTAGGTACTGAATTGCTGTTGTGAAAACATGCGTTTGTAGACGATTGTGAATAGGAAGAGATGCTTCTGGGCAAAGCTAGGCTTTAGTTACTATGCCAGCATAATTATATTGGTACATACTCACCGATAATCCGCATAATCAAATATCATTTCCAGAATACCACAATAACCATGCACCACAAAATATATATATTTCGATGTATAAAGCGGTGTTTGATCGGTAATTTCTGTTTAAATGATGCCGCACATAATGATAAATGAACTATTTGTAGACAAAAATATGTTACAATACCTAACTTTAATATTGCTGGGAGTAAATTGAAGTACCTACATCATACATCACAATATAGTTCATTTCAAGATAAATCAAATTACAAACAGTTTTGTTGAACCTCAGAATAGCAGAATAGGTACTTCAGTGTGGTTAAATTCCTGCAATCAATGTGTTTACTTCGCATATCTTTCTCTTTTCAATATGATTTACACCCTTGACAACTTGTCACAACGAGTGCTCAATCCGCGTGGCTGTGCCGGAGGTATCCCGTGGAATTCCTCCAGGCTGTTCACTCTCCCACACGCATTTTGATCGCTTTACTGTGTTCGTTCAATGAAGGCAACAGCTGGGTTAAAAAAACAAAACACAACCACTCCTATTGAAATGCTAAAGCTAGTAATCAACTAGAAACGCGGAACATGCAAATGTATATTAAAACAAATGACTGTCGAGAGTAAAATAAAGCAACACGAAAGCACCGTACGTAACAACCTAACTTATCTCGTATCAACTTCAATGTTCTCAGATACAAAACCAATAACCAACATAAGATTGCCACTTACATGTCCTTGTATCATGCTAGTTGGGTGGAAATATTTATATTGAGCCCGCGATTTACTCAGAGAGCACTCGGTAATAATGTATAGGGTTCTTTTATTCAAATCGGATACACGAGTGGGAAACATTTGGAGGCACTGCTGACCCCTGCCGCGGTGGTGTAGGAACAGTACGGCAACAAGTCGTAACGACTTATTAAGTACCTAAGGTACCATCGAAAAACACGCTTACTCCTTACTTGGCAGTGTTGTGATCTATTCAGCGTGACAAGTTTTGAAAGCACGTCTTTTTTGCCCGACTACGGCAGAGCCGAAAGGAGGGGATAAGTTTTTAGCAATATAATTGTATTTAATACGTAATTTATTTATGCGTATGGCTAAAATTAAATTAGACTCGTTCTTAGTTAAAAAAATACCAGTAGGTACCAAGGCAACCCAGCCGACTTGTTCACCCTAAATAACAACGTAACCCAGTGGATCCAACAATTCGATGTACTGCTCTAATTTGCATGTGTTTACGTGTGTTCCATCGTAGCGTTTGAAATACTAAACAGATTTTAATGAAGGTGTCAATCGATTAGAAATTATCAAAGTATACTTTGGGTGACCGGCTACATTTAACTATGTGTTGTGTTGTGTCACTAATAAATTTTAGAATTTTGATCCTTTAATCTTGATTCATGTATGAAAGAAAAAAGCGGCAAGTGCGAGTCGGACTCGCACATGAAGGGTTCCGTTAAATATATTGCATTTTACGATTTATGACGTTTTAAAAGAAAAAACTACTTACTAGATCTCGTTCAAAACAATTTTCGTTGGAAGTTTGCATGGTAATGTACATCATATATTTTTTTTAGATTTATCATTCTCTTATTTAAGAAGTTACAGGGAGGGGGGGGGGGGGGGGGGGGGAATCACATTTTACCACTTTGGAAGTGTCTCTCGCGCAAACTATTCAGTTTAGAAAAAAAATATGTAAAAAACCTCAATATCATTTTTGAAGACCTATCCATAAATACCCCACACGTATGGGTTTGATGAAAAAAACAAATGAGTTTCAGTTCTTAGTATGGGGAACCCCAAAATTTATTGTTTTTTTTTCTATTTTTGTGTAAAAATCTTAATGCAGTTTACAGAATACATCTACTTACCAAGTTTCAACGGTATAGCTCTTATAGTTTCGGAAAAAAAGTGGCTGTGACATACGGACGGACAGACAGACAGACAGACATAACGAATCTATAAGGGTTCCGTTTTTGTACAGGACGGTACAGGACATTGCAAATTGAACAAACACCTGTTTCAAATGGGTATGAAGCAGGACACAACTTGCAGGTTCTGCCAGGAGACAGAGGAGACTGCAATGCACATTCTCTGCTCCTGCGGACCACTCATGCATAAAAGAAGTACCTACCTAGGGCGGCACATAATGCACCCACAAGAAGTACAACATATCACCGCCGAAAGAATCTGGAATTTCCTGGAGGCAACGGGACTTAACGGTGAACTCTAAAACAAGGGCTGCCACAATAGATCACTTGCTGGTCGAAGCGGCATATTAAGGTGGTTCGATTGCCATACAAAGCGTTATTTGACATTCGCAGGCTAACGGCGTGATATTTTAAGAAACTTATGTAACAAACTTTCATCAATTGGCTTCCCATTTGCGCCAAATTCCCCTTTTCCTAGAATAAACTTGTATAAACTAGATTAATTTGAGAAAAATAGTTTTCCCAAAATATCACGTGACAAACCAATTTCTCAAATTAATCTAGTTTATGTAAGTTTATTCTAGGAAAGGGGGAATTTGGCGCAAATGTGAAGCCAATTTATAAAAGTTTGTTACATAAGTTTCTTAAAATATCACGCCGTTAGCCTACGAATGTCAAATAACGTTTTGTATGGCAATCGAACCCCCTTAAGGCCCACAAACAAAATAATAATAAAATAAATATAGCTCTTATAGTTTCGGAAAAAAAGTGGCTGTGACATACGGACGGACAGACAGACAGACAGACAGACAGACATAACGAATCTATAAGGGTTCCGTTTTTTGCCATTTGGCTACGGAACCCTAAAAACCATTTTGTCATCAATAAGTTTTCAGTAGTCGGGTTACAGTTTTTTGAACTGTTTATGCTTGTTTGCCAAATTTAGGGTTGACAATGAAATGACTATGTGTAAATATCTACTGAACCACTGACTGAACCTAATCAAAATGAGATCAGATAATTTTTAAAAAGCTAAAGATATATTATGGTGTTTTTAATTAATTGAGTGTTGCATTATTGAGCACTCACTCCTAATGGCTACAGTTTTTAGGAGGCTGTTTGAGCTGCCACGTATTCTGGCTAAAGATATATTATGGTGCTTTTAAATAATTAAGTGTTGCATTATTGAGCACTCACTCCTAATGGCTACAGTTTTTAGGAGGCTGTTTGAGCTGCCACGTATTCTGGCTAAAAGAGATGCCAACTTTTTCCGCAACACAGCCCTAAAGCTGTCCATTCGCGCTTCAGCGAACATGGTGGACGCGCTGCAGAACCGTGATCGTGGCAAACCCAACAGCGCCCTGAAGGCGTTGTTGTACTGGACCTGCAGAGAGCTGAGCGACCGCTGCGAACAATTTGCCCACAGGGTACCAGAGTACATTGCAGTGCAGTATGCTCTAAAAAGTGTTATTTTAACTGCAGCTGTACACCTAGCGAACCTGCGAGCCAACATGTTCGCCCGAACCGCCAGCGCTCTGCGTTCCCGTTCAACGTCAACGTTGTCGTTCAAGTTGTCTGTTAGACAGTGGCCTAAATACTTAAACTGACTAACTCTGGTCACTGAAATTCCATTTAATAAAACAGGCAGTGACACATCTGGTGATCTTACACCCGGAGCTTTAAATACCATGTACCGTCTTCTTTATGTTGTACACGAGTCCATGAGAAGCCGCGTACTTGTCACAAATGCTAATTACCTGGATAACCTATACCTGGATCTGACCAACCTGGATATTAACAAAGGGCATATTTACTCGTACGCAGACGACACAGCTGTAGTTTTCATAGCGAAAACATGGCAGGATGTCTATAGCTGCGCTGAAAGAGGTTTAATATTGATATCATCCTGGCTTAAGTCAAATCTCCTCACGTCAGTCGGAGTCTTTGTTACAATTAAAAATGCATTGCTGTGATCTGAGTGACTTCAGACGCTGTAATTGCACACAGCTTAAAAAAGTATCCACCATTAAGTACCTTGGAGTCATTCTGGACCAGCGGCTATCATGGCACTCACACATAGATTACGTTAACAATCGAGTTAGAAAATTAATCTGGATCTTCAAAATTCTTAGACACATTGCAGATAAAACATTACTCAACCAACTTTACAAATCACTAGCACAATCAGTAACCAGTTACTGTATTGTAGTTTGGGGGGGTGCTACCAAGACAAAATTTCTTCAGGTAGAAAGAGGGCAAAGATGCCTTCTTAAAGTAATGTATAAGCTACCCTTCAGACACTCAACATATGAGTTTTATAGAGAATATAACATTCTTAGTATGCGAAAATTATACATTTTATTAACTATATTAAAAGTACACAAGACTCTGAACTATATACCTGTTAAACCAAAACGTATAAATCATAAAGTTGCTCCTATTTGTGCTGCAAAATCAGCGTTTGCCAAGAGGCAATACAATACAATATCGTCACATTTATACAATAAATTAAATAAAACCATCAATATTTGTCCGATGCAATTACGAAACTGTAAAGAAAAAATAACGGAATGGCTGATCACACTTAGTTATGAAGACACTGAATCTTCATTAGTTTAAGCATGAAAACGTGTGTTTTAACGCTTAAAATAATAAACAAACTCGCAAACACTCACTCACAAATACACACACACGCACACACGCACATACGCACACACGCACACACGCACACACGCACACACGCATGCACGCACACGCACACGCACACGCACACACACACGCACACGCACACGCACACGCACACGCACACGCACACGCTAACGCACACGCACACGCACACGCACACGCACACGCACACGCACACGCACACGCACACGCACACGCACACGCACACACACACGCACACGCACACACACACAAACACATACACGCACAACATACACTAACCTAAATTAAAAATCGCCGTGTGAAACGTCCTAAGAAATTCCAGTCTTAGGAAGTACTGTTATTTATTTTTCTTCTGCGGCTACTGTTGTGAATTGACTGTGATTTCATCCGAATGGATTCTGACAACTATATAAATCTGATACATGCAACCCCGTTTTATAACTCGTGCTTATGATATTGGAGGGAGCTTTACATTATTGATACAAGTGTTCCGATCTCGGTCGTTATGGAAACATATTCAAGTGAGTTTCGAAAATTAGACCGTTTTGACAAGGTAAGTATATTGTGTAAAGTGTCCGGTGCAGATGTCCGGTTTTAAAAGATTCCTAATTGACAACATTTCGTAATTCTAAGTCCATGATTTGACTAGCTCCTTGTATTCTACTCGAAAAGAGGAACACGCTGGTAGTTTTATATTTCCAGTATTATTTATGTGCAATTTTAAACGAATTTTTAAAAATGCACTCATAGCAAATCCAATTCTACTGCAGAAAGGGCACCTTGCTTTAGTCTTGTTTACATATTATACCAAATTAAAAACAAACATTTTTTTTTTTTTAAAGGGCTCAGTTGTCAGGACGTGTTGGCTCAGTTGGTACTTTGTAGGTACCTAGCCCCACGCACGCCTCCCAAAGGTCCGGGACATCATTGTCCCGTGAGCGGCAAAGACATACATAATAATAATAATATTTTACGGACAATCTTACACAAATCAACCTAGTCCCAAACTAAGCAAAGCTTGTACACTATGGGTACTAGACGACGATATAAATACTTATATAGAGAAATAAATACTTAAATACATAGAAAACATCCATGACTCAGGAACAAATATTCGTGCTCATCACACAAAGAAATGCCCTTACCGGGATTCGAACCCAGGACCTTTTGCTTCGTAGGCAGGGTCACTACCAACTAGGCTAAAGCGGTCGTCGAACATTGTCAAGATGGCGTCAATGTAACCATATTATATAACCCACCCGAAAATGACATTTAAACGTTTTCGTCGAAACGGGACTAAAGCAAGGTGCCTATTCTGCAGTAGAATTGGGTTTGCTATATGAATGCATTTTTTAAAAATCGTAAAAAAATTAACATAAATAATACTGGAAATATAAAACTACCAGCGTGTTCCTCTTTTCAAGTAGAATACAATGAGATAATCGAACTAAGGGCTAAAAAATATGAAATGTTGTCAATTGTATTTTAATGTGAAAGTTGTTGTTTACATTAGAACTAGCTTTTGCCCCCGACTTCATCCGCTAACGGGGAACTCGTTTATATCGTAACTTTCTCCTTCCTTTTCACTCCCTTATGTAAATAATTTCCGCGTATAGGTAAACAATCAGAAAGGTCAGGCGCAAAAGAATCGGATCACTGCTAAGGCGTGTGCGCGGCAGCAGCAATGGCCTCCTAAGGGTGTTGGCCGAGCGCCTCAACTGTCCCCTCACCAAATATTGGATGGAGGTGACTATTGGCAGGGCCAAGTAGAGATAATGTTCGCTCTGTTTGGTACTACCAATAGCTTGCCAAAACCATGTCTGTAATTGCCCCCGATTCTTAGTTTGTAATTCTAACATAGTTTTTAAGTCTCGCTAATCTAATCACATATGGATCAATGGTCTGAAATAAAATATTTTTATTTATTTTATGTTATTTATTATTATTTAAAGCCCCTGCTAGACGGTCGCCAACACGCCCCTCCGACCGAGCGACCTTGGTTGGCACCGACCGCTGTAGTATGAAATTTTACTGCAAACAACTACACACGGTCGGTGCGAACCAAGGTCGCTCGGTCGGAGGGGCGTGTTGGCAACCGTCTAGCAGGGGCTTAAGGAATTAATAATACGCCTACGCAAAAAACAAACAGCAAATTATATTCTATTAGAGTCGCTGTTACAATATTTGTTTACAGGGTGGAATTTGATAAAGTGTACATAATAAGGAAATTCTTTTTTAATTTTACCGATGAAACTGTGTAATTGTTTTTTTTGGCATAATTTATTTTTTTACAAAAATTTTAACATTTTAGTAAAAAGTCGGGTAGTACACCTAATTCTGACGGTATAACTTTTGATCCAATGGTGCTAAAATGAAAATAAAAAATGCAGAGTGTTACCAAGGGACAGGTTAATAATTATTAATCACAATTGAAAACCAACCAGAAGAAAAAATCCGCAAAAAAAAAATGTTTTTGAAGAATGACTACAAAAATTACGAATTTTAAAAGAAAAACACAATTTCCTGAAACGCAGATTTGGTTACCATTTTTTTTGCTAAGTATTAATCCTCACTTAATGTCGATTCTAAAACCGTTTTCAAACTGTCTCAGACTTTGAAAAATACCACGCAAATGGGTACGTAAATCAAACCTTAATTTTAACGTATGCTACTGATACATAATGAGAGGCCTTAAAATACGAGTGTGGTTTTATGAAACGAGCATCAGCGAGTTTAATAATAGCATCACATGAGTGTTTTAAGGCCTAATTATGTACAGTTGCATACACTACTTTATCTAAACACATCATAAGTACTCTAAGATGGGTTCAGAAGCCGTAGGAAAATGACCTGCATTGCTACTAGTAACCTGTAAAATCTTTGTTGTAATCTTGGCTGCATTTACAAAGGCTACGGTGTCAATTGTATTCAAGAGCGACCATAGGCTACGGTGTCAATTGTGTTCAAGAGTGACCATAGGCTAAGGTTTCAATTGTATATAAGAGTGTCCATATTCTACGGCGCGGGCGTCAATTGTATTTCAGTGTGTACATAGGCTACGGTTACAATAGCATTTAAGAGTGTAGGTACATTAAGCTACGGTGTCAATTGGAATTTAAGAGTGGCCATAGGCTACGGTGTCAATTATATTTAAGAGCGTCTATAGGGTACGCTACGGTTTCAATTCGAATTATTCAAAAAACATTCTTCCAGCCGTTTTAAAATAAGAACCAAGCTAGCTTTGTATGAAAAGTCGAGCTCCTTAAGCAGTCCGGCGATCTTAAATAAATTATCAACGAACACATTATACTTCCAGTTTGGTAGCTTACTTTTTACTATCACAGCCTGGTAACGTTGGCGTATGGCGACCTATAAGCACTATTGCCAACCTAACAAAAACACAAAGTATAGTGCCAACACTAAAACGTAGGTGTCAAGTTGAAAGTAGATATTATAGTATTTTATGCAACTGTTGTATAAGAAGGGTCTTAAAAGGCGAGTGGCGCGGGTTGCGATGCGAGCCTTGGCGAGCATCGCAATAAAAAGACGACACGAGCGTTTTTAGACCAGTTCGTACTTTTGCTACTCACGCAATTTCTTCAGGAGTACAGTTATTAATTACTTCGACCATTTTAAAAGAAACATACACTTTTGTCTTCACAAACACGAATAAAATCTTAATAGGTTAGGACTAATAGTTTATCATCTTTTGTCATTTCATTTTGAACTGTATTTTGGTGGGAAATCGGAAATGTGACAGCTCTTGCTTATGGTTTGTTTTGTTTTTAATTTGTTTGCACTTGCCAATTGGAATTGTTTATTTTTATAAATAATACCAAAAATTTATAGAACATGTAATTTAACACACACTAGATGATGATTAATTATTATTGTAGTAAATAATTTATAATATACAAATGTTAAATCGTAAATAAATACTTTTATTTCGAAATATTTGTTTATGAAGTTGGCACCACTGCAATATAGCGGCCGATTAAAAAAAAGTTAAACAGTGCTTTTATGAAAAATGTATAAACCAAAAAAGAACGCTAAACAGTGCATTTTTGCACCATAGAGCATAGAGTTTTTCGACGACTTATTAGTGGTGTCATTGTATTTGAGCTACAGCCTATTTAAATGACAGATAACGGTACAGGAGTAGAAAAAAACTATTTAGCGGTACCTACCTATAAATAGCCTGTGCCGATACTAATAATAAACAGGTGTAATGTCTGTGAAATGTAAGTTTGTATGTTGGGGGTAAGCTCAGAAACTATACCCATCCTATTCTAAAAACCCTTTGTTCAGTAAGTAGGTAGGTTATATGTATGTAAGCACTTTATTGTACACAAAAGAGGTTAATACATAAAAATGATATGTAAGATTAAAGTAGGTACAAAACAAAGGCGAACTTATCCCTATAAGGGATCTCGGGGGGAATATAAGGGATATGTAGAATGGGCCCCTACAGGATTAAGTATGTGCTATATTTTATATCTTCGCTCCGCCTAGATTCTTTGTATACGCGGCGGAGCCGCGCGGGTAGCCTAGTATTATATATTGTTTGAAGCCGGGGGACCTTATTACATATACAAAACCTAAAGAGTAGTCCCCCCGACTGCAAACAAAGTATAATATTCCTAAAAGAGATAGAGTGTCCACTGTCCAGGTACTTAAAATATAAGTGTACATAATTAAAAAACAATATTTTACTTCATTAACAACTTGTTTCTTACTTTTTAGTACGCCTTTGTCAAAGGCAGTTGTGTTTTATATTTTTTTAATAATTACTTTTTACAAGCTTTTATTTAACTTGCACTGTCCGTTGGTAAGTATTATGTAAATAAATAATGTACTTAAGTTGTCCATCAAAACTTTACAAACTATTTTTAAACCATTTGCCAGTATCCGACTGAACTAAAATTTGACGTTGGTACCAGTGGCGGCGCGTGAATTTTTTCGATGGGCAACCCGGAACACAAAAATTTATGAAAGAGTTTAGAGTACAGTAGACGGTGAACGAATACGTACATAAATAATTACATAAATATCTGTACACGCCTTTATGACATCGACAATAGAGTCCTGTACAGATATTTATATCCTTATTAGGGTTCCGTACCAAAAAGGTAAAAAAGGAACCCTTATGGTGAGACTCTGTCCGTCCGTCCGTCTGTCACAACGTTAAATATCTCAGGAACTACTTAAGCTATCAATTCGAAATTTAGAACAACTGTTAAGAGGGTGTATGGAAAATGAAAAAATTAAATATACATTTTTATTTTCTGTGTAAATGATGAATATAACGGGGGGTTTATAAAATCAAAGTCTAGTAAATAGATCAAGTGGGATATTATATGAAAGGGCTTAAGTAGCACTTTCTAGAGTGGTTAAATTTTGATTTACTAAGGAAATTGTGGAAAAAAAAACCATTCTTCCCTTATCTCCGAAGTTTACCAAGCGAAAATTCTGAAATAATTACATATGATTAAGAGTAACATAAATAATACTGGAAGAATAAAACGATATTTCTATCTAACGTATTTTATTTAATTATCAAAAATTGTTTCTTAATTAAATTTGTAATTTACTATTGTATGTAATTTTATATCTTCAAATTTCTATCAGATTATGATTAAAGTCCCTTCTTTCAAATAAAATAAATAAATAATCGATATCGGTACGCCTGATAAAAAGCTATCGCTGATAAACAAACATAGGTACTAGGTTGTAAGTTGTTACTGTTGTTAGTACCAAAATGCAGATGGCGGTTTTCAACGGTAACTTCTACTATGAGCTGTCCTGAAATGACGGGTATGGTGTATGAAAGTTTGCACGGAACCCTCGGTGCGTGAGTCAGACTCGTTCTTGACCGGTTTTTTTATTACAAGCTTTTTTATAAGCTTTTATTTATCTCACCCCGTTTGTTTTATTCTTGGGTCAAATTTTGTAATTGAAATTTCACCCACTTCCCCTAATCCCAAACTAAACTACACACTACACTAAATTTTGTCACCTGCATGTACGGGGTAGCTTGCGTCAAATCCGGTAGTTCTGATTTCTTGCAGACTTGTTTATGATGTTGGCCCAATTAATTATCCAAGTTTGTGACCTCGAGCGCCGAACACAACTTTGTCAAAAATCTAAAATACCCCGAAATCCCTAAAGGACTCGTGTGTGATAGAACCATTTAAGGACGTTTGTAAATAATAATACTTCGAAATTTTTTGCAATATTTTTAGACGTCACGCGTCACTTGAACAACTCTAGCGGGATGCAGTTCCAAGTACCCCCGAAGGAGTTTGCTAGTGTTGCGAAGTCCGAAAAATTATAAATTTTGGAAGGTTTTATCTCGGATACTATTGGGTCTACAGAGACAATTCTAGTAACGTCCTGAGAAGGTACTCTCAAAAACGAGTCCTTTTTATATTAAAAACTTTCGCGGTATTTTCGATTTTTGACAAAGTTGCGTTCGGCGCTCGAGGTCACAAACTTGGATTATTCATTGGGCCAACATCATAAACAAGTCTGCAAAAAATCACAACTACAGCACGATTAACATCTGTGAACGATTCTGAAGTTAGCCTCGAGTCGCCTCCCGCATACCCCGCCCGACCCCTCTGACACCTTGCGGCGCTACTTGTAGTTAACATCAGAATCGTTAACAGATTTTGTTTTAATCGTATTGTACCGGATTTGACGCAAGCTCTGGATATATAAAGTTACTGGATTAGGTTTCCGATGGAGCTGAAATTCTGCATGCATATCTATATTATGATGACAGAAACTTATTACAAAAAAATAGACCCCGCCGCAAACATGGTTTCTATGGTACCCACCTCACCATAATAGATGCATTTAGGGTTTTTACCCGACTGCCGAATGAGAGAGGATTATGTTTTTCAAGCGTATGTATGTATGTATGTATAGTATGTATAGTATGTAAGTATGTATGTATTTAAGTATGTACCTATGTATGTATGTATGTAGGTATGTCTTATTCTTTGACACGCCCTGCAGCCTAAACCGTTTGACGGATTTCGACATGTGAGGTGTCGTTGGATTCCTCTTAATCGTACGAGTACAAAAAACCAGTTGGGTTTTTCAAAAAATGTTTTGATTTCACTTGTTTCAGTAGATATTATTTTGCATATTTTCTTATCACACGGCCGTAAGGTACCTTTTCTACTAAACCGTAGGACTAAATTAACGGACTTGTAATTTACGTGTATTAAAAAGAAAGCTACGTCCACAAAATGTTACATCTTTTAGCTTTCAAAATAGCGTTAAAAACGTCTTTTTTACCCCATTTTAGAAAACATTCAATATCTTCGAAACTGCGGTAGTTTACCCATAAGGTACATTTACCCATGGAACGTCACATACCTATGTTCCTATCATATAATAGTCCCTAGGCGACCGAGCTCTGCTCGGGTGAAAATGGAGAAAATACGGAGAAAACGAATTTTCCCGAACATGAGACCTATCTAGATCGATTTCTCGCCCCCGTGAACCCCAGTATGCCAAATTTCATCGAAATTGTTAGAGCCGTTAAAAGACAAAGCAATTCCGCCATTTTGACGTAACTGAAAGCTGACAGCCATGACGGCGATTTCCCTCAAGAAAAATAACTTAAATATTCAATGAGGTCAAATGCTTCGAAAAGTTTATTAACTGTCGCAGTCGGATAAAAACTATCCTATATGACAGCTAGAATAAGGATAATTTATTGCTATATACACAATGATTACAGATTATACAGACATTATCCGTGGGGCTCCAAACTAGGCTGAGCCTGTATCTTGGGACCCACTGAATCGGTTAACAAATCTCTTCAGACACACGTCACAAGAAGCACGACATGAAAGTAACAAACAAAGTAAAAATTTAACATTAGATATAATATGAGCGCTGCTAACATATCAAAGGGAACACAAATTCATCATTAATAAAAACAATAATTATGCTGTTTTTTTTAGTACAAAGAGAGTTTGTGTATGAGAGTGTGTGAGTGTGTGCGCGTGTGTAAGTGTGCGAATAATAATGTACTTACCTATAATAGTAGTTTAAGTGACTGTACATAATGAGGGGCATTAAAATAGGAGTGTGAGTTTCGTCTTCTGTGAGTCTCGCCTTCGGCTCGTTTCATAATAACATCACACGAGTGTTTTAATTCCTAATTATGTATAGTTACATACACTATTTTATCTACCTACATGTTATAAATCCTCAATGATGTGTTCGGGAAACATTAGAATAACCGCCATTTCACCGCCATGGCCGACTAGATTTCAAATCATCAAACTCCACCGGACCAGTACCACCCCCACACCGGACCTGATTTCCATAATAACATTGATTATCGATGTTATTATGATTTTTCATACATTATAATAACACTAGCACAGATAAAACGCTAATGTTACGTTACTGGTTGCAATTATGGTAGTCGTTATATATGGTTTCCGAACACATTCTTGAGGATTTATGATATGGGTGTAGATAATTTTTTTCCATATTTTTCCGTTTATGGCCGCATGCTGAGATCATTCGTGACAGAACATAGTTTCATATTGGCTGATTTTTTTTTTATTCAGAGATTTATTATAAGTGGAGATAATATAGTATAGGTTGAATTTTTAAGGAGGAAAAATTTTAAAACTGAAACTCTAATTTGCACCTAAGTGAATACCTACCCTGCTTAAGGGAAACACACAAACAGGCAAGCTCTGCGACACACGAACTATTCCTTTCACTCTGACACATCTACAACTCTTTTCCTCAAACAAAACACTCGCGTTCGGTCTGTCCTCCATTATCCACACAAAATGCCCGATACAGTCGGCACGCGCCTAATAACGAATCGCAACGTTTGACACTTATTGTTCTTTACGGGGAGTGAACGTGAGATCTGGAGCCAAAAAAAGCTTCCTGTATCACTGGTCGGAGAGGATCGTGTGAGTGTCTTAATTTGATTAATTAATTTACTGTCATTCAGCACGAATTGGAAATTGGGAACTCAAAATTATTGGTCGAATCTGAAATAATCTGAATAATGTCAATTTGAAAATCTTCGATACGAAAAATTGTCCAGCCTGAATGATGTTCATGTTATTTATAAGTTTTATAACATGTTATTACGTCCTAAAAGTAGAATTGATAAATATGCTTGAAGGTCGAAAGAAATACGACCATACGGAAATACTCCTAAAGTATGACCAATTCATATTAAATTGTGATATTATATTAATTTCAATTAGACAACATTCTTTACAACACATTTGCTCGTAACGTGTCTCTTATTGTGCCGCTTTTAGGCTCATAATCCTGGGTATTAAACACGCGTGTTTTATAACATTACGACACTCGTGTAGTTATGTTTATAATCATAATCATAATCATAATCATAATCGTTTATTGCACCATGGTAAAATAAAAGTTCTTACAATATGTATGTGTCTCATGGACCCTGGACGGGTATAGCAAACTTAAATTATTAAATTGTTACCTACATTTGCTAGTGTGTAGGCAGAATTAGGAAAAGCTAAATTTACAAAGCAAAAACACACTATAGCTTATATAAATCTAAATTCAATTCAATATAGTATACATCATAAAATCAAAACAAAAAAAATACTTTCGCTCTTATTATTTATCACTAAAATAATCTTCTACTGTGTAATATGTTTTGTTTGCTAGATATGATTTTAACTTTTTTGCGTAAGTTGTGTCTTTTTCTTCTGCCTTTAAATAGTTTGGGAGATGATTATAATATTTAACTGCTGCATATTGAGGGCTATTTCGGAATATTTCAAGATTTGGGACAGGTAATATAAGTTTATGTTTTAGTCTTTTATTTTGTTGCTTCTTGAACAGGTGAATATTCTTCCGCACAAATATACATAATTCCAATATATACATACAGGGCAAGGTTAATATGCCGTGTTTGGTAAAATAGGGCCTGCAACTATCCCGGTTTCGTATGCCCACCAGTACACGTATGCATTTTTTTTGCATTATGAATAGGTCATGAGCATCTGTACTGTCACCCCACAAAATAATGTATCCCGATTATATCCCGATTAAGACACGTTAGCACCTTGCAGCAAGGTGTATGTATGGACTCGGCGCATTCTTAAATTGACCGGGTTATACAGGTTTGTTTTTAATTCTCGGCAAATGGATTCTTACTCGACTAAACAAATTAAATCCTTCTTGTGAATTATATGATTATTTCTTCTTGGATATGATACTTACAGAAAATTTTCATTTAGTAAAATTATTTACTTTTGATAACATTTTACATGAATTTATATTGAATACGAAAATATTTATTTTATTTTGTATTGGCTGTTAAGAGATTTCATCTAAGCCTCGCTGCGGGCGCACTGCGCGAACTTCACAAAAAAAAATAGTTGCGCGCCATTATAAGTAATTTAACAAATATTTGTAAACATTGATGATGCGTGTTTGGTTATTATTAAAAAGTATGTGAGTAAAAACCTGTTGTCATCAATAACTAAAGGAAACAACTTAGGAGCCTGTAACATTTTCATTTTATGAAAAGCATTTTTTCCTCGCAAATGTTTTGAAAAACGTCGTATGACACGCGTGAGCTTTTATAATTACATCCTCGGCTCTATTGTAATGAATGTAATGATCAACATAGCTCACTTGTATCACAATGTACTATTATGCACGTTTTTAGGGTTCCGTACTCAAAGAGTAAAACGGACCCTATTACTAAGAATCCGCTGTCCGTCTGTCTGTCTGGCTGTCTGTCCGTCTGTCACCAGGCTGTATCTCATGAACCGTGATAGTAAGACAGTTTACATGTTCATAGATGATGTATTTATGTTGCCGCTATAAACAACAAATACTAAAAAACAGAATAAAATAAATTTTATATTTTTTGTTATTTTTTTTTCCACATACAACAAACGTGATTTTTTGCCGTTTTTATAGATATTGGTACTAACGGAACCCTTCGTGCGCTAGTCTGACTCGCACTTGGCGGGTTTTTAAATATGAACCTAGGGTACGTATTTCGTATTGAAAAAATGCTAATTGGGCTAGATTCATTCTGAAAAATTCATAAAAAAGTATAGGAGCAGCGCAGTTAAGCGCGATTTCCCATTTGTGCCGAATGATAGTAAATCTTAACTAACTACTGCCTGAAAACCTCAAAATTTTATATTACTCGCTCGAAATGTGACACATATATTATCTTGTTTACCATTAACGTTTAAATGTAGCATTCATGGCTTAGCGCCTCTATTCATGGCTTGATCATGGTATTTGTCAATGACGGTAGTCCGTAATATACAGTATGTAACAGAACGAAAGGCAAAGAAAGAAACCCATTAATGTTTAGACCATAAATATGATTATGGTGCCTGGCTTATGGAAATTTAGCATCTCTTTATGGTAGTAAAAAAAATAACCATAATTTTATAACCTCCTGTATTATTTATTTACAATCTTATCAATGACAACTAATAATATGCGTCCTGCAAGTCTCGTACTAGAACCCGGTTGGTTGTGAAAATGGACCAATACCTGCTCTTCCTCTCTCACGTGAGGTCATTGAGGCCCTCCTCGGTTAATCGGCACCGGTGGGTTGTTGTTTCGCAGACGGATAATCGCATTGACGATTACACGGGAGTTGTTGTGGGTTGCCTTCGTGCGGGAAACCTCTCCGCGTACAGACTAAGAGCGGCCGTTACTCTCCGTAAACAAGGATCATATCCACAAGTTCCTGCGCAGAAAAGTTTAAAGGCATTATCAGTTTTTTAATTAAATTTCTAACTAGATTTTATCTGACACACAAACGTCAAACCTCGACATGAAGTTTAAATTTAAATAAAAAGTCCAATTAAGTGATTTAACCTCACTTCTTTCAAAATAACAATAATAAGGTGACAAATCTAAAATATCAATGTGAAATCTTATTCCAAATTCCTGTAATAAATAATGTAATAATAACATAAATAGTCCTTAAATGATTATTACGGAAAGTGGTTAGTGTTTCGTACGGTAGTGCGGTCATAGTTGAAATTGCAGTAATCTGATATAATTATGTGGATTGGTTTTGATTAGTTTGTTTACGTTAATAAACTGACGCCTTACTGTTTCTCCTGTAGAAACAGTAAGACGTCAGTTTATTAAGTCAGTTTGTTACAAGAATCTTTAACCGACTGCAAATAAAGTCCTAAAGTCATTAGCACAATTTAAAAATCAAGCAAATTAAAAAAAAAGTTACTGAAAGTTAATAAAAAGTATGCTATTACAACCTCCTCCACTTTACCATCAACCAGGTATCAGCTTTGCCTTTCGTTCTGTTACATACTGTATATATATATTTTATACCACGTCGGTTGAAAACAAGCTTACGGCCCACCTGATGGATTACCATAGCTTATGTGCGCTTGCAACTCCAGGGGTATAAAATGCGCGTTGCCGACCCTTTTACCACCCCCCCCCCCCCCCCATACTGTAGGCCCTTGGGAATACCTTGGCATCAGCTCATTCCACAACGAAAACGTCCGAGGGAGGAAATTTTCCTGAAACCGTACGGTACGAATAATATGAATAAGATGCCTTCCTTCAATAAACTTTCATAACAAACGCGTTTCACCTCATTGGGTCACTATAATTTCATAGCTGTTTCTAACGTGACAAAGCTTACTACACGTCTGTTTCACCCTCGTAAATCCTAAACAAATTAACGCACGAACGCCTCCAGAGATCAATAAAACCACACTCAGCCAATAAAGCGTCGTGCATTGCAAATTAAGCGAAACCGTACGCTTGAAATGCCACGAGTGATACCAAGCGAAACAGCATAAGGCCCTGAGCAACTGGTACGCCTTTAACCTATTTTGTATTAGAAACGACGACGTCTACTCTAATCAGAAAGAGTTGGAATATACTTCACGCTCAAAGGCACATTGACCAGTTTAGTTCTAGGAATATATAACTACAAATTTAACGTAACAAGAACGCAAGTGCACGAGTTTTTAAGGTAGATAAGACGTTGTCGATGTAAGCAGGATGGCAGGAGACGTTTCACAATTAGCAATGCTAATGCTATTCATATGTCGCTTTGTGCTAAACCGGAGCGGCGTATGTTAGATATATTTTCAATTTGAAACTTGTTTTTGTGTTAGTTTACTAGTAGCCATTGTAAAAATACGTAATAATGCTTCATTACATATTTTATCTATCCAAATATCATAAACCCTCCATGATGCATTCAAGAACCGCACATTATGACCACCATAAAAATAAACTGTTTTGTTAGAACAAATCTCTTATCTGTGAAAATGTTATTATTGCCAAATAATAACATCGATTTCGATAATATTATTTCATTTAAATTTCGAACATCTCTGAAAAACAAAGAAATTTGATTTAACCTCTGTTCTAATATCAGTCGAGATGACGTTTAGTTCGAAATGAATTGTCAATATGCATACAAATTTGACAAATGTCGCACGTAAGTAAGATATCGAATGATATGAAAAAATATAAATGATAAAATCTTGCTGCAAAAGTTGTCTGCTTATGGATTCGGATCCATACTTAATTGGCTAGAGTCCTACTTGCAGCACAGGTCATTTTTTGTAGTAGTTAATGGTTATCAATCTCTGTCACACACCATATCATCCGGGGTACCCCAAGGTTCTCATTTAGGCCCAATACTATTTAACATTTTCATAAACGACATTCCTGATTGTTTTATACACTCGAGCATACTTATGTATGCTGATGACAGTGATGACTTAAAGTTTACTCGGACCATTGATTCTGTCAGCGATGTTGACTTATTACAGAGCGATTTAAGACGGCTTGTTGACTGGTGTACAAACAACCAGATGGTCTTGAATGCCTAAAAATGTGTACACATCAAGATATCTAGAAAACACAAAGTTGTAAATTCTACTTATCTCATTGGTGACGAAGCTATACAAGAAGTAAATACAGTTCGAGACTTGGGTGTAGTTTTAGATCAAAAGCTCACATTTCTCCCTCACATTGAAAATATAATTAAAAGAGCATCTAGGATGTTGGGCTTTGTTATACGGAACGTAAAAATATTCAATAGTAGTGTAACAAAAACGTTGTTATACAATAGCCTAGTAAGAAGTATTCTGGAATACTGTAGTGTGGTCTGGCGGCCGCACTATGCCACTCACTCACTACGACTAGAGCGTGTGCAGAAAAGGTTTGTCCGGCACTTAAGTTTCTCTGATGGCAGATTTTAAAAAAAATCGTATTCTTATACACAAAGTCTTCAGAGGTTCGGGTTAAGATCACTAGAAGTACGGAGGAAAGTTGCGGACGCAATTTTTTCATATAAGCTCGTAAACAATCAAATAGATTGTCCGCAACTATTAGCCCTTCTGTCTTTTCGAGCTCCTTCCCGAACTCCTCGCAAACCTATCACGCCATTCTGCCCACCGCTCAGAAGGACTGTCCTCGGCAGTAGCTCGCCTATCCCAAGGATGTGTAACGCAATTAACAGCTGCAGTCACATGTCTGATGTTTTCTTTGACTCGGTCGTGAAATTTAAAATAAGGTCTGGTAACTGCTTGGCTTTGCAATAATAATAAAGTTGGTGACATCCATTTTCTCGCGCAGAAAGTTGTTAAATTATTTAGTTACGTCGCAATAATAAGTTAAGCAAAAAATATGTATAATTTTGATAAGTTAATGTTAAGGTTTTTTTTATATAATGCATGAGGTGTTTACCTTTAAGTGATTGTTACACTTAGCAAGTAGTTATGATAATTAGATTACTGTAAACTTCAGTGTAAACAATTGTTGGTGAACCAAAATAAATAAATAAATAAAATAAAATAAATATGATAGTTGGAACCAACTCTAGCTGCCAGAAAACAACGCCGCGATGCCGGTCATAATATGCGGCTCCTGAATGAATCATGGAGGCTTATGATATTACTAGCTGTTGCCCGCGTATAACATGTCATCGTCTAAAAGTTTGCTCAA
Source organism: Epinotia brunnichana (assembly GCA_963854355.1). Taxonomy (NCBI): domain Eukaryota; kingdom Metazoa; phylum Arthropoda; class Insecta; order Lepidoptera; family Tortricidae; genus Epinotia; species Epinotia brunnichana. Next base: position 23,073,313 of record OY977951.1, on the reverse strand, counting down.
GGAATAAATTAAAAAAAAACATTGAAATTAGTTTAGGCCTAGTCTTTTAGAAAACAGTCTAAAACCGAAGTTACAAATCTCTTACTTTCAAAATGGCTTGCTCTTTATACACATTTAGAACCCCCTTTGAACCCTCATAATAAACAGGCTGAAACTTTGAGTATTAAGCCCACTGGAGATGTCATAACGTAAACTCTACGAACAAAATTTTTCGCCACTTTTAGCGGGGGGTGAGGTAAACACGTACAGCACACCACCAAAAGATGAATAAACCAACAGACACAAATGTAGCTGTTGAGATAAACGCACACTACAAAAAAATTAAACACATCAAAAATTACACGCACACAGACAGACTTTTCACGTAACCGTGCTGCATACATACGAACAAGTTAGTGATGGGACACAAATGACAGATCTGAAGAATGAGTCAAATCAGTTTGATGAATGAACTGAATTATCTTATACTATTTATTATAAAATTGTAAAAGTGAAAATTCTGTACATTGAAGATACTACCCAAAAAAATGTTTATTTGTATGTATGTCTGTGTGTATTTATGTGCCCTTGTGGCCCTCTCGCACAATTAAACTGTGGAATGAACTGTCGCCTGCGGTTTTTCAGGGCTGATACCGAGGTAAAGATAAAAATGTAGATTTGAGAGGTATTTGCAAGAACCTATTTAAGTATGTATATGAAATTATAGTATAATAAGGTTCATCTTTCAATGGGCCTTATAAGAAGGCTCAAAGTCACCCAAAGAGCAATGGAGAGGGCTATGTTGGGAGTTTCTCTGCGTGATCGCATCAGAAATGAGGCTATCCGCCGCAGAACCAAGGTAACCGATATAGCCCTCCGAATCGCTAAACTAAAGTGGCAGTGAGCGGGGCACATTGCACGTAGAACTGATAGCCGTTGGGGCGGAAAGGTTCTCGAGTGGCGACCACGTACCGGAAGGCGCGGCGTTGGTAGGCCTCCTACAAGGTTGGGGGGCGTCGTGGTGACATGTTCGCGATCCCATGGCGCTCCCATTAACGGCAGGGACGGAAACGCCGGAATGGTTTTAGTGGGTAGACTCCCTCCCCCTTCTCTTTAAATAGAGATGGCTGGAGGGTGTGAGTCCCACATACCGCCCATTATAGCTTGGCTGGGGGGATGCGTAAGCGCATTTCCACTCCGTAAAAAAAAAAAAAAAGAAGGCCTCCTACAAGGTGGACTGATGATCTGGTAAAGGAGTGGTTTTTATTGTTTTTTAGACGGTCATCATTTGACGTTGGTGGACGTCGGTGGCGTCCGTGGTATGGCGTGGTATGGATCACTTCACCAGCTGGCGTTCAATAGGTTAATCGTGTTTATGAGTGAGAATTAAGAGCCTAAAAATGTTGTTACTGAGAAACCTCCATAAGCAATTCAATTATCTAGCAGATGGTTGCGTTTATCGCGCAATAAATAAATTACAAGTACAAGGCATATATCATTATACGCTCGGTCGTACACAATTATGAGTAGGAAAGTGTCAGATGCTTTTGCACCAAACAAGGACATAGTCGCAAAGAAGGTATTGCACCTTCAATCAATGTCTTTCTGTTAGTATCATTTTTGTAGCTTTCCGAAGTAAAGTGCTCCAAACAGATAACACTTAATAATTTTCGTTATTACAAAATTTTCTCCATTTCTCCTTTATATAGGGATCTTTTGGAAATCTAAAAGGACGTATATATTAAATAAATTATATAAATAATAGTATATAAATAACACATACATTAATGAGAGACTAATAGTTTATTACGTTAAATAATACAATATGTCGGATTTATGATTAAAAAGAATAGGCGAAGTCGAACCTTCGCCATCGGGCTCATCCTGGCCCTGCATAACACACTCGGGTTAAACCTCGAGACGTACAATTGTCCTACGCAATCAACCTAAGAAGTACACGGAAATTAATAAAAACACATAACAATTAATAAAGTGATTCAAGTGTGATACAGCTCACCCTTAGGACGCGCAGACAGGCCGGCGGCTCGAGCGAAAGTGAAGTCACCTCCAACCGACCTGTCTAACGGTCACTTGATTCACAGAGTGCTGCCACTAGATGGCGTTGTAATCCAGGTAGCGAGCTACCCAGCTCAAACATTGGTATAGGTACTTGTTTTTTACTGATTGCCAACAGATGGCGCTAATCAACATTCAATGCGATAAGTTCAAGTCAATAGCGCCGACACTACCATCCTGCAGCAGGTCGCGCTCGACATGCTTTACAAGAACCAATCATTAAGCATTATCCACTTATTGTGTGAATGTCATGCCCTTGCCAGACAAAGAATGAACTACTTTGGTAACGGTTACCCGCAACCAAAGGAATTCAAGGTGCTCCCGGCGAACTGCATCATCCGCTTTGTGGAAATGATGGAGCAAGCCTGGGAGCAGGTATAAAGGAGAGGGCAAATGCACAAAAGATCCCACTGGGTCGAAGTGCATCCGAAAGGGCCCTCACCTAGATAAGTGTGGGCGACAGAATGTAGTTTGTGAAATGTAGGACCTACGGGTCACGAAGAGAAAGGGTGTTGTATAGTATGTGAACGATAAGGCCTACGGGTCACGAAGGGAAAGGACGTGTAACTATAATTCCTTCACATAAGGACGGCAATTGTGCCCAGATTAAGCTCCTAAAGCAAACGGCTCATATAAGAAGCGCGTGATTTATTTAGGACCTAAGTACAATAGGTACAGACGAAGAAAATAGCTTAAAGTAAAGATAAAGGTACCAGGTACCTCCAGTAATTATTTCATAAAGATCGACAGGGGGAGAGCCCCTGATAAATGAGGGAGAGATAGCCAAATTAATTGTAAAGAAACCAACTTGAGACTATATCCAGATCTAGTCCGCCAACAAGGGACATCGGTAACTAGAGTTACATAAAATGTGAAATAAAAATGTACACAACGTATGCATAGAGATTATTGCTTATTATGGTGCAATAATGGTCAAGGTTCAGGTTGATTTCTCTGATTGGCTAAAAAGACGGGAGCAAAGTCAAACTTATGCTACCACGTTAATGTAAATGTGAAAATTGACGGTCTCACCCGGCCATAGCTTCGTAACCAGATGAGGTACGAAAGCAATTGAGGTATCGTTAGGAAGGTACGGTAAATGCCCTTACGTATGTATAATCACTTTTGATAATTAATGTTAATTAAAGCCACTAGGGCCTGGCAAAGCCATTTCATGTTACCAAAGTTGGTAATTTTACGTAAATATCGACTTTCCCAATTTAAACGGGAAAAGCAGGAAAACTAGTAGATATTGTAATGTATAGCTCAGAAATAGTTCTTTTGAAGGAAAATATGTAAAAACCCTTAAGGTTTCCCTGAAAACCAGGAAAACGTAAAAACTAGCTTTTCCATAGTAAAAGTGGGCGAGGTCTTCAAAATTATATCCCCACCACTTTTAATGCCTTAGGGGTATAAAAGAGGCTATAATCGCCGGATAGAATTGTGTTCGCTCAGCCCCACCAGTGGGAGCTCCTAGGAAGAAGAAGAAAGGAAGAAGTAGGGAAATTGTGATAGGAAGTAGGAAATTGTGATAGGGAAAGTTTAACCAGTAGTTTGTGTCTCATTATTTTATTATACCGTTTCATTTATTTTTCGCCAAGTATTATTTTATCGTCACCCACACCCCATCCTTCAACAGTGCAGCTCAGTCTGCGGGATTAGTGCTCCCCTAGAGCACCTGCGCTATCAGAGCGCGTTACGGCCGTTTAAAAACACGCTGAGCGGTTCAACCGCCGCGGTTCACCCGCCGCGGTTGAAACGCGCGGTTCGCCCGCCGCGGTTTTTAAACGCCCCTTGTTAGGTGACTGTGAGGTCGCGAAGGTCAAACCCAGGCCTGTCGCACATCGACCACGTCGGCGCCACGCGTCGTCCACAATAAGATAAGATAAGATAAGCATTATCCAAAATTCAACCATCAGCCACTCGACCACTTTGACATCAAGATTACAAAGAAGGAGGCTTCAGTCCTCAACATCCATGCAACAGCATCACATCTCAACGAAGGACATCCTTATCCTCTATAACTTTGCATCAGAGTCAAGCCTTATAGAAGGAGGCCCCTGTCCTCAACGACTATGTGACTGTAGGAAATGCGATGTAAGGAGGCCCCTGTCCTCAATAACCTCAAGCATTCGCGACCATAGAAGGAGGCCCCTGTCCTCAACAACTATGTGTCAGCATCAAATTTCATAGAAGGAGGCCCCTGTCCTCAACGACTATGTGAAAATATCAAATTCAAGGAAGGAGGCCCCTGTCCTCAACAGCTATGCAACAAGACAAATAACTGAAGTTTCCTTAATAGCAATAATAATAAAGTTATAACAATGACAACTATTGTAAAATTGTGTAGCGAGTTTTACGTTTTCAACAAGTAAGTATGCAATTATCATTATTTATTTAGGGTGGGTTGCAACAAACCGTCTATAATCGTAAGCAGTGCTCGCCAAAATCTGAATGTACGGCGCCATACTAACGTTGATCGGTCTGCAATCGCAAGTTGGAACAACTCGCTCTTAGTCTACAAAGAGAATATTGAATATATTTTACGTCATATCTGGCCATAAAGTAGGAATTACCGCACGCTATGCGTGCGGAAAACCCCACTTCCTGGCCAGATAGAGACGTAAAATGTTGTACTCACCACGGGCGGTAATAAAGAAAGCATCAGAGCGCATATTTATCGCCCTTGCCTTCGGCTCGGGCGTCAAATACCTGCGATCTGATACATTCTTTGTTTAACCGCCCTAGGTAAGTAATGTACTATAATCTACAGTTTTTGTTTTTAATAACTCATGTCACTATATATATCTTCAAGACGAAATATTTTATTCCTCGCTTGATCTATAGTCATGAAAAAGCAAATACATATATACCTACTTATAAACAATCAAACTGAATGTGTTTTTATTCATTTTTGACCACCTTCATTTTATACAGTTATTTGTTCACTGCACTGACATTTTCTGATTTATCACAACAATTAATGCTGATAAAGATTACAATCAATAGTATTTTATGCAACTGTTCTATAAGAAGGGTCTTAAAACGCGAGTGGTGTGGGTTGCGATGCGAGCCTTGGCGAGCATCGCAATTAAAGAGGCCACGAGCGTTTTTAGACCAGTTATACACAGTTGCATACAATACTTTTTCTACGACAAATTTAAAATAAATAGCAGACTACAGAATAGTTAAACTTTTCAGGCGGCAAGTTTTCTATTCGTACTTTTGCTACCTACTCGCGCAATTACTTCAGTAGGTGGAGTTATTAATTTCTTCGACCATTTTAAAAGGAACGTACACTTTTGTCTTCACAAACACGAATAAAATCTTAATAGTTTAGGACTAATAGTTTATCATCTTTCGTCCTTTCATTTTGAACTGTATTTTGGTAAGAAATTGGAAATGAGCAACCTCTTGCTTATGGTTTGTTTTGTTTTTAATTTGTTTGCACTTGCCATCCGAACCAAACAGAATCCGGACCCGGACCGAATTCGAACTGTTTATTTTCATAAATAATACCAAGAATTTATAAAACATGTAATTTAACACACAATAGATGATGATTTATTATTATTGTAGTAAATAATTTATAATATACAAATGTTTAATCGTAAATAAATACTTTTATTTCGAAATATTTGTTTATAAAGTTGGGACCACTGCAACATAGCGGCCGTTTTAAAAAAAAGTTAAGCAGAGTGCTTTTTTGAAAAATGTATGAACCAAAAAAGTACGCTAAACAGTGCGTTTTTGGGCCATAAAGCATAGAGTTTTTCGACGACTTATTAGTGGTGTCATTGTATTTGAGCTACAGCCTATATAAATGACAGATAACGGTTCAGGAGTAGAAAAAAGAATTAAATTGACAATGGCTCGCAAAGATTTCTTATAAAATCAGCAAAGGTGTTATTTTAAGAATCAGTTAGCAAATATTTATAGGTTTAGTTTTGATGATAAGTGTTATTGATTAAATATCATCGTTAATCTTCTGGCAAAGTAGACGCCGTGGATGACTCTTCTGTTTGAACAGTGCCAGTAGTGTCTATCGCCGACATGGTTATAGGTTATATGGTTATAGGTTGTACGCGGGCTGGGTTTCCGCAACTCGACGTCATAAATGCGCCTATTTTGCGTAGGGGTTTTGGCACTACTGTTATTCGTGCCAACCCAGTTCCACCAGGAAGCCTAGCAGACCCTTTATGTTGCCGACGTCCTCCGGTAGTGACCCCGGTGTTCCGAGGTGTTTTGCTCTGTATTCCGCCACTCCAGGACATGTCAGGATGACGTGGGCGGCTGTCTCGTCCTCTTCCATGCAAGCTCTGCAGAGAGGACTGTCTGTAACACCTAAAGTGAAAAGATGTTTGTTTAGTAGTGCATGACCAGTTATAGCTCCTCCTAGCCGCTATAATATAATAAAATAAAAACATGAGCGCGTGGAAGATATCGATAAGTACCACCTCTACCATAAAGTTCTACAACGTCACGGCCCTGAAGAGGAACCTGGACGAATGGTATAAAGAAAGGCGATTCCAAGATCCTACTAATGGAGTATCATAAAAGCTTATCACACGGCCCTGAAGCATTTTGGCTGGGAAAAGACACTAGTGAAACTACGTGAAACTTACTGGTTTCCCGCGATACAGTCGTACAGTTCGTGGACAATTGTGTCATATGCAAAACCAGAAGACATCAACCCCGTTCCAAACATTCACATTGAGATGACTGGCAGGTTGACCAAACGGAATGATAAAACACGAATATGTCGTTGTAATCATTGACGCATATACAAAGTTTACAATGCTCACTTACTTTACAAAAAAGACTGCCGTATCCATGCTAAGTGCTCTTAATAAACTTGCTTCTGAACTTCCTAAACTTTCAAGGTCCATATTTTCTATGACTTCAATTATATTTTAAATTTATACTTTAATTACAATAATTTGATGGTTAATCCATTTAGCAACACTACGTTATCCTTGGTAACATGAGGCATCATGCCTATTACAAGCGCGTGGCCTACCCTTTATTGATTTGCAGATTGACAGGCTGAATTCGAGGAGTATTGTAAGGAACACGGTATTTAGCAACATTTTATAGCACCATTGTTAGTAGATCGAACGGTCAAGTCGAGATGGCTGTTGTGAAAAACGGATTAACCATCATCAGCAATTATGATCCAAGGACACAGATCGCACTCCATCTGAAATTTCCAGACGCTTATGAAATTTGAAAACTATTGCCTAATGATCGTTACTAGATAAAGAGAGTACCTGTTGGGCAAGGGACGTCCAAAGAAAGTTGCCCGTGATCAACTTCGTCTTGCACCTAAGCCCGGCAGCAGCAACAGTTGTCAAGTAACCATGTCGGCCCTGGAAGCCATCATGGACATTCCGCCGCTTCACATTTTCATCAGGCAAGAGGCTCTGGCAGTAGCCATAAGGCTCAAAAGACAACATCTCTGGAGACCGCCCAGGGTTCCACACACCGAAATACTCTACGAGGCTGTAGGTAGGGAACCCCTTATAGAGGCAACTTCAGACATTATTCCCAGACAGTTCGTCTTTGACAAAAAGTACAAAGTGGAACTTTACGAAACCCCCCAGGAAGGACTTAACCCCAGAGAGTTAAGAATCTTCACGGACGGGTCCAAGACAAGGTCAGGCACCGGATCAGGAGTATTCTCGGAGGACCTAAACATACACATTTCGACACCATTAGGGACCCACAACACCGTCTTCCAGGCAGAGTGTATGGGCATAATAATGGCTGCTCATGCAATCGCCTCCAGGGAGGTAAGGGGATATCCCATCCGCATACTTTCTGACAGTCGATCCGTACTGCAAGCCCTGCAAGGTCACGCAACAACTTCTGGGCTGATACACGAGTGCCACAAGGTCCTATCAGAGGTATCTAATGACAGCGACATAACCCTGCAATGGATCAAAGGGCACAGCAATTCACGCGGTAACGATGCAGCGGATGCACTGGCTAGAGAGGGTTCAGAGTCAAGAGCTGTAGGACCGGAACCCACAATTCCTCTACCCTCTGCATGGCTGCGGAGCACACTGCGACTAAACACCAAGGTAGAACACCAAAAACATTGGAACACCCTAGGAACCTGCAGGCAAACCAGGGAGGCCCTCCCGACAATCAACCCCGGATTGTCAAGGAAGCTAAAACAGCTAAAGAGGCCGGCACTCCGTCTTCTGACAGGAGCTATAACTGGTCATGCACTACTAAACAAACATCTTTTCACTTTAGGTGTTACAGACAGTCCTCTTTGCAGAGCTTGCATGGAAGAGGACGAGACAGCCGCCCACGTCATCCTGACATGTCCTGGAGTGGCGGAATACAGGGCAAAACACCTCGGAACACCGGGGTCACTACCGGAGGACGTCGGCAACATAAAGGGTCTGCTAGGCTTCCTGGTGGAACTGGGTTGGCACGAATAACAGTAGTGCCAAAACCCCTACGCAAAATAGGCGCATTTATGACGTCGAGTTGCGGAAACCCAGCCCGCGTACAACCTATAACCATATAACCTATAACCATGTCGGCGATAGACACTACTGGCACTGTTCAAACAGAAGAGTCATCCACGGCGTCTACTTTGCCAGAAGATTAACGATGATATTTAATCAATAACACTTATCATCAAAACTAAACCTATAAATATTTGCTAACTGATTCTTAAAATAACACCTTTGCTGATTTTATAAGAAATCTTTGCGAGCCATTGTCAATTTAATTCTTTTTTCTACTCCTGAACCGTTATCTGTCATTTATATAGGCTGTAGCTCAAATACAATGACACCACTAATAAGTCGTCGAAAAACTCTATGCTTTATGGCCCAAAAACGCACTGTTTAGCGTACTTTTTTGGTTCATACATTTTTCAAAAAAGCACTCTGCTTAACTTTTTTTTAAAACGGCCGCTATGTTGCAGTGGTCCCAACTTTATAAACAAATATTTCGAAATAAAAGTATTTATTTACGATTAAACATTTGTATATTATAAATTATTTACTACAATAATAATAAATCATCATCTATTGTGTGTTAAATTACATGTTTTATAAATTCTTGGTATTATTTATGAAAATAAACAGTTCGAATTCGGTCCGGGTCCGGATTCTGTTTGGTTCGGATGGCAAGTGCAAACAAATTAAAAACAAAACAAACCATAAGCAAGAGGTTGCTCATTTCCAATTTCTTACCAAAATACAGTTCAAAATGAAAGGACGAAAGATGATAAACTATTAGTCCTAAACTATTAAGATTTTATTCGTGTTTGTGAAGACAAAAGTGTACGTTCCTTTTAAAATGGTCGAAGAAATTAATAACTCCACCTACTGAAGTAATTGCGCGAGTAGGTAGCAAAAGTACGAATAGAAAACTTGCCGCCTGAAAAGTTTAACTATTCTGTAGTCTGCTATTTATTTTAAATTTGTCGTAGAAAAAGTATTGTATGCAACTGTGTATAACTGGTCTAAAAACGCTCGTGGCCTCTTTAATTGCGATGCTCGCCAAGGCTCGCATCGCAACCCACGCCACTCGCGTTTTAAGACCCTTCTTATAGAACAGTTGCATAAAATACTATTGATTGTAATCTTTATCAGCATTAATTGTTGTGATAAATCAGAAAATGTCAGTGCAGTGAACAAATAACTGTATAAAATGAAGGTGGTCAAAAATGAATAAAAACACATTCAGTTTGATTGTTTATAAGTAGGTATATATGTATTTGCTTTTTCATGACTATAGATCAAGCGAGGAATAAAATATTTCGTCTTGAAGATATATATAGTGACATGAGTTATTAAAAACAAAAACTGTAGATTATAGTACATTACTTACCTAGGGCGGTTAAACAAAGAATGTATCAGATCGCAGGTATTTGACGCCCGAGCCGAAGGCAAGGGCGATAAATATGCGCTCTGATGCTTTCTTTATTACCGCCCGTGGTGAGTACAACATTTTACGTCTCTATCTGGCCAGGAAGTGGGGTTTTCCGCACGCATAGCGTGCGGTAATTCCTACTTTATGGCCAGATATGACGTAAAATATATTCAATATTCTCTTTGTAGACTAAGAGCGAGTTGTTCCAACTTGCGATTGCAGACCGATCAACGTTAGTATGGCGCCGTACATTCAGATTTTGGCGAGCACTGCTTACGATTATAGACGGTTTGTTGCAACCCACCCTAAATAAATAATGATAATTGCATACTTACTTGTTGAAAACGTAAAACTCGCTACACAATTTTACAATAGTTGTCATTGTTATAACTTTATTATTATTGCTATTAAGGAAACTTCAGTTATTTGTCTTGTTGCATAGCTGTTGAGGACAGGGGCCTCCTTCCTTGAATTTGATATTTTCACATAGTCGTTGAGGACAGGGGCCTCCTTCTATGAAATTTGATGCTGACACATAGTTGTTGAGGACAGGGGCCTCCTTCTATGGTCGCGAATGCTTGAGGTTATTGAGGACAGGGGCCTCCTTACATCGCATTTCCTACAGTCACATAGTCGTTGAGGACAGGGGCCTCCTTCTATAAGGCTTGACTCTGATGCAAAGTTATAGAGGATAAGGATGTCCTTCGTTGAGATGTGATGCTGTTGCATGGATGTTGAGGACTGAAGCCTCCTTCTTTGTAATCTTGATGTCAAAGTGGTCGAGTGGCTGATGGTTGAATTTTGGATAATGCTTATCTTATCTTATCTTATCTAGGTGAGGGCCCTTTCGGATGCACTTCGACCCAGTGGGATCTTTTGTGCATTTGCCCTCTCCTTTATACCTGCTCCCAGGCTTGCTCCATCATTTCCACAAAGCGGATGATGCAGTTCGCCGGGAGCACCTTGAATTCCTTTGGTTGCGGGTAACCGTTACCAAAGTAGTTCATTCTTTGTCTGGCAAGGGCATGACATTCACACAATAAGTGGATAATGCTTAATGATTGGTTCTTGTAAAGCATGTCGAGCGCGACCTGCTGCAGGATGGTAGTGTCGGCGCTATTGACTTGAACTTATCGCATTGAATGTTTATTAGCGCCATCTGTTGGCAATCAGTAAAAAACAAGTACCTATACCAATGTTTGAGCTGGGTAGCTCGCTACCTGGATTACAACGCCATCTAGTGGCAGCACTCTGTGAATCAAGTGACCGTTAGACAGGTCGGTTGGAGGTGACTTCACTTTCGCTCGAGCCGCCGGCCTGTCTGCGCGTCCTAAGGGTGAGCTGTATCACACTTGAATCACTTTATTAATTGTTATGTGTTTTTATTAATTTCCGTGTACTTCTTAGGTTGATTGCGTAGGACAATTGTACGTCTCGAGGTTTAACCCGAGTGTGTTATGCAGGGCCAGGATGAGCCCGATGGCGAAGGTTCGACTTCGCCTATTCTTTTTAATCATAAATCCGACATATTGTATTATTTAACGTAATAAATTCCAATTCCACCCCTAAGAGGGGAAAAAAGAAGTGCACTGTTTGTGAGGAAAAATTTTTTTTAGGTAGAAACTTAAAACTTTAGAGAAATATTACCAATTAAAATACAAAAAATTACTGCCAGCGTTTTGGAAAATTCCACCCCTTAAGTGGTTAAAAACAGGTGCAAGGTTCGTATGCGAAACAATTTTTTGAGCCAGAGACTTGATAGTTTGTAAAAAAATACTTATTGCAATAAAAAAACTTAGTGTTTTCTTTTCAATTTTTCCCCGAAAAGCTTTAATCGAAGGGTGTTCAAAGTTTGTATGCAGAGCAAGACAATTTTAAAGTAAGAGATTTGTAACTACGATCTTAGCCTGTTTGTTAAAAAAACTACAAGACTCATTTCAGCGTTTTTTGAAATTCATCCCCTAAAGGGGATTATAAGGTTGTTCAAAGTTTGTATGGAGAGCAAGACATTTTTGAAGTAAGGGATTTGTAACTACGGTTTTAGACTGTTTGCTAAAAGACTACAAAACTTATATCAGCGTTTTTTTTAATTCATTGCCTAAGAAGGTTACAAACTTTGCAACCCTTTTTTACCCCCAAGGGGTGAACTTTTCCAAAACGCTGAAAGTACTTTATTTGTTTTCTAATAGATAATCTTTTAACAAAGTTTTAAGTCTTTAGCTCAAAAAAATAAGTTTTCCTTATACAAATTTTGCATCCCTATCGTACCCCCTTAGGGGTAACATTTTTGAAAACGCTGAAAGTACTTTATTTGTATTTTAATAACTAATCTTTCTACAAAGTTTTAAGTCTCTAGTTCAAAAACAAAAGGTTCTTGATACGAACTTTGCACCCCTATTTTACCCCCTTAGGGGTGGAATTTTCCGGAATTCCTTCTTATCCCTAGCTAACGTTATAAAAGAAACCAACTGTGCAAAAATCAACTCTCTAGCCCCCGTAGTTTCGGCTGTGCGTTGATGAGTGAGTGAATAAGTCAGTCAGGACATAGGCATTTATATGTATAGATTACATACCTAGATATACCACATGCCATTGTTTTTGCAAAGTTTCATTACAATCCAACACGTACTTTTAAAATGAGAACGAAACTCCTTTTGTATATGAAGGTGAAATTCGGCCGAGCTTACTGCGGACTCTTAAGTAATAAAGTGATTGAAAATGTGTTTGTTATAGCGCAGCTATGTACAAGCAATTGCGTTCATGACCCTCTTGCACAATTTTACGAAATTCTGTATTGTGGATCAATGTCATACATATGATAATTTTGATAATACATTGTTAACACTCCATAATCAACTTATATTTATTGAAATACTCTCTACCTACAACGTAGATATTGTTAAGATTTTTTTATTTTGTAATTTAAAACTTACTTTATTTTTTTAAGTATATAGAACATGATAATTTACATTAACTAAATTACATGAAAACTAAGTTCGATCTAAGTACGGCTAGAATATGGGTGAAAATGTGTGATGTATCATCACGGTATTGAAGTTTTTAATATCAGTTGTATAAATACAATTTCCTTCGACATTCTCTTCTTATGTCTCTCTGACAACATATACGAACTTCCACACTAATAATATTAGTGTGAGGTGTGATAGTGCAATAAGTGTGAAAGTGTGATACATACGCATATACACAGCCGGCGACTTTGTTTTATAATAATTTATGTATTATGTGTAAACGATATTTTAGTCTTATACCAGTTGCGACTGCGCATGGTTGCGCGCCACAATGATCACGCTCGCTATAGTTCTCGTAGTGCTCGCCGCGCTGTACTTCTACAACGTCAGAACCTTCGACTACTGGCAAAAACGAGGTGTCAAACACGACAAGCCAGTACTCTTCTTCGGCAACAATGCTGATAACTACCTCATGAAGAAAAGCGCCACAGAAAAAGCAGTCGAAATGTACAGGAAATACCCTAAAGAGAGAATCGTCGGCTTCTTCAGATCTACCACACCAGAGCTCTTCATAAGGGATCCCGAAATCATAAAGCACTTGCTGGTCAGCGATTTTAATTATTTTTACCCACGTGGTTTTATTTTAAATCAGGAAATGATGGAGCCAATTATGAAGAACTTGTTTTTTGCTGATGGGGACGTGTGGAGGTTGTTAAGGCAGCGGATGACGCCAGCGTTCACGAGCGGGAAGCTGAAGGCAATGTTCCCGCTCATCGTGGAGCGAGCGGAGCGGTTACAGGAGCGGGCGCTAGCCACAGCTGCTGACGGTCGCGTCATCGACGCTCGTGACCTCATGACGCGCTACACTATTGACTTCATCGGTGCCTGCGGCTTTGGCATCGACGCCAACTCACTCAACAAAGAGGAATCAGCTTTTCGCAAACTAAGCACTAGCATCTTCAATATCAACGTGGCGCGGTTCTTAGCTTTGCTTCTGAAAGAAATCATGCCGGCACTATTCTATCATTTGAGGCCAATGCGTCATATAGAAAATGGGATCAAAGAACTAGTTGGATCTATTTTAAGAGAAAGGAAATATGAACCGTCGGGTAGGAACGACTTCATTGACCTCCTGATAGAGAGTACGAAGAAAGGATTAATGACAACGGAATCTATACAACACGTTAAGCCTGATGGAACTCCAGAAATTGCTACTTTGGAAATGGATGAGGAGTTAATGGCTGCACAAGTGTTCATATTCTTAGCCGCCGGGTTTGAAACTTCATCTTCAGCCACAAGTTACACTTTGCATCAACTGGCTCAAAACCCTAAGGTACAAAAAAAGGTGCAAGAGGAAATCGACAGGGTTCTCAAAGAGCGCAACAACAAGTTAAGTTACGATGCTATAAAAGAAATGACGTATCTTGACTGGACGTTTAAAGAAGGCATGAGAATGTTCCCTTCCCTTGGGTTCCTAATGAGGAAATGTGCCCGTAAATATACTATCCCTGGGACTGATGTGACTTTAGACGAAGGAGTAAGAATAAAGGTGCCCTTACAAGCGTTGCATATGGATGATCAGTATTTTGATAATCCTGAACAGTTCCGGCCAGAGAGATTCAGTCCAGAAGAGTTTAATTCAACCCAGAAATCTGTTTATTTGCCGTTTGGAATTGGTCCTCGCGCTTGTATTGGTAAGTCTTTTTTTATCTTCTCTTTTCATCACTCCTTGTGGTTTATCCCGGTAATAAAGGAGGCCGGGGTTTTCTTTGGCACCTAATCACATGACTCAGCGTAGGTAAATGACCTTCGGGGTCCCTCAAGGAAGCGTTTTAGGTCCCACACTTTTTCTAATTTATATTAACCAGCTCTGTAAGTAGCCTATCGAAAATGGATCCATCTTTGCTTACGCTGACGATACGGCTGTAGTGTTTTATGGGGAAAACTGGGAGGAAGTGCGTATCTCTGAGGAACTTGGACTGGCAAAAATTGCCCGCTGGCTTCAGACTAATCTACTCACCTTAAACCTTGAAAAAAGTAATTACATTTGTTTCACAAATTATAACAGGACTCAACCAGACCCCTCCTTCAAAATTAAAATCCATAACTGTCGAGAACCAATCCAACCAAACTGCTCCTGCTCAACCATCAATAAAGTTGAGGCTATTAAATATCTAGGCGTAATGATCGATCAGCGTCTGTCATGGCACACTCACACTGAGTTAATGAATGAATGAATATATTTTATTTCAGGTCTTCACCGACCCATATAAGAGGTGTTAGTTACATTTTAATTATAAGGTTAGATTACAAAGCTTACATACAATTTAACATACAACATAAACTGACATACACAGAACACAGAACATACACTTACTTACTATATTGCAAGGTAGATTTGACCTGCCCAATCCAATACAGAAGTATTGGACAGTCAAACCTACCAGCCATCATTTTCAGGATGCTGTTGGTACTTTTCCTCACTCGAGCCATCAGGGATGAAATTTTATTTCGCATAATCGCATGGAAATCATTTGTGCGTGCCTCTGCGAACATCCCCGAGGCACTACACCATTTGGGCATTCCTAACAGCATCCTGAAAATATTATTATACGTAACGCGTAGGGCGCTATAAGCTCGCTTTGTGTACTTAACCCACAGTCCGCCAGCGTAGAAAGATTGGCAGAAGGCTTTAAAAAGTGCAATATTTACCTCTGACAATTAATAATGTCTCGCATTCGAAAACTGATATGGACCTTTAAATCTCTAAGACACGTCGTAACTAAACAACTTCTGAATCAAATTTATATTACTTTAGCACAATCCGTTCTCGTTTACTGCATACCGATATGAGGAGGTTAGTTAGTTAGTTATACTGGGCGTTTTCCGCAAGTCGACATCCATTGTGCCTATTTTGCGTGAAACGGCGGTGTGGCGCTACTCTAACCACCCCAGCTCGTCTAAAAAGTTGGTGAGTGCCTTGGTGTTGCTGACTGCGTCCCGTAGTGTGTTTGGAGAACCTAGGTGCTTAATTCTGTATACTTCTACCTCCTTGCAGTCCAGTAGTATATGTTTAGTCGTTTCTTCTGCCTCCATGCACGCTCTGCACATGGGGCTGTCTGTGATACCTAAGTTATAGAGGTGTCTGTTCAAGGTGTTGTGTCCTGTTATTATACCCACTATCTTACGCAGTTGGTTTCTATGTGTCCTTAGTAGTGTGGTTGTGAGTTTGTAGTCGCGTTTCGACAGAATCTCTTTGGTCTGTCTGCATGTGTCTATCTCCTCCCAGTATCTTTGGTGTAGGTCTTTAGTGTGTTGGTCCAGTTGATGGTATATGTAGCTTTGTGGCAGGGGCAAGATTGGCTCCGGTCCGTATGCCGTTGTTTCTGAGCCTTTCCTGGCCAGTTCATCCGCTGCATCGTTTCCTCTTGAGCCACTGTGCCCCTTGATCCATTGTATAGTAACTTTGTTTTTTTCTGCGCACACCTCTGTGAGGTTTAGGTGACATTCGTATATCAAGCTAGATGTGATGTTATCACTGCTCAGTGCTTGTAGTACCGATTTACTGTCTGAGAGTATCCGTATGTTTGTGTTTTCGACTTGTCGTCTCTTTATGGCACTGCAGGCTTCAAGTATCCCTACGCATTCAGCCTGGAATACCGTGTTTTGTACACCCAGTGGTTTGGATATGTGTATGTTTAAATCCTCTGAGAACACACCACATCCTGTTCCCGTATTTGTTTTTGAACCATCTGTAAAGATTCTGAGGACTGTTTGGTTTAACCCCTCTTTGGAGTCTTCCGTCAGTAATATTTCGTAGTCTTTCCCAAAGACTGCAGTTTTTGGTATTTTGTCGATTGAAGCTTCCATCATAGGTAGGCTTGTGATCAGTTTGTTGTGGATCTTTGTGTGGGGTATGTCTAGTTTCGTCCATAGGTTGAGGCTTTTTAGGCGTATTGCCGTCGCAGCCGCCTCTTTTTGTATGTGCATTTGTAGAGGTAGTAGCCCTAGCATGACTTCTAGTGCTGCTGTTGGGGTTGTTCTCATGCAACCTGTAGCAGCGACACATGCTAGTCTTTGTGTTTTCTGAATTTTGGTAATTGCACTCGTGGTTTGGGTGCGGGGCCACCATACAATGGCACCGTAGCTTATCATTGGTACTATCACCATTCTGTATAGCCACAGTATGATGTGGGGGGGCAGTCAACCCACAGTCCGCCAGCGTAGAAAGATTGGCAGAAGGCTTTAAAAAGTGCAATCTTTACCTCTGCGGAACACCTAGCGAACCTGCGGGCAAGCATGTTACCTCTGACAATTAATAATGTCTCGCATTCGAAAACTGATATGGACCTTTAAATCTCTAAGACACGTCGTAACTAAACAACTTCTGAATCAAATTTATATTACTTTAGCACAATCCGTTCTCGTTTACTGCATACCGATATGAGGAGGTGCCACTAAAACCGAATTCCTTCAATTAGAGAGAGCTAAACGAGCTCTCCTGAAATGCATGTACTTCAAGCCATACATGTACCCAACCAGTGACTTATATCAGCTATGTGATCTCATGACGATAAGGAAACTGTATGTCTTGAATGTAATACTGAGGAGACATAAGTCCACAAAGCTTTATCCTAAAATCACTGCATCTGTCAGGAGGAGGAAACCAAACGTAATCCTCATGCCAGAAGCAAAGTCAACATATATAACCTCATAAATAAAAATAAAGACATAATATCCCTCCACCAATAAAGAATGCAAAATGAAAGTACAAAAGCGGATCAAGACCAAAACCGACGCCGAATTAGAAAACATGTTAGTAAATTAAGTTTTTACATCCACTCAATCCACAACCACACACACACACGCACGCACGCACGCACGCACGCACGCACGCACGCACGCACGCACGCACGCACACACGCACGCACGCACGCACGCACGCACGCACGCACGCACGCACGCACGCACGCACGCACGCACGCACGCACGCACTAGTTTTTCAAAAGCAACTGCCATGTGACCTTCCAACCCAGAGGGAAAACTAGATCATATTATAGTCGCACCACACTTGGCGGTGTTTGCCCAAATATTCGTGTTGCATCTTTTTCCTTCCTACGGTAAACGAAAGAGAGGCAACGACGCAACGCGAACACGAACTCCCAAGTGTGGTATTACGATTAGACCGATTAGTATTTGCACTTTGATTTATCCAGATCAAATACCATTATTATATTCCTTACCTAAAGTTACATTACAGAAAGTTAAACAAATATTTGAAGAATACGTGCTAAGGTGACAACAACACACATTTAATTGAATGAAAAAAAAAAGTGAATTTCGAATGTGTATTGTTTACTACTTAAACCAGTTAGTTAGTTTTGAACCAGTACAGGCACCCACTCAGTTACCTGGTGCGTGAGGGATGGCAGGCGTCCCCATACCTGCGGCCACTATACGGAGGCAGGCGGCAATCTTATGCTGCTCGCCTTCGTCCAGCACGCCTACGGCGCCGTGGGTCGGCCAATTGGTTGACCTCCCTGGCCCGTTCTGCCATTCCCTTCTGCGGGACTATTGTTTTGCAGAAGGCCTTAACTGCTTGCCAAGACCTGTCACTATCAACCATGGATCTGATCACGGCTGGGAGTGACAGGTCCAGCCCCACTATGGCCATCAGGTTGCTGCGCTCTGGCCCCCACACTGGACATGCATCCAGCGTGTGCTTCGCCGTGTCGACCGCCGCGCCGCAATCGTGACACTCCTTCGTCGGCTCTCTGCCGGCAACCATGTGCAGGTATCTCTCAAAATATCCATGTCCCGAGAAAACTTGCACGAGCCGGAAGGTAAGAGCTCCGTGTGTCCGCTCCAGCCACTGCGACAAAACTGGCCAGATCACCTTGAATGTCCGGGTGGGGCCCGGATACCGCATCGTACGTTGTACGGCGATCTGGACACCCCCCACGATTATGTGCGCTCCAGCCTGGGGCGCTCTTTGAGGTCCGTGGAAACAAATCACCTCCGATTAGTTTAACGCGACCTCCAGGCCTAGCCGCCGTATTTTGCTTACAACATGGGCTACGGTCGCTGCGCTGTTAGGAAGCGAGGGAGAAGAGGAGTCTACCCACTAAAAACACACCGGCATCACCCGCACTGCCGTTATCGGGGAACGTCATGGGATCGCAAGCATTCTACCACGACGTCCCCCCGGCTGCTGCCCCGGCCACACCGGGGGCACCCTCGCGCCAGAAAACGGAAGGATCGGCGACGCTTCGACCCTTCCCCCAGACGTGAAGGGTCTTTGTTGTGTGGTAGGCCCCTATCCCACCGGCCCTACTGAGGGAGTTGGCGGTTCATGAATTGTAACCGGAACAGGGGCGCATCGGCTCGTTCTTCATGCTCCCGCTCCGCTTTCTCCTTTTGCGACATTACATCTTCGCAGAATGTCGCTGCCGCCACCCACGATCTGTCGTTGCCCAACATACGCGAGACTACGTTGTCCAGCGAGAGCTTATCCGTTTCTAACGCCACCCTTAAGTGTTGGCGTTCTACGGCCCAGCCTGTACACTCTGCCAGAGTATGCTGGGCCGTGTCATCGTCTTCACCACAAGGCCAGCGAACACCAAACCGTGCAGGCACACCTAATAGTGCATTGCCTGCGGCGCGGCGCGCGAGCGCGCCGCGGTACTGGTATTTGCTTCGACTTTATTATTCAAAATCTGCCTGTAATAATTGTTTTTGTATTTCCAAGGAAAAGGAAAGTGAAATTCCGCTATGGGGAGGGAAAAGCGGTGGGTTTTTTTTAAGTAGGAATTTGCACTCTAGTCTTGCTTGTGACGGGAAAGTGCGGGGGGTGTGTGTCCGCGTGGGCTCGCCCTTCGGGCCTTCGATTCTCGGTCTCGCGTAGAAAGCGAGCTCTGAAGGGACGCTTCGGGCCTTCGGCCCTACGCGGAGCTCGGCCTTCGGCCTTCGCGATCATTGAAGCTCACCTTCGGGCCTTCGGCCCTCAGGTTCGCTTAAAGACATTTGGGGTAGGTAGGGTTTCCGTAAGCGCGCTCTGAAGGGACACTTCGGGCCTTCTGCCCTACGTAGAGCTCGGCCTTCGGCCTTCGCCTACCACGAAGCTCACCTTCGGGCATTCGGCCCTCAGGTTCGCTTTTAAGACATTTGGGGGATAGTGAGTAGTAGCACAACCTTAAACTCCCGCAGCTCGGCCTACGGCCTCGCAGGACGCTTCGGGCCTTCGGCCCTACGTGGAGCTCGGCCTTCGGCCTTCACCTACCACGAAGCTCACCTTCGGGCCTTCGGCCCTCAGGTTCGCTTTTAAGACACTCGTGAGTAGTAAGTGTCCGCGTAGGCTCGCCCTTCGGGCCTTCGGCCCTCTGGCTCGCGTAGTAAGCGCGCTCTGGAGAAACGCTTCGGGCCTTCGGCCCTACGTGGAGCTCGGCCTTCGGCCATCGCCTACCACAAAGCTCACCTTCGGGCCTTCGGCTCTCAGGTTCGCTTTTAAGACACTCGGGGGGTAGTGAGTAGTAGCACAACCTTAAACTCCCGCAGCTCGGCCTACGGCCTTCGCCTACCACGAAGCTCACATTCGGGCCTTCGACCCTCAAAATCAAATTCAAAATCAATTATTTATTCTGCAAATAGGCCACAAGGGCACTTTTACATGTCAAATGGTATTCTACAATATAATCATTTTAAAATTGCAGATTTTAACCAATTAGTACCTAAATGGTTAACAAACTAAATGTCACTAAATGAAAACTAAAAAAAAATCCAAAATTGTAACATATTATCAAATACATTCGATATAAGGTCTGTATCAGAATTAACAATAAGTTTATGATATTAATTTAGTACCCCAGAGATGTATAATGTCTTTGAGCATCCAAATACAATTAATAATTATTCTAATGTTCTTATAGAGATGTATACTGTCTCTAAGCGTTAAAACAGAAAAAAAGAATCATTAATGTAATATTGTCACAGATGTACAGGGTCAATAACAATAAAACGTGTCAAGAATAGAATGATGTCTCTCGTCAAAATAATGATAATAACACTAATATTTAGGTAGTTACTATGCCCTTGCAAGCATGAACAGACCGGACTCCACAAACAGCACCCGATCACGAGTATGACGCATATCTCAGCCATCGCCTCCCTCAACCATATGTTAGGGAAGGTGGCGACCCGATCAACGACGCCACCGTAAGCAAAGCCCTTTAAGCGAGCATGACATATTCAAGCCACACTGGATATTGATAATAGCAAAGATTAAAGCGACTTGTTCGGCGAGAAAAAGCATTACGTGCTCTCATGTTACATAAAACGGAACAGCTATTTCCGGTACTTATAATAATTGGCAATATGTTGAACAGATTCTTAAACCAAAACGTGTGTAATAATTGCTTGCCTGGAGCTACTCTCACACAACTAGCCAAATTGATAACGGCTGATTCGTTCGACAGGAGTACTACACTAATAGTGCTGCTAGGTAATAGTCTAAATATTTCAAAAAATGAATTAATCAAGTTTTCCGAGACTCTCATTATGATTTGCGAATTAGGCATAGGGAAAATAATATTATGTGGGTTACCTTATATATGTAATGTATCAAATATTATTAATAATGACATTTTTTACTTAAATTCTATTTTACATAAGCTGTGTGTATTTAATAATTCCATTTCATATTTTGACATTAATAAATTTATTAAAAAATTAGTATGTAAGCGAGATTCCATCCATATTTGGAAAAAGTATAAGCTTGAGTGTGCCAGACTATTGGCTTATAATGTACAAAACCCACCTTTAAATATTTCTGATGACAGAGATTTAAAAAATAGACTCTGCTGTGCTGAAGGAAGCTTTGAGTCTTTAAATCCAGTAGCTTTAAACTAACTCATTCGACGAAGCCCGTGGCTGTGGACTCCTTTGCCCGCAACCGCGGCAGCCGACATAATAATAATATTAATCTTCAATCTGTGATACAATCGTCTAGTCAAATTAACATAGTTCATCAAAATATACAAGGATTTTCCCACAAGGAACTTGAAATAGGATTATTAAGAGGGCGCTCGTTTTTTGGTCAGGAATAAGCGAGAATGACGGATTTTTGACGTTGTAATTCTAAGAAACGGAGAGCTTTTTCTAGAACCTGATTACTTATTTGCATAGGTAAACTCCTCATATTGGTCCTAGCCGCCTCCAATTTACGAATTACTGAATACTTTAACCGAAAATACCCGATTACCGACAGTAGTTTTCTGAAGAGAGCGCAGAGTCATAAGTTTGAGCCCCTAATACTCCATGATGTTATATGAAAACCAACTTGTTTTATTATATTTTCACTAGGGTAATATGTTGCCATTGCGCCTAGCCGCCTCGAATTTTCCTTATTCTGCACGTATATATATGTAAACTGTTCTCAATTACACCAAATTTGTCAACAAAATCTTACTGAAAACTCAAGGATTTTCTCATTATTGTTTAATTATTTGTGTATTGAATCTTACACAACATTAAAGTTCATGCTTGTACCAACAAGATCCAGTCCAAAAAATATAACTTTACTCAAAATTTATATTTATAAATAATTATTCAAAACTAGTATAAATTTACCGTCGCGCGGGAATATATCTCAGTACCGGCTGAATAGCCCTCCGAGACAGACGTGTACTGTGTTTATTTGTGGCTATTCACGAAGCTAACCGGCCACTCTTCAGATAAAATAATATTATTTTGATCTCCGACTAGGCATAGTTGTTACCAACCTCGGGGTCAAACTATACTGGGGATACATTCGTGAGGCTAATCGAGACAAGTTATGAATTGCATAGCTGCCAGATAAGACGTAGTGTAGCGAAAAGGCTCAAACTCACAGTATACGTAACATTTAAAATTGAACCTTCTACCTAAAACAAAAGTCATACATTTCAATGGTGATGTCTTGTGGGTTGGATCCTTTTGGTTAAACTACGCGTTCTATAGTCAATTATTATTGTACGAGTGATCGTGATACTTGATAGATTTAATTTATTTACTTGTTACTATCAGTCCACCTTGTGGAGGGTCCGCTGCAGTTTCCGGTACGTAGTCGCCTCTCGAGAACCTCCCCGCCCCAACGGCCATTAAGATTAGTTAGTATGTATGTATGTATGTTAGTTTGGGCGAAATCTTCAAATTAGGTACAATTATCTTCTTAAATTAAGTATCTTCGGTGACCATGCCATAATATCATAGAGCTGGTCTGATGATGGAGTCGGAAGGTGGCCATAGCAACTCCTAAACTCAACAAGATAAAGCCATCGAATTTTGGCTCATTTATTTGGTCATGGCACGGCAAGACTTGGATGCTGGATGATTTCCAGAGTCTGATGATGGAGCTGGAAGGTGGTCATGGAACTCCTAAACTAAACTAGATAAACCCATCTAGTTTGGGCTCATCTGTTTTGTCTTGGTAAACACTTTGGTGATGGATGATTTCCAGGATCTGATGATGGAAGGTGGTCATGGGAACTCCTAAACTAAAATAGATAGACCTATCTTGTTTGGGTTTGTGTGATTTGTCTGTACAAGTACCCACGAACCAGCGACATAATATGCAGGGTTATTGAAAATAACAAGATGAATAAAAAACTTTTTTAAAAAACAAGTTTATATGGCGTTTGTTAAGTACAGCACGATCCTACCTTGCATTTAGTTATTATTTTCGTTTATATATAATAATAACACACACCGGGGGTTTACACTGGAAAGGGAGATTTTTACGTGGTTTTATTACATTTCCGAGTCATCATCATCATCATCATCATATCAGCCGAAAGACGTCCACTACTGGACATAGGCCTCCCCCAAAGAGTGCCACAATGGCCGTTCCTGTGCCACCCGCATCCAGCGGACTCCCGCGACCTTTACCAGGTCATCAGTCCACCTTGCGGGGGGGGGGGCCTACCCACGCTGCGCCTTCCGGTACGTGGTTGCCCTCAAGAACCTTTCCACCCCAACGGCCATCGGTTCTACGTGCAATGTGCCCCGCCCACTGCCACTTAAGTTTAGCAATTCGGAGGGATATATCGGTTACCTTGGTTCTGCTGCGGATAGCCTCATTTCTGATGCGATCGCGCAGAGAAACTCCCAGCATAGCCCTCTCCATTGCCCTTTGAGTGACTTTGAGCCTTCTTATGAGGCCTATAGTAAGCGACCACGTTTCCGTGCCATATGTCATCACTGGCAACACACACTGGTCAAAGACTCTCGTCTTGAGACACTGCGGAATATTGGACGAAAAGATGTGCCGTAGCTTCCCGAATGCTGCCCAGCCGAGTCGGATTCAACGATTGACCTTCCCTTCGACATTTCCGAGTATCACTCTTTATTTCGAAATAAATGTTAAAAAAACCGGCCAAGTGCGAGTCGGACTCGCGCACGAAGGGTTCCGTACCATTATCTATATCTAAAAACGCTAAAATATCTATATCTAAAATCACGTTTGTTGTATAGGAGCCCCCTGTAGCCTAGTTAGTAACTTGGAAGTGACTCTGCCTACGAAGCTGGAGGTCCCGGGTTCGAATCCCGGTAAGGGCATTTATTTGTGTGATGACCACAAATATTTCTTCCTGAGTCATGGATGTTTTCTATGTATTTAAGTATTTATTTATCTATATAAATATGTTTATCGTCGTCTAGTACCCATAGTACAAGCTTTGTTTAGTTTGGGGCAAGGTCGATTTGTGTAAGATTGTAAAAGAAAAAGAAACAAATAAAAACTAAAATAAAAATAAAAAGATGTATTCTGTTTTTTTAGTATTTTTTGTTATAAATAGCGACAACAGAAATACATCATCTATGAAAATCTCTATCTATCACGGTTCATGAGATACAGCCTGGTGACAAAAGGACAGACAGACATTCAGACAGACAGACGGACAGCGGAGTCTTAGTACTAGGGTCCCGTTTTACTCTTTGAGTACGGAATCCTAATAAGTGACATAGGTTTTAGGCTCAGAACATAAAAAAAGGGAGAAGTGCCGTACTGCTTAATTTCAACCAAAACCGATGTCCCCAGTTTTCTCCCACCGCAGCGCCCATAGGCACACACATTGAACCGTGTAAAAACAAAGACTCGGGCGTTGCCAGTGAGTCTACGGCAACATGCAAACAAGGGCTGTGATTGGCTTAAACGCACTACACTAGGGGGGCGACAAACGTTAAAATTATGTTTTATCGACATTGATATTAAAATTAATATTATGTTAAGATATTGATGGGCAACAACTTCAACGACATGGTAAGTTTATGTGGTGGTATTTAAACTTCTAACTACAAGTTTAAATAACACGGGTTGTTAACTTACCATAAATCGCAAAAGTAAAAAATATTGACGAA
Organism: Epinotia brunnichana; assembly: GCA_963854355.1. Lineage (NCBI taxonomy): Eukaryota > Metazoa > Arthropoda > Insecta > Lepidoptera > Tortricidae > Epinotia > Epinotia brunnichana. Next base: position 23,048,000 of record OY977951.1, on the reverse strand, counting down.
TACCTACAGAGTAACATAAACGGCTTTTTATAAGTTCGTGTTCACATACATTTAAAACTCTGGTCACATCGATATTTTTGACCTGTAGGTACCAGGCCGATCCGACTCGCATTTTGGCGCGAAATAATATGTCCATTACTCATATTACGAGATTTAAGGCTAAGGGCGAGTATCCACCAAAGATGTGCGAAGATGTGTTACCATACATTTTACACCTAGGTTTCAAGCAAGCGAGGGCATCTATCGATTTTTTTAGTACCTACTCGGATTCTTTGGAAAACTGTAATAAGAAACCGAGATTTCTTCTTCAATTATCACATTTCAAATGAAAGTAAAAAAATACTCATTTAAAATAAATTATTGGTAATGATATCACATTTTAAGTTGTTCTGGAGTCATTTGCAACTAAATTATATACTTGTATATACAATTTTAATATGTCTATTTACCGTTCATACTGCAACTTAGTGAAAGTCTTATTAGTAGGTACCGTAAACATTTTGTGCCTTTTAATCTTATTAATATGTTATTAGTTACCTTTAAGATAGGCACCCAACCAAAACACGTAATAAAATAAAATAAAACAGCGATAGTAGTCGAAATAAAATAACTAGTATGATATCGTACTTCTATTTTATCGATTACGCGTAAATTGTAACTGCACTTTGGCACCGCTCTAGTTTGCGACGCCAAGCAGCGGCCGTACCACAAAAAAAATCAAGCATCGTCCATATCCATAGTGGTTTAATACATTGCGCCGTGGTTTACTGTATTGAACGTTCAATGTACAACGCAAAGAACAAAAATATGCTTTTTCGTTCGATATGTTAGTTCGATCCCGAGAAATGATGCGGCGTTGCGTTTATTTGTTAAAATATTAGTTTTTACTGACTTAAGTGAAAATACTAATACTAACATGTGGTGCGTGACTCCACCATTCATGTAGGTTTTAGTTTCATTCCTATTTTTGCATGTAACCACGCTACGTTTCGGCATTTTGAGTAAACGTGGAAGAACATTTCAGATTCACGGCGAATTGCGACTAACATGCGGTGGGCAGTGACATGCCCATTTGGCCATGTCGCACCGACACGCGCCAAGCCCCCGTTTCATATCTTTTCCTTTTTATGATCTGAGGTTTTAGGCTTTTGAATAAAGTCACGCATTAATTAATTGTATTCTAGATAAAAAGCTGTGTTTGTATAATTTATAATTTTCAGTTCCTTTGGTAAGTAACGACGGACATTAGCAATTTCTATGAAGGGCAGTTTTTTTTACTGTCCATAACAAAAAAAAAATTCTTCAAGAAATGAATACGTAAGTACCCAGTAATTTCCTAGTGGTGGGTCTACTGGTATAATTTAATTACATAACTATATATAAATAAGACTCAGATAACATGCAAACTATTAATATCCGTAAAACAAATTATTATTCTTATTACTGACAACTATAAAACTCGTTAGTTTATTTTATACTAATTAAACGAAACTAAATATTATACTTTGTCATATCATAGTATTTTAATACAAATAGAAAACCTGTGCTCAAAAATCAAATACTTACTTTATTCAAGTTATCTAACTTCGCTAACATGATGTTCTAGAACATCATGTTAGCGAAGTAATACTTACCACTTTTTAGTGCAAGTATCAATATCGGTCACGGAGTGAATTCCAACGGTGCGCTATACAGCTATTTGCATCGGCAAGCTCCGCGGTTAGTTCTATCCCGATCGCACTTACATATAGCTAGAAAGGGACGGCACCCGCGGCTGGTGCGATCTCGCTGTGCATGTGGGGGTTAGGTACGTTTGTGTGGGTGGTAGTAGTATTTACACACACAAACGCACTACGCGTGTCAAAATACTGAATTCTGAGCGAGCGCTTTTTTGAAGAGCACTCTTAATAGATTATTCTAATATACACATATTATGCGTCACTGAGCATTGGTTAAAATAACATGAATTGATGTTTAATTTCAATAACCACAATATTGTAAGCTGTTATATGCGCCGAACTAGTGCCCGAGGTGGTTCTTTAATAATGGTCCGAAATACTCTAAAAAGTAAAGAACGCAAGGACATCGTAGGTTTGTCCGTCGAGCGAGCAGTTGAACCTATCTTGCACCGAGCTTGAGCAATTCATAATTATTTGCGCTTATCGTCCACCATCTGCGGACTACTGCTTGTTTGAGGCTGTAATGGAGCAAGCACTTATTAAGATTTCTTGTTCTTCTAAATGTATTATAGTGTGCGGGGATTTTAATGTAAACCTTCTAGAACCTTCTGTTAGATCTAATAGTCTAATTAATTTATTTAAATCATATAACTTGGTAAATTTGTTTTCTGAGCCCACTAGGATCACGGCCACTAGTGCCACGTGTATTGACAATATTTTCTCCAATATAGATCCCATTCAAAGTTGTATACTGAGTAAGTTAAGTTCGGACCACTGTGGCCAGCTGGCTTCCTTCCATGGAAAAGTTGATTCCGTACAGAGTAACGTAGTTTGTAGACCCCTCACGATGGATCGCTTAGACCAGTTCAATAAATGCGTGACCGAGCGCCTTTCATCTTTACCGTTTACGCTTGAAAACCCGAACTTAATGTATTCTACTCTATTTCGTTGCATTGAAGAAGAGTTTATTTCTTGCGTGAAATTAAAAACATTTAAAAAAAATGATAAAACTGTGTTTAGCGATTGGGCTACGCCTGGCATTTATAAAAGTAGAAACCGTCTATACGACTTATATGATCTAAAAAAAAAATAAGGATGACCCTGAATTTTTAGATTATACTCGGCGTTATTCTAAAACGTTTAAAATAGTTTGTGCTGCAGCGAAAGCCTCGTTTATTTCAAATAAAATAAAATATTCCGTTGATAAGATCAAAACCTGCTGGAAAATTATAAACAGCGAGACTGGCAGAATAAAAAAGAATGGATCTCAACATAGCCTTCGTATCGGAAACAAATTAGTTAACACTGATTTTGAAGTAGCACAGGAATTCGAATATTTTTTTGCCAATATTCCTACTGAAACGACGAGGTCATTAAATAGCTCTCCTGTTGCTGCTAAAATCCTTTTGAAAAATTGTGTGGATGAATGCGAAGTTATTTTTAAATTTACGCACGTATCTCCAAAAGAAATTGTAACATCTTTCAATACACTCATGGTGAAAAAAACCGAAGATCTTTGGGGCCTTTCAGTTAGAGCATTGAAGGCAATAATAGTAGCTATAGCACCATATCTTGCTTATATATTTAATAGTTGCATAGACATTGGAATTTTCCCAGAACTAATGAAACAAAGTAAAATAATACCAGTGTACAAAACTGGCACGAAAACAGACCCTACAAATTTTCGACCTATTTCTATACTCCCAGCAATAAGTAAAATTTTTGAAAAGATTATCTTGAACCAAATGTTATCACACTTCAACTTGAATAATCTTTTACATGCAAATCAGTTTGGATTTACTAAAGGCCGATCAACAACCGATGCTGGTGTTGAACTACTACGAACCATTTTTGATGCTTGGGAAAAGTCTATGGATGCAATTGGTGTTTTTTGCGATCTGTCAAAGGCCTTTGACTGTGTAAACCATGACACTCTTATCTTAAAGCTTAGCCACTACGGGGTAAAACATCGTGCATTAGATCTTATAAAATCTTACCTATCCAATAGAACACAACATGTGGAAATAAATAGGATACAATCTAAGGGGTCTAATATTTCAATAGGAGTTCCACAAGGCTCAATACTTGGTCCGTTTCTTTTCTTGGCCTATATTAACGATTTGCCCTATCACGTGCATAACAAACACGATATTGTGTTATTCGCTGATGACACATCGTTAATATTTAAACTTGGCAGAAAGGAAACCAATTTCGATCAAGTGAATGCAGCACTAGACTCGGTTGCGGGATGGTTCACCGCTAACAATTTACTTTTAAATAGCAAGAAAACAAAATGTATTAAATTCAGTCTTGCTAAAGTCAATACCAGTAAGAATGAACAGGTGAAACTTAATGATGAGTTCATTAAATTTTCTCATAGCACTGTTTTTCTCGGTATTACACTGGATCATAAACTGCAATGGGGATCACATATTTCTTCGTTGGGTAATAGGCTTAGTTCGGCAGCATATGCAGTCAAAAGAATAAGGCAACTCACCGATGTTGAGACAGCTAGGCTTGTTTACTTCTCTTACTTTCACAGCATTATGACCTATGGTATTTTGCTTTGGGGTAAAGCCGCTGATATCCATATCATTTTTGTTTTACAAAAAAGAGCGATTCGCGCGATTTATCAGTTAGGATCTCGCATTTCATTAAGAGAAAAGTTCAAGCAAATCAACATTTTGACGTTTGTTTCTCAATATATTTTTGAAATTGTTTTGAATGTTAAACGAAATCTACATTTATTTAAACTAAATAGTGACTATCACTCGCTCAATACTAGAAATAAGGATAAACTTTCCGTGCCCCGTTATCGTTTACAAAAGGGAAATTGTGTGCGTTTTTATAACAAAATTCCCAAAAATGTACAAGGTTTGTCATTAAATAAGTTTAAGTTGTTTATAAAAAGCCATTTAGTTAGTAAGGCCTATTACACGATAAGCGACTTTATAAATGACAAAGACGCCTTTAAATGATTTTTATTATTATTATTTTCTCTCTGTGTACTGACAATCTGACATACTCTAATTTTTAATTTGTTTTATATAATCCTGACATATATTTTTCCCTAGTTCTAATAATATTTTTTATTCTATTTTTGACATTGTGAAAACAGAATTCATGTTTGTAAGTTAACATGTGCCTAATTGTAAATGTAAATGAACTTTGACCTACTTATAACATATTGACATGTAAACATGTAAACTAGTGATATTTGACATTTTTATATTTTTATATTAACAACTATAATTTATTTTTATATTAAAATATATTTTTATATTAACAACTATGATTTCCCGGACGAACTACGTGCCTGCTGTGATGGTCCATGTAGAGATCGTGATCACCAGCGCATCCTGGATAGGGTGTATGCCGGCATTATAGACACCCTAACACTTGCCTCGAAAGAAACTCATAGAAGTAATAAGCGTAAAAAGGGTGGATATATTGCAGGCTGGAATAAGTTTGTTGCCGAACCGCACAGGGAAGCTAGGTTGCATTTTCTTTTATGGGAAAACGCTGGTAGACCGCGTCGTGGTAAGCTTTTTGAGGCAATAAATAAGAGTAGGAGATATTTCAAAGCCAAATTAAAGTGGTGCCAAGATCGCCAAGACCAATTTAAAATGGACAGACTTGCCACGGCCTATGCGAACAAAAAATTCAAAGAATTTTGGAAGATGACCAATAAATTGAACGTGAGACCCGGCTTGCCTGTAAGCGTTAGTGGCAAGTGTACTGAAAAAGAAATTGCTGAGGTGTTTAGGGAGCACTTCTCAGTAAAATCCCTGCTCGATAGTTCACGAACCGCAGTGCCCTCTACTGGGGCCGTCGGAAACCTGCGTGACGTGCATTTTTCTGCCAAAGACATAGCAAATGTCATTCAGAAAATGCAACGGGGTAAGTCGCCAGGTCATGACGGCCTGAGTATTGAGCATTTTAAGTACGCAGGAGTTCACTTGCCCAGACTGCTCTCCATGTTCCTTAACCTGTGTGTGGGTCACTCGTACCTGCCTTATGCGCTAATGAAAACAGTGGTGATTCCAGTAGTCAAAAACAGGACTGGTGATTTATCAGAAAAGGCAAACTACCGCCCTATCTCACTGGCCACCACCACTGCCAAGGTACTCGACAGTATGCTCAACTCAATACTTGAAAAACGGCTCAACCTCCATGAAACCCAGTTTGGTTTTCGGGCAGGTTTATCGACAGAAAGTGCAATTTTATGTTTGAAGCATACTGTCGGGTATTATACGGCCAGAAAGACGCCCATTTATGCCTGCTTCCTGGATCTCTCTAAGGCGTTTGACCGGGTTGATTATAATATACTTTGGGGTAAACTGCGTGAGGCTGGTATTCCACTGGATTGCGTTAATATCCTTCAGTACTGGTATCGAAATCAGTGGAACCATGTGAGATGGGCTGGTGCTCTGTCTGAAGGTTACAGGCTGGAATGTGGGGTGCGTCAGGGTGGCTTAACATCTCCCCTGCTGTTTAACTGGTACGTGAATGACCTGATGAAGGGACTCAGCAGCATGCATGCGGGATGTCATGTTGAAGATACCTGTCTCAACAATATAAGTTATGCCGATGACATGGTGCTGCTGAGCCCTTCCATCGGAGCTCTCAGACAGCTGGTTGGAAGATGTGAAGCTTATGCTAAGCAGCATGGATTAGTGTACAACTCCGCAAAGAGTGAAGTAATGGTTTTCAAGGCGGGCAAAATCAAGCCTTATTTTGTGCCCCCTGTCACTCTTGGTGGAGTTGTACTTAAAGTTGTACAAAGTTTTAAGTATCTTGGTCACATTATTAATGAAGACCTGAGTGATGACCAGGATATAGAAAGGGAGCGTAGGGCGTTATCAGTCAGAGGTAACATGCTTGCCCGCAGGTTCGCTAGGTGTTCCGCAGAGGTAAATATTGCACTTTTTAAAGCCTTCTGCCAATCTTTCTACGCTGGCGGACTGTGGGTTAAGTACACAAAGCGAGCTTATAGCGCCCTACGCGTTACGTATAATAATATTTTCAGGATGCTGTTAGGAATGCCCAAATGGTGTAGTGCCTCGGGGATGTTCGCAGAGGCACGCACAAATGACTTCCATGCGATTATGCGAAATAAAATTTCATCCCTGATGGCTCGAGTGAGGAAAAGTACCAACAGCATCCTGAAAATGATGGCTGGTAGGTTTGACTGTCCAATACTTCTGTATTGGATTGGGCAGGTCAAATCTACCTTGCAATATAGTAAGTAAGTGTATGTTCTGTGTTCTGTGTATGTCAGTTTATGTTGTATGTTAAATTGTATGTAAGCTTTGTAATCTAACCTTATAATTAAAATGTAACTAACACCTCTTATATGGGTCGGTGAAGACCTGAAATAAAATATATTCATTCATTACCCTTTCGAACTTTAAGAAAATATACTTTGACCTTCAAAAAGTGTTCTGTATGAATCTATTTTGAATAAAATATTTTGACTTTGACTTTGATTACAAAGGTAATACGCTAAGACAATCATACTCGAAGGTATATTAATTCTAATAGAATTTGGCTTAAAGGCATTTTTGTCGTTTATGAAATCGTTGACATTATAATACGCCTTGCTTAGCAAATATTTTTTTATATGAGACTTAAATTTACTTAACGGCAAATTAACAATTTCGGTAGGTATTTTATTGTAAAAACGTATACGGTTCCCCACGAACGACGTGATAACCTTGCGAAGACGACTGTACTGCACTGCGATCTTGTGTTTACTTCTGGTGTTGTAGTCGTGGATATCACTGTTGAGTTTGAAGTCCTGAAGGTTTTTCCGCAAATACATAATATTCTCAAGAATGTATTGGCATGCTACAGTAAGAATATTTGCCTCCTTAAATTTGTCCCTGAGAGAATTTCGGGCTTTTAGTTCGTAGATGGAGCGTACAGCTCGTTTCTGTAGCTAGTATCAACGCCGGCAGTGAGAGGTCTCTCCTACAGCCATGGACAGGGCTGCGCGGGGCTCCATGCAAGGCACTCCTCGTGCGTGTGTTTGGCCACGTCCACAGCTCTGCCGCCACAATGGTGGCACGCCGATGTCAGCTCCCTACCAACCACCTCACACAGGTATTTGCCGAAGCAGCCATGCCCCGTCAAGAGCTGCGTGCTGTCGCTTGCGATGGACCCATTCTTTAAGAACAGGCCGAACAGCATTTACCAGGTCCCGGCTAGCTCCCGGGATTTTGAGTCGCTCTGACCATTTCTGGTAGAGGACATCAAGCGCCTCCTCTTGCCACTGGCGTACCTCCCGTGGGGCAGGCCAGCTGGCCATCCTCGCCTCCAGCAACCGCCAGTAGACCCTGGCTTGTAGTCGAACCTCGAGATCCCACGGCGGGCTTCCACCCAGCAAGCAAACGCCAGCGTACGACACCGTACAGTAAGCTCTTGCTGCTCTGAGTGCTATAGCCCGCTGCGGACGTCGCAATAGGGTCACATTTCGAACGCTCAGAGCGTCTGCCCATATAGGCACTCCATAGAGTGCCATAGAACGCACCACGCTGATATACAGGCGCCAACGCCTGAACGCGATTCCTGGGCCTCCAAGATTTGGTAGGATCCGCCTTAATGCTCCTGCTGTGGCCACGAGTTTCGGAGCCAAGCGGCGGAAGTGCATCTCAAATTTCCAACGACTGTCGAGGACGGGTCCCAGGTCCTAAATCACAATCGTTGACTCGATTGTGATTAAAGTACCACCAACAGATATTTAAGTGCCCAGTAGAGAAGCATTTCTAGGCCCGTGAAAGACCAGGGCCTCTGACTTGTGTAACGCTACCTCCAGCCCCAAAGCGCGTATGCGATGGATCACCTGAGCCACAACCCGTTCAACGAGCTCTGGTTGGAGAGGATGGGCCGCTGCTTTCGAACGGTTGCGTTTGCGGCCACCTGCGCTCTTGCCGGCAGCCTGCCGTGGGAATTGGACGCTAGGCTGTTGGCCGAGCGACACAGGGAGAGAATGGTGGACAAGACGAGCGGAGAGTTTCCAGCCCGACAAGAGGTGGCCGTGAGTCGGAGAAGGGCGGTGGAAAGGGAGAGGGACAGATAGAAGGAGGTTCTGGAGGTGTCCCCTATGGCACTCGAACCATAGGGGCGCTCCTCCCGTCATTGGAGGGTCTGGCTGAACCGCCGTAAGAGCGATCTCACATATAGGCTGGCACAGGTAATGGGTGCTTCGGTCATTACCTGCACCGCATAGGGAGGGAGGCTTTGCCAGTTTGCCACCACTATAGCAAGGACGATGATACAGCCCAACATACTCTGGCGGAGTGTTCAGGCTGGGCTGTAGAACGCCGGCACTTGAGGGTGGCGTTACAAACGGATGATCTCTCGATGCACAACATAGTGACGCGTATGTTGGGCGGCGACATATCGTGGGTGGCGGCAGCAACATTCTGCGAAGAAGTTATTAGAGCGTGAAGAACGAGTCAACGCGTTCCGGCGCGGACGGGTGGGGAGGAGGCGGTTAGAATTCATCAACCACCAACTCCCTCAGTAGGGCCGGTGGAACAGGGACCCACCACACAAGGCCCTACACGTCTGGGGGAAGGGTCAAAGCGTCGCCGATCCTTCCCTCCTCTAGCGCGAGGGTGCCCCCTGTGGCCGGGGCAGCAGCCGGGAGGACGTCGAGGTAGAATGCTTGCGATCCCATGACGTTCCCCGATAACGGCAGTGCGGGTGACGTCGGTGTGTTTTTAGTGGGTAGACTCCTCCCCTCTCTCTGCCTAGCAGAGGGGTTTCGGGAGGAGAGAGTCCCACATAACACCCGTAAGGCCTTCCCCTGGCAGGGTGTATTGAGACGATCCGAGAGCTTCGCTCTCAGACTCAGTAGTATCTAAGGGCGGAATTACTCTTTTAAATTGATAGATGTTAGCGTTGTGGGTTTCAGGTCCAAATATGAAGGGATTGAAGCTTTCATTCGTTATCATCCTGTTAATTATGTATGTAAATAAGTTAGATATAAATTGCGTTAGATGCTATTCTAGGCTAAAATCAAGACTACAATTAAAAGCGTAGAAAACTCGCGTTTCGTCCAAAATAATTGGTTTAAAACATGCTTCAGCATACTAATTCAGTATTGTTGGATTAGTGTATCATTTAATGTGTGCTAGATCTAGATTTATGGATTCATAAATTAGACTAGTTAGGTTAATTGCAGGAATGGATCGCTGGCCAGCAAGAAAACGCGTGGACGGGCGCGCGGGCTGCAGGGATATTCTACCCGCGAAGTCGAGAAAAGTGATTATCGATCGGAGCGGACAGGCGATGGAGGCTCCCTGGAAAACGGGCCTTATACCCTTTAGTTAAGGTATATTTTCAGATGAGGAGTCGGATTAGTGGCGTGATCGTGTTAGTATTGGCTATAAATACCCCGGCGGGCCGAGGAGCGTTTCACTTTTCTATGGGACGTCGAAGCGAGATCACGCTGCAGAAGGCAAAGGCGGCCAGGCTAGGCTGACCTCTGGGCGCGTACTACTTCGAGGCGGAACAAGGCTGGTCACTGCTGGGCTGCATTACGGCTGTTGCTGAGAGGAATTAGAGTTTGGTAAGGTCGCAAATGCCTTTGCGATCGTCTGGTGAGATTGAATATTTTATTTTAAAGTGTGACTAATCATAGTGAATTCTGGAATTTCTTAGGGAGTAATTATCTTGTGCGCACATTGTCTTGAATTGAGTGATTAATATTTAGGCAATATCTTTCTGCTCGTGAACTGATAATGATCTTATATGATCACGTGTGTATTTTGAATATGTGGCGGTCTAATAGGTTAATCACCTAATAAATGCGCTTAAGACATCATCATATTAGGATTCCGTATACTCCCATGAAGTGAAGTGAACACTTATTATAGTCTGTTACTGTTACAATGGTAAATAATTCCTATTTGTATACCAGTATCTAGTGGTTAATTGTAGGTACAAAAGAGGGAAATCTTTATTAAAATATGTGCTAATATTATATTGTAATTTATTTATGGAGGCGCGGGTCACCTTTTGCTCGGGGCGTCAAGGCGGGATCACAGCGACCAGCAACCAGGGACCCTACAAGTCGCAGAGACAGGCCGGTACGTGTCTGTACTATTAAGAGATTAAAATCTGGTGAGTGACCTTTATAATCACTGTATTGAATGATTCTGAAACTTATTAATTTGTTTTTGGGGACTATTATCTAACCATTTCAACGTTATCATACTTGTATTTGTGTATCGAAATCTAGTTCTACTGTATATATTTTGGGGAATATGCTAGATAAAGTACGAGCGGTTTATGTATAGGTTATGAACGGATCTAGGTCATTGGTCAAATAACTGACGTTATTACAGAAATGTTGTTTTGTTCTACATATATATTACTAGTTGTTTTGTCACTGCGATATGATTGGGTTCCGTGCGCCCACGAGATAAAGTGATCAATTATTATACGACAACCTAGCTATAGCAATTGACTCGGTCCGTGGTACGCGTTACACTATGAGGATAGATTGTTAAGATGCGGATAAGCGACAAATATTACCACAAGTTCATATTAATATCCGGTGGTTAGTATAGGTGCTGATGGGTGGTTACTTTACTAGATTAACGCAACTGAATAAAGTAGTTATATACACTCGTGGCTGTGTGCTCGGTGTCGAGACAACCATATCCACAGGGCACATTGAGGACCCTGGCCACACGAGAATTCTCCCGAAAGGGGCTTCTTAGTCAGCAGAGATGTGCCCGCACTAGAGCGCCAGTCATAGATGTGTAGACAGAGTGAGTGGCTGAGAGTCTTCAATCTTGCAAATTGAGGGACCTCACTGGTCGAGCTGCTGTCTTAGTTCTAACAACCCTCTTAACAAGGGTTACGGTTGTGTTGGTTTATGAAGTAATCAGATGTACTTATAGATATATTGTGTGGAATTCCTTGAATGAATGAATCTAGCGTAGTAAATTAGTTATGTACACCTGTGGCCGAGAGCTTAGCGTTGTGGACAACCATATCCAAAGAGCACATTGACGACCCTGACCAATACGAGAATTCGCCCGTTAAGGGGTTTCTTAGTCAGTAGAGATGATGATCGCGCTTAGGCCTCCGTCATGGATGTGTCAACGAAGGTAAGGTTGGTGAGACCTTTCAGTCTTGCAAACTGAAGAGTTTCGCTGGCTAAGCCGTCGTTTTGCTTTAACCGAAGCTTCTTACCGTGAAGCTAGCTATGTTGATTTTACAAGGGAATCCAACACTTTCGCTTATTTTCGTTATTGACGTTAGTCAATAATTAAGTAGGTATCTTCTTAGGTGGGGTCGTTATTATCGGGATCTCAACAAAAGTATTACGGTGGGTTGGTAATTAATTATCATTCGTCAGTTCAATTGTGCATTGTCGTATATTTAACATTGTTCCGACTATAAAGTGCCTTTGAGTTGATTGGGTGAGATTGGTTGCTAAGACACTGTGTTACATCCATTGAGATATTTTGGGGATGAATTGTATTATAAATTGCTTAGGAAAAGTCAGTACTAATTGGTATTAGATTTGATAGAAATAACGATAGGGTAGGCGGAATCAACAGATGAGGTGGGATTACTAGCGAGTACGAGCAGCCGCGAGCGAGCGAGAGGCGAGCGCTACAGTTCGCTAACAACTCTAAGATTCATCGTTAGGGAGAATCGATATTACACTAGACATTACGCCATTCATGTACCTGTAAGTAAAACATGCATTAATATTCTATTTCAATAGACTATCATCACATCATCATCAATATCTTGACTTATGATTATTTTCATTATTATATCATCGCATCATCATCAATATCTTGACTTACGATTATTTTCGTTATTATATCATCGCATCATCATCAATATCTTGACTTCTTCATGATTATTTTCATTATTATATCATCGCATCATCATCAATAGAGACCCCATCATGGCCAACACAAGTTGACCACTATTGTATTGCGAGTCTGTTTAAAGGGCGTCACCTACCACATAGCGTAATTTATCACTTCCCACAACTTAGTATAACAAGGAATTTATGCCCACTTTAGCCTCCATAATTGTGCATCACTCAATGAGACTACTGAATTGTAAATTAATTCTAAGGAACTAGTATAATTGTCTTACTTAAGTTATAGGTTCTACTAAAATGGGGTTAATGTACAACTTCAATTAACGTGTAACTTTTTCCCTTTATAGAAATACAAACTTCATACTTCTCGAAAAGGGCCTGGGTCTATTCGCACAACGCAGAGCCTAACCACTAGACGAAATCACACGCCAAGCCACTTCACCAGCGCGAATCACGTATAGCTTAGGTCTAAATAGGTCTTCGAGGTTAGGTTCCAGAGATAATCAATTCTAGGTTAGATTACGGCATTGTAGGCCTGGAGTCGGACGGTTTTTTATTTGACCGAATCTCTTTCCGTCCGGCAATATCCTAGGAGATGATTTGGTCTGTTAAAGTACTCAAGCTCGATTACTTTAACATAAATAACGAGAGATTCTGTAGCTGTAGGATAGATTTACCTAGACTAGAATAAAACCCAACCTTTCTAGTAGGATCGGCCGGAACTAACTCGGTTTTTCTATTCGCTTTGGTACGAGTTAGTATTTATAGGAACAAAGTGGATATCTAGTACAATCGAGTCTTGATTTTACTGGATTAATTAGTCAAAGGTTCTTTAGCTTCAAAACAAACAAAATTAATTTGATATTTCTATGGTAAATAAATGATTTATTTTCTCGCTTACTATCTGTTTAATTTTATTCAATAGCTTTTCCTTCAGGTAGGATTCAATTTTCAGACGACTAGAAGCTTCTCAGGAGCTTCAGCTTTCAGATAGGGGTTAATTTAAGTTCAGAATACAAAAACATAAAAGACAGCCAATTTATGAGGTTGAATCGTTACATTTTGGTGAGGCCGTGATCAGGATGAAAATAGGGTTTTAAATTCACTTTTTAGTATCCCGGGTTACTACAGAATAGAGTATTTTCGTTTAAAAAAAAAAAAAAAAAAAGAAAAAATTATAATAAAAGGAAAAATATTTTTTTATTACGTGATTCGCTTGGTGAAAGGGCTAATTAAATTTATTTACAGATTTTTCTGTGTGTGGGTTATACAAATAACCCACATTTTGTTGCCGTGGAGTAGATAGAGAGATGGAGTTTGTATTTTTTAATGTTGTGTTGTGTATTATTTTCAGGACTTTCTTTCTTTTATTTTATTTCAAAGAGATTTTCACGCGCGATACGTACGTGAATTGTGTTGTGTATTATTTTCAGGACTTTCTTTCTTTTATTTAATTTCAAAGGGATTTTCACGCGCGGTACGTAGGTGAATTACTAATCAATAAGTTATATCACACTAAACTATGAAAAATATGCATAGAAATAATTTTGTTGTAGACGAAGGGCTAATATTATTTTGACAGAAATTCATTTGGGGGTACACATTTTTATTCCCGACTGTACTTTTCTACATATGTTTACCAACTGCTCATTGAGACGATTCTAACGAGCCCAAACTCGATGGGTTTGTGTCATTGTATCACGAAGTTCCTAGGCCCATCTTCCAACCCCAGCATCAGATTAGTTCCTTGTCATCATAACTTTAATTTGTCATGCGATTTATACATATGTGCGAAATTTTAGGCCGAACGGAAGTCAGGAAGTGAGTCTAATCTAAGAATTAAGTAAAAACGTAACAGTACCTAAACACTCTTTTCATCGGACAGTCGTGTCAAAGTAATCGCGTAGTCGCGTTGTATTAGGACGATCCCTTCTATTATACAAACAATTTAGGTCTCGGGATAAGGTTTAGTGCCTACGCGTAATTTGTATAAAAGGGGGGCAGGAATGTTATGCGGAATGGCCTTACAATCTGCCAATGCCATAGCACAATTAAGTAGGTTCCATATACATCAGGCGGTTGCGGTAGTAGTTATAATAAAGTTTAGGTATAATGCTTTTATTCCAAAATAAAATAGCATCTTATGTATTTAGCTACGATTATTTCATCCTTCATATTCAATTGTTGCATTTAAGTTCGCAAGAATAGTGTTGAGGTCATTGACATCTGTCCCGCGGTTGGGCAATTATTCGTTAAATAGTGGTTAGGAAAGTACCGGTGGATGATTATAGTACCAAGGACTTAGGAACATACTTAAGAACTCATCTCATAATAGGGGTTAGAGTTATAGGTAACTTTCGTAAGCTAGGGGAGAAAAGTAGGTACGCGTTATACCTAGTTAGTTGACCTAGTCAAATTGAATCCAATTCTCGGCGTTTACGTTAAATCGATCGCTACTAAGTATTGTCCGAAATCTTAAGTACCTATAACCTTGCGGATATTTTCTACGTAATCGTCTTTGTAAAGAAAGTAATTGTAAGAATAGATAAGTAGGTAATTCGCGCGAGTTATATTCATTAACCAGTTAAAATGATAGGAAACTGGAGCGGTTATCTGTTACAAGCTAGAAAATGCGCATTCGAATCGGATTAGTTCCGGCTAGAAATTCAAATACCTAAGATCAAAGGTACACTATAATGGACTTTGTTGTTAGGTCATTAAGGTCAAAAGGTAAGCTGTGTGTAGGTATTTAAATGGTTGTCATCGTGAGTCAGTGAACCGGATGTATGTACGCGTGAGATTTCAATTTTTAATTACGTAGGTACATAAAACCACTTTGGCAGGGTTAAAATAGTGACAGGTTTGAAGATAAGCAACAAGTAAAGGGCACCTAAATACCTGCCTAGCTCCATAGAGGTACATTCCTGACATGGTAGGACTCACACATTTCCACATAAATACGCGGCCACTCTATCACATTCACTTTATAATGTGCACCAGTTCAATTATCACTACATTGATTTATGTTTGAATACACACTAAACCACAGTAAAACACTTTAAACTGATTAAATAATAGGCCTAAATATGCGAGAATTCGGCTCGTTGAAGCCCGCGCGCAAACTAAAAACAATTTTAAACATCGAACTTAGGTTCTGGCAGCCATCTTGGAATCTGGCGACGTCGCGGCGCCGGTAATTGTAAAGATTTTTGGCGGGAAATTGTTGTTTAATTTGATGATAAAGGAGTAATATTGATTAACTATATGTCGCGTTCGCTTATAATTTGGTGAAATGGGTGAACAGTTTTAGGTTCATAGGATAAATATTTATGTAATGCATTAAGGTCGAGCTTAAATAAAGCGCGTCGCACGTAAAATATTTTGGCATGGAAAGTGATGTAGCCAGTTAGATGCGTTAATATTGATAGTAACTTTATGATAATAGCATAGTGTAAATTATTTCTAATAACTAGGTAATAATATAGTTGCTTTACTTTTGAGGTGGATACTTCTTTGCTCACGTTTTGTATAGGGGTACAGTTCAAGATGTATTGGCCACTAAATATTAGTCGCAAAATGTTATTTAGTTTATATGTCGGACATGGAAATAAAGCTTAAACGACCACCATTCCTAAATGTATCGCAAGTCGGGTGAGGTATGTTAGCCATGTTGCCACATAAGTATGTGATTTACATGTACTTATACAGAATTTAGGGGTTTCGTGTCGGATGTATTAAAGGAACATAGACAACAAGGAAGTGTCTACTTGGGCTTGATAAACGGTTGTGTCCTCGGCGCGGTCTGATTTCTCTCACGGGCCGGAACTCATATCAACGAATTAAAAATATGGAATTAGTATGCGACAAAATTAGCTTTGTGGAGGTTGCGGGCTAAGTATAAGCTAGTTAGAGCCTACATATTTTATATTGGTCAATTCTAATAGGTATGTTAAGTACCTTAAAGCGTCACGCGGGTTTACGTAGGTACAATGTAATGAAAAAGATAATAGATAGATTGCGCCTTACAAAACTTAGCGAAATAAAGTTTTAGACCCATCACACACTGTAGGTATAGCGAATTTCATTGTAATCAGTAGCTTAATTAACGCTAACGTACTTACGAACGTTCGAATTAGAAAATAAGTAAGTAAGTAATAATAGATATATATATAGATATAAGATTAAGGCGCTATTGTATTAGGTCAACCTGTAAAAATAGTTGCTGTACTGGAATAAATAAATAAAATAAATAAAAAAATAAAATAATAAAGGTAACACGTGTTGGCAAGCGAATGAAATAAAACGAATTCATTGAATAAGGATATTCCGAAATCCGTCTGTCTGGTTTAGTTACTTCGTGAGCCATAATTATAGAGCGGGGTTTGTGAAGTTTCAGAGTAATTTAAATAATTAATTATAATTCCAGTCAAGTTAGGTTTTCATATATATATGCAAAACCAAGCACGCGTGATCTACGGTACGACATTATTAGTTAGCGAATAACTTTGATACTCAGGTTCTGAGGCGAAAGACTTCGCTGATAGGGATTTCCGAATCTCACGGGAGATTCAGCTCTAAGAAAGGGGGGCAGAAGGCTTAGAATCGTAAGACAATGTGTGTAGGGCATGAAATTGATTAACCGCAACGCACTTAATTATTAATAAGGTAGTGTTAAAGTCATGGGTTCTATCAATAGGGTTGAATGCAATTTAAATGTAGGTAGGTATAGTAAGTAAATATAGTACGGATCAATTCATTGATAGTTACGTTGATAGTAAAATTTATTACTTACGTAGTTTAAACAATGGTTTCAGAATTTGTCAAGTATAAGATGGATAGTTGTCCCAGTCTGAAACCGAAAGATTAGAGCTTGTCAGACAAATACCATATATGTACCGGTTCACGTCAGGTTACGAAAGATATTCGCCATGTTTACATTATATGGTAACAGGGCAATTCGGAGAAATTATATTAGTAATACCAAGTTGTGCACGTGTTATTATTATTATGTACTTTAAGGCAGGAGTCGTATATATCGCATGGCACTTTAATTGGTTACCATAGTATGTGATACTGGAGTATGTAAACTAACTGTTCCACCTCTCTAGTCATTGTTGAGGTAATGTGAATTTCGAAATGGGTCGTTAATTTCGCAAGTTATCTTAACAGCGCACTGGACGATTGGTTTGTCCGGCGGGCTATGAATCGCGAGCGTCCGGGTTCGATCCCCGGTACGGAAAAATCTTTTTGTGTTTTTTTATTTTTGCTTTACTAACAATATTGTGGGCTACTACTTTTTAAACCTTTGGTTATTAAATTGAACGAATTTTACAATGTTTGGAGTAAGTTAAGGGTAATTGGGGATACTTATATATTTAGGCGTTTATAGTTTTAACATTATGCGATTTAGGTATTCATCAAATTGTGTATTTGTCTACGACATAGGGTCCGTCTATTTTTTTTCCATGAAGTACCTATGACAAAAATGACTTATCAGTTAATGTAAGAGGTTGTAATTAGGTATTATTTAAGGGTCTGCGGTATAATTTTACGGATTCATAAAATTATCATCGAGGCACTCGCGTAGGTTTATTGAACAGAACGTATGGTTGTTTATAAACGATATTCGTATTAGGGCATATTTCCAAGTTCGGTTACAAAACTAGCGCAAAATAGGTCAGATATTGGTCACGTAGGAAAATTAATCCGACCCGTGGCGGGGATATTTTGATACTAGCGACGAACGCAAGTGATATTTCTCTCATCCATGTAAGAAATAAGTAGTCGGCCGATGGATTAACTGTCGCATGAGTAAGATCGCGGTTGCTTTCCGTTCTTTCGTAACCGTTTAAAAGAGTTTAGTACCTTTACTGAATTCAGTGCTGGATTAAAATAGGCCTTATGGTTTAAAATGGGAAGATTTTAAAGGAAGAAGGTATAAATTACTTACGGTTGATTGACATGACACCCACTAGTTGAGTTCCCAGTAGCAGAATTCATGGTTTCACTAGCTTCACCTTAAAACTAACTAAGTATACATTCTAATGCACAACACTGAATAATGCTCGTATTATGATACGTTGGAAAAGGCCAAAATAGGAGGCAAAACACTCGTTGTTGCACTATACCAGTCAGGCGTAACTGGAGCAATTTATTCCTTCAAATAATAGCAATCTAGACACTAGTTATTAAATTATTTGATTAATTACGACGAATGTTGTTTACAAAATTTGTCTAGCGAGGCCGCGGGAATTTGACATTTGCTGATTTGGGTTAAGATCTGTGGTGAGGCTTTAATGTACGCCCAAGTGGCGTGTTTAAACGGTTGTTACGGTTTAGGAAAAATTAGGAGTTGTGAATATATAAAGCCTGAGCTTACTTAGAGGTGGTAATTTAATTCTAATGGGGTTTTGTCATGTGGAATACGGTGGCGGAATGAAGGGGTTAATTCGGTTTCGAGTCAAATCATTTACGCGTTACAAGAGCATCTTACATTTATAAACTGTGTATCAGGCAAGTGAGGTATTGGGAATTATGTTAATTTTTTTTGACAAGAGAGTTCATATTTACTTAGACGGATTTTCCTTGCCTACTAACATTAAACTAGGACCTTTTATTAGATAGACCTTGCCAGTACGTTGTGTCTAGTTGATAAATCTAATGATTAATTTCCCTGCGCTTAAAGTTATTAAACTATAAATGTGATTAACAGGTCCTACCAATGTCAGAATTCGCGTCGATTTATAAGGGGCCTTTTGTAATTGGGGTTAGCATTGTGATTATAAAATACTCTGATACTACATTATATCCAAATGAGAAATCCTAGTAAGTGTTTGTATTCATACCAAAATTTGTAGACATCCCATTGAAATTGAGTCGCGCATTATGTTGGGTGTACATTATCGTTTGTAGGGCCATTATCGCTTGTATCGCGGGAGGGTTAGCGTAGTCGGTTGTCTTTAATCCATTCGGTATGATAGCTTTTGCGAGGGTACTACCACAATTTTATTTAGCATTTTAGACGATAAATATCAAAAAAATAATGATAAGTAGAATAAGAAAAGTTATAGTCTGTGTTAAGAATAGTTACGCGATCCACTCACCGCTGGTTCAAATCGCGCGAATGAAACCGTAAGTACTTCGCGTTGTTCGTTTCACACTAGATATAAAAAAAAAGGGGAAATTTAGTACTTTATGCTTGATTCCGTGCTTAAAACTAGAATAGAATAGGCAACTTGTAAGTTTGTAAATAAGATATTATGTGGTCGAGATCGTAAGGCGTATCTATAGTGTGCGCTCACGGGAGGTCGTGCGTCGATAAGGTTAACCGACTTTCAAAAAGGGGAGGGCTCTCAGATGGGTTGTATTTTACTTCTTTAAATCAGGTTGGACGTTAATTAAAGGCGCCTATATAGGTTGCTCAACAACAAATTAGGTACTTGTTATAAAATATTAACAAAATGGTTGGTTGTAGTATGGGAATTTAGGTATTTTTAATGCGTAACATTTATCGTCAGAAATATTTCTAAGTCAATAAATTGTCCAATATGTAGTTCACGATAGATTATACCGGTAGCTATTAAGGTAGATTCGAGATCGCCGCGTTGGGGGTGGCAAAATTAGCACTGACCCCTGGTCTTTTATTGATATTGAGAGGTTAGAGACCAAGTTATACTGGCTGTAAGCAATAAATCGATTAGAGTCGAGTCGATCTGCATTGGCGAATATCAAGGTTGGCGCAATGACCGCGGGATTGTCTCGCTATCAGTTGGGCTGTTATTCTGGGCGTACGAGGGAAGCACCTCACCTCACCTCACCTTTCACCACTAGCGAAAGTAGATCTATACCCGCAGCGCTGAGTCATCGTTGCCATCGTCATCATATTAGCCGGTAGACAGCTACTGTTAGACAGGACTCCCCCAAAGAGTACTAGCGGTTATATCCCAATATTTAGTTGTTACGAATTGCGGAGTCTAGAGATATTTGTACGTGACCTTTTAGGATGACGTAAAATAAGTTACAGGATAACGGGACAAGAATGACTGATAAATTAAGTACTAGATGGTATAAACTTATAATTCTTTTTTTTGAGTTGGCGGGAAATTTTAATTTTGTTCTTGTCATCCCTTCCTTTCGGAGAAAGTAGGTATACGGCGGATTGACGTCTCATAGGTATAAAGGGGGAATCAGATAACCTGTTGTCGTGCGTGTCAAATTTTAGATACTTAAGTTGAAATTTTAGATCGCGGCTCATCTTGGTTTTAAGGGATTCCTGACGGGTATCATTTTCAAGTTATACGGGAATGCAGGTTCTAGATTTAAGATAAGTTTGGAATCCAGGATGGCTGATAAAATTTTTGAAAGAAAAAATCGGCGCGAGTATCATTTTCGAGTAATGCACGGATGCAGATTTCGAATTTTGGGGCTAAATTTGGAGTTCAATAGGGCAGGGTCGGCTTTGGAGAAGAAGAGGTCGCGGCTACCGTATTAGATTAGCTTGTGATTGTATATTTTGAATTACGATACAGATGTGGGGTAAAGGCGACGGTGTTATGACAGCGTGACGGCAGTTGCAGTTGCGGGAGCGGAATTTCAAGCATCGATTGAATACTAATTATTGAAACTTACAGGTATCTTATGAGAACGAAGAGATGGAGTTCATAATAAAGGGAAGGATATGGGGCCGTGATCGTCTAGTGGTTAGGACCTTACGCAGTTATAATTATTCCGGCTTAAATTTATCTCAAGCATGGAATATGGTTATATATTTTGTCCACATGGTATGCGCTAGGTAGTGCATAAACAACGTTAAATATTTACATGAAATAATCCATTTATTACAGGTATATCTTAAAATGTATGATGCGGTTGTCAATACAATATTGACATCAGGCGTTAAATTTATGTGGGTCCTAATAGGGCGTGGGTGTAATCTTCCTTTAGTAACCGGCGAATCTTACGTTTGCACAATATATGGTATTGGCGTAAGACTAATTTTAAATTTATGAATTATGTATTGCAATTTATCTGGTATTTACTACATAAATTATAGTATTACGAAAATTTGAGATGCAACTATAAAATTATTTAAGTTGTGAGAATGGGGGGCAGTTATTTAATTAATGACTGATAGGTAAATGGTAAATGGGATATGGCTTAAAATTTTGATATTTACGGGTTACTCTAGGAGGGTTAATTAAGTTTGACTTACTGTCTTTTATAATCTTCAAACATATGAAGGGCAGGTTAGTTGGCTGTGTGCGAATAGGGCTGTGCGGATCAATTAAAGCAGTAAAATTTTGTTTTGCAAAATAAGTAAAGTAGTAATATTATATTATCACCTTGTTCTACTCTTCATATCATAATTTTCTCGTCATTTAAAGTAAATGTAAATTCTCATAGCATATAACTTGGGAAGAACATTATATATCATTAATGTGGTTGTACTGTCGGATTCCGTTTAGTTGGTCTAAGTCGTGTTTAGGGCAAGGGGATTAACTAGGTTGGGTGGGTAAATAGTGTGTTCGTTGAGTTAAGAGATGTATGAGTCCGCATAAAAGGCAGCGTTGAGTGTGTGATTGTATGATAACAATGGGCTTTTACCGACTGGCCGGAGTTCGCAGTGCAACCTAGGTTTGTTGGTACTGATTGATCTCTCCAAACCATTTTACACCGGTGTTTCCGCAGTTATAGTTTGGTTAGGTTAAAGTCATAAAATGACAAGGTCCTTGTGTGACTAACTGTGGCGACACTATACTCTACAGAAGCTAAGCTGAAAGGCTAAGCTAGTCTTATCTTCGTCCTACACATCTCTTCGTGGCAAGGATACTTCCGACACCATATTCTTCGGGATGATTTGTCAACGAACATTCATTCTGAAACTTAAGTAATAATATTTTAACTTCCATTACTGGGAATTTATCAGGAATTTCCTATTATATGTTAAGTAATTTGCAATGTCAAGATTACAATCTTGCAAGGGTTCAATGAACATGGTTTGTTGAAATTAAATTTAGTAAGGCTGTTATTCTTACACGATGGTGAAGTGTTGCATTTTGTATTTGAGTAATGCAAACGTATTTTATAGTAGTTACGACATTTCTACAGTAAAGCTGGGTGGGGCTTGGACGCATGTAGTCGGATTCTCTATAGGATGTCAAGGCACTTCCTAGAGACCCCACGGGGTTGATGAATGTTACTGTGTGCGACTGGGTCACGTTCGGTATAGAGATAGAGTATCATCGCGAACGACGATTAAAGTTAAAGTTTGTTTGATGTTTTGTCAGTATTATCACTATCATTAATGGTTTGATGGTGCTGTCAGGACATTGAAGGGATTAATGCAAAATTAACCCAGTAGTCTATGAACAGTTTGCCTCTAGTGTGGAATACAGTCTGAAGTCGGATATCCTAGTCAAGAAGAAACATTCTCCACTGGGTTTGCTTGGTGGTTATCTGTGTACTCAGTGTTCTGCTGTTCGCATGGGGAGTTATTGTAATAACATAAACCGAGATATGTGGTCGAACCTGGATCCTTGGTAGCCAGAAGGTATCTGAGGGTTCGGGGTGTTAGTGCAACATCGTGGTCATTAGGATCTATTGGGCTCACAACCTAGTACTTTGTGCGAATGGGAGTATTCTGGGGAAGTTTTCTAGCGGCGCCGACCGAGATATGTGGTCTAACTTGAGCTTGTAGTGGCCAGGGGGCATCTGTGGGCTCAAGGTGAAGCTAGAAGATAATTATATTGTGTCATCGGCCGAGATATGTGGCCTAACTTGTACTGACGGAAGCCAGAAGGCAACTGGAGGTGCAAGGTGGTGCAGTATAGGGGTTTGTATTGCCAGCCGAGATATGTGGCTAAACTTGAGTTTGTGGTGGCCAGGGGGCATCTGTGGACTCAAGGTGGTACCGTAGGGATGGGTATGTGTGTCATCAGCCGAGATATGTGGCTAAACTTGTGCTGACGGAAGCCAGAAGGTGACTGGAGGCACAAGGTGATACAGGGGCTATTCTTCAACGTCCATCACCAAGCAAACGTAGTGGTTAAACATTCACACGCCTAAAATACACTTGTTGGAGAGATCGATATATCAACGAATTGAAACTTCCCGAGTTATGGGGTTGGCAATTTTTGCAAAATTATAATCATAGATTATTGGTCGGAATTAATTGGGAGATTTATGTAAATAGACACAGCTAACAAATCTAGCCTTCAGTTAGAGTAATATTATATTTAAATTTGGTATAAAGACAGTAGGTTAACGGAATTATCTACTCAAAGTTATTTAAAAATTCACCATTAATAGGTCGCAATTCCTTGTTTATTGCTTAGGTATGTTTAAGATTGTGATAATGCTTCGCTCAAAATCGTAGATTTCTCGCTGTGCATGATCATGGGGCAGATTGAGACGATCCGAGAGCTTCGCTCTCAGACTCAGTAGTATCTAAGGGCGGAATTACTCTTTTAAATTGATAGATGTTAGCGTTGTGGGTTTCAGGTCCAAATATGAAGGGATTGAAGCTTTCATTCGTTATCATCCTGTTAATTATGTATGTAAATAAGTTAGATATAAATTGCGTTAGATGCTATTCTAGGCTAAAATCAAGACTACAATTAAAAGCGTAGAAAACTCGCGTTTCGTCCAAAATAATTGGTTTAAAACATGCTTCAGCATACTAATTCAGTATTGTTGGATTAGTGTATCATTTAATGTGTGCTAGATCTAGATTTATGGATTCATAAATTAGACTAGTTAGGTTAATTGCAGGAATGGATCGCTGGCCAGCAAGAAAACGCGTGGACGGGCGCGCGGGCTGCAGGGATATTCTACCCGCGAAGTCGAGAAAAGTGATTATCGATCGGAGCGGACAGGCGATGGAGGCTCCCTGGAAAACGGGCCTTATACCCTTTAGTTAAGGTATATTTTCAGATGAGGAGTCGGATTAGTGGCGTGATCGTGTTAGTATTGGCTATAAATACCCCGGCGGGCCGAGGAGCGTTTCACTTTTCTATGGGACGTCGAAGCGAGATCACGCTGCAGAAGGCAAAGGCGGCCAGGCTAGGCTGACCTCTGGGCGCGTACTACTTCGAGGCGGAACAAGGCTGGTCACTGCTGGGCTGCATTACGGCTGTTGCTGAGAGGAATTAGAGTTTGGTAAGGTCGCAAATGCCTTTGCGATCGTCTGGTGAGATTGAATATTTTATTTTAAAGTGTGACTAATCATAGTGAATTCTGGAATTTCTTAGGGAGTAATTATCTTGTGCGCACATTGTCTTGAATTGAGTGATTAATATTTAGGCAATATCTTTCTGCTCGTGAACTGATAATGATCTTATATGATCACGTGTGTATTTTGAATATGTGGCGGTCTAATAGGTTAATCACCTAATAAATGCGCTTAAGACATCATCATATTAGGATTCCGTATACTCCCATGAAGTGAAGTGAACACTTATTATAGTCTGTTACTGTTACAATGGTAAATAATTCCTATTTGTATACCAGTATCTAGTGGTTAATTGTAGGTACAAAAGAGGGAAATCTTTATTAAAATATGTGCTAATATTATATTGTAATTTATTTATGGAGGCGCGGGTCACCTTTTGCTCGGGGCGTCAAGGCGGGATCACAGCGACCAGCAACCAGGGACCCTACAAGTCGCAGAGACAGGCCGGTACGTGTCTGTACTATTAAGAGATTAAAATCTGGTGAGTGACCTTTATAATCACTGTATTGAATGATTCTGAAACTTATTAATTTGTTTTTGGGGACTATTATCTAACCATTTCAACGTTATCATACTTGTATTTGTGTATCGAAATCTAGTTCTACTGTATATATTTTGGGGAATATGCTAGATAAAGTACGAGCGGTTTATGTATAGGTTATGAACGGATCTAGGTCATTGGTCAAATAACTGACGTTATTACAGAAATGTTGTTTTGTTCTACATATATATTACTAGTTGTTTTGTCACTGCGATATGATTGGGTTCCGTGCGCCCACGAGATAAAGTGATCAATTATTATACGACAACCTAGCTATAGCAATTGACTCGGTCCGTGGTACGCGTTACACTATGAGGATAGATTGTTAAGATGCGGATAAGCGACAAATATTACCACAAGTTCATATTAATATCCGGTGGTTAGTATAGGTGCTGATGGGTGGTTACTTTACTAGATTAACGCAACTGAATAAAGTAGTTATATACACTCGTGGCTGTGTGCTCGGTGTCGAGACAACCATATCCACAGGGCACATTGAGGACCCTGGCCACACGAGAATTCTCCCGAAAGGGGCTTCTTAGTCAGCAGAGATGTGCCCGCACTAGAGCGCCAGTCATAGATGTGTAGACAGAGTGAGTGGCTGAGAGTCTTCAATCTTGCAAATTGAGGGACCTCACTGGTCGAGCTGCTGTCTTAGTTCTAACAACCCTCTTAACAAGGGTTACGGTTGTGTTGGTTTATGAAGTAATCAGATGTACTTATAGATATATTGTGTGGAATTCCTTGAATGAATGAATCTAGCGTAGTAAATTAGTTATGTACACCTGTGGCCGAGAGCTTAGCGTTGTGGACAACCATATCCAAAGAGCACATTGACGACCCTGACCAATACGAGAATTCGCCCGTTAAGGGGTTTCTTAGTCAGTAGAGATGATGATCGCGCTTAGGCCTCCGTCATGGATGTGTCAACGAAGGTAAGGTTGGTGAGACCTTTCAGTCTTGCAAACTGAAGAGTTTCGCTGGCTAAGCCGTCGTTTTGCTTTAACCGAAGCTTCTTACCGTGAAGCTAGCTATGTTGATTTTACAAGGGAATCCAACACTTTCGCTTATTTTCGTTATTGACGTTAGTCAATAATTAAGTAGGTATCTTCTTAGGTGGGGTCGTTATTATCGGGATCTCAACAAAAGTATTACGGTGGGTTGGTAATTAATTATCATTCGTCAGTTCAATTGTGCATTGTCGTATATTTAACATTGTTCCGACTATAAAGTGCCTTTGAGTTGATTGGGTGAGATTGGTTGCTAAGACACTGTGTTACATCCATTGAGATATTTTGGGGATGAATTGTATTATAAATTGCTTAGGAAAAGTCAGTACTAATTGGTATTAGATTTGATAGAAATAACGATAGGGTAGGCGGAATCAACAGATGAGGTGGGATTACTAGCGAGTACGAGCAGCCGCGAGCGAGCGAGAGGCGAGCGCTACAGTTCGCTAACAACTCTAAGATTCATCGTTAGGGAGAATCGATATTACACTAGACATTACGCCATTCATGTACCTGTAAGTAAAACATGCATTAATATTCTATTTCAATAGACTATCATCACATCATCATCAATATCTTGACTTATGATTATTTTCATTATTATATCATCGCATCATCATCAATATCTTGACTTACGATTATTTTCGTTATTATATCATCGCATCATCATCAATATCTTGACTTCTTCATGATTATTTTCATTATTATATCATCGCATCATCATCAATAGAGACCCCATCATGGCCAACACAAGTTGACCACTATTGTATTGCGAGTCTGTTTAAAGGGCGTCACCTACCACATAGCGTAATTTATCACTTCCCACAACTTAGTATAACAAGGAATTTATGCCCACTTTAGCCTCCATAATTGTGCATCACTCAATGAGACTACTGAATTGTAAATTAATTCTAAGGAACTAGTATAATTGTCTTACTTAAGTTATAGGTTCTACTAAAATGGGGTTAATGTACAACTTCAATTAACGTGTAACTTTTTCCCTTTATAGAAATACAAACTTCATACTTCTCGAAAAGGGCCTGGGTCTATTCGCACAACGCAGAGCCTAACCACTAGACGAAATCACACGCCAAGCCACTTCACCAGCGCGAATCACGTATAGCTTAGGTCTAAATAGGTCTTCGAGGTTAGGTTCCAGAGATAATCAATTCTAGGTTAGATTACGGCATTGTAGGCCTGGAGTCGGACGGTTTTTTATTTGACCGAATCTCTTTCCGTCCGGCAATATCCTAGGAGATGATTTGGTCTGTTAAAGTACTCAAGCTCGATTACTTTAACATAAATAACGAGAGATTCTGTAGCTGTAGGATAGATTTACCTAGACTAGAATAAAACCCAACCTTTCTAGTAGGATCGGCCGGAACTAACTCGGTTTTTCTATTCGCTTTGGTACGAGTTAGTATTTATAGGAACAAAGTGGATATCTAGTACAATCGAGTCTTGATTTTACTGGATTAATTAGTCAAAGGTTCTTTAGCTTCAAAACAAACAAAATTAATTTGATATTTCTATGGTAAATAAATGATTTATTTTCTCGCTTACTATCTGTTTAATTTTATTCAATAGCTTTTCCTTCAGGTAGGATTCAATTTTCAGACGACTAGAAGCTTCTCAGGAGCTTCAGCTTTCAGATAGGGGTTAATTTAAGTTCAGAATACAAAACATAAAAGACAGCCAATTTATGAGGTTGAATCGTTACAGTATGCGTAATGCATTTTCACACCATCAAAAAAAAAAGTTTGCCGGGTTTTGCGCGTGACCCTGTAGATGTCGTACAGGGCATTTTCTTCATCATGGTCCTGTTCTTGCCGTCTCCTGCATTGCGTGTACCGGCGACGTGCGGCAACACAAACGTTCTGCAGCTGGCGGAGTTTTGGACGCCACCAGTACACTCGACGTTTCGGCACAAAATTTTATACCTACTTACATCTACCCAATACAATCTTCTTCTTTGTCCTCGCCTTTTCCCGTTACACGGGGTCGGCTTTCTTTATCATGCGGCGCCATGTAGTCTGCTGGATGGTATCATTGGTATCCTCTTCTTTAAGCCCGAGGCTATTCATGTCTCTGTGGACATTCGTTAACCAGGTCATTTGAGGTCTTCCCCTTCCCCTTTTTTGGTATTTATAGAAAGGCATTTCTTCACAACATAATTGTCGGGTCTTCTCATCACGTGACCGTACCATCTGAACCTTGATTCACATATTTTGTCACTTATGGGTGCAACCTTAAAGCTTCCTCTTTTGTGTTCGTTACGTATTCTATCCTTAAGTGTCACTCCACCTGCCCATCTCAGCATACGCATTTCAGTGGTGTGCAGCTTCTGCTCGTGTGTCTTTTTAGCTGCCCAGACTTTGCTGCCGTACAATAGAGCTGGTCTCACTGCCGTTTTGTACACCTTGCCTTTAGTTCTTATGTGCATTTTTGCGTCACACAGCACCCCTTGTGAGCGTACGCCACTTCATTCATCCTGATGTTGTTCTCTGAATCACATCTGCGTCTATAGAGCCGATACAATGCAATCTACCTAATACAATGTTATAGCACATTTTATATTACTTTAAGCTTTGTTCGTTTTTAAGTTAGTATTTAATTTCAATACTATTACGGTACATTTGCGATGCCCTTGCAGGGCTCATGTTTGATACGTCCATATTGTAACACTTACAAAAAAAGACAACCACGGTAATAATATACTTAAATATTATATTTTCTGATTACCGTGTATCTGAGTTCCAAGTATTTCCATGGAGATATTGGCATGGGAATCAGAAAACATGCATGGAAGTCAGAAAAATGTGCATAGTAGTCATGTTTCTTCCGAGACATGTATGAGTGTTATTATTTTTAGTAGCCCTTTTTGCCTTTCTTTTTATTTTGAATGTACGGCTTGGTTAGGTCAAATCTTTCAATTGATTTTATTTCATATTATTTTAAACCAGTTTTCCCTAACCGATTAAGCTTTTTCTGATTTCCATGACCCATGACTTTTATGGTACATATTGTTTTCATTCTGTTAGATGCGCCTTGAATCAATATATGTGAAGGTTTTATCAATTTATCGACAAAGTATCGAATTACAGCCCTTCATTGCACGCCGCTCTCCGCGGTCGCCGCCGCTAGTCGCGCGAATTCGTGACCGGGCCGTTTGGGTTGCAATATGCAACTTTTTATTTAAACAAGAGTAAAATGGTTGGAAATATTAACATAGTTTATCTGGAAAATGTTCCGTACTAACGCTTAATAATACCCCTCTTGCGGGAAAGTCTATCGTTCCGTTCCACGCTATATATAAACGTAAAAATCCAGACTGACTGACTCAATCACTTATATCAACGCCCTTATACAGGAAAAGTTATTTAAGGGTTTTGGAAAAACCCACCTCTAACCGTGGTAAGTAGTGGTGCAAAGTTTGTATGGGAGAAACCCTTTTTTTGAGCTTCTAAATTAAAACTAAATGTCATTTGCGTTTTGGAAAAATACACTCCTAAATTGTATTTTTAACGGGGGTGAAAGTTTGTATGGACTTAGGATATAAACGAGTTTCACGCGGACGGAGTCGCAGGCAGAAACTAGTTCTAAATATTTACATGATTGAGTCCAGTCACTAACCTAGTCTACAAAGCTAGTTTATAGTATAAAAGAAAATAATTATTAAAAATACATAAATACGATTGCCGTAGAGAAAGGCGTGCTGAAAAGTTAGAAACTACTGTATGGTCCCCCGTCTGCAAAAAAAATATTATATTATTCCAAAAACGGATAGGGTCCTGGTACACTTGTATTAAGTCTTCATGAATTGAAACAATTATTTCCGTTATAAAAAAAAATCTTTCTTTTCAGAACGCCTTTCTCCACGGCAGTCGTGTTTTTGTTTTTTTATGAATTACTTTATTGCTTGTTACTTTCAATAATTAACGATCTATGAACGAAGGCAAGGTGAAAACGGTGTTAAATTTTGAGCAACACGAAACGTTCTTTTCAGTTTGCTTTTTTGTAGGAATCGCTATTGTGTTAGATACTACGTCATTGTTGGTTACATAAAAGATGAAGAAAATATGATATTATAGTGATAGGTTGCTAGGTACATCACTGACAACCCACAACGTACTTCAACCCCTTACGCATTTTATATGACACCATCGGGGTTACTATCTAAACCGGCGCCACATATTCCAGTAACTTTATACATCCAGAGTTTGCGTCGAATCCGTTAGTTCTTTTTTGCAGACCTGTTTATGATATATTAGCCCAATGAATAATCCAAGTTTGTGACCTCGAGCGCTACACGCAATTTTATCAATCTAAAATACCGCGAAAGTTTTTATTATAACCCTAAAGGCCTATTTTTGACAGAAACTTCTCATTACGTTTTTTAAAGTAAACTAAATTTTATACAATACTAGCTTTTACCCGCGACTTCGTTCGCGTTGAATACGTACAATCGACAACCCTAGGTATTAACTGACCATTTGTGATCCTTATTTAGCTTGCTAATTGGCGGTGATCCAGTTGACGGGTTATTATGGTATTGTGGTTAGAAAAAAAGGAGGGGTAACCTGTATTTGTATAGGCTTACACACGAATATAAAACCTACGAATAAAAATGCAAGAAGCAATCTTTAAGTATGTATTTGGGATACGGTTTCGTCTTTTAAACATAAGTACTTAAAGATTTTGTTAAATCATATTTACTGTGTTCTTCTATAATCCACTAACATTAAAGGCAGCGATGATAAAATAAAAACAATGGGCCATGTGCGTGTCGAACCACGCACAACGAAGGGTTCCGTGCCTATTAAAAAGGTCGTATCGTCACAGAAATCTTACGACACTTACATCCTTTTCCGCAGGGAAGGCAGTTTTTCAGCAATATCTCGAAAACCTTTTAACCGATCTTGTTCAAAATACTTTTCGGTAAAAGAATTTAATAAGCGCTATGTCTATAATTTCTTTTAATTTTTATAAATTCACCGTTTGGAAATAAGCGGGGGGGGGACACAATTTTTATGACTTTCGGGGCGATTACCTCGGACTATATTCACTTAATCAAAAAAATTGCTAAGAAACCTTATACTTATTTTGAAAGGCCTATCGATTGATGTACCACACGTGGACATACAATGTTTCGCCAGCCAAAGATTCGCCACGCCGCTTCATTGCTGCTGACGTATCGGCCCGCCCTAAACGTTTGCACCTCATCCCTGGGGTCGATATTTACATCACCAGCTTGCCTAACGTTGAAGACCGCCTGATCGTTGCCCTTGTTGATATATTTTCATATGTATTTGATAGCCTGCCTTAAACTACGAAATTTTACATTAATATGGCCATCGAACATTTTGATCAGAAGCGGAGAATATGGCACAATCCACCGGTTATCCAACATGAGGCTTTCTGCACCGCGAATTCTAGTAGTAACAGTGCGTCCTCCATCGTCAGGTGCTCTTCGCCGGTACAGTGGATACCAATTTTCACTCGTCTGCGTGTCCTTTAGTAACGCTCGGGGGTACTTCTTTGCACACTTCCCATCCTTCATGCACAAAGGTGACATATTTAGTGCACCGCATGGACCGTGGATCATGTTTTTGACGACAGTGTCTTGTAGTTTTTTTGTCAACATTGACATCAGGAATTTCCGCACTAATTACTTCATCGATTTGACAGGGACGCAATTTCTCCTTTAGCCACAATAAAAGGTGTAGGTACATGGGGCAACCTTCGCTTTTGCCATTCTATAGTGCCTTCATCGGATGCTGAGCCTGGCCTTCAAGACGTCCAGGTAAGCCAATACGCAATCTACCCAAACTTTAACATTCATTCTGCAATATCACGGCGACCGCGCAAGGACTCGATTTTGATACAGTCCACTTAGAATCTGTCGCCTTTCGCAATAGTAATATACTTCATTTTCAGCACTGCGATTCTCTAAATATTTGACCTTTACTTAACAGGGGGACCAAATTCTGTACTTTAATTTAAAAAAAAACCCATGCAATAAGGTCGTGCCTCTCAGTGGCTTTTTATCCAGGCATTAGTTCATTGATTGGTAATATCCGGCCTTGCCGTGTTGCATGTAAGCGTGATGAACAGATCCGGACGGCCGTAGCTCCGAACATACGCGAAGCCAGCTTGCGTGTACTCGTGGAGGTATCTCGGGCTATTCACGACGGAGGAGGGCAGTATCACTATCTGCCCCACATCGTTGGCGTTAACTCGCGCGTCATTCCTTACAGCATCTTGTAAGTGAATGTAATTTTCTGCTCGCAACTTGCGTTGGTTTAGTGATATGAACCTAAGGCGTTCCCTTTCAAGCTTAACATACATATCGACTAAAAACTGGTGCAGAAGTTGCTTGCAGCGTAACAACAGATTGACCCCGTTGCTACGCACCATAAGGTTGTATGCATAGAAATCCATACAGGAAACGTTTTTGTTTGGTACTGTAGGTCGATCACGTTACGCATTGTACGAACGTCGGGTAGGTCTAAATGTCACTTTTTATATGGGAAATTGACAGTTAAATTGTACCGACGCGCGTTCGGAACGTTACGTGATTACCCCTCTGGTTGCGTAGTCTGTGGATTCACCTGAGGTATTTCAAAATTATACCCTTCCTGACCTTTCTGGAATATGACTGGACCCTGGAGTGCATCTAGGAACCTGTGAATGTCGGCGATGCGGCAGAGCCGGCCTTCGCGCGCGCGCAGCACGATGTCACTGCCGGCGGTGGGCTCCGAGCCGGCGACCACGGCCACCACTTGTAACGATTCAACCTCATAAATTGGCTTGCTTTTTATGTTTTTGTATTCTGAACTTAAATTAACCCCTATCTGAAAGCTGAAGCTCCTGAGAAGCTTCTAGTCGTCTGAAAATTGAATCCTACCTGAAGGAAAAGCTATTGAATAAAATTAAACAGATAGTAAGCGAGAAAATAAATCATTTATTTACCATAGAAATATCAAATTAATTTTGTTTGTTTTGAAGCTAAAGAACCTTTGACTAATTAATCCAGTAAAATCAAGACTCGATTGTACTAGATATCCACTTTGTTCCTATAAATACTAACTCGTACCAAAGCGAATAGAAAAACCGAGTTAGTTCCGGCCGATCCTACTAGAAAGGTTGGGTTTTATTCTAGTCTAGGTAAATCTATCCTACAGCTACAGAATCTCTCGTTATTTATGTTAAAGTAATCGAGCTTGAGTACTTTAACAGACCAAATCATCTCCTAGGATATTGCCGGACGGAAAGAGATTCGGTCAAATAAAAAACCGTCCGACTCCAGGCCTACAATGCCGTAATTTAACCTAGAATTTATTATCTCTGGAACCTAACCTCGAAGACCTATTTAGACCTAAGCTATACGTGATTCGCGCTGGTGAAGTGGCTTGGCGTGTGATTTCGTCTAGTGGTTAGGCCCCGCGTTGTGCGAGTAGACCCAGCCCTTTTCGAGAAGTATGAAGTTTGTATTTCTATAAAGAGAAAAAGTTACACGTTAATTGAAGTTGTACATTAACCCCATTTTAGTAGAACCTATAACTTAAGTAAGACAATTATACCAGTTCCTTAGAATTAATTTACAATTCCGTAGTTTCATTAAGTGATGCACAACTATGGAGGCTAAAGTGGGCATAAATTCCTTGTTATACTAAGTTGTGGGAAGTGATAAATTACGCTATGTGGTAGGTGACGCCCTTTAAACAAACTCGCAATACAATAGTGGTCAACTTGTGTTGGCCATGATGGGATCTCTATTGATGATGATGCGATGATATAATAATGAAAATAATCGTGAAGAAGTCAAGATATTGATGATGATGCGATGATATAATAATGAAAATAATCGTAAGTCAAGATATTGATGATGATGCGATGATATAATAATGAAAATAATCGTAAGTCAAGATATTGATGATGATGCGATGATAGTCTATTGAAATAGAATATTAGTACATGTTTTACTTCCAGGTACATGAATGACGCAATGTCTAGTATAATATCGATTCTCCCTAACGATGAATCTTAGAGTTGTTAGCGAACTGTAGCGCTCGCCTCTCGCTCGCTCGCGGCTGTTCGTACTCGCTAGTAATCCCACCTCATCTGTTGATTCCGCCTACCCTATCGTTATTTCTATCAAATCTAATACCAATTAGTACTGACTTTTCCTAAGCAATTTATAATACAATTCATCCCCAAAATATCTCAATGGATGTAACACGGTGTCTTAGCAACCAATCTCACCCAATCAACTCAAAGGCACTTTATAGTCGGAACAATGTTAAATATACGACAATGCACAATTGAACTGACGAATGATAATTAATTACCAACCCACCGTGAGACCTTTGTTGAGATCCCAATAAAACGGCCCCACCTAAGAAGAGACCTACTTAAATATTACTGATATTAAGAGTGAAAGTGTTGGATTCCCTCGCAAAATCAATATAACAAAGGCCTCTAGATAAGAGGCCTTTGACTAAACCAAATCGATAGCTCAGCTACTGAGAACTCCCAATTTGCAAGATTGGGAACTCTAAATACCTTTGCCTAATCGATGACACATCCATGACGGTGCTTAAGGTGCGGTCACATCTCACTTGACTAAGGAACCTCTTACGAGCGAATCCTCATTGGCCAAGGTCGTCAATGTGCCCTGAGAACAAGAGTCCTGACACCAAGCGACGCGATCACCGGCGTACATGAACTAAATTACCTTGCTACATTAATTCGGCTAAGGAATCCCACACGGTATACCTATAGGTATATTTGATTCCTTCATAGATTAACGCAACCGCACCCCTTAGTAAGAGGTTTGTTAAGACTAAGACGGAAGCTTGACCGGGGAAGATCCCCAATTTGCAAGATTGAGGACCCTCAGCCACTCGCTCCGCCTACACATCCATGAAGAGCGCATAAAGTGCAGTCATACTTCTCTCGACACAGTCGAGGTCTTAAGTATGTCCAAGGGACGATAGTCCATCAACACCGGTGCGAGCACACCTCTTCTTGACGTAATCAAGGTCCTCAATGTGCTCTGGGTGACAAGAGTCAGCAACACCGAGCACTCAATCATAGGTGTACATTATTAAATTACTCAGCTACGTTCACCTATTAAGGAATCCCTCAACCATATCTATAATTAACCACCGGGTCTAATATGTACTTGTAGTAACATTAGTCGCTTATCCGAACCTTAACAATTTATTCTCATATTACAACACGTACCACGGACCGAGTCAATTGCTATAGCTAGGTTGTCGTATAATAATTGATCACTTTATCTCGTAAGGGCGCACAGAACCCAATCATATCGCAGTGACAACACAACTAGTAATATATATGTAGAACAAAACAACATTTCTGTAATATCGTCAGTTATTTGACCAATGACCTAGATCCGTTCATAACCTATACATAAACCGCTCGTACTTTATCTAGCATATTCCCCAAACTATATACAGTAGAACTAGATTTCGATACACAAATACAAGTACGATAACGTTGAAATGGTTAGATAATAGCCCAAAAACAAATTAATAAGTTTCAGAATCATTCAATACAGTGATTATAAAGGTCACTCACCAGATTTTAATTTCTTAATAGTGGGACACGTACCCAACGCCTCTCTGGTTCCCAGGGCTCCTGCCCTTCTGATCTCCCTCGACGCTCGTAACAAGTCAGCTCCTCCGCCATAAATAAATTACAATATAATATTAGCACATATTTTAATAAAGATTTCCTTCATTTGTACCTACAACTAACCACTAGAAACTGGTATACAATTAGGAATTATTTACCATTGTAACAGTAACAGTATACTACGGGCCGCGTCGATTGCAATGACTAGACTATAATAAGTGTTCACTTCATTTCATGGGAGTATACGGAATCCTAATATGATGATGTCTTAAGCGCATTTATTAGGTGATAAACCTATTAGACCGCCACATATTCAAAATACACACGTGATCATATAAGATCATATCAGTTCACGAGCAGAAAGATATTGCCTAAATATTAATCACTCAATTCAAGACAATGTGCGCACATGATAATTACTCCCTAAGAAATTCCAGAATTCACTATGATTAGTCACACTTTAAAATAAAATATTCAATCTCACCAGACGATCGCAAAGGCATTTGCGACCTTACCAAACTCTAATTCCTCTCAGCAACAGCCGTAATGCAGCCCAGCGGTGACCAGCCTTGCTCCGCCTCGAAGTAGTACGCGCCCAGAGGTCAGCCTAGCCTGGCCGCCTTTGCCTTCTGCAGCGTGATCTCGCTTCGACGTCCCATAAAAAAGTGAAACGCTCCTCGGCCCGCCGGGGTATTTATAGCCAATACTAACACGATCACGCCACTAATCCGACTCCTCATCTGAAAATATACCTTAACTAAAGGGTATAAGGCCCGTTTTCCAGGGAGCGTTCCTCGCCCCTCCGTGCCGATCGATGTCCACTTTTCTCGACTTCGCGGGTAGAATGTTCCTGCAGGCCGCGCGTCCGTCCACGCGTTTTCTTGCTGGCCAGCGATCCATTCTAAAAAATCTAACCTAACTATTCTAATTTATGAATCTATAAATCTAGATCTAGCACACATTAAATGATACACTAATCCAACAATACTGAATTAGTATGCTGAAGTATGTTTTAAACCAATTATTTTGGACGAAACGCGAGTTTTCTACACTTTTAATTGTAGTCTTGATTTTAGCCTAGAATAGCATCTAACGCAATTTATATCTAACTTATTTACATACATAATTAACAGGATGATAACGAATGAAAGCTTCAATTCCTTCATATTTGGACCTGAAACCCACAACGCTAACATCTATCAATTTAAAAGAGTAATTCCGCCCTTAGATACTATTGAGTCTGAGAGCGAAGCTCTCGGATCGTCTCATTCTGCCCCATGATCATGCACAGCGAGAAATCTACGATATTGAGCGAAGCATTATCACAATCTAAAACATACTTAAGCAATAAACAAGGAATTGCGACCTATAAATGGTGAATTTTGAAATAACTTTGAGTAGATAATTCCGTTAACCTACTGTCCTTATACCAAATTTAAATATAATATTACTCTAACTGAAGGCTAGATTTGTTAGCTGTGTCTATTTACATAACTCTCCCAATTAATTCTGACCAATAATCTATGATTATAATTTGCAAAAAATGCCAACCCCATAACTCGGGAAGTTTCAATTCGTTGATATATCGATCTCTCCAACAAGTGTATTTTAGGTGTGTGAATGTTTAACCACTACGTTTGCTTGGTGATGGACGTTGAAGAATAGCCCCTGTATCACCTTGTGCCTCCAGTCACCTTCTGGCTTCCGTCAGCACAAGTTTAGCCATATATCTCGGCTGATGACACACATACCCATCCCTACGGTACCACCTTGAGTCCACAGATGCCCCCTGGCCACCACAAACTCAAGTTTAGCCACATATCTCGGCTGGCAATACAAACCCCTATACTGCATCACCTTGCACCTCCAGTTGCCTTCTGGCTTCCGTCAGTACAAGTTAGGCCACATATCTCGGCCGATGACACAATATAATTATCTTCTAGCTTCACCTTGAGCCCACAGATGCCCCCTGGCCACTACAAACTCAAGTTAGACCACATATCTCGGTCGGCGCCGCTAGAAAACTTCCCCAGAATACTCCCATTCGCACAAAGTACTAGGTTGTGAGCCCAATAGATCCTAATGACCACGATGTTGCACTAACACCCCGAACCCTCAGATACCTTCTGGCTACCAAGGATCCAGGTTCGACCACATATCTCGGTTTATGTTATTACAATAACTCCCCATGCGAACAGCAGAACACTGAGTACACAGATAACCACCAAGCAAACCCAGTGGAGAATGTTTCTTCTTGACTAGGATATCCGACTTCAGACTGTATTCCACACTAGAGGCAAACTGTTCATAAACTACTGGGTTAATTTCGCATTAATCCCTTCAATGTCCTGACGGCACCATCAAACCATTAACGATAGTGATAATACTGACAAAACATCAAACAAACTTTAACTTTAATCGTCGTTCGCGATGATACTCTATCTCTATACCGAACGTGACCCAGTCGCACACAGTAACATTCATCAACCCCGTGGGGTCTCTAGGAAGTGCCTTGACATCCTATAGAGAATCCGACTACATGCGTCCAAGCCCCACCCAGCTTTACTGTAGAAATGTCGTAACTACTATAAAATACGTTTGCATTACTCAAATACAAAATGCAACACTTCACCATCGTGTAAGAATAACAGCCTTACTAAATTTAATTTCAACAAACCATGTTCATTGAACCCTTGCAAGATTGTAATCTTGACATTGCAAATTACTTAACATATAATAGGAAATTCCTGATAAATTCCCAGTAATGGAAGTTAAAATATTATTACTTAAGTTTCAGAATGAATGTTCGTTGACAAATCATCCCGAAGAATATGGTGTCGGAAGTATCCTTGCCACGAAGAGATGTGTAGGACGAAGATAAGACTAGCTTAGCCTTTCAGCTTAGCTTCTGTAGAGTATAGTGTCGCCACAGTTAGTCACACAAGGACCTTGTCATTTTATGACTTTAACCTAACCAAACTATAACTGCGGAAACACCGGTGTAAAATGGTTTGGAGAGATCAATCAGTACCAACAAACCTAGGTTGCACTGCGAACTCCGACCAGTCGGTAAAAGCCCATTGTTATCATACAATCACACTTTCAGCACTACCTCTCACGTGGACTCATACATCTCTTAACTCAACGAACACACACATATACCCTCCCAACCTAATTAATCCCCTTGCCCTAAACACGACTTAGACCAACTAAACGGAATCCGACAGTACAACCACATTAATGATATATAATGTTCTTCCCAAGTTATATGCTATGAGAATTTACATTTACTTTATAAGACGAGAAAATTATGATATGAAGAGTAGAACAAAGTGATAATATAATATTACTACTTTACTTATTTTGCAAAACAAAATTTTACTGCTTTAATTGATCCGCACAGCCCTATTCGCACACAGCCAACTAACCTGCCCTTCATATGTTTGAAGATTATAAAAGACAGTAAGTCAAACTTAATTAACCCTCCTAGAGTAACCCGTAAATATCAAAATTTTAAGCCATATCCCATTTACCATTTACCTATCAGTCATTAATTAAATAACTGCCCCCCATTCTCACAACTTAAATAATTTTATAGTTGGATCTCAAATTTTCGTAATACTATAATTTATGTAGTAAATACCAGATAAATTGCAATACATAATTCATAAGTTTAAAATTAGTCTTACGCCAATACCATATATTGTGCAAACGTAAGATTCGCCGGTTACTAAATGAAGATTACACCCACGCCCTATTAGGACCCACATAAATTTAACGCCTGATGTCAATATTGTATTGACAAACGCATCATACATCTTAAGATATACCTGTAATAAATGGATTATTTCATGTAAATATTTAACGTTGTTTATGCACTACCTAGCGCATAACATGTGGACAAAATATATAACCATATTCCATGCTTGAGATAAATTTAAGCCGGAATAATTATAACTACGTAAGGTCCTAACCACTAGACGATCACGGCCCTCATCTCCTTTCCTTCATTATGAACTCCATCTCTTCGCTCTCATAAAATACCTGTAAGTTTCAATAATTAGTATTCAATCGGTGCTTGAAATTCCGCTCCCGCAACTGCAACTGCCTTCACGCTGTCATAACATCGTCGCCTTTACCCCCCCACATCTATATCGTAATTCAAAATAAACAATCACAAGCTAATCGAATACGATAGCCGCGACCTCTTCTTCTCCAAAGCCAACCCTGCCCTCTTGAACTCCAAATTTAGCCACAAAATTTGAAATCTGCATCCGTGCATTACTCGAAAATGATACTCGCGCCGATTTTTTCTTTCAAAAATTTTATCAGCCATCCTGGATTCCAAACTAATCTTAAATCTAGAATCTGCATTCCCGTATAACTTGAAAATGATACCCGTTAGGAATCCCTTAAAACAAGATGCGCCGCGATCTAAAATTTCAACTTAAGTATCTAAAATTTGACACGCACGACAATAGGTTATCTGATTCCCCCTTTATACCTATGAGACGTCAATCCGCCGTATACCTACTCTCTCCGAAAGGAAGGGATGACAAGAACAAAATTAAATTTCCTGCCAACTCAAAAAAAAATTATAAATTTCCTACCATCTAGTACTTAATTTATTAGTCATTCCTGTCCCGTTATCCTGTAACTTATTTTATGCTGTCCTCAAAGTCCACGTACAATATCTCTAGACACCACAATTCGTAACAACTAAATATTGGGATATAACCGCTAGTACTCTTTGGGGGAGTCCTGTCTAACAGTAGCTGTCTACCGGCTGATATGATGACGATGGTAACGATGACTCAGCGCTGTGGTTATAGATCTACTTTCGCTAGTGGTGAAAGGTGAGGTGAGGTGAGGTGCTTCCCTAGTACGCCCAGAATAACAGCCCAGCTGATAGCGAGAGAATCCCGTGGTCGTTGCACCAATTTTGATATTCGCCAATGCAGATTGATTCGACTCAAATCGATTTATTGCTTACAGCCAGTATAACCTGGTCTCTAACCTCTCAATATCAATATAGGACCAGGGGTCAGTGCTAATTTTGCCACCCCCAACGCGGCGATCTCGAATCTACCTTAATAGCTACCGGTATAATCTATCGTGAACTACATATTGGACAATTTATTGACTTAGAAATATTTCTGACGATAAATGTTACGCTCTAAAAATACCTAATTTCCCATATTACAACCAACCATTTTGTTAATATTTTATAACAAGTACCTAATTTGTTGTTGAACAACCTATATAGGCGCCTTTAATTAACGTCCAACCTGATTTAAAGAAGTAAAATACAACCCATCTGAGAGCCCTCCCCTTTTTGAAAGTCGGTTAACCTTATCGACGCACGACCTCCCGTAAGCGCACACTATAGATACGCCTTACGATCTCGACCACATAATATCTTATTTACAAACTTACAAGTTGCCTATTCTATTCTAGTTTTAAGCACGGAATCAAGCATAAAGTACTAAATTTCCCCTTTTTTTTATATCTAGTGTGAAACGAACAACGCGAAGTACTTACGGTTTCATTCGCGCGATTTGAACCAGCGGTGAGTTGATCGCGTAACTATTCTTAACACAGACTATAGCTTTACTTATTCTACTTTTTTTTTTGATATTAATCGTCTTAATATGTTAACTAAAATTGTGGTAGTACCCTTGCAAAAGCTATCATACCGAATGGATTAAAGACAACCGACTACGCTAACCCTCCCGCGATACAAGCGATAATGGCCCTACAAACGATAA
Source organism: Epinotia brunnichana (assembly GCA_963854355.1). NCBI lineage: Eukaryota > Metazoa > Arthropoda > Insecta > Lepidoptera > Tortricidae > Epinotia > Epinotia brunnichana. Next base: position 23,006,246 of record OY977951.1, on the reverse strand, counting down.
TGTACACCCAACATAATGCGCGACTCAATTTCAATGGGATGTCTACAAATTTTGGTATGAATACAAACACTTACTAGGATTCCTCATTTGGATATAATGTAGTATCAGAGTATTTTATAATCACAATGCTAACCCCAATTACAAAAGGCCCCTTATAAATCGACGCGAATTCTGACATTGGTAGGACCCGTTAATCACATTTATAGTTTAATAACTTTAAGCGCAGGGAAATTAATCATTAGATTTATCAACTAGACACAACGTACTGGCAAGGTCTATCTAATAAAAGGTCCTAGTTTAATGTTAGTAGGCAAGGAAAATCCGTCTAAGTAAATATGAACTCTCTTGTCAAAAAAAATTTAACATAATTTCCAATACCTCACTTGCCTGATACACAGTTTATAAATGTAAGATGCTCTTGTAACGCGTAAATGATTTGACTCGAAACCGAATTAACCCCTTCATTCCGCCACCGTATTCCACATGACAAAACCCCATTAGAATTAAATTACCACCTCTAAGTAGGCTCAGGATTTATATATTCACAACTCCTAATTTTTCCTAAACCGTAACAACCGTTTAAACACGCCACTTGGCCGTACATTAAAGCCTCACCACAGATCTTAACCCAAATCAGCAAATGTCAAATTCCCGCGGCCTCGCTATACAAATTTTGTAAACAACATTCATCGTAATTAATCAAATAATTTAATAACTAGTGTCTAGATTGCTATTATTTGAAGGAATAAATTGCTCCAGTTACGTCTGACTTGTATAGTACTACAACGAGTGTTTTGCCTCCTATTTCAGCCTATTCCAACGTGTCATTACTCGTGTTTGGGTCAATATTGTGTATTATTATTTAAAGTTAGTTTTAAAGTGAAGTTAGTGAAACAATGAATACTGTGCTACCAGGAACTCGACAAGTGTGTGTCTAGTCAACCGACCGTAAGTAATTCCTTCTTCTAAAATCTCCCCATTTTAATCCATAAGGCCTATTTTAATCCAGCACTGAATTAAATAAAGGTACTAACCTCTTTTAAACGGATATGAAAGAACGGAAAACAACCGCGATCTTACTCACGTGACAACTAATCCCTCGGCCGACTACTTATTTCTTACATGAATGAGAGAAATATCACTTGCGTTCGTCGCTAGCATCAAAATATCCCCGCCACGGGTCAAATTAATTTTCCTACGTGACCAATATTTGACCTATTTTGCGCTAGTTTTGTAACCAAACTCAAACATATGCCCTAATACGAATATCGTTTATAAACAACCATATTTTCTGTTCAATAAACCTACGCGAGTGCCTCGATGATAATTTTATGCATCCGTAAAATTATACCGCTGACCCTTAAATAATACTTAAGTACAACCTCTTCCATTAACCGATAGTCATTTTTGTCATAAAGGCACTTTATGGGAAAAAAAATAGACAGACCTTATGTCGTAGACAAATACACAATTTGATGAATACCTAAATCGCATAATGTTAAAACTGTAAACGGCTAAATATATAACTGTCCCTAATTACCCTTAACTTACTCCAACCATTGTAAAATTCGTTCAATTTAATAACCAAAGGTTTAAAAAGTAGTAGCCCACAATATTGTTAGTAAAGCAAAAATAAAAAAAAACACAAAAAGATTTTTCCGTACCGGGGATCGAACCCGGACGCTCGCGATTCATAGCCCGCCGGACACACCAATCGTCCAGTGCGCTGTTAAGATAGCTTGCGAAATTAACGACCCATTTCGAAATTCACATTACCTCAACAATGACTAGAGAGGTGGAACAGTTAGTTTACATACTCCAGTATCACATACTAAGGTAACCAATTTAAAGTGCCATGCGATATATACGACTCCTGCCTTAAGGTACATAATAATAATAACACTTGCACAACTTGGTATTACTAATATAATTTCTCCGAATTGCCCTGTTACCATATAATGTAAACATGGCGAATATCTTTCGTAACCTGACGTGAACCGGTACATATATGGTATTTGTCTGACAAGCTCTAATCTTTCGGTTTCAGACTGGGACAACTATCCATCTTATACTTGACAAATTCTGAAACCATTGTTTAAAATACGTAAGTAATAAATTTTACTATCAACGTAACTATCAATGAATTGATCTGTACTATATTTACTTACTATACCTACCTACATTTAAATTGCATTCAACCCTATTGATAGAACCCATGACTTTAACACTACCTTATTAATAATTAAGTGCGTTGCGGTTAATCAATTTCATGCCCTACACACATTGTCTTACGATTCTAAGCCTTCTGCCCCCCTTTCTTAGAGCTGAATCTCCCGTGAGATTCGGAAATCCCTATCAGCGAAGTCTTTCGCCTCAGAACCTGAGTATCAAAGTTATTCGCTAACTAATAATGTTGTACCGTAGATCACGCGTGCTTGGTTTTGCATATATATATATGAAAACCTAACTTGACTGGAATTATAATTAATTATTTAAATTACTCTGAAACTTCACAAACCCCGCTCTATAATTATGACTCACGAAGTAACTAAACCAGACAGACGGATTTCGGAATATCCTGATTCAATGAATCCGTTTTATTTCATTCGCTTGCCAACACGTGTTATTTTTTTTTATTTTTTTTTTTATTTTTTTTATTTATTTATTTCAGTACAGCAACTATTTTTACAGGTTGACCTAATACAATAGCGCCTTAATCTTATATCTATATAGTATATATATATCTATTATTACTTACTTACTTATTTTCTAATTCGAACGTTCGTAAGTACGTTAGCGTTAATTAAGCTACTGATTACAATGAAATTCGCTATACCTACAGTGTGTGATGGGTCTAAAACTTTATTTCGCTAAGTTTTGTAAGGCGCAATCTATCTATTATCTTTTTCATTACATTGTACCTACGTAAACCCGCGTGACGCTTAAAGGTACTTAACATACCTATTAGAATTGACCAATATAAAATATGTAGGCTCTAATTAGTTCTTATATTTAGCCCGCAATCTCCACACAAAGCTAATTTTGTCGCATACTAATTCCATATTTTTAATTCGTTGATATGAGTTCCGGCCCGTGAGAGAAATCAGACCGCGCCGAGGACACAACCGTTTATCAAGCCCAAGTAGACACTTCCTTGTTGTCTATGTTCCTTTAATACATCCGACACGAAACCCCTAAATTCTGTATAAGTACATGTAAATCACATACTTATGTGGCAACATGGCTAACATACCTCACCCGACTTGCGATACATTTAGGAATGGTGGTCGTTTAAGCTTTATTTCCATGTCCGACATATAAACTAAATAACATTTTGCGACTAATATTTAGTGGCCAATACATCTTGAACTGTACCCCTATACAAAACGTGAGCAAAGAAGTATCCACCTCAAAAGTAAAGCAACTATATTATTACCTAGTTATTAGAAATAATTTACACTATGCTATTATCATAAAGTTACTATCAATATTAACGCATCTAATTGGCTACATAATTTTCCGTGTCAAAATATTTTACGTGCGACGCTCTTTATTTAAGACCGACCTTAATGCATTACATAAATATTTATCCTATGATCCTAAAATTGTTCACCCATTCCACCAAATTATTAGTGAACGCGATATATAGTTAATTAATATTACTCCTCTTTCATCAAATTAAACAACAATTTCCCGCCAAAAATCTTTACGATTACCTACCGACGGCGCGGCGCCAAATGTCTGCAGAATTTCAAGATGTCGGCCCGAACAACCACAAGTTCGATGTTTAAAATTGTTTTTAGTTTGCGCGCGGGCTTCAACAAGCCGAATTCTCACATATTCAGGTCTATTATTTAATCAGTTTAAGGTATTTTACTGTGGTTTAGTGTGTATTCAAACATGAATCAATGCAGTGATAATAGGACTAGTGCTAAATATAAAGTGAATCGTGATAAAGTGGCCGCGTATTTATGTGGAAATGTGCGAGTCCTACCATGTCAGGAATGTACCTCTATGGAGCTAGGCAGGTATTTAAGTGCCCTTTTCTTGTTGCTTATCTTCAAACCTGTCACTATTTTAACCCTGCCAAAGTGGTTTTATGTACCTACGTAATTAAAATTTGAAATCTCACGCGTACATACAACCGGTTCACTGACTCACGATGACAACCATTTAAATACCTACACACAGCTTACCTTTTGACCTTAATGACCTAACAACAAAGTCTATTATTTATCTAGTATTTGAATTTCTAGTCGGAACTAATCCGATACGAATGCGCATTTTTTGTAACCGATAACCGCTCCAGTTTCCTATCGTTTTAACTGGTCAATGAATATAACTCGCGCGAATTACCTACTTATCTATTCTTACAATTACTTTCCTTACAAAGACGATTACGTAGAAAATATCCGCAAGGTTATAGGTACTTAAGATTTCGGACAATACTTAGTAGCGATCGATTTAACGTAAACGCCGAGAATTGGATTCAATTTGACTAGGTCAACTAACTAGGTATAAACGCATCTAAATGTACCTACTTTTCTCCCATAGCTTACGAAAGTTACCTATAACTCTATGTGATGAGTTCTTTAGTATGTTCCTAAGCCCTTGGTACTATAATCATCCACCGGTACTTTCCTAACCGCTGTTTAACGAATAATTGCCTAAAATGTGGGACAGAATGTCAATGACCTCAACACTATTATTGCGAACTCGAATGCAACAATTGAATATGAAGGATGAAATAATCGTAGTTAAATACATAAGATGCTAATATAACAAAATACTATCTTGAGGTAACCTTATTCCGTTTTATTTTATTTTTATTTTATTTTGGAATAAAAACATTATACCTAAACTTTATTATACCTAACTACTACCGCAACCGCCTGATGTATATTGAACCTACTTAATTGTGCTATGGCATTGGCAGATTGTAAGGCCATTCCGTATGACATTCCTGCCCCCCTTTTATACAAATTTCGCGTAGGCGCTACTTTTACACTACTGCCCGATGAAAAGAGTATTTACTATTACGCTTCTACTTAATTCTTAAATTAGACCCTCCTCTATTGCAATGGTAGATCGTAAGTCCCTCCCACAAAACATTGCTGCCCCCCTAATTTACAAATATCGCATAGGCACTACTTTTAGACGACTGTCCGATGAAAAGAGTGTTTAGGTACTGTTACGTTTATACTTAATTCTTAAATAAGACTCACTTTCCGACTTCCGTTCGGCCTAAAATTTCGCACGAATGTATAAATTGCATGACAAATTAAAGTTATGATGACAAGGAACTAATCTGATGCTGGGGTTGGAAGATGGGCCTAGGAACTTCGTGATACAATGACACAAACCCATCGAGTTTGGGCTCGTTAGAATCGTCTCAATGAGCAGTTGGTAACCATGTGTAGAAAAGTACAGTCGGGAATAAAAATGTGTACCCCCAAATGAATTTCTGTCAAAATAATATTAGCCCTCCGTCTACAACAAAATTATTTCTATGCATATTTTTCATAGTTTAGTGTGATATAACTTATTGATTAGTAATTCACCTACGTACCGCGCGTGAAAATCCCTTTGAAATTAAATAAAAGAAAGAAAGTCCTGAAAATAATACACAACACAATTCACGTACGTATCGCGCGTGAAAATCTCTTTGAAATAAAATAAAAGAAAGAAAGTCCTGAAAATAATACACAACACAACATTAAAAAATACAAACTCCATCTCTCTATCTACTCCACGGCAACAAAATGTGGGTTATTTGTATAACCCACACACAGAAAAATCTGTAAATAAATTTAATTAGCCCTTTCACCAAGCGAATCACGTAATAAAAAAATATTTTTCCTTTTATTATAATTTTTTTTCTTTTTTTTTTTTTTTTTTAAAACGAAAATACTCTATTCTGTAGTAACCCGGGATACTAAAAAGTGAATTTAAAACCCTATTTTCATCCTGGGCACGGCCTCACCAAAATGTAACGATTCAACCTCATAAATTGGCTTGCTTTTTATGTTTTTGTATTCTGAACTTAAATTAACCCCTATCAGAAAGCTGAAGCTCCTGAGAAGCTTCTAGTCGTCTGAAAATTGAATCCTACCTGAAGGAAAAGCTATTGAATAAAATTAAACAGATAGTAAGCGAGAAAATAAATCATTTATTTACCATAGAAATATCAAATTAATTTTGTTTGTTTTGAAGCTAAAGAACCTTTGACTAATTAATCCAGTAAAATCAAGACTCGATTGTACTAGATATCCACTTTGTTCCTATAAATACTAACTCGTACCAAAGCGAATAGAAAAACCGAGTTAGTTCCGGCCGATCCTACTAGAAAGGTTGGGTTTTATTCTAGTCTAGGTAAATCTATCCTACAGCTACAGAATCTCTCGTTATTTATGTTAAAGTAATCGAGCTTGAGTACTTTAACAGACCAAATCATCTCCTAGGATATTGCCGGACGGAAAGAGATTCGGTCAAATAAAAAACCGTCCGACTCCAGGCCTACAATGCCGTAATTTAACCTAGAATTTATTATCTCTGGAACCTAACCTCGAAGACCTATTTAGACCTAAGCTATACGTGATTCGCGCTGGTGAAGTGGCTTGGCGTGTGATTTCGTCTAGTGGTTAGGCCCCGCGTTGTGCGAGTAGACCCAGCCCTTTTCGAGAAGTATGAAGTTTGTATTTCTATAAAGAGAAAAAGTTACACGTTAATTGAAGTTGTACATTAACCCCATTTTAGTAGAACCTATAACTTAAGTAAGACAATTTTACCAGTTCCTTAGAATTAATTTACAATTCCGTAGTTTCATTAAGTGATGCACAACTATGGAGGCTAAAGTGGGCATAAATTCCTTGTTATACTAAGTTGTGGGAAGTGATAAATTACGCTATGTGGTAGGTGACGCCCTTTAAACAAACTCGCAATACAATAGTGGTCAACTTGTGTTGGCCATGATGGGATCTCTATTGATGATGATGCGATGATATAATAATGAAAATAATCGTGAAGAAGTCAAGATATTGATGATGATGCGATGATATAATAATGAAAATAATCGTAAGTCAAGATATTGATGATGATGCGATGATATAATAATGAAAATAATCGTAAGTCAAGATATTGATGATGATGCGATGATAGTCTATTGAAATAGAATATTAGTACATGTTTTACTTCCAGGTACATGAATGACGCAATGTCTAGTATAATATCGATTCTCCCTAACGATGAATCTTAGAGTTGTTAGCGAACTGTAGCGCTCGCCTCTCGCTCGCTCGCGGCTGCTCGTACTCGCTAGTAATCCCACCTCATCTGTTGATTCCGCCTACCCTATCGTTATTTCTATCAAATCTAATACCAATTAGTACTGACTTTTCCTAAGCAATTTATAATACAATTCATCCCCAAAATATCTCAATGGATGTAACACGGTGTCTTAGCAACCAATCTCACCCAATCAACTCAAAGGCACTTTATAGTCGGAACAATGTTAAATATACGACAATGCACGATTGAACTGACGAATGATAATTAATTACCAACCCACCGTGAGACCTTTGTTGAGATCCCAATAAAACGGCCCCACCTAAGAAGAGACCTACTTAAATATTACTGATATTAAGAGTGAAAGTGTTGGATTCCCTCGCAAAATCAATATAACAAAGGCCTCTAGATAAGAGGCCTTTGACTAAACCAAATCGATAGCTCAGCTACTGAGAACTCCCAATTTGCAAGATTGGGAACTCTAAATACCTTTGCCTAATCGATGACACATCCATGACGGTGCTTAAGGTGCGGTCACATCTCACTTGACTAAGGAACCTCTTACGAGCGAATCCTCATTGGCCAAGGTCGTCAATGTGCCCTGAGAACAAGAGTCCTGACACCAAGCGACGCGATCACCGGCGTACATGAACTAAATTACCTTGCTACATTCATTCGGCTAAGGAATCCCACACGGTATACCTATAGGTATATTTGATTCCTTCATAGATTAACGCAACCGCACCCCTTAGTAAGAGGTTTGTTAAGACTAAGACGGAAGCTTGACCGGGGAAGATCCCCAATTTGCAAGATTGAGGACCCTCAGCCACTCGCTCCGCGTACACATCCATGAAGAGCGCATAAAGTGCAGTCATACTTCTCTCGACACAGTCGAGGTCTTAAGTATGTCCAAGGGACGATAGTCCATCAACACCGGTGCGAGCACACCTCTTCTTGACGTAATCAAGGTCCTCAATGTACTCTGGGTGACAAGAGTCAGCAACACCGAGCACTCAATCATAGGTGTACATTATTAAATTACTCAGCTACGTTCACCTATTAAGGAATCCCTCAACCATATCTATAATTCTGCCCTGGTAATCGCAAATGCAGTACTTGCAAAATGGCGGTTTCGAGATAAACGCGGTAAACATATTTTGTGATATCTATACAACAAATCTATGTGGTATAACTTTTGAAGTGTACTGAAAAATAATAAAAAAAATCAAGCTTTTTATTGACGTATTTTTTTCTTTACTTTACTGCCTTATTTGGATAAAATACGCAGTACTGCATTTTCATCAACTATCTGGGCTTGCGGGCCTTACAGTATTACTAAGACTAAATGCAGTATTTGTGTTTATTACTGCAAAATCACCTAGCAAGTGTTCAATACTGCGTTTCTAGTTCGCAATCATGCCCAATTTTTGTACATGGTACTAGTTAAAAGTATTGTTAGGATTTAACTTCTGGATATTTTAAGTGACGAAGAGACGAAATAAAACAGATTTTAGGTAAGTTCTAGAAAAAATGTTTTTATTGTCGAAATAACTTTCAAAATGTTACTTTTTACGTGACTTCCACTTAATATGAAAGTACAAAATGATCTCCTCTTAGCGAGTGAAAGAAGAAACCATTATAACTACTTATGAGATTCGATACAAATTTTCACCCCCCCATTTCATTTACTTACGATTTCTGGGATAAAATCGATTCTTTGTACATATCTATACATTGCTATAGTCTGGCTTTTAAATTATAAACAAAATAAAATTTTGCTGTACTAACATAGGTCATTAAGTATTTTTTTTTTCCTTTTGCTTACTAACAACCTATGGACCATGATGTCTGAAAATAAAGATATTTTATTTTATTTTTTTATTTTTATATCCAGTACTCAAACTACACTCACGAGCAAAATAATTGCATCACTTAGCAATTTTTCATCTGCACCCCATTACTTTGTAAATTGTTACCCAAAACTGACAAATGAGGTACCAAATGAAAGCTGGCAGTAGAAAATGTAAAAGTTTTCAAGGAAATTCCAGTCCAAAGACTGAAAAACGTCGGAAAACTGAAAGCAGTCAGAAATGTATAAAAAATTGATCTATGAAAACAGACAATAAAAGGACAATTTAACAATCATATAATGTATTACTACAAATTAATACCTGGTGTTGCCATCCCTAGCTCTTATGACACAAGTTAGGCGCCTTTGCATGGATCTTATCAACTTCCTGACGTAATCCTGAGGGATGGCATCCCACTCCTCCAGCAAGGCTTCCTTCAGCTCCTCAATGTTGGACGGGGCAGGTTTCCGCTTCTGAACCCTGCGTTTTAGGCAGTCCCACATTTGTTCGATCGGATTAAGGTCCGGGCTCATCGCTGGCCAGTTCATCGTAGTGATGTACACCTCGGAAAGGTTGGTGATGGTATCTCTTGCGGTATGGCAGGGGGCATTATCCTGCATAATATGAACACCTCATCAAACATTCCTTTGTAAGGGACAACGTGCATCTCCAGGATCGCGGTGATGTATCTTCCAGCGTTCAAACCACGTCCATGACCCCCAGAAGGCACGAAAACCAGCTCGGTCCGCCCGTTGTAAGAAATGCCGCCCCAAAATATTTATTTATTTTATTTAAATATATTTAGACAGCATTACAGATTTACTTAAATCTAATACACTGTTAATCGAAATATAAAATTATCACTATACAATAAAACTAATCAACTGCGAATACTAGTCGTTCTTTTGCTCTCCTGTAGACTCGTCCTCTTCTGTCGCTGCCGTTCAGGCACATCCTGCACTCGTCCGAAAAAAGAACCGGGTCCATTGCTCGATGGTCCAGTTCACGTGATTTGCAGCAAATTCACGTCGTGTTCTTCGGTGTTGTGGCAGCAATCTGGGCCCCGTCGTTCTTCTCGGTGTCAAGTTGACTTTCTTGAGTCTTCTCTTGACTGTCAACATGTTGGCAGTCACTCTTCGAACCTCACGGAGTTGCTGCTGAAGGGAAACGCCTGTCTGGTGACGATCTCGGAGAGCTGACGTGACATTGAAGCGGTCGTCCCGCTCCGATGTGCACCTTGTGCGGCCGGTTCTTGGTGTTGAAGTGACTGCCTCAGTCTGCTGGAACCTCGGGTAGACTCTACAAACTGTAGATTGCGTTAAATTCAGCTCGGCAGCTACTGATTGTTGGCTACGGCTCTCTTGCAGCAAATTGACGACTGCGGCGACTTCAGCTTCAGTGGTATCCATGTTTTCAGGTTCTTCTTCACGGGAAAATATGCGGAGATGTGTACCGGTTGACTTCTGATAAGTGACTGATAACCCTCCCCCTCCTGTACCCCCGTTATATAGGCGACAAAGGGAGCTCGTGCACCTACTAAGGCGGTAATGCCCACAAACCAAGAAAATGCCCATAATGTTAAAAATATTGGGTCAATTTTCATGTTTGTTAGCTTTTTGCAGAGCTTAGATTTCAGGTAACAAAAACTCGTTAAAATATTTTATAAAATAACCCCGTTTACAAAATTATAGGGTGCAGATGAAAAATTGCAAAGTGATGCAATTATTTTGGTCGTGAGTGTATAGGTTACATAACCTAAAATGTACTTATTGAAAATCTTGTCAGCACAAAACACGCGCCGTTGAAAAACGTTAAAAGAGTAATTAAATAAAACAAACCTAATTTAAACAAAGAAAATGCAACATGTAGCGCACGGCGGCTCAGCCGGCACACGCGTCTCGTCTGCGAATGACGTCGACGCTCTGATTTGCTAGCACGAAACGCGGCACTGTACCGTGCGGCTTCGAAGCGTACGAATATTTTTGTTACTCTCGCTACTCTTAAACGCAGCACTGTAGAATACTGCGTTTAGTTTAGCATCGCAAGAGTAGCTCTTTGTTATTCTTGCTACACTCAAATGTAGTAAAGTCGAATACTGCGTTTGGCATTAGTTAGTATTCGTTGCAAAAAAGTTTATGGCTAATGAATTCGCAGTAAACGTAGCAAGTACTGCACAAACTTCTAGCACATGCTGAATGCTGCAGATTTTGTTAGCACAAGTAATATTTTTATGCAAGTACTGCGTTTTTGGTTACATAAAAAACATGGTTATAATTAAAAAAAAAATGAAAATTATTTTTTTATGTATAGATTAGGCTCTTGGGATGTCATTTTTGCAAAAAAGTGAAAATCCCAAAAATGTCGATTACTGCATTTGCGATTATCAGGGCAGAATTAACCACCGGGTCTAATATGTACTTGTAGTAACATTAGTCGCTTATCCGAACCTTAACAATTTATTCTCATATTACAACACGTACCACGGACCGAGTCAATTGCTATAGCTAGGTTGTCGTATAATAATTGATCACTTTATCTCGTAAGGGCGCACAGAACCCAATCATATCGCAGTGACAGCACAACTAGTAATATATATGTAGAACAAAACATCATTTCTGTAATATCGTCAGTTATTTGACCAATGACCTAGATCCGTTCATAACCTATACATAAACCGCTCGTACTTTATCTAGCATATTCCCCAAACTATATACAGTAGAACTAGATTTCGATACACAAATACAAGTATGATAACGTTGAAATGGTTAGATAATAGCCCAAAAACAAATTAATAAGTTTCAGAATCATTCAATACAGTGATTATAAAGGTCACTCACCAGATTTTAATTTCTTAATAGTGGGACACGTACCCAACGCCTCTCTGGTTCCCAGGGCTCCTGCCCTTCTGATCTCCCTCGACGCTCGTAACAAGTCAGCTCCTCCGCCATAAATAAATTACAATATAATATTAGCACATATTTTAATAAAGATTTCCTTCATTTGTACCTACAACTAACCACTAGAAACTGGTATACAATTAGGAATTATTTACCATTGTAACAGTAACAGTATACTACGGGCCGCGTCGATTGCAATGACTAGACTATAATAAGTGTTCACTTCATTTCATGGGAGTATACGGAATCCTAATATGATGATGTCTTAAGCGCATTTATTAGGTGATAAACCTATTAGACCGCCACATATTCAAAATACACACGTGATCATATAAGATCATATCAGTTCACGAGCAGAAAGATATTGCCTAAATATTAATCACTCAATTCAAGACAATGTGCGCACATGATAATTACTCCCTAAGAAATTCCAGAATTCACTATGATTAGTCACACTTTAAAATAAAATATTCAATCTCACCAGACGATCGCAAAGGCATTTGCGACCTTACCAAACTCTAATTCCTCTCAGCAACAGCCGTAATGCAGCCAATACTAACACGATCACGCCACTAATCCGACTCCTCATCTGAAAATATACCTTAACTAAAGGGTATAAGGCCCGTTTTCCAGGGAGCGTTCCTCGCCCCTCCGTGCCGATCGATGTCCACTTTTCTCGACTTCGCGGGTAGAATGTTCCTGCAGGCCGCGCGTCCGTCCACGCGTTTTCTTGCTGGCCAGCGATCCATTCTAAAAAATCTAACCTAACTATTCTAATTTATGAATCTATAAATCTAGATCTAGCACACATTAAATGATACACTAATCCAACAATACTGAATTAGTATGCTGAAGTATGTTTTAAACCAATTATTTTGGACGAAACGCGAGTTTTCTACACTTTTAATTGTAGTCTTGATTTTAGCCTAGAATAGCATCTAACGCAATTTATATCTCACTTATTTACATACATAATTAACAGGATGATAACGAATGAAAGCTTCAATTCCTTCATATTTGGACCTGAAACCCACAACGCTAACATCTATCAATTTAAAAGAGTAATTCCGCCCTTAGATACTATTGAGTCTGAGAGCGAAGCTCTCGGATCGTCTCACACTTCGCTGGTGGTGGGCGCGTTATAGCGCCGCTCGTGCTGTCCAAGGGGCACGCAGTCAGGGTGGATCACTACCATAAACGTTTCGTCAGTCATGTTCTTCAAAGCGCTTCTTAATTCATGTATTAGCACGTTATTGTCCTCCAGAACTCTTTGGATTGTTTGTAGTACTGGTCTCTGAACGCCTTGTACGATGGAGGACTGTCGATCAAGTTGCGCTTCCTCGTCAGCTAAAAAGTAAACCTGCAAAAACTGTGGCTGTTCATTGGCTACAGGAAGGAAGTTGGGACCTAATTCGTCTTCTAGCTTCCGCTTGCTCCGCAGTCTCAGAAGCTCGCTGGGAGGCCTTAGTGGGCATGCTGTTGAAGTCGGTGTTGGTGCTGCTCCGAAGTTTCTTCAGCCCTCACATTTGCCTGCCGCTGTGCTTATTCTTCACGCCGCGCCTGAGACTGGCTCGGTGACTCAGCAGTTCGTTGAGAGGCCAGATAGTGGGCGTGCTGTTGAAATCGGTGCTGGCGCTGCTCCGACGTTTCTTCACCCCTCACACTTGCCTGCCGCTGAACATCTTCGTCGCACCGCGCCCGAGACTCGATGGGTGACTCAGCAGCTCGTTAATAGGCCAGATAGTGGGCGTGCTGTTGAAGTCATGAATGAAGTGAACAACTATTATGCGTGGTCGGTGGAGGATGGAGGTTACACTCATAGTATGTAACTCCAATCGTTCTCTATTGCACTTGCGTATTCGAGTGATAGAGAGGGAGATATACAAACTTTGAACTTCGACATAAATAGGTAGTTCGTTTGCACGGTTAGCACTGAGAATATAACAGCGAGCGAAAAAGGGTACCCGTCTCTTTCTAATTAGAGCAGTTAAAAAGTGACGACTACATAAGTCACGCACCATCACGTGCTAGCCATGCGTCGATAAATTATTGTCGGGAAGCTTTGTGAATACATCCTCGATACTTGTATATCTCCATCTCTACCGCTCTTATTTGAGCGACAGAAAAATATATACGCGAACCTCATTGCCGGTCTGTAAAAAGGCTTGAGTGCTGGCAGCTGACATTTCATTTAGAAACATTACATAAGAACTGCGCCTTTTTGTGTCAAAATAACACAAATCGATTATATTCTGCACGCGATTATATGTCTTAACATATGGGTCGTGTGTTCTAGAATAGCATAAATATTTCAATGGATACGCTTCTTTGTCTTTGAGATACAAAAACTTCGATATGCCAAAATATACGTCAATGTGCATTATACTTGTAAACTTAACACCTAAAATGGCGTAAATATCTGAATAAACTTCAAAATCATGAAATTAATATGAAAATAATACCCAAAATTTATATTCGGCGAAAATTAGCGCAACAATTCGAGATAAAATTTAGCCTATGTGTTAATTCGGGTTATAAACTATCTCTTTACCTAGTTTCAGCAATATCCGTTCAGCCGTTTTTGCATGATCAAGTAACAAACATCCAGACATCCAAACATCCAAACATCCAAACTTTCACATTTATAATATTAGTAGGATGAGACTACAATTGTCTCTGTAGACCCAATAGTTTCCGAGATAAAGCCTTTTCAAGTTTATAATTTTTCGAAGCAATTTGTACTTTTTCATACGAAATAAATTTAATTTATAATATTTCGAACGTCGCAACACTGGCGCACTCCTTTGGGGGTAATTAGAACTTCATCCCGCTAGAATTGTTGAAATTTTTTGCAATTGCATATTGTAGAAATTTTTCTCTGATAAAAAAATCCTGCGCAGGTTCTATCAAAAACCAGTCTTTTAGGGTTTTTGCAGTATTTTAGATTTTTGATAAAGTTGCGGTCGGCGCTCCAGGTCACAAACTTAGATTATTCATTCGGCCAACATCATAAACAAGTCTGCAATTAATCAGAACTACCGGATTTGACGCAAACTACCCAGTACTTTCAAGCGACAAGGTTACTGGATTAACAGGGGGTTGTTAAACACAACCGTAAGTTTTCACGTGAATTTAAACAATAAGCGAAATTACTTTTTGCAAAGATTTAGGTTTTTTACGATGTGTTTTGTTTTTAAATTTGAATATTTTCTTTTCCAGGTGAGAGATTGGGGCTGATGCAGTCTCTAGCAGGGCTTGCGGCTGTCCTGTCCAAGTTCAGCGTAGCGCCAGCGCCGCAGACGGTGCGTCGACCTACCGTCGAACCCAAGTCAACCATCACCCAAACTGTTAAAGGGGGTCTACCGTTGCTATTTACGGAAAGGACCTAATATTTTGAGATTGAGTTGCATGTTGTAACGCACAATTAAGATTAATAGGGCAGCTAGAATTATCTTAACTGAGTCAATCAACTATTTCCTAATGTTTTTCTGCCCCAAAAATCCGCCAGGGGCTGCTGTTTTCCACTATTTTAACGGAATTTTATCGTTTAATAATGTATAATTTAATAATTTGTCTAAATTAAGGTGTAAATAAAAATAGACACCCCTTTTTGATATTTTTCTTAATCAGAAAAAAATTAAGCAATCATGTTTTAGTTAAATAAGACAAAAAAAGATTAAACCTAAGTGTCCCAAAATACAACACTTACTAATACCATATTTTCACAGGACACGAGGCACATTTCCACGGAAAATACGGATATTCCCACAGTGCTCTTGATAATGAGACAAACAATACACTTGGAAAATTAAATTCAGAGATAGCGATAGCGCATCGGTATCCTGGATTTGTGATAGGAACTCATTGAGGTGCGTTGCAGACTTGTAAAGTGCTAGTTTTGCTCGTAAAAGCGGAAAGGTTCCATAACCGCCTTCATTTGCGACCTACGGCCAAGACAACTGGATTAACTACCTTATGGCGTAGAACAAGGCAATAATGTGGAAGCGTCGAAATTTTCCGGCCCAGATGTAGGGTTTCCAGCCCAATCATCCTGGTCACGAACAATGATGGAATGAGAGTTGGATAGTACTCGTAGTAGCCTTTAAGTATCGGAAACGAGTGAATTTGTGCTGTAATCATTCAATAAGCAGCGTATTTTTTTTTTCACGTGGATCCCATACAATTGAATTATATTCCAGCCTGCTTCTAACGTACGCATTAATATAATAATAGTATGGTTACTTTTACAATTGAAAAATTAATTAGGTATTTTTCCACTCTGAATTGATTGTACCTACAAGTGACGCAAGTCACTATTCATTTGTGGAATTAATTCAAAACAATGTTTTAACTTTTACGTTCTATTGACTCAACTGTTAAAACACACAAACGTGCATGTAACGTGCAGTTCTGTAGCGCACCACATGTGGATCCACATAATTCAATTCGATTCAAAGTTTTTATTTCGGAAAATAGTACTCCATATAAAATGTTAGTAACAATGTGGTTTATAAGGCTATGTTAACAATTGAAATAATTAATAAAATAATATAAAATTAAATTAAATTAAAAGCGGCGTTGGTGCGGCGACTACACAGGCGCGTGCAGCTGGACCCAGCACTGAGCCAGCACGTTTAGAATGCTGTTTAGAATAATACGTTTCGCCTTCCGTGGATCAACATTATGCTGAGTGGACTCCGATTTCTCATCTAATCTTAGTTTTAATAAAGCATCTAAGTGTTAATGTAATAAGTTTCTGTCAAAAAATTCAATTTTGGTACAAGCTTTAACTGCCGACTGTACTTTTCTGCATCCATCATCAAGTACTCATTGAGGCAATTCTAACGAGCCCATACTCGATGGGGTTGGTCGTTTTTTTGCGGAGTTCCTATGACCACCTTCCAGCTCCAGCATCAGATCAGCTCCAATTCATCATAATATTGTATAGTCATGCAGTATACATATGCTTGCAAAATTTCAGCTCAATTGGATAACGGGAAGTAACTGAAAAATGGATTGCAAATTTTGACGGACAACTTACATACTTACATATTTACATACATACGAACAGTGCAAGTTAATATAAAGATTGTAAAAATGTACTGTTATTAATAAAAGAAAGTTTTTTCCTATTCTTTTCTATCCTAGATATCATATAATATTTGTTACGGCCAAGTTGCCGATTGATAAGACTCCATCACTTGAGTTAATGCATTTATTGCGTTTACGTTTACAATAATGAAAATATATTATTATATCTTCTCATTGACAATCAAATTCTTTGCAAGAACATTTTTATTGAGGTTGAGGTAAGGCACACAACCTGTGAACAGCTCGCCGTATAGTGCCTCGCGTCGTCGAGATGTCCGCCACTCTGGCCACGTTGTCTTCTCCTGGATACAGTTTCAGTATGTGCCATAAGCGCCACTTCATCAGTTTTTAACATTTTTTTCCTTTATAACGACAACGTCGTTGATCTGCTGTCCATCAGTATTGATTTTCCATTTGTTTCGTTGTTGCAATTCAGAAAGGTATTTTTTATGCCATAGGGTCAGCAGATAAACTGGATAGAGGCGGAGAATTTAATATTGCCTCTATCTGGGTAAACAATGTCGATAGCTCTTCATATGTCATGTTGTGACGATATGGCCTCATATACGAACAAAATACTGATTTCTTATATCTTTCTGTTGAAATTTGCGGTAAAAGGCCTTCCACGACAGATTAGGCTTCTGTTCGGATTAAATCAGGCGTTAAGTTGGTTTCAAAATCACTGGGTGAACTCATTTTAATCGCGAAAATGTATTTATTCATTTATTCATTTAAATTACATTCGTCTTACAATATAAAAGTTCGCACTAGTTTGGCTTCCCCGCCCTTTAACTTTTTTCAAGGACCATACGTAATGCACGTAAACTTTATTTACGCGCGTTTTTGTTGAATTAATCGGTGTCATAAATAGCATATTTTTTCTTCTTCTAAAAACGTCGCCTTCGTTTTAAGCCATAACAGACTACCCCACCGCACCCGCGACGTTCGTGCGCCGCATCTATAAATGAGATATCTCTTTCTCGCTCTCATTTTCATACTATTTGTATTTATTCGTTGTATTTAGTTAAAGGTTGGCTGCATGTGTTTCTGCCTTAGCTCACATGCACAACTTGTCACGTTACGTGGACTACCAAGATATTGATAGCCCACGGAACAGCTACAAAAGTACTAACTAAAGAAGGAAAAGAGAAGATTTAGGTCGGGGTTTTATTTTTTATTTTTGACAGAGGTTACAATAGTATATAGGGTACGATGGCACGCGGTACAAAATAATTTAGGAAAGGTAAGGGTTCCAGAGATTTCCAAGGGATTCTTGAGTTAGGTTGAAGGGTGTTCGAGCAGGCGAGCGCGCAACCAAAGGAGCGTGTAAATGGGCGCGCAACTAAGCGCGCGTGCAAATGAGCGCGCAACCAGGGCCTCGTGCAGGCGGGTGCGCAATCAAGAGCGCGTGTTAGTGAGTGCGCAACCAAGGGCACAGGCAGGCGGGCACGTGTAGGTGGGCGCGCAACCAAGCGTGCGCGCAGGCGGGCGTGCAACCAGGTGCGCGTGCAGGCAGGCGCGCAACCAAGCGTCCGCGCAGGCGGGCGTGCAACCAAGCGCGCGTGCAGGTGGACGTGCAACCAGGGCTTCGTGCTGGCGGACGCGCAAACAAGGGCTCGTGTAGGTGAGTGCGGCGCAACAAGTGCACAGGCAGGCGGGCGCGTGTAGGTGGGCGCGCAACCAAACCCACTTTCAGAGCATGAGATATGAAAAATAATGTAAACCTACTAGTTCAATAAGATTATCAAATCTGAGTCCGTAGATCCATTATATTTTATAAGTTATACATATTTATAGATATAGGTAGTCATAAATCTGTGCTCGATTATTGAGTGTTAAATTGTATTTTTAACCGACTTCGAAAAAGGAGGAGGTTCTCAATTCTTCTGTATGTTTTTTTTTCATTATTTTTTATGTGTGTTTGTTACGCGATAACTAGGTAATTTATGAACCGATTTGAAAATTGTTTTCTGTGTTTGGAAGCATATACTTCCAGATTGGTCCCGTTGTCACCAAATTCCAGTTCTGATGATGGAATCCTGGAGAAATCGAGGGAACTCATCCAATTTTATAGGCAAACTTGAAGCAATTTGGCTACTGATTTGAAGTCGGTATATATGTTCCTCCCTAAGCAGGTGGCGTTGACGGCGGCGGTAGGGGGGAGCGATGTTACTTAAAGCCGCGAGCACAGGGTACAGGGGTGGGCTTCATGCAACCCGTGATCAAGCGCATTAAATCATTTAGCTGCGTGTCTACGGTTTAAGTGTGAGAGCTGTTAAGCCAGGTAGAGGCACAATATTCTGCCGACGGATACACGAGAGCCAGAGCGGTTGTTCCTAGGCAGCTGGCAGAGGCACCCCATGTGGTCCCAGTTATTTTCTGCAGGATGTTTAACCTGAGCCGTAATTTGGCTGCAACGTTATCGAGATGGGCACGTTAGGCTTCTATCCAAGGTGAAACCGTGATATTTTGATAATAGGTTGTGAAAAAGCATGGAACCCGTGAAGGAGGTGTTAATTTTCCTGTTGGCAAGTCGGTTGCTCAAGTGGAAGCAGCACACTTCGGTTTTGGATGCATTAGGTAGGACGCAGCCGCCAGCGAACAAAGTAATCATCCATGGTGGCCAAGCCACGCTCTAGCTGGTTTTCTGTAATGGCTTTGTTACGGTCCTGTGCAATTAGTGCTAGGTCATCAGCATATGCGAATTTCCTTGAGTGTGTTGTCAAAAAAAAAAAATATTTATTGGTATTGAATGAGAAAATGAGTGTGTTCTAGTCTTGATGATTGTAGTAGCACTCTCCTCTTGGTGCCACATAAAAATGATGAAGATATTAGTCCCCTCGTGGGCGCTCTAATACTGATGATGAAATAGGGGTCCCTCCCTGATGCTGAAGTAGAAAATTATACTTTTACCGAGGTTGCACGCCTGCAGCTCCGCCCGGGAACTGCTCGTCACAGCCTGCTCCCCAGCCGTCCTGGATGATATTTGGGCCACCAACTTGGCCGCAGTCGCCCAGACTCACGCCCAAGTAATGAATTTGAGGTTTTGATTGAAATTAAACCATCTCGCACTGTTATTTCTTTATTTTAACACACGCGAGTAGTTTACGTGATATTTGAATTTCCTTAACCCTAGGACTTAATTAAAGGCTTTTCCTAACCTTAAACCACGCGATTACACCTCCGTCCCGATTTGCAATGAAAGAGACCATCTTGAATTTCCAAGTTTACAGCTTTCCTTGCCTGGTGGCGCTGGCGTCGCACTAGTATTGAATGAGACGTACTCGAATTGACTTTTGACAGCAGAGTGATTACGTGCTTGGAAGGTAATAAGGTATTATCACATAGTGACCGATGTGATCAATGAGGTACTGATGATCTCCCTGACATAATATGATTTGAACCCAATAAAGTCATTGACCCGTCCTGACCTTATCAATGATAACGACCTAGACGGTTACATACCTCGTGAGTGCCGCAGTGAGCCCTCTGTGCTTACCTAAAGTGAACCGCTTTTATACCTGAATATGTCTCACAGCTGTGACCTCATCAGCTAGAAGATCATCCATGATTGACGGCTAAGTCCAAGCGTTGAACCTGATACATTACTAAGCATTATCTAATACTCTTACCTGAGTATTACATGAGTGTGTTCGTGGCTCCGTGACAACATTTTATGATAGTGTCCTATGATCCTTAGGTACACCATACCGATGCTTCTTACCATAAGACAGCCCTTGTTTCCGCAGTCATTCCTGACTCGGATAAAATGCTGTTCATCTATGAACACGCTGAGCGTCTGTAGCTTTACAGAGCATTCCGTCGTAATAGTACAGCCTTAGTACTTAAACTTATCTACTTACTTTAAATTAATGTAATACCTATTCTACTTAATATAATACCTATACTACGTACCTACCTAGCTTTACCTATACTTAAATCCTAAACCAACATATGGTTAGTTACCTAATATGTCTACCTACATATACCATGCAACAAGTTTAAGTGACTTGAATAAATGAAATTGAATTTAATTTAATTTTTTCCTACATGTCCGATATGAATATCCTTTCTATATTAGTCTAGCTGAACCATGATAACACGTCGCTGCTATCAGGCCGGCGTTAAGCCTCTCAGAATTCTCAGAATCCTCAAGCCTCTGCCTCATGGCTTCACAGCAGAGAAACTAAATGAGCAGCGTTGAGTTTCTGTTTGGAAATGGTGCGCCTCACCGTGCAGTGCAATATGAATAAATTTGAAAATATGTGCCCTTTACGTATTTTTTATTTATTTTTTCCTTGATATTTGACGGTATGTAATAGTTGGCATGAATGTTTTATTTTTATTAATTTTGACATGAATGTTTTATTTTTATTAATTTTGACATGAATGTTTTAGTATTATTAGTTGTTGTAATTTATTGTATATTGTATGTTTGGAATGTTTGGAATAATTAGTATTGATCAAAATCGAATGACTTATTGTAATATTGTAGTATGTAAGTGTTTTGGTTGTGTACTGTAAACTTGCATATGTTTGGAATAATAATAATAATAATAACCTAATGTTGCCTAACGTGATATGACAATGAGTGTGACCTTTGATTCCCTAAAACCTTGATGAATATTTTCCGAATATTTCCTATGATCAAGCCTAATGATATTCTCATATGACGGATATTGATGAGTAAGTATACTGAAATGAAATAACCTGCCATCAATGTGGCTGTTAACTTGACATTATGCATCTGATTTGAGTCTGATTTGAATCTGACGTTGCTCTGATTTGACTTGAGCTAGTTAAGCCAACTTGAGTTGGCTTTGACTTTGAATTGAATGAATTCATTTTGAATTGACATGAATTGATTTTGATTTGAATGAATTGATTTTGAATTGAGATGATTGACGTTGAATTGATTTTGATTGAATCTGATCTGATGTCACTTTAAAACACATTTACCTTATCTGACGTTGAGCATGAACCTGACCGGCGTGCAGCATACTCCGTGATGTTGTCCAGCAACGCCCGTGCTGATATGTATGTGCCTGATGCCTAGAACCAAACCTGAGTTCCTCGAAGGTGATCTAAGCCAGACTGTCCAGTTAGGTAGGTCGAACTTTGTGAAAGAGGTCAATCGTCGAATCCGACTCGGCTGGGCAGCATTTGGGAAACTACGGCACATCTTTTCGTCCAATATTCCGTAGTGTCTCAAGACGCGAGTCTTTGACCAGTGTGTGTTGCCAGTGATGACATATGGCACGGAAACGTGGTCGCTTACTATGGGCCTCATAAGAAGGCTCAAAGTCACTCAAAGGGCTATGCTGGGAGTTTCTCTGCGCGATCGCATCAGAAATGAGGATATCCGCAGCAGAACCAAGGTAACCGATATTGCCCTCCGAATTGCTAAACTTAAGTGGCAGTGGGCGGGGCACACTGCACGTAGAACCGATGGCCGTTGGGGCGGAAAGGTTCTCGAGTGGCGACCACGTACCGGAAGGTGCGGCATGGGTAGGCCCCCCGCAAGGTGGGCTGATGACCTGGTAAAGGTCGCGGGAGTCCGCTGGATGCGGGTGGCCCAGGACCGGCCATTGTGGCACTCTTTGGGGGAGGCCTATGTCCAACAGTGGACGTCTTTCGGCTGATATAATGATGATGATGATGATCTAAGCCTGCCTCGCCCTTGCCTCCTGCTGTGGACGTGGCACGTGTCCACCAACTACTGATGATACGTGGCTGGTACCCTGGGCGCCGACGCTGCCCTGACGCGCCATATATTTTGTGTATTGACCAACACTGGCGACTCCCGTCGCGTTGACCTAATCGACCACTGATATGCCGAGTGATGATTGTGAATCGCCCTTGTCCTGACTCACCCTGTGTATGACAGCTCGCCCCTGTGACCATGACGCTGCTGACATAGCATTGCCCTTGCATACCAGTCAATTGTGATCTGCAGTCACAAGAAAAGTGTAGCCGTAGGCACGCGGAACAGTGTCCGGACTCCTTAGCCCATACTTTCCTTTCAGCCAATACCTTAGGTGAAGTCCTCACACCTGAGAGTGTGTGGTTTGCCGAAACAGAATGAGCATTGGTTGAGTGTCACCTGGTCCCGTGAACTCCACTGGGCGTGCAGCTGTCTCCCTGATGCTGCAGGCCTCGC
This sequence comes from Epinotia brunnichana, assembly GCA_963854355.1. Lineage (NCBI taxonomy): Eukaryota > Metazoa > Arthropoda > Insecta > Lepidoptera > Tortricidae > Epinotia > Epinotia brunnichana. Next base: position 22,982,967 of record OY977951.1, on the reverse strand, counting down.
TGCGTCTTGAGCCTGACGCACACTCTGACGTTGCGGTGATATCCCGCTTCTCGCCGATGATGTTTCTGGAGTGACCGCTCTGTGCACCTGCGCCGCGCTGTGTGTGCTGATGTCCGGAGTCACGCGTTGCAGCATGCGACACTGTTCAAACAGCAGCCGCAGTCATTGCTGCATCGTGGGCAGGAGCTCAAAGTCACTGCCGTTGCGCTCCTCGTACTCTGAAGTAATGCTGACCAGCACCGCATATGATTGCACTGTTTTACCAATAACTCGTCACGAGTTGAGACTTGAATACACTTAATTGTCTGTAATAAACATTGCACCGCGTTGACACCGTGACCTGTGAAATGTTGACTTGACGTAGTTGATGTTCACACTTGAGTTGACAGCTCGCGAGTTGTCAATCGCGTTTCGTTCCGATTCTACCTCTATGGTTCCGACCCGATGCCGCCCGAAGACCGTCGACTGAACGTATGACCGATTGATGTTCGTGAGTGCTCGTCCCGGCCCGATGTTGCTCGAAGACCGGCCCATCGAACGTGCCCGAAGAATGGAATGTGGAACGAATCCCGTTGAATGAAATGTGCTCGCTCGCGGTCGCCCACGTCACGATGACGTGGTGCAATATACCGATGACGTGGTATTCTGATGCAATAATTGAGGCGATATATGTCTTGGGGGACTTTAATGCACACCCAAAAGAACTTTTTTATGATGAATTGAGGCAGTTCTGTGAAGCGCAGGTGTGGAGTTGCGTGGATTTGGAAATGCTAGGCTCTGACTCTGGGACATTTACATTTACGAGTGAAGCGCATGGATGCAACAGGTGGTTGGACCACTGTGTTGTCACTGATGCAGCGCGACAAACGGTCTGCAACGTTAGGGTAAAATATGACGCATATTGGTCCGACCACCTGCCGCTCATAATTGAATGTAAACTAAATAAGTTACAGATTAAATGTGATCCAGGTAGGTTACGTAACGAGGGGGTAATATGGGGTGAGAGACAACATTCGCAAATATAATTGTACCAAAGACTGTGTAATGATAGGTTGAGAATGCTGGACTTTCCGGCAGAGCTAACGTCGTGTGCTGATAAATTATGTATGAAGCGCGATCATTCAATAATTTTAGATAGAATGTGTGATGATATAATTGACACCTTGACTGATGCGGCGAGAAAGTCCAGCAGGAGAGGGCACTCCAAGCGGAATACCGTAGCGGGATGGAACAAGTACGTCGCTGGCGTACATAGACTCGCGAGAGAAAAGTTTCTGGTTTGGGTGTCGGCCAATAAACCTAAGCAGGGTCCAGTATATGAGGATATGTGTGATTCCAGGAGGGTCTTCAAGTCAAAATTAAAATGGTGCCAGGATAGGCAGGAACAAATAAAAGCCGATATTCTGGCCACCAAAAGGGCAGCTAATGATTTTAAGGCCTTTTGGAAAAGCACAAACAAACTTAATGTGAGGCCTAGTGTCCCTGTGACTGTAGGGGGAGTTAGCGACAAGAGAGAAATAGCAAATAGCTTCAGACGTGTGTTCTCTGTGGACCCAATCCTGCATAAACCTACAAAAGAGGTGCGATGTGCTGAGACCGTTGTGGGTGAGAGTACCCTAAGTTTCACGGCTAAGGAAGTTCACAATGTGATCAAAAACATGCAGAGAGGTAAATCACCGGGTCATGACGGGCTCAGTATAGAGCATGTCAAGTATGCAGGAGTTCACATGCCGCGAGTGCTGGCGATGTTTTACACGCTGTGCTTAAGACACGCCTATCTCCCCAGGAAGCTCACTAGAACAGTGGTAGTGCCGCTGGTGAAGAACAGAACGGGGGATTGGTCGGACCTGGGAAATTACCGGCCCATTTCTCTGGCAACTGTTCTTGCTAAGGTGCTTGATAGCCTTCTTAATGAGCAACTTTGTAAGTACATTAAGTTGCACGATGCACAATTCGGTTTCAGACCCGGATTGTCCACAGAGACTGCAATATTGTGTGTTAAGAGGGCTATCAGGTACTATAAAGACAGGAACACACCTGTATATGCGTGTTTTCTGGACCTGTCGAAGGCATTTGACCTGGTTGTGTACGACGTACTATGGGACAAGTTAACGAAAACGGGTATACCAAGTGAGTGTGTCGATTTGTTAAAGTACTGGTACAACAGCCAGTTCAATTGTGTGAGATGGGCAGGTGAAGACTCAGACGAGTATCGTTTGAAATGTGGCGTACGTCAGGGTGGACTAACATCTCCCGTGTTGTTCAACCTATATGTAAATGAGTTGATTGAGGGGCTCAGCAATGCACATGTCGGATGTCATATAGATAAAACATGTTTCAACAACATCAGTTATGCAGACGACATAGTATTGCTGGGTCCGTCGAGTGACTCGTTGAAGCAACTCATTTATATATGTGAGAGGTATGCTAAGGAGCATGGTCTTAGGTATAACACTAGCAAGAGCGAGTTCGTCATCTTCAAAGCCAGCAAATATAACCCTAGAACAATACCTACGATCATGCTGTGCGGCGTGCCCATGAAGAGAGTTGATAGGTTTAAATACTTGGGGCATATCCTTACAGAAGACCTAAAGGACGACCTGGATCTGGAGAGGGAGAGAAGGGCGATGGCGGTGCGTGGCAACATGCTTGCCCGCAGATTTGCAAGGTGTAATAAACAAGTCAAATTGACGCTTTTCAAAGCCTACTGTCAGACGTTCTACACCTGCAGTCTGTGGGTAAGTTTTACGCAGAGGACATACAACGCCATAAGAGTCCAATACAACAATATTTTGAGGATGCTGTTGCGGATGCCGAAGCACTGTAGTGCGTCCAACATGTTTGCCGAAGCGCGAACTGATGATTTTTTCGCAATAAGACGCAAGCGTGTTGGATCACTACTCAGGCGAGTGCGTGGCAGCGGTAATGGCCTCCTCAGGGTATTGTCGGAGAGAATGGACTGCCCCATATTTAAATACTGGGTCGAGGTGGCCATCGTTAGGGTCAAATAGGATGGGACTGCGAACGATCACCGGACGCCTTTGCCGTGTTAGTTCGCATCTACACCTCATTTAATTTAAATTTCTATTTAACGTGTATTTTTTTTTTTTTTTGATTGCTTTTCATGTACGTACTAACATAGTTATTAAGTCTAAATTTGTTACTAACATACTATGGACCAGTGGTCTGAAATAAAGGTTTTTATTTTATTTATTTTTATTAATAATTGTCCGTTCACTTATCACTGTAAATGCTACGATATTTGCCTTTTCACGCACTGAATTTACACTGATAAATGCAACAAAACACACAGCCTGCGATGGCCCGTCGCACCCGCTGCGTCCCGCCGTTTGACCTTCGATGACCTCCGCACCCCGCGTTGCCACGTCGATCGAACAAACTGCGTCCCTTCCCAGGTTTTGATATTACGATCTGCTTTTCCCGTGCTAGTTGCTTCCCTTCCTGGGTATGTACAACTTGTGCAGATCCTCCTGTCCCGTATGACACTTGTCCACAATCGTCCACCTCGTGGCTGATTCAAAATGAACACGAAAATGTGGGTCCGATTGGTATGCGTTCCTTGCCTGAAATGAGATCGTGCTAGCTTTGTCCCGTCCTGGGTTGCGACGATATGAGCTGATCTGGCCGTGAGATCGTGCTAGAGATCGTGCTAGTCCCTCCCCTCATGGGAGCCACCAAAAATGTATCAGAATATGAGTGTGTCCTGTCCAACCTAGCCTTGATGATTGTGGTAGCGCTCCCCTCTCGGTGCCACCTTGTGCGGGGCCTACCCACGCCTCGCCTTCCCCTTTCGCCTTTTTATTTTATTTTATTTTATATTGCGTACAATATTAAGTGCACTCATATAAAATATGTACGTTTTAAAATGTTACCATTTCAGTGCAACAAAACCCTTTTCCTACCTGGCATGTCAAAAGTCACTTTCGGATTTTCTATTGTTTGCGGTTATAACCAAACGCATAGTTTAAACTGGTGCGAAAAAGACAACTACTTAATAGTTATATTAACAGATTGATGTCATCCTTCTCTAATTTACTGATAAGGAATGCAACCAATTTCTAACAACAAATACTTATGTTGTTTACTTATGTTCTTCGGTTCATTAAGTTCGGACGTGGTGATTTAAGGTTATTTGTGTAAGGATTGTGCAAATAGGTTTCATAATACATATATGTAAACTGGGTATTAATACTGGCACATTATAAGATGAGAAAATATTGTCTTCCTATACCAACTTGAATTCCGGAATCTCGGGGAATATCCATATTAACATAATGATTGAGGTCATTTACATCGTGTTGCACGGTTCATGCCGATCACTGGATATAACGCAAAGTAAACTTGTTTGATTACGTGCGAGTCTACGATCGTACGTATTTTTTTGAAAATAAATATTTACTAACGAACTCTAGACAACGCTTGCACATGATGTCGAAAAGACACTTATCAATTATGATTCCTAAATACTTTATTATGCTTGTGGTAGCTATGCCCGTACATGCACACCGGTTATTTTGTGGGATGTTTACAATTGTGACCCATAGAAAAATTTAATAACATTCGTTTATCCGAGTTTCACCAATCATCCCTAGTATAATATTGACATCTAGATTCGTAACAAATATACGTAATCGAAGGTCGGACTTATTAGCCTTAAGTAGTAGACGAGTTGTGTTATCTTTTTGAATTCCAGCTTCCCGCGATGAAGTCAAAGCTATAATTTGATACCTACTGGGCACTAATTTTATTGACACCGAAGGTCAGTTTATACTAGATCATCCAGCGTAACATGACACGCATGGCAGATACTTATTTGAAAATACTTATAATTAAAAATATTTAAGGTAGCGTCATAAGTATTGATAATTTTCCTGCAATCTACACAACATTTCTGTAATTCGTGTATATTTCCAAGTCGAAGTTGACTATAGTTTTTAAAATATTAATCACTTTTTGAATATGTCTTACTTCGGTCGTATTTAACACTAGAAAGAGTATTATCGTACAACGAACTCAAAATTATTTATTTATTTATAGTAAAGTATTTAAGATAAGAGACTACATCCGTCAAGAAAGTCTTGAAATCAGCCGAACCAGTATACCGCCTTAAAATTTTATGAGCTTTCGAATGAAACTCCACACGTACCTTACAATAAAAATTGCGTTACCCTTTTATTACCCTCAAAACAACCCCTTTAACTGGGGCATACTTGTTTTTGATATTTTTTAATGTGATAATATCCTATATCTATACCAAATTTCAGCTTCTTCGAGAAAACTGGCTGTGACAGACGGACAAGGCAGAGTGATCGCATAAGTGATCAGTTGAACCAATATTGGTATGGAACAGTAAAACGAATTATTATTTAGGCGACGAAACAGCGCAGAAGACATATATATAAAAAATAACCGGGACTTTCCTGTTCAGTGTTAGTCTTATTTCAGTTGCAACTGCGCACGGTCGCGCATGACAATGATCACGCTCGCGATAGTTCTCGTAGTGCTCACCGCGCTGTACTTCTATAACGTCAGAACCTTCAACTACTGGCAAAAACGAGGCGTCAAATACGACAAACCAGTACTATTTTTCGGCAACAATGCTGATAACTACCTCATGAAGAAAAGCATCACACAAAAAGCTGTCGAAATGTACTGGAAATACCCTAAAGAACGAATCGTGGGCTTCTTCAGATCTACCAGACCAGAGCTCCTGATTAGGGATCCCGAGATCATAAAGCACTTGCTGGTCGGCGATTTTTATTATTTTCACCCGCGTGGTTTACTCACAAATCAGAATTTGATGGAGCCTGTTATGAAGAACTTGTTTTTTGCTGATGGGGACGTGTGGAGGTTGTTAAGGCAGCGGATGACGCCGGCGTTCACGAGCGGAAAGCTGAAGGCGATGTTTCCGCTCATCGTGGAGCGAGCGGAGCGGTTACAGGAGCGGGCGCTCGCCGCAGCTGCTGACGGTCGTGTCATCGATGCTCGTGACCTCATGGCGCGCTACACTACTGACTTCATCGGCGCTTGCGGCTTTGGCATCGATGCCGACTCACTCAACGAAGAAGATTCAGCTTTTCGCAAACTAGGCGCTAGCATCTTCAAAGTCAACATGGCACGGTTCATAGCTGTGTTACTAAAACAAGCCATGCCAGTACTATTTTACTATTTGAGGCCGTTACGTCATGTGGAAAATGGGATAAAAGAACTAGTTGGAGCTATTTTAAGAAAAAGGAAATATGAACCATCGGGTAGAAATGACTTCATTGACCTCCTGATAGAAATAAAGAAGAAAGGACGGATGACAGCGGAATCTATAGAACACGTTCAGCCTAATGGAACTCCAGAAATTGCTACTTTGGAAATGGATGAGGGGTTAATGGTTGCACAAGTGTTCATATTCTTCGCCGCCGGGTTTGAAACTTCATCTTCAGCCACAAGTTACACATTGCATCAACTGGCTCACAACCCTGATGTACAGAAAAAGGTGCAAGACGAAATTGACAGGGTTCTTAAAAAGCACAACAACAAGCTAAGTTATGATGCTGTAAAAGAAATGACGTATCTTAAGTGGACGTTTAAAGAAGGCTTAAGAATGTTCCCGTCCGCCGGGTTCCTGATGAGGAAATGTGCCCGTAAATACCTTATCCCTGAGACTAACGTGACTATAGACGAAGGCGTTGGAATAATGGTGCCATTACAAGCTTTGCATATGGACGATTTGTACTTTGAAAATCCTGAACAATTTCGACCAGAGAGATTCAGTCCTGAAGAGTTTAATTCCACCCAGAAGTCTGTATATTTGCCGTTTGGTATAGGTCCTCGCGCTTGCATTGGTAAGTCTTTTTTTATCTGCTCTTTTCACCATGCTCCTTGCGGTTTGTCCCGGTAATAAAGGAGGCCGGAGTTTGCTTTGGCACCTAATTTTAAGATTAAGCTTAGGCCCTAGTTTTACAAAAGCAACTGCCATCTGACCTTTCGACCCAGGGGGAAAACCAGATCATGTTGGAATCAGACCGATTTGTATTTGAACTTTTATCCAGATCAAATGCCATTATATTCGTTATCGAAAGTTACTGTAAATCAAACAAATATTTGAAGAATACTTGCTAAAGATGAAAACAACACAACAAGCTTGAACAAAATGAAAGAAATGTTGTGAAAACTCAAATGTGTATTGACTTTTTATGTGTAAAAATTAAAAAAAGTGGAACTTCTGTACGTTAGTACCGCGTATTATGTGCCTGAGCACTGATTATAGTTATAGCTCTGTCATTAATGCAAACTTATAAATAATGCTATCAACGGTCAAATAAACGGTTATATATATATCTACTGGACACCTAGCCTAACCTATCTCGATATACTTCACTAGCTTCTGCCCGCGACTTCGTCTGCGTAGAACTCGTTTATATCGTAGCTCGATACAAACTTTCACCCTCCATTTTCCCTTTCGGGATTGATTTCCGGGATAAAAACTATCATATGTGCTTCCCCGAGACAATTTTATCTAAACGGGTGCAGTGGTTGTATAGTAAGCTCCATACAAATGTTCACCTCCCATTTCACCCCCTTAAGAGATGACTTCCGGGTTAAAAACTATCCCATGTCCTTTCCCGGAACTCAGACTATCTCTAAACCAAATTTCATTTAAATGGGTTTCATCCAAATATTCATCCCCGATTTGACCCCCTTAGGGGATAAGTTTCGGGACTAAATCTATATCTATACCAAATTTCATTTTAATGGGTTCCATCCATTCAATTTTTAATTCCCTTTTTCACCCATAGGCGATGATTTCCGTGATTAAATCTATCTAATGTCCTTTCCCAGGATCTAGGGTGTACAGTGTAGTTAACAGTGTTTGTAACATCAAACTGTCTCAATACCAAACTTCATCTAAATCAGTGCAGCCGTTCTAGTAGCTCTATACAAATGTTCATCCCTAATGTTTCCCCTTAAAGTCTGATTTATGGGATTTAAACTATTCTATGTCCTTCCTTGGGACTCAAACTATCTCTGTACCAGATTTCAATTTAAATCGGTTCCATTCTAATCTTTACCCCTGATTTCATCCTCTCAGGAGATGATTTTCGAGACACAAACTGTGCATTGTCCTTTCCCGGGACTTCCTTTCTCTATACCAAATTTCAACTAAATAGGGTCCATCCAAATTTTCGCCCCCGATGAAATAGGGGATTATTTTCTGGATAAAAGCTATTTGTTGTCCTTCTCCGCAGCTCAGACTATCTCTGTACCAAATTGAATCACCTTATTAATGAATGGACAACATACATTAGTTATCAAAACATAATGGTAACAGTGTGTGTGGTGGCGGAGTAGGTAGGCCCCCCACAAGGTGGACTGATGACCTGGTAAAGGTCGCGGGAGTCCGCTGGATGCGGGTGGCGCAGGACCGGTCATTTTGGCACTCTTTGGGGGAGGCCTATGTCCAGCAGTGGACGTCTTTCGGCTGATATGATGATGATGATGAATGGTAACATAATAACATAATAAATCTAGTTAATTGAATCTAAATGGGTTCCATACAAATTTTTACCCCCTCTTTCATCCCCGTAGGGGATTAATTTAGGGATAAAAGCCATCCGCTGTCCTTGCCCGCGGCTCAAACTATTTCTATACATAATTTCATTTAAATGGGTTCCATCCAAACTTTCACCCCCATTTCACCTCCTTTGGGTATGATTATTGGAATAAAAACTATCCTATTTCCTTCCCCAGGACTCCAACTCTCAATATACCGTTAATGTGTTCCATCCAAATTTTCAACCCCTATTTTATCCCCTTAGGGGATTATTTTAGAGATAAAAGCCATCCGCTGTCCTTCCCCGCGAATCAAACTATCTCTAAACCAAAATGTTTACCCCCATTTCATTCCCTTAGGGGATGATTTCCGGAATTAAATGTATCCTTTGTCCTTCCCTGGGACTTATTCACCAAATTTCATCTAAATGTGTTCAATCCAAATTTTTACCCCTAAGTTCACCCCCTCCGGAGATGATTTTCGGGTTAAAAACTATGTTTTGTCCTTCCTTGGGACTCCTACTATCTCTATACCAAACTTTATGTACATGGGTTTTATCCAAATTTTCACCCCCTTAGGGGATAATTTTCGGGATAACACCTACCTATTTCCTTCCCCAGGAATCCAACTATCGCTATACCGTAAATGTATACCATCCAAATGTTCACCCCCTATTTCATCCCCTTAGGTGATTATTTTAGGGAGAAAAGCCATCCGCTGTCCTTCCCCACGGCTTGAACTATTTCTATACAAAATGGGTTCCATCCAAGTTTTCACCCCCATTTCACCCCCTCTGGGTATGATTACCGGAATAAAAACTATCGTATGTCCTTTCCTATGGCTCAAACTATCTCTATACCAAATGTCATCTACATAAATCATCATTCTGATCTTGACACGTTTTTTTGTTATTGACCCTGTACATCTCTGACACGATTACATTACTGATCCTTTTTTCTGTTTTAACGCTTAGAGACATTAAACATCTCTATAAGAACATTAGAATAATTATTATTAGTATTAGGACTCTGGGGTACTAAATTAATACCATAAACTTATTGTTAATTCTGATACAGACCTTATATCGAATGTACCTGATAATATTATACAATTTTGGATTTTTTTGTTTTCATTTAGTGACATTTAGTTTGTTATCCGTTTAGGTACTAATTGGTTAAAATCTGCAAGTTTTAAATGATTATTGTGTAAGATTATTAATATTATATTGTAGTATACTATTTGATATGTAAAAGTGCCCTTGTGGCCTTATTTGCAGAATAAATAATTGATTTTGATAGGATGCATCCAAATTTTCACCACCTTAGGGGATAATTTTCGGGATACCATTAACCTATGTCCTTCCCCAGGACTCCAACTAACGCTTTACCGTAAATGTGTTCCATACAAATTTTCATCCCCTATTTCACCCCCTTCGGGCATTATTTTAGGGATAAAAGCAATCCGCTGGCCTTCTCCTTGACTCAAACTATCTCTTAACCAATTTTAATCTAAATGGGTTCAATCCAAATATTCACCCCTAATTTCACCACCTCAGGAGATGATTTCTGGAATAAAATGTATCCTTTCCCAGGACTCAAACTATCTCTTTACCTAATTTCATCTAAATGGGTTACATCCAAATTTTCACCCCCATTTCACCCCCTTAGGGGATGATTTCCGGAATAAAATTTATCCTTTGTCCTTCTCCAGGACTCTATCTATATACCAAATTTCATCTAAATGGGTTCCATCTAAATTTTTACCCCTAATTTCAACCACTCAGGTGATGATTTTCGGAATAGAACCTAGGTATGCATTGTCCTTTCCTGGGACTCCATATAAATACCAAATTTCATCTACATGGGTTTTATCCAAATTCCCCCCCCCCCCTACCTATTTCATCCCCTTAGGGAATGATTTTTGGGATTAAAAATATTTCGTTGTATTTTCCGGGACTAAAACTATCTCTATACCAAATTTCGTCTAAACGGGTCCCATCCAAATTTTAACCCCCCATTTCACCCCCTTAGGGGGTGATTTCCAGAATTAAAAATGTCCTTTGTCTTTTCCCAGGACTCAAACTATCTCTATATTAAATTTCATCTAAATAGGTTACATCCTAATTTTCACCCCCCCATATCACCCCCTTAAGGGATGATTTTTCGTGATCATATCTATCCTATGTCCTTCCTCGGGACTTAAACTATTTATGTACAAAATTTTATCCAAATTTAAATAGATCTTTTATAAAATTTAAGTAGATCCATATAAATTTCCACCCCCAATTTCATCCCCTTTAAGGATGATTTCTGGGATAAAAACTATCCTATATCCTTTCCTGGGACTCAAACTATCTCTATACCAAATTTCATCTAAAACAGTTTAGCCGTTTTCACGTGATGCGCGGTCACAAAAACAGACAAACAGATAAACAGACAAAAATTCTAAAAGTTGTTGGAACGTGTTCTGTTGTCGATTCTAAGTATCCCTAGCCCATTTTTTTTCGAATCCATTCCATGTACAGACTTTCGACCCTCTTCAGCTTTATTATATGTGTAGATAGATGGATAGAAGATGTATTAGATGACCGTGACACACGCCTCTCACGCTTGAAGTACTGAACAGATTTAGATTAATTTTTGTTTGGAGATAGTTTGACGTTTTACTAGTGGACTGTACTTGGAAAATGATAATGCTGGTCTTCGAGTCGACGTATTGCACTGTGAGTATATTTTTGTCAATTGAACATACATTTGGAGGATCACTTAATTAATAAAATTATAATTTGTTTTTAAAACAAAGTTTCAACTAACTCCAATTTTGTACTCCGCCAAGTCTAATAGCGAAGATTCTCGACCAACATCTCAAGAGACTCTCGCTAGATGACTGGGTCAAGGGCCAGATACAGAAGGTGTTACTTCTGGACACTGCGAGGATAGTCAGGAGGTTCATCTGTCTGTACCTTCTTATTTTTTCTTAAAGGTGGCATTGATTTTTGGAGGGAATGGCGCTTGTCGTGGAAACGAACTTGTAAACATAAAAGTGTAAGATATCGAAAACCATTCAAATCTATTACTGGTAAGCTAGCCAGCCACCAAAACAAAGAGGGAACCATCATTCGTAGTTCGTGAGGAATACGCAAATTTTGTTGAAAAAAACCAAGCTCTACGCCCCTCTCAAATAAACGGAGTTCCACATTGAAAATTCCATACAGAACAAGAATACAATAAGCACTCATATTAGCGACGGTATAAATTTTAAAATGACAATGACACCACAGCCATCCACCGCAAAACACATCACACCAAGCCCTCTCAAGTATCATCTTCACCAACCTTCACAATCCAAAACGACCGACCCTCAGATGCATATTTCAGAATCATTGGGCACTACTCAAATAAACTCCTCAAACTCAACTTTGATTAATGCACAACTGGACTAATATATCAAACATAAACTTTAACTTTTGATTTACAGTTCAAATATAATGCATTATAAAGAATTATGGAACAATTTCTTCTAATTCCTATGAAAAATTACAATTTGTACGTTTCTTTTTTAATGGGGTAGGTACTTTAAGTTTTGATACAACGTTGTTTCTAGAAAGTAACCTTGCTTTTTTGTCTCGCAAAAGGTGAGAAAAGTAAAGTATTCTCCATTCTGGATAAAGCTGTTTTCGTCTTGGGCGAGCTTGAATCTTTCGCTTCGCTCAGGAATTAACTCGTATCACCCTCGCTACGCTCGGGAGTTAAATCTGCAGTCCCTTATTTGCTCAGGATTCAATATCGCGCCCGTGACATACAACAGTTATGTGATTAAACTTTGGTTTCTTACGAATTTATCTGTTTTATTTTAATCGTCGTTTCAGATAATTTACTTTAAAAACAAAGTTTTTTTTTATTATTATATAGCCTTTTATTTCAGACACACGTTATTAATTACTCTAATATATCACACTTTCTTATCTTCTGTGCGTCAGTTTGCCAATCGGCAAAGGCCTCCTCCAACCTTCTCCATTCCTTCCTATCTTGTGCTACTCTGCTCCATGTTACTCCAGCAACCTGGGTTATGTCGTCATCCCATCTTTTTAATGGTCGGCCTTTCTTCCTTTTGTTTCCTCTGGGGTACCATTGAGTAACACGTTTGCTCCATTTGTTTTCTCCTCTGATAATGTGACCAGACCATTTCCATTTCAGCCTCCTTATTTTTGTTGTTATATCCTGCGTCTTGGTTTTTGATCTTATATTGGCTGTTCTAATGCGATCAGCTTTTCGGATACCTAGCATGCTCCTTTCCATTGCACGTTGGCAGCATTCTAATTTGTAAGTACAATGTCTAGTCATGGCCCATGTCTGGCTTCCATACATCAGGACGGGTAGTATGCAGGTATTGAAGAGTTTTCCTTTTATTTTGTTGTGGAGATTTTTGTCTTTAAAAACTTCTTTTAGACTCCAATACCTTTTCCATCCATTTGCTGTTCTTCTTTCCAGTTCTTTGGTTAGTGTGTCCCTCGGAGATATTATTTGGCCGAGATAGATGTATTCTTCTACATATTCGATGACATTTCTACCAATGGAAATGCTGGTTTTTTCTCCATTTGTCATTACTTTCGTTTTCTCATAATTAATTTTTAGCCCCACTCTTTGACTTTTCTCCGACAACCCGTTTATCATACTGTCTAGCTCTTCACATGTTCTGGCAAACAGCACAATATCGTCCGCGAATCTGAGGTGTGTGAGTCGGTGCCCATCTATATTCAACCCATATTTATCCCAGCATAGGTTTCTAAATACCATTTCTAGGACCGCAGAAAACAGTTTTGGGGACAAGGGATCACCTTGTCTCACGCCCTTTTGGATCCTAAATATGTCTCCTTTCTTTTCAAGCTGGATACTCGATGTGCTATGTTTGTAGACATTTTTGATTAAGCGTATGTATTTGTGGTCTACCCCTTGTTCCTTCAGAGCGTTCCATATCTCCTCGTGTATAAGTGAGTCGAATGCTTTACTATAGTCAATAAACCCTATATAATACGTAAGTTGGTATTCGTTGTATTCAATAATTTGTCTCACAACATGGATATGGTCTAGTACAGAGAATCCTCTCCTGAAGCCGGCCTGCTCTTCTGGCTGTTCTTCGTCTAGTCTTACTTCCATTCTCTTTAATAGGATTTTAGCAAAAATCTTGTAAATGTTGGATGTCAGGCTGATGGGTCTGTAGTTCCCGATGTCCTGATGGTCTCCTTTTTTGTACAGTAAAATTATGTTTGAGTGCATCCATTGCTTAGGGATGGTCTCCGTCTCAATAATTTCGTTGAATATTTCTGTAAGAATTGGTACTACTACTTCTGCTGCTTTCTTGAGAATTTCATTTCTTATTCCATCAGGACCTGGGGCTTTCTCGTTTTTCTGGGATTCTAAAGCTCTCCTCACTTCCTCTTGTAGTATGGTAGGAACCTGCGACTGTTCTTCGAGTTCAATTTCACTGCCGCTTGTAGTTGCCTCGTACAAATGTCTGTAATAGGTTGTAGCAGTTTTTAGAATTTCTTGCCTTCGGCTTACTTGTTTTCCCGTGTTATTTTTTATTTTAACAATCCATTCTTTATTTTGGCTTAACTCTTTATACGCCTTCTTGATTCCACCATTTCTTATTATGTGGGCTTCGATTGTTTCCATTCTTCTCTGTTTTCTATCTTTCCTCATACTCATTTTTATTTCTTTACTTAGTGTTGCAATATGTTTTCTTCTGTTCACTGTTTCTTTTGAACTTATTAGATACACCCTCTGTTCTAGAAGACTTTGGGTTTGTGATGATTTCCAGTTGGCGTTTTTTATCTCTTTATTGGTACATTTATTTGCTATAGTTTTAATAATTTCCTCAAAAATAAAGTACTTTCCTTTGATGTCCATATCCCCTGCTTGTTGTTTATATTCTGATAATTGATGCATAGTAGGCTCCACCAATTCGTATGATTTATGTTTTCGCGTGTTTTCTAGTTTCAGCCTCGGTCGCGTTTTCGTAGGTTGCTTCGCTGATAGTTCAGCTCGTATGAGTCTGTGATTGGTATTAAAATTCAAGTTATTACATACACTCATATTTGTGAAGTATTTTGACCTGTTTGTTGCTATGAAGTCTATTTGGTTTTTTGTTAATCCGTCTGGAGAGATCCAGGTCCACATACTTTTGCTTTTCTTCTTGTATTTAGTGTTCAGTAACGTGAGTTTATTTTCGAGGGCAAAGTTTACAAGCTTCTCTCTATTTCTACTTCTGGTCTTGTTGCTATATGTAAATGGTCCTAATATGGACTGTTCTTCGTGTCTACGTTTGCCAATTTGACCATTGAAGTCACCTAGCACTATCAGGTTTTTGTGTGCATGTGTTAACAGTGTTTCGTTCAAGTTTTTGTAGAATTTGTTTATTGTCTCTTCCTCTGATTGTTCAGTTGGTGAGTAAATTTGAACTATTGTCCATAGGTCTTCATATCCTGGGAGATACATATTAAGCACTGCCATGCGTTCTGATATGCCAATGAACTCTTGGATGTATGTGGATAGATATTTTTTGACCATAAATCCTACACCGTGTCTACCCGGAGTCTCTCCAATGTGGTAAAATATGTGTTCATCGCTGTCGCTGATATGTTCACCCATTCTTCTTACTTCGCTGAGCCCGAGGATATCCCAGTTAATTTGTTTCAATGCATGATTAAGTTCGGCAAGGCTTTCCTCAGATTTTAGTGACAGAACATTCAGAGAAGCAATGTATACCTTTCCTTGTTTGGTCCTTGAGTGGGTGGTATGGTTGGCTTTGTTTGGTATGTAGTTGTGGTGATCCGGTGTCCCTTGGGGACCAACCGGAGTCGTAGCTTGTTGCATATTGTTGTTTTCTAGGGGCTCACTATGGAGCATTTGCCTTGTGTTGTTTACTTTATGGTGGTTTTTCTTGGTTGGAGGGTTTTGGTCAGACATCCCACGGGGACCAGCCGGATTGGGACCTTTAGTTTCCAGTGTTGTGTTTGTAATATTTGTTGCATACGGTTTCCCCATAAGAGGATCTCGCTCTGCTGCTAGTTGTTGTGATGTTTTAGTTTTTGTATGTATTTTTGCTTGAGAAGGAGTATGATCTTTCCCGCATGTATTGAAAGGCATCCCTCTGGTGACCATCTTCTTGAATGGCAGCCTTTTTGTCTTTTTTCTGAAGCTTTGAATTTGTTGGATTCTGGGTGCTGGGACTTGGGGTCTCACATCTTTTCCTTTTCTCGTTCTCTGTGTTACTGAAATTTTGATTTTTGTTTTCTTTTTTCCTCTGTAGTACGGCTTTTGGCAAGTCGTGAGTGATGTAGGTGTTCGACTTTAGTTTTTTCTTGTTCTTCAAAATCTGGATTTTTTTCTGTAAAGTAGTCGTAGCGAGTAAGACTGGTCTAATTTTTTGAGTGTCCTCTCTCTTTTTTCCCAATCTCTGAATTCTGTCTATTTCTGCAGGTTCAATTTCCACATCTATTTCTTTCAGTGTTGATATAACAAGAGTAGGGAGGTCCTCCCGTTCTTCTTCCAATTCAGACAGCCCATGAATTAATATATTGTTCCTCTTACTATGGTACTCTAGGTTTAGTATTTTGTTGTTCAATATTTCGACTTGATTTTTGAGTTTTTCGTTTTCTTCCAGTATTGGTTTTAATTTATCATCCAGTTTTTGTAAGACAGCTGATGTGATATTCTCAGTTATTACTGTTGTTTGAAGGTTTAGCTGTTCTGTCATTTTATTCAGAAGAAGTGACATTTCTGGTGACAGCTCGAATGACATGTTGTCTTGGAGAAACGAAACACAATTTTTTATAACAATGTATCTGAACGTGCCTTTGACGTTTGTTTATAAAGTTGGTAGCTCTGTGACAGGTAGTGATCTAATTGTGACAGCTCTTCTGTGCTTTTATTATAACCTCAAACCTGCGATTCGAATTTCTATTCGGGTTTTTTCTGTTATAACGAGTATTCTTGATGTTTTTATATGATGTATCGATGCACCCACTTATAGAAAGCGTTTCGATGATCACTTTTGCACTGAGTGTTTGTTATTTATTCTTGTTTTTGTTTTATTCACGGGAGCGTTCTACACAGCGTCTGACGTATAACGTAGCGGAACCGGAAAAAAAAAAAAAAAAAACACAGTTTTAACCGACTTCAATTCAGTACTCCGCCAAGCCACATGAACATTACCACATTTCCTTTGCAATTTACCACATGAACTGATTTCTGAGAGCAGATGCGTTGATTATTAGAGAAAAAAACCAAATCACTGTATGTGAGCCGATAATATTTGAGGACTTCCGTCGATTCCTCAAGGATCTCAAAATTACCCTTGGCACTTCATTGTTTGCTATTTCAACGCAATCATATCAGAATCTGTGACATACTTTTGTAGTTTGAAGTAGGTACATCATTGAGAAGTTCCACAAGCCATCTGTGGTCTTCATCATCACTTCCACCATCACCAAATTTATGACTTGGTGTAAATACACGAGTTATAATAGAACATACCGAAACTACTACACGCGTGCCTAATATATTTAAGGAGTTCCCTTAATTCCTCATGGTTCCCGTCATTCCCAGAATTGTACTAGCGTGAATAGGTTCATAAATGACGGAGTTCTGAGGTAACAAACATAAAAAAAAACAAAAAGAAAAACAAAAAAAAACATCCGAATTGAGAACCTTTATTTTGAAGTCGGTTAAAAATAAGAAAAAACGAAGAAAAACACCAAAAATAAATATATAAAATCTTCATTATTTTCAACGATAACGACTTTTTCGTTGTGATCATCGAAGGAGGGGAATTGCCACCAGAAATCACCCCCTTTCACTTACCACCCCCGTTTTTACATATTTTTTTCTGAATCTACATAGTAAATATTACGTGTAAATCCACTTAAGTTTCTAATTATCGTAAAATAATGCTCTGTCCTAATAAGGGTTAACTTAGGAATCTTAGAATCTATGCATAATAACCAGAGATCGGACAAATTTGCGACATTGCTCGCTATAATGTGGACATGACTACAAAATTAATCAAAATGTTAATCAATTATTTTTTTCTTGAATTAAATTTTAA
Source organism: Epinotia brunnichana (assembly GCA_963854355.1). Taxonomy (NCBI): domain Eukaryota; kingdom Metazoa; phylum Arthropoda; class Insecta; order Lepidoptera; family Tortricidae; genus Epinotia; species Epinotia brunnichana. Next base: position 22,965,293 of record OY977951.1, on the reverse strand, counting down.
TTTCCGGAGATAATAATAGTTTATACGTGCTAATAACTATTAGGAAAATGTTATTTGAAGTGGTTATCATTTTCGTAAATATTTTCATATAATAATGAAATGATGTTACGATTTTAAACTGACACGATTATTTTCACTAGAAATAATACCCAACAACTACTACATGGTAAATATCCTTTTGAGTTCAATAAAACCTCCGTGGATTAACTTTTTCTTAATATATATATTTTGACATTGATAGTGGCCAAATCACAGTCGTAACTGCCGTATCTAAATTACGTAGGTACGTAACGTACCTAAACGGCAGCAAAATTAAATAATGGCATGTTCTTTACTGATGGGTACTGAATATTGCCAGTTTAAAAACGCTGTTATTTAAACTTTAAGGAAAACGTGTTGTAAGTTTATCTTGAAACAAATCGATTCATCAAAATTCTATGAATGTTTGGAAATGGTCATCGCTCTTATCCGTACATTTCAATGCAACGATAATCAAGGTAACCTTTTTACATTAATAAGTTGATGGTTAAATGCACTAAGAACTATGCGTGTAAATTAGTATTGATTGTATTGATTTCTATTTGTATTTTATATAAAAAGAAATAGAATTACTGCAGAAAATTTGGAAAAAATACTGATTATTTTATTTTATAAATCTATACTTTAACTAACTTTTGTATTTATTGACTAGGAATCAAATAAAATGTCATGTAAGAAATTAATTAATTGAATTACATTTTGATTCATTTTGGAGTCATGTCCACATTATTGCGAGCAATGTCGCAAATTTGTCCGATCTTTGATAATAACCCGATAAAGAATTGGCTTGAAGTGGCATTTTGATCTATCTATTTAAAGAACGAGTGCATCATTAATTGATATCTAAGGGTTCGAGAGATTAGAGATCAAGAGCTTTCATAGACGACTCTTACGTCACTCTCGGGGGTTACTATTCTAAACCGGCACCACACGGGGTTAATTACGATAATCGGAAGTTTTCACATGAGTTTAAACAATAAGCAAAATTACTTTTTGCACCGATTTAGGTTTTTCTTCTGGTGTTCGTATTTTGTTTTAAATCTGAATATTTTCTTTCCCAGGTGAGAGATTGGGGTTGATGCAGTCTCTAGCAGGACTCGCGGCTGTCCTGTCCAAGTTCAGCGTAGCGCCAGCGCCGCAGACGGTGCGTCGACCCACCGTCAATCCCATCATAAACATCATCCAGTCTGTAAAAGGAGGTCTACCGTTGCTATTTAAGGAGAGGAAGACAACATGAAAACGTGTGCGATAACTAAGATTTTGAGATTGAGTTAGAAGCACAATTAAGATTATTAGGGCTGCTGCAGTCGGGGGACCTACTCTTTAGGTTTTGTATGTAATAGGTCCCCCGACTGCAAACAAAATATAATATTCCAAAAAGAGATAGAGTGTCCAGGTACTTATATATAAGTTTACATAATTGAAACAATATTTTACTTCATTAACAACTTGTTTCTAACTTTTAAGTATAATTATTAAAAAAATAAAAAACACAACTGCCGTTGACAAAGGCCTACTTAAAAGTAAGAAACAAGTTGTTAATGAAGTAAAATATTGTTTCAATTATGTATACTTATATATTCGTACCTGGACACTCTATCTCTCTTTGGAATATTTTATTTTGTTTGCAGCCGGGGGACCTATTACATACAAAACCTAAAGAGTAGGTCCCCCGACTGCAAACAAAATATAATATTCCAAATTTAGATAGAGTGTCCAGGTACTAATATATAAGTATACATAATTGAAACAATATTTTACTTCATTAACAACTTGTTTCTTACTTTTTAGTACGCCTTTGTCAACGGCAGTTGTTTTTTATTTTTTTAATAATTATTGTATTTTATACTTTTTAGTTATTGAACTTGTACATGAAAATACTTATAATTTGACTTTGACGACCGCTTTAGCCTAGTTGGTAGTGACCCTGCCTACGAAGCAAGAGGTCCTGGGTTCGAATCCCGGTAAGGGCATTTATTTGTGTGATGAGCACGAATATTTGTTCCTGAGTCATGGATGTTTTCTATCTATTTAAGTATTTATTTCTCTATATAAGTATGTATATCGTCGTCTTGTACCCATAGTACAAGCTTTGCTTAGTTTGGGACTAGGTTGATTTGTGTAAGATTGTCCGCAAATATTTATTTAATTTTTTATTTAATTATGAAGATTCCTTGATCAATTTACTCCCAAGTCTTTTATGTGTAAACACTTATTTATTATACATAAAAATCACAAAGCGCGATGTAAACCTGTTTGTTTGGTATGCTTTTTGTGGAGTCTGAAACAACGTTTTGTAAGCAAAAAAATGAAGTCTGATATTTGGCAAAATTATCAGTATTTGCAGTTAAATTCAAAAGATGAGCTATTAACATTTAGTTGCTAATATAATTTTGAAAGTATATTAAATTTGAAACAATTGAAGTTAAACCACAGCTCTGAATCTCTAATAGTTTTTATATGATGCTTGTAAAATTTACATGGTTTTTAGAAATGCCAGTGTCTTGAATTCAAAATATACAACCACTTTGTCCAGTGTAGTTTCACGCAACTGTTGCTTGTTGATCGAGCCGGGTACATAGGCAACGAATATTTTATCAAATTTGAGAATAAATGCAATTATATATTAGTAAAAGGGTGTGGAGGCGTTATAGTGTTCGCATGGGCTAACGCTTTGGGCGTTCGGCTGGCATCAAAAACGCATTCAAATGGGACGCTTTGAGCCTTCGGCTCTATAGGGCGAGCTCACGTAGACACTCACTATCACAGACTGTCATAATGAACATGAACGCCGAAGGCCTAGCTCCGCGTAGGGCCAAAAGGCGTTCCTTAAGAGCGTGTTCATGACACGGGCCAGAAGGCCGAGTACCTAATCTAGTCAAGTCACTGACTACGCGAAACCATGCTTAACCTCACCATCCTTGAGTTTCTCACTAGCGTGTGACGGCTGAACATACGAAGACACGGGTGCTTGTAGAAGGGTCGAAGGCCAAAAGTGTTCTATCAGAGTGCGCTCTACCCTGTAGGATGAGCCCATGCGAACACTACTTACTAGCTGTCTTGAATGTCTAATAGTGTCTAACAGTAAACGTCCCATCAGAGCGCGTTGTCCTTTAATCGGGCTTGAGTGGTCAGAGGGTTAGCCCATGTAGAAATTCGCTATCTTCTTACAAGCAAACTTGACTCCCATCAGAGCGCACTCTCCCGCTTGAATGCGATAAACGGAGGCCCATATTAGGGTGAACCCACGCTGACATTGACTACCCTCGTGTATGTTACAATTGAATCTGAGAGCTGAAGGCCCGGAGGTGAGTGGTGAGACAAGCTAGGCCAAAGGCCAAGCTACGCCCAGGGCTGAAGGGTCATAGTGTCCCTTTAAAGCGCGCTCTATACGCGAGCCCAAGGGCCTAAAGGGCGTCTAACGTGGACACCCACTATTTGCAAGTGTTTTACCAGCGAATCTGAGGCCAAAGGGCAAACTCCGTGCAAGGCTGTGCCGCGTACATTCACTATTCCTGATTTTCTTTACAATTACCTACTAGACCCGACGCATCCTTTCAAAGCGCTCTCTCGACGTGAGCCCGAGGGCGAGGCCACGCGAACGTTCACTATTCCCGAGTGTCTTACATTACAAGCGAACTTGAGGAAGGAAGGCGGAGCAGAAAAAAATGAGTGGTAAGGCAAGTGAGGACCAAGAACCCGAAGCATCCATTCAGAGCGCGGTCCCTATGGGAGCCCCAGAGAGGAAGGCCCACGTGGACACTTATTATTCTTACTGAAGTAAACATGAGTGCTAAATTTCAATTTCCGCGTAGGGTCGCAGGCCTGAAGCCTCCCTTGAGCGTGGGCCTGACACATATTTACCAAACTAACACTTCTAAGGCAGACATTTTTGAATGTTTTTAGGGTTCCGCACCGGAAAAGCAAAAAGCGGAACCCTTATAGGATCACTTTGTTGTCTGTCAAGACGTTTTCTGAGGGACGCGTGGAGTATCAAGCTGAAATTTATATTAAATACTCAAGTCTACTGTCCCTTGGAGCTGTGAAAAAATCAGACTTCTAAGCCAACGCAATCAAAAGATACAGGCGTTTATGCCGCAAATTTTCGAAACTCGCAAGGGAATCAAAACCTACGGGTACTTCCCGTGAACTCAGAATATAGAAATTTGGTACGAAGCAACGTCTTATAGCACAGATAAAGGCAAAATTGCAAAACCGGAAATTTTTAGTTACATCTCTGAAATTTTAATTTCCAGTATAAACTGACACGCACTAAACAGTATGTGAATATATACTCAGTGAGTGTCAGTTTATAGTGGAATTTTTCTATTGTACGGGGTGGTTTGGAACCCTCGGTGCGCGAGTCTGACTCGCACTTGACCGGTCTGGGTTTTTTATTTATTCTCTCTCTGATATATTTTAATTTTCTTTCACGAGAGTGCGCTGTGCACTTATATTTACGTAATTCGGTTAATTTACGCTCCTGTTTTTGTTTTGCGTGACCCATTTTCCAAAAAAAAATACGTAATTAAAATTAGCTATAACGTACACCATGGTAGTCCTCTTAGTATGCGCAGAAAAATCAATGATTTGCAGTTAATAAGGTCGTAAAGGCCGCGTGACTTTTGTATTATCTTTGTTATCATTACTCAAAGAGTCTATATTCCCAACAGTCAATAGCCCCGAATGGTTATACTCGTACTTTTTGAAATTCGCGATTCTATTTTGAAAAGTCAAAAACACGTACGCATTACATCTTTGTCCAACCATAATAAATAATAGTCGTTTTATCGTTACAATTGAAAAAATAATTGGGTATTTTTCCACTCTGGATGGTTTGTGTGTACCTACAGGTGACGCAAGTTACCATTCATTTGTTTATATTCAAAACAACCTTGCTTACCAACCTTCTTGCAACCTTGGCGTTCTATTAATTCAGCTGTTAAAAGACAGATATATCATAAATCATAATAAGCATGCTTTAGGTAATTAGTATAATGTAATACTTTGTAAATAATGTAAATGCCCGTATTTGTTTTTACACGACTGTCCAACGAAAAGGAGTGTCATGTTTTCAGGGTCTACTCGTATGTATGAAGATAGGTATTTTATTTTTATATATTTTTTTTCCACCAGAACTAGTCAACCCCTTATTCGATTTATATGAGGGGGGTATCGTTAGAATCCTTACGTCAAGCCGGGTGACATAGGCTATGTGACATAACAATAAAAGCAAAATGGCGGATTATTATGATCAATAATGTGTGAACTGAAGAAAAATATGTTTGATCCCATCGAGTGGGATATCAACATGAGGAGTTTGAAAAGGCGATTTAAAAAATGCATAAACATATTATTATATCTTATTACAACTTCATTTTGATAGTTTGAGACTTTTCAAAATAGAATCGCAGGTACTGGTTAGGTATATAGTATTACGTTTTTGGTAGGAACCAACTCCTTTGACGGCCATTAACCTGGAAACACCACATACAAAAAATTAACAACAAAATTTCAAGTCAATGTTACGCACTATCTATATTAGCCGATACGTGTTCCCAAGAAGCCGTTATTACTGCGTACTATGCTAACATATACTCCTTATTGACTTATGGTGTAATATACTGGGGTAACTCGACAGACGTACAGTCCACCTTTGTTTTGCAAAAAAGGTGCTTGAGAATTATCTTTCGCATGAACAACAGGCAATCACTCCGAAATATTTTTAAAGGGCAAGGTTTTCTAACATTAACTAGCATTTATATTTATGAGCTCTGTAACTTTGTAAAAAGTAACAATGATTACTTCACAACACTAGCCTCCCAACGCAATAATATACGTAGTCAATATAGGTACAATTTAACATTGCCTTTGGTAAAAAATAAAACTTACGATAAAAGCACATTTATTAGTGCCATTCGAGTTTTTTATCAGCTTCCTAACGAAATAAAAATGTTGGATGACGTAAAATTTAAACATAATCTAAAAACATGGTTAAATAAGAATGGTTTCTATTCATTAAAAGAATTTTTTGAATTTTCATCTTAAAGAAAAAGATTGTGTTATATATTCGTTTTGTTTTCCTTAGTTTTAAGTTAATATTGTACACCCGAAATGGGTAACCGTTGGGACCTAACACTTGTATAAAATACCATCTATTCTATGTAACACGGTTAAACAATAAAGTTTTTTCTATTTCTATTTCTTTTTTATGGGGGTAATTTTTAATTATACGTATATTAGTAATATCTCGGGTTCTAAATCACTTAGAATCACAAACTTGGTGTCTAAATATACATATTTGGGGTCAGGGAATTCAACTAGATATTTTCTTGGGTCGAGTTCCCAAGGGATACCATACGGATCCCGTTACCAAAGGACCGATTTTTGACTTTCGAGCGCTCGACTCTTTCACTCGAAAACGGTCTTAAAAGATGGAATTCTATTTTAAAATAGACATGGAAAATTTAAAAACGAGTGTTATCCACCACTCGTAATTAATTCGATCGGTAGAAAGTAAGTGCCTGCAATTTTGACACTAGAATCGTATTTACTTTTATTAAATTTTCGAGCGCTCGAAAGTCAAAAATCGAGTGTTATCCACCACTCGTAATTAATTCGATCGGTAGAAAGTAAGTGCCTGCAATTTTGACACTAGAATCGTAGATTTAGATTTAGATTTATTTATTTCGAGATAAAAATTACAATATAGGTTTGCATACAATGTCAAAATTATAAGAATCCTTATCACGATCGTCAATAATAAGAAATAAAATTTAAAAATATTCAAAATGTAAATACACAAAGTGGAAATCGTAGCTCCAATTACGGATTGTCATTACAGGATGGACAACAGGACAATAAATCAAATAAACTCTTAAAAAACCATGTCCATGAACTCATGAACAGAGTACAGAGGGTTATCCAACAAAAGATTTCTCAGTCTACGCCTAAATGTTTCGTCACAAGGTTCGTTTCTTATATCGGCGGGTAGGTGCTCGAAATAAGTAGGCCCTATAACCCGGGGATTTTTCTCTGAAAGCGCCATGCGACGAGGAACTGTCCTTAGGCGCCCAGTTGAACGAAGCTGTTTGCCTGGTACATTCACACGTTCAAACTGGGAAATGTTTTTTCTTACAAATAAGAGAAGCTCAAACAGATGTTGTGAGTAGTGTGTCATTATGCGTTGCGTTGAGAATAACTTCCGACAGGGGTGCCGATGCTTGACTCCTACTTGATATTTTTTATTTCAGTGACAAAAACAAAATTCCATCTTCAACTTTACAGGTTAAAGTAAATGACAAGGTCTTAGAGTTTGACGTGGACACGGGAGCAGACGTGAGTACTATTACTTGGTCTGATAAACAACAGTACTTCCCAGATTTAGATATTAAACAACGTAATGTGATATTCACCAACTTTGATCAGTCAACCTCGACCCCATTAGGAGTGATTGAAAATTTAAACATCAGTTATGGCACTGTTAATGTAAATAATCAAAGATTATTTGTTGTCAAAGACGGATTGCCAAAAATATTAGGTAAAGATTGGCTCTACTTGTTGCAATTATGGCCCCCTAGATTTGAACAAAATGTTTGTGGAGAAATCTCTAAAGAGCATTTAATAAATAACATTAAAAGTGAATATGGTACCTTATTTGAGCCAGGTATGGGGGATTTCAAAGGAAAGCCAATCCATTTGTCTATTGAACCCAATGTAAAGCCTGTGTTCATGCCGGTACGGACAGTTCCATTTGCATTAAAAAATAAGGTCAAACAAGAAATTGAAAGATTAATTGCAAATAAGAGAATGGAACCTGTTGAGTACTCAAAATGGGGTACCCCAGTGATACCAGTATTAAAACCAGATGGAACGGTCCGGCTGTGTGGCGATTTCCGTATCACAATAAACAAGCATTTACAGATTGATCATTATCCTTTGCCCACCATTAATCACATATTAATGAAAATGCAAGGAAATAATTATTTTTGTGAATTAGACTTGCAGGAGGCATACTTACAGGCTCCATTAGACAAGGAATCTCAGGAATTAGTCACCATAGTAACGGAAGAAGGTATCTTTAAATACTTATACTTACCGTTCGGTATTAGTACCGGGCCAGGCTCGTTTCAGAGATTGATTACACAAAAACTTAATGGATTAGATGTCATTGTCTACATAGATAATATATATGTATGTGGAAAAACTTTAACAGAGACAAATAATAAATTAAAACAGGTACTTAAAAGACTTAGCGAGTCAGGATTAAAGTTAAAATGAGCAAATGTAATTTTTTTGAGGAAAAGCTGGATATTTTTGGCTTTGAGGTATATAAAATGGGTGTAAAAATAATTAAGAGTAAAATTGAACCATTACTGTTGTTGCCAAAGCCAGAAAATACAAAAATGTTAAAATCATTCCTTGGAAAAGTGAATTATTACAATAGATTCCTCCAAAATATGGCAATAATTTTAAAGCCCCTATATGATTGTTTAAGGAGAGACAAGTTTGATTGGACAGAGTCATGTGATAAATCATTTAAGGAATTTAAAAAAGCCCTTGCAAATACAACCTCTTTATCACACTTTGATGAATCTTCAACAATAGTCCTTACTTGTGATTCATCAGACAGTGGGGTAGCGGCTGTATTATCTATAAAAGATAGTGACAACATTATAAAACCAGTCGCATTTGCGAGCAAGAAATTAAGTGATACTCAGTTAAAGTACCCAATCTTAGAAAAAGAGGCTTATGCTATTGTGTTTGGAGTAAACAAATTTTATGAGTTTTTGTTTGGGCACAAGTTCATTTTACAAACAGATAATGAAGCCCTAACAAAAATTTTAGGACCAAAATATGGCATACCAAAAATGGCAGCAAGGCGGCTACAGTATTGGTAAATGTCGGCGACCGCGTAAGATGACGAAGAGGCAGACGCGCGGGAGGAGAGGTCCCGCCAGAGCCAAAGCAACCCTCACCGAGAACGCGCGCGCGCATCCATTAAGATTAAGATAAAATCATTTGTAACCGAATCTGGAGTAAATCTTATAATGAGAATCTGCATTTTATAATCTTCACCAACAAAATTGGCGACCGTGACAGGACATTTAAGGAACGAATATAACGGTGGAATTCATTATTCAACGAAGAAATTTAAAACTCGGCTTCACATCGCATGAATCGCATCGGAAATACTGGCTGGAACAACAAGTGTTGTTTGTGAATCAGTGTGGCACATCACGGCGAAATCATAATAATCAGGGGAGTACCTAGCTCTGTCCTTTTTCCTTTATTTCCATAGCTCAGTTCAATTTGTTTAAAGACGAGTTAAATTGCAAGTGTGTGATACTAGTAATTTTTGTGTGCATATTTGGTGTTGCGTAAGACTAAGATACCATTTTTAGTTTTTACGAATACCAGGTTGTTTAAATACGTTTACGTGTGTTGGCTATTTAGGTTGTTTCACACTATTGCCTTTATAAAAAAAAGTGTTTACTTAAATTCAAGCACTGCTTAATGCAACGACTGTGAAACCTTAACTCTTAAATTATAGCTAAACGCTTAAATAGCACGTAAATATGTAAGTAGGTATACATTAATCTAGCGCAGCGCAGCGTTCTCGCCATAATTAACATAAGTAATTATCATTATTTGCTACATCTCAATTATTGCACTTTATTTTTTGCACTTTAATATTGGAAGCAAACTTTACGCCCTTATTACTTATTTGCTAGCTTACCTATTCATTTCTACACTTAATAAAACAAAAGCAAAGTCAAACTTAAACATAAATCGAAAAAATAACATTTGCTAATTTGTTATCGTCGAACATTCCAGGTGAAATCGTTTAGGTACGTAACTCGCTGCCGGTACCTAATTGCAACCGTGCCTTGTCATCGTGCACTGTGTTGCGCCCGGCGCGAACCCGTGTCTCACCGTGTCGACACAGCGGGCGCCTACCGCATCTATTGTTAACTGGTTTGGTGCACATTTACTTGCTTAACTCATTGTTTACTTAATCTGTTCGCCTTAAAAATGCCGGATGAAACTTTGAAACATGGTGAACCTTCTACTGGTGAATCTGAGGTAAAGAAAATTAAAGAATTAACTAAATCACGGGGTATTATAAAGGGACGTTTAACGCGATTCAAAGATTATGTTTCACTCTTTAACACATGCAAACAAGAGGACATAAGTGACTTAAAAATTACAGAATTGAAAGTTCGTTTAGAAAAAAATGAGAACTTGTTGTTTGAGTTTAATGAGGTTCAGTATCAACTTGATTTGTTGTTATCCGAGGAAGATGTCAGTGAGGTGGAAACTTTTGAAAGCAATTACTATGGCACAGTGTCATTAGCACAACACATACTTGAATCGCGTCAGAAAAATCAGGAAGAAAAAGAAGCGAGCCTTCACTCTGCTCGCTCAGCATGTTTCAATTCGTGTAGTAATCACAATTTGAATAATATTAAACTACCCACTATAAAATTACCTACTTATGACGGTAATTATTTAAAATGGTTGGAGTTTAGGGACACTTATGAGTCGTTAATTCACTCGAATGATTCCATATCAGACATAAATAAGTTTCATTATTTGAGATCATCGTTGGAGGGTAGTGCCGCTTTAATTATAAAGTCATTGGAGTTTAGCTCTAAAAATTATACCATTGCTTGGGATTTAATTTGTGAGCGTTATGACAATAAAAAGGTTCTTATCAATAACCACTTAAAGGCGTTATTTGAAATGGAGTGCGTCTCATATGAGTCACACCGAGCACTACGGTACTTGATTGACCACGTCTCAAAAAACTTAAGGGCACTTGATACTTTAGAACAGCCTACTGATAAATGGGATATTATTATTATATACCTTGTGTCCACTAAATTAGATGCCACCACATTCAGCAAATGGGAAGAGTATAATAACACATTTAAAAACTTACCCGCTTTAACTGATTTTATGCAGTTCCTACGTAATCGTGCTGATATCCTCGAGACAATGGCAGTCAGCAGAAGTGACAAACGCGACCAAAAACCTAATTTCTACAAAGAAAATCAGAAAAAACCTGAATTTAAAAATACTTACCAGAAAGATCATTACCATAATAAAGCTACGAAGAGCTTTGTCACTTCTGCCAACGTCAAACCGGCTTTCTCATGTCCTTTTTGTAATCAGCAACACCGGATCATGGACTGCCCTGCTTTTAAGCAATTGTCCCCTGAAAATAGATGTATAGAGGTCTCTAAATTAAACCTTTGCTCGAATGGCTTGCGTAGGGGTCACGTGGTTAACGAATGTCGACTCTTTGGCACGTGTAAGACCTGTAAAAGGAAACATAATACATTACTGCACGTAGATAGTCACATTCCTGACAGTTGTGCCTGTCAACGTTTAATCATTGCAGCTACTTACCTGTATCCTTGCCAGCTCGGTCTACTGGTCAAGTTCTTCTTGGCACTGCTTTAGTGAAAGTGATAAATCCTGAAAATAAAAATATTTACCTTGCACGCGCTTTACTCGATGCGGGCAGCCAATCGTCCTTCATAACGGCAAACCTGAAAGAAAAAATCGGATTCATAAGTAAGAGTACGGATACATTATGTATATCCGGCATAAATAATTGTCAAATGCCCATATCTGATAGCTGTGAAATGACGATACAATCACGTGTCAACGATTTTAGTACACGTCTTAAATGTTTAGTGGTTCCAAAAATAACCGGATTGTTGCCCAATTCCTTAATAAATGTTACAGAGCTTAACTTACCTCGTAATATTCAACTGGTGGATCCTAACTTTTTCCGTCCTTCAGATGTTGATTAGCTACTGGGCGCAGAGTTGTTCTTTGAACTTATGTCTCCTAATCAGATAAAACTAGGATTGGACAAACCGGTACTCCAAGAATCTAAGTTAGGTTGGATTGTGGCAGGTCCTCTTTACACTAGTAATCTGCAAGAAATAAGAGAAGTACATTGTAATTTTACTAAAGAGATCAGTGATCAACTGACAAAGTTTTGGACTCTTGAAGAAGTTCCAACCTCAAAACCAACTATGTCAGCTGATGACGAATTTTGCGAACGCTACTTTACTGAGACTACAAAGCGTCTTGAGGATGGTAGGTTTTCGGTTTTCATGCCTTTTAAAGAATCTCCTGAATTAGCTCTCGGTGATTCCTACTTGATGGCAAAAAAGCGTTTCTTGAGCCTTGAGAGAAGGCTTAATAAAGACATTAATTTGAAAAAAGAATATAGTAAGTTCATTAACGAATATGAGGAACTAGGTCACTTAACTCAGATCAGCAAACCCCAATTCGGTGTCTTTACGCCTCATCACTCAGTGACTCGTCAAAAAAGTGAAACAACGAAACTCCGTGTAGTTTTTGATTTTTCCGCGAAGACGTCATCTAACAAGTCCCTCAATAATATTCAACACGTTGGACCTGTAGTACAGGATGACTTGTTCAACATTCTAGTTCGATACCGCCAGCATAAATACGTGTTATCCGGAGACATTCAAAAAATGTATAGACAAATCATGGTTGACGAGTCGCAAAGACACCTCCAGCTTATCTTATGGAGAGAGCAGGATAGCATGCCGCTTAAAACTATGCAGCTGAACACTATTACTCATGGGTCAGCTTGTGCGCCTTACTTGGCCACTAGATGCCTCGTTCAGTTAGCAACGGAATGCTCAGATCCTGTTGTGTCACAAATTATTAAAAACGACTTTTATGTCGACGATCTCTTGACAGGTGCTGCAACAGAGGACGAATTAGCGCATATTAAAGAAACGATCACCGAGGTCCTAAATTCTGCAGGCTTTCCTTTACATAAATTTCGAACAAATTGTCCACAAATCTGTCAAGGAGCTATCGAATCAGACTCTCATAATTTATCAAAAGAGTCTAGCGTCCTGGGCGTCTTGTGGGCACCTATTTCAGATACACTCAGATTTTAAATAAATGTCGACAAAAATGAACCAAAACTTACCAAGCGTGTCATTTTGTCAAACACATGCAAGATATTTGACCCTTTAGGTTTGTTGAGCCCATGTACAATCACATTAAAGATCATTTTGCAATTATCTCCCTTTATTGATGACAGTGGACTATTGCGAGTAGGCGGTCGATTGGAAAACGCGAATCTTAATTACGACGCAAAGCACCCCATTTTACTGAGGTCTAACCATCATTTAACAAAAATAATGATGTCAAGTGAACATATGAGATTATTTCACGCTGGTCCTCAATTGCTTCTCAGCTCCTTTAGACAACAGTACTGGCCTATAGGAGGCAGAACACTCGCTAGAAGCTTAGTTCGTAAATGTGTGACTTGCGTCCGAATGAAAGGCAAAACTTAAGAACCGTTGATGGGTAACTTACCAGTGACAAGGGTGTCACAATCTTATACCTTCCAAATCACAGGAACTGATTTCGCTGGCCCTTTCATGATTGCTAGCAAAAAAGGTCGGGGTAGTAGAATAACAAAATGCTATTTGTGCATCTTTATTTGTTTTTCTACTAAGGCTGTGCACCTTGAGACGGTCAGTGATCTCACAACTCAAGCTTTTATTTCTTGCCTCAAGAGATTTATCGCTAGAAGAGGTAAACCTGAATACATTTGCTGCGATAACGGCAAAAATTTCGTCGGGGCGAACAATGAGTTAGGCAGGGTGTTGCAGTCAAATTTAAGTAACTTATCTGATTTTGCAACCAGTAGGGGCATAAAGTTTGTTTTCAATCCCCCCTATTCTCCCACGTTTGGCGGCCTCTGGGAGGCAGGCGTTAAGAGTGCCAAATTTCACTTGAAACGTATAGCAGGAAATGTTAGTCTTACATACGAGGAGTTGAGCACGCTCTTTACTCAAATTGAAGCGATCCTCAATTCCCGTCTCCTAACTCCTTTATCACCCGACCCAAACGATTTTTCTCCTTTGACCCCAGGGCACTTCCTCATCGGCCGGCCACTGACGTCACTACCAAGCCCTCATAAGCCTGAAAGCATAAACATTCGCACAAGATACCAGTTGGTTGAGCAGCTCCGATGCAATTTCTGGGAAAGATGGAGGAAAGAATATCTGGCCGAATTACAACAGCGAACGAAATGGCGTTCCAGGCAGATAAACCTTAAAGAAGGAGATATGGTGGTCTTCAAAGAACCCAATCTACCACCACTTAAATGGAGACTCGGTCGAGTTCAGCGGCTTTATCCTGGCGACGATGGAGTGGTGCGAGTCGCTGATTTCCTGACGTACCGAGGCGTAGAGCGACGTGGCGTTAACAAAGTCTGTCCCTTACCAACCACGATGGAGGAGCCTGATGTCTTGGAAGAAGCTGCAGGTCCTTCCAAGGGCGGGGAGGATGTCGGCGACCGCGTAAGATGACGAAGAGGCAGACGCGCGGGAGGAGAGGTCCCGCCAGAGCCAAAGCAACCCTCACCGAGAACGCGCGCGCGCATCCATTAAGATTAAGATAAAATCATTTGTAACCGAATCTGGAGTAAATCTTATAATGAGAATCTGCATTTTATAATCTTCACCAACAGTAAATTTTCTTAACTGGATTTAATTATGAAATACAACACATAAAGTCCAAAAATAATCCAGCAGATTATTTATCACGTGTAGCAACCGAATGTCAAAATAAAGTAAAAAATGTAGAAATAATTGATAAAAGTTATGAATGTAATACAATAAATTATATAAATACATCAGACCTCCACACAATATATTGGCAAATAGTTCAAAGGGAATCTAGGAAAGATAAAATTTTGTGTAACATTTTAAGGTATTGTAGAGATGGCTGGCCGGTTAAGAATGTCTTGGGAGAAGATTATGAGCCATATTTTAGAAGAAAAAATGAGATCAGTGTGGAAAAATAATTTCTGTTATGGGGGTATAGAGTTATAATACCAATGAATATTAGAGATAATGTTATGTGTGAGTTACATGCCAGTCATTTCGGTGTAACCATACGTGTTACACCGAAATGACTGGCATGTAACTCACACATAACATTATTAAAGAAATTAAAGAAATATCAAGATCATATTTTTGGTGGCCTGGTATGGATCAGGAAATAGAAAATATAACAAAAAATTGTATTAACTGTTTACAAAATCATAAAAATCCAGAAAAGGTTAAATTAACAGTATGGCCTCAGCCTCCCACAGTCTGGCACAGAGTGCATGCTGATTTTTTGGGCCCATTATATTCAAAAATGTTTCTAGTGATAGTAGACGCTTATTCTAAATGGCCAGAAGTATTTGTAATGACTAACATAACTTCACATAAGACAATTGAAATATTTAAAAGTATTTTTATTCGCTATGGGTATCCATTACACTTAGTTACGGATAATGGGCCTACTTGGACTAGTGGGGAATTTAAGGGTTTTTGTAAAATAGTAGGAATTAAACAGACATTCATCCCACCATACTACCCAGCCACAAACGGGCTGGCAGAACGTTTTGTGGAATCTTTCAAATCACATGTAAAGAAAATTGTAGAGAGCGGCAAAAAAACTTGAGTATGCTTGTAATCTATTTCTTTTTGATTATAGATCCACTGTACACAAGACTACAGGCTGTAGTCCAGCAAAGTTAATGCTGGGAAGGGAGTTGAGATGTCGTTTCTCATTACTGAGACCAAATCCAGTAAATGATAAAGTAGATCTTGAACAAATAAAATTAACTGTAAACAGTAAGGATCACTATAAAACGTTCTCAGTGGGAGAAAAGGTCATGGTGAAAGACTTAAGGAAAAATGAAAAGAATTGGTCATTAGGTATAATTTGTGAGATCATGGTACCAGGTGTAACCTACATTGTGGAAGTCGATGGACTCAGATGGAAGCGACATGTCAATCAACTTCTTACATGTGGCCAAAGTCTAGAATAAGTCACATGAACTCACATGTTGGTAGTTAGTAAGTTAAATAAGATACTAGTGTAATATAATAAGATATAGTATACATATTATATAAGTGTTATACCTACACCCAATTGCACAAACATCTTTTACAACGTTTTGGGGATAGTTATAAACCATTAAAAGATAATGGTGTTTTGTGAAACTGGGTGTTGGCTGTTGCTTCTCTTTCGTAAAAGCGAGGGAGAGTGTTGTATCGATAATATATAGGCAACACTGCGTCGATAACTGTCAGAATAATAAACGTGTTTTCTCAATTAATAAATTTGAGTGTATTAATTAATTACACATATAACCCGATATAGCACACACTATCTTCACCTTTTTATAATTAGATCAAACCAACTAACAGAACAATTGTAACGCGTTACTAAATCTTGTTTCATAATCTTTAATTCATGTCATACAACAGCAACTACCGCTTTGGCTTCGATCGGAGTCGAAGTACAGCGCAATATTAAACTTTTTAAATCGAAAATCATTCGAGAACTTTCCACGCTTTGGCGGGGCTTGTTACCTATTTTATTTTGCCTCCGATTTTATGATTTGAGATTTAAACACGGTAACTGAATTTGAATTTTTCATTTAGTCTCGAGATGCAGCGTAACTGTAACTTTATTCGCAAAGAGTACCGAGTTTGAAGATTATGGATAAACGCGGAGAAATTTGCTCAAAGTTCGCGCGGAGTTACGTTGCGAAGTTATGTTTTTACCGAAAAAGCGGTATTCTTATTTAGTAATTTAATCTCTATTGCACAAAAGAAGAACTTACAGTACAAAAGCCTAACTTAATACTGCAAAGGATTCTCTACCGGTCAACCTTAATGCAAATTGTAAATGCTAAATTGTATTGTAAATCTATACATATCTCGTGCCTTACTGAAAGTATTTTTTCAACACATTTTCTCGTAACGTGCCTCTTATTGTGCTGCTTTTAGGCTCCTAATCCTGGGTATTAAACACGCGTGTTAAAGGTAAGGATACACGACGACACTGACACTGGACACTTCAGTGTATATATCGACTGTCTACGTGTGTCCACTGCTGCGACACTTAGTTGCGGATGTAGTTGCGGTGTCGCTGAGTGTCCGTGTCGTTGCCATGAAGACAAGACGAGCGCGGTGTCCGACACAAGTGTCTTGAATTTCGAACCTGTGCGAAATTTATAGCTAGACCAATATGACCTCACGCACGTGGACTGCAGAGGAAATAAGATCTTTGATTTGTTACTATGATTTTATAACAAGTTTAACTACAAGGTTCTTTCTTAATTAATTTCAACGTATGCATCTGAACCTACTACTGCTATTAGGTAACTTTGCCTTCAGGAGATACAAAATATATTATCTATATTTTTCACGAATTTATTTTCTTTCATTGGACATATTGGATCCCTGTGGTCTAACTGAGAACTATACACTATCCGAAGGGACATCTGATCTCCAACTGCCAGGAATCATTACACCATTAATTTTCTCAACGCAGGCCCCTTGCCTTGTGGTGCGTTTACATGTCTCCAAATTATGTAACACGCAGAGTGCACATACAATTTTTCCAACTTTTCAGGACAAATTTATAGGATTCTAAATCTGTTTGAAAGTATGCTATTTAATGGGAAAGCTTCATGAGCAATAATGAAATGAGGCACATTTTGACCCTACCAGCCCAGCTAGCACAATTGGTTTTATCACCACGTCGATTCGAATAGCGATGGAATGTACCACACCGAATTGCAGTCAGTGTAGCATGTCGCGATTCGTGTAGACAGCCAATACACTTGAACCGGGACACTTGATGTTTACACTAATGTCGACACAAAAAAATGCTTACCGTGTAGACGCAA
Organism: Epinotia brunnichana; assembly: GCA_963854355.1. Classification (NCBI taxonomy): domain Eukaryota; kingdom Metazoa; phylum Arthropoda; class Insecta; order Lepidoptera; family Tortricidae; genus Epinotia; species Epinotia brunnichana. Next base: position 22,947,484 of record OY977951.1, on the reverse strand, counting down.
TCGACACTAGTGTCGACATTTGTGTCGAGTCCTGACTGACTCACTCACTCATTCACTCACTCATCAACTCACAGCCGAAACTACTGGGCCTAGAGAGTTGAAATTTACACCAGAACTACCTTTTACAACGTAGGCAACGGGTAAGAAGGGATTTTTGGAAATAATAACCCTAAAGGGGTTAAATATGGGTGCAAAGTTTGTATGGGGGAAACTTTATTTTTTGAGCTAGAGACTTAAAACTTTGTATAAAGATTACTTATAAGAATACAAATAAAGTACTCTCAGCGTTTTGAAAAATTACACCCCTAAAGGGGTTAAAAAGGTTGCAAAAATTGTATAAGGGAAACTCCTTTTTGAGATAGAAGCTTAAAAGTTTTTAGAAAGAATACTTATTACGATACAAATAAAGTTTTTTAGCGTTTTGGAAAATTCCACCCCTAAGGGGGTGAAAAACGGGTGCAATGTTGGTAAAGGGGATTTTTTGAAGCTAGAATCTCAAAACTTTTTAGAAAGATTACATAATAAAAAAAATTAAAGATATGAGATTTGTAACTTCGATCTTAGCCTGTTTAGACTACCGAAATTATTTCAGCGTTTATTGAAATTCTTCCGCCAAAGGGGATTATAAGGGCATTCAAAGTTTGTATGGAGAGTTAGGGATTTGTAAATTCGGTTTTAGACAAAACAAACATGCTAAAATACTACAAAACTTATTTCAGCGTTTTTTTAATTCATGGCCTAAGAAGGTTAAACGGGGTTCGAAGTTTGTATAATATAGAGCAAGGCTATGAGGGTTCAAAGGGGGTTCTAAGTGTGTATAGGAGCAAGACATTTTGAAAGTAAGACATTTTGTAACTTCGGTTTTAGATTGTTTACGAAAATACTAGGCACAAAACTAATTTCAATGTTTTTTTTTTAATTATTCCTTAAACAAACTTTTAGACGATAAAGAATAAAATCATAATAACAGATAATAAAAACTTAAAACTAAATAAAAATAATGAAAACAACTATTAAGTATAAATATGATCAAAGATAAAAAAAATACAGATAAATAATAAATAAATTTTCCCACCCCGCATCGCACCCGGCTCAAAGGTCCCCAAGATGGCCGCAGCATTACTCGGCTGAACGGAGATGGAGCTAAAAAATTAAAATTAAATATTTTTTTTATTTCAGATTTTCAAATATCCATTAAAATGTTAGTAAATTTTAATCTAAGTTAATTAAGAAATACATGTAAGCCATCAATCACGTCATCTGTTTGATAATGTAATTTTCATATCTAAATGAAGGTGGGGATATTCTATTAACATGCTAAGAATACCTATGTCACATTTAGATTTTTATCTTGAAAGATTAATTGCTTTCTGGTCAAATAAATCGAAAACGTGTCTCTCCCTAATAATCCAATGTGACTGCGCCATCGCCAGTCACTCGTCCCCGCAAAACCCAACACTGGCTCAGTAAAGTTTCCAAATTATGCAGTTGCACCACAGAAGCTGTTGTATACGACCATTGCTTGTTTTGGTGCCACAATATCTATGTGATTAAGTACGAAAATTATGAAGTGAATGCCTACCAAAAGCACTCAAATTTACTATTACAATTAAACTATTATAGTACGTCAGTTTTTAAATAAAGCTCATAAGTGAATAGGCTGTAGGATATTATGTGCACAATCACAAAATCGTTCATTTTGATTCACAAACTGAGCGCTTCCGTACTTTAGGAGGCACGTTAAAACGTTGATCCTGGTTTTTGTCTGTGGCAAAAGTAGTTATATCGAGTCATAAAGCTATCTTACGATTTATGAATTTCTAACAGTCAATTAGCTTAATCCCTACATGGTTTAGTTCCCTTTCGGGTTTAAAGGTTAGATGGCAGTTGCTTTGACAAAAACTTGCCTGCATCGATACCCGAAATAAGGTAGCGAACAGATCTCAGGATACCAAACAGACCTCAGGAATCTTCAGGATGCCATCATGATACGCTTTAATGCGGTGGCCGTTAAACTTTTAAATATATTCGTCTGAGTAGATATTCAAGAGGCTATTTTATAAACCTAGTGTTTGGAGCCGGGTTATTCTTGCAGTAAATTCAACCGCATTGCAGCACTGGAGTGGAAAATAACAAAACATTATTTATTCGGCTTCAAAATCCATAAAATCTATCGGATTACGTCAACTGCTTTACGATTTTAAATAAAATTCAACAGATCATCTTTCGAATACTTTTGAACCTTGATCAATTTAGAGTTATCGTCATCATTATATCAGCCAAAAGACGTCTACTGCTGGACATAGGGCTCCCCCAAAGAGTACCACAATGACCTGCTTGTGCATTCTATATAATAATATTGTGTCTACACAGATAATGAGCACCGCCAAAGCATATTCTATTTTAATCACTATTGGGTCATACAGATACTATAGTTATATAAGTAATTTAGTAATGCCATACGAATAAATAAATAACGTAAGTTAAAAAAATAATACACCCAGTCATATTAAATAGCTAAAAACATGTCTACCGACAAGACTTTCTATAAAAAAATCGCTTATATTTCTATTCCGACCACGGACAGACACGCAGATCTACATGTCAAGCTTAGAACAACTCTCATTTGCTTTGGGGGTTAAAAAACAATAGTTTTCTTTTTGTTGTAAGTAGTAGGTGTAAAGATAAGTCTCAGACTTTCGATGAGGATAGACGAATTTTAATTATTTTTGCAAATTAAAATCATGTGCAAAAAAGTATTGACCTCGATATTGACGATCTGTGTCACGCATTGGTTTTGCGTGTGCAGTGTGAGTCACAATGACTTTATAGTGTTATATCAAGTGAATGATAATCGGTGATAATAGCCCATTTACCAAAAGTTCTAAAATGCAACGTAGCCCTCCATCAACACCTGCACCTTCGAACACCGTGAATGAAAACGCCCAACCGCCGAGCGTGAGTGACCACACAGACCTTGAAGCGGTATCAACGCCAGAGATTCAGAACTGGATGAGCACCATAGAGCAGTGCCTTAATGAAATTTGCAGCATCTCGACGGAAGGTAAATTGAACTCGGAACAAAAACTAAGGGTCCACAACCTTTGCCGTAAGGTAACTCACGGCACCGCAAACTTGGCAGTTCATTACCAATCGCTCAAACAGAAAGCAATTATCAACCAATGCACTCTGTTTGCGCCGATGCCGGTGGTGTTATTCGCTCGACGACTTTAAATAAAACTTCGATAAAAGTTTGACTGTAATATAATTTACAATTATATAGGCTCTGATTGAAAGCAAGGAGAGTGTGGCCGTTTAAATAGTTACAGAAGTGGTGGTATATATGTTATCTCAAAGTAAGTGACCAGTGAGATCTTTTGTTGGTTTAGGTAGGGATAAACCCACACATGTGTAGCACCATGATTGGCGCATTCAAAGCCCCCCTCATGCAAACCGTGCCTGACGGGCGCGTTTTGCTACTGCTAATGAAATAGATACCTATAATTAAGTTTATACACAAAAAAGAGTTGCGTTCGCAACACACTCTCCTAGACCTTGAAGAAAAACAAGACCTATCACACCTTCTCCGAGCCCTAAAGGATAGTATCGATAACTCTAACAGGCCTATGACAGATGCACTTTCCTTCGCCAATATGGTGAAAACCAACAATAAAACTCAAATCCGCCCTAGCAACTTGAGTTCAGTGGCAATTTACCCTAAAGATCAATCGAAATCAAGTGAGGACACGAAAAACTTGGTACAAAAAATGAATAATCCTGAGCAAATGAAATTGCACGTGAGAGCGCTACGTAAAGTTAAAAATGGCGGTGTCATCATTAGCACTGATTCTAAGGACGACATTGAAAAATTTAAACAGACTTTTAAAAATACTTCCTCGGACCTCACCGTCGATGAGCCTTACAAGCGCAGGCCCAGGATTGTAATAGTCGGCGTGCCGTCAGCTCTGCGAGAACAAGACGTTTATAGTTGTTTATACGAACAAAACCTTGCTGACAAGCTTCCAGATTTAACTCGGGACAAAATCTTAGCCAGTTTTAAATTAAACTATAAGTCGGGAAGAAAAGATGCCGAGACGTGTAACTACGTCATAGAAGTTCCAGTCCTTGTGCGCAAAGCGCTCATATCTCAGAACCGAGTTTTCATCAATTGGTCATCGTGTTCTGTGAGAGACTTCACGATTGTCACTAGATGTTTCAAATGCCAGCAGTTTGGCCATGCCGCCAAGACATGTAAGCAACCAGACCTCACATGCGGACATTGTTGCAAGATAGGGCACTCGGACAAGGAGTGCCCAAACAAGGGAGACCCTCCAAAATGCGCAATATGCAAACTGTTTAATAAGCCCAACAACCATAAAACAGGAGATACTGACTGTCCCGCCAGAAAAATGGCCAAACGACGATATACAGGGTGTCCGGTTAATAATGGACAACCTTCTAACCACGAACCTGGACGTTCATAATTCTTGGAAATATTGTCTAACAGTGATGCTAATGAACTTGTATTAGAGTTTATTGCCATTTACATCTTTACAAATAAAGATGTTGCTATAAATGTTCACTTTTAAACACCTTGTGTTGGTACAATTCGCTCTTCGAAAAGTGCGAATATCTCGAAAACCAGGGGACTTTCACTAAACCTCAAAGTCGATTTTCTGGACCAGTCTAAGGTGCCCTATTCATGGTTAGAAGGTTGTCCATTATTTACCGGACATCCTGTATAAATTCTATTGATTATGAAGGGCCCTAAGTATCAGACAATTAATTTTCTATTTGATTTTTAATTACGATGTTTTAGTTATTATTGTATGTTACCTACCTAAATAAGACGATAAAATGTTCATTTCTAATATAGATCTGTCACCAATACTTTTATTCCTAACTCGTCATTTTTAATTTTGTCCTATTAACCGTAAATTTATCAAACTGCAATGTATGCTATGCTATTATATTATTTTATATTATGCGCTAAGGTAACCACTTAGTAATTTAATAAACTCGATGATCTAGTTTGCAGTTATTGTCGACGCTGACACTGCAATACGCAACGTAAATTAAATATGTTGAACGATAATTAGTTATTTATGCCTTTGATGTGTATGATTTTAATTTGCATAATTGCTTTTCAATTAGTATTTATCTCTTTGCCTGAGAAACAGGATAATCCTAGTTCAGGCACATTTAATAAATTTCCCTAACATGTAACAGTTTTAAGCACAGTGTAACATTAGCAATAAGGTTTTTTTCAATAAATTATTCTAAAAATTCTATTCTTATTTTTATTCTGTTCCAGAAAGTTAAGGATACGGGAGTTAGGTACATTTCTGGTTGTGAACTGAAACGCCGCTAAGACTTCACTGTCCGTCTGTCTGTCTGTCACCAGGCTGTATCTCATCAACCGTGATACTTAGACAGTTAAAATTTTCACAGATTATGTATTTTTGTTGCCGCTATAACAAAAAAATACTAAAAAAGCGGCCAAGTGCGAGTCGGACTAGCACATGAAGGGTTCCGTAAAATAAATTGCGATTTACGATTTATGACATATTAAAATAACACATACATTCATGGTCCCGCACTAAATGTATTCCTTTTACCTAGATATTTTTTGCCAACAATTCTTTTTTTTTTAAGACTAAATTTCAACAACGTTATGCCAGAGAAAAGTAATTTTTCTAATTCACCTTACAAGATTCAAATGTTACATACATAGATACCTACTCTTTAATTCAATATCTTATAAAAAAACTGACTATTAAACAAACTGCAGAGATTGAATGAATGAATGATTCATTCAAATGTTGAGTCACTTTTCTTACCTTTATCGCATCCCTAAAGACAGGTTCGACCCTGTACCACGATACCATGTTTAAGTTTTCTATCGTTAACGTATCGCAAACGGTATTTTCTTTAAATGGAGATTGTACTTCAATACATATTTAATAGTTAGTAAAAATACATACCTATGATAGGAAACGCGAACTTGTTGCGAATTTGAGCTGTCAGATCGCCTTTTACATGATAATACTGCACAATTCACCATTTTTCGAGAGAAACGTCACGCGACACGGATCGATACAAAATGGCGATGCAGCAACTTTAAGTAGTTTTATATAACGTGGTTGACCAGTTGACCAATGTACTTTGCCGGAGGGGGTCGCATGTGTATGACATCTCCAGTGGACTTAATACTCAAAGGTCACTGGCGTAATGGCGGAAAATATTGACAGCTTACAAATACTGACAGTAGTCTTTGACACGAAACTGCCAAGTCTGAACAGTTTTTAATTTGTATTCGCTCCTTTTCACGTAAGTTCTTAATCGAGCAATCACCATACTTATATAAATATTTCCTTATTTTATAATCGATTGAAAATAAACACAATCAAGAAAAATGAAACGTATGTTGCAATAGACATTGAGATTGTCGCTCGACATGATCTCTATCATGCCCCAGAATAAGAAATATTGTTGTCTTCGATAGTTGGAGACTTAGATGAAATTTGGTTTAGAGATAGTTTGAGTTCCGGGAAAGGACATGAGATTGTTTTTAACCCGGAAATCATCTCTTAAGGGGTGAAATGGGAGGTGAACATTTGTATGGAGCTACTATACAACTGCTGCACCCGTTTAGATAAAATTGTCTCGGGGAACCACATAGGATAGTTTTTATCCCGGAAATCAATCCTTAGGGAAATGGAGGGTGAAAGTTTGTATCGAGCTACGATATAAACGAGTTCTACGCGGACGTAGTCGCGGGCAGAAGCTAGTCACACAAATAAATGCCCTTACCGGGATTACAACCCGGGACCTCCGGCTTCGTAGGCAGGGTCACTACCAACTAGGCTACAGGGAGGCTCCCATACAACAAACGTTATTATTTTGCCGTTTTTATAGATAATTGTACGGAAACCTTCGTGCGCGAGTCCGACTCGTACTTGGCCGGTTTTTGGATATGTTGTAGATATAATGAAAAACTTCAGGTCTATACGTTTTGATTTTTTTTAAATATTGCTTACGTTAAAAGTTATTAGCATCTATACATCTATTTTTTTGATTTAAAAAACTTTGTCAATCGTTTTATTTTTTTTAAATGAATCTAACCTGAATTACAAAAAAAGGAAAACGTACAGACATAGATTAAAGTGTACTCAATCCAATAATATGAAAATTGTTTCATTTCATAAAGGTTTAGGGGGGTAAAAACATTATCACCTGAAGCACTTTTTCAACAAGGAAATGTAGGCAATTGCCTCCAGGACTTGCTACTCTCTCTATCGCACGATACGGGTCGGGAGGCAGAGCGGTGTTAAACAGATAGCATTTTATTAAATACCTACTCGCGTCGCGCTTCTGCACTTCACAATCCTCTTAACAATCGTGAAGAATAGTATCAAATCAGAGCCTCAATTTGGTTTTTCCCTTTCACACCCCAAGTGCATATAAAAATGTTTTGCGCTCGTGCTGACCCGTTACCTGACGAGAGGGACAGCACGATTAAATAAGAATTGCGGTCAGATGTTGCACTCAAATAAAGGCCTCCAGATTATAAACAATTAATATTACATTCCTGATGAATATACGCTACGCTAAGTCCACAAGCGTAGCGTATATTCGAGACTCCCATGAGGCCTGTCGAAAGTTAAGAGCAAGGCAATTACAAGCTACCCCGAGACAAGTCCCAGTTACACTTGGGTTACAACGGTTACATTAACTAATGTCGGGGCAAAGGTCAGATCCTTTAGGAATCGTGTAAACTTGAGGTTATAACGCTTCTGGATTTGTTGGTTATTGGCTTCAGCAGAGCTTTTGGTCTATCAACATCTGTAATCTCTTGTGTGCTTAGTCTGTTTTTATACGACTGCCCGACGAAAAGGAGTGTAATGTTTTTATATATTTTTTACTTCTCAAGGGTTTTCAGACTCTCTGGGGGTTGCTATGTTCAGCAATGGACGTCTTTCGGCTTATATGATGAAGGGCGTTTTAGGACAAGTGTGAAGCTCTGTGTTTATGTATTTGAAGGCAGATTGTAAAAGCAGTTGATGAAGTATTGCTGAAGTCATTCAAGATGAAAGCAGATGCATTATGCAACAAATTCTCCAAAGACTTTGAGAATAACGTAATAAATATATTAAGTTCATGTGATACTCCGTTGCTTGATCAAAACACATATCAAAACACTCCGAGTGTAACACTTAAAATAAACAAAATAAAACAGGAATCTATGTATAAAATAATTAATAATTTAAATGAAAAAAAAGTGCTGGATATGATAAAATCAGAGCAAGAGGCTTAAAATATATTAGTAAAGAAATATCACCTGTTCTCACCCACCTAGTTAATCAGTGCATAAACAGCTCCACATACCCAGACAAATTAAAAATTGGTCTAATTAGGCCAATACATAAAAAAGGTTCATACACCGACACTAATAATTACAGACCGATAACAATATTACCAGTAATTGACAAAATCATAGAAAAATACCTCGGCAAAACAGTAAATGATTTCTTGTCAAGCAACGGAATAATACATGAAAAACAATTTGGATTTGAAAAAGGGAAAAACACCACCCAACTCTTATCACAATTTACAGATGAGATAAATATACACTTGAATAGCAAAAAACATGTATTACTAGTTATGATTGACTTCAGCAAGGCATTTGATACCCTAAATCACATAAAATTATATGATAAATTGCAGCAAAGTGGTATACAGGGGCCAAACCTGAACTGGCTAAAAAATTACCACACAAATAGATACAACACAGTAAGCATTGCCGGTGAGCAAAGCGAGCTGCTTATGACCAGGTATGGCACAGCACAAGGTTCAATAATCGGTCCAACTGAGTACCTGATTTATGCCAACGACATGTGCAACATATTCAGCGAGGCTTCCGTGTACCAGTTTGCTGACGATACTTGCCTAATAACAGCTGATAGTGACATATCTGTGGCTGAACGCAAAATGCAGCGCGAATTTGATACATTATGCAGGTGGTCACATGATATGGGCCTATCCATTAACTACCAAAAAACTAAAGTATTGCACATACATTCATCACATAATAAAACTAATATAGTGCCCAAAATAGTTGCCCACAAACACCCCTGCATGCATGACTCAAGTCCGTGCTGCAACTGTGAGCCCCTAGACCTAGTAAAACAGCATACATATCTTGGTTTATTAGTAGATAACAAATTTAACTGGAGCCCACACATTGACCATGTATGTAAAAAATTAAGAGCAATACTCAGTCAGCTAAACATACTTAAAAATAAAATGCCATATAGCACACTTCGTCTAATATACTTGGCCATGGCTGATTCAGTGATAAATTATGCCATATCTAGCTATGGAAGAACATATAAAACATACCTACAGCGTATATACAAGTTACAATTAAGGCTGATAAAGACAATTGTACCTCTTAAAGTAAAATATAAGCACAAACACAACTATGATAAACTATTTAAATATTGTAGAATCCTAAATGTATATGATAAAGTTAAAATGGCAGTAATTCTAGAATATAGGCAATGCCTAGGAGGACTGAATAGGTATAGCAGACCACAGAACCTCCGGACACTAACAAATAATAAAACCTTTACGGTACCAATCAGCAAAAACTTTTATGGACATAGGGTCTGGTCCAGTTATGTGCCTGTTATCTTAAACAACAGCTTCCCTACAAATATATTGGAAAATGTAATGGATTGTATAAGGGATAAACCGCATAAAGCCAAATATGTAATTAAGAAAGCCATACTGAGTGTAAAAAATAATGTTAATTCTTAACTTAACTAACAATAACAAACAAAAACTTACTAACAATAATTTTAATTTTAATTAAAATATCATTGATATGATATATAACTAACTAAACTTAGCTAATAATCTTTAAAATTTAAGATTGGGTTAAGTTGTACCTGAATAATTTTTGTTGTCTATCAATTGAAATAAACAGTTCAAATATTAATTAAATATTAATAATAAATATTATTATTATATAACACTGGCTGTTAAGTATGCAAGGTGAAAAATGTATCGTATGTTAAGAATAAGAATAAGAATATTTTTATTTGTAGAAAATGGGTGTTATGTAACGTAAGAGTAGTAAGTGAATACTCTCTAAAAAAAATGTATAATTGTTTGTAGAAGACAATAAGCCTTTTAATAATAGACGAGTACCTACAGAGATCGATATAGGTACAGAAGCCTTAGTAAGATGAATTCCGAGGTATAATTAGCGCAGCGGTGGTGGAGCGGTATGTTATACAGATTGAGCAAAACAAAAGGCGTCTTACCTGTGGTCAATAGTATTGGCTCGCCCTTCGAGCCAACGCGTTGGGTTCTTCGGATGGTCGTTATTAGTTAAACAATGCGCACTTTAAACACTTTTATTATAGCTTTTATAAATTGGCTGGTTATCCAATCCAATGACAGCTAACTCAAACTTCTTCCCGCTTTCCATAGACTAAAAACATTGTAGCAAAAACGCGCCAAGTGCGCGTTTTTAGCGGGCTTTGACATTACTGACCCTTTTCTACAAATATTACAATATGGTAAGGTTGGTACTCTTTATATCTATTCTATTTAACAAGGAACCATATAAACTCGGTTCAGCAATTACGTTTAGTTATGTTGGTATACATAAATGAATACTACAATCAGTTAGTTATATATTAATAAGTTATATTATTAATGTAAAAAGCTAACATTCGGCTAATCCTGACATCAAGATGCGACCTCGCATTTTAAATCGGGTTCATAGGTCCAACATAACAGTCACACAAACAAAAATAAATAAAGAGAAATTGAAAATTACTACATGTAACAAACTAATTATACTACATCATCACAAGAATGACTCACTCTTATTAACTACATCATCCCAGGTATGCACCTGAAACGACTCACTCTTATTAACTACATCATCCCAGGTATTCACCTGAAACGACTCACTCTTATTAACTACATCCCAGGTATTCACCTGAAACGACTCACTCTTATTAACTACATCATCTCAGGTATTCACCTGCAATGACTCACTCTTATTAACTACATCATCCCAGGTATTCACCTGCAATGACTCACTCTTGTCGACTACATCATCACAAGTATTCTCCTGTAATGACTCACTTTATGAACAAAGCCATCATGACAAATATCACTAGCAAAATCTCACTCTTATAATATGTATTCTCTCTATTATCACAAAACTCTAATGTCAAGACTGACTCACTATTACAAATTATCATTTACATATTCCAATTACTCATTTCACTAACAAAATCTCACTTTTATAATATGTATTTCTCTCTATTATCACAAAACTCTAAGGTCAAGACTGACTCACTATTACAAATTATCATTTACATATTCCAATGACAAATTTCACTAGCAAAATCTCACTATTATAATATGTATTTCTCTCTATTATCACAAAACTCTATGATGTCAAGACTCTATATTACAAAGTTATCATTTACATATTCCACTTTTCAATTATTGAGTATTATTTGAAATCACTCTTGCAAGCTTTATCATAAATTATCATTAATACAAGTTCACTAGCATTCTACTATTATGAAATGTATTGACTATATTATCACACCATTCTCATGTCATGGCTAACTTTAAAACAATTATAACTGAAATTATAATATTGCTACAAGACTATTGCAATATCTCACTTTATAGAAAATTATTATGAACATATTATATACTATTTAATTAGGTAGTACAGCCCATTGTCATAGATCTTCACCTCCTATTATATATTAGATTATCACAAGACTTGCTGGATAACAATTTATCACAGACACGTACAAATTTCACTCGAATGATCTACCACTGTAAGTATTAGAACATGTATTAGGTGAAGAATATTTAGGTCAAATATTTTATAATTACGTTTCATTACTCTTGTGAAGTTATATTATAAAGTCTTTATTCTGAATCACTAGAAATAACATCGTTACTGAATACTAACCATGGATGCAACTTATCCACAGCATAATATGTTCCTTTACAAATTTTAGTACCCTGTCTACGTGTGATGGGAGTATCTTCCACTTCGTAACGGTCGACTAACACAGGTGTTTGCAAATACTGATCTGGTACTATTATTATTTATATTTCTGCCTCAACATATGGACTTGTTTTATGGGGAAATGGTAGCGACATAGATATTTTTTTTATTCTCCAAGAGAAATTCATCAGGATACTTGCAAATATTGACCAAATGGAATCATGTAAACCTCATTTTATTAAACACCGTACTCGTATTCTTACCTTTACTTATGTACAACTTTGAAGTATGTAAGTTTGTCAGAAAACATAGGGACCTATATACACCATTAATAAATAACAGACGAAATAATCGCAATCTAAATAAGTTCAAATTACCTTTTACTAAATTAAAAATTGTTTCATCTAGCCCACACTAAATGACAATTAAAATATATAATCACCTACCAAATTCCTTAAAAAAACCTTAAGAAAACAAACTTATTTACTAAACATTTAAAAACATATTTTATACAAAAGTGTTACTATAGTTCAGCGGATTATTTTAAAGACATATTAATATAAAAGTTTTTTTTTAATTAGTTTATTAAGTAGTTCCTTATTGTTTCACTAATGTAGGTACACATTAGTTGTAATAATTAATAGTATTAATAGTATTAGTAGTCACATGTATACCTTTATGTTTTTTCACCATCTGCAACCTGTAATGTCATTTCTATTTCTATTTCTAACATAGCCTACTTCCATCTTTACATATATTTTTACCTAGCAGCTTAACCAATGTGTTCCCAAATCCTTGTAACATTGTTGAATCACACATATCTCAGTTTTTGATTATCCCTTTAGCATCAATTTCTCTCATCAAGGTGCATCGGGTACCAAAATCAATTGCTTGACTTTGAACCCCGTTAACAAAAATGAGTTTATGATACTTGTCATTTTCACTAGTAGAATTATTAACTAATAGGACAGGTTATTTATCATCTCAGTTTGGCTGCTGCTTATCATTGCTACTGCCTGGATAAGCTCGTTTCCAGCAATCTTTTGTCTCATGACCTAACTTTAAACAGAAAGTGCATTTTTTCACAGGTTTATTGCATTTGATGCTTATGTGACCCACCTCATTACAATTGAAGCATCGTAGCTGCTGTGTGTTTGAATCATTGCTTTTGATCGGACCCTGAACAGTTTCGTTAAATGGCATATTTTTATTGTGTATACTATTGTTCATATCACCTTGAGAAACAGTGCGTAAATAATTTAACAGGTGCTCTGGTTCTTTAAACATGCATGCACCGGCGCTCATTCGAACGAATTTATCATCAATGCCATGAATCAAACACCCAACTGCCTTTCGACCTGTTATTTCACACTTATTTATCAGTGCCATTTTGTCATAATAATAATTTTCTAAGGGCTGTCCATGCCGGCACCGAAGCTTTAACATATTTGTTAAACCCTCCCCATAATTCTCATTTGACAGAAAAGCTGTTGTCAGTTTCTGTGTCCACTCAGCCCATTTAAACAAAACTGAAGGCAAACCTTGATACCACTTTTTGGCTAATCCACTCAACTTTGGAATAGCATAATGACATATTTGTCAATCATCCCAGCGATAAATTTGAGCACATTCATTTACCTTGTTAATCCATGTAAGTATTGTTTGGCTGTTGTCACCAGGGTCGAACTCTGGCACCACACTATGTGAGACTGGGAAGTTGTTCGATCCCAGTGACAATGATGGCATCGGTGGTGTTAGATTTTCTCGGTGTATCTGCTCATCATTATTCCGGCAACTATTATGTGAATAGCACGAATCTTTTTTACAATGCCGTCTACTCTTGCTTTTATCCCTATGATTTCTATCAGCCGACCTACTTCTCCTTCTATAATTGGAGTCAACACTGCGGTGTCTTGTCACTCTATGTTCTGTTGACACTCTACTGTCCCTAGATGAGCTGCGATCTCTAGATACTACCCTGTCCCTAGACCGTCTATGCACCCGAGATACCATACTTTTATATCTCTTACTCCTATGATCTCGCTTTCGACTACGACTATGAGATCTTCCCATCTTCAATTATTGTTTTCCGTTCTAATTAAATAGTGGAAAAGAAAAAATTATCATGAAAGAAATTGTTATAACTAGAGATTCAGATTGTACAATAACTACTATGAACATTAACAACTTTTGTGGAAAACTAAATAAGTCAGTTCACTAAACTTATTGATTTATAGACATAACTAGTTGCATTATATATATTGTTCAGTATCTCCAGATGTTTCACTGTAAATTGGATCACCAAAAAAAACACAAAAGGCACCGAACACACAATTGTGCCGTTCAAGGTCACAAGACAGCAGCAATACAGATTTCTTATAGGCGGTACCTGGACCGGTCACCGCAAGTCACGCACAAGACGCCAAATCACTGATAGCATGCCTTTTCTTTACGCATTCACGGAACACACCAGCTATCTTAGATTTTGTATTAGTAAAGTGAGAAAAGTTTTTGCAGATTCAGGTTAGTTTCAGTTTTAGTTTACGCTTCTAAGCTCCTATCTCCATTAGAAAGCAAAGAGACTTTGTTATCACCGCCACAACATGTTGATAACAGCATTCAAAGGTAATAATGGAATTCTCTGACCTTAAGAGCATAAACTTCATGTAACCACGACACGGCGGGCGTCGGCTATCGAGACTAGGAGTCTCGCCTCATCCCACTTCTGAAATATTGGCTCGCCCTTCGAGCCAACGCGTTGGGTTCTTCGGATGGTCGTTATTAGTTAAACAATGCGCACTTTAAACACTTTTATTATAGCTTTTATAAATTGGCTGGTTATCCAATCCAATGACAGCTAACTCAAACTTCTTCCCGCTTTCCATAGACTAAAAACATTGTAGCAAAAACGCGCCAAGTGCGCGTTTTTAGCGGGCTTTGACATTACTGACCCTTTTCTACAAATATTACAATATGGTAAGGTTGGTACTCTTTATATCTATTCTATTTAACAAGGAACCATATAAACTCGGTTCAGCAATTACGTTTAGTTATGTTGGTATACATGAATGAATACTACAATCAGTTAGTTATATATTAATAAGTTATATTATTAATGTAAAAAGCTAACAATAGTAAAGGGCTTCCGAGCATATAATAAATCTTTTGATGGTATGAAAACATAAAATAGCAGACGCCGTTTATTCGAACTAGGAGTCCAAACACAAATCAGGCTTTATAGCCCTTCACTTTCGCAATCTCCACAGACGAGACGCGAACCTAAATCTCTATAAAACCCACGATGTTGATGTTGTGAAAGGACGTCTGGCCGGAAACAGGCAGGCTGTCTATCGTTTGTTTCGTTCATTCAGCTCAATTTCCTAAGGTTGGAGCCTCAGGTTACTGTCCCTCTGGCGTTCCCACATCAAACGCTTCCATCTTTCTCGTTTTAATGCAGAACAGAAGGACATCTTTAAGGTCAACATCTCTCAATTCCCTCTCTAACACATCTTTACCGAATGTATTAAACTGCGGTGCCGCATATATAAAACATTCCACTAATACACGCTTATTGGTATCTTCCTCTCCACAGTGTGGGCAGAAAGCATCGTTACCTACTTATTACCTTTAAGTATCTATTTAGAGTATTGTGACAATACCAGTCAGCAACCTCAGATTGCTCTTAAGTACCCAGTATCTGTATGGTAATCTTAAGACATCGAGTACGATTTTCGGCTATGCGCGTTTCAATTTTAATTGTACTATGATCCTTCTATCAACGGTACAATTATATTTAAATACTGTTTAATCCGGGTCTAACGCGATATTTATTTACCTTTATTTCTGACGTTTTGACACGGGTTGCACCGATCATGGTCGCAGATAACAGATCCTGAGCCGAGACCGATCATGGTCGCAGAGTTATCTGCGACCATGACCGGTGAAACCCGTGTCGAAACGTCAGAAATAAAGGTAAATAAATATCGCGTTAGACCCGGACTAAACAGTATTTAAATATGTGTACAAAGCGCGAGAGTTTAAAGTGTTATGGTACAATTATAATTGTAATTCTGCAACAACCGATCCCTCATTTTCGCTCCCATTTCCCAGTAAAAGTTTTCTCCAACTGCGCCCTCTCAGTTTCAGATTACTCTCAGAATATATCACATTAAGCCGTGATAACCGTAAGCGCCAAGTGTGATAATACCTCCGAAGAATTTAAACGAGGGCCCTTCTTATGGCTTTGAATAAACGATTGCATTGGTAACATCGAATGTTTCCTACATTATATTAAAAGCCTTAAAACGAAGCGATAAGATCGAATTCAGCTTATAGAGAAATCGTGGTGAGATAAGACAACCCTAGTGAATGAAGATTCAACCGAATTGGGTGAATGAAAACGATGAGTTTAGGTGTATTTTTAAACAGAGTTCAATTGAGTCAACTTGTCTTAAAACGCTCAGATTACGAGGAGTGATTTTGATTATGTGAACGTATACGAAGCGTGTCTTTGCTATAGGGAATTTGAAACGCAAAGATCGATCCTGTTTCTAAACAGAAGTACTTTTGGTCTATGACTATTTGCGTGACTTTAATTACTGTTACTCATTTTGGTTCCATGTCATGTAAAGTGTTATTTTTACCAATAAACTATTATACTCTGTACTACTATTATATTATTTAAAAGTAACTTGCGATAACTTTTTAAATGCATTTGGGCAAGCGTTGTTACAATGAAAGAAAACATATAAAGGGTCCACGGAAAGAACATGTATCAATGAACAGAATGAACAGATGAGCTCGTTATGAACTATTAAGTGACCTTAAAAATCTCATATTGAAAAAAAAATGTGACTAGACATGTTCTTTCCGTGACCCTTCATATGAGAGATATGCTTTTTTGGGTTCCGTAGCCAAAATGGCAAAAACGGAACCCTTATAGTTTCGTCATGTCCGTCTGTCCGTATGTAACAGGCATTTTACTCGAAAACTATAAGGTGTATTTGAATAAAATTTGGAGGATAGGTGTATTTTGTTAGCCGCTACATATATCTGTATTGAAATGAGTAAAAAAAAAATTATTAGGGTTGCACCCCATACGTGTAACTGCACGTCAAAAAAATAAAAAAACATTGTATGTCCACGTGTCCACCATCAATCGATAGGCCTTTCAAAATAAATATAAGATTTATTAGCATTTTTTTTTAATTTAGTGAATATAGTCGGATATAATCGCCCCGAAAGTCATAAAAATTGTGTCCCCCCCCCCCCTAATTCCAAACGGTTTATTTAAAAAAAATAAAAAAAATTATAGACATAGCGCTTATTAAATTCTTTTACGGAAAAGTATTTTGAACCAGATCTGTTAAAAGGTTGTAACGTGGGCGCAGCAGCCCTACGTCACACACACACACTGGTACATCTCCCCACCACGCTCTGCGGAGAACGCCGGGGCAGTCGGCGGGGCGAGGAGCAGTACGACGCACCGGCCGCCCGCACCCCGCCCCGCGAAGCGCATAAAACCCGCGGCGCAGCGCCGCGAGCGCGAGTGTGGCCCACCGCTCGGTGGAAAGCACTGCCCCCCTACCCTCCTCTCCGAGGCAACGCTGGCCAGTCCTCGCTCACCCGAGTATCCCCGCCTACCGTGAGGCAGTGTGGCAAGCCCGCACTCAGCCCAGGTCGCCCTAGCACACGAGGCCGTGAGGCAAGTCCTCGCGTGCCACGGACCTAGGACGTGAATCACCCTCGAGTTCTCCCGAGGCAGCGCTGGCCGGTCCTCGCTCGCCCAGGACTCCAGGTTCCCGTAGTCTCGAGGCAGCGCTGGCTAGTCCTCGCTCTTGCCCAGACTTCCATCTAACCTTCCGCCGAATCATTCCACTAACAAACGCCGCCCGTAGAAATAAGTAGCTCCGCGCTAACACCGCCGTACCGGTCTTAATTCACTACCGTCATTAGGTTTTTAGACATAAGGTTTTGAAGTGATAATGAACGGGCGTAAGACCCATTTCTATTGTTAATTTAATCCGTGTTTGCCTTCTGCTCCTCCTCGATCCCTAATCGCACCTCTGAGCTAGTCAGGAAACCCTCGCAATACCCTAGCGTTTGAGGGATTTGTGTGTGCCCTAAACCAGCACATTACATCTGGCGCCCAACATAATAACTCACATAAGAGTTGAACTAGCTCGATAGGGATAAACGAGGTTATTATTTGAAACCGCCCGCACTATTAGCTTCCGTATTAATTACCACCGAATAATATTTCACCCCGAGCCCCGATAACGTTAATCTTTCGCAGTTTAATCCGCATTCCTGGTTACACCGTAACATACCGTGACAAGGGCAAGACCAGATGCCGACAGCCTGGATATACACCCTGAAGAAGCCGGAACTCTTCAACGAAGCCGTGAGTAGAGACATAGCGACCGAAGGCTTAACCGTAGAACAGATACGTAAGTGGCAGCCGGCAGAAACAGGTGACAAAGTCGTAGCACGAGCCGACAGTGACCCACATCCCAAAACAGATCCAGTTTTAACGGCAGCACAAGACAGAGAACTGGCAGACATGTTGAGACAACAGTTTGAAATGTCCGAAAACTCACCTAAAGTCGAGCACAAAATAAATCTGAAACATAAAGAACCGATCAAGCAAAGATATTATCCGAGGAACCCAAATAAGATAACCGACGAACTATCCCGCAATCCCGTTTGCACCGTCACCGAACGTGACTGGTACGAAGCTAAACGAGCGCAAGTACAGAACAAAACAGAACCGTCACACCAATACTGCTTAGAAGCCGATAAGTTATACAGGAGGACACCCCGCCTCGCGCACAACAAGTATATAGACCCCGATTCCGAATGGAAAATATGCGTACCCGATGCCGACAGGAAGCACATAATAAGTCAGAACCACGACCAACCCAGCGCCGGACATTTAGGAATAGCGAAAACAATCAAACGTATATCGCAGAGATACTACTGGCCGAGAATGCAAACAGAAATAATTAAATATGTAAGGGTATGTAACCACTGTCAAAAGCGTAAAGTGTCAGAGCAGGAAAAAAGCGGACTTATGCACATAAACAACGCCAGCAATACATGGGAAATGGTGACAAGTGATTTAATCGGTCCATTGTCAAGGTCGTCCAAAGGGTACAAATGGATAAAATAATCAACTAAGTACAGGAAACTAAGAAACTCCAAGGTCCGAAACACGTTACCAACGCCCCGAGTTAGAGATAACAATAAGTTACAAGAGGTGTACGAACTAGTAAGGCGACACCAGGACAGAGCATCCGTGCAGCAGAAGCAATATTACGATAAACAAAGGCAACACTGGGAACCACGCGTAGGCGACTTGGTACTAAAGAAAAACCAAGTACTATCTTGTGCAGAGAAGCACTACTGCGCGAAACTAGCCCCTAAATACATAGGACCATTTAAAATACAAAGCCGAACGTCACCGGTAATATTTATTAAAAAATCCCGAAGGAACCGGGAAATCAATTACAGCGCACGTTTAAGACTTAAAACCGTATAAACAGTAAAAATGCAAACGATTCTCAGCTCTAAACACAACCGAATAAAGCTCACCGATAAGAATATTCAACGAGAAGTCTACATGGAAAAACAACCCTATTAAAAAAACATAAGGCTGACATTCGTGCACATGCACCCGGCATTCCAGACGACATCAACGAATAATAAAAGATTCACCCGATGACCAGAAAAGTAATACTCAAGTAAATACTGTAACAGTACGCTATGCGTTTGAATAAGTCCAAATACTAGAAATACCTATCACCAGCACGACACGGCCATAGTAGCAAATAGTAAACAAACCGGGATCAGCATTGCGCACACGCAAAAACAAACCCTATATCGAGGGGTATAAGGTCGAAATTACAACCAATTCAACTAGCAAACACATGGCAGCTCAAAACAAAAAGGGTCGGTAGTTAAGAAAGACAACGAATGAAACTCACTGCAGGATGAGTATTTTATCAAAACAGAACCACGACCTGCCAGCCCGTCAACCAGCGGACGATCCGCTACCCCGCAGACCAAGACAGAGTCAGCGGCAACAGGAGAAAACACGGAGCATCCCACAATTTATAGGAAGCACCGAACCGGTAGAAAGAAAAAAGGTGGACACTGAAGGGGACAGTCCGCCTACCCCGATACAAAAGGCCGGCCAAGTAGCAGGGACCGCATTTTTATAATATTTACCTGTTTTAACATACCTAAATGTTTTACGCCGTTTTGTTTTTTTTATTTGTTTCACAGTGTATATTGTTTCCATTCCGATTATGACGGTGATTTTTCCCGTAGGTAAAAATCTCCAGAGGACCCCGGGGACTGTAACGTAGGCGCAGCAGCCCTACGTCACACACACACACCGGTACATCTCCCCACCACGCTCCGCGGAGAACGCCGGGGCAGTCGGCGGGGCGAGGAGCAGTACGACGCACCGGCCGCCCGCACCTCGCCCCGCGAAGCGCATAAAACCCGCGGCGCAGCGCCGCGAGCGCGAGTGTGGCCCACCGCTCGGTGGAAAGCACTGCCCCCCTCCCCTCCTCTCCGAGGCAGCGCTGGCCAGTCCTCGCTCGCCTCGCCCGCCTACCGTGAGGCAGTGTGGCAAGCCCGCACTCAGCCCAGGTCGCCCTATCACACGAGGCCGTGAGGCAAGTCCTCGCGTGCCACGGACCTAGGACGTGAATCACCCTCGAGTCCTCCCGAGGCAGCGCTGGCCGGTCCTCGCTCGCCCAGGACTCCAGGTTCCCGTAGTCTCGAGGCAGCGCTGGCTAGTCCTCGCTCTTGCCCAGACTTCCATCTAACCTTCCGCCGAATCATTCCACTAACAAACGCCGCCCGTAGAAATAAGTAGCTCCGCGCTAACACCGCCGTACCGGTCTTAATTCACTACCGTCATTAGGTTTTTAGACATAAGGTTTTGAAGTGATAATAAACGGGCGTAAGACCCATTTCTATTGTTAATTTAATCCGTGTTTGCCTTCTGCTCCTCCTCGATCCCTAATCGCTCCTCTGAGCTAGTCAGGAAACCTTCGCAATACCCTAGCGTTCGAGGGATTTGTGTGTGCCCTAAACCAGCACATCACAAGGTTTTCGAGATATTGCTGAAAAACTGCCTTCCCTGCTGAAAAGGATGTAAGTGCCGTAAGATTTCTGTGACGATACGACCTTTTTAATTGCATTTATATATTATGCATTGTTGTGTGACAATGTACTAACTACCCTCCCAGCTCCCAAATCCTAACTCGCCGCTATCGACGCTCGGGGCAGACACTGTGCCGCCGAGCTCGACACGCGTCGCGCGCGTCCGTTTTGGAAAATACTAGAAAGGACTCCAAAGGGCGAAATCTAGCCACTCTCCGTGTCGCGAGTGACTACCGATACTCTGAGTCCCGGAAACGCGAGTGAAAGGAGTGAACAGTGCACTGGTGATTGGACTGCAATTAGACTTGAGGCGTGAGTACCTTCTCCTAACCTCCCTACACCCCCTACACATTGTCACAGTTGCAACAGGCATGTAAGGACTGGTGTAGGATAAGAGAATGTTAATAATGGTTGTGTGTTGTTTGACTTATATAATGAATGTTTTAATTATGTGTTATGTTTATGAGCCTATATGTAGCTTGAAATAAATGGATTTTAATTTTTAATCTAATTTTTTTAATAGGTACGGAACCCTTCGTTGTGCGTGGTTCGACACGCACTTGGCCGGTTTTTTTTATACAAAACCGTGGCAAAGAAGTTCACGGCGTAACTGAAGGTGATGACATGTCTGTCATCATCTTCAGGTACGCCGTGAACGCTTAGCCTATGGACGCTTACGACCAACAAAAAATCACATACGCGTGGCTGATCCTTTATTGATTTGAAAATTCGTTGTGTCGATAGCTAGGGACAAATGCATGTCAGTACAACCTATCGTCTGCACAGAAAGAAGAAGGTATGTCAAGTCAAATTGAGAAAAACTTATACGTAAATGAAGCATGCTAGTAACAATATAAATAATTACCAAGAACATGGCAATAATGAATTACTTAATACAAATGTTTGTAAAGGCAACTCAAACAGCCAAACCAACTAAACTTTACAAATCTGAACACACTTAACCAATAATGTATTCCTTAAACACACAA
Source organism: Epinotia brunnichana (assembly GCA_963854355.1). Classification (NCBI taxonomy): domain Eukaryota; kingdom Metazoa; phylum Arthropoda; class Insecta; order Lepidoptera; family Tortricidae; genus Epinotia; species Epinotia brunnichana. The sequence continues at coordinate 22,925,260 of OY977951.1, read as the reverse complement.
GGAATACTCTATGCAAATATTGTGAAATCGAGTTTATAGAGCAGACAAAGCAGAAAGTATCATAAAGCAAGTTATGTAAATTCAGGGAATATGGAGGGCGTATCAACATTGGCAGCGCGCGGAGCCAGGTTAGGGAAAAACACACGGACGGTAGACACGGGCAACAGCGCTGGTTGACCGACCGCGGTCAGGTTCCATTTTTGAACGAGCAAGCGAAACGAACTTTGCGAAATCCTTCATTCCAGTTTTGGCCAAATTTTTTTCGTATATTTGAATGTCCAGATCTGTAGCTGTTATCCTCTACAGGTTGCATTTATCAACCGATTCTCGTGAAATTGCGTGAGCTGGTTCAATATTTAAATAGGGCATTTCTTTCGATTAAGTTTTTATAAAATCAAAAATAAAAGAATGTTAAAAAAAAGACAGGCTCCCAATTTCTACAGCTCATAGAGCCACTAGCATAGATCTATATTTGGGTTTTTAGATCAGCGTGTAAGATTGTCCAATTGTCCCATAATTAATTATTATTATTAATTAATTACGTCTGTCTGTCATACTCGTAATGAATTAGAGTAAACCTGGGAGCAAGCATTAAGGAGAGGGCAAAAGCACAAAAGATCCCACTGGGTTGAAGTGCATCTGAAAGGGCCCTCATCTAGATAAGATAAGATAAATATTAGAGAACGATCTTACACAAATCGAACTCGTACTAAACTAACAAGAGAGGAGGCATATTTGGTGCCCAACTGAAGAAATAAGTACATCCAAGTCCTCCAACTTACAGAAAACTGCAGCCATAATATCACCACTACTTTTTCAGCAGGTACGAGTTTGTGCTCTTGGTGGTGAGTAAGATAGTCAAAGGCTAGTATAAGTTTTATCGATTACGTTTTCGAACGCGTTTGTGTTTAGTTTTAATTTGTATGGCAACGTGAACAGCGCTCTGGTGGTAACTATTAGAAAATACGCGTTGCCATACAAATTTAAACTAAACGCAGTCGCGTTCGAAAACGTATTGTATCGATAAAACTTATACTAGAGATAAAGTGCTCCCAAAGACGCGCAGTGTTCAAAATGAAGGACTTGCTTTTGTCTAGCCTAGCCACGGCCACACCGAATTCTGAATATGAAGAAAATATAGTCTTCTTCAGTTTTCACAAAAATCCGTAAGCTAATGCTTGCTTAACGCTTACCATCAAGCAGACCGTTGGCTTATTTGCCGCCCTCGTAGTACACGGACCCCTGTGTACAGGAACGCCTGTAATACGGAGCCGTGGTCGCCACTTCACAACGCACTTGAGACGCCGTGTGCTCTGGCAACGGTCGTGCTTCTTCCCAAATTGCGATTTATTCCAGACAAATGTCTAAATAAAGCGCTTTTTGCCTCACGGCGAGCGTGGCTCATAAAAGTTAACTTATGATGCCAGTGTTGCCTAGCTCTAGTGTACCTACGTCTTAAAAAATATCTTCTTTGCTACACGTGTGTGATTTTTTAACACGGTGACAAACAATTATGCGTCCTAATTTCGGCTCTATGATCTCTAGGATCCACAAACGCGTTATATTATATATAGCCATTTGTAGACAGATGCCGTGCCGTGTAAAGTTCTCTGTAAAATACTAGGTCCGGTGATGAGAGATGACGGAAGCTTCAGAGTTCCGAAGAACGTCGAAATTGAGCACTATGTGGTCGCACCCAACGAAAGCTCTCGCGTTCTAACTTACTTTTTTGGGTAAAAGGAGTCATAAAAAGAATTATACTCTCTTTTTTACCATTGAATGAGATATGTAGTTTAGTAAAACGGCAATACGGAAAACACGTGTTCTTCATTTTTGCTATTTATTTTCATCAGGCGCATTTATCTCCACTTATAATAAATCTCTAAATTAAAAAAAGAATCAGCCAGTTTGAAACTAAACTTTGCGCGGTTCGAATGTTCTCAGCATCCCATGAACGGAAAAATATGAAACATTTTATATAGGTACATTATTATTCTAGCTGCAACTTAGGATAGTTTTTATCCGACTGCGACAGTTAATTAATTTTCCGAAATATACGACTTCATTTAATTTTTCATTTATTTTTATTGAAATCAAACGCTGCTCCAACTGTCAGCTATAAGAACCGTCAAATTTTCGACAAAATGGCGGAATTGCTTTGCCTTTCACTTATTAATAATTTAAATCCCGTCTACGATAGACCTTTACGAGACAAATGCTAAAATATAAACCATAAAAAAATATTCGATTCTGATATGAGAACTTATATGCGCAAATGTCGTTTTATGTCGTAATTTCAATAAATGAAATCAACAAATTTGAACAATATAATTAACACGAATTTGTTTTTTTTGAATGACAATGGCACGCGCTCGGCGCATTCAGCCAAAGTACCTGCGGCGCTACCACGAAAACCGATACTCAATGTTCATATATTTGCATCCCTGTCACTCGAGTATGGTTAGTGCGATAGAGATAGAGATACCCGAATATTTTCGAATTCCGAAGTTCGTGGTTATAGCTCAGGAATCGAAAATATGGTAAATAATCATAATGTATTTTCTCGAAAAAGAATTTAAAATAAATATAGTCAAATGGAGAAAAAAACAAAGCAAGAGGTTATATAGGTAAAGATTAAGTTATAAGAGTCCAAAGTTTTAAGAGGGGGTATGTTCTGTCCCTTTTCCGCAAAACGCACCTTCATATGAAACGATTGTTTTTTACTATGACGCTCGAGTATATTGACGTCACAGTCCCTCATCATTTTCTCACTCTAACAAGCGACATTAAAACTGATGTAGCTTCATAATTTTTTGAGATATTTGAATGGGAGTTTCATTATCTTCTATCTATTTATACATAATAAATGCCTATGTCCTGACTGACTTATTCACTCAATCACTCACTCACTCACTCATCAACGCACAGCCGAAACTACTAATCTTAGAGAGTTGATTTTGGCACAGTATGTTGCTTTTATAACGTGGGCTAGGGATAAAAAGGGATTTTTGAAAATTCTACCCCTAAGGGGGTGGGATTTTTGAAAATTCTACCCCTAAGGGGGTAAAATGGGGGTGCAAAGTTTGTATGGGAGAACCTTTTTTTTTGAGCTATAGACTTAAACTTTGTAGAAAAATTAGTTATTAGAATAAAAATGAAACACTTTCAGCGTTTTGGAAAATTCCACCACTACGGGGGTAAAATAGGGGTGCAAGGTTTGTATGGGGGAAACATTTTTTTTTTAATAGAGACTTAAAACTTTGTAGAAAGATCAGTCATTAGAATACAAATAAAGAACTTTCAGGGTTTTAGAAAATTCTACCCCTAAAGGGGTAAAATAGAGTGCAAACTTTGTATGGGAAAAACTACTTTTTTTTAAATAGAGACTTAAAACTTTGTAGATAAATTATTCATTAGAATACAAATAAAGTACCTAGATTCAGTGTTTTAAAAAAATCTACCCCTAAGGGGGTAAAATAGGGGTGCAAATTTTGTATGGGGGAAACAATATTTTTTTTAAATAGAGACTTACAACTTTGTAGAAAGATTAGTCATCAGAATACAAATTTAGTACTTTCAGCGTTTTAGAAAATTCTACCCCTTAAAATAGGGGGCTAAAATAGGGGTGCAAAGTTTGTATGTGGGAAACTATTTTTTTTAGTTAGAGTCCAAAAACTTTGTAGAAAGATTATTTAAATACAAAGAAAGTACTTTCAGCGTTTTGGAAAATTTCACCCCTAAGGGGGTTAAGAAAGCTTTGTATGGGCAACACTTTTTTTGAGCTATAGACTTAAAAGTTTACGAAAAAAGTTCTTTCAGCGATTAGAAAAATTCAACCTCTAAGGGGGTTTAAAAGGGGGTTCAAATTTTAAATGGCGAGCAATAACATTTTAAAGTGTGAGTAAGAGATTTTTAACTTCGGTCTTATTCTGTACGTTAAAAGACTACAAAACTGATTTCAGAGTTTTTCCAAATTCATTCCCTAAGAGTGTTAAAATTGGTTCAAAGTTTGAGTATTTCGAGGCATTTTTAAAGTATGAGATTTTTAACTTTGGTTTTAGACTGTTTGTTCACAAACTAGAAAATGAACATCAAATTTTTTTTTAATTATCCCCTAAAAGAGGGTTCAAATTTTGTATTGAGGGAAATCATTTTCTAAGACGATAAAAAGTTCTACGCGGACGAAGTCGCGGGCAACAGCTAGTTAAAGAATAAATACATATAACAAATATAACACACCTCTCTTTTTCCTTCGGGGGTAAAAAAGTACTGTCCATGTATTTTACATTGACAGTTCTGTTCTGCCTTGGTTAATAATGTAAACGTATGACAGTTTTCAAAGTTATTAATTAATTTTTCACTTCTCATGCTCGAAAAATGTGTTACATTAGGCTTAGCAAGCGGGGCTAAAGTTGTAAATTTAGTCCCTAGGGAATAAATGTACCTACATCAATTTTTGATTCAAAAAAAATCGACAAATCAAAACACTTCACCGTATTAATAAATCCACCAATCACCACCCTTAAAAAACATTTGTATTTTCTATCGACCAATCAGGAAACAGAATCAATTTCAAACATCAGGCGTTTTCATTCCCTAACTCACAATCATGCCGTTTGGACTCTTTGGACGCGCCTATAAGTCAGAGACGTTTATTTTTGGTGTCAATATTTTGTATGTGGGTCAAAGCAGTTTATTAAAAAAATCGTGACGCCAAATTGGACAATGTTTTGTTTGTGGATGAATAATCTTTGTTTTTAATATATTCTCGCAGTCGAAGTGAAGAGTAGAGTGTATAACTCTGATCTAAAAGCCATATTACCACTTAAACAATAACCATCTCGTGCTAATATGCAGGGACCGGAACCGGTTAACCGTATTGGGGTTTACCATAGGGTAATATTAGAAGTTGTTTTTAAAACCCTATCCATAATGGTAACCTTTTGAATAGGTAACCTTACTGATAGGGTAACCCACAGATGTATGAATATAAGGAGATCGGACATGGCAGCCGATTTGTATAGAGTGAGCCTGTCGCAAGTACATTAACCCACACAACGCCCAAGTAATTGACAAGACAAAGCACGCACACATCTAAAACACACATACTTGTATACCTACACGCTTATTTGATAATAAACGCGCATCATATCAGGCATTTTGGGAAAAAACGTAATATTCTCTGCGATCAGCACGCGTGCACAGTATGGCAGTGTATGCCCATTGAGCATACAGCTGCGACACGGCCGCCGGCGGCTTGTCCTCTCTCTAGTATTCTATGCTCTGAGGGGTAACCCTATTGTCATGGTAAGCATATCGGATGTGGTAACCATAAGGTAACCTTAATAAAACCTCAACAAAACCCTATCTCGATAAAGTTTTGTTACGGTTACCTTATGGTTACCACATCCGATATGCTTACCATAACAATAGGGTACCCTACCAATAGGTTAACTTATCATAAGGTTATCAAATTGATAGGGCTACCAAATTGATAGGCTTAAGCCTGAAATGGGGTTTTCCGGTCCTTGCAAATATGGCTTATTTTAGACCCTTGTCATACAATCTACTATGTATATTATCTAATGGAACTATTTTTCTCAAATTATTCTAGTTTATGCAAGTTTATTCTAGGAAAAGGGGAATTTCGCGCAAATCGAAAGTTAATTTATGTAAGATTATTACATAAGTTTTTAGAAATATAACGCCATTAGCCTGCGAATTTCAAATTACGTTTTGTATGGAAATCGAACCACCTTAAAGTAGAGGTAAACATGTTTATTTTATAACCACTGTGTATTTATACCTACATGTTATTGCATGGACGAAAATAAACACCCATCATCGCCTCAACATCAAGCGAACAAAACAGCGAAATTAACACATCACCTTGGACTTTGTCCACTTAATAGTTAGGCGAGTCAAGATTGAAATAATCCAAGTCTAAAGTCCACGAGATAATAGTCTTGTTTGACTGCTATTCGAAACTTGTCCAAATCATTTAACAGGTTATACTTATCATGATACGATTCACAACGTGACTCGACTCAGAATCAGTCGTCCATTATACTTTGATATCGATACCTTAGGTCACTACGAAAGTTTTGAGATACAAAAAATGATTAATAGCATACTCTTCTTTAGGGAGGTCTTCTACGGCCTGCAAGTAGGCATTTTGTGCATCCTCAGGACTGTTATATCGCGTGTCACGAAGTCCAAGTTCGATTTTCGAAAAGAGGAATAAATCGCAAGGAGCTAAATCGGGGCTATACGGAGGATGACACAATTCTGTAATCGCTATACTCTTCAAAAAATCCTTAGTGACAATGGCCTTGTGCGGCGACGCATTGTCATGATGCAAAAAGAGCCCCTTCAAACCAGCTTTAGGTCGTTTTTGTTTAAAATTAATTAACACACTTCAATATATTTACCACTTAGAATTCACAGTTTTTTGGTCGTCTAAGGAAATTGTGGCCAATGACCACTTGCAGAAAAAAATGTGGCCACCATTTTTTTCCTAACACTTCGCTCGCGTTTCACCTTCGTTGGAGGTTCATCATCAGGAAACACCCAAATTGTCGATTGCCGTTTAGTCGGTGGATCATATTGGTAAATCCAACTCTCGTCTCCAGTAATAACGTAAAAAATTGACCGTCATTCTCTCTGATCAAATTTTCTGAGCATAATTATCTTTGCACCATGTCACGCGAGCTTCTTTTTGTTCTGCAGTCAGCGAGTGAGGCACCCATCGTGAACATAATCTCCTGACTACAAGCCGGTTGTGTAAAATTTAATTAATAGCTAGCGATGAAATCTTCACGACCTCTTCTTTTTGTTTATAAGTCACTTTTGGGCCTTCCTTAATATTTTTTTCACAGCTAAGAGGTTTTTTTCTGTAACTGAAGTCGCAGGCCGGTCACTTCTTTCATCATCATTTGAGGAGAAAATCACTCGTTTAAATTGAGCAAACCATCTGAAAACTGTTGCACGCGATGGTGCATAGTTCCCTGACGCCGAAATAATCGCTCTCTGCACTCACATTCATTTAATCCAAAATAATCGTACAAAATCATCACACGAAAATGTTCTCGCTTAAAATCCATAGTTGACGATAAAGCCCGCGGATTTGAAACAAAAAACAACCGTTTTTTTTTATTTTTAAATATTTGATCGAATGGTTTTCTATGTTCGAAAACTAATTAATAAATCTTTAAAAAAAGGTTCAATCTAGTTGCGTTCTTTTTGAATTGTGAGTATCTCAAAACTTTCCTAGACGTATTTGTTAGAATCATACATAAGGGGGGTTAGACTTTACACTGGTTCGGTTAAGGCGAATAGGCAATAGGCTTTGTGAATACCAGCATTGATGTTGTTAAAAATGTCGTATATCTACAGATTAAATTAGAGACTTAGGACATTTTCGAAATGAGAATGATTTTGTGCGAAGTCATTATTACTGTGCAAATCATACGTACTTTGGAACTTGGTTTTGTTGAAGAATGGGAAGCAAAACTGGTTATGGTTTCAAACAGATTTAACTATTTAATTTATTGTGTAATAGTTTGTTTGAGGGAACTGTTTATTGACAGCTGGGAGAGCGGAGACTTATGCATTTCAGCTTTAGGGCGCACTGAAGTACAGGGTCAGAACGAGCACAAAACACATTGAATTCAAATTAAAATGCGAAATGTAGGTTTATTTTAGGTTCATCCCTCTCTTTTTTCTTTCTTTCCCTGCGCTAAACATAGCACAGTTTGTACCAAAAAAAAAACCTTTATGCACATCTCTCGTAGTTACCTCTCGTTGGTAGGCCTCCCACAAGGTGGACTGATGACCTGGTAAAGGTCGCGGGAGTCCGCTGGATGCGGGTGGCGCAGGACCGGTCACTTTGGAACTCTTTGGGGGATGCCTATGTCCAGCAGTGGACGCCTTTCGGCTGATATGATGATGATGGCACCTCTCGTAAATACAACAGGTACCCTACAAACCTACAAGAAATAAATAATAGTACATTTAACTTTAAGCTGTAAATATAAAATCTATTTGTTTCAGGGGAGTAGTTAGTAATGCAAAATGCTAGTTTTTGATTAGCGCTTCAAAAACTAGCATTTTGTTTTACTACTGCCACCATGTATACGACAACCTTATTGTTGTTGTATGCATATTTGTACCCTTGACTGTACCAAATATACTCTATAATTATCACTACATCTATATTAATAAAAGAAAGTTGTGTTAGTTCCTTTGCTTATAACACGAGAACGGCTGGACGGATTTTCATGATTTTTGATTTGTTGGATTTGTCTTCGCCCCGAATAGCAGAATAACTATAAAAAAATTAAAAAAAACATATTTTTTTTTCATGTATTTTGTGCAAGTGTAGTATGCATGTAGGTGCAATTTGTGCCGTCTCCGTAATTCGTTAAGGCCTCCACACACCGGTCGCGCGACCGGTGTGTGGAGGCCTTAAACGACTCAATGTAAAAGCTATAGCAGATACGTCATTTTCATAAATAATTCAACGCTAATTTATTTACACATATTTTTATTCTACTTAACGTATGTACGTACGAAACATACACAATCGCCCATCAAACCGTGGTCGTGACCACGACTGTCATAAACTATTTGCGATTTGGCTATTCAAGGTAGGTATGTATGCTCTTAGGCTACGCGCTAGCGCAAATGAGAGCGTATCAAAAATACGATCGCGACCAATTATCGATTAAACTTTTTAACAAAACAAATTATTTTAAGAATTATTTTTGTTTCGTGTACATTTAACGTGGAAGTTACCTCTACAGAGTACAGAGGTCACAGGTTTGAGTCCTATCTAGGGCTTCGGACGATGATGGTATATTTTTCCATAATATTCGTTCTCTGTAGGTATCGATTATACTGTTGGAATTACATGCATTTTTAAAGTTTATTTAAAAAATATTCCTGAAACAAGCAATCACATCAACTGTCGTTGGTCGACAGTAAATAGGTAGGTACGCGTAACTCATCATCATCATAAATTTAAGAGCCAGGCTCTTGTCGGTGGAGTAATCGCCATTCTGTTCTTCTTTCTGCCACTGTTTTGAGCTCCTGATACGACTTTCTCTTTAGCTTGGTCCATAAACGCACGTCTTGGCCTTCCTCTGCCTCTCCTTCCTTCAATTTTTCCTTCAATTATAGTTTTTATGTAATTGTCATGTCGTATCAGGTGCCCCAACATATTTGCCCTTCTGTTTTCAATAGTTTTTAGTAGACATCTTTGTTCTCCTATCAAATTTAGAACCTCTTCGTTTGTTCTTCTTTCTGTCCAACTAATACCTTCCATCCTTCTCCATGCCCACATTTCAAATGCGTTCAGTCTCTTTCTGTCACGCGTAACTACTAAGATAAAATATATGACCCTAATTCCTCCATCGGCCTACAACGTTGATTACCTATATACTTTATTTAATATTTTGACTCAATTTATATACTAGTTATACCACTTACATTTAATATGGCCCAAATGAACACAACACCCAATGCTTCGCAGTGTTCTCTTTCCCTGTAATGTTATGAATTCTGCAAATGACATTCGGTATGAAAATCTTTCACACAATTTATCCACCCAGTCCTGCCAGCTGTCCAAATCTCTACCCATCGCCTTATTCCAACCATTTGCTGATCCCCAAAGCTGCAGCACTTACCAGTGTGAGATTGTCTGACCAGTTAGTTATTCTCTCTACTTGTTTCATCCATTCACTAGCATTTTCTGTTCTATTACCACCAATTAAAGGGATAGCTGGTGTTTGATGATTAAAATACCTGTAGTTTAGGTTGTGATAGGGGCTTGTGATTTGCTGTAAAATCATGGATTGCGTATGTAATATTTACAATAAAGTATTATAGGCAGTTGACGTACCTGCTGTGGGCTTATCCTGTTTTAATTCGATAAGTTACATTTGAAAGTGTTTTATTTCGAATGCTTGGGATAACCTCTTCATCCTTTCAACTTTGTATTCCTCTAAAATTCCATTTTCGTCCTTGGACATGTTGTCCTGGTGCAATCTTTCAATTAATTCATCTTTATTTCCTGTTGTTGGCATATACTCGTACGGTCAACCAATTTGATTCCTAGGCCACTGTAGAACCCTGTCATTTTAACTGCTACATAGTGACGCAATAATCCTAGTAACCTGTATTGACATAGCATTTACAATGGCAAGGTTCTATGATGGCATAGGAATCAAATTGGTTGACTGTACCTTGACTATAACTCGCTTTTGAGTTGATTTACTGTATTTAAAAACTCCGGGATCCCCCTGAAGCGTGCTGTCCATTGTATGTACCTATGTTAATGTTTTAATGAATAAATGAGTGATTTATTTGAAAAAAACACAACCACAACATTAAATACAAATGCTTAAATCTAGGAAAAAATAAAAAGAAGTACAATGTTGAGGGTGGTCTCAAAAAGGAGTCCACTCAGTATGTGTCGGAGCATGGAAAACCCCGACGCTGATTTTCAGTGAGTCGTTTAGGACGATCTTAACGTATTTCAGATTTCTTTTCTCGAATATTAAACATATACTCGAAATTAACTTGATTCTACTACTTTTGGAAATGATTAGACTCGATTCTAAATAATTTTTCATTTTGCCGCAGCGCCATGTAAGTAAAAGAAAACAACGGATCGGCCATAATAAGTATTGGTAAAGAATTAGAATAAATATCGTGATAATTTATGATATGACTTAAATTTACAACAACCGTTATCTGCGTCTAGTAACTGAGATCCGGTTCGAATGCTGCAGACATATATAAATGAGTGAATACCGGGTCTTTCCTGTTCGTTGTTAGTCTTATTCCAGTTTCGACTGCGCACGGTCGCGCGTCACAATGATCACATTCGCTATAGTTCTCGTAGTGCTCGCCGCGCTATATCTCTACAACGTCAGAACCTTCGACTACTGGCAAAAACGAGGCGTCAAATACGACAAACCAGTACTCTTCTTCGGCAACAATGCTGATAACTACCTCATGAAGAAAAGCGTCACAGAAAAAGCAGTCGAAATGTACTGGAAATACCCTAAAGAACGAATCGTGGGCTTCTTCAGATCTACCAGACCAGAGCTCCTGATAAGGGATCCCGAGATCATAAAGCACTTGCTGGTCAGCGATTTTCATAATTTTTACCCGCGTGGTTTTATCACAAATCAGAATTTTATAGATCCTATTATGAAGAACTTGTTTTTTGCTGATGGGGACGTGTGGAGGTTGTTAAGGCAGCGGATGACGCCGGCGTTCACGAGCGGGAAGCTGAAAGCGATGTTCCCGCTCATCGTGGAGCGAGCGGAGCGGTTACAGGAGCGGGCACTCACCGCAGCTGCTAACGGTCGTGTCATCGACGCTCGTGACCTCATGGCGCGCTACACCACCGACTTCATCGGCGCCTGCGGCTTTGGCATCGATGCCGACTCACTCAACGAAGAAGAATCAGCTTTTCGCAAACTAGGCGCTAGCATCTTCAAGATCAACACGGCGCGGTTCATAGCTGCGTTACTTAAACAAGCCATGCCGGTACTATTCTACTATTTGAGGCCGTTACGTCATGTGGAAAATGGGATTAAAGAACTAGTTGGAGCTATTTTAAGAGAAAGAAAATATGAACCATCAGGTAGAAACGACTTTATTGACCTCCTGATTGAAAGTAAGAAGAAAGGATTGATGACAGCGGAATCTATAGAACACATTAAGCCTGATGGAACTCCAGAAATTGCTACGTTGGAAATGGATGAGGACTTAATGGCTGCACAAGTGTTCATATTCTTCGCCGCTGGGTTTGAAACTTCATCTTCAGCCACAAGTTACACGTTGCATCAACTGGCTCACAACCCTGGTGTACAGGAAAGGGTGCAGGAGGAAATCGACAGGGTTCTTAAGGAGCACAACAACAAGTTAAGTTACGATGCTATAAAAGAAATGACGTATCTTGACTGGACGTTTAAAGAAGGCATGAGAATGTTCCCTTCCCTTGGGTTCCTGATGAGGGAATGTGCCCGTAAATACACTATCCCTGAGACTGATGTGACAATAGACGAAGGCGTTGGAATAATGGTGCCATTACAAGCTTTGCATATGGACGATTTGTATTTTGAAAATCCTGAACTATTTCGACCAGAGCGATTCAGTCCTGAAGAGTTTAATTCGATACAGAAGTCTGTATATTTGCCGTTTGGTATTGGCCCTCGCGCTTGTATTGGTAAGTTTTTTTTTATTACCCTCGTATCGTTGTTTTATGTTGTAGGTAAGGAGGCCGGGGTCCGCTTTAGCACCTAACCCTAAGTTTTGGCGTAGGGACTAGTTTTACAAAAGCGACTGTAATCTGACCTTCCAAACCAGCAAGAATCCTGATTGAACCGGATTTTATCTCTGACCAAACACCATTATTTTTCGTTATCTAAAGTTACTGTAAATCAAACAAATAAATATTTGAGGAATATTTACCTGCTATAGGCTATACACGTAACATTTAACAAGCTTGAGAAAAAGAATGGTAATAAATACACGGAATTGTCTATGGTGTAATAATAATTTACCTACCTCAAAAACAAAGTTTTAACCGACTTCAAATCATTACCTACCAAAATCACGAAAGTGTTGCCTAATTAATTTTAATTAAATAACTACCTAAATCACGAAAGTGTTGCCTATTAAATTAAGAGTTCTCTCGATTTCTCTAGAATTATATCATCAGATCCTGACCTGATGACAGTGAGACCACCTTGAAAAGATATTCTTTATAACAAATAAAGACGAATTCCGGAGAGCGGAGGCGAAGGCGTCTTAGAATCATCGGGGAACATACATAAAAATAAATGATTTCGACGTATAACCTTTTCCTTTTTTGAAGTCGGTTACTTGCAGCAAAATGTCAGCATCAAAACAGTGAAACTTGTATACGTTAGTACCTACTACTTAGTCTATTCCTGAGCACTGATTATAACTGCGTCATTAATGCAAACTGATAGTGATAAATAATGCAACCAATGAACGGTCACAAGTCACAATTATATCGGACAAGTTCGTAGATGGCTGGCACATGTCAATCTTACTCAATATATTCATGACAATGACACAACCGATCCGTACTTCTGATGCATCCTAATTATTATTATGAATGCGAAAGAAACTCTCTCTGTCTGTTACCTTTTAACGCCTAACCGCTGAACAGGTTAAAACATAAAATTTGGTATGGAGATAGTTTGAGACCTTGGGAAGGAAATTGGAGTTTTCCATTATCCCTTAAAGAGGTGAAAAGCCAGCTGCGGCCATAGGAAGTGTAATAGCATATAATGTAGTATTAGATTTTGTTCAAACGAATTCGCGGGAAAAAGATAGCGTAAGTAATATGACAAGGACACTACGCAATTATTATAAACAATACACATGTGTTATTGTTACACGTAAATAGCCATTTAATGTTATATTACATGCAATCAAAAGGATTCAAATGCACTAAAGTATAATGGAGTTGTGAGTCATAACTCAGCGTTAATGCTGGCTACAGCGTAAATTTACAGTATTGCATTGCAGTTGTCGTCAAAATTTTATATAAGATATGTACGAGTAACTAGTAAAATACGAAATGTTTCAACAAACCTAAATTGTTTACTCTATACACACGCTCATACAAACGCAAAGGTGATATATATATTATTGGCTGGTACTGTAGGTCGTTTCACATTTAAATAACACGTTCATGCATATCATTAATAAATTGAACAAACTGAATACTTATTTATTATTACAAAACTGACACTGAGTTATTTTATGTTTGACGAGTCACGCAAATTGGGTACACATTTTTTTGCCATTTTGCAAAATTACGCAATTGAACTCTGGCGTGCACACATTACTTTAACATTGTGATTGTTTCTTTGCACTGAAACGGGGCTCTGTTTACTGCGTTTATTGACCTCCAATGCAAATAGAAGGGTGTTGTTATCTTATCTTATCTTATCTTATCTAGGTGAGGGCCCTTTCGGATGCACTTCGACCCAGTGGGATCTTTTGTGCATTTGCTCTCTCCTTTATACCTGCTCCCAGGCTTGTGGCCAGGGTGTTGTTAATAATATAAATATGTTTACCGTGTTACCTATCTGTGAAAATTGTAGTTGCCAAACGAACGAGATTGCCCCAAAACAATAAAAAAAAACTTGATTTTCATTGCGATTTTAATACTGTTTCTTTTTTATACATAGTGATTTCTCTAAATAGCTTCTAACGCATCAACAAGGTTGAAAATAGAAAAAACATGAAAACCAATCTGTTTTGATAGTGAGCGCTACTAGGTCGGATCAACGAAGAAAAAATAAAAACAATAAATTGTGTAGTCTGAGTTATTATTTCAAATGGTAGGGGTGATACTCAGGTATAACATATTAAGCGCGCCAGCGGGGGGGGGCATTTGCTTTGGGAGGGGGAGGGGGGGAGCAAATATTTTTTTGCATATATTTGCCAATTTCGGGTCTTTGTTGATCGACCTGTACCCTGACACCACATGGACGATTTAAGACAACCACTTTCACCAGAAATTTGAAACAACAGATAAAATAACTTATTAAAATACTGATTGGTCGTTTTTTTCCTTCTGCACGGCTATTACAGACGTGTCGTGGTGAGATAAACTATACGTCTCTTTTTAATTAGAACGCTAATAAAGAGACAGATAACGGATAGTCTTTGTCACCGCGACACAGCTCCGTCCTGTGATAGCCGTGCTGGTTGAATAGGGAACATTACGCAAAACTCTTCGTAGGTGGCGACACTAGCAGCGTTGACATTGTATCTCGTTCCCACTTGCGGTATTGTCTATGAAAGCATCCTTGTCACTCTTGACAATCAATTGTGCATGTGTGTGTGAATCCCTATATTCCTATACTGGTTTACTATTAGTGGTAGTGCTGCCTCTGGCGGCAGAACATTGCAGTAATGTTCCCTATTGATAACGTCTCGTAAGTTAGGTAGATCTCAACGGCATCCTCGTTCGAAACGTTTGTTTTTTGGTTTTAAATCTGAATGTTGTCTTTTCCAGGTGAGAGATTGGGGCTGATGCAGTCTCTAGCAGGACTTGCGGCTGTCCTGTCCAAGTTCAGCGTAGCGCCAGCGCCGCAGACGGTGCGTCGACCTACCGTCGAACCCAAGTCCGGTGTCGTCCAGACTGTAAAAGGAGGTCTACCATTGCTTTTTAAGAAGAGGAAGTCAACGTGAAAACGTGTCAACGGGAGGTTTTGAGTTCGTTGTATTGTATGTGTAACGCACAATTAAGGTGAGGCATCTCGGGTGAAGCTACGTACGCGAAACTAAAAACCTACTAGGCGGCGCAACATTATCGTAATCCTCCCCAGAAACACACACCGCTACATTTCACGCACACTATCTCACTTTACTGTGACAGGTCACTGACCTCGGTATTTTTTTTCTTTCGTGATATTATAAATTTAAATCAGTCACCAACCTCAATACAGAAAGTGAAATTGTCAAAACATCTCATTGAAAAATGTCAGACTTGTTGACATTTTCTTATTCTGCGATGATTCTGCGTATGTTTCTTAGGTACATTTTGGTATATGAAATATGAGTCGCTTAATTTCAAACCCGGGTAAATCCATCTGTCAAATCATGCGATTTTGCTATTAAGCAAAGGTGATAAGGTAGATATTTGCTGATAGGGTCGAATGGATTTACCCGAGTTTGAAGTTAAGCGACTTATATATACTATTGATAAGTCAAAAGATCAGTCTTTAGATTGGCAATGTCATAGCAACTCTATTCGGTCTTCGCTAAGGTGCAAAATTTCATGTATGATCTTTGCTTGACAAAAGGGGTTACGTTATGTTAAGGACTCAGATCGAGCTGGCTTTTTGGGGGGCTTGAGCCTGGATGGACAATTAAATTTGAAAATTCAATTTAATTCTCAAGTCTCAACTCATCACAATAGAGGGGCCATTAAGCGATCACGTCAGTCAGAATGATCGAGCCTTGTTGGTACGTACCTATTTGTACGTTACTGGGTAGGTATCTATATTAGGTAATCCTTATTTTGCTCCTTAGTTTTATAGTGTAGGAATGCAAAAAAGTAGGTACTACAAATAATATGCAGATACTAAGTATAAAATACCGTCCTAAAACATAATTATACATTCGGTTTCTGCTGCTGTTGTAAGTGTTATTATGAAAGTGTAACACCAATGTATTAGGTATACCCGTAAACCAATATCAGGTCAGAATATAATTATACTAAATAGACCTAATAAACTCGTACCTACATATATTAATACGTATTAAGTACTCTTTAATCACTGTCACTGACACCCCCTGATGCCTCTATGATTGTGATGTACGGGTAAGTAGTGTCGTCAGCAAACCGAAAGTGAGTAATGTAGTCGCAGGTGATGGTGATACCTACATCAAAGGGTAGACACTTATCACATAATTATAGTAATTTGTTAGTGCTAAGTGGAAGTCATTTATATATTCATGAAGATAATAAAAACTCTTCGGTGCTCCCCAGTACCACATCCAATGAACCTGGTTCAAAGCGACGCGTTGTTAGGACTGTAGAATTCGACATTAAAAACGCAAAGCACGATGTAGTTCTGGTTTTTACAAGCTTTATATTAACTTGACCTGGTTGTATGTAGGTATGTAAGTATCTATGTAAGTTGTCCGTCAAAATTTGCAATCCATTTTTCAGTCACTTACCGTTATCCGATTGAGCTGAAATTTTTGGTATTAGTATAGTTTGAATAACAATTCAATATTATGGTACCATCGAGCTGATCTGATGATGGAGATAGAAGGTGGCCATGGAAATTCAGTATTTAACCGACGTAACCACGTTGAGTTTAAGCTCCTTAGAATCGTCTCAATACAATATACAGAAAAGTACAGTAAGCAATAAAAGCTTGTACCAAAAATGAAAATTTTGGCAGTAACTTATTTGGTTTTGTTTTATGGATCAGTTAGGGTAGTGTAGACACAAATTTGCAACTTTGAAAAGCTTGTGCCAGTTGCGCGACACGCGTAAAACTGCGAAATTTTAGGACTTTTTTTACATTTACGCCTGAATTTTAAAGTTCAATTTTGAATTTCAGACTTCAATTTTGAATAAATTGCACTCAATCGATGCGGATATACGTAGAAATATCATACAGAAGAAAAAAAAAACGATTGTATTAGTTTTATCTCACGTTAAAATGACGAAAAAAAAATTATTATTGTTTCGATAAAATAACATAAGTTACACAGAGTATTGAATTGGCACAGAAAATGATATTTTGTATATCAAGTATAGACTTAAACGCAAATGTTGTGGAGATAATTGCAAATTAATGACTTACTCCATAGTAAACGCGCCGAGAATATATGTTGTGACGTCATAGCATAAGCCAGTTTAATATAGAGCAATTTCGAGGGGTGCCGGTGCGTGCAGATTTCAAATGCATATAACATCGGAAAAATAAATCATAAGAAAGTATTAGTGCTACAGTTGTTTTAATGCTAAATTATACATTTGATTTTCGCAATAAAAAAAAGATGCAAGTTCCCTATTCCTACAATTTGAATTAAACTGCAAATCTGTAAGCTCTAAAGGGACGAAGCTATTGCCCTTCGAAAAAAATATATTTTTTCCGAACTTCGTCGATTTTAAATTCTCCCGTCTGGACCAAAACATATCATAAATCCCACGCGCTATGAGAAAAAATATTAGTAATAAAGTTATACTCAATTTAATTTGCTTTCATTAAGATGATTCAGATATGTCTGTGAGACTAATTATTCAATCACAATCTCGAAAACACTAAAATAGGTAAAAATTGATTATCAAATAATGAGACATTTGGTGTTACTATACTGACAAATGTATAGGTATTCAAAGGGCTTTGTATGCACATTTGCCACCAACCACCAGAGAGCTAAGCTCAAATGCTCAGTTCTATGCTTAATTTGTTCAGGAAAATTATTCGAAATCACCGCTTTGATTTCGATAGGCGATGATGAAAACGATCTTGAGAAAGCCCAGGCACAACACGAACTCAAAAAACTGAAGAACCTGAGGAAGAAAGCGTGAAAGAACCTAAAGAAAAGCTTCTAGCTGAACCAAACCAAAATTATTTATTATCGTTTTTACATGATTGATAGTATTAAGTGAAGAAGATTAAGTGGCAGAGGGCGGGGCACATTGCACATTTGATATTATTTCTAGTGTAACATTAATATTGTAAATTCAACTTTTAAATTTAGGTACCTAATGCATAAATTGACATTGTTTATTTCTGTTTAATAGTAAGTGTTTATTAGTTGTTAAATAACAATCCTTAATTGGAGATACAATTTCCACTTTGTGTATTAACATTATGAATATTATTTTATTTTTAATACTTATTATTGACGATCGTGATAAAGACCTATATTGTAATTTTTATCTCGAAATAAATAAATCTAAACCTAAATCACGTAGAACCGATGGCCGTTGGGGCAGAAAGGTTCTCGAGTGGGGACCGGACTGATCACCTGGTGAAGGTCGCGGGAGTCCGCTGGATGCGGGTGGCGCAGAACCGGTCATTGTGGCAATCTTTGAGGGAGGCCTGTGTACAGCAGTTGACGTCTTTCGGCTGATTATGATGATGATTATTCATTGCATTTTCCATTGGTACTTGGCTACTTTCACACAAACTAAAGGTAGGTACTCAAAGGCCTTTTGCACTCAATTCTTCAAAAAAGCCATTTTTACCTTTTTTTCGTATTTTCATGATTGTGCGTGTAGTGTTACAGAATTTATAGAGGGTTTGTATGAAAGAAAATTACATATCAACAAAACTTTATATCCAACAATTTTTATCATTGGACGAGGGATTTTGCCAATATTTTGATCCGGACGGGACCATGACTTAAAATTGACAATTTTCGTGAAAATAGACCATCATTGAAGGGCCATCGCTTGAGTTTATAGACCTGTGGCTTAACTCAAATTGCGGTAAATTTATTTATCTTTTAAAGTGTACTACATCTTGATGGTCAAAGTAGCATAGTTTATGACTTTTAAACCAAAATTTCGTGTTCACACTATCCTAACTATATATCGGTTCAATATACCGAAAACCCATGCCTTGCGATTTAAGCCTATTTTGTGTCGATTTCTACTTACCTAATCTACAAAGAATAACACGAGTATAGGTAAGCAATATCTGTGAGTTAATTCAAATGAACCCTAAGCATTCTCCAAATCTTCAAATCAATAAAGAGTTGGCAATGCACGGTGGTGAATCCTCTTTAGTAGCAAGCGTCCATAGGCTTCGATATCTCGCAAACCGTGTGTTTGTTTGCAAAATACATGGTATAAAAATATGGTACTAATAATAATTCTTTGGTAATTGTACTGACTGCCGTGCTTCCTGGATGGCCCCTCGATTGCGAGTCCTGCTTGTAAGTAATGTATTTTATTTACTCATATTTCTTTTATACGCATAGGATTACAAATTATATGCCATTTTATACTATAAATGTATGTATCACATACATACATACATATATACCTGAGTGGCCGAGCTCTGCTTGGGTGAAAATAGAGAAAAAGAATTTCGCAGATATGAGACTTAGCTGGTAAGGCGAAAAATTATATATCTATACTACTATATATAGAATGGGTGGCGCAGGATCGGTCATTTTGGCACTCTTTGGGGGAGGCATATGTCCAGCAGTGGACGTCTTTCGGCTGATATGACAATGATGATGATATATAGTTTTTCTTTTTTTCGCCTTATCACAAAGGAATAAGGTGCCAAATTGTAAACATAGCTCGGATGTCGATTTTAGCTACCTAATTGTATTCTCATTGGCAAGTTCCGTCACATCATTATATCCTTCCATTTAAAGCTTAAGGCTAAGAAGCGAGCGGCGGCGGCAACGTGCTATTCCGGATAGGCATCCCAATTCCACCATAGCGTTTAAGATACGGAACCGATTAATAAGGTGTCAATTGATTCATAATTACGCTCCGTGTGACCCATCTACGTTAAACTAGACATGCTACGAGTAATTAGCTTGAAAGAATGGTACGGAAACCTCGTGCACAAGTCCGACTCGCACTTGACCAAGACGCAAGCAGATTACAAAATCAGCATACTTAATCTAAATAATGTCTGTTTTAGTGAATTCCTTAGCCTCAGAGTAGGTAAAGAAAATGAAACAAATTCTTCATTAGTAGAAATATGTTTTCTACCACAAGAATAAAAAGTGTCTATATATGCAATGGAATACTTTACTGTTTAGGTATATTAATTATTACAATTATTTAATACTTCTTCTTCTTCACTTGACTTTCTCTCTCTCAGGTCTGCCATGAACCCGCTTAGCGGGCGCCTATATACGCCGTAGGCATCGTCGGCAAGGAGCATAGTGCGTAGAGATTCTGGGCAGTGAATGTGTTAAAAACTTGGAGCTGAAGTGTAGTTAGGAGATATCTTGAAGAACTGTATCCAATTGGGTGACAATAATCCGTCTTGATTTGACCACAATAAACACAAATTACATCATGCTTGCAGATTCCGAGTAGATATTATAAATATTCTGACAATGTCTTTCCACATTCAATTGGTTCGAACTGCAGGGGAGTTAACTGGATGGCGTCATTATCACAGCGGATCACAATATACTCGTACTATCATAATCGTTATAGTTCGTACACTATAAGATTTTCATTGTATTAAATATATTATGATTTTATTGAAAACGATATATCTAAAGTGGATAATGAAATTAAAGATAAAAAATGTAAACAAATGTGTTGCCACTGCAATAAAATCAATCCCAAGAAGTGGAAACTAAAAATTCGTTAAATACGCGAGATAAAAAATAATGCGACTAATTTATACGTAAAATAATGCCTGGAAAATATTCGTAAATATTTAAATACGCGAAATGAAAACGTAATTATTTTATATTCATAAATATGAGCAGTTTATATTTACGCCACTGGCAATGGTTAGAAATTGTAAACCTTTGGTTCGTAATTTAATTAATATACCTAGATATTCCTATTCCTTATTCTTATTTTTTTAGTAAAACCGAAAAATTAATTCAAGTTCCATTTATACTGAATTGACTTGTCTGATCGTGCGTAGACCGCTTTATTATCTTTGCCCCGAGCTGAGGCGGCCATTTTCTGAAATCTGAGGGCCTACCGCGAACGGCATTCGAAGTTTTCCCTCTCTGTCGCATTTATGTACGAACTCGTAAGTATGACAGAGAGAGGAAACTTCGAATGCCGTTCGCGGTAGGCCCTCTGAATCGCATTCGTTTTCTGACGTTTGTCGTTATCGAATGTTTTCTTTTCCGCTTCCTAATAAGACATATAATAATGGCACGTCTTGCTTCGATCGCTTGCTGTGGTTCTAGTGGCTGCTGGCAATAGGCTTTTGCTGTATATCGTGCCCGGACTATCGTCACCTACTAAGTACCTATTCATACCAACCTACGACATTAAAGTGATCAAAGTAAAATATAAGATTGTTTTAAAAGTAGTGACGATATATTCATTAGTTAAAACCAAAACCTGGTTGACTGCCCCTGAGACGTCACTTTGATGTTGACAGTTCTTTGTTTACATTTTTTATCTTTAATTTCATTATCCACTTTAAGTCCTTAAGACAGCGTAAATGCCAAATGTCAAATGTTCCTATATGACAGATCGCTGCCCCAATATTATAGGGTTCTATGTTGCACTTTTATCAACTTGAAATTTGAAGTTTGTCAAAGTAACACTAGGTCTAAATTGAAGTACCCCGACAATGTAACATAGGACCCTATAATATTGGGGCAGCGAGATGTTACGACATACACCGTACTAGACAATGTGACCTGTGTGATAAAAAAAAATATTCCACATACTAAAGAAACGTATTCGAACTTCTTTCATTAATAACGGGCTCTTAAGATGAGAAATATGAAAAATCGGGTTGTAATGGTAGGGTTTGTGAACGAACTTTTGTGTTTTAAATTAGAACAAATTGTAAAAATGACCGAAAATCTATTTTAAACGTTTATCCACCCACATGACACCCTATTAATTCTCCCTGAAAACGTATTATTTTCTAACAGCTGGTATTAAACTAGCGAATTTTACAGTTGTCAAAATGCAAAAAATCGCGACAGACGTCCGTCCAGCCCGAGGCCGCTTGGCCATCTGCTAAAATTCAAACGAATGACTTACGCGCGTCCGTTTTGAGCGAGATTTTATATTTATGTGCTTAATGTTACTATTTTACGTTAATTAAAAATAAAATGAGTCTACTACGTTGTCACATATATAATAAGGAATAAAAGGATACAAAAATAAATACTGAACATTGACTAGCAAAAAAATGGTTCTGGTTTTTAGTCAACTCGACCTACCGAAAAACGCGCGATCAGAGCTAACTTTGCGAGCCTAATCCATCGAGTCAAATTAATCAAATCGTGTTTTGGGCATTATAAAATTGTAGAAAATATCTTTAAATAACATTTAAATAAGAAACCGTTACATTTTATGTAGTTTTCGCGTAATTAAGTAGGAATTTCCAAGCCTTATTCTACCCCCTTGTGGTACTTTTCTGAAGCTGCTTCACCTTAAGGATAATAGGGCAGCTACATTCTCCTGTTGTTATTCTGTTCTGTTAGCCAGGAAACGATATGACAGAGTTTCTTAGAAAAAAATTTTCAACATGAACTTCTTACATTCTGAAAAGATGGCTCATGTAAGTGGGGTTACAATATCAACAAATTCCTTCAATCGATATATTCGAACCCATAAAATTAGTTCAAATAAGTTTACCATGCTTGTCGCACAAGACAGCGCGCAAACTGTCTTGAATAGATAGATCCATCTCTTTTTAGTAAGAACAGTAGAAAGAGACAGGGGACACGAGGGTCAGGGCTGGCTGTGCAACTAGCGACAGAAATAAGGTGCTTATCCCAAATAGGCTTGAGCACCTTGACGTCATTAGATGTAGATATTTATGGCATTTTAACTAATTGTGTCTCGTCACGAATACACTGCCGATTTGGCCAGGAAATTATTATAAAAAAAATTCTATAATTCTATGCCATAAAAAACTACTATTTACTACAGGAAAGACGAATTTTGTTTATCTGAATGTCCCAGTCTGAGTGACCCATTTATGTTCAGCATTTACCTTTTAGCCGGGGAGTTCTGACGACAAATGCTTTATATTCAAAAAAAGTTAGCGTATATTCGCGGGTTTCGCAGATGACCTTCTTATTTCTAGTCATTATACGATACTAATTGACGGCTAGAACGGATTGCCACCATTTCTATTACACAGTAGCCAAAACCATTTTTGTCACCAGTAAACCAACGTTCTATAGGCAAAGTGTAGGTACAGTCAGCGGCTGAAAGACGTGGCCCCCGTCAATATCCTGCATACAAACTTCCATGCCATGGGGTTCACATGTCTCTGCAGCTGATTGTAATAGTACCTACTTATAATGTCACAAAAAGCCATGTTCAGAGCTTGCAGGCTTTTGATTCTATATTCTGTCTTTTGTTGTGCTCTAATTCAGGGGTCGGCAACCTTTTGGCAACCAAGGGCCATTATAGGAGCTAAAAAAAAATACGCGAGCCGCACTTTTTAATTAATTGTGACTTTAGAAAAATTCTGAAGTCAACGACTTTTACATACAGAACAGCCGCATGGGCCTCGCGGTCCGCGTGCGGCCCGCGGGCCGCCTGGTTGCCGACCGCTGCTCTAATTGAACGAGCGAGCGAAGCGAATAAAGTTCTACGTTTCAGCTTGGGCCAAAATTCTTTCGTTTGTCCGGCTCTTATTCTCCACAGGTTGCATGTTTGTGGTTGGTTCAATATCGTGAGATAATACTACTTAAAAGCTATTTTGTAATTAAAAAAGTATGACATA
Source organism: Epinotia brunnichana (assembly GCA_963854355.1). Taxonomy (NCBI): domain Eukaryota; kingdom Metazoa; phylum Arthropoda; class Insecta; order Lepidoptera; family Tortricidae; genus Epinotia; species Epinotia brunnichana. Next base: position 22,901,303 of record OY977951.1, on the reverse strand, counting down.
CAAATACTTCTTTGTCATTTATAATAAAAAAAAACATATACAACGGTGGCAAACAAGCTTACGGCCTGCCTGATGTTAAGCAGTTTCCGTAGCCTATGGACACTTGTGACTCCAGAAGAATCACAAGAATTTTAATATGTTTGTATGTTATAACAGCCATATCTTCTTAATAAAGACTTAAGACTAGTGTTAGTAAATAAGAATACTAAATTAATCATTAGATTTAAAACATTTGGTATGGTTGAGTTTATTTAATGTGGCCAACTTTTTTTACTGTCATTTGAATTAGAATTTTCTACATTGGACGGTTGCGTTACCTTTTGAATGAACTACTCAAAATAATCTCAAGTACTTTTATACCTACTTACTCCCACTTCAGTATTTTTCAATAAATGACAATAAGTATTAGATTATTATCATAATATACGGTCAACCAATTTGATTCATAGGCCACCGTAGAACCCTGTCATTTTAACTGCTACATAGCGACGCAATAATCCTAGTAACCCGTATTGACATAGCATTTACAACGGCAAGGTTCTATGATGGCCTAGGAATCAAATTGGTTGACTGTACCTACTTAAGCATTAATTATTAAGAAGACTTCAGTTTATATACATATACCTACATTTAATGAACGCCCAGTATTTTATGTAAATATTTTAGTTTTATCAGATAATAAGATCTAACAGATCTTAAGATCAAATCCGAATAAATAAATCATATACGGGGTGGGCCCTGTAACAGGAGCAAATATTCAAAAGGACGCTTCTTTAGAGCATTTGCAGTAACCCCTTGTGTCCCATTCATTTTAACTGTTTTTTTGGATTCGGAGAAATTTTGATATAAAGTTATGACCTCCAAGTAATGTATCTTGGCACCACGAGATCATAGCACAGCAGTCAATGCAGATTTTGAGGTAACATCTTTACAGGTAAAGTGATAATAGTGTTAGAATAGGGGGGATTATTTTATTAGTCGACAAAAATAAAAATAACTAAAACTAAAGGTGAAAAAATTGCCACAGATCGCTGCCAGGCGGCAGTGTGCCCAGAAGGTTGACAGCATTGCCACGTTTTATGGCAGTTCTGATTCTCTGGGCGAGGTAAAAGCCACCCTTCTGGTCATGTGAAGCCTCGACGAAGCACTTGCACAATCCATTGAAGATTATGTGCGAGCCGGGTCCTGAACGGCTCAAATATGAAGCCACTGTCAATGGCTCCATACTTGCGCCGTTTGAGACCCTCGGCTGAGTCAGCAAGCTCAACACGTAGTCCTGATTTAATTTAATATTTATTTTTTGGACGATTATTATAATACCCAACTTCCGTGAAATGTGAAGTAATGTTCTTTCGAGTGCATTAATGAACTTCTCTCAAGATTTCTAAATTAACTTACTCGTATCTAAGTAGATATTTTAAAGTAGACGATACCTACACTGATGTAATGGTAAATTACTCGTATCTAAATAGATATTTTAAAGTAGGTTATACTTACATTGAAAAATTGTTTATGTGAGCATAAAGTCACAGGTTATTGAAATATTTATAAGTACTTAATACCAGTATAAAAGATTCTTAGCAAGTAATAAATACTTAAATAGATAGAACAGCTAAGACTAGAGAATAAATATTCATGCTGAAATAGTTTAGTTTTATTCGCAGGCAGAACTTTTAGATGGGCTATTTTTTTTGTAGTATGTTTTTAATTTTTCAATTTGTTGTTTAATTAATTTAAGTCAGTTATTGTGTGTATATTTCTGCATAATGGTTTGTCTATGTATAAACTAGTATTTTGTTTAATGTTTCCGTAATTAAAAGTATGTAATACTTACTTCTGCTTCTTGGTCGTTCTTGTCAGAACGGTCGTGGTCGTTATGTGGTACATACTAGCTAGGTTTTAATTTAACCGTGATTCTTCATAAGAAATGAATAATGACGTGGACGAGTACGTAATAGTAGTTTATGTGACTGTACATATTGAAGGGCATGAAACACGAGTGTGGGTTTATGAAACGAGCCGAAGGCGAGTTTCATAATAACATCACACGAGTGTTTTAATGCCTAATTATGTACAGTTACAAACACTGTTTTATCTATCCACACATCATAAGCCTCCATTTAAATGAAATAATATAATCGAAATCGATGTTATTATTTAGCAATAATATAATTTTCACAGATAAGAAATTTGTTCTAACAAAACAGTCTGTTTTTATGGTAGTCATAATGTGCGGTTCTTGAACGCATCATGGAGGGTGTATGATATTTGGATAAATAAATATATTTTGCGAGTATTGATGGGATTATTTTATGTGGCCGACTGTTTATAAAACTGTCATGCAAAATCTTCTACATTTGAAGATTGAGTTGCTTTTTGAATGGACTACTTTGATGGAATTCGGCAAACTCAAACAATCTCACATCGCCGATTTGAAATCTTATCTTAATTGATTAAGGTTTAATGTTGAATATAAAAACAATTACGTGTATTTTGTTTGTGAAGCAACATACATTACAGACGACATATGTGTTTAAAGTATGTATATTGATATAATATTAGCATAAAAGCAAACAGATATTTAATTACCTACGTAAAGTCGGCGTGGCATACACCACATACAGACAGTAAGTAGTCATGGCGTGCTGAAAAAATATATATCACAACGGAGCTTAGGGCAAAGACCGTCTATGGCTCTGAACTTTAGTTTTTGAAAGGTTTTGCAGCTTTAATTTATATGATTAAAAAATTACCTTCCGATCTACTATCTTAAACCAAGTTATATCCAGTATGGTGAAAAAAAACTATTAAAAGAGTAATGACATTATTTTGAATAGGCATTGGCGTGCTAATAAAAAAAAACTTCATCACGGACAACTCCGGGATAGCTCGGAGACTGTCAACTAACTCAAGAGATGGCAAATATTGAACCTGAACCATCGAAACCAACTTCTGTGATGACGTTCACTGGAATATCAACAATCTAAATCTGTATTAATAAAGAACACATCAGATTATGACTATGAAGCCGATTGCTGCAAAATAAAGAAAAAAAAATCATCACGGAGCTTATATGTGCATGGAACATCGTACAAAAATAAATCTACCTATGTCAAGATCTTAAATATACACAAGTTTTCATATTAAGAATATCAACTAAATGACTAGTTGTAGTATAGGTACTTAATTGAGGTGTCCATTTGCAAGCCGCAATCAACTCAACAATTATCTCCAAACCATAGACTCCTTAACAGTCAGATTTGACAAATGACAGCTGTAATAGCTCACCATACATCTCATCCACCGGTCATTACCCCCGTCTAGTGTTGATTTATCATCCTACCGGACTGCGCCAGTTGCCAACTGTGTCTATGTACGGAATGGTGCTGCAATCTTATGAGTATTTTATTCAAGTCGTTTGAAGAATCATGACATATTGTTATAAATTGAAGCACCAAATACGTTGTCTCTTTTTTGCGCATAAGAAAGGTGATTGTTCTGCATAACTGACCGAAGCTAGTTTGTTTGTCACTTCGCAGCAAAATCTTAATTTTATGAGTATTTTATGACTGGCTTCCACATGCACGTGCGCCTAGCTAACGAATCAGAGCAAGTGCACAACAAATTGAAATTCAATTAGTTCTAAAAGTATGTTTCCGAATTAACTCCCTGAGTAGTAAAGATTTTTAAAGGATAACTAGCGTGCAATTTATAGCCTATTTCCTTCCAATTATGCGAACCTCTGTAGAATGGGGTCAATGATGATGATCGTGTACCTAATGAATGATAAACTGGTAGACACAGTAAAGTGTTGATTCAGCGGATCGCGGCACTGATTAAACTTAGTGTTAAACATACTATTTCTTATCAGGTAGGAAAGATAATATCTATAAATAACAGCTCAAGTGTGTCGACTGTAAGTAGTTGGCTACGAAATAAACATTGCTACTTTAGTAAACTATTACAATTTCCGTTAACTTCGGCATATTTCAGAGTACACTCACAGGCTGAATGCACTGTACATGTTTTATTTATTTTTACCATTTATGTAACTGCACTGCATTCAGAGCAAATCAATTCTTTGAATATTTTGAATCTTTAGAAACAAATACCTAAGCATAATTATTCCTTGAAAAATAAAACTAAAAAGATTTTTTTTTCGATTTTTGTACAGTTTAATTTAATGTAGCATTAACGGTTGTTGTTTTATATAGTACAAGGGTATTGAATCACATGAAATAAAAAAATACGTATGTAAAAATATGTAATATCGAACGAACTCACTTTGTAAACCTTCTTGTAGTGTAGTTGTAGTTCTCTATCGATTCATTAGTATTTTTTTTATGTATGTCAATTGAAACCGACACCACGAGTCATGCGACAATGAGACTTTAAAAAAACAAGTTTGGTGGGAACTTGATAGGTTACATACACATACTCGCTGTTTTAAAATTATTCAAATTATTATTTGATTTCCTCGCATTTTTGTAGAAAAGCACAACGAATAGATAGTAAGTGTGGAAATAAAAATAAAAAAAATCTGCCTTGACGAGAATGGCAATTCTTGGATTTTTCTCTATTCTCGGATTCAGCTTCGCTTCATCCAACAAAATCAACAAATTCACGAATTGCTATTTCCCGGCCTCTGCAATAGTTAATGTACCTACGTATGTATGTATGTTGTATACCTACGTCGAAAATGTTCAGAAATAAAGCCCCAGATTTGATCATTCTAATTAGAGTTTTAAATCTGTAATCGATGTAGATTATTGTTTGATCCGGCGGGATCCATGTTAATTAATCCGATTAAAGGCAATATTAACGACTATTGTTCCAACAATTTCTAATATAACCTGTAACGCTTTCCGCCCGGGCGGTTTTGTTATAATAGTACCAGCCATTTTCCTCCTATGGGTGTTTTGAAGGGGACCTGGATTGATTATAATTAATGTTGCCAAGCGCAGTTTTTTAAATATATTCAATGCTTACTAACGTGGAGGCGGTGCAGGAAAATACCGATAACAACAAATCCACTTTCAATAGTAAATTGTATGACAAGGGTCTAAAATAAGTCATATTACTACGAGATGGTTATTTCCCCGAACGAAGTGAGAGGAAATTGTGAGAGGATATTGCTTTTAGACCAGAGTTAAAAATACACTCTACTTTTCACTTCGACTGCGAGAAAATAGTAAAAACAAAAATTATTCATCCACAATCAATAATAAATTCCACGGCAAAAAGATTGATTGAGATTGTTGATTTTGACGACTGCTTTAGCCTAGTTGGTAGTGAACCTGCCTACGAAGCAAGAGGTCCCGGGTTCGAATCCCGGTAAGGGCATTTATTTGTGTGATGAGCACGAATATTTGTTCCTGAGTCATGGATGTTTTCTATGTATTTAAGTATTTATTTCTCTATATAAGTATCTATATCGTCGCCAATTACCCATAGTACAAGCTTTGCTTAGTTTGGGACTAGGTTGATCTGTGTAAGATTGTCCGCAAATATTTATTATTGTCCAATTTGGCGGCATGAATTTTTTAATAAACTGCTTTGACACAGATGCAAAATATTGACACCAAGAATAAACGCCTCTGAACGTTTATAGGCGCGTCCAAACGGCCGAACGCGGCGGACAGCATACTCGTACAGGGCATTAGATAAAGCGAGATAGACATCAGCGGGATACGCTCAATCTCATAGCTTATTGCCATGTATGTAGTCAACCACGCTTGAACGTTTAGACGTGGCTAATATGTTTGCTGAGCGCCTGGACTGCCCGATGACAAAACACTGGGTAAAGATCATCACTGGCCAAATTTAATAAGGTAATGATCTTTGCCCAGTGTTGCAAATAATTAAAGTGTTGCATATAAAAGTACCTAAGTGTTTGTGTCAATCGTTTTATGATTATTATTACTTTTGTAGTACCCCGACAATGTAACATAGGACCCTATAATATTGGGGCAGCGAGATGTTACGACATACACCGTACTAGACAATGTGACCTGTGTGATAAAAAAAAATATTCCACATACTAAAGAAACGTATTCGAACTTCTTTCATTAATAACGGGCTCTTAAGATGAGAAATATGAAAAATCGGGTTGTAATGGTAGGGTTTGTGAACGAACTTTTGTGTTTTAAATTAGAACAAATTGTAAAAATGACCGAAAATCTATTTTAAACGTTTATCCACCCACATGACACCCTATTAATTCTCCCTGAAAACGTATTATTTTCTAACAGCTGGTATTAAACTAGCGAATTTTACAGTTGTCAAAATGCAAAAAATCGCGACAGACGTCCGTCCAGCCCGAGGCCGCTTGGCCATCTGCTAAAATTCAAACGAATGACTTACGCGCGTCCGTTTTGAGCGAGATTTTATATTTATGTGCTTAATGTTACTATTTTACGTTAATTAAAAATAAAATGAGTCTACTACGTTGTCACATATATAATAAGGAATAAAAGGATACAAAAATAAATACTGAACATTGACTAGCAAAAAAATGGTTCTGGTTTTTAGTCAACTCGACCTACCGAAAAACGCGCGATCAGAGCTAACTTTGCGAGCCTAATCCATCGAGTCAAATTAATCAAATCGTGTTTTGGGCATTATAAAATTGTAGAAAATATCTTTAAATAACATTTAAATAAGAAACCGTTACATTTTATGTAGTTTTCGCGTAATTAAGTAGGAATTTCCAAGCCTTATTCTACCCCCTTGTGGTACTTTTCTGAAGCTGCTTCACCTTAAGGATAATAGGGCAGCTACATTCTCCTGTTGTTATTCTGTTCTGTTAGCCAGGAAACGATATGACAGAGTTTCTTAGAAAAAAATTTTCAACATGAACTTCTTACATTCTGAAAAGATGGCTCATGTAAGTGGGGTTACAATATCAACAAATTCCTTCAATCGATATATTCGAACCCATAAAATTAGTTCAAATAAGTTTACCATGCTTGTCGCACAAGACAGCGCGCAAACTGTCTTGAATAGATAGATCCATCTCTTTTTAGTAAGAACAGTAGAAAGAGACAGGGGACACGAGGGTCAGGGCTGGCTGTGCAACTAGCGACAGAAATAAGGTGCTTATCCCAAATAGGCTTGAGCACCTTGACGTCATTAGATGTAGATATTTATGGCATTTTAACTAATTGTGTCTCGTCACGAATACACTGCCGATTTGGCCAGGAAATTATTATAAAAAAAATTCTATAATTCTATGCCATAAAAAACTACTATTTACTACAGGAAAGACGAATTTTGTTTATCTGAATGTCCCAGTCTGAGTGACCCATTTATGTTCAGCATTTACCTTTTAGCCGGGGAGTTCTGACGACAAATGCTTTATATTCAAAAAAAGTTAGCGTATATTCGCGGGTTTCGCAGATGACCTTCTTATTTCTAGTCATTATACGATACTAATTGACGGCTAGAACGGATTGCCACCATTTCTATTACACAGTAGCCAAAACCATTTTTGTCACCAGTAAACCAACGTTCTATAGGCAAAGTGTAGGTACAGTCAGCGGCTGAAAGACGTGGCCCCCGTCAATATCCTGCATACAAACTTCCATGCCATGGGGTTCACATGTCTCTGCAGCTGATTGTAATAGTACCTACTTATAATGTCACAAAAAGCCATGTTCAGAGCTTGCAGGCTTTTGATTCTATATTCTGTCTTTTGTTGTGCTCTAATTCAGGGGTCGGCAACCTTTTGGCAACCAAGGGCCATTATAGGAGCTAAAAAAAAATACGCGAGCCGCACTTTTTAATTAATTGTGACTTTAGAAAAATTCTGAAGTCAACGACTTTTACATACAGAACAGCCGCATGGGCCTCGCGGTCCGCGTGCGGCCCGCGGGCCGCCTGGTTGCCGACCGCTGCTCTAATTGAACGAGCGAGCGAAGCGAATAAAGTTCTACGTTTCAGCTTGGGCCAAAATTCTTTCGTTTGTCCGGCTCTTATTCTCCACAGGTTGCATGTTTGTGGTTGGTTCAATATCGTGAGATAATACTACTTAAAAACTATTTTGTAATTAAAAAAGTATGACATACAAATACTTCTTTGTCATTTATAATAAAAAAAAACATATACAACGGTGGCAAACAAGCTTACGGCCTGCCTGATGTTAAGCAGTTTCCGTAGCCTATGGACACTTGTGACTCCAGAAGAATCACAAGAATTTTAATATGTTTGTATGTTATAACAGCCATATCTTCTTAATAAAGACTTAAGACTAGTGTTAGTAAATAAGAATACTAAATTAATCATTAGATTTAAAACATTTGGTATGGTTGAGTTTATTTAATGTGGCCAACTTTTTTTACTGTCATTTGAATTAGAATTTTCTACATTGGACGGTTGCGTTACCTTTTGAATGAACTACTCAAAATAATCTCAAGTACTTTTATACCTACTTACTCCCACTTCAGTATTTTTCAATAAATGACAATAAGTATTAGATTATTATCATAATATACGGTCAACCAATTTGATTCATAGGCCACCGTAGAACCCTGTCATTTTAACTGCTACATAGCGACGCAATAATCCTAGTAACCCGTATTGACATAGCATTTACAACGGCAAGGTTCTATGATGGCCTAGGAATCAAATTGGTTGACTGTACCTACTTAAGCATTAATTATTAAGAAGACTTCAGTTTATATACATATACCTACATTTAATGAACGCCCAGTATTTTATGTAAATATTTTAGTTTTATCAGATAATAAGATCTAACAGATCTTAAGATCAAATCCGAATAAATAAATCATATACGGGGTGGGCCCTGTAACAGGAGCAAATATTCAAAAGGACGCTTCTTTAGAGCATTTGCAGTAACCCCTTGTGTCCCATTCATTTTAACTGTTTTTTTGGATTCGGAGAAATTTTGATATAAAGTTATGACCTCCAAGTAATGTATCTTGGCACCACGAGATCATAGCACAGCAGTCAATGCAGATTTTGAGGTAACATCTTTACAGGTAAAGTGATAATAGTGTTAGAATAGGGGGGATTATTTTATTAGTCGACAAAAATAAAAATAACTAAAACTAAAGGTGAAAAAATTGCCACAGATCGCTGCCAGGCGGCAGTGTGCCCAGAAGGTTGACAGCATTGCCACGTTTTATGGCAGTTCTGATTCTCTGGGCGAGGTAAAAGCCACCCTTCTGGTCATGTGAAGCCTCGACGAAGCACTTGCACAATCCATTGAAGATTATGTGCGAGCCGGGTCCTGAACGGCTCAAATATGAAGCCACTGTCAATGGCTCCATACTTGCGCCGTTTGAGACCCTCGGCTGAGTCAGCAAGCTCAACACGTAGTCCTGATTTAATTTAATATTTATTTTTTGGACGATTATTATAATACCCAACTTCCGTGAAATGTGAAGTAATGTTCTTTCGAGTGCATTAATGAACTTCTCTCAAGATTTCTAAATTAACTTACTCGTATCTAAGTAGATATTTTAAAGTAGACGATACCTACACTGATGTAATGGTAAATTACTCGTATCTAAATAGATATTTTAAAGTAGGTTATACTTACATTGAAAAATTGTTTATGTGAGCATAAAGTCACAGGTTATTGAAATATTTATAAGTACTTAATACCAGTATAAAAGATTCTTAGCAAGTAATAAATACTTAAATAGATAGAACAGCTAAGACTAGAGAATAAATATTCATGCTGAAATAGTTTAGTTTTATTCGCAGGCAGAACTTTTAGATGGGCTATTTTTTTTGTAGTATGTTTTTAATTTTTCAATTTGTTGTTTAATTAATTTAAGTCAGTTATTGTGTGTATATTTCTGCATAATGGTTTGTCTATGTATAAACTAGTATTTTGTTTAATGTTTCCGTAATTAAAAGTATGTAATACTTACTTCTGCTTCTTGGTCGTTCTTGTCAGAACGGTCGTGGTCGTTATGTGGTACATACTAGCTAGGTTTTAATTTAACCGTGATTCTTCATAAGAAATGAATAATGACGTGGACGAGTACGTAATAGTAGTTTATGTGACTGTACATATTGAAGGGCATGAAACACGAGTGTGGGTTTATGAAACGAGCCGAAGGCGAGTTTCATAATAACATCACACGAGTGTTTTAATGCCTAATTATGTACAGTTACAAACACTGTTTTATCTATCCACACATCATAAGCCTCCATTTAAATGAAATAATATAATCGAAATCGATGTTATTATTTAGCAATAATATAATTTTCACAGATAAGAAATTTGTTCTAACAAAACAGTCTGTTTTTATGGTAGTCATAATGTGCGGTTCTTGAACGCATCATGGAGGGTGTATGATATTTGGATAAATAAATATATTTTGCGAGTATTGATGGGATTATTTTATGTGGCCGACTGTTTATAAAACTGTCATGCAAAATCTTCTACATTTGAAGATTGAGTTGCTTTTTGAATGGACTACTTTGATGGAATTCGGCAAACTCAAACAATCTCACATCGCCGATTTGAAATCTTATCTTAATTGATTAAGGTTTAATGTTGAATATAAAAACAATTACGTGTATTTTGTTTGTGAAGCAACATACATTACAGACGACATATGTGTTTAAAGTATGTATATTGATATAATATTAGCATAAAAGCAAACAGATATTTAATTACCTACGTAAAGTCGGCGTGGCATACACCACATACAGACAGTAAGTAGTCATGGCGTGCTGAAAAAATATATATCACAACGGAGCTTAGGGCAAAGACCGTCTATGGCTCTGAACTTTAGTTTTTGAAAGGTTTTGCAGCTTTAATTTATATGATTAAAAAATTACCTTCCGATCTACTATCTTAAACCAAGTTATATCCAGTATGGTGAAAAAAAACTATTAAAAGAGTAATGACATTATTTTGAATAGGCATTGGCGTGCTAATAAAAAAAAACTTCATCACGGACAACTCCGGGATAGCTCGGAGACTGTCAACTAACTCAAGAGATGGCAAATATTGAACCTGAACCATCGAAACCAACTTCTGTGATGACGTTCACTGGAATATCAACAATCTAAATCTGTATTAATAAAGAACACATCAGATTATGACTATGAAGCCGATTGCTGCAAAATAAAGAAAAAAAAATCATCACGGAGCTTATATGTGCATGGAACATCGTACAAAAATAAATCTACCTATGTCAAGATCTTAAATATACACAAGTTTTCATATTAAGAATATCAACTAAATGACTAGTTGTAGTATAGGTACTTAATTGAGGTGTCCATTTGCAAGCCGCAATCAACTCAACAATTATCTCCAAACCATAGACTCCTTAACAGTCAGATTTGACAAATGACAGCTGTAATAGCTCACCATACATCTCATCCACCGGTCATTACCCCCGTCTAGTGTTGATTTATCATCCTACCGGACTGCGCCAGTTGCCAACTGTGTCTATGTACGGAATGGTGCTGCAATCTTATGAGTATTTTATTCAAGTCGTTTGAAGAATCATGACATATTGTTATAAATTGAAGCACCAAATACGTTGTCTCTTTTTTGCGCATAAGAAAGGTGATTGTTCTGCATAACTGACCGAAGCTAGTTTGTTTGTCACTTCGCAGCAAAATCTTAATTTTATGAGTATTTTATGACTGGCTTCCACATGCACGTGCGCCTAGCTAACGAATCAGAGCAAGTGCACAACAAATTGAAATTCAATTAGTTCTAAAAGTATGTTTCCGAATTAACTCCCTGAGTAGTAAAGATTTTTAAAGGATAACTAGCGTGCAATTTATAGCCTATTTCCTTCCAATTATGCGAACCTCTGTAGAATGGGGTCAATGATGATGATCGTGTACCTAATGAATGATAAACTGGTAGACACAGTAAAGTGTTGATTCAGCGGATCGCGGCACTGATTAAACTTAGTGTTAAACATACTATTTCTTATCAGGTAGGAAAGATAATATCTATAAATAACAGCTCAAGTGTGTCGACTGTAAGTAGTTGGCTACGAAATAAACATTGCTACTTTAGTAAACTATTACAATTTCCGTTAACTTCGGCATATTTCAGAGTACACTCACAGGCTGAATGCACTGTACATGTTTTATTTATTTTTACCATTTATGTAACTGCACTGCATTCAGAGCAAATCAATTCTTTGAATATTTTGAATCTTTAGAAACAAATACCTAAGCATAATTATTCCTTGAAAAATAAAACTAAAAAGATTTTTTTTTCGATTTTTGTACAGTTTAATTTAATGTAGCATTAACGGTTGTTGTTTTATATAGTACAAGGGTATTGAATCACATGAAATAAAAAAATACGTATGTAAAAATATGTAATATCGAACGAACTCACTTTGTAAACCTTCTTGTAGTGTAGTTGTAGTTCTCTATCGATTCATTAGTATTTTTTTTATGTATGTCAATTGAAACCGACACCACGAGTCATGCGACAATGAGACTTTAAAAAAACAAGTTTGGTGGGAACTTGATAGGTTACATACACATACTCGCTGTTTTAAAATTATTCAAATTATTATTTGATTTCCTCGCATTTTTGTAGAAAAGCACAACGAATAGATAGTAAGTGTGGAAATAAAAAAAAAAAAAATCTGCCTTGACGAGAATGGCAATTCTTGGATTTTTCTCTATTCTCGGATTCAGCTTCGCTTCATCCAACAAAATCAACAAATTCACGAATTGCTATTTCCCGGCCTCTGCAATAGTTAATGTACCTACGTATGTATGTATGTTGTATACCTACGTCGAAAATGTTCAGAAATAAAGCCCCAGATTTGATCATTCTAATTAGAGTTTTAAATCTGTAATCGATGTAGATTATTGTTTGATCCGGCGGGATCCATGTTAATTAATCCGATTAAAGGCAATATTAACGACTATTGTTCCAACAATTTCTAATATAACCTGTAACGCTTTCCGCCCGGGCGGTTTTGTTATAATAGTACCAGCCATTTTCCTCCTATGGGTGTTTTGAAGGGGACCTGGATTGATTATAATTAATGTTGCCAAGCGCAGTTTTTTAAATATATTCAATGCTTACTAACGTGGAGGCGGTGCAGGAAAATACCGATAACAACAAATCCACTTTCAATAGTAAATTGTATGACAAGGGTCTAAAATAAGTCATATTACTACGAGATGGTTATTTCCCCGAACGAAGTGAGAGGAAATTGTGAGAGGATATTGCTTTTAGACCAGAGTTAAAAATACACTCTACTTTTCACTTCGACTGCGAGAAAATAGTAAAAACAAAAATTATTCATCCACAATCAATAATAAATTCCACGGCAAAAAGATTGATTGAGATTGTTGATTTTGACGACTGCTTTAGCCTAGTTGGTAGTGAACCTGCCTACGAAGCAAGAGGTCCCGGGTTCGAATCCCGGTAAGGGCATTTATTTGTGTGATGAGCACGAATATTTGTTCCTGAGTCATGGATGTTTTCTATGTATTTAAGTATTTATTTCTCTATATAAGTATCTATATCGTCGCCAATTACCCATAGTACAAGCTTTGCTTAGTTTGGGACTAGGTTGATCTGTGTAAGATTGTCCGCAAATATTTATTATTGTCCAATTTGGCGGCATGAATTTTTTAATAAACTGCTTTGACACAGATGCAAAATATTGACACCAAGAATAAACGCCTCTGAACGTTTATAGGCGCGTCCAAACGGCCGAACGCGGCGGACAGCATACTCGTACAGGGCATTAGATAAAGCGAGATAGACATCAGCGGGATACGCTCAATCTCATAGCTTATTGCCATGTATGTAGTCAACCACGCTTGAACGTTTAGACGTGGCTAATATGTTTGCTGAGCGCCTGGACTGCCCGATGACAAAACACTGGGTAAAGATCATCACTGGCCAAATTTAATAAGGTAATGATCTTTGCCCAGTGTTGCAAATAATTAAAGTGTTGCATATAAAAGTACCTAAGTGTTTGTGTCAATCGTTTTATTATTATTATTACTTTTGTTTCCTTATGTAAAAATATGGGTTTTTGCCTGAAATAAATCAATTTTATTAATTTTATTTTTATTTAATAGACGGTCAAAGGCGTTTATTTTTTTAGGTAATGATTGTGAGTTAGGGAATGAAAAACGGCTGAAGTTTGAAATTAATTCTGTTTACTGATTGGTCGATAGCAAATACAAATGTTTTTCTTAAAGTGTTGTGATTAGTGGTTTTAATATGGTGAAGTGTTTTGATTACTCAGATTAAAATGTTTTGAAAATCATCAATATGTTTACATATTTTCCCTATGGGCTAAATATACTACTTTAGCCCCGCTTGCTAAGCCTAATAATGTCACACTTTTTTTTTTTTTCATATTTGCGGACAATCTTACACAAATCAACCTAGTCCCAAACTAAGCAAAGCTTGTACTATGGGTACTAGACGACGATATAGATACTAATATAGAGAAATAAATGCTTAAATACATAGAAAACATCCATGACTCAGGAACAAATATTCATGCTCATCACACAAATAAATGCCCTTACCGGGATTCGAACCCAGGACCACTTGCTTCGTAGGCAGGGTCACTACCAACTAACTAACTTTTAAACCATGAGAAGTGAAAAGTAATTTAGTGTATAATTATGTAACAAAATTAACCCTTTTCCAGCAGGTCGATCGCGTAACGCATTGTACACGCGTCAGGTAGATCTAAATGTCACTTTTTATATGGAAAAATGACAGGTAAATTGTCCTTACGCGCGTTCAGAACGTTACGTGATTACCCCTCATGCTAGATACACACGTCGCCGGGAAACGAGGTTTTACATTTTCATTTTTGTTGAACATGCGTTGTAGAGTGAAGCGAAAGAAGTGTTTTTCTTCAGTTTGGGCCAAAATTCATTCGTATGTCCGATTGTCCAGATGCAGATCGATCACGTAACGCATTGTACGCGCCTCAGGTTGTCCTAACGTGCGTTTGGAACGTTACGTGATTCCCCCTCAGCTATTCTCCTCTACAAGTCGCATTCCTCAAACAATTCTCGTGAACTTTTTCAATAAATAGTATTCATTTCACAATCGTGTTATAATAGAGAGCTTTTTAGTCGAGTACCGTGTTTAGGCCACGAAGCTTGCTGAGTGGCCTAAGTAAGGTACGAGATTAAAAAGCTTGATTATATAACACTATTGTGAACAATACTTTTTGTACGAGTTCATTAAAATTAATTTTCTACGAGTCAACTGAACTAATTAAACAAACTCGATACTGTTGAAACGAAGTGCAGCTCATCGCTCGTACGCTTGTTGATATCTTAAAAGACATCAACGAGCGTACGACATCAAAGCGATTCTATTGGTCCAATTCATTACAGTTCAGTAAAGCAGCCACGTGATTGGTCGAATTTATTTTAGTTGTCTGGAGCGTATCGAAAAGTAGTTATTTCGATTGTTTCGACAGTAACATGGACTACAACTATGAAAAGAGTGACGTTGCAGTATTCTCTATGAAATCTTAATACACATAATTTAATCGTCGAGTACAAAAAAATATTTACAGTCGCGCCAGTTCTACAGGTCACAGAGCTAGTAGTATAATTGGGGGTCCGGAAAACATAAGTAAATATCGATTTCTTTGCGACGCTGAGGTGGGTCACTAAATATGTGATTTAAACGTGAAACATATATATATTTTATAACCGAATAGTGGCCGTGATTTTATGGTTTCGTCGATTCCTTAAAACCGTTATACGTAACTTAACCTCAGATGCACGTTTTACAAGAATATCTCTGCCTTTCCTTTTCCTCAAAGTGGCTAGAGACAGATGGTCGGATCGCGTGTTCGACTACACACTTACCAAGATAATTATGCAAGTAGCTAAGCCAAAATAGACCTTTTGTCGAGTATGTTAAGGGAATTGACAGGTTACGGTTAAATTGGTTCCTGGTTCACTGCAGGCTGTCATTAGCTCCGGTGATGGAGCGAACGACTCTTTCGCTGCTTTAAACATGGGTTGGAATGATCGACGGTTTTTTAAGTTGGTACGAAAATTGAGGGTTACGCGCGTGTATTACGATACTTTTGCAATCTTGATTCATCCCATTCTCAAGGCTCCCTCCAGGGTTCTTCATCAGAATATTTAGGGGTTTTCCAGCAAGGAACTCGAAATAGGCTTATTTTAAGACAATGATGACATTCAAGTTTTATGTAAGTCTTATTACTGAACATTGGCTTAGACAAGAACAGAAACACATTCATGTATCAAGAGCAGCATCGTTAGCAGTAGATTTATTATTTAACCATTTAATGTGTCCTTTTTAGAAATAAACGGTATTTATATATTATTAGATAATTTTTGACTTTGTAGAATTTAAATTAGTGACTTTATAGATAAGTTCATATACTAGGCATGGTACCACTCTCGTCATACTGGCAATCGCCCCGATAAAATGACAAACGCAAATAACGCGATACATTGCTGTGACATTACGGTTGTTCCTAAATCTGAGGCTTTGGCTAGCAAGCAATGTCAAGCATGCATATCGTTTCTATCTTACTAACGGAGTAATGGCGAATGTCATAATCGATTGCGTATTTATCCAAAAAACAGTTATTTCAGTACTTACCGGTGATAGGAAATCGCTCCCAGAGGAACCTTTGGGTCTTGGCTTGCCTGTCAGCACGACGAAGTTGCACAACACGGCATGTTTTTATATTTAATACGGCAAAAATCGTCACCCACGGTCAAATAACAACTGATCTGCGTTTTGACTGCGTGTGACAGTTTCATGTGTGTTTACTAATAACATCGGGTACGCGCAACCCGCCCACTACCATTTCTATAGTATTTACTTTTTCTGTGGTTGCCCTAAAGCTTGAAAAGTAACGTTATCCCCCTGCCTCAATTAATATTCACTGTGCCTTTACACCACGAACTCACACAAGCTCCACTATTCTGTAACTTTTTAACCTCACTTTATCTTTCACCCAGAAATATATCTGGACACTGCGATTCGTAGTAAGGCTTCGTGACAACCATTAACTGATCGTGGTAGAGGTCTAGTTTAACTAGGCGTGACGGGTCAGGAGAGGCGCATTAGCGCGTTCCGAATAACATCCAAGTTGTTTGATTTCTAAGTCAGTCCCTTCTGCAATAACGTTAAATAACTATAGTTATATATTATAGGATATATTGGTGTTTATCCGATGTCCGATTCATAACGTATTAACACATAAACAGTATATCGCGCGATCACCAATAAAAACCTTTAAATCCTCATAAAAACATCATCCACTTCCCCAATTTCTGGTAATCACGGTAGCTATAACAGTAAAC
Organism: Epinotia brunnichana; assembly: GCA_963854355.1. Lineage (NCBI taxonomy): Eukaryota > Metazoa > Arthropoda > Insecta > Lepidoptera > Tortricidae > Epinotia > Epinotia brunnichana. The sequence goes on along the minus strand of OY977951.1, from coordinate 22,883,990 downwards.
CAGTAATCGTCCGTAACGTGTAGGGCATAAAGTATAATATGGCATATCAAGTGGCGTAATGCAGCCATTATTCCTTTATCGCCACTCAGACCATAAAAACAATGATATTAAATATTTATATTGCTGGAGTTCTCGAGACAGGCGCCGAACGAAGATCTTTGTGTTTCCACCAGTTTATTCATGGATTTTATTATCATTTGAATTGGAATAATTTATATAGGTACCTTTTACATTTTTAACAATATTAAATTCTGAGTTGGTTATGAATTATAAGCTCGTCTCATCAAATTAGAGACTAGTTTTTTGAAAATACGAGTTTAAACAGTTTTGCGGCAGATGGAACTTAAGGACCAACAGACAGCCAGGAAGATCATATCGCAAGTAGTTTCTGAAAAGAAGGCGATGTCAATAAATATAGAGGTCTAGGGAGTTTTCTACTGCACGTGATGTGGAGCATTACAATACAATACAAATATTCAAAATAATACACGAAAGAAAACACTAAACACACAAAACACTAAACACAAAAATAATACACTAGAGAATTGTAACGTATTCTAGCAATTAAATAATTCATTCATTCAAACAAAATAAAATGTACACAATGTCTTCCTTTTATTTCTTTGATGGTATTCCTCTTGCAAGAGAGTGTTATTCTTGGCAAGAATCATCATCATCATCATCAGTCCATTGTAGTTAATTGTTACTGAGACCTACCTACCGCCAATGTCACCCAGCTCTTGCCAGCCGACCATCGTAACGGCCCGGCCACGACATTGCGCGAATTGCGGCGCGGCAAGCGTTTTATCTGTTCATTGCACTGTGGTTAGTTGGGATCACAAGCAATTAATTACAAAAACCGGTGCCGTAGCCGTGCACACCACGTTTTCTGATTTGCGGAGTGAACTTAAGAACATGGTTACTCTATATGGTAGCAGACACTAAAAACAGGTGACGTACCTAATGTTTGCCATGGGGGCAAATCCGAGGTAGAAGCAATGTATGTCAATTGTCAAATAAGGCAAAATGAATCAACTGAATCATAATTTTAAACGAATTCATAAGACTCGATGTTTAACTCAATTTCTTCAACATAGAAATAAAAATCTTGAATTTAAAATTAATTAGGAAAACCGCCATTATTTTGAATGAAACAAAAAGTATCTAGAATTAAAATAATTCTCTTGAAACACGAGAAAAAAAATAATAGATAATTTCGCTTCATTCTAGATAATTTATCATCTTCCTAATAAATTAATTTCCCTCAAGTTTTTTTTTCTGTGAACTAGTTAATGGGCATCAGGAAGTCACGCCGGAAAGTTGTCCATTTCAGAGACATAAACGTTTTTATCACACGAGTGCCACGAGTGTTTTATGATCTATATTGTACCACCGGACGCCATAAATCGAATCTGGTACACATTTGCTAGATGAAATTGATTTGTAAGGGAGCGATCACTGGATTTGTTGTTGCACTTGTGATACTTATACAAGGTGTCATTGGCTTCTGGTCAAATAATGACACTGTACAGCGATCCCACGAGGAAGATCACCGAATTCGACATATAGAAATAAAGCCACATTGATAATGACAGTGTGAAGATACTCCTTAAAATTATAAAAAGCTTTATCAGTCAGCCATTTTTTTAACTTATTAAGAAATATCGCATCATTTTCAATATCTTTCAATTCGGAGGGTAATTTACTGTAGATACCCGGCCCTACTACAGACATTATTTTTGTTGATTTCATGAGTCGACAACATGTCGTGGCCAATGTGTTCTTATTCCTCTGAGCAAGACGCATGCTTTTTGAAATGTATTTTATGTATATTACTTCTCACGTATTTTACTATGTAGAAGATGTATTGTGAGGTTAGTGTCATTACGTTGGCGTCTTTAAAAAGTTGCTTTGCAGGGGTGCCTGACGGTGCGAGTGAAATAATCCGTATAGCTCGTTTTTGAACACTTTACCAAACTTTCCTCCCCGTGCATCTGGCCGGGGTATGAATACCAGGAGGGGAGACGAACTGCGACCACCACAGACGCGGCTTGCCAAATCGAGGAAATGTCTGCACAATGCCACTAGCGACAATTCCTTCGTCACTAAATTAAAATTAAAATTATTAAGAGACGCCTACTACTCCTTGGATGCCTTTTTCGAGTGCCAGACTGATCAGAGAAATATATAATATGACCTAGTATACAAACCAAACTGGTTCGCAAGCCCAGTAAATATTTATAATATATCAAATGTTGTATTGTTTATAATTAAGTATGTAACTGTGTGACCTAATAGCTAGGTATTACATATTATTATTACGTTGACATGTTAAACTACATTTTTACCAATAAATGATTGTATTGTATTGAAGTGTAAAAACTCGTTGCCAATCAGCTGCTGTACCCCATAATTCTAGCCCGTAGCACATCACCGAGTGAAAAAGTGAAAAATAACTCGACCTAAGTTGGTGGTAGGGTAGAATACGCGCTAGTCTACTCAGAGCGAAGCAAGCCCCTGACAATTTACTACAGACGACTTCTATATGCGCGTCCCATTTCAGCGCCGCATCTAAGGTGACGCCCAGAAACCTGGCAGTACCTACCTGTGGTAGTACCTCGCCGTCTACGCTAATAGTTAGGGGACGTGGGGGTCTATCTCCGAGGTTGATGTGCATCACCTGGGTTTTGTGCAGATTTAGTTTGCCGTTTGGCTTAGTCCTAAATTATTGCGAACGTGGTTTAATGCAAACGCATTAAACCACGTTTGCAATCTTGATACTTCGGAGGATATGAGATTCTCAAGTGAAGAGATCGTGTCGGCTCTCAGTATGTCACAAGCATCGTCTGGAAATATGTACATGTCACCATCAGCTACCTGGGGTAAATCGTTCACCTGGATTAGAAAGCACAGATTTGCCAGGGACGAACCCTGAGGTACGCCGATATCGATATCACCGCTCATCGATGTAGTTAAGCCATTGTTTAGCGCAACACTTTGTTTCCGTAGATTTAAAAAGTCCAACAATAACTTAAGCGCGGGGCCACGTATACTGATGTGTTGGAACTTTTTGCCCAGTACACTATGGTCACAAAGGTCGAAAGCCTGTGTCATATCACATAATAGGATCGCAACATGGGAGTGACTCTCTTTTGCGGCCATTATATTTTTTAGGGTCTCACGAATTACGGCTATACACTATACGGCGGCGGTGGGAGCGTTCACGGTATCGGCCGCGGTAAGAAAAAAGGCATTATCTCTCAAAATATCTAGATTTTGTTGGTGTTTCGAGGCTTTCCGACCCGTGTACTCGTTGACAATTTGCCAAAGTGTTTTTTGTGCATTTGAAGAGCATGATAACATGTTGCTGTAATACGACTTCTCCGCTGTACGTAGGGATGTTTCTAATTTCAAGGCCTGTGGTAGTATAAGTGGCAAAAGAAGTTGTTTAGCGTTCCCAGTATAGTTTTGTAGGTGCATTAGGAACAGTTTTTGTGCGATAATTTCATCCGTGATCCATGGACAGGTTCGCTTAGTACTTATGCTTTTATCCTGTTGGTACGGGAAACAAGTTATACAAGCATTATTAAGAATGTTTATTATTGAAGTTAAATGAGTAACGGGATCATGTTTCGATTTGTTTACTACATATGTGAGGCCAGTCAACTGAGTTAATTAGGCATTTAAAAGTATCAAGCTTGTTTTTAGAAAAATTACGTGAAAGTGTTTTATTATCAACGTTCGAGTTTTTGTAATTAATTGTAATTTTTTGTGCATAATGATCAGAAAGATGTGTGTCTACAATAGTGGTGTTTATATCGTGACAGTGAGTTTCGTGATTTGAGTAAACATGGTCCAAACATGTTGCCGACGAGCCAACTTGACGAGTCGGGTGAGTAATTAATTGTTTAAAGGAGAAAGAAGTTATTAGATCATTGAGGGATCGTCTTTGTACTGAGTCGGCTAGGTAGTCGACATTAAAGTCTCCCGTCACAATTATCAATTTGTCTTCATTGACCAGTTTTTGTAACAGCTTTTCAAACGAGTTCATAAACATTTGGAAGCTACTTAGATTAGAGTGTTAGATGCAAATAATGACAACATTTAATTTACATAATTCAATACATGATATCTCACAATTGTGTTCGTCTGACAAATTACAAATACATATGTTATGGGTTTTCATTTCACGGGCATAGTATCCGCAACTCGACGTCGTATATGAGCCTTTTTGCCTGATGGGTTGTTGGCACTACTCGTGCCAACCCAGTTCTATCAGAAAGCCTAGCAGACCCTTGAGTTTGCTGACGACCTCCGCTAACGACTGCAGCCGTTCGAGCTATTTTGCTCGGTATGCTGCTACCTCAGGGCTTGTGAAAGAAGTAAATTATTTTTCCATATGTAGGTTCTGCAAGAGGGCTATCTGTAACACCCAATGACTGTAAACCGTACTGCATATAGGTAAAGAATGCTTTTCCGATGTCCTGATGGTCTGAAAGAACTATACCATCTTTCTCCGACAGAAATGGATGGACAGAAATTAATGCGGTCGTTCTCGAGTGTAATGCGTGCATCTAATTGACGCGAGACCATATAAAATGTTCGCGATGCGTTAATTAGACACAAATGCAGTCACAAAATTAGAGAATAACCGAATGATGCTCCATTATATTAATTAATTTGCAAACGAAACATCAATTCATTTATATTCATTCTTTACGCAACATATTCATTTTCCAACATAAATGTACGTTTGAATTAACATCATTATTTTACGGCAATTACATTTAACATGACGAGGCTATGTTGTGTTTCAGCTTTATAACACCATGATGAACTTTTACATAAATATTCCAAGCAAATTTTTAAGTAAATAGGTATAATAATGCCATTGAATCCCTAACGTTTTTACCCGAAGAAACAATTAACTTAGAATTACAAACGTCTTTAGGTTTCCGTACTCAAAGAGTAAAACGGGACCCTATTACTAAGACTTCGCTGTCCGTCCGTCCGTCCGTCTGTCTGTCACCAGGCTGGATCTCAATAACCGTGATAGCTAGAGAGTTGACATTTTCACAGATTAAATATGTATTTCTGTTGCCGCTATAACAACAAATACTAAAAACAATATAAAATAAATATTTTTATTGATAATGGTACGGAACCCTTCGTGCGCGAGTCCGGCTCGCACTTGGGCGGTCTTTGAAAAAAAAATTTACCACCATTTATATGTCTAGTAGGGTAGGGGTCTCTTTTTAAGAGAAAATAAACATTGTTTTGTCTGTATTACCTAGCTTATAGTTACTCAGTAATTAGGTAAGTACTACTGATTATTTTCCAAAAAGTAGTTATTTAGGAAGTTTACCAGGGAGTAAGTACTTAGTACATTGAGAAAACCACCAAATATATGAACAAAAACTCCTTGGCTATAACTTGGTGATAATAATTCCAGTATTGCTTGGTTACCGATAAATTATGACCTCTGTTGGTAGTGACCCTGCCTAGTTGGCCTAGTTGATAGTGACCCTGCCTACGATGCTGGAGGTCCCGGGTTTGAACCCCGGTAAGGGCATTTATTTGTGTGATGATCACGAATATATATTCCTGAGTCATGGATGTTTTCTATCTATTTAAGTATTTATTTATCCTAATCTGTATCGTCGCCTAGTACCCATAGTAGAAGCTTTGCTTGGTTTGGGACTAGGTCGATTTGTGTAAGATTGTCCACAAATATTTAAATCCCTGCATTAACTTCTTAATTATATTGCATATAGCAATAGTTCGAAGATTGATTCTCGGCAAAACAATACAATGCAGAAAAATCACCATTTCGTGTAGCCTCCTCAATAGGACAGGTTTTAACGGGCGCAAAAAGTTTCCTTATCTCCCGCCCGCGCCTTCCGGCAGACGTAGTGACAATACCAACTTATCCCCCGGATCGCCGCTGGGCCCAGAGGGAACCATAGCTCTATTACAGGCAAACACGCGCGATTTGCTCCACGTTTCACACTTTTCTTCTCTCGTCAGGCGCCCTGTTATACAAAATTTAATGGTCAATTGTGTATGGGAGTCGTATTAAAATAAGATAAATTAGTATGGGCAATGCATATAAGCAACTTATAATACACTATTCCTTAAATAGCAAGATGAATATCAGCAACAAAAAAAAAATTGATGTCATAATTATAAGTCTAGAGGTACTCAAAAATATCTCTAGACTTTTTTTGAGTTTTGCAACCGATGTGCCGCCAACCACAAGCTTAAAACGATGGTGTTTGCGTTCTCGTCTCGTCTTTTGTTTTTGCAAACAGAAAAAAAACAAATAAAGGTACGTACAGATTCACGCTCACTGAATTAAAAAATATAACTATTCGGCTTTTATGAATGTAAACAGTTTGTTTATATTAAAATTACAGTTCTACATATTATTTACTCTGTTAGGTAAAATTTTCAAAACAAAATCACATCAAAATTCTTTATTTGATTGAAAGTAAAGTATGAGTAATGGGAGCCTTGAGGTTGATTTCAATTATTATAAAAACATGTTTCATACATTCAGTTTTTTTAATTCCATCTAAGTAGGCCAGGAAATTAAAACGCCCTAGTAAATTGGAGTCAGTTTCCAGATATGACAGAAAGTTCTTGCAACTACGAAGCACTAAGAGGAGGTTAGGTGTATGTTAGAGCTTAGGTTTGGTAGCTTCAGTTGCTCTTGGCAGGTATAATTAAATAAAACCAGCCAAGTGCGAGTCGGACTCGCGCACGAAGGGTTCCGTACCATTATCTATAAAAACTATTTTATTCTGTGTTTTTAGTATTTGTTGTTATAGCGGCAACAGAAATACATCATCTGTGAAAATTTCAGCTAGAACTATCATGGTATCAGTGAGATACAGCCTGGTGACAGACAGATCTTAGTAATAGGGTCCCGTTTTACTCTTTGAGTACGGAACCCTAATAAAAAGTATTTGGGGACAATTGTTAGCTAAGCTGTGTGTGTACTATGGGTACTAGGCGACGATGTATGTACTTATATTATATAGATACTTAAAAACTTATGCATAGAAAACATCCATGAGTCAAGAATTAATATTTTATGCTCATCATGCAAATTTAAAAAATGTCCTTACCGGGATTTGAGAACTGTATTCTACAACTAGATAGTCAAACAATTGTAATGAATGAAGCTATTAATTCTTTTTTAACATTTTAAATCAAGTAAGCATCTAGATGCATTTAAGGGTTACGTAAAGTGTGTGAATCATGTAAAATAACTGGCAGTAGGTACAGAACACTATTTGCCGAGTTCCAACTCGCACTTGGCAGATTTTTTGTACACGATTGTGAATGATGTTAACAATCGTTTTCTAGCAAAGTGCATAGGCTGATCTAGCAGCATCGAGCTAGTACTAAATAAACTGACAACTCGACTGTTTAAAACTTTGCGCTATCGAGAATGAAGCAATAGACAGGGAACTGTTGTGTACAAGCTATATTATTTACCACTCGACACTAGTGTTGTCATATACAGGATGGCTTTTCACACTGGGTGAATTGCAAATAAGGGCCAAGATTTGTTTCGAAAATAAATTACATATTTTAATAAAAATATTTACGCCGTTGAAAAGAGTGATTGTAAGCCATAGTTTTTGCAAATTATTTAATTATTTCGGGGTCAAATAATAAAATAATTTACAAATAATAAAATTAATAGGTATTTCAATTTGTTGTGTTTTGTTTATAGTCATGATACACGATAACATTGTTTTAAAGGTATAATTTTAAATTCATATTATAAAGAGGAAAGTGTCTGTGAGATTGTAGGTTTGTATGTTTTGGGTAATCTCCGGACCCGCTTATCCGATTTCAAAAATTCTTTCACTTTCATAGGCTTATCCCGCGAGTTTGCCTGCGTTCTTAGCAAGGCGTGGGCAAAGCTAGTAATGTATGATTTTACTTTTTCAAAATTAAAATACAAGCACAAATCTAAATGGGTAACAAGAATGAAGAATTTTAACTTTATTTATCCTTACTCACTTACCTACTTATAAATTCATTAATCTCCACTTATAATAAATCTCTAAATTAAAAAAAGAATCAGCCAGTTTGAAACTAAGCTTTGTGTTGTTACGAATGTTCTCAGCATCCCATGAACGGAAAAATATAAAACATTTTTTATAGGTACATTATTATTCTAGCTGTAACTTAGGATAGGTTTTATCCGACTGCAACAATTAATTAATTTTCCGTAATATACGACTTCATTTAATTTCTCATTTATTATCCTTAAAGTATATCGCCGCCACATCTGTCAGCTAAAAGAAACGTCAAAATCACAGACTAATTAAGAGATACTACGGATAAAATGGCGGAATTGCTTTGCCTTTCTTTCACCAATTAATAATTTTAATCCCGTCTACGATATACCTTGACGAGACACATAGGTACCAAAAGCAAATATAAAATTAATCGATTTTGGTATGCGAACTTATATGCGCAAATGTATCAACAAATTCGAACAATAATATATAATTGGTTTTTTTGAATGGCACGCGCGCGCGCTCTTCGCGTTTTCAGCCAAACCACAAAAACCGAAACTCGAAGTTCGTATATCTGCATTCCTGTCACTTGTTAGTGCGATAGAAATAGAGATACCCGAATATTTTCGAATTCCGAAGTTCGTGGTTTAAAAGAAAATACAGATGTCGGATAGATCTAAATTAATATTTTATGTGTAAATATGGTTAAAATTATTTGGAAATACTATTGTTGTTATTGTTTTAGTATATTTGACTAGCTTTAAGTTTAATATTGTACGTCCGAAATGGGCAAGCTGTTGGACTTTATTTTACCCAAAACAACTAAATGTACACAGTTCTGACAATAAGGAAATCTTATTTTATCTTTATCTTATCGAAAATAGGCATGTAGACACTAAATAAAATAATCATAATGTTTTTTTTTTTTTTTAAAGAAAACAACGCAAATAGCAACGCAACGCAATATAGGTATGTAAGATAATCACTAAGTTATAAGTGTCCAAAGTTTTAAGAGGGGGTTTGTTGTGTCTCTTTTCCGCAAAACGCACCTTTATAATGAAACGATTGTTTTTTACTATGACGCTCGAGGATCGTGACGTCACGGTCCCTGATCGTTTCTCACTCTAACAAACGACATTAAAACGGTTGTAGCTTCGTAATTTTTTGAGATATTTGAATGAGTTTTTCGTTTCTTCATTCTTTTGAAGTGAGTCTACAGCTACACCTTTATTTGGAAGACAAGCGGAAAGAATCCATACTATCCATACTTTCATACTTATACATATTATAAATGCGAAAGTGTGTCTGTCTGTCTGTCTGTTACCTCTTCACGCATAAACCGCTGAACCGATTTAGATGAAATTTGGTATACAGATAGTTTGAGCCCCGAGGAAGGACGGAATTTGTATGGAGCTACTTAAACCGCTGCACCGATTTAGATGAAATTTGGTATATAAATAGTTTGAGTACCGGAAGGACAATTATAATAGGTTTGATCCCGAAAATCATCCCCTAAGAGGGTAAAAAGAGGGGGGGGGGGGTTAAAATTTGGATGTAATCTATTTTGATGAAATTTGGTGTAGATATAAGTTAAGTCCCCTAAGGGGGTGAAATTAAGGGTGAAAATTCGGATGGAACCCATTTGAATACAATTTGGTATAGAGATAGTTTATGTCCTGGGAAAGGACAACGGATAGTTTTAATTACGGAAATCACTCCCTAAGGGGGTGAAATGGGAGGTGAAAATTTGGATGGATCCCGTTTAGATGAAATTTGGTATAAAGGTAGTTTGAGTCCCGAAGAATGACATTAGATAGTTTTTATTCCGAAAATCATTACCTAGATGAATGTTGGTATAGAGATAATTTGAGACCCTTCGAAGGATATATAATAGTTTTTGCCTCGGAAATCATCCCTTAAGATGGTAGACGTTGGTTTGCACTATTTTTTCTAAGGCGGTAACAAGTTCTACGCGGACGAAGTTACGGGCAACAGCTAGTCTTTTAATAAATGATAAGCATTTGTCTCAGATAAAATAATTCATAGATGTTAGTATTACAATAAACTTAAATTACTATGTTAGTACCTAAACTTATTTAAGTGCTGAGAGGTCAAGTGCCTGATTAGGGCGCTGTCCCATCTCTCTGCCACGACAGCCAGGAGACCGTGGCGGCTGGTGCGCACTCTGCGGAGCGTCGCGGCGCAGCGCTTGCGCAGCGTGGCGTGGAATCCATCCACATGCGCGTCAGCGAACATGCCCGACGCGCTACAGTATCGCGGCAACTGCAAAAATACCCTGAAGACGTCGTTATATTGTACACGCATGGCATTAATAGCACGCTGCGTGTACATCGTCCACAGGCTACAGGCGTACAGCGAAGTACTACGCTCGAAAGAGTGTTACTTTAACTTGCGCTGTACACCTGCTGAACCTCCTGGCTTTCATGTTGGCCCTGACGGCCAATGCCCTACGCTCGCGTTCGATATCCGCATCGTCACGCAGATCATGGGTAAGTGTAAATGCCTCTGCTAAATAAAATGTACTTTATCCTTTTCATGCGAACACAAATGTCAAAATTACAGAGAAAGGCAAACGAATTAAACAAAATTTTAGTTCAAATAGGCTTGTAGAACGTTTATGAATACGTCTTTTCTTTGAATTAAATTGATGCCATACAATTTCAAATCCATTTTGGAAAAATCACCTTCTAAACACTCAATGGGAAGGCTAGTGAGAAAGCATTGAATGTAAAGGCAATTCCGTTAATCGGATTGCATTCTCAGTACGAAACGGCAATCAAAGCACAAAGGCATCGCAAGTGCTTTCGAGCTGGCTTTGTTTCGAGTGACCTTCCTTCGAATGCTCTTATGGCACTTCCGAACGAAGCGAAAATTATTGGTGATTAGTGATTACCTAGTTGAAGCTGGCCCTTATTAAATCGATCCATTTAATGAACACCCTCTTCTTTTTAACCCCTGACGCAAAAAGAGAGGTGTTATAAGTTTGACGTGTCTGTGTATTTGTCTGTGGCATCGTGTTTAGGTGTGGGTGGCGCGATTCTTCGAAGTGGAACTTTGGGGCATCTAATACAGTCAACCTATCATATTATCTACGAGTGCCCAAAAGGGAAGTACACTGGAGATCCTCCTGGACTTTATATCATTAATTGGAAACGCAGCCCAATTGGTGAAGAACTTAGATATTAATTTGTAAACATGTAGACTTGCTGACTCGGTATTAATGCTTTACGATTAAATAAATAAGTAGGGCTGACACAATATGCCTGGGTTACACTATGCCGACGTGAGCATATGCCGACGTGAGCAGGGAAGCGGGCTGGAAGGTGGGCAGGTCGGGCTTCAAATGCGGTATGACGCCCGCCCTGCCCACTCCCCTGCCCCCTTCCCTGCTCACTTCGGCGAAGTGTTACCGAGACATTAAGGAACCTTTTTTTTTAATTACGAAAATCAAAAGTATAATCCAGAGGAATATCAGCTGTAGCATTAAAACTTTCTTATGATTTCTTTTTCTGATCTTACATATGCATTTGAATTCTGCGCGCGCCAGGACCCACCGAATACGCTCTATAGTAAACGGGCTTATACTATGACGTCACAACTCATATTCTCGGTGCGTTTACTATGGAGTAAGTCTTTAATTTGTAATATCTCCACAAAATTTGCGTTAAAGTCTATACTTGTCATGCAAAATATCATTTGTAAATCAATATTCTGTCTAACTATTATGTAATTTTATCGAAAAGGTTATATTTTATATTTTTTATCATTTTAACGTGAGATAAAACAAATACAATCGTTATTTTTTCTTTTGCCAAACCACATAAAAAATGAACCCAACCAAACCAAGTTCATAAAAATCTTAAAACAATTTCTTGAGGACAAAACTTACTACACAGTAAAGGAATACCTACAAGACAATAATAACATTAATAACGTAACTGAATTATAGTCCAAGCAGGCAATGGTACCAAAATGTTAATGCCTAATAATGGCATATCAAAATTAAAATAAAATTAAAATTAAATACAAAGATCTCATGTAGTTAAGTCAGTAAATGTACACCTAATGTTTTAAATTTAATGTAATGTAATGTAATACACCTGCTAGAACTGAATTAGGTACTATTATTATTTAAATTTCGTTATTACTTATTTCTATTTTATTAGTTTAGTTAGTTATTAAGCTAATTAAGCATGTAAATTGCAGTGCCCTTGCAGGGCTCATAGCTGATCTTATTTTGATATACCACCTTACGTATACCTATGAAAGCAATAAATTACTGAATTACTGAATTTTGTATGATATTTGTACGTATATCCACATCGATTAAGTGCAGTGTATTTATTTTAAATTGAAGTCCCATGCAAGTTACCTATTTGTGGGTCATGCGGCCAATAGAGACAGGTATAGCAAAAGTGTTGACTGAAATAGAGATCGACCCGACATGACCGCGACCACCCTATCAATAATAACCGAGTAAGAAGAAGTAAAATACAATACTTAACCATTTGATTTCAGAATACCCGGATCACGTAGTAAGACCACTTATTTCCATTCCAGTTTTCAAATAAGACCTAAGTTTCAACGAAAGGATCAGAAGAATTATTATAAAACCATAAAAATAAAGGGAGTGTTTTATACCGTACCGATAAAGATACTGAACCGATTTTGATACCCATAAAAAAAACAAAAAAACAAACATGTATTCTGCAAATAGGCCATAAGGGCACTTATACAGTATGTTAAACGATAATTTACAATAAAAAAATATATAAATAAGGTGTCGATCGATTCAAAACTATGCTCCGGGTGACCTGTATGAAAAAAAAAAATTTTTAGTTACTTTTACATAGCCAAGTAACATATTTTTGAACTGTTTTTACTTGTTTTTTAACCCTGTTTCTTTATTGTTTTTCTCCTAATTGGATTTTTAAATATGAAAAAATACGGATAAAGCATAGAGTATATTTGTACAAAAATAGTAACTTGGTGAATATGATGTAAACAGACGCGTTGATAGGGCCTATTATGTTTATAGCTCCTATTACAGAGATTGTTCGGCCGCTGCGAATAATAACATATTATAATAATGAGTTATAAATAATAATAGTGTTAGTAATAGGATATTATCGTTCAAAGGGTGCGTAATATACCTAAGTAGTTGAAAAGTTTATTATCTCAATCTCAAGGGCAAAGTTGAACCTTGACGGTGTCATCTGATTATTTTTTTATTTTAATTCAGGTAAAGACACAACGTGGCGCGGCGTGGGTAGGCCCCCCACGAGGTGGACTGATGACCAGGCCCCTATTTCACCAAATCGACAATTGTCGCCTGACAATGACAATTCGGCATACATGGCTGCGTCGATAGGTTAACGTGCTTGCTGGGCAGCTTATTGACCCAACAATGTACGTGGAATTGTCATTGTCAGGTGACAATTGTCAAGATGGTGAAATAGGGCCCTGGTAAAGCTCGCGGGAGTCCGCTTAACAGGGATTAACGCTCAGACGATATGGGTCATACAGAGTCAAAGTAAGTTAAGGGCCCGGATGGCCGTCATCTGCTACGCGGATGACACGATGGTGGCGGTCCGGGATGCGGGAGGCTCTGCGACGGGCAGAGGTTGCCGCAGAGTATATGACCCGCATCCGGTTCCTGGGCCTGAGGGTGTCCCTCCCGAAAACAGAGGGAATAATCTTCGGGGGGAGGGGCTGGCGGCCGCCTGCGGGCGCCACAATTAGAGTGAGCGGGGAGACAGTCCAGGTGAAGCCTCATATAAAATACCTGGGGCTCATTCTGGACCGCAAGTGGAATTCCGGGGAGCATTTCCGCCAGCTTGCTCCCCGAATAGTGGCAACAACCGTTGCGTGCCGTCGCCTGTATGCCGGGGTCGCCCGGAGCATGACCCTTTACGGGGATTGAGGGACAGGTGGAAGAGAGACCTGGAGGAGTCGCGATATGGACTTCGCACCATAGAAGCGTTCCTCGGGTCGTTTGACGCCTGGCTAGAGAGGGCCCATGGCAAGGTGGGGTTCCGAATGACGCAGGTGATGACTGGACATGGCTGTTTCGGTCATTACCTGCACAGAATTGGAAGAGAGGGAAGCCCTGCCTGCCATGAGTGTGGCGCAGAGGATGACTCGGCCCAGCACACTCTGGAGTGGTGCAGTAGGTGGGCCGAGGAGCGCCGCACTATGGTAACAGCCCTCAATGTGGATGATCGCCACGACACTGTGCAGCGAGAGATCGTGGGAAGCGGTGGCCTCCTTTTGCGAAACAGTCATCTCGCAGAAGGAGGCCGCGGAGAGGGGGCGCGAAGACAGTGCGGACGCGCTCCCGCTCCGGCGCAGACGGCGGGGTAGAAGACGCGCGCGGTTTGCGGCCGCTGGTCGCGTCCTCCCCCAGTAGAGCCAGTGGGTATATACCCACACTGCACGGCTCTACATTGTGGAGTGGGAGGATCAAGCGTCCTGGCCCTCCCCTTTCTTTTGCGCGGGTGTCCTGGTTAGCCAGGGCCGCCGGGGGGCGTCGTGGTGAAATGTTCGCGATCCCATGGCGCCCCCTTAACAGGAATGCGGGTGACGCCGGTGTGTTTTTAGTGGGTATGCTCCTCCAGTCACCATCAGTCGGATGGCGGCGGGAGGAGAGAGTCCCACATAACCCCCAAATAACCTTCCCTTGGGCCGGGGGTATGCGTAAAGCATTTTCACACCGTCAAAAAAAAAAAAAAGTTAAGGGCCCAAGTGCATATTTAAAATGTATGTATCGCATAAAATTATACGAAAGCATATGCGGCATATATAAAAAACCGGCCAAGTGCGAGTCGGACTCGCGCACGAAGGGTTCCGTACCATTATCAATAAAAATATTCATTTTATTTTGTTTTTAGTATTTGTTGTTATAGCGGCAACATAAATACATAATCTGTGAAAAATTCAACTCTCTAGCTATCACGGTTCTTGAGATACAGCCTGGTGACAGACAGACGGTGCGACTTATGGGACATCCTGTATATACGTTTTCGAACGCGTTTGCGTTTAGCTTCAATTTGTATGGCAACGCCTAGTTCCTAATAGTTACCACCAGAGGCGCTGTTTGCGATGCCATACAAATTGAAACTAAACGCAAACGCGTTCGAAAACGTATTGTATCGATAAAACTTATACTAGAGCCTCAGAAGGCAGTCGCTTTCGTAAAACTAATGTCACGCCAAATCTTGAGGTGGGTCTACGCTAGACGAGCCGAGCACGAGCGGAGCCCTTGTGGGCGCCGTCGTTTGCAGCTCAAGTGTGGTTACGTTCGCTGTACACTTGAGCCGGACCTACAGCGAACTTTTTGAGTACGGAACCCTAAAAAAAATTGGCTTCCGTCAAATACGCCTAGTTTGCCCAAAATGCAACTTGTAAACAAATCCGTTAATGTAGAAAAATAAAAAAGGTTTGTGGCTACACCACTATTTTCAGTAGAAAAAAGGTTATTATCTGTGGTATCACTACGCATCACATTTGCGTCTAAATCCATTAAGTAACGTGTCGGAACTCGTCGAATAAGGGCGTGATTTGGCGGGCCGACTCTTGCGGAAGTTTGAATTTTTTTGTACAAAATAGTTTAGCCTCAGATTAGTGAATCTTCTACTTGTAATAAAATCAGAACTATAGATCATTTTTATTATAATTTAATCTGGATATACTTCTTTTAACAAAAGTTATGATGCTGGGCAATGTTATCTAGTATTTTGACAACCTAGAGTGTAAACATTGCCCAGCCTACAAAACGCTTAGGGTTGTCACCTTCATCCTGTTTACCTGATTGCGCTAGTAAAGGAAGGTGTATTTAATTTATGTAGGAAGTAGTTACGGTAAATTATGTTTCTAATAATCTGTCGTGTTTTAGTAGTAAGTAAATAGTATCCATATACGTTTGACGACCGGTTTGATGAGCTTAGTGACCCTGCCTAGGAAGCTGATGGTCCTGAGTTCAAATCCCGGTAGGGGCATGTAAATCGTTTGATCTGGTTACACATATCAATGACGACGAACAAAATATTTTGTTAGGCTACGAAGAGTAAAAAAAAAACCCAAAGCACTGTTATTTTTTTTTCATAAATAAATATTTTGAATAATAGTGGTTTTATGTTGAAAGAATCTATTTTATTTTGTGGTCGTGTGAAAGAAGATTAAGCCAAAAGTGACAACCCTAACAGTTTCAAATTGCTTAATGCGACTTGTATGGAAAAGAGCAAAATGCCTATGTAACATTGCCCACCAATAATTCTCACGAGTTTTCATACATAATACTAGAATGATAAACCAAGATCTTGCACTGATCCTTGTCTCAACATTATAAGAGCTATAGTTACGGCAATAATTGACATGTGCAATGTTGGCTAAAGTCCAGATAACTTTTACTGATTTCCGAGAGCAAATACGTTGATTATTAAAGAAAAAACCAAGTCACTGTAAGTATGTGGGCCGATAATATTTGAGGACTTCCGTCAATTCCTCAAGAATCTCAGAATCACTTTTGACACTTCTTTGTTTGCTATTTCAACGGAATGATATCAGAAGTGGTGACGTTCTTTTATAGTTTGAAGGACATCATTGACAAGTTTCACAAGCCATCTGTGGTCTTCATCATCACTTCCATTTGGTGAACAAATTTATGATTTCCGGATGTAAATACACGAGTTATAATAGAAAACACAGAAATTACTACACGCGTGCCTTATATATTTAAGGAGTTCCCTCTATTCACCATGGTTCCCATTATCTAACTGGAGTTTTGAAAACAATGGATGGAAGCATATACTTTCAATTAAAAAAAGAATGGCACGAATCAGTTCAAAGATGACGGAGTTCTGAGGTACAACACATAAAAAAATATATAATCGAATTGAGAACCTCCTCCTTTTTTTAAAGTCGGTTAAAAAGAAGCGCACCTATCTCTGTACCTATTCTATGACCTATCTCTGAAGAGAATACCATTTTGAAATATACTTAGTTGTGTTGCACTAGAATGGATTGGTAGTCCAATATTATACCTACACATTAAAAGAAAAAAGTCTTAAAAGCGTGACTTATTGATAAATGTTTAATTGTAATTGAGGATTTGAGGGTGAGGATCGTCTGGTAAAGTAAATCTAATTTGACTTTGTAAGACTTGATGTAAAACATCAAAATTCCAGACAACCCGGTACGCATGACACAATCCTGTCCATATCCAAAGTTAGTAGCTATCAATTCAAAAAATGCCTGATGGAAAACAAAAGGGCCACGGATCATGCAAATAACCACAACATCGCGATGAAAAGAATATTATACTTTGATTATAAAACTTGCAAAAACTCTCGGGCGCTGTGGTGTAAGTCAAAGGGTACGAAAGGATAATACTTTAGTGATCTGTATGAAAAGGCTTAAGTAGGGTTCAGAAAATAAATAGGTTGTAGACTTTTGTTTAACTGAGACTCTGTGAACATAATATATGTTGCAACCTTAGAATAATAACGCATATAAACGCAGTTCACGCGCAACGGTGAGGCCGATAAAACTCGGCCATAAATGGCCCAGTACGCCGATCGGTGGAACAAAATTGGTGCGTTTGTGTGCGTATTGGCGCGTGTGAATGTGAATACGAGTTGATCACAACTACATGAATCCATTTTATGCCTCACGCTTGGCGCGTCGGCCGTATGAAACTATCCTTCTATGCGTTATTATTCTAAGGTTGCAACACATCCGAAACGTCATGACGTGATGTCCAAGGTGTAAATTATAAAAAAAATAGCTATTTCACGTCTCTTGCTCGCAAAGTTCGCCTTTGTGCTGGATGTATGCTGCACAAAATGCCACTTTTATGATCTAGTGCACAAATTATAATAGTTTTAAAGACTAAGACAATCGGGCGTAACAGCCACACTTACAATAAAACTTCGTAGAGTAAACTTGTCATTTGATTTGATTTGCTTTAATACATTTCACATCCGTGTTTTCCATTACTAAATTAATAAAACCAGATAAAATAAGAGTCAATTATTATTTTAAAACGTATTGAACCATTAAATGGCTTGGCAGTATGAAGTACCTAATTCTTATATCACGTGTCGAAAATTAAATATAAAAACGTTTAAATTTAAGTGACGGGAATAAGCTATTATTTTATTTTATTTTGCAATTATTTGTTATTTTCTCGCAGTCGAAATGAAAAGCAGTGTGTATAACTCGGCCATAAATTAGCCATTTAACCCCTCGACTAACTATCCACCCTCGCCGGTGGCTCGGGTGGATATAAACGTCTCAGGTTAAATGGCTCGTTTTATGCGCTTGTTGTACAATCTACTATACCTACGCGGTTAAGTCCAGTTTTATAACAATAATGTGTGAAAATAGTTTAATTTCTTCATTTTTTTAAACGATGCTCAAATACTATCTATTTATTGGAAATAAAAGTAACTTATGTAATGTTCAATGCATCAACAGAAATGTAAACTACCTATGATTTAAAATAAATTAAATAGAATTACAAATTTAAGTACACTCTTATACTAATTTATTGTCTGTACATCAAAATACATGTTATCAAAAAGTTTAATTTGCATGCATCTAAAATAAACGCTTCATCATTATCATAACTTCAAAAATGTTGCACAGCAAAGGCTTACTACTAGTACTCTGTGAAGGAGTTTCTAGATGAATTAATATATATGTTGAGCTGATACTTAATTAGAAATGATTATATTATAATGAATTTTAATTGTAGGTATTGTATTATCTTAATTTTAGTCATAGGAAATTGTAACCCAGGATTTTAAGTAGTTATTCATTTAAATTAATTTTTTATGTATTATGTATGTAACATGAAATAACATATCAGCCGAAAGACGTCCACTGCTGAAGTCAAATGCTATTTTAGTCCTTCGACCCGGATCTCGGAGCAGTAGGAATTCGAAACATAGACTTCCAAAGTCACATAGGAGATATGTTTATCTCCGCATCTATAGTCTGGACGTTTAGGTATTTGAAAAAATGTAAACAAAAAACACCACGTTACAGCAAGACCCCAAGTAATAAGGCACGCGTCAAAGCGCTTAATTCGTTGACCGAAAGGCTATTATTGCTTAAACCGCGCGCCTTGATTACTTGGGTTTTGCTGTACTTGGTCTTTCAGCCCATAAGACAATATCATACATACAAAAAGTTGGCATGATTGGTTGAATGACCAAGTAATATGGGTTTTTTTTGTTTACATTTTTTTTAATACCTAAACGTCCAGACTCTAAGCCCCTCTGTTTGTTCTTATTCCAACAATATCGCTGAAAACAATAACTTGCACCCAGATGTAAGGAGACAAGCCGAAACTTGTTAAAAATGTGTCAATTTAACTTTCCCGCCAACTTTTCTGCCGCCCTTTGACTTTGATCTTATTCTAATTTCATAATATTGAAAAAACTTTATTATTAATCTTTAAAAGTCTTTGCCGGTGTGTTTGCCTTGAAATCTGTTTTAAATTAGAGTTATAAGCTTCCTTTATTGAATTGGAATTTCAAACCATGGTCGCTTTCGATTGATTTCGTACGGAAATAAAGATTTTATTCCGTACTGAACATGTTTTTATGTAATATATCATTTATTGCGTTGTGTACAGCCTAGGATCGGCTAACATTATCTCTCTCTCTATCGTGGTCATGATGGGATTCAAGTTTTTGCAGGTTTTAGAGGCAATAGTAGTGTCAAAGATGGAAGTATACATTGAACTTAATCTTGTTAATAATTACCTACTCTATTGAGCTATTGATTTATTTGTCTACTCTATTAGGTTATTCATTTATTTGTCTCAATTTGATATTAAATTGTAGTTTAGGGACTCTGAATTAGAATTCTTCGGAACGGTATTTTACCATATAATAAAATGGCAGTGTCTCTTCTCTTAATACAGGAATGACTTCCTTAAAAAAAACATCGACAGCTGTCTTGTTATGTGCATGTGCACTATTTAATTGTAATTTCATAGTTTTAATTATTTTTTTAATGCCATGACATGCACAGTATTCATAATTTGATCCTTAATCATGATTTGATATTATTGTTATGTCAAGCTGGGTTTAAAAACAGCGATCCTTCTGGCCCCGTAGCATGGATGGGCGTTATCACGCGATAAGTGATAGGATAAGCGCGTCGTCTCATTCTATCGAACGGTGTCAGCTAGGGACGGCAGCTCTATCCTATCACTTATCGCGTGATAAGGCCATCCATGCTATCCGTCCTGTACTTTGCACATTTTACCTATATGGTATGAAAAAAACTCAGTAACTACGTACAGAGATAGTAGGTGCTTAGATCGGTACGTAATATACCCGGGTAGACCTCAGAAACAGTCATCACACGACGTCCAACTCGTAACGGCGCCGTCAAGCGATGCGACCAAGTTTTTATAGCCCCTAATAGGCACTTCGGAACTCGGGGCAAGTTACTCGTACAATCAACTCTGACGGCACTATTATACAAGAATTGTATATTTTTAAAGATCAGACTTGGCTTCTGTTGGGAGTTTGGAAACTGATGTTGAATCGATGTTCCAGTTTTGTTATTGGTCAAAATGTCATCAACATAGGTGTTTCGAACGGTATTTTAACGTAATATAGGACAATTCAATTATTGACACACCAACGTATGAGTCATGCCGAGCTGTGTCGCCGCGACATACAATACCCCTCTCTTTCTAACTAGAACGCTTAGAAAGCGAGTGGATAAGTCTCTATGTTACCGCGACACAGTTCGCAGGCCGTCCAGTGATAGCCTTGTTAATTTCGAAATATTTCTGGTTAAAGATATGTATTTACCCAAAAGAAATAATTACATTTCACTTAATATTTCTCCAACAAACCCATGAAAATATATCTAAAAAGGTTATAGTCGAAAATTTTACAACACATGCATACAATCACCAACTTTTATGAATAAAGCATGCTTATATTACATCATTAAGCCTCCCCCACACGCTACACCTCACTCGGAACCGCAGATTCCCCAAGGAGTCATATCCTCATGCAACCCGACCACTAGGGCAACCGCTTCCTCGCCTCCCGCCTTTTACATTACACATTTTTAAATTTCCCTTTTCATTTTCTAAATCCCACAATTTAATGTCGGCCCAGAATTTTTTGGAAGCCACAGTATCCGGCGAAACTTTTGTGTAGCTTTTTGTTTGCTTTGCCTTTTTGGTAATGTATCATTAAAATTAACGTGAAATAATCACAGTGCGTGATAGCAAAGGATTGGGTGAGCATTTCTATTTAAATATGTTAATCGAAAATAAGGTTTATGATTTAATTCTCATCGTTACTACAGCGGGTTTTAATGACATACCAACTGCAACAGTACTACCAGCACGGTTATACTATCCTCAAACCAAATAGACGACTGGGATCGTATTGGCTCGTATTGGCGCTCGTATTGGCTCAGTCGTCCGTTTGGTTAGAGGACACTATGTATAGTACAAGTTGGCACGCGAGCTGCCTCGCGGTGAGAAACAACTAGCTGTCTCTTTCAAAGTGTTCTAATTAGAAAGAGACGGATAGTATATCTCGCTGCGAGACAGCTCGCACGCCGTCTTGTACTAACCGTGCAGTTCAATGCAAAAATGTCTACTCTTAGTCTTTCAATAGCGTTTTTACAATACAAATTTCATCTCTTCTTTAATGTACAGTCGCCATCACATACGGGTACATTATAGGTGTTCAAAAATATCGGCACATACACCCTAATGCCTTGAAAATAGAGGTGTGTTCCGATGTTTGTGACGTGCTTGTTTGCTCCGATGTATGTGATGGCGACTGTACCTACAGTGTGTGAACTTTTGCACCTTACTCGTTTGTAATAAGGGAAATACTGTAAACATATATATATTCGACGCCAATTGTAGGTACTACACACAAGGTTCATATTCTTGATTGTTTTCTAATATCTTGTGACATCGCCCCCTTGGCAAATTTAAATGATAGTAACTTTTACCATAATGACTAAAACAAATTTGTAAAAACATATTTTAAGTTTTTCTATTTTATTGATGAGTGACACAGTTTGCACTAATAAACTGTCATTAAATATAAAAACATTTAAATATAAGGAGTCAATCTTACACAAATCGAACTAGCCCCATAATAAATACTTAAATATGTACATAGATAAGATCTAAGACTCAGAAACATATATTTATGCTCATCACACAATATCTTCCCTTAAGGTGGTTCGATTGCCATACAAAGCGTTATTTGACATTCGCAGGCTAACGGCGTGATATTTTAAGAAACTTATGTAACAAACTTTCATCAATTGGCTTCCCATTTGCGCCAAATTCCCCCTTTCCTAGAATAAACTTGTATAAACTAGATTAATTTGAGAAAAATAGTTTTCCCAAAATATCACGTCCCAAACCAATTTCTCAAATTAATCTAGTTTATACAAGTTTAATCTAGGAAAGGGGGAATTTGGCGCAAATGGGAAGCCAATTTATGAAAGTTTGTTACATAAGTTTCTTAAAATATCACGCCGTTAGCCTGCGATTGTCAAATAACGTTTTGTATGGCAATCGAACCACCTTAACGGCATTTGAACCCAGGATCTTCAGCTTCGTTGGCAGCGTCACTGTCACTGTCACTACCCACTAGGTCGTCAAAAACAAATCGTCGTCATTAAAGAAGACCATATTAAAGTTGTCAGTGTCACTAAGCCGTGTCAAATTTAGATTTGACTTCGTTTTCAACATGCGCGGTTGCGGCGGCTAGTTTTTCACTTTTATATGGCAAGATTTGCGATTTTATTAAACTTTGAGTCGTTACTTTCAATGACTTGACAAGTTGTTATTTGAAGTCCAGATTTCGGCCTGAAAGAATATTGCAATTTATCGACTGGCCCATCAACAAACAGAATCCACCCGCCAAAGCCGCCTAGGAATCGCAACATCACTGCGGATCACCTGTGCCGTTGTCTAAAACGTGGTAAAGGACATGTCATGCGAATTAGGCATGATCTAGAGAAATATATAACTCTAGAATCTGTGGAAAGTCAACGCGCTATAGAAAGCATTCAATTCAATTATTTTATTGCTTTTATGTTGAGTACACAGATAACAATTGTGACATTAGGTTTCAAACATGAACCCTGTAAGGGTATTACAAGATGTTATTTTGTTTATAAAATAACTTGCAGCTAATATCATAACAAGACATTTATTTTAATTAACACAAATCATACTATTGATTTAAAACTATCGCAAAGAAAATCTTTTGGTGCATGCATAGTAGGCTTTTTTTTGCGAGGAATGATTTTAACTTGTTCGCGTATATTGAGTCTTTTTCTCCGCCTTGATGTATTTAATTCGTAAGGCTAATTCAATTGTTCTTATAATCTAAGATTCATCTGCTGGACCCATTGGATAGCGTCGTCATTTTCCAAGATGAACAAGTCCTCCTGGCCCCGTAGCATGGATGGCATTATCACGCGATAAGTGATAGGATAGAGCTGCCGTCCCTGGCTGACACCGTTCGATAGAATGAGACGACGCGCTTATCCTATCACTTATCGCGTGATAACGCCATCCATGCTACGGGGCCAGTTGCCCGCTGTACTAAGTGAGCGGGCACGCGCTGGTGATGTGCGCGATGTTCTGCTCGGCGGTGCCGCACTCGCACGCCGGCGAGTCTCTCCATCCACACTGGTGCATGTATGCTCGGCTGCGACCACAGCCGGTCCGTAGTCGGTTTAGCTGGCACCAGTCATAGTCCGCCTTGATATAGTCCGGGAAGTGATTGTAATATTTTACTGCTGCATAATGAGGGCTTTTACGAAACATTTCTAGTTTCGGTGCAGGTAGTTCAAGTTTATATTTCAGCCTCTTATTTTTCAGCTTATTGAACAGGTATTTATGAATGACACAGATCTATAATTTATAATATAATTGACATTGTTAAAGTAGGTACTTATATTTTGCTCCTGTTAAATGATTATTATATTATATTTGTAATTTCCTTAACATTGACATTTGTATGCCAATCGGCAAAACATAGAGATTCATGTATACCTATTATATAAGACCACATTTGTATTACCTATGTTTCACAAATAAAATCTGAAATCTGAAATCTGAAATCTGCATGTTTTTCCGCACATACATTCCTAGTTTTAATGGTAGAGGTAGTATACCGTGCTTAACGAAATGTGGCTTACAAGTTTCCCAGTTTCTGATACCCACCAGAACACGTAAGCATTTTTTCTGTATTATAAATAATTCATGTCATGGGTTTCTGATTTCTCGACATTTTTGATTTATCAAGTTTCGAGAATTCGCGAGGCCAATTTCTCGAGTTTTCTCGAGTTCCGAATCTTTTTATAAAAACTGTTAAAATTTAATAAAACAAGCATTTTTTATCTGTTTTATTTGTATTATCATAAAATGTTAGTATCACGTGCGTCTCATTTAGGCAAGGAAAGGAATAAAGATTTGACTTCTGTTACATAATATTCAAAACTGAGTCATAATTTATTTGCCCTTATCCTATTTCAAAACTGAGTTTAATATAACTAAAAGGATTAGGTACCTACTACACACACGTTACTGTAAACGAGTTGCCAGCTTTTGGGGGTATGGAATTTATTATAACCGAATATTAACTTGATAAATAAAATAAACTTAAAAATAACCATCAATCTGTCAAGTCGTTTATTTGAATATGAGGGGTTCAAGTTCTAGCTAGGATAATTACTAAAATATTGTAGCCTTGTATTGTTATCTATTATTTTAAATAGGATGATTAACTGTCAAAATGATATAAAAAAAACAATTCACGAGGGGTTTAGTCGATTGTAGGATCGAGTTTATTAATACTCACAATAAAAGTCTGCAACTACAATCACTAATTGTAAACTCCAATAACAGTTTAGTAAAATTTTTCAGTTTTAAATCAATCAGTCATATACGAGAATATGCATGTATACAGCCTGTATGTTTAATATTACCTCAAATTGTAACCATAGATAGCTTTTAGTACTATGAACCGATATTGTAAGAAAATTCTAAGTTAGTCTTAACTACCACAAAGCGTAATGTTTTTTTTTTATTTATTTAGCAGTAATGTAATGCTAACACTCATTTAAAATAAAAATAAAATAAAAATAAATAAAGTTTTATTCTCAGGCATTGACCACCCATATCATTTGACACCATCGATTTAAAATACCCTAGATACACTAACAACGTCTCAAACGCGGCTTGAATCAATTGTGCTAAAATCGCGTTTTAGCACAATTGCGCTCGCAGTCGTGCGCCGGTCACCGTCAGATCACCATGCCGAAGTGCTCCGTGTAAAAGTGCAAAAATAATACTTTAAATAGCTTAAAAAAGGATGGGGTTTCGTATTTTCGGTAAGTATTAATTCAAGGTTTCATAATGTAATGGATTTACGGCTAAATTCAGCTTTTAACTAAGTAAAAACATTATTTTTCTAAAATAGTTTGAATAAATCGCTTACTCGGTTGTCCCTTTCCCGCGCGTGTGGCAATTCACGTGTTAAAAGAGTCGAAAGATTCATAAAGTAGACAGAGTTAAATAGTGAATATATAGAGCCGCCTGTTTAGTTTTTTAAGGTAGTTTTGTTGCCTACATCTTTGGCGGTATTTTGGTATGTTTCTAAGGAATTAAAATTAATAAAATGTTTTTTAACTACTCAGACCAAAGCGAAAAAAATTATTAAAATATGACCGATAGCTACTGTGCCAGCGAGGTCCGGATTTGACTCTTTTTTAGGGTTCCGTACTCAAAGAGTAAAACGGGACCCTATTACTAAGACTCCGCTGTCCGTCCGTCCGTCCGTCCGTCCGTCCGTCTGTCTGTCACCAGGCTGTATCTCACTGATAACGTGATAGTTCTAGTTGGAATTTTCACAGATGATGTATTTCTGTTGCCGCTATAACAACAAATACTAAAAACAGAATAAAATAAATATTTTTACTGATAATGGTATGGAACCCTTCGTGCGCGAGTCCGACTCGCACTTGGCCGGTTTTTTTCTTTATTTATTTCCTTTAATTGTACTCCCACAAAAAACATTTATTTCACTCTAAACAGTGGTTCGAATCAACTTAGGTATCATATTGCATGCGGCAACGATCTAAGACTAAGAAGTAAAAAAAGGTAATAGTCTAACCCTTAATCAGACTCCTATACCTATATTATACTCAATATAAGCTAAACTGGAGTGAGTTGAGAGGTAATGCCTAACAGGTTGCGAATCGCATACCTTTACATATCGGCTTGAGGAACGGTATTTTACACGGCGGGTGGGAAATATTGTAGCTACGCATATATTATTTAGTGCTAACTCCCTGTATAAATTAAATATTAGTTAACCTTACTATTGATGCTAATTATAACTGTTCACGAACGCTGTGTAGATACAAGCCCGATAGGGTTTAACGACACTTCTATTTAACGAAATGTAATTTTATTATAAATGTATTAAATAAATAAAATAATACATTTTTATTTCTCCAATAAACCTGATTAAGATTTGTATCGTTCCTAAGGATAATCAAATTTCTTATAAAGCTAATTTAAAAGAGATAGTAAAATATTTAAAAAGAGCCCTTTCTAAATTGGCTTGATTAGGTATTATTTGTAAGTTACAAATAATACCTAATCAAGCCAATTTAGAAAGGGCTCTTTTTTACAAATATAAATTGTAACCCTAACCCTCACGACATTGCATTAATAATACATTTTCTAATTTGCTGCCCAAAAATTAACCCAAATCCCTAAATTAGTCAGTTTGGTATATATTTAGGTAATTGGTTCTGAAAGTCAGATTGATAGAGACCCTGAAAAGGTTTCAAAATCGCTGTTCCCAGTTTTAATAGTTACAAGTATTCATTATGACATTCGTTTTTGACGACTAATGTACTGCCAGGTGCAAGAGAGAGAAGGACAGCTATACGGAGTCGTGGGCTAATAAGGCGCCTTAGGTTCTTGGTCTTCTTTCCCTCTCACTGAGCGAGACTGGGCGTGAGCGAGATGGAAGTGCGTGGTTGGAAGCGCAAATATCATGTTTTTTTAATTTTAATTTTTTGTACGTTTAAATAAATAAAAAAAGTACCTAATCACTAAGTTCCCTCAAACATGATAATATTGTCGATTTTTAAAACCGATTTTAATAAGTTTCGCTTTTGTGCATAATTTTTTACGAATGTTTTAAGTGTATTTTAAACCTATGTTCGTGATTTTTTTCTATCAAGCGAAAATTGCTTAATATTGTTTAGAATCACTGATCTCCCTGCAGAAAAGCCTCAAAATTACTATTCGTATTTTTTTGAAACCATATTATTATAAACAGATGCGTTATATTGATTCAAAAACTCTGTTCGTTTAACATCGCTGAACCTATTACCTCCTCAAGAAGCTATTAGATGTTTAAATAAACAAAACTGTTAGCTGGGAGGTTTAGTACGACACAACTTGCTGCCAAGTCGTGCACCTATCTCACTGGCACGCATGCAAATAAGAAAGAAAAGGGTAAATTCCCTCGTCACGCCTCGCGTAGCGGCTCAGCCTAACCGTATTTACAGTCCGCAGTGTCTCAAGATGAGAGTACCTTACAGAAGACCGCAGCCATAATAGCACCACTGCTTTGTAGTGTTGCTTTATGTGTGCATACTATGAAGCATGTGGTGTTGTGTTCCTGGTGGTGAGTAAGGTCGCCAGAGCTCCCTAGGATGCGCTGTGTTGGGAGTGAGGGGACCTGCATGTCTCTATCTGCCAACACAGCAAGTGAATAAAGTGTCGGCAACGCGCTAGTGATTCGTCTGGAGTCACAAGTGTCCATAGGCTACGGTACCTGATTAACATCAGGCAGGCCGTAAGCTTGTTTGCCACCGACGTTGTATAAAAAAAAAGTCTTTGGCCAGTGTGTGTTAGTTGCCAGTGATGGCATATGACACTGAAACGTGGTCGCTCACTATGGACCTCATTAATAGGCGGAAATCCACCCAAAGGGCAATAAAGAGTGCTATGACGGAGTTTCTCTGCGTGATCGCATCAGAAATGAGGCTATCCGCGGCAGAACCAAGGAAACCGATATAACCCTCCGAAGTTCGCTGGATGCGGGTGGCACAGGACCGGTTATTGTGGAACTCTTTGGGGAAGGCCTATGTCCAGCAGTGGAAGTCTTTCGGCTGATGTGATGATGATGGTGATAAGCTCTTAAAACTTCGGGTTCGAGTGAAATCGTTTATTTCGGTTTACTAACGTTTATGAGCAAGCGAGAAAGACGTATAGACCCGAAGATTGTTTAGTGCTCCCAATACGTGGTTTTGATATTGAACACCTACATTATCCCGTTTGATAAGCAAACAGTTTCGAAAACGGATTTACTCACCCATAATGTGTTGATGATTTCAGAAGATGAGGATCGCCATATTTACTCGCCAAAGCGATACAGCGTTTACGACGATTACGGAATTGGTTTATTTAAGATTGTGTTTTCTTGTGTATTGCTTTTTAAATAAAACATGGCGGAGATCAGATAGTCTGTTTTCATTCGTCGTTTCCTATTTTAAATGCATTTGGCCGATTTTTAGTTTATTAAAAAAAACAGAGTAACCAGAAAAGGCCTTTTTTTATCCCGCGGCGTATGGCTTGTGTTCTTTGTAATGCCTGAATTACACTGGCGTGGCTTGCAGTGGTGGTCAATAGTAAAATTGACATGAACTGTCAAGTTTATTATTGACCACCACCGCAGGCCGCGCCAGTCTGTGCGAGGATTTACACGCAGGTGGATCCGCGCAGCCAGTTATAGTGTAAAATCTGTACAAATTAACTTTTGACAGTTATGAATTGACCCTTATACATATGAAGCTAAGACATTTCATTAACTGGTAGCCTTAGCTTGATATATATAAGGGTCAATTCATAACTGTTAAAAGTTAATTCTTACAGATTTTACACTATAGTATGTCAATAAGTTTCTGTCAATAATTTAATTTTTGTTACAAGCTTTTATTGCCGACTGTACTTTTCTGCATCCTCATCAACTTTTTAACGGCCTCCGTAGCCCAGTGGGTAGTGACTCTGCCTACGAAGCTGGAGGTCCCGGGTTCGAATCCCGGTCAGGGCATTTATTTGTGTATTTATCACGAATATTTGTTCCTGAGTTATGGAAGTTATGTATGTATATAAGTATCTATATGTATATATCTATTATATATATCATCGCCTAGTACCCACAACACAAGCCTTACTGAGCTTACCGTGGGCCTAGGTTGATTTGTGTAAGATTGTCCCGTAATAATATTTATTTATTTATTTATTTATCAACTACTCATTGAGACGATCTAACGAGCCCAAACTCTATGGTGTTGTGTCGTTTTATTGCGAAGTTCCTATGAACACCTTCCAGCTCCAGCATCAGATCAGCTCTAAGTCATCATAATATTGTATTGTCATGCGATATACATATGCTTGCAAAATTTCAGCTCAATTAGATAACGGGAAGTGACTGAAAAATAGATTGCAAATTTTGACGGACAACTTACATGCTTACATATTTACATACATACGAACAGTGCAAGTTAATATAAAGCTTGTAAAAATAACAAGAATCTAAAGGCACCTAAAGCTAGGGATTCATTAGAGGACCAATACCCCGACACTTATCTACGTCGTGTGGAACTACAACATGGAGAGTTATGAAATCTCGTATCGTGCGCGTTGCCAGCAGGTAGATCAACGTATCGCATTGTACGCGCATCAGGTAAATTATATGGAAAAAATGTAAGTTAAATTGTCCTGAAGTGCGTTTGGAATATCCCTCTGCAGGTCGATCACGTAACGCATTGTACGCGCGTCAGGTAGATAAATGTCGCTTTTTATATGGAAAAATGACAGTTGGATCTACTTAACGCGCGTTCAAAACGTTACGTGATTACCCCTCTGATATCCCCAGTACTTATCATCACGATCACGTCTGACGTCACAGTGAATACCTTACTTTATTTATAAATCTATTGTTCTTAAATTTCTATGTTACAAATTCACCAAACGCGACAATGTATTTGTCATTGTCAATACCAGCTGAGTAACCACACACAAACGCATTGCAGTTCCGCTTACAAACGAAACACAAAGACAACCAGTGCCGACAGTTGTTCAATGCCTCATGTTCGATACTCAGATCAGACTCGTCGAGGCAGAATACTCTAGATAAGCCGTCTGTAGCGATTTGTACTTCTAATCGGCAGTCAATTTATACAACCTCGTATTTGAACTTGTAATTCTAAAAGCAACCTTGAGTGATTTATGTTAGAGTTTAATTTCGAAGAGATCGTTTGGTGTTATTGATAGAATGGTCCTCCGAGAAATTTCATTTGTTATAACACAATTGTTTGTCGTAATTAATACGCAGTTTGTATTAATGATAGAATCATTAATACAAACATTGGATGTTTGAAACACGCAGTTAGACTTTTAAACACCTGCTGGTCGATTGCGTAACGTGCGTCAGGTCTAAATGATAGATCTAAATGTTATTTTTTGAATCTGAGATTGCAAATGGGTTACAATTTTGCAATTAAAAATCTCATTTTAGCTAGATGCCTTGTTAATTCGCCTCGCTCATATGATACGTCGTCCACTTATGTCCGACCGAAAAACGATCTTCAGCCAAAAACTAAACCAAAACCGAATTTCGGCTTCAATGCCGGCGGAAACCTAAACTTTTATATCCTTCGGCTTGTGTTCTCCTTCGCAAAGGTTTTTATATATAAATTATAAGCACGGAATTACCAAAAAGACTTAAATAAAATCTCAAAAATATTCCTAACTACGATGGTAAAAAAAGGAGGAAGGAAAAGGAAGGATGAGGAAGGAAGGAGGAGGGGAAAAGAAGGAAGGAGGAGGAGGAAAGGATGGGAAAAAGGATTTCAGATAAAAATAGAAGCTTAAATGCTGATAAATAAAAAGCCGCAATTTGCGCGCGTGAACAAAACATTTTTTTTTTATTTTATTGCATTAATCTATAAATGTAGGTATATTAAGTATGACAATGTGTAAGACATTTGATTTTACGGAGGGTTAAAGGTAATATTCATAGTAACTAACTTTAACTAAAAAATTGGCTTATTCTGTATTGCAATATTCTCGTCTGGGGATAATTCATGGGAACTTGGAAATATTCCCGGGAATATTTCATACATACGAGAAAATGCTCGTTCCTAAAAATATTTAGACCGCACATCACTCTACCTACGAAGCTGGAGGTCCCGGGTTCGAATCCCGGTCAGGGCATTTATTTGAGTGTTTATCACGAATATTTGTTCCTGAGTTATGGATGTCATATATGTATATAAGAATCTATATGTTTGTATTTATTATATATATCATCGCCTAGTACCCACAACACAAGCCTTATTGAGCTTACCGTGGGCCTAGGTTGATTTGTGTAAGATTGTCCCGTAATATTTATTTATTTATTTATTATCACTTGCTTCACGTGCTTGGAACCGGTAACTAACTCATATTTAAATAAATATCATACTACAACGTTGGGTCGAATATCCCGAAAAGTACACGAGGATATTTTATTAAAAATAAACATTAAAAAAAAAAAACACACATTGTACATTGAAATAGTTCCTACGAATTTGTTTATAGTAGATAAAATCTCAGAATTAACTTACCCTCCATTTACAGTAGTTCCTTCAAAGTACTACAAAGAGAATATCTGCAATAAAAACAAGGAAAAACAGCAAACCTTTAAAAGTCGGAGTATTCAAAGAGTTTATTTTCATAATATTTTAGCCTAAATTGGAGTTGGGCTACGTGTCATCTCTCCAGTTTACCCGCTTTGGAAGCCGCTGGTTAATACAAATGGGTCATACAGATTCAGTTTAACCAAAGTCGTCTTTCCTGTGGTCAATAGAATAAGTTTCAGTCAAAAAAATCATTTTTGATACAAGCTTTTATTGCCGCCTGTACTTTTCTCTACGCCATCATTAACTAGTTAACTACTCATTGAGACGATTGTAACGAGCCCAAACTTAACAGCGTGACGTCGGTTAAATACTTACTTAATTCCCATGGCCGCCCAGCTTAATGGTACCATAATATTGAATTGTCATCCAAACTATATAATTACCCAAAATTTCAGCTCAATTGGATAACGGTAAGTGACAGAAAAATGGATTGCACATTTTGACGTACAACTTACTTACATACATTACGAACAGGTCAAGTTAATATAAAGCTTGTGATAATAAAAATACAATACAGAGCAGACGCCGTTAATCCTTTACTATTAAACGATCATTATTTGTAAATATATTTGCAATCACGTTCTCGTAAACGGCTCTAACGATTTCGATGAAATTTGGAATATAGGGGTTTACGGGGGCGAGAAATCGATCTAGCCGGTGTCATGAAATTTTAACGCCATGAATATTGTACGTCCGAAATGGGCAAACAGTTGATGCTATATTTTTCACCACAATTTACACAGTTCTGACAATAAAAAATGACCTTATCTTATCTTATGTCTGGGAAAATTCATTTTCTCCTTATTTTCTCTATTTTCACCCGAGCAGAGTTCGGTCGCCCAGGGACTAGGGATTAAGAGTCCAACCAAAAATAGACTTGTGTAAAAAATCATAACGTAGTGTTGCTAAATGGATATTAAATCCATCAAATTATTGTAAAAAAGTATAAATAAAAAAATAGACGGACCTTAAAAGTTTTGAAAAAATATGCATTTGTTTTGTCGAAGAGTAAATTTAAAGCTACCAATAGGATCCTTACGCTTTTATAGAAACACAATTGTATGACGACTATGTATATAATTATATGCACCTAAACGCGACTGAAACAGCAATGCATTTTCCATACAACTATAAGTAAAAATAATGGTTTGTGACCTCATTCTTTTAAGTCAATTAGTATGAAGCTTTTTGGGCTGCCACCAGTGAGGTCAATCTATGTCTAAAATTTTTGGGTATTTATAACCTTTAAGGTAACATATCGCAATCACTAAATTTCATTTCCCAACTGTATCGTTTGTACGAATTTTCATTTCGGCAAAAAGCCAATTATCTCAAAAACCAAAAGTTTTTAAATTTTTTATCTATCCAAATATCATAAACCCTCCATGATGCGTTCAAGAACCGCACATTATGACCACCATAAAAATGGACTGTCTTGTTAAAAAAATTCTTATCTGTGAAAACGTTATTATTGTTAATTAATAACATCGAATTCGATAATATTATTTCATTCAAATTTCAAACGTCCCTGAAAAACAAATAAATTTGATTTACCTAACCTCTATTCTAATATCAATCGAGATGATGTTTAGTTCGAAATAAATTGTCAATTTGCATACAAATTTCACAAATGTTGCACGTAAGTAAGATATCGAACGATATGATAGTTAGATCCGACTCTAGTTTGTCTCTGAATTAAAAACATAAACTATGACAGCTGCCAGAAAACAACGCCGGAATGCCGGTAATAATATGCGGCTCCTGAATGCATCATGGATGCTTATGATATGTGGATAGATAAAGTAGTGTATGCAACTGTACATAATTAGGCATTAAAACACTCGTGTGATGTTATTATATACCCACACTCCTGTTTAATGCCCTTCATTATGTACAGTCACATAAACTACTACTAAATACCTATCGCGTAGAACCCGTTAGGTTAGGTACGGTTTGTTTTATAATAATGTCATGAAAATGTCATGGCGACAGAGAAAAACGGCTTTTAGGACAAATGAAAATTCGGGCAAACAATATAGTTGGGAAATGAAATTTAGTGATTTAGATAGGTAGCCGTTCTTTAATTGTAGTTGCTCCTGAACTGATGTATGTTCTAGGTAAATAATAGTCAAGTCTCAAGGATAAAATGAACGCTTTATTGGTAGATACATGGGTATATATAGGTATGGCTGTGGGCGTATACTAGATGACGCCCCTTGCAGGTGCAAGCATCAAAACATTTCTTCCTCTCCAAAACCTGGTTCGAGTGGCATCGTAAAAAAACCGAGTCTACACCCATATTTGGCTTTAATAGCCCATATCTTTGGCAATTTCCAACAGAAGAGACGCCAACCTAACACGGCATTCCCGAGAATTTCCGTTAGCTTCTGCATATTTCAGGGTACATTCACAGATACAAATTAGCATTAATTATTTCTTGGAAAAAAACAACGGAAAAATTAATTTATAATTTAACAAGCGACCCGCCCCGGCTTCGCACGGGTTTATAAAGAAAGAAAGAAAGAAGAAAGAAATATTTAATAACAATTGCTACAAGTCAGGGTATATGTATAATGTACGCATTGTATTGTATTATACATATAAACCTTCCTCTTGAATCAGTCTATCTATTAAAAAAAACCGCATCAAAATCCGTTGCGTAGTTTTAAAGATCAAAGCATACATAGGGACAGACAGACAGACAGACAGACAGCGGGAAGCGACTTTGTTTTATACTATGTATTGATGATGTAGCATTAACGATTGTTGTCTTATTGTACAAGGGTCTTGAAACACATGAAAATATTATGTATGTAAAAATATGTAATATCGAACGAACTCACATCTGTGCTGTGTAATGTAACGCGAAAATGTAAAAAGCTGTTATGATGTCATATTTAAGAGCCATTTACACTGGTTTAATCTGCAAAACAGATGAAATTCAACATAAAATATCATGATAACTGTGGACGACGCGTGGCGCCGACGTGGTCGATGTGCGACAGGCCTGGGTCTGACCTTCGCGACCTCACAGTCACCTAACAAGGGGCGTTTAAAAACCGCGGCGGGTGAACCGCGGCGGTTGAACCGCTCAGCGTGTTTTTAAACGGCCGTAACGCGCTTTGATAGCGCAGGTGCTCTAGGGGAGCACTAATCCCGCAGACTGAGCTGCACTGTTGAAGGATGGGGTGGGGGTGACGATAAAATAATACTTGGCGAAAAATAAATGAAACGGTATAATAAAATAATGAGACACAAACTACTGATTAAACTTTCCCTATCACAATTTCCTACTTCCTATCACAATTTCCCTACTTCTTCCTTTCTTCTTCTTCCTAGGAGCTCCCACTGGTGGGGCTGAGCGAACACAAATATATCCGGCGATTATAGCCTCTTTTATACCCCTAAGACATCAGAAGTGGTGGGGATACAATTTTAAAGACCTCGCCCACTTTCACTATGGAAAAGCTAGTTTTTATGTTTTCCTGATTTTCAGGGGAACCTTAGGGGTTTTTACACATTTTCCTTTAAAAGAACTATTTGTGGGCTATACATTACAATGTCTATTAGTTTTCCTACTTTTCCCGTTTAAATTGGGAAAATCTATATTTACGTAAAATTAAATTTGGTAACATGAAATGGCTTTGCCAGGCCCTAGTGGCTTTAATTAACATTGATTATCAAAAATGAGTATACATACGTAAGGGCATTTACCTTACCTTTCTAATGATATCTTAATTGCTTTCGTACCTTATCTGGTTACGAAGATATGGCCGGGTGAGACCGTCAATTTTCACATTTACATTAACGTGGTAGCATAAGTTTGACTTTGCTCCCGTCTTTTTAGCCAATCAGAGAAATCAACCTGAACCTTGACCATTCTTGCACCATAATATGCAATAAAACTCTATGCATACGTAGTGTACATTTTTATTTCACATTTTTCGTAACTCTAGTTACCGATGTCCCTTGTTGACGGACTAGATCGGGATATAGTCTCAAGTTGGTTTCTTTACAAATAATTTGGCTATCTCTCCCTCATTTATCAGGGGCTCTCCCCCTATCGATCTTTATGAAATAATTACTGGAGGTACCTGGTACCTTTATCTTTACTTTAAGCTATTTTCTTCGTTTGTACCTATTGTACTTAGGTCCTAAATAAATCACGCGCTTCTTATATGAGCCGTTTGCTTTAGGAGCTTAATCTGGGCACAATTGCCGTCCTTATGTGAAGGAATTATAGTTACACATCCTTTCTCTTCGTGACCCGTAGGTCTTATCTTTCACGTACTATACAACACCCTTTCTCTTCGTGGCCCGTAGGTCCTACATTTCACAAACTACATTCTGTCGCCCACAATAACAGTTAAGAGTTAAGATACTACTAGGTATACTATGTTGGAGATTTTTTTATTTACTTTAATCGATCTAAACTATGCACCCTTGCAATTAACGGAAATTGTCAAAAACACGTAATTATATGACCCAAATTCGATTATTTTCAAAAATCGATACTATCATGTCTAGTAACTCTAGCTAATGAAAAAGTGTACAAGTCCAGTACATTTGTACGGGATGTCTACTCCGTTTAATTGGAGCTAGGTACTGCAATAAATCTCCTTCTTACGTGTTAATGACATATTATACCTCCGAATAGTTTCCACTTCTCAATGTCATGACTCATGAATCTCCTACACTTTCACTCAACTATGTGCCTGATTGACTACCCCGCTTCAAATCTTTCACAAATGTATAGTAATAAGTATCAATCACATTTGTTAATACTAAATTAATAATTAAACGGTTGAACTCACGTATTAATAGTCGCTACTGGCGACATGTTTTGAACTCTCCGGGAGTTCTTTTTCAGGATGAACATTTAATGCGTGAGTTTAATTATAAGTATTAATTTAACATTTCTCACGAAAGTTTAAATTCAATCACATTTGTATTTTTATTTCTAAATCTACGTTTCGACGAAGATAATCAAAGATGGCAGTTACAATTTGAAAAGCTTTACCTATAAATTGTACTGAACGTCTTAATCCTACACTAAAGCAACATATGTTTGTTGGAAAATAAACCAAACAGTTTTAATCATGAAAGCCTGGCAAGGCAAGGTGTTTAAATTGTATTTACGTGCTTTCAAAATGAGCACTTCGCTTTTATTTACATTATATTTAAGACCATGCTGTAGGGCGTAGCCCTCACACAGTCTAAGTTAATGTACCTAATTATAATTTAGTGGTCTCATCAAGCGTGTCGTAATAGGTTGGTGAATATCAGTAAGTTATCGCGAAATTAGGCATACGTAGGCAATTTGTGTTGCTTTCGTGTGAATATTATAATATTTGTGTTAATTTGTAACAATAAACACCGATCTTTTTTGATACCCCAATGTTTTTCTTTTACATGTCGGTCAATCAATTAATACTTATTTTTATTCTTTAACCTGCAGACTTACCTTGCGGCTCTGACACCGACTATAGACACAAATCATTCATTATGGAAAGCCACCAAGAACTTGAAAAGACCGAAATCTCAAGCAACACCTGTTAAAACACATACCGGAACATGGGCCCGATCAGATTTAGAGAAAGCCGATGCCTATGCAGAACACTTACAGAAAGTGTTCCAACCCTATCCTAGTATCAGTGAAGAACACGACAAAGAAATAAAAACGCATATGCACACATCACTTCAAATGAGCATGCCGCTAAGGTGTGCCACGCCGAAAGAAATCTACAAAGAAATCCACAAATTACAGGATGGCAAAAGCCCGGGCTATGATTTAATAGATGCTACTTTACTAAAACACCTCCCTAAAAAGGGAATACTAATGATATCTACCATTTTAACGCATGCCTTAGATTAAACCTATACCCTAGTCAGTGGAAAATAGCACAGGTGGTGATGATACTAAAACCAGGTAAACCACCTCAGGAAGTTACATCATATAGACCTATTATATAAGCCTTCCACCAGTAATTGGAAATATGCTAGAAAAGATCATACTTAACAGAATGCGCGAACACCTCGCAGACATCATACCAACACATCAATTTGGATTTAAAGAAGGTCACGGTATCATCGAACAAGTGCACCGGCTGGTAGACATCATATCTAGAGCATTTGAATGCAAAAAATACTGCTCAGCTATATTGGTAGACATTAGTCAAGCATTCGATAAAGTATGGCATGAAGGACTTCTTTATAAAATTAAACAAAAATTTCCGGAGTCATTCTTTCTCATCTTAAAATCGTATAATGAGGATAGATGTTACGAAGTAAAACATAATACTGAAACATCAAAAATGCACTGTATCAAATCAGGCGAGCCTCAGGGTAGCATCCTGGGCCCAGTGCTCTACCTCATCTACACCGCCGACTTACCAACCGGTAATAACACCATGATAGCAACATACACAGACGACACGGCATTGCTCTCCGTTCACGAAGATCCCAGCATAGCCTCTCGAAACCTTCAAACGCACTTGCTGATAATCGAAAAATGGTTTGACAAATGGCGCAATAAAGCAAACAAGGATAAGTCAGTTCATGTTACATTCACGCTCCGGAGAAAAACCTGCCTCGCTATTAAGTTATATGAAGAAGAAGTCCCGCAAAGCGAGGACGCCAGGTACTTGAGCATGCACCTCGATCGCCGTCTCACATGGAGAAAGCACATATGGACAAAAAGAAAACAACTAGATTGCAAGCTCCGCAACATGTATTGGCTGACCGGCAGGAAATCACAGCTCTCAGATACCAGTAAAATGGCCATCTATAAAACTATACTGAAGCCTATATGGACGTACGGCATCCAGCTGTGGGGAACAGCGAGCCAAAGTTATATCGAAATATTAGCCTATATGGACGTACGGCATCCAGCTGTGGGGAACAGCGAGCCAAAGTTATATCGAAATATTGGAGCGTTTTCAAAGCAAGGCAATGAGGACTATGCTCAAGATACCACCTTACATAAGTAACAAATATATCAACTTAGACCTCAATCTACAAACAGTTAAAGAAGAAATAGCAACATATAGTAAGAATTACCAAGCCAGACTGAATAATCACAGAAATGAATTAGCTAGAATTGGAAGCTTGCAATTCTCCCGACTAAAGAGGAATATAGTGTAGTGGACCTGGCGAGGAGATTCGCAGACAAGGAATGAGGAAAGTATCATTGGATGGCTTCCCCATTAAAGAAATTATAACTGATGAAGGACATCAGGCAGCGAAATGGATTATTGTTTTGTATAAAACAGATTGCCAAGCTTTGCAGTATACAAAAAAAAAAAAAAAAAAAGTGCCCGTTTCTCATGGCTATTTTAATTATAAATTTATACTTAAGGTGTTTGCCAATAATTAGCAGTGTACCTAATCATTTCAAGAAAACATTCAACCTCATATCTGTATACTTACGAAGGATACAATTTATCACAACAACCGGGTATGTTTGGAGTGAGAATATTTATTGCTAAATATCTTTCATTCTACTAACTCTAGCAAGTTGTTGACCAAAATTGCAAGGCCTTATAAATGAAAGGATGTTATGTTT
This sequence comes from Epinotia brunnichana, assembly GCA_963854355.1. Lineage (NCBI taxonomy): Eukaryota > Metazoa > Arthropoda > Insecta > Lepidoptera > Tortricidae > Epinotia > Epinotia brunnichana. Next base: position 22,844,573 of record OY977951.1, on the reverse strand, counting down.
TATATAAATAATTTTGCGAGCCTTACCCTTTTGTATGACAGCCTACGTAAAAGACCAATCCAGATTTCATTCCGAAAAGAAAATATTGTACTTAGAGGATTATAAGGAAATATAATTTCCGAGATCGGTTCGCCTTCAAAGCCATTTTTTTCGTCTCAAATTCGTTTTGGGCTGTTGTATAATGTGATAAGTAAGTCGGAATCGCTTTGTACGCAAAATACAACGTTCCTGGCTCTAATTTGATTTTGTCGTGTTTTGTGACAATGTATATTGTAGGTACTTTGATTTGGCTTGTTTTGGGCTAATTCAACCTATTTCGTTACAAATGTGAGGCTTGTGGTTTTCCATGAATCACAAAATTATCGTGCAATTGCCGGTAACATAATTGTTCGCAAACAGTTGCTAATTGTGTAGCTAATTCTACGAACTCGGTATGTATACGTTACGATTTGTCGCAACAATTTATGTCTGGGCATACTGATATACCTACCCTAATGGGTTAAGTATGTGAGGAGTGGTAAGCTAGTAGGAAAATGGACCCAGGGTTTGAAAGTAAATCACTTAAGATGCACCTGGAACTAAAGTGAGGACGAGGGAGATGAGAAAAAGAGACAGGCAAATGGTAATTATCTTGGTAACATCAAGATACCATAAAATCAGTGAGATGTATTAACATAATCCACAATACCTCGCGCCTTATCACTTTACAACAGCAATTTAATCTCAAATGGAATAAAAATAACACTTAACGTAATGTAATGACATTACGTATGTACGTGGGAGTCGAGTTAAAACAAATATTTCTCTCAATTCAATTTGATACATCGCACGCTCGCTTCAACGCACGCTGAGCAAACATGCTAGAACGAGGTGGAGTGGAACACATTGACATCAAATTGGAATTAGAAAATTGACATAAATTGAACCGTAGAATACATTGTAGCTTCCCAGTACCTTACGTCGTAGCAAGCTTTGAATAAAACCTCTGGAGCGCTCAAATTGAAGTATTCGAGCATTCTGGCCACTATGACGGAAAACCATCAGGTGGTATTCACGTAACATTGAGTAGGAAACGGTTTGGTATTTGGGGCGCGTTCGCTCTGACAGATAGGCCTAGTGTACAATGTTAAATACAAAACCAGTACCTACCCGATAAATGCCGTGACTATCCATAATTCTAATCCATAGTAAAAAGGGAGACCCCCGCTCCGAGTCGTTTCTGGTGCAAAGGCTTTCCATGGCTATCCAACGTTATTATGGGGACTTTTGCACCAGGAACGGCTAGGGGCGATTAGGGATAGAGTTAAGTAACCTTGTGTTGTAATTATATGAACTATTGTAGTAACTTTTAAATTACGGACTTTTTGTAATTATGTGAAAGCTTTTTTGGTATTTTTTATGATATAAAATTTTATCCATAGGTACTAATACTATAACAACTATAATTACTCTGTCTGTTACCGTTTCACGCTTAATAAACTGAAATTAATGAAATGAAATGAAATTTATTCTCGTGAACATAGGTATTAGAGATGGAGAGCTTGTATGAAGATATGATAATTATATAAACGAGTTCGACGTGGCGCGGGTAGAAGTTAGTTACAAATTTTATGTAGCTTGTGTGTCGTAGCGTCGTAAATGTGTATGTAGGGGGTAATCAACGAAAATGCTCATCTGAATTCAAAAACTCTTGAACAGTATATGGAATATACCTTCCTACCTTGAGATTTTTATTCCTGCGACTTCGTTTGCCTTCTCTGCAACACGCCGGTGCAGCCGTGCGGGCACCTAATCTTAAATATACTTACTTGAGATTATTTGAGTGATTAATTGCATCAAAGTAGTAAATTCAAAGATCAAACTCCACCATCCAAGATAGAAGATTCCTAAAAGTCGGCTACATTAAATAATCTTACTATACAGCCCGTGGCTGGTTACGAGTTCTGTACCTTTACCACAGATTTGACGTGAGTCGCGTTTACTTTCGTCGCAAGCGACTATTATGTATCACTAGATGGAGAAACTACACAGTGCCCCTGGCGATCACTCACAGAACTAAAAATCTAAACTTTACTACTACTCAGTTATACGTTTACTTACTCGGAATCTTTAACTCGATCTTTCGAATAGTTTAATCGATACTTCAATATTCAGCCTTATATCACAAGCATTTTATCGTTTTGTAACAAGCGTAAAGCAGAGCAAATTAACAATCTTACGAACGAGCATGCTATGCTAATATGCTTCTTATTCGTCGCTCCCTCACTGTTGAGGATCGTGATTAGTGACTGCGTAGAATTTCGACTGCACGCCTCCTTCGGACACGGTCAGAGTGGCCCGTTGCAATGCAACGTTGACAGGTATGCTGTTCGGATATCTGGTCGGACCATTTCTTATACTACGTTCACTTGGTCTTATACCCTCAATGCGCGATATGCAGACAAAGTGATATTAGAACATCTTTTAAATAAAACCCAACTGCTTCTTACAGAAATTTAACCTTAGTCAATTCCACGATTAAAAGGAATCTAACGACAACTCATATGTATCAATACATCAAGCCGTTTAAGCTGCAGAGCGTGCCTCGAAAAACATTAAACTTTCTTCAGCTGCAACGCATAAGGCCCGAATCACACTGACGCGGTCTGCGGTGGCGGTCAATTGTAAACTTGACAGCTAATGTCTAATTTATTATTGACCGCCACCGCACGCCAGTCTGTGAGAGGCTTAATGCGCTATACCTACTCCTGATAATTAAAGGTTTAATGCCAACACTGACCCATCTGCACTTTTCTTGCATCTCTTCTGTGCCACAATGTTTTAAAACCACGAACACCTGTATAAACAAAAAACAAAAGAAACTCAACCCGTCGCAGCATTGTCACCGCAAAGAGCCCTAGATTGATCCGTATTGTTCGCCAAGCTGTCACACGTAGGGTTGGCAACTTGGCAGTATTCACGTCAAGCTGTCGAGGCGTGGCAGCCCTATTCTTTGTTCGTGGCCAAACGGACTTTGAGGTATTGACAGCTTGTTCTGAAATGTTGCGAATGGGAAAAGGTTCTGGTTAAAGAGCAGTGTTTTGTGATGGTCCGTATGGTCATTAATTCGATTTGTAGGTTTGTAACAGCTTATGATCTTGTTCATAGATGTCTACCAAAGCTATTTTACCCAAAATATCGTTAAAATTCGATTGCAACCTGTCACTACGACATTTCTGATTGTGAAAAAAGACTAAAATTCATTATAGTTAACAGATGTTTTAAGTTAACAGTTAAAGTTAATTTTTCAATTTTGTGTATCAGAAGAAAACAATGATACAATAAAAAAAAAGATTTTTTTATAAAACAGATTTAATTCAGGATGCGAAAGGCGGTTAGTCGTCACTCTTGCTTTCAACACAACCCACTCCATGTTGTATTTAGGGTGGCGCCTGTACAGGAGCAAATAATGAAACGGTGGATTACTAAGCCAATCAGTAATACTCGTAACTACCTCCCTAAAATTTACTGAATATCTAAAAATGCACACATTTTTAGGGTTCCGGACCAAAAGGTAATAACTTAACTCTCATGCGTGCGACTCCGTCCGTCTGTCTGTATGTCACAAAGGTGAATATCTCAAGAACTACTAATGCTATCAATTTGAAATTTTTAATAGTTGTAAACAAAGCCAACGTGTGTGGAAAATTTAAAAATTAAAGATTATTTTTTAATTTCTATAATAAAGGACGCATAAGAGGGGGGCAACAATTTAAAGTCTTAGTCAGTAGGCCAAGTGGTGTATCATATAAAAAGACTTGATTTGCTGATTCTTAAACAGTTTTTCTTTTTTTTTCTATAGTAGAAAATTTTTGATTCACCAAGGAAAATGTAGAAAATTTTACCGAGGGTTCCGTACTAGTTCGATTTGTGTAAAATAGTCCCTTCAAAAAATAAGTGTACCTAATCTTAGGTCTGATTTGTATGCTGCATGTATATAAATTTCTGTCAAAAATGTAATTTTTGGTACAAGCTGTTATGGCCAACTGTACTTATCTGTATACCATCATCAACTACTCATTGAGACGATTATAACGAGCCCAAACTCAACGGGATTACGTTGGTTAAATACTGAATTCCCATGGCCACCTTCTGTCTCCATTATCAGATCAGCTCGATGGTACCATAATATTGAATTGTCATCCAAACTATACTAATACCCAAAATTTCATCTCAATCGGATAATGGCAAGATTGGCAAGTGACTGAAAAGTGGATTGCAAATTTTGACGGACAACTTACATGCTTACATAAATATTTACATACTTACGAACAGTGCAAGTTAATATGAAGCTTGTAAAAATATGATGCTAAATAGAGTTTTTCTAATGACAGCATGTTTATTTTTGTAATTGTTCTTGACGGAGCATGTTGCTGATTGGTTGTAAGTATTAGTATATATTAGATGAAGTTTGTTGCGTATACTCACTCTATGCTCATTTTTGACGACACCTACGCTGTGGATTTTTTACTTTTTGGATGGTTATACTTTGAATATATATTTTTTTATTACTCCATATGTAGACATTTTATTGACGTTCTTCATAGCTAAGGATGCGGGGCGTGCCAATGTAAACACTTTCTTTTTTAGACACCTATACGATCGATCGCTTAACTAAGACGGTACGGGAGGATTAAGAAGGCAGCTGCCTACACAAACTTACTAAATGTAAAAGGATTATTAAGGAACTGACTAAGTCTTAGTCCTTCTTTCTGTCCGAATAATCGAAGTCCATGAACAGTTTTACACCTTAGGTTTTGTTATTTTGTTTAACACTGTTCATAGTGTGTTTAATAATGTTAGGACCGAAAAATCCAAATACCTTTTTTATTTCAATTGTGTATCATCGTTCCTAATATTTATTTATGATTGAGCCTGCTGTATTATTTACACAAAGATCACGCTCCATAGAGCATTCGTATCGACTCATCCCATCACTCGCTCCTAGTATAGCTTGCCCCCCAGATTCATAGCAACTATGCGTACTTGAAGGCCATACTTATTGGTTCCCTAGAGACAAGTCGTTAGAAAGCGGTGCAAAATAGCCCAGAGGGGTATAATAATCACGTAACGTTCCGAACGCGCGTCGGTACAATTTAACTGTCAATTTTCCATATAAAAAGTGACATATAGACCTACGCGACGTTAGTACAATGCGTTACGTGATCGACCTACAGAGCTCAATTGTTAATTCTACGTCATGAATTTTAAATGTCAACACGAGCGTTTGGTTTCAATGAAAAATACACACAATTTTCGTAATATTTATTAGTACTCCCTTCCTTCCATACAATTTATTTACAAAATACAAAAAATTAAATCATACCTAAATATTAACCGGTGAACCAACTTAACTTCGTACAAATTACTTCGAAGTACATATAACATCGTTCTACATTATTTAAGAATAGCTAAGTTTAATTCAGCTACCATTATTATTTAACTACTTTACAAGTATACAAGAAGTTGAAGTCAACCGATTTGAGGTAGCCCTAGCTAGGATAAGTCGAGGAGAGATGACACAGGGAAAAGGTACCCAATAAAAAAAAAGTACCTAATACAAAAGTAAATATACAGAGTGCCGATAAATTACACCTGGTTTCATGCCTATTAGTTTCTGGACTTTTTTGCGTGACACTGTATTTGCAAACATATATAAACTAAGAGTAAAAATTGTTACCTTTTATGTTCACCTCCCTGTTGCATGGCTCTCATCTCCTGACTAACCCTGTAATACTTAGAGGACTTACACAGATCAACGTTACACACATAACATAACTAAAAAAAACTATGAACATACAATTTCAATTTCAATTTCAAAGGGCAAAGGTAGACTCTTTGGTCACGTTCTTTTTATACAGTACGTGTTTTAAATAGGTAGTCTTATCCTGATAAGGTCTTTTCTAAAATATAACAGTCTATTCCACAAAAACAAGAGCTTGGAAGTATATCATGACTGTAAAATAGTTGTTTTTTCGTTAATATTTCATCATAGTACAACAGTGACTTCAAAATTCTCAAATGAGCATACTTTAACAATTATTTTCATAAATAAACAAGAAAAAAAAAATTGCTAATCTAAAATTTATAAAACAAAGGTAGTTTATAAACCTATTATAGTTGACCTTGTAAGTCATGAAAGTATGTATAGGTACTGCTTAAATCATTCCTCGCCTGCTCCTGCGCTGCGCCCGCGCAAGCGAGGACTGAGTGAAGCGGCCTATGGCTAGGTTACAGAGAAGTAAAACGTAGGTAACTATTACATACGCGTATCATAAAAAAGTTTTTATTTTATTTAAAACAGTCGATAGATTCATAATCATTTATTTATTTGTCGTTATTTCCTAATAAATATTATGGGATGTCTGTTTTTGTTTGCAACTGATAATGATTAAATGAAACATGAAAAGGTTAGCTTTTAGTTAAGGTATGAGTGATGTGTTAAATAAATCATTGATTGATTAAACAAATTCACGGCAAACAATGTAGCCTCTAGGGTTTACTTTCCACTTTGTAGGAATAAGATAAACTAGACTTAGATTTTTTATGCTCCATACACGTGCGTTAGCTTTATTTAGAATTATTGCAAATTTGAAATGGATAGCATAAGTTGTTTCTGAGATATTTAACGTTGTGACAGACGGACAGACGAATAGAGTCGCACCATAAATGCGGGTCAAGCGCGGGCCCGCGCAAGTTGTGAAGCATTTAAACTACACTTCAAACACACATTGAACGCGGTCCAAACGCGGGCCCGCCGCGCCGCCCACGTTGCTACCGCGGCAGGCGCGAGTTAGACACGCGCGCGACGCGCCACCCGCCTGCGGTGTGAATATAACCGCGTCAACCGCGCTGCTACCGCCCTGATGTGAGGCCTTTAGGGTTCCTATTTTACCTTTTTGCCACGGAACCCAAAAACGGATAGAGCTTTGTCACTTTATTGCGTCACGCGCAGTGAAAGGGTTAAAACGCTCGAAAGAAACTTGTAAGTACCAAGCTGAAGTGTTTGTGTATTTTCGCCTTCCTAATATTTTTCGGGAGGTTTACCTAAATGTCAAACGTTGTGGATTTATGTACGGTCAAGGAAATTGAAACGTGGCTGACCTACATATGCTTTATTATTATAGTGACTTTTTTAACAAGACTTAAAGTGTTTTAATATAATATGTTTCTACCTTGGATTAGTATTGTTTGTTTCAGTTAAAATGACGAAAATGCACTTAGCGTGGGATGTTACAACTTCTTTTGTTGCTAAACATGAAAGGAAAATATAACAAAGAGACGTCATAAAACTGACCGAAGTGTGGCTCGTGTACTGGAGTAGGGGTACTGTTTGTTCTATTATTTATGCGTAAATGTTTTACAACCCCACTTGAAGATAACAATTAAACAATAGACGTCAGTTTATGGTTAGTTTTAAGTACTTTTCGTCGTCTAAACTGAAATGAACTACGAGTATATATGCAATGGACCGGGGGTCCAGAAACCAAGTTAGATTCTCTGTATGGTATGCTAGTATGCGCGTTTCAATTTTCCTTTGGGCTTTTATCTTAGTTTGTATGGTGTTGGGTTAGTGTGTTGTTGTTTGTGTGTTTGTAACGACTGGTTAGCCCTGTGGGTGGTGACGCTGTCTACGAAGCTGAAGTCCTGGGTTCGAATCCCGGTAATGGAAAATATTTGTGTGATGAGCTTGAATATTTGTATTCATCGCTTAGTACCCGTGATACAAGCCTTATTGAGCTAACTATGGTCGATTTGTGTATAAGATTGCCCCTTATTATTTATTCAATATTAATATTTGTGTTTTCTTCATACAAAAATACAAAAGATAACATAATATGTAGACCTACTTATTTATTAGCAAAATTTGTCAAACATGACTCAGTAGTTATTATTATTTATCGTATGGCTTGTTTTTTATATCTCTACTTCAAAGATTTACGGTTTTCAAGTACGCTACCGCGTCTTTAGTTAAAGTTTTAAAATCCTCCACTTGCCCGTGGTATTTGGTTAGAGGGCAGTCAAATACCGTGTGGTGAACAGTCTGCTCGGGAGCTCCACACCGGCACACTGCTGATTCGCACCAGTTCCATTTGTGCCATAAGTAAGCACAGTTCCCAACTCCTGTCCTTAGTAGTTTAAATTCAATTACAGATTAGCTTTACAGCGTTACTCAATCACAATTATATCACCCATGGTAACATACTGAAATAACTGTATTATCATGCCAAAGTTCATTTGCCTAAACATTGAAGTCATACGGCAAAAGCTCGTTAAACAATGCCGTATTTGGAGACAAAATAACGTTTGCTAACTAAAGTGAGGTTCATGACCATTGTTATCACATTTGTGTACAAGTTTATCAAAGTTATGATTTCTGTGTTGGTTTGTCGTTGTCCTGTGTGTTTATTTTTTATTGTTGGGTCCCACTGAAGCACTGACTGTGTCGCCAGTACCATGGAGAATAGGGAACATTACGCAAAACTCTTCGTAGGTGGCGACACTAGCAGCGTTGACATTGTATCTCGTTCCCACTTGCGGTATTGTCTATGCAAGCATCCTTGTCACTCATTTGACAATCAATTGTGCGTGTGTGTGTGAATCCCTATATTCCTATACTGGTTTACTATTAGTGGTAGTAATGTTCCCTATTGGTTTCATTGCGTGACACGGCGGAGTGTCAGTCTTTATCATCTGTTTATTCTTCTTGTAAATATAATATTTTGTCACGATTAAGTGTTTGAATCGGATCATATTTGTCTTTGTAACTCGTGACGCAAAAAAGAGAGGTGTTATAAGTTTGACGTGTCTGCGTGTCTGTGTGTTTCTGTGTCTGTCTGTCTGTGTGTGTGTGTGTGTCTGTCTGTGGCATCGTAGCTCCTAAATGAATGGACCGATTTGAATGCGGTTTTTTTATTCAAAAGCTGATGTCATCGAGATGGTTCTTAGCTTCGTTTTAACCAAATCGGTTTAGCCGTTTTTGTGATATTGAACTTTGAAATTAAAATGTCAGGGGTTTTTCAACTTTTTTAAGTGGTAGTTATTTACAACTAAGTAAGTCAGCTTTTGTATGCTGGTTTCAAAAATTATGTTAACTGTTTGCAGCAGTCTTCGTCTATCGTTTTTGAGGGTTCCATACCTCAAAAGAAAAAAAACCGGCCAAGTGCGAGTCGGACTCGCGCACGAAGGGTTCCGTACCATTATCTATAAAAAACTATATTATTCTGTGTTATTTGTTGTTATAGCGGCAACAGAAATACATCATCTGTGAAATTTTCAGCTGGAACTATCACGGTATCAGTGAGATACAGCCTGGTGACAGACAGACGGACGGACGGACGGACGGACGGACGGACAGCGGAGTCTTAGTAATAGGGTCCCGTTTTACTCTTTGAGTACGGAACCCTAAAAAGGAACCCTTATAGGATTACTTTGTTGTCCGTCTGTCTGGACGTCTGTGAAGATCATTTATCTCGGGAACGCGATAATGTCCTAGTTATCGAGTGGAAAATAAAACCGTATACTCATGTCTACAGTTTCTTGAAGCTGTGAAAAAAACAAACTTCTAAGTTAACGCAAAAAAAAGATACGGCCATTTAAGGATGTTTCACGCTAGAACGGGCCGTGTCTGGCCCAGGCCGTTTTCTGAGAAAAACGACGGCGTTTTTGCGTGCCCGAGCTAGACCCAAGCCCGCCCGAGCCACGGCCGGGCGATTCCGACACCGGGCAGCATCCGAGCCTCGGAAACTGCCCGGTGTCAGCTCGGCCGCTCAAAAACGCCGTCGTTTTTATTAGAAATCGGCCCGGGCCGGACACGGCCCGTTCTAGCGTGAGTCATCCTTTATGCCGCAAAAAACGTATATTTCGACATTTCGGTACTTTCCGTTAACCTTGAACTATGAAAATTGCCTAGTAAAATCGTCTTATACTGCCAGTAGATACAGGGAAAAATTAAATCATAAAAAATATAGTCGTTATTTAAAGTGGGTAATCAATCATCGATTAAGAGTGCTGTGATAAACTCAAAGGCCAAATAATGTATGCCATACGATTAAATAAATAAATCGAATAAAGTACCTACAAATTTGTATGGAACCCTCGGTGGGCGAGTCCGACTTCGGTCCTTTTTTTTTATTATCCATGTATCTGTTTTTAACTGTTCCATGAAGGTATATTTATCAAAAATAAAATACATACTAACTTTTATGCTAACCTTACAATATTCCAAAAAGAAACCAAAACAGACATCCCATATCTCAATACAAATTGTTCTAGGAACGGAATAAATAAAATTTATTACCACATGAATGGTAAAACAACTACTCACTTTTCTTTATTTACAACGATTCAAAATATTTACAATGCGATGATATAAATCTCTATTCTACATTTTTCTAGCATTATTTACACTTGAATTTACATGCGCGATTAAACACAAAAAAAGTTTCAGAGCGGGTCTTATTGTTTAATAATAATATCATATCTTCGCGGTCATAAATTACCATAACGCAACTTAGGGTTTTGAAATGTAAAACATGGTTCATAAGAGTTGAGAGTCATTATTACATGCTCTACATTTTACTTGTTGCCATTTTTTTTTGCAATTTTTCTGTAAAATTGTAAAATGCAGGATACCAAATATTGCGTATTGATACAATCATATTAAAGCATTTACAAATTGACTCGGTGATGATGCAATGACTCAGCTTGCTTAGTCCCTTTATTATTTCTTGATCTACATCGGCAATGAAACGAAGCTACAACCTCTGCTAGTCGTTTGGTTGTTTTTTTTTATCATAATTACGTTGTTTAGGTTGGTAAATTGTAAAGTGACTGATTTTAAACTTTAGACATAATGCGGTTGTTAAAAACTATAAAATTTTATCATCCCTTCATAACCAATAAACAAAAAAAATATTAGGAAAACATTCTAAAGTTTTTTAGAATAGAAAAAATAATTTAAAGCGTTGCGTTTTCAATTGTCTGTTTTACCATAATAGACAATCGTGACGTCACTTGTTTCAATTTCCCTAAAAACATTATACTACTGACTGATTTAAGTATCATCAACATCCCTATTTCCTGAAAAAAAAATATCGTCTCTAGAATACAAGGACTCTCGAATATAGGTATTTCTACTTCAATTTAAATAATCCATGTAGCGTTATTCGCACTTCAACTCTTTTTAATCCGGATATTCTCTTTTTATATCCATTTAATTGTGAAACGTAAAAGGTTTTAATTATCTTAAACCGGTGCCCAATGGAAATCCATTCCAATACAAGAATACTCAAGTAAAGAATGACCGCCCCGGAAATGAGTTAAAAAGGCTTAATTGATTTGACAACCCTTTTAATTTAAAACGTATTAATGTTGAATTACGAATTGACCCACTTGAGATTAATGCTGTATCCGAAAACGGAGAGTGTTCAATAAAATTAAAACGCTTGTTATATTTTTTTCAAAAAACATAACATTACATATTTAATGTAATAAATAAATCCGTAATCATGCTTCTTTCTCGAAAGAGTACGTAGAGATCAAGTTTTGCACTTGCTACGATCCTGACCAACATAATATTACATCATTGAAATAAAATAATTACATCGCAAAATTCTTCTCTTTTCTAAAAAGGTTTCGGCGATTTCAAGTAAATGTTAATCATCATCGAGCTTACATCAATAAACGTATTTTTAGTCAGTTACCAAATACTGTTCTTCCTTTACTTTGTCTTATAATTACGTATTTTATAACAATTTCCTAACGGTTTAAGTAATGCCTAGACATAATTAAATCTATATTAACAACTTCAAAGTGAGTGGAGCCTTTTTCAGGAACGTTACTTAATTATCGTTTAACACTGTAATTAACAGTTTATAATAAACAACCTTGTTTGTATTATTTGTCGCTATTATAAAACAATTTTCAACAATGTAATAAAACAGAAATTGGCATTATAAAATTAGGGTTTTCTGGAGCAATTAGTACTCGGTAGCATTGACACTTGAGATCCAGAGTTAACACCAAGAAGTTTAAATACCGATGTTACAATTGATCTTACATCATTTGACTAATTAAGATCACATCTTTGAAACCTCGGGCCTATACTTCACGTATTATCACACGCTCGCTAAGCTTGACGCTGATAAATATGGGAACGAGACATTACCTCCGTCACGCTCTGTCTTGCACTTACTAGCTAAATTTGGTGCTACATAGAGCACAATAGAGTTGTCCCCGTTCTCACACTTTAAAGCCCTGGGCACAACGAGTGTTTAATAATAGAACAGTCATGTCACCGCGTTTAAATGTTCCTAAAAACCTTCATTATACTACCATCATTTAATGTCCACGAACTCGATTTCAAAATACCGGTTTCAACTGCAATCGCAATCGTAAAAGAAGCTCCATCTCTTTCTGACTTATGGTTTAAACCGATCATCTGCAAGCCATAGAAGAGAGCAGATAGGTGACCGCCGCGCAGCTCAGCTGCGCAGTCAGGTAGGATGACGCTCTGTTGCTCGTTTGCATGGCAGCGGGATGCTCGCCTGGTAAACAAAAAGTATATTTTATTATTACCTCACAATTTCTTTAGAATTTTACCTGGACATTTCCACGCCTCACCGCGGTGAAGGAAAACATTGTGAGGAAAGCGGTTGAATCCCAAAAAGGTCTAATTTCCCTCTGGGTTGGGAGGTCAGATGGCAATTGCTTCCGTAGAACCAATGCCTACGTCAAATTTGGGATTGGGTGCCCAAGTGGTAGCCGGGTTCTTTTCGGGTACAGTTACGGGATTGCGGTAAAACTCTAGGAGGATGATGATGTCTTCCACACCTCGTTATCATCCTAAAGAGCAAGAAATATTAGGAATACTTCGCAAACACAGACGAATGCATCCTTGTTAGTTGCAGGGCCCGAAGGTAAATTCAGTACACCTCTCTTCACGTGAGTATTTCTGACTATATTTATTATTCCGCGAAATTGTTTTTTTTTGTTTCTTTTGCAGGCACATAAAATTTTTAGAAGGTATCAACCAAGTCCATTGGCTTATTATTCAACCAGTGAGCACTACCTATTCAATTTGTAGAAAGCTTAAAAGGTGTATAAGATTAATAAACCAGCAATATCTGCGGTTGACTCTTTCTACTGGGTTACTTTGAGGAGTTGAAGGAGCGTGCAAGGTCCAGGAATGATACCTACTGTAGCCAGTTCCCTCTCATCTATAGAATATTAATATCAAGTTGATGATGATTAATCTAATATTAATATGATGATGATGCACTGATCATTAAGCACGTGTACGGAGACGGAGGCGGGGTGCGTGTTGTTCGGCACGCACGTATAGTTGCCGGAGTCTGTGAGCGCCGCTTGCTGGAGGTTCCTTCCGTCTTTGCTATCTAGATATATAATGATGATGCACTGACCATTGAGCACGTGCACGGACACGGAGGCGGGGTGCGCGTTGTTCGGCACGCACGTATAGTTGCCGGAGTCTGTGAGCGCCGCCTTGGTCACCAACAGCTTGCTGGTGGTGCCACCTTCCGTCTTCTCCGTTTCTAGGCTGATGCCGCCGCGGGGGGAGTCGAAGTCTACCACGGAGCTGCCGTGGTACCTGGGTGGGTTAACTTAATTTAGTCAACAATTTACCTGACAGTATTAAAATTTGAAATAAAGACCTCTTTCAAACCTAAATTGACCTACTTAATGGCTGCATGGACAAGGTTTTACAGTACCTATCGTGGAGTATTTGATTAAAAAGCAAGATATGTTACAAATAAGTAGTTAAAGGTGTTCGTATTTATGTTTTGACATAGTGAAATCTATCGCCTAAATAATCTATAGGTAATACAGATATGTCCACAACACAGGTTGATTCTATACACTGGTGAAATATGTTTTTAATCGGAAAAGTAGTTCCGGTGAATACCCCCCACGTATAAACTTACAACAACTCTTAGCTACACACTCATAAACATTATCTCTTCATAATATACTTACGTATTGACTGTAGATTCCCTTTTTATTACCCTTGATTATATTACAGTTCTAACTGGATAATTCTATCCGCAATATCACATAAACCCAACCAGCAAGGTCAACGCAAACACATCAAGTGTCTGAATCTAAAATCGACACCCGATAAGTCCCTCCATCCCTCTGCACGTTACGCAACCATAAAACGTAACGGCCCAATGCAAAAACGACGCTAATACCATGGAGTTGAAGTATAGTTTTCCTTGAGAGGCTATAAACGATATCTTACCAAAGCACGGACGCGCTCGACGGAGGCGAAGAGTGCACATTCACAGAACAAGTCAGAGATATTGTGCTTCCTTTCTTCACATATACGTCCTGAGAACCCCAGATGGAGGCTGCGGCCGCTGCAACAACAGAAAATCAACCTTACACTAGGTCCTTAAAGATCAATTTAGCATGACGTGAAGATATAAAGTAATGTTGCAACGTAAAATGCACTTTATGGTCCACGAAATTGGGTAGCGTTTGGTTTAATCTATGGTACCCACGGGTGATGTAAGAAATCTCTGTTCCAGATTTTGTATGTGGGTTCGCGACGTTTATGAAGCTTCATGTGAATAGATTGGTTATGAGCTTCAAAGTAAAGTCACTGGTGAAGATAGTGTTTGCGAATACCCTCTAGGTGTATTGTAAAGCGATAGTTATAAGTTTAAAATTAAAATAAATATATTGTTAAGTTTTTGCCAGCTGTCCTCTTTTGAACAGGCATAAACTACTCGCTGAGAGGGACCCAATGTAAACACATAAAATTGCTAGAAGTGGAAAATTCCATCTTCTCTGTCTGCCCTTTCTGGGAAGAGAGGCATGAATTTTAAGGTTTGTTATGTATGATAGAAAAAACTAAGAACAAAAAAACTTTTCTGAGTGTGTGAGCTTTAGGGATAAATTAACTGTCATTTTCCTGTACAAAAAAAATACATTAAAATCTACCTAATTTACGTACGAAGCGTTACGCAATCGAAAAGCCGAAAAACATTATCAACTAGCAATATGTTAGGCAACGCGTGAATTTTAAAAAGACTGTCTCCACATGCCAATATAATTTTTCACATTATACGTAGAATGTTTTCATAAATTGTTGTTTCTAAAAAACGCGATTTGCGAATTGTGAATATGGTAACTGCACAAAAAAAAAATTTTTTTGATACATTTTTTTTATTTTGAGACCCCTACGAAAACGAGGTGTGTCTGTTTGTGGCACCTTAACTCACAAACGGGTGAAAAGCAATTGGAGTATGGTTTTTTTTCGAAAGCCTTGTTGACGAGCTAGTTTGTAGGTATGTTTGTTGTGTTGGTATGTGGGTATGTGTGTGTTTAAAATACAAAATTACATTACAAATTTGCATACATGTTAAAAAATAAGACATGTCATTTACTCTTTAAACGTTACAATAGTTTTCAACTGCAACATTGTAGTTGATAAATTCACGAACAGCTCTCGCAACTTTGAGGATTATTCGCGGTTGTACGGGTTTCGGCGCCTCACTTAATTAAACTTAGTAAGTAGGAAACCTTTAACTACACCAAATATGTGATATTTGTGTGATTTCGTTCGTCAGTTCGGTGTCGGTGATGTATTTTGACATTAAAACATTAAGATATAAAATGTCGATGATGTGAAAGTATGTGGTGGATTGTTCTTGTGAAAACAACGAATGTGGTGAGTTGCTTTTGTGGAGAATTGCGTTTCTGCACAATTACGGCCAGAGGGAAACGCATTTGTAAGAAACGAAGACTGTGAAAATAGAAAACAATATTTGGTGTGGTGAGTTGTTGTTGTGAATAATTGCGTTTGTAAAAAATGCAAACAGGAAAAAACTTTTTGCGGATGCAGATGGTGCAGAACCGGTCATAGTGGCACCTTTTGGGAAGGCCTTTGTCCAGAAGTTGGGCATCTTTTGGCTGATAATATGATGACGATGATGCTTTCGTATAAAGTCTTGCAAATTCGTGCAGTTCCATACAACTGAAACACACTTTTCGTAAAATATAAAGTCTTTATAGTGAAAATATCTCAAAAGATAGATTTATTTGGCAGCCTTGGATATACCATTTACACAGAAAATAAATATGTCTGTTACTTTTTGCAACATCTAAGATTTTACATCGATTTTATTGGCAGGCTGTAGGAGTACTATTTGATATTCATAGGCGGTGGGGTGCTGACTCGAATTCTGATAAGGAGGCTCAAACGTAGCAAGATATTGATATACTTCATTATAAAGGAGAAAGTTACGTTATTTTCATACAAGAATGTACCTAGTCGATTGGTTGTGAAATTAAGACACATTCAATTGCTTCGAGACTTGTTTCTTATCTAAGGAGGTAAGTGTCTTGATAATAATTGAGGTCGACTGGAACCCCCCCCCCCTCTCCCTTTTACATCAAATTTAACAAACCTTTTCTTAACTAAAATGTATTTTGTCCTTTTCTCACAAACACATTATGTCAAATGACAGATAAAGACCAACAAAATTAACGGGATTTTAATTTGAATAAAACGAAACAATAATTTCGGCACCTTCTTTAATTCGTTTTTTTTTAAAGTGATGCTCTCCCTAATGTTTTTGTCAGTTGATGATAAATTGTGTGCCGTAGATGATGTTTTGTACCACTTCCATAAAAAACGTGTTTGAAAGATTTTCGAAAAAAATTGAATAAAAAATGGAATGCCTTTCCGAAGTAGGTATACTAGTTAAAAAGACAATCGTGTTTTAATTTTATGACTTTCTAAATAAATATTGTCAAAATAAACAACAACAACAACAATCATACAACAGGCATACGTTAGGAGGATGATGATGAAACTGTCAAATTTAGAATATAAATAAATAAAACTTTATTTAGTCTTCATACATCATAACTGCTTACATAATAATGTCCACCATTTTAGGAATTGGAGAGAAATGCATTTCAAACTATATTTTGTAACGCTTTAGGATTATGATGAAGATTTTTGGGATAAGATTATGAAAGACAGTATGAAATAGTTAGGAGGAATCGGCTCTCAATTTAATTTTGAATGTAATTTTTTACGTTGCGCCTACTAATTGGAAGATCATATTAATGATATATGCTAGACCATAAATTATAAGTTTGTCACACACAGATTAAAGCATACTTTTTAATGATGTTGATTGCTATATTTGATGACAGGTTGTTTTTATGTTTGAGGTGATTTGACTAATCCAGCAATATTTGAAATTGAATTATTAACCACACAAATAGTAGGTAACTCAGGAGTAACGAAATTGGCTAATGTTTGACAGTACATCCAAATATTTAATTTGATGCTAATGAGGTTTGAACAGAAGTTCAAACTGATGTAACTATAAACGAAGCAATCAAAAACAAACGAACATTTTCGGCGGAAGTAAGGTTTAATATTTATTAACATTATAAACCATAACAAATAATAATAATCATTCGGCGGGAATACTTCAAGGGCGCAATACAATACAGGCATCATATTTTAGTTTATGATTATTTTAAATGCGATATTCATAAACAGTGATTAACGTTAACTTACGCGTCTTCAATTATAATCTACATATATATATATATATATTATTATTCAATCAGATAGACTTAGTAACTGGAGAACAGTATCACTAAGTTTAAAAGCATCATTTCCTAATGCTACGTCAACTAAAAGCTTCATTAAAATCCTACGTAATTTTGGCCTTGTAATAATGTCAGTGCATTGTACTAAAATGCTCCTAACTATTTAGGTATCTATCAGGAAAAACAGGTAAGATGAACCCAAATTTAAATCAGTTTGCCACATTCAACGTAAAACAACCGCACTAACATTTAAGGGACCAGTTAACAAAAGACAAAAGAAAAGCAACAAGAAGCCAAAATAATACATGAAAAAGAAGTAAAGCAAAATAAAATGGGATCTAGAGAGATACCTGAGGATCGGGGCGGGGCCTCTGTCGCCGGGGTTAAGGACTCATCTGGAATGCAGAAGACAACAGATCAGGAAGGAAGGGATTATTAAGTGACGAGCATATGAGGGGTGAAAGAGTGATCAGGGAATAATTTTTAAATAGTGGGGTAAAATGTTAGAAAAGCACATACCAAAATTTCAATCCATAAAAATTTAATGGACAAACATACAAATCGATTTAGTAATTACCTACGTTTGTACTATTTTTAACGGCCTCCGTAGCCCAGTGGGTAGTGACTCTGCCTGCGAAGCTGGAGGTCCCGGGTTCGAATCCCGGTCAGGGCATTTATTTGTGTGTTTATCACGAATATTTGTTCCTGAGTTATGGATGTCATATATGTATATATAAGTATTTATATGTATGTAACAACACAAGCCTTATTGAGCTTACCGTGGGCCTAGGTTGATTTGTGTAAGATTGTCCCGTAATATTTATTTATTTATTTTATTTATGGGAATCAGAGATGTTACATACACATTTGTAGACAAATACTTGAGCAGTGTACTTTTAGATGCACATTGACCTAAGAGGATTGTTTGTGCCATAACGAGTTGTATTTAAATGCTGTATTTTTTATTTGTCTGGCAGATAAATGTAAATTATTTATTGAAACCTTAATAACATCACAAAGTTATCGTTATTTTATAATAATCCTGGTTTTTGGTAAGTCTCATATTATATATTTTTTGGATTTATCGGCCACAGCATATAAATCAATAAAAGTAACTCATAAAAACAAATTAGTTTAAGGCAAAATAGTAGCCAAGTTAAAATTTTGATACAGATACAGATACAGATTTATTTATTCATAAAATAAAAAATATTTTACATGTCAGGAGAGTACATCAAATTAAAATTCTTAGTGTTATAATTAATAATATAATAACAACTGCATGTATGGCATGAGGGAATTTCTTATGTAGGTAGTACATTTATAATTATGTCCTTAAGATTAGGTACTTATTTGATTTCTACGTTAAACATAGGTAACAGAATAATTATTAGTAATAAAATTAAATTGCAAAATTCAGATCACCACACACCTCGACAAATTTGTCAACACTATAGCATGCTAGGCAGGTCAATAGCGTTTTTAGTTGTTTTGCAAAAGTTGTGTCGTTTTGCACTAGTTTTAACTCTGCTGGTAGTGAGTTATATAGTTTTGCGCTCATGACACCGACTGTTTTCCAAGTCTACAAATCGGGATGAATAGCAGTTTGCATCGACGAGCACTGGAATGAGTAATGTAGGTATGTAAGTTAGCCCTCACATACTTGCAGGCAGTTAGTATGTATACGTACGCTAGGAAGTGTGAGTATCTTTGACTCCTTAAAAAGATCTTTCGCGGGGTGGTCGTATGCCTTTCTCATTATGGTTCGAACCGCTCGTTTTTGCATCTTAAATGCCCGGTCGCGATCCGCCGCCGTAGCCCACAAATCAACACCTTGGATCAGTATGGCATGGAAGTATCCATAGTACGCCTTTTTAACATTTTCGAACGACAAGCTCGGTGCAAGTCTCGAGAGTGCGTAGCAGGCCGATGAAAGTTTAACACACAAGGTATCAATGAACAAGCGTGAGGTGGGTGAAGAATGTAGGATCTTTGACGCCGACCGTACCAAAATAAAACGTTTCTCTACTTAGTATATTTGAATACTTGAAATTTGAAAGCAGCCAATCATTTCTAATGGAATGAAACATGAGTACTCAATTATGAATCTTTAAAGAGTCTTTTAGACGTCTTCTGAATAATGTAGAAGGCAATTATTTCTTTTCAAATTATATTTAAGTAGGTATATGTCGAGTGCCTGTCAATTATTTAACTATACATGTATTTTTTCTCTTTTGGAATACGTATTTATTTGTAACAACTGGAAAGTGAAGAATTAATTACGTTCCTTTCATAACGTCAACGACAAAAATCCTAAAACTTTCATTTCGAGAATGAAGTTTCATATTGTATGATTCTTTTAAATGATCTGCGTTCATTTGTCCTAATTTCAAAATTACTACTGCTCTTAACAGCTAATGAAATAATAATAAAGAAAGGTGGAAAAAATTACAACGCATTCAATTGAAAAGATAACAAAACGTTACTTTCATGTTGACCTTTTAGGAATTTAGGGCGTAGTTATTTTCATATTCGAAATAAAACTACGTAACCGAAAAGCTCGTTAGATTTAGGTGATGTATTATTATATGAAGTTAATTATTATAGAAATAACTGTTATGTTAGTTATAATTAAATAATGATTTGGATTTTCTTTATGCCAATATAATAAATATACGTATTGTCAAGTAAGTAGTAGAAACACAAAGAAGCTTTGGAAAATAAAGAATATCACGCAAACACAAATCACGAAATTTAAAAACCTATAGTGATATTTTTAAACGATCCGATACTTATTAAAATTTAAATGATTATTATTTCTCTTACTGACCCGCACGGTGTCGGGTTAGAATAGCAAGACTCCCGTTCTTCCTGTAGGTGTCGTAAAAGTCGTACTAAGGGAACAGGGTTGAAGTGTGTTGTGGACGAGGGGCTAGCAACCTATCACTGCGATATCACATTTTGTCAATCTTTCATATTGTTATGACATTTTTGCTAAAAGTGGCACTGGAACAAAAGTTTCACTTGCACTGCCTACCCCTTTTGGGCATAAAGTCGTGAATCTATGTATGTATCTCATTGACAAAAAAAAACTCAATTTAGTTATTATTTATGATAAAGAGAAAACGAACATTGCTATAGATATATAGCAATGTTCGTTTTCTCTTTAAAACACCATAAGGTTGCCTTTTTTACCTTTTTGGTACGGAACCCTAAAAACTGTCCGTTTCAAGAGTGGACAGAGCTACGTTTCAAAGAGGTTTTTTCATTTCTCACTGCATCCCATTAAACATTGAATGGCTCCCCTTTTTGGGGCTCAAATATCCCCACTTAAAATCCATTTGACGTAGACAGATTGCAGAAATAAAGAAGGCGTCAATTTGAGAGAATATTCCACGCCGCGCGGACTGTTGGTACATTTTTCAGGTATAACGAGCAACGTAATTGGCCGGAACGTGGTAATATGACGCCTGATGCATGGACGTATTAACGATGCACTGAGTTTATGTCGATTTGAAAAATATTTTATATATTTTTCGAATAGGTGCGAAATGTTTTTTTTTAGCGAAGGGCGCTTTCACTAAACTGAAGCTTGTAGTTCTACATCCTTTTTATAGATTTCCACTTTGTATTGGTCCATATTTTTTTTTATGAAAAAATTTCACGCAATGCTGTAAAAAATTTGGCAACAGTTTTTTTCTGTACCTACCAGAATCATTAATTTGACATTATATTAAATTACTACAAAAACACAATAGAATATACAATTAAAACTAGATTTAAAATGAAAACTAACATAAAAATAACCTACCAAAAACTATAAATTACTATCTAAATTTGGACCCTTTGGTAGGGTTCCCATCACGCAGGCAGCGTTCTCGCGTTGAATTGCGATTGCAAGTCTTTGTGCAAGAAAGCTGCCTGCGCGAGGGTCGCCTGTTGCTTCCCTCAAGCGTTTGCTGAGTGCCCCGTGAAGCCCACGCGCGCCCTTGCCCCACGGGCCAAGTGTCTCGACACCAAATGCAACGAACTCGTACTGGGTGCCGAGACAATTGTATTTGACCACCTTTGCTCGTTCCCGTGCGTCTGCCGCCGCGCCGGCACGTCTGCTGGTCGAAGGGAGGTAGGACGCAGCCAACGTGTCAGCGCAAGTGGCGTCCCACACCAGTGCACGGCCCATCTTCCACGGAATCAACGACATCCCGTCAGGGCGCTTACCATCGTTCCGAACAATCTGGGGCTCCAGAGCGGCGGGAACATTGGCACTGACGAGCGCCCTTCTGAGGATGTCGTTGAGAGAGGCATGGCGGGACAGGCGGCCGGCACCTGAGGAGCAGGCGAGTCCGTGGTGGCCGAGGCGGTCTACGGGGGCCCCACAGGAGGCGCAGCTGTGGCCCACACAAACCTCAGACCCGAGCCGGAGACCGACGGCTATACGGAGTGTGGATGGGTCTATGAATGTCCCGGTATTAGGCGAGGGATAGGCATGTAGCCAGAATCATTAGGTAGTGTTCAGGATTATTCGGAGTAAGAATAATGTGTTACGTTACGTTACGTATCGTTTCTGTTTTCGTTAATAATTTTAACGTGTTAATTTCTTGTAAAACATGAAATACAAGGTCAAAAACAATCTTGAGAAGACGTTGTTCTCAACTTAAAATAACCGCTTCTCATTCAACAAAATTTTATGTTTTCACGGTTCTTTCGAAAGAAGGTTGTACCGTATTAATTTATCTCTAATTGATATTTTAGCAAAATATTAAAATTTTGAAAATTGATCCGGGCCGGGCACGACTAAACAGCACTGCATATCGAGCTAATATCAGCGAGTCAGCGAGGCAAAATTTTGGAGGCTGCAATCACCATCCTAGCAGACCAATCATGAGCGTCGCCAAGTTTTATAATTTTTCATCCTAGTACACGTCCTGCTGTATACTTCGTTTTTTTTAGCATTAGAGAGACCTTTGCAGAACGAGATATAAGGTTTTTTATCGGGCACACTCTGCGGATCGAACAGTGAATACGAGTTAATAAATATCACGTATTTATTATCATGTTTTAGTAATACATATATTACTCAGTGTTGTGAACAGATGAGAAACATAATATTAGTTAATTTATATTCTAAGATGAAAAGATAAGAATTTTAATAAATTGCGTTTGCAATTTTTCATGGAAAGGTTGTACATTAAAAAACCTAAAGAGGCAGAGTTCTCACACAATTTTTAAACGTCACTGTCACTATCTGTAATTCACTCATGTGGGTTTTTCATTCGAGTTCATATTGTTGTCGGTTGAGTCGGTTGTGATTTCTATAGCTGTAAGCTTACTTAAAGATTGTTGTTATCGTTTTTGTTGAATTTTGTTATTAGTTGTTGATCTATCTAAATAGATTCTATTTAGATATTTTGTTTGTTGGTGCACATTTACAATGTATGAAGCCGAGGCTGGCCCGAGTGGGCTACAGAAGTCGCAGCCGGTTCCGGCTAATGTTTTTTCATCTCCAAAGAAGAAAAGGCAAAAGCAGAATCCTCTGACTGCCAGTGAAAAGCGGAAACGGGTGGTGAATATTTACAAATGAGTGTCAGAAATGTGCCATAGAAAGGAGTATCCCACTAAATCGGACCGTGTGAAAAAGACTGCCGAGACTGCTGGCATATCGTTGGCTACGGTATACAACATTTTAAAAGAAAATATATGCGTTCAGCTATCGGTAAATATCAAATGATATGTACTCGTATGTACATAAGTTCCGAGAAATTCAGTGGTATCGGTCGAAATCGAAGAAGGAAGGTTTACGACCACTGCTTCTTTGTTTACCCGTTTGACAGATAATTCTAATCTTAAAAAAAACGAAGTATAGAGGTCGTGGACTGGACTGGTACTATTCTCATTTCAAATCAAGCTGGCTAGAAGTCTATAAATACAATATTTAGATACGTCAAGGAGTCACCCCAGAGGCCTTTGGGCCACGAAACTCATACCTCTCGCATGGTACTTGAATAAACGTGTTAAAAATCTATTGTGTCATTCATTACTCTACCTCTGAGCACCTTTCCAACACTGCTGGTTATGTAAGGGCATGTGCCCTTTCTCATAAGAAAAAGTAGCCAGACCTAAAGCCCTTTAATAATTAAGATCGTAACCTTCCTTCCTAGTAATTTAGGATCGCTTTACAATTTTAGTGTTAAGCCCGATTATAAATTCATTGGGGCATTTGACACTCGGCTGATCAGAAATGGCCGACACTAATAAACGATCAAAGACAGCTCGAAGGGTTATGAATAATTAAATTAACCCTGAAATTCCGGATAGATACAATATCAGCTTTGGTTTATACTTGGACTAATAAAATTGTACATCATTAATATCGTTGAATGTAAGAAGACACTTCCCACTCGACATTTATTTATTTAATCTCTATAGCACAAATAATCTATATATATAAAAGAAGACTTCCTGACAGATCATCAACGCACAGCCGAAACTACTGGAACTAGAAACTTGAAATATACACCTATACTACCTTTTATAACGTAGGCGACGGATAAGAAGGGATTTTTGGAAATTCCACCCCTAAAGGGGTTAAATAGGGGTGAAAAGTTTGTATGGAGGAAACTTTATTTTTTGAGCTGGAGTCTTCAAACTTTGTGGAAAGATTACTTTGTAGAATACAAATAAAGTACTTTCAGCGTTTTGGAAAATTCCACCCCTAAGGGGGATAAAAAGGGTTGCAAAATTTGTATGGGGAAACTCTTTTTTGAGATAGAAGCTTAAAAGTTTGTAGAAAGATTACTTATTGAAATACGAAAAATCGACTCTCAGCGTTTTAGAAAATTCCACCCCTAAGGGGGTTAAAAGGGGGTGCAACATTTGTATAGAGGAAACATTTTTTTTCTAGCTAGAGAATTCAAACATTGTAGAAAGCTTACTTATTAGAATTAAAATAAAGTACTTTCGGCGTTTTGGAAAATTTCACCCCTAAGGGGTAAAATAGTGTTGCAAAGTTTGTATGGTGGAAACTTTATTTTTTGAGCTAGAGTCTTTAAACTTCGTGGAAATATTATTATTATTATGAAGCACTTTCAGGGTTTTGGAAAATTCAACCCCTAAAGGGGCTAAAAAGGGTTGCAAGGTTTGTATAAGGGAAACTCTTTCTGTAGATAGAAGCTTTAAAGTTTGTAGTAAGATAACTAATTGAAATACATAAAAACGACTTACAGCGTTTTAGAAAATTCCATCCCTAAGGGGGTTAAAAGGGGGTGCAACATTTGTATGGAAGAAACATGTTTTTTTAGCTAGAGACTTAAACCTTTGTAGAAAGCTTACTCATTAAAATAAAAATAAAACGCTTTCAGTGTTTTGGAAAATTTCACCCCTAAGGGGTTAAATAGGGTTGCAAAGTTGTATGAGGGAAATGCTTTTTTGAGATAGAAGCTTAAAAGTTTGTAGAAAGATTACTTATTGAAATACAAAAAAAACCTTTTTCAGCGTTTTAGCAAATTCCACCCCTAAGGGGGTTAAAAGGGGGTGCAACATTTGTATGGAGGAAACATGTTTTTTTAGCTAGAGACTTAAACCTTTGTAGAAAGCTTACTTTTTAGAATAAAAAAAAAGTACTTTCAGCGTTTTGGAAGATTCCACCCCTAAAGGGTTAAATAGGGTTGCAAAGTTTGTATGGTGGAAACTTTATTTTTTGAGCTAGAGTCTTTAATCTTTGTGGAAATATTACTTATTAGAATAAAAATAAAGCACTTTCAGGGTTTTGGAAAATTCAACCCCTAAGGGGGCTAAAAAGGGTTGCAAGGTTTGTATGAGGGAAACTCTTTTTTGAGATAGAAGCTTTAAAGTTTGTAGTAAGATTACTTATTGAAATACATATAAAAGACTCACAGCGTTTTAGAAAATTCCACCCCTAAGGGGGTTAAAAGGGGGTGCAACATTTGTATGGAGGAAACATGTTTTTTTAGCTAGAGACTTTAACCTTTGTAGAAAGCTTACTCATTAGAATAAAAATAAAATACTTTCAGTGTTTTGGAAAATTCCACCCCAAAGGGGTTAAATAGGGTTGCAAAGTTGTATGAGGGAAATGCTTTTTTGAGATAGAAGCTTAAAAGTTTGTAGAAAGATTACTTATTGAAATACAAAAAATCAACTCTCAGCGTTTTAGCAAATTCCATCCCTAAGGGGTTTAAAAGGGGGTGCAACATTTGTATAGAGGAAACATTTTTTTTCTAGCTAGAGAATTCAAACATTGTAGAAAGCTTACTTATTGGAATTAAAATAAAGTACTTTCGGCGTTTTGGAAAATTCCACCCCTAAGGGGTTAAATAGGGTTGCAAAGTTTGTATGGTGGAAACTTTATTTTTTGAGCTAGAGTCTTTAATCTTTGTGGAAATATTACTTATTAGAATACAAATAAAGAATTTTCAGGGTTTTGGAAAATTCAACCCCTAAGGGGACTAAAAAGGGTTGCAAGGTTTGTATGAGGGAAATTCTTTTTTGAGATAGAAGCTTTAAAGTTTGTAGTAGGATTACGTATTAAAATACATATAAAATACTTACAGCGTTTTAGAAAATTCCACCCCTAAGGGGGTTAAAAGGGGGTGCAACATTTGTATGGAGGAAACATGTTTTTTTTAGCTAGAGACTTAAACCTTTGTAGAAAGCTTACTCATTAGAATAAAAATAAAATACTTTTAGTGTTTTGGAAAATTCCACCCCTAAGGGGTTAAATAGGGTTGCAAAGTTGTATGGGGGAAATGCTTTTTTGAGATAGAAGCTTAAAAGTTTGTAGAAAGATTAAGAAAAAAAACCTTTTTCAGCGTTTTAGCAAATTCCACCCCTAAGGGGGTTAAAAGGGGGTGCAACATTTGTATGGAGGAAACATGTTTTTTTTAGCTAGAGACTTAAACCTTTGTAGAAAGCTTACTTTTTAGAATAAAAAAAAGTACTTTCAGCGTTTTGGAAGATTCCACCCCTAAGGGGTTAAATAGGGTTGCAAAGTTTGTATGGTGGAAACTTTATTTTTTGAGCTAGAGTCTTTAATCTTTGTGGAAATATTACTTATTAGAATAAAAATAAAGCACTTTCAGGGTTTTGGAAAATTCAACCCCTAAGGGGGCTAAAAATGGTTGCAAGGTTTGTGTGAGGGAAACTCTTTTTTGAGATAGAAGCTTTAAAGTTTGTCGAAAGATTACTAATTGAAATACAAAAAAATGCCTTACAGCGTTTTAGAAAATTCCACCCCTAAGGGGGTTAAAAGGGGGTGCAACATTTGTATGGAAGAAACATGTTTTTTTAGCTAGAGACTTAAACCTTTGTAGAAAGCTTACTTATTAGCATAAAAATAAAGCACTTTCAGCGTTTTGGAAAATTCCACCCCTAAGGGTTGTTAAAATCGTTGCAAAGTTTGTTTGAGGGAAATTATTTTTTGAGATACAAGGTTAAACGTTTGGAGAAAGATTACCTACTTATTGAAATACAAAAAAACCAGCCAAGCGCGAGTTGGACTCGCGCACGAAGGGTTCCGTGTCAATAAAAATATTTATTTTATTTTGTTTTTAGCATTTGTTGTTATAGCGGCAACAGAAATACGTCATCTGTGAAAATTTCAACTTGAACTATCACGGTATCAGTGAGATACAGCCTGGTGACAGACAGACGGACGGACGGACGGACGGACAGCGGAGTCTTAGTAATAGGGTCCCATTTTACTCTTTGAGTACGGAACCCTAAAAAGAACATTCAGTGTTTTAGAACATTCCACCCCTAAGGGGGTTAAAAGAGAGTGCAACATTTGTATGGAGGCAACGTTCTTTTTTTAGCAAGAGACTTTAAACTTTGTATTTGATAGCTTACTTATTAGAATATAAATAAAGAACTTTCAGCGCAAAATTCCACCCCTGAGGGGGTTACTAAGGGTTGCAAAGTTTGTTTGAGGGAAACTCTTTTTTGAGATAAAAGCTTGAAAGGTGTAGATAGATTACTTATTGATAAAAAAAACACACTTTTAGAAAAAAAAGCACTTTCTTTTTAAAACTTTGTAGAAAGCTTACAAATAAATTACTTTCAGCGTTTTGGAAAATTCCACCCCTTAAGGGGTTAAAAAGGGTGCAAGATTCGTATGGGAAACACTTTTATTGAGCTTAGATACTTGATAGTTTGTAGAAAAAATGCTTATTACAACAAAAAAAACTATTCTTCTTAATTTTTCCTTGAAAGGGGGTTCAAAGTTGGTATAGAGAGTCAGAAAATTTTTAATTATGAGATTTGTAACTTCGATCCTAGCCTGTTTGTTAAAAGACTACAAAACTTATTTCAGCGTTTTTAGGGTTTCGTACTCAAAGAGTAAAACGGGACCCTATTACTAAGACTCCGCTGTCCGTCCGTCCGTCCGTCTGTCTGTCACCAGGCTGTATCTCACTGATACCGTGATAGTTCCAGCTGAAATTTTCACAGATGATGTATTTCTGTTGCCGCTCTAACAACAAATACTAAAAACATAGAATTCAATAGTTTTTATAGATAATGGTACGGAACCCTTCGTGCGTGAGTCCGACTCGCACCTGGCTGGTTTTTTTTTTAAATTCAAGCTCTAAAGGGGATTCCAAGTTTGTATGGCGAGCAAGTAATTTTTAATGTAAGGGATTTGTAACTTCGGTTGTAGACTGTTTGCTGAAAGACTACAAAACTTATTTCAGCGTTTTTTTTTATTTATCGCCTAAGAAGGTTAAAAGGGGGTTCGAAGTTTATGTAGAGAGCAAGACATTTTTAAAGTAAAAAATTTGTAACTACGGTTTTTTTTTAATTCATTCCTTAAACAAACATTCAGACGATAACATGTTCTACGCGGACGAAGTCGCGGGCAACAGCTAGTAAATAATAAAATTCGTTTAATTCAGACAACCACGGGTCCATACATGTTAAAATTATTATTTAGGTTTACCTACTTAATTGCTAGTGTTAGTTATTTCAAGTAAAAGAACCAGGACCTAACAAATGAAGAGCTTATAAAACAAAAGGCGGGCTTTATTCTTTAAAGCATTCTCTACCAGTTAACCTTGCAAGACAGATAAATTGTGGGCGATATTGTGGAGGTAGATGGCATTTTGTTCATGATATAGGTAAGTTTCGATCAAAGAGAAAAATTTAAAATTATTCGCCACGAGCGGGATTTGAACCCGCGACCTCTGGAATCCGTCCATTGCTCTTATCCAACTGAGCTACCGTGGGTCCCGCCAGTGGCAATGAATCTTTCAATCCCTTCACTCTTCTTATTAACCTTAAGGAGGCTCGTAGCGACATCTACCATGAAGTTGTTACAAACTTCTGATACGGCACCAACGTCTCAAGTTACATTGACAATCGTTAGTAACAATGTAACTTGGGACGTGGGAATCTGGACGAAATCAGTAAAATCTCTCTGTGAAGTACAAAATACTGCTCACTGAAGTGGCTTAAGTGTGACACACTACGAGTAGCGGCTTTAATAAAATTGAAAAATAATGATCTGTTACAACATGGAGCTTGGCAAATGGATAGCGAATTCTAAATTCATTGTTCACTTTGCTGTTCTATGAAATTGTACGTCAAGGTTTGCTACCTTCACAATATTATGCTGAAGAGAAATCCCGTTTTGGTACACACCGAAGCTAACACAGGAAAAATATTGTTGGCTATATTTTAGCTTCTTACTTACACGTCTTTGTTTGTAACCTATCAACACAATTAATCTTCATATCAATGAAGGGTCGGCAACGCATTTCTGATTCGTCTTGATACCTTATACTTGTTTGTCACCCACGTAGTGTATTCGTTTGTAACAAAAAAAAATTTTTTTTAAGCTTTTGTTGCCGACTGTACTTTTATTGTACATTCGTCAACTACTCGTTGAGTGGGTTCCGATGAGCCCAAACACGTCGGGGTAATCTTGTGTAATTGAAGAGTTCCTATGGTCACCTTCCATCCCCATCAGACCAGATTTAAGGTACTATAGTATTGCAATGTCTTCCGACTCACATCATCATCATCATTGGTGGTGACAATGCCGGCCCAGCAACATAATCCGGTTATCCGATGACGACGCGCCGGCCGGCGAAGCGAGAGCGACCGCCGCGCACCACTTCACCTCGCGTACCGCACCGTGCTCGCACGCACTTACATTTGTACGCGCCGCGACTATTGCAGAAATCTATTTAATTACAGTGTTTACAGTCCGCTAATTATTTCCTTTATAGACTAGAGATCCCCCTCCGTAAACTAGGGCACTAGTCTCAACATATGGTCCTTAACTCGCCGAAATAAGCGACCAATTTCTACGCGCGGCCGCGGTACTCAACACCTTTCATTTGCACCCGCCTTGGAGTACGCATCCGTCATCAAGTGGATTACTCAGCACGACGAGGTTCCGGGTGCTGGTAACATAGCAGCGCATCCTCCGAGCCCCGTCTTCGTGGACTTCGGGTGTAGCCTCTTATGCAGAAGCCTTCGAGTACACTCAACTTCGTATTACAAGCAACGGCTATACCACCACAGGAGAAGAGCGGCATAGCAACAATCAGACTTAACGCGAGAACGGAGTCAACATTGCATAAAACACCATAATTCTCACAAGTCATTCCCAGAAAAAAAAAACTACGAACAGTGCGTGACCTTTCGAACATCGTCGGATAATCAAAGTGACTGGGATAGCGTTAAAGACAGTGAGGCCTTCCAATTATTTATTAATACAATAATTTCTTATTTAAAATCATAATTTTAATTGAATTAATTACAATTTTTAATTATTTACTTGCGAAATCGTATGAAAATAACAATTCAATTGTTTTTAAGATAGCTTCATTGTTAGGTAAACACCATTTACATGTTTATTTACGAAGTCTTAAACTAGGTATTTATTACTCATATCGTATTTACACATTTATCTTAATAACCAATTCGAATAAGATATACATGAACACAATTTTATTATTAATATAATCTTTATACAAGAATTACAATCAATTACAACATATTTATTAACATAAATATTGCGTTTTTAAACATTTACAATCATAATCATCAACAAAATACAATTTACACGTAGGTATTTACACGTTAAGTGGCATACTTTTATACACAATCAGACAATCATAACAAGTAACACGCAAGAAATTCATTCTAGTCATCAATTGTAAGCCTATAAAAACATAATAGAACAATATTAGTTGCTAACTCATTACGCCGGTGCATAAAAAAATCACACCGATTCACACAAATAATAAGTGGGTACACCTAATATCGTGTTTCTATGGCCACTCTTGCACTCCTTATGGAATAGATTAGCAATCTCACGAATTCAGTCGACGAAATTGTTGCGCCTGGTAAAATATTCTTAGCAACACATTTCACGTCAATCGAAATTTTTGCTAATTTATTCGTGTAGAGACGTTACAAAGTTACACAGTAGTAAACAGTAGTGATTTGTTTTTTATTCAGATTTTTCAATTTATATCGCACATAATGGCTAGCGAGCTTAAAATCAAGGAGTTAGTAAAAAAGCGAGCCACTATTAAAACAAAACTCACACAATTTACTTCACACATGGCTACAGCAAAATCTTGTGACCAGTTAAGCGATTTGCAACTGGTGGAACTAGACATGCGTCTCAAAAAATTGGATCTTTCGTATGAATGTTTTGATTCCTACCAAAGCGAATTGGAGATGCTAGCCGTGGACCCGTCGGCGCAGTATCAAGAACGGAAGGATTTTGAGCGTTCTTACTACCAGGAGCTGGCGGCTGCTCGCGAGCTCATCGATAGGCACCGCGCTAAGCGCGACAAAGATGATCGGTCCGAGGTAAGCTCTAATGAATGCCAAACAGCTATTGATCATAAACAGCACAACGTCAGATTGCCCAAAATCAATTTACCTCACTTCAGCGGTGGCTATCAGAATTGGTTGGAGTTTAAGGATATTTATGTTTCTTTAATTCACTCGGAGGCAAGTATAGACAACATAAATAAATTTCATTACCTGCGTGCTTCTCTACACGGAAGCGCAGCGTTAGTGATTAGAAGCTTGGATTTTAAGAGCGATAATTACCAGTCTGCCTGG
Source organism: Epinotia brunnichana (assembly GCA_963854355.1). NCBI lineage: Eukaryota > Metazoa > Arthropoda > Insecta > Lepidoptera > Tortricidae > Epinotia > Epinotia brunnichana. The sequence continues at coordinate 22,812,836 of OY977951.1, read as the reverse complement.
ACGCTTCTTTGCGACAGGTACGACAACAAACAGCTGCTTATCAACAATCATGTTCAGGCACTTTTTAATGTAGAATCAATCAATAAAGAATCAAGCCAAGGCCTGCGACAAATTGTTGATATCACAAATAAAAATCTAAGAGCTTTATCGACACTTGACCAACCAACCGAACACTGGGGCACACTGATCATTCATATGATGGCATCTAAGCTAGATCCTATTACGAGCAGGCATTGGGAGGAACATAGGAACTCATTAAAGGAGTACCCGAATCTCGTTGACTTCATAACTTTCTTAAGCAGCAGGTGCAATCTTCTTGAAACATTGGAAGAGGCAAAACATAATAAAGTTAAATCGGACACGTCTTTTAGCAAGCCCAAGAGCTTCTTAGTGTCCTCAAATAGCGAGATTCAAAAGGTCAAAACATATACCACTTCATGTCCTCTTTGTCAGAAACAGCATTACGTATTTAACTGTGAAGCCTTTAGGTCCTTGCCAGTTGAGCAACGCTTGATTAAAGCAAAAGAATTTAAAGTATGTATGAATTGCTTACGCCCAGGACACACATACATCAAATGTAGGCTCAGCCATTGCAAATATTGTAAAGTCAAGCACAACACCCTACTTCACAATCATAATGAGCCAACATCAATTCCTGAGCACGTAGCCTTGACGGCAAAGGATCAAACCATCAATAACTTATCACAGAACGTTCTTCTTTCAACAGCCGTGGTCAGGGTGTGCGACAGTGAGGGACAGTTGCACAACGCCAGGGTCTTATTGGATAATGGCAGTACAGCCAATTTCATAGCGCAGGACTTACTGGGTAAGCTTAATTTACCCACTCGACCTGTCAGCTCAAAGGTAACTGGGATAAGCAATCAGGAATCTAGTAGTGCACAATCTTGCTCTCTTAAATTGGAGTCTTACGATGGCAGCTACAAGACCGAAATTGATTGCTTAGTATTGCCAAAAATTACATCTTCTATCCCTAACAAATACTTACAGGTCCAAAGCATACCAATTCCGTCGGGAATTTGCCTAGCCGATCCTTCATTTCATGAACCGTCTTCAGTCGATATACTTCTCGGCGCATCGGTCTTTTGGAGCGTTATCGGCACCAATCGCATTGATCTAGGCAAGCATAACCCGACTCTCTTTGAAACCAAGCTTGGCTGGCTGCTATCAGGCGTCTTGTATCAGTCAAGCTCGGCTAAGCCCGTTTGTTTGTTCCTGAATGATGAGCAAACGGATACATCACTAACACGATTTTGGGAACTAGATACCATATCCCAAAAACACAATTTCTCGGTAGAGGAGAATGCGTGTGAAGACAATTTCGTCCATACCACAACAAGGAACGACCAAGGGCGATTTGTGGTAAAAATGCCTTTAAAGGAGTCTCCTGAAGCGTTAGGGAGTTCCTACGAAATGGCCAAGCGCAGGTTCTTATCGCTCGAACGTAGGCTAGATAGGGACCCTCAACTTAAGGAACGCTACGTTGAATTCATGGAGGAGTACGAGGCACTAGGTCACATGAGCGAAATAGTTCCACGTTCTTCTCTGCCATCGTATTTCCTGCCACATCACGGAGTTTTTAGGGAGTCTAGCACCACTACGAAGCTCCGTGTAGTGTTCGATGCATCCGCGGTCACCGGCTCAGGAAAATCCTTAAATGATATCCAGTTGGTAGGGCCCAGGGTACAGGATGACTTATTTTCCATCCTGCTTCGGTTTCGCCAGCATAAGTATGTCGTGTCGGCAGACGTCGAAAAGATGTACCGACAAATTTTAATCGATGAAAACCAACGCCCCTTACAGCAGATCTTATGGCGTTCAGATCCATCCCAACCACTCAAAATATTTTCCCTCAACACAGTGACATATGGCACGTCTTCGGCTCCGTTTTTGAGTACACGATGCCTCTTACAGCTGTCGCGAGAGTCACTAGACGTACAGACACAAAATGCAATCGCCAGAGACTTTTATGTCGATGACTTTTTGTCTGGCTCAAATTCCATTCAAGACACAGTTGCACTGTGTTCTAATGTGTCCAATGTTCTTAACTCTGCATGGTTTAATTTAAGGAAATGGCAGTCAAATAGCTTAGAAATAATTAGGGCCATTTCTGACAACACTTCTAGTACAGATTCTGTAAACTTAAGTGAGAACGAACTGTCTAAAACATTAGGCCTTAAATGGCAGTGCATTCATGACACTCTTACCTTTCAAATACAAATAAATTCACCATCCGTGGTCACCAAACGTCACGTCCTATCGGCGATAGCACAAATTTTCGACCCACTTGGTCTCGTAATGCCTTGCGTAGTGCAAGCTAAAATTATAATGCAGAAATTGTGGGTCGATAAATGTTCGTGGGACGAGCCACTCACAGGAGATATATTAGCGTCGTGGAATAGTTTTGTTAGCAAGCTTCCTAACCTTAATCACGTTAATATACCTAGATGGGTCTTATGCGAGTCGCCGGTGACCATAGAATATCACGTCTTCACAGATGCCTCCGAGAGAGCTTACGGAGCTTGCCTGTACGTTCGCTCCGTGGCGGGGGATGGCTCTGTGCGCGTTAGACTTCTTGCATCTAAGAGTAAAGTAGCGCCAATCAAGGCCACAACCATTCCGCGTCTTGAGCTTTGCGGAGTCTTATTAGGGGCAAGATTGTGCACTAAGGTTCTTGATTCTCTTAGTCAAAAACCCGATCGCTGCGTTTTTTGGTGCGATTCGATGATAGTGATGGGTTGGCTATCATCGAATCCAGCTCTTCTACGACCTTTTGTAAAGAACCGCATCTCCGAGGTACAAGAAAGCTACAGCCATGATTCTTTCCATTACGTGCCTTCAAAGGAAAACCCTGCGGACCTTGTATCTCGTGGACTTAGCGGTGATCTCATCTTAAACAATGAGTTATGGTGGACAGGACCGGCATTCCTGAAACAGGACCAGTCCCTCTGGCCAAATCCTCCAAGTCCTGATAGGACTACTCCATTGCCAGAGACTGTAACCAATAGAGCCTTGGCTTTGTGCTCTGACTCATCACCTGAAACGTCCTCATCAAATCCATTGCATGCATTAATTAAAAACAAATCTAGTTACTCTCAATTGCAAAGAATAGTAGCGTATATATACAGATTCATACATAACTGTAGAAACGCTGACCGCAAGCTGGCCGGTTCTCTTTCGTTTGCTGAACTGGCCTTTGCTTCTAGTCATCTCATCCGCACATCTCAAAAGGACTCGTTTCCTGAAGAGTACAAGCTGCTTGAGTTAGGAAAAGGCTTACCAGGTAAGGGACGGCTTAATTCACTTTCACCTTTCTTCGACTCTGGACTTATCAGAGTTGGAGGCAGGCTAGGGAATTCCTTCTATGATTACGGTGTTAAGCATCCCATTGTTATCTGTAGTAAACACCCAGTCGTCAAGTTGCTCTTTAAAATGTACCACAAAATAACGTGTCATGCAGGTCCACAGTTGTTGTTGAGTACGCTTAAGCACAGTTACTGGCCTTTAGGAGGAAAAAACCTAGCTAAACATGTTGTCCGTACTTGCCTCCGATGCGTCAAACTTAAGGGCGAAACGGTGCAGCCAATTATGGGCAACTTACCTAAAGAGAGACTACACCTAGAATATCCGTTTTATGAAACTGGCACTGACTACGCTGGACCAATTCTGCTAGCCAATCGCAAGGGTAGAGGGTGTAGGCTCGTAAAGGCATACATCTGCATTTTTGTGTGTCTAGCTTCAAAGGCACTTCACTTGGAGCTCGTCTCGGACATGACTAAGGAAGCTTTCATCGCAGCTCTTCACCGATTCGTAGCTCGTCGTGGTAAGCCTAGAACCATCTTTTCCGATAACGGCACCACATAGACATAGACATAGACATAGACATCCTTTATTGGTAATAAGGTATTACAAGTCATGTTTACAATCAAAATAGAACATTCATTTGTAAATTAAATTAACAAGATTATTAGTTATTATATTATATATTATTATTACATTTTTTATATTCTAAAAATTCCTTAATAGTATAGTAACATTGCTCAATAAGCCTTTTTTTTAATTTAGCTTTAAAGGTCGGAAGACTGTTAGCTTCCGTGATGCTGTCTGGTAAATTGTTATAAAATATAGGTCCCGCGACGTGGATTGTCTTAGCTGTCTTAGTGAGCTTGTGGGGAATTGTTAATAGTTTGTGCGCATTTCGAGTGACCCAAGCAGATCTATCACCTCGCCTTTCATATAGTGATAAATTCACCCGTGTATACACGGCTATTTGGAAAATTAGCAGTGACGGTAGTGTCAGGATACCGAGTGCGACAAAATGCGGTCTGGCGCTATCGTCATGCCTGGCGCGGGCCAGCGTGCGCACGGCGCGCTTTTGCAGTCGGAAAACGCGTTGCCATTCGGCGGCTTGGCCCCAGAGCTCCAGTCCGTATTGCATAATTGCCTGAATGCTTGCAAAGTAACAAGTGCGCACTGCCTGACGCTCTAGGGTTTGGTTCAGCCTTGAAAGTGCAAAACATGCCTTGCTGAGTTTTCCGCATACTGCACTGATTTGCGCCTCCCATGTAAGGCCCTGGTCAAGCTGGAAGCCCAGAAATGTGGTTGTCGCAACTTGACTGATAGTGGTACCTTGATGGTGTACGATCAATGGGCGTCTACTTCTACCCGATAAGTCAAACTGCATAAATTGCGTTTTTGTCAGGTTCAGTAGTAGTCCGTTAAATCGACACCAATCAAGTATCTGTCGGGCTGTTATATTTAATTGAGATTCCAGTTTATCCAGGTCCTCAGCGGTAACAACAGCTGCCACGTCGTCTGCGTACATAAAGATCTCGGCAACATCTACAACATTCGGTAGGTCGTTAAGCAGGAGGGAGAACGCCAGATTGGATACGGACGAACCCTGAGGCACGCCTATTTCCGTGGACAGGCCATCGGATTTCACGTTACCCTGCTGTCCGACCACGTATTGGAGTCTGTCACGCAGAAAGTCTGCCATAAAGTCTAGGGCTGGTCCTCGTATGCCGTAGTGGTGCAGTTTTTGAGATAGTACTGCGTGGTCAACCACGTCGAAGGCTTTCGAGAGATCACAGAAAAGTACAGCGACCTCTCTTTTTTCCTCGCGCGCGGTGATAACGCGACGTACTACTTCACGAGCCATCATAGTGGTAGAGCTCCCTGCACGGTACGCGTACTGCCTTTCGGATAGTTCACTGGATTTGTTTAAGAAGGATGTCATCCGAGATGCTACTCCGTTCTCTAGGACCTTCGCAATTGCCGGTATAATGGAGATGGGCCTGTAGAAATTAGGATCGCTAGATTTACCCTTTCCCTTGTAAATCGGACAGACTTTAATTTGTTTTAAGGTGCGCGGGTATTTTCCATCGCGCAGAAGTTCGTTAAATATTATTGCTAGAGGGACTGACAAGTTTGTCACGACCAGGCTTAGTAGTTCCGTCGATATGCCGTATACGTTTTCGTTTGCACCTTCAATGAGCTCTCTAAAATACTGCAGCAAGATTTTGCTGTAAACATGGCCAACGAGGGTATCAACTTTTCATTCATACCAGCATACACTCCTCACTTTGGAGGCCTATGGGAGTCAGCTGTCAAATCAGTTAAGCATCACTTGCGGCGAACCTTGGGCCTCACACATCTTACGTATGAGGAGATGTCTACGTGCTTAATCCAAATTGAAGCCATCTTAAACTCACGTCCTCTTCCACCTCTTTCTGACGATCCTTCTGATCTCGCGTCGTTGACTCCAAGTCACCTTTTAATTGGTAGGTCTCTTATGTCTGTACCTCACCCGCAAATCACCGACAAGAAGATCACATCCCTTCAGAGATTTCAGCGCGTGGAGTTCCTCAAACAACACTTCTGGGCAAGATTCTCCAATGAATATGTCTCTGAACTTCAGCAGAGAACCAAGTGGCGCTGCTCTAAAGGACATTTGAAGGTTGGGACCATGGTATTGATCAAGGAGAAGAATCTACCTCCTCTGATGTGGCTTCTGGGTCGCATCGTACACGTCCTGCCTGGTAGAGATGGCGTTGCTAGAGTGGCTGATATCAAGACAAGGAAGGGCATCATCCGACGGGCCTTTAACACCATCTGTCCTCTTCCCATTCTTAGTGTTGAAGCATCAAGCTCTTCAACGCCGGGAGTATATGGTGGTGACAATGCCGGCCCAGCAACATAATCCGGTTATCCGATGACGACGCGCCGGCCGGCGAAGCGAGAGCGACCGCCGCGCACCACTTCACCTCGCGTACCGCACCGTGCTCGCACGCACTTACATTTGTACGCGCCGCGACTATTGCAGAAATCTATTTAATTACAGTGTTTACAGTCCGCTAATTATTTCCTTTATAGACTAGAGATCCCCCTCCGTAAACTAGGGCACTAGTCTCAACAATCATCATCAAGACGTCCACTGCTGGACAAAAGAGTGCCAAAATGGCCGGTCCTGCGCCACCCGCATCCAGCGGACTCCCGCGACCTTTACCAGGTCACCAGTCCACCTTGTGGGGGCCTACCCACGCCGCGCCTTCCGGCACGTGGTCGCCACTCGAGAACCTTTCCGCCCCAATGGCCATCGGTTCTACGTGCAATGTGACTCACATAATTGTACCATATTTTCAACTCGATTAGACTTCAGGAAGTTAGTCAGATTTGCAAGACGCCCAGACTGACTAACACGGCAGCTTGCAAAAATAAACCGAATTATACTTGAGCTTGAGACTAGTTTGGTTGGCCGTAGTTCATTCACTAAACAACTCTACCGTTCAAGGTATTCCACTGACAATTTTATAAAAAAAACAGCCACATGAAATAATCTCAAACATTAAATAAAGAAGCAAACGACAAAACAAACTAAGCCGTTTTCACCTGTTTTACCTTAACAAATCAGAGCTCTTAAAGGAAAAATACCCGGAATAAGCAATTTAACATCGTCTATATTAAAAAGAGTCCAATTATATCAAGTCTACTTTAATAACCGCGGCTCACTGGACAATGTCGGGCCCTTCCAATATTTAATGACATCAAAAGGATGCAGGTGTATTTACGAATCAATTCTCAAAGGGCCGAATGGCTCAATGCTCGCTGTAAATGCCGTCAATTAGTTCCGATTAAATCAATTCGGGCGAAATTTACGAAATTGTTATGAAATTTGCCTATTTATAAAAAAACCGGTATAACTATTTGAGGCTGATGATTAATGAAATGAAAGAAAGTAAAAAAATATATGTTAATGTTCAATCATTTTTATGTAGCTTTATTTATTGATATACTGTTATATCTCGTATTAGTTCGACACGAATGTGCAAGCAAAAAAACCATTATTCTTTTATTCTTTCTAGAGTAACTAAATTCTTTTTTTTTCGATGCGGTTTCCAATTTACTATTTGCTACGGCTTCAATATAACAAGAGATATTTTCGCGGTTCTTTCAAAAGAGATTGGTTATACATTTAACTAAAATTTGAAAAGATCTTATTTTGAAATAAGAATTTGAAGTGATAATATGATTTTGCAAGTTGGTCCGTGTCCAAAGAGTATTTCCAGCAAGCATTAGCGAGCGAGCGAGACAAAATGTTGAGCGTTACAGTCAGAGTAATATGACACAGATAAATGTGAGATTATGTCTTCGTCAGTTTCACATTGCGACGCAGCTGGGGACAAAGTGGGTCCTTATGTATACCTAGAATTGATAAATGACACGGCGTTTTTATATTTTATTAGCATTTCGAGATTGTATGGAGTTTAGGAGGGAGAAAGGTAAATAATGGTCGTCACCGTTCCGTGTGCGATAATATAGACTCCTATTTAATGTTTTAATTTTACAACAGTAAATTGTGTCTCAAGTGAGCAGAATGATATATTTACGGTGGGTGTGTAATGATTTGTATAAAAACCATTTCTATACTTTTATTTTCCATATAAATGAATATCATAATTACAACTTGTATCACAACAACAGTCAACAGTCATAATAGTATGCATTAAAACAAATATCATAATTTTGTACTAAATTATGATATTCTTTTTTATGCTGTGTAACGTTATAACAAGAGTTGTTATGTTATGTGAGTTTTATAAAGTTTGAGCATTATGCTTACTAAAATTATGATAATAGTTTTTATGGGAATCGTTTATTATGAGTTTCGGACGTATGTAACATGAAATTATACAAAAAAAAATTATGACCATTGAACTGCTCCCATTTACGATGAGTGCGGTATTTTATACCCTGAGTGAAGCGAAATATTCTGTTATAGAATCCTGAGCGTAGCGAGGGATTCAAGTGTTTACGCCCAAGGCGGAAATAATTTTACTGCCGAGTGACAAATACTGCTTTTCACACATTCTATAAGAAAAAATTAAATCTTTCATTTGAGGACAACAATGAATCTTTTCTGAATAGCCGGTGTGAAAAAATAATGTATTTATTTACTCCACATTTACTCCCTCATCCTAAGACACGCTTTTCACATTTTAATCTCCCTAAAGAAATTGGTGAAGACCATTAATATACACAAAATTTATTGAAAATTGAAAAAAAAATACCTAACATGTAATTTTTTCTTTACATTACCAGAATTCTTTGACATAAATAAATATTATAAATAGTGTTCCGATTGAATTTCAGAGGTATATCTTATATACCGTGTATTAACTATGCGTATTATTTTTTGATTAAACACTTTAAAGTGGCAGTGGGCGGGGCACATTGCACGTAGAACTGATGGCCGTTGGGGGGAAAGGTTCTCGAGTGGCGACCACGTACCGGAAGGCGCGGCGTTGGTAGGCCTCCCACAAGGTGGACTGATGACCAGGTAAAGGTCGCGGGAGTCCGCTGGATGCGGGTGGCGCAGGACCGGTCACTTTGGAACTCTTTGGGGGAGGCCTATGTCCAGCAGTGGACGTCTTTCGGCTGATATGATGATGATGATGATGATGATGAAACACTTTTGTTATCTACTACTAGTTCCAGTATATTAATTTAGTTCTAAGTTTTAGATTTTAAGACTTGCAAAACCCTCACAGGGTTCCATGTTGTACTGAAAAACTTGTAAGAGTGCCTGTATGCCAACATGAAAGCAATAAAGTTATTCTTATTATTATAGTACGCATGGAAGCAAACAAAACATTGAAATCGGCATAGATGAAAAAAAAAACACGAGGACTGACCTTAAATATCTATTTCTCATATAGTCAACCCACCGAGCTAAGGCTACCCATGCCTTTCTTGACAACTATATTTTTCAAGAGAACAAAAGTTTAAAGTTACAAACTCACGTAGTTTTAACTAAAAGGGTGCTAAATAAAACCTTTTTAAAGCAAAAAATATAACCTCGCGTGTAATCCTGCAAACTTTACATAGTGGAGGTTTGGTCAAATTATTATTTATACGTGCCACGTCGCCAGAGAATTGTGTACTTGTTGCGCAAAAAATATGTCCACTTTGTATAATTATACTTTAAAGCCGTGACCACATGGACATGATATTTCTTTTTTAATATTAGCGTTCGTGGTGCAAATGTATGCTGAATTCAATAACGATGTATATGAGGTTGATTATATGTTACATAAAACTGTGACGCACTCCAGTTATAAATGACAACTCACACGTCTCATGAGACATGGCCCCGAATACTCTGCCAAGAGTGAAAGACTACGAGGGCTAACTATAGCAATTTTTCAAATGCTTATATATTTCCGGCGCGCTTCATCTGTTATTGTTTGAAACTATCAAGCCGCAGGACCCATTACAATGCTACGCAATAAAATTGTTCAATCTACTACTACTGCTCGTTGTCTAATAATCGTTGACAGGGTTCCAATGTACCCAAATGCGACGGGTTAGGCGTGTTTAGTTTAGGAGTTGCCGGTGCCACCTCCTGCCTCCATCATTAGATCATCTCTTTGGAGCCATAATAACTATTGCTTGGTCATAAAACTTACATTATGCCAGATTTCATTTCAATTGGATACCAGCAAGTGGCCAACAATGGGTTAGCAAATTATGAAGGATAACTTCAAATATTAATATACGACACTGTTCTTCAAGATAAATAAAAGCTTGTAAAAATAGCATGCAATGAGGGGAGAGTCGCTTTTTATGGATTAAAGTATCTATACGTGTCGTTCTCAACGAAAAGGGACCTTAATGCGTTCGGTGGTTCGTACGAGTACAGTCGCCATCACATACATCGGAGCAAACAAGCAGCTCACAAACATCGGAACACACCTCTATTTTCAAGGTATTAGGGTGCATGTGCCGATATTTTTGAACACCTATAGTGTACCTATGTATGTGATAGTGAAAGGCATTTTTTTTAGGTATTCAGAAAAAGAAATATCATTTCACAACTCTCATCGCCAAACTGTGATAATGGTGTAAGCGCCAACCACAACTAAGGATTCGGCCACGACTTACAGTGGCGGCGGGAGCGGTGCACCTAAGGTGGAAGCGAAATGCTGCGTTCTGTTCTCTCGCTCACACTTATGGCGCTGTCGCTGCCACTGCCACCGCCACTCAGTCATGGCCACGCTCAAAGACCTCTTCTCATTAAGAGCACAGAAGTTAAACCAAAGTACCTTCAACTGTCAAAAACACCGCCATATTGATCTTGGGCTCCGTATTGATCTGGCACTCGTAGACGCCAGCGTCCCTGGGCTGTACGTAGTCGACCTTGAGGTCCCAGTCGTCTGAGGGTTCTGGGTGCAGGACGCTGAACCGGGCGTCGCCGGTGTACGTGAAGATGTGGGACGTCAGGATGTGGAGGTCGCGTTTGCGCATCCAGGACACCTGCGGAAGGCAGTCATATTAATCACACAGAAAATATCTTAGACCAAAAAATGAATCTCAAATGAAGCCGAATTATCATCAGCCGACAAAAGTACCTGAACCAGTGATTCATCAGGAATGCGTTTATTTATCGCGAATAAAGCGAAATGATCAGATCTTTATGCCTAGAATTTTTATCTTTGGTTCAAGACATTTTAGTCATATTCAAGATAATTTAATATTTAATTTAAAAGAGCGCCGGGCGGAAAGTTTTTTCTTCTTACATCGTTTGTAGCATAAAACGTTAATCCACACATTCAGGAACATTAGTCTGTTTTTAAACCAGCATGTAATAAACGTCAAAAAAATGCGCATTCTGTAACACTAGCGTGTTCGCACTTAAAGCGATGCTGTTCATAACTTGTTTCACATCGCCTCAACGCCCCCACCTAGTAGTTATAATAATATTATCTTGACGCCACGACGTGTAATTACTACGCGAAACCAGTGGTTGCATTTACCGTAGCCGTTGTCAATAAAGCTCGCAACTTTCAACATGGAGGTCGTAACTTCAAACCCTGGCTCGTGAGCTACGAGTAACTGGTATAATCCAACATGGTCTAGTCTCCACTGGGGATCTCAGATGCCAGTTGATTACGTTTCCAGTTCCAGGGTCCTTTGGGATACAACCGGGAAAAACGCTGGGAGTATGATGAGACAGTGGTTCCCCTAACACTGGTTTGCCAGAGATGATGTGAAGTGTAGCGTTTTGAGTGTAAACAGCTAAGTATGCATAAATTATGAGCACGTTTGCACATTCAACAGTGAAACGTAGTTTTCTGATAAATGGTACAGTTTAATTAACTTTAAAAGGTGATTATTATTATTTACCTCTAGCTTCTATTAAATTATGGCGAGCTTTTATATTTGTTCTGGGAATTTTCAAAACCTGTGGTAAAAGAGACGAGATTAATCAGAAACTTACACTTAGTATTTTATTCTGAAACGAAAGTGAACTGTTTGATATTTTAAATTGAGCACATATTGCTACATAAAAAAAACTTCCCTACTCGAATTCATTAAAATTTAAATAAGCTTAGACAAAAATTTAATATAAAAATTGTTAAAAAATCCGTTCAGGTAATCAAGATTAGATGACCTAAAACTAGCCAGTACTACTTTTCGACCCAGTTGTTAGCTTAAGTGTAGTTTAATCATAAACAAAATTAGCACATCCGGGACCTCGCTAATTCGAGGTCATCCCAAAAATGCCACCCGCCATTACTTAATTTTATTATTTTAGAGCCCCCAAGAAACTGCGAACGCTTCGTCTTGCTTAATTACGCGGGCTTACGCTCCGCTCACACTAATTACGTCCAAAAACAAAAGCCCGACAAAGGAGAATTTATTTTTTAATTTCTCAGAACCTCCGTATTAAAAAAATTAATTCAAACGCCCATTGCCCTCTCAAAGGGCACAAAGAAATCGCGTTGTGGTCGAATGAAATGTTTCCACAAATGAAGAGTTTTTTTTGTTCGCTTGTGGTATGGGAAAGTCTCAATTTGGATTGAATGATGAATGTTTTAGCGGTATAATCATGTAATGTTTCTGGTAAAGCTAATCTATTGCTTTTTAAACTAATGTTTATATGTTTTACAATAGAAGTCGTTGTTGTTCTACGTCCGTAGGAATAACCCTAGAAACCCTACACGTGACCTCCGGGTGGTGCTAAAAGAACAACAAACTCGACAGCTGCACTGTTCCTTCTGAACCTCGCAGCGCACACTGGAACTCTATCAGCGACATCGATACTAATACATATCATACGTGTATGTACCAGTGTGTAAGCGACATACGACAAAAAAAAAAAAAAAAAAAAAAAAACAATAGAAGTAAGTTTCGTAAAAAATCTATTAGACTGCACTTTTTATACTTACCTATCACGTTTCCTGTGTAGCTGGGATCCAGAAATCGACTGTCATGCTCGTGCACATGTTTTCTATCAAAATTTTCGTAGCCAGTATGTGCACGCAAATAAAAAACATCTAGCTCACACGTGTAAACTTTGGCAATGCTTTAAGTTTATAAGGCTTCGTGCATCATCCGTGGTGCATGCACGTATCATACAGGGTGTGGCCTGTAATAGGATCAACTATTCAAAGGGACGCTTCCTTAGAGCATTTGTAGTAACCCTTTGTGTCCCACTCATTTTTTATTTTTTTTTTGGATTCGGAGATATTTTGTCTAAAGTTATGACCTCCAAGTAATGTATCTTGGCACCGCGACATCATAGCACAGCAGTCAATGCGGATTTTGAGGTAACATCATGTAACGAGTCATAATAGTTTTTGCATTTTTGTTTTCTAGATATTGGTTTTTTTTTTTATTAAAAAAAATTTAGTGTCTTTAAAATAAAAAACTTACTAATAGCACTCCGGAAGAGTAAAAAAATACAACATAACTTATTTTGAAGAAAAAAAAAATCAAAAAAAGTATTTTTTTTTCATGTTTAACCATGTGGAAATAATTGTTCACAAGCTTAATAATCTACCGTTTAATTTTTACACGACTGCCCAACGAAAAGGAGTGTAATGTTTTTTCAAGTTTAATGTATGTAGGTATGTCTTATTCTTTAATCCACCAGAACTAGTCAACGCCTTAACCGATTTAGATGAGTGGGGCATTGTTAGAATCCTTTCGTCAATCCGGGTGACATAGGATATATGACGTCACAACAAAAACAATATGGCGGATTATATGATCAAAAAAGGAGAGACTGAAGAAAAAAAATTTTTCCTATCCCATCAAGTGGGGTATCAAAATGAGGAGTTTAAAAAGGCGATTTCAAAAATATAAATATATGAGACTTTTCAAAATAGAATCGCGAATTGCAAACAATATAACCATTCAGGGCTATTGAATTATTTATCAAAAGAAAGGATTTTGAAAGCAATCATTAATATTATACATATATTTGATGTTTAAGTACACTTCTGGAGAGAAAATTCAAAATGTTCTACATCGCGCTATTAAAATTTTGTCTCGTTGAACGCCAGTCCTGTCAATTTGATCTAGATCGACATTTGACTGACATTCAAATATAGACTCTTTGAGTAGGTAATGATAACAAAGATAATACAAAAGTCACACGGCGTTTACGACCTAATTAACTGCAAATCATTGCTTTTTCTGCGCATACTAAGAGGACCACCATGGTACGTTATAGGTAATTGTAATCCTATACTATTAAACGAGCAATATTTGTATATATATTTGCAATCACGTTCTCGGGAACGGCTCTAACGATTTCGATGAAATTTGGAATACAGGGCTTTACGGGGGCGAGAAATTGATCTAGATAGGTCTCATGTCCGGGAAAATTCATTTTCTCCATATTTTCTTAATTTTCACCCGAGCAGAGCTCGGTCGCCCAGGGACTTACGTATTATTTTAGGAAAATGGGTCACGCAAAACAAAAACCGGACCGTAAATTAACCGACATACGTAAATATAAGTGCACAGTGCACTCTCGTGAAAGAAAATTAGAAGATATCAGAGAGAGAATAAAAAAAGCGGCCAAGTGCGAGTCAGACTCGCACACGAAGGGTTCCGTTAAATAAATTGCAGTTTACGATTAATGACGTATTAAAAAAAACTACTTACTAGATCTCGCTCAAGCCAATTTTCGGTGGAAGTTTGCATGGTAATCTACATCATATTTTTTTTTGAGTTTTATCATTCTCTTATTTTAGAAGTTACAGGGGGGGGACACACACACATTTTACCACTTTGTGTCTCTCGCGCAAACTATTCAGTTTAGAAAAAAATGATGTTAGAAAGCTTAATATCATTTTTGAAGACCTATTTATTAATCCACACGTATGGGTTTGATGAAAAAAAAAATGTTGAGTTTCAGTTTTGTGTATGGGGACCCCTAAAACTTAATATTTTTTTTCAGTTTTTGTGTAAAAATCTTAATGCGGTTCACAAAATACATCTACGTACCAAGTTTCAACAGTATAGCTAATGCTTATGGTTTCGGAAAAAAATGGCTGTGACATACGGACGGACAGACAGACAGACGGACATGACGAATCTATAAGGGTTCCGTTTTTTGCCATTTGGCTACGGAACCCTAATAAAAAACCGGTCAAGTGCGAGTCAGACTCGCGCACCGAGGGTTCCTGACCACCTCGTACAATAGAAAAAAGTCCACTCACTAAGTATGTATTCACATACTTAGTGCGTGTCAGTTTATACTGGGCATTAAATTTTCAGTGATGTACCTAACTAAAATTTTTGGGTTTTGCAATGTTTCCTTTATTTGTGCTATAAGACGTTGCTTCGAACCAAATTTCAAGATTCTGAGTTCACGGGAAATACCCAATAGGTTTTGATTCCCTGGCGAGTTTCGAAAATCTGCGGAATTTGCGGCATAAACGCCTGTATCTTTTGATTGCGTTGGCTTAGAAGTTTGATTTTTTCACAGCTCCAGGGGACAGTAGACTTGAGTGTTTGATATAAATTTCAGCTTGATACATTTACTACGCATTCCTGAGAAAAAGGGTCTTGACAGAAGGACGGATAAACAACAAAGTGATCCTATAAGGGTTCCGCTTTTTCCTTTCGAGGTGCGAAACCCTACAAACATTCGAAAATTTCTGCCTTAGTTTGTTAGGTTGGTAAAGGTGTGTGGGGCTCAAGCTCAAGGGAGGCTTCAGGCATGCGACCCTACGCGGAAATCGAAATTAAGCACTCATGTACTTGAGTTAGAATAATAAGTGTCCACGTGGGCCTTCGTCCCTGGGGCTCCCATAGTGAGCGCGCTCTGAATGGATGCTTCGGGTTCTTGGTCCTCACTTGCCTCGCCACTCATCTTTTTCCGCTCCACCTTTGGTCCTCAAGTTCGCTTGTAATGTAAGACACTCGGGAATAGTGAACGTCCGCGTGGCCTCGCCCTCGAGCTCACGTCGAGAGAGCGCTTTAAAAGGATGCGTCGGGTCTAGTAGGTAATTGTAAAGAAAATCAGGAATAGTGGGAACATGAGCTCGCCCTATGGACCATCGGAACTAGGGTTAGCTTAGATACTCTGCTTTGATGGGACGGTTTGAGCCTTCGTATCTTCAAGTGATTGGCCTTGAGCGACGAGGCACGCGAGGCCGAAAGCCGAGCTCCATCTAGTGCCGAAGGCTCAAAGCGTCCCATTTGAATGCGCTTTCGATGCTAGCCTGAGAGCCGAAAGCCCAAAGGGTTAGCCCATGCGAACACTATAACGCCTCTACACCCTTTTACTAATATATAATTGCATTTCTTCTCAAATTTGATAAAATATTCGTGGCCTGTTTAATCGGCTCGATCAACAAGCAACAATTGCATGAAACAACACTGGACAATGTGGTCGTATATTTTGACTTCAAGACACAACAATCATATCTCAAAAACTATTAGAAATTCGGAGCGGACTTCAATTGTTTCAAATTTAATATACTTTCAAAATTACAATAGCAACTAAATGTCAAATCAAAAGCCCATAGTTTTTGAATTAAACTGCAAATACTGAAAATTTGACAGTTTTTGACGTATTACTTTTTGTTGCTTACAAAACATTGTTTCACACTCCCCAAGTAACATACCAAAAAAACAGGTTTATCACGCTTTGTGATGTTAATGTAGAATATGACTGCGCTAACAGGTCAGGTAAATAAGTGTTTACACATATTATACTAGTAAGACTTAAGTTGATCAAAATTATAAGTATTTTCATGTACAAGTTCAATAACTAAAAAGTATAAAATAAAATAATTATTAAAAAAATAAAAAACACAACTGCCCTTGACAAAGGCGTACTAAAAAGTAAGATTCAAGTTGTTAATGAAGTAAAATATTGTTTCAATTATGTAAACTTATATATTAGTACACTCTATCTCTTTTTGGAATATTATATTTTGTTTGCAGTCGGGGGACCTACTTTTTAGGTTTTGTATGTAATAGGTCCCCAGGCTGCAAACAAAATATAATATTCCAAAAAGAGATAGAGTGTCCAGGTACTAATATATAATTTATTTAAATATAAATTTAATTAACGGCAGTTGTGTTTTTTATTTTTTTAATAATTATTTTTTGCTTTAATTGACACTGTCTTTCGATGCCACTTCTACTGTGGCCATATAATAGGAATATCCAGCGTTTTATTGAGACGCTGTCCGCTCCCGAACAGGTCTTCAGACTATCTTCCGAAATCGTATACTTTTAAGGCGTCCCGGTCCGGTCCCATTCTAAATCCGATTCAAAATGTAAACCCCCATTCAAAAACAATGACTCGAGAATAATAATTTGGCTCCCACCCTGCAAATATATCCGTGCGCGCGGCCAAATACAAAACTAACTTCATCACATACAAAGTTTGAGACAGTTGTATGACAGCAGCGCCGCCGGCGCCGGAACCGCTAAGTTTGTGGATATGTGGAGCTTGGCAGCATAAGGCGGTACGATCACGGTTCAACACTTGAAATAATTAGTTAGTGTCGCTGGCACGGAGATTTGTTGTGGTAGTTTGATTGTTGAGTTTGATTTGTTGAGTATGGATATAGTTTAGAAGTGAAACATTTTAAACATTCGTCTTTTGAATATAACGATGCTTACACTCTGTTTTAGTAAAATTGTCCTGGGTGGTGTATTTAGGACTTTTGCGAGATTTAACAGTAATAAAATAACCTTGTAAGACGTGGCTGTCTGTCGACTCATCCAATTTTGAAAATTCTTATATCTTCACGATTGACAAAGACTATATTTTACCCCACAGCTTTGCCCGCTTTCTCCTTTGGCTATATTGACATTGCGGCGCGTGCTAGTCACGTATATTTCCAATCAGTCACATTCGCAACACTTTCAACCTTTTTTAAACTTACATTTCAAACATCCATCCATCACTTAGCAGCATGACACGATTTTTCAATGTCTGCCGATAGCCCTCTTCAGGCACGGTCCAGCGGCCGGCATATAAATGGCGAACACTTGGGAATATATGGCTCGACATGTCCCGCGATGCATTATAATATATGGCGAGGGCGGGTATTATCCGTGTCATTTTTTTATGAAAGCCCATTCAGGGCTTAAGTTGACGGGGTGATTTAGGTGTTTTTAAGAGCACGTTTCAAGCCGCCGTTGGTACACTGAATTGTTGAGGTAAATTACTTTAGAGAAATGAATTACACAAATTAATAATTTTAAAGAAGAGAAGCCGTAGCTTATATAAGTTGGTGCGTCGGGCTAATTTCCGGAACCACTTACTTATCGATGAATGATACTGTACTCACATTCCAATTTCCGATATGTTTACCTCAGCACGAGATTGCGGCTGACTGCTCGACGACCGCGGTTACGTTGCGTGGTACATGGTCGAAGTATAGTCACATATAACAGGAGGTATATGAATGATACTGTCCGATTCCCGATGTGTTTGGCTCGGCACCTCAGCACTGCACGGCCCACAGCTGGTAGACGGCGGTCAAGTTGCGTGGTCGAAGCCCGGTAATTCTAGGTGTGTCACTATAGGTGCGGTATATAAATGATACTGCATTCATAGTCCAATTCACGATGTGTTTCGCTCGGCACCGAAGCACAGCCGACTGACCGACGACCGTAGTCACGTTGCATGGTTGAAGTACGATTATTCTGTGTGCGACATATGTACTACAGGCGGTATATGAATGATACTGTACTCACAGTCCGATCCCCAATGTGATTCGCTCGACAGCGCAGCAAGGCGTCTTGTTGCATGGTTGAAGTCCGGTAATTCTGGGGTGTCACCAATACAGGGTATATGAATGATAATGTACTCACAAGTCTGATTCCCAATGTGTTTGGAGCACAGCCGACTGGCCAACGGCCGCAGTCTCGTTGCATGGTCGAAACCTGGTTACTCGAGATGTGTCAAGCGGTAGCTGAATGATAATGTTCAGACAGTCCGATTCTCGATATGTTTCACTCGGCACCGGAGTACGGCCGACTGACCAACGACTGCTGTCACGTTGCGTAGTCAAAGTCCTGTAATTCTAGGTGTGCCACCTATACCAGGCAGTATATGAATGGCTGTACTCACAGTTCGATTCCCGATGTGTTTGGCTCGGCACCATAGCACGGCTGACTGCCCAACAGCGTCGGTCACGATGCGCGACGATAAGTTGCAATACGGTCATCGTAGGTGCGTTACCTATACAGGCAGTATATGAATGATACTGTACTCACAGTCCGATTCCCGATGTGTTTCGCTCGGCACCGGAGTACGGCCGACTGACCGACGACCGCAGTCACGTTGCGAGGCGATACGTCGTCGAAGTACGGTCGTTCTGGGCGAACTTCGTTCGCCACGCCTGATAGCCCGCCGAGACCTGGTGGCAAAGAAATAAATAGTTGATGATTGCCGCTTAAATATTGTACACAAACTTAATCATTATTTTCGGCGCTAAGCGCGACGAGCATAAGGCAAACTAGCGACTCGGTCTGGTCAACAAAACACTAGCTAGTTTACCGTCAGCTGCACGGTTATCACAAGAAGGCGCGCGAGTTGTGTGCAAGAAGGTGCGCGAGAGATAAGGCGCCGACAGCCCATTCCATAGAAACTTGACAAACTTTCCATACATTCAGATTTTAACGAACACTGCTTATAATTACAGTGCAACCCACCCTAAGTGGAACATTTATATTAATTAAGTGTGTAACGATAAACACAGTTTTATGGTTAGTCATTGTTTCAGTGAATTAATGCGATTACTATGAGTGCATGTCCGGGGCAGAGCCCAGCCACGCGTACTTTAATGTAGCTAACGAGGCTAAATACACACAACGCTCTATAACGTTTTATCATTTTGTTAGATTATTAATATGTTTTACGTCACATCTGTCCATAAAAACACCACTTTCTGGCCCGGGGAGAAGTACAATTTTGCATTCAACGCGGGCGGTAATAAATAAAATCTCAAGTCGCATATTTATCGCACAGGCCTTTGGTTTGGCCTACTTCTTCGTTTTAGTACCTGAGATGAGTAATGCAATGCACCTACTTATGAGGCTCAGGAACATTATGAATGAACAGATAAAAATAAAATAATGAACTAAATTAATCTCAAACCCTAGTACATTGTTGTATGTACCTACAGGCTAGAAAGTAAGCAATAGATGGACGAGTGGGTTCGAGATCTGAGCTGAAGGTGCGGACCTCGAACGAGACGAGTACATCTATTGCACTTATGGCCGAGACATTACATAGTAATTATCAAGCCTACTGCGAGGAATTTGCAAATAATTACACATGAAAATTTACATAATACTAATACTAAACAAAAGGCTCGCCAGCGCGGCGGCCCTGTGATTGGTCAAATCGCAGTTCCAACTGGACTACAACAATATTTTTGTACAGTTTAATTTCATAAAATGGCCGGCCATGGCGACCTTTTTGTGTGACGTCCAGCTAACCACAGTTTTAAAGCCTGAATTCTGACCATCTTTTACCACAGTGAAAAAACATTAGTAGGCCTCAACGAATGAGCAGAAATAATTGATAGCATGTTGTGCTGGTAAAGTTCGCGGGAGTCCGCTCGAAGAGGGTTTCGCAGGACCGGTCATCTTGGCACTCTTTGGGGGAGGCCTATGTCCAGCAGTGGACGTCTTTCAGCGGATATGATGATGAGGATGATGCTGATGCTGTCACGCTAATCAGCACTGATGCATATCGAACTCCATCAGTGTGGTCTTTAAAGAGAATAAGATCGGTATGGAAAGACATCTGCCAGTCGCAGCATTAAAAAAAATGCGTTAGTTATTATTCTAGTAAACAAACCAAGAGCAATAAAAGTAATTTTCAGCTTACTTTAGAAATTGTTAATAGAAAGAATCATATAAACAAAATGAGCCATTGAACTGCGAATCCGGTCATACAGGTTTATTTTTAATTCTCGGCAAATGGATTCTTACTCGACTAAACAAATGAAATCCTTCTAATTAATTATTTGATTAGTTCTTCTTGGGTATGATATAGAAACGTTTCATTTAGTAAAACTATTTACTATTGATAACATTTTACATGAATTTATATTGAATACGAAAATATTTATTTTATTTTGTATTGGCTGTTTAGAGATTTCATCTAAGCCTTACTTTAACACCTTCGCGCGCACTGCGCAAACTTCACGAAAAAAAATAGTTGCGCACCATTATAGGTAATTTCACAAATATTTGTAAACATTGTTGATGCGTGATTGCAGGTTATTATTAAAAATGTTGACTCGTGGTGAATAGAAAAGGAGATGTACAATTATGTGAGTAAAAACCTGTTGTCATCAATAACTAAAGGAAATAGCTTAGTAGCCTGTAACATTTTCATTTTATGAAAAGGATTATTTACTCGCAAATGTGTTGAAAAACGTCGTATGAAACGCGTGAGCTTTGATAATTACATCCTCGGCTCTCTTATTCGCTCACCTGTGCAGTTCGCGTGATAATTCCGCCTCTGATGTAATGATCGACATAGCTCACTTGTATCACAAATAACTATTACGCAATGCTCGCTTTCCAAATATACCACACTTGTTCACACCTTTTATTGAACATTGCAATATAAGGTGTACGCAAAAGTCTGCTACAATTAATAAAATATCATATTCATAAATGTTATGCAAAGTAATGCAGCTGGTTATTTGCGTATGTGACGTACAGTCAGGGACATTCCCGGTCGACCACCCTAAGGGCGATATTCGTTTGTCCGATCGACGCGTAACGATCCGAAGGCTCGTATCCGCAACCAATCAGGGATGGTAGCGTAGGTACAGTAAGGGAATTGTATTCACACCACCGTAGAACCTGAGGGGTAATCACGTAACATTCCGAACGCGCGTTAGGACAACTGTAATTTTTCCATATAAAAAGTGACTTTTAGATCTACCTGAGGCGTGTACAATGCGTTACGTGATCGACCTGCCGATGCCGATCGCAATAGGGAACATTACGCAAAACTCTTCGTAGGTGGCGACACTAGCAGCGTTGACATTGTATCTCGTTCCCACTTGCGGTATTGTCTATGCTCAAATAGCATCCTGAAAATGATAGCAGAGAGGTGGGACTCGGACATACTCCGCCGATACACCGACCTACATGTCGTACGTCCTAAAAATAAATAAAAATAATTCATGAGGCCATTTAATATTAATTTACTAATGTAGTGTATAAGTGTTTTGTAACTAACGATGATATGGATCTAAGGAATCTGAAAATAAACAATTTTTATTTATTTTATTTATCATGCAGGCATCCTTGTCACTCATTTGACAATCAATTGTGAATGTGTGTGTGAATCCCTATATTCCTATACTGTTTTACTATTAGTGGTAGTGCTGCCTCTGGCGGCAAAACGTTGCAGTAATGTTCCATATTGACCAGGCCGCCGTCACTCAAACTCGAGTGACATGTCACCTTATTGCGATAGGGTTCTACGGTAGTACGGTCAGCCTCACAAGGGACTTAACACCTTTGTACCGTGTGGCATTAAACGTCATGTTAAACTGCCATATGCAGTTGTCAAACGAGTGAAAACGACAAGGTACTTAGGTGTTCAGCAACTTATGAGGCCGACTGTACGTGAATAGATTTCCCTTACGTGATCTAATTGTACTTTTTATATGGCGCAATAGGCTTGTTGCGTGGTGTTAAAATTGATAACATCGTGTTGCAAAATGGATAGTAAACCATCAAATGATTGTAATTAAGTATAAATTACAAAATATAATTCAAATCATAAAAAGATATGAACCTTGAAAGTTAAGACAAAAAAGTTTTTTTATTTATTGTCCAAGAGTAAATTTAAAGGTACCAATAGAATCCTTGCGCTTTTATAGAAACAATTTTGTATGACAACTATGGACCTAAACGCAGTATTTCGCGACCGAAACAGCAATTGACTTCATTTTCCATGCAACGGTTAGTACAAATTGCACGGTGTGACGTAATACTTTAAAGCCAATCAGTATGAAGCGTTTCAGCTGCTGTCAGCGAGGTCCGTCTTTAACTCGATTTTTTGGGTATTAATGTCCTTTAAATGTAGTTGCTTCCATACAAACATTTGTTCATCTACAAAAACTGGTTCGAATGGCATCGTAAACAAATTTAAGGTCGCAAGCCCATTTATGACAGTTTAAATAAAGCTACGATAGCCTTGTGGTTCAGGCATGCGGCTCGTACAAATGAATTTTTCGGGACATTTGTACGGAATAGCATTTCGGTGAAGGAAAAACATCGTGAGGAAACCTGCATACCTACATCTGCGAAGAAATTCAAAGGTGTATGTGAAGTCTCCAAACCGCACTGGGCCAGAGTGCCCTTTCCCTCTCATACATGAGAGGAGGCCTGTGCTAGCAGTGGGACATATATAGGCTGATTTATTACAATTATATGAATGTTGTGTTGAGTTTTGCGAAAAATTACCCAATTAACGCCAAATCAATTAAAGTTCATTGAAAAACCTGTGGTAGATACTCTTTTTCTGTGAATGGACTAAAACTGCACTATGGATCGTAATGGCACAGTGTAAAGAGTAACCAGTGGACCGACGCCTTTGACGTTTGCGGGTTTGACAACGTCATGTCCCAAGTTACATGTATGCAGCTTGGGCTCGCCCTACTCGCTCTCGCCCCTCACACCCCGCACGATTGCCCTGTCTAGACGGCTTGGTTGTGGTATTGGTTTATTTATAGAATGTGGATAATGGTGTGTAGGGATTTTTTTTTTAATAACAATAAATTAAGATTGCAAACCTCCGCCCACCACTATCGACCAGTGCGTGCTTCCTGCAGTCCCAGCATGCAGGTGCTATCGACCAGTGAAAATGGTTACCCTAGTGCGGGTGCATCCCTCGTGTGACCCCTATTGTCCACTGAAAATGTCCCTTAACCCTTATTACTACAAAGGTATACTTATTATTTCCCACTGTATAAAATCGTGAGTATTTTTAAACGGCAACACTTTATGAAACCTACTACGTTATTCATACAGTTTGACACTTTTTTGAGTAGACTTATTTTACTGGCAAAAACTTTCACTCAAACTTCATCTGTGTCATCAATGTCAAAGGTAGTGCAAAAATCATAAATAACGGCCTTTTTGGACGATGCATGTCTAGATTTATCAAAAAAATCTGGTAAGAGGGTTCAAAAACTATTACAATATACATACTGAGATTCTGAGATAGACAGGCAACTTGGCCAAATTGAGTAGGCATGTAATGCTTGCGTACAGGCGACATCTCTTCCGCGGCACTTGCAACTTTCTTACCGTTTTAAAAAAGGAGGAACTTCTCAATAGGCTTGTTGCGTGGTGTTAAAATTGATAACGTCGTGTTGCTAAATTGATAGTAAACCATCAAATGATTGTAATAAAGTATCAATTACAAAATCTAATTCAAATCATAAAAAGATATGGACCTAGTAAGTTTAGAAAAAAAAGTTTTTTTATTTATTGTCCAAGAGTAAATTTAAAGGTACCAATAGAATCCTTACGCTTTTATAGAAACAAGTTTGTATGACAACTATGGACCTAAACGCAGTATTTCGCGACCAAAACAGCAATTTACTTAATTTTCCATGCAACGGTTAAGTAGTACAAATTGCACGGTGTGACGTCATAATTTAAAGCCAATCAGTGTGAAGCGTTTCGGCTGCTGTCAGCAAGGTCTGTCTTTAACTTGATTTTTTGGGTATTAATGTCCTTTACCATACAAACATTTGTTCATCTACAAAAACTGGTTCGAATGGCATCGTAAACATTAAAGTGAGGAATATACGGATTTATTTAAGTTATTAAATAATAATATATTAGTAACTTAATACATAGAAAGGTGCATAAAATATAATTAATATAAAGCGAACATTACAACGACACACTCATCCAGTAACTAGTAGAAATCATTGTAGAACCACAAGTCACCAGGTTGAAGTCCTAGTGTATAGGTACTTACAGAGTGTGGACTGGTATAAAACCATTCACCATTATTTATAATTAATCCACCACCAAGCGCGTTTACTCGCAGAAAATTTATCCGTTATAAGTTTTTTTTCGTTTTATTGTCATGCACAACGTAATAACTTATGTCACGAAGAAAAAATGTTGTGTTACCATTATAGAAGATACTATTATCCTCATAATCACTTACGGAACACGTACCTAATCAATTTCCCTACACCATCAAAAATATTATAATGTAACAACACTGATATTTTAGCTCGCTACAATCGCTACAGCTTCAGAGAGTTCGGAGGCTAACGAGTAGGCGGCAATTCAATAAATAACTGGTTTTGCATTAATTTATTTCCCATAGCATGAGAGGGTTTTAATGGCAGTTATGTAAAAAAAACCGGCCAAGTGCGAGTCAGACTCGCGGCCGAAGGGTTCCGTACCATTATCTATAGAAACGGCAAAAAAATCACGTTTGTTGTATGGGAGCCCCCTTAAATATTTATTTTATTCTGTTTTTTAGTATGTGTTGTTATAGCGGCAACAGAAATACATCATCTGGAAAATTTCAACTGTCTATCACGGTTCATGAGATACGGCCTGGTAACAGACGGACAGACAGACAGACGGACGGACAGCAGAGTCTTAATAATAGGGTATCGTTTTACCCTTTGGGTACGGAACCCTTACAGGTGTATTGTTTGTCATTTCACAAAAAATACATCTGAAACCATTGTTTTGTTCGACTAAAAATAATCTGAAGTTGTAGGGCTCAATCTTACCAAGGTCAGTTTCTCATTTTCATAAAATTGATGGCGCTATAGGTTCAGCGAAGTGAAGCGAACATAGTTTTTGAAACAATATAATGCGTCTGTTTATAATAATATGGTTTCAAAAAAATACGAATAGTAATCTTGAGGCTTTTCTGCAGGGAAATCAGTGATTCGAAACACGATTAAGCAATTTTCGCTCGATAGAAAATAATCACGAACATAGGTCTAAAACATATTAAAATTCACTTAAAACATTCCTATCAAATTATGCACAATAGCTAACCATATTAACATTGGTTCTAAAAATCGGCAATATCATGTTTGAGGGAACTTAGTGATTACTTTTTTATTTATTTAAACGCACAAAAAATTAAAATTAAAAAACATGATATCCGCGCTTCCAAACACGCACTTCCATCTCGCTCACGCTTATGCTCAGCGAGAGGGAGAGAAGACCATGATACTATAGCGCCTTAATTAGACATTTGAAGCGAAAAGCGCCCGTAGCGCTCCGAAACAAGATAGGAACCGGAAGTGTGAGACAAAAATATACCTTTAGCTTTCCTTACATTGAAACACGATAGGAACCGGAAGTGTGGGACAAAAATATACCTTTAGCTTTCCTACAACACGACGCAAGTGCGCTTTTACTGATCTTTTTGTTAATCTTCATTGAACGGAAATCTATGGAACACAATGGACACCGTAAAACGCAGTCTAACCACGCGGGCGCCGATCGCGATAGGACGTAAACAACCTGTCAAATACTCGCCGCATGCACTCCATAAGAAATGAATTTGGAGCACGCTGGGTTAGTGCAACCGCTGAGTTCAAAAGTACCTGTGTGCACTAGACACAATATGTAAGCGGAAAATTTTAAATAAAGAAATAAATTGGCAAGACTGCCATTATCTTCAAATGCCCCGCGCGCTTACTTATATTAAAGCCGTAATCTGCGTATATTAAACTAAATTTTTTGTATTTATTAATGGGAGAAGAATGCGAGCAGCTGCAGGGTACAACCATTAGGTAGATTACTTATCACAGTACATAAGGTAGGCAAAATTAGGCTTCATAGGCAATGTGCATTTAACATTATATTGAATGAAACAGATATATATCATCTTGAATTAAGATGATTTTCTCGAACCGAGAGAAAAAAAAAGCTAGCTCAAATAGGTAGTTTGGCTTCATTTGAGATAATTTTATGACTTCCTCACTAATTTCTCGAATCAAATACGTATGCATTTTTTTCTGTGCACTAGTAGGTGTCCAGAGGAAACTAGCACAATTCGTTATTTTTATCGGCAGCATTGCAAACAAGTCGAGCTATCAGATGGCAATTAGGAAAAGGATTTAACATTCTGGGTATGTGATGCATTAATTTTATTCGTTTGGTGTGAAGTAGGACCGCCAAGTTGGAAAACATCTACAATTGTGCTGCAATAAAAAAGAAATAAAAATGCGTTCCTGAGTAGGATCACAGAATAAGTAATAGTACTATGTACAAAAGGTTCTCTGTTAACAAATTCCCTGTTTTGGTACGCCAAACGTGCCTAAATGTGGCCATCCCTTTCTATCGCATGCAACGCGCTGCGACCCGTGCGAGCGTCTCGTACCAACGCGCGGCAACTACTAATGGGCCGCCAATTTGGCGGCCGCCGGCATGTACTTGTAGCGGCGCGACGGAATCACAGAGTGAACCGCCCCTGGTAGGATGTAAAGTACCTCTATGTAAAATTTAATGCTGTCAGCATCTTCGGGACCATGCAACTTAAAATCACGTCGTCTCAAAATATCCCGCAAATTACTCGCTACATATTGGGAGGTAAAATGTATAGTTTAACGTGAGATCAACATTAAAAAATAAAAAAATATTGCAGGCTGCCTGCAATGTTACATATAAACTCCTTTAGTTGTCGAGTACAAAACTTAAAAAAAGTAGAAACTGGCATAATATATAAAATAGGTTGTATTCAGCCAATTCAACTTATATTTTTCTGTTGAAAACGCGTCGTTTTTGTGTGTGTCTCAAATACCTAGTTTGCGTTTTTCAGTGGAAAAATACACTATAGATTCTGTTTAAAAAAAACGGCAGGATATCATTAATATTTTCACGTTGTGCAACGATATATAAAGTTTATTTATTCCCCCATTTTTGAGCAAAGCAGCCTCAGCCGGAATGGCAATTGGCAGGCTTCGTATTATAATTAAACGCACTCACACGCTCGTCCGTTTAAATAAATACTCGACCTGCAATTGCCTCCTTCCCTACCACGGCAATAAATCTTTTATTATTTTCACTTGAAAATACCTTTCCAGTTGAAAAAACCTATTCTTAATAACTCTTCCAGGTCTGTAGTATTTTATCAGTACGAAATAACATTTAAATATGAATTTGAAACTAACGATGCTTTCTATATTATTGTTGTACTTTATTACTTTTTATTTTGAATCTGCTGAAAAGGAGTAGGTAAGTATATAACAAAGTACATGATACTTTCGCAATAAAACCGTGAAACTTATGTTTCACACGTTTATAATAAAAATTCTTATCCCCACGTACCAACTTGGCCAACATTTTAAATTTATTTTTCGCAAAAATACAATTCTCCAATTGCATTTTTGCGTCAACCCAGCAACGGGAAACAAAGGAACTAGTATTTTTACTCGTTCCTTTTCCGAGATGGGAGTGGTTATCGCCAGCTCTAAATATACCTGTTACTGCATACTACATAAATGGAACGTCTTTAAACGAACAGAGCATTTTATTTTAAGTATTTTTAAAATTGAACTAAGTTCTTATTGGATCTTTCTGTAAGTGAGAATTCTAGAGAAATCTAGTGCGCGGCGAGGGTTGAAATTACCTTATTACATACGTGGCCGGTTTCAAAAAGATGATCTACACTCAAGAGCAAAAGTTTCGGGTCGATGAAATACCGTCATAATTCCTAAAATAGTCCAAATGTTGTACAGTTTTTTTAATCCTTTCATGATCTTTATTACATTTTACATCTAAACTGCAGAAATAACAGTAAAAAAGAAACACGATACCTGGTTTAAATCGGACTCGTAAAAACCCATGAAAAATACAACGTTAACGGAGCGAGATATCGCAAAAATCGTCATTTTTGGATGTTGATATATTTACGATAGGTTCCGGAAATTGCTAATTCATTTGGGTATTACGAAGACTAGTATATTATGTAAATAAGACTAGTGTAAAAAAACCTATTGCGGTTATTTAATCTAGGGTGACCCGAAACTTTTGTTCTTGAGTGTATGATAACTTGTAATTTATTAAATACTAGCTGCCGCGCGGCTTTGCCTGAGTATTACAAATAACGCAGGAAAACCTGCGGGTAAAATTATAGCTATTGTATACACTGGTGAAATAATCTTTTAAATTGGATGAGAGATTACCCCTACAACCAGGGAGGCCCTCCCGACAATCAACCCCGGATTGTCAAGGAAGCTAAAGTAGCTAAAGAGGCCGGCGCTCCGTCTTCTGACAGGAGCCATAACTGGTCATGCACTACTTAACAAACACTTTTTTACTTTAGGTGTTACAGACAGTCCTCTCTGCAGAGCTTGCATGGAAGAGTACGAGACAGCCGCCCACGTCATACTGACATGTCCTGGAGTGGCGGAATACAGTGCAAAGCACCTCGGAACACCGGGGTTACTACCGGAGGCCGTTGGCAACATAAAGGGTCTGCTAGGCTTCCTGGTGGAACTGGGTTGGCACGAATAACAGTAGTACCAAAACCCCTACGCAAAATAGACCCATTTATGACGTCGAGTTGTGGAAACCCAACCCGCGTACAACCTATAACCTATGTACCTATACTCCTACAAACAAAATTACAAAGCTAGTATTAACAGAGTTTACCGCTTTCTAGCTGTCGGTGCGGCAAATGTCTGCGACAAAATTGATATGGTTTGTGATCAATGAAAACATCTCAATTTCACTTTAAAAATTATATCTTATACTTAGCCCCGTTTTTCTTTATCGACTGTAAACTGATAATTATTTCAATTTATTATTTGGGATATTAAAGAACACTTTGAGTTGATTTATGTCACACACACTGTATTCTATTTCCACCACGACGCAACGACTTTTTCGAATATGAAACCGGAGACGGGTTAGACAACAAAAGAGCGAGTAGGTACACACAAAGAAATCCCTGTCATTTTCATTTAGTTGGTACACCGCTGAGGGGCGGCGGCGGGCGCCTAAGTCGGCTGCTAAGGCTGGAGTGACTAAAGTTCAAGTTATATATATTACTAGCTTCTGCCTGCGACGCCGTCCAAGTGAAACACGTTTTATCGTAGCTCTACTCGTATTTTGTGTATTCTGAAATTTTGATAATGAATTTTTTCGTATAGTTTTAATTTTGTAGCCCAAAAAAAGAGTTTTCCCCATACAAACTTTGCATCCCAATTTAACCCGCTTAGGGGTGGGTTTTTAAAACGCTAGCTTTTCTTGTATGTAATAAGGAGTCGATACACAAACCTTTCACTTAAAATTTTACTCCATCACCATATAAACTTTCAATCCCCTTTTTACCCCATTGTGGGTGGAATTTTCAAAAATCCCTTGTCAGTGGGTACTAATATTATATAAACTACCTATTGTGAAAAGAAATGCTTTCTAGGTTCAACGGTTTCGGCAAGGCGTTGATTTAAGTAAGTGTGTCAGTCAGTCAGTCAGTCAGAACTTTTGACTGATACAAGAGTATAAAAGAACAATCTCTGTTTCGGTACCGTGGAGTCCCTAAAAATATGTCCGCTCTCGTGCCAGTTCCAACAACTCTTTACCAACTGACCTGCTTTGCCTTGTGTTGGGTTGGTTTGCCTAAACCGCGAATTCCTGACCGTGTAAAGCACTGACATCTGCCACTACTGCTACCTTCTCATTACTGGATGTGGAAGTCCCTGGCTCCAACCGATAAGCCAAATCTGGTTCCAAGGTATTCCGGTACTAATTGTCGGTTGCTGGAAACTGTCACAATTAATCTTAGTCCTCTCCACAATCCTCAGGACATTGACCATGTACCTAAGAAAATGGTTGTTTTAATGGTAAATAAATTATTCCTATTCTTATTCTATTCTTATTCTAAATTATTCTGTATGGTGCAGTTTCTTATTCTAGACCGGATCTTATCTTAAGACCTATCGGGCCAACAAAGCCACAATAGCCACGTGCCACACTCAATACTTTACTCGAAGAGCGACTCTATTGTGTAATGGTCAACATTGCTAAGTAGTATTTTATGATACGGACCTCCTTTCCCTAGACTTAAAGCCGCTTTTTGGTTGAAAAAGTGTGAATTATTACGTAGTTTATTTGACAGTACCAATCAGCGGCTACACTTAACACTAAAAGACAATCGCATAGTTTACTTTACTAGGCAAAAAGAGAAGTGAAGTCGGTCTAGAAAATGAATCCGCATCATAGAACAGTGTCAACAGATAATGCGAATGGTACGGACTAATCTTTTGAGTGAATTTTAATGTGATTGCTTGAAACAGACGAATATAGCATTTTTTGAGTTAGGGGTTATACATTTTTGTTTCTGTTCGAAAGAAGCAAAGCATACATAAGGGTGTAGAAACCAAATAAAGTATCATTATTGGAATGATGAATTTTCTCGAAAAATTGACAAATGGAAAAAAAGTAAAGCAGGGGTTTAAATAATCACAAAGTTATTATGTGTCCAAAGTTTTAAAAGCGGGAATATTCTGCCCCTTTTCCGGAAAACGCACCGTCATATGACATGATTGTCATTTACTATGACGCTCTGGGATCGTGACGTCACGATCCAAGAGCATTGTCTCTCTCTTACAAGCAATATTAAAACGGTTGTAGCTTCGTAATTTTTTGAGATTTGTGATGGGATTTTCGTCACTAGGCATATTTTTTGCCTTCTTTCTTTTGGATTTATAATATATTTTGAGTCTACACCCCTATTGAGCTTATGAACCCATTTAATTTGCTGCAACGAACACGGAATTGTATGCTTAAGTTTTCGTTGTATTTCAAATCTTTTGCCGAATGACAGATTTTACTTTTTTTACGTGTGTTTGTACAGTCAGCAGCAAAAGTTGCTAAGCGGTCCTAGTGCTTAAAATGATCTACACACAGACTCTTATTTCAAGGGAATAAGGATTTGTGTAGGTCATTTTGAGCGTGTTATTTTGCTTAGCTACTTCTGATGCTGACAGTAGGAAAAACAAAATAAACTCTGTTCCTTTTGGCTCCTTATTATTCAACATGTACTCCATCCCACGCTTTCTTCGTGGCCTCACCTCTTCTGCTCCCTTCATAAGAAGGGCAAAATCTTTCTTATTTCCACCTCGGTACCACGGTGGTTCGGAAATGAGCAGAGTGCGCTCTGTTGTTTGCCAGGAAACGATGTAATGGAGTCACGGGTTTGTGATGAGACTGATGAGTTATACATAGAAAGTACCTTGGTATAATTATGCAGTGAAGGTTAGTTTAGGAAAAATAAGAACCTTAGTTAAATTTAATGTTCAGTCAATATAGATTTTTTTTTAAATTGTATTAAAGTTGGAAAAACTCTTGAATCATAATACAATATCCTAGTATGTATTTAAAATACTTACCGCTAATTTAGAGTATTGACATCTACAGAGTAGCTATACGCATTGCCAAAATAAGGGACGGCAAGGCAGCTAAATTAAGAACTGATCGTAAAATGGCTGTCAGCTCACCATAAACAACCTACTTAATTTGGGCGGCTAATGGTTTATTTGCCACAACCTCATACTAACTCAGTTGCGGTAAATAATAAAAGAGGAATTATTTATGACTAGGACAACGAATGATGCTGTTGCCTCTCTGTCACACTTATTGAAATTTGAATACATCTCGCTCGGTCGTGGTCGTATTATGTATTACCATAGCTTGTCAGAGAATCTGATTCTAATTCAAATATTTTTTTGACGTAATAACGTCTTATAAATCGATGAATACCGGCAGCACGCACGAAAAAGTATGACTCATTGTCCCCTTCCGCCTGAGCCGAGCGATCGGCTTTATGACGTCATCGCGTAAAATTATCGTCCGTAAACCGACTTTATAGACAACTAATTTTTAGTATAAAAATGCCGATGATGATAACTTATTAAATGATACAAACCCCTTCAAAATAAATGTAATTCATCATGACCCATTAAACAAACTGTCATGGTATACAGTCCGTTGTATCACAAACAGAAGGCTTGCTTAACAACCAATGTAATTTAATTTCGCCGACATTGTCTCTAGATAAAACCCCGAGTAATTTCGACCGACATTAACAATAACGTTAATAAGCATTCTGACAACTGTAACACAATTTGAAGCCTACATTTATCCTTTAGCCCGCGTTTTCTTAACATATTATATTTTACGTCATACCTGGCCATAAAATAGCAATTACCGGACACTACGCGTGCGGAAAATGCCACTTACTAGGCACAGACACAAAGCTTTGTATTTACCACGGGTGGTAATAAAGAAAGCCTCCGATCGCATATTTATCGCCCTTGCCTTCGGCTCTTGCGATCTAAGACAATTTCTTGTATCACCGCCCTAGGTAAGTATTTTATACCATGTATGTGGCAAACAAGCGTACGGGCCACGTCATAACGCAAAACAATTATATATTTTATGACGGCGTCGTACACCTTCAACTCATTTATCACCTCAACTCTCACCTCAGCTCTCACCTCAGCTCTCACCTCACGCCTCACCTCTCATATGACAGCTAAGATGATCTTACCCCAGGAGTGTGTTGCCGAAAAAATGTAAATGTATAGACATTCTATACAATCGTTTCTTGATGTTTATGTAACGGTTTTCAAAATACTACTTACCCAGAACAAATATTTTATTAGGTATGTAATAATAATTGGAGTCTCGTCTGCCAACAAACCGCACTGTGGTTTGGCAGAAGTTTATAATTAATTTAAGTTCTTTAAAAACCAATAAATTATTATTATCATTAGAAATAAAATAATTACTGTGGTTTTTAACCTCCATAGGAAAAGAGGAAAGATTAGTGTAAAACGTGTTAGACCAGGAGATGCTGACACAAATTGTTAAGGTATTTGTACCAAGTATGGCGACCCTTCAGGGGTCTTATTACGTACCTAATGAAGAAAAGAAAAATGATTGTCATAGCGCTGGTACTGGTGGCCAAAACGCGTTGGCGTTAATCGAACGTGTCGGTTAAATTACGAAAGTCAAACGATATGTATCTGTTTGTCTGACTGAGGCATGGAAACTCCCAAACGGAAGAAACGATTTGAGTGCGGTTCGACTCGATTAACCACAAAGGCCTAATTAAGAAACTGCAGAACGCTGACGCTCCTTCCAACGTTATAAAAATCATAGAAAACTACTTAGAAGATCGATGGAAAACAGGGAAATTTCGTACGATGAAAGGAGAATTAAAGAAGCTTCGGCTAGTAGCTAGGCACACGGCGTGCCCCAGGGATCAATTCTCGGCCCCGTCATCTTTAATCTTTACGTCTACGACATATGGGATAGTCACGACAGGATTCGAGGTCTGAAACTATCTCAGTACGCGGATGACTTATGTATCCTAAATAGAGCTATGAAACCTGATCACGCCACATTGAGAGCGGAATGGGCGGCCGAAACCATTGTTAACTACTACGATAGATGGGGTTTGAAATGCAATGTAGACAAAACAAAATGTATCTTGTTCACAAATAAGAAGAAATATAAACCGACAGTTAAAATAAAAAACCAGACGTTCACTTACAAAAAAGACATAAAGTACCTGGGTGTCATCTTTGACAAAACCCTCAAAATGAACCCACATACCGACAAAGTTGTTAAAAAATTAAAACAGGTCAGAGGTGCTCTGGGACCCATTATTGGCTATTATGCCAAAACGGATGTCAAAGTCAAACTCATGGATTATGGAGTAGTACAGCTACTATCCAGGTATAGTTACTCGAATCTACTGAAAATAGAGACACAATACAGAATGGCGCTCAAGAGCGCCGGTCAGTTCTCAAGACGTCTACCCACTAGCACCGTCTAGCAACTCTGGGTATAGAAGATTTGGACACACCTGGGGACGCTTACCTGGCACACGGCGAATCTAACCCAACTAGCGTCGCTTATACCTTTTTACATCGGCACACTTTTCGAAACCAATTCTATGAGGCACACGAGCGGCACGCGGACTGATGCAGCGCTGACTTCCCCGACTTGCACTTAAGTTTACCGTATCGACGCGTACAGGACAGCGCCAACGCTCTCCTGAAGGTGATCGATGGGAGGATAGACAGCCCTTTCCTCGCTCACTGGATGTCCATGCATGTTTATTCCAACTTTAATTATACTTTCCACTAACATTTGATGATAAGTATAGAAGTATAAGCTTTTACTAACATAATATGGATGTGTAACAATTTTCCGAAATAAATGCTTTCATTTCATTTCATATAATCGTGACGCGTAACATGCGCAGTACCTACCATATTTTAGGTTGTTTGCAGCTTCAGTGCAGTCAATGCTGAACTGAATTATAAAATTTAGATGTATTTTAGTTCCATTCTACGGTTAAATCGGCTATACTGCTGCCAGTTAACACGCTAAGCCTAAACTGGCGGTGTTTATCAGTTTCGGCTACTAAATAGTCGGACCTAAAGCCGACGGTCAATCAAACACTAACATTTTACATTCCAATTTAAGAGGAACTCTAAATGAGTAACTCGGTATTACTATGCTCTCGTACACCTCCGAGGTGTAAGTTTAGCTGAACTACAGAATAATTATATTAGTACTACGAATGGTTCTCTGTTAACAAATGCCCTGTTTAGGTATGCCGAACGAGCCAAGACGTGGCCATCCCTTTCTATCGTATGCAACGCTCTGCAATAGAAACACAAGTTTTAAAAAGTCTTGAAAAATCTTCTTACTCATAGAAGTTATTATATTACCTACACCATAAATGAATTTAAAAATGATAGGGATTTTGACATGCATGCTCAACAATTTGTAAGCCGCAAGTATAGTGAAACTGACCTGTATAGTGATTCTGTAACATCCTGTAACATTATGCTGGACAAATAAATGATCTTTATCTTTAAATATAACGTGAGCGTGCCGTAGCAGCGCTAACATACCAGCTGGAGCCGGTAAGCCGGCCTGTACGTAGCGACGCGACGAAATCTCAGAGTAAAATAAATATCGACATAATTACCGAACCTGCTCACAAAAAAAATATAGGTTGAGAACTGCAACCTGTAGAGGAGAACAGCAGGCACCGTAGCATGGATGGCGTCACGCGATAAGCGACAAGATATATAGCATCCGTCCCTGGCTGACACCGTTCGATAGAACGAGACGACGTTGCTATCCTGTGATCGCGTCCACTAATCGCGTGATATGGCCATCTATGCTACGGGGCCAGGACAGACACCGGACAAACGATTTTCAGCCCAAGCTGAAGCATAGAACTTCGTTCGCTTCGCACGCTCGTTCGATTAAGCCACTCACACTGGCGCGGCCTGCGGTGGCGCTCAATAGTAAACCTGGTATTTTTTTTCTGTTTGTTCCCCTTTATGTGTACGCAAGCTAATCAAACGTGTGAGAACAAGCTCGAAACACATTAATATGAAAATTTTAATGCAAAAAGTAAGTGTCCAATCGACCTTTAAGATCCGTCGCGTGCACCGCGATGGCGGACCAGCACGAACAAACGTGCACTTAACTTAAATAGATTTGGGATTTACAGGAAAATTTGCGAAAACTGACTACTGCATTCTGGTAATAGTCTGCCTTTGATACCGCTTAAACATTTGATGCAGAATACATGTAACTACGCTACGAGTACGTTGACTTAAGGCTTCACCTTCGAAAATTCGTGAAAATAAGTTGTTTAGTATTTATTTCATGCATTATAACGTAACAAGTTTCCGGTCGGAAAAAAAATATCATAATCTGCAAGATATGAGAAGTAATATAGTTTTCGTAGAAATAAATTTTAACTAAAGAAAGTAGAGCAAAAACAATCTAAAGTGAATTATTTTAATATCAGAAAAAGATAAAAATGTATAATTTTCTTCATAAAGTAACCAGTAAGTTATTTTCTTACAACTTAAATTTCTTAAAAATTTACGTCAATTTCTGAAATATTCAGAAAAAACATGATATCCGCACTTTTGAACACGCACTTCCATCTCGCTCACGCTTATGCTCAGTGAGATGGAGAGAAGACGTACGGATCCTTAACGTTGTTCCGCTTGCTGCGATTTTGCAGGGTATCATTTTGTTTTCCAACCCAGTTTTCTTAATTCGAAAAGAATTGATACATAGAAAGAGCTACGGTAGCCTAGTGGTTAAGGCATGCGGCTGTCAAGCGGCGGGCATGGGTTTGAATCCCGGCTCGTACCAACGAGTTTTTCGGAGCTTATGTTGGTACGGAATATTTACCGTTAGCTTTTCGGTTAAGGAAAACATCGTGAGGAAACTGGTCTAATCCCAATAAGGTCTAGTTTTCCCTCTGGGTTGGAAGATCAGATAACAGTGACTTTCGTAAAACTAGTGCCTATGCCAAATCTTGGGATTAGGTGTCAAATCGGACGCCAGTCTCCTTTAGGGCACAACCGGGAATAACGCTAGGAGGATGATGAGATACATAGAAAGATATGATATTTTTATACTAAGACGGTGGCAAACAAGCACACTGTCTGCCCAATAGTAAGCAGACATCGTTGCCTACTCCAGAAGAATCACAAGCGCGTTGCCAATCCTTTATGGGTGTGAGGATTTATTGTGTTGTTAGCGAAATACAATTAAGAAACATAACCCTTACGGTACGGAGAATATGTGTGCGTTTAGTATATTTTTTATGCTTTACTGTTTGCTTTTTTTATTTCAAAGACAATTAAGATCATAGTTCACTCTCCATTTCACCCATCATCCATTACAACCATCACTCCTCATTCATACACTGAATCACTAGTTCCATTAGAAATCATTTACCATAGTAACCGCGGATTCAGTAACCCGTATCCTTCGCGGGGACTGTTTTCTAAACAACAAAGAGATAAAAAAAAAAACAAAAATAATATTATTCTTACGTTGTTTAGTGCAAAACAGTTACGTGTCTTAATACAACGCCAGCAACGAACCTGTACTTTTTACATATCCGTAAAAACTAAACGAGGTCATGTTTCGATTATACAAGCGTAATTTTCCTTATAAGCTTGTCAGCTGTTAGCTGTTACCTGCCGGTTAACGTCATGTGGCATACATGTTGAACAACATAGTTTTGCCGTCTACTAGTCCTAGCCCCATTGATAAAGAGTTCAGTTTCGTCCGATTTGTTATAAACCTAAGTTGGCAGGTAACCTCGCGCTGTCGCCTAAGTTTTAAAATGTGTAGCGTGCGAGATACTGGCAAAGTAATCCTTTTTAGAGCACCCTAGGGCTTGATTTAAATTAAAATCAAACTTGTAATAAGTCTTTATGAATTTTAAAATACATAAAAATTCCTATTATAATTATCTACCTATTAAGTGTTTTGTAAGTTGAAGTTTTTTTCTTAGCCTATATTGAGCCACAACTATTGGGCAAAGGCCTCCCGTTTTCCGCCATTACTCTTGGTCCTGTGCTACTATTTAATTTTGCCAATCCATACAACATGTATTAAGGTCGTCCCGCATCTCTTTTTGGTCTGCCTCTTTTTAACTACTTACTTACTTACTCCGTTGGCTCAGTGACCCAAAATGAGTCTTGGCCTGGAACACGAGAGTGCGCCATTTCTCTCGGTTCTGTACTAACTCTTGCTAATTGCAAATCTGGAGCTTGCACAGATCCGCCTGGACCATGTCGCTCCAGCAGTACCTTGGACGTCCGACTGGACGTCGACCGTCCAGACGACCTGGGTATGCTCTCTTGTCTTTGTAATCTTGCTCGATTATCTCCTGGTGACCAAGCCAACGTACATATTAATCAAATAATATCAACTACCGCCTAGTAAAGGTCATGGGAGTCCGCTGGATGCGTCTAGCACAGGCCTTTTTGGGGGAGGCCTATGTCCAGCAGTGGATGTCTTTCGGCGGCACTCCAATTAAAACAGGCGTTAAATACTTCCCATTTTAAGTCCGCACGTGTAACAGTTATTAATATAAAATGAATTACAAGCATAATTTAGTACAGAATCACGTACATAATAACTTTCCTACAGCGTACGCGACTTGGCAGAATACCCGAATAACTTAACCTAATTCTCGCGTTCCCAAAATGGTTCCTACCGTGACCGTTTACTATCAACTGTATAAGAACAGATATCACGAGCAGCGCGGTCGGAATGGATTGAGCAATTCAGTGCACGAATAATGTTTTTGATGCATAACGATCAGTTTAGGCAGTAAAGGTTTTTATAGTTGAAATGGAACATTTGTATACCTAGATGCAGAAAGTACCTAGTACCTAGCTGAACTTACCTTGTTGACGACGACTTCGTACGACAGTCTAAACACGGCTTTAAAGCGTCACGGTGCAAAGGTGTTCAGTCCCTTGTGTTTTCCGTACTAATAAAGTAATTGAGAATCGCAACGATATGATTTCTGCTGTTTAATAATATCCGTATGTACTGCCCATTTATAAACATTATAAAGTTAATGGCATTTAAAAAGAAAGATTTTGAATGTTCTGCATTTCCGATCTTCATTTGATGTTAGTGGCCGGTACGTGTAAAATTCGCTCCTTTATATAAATGAGTTAACTGTAAATCCGTCCGTCTATCTACATATATGCCACAGGCATTTGAATCTGAAAACCTTTTAGCGCTGGCAATAGTGAAAACACTGAGAACTTTTTACCTTTGAAATTCTATCAGTAATTTCGCTCGAGTTTGATTTTGAAATAGCTTAAAGAATACACGAGAAAACTTAATAAATATGTATAAGGTCAAAAACCTCTAATAACCTTTTTCGTCCTTATCGAAAATTCCCGTCTATTTCCAGTTTCCGCTTGGCCATGAAATCGCTCTTTCGAGTTAGGCGAGTGGAAAAAGGCATGTATTTATTTCCACGGACGTGCCCGTTTATAAACATACATATTCGAAGTACCTCTGTTATCATACGTAGTACATTGTTTGGGTCAATAACATGCGTATTTGGTAGGCATTTTTTTTTTCACCACAGAATTTAATAATAATACTTTCGTAGAGAAGTATTATTACTACTTATATGAAAAATGTATCCCTTCATATCTTTGAAGTCGGCTGTAGGTACCCGTGACATGCATTGTCAGGCGACTATGGCATTTTCATATGCGTGTCCTCATCGAACGTGTCACTTGTACAGTCGAGTTCGAAAATATGTGCACGCACAAAGTGATCATTAATATGTGGACACCACTTTATTGTTAAGGACATAAGTGGCTCATTATAATATATTTTGAACCTTTGGGACCGTACATATATTTATGAACTCGAATGTACATAATCAAGGCTTTAGATATCATAACTCTGTTACTGAATATTACACTTATCTTTTTGCTTGCTCAAAAACTAGAATATGAAGCAACGGTAGCATAGTGGTTCTGGCATGCGGCTTTAAGCTACGGTAGCCTAGTGGTTCTGGCATGCGGCTGTCAAGCGGCGGTCGTGGGTTCGAATCCCGGCTCGTACCAATGAGTTTTTTTGGAATATTTACCGTTAGCTTTTCGGTGAAGGAAAACATCGTGAGGAAACCGGTCTAATCCCAATAAGGTCTAGTTTTCCCTCTGGGTTGGAAGGTGAGATGGCAGTCGATTTCGTAAAACTAGTGTCTATGCCAAATCTTGGGATTAGGTTTCAAAGCGGACCCCAGGCTCCTTTAGGGGCATAACCGGGATAAACGCTAGGAGGATGAGTACCTAGAATATGAATTAGCAACTCGATGCTTGGACATTGCTACATGCAAACTAGGTATTTAGACTATTAGATCGTAATGATTTTAAATAAAACCTCGGATAAATGTCAGCTGACATCTGCAATAAAAGATTTTTATTACGGTACCTAGTTATTCATATTCTTAATATTAAGTCGTTAGTCTGAGTTGTAGGTAGGTATTTGAACATATTATATGTTCAACATTTTTACATTTAATTATTAGGTACCAAAACAAAATACCGGCACTTCATCGCATACTACACCATCACAAATTTACCTCATGCATGATTGCAATACGACTTGCAATAACGATGAAACCAATCAAGAGCCGAGAGTAATTATGCCCTTATGACCTCTATTTCGCATCAAAAATGAGGCTATCCGCAGCAGAACCAAGGTAACCGATATATCCCTCCGAATCGCTAAACTTAAGTGGCAGTGGGCGGGGCACATTGCACGTAAACCTGATGGCCGTTGGGGCGGAAAGGTTCTCAAGTGGCGACCACGTACCGGAAAGCGTGGCGTTGGTACGCCTCCCACAAGGTGGACTGATGACCTGGTAAAGGTCGCGGGAGTCCGCTGCATGCGGGTGGCGCAGGACCGGTCACTTTGGAACTCTTTGGGGGAGGCCTATGTCCAGCCAGTGGACGTCTTTCGGCTGATATGATGATGATGATGATGACCTATATTTAAATCCAAGACTACCAAACCGCAGGTTAGGACTAATACCTACCTACATTAACGCGGCGCCATCATGAAAGATGAACTAAATAGATACCTTGGTTCATTGGTCCAAAAAAGGATTAAAAACAAAAGCACATCTCTCATCCAAATCCTGTGCCTCATCCTAGCTTGTAGGCTTGAAGCTGTCATAGTAGCTGGTTGTCTCCCCTTCTGGTACCTGGGCCATGTCCCGTAGAGAGCATACTTATAGAGACAGCAGAGAGCATATCCCCATTTTTTTTGCCATTTCGATTGTAAAAGACGAATATTATAAGTGGGCACTTGACCCAGGGCCTGGCAAATATCGGCCGTGTAATAAAAGATGAAAGAAATTAAATGAAGCCCCGACCATAAGGAGGTTTAAGCCTCTCAAAATTAACCAACGAAATCCTTGACAAAAACTTCATAAATAATACAATATTGAAACCCTTTGGGCTCTACTGGTAATTTAAAAATGAATATTTAAAGGGACGGTGTATTAAGTGTTAAGGAGTATTAAAATTCATAACATTACACTGGCTAATGCTTTAGCGTAGACATAAATCAAATAGTGTTCTCTAGGAAGTTGCTAATGGGACATTTATGTTAAGCAATGGGTTTAGAGTTGCTGTAGCATAATAGTAATTTTAATTTTACTGAGTGCATGGGTGCGATATTTTTTGCAGCGTGGTTTTTCATTTAAAAAACCATATTGTGGCTGTTGGCATGACCAATTGATATTGTACAGTAGACGTGAAGGATGTTTACCATATCCTACCATCGATATTGATAGAGGAAAACCACTTTAGTAGAGTAAAAGTTAGTTTAATCCGTGAATACGTATTGTGAGTTACAGCTATACTGTTAGGAGCCTAGTAACCGTCATGTAAGCAATGCAACGACAATGTCTTTCAGTTTTTATACAGCCAGTATACATATAGTTTATATGTAGATTCTAACACCACCCCTTAAACTATATGTTCATACTACATATACTAACTACTACATCACTAAGCACCTACTTAAGCATATAAAAATCTTTTACAAAACGCTGATACTTTTCAGTACTCAAAGGCTTTGTCAAAGCATCCGCCAGCATATCGTTGGTACACATATAATTCACAACCAATACACCGTTTTCGACTATTTCGCGAATGAAATGATGTCTAACATCAATATGCTTAGTCCTTGCATGATACATATGGTTTTCGGTCAATTTTATTGCAGATTGGTTGTCATTGTAAACTACTATTTTGACATCCAATCTCAAGCACTCTGTCATGAATGTTTTTATGAACAGCGCCTCTTTACACGCATCGGATAACGCCATATATTCAGCTTCCGTGCTAGAAAGAGCTACTGTTCGCTGTTTACGACTCTCCCACGAAACTAGAGAATTGCCCAATTTAAATATGTAACCAGTATACGACCGACGATCGACTACACTAGCCGCCCAGTCTGCGTCCGCTGACCCAGTCACGCTTAACCCGCTCTTCTCATAGGTGATGCTGTACTCCATAGTACCCCTAAGGTATCGAAGCACTCGCTTTGCCGCCTTCCAGTGAGCTTCTGAGTAGCAATCGTTAAACTGGCTTAGCATACTCACAGCATGCGCAATATCAGGACGTGAACAGACTGCGATATACTGAAGGCAACCAATCAAGTTCCTGTATTCATAGTCTCCATTCTTCTCGGATTTTGTAAGTTTCAGTCCAACTTCCATCGGTGTTTTAGCTGGTTTGCATTCAGTCATTTTGAACTTCTCTAAAACTAATATAAGCAGACTGATCGAGAATGATCTTTCCATCTTCACGACGGATGTGTATTCCGAGTACACGTTTTGCAGGCCCAAGATCCTTCATAACAAATAGCTTCATTATCTCCTCTTTTACCGCCTTTTTCTCAGTTTGACTGTTGCTAAGTAATAAAATGTCATCGACATAAAGGCCGAGGATGACAAGTCCGTTATTACTAGATCTGACGTAGACACAAGGCTCACACGCTAGTCGTTTAAATTTCAGCTTCTTGACAAGCGCGTCGTTTATCTTCTCATTCCATGATCTGCTGGCTTGTTTTAGTCCGTATACAGCTTTAAGCAAACGGTATGCCTTTCCTTTGCTGTTTTCCACGTCAAAGCCTTCAGGAATTTCCATATAAACGACTTCCTTCAAATCACCATTTAAGAACGCTGTCTTGACGTCCATATGATCCACTTCCATGTCATATTCAGCCGCCAGCGCCAAAAGTAATCTTATTGTAGAGTATCTTACGACAGGTGAGAACGTTTCAAAATAATCTACTCCATATTTTTGTGTAAATCCCTTCGCAACCAATCGAGCCTTGTATTGTAAGAGCTCTCCGTTCAGTCCTCTCTTTTTCTTGAAAATCCACTTGCACTTAACAGGTTTCTTGCCCTTCGGTAAGTCTACAAGTTCGAGACATTTATTATCCAAGAAAGACTGATACTCATCCCGCATCGCTGCCTTCCACTGCGCAGACTCAGGACCGTCGAGTGCCTCGCGAACGGTAGTTGGTGTTTCCGTGTCGCTACTCGCACCGGTCGTCAGTGCCGACAGGTAGGTGTCCTCAAACTCGTTCCGTTCTCTCGATTCCTCCGAATCCCAAGATGACGAACCAGGAACGTAGTCTTCATCTGAAGTATTGGATTCTTCATTGTCGGTATTATCTGTGTCATGGATCAGGATATCGTGGGGCTCTTCTGTGCTGTCAACAGGTTCCACCGTCTGCTCTCCTATATTTTCAGATCCATTACTGATGATCACATACGGAGTCAGCTCGTTGACCACAGATCGTTCAACTGTATCCTTGAAGAATTTGTCCTCTACAAACACAACATTGAAAGAAAGAAAGAAAGAAAGAAAGAAAGATACATTTATTCACTAACACACAGGACACATATATTAAGCAAAAATAAATAAA
Source organism: Epinotia brunnichana (assembly GCA_963854355.1). Taxonomy (NCBI): domain Eukaryota; kingdom Metazoa; phylum Arthropoda; class Insecta; order Lepidoptera; family Tortricidae; genus Epinotia; species Epinotia brunnichana. The sequence continues at coordinate 22,768,676 of OY977951.1, read as the reverse complement.
AATAACATGTAACAAGTGTGTCTCTGCGGCCGTGAACCGGACACTGGCTCAGCATTATGCTGAGGTGTCAGTCAGACACCTACAGCGCTGATTTTCAGCCAGCACCGTTGGTGACTCACGGAAACGTCATACAATTATAATTACACAACTATACATATAATAAATTGTGCAAGGCGAGAGAGAAATAAACATAAATACATAGTGAGATAATACATACAGCACTACCTACATGCAGCTTTAATAAAATAATAACTACGTTACACATTAAAGTAAATTTTACTATTAAACTAAAAACAAAAACTAGATAAAAATGTGCAATTGGCATATTTTTGCTGTCAAAAGTGCAGGATTAGGATTAGGATTTTTGGAGCGTCAACAAATAGCCTTTAAGCTTACGCTTAAAGGTGTATCTGCTAAGCGCCCCTTGGATAGGGGGAGGGATATCATTCCAGCACTTAGACGCCGCGAACTTGAAGCTACCTCGGAAAGCATTGCGCGAAGTTATACATTTTGTCGGATAAGCGGGATCCACAAGTCGATATCCTTTCGTATTTTCGCAATAACCTATGAAGATATACTTCTTGCATTTCGGGTCTAACTTCTTTCGTCCCTCTACGACAGAGTATGCCACACAGCCAAAAATTCGTAAATGATTCAGGTTTACCTTTGATCCCCACCACTTCTCCTCAGGAGTAGCACCCAACACAGCCTTGGTTGGCGATCTATTTTTCAAGTAAACCGTTGAGTGCATCGCCTCTGCCCAGTATTTTTGTTCCAAGCCAGCACCCTGTAACATACACCGTGCAGCCTCAACAATCGTGCGGTTCCCTCGTTCCACTACGCCGTTCTGAGAAGAACAGTGAGGAACAGTCCTCTGGTGTATAATACCATGCTGGTTCAAAAAAGCGTCAAATTGTTTACTAACAAACTCACCTCCCCCATCTGTCCTCAAAGCCTTAATTGTTTTGTTTGTTTGATTCTCGACAAGAGATTTGAATTGCTTAAATTTTTCAAAAACTTCGTCCTTTGTCTTAATAAAATAACAAAAAGTTTTCCTTGAAAAATCATCTATAAAAAGTAGCATGTAGCGAGATCCACCAAACGAAGTTTGCGGCATAGGCCCGCACACGTCACTGTGTATGAGTCCTAAGACTTCAGTCGCCCTAGTAAACGATTTCTTTGGGAAAGGTAATTTTGTTGTTTTCCCTTCTATGCACGAAATACATTGTTTATATTCAGAGTTATTAAAGTCTATGCCATTCGCCATACCTGTTCTCAGTGGATTCATGCTCCTGCAGTTCAAATGTCCCAATCGCTGATGCCATACATCTTGAGACACAACACGCCCATTCCCCACGTTCGCTGCGACACGGTTAGCGGACGCAGACTCAGACGATGTCGGTTTACTACGCGTCGAAAAGGTTTGTAATTTGTAAAGACCATTTTCACGTTTTGCATTAGCAATCAAAACATTTCCAAAATAAATATTACAAAAATCATAACAAAATATAACTCGAAAACCTTTTGACGTCAAAACGTTGACAGATATCAAATTACATGACAAGTTAGGAATAAAAACTACACTGCTTAAAGTTTTTATACCGTCTTTAACATGCAGTTCGGTACTGCCGCAACCTGCACTTTTAAGGTTTTCACCGTTCGCCACGGTGACTTCCAAGGTTGTGTCCACCACGAAGTCGTTGAGTATGTCCCTCCTGTTGCAAAAATGACGGGAAGCGCCACTATCTATATACCAGGAATCCTCCTGCACGTCCACCGACAGCGCGCTCATCATATTCGCCATTTCTTTAGCGACGGGATCCTTCGACTTCTTATTCTCTGGACAGTACTTGGAAATGTGGCCCAGCCTTTTGCAGCGGAAACATTTGACAGGTTTATCACGCCGTTTCATCACCATCACGGAATCACTGCTCGTATCCATTCCGTTGGTCCGACGTTGTTGTTCTTGTAACAACTTTTGTTTAACTAGCTCGCTCGACATTTTTACGTTGCAATTTTCCAACGCCATGATCAGTGGGTCGTAGTCGGGTGTGAGCCCACTTAGCATTATTACAGCTAAAAATTCGTCATTCAAAGGAGCTTCGATATCCGTTAATTGTTGTGAGATATCGTTTATCTTTGTAATGTAAGGTTCCATACCGGAATACTCTTGGAGTTTCATCCCGAACAGCTGCCGCATTAACCCAAGTCTTCGACTAAGACCTCTGTCTTCATACGCAGCCTGAAGACTTTTCCACGCCTCCCATGCGGTAGTGGCGTTCCGCACGTGGGTGATAGCCACAGGGTTTATGCTCAAACAAATGCGAGCCAGAGCCTTCTGCTGCTTCTTCTTATCATCGCAATCAGGCTTCACGCCGTCCTTGCTCTCAACGCACTCCCACAAATCCTCCTGGATTAGGGCCATTTTCATCAGAAATTTCCACGATCCGTAGTTACACATGCCGTTCAATTTTTCCATGGCAGTAACAATAGCCGCCCCTGTGCTGGACGTCGCCATTTGGGATAAGTTCGTGCACACAATTTTTTTTTTTTTGCGATAAAAAGTATTTACACAGCACACATAGCTTCGCAACTCACTTTACCTAAGCGAAAGCTACCATGATAGAGGAAAACCACTTTAGTAGAGTAAAAGTTAGTTTAATCCGTGAATACGTGAGTTACAGCTATACTGTTAGGAGCCTAGTAACCGTCATGTAAGCAATGCAACGACAATGTCTTTCAGTTTTTATACAGCCAGTATACATATAGTTTATACGAGTATGTAGGTTCTAACAGATATCTCCTCATTTGTCATACTTAGTTTAGGCTAAAAATGTAAATATTATTTTTTTATAAAATTGTTGAATATGAAAGAAAGACAATGATCACCAATGATTATATTATTATTCCTCATGAACTCACGCCCTCGAGTTTAAAAGAAACATGCTCAAACCACTTGGCAATGCTTGATATTATTGAACTTGGCCGATTTTTACAAGCTCTTATTTACTTAGCCCTGTCCCGTTGTCTGTCTGTAATCAAATCTTGCAAGTAAAATTTTACCCACTTCCCGGTTACTGATTGAGCTGAAATTTTGCATGCATATGTATATCGCATGACAATGCAATATAATGATGACATGGAGCTGATCTGATGCTAGAGCTGGAAAGTGGCCATAGGAACTCCGCAATAAATCGACACAACCCCATCGAGTTTGGGCTCGTTAGAATCATCTCAATGAGTAGTTGATGAGGGTATGCAGAAACGTACAGTCGGCAATAAAAGCTTGTACCAATAATTAAATTTTTGACAGAAACTTATTATATAAATGTCATTAGAATTGGAATCTTCTAGATGTGTATGGTAGAGTTGTTTTTTGAATGGACTTAGGTACTTTGATGCAATTCAGTCAACTCAAATAATCTCAAGTTATACCACCGTTTACCAATTCTATGTTTTAATTATATTTTCATACCAGGTTTGTTTGCGTTGTTATACGGTTGCGGATATGGAGACCGGGTCGCGTCGGGGGTGGTCGTGAGTAAACCGGTCTAATCCCAAATAAGGTCTAGTTTTCGCTCTGGGTTGGAAGGTCAGATGACATTCGCTTTCGTAAAACTAGTGCTTGTGCCAAATCCTGGGATTAGGTGCCAAAGCGGACCCCGGCTCCTTGAGGGCACAACTGGGGATATATGGAACCCTTCGTGTACGATACTGATTTTTAATTTTACATAATTTTTGCATTTTCTTCATACAATCTCCTTCGTCAAAGTTCCGAAAACAGATCGATCGCAAGTAGAAACGGTCTTTAATCCGGGATTAATATATCTACGGGGCCAGGAAGAATTTTAATAGACTTGGGTGGAAATTGCTGATATAATATTTATTCCAAACAAAGTACCTTTTTGTGTATTTATATGGAACAGGGGTTCCGTGACGAGTTGATACATTTTCTAATAAATATTTTAGTATAGGTACTAAGACGTGTAACGGCTGCTAACGAACTTTATAACTTTCAAATACGCACTTCCTAAGGGTATGGTAGTAGAGGGAACTGATTGAAAAATTTGGTGACTGAGGCGGATTGTTCCGATAGCTCAGTTGGTCGCGTATGCCTGCGGTCACAGGTTCAAATTATTTTTTTTATTTTTAAATATTGTAATAAGTAATATTGTATTTTGCTGTAAGCTCTGTAAAATCCACGATCTGTTTATTAATTCTCCATGTGAAAGTTGGATTACCGAATTCACCGAATAAAAAGTAAAGTAGGTATTATTTTGGTATCAAAATAAAAAAAGGATAAATAAAAAAACGATTAGAATGGTTTATTTTGTTAAAACTTTACGAACGTTGAAAAGTTGCGTTAAAAAATCTATTACTAAATGTTATCAACCAACTTTTAGCAAAAAAATGCTTTATTGAATAAAATTTGATGTTGATGAAAACATTTTAAAATTCAACAAAAAATATGCAATACTGCACACCAGTGATTATAGTGTTAAGCACACCGTTAACCGTTTAACTGCGCAGATGGGTCTAATCTCACCTATAAAAACTAAACGTAATCCTTGCACCGCGCAATAAGAATATACACATAAAAAACGCGTTACCCGCCGGTGGCGGTGCGCGAACGTGAGCCGAATGGCGACGAGAGAATAGGGCTGGAAGTGTGTCGACACAATGACGGAAACAATTTTTAGGTTAACTTAAGTTTTCTGCCGCCAAACGCACAAATGTGTCAATCCTGTCAAAGCTGAAAATAAAATAGCGGCTTTCGATAACGTGAGCTCAGCTTGCTATTTTGGACACATAATGAAAGGCAAAGACGACAGCTACCGTCGCGCAAAACAAACACTGATTCGGTTTTACAATATTTTTATGAAACCAAGTCGAGTATTTCAAAGTTTTCCGTAACCTGGCTTAGTGGCTATGTGAGCTGTAGACCTTGCAAGCCTGTCATTTTTCAAAAAAAAAAAAATATTTAAATTTTGAAAACATTCTATATATATGTCACCGTTACATTGTGAACACCATCAGTTTATAATCTTACTCGCGATATTCTAAACTGTCGAAAAATTGTGAGCTGTCAAAACCGGTCACAATTTAACGCAATATTTTTCGTTAGTTTATAAACTTTCAATGTCGAATCATCAAATTGTGAACTGAGATCAAATCGGCTTGCTACGGAACGTACACAAAGACTAGGTAGGTTAGGTTAGTTAGGTTATCTTCAATTGCCCGGAGGGCAAAGCGGCCAGAAATAGGAGCCCCGCCCAGCGGGGCTCCGTCGGTGGTGGATGGCTGCTGGTTGCAAAAATAAATATAATAAAATGTCTGAAAAACAAAATAACCAATCATGTTCTGACGTTAGTGGAAACTGATGCCAGTGGAATAATTCGCTCAACCAAACAGCGCACAGGTTGCGTTCTGAATCAGGCAAATTTGATTCAGTTCACAATTTGACGATATGACATTGTTAGTTTAAATACACTCTAACGAAAATGAATGCGTAAAATTATGAATTATTTTGGCAGTTCACAATATTCCGTCAGTTGACAATATAACGGGTAAGATATAAACTGATGGTTTTCACAAGCTAACGGTGGCATATAGTATATATTGAACCTGCTCACAAAATTTCACGAGAAGCAATGATGCGACCCGTAGAGGAAAACAGCCGGATAAACGGACATACAAAATAATTTAGAACCCAATCTGAAGCAGATAACTTCGTTTGCTTCGCTCCCTTGTTCAACTATGACAAAAATAAAAAAAAACTACAAGCAGATAATTATATAACAGAACCTAAGACGACGAAGGCTCGTGGTCTTCTCTCCCTTTCACAGAGCATAATCGTGAGCGAGATGGAAGTGCGTGTTCGGAAGCGCGGATATCATGTTTTTAGGGTTACATCAAAGAGTAAAACGGGACCCTATTACTAAGACTCCGCTGTCCATCTGTCTTTCTGTCTATCTGTTTGTCTGTCTGTCATCAGGCTGTATCTCACTGATACCGTGATAGTTACAGTTAAAATTTTCACAGATGATGTATTTCTGTTGCCGCTATAACAACAAATACTAAAAACAGAATAAAATTAATATGTTATAGATAATGGTACGTAACCCTTCGTGCGCGAGTCCGACTCGCACTTGGCCGGTTTTTTAATTTTAATTTTTTGTGCGTTTAAATAAATAAAAAAGTAGTAGCTAAGTTCCCTCAAACATGATATTGCCAATTTTTAGAACCAATTTTAATATGTTTAGCTGTTGTGCATAATTCGTTACGAATTTTTTAAGTGTATTTTAGACCTATGTTCGTGATCTTTTTCTATCGAGCGAAAGTCAAAAACTCAGGATTTGAATAGCTGTTGTCCCTGGAAAAGGGCCTTAAGATTGCTTATTAAATTTAGGGCAGCCGTTTTATAATACAAACAAGAGCTACGACTTTTTACAAATTCGTTTTCTGAGCTCCTGTAGCCTTAAAAAGTTCGGAACCCGTATCAAATATCGAGACGTCTCAGCACTTCTCCGCCACATCACTAGAGCGCAATCGTATTGAAAATAAAAACCGAAATGCTCGCAGATGGCCCGTCGACTGTTTTGGCTTTATTGGCCCTTTTGGTTTTAGGGTTGACAGCGATGGCCTTGCTTTAGGATGGCGACGTGTGCCCTCCGACACTATTGTTTCTGCAGTAGAGGGGTTAACTTTAAGGTTATTGATTCTTATAAAGTGCGCGGATTTTCTGCTTAGGTATTTGGTAAGAATGTTATGGTTGTGTAGGGCGTCTGCCCTACACAACCATAACAAAAGCATTTCCATTAAAACAGAATCGACCAAACTTCAATTACTTGTGTCTACAAGTAATTGAAGTTTGGTCGATTCTGTTTTAATGGAAATGCTTTTGTTTGATTTTTTGTAACAACGAGATTTATTGCTACCCTTATGTACTTGTTAAAGACGGGTGTTTTGATAACATTTTTGTTGGCAAATACAGTATTAAAATTTTTTGTGAAAGTTTTCATAAACCGATCTTTTTCCAAACTAAAGCAAAGCTTGCACTATGGATAACTAGTGGGTGATGACGTACTACTTATAAAGATAAATAAAATACCTACTTCGTCACACGCAAAACACAGACACAGAAAACTTCAAGGTCTCAACAAACACACAAAAAATGCCTTTCCTGAGATTTGAACCTGGGACTGCCGGTATTATAGGCAAGATAGTGAATTTATCAACTAGGCAAAAGTGGTCGTTGAGTTTATTACATTTTCACTAAAGTGTCAAGTAATCATGTCACCAACTTAAATTAGATTAAAACTTGTCGAATCGCGCCCAAGTCTCTTATAATCCGAATGCACTTTAACAAGCCACCAACAACGCGTTGTCGCGAAAAATCCTTAAATTAGATATAAAGCACAAAGCAACTTTGAAAGCATCTTTGAAACAATGGGATTTAATTCCGCTCCCAGCTTTCTGCGCTACTTTTGCACACAGCTTACAAATGATAGCTCACTAGAAAATAAAAGTAAAGTTAAACTTCATATATTTCAACTACTTATTTGAACACTATTCTATATCAATAACTCCTACGATTAATATCACCCGGCAGCACTGATGGTAAAACATATTATTTACTTTAATAGAAATCAAACAAGACATATTATTATTATTGTATACTGCTATCAGTATGTTTATGCGCCGCTGGTTTATAAAAAGACGTTTTTTTAATAAAAATATTCATCTTTTTCAAGAACTACCTACGTTTTTCTACGTTTTATCAATACGGCTTTGAAGTTCATTCTAGGTTTAAGTCCTTATTTAAACAGTTGGGTAATGAGGCAAAATCTAACGCATACCTTTTGCATCCTATTTTAAATTCAAGAAGCTTACCACACTTGTTGGCGCAACATAAATCCGTACTGACAAGCAACGGTACTATATAGTGACGTCACGAGTGCGTCACGACCCCGTACAGCCATAGCGGCAACACACGTTACATATTATAATATGTTACCTATATAAACGCAAGTATAGTCACATTTCTACATCAAAGAAGATTTTTCACTTCTCATACTTGAATAGTGTGTCATACTAGGCTTAGCAAGCAGGGCTGAAGTAGTACATTTAGCCGCTACGGAAAATATGTATACATATATATGATTTTAAAACATTTTAATTTGACCAATCCAAACATTTCACCGTATTAAATCCACCAATCACAAACCTTTAAAAAAACATTTCTATTTTCTATCAACTAATCAGGAAACAAAATTAATTTCAAACATCAGGCGTTTTTTATTCCCTAACTCACAATCATGCCGTTTGAACGTGCCTTGAAACGGTCAGAGGCGTTTATTCTTGATTTAAATATTTTGTATCTATGTCAAAGCAGTTTCTTAAAAAAATTACGCTGTAAAATTGGAAAATCTTTTCGCCGTGGAATTTATTATTGATTGTGGATGCATAATCTCACTTCGTTCGGGGAAATAACCAACTTGTGGTAATATGGCTTATTTAAGACCCTTGTCATACAATCTTCTATAGTATTGTACTATCCTGGAGTTTCTTTATTGACGTTTCTACGGTTCCTGGTCAAAAAAGAACTTATTACGAGGACTAACACCCATCATACTATTTCTACACGGCTACCGCCAAACACCAACTTCCTTCGTTCGACCCCTCTCTGACGCTTGAATACGAAAGAGCGATAGGCATACAGATACACGAACGAACACATGTCGCATTTAGCGATAGCCGGTCTGACACGTCACCGTATTTGGAATACTTACGTACATTTTTGATCGACCATCAGAATGAGAAATGAACTACAATTTGTATGAAGTAGACTCGCTGTACTGTAATATTAAGTCTACCGACCACCGTAGCTGCAACTTACTACAATGTGAGAAGGCAATATCAAGGTTATTAGTAGTGCATACTTTGTAAAACATTAAAAATAAAAATAAATATTACGGGACAATCTTACACAAACGTTTCGTGTGATAAGAGATAAGTGTGGAATGGATGGAGATATACTCGTAGTCACAAAAATTGAGAAGGGAATGTTAAGGTAGTTTGGACATGTAGAGAGGAAAGATGAAAGAAGATTAACGAAGAGAGTGTATATAAAAAAAGTGGAAGGGCAAGTTGGAAAGGGAAGACCTAGGCGAACTTTCTCCGATCAAATTGGAGAAATCTTACAAAAAGGCCAGGTCAAAAGTACCCTAAACCGAAGCATGTATGAGAAATATTATGAAAGTTATTGAAGCAAAAGTGGTTTGACAGGATCGTAGCAAATAGAGATCCGTGATCTCTGCCTACCCCTCTGGGAAAGAGGCGTGATTATATGTATGTAAAGTTTTATACCATTACATACAGTCTAAGTACCACAGAAAATGAAATACATTTACTTCATGAATTCATCTTAAGATGTACACACACCTCCACCAGTAAACAATTTTTACAAAGTATGTATTTATAAACTTTAGATACATCTTATAAACATTGAAAGTAACTCACGAACGCGCCATAATGTGTGGACGAGTTAGTGCTACGCCGTAGACGAGCTACGCCACGTAGCAGATGGTACGAATGCTACGAGCGCAATATATTACGATATTAACGGATGCAATATCACAATAATGAGGAAAGTCACGTGTCATATTACAAACTCGAGTTTAAACTTACAAAGTTGTACTTAGGTTTATGAAGCGAATCATTTATGCATACATTTATAAAATTTTAAATTACGTCAGGTTTTTTTCTAGGTAATTAACCTGAGTTTCTTGGGTTTTTATGTATGCACTCGTCTTGGATTTACGGGGATTACGTTCCGCACGACACGCTTGTGTTTCTAAAATATGTCATGCATGGAAAATGGCCATGGAATATTTGGACAAAAGAGTACCTACGTCCCAGAAAAACTGCCGAGGCCATTATCTCCCTGTGCTACTCTATAATTATCTAAACCTTATTTGTACTTTATGATTCGGTAGCAAAAAAAATAATAAAAAAAGTTTCTGTCAAAAAATTCATTTTTGGTACAAGCTTTTACTGCCAACTGTTTGATTGATTGATTGAGAGGATTGAAATGATTCTAACGAGCCCAAACTCGATGGAGTTATGTCGTTTTATTGCGGAATTCCTAAGGCCACCTTCCAGCTCCAGCATCAGATCAGCTCCATGTCATCAAATTATTGCATTGTCATGCGATATACATATGCATGCGAAATTTTAGCTCAATCGAAAACCGGAAAGTGGGTCAAATGTAACTTGCAAGATTTGATTACAGGCAGACTGACAAACGGGACAGGTGAAAATAAATAAAAACTTGTAAAATAAAAAAAAAATTGTAACTAAAAGCTCCGTTACTATTGGAAAAGTCTTTAGCTACGCCACATTGAGCCACATTCAATTACATTTCTTGCGCGATTTTGTGTATACATACACTAAGCCTAAATAGTCTGAACGAACAACAAATGTATACTTAATATCGTTCCAAAACGTCAAGTCAAATTGACCCTTAGCCAATCGAAAATGGCAATCAGAGTGAGAGTGAAATAATTTATTTGCCTCATTTGAGTGAAGGCAATTTGATGAATTAAAGCTTTGAAAAGCGTTTGAGCTAAAGGTTTTCATTGATTTGGAATTAAATCTCGGAAAATGAAATTGAAGTGAATATTTGTCGGAGACTGATCTTCTGATATCACCTTCATGTTGGTTTTACTAAGTTATAATAAATCTTCCTGAAATATTCAGACGAACGGTTAGCCTAGTGGGCATTTACCCTGCCTACGAATCTGAAAGTCCTGGGTTTGAATCCCGGTAAGGGCAAATATTTGCGTGATGAGTATGAATATTCGTTTCTGAGTCTTGGATGTTTTCTATGTAGGTATTTTAGTGTTTATATCTATTAAATATATCATCGTCTAGTCCCCATAACACAAGCCTTATTGAACTAACTATGGGGCATTTAAGATTTTTCCCTAATATTTATTTATTTATATTGTTTTGCTAAAATAGGTACTAGCTTTCTTTCTAGTGTATTCTTGTTTAATGCTTTAAGGGGGTTTTACTGCGTCTATACAAAATCTAATAGCAAATGTGCTATAAGCTTTCCTACAGTCATTAATTATCGGAGTCCCATATAAACTTCCACCCCCCTTTTCATCCTTTTAAGGTATGATTTCCGGAATAAAACTATACTTTGTACTTCTCATGGTCTCAAGCTATGTCCATAACACACGCAGACAGACATACGGGGTTATTTCACATTTATTATATTAACTAGCGACCCGCCCCTGCTTCGCACGGGCTTATGACATGTGCATAATACATGCATGTATGGTTTGTATTATACATATAAACCTTCCTCTTGAATCACTCTATTTATTAAAAAAACCGCATTAAAATCCGTTGCGTAGTTTTAAAGATCTACGCATACATAGGGACAGACAGACAGACAGACAGACAGCGGGAAGCGACTTTGTTTTATACTATGTATTGATATGGATTCGTTGGTGCGAAGATTTCAGACTCTTTTTAATACCGGCGAGAATTACTAGTCATATAAAATTAATTTTTCGGAGTACTTCCTGTTACTGTTTGGCGAATAATATGCACTCATTTCACAGATGACATGATACTAGATCTACTCGGTGTTGTCTCTTAAAGGTGCACATTCATAAAACTGTAGCTTTTTCCAATATATCGTTACTAAATGCTGGAATAATATTCCCCCTCATATACCTATATTGAAGTAGGTGGTGATAAATGGTGAAATGTATGGAAACCGAGCTTGCCAAATTTTTGACTAAGTACCTACTCTGACGTCACGAGCACATTAAAGTGACGGACAAACTACTCTGCAGTCTAACCCGACTCTAATTATTGTCAAAGTTTGTCTGGTCCATTTATTTTTATCGTTTAATCTCGTCGTCACATCGATTATAATTCGAACTATATCTCAAAACACACGAAAGAAGAACCTTACGCGTGTTTACCTGATTGAATTTTATTATGAGTATCAAATCAATTGTGTATTAGGCAGATTTGGTATCTATCCAGGTTAGGAAGGACGCGATGATGGACCCAATTGCATTTATTTTTTCTCTCGAAATTGACCGCGCATGAGGTTATATATTTATATGCAATCAATTTATAAATTGATCGGTTACATGTTTTTCATTAAAATCAATAAATAATCAAAAGGCTAAAACTTTAACGTAACAAGACTATTACCAAAACGTTATCATCGCACAAAAACCTGTCAAAGCATTAGCGAATATCATCAAAAGCATTAGAAAACGCTTAAGCCAAAGCAACGCACGGAAGGGAAAAAAGCCATCTTCAACCATTACTACATAGTTTAGAAGAAAACGGACTAAGTCTCTTCAAACGCCGTACTTACTTATGTTCTTTTGATTTGAATGTAGTTGTACTTGTGCCATCCTATTCAAAAGGCTTAACAAGCGCAATCATCATGTGAACCAGTAAAGATCTAACCTCTGGATCACTCACAGTTATATCGAATATCCAGCTCAAGTTGTGTTGGTTTGGCTCATGAGCGAGTGAATAAGGTTTGGCGAATGGGTCCGCTGATTTATCGTAGTTCGGCCCATTGTCCCGTACAAAAGTGGACCTCTCGGGCCCGGGAAATGTGGAATAATTGAGGATTACAAAAGTGGGCAAAAGTGGGCGGGATGATTGGCTTTGTGGGCTGTCGAAAGTGAGGACACCACTTATTCTATGTTATGTAATGTGGGTTATGTTTTAGTTTTCTTTGACCTCCTTATATAAATATTTAATGACAGTAATGTTTTGAAGTGGATACTTCTTTTCTCGAGTTCTTGTTTAGGGGTACAGTTCAAAATGTATCACGTGACTTCCGGAATAACTTTTTGTAGAGAGGCCTAATCAGATTTCAAATAATTGTTTGTTACATGTTTTAATCCTTCTTTATTTGCCACTAGCTTTTGCCCGCGACTTCGTCCGCGTGGACCTCGTTTATATCGTAACTTTCTCCCCCCTTTTCACCCCCTTAGGTGACGAATTTCCAGATAAAAACTATATTTAGTAAGGACTCGATGGAAAGGCCCCGGAATTCAAAGTATCTCTATACCAAATTTCATCTCAATCGGTTCAGCGGTTTAAGCATGAAAAGGTAACAGACAGACAGAGTTACTTTCGCATTTTTAATATTAGTATGGATTGTATGAAGGAAAGGGTCATTATAGCTGAGTTGCATGATTTTATAGATTAACTTACTCCTAACGCCTTTTTTTACAAAATAGACTCCGCCGTAAACTTGGTTTCTATGACCCGCCTCACCATAATTAATGTAGGCTTTTTTCAGTCTTATTTTGCATATTTTCATATCACACGGCCGTAAGGACCTTTTCTACTAAACCGTAGGACTAAATTAACTGACTTGTAATTTAAATATTTTGTATTAAAATAAAGATACGTCAACAAAATGTTACATCTAATAGTTTTCAAAATAGCCATAAAACGTCTTATTTACCCCGTTTTAGAAAACATCTTAGAAACTACCGCCATAGGGTACCTTTACCCTTGGAACGTCACATACATATATTTACTTATGTAATGTTCCTATTCCCCAGCACTCCCAACTACCGCTATACCGTAAATGGGTTCCATCCATTTTTAGGGTTCCGTACTCAAAGAGTAAAACGGGACCCTAAAAATGTCCGTCCGTCTGTCCGTCCGTCCGTCCGTCCGTCTGTCTGTCACCAGGCTGTATCTCACTGATACCGTGATAGTTCCAGCTGAAATTTTCACAGATGATGTATTTCTGTTGCCGCTTTAACAACAAATACTAAACCACATAATAAAATAGTTTTTTATAGATAATGGTACGAAACCCTTCGTGCGCGAGTCCGACTCGCACTTGGCCGGTTTTATTTACCCCCTATTTCACCTCCTTAGAGGATGATTTTCGGGATAAAAACTATCCGTTGTCATTCTCCAGGACTCAAACTATGTCTATACCAAATTTCATCTAAATGGGCTACATCCAAATTTACACCCCTATTTCACCCCCTTAGGGGATGATTTCCGGAATAGAAACTATCATATGTCCTTTTCCAGGACTCAAACTATCTTTCAACCGAATTTTTATCAAAATGAGTCACAAACAAATTTCCACCCCCATAGGGGATGATTTTCGGGATAAAACTATCCTATGTTCTTCCTTAACTATCGCTATACCGTAAATGGGTTCAATCCAACATTTCATCCTCCATTTCTCACCCCCTTTGGGGATGATTTCCTCCTTTCATGTGTTCCGGAATAAAATTTTATTCTATGTTCTTTCCTAGGACTCTTCCTCTCTCTATACCAAATTTCATCTAAATTGGTTCTATCCAAATCTTCAACCCTCATTTCACCATCTCAGGAAATGATTTTTCGGGATAAAAATTATGCATTGTCCTTCCCTAGGACTCCTTCTATCTCTTTACCAAATTTCATCTAAATAAATGGGTTTTATCCAAGTTTTCACCCCCTATTTTATCACTGAGGGGATGATTTTCGGGATTAAAACTATCCGTTGTCATACTCTGGGACTCAAACTATCTTTCAACCAAATTTCATCTAAATGGGTCACAAACAAATTTTCACCCCAAATTACACCCCCTTAGGGAATGATTTTAGGGAGTAAACTATTCTATGTCCTTCCCCAAGACTCCAACTCGCTATACCGTAAATGGGTTCCATCCAAATTTACATACTCCATTTTACCCCCTTAGGAGATGATTTCTGGACTAAAAATTATTTTAAGTCCTTCCCCAGGACTCTTAACGATCTTCATACCAAATTTTATCTAAATCGGTTGTATCCAAATTTTCACCCCACATTTAACCCCCTCAGGAGATGATTTTTCAGGATAAAAACTATGCATTGTCCTTCCCTGGGACTCCTTCTATCTCTATATCAAATTTTAACTAAATGGGATTTATCCACATTATCATCCCTATTTCATCCCCTTGGGGGATGATTTTCGGGATTCAAACTATCTATTGTCATTCTCCGGGACTCATACTATATCTTTACCAAATTTGATCTAAACGGAGTCCATCCAAAATTTCACCCCCCATCCAAAATTTCCGGAATAAAAACTATCCAATGTCCTTCCCCAGAACTTAAACTACCTCTAAACCTAATTTTATCAAAATGGGTTACATCCAAATTTTCACCCCCCCATTTTACTCCCTAAAGGGAAGATTTTCGGGATAAAAACTATCCTTTGACCTTCCCCGGGACTCAAACTAATTACATACCAAATTTCATCCAAATCGGTGCAGCGGTTTAACTAAGTAGGTCCATACAAATTTCCACCCCCCATTTTATCCCCTTAGGGGTTGATTTCCAGGATAAAACTACCCTATGTCCTTCCCCAGGACTCAAATTATCTCTATACTAAATTTAATCTTAATCGTTCAGCCGTTTTCACGTGATGCGCGGTCACATAAACAGACAAACAGATAAACAGACAAACAGGCAAAAATTCTAAAAACTGTTGGAACGTGTTCTGTTATCGATTCTAAGTATCCCTAGCCAATTTTTTTTCGAATATCTTCCATGTACAGACTTTCGACCCTCTTCAGCTTTATTATATGTATAGATTAATCACAAAATGTTATTTAGTTTATGTGGCAGACATGAAAACAATGCTGACATGACCGCCATTTTCAATGTATTGCGAGTCAAATACGTCAGTCAATGTTGCCATATATGTGTTGCGATTTGTCTGTACTTATATAGATTTTAGTGAATTAATTCAGATATATATTTTATAGGTACCTACAGCCAACAAAGGAGTATCCACTTAAACTTAATAAACGGTTGTATCTCCGACACAACCCGCTTCTTTTTTGTATATTTATACAATACCTACTTGGCTTGGTAGACTAGATATTTGGTCGGTGTTTTGGTAGACGTAGAAGTAGGAAAGCTTGATTTAACATCACAGTTTATAAAAGCAGAGTGTACTAATCAGAATTAAGATAAGATTAAAAAACTATACAGTAACGTACGAGGCATAGCAATGTGTGATGCTTACTCGTACAAGCATAACAAATTCATAAAGCTGTAACGGAAAACTAACTGAAAGAAAAACCGTTTTGTTTGTCATACAAAAGGTAGTCTCACCCAGAGTATTATTTTTCTATCGTCGTATAGTGGAGTTTTTGGTATGTTTTACATGTTATTTAATCATTCAAGACTACTTTTTAACATACAGGGATAAATTTTCACCGATACTGTATAAATTATTTATTCAAATAGTGATAGTTAGAAAAAAAAAACGTTTTAAAGTTAGCAAAACTGCCGTTGCTGCTAGCTGTCCTACCGCGAAATATGCAAAATCAAAGAATATTTTACAGATTTTTGCAAGGTATGACTTTACAAGCTATAAAAATATGTATGTTAAAAAATACATTGGTATTTAATAATTTTAATGCTATTAGACAGCTTGCTTATAGCTAGTTGTTTGTGATTTAATATAAGAAACGATTTTAAATCTAACTATAATGAAAAGTAACCGTGTGGAAAATTTTATGTGCAAATTTGTAATGTAACTAATTTTTTAACATGAAATAAATAATCTCATCTATAAAATAATTAATGTTTCAACTACCACTTAAGTTAGCTTGTTTAAAACATTTTTGTGGACACCTGTTTATTGGCTTATGTTTTAGTACATTACGTTCTGAGTTTATGTATGTATTGATGTTGAAACCTAGATAAACAAAATAAAATAAAAAAAATATGACCATCAATTTGGTATTATAATGAATTAACGTTATGTGTGTTTTCATTTTTGTGGTTTGGTTGAACTTATAAAAGTGAAAATATTTAGCTAAAATAATAAAAACACACAAGTTTATTGTTTGTATAATAAAATAAAATAAAAACTACAAAAAATATATAATAGGCATCAGGTATACGAAGGAGAGACGCCACGGCCGGAGGTAGAGCTTTTTGTATCTGGAGGAGGAAGGTGTCGCTTTTACCAATATTTAATATTGCTCAGTTTATTTATATTCTGAATAGTGGAGGCATATTATTTCAGCATTAGGTTGCCGTGTACTTAAACCTACATCGAAAAGCGGCAGTGTGATAAGGAATGATTCATTCATGGCTGGCCATTCTGAGGCCATACTCTATGAAACTGTTAGTACGCCAAGTGAGCTTAAACAAATACTCAGGTACCGAAGTTTTTAAGACACTTTGGTCTTTTCCTACTTGTTTTGTTGTCTGTTATTTTGATGAAACTAATTGCTTGCTTTCTTCCCAGCAGTAAAATGAACACAATTCACTGCCAAGAATCGCTACGCTCATAGTTGATCCCGTGGTTTGCTTTGTATGTAACGGAAAGCGACTACGGCTTAGGTGCCCGCCAGACGGGTTCCTGGCAGTGAAAGTGTTAATAAAACTAGTAGGAATAGACCGGCATTTTTCGTGTGTTGTTGGAAATGAGATCTAGCTTTTTTTTATACTACGACGGTGGCAAACAAGCTTACGGCCTGCCTGATGTTAAGCTGGTACCGTCGCCTATGGACACTTGTGACTCCAGAAGAATCACAAGCGCGTTGCCGACCCTTTATTCACTTGAGGATTCGCTGTGTAGGCAGATAGAAACATGCAGGTCCCTCACTCCCAGCAAAACGCACTATAGGGAGCTCTGGCGACCTTTCTCACCACCAGAAACACCACACCACATGCGTCATAGTATGCAATAATATAGCAACACTACAAAGCAGTGGTGCTTTTATGGCTGTGGTCTTCTGTTAGGTGGAGGTACGTCCCCAGTTGGGCTGCTCCACATACGAGCGAGATGACATTCCGCTGTGCCCTACCTCTCTCTAAGCTAGAGCGATTCTTCACCCCTGTAAACACCAGTATTGCAAATCTCGTAGAAATCCTTTGAAGCGTTTGTGAGAACAAGAGCAGACGTTGCTAGGTTCTTAGTGAAGAATATCAGTTTCAGTTCTTTATTTGCTCATAAGTCATGCAAATACAGTTGATAACAGACACAGGTAAGATTAGGGTCCGTTTTTGGTTCATCGCTTACGCATCTGTTTCACATTTCAATAAGTTTCGTGCACTGTCGGCCCAACGCGCTTCAAAGCGAGCGCGAGAAATATATTGAAATAACCGCAAACCCTATTTCACCCCATTTGAGATCAGAAAAAAAAAACCATTCAATAGAGACGGAATTGTTTTTTTTTCTGATCTCAAATTATATTTTGCTGTAGTGATAATTTGCTCAAATTATTATGTATTTTTATTTAAAGGCAACATTAGGTCCAAACAAAAAACAAAAAAATTGGTATTTACTTAATCTAATGTTAGTCCCTAATAATTGATACAAAAAAGAGATTTAGTCCTCTGACCCATTTGCCACAATATATTTATACCTGGCCGGTAGAGTTGCTTTTTAAATGGCCTATTTTGATTCAATTTGGTCAACTCAAACAATCTCAAGTATAGGCTCTCTGCTAGTAAACGTTTTCCTTGACATATCGTTGTTGGTACGTTGGGTTCAAATAACGTCAAAATCGACAACTACAGTTTAAACACTCTAGTTTTTTCCACATAGATAAATAATAGCACATTGTTTAATAAAGAAGCCCGACGCCGTGAGGCGGAGGGCTTTTGATTACTCGAGTTTGCAATATTCTTACGCCCGCGTTATACGAGTACTCAATGTTTCTCATCAAATTTGCGAGGAAATAAATAACTACAAAAGACAGAAAAATCTATGTTTTATACAAGCGCACCAATCAAATGTTGACGAAATTGACAACTTCACTTCCAGATCAGTGCGAGTGGGGGGCGTAGTTTCAATACATATTTCAACCAATCACAGAGCATGGAGCATGTGGTTCTTGCAGGGCATGGCCTGCTCGATTACCAATCACAGAGACAGAATTCTTGTCGTACGCGGCCGTCAAGATTTGCTTAACCAATCAGATCACACTCAAGCTCATTACTTCCCTTGGGACCATTATTTCCCGCGGGAACAATTTAGGCCATTGTCCTTCCGTATACAGGCATAGAATAACACCATTTTTATGAGCAAGTGTGATGAAAACGACTTAATGTTACCCTGGTTTTTCAGCAACAAACAAAAGAACCCGCATAAAGAACGAGTTTCTACTCAAATACAGTGGAAACAATTGGTATTGTTGGATACAATGTTTTTTCATAATAACGATATTTTAAGAAAAATAAATAGGTGTACATAATATATACAAGGATACATTCAGTAGCATAATGACTGCAGCGTATACGCAATGGTCCGGCAATTCAAAGAAGAGTTCAAGTCTCGGTCTGATAAACTATAATTCGCGTTTCAATATTTCTTTGCGCTTTGATTCTTGTTTCTATTCAAGCAAGAACTGAAAGTAGATAAAACTTATATGTAGCAGTATTTTAATTTTTAAACAGAATGGCAATAAATTGAATTTGTTTATTTATTGAAATCAAGCAACAAAAGCCCTTATTTAAATAAAGATAGATAGATAGATAAAAACCTTATTCGCACCCACAATATACATGGCATAAAAAGAACAGGAGAACAGGCAATTTAAGAATTAACATAAAAGCAAATTAAAACTACAAGTATAATTAGTGAGCAAGTGTCGTGGCAAAGAATGGGCGCTGGCTCAGCATAATGATGCAGCATGAGCCACTTCGCCGATATTCTGCCAGGACGCTCCCTACAAGATAAAAATTGGTTGTCTATAAAGTCGGTTTATGGACGATAATTTTACGTGACAATGATAACGTCATAAAGCCGAAAGCTCGGCTTAGGCGGAGCGGGACAAAGAGCCATCCTTTTTCGTTGTGTGCTGTCGGTGTTCATCTATTTATAAGACGTTATCACGTCAAGAAATCACAACCAGTGCAACTAACTAACACTGCACTGCTGTGCTAATGCTATATACCTTACAGACTAACATACATATCAATATAAACTTATTTTAAAACATAACAAAAACACTATAACTGCGATGTGTTATGCAACTTGGTGGTGCCAGGTAACCGACAGCAAAAACGCCGGAACTTGACTCCCTTCGGCTAAAATTCTTGCATAGTTAAAGTCAAAGTGAGACTTTTAAATTTACTTGGCTCATATACAGGATGACTGGTAATTCGACCTATTCCTTGAAAGGGGTTATACTAGAGCTAATTTGCAAAAATTTATGTCCAGTCAACCAGGGGTCAAAACACGATTTTTTTTAATTTTTCGAGTTTTTAGTTTGTTTGAAAAAAAATCGCCTTGCAGCCTTAAAGTGCTGATTGTGACAAAAATGTTTTATAACCATCCAAATGGAAGTAATTTTGTCACAATCACCAGCTTAAGGCTGCAAGGAGAATTTTTTTCATACAAACTAAAAACTCGAATATCTCGGAAGCCAGCGAGTTTCGACCCCTGGTTGACTGGACATAAATTGTTGCAAATTAGCTCTAGTATAACCCCTTTCAAGGAATAGGTCGAATTACCAGTCACCCTGTAGACGTAAGAGTAGGAGGCACTTGCAGTACTTTTATATTAAATTCAATAGGTACTATTACACGCGCATCACCTTTGCAAGCATTCATAAGCTAACATTTCCGCTTACAATTTTGCAGGCCTGATGATTGTTAGTATTGTTACCGTAGTTGTTTAAATAAAAAACCGGCCAAGTGCGAGTTGGACTCGCGCACGAAGGGTTCCGTACTATTATCTATAAAAACGGCAAAAAATCACGTTTGTTGTATGGGAGCCTCCCTTAAAAAAATATTTCATTTGTTTTTAGTATTTGTTGTTATAGCGGCAACAGAAATACATAATTTGTGAAATTTTCAACTTTCTAGCTATCACGGTTCTTGAGATACAGCCTGGTGACAGACAGACGGACGGACGGACGGACGGACGGACAGCGAAGTCTTAGTAATAGGGTCCCGTTTTACTCTTTGAGTACGGAACCCTAAAAACATCTAAATACTGACTTAGGTATATCTACATTTGAGACTTATTACGTAAAAGTATAGCATACCGCGTCCTAACATGGTTGATCATTATAAAACATGCTACTTTAACTTCATTATACTTCAGAAATATAATAAAATCTCCAATTTTTTTTCTTTTTTTTTTATTGAACTTTTTTAAGATATTCTTTAATGTGAATAATATTTGCTGTAAGCCACTCTTTAACTCTCTTAAAAAGCAAAAACCATCCACTTTTGTATGGAACAATATTTCTTAGTTGGCATATCAAGTAGGTATCAAGATTAGGAAATCATTCTATAATTAAAGGTGTTTGACACATTTTGACAATGATATTACTGTTGCTATATAAAAATGAACGAGAGTAAATGATCCATCTAGGTATGCATGTAACACCCTAGAACTCATCGTTTACCATCAGGTGAGATACCTAGTAGTGAAATGCGTACCTAAACGTAATAATAATATTAGGTCCTTACCTATGAAAGGATGATTCACGCTAAAACGGGCCGTCTCCGGCCCGGGCCGTTTTCTAAGAAAAACGCGGCGTTTTTGCGCGGCTGACGTCATACCCAAGCCCGGCCGGGCCACGGCCGAGGCTCGGAAGCGGCTCGGTGTCGGCACGGCCCGGTCGCTCAACTGTAACACCACCGTTTGACGGCCGTTCTACCGCCAACCGAGGCTCGGAAGCAGCTCGGTCCCAGCCCGGCCCGGAAAAGGCCCGGAAACGGCCCGGTTAACTATAACAACGCTCCAATGCCCGTAGCCCGGTCTCGGCTCGGGCCCGGCACGGACATATACATCAAAAATACAAAGGCTGTTAGCTGTCATATATGAATATGTGAAATATGGTAGTCCATCTAACCTTGCATTTAGTCGGTTTACATTATGTGATGTTGACCTCATAAAAAATAGTTTAGCACATGTAAAGGTTTATTACAACGATACACTGACCGAATTTTAAGGGCTATTGTACATTGTTAGATATTTTTGTATGAGGCATCTTATGAAGAGAAAGCATAACGTCTGATTGTTCTAATAGGTAATTAAAATAGATATATTTACATTGTATTTAACAAAAACCAGTCAGATTAGGACTGATCCATGATATTATTTAATTATGAGTGACTAGTTTCCGTTTAACTTCGTCCGCGTGAAACTCGTTTATAACGTTATAACGCTCCATACTAACATTCGCCCCGTTTTCTCCCCCTATAAAAATAACATATGTCCTTCAAAAGGATTCAATCGGTTCAGAGATTTAAGCGTGAAAACGTAACACACAGACAGATATATTGCCAGAGCTTTCGCATGTATAATATAAGTTAGGATTTAGGCTGGGCACAAACGTTCGGTATCCGCGTATGATTTCTGCATGGTAGGAAACCGTACGTGGAACCCGAACGTTTGCGCTCAGCCTTAGAACTTAATTTGTTGTTCCGTTATCAAACTGAATATCCAGAAGTAGCTTCTGGTTGTCTAACTGGTTATACTAAATACAATAATAAATAAAACAGGACAAAGTATAATTTTATTTTTATTTTTGCAAATCTTGGAAAATCACAATATCTGACAGATTTTAATGCTTAGCTCATTTACAAAAACGCGTTCTTATTATTAGGTAAATTACAGTTTTCGTACTGATATCGCCTTGATTTACTCGTGCCTAAGATTAGTCAGATGTAAGGAATGTGCGGATAGATTTCCATCTTCCTAGAATGAGCAGATTTTTTAAACGCCATTCATCACTGGCAAAAAAAAGACACCTTAAGGTGGTTCGATTGCCATACAAAGCGTTATTTGACATTCGCAGGCTAACGGCGTGATATTTTAAGAAACTTATGTAACAAACTTTCATCAGTTGGCTTCCCATTTGCGCCAAATTCCCCCTTTCCTAGAATAAACTTGTATAAACTAGATTAATTTGAGAAAAATAGTTTTCCCAAAATATCACGTGACAAACCAATTTCTCAAAGTAATCTAGTTTATACAAGTTTATTCTAGGAAAGGGGGAATTTGGCGCAAATGAGAAGCCAATTTATGAAAGTTTGTTACATAAGTTTCTTAAAATATCACGCCGTTAGCCTACGAATGTCAAATAACGTTTTGTATGGCAATCGAACCACCTTAAATGCAGATAAGTATATATTTCCCCTAGTAAATTATACACTTATCTGCATTTATATCAAACTCGTACCGTGCGTTCAGGGGGGTCAGAAGTTCCATATTTTCATGTCAGACCCACCATACCCCTAGCCATACCCCTGGGGGTAGGGTGGGACTGAACCATACCACCGTTAGTAGTGCTGGGATTTGATGCAAAAATAGAAAAATAAATAGGTACTGTGGCACAGCTATCAATCACACCTCATCACAGACATGTAGCCACACCCTTACACACACGTCTGTGCTAATCCTTGTAGACTAAACCTTACTTACATACATTCACCTTTCGTTACCTTCACTCAATCATTCACTGAGACTGCGTGTGCCAAGCGCCATATTCAAATCCAGTCCGATTTCGTCTAGCCTAGAGAGCAGAACACCTATTTTCCTCTGTGAGTGAATTCCCTTTTCCTTAAACAAGCGTAAATCACAGAACCCCCAGCCTTCAATGGTTAAACGTGGCGCCCAACGCTAAGGATTGTGTTGCAAGAATAAGTAAATAGGGAAAATTTTCGTTCGGATGGGGCCGAAAAAAGACACCGTAATGGCGGCCGACACCAGCCGAAAATCGGGTGAACAGGCTAACGCAACATCCTTTAATGTGACGATGCCTCAAGAATACCTAACGATATTGCTGCAACAAATGCAACAATCCCACAATGATTTGTGCGATATATTGGTATCTGCGACTAAAGCTGCGACACCGCAATCCAGCGGTCACTTCGCCGGTTGTAACCTCAGTTTTAGCGGAACTGAAAATTCGGTCGAAGACGCATTGGAAGCATTCATCAACGGCATCCAGACATATAAAGATTGTGCAAAAGTATCTGACGAAAACGCGTTACGCGGACTCTCAATTGTTTTGACCGGACTTGCGGCAACATGGTGGAACGGCGTTCGAAAAAACGTCAAATCGTGGGACGACGCCATTGCTGATCTTCAACGCGCGTTTGGCAAGAAAAAGCCTCCATTCCTCATATTCCGAGAAATATTTCGCGAAGAACAAGACAACGAGAAGACAGAAATTTTTATTTGCAAACTTCGAGCATTGATTGCGCAATTGCCATACATCCTGGAAGAAAACATTCAACTTGATATAGTTTACGGCCTTTTACATCGGCGGATCCGTAAACGTATTCCGCGTGAAGACCTAAAATCGTTCAACGATCTTTTACAAAGAACCCGGTCGATTGAAGATTCGATGACCGAATTGAACGAACCGAAACAAGAGAATGAACTGGCAACTGCGAACGTCACAATTGGCAATGTCAATACTCGCGCTGTCACTCGAAACGTGAAAATTAACGACCGGAATTATGAAAATAAACTAAACAACGCGAGTTATGTGAATTCGGACAATAAACAACAAACATTTAAGAACTTACCACGACAAAGTGCAGCACGTGATGTTAAAGTGTCGAGTAACAACAATAACTTGGACGCGAAGCCGAAGCAAAGCCGTTTTTGCAACTACTGCAAATTTTACGGCCATAACAAAGATAATTGCAAGTGGCTACTCGCGAAACGGCCCGATACGCCGACCATACCTACTGACAATTTTGAGGAGGTGAAGAGTGAAAAGTTTTCGTGCTACGGGTGCGGCGCGCCAGGCGTGGTGCGCGCCAACTGCTCGCGATGCAAAGGCGACTCCGGCGCTGCTGGCGGCGGCGCGGGTGCGGCTTTCTATGCGGTGTCGACGGACAGCCCGGCCGCGGAGGCAGAGGCTGTTGCGACCGTGGACATTGGCGCGCGCGGTGCACACACTCATACACACACACATACACATACACCTAATGTCGACTTCCAGGCTACTACGGGAACCGATACTTCTCGACCGATACTACATATTACCATCTGTGGGCGCGAAGGCCGCGCGCTCATCGACACTGCTGCGAAGAGAAGCATTGCAGGTGAAAGCTTGTACAAGCTACTGAAGGACTGCGGTAATTCATTCACTCCTTCTACCCTGAATATTAAATATGCTAATGGATGCTCTACATTAGAGAATGTACTCTTGATTGACGTTAATGTCACTTTGCAAGGGAAGCATATACCTACAACTTTTATAGTATTACCTGAAGCTACCAACAATGAGACATTGTTAGGTATGGACTTCATAACCTCATCTGGATTGATGATTGACTTTTCAACCCAAAGCTGGAGCTTTGGCAATGAATCCGATGTGTGTCATAAGTTATATTATGAACCAAAACCTGTGGATATTGCTGCCTGCAAACCAATTGAGGCAGAGGCACTTCGTGACAATGAGGGTTTGACACTCACTGGCAATCAACGTGACAAGCTCGCTCTACTCCTTGAACACCACCGGGATACTTTCAATCTAGGGGGAGAGCCAACCACTTACGCTGTCCATCACATTGAGTTGATAGATAAAAATATACAACCCATCTCTGTACCACCTTACAGATTACCTGAGCCTAAGAAGGAAGCCCTGCGATTGGAGCTCGAGAAGATGCTCGAAGATGACATCATCGAAGAGTGCGAGACCCCATGGTCAGCTCCCGTGGTACTCGTCCCGAAGCGCGACAACTCCATAAGGGTCTGCATCGAATATAAGAAACTGAATGCGGTCACGAAGCCCGACCGATACCCACTACCAAAAGTCGACGACATATTACATGGGACTGGAAAGTTTAAGTACATATCTGACGAGTACAAAGTTGGAGATAAAGTTCTACTGAAAACGCATACCCTAAGTAATCTAGCAAAGGGGATCAGTAGCAAGTTTGTACCTCGACGGCATAAACCATACACTATAACGAAGGTAGTGAGCCCGACTACTTACATACTTTCAAACCAAGACGAGGTTATTGGCAAATATCATGCCTCAGATTTGACAAGATACCATCAGAAGAGTGATGACATACCTGCAGAACCTGTGATGCCACAGAGAAAGAGAGGCAGACCGCCTAAGCGCAAGCCGGTTGCCCCAACACCGCCTGCAGCGAAAAACGAAAGGAAGAAGAGAGGACGACCGCGCAAGAAGGAACCTGTGTGTCGACCCATGGGCGAGGACGTCCCCATGGCCCGAAGGGGGAGCCTGTGGCACAGCTATCAATCACACCTCATCACAGACATGTAGCCACACCCTTACACACACGTCTGTGCTAATCCTTGTAGACTAAACCTTACTTACATACATTCACCTTTCGTTACCTTCACTCAATCATTCACTGAGACTGCGTGTGCCAAGCGCCATATTCAAATCCAGTCCGATTTCGTCTAGCCTAGAGAGCAGAACACCTATTTTCCTCTGTGAGTGAATTCCCTTTTCCTTAAACAAGCGTAAATCACAGAACCCCCAGCCTTCAATGGTTAAAGTACCTAACAGATACAAATATTTATTTTATTAAACTGAAAATAACGAAAGCCGTTCTGGCAAAACCAGTTAGGTAGGTTAGGTTCGTGAGGTATCTTCAGATGCCCGAAGGGCAAACAGACCAGAAATAGGAGCCCCGCTCCGCGGGCCATAGGGCTGCCATAGCCATGTCACGCACTGAAAAATTGATTCATAATCATAACCGTGCGTTCTGCTCTACATTCAACTTCAAACTGAGCGGCATCGAAGATCATCGACCACCAGCTAGCCGCCGCCTCGCTTTAAGCGCGCTGTCGCCCAGCCGTAAGGTGCAGCCGCGCGGACACCTCGGTGGTGCTGAGCCGTTGTTTCCGTTACGTGCTTGCGTATGATTGACGCCTGGTTTACGGCGAGCCGATGAGGTGAGGCGGCGCCGGTCCCGTGGCGAGTGGTTACGCGGGGCGACAACCTTAAGAGGCTGACAAGACCAAATTTGTTAAAATTGATAATATTTAAGCAGTTGTTTAAGAAAAACTATTTGTTCTAGCACATCAAAAAAAATATATGTTAATATTCATCATATTTCCAAGACCGTAGACGGAACATAATTGGACGAAATCGGCTCGATAGAAAATAATTGCAAAGATTGGTCTTAAAATCATTTTAAACGGTTCTATGTCCTTATTTTTTTGACGTATGGGTATGCAATTCAAAACATGAAGTCCACATATTCATACCTAAACTGTAGACGAGCCATATTTCACAAAAAATCCACACTTTTTTTTTTATTTTTATTCATTATTTTCGGCTAAAACCTGGCCGCTCAAGTAACACTCGCTCTCAT
Source organism: Epinotia brunnichana (assembly GCA_963854355.1). Classification (NCBI taxonomy): domain Eukaryota; kingdom Metazoa; phylum Arthropoda; class Insecta; order Lepidoptera; family Tortricidae; genus Epinotia; species Epinotia brunnichana. Next base: position 22,741,325 of record OY977951.1, on the reverse strand, counting down.
TTACTCCGATACAAATAGATAGTGTGCGCGTTTTTGGTGTTGACAGCGCCTTAAGATTATCATTAAGAAGATCATATAAAACTTAATTATAAGTATTTATACTTTGTCACATGGGCTCAGGGACTGCATAAAAATACCGGTATTCTATTTTTACGTTATGACGTCATATCGGTTGTCAAATGGCGGTTTCGGTAGCAGAACCTTTATATTCCGCTATCGCTTATTCTTAATTTTTTCCGGTACCGTAACCGCTTTTTATATATCGACTTTGGCCTGGCATTGTTGCCAAACCGCCGGCAGCCGCACAGATGTTTTGTCTTTTTGTCTTTAAATGTTTAGTAATAGCCAATGCTTCTTCTGTCAATGTTTGTAGTGCCAGCTCACTTATTTTTTTTTTTCGGTTACCTTTATAATACCGTTATTTCAAAACGGTTACGGTACCGTTATGTTCGTGCGGCGCGCACAACCTTTACGACATAACGGTACCGTAATTGAATAGCGGTTTCATACCTGTATAACCGTAACCGAAATAAGTCCCTGAATGGGATGCTATTTAGGTAACACCAGTGTACGTAATATTTGGACAAACAAAACCTGAAAGCATATAGTGCACAGCACTACGGTGGTATGGTTCAGTCCCACCCTACCCCCAGGGGTATGGCTAGGGGTAATGGTGGGTCTGACATGCATATTTTTTAGTTCCATATGGATCTACCGGGATATTAATTTTGAAGGAAATTTCCCAGAAGTACCATATGGAACTAATGGTTCATATTCCCCTGTTCTACCTATCCCTACCGGGTTGTCTCCACTGGTAGGGATGCATGGATTTTTTTTCATATCAAACGTCTACTTCTGCTAACAAAGTACAAACTTTGTCTATACATATAACTCTTAAAATATCAAATGCATAAGCGTGCCTTTTACGTTCATAGTAATGTTTGAACGCTGTTAATCGTGTAGGTACAGTCACAAAATAGAAATAAGAAATACTTAAAAAAAATGGTCAAATAAATTGTTGGAGAATCGAAATACAATTGATTCACCCTAGAGCACATCTCCGAAGATAGGTAGGTACTCAACTGATTTAAAACTAAAATAAAACCAGGTGTAAAACCTAGTATATGGAACTATTGGGATCATTTGTTTGACATTTACAAATGTACCGATAGTTCCATATGGAACTAGAAAATATGGAACTTCTGGGATAGACCCGTTCAGAGCGACAGAAAATTTCCGATTTCCGCTTTTGCTAGTCTGAGTAACATGCATGTGAACTAACCTTAACCTAGGTTAGCGAATAACATTACTTGGAAATGGTAACCAACCTAACGGCTCGTAACGTAGCCCAACTAACCTTATCCGGATAAAACCTGATGACAGCTAAGTGTTTTGTCTATGGCCATGACTTTATGTCAAAGTCAAGTTCCATTATGAAAGCTGGAAGTAATCTAATTTACCGTTGGAATAAAATAAAACACCAATAGTTTTATTTACAAAATTGAATACTAAAGTATAGTATAGGTAGGTAAACTTATTGAGTAGTAGATCGGCTGCGATTGGCCGCCTGCTGACGGAGAAGTGATGGCATGGCAATAATGGCATCCGATAGGTCATCGTCTTTTCGCCGTGCCATGTGTGAAGAAATTATTTCCATCCGTTGACAGAGAAGTAATGGCATCCGATGGGCCATCGTCTCTCCGCCGCCGTTACATGTGGTGAAGCAGTTGGGTCTACCCGCTGGCAGAGAAGTGATAGCATCATGCTACGTGTGATGATGCTGGATCGGAAACCAGCTCGTTTGGCTATCAGCCTGTTGTGGCTGCAGTATTGTATCATCTAGACCGGCTAACGTTGCTCGTACATGTAACAAGAAATAAAACATCCAAAGTAAAGTTTTATTCAGTGAATTAAATAAATGCAGGGTTCTTTTAGTTTTATTTTTGGTAGTGGATTATTAATCAAACTCAACACAGCAAGTTCTTTTTCATAAAGCAAGACTACGCGATAACGATAAGCTGTAAAAATAGATAATGCTGCAAGATTTAAGCTTTTAAATAAACCGTAGGTAAGTGAATGAATCGTCTTATAATTATTAATCGTATGGCGGTTTCACACTGGTAAATATATGTATTCGTATTGATGTCGCTGATAGAGTTCCAGTGTGCGCTGCGAGGTTCAGAAGGAACAGTGCAGCTGCCGAGTTTGTTGTCTTATAATTATAATAACAGCATACTATAGATAGATATAATTATAACGCTATCTCCGGAAAGAGTAGCTAAACCTATTATTTGCAGTTATACCTACCTATGTACGAGTACCAATCTTATCCTACTATTGCTCAGTAGGTATGCGGTGTTGTGTTGCTGGTGACATGTAAGGTCGCCAGAGCTCCCGAGGCTGTGTTGTTTCCGGCTTGTGTTATGGCCGGGTTGATTCTTGCTAACAACGCGCAACGGAACGAATCCTCAAATCGATAAAGGGTCGGCACAGCGTCAGTGATGATTCTGGAATCGCATCAGGCAGACCGTATGCCTACAAACTAAAATTTCTAAAGCTATCTCTTTCGGCATAATTTACATAATTTTAATCATAATTTGGTACATAATTTTAAGTTCTTTGACCATCCATATACCTATGTTTACAAATAAATGATTTTGAATTTGAATTTTGAATTTGGCATATCGTCAAACAATACTATTAAACCCAGCAACAGTAAGGGTCCTTTTGCGTACAGAACCCAAAGAAGACAAAATGAGAACTTCCTCGGATAAATGGTTCTGGATATTGCCCCCTACATCCAAACTTACAAAGCACAACCACAACCTCACAATCTCACAGACTTTTCCTCTGTATTATATTACTTCAGATAAAAATACTTGATCCAAATTTTGACGCTGAAGTGTATTTAATATCTCTTTGCAATCCAAAAATGAGAGTGGACCATAACAGCATCATCATCCTAGCGTTATTCCCGGTTGAACCCTAAAGGAGCTCGGGGTCCGCTTTGACATCTAATCCCAAGATTTGGCGTAGGCACTAGTTTTACGAAAGCTACTGCCACTGACCTTTCAAACCAGAGGGAGATCTAGACCTTATTGGGATAAGACCGGTTTCCTCACGATGTTTTCCTTCACCGAAAAGCTAACGGTAAATACTCCGTGATAAGTTCCGAGAAACTGATTGGTACGGGCCGGGATTCAAACCTACGACCGCCGCTTGACAGCCACATGCCTTAACCACTAGGCAACAGCATTAAAAATAATAATTTATGAGTAGGTACCTACTACTTTCTAAGCTAGAGCAATATTTACTCCCATTCTGCTAACATACTTCGACTCGGTTCTATAAAGATGCGTTAAACCCACAGATTAATATAAGGAGATCGGATATGCCGGCCAATAGGGAACATTACTGCAATGTTCTGCCGCCAGAGGCAGCACTAACACTAATAGTAAACCAGTATAGAAATATAGGGGTTCACACACACATGCAAAATTGATTGTCAAATGAGTGACAAGGATGCTTGCATAGACAATACCGCAAGTGCGAACGAGATACAATGTCAACGCTGCTAGTGTCGCCACCTACGAAGAGTTTTGCGTAATGTTCCCTATTTGTATTGAGTACGCCTGTCGCAAGTTTTACCCACACAAAGCACAATTAATTGACAAGACAAAGCACGCACACTTCTAAAGCACACACACTTGTATACCTACGCTTTTATTGGACAATACACGCGCATCATATCAGGCATTTTGGGAAGAAACGTAAATAATATTCTCTGTGATCAGCACGAGTGCACACTCGGTAACAACGGACGGTGAACTAGCGGCAGAGTATGCCCATTGAGCTAACAACTGCGACGCGGCCGCCGGCGGCTTGTGCTCTATGCTCTGAGGTTAAACCATATTTCTCAGTACATCATCAGTTACCCAGTACTCACTGCAACATTATGCTGAGTCTAACCCCTTTTTTAGCATCACACGTTGTTATGCCTTGTTGTTTTTAGGGTTCCGTACTTAAATAGTAAAACGGGACCCTATTACTAAGACTTCGCTGTCCGTCTGTCTGTCACCAGGCTGTATCTCAAGAACCGTGATAGCTAGAGAGTTGAAATTTTCACAGATTATGTATTTCTGTTGCCGCTATAACAACAAATACTAAAAATAAAATAAAATATTTCAACAAACGTGATTTTTTTGCCGTTTTTATAGATAATGGTACGGAACCCTTCATGCGCGAGTCCAACTCGCACTTGGCCGGTTTTTAAAGTTTGATTAATACACTGCGTGTGTAAAATGTGATGTATGATTAAGCTTTTCCATGTCTACGAAAATTAGGTTAAACGGGCTTTATAAAACAGGGGCTTAATATATGAAGATATTATAGATTAGTACGTACCTATTTTAGCAGCCAATCTTAAGCTGGCGTGGGTTGTGGGTCTTGAAATCATCTTTCGTGTTTTACGGTTCAACTACTTTCTTAAGTAGGTACCTCGACTACGCGATAAGCTATAATAATACACTATGCTGCAAGAATAAACAGTAAGTGAATCAACCAGCTATATGTATACAATACACAAATACCTACAATATATATAATTATAACTAGCACATTTGAAGCAGGAGCAGCCCAACTGGAGTAGTGCCTTCACCTTACAGAAGACCGTAGTCATAATAACGCCACTACTTGCTCTGTCGGTTAGGTATGTGGTGTTGTGTTCCTGGTGGTGAGTAAGGTCGCAAGAACTCCCGAAGATGTGTCGTGATGAGAGCGAGGGACCCGTGATCATCTCTAGCTATCACCACAACGAATCCTCAAATCAATAAAGGGTCGGCCACACGCTTTTCATTATTATGGAATCACATCAGGCAGACCGTATGCCTGTTTTCCACCCACTTAGTATAAAATAATACTTCCAAAGCTATCTCTCTCGGCATATCATCAAACGATACAACCCAGTAACAGAACAGACGGACGGAGCCTGAGTAGTTGAAGGATCCTAGGTACAGAGTACAGAACCAGAAAAAGACAAAATAATAACTTACTCCTCGGATAAATGGTGCCGCATAATACTCCCTAGCTCCCTACATACAAACTTACAACCTTACAAAGCTAATACAATCTCACAGACTTTTCCTCTTTATTATATTTCTACAGATAAAAATACTTGACCCATATCAAATTTCAGTAATTCGGTACATTTTTTGACTTTACTGATCGAAATAAGGTCTAACGGGCTTTATAAAACCCGAGCTTAATGGAAGTAGATATTATATATACCTATTTGTAGAAGTCAATCTTAGGCTGGCGTTGGTTGTGGGTATTGTAAACGTCTTTCGTGTTTCAGGGTCCACCAAGTTTCGTTAGTAGGTAGGGTAGCTCAAAAACCACATGAAAAAAAATAAAATAAAATTGGTAAACACGATAAATGAATACCTAAGGATACGTACCCCCGAACACACAAATGAATGACGTGAATGTGTGGAAACACATTCACATAAACTAAAATGATACGCATACGGAGGGTTCCGTACTTCAGAAGAAACAGGTGCCAAGAGTTCAAATGATACAGCCCTGTAACAGATGGACGGACGGACATACAGGAGCCTTAGGATCAATTTCAGCCAAGGTACTTAGATGGAGATTTGACACCATATACTGACATCAAAATCTCAAAAACTTCTGTTCAAATTAAATTGCCCTATTGGATGTCATAAGGTCATAAATGTCGTCATCATCATCATATCAGCCGAAAAAAGTACGTTGCTGGGGATGCCTATACCTACCTACCCCAAAAATGCCACAGTTACCGGTCCTGCGCCAGGCGAGCGCATTTGCCTACCAGGTCATCAGTCCACCTTCTTGAGGTACTTGGTCACCACTCGAGAAACTTTCCGCACCAACGGCCATCGGTTCTACGTTCAATCAAGGCCCCAAAAATACCATGGAATCACCATCATCCTCCTAGCATTTACCACTAACCGTCAGGCAAGAGATAATTTGAAATTATAATTTGTTTCTGGATCTCTACCATTGGCCTGACGGTCGCATCAAATATGTTTTCAAAGGAAAAGCTTCGTCGCCAACCATGACAAACGGGGTGGTACCCGTAATTATTGAATTCGGCAAAGATCGACCAGGTATTTTAAGTATTATTATTTAATTTCTGTCCTTTAGGAATAGCTCTTTAGAGCTATTCGCAAAAAAGCTGCCATATCGCTATTCCGGCCTTAAGATCCAACATCCACGTAGATAAATTTGTAATGTGCGTCAACCAAGGTCAATTAAACTATGGAAAATGATTTTTTTGTGATTAAAGTATACAGAACCACTATTTACTCGTGCTTCGATACAAAAATGCTTGCCATCTAATGCTCCAATGCAATTTGGGAAACGCCACAGCCTTTCAAATTCATCTGCAATTTTCCTCCATGTCTCTTCATTTGGCTGTGGCCACCACCTCTTTCATTAAACAAAATATTGCTCGACAAGTTTCGTTAACAATTTTACAAACGGTAGAATGACCAATTCGAAAATTGAGCCAGAGTGTTTTGAATGAATCCCCTGTAGTCAGGAATCTGCAAATAAATTTTACCTTAATTTATAATTTACAAATGGATTTTAATTTATAATTATTAGCATTACCTATAGATATGATTGGGTAGCATTATTTATTTAATTTGTTTTTCTCCTCAAGCGTCAACTCCGAGCGATTGACTGTTGTTACCTACAGTTACCAAACACTTATAAGAATACATATTATTTAGACATTCAAGTAACAATAACGCACACATTTATGTTTACACAAAATATAGACGCATTGCTGCACAGCATAAAATATAGGATCTGCCCACCTGATTGTACACAAACACAGTCACCGTAGCGTATGGATACTTGCGACTTCACTAGTACCTATAACAAGCATGTTCTCAACCCTTCATTCAGACCTCTGATTACGCGTAGTTTCTACGAATCACGGCGTCAAGATATATTTGTGGGTGAACGTTGAGGAAGTTGAGCTTAAAACAAGTTACAGAATAGCGGGGCTGGAGAAAAATGCAGGTAATACACAACTCACCCACACTCTCATAGCGCATATCTACTTAGATTTTATTGAATTTGCATTTTGCTTACCTTAAACAAAGAGCTAGTCGATGTTCGGAGGATATCGGTTTCTGGAACCTAGTAATTTTCTTTTCCAAACAGTGTTTAACTTTTTCATGGATAGAATCTTGTGTCACGTGAAAATAATCATAAAATTTGTCATCATAGGTCCGAAGATCTTTACACAACATTTTGAACTCTCCTCTTGCTTCACGGGAACGCCAAAGTCGATGCACGCCAAATTGTTTTGAAGAACATAGTATCTTCTTCTTCGACATTTTATTTAGCTTTGTTTATCGTATTTTATCGTATAAATGAGAGAACTTATGCAAGTATGTTGCAGTGCTGGAATAAATTACAATGACAATGACTCAGTGACAATGACAGACTTTCTTTGACATTAGAACGACGGAAACGGCCCGGTCGCTGCCCGCTGTGATTGACACCCAACGCTCGGAATCGGCCCGGACGTGGCACGGCGACCGAGCCTCGGTGTCGGCCCGGCCCCGGCCCGGTGCGAGCTCGATGACATAACGTTTGCACAATGTCCCGGCCCGGTGTCGGCTCGGCGTCGGCCCGGAAACGGCCCGGAAACGGCCCGGTGGTGAAAGATGTATCAAAATAAGCTCGGCGACGGCTCGGTAAGTTTACGGCCCGGGCCGGAACCGGCCCGGTCTAGCGTGAATCATCCTTAAATTGGCGGTTTTTTCACAGATATTATTTATTCATTTCTATTGCAACTTCCAAATTATTTTTTAATTTCATTATTGGACTATGTAACAAAGGTTTTAAATACAAAAATTTGGTTTGAATTTTTTAATTAGTGTTTCAAATTAAAGCTTGAAAACCGCCATTTTCATGTGCTGCCGGTTGAAGTGTTTCAATTACGTATAGTTTTATGATGCGAACAATTTTTAAGGAATGAAGATATGTGTAAAGTAGCTTAAAAGTTTTCTATATTCCTACCAAAATTTAGATTGCTTTGAATTTGACATTGCTGAATAATCCGCAAAATTCAATGTATGAAAATTTTCACAGTTTTCATAAAATTCTCCATACACACCGCCAATTTCATAGGTAAGGACCTAATAATAAAAAGTCAAGCTTATCTTTTACTGGCCAGACTCTACTTATATTTGGACTTCTACTACTACTACTACTACTATTTATATTAAATTTCAGGCTTGAATTTTGTCGCAGCACAAAAATGATGTCACACGTGGGACGCAGACTCCCCGCGGAAATTAGGCACCTGAATACTGGATATTCTAACATTAGGCACCTGAATACTGGATATTCTAACATTTCAATGAAAATAAAAATTGTGCTTTCTTAAAACAGCCATTTCATACTGCATATTGCATTGCATTTGATAAAGCACATAACTCGGGGCACCTATACTAAAGTGATGTAGCAAAATATTTTATCGACAAAAAAATGTTACTGTCAACATCTAAATGTTATTCAACATCATCATCCTCCTAGCGTTATTATTCCCGGTTGTGCCCCTAAAGGAGCCCGGGGTCCGCTTTGACACCTAATCCCAAGATTTGGCATAGGCACTAGTTTTACGAAAGCGACTGCCATCTGACCTTCCAACCCAGAGGGAAAACTGACCTTATTGGGATTAGACCGGTTTCCTCACGATGTTTTCCTTCACCGAAAAGCTAACGGTAATTCCGTACATAAGTTCCGAAAAACTCATTGGTACGAGCCGGGATTCGAACCCACGACCGCCGCTTGACAGCCGCATGCCTGAACCACTAGGCTACCGTAGCTATTCAACATAAATACATATTATTTATTTTCTCTTCATGTTTAAATAAAAACAATAAACAAATTAAAACGTGCATTTATTTGTTTATTTTAATTATTTTCGTCGGTAGTAAAGATTGCCGTCTTGATGAAAATATCCACTTTAAATTAATACACCTACGTTCTCTTAACGTCCACAGTGGTCAATGGGGCATTTTATCTAATCTTAAAATATGTCTTTTGACTTTTGAGTCAAAATAAAACAGATATGATATGTGTTCAGATATGATATCGAAGCTTTTTATAGTAATCGAGAAATTTCAATAAGGACATGTGTTAATATATATCGACATCTTTTTTATCGATATCAAATCCCTAAAAAGTGCCCCGAGTTAGCATAGGTATGCACATGACTAATGCCAATTGTATGAAAGATTTTAGCACAAATGGAAAATTGACAACAGTAGGTTGATCACGTACCGTATTGTACGAACGTCGGGTAGGTCTAAATATCACTTTTTATATGGAAAATTGACAGTTAAATTGTACCGACGCACGTTCGGAACATTACGTGATTACCCCTCTGACATTATTGGTTGAATCTGAAAAAGTACTTACATTTTATAAACCTTGGGATCACAATTTGTTTACCTAAATAAAAAGGTAATGGTAGAAATGTATACACAGACAGACAGAGAGATAGAGAGACGGAAAGAAAGAGCGAAATTATATATAGATTCCGTTAAACGTATATTTTGTTATACTTAAGCTAAATATTAGTTTTGTTTCTTCATAAATATGAAACTAACAAGCCCATCCCTAAATCCTTATTCAACTTACCTTATGCTCCAAACGACCTTATTCACCTTACCTTAATTTGCTGTCTCATAGCAACCTAAATATAGCTTTTACAGTACCAAGAATTCTAATATTCTTAAGGTAAGTATTTTCGTAACTCTGCAAAATAAGATTAAATGAGCATCGGGTAGGTTAGGTTAGGTTAGTACGGATTACCTTTATAAAACACAACAATCAGAGTCAGGTCCATCTTCGTATACTAAAATTATAAAGAAGAAACTTTCTAATCTATATAGTCTATAAGCCCGATCATAATATATATCTACGTCTCATAACAACACGATAAAATGCATGGCACACGGTCGAGAAAGTTGTGCTGAGCAAGGATCAGAAGATTATCGCACCTAAAATTGCCCGAAAGTTTGAATAATCCTTAACTTCCGGTCAAAACTTTAAGGGTAGGTATATCAACGTCATGCGACAACAGTACGAGACATGTGCCCTTTAAATAATCGTAAATAGAGTAAACCTAAGTCTGTCAGTCCTAAAATGGCCGGAAGTACTTGGCAGACGGTGCCAAAGGTGGCCAACTTTGCGATAATCTTCTGATTCTTGCTCAGCACAACTTTTTCTACCGTGTGCCATGCATTTTATCGTGATGTCATGAGACGTAGGTATATTAGGAGCGAGCTTACGGACTAATACTAGTACTAATTATCATAAAAGCAAGCTTGTAACAACCAGGTGCCAACTAATCAAGTCTGGCAAAACTATTTATTTTATTGTTCGTAAAAATTTAATAACCTGAAATTTAAATCATAATAATGTAATTTTTTTTCATACGGAACTATAACTTTTATGAAATTTTGGAACTCTGTTCAATGTATTTGTGCTATATAACAAATGAGAAAGAGTATGAGTATCAGTAAAGAAAACTAGTGCCTTTTCATTACATATCTTTTTAAATATTAGCAAAATAATGCAGAATATTACCCATGCCGTGACTTTTACATTACATTATCGCACTAGTGCCTTTTCATTACATATCTTTTAACATTTTCATTTTTTATTTATTTTTTTTTCCTCGCAAATGTGTTGAAAAACGTCGTATGAAACACGTGAGCATTGGTCATTACACTTCTCGTCTCCATTAAGCCTTCGCCTTCGGCTCAGGCTTAAAAACCGACTCCAGTGTAGTGACCAACATAGCACACTTGTATCATAATGTACTATTTCAACACACCTGCTCGTAAAGTAGGTCTTATTACAGCGTATTTACACTGATAATGCAGAATATTACCCATGCCGTGCCTTTTACATTACACTATCGCACTAGTGCCTTTTCATTACATATCTTTTTAAATATTAGCAAAATAATGCAGAATATTACCCATGCCGTGACTTTTACATTACATTATCGCACTAGTGCCTTTTCATTACATATCTTTTAACATTTTCATTTTTTATTTTTTTTTCCTCGCAAATGTGTTGAAAAACGTCGTATGAAACACGTGAGCATTGGTCATTACACTTCTCGTCTCCATTAAGCCTTCGCCTTCGGCTCAGGCTTAAACACCGACTCCAGTGTAGTGACCAACATAGCACACTTGTATCATAATGTACTATTACTAGCTGCTTGTACGGTTACGCCCGCATATTACAAAGAAAGCATGCGAAAATGCAGATAAAATATAGTCACCGGTGAAAGACAAGACTGACAGAACTACACATTCGCACATTCTTTAAAATATTAGTATAGTACTACCGTCAAATCCTCCAACTTTACCCACCGTCCAATCTTTGCCCAGTAAGGAAATATTATAACTAAGAATACCAAATTATAACTAAGAATACCAAATTATAACTTAAATTATTACCAAATAAAAACTTGCTTTAAAAATTTTCTCAGATAAATGTACTCTTAGTTTAAAACTACGAATAATACGGAACTTAAAGAATATTAATAACAATAATATAAAATTAAAAAAATAGCACAAAACTTATAATAACTATATCTAAAAATTAACTACTTACAAAATAAAATAACTTACAAATAACTAAAACTAAAGGTACAAAATTTGCCCCAGATCGCTGCCAGGCGGCAGTGTGCCCAGAAGGCTGGCAGCATTGCCACGTTGTATGGCAATGCTGATCCTCTGGGCGAGGTAAAAGCCAGCCTTCTGGTCACGTGAAGCCTCGACCAGGCGCTTGCACAAACCATTATATATTCTGTGCGCGCCCGGTCCCCACGGTCCGAGGGTCTCTACGCCGAACGGCTCAAATATGAAGTCACTGTCGATGGATGGGTTGGTTTGAGTTGAGTCAGCAGCGGCACCAGCCCTACAAGTAGTCCCCGGAAGATGTGACGACGTTATATTTCCTCTTAGTTATATTTCCTTCCTGGGCAATGATTGGATGGTGGGTAAAGTTAGAGGATTTGACGGTATGTGCCCAAACGTTTAAAAAAAAAGTATTTTTAATGAAATCGTTATTTGAGCTTGGTTTGACATGTACAGACTTGATCTTCGTTATTACGATACGAACTTTAACAGCTCAAGAATCCCAAAATGCAAAACAAACACTTGTCGTTTGACTCTGGAAAGCACAATTCGTCATTTATTTTGACCAACTACTGACATTTCTAATCTTATGGCTTGACCGTGGTTTCACGAAATCAGCCAAATGTACACAAACACTTTTTCAATTCTCATGCTTGCAAAGTTCGCCTTTGTATTGGATGTAAGCTGCACAAAATGCCACTTTTATGCTCTAGTGCACTTTTTTTTTAACTAAAAGATAATCGTTTCAGGTAAAGTAGCCCTTTTTATGCACTTCTTGTACAATCTACTATTCTGACTTGTGACGGGTGAATTGTTAGATTCTGGTCGTCATGTCATGAACTTGTTAATACAAGTCGAATATTTCCCTTCTGTTTACTTGATTAATTTAACGCCAGCCACTTTTGTTGCCCTAGTTAATAAATGTTGTCGTAATGACAACGACTTTTTTTCAACGTGTCTAGAAATGATTGATATACCTCCAGTACTTTCTTATAATCAATTCCGGGTTTTGTGTCCAGGAAAAGAAATACTTGATGGTTACTTACTGGGACTGGGTAAGGCCGTAAATTCTGCCACTTTTTTAAACCAAAAAATGTCCCATAATTTGATTGGATATAAAAAAAAACTACCTAGTAATTTGTAATTAAATAACTCTTAATGTGTTTTGTAGCTTTCTAAGTCTTACAATTTTATCTCAAAGTTAAAATACTCCACATTCTCGTACGAGTTTAATAACTAAAGTGAGTTCAATTCGCCCAGTCCTCCAAATTTAGCAAAAAACTCGATGTTTTTTTAATGCATTCAAACATTCGTAACTACAATTTGTTTCGTTTTTTCTATTGAAAGTCAAATTCACTAAGTAGAACCAATTTAAAAATTATTTAAAGTTAAGTTAACTTACTCGTTATTTTGAACTCTAAAAGTAAGCTGATGTCATGAATTTTTCGCAATTTAAAATGTTGTCCCCGTATTTTTGCTTCTATGATATGATATGATATGATTTATTTATCTTACAATATACAATATCACTTAAAACTAACACTCAATCAATTTTAGGAATTTATATTGTGATATTGTGCTACCATTTTTAACAAAACAACAATTCCACCTGTAATTGTACATTACTGCAGACGCCGGGAAAGAAGGGCTTGCCGGGTGAGTAGGTATAGACGGCCGACCGGATGCCGGATAGTGATACAAAGCCGGCAAGCCCTTTTCACGGCCAGGCATGTATAGTGCTTTTCTCAAACATGCAATGAAATAAATATATAAACTCCAAGAATTCAAACTAATTTTCATGGCTGAACGCCGTTATGCTATGCCACAAATTGTGAAATAAAAATTAAAAAAAATTACTTCCCGGCCTAGGCCTTCAATTTTGTATGAAATTCCTTAACAGTTCTCTCAAGTTGTTCCGCCCGAAACGTAATATTTTGAAGCCTGTTGTAACGCACATAAAGACGACATTTCATTGCATGTTTGAGATAATAATATTAAGCTCTTATAGTACAGTTTTGTATTGCCACTGGCAACACTAAGTATTTATGCGACCCAATAAAAAAAGACGCCCTGTTGCCTAAGCAAGGAAGAACAGTAAGCTCAATAAGGCTTGTGGTATGGGTACTACATGTTATATTAATTAGAAAAATACAACATCCAGTAGTCAAAATAAAAATCATCAACCGGTCGTCAAGATATAAGCTGATAACTGCATTTCTACAGACACCCGTTAGTCTGTAGAAATTGCAGGCGCGCAGCAATTAAATTGTTAAACAGCTGACAAATATTAAAGTTTGAAAAAATATTAACTTAGGTTACAAGTAGATTAACGGCACGCTTATATCCTTTCATGCTGGTCGTTTAATAAATGGCCCTTATATTTTTCACCGACAGAACAATTCCCTTCCGTATAGTTTAATGATACACAATAATCATTTAGAATTTTGATATAACTTAACTCACATTATAATTATAGGTTTATTCGATTAATAACGCTATATTGCCTTAATTTGAATGTATAAACTCATTCATTACAATATTAAATTGGAGCTAAATTGGTAATAACTTGTAGAATACAACCAATGATTTCATTTATTAGTCTCATGACATGACACTTATTGCATAAAATATCAAACATACCATATAAATAATACTGTTTATATAGCATATCATGAACGTATTCCGATAGAAATGTTCACTTTTTTCCTCAAATCTTGGTAACTCGGGCTTTAATATTTAATCAATAATATGGTTACTAGCAGTAGATAAGATTAGCACAGGACCGAGGAGTGGCGTAATAAAGAAAAGGCCTTTACTAAGAAATGGGTAAATATGAATTGAACGGGTGTCCATCTAGTAGCATAATGACTTTTTAATTGCCATAATTTCGATTGTCATATAACATTACGCATAAAGTTGTTGCTCATAAAAGTCTTTTGTCATTAATGATTATGCGCATAATACTTTCATTGTCATAATTGTACATTGTAATTTTTTTTAACCATAATGTTGAATAATTTGAATATCATAACACTTATAGTAATTTTATTGAAGATCATAATTATTATTAGTCATAAGAATTTCTATGCATAAATTATGACAATAGGCTGTTATTATGACTGCTTTGCAAAAAAAAAACGAATGAATAACTATGTGGCAAATAATTTGCTTAAGCAAAAAACAAATCGTCAAATGTAATTTGGGCAAATAGAAACTTTGCAGAATTACACTTTTCCCTAGAATCAAAAATTGGACAACGTATTACCTACCTATTCTACTCTATGGCAGGTCAGTGTAGGTACGACGACGAGCGAAGCGAGGAGTGTTAGGAATAAATACGACCGAGCGTAGCGAGCGTGCTGTGGTAGCGGCCGGCGAAGCGCCAGAACCGATTTTATATGACTTGAAAACGTTATGGGCAAAACTATTTTGGCGATTGATATTTATACTTCAAGCTTCTATGCGCAATAAATTTATGACAATTGTTATTAAATGTATGCCCTCAAACATTACGGTAAAAAAATATATGCGAACTTATGTATGACTTGTGTCGGTTATGCGTAATGATGATTATGACACGAGTGGTTATGCCTATCAAAACTATGGCTTTAAACATTATGCAACCCGATATGGACCCAAATTGAACAGATAGATAGAGGTTTATTATCATGTAACGGATCCAGATAACCTATCATATAGAGCTCGGTATTTGTCTCCTTGTGCCATTGTTGCTGAGTGTTCACGTCACGGTGACGATAAACGCTCAATTGACTACTTGCCATTTTTTGTCACAGTGCCTTTTGAAGCAGTTTTCTGTCTGGATCAAATGTTTGTATAGGACTAGCTACAATTAGATCACGTAAAGCCCGTCTGATAGTTAGCTATTACTGTAGCTGCGGCATACGCTTGTTTTTTGTTCTTCAACTCCAAGGGACTCATATGTGCGTTGTCGACCTTTTGAAAACCTAGACACTCATTCCTTGACGAAACTCATACTGCAGTTTTACGGAAAATCGTCGCAGATCATTCTGCCGGAATGTTCACGGGAGGAAATTCCTCTGGAACCATCTCTGGACCATGCGCGACTATTTTGGTTTCAAGGTGTGAGATCAAACGCTCTGCCGTTAGCGAGCGGTTTAGAACATGACCTAAGACTAATTTACATCGTGAAAAATCTTTATCAACCATTTTTAAAATCAATCAGGTCCACTCTCAATCTCCATTATCAGATTCTCATTTTTGAAATGCTCATTAAGTCCCGGCCATAAACAACGCTATCTTTATGGCCAATAAAATAGCTAAATAGTTTTTTATCGCGGCTCTGAGCGTCATTTGTCACTGCGTGCGATTGATGGTGGTATGTATCCTTCTTCTACAAAAAGTCCTATCCCCCTTGACAACCCTAGTAACTTAAGACCTTGTCAGCTTAAGTGCTATGTGGGTTAGATATTCTGTTGACAAATGCTTCGAGGGGCGGTTTTGATGTGTGATTGATGTTGTTTTAAAATTAGATGGGTGAGGAAATGTGTAGCTTGGAAGATAAATAACACGGGTGCGAAGTTTTGCGCCTCACTGGTGGTTAATGATAACATTGTTTAGTGAATAGTTGCGGGTTGAAAAGGGCTTTTGATGGGGATGATTGCCTTTACTTCCTTTTTAGGGTGAGTTTCCATCAGAGTCTGCTCTTCATGATCTGCTCTGCAATGAAAAATATAGAGCAGAGCATAATAAACGGAAGCACCCTTGATTATGTTAAGGTATATCTTGGGCAAATAATACCTTAGACCAAACAAGTAAAGAAATTGAAAAAACTGGTCAAGTGCGAGTCGGACTCGAGCCCGAAGGGTTCCGTACCAATATCTATAAAAAACTATTTTATTCTGTTTTTTTAGTATTTTTTTGTTTTTATAGCGGCAACAGAAATACCTACATCATCTGTGAGCATTTCAACTGTCTAACTATCACGGTTGATGAGATACAGCCTGGTGACAGACGGACAGATAGACAGACAGACAGACAGAAAGGCAGACAGACAGACAGACAGCGGAGTCTTAATAGTATGGTCCCGTTTTACTCTTTGAGTACGGAACCCTAAAAAGAACCTCAAATGCATGGAAGAAGTTTTGGTCACTAAAAGAGGTTATGAAGGCAAAGGAAATACCAACAAGTCAAAAAATTTGGGTTTTCGACTCGTGCATTATACCGGTGATAACTTATGGATGCCAAACTTGGGTACTTACAAAAAAAGCAAACTTGCTACATGTCAGAACCACATGGAAAGGAGCGTGCTGTGCTATATATAAAACTTAAAGACAGAGTTAAATTATCCATAATTAAAGCCAAATCAAAGAGCAAAAGCATTGGTATGATAGTGAAACAACAAAAGTGGCGCTGGACAGGCCACATAATTAGATAAAACTTAGGTCAAAAGAAATAGTTGAGTGGTATCCAAGAGAAAATAAAAGAAAAAGAGGAAGACCGATTCTAAGATGGTCAGATGACCTTAAAAGGATTGGTGGAGGAGTGTGGCTGCGGGACGCAAGGGATCGCGAGGCGTGGAAAGCTTTGGAGGAGGCCTATGTCGGAAGACAAGTTGAGGTTGTCGATGGAAATAGTTAAAGTAAGAGAAGTAAATAATAAGTAAAGTATTATAAGTTTTCTTAAAAATTGTAAACATCAGCAATAAAGGCTATTTTTATTAAATTTATTTTATTTTATTATCCACCAGAATTGTACACGGTAGCGGAGCGGTGTACGAGGAATAAAATACTAATAGATATAGTTGTTATTTTCTAAGCCGTCCGTTCTGCAGTGCGGCGTTCTTTAGTGCGGAACGGACGGCTTAGAAAATAACAACTATAGCTGTCTTCATTCCTAAAAATATTTTTTCTTTTTCTGAGCTTTTGCACAAGCATCTCTGCACACTCTCTGACACTGACCTGATTCTGAATGCTCCATTAATGCAATTTTGTAACAACGGGTTAAATTAAATGAATCAGTTTTAATAATCCCAATAAATATAAACTTAATACGCATAACAAACCCCAACACCTGAACCCTAAACACCATAGTCATGTATTACTGTCAATCCTTTTAAAAAACTGCTTAGTAAACACGTTGAAGAAAAGAACACAATACATTCAACCAAAATTAAAACGCCCCACAGCCGTTTTGCAACGTCATTGCCACTTTAACAAAAATACATTCTACCCGCTTTTGTAACTTAATTAGTGTGCCATTAAGGGTAAATGGACCGCCATCGCCACTTATCGGTACATCTGAGGCGATTAGCCTCCGATTTTAAATGTACATAAACACTTTATTCCGTGGACAAAGTTTAGTAGTGTGCTTCGGTTGCAACGTTTGTGTAGAGGGAGACTTACATTCGAAACACTATCCTATTCGGTATCGTTTCAAGTCTGATGCTACACGTATGACATTTTTCAGCAATCATCATCATCATATCAGCCGAAAGACGTCCAATTTCTGGACATTAGCCTCACGACAAGTGCGGAGCAATATTCACTACATGAGATGAAAATGTATGGGCATTGGGCAGGAAAGGTAATCAAGAAGCGACCACGTACCTGCGCGCAAGCGCAGCGTGGGTAAACCCCCACAAGATGGATTGATGTTCTGGTAAAGCTCGCCGGAGTCCGCTAGATGCGAGTGGTCATTGTGGCACTCTTTGGGGGATTCCTGTGTCCAGCAGTGGATGGTTTTCAGTTGATATGATGATGGTGATGAATATGAATATGGGCCCATCATTTTTATCCTGTCGCTGGTTGCCGAAGCTATGTTTTCTGAATTTATTAGGTTGAACTCCATCGAAAATAGGGTTTGTTGATAATATACCTATATATTAGTCACATTTTTTATGTTCAAGCTTCTAAGCATGTCGGGTATCCATATTGTAACAATTTGTTTAATAAACTGGCATTTTGTCTCTTGGCTAACGGGACAAAACAACAACAAGAAACTCTTAGACAGGCTACAAGCTATTGGGTATAACACATAACACCTGACAGACATTGCTCGGTCACAGTTTTACCACAGTATAAAGAACTACAACCAGTAGGCAAGCTTCATTCATCTACGAATTTACGCACCCGCTTAGCGTAACCGCTCAAGAGTCAGGGTTGTCAAAAATATGTTTGGAGAGATATTAATTTATTTATAATTACTTGGTTCATTTTCAATCATTTCATAAGTAGGTACCTATTCACAGATCTTTAAATAGAAATATAAAAGTTTAGAAAAGGCGGCCATTTTTTTTCGTTTTCAAAATCGTTATTGGTTCCGAGGGGCTTTTTAATAAGAATCCAATATTGGATTTTCAAAAAGTGGCCGCCATCTTGAAATTATTTAAATACTGCCGGATTTGGTTCAAAATCGGTATCTGAGGGTTCGCGGGGCCTCTTAATATGAATCCGAGCTTGGATTGTCAATAAGTTGCTGCAATCTTGAAATTCTTTAAATACAGTCCGCTTTGGTTCAAAATCGATATTTGAGAGTCCGCGGGGCCTCTTAATATGAATCCGAGCTTGGACCGTAAAAAAGTTGCCGCCATCTTGAAATTCTTGAAATACAGTCATATAGGCGATCTAGGTCTACTATCGAGGAAAAATCATTTTAAAATTTCAGTATCGCCCTCGGGCCCGTTGGACCCTCAGATATCGATTTTATTTATTTCAAGAATTGCAAGATGGTGGCAACTTTTTTACAATCCAAGCTCGGATTCATATTAAGAGACCCTGTGGATCCTCAGATATCGATTCTGAACCAAATCGGACTGTATTTCAAGAATTTCAAGATGGCGGCCACTTTTTTACGATCCAAGCTCGGATTCATATTAAGAGGCCCCGCGGACCCTCAGGATATCGATTTTGGACCAAATCAGACTGTATTTCAAGAATTTCAAGATGGCGGCAACTTTTTTACAATCCAAGCTCAGATTCATATTAAGAGGCCCCGCAGAACCCCAGATATCGATTTTGAACTAAATCGGACTGTATTTCAAGAATTTCAAGATGGCGGCAATTTAATTTGAACGAAATGGGACTGTATTTAAAGAACTTCGATTTATATTAAAATACCTTTTGAGCCCTCAGATATCAGTTTGGAACACAATTTAAGTGACATCATAAAAAAACACCTAAACCTTACCGATATTTAAAGTCGGTTTTATAAAGTCAAACTTGATACCCCTTCAGAATAGTTAGCGCAAACTCAATGAGTTTGCGCTAAACTTCCTCGTCTCCCGCTTCCCCGCGTTCCCCCCTTTCGTAAACCCGCGTGGCCCTGAGCTTGCAGACTGTATGTAGTTAGACTGTGGTTTTACAATGCAAATTGAATTATATTTTTGTTCTGTCATTTTAGCTCGTCTTGCGAGCGCCGCGAGCGCGAGAAATACATTTAAATCAAATTGAAACACGAAGTAATACAAATTTAACGTCGTTAGTAATACAATTTATAAGTCTTCAATTTAAAATTTCGCTTTGCGGGAAAATAGGCCCGGAGGGATAATTGAAATTAAATCGCATTTAAGTATTGGATGGCTAACATCTCGCTCCCAATCGAAATAATCGAGTAAGTTTGAATGGGAAATAAGTAAGGTAAACGTCATAGTTCTCGACGGTGCATGACATGGGCACTTTATGTCATAGCAATATGGGTTAAATTCGAACAAAGAGGTTTTTTCTACATTCAAATTTAAGCCATGTCACTTTGATACGAGTATATAGCGCCCAATGTCATACATTAGTGCAACTTCAAGGACTGTAGGACGTTTATCTTAAGCAATCGAATACAATTTATGCTTATAAGCACCTGAAAGTGGCAAAAACTAATACTTAAAGTTTATTTCATGAGTCGTTTATAGATTAACCCCCGACAAAAACGAGGGGTCTCATAAGTAAATATATAAATATGAATAAATATTTGCGGACAATATTCTACAAATCAATCTAATCCCAAACTAAGCAAAGCTTGTGCTACAAACAGGTACTAGGCAATGATAAACTAGTCATGATTATATAGATTAAATTAAAACTTTATTTAAGATTTTATATAGATAACAACCATGGCTCAGGACCAAAATATTTGTGCTCATCACACAAATAGATGTCCTTACCGTGATTCAAACCCATAACCTCCAGCTTCGTAGGCAGTGTCACTACCAACTAGGCTAAATCGGTTGTCGGATCAACAGATTAAGAACGCTTTTTTATCGAACGTATTTTCTGTCGATATGGTTATTACTGTTATTAGCAATGTGTGTGTGTGTGTTTCCGGGGTGTTTTCAATTTAATTAATGTTGTTGGTTGAATCAATCGACTATTTCTTCATATTTTTGTCCGTTAGCCAATTTACAATATGACAGAGGTAAAGTTTATTTTAAAAAAGTTTTAAACTCGGACTTCTAACATGCTAATAAGTGGCCCATAAAGAGAGGTTAGACTTGGCAAGAAAACTCCACATTCGGTGGATTTCAACCTATAAAATTGCAGTTTTAAAAAGTGACCCAGGAGATGTATGGTTGAAATTATTTAATGGAGGTGACTTTTTTATAAAACTGTAACCGGGCAGCTTTCTCGCGCAGAGAATTGAACGGGAACGCTGCCTGCTTGATGGATACCCTACCAAGGGCACCAAATGTTGATAGGTATTTTTAATTTTTAGCTGTAGTAATTTTAATTTTAGTTACTTTAAGTTTTATATTCAAGTTATGTGTCTTTCATAAGTAGTTTAGTTTGTAAAATATTGTTAGTTAATAAATTATTTGTCATTGGAATACGAATTTTCAACTTTGGGAGGTAGAGTTGTTTTTTGAATGGACTACTTAGATGCCATTCTTCAACTCAAATAATCTTAAGTTATAACCAAAGTTACAAGTGACGAAAAAAAAGTTTAATAATAATAAATAAATAAGTGCCTTACTATAAGTACACACCTGCGCCAGTTCTCGAAAATGGTCGTGCCACGCTCTATTGGGATCGATCTGTCATCACAGACAGGACTATTCTTGCCAATAGGCCTGATATCGTGCTGACAGATCGATCGAAACAACAGGCAGTGCTCGTCGACATCACCATCCCCCATGACGAGAACCTCGTGAAGGCCGAGAAGGACAAAGCCAGTAAGTACCTAGACTGGCTCACGAGGTAACCGCCATGTGGGATGTTGATTCGACGATCATCGTCCCGATAGTCGTTTCGGCGAATGGTTTAATAGCGAAGAGTCTCGACCGTCACCTTAAGAGACTCTCGCTAGATGGCTGGATCAAGGGTCAGATACAGAAAGCGGTACTCCTGGATACTGCGCGGATAGTCAGGAGGTTCCTGTCTCTGTCGCCCTGACCACCGGTAGCTTAGGCCCCGCCTCGCTGCCGGCGGCACCCTAGGTTACGATTTTATAATGATTTTGTTTTGTATGTATTTTTTTATATTTTAATTTTTATATAATTATTGTAAAAACCTAGCTTAAGATGAAATTTAAATAAAGGAGATAAATAAATAATAAAATAAATAAATATTAGTGGACAATCTTACAGAAATCAACCTAGTCCCAAACTAAGCAAAGCTTGTGCTATGGGTACTAGACGACGATATAGATACTTATACAGAGAAATAAATACTTAAATACATAGAAAACATCCATGACTCAGGAACAAATATTCGTGCTCATCACACAAATAAATGCCCTTACCGGGATTCGAACCCAGGACCTCTTGCTTCGTAGGCAGGGTTACTACCAATTAGGCTAAAGTGGTCGTCAAAATAATGAGACGACTAATGACTTATGAGTTTGTCTTATATAACTTTTGTTGGTTACACTTAACTAAATTGTACACTCAAGGCAAAGGGATTTTTATTATTCCTACGTACATTATTGCGTAACACATAAGCACTCACGGCCTTAATGCTTCTTTTGATATGAACGTACATAATAAATCTCATGTTTCATAATATTCTTCATAATACACCCTTCTAGATGATGCTAAAGACTCAAAATCTCCGTTGTTTACGAAGTAATTAGTTAGTACAGTCAGGGGTAGGTATTACACGAACATAAATAAGGACATACATATCTGTACAGGACTCTATTGACAATGTCATAGAGGCGTGTACAGATATTTATGTCCTTATTTATGTACGTATATTATAACACCTCAGACTGTACCTACTATAAATAAGGGTTAGTCTAGGCAGAGACTGGTAAATACTAAAAACTGTCGCGGTCTATCTACCCACACACCTCTGCTTAACCCATTAACGCCATTTACAAGGATATTTTTCATTGAGTTTGTAGATGTACGTGTCGATTTGATGCCAAAGAATATACAAAAGTAAAATGTATGACAATACTTGTGAAAAAAAGCGGAATAACTTAATAAACACACAGTATAATAAGCAAATTAGCTACAAGCAAATTAGTTTCAACGAAATTGTTCCCATAAAATTAACCCAAATTCCCTCCAGGCTGAAAAAACTTAATTAAAATGAAAGCTCCGTTATTGGCATAAGAAGTTTGCTCGAAAAAATTGGCAAACATTGACTTGTTGGAATTTTTTTTTTTATTCATTTCATCTTGCTCCCTTAGCCAAGTGGAAAGCCTATGTGCCTATAATATGATAATTTCTAGAAAAGTTTATAATAGTAGGTATGTCAATTATTTTTAATTTCCCTCTTTTGTAACGAAGTTTTTTGTCTATTTTATAAGCTTTGTTGCCGAGTATATATAGTCCTCTTTCAAACATTTATTACATACTATTTTAGATTTTTAAGGTTCGTTTAGAGTCTAAACTTTAGACTCATACGTTCTTAATTGTAATGAATCTCAACACGTTGTATCCTATACTATTAGAAATGTGAAAGTTTGGATGTCTGGATGTTTGTTACTCAATCACGCTTAAAGTTTAAGTTAAACGGCTGAACCGATTTGGATGAAATTTAGCACGAAGATTTTTTATCCCGGGTTTACGCAGACGAAGTCGCAGGTCGAAACTAGTTTGAAATAAGTAGAAACTGGTTTTATACGAGGATAGTTCGACGTAGTTACCGCTTATTAATTGGTACAAACTAATCTAGACATGCGCATATTGGTGGGCAACAAAAGTACATTCTTGTAGAGGGTAGAAAGTAGGCAATAGATGGACAAGTGGGTCCTTACCTTCGGCTTGGACCTCGAAGGAGACGAGTCCATATATTGCACTTTTGGCCAAGACATTTCATACTGCTTTTCACGCCTACTGCGAGGAAATTGCTAATAATTATAATTATAAATCTATTAAGTACCTACCTAATTAAAGATCATAATATTGAACAAAAGAGACTCGCTGGTGCTATCGCACGGGGCTCTGTAATTGTTCGAGTCGCTGTACCAACTGGACTACAAAATAATTGTTGGACAGTTTGAATTCATAGATGGCCTGTTCGTGCGACGTCCAGCTAACGACAGTTCTGAAGCCTTTATTCTGACCATCATTTTCTGAGCAGTGGCGTGAAAAAAATATTTTCAGAAGGAATTTGTTTCATCGCCCTTGCATCTCAATCGCATTTGTTTCACAGTGGGCACATTCTGACAAATTAGCTCGGCGCGTGGGAGCGAGCACGCAAAGCTTGTTGAAATGTTATTGGGCACGGAAACGATGAATTAAAATGGTCGCTATACTAGTTGAATAAACATTGACAGAGTTGACATGCATTCGCTTAACAGACTATGCGAAGTCTTTAATAGAGGGAATAATCGCTCACTGACCAAGTCAAATCGGTCAGATACGCTGTAGGGGATTTTTATATTATAAAAAAAAAAAAAAAAGATTAATCGTCGCAAAAAAACACAAAATCGAACACTGATGTAGATACTTATATAAAACAATACAATACAGAAAATAAATGATGCGACAATAGGCTCAGGGCTCAGCATTTGCTGCTAGCCTGTCGGCTATACAGCGCTGTTTTTCAGCCCACACCTACAACACGGGATACAATACGGGATTTATCTGGTTGTATTAGTCTTTACACTATAGTACCCCATTTTAAATTGTAGTGTAAGTAATGTTCACATTGAGTACCTACTGGTGATTTTTAATTATAGCCGCCACATAGTTCAGTATTAGCCCTTCTTCGTCCAAGCACAGACTCACATAAATATTATGATTTAGATGCATAAAAAATACGTTCCAGAATTGGGCTTTATATTTAGCAGTAGAACGGTATAAATAAGACTGGTGATAACGCAAATTGATGATGTCTCGTCTAGCTTATGTTTAGTTTACTAAGTCGATCCGTTAAAATTGTCTACAAATGTTAATTACTATAAATTCCAATTTCTTGGTCTTGAATTAGAAATCGGAATTTATATCCGGTCAAAACATGACCAACTGGACCATAAATAAATCACGTTCGATCTTTGTTTAAACACACATTGCAGGTTCTATACCTCGCTATTTGCTGAGAATATAAGGGATTGCATTGTCCGTGGCAACACTGAGACGAACAAATTGCACCATGTTGGCGATTGCTAGATATTAATGAAGGCCATAAATTGGGAGGTTTCTGGTCTGGTTTGATAGCAGATACGCGTTGAAGCAGGAGGGGTATTAACATATCAATATTGACGATAAATTGTTAATGTTAAAATTTAATGTTGAAACAGTTTGAACAGATTAAAAAACAATCCAGGATGTCCTACAAAAAATCTTTCACAAGTAATGTTATATAAGCGTGTATTTTTAATATTACCTCAAATTGTAACCAGAGGTAGGTTTTAGGGCTGTGAACCGATATTCCAAGATTTTTTTTCTCAACTACAAACATTTTTTTTCCTTATAAAATAATTCAGCGCGCTATGTATCACTACATTGTCTTACTGATGTGACGTCACAACTGTCACAAGTAACCCGCTTCTTCCTTGTGTCAAATGAGTGTAAGCATTACATTGCTGCTTGATAAATTTTCAAAAAATAATTATGCTTTGGTAGTTAAGACTAATTTACAATTTTCCCTCAATATCGGTTCCTAGTACTAAAAGCTAAGTAAAGTTAAAATTTGAGGTAATATTAAACATACAGGCTGTATTTATGTTCAATTTAAATTATAAGTCTAAAGTCAAATCCAAGTTATTTATTTGCAGAAAATAGTGCTATTATTGCGTTATAATAGGTATCAATACAGTCAAGTTAGGTGAATAAAACAATTACCCTTTATACATATTCGTCAATTTTTCTAGCAAACGTACAGCGAAATGTCAACAAAATCCAACTTATATAATACACAAACAACAACTGACTCTTTTGATTGTACTTCCCAATTAGGGCCACCATAAATTTACACAATGTAGGACTTTCCCGGCCCGCGTGACAACACGGCAATATATTTGCCGGAGTAATTTCTATTGTAACTCGGCGGTTTTGCGGATGTCGGCGTACTCGTGCAAGTACGTTTACACCAAGAATTAGTTAGCGTGGTCGCTTTGGTTATGAAGTGCTGGATAATTTGAATATACAACAGTTTTTGTCGTATATTTGCGGTGAAATTATTAGTTTAAGTAAGAATTTTTACTCGATTTATAGGATCATATTACGTTTTTCTTTGCCTACCTAATATTTATTATACTACTACCCATTTTATTAATTGTGGTTTATAAGCATATTACCATCAATAAAACATACACTCCCCATTGTAAGATTATTAAATTATTTTTTGCAAACCAAATTTTTTGTCACTAGACACCTACATACAGCGCAGACTTAAACTAAAAATCACAAATTTTACATACCTTCCTATTCAATACAAACTAAGCGCTAGCTAATAATGAAGTCAGCTTATTTCAACTTTTCTCATTACTCGCGAAACTCCTAAAAGTACAACACTATCTGAAAAGAACAAACATATACCAATTAGTGAAAACAAAACAATGATGTTTAACTAGCGCAGAGAAACCTCAATTAGTTGTCTCCGAACTTATAACTCGGTATATTTAATGCAATGAAACAATCATTAGTCACGCCATCTAGCTATCGTTAGCAACAACTTTCTTTGTCTTGTTTTTGTTGCCAGTGGCCGTTAGGGCAATCGATAACTCCTGCACTTGACTCCGACGCGTGAGGTGGAAGTTTCCGACCCTTGTCCGTTTTTTGCTCGCTATTATGGTGTTAGTAGCGATTTCGAGTACTTGCTTGAGGCTATGGAGGGTATAATACAGTTGTTTTGCTTAATAAATTCAGTTTAGTGTCTGGAGGGTTATGATAAAATGTGCGTCGTATGTCAAACTTGAATTTGATTGTTCAATTTTGATGAAAATTATACGTGCTTAAAGTTTCCATTGTAAAAAAGAGATATGTTTAGCTAAAAAAATGAAAATATTTTAAATTTACCACTTGCTCTCAAAGTTTATAGGGAAATAAAAATAAGTGGTATCACTTTGTACGGTCCAACAGCATAAACTTTTTGATCTGGTATTTACAAATCTTCATACACTAAGCAAAAATTAATTCCAGCTTAAAAAAATGCTTTACGAGTATTTTCATGATTTATTGGCAATGTAATTTTTTTTATTGTTTTTAACTACTGAATTTGCTCACATTCGCGTAGAATGTTCATAGCATACTTCCCTTACGTTACGTTACGATTTATGTCCCAGTAGTCTAAAGAGAATAAAAAATATATGGCCATATATTCACGTGAGATCCAATACTTAGACTTTTATTATCTTTAACAACAGCGATCGCGACCAACATTTAAATCCCCAAGCCATCGTTACATACAAAAACTACAACCATCAAGCATAATGTGACCATAATTTTGCTTTCCTAAGGACAACGGGCACTTGGGTAGTCCTGCGCGCTATTATCGTGGAAGTTCTGACGTTACGGAGGACTGTCCCGTTTTATGGACGTGTTTAGTGAAAATTATTGTCACAGAAGGGCTCTATTGATTTGTGAAACAACAGTAAAGTGACGCGGTTTTTTATGACATCGCGATTCGAAGTGAATTAAGGCACACTAGATGAATCAATGTGTTTGCGTATTAGTTAGATTATTAAATATTATACTAAATGTTCGGTACCAGTCCTTATCGTTGGTAGCACTCGTTTTGATACTCTGTGTAAAAAACGCCTCACTCTTTGACGTTTGACGTGTTGGGTTTTTCTAACCAAAAAAAAAACGTGTTGTTTTTTGCTTGCTTGAACGGCGTGACCCATTTTTGAGTGTATTTTGTTTTGAGAAAGAATTCACGATATTGTTATATGTTTATTGGAATCAGTTCATAATTGAGGCCAGGCACTCCTATCAAGGAGTTTTGTTTTGTGCCGGCCAGTGAAGGTTAACTTGGTGACGTGAGTTTGATTCGTCTACGTGGCGGATACCCAGAAGACGAGAGCGTTCCCCGGGACTCGGCGGCGTCATCACATACGGTTACACAAACACACACTTACACATACAGAGTCCGCCCCGTCGGGACGCCGGCCTGCAGACAGCGGATGAAACATCCATCAAAGGTACCAACGTTTGAGTATAAAAAATTGATACCGGACACATCTTCGGTATGCCACGCTTCTTGGAAGCTATAGCTTAGCAGGGTTATACCGGGCGATCTAATCCGGACCCTTATTCGAGTTCAGTTCACTCATTTTGGGCCCAGCGGCTGAAGCCTCGAACAGGGTGTGTTAGCCCGGGTTAGTAGCTAACATTTTGGTAGCAAGAGCGTGGTTCTTTGAAACGCCTCTGGCTGTGTCAATAGGTATCTTTGACTGGTTCACAGTATTATTTTGATATTTGTGGGAAAAACATTTTGAGGCTACCCGTTGAGGGAACTAGTTGTAACTACTTTGGTTGAAATAGCAAAATATTACTGAATTGGTTTGTAGTGATATAATAGCACACATTGCTTATTGTTTTGATAGTTGATTTGATATTATTTGGTGAATTTCTTGGTCACTGAAAGCCATATGGCATTTTTATAGGTTAAAATTCCCTTGTTGAAATTAAATAGCAATCTCAAATTCAATTCTTAGGTATATACTAAACACATAGGAAATTGTTATTGCTTGTTTATATAATAATTGTTACTGTTTGGTTTTTGTTTGTTTGGCTTAGTTTAGCAGTTATAAATTAGAGTTCACTCAGAGAATAAGTAATATTCTGAGGGGTTCCTTGGTAAGCCATATAATTTGGTAATTAAAAAATAATTTGCATTGACTAAAATTATTTGGATTAATTGTTTTGTGTGTAGGGAACCTACAGGTTTGGAATATTTTGGGGTTCCCTGAGAAGTGAATATTGCCCAGAAACGTTCTGTGTTGACCGGTGTGTTGCGATTTGAAAATAAATTATACTTGTTAAAATAAATTAATGCTCATTATAAATATTACTTGATTTAGGGTTCAACAAGTAACATTTTGCAGGGTTCCTTGTGCCAAATAATTTTAGTTTATATTGTTTTTGTTTTGCATTGTTGAACATTTTAATTAGAAGTCGATTGGACTTGCGTTTGTTTGTGAGTGTTTGTTGTTGCTGGTTACAGCCATGGCAAGGTTGACAGCCAAGATTAAGGCGGAGCTGAGATGGCTGTCCTCTGCGGTGCAATTGATAAGTAGACCCGACCGGACCGACGCTTTGCTGGCGCGATCGGCTGAGCTGCCGGACCGAGGTGCGGTAGTTCAGAGTGCTTATGCAGAGCTTTTGGCGTTGGACGAAAAGATTGATGATTTGGTGGAGGCAGATATCACACAATTTTATGACTTGCATGATGCGCTGGTTCAGGCTGCGCACAAGGTGCAGCGGGGTCCTTTGATGGCGGAGACGCGATCACCGCCACCCCTGGCTCTCCTAGGGCGTTTGCCAACCCTGGATTTGCCCCATTTTGACGGGGACTTAAAACTCTGGACCGCCTACCACGACTTGTTTTCAAGTCTGGTGGACGCCAGGACAGACTTGGCACCGAGCCAAAAGTTGGCATATCTTTTCTCCACCTTGAATGGAGAGGCACTGGAATTAGTCTCGCATCTTGCGGTCACCGACCAAAATTACCCCACAGCCAAGGAGCTTTTGGAGAAACGATATGCCAACATTAGGCGTTTGGCAGACACCCATGTGGCACAAATTTTGGCGCTCCCTCACATTTATGGGGTTGCCACGTTGCGGAGGGATTTGGTGAATCCCGTGATGGTGGCCTTGAATGCTTTACGACGGCTTGGCCTGCCGGTGGATGAATGGTCGTTCATGCTCTTGCATATAGTTTTGTCACGGTTGCCCACGGACTTGAAGCTCCGTTTTGAGTACAAGCACGGTGGGGATAGTGCCACACAATTGCCGCGTTTTGCGGACCTTGTCGTGTTTCTGGAGGAGGAGTGTCGGTTGGTGGACAACGCCGGGATTGAAGGCCCCTCGGGACCCTCGGCGGGACCTCCACGGGAACAGCGGCGTGTGGCTGCTCGCCCCCCTAAGCCAGGGGTGGTAGAGCCACGCCGCCCGCCCCTCCGATACGTGACGGCCCACGCGCCCCCAAGGTGCGTGTATTGCACGGATGATGGCCATTTGGTTGCAGCGTGCCCCAGGTTCCTGCACAAGAGGGTGAAGGATCGGCGCGGTATCGCGAATGAACGCCGGTGGTGCTACTCCTGTTTGGGGCAGCATTTGCAGCGGGATTGCCCACGGCCTGAACCGTGCCCGCAGTGCCAGGGGAAACACCACCTGGTGTTGTGCGCCAACCAAAATGGTGGTAATCAGTTGGATGGTGCGGGACGTTCCCCCACGGGCGGGGGCCCGCTTCCCCATTACCCCCAAAGGGAGTCTCGTCGGGGCTCGCCGTCCACGGGCGGGGGCACCCCTCCCCCATCTCCTCGTCCACAGCCCAGGTTTGCTGCTGCTCAGCGCAGCTCCCCGCCTCCGAGCTTCTCACCACCGCTGTGCGAACGACCGCGGTTGGAACGCCGCCCGCCCCAATTTGGACGCCGCTCCGCGTACTACGCGTCAACCTGGGTGCGCCGGGTCGCTGCCCTGAGGTTCCGGTGGACCAGTACCTGGTGCGGTCCAATTGGGCGGGGCGAGCCCAGCAGGACGGCGCCTATGAGGGTTGTTGGCGGCCCGATGAGGGTCGCCCCCAATAGGTAGCTGCCGCCCGCTCCTCCACCACAGCCGCCAACCCTGAAACAGTACTCTTGCCAACTGTTTGTGTCAGGGTCTGGGGCCCGACGGGTAAGTCCTTGTTAGTTCGTGCCCTTTTGGATTCGGGTGCCCAGGGCTGTCTTGCGTCGTCTTATTTGGTGGAGAGATTGGGCCTCCCATGTAGACTCCGCCCCTCCGTCATCCACGGAATAGGTGGCCTTCAGGTGCAGGGTTCCATGGGGGAAATTAATGTTTGTTTTTCAACTGTCAATTGTGGGCCAACCATTGTGGCCAAAGCGGTTGTGTTGAACGATATTTTGGGCAGCAACCCGCAGGTGGTTATCTCCCCTACCGCGGTGAAATTGACGTCAGAGTAGACCCCCGCTGACCCCCAATGGTTTGTTCCAGGACCTATAGACCTGCTCTTGGGTGTTGATGTTTTAGGTTTGATCTTGTCCGGGGACAAGCGGGTTTTACAACCCTGCGGTTTGATGGCTTTGCAAACCATTTTTGGTTACACCTTTTTTGGACCCGTGTTGAGGGGCTTGGTCCCACGGGTTGAAAATGAAATTGTTACCGTAGGGCTCTCGCTCTCGGACGCCGTCCAGCGTTTCTTGGAGGTCGAGGAGCCCCCCAAGGCTCCCAGAGTCGATCCAGCGGAACAAGAATGCGAATTGTCGTATCAGAATAATACGGGTCGCCTCGCTGATGGTCGTTTTGTTACTCGGTTGCCTTTTAGGGCTGCACGCCCCCCTCTCGGTCAGTCTCATGCCCTAGCGGAAAAAAGGTTGTTGTCCATGGAGCACCGAATGAAGAGGGATTCAGATCTCCGTGCTAAGAACATTGAGTTTATGCGCGAGTATGAGGCTTTGGGACATATGTCACGCTCGACTATTGATTGGCGTGCGCTCGAGCACTATTTTTTGCCCCACCATGCGGTTTTGAAGACGCCTGGGGGCAAAATTCGGGTGGTTTTTGACGGTTCGGCCCCTACGTCAAATGGGGTTTCCTTGAACCAGTGTTTGCACTCCGGTCCCAAACTGCACTGGGACATTTCGGATATCCTCACCAACTTCCGCCGTCATCAAATTGTCTTTGTGGCTGACATCCGAATGATGTTCCGCCAATCGGTTGTTCACCGAGATGACCGGCGTTATCAGATGATTTTGTGGCGTGAGCGACCTTGTGATCCTATGCGAGTGTACGAGTTGAACACTACCACGTACGGACTTACCTCCAGCCCGTATATTGCCATCCGGACTTTGTTAGAGTTGGCTCATCGGGAGCGATTGAACTACCCCCGTGCAGCGGCCATCTTGGAAGATTCAGTATATGTTGATGATGTTTGCACTGGGGCTTCCACTGCTACGGAGGCTTTGATTTTACGGGATGAGTTGATTGCGATCCTGAAGTCAGGTGGGTACGAACTGCGTAAGTGGTTGTCAAATTGCCCTGATTTGTTGCGAGATCTTCCGGTGGAACATCAGCAGGATCCTCTCTTGTTCGAAGATGCGGACAACCCTAACTTGATTGCGGTACTTGGCATACAGTACCAGCCCGTCCAGGATGTCTTCACTTATCGGGTTAAATTGGACCCCCCTAAGACCTGGACGAAGCGTTCGGTCTTGTCGACTGTTGCTCGGACCTTCGATCCTAATGGATGGATCACACCTGTCATTTTCTGGCTAAGTGTTTTTTGCAGAAGCTGTGGATTGCGGAAGTTACGTGGGACGAACCTCTTCAGGGAGACTTGCTAACCGAATGGTGTTCGATTGTTTACTCACTTCCGGACGTGAACCGGATTTCCTTGCCCAGACTCTTTCTGCCATTCGGCAAGTGTAAAGTTAGCCTCCACGGGTTTTGTGACGCGTCTGAACGAGGGTACGCGGCCGTGGTATTTTTGCGGACTATTAGCCTATCCGGTCATGTTGGACTACATTTGATAATGGCCAAGAGTAAGGTAGCTCCTATCAGGACTAGGTTAACTATTCCTAAGTTGGAATTGTCGGGAGCAGCCCTCCTTACGAGGCTCCTCAATCATGTTTGTGATACTTTGGGTCGTACCGTGGAGATTTCAGATGTTTTTGCGTGGACTGATAGTGAGATCGTTCTTTGTTGGCTTCGCACCTACGTGCATAATTTAGAGGTTTTTGTTGCGAATCGGATTTCACAGATCCAGAGCTCAGCGACCCCGCTGATTTGGCGACATGTTCCAGGGGAACTGAACCCCGCTGACTGCGCTTCGCGAGGCTGCGAGGCTCCGGTACTTGTAAACCATTCCCTGTGGTGGGGACCAGATTGGTTGTCGCATCCTGCGGCATCTTGGCCCCAGAATCGGTTCTCTTCTCCAGAGGCGTTGCCAGGTTTACGTGTTGGCGTTATGGAAACGCAACCTGTCTACGACTTGAATCCTCTGTTGGAGCGGTACAGCTCTCTGTCGAAATTGATTGGGGTTACCGCGCGGATCCGACGCTTCTTGCTCCACGCACGGAACCCAGCTCAGAGGGCATTGACCACGGAATTGGCCTTGTCGCCCTTGGAACGCCAAGAGGCCCTGCTATTTTGGGTTCGTGTGGTGCAAGTGGAGCACTTCGAACCGATTATTGACGCGCTTAAAGGAAGATCGAGAATTAAGGGTTCGATCGCTCGTCTGAATCCATTTCTAGACGCATCGGGTTTGCTTCGAGTCGGCGGACGACTTCGAAACTCAAACTTGCCCTATGGAGCTCGCCATCCTTTGTTGCTCCCTAAAGGGGGGACTTTGGTCAGTTTGTTGGTGTCTGATCGACACGTTGCTAACGCTCACGCAGGCTGCAATGCCCTTGTAGCCATTTTGCAGCGTGAATTTTGGATTTTGTCTGCCAGACGCACTATTCGCGGCATTATCTTCAGATGTATGCCGTGCTATCGTTTGACGGCCACCCCCACGCAGCCCATGATGGGGGATCTGCCCTCCGACAGAGTCTCGGAGAGTCGACCATTTGCTTGTGTGGGCACGGACTTTGCCGGCCCCTTTTTGGTAAAGACCTCGCAGCTTCGCAACGCTCGATCTGTCAAAGCGTACTTGTGTGTGTTTGTCTGTCTGGCCTCCAAGGCAGTTCACTTGGAACTGGTAAGTGCCCTCAGCACGGAAGCGTTTCTTGCGACGCTAGATAGATTTGTATCCCGCCGGGGACTGCCATCTCTGATCCGCTCTGATAACGGCACCAATTATAAAGGCACTGACCGTTACTTGAATAAAATTTGTAATTATTTGAATAGTGATAAGGATAATTTAAGATTTGCAATGTCTCGAATGGGCATTAAGTGGCAATTTGATCCCCCCGTTTGCCCACATTGGGGTGGTATTTTTGAGGCTGTTGTAAAAGTTACAAAAACGCATCTCCGCCGAGTTATTGGTGAAACGATTTTAACGTTCGAGGAACTTGCTACGGTATTTTGTAAAATTGAGGCTGTCCTCAACTCGCGACCTCTCTGCCCTGTCTCGTCGGACCCAAATGACCTAGAAGCATTGACTCCTGGTCATTTTTTGATTGGCCAGCCCCTTACCGCGCTGCCGGAGTACCCCTTCGGGGAGATAAAATCATCACGCTTAAGTCGGTTTGAGTTGCTACAGCAGATGACCCAAAGCTTCTGGCATCGTTGGTCGCTAGAATATTTGCACATCTTGCAGCAGCGCGTTAAGTGGACTGACAAAACTGATCCTCCTCACGTTGGAGATCTTGTACTAGTTAAGGAATCTAATTTGTTACCTTTGTATTGGCGTCGTGGACGCATTGTAAATTTGTGGTATGGGTCTGACGGGGTCCCCAGGGTTGCGGAGGTTATGGTCGGAGATTCGGTTTTGAATCGAGCTGTAGCGAGCTTAGCCCGCCTGCCCATTTATTAGCAGACAGAGCTCCTCTGCCTGGAGCGGGGGATTGTTCGGTACCAGTCCTTATCGTTGGTAGCACTCGTTTTGATACTCTGTGTAAAAAACGCCTCACTCTTTGACGTTTGACGTGTTGGGTTTTTCTAACCAAAAAAAAAACGTGTTGTTTTTTGCTTGCTTGAACGGCGTGACCCATTTTTGAGTGTATTTTGTTTTGAGAAAGAATTCACGATATTGTTATATGTTTATTGGAATCAGTTCATAATTGAGGCCAGGCACTCCTATCAAGGAGTTTTGTTTTGTGCCGGCCAGTGAAGGTTAACTTGGTGACGTGAATTTGATTCGTCTACGTGGCGGATACCCAGAAGACGAGAGCGTTCCCCGGGACTCGGCGGCGTCATCACATACGGTTACACAGACACACACTTACACATACAGAGTCCGCCCCGTCGGGACGCCGGCCTGCAGACAGCGGATGAAACATCCATCAAAGGTACCAACGTTTGAGTATAAAAAATTGATACCGGACACATCTTCGGTATGCCACGCTTCTTGGAAGCTATAGCTTAGCGGGGTTATACCGGGCGATCTAATCCGGACCCTTATTCGAGTTCAGTTCACTCATTTTGGGCCCAGCGGCTGAAGCCTCGAACAGGGTGTGTTAGCCCGGGTTAGTAGCTAACACTAAATAAATAAATAAGACGAAGTTATATGCTTCAGCTTGGGCCGAAAATCGTACGAATGTCCGTTCATCTGTCCTCCTCTACTACTCGTTAAAAAAAATTGTCAAAACACTTTTTAGAAAGACAAAAAAACAAGGCTCGCCGGTTCTACAACTTACAGAGCCACTAGTCAATACAATACTAAAGGAAAATCTTACACAATTGACCTACCTTTATAGTAAGCTGAATAAGGTTTTTATTGTGACTTGTGAGTACTATTAGGTAGACCGCTTAACGCAGTCCTCGCTTTCGCGGCGCGCGGGTACGCGGGTTACGACGATAACGGGGCGCGGGTGAGGTGCGGGAGGCGAAGCCCGGCGCCTGGACGCCGCCCGCGCCCCGATATCGTCCTACCGTGCAGGCGAGGACTGAGTTAAGCGGTCTACAGACAGCGATACATTTTATAAATATAAGTACTGTAACACCAAGAAACGCAATACACCACAAGCGCACGTATGCAACTAACGCTATGCGCCGATAGATGGCACTGACAATGAGTTAGATGGCGCTATCGTTTGTTTCCCGTGGTTTATAGACCCTCGACGGCGCATTATCGCAGCTGTTACTGAGCACGCTAGTCGACCTCACCTCCTGTTGAAGCGACCTAGTGTATTAGTGCAAGCATATGATACCTAAGTACCTAACCCTGTGGGATTCTACCTAGCTAGGAACCACTCGGCTGGTATTATCTTCGCAAGTTCAAGTAGCCCAATGTACTCTCTGTTAGTAAAAATAAAAGTCATAAGAGTGTAATCGTGTATTTTACCTTGTGACCCCCTCTACCGTTCTACAGTACTTAAATACAGAGAATACATCTTACACTGAGTGACATATTATATTCATGCTAATCGTATAATATTTGCACTTACCGGGATTTAAACCCAGGACCGTCAGCTTTGCAGGCAGAGTCACTATCTACTAGGCTTAACCCATCGTCATACATACATACAAAATCTAAACAACGAAAGCATTAAATATATTCCGAAACAAGAGCCTTTAGGTATTACTTTGTAAAGTAAACAAACGTCTCAATCACGCCAGAATTGGTTGCAATATTTTTTTTCCTCTTTGAGATATCCGGGATTTTGCAATTAAAAGCCAGGCTTAAAAAAATCGTTTGACTCTTTAGTCGTTAAAAATATTTATTTTGTCTCAACGTTTACGCCTTAGGAATATTTTAAATAACTTGAATTCTTGGACAATGTGCAAGGGAGGAATCAAACTAATTTCTACGTATACACGGGGTCCTAAGGAGTAAAAAATATCATATAAAGAAAGCAGGATTTGCCTCACTTTTTTAGGGTTCCGTACTAAAAGAGTAAAAAGGGACCCTATTACTAAGACTCCGCCGTCCGTCTGTCTGTCTGTCTGTCTGTCCGTCCGTCTGTCACCAGGCTCTCAACAACCGTGATAGTTAGACAGTTTAAATTTTCACAGATGATGTATTTCATTTGCCGCTATAACAACAAATACTGAAAAACAGAATAAATAAATATTTATTATATTATATACTTTCTTCTTTTACAATCTTACACAAATCGGCTTAGTCCAAAACTAAGCAAAGCTTGTACAATGTACTACACGACGATAAACATACTTATATAGATAAATAAAAACTTATATATATAGAAAACATCCGTGACTCAGGAACAAATATTTGTGCTCATCACACAAATAAATATCCTTACCAGGATGCGAACCCGGGACCTCCAGCTTCGTAGGCAGGGTCACTACCAACTAGGCTACAGGAGGCTCTCATACAACCTCCTCTCAGGGCCAAAATACGAAAGGCCCTTCTGAGGGCCAAACAAAATCAGAAGAAAAGGCGCCAGCGAACACGCCGGTCGCCCGGGTGGAGCGAATGGTACTAAGGCCGCGGTCAGCGACTCCTAAGGTATCCGAAAATGAAAAAATCGAAGCCCGTAATGGCACAGAAGAGGTGGACAACGAGTCTGACACAGGGAGCCTAATAACAATGCGCTCCGAGTCAGCTCTTGACTACGAAAACAAAGGTGGATCGGCTGAGTCAGACTCAGCCATGAGTTGTGCAACTGCAGATGGGGGCAAGGGACGGTTCTGGCGGAAACGTAGTCTCAGCGGCTCGGGGTCAGATTCCGAAGGGAACCCAGAGCAGAAGCCAAAATCAACCTCAAAGAGAGGTTGTGGTCGGCCTCCCTCTACGGGGCACTATGTTGGCCTTGCTAAGGCCAAAGAGGAGCTGAAGCGCGCCAAGAGGCTCCAAGTAGGGGCGGAGGAGGAGGAAGACGGCCTACAGCGGTCGTTCTTGGATCGAAGTCAGGCCGGCACCATAAAAGAGGTCATTGATCTGGCCTTTGCGGAGGACGAGCTCTCTGCGGCGTCGCTATACCAGCGTGTGCAGAGCAGCTTGCAGTCCATAGCCTTGGTTTCCACCAAATCAAAAAACCTCAAAGGCACCTCCATGAAGACTCTTAATGAAGCTGTTGAGAGTATCAGAGCCGTGCTGGTATATCTTAAGCAGCGCACATCTACGGAAGAGACTAGGATACTGCAGGCGCAAAATGACCGCCTGCGAGCTGAGCTGACGGAGCTTCGCTCCGAGATGGCGCAATTGAGAGCGGACATTCAGGACCAGTACAAGAGGCAGTCTCCGGTCCAATCTCCGATGGAGAACACGCAGCCCCCCAATAGCTCGTGCGAAGGTGCTTCAGCTCCTTTCAACATGGACGATGTCGTGCGGTCTATGACAGCTCAGGTGGGGTTGATATTAGATGCGAGGCTGGGAGCTCTAGAGCTCGAGGGTAGGCTGCTACCGGCCCAAAAAATGCGACCCCTGTTAGACCACGAACGGAAAAAACAAGCTGAGCGGGCGGCTTCTCAGAGCCTGGAGCCTGCGCCTGTTCCCGAGCCAGCTCCAGCTGCGGCTCCAAAACGAGGCCCTCCAAACCAAACGGAGGAACCCCAAAAAGGGGAGAAGAAAGGGAAAAGGAAAGGGAAGAAGACAGCGACCCGTACAGTGGTTAAACCCGTCGCGGATCTCCCTCCCGTGGCACCAGTTCCTGGTCCACTGCCTCCAGTCCCTGCTTCCTTGGACAAAAGCTGGAATGTGGCGACTGGAGGAAAGAAAAACAAGGTGGCAAACCCTCGCTCGGCCTCTCAGCCGCAGCCGGGACAAAAGGCTAATAAGCCTAAAACCCGCAAACTCCGCCCACCTCGCTCGGCAGCAGTAGTGCTGACTCTTCAGCCTGACGCCGTGGAAAAGGGCGTGACGTACGCGAAGGTTCTTGCTAAAGCCAAGGAGAGCATTGACCTTGAGCGCCTCGGCATCAGCGCTGTCAAATTCAAGCGGGCAGCCACAGGAGCCAGAGTTCTAGGGGTCCCGGGAGCAGCCAGTGGCGAGAAGGCTGATTCACTGGCCAAAGAGCTGGCTGACAAGCTCGGCCAAGATGTTGTCCGGGTCTATAGACCGGTGATGTGTGCAGAACTGCGTCTTACGCAGCTTGACGACTCGGTGTCACCCGAGGAGGTTGTTGCTGCCGTCGCCAAGAGCGGTGGGTGTGAGCAGAGCCAGATTAAAACCGGCGAAATCCGCCAGGATGCGTCCGGCCTTGGCTCAATCTGGCTCCGCTGCCCGGTCGCGGCAGCTAAAAAAGTAGTGGAAGCTGACCACGGGAGGCTCCAGGTAGGGTGGGTCCGTGCCGCGGTGAGGCTGCTTGATCAGCGTCCCATGCGGTGCTACAAGTGCCTTGAAAAGGGCCACGTAAGGGCACAGTGCACTTGCGAGTCTGATCATAGCGATACTTGCTATCGATGTGGACAACCAGGTCACAGAGCAGCTGGTTGCTCCGCGACGCCACATTGTTTGGTGTGTGCGAACGGCGCGAAAAAGGCAGACCATATGTTGGGCTCAAAGACATGCTCAACCCCAGGCCCGAAAACGACAAGGAGGAAGGCTGGAGCTGGCCCTGAGGCAGCATCCAAGCCCGCCCAGCCACCTGCCAGCAGGTCGGATGCGCAGGAGGAGAATCGAATGCCCATTGATTAAGATGGCCATTCGCGTACTGCAGACGAATCTCAACCACTGTGCCAGGGCCCAGGACCTCTTGTTCCAGTCCCTGGCGCAGTGGACGATTAACATAGCTGTGGTGGCGGAGCCGTACTCGAACCCTCCCCGGGATGACTGGATAGGGGATGCAGACGGGTGTGTGGCACTTGTTGGGCGGGCGATGGCTGGAGGTCCACCGCTGACTGACGCTTTAAAAGGGAAGGGCTACGTGGTGGCGCTGTGTGGCGAAGTTTGGTTTATAGCGGTATACTTTTCTCCAAACCGCTGTCTGGCCGACTTTGAGCGGTTCCTGGATGAAATAGGGGCTCGAGTCGGTCAGCTCCTCCCGCACCCGGTGATCGTTGCCGGGGACTTTAATGCAAAATCCACGGCTTGGGGCTCCCCTGCGACGAATGCGCGAGGTGCAACCCTAGAGGAGTGGGCGATCGCGACAGGTCTGGCTGTTATCAACCAGGGAACGGCAAACACGTGTGTACGGCAACAGGGTGGCTCCATCGTGGACATTACGTTTGCGAGTACCTCCCTGGCGCACCGTGTTCAGGGATGGGAGGTCATGGTGGGGGTGGAGACGCTGTCGGATCACCGATACATTCGGTTTGAAGTCTCCACACCCTCACTGACTTCGAACAACTCAAGCCAGAATGGCCCGGTCGAGAGCGGCCCTAGGTGGGCCCTCGCCAAACTCGACCGGGAACTCTTGAAAGAGGCGGCGACCGTGCAGGCCTGGTTACCTGTACCGGAGGGAATGGTTGAGGTAGAGAATGAAGCGTCCCGGCTCCGGGAGGCCATGTCGCGAATTTGTGACGCGGCAATGCCCCGGGCCAAGCCTCTGCCGCCTAAACGATGCGTGTATTGGTGGACCGTCGAGCTCGCGCAAATGCGCGATGAGTGTGTAGCCGCGCGGCGCCAGTACATGCGACAAAGAAGGCGCAGGCAAACCGATGAGGGCGAGGAGCGCCGCCTATATGAGGCCTATAAGGCCTCCAAACTGGGGTTCTCGGTGGCCATAGGACAGGCAATTGAGGCGAGTCGTGCCGAATTCCTCGAGACCCTAAACGCCGACCCGTGGGGAAGGCCATATAAACTGGTCCGAAATAAGTTGCGCCCCTGGGCGCCTCCGCTGACCCAAACACTCCAGCCAGAATTTGTGGTTCGCGTGGTCGCAGGGCTTTTCCCGGAAAGGGGACCCCACCAGCCGCCTATAATGGCACCGCCAGTGGCAAGGCCAAGAGAGGAGGACACCGTCCCACCAATTCGTCCTGCCGAGCTGAGCGTGGCGATCAACCGGCTTGGTGCTAGGAACACGGCCCCAGGGCCTGACGGCATTCCGGGCCGTGCTTGGGTCCTGGCCATGGACGCGTTAGAACCGAATTTGCTGCGTCTCTTGACCGCGTGTCTGGAGCAGGGTTGCTTCCCGAAGGAATGGAAGTCAGGGAAGCTGGTGTTGCTCCGGAAGGAGGGGCGACCGGCAGACTCTGCGTCCGGATACCGGCCGATAATCCTGCTCGATGAAGTGGGTAAGCTCTTCGAGCGAATAATTGCTGCTCGCCTCATCAGGCACTTGGAGTGCGAGGGGCCGGATCTAGCCGACTGCCAGTTTGGCTTCCGCAGGGGCCGTTCAACGGTCGATGCAATACAGCGGGTGAAGACAGTGGCGAACGAGGCCGTGTCCCGGGGTGAGGTCGTCTTGGCGGTATCGTTAGACATTGCCAACGCCTTTAACACTCTACCTTGGGACACAATAAAGGAGGCGTTGCGGTATCACCAAGTACCCCTCCATCTGTTTCGCATCATCAAGGCGTACCTTAGTGAGAGGTTCATAAATAAATAAAAATAAAATAAAAATCATTTATTTCAGACTAGAGTCCATATATGGTTAGTAAACAATGAAATCTTATTGCTAGTGTTAGTATGACATAAAAAGAGGGACATAACATAATTAAACAATGACTGCATGCAGTCTCTGCCAGCGGGTGAGCATGGGGCCATTTTCACGCTCCGTAAACACGCTCAGAATGCTGTTGGGGCTGCCGCGCAGGCGACGCATCATGGAGGCGCACCTCTTGCGCATTATCGCCGCAAAGCCGTCAGTTTGTGCCTCCGCAAACATACCAGAGGCACTACAAAATCGCGGCAACCCCATCAACACCCGGAATGCGTTATTGTATTGAACACGTAGGCCGTTGTATGCCTTTTGCGTAAAGTTGGTCCACAGGCTGCAAGTGTAAAACGACTGACAGTACGCTTTAAAAAGTGTAGTCTTTACTTTTACAGTACATCTCGCAAACCTGCGGGCCAACATGTTGCATCGGACAGCCAACGACCTACGCTCCCGCTCAATGTCTAAGTTATCACTTAGGTCATCCGTCACCCAGTGACCCAGGTACTTGAACTTAGTGACAAATTTTAAAGGGACGTCGTAGAGTGTCACTAACGGTACAGTCGGATAAGTTTTCCTGCCAGCTTTAAAAATCATCACTTCGCTCTTCTTCACGTTATACCTGAGTCCATGGGCCGCAGCATACGACTCGCATATTTTTGTCAACCTCCTCATTGCGTCGATCGAAGGGCCAAGCAGCACCATGTCGTCAGCATAACTTAAATTGTTGACGGCGACTCCGTCAATGTGACATCCGGTATAGGTACTGCTCAGCTCCTCGATGAGTTGGTCGACATACAAGTTAAACAGTTTGGGGGAAGACAGCCCACCCTGTCTGACCCCGCATACCAATTTATAGTCGCTGGATATTGAATTGCCCCACCTTACAAAATTATTTTGATGGCAATACCAATATTTGAACAAGGCTATCACTTCCCGAGGTACACTTGTCTCATTACGTAGCTTGTCCCATAAGATGTCATATGATACAAGGTCGAATGCCTTCGATAGATCCAGGAACCTAACCTACAGGAATAACCTGGCCCGGGCAACGGGAATGGGGCAGGAGGGAAATGCGCTGTGGAGTTCCACAGGGGTCGGTCTTAGGGCCACTCCTGTGGAATATAGGTTACAACTGGGTCCTGCGGGGGGAAAACTTGCGTGGAGTCAACGTCATCTGCTACGCAGATGATACGCTCGTAACGGCCCAGGGACCCAGCTATCGCGACGCAGCCGTGCTGGCGACGGCAGCAGTTGCCCACTGCGTGGGGAAAATCCGTCGGCTGGGCCTGGAGGTGGCTC
Source organism: Epinotia brunnichana (assembly GCA_963854355.1). NCBI lineage: Eukaryota > Metazoa > Arthropoda > Insecta > Lepidoptera > Tortricidae > Epinotia > Epinotia brunnichana. The sequence continues at coordinate 22,698,672 of OY977951.1, read as the reverse complement.
TGACGAAGTCCGAGGCCATATATTTCTATGGTCCACGGAGAGCGCCCGCAGCCGGCACAGCGATTGTGGTGGGAGGAGTTCCAATTGCTGTCAAGCCGACGCTGCTCTACCTTGGCGTCATGCTTGACAGTAAATGGAACTTCAAAGCACATTTTGAGCGCCTGGCGCCCAAGTTGCTGCGTGCGGCGTCAGCCTTTGGGCGGATACTACCAAATCTGAGAGGGCCCAAGGCCTCATGTCGCCGCCTGTAGACGGGGGTTGTGCGCTCTATGGCGCTCTATGGTGCCCCAGTATGGGTAGACGCGCTCAGCAGCCAAAACATCGCTCAGCTGCGCCGACCGCAGAGAGTGATGGCTCCGAGGGCAATCAGAGGGAATCGCACCGTAAGCGCGGAAGCCGCGTGTGTGCTAGCCGGAACCATGCCCTGGGACCTGGACGCAAGGGCCCTCGTGGACCTGTATCTGTGGCGCGAGGAGGCGCGAGACCGGGGGGACCTGCTAGCTCCACAGGAAATAAGGAAGCGGCGAACCGAGCTGCTGCAGGAGGCGATGGACGTATGGGAGCAGCGGCTGGAACAGCCGAGCGCCGGCTCCCGCACCATAGACGCGGTTCACCCAGTCCTCCATGACTGGGTTGAAAGGCATTTCGGGGTTCTCACCTTCCGGCTGACGCAGGTGCTGTCGGGACACGGTTGTTTCGGCACCTTCCTGCACAAAATCGCACAGAGAGAGCCGACCCCGGAATGCCACCAGTGCGGAGCCGGCATAGACTCGGTGCAACACACGTTGGCCGAGTGTCTGGTTTGGAGTGCAGAAAGACAGGAGTTGGTCGCCCGAATAGGGCAAGATCTGTCGCTGCCAGCCGTAGTGCGGGCTATGGTGTCCAGCAAAGCAGCATGGAAGGCGATGCTGGACTTTAGCGAGCACGTTATGGCCGAGAAGGAGGCGGCAGAGCGCGAGCGGGAAGCCCGGGCTGAGGCTGACCCAATGCGCCGCCGCAGGATCGGACGCAGGCGCGCCGCGCACAACCAGCGATTGCCGCCTTAACGAAGACCTCCGGGTGGCAGTCACGGGGGCGACTGCCACCCATAGAGAAGAGGTCCTCGAGCTGAAGGGCGTGTCGGGTGTTCGGGCACGCCCCTTAAAATGTTATTCTGGGGACATGTATTTATCTCCTCCCCTCTCGCGACGGGTCTCACATGGGGACAGCTGCTGGCGGAGTCGCGGAAGTGTGCGTGAGCGTTCCCGTGGCTCCGCCATAAAGCAGTGCGCAGAGCACCGTGGGGTTTTAGACGGTAGTCCGGGCGGTTCCCGGGAGTCCGTCATACCCGTCCTGGTTCCCCAGCCAGGCGGGATGTGTAAATGCATTTTCCCCACGGAAAAAAAAAAAAAAAAAAAAAAAGGCTCTCATACAACAAACGTGATTTTTTTGCCGTTTTTATTACGGAACCCCTCGTGCGCGAGTCCGACTCGCACATGGCCGGTTTTTTTTTCATACAGTACAAAATTCACAAATGATCAAGGTATCCAGTTATGTTAAAAGAGTGTGCCGAACCCAGCTAACTAAAAATTACATTGTATTTTCGAAACATACTGTTAAAATTATTTGGGTTCCTCATGAGTACAGTCAGCATCAAAAGTAGCTACGCTAACCAAGACGTCAAAAGTGTTTATTAAAAGGGAATAAGAACATTTGACATCTTCGATTGCGTAGCTACTTTTGATGCTGACTGTACCTCTACACAAAATTACGTCAAAGTCGACATTTGCGTGAACGACTAAAGGCAGATTAAGATATATCCATTGTATCCATAGATAAAGTCAAGAGATTTAATATGGTATCCACATGTAAAATTTTCCAAAATTTGATTGTTGATACAGTTTTTATTGCCAACTGTACTTTTCTGTATGCCGTGATCTAGTACTCATTGAGACAATTCTAATGAGCCCAAATTCAACGGGATTTCGCCGGTTAATTAGGTACTGAATTCCCATTCTGTCTCGATCATCAGATCAGCTCGATGGTACCATAATATTGAATTGGCATCCAAACTATACTTATATCTAAAATTTCAGCTCAATCGGTTGAGGGTAGGTATCTGGTTCAAAATTCAGTTCCAAAATTTGTCCCTTACTAACAAACTTACAAAGTAAAAAACTAACAAACTGACAAACTAACAAAAGAATTAAAAGCAGAGATTGCAATAAAAGATTTCTCAAACACATATTAACATGTTTAATATGAAACGTCATTGGATGAGACAATGATGATAAATTAATTATCTACACTATTAAATGTGTTTGTACTTAAAAAAAACTATTAGAGAAACGAGGTTTCATATAAAAAATCCTGACTTGTTAGGAATATCTCTTGTTAGAAGTCTCTAAGCGGTAAAGTAAAATAAAAATGTACTTTTGCATAAAATTTACTTAATAAATGTGGGAGAAAACATCAATATTATGGCAACACTGGAAGAGGAAACAGCAACGCGCGATACCTCTCGATTAGCCATGCACCCTAGCCCATCACTTTCCCAAAGTAGTTTAAATGTTGCCAGGATCGGCCGTTCCCTATATTTAGGGGGAATATTTATTCCTAACAGTGTTATTTAGGGGCAGATTTATTTCACGCACCCACGGTCAGAAGTCGTTTTTATAGAGATTGTAGTTTAACAGAATTTATGTTTCCGTATAGGTTTTCGTAATAAATGCTTTAGTGATGTATTAAGTTGTGCGATTTCGGTAAGTTGAGGAAATATTGAATGGGTAAGTGGGAGCTAAATGGTGATTGGGAGGCTTTAAATAGATTTACAACTGGTTGAAGTTCAATGACTGTGTTTTTGTATCGTTAGCGGCAGAGAAATCCTCCTACATAATTATAAACTATTCTCAGGGGCTACCTACAATACTGAGATACAAACGTCGGACTCCAGCGGGCATTTTCGTGGCATGTCAGAATGATAGGTAAGGTTCGCAAATCAATAAATTCACTTTCGAGTATTTGTACTTAGTATTTGGTACCTAGTATTTATAATGTGAAATTCCAAATATCATAGCAACTAACTGCATTATTTATAAACGCACTTGGACTAAACATAAGTCAAAATGGCGAAAAAGTTCGTTTGGCTTTATCCGTCACTAAGACAATTGCAGCTGTGAGAAAGGAACAAAACACAAATGAGTTAACTGGACAATGTCAAGTTCTATGAACACGGCTGTAAGGCTGTACGTTAGTTAGGTGTTTATTTTTTTATATCCTTATAATTTTAAATAAAAACAAGATTGAATGGTCTGTGTTTTATTTGATTTAATTTACATTCATTTGTTTGTTTGTTTATATGTTTTTTAAGTGGCCACTTCAGGGGGCTATCAGTCATAACTTCAAAGAGTATTTACACATTAAAGATGAATAAATGATAACGGGTAACTAATTTAATTAACTATGTTACAAATAATACATTATAATACTTGTAAGTTAAGGCGACGTGAGCTCAAAAAACGGATTTAAAAAAAATCATAGCTCTTGTTTGGATTATAATACGGCTGCCTTAAATTTAATTAGCAATCTTAAGGCCTTTTCGAGGGAAATCAGCTATTCGAATCCTGAGTTTTTGACTTTCGCTCGATAGAATAAAATCACGAACAGAGGTCTAAAATACACTTAAAAAAATCGTAACAAATTATGCACAACAGTTAACCACATTACAATTGATTCAAAAAATCGGCAAGGTCATGTTTGAAGGAAATCAGCTATTACTTTTTTTTTTTTTTTTTTTTACGCGCAAATAAATAAAATTAAAAAACATGATATCCGCGCTTCCAAACACGCACTTCCATCTCGCTCACGCTTATGCTCAGTGAGAGGGAGAGAAGACCACGAACCTACGTCCCCTTAAGATTTTTTTGTAAACCTTACTTTGCCCTCAAACTGCCCGACGTTTGCTGAAATATTATATTCTTCGTTATGCCTTCCAAGATGAGTATTTTTTTTTTGTATTATCCAACCTTTACTTGTTTGGGCATGGAATAGCTGTCATTTCAAATAAACTTTGAGTTAATAAGTATTATGAAAAAAACCTTCACCTCCAATCCTTTTCTAATCGTGGTCTGATTTAATAATATATGTAGAACTCATTCACTTCACTCAGAATAGACTTTTGCAAAGAAAAACAAACGGTAAAGTTAATATTATTTATGCATGCCAAGATACACATTATGCATTGTCTTTGAGTTCTCCGTGTTTTCTTAAACACTAAGACTACGGAAGGGAAACTCATAGCTCAAGTAGTGTTTGCTGAGTGCCAGCGAGACTTAGGTAATATTTATTTAATTCATCGCATTCACGTTTTGTTTATCGCGCAAAAAATATTTACACGTGTAAGTAAACGCGAAAAATAAAAGGTATTGACCTTTTTGGTTTCTAATTCACGCGCTCACTTCTATACGCCTCAAGCCTCATCATCATATCCGCCAAAAGACGTCTACTGCTAAGGCCTCCCCCAAACTGCTAAGGCCTGCTAAGACTTCCACGACCTTTACAAGGTCATCAGTCCACCTTGTGGGGGACTACCCACGCTGGGCCTGCTGGTACGTGGTCGCCACTCGAAAACCTTTCCGCTTCAATGGCCATCGGTTCTACTTGCAATGTGCCCCGCCCACTGCCACTTAAGTTTAGCGCTTCGGGGGGCTATATCGGTCCGTGAAGCCTAACCTGACAAAATGAGTGCGCGCAAAAACATACCCTTGTATTGACAAGATTGACGGCATGGCCACGATATCAAGAGGTGCCGGCAGCGACAGCCAAGCGGTGTTCCATACGAAAAAGTGAGATATCGGAGCGTATTGATTAGAACTAAAGTCAACTACCAGGATGCAAGGCAGAGAATAGACGCTGGCTCAACATAATGATGTGGTAAGCCACGTTGAGAATATGCGCTTCTATGAGTAAAAAGCAACGTGTGCTTACCTATCCAAAAGTAAATAACCTAAACCAAAAGGCAAGACTAGTCCCCTTACCCATAATTACCCGTAGGTACCCATAATTCAGAATATACAACGCTTAAATAAGTCAAAAACAAGGTGTGCAAACTTTCCTTTCCAAAAGTGTGTTCCACTATAAGGCAGACTTCTTATCTTATCTTATCTTATCTAGGTGAGGGCCCTTTCGGATGCACTTCGACCCAGTGGGATCTTTTGTGCATTTGCTCTCTCCTTTATACCTGCTCCCAGGCTTGCTCCATCATTTCCACAAAGCGGATGATGCAGTTCGCCGGGAGCACCTTGAATTCCTTTGGTTGCGGGTAACCGTTACCAAAGTAGTTCATTCTTTGTCTGGCAAGGGCATGACATTCACACAATAAGTGTTCCATAGTCTCATCCTCCTCGCCACACATTCTACAGTCTAAACTATCAGATAGTCCCATCTTGGCCAAGAGATCCTTGACCCCGAAGTGACCAGTGAACACCCCAGATATGATTCTGAGTTGCTTCCTACTGGATTTCCAGAGTTTTCTGGTCCAGCCCGAGTCCACTCCTTCTATGAAGAGCTTAGAGTGCCTTAAGCCAGCCTCATTCCTCCACTCGTGTTGGTGTTTGGTTTTGGCGTAGGCTTTAAAGGCCGATATTATGGTCCCCTGCGAGAGTCCCACAAATGGTTCTGGACCTACAAAGTGATTTGTAGAGCCCCCTCTTGCAAGCTCATCTGCTCTTTCGTTGCCGATGAAGCCCTTGTGCCCTGGTATCCAAACTAGTTGCACCTTATTGTGCCTTCCAAGTCTGTTTAGTGCTTGGACGCCATTATAAATTAGTCTAGAGTCCACTTTCGGCGCCGTAAGCGCTTTAAGGGCCGCTTGACTGTCACTGAGTATATAGATAGTCCGCCCTTTGGTTCGCCTGTCTATATTCTCCTGTACACAAGCAATTATGGCGTATGTCTCCGCTTGGAAGACAGTTGCCAAACTACCCATGCTTACACTACTACTGTAGTCATTTGCATAAATGCCTGCTCCCGTATAAGGCAGACTAGTACATAAAACTGTTTGCCCATCTAATATCACGGCCCGGCAGGGAATTACCCCACCCCTATTAATTCAGTCGGCGATGACGCAGAAAATTGATTCCTCCAATAGCAGCCCCGATGACTTTTTTAGAGCCAATCATAAACGGATTTGTCAGCGAGCGTCGGAATTAGCGCTGATGGGCAGGAATGTGGAAATTTTAAAAGCGCTCTTTGGAGTTTTTTGCTGGATTTTAAATCGTTTGTAAGTTTGCATTTTTTCTCTTTTTTTCTTTAGATTAAAGTATGCTGCATTTGAATCGTAATTTTCGTCAGATAATATGACAGTCAATTAAGTTTTCAGCGCTCATGATTACCTAAAAATAAGCATAAGCGTCTAACATTTTTTCAATTCCTAGACTTTAAACAGCTTAATATAATTAGCATTTAAAAATGTTTCAAGCGGGAAGTGAATTCGCAAAACACATTCCAATCGAATTAAGATTGCAAGTGAACAAAACTAGACCTGGTACCTATGGATTTATTTAAATTAATTAATTAATTTAAATAAATCCATACGGGATTTAAAGAAGCCAAAACCCTGTAACGCCGCTTACAATAAATTCTTTTGCTGGTTTTAGTTTTTAATTCCTACGGAAGCGTGCAGTGTTCGGTTGCAAATAAAAATGTAATAAAACTTGTTTCAAAAAGTGTTCTATTGACCGTTAAGCCTTCAAACTGGATAAAGGGAATATTTACAGGCCCGCTCCGTTCCTATTGCGATATTGCATTGCGTAGCCGTAGCCGTGGCAAATGTTTAAAATGTTTTGAAGTTTAGATGACAAGGTACTTCGGACTAAAGGGTCATCGGGGTCACGTGGCAGGGAAACAGCACTCGCCTAAAGACCGCAGGGAAAGCGACCAAGATCGTGTCACCCTAGAACGAGCTAGATGAAGCGAGGCGTGTGGAGGAATCCAGAGCGTTCAGTATGTCCTGGAGCCCTCCGTATGAGCGCAAATTGCGGCCCCCTTGGAGTTCTAGTAGCCAGAAATACTGCCACACAATCTAGTCACCTCCTTTCAAGACTATTTGTTAGTTTCGTGATTATGATTGTAATGACGTGATTGGCGAAATAAAAACAAAAAGCGTGTAAACTTAATAATTCCAGATAACATTATAATTTGAACGGACAAATTCGTGTACGTTTCTTCGTTTATCTAGTTCTAGAATATCAAAGGAATATATTGTAGTGCTTTTGAAACATAACAATACTTTTATTCTTGCGTTTCATTGGTTTTCCTTAAAATCGCCTGACGATTAACGCACGATTTTTCATATTATATAATTATGTAATAAGGTTTAATTGTTTTTAATAAGGCAATGCAATTAAAAAAACCGTTTGTATGTAAAGTGCACCATGACATTTATGCTGATAAAAAGTTTTTTCAAAATTATTCTTAGTCTTTCACTGTTTTTATTATCAACAAAGCAAGCTATTTATGGATACTGACAGATATAGGAAGTATAGAAAATAAAAGCAAATATATAACCTCCCTCTGTCGCGAAAAATACCAATGACGACAGGACGAATGAAATAAAGTTCCAGTCGGTGTCGCACCCCCGAGACGTATTTCTTGCATAATGGACGTCTAATTTTGACTCCTATTAAAAGTTACTAAGCTTATGGGCGTTAGCTCCAAGGGGCTAAGTTTAGGTAGCTCGAATGGTTTTTTAACTTATCACGAATGTCCTTTCACACGACTGCGGCAAAGTCATAAAGCGGCCAAGTGCGAGTCGGACTCGCACATGAAGGGTTCCGTTAAATAAATTGCTTTTTACGATTTATGACGTATTAAAAAAAACTACTTACTAGATCTCGTTCAAACCAATTTTCGTTGAAAGTTTCCATGGTTCCATTTATCATTCTCTTATTTTAGAAGTTACAGGGGGGGGGGGACACACATTTTACCACTTTGGAAGTGTCTCTCGCGCAAACTAATCAGTTTAGAAAAAAATGATGTTAAAAACCTCAATGTCATTTTTAAAGACCTATCCATAGATACCCCACACGTATAGGATTGATGAAAAAACAAAATTTGAGATTCAGTTCTTAGTATGTGGAACCCCAAAAGTTTATTGTTTTTTTTTCTATTTTTGTGTGAAAATCTTAATGCGGTTTACTAAATACATCTACTTACCAAGTTTCAACAGTATAGCTCTTATAGTTTCGGAAAAAAGTGGCTGTGACATACGGACGGACAGACAGACAGACAGACATGACGAATCTATAAGGGTTGAATGAAAATGAAGTGTAAGTTATAGAGAGGGGACTCTTATGTCATTAAATTTAACACTGTCACTGCCAGGAAACCGACTAGCGGGCGCCAATACCGTAGTAGATTTCCGCTTGGAAAAAAAGCACGGGATCGGCTACAAACCTAGCGCGTAGCGATTCTTAGCAGTGAATGTGTTAAGAGTTACTCACACGTCTACAGATTATCCAGATTACCAGTACTAAGATGATTATTAAGATTAGAAATTATTTTTGTTTAGGTACGCCAGTGATTTTTGTGACGGGGGCCACAGCAATCGTCCATGTACCCCAGAGAAGGCGGCGAAGATGCCTATAACGAACCAGCAAGGGCAAAGCGCGAGGAGGGCTCTAGTGCGTTCAACCTGAGACCCTAGAGTCCTCCGAATTACTTAGCGCAGATGGCGGTTGACGTGGAGTTTTTCATCATCATCAATATTTAAGAGCTTGGCTCTTGTCGGTGGAGTATGCGCCAGTTCTCTCGGTTCTCGGCTAATTTCTTTAGGTCCCGGTAAGACAAGACATTTGCTTTTGCTTTTAGTTGCTGTACAAAGCTTATCCTTGGTCGACCTCTACCCCTTGATCCTTCGATCTTACCTTCTATGATATCGATTCGTGATTCGTGGAGTTTTTAGTGGGTAGAAATACCACATAACCCAGACCTCCTGGTTCGCAGGTTCTCCACGGAAAAAAAAAAGTACTCCAGTATCATAAAACTTTTATCATGAATTCAGCAACATAAATAACGATTTTTAGGCAAATAGGGCGCAACGGAATGTCGCGTTTGGATCAGCCCGATTGGAGACTTAATTTTCCGTAGTCAAACCTAATCAACTCAATGAAAATTCATATCACTCGTTCACGGGTTGGCAACGTGCTTGTGATTCATCTAGAGTCGTAAGCGTCCATGTGGTACGGTGTCTGTTTATCATCAGCAGACATTGATAGTTTTGTAGCATTTTCGGTGCAGCATGGCTTGTGTTAACGGAGTTGGTATAGACAATAACAATCAAAATTGTTGATTAAGGTTAATATTATTGTTATATTTAAACGCTAATTAAGCATTACGATTGAAATTGTTTATGACGATTCCGTAAACAACACGACGCTGTACCGAAAACGCTATAAAATTTACGATGTCTGATCATCAGGCAGGTTGTATGCGATAATATCGAGACAGGTATTCCTTCCGCGATATTTCAAAAACCAGGACAGATCCCCATTTTGATGTCACTTATATTCTAATTTTGAAGGATATACACTTAAAAGGGGGAAATGTCCTTTTTGTAAGGTTGTTTTTTTTATTGATTGTCAATATTAACGTCTGCTGTCAAACGTGGCTGTTCGAGTTCGATATTTTTGCACCGCCAAAACCATTTTACGAGCTTTCTATTAACTTGCAGTGTATATACCTAACTCTTACTATGTAAGTATGTAGACTATAACTAAGTATGTTCGTTTGGGTGGAATCTTGCAAATTAAATTTTAAAGCAGTTATTAAGTATCTTCAACAGATTGAGCTGACATTTTGGGTAAAGGTATAGTTTGGATACTATTATATAGTACCATCGAGGTGATCTGATGATGGAGACAGAAGGTGGCCATAAGAATTCAGCACTTAACCGACTTCAACCCGTTGAGTTTGGGCTCGTTAGAATCGTCTCAACGGCTGGCAGTATACAGAAAAGCATAGTCGGCAAAAAAAGCTTATACCAAAAAATTTTTTTTTGACAGAAACTTAGTTAAGTAGATTGAAATCCGTAAGGTCCGATCTTTAGCGTTGACGAACTATGGATTTGCAATGTCATAGTAATTGGCGTCATGCTTCTCCGGTAGGGCGTGAATCATATATAATCTCCGAAATATTGCGGATGAAATACCGGCCCTCAATTCTCTCAGCCTACACGACAAGTGAAAGTTAATTATATACCGTTTGTCATATATTTTATTTCACTGTGAAAAAAAACAAATGAAAGACTTCTCTCAAGTGTATATTTCTTATATGTTTTAATATTTTTACCTAAAAAACCACCACGGCATTCACCACAATAAAATACTACTGTCCCATTACCAGCCAAAAATTGGCGCACGCAATTTCCCGCTACCTGCCGCTCAAGCGCCGCTGCAAGGTTATAAAGCTGCTAAAATACAATTTCTGCACTAGTGCCTTTTACCATCTCCAATCTCATTCAACCGGCTCCTCGATCATCGACTTTATTAACAAGCAACAAGCTCCATATTGAATTTACGCAAGAAATTTATATGCGAGGTTTAGAAAGTCGTTTGATTTTGTCGAATGCGCTTTTCAGGGATGTGGCGAATTGAATTTTAACGAGCACCATCGCTGTACTGTCAGTACCCTTTGTGATATATTCGAGCGTTTAAGGTAATACGCGAATGTTGCTTTTGTGAGTTGAAACCGATTTTATCAGAGTTGTCATTCATATGCGGTATTGACGCGAATGTAATGCGAGGCATATCGACACAGGATTACATTGAACTTTTTGGAGAGGAAGAGCACAGCTGATTGCAGAATGGAGGAATAATTAAGGAGGCCTAATTTTGGCCTCTAATCTCCTTTAGTAATGTATGCTTTGTTAATTCTAAATTACTTTAGCTATCGTTCTCTTAACCTCATCCTCTTTTTCAATTAGGGTCGGCTAGTTAATCCTTATTTATGGCGAGACACTAGACACCGACTACGGCAGAGCCGAAAGGAAGAAATATGATTTGAGCAGTCTATGTTTGTATACGGGGCACATTGCACGTAGAACTGATGGCCGTTGGAGCGGAAAGGTTCTCGAGCGGCGACCACGTACCGGAAGGCGCGGCGTTGGTAGGCCTCCCACAAGGTGGACTGATGACCTGGTAAAGGTCGCGGGAATCCGCTGGATGCGGGTGGCGCAGGACCGGTCACTTTGGAACTCTTTGGGGGAGACCTATGTCAAGCAGTGGACGTCTTTCGGCTGATATGATGATGATGATGATGATTTTTGTATTTACGTGTGTTCCACCATAGCGTTCAAAATATTGAACCGATTTTGATGAATGAGGGATAGCCTATGTCTCCGGGAGCATAATCTCGAATCGATTGATAAAGAAATTCGAAATTATGCTCCGGGAGACATAGGCTAGGCTACCTTTTGTATGAAAAATAATAATATTTTTTCAGCTAGGTTTGCGTATTCTGGATACAGATTTTTATTGCTAAAAACTTCGAATCTAGCGGGATAATTAGGCCTATAAATGCTAACAGTATTAAGGATGACTCACGCTAGAACGTCCGGCCCGTGCCGACACCGAGCCGCTTCCGAACCTCGGCCGTGGCTCGGCTGGGCTTAGGTATGGCTCGGCCGCGCAAAAACGCCGTCGTTTTTCTTAGAAAACGGCCCGGGCCGGACACGGCCCGTTATAGCGTGAGTCATCCTTTAGACTACTTCTGCATTTGACGTGGTGGAATTTGTACGCGGTAATTTCAACTTATTCAAAAGTTACCTACTCAATGTCGCCCTCATTTTCTTACACAGTAGTATTATATTGCGCTGAAGCGAGGCGTACACATACAGTGCTGCATTAGTGTCGCCCCGCCTCCACGTTACGTTAGCATAAAATGTAACATAAGTTATTAAAATAGCAGCTGAGATGAATGAAGAATAACATGAAGTTTTTATTACTTAACACTTTCACTGCCAGGAATCCGCCTAGCGGGTGCTTACGCCGTAGGCGCTTTCTGCTACTTAGAAGGAAAGCGAGTTTTGGCAGTAAACATGTTAAAAGCAAAAGCGTTGGTAATTTTTATGTAAATAAAATACAAATCAAAGAGTTATTTAAAGTATTATCAATAGTTTTAGATAATTATAATTCTGTCCGTATGACGCACGGTATGATTGAGCTAGTGACGGACGGGGGCATAGCACAAGCGTTTAAGAGTTAAAACCGTGTGCCGTTTAATTTTTTCCTATTTTCCAACTGGCGTGTCAATTATTAAAGCTGTCTTTCCGTGTTTCCAATTTGAGTACCAGTTTTCTGTTTTCGTTAACTCTGTATCAAGTGATTTTCGCCCTTGTTATTGGAAGCGTAAGTTTATTCTTGCTATTTTTACATTTGACACGTGACGTTAACGTTATGGCGTCATTTTAACAGAACTCAAACGTAATATAATTGGAAAAATAAAATGATTCATGACTTTTTCAAATACTCAAGTCATCCGCAGTTGGTGTGCGGAGTCAGCGTGTGATCTGTGACTGACAACTCATTTAAATGTATACGCAATGCCATTAGTGAACAAGCATAAAAATCCTAAAAACTACGGAAAATTAACTGAAAGATGTATTTTTTATTTTTATTTAAAAGGTACCTTATGTGACCCGAAGCATAATTTCTAATCGATTGATACCTCTTCCATCAAAATCGCCGCAGAAACTTAAACGCTATGCTAGAACACACGTAAATACAAGTAGACGAGCAAAAAAACAAAAGTATTTAGGTACCACTCGCAACAAACTTCATCGACAGGGACACGACCAAAAACCCAGGCTAGTAATGTTAATTTTTCTATCCCAAACTCTCGTTTTTCTTCATTACTCACATAACAGCCCCAAGGCGAGCATGTTTACAATATACATACGTAATTGGCTCAGTTAATAGTTCTGAACAAGACCCGATGGGTCCCCGCGGGCCGATTCTGACTTCCACGAGTCATACGCTACATACTCGTAGGAAAACTCGCATAGAGTGTTGAGAATAGTTCAAAAGCAGAACATTTTAACATTCAAAGAGCCAGCAGCCGAATGCTAGCCCTGTAAGGTAATCACGTAATGTTCCGAACGCGCGTCGGTACAATTTAACTGTCAATTTTCCATATAAAAAGTGACATTTAGACCTACCCGACGTTCGTACTATGCGTAACGTGATCGACCTACAGAAATCGAAATAATAATCTAGCACTGTGATAGCAAAAAATAATTATGTTAATTGCTTATTCTTTATCTAGTTTTAGTTTAATAAGTAAGAATTAATTTTAATTAGTAATGTAAATAACCTCCTCCTTTTTTGAAGTTTAATTATTATTTATGCTGCATGTAGTTAGTGCGTACATGTACTAGTATATCACTTCGTATTTATAAAAAAAAGGCAATTAAGGGTTTTTGTTTCGATTGTATGACGTTCCCGTGAGTCAACAACGGTGGTGGCTGAAAATCAGCGCTGTAGGTGTCGGACACCCTCAGCATAATAATGCTGAGCCAGCGTCCGGTTAACTGCCGCAGAAACACACTTGTATCATGTTTTATGTGTTTTTTGTTTAAGCTATTGTATATGTGTGTCCGGTGAGTTTGTGAATAAATGTATTTTTCTTGTCACCGCCCTGGCGTTGCTCAACTTTGTGCTCGGCGCAGCGAAGAACGTCTATATTGTGTTCGCTACCCGATGGCCGCTACTGATAGCGGAATGTTAAAAGGTCTTCGAGTCAGCAAGTTTGAAATGCATTTAATTTTGCATTGCTTTGGCGTAAGCTGTAATTGCAAATTGTACTTTGGTAAATAATAAAAAAAAAAAATCCAGATTTGTGACTGCGGTTAGGTCTAATTAACACGAAGTTTTACGAACATATCGTGACGCGACAATAAGGAACTTACATGGGACTTCAATTTCGAATAAATTGCACTCAACCGACTCGGTTACTATAGAAAAGAAAAAGAAAAACGATTGTATTGGTTTTATCCCACGTTAAAATGACGAAAAAATATATTTTACGTCACACCTGCTTATAAAGTAGCAATTCATATCTTGGCCAGGGAGAGACGAAAGCTTTTGTACTCACCAAGGGCAGTAATAAAGAAATACTCACATCGCATATTTATCGCCCTTGCCTTCGGCTCGGGCGTTAAATACCTGCGATTTGAGGCATTCTTTGTTTTACCGCCCTAGGTAAGTAATGTACTATTTTTTTTCGATAATAGTACATTATGATACAAGTGTGCTAAGTTGGTCATTACACTCGAGTCGGCTTTTAAGCCTGAGCCGAAGGCGAAGGCTTAATGGAGACGAGAAGTGTAATGACCAATGCTCACGTGTTTCATACGACGTTTTTCAACACATTTGCGAGAAAAAAAAAATTAAAAATGAAAATGTTAAAAGATATGTAATGAAAAGGCACTAGTGCGATAATGTAATGTAAAAGTCACGGCATGGGTAATATTCTGCATTATTTTGCTAATATTTAAAAAGATATGTAATGAAAAGGCACTAGTGCGATAAAGTAATGTAAAAGGGACGGCATGGGTAATATTCTGCATTATCAGTGTAAATACGCTGTAATAAGACCTACTTTACGAGCAGGTGTGTTGAAAAATAACATAACAGGTACACAGAATATTGAATTAGAATCATTTCTGTAAGACAAGTATATACTTAAACGCAAATTTTGTGGAGATAATTGCAATTAATGACTACAATGACTTACTCCATTCCATAGTAAACGCAAAAGAATATAAGTTGTGACGTCATAGCATAAGCCCGTTTAATATAGAGCGTTTTCGGGGGATGCTGGCGCGTGCATATTTCAAATACATGTAACATCAGAAAAATAAATCATAAGAAAGTTTTAATGCTACTGTTGATATTCCTGTGGATAATACTTTTGATTTTCGTAATAAAATAAAAAGATGCAAGCTCCCTATTAGACGCATTCACCAATCTGGAGAATGACCGTGATATGAATATACACATGTATGTTAAAATCTCCTGTTTCCTGATGGGCAGTAGCTGAGTAGGCAGAGCACACGAAATGTTAGTCAGTGCCACTTCTATGAAACATTTATCTGCAGCTGACTGTACTTATTCGGATAACAAACCAAGAAACACTAGTATTGCGGGGACTGCAATAATCAGATTATATCTGAACCGAGAGGACTTAATTTGCGGGCTTGCTATGCATAATTGATACGTGGCAAATAGAGGTCATGTGTGTCTTTAAACTGGAATTCTCACTCAATGCAGCCGTGTCTGTAAGAGGAGCTGTGTATAATAACCGGCTTACCACAGTTCCGAACAGGAAACTTTGAGAGGAATGATGTGCAATTTAAAGTTGGCCGTCTTGGGCATCTCTGAGCAATATACTCGTACCAGCACTTAAGATATAAGATTGCTAAAAACATCTTACAATAAAAAAACTATAGGGCTATCCACACCAGAGGTCCGTCTGATAAAAAACTTCTTGTATTTCAATTTGTTTTTTTTTTTTAACTAAATGGGTATGCACACGCAAAACACGTAACCATCAATAGGGGTCATTTAAAACTCCTTATTGTCGAAATAATCCAAGCACGACTTGTTCTGTGTGACGCATTACAGCTGGCGTACACAACTCTCCATTGGATAACGTTGAGCAAGAATAATAGTTAGATCGGTACCCCAAATTCCGCATAGAATTTATAAGCATTTTTCCAACTCCAATTATCAACTCGCAGTATTTTGCTTCGTTCATAACATCGTCTAGTATCAGATTTCTCTATTACTACTACATATATTCCTATTGCATATTTTCTGACTAAACCCATTCTAAGCACAGCTAATGACTTACATGTATTATGTTATGAGTCATGCCTCCATGAGCGATTTTCACCACAAAGCTGAAAATTGCCAGTACGCGTTACAGCATTGCATACGTAGCGTTGTTTGTGTCGGTCTTTTTCTGTGGAAAATGCAGATACGATTCTATAGGTATGTGACAAAAAAACATTTCAATATCTGTTCGTATCTACCTTTTGAAAAACATTTTTGATCTACAACTGGAGAAAGGTATTGTTCCATGAACTTCCCACGAAAATGGCAAATAAAGTCATGTTTATTAGTACAATAGAAATGAAAACATAATATTTATGTATGTACAACTAAATCTCAAATCTATCGGAAGATCAGCGCTGGCAGCAATGCCAGCATTATGCTGAGATAGAACCGTTTCGTGACAAACGATTTCTTCAATAAATCAATATCATTTATTGCATGCATGTCTGCTGTTTGTCTTGAATAAATGTTTCTTTCTTTCTTTCTTTTCTAAATCAATTACAATACTAATATCATACTTCATCTAATAGATCCCAGGGACGGCAGGTCGTCATCATTATCATCATATTATCCTTAAGAAGTCCACTGCTGGACATAGGCCTCCCCCAAAGAGTGCCAAAATTACCGGTCCTGCACCACCCGCATCTCGCACGGCAGGTACCTGGTGCAAATGTACCTGCTGCACTGCTAACGATACGTGCTGGACCAGATACAAACCGGTAAAATTGTAAATCTTTATTTAAATCTTTTGTATTTATCATTTTCAAGGTTGTTACTGATGACATGACTAAATACTACATTCAGTTTAAGATGCGCTATTTATTTTAAATTATTATTACTCGTATAACAAAAAATAAAAGAGCCGTAGGGTAAAATATTGTTCTATTTTTCTCAATCTCCAACTGAAATTTTAATACAGGGGCCGTAGGATTCCTGCCTCCGTTAGCGTGCCAGCCATTTTAGAGCCGAACGGTATCGCACGTGACGATGGCAAGCGTCCCGACGGCATGACGCTCATTCCATGGAAGCTGGGGAGGACTCTTGTGTGGGACGCTTACCTGCGTCGATACGCTAGCCCCGTCCCATCTCCAAGCGACTTCCTCTAAAGCCGGAGCTGCGGCCACCACGGCAGAGCGACACAAGCGGTGCAAATATGCTGTCCTCAGCGAGGGCTACATGTTTGCGCCGTTCGGAGTGGAAACCCTGGGGCCGTGGGGACGGGGCACGAAGGCCCTGTTTAAGGAACTTTCGGAGCGGCTCATTTAAACATCCGGTGACCAGAGGGCGGGCAGCTATTTTGGCCAAAGGCCAAGCAATCCAAAGAGGTAATCCTGCCGGCCTTTTGGGCACCATAGCCAATGACGGGGACCTAGGGGCATTTACTTTTGATAGATTTTAAAATATAGGTTTAGTTTAGTTATATTTCGCTATAAATATTATTATGTTACCGGTATATTTCTTAGGAAATTGTATTAATTAATGAAAATAATTAATACAGGAGTTTCAATAAGAGCACATGAGTGAAAAACGATATTCTACGAAACGTATATCGACAGAATAACACATGTACATAACCGTATTTAATCTGTAAACTGTGAAAACCAATTCATCACGGTTTTTCGTTCCATAATCCTTTTCACACTATTCAGTCCAAATAACGTTTTACCAACCAATCGTTTGTTTTCAAACGTATCGCTCGAATCAAACTCACGCAAAGTAATGAAACTATCGGTATGTTTAAATTTGCGAAACTGACGGCAGGCTGATTCCAAAAGTTAAATGGAATTGCCAATACACTGCCGCAAAGTTATTTTATGCCGGTGATCTGACGGCTTTGGCAGAATCACCCATACAACTTCGTGGATGCCCTGTTAGTACCACCTGCACGGTTAAGTTTGTCGATATTTTAAGGTATGGGACGTAATGGGTCATGTCTCATTGGTTTTTCTGTTATTGTAATGATGCAAAATGCAATTGGCGTAAATGAGGTCTGAAACGATAATGTGATTGAATTCAGAGATAAATGTTTTCATTATGCTAAGGCTGTTAATGTTCAATCGGCCGGCCAAAGAATTAGGGTTAAATTCCCGGTCTGCTTCACTAGTATGCACTTTTTTTTGTCTTTGATCTTGGTATGGCTACGTTTTATAGGGGTTGTCCTAAGAGTCAACCAAAAGGATCGGGTTGACGTAAGTTACGGGTGATGGGCTGGCAACCTGATACTGCAACATCACATTTCCTCCATCTTTGAAGCTACACTTGCTAGAAGTGTTAGTTTAATTTGAGTTTCGAGTGCTCTGCTTACCGTTTTGGCGAATATTGGCGCGAGCATAAGCATGTAAAGATATACAAATATTATCAACACAAGTAACTAGGTAGGTAGGAGGTAGGTATTGTAGGCTGGATGCGGATGTCACAGGACTGGTCACTTTGGAACTCTTTGGGGGAGGCCTAAGTCCAGCAGTGGACGTATTTCAGCTGATATGATGATGATGATGATGATTAAGTAACTAGGTACTTACTGCAAAAAAATCCTGAAGGACGGTACGTTCGACATTTTGTTTTAGCGAATTATAACGGCATTTTAGCTACAATAGGTTTGTTGAACGTTTATGAATACGGACATAAAAATAAATATACAATTTTTACCAATTTTAAGATCAGCAAAGCACAAATGAATCAAACTGTGAATGAAAAACTAAACATGAGTTTATGTAGCTTCAGAAACCAAAGTAAAAAAAAAGAGTTTTTTATACAAAACTTGTTTTTGCTGTATTTCTGTAAGCTAATGCCATGTAAACTAATAACAGACCTAGATATACCTCATGCCATTGTATATGCACAGTCTCGTTACAATCCAACACATAGTTTTAAAATGAGAACGAAACTTCGTTTGTATGGGAAGGTGAATTTCGGCTGAGCTTACTGCGTTCTCATAAATGTTCAGCAGATAATTGTGCTCCACATTCTCATTAGGAATAAAGGATGATTCGCATACACCGTTCCGTGCCCGGCCACGCAAAACCACATTACCCGACTAAATAAAGTGCTGTCGCAGTCACTTAATTATTGACATTCTGATTCCTACCCGATTTTGATGGACGCACGGGCCGGACACGGTGCGTTGTATAGGTATGGGCAACAGAGTTGCGGGGGTAAACACGTAACGTTCCGAACGCGCGTCGGTACAATTTAACTGTCAATTTTCCATATAAAAAGTGACCTTTAGACCTACCCGACGTTCGTACAATGCGTTACGTGATCGACCTGCAGGTCACTCACAATACAACGTGTCATAATAATGACATCGTCATTTTGAAATTGGTATTATTTTTGTACCGATAGCAATTTGAGCAGCAAACTGTAAGTAAAATTGACTATTTAACAGTTTCTTCAAAGTATTTAGTTTCAATAATTTTTAAGAAAAAAAAAAGATTTCAATAAATTATCATAAATCATTTTATATACGTGATAATATCCGCAACATTTCGTTTGAGGACAGTTTTATTTTAATAAATAGGTATCTGAATTAAAAATGGACTGATATAGGTAGATGAACATGTGAATCGTAAAAAACTAATGAGAAAAATATCTACGTAATATGTATTTTTATTAAACGTGTACTTAAATCACATTCACTCATTCGTTCATTCACTTTTTTAGTACTCTACGTAGCTGTGTGTGCAATTATTCACCTCAACTCTCCTGCCGATACCTATTCCTGCTATAAATTTTCCTTAAAAATGAACAAGTACAGTCAGCCTCATAGTTAAGTTGCTGAACACCTAAGTACCTTGTCGTTTTCACTCGTTTGACATCTTCATATGGCAGTTTAACATGACGTTTAATGCGACACGGTACAGGTGTTAAGCCCCTTGTGAGGCTGACCGTACCACTAGCAAACAAATCGTTACCAAAAAGAACGACAAAAATTAAGTATCAATGTATATTTTGTCATTCAACATCCTCCTAGCGTTATTCCCGGTTGTGCCCTTAACAAACCGGGGTCTACTTTGGCACCTAATCTCAAGATTTTGCACAGGCAATACGAAAACGACTGCCATCCAGGACCTTGCAACCCAGTGGGAAAACTAGACCTTATTGGGATTAGACCGGTTTCCTCACGACGTTTTCCTTCACCGAAAAAGTACATATTCCGGTAAATATTCCGTACATAAGTTCCGAAAAACTCATTGGTACGAGCCGGGATTCGAACACACGACCGCCGCTTGACAGCCGCATGCCTGAACCACTAGGCTACCACTAGGCCATAGGTAGCTACGGTAGGTATATTTTGTCATTATCCCTCTGAAAGCAGAATCCGATTCACGCGTCTCACTTAAAAAGCAACACGCGAAGAATCTTGCAACATTACCAAAGCACGAGGTTCATTATAAAATTCCAGCAACATATTTCCCTGCAGGCTGAAAAACGTGTTATGCGAAACACGATGCCCACCGGTAGAAAACGGTAACAACTACATAGGCAGTCCATACGTTTTGACCGTTTTGCAAGCCTAGAGCGTAAATGCGTGCCAACTTAATATGAGATAATTAAAACATTGTGCAAGCTTTCCTTTACTAATACAATTTTAAAAAGGGAAAGTTTGTGAGGTCGGTTGGAAGTTTTTATGTACGGTTTATGTCCGTTACTACTTATCCGAATTCAATATTTTTCACCTGTGTGTAGAATGGACTTTTAGTACAGACAAAGGCTTTGATTAATCATATTATCATCTGTATTGAAATGCAGGGAAAATGTGTTAAACTAAACCCAAAAACATGATATAAAATAAGTAGCTATTTTCTTTAACTAGGTACACATTGAATAAAAATATCGAATTGAAAGATTCTCTTCTTCTTTTTCTTCTCATGCATTCTTTCAATTCGCGAATTCACCTGCCGAGGAATTTGTTAATGAGAAAACTCGATGGCGACTTTCAAAGTGATTTTCGTAAACACCGCAAGCACGGGCGACCTCTCTAAAACAAATCGAATCCAATTTAATTGGTAAAGTTGGTGGTTTCGCAAGTTTCAGTGAAATTAATGAAAATTTCTGCGTCGTTATAATAAATTAAAGAGGCTCAAATCAAACATGAAAAGGAAGCCACTGCAATATTTGAGCAAAGGGCGTGGGTTTTATTTATTATGAATATTTTGTTGTGGTTTACATTTAAACTGTCTGTATCAGGTATTCAAACAGTCACAAAATGGGCGTCAACATAGAAAAGTTTTTGTCAGAAATCACCTGCATATGTGTACATTTTTAATAACAACTGAGCTGAGGCTCTATTCCTTTTAATTGTCAGAAACAGGTATCGCTGGTATATTGCTTTAGTTTTATGTCTCTGTCATTGAGCTAGTTAGGGTATCATTATAACATGGCTAGGAAGTTAAAATCTTCATCTCTCGTCGTCTATCGAACCGCGTGGCAAGACCGGAGCTCTTTACTTATTTTCTAAAAGTTAAACATTGTTGTGTTATACTTTTAGAGTATTATTTAGCTAAGAATCTGTAAAAATACTCACACAATTTATAGCAAAACCTCACAGTACATAAGATATTATTGTTTCTATTTCTATATTTCTATAACAAGCTCCAACGACATTGTCGACAACTCTACACGATCTCCAATACTTGACACATTTAGAATATCCACACTTATCCGGAGATTCAGTTCGAGTGCAAATATTCTGCGACATGCCAGCCTCGCTGTTTCGCCCCGGTATTTTATACGCAATCTTGCAATGCGCTCGCGGCAAGACGAGCGACTTAGTTCGGAAAGATATTTGCTTATTGGTTCTGATATTCGCCGTTTAAGCATACTTTGTGGTGGATATCTGAATACTAACGTAAGATTTCTCTCCATTGCAGGTAATGTCTGAATTAACATGTCCCCGATGTCTTTCCACAGGAATACTGGTGCCGTTAACGAAAATAACCGGTCAAAATTATGTCGTGTGTTTATTGTTCATTTTTCTGTGTGATTTTATTATATACCTTGTCAAAGCTGCACGCAAATCATTCAATCTGAAGACATAAAATTAAAGATATTAAAATGTACGACAGTCTACCTAAAAAAAGATAAAAAATATATTTTCTCGCATCAATATGTTCGTGTTATATTTTTATACCTTTATGTGTCCTCTTCAGTTCTTGAGCTAAAATATTTTCTAATTTATACAGCACAAAGTAAAAACATATAAAAATGCACAAATCTCGGTGCACAATCTTCTGTACAAAAATTAAAGCACAGTTTGTGTTTATAAGGCATAAGTCATTTATTAATAATATTATAATATTATGTCAACATTCTTAAATTAAATTTGTAAACTAGTTCGGTATGTGAACATCAATTCTTATTGTGGTAACTCATAAAAATCTTAAATGCCATAAAAAGAGTGGATGAAGCCACAATTTTAATTTACTTAAATATTTTGGTTTGTTAAATACTTCTAGTCCCTCACGCGAGATGATTTTAGTTGATTTGGTCAGTTGAGTGGTTTGTGTAAGGCGCTTATAGTTTCCGGTCATTCAAAAAATCTGGAATCGCAAGCGTCCACAGGCTACGAAGTCTTCTAACCATCAAAAACACCGTATGTACAAATAATGAACCTATTCCAAAAATACGTAAGCATGTCCATATATGTATATCTAGTCAATATAATAGCATTCTACTCTTTCAGATGAGCAGAAGAGTGACCCTTGATCGTTATCTTTTCGTCCCATTTCCGCCAATTATATGGAGCAAAAGGTTCCGAAAATGTTAGTTCATGGCTTACGTTTTATATAGCCAGAATAGTATCATTTAGTTTTATGATAATATTTAGCTGGGGAATGATTAAGTTTTTCATTTCCATAAAACCAAAACCGACATTTGTAATATATAAACAGTAACAATGCGTATTTAATGCCTTAAATTATCACTGGACCGGTCGGTCGGAATCGAAACCGGTTTTTTGCAAAAACCTCGGAATAACCACTATCTCGAAATATTTTAGACTTTTGAGCTAACGAGTGCGTATTATTCGATTGCCCAGTTAGAAATGAAATAATTAACAAAGAACGAAAACAGAACGTATTCGTTCCCGTACAAAACATACCGGTTTCCGATCCATGGGGTAGGTACCCTCCAAATGCAGATCAGCGGTTTGGTTACGTTTCAGTCATTTTGTACTAATCAATTTACTTATTCATAGACTAGCAAGTAGCAAGCCTATTCACATTAGCCAACGCATTGAATATGACATGCTGATACTAAATCAATATCAATGAGGATATGTGAATTCCTCTTATCTGACCAATCCAAACCATGGAAATTTGAATTTTAAATACAGAGGCATTCAATTCAAATCTCACCGCACCAAATTTGTCAGATGAGAGGTATTCTAACGTAATGGTCGATGTATCGCTTTCGGTCTAATAACTTCCCATTGTTACATATCTATCATATATAAGGGGGACTATTGTAGTCAGTTGGATTAAGAGCGTCCGAATTGGCTGCTTGAAACCAAACAATTGGGGTTATTAATTATAAAGGCATGCATTAAATTTCTTGGAAGATTATGATGTTATTTAGAATATATTAAGTATAATGGTGTTAAAGATTCAACCATCGTTAATATAACGTAACAACATTGAATGTAATGATAAAAAAATGGTGTCAAAGATACAAATGATACAATATATGTATTAAAGAAAGAAAGTCCATCTTTTTGACAAAATAAATTGAATTCAATGTTTTACTGTGTACAGGACTGCTGCGCAACCTTAATATGACTTTAAGAAATAACGAGATTGTAGCAAAATGGAAAGGTGATTTGTTTCAATATGGTTGTCTAAGAGTTAATTTGGCTAATATTTTCTTCAAGAATTGTAAAGCACATAAAACCGGTGGAAATTGAAATACACTGTCTATGCCGATTGAAGTTGTCTTCAAATTTTACTTTCCACGATACACTATGAATACCTAATTTTAAAAATGATGAAATGATATTTTATTTACGAAAGTATATGCAAAATGATAATTTAGAAAGAAGAAAGAAACAAAAAACTTAACAATGACGAAATTAATTCAAATCTAAATATTATAAGGCTTTCAGTACCATAAGTACCATCAGACATGTGCAAAGATGAATTCTCCCTAAAGCTGGAACAAATCCTTATGGCAGAATTCCGAATTGAAACACTAAATAACCCATCCATTATCATTTTAAAATGTGAAGCATAAAATGCACGAGACTATTGCAAAACTAAAATTATGAACGTAAAGCTTAAAATATTGTACAGCATTGTACATGCGCCGTTACAACTGAACCGTACACATTTTCAATAGTAGGACTTAAAATCCAATATGCAATACGATCTGAATACATTACCGCGTTTGTTACACTTCATAGAATAGACGCTTATGGCAAGAAAGAATGCAAAGTGAAATCTACCCGGCTACGTTGCCAACTTGCCAAGTTATATTTCAATGATATTCAGGTTTTATGTGTATTCTGATGGTTCGTTTGCATAAGCATTTTTTTTTGATTTCCGTTAGTTGGGGCGTGCCTTAATATTTCTGAAAATAGAAAATGTGGGATGATATTTTTCTGGGCATATTTTTTTGTTTCTGCTTTACAGTTCTGGTTAATAGGGGTGGTCCGAGTCATGTTTTAAAAATTTTGTTCCATTATTAAATATATTTGTTTACATATATTTTTCATAATTTTGCGAACAATATATAATATTAGTGATTTTTTTACTCTATCAAAGCCATAAGTTGGATGATATTCGGCTACATATGAAAGTATGTAGGTTTTTCCGAGGGACTACAATATGAGGTTGTTCTAGAAATAACTGTACAGTTTTTTTTAAAGCGTTGCCGACGTACATGCATGGGTCGAAGGATGGTTTGCCAATGAAATTGTTAAAAAAAAGTTTATTTTGTGTCTAATCAGATATTAACACTTTTAGTGCCCGGAACCCGCTAGCTGGGTCCTCTGCTCCTAGGCACTTTTCTGCACGTTTTCCGCTTCGAAACCGTTCGCACTAAATGTGTTAATAAAACCTCATTACCGATTTCAAAATACATTTGAAAGATAGTTAAGAAAATAAAAATATAAATTAATAAAAAAATTATATCATTTACGTCTAAACTAAATACATGAATGCTTATATAATTTTCATGATCAGCACACAAAATACTCAGGACCGTCAGCTTCGCAAACAGGACCACTACCCACCATCAGCCTTCAGTCTCCTTTTTTACGTTTTTTTGTAAGTAAAAAACTAAAATAACAAAAAAAAACTATATAATCATTTAACCTGCTCACATAAGTTCACAAGAATCGGTTGAGAAATGCACATACGGATTTTTTTTTGCCCAAGCTGAAGCATAAAACTTCGTTCGCTTCGCTCGCTTTTTTAACTACGCCAAAGCGGTCGTCAAAAATATAAAAAGGAACGCGAATAAATATCAAATGTCTACAATCGCCTGGCTTATGCCAACGACCTTCTTCGAACGCTTATGTAAGAAAAGAAAACTTTCCCCAAGGCAAAATTAAGAATATAAACTGGAACTGAAGTCTCTGAAAGTCGTTGAAGAAACGAACAAGCAATATATTTTTTCTTGAGCGAATAAAATAAAAGAACTATAATATCCTAGAAGCTAGTATTTGAAACAAGACTTTATTATGTATGTATATTATTATTGACGTGATTACGGGACAATCTTACACAAATCAACCTAGGCCCACGGTAAGCTCAATAAGGCTTGTGCTGTGGGTACTAGGCGATGATATATATAATAGATAAATACATATAGATACTTATATACATATATAACATCCATAACTCAGGAACAAATATTTGTGAAAAACACACAAATAAATGCCCTGACCGGGATTCGAATCCGGGACCTCCAGCTTCGTAGGCAGAGTCACAACCAACTGGGCTACGGAGGCCGTTATAGGTCACTAGCCCATCGCCCCCAACACACTTCAACCAGATCAACCCAGTTTCATTATGTTTAATTATTGAAGAGTTCAAAAATCCGACTATGGAAAATATGTTTTCCACATAAAAACGTATAGGGCCTACCTATGTAACCTGGATCATAGTTACGAATCGATTGACACCTCATTTATCAAAATTGGTTTAGTATCTGATATGCTACGGAGGGTTACACGTAAATATGACCAATTTAACGAAAGGTCAATGTTTTTTGAATTTCGTATCTTATTAATATTCACAAGCCTATTTCTGAATTTGTTAAGATGTCTGTTTATGTGTCTAGAAACGTAATGTAAGTTTAGAAACTCATTGTTTTTTTGAAATGGATACTTTTTTGCTCGCGTTCTGGTATAGGGGTACAGTTCAAAATGTATCACGGAATAACTTTTTGTAGAGAAGCCTAATCTGAGTTCAAATAATTGTTTGTTGCATGTTTTAATCCTTCTTTATTTACCATTAGTTGTTAATCACAGAATGTTATTTAGTTTATGTGGCGGATATGAAAATAATGCTGAAATGACCGCGATTTTTAATATATCGCGAGTCAAATGAGCTAAGTCAGTCAATGTTGACAAAAATACCGATTTATCTGTACTTAACTATACAGATTTTAGTGAATTAATTCAGATATTTTAGGGTTTCATAGCCGACAAAGAAGTATCCACTTAAACTTAATGAACGGTTGTATCTCCAACACAAACCGCTTCTTTTTTAGGGTTCCGTGGCAAAAAACGGAACCCTTATAGATTCGTCATGTCTGTCTGTCTGTCTGTCTGTCCGTCCGTATGTCACAGCCTCTTTTTTCCGAAACTATTCGAGCTATACTGTTCAAACTTGGTAAGTAGATGTATTCTGTGAACTGCATTAAGATTTTCACACAAAAAAAAAAAAAAAAACATTAAGTTTTAGGGGTCCCCATACTCAGAACTGAAACTCAAATTTTTTTTTTTCATCAAACTTATACGTGTGGGGTATCTATGGATAGGTCTTAAAAAATGATATTGAGGTTTGTAATATCATTTTTTTCTAAACTGAATAGTTTGCGCGAGAGACACTTCCAAAGTGGTAAAATGTCTGTGTCCCCCCCTGTAACTTCTAAAATAAGAGAATGATAAAACTAAAAAAATATATGATGTACATTACCATACAAACTTCCACTTAAAATTGGTTTGAACGAGATCTAGTAAGTAGTTTTTTTTTTAATAAGTCATAAATCGTAAACCGCAGTTTATTTAACGGAACCCTTCATGTGCGAGTCCGACTCGCACTTGGCTGCTTTTTTCTAAACTGAATAGTTTGCGCGAGAGACACTTCCAAAGTGGTAAAACGTGTGTCCCCCCCCCCTGTAACTTCTAAAATAAGAAAATGATAAATCTAAAAAAAATATATGAAACCATGCAAACTTTCAACGAAAATTGGTTTGAACGAGATCGAGTAAGTAGTTTTTTTTTAATACGTCATAAATTGTAAAAAGCAATTTATTTAACGGAACCCTTTATGTGCGAGTCCGACTCGCACTTGGCCGCTTTTTTTATTATTTGATACAAGCTTAGACTGCTCAAATCGTATCACTTGCTTTCGGCTCTGCCGTAAGTCAGGCAAATAGGTAACAATTGATAATAAAACCATATCTCTTAAAAACGTAACGTATTTGCTGTCTAATTTTGGAAACGTGATCACAAACAAAAACAAAGCGGCAGGAAATGTTATTATTTGCTTTTGTTTATTTGCGCAGAAGAACATTATTTTCCTAAGCATTGTCGTGAAGGTAACATCGTCACTAATATCACGCCACGTTCGGAACAAAAACAATGTTATACCATAGAGTTGCGCCATTGCGTGTATTTTTTCGATATTCAGCTTAAATTATAAATATTTTTTATTGCACTTAGTAGGTACACATGCACAGCAAGTGAAAAACCTTTTTTTCTTTTACGGTGAGGTAACTTTTTAAAAATACTGCACATTTCCTCAGGAACTGCAGAAATATCTATTAATTTTTTAACTGCCGAACGTCAAATAAATCTCACACTCGCAATTTTCAGCTCTGTTATAATAAACCACGAAGGTGTCGTTTGCACTGTCAGTTTGTCTGAAAATGGAGAAAACAGGAGTTCTCATTATAATCTCCAAATTATTACCAACCTTGAAATTATACCATCAGTAAAATCCCACAAAATGTTTTAGATATAGCTGAAAATAAAAACAATCAGATACATTGAGAACCTCATCCATCATTTTATCTTAGTTTTAAAAACCCGAGTCTGTAATTTCCTAGACTCAAAATTTTACTAATTTGCACAAAGCCTTCATGGCAAGACAAGTCAATGGTCAAGACATACGTAATCAATGTTTAAAACACTTTTTACATCGTGACGTCAGAGGTTTTGAAGCATTTAAATACATATAAACAAGTTTCCAATAGGTACTGTTCTGAAACGTTTACGTAAAAGGTGGTCAATTAAGAGGTAGGTATACCACATTGAATCGATATAATAAAAAAATTGTGCTAAAATTAAATTTTTGTATGAATATATTCTTAAGACTTGGCAATTATGTATGGAAATAAATATCCGCTAACTATCCATATTGCCACCTGGGAAAATGCGAGGCATTTTCATAGAGTTTTCATGAATTTTCACATTTCCGAGGGTGAATTTTGACAGCGAATCGAAACTCCGCTTATTTCCGCTTTACTGTATCAGATTTATTGATATGCAAACGTATATGTTTAGAAAGATAGTCCTATAAAAAAATTGGAAGAAGGCAAATTTGGTAAGGGTCAGTCAAAAATACAAATGTTAAAAATTTCTTGACCTGAAAACAATTCTTTCAATATTGCCCGTATCAAACGCCGTTTAACATGTTTCTTAGGCTTAGCAATATTATTATGGAACGTGTGTTCCATAATAATTTTGCTGCCTCTTCGCTTGATATTTGCATAAAAACAATCCTGAGTTTTTCCGCAAACAAATAGTAACGTTAGAAAAATTATATAAATTCACACTTATTTGGCCACTACATCGCGTTTACGATAAAATTTTCATTGTGAAAGTCAAAAATTCAGGCGGTCATCTTTACTTAATTTAAATATTAGTCATACATTTTTATAATAATATATAGATTCGATATTATCTTTCCAGTCCTAATTATATTTCTATTTTTTAAATAAATTTTGGTTTTTTATCCACGACAGTGAGATGTTTATTATTTGCCGATATTTATTTACTATAGGTACGCAGCAGTAGAAATCCTTTAATGTTGACGATAAAAATATCGATCATGACTACATTGTCCCTTCCCTAGTCCTCTGTGGATTAGCTAATGCAAGTGACAGCCATTACACAATGAGATCAAGTGTCGTACGGCGTAAAAAAATATCGATCTACTAGGTAATGTTGTCACACTGTCTCTTATCTTTCTTGAAACTCAACAGTAGGGTTGTTACAAGAAGCATTGTGATGCAGGTCTATAATTGCCTAGTTTCCTATCTTTTCATAATGCTATTTTTGAATTAGAGAGGATCTTATGTCTGTTAGGGATCAAGTACAATTAGAGCACAACAAAAAGCGAAAATAAGAGTCAAAAGCAGACATCGCTAGCGACCAAATAAACGACTCACACTGGTTAAAGACTCGAGAATATTGGACAAAAAGATGTGCCGTAGCTTCCCGAACGCTGCCCTGCCGAGTCGGATTCGACGATTGACCTCTTTCTCGAAGTTGGACCTACCTAACTAGACAGTCTATCCTAGGTATACATAATCGTCTACAACTTCGAGCGTAAAGTGTCCGATTGTAATGGGAGTTGGTACTACAAGGGCATTTGACATGATCTTCGTCTTATCCATGTTCATTCTTAGACCAACTCGCTCGGAAGCTTTACTGAAGTCATCGAGCATCGTACTTAAGTCCTCCATGGTCTCTGCCATGACTACTATGTCGTCCGCAAACCGAAGGTGAGTGATGTACTCGCCGTTGATGTTGATGCCTAGCCTTCTCCAGTCCAGAGTCTTGAAAACGTCTTCCAGTGCAGCGCTGAACAGTTTTGGGGAGATAACATCCCCTTGCCTGACAACCCGCTGCAGCGGAATAGGCTTCGAGCTCTGGTCCTGGAGTCGGACTGACATAGTGGTGTTCTCGTACAAACACTTCAGTACTTTGATATAGCGGTAGTCAACTTGGCACAGCTGGAGAGACTGTAATACAGCCCAGGTTTCGACCGAATCGAAGGCTTTCTCGTAGTCCACGAACGCTAACGCTCGTAGTTCACTTACCTACTGACTATCAAAGTTATTTTTATATGGCCTTGAATGATATTATTGTAAAACACAATTCAACTTAATAAACAAGATGTGTACCCGTTCACAAATAAAATATACTTTAGTAGGCGGTAATGTCTCAAGACAATAAAAAATCGATCTTATTGACAACCAATAATGCTCTTATGTACATTCTGCTTAGTAACTACATAATATAACGAACAAATTATTGAACCACTAGCAAAATAAAATCCCATGTGCCTATTTCTGTAAACTTAAAACATTATATCCGTCATTCAACTACTCAAAAGCATTACCAAAGTCCGATTTAGAATTCGCCTTGTCGACAAAATGCAAGTTCGAATTATCGTTCACTTTGGAAATAGGTCGCTCTTATACTCAAGGAAATTAGTTTCGTTGCAGTTAAAAGGAGTTTATTTTTGAATGGTCGCTATTTAGTGCATAATAAGTAAGGTAAGAATTTAAGCGATTTGTGGCAGTTGGAAATTGCTAAGGCTTTTACTGTAATTTAAGTTGAATGGAAAAGAGTTTAAACGGGTGGGGCTATTCCACAGGTGTGAGTCATCAAGATGGAATTCATTCGTCATCCAACTTTTCAATGGATTGGTAATTTTAGTTTTAATCGAACATTCATACATATAGCTTAGCGATCAAAAGTTATTTGTTATATGTTAAACTAATTGCATATTGGGTAAACTTTTAGACAAAAGTAGAAGTTTAAAAACCATGTTTTTTTATATTAAGGTCCCTCATCTCAGGCTCATTTATCTTGACAGATAAATAAATAAATATTAGAGGACAATTTTACACAAATCAAACTAGTCCCATAGGAAGCTTAGTAAAGCTTGTATTTTGAGTAGGTACAAGGTAGATATATAATACTTAAATACATAGAAACCATCCAAGATTCAGACACAAAGATTCATGCTCATCACACACATATTTGCCTTTACCGGGATTCGAACCCAGGACCTCCAGCTTCGTACGAGACATCACTACCCACTAGACTAACCGGTCGTCCGATGATTTAAACAATGTTTGTACGCAAGGCACGACGCCTCTCTCGTGACCATGTAAGCTAATCTGAGATCTACATTTAAGTCCAAAATTAAGTTACACAAATTGAGGAGCCGTATCATCGGCAAAATCTCGTCGATTATGCTTTTTAATGCGCTTGTGGGCTAGATCGCGGAACAAAGGAAGATGGAAAGAACTTCCGTTCATCACGGTTACCAGCAAGGTTTTTCCAAGTGCTGCGATCGATTTTAAATGCAACCGTGCCCGCGCTTCACTCAGTTCATAACTTCCCCATTTGGGCTGCTCCTTTGAGCGAGACGTCATTCCGCTGAGCCCTGCCTTTCTAAGATACCTTACTTTTAAGGTTATTTTTATACTCATGGACTTTAATGTTTGAATTAAGACTTCGTAGGTACATTCACCGGCTTAAATATATGATGGAACAAAGGCCGCATAAATATCTGATGACAACGCTATTCCTAGAGCCGTATGAGCGTGTCAGATATTTTTGCGGTCTTTGATTCATCATAATTATGTTGATACCGGTGACTGTACACCAAACTAAAATCATATACTTTTTTACAACTGTTTAAAGGTAGGTAGTACTAACAATTTCAAAATCATTGTGTTACAAAGATAATGGTAATAAATGACACAAATCCGTAATAAACCTCCCCAGATCGACAAGCAAACCTACTCAGACAACAGTAGTAAAATGCACCATAAAACCCAGGCCGCATAATCGCCTCGTACACGCAAACCCGATCGGACGTTAAAATCTTACCCAGGACAAATCTCATAGGACATATAACCGGTTGACTCATAAACAGGGCGACTTAATACTCTATGCCGGCCATATTTTAAATGGGTAATAGACGCCTATTGGTATCCCGTGGAGGTTAATTTTTTGTTGCGAACGAGTAATATTATAGTAGGCAGTAGTAGAAAAACTAGTAATTGTACACAATAATAAAAGTAAAGTTACAAAAAGGAAATTTAAGTAATCTCTTTCAGTTAATTTTTAAGTAACTGAGAGGAAAAATAAACATAGGCAGACAAATTCTGCAACCTGTCCAAAACGGTACAAGAAAAACAAAACAATACAAATACAAACGCACATTTTATATAAAAGGACAAGTATAAATTCATGTACCATAAAAGCATTGAAAGGACAAATAAAGTTCAACATAGAAAATTTGTAAAAGATAATAAGAAGTAAGTAATAGTAGCCATTTTTATTATTATCACATAATATGTAAGAATTTTATGTTATAATTAAAATACAAAATAATTATAGCTGTCAGTTTTGAACTCATTCAAAGTCATTCATCTGTCTACTGTGTGGAATCTCGACTGCTGCTCTGGGAAAAAATTCTCAAGGAGCTACAATAGTTTAGATTTCATTTTACACAAAAGTTTCAAATATGAAAGTATTTAACCTATTTATATTTTAGCCTTTTGCGTTACCTAACTATGTACTACGCCTAGGAAGTATAATTTGCTATATTTTTGACACAAATTTGCACGCTCAGAAAGAAACAGTATTTTTTGACACAAAGGCAATTTGTCTTGACAGAATTTTTTTAATTATCAAAATAAAGAGCATGCAGAATTTATGGGGCGTGTCAGTCAAGGCAATTTAATGCATTTTGGAGGAAGTTGCACATACTCTAGCTCTTATTTTTAGTTGTAAAGACAATGGCATTTTTACAGATTTAATGAAATGTAGTAAATTAGTTCGTTTATTTTTATAAGGCCTTATTAATAATAAAAGCAATCAGCCCGCAGGGCAGCTTGTGGCGAGCTGTTGGAGAGTAACGACCCCACGGACCCGAGTGCTCCCGAGAGTCGGTCAGGGCCTCCGTCTCCGGCGTGTCTTCGTCGGTCGGAGTGGAACCCCAAGGGCGCCCGCAGGACTCTCAGCTCTGGCTTGCCTTCATTGGCCGTCCAGAGAGGAGTCGTCAGAGCTATATGCTCCAGGGGTGAAGTGTTAAAGGGCATAACGCCGCGAGTAACTTCGGAGAAGCGCATTATTGGTGGTGGTTTGCTGTAATTATTTGCATATTTATACGCAAATAGTTGCATTTGATCTCCGCTGATCGATCAGCACGTTTTTTAGCGGAATAGCAAAGGAATATTGTTCTCGTAATATATCATGGACTTCCGCAAAGTAACGCCTGATTCAATAAATTATTATTATCAATTTAAAAGACGATCTCAAGAGATGTTATTTAATATTCTAAATACAAAACAGTCCGGCAAAGGGTCGATGTCCTTCAAGGAGGTAAAGCAAATTAAAAAAAATCTAGAACGAATCTTCTGAAGAATTCCTGATAAGTACAAATTGGGTTACGTTAAAATTGCCTTCTGGAGAAAGATGAAATTGAATTCAAATGAAGTTTATGGTCACAACGGAAGACCAGCGCTGGCGCCGCCAGCATTTACGCTGAGTTGTGACCATTTTGTGGAAAATGTGTATGTGCGTATGTGTCTGCAGTTTGTTTTATGTGTTTTATTTTGTCACGAATAAATGTGGGGCGTACAGAATTGAATTTTGATCACGCCCTGCAAGGGTGTTTTAATTTGCGGTGCACTTTCTAGTTTCCCTTTTCAGAGATTAGCGCGTTAGTGGACTGTATGTAGGTATCCAACCGTGTGGTCTATTGTCGTAGCTACTTGATGCGAAATTGTGCAGGAAAGTTAGCTGCCTTTGGAAATCGGAACAGGTGGATGAATCAGCTAACAGAAGGTTATAGGAGCCATGCGCACTTACTTGTGATTTGGGTGAACTCCTCCTTCACGCTAGCGTTTCGTGGCACACCATGTGCTCGTGTGGGGCGCGCAGCGCAATCCCAAATTGTCCAAAAACACCTTCACTTCACGAGCAGTCGAACACCTTTTAATGCTAAGCTGACAGCATATATAGTTTTCAAACGATGTACAGAGATTTGCGGCGGATTTAATAAGATTTAATGTCTTTTATCAGCGGAGGATGTTACACGCACGCGGGGTGAGAATTCAACAACACTTTTCTCTCGCCAGGTGGGGCAAGCGTAGCCCACACGTCGTGTATATGACAAAGACGGCGCGATATATCAGTGCGCATGTTGGAAAGGGATGATGTAGGTATAGGAATCGCGAGTATAGACACGACAACAGATAAAAGTCGGAAAGACCAACATACGAAATCCAACATCTCCCCCGGCTTGAAGGGTTCCCTTCAAAGAGAAAAATAATAATTATGTACATATGGATGTACATAGGAAAAGATGATATCGCACCATATAACTAAAAACAAGCGAAGTGTACAATTTACCTATAATTAGGTAATTATACTAAAATAATAACTATTTATGATAACTTAAAAAATATATATACATAGATATGTATGTGGTGGTAACCCTACTGCGTTGGCAGCGGGCACAGCCGAACGATCGGTCGCTCGAGCGTACCGTTGCGGATCCGCACTTCAGCAACGCGGACAACACCGTCTCGCCCAGGGAATACACGAGTTATTATTCCGAGCGGCCACTGCAAGGGTGGCGCGTTAGCAACGTTTATTAAAACTATTGTTCCCACCGCTATCGGCTTGTCTGGAGTATTCCATTTCTCTCTGCTTTGTAAGTTGTGAAGATACTCAACTCGGAACCGTTTCCAGAATGATTGGACAGGCGAGTCTAACATTGAAAAACGAGACAATAGATTCGGTCGCTCCTGGCTTAAGTCGGCGGCGGGCAAACGCGGCAACGGCGAGGTTGACATGAAATGAGCTGGCGTTAGCGCGGTGGGTTCTGACGGGTCAGAACTTAGTATATAAAGAGGGCGGCTATTAAGAATTGCTTCGTTCTGAGTAAGCACGGTAAGTAATTCTTCGTATGTCAGGATTTGAGTGCCGATAACACGATGAAAATAAGTTTTAAAGCATTTAATGTTACCTCCCCAAATGCCTCCAAAATGAGGCGCGTTTGGGGGGCTCATACGCCAAGTAATTCGACTTTTTGCAAGTTCGTCCTTGAAATGCATATAATACGGATCAGACTGAAGAAACGTGTGAAGCTCATTTAGGTAAGCTTTAGAAGCTGCAAAATTATTTTGATATTGAGCAATGCGATTCGCTACAAAAGTTGAGAATCTGTGAGGTGAAGAGTGCACCCAACATAAGACAACTTCAGAGTCATAAAATGCAAACGTATCCGCAATTGGACGACGCTGAGAAAAAACATCGTCAAGCTCGACACCGAATTGACGCGGAAATTTAAGAGCTGAAATCAGTGGAAGCTCACTGATGAACTGCTCCCATAAATGCGATATGTGCGGTGGTGGCAAATCGTCCCAATCCATCCTTAAGAGCCATAGTTCCTTTATGAGAAGCTTGGAATAAGGTATGACAGGGCCGACGAGTGCTAGCACGTCATACAAACGAGCAGTAGCTGAAAGAATAGAACGTTTCGTGCCACTGAGTTGCGGAGGAGAAACGTCAAAGACAAATTCATCCGAAGCGGGAAGCCGTCGAAGACCAAGAATCTTCAAAGTGTCGCCGTCACCGAAGGAGACGTCTTCCGACTGGCGGTGAGATATGGGAATGTGCTCTAGCAACTGCGGAGAGTTGCTAGTCCATTTGACCAGATCAAACCCGCCAGCCTCGAAGAGACTGATTAGTTGATTCGCTATCGCAACTGCTTCCTCGGATGAAGAAGCAGAGGAAGCTAGATCATCCATGTAAACGTCCCCCTCGAGAACGGCGGCAGCGTGCGGGAATCTCTCACGTTCGTCACTAGCGAGCTGGCGGAGCGTGCGAAGCGCGAGGAATGGCGAAGACCGGAGTCCAATGCAGACCCGGTTGAAATGATACATCTCCAAAGGTACTTCAGGCGAAAAGCGATACAAAAATCGTTGAAAAGAGCGGTGGTGCGGATGTACTTCTATGCATAAGTACATTTGGCGGACGTCAGCGAAAAAGGCAACGCGGAATATGCGAACATTCAAAAGAATGTGAAAAATGTCTCCTTGCAAATTACAGCCAGTATGTAGGATGTCGTTTAATGACAGTCCCCTGTCTGATTTGCAGCTACCGTCCAGAACTTGGCGGATTTTTGTCGCGGATTTGTCGTTCCGGATGACCGGGTGGTGAGGTATACAAAACCCTGGCGTAGAGGACTCTTCGGGCGGAACCAAAGAAATAATCCCCTTATCCAGGTAATTCCGAATGACGTCATCATATTTGTCGCGGAGTTGCGGGTATTTTAAGAATTTATTTTCGAGCATCGAAAATCTTCTTTTAGCGGTTACAAAAGAATTGCCCAGATTATCTGGCGTTTGCTTGAAGGGAAGATCGACTGCGTAAGAACCATTATCGTTACGCGTCGTCGTTGCGGTAAATATTTGTTCACATTCCTTGTCATCGGGACTTAGAAATTTCTTTGAGGGTACTTCCTCCAAGTTCCAAAACTTTTCCAACGTTTGGTTAAGCGGTTCGTGCGTAAACGCACAGAGAGCACGAGTCGCGCGCGGAGGTGACGTCACAGTGACGTCCCCCATTATGACGTAACCCAGGGTGGTTTCCAAAGCCGAAGGCAAGCCGGCACTTCGGACTTTGTCAGAAAGTAAGATGTCACAGAATAAATTTGCTCCTATAAGCATATCAATGGGCCCGGGCTCATTAAAACAATCATCGGCCAGAGGTATATTCTTAAAACAATCAAACAAAGATATGTCGATAGGCGAGTCAGGCAAGTGTGACGTAATGGATTCCACCACCAGAGGCTGAATAGTGTAAGAGTTATCGCCATTACTGTCGAATCGGGAACTAAATTGCACTATTGACATCCCAAGTATTTTTTGGGACGAACCCCCAATACCTTGAACCCTGGCAAAACGATTCTGGTTCGAAATCGGTAGCGCTAATCGATTACAACACTCGAGCGTTATATAATCAGATTGGCTTCCAGGATCGACCAGAATCCTTGCATAATGAACCTTACCGCTTGCGTCATAAAGTCGAATTTTTGCGGTCCCTAATAAGGTTGTTTTATGCATAAGCGTTCTCAAGTTATCATCATCATTTGCACTCCGAGCCGACAAATGATTCAACGTTGAGTCATGCCTCAAACCATTATCAACCCTATCGGCCGGGTGATAAGACTGCAAATTGCTTGCCACCCCGTTTCTACTGCTGTATGGCGGTGTGGAATTCGCCTTGTCAACAAAAGTGTTGGTACTGGTTTGATGCGAGTTAGATAAATAAGTTTGTTTATGCGGAGGATTAAAATGTAATAACGTGTGGTGCTGTGCATTACATATACTACACGTTCTGTGTGACATACAAGCGGAAAATTTGTGTTTATAACTAAGGCAATTGTTACACACGGAATTAGTTTTTACAAAATTAAATCTTTCGTACGGGGACATTTTTGTAAAAGCGGCACACTGATATAAGTGTTCGTGTTTATTAGTTTTACACAACAAACAAGAATCAATCGCGGGCGTTTGCGTATTAACGAATGTTTTCGTCGAATTGTTTTTTGGTAGCGGTATATTTTTATTGTTATTAGATCTCGGTTGTGATTGTGAAAATGTTTGTTTTGTTGTCGAATGCGATGCAACCCTGGATTGTTCTTTGACGAAATCAATAAGATTTTTGTACGAAGGACACGTTTCCTTGCGATAAAACATCTCAAATAATTTTATCGATTCGGGATCTAGTTTTTGTAATGCGATATGCAAGAACAAAAAATCTGCTAAATCTTGTAATTTAAGCGCTTTAAACGCCTTAACGGAGGCGTCGAAATTACATAGAAAATACTCCAAATTAGAAGCGGACCCATTCGCTATGGGTTTAAAGTCTAACAGCTGATTAATATAGCCGGCTGCCATGGCGCGTTTGTCTTCATATTTATCAACGAGCGCTTGCCAAATTATGGGATAGTTTTCCCCTGTGGCTGGCAGCCCCGCGCATACCGACCTAGCCTTATCAGTCAGTTTACCTACTAGGAACTGAATGCGTTCGCTATCTGTTAAGCGTGAGTTGTTATGAATCACACTTTTAAATTGTTCATAGAATAATGGCCAATTACGAAGGTCGCCATTAAATTCCATTAGCTGCATAGGCGGGAGATTTTGCTTCAGAGCGGAATGCAAAGGCCGCTGAGACTCTGGCGAACTTTCGATTTCAGACTGAATGCGTTTGATTTGACAATACATATCCTCAAACGCGATCCAGGACTGATAATTAGCGGTTGCATCAGGCGTTAATCGTAAAACGCATTCATTGTACGAGTCTAAAACACGCTCAAAATCTGATCGCAATTGGTCTAGATTTGATACGCTATTTAAGAACGTTTTACGTTGAATTTCGTCTTCGTACGCCTTAACCGACAATTTGTATATAGTTTGTAAGCGGGCGAAGAAGGCACTGCGCTTAGCTTCTAAAATAACTAGTTCATTCTGGACGGGGTCCCTAGCCGCCTCGTCCTTAGGGTCATTTTTCGGTGGCATGATTATAAAACTTAGCCCACACAAATAAAATATAAGTAAACACGATTTGCGGGAATAAAATGCGGTTCAAATAAATGTCCGTAAACACGATTTACGGGAATTAAAAATGCGGTTCAAATAAATGTCCGTAAACACGATTTACGGGAATAACGGTGCGGTTAAATAACTGTGAGTACCTACTCGTAAACACAAGTCGCGGGAAAAAGCGGTTATAATAAATGTTTGACAAAAGTCGCGGAAATAAAAGTGCGGTTAAATAAATGTGAGTACCTACTCGTAAACACAAGTCGCGGGAAAAAGCGGTTATAATACCTAAATGTTTGACAAAAGTCGCGGAAATAGAAGTGCGGTTAAAATAGATGTAGGTATGTAACACGAATCGCGGGAAATAAAAGTATACAAAGGAAATGTGTTACAAAAAAGAAACAGTTTGTGAGAATAAGGCGGTTTAACTATCCGTCTACAAAGTAGGTTAAGCGATGACCGTGTAGGTACCTATTGACGGCACAGATCGGAGCGCGCGGCACGCGGTAGTTCGAGAAAAGATTAGAACGAAATAAAAGCGGGTAGATATGAACGAAACCGGTCAGCGCTCCCGAGCCAGTGAGAACAATAGCATGTATTTGTGACGTGTACATCAATTGAAAACTAAGAATCGTTAATTGCGTTGCTGAAATGTTAGTATCTTTAGAATAATGATACGAAGATATGATGCGAAGTACGTAGATTTTACGTATCTATGGGTAAATTATATAATATAATGTCAAGGAGCTACTTTAAATAGATATAAATCCTAGGTTGGGGAATGAAATATAATTATCCGGATCGTTAGTGACCAAAACTTGGGGCGTACAGAATTGAATTTTGATCACGCCCTGCAAGGGTGTTTTAATTTGCGGTGCACTTTCTAGTTTCCCTTTTCAGAGATTAGCGCGTTAGTGGACTGTATGTAGGTATCCAACCGTGTGGTCTATTGTCGTAGCTACTTGATGCGAAATTGTGCAGGAAAGTTAGCTGCCTTTGGAAATCGGAACAGGTGGATGAATCAGCTAACAGAAGGTTATAGGAGCCATGCGCACTTACTTGTGATTTGGGTGAACTCCTCCTTCACGCTAGCGTTTCGTGGCACACCATGTGCTCGTGTGGGGCGCGCAGCGCAATCCCAAATTGTCCAAAAACACCTTCACTTCACGAGCAGTCGAACACCTTTTAATGCTAAGCTGACAGCATATATAGTTTTCAAACGATGTACAGAGATTTGCGGCGGATTTAATAAGATTTAATGTCTTTTATCAGCGGAGGATGTTACACGCACGCGGGGTGAGAATTCAACAACACTTTTCTCTCGCCAGGTGGGGCAAGCGTAGCCCACACGTCGTGTATATGACAAAGACGGCGCGATATATCAGTGCGCATGTTGGAAAGGGATGATGTAGGTATAGGAATCGCGAGTATAGACACGACAACAGATAAAAGTCGGAAAGACCAACATACGAAATCCAACAAAATGTTTTCTTTCTTTCTTTCTGAAAATGTACTTTTAAAAGGACACTACACTTTAATAATTAAATCAATGTCGTTTAAATAGTTGTATACAAAATTTGTGAATAAAAAATCAAGCAAATGACTGTGCATTACATCTCCACTTATTTTGTTATTAAGAGTATCGGCAGAACTGGAATTGTTTCTATGCCGCATCTTGAAATACCCACATTGTTTTCCTTGTTCTTTCTCTTATTTCACTCAATATTATATAATCGTTTTAAGTTCTCATACAAGTGAATTGTAAAATTCTTAATGAGAATAAAAAATCTTAAACCGTATCCATGAACAGAAACTTATTTTCATAGCGTTCCTTGTGAATCTCGCAGCGCAATCTTAAGCCCTATTATCAGCGACATCGATACGAATACATATACTTATGTACCAGTGTGCAACCACCGTACGATAAATAAATAAATAGCGTAACGTCATCTTGTGAAACTAGATCCAAAACTGCATTTCATTAGGAACTAACTGCTTGCGCGGATAGCCGCGGTCATATAAATTATCGAGAGCATGGAATTGCATATGTAGTAGTATTGTATGTTTACAGGAATTTCGTATTTGAATTATCTATTTTCTCGTAGTATTTATCAGCATAAAAAGAGGTTTGTTATATATTGAAGAAGTAAATACCAAAATAATGTCAGTGTCAAATTGTGAAGAAAAATTAAGAGAAAATTATTCTCCTTTTGTTGCAAACGGTACAACCACTACAAATGCAATTTCATGTTCTCGATAATTCATCAAAAAAATACTTTGTAGCGTCCAGCACGGCTACCACAAAACGTGGCGCGAGCTCTCTCGATTTTTCTCGCACTACACGACTTTTTCTAAGTTTTCTAATAAGAGAGAGAGAACCATCTTGTGATAGCCGTGCAGGCAAAGCTGCGGGAAAAAATAATTTATGTTCAACCAGACAGATCGGATAAGGTGGCTCCACGAGTCTGTATGCGACGTCCAAAAACTGAATCTCCAAAAAGAAACTATAATTATCGAAACTGGTCACCAAATTTCACGAGAATCGGTTTAGAAATGCGACCTGTAGCGGAGAACAACTGGACAAACGGACATACGAAAGAATTTCGGCCCAATCTAAAGCAGAGAAATTCGTTCGCTCCGTTCGCTCGTTCAAAATAACGTTTAAAGAAGTGTTAATATTAAAAACCACCATCGTGTTACATCTAGCTGAAAGTTTAGAAAACACCGTTGTGCAAAACAATTTAACATGCTTATAGTCAACTTAACCTCATTCTACAGCAACTTCGCGCTCATGTAGGGTAATAAATTCACAAGTGCAGTAAATAGCATTTTTGCCATTGTGCTAGAAGTGGCGCAGTAATAACCGTTACCGAAGTCCAGGCGCTTCGACGGCTCACGAGCGTAGGTTACACTAGAAATGTCGCACTTGATGACTTTTGTTACTTGGGAAAGGTTTTTATGACGTCAGCTACGGGTCGATCACGTAACTTTTCTTACGCGCGTCTGTAAGGTCTAAATGTCAATTTTATATGGAAAAATGACAGTTAGATTGTGATTTTACTGTCAGACGCGCGTACAATGCGTTACGTGATTGACCTACAGGAGCAATGTAAAAGCCGTGGATTTTTAAAGTTTCGCGTTAACTAGACAAGGATTTGAGAGTGCTTATAAATGTAGCAGAAAAGTGAAATGGAATTAAATATAAGGGACATTTTGTAGTATGTTTAGTATAATCGCTAAGAAATCATAAAAAAACCATTAAAATTAAAGGAAAACGTTTTTTCTTTCTTAGGTTTAGGTTTGTAACACACTTTTAGTCGGCTTCCCGTTGACAGGTACTTTGACACGATGTCACTATTTATAAGTAATTCATAAGTAGTAAGAAGTTGTACCTTCAAATTATTGTTTGAAA
Source organism: Epinotia brunnichana (assembly GCA_963854355.1). Classification (NCBI taxonomy): domain Eukaryota; kingdom Metazoa; phylum Arthropoda; class Insecta; order Lepidoptera; family Tortricidae; genus Epinotia; species Epinotia brunnichana. The sequence goes on along the minus strand of OY977951.1, from coordinate 22,656,573 downwards.
ATATAACTTAGTTTTGTGTTTTATTAAGATACAAAGCAATCATACAGTAACATGTTGTTTGCAACAACATTCTGTTAAAGCGCGACAAGCTTAATAACAAGAACCATCTTGACAAACAAGATTGTTAATAAACAAAAAACCCACACAAATCGGTTCATCTGTTTGGGATATATTTATATTATTCAATTGTGTTATTCAAACGGGGAGTGCGGGAAACTCTAAAACTACGGCATCTATAAGGCAATCTGAACTTAAAAGTCACGTGACCAAAAAAAAAATTAAAAATGCATTCAAAGATTTTTAAGAAAGCCTCATACACGGCCAAAAATTGAACCCGGTCGGTCCTGTCTAAAAATCGGAGTTCGTTTTTTTGCGTAGGGTAAGGGCGGGTTGCATCAACTCACGATTACAAGCCGATACATTTTAAATATGGCACCCGGCAGCTGTTATTCCATATAAACTTGTCAAAATTTCCATACATTCAGATTTAAATGAACTCCGCTCACGATTAAAAACAGTTTGGTGCAACCACAGATGTATGAATATAAGGAGATCGGACATGCCGGCCGATTTGTATAGAGCACGCCTGTCGCAAGTTCATTAACCCACACAACGCCCAAGTAATTGACAAGACAAAGCACGCACACATCTAAAACACACACACTTGTATACCTACACGCTTATTTGACAATAAACGCGCATCATATCAGGAATTGTGGGAAAAAACGTAATATTATCTGCGATCAGCACGCGTGCACAGTATAGCAGAGTATGCCCATTGAGCTAACAGCTGCGACACGGCCGCCGGCGGCTTGTCTTCTCTCTAGTATTCTACCTCTATGCTCTGAGGGTGCGACCCATCCTAATATTACTCGATGTAAGGAACAATTATTGCTAAGAAACCCTGTATCTAAGGTCTTAGGAAAATACCGTATTGATAGTTTTATGTGCGAATGGATCTCCCGATACTAAACCATGCTGGTTAGATGACAAGTAAATATATAATGAACTGACGAGGAACTACGATGCCACACACACACACACACACTCATATTCACATGTTAAAATTGTAACACACTTCGATTTCGTTGGGAACTGTATCTGGCATATCTAGAAGCCATAGCGCCGTGGCCAGCTGCTATGAGCGTCGATTGCATTACGTTCAGCGTTATGCGAGCGACTGCTGCACACCCAGGGGTCAATTTGATACATAGATTTCGTATTCCAGATTATCGCAATGGGTTTCACGCGCTTAGCGCGTGGCTTTGAGGTATCCAATTAGACCGCGTACGATACACATGGAAATTGGATAAATTCAAATTTTTTGACATTTGTTGCCATGGTTACGTCACCTGGGTCCCTTTTTTAAAACTGTGATTTTATGGGTTTGAATTCACCAAATGTAGGGATTGATGTTTTTAAATCCTTTGAATGGGATCTTCTAACCTCCTAAGGTCTACCAGAAGGACGTATTCCCTTAAAGGAACGTAAATCGTTAGGAGGGATAAGTTCGGCTTTGTACAAATGAATATTTTTTCCTCTGTTATGTACTTGTTGTTGTTTTTTCTTGTGCAATAAAGTGTTTACATCGTGTGTGTCGGCATTAAGCTACAAGACCGAGTGAGGAATATTGAGATCCGACGTCGCACTAAGGTGCGTGACGTCGGCGAAGTCATAACCAAACTCAAATGGAGTTGGGCAGGACATATTGCCAGGCAGCGTGACGGTAGGTGGACCAAAACGTTAACGGATTGGTGGCCAATTGCAGGAAAAAGAAGCGTTGGTCGTCCACCAGCTCGATGGGTTGATGACATAAAAAAGACCGCGGGTCATTTCTGGATGAGACTAGCACGGGACCGGGATAAGTGGCGTACGCGAAGAGAGGCTTATGCTCAGCAGTGGGCGATTACAGGCTGAAAATGATGATGATGATGATGAAAGTGTTTACTACAGCTACTACTGAATCCCTTTGCATTGGAACAGAGTTACATTTATTTTAAATCAGTTGTTTTTGAACAAATTAATTCAACTCTATTGCATACACTAGTTGATACAAATTTCAATGTCATATGAAATTGTATGACATGCCTTAGGAGGCTAAGCATGTTAAAAGTCCAGGATACTGTAACAACTTCTTTAAAAAAATGTGTCATGTCGTATCTTGGCAAATATAAAGAAAGAAAGATACATTTATTTACAAACACACAGGAGACACATATTAAACAATAAAAGAAACGAGAAAAACACATAAAACATGAAACAAGTGTGTCTCTGCGGCAGTGAACCGGACACTGGCTTAGCATTATGTTGAGGTGTCAGACACCTACAACAGCGCTGATTTTCAGCTAGCACCGTTTGTGACTCACGGAAACGTTATACAATTGTGATATATATATAAACTACATACTAAATAAGTATTATTGGGATAGCCGAGAGAGAAAGAAACATAAATTAAAAAGTGAGATGTACGCACTACCTACATGCAGCTTCAATTCAATTATGACATTACACATTAACTTTATTTTTTTCTTATTAAGCTAAAACAACAACTAATACCAACAAGAAATAGTTGATTAACTAAATCATATTGCAAAGCGAAGTCACATACTCAAATCTACAGCCCAATTCCAAAACAGTTTGCAGTTGCTACGAGCTCGTCGCAAGTGACTTAACAAAATTTTGGTCTCTGATCTTGCAACTACTATATGTAATCCAAGGTTCAAGTTACGCTGGTCATCCAGCAGAGCCAATGGTTGGTTACTGAATTGCTACTGCCAGGCAGCTTGCAGGGGACATTAATGTAAGCGCCCTGTAAAAACTTTGCTTCGACAGAATAAAGAACTATTGCCGCAAAAATCGTTTGCACAAAACGCGCCAATTTTAATGAGCCGTCTCTTTCTATTTATCCTATACTATTGAACGAGCAATATTTGTATAATAAATATTTATTTGCAATAACGTTCTCGGAAACGGCTATAACGATTTCAATGAAATTTGGAATGAGAGCGTTTACGGGGGCGAGAAATCGATCTAGATAAATAAATAATAAATATTTGCGGACAATCTTACACAAATCAACCTAGTCCCAAACTAAGCAAAGCTTGTACTATGGGTACTAGACGACGATATAGATACTTATATAGAGAAATATATACTTAAATACATAGAAAACTTCCATGACTCAGGAACAAATATTCATGCTCATCACACAAATAAATGCCCTTACCGGGATTCGAACCCAGGACCTCTTGCTTCGTAGGCAGGGTCACTACCAACTAGGCTAAAGCGGTCGTCAAATAGGTCTCATAGGGATAGGTCTCATGTCCGGGAAAATTCGTATTCTCCGTATTTTCTCCATTTTTATCCGAGCAGAGCTCGGTCGCCCAGGGACTTAAATAGAACCAGAGTAAGAGGTATAGTATTCGAAGTTTGACTGTGTCGATATTTGAAAAATACACATTTAGCATGATACAAGATTACGGGTATATGGGGAAGATATGAGACTTTGCAAAGCTGAAATATCTAGTTAAATACTGGCTGAACTAGGAAACAAAATGTATACTCGTACCTACATTTTTGGATAAAATGTTTATTACACTTTATACTTTGTTCTTTATCAGAAGCTTAATTACGTGCTTAACTACGATTATATTTCTCAGTATTTTATGATTTCCACGTATTGTGAAGTTATCTAACTAAATATTTTTAAACAAAATTTGTGACATTTTGAATAAGACAACTAGGTTTCCATGATATAAAAAAGATCGTATCTAGCAAGTTGAGATCTCGGTAAACTGCTTTGCAGTGGTGATTACATTATGCTGAACGTTATGTGAGTAAGTTCCACAACTGACCTTACTTGTACGAGTAGAACATACGAGTAACTCTCGCCTTAATATGCTCGTATTAGTGTTACAATGTTGCTTTGACAAAATAAAATAGGTGAATTTAAACGCTTAGGGCGCTTACAGTCACTTGAAAAAAATGTTGTTGTTCACTTAACAGCAGCCACAATAGACAGGACATCTGGGTGGTCAACCAGGACAGCCAGGACAGCTAGGTGGTCAACAACAGCCGCTTGGCGGGTTCATTACAGTACAAGTTTTAATAGGGCTAAAACTCGAAGGCTCAATGTCATCCAAAGGGCAATGGAGAGGGCTATGTTGGGAGTTTCTCTGCGTGATCGCATCAGAAATGTGGCTATCCGCAGCAGAACCAAGGTAACCGATATAGCCCTCCGAATTGCTAAACTTAAGTGACAGGCGGGGACCATTGCACGTAGAACCGATGGCCGTTGGGGCGGAAAGGTTCTCGAGTGGTGACCACGTACCGGAAGGCGCGGTGTTGGTAGGCCTCCCACAAGGTGGACTGATGACCTGGTAAAGGTCGCGGGAGTCCGCTGGATGCGGGTGGCGCAGGACTGGTCACTTTGGAACTCTTTGGGGGAGGCCTATGTCCAGCAGTGGACGTCTTTTGGCTGATATGATGATGATGATTTGGGCTAAAACTGTATACATATCTTTGAAATAAGTGCTCAATACTGAAAGTCTCATTTTACGTAATAAATTAATACTTTCACTATAACACTTTAAACTCTCGCGCTTTGTACACATATTTAAATACTGTTTAATCCGAGTCTAACGCGATATTTATTTACCTTTATTTCTGACGTTTCGACACGGGTTGCACCGGTCATGGTCGCAGATAACTGTCGTCCCAGCAAGTTGTCAACAGAGATATGGGTTTACAATATTTCACTACCCTCCAAAAGTCGATAAAAACATGGAGGGTACACCCGAAATAAGTCCACTACCCATCCATTTTAATATTAATTGTCTAGAGCACGGCACACAACTCTTACAGTATCCGCGCACAGATCCGAAGATATACGAGATTTCAGTTTCTGAATCACTGGTCCCCATGTCACCGATAAATTGAAACCATCATCCCTATTGAAGTTCTTCGGGCATTTCTACCTTTTGTAACGGAAATCGCTCGTAGATGCATGAAGATGTGATGGTTCTTAGCTAAATACGTTTGCTTGTCTCTGGAGAGTTTACAATTTTTTTATCAATGTAGGTAAATATTCGCGAAAATATGTATAATTAATGTACATTCACCGGCATAAATATATAATGGAACAAAGGCCGCAAAAATAGCTGATGACAACTCTATTCCTAGAGCCGCCTTAAAAGCGTGTCTGATATTTTTGCGGCCTTTGATTCATCATTATATTGATGCCGGTGACTGTACTAGGGGTATATATTATTGCCTTAATGTCTTAATAAAATTATCGTTTCAATAGTTAAATGATCAAGTAATCAATATGCTTCACATTCTATTCAATACCGTTAACCAAATCTTCCTGTATATTTTAACTTACTACCTAACCTCACCAATCAACACTCTGAAGCTTTACCTGTAACACACAAACGAAACATTTTAGTGAAATTAAAAACATACGAGTCACAAATATTACACTTATCAATTACTTCGTCACTAATTACTTTTTGTTGAATAAGACTCAAAGGAGACGCTTTTGACGTAACATACTCGCGTCCTGGCAGTTCATTTATGTTCTTCATTATAATACTAATTTAATGGTTTTCTTGGCACATAATCGTGAGAGTAATTTTATGATTTGCTTTGAGAACAAACCAAATCCCAATTTCATCAAATTAACAATTGTCACGTGACATTGAAAATTCAACGTATAAGTATTACTGTGTGGTTAACACTTTCACTGCCAAAAACCCGCCTAACGGGCGCGTACGCCGCTATAAATATTATAGATAGTATATAATTTTATGCGTTACGTGATCGACCTACTAGTAGAATTAGATACATAATAAAAAAATAAAAAAAAATACTGGTGACTTTAATGATGAACAATATTTTTCGAAATCAAATTATGTAGAAGCCAGTCTTTTCGTTGTTAAAGTACTAATAGGTTCATATGCGGCGGATAATTCTGTTTACAGCTCTATGTTACATAAATTGAATCATCGGCCACTTTGAATCCTAAAAAAATTTAAAAAACTAAAACAAATGAAAATTCATTATCTTAATGACCCGAAATTATGTCTGTAAATATAAACGTATTTAAGGCTTTTCGTTCGTCAACCATCGTAAGAATGTATAGTTTTGTAGCCATTTTGCACATTTACTATATTCATACCTATGAGAAAATAAATAAAGTGGAGAAGTAAGACGAGGAAAGCTGACACAACCACCATGTGGGATATATAGCTGGGAAGAGAGAGAGAGATACCTATAAGAAAATACTATAATTTTATCATAATCTCCAAGACATAACAAGTAACGTAGTAGGTACTCTTAAATAATTTATATTTAAGTATTCGGTTTTCTTCGTTTTTTTTAAATTAAGGATTTGTTTTGACAAAAACCTTTGCTTTAAGCCGATGTTTGCATATTTGATGTTACAAATAACATTATCGAGCAAGACATAATTTTGGCGGGGGTACATCATTATTTCCTAACTATCTTATAATGTTATTATACAGAATGGGCCAATTTTTTTTGTAACTTTGATGAAAGTAAAAGCATAAAAGTTAATATCCTGAGCATTACGTTTTTGTGACTAACATCTAATGCAATTTATATTTTGACAATAACATCTTTGAGATTACCCCTATCTCGTCGCTGCCACTCCTGCAAACGACTACGCAAATTTTTGAAAACTCGATGACTATCTCGGCTATCGCATCGCGGATGTTTTGCTTGAGTCCAGTGGGTCGATCACGTAACTTTTCTTACGCGCGTCTGTAAGGTCTAAATGTCAATTTTATATGGAAAAATGACAGTTAGATTGTGATTTTACTGTCAGACGCGCGTACAATGCGTTACGTGATTGACCTACAGATATTGACTTCGATTTCTTAACTTAAATAACTTCACTTTATAAATATCCCCACACGTTAAATCGGCGGGAGTGAGATCCGGGCTTGCTCCTAAATAGGCGGCAAAATTTACTGTTATGTACAAATTGTTGTTTTTATAAAACTGCTATATACAAAAAGCTCGTTGTTGACCAATAAAACGCTCCATTGCAAATAAAACTGCATAAAGTAATGTCAAACTTTCAAGAGATTCAAAGTTGCCATTTGCAAACATTTGTATCAACGGGTTGATTATACAGGATGGGCCATAACCCATCCTGTATAATCAACCCGTTGATACGCTCTATTTGTCGGCATAATAATATAGATTATCGTAACAACCAAAATGTAATAATGGCCTAATTTTACTAGCTGCTGTGTTAAACAAAAGTTCATATTTTGAAGTTATAACACAGTTATTATATTTAAAGCATTGGCAAAAGCTAAATGCAGAATGAAGTAATAATAAAAAAAAATCAAGAACTCAAATATACTCGTACTCATAACTCCAGAACGCTCCCATTACAGTTTTATATTTTCAATTTACTCGATGCACCGCTCGACCTCAATTCAGGTTTGCTCAGCTAAGGACTCCGAAACATCGTCGGTCTTCCTCACTCCAGTTGGACGGATGTGGTGGAAGAAGAGGAAGTTTAATTTATTTTTTCGGAGTAGGGTTGTTGGCGCGTTCGATCAATCGGATGTCGCGACGCCACGCCACGTGGGTTTTATTTAAAATTTAGGGAGAACTTTTATGAGGTGGTCGGGTAAAGTATAGCGAGATGGGATGAAGAAACTTCGCCACACTATTTTATTGGTATTTTAAGACAAAACTCTCGAGATCTTTTATTTTCTTAGGGAGAAAACATAATTTTTCAGTATGCAATTATAAAAAGTATTGACAAAACCTATTGTAGACTTTAAGATAGGCCTTTATGGGCGCAAGTAGCCATTAGAAGGGCGAATTATACCCCGTGAAAAGTAGCAACACATTGAATAAGCATGGAAATTAATATCGATTTTAATAGTATTTCAGCCTATTTGGTTCTTGGATCGATGCCACCTACCTAATTTCAAGTTATTGGAGTATAAATTGACTCACTGTGTTCTAGTTATTTTTCGCATTCATTATCATATATTTAAGAGCCAGGCTCTTGTCGGTGGAGGAATTTCCATAATCATTCGTCTCTATTCTCAGGTTTCTTTTTTACATCTTGATACGACACGCTATCTACTTTTTTCTTGATTTGGTCCATAAAAGATCTTCTAGGTCTCCATCTCTTCCTCTTTTCCTCTATCTTCCCTTCTATTATAGTTTTCATGTAATCATCGTGTCGTAACAAGTGTCCCAACATCTTGCCCCTTCTGTCTCTATGGTTTTTAACAACGTCCTTTTTTCTTTCACCGTTTCAAGCACCTCCACGTTCGTCTTTTTCTCCGTCCTACTAATCCTGTCCATCCGTCTCCAGCACCACATGTCAAAGGCTTCCAACCGTTATCTATCACGCTGAGTATTCGTTTCGCTTCCATACAATGCTATGCTCCAAATGTACACTTTGATAAGCCTCATTCAAATATGGCTCGATATTGGCATTAAAAGCTTTCTTAGCCATGGTTATTCTCGCGATTACGTCCGGTGTACATCTGGAGTTATTAGTGATTTACACTTCCCAGATATTTAAATTGTTTTTCTTGTTCTGTTGTAATGTTGTTTACAATTTTTAACATTAATATATATATTTTTAATGACATTCATTTTTTTTGTTTAAAATCTAAATTTATCTGTATCTGAGTTTTGAAAGAGCCTTTATAAAGTTATAACACAATTACGACATGATACAACTTATCATAAAACTATTAAATTATATATTATATCTACCGTCCATTGTTCTTCTCTATCCCATTCTGCCTATCGCGACCGCTGTCTGTCCCACATAACCTAACCCTTTGTTCAGTTATGCTATTCAAAGCCTCCACTCTTCTCTCCTTTCTCCTTTACTATGTCTTGATCCCGAAATTAGTAACAACTATGCGTGATCCCATGCCAGAAATATACTGGTAAGCATTAGGTTTGTCCGTGTTTTGTGAATATCAGCCCTGTTCTAGGACCGAATGTATTGAATACATGATCCGTATCGGTGAAATGAAATGACAATTGTGGCCGTGCTCTACGTCGCTTCGGAGAAATGTGAGATTTTACAATTCGATTTTGAAAATGTGTGAAGTTCTTGACTAAACCTTCGCTAGGAGATCATTTTCGATTTATTCTTAGTGATAGTGTGATTTTGAAGTGATCTTTCGAAATAAATGTCATTTTCGACTCCGAAATCTAATTCGCTATAGCTTCTTCTTTGTAATTAATAGATTTGCTCCGACTTTGATTATGTCTGACTGTAAACATTACATAGGCCAGTAGGGAGGGTATTTCAATCTTAACTGAGTTTGTTCAGTTTGTCTTATTCCAAATGTCAAATAATGACAGTCGCAGTCCCAAAGCGCACGTCAAAAGCTACGCAGTTACCATGTTCAGCCACGTAGTAATTTAATAATTGCTAACAGAAGGGTAATAGGAATGTAATTCAATCCCAACATTGTGATACATTTTTGAATTTAAACTCACACAGAACATTCCCGACAGACCACATTTAATGTCCGTAATTCACAATTTCCAGCAGATAATGTTAATAAAATGCTCACAAAGATATCCATTTCAGCTTAATTGCTCACATTTCAGTAACACGCTATTAAATCATGGCATCATTTTTGGACGGGGCCGACAGTCAGCTATTCATTCACCGCGCCCAACGTTTCTGACGCGACCAAATTGTGCTGTCATCCGTCGCTTCGACCGAATGGATGACAATTAACTTTTCAAATTTCCCGGTTTCAAATATCCCGCAACTTGACTTGAGACTCGAGCGCGTACTTACGTCATATAAACGAGGTCTCAAGTTAACTCATGATGGTTATAGCTATGCTAGATCGTTTTTGAAACGCAACATATGGTTCTCTCTAAAATGTTTGCTGTTTGTTGAAAACTAGCTATCCTTCTTATGAATACAACATTTTTTTGTTACTCCAGAAACATTTGATTAAACGAACTAAAAAATACACTGCGACAGCCAAGACATAGTGTGATAAGTTTAGACAAGCGATACCTGTTGAAAAGATGTTAATATTGTATTAATAATACATCATGTCATTTTATTTTAGCCAATGAAGAATAAAAATAATGAATAAAATAATCATTTATTATTTTTCATTTCTTTTCATTTCAAAAAGCTTTTTTTCGCGCTTATTTCTCTAAATTAAATTAAAAGTTTCCATAATTTTCAAATCTGCCAATTGCAAACACAATCCAAACTATTAAGTTTTCATAGACTTGTGGCGTGTACATTAACAAAGCACTGAACAGCTGAAATTCAGATTGGATCTCAATTCCAGTAGTTCAATTATTAATAAACGTTTCATTATTTCTCTGTACCGCTTAATTTAAATGTCAAGATGAAAATCCATTTTAAATTATTAATGTGCTAAGTGCACTGAATATTTCAGATGTTTGAACTGGCTTTAGTATGTACTTACTGGTTTTGATGAAGAAGCCGAGTAAATAGATAAAGTTTCGAACTAATTATCCTGTTTGCAGACATTGATAAAAGATGACAAAAGTGTCGGTGAGGTGGCGAATGAGTTCAGAGACGAGGAGGGTTGGTGATGCTTAAGCATTTAATTGTGTATTTTTATCAGAATTAGTTTTACGTATGTAAATTACATCATTAATTACACAAAAACTGGTGTCGCAAAAATACTTTAACTAGAAGTACGTCAAAAAAGAACCTAGATGTGATTTATACTTTTATATAACATACTAGTTGACCCCGCGAACTTCGAATCGCCATATTCGCGTTACAAAATCTATGAGAAAGTATTTTATTTTTATTTTTGCATCATTTTTATATTTATTTATTTATTCTGCTATTCTGTGCGGAGGCAAATCCAACAAATCAAACATCATAGAAATCGGTTCAGCCCTTCGCGAGTTATAAATGGTGTAACTAACACGACATATTATAATGCAAACGAGAAATTTGAAATAAAAGTTATCTTACACAAAACTATACTATTGTACAACTTACTATAAAATCATAATATTCGATATTTCATTATCTAAAGAGTAACATTGTGTTCAACTTACCTGTGGCTGTACACCTACACACGTTAATTAAACACAAATATGTATGTGCAAAAATATGTACCCAAACCTTAATCCGCTGATATAAGAAAAACAATTAAAATCAAAATCCAAATCCAGCAGTATGTCAGCGAAAATATGCCAATTGCTCATTTTTAATTTTATGATTTTTTACTTAGTTGTTGTTTTAGTTTCATAAGTAAGAATTCATTTTAATTAGTAACGTTAATTATTACGAGTACTTATTGTCTTGATTTTTTTTTTTATTTATTCTCAAAAAAAACAACAATGGAAAGTACATTCCTTTCTGCTTCGCCAAACTGAGGACAGTTTGTCGGCGAATGTGCGCTCCCTTCCAAAAGTCAAACATTGTTGGGTTTACCTACTTACTAAATTACCTACTTAATTTACTAACACTAAACTTAGTGTACCATCGACGACACACTCAGCCGACCATTTGTGAACCTTATTACAACAGCATAAAGTCCACCAATGGTCCGCCGAGTGCGTCGTCGTTAGTGCGTGTGACTGGTGCAATTACGAAATAATGTTTTTTATATCTACATTGACATTACATCCCACTTCGTATTTATGTTTGTTTCTCTCTCGGCTATACCAATGATATATTACTATGTTAGTTTAAATATTAACACAGTTTCCGTGAGTCACCAAAGGTGCTGGCTGAAAATCAGCGATCAAGGTGTCTGACACCTCAGCATAATGCTGAGCCAGTGTCCAGTTCACTGCCGCAGAGACACACTTGCCACAAAAAAAAAATACTTAAAAATCAATATATAGACTCATAACACCAGCTCTGAGGAATTATATTGGTATGGATGAAATGTGATAGATAGCAAACTAATATTAGATATTTATTACAAATAAGCCTAATTGAGGCTTCAGTAAGAACTAAAGAGTATAAATGTAGTAGAATAAGTTTATATTTTAGAATAAATAAAAGTAAAAAAAAAACTTGTTTCATGTTTTATATTGTGGGGTTAGTTCTAGAAGTGAGAAAAACTATGTAATTGCTATAATAAGATTTATTCAATCAGCACACTTAAGTCGTTTACAATCACTTTCATAACCGTCCGTACTATCCGGCTGCCGCCAACGTAATGATCGTGCGCCGATCTTGCCGCTCGACTATCACTCGGTAACCGTTAAACCACACCAGAGGGCGCTCTATCGGAAATAGTCAAATCAAGAACTTCGGTTTATCGAGAAATAGTTAAGTGGCTTACATGTAGTCATTTATACATTTAAATTATATAATAATAATATTATACATGTCATCATCAAGCTAACAATATGTTTTTCTTGTTTTTTTTTTGTTTAATTTGTGTGTCCTATGTGTTTGTGAATAAATGTATCTTTCTTTCTTCTTTCTTTATAAGATCGATGGGACATATTTATAAGTAAGTTGTATGCACCCATATTTTTACAAGTGACTGTAAAAAAGCTACGGGTCGTGACAGATACACGACATGTTTAACAACCCTAGGCGTAGATGCGATGTCAGAAGCTGACAAAGGGTCAAGGGAACAATGTTTCGGTGGAGGTTGTCTCCTTTTTGATATCAGCGCTGTTGAAGTTCAACAACTGAAACGTAAACAACTCGTAAATTACGTGCAGTTTAATTTAAACGTTGTAATTTCGCAGACCCATGACTGTTTAAATATATTAACTTAATGTTTTTTATTTATTTTTGCTAATTCGATTCATATTAAAACTCCGAATGTTTTATGGAAGACTAATTTGCAAGGGCGCTTATGTTTACAAAATTTAGTTAGCGCTGCTTGGCCGTATGTTTATTTATAAAAACATTGGTGCAAATATTTCTTCAGCTGTGATTATTTCTAGAAACTTCAGAGCCCAATTACACTTACACGCTTTTTAAATGTAGTTTTGTTTAATGTAACCAGTCATATAGTCCTTAAATAAAGTAACGAAAAATTGCTTCACCTCTAAATATATAACGTCTTCAAGTTACTTTTCCTTAACGATAAGTCACGTTTGAAGCAAATTTACCGGCATTTCGCAAGTATAAGGAAAGCCTTCCAAGCTTATAATTAACCTTAATGAACCCAAATAAAATCAACCAAAAACATTACAAACGAGTCTCGTTAAGTGAGATATCGTCTTTCAACATTATTTTAATTTGTACAAAGTGTATTTCACCAGACATACGAAAATTAATATGTATGGAGGATTTACTGCTACAGAATTATCGCCATGACCACAGGGGTAACCACGTCACGTTTCGAACGTGCGTTAGGACAAACTCAACTGTAATTTTTCCATATAAAAATGTACATTAAGATCTAGACCTATAACGTACCTACATGCATTGCGTTACGTGATCGACCAGCAGGTTACTTTCAACAAGAAGACGTAATAATAGAAGAAACTCAGTGAGTACCTAAGTACTTTGTAAATTAAAATATGATCGTCTAAAAACTTTGAAAGAATCGGTATGTGCTCCAATTTAACCCTTCAGTACTCGTGATATGAGCATTTTGCCGCCCGTGGCGGAAAGTATTATTTTGTAACTGGTTCATTTGTCAAGGTCGAGCTTTTCAGTAGCTGCCCCTTTATTATTAAACTGTATGTTAAAAATATTAGAAGAAAATCTGTGCACAAAAAACCGAAAGCGAATAGGATTGTTGTCAGCGTGTCGCGTTCGGCGGCAAATTGCTCAACGCGCGGGTACTCACGTTAGTAAAACTCACGATTGTTTTTTATTGCAAGTTGGGATATTATTTTGTTTGGTTGTCTTTACTGATGTTTTGATGTAAATATCATAATATTATGCATATTTGCGTTTACATAGTTTTGATTTTGGGGTGTTTTGTTAGGTATAGGGGGAATCCGCAATGAATCCGACGGGTTTTGAAAATTATAGATATCTTTGTGATTTCCCCAAGAAAACATTCATGTCTCCTGGTTGCTGGCAACACTGATGACCATAGATAAACCCACAATGACGACAGATTCCAGCAGCCATTATTTCTTTTACTTTTTCGCAAAAATATCGTATATTTGCAAACTGATTTAAATTAGGATAACAACTTAAGCTACAATTGTGATAGTTTTATTTGTTGTGAAATATTCTCAAGACAATACTGAACTATGATTTATAACCTTATTAATACTTAATTATTTGGAATTCGGTTAAAATGTTTTTAGGTTAGATTCGCAATGAATCGGACAGGACCGTCGCGTTGAAACGGAAGAACGATTGTCTTGATACGTAGGTACCTACTGATTGATACGTCTCTGATCTCAGTTTGAGTTGTATCTGAGAGTTAGAAATATTTAAATAAGTGTTATTGTGTAAAAATACAATTATAGCTACTTAAATTTTTGCTTAATTTAAACTAAGACTAAGAAGTTGAGATACTAATTATTTAACGTTGTTTTTTTTGGAATTTATTAATTTATGATTTTATTTTATATCGTACCAAAAAGTTTGACTTATTGAAAAAAAGTTATAGTGGAAAAGCAAAGAAGTGTGTCTCAAAGTATGCCATTGGTTTCTAGTCCGTTTCAAGACACCCATTGTCCTATTCAATGCTACCTGTGTTTTTAAACGGACACAAATTAGTTTCCAAAAACGTGATATTTCTACCAATAAACTTAATTTTCATTAAATATGGTGTATGCAGAATTATACGATATCCGATATATATATATATATATGATATCCGAATTCCTTCAGGACAGTTAACGAGTTCCTAAGTTTTTAACTATACTTCAAAGTTAAATGTCCGTTTCGTGGCGGATCTCCCCTACCGTATACCAATTTTGCCTCTAAAATAAAAGTTTACGTCAAAAGATAACTAGAAAATTCCTCATAAACGAGTTGCATAAGCCACTGAGAAATAAAGTCGCTTAGATTTAACAATATGATTGTTAGCATGTACCCACAAAAGGAGAGGTGTAGCATGGGAAACCAAGGAAAATAAAGGACCAAAAAAGGTCACAATTGATGCTCAAAGTTACTGTGCACCTATTACTATATTTACATACTCTAACTTGTGAAAACATTAAATTTGAACATACAATATCTTTCAAGAAAAATTACATGTTTTTTTCTAGAGCGTTTTATTTATGAACCATACAATAAAACTTTAAAAGATATTGTATTTTATTGTAGTTTATAATTTGCTATACCATTTGAAAGTTACTTGAAGTGTTTTGATTAGGTATTTTATAATACCAGTCAGTATATATGTGGGCGGCAAAATGCTCCCGCGTTAGCAATCGCGTTACAAAACAGGGCGCGGGTACTCTAGGGTTAAGAATAAATTATTTAGGGTGTTGGCTGAAAATCACATCAGCAACTTTTTATGAAACTTCAAAAATATGTATGAAGTTTGGAGGGTAAAAGGAACAAGTGACGTCATGATTTTCTGTAGTCAAACAGCGCTCAGCGTCCTAAATGTTGCTAATTTAAAATGGGTATGATTTTATCAGTCACCTAATAAATGCATTTTCAGTTCCTAGAATAATAGATCTGTCATCTAAATTGTATCACCTAATAATAGTAAAAGGATTACCTAAATATCAATAAGAATTACTTGGAAATAAGATCTATCACCACACAATTTATATTGAAAAAAAAAATTACTGAGCCCCGCTTTCGTTTCTGGGACTCATATCCCGCCCTCCGCCCGGGCTCCCACCAGAAACTCGCTTCGTTGGCCCTGCGTTTCACGTGCGCACTCGACCTACGCTCCACTCGGGACGTCTCCGGCTCGCTTCGCTCGCCACCTCCCCCCACTCGCTTCGCTTCGGCCTCGTGCACCCCCGTTCAACTCAGGACCTCCTTCGCGAGCTTGTGGCTTCACGGGCTTTTATATACACTCTAGGGGCAGGACAGACAAGACCACGTGGAAGTGGGGCGCGCTGATTCAGGTTTTGGTAGCTATTTTTACCTTTAATCATTGATGTATATCTTAAGTTATTTATAATAAAACTAACTTATATCTTTTGAAATAAATTTCAAAAGATATAAGTTAGTTTTATTATGCTATAAATAGCATTGGCGAAAAAAAAAGCTGATTTGACTT
Organism: Epinotia brunnichana; assembly: GCA_963854355.1. NCBI lineage: Eukaryota > Metazoa > Arthropoda > Insecta > Lepidoptera > Tortricidae > Epinotia > Epinotia brunnichana. Next base: position 22,640,407 of record OY977951.1, on the reverse strand, counting down.
TTGTCAAATACGGTATTTGACTCCGCCCCTATTAGCCATTTTTAGGGTTCCGTACTCAAAGAGTAAAACGGGACCAGGACCTGTCAACAGGCTGTATCTCACTGATACCCTGATAGTTCCAGCTGAAATTTTCACAGATGATGTATTTTTGTTGCCGCTATAACAACAAATACTAAAAACACAGAATAAAATAGTTTTTTTATAGATAATGGTACGGAACCCATCGTGCGCGAGTCCGACTCGCACTTGGCCGGTTTTTTCATTAAATTAAGGAGCTGATTTATTTATTAGGTGACAGATCTATTTATTTAATGACAGATCTATTATTTTGACGACAGATCTTATATTCAGGTTATAGAAAAAAAGTAATTTATATTTAGAGACAGTTTTGATTAAAATGGTGACTAATATATAATTTAAATAGATATAATAATTAGGGTTTTGCAGATTAGTGACACATCTAATAATAAGGGTGACAGAAAATATTGTTGCCATTTAAAATTGCTGACATTCTTAGACAAATCGACCTAGTCCCAAACTAAGCAAAGCTTCTACAACGTACAAGAGGACGATATACATATATAAATAGATGAATCAATACTTAAATACATAGAAAACATCCACAACACAATACATATTAGTGCCCATCACACAAATAAATGCCCTTACCGGGATGCGAATCCAGAATTTCTTGCTTCGAATGCGAAAAAAAGGTGAAGCGTGATTTTTTTCCAATACTTTTGTGATTTTTTGTTAATTTTTACTTCAACTACCTTGTGGTAACAACAACAAACTTGTGGTAAACTAGTTAGTTACGTCAGAATAAAAACAACAGTGCCTGGTCTCAGAGGAAAAAACTATTTGATGACGGCATTTACATGCCATGTCACAGCGTATTCATCAGGCTAATGTAGCTATTAACACTTTCACTGCCAGGAACCCGCCTGGCGAGGGCGTAAGCCATAGTCGCTTTCCGCTGGAACGACGTACGAGGAAAACCACGGCATCGGTCACGAGCGTAGTGCGTATCGATTTTTGGCAGTGAATGTGTTAAGAAGCCTGTCCTACCGTTCAACCCACCCTGATGACGTCAAGAAGCCGCAGTCTTGATCGGGGACGTTACAGCTAACCATTTCTGATTGACAGACTGTCCAGTTAGGTAGGTCAAACTTTGAGAAAGAGGTCAATCGTCGAATCCGACTCGGCTGGGCAGCATTCGGTAAGCTACGGTACATCTTTTCGTCCAATACTCCGCAGTGTCTCAAGACGAGAGTCTTTGACCAGTGATGAAATATGGCACGGAAACGTGGTTGCTTACTATGGGCCTCATAAGAAGGCTCAAAGTCACTCAAAGGGCAATGGAGAGGGCTATGCTGGGAGTTTCTCTGCGCAATCGCATCAGAAATGAGGGATAGCCTCAGCAGAACCAAGGTAACCGATATAGCCCTCCGAATCGCTAAACTTAAGTTAAAAGTTTTCGAGTGGCGACCACGTACCGGAAGGCGCGGCGTGGGTAGGCCCCCCGCAAGGTGGACTGATGACCTGGTAATAAAGGTCGCGGAAGTCCGCTGGATGCGGGTGGCGCAGGACCGGCCATTGTGGCAATCTTTGGGGGAGGCTTATGTCCAGCAGTAGACGTCTTTCGGCTGAAATGATGATGATGATGATGATATCTGATGGCATTTCACTATTTATGAACTACGGTTTCGCTGATATGTATTGAATGTCAGTAGTACTTAGTAGCTTTTAGCTCAGTTGTAACATGTGTTGTGCATATGAGACATCATCATCATCATATCATATCAGCCCAAAAAGTTCACTGCAGGATATAGGCATCCCCCAAAGAGTGCTATTCTTAGGGGGTAGCATGACCTAATGAGTAATCGACTCTTAGCATGCGGTTTGGCGGAATTCCACCAAACTTCAAAAGGAGATGATTACAGGCTGAGAATAATGAAAATTACATATAAAACAAAACGCATGTCGCATATGAATACGATAAGCATGGAAATAAAAACAAAGTAACTAACCATTAGAACTAAACAGGTGCAACACAATGCCCCATTACACGTTCACTCAACAAATGTGACGTGCTGTAGAATGACAAAGCGTGCGCGAAGCTAGCAGCGCTTCAGAAAAAGCATCGGCGAACTCCACACAAAGCTACAATAAGGCACAAAGGTGGACTTGCATGTCTGACGCACACTCGATACGCGTCCATTGATAGATTTGTACTTTTTGCAGTTGTGGCTATGTAAGGTAGTAGGATTTAAAGCACTTTGAGTGAGTTCTCTAGTTGATACTTTTCGATTGCCAGTGAAGAGTATTGAGTAAATTTAGATTTAGGACGGGCTTACGGTTACAGAGCGATCAACGTTAAATATGGCTCCGGCAGCCTGTCATTACACAAAAACTTGTCAAACTTCCCGTTCATTCAGATTTTAACGAGCACCGCTTACGATTACAAACGGTTTGGTGCAACCCACCCTCACACTCATAGAAGCTAAAAATTGTATTTCCTAATGACGTATTTAGCATTCATACGACTTGCTTCAAGGATAGACAATTATACCGGAGTTTAAAATACGCAGCTAAATCGTGTACACAGTTTCAAATTTGGGTATGGGCCTTCCTTCATTCGGACCCGGTATTAACACATAACTTCGATAAAATTTTAATTAAATATATATGTAGATAGATAACCCCTTTATTCAAATCCACAACATACATGGTATTAATGCTATTAATATGACAAAATTAACAGTAACAGATGTGAAGTGACAAAAATATACACAAAAGAAAAAAAAGCATGCGACTTAAGACTAGATAGTTCTTTTATATTGATATAATACAAACATGCTTCGTACTAATTATATAACTAACCTCGACGTATGCTTTTCGCACATACATATAATTACTAAAAGCAATTCTCTACCATAGATGTCAGTCGCAGTAACTCGAATTAGAGTCAATTATCACTGAATAACTCCTTTCTCATGATAGAACAAATACGAGGGGGTCAGAATGTTGGCATCCTCGAGTCGTTAATCACTAATCTTATTAGTGAGGTCACGGTTTTCCGGTTCCGGTTTCCGGGAGATACTGAGAATCAATTTGACAGTTCTGACGGTCAATCTGAGACACGAATTAGTGGGCCAATTTGGTTTATTCGCAATCGATCTAATATTATAAATTTAATTTAATTTTAATTTTTCATTTATTTCAAGTTACTTAGACTCATATATTTATGGTAAGTGTGTACTTATAGCTATGTTAATATCTATATTACTCAATCATTAAACATATTATTATTATTTTTACCTATTTGTAATGTCATCTTTCTAGAAGCACTTAAGTAGGTCAGACATAGTAAGTACTTCTAGAAACATGCATGTCATCGCAATGCCTCAAATATGGGCAGTTAAACCCCCCATAAAGAAACGATCAGCATTCACTTGCCCTTATACCATTTACTTGGGGTCGGCGCAGCATGTTTTTTTCTTCTATACTTCTCTATCACCCGACTCGTCACTCACTCCCTTCTTATTCATTATCGTCTCTCACGCAGTTCATCCACCTTTTTTTTTAAATACATCTTCTCTTACCACCTTCTGCATTCTTATCTTATCTTATATAGATGAGGGCCCTTTCGAATTCACTTTGACCCAGCAGTGGGATTTTTTGTGCCATTGCCCTCTCCTTTCTGCCTGCTCCCAAGCTCACTCCATTGTTTCCACAAAACGGATAATGCAGTTCATCGGGAGCACCTTAAATTGCTTTGGTTTCGGAGAGTCATTACCAAAGTAATTTATTCTTTGTCTGGCAAGGGCATGACATTCTCTCTGCATTAATACGCAATGCCCTTCTATACCTCATGCCATATAAGGTTAACGGCCTAGTCCTCGATATTACACAATTGTATGTCATTGACAATGTATGCCAAAGTGACATGGCTAAGCTCGAATTTAACCCATACATAAGTGCAACGTAGAGGACTATAGTCCCCCGCGGCTATGAAGTCAATCCTGAGACATGCCTCTAGGGTTGAATATGTTATTTTTTTTATATGGTTGACATTGTCATTATTCAGAAACTTCATAGTTGCGCAATGTAGGGTGCCGATTGTTGACTTACGAGCGCTCGAAAATTAAATAAAAGTAAATATGATTGTAGTGTCAAAATTGCAGGCACTCACTTTACCAGTTTTTGGTCGATACCACAAATAATTTTCAATTTGCTACCGCTAATTTAAGCGGGACCGAAAGCGAAAGAGTCGAGCGCTCGAAAGTCAAAAATCGGACCCCGGGACGTAAAGGGTTGACAACGCACTTGTGACTTCTCTGGAATCGCAAACTTCCTTAGGCTATCGTGGCTGGTTAATAATGGTATCTTGTTAGTAACAGTCTTTGTCTATATAAATATAAACTGGAAAATAACTTCCTAGTACTTGAGAACCAGACACCACCTTCACCAACAAGATCGATCAAGTTAAAAACTCGTCGTCCTCAAAATTCTATACGGTCGTTAGGGACAGAAACCGGTGGAGGCAGATCATCCGCTCCAGATGCAACCCTGATGCTGACCACGATCTCAGACATGAGAACCGACACAGAGAGAGAAGAACCAGGAGGATATTCAAATACGAGGAAGCATAAAAGCGATTCATGTGTATGTCGCAGGGAAATGGCCAAAACAGAGATTTGAACAAATATCTAAACTTCTAAAGGATATGACCAAATCACGCAAGATGTTAAAATGGCGAATCCGGTTTATCATTTGCCTAGAAAAAAACAGTCATTCGATCAAATCCCTTAAGGTGGTTCGATTGCCATACAAAGCGTTATTTGACATTCGCAGACTAACGGCGTGATATTTTAAGAAACTTATGTAACAAACTATCATCAATTGGCTTCCCATTGGCGCCAAATTCCCCCTTTCCTAGAATAAACTTGTATAAACTATATTAATTTGAGAAAAATAGTTTTCCCAAAATATCACGTGACAAACCAATTTCTCAAATTAATCTAGTTTATACAAGTTTATTCTAGGAAAGGGGGAATTTGGCGCAAATGGGAAGCCAATTTATGAAAGTTTGTTACATAAGTTTCTTAAAATATCACGCCGTTAGCCTACGAATGTCAAATAACGTTTTGTATGGCAATCGAACCACCTTAATCTGTTTAGTGAAATGACGAAATCAGCCGTCATATCTCTGTAGCCTAGTTGGTAGTGAGACTGCCTACGAAGCCGGAGGTCCCGGGTACGAATCCCGGTAAGGGCATTTATTTGTGTGATGTGCACGAATATTTGTTCCTGAGTCATGGATGTTTTCTATGTATTTAAGTATTTATTTATCTATATAAGTATGTATATCATCGTCTAGTACCCATAGTACAAGCTTTGCTTAGTTTGGGACTAGGTCGATTTGTGTAAGATAGTCCCCAAATATATTAATTTATATATATGTCACCGTTACATTGTGAACACAGTCAGTGTATAATCTAAACTTCAAATTAAAGGAAAAATTGAAAAATTTAGGCTCCGAGCCGGATTCGAACCGGCGACCACAGGCATACATGGCCCGTCGCTACTAACCAACTGAGCTATCGGAACAATCTGTCTCAGCCCCTAAATCTCTCAATCAGTTCCTTCTTACAACGCCTTAGGGAGGCGTGTGGCGACATCTACCTAGAAGACACATGCTTCTTTAACGGCACCAACGTCTCAAATTATATTGAGAAATCGTCAGTTACGATGCGCCACTCCATACTAAATTCATTTTTTATAATGCAATATCGTTAGCAGGCGGCTAACGATATTTATAAACTTCAAATTAAAGGAAAAATTTAAAAATTTAGGCTCCGAGCCGGATTCGAACCTGCGACCACAGGCGTATGCCATTACCATATGTATGTATATGTCACCGTTAGATTGTGAAAACCGTCAGTTTATAATCTGACCCGTTATATTGTAAACTGACGGAATATTGTGAACTGCCAAAATAATTCATAATTTTACGCATTTATTTTCGTTAGTTTATAAACTAACAATGTCATATCGTCAAATTGTGAACTGAATCAAATTTGCCTGATTCGGAACGCAACCTGTGCGCTGTTTGGCTGAGCGAATTATTCCACTTGCATCAGTTTCCACTTACGTCAGAACATGATTGTTTTTTATTGTTATTCAGAGATTTTATTCCATTTATTTCGGCATCCAGCAGTGTCGACGGAGCCCCGCTGCGCGGGGCTCCTATTTCTGGGCGCTTTGCCCTTCGGGCAACTGAAAATACCTAACTAACCTAACCTACCTAGTCTTTGTGTACGTTCCGTAGCAAGCCGAATTGATCTCAGTTCACAATTTGACGATTCGACATTGAAAGTTTATAAACTAACGAAAAATATTGCGTTAAATTGTGAACGGTTTTGGCAGTTCACAATATTCCGTCAGTTTACAATATAACGGGTAAGATTATAAACTGACGGTGTTCACAATCTAACGGTGACATATATACATGGTTCGAATCCGGCTCGGAGCCTAAATTTTTCAATTTTTCCTTTTACTTGTAGTTTATAAATATCGTTAGCAGGCGTAACTGCATTATACAAAATGAAGTGTATAAATCTTACTCGCGATATTATAAACTGTCGAAAAATTGTGAACTGTCAAAACCGTTCACAATTGAACGCATTATTTTTCGTTAGTTTATTATCATTATTATCAATGTCGAATCGTCAAGTTGTGAACTGATATGAAATCGGTTTGCTACATAACGCAAACACAAAAAACTGGGTAGGTTAGGTTAGTAAGGGAGCTTCAGTTGCCCGAAGAGCAAACCGGCCAGAAATTAGGAGCCCCGCGCAGCCGGGCTGCGTCGACATTGCCGGATGACGAAATAAATGGAATAAAATGTCTGGATTAAAAATACAATCATGTTCAGACATAAGTGGAAGCTGATGCAAGAGGAAGCATTCGTTTGACCAATTAGCGCACAGGGTGCTTTCCGAATCATGCCAATTTAATGTCAGTTTACAATTTGACGATTCGACATTGATAGTTTATAAACTAACGAAAAATAATGCGTTAAATTGTGAACGGTTTTAACAAATCAACAATTTATCGACAGTTTATAATATCGCGAGTTAGATTATGAACTGACGGTGTTCACAATCTAACAGTGACACATACAATACATCCCTGATTGAAATTTCTTATATTTTAATAAATAGGAATGTAACTGGATATGTCGGTTGATTCCCCACGTGCTACAAAATGAAAAAATAATTCTGAAATGAATATCATTATATGAATGTTTAATGAAGAATGCTAAAGGTTCGATTTTCCGTTAATATTTTTCACGTTTCATAATCAATGAAAGAAAATTATATACACTGACTTCGCTAGAATTTAGAATACTTAATAGTTAAAGGATATACATGATTTTTACTACGAAAAACTACTGTGCTAAACTGGTACCTTACGGTACTGGGAACCTTGGATAAGTTTTCAAAGGCTTTCAAAGGATATTTTATACCATATAATAAAAAAATATGGCTTTAATTTTCTACTTGCCTATATTTAATTGCATTAAGTGCGCACGCTGAGGACGTTACGATAGTTCACCATCATGGGCGACGTCGCAGGAAAATCCTAGTGAACTAATCATCATCATCATATATTTAAGAGCCAGGCTCTTGTCGGTGGAGCGATTTCCATTCGTCTCTATTCTCAGCTTTCTTCTTGACATCTTGATACGACACGCTGTCTAGTTAAGTGATACTGATGTAAAAATTATTATAAATAACTTCACATTTTAGTACCGTAAAAAGAGTATTATTTCAAGCAGAAAATATTTGAGTGTACAACACGAGAACATGAATAAAAGTCGTAACTAGTAAATCCGTATGGAAACAACGAAACTGTTAGACGATGACGAGTCAACTTTATCGTTAAAAAAACAATTCTCACTCTCGTTGTTAAAGTTGAAAGTAGAACAGCATGAAATGTGCATACGAGTCATTTGTTTTATTTTAATACTTCAACAAACAGTGGGTCGTTATACGTTGATAGACAGCAATTGATCCGTCATCGAGCCCCGAAAAGAACAAACGGAATTTTACGTTTCGTTTTTCGTTCAATTGGTTTACGTGATTTCAAATTTGGTTTACACGTATAACGATTTAATTTGAAATGGGAATACACGTTTGAATTCGGAGTAACATGCAGGAATAATAAAATATGCAGTATCTACCTAGATTGACAATACCGTAACTGGCAAATTGAAACCCGTTTTTATTTTATTTGTTGGATATGATGTAATTATAGATAAATACAAGCAATTTGGTAGCAACTGTATTCCTTAAAACTGAGGACTTGGACTTACACCAATACTGTTGAAACGAGTGACGTTGACGTCACACTACTTAGAGAAGCTAATTAAGCCTGCTCACATTTCAGCGTCTGTCGCTATTGTACGGGCCCCCATTCAAACACGTTTCCAGGCGGAGAACGACTCCGTATTATCTAGTTTTAAAAGCGAAATGAATCTTTATGAGAGGAAATGCATTCAGGGTCCCAATTTATATATTTCAAATTCAACGGAATGAGTAAATAAGTTTAAGTTAGTTTATAATAGGTATGGGCAGTCGTTAATGCTTAGTAAAATATTTTACAGTCCCAATTTTGTAACTGAAAATCCCATTACAATAAGATTCCAATCCCATATCAAGTTGCATCACGCGCACACTTGGTTTTGATCTAGATCCTGAAAAATTAAGGCACGTTCTTGAAATGAGCTCTCAAGGGTCAATCTTCGACACACAATTAGTTTTTTTTTCACCGCTCAGTTTGATTATGTTAGTTTAGCGCGCGTGCAATTGAAGTTACCTCGTGAAAATGCTTAAATCAATCGGAATAAAACCGTACGTCTGTTCTAATCCCGCCCTATGACAACATTTACAGTTAAGCATGGGTTGTACCAAACCGTCTGTAATCGTAAGCAGTGATCGTTAAAACTGATTACTATGAAAAGTTTGACAAGTTTCAATGGGATGACAGTTAAGTTGCCGGCGTCATACTTAACGTTGATTGGTCTGTAATTGTAAGTAGCCAACCTACCCTAAATCTATAACAGGTAAATGATACAAACATTTCTTAATAGGCAACACTAAGGCTCTCAACCAATAATACTGGCCATTTGGACAGTTTTGCCGGTTAAGACGTGTTAAATCATAACTTGCAGCTTCGTGAAACTCGCCACGGAAACTCCATGAACACTTGTAAAAATTGGTGTCAAAAGGTAGTCTATTCAGAACATGTACTTTTATTGTGAAATGACAACCAAATGAACGAGAAACATTTTTTCAACACACCTGCTCGTAAAGTAGGTCTTATTACAGCGTATTTACACTCATAATGCAGAATATTACCCATGCCGTGCCTTTTACATTACATTATCGCACTAGTGCCTTTTCATTACATATATTTTTAAATATTAGCAAAATAATGCAGAATATTACCCATGCCGTGACTTTTACATTACATTATCGCACTAGTGCCTTTTCATTACATATCTTTTAACATTTTAATTTTTTTTTTTCCTCGCAAATGTGTTGAAAAACGTCGTATGAAACACGTGAGCATTGGTCATTACACTTCTCGTCTCCATTAAGCCTTCGCCTTCGGCTCAGGCTTAAAAACCGACTCGAGTGTAATGACCAACATAGCACACTTGTATCATAATGTACTATTATCAACGTGCCAGCGAACAATGTGCTCAAGAGCCGTGTTAAACAATTTCACGAGATACACAATGACACTTGAATCGGCGAGGCATAAAAGCGGCTAAATTCCTGAAAACCTCGTTACCTTTAATCTCAAATTTCTAATGTTCACCTTATCCCGCACAAACACAGCTCAAAATCCAAGCGAGAAAACTATTGATACCACCCTGTAAAAATTATCAATCCTTTTTTCGATTTGAAACGACGCTCTGATGAAAAGGGATCTTAAACTTATAGAGTTAAAGATGAGAATAGCGAAAGCATTGCAGTTATTAGAAATGTCGGTTGTAAAATTTCATCTCTGTAGGTGGTAAATTGTAGATGACGCTGTGGCGATGACGGGGGAATGGAAGGTGAGAACGAACATTCGTTAGCTGGAAAACAATTGTTTCCACGTGCCGTGATGAATAACGATTGAGGTAGTCGGGGTAGAAATACTGGTAAAAGTTTAATTCAAGAAATACTGGTATAAGGTTTCGTCGCTTTTGTATTCTTTGTTTATTTTGTCTAAAAGGAGCTTTGCTTCTGATACTCTTCTTAGATCTTATTTGTTAACAGATAACGCATTAGTATGTTCGCATGGTCGATTTTGATAAAAACACTAAAACTAACATATATAATTATAACACCCAACCAAAAGTAATAGAAATGAAAAAGATTTGACTCTGTAACATTGGTAAACTAACAGATATTTAAAAGAATATTGACACGAGTGAAATAATAATAATCGTCATCCAACATTCTAGATTGGATGTTATTGAAACGTGTATTTAGTTTAGTATTTAAACTGAAAAAAAGTTCGTGTGGTTTCCACGACGTTAAAAAGTAGTTTACTCAATGTTAATATTACGGGGAAGCACTTATTCATTTAAACATTTCAAAGCGGCGATCTGTGAAAGTTGGAAATTTTGCTTACGATATGCAAATTATCTTTAAGGCCCTAGTTACTTCAAACTTTCAAATTAAAATTATGATGGTAAGTTTAAAGAAAGTGGTATCGTTTTTAAGTGGTATAATATTACAGCAAATAAATACAAGCAGACAAGATAATTTATTTTGTAAATCTTAGGCAAACCGACCTAGTCTCAGACTAAGCACAGCTGGTGATGGTTATTACAAATATGGGTAGGTACTAGAAGACAATTTACATACAACATATACACCCTAGGAAAATATGACGCTACTAACATTTTCCTTCCCAACAGAGCGTTTTTGACAATTCATAAAGGTTGCTTATAGCACAGTCAAATATTGAACTCTTGAGTTATATAAGTCATAACCAAACTCAAATGGAGTTGGGCAGGACACATTGCCAGGCAGCGTGACGGTAGGTGGACCAAAACGTTAACGGATTGGTCGCCTCTTACAGAATAAAGAAGCTTTGGTCGTCCACCAGCTCGATGGGTTGACGAAGTAAAAAATACCGCGGGACATTTCTGGATGAGACTAGCAGCAGCATGGCACCGGGATAAGTGGCGTACCTACTCGAAGAGAGGCTTATGCTCAGGAATGGGCAATGACAGACTGATGATGATAATGATGATGATGAGCAAAGGGACCCCGAGCTGCAAGGGTTGCCTTGAATGACCTCACAGGTCTGTCAGGAATGAGAAATTACAATAATGGATGGTGATCTGCTAAAACTTGATATGCTACCTTCACAGACATTTAGAATCAAACGTTCTCTTCTATCCACCAACGATAGGCTTTAACAAAACCCGACACAGGCCGACCACATCGCTCTGCAAACACTCGGGCAAAATGAAGTGCAGTCGCAAATTTGATGGGCACGATCGAAAGCAAGCAAAGCATTGACAACCATGCGGGCCTGTCAATTAGCGCGTTCCCGAAGCTGACGATAAGTGGAACGCGCACCCACACAACATAGGTTACGGAGCATACCACTCTAAACCAAACACGTACGGTCCACTTCACGTTGACAAAAGAACGCTTGGTAGCTTGGTGTACCCGCAAACTATGTACATGATTCTGCGTCCAGATGATTTTCAACTCTGTGCGGTGGGTGCATGGTTTGTTTTGCATCGTTTGGAAGGTTCTGGTAATTGGTGAGCGATAATGCAGCATCACTTGCAGCTGTTAATGCACGCAGTGACGGTTGCGTCATACAATTAACGTTCCGATTGGATTGTTTCGTTATTTACTGTAATTTGGTTTGTTAATTGAAATGATGGTCCAAAGAGCTCTATGCAGTCAGCTATTTGAGCAATTAAATTATTTCAGTCAATTGTTTAGTTAATGTCAATTAATTTCAAACTTGAACGATCAGCAATAGAACCTGATATTTACATTGGACATTTGATGAGTTAATTATTACGTTTTCACTCGATCGAATAAATAGCTTGAATTGGCTATAAATCAAGATTCTGCAAATTGAAGTACTTAGTCATTATTATTAAAAATAAAATAAATGTAATTCAATAAAGATCATTATAAGTAAAAAACACAACACACATTAATAAATACATCGAAGACGTAGATCGGGATGTGAACTTTTTTTTTTTTTTTACTTGGGGAAATGCCTTTACGCATCCCACCTAGCCGAGGAACTAGGATGGGTATGACGGGCTCCCGGGAACCCCCCGGACTACTGTCTAAAACCACCAAGGTATGCCCTCTCTGCCGTGTAGTAGGGGTGTCATGGGATCGCGAACATTTCACCACGACGCCCTTCGGCAACAGCTGCAGCTGCCCTCACTACTGAGGCAAAAGCCCCCCTCCCGTCGTAAGCGTGCAGGGCGACACCACACGCTTCCCGACCCGACCAAAGGACCTCTACGCCGGGAGAGGATGACATACCTCGGATTCTCTCTCTCAGGTCCCCTTGTAACTTTTTTAGAGGTTTTCTCCCTCGCCGCCACAACTCGGCCCCGGCCTGACGGTCGCAGCCCCCGCGCCTAAAATGAACCCTCTGATAGCAGAGGATTTGTCAGGGTTCCGGGTCCGTTATTTATTATAGAGGCAAACGGCAATGGCCTCTCCCTCAAGCCGCACATGGGGAATCTTGCGATTCCCTGGGCGGAACCCCCTGACCCCCCCCCCCCCCCCCCGTGTCGGCTTATTGGTTACACCAGCAAGCGATAACTTAGGGTTCACTAAATTATCACTTGCCGTGGTCTCCAGGGCGCACCGGCCAAAACACTGCCCATTCCTGCGGATCAACCGGATCAAGAGGAATCGGTAGAGTCCAGACACTCGAGGATGTTACCCGACATAGCGATCGGGATGTGAACCTGAAATGGCCTCCACTCAGCAATGCCATGGCACGGCTAGCGTGATCAACGGCGCTGGTTTTCTGTGGAGCCAGCGGGGTGTGCGGGACAGCGTACTGTGCGACTTGTGTCAAATACACTTATAGAAAGGGACGGATAGCCTATGTCACCACGATATGATAGGTGATATAAGATTGTTGTCACGCGACAGTCACGACATCCTGAAACGCGCGTGTATGTCGCTGCAAAAAGTCCCTGAGAGTCGCTCAACTTTAATCAACATTACAAACGCTTTATTTAAAGAGCTACTCCGCTGTTTTTAAATAACATTGGTTAATTATACAATCAGTTCATGCTCCATTATTTTCACTGTGAAACAGGAATTTTCAGATAACTATTATTACTTTTTAATATTCTGTGCATAATTGGGTAATTATAATTATTTTTCTTTGCATTACATTTGTGTACAATAATATTAAAAGTTTTTTTGAATACGATGCGAAAACGATACGAATGAATCTACGGAGCAAGTTTCGGTATTATTATGACTGCGATCAATGCGACTGGGGTACTTTCCCATTTGGAACGCTCTAAAGATACACGAGATGGCATTCTGCTATGCCCAACATCCCTGTGTTTTGTTCCTGGAAGTCTCAAGGATGCAGTGTTGTGACTGAGGGAACTGCAGTAGTCCCTACTTAGATGTCGATACTACTAATCCTTAATTTCAAAATTTCAAACAGGAAAATTTTCAAAATGTAGGCTCAGAGCCGGTTTCGAACGGGCCACGTATGCCTGTAGTCGCCGGTTCAAATCCGGCTCGGAGCCTAAATGTTTAAATTTTTCCTTTAATTTGAAATTTATTTTCGTTAGTAGCATAACTGTATACAAAATTACTACTAATCCTCTTGACCAAAGTGTCTCTTTAACTCAAGTTACTTGATTTCATCAATTATTTCACCTGCGAGTAGACTGGACCCTCTGGATCGTTTTAGGTCATATTGTATCCCGCGGATTTGCTTGGTTTCTTTGCAATACGCCAGCAAAACCGCGCGGGCAGCTAGTTTTGTATAAAACGAACAGATAGTATGTTGATTGGCTCCTCCCGGACTCGCGTTATTTGCTCCGCTGGGGCGCGGCCGAATTTAATAAGGGAACTAGCTCAGCTAACGAGCCATAATAGAACTTACTAATTCTATAATCTCTTCATTCCGGATTATGTCCTTTAAATATAATAAACTTTAAAAGTACGGTAGCCTAGTGGTCAGGTGCCGGTCGTGGGCTCGTACCAATCACTGAAGTGTTTTTCGGAATTTATGGACGGAATATCAGTAGCGTTACCAGTAGCTTTTCGTTGAAGAAAATCATCTTGAGGAAGCAGAGTCTATGAAGAAATTCAAAGTATGTGAATCCTCATGCTCTGGGCCAGGGTTGGGACTTCTGCCCATTTCCTCTCATCCATGAGCGGTTGCCTGTGCCCAGCACAGTGGGATGTATATAGACTGACGATGAAGAGTACTTTAGTCACATCCTACTACTTCCGTAGGTCCCAAATATGAAATTCTACTGCGTAACACATTAACTGCCAAGTGCTCTTATCGTATATCGATACGTTACGCTCGTAGCCGATCCTGTGTTAGTCCCGCTATTACGGAAAGCGCCTGCAGCGTAGTCACCCGCTAATTTGTTAATCCAAGGAAAAATATAAAAGAATAGAAGTTTATGCGGATGGAGAGGATTAGTTGGACGGAGAAGAGGACGAACGTGGAGGTGCTTGAAAGGGTGAAAGAGAAAAGGACGCTGTTAAAAACCATAGAGAACAGAAGAGGCAAGATGTTTGGACACTTGTTACGACACGACGATTACATGAAAACTATAATAGAAGGGAAGATAGAGGGAGAGAGGGAGAGAGGGAGACCAAGAAGATCTTTTACGGACCAAATCAAGGAAAAAGTAGACAGTGTGTCGTATCAAGATGTCAAGAAGAAAGCTCAGAATAGAGACGAATGGACATTGCTCCACCGACAAGAGCCTGGCTCTTAAATATATGATGATGAGAAGTTTATATCCAGGGTTCCAGGCGATCATGTGCAAAAAGATAGCCTCACTATTAGGGTGAGAGCAAGCGCCAAAAGCATTCTACAGGCAATAGCGTGGTAGATTTGACTTTCCGATTTTATATTTTTGGGTTGGACAGTTTTAGGGTGTTGCACAATTTATTATTTGACTACTGTTACGTACCTAATGTAGCCGTAAGTCATTCGTCCCATAACATATTACTATGGATCAACCGCTCTGAAATAAAGAATTTAATATTTATTATATTAGAAGATATAGTCACCCGTTTCACGAAGCTACAAGTTACAATTTCACAAGTCGAAACCAGCAGGTTGATCACGTAACGCATTATACGCTCGTCAGGTCTAAATGTCACATTTTATATGGAAAAATGACAGTTAAATTATCCTTACGCGCGTAAGAAACGATACGTGATTACCCCTCAGAGGTAACCTTGTGTTGTCTGTTTAGAGTGGTTAGACTTGTAAAATTGTATTTGTGTTCATGTAACGTGAAGGGGGGGTGCTTCATTTCATAAAATTCTGGTTTCGTTATAATTCTCTAGTTTTTGTTTTATAAGAGGGTAAAATAGTGTTACAACTGTGTCGAAGAATAAAATAAATGTCTTAACAACTAAGTATCATGCAAGCATAGAACGTTATAAAAACGTATGTAGTTAAATAACTCAATTCCTTTGTGAAGCCCATTAAAAACATCTCTAACTTCAACCATATGCTTTATAATTGTTTGAAGTCCGTAGTATAACTCCTACGTACGAAATTTTCGCTACCTTTGCACTATTACCCCAAAAACCATATCCCTAACGTGATTTACGTATAACTTCCGCGTAATTAGCAAAGATCAAGTCAAATATCAGCAAAACATGCCAATTAGTATACTCTTACCGGGTCCTTCATAACGGCACAAAGGACATTCACCCGGAACGTTATAACGATCCTAATCATTCTAATTAACCTCTAATTACGGACGTATAACTTTGCAAAATTCGTAAATACGTACCAAATTCGGTTGCTTAATAAGACACCATGGATACTGACTTAAAATTGTGTTTAAAATGACCTTCTCCATGATTTTCGAATATAATCTTTGATCATAAATTTTCTATGCTTAGTCAGAAAGATTTCTTTTGCGAATGGAAAATACTGAAATAGGTGTCACTTATTGAAGAAATGTAATATTTTGCCTACTTATATTGACGTTCTTTAAGCTTTTACTACATAGAAATATATTTTTCCCCTCTTTGCCTCGGAAAGCCGTCTTTTATCCTTTAAAACCAGTGAGCAAAAACGCATTTATCCACTAGTGGGCAAAGTAATTTGACCTTGGAGCGTATCTCATGTATCTCATGAACCGTGGTAGTTAGACAGTTGACATTTTCACAGATAATGTATTTCTGTTGTCGCTATAACAACAAATACTAAAAAACAGAATAAAATAAATATTTAAGGGGGATCCCATACAAAAGTACTTTTCAAAATGGCTTGTTGCCTTCATCAGGCGCTGGGTCTCAAAATGTATGGGAAAACTAAAATCCGACTCGCACTTGACCAATTTTTTATTTATTTGTTATATCTTTTTACACAGGGGTGCAAATTTATTATTTAAATTAAATAAAGTTGCTTTTCATTTTGCACTTTCCTCGCTACAGTGAGGTGCAACGTTTTGTGTTACACACGGGTGCAAAATGTATTTTACTTCTCGTGTGTTGAAACACTCACTACGCTCAGGATTCTATTTTAGAACCACTCGCTTCGCTCGTGGTTCAACTATGGAATCCTATCGCTTGCTCGTTTTTCAATTCCACACTCGCGGTTAAATCCAACTTTGCATCATTGTATAACAAATAACTATATTTCAAAGCAAATACATTAAGAAAATTTCAAACATTTTATAATATATTCAAGATGTATCTACCTGTCTATATGTTCACTGAATACAGAAGTGAATAGCTAAACGATATTCAGAAGAATTGACTTCACGATGCAGATACTTTGTCGGATTTGAAGATTTTAGGATGACTTAATCTAAAATTTCTCATTATATTTGGAAATATTTACTGTAATGAAGGTTGATCCAAGGTGTCACAGCGGACCCCTAGCTCCCGGGAATAACGCTAGGAGGATGATGATGAAGTCTATGTATATCAGAAGCATAATAAAGCATTACTTTCCAGATCGAATATTAAAGAATCGAAGTAATTGGAAGCATGTTTGAGTGAGCGCATCGAAAACAAACTGATTCACAATTCGGCAAATCTTTATTTCGCTTTAAAAAAAGAAACACTATTATTGCAATTATTATTTTAACTAAACTCGTAACGTAAGGCATCTGTCGTTAAAGTTAATGAACAAATGTAACTATTCGCGATTTATTTATTTATTGTATGGCTTAAAATGTATCTACTTAAATGATTATGATATTAGATTCAACCACATAATCTACGGTTCGCAGGATGATTTATACTAAATAAATATAAGTTAAAAATTCCAAAACGGTGCCATCGTTAAACACATAATGAAGTGAAACCGAAAATCAACACGTACAATTTCCACAAAACCACTTAACCCAAAAACCTGTTGTGCCTCATAATGTCATATAAAACCATAGCGTCCAAGGCTAACCGAAACACTTCTCGGCTCAACATCTGTCAGGCTGATGTGGGTCCATTTCAAACAATCCTTACACAAACGAAATACAACCTTAGGATAGAGCTAAAAGGTCCTATTCAATTTGATGCAGCTGAAGCACGCTGACACCATTTTGTATTCGGAAATATGTCAGTGCTGCCAGTCGTGTTTTGTTTTTAGATTGCGCATGTTTATACCTTTATTGTGACAGAAGCGGACGCAATTGGTTTTATTTAGCATCTTGTTTCGGTGATATAATGAAACAACAAATGTTTAATCAAATTAATTGAGGAAATTAGACCGATTTGTTACAATTATTTTATTACTTAAGTACCTTTTTTAATCCATGACGGTGACACCTTAGTTTGTTGTACGCTCCAGAGGAGTCACAAAGTAAGCTGCTGATTTTAATATTTAATATCTTCTGCTGCTTAGATTACTTTTAAAACGCCATTTATACTAACGCATACAAATTTCCCGGGCCAAGCTAATTCTGTATTTATTCAAATTTGCTCCAATCAAGCAATATTTAATTAGTTACCTATACATATAATTCTCTATTGATACTTATTTATAGACGCATTGGAAAACAAACAACAAGCGAATGGACACGTTTTGTATACCCAAAGTCCATCCTTTCAAGTTAAATGGAAAAACTTGAACAGACTCCGGATTTACTAAGTAGGCCAAACCCGACTTCAGTTAACCAAAACAAGAGTTGCTCACAAAACAGGCCTAACCCCTCCCTTATTTATCGCTACCAACTTGCGTAGTTCTGGTCAATCGATAGCGGAGCCATGTTTTTATGCGACTCGATGCAGCTATAAATTTATTCCAATTCGGTCTCTTATCTGCCATTAATACTCTCAGCCAGTTAGCTCTATTAAGCATTGAAGTTTCTACGTTATTAAGCGGCATGAGAGGGTTGTTTGAGCTGCGGTGGGCGGTAGGGTGATATGGTGCTGAATCTTTTTAGATGTAGAATATTGAAGATCTTACTGATACTCCAGGAAAATAACGGTTTTGAAAAACAATAATTTATAATTGCGTTTTTTTGTTTATTTAATTGAAACATCATTAAAAAAAAACTAAAAAAAAAGTTAAAAAAAAATTATGTCTGATATTTTGTTGGATTCTGCCTCTAGGTAATCTTTTAAATGATGAATACATGTTACACAGAAAAAACAGCTATTATAAATAATTACTAAATTCGTATATTTTTCCATAAGTACTAAGATGTCAGTAAAATCACTGGACTATGACGTGATCATAATGGTCAAAATGAATGACAGAAACTAAAACAAGACTTAGATATGCGGCCATTACGTACACAATAGCTTAGCAGCTTGTCATGGAAAATGTAAAAACATATTTAAGAAAGAAAGAAAGAAGGTAGTAAAATGTATAGTATCTTCAATAGTTAGGTAGTGATATGTTACCTTAATATTTTGAGCACAAAGCACATTCCAAGACACTGAAACTTGAACGGATTCAAAAGGGATAAAAACTGCAACACTGCAATACTTTTTTATGGGATTTTAACTTCTTTTATAACCTTGTTGATGTCATATTAATTAACATTTTAGACATTTGTTACAGCCAAAAAACTTTTATTTGTTCTGAACAGTGACAACTTACTACGGATTTTAACCCCCTGATGATGGCAAGAATGACTTGACATCCCTGTTTTTTTTGTAACTGGTTATGGCTGTTTAAATAAATAAATATTACGGGACAATCTTACACAAATCAACCTAGGCCTACGACGGTAAGCTCAATAAGGCTTGTGTTGTGGGTAAATAAATATAGATACTTATATACATATAATATATAATATCCACAACTCAGGAACAAATATTCGTGATAAACACACAAATAAATGCCCTGACCGGGATTCGAACCCGGGACCTCAAGCTTCGTCTACGTCGATATATGGGTAAAAAAGAGCCTTTTATTTCAGGTAAAATATGGACAACCATACTACACTCAAGAGCAAAAGTTTCGGGTCACCCTAAATTAAATAACCGCAATAGGATTTTTTAAATATTTTACACTAGTCTTATTGACATAATAAACTATTCTTCGTAATACCCAAATGTATTACCAATTTCCGGGATCCTATCATAAAAATATCAACATCCAAAAATGACGATTTTTGCGATATCTCGCTCCGTTAACGTTGTTTTTTTCATGGGTTTTTACGAGTCCGATTTTAACCTGGAAACGTTTTTTTTTACTGTTATTTCTGCAGATTAGATGTAAAATTTAATAAACATGATGACAGGGTTAAAAAACTATACAACCTTGCACTATTTTAGGAAATATGACGGTATTTCATCGACCCGAAACTTTTGCTCTTGAGTGTACTTTACTGTGTGTTTGTGCGATATTTATGCCTTGGAAGCATTAAGTCCGCCGTGTGTACCTACCTACTTATTTGGTTTGTGCAATAAAGATAAGAATAGTATAGAATAGAAAAACTTCAGGAAATTCAACAAAACTTTTTTTTTTACTTTAAATTAATAAATAAATATTCCAAGGCCGCCTTCGCATTTGGCGGGGCAGAATCGGTATTTGGTATTTAAAACTTTACCGAAAGGATCGTACGGTCAAAGAATTTAATTTCCTACCCACTATGGACTTTGTCAAAGTGACGTAATCAATCAAAACGTAAGAGACTTCTTATGATTTTATTTACAGTGTCACTTTGAAATAGTCCTAAATGGGTAGGAAATTAAATTCTTTGACTGTACGACCATAGAAAATCGTGATGTCATTTGTGCCTATTTTTTTTTCAAACACCATAGTAACAGAGCTTGAATTTCATTAAAACTTGCTAAATTTACTATCAATCAACATCCTTATTGGCGTAAAAATACACAACAACATTAAATAATAAATAAATAAATAAATAAACCCTGAGTAACTCCCGAGATAAATAATAGGGTCCTTGACAACAGCAAAAACACAATGTTTTTTTCATTTTCAACCAGATAAACATTACAAATAAAACACTCGGAAAATATCAATCTTTCATTTATGCTTGTTTTTTTTTTAAATTTATCATAAAAACGAACATTAAGTACGTTGTTTGATGGTGACGTCACAGGCAATTAATCCGTACAAATTACATTATTTGGAGATACTTATCAGTAAAATAATAAAATTAAATAAAAAATCGTTTCGAATTCTCTTCAGCATACATAACTGTATCCATAGTAGGACGGTGTCCTCAGTGGCTGCGTCGCAGTTTAACCCACATTAGACCTATTAATCGATGGGCCTGTTTGTTCGGGATCCTGCCGATTCATGTTTTTAATCCACACTATTCACTTGTTTCACCTCATTGTTCACTCCTAGACTATCTTGACCCTGGGATTTGTGCTGACTACCCGTTGTTGTAGGTCTGACATTCAATGGTTTAGCTGAGGCGAGATGAAAGGCTGTGAATAACATTGGGGACATTGGTCGACGGCTCTCAAAGTTTTATTAGTGTTTGAGGATCCCGCCTAGTTTAATTATAGAGCCGACAGTGTTTAGTTTCACCATGTATTGATTATTTAGGAATGCTGTCATCGTCGTTTTATAAAATAATTAACATTTTTAGTACGCGCTTGTTAGACAGTAACAGCCACTTTTCTGTGCCAGTTTTGCAGTCAAAGCCAGGCATTCAATTATTAGAATTTAATTCTTAACTTTAAAAAAACGAATCCATATTAGGATAATAATACTCTGTTAAACATATATTCAGAGAGGTTTGCGTTGTTGTGTAGTTGGTTAGAAATAGACTATGATAATACCTGTCCTCATTACGAACTGAGCATGAAAGTAAGAATGTAGTAAAAAGGAAAGCAATAAAATTGGATTGACTATGGACCAAACTTTTTCAAAAAATCTCGTAGCGTGATAAGATAAACTCAACGAGAAAATTGTATCTGAAAAATCCCCAACAAAAAAATCATGCATACGCGAACACACCTAAAAACTGAAATATTTCCTAAACAGAGTCCCCGTGAATGTTTCAGTCATACAAAAAAACAACAAAACTTTTCGTCAAAGCGAAAAACACTTGCTTATTCATGCAAGTACCTAAAGTAATTTAATAAATGGAATACAGAGAGCCCCATAACTCCTCCATGTAAATGTATGTGTGGGATTTTATACATACGTGTATAGAGAGATGCCAAGCGTTCAGGTTAAAAACTGAAACTGTGATGTTTAGGTACTTCAGGTTTTTAGGCCCTATTCCCATGTTTCCCCACGGATAATATATGTAAATATCGATTATGTAAGCTGAAGCTACGGTAGCCTAAAAGAAAGAAATAAAGAAAACATTTATTCGTGACAAAAGAAATACATATAAAGCAAACTGTAGGCACATACGCACATACATATTTGCAACGAAATGGTCACAACTCAGCGTAAATGCTAAGTATGCTAAGTAGTTAAGGCATGCGGCTGTCAAGCGGCGGTCGTGGGTTTGAATCCCGGCTCGTACCAATGAGTTTTTGGAAATGATGTACAAAATATTTATATCGCTTTTCGGTGACCGAAAACATCGTGAGGAAACCGGTCTAATCCCAATAAGGTGTAGCTTTCCCTCTGGGTTGGCAGGCGCTTTCGTAAAACTAGTGCCTATACCAAATATTGGGATTAGGTGTCGGACCCCGTGCTTCTTTAGGGCATAACCGGGAATAACGCTAGGAGGATGATAATTTCCATTTTTTTCCGCCAGGTGGACCGACGACCTGCAGAAAGCGGTGGGAACCGGTTGGATGCGGAGAGTTGATGACCGGGTATGATGGTGCCAATGGAGAAGGCCGGTGAAAGCTAATTGTAGAAGGCGCCCTTCTAGATTCCATACGATGAGAGAGAGACAGGAGATCGATTGTACTTAACAGTGTACGGAAACCACATACAGTTCTTAGGCAAAAAATCTTCCTCATAGCTTTAATCCACACCTTCTTTTATTTTTAGCCTTTTTCGGAAAACGGTGGATTTAAGTTTTGAGCATCAATATAATTATTATCCTAAGTTATCTGCTTTGTGTATATAATTCGAGTGCTTTATTTTAGGATTATTAACTGAACTTGGCACCCATTTAGATCTCAATTCTTTTGTCGGTGAAGTTGACAACCACGCATATTCTTAATATTGAACTTGGCTCCCATTTTCACATTTATGTTTTTAGTGGGATATAATTTTTTTTTTTTATTTTGAGATTTTTTTCTACGCTTACACACAATTACCGAGCTGTATTCCAAATTTCATCCTTCTAGGTCATCTGAAACTAGGTTAGATTTTGGTACTATATGTCGGTCAGTCAGTGCTAAAGTTAACGACTTTTTGACCTTCATATCTTTATAACCGTTTGAGCTTTATAAAATTTGGGCTTCTAGATCTAGACGCCTATGTCCTTATGGATACATCTATGTCCTTATGGATATAATTAAACACACGTAGTTTTATGTGTGTACGTTAAAGAGGTTTTGAGTTATAGAAGGGTCAAAAGTGGCACCAAGTGGTTCGTGTAATATTACACAAGGCGCTGGCTAGCCAGTTCCTTTGCTTGAACTTGGCTTGACACGCTGCCGCGCAATGCACGTATTTGTGGTGTGCTCAACAGCTATACATAATAATCTCCTTAGCTGTTATTTTACTCTTTGTAACGCAATGAGAAAATACCAGCGAAAACGAATATTTATTGATGTGATAGTGCAACGTTGGAATAAAAATGATTAGTTGTACAATACAAAACATATTTGATTATTTTTATTTTTTTGTATAATTGAATTAATGGATTAGTAACCTTTTTAGCTGTTCTGACATAGTTGAGCATTTGAAATATTTGTACAAATTAAGGATTTCAATTAATCCGTTTGAGGCTAGGCAACGCTACGTGTGCTACGCCGTAGCTCGTAGCAGCATTTTGCCGCTTTTTCTAGTGGAAATCGCTCTTAAAGATATGGCCTTTATATATGAGTCAGGCCTTGAATGGGTTAATTCTATGATCTAAGGTTAAAGTGCTCTTTAAATATTCTTGGATCTGATCTCATTTGTAAATTCTAAAACTTATACAGGCTGGGCCCTGAAACAGGAGCAAAATATTAAACGGTAGGTTATTAAGCACGTGAACAATTATTTCCAAGGAGTTTTAATTTAACATGTACGTGTATTTTTGTACTCTTCTGGAGTGCTATTAACTTTTTAATTTAAAAACAAAAAAATGAAAAAAGAAAAAAAAAACACACAAATTATCTGTTAAAAATAAAAATGCAAAAACTATTATGACTCATTACAGTCATGATGTTACCTCAAAATCTGCATTGATTGCTGTGCTGATCTCGTGGTTCCAAGATACATTACTTGGAGATCATAACTTTAGATCAAAATTTCTACGAATTAAAATTATTGTAAATAAAGGGACGCAATGGGTTACTGCATATGCTCTAAGGAAGCGTCCTTTGGAATATTTGCTCCTGTTACAGGGCCCACCGGTAACAGGGTGTTAGGCCATTGCAAAAAAGTAATTTCAACATACTGATGCTACTTTACCCACATAATTATTAAACTTTTATTGTACATCACAAAGCCCATATCAGTGTTGCGTGTAGTTTCCGATCATTATTTTTGCTCATCGTTTTCCGCTAGTGAGCGCAGTGAACGGATTTTAAATTAGAATTGGCGGCGCAAATATAAATTGATTGGTTTCTAGATAACAATTGAAACACTAATTTTATGTTGCACTCTACATTTTACGAAACTACCGTGCTTTTTATTATTGTTGGTTGTACTTTTACTTTCCGCAAATTTACTTTTGAAACGCTTGTAGCGTTGTCCGCAACATCCTTCGCTTAAACTTCTACTCATCATCATCATTACTTAAGAGCCTTGCTCTTGTCGGTGGAGTAACTGCCACTTTTCTCTGTCCATTGCCAGCCTCTTGACTTCCTCATATGACTCGACATCAGCTTTATGTTTTATTTGGCTAGAATATGTTAGCCTAGGCCTTCTTCTGCCTCTCTTGCCTTCAATTTTACCCTCCAGGATGTTTAGGAAGAAACTGTCGTGCCGTATCAGGTGACCCACCATCTTGCCTCTCCTATTTCTTATACATCCTAGCAAACATCTTTTCTCATCTACCATACTTAAAACTTCTTCGTTTGTCTTTCTCTCTGTCCAGCTAATCCTTTCCATCCTTCGCCAGCACCACATTTCGAAGGCCTCCAGTCGTTCTCTGTCTCTCTGGGTTAGCGTCCACGACTCGCTCCCATATAAAGCAATGCTCCAAATGTACACTTTAATCAGTCGCTTTTTAGCTGTTTTTGATATGCGTGCTTTTAAGAGATGCTTTTTGTTATTAAATGCCTTTTTGGCCATAGCAATCCTCTGTATGATGTCAGAGTCTACTAGTACCCTTCTTAACTAGTACCCTAAACTTCTACTAGTACCCTTAATTTTATTACCAGGGTAAATAATTTTGTTTTAATCCTGTCATAAGAGAAGACGTCCACTGCGGACATAAGCCTCTCCCAAGAGTGCCACAATGACCCGTCCTGCGCCACCCGCATCCAGCGGATTCCCGCGACCTCTACCAGGTCCTCAGTCCACCTTGTCTACCGTATACCCACGCTGCGACTGCCGATACGTGGTCGCCACTCGAGAACCTTTCCGCCCCAACGGCCATTGGGTCTACATGGAATGTGCCCCACCCACTGCCACTTAAGTTTAGCAATATCGGAAATCCGATGATATGTTTATATGATTGTCACATCGGCTCCTGATTTTATTACACCTTCGTTTACCTTCGCTGTGCACACAATCCTGAACGGACTTGAAGGCACATGTAGGTAGTTTTACGTCTGAAACCTTGCCAGGTAAAGTTATGCGCATACACGTTTTCTTGATATTTGGGCGTATGTTACAAGTCATATAGGCACAGAGGACGCGGTTATTGCATTTTCATAAACTTTTATATTTTCTCTAAGTATACTTACTTTTAATCTTGTGGGGGTAAAAAAATATTACGCTGGATTTATATTCCCCTACGTTAATGAGATGGTAATGGCTAATTGATTGACATGTGACTATTTATAATTTTATTGAGCTTAGTTTTTATAGTCCATGACATTATGCTTGGAGGTCGTTGTTGTTCTATGTCCGTAGGAATAACCCTAGAAACCCTACACGTGACCTCCGGGTGGTGCTAAAAGAACAACAAACTCGGCAGCTGCACTGTTCCTTCTGAACCTCGCAGCGCACACTGGAACTCTATCAGCGACATCGATACAAATACATATATGTACCAGTGTGTAACCGCCATACGATAAATAAATAAATTATGCTTTAATTTCTATGTATATTATTTTGTACCTTATTATGTTAATCTCGTTATTTTTATTTTTGATGGTTAAGACTTCGTTAATTTAATTGTATTTTTGTAATTTTGAATGTCACTGCGTAACGAGATAGATGATTCTATATACCGACATATGTCTTCAATAACGTCTTGTTGTACTTTATCTTAGGCGAATAAATAAAGAAATAAATGAAATGCATAGCGTGATTGTAGATACAAGTGACTGTCAAAACAGCATATATACTAGTTTACTTGAGATTATTTAAATTGGCCGAATTGCATCAAAGTAGTCGAATAAAAAAAAGTAATAAGGGGGCCACATTAAATAACCTGAAACATAATATGTATGTACGTACGCTTTATGGTACCCCTTCGAGGACCAGAGGAATGTCTAAACTACACACGATTAAAAATATACCAGAGAAGTAGCGCCAAGCTTCCTACTCCACACGGCTTAACTCTACTAGCCACGCTCTACAAATTCTACATCTCGGCTAAAAAGTATTGACATCATATCCCGAGTTTTTTTTTATCTGGTATAGGGGATACTTTATTATGTGCACCGTACCTATACTAGTTTTGCAAAAACTTCAAATGCATCATGAAGGGCTTTTTAGAATAGGTACTAAAGGTACATAGGTACTCGCCATCACATATATCGGAGCAAACAAGCAGCTCACAAACATCGGAACACACCTCTATTTTCAAGGCATTAGGGTGCATGTGCCGATAGTTTTGAACACCTATAGTGTACCTATGTATGTGATGGCGACTGTACTATCCATGATCAAAAATATACATGCAGCAATTAAAACTTCTCTCAAAACATAATTATTGACACAAACTTTATTTAAAAGTTGATCGGTCTAGTTTACTACTTTTAGGGTTCCGTAGCCAAATGGCAAAAAACGGAACCCTTATAGATTCGTCATGTCTGTCTGTCTGTCCGTCCGTATGTCACAGCCACTTTTTACCGAAACTATAAGAGCTATACTGTTGAAACTAGGTAAGTAGATGTATTTTGTGAACCGCATTAAGATTTTTACACAAAAATCGAAAAAAAAAAACATTAAGTTTTAGGGGTTCCCCAAACCAATACACAGAACTGAAACTCAAAAATTTTTTTTTCAATAAACCTATACGTGTCTAATCTCAGGATAGGTCTTCAATGACTTTAATGTCATTGATGTCAAATGATATTAATGTTTCAGATATCATTCTTTTCTAAACTGAAGAGTTTACGCGAGAGACACTTCCAAAGTGGTAAAATGTGTGTGTCCCCCTTCCGCCCCTTTAACTTCTAAAATTAGAGAATGATAAAACTAAAAAAAATATATGATGTACATTACCATGCAAACTTACACCGAAAATTGGTTTGAACGAGATCAAGTAAGTAGTTTTTTTTTTTAATACGTCATAAATCGTAAACCGCAATTTATTTTTCGAAACCCTTTATGTGCGAGTCTGACTCCGCTTTTTCTTTATTCAACCTGTGGGCTGCGAACCTTTGAGGCGTTGCGTAACTTTGATAGGGTTGCAGCTCCTTGTTAAATTTAAATTTAATTTATGTAAAAATTTCATATTTGTTAAAAAAAATATTTAAAAACAGCAGAAGGCGGGTCGCGAAAAATGTTTCCATAATAAGTGGATCGCGCTCTGAAAAATATTAAAAAACTATGGCCTAGTCAATCAAAACTAACCTTCTGCTGATCTTTGCTCTGTGCCGATAGGCTGGGAGCCCCGAATTATTTGCTCTCATAACAGCCTGGGTAAACTGCTGTTGCGTTTGCCCTCGTCAATAGAATTGTGGTATCACGAGTTTAGTTGATGTAAAATAAACATACGATGGTAAGTTTAAATCTCTAATTATCGAGGAAATGATGTGCTACATGATGTTTGGCAAATTAGATATTTTCCGGCAAAATTAATACCGTACCATAATTAATGCCGTCTTATTAAACAAGATTAACGAAGTTATATTATATATATTTAGGGTTTTCTTCCAGGAAATTCTGAAACTGAAAGTACCGGCTTGACTGGGTTTTCAAAAAACTTGGGATGGTAATGGTAATTTTATGGCCAGGAGATAAAATACTAATTGCTTTATAGTTTTGAATTTAATTTGTTTTCCTAACTCAAATTAACTATTCATTAAGTAATACTTACTGATCAAGTAAAGGTGTCTAAGAATAGCCTTAAAATTTTATCTTTTTTTTTTAAATCAAGCAGCCAATGTTTCCAACCAACTTTACAAACTTGATTTCAAATGTGTGTAGTTGAATAAGGATGATAAATAAAATAGTTTCAGTCGCATCTCGACCATAAAAACATAACTTCTATGTAACTATTTGTTTTAAATTACTACTTACGCTTCTCAATACGCACGGGAGCAGTCTGCTGACTTAATCAAGGTATTCTATTTACTTGGCTGATTGTCTTTAATGTCAAATCAATTAATATTCATCAATCAATAAATAATAGTTATTTGTGCAACAAAAACGCAAAATTCTTTTCTGCTGCGAGTGCTGATTTTGAGTCCCGAGGAAGCGAAAGATTCTAAAATTGAATCACGAGCGTAGCGAAGTTAGAAGCAAAATATGCTTTTTTGAGCTGCTAAGGTGAAAATAAAATTGGTTGTCTATAAAGTCAGTTTACGGACGATAATTTTACGTGATAACCGAACGCTCGGTGAGTCATAGGCACTTTTTCGTGCGTGCTGCCGGTGTTCATCGATTTATAAGACGTTATCACGTCAATATGTAATGAATTTTTGTTTGGATGATTACAATAATCTCAAACAATACAAAAAAATCTCAAATAATGGAAAAGCGGTTCTTTAGGACACAATTCAACGCGCTTTTTTTCGCCATAACAATAAATTACCTACCTACCGTCGAATTACTAATTTGTCGTTGACCTAACATCGACCTTCATTGGTTGATATGAATTAGACTCCGATCTATAGCCTAACAGGTCTGTAATATCCTGGTATGCAGGCCGGACTTCGCTGCCTCAATTATGATGATTGATCATATCAA
The DNA here is from genome assembly GCA_963854355.1 of Epinotia brunnichana. Lineage (NCBI taxonomy): Eukaryota > Metazoa > Arthropoda > Insecta > Lepidoptera > Tortricidae > Epinotia > Epinotia brunnichana. The sequence goes on along the minus strand of OY977951.1, from coordinate 22,611,292 downwards.
CATCGATGGGCATAATTACATGTGGCCACATCTAGTTTTGATTTTACACGGAAATTGGCATAGCTTGGTTATGTATAACTGGCCCCTATTTAATAAATTGTCACCTGTAACTTGACAATTGTCAGCAACATTGTCAAATTGGTGAAATAGGGGCCTTGTATCCGAGATATAGAACGCAAGAGCATGTCTTGGAAAAAGACGATTAACTGAATGGACAAAAACATTATATATAATTAAATAACCTGCTCACAAACTTTGACGAGATGATGTATAGGAGAACAGCCAGATATCCGGACATACGAAAGAATTTTGGCCTACACTGAAACAGAGAACTTCGTTCGTTTCGCTCAGTATTTCCTATAGTTTTTCTGCCACGCAAATCGTCCTGTCACACATTAACAACTTTTTAACTATAATTACTGTCACAATGCATGTGACGGACGTGTCTGTGCCTTTTACTTGAACCTAGCAAAAAGCAACGTCAGCTACAGCGGCAGTATTATAAATCTCAATTGCTTAAAGTTAAATTACCTACTTTCCAATGGCCGATATTTCTGAAGTCAATAATTGGCAAACTGCGGAGCACAGGGTCAGCGTTCTACGATCCTCACTCGGGCAAATAAACTAGTACACCGTTAACTGACCGTTTATGAACCCTTTGCCGACGGAATAAGGTCTATTAGTGGATAATAACTGTCTTCGTTTGTACCTGCATTCTCCAACCTCGGAAGGGTGTAACTAAAAGGAATCAAAAGCCTGATACACCATTTTGAATAGATGAGTGCAACGAATCGGTCGGTAGTTTTATTTGATATAAACTGGAGAACAATTAAGCTTATACAGCAATTCTTGATATTGCGGACACTGTTAGGTACCCGCTTTTATGGTACAAACTTTTGTTTAATTTCTGTTCTGTGATAGTTCGAATCTGTTAGTGAATTCTTAGACGTTTGATTGAAATTGGGGTTCAAAAATTAATTAAGAATACAAGAATCTATTAAAATAATAATGTATTTGACTGATGGTCAAATCAAAATATTTTTATGAAACGTCAAAAATTCGAGAATACGTTTTAAGCAATGTTAAAACTGTACAATTTACAGAAACAAAAGAAAAACAAAATTTATTGTGATAATTTGATGGTTTATTTCCATTATTAGTGACACCTCGCTGTAAATTTGATGGTTTATTTCCCATAATTAGTGACACATTGCTGTAAATTAAAACATAGCTCAACTACTTAAATATAACGGGAAGCATTATGAGTGATAACAAAGACAAACTCAATAACAAACAAACCTTACTTAACTTTGGGGGGTCAAAGCAGCTGTGATAGACATTGAAATTTGAATCTACTGATGATAAGACCAAAGCTGTTTATCTTTGTTATACAGGCAATTTTATTAAAATAGAACAATAAAATTTGAGTGACGCGAGACGGTAACAAACAAAGATAAAAATCATTTTGTCGTTGAAATAAACTACATATAAAACGCCTGTAAAAGTTATAAAATTTACATCAAGTTACTCGAAATAATCAAAATAAACTTACGTAATAAACTTACTACAATGCAAAAAGGTGAAAAAAGCTTTATATGGTCGACTATACTAAATAATGCAACATGGATTAAACATTGAATTTCTTATAGGTATAGTAATATAGAATACAACAATAATAGGGGACAATATTACACAACCAGCCCGACAATAAGCTCAATAAGGCTTGTGTTATAGGTACTTAGACGACGATTTATGTATGAAGATAATAATATTAATACTTAAATACATAGAAAACATCTTGCGTGCGAATACCGACACATGTAAGGGAGAGAGCATTGCTTTTTATTGATATATCGATAAATCACTCATTCGCTCTATCATTGAGGTTAATTTATCTAAATTAAATAACACTTAGCAAGCCCGTTATGTATTCTCAGAGGGATGAGTAATTTGTTCTTGCTATAAAATATAAAGAAAGAAAGAAATAAATAAAAAATTAAAAAACATCATGACATTTAAAAGCAAATAGGCAAGGAAGGCTAGGATGCGCTGTGTTGGGAGTGAGGGACCTGCATGTCTCTATCTGCCAACACAGCGAATTCTCAAGTGAATAAGTGAAATCAAAAGATTTTTCGAAAAACCTAACTGCTTTTTTGCAAATATTATAGCCTAATCAAATGTCACTCCCACGATTATGAGGAATCAAATGACACCTCATATGTCGAAACCTGTCAAACGGTTTAGGCTGCAGGGCGTGTCAAAGAATAAGACATACACACATACATACATACATACGCTCGAAAAACATAACCCTCCTCTTCTTCGGCAGTTGGGTAATAAAGGGTCAGCAACGCGCTTGTGATTCTTCTGGAGTCACAAGTGTCCATAGGCTACGGTACCAGCTTAACATCAGGCAGGCCGTAATGGCTGTTTGCCACCTAATTATCATTATACTCATTTCAATAAAAAAATGAAACGGATTCAACTTTCCAATATTTTGAACTTTTTTCATCATTGACCGTTGAGAAGAGTAGGTACTTATTATCGAAAAGTTTGAGGTATTATTTTATTAAGACACAAATTAAGAAATCTCGATTTATCGATACCATCGTTATTTGAACAATTAACATAGGTATACGAAAGTAGATCTAGTAAATAATGTGCTACTAAATGTTTATGACATTAACATGTTTGTGTTTGTGCAATGTTCATTTTAATAATAGTGGGCTCTCTGTGTTAGGTTAGGTTAGGTAGGTTTTTTTTATTTTATTCAAAACATTCTTACTTATCGCTGAGTTTCATGATAATCCATTAATGGGTTTACAGCTAGAGTTCGGACTAACTATTTACTAGGTATGTTGTTTACATTCACAATTTTTGTTACAAAGAAAGACTTAATCACATATAATTAACTTATTTATAAGAACCTCTCTGAGGTTTAGTAAAAATAATGTGTGTGAATCTTGTTAGTTTACATCAATATATGTACTTACATTCCGTTTACTGTATCACTGATAAACAATAACTAAAACTATCACTGGGTTACAAGGCGTAATCATAGTTGTTACTTGACATATATAATACTTATATACAACTTTTCTTGCTTATTTTTTCAGAAAATTCGTGTTGCTGTCTTATCATCGCAGGAACAACCACGGCAAAAATATTTTCAATCCAAGTACCAAAGCCACTAAGATAAAGTAATTTAACAAAAACTTTTCAATTACAATTTGATAATAAAACTACTCGTAAAAACCTAGTTAATTTTTGTATACGGACCTGAATATTCCCAGTCAAAATACCGACATAACAAATTCCTCGCGTATCTTCAATCAACTCGTCAAGTTTCAAAAATCTACACTTTTTTTGCTACACAAAGGAGGCCGGGAAATTCGCGGGTTACGAAGCGTGGCTTTGCTTCAAGCAATTTAATAAAAAGCCCGAGCGGGTCCGACCTACTGATGTGCCGTGCCTGGAAAAACTGCCGGGCTGAGAACACTGCATTACTCCAAGCAATCAAGCAAGCAATATTCCCGTTACTTGGAGTAACGTCTGACGCCATTTCATTTTTTATACTGGGTGTCGTTTTTCGTCAATAGTGCCAGTTGCTAAGGTAAGCAACTGGCACTATTAATGTCACGACGTTTAAAGGCAAAAAATAACTCTTTATTTTTTGCCTTTAAACGTCGTGACATTTAAATAAAAAACCGGCCAAGTGCAAGTCGGACTCTAGCACGAAGGGTTCCGTACTATAAAAACGGCAAAAAAATTACGTTTGTTGTATGGGAGCCTCCTGTAGCCTAGTTGGTAGTGACCCTGCCTACGAAGCCGGAGGTCCCGGGTTCGAATCCTGGTAAGGGCATTTATTTGTGTGATGAGCACAAATATTTGTTCCTGAGTCATGGATGTTTTCTATGTATTCAATTAAGTATTTATTTATCTATATAAGTATGTTTATCGTCGTCTAGTACCCATAGTACAAGCTTTGCTTAATTTGGGACTAAGCCGATTTGTGTAAGATTGTAAAGGGAAAAAAAATGTTTTTTTTTTTTATATTTATTTATTCTGTGTTTTAGTATGTGTTGTTATAAAAAAATAAACAGAAATACATCATCTGTGAAAATTTCAACTGTCTAACTATCACGGTTGTTGAGATACAGCCTGGTGACAGACAGACAGACGGACAGCGGAGTCATAGTAATAGGGCCCCGTTTTACTCTTTGAGTACGGAGACCTACAAAAGTTTACCTAGTTCGGTAAAAAGTTTGCACAAAATATGCAAACACTCATGTTTCTCCTTCGTCACATTTTGTAGTTTTAAAAATAAATCATTTAGTCTTCTAAACAATATTGCTGGTGACCTGCGTAAATGGCTGTGCAGTGGCGTGGAGTTCCGATTTTATTTTATCCTACTTATCAGCTCTCGAAAGAATGAGTTTTGCCGGAGCTTGCTTATTCACAGATCTGTTTTATTGCCGATAGCAATATTTTCGGAAACGCGAACGGCAGCGTCACATCACTAGCCTGACCTTATACCTACTCTGAATCTACGTGTGCGGTTATTCTCTATATTTACAAAGGCCTTTAGAATGTTGGAAAGTCAAATTTAAAAATATTTGAAGGCGTACGTAGGTACTCGCTTTGTTGATTACCCACTTGAGCTCGTGATCGACGTGTTTTCGGGCTTTACGAATGGTTTTATCCGGGGTATTGAAGATCTTTTCATATTTTAAAGAGTTTTTGCAGATGAAAGGTTATTTTTAGGCCCCGTAAAGGCTTTGGGCGTCGCGAATTTTCACAAGAATTGAGAAAGGTGACAAGTACAGGAAACCAGCCGGACATCTGGGTCTCCGGACATACGACAGATTTCTGGCCCAAGGTGAAAATTAGAACTTCGTTCCCTTCACTCACTTTTCTACTAACAACAATGCAAACACTTACCAATAATATGTGGAATTTAGTTATAAATTGTACATCGTTAACTAGTATGTTAACAAAGCGCGCAACCGCTGAAACGTGGTCCAATTAAATACTGGAACGATAACTAATTGTGTCGACGCGGGATTCGGTTCCCTGCTGATTGCAAATGAGTGCAATTATTAAACTTTCAATGGAACTTATTTCCTTTTTAGGGTTCCGTACTCAAAGAGTAAAACGGGACCTTATTACTAAGACTACGCTGTCCGTCTGTCTGTCCGTCTGTCACCAGGCTGTATCTTAACAACAGTGATAGTTTGACAGCTGAAATTTTTACAGATGATGTATTTCTGTTGCCGCTATAACAACAAATACTAAAAACACAGAATAAAATAGTTTTGTTATAGATATTGGTACGGAACTTGGCCTTGGCACTTGGCCGGTTTTTTACCTGACTGCGGGAGGACTTTCATGTGTTTCAAGTGTATAGTGTGTTCCAGGTACTTTTCGTCATCTGAAAAGTATTTAACGTGGGATTTTACAACTTCTTTTGTACAAACTATATGTCTATTTCTTTAGCAGGTAAAATAGCTGGCAAATAATAGAAACTCAACCCAACTTCTGATTTGACTTGAGCCTATAGTTATAAAAATATTGTTTGTAGCTCAACTTTATTAAAAATTGCGAAGCTGCGGGATTAATATTAAAACCTATGCCCATCCCAAAGGTCTATTCTATAAACTAATAAAAAAAATCATATTTCCGGGGATTACTCCATAAAATACAGTATTTACAAAGCTATATCCTCTTTAAGCTTACACTTAAAAGTTTACTTCATTAATATTATTCTATAGATTTTGTGAACTGCAGACCAAATCAGAATTGCGAGCCAAATTATTATTTTTTAAATTAAAACAATTTTTAAATTAGTATTATTCTGACGAATTTCTGGCGAATACCTTGTAATGATTAATGTATTTTATTGATTTTATATAAATTCGACTAATTAATTTGCTATGAGAGTTTTATTTTGATTTTTTTATGATGTACCTAATAAAATTGTAATAATATAGTTATGATAATGTAATGTTTAATAATGTATTTGTAATAATGTAATTTTAATAATAATGTTTTTAACGGTGCAACTTCTATAATAATTTTTCTTGACATGTAAATTGGTTTTATTTAAATAAATGAGTACGAGTATAAGTATGCCAAGACTTGGGATTAGGTGCCACGGGTCCTTTAGGATACTAGCGGGAAGAATCTTTAAATAACAGTAAATTAGATCGCCGTATCAAGACTTAAGCGTTTTGTAACTACACTGCCGGCTTATATACGATAACCCAGCACCGCACATTAAATCACCGAGGCTAATCGTTCATAAACCTCTGATGCTCCCCCGAACTTCCCTCGCAAACACCACTTATACTAAATTTATTTTGCTCTCCGCACATAAATAAGCTGGAATTGTAAGTAACAGTACGCCCTCTGTTGGTTAACTTTGGCTACTTTGTCCTTATTCTCAAGTGGATGAAGAAGATGGAGATTTAGTTCACGCCTGTTGTTTCTTAGGATGGCTTCAAATACTATTTCTTGTGTATTTATGATCTTTTATATTTTCAAAATCACATTTTTTACGAAAGATTAAATTAATTTATTTTGTTTTGAAAATTTACATAGGTTTTAATAAAATTTTACGAAACATCAAGAAAAATATCATGGATTCACGAAGTGTGTATATCACAAACAAAAATATTAATAAAATTGAATCGATAAGGATATCGATTTTGTGTTTCCAGGATATTTAAAAAAATACAATTTGTTATGCATTTTGTTACGAGCAATATGTATTCATATACTCATATTATAATCAATTACAGGATATGCGATCTCAAAAAACCGAACAGTGTTATCAAAATTTACTTTTGTTTAATACTTGTTGTAGTTTTTCCAAATATCCGAAACAAAAACATTAGAGAGCCCACTTCTATTCTACAAATAACAATGAACGTAAACAAACCAGTACAAATAATTCTGACATTAAATATCTACTGTAATTACAATATTCTGATCTGGTTAGTTTACAGAACTAACATTATTGTCTGTAATTAGTTAATTACGTAATTTATGAAAATTACCCGAACAATGATTCCACATTCAGGTCCACAATTCCTCATTAGTATTCTGTGGTTAAAATCGTTATTCAATAACATTGCTGAACTAAGAATGAATGCTGGCTTAGTTGTGATTATGTGGGCCAGCATTGGCCAATGTGAAAGCTAATAATGTAGTCATTAGTATCAATTAGGCTTAATAATACAATTAATAGTCAGTTAGGCTGCTGGGCTTAAGGATTCTATTAATCACAGCTTTTCTTAATTATTTTAAAGGAAGTAATACAACAACTTTAGAGGAAGAAAGTCTTTACAGGAGGCCTTTGTCAGAAGACAAGCTGATGAAGACCAACTACCGTTTGCCGATGTATAGTTTAATTTAATAATACGTAATACTATTTATTTTAATACTTAGGCATGAGTTTATATTAGTCAACCAATACATGTACTAACATAGATAAATCAGCAATAAAGGCTTATATAATATAATAATAATAACCTTGTAGCCAGAATTATTCATCAGCAACTTGCTCTGCTATACGGTCTTGTGGTCTCCGAAGTGCCTTACTATAAGTACACACCTGCGCCAGTTCTCGAAAATGGTCGTGCCACGCTCTATTGGGATCGATCTGTCATCACAGACAGGACTATTCTTGCCATTAGGCCTGATAACGTGCTGACAGATCGATCGAAACGCCAGGCAGTGCTCGTCGACATCACCATCCCCCATGACGGGAACCTCGTGAAGGCCGAGAAGGACAAAGCCAGCAAGTACCTAGAACTGGCTCACGAGGTTACCGCCATGTGTTTCGGCGAACGGTTTAATAGCGAAGAGCCTCGACTAGGTGGCTGGATCAAGGGTCAGATGTAGAAGGCGGTACTCCTGGATACTGCGCGGATAGTCAGGAGGTTCCTGTCTCTTTCGCCTTGACCACCGGTAGCTTAGGCCCCGCCTCGCTGCCGGCGGCACCCTAGGTTAGGTTTTTATAATGATTTTATGTTTTTAATTTTATAGTTTTATATTTTACTTTTTATATAATTATTGTAAAAACCTAATCTAAGAAGGAAAGGAAATAAAGTAAATAATAATAAAAATACAACAACTTAATAAATAGCTTATGGCAACAAGCGCGCATATAAAATAAGCCATTTTTATCTCAGGTAATCTAAGGTAAACGTCCGAGTGTTCGACGCTATACTACTAAGTATATGGCATTGGCCACTCTATGTGAAAGTGACATGGCTTAAATTCGAATGAAGAAAAACCCTCTTAGTGCGAATTTAACCCAATATTGCTTTGACATAAAGTACAGCGTCGAGCACGTGGACATTTACCTTATCGATACTGCGCAAATGACATACTGACATTATACCGACATGTGACAAAATCTGTGCGACATCAGTAAGCTCACTTCAAACTCTTCAAAGTACAATATGCCCACACCGATATTGCCTCGCAAAGTCACGAAGTCGCCTTTAAGGCGCCGTAGGGCTCTTCCTCTCACTGAGCGAGATGGAAGTGCGTGTTCGGAAGCGCGGATATCATGTTTTTTACATTGAATTTTTTGTGCGTTTAAATAAATACTACTAACAAGCATCACCTGAACAAACTGCACACAACAGAAATGCGAATGCTGCGCTGGTCAGCGGGCGTCACACTACTAGACAAGATCCGTAATGAGTACATCAGGGGAAGTTTTAGAGTTGCCCCAATTGTTGATAAAGTTAAAGAAAAACGCTTACAGTGGTACGGTCACGTTCAAAGACGCCAAGAGGACCATATGGTGAAACTTGCCCTAGCATTACCTGCAACAAAACGTACTCGTGGAAGACCACCCACCACCTGGTTAACGACGATCGAAAAAGATCTAAAGGAAGCTCATTTAGATAAGGACGTAGCACAAAATCGTGCTAAATGGAAAATGCAAACAAGGAAGGCCGACCCCAAGTAAATGGGACCAGGTCCAGAAGGAAGAAGAAGAAGAAAAGTGCGTTTAAATAAATAAAAAAGTTATCACTAAGTTCACTCAAACATGATATTGCCAATTTTAATATCTTTAGCATTTGGGCATAATTTGTTACGAATGTTTTAGGTTTATTTTAGACCTAGGTATGTTCGTGATTTTTTTCTATCGAGCGAAAATTGCTTGATCATGTTTCGAATCACTGATCTCATTGCGGAAAAGCCTCAAGATTACTGTTCGTATATTTTTTAAACCATATTACTATTATAAACAGACGCATTATATTTATTGTTTCAAAAACTCTGTTCTCGCTTAACTTCGCTGTACCTAATGTGGTTTTTTATTTAATCGTATGGCGTACATTGTTTGGCCTTTGAGTTTATCACTTTTTAGTACCACCCAGGGGACACGTGCAGGGTTGTGGTAGGTAGCTCCTGCGGACACAAGTGACAGTTGTCCCCCCTTTGTCAAGTGAGTGGGCAACTCGACTGTTAGAGGTTCTTAAGCCGCCCGAAGGCCTCTAACTCGGCTTAGCGACTACTGTCATAGGCAGCATCCGGGATCAACTGCTTAGCGTGCCTTCCAAAGCACGGAAGCGCTCATTTGTAGTAACCACTCAAACAGGCGGTCACCCATCCAATGACTGACCGCTGCCATCTTTGCTTTACCTGCGTTATCGTTTCCGATTCGCATGCGCCGCAGGGCTATGAACGCTTCGAACCTAATGTGGTAAATGTACAATACATATTTGAAAAAGATCAAAATAGCTATACAGCTAACCACCAAAATTGGTCGCAGTCCTATTCCCTAATACGCCAAATTTGCATTCAAACGTGTTTGCCATCAATTGTTAATGATGTTGTTTTACAATCTAGATTACGTGTTTCGGGAGTTTGGGAGTTCGTTTTAATAGGCATCTGATTATTATCACTGTATTATCAGTCGTGTTACAAGTTGTGTTAATGGGGGTGAGCACCTTTGGAATATGTTGCGGGTGAGTAATGGTTCTTTTAATTAGAGATACATGTGATGTAAGTAGGATAATGATTATAGTTTTGCAATGAAATAGGTAATATTTCATTATATTGCACTGGTTGGTACGATTTATGTTTATGAAGTCGAAAACGTTTTTTTTCTTGCCTCAACGAATTTTCAGGTTATTCATAAACTTATGAATAATCATCAGGTGCTGAGAGTTCAGATTAAATAGACCTTTTTAATGATTATACAAAGTTTAACTGATCTTTAACATCTTCTGTTCCAACACTCGTGTTTACACTAACTAGACTAGTTTTTTATTTAACTTTTCCTATAAGTAGTTTAGAATAGGTATTTAATATAAGAACACATGTGCCATTTATTATTGTAATTGTTTTCCTGTTTTATTTTTTTGTACGCCGCAAGGTAGAACATAGAGGACTCTCAACCTAATTTAAGATCTACAATGTATACATACCTATGTTTCACAAAATAAATTACTTATTTACTTACTACTTACTTAAAAAAATGTTTATCATCCTCTGCAAAATCTATAACCAGTACCAATTTTCAACAAAAATTGTTTTGTTAGGGTTAATTTTTCATTTAAGGTCCCTCTTTCTTCTGAAAATCAAAGTCAGTTCTGAAATGCTTAAATTCCCCTATTACAAAACAACATTCCGTTTCACAATTCACTACAAAATCTCCCAAGAACAAGGAAAGATCTCGATTTCTATTGGCAGGATACATTTCAAGAAGCACAGTAAGTAACAAGCAACAAAAACAATTTGCGTGCTGCAAAGCTTCTTAGCTTGACAAAGGCAGGTGGGGGCATAGCGGGGATTTACCTCTCGACCCGCGGTCAAGGCTTGCTAGTACACTACTTACGTATAGTAGTTTATCTTTTACGTTAGCTGAAAAGTCACCAGCAAATGGGGTGTGTTTAATACTGTTTTATAAGAGTCTAAATGTAAAGTGATTATGTGATATTGCGTATTGCGTCTATATACATAATATGATTTTTATTTCACGGTAAATATGAGACGCGTGCTTGAGTTGTGTCAATTATACAGACCGCCCGCTACTCTGTCTTTCTTCATTATCTTGTCACTTCCATTTTTTCGTACATGGCAGAATAATACTCGTTGAATGGAAGACATTTATCATCAGAATTTTAAAGTGAAATGCTTTCCGGCTGTAGATTAAAATTTAAACAATGAAATAGTAATTTCGTTAGTACCTCTCCAGTGAATACCTACAATATATGATATTATTGTGTTTGGTGCCAATCAATATGTATTTCTTAAGAACACTAATCATTTTGACGACCGCTTTAGCCTAGTTAGTAGTGACCCTGCCTTCGTAGGCAGCAAGAGGTCCTGGGTTCGAATCCCGGTAAGGGCATTTACTTGTGTGATGAGCACGAATATTTGTTCCTGAGTCATGGATGTTTTCTATGTATTTAAGTATTTATTTCTCTATATAGGTATTTATATCGTCGTCTAGTACCCATAGTACAAGCTTTGCTTAGTTTGGGACTAAGTTGATTTGTGTAAGATTGTCCGCAAATATTTATTTATTTATTTATTATTTATTTATTTTTGACAATGACAGTTAATGTTATTGATGAAAATATTTCAAGTTTTACCGCTAATAGCTCCAAATAAACACGTAGGTCTTAACTTCTCAAAACCATACTTAACTGCCACTAAATCAAAACTGGACCTTCCTAATTATTAACCGGCACGAGCCACGAACTTTCGTCATACATAGGAACCTTCGTAACTTTCTCGATGGGACAAACGGTTCGGAACTTCGCAACTGATAACAAGAGACTCGCAACGTGTTGAAGGCCTTTTTTCAAATAATGAGCTCGAGTTCACGTGAGATATAATCAAAAGTTCTTTTATTAAAAGTTGGTGTAAACAAAATGATAAGAAGTTGGGGAATGCTTAGAGTAGGGTTGGGCCGTTGGTAGCAGGTACCTAGTTTTTAATATCCTGAATAATTTTTTACGGAAAAAAGTAGGTATGTTTAACCTATTTCTCTGCATTATTTGGCCTAAAAAATATACATACAAAGTTAATTCATAATTGAGCTACAGCATGGAGTTGGCAATCTATTTCCAAAATAATCATTTGCAGCGATATCATACTTTCAATAACATAATTCCTAACATTTATTAATAAGTATATCATTCACGACAAACAATAAACTATGTCACGCCATCTTCCATCAACAGATACATCAACAGAATTATAAATCATTTCCAACTGCGAGTTTCCTTTAAATTCTCATAAAAACATCTCGTGCATCAGCCGCGCGAAACAGGGGTAAGTCCTCAACTGACATTAATAATAATGCGAAAGCTTTTACTCGACATCGTATGACAAAAGGCACCACTATCTAACAACCAGCATCCAGAAGGCATTAAGCACCAACACGTTCATAACTTGTTACTTCTTATCTCCTTTCGCGACGCGCGCATTCCAACTAAATTTATCTGTTCCGCACCATGTGTATTATTGCCCGAATTGGGTTACTTTCCTTTGCCATACAGCGGAATATTTGGTACAGTTTTAGAGGTTCATTGATTCTGTGCCGGCTGTATATCATCTGCGGCATTTTTGTGGTTCAATTGAGATATTAGGTTAGTTAGAAGTTTGCTAAGACTTTGTTTGGTGAAATATTGCTGTGTGGAACAGTTTTTATTACCGTTACCATCCAATTTTACCGTAAATTTTATTATAGACAAATTGCTTTTATGATTATACGAAACACATATATCGATACCTGCACACTCAAAGGGCGTAACAGCCTGTTGTTTTAATGGCTGTTACGCCCTTTGAATCTGCAAGTATCGATATGTTAGGTGCTATAGGAGATCAATGTATAGGTATTACCGACTTTTTTTCTTTTAGGTTATGTTGGTATACCTAACAATTGCATTTAAAAGTAAATTAACAACTGTACATTCGAAATATAAATGATGTTTGAAAAGTACCCTCATATTTGTAGAATAAATATTTGATTTTGACCAATCTGACTATACATAAAAGGACCGGTCACTTTGGCACTCTTTGAAGGAGGCCTGTGTCCAGCAGTGGACGTCTTTCGGCTGATATGATGATGATGATGAAGATGATGACTAGACATTTATATATTCAGATATCAGTGAGTTGCTGCTTTCAAGTACGACCAGATAAAGTACGTAATAATCATATTTGATTGTGAAATAGTGAGTAAGATAGGCTTCCAGACAACACAAGAGAATAATACGTGTACAGTCGCCATCACATACATCGGAGCAAACAAGCACGTCACAAAAATCTGAACACACCTCTATTTTAAAGTCATTAGGGTGCATGTGCCGATATTTTTGAACACTATACTTAGGTATACCACGGGTCTCCTTTTTTAGAAACGCTCATAGATATTGACTTGTTATTTTTGGAAATTGAACCTTAATTATTTACATTATTAGTCTAATAAGCTTTCCCAAGTTTTGCCAGAAGATATTTCGACAGAGAAGTACACCTGTCTACATTGTATATTGCCACACTACCATTTGCATAAAATAAACTACAAAATCGATGAATAGCACGAACTGACACTTCAACATAAAATCCTTTCATTTAAAACCGTAAGCCGAAGTCTGAATGAAAGGCACCCATAACTCCTATTAATTAAAGGTGAACTACGGGTAGATGTCACGGGTGCTCGCTGTTTCTGACGGGTGAAAAGGGTACTCGGACGGTTCGTACATGCCGATCATTTGGAATGGTTTTCGTATTGCCCAATCATTCGTACACGGACGTAATCCGCTGTCGTTTGCTCGCGTCTACATTGATATGCATGCTAATGCAACTCGTGGAAGGGTGTTGCTATGGACGTTTTGATATTAAATCGCGTATTTGTACGGTCGACATCAAATGTAGGTATGTTTACCATTTTGATCCAAATTCCTTTGAAGTGAGACACATTATCTTCCTACATAATAGTACATATTATACATACGTAGGGTGCATTTTTAGGGTTCCGTAGCCAAATTGCAAAAAACGAAACCCTTATGGGTTCGTCATGTCTGTCTGTCTGTCTGTCTGTCCGTGTGACACAGCCACGTTTTTCCGAAACTATAAGAACTATACTGTTGAAACTTGGTAAGTAGATGTATTCTGTGAACCGCATTAAGATTTTCACACAAGATAGAAAATAAAACAATAAATTTTGGGTGTTCCCCATGTTTAGAACAAAACCACAAAACTTTATTTTACATCAAACCCATACGTAAATCTAAAATAACTATATATAAACTTCAAAAATGATATGGAGGTTTTTAATATCATTTTTTTTCCCTGTAACTTCTAAAATAAGAGAATGATAAAACTAAAAAAAAATTATGATGTACATTACCATGCAACCTTCCACCGAAAATTGGAATGAATGAGATCTAGTAAGTAGTTTTTTTTAATACGTCATAAATCGTAAATCGCAATTTATTTTACGGAACTCTTCATGGGCGAGTCCGACTCGCACTTGGCCGCTTTCTTGTTTTTATAAGAGTCAAGTGAGTTTAACCAATCCTAATCTTAACGCGCCTCTCATGAGTTTAAGCAAATTTATACACATTTTGAATACTAAAAATTAATTAAGTACATCATAAAATAAGTAATTTATTTATAATTAATATTTTATGAACAAAGTCCAAATTAGTAAAATTTTATGCAAACACGTTAAAGGCACGTTCAGTTTAAAATTGCTTTTATTCAAGTGAAAAAAAGCTTTCCTTCTTTTTTTTATGGAAATGAAAAGGTAAAATTTTACTTTCGAATGCAGCGTAAAAGTACGTATAAATTTCGAGAAAAAACCCTATTAGATTCGATAAACTTCTTCTTTTTATGTTACTTTATCGCTTGATCTAGGAGATAACTTAGTAACAGTTTCGTAGTTTTAAATGTTTGTGAAAATAGAAAGTTGCACTCTGCATTTGTTCGGTTGTATAATGAAGGATTAAAAACTAATTTAAATCCTATAAAATCTGTATGTATTTAAGTATACAATCATTTGAAAAACCTTTTTTTTTATAAAGCGTTATTTATGGGTTGTTGTATTGGTACAAATATACTTATTTTATTTGTTTCCGTTTAAAATATACCTTCTTTAAACTCTCGCGCTTTGTACACATATATATTATTTAAATACAGTTTTTCCGGGTCTAACGCGATATTTATTTATCTTTATTTCTGACGTTTCGACACGGGTTGCACCGGTCATGGTCGCAGATAACTGTCGTCCCAGCATGTTGTCAACAGAGATAGTGGTTTACAATATTTCACTACCCTCCAAAAGTCGATAAATACATGGAGGGTACACCCGAAATAAGTCCACTATTTACCCGTCCATTTTAATGTTAATTGTCTAGGGCACGTCACACAACACTTACAGTATCCGCGCACAGATCTGAAGATATAATGGATTTCAGTTTCTGATTCACTGGTCCCCAAGTCACCGATAAATTGAAACCATCATCCCTATTGAAGTTCTACCCGGAAAAAACAGTATTTAAATAATATAAAATATACCTATTTTTAATTTTAAATGAATTATTCAAGGAGGAATAATAATGTAAAGCCTCTATTATTATACCGAATACTAGCACAGATACTATAATCCTCCCCAGAATTTTAATGAAATCGCATTCCATTAACAAGCTTTAAGGATGACTCACGCTAGAACGTGCCGTACCCGGCCCGGGCCGTTTTCTAAGAAAACCGACGGCGTTTTTGCGCAGCCGAGCAATACCCAAGCTCGGCCGAGCCACGGCCTAGGCTCAGAAGCGGCTCGGTGTCGGCAAGGCCTGGGAGTGGCTCAGCCGGGCTAGGGTATGGCTCGGCGGCGCAAAAACGCCGTCGTTTTTCTTAGAAAACGGCCTTGGCCGCCCACGGCCTGTTCTAGCGTGAGTCATCCTTTACGCGGTACAGAAGGTCAGTGTTAAACAATTTGAATTTGCAATTTGATTTCAATGTGTTTCCCCCGCGGCAAACTTAAGCAAGTATCAAAACGAGCGCTTGAAATATGTACTTATTTAAGTCAAAAAGGAATTATAATACATGGAATACCGAGGCGAAAACCGAATAAGACAAGTTACAGAATTTAACCAAATAATATTATAACGGCTAACGAACAAGACGAATAAAAAATAAATTAAATATACAGAATGAGACGAAATTAACGAAAACCTAATGAGATAATTATAATACAAAAATACACCATAATCTTTATAAAATAAAATAAAATCTTGCAAGTACATATAGGCGTTAAGTCTCTTGGTTTCCTCAGGGATACTTTATGGTAGAGAGCTTTAAAACTTTTGAATGTGGATTTTATCTTTTACCAAGTTTAGTATAATTGAATGTTCTTACGGCATGCAGAACTTTTAATTCACAGAAAATAATTAAAACTAAATTAGCACCGACACTAATTTTGTACTAGTTCACTTTGTCCCATTCTCTTTGTAGGTACCTACTCATTGCAAATGTAGGATTTGCCTTGTTTTGAGATTTTCGCTGTAATGTGACGTTGAATTTTTTTTTCTTCTTTTTCGTATTCCATGGTTGAGGGACGTGGTTGTAGTGGACACTATCAACCTCCAAACTCGGTCTTAGGTTTGGTGCATAGGTACTACCTTGCAGTGACGCTCGACGTGTTACCAGACCAAATGTGATAAAAACACTTCATTACTTTTTTTGTTACCACACCAAATAGGATAAAAATACTTCATTTTTAGACGTTAACCCTCAACATCAGGAGATCTACTCTACTTGATGCTTACGCTAAAGCTTAAGATTTTTATCAAATTATTATTAGTCCTCAGAGGCCACAATATCTCTCTTTCTTCTTATTGGTGGAGTAATAGGTCAGCTCTTGTCAGTGGAGTAATTTCCAATTTATTCTATATTCCGCCTTTCTTTTTATATCTATATAGGATGAAGCGCTTATTTTTTTTTTGTTCCATGTAACATACCCTTGGCCTTCTCTTTTTCATTTTCCTTGACACAATATCAATCTCGTCTTTAAGAATATTAGATAAGTGCACTTTTATTTAAGATTTTAATTTATATTTTGATACTGTGAGATCATATATATTATTATATCAGTTTTTTTTTATTTTTTTTATTTATTTATTTCTTGAAAGGACACATAATATGGTGACATAATAAATGCACTGCCAAACTGCATAACAGTTTGTTGGCAGTTCGTGTTGCTCTTGGTACATATTTGTGTCGCTACTAACTACTAATTACTGCTGTATTATTTAATTAGTGCTAGGCATCTACTTTCACATTAAATATCTAATTCTACTGTTTACAATTATATATACTTAAATCAACTTAAATCAAAGTGAGAACATTAGGTCAGTATCCCTACACTAACGATTGCTGTATAGGAAACGGCTGTAAATCTGCGTAGGTATGTTAGCATTTAGCTAGCCAGGATCTCTCAATTTTTCAGCATCGTTCGCCGGCAGTATGCCAAATGGGTTGTCAGTCAAACTAACTTCATTTGGCTCTTGTTTTAATTCTGAGGGTTAGACAGCCTTTGTATGTGTTCCGTAGGTAGGTATAAAACATATAAGTTTCTGTCACGATCCAGTTTCAAATAAAGAAGACTCCCGATGAAATATATTTTTCTTTCTTTTTGACTCAAGACGCAGACGAGTGGTGTTATACGATTAACATGTGTGTATCTGTGGCCTAACAGCGTCTAAACACATGAACTCATTTGACTTCGGGTTTTTATAGTGAAAAATTCATGTGTCACTTCTTACTTAATCGGAACAAGTACTTAATAACGTATTCATAGTGATTCTGAGCCTACACGTCAACATGACGCGTGTGTAGGTATGTTCGTCGTTTATATGCTAAATGCATGTTTATGTGCATATCTATTTCGCACGCTAGTTTTCAAATACAAATTGTTACGGGAATGTGATCAACCAAATCGAGGCTCATTTGTTATTTATTTTGAAAAATCAATTGTGTTAAATTGCGAAAAGGGCGAAATATTGCCGATGTGTAAAATTTACGACTGTAAAAAAAAAGTGGTGAATTGCTTTTCAGAAGAAATGCGATAGTCTTCAATTGTGAATTCATATTCACAAGAAATGAATTTTAATAAATATCATGCATAATTCGTGCATAAAGGATGACTCACGCTAGAACGGGCCATGTCCGGCCCGGGCCGTTTTCTGAGAATAACGACGGCGTTTTTGCGCGGCCGAGCTATACCCAAGCCCGGCCGAGCCACGGCCGAGGCTCGAAAGCGGCTCGGTGTCGGCAAGGCCCAGCCGTGGCTCGGCTGGGCTTGGGTATGCCTCGGCCGCGTAAAAACGCCGTCGTTTATCTTAGGCCGGACACAGCCCGTCTTAGCGTGAGTCATCCTTAATGGTAATAGCACTGTATGCAAAGAAAAGGCTTAGAACCATCCAAGGCTCCAAATCCCTCTCAAAGCTGCCAGAATCTTGTTTCGAATAAATAAAACATCCACTACGCACCACAAAAGATACAAAGCACCCCAGGGGATCTTTATAAAACATATTTCCATAAAGTTTCCTCCAACTAATATACCGATGCGTTGGTCCAGGACTCAAACCCACACCTGCTTCGCGAACTTTCTCGTAGTTCCGTAATTGAATTTTCAACTGCATTTTAACAGTGCCGGCTTATGCTAAACTGTTGCAAATATTATTCTACGCTGAGATATTTTTACGAATTTCCGGAGGTGGTTTAGCTCGTAGCATTTAGTTAGAGTATTGGTCGCGCCAAGGCAGAACTATATGCATATTCACGAACAATCTTACACAAATCGATCTCCCACGGTAAACTCAGTTAGGGATGTGGTTTTATAGGTGAAAATAACGTTATATAAATACATACTTAAGTACATAGATAACATCCAAGAAGTCACATCTGGCCATGACGTGGCAATTACTGAAAATCCCACTTTCTAGTCAAACGCCAGACATAAATTTTTGCACTCATCACGGCTCGCATATTTATTCATCTTGCCTTCGGTTTGGGCATAAATTCCTTCGGTCAGACATATTCTGTGTTTTACTATAACTGTATATAGTTGTTAAAAAGTATGTACCAGTAGAGCCATTTACTATGGATAAGGCGAAGTGACTGTCATCTTGAGATAGGTTAGCTTTAACTAAAGTTTCCTTAAACTAAATTAATATTCCAAGCCAGTCGAGATCGCAATGATAAGTAAAACTGCGCGAATTATAATTAAGGCCAGTGGTTTCAATTTCACAGAGATTCTCAGAGTGGTTACAAACGGTTACTTTATGCAGCGCTACAAATCCGATACAGTATCGATTGACACAAATGTGATTTTGACTATGCTATGGTTATTATCGCGCGACAGTGACGAGTTCGTCAAATTCGTTATTTCACTACAAAAAGTCGCCGTGTGTAACCGTTCTTTTATACATAAATATAATCTGGATATTGATACTCACATACTCAGCATCAAATAATATCTAATTTGTGGTCGCTTACAATGGGCCTCATAAGAAGGCTCAAAGTCACCCAAAGGGCAATGGAGAGGGCTATGTTGGGAGTTTCTCTGCGTGATCGCATCAGAAATGAGGCTATCCGCAGCAGAACCCAGGTAACCGATATAACCCTGCGATTCGCTAAACTTTAGTGGCAGTGGGCACATTGCACGTCGAACGGTGGACTGATGACCTGGTAAAGGTTGCGGGAATCCGCTGGATGCGGGTGGCGCAGGACCGGTCATTTTGGCACTCTTTGGGGGAGATCTCTGTCCAGCAGTGGACGTCTTTCGGCTGATATGATCAAATGATCATCACTATAAGAGGTGTATAAAACAGACAGAGTTCATTTAATGCAAGGGCTGATTTACTATGGAAAAGCCTATTCAGCGGGAATCTCTAAAATTCATCATGTTGAACTTTTGTGGTGGTTGAAAGACAAAAAGTTGAATCAAGTGAATATTTTTTCCAATCGTTTTTTGTTTCGTAATACTTTTTTACGCAATTAAAGGCTTTAGTGTTTACACAAAGGTCGTGAATTTAGAAAATACAATAGCCTGACATCGCACCACAGTCATGGGTACCTACCGAACGAAACGGAAGCTCCATCGAACGAAAAATGCAAAAACGCCGATGTTTATTCATACCCCAGGAAAAGGCTAACGTAGTGTCAGTGTAATAATACAATAAAAGACAATGGGATGCCACGTTTTTCCGATATTTTTTCAGTATTATTGACATGATGCCGTGGCGTGATGTTTAAGTTAAATACGGACGGATTAACATAATCCTTGCCCTTTATAGAAAATGTTACATCTACTATGTACACAAGTATGTTCCAATATTTTGCTGACAAGTCTAGATTTAGATTCGCAGATTGGATTCGCAAATATTACGAGCATATGGGTACAATTTAGTAACAAATTAGTAACAAGTTTACCCTTTTAGGAGACTATTTCATTTGTTGCTTCTGCATATATTAATGCCTCATGGTATTAAGTTCGCTTTTTGTAGTTGTATTTGACTTGTTACTGTGCAATAAAGTTTAAATAAACAAATAAACTGCTGCAGAGGGGTTACGGGTACGGAACGTTACGTGTTTACCCCTCCGGTTTAAAATGAACATATATTCAAATATAAACATAAATGAGATTTTAATCTCGCGCCGTTCAGTTACAATCTACGCGACACAGACTATGCGTTCACTTTCTAAATAGTTAACTTAGCAAAAGGCGGGTGATGTATATCGTGCGAGATAGCTGGCATGCGGTCTTGTGCTATCTGTGCTGATTGGGATCATGCCATTATGGGTAAGGCTTGAATCACACTTAGTAAGTTTACTATTGACCGCCACCGCAGGCCGCGCCAGTGTGATTCAGGCTTAACTTAGATACAGGTGAAAATAAATCTAGTGGCTTTATAAAAAAATATTTCCTGACGATCGTTCTTTTTCCGGTGAGCTTACGACGGGTTTTATAGTTTGGCTTCCTTACGTCTCCATCACCATATCAGCTCAGTGGTGTTATTGTCACTGAACTTAGTATGCCAAATTAAATATAAAAAAGGTCTTTGTTTAAATAAAATAAACAGCCTAATTTTAATTTTTTATTGTATTTTCTTACACATTAAAGTTTTTTATTTAGTCTGATCAGAACAGGAGGAAACAACCGATCGTATTCCTTATAATTGAATACCTAATCATTTTGTAAGCGCTTTGCAAATACGTTCCCACAAATAAAATTTCACCAAACTGATTATTCACCAATTTACCTGTCCACCAACCTACGTACTGACCTTAGTAGCCAGCAAAGCAGCCCCAATCATCCACTTACGTCCCGGCAGTCTCCAGTGATTTCCAACTCAACCCTTTTGTTCTCCCCAACGCCGCCAGAGACACGAGGGCGCGATTCTCTTGTTTCTGATTGCGGTGTAGAAAGGTACCGCGCTTTGAATACAAGCGGAGGTGTTGGGACTCTGTTATCTATCTATCTTGATAATATATCTTGGTTTGCGAACGTGATAGCTAAGGTGTACGTTTTGTAGCGCATGCAATTGTGATGCTGTCATGTTAAAACTTCTATTAAGACACTTTAAAACCGCTTGCAAACTGATACTTTGATCGTGAAAAAAATATGGTTCAGTTTGGCATATCGCCGCCTTGCAACGTTGGATGTGGTAGTGTCGATTAAGATATCCTGTCTGGTGGAATTTGGTTAGTTCGGAAGAAAATGAAAGCAAAAGGTACGAAGATTTTTGTAAGGATTATCATTTCGAAATTTATATTCAAGATCAGTGTATAAATCAAATTGATTTGAATCTCATTACATACGATGATGTGATACCGATTGTAATCAAATCGTTAATTGCAATGTTCAATAGGTAATTGAGCTTGGATCTTCTCTACTCACGCAGTTAATTGTTATATATAATTACATTAATCAGGTTTACGATTTACTAGTACGATTATCTTATTTAGCCAGCGAACCTGACAATTAATTATTTTCATAAAATAACTGCAAATGCTATCCATTTGATATATTATTATGAATAACAGACAAAGAAGCTGAAACTAGCAATTTCAGTTTCAATACCAGGACATTATCATTGCGTTGCGTGCTTGCTTACACAAGAAGCAACACACAAATTATCGCCTGAGATGCCGATGCCAAAATTTGTTACTTACTGTCATCATGACCTTGAAGATTTACTCTAAAAATTAATAGTAAATTACATCAGAGGCCGGGAAAACACAGATTTCCGGCCAAGTAGGTAAAGACGAAGATAGAGATACGAGGCCGGGGATCCGTTTTTGTATTTATTTGTATTTATTCAATTGTATAAGTCAAGTACATTTCAATAAAGATGTAACAAAGTAATAATAGTCAGACCATAACACCCTGTAAGGGCACACAATGATAAAAACTTACAACATTTGAATATCACAGTTAATCATCATTTAAGAATTCGTCAATAAAATAATAACATTTGTCAATTAGTACATTTTTTAGTTTATTTTTAATAATATAATGTCACGAGTTTCTTTTATAATCGAATCTGGGATCTTGTTAGTAATTAAAATACATTTATAATGAGGACTTTTTCTGTACATCGCTAAATTCGTTGTTGGTAGTAATAGCTTATTTTTATATTGCGCTCTTGTTTTCACGCCGAGGCATGTGTAGTGCTTTTATCAATCATGCAATGAAATAAATAAATTAAAATCCTCAAATCAAACTAATTTTCATGGCTGAATGCCGTGATGCTGTGCCAAAAATAGTGGAATGAAAATTAAAAAAGTTACTTTAAAGGCCTAAGTTGTATGAAATGCAGGACGCCTCGAGATGCTGCGCCCGAAAAAAGATACTTCCGAGTCTATTATGAGGAACGTAAAGAGAATATTTCATTGCATGTTTGAGAAAAAGCGTTGTAAAATTTGAACGGATCTGGATCAACGCGTCAGAAGGATTAAGCCTTTTCACATGTTATCATTTCAATGCCTCAAAATGCGTACTACAAAATTTTGCCTCTTTACTAAAATCTGCGAGACGAAGTAAACCGAACGGCTTCTCTTCGCTTTCCCAACTTACACCAATCCAACCCTTTTTTATTGATCCTTTTGCATTTTTCCGCGACCGGAAACCAGTTTGCTGATTCAGACTTCGCTTCGGTAAATAATTTTCTAAGCAAAAAGAGCTAATCTCGAGGAGGTCGTTCCGAGACCTTTCCCGAAAGGGTTCATGGCGGTCGACAACAATGTTGAATAGCCTGCTTTGCTTTGTTTCTGTATTTGCAGTCAATATTGTTTTCGTGTCTATTTATATAGTTGTAGAGTGCGTATTTGAACGCTGGGTTGAGCTTAAATATACATTCGGGAATACGAGTTTTGTTCAACGTACTGAAATAAGCGAGCTAGTTACGTTATTTCTCTGATGGCGGGTTGAGACTTAGTGAAAGAGCCCCAACCTTTACGGTTGACCTACCTATTTCTACCCTTACAGTTGATTGTGTTCAAAGTTGACAGACAATGTAAAGATGTCTATGCAGTCTCAAAAATCGCTGGGATTCCATTCTTTTGGTTTATTTAAACATTTAGGAATGATAATGATCATCGCCATTACATAACAAAAAATTATAATGATGTCTAAAAATGTAATATTATATCTGTCCTAGTATACAAACGTTTAAGCCGTCATGCGATCAACATTGTAAATCATTTGGATTTTTGCGTATTCAATCATTATTATTTAATTCTTTTAGTAACCACTATAAAGCATACCGCAAATGATGTCAATTAGCCGCTCGGTTCGAAATTACTTAAAATTCAATTAGTCGAATAAGTTAACGTGAAAATTTAATTTATCTATATTATTTTATGGGGTTGAATCATAAGCATTCCCATTAATGATTCCTTTGTACTAAATATCTTTTAAACTTCGAGGATTGCGTGCGTTGAGTGCTAGTTTGTGTGCTTGCTATGCTATTACCTGATCTGTGGATTTAGTCGACTGTACAAATTGGTACAATAAAATTGTGTCTCACAGTAACAGTTTTAAGTTTTAGTATATTGTTGTGGTACGTTATTAACCTATATTCTTTGTTTATTTTAAGTGCATAATTTTTCAGATGACTGATCACATACGGGAACAAAACAAGTGCTTGAAAATTGGCGTTTCAACGAATGTACATTTTTTAAATCGAAACACCAATGGCGTTCACTGAATCGGTAATCTTAAAACACCCTAGCAAAATCATTCGCCGAATTTTCATTCGATTCCTTCCAGCTGGCTGACTAGGGCTGCCACGCACTCCAGCCCGATTGATTCGTGATTG
The DNA here is from genome assembly GCA_963854355.1 of Epinotia brunnichana. Classification (NCBI taxonomy): domain Eukaryota; kingdom Metazoa; phylum Arthropoda; class Insecta; order Lepidoptera; family Tortricidae; genus Epinotia; species Epinotia brunnichana. The sequence goes on along the minus strand of OY977951.1, from coordinate 22,586,927 downwards.
ATATTGCGGTCTTGCATTTGCCACACCCCGTGTGAAATGTCCCGCGATAAGTGCTAGGGTTGGCACCACGAATAATTTTCAATTTGGGCGGATACGATGTATCAGGATTCCAATTTGCATAACGCGCTTATGTAAACTATGCGTATCGATATAAAAGGAGACAGATTGGAATAACATGAAGCGATTTTATGTGGTAAACAAGATTATCTTGGAAGCGGTAAACGCTTTGACATAAAATGTTGGCTGTGGTGAAAACTTCGACGATCGAAACAAATCTAGTTGTAATAAATAAAAAAATAAAAACACTGGAAAATGTTCGTGATATGTTATTTTGTTATGTGGCCTAATTAATGTATTTATTGATTCAGGTGTGACTTTGTGGAAGTCCATGACAATATATGTTACGAAAACAATAATGTTGTTTTCGTAACATAATATATTGTCATGGACTTCATTGTTCTCGTAACATAACACGCCGTTACGGGTCGGAAGAATTTAACTTCCAGTGCAATTTTAGGAATGAATCCAGTTAAGTAATAACGTTAAAATCCAGTTAATAAATAGCTTCAAAATAAAACCAACATTGTTATGTTGGATTTATTTTTACGTCATACCTGATGGCCATAAATCAGCAACTACGCAGGCGGAAAATCCCATTTCCCGGCCAGGGAGTGAAGTAAAATTTTGTACTCACCACGGGCGGTACTAAAGAAAGCCTCATATCGCATATTTATTTGTTATCTGAGGCATTCTTTGTTTTGCCACCCTAGGAAAGTAATGAACTACACCCGCGGTCAATGAATACGGGTCGGTAAAATACTGTCATATTTCCTAAAATAGTGCAGGGTTGTATAGTTTTTTTAATCAAATTCTAATTCAAATTCAAATATTTAATCCTGTCAAGATCTTTATTTAATTAAACATGTAAACTGCAAAAATAACAGTAACAAAAGAAAGTTACCAGGTTTGAATCGGACTCGTAAAAACCCATGAAAAAAAACAACGTTAACGAGCGAGATATCGCAAAAATCGTCATTTTTGGACGTTGATATTTTTATAATAGGATCCCGAAAATTGCTAATAAAGTCGGGTATTAAAAATAATGTAATAACTAGTGTTAAATATAAAAAAAAAAACCTATTGCGGTTATTTAATTTAGGGTGACCCGTATTCATTGACCACGAGTGTATTAGTTTTTCAAGTGTGCATTTGTAAAAAGAGCTCGTTTGATTCAGAGAAAATACAATTTTTCCACACGAATGCACAATAATGTTCTTGAAATCGAGTTAATAGCTGCATAGGGATGAGGGGATCACTGTTGTTAGTAAGTACTCAAGTCAATATTAGTAATTATTATAAAAAATCAGTAACACAACATACAGTTAAACACACATAACACCAACACACAAGCACATTAACACGTTTTTTTTTTGCAATAATGAAAATTATTGTAACCATTCTATAATTTTGAAAATTACAAAGGGACTTACTAAGGTGAATAAAATTATAAGATTTATAAGTGGTAGCTGTAAACTCTCGATTTAAGAACACATTGAATATAATCATAAACTTGTACAATCTCAGGATTAAGGTGTTTCTACTCGTCACTTAAAGGTTTTACAGTTGTCCTTTAACACGTTTCCTGTCCAAGTGCCCCCAATCCATGCAATGATGAATCATGCACCTGCTCTTCAAGTGTCCGTACTTCACAATGGATTCACAGCTTCGAATGGCAGTCAGATCATTTTGTATGAGGAAAGTGAAATACTTAAAGTATGTAGGTAAAAAAAAAACTTTTTGCCTCTTTCAGTCCAATTGAAACTATTTCCCTGTCCATTTCCTAGAACCAGATGCTTCTCAGCCGTATTACTTAAATTCCTTGTCAACATTGAGTATTCGAAAGCGCTTCGACGAACTCCTCTATTTTCAAATATTCTCGCATACGCTCAAGATGACATGTGAAATTTGTTTTCCATTCCATTCTCGAAATGACGGTGGAATAATTTTATTATTTTTGTTTCATTCGGTTCGGAGCCGAGATATCGCATACTTTAAGAGGAATTTTTCTGTTTGCCTCATACTCGTTCGCCTGTGGCACTCTGGTTTGACAATTTATTTAATGTAAATGTGATGTTTAAACTCATTTTATTTCAGTTTTTATTTTTACCCGCTTCCCTTTTACTTTTGCCACGTTGTTTATTTTATTTCATGTTTCTTGAATCTCTGGTTTTTTTAATGATTATGTATGTTTGTAATATCATTTGCTATTTACTAGTAGTGATTATTGTTTATTTGACACACCAACAAGATACAAGACTCACTATTTACAAAGACTGCACAAAAAAAAAAATCAAGTCCTGCCTGTATCTCAATAACAGGCGTGCAACAGCATTCATAGAAAAGCAAACAATTTGAGTCCTATTAGATAATGAAATACTATAATAACTAGATTTTAATAATTACAACTGACAATAATAGTATTACATAGTTAGATTCACTATAATCAACAATTTAAAAAGCTTTACCCTTTATGATTTATGACGCACAAATTGCAGCTGAACTTAGCAACGCAACCTAACACGCTTAAAATTATTTATTTAAGCACATATCATTAGTGCTCTAAAATGCGTTCAGAAACCGTAGGAAATGACCAGCATTATTACTACCAAATTTTACTATGAGAACTTTCTTGTCTGTGGTAGTTGGTAAAATCTGTACTTTAATGTTACTATTCCAGTATCGAGTTTTGCAAGGTTATTAATGAGTTTAAATTTGGAACAGCTGTCAATACTCAAGTGGGTCTCTATTCAAGTATACATATGTATATATTAAAATAGTTATTGATACGAAACGTCAATTCATTATGTTTTTAGGGTTCCGTAGCCAAATGGCAAAAAACGGAACCCTTATAGATTCGTCATGTCCGTCTGTCTGTCTGTCCGTCCGTATGTCACAGCGACTTTTTTCTGAAACTATAAGAGCTATACTGTTGAAACTTGGTAAGTAGATGTATTCTGTGAACCGCATTAAGATTTTCACACAAAAATCGAAAAAAAAAACATTAAGTTTTAGGGGTCCCCATACTCAGAACTGAAACTCAAAAAATTTTTTTTCATCAAACCCATACGTGTACTATCTATGAATAGGTCTTCAAAAATGATATTGAGGTTTCTAACATATTTTTTTTCTAAACTGAATAGTTTGCGCGAGAGACACTTCCAAAGTGGTAAAATGTGTCCCCCCCCCCCCCTGTAACTTCTAAAATAAGAGAATGATAAAACTAAAAAAAATATATGATGTAAACTTCCACCGAAAATTGGTTTGAACGAGATCTAATAAGTAGTTTTTTTTAATACGTCATAAATCGTAAACCGCAATTTATTTCACGGAACCCTTCAGGTGCGAGTCGGACTCGCACTTGGCCGCTTTTTTTTAATATAAACTGCACGACATTTGATCTCGAGTGACATGAGAATAGGGACTTCATCAAAGCATTCGTCTTGACGGAGAATCGAATTGCCACCGTTACTATTGTCATTTGTTTGTTGGTTTTTTGCTGTTACGAAAGTAAAATTGTGAACCCATCTTAGAGTACTTATGATATGTGTGTAGATAAAGTAGTGTACGTACGTGTATGCAACTCTCATTATGTATCAGTTGCATCAACAACTATTACACAGTCCTTATTCTCTTGATATTAAAGTCGTGTATCGAGCACTTGGCCCGCGTAACTACTAATTGCTGCTGACTGTTCTATGTAGAATGTCAAAGTAACTTAGCACTTTAAGAGTCTTATTATTAGGTGCTATCACTTACCTCCACTGGATATTGAAGCGGTAGTGACCACACAGAAGCAGTGCAGCAGCAGCGAGAGAAGCATCTTGCTCGACACGCGGGTCCTTGGCTCCCTCATGCTGCCTCTTTCATCTTACACTGTTTCCAATTAGCTAGAACGGGAGCGGGCATCTTCTAAGGCTGGGTGGTCACATTGTCGGATGTGATACCTGAAAAGATAGAACAATAATTTAATACCTTTATCTCAGCCTTCAGGAATTGATGAAGAAGGTTGTTACTGTACGCAGTACAAAATAGTAGTTTATGTGACTGTACATAATGCCTAATTATGTACAGTTACATACACTGCTTTATTTATCCACATATATCATAAGCCTCCATGATGCATTCAAGAGCCGCATATTAAGACCGGCATCGCGGCGTTGTTTTCTGGCAGCTGTCATAGTTTTTTTTTAATTCAGAGACAAACTAGAGTCAGCTCTAATTATCATATCGTTCGATATCTTACTTACGTGCGACATTTGTCAAATTTGTATGCAACTTGACAACTCATTTCGAACTAAACGTCATCTCGACTGATATTAGAATAGAGGTCAAATCAAATTTCTTTGTTTTTCAGAGATGTTCGAAATTTAAATAAAATAAAGGTTTAGGTTTAAAGAACTTTATTTCCCATAAGAATTTCAAGAATTCACTTACATGAGAAAGTTTACAAATTAAAAGTAAAACTAAGCATACAGTGTTTAAAAATAGGATAAGTACGTATACATAATATGTATACTTTGGTTCTCGTGATTCTTTTCTGGCAATTTTCAATAATTATTAGGCATAATATGATAACAAAATTGTATTACGTTATTGAGTACAAAAATAACTGAGTTTTCTCTTTTGTCTGTGTTGCTTTCTTGATCACGTTATTCGAAAAGCACAGAATATTTTGATGATAAACGAAGCCTTACCATCTTACCACAAAAAAATACTATTGATATGCCCGATGAGGCATTTTTTGTTCAGAATAAACTTTCTATTTTTTGAGATAACAATATCAGAGAGAGAAAACATAAGTCAAGGTGGAATGATAAAAGGTATTCCTTGTCCACAATCTATCTTTCTATTAATGTATCTATGATAGAAGACGTGCGGTATATTATTCATAAGAAAGCAAAACCAAGTATCATCAATAAATAAGTAAATAGAAAATGAGGATAAACCAAATGAAAATATTGTTTTGATTTGTTCCACCTATTTCGCATTTTTTTTGCGCAGTCTTCATGTTACGTACCTCTGTGTAAACTAAGATGCGACTAGTAATAAATAAAAATTTTACTTCATTTATAAATGATTTACAATATGCTAGTTCAGTCATAATAATATCACCATCGCAGACACTACCATATTTCATAGTTTTTTTTTGTACGAACCATGCCCAATGGGCTTGTAGTTTGCTCAAGAGTAGATATAAAGGGATATTAATTTTACGTGCACTGCCAAACCTACTATAATACTTTATGTACATTGATCGTTAATTTCGTGAAGGCCATTATCTACCGTTAACTAATGTTAGTTTTCTATTTGGTAACTTGATATTTTCAATTACGAGTATCAACTTTGATTATAATATAATAAGACATTCAACAAATTCAAAGTCAAGATTAAAATTGTTTCACATGCTGTTACAAAAAAATGAATATTATTACTTGGAGACAATATATTGTTGATTCATTGAACTAATTAAAACTTAAGGAACACTGACGCAGTTGATGAATTAGCTTGAAACAGTTAAAAAATCCTACCTTTCCTCAAAGTTAAGGGCAAAAGACAAATACTTTCGATACCTGTACAGTGTACATAAACAGTAGATACAGGACTTGGTTCTCTAAAGTACTCGTATAAGTGGAATTACGTAATCTTTCATCTAATGAATGTTTCTCTTTGAAATAAATGCCGTGTTTATATTTTTGAAGTCGTAAAAACATCGTACCCTTGGTAAAATAATGCAATATGTGACGATACGTCAAAAAAGATTTTATTATGGAAATAGCCTTAAAAAAATGCGTTCTACAATACACGAAAAGAATTTTATTTTTAACTTTTTTAGTTCCTGAGATATTTACTCGGAAAACGACGTAAGTTATCAATGGACGTAAAATAGAGTTACAAATGCGGTTGCTTCGTTGTTTAACGTCGCTTCCGCGAGCGATGTCAGGCGCGTGCGCCGTCGTAATGTCAGTCGCGTCAGTGTTCCCGGACAGTAAGTATGTGTCGCGCGTTGGATCGAAATTGGCAAAAATGGATGCGGGACATAAAAGTCTCAACCGTGAGTAATTTCAAATGTTAATAAGATACTTTTGTACAAAACAATTGTAAGTGCGCATACGGCTGTTTGGGTATTGATTATAGCAATAGAATAGCCAGTCGCATCATCATATGCGATACTTTTATTGATTTTTGGCATTTGCATGAAAATGCTTTAAAAAACTTATGAAGTACATTTCCCTGATATTATGCTATGAGTATTACGTAATTTTAACGTTTGTTTAAATGCTGGCCGCAAGTTCACTTGCGCTTTTGTTATACGAACTATTCGTGGCCGCTTGTGAAGATATTGCGTTATATGACGCAACTGTGGGTATCGCGTGTGCACTTACGTCGTTATATTAGGTCGTTAACTAAGATGCGTCGTTTTCAAAAAGTTTGATTGCATATAAAAGACACGTTTTTCGTACAAATGTTACATTTCTATATTTATTTGTTATGTAGCTTGCCTAAATAATACTACTAACGCATTTAACCTCATTTATCTTTTATTTATTTTTTACACACTGTATAAACTTTGTGTTTTAAAATATGTGTACGTAAAAGTGGCTTATTTTATGTGTTACTTCCAGTTTTGAAAGCAGTTGCGGAGTTTTGGGGCATTTCGTCTGATAAAGAAATCTTCGATAAAGCTGACTTGGAGAGACCTACACAACCTGCCCGTTTACTATAAAGAAACTATTTCTAAATTGGTCTTACCATATCAGCCAGATGTATCAGATAGAAGTCCTTTCAGACTGCAGTTTAAGGCCAGATGACAGCTTCGAAAGCTCTCCATCTACGTCTATTTTGATCATTCTACGGGACAAAGTTAAAATTCCTACGCCAATACCATCCCCTGAGCATTTCAGATGTGAGGATGATTGTAACGTCGAATTTTGTGCGAAACATGACCAGCATAGGAGTTTTAACCGAACACCTCTTTCTCGAAAACGTTTTGCGTGAGAAATAATGCAAAGACATTTTGTCCAGGATCATCAACGTTTCACACTGTTATCAGACATGTCCCCAGCCACATCTGTTACTCCAATGCCTTCTTCAGACGACGAAAATGATCAAGTGTCAGGTTTTGCTGTTGTTAATGAGAGCGACGAATCCGACAAGGAAAATAATACCGCCGACGGTACAAACGAAGCATGCATGGTTCCAGGCGCGAGAGGTGAAACAAGACAGTTAATAGGTGGAGACAAATGACTTCAAAACCAATGACAACGCTTAAAGAATTTAGGCCAAGAGTATACTACTAAAGGTGGCAAAACTATGGTCGAAAAAGAAATGAAACGCCCTTGCGATTGCCGATTTATATGTTTTGAAAAAATAACTGACGCCGAGCGCAATGTTGTCTTCCAAAAGTTTAAGCAGTTAGGAGATAGGCAAAGCAGTGGACTTATTTAGTAAAGTATATCAAAAAGGTACCCAAAACTAGATGTCTCAGGACACCCCGAACAACCGCAAGTTTACTTACAAATTACGAAGGCAGGGCATGCAGGCATCGAGGGAAATGAAAAGGCTGATGAGCTTGCACGAGCGGGGGCGAAGGGAACACACTGCGGACCAGAGCCGTTCTGTGGTATCCCTAAAAGTCTAACCAAGCTCACTCTAAAAGCCTATTGTTTCTACAAGACCATTCAAGCCTGGAGAGCTAACCCAGGACTGAAACATTCCAAGGCACTTATTAGAGCCTTTAGCAAAAAGGCGTCTTCTGACGCCTTGGCGCTAAGTAGGAACCGTCTACGCATGCTGGTCAGGGTGCTTACTGGGCACTGCCGCCTAAATAAGCACATGCAAACAATAGGACTGTGGTGTGACACAAGGCAGTGCAGATTCTGCTTTGAAGCAGAGGAGACGCCTACACACATCCTAACCGATTGCCCTTGCCTCATGCGCAGTCGTAACTCCTTCCTGGGCAAACACATCATGTGCCCGGAGGAGATCAAATTTCTTGAGTTCAACAAAATCCTGCAATTCTTCGAGTTTGCAGGACTTGACCAAGAATTGTAATAAGTGGCGATCACAATAGATCAGCGATGGTCGCAGTGATATAAGGGCTTTGACAGCCCGAAAGCCACTACCAGAAATAATAATAATAAATACAAATTACGAAGGTGACAGTGTCCATTCGACACTTGAAAGGGCCTCGTCATTAAATACTAAGTATACTCCTGAAGAGTGGAAGCTTCTTGTATGATGGGCTTAGAGCACATGAACCGTATTTGGTCAAAAAGTGGCTGAAAAATACTCAGGGTGTAAAGATAAGATGGACGAGTGTGATATAAATAGCTGTAACAAAATCTGACACCTTTAGACTGAAATTGAAATATAATTTAAACTAATCCAGACCCGGAGCCGGACCCTAACTTTACTGATGAATACGAGTATGACAGCGAATAAGGTGATTTTAAATTAGTTAATAAAGGTAATAATGCCTCGTTTGATCTGATTAAAACGTTTAGATGTTTGTTTATTTAAGAATCAAGGTGGTTATTTAATTATAAAAAGGAAAGTTTTATCTTCTTTGTTATTTTATTTGCTAATTTTACAATTACGGGTACTGTTTATTTAAATGATTGCTGTTATTCTTTTCATTTCCTAAAAGTTACACACATTTAAGTAGAATACACTAGGTAATACATTAAAAAAAATTGTTTGTAACATTAAGTACAATTAAAATGATCATGTTGATTAAATACATTGTTTTTGCATGCCCTTACACTTAGTACCAAACCATGACTATTTAAAATTATTTCGAACCAAGGCATGTTTTGTTAGTCAGGATTGAGTTGTAATGCTAGTTATTAAAGTTATAAGTGCTTAAATGTTTTGTTTTACAAAGAAATCTCTTGATTCATGTTAATGCGACCTAATACTATTGAAGATTTTCTGTGGAAAAACGACGTATCGTTACATACCTCATAGGGTGCTTCATAAAACAACGATACATGTGCACATACGTTACATAGTATTTCGTTAAATAACGACGGATCAGCACATACGTTAGCTGATAGTTGGTAAAACAATGCCATATATGCACATCCGTCATACGATTTTCAAAAATAATGCATCAAATAAGAAGGAATACAATGCATGCAATTAATTGCATTTACATAAATACATATGCAAAATTATAAGAAAAATAATTTAAACGCAAAAAAGTTATCCTCAAAATTCAATCATGCAATCTTTAAACCTCGCTCCTGTAAAGTAGACTTTTTGCAGATGTGGCTTTGTTTTACCAAGGGTACGGTATGTTATAATATATGGTATTTAAAATACAGGTAAGTAAGTCATTGTTTGTAGGCATATTAATGCATTCCGGGCATGAGCTTGATCTCATGTTTTTTAATTGTACCAAAATTTAGATTCGTTTAGGTATTAGTTACCTAATTCCACCTTTAGTTTAGGATATTTAGTTTTGCTAAACTTAAGTGGCAGTGGGTGGGGCACATTGCACGTAGAACCTATGGCCGTTGGGGCGGAAAGGTTCTCGAGTGGCGACCACGTACCGGAAGGCGCGGCGTGGGTAGGCCCCCCACAAGGTGGACTGATGACCTAGTAAAGGTCGCGGGGGTCCGCTGGATGCGGGTGGCGCAGGACCGGCCATTGTGGCATTCTTTGGGGGAGGCCTATGTCCAGCAGTGGCCGTCTTTCGGCTGATATGATGATTAATTTTATTTTATTTTATGTACCTATAGCATAATTTTGTGAATTTCAAATTAATAAAAACTTATCTATTTGTTACTGGTCAAAATTAGTTCGAGCTGCAAGGATATTTTAAATATGTCTTAAATTTCTTGATTAACGTTTCTATAAATGTTTGAAACGCTGCATTCATTCTCCCACAAAAATAAAAACCATGTTCATCATCATCATCATCAAATCAACCGAAAGATGACCACTGCTGAACATAGGCCCTCCTCAAAGAGTGCCAAAGTGATCAGTCCTGCGTCACTCGCATCCAGCGGACTCCCGCGACCTTTACCAGGTCATCAGTCCACCTTGTAACCTTGGGGGGGTGGTCTGCCCATGCTGCGTCTTACGGTACTGGAAACCATGTTAAGCAAATAATAATTTAGGCCATAAATCTAAATTCTTTCATTCTGTTTACTCGCAAACCCTATTTACACATCAATTATAATGTCTTGTGCTGTGGTTGGTCCCCAATGACGTGTTTACGAAAACCATTAGCTACGTGCCACATTTGCATATGCACGTGCTTTGCTTCGTAACACTTGCACCATTTATAACACTGCAAATTTCCTAGCGTACATACATGAACAAAACTTAATTATGCTATAACTGCCTTGTGCATTAGAAATGAAGTCGATTAATGTGCCAGTTCTCACCCAGAACGAATGGTCAAAGTTATAACAAACGTTAGTATTATGTAGGAATTTAACCAACTTTTTAATAGCAGAAAGTTTGCTATGAAAGCAATTAACACAACAAGTTAATTTGAAAATAAATGCTGCCTACTCGTAAATAAATCGTTGTTCTATGAATTGAGGGATTCTCTCTCCACTTCTCTCGATATATTTAGATAACGATTTGTCTTGCTCATATTATTACGGGAACATAATACCTTGTCATTTGAAATAGTAAAGTGTTCTTACCCTGCATACTTCATGTGTTCAGTCAGTCAGGGTGTGAATGATATAATGACATCTGTTTTTTTCATATGATAAATAAATAAATAATAAGTGGTTTTTCAGTTCATTTTCCAAATGTATGAGAATAATTTAACTGTTCCTTCAGCAAAATGGAACAAACAAAATACCGTACACAAATCCATCCAGTTCCACAATAAGCTTATCCATATGAACACTCGCAACATTTTTAAATTGTAGTTATACTTTCAGGTCAGTACCTAAATGTCTTTGCGGGTCATTAAAACCGAGTGTGATAACCTGTCACTGTGTTGAGTATGGCAACACTCTCTTGCACAACTGTCATTTGTAAACTATGCCGCGTTTCTAGCTAATAAACCGTGATTAATTAATTTACTGTTTTATTAAGCTCAAAATACATTACCGAGTAACCTCGTTACCAGCCACTTAACTTAACTCAAGAACTCGTAAAACAATGTACCACCGATTTGTGCAGTCGAAACATCACATTACCTGCCCATAACATTATCGGTGCCATAAAGATCGTCGTTGCTTCGGATCCGTGTAGCAAATGCTCGCAATTTACTTTATTACAGTCGACGTATCACCACCAGTTTAAGCAGACCCGTCATTGTAGCCGCGTAACCCTTTGCCGGTCGGCGTTTAGCCTGCGGCGCGGGGCGTGCCGGGTCAGATGGGATTGGTTACCGTATAGGTTTCGTGGTAGATTGTGACGCTCTGCGACAATTTTTTTCAAGCCAAATTCGCTGCGCGAGACCTCTATTTGTCAAACAAGCCCCCTGAGGCCGAGCTTACAGGGTGTCGCCATTGTGTCGGATGGAGATGAGATGCTGGCGAGGTCGTCATGAATTTAGAGAACCATGTCAGAGCATCGATTTCGAGGGTTTTCGGAAAATTACTTACGTTAAGATGGAGAGCCAATTTTGCGCCTCCAGGTCGATCACGTAACGCATTGTACGTACATCTGGTAGATCTAAATGTCACTTTTGTATGAAAAAATACAGTTGAGTTGTCCTTACGTACGTTCGAAACGTAACGTGAGTACCCCTTTGAAATCAGAGAGTATTCAGTTAATGGTAAAATTTTGTGAACATTGTAATGTGAATGTAATTATTTTACTTTCCGCGTCGCTGAGCGGCATAATAAATCAAATGTTGTCCATAAGCGAGTCAGAATTATACTCAATGACGTAAATGCCTCGTATGAATGTTTCTACAATTATGACCTGCATGTGTGCTGCTCTGAGCTGTTTACAGCGTTTGAGGGGAAGACAAACGGAACTACGAACCGTATGAATATTAACTTGAGAGGGCTAACCTTCTAAATGGGAAACATTTTAGCGCTTGTAAACGTGGTTTTATTCGTTGGAATGCTATCTGCATCTTTGTTGAGGGCGCAGCTATCAAAAATTATATTTTCACGCGTGTCGTCACGGCATTCGCTGAGTTAATCGTCAAAGGAGTAGTCTAAGATCTTTATCTAGCGTGAATTCATACATAATATGAACTACTTCAGTGAGTAGGAATGTTAAATGCGATACATTCTTGTCTGATACCGCCATTTCACGATTAACGTAAAAGTATCTTAGTTAAATTGACTAGAGGCTTGCAATTGAAGCATACAAAGTACATCTTATGTTATATACCTGAATTAAGCGGGGGTAATAATTGTGTGTGTTCAACCAGTCCACTCGAATCGTCTTGTGTATTGAAGCATCTAATCTAAGAACGATTAATTCTGTGCCTATAGGTCTGTATAAGCTCTAAGATTAGGCTCAAAGGCAAAGCACGCACAATTTGCCGATTCAGCGCAGAGCGCTACAATAGGGTATTCGTGGAAAAAAATACCAGTATACATCTAGAGTAGCATTCCTTGAACATGATTTCTTAGTATTAGATTCTAGAGAACTAATGCCAATTAACGTTATTACGAAAGTTAATACATAAAAAATAACAAGGGGTTGTTCTGACCTTGGACAGGTTTGAAACGATAATGTGTTGTTATATTTTCAATCAAAACATGGGTATGAGAATGCTTTGGCTGCATTAAAAACTTAAAACCCATATTTTTATTCTTTCGGTCAAGGCTTGTAACAAAACTCAATAACCTGATTACCGGAACTTAACATTTTTGAACGCGTCTTACTCAGAGAATCGCGTTTGTTTTCAATCTTGACAATAAAAACAATTACAGATATTTGTATGATTTTTTCTTGTTTTCATTGTGGAAAAAAGTCGGCCGTGACGTAACAGTTACATTCTGGAAAAACACTCAAATGCAAGGTATTTTTAAAATTGAACATACCAGGTAAGTATCTATTATATAACAAGAGCGAACAGATTTCAACTAATTCATGACTAACCTAGCACAACATGCAATGCGGCACGGTATCGACGCGGCTAGAGAATGAATTTTTTGCGTAGCACCTAATTGAAAAATGAGAATATGTGATTTTTAATGAAATTTCGTGATTTTTAATATACAAGCTAGTAAAATTTTGTAGCACTATTCTAAATTGCCATCATACTAAAGTACATCGGAAACTAGTATTTCTGTTTATGACTTAAAAAATCACCCTGAATTCACTTGGAAGGAAATATGGGGCAAAATTATCACCTCCATACCAATTCAGCGTCTAGAATGTTTAGATGATACATAAGCTTAGCATAATTTTCTAGACATTAGGTGTAAGCACATCTTTTACTTTTTCCCGACTCTCAACTTTATTAATCATTTCTAAGCGTCGCATTTAAGTAAGTAGTTCATAAGAATGATACAATTTATTTTATTTCACATAAGTAAAATAGTTTTTTATTTCATTTCATAACAAGAATTGCATTAAAAACCACAGTTTCTTGCGCTAGGAATTTTAAAACAATTGTTCACAGCAAAGCGAAGTGTGTCTCCGAGTAATATTTCGTTCGGAAAGTTGCCAAGGCTCGATTATTGCGCGCCACTCCTACCAATCGCAACTTGGCACCAACTCCGCAACTTTTTTTATTGTCATCTGTCTACAACTCTTCAAACCAAATAAATTGTGATTACTTACAAAATTCAGAATTGAAATGAAGTATATAATAATGTTACGTTAAGTAGGATGTAAAATTAATACACTTAACTTGTGATATAATATGCCAAATAAGAAAAATGGGAATTCAAAACAAAGAAAAATCGTTGGACCATGCTTATGATTTTAAAAGCAGGATTCAGGTATCAAGCTCAATGTTGGTTAATCTTTCTTGCAAATTACTAAAAGCACATTAAAGATGCCCTATTTGTTACGTAATAGGATTATAAACGTAGCTTACACGTTACAAGTTAATAACATTGGGAGCGGTGCACGATGGCGTTGTCCTAGCGTTCATAAGAGCTTGGAGTGCTTCAAGGCTGCGTAATGGGCCCGGCACTTCTCCTCGTTGTGAGCACTGACGATGCCTCCTTTGTTGTAAATGTGCCGTGTATACACAATCCCCGCTCGTCCCGTCTCGGCTCCACCTGCAGCGATCGTTAGGACCACACGAATACCGCATTGTTTGTACAATTAGTTCAACTGAACAGTTTTAAGTACAGTTTGTAACTTGGTGGGGACCAAATCGGTTTTGGTTTTAGATTGTAAGTTGCAAGATGTTATGTGACTTTGAGCGTCCGTTTTCTAGTTCAGTTTACAGCAAATTTGAAGTAAAATCGTTTGTAGCCTTAATTTTACGCAGATGCTTGTAGTGACTATGAATAACTATTTACTCTGACGTATCCTTCTAATATTATAAATGCGAAAGATTGGATGTTTGTAACTCAATTACGCTTAGACAGTTAAATCGATTTGGATGAAATTTCGCATGAAGATAGTTTGTAACCTGGATTCAAAGACGTAACTAGTCACGGGCGGAAGCTAGTAGTCTACAAACTAGACGACAACCAGAACTGTAAATCTACTGTATCTCCAACGTCATCCAAAGCTTTGTTATCTCTTTCTGAGGCCTACCTCTCTACAATCAAATCCCGGAAAATAGTTCATTTTAATCTAGCAATTACAAATAAACACTCGAATTCTAGATAATGTAGGATAATTTGTTTAGGTACTCAAAGACATTTAACCCTTTCAATATTTCGGCAACAAGATAATTTGCATTCGCGAATTTTCATATTCCGTGTTTACTGACTAAATAATTCATGCTTAATACCGCCTGCAGTGAGATTTCCGGGAGACGATGAAAGCTAGAGGCTCGAGATAAAATAAATAATTTTTCAAGCGTGAAGAAAAGACTGATGTCAATAATTTATTATTTTCGTTTCCTTTTAAAGCGATGCCATTAGCGGCCCGACGAGTGCTTTCGTCTTGGTCTCGAATTCTCCACTTTGGAATTTCCGGAAAAGGTACTAGGATGTCAACGTTGCCGCAAAATGTCTACATTTTATCTCACTTCTCGCGTGCTCGCGCTATTTACGCGGCTGAGGAAAATGCGAGCGCGTCAAATTTTGGCAATCTCGCTGTAGCTGCATTCAAGTCGTTATAATGCCTCACATATTTTAAACTTGTTAAAAACCACTCTTATACGCCATGTTACAAAGTGTGTCGTTCAATAAAGTAAGATATGCAGGACTTAAATATAAATAAAACACGTACGCAAATCAATGTAATCCCATCGAGAAATAATCGCTTAGCCCATTTGGAGCCAATAATTAATTCCGTTAAAATTCAACATTACACCAATTTGCATTTAAAACAATGTGTTGGACTCATAAATCAGTATAATGCGGTGCAAACAATAAATTCATTTTTGGCGCGCGTATGCTTCGCATAATTTTATCTTTCCAAGCGTTTCAATAAAAAAAAACCGTTATCACATTTTGTTCGGTGAAAGGTCAGCGGTGGTTCTGTGACGTCACTTGTGCCTTTAAGCGTCGATTACGCTGGGCCATTGTGCTAACCCTAAATGGGCCGCATCGGTAGGTAGTGCGTGGAACCATTACGGGTCTTTTTGTCGCCCGGCCCCTTTTTGCCCAGTCGTGTAAGACAGATCGCGAATGGGTAATAATTGGAGCTTAAACCTTTTTTTGTTCGGAATTTAATGCCAGAGTTGGAGCAAATGGACGTCATTTTAATTGCCTCAGGGGAGGGCTGTAAAACGTACCTGAGTGACTTTGTGATTAGACTTTAAGTGAGGTTTTAGTGCGGTTTGAAATTGGAATGGAATTGGAATATGCTCTGATTGACTACAAGCTTGCTTGATTGTTTCTACTAAATCCTTTTAATTTATTATATACGAAACGTATTTCCCAGCTAATTTATTAACCGGAGACGTTTATTCAGAAAAAATGGTAAATTTACCATATCTTATTCTCTGAGAAACCAATTAACGAAACAGCTACAAAAATGTACATGATACATTTATAGAAAATTATTAATGACTTCATTAAATACATTTTCCCTTAACTTTTTGCCAAATCACACAATAAAGAGATAATGGTTTTAAATTGTGAAGAACCATCAACAGAAGCCAAGGTGAGAAATCAAGGAATTTAAAAGAAAATTCACTAGCAGGCTTCGACTATCAAATCTGAACATCTCTCAACAGTCGAGCCATGACAGACAGCCAAATTGAATTCCTCTGATCAGACTTAAAAAGACGGACAAAAACTCTGAACATAAGCTTATCTTCCCGTTTGTAAATGAACTAGAGCCTGTAGAATGGATTAAGGAGATTCTCTTGGATTTGAGGGGTTCTGTTCGGGTAGGATTTTTCTGGAAATATGTGCAAACGGCTTGCTCATTACGCCGCTGGGCCGTCGGATGAACGTGAAATTAATTTACGACTTTATACAATGGTGTTGTTCCGCCTTGAGGCTGGTTCAATTGTTAGGAGAGCGGGATTTTCTACAAGGGTTATTTTTGTTTATGTATAAACTTGATTTTTAATTTTATTCATTTGCGTTAATCCAACATTTTATAAGGATAGTAGTATAAATAGTAGTAGTAGATATAAGGAATAGTAAATTGTCAAGAAGTTTCGTTTAATCTTTTGAGAATATACTTTTTTACAAAATCGTTGTTTGCAGTTATTTTTTTAAAATCCAAATAAAAATAAAAAAAATCAAATAGCTTTCAAACATTTTTTATTTGAACAAAAGTCAAGAAAATCCCAAAAAACAATAATTTATATAATGCTATAGTAGTTATATTAATTACATAATTATGTACCTATCTAACGCTGATACATATATAACCTTTATAGACCTTAAAATTTGTATGAAATTCCATTATGGACCTCTCGTCTCGCCGCATCCGAAACTTGATACTTCGCAGCCTATTAAAGGATATTATAAGCCAATTAATTATAACGTCAATGTTTTATTGCAAATTTGAAATAATACATAGTTGTAACACTAAAAATTTTGCGCGCGCCCGTTTTCAAGGCAACAAGCGCTGCACTTTAAGGCGCTTTATCCGCCGTGCCTCTAGTGGCGCAACAGAGAACTATAGATCGACCAGACGCAAGCAACGCGCGCGCCTCGCGAGCTCTCGTTTTCTATAAGTCCTGACAATGTTAATTAAGTTTCTATGACTGTAAACTATATGTTTGTGTTTTCATTAATAAATTTAAAATTTCACTGAATTGATATAAACCGAAATGTGGCCTTAGTTTATTGCAATATTATTTAGGTATGTGACTGCGTGATCACACCGCTTGCTGATGTTGGCAAGCGGTGTGATCCCACGCTTGCTTCTCCTGGTTTGTGCCACGCATCTTTTATCTTGGCTAAACAAGTCGCCGCCTCTCTGAATTCCTTTAAGCTCGCTGTTAAATAAAATTTAGTGCCCCTTCCAACGCGTTTGGCTCCGTGATTCAGAATTTATTTTTTAGCTTAGACGCTTACACGGGAAAATGTAAACTTGGATCTATATCAGCTGTTCATAATTTTCTTTTTTTTATCGCATTATGCTGGCTGTTTATCTCGCACGATAAAATAGTCGAGGATTTTTAATGTCATCGCCCCGAGTTTTGAATTAATTATGTATATTATTTTCTAAGAATGGGAGTCCGCTGGATGCATCAGGTGGCGTAGGACTGGTCACTTTGGTACTCTTTTGGAGAGACCTATGTTCAGCAGTGGATGCCTTTCGGCTGATATGATGATGTGATATGACTGTTCGAATGTAAGTAGGTACCTACGTAAGTGCAAAACATGTTTGAGCGACTTGCGCTTGAGCTAAAATTTTGGCACCTGCACTTATATCGATTCAGTGCCAGCCCAATATTATGACATCGCCTCAAAACCCTTTCAACGAATCTTGTATCAAAATTATAGGCTAGGCTTTAATTGAGGAGCTAAAACCTATAGTTAAATTTAAAATTGAAACGCAGAAGCTTAAAAACCACTATCTTGAAATAACTTACAAAGTTGAGGAAAGCCTCGTTTTCGACCATGGTTTTCTACTATGTCGCTGAACCAAATTTTTATGTACTCATTAGAGGCATAATTTCATGTTCTGTAATTTCCTACTAAGTTACTTTTCGCTAGGATGTACCCGTATAGAAGATACGAGTGAAAAACCAAAAAAAGTTCCAAAATCGAGGATTTGTGGCTGCCAAAAGTTGTCCCAAGATATCTCGTGTAACCAATTTTTGATATTTGCTCGGTTGTATCGATGTAAACAATATTTTAAAAAATCTTCTACACTACCGTTGGCAACGTACCCCGCCCGTGCTTTGAACCTCTACGGACTGGCCTATTATTTGTCAGTACTTATTTGAATTACTTAATATTTGAACGACGCAAGAGACAATGTTATTTCCCGACACATGTACTTGAATATCACTAATACTGTCCTGACATATTAAATATCTTATGGATATGAATCCTGTTTATGTCTTTTGCTTAATTTTAACATTTCATTCATATTTGGCGTGTAACATTGGCGTGATATAAAATATTCAATTTCACTTATCTTATCTTATCTTATCTAGGTGAGGGCCCTTTCGGATGCACTTCGACCCAGTGGGATCTTTTGTGCATTTGCTCTCTCCTTTATACCTGCTCCCAGGCTTGCTCCATCATTTCCACAAAGCGGATGATGCAGTTCGCCGGGAGCACCTTGAATTCCTTTGGTTGCGGGTAACCGTTACCAAAGTAGTTCATTCTTTGTCTGGCAAGGGCATGACATTCACACAATAAGTGTTCCATAGTCTCATCCTCCTCGCCACACATTCTACAGTCTAAACTATCAGATAGTCCCATCTTGGCCAAGAGATCCTTGACCCCGAAGTGACCAGTGAACACCCCAGATATAATTCTGAGTTGCTTTCCAGAGTTTTCTGGTCCAGCCCGAGTCCACTCCTTCTATGAAGAGCTTAGAGTGCCTTAAGCCAGTCAGCCAATTTCACTTAAAATTTCTATTCATTTATGCAGTGATAAATAGCAAAACTTAACAGATCGGTAACATCGATATTTGTTTACAATATAAAAAAAAAAACAATAAGACACGTCGATTCCTCACCTCCCCTTTATTATTCTAATTATACACTTAAACAAAGAACTGCAAAATAAATAGGCAGTCCTTATTTCCCTGGAAAGACTTCTTGGAACATAACGCTATAAAAATCGGAGTAAGGGAAGGAGAAAAAAAATGCTCTTTGTGTTATAAATATAAAAATGTGCTTGCTTTGCTGTATAGTTATACAGCTAGACAGCAATTACGAGTTTAAAAAAAAACCGGCCAAGAGGGAGTCGGCCTCGCGCACGAAGGGTTCCATTATCAATAACATATTTATTTTATTCTGTTTTTAGTATTTGTTGTTATAGCGGCAACAGAAATACATCATCTGTGAAAATTTCAACTGGAACTATCACGGTATCAGTGAGATACAGCCTGGTGACAGACAGACGGACGGACGGACGGACAGCGAAGTCTTAGTAATAATATTCAGTTCACAATTAGCGGTATCATTCAGTAATGATTTGAAATTCAAAACACCTCTTTATCTATTATGCTATATTTACATGTCATAATCGTATATGTATAATATGTTAACGTCATAAGCTTTTCAATTAACTAATTTAAGTGACACAACTCAACTCAAGTTATATTATTATTGTAAGTTGCTCGATTATGATTTTGCGATACTTGGAATATGAAAAAAAAATACTTGTAAACAATTTTATCCGTTGAGCTTTGTCATTTTTGTATTCGATTTCCCATAAGGGCCCTTTTCTACTAAACTTTGAACTCAATTTTATTAAAGAAAGAGTTAACGTACACAACTGACACCAAGGTACAAATATACCTCTATTTGTATATTTTACTATTTTGCATAAAACAAAAAAATTATAATTTTGAAGGATTTTGCAAAAACGCCAATATCTCCGTAACTAGAAACTGCCATAAGGGCCCTTTTCTTATACAAATACAAATTATTTATTTCGAACTATACAATCCATAGTGTTAGTGGTTACAAACTTAGAGCTATGGTTAGTGTTTTATAATTATGCTTAACTAAAATTAAAGACGCCTGGGCACCGGTATTACAGGCGCGTGCAGTTGCACATGACGCTGGAGCAGTGGCGAGTCCCAGCGGTGGGCTAGCATGCTCAGGATACTACTTGGGCTGCCACTACTGCGATTGAGGAGAGACGAACATCGTTTCCTCATGATAGTAAAAAAGCAATCCATGTGCGCCTCCGCGAACATGTTCGACGCACTGCAATACCGTGGCAGCCCGAACATCATCCTGAACGCGTCATTATATTGGACGCGCAACGCGCTGTACGCCCGCTGTGTAAAGTTAGTCCACAGACCGCACGTGTAGAAGGTTTGGCAAAAAGCCTTAAATAAAGTTAACTTTATTTCTCCATCACAGCGTGCGAATCTGCGGGCCAACATGTTCTTATGGACGGTCACATATATATACAAATATTGCTCGTTCAATAGTATATGATTTAGTCATGAATGCAATAAATACTGGAAACATAATCTAAATCTCATAATCTATGCTGTAAGACATTATAAGCGTAGAGTTACGTTTTTGCCAAGGGTCAATATTTCAACGCACGTCATCGAATATGAGTTATATGGAAAACCAACATAGGTACCCTTTTACTTTATTTAGAAAGTTAAAATGTTCGTGGAAAAATATTGACTCTAAACCTTCACAACATTTTCAGTTTGAAAGGTTTACTATGACTGCAGTCACAGGCGTCCTCAACCTTTTTTGCGCAGCGAAAAAAGCCTGCAACGTATAGACGAGTACTGTCGCATGTCGTTTTGAAGTGGATTGGACCACCGTTAGTCCGACTCACTTAGTTTGGATATTCGAGTTCGGAGCGAACCAAATGTTTCTAGCTGTATCAAAGTACGATTCGTAGGTCTTGTGCTGTCATGATCATTGTGTTCGCAAACGGTATTCACCACTTTAAAAATGTGTGTCAACCATTGCGTATGTTCAAGATCTGTAGGACATGGTGCTCGATTGTTTTCAAGCTTTGATGTCAGGTTTTTTGTAGGCAAGCTCATGTCGTAACAGTCGAATCACATAATCGCTTTTAACCCCTTGCCAGTAATGTATTTTTTATTAATTTAAGAGCTACGCGCTTGTCAGTGACATTCCGCTCGCTGTGCAAAAGATTTTCCTCTCCCTTATCACCTTTTGTTTTTCAACTTAACTAAACGCCAACCTAACTATGCCAAACGCATCTCTGACCGATGCTACGTTGATTGTACATTTTTGGAAAGCAAAATAAGTCATAAATCCATACTACAAACTGTCACTAAAGCAACACGAATGCCTCGGAATTGAACGTTTCTGACTCACCACTCGCTTTGTGAAAAACGCCCCGACTTTTCGATGGTTTCGCTTTCCCTCAATGGGTCTTTCATCTTCGCAATTTGAGGCTGATGGCTTTAGCAGTTCTGTATGACCACTTACATGACGTCACAATGAGATGGTTAAAACAAGTATTTCGTAAAAGTACATTCAGATGAAAAATATAAATATAAAATGCTTAACTTGTTCATTAAATATTTCAAGCTAAAAATATTCACAGAAAATCTCATTAAAAGTAGGTTTATTTATACATATAGGGGATTTATAATTATATCTAATTATAATATTAAATTGATCATCATAGATTAAGAGTTGCAAAATTGTAGGCATTTTGATATTAGATAATAAAAAAATTAACTTTTGACGAGACGTGTCTTAAACACGTTTTTAGGAATTTTGTAAATAAGAAAAAGCTAACTCGATTTTCTGATTATTAGGAATTTCGTGAGTAGAAATTTTGATATTTGAAATTATGCTACTAACCAACAATACCAAATATTATGCAAAAATCAATGAAGCCGTTAGGGCTATACCTGCCCTCCAGATCCTAAACTGCAATAACTGGTCATTTAGCTATTTTTTGTTTTTTGCTGTTTTGTGATCAGCACGTCCAGACGCACATTTAAATCTAATCAAAATTTTATTCGGTCTACAGGAACCTGAAAAATCAAAGCCGTTAAAGTGCAGTAACTGACGATGTAGGAAACGAAAAACTTCTTAAAGCACCGCAAACATGTCTACGGCTATGAGTTGTGAACAACACTAACTTAAACGCAGTAGAAATTAATGCAATTTTACGGACTATTTAGCCTATATGAATATAGTAACTTCTTCGCTCCAAAACTAACTAAAACGCAGTGTCTGACTTTTGTCACATAATCTTCTTACCTTGTTTATAAACATAGATATATAAAAATAAACATAATTACCATCGGAAACACCGAAACGTTTTTCGTTTGACATTTGGAATTTACATACGCCTCTTTCCCAGAGGGGTAGGCAGAGATCACGGACCTCCATTTGCTACGATCCTGACAAACCACTTTCGCTTCACTCACTTTCATAACATTTCTCATACATGCTCGTCGGTTTAGGGTACTTTTGACATGGTCTTTTTGTAAGATTTCTCCAATTTGATCGGAGAAATTTCGCCTAGGTCTTCCCCTTCCAACTTGCTCTTCCACTCTTTTTATATACATTCTCTTCGTTAATCTTCTTTCATCCATCCTCTCTACATGCCCAAACCACCTTAACATACTCTTCTCAATTTTTGTATCTATATCTCCATCCATTCCACACTTATCTATTATCACACTGTTTCATGTGGAATTTATTGGGAAAAATCTTAAGTCAAAACAATTTTATGAGCAACTCCATGTATTACCAGCACTGTATATGATACATATACGTCACATTTGTATTTATTCCGAAATAATACAACTAGGTATTGTATACAAACAAGAAAAATTGCTTAACTACTACCTATTTTATTATCTAATACCTATTTATAAATAAATATCTCCATACTTCAGTAACTTCATCAATAATATATCAATGTTGTGCTTATTCAAGCCAAAAATTTGCGTTTTTTGCCAAACATTTTCATAACTAAGCTTGCCAATGATCCTAAGATAAAGATAAGTTTTATTTTCTATTTGGAAAAGCTGTAGTCATTGAATTGTATTCAAGCAAATAATTTATTTTACAAAACTAATTATAGCCTATTCATTGGTGAGACGCAGAAGTCATATTTTGTCTAGTTTACTAGTTTATGAGTAGCACCTTAAGTTTGGCTGTATACAGATCTCGAGGTTATGTTTTGAACGTGAAGACGGCAATACTCTTTAAAGTCACTCTAAAGGATTATCTTCATACTTTCAAATTTCAATAGTTATTATTGAAACTTGATCAAAGTCTTCAACCCTTTAATACCTCTTATTTTAGCAATTCATAACAGAAAAGCATTTTAAAATCTTTTCAACACTTTTCTTAGCTGATGAAAAGATACTATTTTCTTTTGAACAGAATTCTTAAATGACGAACAATTTATATAGTAATCGCTTGAAAAAAATGGATTTGTTCTCATAACTATAAGCTTTTCTTATCACATCACAAACTGTGAGTTTTGAAGTAAATATCGGAAACTATTTCGGTAAACCTCGTTGTTGTTAATACGAGAAGCCATAAAAAGCACGAAAAACGGACAGTTACATATCGAAGGTCATTTGAAGCTAGGAGCCCCTTAAGTTGCCAAAGTCATAAAAATCTTTTTATCCGTAATTGATCTCTCTGTAGATACTAATATTATGAAGACGAAAAGTCTGTGAGGTTGTAAGTTTGTATGTAGGGGGGTAATTTGGCATAAGTAAAACGGATGAATAGCGGAATTCCTATTTTTTATATCAAATGCAAATCGCCATAGGTGTATACCATACTCTTGCAGAAGCGCAGAACTACGAGTAAATGTATGTATGTGAGCGACTGCTACTAATGAGATTAATAAGGTATAGTTTTCTTTAGTTTTCTTATACATATTTGTTATGGAGCAGGAACATTAAGTTAGCAGGGCGACACCAACCCATTAAGAACACTTATGAGTGGTTCTCCGTGAAGAAGTGCTCATATCATGCATGGTTTGAAATGTGTCGCCCAAGTATTATTCAATTAGTGTTTAAAGTTATTTGTTAAGTGTGCTTATATAGGTACGTAATGAAGACTGATCTTTTTCAGTATATTTTTCGTAACTCCGACTTAACTTTCGCGCAAGGGCCCCAAATGTCGCAACGTATGTCTGGAAAGTGCTGTGATTAATGTAGATAGTAAAGTAAGTTTTTAGGGTATCGTAGTTAAAACTAATGTTTAACCCTTCACGGGACGGTTTCAGTTGATGTAAGTATACTGGCTACTATACGTATCTACTATTATATATAGTATCGGTAGGTATAGTACTAGTTATTCGAGATAGACAGGTTTAAAAAAATACTTAACCAAAATTTATACAATCAATTTACACAGTAAAATTTTTGTATTTTTATAATTTTAAATATTTATGTTTCAAGATCATTATCTTTTATTGTTATCGGAGTCTTGTGATTTCTACTGAAAAGTGTATTTGACAACAGGCTCGGCGATTGCAAAGGTGAAACGATTATAATATCGGGCAACCTCTTTACTAAAGGATTTTTAAAAATAAATAACAATCGTTGGCACGTTTGGGCAAAGATAATTGGTAGGTTAGTAGTTAGGTACCCATTTGAGTCATACAGATTGAGTAAAACAAAATTATTCTTTCTTGTGATTCATGGTTAAGGGCTTCCGTGCATATACAAAAGGTTTTGATAACATGAAATCATATAAGAATAGACAGAGAGAGCCTTACCAAAAATTTGGATTTATAGCCCTTAACTTGAGAAGAAACGCGAACCTATATCTCTGTATGTCTCATTTCTACCATGTGTTTTGAAAGGTCCAGAAACAGAAACAAAAGAGATATGTCCAGAAACTTACAGTCACGAAGCATAACATTATGATACTCATCGCCATTCCACACACGTCCATTACTCGTACATTCCCAAATCAAACCTATCACAATTTAATTACAATCCGTAATTAATCATCAAGTTGTTCCATTCTGCTCCAGTTTCCACGTACAGAATACATTACGCACATTTGTATGCGTAACTATAATTATGTAGTAGTATTAAGAGATTTGCTATCACTACATAGTATAAAACAAAGTCGCTTCCCGCTGCCTGTCTGTCTGTCCCTATGTAAGCTTAGATCTTTAAAACTACGCAACGGATTTTGATTCGGTTTTTTTTAATAGATAGATTGATTCAAGAGGAAGGTTTATATCTCAGAGCATAGAATACTAGAGCGAGGACAAGCCGCCGGCGGCCGTGTCGCAGCTGTATGCTCAATGGGCATACACTGCCATACTGTGCACGCGTGCTGATCGCAGAGAATATTAGGTTTTTTCCTAAAATGCGTTATATGATGCGCGTTTATTGTCAAATTAGCGTGTAGGTATACGTGTGTGTGTTTTAGATGTGTGCGTGCTTTGTCTTGTCAATTACTTGGGCGTTGTGTGGGTTAATGTACTTGCGACAGGCTCACTCTATACAAATCGGCCGCCATGTCCGATCTCCTTATATTCATACATCTGTGGTTTATATTTATATTACATGCATGTTATTATTATTTGCATACATATAAATCCGGGCGAGTCGCTAGTAGGTATATATTATGTAACAATCATAGTAGAATCCGAATCCGTTTAAATATTTGTGTGATGAACACGAGTATTTATTCCCGAGTCTTGGATGTTTTATAAATATTTGACGACCTCTTTAGCCTGGGTCTCCCTTGTTAAACCTAACAACTTTAGCCCTAATGTTTCACTAGACCTAAAGCATTTTCCTTCGAAACAGTGAACTTTTCGGGTTTTGTTTGAATATCATCAAATAGAAGTCATTAGGTTAGGTTAGGTTTGATTTGCAATAATACTACAAAGTTTACTATTTAAGAAAAAAAATCATAATTAAGACTAATAAAAAAAAAAAACAAAAAAAAAAAATTAAACATTAGGGCTAAAGTTATTAGGTATACGAAGCCGGACGTCCCAGGTGAGTATGTGGTGTTATGTTCTTGCTTGGTGGTGAGTATGGTAGCCAGAGCTCTTGAGCATACACCAAGTTGAAAGTGGACCTTCATTTGTATCAAACTGTTGACACAAAGCTTTCCTAAATCGATCGTAATCATATATATTTTATTCATCATAATTCATATAACCTATTGTAAGCTCTGACATGTGAAAGAGCCCTTGAGTGAGGCCTACTTACAGAATAAATATTTGAATTTTGAATTTATAACCAGTTGACATTTTCGCTATAACATCAAATACTAAAAACAGAATAAAATTAATATTTTTATTGATAATTACAATAAGATATTTGAACAAAATACAGAAAGTCAACAGAGTAAAAATAAAATATATAAATTAAATACTTAACAGTACTTACTACCAATAGTCTGTAGTTAAGTTTGAAAATGAAAATGAAAAGGTTTAGTTTAGTTTTATTAATCTCATTATACAAGGTTCACATAATACACTTCAGATCATATTACTTGTCGTACAGTGATCGTTGCTACAAAATAATAATAATAATATGGTTGCATACGTGCAAGTAGCAAAATATAAAATAATGTAAGTAAGAGAAAAAGCATGTCAAATCGTGTTATAAGAGAAACTTGAAAATTTTAACTAAAAAGATTAATTACTTTTGTACCAATAGGTACCAAATCAAATATAAAATGTCAATAAAATAAAACCAAGTCAAATTAATGAAAAATTATACAAATAAAAACGAAGTTAATTAAGAAAACAAATAGTTGTAACTATAAGTAGCAATCAAATAACAATTGTCAATACAGGAAATTACTTATAGTTCACATGTCAAAATAATAATAATTGGTTCACACAGTACCTACAAATTTAAAACTACTTAATGTCATGTCAAAAATATATAATCAAAATCAGGGAAAAAATAATAATATTACATCTATTTCATAATTTGAATGAATTCTTTTACTGAGTAAAATGATTTTTCCAATGTTTGTTTGTTCTGCGCCTAAATATCTTATCGCAAGATTCATTCTTTATTTCGTCGGGTAGGTGCTCGTCGTATTTAGGTGAGCCCTATCACGCGAGGATTTTTCCTCGTGCAGCGCTGTGCGACGCGGTACTGCCCAGAGTTTACCCGTACTGCGGAGACTCTAGCCCACAACTTCCACCCGACTGAACTCTGTCATGTGTGTACGCGTGAACATAATCACCTCGAAAAGGTAATGCGAGTAATGTGTCATGATGTGGTGTTCAGCAAATAGCGCCTTGCAAGTCTGCCTCTGATTGAGGCCTGTAATTAGTTTTTTTTTCGTGTTAGGCCAAATGAAAGAAAATCTGGTGGTAACCCAAAGCTTTTATTTCGTTTCAAGGTCCTCACTTAAAGCTAGCTAGATATCTAAAGAAATGTTAAGGGTAGGGTTTGGATGACGCTTTGGTCGATTGCGCTAAAACCATTAGATAATGTCAAAATAATAGGCTATGAGCTTAGCTGCATCTCCATCGCAGGCAGTGCTACGGCGCGTTCCCGCCAAGGGGAGTGCTGGTGCAGCTGGCGCGGGTGGCTTCGGGCACGACCAGGCCCCTACCAAACACCTCCTGTCGGAGGAAAATTGTCCCACGTCGATGGGTATTGACAAATGTCAACTCCGCCACCAATGGCCCTGGCCTTGCTTCCCGTGGCTCGCCGATTTAACCGCAACACGGTGGTATTCAGCCAGGTCAAGTCGCGTGGGGGAACACCACGGCCTCAACTTGCCTGTAAGGCTTGATTACACCGGCAAAGAGGAAAATACTCCAATTGCCCAGAAAAACGTGTGTCAGCACACGAGAATCAAAAAGGGAAGTGCGCTATCTGACACTTCGACATTGCCAGCTCTCTCAAACCCGGTCCCCGAAGTTCAAGTAGATGCGCCAACTTGTTGCAACAATCTGTCGTGTTGATTTGTAAACAAGAAAACATCAAGTCATCCGCTACAGTAGAAATGCAATAAATTATGTGGATTATGAATTATGAAATGGAAACCCGTGACGAACAAAACATCTAATCATTGATTCGTAAATGTTCAACGCGATATTCCTTTTTTCTCCTTGTCGCTGGTCAGTGGGCGCAAACTCTGGCAACACTGGAGTCCACACATAAGACAGAATATTAACCAAAAGAACAGTTAGCCAACTTGACAAATAACTTTGGAAGATTTAAATATTACAGGCCGAGTACTCGTTTAGTCCTCAACCCTCGTTTTTGCATGCGCAGTACCCTTTCAGCATGGGTAGAGTTGCCCCACAGAATAGCACCGTAGGTCATGAGCGAGTGGAAATGTGAGAAGTAAACTTGCCTCAATGCGTCACGGGAGACCAACGGCTTTAGTTTGCGCAGTGCGAACACCGCACCACTCAGCCTGCCACACAGTTGGTCCACGTGTTGCTTCCAGCTTAAGGTTGAATCTATTGTGAAACCTAAGAAGTTACACTTATCACACATCGAAATAGGACACTGGATATTCACACAAGGAATGCACCTACCCGAGAACAGCATTGCGTTGGATTTATTAACGTTGAGTACCAGGCCGTTTGCGGAAAACCAGCTCTTCAGTTGGTCACAACCGGTATTGATTTTGTCATTAAGCTGCTCGTAGGTACGTGCCTTCACTATCACTGTCGTTTCATCGGCAAACAAAATGATTTGGTCTTCTGTTATGGCTGATGGTAGGTCATTTATAAATGCAATAAAGATTGTATTCCCTAGCGCGGATCCTTGTGGAATGCCAACTGTCACAATGCCAGTCTCCGATCTCACTCTTTTCCCGCTCAACAACACTTCCACTGTTTGTTTCCTGTTTTCTAGGAAAGATTTTAACAAATCACTGCTACGCCCTATCACGCCATAGGAGTTTAGCTTTTTGATGAGTAAGTCATGACTTACGACGTCAAAAGCCTTTGACAGGTCGCAAAATATGCCTGCTGTTTTGTATTTGCTGTCAATGCCTGTAGTGATACTGTCCACCATTTTATATGCCGCTGTTGTAGTGGACATGTTTTTTCTATATGCAAATTGTCTGTCAGTCAGTAAGTCGGTCTCAAGGTGTTTCATTAAATGTTTTGATACGAGAGATTCGATAATTTTGGAGATGTTTGGTACTATTGATATTGGTCTATAATTGTCTACTGATGTTTTGTCTGCCTTATTTTTATAGACTGGACACACTCTCGTACACTTAAGCATTTCAGGGTAGACTCCTATTGAGAACATCTCATTTATGAGGGATACAAGTAATCCGGACAGTATTGGCCAAACCGATAACAGTATGTTGACTGATATGTCGTATATATCTAAAATGGTTCAACTTTTCAGCATGGATTTTAGAACGCGATCAAGGTCGGCATTTGTGACAGTGGGCAATGCAACAGTGGGGATGTCGGCCGTCCGTAGGTGATCATTTACAAATTGCATCGCGAGTGGCTCATTTACCCCTATACTTATCCTAGATGCAATACTCAAAAAGTGAGAGTTGAGATGGTCTGGAATGTCAGTTTTGCTAACAAGGTTTGAGTCAGAATGTTGCAATGTTATGTCGTTTCTACATTGTGATGACGATATTTCTTCTTTAATAATTTTCCAAATTTCCTTAGTGGGATTTTGACTATCTCTCAATCTTTTTTCCGTGTGATCCTGCCTGGCTTCTAGAATTTTCAGTTTGATCAAGTCCACATAGTACTTTATGCTAGTGTAAATACTAGTATCATCAGGGTATTGTTGCCTTAAATGGGAGAGGTCATTAAAGTTTTCTATGTATTTTAAATGCTTGCTTTTGTATGCTTGATTGTCGCCGTCATAGAAAAAATATCAACAAGTCACAGGTAATCATTTAACTGATTGAGATTAAATAGCTACTAAACTCGTTTGAAACGGAGTAAATACAAATAAAGCCGAAATTCGATACAAATGAAAATACAAATTTCGTGGCGATCTAGATTTCATTATAAAGGATGATATCGTTATTCAAATACTATTAAATTGGAACGACATGACAAACCTGAATGACTATTTGACTAGGATCTTGCAGTTCATTATGTTATCTCTTACTGGTAAAACATTTTGTAGATTTAATGAAACATAAATGTTTTGTTACGACAAAAGCTTTGCAAATACATTTTTATACCAATTCTTTGAAGCTCAAAAACACATTGTACAGGAAATGCTAAATGCGGAAAACAAAACAAAAAGACATCATTATCCGCACAAAATATTGGAATCCGAAACGTTCGCGCCATTAATAACAACAAATAAGTATAAATAATAATAAGTCAGTACAAATAAGCACAAATAAACACTCGTTAAACCGTCACGCTCCATAATCAAAAGACGTGAAAAGATTTGGAGCCGGTAAAGCCTTTGTATTACAAATTAGGACGGCATTTTGAGACCATAATTGCTTTTTTCTGGAGGGAAAACTAAGTGCTTAACGATATTAAACGGTGGAGGGTAATGAGATGGGAGGAATGCGCTTTTAGAGGGCGTTTTAATGTTAACAAAATTGGATTTTTATTTCACCTTATTTACCTACTTGTAATAATTGCTTACTTGTATAATAGAAATACTATTTATATTAATATTTGATTATACATTTCATATGATACAATTTTAATATAAATTGGAGCTAGCTTAGTGTATATGAATTTATATTGTAGTGTTCACAGATATAGTTAGGTACATAGAGAAATATATGATTCTATAAAGCTACACACATTGATACGCCAGTATTCCCCTTGCCGTGAAACTTTTTATACCTGTCGATCGTTAAATAATAAATAGTTTTGAATACATAGAAGCTGCATTTAAATGTACGTCCTTGGTCTGAGACTTCACAATATTATTATGATGATCGTCAATTTAATATGAATTATAATATAATGTCAGCATTAATCGTGTATGATTTAATATTATTGTGTAGGACGTAGAAGGTGTTTTTTTTTCATTGAAGTGCACCTGGCGAGCTTGGTGTTTAAGCCCCTTTTTAACCCCGACGGAAAAAGAGGGGTGTTATAAGTTTGACAAACTGTTTTTATTTTTATAAACTGTTTAATAAACTGCAAAATTAGCTTCGCAACCAATTCAACACAGCTCCTAATCTATATAAGAGTGACGCATTATCCTGATTATGGGCTACCACATTACCAGTTCCAGCTAACAGCAATTACCATAATGTTATTGTGTTAGTAGTGTTGACGGAGCGGTGATTTGCGCTGCCTAATTAATTATAATAACGTGTGCTGAGGCAATGTTTATTAACAGCTACTGGTTATATGGTTTACTGAACATTATGTCCGTCAGTTGGATTTGTTTTGTGCGATTGAGTTTAAATATAAGTTGCTTTCGTTTTACAAGCTTTTATTTAACTTGACCTGTTCGTTTGTTAATTTGTTAGTGTGGGACTAAATCATAGAACTAAATTTGGAACCAGTTAACCTAAACTGATTGGGCTGAAATTTTGGGTAACTGTATAGTTTGGATGACACATCAAGATAACGGTACCATCGAGCTGATTTGATGATGGTGACGGAAGGTACTTAACCAACGTCACCCCATTGTGCTTGGGCTCGTTAGAATCCTGTCAACGATCCTTCTTGTGGGAATGCCTTAGGAAATAGATTTTAAATATTTAAGTATAACTTTTATTCCCTTTGTAAATAACTGTGATTTTCTATTCCTGTTTTTTCCCCAATAATGAAAAGAAAATAAAACGAGTATTTAGGAGATGACGGTATATACCTACAGAAAAGTACAGTGGGCTATAAAAGTTTCTACCAAAAATGAAATTTTTGACTTAAACTTGTTTGCTAATTTGGATGTTATATACCACGACGGTGACAAACATAAATATGGTAAGCAGATATCATAAGCTCAATGTCAACCACGCTGTTTACTATTTATTGACTTGCGTATTCGTAGTGTTCACAGCTAAAGTAAGCACCAGTTGGAAAAGAAAAAAAATTAAACAAACAATGTATTTAATTTGACATTTAAATATGTCAAATTCAATACATTGTTTGTTCAAATTTTTTTCGTTTTCAACTGGTGCTTACTTTAGAGACAAATGTAGGTCCCTCACTTGACTCTCAACACAGCACATTCCCGAACCTACTTACCTAACTTACCACCAGAACGCAACACCAAATATCTGATAAGTTTTGTTTTTTATTTTTTTATTTCACGTCGGTGGCAAACTAGCTTACGATCCATCTGATGGTAAGTGGTTAGGTACCGTAGCCTATTGACGCTTGCAACTCCAGGGGTGTTACATTCTCGTTGCCGACCCTTTAAGGGGGTTCGATTGCCATACAAAACGTTATTTGACATTCGTAGGCTAACGGCGTGATATTTTAAGAAACTTATGTAACAAACTTTCATAAATTGGCTTCCCATTTGCGCCAAATTCCCCCTTTCCTAGAATAAACTTACATAAACTAGATTAATTTGAGAAATTGGTTTGTCACGTGATATTTTGGGAAAACTATTTTTCTCAAATTAATCTAGTTTATACAAGTTTATTCTAGGAAAGGGGGAATTTGGCGCAAATGGGAAGCCAATTGATGAAAGTTTGTTACATAAGTTTCTTAAAATATCACGCCGTTAGCCTGCGAATGTCAAATAACGCTTTGTATGGCAATCGAACCACCTTAAGAATTTATACACTCCTTTTTTGAAGAACCCCATACTGTAGTCCCTGGGGAAAACCTCGGCAGGGAGCTCATTCCACAACCTGAGCGTGCGAGGGAAAACATTTCTCCTTCTGTCCTCAATGAAATTTTTTGTACAAGCTTTTATTACCGACAGTACTTTTCTGTATACCGTCATCAATAACTCATTGAGACGATTCTAACGAGCCCAAACTCAACGGGGTTACTTCGGTTAAGTACTGAATTCCCATGGCCACCATCTGTCTCCATCATCAGATCAGCTCGATGGTACCATAATATTAAATTGTCATCCAAACTATACGGTTACCCAAAATTTCAGCTCAATCGGTTGAAGATAAAATATCTGCTTCACAATTGAGTTGCAAGATTCCACCTGAACAAACATAGTTACGTACTTACATACCTCATACTTACATATTTAGTTAGTTACATAGCAAGTTTATAGAAAGCTGAGGTCTTCTGTAAAGTTTTAACCTGAATTGGGCTGACGACATTCCGGGGACATACAGTACGGAGAGTAGTTGAGTCGACCGTGCTGGAAACACTAAAGGATTAATATTACGCCTTCCGACAGTTGCTGCATCAATTATTGCACGCACTCCCATCGAAACTTTCACTCCCCTTTTCAATGATTTCCGGGATGAAAACTAATATTTGTCCTTCCTAGCGTGTCAAACTATCTCCATGCCAAATTACATGCAATTTGTTCAGAGGTTACTTTCGCATTCATATAATTATGTAACATCGACAGCAATTTTGATGTAACTCCATAATTGTATCACTCACAGTAACAAGTATATTTAACATGGAATTAACAGCAAAGGCAAACGCATCCCAATAGGGATCTGTTCCAGCTAACTTTTGAAGAACTTAGGGGAAAGTGGGAAAGACAAGTTAGTCTACATTAACTGGTACAATATTGTTGTAGTGGACTACTGGGCATACAAGATAATGTCACAAGGAAGTCACAAAATATACAGTAACACTAGTCAGACTGCAAACAATTTATTTGGGACTATTTGGGACAGCCGGAGTTCGCGTCTCTTCTGCGTCGGTGTGTGCGTGTGTTCTCCCATACAAACGGAGTTTCGTTCTCATTTTAAAACTACGTGTTGGATTGTATATATACCTACTGTCTGTTTGTCTGTTACTTTCTCACGCTTAAACCTCTGAATGAATTGCATGTAATTTGGCATGGAGATAGCTTGACACCCTAGGAAGGACAAATAATAGTTTACATCGCGGAAATCATTGAAAAGGGGAGTGAAAGTTTCGATGGGAGTGCAATAATTGATGCTGCAACTGTCGAAAGGTGTAGTATTAATTTTTCAGAGTCCCCAAGCATAGTCGACTCATCGAGCCTCCATACAAACGTAGTTTGGTCGTCATTTTAAAACTGCATGCTGGAATAACATTTACCTTTTTATACACAATGGGATCTTCCATATCTTGAGGCATTGAGGTATAATGTACTAACGTACTAGAGATGATACGCCAAACAAGAAGTTTGCGCTACGCGTTGCGGTCCATGGGCCGCACCGTTTCAGTGTATTCTATGACAAGTTACCCTCCCCCCGCATGCGCCCCGCGCTGCCGGCCGGCGCACAGATAATATTCGTGTTGTCTTCTCTAGTACGTTATTAGTACATTATACCTCAATGTATCTAGGTCAAAAACAAGTTTCTGTTGTTAATAATTATGATAGAAATATAATATAAAAAAAACCGGAAAAGTGCGAGTCGGACTCGCGCACGAAGGGTTCCGTACCATTATCTATAAAAACGGCAAAAAAATCACGTTTGTTGTATAAGAGCCCCCCCCTTAAAAAAATATTTTATTTTGTTTTTAGTATTTGTTGTTATAGCGGCAACAGAAATACTTAATCTGTGAAAATTTCAACTCTCTAGCTATCACGGTTCTTGAGATACAGCCTGGCCCCGTAGCATGGATCACGCGATAAGTGATAGGATAGAGCATCCGTCCCTGGCTGACACCGTTCGATAGAATGAGACGACGCGCTTATCATATCACTTATCGCGTGATAACGCCATCCATGCTACGGGGCCTGGTGACAGACAGACGGACGGACGGACGGACAGCGAAGTCTTAGTAATAGGGTCCCGTTTTACTCTTTGAGCACGGAACCCTAAAAAGGTAAAGCGATTTGAGACTTTGTATGAAAAAAATGGAATATCCTATTATAGACATGGAAGATCCTTTTGTGTGTAGAAAGTTTTATGCTATTCTAGCAGGTCGTTTCAAAACGAACTACGTTTGAATGGAGAGTCTAGCGTTCTGACGATCCTTAAGGCGATTAACAAGTAACTAGGTAGGTAGGTATACGTTTCTAGTTGCATACAACAAAATAGTTTCTTGAGAGAGTTTGTGAAGTTATTTCATTCGTGATGAATTTTAAGTTTTAATTTTCAGTAAAAGTCAAGAATTTCCTTGGCAATTTATGCTGAGTGAGTGTCCCCATAAAACACTTGAAGTTTTTAATGTGAACTTTTCATCTGTTTTCCATTTCGAATTTTATTAAATTAGCCAAGTTTTATCTCACATATTTATACGACTACTTGACTGCTGTCTGTGCGGCTTCGCTCGCGTACCTTTTACGGAGAACCTAGACAAAGCCGCAGTATATTTTTTACACAGGTGAAATATTTTATGACATCGGATGATTCGTTTCGGAGATCATCCCCTACATACACACTTATAATGCTACAACCTCAATCAAACTATAAAAATAAGTTAAACCTTAAAGGATATGGGACTTTCAATTAAATGAGTGCTTCCTGATTACGGGTAGCGAAGAAGCGGTACGAATGCAGTACTGCATGCATACCGCCCGCTTCCTCGCAATCTGTACAGGCTACTGACAAAACGAAAAAATTATGGAAACCTTGCTGTCATTAGTAGGTAAGCTCTCGGTAAAGTACATAAATATAATAACGGATACTGATTCCGCCGAAGTATCCTTAAAGTAGCATAGTTCCACTTATTTTAACCTCAGTACCTGTACGACCGAGCTAAGTTCGGATAAAAATGGAGGCAACGAATTTTCTCAGATATTAGACCTTTTTTTTTTTTCGTGGAGAAAACCTGCGAACCAGGTACCCAGCTCTCGGGGGAGGTCCGGGTTATGTGGTATTTTTACCCACTAAAACCTCCACGTCAACCGCCATCTGCGCTAAGTAATCCGGAGGACTCTAGGATCTGAGGTTTAACGCACTAGAGCCCTCCTCGCGCTTTGCCCCTGCGGGCTCGTTCTGGCGACCCCGTTGACCCCTTAAGTCGCCTTTTATGACAGGCGGGGGAGACCGTAGACCTATTCTGGCCCGAGTCTACACGGTTTGCACCTGGGGCTCACGGAGGACGATTACGCCCGCGCCCTCTGCGTCGTCTCCTACGAGAGGGATCTGCCCTCTCCCGTTCCCGTTCGGCAGTTTCCTTCTGGATCAGGACGTTCTCACAGAAGGAAACCATGGCCCTCCACATAGTGTCCGCTGCCAGCATAGCTGTCTCAAAAAACTGGCAGGGACAGCTTCTTGCCTACTGCGCTGATCAGGGATGCCCTTTCGGAGTCCCACGCAGGGCATTCCTGTATGCTGGGCGGAGTCCTCGTCCTCCCCACAGTGATGACACTGCGCAGTTGGCTCGCGGCCAATATGGTGCAGGTACTGGCCAAAACAGCGACTTGTGTCAGCCTGAACGTGACTGTCCTTCGCTTCCTCTCCATCCAGGACTTGAAACTTGGCAGGATCGCACCAACTGAGCGCTGGGCGGCGTAACTTGGCTCTTTTAGTCGTGTATCTCAAACGTTGAACAGCTAGTAATCTCTGGGACCACACTAGCGCCCCATAGAAGGCATGAAATACAGGTGGCGAACCCCTTCACATGGTCCCCCAAGATTGGGCAAGAGCCGGTGCATGGCACCCGCTGCCCTTTGGATACGGGGAACTAAGCGACTGAAGTGCTCCTCGAATCCCCAGCGGCTGTCCAGTATGAGACCGAGGTATTTCAAGTGTTGGCCTACTGGAACCTCTGCATTATCAACTTGAACAGTCAAGTTGGGTGGTTTTCTTCCCCGTGGTAATTTGTGGAACCAAATCGCCTCCGTATTATGCGGTGCAATTTGCAGGCCCAGCTCTTGGATTTTCCCCACTACGCGTGCTATCCCACCCTCCGCCAGCTCAACGGTGCTCTCGTATGATTTTCCGATGGCCAGTAGCAAGGTATCATCTGCGTAGCGGGTCATATGGACACCGTCGGGAAGGTCCAATCTAAGTACGGGATCGTACGCTAGGTTCCATAGCAGTGGACCCAAAATTCCGCAAGTCATGTCTCTTGTATGTAGAGCATCATCTCTGCCCAGATATTAGACATAGCTAGATCGATATCTTGAACTCATACTCATACTTATTTATTTATAATGGATAAAGCAAATCCAAATCCCCAAGCCTCTATATTGCAAATAAAGTTTGCAAGAACGTGATAACATAGCAAGCCGATTTGATGTCAGCTCACAATTTGACGATTCGTCATTGATAGTTTATAAACTAACGAAAAACATTGCGGTGAATTGTGAACGGTTTTGACAAATCACAATTTTTCGACAGTTTATAATATCGCGAGTAAGATTATAAACTGACGGTGTTCACAATCTTACGGTGACACATATAAGAGGAGACGTCGTTTATACGGATTAAGAGTCCAACCAAAACTCAGGCTTTGTAGTCCTTAACTTTGACAATGTCCAATTATCCACAGGAATGACGCAATCCTAAATCTGTGTATGCCCACGTTACAAATCACGAATGTATAAACATAGAATAGTTTCAATCCCAGCAATTCTCACGGGAAATTTCATTCGAGCATCCATAAAAGCTTTTTTAATTCACAATACTGTGACATTCGGCCTTTATAAAACGACAAAGACGAAAATTTACTGCCTAAAATACGTCACCGGATCTCGGATAAGCCGTGTAATAAAGAATCGAATATGTTCCGAGAGATGTACAATTGTACAATGCGCGTTTGGATGTAAAACCACCAGTATCGCGAGTCGTAAATTAACTGAGTCTTTACACTGAAATTGGATTTAAATAAAACCGGACGAGTGGTAGGTTACGGGGCTTGTGGGTTCCGTATGGTTAGCAAATTATACATTTAAAACACCATAAAGAACCATCTCGACGGACAAAACTTTTGAAAAACCGCAATTCATCCGTTTTGAAGCAACGATGCCGCCACAGACAGGCACACAAGGACACATCCTAGCGTTTTTCCCGGTAGGTAGTGTTCAAACGAGCCTGGGGTCGGCTTTGGCACCTTATCCTTCGTCGTCTAGTACGCATAGAGCTTTGCTTAGTTTGGGACTAGGTCGATTTGTGTAAGATTGTCCCCAAAATTTTTTTTTCATTTATTTATCCTAAGATTTGGTGTAGGCACTAGTTTTACGAAAGTGACTGCCTTCTGACCTTCCAAGCCGCTGTTAAATATCAACTCGCCTAGGGAACTGACACAGTTCCTTCAAGTAAGCATTCCCAACAATGTAGTTAATAATCACATTGTTTTTTTTTTTGCGTTTATTTTCAGGTTTAGGTACTTATTTTAATTAGGTTAAGTACTATCATTGTAATAAGCTTCTATTTGGCAAAAAAATACTGACTGTTTCGGCGTTTCTTCTTAACAGTGGTCTTCTTTTTCTAAAACGCTAGTAGATTTTTGACTTGTAAAAGTGCAATTGCAGCCTACCTCACAGAATAAAAATCATTTTTTTTTTATAAATGAAATATTTCGTACATATTTTTTTTGAAGAAAACCCAGTGGTACGAGTCAGGGTTCGAACTCGCGTCCTCCAGAGGGGTAAACACGTAAAGTTTCGAGCGAGGTTAATTCAACTGTCATTTACTACTATTTATTTATTTATTTACATCTGGTATAGAAAAAAATAACACAAAACTTATTATAACTATATCTAAAACTAAACTACATATAAAATAAAATAACTTACAAATAACTAAAGGTAAAAAAATTGCCCCCGATCGCTGCCAGGCGGCAGTGTGCCCAGAAGGCTGGCAGCATTGCCACGTTCTGTCATTTACTTATATTGATGAAATATAGATTTTAAAAGCGCAACGCCACTCGCTGCACCGCAGTGCGCGTGTAGCCTTAACGCAGAAAAGTGTCTTGCCAGACGGACGAAGCATAATTGTTTCTATGTAACGAAAATATCCTATTTATTAACCCACGACGCAAAGAAAAAGTGTTAAGTATGACTTTAACATGTGTATGTGTATCTGTGTAAAACCAATTTGAATGCGGTTTTTATAATCGAAAGTCTTGTCTGTTGAGATGGTTCTTAACTTTTTTTGTTGTATCGGGGGCGTTTTGTATGTTGATTTTATGATTCCCTTTGCGACACGAATCCCTAAAAAGTAATTTGTTTGCGCGTGAAAGGTTAATAATTTGTTATATTATTGGATTTTTATCTTTTAATTCATTTTGAAAGTATCTGTGTTGTTTACAAGTATGTACGATTAACTGACATGCAAATATAAATCGTTACATACATAGAAGACCTGCATTTTCTTGTTCCTGAGTCATGAATGTGTTCTATGTATTTTAAGTATGTATCTATACTCTGTACTAATATTATAAAGAGGAAAAGTCTGTGAGATTGTTGCTTTGTAAGTTTATATGTAATGGGTAATCTCCGGAACCGATTTAAAATTTTTTTCACTTGCGTATAGAATGCACTTTCTGGATGACCTGCGTTCTTTGCAATACTTAGTTTATTATTAACAAGCTTCCGCCCGCGACTTCGTCTGCGTGGACCCGGGATAAAAACTATTATTTATTTTAAACCAATCTATTAAGTATATTCGTGCAAAATTTCATCCAAATCGGCTGAGCAGTTTAAGCGTGATTGAGTAACAAACATATCTGAGCATCCAAAAATCTATGTAAACATCCAAACTTTCACATTTATAATATGAGTAGGAAGTAGGATAGTATGATAGTATACAGGAAGTCCCACGCCTATCCCACATGGGGGGAAAGTACCTTGAATATTGTAGATGGAACATTTTACTGAAAGAAGACATTATTTTAATTTATTAAACAATTTAAACTGCATTCATAGATTTTTAAATAATTACATGGTTGAACCGGGAATCGAACCCGCTACACGAGAAAAGAAAATACCTTGTAGCCTTATCTTACCGATTGAAAGGCTTTATCATAAGAATTATTTTTTGCTAGGCTTTAATAAAAAGAAGACCATGCATTTTAACATTTGATGTGAAATTTTGTTCAGAAAAATGAAAACCTGACATTGCCGTAAGGACATACAACGGACATTATTATTTTAAAGTACCTATTACTAATGAATGAATCAGTACCCACTTGAGAAGTACGCATCATTTCCCTATTATAATTTAAGTGCATGATAAAATTATAAAGAGATACGTTTAGTAGGTACTATCGGCCAAAGCCAGTGTCGACCACCTTAAAGGCGCATT
The DNA here is from genome assembly GCA_963854355.1 of Epinotia brunnichana. Classification (NCBI taxonomy): domain Eukaryota; kingdom Metazoa; phylum Arthropoda; class Insecta; order Lepidoptera; family Tortricidae; genus Epinotia; species Epinotia brunnichana. Next base: position 22,546,522 of record OY977951.1, on the reverse strand, counting down.
TCTGTTTTGAATCTGGTCGCCTCTGGCTTTGGCCGATAGTACCTGGTTGTATGCAACAAATCGATTTTCTGTCCAATCAAGTTTCTGCTGTATCCTGAATCTGCCGTAAGACGCGTAAATGATTTTGTCAATTTGAGCATTTGATAAATTAAATTGATTAATTTTGAATTATGTTAAAATCCATGGTCTTCCTTTTATTTTCGACACTATGTTATGTAGCAAAAAATAATCCTTATGATGTAGCCTTTCGATCGGTATGATAAAGCAATAGAGTATTTTTTTTTCTCGTGTAGCGGGTTCGATTCCCGGTTCAACTATGTAATTATTTAAAAATCTATGAATGCAATTTAAATTGTTATTAAAATTAAAATAATGTCTTCTTTTAGTAAAATTTTCTAACTACAATATTCAAGGTACTCTCCCTCCTTGTGGCATAGGCGTGGGACGGGGCGTATACAAGTATCTATATTGTTATCCATACTTTCGCATTTATAATATGAGTAGGAAGTAGGATAGTATGATAGTATATACAAGTATCCATATTGTTATCCATACTTTCGCATTTATAATATGAGTAGAAAGTAGGATAGTATGATAGTATATACAAGTATCCATATTGTTATCCATACTTTCGCATTTTTAAAATGAGTAGGAAGTAGGATAGTATGATAGTATAAACAAGTATCCATATTGTTATCCATACTTTCGCATTTATAATATGAGTAGAAAGTAGGATAGTATGATAGTATATACAAGTATTCATATTGTTATCCATACTTTCGCATTTTTAAAATGAGTAGGAAGTAGGATAGTATGATAGTTTATACAAGTATCCATATTGTTATCCATACATTCGCATTTATAATATGAGAAGGAAGTAAGATAGTATGATAGTATATACAAGTATCCATATTGTTATCCATACTTTCGCATTTATAATATGTGTAGGAAGTAGGATAGTATGATAGTATATACAAGTATCCATATTGTTATCAAGTACCCATAGGTGACGCTTAGTATGAGATGAAGTTGATTTAAAGCCGATAAGCACTGAAAGCGGTGGCGGTGCGGAGGTGGTACCGGTTGTAATGTTCGAACTAATACGAAAGGGTCCGCACAGAATACCGTGGCGGGACGCGGCGCGGCGCGGTATTCTGTGCGGACCTTTTCATATTAGCTCGAATATTACAACTGGTACCGCCTCCGCACCGCACCGCACCACGCCGCCACCGCTGTTTGTGCGTTTCGACCTTTAATGCAAATATTTATTTATTTATATCCAAAAATAATAACTTTAAAGTGCACTAAACTTAATGGTTCCCTTGGAGGACCGGCCATTAGCCTTCGTTAGCGCGTCAGGGAGGCGTGAAATTTCAGCGCCCGACGTCGCCCATCAATCATTCGTTATTTGACGCTGGGAATAATAATATCACGCATTTGAAGCCGCGCTACATGTGCTACGCCGTAGCGTAAGTGTGCTACGCCGCACTACATTTGCTACGCCGTAGCGTAAGTGTGCTACGCCGTAGATTTTCCGCTTGCAACAGAAATCGCTCGTAGCACGAGTCATAAATATGTGGGTCGTGGACCTTGACCGGATTAACAGCTACCCCTACGCGATTAGATATTCCATTCATATTTTGTAGGAGCGGAAGTAATTATAAAATTAAATATGTATAACCGTCAAACATAAATTACAGAATTAATATGGTAAGTACGATTTAAATCATTGCCTAACGGTTTGGTGAAGGCTTCTATCGGTGGCGGCAGCAAACCAAAATATTAATGGATTGAAAAAGAAAATAAACAACAGCGCGTTTCTAGCATATAAAATAACCAATTTAAACATCGCCATTAGTTACAAATTAAAAATTAATTTACATACACCTGTATGTAATATAAATGTTTCAATAGGAAACCATAATTTGTTTCTAACTTAACTACTTACATGAAAAAACCCTCAAAATGACTCACGGATTTTTTTTTTACAAAATCATTTAGTAACGTAACAAACACTCGCCAAACCTTTTTAATTACACTAGAACTCTAGGGGGTTTATGAAGGTCCCTGAATTAAAAGGTCATTAAACTCCCCCCCTCTATAGGGATTGTGGATAATCCCCGCACGATAAGTAAGTGTTATGTATGGATGTGGCTACGGCGATTATGCTAGTCGAGAGTGGGATTTTAGGGGTATTAATCATGGGGAGTTTTTGACAGACAGATAGGCTATGTGGGTCCTATACTAATCCAGTAACCTTGTCGCCTGAGAGTTCAGGGTAGTTTGCGTCAAATCCGATAGTTCTGATTTTTTGCAGACTTGTTTATGATGTTGGCCCAATGAATAATCCAAGTTTGTGACCTCGAGCGCCGAACGCAACTTGGTCGAAAATTGGACGGATGGACTTCGGCAGAAATAAAAGTGTGTTTATCTACACCCATATCATAAATCCTCTAGAATGTGTTCGGAAACCATATAATAATGACCATCATTATTGCAACCAGTAACTTAACATCAGCGTTTTATCTGTGCCAGTGTTATTATAATGTATGAAAAATCATCATTTAGGCAAAGCCTAGTGCAGGGACTGGTACTTGTGTACACGATTTTGCTGAATAAATGTCTTATGTCTTATAATAACATCGATAATCGATGTTATTATGGAAATCTAGTTGGTCATGATTTGAAATCTAGTCGGCCATGGCGGTGCAATGGCGTTTATTCTAATGGTTCCCGAACACATTACTGAGGATTTATAAGATGTGGGTAGATAAAGTTGGGTATGTAACTGTACATACTTAGGTATTAAGTAAAATACTCGTGTGATCCTATTATGAAACTCGCTGACGCTCGTTTCCTAAACTCAGACTCGTGTTTGATGCCCTTCATAATGTACAGTTACATAAACTACTATTAAGGTTTCAACAACTTAATAGCATTGTTTATTAAACGTTTCATATCAGCACTAGGATATCATCACGTCTGGCACCTGACACATAGTAATCAGGTGTAAAGAAGAAATTAAAGAGGCTAAGAAGGTTAAATACAACTAAGGTTAGATACCTCAATATGCTATATTAATGTTTATATTACAAATTCAATAGTCCAAGAGGAAGTTGGTAAAAATGATTGGTACTAGTACTTCTATAGTTAGACATGTTTTTTTTTCTATAAGTGCCACCATAAAATGAAACACTGACAATTTGGATATTTTGAAAAGTCATATGAGAATTAAGTATAGGTAATAAAATTTATATATTATGCTTTTTGAGAGTTTCACATACAAAACCATAAGATTCGCTTGCGGGACAAATAGTTTTTATTAAACAGACAGATAACTATAGACAAACTTTTTCTTGGTTTGCAGCTGAGACCGCAAACAAAGAATGGACTATTAACCAAGTTCAAATAATAGTTAATTTTTTTTCATTAGCTACACGGAACAAAATAAATCAAATTTTCCTCCTTTAAAAATAAATGTATATCTATGTATTCTACGTGTCTGTATCTGATTATGTCATCCCCAAAGGGATGAGCCAACCCGTGAAAAACCGCACTAAAACTGGCTCGGTACGCTTAGTAGCTACGATGCCACATAGGTACAGACATATAGATACCTGTAGGCATGTCAAACTTGTAACATTTTGCGTTTTTCTTGAGGTAAAAAATTGCAAGCTACATACTTATACCCTATTCCATATAAGATAAGTAAAATTGTGCGTTAAGGATGACTCACGCTAGAACGGACCGTGTCCGGCCGGGGCCGCGTTTTTGTGCGGCCAAGGCATACCCAAGCCCGGGCGAGCCACGTCCGGGCCGTGCCGACACCGAGCCGCTTCTGAGCCTCGACCGTGGCGCGGCCGGGCTTGGATATGGCTCAGCCGCACAAAAACGCCGTCGATTTTCTTAGAAAACGGCCCGGGCCGGACACGGCCCGTTCTAGCGTGAGTCATCTTTTAATCGTCAAGCAATTTCAAGGACAGCCATAAAAAGAAAAGAACAGTCAGCAACGTATAGTTCCCAAACTAGCCAAATATATCAAAACACATTCTTATTCTTGCAGTAATAAAGACGTGTACCGAAATATTTGACTACTTTAGCTGCTTAAAATTATATGATGCTGACTGTACATATGTTCTGATTATGTTTAAAAATTTCTTAATGATCGAAATAAGTAAAACTTATACAATATTTCCCTTTGATATCAAAGTAGATAAACAAAGTGGTTGATTGCACACGCAAAACTTTTTTCTGTAACAACTATACCCTATTTGGATGTATTTAACTAAAACAACCACGTGACTTGGTCATTCCACCAATTATAGCACCCTTTTGTATCAATGGTATTATCTTATTGGCTATTGCAAAAATGCATAAGTATTATTTAACATTCATGTTCAATATACATTTTCGAGAAACAGTAGGTATATCTAATCACATTCAAATGCATTAATTAATAGTACATTTCGATGCTAGTGCGGAAAGGTTGTCATTACGTAACGAGTACCGATATAGCAAGACTCGGGACGAGTGAAGAATTACATTTCCGCACGTGTATTAAACGACGTTTTTTTAATACAGTTGCGAAAAAATAAGAAAAACAACAAGTAAGAAAGAACTGTATTAACAAAATTGTTTCTTGAACAACTTCATTATTTTTCAACTATATATTACAATGATGTTACAGAATTAATAATATAAAAGTTTCGAATTCCTTACTTGTTGTTATTCTTATTTTTTCGCAACTGCATTAAAAAACGTCGTTCGATACACGTGGAAAAGTGAAAAGTACTAGTTCGCGAAAGCCAACTTTCCGCACGCTTAACATCTACGTAAAGTAGCACTTTTTGAGCACTGTATTAAAAAAATAGTTATAATTCTGGAATTCACTCGCGGTCAAATAATACGGACCAAGGACGAAAATCTTTGTATTTTGCAAAACTAGTTACTAAATTACCTCTGCTTAGCGAAAATGTTAATTGGTAGAGAACGCCACTAAGTTCGCCTTTTGTAGTGTGTAGTGTTGTGCAATAAAGATTAATTCTCCTAAGCTACGGTAGCCAAGTGGTTCAGGCATGCGGCTGTCAAGCGGCGGTCTTGTGTTCAAATCCCGACTCGAATCAATGAGTTTTTCGGAACTTATGTTCATAATATTTATGGTTAGTTTTTCGGTGAAGGAAAAACATCGTGAGGAAACCGGTCTAATCCCAATAAGGTCTAGTTTTCCCTCTGGGTTGGAAGGTCAGATGCCAGTCGCTTTCTTAAAACTAGTGCCTATGCCAAATGTTGGGATTAGGTGTCAAAGCGGACCCCGGGCTCTTTAAGGGCACAACCGGGATAAACGCTAGGAGGATGATGATGTTAAAGATTTATTCTCCTAACGTTATTCCCAGTTGTGCCCTAAAGGAGCCCGGGTCCGCTTTGACACCTACTCCCAACATTTGGCATAGGTACTAGTTTTACGAAAGCGACTGCCATCTGACTTTTCAACCCAGAAGGAAGACTATACCTTATTGTGATTAGACCGGTTTTTTCACGATGTTTTCCTTCACCGAAACGCCACTGTCAAATATCAAATGATATTTGGTACATACGTTTCTGAAAAACCCAGTGGTACGGGCTGGGGTTCGAACGCAGGACCTCCAGATTGAAAATCACGTGCCTTACCGCTCGGCTATAGTAGCTTTGTGCCATAATAGTAGTTTATGTCACCGTACATAATGAAAGACATCAAACACGACTATGGGTAATAGGATAACACGAGTGTGTTAATGCCTAATTATGTACAGTTACATAGACTACTTTATCTACCCGCATATTATAAATCCTCAATGATGTGTTCGGGAACCATTACAATAACCACCATTGCACCGCCATAGCCGACTAGATTTCAAATCATGACCAATTAGATTTCCATAATAACATCGATATCGATGTTATAATATAATGATTTTTAATACATTATATATTATCTAACAAAACAGTCTGTTTTTATGGTGGTGATAATGTGCGGCTCTTGAATGCATCATGGAGGCTTATAATATGTGGCTAGATACAGTAGTGTATTTAACTGTACATAATTAGGCATTAACACACTCGTGTTTAATTCCCTTCATTATGTACAGTCACATAAACTACTATCAATACATTATTATAACACTGGGACAGATACAACGCTGATGTTAAGTTACTGGTTGCAATAATCGTGGTCTTTATATATAGTTTCCGACCACATTATACAGGATTTATGATATGGGTGTAGATAAAGATTGCTATGTATAAATATGATACACATACAGAGTTACTACACATTATGTATGTGTGATTCAACACATGTGTAATGGCTACCTATTAGGCAGTAAATTTCCCCAACAAACGTGTCCTACAGATACGGCTCAAGGCTTCCTTTTGTACAAATATCGAGTGGAAAACGAAGGGAAACCCATAACATTACATACAAGCACATTATATACATCACCAGTGTTAGTTGAGCCCTCTTCCCGTTCTCGACTCATGGTCAAGTGTTCTTTTACCCGGCTCAAGTCATTTGGTCAGGGACGCATGTCCTTAGGGTCGTCGGTTTGATGTCCCGACGATTGTTCGTTGGGTATGCTTTAGGGTATTGAATTTTGTTTATTTATATCTAACGTTCTACCGAAATGAGGTCGCAGGATGATGATGGGACGATGTCGCTTATTTTTAATTCATATTTTTATTCAAAAGAGAACTTGTTCTTCCCGAATGCCGAAGAAAATAAATTCTACGTGTGAGTAAACCTTCTTTATATGTAGGTACTTTAATTTCTCTTGAAGGGTGCCTAATTAAGAATAATAGGACTTTAGAGGTGTAACAAGGTTTAAAATATTCGTGAAGGCCGTTTGGTTTTAAGCTTTTGGGACTTACTACTCAGAGCTGTTCTATTTGCAGAAATAGTCAAAAAAAAGTGTCTTGGTCAATTTGGCTTGAGCAAAGCTTGTACCAGGCCAACTTTGACCTTGATTTCCAGTAAGCACCTATGCAACTATAGCCCTGGAATATTATTTTTATTTTTTATTTACATTAACAATACGTCTATCATTAGTAATGGGCGGACAGCGGATGCAATCGGGTGACAAAAGCATAAGATGGATAAGACTTTTATTAAATTTTGAGCAATATTTATCTATACATTTTTATTAAAAATATATCAGAAATTACAAAATATCTCTATGCTCCATTAAACAAAATGTGATTATTAAGAAATTACTGGCCACTTGTAAATTATCTCCTCCTGAGACTATTAAGTGTTTATATCTATTACATTGACGTTTTCACTTGCGAGTTTATGCGTTTCCTTTAATATTTATATTAAAAATAACTATGGCAAATGTATTCTTCTTTAAACAAATTGTAGTCATATCCATTTTAAGTATATCGCTTGACATGACTTTGACGTATATTGCATCCACTGTCCGCCCTTTAATCATTACCGGTGATCGGTTATTTGGATTCTCCCTCACGGGATATCAAGTAGAAAAGTTAATATAGATACGACAGTTTCCCGCGATACCGAACAATCCATACAAAAATAAAATAATTTAAATTATCTCGAAGGAATTTTTTACTCTTACATGGCAACCAGTTGAGACAAAAACTTCTATTCTTTTCCAAATTTCTACACTTAATTTTAAGCAAAATATATTAAAACCTCCACAAAGTATTAGCTTTTATATCTGTCATGATGGAAAATATACTTAAAAATGTTTACATTGACATTTCATTATTTTCTCTGGATTTCAGTTCTAATTATTTGCTTCTAAGGATTGCATAAATAAATAGGTATTAGCTGTATAGTTTATACTTTAATATTAGGTCACAGATTATCGTATACGTGCAAATACATAGATTTTATAGCTCAAAGGCGATCCAATAAATAAGTTTTCACGTTAAGTTCGCACACTATGATTTATGGTTCAATTTTCTTTTCATCGACTTGTTTCTGAGATTATCTTTTACTACAACTGTGGCTTACTCCTATAAAACTTTTGATTTGCGTATGATTGGAATATTCTCGGGGAGTACTAGACCGTAAGGCAGTGTTACATACTAGTTGACATGCCGCAAAAACCTAATTCTTTCCCTAAGCGTGAAACTATTCTAAGTTGGATCGAGCCCCACGTTGACTTGTGTACTCGACTAATCAGCTACTTAGATGTTTTAAAGTGTAATAAAATAAACACATTGTATTTTTTTGCCTTTTCTAACAACATAAAGCCCGGATTCCCGGGGCATATCCATACTAACATAATGATTGAGGTCGTTCACCCCATGTCGAATCCAAAAAACCGATCATTGATCATTACAGTCTCCTAATGCGATAGCGTAGCGTAATTAGAAAATTGATTTTAATTTAGAATCTGTAATTATATACTTATTATTACTTATGTAAAAACTTTCACGCCTAATAATTATTTCCAACATTATTTATTTACATTTTTCTTGATAAATACGGTGCAAGATCATTAATCCTAAACCGATAACTTACGGGACGTTGTTCAAACTTCAGCACGACAAGCTAATTTATGTAACCAGCACAGTATCACTAACTTTTTATCCAATTGAAAACCTAAACAAATGCCGTGTTAAGAATAATTGGAAGACAAGCAGGGGCAACAAATGATTGTTTTGTTTTCATTATTTTTGAAAAAGGTTTAGGTATGAACGGGATGAGAGAACAAAGCCTGTCCCTGGACATACAGACATAATACTATACATACATGGACCCGGGTCGTTTTCAATTAACCTTTAAAACAGAGGGCCCACGACGAGGCATTTATGTGATAACCACATGTTATAGCAGCTACTCTGTTACTGACACGTGCTGACTCTGTTCAAATAAAATCACAGGTAAATTTTAACTTTACTGTTTTTTTTTCAGACAAATAACCAGTGATTGGTCCAAGGAAGTCATTTCGAAAGTGGCGAAAACACCAAAGATATATTGAACTGACGCCTTGACCTTGGAGAGAATACTGATATATGGACGGTAGGTACAAGGAATACAGATGATGGGAGTGAATTTCATTCCGTAGCAGATGCATGAGAAAAGAACAATTCTTAGCAATAAATGGTAAATTGAGAACGTAAAAGTGGAATTAAGTCGTACAAACTCCAAAATGAATTACTTGCGACCTATTTCACCACCAACACAACACCGTTTACTTACTGATCAAGTAGTGGTGATACTATGGCGGTGGTATTATGTACAGTGGAAAAACTTCTCCAGTGAAACCATAAATATGAGCCAGATGACATTCCACCTGTGCCCTCTGTCTTATATGGGTACGTAATATGTTGACTCAACTCGACGTTCTGGACAAGATTTAGAAATTGAAGCGTTTGAAATCTTAAAAGAAGGAAAGAGAAACGGTCAGTATATTTTCATTACATCAGCATTACTCGTGTGTATAATCTATCAAGCTCGAAGGCGCTGCTATAAATCCGAGATTCAATCGGGCCGGTAAATGCCCCGAGTAATGTCCAGATTAAAGGATCCCAGTTATTTATTATATAAAAATAAACAGGTCTGCTATGATAAATTCAAAGATTACGTGGATATTGACATGCTGTATTTATTCAATAGCGACACCCGTAGTTCCACCTTTCCACAATTTTTCAACCCCATATCACCATTGAATTTCAGAATGTTACGTACGAAAACAATATCTATGGCTCCTTTTTTTTATTCAGAATAGGTTGGATGTTTAAGCGTGTGAAATAAAAAATCAGTATATTCCTCTAAAAAAATCGTCATGTGTTAAAGTAACGACAAATAGATGTTAAATAGTGTATGTAAGTGTGCGGGGTTCGGAGATGAGTTGAAACAAGTGTTCAAGACAAATTATGCTTTATTACTGCCATTATACATGAGTAATAGATATATTAAGCTAGGTAGCTAGTCCTATAAGCTACGTACTTATCTTTATCTAGTTTACACCACACCCAGCTATAAAGATTAAAAAAAATAAACATAAGGATTATTTAATTTTTTGCTCACACAGGTACAGTTTTTGAAAAGGTTCGTCACCTTAAAGTCGACATTTGTTTGCACCAAGGCAATTATCAGTCCTGCCAACGTTTTATTTCAAACTAAACAGAAATATCGCATTGACGGTTGCATTTGCAATAACAGGCTAATCTCAGAGTAAGGCTATAATAGTTTCCTTTTTGAACGGTTTATAAGTAAGTAATCCTGAGCAGCCCTAGTAAAAAAAAACAGATACCCTGAATAATTACCACAATTTCATTATTTTGTTTTCCAGAATCGGGCAACCCATAAAAGTCGATCGCGATTTTTCTAAATAAAACGAACAACTGTAAAACACACATCAACTGCCAAGTTTCCTTAGCACGTAAAACACCAATAGAACTTGCGATTTGAACCTTACTTGGACAGAATACGGTTCTTTTTTTTATAATATTAGTACAAAGTAAGTTTGCAAGTTAGAGTTGACATGAAAGTTTATTATAGAATTTGACGTGCTTAATAAAATTTGAATGTATGCGCTCGAATTCATTTGGCATGAGCGATAAAGGGAACGGGATTTCATACTTTATTACAGCTTTATACATTTCATATTTGAATGGTCTTTACGGTATCGGTTCTTTTATTGCATATTACTTTATACTTATTTGAAGAAATTGAGAGACTAAACTTTATAATACTTGCTTAATCTTTTTCGATAGCTATACTTTCTTTATTTATTTATTTATAATACCTAAGGCTACTAATTCCGTAATTGGCGGAGAGGAATCGGCACGCTATCAATAAGCTGTCAGTAAGAAGTTAAGGCGAAGTTAAGGGGAGAGTTAAGGTCCATTATCTGACGAAAATATTGATTTTTGAGTTTCCAGTGTGAAGAAATTATGAAGAATTCTACTACAGAAAAATTAATGTAGACTGAAAAAGAAACACAATACCCGAACAAATTATTAAAAAAAACCGGCCAAGTGCGAGTCTGACTCGCGCACGAAGGGTTCCGTACCATTATCAATAAAAATATTTATTTTATGTTGTTTTTAGTATTTGTTGTTATAGCGGCAACAGAAATACATAATCTGTGAAAATTTCAGCTGGAACTATCACGGTATCAGTGAGATACAGCCTGGTGACAGACAGACGGACGGACGGATAGCGAAGTCTTAGTAATAGGGTCCCGTTTTACTCTTTGAGTACGGAACCCTAAAAATGGCTTGGTAACTCTGTAAAAAAATCTTAGATATCACCATAAAAATAAACTTTAATGTTCGAGATTTCGTAGTTTTCAACGACAATCTATGTTCTTTTTTTATAGCTATTTTATTGTTTTAACACAATAACCGGATTGGTTTTTAGTAAATTAGGGATCCCGTATTCCAAAAATCAATTAATATGTACTAAAAAGTGATCTTACTCACTTCTCTTCCATCTCGCTCACGCTTATGCTCAGTGAGAGGGAGAGAACCGGCCTCGCCTTAATGAACAATTCGTCGCGTATGTGTATAAATGTTATTATGGACAAATAGTTTCGTTTCAAATATGCCCATGGATCCAGACTATAATATTGTATTTGTTTACTAAAAACACTTATAAGACGTAGTAATAAGACTGCTATACAACGAGAACACTTCAATAATTAGCATTTCGCTATTCTTTTGGTATATATCACGAACCCTTAATTTGTATTAAAAGTGAATGGTACCATATTACGTTAGCCTTTTTTGTGGTTCAAGTTTGACATACCTAATTTCAAAAAAAGTAAGGTTTTTACGCAAACATTTTTTTATCCTCTTTTTTTATTTATAATCACCAGATAAATTCCTGACTGATTTGTGTTAATTAATTCTTGTTCTTTAAATTCCTGTGTTATATTCAGTAGAATATATAAGGTGGTTCAGTGGAGTTAGTGGGGATATTCCTCTAAGTATCTACAACAGTTGAGAGTTTTGAGATGTAAAGCTACTTACTATACACTCCTACCTGTCCAGAAATTACAAATCTGTATTGTATAGCTGGCCCAGATTGTCTAAGTATCTACAACATTACAGTTGAGAGTTTTGAGATGTAAAGCTACTTACAATACACTCCTACCTGTCCGGAAATTACAAATCTGTATTGTATAGCTGGCCCATATTGTCTAAGTATCTACAACAGTTGAGAGTTTTGAGATGTAAAGCTACTTACAATACACTCCTACCTGTCCAGAAATTACAAATCTGTATTGTATAGCTGGCCCATATTGTCTAAGTATCTACAACACCTGCTCCTTTTTAGCAATAACAATGAATTGGTATATTAATGTTATTTATGCTGACTTTGAAAAGAGACTGTTCTAACTCAGACCTCCAAATATGGCCAGTAATTTCTAGTACCGCACATAAATTTATAGGCATTGAGGAGCCTCGTATTAAATATTCAGCAAGTCGTATGTAGTATTCAAATGCTCAGGATTTACGACCATTTGGTACTTAAACCGCGCATTATTGGTTAACACGGTTTATGAGGAGTAAATTATAATTCAGTGCCGCAAATGGCGTAAGTGGGTTATTAAATTAGGCGGAGCTCTCGGATAGCTTTTGTATTAGGTTAGAAATAAGAGATTTAGGTCTAGTACATTCATGGTGTGAAGCGAGATATTAATTATTGGGTAAAGTAAACAACGTTAATGCTGACAAAAGATTGAGATTTATTAAAAGAAACTTTATTAATAATTACAATTTCTTCTTTCAGCTTTCTAATAATATTTTGCATTTATTTTAGGCCTCTAGGGCCCATAATTATTACACAAAGGCAAAGACTAACATACATACATACATATTCATTGCATTTATTCTCGGAATTGTATTAATACTGATTCCTGATTTTATAAATCCTAAAGTCCACCGATTCCCATTAGTACAAGTTTCCAATTTTTATAGAATGTATTTTAAGAGGATATCTACCGACGCAGCAACAGAAAATATATTATTATTTTAAAATACTTAAAAATATTTAGAACAAAAAATCGTAATATTTTAATATTGTTGAGTAATACAAGTAATTTTATTTTATAAACAATGAAACTACCGCATTTTTGTGATCATCGGGTCTCATTTATCACAATTATGATTTTTCCACCGCCTATTCTTTAAAAATGTTGGGTAGATAACAAAGTATAAACAAATCCTGATGACTCTTTTCGACTTTAGAATGGAATTCCGACCCTGTCCTTTAGCAGTTCGTATACAACAAAGATGATGATTGTCAAAGATGCAATTCAGTAGCGGAATTTCATTTTAAAACGCAATCAAAGTAATAACACGAAATACATATGAAAATCGCGCATATGGAACGTCAAGACTTTCAAAAGTTAAGTTTGTAATGACGAACGGTCAAAAATGAGTTCCCAAATTGCGCCAAAATGGCCTTTGAAAAATAAATAAACCTATTCTGAAAAACCATCGCCCAATTTCTTTGCAAAGGGGTTTATATGATAACAAAATTCCTCGTGAGTCCCAGGGGGTTGAAACGGGGGAAAAATTGTACGTTTTGTCACTGTCATGGCGAAGATACTTGAGTAGTTCGAGTATCTTTGTCAAGCGCGGTTGGTTTTAACAAGGCAGGACTATCACTTTATTCAAATAATACGGAAAAGGACCTCCTTTTAGAACGTTATTGTTGTGGTTAAGTAATTATTCAAGTTTACATTAACAATGGTATAATATAAGTCTGGTTACTGAATGGATGAATTTTGCTTTATATTTATGTAAGATAACACATTATAACTTCGGCTTAGGGATGATAATATAATTTGCTAATTGCTTACTTTGTATAACAATTCAAAGCAAACATAGCTATGAATCATAAATACTTTTAAGTTTGGTTTATTGACATAAAAAAATATTTTATTCGTAAGTTTAGCCCGACCAAGAAAATAAAAAACTTCGCCATGTTGCGGGAAACTATTGGAACTAATTTCAACTGGCAACAGTAACTTTGAAGATGTAATTAATGCCATCTTTCAAGTGCTGTCAAAGTGAGGTGTCGATTGTGCGTGATGTATTTTATTGGATATTGTGTGTTATTTGTGCGTTAACATGCCGAAAATATTTGGCAAAATTGAGCCGGACACAGTTGGCGAAAGCCAAAAAAAAGAGAAGAAGAAGAACTATTAAAGTAACCTAAGAAAGGTGATAGGAGAGAAAGTCTGAAGGATTAGACTCTATTCCTCTAAATAACATCACCGACCTTGTTGTCAACATGACTGGTAGGTACATCATATAGTATGTGCAATGAAAATTGGCTAATTTGTGAGTAAATTACGAGTAAAAGTTTATTTATTTTCAGGTATATCCCGATCTTCCGTAATGAAAATACAAACAGAAGGTCAGACGTCAGTTAGTTGTATTTTCTACGCGACTACTACTACGAAATTGATGATTAATAAATGAATACCCACCTTATCTACTAAAACTAAATAAATGATTTTCTTAACTTTAATGGAGGATCATTTCGTTATAATTTAAAACATAATATAATAAAATCTAGTTTCATTCACAACATTTATAAATGTTTTAAATCAAACTAGATTTTATTTCATCAATAATCTCTATTAACTATTATAATATTTTTACATTAGCCAATTAGCATGCGCACGACAATACTTAGTGTTGCTATCATTATTGCTAATTTAACGCCCCCAGAGCAGGTTTTTTTATTTTCCTGGTAGGTATTTATTTATATAATCTGAATATCATCTTTTTAGCTAAAAGTGATGTTACCCTGATGTAGCCTTATTAAGATATCACTCGCTGCCCCATAGACATTCGTAAATAAGTCATATATAGTTATGAGTTCTAGTAATGTGTTATTTTATGTGGATTATATTTAGAAGTACGTTTTTTTTTGTCTGCATTTTTCGGCCTGCAGCGCGGCCCGTAACAGATTTTCTGCGGGATAAACCTCCATGAGGGTCTTATACACAGGGCAATTGGAAGTACCTATTTATTAAATTACTTATTTTTTTGGCAGGTCAAATCCGTCATGACTGTACTTCAAAGCTTTAAAGAATTTGCTATATTTCAAGAAGGATAGATATATTTTTAGCAATCAACATTTTGGCCAAAATAACGCAAAAAAATGAATAACAGGCTAACACGCAAAATTTCTCACCCCACACAGTAACACAACTAAAATGGAAGACATTGCTCACTGGAGTACGTCGCGTTATCGACTACGGCCCTCTATTACATGCCACGTTGGGCATCCCTCCGGCCCTACAAATACTAAGCCAATCTATCTACACGTACAGTCAGTCATTAGTATAATAGTATAGTTCTCCTCACCCATTTCAGTGTTTGCGACTCTTTTTTTACGGGAAGATATTTGCAAGCGATTATGGATTTGCACTATTTACGCTTAAATTTGCACTATCGAGGACGCGGGCCAATTAGACATCACATGATTTTGACTGCAGAGTACACAACCAGAACAAATTAAAAGTCTTTATAAATAATTTTGACTTCAGTTTGGTTTAGATATTAATGTTGTAAATATCACTTATTTAATTGCTTTGCCCTTAGGGTTCATTTTGATCTGTAATCTATCAATTTTTGTAGTACATTATACTTATTGTGTAGTACATAGGTGCTATAAATGATATGATGTTGCTGACTGTACTTTACAATATGTCGTTACACGTGCCCCTTAGCACGGTATATGAAGTGGACGGAATTCGAAAGTGGGGCGGAAAATTAAACGTCCTGAGAGATTTAGTTTCAGGGAAGCGGGGATATGAAATATAGATAGAAATCAAACGACAGTTTAGGTTGATCCTGATTAATAAGATAATATTGAAGCAATTTAGTACCTAGGTACATCTGGGTATAGGTAGGCATAGACCGTTTTATTCCACAAAGAAAAGCAAAAAATATAACGCTAAGCTGCTTATCTGTTTTATTGAAAGTACTACTTTACAAGTCAACAATTTTACTTCTATTATCGACAATGGAATACAGTTGATAATAGAAGTAAAATTGTTGATTTTTTTTATAAGTAATAGAATGTGCATCTAAATACCTTTTCAAAAATTTTGCACATTTAAATCGTTTATTTTAAGAATTTCGTGCGTAATAATTTAATAAATTCGAAATTGTACTACAAACCTACCCGTATTTTGCCCATAGCGTAGCATAGTTTCTACTTATACTAGTAGGCCAGTTAAATCTTACACAAAAAAATCCTATAAACGCAAAGCGCGATGTAAAGGCTGCTGATTTGGTATGTTAGGGGAGTGTGAAACTACGTTTAGAAGGCAATTTTTTTTATTATATCTGAAAACCACGTAAAATTTTCAAGTATCATATCTCAGGCGCGGCGTGGGTAGGCCCCTCCACAAGGCGGACTGATGACCTGGTAAAGGTCGCGGGAGTCAGCTGGATGCGGGTGGCGCAGGACCGGCCATTGTGGCACTCTTTGGGGGAGGCCTATGTCCAGCAGTGGACGTCTTTCGGCTGATATGATGATGATGATGATATCTCAAATACTATTAGACATACGGAGCTGTGGGTTCGCTTCAATTGTTTCAAATTTAATTATACTTTCAAAATGATTAGTAGCAACTAATGTCGAAAACCCGTAGTTTTTGAATGAAACTGCAAATATGTCCGAAAGTTTTTTTTGCTTGCAAAATATAGTCTTATGCTCCCTTAAGGAGTCCAACAAAGTAACTTACCAGAAAACCAGCTTTACATCGCGCTTTGCGTTTTTAATGTAGAATATGACTGGCCTTTTAGTTGATTTTGAAAAAGATCTGGGTTGAATGATGCACGGATTAATTTTAATACTTGAGTCTCTAGATTGTTTGCCATATAAAACAATTTAAAAAGCAACCTTTACTAGTAACTCGGCTTAAATGCACAATAAAATAAATTGTTTAATGCACAAGGCCGCGCAAAGGGCAGCTAATCTAGGGGTTAAGCTAAGCTTTTATGTTGCAGTTATTCACAGCTTTGTCGCAAAAGCTTTCATTTTTCAGTATTTAAAAGCTTAAAGGCAAAGCTTTAAGCGCCATTCATTTGATTTGTTATTTTTAATGTTACTAAAACATGTTTTTAAGTTAGTTTTTAATTACTTCAGCGTTTTCACAGGACTATTATTGTCTAGTTTTCAACGTTGTTTATTAGTTAAAGTATACGTGTAGGTAATTCAAATATGCTTTATATTTTTATAAGGGTGAAAAGTGACTGCATCCTTACTCGTTGTTTTGTTTGCTTATTTATGGTTGAAATAGACAAAAGTATTAAATAGGGGTGAAAATTTGTATGAAAGTGAATTCATATGATATTGATAGGACATTGGTGGCTGTATGCTTTATGTTTTATTTATTTATTTAATCTTTATTGCAAAAAAGAATTACTCAGGGTACAAAAGGCAGACCAAGTGCTATAAAGCATTCTGTACCAGTCAACTTTAAGGCAAAGCAGATAAATTGTGCTTTGTGTGGGGCGATATGGGGGTGATACGGCCCCGAGAACACTCATTCTGGAGAAGAATTTCCGAAGGGTTTGTTTGTTTGTAAAATGTCGCCCGAAGTGACAATGAATACGTTACTTTAACCGTTATTATCTAAACACGCGGGAGCGTGTCCAGCCAAGTTTAAAGCCAAAGGAATTGGCGACGCAGCACCCGTGTGTTGTATTACACGAGCCATTTTGGAGCAACTTTTTCTTTTTTAATAACTCAAAGTTTATTTATCATAGAACCATTACATTTGGTATGTGTATTAAAACTCCTTAATTTACCTAGAACCCGAAATTTCATATATGCAAACAAAACGGTTACTGAGATGTAACGTCTAAAAATTGGCATTTTTTCTGATATTAACAAGATCCTGTAACACATTCACTAATAAATTAACGGGTTAAAACGCCCTTTGTTGTTTTTAATGTTTTATTATATTTAATTTAGTATGCATACCATTTGAAATATATATATATATATATATATATATATATATATATATCTGCCCAAACATGGTCACTAACTGAGGCACAAAAGACCAGATTGAAGGTTTGCCAACGAGCTATGGAGCGTAGCATGCTGGGAGTCAAACGGATCGATCGGGTCCGGAACTCTACGCTACGCTCAAAAACTTGCATTGCTAACGTTGGAGCCAAGACCGCCAAGCTGAAATGGGAATGGGCGGGCCACATTTGCCGCATGCACCCGCAGAGGTGGGCTAAACTAGCCACGGAGTGGGTGCCGCATGGTGGGAGGCGACGGCGTGGCAGGCCGAGAAGGAGATGGCGGGATGACCTGCACGTATTTCACAACGATTGGCCAGAGATTTCTCAGAATCGGGACGAGTGGAGATCAAGAGGGAAGGAGCTAAAAAAAATACTAAACTGCAAAGAAATTTGTCAGCAGCCAACGCATTTTCCGTAAGATTAATATACCTACCTATCTTATTACCTACTTATAGTAAGTAATAAGTACCTACATGACTGAAACTAGGATATAAAAGATTAATATTGTACCTACTACTTAGCCTCACTTTCGTGACTAACAATAATTATAACAGTGCACCCAGAGCGCACCTACCTACTACTTAAGAAAAAACTTAATAAGTTATGATGTGACAAGTTGACAACAAACTATATCCGTCAATTCTCACATATTGGTGCTATTCCATGTACCTATTTATTATTTAAAAACATACTTTAACGGGCAGGTCCAAAAACATGAACATACTATACAATACATAGACAAGTCAGAATCTGAGCCCGGTATGCCCCTCTGCTTCGCAGCTAGCTCATAAAGAAACGCGTGTCTGACGACATTTCTGTCACACGTCTTCGCCATTAAACATCGCTACAGCGTACTTGGACAGATGATGCGTTAGGAAATAAAACGTATTAATTAGCAGAAAAACACAGTGAAAGAAAAGAAGCTAGTGGAAGAGAAGAGAAGATGTGAATAATTACATCTACAACTCTGCACTGTTACTAGCACTGACGATCATGGGCAAAGCTGGTAGGATAAATGGGTTATACAAGTGAAAGAGCAAATACTATAAAGAAAGACACTAGGTATATAAATAATGATTATATAATAAAACACAATACCAACAGGTAAAAGAGGAAAAATGATTATTTTGACGACCGGGCCCCATAGTGGGTGGTGACGCTGCCTACGAAGCTGAAGGTCCTGGATTCGAATCCCGGTAAGGGCAAATATTTGTGTGATACAAATTCGGCAGCTGCACTGTCCCTTCTGAACCTCACAGCGCACACTGGAACTCTATCAGCGACATCGACTCGAATACATATTTATGTACCAGTGTGTAACCGCCATACGATAAATAAATAAATTATATGTATCTTTATATATAAAACAAAGTCGTGTTAGTTACACCATTTATTACTCATGAACGTCCGAACCGATTTTTATGATGTTTGATTTGTTGTATTTTTCTTCACTCCGAATAGCAGAATAACTAATAATAAATGCCAGATGTAAACTTTCTTTTTTTCATACATTTTGTATGGCGGTACGAAGTACGCGGGGTTAGCTAGTTTAATATAAACATAGAAACCTCATCATCATCTTTGTTTAACACGCAAAAAAAAGTTAAATTATTGTTTTATTATATAACTTTTGGAAGGCACGCGTGGGGCCGAAGCCAACAGCGCAGAGGCCCTTTAAAAAAAAAAATCTAAAGCGAGGGATACCTACACATGTCATGGCGGATACCATCTCCAAGCGCACAACATGATAGAACGTAAAATAACGCAACTGATACGAAGCGTGAGAGTTTAAAGTTTTATAACACTGACTAAAATACTCCTTTAAATGTTTCGTTGAACAAAATCACTCATACTTCCAATATCCCCGCTCTCTACAATAAGCTCGCTGCTCCCGTCTCATACACGAATAAAGCCTTTAGCTATGTCACGGCCAAGGGCTGAAATATGGTGCTTATTATGTCTGATGTTTTGTCCAAACTTTTTAGGAGTCTCAGAGGTACGCGGAAATTATTATGTCCGCTACGAGGTTTCCCGAGTTAGAAGTTTGAACATTGCCATGGTTTACAAACTGTAGGGGTTAAATTTTGATAGGAGTAGTTTTAGGGTTGAGAGAGTTTTATTGAGCATGAATAAGTTAAAGTGAAAGTGTCAGGGTTATGTCATTAAACATTACTCGTATTGCTAATTTAGAGCATTACCAAAAAGTAACGACTACTTGGCGGTATATTTTTCATAAATATATTTAAAAAAAATTGATACATTTACGTCACACACAAACACAGTTTATTTTCGAGGGTTGTACTACTATAGCTAGGTACCTTAAAATATGAAATAGATGTAAAAAGGTATCTATTAGATTTTTTGTCAAGGTGTGAAGTGTAGTTATTATGAGCTCATTATGTTCCGGATAAAGTCATTTTGGAAATGGTTGGTGAGAAAAAAATAAGTCAATCACAAAAACAAAAACTTAGGTTAATAATAACTTAGTAACTTAACTTAGGTAAATATTATTTAATACTGTTGCTCAAAAAGTGATACATTTTTAAGCTGCAAATCGTGCGCAAAGTTGTATTTTGCGCACTAGTTCTTTTTACTTTTCCACGTGTATCGAACGACGTTTTTTAATACAGTTGCGAAAAAATAAGAAAAACAACAAGTAAAGAATTTGAAACTTTTATATTATTAATTCTGTAACATCATTGTAATTTGTAATACAGTTGAAAAATAATGAAGTTATTCAAAAAAAAATTTAATACTGTTCTTACTTGTTGTTTTTCTTATTTTTTCGCAACTGTATTAAAAACGTCGTTCGATACACGTGCGGAAATGTCATTCTTCACTCGTCCCGAGTCTTACCACTCGCCTACGGCTCGTGGCAAGATATCTCAGCACCCGTGGAGTAATAACATACTTTCCACACTAGCATCGAAATGTACTATTTTTAATACAGTTGCTCAAAAAGTGCTACTTTACGTAGCTGTTTAGCGTGCGGAAAGTTGGCTTTCGCAAACTAGTGCTTTTCACTTTTCCACGTTTATCGAACGACTTTTTTAATGCAGTTGTCAAATAAAATAAGAAAAACAACAAGTAAGGAATTCGAAACTTTTATATTATTCATTCTGTAACATCATTGTAATACAGTTGAAAAATAATGAAGTTGTTGAAAAAACAATTTTAGTAACACAGTTCTTTCTTACTTGTTGTTTTTCTTATTTTTTCGCAACTATATTAAAAAACCGGCCAAGTGCGAGTTGGACTCGCGCACGAAGGGTTCCGTACCATTATCTATAAAAACGGCAAAAAAATCACGTTTGTTGTATGGGAGCCCCCCTTAAAAAAATATTTTATTTTGTTTTTTGTATTTGTTGTTAGCGGCAACAGAAATACATAATCTGTGAAAAGTTCAACTCTCTAGGTATCACGGTTTTTGAGATACAGCCTGGTGACAGACAGACGGACGGACGGACGGACAGCGGAGTCTTAGTAATAGGGTCCCGTTTTACTCATTGAGTACGGAACCCTAAAAACGTCGTTCGATACACGTGCGGAAATGTCATTCTTCACTCGTCCCGAGTCTTGCTATATCTATATCTTTCCCTGCAATGCGCCATATATCCGTCGTGCTGGAAGTTATCCAGAGTAACCCCTGTACCAAAGAGTAGCGAAGGATCCGACGTGACAGGGTATCGGCCTATTGCGGTACTGTCGGTGTTCGGCAAATTATTCGAATCCATAGTGGACCATCTTAACACTCAGCAGATCACAGTTAAAATGGATGACTCTCAGCATGGTTTTCGTCGAGGTCGGTCAACAACGACGAATCACGTAGTCTTAGTCGATTACATAGCCGAAGCTTTGGATGCTCGAATACAGGTAGATGCAGCTTACTTTGAGTTTCGCAAAGCTTTTGATCTTGTAGATAACGATATCATCCTGCGCAAATTCGCAGATATAGGATTTGTACCTAGGCTCTTAAAATTCTTTGCCAGTTATCTACAAGAAAGAAAACAATA
Source organism: Epinotia brunnichana (assembly GCA_963854355.1). Taxonomy (NCBI): domain Eukaryota; kingdom Metazoa; phylum Arthropoda; class Insecta; order Lepidoptera; family Tortricidae; genus Epinotia; species Epinotia brunnichana. Next base: position 22,524,485 of record OY977951.1, on the reverse strand, counting down.
CGTCAAACTTACTGGATTCGAGTCCCAAACATACTAGAGTCGTTCTGGTGTAAGTCAAGGCAGCACGCTAGGGCCTACCCAGTTTTTAATCATGATTAATGATCTGCTGAGCACCGTCAGCACGGCTAAGTGTTTAATGTTCGCAGATGATATAAAACTTTTCCACCGTGTTAGGGACGACAATGACCGAGTACGTCTACAGAATGACATAGACGCTATTGCTGAATGGAGTGATACCAATAAACTGGACTTTAACGCCTCGAAATGTGAATATATAACTTTTGCTAGACTCCGCTCACCAATCGCTACTGAGTACAACCTTCGCGGCAACCCACTCCAACGGACTGACGAAATAAGAGACTTAGGACTTACTCTGGACACCCAACTCGACTTCATACAACATATTACGAAGACCTGCAAAAAGGTATCCAAAACGCTGGGTTTCATAATGAGGATAGCTTCCCAATTTTCAACCTCCAAAGTCGCCATCATGCTATACAATGCGTATATCCGCAGTAGACTTGAATTCGGTGCAGTAGTGTGGGATCCGCATGAGATTAAATACAGCACAATGTTGGAGAAAATTCAAAAGAAATTCGCCAGGCACATCTACAAGCGACGATACGGATACTATCCGTCCATGTACCCGTCCCTGTTTGTTTCGGGAATGACCGGCCTTCACACGCTTGAGACTCGAAGAATTTTTTTACATATAGACACTATTACCAGCTGCTAAATAATAGAGTTGACAACGCGTCCGTGTTAGAACGAATGGGCCTGCAGGTGCCGCGAGCGAGTGGGCCGGCGGTCGGCGCGGCGGGCGGCGCGGGCGGCGCGGTGGCGGCGCGGCGCCCGCGGCGGCTGTTCGCTGTAACCGGCGAGCGCACGAGGCGCGGTGCGAACGCTCCTACTGCTAGAGCGCGAAAAGCCCTAAACCATATAATGCAGGAAGCCGACGGTGTTGACATATTTGCTGACAGTATTGGTGTGTTTTGTAGAAAAGTCTTAGCATTCATATCGCACAACAGTATTAAGATTTAAACTTGTTTCTTGTTGAAGTTGTCTATGAGTCACCTATTTGTAATTTAATCAGTTTATGTGTTAAATAAATGTAACGACGACATTGGCGTTTCACTACTACCTACAGTTTTTGTTTATTGTTTTATAACGTTACCTTATGTTTTAAATTTCGCATTAAGTGTGTGTAAATTTCTTTAGTTATGTAATTTGTTTTGTAGAAAAGTCTTAGCATTCTTATCGCATAACAGTGTAAATATTTAAACTTGTTTCTTGTCAAAGTTGTCTATGAGTTTATTTTAGTTTTTGTTTATTGTTTTATAACGTTACCTTATTTTTTTAATTTTCGCATTAAGTGTGTGTAAATTTCTATAGTTATGTTATTTGTAGGTACCACATAAGTGATTTGGTGTTACACTGTTAACGTATGTGTGAATTAATAAAAATTCTTAATTCTTTATTCTTCTTGCTATCTCGGTACTCGTGACGTAATGACATACTTTCCGCACTAGCATCGAAATAAACTATTGTCATGAGCATGACTATTTGTTACTGAGTCTTGGATGTTTTCTATGTACTTATATAAGTATTTATATCCATGAAATATATCGACGTCCGATTGTCCCTTAGTATTTATTTATTTAGGTGTCATACTAGTAACACGACATCACAGTTTACGTTCGTTCTAATCGCATTTGAATAAATAGTGCGTCTCGCTCACAAATACGTAGCCTTGCTTTGTCGTCAAAGGGCCAACATTCACAGAAACAATTTACAAATTTCAAAACATCAGAATCTCTTGGTGTATGGAGTGCACGCTCCGCTACGAGTGGGGCGTGGAGCGTCCATATAAATTGCACTTGTTTTATATGGACACTGCACGCCCCGACCCGCTTGTAACAGAGCGTGCACTCAGTACAGTACACTTACAACGCATTGGCTCGCTGGATTGTTACCACCACGACGGCTCGGCCACGACTCGAGCGGCGGCGGAAGCGGCAGCGGTGCGTGTTACGCGGGAGCGGGAGATAATGGAGCGCGGCCTATTGCTCCTTTATATGAAATACTTTATAATAACTACTATTACCTTATCAATTTCGAGTAAGTATATAAAACTTAGACATATGTTTTACGTCAAATCCACGAAAGTATATAAGCTTAAATGTGTTTTTATATAATATTTTACAATTTTCTTTTTTTTTCATTAAGTGACATTTAGTTTGTTAACCGTTTAGGTACTTATTGGTTAAAATCTGCAATTGTTAAATGATTATTGTGTAAGATTGAAATTTGGAGCTTGTGGGTCTGCTAGAAGTGTCTTAGAATTAGGTTAATCATCAGTATACAGCCTGTATGTTTAATATTACCTCAAATTTTAACCATACGTAGCTTTTAGTAGTATGAACCGATATTGTAACAAAATTGTATGTTAGTCTTAACTACCAAAGCGTAATTAATTTTTGAAAGCTTATCGAGCAGCAATGTAATGCTAACACTCATTTGACACATGGAAGAAGCGGGTTACTTGTGACAGTTGTGACGTCACATCAGTAAGACAATGTAGTGATACATTGCGTGCTGAATTAATTTGTATGGAAAAAAAAAATGTAGTTAAGAAAAAAAAACTTGCAATATTCTTTCATAGCCCTAACACCTACCTCTGGTTACAATTTGAGGTAATATTAAAAATACACGCTGCATAAGTGAGTATGTCAGTGACAAAATTAACGAACTTTGACGGACAATTGTTCTTAAACTGAAAGTTCAAATTAAATGTTATTGACACTATATGTAAGCCATAGTATGCCCTACATGTTACTGAAAATTCAAGGTTCTAGCTTTAGCCAGCACAAAATTACAGGATGTTGAAAATGGCCTCAATGGCTTCGAAAAAAGGATGTGACGGCCGTGCCTCTTTGTTTTGCTCGACTTGGCGGGGGCATGGTTGATTTTGAATTTTTGATTTTGATATACGGGGTGGGCCCTGTAGCAGGAGCAAATATTTAAAAGGACGCTTCCTTAGAGCATCTGCAATAACCCCGGGTGTCTCATTTGCTTTCATTTTCTTTAATTCGGAGAAATTTTGATCTAAAGTTATGACCTCCAAGTAATGTATCTTGGCACCACGAGATCATAGCACAGCAGTCATTGCAGATTTTGAGGTAACAATCATGTAATGATAATGAGTCATAATAGTTTTTGAAATTTGGATTTAAAAAGTTTATTTTTCTAACTTTTTAATTTATTTCTATATTTTTTTTGTTTTTAAAATAAAAAGTTACTTAAGTTATTTCAGAACAGTAAAAAAATACACGTTTACTTATTTTTAAGAAAAATATATATAAAAATATATTTTTATTCAATTAAAACCACTTGAAATTAATTGTTGAGAAGCTAAATAACCTACCGTTAAATTTTTTGCTCCTTTTGCAGGGCCCATCCTGTATACAATTCAGATAATTGAGCATTTCTGGGTCAAATAGAGATTCTGTTCCGCGTCTCTTCTGTGGAGCCAAAGAATGAGAATGAGATATTTATTGATAACATTGTACATAATTTTACATCTCATACATTTTACATAGGATAATATTAAACTATAGGTAAAAGTGTGAGCTATAAAGCCATTTTTTTTGGTTGGGCTCTTAATCCAATCTAATACAATTGTTCATGCAATCAAAACAAATTTACATGACTTCTGTTTTACTCTAAGTATATGACACTTCTAGAAAAAAAACTATTTATTCAATGAACTACTTACATCAATTGAGGCATGCTTTTAATTAAATATGTCTAATTCAATGTTTTAAGAGTCTTTAGAAACAATATGGTATAACACAACCTACATTATCAATAAAGTTTTTAAGAAAATGAGAACGTAAAAAAATTCTCATCTGTACAAACTTTTCTAGAAAATCCTCTATAATGTTACTAACTAACATGTTTTGTTCGTTAGAATTTCAATCACCATTTTCTCACTTATTACTTCATACTGTCTTCTCAGTTTAACGTTACTTGACAAGATGGATGATATTTGAGAAAGCTATACGTCTCTACGGGGAACAACCCCGGGAAAATTCTAGAGATAAACGAATTACAATCGAGCGCTACACAGCAAAGATACTACTTAAACGCTAAATATTTATATCAGGTTCCCGTCTTTTGCCCAGGTACTTAAATAAAGTGAAAGTGATATAACATATGGCACTTTGTTGTGGTAATCTTGTTCTACATGGAAAGTTTTGCCTGAAATTGTTTACGTGACTCCATCCATCCATTTATTCAAAGGTGTACTCGCTAGTTAATTGGAAGAGTTTCCATAAATGGATACGCTGGTCTTTGTTCTTTTTTGTTTCTATAATGTACAAAAAAGCAACACAATCAATCATATAAAAAAAAATCTTTTCAGTTTTTTTTTTTATACAGGCTGTCTAAACTGATATTAATAACATACGTATAGGTTGCATGTTAGTCAATCCTAATTTAACAATAGTCGATACAAAATATATTCTTAAGTATTTTTTTGGTATCATGTTTATTACAAGAAATTACAGGTTTATTCTTGTAAACCTAGTTTACACCCCACATAGTATGATTGTATTTTACTTATCATTTGCGTATTATTATAAGACAATACTCTATAGTTAATAAAAGGTATTCATTTGTATTTTAGTATATACATTTCTAATAAGACAGATTAGTTCTGGTTCAAGTATTACTTTGTTAACTAAGGTCAGTCTACCATATAATTTAATTAACTAGGTCTGGTAGGTAAGAATGTTATAATTGGTGCCGAGACCAGATCTGTTTAGATTAGGGGTTATACTGACACTCCATTTTAATATAAATATAATCTTCTTAACCACTTAGCTCCACCATCTTAGGGAATAATTGTGAATAGACTTTTATCAGTTTTTCAACAAGTAACCAAAAGAAGAAGCTTCAACAACAGTTAAGGTCGAAGTCGTGACTCATTTTCAAAAACATTGAGTTTATAATCCGCAAAAAAGTGAAGCTTATCACAAAATCTGTGGCACTAACATTGACAGATAATTTTGCATAAAGTATATTTACACGGTATTACGGATATACCAATTCGAGAAGCAGAAGAAATAATACATGCTCAGTATAACAATTACAGAAGGACTTACTTCAAATTAGTCACACAATTCCTCATCATCATCATCATCATATCAGCCGAAAGACGTCCACTGCTGGATATAGGCCTCCCCCAAAGAGTGCCACAATGGCCGGTCCTGCGCCACCCGCATCCAGCGGACTCCCGCGACCTTTACCAGGTCATCAGTCTACCTTGTGGGGGGCCTACCCACGCCACGCCTTCCGCGCGCGGTACTAGATTGCCTAGCATCAATCTACTCACCAAATCCAGAAATTCCCTGTTTACAGCCGACCATATCCATGCAAACTGATCGCATTCAGGTGCTGAAGCCAGCAGAGCATTCAGTAATGCGAGCGCACGGAGTAGAGGTGGGTGTACTAGTATGTGCGATACCGTGCGCGCCGGCGGCACCGCCAACAAGCCTGTGTAGCCTGGCAAGGATACTCTACTAAAAATTATAAAAGAGGGCTTTATTCGTTTTTATGTACATAGTTATATCTTGAACTACCTACTAATGTGATTTCAAAATAGTTATTTATGATACAAGTGCGGAAAGTAGGTAAATCCCAACGACTGGCGATGACCAAAAACACGACCGTCAGGGAGTGTTTTTGATCGACACGAGTTGGAAATTACCTATCCGCACGTGTATCATACAACATTTTACAATGCATCATGCGAGGAAATAAAAAAAATATGCATAATAGGTGAAATTTTAAATGTCACGAACTAACTAAATCTCATTCCCGCATAGTGTGCGGGAATATTGTACTGAAATTCATTCCGCACGGGCCTGTGCACGCTGCTCGTGCTGGCATCGACCACTTCCCGTGTTTATGTTCAACCATATACCTAAAGGGGCACATTCAGAGCAAGTGCATTGTAAAATATTTTACCGGTGTATAGAATTGTCTTTGGTACGAACGCAATTTTTCATCCCGCGAGATTTGCTTGGGTTCTTAATAATACTATTTAGGCTGAGACGCGCGGACACCTTGTTTAATACAATGATGATTATAATTAAATGTATAAATAGTAGTTTATTGAAACATTCCTCGATTACACCAAACTTTTTAAAATTATGAGTTATTTTGCTACTTTGACGAATTGAGTCAACTTTGTAATTTTTTAGCTACAACTTACTTAAGAACTTAGTAATAATCTTTAACAAGTTAAAATTGTACGCTTTAGCATCTGAGAGGTGATTAAAAAAGTTTTGTACAGGCTAATAACTAAAACCAACGACTAAGATAATGTTTCGGTTCTTTGAGCATTTTTAATCACAATTTTTTCATTAAAATACTTGGTTTAAAAATTTTATTTAATCCCGATTTTTTTTAAGTACACTGTTTTAACTTTATGGAGTTAGTTGCATAATACACTGAATTTAGAAGAAACATGCATTAAATTAAATTGCACATATATTGTAGCACAGTGACTCGATCATAAGGTACACAGCAAAATGGGACGGTCAGATTTCGTTAGATACTTGCAGATATACTATTAGTATATTGGGTAAAAGTGGTATGCATGCAGTTCTGACAATCATACCGCTTCGTTTCCGTGCATTTCGCGCAAATCAAGAAGCAATACGGCTGCCCCATACAGAAAACAAGTAACTCACTTTTTTCTATTTTCGTTTTGTTGGATATTTGGACAAAAGGCATGAAAATGCATCTACATCCATCACAATTTTTCTTCTAAGCCTTATATTTATTTCAAAAATTTAATAACTTAAAAAATAGCTTAGAATAAATTTTTTGATGAAGGTAGATGCATTTTCATGCCTTTAGTCCAAATATTCAAAAAAAACAAAAATAGAAAAAAGTGAGGTACTTGTTTTCTTTATGGGGCAGCCGTATTGCTTCTTGATTGGCGCGAAATGCACGGAAACAAAGCGGTATGATTGTCAGAACTGCATGCATATCACTTTTATACCTAATATACTAACAGTATATATATAATACTAATGTAATGTAATGTACCTAACTAATGTAACTGGTAGAGTACGGAAACTTATTTATATATTTAAGAACCTCAGACATGTCTGTGACAGTAAGTTGCTAGTTACAATATACTATGCACTCTGTCAGTCAATTGCATCTTACTGCATCACAGCATGGGGAGGCGCTGCAAAAACTGCATTACTAACACTTGAGCGTGCCCAGCGCGCAGTTCTTAAAGTAATGTTATTTAAGAAGTTTAGATATCCGACTCAGACCTTATATAAAGATACATCAGTGCTTACTATAAGGCAATTGTATATTAAGGGCTTAATATTATCCCAACATCAAAATCAGCCTGACTATTCTCCAACACGCCGCCGTCTTGAGTTTGTTTATACATCCCTACATCCAAGTCAGCGTTTTCCCGTAAATTCCAAAAAAATCTCGGACCCAAAATCTATAATCATATAAGTAAATACATTAAATTGCGTGACTTAAGTTCCTATGAATGTAGACGGGTATTGGATATCTTTTTGAATTCACTTAGCTACGAAGAGACAGAAAAACTGATAAAGTAAATGGCCTAATACACACCCACACCTACTCACATATACAGACACACACATACTCACTCAGATAGACATTCCATGCACGTACGTATATTTAATTGTACATAAAAATAAGTAAATATATTGAAAATAGAATATTAAGTTTGCATAAATGCATCTGTATTTTTTGCATATACTAGTTGTTTACGTCTAAGCTAACTAACTTGTTCACAATTTGGTTGAGATTATTGAATGTACCGACTTTTGTGCCGGCTGATATTGGAATTGGATTCTTAGCCCTTGGACGGTGGAGTTGCTTTTGAATGGACTACTTTAATGTAGCTCGGCCAACTCTAAATAATTATCTACCTACCTACATTGTTGGTAATTTAACATACCATCAAATAGTATAAATTTATGATCCACTGCATAAATGTTATATAAGAAAATAAGTAAATTGCCGCATATTGTAAATACATTACTGTAAATCAGTTATATACCTATATTGATGTGGGTTGACGAATCTTACTTCACCGTGATACAGTTTTTAACTAGTACGGGAAGTAAAGGACTTCGTTCTGCACCAATAATTTAAATTACAAAAGATAACTATGTGACTAGTTTCAACCACACTTCTTTGTACCAATAACTTCTGTTGTAATGAATAATTATATTAATATTATTATAGTATATCTGCAAGTGCAATGTAATTTTTTATTTTTTAAGGTTTAAGTCCCTTTTAAGTTCCTATAGTTTATACTTTGAATGTAACTTGTAACATAATTCCAAAATGTAATTTGTAACTGGTTCCCCGCGATACAGGCGAAGCCTAGTGCGGATACCTCTGGCAATTAATGTAAGAAAATATGCCAAATAATTTTTTTATTACTTATTACTTTTTATTACTTTTTTTTAAGTAGGTGTCTAACGAAATCTGACCGACATCAGTAAATTCTCGGGGAAAAACAAGTGCCTTAATTTGGAAAGCACTGCACATTTCAACAATAATAGCAAACGTTGTGTGGGCAGAGAGCCTGCAAAAATTTGGTTTTGTTCTATACGCCTATACCAGCACAGAATCAAATCTACCTATTCCGGCAGCTGTCATCACGCACACGTGAACCCACATAATCTCTGCGTATTCGTATCAGCGTATAGATAATATAAGCTGGTAAAGGATACTGAAAACTGAGCATCAATCGCCGGTTAACCGGCTCTCGTGCTGTCGGCTCGTTAGTGGGTGCGGGCTCTATGAAACAAAGATCCATTGTTGAGCGTAGCGTAAAATTTCATCACTATTGTTGTTAGTTTTATATAGTGGTAAATGTGTAACTTTCTGAACGACCGTTTGAACAATTCAACTGTCATTTCTCTGCATAATAATGACCTACCTTAACCTAAGACCTACTACAGTACGTACAAAACGTTACGCAATTGACCGCTGGTTGCATTCTAAAACAGTTTTTTAGCTTAAGCAATAGTTTTTTGCGCACTCCCGACCCGTGGTACAACTACGATGTCCAACTGGTTGTACTACGGGGAAGTAAAGTTACCCTTAGTTCAACTTAGTTCAACTGGTTGTTCTATGGGGAAATATCTTTACCAATGGTTCAATTCGAGTGAGTTGTTCTTTCCTTGGTCCAACTAGTTGTACTACTGGGAAATGTATCTATGAACAACTACTGCTAATAAACAGAAAAAGGTTATCTATCAATGCTAAAGTGCAATGCAATTACTACCTCTTTTGATTAGTTGTCTATTGATGATATTAAAACGTTGATATTGACGCGTGACATTTCTCGTTTTCACACGATACCAAAGAAAAATGTCGGAAAATTGTGAAGATATAAAAATAATTGAGAGAAAAGGCGGTAATGTTTTATTATCAAAAGGTCGACAATTTTACAAAGTGAAAGATTTTAAAAATGAGTCGCGTGGTGCATATTGGCGGTGCTCTATGTACAAAAAACTCAAATGTTGTGGATCTGTTACAGTTAAGGTGCGACTTGCATATTGGTGTTCAGTGAGAATATACGGGGTGTTATTGGGTGATATATAGTCTCGCAAGACTTTCAGTAATAATTTCGATTTATTTATTTTTTAATATTTTTAATCATTGCTTATATTACTTTTTAACAGGACATGCAAATAATTAAAGAAAAAGAACACTCTTGCCAACCTGACTACGGCAAAAACGACATAGCCGAAACAATTGTAAGTTTAAAAAATGAGGCAGCAAGCACAGATGTCCCGATGCCACAATTATACAAGAGACACGAGGCCAACTTGAAAGACAGAGGTTACGATTTAATAGACAGTATACCGAGTTTCGATAATCTAAAGCACTCCCTTTATAACGCGAGGCACAAATCAGCGGGAGTATCGAGAACAACTTTTTCATCTGTGGACGAAGTTGAAATACCTGACCAGTTTCTTGATTTTATGCTGGGTTGCGACACAGAAAAAAGAATACTTATATTCTCTACCCCCCAAGCAAGAGAAATTATTGAAAATGTTAACGAATTTTTTGGAGATGGCACTTTCAAATGTAGCCCGCACCCATACGTACAACTGTTTACTTTGCACGGTGATATTGGAAGTGATAACAAAATTACTAATGTTGTTCCACTAATTTATGCCCTACTCTTGGACAAAAAAACAGAGACATACGTCACAATGCTACGTATAATCAAATCGCAATTGCCAAAATGGGAGCCAAAAAAGTACCACTGCGACTATGAAACTGCAGCAATCAACGCAATGTTGGAAGTATTCCCACACGTAGAGATAAAAGGCTGTTACATGCATTTTTCTAAAAATATTTGGAAGAAAGCAAAGGTATTGGGACATATAAAGTCTAAACCTGAGAAAAGAGTAGTTGGAATGTGTTCTATATTACCCTTAATACCAGCCGGGATAATCAATGAGGCATGGACATACATAAAGAACGAAGTAAAAACATTGTCATTTCTGAAAATGGGTAAATTCTTGAAGTACATAAGTCGCGTTTGGTTAAATAAGAAAATCAAAACGTACATAACTGTCTTCGGAGAACGTCATAGGACGAATAATGTGGCCGAGTCCTTCCATAACGACTTAAACAAGGGAGTTAACAAGAATAATGTGAATTTACTCAGATTGTTAAATGCACTTCGTGAAAAAGGTAACTTATCCAAGGGACCTATGCGGAAGAAGCGTGTTGTCGGTAATAAAAGAAGGGCACAATATATAATGAACGATGATTATGTAAGACATGTACAACTGCAGTTACTGGATGGACACATAACTATTGGGCATGCAATTGACAATCGAATTCTCTTTATACAGCGTGTGTATTTCATAAGGGGGTATATTTTAATAACGATTAGTGTAGAACCTAAGGAGCTAAACTGCATTGTTTTTTTTAGAAGATAAGTTTTTTTTCATACATAATAATTGAGCACGCAATATATTGCGTTGACGTCAATTAACGTACCTAGCTAATTTTCATACGAAACAACGTTTATCACGTCAGTATTCATTAACACGCCGTACATTGCTGCTCGGTAGAATTAATAATAATAACACCTAATTTATAACACTATTTAAGAAAATTATTAACTTATATGATTTGTATGATCAGGTACTATAACTGGATCCATTATACGCCCGTATGAAATACACACGCTGTAGATTTCTCAAAAAATATTTTCAATAAATAAATGTATATTATTTCACATAGGTATTTTGTTTTGTAGACGTTCATTTGTTTTACGCGATCATCTTATCCCCGTGGTCCAACCAGTTGGACATGATTTCACCGTTGTACCACGGGTCATAATCATAAATATTTAAAAAAAGAGTTGAACTAAGGGTAACTTTACTTCCCCGTAGTACAACCAGTTGGACATCGCAGTTGTACCACGGGTCGGGAGTGTTTTTGCGGAAGCAGCTGCCATCTGACCTTTCAACCTGACTGCTTATCGACTACGACCATTGAAATCAAACCTTAGAGATTGAAGCATGAACCCTCTATAGGCCGAAAGTCGTTTACTGCTGGACATAGGCCTCCAAAAGTGACTGGTCCTGCGCCACCCGCATCCGGCGGACTCCAGCGACCTTTACCACCTTTCTTGCCTTGTCCTCCTGACTGATCAATAATCGCTCTATTCTGAATACCAGGATCCGGTAAGAAAAGTACAACTTTGATCCCTCATCTGGGGGCATCAATGACCCTTTTCTGAATTGCAAGCGTGAAACAATTCTATTCCTAATACACGTACCGTACGCCCCTCTTATCACCATGGCTCACGCGTAGGATTTGCACCGCTATCTATCCAGGCAATTAGGATGGTTTGCGACCGCTCGACTGCCTAATGATCCGTAATTCCGAACGATGCGCAAACGATAACCGATAAGGCATACGTAATGCTAAATGGATTATCGCTCTGTGGGGATGTCTCACAAAATTCTGTCTATTATTTGATGGAAATGAGATTAACATTTTGTCACTGTTAGGAGTGTACGCCTCAAATACAAAATTGATTATCGATACGTTTAGACAGATGTACCAATTAGATCCCAATTTCACAACGCTATTTTGATATGTTGAAAGAAAATATCAATCGTCTTGGTTTTGAAAACATTGTACGTAGGAATTACTTAAAATTAAATAGTTATTTTTGATTGGACTTGACTTCGATCGAAAAGGCGCTACTGGCATGTTTAAATTAAAGACCCACTGTTTAACTCAATTGGCTCCTTCGGCATCTTCCACACCGTAGGTGTGTTTGTGAAAAGTTTTGTCCAAAGTCCAATCAAAAATATTTTGCAACTATATATATCGTTGCAAAAAATCTTTGATTGGACTTGACTTCGATCGAAAAGGCGCTAATGGCATGTTTAAATGAAAGACCCACTGTTTAACTCAGTTGGCTCCTGCGGCATCTCCCACATCGTAGGTGTGTTTGTGAAAAGTTTAGGCCGGGACCGCACTGGTGGGGCGATTGGCGACGCAACTGCGAATCCAGTACAACTTGGGCGGCTTGATGTATGAAGATCACCGTCGCGTCGCGTCGCTTATCGCTCTACCAGTGTCCTTAAGCTTTACCTATTGCCCGCTTTGCTGGCACTGTTACTCCTCCCGCACTAAGCAACTAGTGCAGGAACCGTTCCAGTTAAACGCTACCCAGGCCAGTAAATGCGGTCATTCGCAACCATGGCCAGTGCAACCTCCGTCAAAACGTTGAAAATAGAAAAAGTTTAGTGAACATCGCAGTAGTCCCTTGTTTGTTTCCATACAACATTATTATCTTATCTTTATTTTTCTTCTTACCTGTTAATTTTACAATATAAACAGTTAAATCGATTCTGAGCTGCAGTTCAGGTCCAGATCGCGCATGGCTTTTGGCGGTTGGAGCCAGAGAGGCCGGTCACTGGCTACATGCCCATCCCTCTCCAAATACCGGTACTTTCCTGGATCCGACCCCCCTTCGCCACACGTATGCCCTTGTGGCACGGACGTGGACCGACTGGGTCACCACGGACTTTGTTGTCAAAAAAGTGCAGGCCGCTTTTAAATTAAATTAAATTAAAAATGTCATTGTCAGGGATGATGGCAAGAGACCTGTTGGTGTGTCTCTGGTTCCTTGGAGTTTGGGACGGATGCTAGTGTGGGACGCTACCTGTGTAGACACGCTGGCACCGTCCCACCTCCAACGGACTACTTCTAAAGCGGGTGCAGCGGCGAAAAACGCCGAACTTCTAAAATGCAATAATATAGGGGCCTCGGCAGAGAGTACAACTTTGTACCCTTTGGCGTCGAGACCCTCGGTCCGTGGGGTCTTAGTGCACATAAGTTATTTGCGGAAATCGCGAAACGTCTGGTTTATGTAACTGGTGACCGAAGAGCTGGCGGCTTTCTTGTGCAACGCATTGCAATTCAACGAGGGAATGCCGCCAGCATCCTCGGTACAATGCCTCAAGGGCCTTTTTTAGATTTAACGTAGTTTTAATTTAATTTAGTTCATGTTAATTATCATCTTGTATTTACTATACAAAATAAAAATAATTACATAACAGTTAAAGATTACATTTCAGACATCATGTACACAGTCAAATAGCCTCTTTAAATTATTGAAATTACTTTCTGCGCCATTCCATTCTAAGAGTAATAACTTTATAGTACATTACTTACCTAGGGCGGTTAAACAAAGAATGTCTCAGATCGCAGGTATTTGACGCCCGAGCCGAAGGCAAGGGCGATAAATATGAGCTCTGAGGCTTTCTTTATTACCGCCCGTGGTGAGTACAAAATTTTACGTCTCTATCTGGCCAGGAAGTGGAGTTTTCCGCACGCATAGCGTGCGGTAATTCCTACTTTATGGCCAGGTATGACGTAAAAATAATTACATAACAGTTAAAGATTACATTTCAGACATGTCATGTACACAGTCAAATAGCCTCTTTAAATTATTAAAATTTCTTTCTGCGCCATTCCATTCTAAGAGTAATAACTTTAAATTTTATTGCGACATTATTCTGAATTCATTTATAAATTATAGCATCGTTTCAAATTCTCCGTGGCGCACTCCCTCTTTATCTGAAAAATTTGTTGCAATCCATATTTAAGATAATGTCGTAGTAAGTAGTAGTCGTAGTACTAGTAGTAGTAAAACTTTTTATTTGTACATGATAACAATAAGTAGAATAGTGGTAATATATCAAAAGGCAAATACTTTTTCGCGTATAAAATAAAAAAGTGCCACATAATAATGTTATTTATTTGATCATACCTGACTGACAAGGCAAGTTTTAATCAACTAGTTGTTACTTGAAATATGTTGGGAAAATATTTACTCGCTTTATACTGAATCTGTCTACGATTCATTTTAAACCCCAAAAGAGCGCTAGCGCGGCCGATAAACGATTTCTAGATTGTTCCATTTAGAACGGTTATTAGTCTGCCTACCCGTCAGTGGTAGTTGTTCACATAAAGACATCCGTGCATCCGGGGCCTTAATTGACCCCTAGAGGGCTATTGTAGTTCGTGGTTTTCGATCCCAACCAAATTTCAATGTTTCTCAAGTATTTACTTCCACACACTCAGAGCTAGCGTGTGAGAATGAGAGCGCGAACTATTGGAGTTCGATTGGAATGTGAAATAGATGAACTCAATTTGTCTCCTAGCCTGTAGCGACCCCAATTCTGAATCTACTCGTGACGAACCCTCTTTTTAACATTGTCCCTGCCCTAATTGCACTTGATTGCTTTCATATTGCAATTAAATTAAGTTTAGTCGTAATTAGTGAATTTTGTTAGTCATTAAGGCAAAGGGTTAACATTGGTATGCCCTGCTGAACTACGGTCTTTTATTTGGCAATTGGTTCGTTATTTAGGTGGTTACACCTTTAACGTTTTTAGGGTGTTAGGTACTGGCGGTTTTGCTCATGGTCTAGCAGCTCTTTAAGATTGACGACGACTTGCAAGGATTATGAAATTTATGAACGTCTGCTGCGATCAGTTTCTAACGCTAATTAACACTCAGTTAGATATAAATATCTGGGCGACCGAGCTCTGCTCGGGAGATGACAAGTTTACTTTAAATTTGAATTTAATTTTTAAAAGATGTTCACTTTTCATTTGTTTTAATTACTCGTAGTTAAATTAAAATTAAAAAAACACGTCTTGGAATTGAAAATAATTAAATACCTACCTAAACATGTTGATAAACCCCCGACTATAAAGGAAACAACTAAATACAAAATGTTACACCAAAAAATAGTAGGTACCTGTTCATAATTTAGTTTAAATAATTTACTTTGAAAACAAAGTTTTAACCGACTTCAAACTGGATTTTGGTGACAACGGGACTAATCTAGAAGCATATGCTTTCAAACCAAGAAAAAAAAATTCAAATCGGTTCATAAATTACCGAGTTAAAAACAAAAGTTAAACCGACTTCGATTCAGTACTTCGCCAAGGAACATACATTAACATTGCCTTCCCACTTACTACCGCATGAACTGCTTTCCGAGAGCAAATGCGTTGATTATTACAGAAAACACCCAAGTCGCTTTACCTATGTAGGCCGATACCTAATATTATTTGAGGAGTTCCGTCGATTCCTTATGGATCTCAGAATCACGTTTTGCACTTCATTATTTGCTACTTACACGGAATCATCAGAATATGTGACGTCTGATGTGGTCTTCATCATCAGTTCCACTTCACCAAATTGGTGGTTTCCGAGTGTAAATACCTACACGAGTTATAATATAAATAATTGAGGAGTTTCCTCAATTCTTCATGGATTCCATCATCTAACTGGCTGTTTGAAAACAATGGGTCCAATTTGGAAGCAAATACTTTCAAATAAAAAAATAATTGTACGAATCGGTTCATAAATGAGGGAGTACTGGGACTTCTGAGGTAAGAAACATCAAACATTTTTATGTTAAACCGACCGATTTTTATGTTATATTTAACCGACTTCCAAAAAAGGAGGATTTTGGTCTTTTGTTAAGTTTAAAAAGTATCTTAACACGATCAACTCCACGCAATAAAGGATAAGTACTCTAACACAACTTTGGACCTTTTTACCGCCGATATGATTAACAATAATATTCATAACTTAACATTTAGATTCACAAATTCAAAGAAAGGCATTATTAATGCCTGAATTAAGCTTCAGATTATTGATTAGCACCATCTAGTGAGCATAATTTTGGTTCAAGTTCAGTTCGAACGGTAGATGTCGCTGATGTTATTAATGAGCTATTTAGACCAACAAAAATAAAAAAAATACTAAAAGTGTAAACAGGTTTTATGTGATTCTAAAATTAGTAAAAATTTTAACGAATCACTAATCTAACTTTTTTCAACCTAAATAACCTTATGGATAATAAAAAGAAGGCATAGTACTATAAAATACTCTACTAAAATAATTATTTCAGTAACTTTGTAAACAAAACATGTTATTAGTCCCTGTTATAATTTAATTTTGCTCAGTTAGGTTCGAAAAACAAAAAAGAAATATAATCAAAAAAAATCGTTTGACCATGGTTTTCCCGGCTACTACGAAAAATCATTCTCTATAAAAAACGAAACCAAAAAGAAACATCTCTCGCCGGGATTTGAACCCCCCGCCAATGGCGTTGTAAACCAATGTTATAACCATAGGTCTAATCGACCGGTGAAAGTTGGGTTGAAATTACGTATTGTATTGCATTTAGCAAATAGTCACCCTGTATATACAAATATTGCTCGTTTAATAGTATAGGAATATTAATAGGCGTTTGAAAGGCACGTAAGTCATAAATTCCGGTTGTTGTCAACGTCAACAGTCCTGAAACAAGGTAAAGTTATTCGGGCGGCTGGCGAGCTTTTAACAGTAAAGTTAATTTAGGTACTTTCATTCACTAAACAAAATATTGAGTTGGAAGATGAGATGAACACAATCGTTTACGCAAGAACTATAACTCTTTCTCAATGGATTTTTGGACGAGCAAGCAATAATTGTTTACCAAATTTATAAGCAGAATTACTTGTTTTAATTATGTGACCTAGAAGTATTACTTCTCCTTTTATGCAATATAAAAGAAAGTGAAAGAGCCCATATATATATTATATATTATTATTATGGGACAATCTTACACAAATCAACCTAGGCCCACGGTAAGCTCAGTAAGGCTTGTGTTGTGGGTACTAGGCGATGATATATATAATAGATACATACATATAGATACTTATATATATATATAACATCCATAATATATACATTTATAACATACTTATATACATATATAACATACATATATACATATATAACATCCATAACTCAGCCATGTGGCCAACTTACAGAATAAACATTTGAATTTTGAATTTGAATTTATATAGTCTTGGTCTGAGTCAGTATGTAGAAATGCAAATGCGATGCAATAGTGTTATTTTCATCTCCATATTAAGAGTATCAGCCGATACTCATCATCATCATTATTACCAGCTTACCTTACGAGCTTGAAGTGTGTTTTTAGTTGGTGTACACACACCAACTAAAAGCACACCCTGAAGTGAAGTTTCCTCAACTTTCATAGTCGCGTTGTTAACGTGTCTAACTTCCACGTCGATTAATCTTGTCGATCTATCTTGTCTGATAATATTTGAATTTAAATGAAACCAAACCTAGGTTAGGTTTGGTTTCATTTAAATAGCCTTGGGGGAGGCCTATGTCTACCAGTGTACGTTATTTGGCTGATACGATGATCATGATGATGAAACCTAACTGGCGCTCAACAGAAAAATTATTTGCTTACACGTATACCGCCACACTGACATTAGGGGTGTAGATTCAAAATGTATCCAAAATAAAGAAGGCAATTAAATATTCCTGGTGACGAAAATCCAATTAAAAGATATCTAATCTCAAAAAAGTATGAAGTTACAACCGTTTTAATATTGCTTGTTGGAGATAAAACGCTCGGGGATCGTGACGTCACGATCCCAAAGCGTAATAACAATTGTTGCAGAATATGAAAGTACGTTTGGAGGAAAAGGGAAAGAATATACCCCTCTTCAAACTTTGGACACTTATAACTTTGTGATTATTTTAATCCCCTGCTTTACGTTTTCCTCCATTTGAGAATATTTTTAATCCTTTTTCGAGAAAATTCATCATTATTGGTTATTTTACTTGGTGTTTACACCCCTATTTCCTATTTCAATACAAGTTTACAAAACGCCATTAAGACACATCTCAGCGCCAACGTGTTTATTCCTGACCCCAATCACCTTGATACTCGTGGTTACCATTATTTTTCCTTTTCTTGGAGACATCATTTGTCTTCGGTTGCGCCATCTATTACCGCCATGAAGCAACATTAGCTTGATAACTGTCAGCGAGGCAAATACGTTATTTTCCGCGCTATGCGTGTATTCCTCATGCTAATAATAACTAAAAAAGTCTAAATATATGTAGCATGCACGATAATTCATATAGTCCTTAGTCATTACACTACAACATAGGTAAGTAATTATTGTACTAAATTGTCGAGGAATCAGTATCCATAAAATCACATTATAAAAAAAAAAGATTATGATGTTTGGCATGAACGTAATAAGGTACTTATGCCGAATAGTGTCAAAGGGTTGATTACAAACTTATATCACATTCCAATTTGATATACATATGTATTCTACATTTTTAGGGTTCCGTAGCCAAATGGCAAAAAACGGAACCCTTATAGATTCGTCATGTCCGTCCGTCTGTCTGTCTGTCCGTCCGTCCGTATGTCACAGCCACTTTTTTCCGAAACTATAAGAGCTATACTGTTGAAACTTGGTAAGTAGATGTATTCTGTGAACCGCATTAAGATTTTCACACAAAAATCGAAAAAAAACATTAAGTTTTAGGGATCCTCATACTCAGAACTTTCCATCAAACCCATACGTAGGTCTTCAAAAATGATATTGAGGTTTCTAACATCACTTTTTTCTAAACTGAATAGTTTGCGCGAGATACACTTCCAAATTGGTAAAATGTGTGTCCCCCCCCCCCTGTAACTTCTAAAATAAGAGAATGATAAAACTAAAAAAAATATATGATGTACATTACCACCCAAAATTGGTTTTAACGAAATCTAATAAGTAGTTTTTTTTAATACGTCATAAATCGTAAACAGCAATGTATTTCACGGAACCCTTCATGTGCGAGTCCGACTTGCACTTGGCCGCTTTTTTTGAGGAAGGTACATAACATAACACAAATTGAATTTCACTCATCTGTTCGTCTACCATAATAATTGTTAACTTAATTTCTACTTAACTAATCTAATATTTTTCATTTTTTATTTACTTTGCTTCAGCATCTCATTAAAATATTTTTCTACACCTATCAGATAATTATCCCTTTCATGTACCTATAGGTAGAATTTTGCAAATTTTGTTTAATTTATCATAATTGATATTATTATTTTTATAATTAATTCGATCCGCCTCGTGCCGATGCATACCAAGAGGATGCCGCACACACCACATTCCAGGACTCAACCCTACTTCAGCAGATCTCCTTAAGACCTACGAATCACTGTTCTGCAATGACCCCTTCTCAGAGGAGACTATTTCGGCCGGGGAAGAACTGATGCGGGAAATAGCGACCAACCGAAGGGAAAAATGGTGCGAAGCTGTGACAAACACCGATATGACCCATGACAGTAAGAAAGCGTGGTCAAACTTGCGAAAACTCACAGGCGATCCGCCTCCACCGACGAACCCAGGTCAGGTCTCAGCTAACCAGGTAGCAACGCAGCTTCTGCTCAATGGTAAACCTACTGGCCGCATGTCGAAACCGACACCAGCACCCGCTAATCAACAAGACTGCACTGATCTCAGTCAGCCCTTTACTCACCACGAACTTGAGATTGCCATAAAATCCCTAAAAAATGGCAAAGCTGCCGGCATCGACGATCTGACCGTGGAACAAATTAAGCATCTTGGGCCGAAAGCCAGGAACTGGCTCCTGGAATTATATAACACCTGTCTGTCGTCGCTCAAAATACCAAAAGCATGGCGTAAGTCCAAAGTAATCGCACTTCTCAAACCTGGAAAGGACCCCTCGGATGCGAAGAGTTACCGCCCCATATCCCTTCTGTGCCACACTTATAAGCTAATGGAGCGACTGCTCCTGAACCGGCTCGTCCCGATCGTTGAACCACAGCTAATTCCAGAACAAGCGGGTTTCCGTCCGGGAAAGTCCTGCACGAGTCAAACGCTAAAGCTAACACAACATATAGAGGACGGTTTCGAGCTCGGCATGATCACAGGCGTAGTCTTCGTGGATTTAACAGCTGCATACGACACAGTAAATATACAGCGGTTGCTCTCTAAGGTTGGCGGAATGACAGGAGACGCTAGGTTTATGAACATCCTCCGCGAGCTCCTCCACAACCGCAGATTCCAGGTCCACCTACAAACGGAAAAAAGCCGCTGGCGCCCACAGAAAAATGGTCTCCCACAGGGTAGTGTGCTTGCCCCGATGTTGTTTAACATATACACCAACGATCAGCCAGCCATGCACAAAACTCACCGATTCGCGTACGCAGATGACCTAGCACTAACGGCCCAAAGTAATAATTTCGAGGACACAGAACGATCACTATCAAATGCCTTGGAGGGCCTTGCGAAATACTACGAGATGAACTGCCTGAAACCGAATCCCTTGAAAACACAGTCGTGCGCTTTCCACCTACGAAACCGGGATGCGAATAGGCAGCTCAATGTTATCTGGAATGACGTTGCTATTGATCACTGTCCATACCCTAGATACCTTGGGAAAACCCTTGATAGAACGCTGTCTTTTAAGAACCATTGTGTAAAAACACGTCAAAAGGTTGGTTCGCGTAATAGCCTGCTGAGAAAACTCACATCAACCCAGTGGGGTGCTTCCGCCCACACACTCCGCACTACTGGCCTGGCGCTCTGCTATTCAGCGGGCGAATACGCGTGCCCGGTTTGGCACCGCTCCGCCCACGCGGGCCACGTTACCTCGGCACTCAACGACACTTGCCGAATAATAACCGGATGCCTCAAACCCACTCCGCTCAATAAGCTATACCCTCTAGCGGGAATTGCGCCGCCAGAGGCCCGCAGAGAGGTGTCGTGCAGCGTCGAAAAGCTGAAGCAGGAACAAGACCCAAGGCACCCTCTTCACGGCCATAAACTACCACCGTCCCGCCTAAAGAGCCGCAGGAGCTTTATGCGGTACACCGCCGCTATCAAGAGTCCGCAGTCCCAGAAACGGCTTAAACACTGGCAAAATACTCGAGCCCCCCCTGAAGATTATGTTCTCCCCGCTGAGAAGCTTCCTGCCGGGCATAAGCACCCATGGCCGATCTGGAAATCCTTAAACAGATTGCGTTCCCAGGTCGGTCGCAGCAAGGAGAACATGCTGAAGTGGGGCGCCCTAAGTAGCTCAGACGCCCAATGTCCGTGTGGTGAGGTCCCACAAACGATGGAGCACATGCTGTCTTGCCCAGCGTGCCCGCACGCCTGCTCTAAGCAAGACCTTCGAGACGCGACAGACAGGGCGATAAGCGTCGCCACATTCTGGTCCCGCACAATCTGAAGCCATCGACACGAGAAGAAGAAGAAGATTATTTTTATTTAATAAGTACTTTTTGGATCTGGTTTGTAACCTGTTCAATTCTTCTTATTAATGAGTGAAAAGACCGCACGTTCTGACGCGTAAGTTTGGTGTGAACGGGTGCCGGCGCAAAAATCATTAACATCAAACTATACAATGGGATCCCTAAGTTTAATTGACCCCAAAAAACGAATCCCGCGCGTGAGTATGTCAGTGAACAACTAAGGTCCTGGGGGAGACCGAGACGAATTCATCATCATAATGATCAACATAATTATCAACTGAAAGACGTCCGCTGCTGGAATTAGGCCTCCGCCAAAGAGTGCCATAAATGCCGGTCCTGCGTCACCCGCATCCAGCGGATTCCCGCGACCTTTACCAGGTTATCAGTCCACCTTGTGGAGGTCTTCCCAATTTGCGTCTGCCGGTACGTGGTCGCTACTCGAGAACCTTTTTGCCCCAATGGCCATCGTTCCTACGTTCAATGTGCCCACTGCCACTTAAGTTTAGAAAGAAAGAAAGAAAGAAAGAAAGATACATTTATTCACTAACACACAGGACACATATATTAAGCAAAAATAAATAAAAATAACACTAAAAAACATGTAACAAGTGTGTCTCTGCGGCCGTGAACCGGACACTGGCTCAGCATTATGCTGAGGTGTCAGTCAGACACCTACAGCGCTGATTTTCAGCCAGCACCGTTGGTGACTCACGGAAACGTCATACAATTATAATTACACAACTATATATATAATAAATTGTGCAAGGCGAGAGAGAAATAAACATAAATACATAGTGAGATAATACATACAGCACTAACTACATGCAGCTTTAATAAAATAATAACTACGTTACACATTAAAGTAAATTTTACTATTAAACTAAAAACAAAAACTAGATAAAAATGTGCAATTGGCATATTTTTGCTGTCAAAAGTGCAGGATTAGGATTAGGAGTTTAGCGATTCAGACGAATTAAAATGCATAACATCTCAGGTTTTCATTCGTTTCCTATAAGAGCGTACAAATAAGAACATATCCAGAGCATTATTAACTGGATTCCACAGTTCCCCACGAACCTCTCGCCACGTTCAACATGATTAATGAAAGCGACTTATCTATCTCCGGGGACCACGCGACAAAAAATCGTTACCGGTCGCAAATATATTAACGTCCCCACCTTTAACGAAAAACTGTTAATGATTGCGCTTTATCGGGTTTTTTGCGGATTTATTTTAGAAAGTACGAGTAGAGCAATAGGTTTTTGAGACTGACTTTATTATAACGTCGTTACGTAGTCTCTGTCAAAATTGTTACTTTTGAGACTATATTTTATTGCCGAAAGATTTAATTTTAGATCTTTTTCGCCAACAAAAGCCGAATCTGAGGACCTCGAAGGAGACGAGTCCATCTTTTTTAGGGTTCCGTAGCCAAATGGCAAAAAACGGAACCCTTATAGATTCGTCATGTCTGTCTGTCTGTCTGTCTGTCCGTCCGTATGTCACAGCCTTTTTTTTCCGAAACTATAAGAGCTACTGTTGAAATTTAGTGAGTAGATGTATTCTGTGAACCGCATTAAGATTTTTACACAAAAATAGAAAAAAAAACCATTATTTTTGGTGGTTCCCCATACTCAGAACTGAAACTAAAATAAATTTTTTTCATCAAACCTATACGTGTGTAAACCCGTACATCTATGCATAGGTCTTCAAAAATGATATTGAGGTTTCTGACATAATTTTTTTCTAAACTGAATAGTTTGCGCGAGAGACACTTCCAAAGTGGTAAAATGTGTGTCCCCCCCCCCTGTTACTTCTTAAATAAGAGAATGATAAATCTAAAAAAAATATATGATGTACAATTACCATGCAAACTTCCAACGAAAATTGGTTTGAACGAGATCTAGTAAGTATAGTTTTTTTTTTAATACGTCATAAATCGTAAAAAGCAATTTATTTAACGGAATCCTTAATGTGCGAGTCCGACTCGCACTTGGCCACTTTTTTTATTATGAGCCTAAAGCTAACCAATAATGTTCCTAATCACAGATAACAAACCTCAACCACTGTCCTATACACCTAATTACCCTAATTAATATTTTACTATTCTATTCTATTCTAATTATTACCGTTAACTAAATGCTAAGCTAAACATTCAATCAAATGTGACCAAAGCGTTCTAGCGGGCCCTCAATATACAATGTAGTAAATTCATCAATTGACACCGCAAACATTTCAACTATTAGTTTAGAAGGCTTCACTTTTGTATAACAATGGTTTCTGTGCGGATTAATTTAGAATTATTGGTGGTAAATGTACTTGTTATTATACATAGGAGTTATGTAAATTGAAATTATTATTCGCAGAATTCCGAAGTTGGTTTTATCAAAGGGAAATGTTGTAGTAAACGAGCTCAACTGACAACAAATTTAAATTAGGCAACAACATTCCCATACAAATATACCAGTCCTTTACCGGGCCGCGAATTCCCGGCCATAAACGTATAGATACAACAGCTGATGAGCAAAAGGACAAAAGTTAATTAGCAGTTAACCTGTGTGCTAGTCTATTAGTCTAGGTGGTGGTGCGGGGTGTGGTGGTGGTGTGTGGTGGTCTAAGTTTTTTTCAGAAGCAAAAGCTTAAAGTAACAAAGACTTGACTAAAAATTTAAAGTAACCAATGCATGTATGGTGACCAAATGTTACAAAATTCGTTTTTAGGGTTCCGTAGCCAAATGGCAAAAAACGGAACCCTTATAAAATCGTCATGTCCGTCCGTCTGTCTGTCTGTGTGTCCGTCCGTATGTCACAGCCACTTTTTTCCGAAACTATAAGAGCTATACTGCTGAAACTTGGTGAGTAGATGTATTATGTGAACCGCATTAAGATTTTTACACAAAAATCGAAAAAAAACATTAAGTTTTAGGGGTCCCCATACTCAGAACTGAAACTCAAAAAAAAAAATTTCATCAAACCCATACGTGTGGGGTATTTATGGATAGGTTTGCAAAAATGATATTGAGGTTTCTAATATAATTTTTTTCTAAACTGAATAGTTTGCGCGAGAGACACTTCCAAAGTGGTAAAATGTGTGTGTGTCCCCCTGTAACTTCTAAAATAAGAGAATGATAAAACTAAAAAAAATATATGATGTAATTACCATGCAAACTTCCACCGAAAATTGGTTTGAACGAGATCTAGTAAGTAGTTTTTTTTTAATACGTCATAAATCGTAAACCGCAATTTATTTCAAGGAACCCTTCATGTGCGAGTCCGACTCGCACTTGGCCGCTTTTATTTTGTTCAAATATTAGAACTAAATTTTAAGACAAATCTCATGAAGATTATTTTACTCCTTCATCATGCCCTGAGGCCTGTTGCATTAACGATATATATATTTTAATACAAGTAGCTCTGTGAGCTGTAGAACCACGCGCGTGCCTTTAAACTAAGTTTTTTTTTGGAATTTCGAAAAACTACCTCCAAATGAAATCTAGTCATCGAACCTGCGAAATAATTTTACGACAATCGGATGAGAAATTCGACCTGTAAAGGAGAACAGCCAGCCAGCCGGTCATACGAAAGAATTTTCGTCAACGCTGAAACAGAGAACTTCGTTCGAGCCGCTCCATCAAGAAGTGGATGTCCTTTTCTAATATAATAAAAAATTGAAAAGAGGTTTCCCTTTGTATTGCAACGTGTCCGTGTCATATGAAGAGAGAGCTGCTCTCATAACGCTGGCAATGTGATTGAAAGTAATGAACAATTAATTAAAAAAAAAATATCCTAACTGATATTTGAAAAGAAGATTCCAGGAAAGAACTGTATTAAAACGGGCTTGCGTTTTGCTGACTCCCATTTTAATAATTTTATTATGCGAGAAGAAACTAACAGACGGCGTACTAAAAATATTTATGTTTTTAATCCGCCCCTCAGCATTCACACGATTAGTCTAGCATTTTTTAATGCTTTCATCTACAATCATAATAATGACAGTCACACTGCACGTCATGAGGACATGCGCCACTGTAAGAGGGTCCGGCTAATATCTTTTGAATGTGATGTGAAAATTAGAAAACGATTGTAGCTTAAACAGCTGCCTTTTTAAGTTTTTAGTACTTTTTACTATGAGTCTATTAAGTTCTAATACAAACTTGCAACCCCCTTTTTACACCATTTAAAGGATGAGTTTTCATTAAGGCTCAATTTCCTTTATTATATTCTTATTAAGAGTCTACACACCAAGAGTTAAGTCACACACATCATCACACATCGCTGGAAAGTAACAATCGGTGTCAGGTAATTTTTTATAAATAGAATTTCGTTCGATTTTACAAAAGTAGTCATCAACAAATTATTATGGTAATATGGATTCAACAATGCATATTACCATAATAATTTGTTTATGTACATTTTTGAATAATAAAACTACAAATATAGAAATGATTTTATTCTTTTAACTCGCCTAACTTCCTACATATATAACCTCGAGGGCCTATTCTTGCGGAAAAGCAGGTACTCTGCGCCCCACACACGTCGGCGCCATACGTCAGCCGCTCAGGCACACGTGGGCTCTAGTGATATACTGCTAGTGTGCAACATAACGGACCAATTAACATTGAGAATGGCTCAAAAATACAAAATTGCAGTGTAATTCAGCAGTTCTGGTCTAGCGGCGTACTCTGCCTTTCTGCAAAAATACTTCAACCTTGTACTACCTCTTTAGTCTTGTCTTTCCAATGAGTTTTGGACGCCATAAAATAAAAACAAAACCTTGTCAATATCTATGTAGATCACTTCAAAGCCAGAATTGAGAACCTTTGCTTGTTTTCAGATCACAAGTGTTTGGCGTGTGAAAGTGTTATCCGATTCAGGATGGGCACTTGAAAATTAAAGCTAAAAAAATATTGGAAGGATAAAATAACTACATTACAAAGTAATTAGATTTAATATACATCACATCATCCATATAGATTCCATTTTAATTTAATTAGAAAATGATGCGCATTTAATAAGCCCTTAATTATTAAACCAAAAACAAATCATCCATCAAAGTAAAGGGCTGAGGATATTCATAACCCGTCTGAACTCCAAGACGACTCATCGGTCTGACGATTTCTAATTAATGGCCGACGTGACGTGTGCGCGTGACGTGTGACGCATGACGTGTGACGTGGCGCTCAAATCTGCGACGTTACGATGATGAAGTTTTAAGGCGCCGTATGTTCATGGTCTTCTCTCCCTTTCACTGAGCATAAGCGTGAGCGAGATGGAAGTGCGTGTCGGAAACGCGGATATCATGTTTTAGAATTTTAAGTTTTGGTGCGTTTAAATAAATAAAAACTCACTAAGTTCCCTCAAACATGATAATATTGCCGATCTTTAGAACCAATTTTATTTTATGTGTATTTTAGACCTATGTTCGTGATTTTTTTCTATCGAGGGAAGATTGCTTACCTAATCATGTTTCAAAGCACTGATCTCGCTGCAGAAAAGCTTCAAGATTACTCTTCGTATTTTTTTGAAATCATATTATTAAATAAACGCATCATATTGTTTCAGAAGCTCTGTTCGCTCCTACGGCGCCCTAATTTTATTATTCTAGCCTAGCCTCTGGTTTATCAAGATAAGATAAGATAAGATAAGATTCATTTATTGTCCAAAACCGTGTAAAATTAGATCACACCTTAAATAAAAAGTCCAATAGTTTGCCCATTTCGGGCGTACAATATTAAATTATCACATTTCAACATTAATTAACTTTCTTAATATCTATATAACTTTCAATCTTAATATGTAAAATATTCATTAAAATTATAAAAACATTTCATTAATAGCCATTCCTTGAGCTTGTTTTTAAATTGGATTCCATCATGCGACTTAATAGTACCAGGTAGATGATTGAAAATTTTAATTCCATTGACATATGCGCTCTTGCGAAGTATAAAGCTCGAAGGTCTAACTGTACATACGTCATATTTATACTGTGAACGGATATTATTGTTAGATTCACTTATTTTTATAAAAATGTCAGTTTGCTCTTTAACAAATAAACAGATTTGTAGTATATAGATACACGTCAGAGTTAGTATTCCATTCTCTTTGAAAACGTCCCTTAAGGATTCCATATTTCTAAGCTTAAACATAATTCGCATACATTTTTTTTGTAATATAAATGTAGATTCAATGTTAACCGAATTTCCCCAAAAAAATATGCCATAGGTAAGGATGGGATAAACATTTGCATAGTACGCCTTCTTTACGACGTCGATTGAAGTAATTTTGGTCAATATAGATAGTGCATAGCAAGATTTGGCTAGCTTTTTATTCGTTTTTTCAATGTGAGCCTTCCAGTTAAAGTTTCCATCTATTGTGACTCCTAAGAAGTTTGTATTATTTACTTGTTCAATTTGTGTGTTGTCTATAACTACATTGAGACTTACTTACTCAATTCAAAGAGTGACTTCTATAATGGTTAATTTTTAAATTAATCATGTCCGCGATGTTTTATTAAATATTTACCTACACAGATATTTGTTCATAGTTAAATATCGTGAAGACATCTATAGGCATCTGAGACGAAATCCAGTAAGTAAAACCCCAAACCGCACTGGGTCGGCGGAAGCGGATCGGCCATTTCTTTTCGTCCATAAGAGGAGCAAAGGGTGTACCAAATTTCGCCACGTCTTTTATTGTTTCACCATATCCATCAGACTGTCTGGTTGTCCGTCTATATGGTACGGACCCTACATGAAATCAGTAATCCGTTGATGGCAAAATAAGTCATCAAATGCGATATTTAAAGTTAAAATCAAGTAAATTTCAAGACGTCTCAAACCTCAATAAACAGAATTATTCAAAACGTAATCAACAATGTAAACAACACTTCAAAACGTCGCTGATCCAAGCGCGTTGACAACACGTTATCTTGCATTTATGATAAATCGTGTAATTACTTGAGATGCTGTAAATCTTGGGGCCGTGTCGAGATGTCGCCTCGCATAGCCCGATGTCATCTCGGAGCACCTTTAATACCCTACTTCTAAAAGAGCTCAACATAGTAGCTATTTGTTTGTAATGTCTCCATTTTGCGGTTATATCGCTCTACTGCATTGTAGTGGGATTATTAATATACGTGTCAGATAGTGAAGGATTACGGTGAAATAAAGTTTGCAAAGGGCAAGATGTGCCTGGTTGTGGTGATTGAATAATCTAAATCAAAACCAAAATATATTATTTATTCTGCAAATAGAACACAAGGGCACTTTTACATATCAAATGGTATTTAAAAATTGTTAAATAATGCTTAGTCGTGGCGAGCTCTTTCCGGAGACGGAAATATTCATGCTGGCGATACAAGACCAGGTAATAGAGACCAGAAACTACCAAATATACATAACAAAGACTTTGCCGTTTGACACTTGTAGAAAATGTAATAGCTGCCCGGAAACTACCCAGCACATCACAGGTGCATGTAAAACAATAGCCCAGACCGACTACAAACACAGACACGACCAAGTGGCCAATATTATTCACCAAAAACTAGCTTACCGACAACATCTGATTACTGACATAGAACCTAACTATAAAATTTATAGTTCTAATGTATATTTATAGTATAAAATGTATAGGTATCTAGCACGCTTTCTGGTTTATATTTAATATAAACCAGAAAGCGTGCTAGATACCCCTACAACTAAACTGTTTTATGACCGAATCATACTTACCGATCGCACCACCCATCACAACAGACCCGACATCACATTAATAGACAAAAGTAACAAAACTGGATACCTCATAGACATAGCCGTCCCTAATACACATAATCTACAAACTACAATAGCTGAAAAACTTACCAAATACATCAAACTGAAAGATGAAATAGCACGCATATGGCACCCTCAAAAAGTAACCATAGTACCGATTGTCCTATCCACTACAGGCGTGATACCAAAGCAACTTCATAAATTTCTAAAAACCCTTAATCTATCGCCGAAGACATACCACCTCCTCCAAAAAGCCGTCATTCTTAACACATGCCGAATTGTCAGAAAATTCTTACAAACTGACCAGGAACCCTCTGCTACAACCATCCTCACATACAATCTCACAACACTTATCGCGCCCTTAGGACTCATCTACTTACTCACGATCACAGGAGCTGCTGTACCGTCATCAAATGAAGATATGTAGATAATACTCGTAAGATATTATACTCACCTGAGATATAGATAAGAGTAGAAGAGAACTTACCTGAGATGCACTTGGCTTAGGCCCAAGCACCTCCTCGAGTGTCTGGACTCTACCGATTCCTCTTGATTCGGTTGATCCGCAGGAATGGGTAGTGTCTTGGCCGGTGCGCTCTGGAGACAACGGCAAGTGATAATTTAGTGAACACTAAGTTATCGCTTGCTGGTGTTACCAATAACCCGACACGGGGGGGTCGGGAGGTTCCGCCCAGGGAATCGCAAGATTCCCCAGGTGCAACTTGAGGGAGAGGCCACTGCCGTTTGCCTCTATAATAAATAGCGGACCCGGAACCCTGACAAATCCTCTGCTATCAAAGGATTCAAGTTAGGCGCGGGGGCTGCAACCCGGGGCCGAGTTGTGGCTGCGAGGGAGAAAACCTCTATAAAAAGTTACAAGGGGACCTGAGAGGGTGAATCCGAGGTCTATCACCCTCTCCCGGTGCAGAGGTCCTTTGGTCGGGTCGGGAAGCGTGTGGTGTCGCCCTGCACGCTAACGACGGGAGGGAGGCTTTTGCCTCAGTAGTGAGGGCAGCTGCGGCTGTTGCCGAGGGGCGTCGTGGTGAAATGTTCGCGCGATCCCATGACGCCCCTACTACACGGCAGAGAGGGCATACCTTGGTGGTTTTAGACGGTAGTCCGGGGGGTACCCGGGAGCCCGTCATACCCATCCTAGTTCCTCGGCTAGGTGGGATGCGTAAAGGCATTTCCCCAAGTAAAAAAAAAAAAAAAAGGCCCAAGCATAGCAGTAACGCTGGTTAAAACCGAGGAAAAAAAACTGATGTATAATAATAATCTTACACAATAATAATTAAAAAATTGCAGATTTTTAACCAATAATTAATTGGTTAACAAACTAAATGTCGCTAAATGAAAACAAAACAATACAAAATTGCAAAATATTATCCATTACATTCGATATACTTACAAAGGCCTGTATCACAATTAACAAGAAGTTCATGATATTAGTGATGTATAACGTCCAAATACAATTCATAATTATTCTAATGTTCTTAGAGATGTATACCGTCTCTAAGCGTCAAAACAGAAATAAAGTGACATTAATGTTATATTGTCTCTCTGTCTGTATATCTCTCGTCAATACGAAAATAATGATATTATAACACTTGTATTTAGGTAATCTTGTATATGGTATTTACTATGCCATTGCAAGCATGAACAGACCGGACTCCACAAAATATACTTGATTTTATCATGCAAGTAAATGAAGGCTGGACAAATAAATAACAAGCAAATATGCGACAAGTTGGTCAAGTTTCGCACATGTCATTATTTCAATACCATTCAAATGAGGCCGGATTAATAACATGTACTTAGGTTTTTTTGTCGCTGAATGCAGTGCCTACTCCTTTTAGGAGGAGAAACAAAGCACCAAAAATGTAGTGTAAGTACCTAGAACCAAAATTCTGCAAGAAATTCCTGATCAAATATTTACGATTATTAAAGATAGCTCAAGGAAAAGGAAATGATAAAATACCTTAGACCTTTTCTGTGCGACAAAAAATATTTTTCCACCCAATTCACTAAGTGATCCGAACTATCCCAAATCTCCTCTAGCGATTGCCTTCAAATAAAATTAGTAAACTTTCTATTATGTGAGTAAATAGACTATTTTATTTCTGCTGTTGATTAAATTCCTATCCACTCATTAATTCGAAATTCAATATTGTTTCCTTGTCTGTAAAGTTTTGTGACAAATAGTAATGAAACGAGTTTTTATTACTTTAATTAATTTAACTAACAACTATATTTGCGCTTATGTTCCTTTTTTTTTGCTGACACAGTAGAGTATAAAATAAACCTAGGCTAATGGTTTCTACGCAATAATTATGGATATTGAACTTAATGCCTAAACGTTCGTTAGGCATATGATTTTAGGACATACGTTATTAACCCGGCGAGCATGACGTGAAAAAAAGTTACATCAAGCATGAGGCAGGGTATGACATACCCGAAATTTAATGTACCATAATATAGTTTTTATTAATTTTATTTTATTTCGTGCAGTGTATATTGTTTAATAATGAATTTTTAAATTAATTTAAATCAAAGACAAGTTTTAATTATTCAATTATTTTTATTTATTCGTGTTTTCCTTATACTATGTAATTATAGGAACAAAAGTTACGAGGTTTACAAAATTGAACAATTAAACAAAAAAATACTTTCTTTGGAATATAAAATCAACTTTTAACTAAAAGATAATGAGATCCTCTTCTCAAAAAAACACACCAAAATTTTTTTTAATTGAAAATATGGTCAATCACTGCCATCGAAATTAACATGCTTCATTCATATGGGCTTGCTGCAACTTTTACAGAAATATTTGTTTTTTCTGTCCTTCTTGTAAGGAAAATAAAAATAAACAACTAATTTATATAAAGTAATCTCAAGCCTGTACACTGAAACCTTCAAAACACTAAGAATAATAAAAAAAATAATTTATAAATCATACATATAAAAAATACGTCTAAAATGACGCAGGGTGTGACATACCCGAAACAGGTTTATGCACGAATATTCCGGCCGACGCCTCACGTCGCACTGCGATCACGCCACTATTCCCTCCCGCACTCCCCTGCCTCCAGCTACTGAGCGAGCTAGTGTTGCCAGACGAAGATTTAAAAAATACCAAAAGTTTTTAATACTGTCAGGGTATGACATACCCTGGGTCATGCTCGCCGGGTTAAGAATTGCGAGGGTCACACTAGTGAAGCATTAGGGCAAAGTTTATAGGTCAAGTGAGGGTATCCAAATTAATTCTGCCCCACTGTGTTTATGCGATGGATTATGACGTTGCTTGAATAGCGTAGACACTTGTCTTCAGTAACTAACTAGATTTGATTACGGTAGGAGTTCTACTATAAGTCTACAATTTGATCTCGTCAGATTTATTTATATAAACTTCATACTATAAATGACACACCCACAGTATAAACGGCGGACTTAATACCTACAGGTATTCCCTGACGGTCGATGATTGGGCCATAAAAATAATTTGCTAATTCTTTGGATGTATAAAGGGTGCATTGATTAGCATAGAACTATACTAATATTTAATAAGCGGTACCGAAAAAGGCAAACGTCGTTTGTATGTGTACCTATCTCCTATGTATCTCAAATAAACAAATTAATATGCGGGTGTGATAAAGATAGGGGTTAACAAACGATTGAAGTGGCTTTTCGCGATAGCCGCTCTGATGATAATGATGATTGCACAACGAACAATTTGAGATGCATGTAATTTAGTTTGCAAAGTCTAAAACTATGTCGTGGTGATCTCGTAAGTATGAGATAAATGATCAACTACCCAAGCGTTAGAATCAAGCTCAGACAACCATGTAGCTCAATTAGAAACTCCGGGCTTACGCTGCATAAACCCAAGCAGCAAGCACGCCGTGGCTCACCCCGCCGGCTTACCCCGCTGGCTTACAAATCTTCGGTAAGCCGCAGAGATGTTCAGCGCAGGATTTACGTTTTATTAAGCTATCTGCATCGATCACTGAAGAATCTCGCCCCGCATTAGTTGGTGTACGGGCGATTTGATTGGGGTCTGTCGGGCGATTTCGATGCTGAAAGGGAATATAAGTGTTCTCTTTACGCTGCACTGGAAACAATATCTGAGAACCTATTAGTATTGATCGGTGGCGATTGAAATTTTTACCTTGAATATAGTCAACGATTCAAGTAAGCTCCAAATTACGTAAGCACATCTTAAACTAACACAAGTAATCTGACGTTTCATTGATTTGAAAGCCGACTGGAATTGAATCGGTTCTTTCCAAAATTACTGTTTTTATTTGTAGCTGACCTGAGGCAATGAATAAATTGATGTACCTATTGTTTTGCTGTTTACTCGATTTAAAACATTTGTAAAAAATTTGCACAAAAGCTAAACATATTAAAATTGGTTCTAAAAATTGGCAATCACATGTGAATGTGAGGGAACGTAGTGATTACTTTTTTATTTATGCATTCGCACAAAAAAATAAAATTAAAAATAGTGATATTAGCGCTTCCGAACACGCACTTCCATCTCGCTCACGCTTATGCTCAGTGAAAGGGAGAGAAGACCATGAACCTACGGCGCCTTAAAGTAACGGTACATGAAACGTTCTAAAACATATAAAACTGGGTAACAAAAGGTCGTTGTATCGTTTCTTACTTCATTGAAGACGTCATAAATAAATAAATAATTATAATTTGGGGACAATCTTACACAAATCGACCAAATCCCAAACTAAGCAAAGCTAGGTACTAGAAGATGATATACATACTTATATAGATAAATAAATACTTAAATACATAGAAAACATCTATGACTCAGGAACAAATATTTGTGCTCATCACACAAATAAATACCCTTACCGGGATTCGAACCCGGGGCCTCCGGCTTCGTAGGCAGGGTCACTACCAACTAGGCTACAGAGGTCAACATATTTTTCTATTTTTCCTTTTACAATATTTGTATTTCTCCTTTTTTCGAAATGTTTGAGATTTGATTCCATTTGTCAATCAACACACAATAAAATCACTATATTTTCAGAGACGATATTTTTGTACAAGTTTACAAATTACTTAAACTTAGACGCAAACCTATTCGTCATACAAAAGAAATATATAGACACAATAGGAATCCTATCTAAATCATTAAACAGCCAAACAAACAACAAACGAATTCCGAAAATAGTAGCTCAAACGGGTGGATTGACGACTTGAATCTCAATAATTGATGAGCATCCCCAGATCCGAATCGAGCTGGTGTCAAAGAAGATTTCGAAACGAACGTTAATAATACATCATTCGTATTAGCATACCTACTGCAGCTTTCAACTGTTTTTTCACTAGATTATTCCGGCAAAGATCGCTCGCTTCATTTTGTTTTAACGATCCATTCACGCGTCGTCAAAACGAGAGAGAATTTTGACAGTCATCGATTTAAGATTCGGATGCTGATTGATGTAAGACAATGATCTAATACGCATGAGAAACGTTTATTTGACTTTAATTAGTATTACGTCGTTATTCAATCACCGCGACACGGTAATTGCGTTTGTTTAATCAATCACTTCGACAATTATTTCAAACTGTGCCTGTAATGAATAAGTATTGTAATTGTTTTAATCAGAATTCAAATATTATTGAAAAAAGAAATAAATGCATACGTTATCAAGATCATAACATAAATTCACGCAACAGATGAAAACTTCTAAATAGTTTGGTACATAAGTGCTTAGAGCGTTTGTTACGGCAAAGGTAACATTGACTTTCCCCTCGCAATATAATGGTCGTCAAAAAATATATAAAAGTTATAAATTTGATTTACGCGCACCTAAAGTACGAAGAGGGAATACAAAAAATACTGTTGACGGAGGTTCACAAGAAACAAAGAGCGCCGGAGCAGGAAGGAACGAAATAAAAATAGATGTCGCGCAAATAATTGACGCGGCTGTTAAACTTCGGGCGGAGAAGTTTTGACTTATTGGCCCTTCACAATAAAACTCGCCCGTTTCTGTAAACAACAGGAGATTTGACGCCGTCTTATCCGGGTCAGCTGTCAGCTCCTCGCTACAGTTAACAAATTACAATGCCTCATTGCCATCCCAGGGCTACTCGACCCGCGCTGCTGAATTCGATTCCCTAAATTGATACTGATGTCCCCATTTAGTCTTACCAACCTCTTTTGTTTCTTCAATCTAATTTAACATAAACAGTAATGAGCTAGCCATCCCATTTAATTCCGTCTACAAATCGTCGATTACAACCAAAGTTAAACGCAAAATTAACAACTCCTGCCTTCGTTAACGTCTATCTTCAGCGAAGTTCTCTAAAGTTTTGGAGCCGAATGTAAAATTTTAAGAAACGCCCCGCGAGTGCTCTGATTGTTTAGCGATAAATCGGAAGGAATTCCGAAGAATTACTGAATTCTCTCTCGCAAAGTTATTTCGTAAATTATAATGAAGTAAAAGATGACGAAGCATTTGCCGTACCTTATTAAAATTCCGGAAACGGAGATGTAACGAAGCTGCGAGTCGTAACGTGAACAATAATCAATTAAGGAGGAACAAGGTGCAGTGCGGGCGAAGCACGTCTCGGGCGGGGTTATCAAATCTGGAGATACAGAAGCAAGGGTTATAAAAAGTTAACTCTGCGACACCAAGTCACACGAGTTCATATGGAAAAAGTTAGTGGAGCACTTTAGCAAATGTCCCGATTTCGACACCCCTAGCCAGGGAAATAGCAAAAAAGTTTTGACTTATTGGCGCTCAGCGAACTTTCGCGTAAACATGTTAGGTTTTTTTAGGGAGACATTTAAGCCAAATCCGGCAGTTTAAAAACTTTCTGCAATTTATGAAATGAAAAGACCTTTCACTTTAAATTTATTTTAGGAAATAAACTACAAGATAGTTCTGTGTAAAACTTTGACAAATAATTGCTGATGGTGGCAAGAAAAGTTAATGCTATAATCTGTGTTCTAGATAACTATTGTGCAGATGGCAATATATTTTTAATATATGTAGTTAATGAGCTGGACTGGAAAGAGATCGTATTTAATTCGAAGGTAATTGAATACAAAAGATGTTAAAAAAGTAAAAGTGAGTGAGTATCTCTACGTAAAAACGTAAAGTTTTTCCAAGTTTCGTGTGAAAAATTTCAAATGGACAATTTGTTCTGCATTTTTCTCCAACTGTTAACCTTTGAAAATATACAGGCATCATCATCATCATCATCATCATCATCATATCAGCCGAAAGACGTCCACTGCTGGACATATGCCTCCCCTAAAGAGTTCACAAGTGACCGGTCCTGCGCCACCCGCATCCTGCGGACTCCCGCGACCTTTACCAGGTCATCAGTCCACCTTGTGAGAGGCCTACCAACGCCGCGCCTTCTGGTACGTGGTCGCAACTTGAGAACCTTTCCACCTCAACGGCCATCAGTTCTACGTGCAATGTGTCCCGCTCACTGCCACTTAAGTTTAGCGATTCAGAGGGCTATATCGGTTACCTTGGTTCTGCTGCGGATAGCCTCATTTCTGATGCAATCACGCAGAAAAACTCCCAACATAGCCCTCTCCATTGCCCTTTGAGTGACTTTGAGCCTTCTTATGAGGCTTATTGTAAGCGAGTACGTTTCAGTGCCATATGTCATCACTGGCAACACACACTGATCAAAGACTGTCGTCTTGAGACACTGCGGAATATTGGACGAAAAGATGTGCCGTAGCTTCCCGAACGCTGCCCAGCCGAGTCAGATTCGACGATGGATCTCTTTCTCGAAGTTGAACCTACCTGAATGGACAGTCTGTCCTAGGTATACATAATCGTCTACAACTTCGAGCGTAAAGTGTCCGATTGTAATGGGAGTTGGTACTACATGGACATTTGACATGATCTTCGTCTTATCCATGTTTATTCTTTGGCCAACTCGCTCGGAAGCTTTACTGAGGTCATCGAGCATCGTACTTAAGTCCTCCATGGTCTCAGCCAAGACTACTATATCGTCAGCAAACCGAAGGTGAGTGATGTACTCGCCGTTGATGTTGATGCCTAGCCTTCTCCAGTCCAGAGTCTTGAAAGTAACCTCCAGTGCAGCGGTGAATAGTTTTGGATTTAGGCATAGGTACATATAACCAGTTCAGGGAAATGGAGTCTGGTTAAAACATTTTGGAAAATTAATAATATACTTTTATAAATTATGAATTACATTCGATGAAAGTAATATTCTTCTTAATAATAAAAAAACAACAAATCAACTTACCTCAAACGGTAAACTGTAAATAACTTAGTAGATGGACTAAATGAGATGGAACTTGAAACAAAATACAAAGATGAAACTGTGTGGGGGATTTAACTAAAGTATTACAAACAATATA
Source organism: Epinotia brunnichana (assembly GCA_963854355.1). Classification (NCBI taxonomy): domain Eukaryota; kingdom Metazoa; phylum Arthropoda; class Insecta; order Lepidoptera; family Tortricidae; genus Epinotia; species Epinotia brunnichana. The sequence goes on along the minus strand of OY977951.1, from coordinate 22,486,598 downwards.
ACACCGTGGGCTCAATTTCTATCAAATTTTGTGTACACCAGTTGTTCATTACAATTAAACTTTCAATTGTCTCGGTTTCAAATATAATTTTAAACTTTTCACTTAACTTAAAGGTAACTTCAAAAGATGAGGCAATCCTTTGGGTCCTTTTGAAGTAGATAAGTCTTCCTGCGAAGGTTTGGCGGCGCGGCGGGCTCCTTACACAATGTTTGACCACTACAATGCTCTCTGGAGACGGAGCGGCAAATATTTATACAAACGGAGGGATCAGAATAATGAGCCTTCGGGCTTCAAACGACCGACAACTGGGCCTAGGATACAACCTTGGGGTAACCTATTGTAAAATTATAAATAATTGATGTACCTAAGCTTATTTGATTAAATGGCTGCAATTTGCGCAGTTATGTATTACAATGCATGCACTTTTAAATTCGCGTTAACAAAAGCGGTGAAATTCCTATATTATTTTCTCGCTGCCAACGATTCTTTTGTAAACTTTCTTTGTAATTGCTCGTTTAACTTCCTTTTTCCCCGATTGATTCGCTCAATCCACTATTGGGAGAAAGAAATCCTTTTTGTTAACAAAACTTTCTCCTTATAATTGGTATAAATAAAGTTTGGCAACGCGAATAAGAATATTTGCACCGTAATTCCAAGACCCTCGTCCCGATTCCTCCGTGTTGTTTCGGTCGGTTGGTGTTTAAAACTTCTTACGTTGTTACACCTCATGTTGTTGGCAGCGAAACTTCTTAATGAAAAGTTTTTGGGGAACAAGGAACAAACAGTTTAAGAACACGGCATCCTGATTCCTTAAACATAATTTCTCTCCCTGTTGCTCCAATGAAGGAGAAGTGTGATGGAAGTAGCTGAACGCTGGTTAGGGTTGAGAAGGGCAGGCGCTCGGGAGCGGCGTGACTTGCAAAACTGTGAGCTTCATTGAGCTTTCTAACATCCGCTTCCAGACTATTTAACGTTTAATTAGCTTTATTGATGCTGCAAATAACGCTTCTAAAATGCTTACTCATTATTTATGAGCAGGGAAACAGAGTTACATTGTTATTTTACAAATAGTGACTATTTTATCCCTTTAAAGGCAGGGTTTCGTTACAATAGTAGTGGATACCTACATCTCGTAAGTAAAATATTTTTTTTTCTAGTAAGGGTGGCGCAGTATTAAAACCACAAGCATAGAAAGTGTACATTACGATTACTTTAATGTTGTGAAAAGTTTACTAATGTAGGTTAATAAAAAAAAACCGGCCAAGTGCGAGCCGGACTCACGCACGGAGGATTCTGTACCGTTATCTATAAAAAAACTATTTTATTCTGTGTTTTTAGTATTTGTTGTTATAGCGGCAACAGAAATACATCATCTGTGAAAACTTCAGCTGGAACTATCAGGGTATCATACAGCCTGGTGACAGACAGACGGACGGACGGACGGACAGCGGAGACTTAGTAACAGGGTCCCGTTTTACTCTTTGAGTACGGAACCCTAAAAACTAAATGTTTACCTTGAATTGACAATATTTTTTTCCGCTTTATTGTTTTTATTTGGTATTTTTTTTGACGGTCAATAAAAAAATAAGTAGACGTTACTTGCACATAACTTTGACTTTATTAGAGACGAACAACATTAAGCAATACAATAAAACAAAGTAGGCTCTACCACTTCCTTTTTTTAGGGTTCTGTACTCAAAGAGTAGAACGAGACCCTATCACTAAGACTTCGCTGTCCGTCCGTCCGTCCGTCTGTCTGTCACCAGGCTGTATCTCACTGATACCCTGATAGTTCCAGCTGAAATTTTCACAGATGATGTATTTCTGTTGCCGCTATAACAACAAATACTAAAAACGAAATAAAATATTTTTTTAAGGGGGGCTCCTATACAAAAAACGTGATTTTTTTGCCGTTTTTATAAATAATCTGTCACCAGGTATCTCAAGAACCGTGATAGCTATAGAGTTGAAATTTTCACAGGTTATGTATTTCTGTTGCCGCTATAACAAAAAATACTAAAAACAAAATAAAATTTTTTTTTAAGGGGGGCTTCCATACAACAAACGTGATGTTTTTTGCTGTTTTTATAGATAATGGTACGGAACCCTTCGTGCGCGAGTCCAACTTTCACTTGGCCGGTTTTTTTAATTCAAGTTGAAACGGCCCTAAGAATTTTTCAAAAATTATTTAAAAATTATTAAAAAAAAACCCGTGGCCACAAAACATTTTTGGATGCCGGAAATGATAGCAAATGACCCAAACTACTTGCCTTTTTAATTTGGCAAACGATGGACCAAACACCCTGTATAATGACAATTGAAAATGCAGTCACAGCTTGATGTTTGCACTCTTCGGAGCGCACCTGGGCAATCTTTTCGCTATTTGTATAAAATTGCCCGGTAATCTGGTGATCCATCATCCAGGACTAGTCAGTCAAAGTATAACTCACTCGGTCGTCAGCTTTACCATATTTTATTTTCACATTTTACTTGTACTATACTAGTAAATGTTTTGTGGAAAGAATTTAGCCTGAGGACCTAAGATTGTTTATATATATAAAAAGGTTCTTCGAAAAACAAGAATTACCTACCTGTTTTGTTCACATGTAAGTTTCGCGTTTTTTTGTTATTTTTATTAATTTATTAAAATGCTTCGAATTTTAACACGAAATAATAACACAATTTTCACGAATTTACAAACTTTAATGTTTGAAGCAATAGCGTATAAATTCACAGTTTTGTCATTAAAGTTTCAGAAAATAAAATTACTAATATAATATTTGCCTCATTAATAACAGATTAAAAGTATTCGAATGCTCTTTAATACCACAACTACTTCACTAAAATTAGGTTTCAGCCCATTAGATTCGTATAAAGTAGTAAAAAATAAAGCAGTAAAGCTTGTAAATTCTTGACTTTCAATTTACGCAATTGGTAGTTTGAAGGGGTGATCAGTGTGATCACGTACCTTACTTTTCGATCGCACATTAGGGCAATTCAACTGTCATTTTTGAATACAAAAGTGACATTATAATCTACTTGACGCGCATACGTGATCGACCTGCAAAATTACGCACTAATATCAACAGTTATTTCAATAATAAGTACTTACCTACATACTACCTATTCACGTTCAATTTTCATGTTTAGAGAAAAGAAGTCACAGCATATACTGTATTTAAAAATAACGGTTTCCCAATTAGTAATTTTAATTTGTTTAGTTGTTTTCCAATTAGTGTTATATCTCTTTGCCTGCGAAACAGGATAGTCCTTAGTTCAGGAGCATTTAATAAATTCACCTAACATGTATGATAGTGCAAGTAATAAGGTTTTTTCAATAAATAATGGCAATCTATTCTATTCTTACTATTTATAAGACGACTGTTTTACTGGTTAATCAACCAGCCGATGTGACAACCCCGTGATAGCAAGATTGTTAAATCTCCCGACGCAGTCCAAAGCACTTTAACATAGTTGGCAGTGACCTGGGTTGAAGCTTCTGGTTGAGAGGTTCCGGTTTCAAATCCCTATAGAGGCATTCATTTCTGTGATGAGCTCAAATATTTTGTTCCTAAGTGTAAGGCGTTTTCTTTGTATTTAAGTATTTATTAATAAAATTATGTGTATCGTCGTCTATATAGTACCCGTTTTGGTTTAGGACTAACTTGATCTGTGAAAGTGATTGGTTGATAAAAGCCCATCACAAATTGTGCAAGTCTCATCAACTCGTAAGTCAGACGTGGAAATCTTAAATCGTCACTAAACTCATTCCAACAACGCACACAGCGAGATAGGCCCCGTCACACAACAATGGCTGCCAGTGCCACGCGCAGCCTCGTTATTAATTTCAAAACTGTTTTGTACGTAAACATTTAACTGGTTGCGATACACGACGCACGCTGTGTTGGGCGTGTTTATTGTTTTATTTATCAGTATTTTGTTTTAACGTTAAGTGAATGTTTGCGTTGTGTTTTGTTTGGATTTACGCGCGTGCTTAGCTTAGAGGGATTTAGTTAACATAGGTTTTATTTTATTTTATTTAATAGCGACATCATAAATATAAACCTATTATTGTTGCTTTGTTTGGATTGGATATACACGATGCTACATTGAATCAGTTGTAGTTATGATGCCACATAGTTTAATTTATTTTATATCTTTGTTATTTTAAAGCTCAATTGGATATACTTTTAAATTGAAAAAGGTGGCGTTGAAATACAGTTAATATTCAAGCAATTTCACTAAACATAACTAGTCCGGGCTTAAAAACTTTGTAGTTAATTGGTTCTCCATTTGAAAGATATTTCAATTAACCTTATATGCTATAAGGTTGATCAAGGTTACCTAGGCTGTATAGTGTAAGTTCTCCGAGCAACAGTTTAATTCCAAGCCAGATAAGAATAATCCAATATTCAAAACTAAATTATAGAACCGTTTTAATAATCTCGGGAAAGGTTGTCGACCACTGCAGACGAGGGTCGCGGAACCCTTGGGATAGATTGCAGATTTTTTTGCAAAATTGCACAACTAATATAAGTTTATGTAAATTAGACGATGACGTCGCGAAAGTTATGATTAAAAACCCGTCTTAAAGGTTTAATATAAGAACGCCCTTGTTCGCCCTTGATCCGAACTGGAAAATGTATCTGCAAACAAAATAGCACAGTTTCAGCCCTTGTTACGTAATAAGTTAAAAGAAAAGAACACTGCAGGAAAGTTATTATCTAATAAACTTCTATTTCGAATCGAATGGAGTTCATTTCGAAAGTCTCATTACAGTTTTAGACAATGTTAATATTGTGTTTAGATTTTTTTTTTAAATATTACTTTGTGATACTTTTCTATTGAGTTTGATAATGTTATTGTTAAAACTTTTTTCTGCGCACCATCACATCTTATATTAAAACTGCGTGATTCTTTATATAAAGGCGATTCGGCTAAAAAACCTTTTTACATGCAAACGAAGATAAAAGGCCCATACAATACGATACACTAAGTATATTCTCAGGAGACAGACGCCGACAGGCAGGTTATTGCGTTACGTCAAATTGCCTTCAAAATAAACCTTTGCATGCGATCCGTCAAAGAAGCAGGAAATTAAAGAATTGAGTGCCCGCTTGAGTGGTATTCATGACCCTAACCAAATCCACGCCTCAAGACAGCCAGCATAAACAAGATCTCCGATCACGTTAAGGTCTGTGCTTACTTATACTAGAGACAAGTGATGAGACGAGGTTAAGATAGGTTGTGAATAGCATGGCTCGGGTTATTGAGAGGGGGCGAGGTGTCGCTTTTGAGATTACGCGAGGAAATCTTTTGTTTTTCGATACTTGAGAATTTTGTGGGCTTGATTTAAAGTAGAGACGATTTGGTGCATTTTCTGTAGTAAAATGTATGTTAATAATATATGATTGAATCAACTGATTCAAACATATTATTCCACTTCCACAAAATCGTTTGTGAAAATAAAAAAAAAAAACAGCATTTAACAATTAGAATGTTAAGTGAACTGACATTTTTCCTCTGTTTAGTTTGGAGTTTTATGTATACCTATTCCATTCTCGCACAAACCAAATGCGCATTATTGAAGAAAATGTTACGTAACAATTCGTTACCCAGAATGAAATTCTATTAATCTCTGAAATGGGATAGAATCTTATTACTACGAGTATATATGTCGCTCAAGGTATCCCTCCTTCCAGTACCATAGACTTCATTAACGAGACGAGATTTCAAATCAACTGTATCGTCTCTGATAAGAACCTCATTACTCTCATTAGTACACCTCGATTGTGATCGGCACTCTATAAATCCCTCGTCTTGAATATAATTAATGATGCCAAAAGGTCTATTTTTGTTCATAGATTCCGATTCCAATACGTTTTCAATCTGTTACGCGCTTGATCCCACGCGCGCTCAGTTGACGAATTCTAACGAGCCCGAGAATACTTCTTGCATTTCACTGAGGCAAGTGGATTTGACTAAATAAGACTTTAACTTAATAAAAAGCGGCCAAGTGCGAGTCGGACTCGCACATGAAGGGTTCCGTGAAATAAATTGCGGTTTACGATTTATGACGTATTAAAAAAAAACTACCACTTAGATCTCGTTCAAACCAATTTTCGGTGGAAGTTTACATGGTAATGTACATCATATATTTTTTTGAGTTTTATCATTCTCTTATTTTAGAAGTTACAGGGGGGGGACACACATTTTACCACTTTGGAAGTGTCTCTCGCGCAAACTATTCAGTTTAGAAAAAAATGATGTTAGAAACCTCAATATCATTTTTGAAGACCTATCTTTAAATACCCCACACGTATGGGTTTGCTGAAAAAAAATTTTTTGAGTTTCAGTTCTGAGTATGGGGACCCCTAAAAATTAATGTTTTTTTTCGATTTTTAAGTAAAAACCTTAATGCGGTTCATAGAATACATCTATTTACCAAGTTCTAACAGTATAGCTCTTATAGTTTCGGAAAAAAAGTAGCTGTGACTGACAGACAGACGGACGGACATGACGAATCTATAAGGGTTCCGTTTTTTCCATTTGGCTACGGAACCCTAATAAAAGGCGCCTCAGAAGAAGCGTGCAAGAAGTATGACGCTAGGCCAAATGATCGTTTTTGATACGCTAAGAGGCGGTATCGGTATGCGATATTTTAACTTTGACGTGAGCTTATTGTTTTTTTTTCAGCGTTCTGCACATACTGTCAGTAACTACATTTACGCAATATCATGAGGTGGGAGGATGACCTTAAATAGACAAATAGGAGGAAACATATGGAGAAGAAAAGCTGTAGATAGAAAAGAATGGAATTATTTAGAGGAGGTAAATGCCGGAAGGCAAGACGACAGTGTCGATGTCTAATATACTTACCTATTTAAATAAGTTTTTTGTAAAAAAGTCGTTAAATAAAGGCGTAATATAAATAAATAAATATCATGCGTGGTAGAAAGGTGCTTGCAGTACTGCTGTCGTATTGCCCAGTTTCCGTTATCTAGTTAATGCCTAACAGGTTGCGAACCTTTACATATTGGCATGAGGAACGCTGTTTTTACCCGGGTGGGAATTATTGTACCTACGCATATTTAGTGCTACCTACCTGTATAAATTAATTACTAAAATTGAATCTAATTGCAAATTGCTATTTCGATACAAACCAGATAGGGTCTAACGACACTGTTAGATTTAACAAAATGTATTTTCTTTTATAAATGTAATATTTAAAAGTAAAATAAAATTTGATACAGTTTCTGTCTCTTCACAAGTGTACTACTTTCACGATTTTTTCGAAAAAAAATGGTATTTTGAAACAACTTTACTCCAAATTCATAAGTTTCTGCGTCTGCGAGCGAGGAGCACAGCATGACGAGATAACGTAAACGAGTGAGTGAGATAACATTTTTGGGGCTAGTCACTTTAAAATATGATTTTGATGTTGAAAGTAATGATTAGCGTACGGACTGGCGGTGGCATTGAGGACAGAGTGAGAAATGGAGTCGCGAAGCTACATTTTATGATTGAGTGAATAATGATTAAATGTTTTTTCTTAATTTAAATTAGTGCCAATTTTTTTTTACACTTAAACCCTCTGCAATGTTTAACAGCAAATGGCGGCTGGGATAAGAGATTCGAAATCTTCTTCGTCGTGCTCATTTAAATCGGTGTCCATGTTATAAAATGAATGTACTATAGCAACTGACTCCATATTCTTGGCGGTAAATCTGCTCCTTAATTTATTAAAAACCCATTTGTGTGCCGAAAATGATCGTTCAACATCTACCGATACCGGTTGTTTATGGCTTATGCGGAATTTGTAAAAGATATTGGTTAAATTAATGTAAGAAGAGACATGGATTTTATAAGAAAAATCATTTAATATTTGAATTTATTCATTCAATCATAAGAAGTATGTAGATAATAATGACTCCATTTCTCACTCTGTCTACAATGCCACCGCTAGTCCGTACGCTAGTAATGATCAGAATTGAGCCCGATTGCTTTGTATTTCGGAACATAATTCCAATTTTATGATCAACTAAGTTGAAATTGCTTGTCTGAAAAAGTTTGTTGGATTATCGTCTCAAAATTAATTATAAATGTATAAGTAAACGTTTAATATTCATTCATAATATTAGAAGTGACCGAATAGGTGTTTGTTTTCATGGTTTTAAATGCCTCTAAATTTGAAGATCGTAAAGGTAATAATTAAAATAGAATAACATAGACATTCATTTGTGGAATTAACAAAACATGGACCAAAATCAGCATAATAAGTATAATAAAAGCATATACGTTACATTACAAATTTTAAATAATGAAATGTCTATTCGAACCGACTTTAGAGTTATTAATACTTTGTCGCCCGTAGCGATATTTAATACGTGAGTTCAACCATTTAATGATTAGTATTAGCACTTTAAACTCTCGCGCTTTGTACTCATAAATATTTAAAATACCGTTTTACACGGGTCTAACGCGATATTTATTTACCTTTATTTCTGACGTTTCGACACGGGTTGCACCGGTCATTTTCGCAGATAAATAAAGGTAAATAAATATCGCGTTAGACCCGGATAAAACAGTATTTTAGTATTAGTTTATTCTAACGTGTTAACTACCTACTTAGGTTAGGCCATTTTTATTTTCAGTATAGGTGGGGCAACGGCGGTTGGCCTACGACTGCCGATTTCCCCCTTAAGGGTACCTGTGGGCGACGGGCACGGGGACGTCTGTCGCCTACACGAAGTTCCCTGAGTGGCGACCGTGCCGTCTCTCGGTGCGCCCCTTTGCTGAGGTAGGGGGAAATTACTTCCCGAGAGTTGAGTCCTCTCTGCGGACAGCCGCTGCCGAGATTGCGGAAGTGTGCCTAGGGCGTTCCCGTGGCCTCGCTTTCTAGCGCAGAGGCGGCAGATAGAGGGGTTTTTAGTGGGTAAACCATAGGCCTCATCAGCCGAGATGAGAGTCCCACATAACCACCAGGGTCCGTCCCCGCACCCTGGTGGTATGCGTAACGCATTTTCCCCTCTTAAAAAAAAGGTGATAGAATAGTGAAGATATGTACCTATGTACTTGTATGACTGACGCCTTTCTTAAGTTTTTAACATATACTTACACTTATGGCAGGTTGCACCAACTTACGATTACAGACCGATCAATGTTAAGCATGGCGCTAGCAGCTGTCATTCGATAGGATGTTGTCTTACTTTTCATACATTTAGATTTTAACGAACATACCTTATGACTACAGATGGCTTGGTGCAACCCCCATTAAGTAGTACATACGAGATACGAATGACCAAAACTCGTCTTTTGCCGCAGATACATCTCAATTTATACAAATTGAAGCTTTGAGTGAGTTCCGAACTCGCGTGTTAGGTTAAGAAAGTTTATGGAGTACGGAGCTCGGACGAGTCCTCGCAGTTTGTGTGACGAACAAATAATGTGCTAATTTATTAATGCGCTACTCAAAGGAGAATAAACAACTATACTAACCTAAGATAAATTATGATAGTAGACTCATTTCGTATTATTAGTCCATAGCTACATACTTGCATGACGGTGGGATAAAGGTAAAGGCCTGCCTGGTAAGCACACACTGCATCCTATGAAGGCTGTTTTCCAAAAATACACTCTTCCTTCATAACTTTCTTTGTAAATGTCCTTTTTCATCCTCTTTGCATGCCTTTCTTAATTGAGTATATCACTAGAGACGGATTGCGCCAAACAGTCTATAATTGTAAGCGTGGTTTGTTAAAACTGAATTTATAGGAAGTTAAAAAAGTCAAGTAAAAGTGACGTTTCTATGGGATGACATATAAAGAAAGAAAGAAAACATTTATTCGTGACAAAAGAAATACATCAAACAAACTGCAGACACATACGCACATACACATTTGCCACGAAATTTAACGTTTGTCGGCCAGTTAAGTAATACAACCCGCCCTACATCTTCAGATAGTATGAGATTCGGGTATGTACATACAATACTTTTTACGCTGGAAGGGCGTAAAATAAGTGTCAAAAATTTCAATGGGACTGCGAATATTAATACTAGACCTATAGTTATCTAATACTTACCAAATATCCCTTAACACATTCGAGGTCCAGGAACGCTACGTGTGCTACAACAGCGCATAGCAGTATATTCAAGGCCAAATGGACTAAAGTCTGCGCGGACAAACTCGCGGGGTAATCTATATCCTAAATTTACGTGACAGTTTCAAGACGTAAGTATCTAAAAATCATGAGCACTTAGTTGTTTTCTCTGCCTCTATAAATTTGCCATGCACATAAGTAAATGTTAAAGGCTCCCTGAAAGTAATTTGAACAAGCTCCCTCGGGACTAGCCAGTGGCCTCGGTAAGTAAGCGAAACTACCAACACGCTGCGCCAACGAACCAGCACCGAATAGGGTTGTCAACCCAATTTATTTGTCGCAAGTCTGCGACGTAATATAGAGGTAAGAAATGGACCGAGAATACTCGTGCATATTGAAACAATTAGTCAACAGTCGTTTTAAAACTTAATGTGTACTTGTTTAGTATTTTTTTTTCATTGCTCTTTTATCGTTACACCAAAGCAGCCATGGCCGATCTGGAAATCCTTAAACAGATTGCGTTCCCAGGTCGGTCGCAGCAAGGAGAACATGCTGAAGTGGGGCGCCCTAAGTAGCTCAGACGCCCAATGTCCGTGTGGTGAGGTCCCACAAACGATGGAGCACATGCTGTCTTGCCCAGCGTGCCCGCACGCCTGCTCTAAGCAAGACCTTCGAGACGCGACAGACAGGGCGATAAGCGTCGCCACATTCTGGTCCCGCACAATCTGAAGCCATCGACACGAGAAAAAGAAGACCAAAGCTACCATTGTTTCAAAATGAATGTCATTCATCCCGTTAGCATTTTTTTCCGGTTGTGCCGTAAAGGAGGAAGGAAATTCAAGGATGTGGCGTAGGCACTAGTTTTACAAACGAAAGTATCCCGTAAAATAGCTGAGCTAGCAATAATTTACAACAGGAATTAATCTAAGTAAATTCATATACAGCCTAGGCACTTTTTTATTTACGGGCTCGTTTGCATGAAATATTCATGACATTTGTATAAATTTGGTTATGACAGCACCGCTACAGAAGCACATTCGTTATTTCTTTAACGGATTGTACAGTCGACATCAAAAATATGGTAACATATTTCGCCTTATCACAAAGGAATAAAGGGCAAATTCGAACCATATCTTTGACTTATTGAAGTGCCTACTGCCTCATATTGCTATCAGATTTTGCCTACAAAAAATATAATATTTTTACGAAATCAATGATTGGTCGTGGATTCAAGTCTAACATATTTTACGAGATCAAACAACAGGAATATAGTCACAAAACCTAAGGTAAACCAATATTGCATAATATTGTCGTTGACTGTTCGATTTGGCCTTTTGTTTGTTTGTTTTACAAGATTTAAAATATGTCTATTCGAACAGTTCACTTCTAGAGGGACCTTCCTTAAGGTATTTTATCTACATTAAGTAGTACCTAATCACGACGTAGTTGTCAAATAAACAGCCACATACAGAATCGAAATTTTATTAAGATTTTTTAAATTAACAGTATTTAATTGCATGTCTTAAAACAGTGACAACCCTGCATATTACTATAATAAATTCTAAACGGCCGCAAAAACTAAGTAAAAGGAAGCTGAAGCCTCCAATTTAGCCGCAAGATATCTTAGAATAGAGAGCATGATTAGCATCAATGCCTTGGCTTAAACACTTGGATTTTAATGAGGATGGAAAAACTAAGATTAAATGGTGATTGTGATAATAAAGACTTGGTTTTAGTAAAAATGCTGAGAAATGGTATTTTCATTCCGTAGCTCAAGGGCTAGAGGAATCTTTACAACAAATGGGGCAGATAAAATACAGCACGCGACTTCAGTCTGCGAAAAGCATTAGTATAATCTGATATAATTGGGTCATACAGGCTCGTTTATTTTTTGTGGACATTGTCAAAGTTAAAGGCTATAAAACCAAATATTTGCTTGGACTCTTAATCCGTATAAACAGCGTGTATGTCGCCGACCGCGTCCTCGTCGTTATATGATTTCATGCAATCAAAACAATATTATGTACAGAAGAAGCTTTTAACTATTGACCATAGAAATATAACTTTTATCTATCCAAATATCATAAACCCTCCATGATGCGTTCAAGAACCGCACATTATGACCAGCATAAAAATAGACTGCTTTGTTAGATCAAATTTCTTATCTTTGATAATGTTATTATTGCTAAATAATAACATCGATTTCGATAACATTATTTCATTCAAATTTGATTTTGCATTGCAACATTGAATTTGAAATCTCTGAAAAACAAAGAAATTTGATTTGAACTCTATTCTAATATCAGTCGAGAATAGGTTTAGTTCGAAATGAATTGTCAATTTTCATACAAATTTTACAAATGTCGCACGTAAGTAAGATATCGAACGATTTAATATTTGGATCCGACTCTGGTTTTTCTCTGAATTAAAAAAAAACTATGGCAGCTGCCAGAAAATAACGCCGCGATGGCGGTCATAATGTGCGGCTCCTGAATGCATCATGGAGGCTTATGATATGTGGATAGATAAAGTAGTGTATGTAACTGTACATAATTAGGTATTATGTACAGTCACATAAACTACTATTGTTTTACTCAATCTGTATGACCCATTTTAAGTGAGGAAAACACCCGCTCTAAAGTACTTAAGTATAAGTAGTCTTTCCTATAGTAAAAAGTAAGGGCTTAGGTGTTAATATGTAACATGCATACAATTTTATCAGAGAAGACACCGCGGATAATAATTCCAACCAAAAATGAGGCTAGATAGCCCTAGACTTTGGCAATGTCTCTAATCATAACACTATAAGGTTACTGCCATGTCAAGTTTAAGTTCAACCAGTATTAATACGGGGGACAGGATACCCATTTTCAATGTAAAATAAATGTTTACCAAAATTAGTTATTATTATATCCTATACTATTAAACGAGCAATATTTGTATATATATATATTTGCAATCACGTTCTCGGAAACAGGTCTAACGATTTCGATGAAATTTGGAATATATGTGGTTACGGGGGCGAGAAATCGATCTAGATAGGTCTCGTTTCCGAGAAAATTCGTTTTCTCGAGATTTTCTCGCATAAAGATTTGTTAGTGCAATATAGTACGTAATTTCACCGCAGCTGTCATCGCTTGATTAGACGAATGGTTATAACATTGGCTTACAACACCTTTGGTCGGGGGTTCAAATCCCAGCGAGGGAATGTTTCTTTTTGCTTTATTTTTTTATAGAGAATGATTTTTTGTAGTATTAAAGCCGGGAAAAGCATGGTCATACGTTTTTTTTTTGTTTATATATCTTTTTGTTTTTAAATTATAATAGATATTAAAAACATGTTTTTTATAGCACTGTGCCTTCTTTTTTCCATAAGGTTATTTAGGTTGAAAAAAGTTACATTAGTCAAGTGAGTGGGCAACTCGACTGTTAGAGATTCTTAAGCCGCCCGAAGGCCTCTAACTCGGCTTAACGACTACTGTCATAGACAGCAGCCGGGATCAACTGCTCAGCGTGCCTTCCAAAGCACGGAAGCGCTCATTTTAGTAACCACTCAAACAGGCGGTCACCCATCCAAGGACTGACCGCTGCCATCTTTGCTTAACCTGCGTTATTGTTTCCGATTCGCAGGCGCCACTGGGCTAATAACGCTTCGCTAGATGGTGCTCATCATTATCGGAAACTTAATTCAGGCATTAATAATGCCTTTCTTTGAATTTGTGATTCTAAATGCTGAGTTAAGAATATTATTATTTATAATTTCTGGTTGTAATTTTTCCCTTTGTAGGTAAAAAAATGGTTTATAGAATCTCTATTTTATTATTAGAAAATTATATCCGTTGCAAGTTTTTTTTATGTTGAATTATTTTTTAAAGAGCATTGTGTAATGCAATATTAGCTACTCACCTAACTCTATCTAGAGAGTTCTGCTCCATCATTTTTATTTTTGTTGGACCCTAAGCAATTCATACCTATACCTTTTTTTTCTTGGGGAAAACCTGCGAACCAGCCTGGTACCCAATCATCGGGGGATGACTGGGATCTGTGGTTTTTATATCCACTAAAAACCCCTTACAGAAATCCAAATCTTAATAGGTCAAGTCGTTTTGGAGATAATTTAGAATAGAAAACATCCAAGACTCAGAAACAAATATTCATGTCCATCACGCAAACATTTGCCCTTTTCCGGGATTCGAACGCGGCGACCCTCCAGCTTCGTAAGCAGTGTCACTACTCCTTAATAACTCTTTTACTAACTTCCAAAAAAGGAGGATTCTTATGTTTATGTTTGATTACCTCAGAACTCCGTCATATTTAATTTATGAACCGATTCGTATTTTTTATTTTAGTGAAAGTACGAGTATTTACTTCCAGATTGGTCCCATTGTTTTCAAAAAGCCAGTCAGATGATGGAATCACGCGTCACAGAATAAGTAAACGCGTGTATAGATTTTGATATTTTCTATTATAACTCGTGTAGGTATAAATTTAGCCTCGGAAACAACAAATTTGGTGAAATGGAACTGATTATGAAGACTCTCGTAGGGAACCATAATATCAGCCTTTAAAGCCTACGCCAAAACCAAACACCAACACGAGTGGAGTAATGAGGCTGGTTAAAGACACTCTAAGCTCTTCATAGAAGGAGTGGACTCGGGCTGGACCAGAGAACTCTGGAAATCCAGTAGGAAGCAACTCAGAATTATATCTGGGGTGTTCACAGGTCACTTCAGGGTCATGGATCTGTAGAAGACTGTAGAATGTGTGGCGAGGAGGATGAGGCTATGGAACACTTATTGTGTTAATATCATGCCCTTGCCAGACAAAGAATGAACTACTTTGGTAACGGCTACCCGCAACCAAAGGAATTCAAGATGCTCTTGGTGAACTGCATCATCCGTTTTGTGGAAATGATGGAGCAAGCCTGGGAGCAGGTATAAAGGAGAGGACAAATGCACAAAAGATCCCACTGGGTCGAAGTGCATCCGAAAGGGCCCTCACCTAGATAAGATTATGAAGACTACAGACGTCACATATTCTGTGATTCCGTTAAAGTAGCAACTAATGAAGTGCCAAAGCTAATCCTGAGATCCTTGAGGAATCGACGGAACTCCTCAAATATTATCGGCCTACTTATAGCGAATGGGTGTTTTCTGTAATAATCAACGCATTTGCTCTCGGAAACCAGTTCATGCAGTAGATATAGTGGGAAGAAAATGTTAATGTATGTTCCTTGGCGAAGTTAGAATTGAATTCGGTTTAAACTTTGTTTTTAAAGTAAATTGTGAATACCATTTGTTGGTATAACTTTTTGTATTAGTTGTTTCTTTTATAGTCGGGGGTTTAAATTTTATAATTTTTAATTCCAAGGCGAGTTTTTTAAGACCAATGAAAATAAGCATCTTTTAAAAATAAAATTAAAAAATATATAGGAAGTAAACTAACTCGTATTTTCACCCGAGCAGAGCTCGGTCGCCCAGATATTTGTAATAAAATAACGTAGTCATACTCGTATAAGTAAACAAATGTTACTAACATTGCGATGAATGTTTTATCTGAAAATACATATGAATAATTAATTCATAATAATATGTATTTTATAATATTACTTATTTTCAGTTTATATTTTCTTTATTTTCAGTTAATAATGGCTTGTTCAAACATAAAAAGATGTTGTGTAATAACATCTTTTTATATTTGAACAAGCCTTCATATACGTGTCCAAGAAATAAAATAATGCGAATCACAAACGACAGACTCGGTTTACTGAACATTTTATTTCGGTCCATTGTTTGTGCCCAAACAAAAAGTTCTTTGACTCCGTCTCATTTCACCTCTAAAACGGATTACGTCCAAAATTCAACATTAACACAAACAAAACACCCAATGTAGCGGTGAACTAGCATTGTTCGCCGTGCACTGCGTAGGACATTTGTATTCCAATGTTGACATGTCTTGTTAAGTCGGAAATGGACTTTGTTATGTGAAGTTGTCGAGAAGTTGGTAATTTTAATGGTGGAGTATGGTCGTAATCTGGCTTTATGTGGTTGTTTCGCAACTCGCTCGGGGAGGATTATTGTGTTCGCAATAGAGGGTTTGTTTAAGAAATGGACTGTGTCGAGCTCATCGTTTTATTGGGGGTTAAAACGGAGCTTTTGTCTTCAAGTGGAATAACGATTGTTTATGCTCATACGAGAATTAAGTATTTTGTAAGTCTTAATGTAATTAACAAGATAATGTACCATTGTATTTAATCGTCATTGTTTGTATATTTTTTATCCATTATCATTATTTTATGATGCTGGTTTTCTTGAGCATATTTATGTAGCGTTAGCTTTTCGGTGAAGGAAAACATCGTGAGGAAAGCGGTCTAATCCCAATAAAGTCTAGTGATCCGTCTGAATGGGAAGGTCAGATGGCAGTCGCTTTCGTAAAAAAACTAGTGCCTATGCCAAATCTTGGGATTAGGTGTCAAAGCGGACCCCGGGCTCCTTTGGGGGCACAACCAGGAATAACGCTAGGAGGATGATGATTTATGTTACCGTCAGATTATGAACACCGTCAGTAGTTTATCGCCATATTCACTGTCCAAAAATTGTGAACTGTCAAAAGATTATAAACTGACGGTGTTCACAATATAACGGTGATGCATACCTACGCCTCTATTCCAGTGGCGGAGCTCCCACACAATCTGTGCCCCACCCACTTGCCTAAAAATTGCTTGCTATATATTACCAAACAGCCCTTTGTTTTGCAGACGAAAGTGATGGTATTTGAAAAAGATGAAATTATGACAGACTGCGAAATAATGATTGGTGAAGAAAGACTGGAACAGGTAAAAGAGTTTGTGTATTTGGGGACACTATTTACTGGAGACGGAAAGCATAAGAAAGATATTGAAAGGAGAGTGAATGCAGGGAATCGAGTGAATGGGGCACTGAATGCCTTTATGGGCAGTCAGAAAATATCGCAAAAAGCACGCGTGGCTGTGCATAGGGGAGTGTTGGTGCCCACACTTATGTATGTTAGCGAAAGTTGGGTGTGGCAGAAAAGACACCAAAGTCGAGTGAATGCAGTAGAAATGAGAGCGTTGAGTGATGTGTGGAGTGAAATTGACTGATAGAGTCAGAAACAGTGTGATAAGAGATAAGTGTGGAATGGATGCAGATATAGTCACGAATATTGAGAAGGGTATGTTAAGGTGGTTTGGTTAGAGAGGATGGATGAAAGAAGATTAACGAAGAGAGTGTACATAAAAAGTGTGGAAGGGCAAGTTGGAAGGGGAAGACCTAGGCGAACTTTCTCCGATCAAATTGGAGAAATCTTACAAAAAGGCCAGATCAAAAGTACCCTACACCGACGAGCATGTATGAGAAATTTTATGAAAGTGAGTGAAGCGAAAGTGGTTTGTCAGGATTGTAGCAAATGGACATCCGTGATCTCTGCCTACCCCTGTGGGAAAGAGGCGTGATTATATGTATGTATGTATTGTTTTGCTCCGGGTTGTCCAGTGAAAATTCTCACGCGTCGCCACTGCTCTATTCTCACAAGGGGTAGGTACGCACTGCAATCGTACTCGCGAAAGAATAAAAAATCAGCACAATCACAGCCTGAAAAGCTCGAATAGGTACATCAAATAGAACCTGTTCTAGTTGCCTAGTGCAAAAAAAGACGTATACTTACTTGCAGGTCTACTCCCAAAAACAGCCTGTTAAACTCTCTTCAGTCAAGTGCAAAAATATGTATCGATTTAATCCTCTCATAAATATGTACCGAAACCTTAATCCGCCGACATAAGAGTGATGGGACATATTTAGGGGTAGGTAGGTAGGGCAGGTTGTACGCAACCATATTTTTATACTACGACGGTGGCAAACAAGCTTACGGCCTGCCTGATGTTAAGCTGGTACCGTCGCCTATGGACACTTGTGACTCCAGAAGAATCACAAGCGCGTTGCCAACCCTTTATTCACTTGCGGATTCGCTGTGTTGGCAGATAGAGACATGCAGGTCCCTCACTCCCAACACAACGCACCCTAGGGAGCTCTGGCGACCTTACTCACCACCAGGAACACAACACCACATACTTCATTATTATTATATGAGCCTATTGTGTGTCCCACTGCTGGGCAAAGGCCTCTCCCCGTGATCTCGATGCGTCCCTACTAGATGCCTCTTCCGCCTAGTTGCTGAGGAATACATCCAGGTCGTCCCGCCATCTCCGTCTAGGTCGGCCCCGTCTGCGTCGCCGTCATGTGGCACCCACTTGTTACTTCATAGCATGCAATAATATAGCAACACTACAAAGCAGTGGTGATATTATGGCTGCGGTCTTCTGTAAGGTGGAGGTACTTCCCCAGTTGGGCTGCTCCACATACGAGCGAGATGACATTCCGCTGTGCCCTACCTCTCTTGACTGTTCAAAATTGACCTCCATTTATAAGATTACACGGGTATGTATTATAAATATAAACCTTCCTCTTGAATCACTCTATCTATTTATAAAAACCGCGTCTAAATCCGTTGCGTAGTTTTAAAGATCTAAGCATACATAGGGACAGACAGCGAGAAGCGACTTTGTTTTAATATACTATGTAGTGAAGTTGATTACATACTTCATACAAAACATCAATATTAACTGTGCTGTGCTTTACCCAAGCTTAGTTATTTCGGGCGTTACATGGCACATTATTCACGTCCCAAACATTCTGGTTGCTAGTTTTTCTTCCGCCAACAGCAGCTGAGAAATAAAGTCTAATCCAGACAAGTCGCTACATTATCGCTTATAATTCAGCTGCGCGGCTGTCTCGATCGCACTAAGCCAACACGAGTTATGCCTGTGACGCTTATAATGCTATCTTTGTTCCTATATTGCTAGTTTTACACTGCCCCCTTCAAGCATTGCGGTATCTCAAAAAAATCACTATTGAGTTGTTTAAAGAAAAAAAATCACTATTGAGTTATTCAAAGGGAAATAGCGACATTTAAAAAAATTACCTTATTATGCGTATAGCGTAATATTATAGCGGTATCTCAAATAAACGCCAAAACATATTTGTATTAATACTAAAACCATATTAATAATAAATATAGATCCAATATTATATGAATCAACCTTTATAGTTAGAACTAGCACTCCGTAAGGTGACGCAAAATCATTTTTCAGATTTACTCGAAATGTCTAAAAATGAGTTACCGCCTGTTGCTTTGACAGGCAGTAGTTAGTGTTTATATTGAATTTTGTTTGTCGTCATTCGTGATTTAGGGTTCCGTACTCACAGAGTAAAACGGGACCCTATTACTAAGACTCCGCTGTCCGTCCGTCCGTCCGTCCGTCTGTCTGTCACCAGGCTGTATCTCACTGATACCATCATAGTCCCAGTTGAAATTTTCACAGATGATGTATTTCTGTTGCCGCTATAACAACAAAAACTAAAAACAAAATAAAATAAATATTTTTATTGATAATGGTACGGAGCCCTTCGTGCGCGGGTCCAACTCGCACTTGGCCGGTTTTTTTGTCTTTAATCACTATCTCGAATGTTAACTGAAGAGATCCCGTAAATGGATAAGTTCGACGTAGTACCTACAATATTCATGTTTTTTTGTTACTGTATTCCGCTTGTCTTGCTTACAACTAGCTTAGCGTGGGTCTCTTTTATTTCGTAGCTCAATCCAAAAACTATTAACTAAAACTATTTCTATACCAAATTTCATCACAATCGGTTCAGCTGTTTAAGTGTGAAGTGGTAGGTAACAGACATACAGATAGACACACTTTCGCATTTATAATATTACCAGTATGTTGTATTAGTATGGCTTATGGCGAGTTGATACCAACAGTAATGATATTTAAATGTATAAGCAATACGTAACCCGTTGATATTTTCCACCTTGATCCAGAATGCACGGTGATAAGCCTACTAAAACTTCTACACTTAACCTACTCAACGCCAAGCAACGACTGCTACGACGTAGTGCAATGCGAACATCGGTCGTAGAGGCATGACTCATATGTGAGTCATTGGCCTGGAATGAGGTAAGTCTCAATATACAGGAAAGTATAGCGTACCTTGAACTGTGTAACAGCCTTCCATGTTTAGAAATTAGGTCAACCGGGGATAAATGGGCACGCACCGACAGGGATCCGTCTTGACCGGCGGATTAATATAGCCCAGCCTCCCCTAAAGCCAGCACTGATGGCTCTTTCATAAATATTAATATTGCCCATGAAATGTGACGAGTATGCTGATTTTTCAGGTATGAAAGTGAATATCGTGTGTGTTGGGTGTGGCGTTTGGCACTGACATAAAAATCGTTCGTTCATTATGTAAATACATTCACTCAATCTGTCAATTTTACCGTTCATTCGATTCCCAGAAAATTCGGAGCGTTAAACTGATGTATCTTCTTCTTTACTCGATTGCCGAAAAAGAGAAGGCAATCTTTTTCGAGTGTATGTATGTATGTAAGGAAGCTCATAATACGTATACAACGAATTAGGTATTTGGCAACAGTGAAAATAAATTGTTTTTTCATTAGCAACATTACGAAACTACTCGGAAAGTATAAAGCTTTCATTTATGTTTACTACCTATTTTAAGATTTTTAAATCTATCCTTAATGTTAGTTGTTTGATTGTGATTTGTGACGTCACAACATAGACTACAAATTCCATACTAACTGAGCGTTTTTGACGTTTAATAAAAAGAAGCTGGGGACCGATTTTTGACTTTCGAGCGCTCGACTTTTTCACTCGAAAACAGTAAAAAATTAAGAAATGCGTTTTTGAAATAGCGATAGAAAATTTAAAAACGAGTGGCATTGACCACTCTTATTTAATTCTATCGGTAGAAAGTAAGCGCCTGCAATTTTATCGCTACAATCGTATTTACTTTTATTTAATTTTCGAGCGCTCGAAACTCAAAAATCGGCCCCCTGATTTGACTCATGTCAAATACCAAATTGTAATCCGATTAGTTTTTATTGTAGGTATCACTTACTTGTCTGGGCCTTCCGGTATGTGGTCACCTCTCAAGAACCTTTCCGCCCCAACGGCCATCGGTTCTACGTGCAATGTGCCCCGCCCACTGCCACTTAAGGTTTGCAATTCGGAGGGCTATATCGGTAACCTTGGTTCTGATGCGGATAGCCACAATTCTGATGTGATCGCGCATTCTCCTTCCATCTTTTGGCTGACCTTGAAGCTCATTCAAATCAATATTAATCATTATTATGCATTTGAACAAAAATTATTCTTAAATTTTAAATGCGAAACTATGTTGCATATTGTTTAATCGGTATCATCAAAACTTGCCCCGACAATAATTCTACCTAAGTCCTCGACCTCTATTTACCTCTCATTTTCTCTTTTCACATATTTTTTGATACACCATTAAATAGCCGCAGCGCTTTTGTGAGCGTTATTTTCACATCAATTTTCTTTAATCATAGTTTTTTTTTTTCCTTTCTTTCGGCATGGCTTTGACTAGAAAATACACATATTGGTAAGTATTGTCCATAGAGAAACTGATTTGTTCAGTTTTATGTACTCTCAATTTAATGAATCCTTATTATTTGCAATTTTGTAAACCCGATTTGATCCGATTAGCTCTGATTTAGTCAAATTGGAATACTAAATCTGTCATCACTTTCTTTATTTCAAATAAACATAAAAATGCAAATGGTTTGGTCTAATTTTATAATTTTATAATATTGAAGCATATTTGTTCATCGAATCAAATAGTTAGTCTCCCGTTGACACAGTGTAGTGCAGTGTGCTCAACGGATTTATTTAACTCATTAACCCGCTACGCTACGAGTACGCTTGTAGCACTACGCCTAGCAGACACAAACATTAATAATGTTATTCAAATGTTCTTTATATTTATAATTATAATAGTAAAGTTGATTTCTATTACCAAATTGTATTCATTTCAAAACCCGCTATGTGTCGCCTTCCACATTGTAGAACTACGCTATGTGTATATTTGACACATGGCGATTTAAAGTAAGCCAAAATAAAGTCGCCATGTGACTGGATTTTAGTTTTTCCTTTATATTGTAAAATATTACAAACAAAACATTTTTTTTCAGCTATCATATCATGTAAAATCATTTTATCTATAATAAAAAAAATACTTCCAATATGAGAAAACTGCGCAGTTCCGAGATAAACAGTTTTTTTCGTCTCCTGTAAAGTAGGGTAAAAATTATGCCCACCGACGTTATGTGCCAAGAATCGCTACGCGCAACGCTTCTAGCTGATCTTCTGGTTTTTCTGCTGAAGCACCCACGGCGTAGACGCCCGCTAGGCGGGGTCCTGGCAGTGAAAGTGTTAAATTCCATATGTAGCGAAAAGTGACAGCTTTCTCCGGTAAATGTAATGTGTGTCGTATAGGCGCTGAATGGGTTTTGTATGCTTACAGTTGTTTAATCTTACAACAGCGTAGATAATGAGCTACCCATAGTTGTGTAGGACTCACACAAACACATCATCGTCCGTGAGTTCGAAAATGCACTAAACGATCGTACACATACAATGTGCGTGTACATATTCTTCCCTCTTTCCCCATGACTGAAATTCATAAGATAAAACAACTGTATATACATGTTCTAGATTAGCAGATTCAAGATCCTTAGCAACATTGAACAGAATTTTATCGGCATTCTAAATAAACAATACTCTCAGGCATTCCGTGAGAATAGCACTGTTGGGGAAATCGAATCACTCGAGAAGGCTTACGTACGTATTAGGGAATTACACATAACAATTGCAATCTTGTTGCTCAGGGATAAGGTCTAAAAGGCTTGCATTCCTTTGAGTACATATGGGGGATGGTGTATATCAAACACTGCTTGTTGAAAAGTGCGATAGGGTGTGGACTTGGACACAAACAGCGTTTTCGTTTTGTGTAAAAATAAAATACTAGAATCTATTGAAGAAAACCAATTATATGTATTTGTTTTATCAAGCTATATTTCTTTCTATGAGGTTATTAATTCAAATAAATACACCCTGGAGTAGTAGTATTTGAATTTTTATTAAAAATATTTTCTACTTTAGTAGTTTCCAGCTGAAATCATAAAGAAGTTTTGATAAGTGTCGTAAGATATTTGAGAAAATAAATTGTTTTATTTTCCAAAATCGTGCCACCTACATACCGTTGTCTTACAAAATTTATTCCATATTCGTCAGAATTATAACAGTTCTTGTATACACTGTTCAGTGGATAATATGCTTTTTTGATGGCGTGATTTTCTTTGGGCTCTCATCACAGTCACTGCAATTCATGTTTTCTCAAGTATAGTCAAGCCGCGTAGCTGCGTGTTTGACGCAACCTTACCCTGAAAGCCCCTGGTTGAAAGAGAAGTTTTATTTCGTGACAAGCCAAAGAAGCCACTTAGCCATCGTAACGAAAATTTGTACTCATTGACCTACATTTGATCAAATATTTGCCTATCCGCCCACCATCCGACATCGGCTCCACGAAGTACCTAATGTTTGTATTCATGTATCCGGAATTCAATTATGCTGAGTTGAAAATCTAGAAAGATTTTAATGCGAAGTATCGCTATTCGATTTTACTGGCGAAATTCGTTTCTTTAAGTTTCGTTTGAATATGCAATTAGTTGAGTGAATTTATGACTAAAATTTGCTGATTACGCGATTATCGTGATATGATCATCATCATCATATCAGCCAAAAGACGCCTACAGCTGGACATAGACCTCCCCCAAAGAGTGTCACATATATTCCGATATAGTCGATGATAACTTGGAGCTGAACACAACGTTTGTATTCAGATTAATTTGCATTTCGGAGTGGCAAGAGGGCAGGGCGGCTCACGATTTCATCGAGTTGAACAAGCTAGCGGAACAAACGAAGTTCTCCGTTTCAGCTTGGGCCAAAATTCTTTATATATACGGATGCCCCGTTGTCCCGTTGTTCGGCAGTCCGGTTGTCCAGCTCTCCAGCTGTCCAGCAGTTCCTCTACCGGACGCATTTCTCAACAGATTCTCGAGAAATTATGTGCGCTTATTATATAGTATTTTTTTGTACATTTTTTTTACAACAGACTCGGGAATCCCACAGCTCACCAATAAATAGTATTAAATGATAATCCACTGGTAAGTTCCTTAAAATCCATTAATACAATTTTTTGATCCTCGTTTGAGAGGCGCGCGCTTCTCGAGCCACGGCTACTTAAACTGTTAGGCTCTTCTCAGTCTCCTATTACAGACTATATTACACATTATAAGGTGTCTAACTATCAAACTGGTCCTTAATGATGAGATGTTGCAAATTTGGGCTCAGCTTTAACACGATAGGCATAATTAAGTGTTATTGGAGATAGGTTATGCGGCCGCACCTCAATCTCAAGGGCGATAGTAAATTGAACGTGATTTGACTTTCAAAATGTGACCTGTCCCAAGCATTTCATTGGGGTATCCCTTCATCTCTCTAGAACCCTAAAGGTGAGCAATAATACACGTCACTTTCAATCTGTAGGTTGTTGGTTCGAACCCCGGTAAGGTACAAATACAAAATATTTTATTTGTTAAACATAGCAAAGCTTTTGACAGTATTACTCGTACCCACTCATCAATATTTAACGCACTACAAGATCAGGGCATAGAACCCACCTATACCTATATTCACCTCATACACAATATATACGCCTCAAGCACCGCTTGTATAAAGTTACAGTCTCCCGGACCGTCGTTCCATATAAAGAAGGGCGTCAAGCAAGGTGATCCGCTATCACCCAAGTTATTTACCAGTACCCTTGAACAAGTGTTCAGAAGGCTGGCGGCCGGGTGGAGAAACAAGGGCATCGAAGTCGGTGGAATGCGATTGACAAATCTACGTTTCGCCGACGACATCGTTCTTTTCTCATTGTCAGCTACAGAGCTCAGTGTCATGCTACAAGATTTTAGCAGAGCAAGCCTTAAGGTCGGATTAATGATGAATATATCAAAGACCAAGCTCATGACTAACCATGTCCAAAGGAGCATAGAAGTGGATGGCGGAGGAATGGAATATGTCCATGAGTACTTATACCTGGGCCAAATACTCACCTTCCAGGCTCGACAAGACAAAGAAGTTGCTAGACGCACCGAAAACGCCTGGAGGAGCTATTGGTCCATGAAGGAGTATATGAAGGGAAACCTTCCTACATCCCTAAAACGGAAACTCATGGACATGTGCATTCTTCCAATCCTTAACTACGGTGCACAAACTTGGTCTTTGACAAAAGTTCAGAAATCTGCCCTCCAGGTTTGTCAGAGAGCCATGGAACGCAGTATTTTGGGCGTGAAAATAACAGATCGCATTAGAAATACAATACTGCATTCCAAAACGCAAGTAGCTGACGTAGCTCACGCAGCCGCCAAACTTAAGTGGGACTGGGCCGCATGCCGGAAGACTTGTGGGCTAAAATCACCACCAAGTGGGTCCCACACAACCGAACACGGCGTCGCGGTAGACCTCGTCGGAGATGGCGAGACGAGCTTGACGTCTTCGACCAAGACTGGTGGGAGACTGCCCAGGATAGGGATGCGTGGAAGGAAAAGAGGGAGGCTTTTGCCCAGCAGTGGGACACTTAAGGCTATTAAAAAAAAAAAAAAAAAAACATAGGTAAGTATGTACAGTTTATAGATTGTATCAATCTATGTCTTGCCTGTTAAGACATACAAATAGCCACAAATAAACATCTGCTTATGCTATCATTTGCCTATGTTATATTAGAATCATTTAAATATTCTTGTATGGAATAGTATGCTTTGGCAGCTAGAAATTTAAACAATGATTTTTTAAATAAATGAGGGTCATGGAGTTTCAAAATGGCTATTGGCAATTTGTTCAAAATTCTAGGCACCATTCCAAAAAAATATGCTTTTTGAAAGTAGGGCTGTTTTGTTTGGTACATAGTTTATAAGTGCCCTGCATATTGGGCACTATTAAAGCTCGAGGTGAATTTCAGTATTTGTGCGATGAACATGAATATTTGTTTTTCTAAGGCTGGTTTTTAAATCACCAGATAAATGTATCTGACAGATAAAATTATCACTATCCTTTTCCCCAGACATATAAAAGAAAAGGACAGTCTAACATTTATCTGACAGATATATTTTATCTGGGGTTTGAAAAATCGGCCCCTAGTCTTCTATTCAATATATCGTCGTCTAGGATCCATAATATTTACAAGCCTTATTAAGGTAACAATAGGGCTAGTTCGACTTTTTTAAGATTGTCCCCTTATTATTATATTTATTATTTTATTATAATATTATCTATGCCTATGATTTGAGAAAAGTTTTTGAGAACTCGTAAGTAACATTCACTTTTATAACCAATTTTGTAATAGGTACTGTAGACCGTGAAGCCAGTGCCAACGCCCTCTTAATTGACAAAAAGAACGTCTATAGAAGTATGTCACTTTTGTTCCATTTCGCTGTTTTAGGGTTCCGTACTCAAAGAGTAAAACGGGACCCTATTACTAAGAGTCCGCTGTCCGTCTTGTCTGTCTGTCTGTATGTATGTCTGTCTGTCTGTCTGTCTGTCTGCCTCTGTCAACAGGCTGTATCTCACTGATACCATGATAGTTCCAGTTGAAATTTTCACAGATGATGTATATCTGTTGCCGCTATAACAGCAAATACAAAAAACAGAATAAAATAAATATTTTTAAAGACAATGGTACGGAACCCTTCGTGCGCGAGTCTGACTCGCACTTGGCGGGTTTTTTTTATTTTGTAAGAAAAAGACATGAAAAGACGGATCCTATACTTTGAACAACAAGTGCGATGATGTAACAATTTTCCAAAATCCGGTCTAGTACGAGACGCACTGCGAAAAATTGGTGCGCTTTGGCTTTCACTGAAGCCTATTCAAATATGCAACAGCGCGGTGCATTGATAATTAGATTGTATTTGATTAAACAGATTGTCACCGAATGCAGTTCCCTGTTGAAATACGTAGTGGCTCAAGCTTACTTTTCACTTAGTTATAAACCCGCTTCGATAAAGAAACTATATATTTTGTATGGCCCTGGCTGAAGCACTTATTGCATGGGTTGATTAGTATCTATGTGGGGTGTGTCTATCTGTTGCATCGTGGCTCTCAAACCGATAAACCAATTAAATTACAGTTTGTGTATCGATAGTGTTGTCTGTCGACATAGTTTTTAGCTATGTCTGTCCCAGAGTGTTTGTTTTATTTTATTTATGTACATAGGTAGATAAATTTCAGTCTATTTCGCGAGTGCATTTCGACACGTTAGCTAAGCGCACTTGCAGACGAAACCCATTGAAATTAAATTGGAGCTCGAAAGGTGTATCATATTGAGCCCAAATACATAATGACAAAATCAAACTGTCCTAAAGCAATCTAGTTCAGAAGGGTACTCGAAGGATTTCACAATCAGGGTAGGTTTACGAGGCATAAATGTTAAATTAGATCATCTCGGGCCGGCCGGTCCAATCAAACATACGAGTACAACACAATCGCTCAAGGCACGCATGGTCGGTTTAGTCTTAATATTGCTTGTTATGTTTCGGCACAGTAAACATACTAGCTAAAGCAGTATCGTAACTAGACTCTCTTAAGAGCGCACATTAGCTGAGCCTTTTTTCAGATTCGAGAATTCCCAATTAATATTTGTGTCGCGCTGACGGAGGCGGGGCCGTGCGCGAGCTTGTGTGCACGCACGCACACAGCTAGTTGCATTTAAATTTAGAATAAAATGTTACAAAATTCATCGGCGATGTTGACATACCACTGTTGGCTATTAAATTATGTCTTTCACGACACATTGTCAAACTTAAATACCAGTAACAAATAAGTAGATTAATTTCGAGTAGTAATGTATGTCACGTCGTGGCGTGGTTACTGATCGTTAGCTTTCTGAGTCAGAGGTATCAGGTTCGAATCCCAGTTAGTTAATTTTATTTTTTATTTTGTCATGCATCAGTAGAAGTAGAATATAACAGTCTGGAATTAAATTAAATGCTGTGTTTATAAAAAATACAGGCTTTGTTGCATTATTATTTTTATTATACACTTGCAGCTCGCGCAATTTAGCCCGCGCATTGCAAAGAACGCAATATACATAGCCTAAGTCCACGTCTCACACAGGTGTACGGATTTTTGAAATCGTATCAGTGGTTGAGGTTCCGGAAATTACTTCCTACATACAAAAAAGTTTCTGTCATAAATTTTATTTTAGGTAACAGCTTTTATTGCCAACTGTACTTTTCTGTATGCCGTCATCAACTAGGTACTCATTGAGACAATTATAACGAGCCCAAATTCAACAGGGTTATATCGGTTAAGTACTGAATTCCCATGGCCACCTTCTGTCTCCATCATCAGATCAGCTCGATGGTACCATAATATTGAATTGTCATCCAAACTATAGTTATACTCAAAATTTCAGCCCAATCGGTCACCGGGAAGTGGGTCAAATTAAACTTGCAAGATTTGATTACAGACAGACAACGGGACAGGTAAAACTAAAAAAATAATACTTAAGGGTTGCCAAGACTCTCGACTGTACGTACAAACGTAGATTGGTTTTCATTTTAAAACTACATGCTGGAATAACATGAAACTTTGTCCTAGTATCTATGTCGTCACAGTGGGATTCGCCGTATCTATGTCGGAAACTATTTTATGTTGCTAGCTTTAAAGCGAGTAGAACGTTTTTCAGACAACGTCTCTGATCACTTAATTATTTATCTATTATAATTTATAGCATCAGACACTAGTTTCCGACCTATATAATGGCGGATCTTATTATGTATGAAAACCCGACCTAGATATGGCAGTTCTTATTACGTATTAAAAGATCCATGATATTCGAGTTAACGGTTTTAAAATGAGAACCAAACTACATTTGTATGGAGATTCGACCCTTGAGACCCTTTTAGACCTGCGCACCTTTTACAATCAGTGTACATGTGTGCATTACACATGCGTGGCACGCGTGACCGATGTAACGCAGGCGCAGGCTGCCTCAAGTTGCGCTTAAGGTTCCGTAGGTTCAGCGAAGTTAAGCGAACAGAGTGTTTGAAACAATATAATGCGTCTATTTTATAATAATATGGTTTCAAAAAATACGGATAGTAATCTTGAGGGTTCTCTGCAGCGAGATCAGTGATTCAAAACATTATTAAGCAATTCTCGCTAAATATAAAAAGTAACGAACATAGGTGAGCGTTTTTCAAGAAAAGTGTAAAAAATAACTTTTTTTTCAAAATTCATATTTTTTTTGTTTTTCTTACTCAGAATCTTTGATACTATCGATCCTCATACAAGAAAAAAAGTGTCTTAAATATTCCATTCCAGATCGTCACATTTTTGTATGCAGTCTTTTTTTATTTATATGGTCTTGCCGCACTGGAAGAAAAAATTTACATAGTAAAATCTGGGACACATTTTTTCTTGTATGAGGATCGATAGAATCAACGATTCTGAGTAAGAAAAACCAAAAAAATTCGAATTCTGAAAAAAAAGTAGTTTTGTACACTTTTTTTGAAAAACAGGTCTATAATACACTTAAAACAGTCGTAACAAATTATGCACAAAAGGTAAACATATAAAAATTGGTTCTAAAAATCGGCAATATCATGTTTGAGGGAACTTATTGAATACTTTTTTATTGATTTAAACACACAAAAAATTTAAATTAATAAAACATGATATTATCCGCGCTTCCGAACACGCACTTCCATCTCACTCACGCTTATGCTCAGCGAGAGGGAAAGAAGACCATGAACCTACGGCGCCTTAAGTTTATTGCAGCGGCACGTTTCTAGTGTGAATGCGTTACATCGGACGTTTGAACGGATTTTTTTGACTGCTTTAGTTATACTAAGTACTGTGGTTTTGGCAAGCGTTACAACTCATTGTTAAGGCGTCTAAAATACTGATATTTCACCAAAGTAGTATATTTGGCGGACTTACAGAGTTTAGGCCACCAAATCATTGAAAAAAAGGATATATATGAATAGTTACTATGATTACTCGCAAAAATGTTGAACTTAAATAAATGTTGTGTTGCAAAATCTGTTGGTTCTCCATATTAATAGTAAATAAATAATTAAATATAATATTTGTTATTGTAAATTCTCATAATAATAAAATGTACACGACGTCGACATGACGTTGATCCTATTTTATAAGACGGGACAACCCTCCACCTTTATATAGTATTTTTCACAATCGTGTTATAATAGAGAGCTTTTTAGTCGAGTACCGTGTAAGGTACGAGATTAAAAAGCTTGATTATAACACTATTGTGAACAATACTTTTTGTACGAGTTCATTAAAATTAATTTTCTACGAGTCAACTGAACTAATTAAACAAACTCGATACTGTTGAAACGACGTGCAGCCTATCGCTCGTACGCTTGTTGATATCTTAAAAGACATGAACGAGCGTACGACATCAACGAGTAAACTCAATAATCAAAGCGATTCTATTGGTCCAATTGATTACAGTTCGGTAAAGCAGCCACGTGATTGGTAGAATTTATTTTAGTTCTATTTTCAAATTTTTTTCGGTTGTCTGGAGCGTATCGAAACAGTTATTTCGATTGTTTCGACAGTAACATGGACTACAACTATGAAAAGGGTGACGTTGCAGTATTCTCTATGAAATCTTAATACACAGATTTTAATCGACGAGTACAAAACATATATTATGATCTCAGGGACTATTTTATTGCACGGTGACGGACGCTCTAGACTACGAAAAGTTATCTAGATTTGAATCTTTGAATAACTTAAAATATGACATTGTGAAATTCTACATTAAGAATCTCTTCTACGAGCCCTTTGATATTGACACTGGGACCTTTTTTACCTTTTAATTTTAAGGGTTCCGTACTCAAAGAGTGTAAAACGGGACCCTATTACCAAGACTCCGCTGTCCGTCTGTCTGTCTGTATCACATGAACCGTGATAGTTAGACAGTTGAAATTTTCATAGACGATGTATTTCTGTTGCCGCTATAACAACAAACACCTACTAACTAAAAAACAGAATAAATATATACTTTTTTCTTTCACAATTTTACACAAATCCCAAACTAAGCAAAGCTTGTACTATGGGTACTAGACGACGATAAACATACTCATATAGATAAATAAATACCTACTTAAATAAATAAAAACATATATGACTCAGGAACAAATATTTGTGCTCATCACACAAATAAATGCCCTTACCGGGATTTGAACCCGGGACCTCGGGCTTCGTAGGCAGGGATCACCAACTAGGCTTCAAGGGGCTTTCATACAACAACCGTGATTTTTTTTGCCGTTTTTATGGATAATGGTACGGAACCCTTCGTGCGCGAGTCCGACTCGCACTTGGCCGGTTTTTTTATTTAATATAAACATATTTTTATACCGCGACGGTTGTAAACAAGCATACAAACTTCTTGATGGTACGGAGACACTGTAGCTGTTGGACGCTTGCAATGCCCAGAAGATTCAAAAACGCATTTCCGACCATTTGTTTGATGGTATGATTCGTTGTGCCGAAAGCTAAAAACAATAGGGGGTGTAGAATCAAAATGTATTATTACTCCAAAAGGAAGAAAGAAAAAAAATATGCCTAGTGACGAAAATCCTATTCAGATATCTCAAAAACTTATGAAGCTACAACTGTTTTAATATTGCTTGTTATGGAGAGAAAACGCTGGGGGATCGTGACGTCACGATCCACGAGTGTCATAGTAAATAGCAATTGTTTCAAATGAAGGTGCGTTTTGTGGAAAAGGGACAGAATGAACTGTTCAAACTTTGAACACTTACTACGAACATTTGCTTTACTTTTTTCTCCATTTGACAATATTTTAAAAACTTTTTCGAGAAAATATATCATTATTGGTGTTAACGCGGCTGTCAACACACCGGGCACAGAGGGGTGAGAGCGGAGGAGATGACGTCACACAAGCAGAACATCTCCGCGCGCGACACACCGCTTTAGACCACGGCATCATACGCGCATACCTACATACAATTAAATGTAATTTATATATATAATAAATTCATAAAAAGAAGCAGGAGTTTCCTTGAAGAGAAGAACTCCTCAGCTGGGCTGTTCGTGAATAACAGCCCCGACAAGTGGCGACCGTGACAGGACTGTACCGAAGTTGTTTGCGCGACCAATTCTAACGGGACTCCGGCGAGCGAGCGGAATATTCCAGAAGGGCCGAAAAAGTTGTACCAGAATCCAGTGCATTGACATCGCAGTTACGAAGGAAAGTAGCCCAATCCTTTACTATCCTGAACCTTCGTGATCTAGCCTTTAATTTGTGTTCATACTTAGTGCTCGACCCTCATTAGTGTTAGATTGGAAGTGCTCATAATTCGTGATTCATACATAAGGCAAGCAGTGCTATAATAATTGAATAGGTATTTAAAAAGTTATTTGTTAGCTCTGTGCATTAAGAGAAGCCTACTTGTATTCGTAAGTACGTAAAGTGCAAGCATTAATAGGTGTATCTACTCAGAGTGATAAGTACCTAAGCATCCATTTTGTCTTGAACCAGTTTCGCATAGCAACTGCCTTATAACTTACAAATCTCATTAAAAACTTAGCTCCGTGCTTAATATTGATGCAATATATGCCTTGCTTCAAACATTTTCAATTTATTTAAGGATATTTAAGCATCATTAGCCCATTATTCTGTAAATTATACCTAAAGCTAACCTAGCATAAACTGTGCTGCCTTTAGCATTTAAATACTGTATTTCTCAACTATTTGCTGACCATCAGGCTAGTCCCTTAAAGCAAGTAGATATTTACGCCCTCGTAACTGTGCATTTCAGTGATAACCAGTCAGCTGTTGCCGTGCACGACTCCAGTGGCGCGTCGTAGTCTGACGTTCCGACCTTCTTCGCTGCAAGTCAAGCGGCTGTGGACCGATTTATCAAGCTTTGTGGATTGGGTTTGAGCGCACAAGTTACTTTAGCTACCTACCTAATATCTTTATTTGTCCTTGAGTTCATTAATTAATTAAGTAGTGTACAGGCAATCAACTCAAAATGTCAGAGGAGGCGATTAAGGAACTTATACGCCAAAGAGGGACTTATAAAAGTCGTGTAACCAAATATAAAGATTATCTTTCAAATATACAAAGATTAGATAAATCTAAAATAAATACATTGCTAATAAAAGAGTTAAATATTCGTTTGACTAGACTACAAACATTATTGTCCGAATTTGACTTGATTCAAACACAAATAGAAATGGCATGTATTAATTTGGATGATCAGATTCAAGAAAGGGACTCAGTGGAAACGCAATTCATTTCTCTCATCTCAGCAACTCAAGAGATCATTGAATCTCACTCCAATCGTGAGGACCAGAGTTTCGAGGATCCACAGACAGCCAAGTCGAATTTTGGAACGTGTAATTTTAATAACATTCGTTTACCAACAATATCGCTTCCATCCTTCGATGGCAATTACTTGAAATGGCTGGAATTCCGTGACACCTTCGAAGCTATGATCCACTTGAACGAGGCTATCCCTGACATAAATAAATATCATTATTTACGCTCCTCGTTAGAGGGCGGTGCCATTGTCGTAATAAAATCGCTCGAATTTACCGCCAACAACTACAAAACGGCGTGGGAGTTATTGTGTGAACGATTTAATAATAAAAACATTCTTATAAATAATCACATGAAGGCATTATTTAACATTGACACGCTGACTCGAGAATCTTATCGGGCTATTCGCTTTCTTATTGATCACGTAACAAAGAACTTAAGTGCCCTTAAAACATTAGGCCGACCGACTGATTCATGGGATGACGTCATTATATACTTGGTAGCTAGTAAATTAGATCCCACTACATCAAGAAATTGGGAAGAATATAAAGCTGATTCGAAGACCTGGCCCGAACTATCAGAATTCTTGAAATTTTTGCGCAATCGTGCTGATGTACTTGAAACGATGCTAGTATGTAGGAGCGACAAACCGGCTGATCATAAATACCTACAGCCTAAAACAACGAAGACATTTGTCACTGCTACAACTGCATCTCGCAAGCCGACTAGAAACGGTAGCAACACGCCGACCTGTCCGGTGTGTAATGGCGCGCATAGGATCTCGGAATGTGTCAAGTTCAAGGACATGAGCGTCGAAAGTAGGTCAAGTGAAGTCTTGAAGTTACATCTTTGCTTGAACTGCCTGAGACGTGGACATAACGTGGATCAATGTCGGCTTGGTGCTTGCCAGATCTGTAAGGCAAAACATAATACATTATTACATATAAATACACAGGTTGAGAATAACAATACGGCCGGTGCGTTATCTGTCATTAGCGCGGTCAGCGCGAGCGCCGCGACGGTAGGTAAACAAGTATTGTTATGCACAGCATTAGTTAAATTAACAAATGTGCAAAATAATAGGATTCACGTTGCGAGAGCTCTGCTGGACGCGGGTTCTCAATCGAGTTTCTTGAGTGAAGGCATGAAAAGGAAATTGGGATTTCCTAATAATATTCACAACAAACCGATTAGTGTTTCCGGCATTAATAATTTAGCATTTAATATATCAGATCACTGCGAACTTACCTTGACATCATTAACGAGTTCATATACTGCTAACATTCGTTGTTTAGTTGTGCCGCAGATTACGGGCGACTTGCCTAACAGTTATGTCAATGCTTCAGAATTGAACATACCTACTGGTATACAGCTGGCAGATCCCGAATTCTACCGTCCGTCCGAAGTCGATCTACTTCTTGGCGCCGATGTTTTCTTCGACATTTTAACATCAGATAAAATAAAATTAGGCACAAACAGGCCAATTCTTCAGAGTTCAAAGGTAGGCTGGCTAGTGGCAGGGTCCGTAGGTAACTTCAATCATGACGATCACGGGATTGTTCATTGCAATTTCACAAAACAAATCTCAAAAGATCTCACTCGATTTTGGGAGCTTGAAGAAATTCCAATATCGGATATTACTTGCAGCGAAGACGACAATATTTGCGAAAAACTCTTTATGGACACTACACGACGGTTAGATAACGGTAGATTTATAGTAAAAATGCCCTTAAACGAAATACCAGAGAACTCACTCGGCGATTCATTTCACATGGCGAAAAAACGGTTCTTGCATCTTGAAAGCAAACTAGATAAAAATCCTGATCTTAAAAAACAATTTTGTGATTTCTTAACGGAATACGAACAACTAGGTCACTTGAATAAGATTAACAAACCAGATTTTGGTTTTTATGCGCCTCATCACCCGGTTATACGCGATAGCGAAACCACGAAGTTAAGGGTAGTTTTCGATTGTAGCGCCAGAACTACCTCTCAAAAATCACTTAATTGCATCCAGCATGTTGGACCGGTAGTTCAGGATGAATTATTCGATATTCTGATTCGGTTTAGGCAACATAAGTTTGTTTTGTCCGGTGACATACTTAAAATGTACCGTCAAATCTTAATGGATGAATCGCAGCGTCATTTACAATTAATCCTATGGAGGGATGATAAATACAAACCGTTGGATGTACTTATGCTTAATACATTGACGTATGGCGAAAGTTGCGCACCTTTCTTGAGTACAAGGTGCTTGGTACAGTTAGCAAACGAATGTACAGATAGGACAATATCGGAAATAATAAGGCATGATTTTTATTACGATGACTTCTTGAGTGGTGCGGAGAGCGAAGGCGAATTGAGGCACATTTATGAATCAGTGACAAAGACGCTTGCCTCTGCATGCTTCCCAATTCACAAATTCCGCACAAACTGCCCACAGATATTTGCAGCTGACTGTACTTCAACTCAGTCGTTAAACTTAGATAAACAATCTAGCGTCTTAGGATTGCTATGGTTTCCTGATCATGACAATTTACAGTTTTCAGTAAAATTAGACAAAAATAAACGGGTAATTTTGTCCAATACATGCAAGATTTTTGACCCCCTTGGTTTGCTCAGCGCATGCACAATAAAACTTAAAATATTACTGCAAAAACTTTGGGTCCTGCATTTGAATTGGGACGATTCCGTACCCATTGAAGTAAAGAGAGCGTGGGATAAATTTGTGTCCAATGTGCATGTACTAGCAAACCTAACGGTACCCCGCCATGTTTTATGTACCAGTCCAGCCTCGATTGAGATGCATTGTTTCGTTGACGCGTCCCAGGCTGCTTATGCGGCTTGTATATACCTGCGTTCCATGGACAACGAGGGTAACATGTCAATAAATCTGTTGTGTGCAAAAACGCGTGTGGCACCTCTTAAAACACTTACGACACCACGGCTGGAACTTTCGGGAGCTTTACTGGGTGCGCGGCTGGCCGCCAAAGTCGCCAGCGCACTACGTTGTTCCGTGGATCGCAAGGTATTCTGGACCGACTCGTCCGTCGTCCTTGGTTGGATTCGGACCAAACCTAAGTTGCTTAAAGCTTTTGTTTTAAATCGTGTGAATGATATACATGAATTGACAACTAGGGATTCCTGGCGACATGTACCCACTTCATTAAATCCCGCAGATCTGGCGTCTCGAGGAGTTGAACCTGTTCAGCTGCCAGACTTAAAATTATGGTGGCACGGGCCGTCCTTTTTATTACATGAGGAAGGTGACTGGCCTCAAAACATAGGGGCTATAAACATGAACTTACCTGAAATAATAAAACAAAATGACTGCTCAACCATAATTATGATGAATGTTGAACAGCCATCCATGATTGAATTTCATAATTATTCTAACGTGAATAAATTAAAAAGAATTGTAGCATATGTTTTACGCTTTATTCACAACATTAAAAACCCTAAAACTAAAACAAAAGGATACTTACAACTAAATGAAATAAAACATGCACTAATGTATCTGGTAAAATTATCACAAAATCAAACTTATGCTACAGAACTATCAACACTTATGCAAGAAAAAAGACTTAAAACTAAATCTCATGTTTTACAGTTATCACCATTCGTCGATGGCGACGGTGTGATCAGAGTAGGTGGTCGCTTGCAAAATGCCAACTGTGAATACGAGAAGAAGCACCCGATCCTTTTGGACGGCAAACATCACTTCACACGGCTCTTGATGGAAAGCGAACACCTACGTCTGTTACATGCTGGCCCACAGTTGCTTCTTAGCTCTTTACGCGAACAATTCTGGCCGGTAGGTGGCCGATCGTTAGCCCGCGGTGTCGTGCGTAAGTGTGTAATATGCACACGTCTCCGGGGGGAAGCTATGAAGCCACTGATGGGAAACCTGCCTTCCGAGAGAGTAACCGGTTTCTACCCCTTCCAGGTGTGCGGCCTTGATTTCGCCGGACCCTTTTTGATTTCCAGTAAGAAGGGAAAGGGTAACCGCATCACAAAATGCTACTTGAATATTTTTATTTGCTTCGCAACCAAGGCCGTTCACCTGGAAGCTGTCAGCGAGCTTAGCACTAATGCCTTCATTTTAAGCCTCCGCCGGTTTGTAGGTCGGAGGTGCAGGCCAAACACAATTTATTGCGACAATGGCACTAACTTTGTAGGGGCAAATAACGAGTTGGGTAGATTGCTGAAGTCAGCTCAAAATTCAGTTTATGAGTTTGGCAATGAGGAACGCATCATTTTTTTATTTTCTCCTCCCTATTCGCCCACTTTCGGTGGAATCTGGGAAGCTGCTGTCAAATCAGCCAAATTCAACCTAAAGCGCATTATGGGCAATGCTAGTCTGACGTTTGAGGAGTTGAGCACTTTATTTGCACAAATTGAGGCGATTCTTAACTCCAGACCTCTCACTCCTTTCTCGTCAGACCCAACTGATCTTTTTCCTCTGACCCCAGGGCACTTTCTGGTGGGACGGCCCATGACCTCGCTGCCGTCACCACCCATTTGTCTTAAAAACCCTGATAGGTATCAGAGGATCGAGCAGCTTCGACAGCACTTCTGGCAGAGGTGGAAGAACGAGTACCTAGCAGAGTTGCAGCAACGTACGAAGTGGCGCCAGAGGCAGAAGGAGATCAAGGTTGGAGACTTGGTGGTATTCAAGGAGGAGAATACCCCACCACTTAAATGGAGGCTTGGAAGAGTCCTACAGCTATATCCTGGGACCGATGGAGTCTGCAGGGTTGCGGATTTTACAACGCAAAAAGGCGTGACCAAAAGAGCACTCAACCGTGTGTGCCCCTTACCCTGCAACAACGAGCTTGAAAGCAGCAGCTTTCAAGGGGGGCAGGGTGTTAACGCGGCTGTCAACACACCGGGCACAGAGGGGTGAGAGCGGAGGAGATGACGTCACACAAGCAGAACATCTCCGCGCGCGACACACCGCTTTAGACCACGGCATCATACGCGCATACCTACATACAATTAAATGTAATTTATATATATAATAAATTCATAAAAAGAAGCAGGAGTTTCCTTGAAGAGAAGAACTCCTCAGCTGGGCTGTTCGTGAATAACAGCCCCGAATAGTTATTTTATTTGGTGTCTACACCCATATTTCAGCTTCATCTTGGGTAGCTTTGCATGGCTATCACAGGACGACTCGCAAGCGAGATAGACTATCCATCTCTTTCTAATTAGAACGCTTAGGAAGAGACGGATAGCTTATGTCATTGCGGCACAGCTCACACGTGTCCGCCGTATAGCCGTGCAGGCGACCTGACGTGTCAACAGAAACTCAACACCACGTAGGCTACTAGTGCAAGTAGTGGTGTTACCATACAACTATTTACTGCGCCACACACTACTATTGCGATCTTCTGTAAGGTGGATAAAAAATAAAAAAAACTGTTTATTTCTTAAAAAAGTACTTAAATATACATTCATTATAGCTTTAATCTTTTAATTTTAAAATTTTTAGAGCTATAAGGTGTTGGGGGAAGCCCCCGTTTACAAATAATATTAAACTATTACATATATGTTTTATTTATACTTATCTATTTATTTTATCTTGCTTTCATTATATTGCTATATCATCTAATCTTGGACGTAACTGATTTACAACTGGAGATCTAAAATGTTTTTAATACACTCATTATTTTTTTTTCTCCCTACAAAGCTGTTATGCAATAAATTGTATGAACACATAAATTAATATTAATTGTTTGCATATCAAAACTTGGCACATTGAACGAATTAATTGTAACAACTTCATATACCGAACTTTAATTAAGCTCAATTGAGATGTCAACTTTCGCTGAACAGAATACGGTCCATGTTGCACCAAAATACTTAAGTAAGATATGAGGTTTCGAAGCTAAACTTGATTTAATGCGTCGCTGTAAAATTTAAGAGTCTAAAACAGGGCCGAAATTGATATAATTTACGTGAATTACTAATTTAAAGGGTGTTATATTAACATTTCAGACGGCAGTCAAGTTGCTTGCCAGTTTATTATTCTACGGCTATGTTTGGCGTTTTTGCATAAATTATGAATGTAAGTATAATTAATGAGTGTTGTGGGAACTAAATATAATGAAAAACTAAGAGAAATGAGGTGGTAAAACCTCGTAATAGCGCTTATTGGCTAGGCATGAATTTGGCATCTATGGATGGGATTTGTTTGTATTTGTATTGATGCTCTCCCGCTTAATCCCACCCACACGCATGTTGAGAAGTAGATTCAAATTTGATTTTCAGTTTTTTGAACGAGTGAGCGAAGAGAACCACGTTCTCCGTTTTAGCTTGGGCCAATTTTTTTCGTATTCTTCTGTGTTCTCCTCTACAGGTTGCATTTCTCAACTGATTATCGTGAAATTTTGTAAGCAGAGACTCTAGTATAAGTTTTATCGATACAATACGTTTTCGAACACGTTTGCGTTTAGTTTAAATTTCTATGGTAACGCGAACAGCGCCTCTGGTGGTAACTATTAAGAACTACGCGTTGCCATACAAATTGAAACTAAACGCAAACGCGTTCGAAAACGTATTATGTATCAATAAAACTTATACTAGAGCTACAGGTTCGATGTAGTTTTTTTTTGTCGATTCGGTTTTTAAAGAAAAAACAGAATCGCTAGTTTCTACAGCTCACAGAGTTTTCTTTTTCGTAAAATGCATTACCTATTCAATTAAGACCAATTATACTTGTAGAACACAACTAACTAAAAACATGAATATTTCGTGTATCTAATACATAGGTATTATAACAATAGTGTTATATCCAATTTAAATGAATTCAAATTTTATCCTACTATTATTTTGTGCGTCCGAAATGGGCAAGCTGTTAATACTACTTACTTTACAACATGTTATCACAATGTACTCAGTTTTGACGATAAAATCTTATCTCAACACCGCGACGCAACGCGAAAAAAACTGCTCTCCTCTCT
Organism: Epinotia brunnichana; assembly: GCA_963854355.1. Lineage (NCBI taxonomy): Eukaryota > Metazoa > Arthropoda > Insecta > Lepidoptera > Tortricidae > Epinotia > Epinotia brunnichana. Next base: position 22,446,181 of record OY977951.1, on the reverse strand, counting down.
CTCATTTTCCCAGTGCGAGTCTCAAGAGTCGCTAAACCGCGCGCAACGCGACACAGCAGCAAGTTTAGCTAGCCCTATTGGAGATATATATTTTGTAGCGGCGTCCGATCCCATCACATTTCAATTTGTTCCAAGTCTCCAGCAGACGTGCTAGTACGCGCGCGTAAAACACATTCAAATAAGATTAAAATGTACCTACTAGAGAGACGAACTAAGTACCGATCATCACAATAATATTTGCCCCTTTCGGGATTTGATACCAGCAGGTCGATCACGTAACGCATTGTACGAACGTCGGGTATTTAGGTCTAAATGTCGCTTTTTATATGGAAAATTGACCATTAAATTGTACCGACGCGCGTTCGGAACGTTACGTGATTACCCCTCAGGACCGTCAAGTCCAGTACAATAAGGTTCCAATCGTCAAACTTTTCTATATCTTATTAACATCGTGGAAATATATTTTTAACTGGAAAAGTTTAACTCAATCCTCGATATAAGGTTTCAGCACTCGCGGAGAAGAAATCTTACGAAATCTTTTCAAGATTTTTCTCGATGTTACGTGCCTCACGTCTTTAAAACATGACTTTTATAGATTCCGTCTATAATTCGAAATACGTGACTTTTATTTATTTCAATATTATTGGAATTTCTTTGCGTTTATTGGATTTACGTAATTTTTCTCAACGAAAATGAATAAATGTTAGATTGTAAGTATATTCTTAATTACTCTGTGAAATTATTAACCCTTTACCTATGGGTCATCAGATTCAGATTTAGATTCGGATTAATTTTTTCACAATAAAAGATTACATTATAAATAACATGTCAATTTACAAGAATCTCTATTGTGATCGTCAAGAACATTCAATAAAAAATTAAGATTATGTAGTATATCATATCTATTTTTACATCGCTGTAATACGGGTAGCAACTACAAGGTGGGCCAAAAAATGATGTACTATTGAAACTTTGATGAAAATAAAACCATGAAAGTTAATTTCCTGATTATTTCTTTTTTGTGACTAACAAATAATGTAATTTATTTTTTGGAAATAACATATTTGAAATGACCCGTAACTCGTCGCTGGCACTCCTGCAAACAAATACGCTGATTTTGGGAAACTCTCTGACACATGCTGCGAGGGATCTCGCCTATCTCATCGCGGATGTTTTGCTTGAGTTTGGATATATTATTGTCTTTATAAATATCCCCTCACGAAAAAATCGGTGGAAGTGAGATCCGGGCTGCCTCCTAAATAGGCGGCGAACTGTTTCCTACAAATTGTTGCTTTTATTTTATAAAACTGTTTACACAAAAAGCTCGTTGTTGATCGATCAGTAAAACGCTTCATTGCAAATAAAAAATACATAAAGTAACGTCAAATTTCCTTCCACTTAAAAACTATATAATTTATTATTATACAAGATATTCAGTGTTGCCATTTACAAAAAAATATGGCCCACCCTTATAAGCTGAACAAAGGCAGCTAAAAAGGGAAATTTGTCATTCTTAGTCTAAATAGTGATCATTTGCCAAATCTTAAAATTTTAGGTCGAAATCTGTAACAGTTTCGGAAATACAGTCAAGTCATACCAGACCGCCGTCCTCGTCCAAACATGCCCGTATAATACAGAATACAGATGTCTATTGGTAAAAGATATATTTAACAAGTCATAATCATCACTCACAATGTTACATATTTTGTTAATACAATTAAATTAAATTAAACACAGTCGCACATTACGGTGCTGCATCCTTCCGAGTGTACAAAACTCGTCAATTGAGTAACATGCCTGTTCCAAAAGGAATGATTCAGGCTTGCTTATGAAAACAGTATTGCTGCGTGAGTTTTTTATGTCAGTTGGGACCGAGTTGTATAGGATTGGCCCCATGATGCTGAGTGACCATGATGTCTTAGCCAGCCGACGGCTCGGAACGATCAGTAGAGGTCGCCTGCGGGACGGGCGACCACAGTTATGCACCTAACTCCTGTTTATTTATTATTTATTTGAATCAGGCAACAAGACCCATATTACAAATACCTTAAAGACTAACATACAAATCATTATAAACTTATTAATGATTACAAAAAACACACTATCACTGCGACGTGTTGCGCAACTTCGTGGTGTCAGGTAACCGACCGACAATTCACATTATGGTGAGACTCCAACCTCACGACCCTCAGGATGAATCCGATCTTCACACGCACATACTCGACTACTTCCTCTGCCTTCGAAGGTGTAGTGCAGCCGAGACACGTAAAGCTGCGTCGATGGTGAAGCAGGACGCAGCATGTGATTTGGTCCAGTCGGTGCGGTACCGTACAGATTCCGACAAGTAGGCTCCTTCTTCTCCACCACCTTGTCGCGTCGTATAGTCATACATATTGTTTCTGACGTAAATTCAGGCAGTCAGTACATACATGCATGCTAAGGTGAGAATCGATTATACGCAGGGCGCGTTTCTGTATTCTAAACAGTCTGTCGCGGTCAACAGCTGTGCCCGTACCTATTGAGTAGTATGTTGCCTTTAAAGTCCTCGTAGGTAAAGGGTAACTACCTCAATTTATTTGTAAACTTTTATGTATTTGTTGGAACCGAATCACTCAATATGTAATAAAACTTTTATAAATATCTTAATCAAATCAACCTTGATAAGGTGTTAATGCTAATTTAACCTGCCAGATCACATCAAGCGTTGATCAGAAGTCATTATTATAACTAGCACGCGATCGCCTCATTAGTCCAACATTCATTCAGCAGTCATTATGTTACAAAATAAACAAACAATGGTGTCGGGGATTTCTGACACTTATTTTGTATTTCAAATAGTGCAAGTTATATTTCCAAAAGTGTAAATCTAAAAAAAGCAGCGTAAACAAGTCAGTATCGAATACAATTTTAATATGATGGGTAAGGAAATAAGATTAGATGTGTAACTGAGTAAACAATATTGTTTATCCTTGAGAATAACATGAGATCTATTTAAATATTATCCTTTCAAGAGGACCAAGAAGGTATTGAAGATTTTTTCGTGAAAATGCCTTCTGAGAATTTCTCGACCATTTTTGGAATAATAATGTAGCTATAGACATTTATCATTTATCTTTTTTTAATATGGAATAGTAATATTTTGTAACCAGTCATTTCTAAAAAACCACATCAATTAAATTATTTAGAATTGAGAAAGGTCATTAAGGTCGTATAATAGTTATTTACACGACCTTATTGATCAAATTATAGTACCAAAGTCGAACAGTTTAAAGTCTTCTTAAAATTGATAACAAAACAGGAAAATTTACCGTTTCTTTTGATGTACTAACATGTAATACCAACATTATACTAATTTTTTTACAAATGCTCCTCTGCGTTATCGTAAATGACTTTGATGATTTGTAAGACATTCGTTAGAGAAGACAAGCTACATAAGCTTGGGTTTTTTGCGAGGAAAATTGCCATATTTCTGGGAGGAAGATAAACATAACATTATAAATGTTTGCTGTGGTGTTACTTGCGTTAATGCACAGTAATTTTTTGAGCTCAAACGCACAGACAATCATTATTATCATCATCATCCTGTACGATTTAGACCATGGCGAGTGGAGCAAAAAAACTGTCTAATGAGAGCTACGTGAAAGTCAGAACTGGCAAAACTCTAGCAAGTTATAATATTACGCTCGTGTAGTGTATTAATTATGGCCGACCTACTTTCCTGAGATGAAACAATACTATCTATATCCAAATATGGGACCAAAGTCATATACAACATCCATCTATTTCTCCTAAAACACCCCTTAAACCCTCTTATAAGCGTGTCACGCATTGTGAAGTCACGTTTCATCTTATAAAACCTCTAAACAACGGGTCGGCCGTAACTCATAGGCCGAAGGGTTCATATATAACCCGGCCGATAGAATATCGACGGCCGACGTGACCGGCTGTTTTACATGATACTAATAATAAATATTTTAGACTTTATGGGTTGGGGTTATGATTGTAAATTGAATGCATGTATGGATCGTGTTGTCAGGGTTGAAGTTTAGACAGGCGTAAAGCAGCCTTTAAATAATTTGAACGTGCTCGATACTTGACGGATTAGAGCCAGCGCTTCGGATTTATAGTGAACTAGCATTCAAGAGTAAATATAAACGAATTTATCAGATAGAAATCTGTTATGCTGTACGTTTGTTTATTAGATGAACTAAGGTATATCTCGCAAAAGTTAACTTAAGACTCGAGCGCGTTAGTACAGTCGCCATCACATACATCGGTACACAATAGGTGTTCAAAAATATAGGCACATGCACCCTAATGCCTTGAAAATAGAGGTGTGTTCCGAAGTTTGTGAGCTGTTTGTTTGCTCCGATGTATCTGATGGCGACTGCACGTTATACGAACGATTTACTGTCATTCAGCACAAACGGAAATTATTGATCGAATCTGAATAATGTCAATTTGAAAATCATCGACATGGAAAATTGTCCAGCCTGAATTTAATAATGCTAAAATGTAATTACGTCCTCGTAAAATATATATATGTGACAGTTAAAAACCTACTTACAATACATAACTTTAGAAAAAACTTAAATAAACTAAATTAACCTAAAATTAGGAAAAACATAAATTTAATCAAAAGAGATCCCCAAGGTCGGATCCCTGCGGAAGGGTTCCCATAAGACTGGCTGCGTTCCCTCTTTGTATAGCTATGCCGATCCGTTGGGCAAGGAACGAGCCAGCCCTATGGTCTCCGGATACTTTGACCAATTTTTTTGACAATTGGCCAAATAATTGGTGAGCGCCGTCCTAAAGTAACATTGACATACTTCATATGCCTATAGGTCGAAAGAAATACGTTCATATCGAATTAAGTGCACTACAAAAATATGAACAATCGGGAATACGTCATTTCTTTTCATTTATTTATTCGCTTAAGACAGAGTACAACAAGATGTTATTGAAGACATATTTAACTCGTCTCGCACGGCAAAATTACAAAAATACAAAAAATACAATTAAATTAAATTAACGATGTCATAAACATCAAAAATAAAAATAACGATATTAACATAGTAATGTACAAAATAATAAAAATAGAAATAAATGCATAATGTCATGGCTTATAAAAACTAAGCTCTATAAGATTATAAATAGTCACATGTCAATCAATTTTTATAATCATATTCGTAAAATTCTAGCACCGATTAAAGACATTCTTTTGCTAGCCATTTGTATAGTTCAGTAATAAAACTTTTTGTTGGTAACTTTTTGATCGATTTCGGTATATTGTTGTTAATTTGACTAACCATATAAAATGACTTTTTTCTAAACATCGTCATCAGTTTTGGCATTGGTAAACATAATGGTCTCTAGCCCTCTGTTCACCGGATGTTTGAATGAGCCGGTCCAAAAGCTCCGTATATAGGGCCTCCCCCCACATCCCCAGCACATCCCCAGGGTTTCCACCTACCGGCGCAAACATGTCACCCTTGCCGAAGACAGCATAATATTTGCGTAGCTCAGTCGCATGTGTTGCTCCGCCGTGGTGGCCGCAGCACCGTGCCGTTGTTTATATAATCTGAAAATACCTTTCTTCTAATGTTTTTTCTATTCCTAGAACCAATATTTCCTAGAGTACCTGAATACAAATTTCCGTACCGTTTTTAACGAGCGTTAGGACACTTCAATTGTCATTTTCCAGTACAAAAATTGATGTTTATATCAACCTGACGCGCGTACAATGCGTTAGGTAATCGACCATAAGAATAGTGTTGTGTGTACCGCCGGGCCTGTATTCCATTTGCAGTATTTGACAGAAAGAATATCTCTTCATGTCTCAGCATAGAGCATTGTTAGTAAACAAACTTGAAAAACTAAAATGAGTTAGTAATAACAAAAAGGGGATATTAAACTGAAAACCCTGTGAAACAGCCTGGGCGAGTGGTTCACCGAGACGAACGCACAACCGGGACATCATGCAACTCGTTAAACCAGCCTAGCACGGCGCTATCCTGCCTCCCGGCCACGACCTGCAGAAGACTTCTCCTAACTCGTCTAATTAGTAACGTGGCTTTATTGCGCTATATATGAGCGCATAAAAGTCATCCGTGTGCGCATTGGCAAACATGTCTGACGCGCTACTGTATCGAGGAAGCCCCCGCCATCGCCCGGAACAGGTTATTATGTTTTTTTTTTTAATTCATTCCTTTAACAAACATTTAGACGATAACATGTTATACGCGGACGAAGTCGCGGGCAACAGCTAGTTATACAATATGCGTAAGGTATTATACGCTCTTTTTAATCGACTTCAAAAAAGGAGGAGGTTATGGTATAGCTGGTCCATAAACTGCTGGTGTAGAAAGTTTGGCAGTATGCCTTAAAAAGTGTGATCTTGACCTAAAGCGTAGGTACCTACAGCCAGCAAATCTGCGAACCAGCATGTCTATGTCTATGTTCCGTCTTACAGATAATGCCCTTCGTTCTCCATCGATGTCGCCATCATCTTTTAACTGCTCGTTTACAATGTGCCCGAGGTATTTAAATTGCGAGACTCTCCGCACTGGCGAACCAATTAGAATAATGAATATAATAACAGATCGATGACTCTAAGTCTCCGTCTAGAAAGTTTTAGAGCTTCAGGGGACATGTTGTTAATCCTTAAGACTTGTTGTAGTTAATACTTTAGACTTTATAATTAGAAACACGACATTATACTCATCGTGGCACGTAGCAGAAGTTAATAGGAAGGTATTCTAACTTAAAAAAATAATAGAAACATTTTAAGTAATCAAGTATATATTTTTCCCTGTGTTAATATCTTTTATTATTTTGTTTGTGGGCCTTAATGTGCCGCTTCGACCAGCAAGTGATCTATTGTGTCGGCCCTTGCTTTAGAGTTCACCGTTAAGTCTCGTTGCCTCCAGGAAATTCCAGTCCTTCCTTTGTTAATAACTGTGTAGTTCTATTTCTGTATTTTCCCCAAAAAAAAATTGCTTATTAATCTATTTACAATTTTGTTTTAAAATACAATTTTGCGCATACTCTGAGCGCACAGTTTGTTTTCAGTTGTTATGTATTAGTAAAAAACCGGCCAAGTGCGAGTCGGGCTCGTGCACGAAGGGTTCCGTACCATTATCTATAAAAAAAACTATGTTATTCTGTGTTTTTAGTATTTGTTGTTATAGCAGCAACAAAAACCCTAAAAAATGGGCGAAAAATGCGGTACAACTTTCTATATTATAAATATTTCACGAAAAAAACATTCGATTTAGCGCTCGCGGCTAGAGGTGACTCCAATATTTCACTGAGGCCAAATAAATCATTAGAAAGCCCATGCATCACGCAAGGGCTCTGCGCGGTGATAGGGTGGTGGGCTTCGAGATAAGCGGCGTAAATACATGATTATGCTTTGATTCTTTTATGTTTGAAAAGAGCTATGCTGAACCAAATATTTTTCTCAGAAGATGTAACAGGAAATGAGAATTAAATCGGCATGCGAAGTGTCTGTATGTTTGACCCTGGGTAATTTATTTATTTAAACTTCATTTCGCCGTAACACGATACCTACATAGTTTTTGCAGTTTAGTTTTTTTTTCAAATTCAAATTTAAATTATTTATTTTGAGTAACATACAGACTCATAATACATTTTAGAACATCCATAATTTTACATCTATCTTATTCGTTTATTTTATTTTTAATAAACAAATTACATATAATACTTACAAGTACTACTATTCTGAGCCTGGCGTGTTCGTGTGGTAATAATCACATGGGCTTGAAACGAGATTGTTACTTGCAAAAGACCCATCCATTCGGTGCAATCTAATCAACTTTTAAGTATCATAAGCTCCCTTGGAATAATAGTATATAAAAAGACCCTTGCCATTTCTAAAGGGTCCTCATAAGGGCCGAGTGGAAAAGACGAATAATTAAGGAACTAAGCTAAAATTAAGCCTCTGATAATTTAGAGGACTCGAAGATAATGATTCACCTAGGTACACAAAGTTTTGGAAACTAGTCCTTTGATTTCTAGTAACTTATTTTGTTACCTACAAATGTAGTGAATCTATTTCATTCGTTCTTCCCAAGTTGAGGGGTCGATCGTAAAGGACACCATGTCCCGTTTAGCACTGTCCTAAAAACGCAACATAGGTCGCCCGACCGATCGTTTAGCGTGTGCTATTTCACTCAGGAGAGTTTTTCGTGGCAAACGAGAAGGCTCCATCCTTTGCACGTGTCCTAGCCAACGTAAGCGTTCCCCTCAACTTGGGAAGAACATTCCCAAGATCGAGACCATTGGAGGGAGACCCTAGGTAATGGAGTGGTGAAACACGATAAAGCTTGGTTCGATCTCTTATCCTATAGACGCGAATTAAGACACCAACGCGCTGCTCTTCCTCTTTCATCTCCGGGCAGGACATTTACTTGCCAATTATGCGGTCGTGGCTGTCGCTCCCGTATCGGCCTTACGAGCCACGTACGTAAGTGCCGCAACTCTAATAGGACGCTGTTTAAATCATCTTTTTATAGATGTATAAGGCCGATGATGATGATTTCATTCGTATTTAGTCTGATTATATATCTCGTCGTATCGGTCTATCTTGCTGTCTCAATTAGTTTCAGTGAGCTTTACTAAAGTAATGGAGACGGCAAGAATAAATACACACTTATCGGACAATATACAACATACGATTATAAAGCAATAGTCACTTTGTTTTTTTCTCTTGGTCTTGGTTCTTTATTATGCTTTTGAACGGTGTTCAGTTATCTGAGCCAATTAATGCGCTTATATTTTTTTATTATCAGGTAATATTGACTCCGAATCGGCTTAACTGAAATGGAATTGAATTTCTTTTTGTGACCTAAGCTCGCACTTCACACTTTCGACAAGAATAACGTATCAAAACAAGTGCACGAAACATATAATTAAAACAAATCGGAATGTGAATTATATATATTGACTCCCTGGACAAAGGTATCCCGAATCACTGTATTGGTGAACCCCCTCTAACAAAGCCATTGTCCCTCGTATTACAAGGCGTGAGGGTTAAATTTTGCCTAGCAATTATACCCAGTACAGGCATCTGTGAGACGATAACAGCGTGTGAAGCTCTCCAGCTCACTAAGAAACCGAATCAATCCGATTTCCCGCCCTTTATTATTAATCTTGACTGATCTGTCCCTTCCTGTGATATCGGGTTTCTTTGTCCTATTGGCTTAACAGTACTGTGAGAACCTCGTTTGCAAAATAAACCACCCTATATTTTCCTTCGTTTTCTTAGTATTTCTTTGGAAGTGATTCGATTAGAGCTAGAAATACGCGATTCTAGAGAAGTTATTTCAGGTTTTAGGATCCTGGTCATAGGAAAATTCTGTTATTTTTATATAAGTAATTTCGCAATTCGAAATAAGTTTGTAAAATGAATATGAGCTAAATATGCATACATAGACAAATACTTTCGTAGCAACGACTATACAAAATAACATATTTAGTGAAAATCACATACAACCTTAGCCCGTGCAATTTTGCACTAGACTATCCGGAGCAAAAAAGGGCTGCTTTCTGATGATTTACGAGTTTGGTAATAAATAACTATAGAGCAAGAAATTTTAGGCAAGCCGGTAGGAATCCACTCGCCACTGCTACCTTATCTTTATCATATGAAAATTAGAATTTATCGGAAAAAGACGGGCCAGGAATCATACCTACGCTATGTAACTGTATAAAAGTTTTCGAAAAATGCCGTTTTGAAGGTTTATATTTGTTCGCGTAGTAAAGAACGTAAAAAAAATATATATTGTGTCGAAAACTTGTGTCTATAAAGTTATAAACGATATAAGTATTTTGACAAGGTGTTGTAACATGATTCTCAAAGTAGGCCAAGCAAATTAGATCCAAAAAAACGTTTTGAGGAATTAATTCCCATAAAGCTGGAAATCGTTTTAATACCTTCATTTGGTCCTAAATGCATGTAATCCGAGTTTGCACCATTCCAGGAGGTGTGCATAACTTTTGGGAGCCCAATAACCGCGAATTTTTTACTCTTTTTTCAGTTTTTTGCATGTGCACTAAAACAGTACGACGGACGGAAAATGTATTCTATTCAATATTTTGACGACCGCTTTAGCCTAGTTGGTAGTGACCCTGCCTACGAAGCAAGAGGTCCTGGGTTCGAATCCCGGTAAGGGCATTTATTTGTGTGATGAGTACGAATATTTGTTCCTGAGTCATGGATGTTTTCTATGTATTTAAGTATTTATTTCTCTATATAAGTATGTATATCGTCGTCTAGTACCCATAGTACAAGCTTTGCTTAGTTTGGGACTAGGTTGAATTGTGTAAGATTGTCCAAAATATTTATTTATTTATTTATTTTATATTAAAGAAGATGTATGGAACACTTGTTGCTAAGGAACCCTTTTTTCCACCCTGTATACGTGTACACTGACGGAATTATAAAATATAATTTTGTTCTCTAGGCGCACACCATTCAAGGAATCAAATCAGCATATTATTATAATGTGAAATTTTATTTTCTAAATTTTTTTTCTATGGGTTTGTCAGCAGTTATATTTTTTTCAAAGATATTTCGGTCTTGAAAAGTTGCAAAATGAAAGTTTACACCTAACCGACAAAAATTTCCCGGATTCTAACTTTTGATTTCGACTATACCACTGAACCAAATTTAAAGTTTAGATATTTATTTGACGCAGAATTTGACTCTCTTTAATATTGAATAGAATACATTTTCTGTCCGAGGTACCGTTTTTGTGCTACATGAAAAAAGAGCAAAAATTTATGCACACCTCCTGGGATTCGGCAAACTCAGATTACACGTATTTAGGACCAAATGAAGGTATTAAAACGATTTCCAGCTTTATGGGAATTCATTCTTCGAAAAACTCTAATTTGATTGGCCTAAAGGTATTTTCCACGTATCTTTCAACTTCATCAGAACAGCTCTTCATTATTGCAATATCAATTATTATCTGAATTTAAAATGAATACCTTTCTCCAAGACCACGCAAGGATTTAATCATTATTCAGCTAAATCATACGAGAACGAGCTGGTAAGATGTAATTACACCGATACACAAAAATTTAAAAAAAAATGAATGAAAGCATTTAATTCGGACAATTACACATCCATATTACGTTCGTAAGGCTTAAGTATACTACTATGTTAGTGGAAAATATAATTAAAGTTGGAACGAACATGCATGGACATCCAGTGAGCGAGGATAGGGCTGTCCATCCTCCCAGCGATCACATTCAGAAGAGCGTTGGCGCTGCCCCGCACGCGCTCGGCCAGCATCTCAAAATGTGACAACGGAATAAGTGAGATTTTTAAGAAAGAAAGAAAGAAACATTTTTTCGAGACAAAGCAGCGTTTTGTCACGAAAGGGTTCTTTCTATCTCAGCATAATGCCAGCGCTGATCTTCCGATAGAACCATTGAGTGACTTCACGGTGGACAACAAAATCAAGCAATAATAAACAAAAAAAAACCTAGCGCAACACGATAAGGGACAAAAGTTACAAATATAAAAACAATACATCGATTTATCATGATTTAGAACGTAACTTCTTAGGAACTTCACTTAACTTGTTAGATTACAACGTAATTAAACGACTATAGTGATGATTACATTAAGGTTGCATCAAGGAGATCAGGCTGATGGACTTAATGTTTTATTTGATCTAGAATCGACAGCGATCAATTAAGGCAGGTGTAAGATATTAGTATCTTAAACCAATGAATTGAAAAACTCCGACACAACAAACTTGATCACGACCCAAAGTCCATTTGTTATAGTGAATATTCTATGATCGACCTAAAGCTGAACTCTACTCATCGGATTATTCAAATCCAGCCTAAACAAATATTGTACCAAACTCAGTTCATCACCATCCACTGAACAAGACAAAATTAAATCACGCTACTTCATTGTTATAAAGCCGTTTCTGCCCCTCTCCTAAAATTGTCCTCCCTTCATTTATCATTCGGGTTGTAGTTGAAATGTCAGAATAAGAAATTGTCTACAAGATTTCAGTAGAAGAATACAATAAACGAAATGTTTTTGGTACCGTCTTGAAAGAATCGTATTAATTCAAAGTATCTACTATTTGCAAAAACACCAATAGTAAGAATAACCATCAAAATCTTAATTTACTACAGTTGGAACAGATTGGATTTACTTATTGTTTCTGCAAACCAATATACCAACTTTTACACATTCGATATATTTATTGGCATTTAGTAAAAATGGGCACACGTTACATTGAACAAAGTCGACAATTGATATTTATAATTTAGCTAATGCGATAAAATATGTAATTTTTGAAGTTGTTGTGTACCTCTTTAAAACAAAAAAAAAACTGTAACATCGAAGGTAACAAATGTAAAACTCGAGTCATCAAAACCCTCCACTATGATACAGGGTGACTAGTAATTCGACCTATTCCTTGAAAGGGGTTATACTAGAGCTAATTTGCAACAATTTATGTCCAGTCAACCAGGGGTCAAAACACGATTTTTTTTAATTTTTCGAGTTTTTGGTTTGTTTGAAAAAAATCGCCTTGCAGCCTTAAAGTGCTGATTGTGACAAAAATGTTTTTTTACCATCCAAATGGAAGTACTTTTGTCACAATCACCAGCTTAAGGCTGCAAGGAGAATTTTTTTCATACAAACTAAAAACTCGAATATCTCGGAAACCAGCGAGTTTCGACCCCTGGTTGAATGGACATAAATTGTTGCAAATTAGCATTAGTATAACCCTTTTCAAGGAATAGGTCGAATTACCAGTCACCCTGTATACATTAGTTACTAAAATGACTCTTACCGGCATGATAAACAATGAAGTATAAATGTAGGTACTTACGATTACATACGAATCTGTATACAGATGTAGTTTTGCACATTAGGATTTACAGTCGATAAAATAATCACGTATTGACAATGAACATCTGCTTACACAGTTTGAAGACTTGGCATTCTCCTGTTCCCATGCCCAATTTGACACAGACCATACGCGGTGACTCGGTGCCATATTCTCGGATGTTTCTTCGTTTTTCATCAGTCGCTTCCTCAACGCTACATGCCAACGGAGCGAATACTTTCTCTTCCATTTGTACACTTTCGTTTGGTTTACGATGGGAAAAAACTATATTGAATCACTGCCTACATGGTAAGGTATAAATGAGGTTATTTTTTTGCTGCTACTGCTTTCTGTAATCCATTAGTATTGAGACAAATCCTCCGATAGATGTATATCTAAAACATGCCTCCTCCTTTGTACTACCAACCTCTTTTTTTTATCAATATGTAATATATGTGCCACCGCAAAATTGTCAGAACCGTTAGTGTATATTCTTCCTATTAGTGAGATTACAATAGGCGTCAACTATCAGGAAATGAAGGAATCTAACGTTGAGAAACTTATCTTAATATGATGAACCATTCTCATTTTGTTTCTAGTACCTCATATAATTTAACTAGGTACATTAAAACAGTATTAACCAGGCCTTACGCATTTTACCTATGTAAAGATAATATCAGCATCATCTAAGTGACTCGTAAGAAAGATACGGGGGCAATGTACCTATGTATGTATTGTCATTATGATCTTTGACTTTGGAGCAGCCCGAATGTGGAAATATCTCCAACTTCCACATGTTATGTATGTAATGTTGTGTTATATAAGTTGGAGACACACACTACTTGCTATGTAGGTATATTGTGATGGCGTTATATTATAATTAAAACCGATACCACTGTTAATCATTTCAGCTCAAATATGAAAATTAAAATGATTTCCAACCAAAATCACCAGTAGCACCGACAGACCGACACGCACAATTGATAAAACCGCTCCCAATAGTGGCCGTAATCCTGACGCAGTCGGCCGGAAAAACCTGCTTTATATACGTCCCCGTACCATTGTTCACTTGGTTTAAAACTACCGCATACCCACCGTGAAATATACAATGGTGTGCGGGAACTGTGGCTCGGTAGCATACTTTAATAATCTTTTTTTCAGCTATTGTTTACTATCTTTTTCTTTGTAACATCATGCACTACCCACCAAAAAGTGTAAACTGTGTAAACAAATTGGTGTTATTCTTGTATTTAAATAATTTTAACGATTTTACATTCTTTGGACTAAGTAGGTACATTATTCTTTTTAAGTTTGCACGGCCATTTTTGAGATCACATAATAGCGCCTATTGCATGTATTTTGTAACTCGTATTACAAGCAGAAGTATCTTACCAACAGAAAAATTTTTCACATATACCTATAATAAAAGTCATTATGCATCTGACACCCCTTTGATTACATCTAAAAGACCGACCATATCGACACACCGTATTTACGCAGTAACTCGTCTTATGCGTACAATTTGCTGCGTTCATCTGACAAACAATGTACTAGTAACATTTCAATTTTTAGTAACGCCAGATTGTCAGTAATAACTTGTTTTTTGTTAGTGTTTTAAAAACCATTAACGTTCCTATATACAAAGACACAATGTAGTGAAAATATATCGCGTACAAATTACTTAATATGGTGAGATGGCTTTAAATTACGCTGTCTGATATTTCAAATACATTATTCAGTTCCTCTTTTTACGTTGCTACACAAATAACGTTGAAATTGCCCAAAGTGATGATGAAATCAGGGCGGTTGAGCATTCAGGCGTATGCCGTTTACACCGCGGACATGGCTCTATACTAAATGATTAACTGTCATTCGAAATTATATATATATAATACTAAAAGAAGATTTTTCGTCACGTGTTTCAAGTTTAGACTGCATAATGACGCATACGTTTTGGTGAATCTGATAAGAGAATTATTTTACATTATTATTCGATCCGCGTGTAAGATGCCAAGCCATTACTGATGTATATTTAATACCTTTTTGATAGGTGTTTGATTACATATTTTCCAGACATCTTACTTTTAAAAATTTCCAAAATTTTGTCGTGCATGTTGGCACTTAGTAAATCCTCAAGTTTTAATCCAAAAGAAAAGTTTAGCGTCACCTTAATTATTAAAAAGATTCTCAATTTGGCGGCCTCCGAGAAGACAATAATGAGATGGAGAATACGAAGCGCTTTGTTCGCTAAGTAATCCTTACTTAATTAATTCGTTGCGGAGTAAAAAAAGTTTGTTAAATTGGAAACCAAATAATACTGCCGCTCCCTAGGGAAGAACCTACTTCGCTGCTTAATTTGTTCACAAGTCCTCCGTTCAGAAATTTCGTAAAGTGGGTGCCGTCTTTTCAACTCAACACAACGCGCGCGGAAACAATGTTAAAGTTTCACCTCAAACCCTGATCAATTGTGGAAGGCAATTTCGGGGCCTACCTACGAACGTCAATCTCCAGCATTTTTCACAAGCGACGGAATTAGATTTGCAAAGTTACGCAATAACTTTTCGCGGAATGAAGCTGAAAGTTGTCCTTCGACATTAATGGATAACCAGTCCCGCTCAATCAGGCGTTATTATAAATCCATTTGGCACGCATTGAGCTTTGCCAAATGTTGTGCCAAAAAAATGTTTCGTCCGTCGCAGGCCACGTAGCTCCGGAGCCCTCGATAACGAAATATTATTCCGGTCCGCTGAACTATACAGCTAGACTATCAATCATTCAGAAAGTATCCGAAAGTTATGGAGTTACAACAGCAAAATAAGTAACTTACGGTCCCGTGGAGTCCGTCGGCAACAGCAGGCCACACTAGTGTCACTTCACTTGTATTGACTTATCACTTGCCAAATCTTTTCAAGCCACTTATGCAAATGTATGTCAATGAGAAATGATCTTTTGACGTCTCAATGATTACAAACACAACACTTAACAGCTCGTGTTTTTTACGTCACTTGACACTTTATTTTACCACTGGCGTGCACCATTAACAGTAATTATGCTTCTAGGTAGAGAAGGTAAGAACACAAGGAGATCGCGGTGGCGATGGATGGCGCCCAACGTGGGGCCGGTAGCGGGAGCGAGCGACGTGGGCGTACGCTCGGGTCGGCGGCCGGCCAGATACTGCCGGTGCGCACGCCTGAGCCCGGCCGGCCCCCACCCCTTCCCCCCACACCCTACTGCAATTCGGCAACAAAAAAATCACATCAGAAAGAAACCATTCCCTGTCATTGCGCTTCAATAGACGCTATCTCACCCCTTGAGTCTTAAGTGCTAGTCTTTCAGTTATAACTTATAAGCGCCATTTTGAGGTGTTAATGACGTCGTAGGGCTGATTTATGTTAGAATCGTGTACCTTACTAAATCAAGGGGTTGCTAATTTATGTAACTGAATTGAATGCTTGTGAATATTGCCTTCGGTGAAGTTTAGAAGCGAAACTCCGGCAACACTCTTTTCGCATTTAGATACCTACACTCGGAGATCAAAAGGCGAGAGTTCAAAGCGTTTTCGCACATATTCATATTCATATATTAGCTCGTTCGTGTTACTTGTTGCCATGTTTTTTTTATTTACTTGGTAAGTATATATATATATATCGTTATGGCTTTACTCTGAGCCTCGTTTCGCGTCGTCTACTCCCCTGACTGGCGGCGGCTTGAGTTGCTTTTTAAATTTCGTTTCAAGGAATATAAGTACAAAAGAGTCTCTCCGTCTCTTAAGAGTCCATTCCTGTAATTTTGAATTATATATTCGAGTAGGTATTTATACTTTTTTTACAAAGAAAGTACTACAAATAACAGTAGTAATAACAAGATTAACTAAAATGCCAATTGCATGACCTTACAGAGCTACCCTGGAATCGACTTGCTGTTTTGCAGTACTACCAACTGTACTGCTATGCTGAAGGTGTTTAAATGGTCTCTGTTTGATTTTTTTTTTCTTGAACTACATGAGATTTTAAAGGAATACCAGGAAAGTTAATAACGAGCCACTCGTGCCAATTCACTGTAATTCAGCTTAAATGAAAACTTACAATTCAAAATCATTGGTTGAATCTAAAAAAAAAACAATTATAAGCTAAGATGTAGTTAGCTCCAAGTTTTGATAATCGTTGATTTTATAACAGACACTTCAAAAATATGACTAATCGGAAATAAATCATCATAGAAGCCCCATCATCATCCTCCTAGCTTATTATTCCCGGTTGTGCCCCTAAAGGAGCCCGGAGTCCGCTTTGACACCTAATCCCATGATTTGGCATAGTTACTAGTTTTACGAAAGCGACTGCCATCTGACCTTCCAACCCAGAGGGAAACTAGACCTTATTGAAATTAGACCGGTTTCCTCACGATGGTTTCCTTCACCGAAAAGCTAACGGTAATTGTACATAAGTTCCGAAAAACTCATTGGTACGAGCCGGGATTCAAACCCACGACCGCCGCTTGACAGCCGCATACCTGAACCACTAGGCTGAAGCCCCAATAAATATAAATACCTAAAAAACTAGTTATGTTTTATTTTCCAAGGAATATAATTTCAGATGATAAATTACATTAACCAAAATAAATTAAAACTGAGTTAAATCTTAAAAAGTCCATTGACTTATAAATACCGAGGATGCTGGCGACTTTTCCTCGCTGAATTGCAATGCTGATGTGTGTAACTTATACCCACTGTGGGACCCCTCGGACAGAGGGTCTCAACACCAAAGGGAGCCGAGACCTCTCATATTTGCTATGTTTCCGATTTTCAGCGTCTTTCGCCGCTGCACCTGCATTAGAAGTAGTCCGTCAGAGGTTGGATGGTGCTAGTGTGTCTACACAGGCAGCGTATCAAACTCCACGGAACCAGAGACACACCATCAGGTATTTTGCCATTATCTCTGACAATCCCAGTCGGTTCAAGAAAAGCAGGTGGTTGATGGTGGCAAATACTTAACCACCCAGTAATCAGGAACTAAAATCGAGCTCATCACACAAATAAATGCCCTTGCCGGGATTTGAATCCGGGACTGTCAGCTTTTTAGGCAGGCACTAAACGCTGCAAGTTATGTTGCTGTTGATTACACTAAATGTTTTCACTTCGACTAGGTACCTATTAAATTAAAGTAGTAAGTCATGAATTGAGCGCAACTAGTCAACAATGTTATTTCGGATCTATATATAAAACACATGTAAAAATAATGTACAAATTTGGCCTAATAGGTATATATCGCAAGGACCGAAGTCCAATGAGAGTTGTTTGGATGTTGTATTTTATGCAACCAATTTTCTAAACTTCGTCAGCTTTGACAGCTGACAGGAGTGACTACACACACAGTCGGGTTGCTTATATCATTTATTACTCGAGAACGGCAAGACCGATTTCTATGTTTGATTTGCTGGATTTGTGTCCGCTCTGAATAGCAGCAGAACTATTAAAATATGGAAAAAATACGAAAAATATTTTTTTTGACAGCTGACAGGAGTAACGACACACAGTCGGGTTGCTAATATCATTTATAACTCGAGAAAGGCAAGACCGATTTCTATGTTTGATTTGTTGGATTGGACACAAATCTCTAATGGTTAATTAAATAACCTACATTGGCGCTCTCTTTCGCCTCTTTCTCAGAAGTAGGTAAAATGCAGACATAATATTAAACGTGGGTTACTTAACCCTGGAAGGTAACTTTGGCTTTCCATAATTTTTTTATGAATTTGAACAAAAAATCAAATTAATCAGAATCAGATTAATTTTAATTAATTGTATTTTAAGTATTAATTTTAGTTTCAACTAACTGCTCACGTTGTAACTTTTTAATTGCATTGCTATGTGTAGATCTAATGCGGGTAAAAGTAACCCTTCATTAGGTCAAAGTTATCCGAGTTTACGGTACATTACATATTTTAGATGTATTTTTACATCTTAACACATTCACTGCCAACAATCGCTATGTACTACGTTCGTAACTGATAATAACCTAATACCAAAAATTCAGTACCTTTTGCATGAGAATGTCCCAATTATTCTAAAATTATAAGTCCTTGATAGTTTTGCTAATAAAATTCATAGTGAATACGTTATGAACGCGTACCAAAATCGGACACTACCATGTATCGCGTAGATTGTATATCTACGCAGAAGCCGTAAAATTGTATTAAGATAAACATTATACATGTTACTCAGAAGCCCATGAAAGAAAAATATAAATAATGATAAATATGAACAAGACTCCGGGAGATCAAGTATCAAAGTCTCCGGTTTCTAACTCGTAATTGGTTACTGGTTGCTATGGCAACGCGCGCGCGTCGTTGAATAAGGTCAGGGGTTTTATTCGACATGTTTTGAGAACAACTCGTAATATGTTTTATTTAAAATTTCAATATTTTCACAAACTGCCAGCTAAGAAGATCCATCTGACTCGGCGTTAGAGTAAATATATGAAGATAGCAATTGCACAGCAAAAACATAAATCCAAAACTTGACAGAACCAAAAAAAACTGCCCTTGTAAAGTTGTGTGAAGTTTTATTTTCCGGTTGCTTTAACACTTTCACTGCTAGGAACCCATCGAGTGAGTGCCTACGCCGTAGTCTCTTAAAATGTTTTAACCAAGATCGGTCTGAAGGATTTTGAGTTATTGCTGAAAAACTGCCTTCCTTAACGGGAGAGTCGTAAGTGCCGTGAGTTTTCTGAGAAGATATATTTAAGACCTTGTATAATGAACGAAACGTACGGTAGGTACAGTACGGCACATTGCACGTAGAACCGATGGCCGTTGGGGCGGAAAGGTTCTCGAGTGGCGACCACGTACCGGAAGGCGCGGTGTGGGTAGGCCTCCCGCAAGGTGGACTGATGACCTGGTAAAGGTCGCGGGAGTCCGCTGGATGCGGGTGGCGCAGGACCGGCTCATATGATGATGATAATGAACGGTATAGGATAGTGATTTTTAGTGTCAGTTAACTAGTAGAAGGTACGAAACCCTTCATTGTGCGGGGTCCAACACGCACCTGGCCGGTATTTTTCTCCAAATATCAGTTTTCGGGTACCTAGAAGATTTTTTATATTGCGTAAAAGTTGACAGTTTCTGCCGACGTTTACCTATTTAAATTATCAGCAACCCATTTTTAGGTCATTTCATTCTCTTATTGTTAAGGGGTAAATTTAATTTGGACTGGAGAATTATCATCAACCCATTTATAGGTCATTATTTAATTCTCGTATTGTTAAGGCGTAAATTTAATTTGGACTCGAGAATTATCATCAACCCATTTTTAGGTAATTTAATTCTCGTATTGTTTAAGGCGTTAATTTAATTGAGACTCGAGTTCTCATTGCTTCACACATCACGCGAAACCCGGAGCAGCTGCTTCGTAGCACCTACGTCGTAGAGCGATGACGGCGTAGCACTTGTGTCGTAGCACCCGATAACTTAGACATTTCGTAGAGCTAATCTGGTATGTACATTTCGCACCTCAAATTTATTTTAATGAGTTTTGCGCGCTCCATTCATCGGACGTAAAGTTAATGTGTCAAAACGACCGCGTGAAATACATCGAAATCAAATAATAATGGTAATAATCATCATCCTCGCCAATAAACAATATGTTTGGCGAACTTATAAGTAATAAAAAATGTAACCTATTATTTTTGGAAAAAAAATATATATACATATATATATATAAAAAAACGACCGCGTGAAATACATCGAAATCAAATAATAATGATAAATCCTCGCCAATAAACAATTTTTTTGGCGAACTTATA
This sequence comes from Epinotia brunnichana, assembly GCA_963854355.1. Classification (NCBI taxonomy): domain Eukaryota; kingdom Metazoa; phylum Arthropoda; class Insecta; order Lepidoptera; family Tortricidae; genus Epinotia; species Epinotia brunnichana. The sequence continues at coordinate 22,425,495 of OY977951.1, read as the reverse complement.
AGTAATAAAAAATGTAAAAAAAAAGTTGGGGAGTAACGACCCCACGGACCCGAGTGCTCCCGAGAGTTGGCCAGGGCCTCTGTCTCTGGCGTGGTTTTGTCGGTCGGAGTGTTCGGACACCGCATGACTCTCAGACCTGGCTTACCTTCATTGGCCGTCCAAAGAGGAGTCGTCAGAGCTATATGCTCCAGGGCTGTTAAAGGGCATAACGCCGCGAGTAACTTCGGAGAAAGCGCAGCACCACCCCTCGACACCACTGAGCCGCTCATGCTGGTGTTGCTCCTGGCCGTCTTTTTTACGGCACTTCCAGGGGCCCGTCTTATAAGTGAGTGGCTAGTTCAATTCAATTCAATTCAATCATTTGTTTGCTCTAAAACACATTTCTCAATGCATGCAAATATAGTTATAACATACAAATAAAATAAACAAGTACAAAATTTAATTTAAACAAATATTATTAACTTACATTAACTGTCACAAAAGAAGAATATTCATTTTTTAATTTAAATAATAATAATAATGCAATTAAGAGGTCAGTACTAATAAAGAAAAAAATAAATTAAAAATAGCTGAATAAATAAATGTCAAGACAATTTGTCGAACATTCTTTATTCTTTGATTGAATACAATGGACGGGTCAAAAAATATTCCTTTACTTTTTTGTCAAAGGATCTCTTAGCTCTTGAATATTTTTTAGGTCGTCAGGAAGTAAATTGTACACTCTAATGGCAGTATTATTTAAACTTTTGTCAAAATGGGCATAATGCACAACATTTAAATGCAGTCTATTTCTTTTCCTAAGATTATTATTCGTAGTCTGGCCTCGCTGGACATACATGTTCATATTGTTAAAAACATAAATACATAAACGGTACAAATAGAGAGAAATTACAGTCAAAATGTTTTTGTCAACAAATATACTACGGTGAGAGTCAGGCACATTTTTCTATTAATCTCAAAGCTTTTTTTTGTTTGAGGAGCACTAAGTTAATGTTAGTTCCATTTCCCCAAACCTCGACACAATATCTAATTATGCTTTCAAAATATGAAAAATACGTGGTCAGTAATACATCTTTGCTGACTATGTTCATCAGTGATTTCATTGCATAGCAAGCACTAGCTAGTTTCTTATTAACCTTATCGATCTGGTCATTCCACGGGGTCAAGATCTACACCTAGAAATGTTGTACATTTAGCTTTACATATTGGTATATTATAATCAAAGTCAGGACTAGATGTACTTCTACGAAATGTAAAAGCTTTTGCTACAATTCATGTTCAGCCCGTTAGCCTCAAACCATGTTAGGAGTTCAAGAATCTTGCATATATTTACATAAGACTAAAGAAGATGGTCCGCTTAAAATTATACTAGTGTCGTCAGCGTAAAGATAGGGGGTTCCATATCTCAAAAAGTCTGGTAAATCATTAATAAAAATTATAAATAGTAAAGGGCCTAAGACTGACCCTTGTGGGACTCCAAATTTAATACATTTTTCAATAGATCTAGTTGGGTACTTACATGACTGGTCACTAATTTCCACGTATTGACAACGATCAGACAGGTATGATTTCTGCAACGCCAGCGCATTACCACGTATACCATAGAAATCAAGCTTGTTTATGAGAATTCTGTGATCCACACAGTCAAACGCCTTAGATCACAGAAAATTCCTCCACATGTAAGGCCAAGATTGAGATGTATCATAACTTCAGTTACCAATTTGCTTACAGCAGCTAACGTGTTTCTATTTTTCCTAAAACCAAATTGATGGGATGAAAGTAGACCATGATGTTCAAAATAACTCTGTAATCTTATGGCTATACATTTCTCGAAGACTTTCGCAAGAATTGGCAATAGTGAAATGGGTCTGTAATTATTCAAATAGTCACTGCCTGCCCCGATAACCTTGTAAATTACAATGTTATGGCAGGTGTCCGGACCTCTACCCAATAGCCCAGTTCTCTATCCATTTCACCCACAATAGCCCCAACGCCTGTTGGAACCGGTTCACGGGTATCTACCACTACCCGTGAATGGGTTCTAGCAGGGTGTACTACATCACATTAAACTTCGTCTCCAAAGGGCCTCTACGTGTTGGATCTATATTCCCACGCAAGCCTTCCAAATGACCGGGCTTTGTCCCGTAAATTTAAATCGGAGACACATAATAATGCATTTATTTGTTCAACACAGGATGGCACAAAGGTCTAAAAATGTATTGAGTCGAATCACCGTGCTGGGCCGTTAGGCGATTTAGGCATACAATATTTTTAAGCGATTAATGGAGCCAGGATTGTTCTCGCTCAATTCTATTAATTACAATCTGTTAGAAATTCGTTAACTTTTTTTTTATTAGCAATATTATCTATATCTATTATATCTTTCGGAACTTTGTTATAAACTTTTCCGAAATAAAGCTTAAATTTTATTCTTGAGACGTGCACTCCTAAAACTTGGATATAAGTGCAGATTACATCTCATGAACATTACAACTCCAAATATATACAAGCATGGACGTCAAAATCCGTAATTTTTGAAAATATGGCTTACACGAGTCAAGTTGATGAATACCACATAGTGATCTAACACATCTTTTCTGCGCTTTAAACGCCATTTCTTCTTCAACTGAGTTTGCCCAGAAGATGATGCCGTACCCAAGAGTCGACGTTACATAAGCATTGAAATGAGCAGTATATAATGTCTTGACTGACATTGTCATTCAAATTGAGCCTTGCTTATCACATTCTCAACTTATCGACAAATAATAATAATTTCAGTTATAAATACCCATTATTAGACAATTCTAGTGTGCTTTAAGTGTGCAAATATTAAGTGACGTATTTTTTTAATTGACAATAGCCCATTTCCCAAAATCCCGGGAGATCCGAGACACATCCACGATAAACATAACGTTTGAGGTCGTTTACCCCAAATTGCATCCTAGATCCGATCACTGCTATTTACTCATAAATGAGTTATGCCTCTACGAGCGATTTTTGATACAAAGCGGAAAAATGCTGCAACGCACATAGTGTTGCTTCGCCTCGAATATGTTAACACTTTTAGTAACAGGAACCCGCTAGGGGGGTGCCTTGTTCGTAGGCGCGTTCGTCTACATCGCATGTTATTCGTTAACAGTGAATGTGTTAAATATCCTCAATCATTTATTAGCACACAAGGAAATAAAATTCACAATCATATAAGTAATTTTCGTTTTATTCTCTATCGACACCCATAACAGCCTCCTTAGATTTATTACGTAATCCCTTTGATGTCGTGTCGACTTCGTACCGTAGGATTCAAATAAAAGCAGCTATTTCAAAGAAAAGCGTCGGTACACTAATATTTCAGGCGAAGACCGCGGCACCTCACTTATCTTCGATTCTTGATTTAACCATTCACTCAAACAAGTATAGACTTCACTGGTCCTTACCTAAGGTTGATTTTTGTGCGTCGATGAAAGCGGAAGATTTGAACCGCAGTAAGAATCCCAGAATATAGACTTTTCGTATGTCAAAATAAGGTGTGAAATCGTTTGTGGAATAGGGAATCAATTCGCACCAAGACCCAGCATCGGCCCCTTTGTTCCTAATGTTCATTATGTATTCTCTGTACTGTTATGGTGGGTATAAATTTTATAGGTTTTATTGTGGGTTGGATTTGTTTGGATTTCGCTAAGTATGTTGGGAGTTTACTGTCAATGTCATGAATTTTTCACAACTAGTCAAAGTACGGGGTTCCACGGGGATCGCGTCGCATCCTGGACCATTCTGGTTTCTAAAACAACACAGCTTTTATTTCAGAGGAGAAACTGAACATCACAGAGAGGCTTTATTGGCATTGACAGTCAGATCTGTATGCCTAAAGACTGCAGGTTTCCCAAAAAAACAGAACTGTCTTAATTTTTTTTGTGACAGAGAGTTTATTAAAGACTTACATTACATTAATTAATTTTACGTCATACCTGGCCATAAAGTAGGAATTACCGCACGCTATGCGTGCGGAAAACCCCACTTCCTGGCCAGATAGAGACGTAAAATGTTGTACTCACCACGGGCGGTAATAAAGAAAGTCTCAGAGCGCATATTTATCGCCCTTGCCTTCGGCTCGGGCGTCAAATACCTGCGATCTGAGACATTCTTTGTTTAACCGCCCTAGGTAAGTAATGTACTATTACTTCCACCGTGTTTTGGGTTTATTATTTCCAATAATTTTTTCAACTATAATAATTAATATTGATCAAAGGGGTTTCCTTCCACAAGGGTATTAAGGAGCTGTTCTGAAACCATTGTCTTAATGATAACAGCGTCTAAAATCTGCCGCCCTGTGGGTCAATCTGAGTCGTAAGTTTTGCATTCGATTTTGATTTCAATGTGTTTCGCGCATTTGCTTACACGATCACTAAGTTAAGGTGTCTGAATGAGCGCGGAAATATATTCTAATCAAAATGATATGTGAAATTTATATACCGATACCTGCAGACTCAAAGGGCGTAACGGCCACTACAACAACAGGCTGTTACGCCCTTTGGGTCTGCAGGTATCGATATTTTCTAAAATTGACTACCCGTGCAGCGAGGGATTTATTCACTATGGCAACCACAAAGAGTTTGCGTATGTTGTGATATAGTTCAAAAAAAAATTTTTTTTTCAACAGCATATATATATATGTACAGGGTGTGGCCTGTAATAGGAGCAAAAAATTAAACGGTAGATTATTAAGCTTGTGAACAATTATTTCCACATAGTTAAACTTGAAAAAAAAATTTTTCTTTGAATTTTTTTTCTTCAAAATAAGTTTAGTTGTATATTTTTACTCTTCTGGAGTGCTATCAGTAACGTTTTTATTTTAAAGAAACTAAAAAAATTAAATAAAAATCAAAAAATCACAAAAATATCTTTTGAAAACAAAAATGCAAAAACTATTATGACTCGTTACATGTTGTTACCTCAAAATCCGCATTGACTGCTGTGCCATGATGTCGTGGTGCCAAGATACATTACTTGGAGGTCATAACTTTAGATCAAAATATCTCCGAATCCAAAAATAAATAAAGTGAATGGGACACAAGGGGTTACTACAAATGCTCTAAGGAAGCGTCCCTTTGAATATTTGCTCCTATTACAGACCACACGCTGTATAATGGGATGTGACTATCTACTAACTCGAAAGGCATATCTATTGAAATTTGAAATCTGATGAGTAATTTGGAGTATTTTTCTATATTGAGGGTAATCCATCAATGCGGAAACTCATTTACTAACAAACTATACCTATTAGTATAGATTGCACTTAAGTGAATTGATTAAACTTGCGTGGGACTGCAAATACTAATCATCTCTATAATATACTAAGTAAGTGCTTGGACAATAGATACATGTGCGTGAGCAGACAAGTTCCAAAATATTTGCACGGACAAAGTAATCAAAGTTATGTGACCACGACTTTATTGAACGGGCGAGCGTAGCGAACGAAGTTCTCCGTTTCAGCTTTGGACAAAATTATTTTTTGTCCGGATGTCCGGCTGTCCCGCTGTTCTCCTGTACAGCTCGCATTTCTCAACCGATTCTCGTGAAGTTTTGTGAGCAGGTTCAATAATTGGGTATTTGACAACAGTGAAAATAAATGGTTTTATCATTCATCATTCATCATTTCCTTGCCCTTATCCCATTTACTTGGGGTCGGCGCAGCATGTTTTTTTCTTCCATACTTCTCTGTCAGCCGTCATATCATCATTCACTTCTTTTCTCTTCATATCGTCTCTCACACAGTCCATCCACCTTTTTCTTGGCCTACCTCGTCTTTTACATCCATCCACATTCATACCTAATACTCTTTTGGTCACATGACTTTCATCCCTCCGCATTACGTGCCCATACCACGCAAGGCGATTGGCCCTCAATTTATCCGCGATAGGTGCTACTTTTAGGCTTCCCCTTACATACACATTTCTTATTCGGTCCATCCTCGTCACACCACACATCCATCTTAACATCCTCATCTCCGTTACATGCAATCTCTTTTCATCCGTCACCTTTAAGGCCCAACATTCCGATCCATACATGACGACAGGTCTCACAATGGTCTTATAGATTTTGCCCTTTAACCTAGGAGGCATTCTGCCATCGCATATTGTTCCGGAGGCCTGTCGCCATTTCATCCACCCAGCGCTAATTCGGTTTTTGACATCACGGTCGATATCACCATCACACTGTACAAGCGAACCGAGGTACTTAAAATCGGAGCAGACTGGGAGCATAACGCCGTCTAGCTTTATGCCTGTAAAACTGGAGAGACCGCCGAAGTCACAAAACATATGCTCTGTTTTGGACCTACTGATCCTCAGGCCAACATTTTCCAGTTTTTGTCGCCACTTCTCCAATCTGCTCTGTACCTCGGATGCGTCTTCACCGACAAGAACAATATCATCCGCGAAGAGCATACACCAGGGTGCTTCTTCCTGTATGTCCGACGACAGAGCGTCCATAATCAGTACAAAGAGGTATGGACTTAAAGCTGATCCCTGGTGCAAGCCTACCGTTACACTGAACCTGTCTGTGGTGCCAGCCGCTGACCGGACGCGTGTACAACATCTGTCATACATAGACCAAATTAGTTCCACATACTTCCCAGGCACACTTTGCTCTTTCAAGGCCCACCACAAAACCTCACGAGGTACTCGATCGTATGCCTTTTCGAGGTCAACAAACACCATATGCAGGTTTTTCTGTGCATTTCTGTATTTTTCGCACAATTGGCGAAGTGAGAAAATGGCGTCTGCTGTACCCCGACCCGGCATAAAACCGAATTGGTTTTGCGTTATAACACTCTCATCTCTCATTCGTCTCTCTATCACTTTCTCCCATACCTTCATACTATGTGACATGAGCTTTATTCCTCTATAATTGTTGCAATCCTGTATATCTCCTTTATTTTTAAAAATGGGCACTAATAAACTGTCGCACTATTCGTCAGGGATAGTCTCTTCACGCAACATTTTATTGAAGAATAAAGTCAGCCACTTACATCCATCCTCACTCAAAACCTTCCAAACTTCTGCTGGTATATCATCCGGTCCTACAGCCTTGCTCCCTTTCATACTTCTCACAGCTTTTCTAACTTCATCCATACCTATTTCTCTTATTACACCTATATTAACCGGCTGGTTTTGCAGCAATTTGCTCCAAGGATTCTCTTCATTCATTAACCTTTCAAAGTAGGCTTTCCAACGTTCTTTTATGACATCATCTTTCACCAACACCTTTCCTGCCTCATCTTTCACGCATTTTATATGAGAAATATCTCTTGCATTCCTTTCTTTCATTCTTGCTAAGCGATACAGCTGTTTCTCGCCTTTTGGGCTATCTAGCGAATCGTACAAGATGTCCTGTGCTGCTGCTCTGGCGATAGCAACTGCTCGCTTAGCTTCTTTCTTACGCTCTTTGTACACATTTCTTTTAGCTTCTTGCACACTTTCAAACTCACTTCCAACATCTTGCCAGTTTTTAAATGCTTGTTTCTTTTGTTTTAGCTTTTCTTGCACATCCTCATCCCACCACCACGTTTCCTTATCTATCATACATTTCCCTTTCGATTCTCCCAAAACATTCTTTGCTACTCCTCGTATACAATTTGCTATTTTATTCCAACCTTCATTCACATGCAATCCTTCCAAATCCTTCATTTCTATCATTTTATCTACCACGCACTCTTTGAATTTACTTGCACACTCTCTCTTTTCCAGCATATACCATTTCGTTTTAGGAGGGGGCCGTGGTTTTCTAAAGTTTGACTGGACTCTTATGGTCACTTCTATAACTAAAAGCATATGTTGTGCTACTAAATTTTCACCGGGGATTATCTTGCAGTCTTTGACGCAGTTGATTTTATTCCTCCTTACGAGAAAGTAGTCAATCTGCGTCATGTGGTGGCCACTTTTATAAGTTATAAGATGTTCCTCACGTTTCTTAAACCAAGTGTTAGTGATTGCCAGGTCAAACGCGGAAGCGGGTTGTAACAAGGTTTCTCCTTCCCTATTACGGTTCCCGAAGCCCAAACCTCCATGTACTCTTTCATATCCCACATTCTGTCTTCCCACATGTCCATTAAAATCTCCACCCACATATACTTCTTCATTTTCTGGAATTTCCATTATTACTGCATCAAAATCCTCCCAAAATGGTTTTATCATTATCAACAGATAAACATTAGGAAAATACTCGAAAAGTATCAAGCTTACATTTATATTTTTTGTTATTTTAAGGTTTTTAAATTCTTCTAAACTAACATTAAGGACGTTGTTTGATTCTGACGTCACAACATAGTAATCCCTACAAATTCCATACAAACGGAGCGTTTTTGACGTTTCATTAAACGAGGCTGATTTGATTTTTGTCAAGTACACAATTATATAGACTTTTATTTCCAATTAAGTTTAAAAAAAAAAAATAAGTTTCTGTCAAAAATTTCATTTTTGGTACAAGCTTTTATTGCCGTCTGTACTTTTCTGTATACCGTCATCAACTACTCGTTGAGACGATTCTAACGAGCCCAAACTCAACGGGGTAACGTCAGTTAAGTACTGAATTCCCATGGCCACCTTCTCATGTTACCATAATATTGAATTGTCATCCAAACTATAGGTTATAGGTTATAGGTTGTACGCGGGCTGGGTTTCCGCAACTCGACGTCATAAATGCGCCTATTTTGTGTAGGGGTTTTGGCACTACTGTTATTCGTGCCAACCCAGTTCCACCAGGAAGCCTAGCAGACCCTTTACGTTGCCGACGGCCTCCGGTAGTGACCCCGGTGTTCCGAGGTACTTTGCCCTGTAGTCCGCCACTCCAGGACATGTCAGGATGACGTGGGCGGCTGTCTCGTTCTCTTCCATGCAGGCTCTGCAGAGAGGACTGTCTGTAACACCTAAAGTAAAAAGGTGTTTGTTTAGTAGTGCATGACCAGTTATAGCTCCTGTCAGAAGACGGAGTGCCGGCCTCTTTAGCTGCTTTAGCTTCCTTGACAATCCGGGGTTGATTGTCGAGAGGGCCTCCCTGGTTTGCCTGCAGGTTCCTAGGGTGTTCCAATGTTTTTGGTGTTCTACCTTGGTGTTTAGTCGCAGTGTGCTCCGCAGCCATGCAGAGGGTAGAGGAATTGTGGGTTCCGGTCCTACAGCTCTTGACTCTAAACCCTCTCTAGCCAGTGCATCCGCTGCATCGTTACCGCGTGAATTACTGTGCCCTTTGATCCATTGCAGGGTTATGTCGCTGTTATTACATACCTCTGATAGGATTTTGTGGCACTCGTGTATCAGCCCAGAAGTTGTTGCGTGACCTTGCAGGGCTTGCAGTACGGATCGACTATCGGAAAGTATGCGGATGGGATATCCCCTTACCTCCCTGGAGGCGATTGCGTGAGCAGCCATTATTATGCCCATACACTCTGCCTGGAAGACGGTGTTGTGGGTCCCTAATGGTGTCGAAATGCGTATGTTTAGGTCCTCCGAGAATACTCCTGATCCGGTGCCTGACCTTGTCTTGGACCCGTCCGTGAAGATTCTTAGCTCTCTGGGGTTAAGTCCTTCCTGGGGGGTTTCGTATAGTTCAACTTTGTACTTTTTGTCAAAGACGAACTGTCTGGGAATGATGTCTGAAGTTGCCTCTATAAGGGGTTCCCTACCTACAGCCTCGTAGAGTATTATGGTGTGTGGAACCCTGGGCGGTCTCCAGAGATGTTGTCTTTTGAGCCTTATGGCTGCTGCCAGAGCCTCTTGCCTGATGAAAATGTGAAGCGGCGGAATGTCCATGATGGCTTCCAGGGCTGCAGTCAGTGTATTCCTCATGCAGCCACTAGCCGCCATGCAGGCCAGTCTCTGGAGGCGTTGTAGTTTAGCTTCGATCGTGGTTAGCGTGGTTCGAGGCCACCACACTATGGCACCGTAGCTTACTATTGGTCGGATTACTGCCTGGTACAGCCATAGAGTGATCTTGGGGTTTAGTCCCCAGGTCCTACCTATCATTCTACGGCAGTGCCAGAAGACGACTGTAGCTTTTTGGATTTTATTGTCTAGATGACTGCTCCAATTAAGTTTGGCATCGAGTATTACACCTAAGTACTTTACCTCTGTTGACAATTGGAGTTCTGTATTGAACAGTCTGGGCAGGCGGTAGGTCCCCAGATTCCGTTTGTTGGTGAACATTACCAGCTCGGTCTCCCTTGGGTTGACTGTTAGTTCATTGTCATTGCACCAGCGTTCCACTATAGCGAGTGCGGAGCGGGTGACATCGCACACTGTACCTGCATGTATGCCGCTGGTGAGTATCGTTATGTCGTCAGCATACCCGATGGTGTAGTGATGACTGTTGTTTAGCTTGGTGATTAGGTCGTTAACCACCATGTTCCAGAGTAGTGGTGAGAGGACGCCTCCCTGGGGGCATCCCTTCGCTACTTGTGCTTGTTTTGTTTTGTCTTCCCCGAGCCTAATGACCAATATAATCCAAACTATACTAGTACCCAAAATTTCAGCTCAATCGAATAACGGCAAGTGACTGAAAAATGGATAGCAAATTTTGACGGACAACTTACATACGAACAGGTCAAGTTAATAATATAAAGCTTGTAAAAAGATTCGCGACTAGTTTAGACTTTATCTATTCAAATATCATAAACCCTTTATGATGCGTTCAAGAACCACCAGATGACCACCATAAAAATAGACTGTTTTGTTAGAACAAATTTCTTATCTGTGAAAATGTTATTATTGCTAAATAATAACATCGATTTCGATATTATTATTTCATTCACGAACATATTTTTTTCGAAAGGAACTGTATTTGACCTCTATTCTAATAACAGTCGAGATGACGTTTAGTTCGAAATGAATTGTCAATTTGCATGCAAATTTGACAAATGTCGCACATATGATAGTTGGATCCGACTCTAGTTTGTCTCTGAATTAAAAAAAAAACTATGACAGCTGCAAGAAAACCACGCCGCGATGCCGGTCATAATATGCGGCTCCTTAATGCATCATGGAAACTTATGATAGACATAGACATAGACATCCTTTATTGGTAATAAGGTATTACAAGTCATGTTTACAATCAAAATAGAACATTCATTTGTAAATTAAATTAACAAGATTATTAGTTATTATATTATATATTATTATTACATTTTTTATATTCTAAAAATTCCTTAATAGTATAGTAACATTGCTCAATAAGCCATTTTTTTAATTTAGCTTTAAAGGTCGGAAGACTGTTAGCTTCCGTGATGCTGTCTGGTAAATTGTTATAAAATATAGGTCCCGCGACGTGGATTGTCTTAGCTGTCTTAGTGAGCTTGTGGGGAATTGTTAATAGTTTGTGCGCATTTCGAGTGACCCAAGCAGATCTATCACCTCGCCTTTCATATAGTGATAAATTCACCCGTGTATACACGGCTATTTGGAAAATTAGCAGTGACGGTAGTGTCAGGATACCGAGTGCGACAAAATGCGGTCTGGCGCTATCGTCATGCCTGGATATGTGGATAGATAACAAATGTATGTAACTGTACATAATTAGGCAATAAAACACTCATGTGATGTTATTACCCACACTCCTGTTTAATGCCCTTCATTATGTACAGTCACTTAAACTACTATAAGTTTGCTCAGTATTTTGGAACCTTTAAAACGTATTGATATAATCGACTGTACGTATGTCATTCATGTTTCTGGTGCCACAAAGTCAAATAGCGATCACGTCAAATAGCGAGGACGCGCTTCACTTCTCATCACGTATTAGCAGACTTGACCACTGGCATTTTTGCGCGATATTACCTTCGTCTTTGGTATTCTCCCTATGTAAGTCTGAGTTTAGTTTTAGTATGGCAATAAAAACAAAAAATGGAGGATATTCACTTTTTTCTAAATATGACATTCGAGAAGAATAATTTTTAATATTGCTTAGAAACTATAAGTTTCTTTCCACGGTTATCTGAATTATCGGCAACCCATGTTTACGTATTTGCATTTTCGTATTGTTAAGGCGTCAATTTAACTATGTGAAACATGGTAGTGAAACTTGTTAATCACTGAAATCAGTATTACCTACCTACTAACTATATTGATTTAAACTTTCACAATCCTCCCACATTCTTTATACTGAACTGGACTTAATAGTGTATACTTAACTTATTTATTTAACTCTTTGACGCCTTCCGACGTTTTGGATTTGTGTGACAACATCCTTGGTCGTGGCACTACTTGGCTTGAGCGGGTATCAACATATTCTTGCTGCAATGGTTTTTCGAATGCACTTTGTCTTTATTAACGACTAATACACTAGGGTTTTTGATAGAGCCCTTGGGTCGAATCCCAGTAATGGCATATATTTGTGTGATGAGGATGAATATTTGTTTTGTTACTCTCGCATGTCTTCTGTGTAGTTAAGTATTTATGTCTATTTAATATTTTTATAGATATATATATATTTATTTTTATGATATTTCATGTGTACCTGAGGGGTAATCACGTAACGTTCCGAACGCGCGTCGGTACAATTTAACTGTCAATTTTCCATATAAAAAGTGACATTTAGACCTACCCGACGTTCGTACAATGCGTTACGTGATCGACCTACTGTTGTTGTTGCCCACCGTGCTCTCACCGAATGGACCCTGCGGAAGACCAGCGCTGGCTGCAAAGCTAGCAACATGCTGAGCAGGGTCCATTTCGTGACAAAATGTGTATTATATTATTTCTTTTGTATGTGTAAATTGTGTGTCACGAATAAATATTTGAATATGAAATATAATCGTTATCTAGTACATTCAGCAACAGAAGTAGCTACGCAAAATAGAACGCACAAAATGATCTATTGAGACAGTCCTTATCCTCTTGACATTAGAGTCGTGTGTAGATCGCTTTGAGAACTTGACTCGCTTAACTACTAAGAAAATAACAAAAGAAATAAGGATCTTCAGTGACCCGCAAGGTTAAAACAAATCGCTTAACCTACACACGATACATTAAAATCTAGGTACACGCGTTTGCTCTTTAGAGTGCCACAAAGGAACAAACATACGAAATAACATACACACATACATAAATAATTTAAACTGGTAAACACATTACCCTCCTTTGCGTCGCACAGTTGGGTAAAAAGTGGACATGCGAGCTAGGGGTTATGTTGTGAGACATAATTTTTAGTTACTGGTATTAATTTTATTACGGCATGGTTTAGGAAATATCCGAAACTGTATGTTGCTTATGAGTTCTGATTCAGTAAGCTTTTATGTTGGTTTTGATATTATCTTCAGTGCGATCGATAAGAGTTGAAAATTTTGGAGTGCAGTTTTAGCGCTATTACGTAAAAGACTAAATGTAATCATAATCACGAGGTCTCGAGGCCAATGTTTTTGTATTTCTTGTGATATTTATATTACGGTTTAAAAATGGTCCTCTAATATTTATTTATTTATTCTCTAGTACTAGTTCGTGTTTTGTCCGTAGTTTAAAAAGAAGAAGCTCTTTTTACGTGGCTCGAATGATCTGTATATTTTGCGACTGTGCCACAGAATTTGCAGTGTAGTTACCTCGTCGTTTTGTAACTTAAGTGATAGCTCTTAATATTTAACAGGCTTACCCATAGAAGCGGCCATCAGGCCCCCACTTATTAAAACGATTAATGAAGTATAATTAACATAAGGTAGCGGCCACTTATACTCGGAGCTGCCGTATAAAATAGCTATAAATAAATGAGAAGTTGAAAAGTCCCGGCAAACTCACGGAAAGTTTCACACAACTTATTTAATAACTCGCTCGGACACGGACGAGGGAATAACAGAGAGGCGACCATTTAAAATACAGTTTAATTTACGAGCATGACAAGTGAAATACCTATTAATAAGGAACACAAATCGAACTTGTCCCACAGCTAGTTCAGTAAAGCTCTACAGGTCTTGTTTTTCAAACGATTCTTGTGAAATTTTGTGAGCTAGCAGAGGGGTTAGGACAATCCAACTGTCATTTTTCCATATAACATTTGACATTTAGATCTACCTAACGTTCGTACAATGCATTACGTGATCGACCAGCAGGTTCAATAGTTATAAATAAAGTCCTTTTAATCGATTCAGTTTAAAAAAATAATAATAATAAGGCGTTTTTGCAAGCTCTACGTCTCAACGAGCTACTATTAACCCTATTTGGATAGGTACGTATTTAACTAAATGTAAACAAAAAAACACGTGACTTGGTCAATAATAATAATAAGATAATACTATAGAAGATACAAAAGGTTGCTATATTTAGTTATCTACCTATCCAAATAGGGTATAGTATAGACTGATTTATACGTATTAAACTGTACACTTTAACACCACAGTAAAACAAAACTTGGGAGACATCATTCAGTTAGTTTTTAAGATCCCGAAAATGCCATGCGACTGAGGAAAGGTACGTTCTGCTGCAAAATCGCGTATCACGGACCGATTACATGTAAGTTTTAAAACACTAGTTCTTTTATACTGTAAAGTGTTTACTATTTATCTTTAAAAATTTCCAGCAGAGACATCTCCTCGCTCCCAATCCCCATGGTTCGTCTCGGACGTTAGCTGTTTTAATCCATCGCAGTCCAAGTCCACCGAAGGCTGCCAAATTCATCCTCATCGGATTTGTAGCTTTTTCTACAAACCTGGCTCCACGAACATCGAGTTACTTTAATATTTTAGATTGTTGCTAGCTCTGTGAATTTAACGTTGATATATTATCTCACTTAAGTCGTTCGAGAAAGGCAAATTGAGGCTTTAGTAAATGTGACACCATTTTGGATATTATATTAAGCATTACGCTATTTTTTTATGAATAAGACCGTTAGTCCTAAACTATTAAGATTTTATTCGCGTTTGTGAAGACAAAAGTGTACGTTCCTTTTAAAATGGTCGAAGAAATGAATAACTGCACTCCTGAAGAAATTGCGTGAGTAGCAAAAGTACGAATAGAAAACTTGCTGCCTGAAAAGTTTAACTATTCTGTAGTCTGCTATTTATTTAAAATTTGTCGTAGAAAAAGTATTGTATGCAACGGTGTATAACTGGTCTAAAAACGCTCGTGGCGTCTTTAATTGCGCAACCCACGCCACTCGCGTTTTAAGACCCATCTTATACAACAGTTGCATAAAATACTATTATAGAAACAAATTGTGTCTAAATTTAACTAAATAACACTTGCCGATTATTAAACTAGTACTTATGTACAGTTTTTTTTTGCGTAACGCTACGCTTTAAAATATGACACTGCAAACAAATACATTCATGAACTACAGCATTTATTTTCTATTTTTGTAAACGCGAAATTATTTTAGTGAATAAGATTATTTATATTTCGAGAATCTCATTGTCACATCTATGTAAATTTGCTTTTTTTATATCATCCATGAATATTTGTACAAATTAGACAATTAAATGTAACTTTTATGTAAATTTGCGTTTTTAGCTAATTTATTTATATAAATACAAAAAACTAGTATAATATAGTACACACGTCAACTACACTACAACTAGTCAACCCCGTTCGTTATCGCTTCCGGTGCAAAAGTGCCCATAATGCTCACGGCATATAAACCATTAATTTAAAAAAAAACGTAAAGACATCTTTCATCATCCAAATATATTGTAAAACTATTTTTTTACTTTACTTTATTTAATCTTTGCTTTAATTAGTGCGCTTTTGTTTATTTTGAATGAACACACAGACTCGAGTAAGCCTTTACGTACATTTGTTTTGAACACGGCTTCATTTACATAAAACTAATTTAATTATACATTAGGCCGTAAGATTTCGTTTTGTACTGTGTATTTGTTTCTCGACTTAAATAATTGACTTTCAAAGCAAACATAGGATTATTCAGTGACGAGGTAAAAGCTGCTTTTTACTAAGTGACCTTTCACACGAACTACAACCACACCACAACGCAACGATAAAAAGTGGTTAAGCACCACGTGGTCGGGCGATATTTTTCTATGAAAATTAATAGTTCTATTCACACGTTAACCATTTTTGTCGCTGCGTTGTGGTGTGGTTGTGGTTCGTGTCAAATGACAATAAAGCTAAGCTATTTCTTTATCAATTATTCCAGTCGACAGCTTCAAACTTGCTAACGACTGAGTGTGAGCATTAATGTTGTTACTATTTTTTTTTATATTGATTAAAATAAAATAAATAAATAAATAAAGTATTATTTTCAGGCATTGAGCACACATATCAACAAAAACAGACAACAACACATTAAAATCTATGAATAATGATTTGTCACCTCTGTAATTAAAACCTCCTTGGACAGTCCTACTATAAGGAATGTTAGGTCCTATGGTCCTCCACAGCCCAGCCAAGAATATGACATAATGTTATCCTCGGCATTGACAGATACTGACGATGTTCAATCAAAACTTGCAAAAAAAGACAAATTTTTGCGCATTTGTCCTTGCGTGACTTGAGAAATTTTGATGTTGTTGTAAACGTCGAACAGCATCCCTGTTTTTTGTTGCTGCAAATTGCTGTTATGGTACGAAACAACTCATTAATTAAAGACTTTGATGTCTGGGATTAGATAAATGCCTTCAGTACCGTCCTTTGATCGTTGCAAATTGGGGACACCCTGCAATTATCGTAGATTTATATAATATGGGACAAGATGTGCTAGGCGGCTTTTCTGGTATATTTTAAATTATAAGGTGGCGTCTGATGGTAGTCAGACAACTGTCTTGAGGTCTATTATGTTTTCCATTTTTACCGATCCTTATAACTTTTCAATATGTATATCAACCATTTTTAGCGACTGGTCTGTAATACGTTATATTTTATAATATGTATTATGCTGTAAATTGATTTTTAGTTCGAGTTTTATTGTTGGGGGCTCTCACTGGAAATCTTCGTCACGCCTTCCGTGATAACATGCTGAGTGAGGGACCTGCTTGGCACATTTATATAAATTTGTTCCTTTATTATTACTGTCATACATAAATGTTTTTTTTTATTCTTGTAATTAAGGTCGGTGACAATGCAATGCAATGATAATCGCATCACCGAGCTGTACATAATAAAGACAGAAAAAGGTGTCCATGGCAACTCTTAAACTAATACAAGATAAACCTGTCATGTTTGGACATCGGAACGCTCTCAATGAGTACCTAGTTGATGAATGTCCAAAAAATTGTAAGTAAGTACAGCCGGAATTAAAAGCTTGTACCAAATATATTATGGTATTTTGGCAGAAACTTATTTCTCCTTCAACTACTCCCATTATCTAGAGATAAAGATAGTCTCAGTAAAAGTGCATTATTTCAATTTAAAATAAAAATGCGTATTATTTTTAGAGTACGTTGAAATATTTATATTGCATTATAATTATAAAGAAGACATTTGATTCGATTTTGTATGGAATACAATATCCTGCACACGGCTCTGATGATAGGCCATTACTATTGTCATGAAATTACGGTATCAGTAGTAGTATTTTTGTAAAGAGATTTCACAAAGAAGAACTTTTGTGTAACGCTCCATCTCTGCCCCACTACGGCAGAGCCGAAAGAAGGTGTTATGTTTTTATTATTCGGAACTATCAGGTGACATCTTTTAAATTTCAGTGTTGCCACATGCACGAAAAAACGGACGAGTGCACGTTGGACTCGCCCACCACAAATGTATAATTTTCAGATTTTGCCCTGTATTTGTAGTAAGTATAAGACGCTATTACTTGTCAAATTTCATAGTTCTAGATCAACGGAAAGTACCTTTTAAATTTTTATTTCCTTGAGAGTGTCGAAATATACGTTTTTTGCGGACGGCCGACGATCTTATTTTACGTTAACTAGAAGTTTGATTTTTTTACAGCTATCTATGGAACTGTAGACTTGAGTTTATGCTTTTAATTTCAACACGATACCTTCAGGCGTTCTCGAGATAAAGGGTCTTAACAGATAGACAGACGGACAACAAAGTGATCCTATAAGGGTTCCGTTTTTTCCTTTTGAGGAGCAGAACCCTAAAAATACACAACATTTAACTATGCACTCTTATTGAGACACGCCGTTGAAACGTGAAGTATGAAAGTACTGAAAAACTAACCTTATTACTTTCCATGGAGATAAAACTTCCGTACTCTAGGTTATTCTAAAATTTTTAGCACTGATCTTTTAGCTTTCTATTATAACTTGAGCCATGGAAAGATTTATAACAATTGGACACCCTGTTTAGTCCACCAGGGTGTGATGAGCATATCTTAATATGTATTGCGTGGAATACCCATATATATTGTTTAGTTTGCTTTGTTGAGACTTTGTCGAATTGTAAACGATAATTGATTATTTATGATGTAATTATAATATCGTAATGACAAGAGGTAGGGCACAACGGCATGTCAACTCGCTCGCATAACATTTAAAAAATGTCTACTTGGAGTACTTTCACGTTACAGAAGACTGCAGCTATAATAAAACTACTGTTTTCTTTGTAGATACTATGTGGTGTGTTCCTGGTGGTGAGTAAAGTTTATCAGAGCGCCTAATGATGTACTGTGCTGAGATTGAAGATTCGGCCACGATTTGGAGTGGTGTTTCGCTGCCGCCGCCACTCAAGCCGTGGCCGCGCCCTAAAGGATCTATATGTGTCTTCTTGTGAAGCGCACCTTAAAATCATAAGTCTCTTTCAAAAAATTCATTTTTGATACAAGCTTTTATTGCCAAATGTACTTTTCTGTAAAACGTCATCAACTATTCGTTAAGACGATTCTAACGAGCCCAAACTAAACGAGGTGACGTCTGTTAAGTCCTGAATTCCCATGGCCACCTTCTGTCTTCATCATGAAATGAATGGGGAATCAGCTCCGAAGAGAGCGATGCATTCTGCGAGTGTCCTTCAAAACTACGCAACACGTGATGCAGTGCTTATTGTGTCCGGCTACGTGCACTGCTGAAAACCTCTTAAAAGCTACACCCCGAGAGATAGCGGTGGCAAAGTATTGGCAAAATAAAATATAGTTAAAGTTAATTGATCCCTTCACACGAAAAAGAAAACTCCATCGTAAAATCAGCTCGATGGTAACATAATATTGAAATGTCATTTAAGCTTTACTTAAACCCAAAATTTCAGCTCAATCGGTTGATGATATCTAGATCAAAATTGAGCTGCAAGATTCCACCCAAACAAACATAGTTACATACCAACATTGCAAGTATAATAAAAGCTTGTAATAAAATAAAAGATCAGCTACCTACCTATGCAATGTTGTTCCTAGCAAGTGTCCCAACTTTCTATCGCGGTACTGTCTGTCGGATTTTTTATAAAAGTCATACATCTGTTCTCTATTTCATCAATAACACAATTGTCACCTAACAAAGACAGTTGTCTTTGGGGGAGGCCTATGTCCAGCAGTGGACGTCTTTCGGCTGATATGATGATGATGATGAAAGACAGTTGTCAATACATTACTAGTCTAATGGGGAATTCAGTGGTCACTTACTACGAGTATTAACTACTTATCGACTTAGAAATGTACCGAAGGTGGGTACGAAGAATCGTCATTATAAAATTATTTTTTCAAGTCGAAATAGAGGGCCATAAATACACTGGCCCGAAAATACGGAGTTCTATAAAGTTGTGAATAGCTCATATAAGTGAAACTTAATCGTTTAAGCCATCTGCTGGTGACCTGGCCAACTTATTTAATATAGTATTTAATCCACCGACGGGGCTTACGGGCCAACGTCGGTAGCCATACAAATGTCGGAAGTACGTACAGTCGGCGTCAAAGATGCGTTTACAATTTTGCACCATATTGCTTAGTGATATCTCCACTTATAATAAATCTCTAAATTAAAAAAAGAATCAGCCAGTTTGAAACTAAGCTTTCTGTGGTACGAATGTTCTCAGCATCCCATGGACGGAAAAATATGAAACATTTTATATAGGTACATTATTATTCCAGCTGCAACTTAGGATAGTTTTTATCCGACTGCGACATTTAATTTATTTTCCGTAATATACGACTTCATTTAATTTTTCATTTATTATTCTTAAAGTATATCGCCGCCACATCTGTCAGCTAAAAGAAACGTCAAAATCACAGACTAATAAGAAATACTACGGACAAAATGGCGGAATTTCTTTGCCTTTCTTTCGCCTATTAATAATTTTAATCCCGTCTACGATATACATTGACGAGACGCATAGGTACCAAAAGCAAATATAAAATTAATCGATTTTGATATGCGAACTTATATGCGCAAATGTCGAATTAAAGCGTAATTTCTACAAATGTAACAACAAATTCGAACAATATAAACTTGGTTTTTTTGAATGGCACGCGCGCGCGCTCTTTGCGTATTCAGCCAAACCAAGAACACCGAAACTCGAAGTTCGTATATCTGCATTCCTGTCATTTGTTAGTGCGATAGAGATAGAGATACCCGAATATTTTCTAATTCCGAAGTTCGTGGTTTAAAAGAAAATACGGATGTCGTATAGATCTAAATTAATATTTTATGTGTGAATATGGTTAAAATTATTTGGAAATACTATTTTTGTTATTGTTTTAGTATATTTGACTAGCTTTAAGTTTAATATTGTACGTCCGAAATGGGCAAGCTGTTGGACTTTATTTTACCCAAAACAACTAAATGTAGGTACACAGTTCTGACAATAAAGAAATCTTATTTTATCTTCTCTTATCGAAAATAGGGATGTAGACACTAAAGAAAATAATCATAATGTTGTATTATATCGAAAAAAAAACAACGCAAGAGGCTATACTCGTATAGGTAATCACTACGTTATAAGTGTATATAGTTTTAAGAGGGGGTTTGTTGCGTCTCTTTTCCGCAAAACGCACCTTTATAATGAAACGATTGTTTTTTACTATGACGCTCGAGGATCGTGACGTCACGGTCCCTGGTCGTTTTCTCACTCTAACAAGCGACATTAAAACGGTTGTAGCTTCGTAATTTTTTGAGATATTTGAATGAGTTTTTCGTTTCTTCTTTCTTTTGAAGTGAGTCTACAGCTACACCTCTATTTGGAAGACAAGCGGAAAGAACCCATACTATCCATACTAATAATCCATACTTCCATATTAATATTATAAATGCGAAAGTGTGTCTGTCTGTCTGTTACCTCTTCACGCCTAAACCGCTGAACCGATTTAGATGAAATTTGGTATACAGATAGTTTGAGCCCCGGGGAAGGATAAAGGGTAGTTTTTATATCTGAGGGGCTGAAATTGGGGGTGGAAATTTGTATGGAGCTACTTAAACCGCTGCACCGATTTAGATGAAATTTGGTATATAAATAGTTTGAGTCCCGGGGAAGGACATATAATAGGTTTTATCCCGGAAATCATCCCCTTAGGGGGTGAAGGGGGGGGGGGGGGGGGGGGGGTGAAAATTTGGATGTAATCAATTTTGATGAAATTTGGTGTAGATATAGGTTAAGTCCTGGGAAAGGACATGGAATAGTTTTTACCCCAGAAATCATCCCCTAAGGGGGTAAAATTAGGGGTAAAAATTCGGATGGAACCCATTTTAATACAATTTGGTATAGAGATCGCTTGAGTCCTGGGAAAGGACATAGGATAGTTTTAATTCCGGAAATCACTCCCTGAGGGGGTGAAATGGGGGGTGAAAATTTGGATGAATCCCGTTTAGATGAAATTTGGTATAAAGGTCGTTTGAGTCCCGAAGAATGACATTAGATAGTTTTTATCCCGAAAATCATTCCCTAAGGGTATGAAATAGGGGGTGAAAGTTTGGATAAAATCCATGTACCTAGATGAAATTTGCTATAGAGATAATTTGAGACCCTTCGAAGGATATAGAATAGTTTTTTGCCTCGGAAATCATCCCTCAAGATGGTAAGTAGAAGTTTGTTTGCATTATATTTTCTAAGTATAAGTTCTACGCGGACAAAGTCGCGGGTAACAGCTAGTATATTATATACCTTTACCGTACAATACTCGTACTTTGCCACCAGGGAGATATTATGTAAAAATAACTTACAGTAATAACTACTCTCACCTTTTCCAATATTGTAAGGTACTTCCCGTGCAAAACATGGTCAAACTTTCCATACTCAAGGAAGAATATAAATACATTACCAACTTGAATGAATACCACCGTTACAATAGGCTAAGGAGTTTATCTAATGCACACAGATTTTTATTACCAGCAATGAAAAACGTTTACGTCATGAGAACCAATCATTACATGCTTCCAAAAATAATAAATAGTCTCCCAAAACACATACAAGATTTATACCTATCCAACCCTTTATCAGCTAAAGATGTAAACAAGTATTTTATGTCAAGCAATAACTATGATTACGCCTTGTAACCAACCAAGTTATTGTTCATCAGTGATACAGTAAACGGAATGTAAGTACATTATATTGATGTAAACTAACATACCTACTTAAATAGTAAATAGTTAGACCGTACTATAGCTGTAAATAAGCCACTAATGGCTTTAGCACCTAATTATGAAACTCTGCGATAAGTATGAATTATTTGGAACTTTAAATAAAAAATAAAAAAATCCCAAAAATCAAATTTTAAAACAAATCTGCAAATGAACGAAAACACAACACATTTATGGCAACCTTACTAATTTAGTAGAAACTAGATTATATTTAATGACTTTACTTTCAGTCATATATGTCTTTAACTTCAGCCTCCAGCAAATTGTCGAATTTGAGGCGTCGTGTTCGTGTGGTCAAATTTTGTCGAAACAATATGCATTACAAGAAATGGTAAACTCTAAGAAGAAAGTTTCCTATTGCTGCTAGTAAAGTATAATAATATAATTAGAGTATTTCTGTTAAAATTTGTACTAAAGAGGCTTCTTAGAATATTTTTTTCTTGAATGGACAATGTAATCGCGTAATGTTTAAGCACATGACTGTAGAATGTGTGGCGAGGAGGATGAGACTATGGAACACTTATTGTGTGAATGTCATGCCCTTGCCAGACAAAGAATGAACTACTTTGGTAACGGTTACCCGCAACCAAAGGAATTCAAGGTGCTCCCGGCGAACTGCATCATCCGCTTTGTGGAAATGATGGAGCAAGCCTGGGAGCAGGTATAAAGGAGAGAGCAAATGCACAAAAGATCCCACTGGGTCGAAGTGCATCCGAAAGGGCCCTCACCTAGATAAGATAAGATAAGATAAGATAAACACATGAGTGTAAACATTGCCCACCTCCAAAAACCGCTTAGGGTTGTCATCTTCTCATAATTTAACGGACTGTGTAAGCAAATGGAGGTTTGTCTTTGAGTGTAACGCGTCATACTGAAGTAAATGAATATTTATGATGTACTTTTTTGTTTTCTTATGCTTTTATATGTTGACTGTCGTCAAACACAATTGAAATGTTTCCCAATAACGTCAATTTTATATTTTTAAACATAACTGAATAACAATTTGAACCTTGAAAACTATAAATAAAAAATTTAATAAAAAGCATTTATTTCGGACAAAATAATCCATAGATGTTAGTATTACAATAAACTTAAATAACTATGTTAGTACCTAAACTTAAGTGCTGAGAGGTCCAGTGCCTGATTAGGGCGCTGTCCCATCTCTCTGCCACGACTGCCAGGAGACCGTGGCGGCTGGCGCGCACTCTGCGAAGCGTCGAACTATGTTTTTTATTGTAATATAAATGTTTAATTTAGGTAATTGCTTTGAAAATACTTCGTATGAGTTAATATTAACAAAACACCACTAATGTAACAAGTTGACGGAAAAGTGACAACCCTTACAGTTTAACACTGCTTGATGCTACTTGTATGGAAAAGAGTTAAAATGCCCAGATAACATTGCCCATCTGTATCGTGTAAAACTTTGCGTAGTTAAGACCAAGATGTTAAATTGGAACGCCATGTTTACTCAAAATCTTAGACTGAGTCTTGTCTCAACATCATAGGAGCTACAGTCAAACATGCCTACTTTGCCACCAGGGGGAACTTTGCCCAAGAGGAAAATTTTAAAATTTGCTTCTTGGGCAAAGTTCCCGCTGGTGGCAAAGTAGGCATGTTTGACGGTATAGTTGCGTCAATAATCGACATGGGCAATGTTGGTTAAAAGTCCTGATAACTTTACCCGCGATCAAAATCGATAAAAATGTGGATTCGATGTTGATTTAAAGATATTTCTTCTGTTGAACACATGCGTATTACTACGAAGGATTCGTTAAGCATAAAACAATATCATCCTATGATAGAAAAAAATTAGAAATATTCGTGTCTTTCCGAGAAAAGCGGGCAAAGTAGCCATGTTTGACGGAATAATATATACCTATCTTTGGAGTAGGTGCCAAAGCTAAACCCGGGCTCATTTGAAGAGCACTACTGGGAACAAGCATAAAAAGTTTAAAATACTATATCCCGACTACAGAAAAGTAACTATGAATAATATTTCTATATATTTGAACTCGAAATTTTCTCCTCTTTCATTTGGTACCCCCACACGCTATGATAGCAAAAGACGTTTTTCAAAGTCAGTCACTTATTTTGTATATTTTTATTTTTCATATAAATAGCATAGTTTCGAATCGATTGACACCCCATTTATCACAATCGGTTCAGTGTTTTAAACGCTAGAGTGGAACATACACAAATACAAACATAGACTGCTAAAAACATTTCCCTTCCTTTCGTATCTGCCGTAGTCGTGCAAAAAAACGCTATGAGGACAATGATTGCTTAGTGATATGGCGGCAAATGTATATATCTTTGAAGTCGACAGTACAGCCTGAGAAATATGTATTTTTTTCTCGTTTCATATACTAAATACATTTTAATGTGTCTCACGTGCTCGCTTCCAAGCGCCCGGGCTCAAGTGTCGGAACAAGCCCGCTAAACATATATTATTTTTCATCACACTTGCTCGTGTAGGGCTTCATAGAACTACAATAGCCTAAATTACGCCCACGTGCGTAATGGTTTTTTTTCTTTAATTGTATTTCTCACTCATCCGTCAGTTATAAAGCAAAGAGGTTTGAACGCAACTACGATGTTTGAAAACCTGTTTATAAATACATCTCATACGTTTTAGCCGAATGAAACATGTTTAACTGAATTGCTTAAAGATCTACAAAATTTAATTTGGTACCTAATTTAGTGTCTTTGTTAAATATTTTTAACAGTGATTTTATATCGTGGCTGTATTCCGAAGGAAGAAAGTGCCTTACGTCAAATTCAACAAAATGGACGATTGACATTTTGTATTTGTTTCCTCGTATTTCTTACAAACTCGTTCGTGAAATATCTCTTAGCGTACTTGAGGCACAATGTACACACTGCGTCACATCTGACCATAAAGTGGCACCGCATGCATACGTGCGAAAAGTCCCACTTCCTAGCCAGGGATGGCGGGGGGATTTGCACTGTCTACGGGTGACAACTGCCATGCCACTGCCACATAAATCAAACCTGCATAGTTACAAACGCACGCACATGTCAGATTGTAATATAAATATCTGTTGTATTTTTATTTTATTAGATTATTTGGTTTATTGAATAATTATAAGAAACAACTATTTCGTTAATAAAAATAAATCAAGATAACCGGAAGTACGTTTAATGCAGTTCGAATGGACTTACACCCCCACCGGTTTGCATAAAAAGGGGTGTCCGCCGTTAGAGGGGCTTTTATTTGCTCAGTTACGACAGAAGACTCAACCACTAAAATCCACACCTCCTTGATGACTGTGTGATGGTGCTAGTAAGTGTTTCGTTATTTGTTCGTGTAAAACCTACTCAAGGAAATAAAAGGTGTAATTTGGTTCAGTACTAAAAAAAATTAATGTAAGTAACGTTAAAATAAATATTATATTAATCAAATATTATGTTTCTACGTATTATATTTCTTTTACTCGCCATCCACAGCATGACCCTGTTTCCACAATCAATAGGAGAAAATATTGTTCTAGTTATTTATTAGTAGGTACATACTCGGCTTATATTATTTGCATGATTTTCCTATCACACACATACATACAACCACGCACACAGATGAACAATGCAAACTAGTGGCTCGGTGTGCTGTGTAGGTAAAACACACGAACCTGTCTTGTTTAAAAAAATATTTTTTCAACACAGTTTCTCGTAACGTGCCTCTTATTTGTGCCGCTTATAGGCTCATAATCCTGGGTATTAAACACGCGTGTTTTATAACATTACGACACTCGTGTTTAATGTTTATATCCCGATTAAGACACGTTGGCACCTTGCAGAAATGTGTATGTATGGACTCGGCGTATTCTTAAATTGACCGGGTTATACAGGTTTTTTTTTTAATTCTCGACAAATGGATTCTTACTCGACTAAACAAGTTAAATCCTTCTTGTGAATAAATTGATTATTTCTTCTTGGATATGATATAGAAACGTTTCATTTAGTAAAACTATTTACTTTTGATATCATTTTACAAGAATTTATATTGAATATACGAAAATATTAATTTTATTTTTGTATTGGCTATTTAGAGGTTTCATCTAAGCCTCGCTTTAACACCCACGCGCACTGCGCAAACTTCACGAAAAAAAAAGTTGCGCACCATTATAGGCAATTTTACAAATATTTGTAAACATTGTTGATGCGTGATTGATTATTTTTAAAAATGTAGACTCGTGGTGAATAGAAAAGTGATAAACAGAATTGACGCCACTGGACATTCTTGGAGATGTACCATTATTTGAGTAAAAACCTGTTGTCATCAATAACTAAAGGAAATAGTTTAGGAGCCTGTAACATTTTTATTTCATGAAAAGGATTTTTTACTCGCAAATGTGTTGAAAAACGTCGTATGAAACGCGTGAGCTTTGATAATTACATTTCGGGCTCTCTTGTCACGCTCACCTGCGGTTCGCGTGATAATTCCGCCTCTGATAATATAATGATCAACATAGCTCACTTGTATCACAATGTACTATTTTTGTACATTTCGAAAAACCGAATTGACAAAAAAACTCTAATTATTGAACCTCCTCACAAAAAAACTCTAATTATTGAACCACCTCACAAAAAACTCTAATTATTGAACCTGCTCACAAAATTTCACGAGAATCGGTTGAGAAAGGTGACCTGTAGAGGAGACGAGCAGGACAGACGCCGGGCATACAAAATAATGTTGGCCCAATAATTCCATCTGAACTAAACTGGAATTTTAATTGGTTTTTCTAATGTTGCACTGCACATTTAATTTTTCTATTTATTTCGTGCATATTGGTGTGCATTTGGAAGCGAGCGTTGATGTGATTCGTTAGTGGAATCATGTTAG
Source organism: Epinotia brunnichana (assembly GCA_963854355.1). Taxonomy (NCBI): domain Eukaryota; kingdom Metazoa; phylum Arthropoda; class Insecta; order Lepidoptera; family Tortricidae; genus Epinotia; species Epinotia brunnichana. The sequence goes on along the minus strand of OY977951.1, from coordinate 22,398,181 downwards.
AGGGAAATATTCAATTAATTATGGGCCACGTGACCAACGTGACCTACACGTTAATAACATTCCATTTTTACCCACTACGGAACGGAGAAGGAATATGCGTTTAGGGTGAGAGGCTGTTTGTCTACACGAATGTTCAAATTTATCTTCAAAACGGCTTAACGCCTTTTTCAGAAATGGGTTTGTGGTTCATCAGGGGGGGTTCTCGGATAGGTGTTATGATACCGTTATATGATCGTAGTGAACTTCCAGAACGCGTATATCTATATTACTGTGTTTGGGTTCTATAGATAGTGCTTGTGCTTGCAGAGAAGTTTCGGTACATGAACAACTGTTGAGGGTCTGATGATGGAGCAGAACAACATCGTAGTGAACTTCCAGAAGACGTATATCTACGAGTATATTACTGGTTTTGGGTTCTATAGATTGTAACAAATATTTTCTTGTTACATAATTAATATGTGGCGACATCTATTGATTAACGCCCACCCTTCTTTGCCGTATAAGAAGCTTAACCGACGTGTCCATCTGGTGCGCACGAGTAATGATTAGTTCCGTATTCTAACACCTCATGCATCGAGACCCGGAGCTACTGTTTTTTTTTGGATCAAACCCGCGCTGCGAGAAGCACGCGTCCAAATTATTAAGAGCTAATTTTGAGACCAATTAGAAGATGGCAAAATCCGCCAAGGTGCATGTGGTGAAAGCTACTTAAAGCCTTAAGGGCTACTTCATAAATGCATTAAAATGGCAGCCTAACAAATTTTAACCAGCAATAAATCCCAATGAAAGTACAATTTGTATAGACATTTCGTTAGCATAGCGAGATGCGGCAAAAAGAGCCAAAACTTCTTCGGCTATGATACAAAGAATCAAACTAAGATGCAACCTAAAAACCTATAAAAAACTAAAATAACCAAAACGAGATGCAAATCAAACAATAGCTGTCAGCAAACTGGCAAGGAAATTATACGACAGTATATTGACCAAGAAAAATCAGTGCATTACAATGGATGACGAGACCTATTGCAAATTGGACTTTAAAGGCTTACCAGGACCTCAATTTATTACGGTACTGGCTTATAGAAAGTTACTCGAAAACATAAGTCCATCAACATCGAACAATTCGACAAAAAAGTATTAGTGTGGCAAGCGATTTTTCAATGCGGTATGCGATCGCAATCCTTCTTCACTACAGGGACTTTGAACGCTACGGTATACCGTGACGAGTGCTTACAGAAAAGATTACTACCACTAATAAAGAAGTACAGGACTAGCACTTTATTTTGGCCAGACTTGGCTTCTTTTCATTACTCTAAAACAACGAAGGAATGGTATAAATCCGATGAGGTAGAAGTAGTGGATAAGGAGATGAATCCTCCCAACTGCCCAGAAGTTCACCCAAATGAGCGATATTGGGCTATCATGAAACGATACCTCTAAAAAAACGGCAAAGCTGCCACCTCCGTTGACAACTTTCAAATAAGTGGAACAGGGCATCATCAAACGTGTAAAAAGTGATCGTCCAGAATTTAATGAGACACATCAAAAAGAAAGTTAGGTTGCAGGCAAACTAAACTGGATAATACACGACGAATTCATTCAAAACGGTTTTTTATAAAGACCTTATTTTTCAGTTTCTTTTTGTTTAATAATCAGTTTTCACACAGAATAAAAATAATACCTTTTTGAAGTTGTCTACTTTCTTTCCGATACGGTCCTTAAATTAGATTATAACCATAGAAGAATATTTTCTACCGGGAAAAAATATTCATCTAATTGTTTTGCATTTTTTCTGGATCTTGTTATCTTAGCCACTCTTCTTAATAAATACCTTCATATATTATAATGATGTACAATCATTATAATATAATGAACACTCATCATAACATAACACGCATTCAAGCCATATTGAGATAATCATCGTAGGACCTCAACTTGGTTCATAAGCTTCACATCGCATTCTAATTTCAAAAACTTGGCACGAGGAAAGCCCGAGCCCGCCTGGCTGAAGAAAGGTAAATGACAATAAACCAATAACAATGTATATTTTCCAGTCACCCATGTGTCAAAGCATACCCGCGGCGATTCGCTAAGATTCCGAAATGCCGACAAATGAAGCAGTAATGTGATTGGCGCAAGCCCTAGGGCGATATGCTCCCCTGGTAATCCGACAATATTCATACGTCAAGTGTCGATGATTAGATTAACTTGGTATTACATTATTTTGGTGACTGACTGACTTCTCTGGCGTGTAAAGATGAAGGTATTACGCAATTTAGGGCTGGTTGTATAAAACCGAGATATGGGATATTTTGACAGTTTTCTACGGGATGCAGCAGCTGCAATGGTATTAGGGCATTTTTTTATTTTTCTTGTACCTTGATGTTTTTGGCTTTGTCCAGTGCCTTTGACACCCTACAAATACGAAACACGTTGAAAAATGGTACTTGTAGCTATTTTTAAACGTCAATAATATATCTAAAATGTAAATAAACCTAAAAAACCTATTATTTAGCATTTAATTTACCACATTTTCTTGGTTTTCCTGGCTACCAACCCTTAATTTTTGCCTGTCCACCTGTGGAAAGCCAACTTCAAGTATTGATTCGAAGTATTAGGATTTGTATATTGTGCTTGGAAATACTTGTTTCTAATAGTGGAAAACATGAATTTTCTTAAATCAACCTTATATTTATCTCGCTAAAGTATTTTTTACATAATAAACTAAAATTAATCTTGTCCAGTGATTTTGGAAAAGTGGACATGTCCACATTCCGTAACGAAGATTTTGTGGGAACGAGGTATTTTAATACCAAATTTGGTGTTTATTTTAATCTAGCATCACATATCGTTACGTAACATCATTCGTTTTGTTTACAAACTGTCAGTAGTGGCTAGAAATCGCGGGCGAACGGTGCGCCGAGTGGTGGTCCCAAAGGTAATGGTAAAATACTATTACAATTGTTAAAAACAGTATATTAAACACGTGTTTTAATCTGCAAAGTATTCGTTCCTGTTAGTGATGTGCTAACGGGTTTTCTTTTCTTCTTCTTGGGAGTGGACTGTATAGGTTTCAGCGGTGGTGAGAACAAACGCAGGTGACTGTAGAACGTTGCTGGGCGAGGCTGGAGCGGTGCGAGGGCTGGAGGCTTGTTTCGAGGAGAGGTGTTTCCTGTTCGGCTGCTTCTTGTAGAGTGAATTTTTTTTTTTTTTTTTTTTTTTTTTTTTTTTTTTTTTTTTTTTTTTTTTGAGCATGATATCTACGAGCCGGGCCGCACAGGACCCTTTTGCTCAGTGCGGATGGCGCGTGCCGGCCTTGAGGCCAACACGGCAACAAAATTTACAACTAAACTTAATATCTAGACTAAAACTAGTTAACAATGGAAAAGTGCCCACTAACCTTAGTGGTTAGTGGGTCTTTCCCTTACACTTAAACACTAATTAAACAGTAGAAAGTGCCCACTAGCCTTAATGGCTAGCAGGTCTTTCCATCCCCAGAGTGGGGACAGGGATGCACTGCCCCTGTTACAGGAAAAGAAAGTTTTATACATATGGTGAGGGTGCAGTGGCAAAAGAGGGGCGCCACCTGCTGCAGGAAGAGCCTGCTTTGAATTGAAAAAGGAAAACAGTATAAGAAAAATATGAGAAAAGAAAAGGGTAGTCAGTGATAGCATACAGTGCAACAAATATGAGTGTGAAATGTTAAAGTGTTACGGGTGTCTTAGTGTGAAGTCTTTTATGGTGGTGAGTAGATTCCTGTACTGGACCATCAGGTGGAGCCTTGCCGCCCCTCCCTGTGCCGCCCGAAATCTGGCAGCCAGGTCACAGACCTCGTCCATGTCAAAAACACAGGCGAGGTCCACGACCAGCTCCAGATCAGCCATGGCTGTGGGGGCAACAATCGGATCGGGGTCAGCAAAGCCCCCCTGGGGGCCCAGGAGGCCGTGGAGGTGTTGTGTGTGTTGTGAGTGATGTGTAGGCGGAGGGATGAGAGTGGGAGTGCGTAAGGAGGCGGCAGGCTGCGGCGCCACAATGCGCGGGGGGTCGACCGCAGTTGGCGGTGGGGGGGCCTGGAAGGGGCCCTGAGCCGGGCTGGATGTGAGCGCAGGCGGGGGTGGGGGAGGAAACTTTTGTCGTAGTGGGGGGTACGCAGTTTGCGAGGAGACTTCGGGGGAAACAGGATGTCTATTGGCCCAGGCGTTGAAGCCAGGGGGGATTTGGGGGAAGGATCTGGATTGGGTGGGGGGTAAACGCGAACTCCCAGAGCGGGAGTTACGCGTCTTGGGTTGGAGGGGTGGCGGGGCTTTGGGGCATCCCCTAAAGCTCGCCACATGGGGGCCCTTGCAGTTAGTGCAGAGGGGGGCCCCATCCTTCTCTGGGTCTCGGGGGCACTCCTTCCAGTGATGAGGCCCCGCGCATTTATGGCAAATTGGGTCAAGAGTGCAGTTCTTTTCAGCGTGACCGAAAAGCTGACACCTTTTGCATTGAACGGTGGTTCTTCTTTTGTTGGGAGCCTGCACCTTTACTTCTCCCACTCCCATTATATTTTTAATATTTTCGATGGACCTGCCCGCATCACTCCTGTCCAGCAAGACGGCAATTATATCAAAGGGGGCTTTGGGTCTGAGGTGGGGTCTGTATAGTCGGTGGACTTCGGTAGCAGGGTAGCCCTGCTGCCGAATGTCCGCTAGAATTTGGTCGGTCGGGAACTCTTTAGGGACGTATTTAATGATGACTCTGTGTTGCTTCTCAGAGTCGGCGTCGTGAGTGTAGTAGCCATTTACGAGGAGGTCCTTCCACTTGAAGTAAACCTCCTCGGTCGGGGTGTAAATGGCCAGGCCGCCTGCGTCGCCCCCGATTAAACGGGGTTCAACTACGGCAATGCCTAGTCGTTCGGCTTCGGCTTTAAGGCCGGGCCATCGAGAAACGTCTCTGAGAAGCAACAAGGGGGGCTTCGGAGGCGTCTTGGGGAGATTTGAATTTGTCTTGGTCTTGCCACCCTGGATGGACTGGGTGGGCGATGTCTGTCTGTTTGGACGTTTGCTAAAGTTGGCGGATGGGGGAACCTCGGCCTCCTCTGTGGAGGGCCCTGCCGGAAGGGCATCAAATTGGTTGTGGGTGGGGACTGTCAGGGGGGTCAGTGAGAGTGCCTGGGCTGGCAGGGTGGGGGGGGAGGCTGTGTGCTTGCGCTTCGATTTTTTCCCGGTAACGGTCTGGAAGCCTCCCTTAGTGTCCGTGGTAGGGGTATAGTCAGTGTCCATATTATTAGTAGTGGCTACCGACCCAGTGTCAGAGTCTGAGTCGGTATAACAGTCGTCATTGTCATTGTCGGGGAGGGGCTCTGCAGGGGTCTGCTGGCCAAGAGTGAGTTGAGTGTTCGGGTACTGAGACCCTGGTCTAACTTGGGCTTGCCCAATAGAGGGCTGAGTGTATTTGGGGGCTACAGATGGGGACATTCTGGTGATTGAAGTCGTGACAGTGTATGTTGAAGTTTGTGTGGTAGCCGTAGTGGCAGAAACATAAGGGGTCGCACTGTATGGAGGCACTGACTCACCTGAGGGCTTGCGGCGTGGAGCACGCATCCTGCATTTGTTTGAGAGCGCTGACGGTGGTAGAGCCCCACTGTCGGCTTTTAGGAGGTAACCATCCCACGCCTGGGGATGATTACGTTGAATGAACTCTAAGAGCTCATCGCGTTCGAGTTGTACATGGCGGATTTCTTTCTCCATTTTGAGATTCGAAGTATACACAGTACACAAACACTTAAATAGCTAAAACCCAGGAGGGTTTTAAAAACAATGCACTTAGAGTTTAAAAACTTAACTAATCGAGTCTATTTCTCACTGATGCGCGCATGACGCGACGGAAATTACCACGGCTAGGCACACCTGTGGTAACACAATGGGCGGAATGTGCGCTCGGGGAAAACCCCAGCGCTGGAGCGGTGAAGCCACGCGTCGCGAAGCGAACGCGGGCGAGGGCCGAGGGGCAGGGGCGCGCACGGGGCAGCGCGGTCGCGAGAGTGAAATGCGGACAGAGCACGAGGAGCGCGTGCGCTCGACTCGGCAGCGGCGGGCAGAATGTGAATTTACTTGGCGCGGGCCCTCCTTTTATACCCGCCCATATTTAAGCACCTCTCCCCCCGCCACCCCGCACCGATCCCCCTTCCCGCGCAAACTCATTTATTTCTCTCTATCTCTTTACATATACATATTTCTTATATTCTATTGTTCTAATCTAGTACATCTTATTAAGTCTTACAGGATTCTACTTGGATTGGGGAGGATAGGCGAGAGTTGGGCCTTTCCAGCGGCATAATCTCTTCTCGCATACCCCCCGCCTCACCGCGGTTATAAATATAACTACCGGCGCTTCCTTAGGCAGCGCTCATTCTTGCCTAGGCCGCCCTCGGAGCACATTCGCTGTCGTATGCCTTTTACCTATTCTTTATTATTTTATCTATAGGCAGGGACGACTTTTACCTAGTAGCGAATGTATGCCAGATGCCCTAGTAATGAATACTAGACCCGTAATGCAACTTTTATTAATACAACTTAGGTACTAGTTTATAAGCTATTTTATCCTATTTAGACATTCTTTATTTTACATTTTAATTCGTCGTTAACATTCTCCCGCCGTCGCTTCGCGAACCCACTGGTAGGACGACGATCTTCTTGGTAGGGCGCCTCAGGACGTGTCCTCTGCTGGTAGTGACGTCCACGACTCGTACCACGCCGTCCTTGCCTGGGTAGGTCCTGGAGACCCTCCCTCGTGGCCATGTGTTGCGAGGGAGGTTGGAGTCGCAGATCACCACGACGTCGCCGACGGCCGGGCTGGTTCCCGCGCTGTAGGGCTCCCGCCGGTTTTGGAGTACCGGCGTGTATTCGCGCACCCAGCGCCGCCAGAAAGTGTCAGCGAGCTGCTGGGCGCGCCTCCAGTGTTGGCGGGCGCTGTCGTCGCTGGCTTCGAACGTGCCTGGCGCGGGCGAGTAGCAGTCGGGCCCCAGCAGGATCATGTTCGGTGTCAGCGCGGGTGGGTCATCCGGGGTCACGGGCACGTAGGTCAGCGGTCGCGAGTTCACGGTCGCCTCTGCTTCCGCCAGCAGGGTTTGCAGTGTCTCGTCGCTCGGGTACCTCTCGTGCAGCGTGGCCTTCATTGCTAACTTGACGGTGCGCACCATTCTCTCCCACGCTCCCGCCATGAAGGGGGCGGCGGGGGGTAGGAAGCGCCATTTTATTTGTCGTGCCCAGGCGGCGTCCCTGATGGCCTCGGTCAGCTCGCGGTCGGCGCCCCGGAATGCAGTGGCATTGTCACTCCACAGCTCGGTGGGGCATCCGCGGCGGGCTACGAAGCGGCGCAGCGCGGTGATGGCGGAGTCGGTGCTTAGCGATGTAGCCACCTCCAGGTGCACGGCACGTGAGGTCATGCAGGTGAATAAGGCGACCCATCTCTTCTCCTTGTGCCGGCCGACGGTGACCTCTTGGGGTCCATAATAGTCCCAGCCCGTGTATGTAAAGGGCCGGACGTGGTGTGCTAGGCGCGCCGCGGGCAGGTCGCCTGTGGAGGGCGCCGCTGGCCTCGCCTTCTTCAGTCGGCACCTTGGACACTGCGCGATCACTTTCTTCACGGTGGGTCGTATTGATGCGATGTACACTCGCTGCCGTAATTCGTTTACTACGATCTCGGTGCCGCCGTGATGCAATTGCTCGTGTACGTGAGCCACATATAACTGTGTGTAGTAGTGCTTACCGCACAACACCGCGGGCTGCACTGTTTCTTCCTGTAGGCCGCCGGCCTCCGCTATTCGTCCGCGCAGTCGGAGTATGCGAATATCGTCCATCACGATGCTCACTTTCGCTAGTCGGTCGTCCTTGTCTGGCGCGCGGCCGCTCATCGCGCGCTCTCGCTCTCGCCCGTAGCTGTCTATTTGCGAGGCGCGCATTAGCAACTGTTTTGCCATGAGTAGGTACTTCGCTTCCAGTGCTATGTATCTTCTTGTCGCGGGTGCCGCTGCGGGCTGCGCGGGTGCTGTCTCGCGTCTCGTTCGCTTGTTCCATGCTTCATCTGCCGTCTCTTTCGCGCGCGTCCTCTTCCTGTGTGTCGCGGCGACGGGTTGCGCAGCGTGCTGCGCGGGCGCCTTAGACTTGCGCCGGCACAGATCGATGAACTGTAGCACGCGTGCGGCTGCCTTCAGGAGCTTGGTCCACCTTGAAAAGCGCTCGATCGTGATAGGTATAGATGCGAGCCTTTCCTCGGGTCGATGGCTGGCGGCGGCGCACTTTTCTCTTTCTTCGCCGGTCACAGGAACTTCGATTTTGTGCTCGACGGGCCACGCGGATTCCGGTAAGTATAGGAATGACGGGCCGTTGAACCATCTGTGGCTCGAATCGAAGTCGACAGGCGTGGCTCGGGTGGCGTCGTCCGCGGCGTTGTGTGCCGACGGAACCCACCGCCACTCGTTCTTTTTCGTAGCCTCTTCTATTTCGGCGAGGCGGTGCGCGACGAACGTCTTGTACGTGCGAGGCTCGGCGCGGATCCAGGCGAGTGCAGTGCGGGAGTCGCTCCAATATGTGCGCGATTTTATCTCGAATTCGTGCTCTTCTGCGACCGTCTTGGCTAATCTTATTCCCAGGACCGCGGACTGCAACTCGAGTTTTGGAATCGAGATGATCTTCGTCGGCGTGACGCGGCTCTTCGCGGCGGCTAGAGCGATTTTGATGCTGCCGTCGGCTCGTGCTATCCGCCAGTACACAGCGGCGGCGTAGGCTTGTTCACTCGCGTCCACCATCGTGTGTAGCTCGTAGCGGGCGCTGGGCGTGGTATCGTAGCACCTAGGTATTTTTAGGGTACCTAGGCTGCGAAGTTGCTCCAACCACTCGATCCATCGCGCGCGCAGCTCTTCCGGGATCTTCTCGTCCCACTCCGTTTTGTAGCGCCATGTGTCCTGCATTATTCTCTTTGCAGGCGTCGTGACAGGTGAGATGAGGCCGAGAGGGTCAAATATTGACATTATTATGCTGAGTGCCTCCCTCTTTGTCGGAGGGCGGAGGCCGTCAATCACTTCCGGTGGGGCTTTTCTTGTATTGAGACGAAAACGGATGCTGTCCTCTCTCGTATCCCATAGTAGGCCAAGCGTTTTCTCTATCTCGCTCCCGCCGATAGGGACGGTATCTCCTTCTCGCTCTTCGCTGTTGACGACGTTGTTTATTGCCGCGCGCGCGTTCGTGGCCCACCCACGCAGCTGGAAACCGGCTTGCTTGTGTACGTGGTCGACTTCCTTTGTCACTTGCTGGGCCTCTTCTAATGCGGTGAAGCTCTGCAGGTAGTCGTCCATGTAGTGGTTTCGTTCTATCGCTGTCGCGGCTCGGGGAAACTGCGTCGCGTGTTCTTGCGCATTTCTGTTTTTTATGTATAGCGCGGTGCATGGAGATGAAGACGCGCCGAACACGACGGAGGTCATGCGGTACTCATCGGGGTCGCCCTCGCGTCGGTCGCCTCTCCATAGAAAGCGGAGAGCGTCGCGGTCTTCTTCTCGTATTTTTATCTGCATAAACATCTCTTTCAAGTCGGCTGACACTGCGATGCTGTGTTGGCGAAATCTCATCACAACGCCGGGTAGCGGTAGCAGGAAGTCGGGCCCCGGGAGAAGCATGTCGTTAAGGCTGCGGCCGTGAGAGGTAGCCGCAGCATCGTGGACCAATCTTATTTTCGGCTTCTCCGGGTTGCAGACGGCAAAGTGCGGTAGGTACCATGTTCTATGCGTAGGTGCGGTGATGGCACGCTCGGCGTAGCTCGAGGTAAGCAGATTTTCGACGCGCTCTTTATACTGCTGTTTCAGCTTCTCGTCTCGATCTAGCTTCTTCTCTAGCGTGTGCAGCCTCTTGAGTGCGCTGGCGCGGTTGTTAGGTATGTCGTCTGCTTCGTTGCGCCACAGCAAGCCCGTTTCGAACCGGCCGTCGGGTAGGCGGCGGCTTTTTTCTTCTAATAACTTGAGGGCTTGTAACTCGGGGTCGCTTTTCTGCTTTCGCGGCTCGATGGAGAGTGATTCGAGCGCGAAATATTGCTTCATCATTTCTTCCATTTTTTCTGAAGGCTCGACGCGGGTGAGGTGGGTGCAGCAGTAGGCGACCGGTTCCGCTTGTGAGGTGCGGCAACCGTGTAGCACCCACCCTAGCGTCGTCTTCGAAGCGACAAGTTGATCGCGCCGCCCTTTTCTTAGTTCGCGCGACACGATGAGCTCCCAATTGTCTTGCCCGACGAGTATTTTTGGCGTTGCACTGCTGTACATGAGCTCGCGTTTTATTTCTTCTAGGTGCGCGCAATCTTCTATCTCTTTTTCGCCCACCGACTGTGTAGTGAAGTCGAGGCGACCGACGGTGTGCGCGTTGAATATTCGTTGCTCGCTGCTACTGCCTCGGCCCCTGATATATAAGTCGACTCTCTTGCTCTTCTTATGCGCCATCTCTTTTCCGCCCACGCCTTGGACCCACATAGGTTCGGTGGGCCCGTCGAGGCCGAGGGTGTCGGCGAGAGCAGAGTCGATTATTGTCACTGTGCTTCCTTCGTCGAGTAGGGCGAACGCGTCGATTTCCGCCCGCGGGCCGCGTAGCGTTACCGGCGCGATCTTTAAAACGCCCTCGTTGCTCTTGATGCGGCGCCGGCGACTTGTTCGACCGCCGAGGCCACCACCTCTTCTTTTTTGCTAGGTGGCGGGTCTCCTGAGTTGGCGGCGTCCGTCGGGGGCCTCTCGTGGTGCAGCAGGCGATGGTGCTTCATGGAGCACCCTTGATGACCGCAGGGCTTCGCGCGGCATGCGAAGCGACGGTGTGTGCTGGCGAGGCAGCGGTAGCAAAAGTTGTGCTTTTTTGCCACCTCCCAGCGCTCGTTCGTGTCGAGTTTCTTGAACGGCGGACACGACGGCAGTTGATGGCTAGTGTGCTTGCATAGTAGGCCTTCTAGTTTTTCTTCTCTGCTTCTATCGGGTACGGCTGTGGCAGCGTAGGCGCGCTCGGGCTTCTTGCGCGCGCCCCTGGCTTCTTGTTTCTCCGTCTCGTATTCGGGCGGAGCGAAGGGCGCGCACTTGTCGGCTTCACTCGTCAAGAAGTCGGCAATCTTCTTAAGCTCGGGCGTGTCTTCTCTAGTCGCTGCGTAGTCGTACCACTTGTTTCGCAATATCGGCGTTAACTTGTCCACTATCGTGCGCAGTATCTCCGGGTTGTGGAGATATTGTGGCTTCTTTAATATCTCGATAGTGGCCACGGTGTTAGCGATACGGCTGGCGAATATGCATAAATCACGGGGGTTGTCACTCAGCCGCGGCAGTACCTTCATTTTCTCCGTCTCACTGATCAGCAATGCGTCGGGTCTCCCAAATCTTCGCTCTAATGCTGCGATGACGTCATCGGGGTGCGGCTGGCTAATGAGGAGGGCGCTCACGGCCTCCCAGGCGACACCTTTCAGACTCCTTCTAATACGGGCGACGTTTTCACTGCGTGAGAAGCCCGGCGAGGACTCGTTGTACGCGGCTTTGAATTGTAACCACTCGTTGCACAGGCCGCCAAACACTGGTAGCTCTGAAAAGAACTTTCTACTTGTTCTGTTCGCTTGAATGGCTTCGGTCAGGGCGGCGGTTAGCGACGATACGTCCACAGCATGAGCGGTGCGGTTTGGAGACCTGTGCGGATGCTCCCGCCGCTTGCGCGCCCTAGTATCGGCGCAAGCGGCTGTTTCCCGCAATTCTTCATGAGTAGGTATTTCTATCGCTGTCTCTTCTGGCCGCCGGCTGAACCAATCAGCGATTCTCTGTGGTGCCAGGTCCTCTCCTTCCTCTTCGGATTCCTCTTGTGATGACTCGGCGTTCATTCGTTCTTGGCGGATTCTCGTCAGCTCCACCTCCGCGTTGATTTTCTTCAACTCCAGCTCGGCCAGCCTTTCCTTGGTCTCCAACTCCGCGAGGAGTCTCTTGCTGGAGGCCTTGGTGTGGCGCGACCGAGCTGGCCTCAGTGTTGTTGCGAAGGTGGGCGGTGGCGGTGGCGGCGGCGGCGGCATCAGTAGCTGGCTGGGACGGCGCTCGATAATCGTAGCGATGCTGGCGGAGGGCGTGGCCTTGAGGCCGGACGAGTCTGCAGGTTCACCGGCGCCGCTGGTCCCCGGGACACTCTCTGTGGCCTTGGGGGTCTCCGTCGCTGCGCCGTTGTCCGTCGTGGCCCTCGTGGCCTCAGAGTCCGACGTGGTCGCTGTCTTCTCGGTGTGTGTTGTCGTGCCGTCGCTGCCGGAGGAGTTTCCTTCTTCATTGGTCTCCTTGTTGGACGGGTTCTTCCTGGTTACCACCATGCTGCTTTTTCTTTTTTCAGTGATCCGGCGTCGACTAGGACCATCGATGTTAGTGACGTGCTAACGGGTTTTCTTTTCTTCTTCTTGGGAGTGGACTGTATAGGTTTCAGCGGTGGTGAGAACAAACGCAGGTGACTGTAGAACGTTGCTGGGCGAGGCTGGAGCGGTGCGAGGGCTGGAGGCTTGTTTCGAGGAGAGGTGTTTCCTGTTCGGCTGCTTCTTGTAGAGTGAATTTACTTGGCGCGGGCCCTCCTTTTATACCCGCCCATATTTAAGCACCTCTCCCCCCGCCACCCCGCACCGATCCCCCTTCCCGCGCAAACTCATTTATTTCTCTCTATCTCTTTACATATACATATTTCTTATATTCTATTGTTCTAATCTAGTACATCTTATTAAGTCTTACAGGATTCTACTTGGATTGGGGAGGATAGGCGAGAGTTGGGCCTTTCCAGCGGCATAATCTCTTCTCGCATACCCCCCGCCTCACCGCGGTTATAAATATAACTACCGGCGCTTCCTTAGGCAGCGCTCATTCTTGCCTAGGCCGCCCTCGGAGCACATTCGCTGTCGTATGCCTTTTACCTATTCTTTATTATTTTATCTATAGGCAGGGACGACTTTTACCTAGTAGCGAATGTATGCCAGATGCCCTAGTAATGAATACTAGACCCGTAATGCAACTTTTATTAATACAACTTAGGTACTAGTTTATAAGCTATTTTATCCTATTTAGACATTCTTTATTTTACATTTTAATTCGTCGTTAACAGTTCCGTTACGTCCATTCCGTTACTATTTTTATGGTAAAGTAGCCGTTAATGGAAGGACACCTATTCAAATAAAATGGTACACTTTGAAAAAAAAAATGCCCATGAATGAAATATATATACGCTTTATTTTTACAGAAGACCAGTTCTGTTTTTTTCTGCGTACAAAAGTTCGTCCTCCATTTCACCCCTTTAGATTATGATTTCTGTATTCTCTCCATATTAGAGGTTTAATGTCCGGTTTTATAAAGATGCATTAGATCTAATAACAACAACAATATTAAGGGAAAGGTCGAGGGCACCAGACCGCGAGGCAGGTCACCAATGAGATGGACGGACCATATTAAAGCTGCAGTAGATGCTGCGTCACGCAAGCATAAGGAAGGCGACTGTCAGAGAGGAATGTCGGCATGTTGTGACACTTGCTACCAACACCTGGCATGATGTTCACGACCACTCTCTCAAGAGTGAAACGACGAAGAAGAAGAGAGATCAAATAACTCATCATCATCATCATCATCATTTCAGCCGTAAGACGTCCACTGCTGGACAAAGGCCTCCCCCAAAGAGTACCAAAATGACTGGTCCTGCGGCTACCCGCATTCAGCGGACTCCCACGATCTTTACCAGGTCGTCAGTCTACCCTGTTCGGCGGGTTCTCACACGCTGATCTAATCAAATATTAGTAAGTAATAGTACATTTTGTGACATTACTGACCGATATAAGGTCTTACTGTCAGTGTAACAGACAGAATTCGCAATAATTGACAGCCAAATAATTACAGTATAACAATAAACACTATTAATTCAGGCTTTATCGTCCCCGGCAGCCATCCTCATTACGAAGCCAAACACCAACTCTGCGATGTTTTAATTATCTTTTAAACCATTTTAAATAATATCCTCGATCAAAGTTCCACAGCTTTGGCCATAGTTAAATAATTGCTCTGCCAGGACCAAATTAATAATGTGGAATTTTAACAGGGCTGTTTTTCCGTCGCGTCACATTTCAATTCCGTAGTTTACTCAATAACATTTAAAATATATCGTGTTTTTTGCACCGTCAAAGTATCATGACAAAGCGGAAATTAAAAAATATAGTCAAATTCTGGATCCTAGATCTATTTGTTTTAAGTGGAACTCTTAAATTAAAAGTTCCGATAAGAATCTCTTTGCCTCCGTCCCTTTCTGTGAATAAAACAATAAAATGAAGCATTTTCTTGTGATCGTAGATTCAGGGTACCGTAGCACCAATTATTTATAAAAACCAGCACTGTTCATTTATGCATTAAAAATAACTTCGGTTTTTAGACAGATTAGACGACAGGGTTCATTTCCCGGCCGTGTGGCATTTTTTACTGATATTTTAAATACTGTATTTTATTTTACGACGACCGCTTTAGCCTAGTTGGTAGTGACCCTGCCTACGAAGCAAGAGGTCCTGGGTTCGAATCCCGGTAAGGGCATTTATTTGTGTGATGAACACGAATATTTGTTCCTGCGTCATGGATGTTTTCTATGTATTTAAGTATTTATTTCTCTATATAAGTATCTATATCGTCGTCTAGTACCCATAGTACAAGCTTTGCTTAGTTTGGGACTAGGTTGATTTGTGTAAGATTATCCGCAAAATTGTCCGCAAATTTATTATCGGCCTTGACTTTGAAAAGAATTTTCGATACCTCTTATAGTTTTAAATTATCCGTCACTGCCCTGTTTGAATGTGTATACACCCTGTATATTTAACAGTAATTTCATCTTTTCCGTGATTAGCTAAATAAGCTGGCCTCGCCCTCCAGATAACATTTAAACTTGTCCAAATATGTACAACAGCTTCTCTTAAAAAAATATTTCAACCATTTAATTGCTGAGCTACAAAATAAGCCTCGAAAACTGAAATAAAAATACTAAAATCCCTTTTCCACGGCCCAAGCCTTTTTGGCATGAATAGTTTTTTTCACAAAAAGTTGGTCGTTCGGGACTAAAATGAAAATTCATGTCTGAAACTTGAAATAATACAGGAATTTTTATGCAGAAACACTGATTGAACTTGCGCTGGAAATTGTTTCAGATAGTTGCCAACACTGAATTTTCTTTTTGGGAAATAGGTTTGATAAATTAAGATAGACACATTGAACTGGACGCTGCAACCTCGATATATTATGACATGTTATTAAAGGCATTTAAAACTTTATTTTTTTAAGAACTTAGAACACCATTTATTATTTATTTTTGGTTTTATCCATACATATATAATTAAATTGAAGAAAGTCTGTTTTAATGCACGTTACGAAAATATTTATTAGTTGGGGAACTACCGACCTTTGTAATGTAGAGTGTGTACGGACCGTGAGAAAATCTCAATGCAAATACATCTGCAACCAACAACAAAGTAAGTATGTACATTGTTAAATAACGAACTTACAGTTATTTGATCCTAGTAGTGTCACCCGCGTTAACGTCAACATGCCCAAACAAAGTGGAACATTAAGTCAAATCCAAGCGCCAAGGGACACTTGCGATTCCGCACACCACGTGACGCTAAGCCTCACCTGCCAACTCGGCAAAGTTGCCAACTCCGCCAACTTTGCCCCAACTACTGCCTTCACTCAACTTGACGTTCGCCTTTTTCTGATGCGAAAGTTGACGGAGTTTCTTAAGGATGATAAGCTTAGTCGGTTTATTGTGGACGTATTGTTGACGCCAGCAGACAAATTGTAAGTCCACCTTGTCGCCAGCATTTAATAACGTACAAGTAATTAAACGGTTAAGGTCCAGTCATATCGTCCTGTGGGCGTAGCGTATGGTTGCCATTTTATAACGTATCGTTGTGGATAAGACATCCGTCACTCTTGCACTCGCATAGATACGTCTTGTCAGAACGTGACGGATGACTTATCTACAGCGACAAGCGATAATATTTATTTATTAATTTTGGTTCACCAACAATTATTTAAGTACACTGAAGTTTACAATTTATTTATTTATCGTATGGTGGTTACACACATAATATGTATTCGTATCGATGTCGCTGATAGGGTTCCAGTGTGCGCTGCGAGATCCCGAAGGAACAGTGCAGCTGCCGAGTTTGTTGTATAATCCAACTTTTTTAACTACTTGCTAAGTGTAACAATCACTTAAAGGTAAACACCGCATGAATTATATAAAAAAGGCTTAACATAAACTAATCGAACTTATACACAGGTTTTTACTTAAGTACATAACTTATTATTACTATACAACTAAATAATGTAAAACTATTAAAAAAAACGGTCAAGTGCGAGTCAGACTCGCGCACCTTGGGTTCCGGACCACCCCGTACAATAGAAACAATTCCACTATAAACTGACACTCACTAAGTATGTATTCACATACTTAGTGCGTGTCAGTTTATACTGGACATTACATTTTCAGTGATGTAACTAAATATTTACGGTTTTCGCAATTTTCCCTTTATCTGTGCTATAAGACGTTGCTTCGTACCAAATTTCAAGATTCTGAGTTCACGGAAAGTACCTACCCTGTAGGTTTTGATTCCCTTGCGAGTTTCGAAATTTGCGCCATAACGGCTGTACCTTTTGATTGCGATGGCTTAGAAGTTTGATTTTTTTACAGCTTCAAGGGACAGTAGACTTAAGTATTTGATATTAATTTTAGCTTGATACCTTTACGCGTTCTTGAGAAAAAGGTTATTGACAGACGGACAACAAAGTGATCCTATAAGGGTTCCGTTTTTTCCTTTTGAGGTACGGAACCGTAAAAAGCTTTAAGTTTAGCTTACTTAGTAACAGATTTTAGTTTAAGGTACCCATTGTATGCTGTATTATCACTATGTTTTTCTTTAATAAATTATTTATAGGTACTACTTACTTTTCAAAATTATTTTGTGCTCGTCACTCACTGTAGAAAAATGGCAACTTTATTATTATTGCAAAGCCAAGCATTTACCAGACCGTATTTTAAATTTCATGACCGAGTCAAAATAAACAGACATGCGACTGCAGCTGTTAATCGCTTCACACAGCCTTGGGATAGACGACCTGCTGCCGAGAACAGGCCTTCTGAACGGTGGGCACAGTGGTTCGATAGATTTGCGAGGAGTTCTGGAAGGAGCTCGAAAAGACAGAAGGGCTAATAGTTGCGGACAATCTAGGTATATTTATGATTATTTACGAGATTATATGAGAAAATTTTAACCGTAGGTACCTACTGCGCTCGCTGGACGTATTAATGTGTACCTAACCATTTAGTGGACGGTCGACCATTCCTAAAATCGGCCTGAGCTACCTCGCCTTAATACGATGAACTGATTTTTATTCTGACGATGCCTGTTGTTGTTAATTATTTATTGGTTCGGATTATTTGATGCAGTTTTTAGCAGCTTATTGTGAATATATTGAACGAAGCCTGCAAATAAATAAAAAGCAATGGAATAAAAATGTACTTATATTCAATAGATTATCGATTATAGCTTTCTCTATGACTGAACTGAATCGCGTATGATTCACATTATTTGATTTGACGTTTGGGTGTGTTACTTACAACACATCTTTAAAGCCAAGGCAAATAAATACTATTTAATCATTTTTAAGTTCAGTCAGGATAAATACTCACTGTTGGCGGAAAGAGTACAGCGTAAATTCGCCCGCTGGTTGTACCGCAAATCCTACGGGTATTACCCATACATGTACCCTTCATTGTTTGTCTCCGGGATGGTCGGGCTAGACACGCTTCGGATGAGGCGGAAGTTGTTGTTGTTAGTCCACTATCTGTCTGTTGTCCATCACAGAGTGGACAGCCCGGCTGTGCTCGAGAGGATTGGGTTGGTGGTACCGAGGATCCTCCAGAATTTGGATGGCGTGGCGGTAGCGCCTCGCCGCCGGCCGCGCCTGCTGCAGCATGTGTCCGCTCGCACGTGCTACGCTCGACACGCTCCTACCGCGCGCGCAATTTCCTTGTTGCACCAAATGCTCACTCAGCACGAGGAGGCTGACATGTTTGCTGATCGCTTTTCTAGATTATGCCGTATTGCTAATCAGTTTCTTGACAATTTAAATTTTAATGAATAATTATTTATTATTTGAATGTATATCTATCATTTTTAATGTACCTATTTCATCATTTCGAATGTTCTACTTATATAATTGACGACTTTTCTTTTTGACATTGTGTATTGTATTCTGTTATATGTAATAATTTATCGTGTAAGTGTTTTGGTGTTAATATGCTGTAAACTTACATTGTATTTAAATGAATAAAATGAATAAAATGAATCATGTCATAATTCATCAACTATTTCAATGAGCCCAAAAACACGACGGGGTTTAAATTAATTCGGATTTGCTATGGCCACCTTCAGTCTGCATCATCAGATACGCTCGGTGGTGCCATAATTGAACAAAGCGAGCAAAGCGAATTAAGTTCTCCTTTTCAGTTTGAGCCAAACTGCTTTCATATACGTTGTCAACCACTTTGGCTTAGTTGGTCGTGACCCTGCCTACGAAGCCAAGGGTTTGAATCCCGGTAAGGGTATTTATTTGTGTGATGAGTACGAATATGAATTTGTTCCTGAGTCATGGATGTTTTCTATGTATTTAAGTATTTATTTATCCATATAAGTATGTATATCGCCGTCTAGTACCCATAGTATGTACAAGCTTTGATTAGTTTAGGACTCGGTCGATTCGTGTAAGATTGTCCCCAATATTTATTTTATTTATTTATACAGGATGGAAAAAGATTTTGGGTCAGTGAGGGCAGCTACCAGATCCCGTGTTGCTAGGCGAAAATGGTCTTACGAGACCTTCCTTGAATTTCAAATTAATGAATATAAGCGTTTATAGATTTAGGAAAAAACATACAGGGTGCGAGAAAATGGTCATTTTTGACAAACTTTTTTTTTGATGCCAATCGATCCTATTTCTGTCCAGGATCAAAAGCTTGTATAGGACTAAAAAGAAATTTCCGGCTAGAAAAGCCATAAATCGAGAAAAACTTTCCCCATACAATTTGTATGAAAATTAAAAAAAGTTTTTTTTACATGTACTTTTTTATGACAATCGATTCCATTTCTATCCAGTATCAATAGTTTCCTTTGGGTCAACTTTCGGTAATATACGAAAAAGCCAGAGATTACTGCTCTTTCTCTCCGTAGTAAATGTTCATACACAGTTTTCTTTAATTTCTGGCTTTTTTGTACATTACTGAAGGTCAACCTTACCAAAAAAACTATTGATAGTGGATAGAAATGAGCTTACCGTGGGCCTAGGTTGATTTGTGTAAAATTGTCCCGTAATATTTATTTATTTATTTATTAGAAATGGAATCGATTGACATAAAAAAATACATGTAAAAAAAACTTTTTAATCATACAAATTGTATGGGGATAGTTTTTCTCGATTTATGGCTTTTCTAGCCAGAAAAATCTTATTGGTCCTATACAAGCTTTTGATCCTGGACAGGAATGGGATCGATTGGCACCAACAAAAATGTTTGTCAAAAATTACCATTTCCTCGCAACCTGTATGTTTTTCCAAAAATCTGTAAACTCTAATCTTCATTAATTTGAAATCGAAAGAAGGTCTCGAAAGACCATTTTCGCCTAGCAACACGGGATCTGGTAGCTGCCTTCACTGTCCCAAAATCTATTTCAACCCTGTATGTCCGGGTGTCCAGCTGTTTTACTCTACAGGTCGCAATTCTCAACCGATTCTCGTTAAATTTTGTGAGCAGGTTCGTTAATTATATAGGTGTTTTTTTTTGTCAATATAGGGTCCTGGAAATTTCCAAAAAAAAAAAAACTCCTGCTCACAAAGCGACTTAGTACTATCTAATTATGGGTGTTGTCACAAAACGTTTTTCCAAACGAAGATCAACTTAAACACAAACCGTGAAAATGAGATAAAACTGATAAATGGTTGTAAATAGCCTTAAACACATTAATCTCATTAGATTAGATTAGATTATTAATTTCATGATAATAAAAATACTTTAGCATACATGTCAAAAAATAAAGGCTCCTCTGCAGGTAAATAAACTGGTTTTAAAATGGCAGCCAGTTTACTTAATTTGTGAGGACTTTATAATTGCGTTTTTTTTGTTTATTTCATTTTAAAACGTTATTCTAAGATGATTTGTTCAAGAATCCAACAAACTTTCCTTCCGGAAGAAATTTTTGTCACAATCAGCACTTTAAGGCTGCAAGGCGATTTTTTTTCAAACAAACTAAAAACTCGAAAAAATTAAAAAAAAATCGTGTTTTGACTTTAAGGCTGCAAGGCGATTTTTTTCAAACAAACAAAAATTAGCTCTAGTATAACCCCTTTCAAGGAATAGGTCGAATTGCCAGTCACCCTGTATATCTATAAATTATTTCCAAATTTGTCATTTTTTCCACACAATTTGTCAGTTCATGTCCTGGACTAGTTTTACTTCCTGTTACCGTGGTAAGTCAGGTTAATCTATGATAAAAGAAATATAATACTTTTTACATCATAATAAACAGGGGATGGAATTCCAGACGAGGAAAACTGCGAAAATACAGGTAACGAATTATAAATAAAGACAAATCTGCATGTTTAGCTTCATCCAGGTGCACAAAAAACGCAGCGTTTTTCGAGAAGCGTTTTATTGTCGGAGGCAATGGGTTTTTTTTAATTTTAAGTCTTCAATATTCCCGTGGCAAAATGCAATTAAAACAACTTCATTATCACCAATTAATAGTACATTGTTGTAGAGGCTAGAAAGTAAGGCACTTAATCATAATTTTAAATCAAAATTAAGTTCCTAATTGAAGATCATAATACTAATCAAAAAACAAAAGAAGCGCGGCACCGCTCGCCGGCGCGGCGGCGCTGCTCCTCCCGCTTGACGCCCTGTGATTGGACGAAGAGCTGTTCAAACTGAACAACCACTATTACAATGACCAACCACTCAATAATAATCGACCAATAGCAGAGTAGAAAGTAAAAAAGGCCGCTAAACACTACATTTTACTTTGCAAAATGTACTACTCAGATTATATTGGTCAATAAATTAAGAAAAAAAAAAATCTACATTGTTTGACTGTTTTTGAATTGTACTACTAAGAACTACTTTCTACTCTCATTTTGGCCATATTTCCGAGCAGTGGCGTGAAAAGAAAGTTTGTGAATTTTGTGAAATTATTTAAATCAAAAATCATATTGGTTTTGAAAATAGAATGCTAACATTGTAATATTTCTTAAGCACAGACCAATCAAACGTTTCATATAAAATATTAGACATTTCAAGTTTGTGTATCTACACTTATAAAAGTAAGAAAAAAACGACAACAATATTTAATCACTTGGAAATTATTTAGAGTATAATATCACCTATTGTACAACTAAATAAGTAAGGTTAGCAATAAATAACACAATAATATTAAAACTTATGTATTCTCAAGAGACTCTCGCTAGAGATTTCGGTACTTACAGAAGGCGGTACTCCTGGATAATGGCCGGATAGTCAGGAGTTTCCTTTCTCTATCGCCCTAACATATAGCTCTTAGGCCCCGCCCCGCTGCCGGCGGCACCCTAGGTTAAGTTTTTTATAATTTTTGTATATTTTACTTTTATAACAATGTTGTATAAAGCATAACACTACAATTTTAAAGGAGACTGCGGGATTAGAAAAACAAAAAAAAAACATTTATGAAAAAGAAAGTTTGTGTAAGTACCTATTTTTTTTTTGAGAAACGCTCACCATTATTATTTCTAAAATAAATAGTCTAATATAAAGAAAAAATAAAAAGGGATAAAGGATTTAAGGCTTGTACACCCGCTAACGTCCTTGAGTCGTCGTCCGTACGGGCCAGCGCGCGACTGATCGGGCCTGCCGAGCCTCCGCGCTCGCGCATTTTGTAGGTATTTAAACATAGTAATTAAGATAATCATTTTATCTATTCAAACTCTGCGAATTTGTCTATAAATATTTAATAACTTTATTTGAGAACAAAAATTTAATTTAAAATATCTATAGTTTAGTCATAATATTGAATAAACTTTACAAAAAGAGGTAACTTTGGGATTTTTTTCTATCGAGTGAAGTTCATTAGATCGTGTAACTGAATGCAACTTTGACTAGATTAGATCCTTAAGTAATACGTATCTTTTTTTTAGATTTTTGAACCCTATTTTCTACGTCTGAGATTGTTTTAAAAAACTCGAAAACGCTGCCCATGTTGACTGTCGAGCCTTAAATTGTATCGTACGAAAACGCGGGATTGGTATCGCAGGGCGTATATCCAGGTGAGAACGGGAAAGTTCCCGAGTTGGTTGCCAGACTAAGTTGGACGTCTTTCGGAAACTTCCCAACTCCCTCGCAACTAGGGAGAAAGAAGGAGACGGCTGACAAAATAAACATATGAATTGCTGTATTCACAGAACTTTATGTATAATGTTTTTTATAAAATAGAGAAACAAAGGTCAAAGCACAAAAGAAACGCGAAACAAAGCGGGATTCAAATCTGGCCCTATTTCACCATCTTGACAATTGTCATCTGACATTCACAATTCCACGTACATTGCTGGGTCAGTAAGTAGTCCAGCAACAACTTCAACCTGTCGACGCAGCCATGTAACTCGAATTGTCATTGTCCGGCGGTAATTTTCGATTTGGTGAAATAGGGGTCAAGTGTCTCTGGTTACCAGTTGCCTGTTGATAGTTAAACGCTTTTCAACAGTCAACAGACATATTCATTCAATGTTATCATTTTCTAGTTATTTTTTAACGAACCAGTGAAGCGAACGAAGTTCTCCGTTTCAGCTTGGACCAAAATTATTTCTTATATCCGCATCTCCGCATGTCCGGTTTTCCGGTTGTTCTCTTCTACAGATCGATTCGACTTCCCAACCATTTCTGATGAAATGTTGTGAGTAATTTCAATATATTTTAAAAGCCATTTAGTATTTATACGTGTATGATACTAAGAAGCATCTCTGTAATGTCATTTTATAATGACTGATTGTCGGTAACAAAAGAAGCGTTACAAGGTACTTATATTTCTTTTAAAATCATATTTTTTTAGGGTTCCGTACTCAAAGAGTAAAACGGGACCCTATTACTAAGACTTCGCTGTCCGTCCGTCCGTCTGTCTGTCACCAGGCTGTATCTCAAGAAACGTGATAGCTAGAGAGTTGAAATTTTCAATGTATTTCTGTTGCTGCTATAACAACAAATACTAAAAACAAAATAAAATATTTTTTTAAGGTGGCTCCCATACAACAAACGTGATTTTTTGCCGTTTTTATAGATAATGGTACGAAACCCTTCGTGCGCGAGTCCAACTCGCACTTTGCCGGTTTTTTTACTATTGTTGACGAAATAACTGATAATACGAAAAGCATAATTGTAACGAAATTACTTCTAACAATTTAGTCTTTTGCTGTTTTTATAAGACTCATTATTATAGAACCTATTCTTTACAAATAGTAGTGAATGTATCAAGGTAGTACAAATTACGAGAGACTAGGTAAAAAATATATACTTAATTAATTTGAAGGAAATATATTTATTTTTATTTCATCACATACAACTCGCTATAATATCCATATCCTTACTTATATAATAGAAGCAAAAGTAATTGTCTGTCCGTCTGTTTATTAATAATTTAATACCATACAAGTCACAAGACTAGATGTATACTATAAATCAGTATACCACAAGTTTATAACAGTCGAGTCTAAGATGATTACCAGCTGTCACAAATGCTGCATTCCATGCAACACCGAGCCCGTTCACATCCTGAACGCCGTTTACGTATTAGAACAGCATACGCCTTAAGCCCTTCTAGTTCCACACTTAAAGTAGGTTCAAAACTTGCGTTGCTTTGCGGTTCAAAGTTTTCGTGGTAAAGCGTGATTCCTAGGAAATATGTCCAATTGTTACAATTAACTGGAGAGAAATGTTATATTCAAATGCGTTTGACACATGTTTTGAACTGTTTGTAGTGTATCTGGCATCTTAGTGGAACAGCTAGATTTACACTTGACTGTGCGTGCGGAGTCACTGTCACAGATTAAACAAGGATACAAACTAGGGGCTATGTAGAACACGCGAACGCGGCATTCCTCAAAAAAAATTAATTGCGAAGAACTGAATTGACAAAAGAAATTCAATATGATTATTTAACCAGCTCACGAAATTTCATGAAAATCGGTTGAGAAATGCGACCTTCAGAGGAGAACATTACAGCCGGACACACCGGGCAACGAAAACATTTATGTCCAAGCTGGAACAGAGAACTTCATTCACATCACTCGCTCGTTTAATAACAGATATTTAAATCTTATACAAATACGAACTTTTCCGTATCGTTTTAAAGTTATAGTACTCGTAGGTACCACCACCTTTTGACACACAGTCGCATACTAGTTCATTATCACTGTTATCAAAATTGGCAATCCTTCATGCATTACATTGCCTTGTTCTAAGGAGGGAAAGGGCTTTGTGTGTGAAATGTTCTCAGATTAATCTTCACAGGTTGAGCACTCACTCGCCACTGTCCTGTCGCATGTTATCAATGCAAATATACTCGTACGTTTCTCGCACTGTGTGAAGTAGGTAGGTATCGTGATCTAGAACAAGTTGGACCGCAGTGACGTCACACGAGTTCTCTAACTGGTCGGACCCTGTTTAGTAGAAATTCGAGTCATGATGCGGTTTTCTCGAGTCAGAGTAACTTATCAGGTCAATCTGACTCGACGTTTCTTATCTAAATTTGTTATCTAAGGGTTGCGCGAGCTTTACACTCAAGTATAACCAAAGAAACATGTTGATGTTGTCAGATTGATTTTTCACTGAGGTTCGTTTTCGGGACTATTTATTGAAATCGATTTGATGTTTTTCGACGGTCGCTACCACAAGCGCCAAATATATAGGCGACGTTTACGCACACTCTTCAGAATATATGAAAGTTGTAAAATCTAATTTCTTATTTTTGTATTCATAAAAAATAAAATAAAAAGCGGTTAAGTGCGAGTTGGACTCGCACATGAAGGGTTCCGTAAAATAAATTGCGGTTTACGATTTATGACGTATCAAAAAAAAAACTACTTACTAGGTCTCGTTCAAACCAATTTTCGGTGGAAGTTTGCATGGAAATGTACATCATATATTTTTTTTAGTTTTATCATTCTCTTATTTTAGAAGTTACAGGGGGGGGGGACACATTTTACCACTTTGGAAGTGTCTCTCGCGCACACTATTCAGTTTAGAAAAAAATTATATAATAAACCTCAATACCATTTTTGAAGACCATGGGTTTGATGAAATTTTTTTTTTTGAGTTTCAGTTCTGAGTATGGGGACCCCTAAAATTTTCTGTTTTTATTTAAATTTTTGTGTGAAAATCTTAATGCGGTTCACAGAATACATCTTCTTACCAAGTTTCAACAGTATAGCTCTTATAGTTTCGGAAAAAAGTGGCTGTGACATACGGACGGACAGACAGACAGACAGACAGACAGACATGACGAATCTATAAGGGTTCCGTTTTTTGCCATTTGGCTACGGAACCCTAAAAAAACGCGACCCAAGGCCGATTGCGCATTTTGACATTGTAGTCGGTGCGATATCGATGAACATAATTTATTACATATATGTATATCAATATTTATATCAATATCAAATAGCAGTGTCAGCTACTAGTATCAAGTACGTACTATTATTCAACTGCGCGCTTACATTTCAATGAATGCTTCATGATTGGCGCGCTATGCGCGGAAGCTGGGCGATACCAATGCAGTTAGCTAAAAAAAAAAAAAAAATAGTGCATGCTAACGACCTCGCTTCTGCGGAATATATAAATAAATAAATAAATATTTGGGGACAATCTTACATAAATCGACCTAGTCCCAAACTTGTACTATGGGTACTAGACGATGATATACATATTTATATAGATAAATAAAAACTTAAATACATAAAAAACATCCATGACTCAGAAACAAATATTCGTGCTCATCACACAAATAAATGCCCTTACCGGGATTTGAGCCCGGGACCCCCGGCTTCGTAGGCCAACTAGGCTAGGTCGTATAGAAACTACTACTATGCAAATATAATACTGACAGAATAGTTACCGATAAGTAAGTAAGCCTTAGCAACATTAGTAAGCTCTCGGTAACGTACAAAATGCCACATATAGAGTCCGGCTTGCCAAATGCGGAACTACGTGTTAGAACAACCGGAAGTGATAAATACCAAACTGATTCCAATCCAACGGAGGTGAATGGAAACTTTGCTACAAGTGTTACGATATATTTGATAGAAACTTCAGTATTAAAAGCCATCATAGCATCATATAGAGGCAGCCTGTAACAAGCTAAGCTCGGCTTGTTATGCACTATCAAGGCTAGCTCCTACACTATCGATAGAAAACATAAAAAAGGCTTACTACGGATACTTCCATTCCATCTTAATTTACGGTGTTGACCTGTGGGCAACCGCTGCAGATTGAGACAAAATCTTAAAAATCCAAAAGCGGGCAGTTCGTATTATTGCAAACAAGCCCTACGATCACCCTGCGCAGAATCTTTTTAGGGAACTTAAAATACTAACCTTACCAAGTGTGTACGTTCTAGAGGCTTGCACATTTGTGAGACGTAATATGGGCTCGTTCATGACGCGCGCGCAGGGCCACGCGCCCGGCATGATGTCCACGCGCGCCCAGCACCTGCTGCTCGTGCCGCACCAAAGGCTAGCCAAGACTCGGAAATCACTCAGCGTTCTAGGCCCTAAAATCTATAACGTCCTACCGCCTGACGTTATAAACGCCGTAACTGATGCAGCATTCAAAAACAAGCTCAAACAGCTCCTCATAAAAATGGCTTGCTACAGCATAGACGAATTTATGACCAATATATCATTGACCCACTCATAAATCAACAACACTTTCAAAATTGTTCAATAACGATAGGTATATAACGTCTAAGACAATAAGAAATTTTAAAATGTATTTAACATGCATGATATTGACCTGTAAAATATGACATTTTATCAATAAATTTCTGAATCTGAATCTGAATCGTTCTGCCTAGTGGCGTCCACCCACAGTCAGCAAGGTAAATGCCAGCCAGCTAGCAGCTTGGCGAATGTTAAATGTTGTTTTTTTTAAGACCTGTAAAGTGTCAAGCAAGGCCTCCCCTCTCGACTTTCACTCGTCCTGGCTTTGAGCAATCTCTGGCCAATCGTTACAAAATGCGTATAGGTCGTCCTGCCATCTCCGCCTCGGCCTGCCACGTCGATCGTGTGAAATTATTAAGTTTTTAATCGAGTAAGTAATTAATATTAGTACCTACACTTTCCCGTGCGCGTTTTATGCCTGGGTCGGCGGAACGTATTCTGACTAAATAAATAGTTCGTCACAGTCCCATTATTCATTGTATTTTTGTTTCCTACCTTATTTTGACGGGTGTTACCGTTTGCTGGTCAATGCTCGAGCGAACATATAAAAACTCTAGCCAAACTCGGAGCGGGCACGAATCTTTTTCATTTTAATTTAACGCCGATCATTATTAAAGATTGCACGAATAAGCAGTTACAAATAGCACCACAAATTGTCATAATCCTGCTATAACAAAGTCTAGATCAAAATCCAGTGCGGTACAGGAGTAATAAGGCTGTCCTGGACGACGCGACTAATCCAGGCAATATTAGTTATGTCCTGTACCCCAGGGGTTACGAATAGTGCAAATCATGAGCAGCGAGCGATCCATGAGATCCAAATTTCGAATATTTATTCAGCAATAAGCCTCAAAGGTTTTTTTACGGTAACGAAGGGACTTTAACAAACATTGACAAAATAGAAAAATACATGGACATCTGGCGAGAGATAAAGGTATAAGAGTTCCCGGATCCATTGCGTTAGAATTGACCTATCTTGAAGCTAGCGTCAGTCTGAATTAAATTGAACCAGTCGTTAATATGATCATGATCGAAAATCTAGTAACAGTGGTTATTACAGCTGTTTTACTGTTGTAACCACTGTTCAAGTATTTGTACGCTTGTGAAGGGTCTTAATTGACTCAATAAGGCGTCCCTGCGATACCGCTGTTGTTTCGAGACTTTCATTCTGATCAGGAATGACAGAGACTTGGAAATTGGGAAAACCCTTTGATAATCATTTTTAATTTCAAATTGGACTGCAGCTTGTTAGATCAACTGTCAAGAGGTGTCACAACCGATGTGTTTTACATTTACAAAATATGTATAAACCAATCAGCATGAATTCACTCAAGTAAGCGAATAAAAAATAAATTAGGTACCTAATTTATTTATGGGGAGACCATAGGACATAAAACAATCCTGGGGTAAACCACCACTTTTGAATCAATCAAACATTGGAACAACTGCCTTTCAATTACAACACATCGCTTTTATCTGATAAAATGAAACAATAAACGATCAAAAGCCTCTGAAAGTTGAAAGCTGATTTACGCTCGTATTCGTAACTTGGCCCACAAACGAACATATTATTACAACTACACCTGACCACGTCTCAGTGGACTGAGCGCATAAAAATAGAGCGTGTATTTATATAAAAATATATTATATTCAGACATATTTTTTGATCAAGTAAATAAATACACAAGGAGTTTTGTATACAGACTCAAATCTAAGAAGTGAGACTGGTTGTATCTATAATTATCATGTATTTTGAACCAATTTTTAGAGATAAAATAATGCCTGTATGGGACCAAGCACGATTACAAAAAAGGCAAAAATAAGAGTTAAAATCAGACCTTGGCTAGCGACTGCAAAAATAGTCCAAAGTTACCAAATAACAGTGAATTGTGACCTCACAATATAATAAACCGCTGTAAATAAGTGAATGCCATTCGATTAAATAATTATGGGAAAATAAGTAAATTGCTGGTTTGGTCGTAGAAGTGCAGTAGACGTGGTAAGTATATTGGTAACTTATAATTTACACTTTAAATGTAATTTGTCAGATGTGCTAATTAATATTAGACTCCTCATAGGCATCAATTATCGCACTCTTATAGGAACTTCTACGCCCCGTTTCGAACCATAAAAACTATTATATTTATGTATTTCCTCGAGTCTCAAACCATCTAATTACCAAGTATCATATTAAATCGGTTCATCAGTGTAGTAGACGTGAAAAAAGTAACAGACAGACACACAGACGGAGTTACTTTTTAATATGGTTTTTTTTATATTTACATAAATTAATATGGTAATAAATAACACCTTAACTAAATAACGGCTCGGCTACTTATTTTTATGCAACAGCCGCCGCTAGAAGAGGTGGACGAGCCCTAAGACTACTAATAAAGTCCGTAAGATATTCCGACACAAATATAGCAGTTCTGCGGGAACGCAATCATGAGCGGCACATCAAAATTTGATGTCAAACCATTATGTCGATTCAAATAAACTTTCTGTTGTACCAACGTCTGTAAAAAAGATAAAATAAAACATTCGATAGGCGATTTCTTGGGACCTTCTTTGTAACATTAGGCCTACAAAATAGACATGATTTGCACTATCTTCCGTTATCAATTCTGGAACTGCCTGGGGCCAGGTTGCCAGTTTCTCTATAAAGACTTATGTATACGAAAACATGACACACATAAGACATTTTGAATGGATTAGCATAGCAGCAGGCACCTGCGCCAACTAGTATTAAACTACTATTAAGGGCCGCGACGTGTTCCCAACTTGGCTTACCTACAATAATAACCCTGCTACCCAACCCTTTGTGTTAAAAAGAAGACATACATTGCGCTCTCTTCACCGTGACTTTCAACAGGAACTTTAAGCGACTCAGCAATCTACAAGATGTACTGCGACGCTATCGTGCTCTGATGATTACGTGCACTCTAGGTACGAGGCCTAGATGGAAACATAAAAATGTTGTTGTGTTCATAGTAAAATGAGTTTCATTCAAATCATAGTTTTGATTGCGTAGGCAGTTTTATTGTGATTAGTTATTATTTGCTGCTGTAGAGAGAACGTGATATAAAAAGTTACTTAGCCTAGTTTAGTACATGGATTCCTTTTTGGAAATTCAGGTCACGACAAAACTAGGATTTTGTGGAAAAATAATTTTTATATCAGTCGTTTCCAATATGGTGTAATAGGCATGGGCATTCGCGCTTAAAGGGCAGATTGATGTTAAAGCCGCATTTGTGGTCTCCGAGGGGTAATCAGTAATCAGTATCTTTATTGCTTTCATAGGTAAATACAAGATGGTACATCATATATGTTCAGCTATGAAACCCTATAGGGCACTACAATATTAAATAACTAAAACTAAAATGTATTAATTTGCAACAGCTTAAGGTGCTTATCTCTTAATTGTTAAACCTATACAAAACAGTGAGCATGCAAAGATAATCTTATGCTAAGTATTACAAATATTTATTAATCTAGCTATAGCTATACCTATACTATTATATCAGTAATTAACTTTCAAAAAATTCTTGCAGTGAGTAAAAACAGTTTTAAAACACGTTACGTTTCGAACAAGCGTTAGAACAATTAAACTGTCAACTAGCAGGTTCACGCCTGTACATAAACTTACACTCCTAAGCAACGCCATTACTTAAACGTACCTCAACGCGTACATCGTGTCGCCGATCGCTCCAGTTGTTCATTGGTCTTAGGTGTATTTACTCATTTAACATTAAAGGTTAATCTTACATTCCATCTCACATTATATTCGATTACTTCCCCACATTTTCATTTATTTAATCTCATATACGTAGTTCCATCACACTTGGCTCCCCAATATAATGCAATAAACTTTCTACTGAGGTTAATGAAATAAAAGTTGGCTTCGGGCGGCAATCTGCTCGTATTTTAAAATACGTTTCTATGTGAGGGGAACTGTGAAAACGCATCTTTAGAATATAATAAATGCGAGTGATCCGTTTATTTTGTTCAAATATGTCTGATATTGATATATTATATTAAATTAATTGGAATTATTTATATAACATACCTACCAGTAATTTGTCCGCTTACTTTATTTCCGTGTAAGCTCTCACACTCTGTTTGACGTAAAGGTTCACTGGTAGGGAAAACCTTAGATTTAGATTTAGATTTATTTATTTCGAGATAAAAATTACAATATAGGTTTGCATACAATGTCAAAATTATAAGAATCCTTATCAAGATCGTCAATAATAAGAAATAAAATTTAAAAATATTCAAAATGTAAATACACAAAGTGGAAATCGTAGCTCCAATTACGGATTGTCATTTAAAAACTAATAGACACATACTATTAAATAGAATATAAATGTTACACAAGAAATCATATCAAATTATAGCTGTCAATAAATCAAATAAACTCTTAAAAAACCATGTCCATGAACTCATGAACAGAGTACAGAGGGTTATCCAACAAAAGATTTCTCAGTCTACGCCTAAATGTTTCGTCACAAGGTTCGTTTCTTATATCGGCGGGTAGGTGCTCGAAATAAGTAGGCCCTATAACCCGGGGATTTTTCTCTGAAAGCGCCATGCGACGAGGAACTGTCCTTAGGCGCCCAGTTGAACGAAGCTGTTTGCCTGGTACATTCACACGTTCAAACTGGGAGATGTGTTTTCTTACAAATAATAGAAGCTCAAACAGATGGCATTAATTTCACCTTTTGTATTTATAACTGGTAATTGAGCAATAAAATTTCATTAAATGAATAAATTATTGTCTTTAAAATACACATATAACAAGGTAAAAAGTACCATATTATATCGCTGTTTATTTTCTTCTAAAATTTGCATGTAGCTGATGTAGCTTACAAATAAAATCCGCATAATTTGTAGCATTAGTTCATAATCCTTCTAATGAAATCCAATCCAATTTGAAAGCAACACGTGAAACTAAAATGCCAATCGCGCTAGAGTAATACCTTTTTGATTTCAAACTCCCATCGAATAAACTTTTGACAACCCTAATGAAATTTTAATACAATTCGCTTAACTACCTACACATTCCATGATTCCACCAACCAACGCAGGGCTGTCACATCCCACGAGACGTTTGGGATGCAAGAATTAACTTAACTGGTCTGATTTAACCTCCCTCGTCTAGACACCCAGTTTACCGACGAGAATTTCAGGTATTTTTTCGCATATGTGGTTATGAGTTTAATGCTCCATGTTTTTGCTCAGTTAACGAATGTTTTACTTTTTTGACGTTTTATGAGATATTTTGATTGTAACGGCTATATTTTGCTGTTATTCTGCATTTAGTCCAATCATTTTTGACGTCAAAGAGTCACATTGCTCTTGTTTATGGGTAGACGACGCGTGCGGCAGCGTGGCACGTGGGCATGAAAATGTTCAAGCCTGTAGACACTCCTAATAGCCTGTATACTTACACTTAAATTAGTGTTTATTGGGAGTTTGTTTTTGTAACTGACAATGACCCAACCGCATCCAGCGGACTTCCGTTTACTAGGTCATCGGAAAAGATGTGAAATACTAAATTATACAGCAATGAAATAAACTATAGAATGATTTGAGTTTATGGTTGGTCACATTACACTTTAAATTTTTGCTTTCAAGTTAGTCGTGAAAGTAATACGTATAATTTCGTTAGTGACCGAGCAAAGTTAGTTTAAAGTAGTTTTGTATTAAGCAGTGTAACAACTGCAAACAAAATTTCTAAACCTAAAATTCAAGGAAAAAATTGCTCTAAAAAGGATTCAAATTGCTAACTTTTGGCAAACGTGGCAATAATTTCTTTTTATTTATTGTTTTGATTTATTTCATACAGGCTGCCCGCGTGGTTTGGCCCGCGTTTTGCAAAGAAAGCAGGCAAACTCGTGGGATAGAATATAGCCTTTAACCTTTCAGAAAGTCCGTTCTATACGCAGGTGAAAGAATTTTTGAAAGGTTCTGGAGATTTTAAGACGAGAGGTAGGGCACAGCGGAATATCATATCGCTCGTATGTGGAGCAGCCCAACTGGGGAAGTACCTCCACCTTACAGAAGACCGTAGCCATAATAGCACCACTGCTTTGTAGTGTTGCTATATTATTGCATGCTATGAAGTATGTGGTGTTGTGTTCCTGGTGGTAAGTAAGGTTGCCAGAGTTCCCTAGGATGCGCTGTGTTGGGAGTGAGGGACCTGCATGTCTCTATGTGCCAACACAGCGAATCCTCAAGTGAATAAAGGGTCGGCAACGCGCTTGTGATTCTTCTGGAGTCACAAGTGTCCATAGGCGACGGTACCAGATTAACATTAGGCAGGCCGTAAGCTTGTTTGCCACCGTCGTAGTATAAAAAAATAAAATTACCCATTACTTACAAACTTATATTTTTACAATCTCATAGACTTTTCCTCCTCATAATTTATTAGTATAGATTTATAAATAAATAATTAAATAAATAAATATTACGGGACAATCTTACACGAATCAACCTGGGCCCGCGGTAAGCTCAGTAAGGCTTGTGTTGTGGGTACTAGGCGACGATATATATAATAGATAAATACATATAGATACTTATATACATATATAACATCCATAACTCATCCATAATCCATAATTTATGGATGCATGCTTAAGTTGTTTAAGCTGGTGTATGGTAGTGGTGGACTTAACGCCCCAGAAGTACCAACGATAAGCCAGCCAAGACACACAATTCACGTAGAACTGATGGCCATTGGGGCGGAAAAATTCTCAAGTGGCGACCACGTACCGGAAGGCGCAGCGTCACTTTGTGGGGAACAATGTGGACTGACCTGCAGGTCGATCACGTAACGCATTGTACGCGCGTCAGGTAGATCTACATGTCACTTTTTAAATTGAAATATTACAGTTAAATTGTCCTAACGCGCGTTCGGAACGTTACGTGATTACCACTCTTTACGGGCTATGTCCAGTAGTGGACGGGTTTTGGCTGATATGATGATGATGAATTTGACAAACCCCTATAACCTTGACTTATCCACGCCTGAAAGATAAATACGGGCCTGAGAGAGTCGTCTATGATTGGATTTCAAACATCAATTATTACTTTAATTACACTTGAACCTTAATTATTGAGAAAGTTGATAACATGTAATGAGGTTTCTGTCTTCGTATTTTATCTTAGGTACTTGTATTTCTAGTTGAACACAAAATTCTTACTGTGTTGTCGTAATAATTCTTGAATATAAGCTGTTTTCAATGGGGAACTTGCATAGGACTTCAATTTCGAATAAATTGCACTCAATCGATGGGGATATACGTAGAGATATCATACAAAAGAGAAAAAAAGAAAAAAAAAACGATTTTATTAGTTTTACCTAACGTTAAAATGACGCAAATTTATTTTTTATTTTTTCGATAAAACAACGTAACAGTTACATAGAATATTAAATTAGAAATGATATTTTGTATGACAAGTATAGACTTAAACGTAAATTTTGTGGAGATAATCGCAAATTAATGACTTACTCCATAGTAAATGCTATGCTGTGACGTCATAGCATAAGCCCGTTTAGTATAGAGCGTTTTCGGGGGGTGCCAGCGCGCGCAGTATTCAAATGCATATAACATCAGAAAAATAAATCATAACAAAGTTTTAATGCTACAGTTGTTTTAATGTTGGATTATACTTTTGTTTTTCGTAATAAAATATTAAGATGCAAGTTCCCTATTTTACACAATATAAGCTGCTTCAATACATTAAGTGATATTATTTTCGCACGCTTTTAAAAAAAAATCTGTAATACCTTCTCATTTATCTAAAATTAGAATGAAGCTTATGGTTTTGACAATAATATACTATGTTCCGGTGAAGGGATTTAAATTTTTGAAGGATTTATACTAACCTAACCTGTTTATTATATATTTCTAATCATCTGCGTCCAAATAAATGTACAGTTGACATGATATAAATTCCTTATTATTGATTTTCTTTTTTTATTCTATATAAATAAATAAAAAACAAAATATATTTATTTACCAAAAAAAATACAATTATACACATACAGAAATATTATGTTGTTACTTATTTTTATTTTATTTATTATTATTATCTTCTGCATTCGTTTTAATTTATTTTGGAATTGTTATTTGTATTATTTTGACATTATTATTTCAAATGCAATGTATGTTGTTTACTGAATAAATAATTTGGAACTATAAACTAAATGGTTAGCGGAAAATGGCGTTAATAATTTTGTAATTTTGGAATAATGATGGTTTCGGATAAAACTGTTTTCGGAATTTGTCTGTGTTCCCTTGCGCGGTTGATGAGCACAGAAGGTACATGGTGAGGGTTACAATTGACTTAAGCGGTCGACCTATACCTTAAGTATTATGCGGACCCGACGTCCTGTAGGATGCAACCAGTAGGTCGATCACGTAACGCATAGTACGCTCGTCAGGTAGGTCTAAATGTCACTTTTTATATGGATAAATTGTACCGACTTGCGTTCGGAACGTTACGTGATTACCCCCCCCCCCCCCCCCCATGTCCTGTATAACGTTAATATAAGGTCTTCCTTTGAAACTGTCCTTCGAGACACTACTCTGCCTGTTTGATAACTCGTGATACTGTGGTTATGATTACGCAACCAACGATTTGTCAAATTCCATCGTTTAAAAAATACCACGATACCGCAATATTTTTTATTTCCCAGGCAATTTATTGCATAGTTATTTTGGTGTCACTGAGACATTTAATAAGAGATATCAAATGACGTCGTTTGAACGCTAACTGTTTATGAGATAGCGCTAATCAAGACAGAGTGAGGTGATTTGTTTTGCGGGCGATGTTGGTTAAAAAGGTAAATTCTGTTGTAGGCGGTCGCCATAGACATAAAATAGGCATACAGCCTGCCATGATGCTAAGCAGTCAACGTTATCTACGGAAGTCTGTGACTACAGACGAGACAAAAGCGCGTTGCCGATCCTTAATTGATTGATTTAAGCCTGGCGCGGCCTGCGGTGGCGGACAATAGTAAATTTGACAGCTAATGACAAGTTTTCTATTGTCTGCCGCGGCCAGGCCGCGCCCATCTGTGAAAGGCTTTAAGATTTAACTGTGTTGACAGCAATAGTGTTGTGGACTCAAAATTTATTACTCCAAAATAAAGAAGGCAAAAAATATGCCTAGTGACGAAAATCCAATTCATATATCACAAACAATTACGAAGCTACAACTGTTTTAATATTGCTTAGAGAGATAACGCTAGGGGATCGTGACGTTAATCATGACGCTCGAGCATCATAGTAAATGACAATCGTGTTATATGAAGCTGCACTTTGCGGAAAAGGGACAGAATAGATTCCCTCTTAAAACATTGTACACTTATTTTATTTAATTTTAGGTTAATTTACGTATTCAAAGATCAACTTGGATCAATAATTCCAATTAATGTTAGTAGGTACATCATCATGTCATAAATTAAATTAAATTACTTAAAATGAATTTAAATTATATATAACTTTGTGATGCTTTACTTTATTCTCCATTTGATCATATTTTCAATCCTTTTTCGAGAAAATTCATCATTATTGGTTATTGGTTTGATGACTACACCCCTATTAATAGACTGATACAGGTCCATCTTCAATGTATGAATTCCACAGTGCCTTAGAAGTATTTTACTGGTAAAGTAATAAGGTGTGGTTTTTGTTCGAAAAAAAAAATCTCTGAGCACAACGTGCAACGCAACGATTCACAGTTCTGTGATGTGACGTGTCCTGACGCGACAAAACTTCATACTTATCTCATGCGCTCTGACGTCAAACGACGTCAAACCGCATTAGACCTCGTAGCATGGTTGACCTTATCACGCGATAAGTCACAAGATAGAGCATCCGTCACTGGCTGACACGGTTTCATAGAAAAAAAAAAACAATTATTTTTTATTCTGCAAATAGGCCACAAGGGCACTTTTACATGTCAAATGGTATTCTACAATATAATATTAATAATCTTACACAACAAAAAATGATTATTGTGTAAAATAGATAGTAAGATAGTGATAGAACGAGACAACGCTCTTATCTTGTCATTTATCGCGTGATAAAGGCCAACCATGCTACGGGGCCAGAGCATCACGTCATGTACACAACTCCACCACGTAGGGGAGAGTGGGTAGGATTCGTACACAGGGAGTATTCGTACAGTAGTCATAGCTCGACTATCCAACATGCTGAAGCGTTCGTATTTGTATGCGTGACTGTTGCTCATATTTATCATTGCTACCCTGAAAAAGTGATGGCAGTGCAGCAACAGATTTCACCAGAAATAATATGTGATTTTGCGACCGGAAAATAATTTTTGGTTCTCCTTTGAATGCGTCTGTCTGTAATAAGATTTAATCGAATAAAAAAAATATATATAGTTTTTTAACCATTGAAGGCTGGGGGTTCTGTGATTTACGCTTGTTTAAGGAAAAGGGAATTCACTCACAGAGGAAAATAGGTGTTCTGCTCTCTAGGCTAGACGAAATCGGACTGGATTTGAATATCGCGCTTGGCACACGCAGTCTCAGTGAATGGATGAGTGAAGGTAACGAAAGGTGAATGTATGTAAGTAAGGTTTAGTCTACAAGGGTTAGCACAGACGTATGTGTAAGGGTGTGGCTACACGTCTGTGATGAGGTGTGATTGATAGCTGTGCTACAGGCTCCCCCTTCGGGCCATGGGGACGTCCTCGCCCATGGGCCGACACACAGGTTCCTTCTTGCGCGGTCGTCCTCTCTTCTTCCTTTCGTTAGTCGCTGCAGGCGGTGTTGGGGCAACCGGCTTGCGCTTAGGTGGTCTGCCTCTCTTTCTCTGTGGCATCACAGGTTCTGCAGGTATGTCATCACTCCTCTGATGGTATCTTGTCAAATCTGAGGCATGATATTTGCCAATAACCTCGTCTTTGTTTGAAAGTATGTAAGTAGTCGGGCTCACTATCTTCGTTATAGTGTATGGTCCATCCCGTCGGGGTACAAACTTGCTAGTGATCCCCTTTGCTTGATTACTTAGTATATGCGTTTTCAGTAGAACTTTATCTCCGACGTTGTACTCGTCGTGAGGTCTACGTTTTTGGTCTGCTTAAGCCTTCCTGCGGTCCTGTTGCTGGAGGCTGTACTCTCGAGCTTCCACAAGGTCATCGCTGAGCTTTAACAGGTATGGCGTTATCTGAGGTACAAAGTTCTCGGTTTGAATAACTGCTCGCAGATCATGTCTGGTCTCTACGGGTGATCGCATCTCTCTCCCGAAGGCAAGGTAAGCGGGCGATTTTCCCGTGCTTTGTGTAACAGCACTATTCATTGCAAAACGTATTGCAGGTAGGGCACTAGGCCAATTAGTGTGGTTTCCCTCCACTAAGATTGCTAGTTGGCTTTTGAGGTCACGGTTCTTTCTTTCGGCAGGGTTTGCTTCTGGATGGTAAAGCGGTATGAGGTTCTGTTCTACTCCTAGGGTGTGCATAGCTTTCTGCATGACTTGTGATCCAAACTGAACGCCATTGTCCGAGATCACTCGTCGAGGAAATCCGTATCTCAAGAAAACTTCTTCGACTAAGGTTTTGGCGCATGCTTCAGCAGTTGCTACCGATAGTGGGAAAAGCTCGACCCACTTCGTCGCAGTATCTTCTACGAGGAGCACCCATCGCTCGTCGTTTGCTCCAGCAGGTAAAGGTCCGAATAGATCCATTGCAAGTACCTCAAATCTTTGAGACGGTACAGGGGTCTGCAGTAGGCCTGCAGGCTTCAGGTTGGATGGCTTATACCGCTGACACTCACTGCAATCTTTTATGTAGTCAGTTATGTATCTTTTCATACCAGGGAAGTAGTAGCTCTTGCTGACTCGTTGGTATGTTCTCTCAACTCCGTTATGTCCAGCTGTGGGAGAGTCATGTAGTTCCTTTAGTATCTCTTTTCTCATGGACTGAGGTATCACGAGCTGAGGATCGTCGCTCTCGACGTCAGGGTTGAAGTGATACAGCACCCCCTGTGACATATAATAACCTCGCTCGGTCCAGCGTGTAGCTGCTAAAACATTATTGCTCTCAAAGTCCTTGGTAATCTTAGAGATTTCCGGATCCTCCGCTTGTGCGTTACGTAGATTCGTAGGTGAAGTACGCGGCATATCTACTGTGACTGAGCACATATCGCAGGATGCCTCTGTAGCAGTGTCGCAAACAGGTCTGCTCAGAGTATCGGCAACCACATTCTTCTTTCCGGGTTGGTATTCTATTTTCAGGTTGTAGGCTTGTATCTTCAAAGCCCATCGCGCAAGGCGTCCTGTTGGTGTCTTCAAGGTTAAGATCCATTTTAATGGCTGATGATCAGTGGCTAGAATAATTTCAGAGCCTTCTACGTACCCGCGGAACTTCTCAAGGGCCCATACGGCTGCCAGGGCTTCACGTTCAGTCGTCGTGTAATTTCGTTCGGCGCTGGTGAGTAGTCTGCTCGCATACTCCACTGGACGTTCATCGTAGCCTTCACCTTGAAGTAAGACTCCACCCAAGGCATATCCGCTAGCGTCTACTCTTAATACGAAGGGAAGAGTGTAGTCAACCTGCCGCAGTATAGGAGCAGTTATGAGTCGCTTCTTCAATTCATCGAATGCATTGACTTGATCTTCTCCCCATATCCAGTTTTGGTTCTTCTTGAGTAGCATAGTAAGAGGCTTTGCTAACTTGGCAAAGTCTGGTATAAATTTGCGAAACCAGGAACATGTCTGGATGAAAGTCTTCAGGTGTTTGTCATTGTGAGGTTCTTTCATATCGTTGACGGCCTTAATCTTCTCTTTGTCAGGTTGTATACCATCAGCTGACAAGATGTGTCCCAAGTACTTCACTGACTCACAGGCAAACGTGCTCTTTCCTCTGTTCACACGCAGCTTGAATAGTTTGAATCTCTTGAACACGGTGTCAAGATCTTGGAGATGTTTCTCAAAACTATCCGAGAGAATCAGGATATCATCAAGATAGGCTAATATGGTTATCCCGGGAAGATTGCTACGGAATCGGTCCACGAGTCTTTGGAACGTAGCACCAGAATTTCGGAGACCCATAGGCATGCGCTTGAAGCGGTACATGCCTAGTGGAGTGACAAATGCCGTCATGTCGCGATCTTCCACAGCAACTGGTACCTGCCAATATCCAGAGCGGAGGTCCAGGGCAGATATGTACTTAAACTTTCCAGTCCCATGTAATATGTCGTCGACTCTTGGTAGTGGGTATCGGTCGGGCTTCGTGACCGCATTCAGTTTCCTGTAATCGATGCAGACCCTTATGGAGTTGTCGCGCTTCGGGACGAGTACCACGGGAGCTGACCATGGGGACTCGCACTCTTCGATGATGTCATCTTCGAGCATCTTCTCGAGCTCCAATCGCAGGGCTTCCTTCTTAGGCTCAGGTAATCTGTAAGGTGGTACAGAGATGGGTTGTATATTTTTATCTATCAACTCAATATGATGGACAGCGTAAGTGGTTGGCTCTCCCCCTAGATTGAAAGTATCCCGGTGGTGTTCAAGGAGTAGAGCGAGCTTGTCACGTTGATTGCCAGTGAGTGTCAAACCCTCATTGTCACGAAGTGCCTCTGCCTCAATTGGTTTGCAGGCAGCAATATCCACAGGTTTTGGTTCATAATATAACTTATGACGCACATCGGGTTCATTGCCAAAGCTCCAGCTTTGGGTTGAAAAGTCAATCATCAATCCAGATGAGGTTATGAAGT
Source organism: Epinotia brunnichana (assembly GCA_963854355.1). Classification (NCBI taxonomy): domain Eukaryota; kingdom Metazoa; phylum Arthropoda; class Insecta; order Lepidoptera; family Tortricidae; genus Epinotia; species Epinotia brunnichana. The sequence continues at coordinate 22,357,403 of OY977951.1, read as the reverse complement.
CCATACCTAACAATGTCTCATTATTGGTAGCTTCAGGTAATACTATAAAAGTTGTAGGTAATTGCTTCCCTTACAAAGTGACATTAACGTCAATCAAGAGTACATTCTCTAATGTAGAGCATCCATTAGCATATTTAATATTCAGGGTAGAACGAGTGAATGACTTACCGCAGTCCTTCAGTAGCTTGTACAAGCTTTCACCTGCAATGCTTCTCTTCGCAGCAGTGTCGATGAGCGCGCGGCCTTCGCGCCCACAGATGGTAATATGTAGTATCGGTCGAGAAGTATCGGTTCCCGTAGTAGCCTGGAAGTCGACATTAGGTGTATGTGTATGTGTGTGTGTATGAGTGTGTGCACCGCGCGCGCCAATGTCCACGGTCGCAACAGCCTCTGCCTCCGCGGCCGGGCTGTCCGTCGACACCGCATAGAAAGCCGCACCCGCGCCGCCGCCAGCAGCGCCGGAGTCGCCTTTGCATCGCGAGCAGTTGGCGCGCACGACGCCTGGCGCGCCGCACCCGTAGCACGAAAACTTTTCACTCTTCACCTCCTCAAAATTGTCAGTAGGTATGGTCGGCGTATCGGGCCGTTTCGCGAGTAGCCACTTGCAATTATCTTTGTTATGGCCGTAAAATTTGCAGTAGTTGCAAAAACGGCTTTGCTTCGGCTTCGCGTCCAAGTTATTGTTGTTACTCGACACTTTAACATCACGTGCTGCACTTTGTCGTGGTAAGTTCTTAAATGTTTGTTGTTTATTGTCCGAATTCACATAACTCGCGTTGTTTAGTTTATTTTCATAATTCCGGTCGTTAATTTTCACGTTTCGAGTGACAGCGCGAGTATTGACATTGCCAATTGTGACGTTCGCAGTTGCCAGTTCATTCACTTGTTTCGGTTCGTTCAATTCGGTCATCGAATCTTCAATCGACCGGGTTCTTTGCAAAAGATCGTTGAACGATTTTAACTCTTCACGCGGAATACGTTTACGGATCCGCCGATGTAAAAGGCCGTAAACTATATCAAGTTGAATGTTTTCTTCCAGGATGTATGGCAATTGCGCAATCAATGCTCGTAGTTTGCAAATAAAAATTTCTGTCTTCTCGTTGTCTTGTTCTTCGCGAAATATTTCTCGGAATATGAGGAATGGAGGCTTTTTCTTGCCAAACGCGCGTTGAAGATCAGCAATGGCGTCGTCCCACGATTTGACGTTTTTTCGAACGCCGTTCCACCATGTTGCCGCAAGTCCGGTCAAAACAATTGAGAGTCCGCGTAACGCGTTTTCGTCAGATACTTTTGCACAATCTTTATATGTCTGGATGCCGTTGATGAATGCTTCCAATGCGTCTTCGACCGAATCTTCAGTTCCGCTAAAACTGAGGTTACAACCGGCGAAGTGACCGCTGGATTGCGGTGTCGCAGCTTTAGTCGCAGATACCAATATATCGCACAAATCATTGTGGGATTGTTGCATTTGTTGCAGCAATATCGTTAGGTATTCTTGAGGCATCGTCACATTAAAGGATGTTGCGTTAGCCTGTTCACCCGATTTTCGGCTGGTATCGGCCGCCATTACGGTGTCTTTTTTCGGCCCCATCCGAACGAAAATTTTCCCTATTTACTTATTCTTGCAACACAATCCTTAGCGTTGGGCGCCACGTTTAACCATTGAAGGCTGGGGGTTCTGTGTATTACGCTTGTTTAAGGAAAAGGGAATTCACTCACAGAGGAAAATAGGTGTTCTGCTCTCTAGGCTAGACGAAATCGGACTGGATTTGAATATCGCGCTTGGCACACGCAGTCTCAGTGAATGGATGAGTGAAGGTAACGAAAGGTGAATGTATGTAAGTAAGGTTTAGTCTACAAGGGTTAGCACAGACGTATGTGTAAGGGTGTGGCTACACGTCTGTGATGAGGTGTGATTGATAGCTGTGCTACAGTTTGTAATTAGATGCTTGAGATTAATATGTAAACAATGGTTTTGGGATTACTTTTACGGTTATTTTTATTTTGATTTTTTTCTGATCGTGTTGGTTGGAGTATCTTCGTACAGTCAAAATGTATGTAATTTCATACTGTACGAATGAACCCCATTTAAGTAAAAAAATTTTAGATCAAGAGTAATTATATTTACAATACCATGTCAGTAAGATATGCCTAAAGGTGACTAAAACAGGGGAAACAGCTGAAAATCCAATGAAGCCTGGGAAAAAAGAATAGTGTACGAAGCCACCCGACGTGTGGGGTAGTTTCGTACGTTTCCCATTTTTGAAAAAAATCACCGTAGGGTCACCATGCTGCTTTATATCCAAACAACAATTAATTATTATTAAAGCCAGATAAGCGGGGTGTATAGCAGCATTGAATTTATCATAAAATTATTAACAGTTTTTTTTTTAGGAGTCACAAAAAAAAAGTGTACGAATCCTACCCACTCTCCCCTACAGAGCAATTAAAGGTATTCAAGTTACATGTATCTGTTTATCTCTATGATATTTCTATCATAGTTATTGTTTCATAAAATTCAATTTTTCTATTTTATATAATGTCATTAAGCTTGTTAAAAAAACATCAAGTCAACGATTTGAAACGAAACTATTTCTATGACATTTATGTTTTCAGTATCTGAGGGTTGTTTTCAAAGAAAGTGTACCCTAGTTAAGGTAAAATTGAGAAACATTAACTTTGTCAGGTGAGTCACGAAAATTAGCTGTATAAGTGTATGGCAAATTTTCGTGACTCACCTGTTAACGTTTCTTAATTTTACCTTAACTAGGGTACACTTTATTTGAAAACAACCCAACAAACAATTATTTGAAAACAACCCCTGAAGCGTTTGTTTTATTAACAAACTGGTGAAGCGTGATAGATACTCTGCTTTTCTGATACCACTGTTTGAATAAGTTTTTTACCTTCATGTTAACAAAGTCGTAATGAAAAAACCTTAATAGGACTTTTCAAATTACTGCCTAAAACAAATTCATGAAATATTATTCGCTGAAAGAAGTAAGTTAGCGAGTTAATCGCTTACGCAGTTATTACGCCGCGAATCTAAGCATTTGTATTTGAGCATCGTTATTAATCGTAATGTAACTGCATAGGTGCTAAGAATATATGAAAAAATAAATATTCAGATCATATATGATAAATTTAGCCAACTCAAAAACCTAAAAATTAGAACACGTAGTGAAAAACTAAGAAACCTGGCATACTTACCACCTTACATTTTACCTGACTATAAGAATACATATGGAAAATGTACTTCAGATTTCATGTTACCTTATATACTTAACCAACTACCATCAGACATTTTAATCAAAATACAGGGAACAGAGAATCCAAAAGCATGTAAAAAAATGCTAAAAAAAACATTATATAGACTCTCATAACACCAGCACTGAGGAATAATACTGGTATGGATGAAATGTGAGAGATAGCAAACTAATAAAATAATATTAATTAGATATTTCTTACAAATAAGCCTAATTGAGGCTTCAGTAAGAACTAAAGAGTATATAAATGTAGTAGAATAAGTTTATAATTTTGAATAAAAAAAGTAAAAAATAAAATAAAATGGTGCATTTCCCAGAGAACTTTACAAATAGGTAAACCAACACGATGCCACTCTACCTCACAGCGTGGCAGACTACAGCGCTGCGATACGGCAATGGCGATGCCGTCTGAAAAATTACACGATTGTCCACCCGCCGTGAATAATCAGGGGGTACATCTGGCAATCCTGAATTGAAATTATATTTACATTCGTTCCGCTCACACGTTCTCAGGGCTGGCTTCCGTGTTTGACAATAATTCTTAATTTGATTTCAATCGAATATAATTCACATCGATGACGACATTTATTAAGCGACAGGCAGTATAAGGCCACTTTTATCTTAGGAGGGGCGGAATCGGTATCCGGTATTTGTTTCATTACCTGAGCTTACTTATACCTATAACCCAGGTTTCCTTAGTAATTGGTATACCTGTCAGTATTACATTTGTGGTTAAAGAACTTTATTTATCTCTAAAGAAATTTACATTTCACTTAAAACAGAGAAAAATATACATAAAGTAAAAAATATACATAAAGTAAACAGTGAGTAATACAATTATACATTAGTTTAAAAAGTAATACAAATGTTTAGTTTAAGTGGGTACATAAATTAAGAAAAGATCATAGTAGTAAGTTATTCTAGTTTGTACAATGCATAATGAGCTCTAATACAATGTGCTTGTAGTGTATTTCACTGATGACGAGTCATATAATCCAGTTTCTATGTCAGTGTTTCCAGGGCCAGAGCCGGAGTTAGGCGTTAGATATTTTTAGTTACATACTCCTTTAACTTATGTTTGAAAATATTAAAACTTTTACATTCTTTGATATGTTTTGGTAAACTGTTATAAAACTGTGCCCCTTCATAAGTTATACTTTTTTTGCCATATTGTGTTCGCACTGGTCTCAGAGACAAGTTGTTAGCACTCCGTAAATGGCGTATTCCCAGTTCAGCATTAGTTTGAAAAGTCAATTGTGAGTGAATTTTTTTTTCAATTATTTAATTTTCAATTATTTGCGCTGTAGTATTACTAGTACACTGTGCAGAAACGCGGCGGTACGCATTGTTGATATGGCCACCATCTGTCCCTGTGATAAGCTTAACTTGGCAGTGCCGAATTTAGAACATTTATTCATTCACTAAATCTACCTATTTTTGAGAGCTTTAGTAAGTAAATAATAGGTAATGTGTGGACCATTGTACACCATAACACTTAAAACTCTTGCACTTTTTACACATAGGTATTTAAATTCTTATTTTACATGGGTCTAACGTGATATTTATTTACTTTTATTTCTGACGTTTCGACACGGGTTGCACCGGTCATGGTCGCAGATAACTGTCGTCCCAGCAAGTTGTCAACGGAGATATGGGTGCACAATAGGGTAGGGCGGATATAGGGTAGTGAACCTACAAAAGTCGATAAAAATGTGGAGGGTAGACTCGAAAAAAATGCACGTAGTCTTTATTTTATTAATTTTCTAGGGCACGGCACACAACACTCACAGTATCCGCGCACAGATTCGAAGATATCTTCCAAGGTTTCAGTTTCCGAATCTCTGGTCCCCGAGTCGCCGATAAATTGAAACCATCTTCCCTATGGTGGTACAACGCCCACACTAATTTGCCCATTTTTTTTTCAGCTTAATACCGGCAAGTGACTGAAACATGGTTGTATATACAAATAGTGAAGGACAAGAAATGTGCCAGTTAAATCGTCTTAAAAAGAACTAATACGATTTATACAGTTTCGACAATTCTTGATCCATTCCGGCTAGTTGCAACTAACATCACAACTACACCAAACCCATCCAATTTCCTTCAAAGTGTCGACAGTGCCCAATCTGTGTCCCTATCCTGCAGGTCAAGCCTTACATCACGCCGGCAATTTAGCCGTCCGGGCCCGTACAAGCCGGAATAAATTCAACAAAGTGTCAAACAAGCGGCAACTTTCGCACCTGCCCGGAGGCCGGACGGCGGGTGGGCCGAGACGTAGGATGTAGCGGGTTTGAATTCATATTAATAATATAATTGCGAAAGTAACTCTGTCGGTCTATCTGATTTAGATTAAATTTGGGTCTTCTAACACGATACCTATAGCATCTTATTTTTGTGCAATTTTTAATTGTTTGTTTACTAATAAACGTTTGAGTTAGAGATTTGTATGAAGAAAGTTTGTATCCCGGGAAAAGACATAGTTTTAATCTCGGAATTCATCCCTTGAGAGGGGACGAAAGTGACAATGTAGGTACGATATAATTAAGCTCCGTGTGGACGAAGTCGCGGGCAAAAACGAGTAGTTATAATATAACTAGTCTTTTCTCACGATTTTGTCCTCGTATAATCATCCCAAATCCCAAATCAACTCCTATATCCCCAATTTCATCTCTTTGAAGGATGATTTCTAGGATAAAAGTTGTTTAAATCCTGGCCATCTCGTCATTCTTTTGCATGATTGAGTCACATTTAACCATCTAAACAACCAAGTTTGTAATTTTTATTATATCATTGCCTGAGATCAGTCAATCCTTATTCAGGCGCATATAATCAATTTACTTAATATGCTACACACAATGTAACATTAGCAATAAGGGTATTTTTAATAAATTATTATATTATTCTTTAGCTTTTTAGCTTTTTTACGACAATAGTATTTTATATTTTAATCCAATTTATAAATTTTGCAATTGCTTCAACTATCACATCCATTTATCTGTTTTTGTGTGATAAGTGAACTAATTTCAAAACGTAGAAAACAAATATTTTACTATATGATAATATTGATAATGCAGTTAGTATTTGTCCCATTTACCGGTTAATTCTCGTATTGAAAGCGAGCCTGCTAATCTTATTAGATGTTTTTCTGCAATCTCATTCAAAAATACGTTTTCTTACGCACTTTTGCGTCTAACATGGGGCGACCGACTTCTACTGAAAGTTGGTAATAGATTAAATCGATAGTTTAGTTTGTTATGAACTTAAAATATACATATTTCTATTTCAGTATTACGATTTAGTTACATAAAATATACGTATAGACGTAACCGTACACGCACCTTTTTTTACCTCGTAAAATCGTTATACGTACTTGACTGCTTTGAAAAATCGTGCGCCTAACCTTCCAAATTACCTATGTCATCCCCCAAAGGCAACAATTCCCGCTCCCTCCCGTCTCTCGAGCCTTCCCTACTGTTCAAAAACGCCTTAACTCCGGCAAAAAGTTGTGTCGCAAGTCCCCTCTCATCTGACTACTTTTTAATGCTCAAATTAGATTTTAAAAATACTCTAAACACGAAGTTGTAATATAATTTCCAGAGAAGCTGCTCGGAATTTAAATACTAAGACATTACCTTGTTCGTATTGTGAAAGTTTTCCGGAGCAAAAGTGGGTACAACGATTACTATTCCTTTTAACTTGGCGTTTAAAATGAGAGCAGTAGAAGCAATTGAATCATATTTCATTTATAGGAAGGGTATATTCATAAATTGTTCAATCTTCTAGAAACCGCCCGACCTAGTTCTTATTTGTGCTAGTTTATGTTCTACCCGTAGTGTAAGAAGGATTTTAAGGGGATCTTTTTTGTACGTATACATTGTACGTAGAACTGATGGTCGCTGGGGCGGACAGGTTCTCGAGTGGCGACCACGTACCGGAAGGTGTAGCGTGGGTAACACAAGGTGGACTGATGACCTGGTAAATGTCGCGGAAGTCCGCTGGATGCGGGTGGCGCAGGACCAGTCATTGTGGCACTCTTTGGGGGAGGCCTATGTCCAGCAGAGGACGTTTTTCGGCTGATATGATGATGATGATTGACATTGCTGCTCATTATGAACGACTTTCATTCAGAAAGAGGGATTCAATCATGGATGAGTTTATCGAATTTCTCATTGTTCTAAGTTCTTAAGCTGCTCAGATATTAGGTTTAACTCAAATTTGTAAATTTAAGATATTTAGGTAACTTTCGCTAACAAAAGACTAAACTTCTCTTCAAACTTTATAATCCTGATCTTATAAATAATTTATGCTAAGCTATTGACTATCTATATAATACTAACGAAAATGTTATTGCCAGAAAAGCTAAAAACAATCAAAATCAAACATTTATTCCGCAAATAGACCACAAGGGCACTTATATTTGTCAATCAATAATTTACAATAAATTACAACAACAATTATTTGGAAGTTGCAGTTTCACAAAATTAAATGTCACTAATTAAAAACAATACCACCAAAAACATTTCATTTAAAGTGACTGCCAAGACTCCCTAGCTCATATAGCTTTCAGCGTTAAAAATATATTAGATCATAAGGAGTGCCAAGCTTCCTACTCCACACGGCGTAACCTTTCAATACTAGCCACGCTCTAAAAATGCTACATCTTGGCTAAAAAGTATAGCTTTGTTGAGCACATCCCGGTCGCCACATAGACTCTCGCGCTAAATATTTTTTTTTTTTTATTTATTCTCAAAAAAAACAACAATGGCAAGTACATTCCTTTCTGCTTCGCCAAACTGAGGACAGTTTGTCGGCGAATGTGCGCTCCCTTCCAAAAGTCAAACATTGTTGTGTTTACCTACTTACTAAATTACCTACTTAATTTACTAACACTAAACTTAGTGTACCATCGACGACACACTCAGCCGACCATTTGTGAACCTTATTACAACAGCATAAAGTCCACCAATGGTCCGCCGAGTGCGTCGTCGTTAGTGCGTGTGACTGGTGCAATTACGAAATAATGTTTTTTATATCTACCGTATATCTACGTCTAAATTAATTTTATCTAAAAGTATTGTTTTCAGACTTTGTTAAAATAACTGTTTGCTAGTACTTTGTTCCACAGCTAGGCTTAATTGGTTAAAAATCTTAGGTATCATGTATTTACGAGTCCTTTGGCCGAAGTAGTTATTAGTTTTATAATACTCTAAATATCTTCTCTTTGTGCTTTCCCTTAAGTTACGTAACTGTTCGTTACTAGTTTTGAAGCGGTCAAGGCCATAGTTATCTATAGTCATTAAATATTTTACTTTTTCATGAACCGGTAAGATTTTTATCTTTTTATACAGTAAATTATAGTTCCCATTGCAACTGCTTTTGGTTTTTTTATCTACCAATAACTTTTTAATGATTCTTAATTGGATGTTACAAATTTTGTTAAGGTAATTTTTAAAAGTGCGCCCATAGGCATTTAACCCGTAACTAATCACTGACTCGGCCAGCGCGTGGTACAGGATGTGCATTATTTTTCTGTTTACAATATTTTTTAAACTAAATAACTTCGCCATGATGGCTCGAAGTTTATTGCATAATATATCTATGTGAGTACCCCAGCTAAATTTACTATCTATGGTTAGTCCTAAGTATTTATATATATTAACAAATTCAATATTTAAACAATTGCAATGATTTTGGTTCTTATGCAAACAGTCAAATGTATGCCCTATTATATTAATGTTTTCGCTCGGGGCCTGTAGGTATGGCGATTTAATTAGCATACATTTGGTATTATCGATGTTAAGAATGATACCGTTGTCGTGCGACCATTTGACTATGTTTATAAAATCGGCCTGTATACATCTCTCTACGGTTTTAATATCCTTATCAGCATACATTATACATGTGTCGTCCGCATACATATATGTCGAACAATTCTGGACTACGTTACTCATACTGTTCACATGCATAATGTATCCTACAGGCCCATAGATGGATCCAGTTGGCACGCCATGTATCACCTTCGCTTCCTCCCCGCTCTGCCCGTGGATCACAGTGGTTATGGTTCTGTTAGATAGGTAGTTTTTAATAGTTTTTAAATGAATTTATAAGCGACATTAATAAGCGACGGGTCCATACTTTTTAAGCCAAAATATAGAATTTTTAGAGCGTGGCTGGTAGTGGTAGGTAACGCCGTGTGGATATCTTTTTAACGCTGAAAGCTATATGAGCTAGGGAGTCTTGGAAGTCACTTTACATGTAATGTTTTTAGTGGGATCTCATTCCTTTTTGTAAGGTAATTTCTAAAGAAGTGTAGGTATAGGAAAACCCATACAAGCTTCCATCCCCTTATTAAAAGGGTGGGGGGTGATTTACTAAAAATCCTGTAAAACGTATTTTATTATGTAGTCCCTATTTCAATTTTCAGACCTCTAGCATCAAAATTTGCGGAAGTCTCATACAAAATTGCATCCCCTAGTTTAAAAGGTTTGGGGTGTAGTAGAAGTTCCAATTTTTGTTTTTTGTTGATTGTGTACTAATACTAGCTTACATACCTTTCAGCTTTGTCCAGGAGTAAATTTAAAACTATCAATAGATTTCTTACACTTTTAGTATAAAGCGTTTATGGCTGCCGCCAGCGCGATCAATTTATGTCTCAATTTTTGGGTATTAATGTTCTTTAATTGTAGTTGCTCCCATACAAACATTTGTTCCTATCGAAAAACTGGTTCGAATGGTATCGTAAAAAATCGTAGTCGTCATCCCTAATGTCCTATCCTCGAAATTTGCAGTTAGCTTGGCATTTGTTTTAATCAGCGGTACTTTTATTTAAAATAAGTGTATTATATCAGCATAATAGCTTTGTAAGCACAGGATGTCCCAAAAGTCAACGTCAAACCGCTAACGGGTGAAAAAAAATCCTTACAAGATGGAAATTGAACTTTTAATTTCCTTTGCCGTATTACACATGTAACAACAAGCATCTCACCACACTACTTAAAAAACATGTTTTTCGTCAATCATCGCGCAAGTGTTACCTATACCATTTTGAAATGCGCACTATTTAAATAGGCCATATTTTAAAGCTATTTCCCAAATTAGCGTATAACATTATTCTTTTAGTACAGCCAGTTAAAATTAGTTGGTCTAACGATTTTAATGTGGGTACATGTTTGGGAAAAAAGTGTAATTTTATTTTAAACAGTAAGTAGATTCACGGTTATATGCCCATAAATATATTGAAGAAAAATAAAGATTTGTGACCGCAGTATACTTAAAACCATACATTTTTTATGGCTGTATTTGTTATTTTTTTGGCTGTATATGTATTAGGAACACATGGCTTCGGTCTTTTTTTTAATTTATTGTTATAACTACCCGTTTTCGCGTTGACGTTGACTTTTGGGACACGGTGTATTGTCTTATGGGGATTTACCGACTTCAAATTAGTACCCAAATAGCTTTAAGTGTGCCATTAAAATTTGAAGAGATCCTTCGATATCTCCAGGATCACATGATCATCTGATCCCCATCAGATCATCATCTGGTCCCGATGGAGCTGATGACAGTTGTACCACCTGGGAAGGATACCCTTTCAAACAAAAAAGACGCTTCCTAATCGGTCAGTATTAAAAAGTTAACGAATTGAGAAAATTGAGAACCACCTCCTTTTTTGAAATCGGTTAAAAATATCGTGTGATGACCACGATCCACAGTCGTGACAAAACTACCAGAAAGTGAACGTTAATAAAATAAAATACTAGTTTATTTATAAATAAAATACTGCCATTGAGTTAAAGAAATTCCCTGAAAGACCATTTACATATTCAAATGAGAACAAAAGCTCATTAATTAAGCAAATAAAGAATGCATAACTGAGTCAAGCAAATTCTGTACATCATTAAAAATAACTTCGTCCGTGGTAATTATGAATTCATCAAGACAAGAAAACAGCGAGAAAGAAGTTTCAAACAAAAATTCACACAACGAAAAACCAATAAAGGAAATGTTCGGAGTTTATGCCCGTATTCTGCCCTGTTCGGGGATCCGTATAAAATTTCAAAATCGTATTTTTCAGCTATATGATGATGTTTTTGTTAACCACCAGCTTTTTTCTTTACCTTAATAAACAAGTTTCAGAGCTCCATAGGGTACATTGTACAGTTTACTATCATTATGCTATAAAATAATACATACATACATGCATTTGCAGGTCCACCACTGATGTCTTAGGCCTACCACTAATCGATCGAAAATAAAATTATAATTATCTATCTCAATCATCGATCAATTATTTTATTTTGTCATTTTAGGGTTCCGTACTAAAACAGGACCCTAATACTAAGACTCCGCTGTCCGTCTGTCTGCCTGTCTTTGACTTCAAGACACTGGCATTTCTGAAAACCATGTAAATTTTACAAGCATCATATCTTAAAAACTGTTAGAGATTCGGAGCTGTGGTTTGACTTCAATTGTTTCAAATTTAATATACTTTCAAAATGATAATGGCAACTAAATGTCAAAAGCCCATAGTTTTTGAATTAAACTGCAAATACTGAAATTTGGCAGTTTTTAGGGTTCCGTACTCAAAGAGTAAAACTAAGACTTCGCTGTCCATCCGTCCGTCCGTCTGTCTGTCACCATGCTGTATCTCAAGAACCGTGATAGCTAGAGAGTTGAAATTTTCACAGATTATGTATTTCTGTTGCCGCTATAACAACAAATACCTACTAAAAACTTCCATACAACAAACGTGATTTTTTTGCCGTTTTTATAGATAATGGTACGGAACCCTTCGTGCGCGAGTCCAACTCGCACTTCGCCGGTTTTATAATTTATTTACGTATTTTCAGTCGCCGCCAAAAATATATTTACACTTTTGCACCTTATTCCATTGTAATAAGGCGAAAACTGTTAACATATTTTTGGCGTCGACGCACAAGTTCAATAACTAAAAAGTATAAAATAAAATAATTATTAAAACAAATAAAAAACACAACTGCCGTTGACAAAGGCGTACTAAAAATTAAGAAACAAGTTGTTAATGAAGTAAAATGTATAATAAACTTATATATTAGTATCTGGACACTCTATCTCTTTTTGGAATATTATATTTTGTTTGCAGTCGGGGGACCTACTCTTTAGGTTTTGTATATAATATGTCCCCCGGCTGCAAGCAAAATATAATATTCCAAAAAGAGATGTTCAGGTACTAATATATAAGTTTACATAATTGAAACAATATTTTACTTCATTAACAACTTGTTTCTTACTTTTTAGTACGCCTTTGTCAACGGCAGTTGTGTTTTTTTTTTTTTTTTTATAAAAGTAACGGAGACGGTCGCTTCAGTTCAGTCAGTGACAAGCATTTGAGTGAGGTGGTCGCCTCACCGTTCGTTGCCTTAATCAAGTGGGGGCGTATGCTGTTTCATAATAAAACTAGTGTAATTATTCATGATTTAGCTAAAATTATTAATAATTAATGATTTGTTTGCAGTTTTTAAAAGTTCCTATATCGCCCATGTCAAAGGTGGCTAACTTTATCACCGTCTGCCAAGTACTGCCAGCCATTTCAGGACATGACAGACTTAGGTTTACTCTCTCTACGATTAAAGGGCTAAATGATGCCACATGTCTATACGCTTACAATTTTGACCGGAAGTGAAGGATCAAACATTCGGCCAATTTTAAGTGCGATTATCTTCTTATTCTTGCTCAGCACAACTTTCTCGACCTGCTGCCATGCATTTTATTGTGTTGTAATGAGACGTAGGCGTATTGGAAGTGGGCTTACGGTCTATAGGTACTTTGAAAAAAACCACACGTACTTATTTGAAACTATGTAGTGTACTACTACCCATTAGGTAAAAATATGATAGGTAAGTGTTGAAAGACATTTACAGTTATTACATTGTTGATATCAAGTAAGATAAATGTCCTAGTGCACGACATGCTAATGCCCAATAGACGACCCCCTGCTGTACCTGTATTGCTAAAGGCATACAATTAAAGATGTTTTAATGTTTGCATCACACTTGCTAATAAATGGTGTCATTCCTTGCCTGTATACAGAAGGACAATGGCCTAAATTGTTCCCGCGGGAAATAATATTCATATAGGTTATAGGTTGTACGCGGGCTGGGTTTCCGCAACTCGACGTCATAAATGCGCCTATTTTGCGTAGGGGTTTAGGCACTACTGTTATTCGTGCCAACCCAGTTCCACCAGGAAGCCTAGCAGACCCTTTACGTTGCCGACGGCCTCCGGTAGTGACCCCGGTGTTCCGAGGTACTTTGCCCTGTAGTCCGCCACTCCAGGACATGTCAGGATGACGTGGGCGGCTGTCTCGTCCTCTTCCATGCAGGATCTGCAGAGAGGACTGTCTGTAACACCTAAAGTAAAAAGGTGTTTGTTTAGTAGTGCATGACCAGTTATAGCTCCTGTCAGAAGACGGAGTGCCGGCCTCTTTAGCTGCTTTAGCTTCCTTGACAATCCGGGGTTGATTGTCGGGAGGGCCTCCCTGGTTTGCCTGCAGGTTCCTAGGGTGTTCCAATGTTTTTGGTGTTCTACCTTGGTGTTTAGTCGCAGTGTGCTCCGCAGCCATGCAGAGGGTAGAGGAATTGTGGGTTCCGGTCCTACAGCTCTTGACTCTGAACCCTCTCTAGCCAGTGCATCCGCTGCATCGTTACCGCGTGAATTACTGTGCCCTTTGATCCATTGCAGGGTTATGTCGCTGTTATTACATACCTCTGATAGGATTTTGTGGCACTCGTGTATCAGCCCAGAAGTTGTTGCGTGACCTTGCAGGGCTTGCAGTACGGATCGACTATCGGAAAGTATGCGGATGGGATATCCCCTTACCTCCCTGGAGGCGATTGCGTGAGCAGCCATTATTATGCCCATACACTCTGCCTGGAAGACGGTGTTGTGGGTCCCTAATGGTGTCGAAATGCGTATGTTTAGGTCCTCCGAGAATACTCCTGATCCGGTGCCTGACCTTGTCTTGGACACGTCCGTGAAGATTCTTAGCTCTCTGGGGTTAAGTCCTTCCTGGGGGGTTTCGTATAGTTCAACTTTGTACTTTTTGTCAAAGACGAACTGTCTGGGAATGATGTCTGAAGTTGCCTCTATAAGGGGCTCCCTACCTACAGCCTCGTAGAGTATTTCGGTGTGTGGAACCCTGGGCGGTCTCCAGAGATGTTGTCTTTTGAGCCTTATGGCTGCTGCCAGAGCCTCTTGCCTGATGAAAATGTGAAGCGGCGGAATGTCCATGATGGCTTCCAGGGCTGCAGTCGGTGTAGTCCTCATGCAGCCACTAGCCGCCATGCAGGCCAGTCTCTGGAGGCGTTGTAGTTTAGCTTCGATCGTGGTTAGCGTGGTACGAGGCCACCACACTATGGCACCGTAGCTTACTATTGGTCGGATTACTGTCTGGTACAATAAGGTACAATAATATTCATAAGGGAAGTAATGAGCTTGTGTGTGATCTGATTGGTTAAGCAAATCTGGACGGCAAGAATTCTGCTCTGTGATTGGTAGGAAAAAAATCGAGCAGGCCGTGCCCTGCAAGAACCATATGATCCATGATCTGTGATTGGTTGAAATATTGAAGCTCCGCCCTCCACTCGCACTGAAGTGAAGTTGTCAATTTCGTCAACATTTGATCTTGTATAAAACATAGGTTTTTCTGTCTTTTGTGGTTATTTATTTCCTCGCAAATGTGATGAAAAACATTGTGTATAACACGGGCGTAAGAATGCCTTACGGCGTGGGGCTCCTGATAGACTCTCGTTTGCAATATTCCTCATACGCCCTTTGTTAAACAATGTACTATTATTTGGACACAAATGTTACAATGATTCTTCAAATATTACACAGTAGGTAAATAAACTAGCAAAGTTGCCACAAAGATGACAACTTCTGGGACAGTGACGAGTACTCGGACGTTTACCTTAATATCCTATACGAATTTAAGTATCAAAACTACCTACCTACACCTAAACCTATACCATATTCATGGTTATTTAAACTTTATACCGATTGGAAAAGTTTAAAGACCTCTTTAGAATAATTAAAAATTAATAACATTGTTTAATGTTTGAAAGATTGCTTTGCCAATTTGAAATACTTACTGGGAAAATTTGTATTTTATTTATTACAAAATAATTGCCCTTACTACAGTTGGTTAAATGATTATACAGGAACAAACGAAACATAGGTAGTTGCTTCATTCGATTTTCTAGAGTCTGTCTACAGCATGATGGTGTCGCTTCAAAATGGTTCTTACGGGATTTTTAGGGGGATTTTTCACTTAAAAGCGACATTTATTTTCAAATCCGCAGTGTTTTGGGGAATAACATTACTGTTATTAAAAAACTATATTTTTTAAAATTATACGTGCATAGAACCCAATTCTCTAAGTTAACTAGAAAAAAAGTTAAGATTACTTTTAGTAAAAAAACACTTTAAAATGCTCTACTGTTTAATTAAAAAAATGTCGCTTCAGTACAAGTAGTGATGCCTTTCCACCGTCGAATTATAATTATATTGAATGACGACCGCTGTTAGTCGTGACTCTGCCTAACGACGCTGGAGGTCCTGGGTTCGACTCCCGAGCATTACTTGTGTGATGAGCACGAATATTTTTTGTTCCTGAGTCATGGATGTTTTCTATGTACATATGTATTTATTTATGTACCTAACTATATATCGTAGGTTATATATCGTCGCCTAGTACCGGTAGTACAAGCTTTGCTTAGTTTGGAACTAGGTCGAATTGTGTAAGATTGTTCGCAAATTAAAATAGTAAGTCTTAAGGGGTTATTTGGTGGTTTATCAGATGCCAAAATTTAAGTTTGGTATTTATTTTCCTTTTTCATCTAAGTTATAATTAACAACTTAGAAAATATTATCTTATATCCGATTCAAATCCAATGATTACGTATTTGGAATATACCTTAGTTTAGTGTAGACATCTGCAAATTAGTCTTAGGTATCGGTCAATTTCCCGAGCAGACAAGTATCCACAAACAATATTACACTAGGGTAAGCGATAATGGCTCGAATTTCGTTGGAGCAAGTTGCATGGTCAGTTAAGTGCGTCTTCAATAGGAGCTCTCTCGTTACTCAGCTTTGAGTGCCGTCTTCAAGTTTGTTTTAAGATACTCATAGCTCTGTGTCTATATTATGAAACAAGTAGAATTGGGATCCAATAAGGCTCCATTCAACATATTTTAATGATACCTCAACGAAGTGGTAGTAATTGTTTTACCAAGACGATGGCAAACAAGCATCCGACCTACCTAATCGTAGTCAGACACCGTAACTAGTAGCCTGCTACGTCAAGGGATTCACAAGTTTGTTTTGACAGCTAGAGATAAATGTGAGTTTTTAACTCTCAACACCCTAATGAGCATTATGTGAGCCCAAAACTCATTATCTGTCTACTTATAAAAAAAACACAGTACCTTCTCGGGACACAGAGCAGGTAGTGGTGTTATTATGTATGCGGTCTATTTCTACATATGGGGAAAATCACGGGATCGGCTACGAGCGCAGCGTGTAGCGATTCGCGGCACTAAATCTGTTAAATGCTTCCCCACTGGGGTTGCTCTAAGTATGAGCGGCTACTCCTCCAAAATGTTCGTTCAAAAGCAATGGACAATTCACATCGCGCTATGATTTCAATGCGTTTCACTTTCGCCGTAAAAGAGCGCTTGACGCCTACTAACTGTTAAAAAAGGTAGGGCACAGCAAAATATCATCTCACTCATATTTGGAGCAGTCCAGCTAGTGGATGAAATGTTTGGGAATTAGTACATTTTACACAATGAAACTCCACATTAGTGACAAGACATAACAACATACATATATTCTTCTAATCAATCATCTCCGCATCCAAAGAGTACACACCAGCTCCTCCACCCTTAATTGGAGAACTTGGAGCAATTATACAGTACAACTATATTAAAACTTATAATTTTTTTTTAGGTCTCAAGACTCTTCTGCTGTATTCCCCTGCCTCTAGGACGGCGGGTGAATTTCTCCTCCTCTACCAGCGGGGGCAACTCCTCTACCTCTAGCTGCTACGGCAGGTCTCCTATTACCCTTCCCCGCGCTTCTCTTTCCATCAGGTCATGCCACTCATCTACGTTTGCATCTAGATCTATCAGTTCAAAAGGCGTGGACGAACTGGGCATAGAATCGGGGACATGGCGGTCAGAACTTGTATCGGCGCCGCTGACATAACGCATTAATTGATCGATGTATACCTCCACCTTACAGAACAACGAAGCACTAATAATAACGCCACTACCTTACTCTGGAGGTGTGTTGTGTTCCTGGTGATGAGTAAAGTCTCCAGAGCTTCCGAGAATGCTTTGTGTTGAGAGTGAGAAACCCAACGTTCGACTGTAGCTGTCAACATAAAGAATCCTCAAATCAATAAAGGGGTTGTGATTCTTTTGTAATCATAAGCGTCAATAGACCCCGTGGTCTGCTTACCGTCAGACAGATCATATTCTTGTCTACCACTGTCGTAGTATAAAAAAAATACGGGAAAGTGATGTTCCTACTTTAGTTTCATAAATACGGCCCAAAACTGACAAAATCCTTGATTTTTACTACAAACGCCTAAGGACTGGAAGGTTCTTAGTTCGGCCTCCCCACAATTACCCAGGGACTCGATAGCATTACCTGTTTTTGCCGATAACCGGACGTGCGCGGGGTACGCGAGAAACATCTGAACAACTAATGCATTATGTATACCGCGTTTAATATGATTCGTGGTAGCAAAGCCTTATTGTGTATTTCTACTTGGTTGCGTTTCGAGTTACCTCGCCACTCTATTTGTCTCTAAATACATTCACTGCCAATGATTTCGTAGTGCTACGCTCGTAGCCGAAACTATGCGAAAACCCGTGTGTAGAGGAAAACGATTGCGAGCAGACCGCTCACTAAGTAAGTACATTCATTGCAAACGCTTTCGTACCGCTAAAAGTATGTACTAATTTAAATGAAAGCGCCAGTGTAAGGCCTGAGTGGACACTCGAGTCAGGCGTGCGGGGGAGCGGGGCGTGCGGCGTGCATGTTAAACACATGAAACTCATACTGAGTGTACTGCACAAAGCGAATGCACGCTCACCCGCCCCGCTGCACGCCCCGCTGAACGCTCCGCTCCTAGCGTCCACTCAGGCCTTACACTAGAGAAACACACCCACCCAGCAGGTTCCTGGCACTGAAACTGCAAAGCAACCGCCAATTCTGCCAAAAAAAAAAAATATTACAAGTTACCTCAACAGTGTTCAGACACTCGAATTTATAAATCCACGGTTAAACTAACGTATTAACAATACAATACAAAATACTCTTTAGTGCAACCTCAATAGTAATATAGAACGTTATAACACTTTAAACTCTCGCGCTTTGTACACATATTTAAATACTGTTTTTTCCGGGTCTAACGCGATATATATTTACCTTTATTTCTGACGTGTCAACACGTATCCACATAACACATCTTACATATCTCTGTTAACAACTTGCTGGGACGACAGTTATCTGCGACCATGACCGGTGCAACCCGTGTCGAAACGTCAGAAGTAAAGGTAAATAAATATCGCGTTAGACCCGGAAAAAACAGTATTTAAATATTGAACGTTAATACAGAAAACAGCGAATATAAGAGCAGAGCAGAGCAGACAACATTTGGGAAGCGGCGAGAAAAAAACAGTTATTAATAATTGGTGGTGCAACAAAACTACTAGGATGCCAAAAACATTAAGCGTAAATATTAAATTGTGACGTACGAGCACGCCACAACGGCCGCCGCAGCGGCACCGACGCACGGGTCAACCGCGCGGGGAGCAGACCGGCTCAGTCACCGCACCGCACCTCACCGCACCACAGTGGCGTGCACAGAGTTTTTAGACAGGGTAGGCAGTTTTTTTAATGCTATTATCTTACATAAACTTTGCTTTTGTCAGGCCGATCGCTACCGAAAGGAAGAAACATTCATCACGTATATACACTCTGTATTTACGGTGCACGGCTATCACGGGACGCCCAGCGGGGCTAGCACAACTGACACAACAAGCGCGACGCGAGTCGAGAGAATCTACCCGCCTCTTTCTAATTTGCACAATACGAGTGAGACAGGAGTCGCTGAGTCGCGCGCGACACGACTTAGCAGCAAGTTGTGCTAGACGTACAGGACGGCCCGCGAGCTGAGTCGCGGTGACATATAATTTTCGTCTCTTTCTAGACGTTCGAATTAGAAAGAGACGGATAAACTACCTATCTCGCCGCGACACACCGGCCGGTAGTGCTGATACTGCTGCTCATTTTTCAAATATTCAATCTTATTCTCAATTTCTCACGTAACAAAATACAAAACAAACAACGGACTGTTTTTAAATTTGAGAACAACACACACGGGAAGCAAAATAATCTAAGTACATACTTGCCCACATTAGCTGTTTTTTGTTGCAAATCTGGCAATTGTCACCTGCACCTTCCTTTTCGAACAACTTTCACCTTTGATGCAACAGGTAATTTGCCGAAATTGCCGTTACAACTCACAATAACACTCGCCGCGTCGACCTCCATGTTTCATATCTCACACAAATTCTCATCTCACTAACATAAACTCTCATCCAATTAATTAAACAAAACCAAACCACTCATTAGTTCACAGCAAAAACCACGAAACACTCAAAACCGATTTTTTGAAACAAATCTAAATACAATTCGCGCGCGTCAATTACGCGTTAGCAAGCAAGTTGTCATTACAAAACACAAAAAAAGTGATAAAATTACGATGTATTTGAATTGGAAAAGAACGCTTGTGGAAATACCGTTTCTAAATTTTGTCGCCTAATGTTGACAACGTGGCGCTCGCTCGGGCGATATCGGAACTATTCGGAATGTAAGAAAGAGAAAGAGAAGATATCGCATCGCATACCACTGCTTGTTTATTGTGGGCGTGTTACATCATCTAGCCTACATGACGCGCAAGCGACCGCGTCTTCCCAAGTCCGGCCGCCGGAATCGACGAACATTTTACTTAAAGATTTCAAAGGCTAGCTGTGTGAGTTATGTATGCGTGTGTTCGAAATGTATAGGTTCAACTCCGACTTTTGACAAAGTACGCCTCAGGCGGCAAGTGTATCAGAAGTTAATAATTTGCGTGCGCACGTGATGCCGCGAAATTCAAATTTATAATTCACGAAATAATATCTGTAATTGTTTATGTAATAATATTACACTGTTATTTTCGTTGCAGTATTTAATTGTGTTGCGTTAGTATTATACTGTACTGAAAGTACAGGGTAGGCAGCGCCTTTTTGCCTATATGGAGTGCACGCCACTGCCGCACCATACCCCGCCGGCCCATATATAAGCGCGCGCACCCGCCAAGAACGCAGGAGTTTTACTAGCGGCTTGCCGTGAGCACAACTCTGCCCTCCACCCTTCTCCTCCTCCGTTCTATGAGCCGCTTGGTTAGCTCACGCTACACATCACAAAATGTCACTACTGGCGACATGTTTCGTAGATTAAAGAGTAGCAACCGAATAATAATAATTTCACGCATTAGGTACCCATGATTTTTAATCGGGCAAAACATGATTTACAAATATTTGACGATTTGTGTCAAAAGTCATAATAATATTGGTAACTTTTTCTCCCACATTACAGCTAACACAAGTAAGTGAATGAACATTCATGGATTAATTGAATTTAAACTATTGTGAATCGTGTTTTAATTACTGTATTAATCTTAGTGTAACCTATTTATTATATTTTACATGTTTATTACTTATATTTACCTAAAGCATGTCACTGTTTCACGCTAT
Source organism: Epinotia brunnichana (assembly GCA_963854355.1). Classification (NCBI taxonomy): domain Eukaryota; kingdom Metazoa; phylum Arthropoda; class Insecta; order Lepidoptera; family Tortricidae; genus Epinotia; species Epinotia brunnichana. The sequence goes on along the minus strand of OY977951.1, from coordinate 22,336,288 downwards.
TAAACAAGTATTAGTATTACGCTCTACATTGCAAATTATACTGTACCTACGAGCTACTGTATATTATTATAACTTGTTATTTCCGGAACATACACTATTTTATTATATAAATTTTGTCCGTCGTCGATAACATTAATCTATTTATTGAAATTACTGTTTTACACGGGTCTAACGCGATATCTGCGACCATGACCGGTGCAACCCGTGTCGAAACGTCAGAAATAAAGGTATATAAATATAGCGTTAGACCCGTGTAAAACAATTATTTAAATATGTGTACAATGCGCGAGAGTTTAAAGTGTTAATCTATTTATCAAATTAATATGCATTTTATTATGAGTGAATTTTCAACATTTATTGAAAAACACCGTCTATTTGGGTAACTAGCCAACAGAGATGTGCTAAAATCGTTAGTGACTGCAATACGGCCATCCTCTGATGCGTCTCACATTCAAGAATGTGTTAATTGCAGTCAGTAGGCGAAATGTGTTACATTATACATATATTCTGTGAGGCGATGGCTAGCGGAGGTGCTCCACTGTTCCAATATAATTTGTTTGTTATTCATTCTTGTGAAATATAATTTTAATTGTTAGTCTTAGTTTTGTGACGCATTGGTTTATCAAAATGTAATGTCATTGTAAACGTTTTTATCAATAAATAAAGAAATATATTTGACACTTCATATACTTGACAGCTAGGTGTCGTGTCTAGAGTCTGTCAATCAAGTCGTGTCCCTGTAAAATGGCGTCAATCAAAAAACGCGTCTCGGTAACACGAAATGTATGACGTCGTATTATATAAGGTATTTATAACTGACAGCTTGTTTCATAGATAAAATTGTTGCCATATAAAGAATTTGCAGCATTTCCAGGGATATGACTCGCTTGACAGACTCTAGAGTTCAGGTAGGCTGTGGCTGGACGTCAGTGGGCAGCGGGGTTACGAGCGGGGCAATAAATTGACGTGATTACGTTAGGTGCCTAACTACGAAACGTTACATAAATATTTTGCGGACAATCTTACACAAATCAACCTAGTCCCAAACTAAGCAAAGCTTGTACTATGGGTACTAGACGACGATATAGATACTTATATAGAGAAATAAATACTTAAATACATAGGTAAAAGACCATTCAGACCGTGGCCTACATGACAAGAGATTAAGCAACATGTATGTGAGGAGATTTTAAACTACCAGATGCTGTTAAACAACTTCACCGCTGATGGTTTAGATAAAAACTCAGATCTATGGTTAGTTTTCTTTCCTAAGCGCAGAAGCGCTCAGTAAACCCGCAAGGAGCCCAAACGACCCGTATTTGCTTTACCAGCAGCGCATCGCGGCTATAACCGCTTCGTTCGATTCCAATATACGCTAAGCAGAATAGACTCCTTTACAATTGGAGAGGCTAATAAGCACCGTGTGCTGATTGGCTATTGTGAGCACCACGGGCCAGTATATTGTGGATATTGCCACCAAATCACAAATTACTTCGCAATTGTCTGGTCACAATACGATTTTAGCGACAATTTGGTCTACTCGCGTGTAATTGTGCCGTGGACATGTTTTAGTGGAATAGTTAATAGATGCACATAATATGCGAGCGTAGCCGGATGTAGAAAATAACTAGGTATACGATAAAGCACTTCACTCTTTTTAGTTAGTGCCTTGCCTGTGGCGCAGGTATGAATGGAGCGCTTGTTGTGACTCTATAGTTATACAAACTCTTTAAAGGGGTTTTGTAGCTGCCTTGACGCTGCAGCGCATCAGGGATGGTTGCCGCATGGAGCACTGACTGACGGTTTCGGAACCCCTGTGGGGCCGAGTGCGAGGCAGTATCTACTACTCATCTGAGGAACTAACTAATTATCCTTATGTATTGGATGACTGTGTATGTGACATTAGATTTTATTTAATATATAATGTGTGCAATTCATTACGTCATCATCATCATCATATCAGCCGAAAGACGTAGAAGAGACAACAGCTGGACATAGGCACCCCCCAAAGAGTGCCACAATGACCGGTCCTTATATTTTACTTCTCATGCTCGAAATGTGTGTCGTCATATTTATTAGGCAAGCGACAAATATGTATTATGATTTATAACACATTTAAATTTGACCAATCAAACCGACTCTTTAAAAACATTTGTATTTGCTATCAACTAAACAGAATACACGTAGATATTAAAATCGATCAATGAGGAAACATTACAAAACTAATCATTAAAAAAAACGCCTCTGACTCGTGATTGACTGCTGTCTATCTCGATTCTTATGCCCTGTATGCTGACCGCCGCGCTCGGTCGTTTAGACGTGCCTATAGATGGTCAGTGACGTTTATTCGTGCATCGTCTACAATAATGAGAATGAATGAGAATCAGAATACATTTATTGCCTATTAGTGGTATCTTTATTCCGCAGGATTGTGTCAGCTAACTTATGTCTAAAAAAAGTCCATGTAAGCAGATGATAAAATGAAGATGTGGTGAGAATATTACTAGGTTTCGAACGTTGCATTTATCTATGTCATCATTATCATCATATCAGCCGAAAGACGTCCACTACTGGACCGTGAAGTGACCGGTCCTGCGCCACTCGCGTCCAGCGGACTCCCGCGACCGTTACCAGGTCTTTCATTAGTCCACCTTGTGGGGGGCCTATCCACGCCGCGCCTTCCGGTAGATACTAGGTATCTATCTAGGTAATACTATTTAATTCTACGCGAGCGAGGCGCCGTCGCCCCTCGGGGCCAACGTCTCATGTCTTTATGCGGAGTATACAAGATTTCGCCTATTCTATTGTTTTTAGTAAAGGGTTAAATTCGCCGTGCGCCAGGTACGCATTCCCAGGACTGTCGAGGTCTTCTTTGTCCAGTGTCGCGTTTTTGTCCAGCATTTTGTTATTTAGGTCGGCGTATTTCCGTTTCCATGTTCAGTAGAAGGCAGTATTGCCTCGAAACGCTTACGGGTTTGTTGCCTTCCGAACCCGTAACGAATTCGAGGCAAGCAGTCTTAGGTAAGTCCGTGCAGGTACGACGACGAGCGAAGCGAGGAGTAGTGTTAGGTAGAACTACGAACCTCAGCGCGCTTGCCGAGCGAGCGAAGCGAGTTTGCTGCGGCAGCGGACGGCGAAGCGCCAGAACCGTCTTAACGGATATTTTTTTCGTATACCTACACGGACGTGCCTTAGACTGCTTACATGTTTGTCATGACAAGTACTGCCTCGTACTGAACACGTAAACGAATACGACAATACGGCGTTTAATGCTCTTCCCAAACCCGTGCATCATTGGAAGACGAGTTCCTCGAATTCGCTACGAGTTTGGAAGGCGTACTAGTTTAACAAACCCGTGCACGTTTCAGGGCAACACTGCCTCCTACTGAACACGCAAACGGAAATACGCAGCCCGGAGGTGCCACGCCTCAAAGTCCGATATTTCCCATAGCGTCTCTGTATGTAAACGTTTCGGGAACTGGCCAGCATTTTTCAGCGCCATTATGTACAGTCTCTTGACAAAAAAAACAATACTGTGCGTTGCAGCAATAACTAATAAAAGGGGCTAGGGTATTTTTTTCAACATTTTACTTCGTATATCAAAATTTAACCACTGTAGAAAATAAAAACGGTTTTAGAAAGTGCAACTTAAGCACTTTCATATGATATCCCATTTGATATATTACTACTACTACTACTACTACTAGACTTTGAATTTTTAACCCCCCTCATATTCATCATAGAAAATAAAAATGTATACTTATTAAAAAATATATTTTCCATACACGTGCCTTATTTACGACTGTTCCAAATTTAAAATTGATAACAAAAGTAGTTCCTGAGATACTTAACGTTGTGATAGACGTACAGACGGACAGAATCACACCATAAAGGTTCCTTATTATTTTTTTTGGTACGGAACCCTAAAAAAGTATTTGATACTTAAATTGAGGGTATATAAATAAACACTGGCATGGTTGGAGGATTGGTGGTGACAACCGTAAAGTAAAGGAGATTGGGAAGTTGAGGCTATTTGGAATTTTGGAGGAATAATAAATTATTATCACGTAAGGAGTTTTATTACATACTAGCTGTTGCCCGCGACTTCGTCCGCGTAGAACTTGTTATCGTCTTAGAAAATGATTTCTCTCAATACAAACTTTGAACCCACTTTTAGGGGATCAATTTAAAAAAAAATGTTGATATTCATTTTCTAAAACCGAAGTTAAAAATATCATATTTTACAAATGTCTTGAAAAACACAAACTTTAAACCCCCTTTTAACACTCTTAGGGGATGAATTTGGAAAAACTCTAAAATTCGTTTTGTAGACGTTCAGAATAAGACCAAAGTTATAAATCTCTTACTCATACTTTAAAACTTTGTATTCTAATAAATAATCTTTCTACAAAGTTTTAGTTCTCTATAAAAAAAAAATTGTTTCCCCCATACAAACTTTGCACCCCTAGTTTACCCCCTTAGAGGCGGAATTTTTCAAAACGCTGAAATGTCTTTATTTGTATTTTGAAAAATAATCTTTCTACTAAGTTTTAAGTCTCTATTAAAAAACAAACTGCTTCCCCCATACAAACTTTGCACCCCAATTTTACCCCCTTAGGGGCGGAATTTTTCAAAACGCTGAAATTACTTTAGTTGTATTTTGATAAATAATCTTTCTAGAAAGTTTTAAGTCTCTAGCTCAAAAAGAAGGTTCTCCCATACAAACTTTGGACCCCTATTTTACTCCTTAATGGTGAAATTTTCAAAAATCCCTTCTTATCCCTAGCCCACGTTATAAAAGAAACCTACTGTGCAAAAATCAACTCTATTAGACTAGTCGTTTCGGCTGTGCGTTGATGAGTGAGTGAGTGAGTGAATAAGTCAGTCAGGACACAGGCATTTATATGTATAGATGTAAGATGTCCTTCAAAATTTGCTAATTATTTTTCAGCCGCTCAACGGTATCCGATTGAACTGAAAGGCATACTTAAGTTTGGACCAATGCATCAAGTTCTGAGTTAAATGATTTCATACCATCATGACTTACATTTTAAATACATTAGTTGACGACCGCTTTAGCCTAGTTGGTAGTGACCCTGCCTACGAAGCAAGAGGTCCTGGGTTCGAATCCCGGTAAGGGCATTTATTTGTGTGATGAGCACGAATATTTGTTCCTGAGTCATGGATGTTTTCTATGTATTTAAGTATTTATTTCTCTATCTAAGTATCTATATCGTCGTCTAGTACCCATAGTACAAGCTTTGCTTAGTTTGGGACTAGGTTGATTTGTGTAAGATTGTCCGCAAATATTTATTTTTTTATTTATTTTATTATTAGTGTAATTAGCCGAGTGACTTTCAAAGAGGCTGCGGGTTGAAACCGCCATGGTTTCATCCCTTTCAATGACAGAATAATTTAAATTAAGAAAAATATTCACCTAGCTTTTCAATTGCGCATAGCATAGATAAAGAACAGGCATTGGAAACTGCGCCCACCACTGGTATAAATGGGGCTGGTGCGATTCCTCTCGGTGTGTGTAGAAACCTCGACCAGACAGTCAACCACATGGTTCTGGAATGCCCCACAACAAAATTCTCAGGGCGGATGGACGATCTCAAGAATCTTACTCAGCTACAGAGTACTTGAAGAGGACGAATCTAAGCCTATAAATTAATAAATTTTATCATTAATATTCTCTTATGCTGCTTTTTATTATGTTAGGTACATCCAGTCACCAAAAAATGCCATACGATAAACAAATAAATAGAAAGAACAAACAATTTAAAAAATTGCACCACACTACACACCTACTACGCCCCGGCCTCTTCTAATCGTCCAGTTTATCTTTTACCTTAATTCCCAAGCAGTCTATTCAACACAGATAATATACACATTCCGTACATCGGCAATCCTTCGATTAGACGGAATGGGTGCTATAATGGGGCATAATACGGCGAGGCGACAAAAAGCGGGGTGTGGCGTAAATCAGACCTGTCCTGGTTCACAACTACTGCCGATAACTCGCCTCAGTAAGTATAAACCTGGCCTCTAATCACGCATGATTGTAATGACTTCCGGGATCAGGTTAGACTTGTTCTAACTTGTTTTCGTTGAGAGTGAGACAGGTTGTGAATTGAATAGCTGCGGACCCACGCCGGTAATTTATTTTTTTGTCCACGCTGAAGGAGTAACGAAACGGTATCGCACCACTGGGACGTTACTGGAAAATGTAACGGGAAATTTATTGACGCTTGCGGGTAAAGATTTTATTGCGAATTTCAGGGAAGGTTGTAAGTTTCTGGGATCATGTTTGAGCTAACTATAAAAAAGTTTTAGCTTATTTCCAATCGCATAATGATAATCATTTCTTCTTGCTAATTGTGCTCTCACTTGTCTATGCGTTAAAGTAAGAGGGATTGCACGAAACGAGGATTAAAGATTCCGCATTGGTGTTGGATGAAGTGGTTGGAGGACTGCCGCCGGAGGTGAGGGATTTGACACCTGTTTTGGCGGATACTCGTTTCGACACCCCTGGTCCGGTTGACGTGCTGCTGGGAGCGGACATCCTAGAAGATGGACATTAGAATGCAATCGAAAACTGTAGAAGTTTTTCCAGAGGCCTGGTAAAATTCAATCTCTACTCAACCCTTTGAAACAAAATTATTATGTTTCGTAAATTAGTATGGAAAATACACCACAATTGCACAAAGAAAAATTGAAACGTGCACACTAGCTGAGCAGACTGGCAGGTCGATCACGTAACGCATTGTACGCGCGTCAGGTAGATCTAAATGTCACTTTTTAAATGGAAAAATGACAGTTAAATTGTCGTAACGCGCGTTCTTAACGTTACGTGATTACTCTGGAGTCGAACTCGGGTTCCTTTGGATTGTCTGCAAGTATGCAGAGAGGTTTACACTGTGGACTAGCAATTCAAAGACACCAGTGGGGTGATCACGTAACGTTCCGAACGCGCGTCGGTACAATTTAACTGTCAATTTTCCATATAAAAAGTGACATTTAGACCTACCCGACGTTCGTACAATGCGTTACGTGATCGACCTGCAGGTTGGACAGAAAGGACACACGATCAGCTCCGCTAAGATCCCGCTTAGTCGATGAAGGGTGATCACCTAATGTTTTGACCGCACGTTAAGACAACTCAACTGTAATTTTCCCATACATAGAGCGAAATTTGGATCTACCTGACGCGCGTACAATGCGTTACGTGATCGACCTGCTGGACGTTTTCCTATTGTGTCTTCTTAATCTCGGAATGACCCAAATAAATACCAAATAAACTATCTAAGTCTTTCCACATCCAACCAACTTATTGAATACGAATAAAAGGTCCTAACTGCCTACGTTTCCCTACTAACTTGATCTTATATGGCAGCGCAGTACAAAGTTCGACGCGCGATGATTAATATGGTCATACCTGCAAGCAGCGTGATTTATTTATGCCCCTTCAGCTTGGATCTTAACTCTCTGTTTAACTGAAAAGAGAATGCAAGGCAACTAGCAGCCAATATGGGATGTATATATAGTTTATTTAACAGGAACACGTTGGCATACAAAACTTATTCTTTAGACTCCAAACGAGACTTCGCCTGTAGGTATCTTAAAGCCGTTCAAGAGCGATGAATATAAAAAATAAATAATATAATGCAAAAGTAATGACTAATGAAATAAAGATAACAAAAATCCAAAAGCCAACAACGGTGCCATCTATATAATATATCTGATCTCGTTCAGTTTTTCATAACTTACGTACACAAGAACACGTTTCTCAATCTACTTTGATATTGGAATTCAATGTAGGTACCGACTCAGCTCAGCGCTCAAAAAATTACAATAAGGTGTCTAACACACTCCGAATGTTGTAGGGGCTGCCCTCCTGGTTTAGTGCATCGCGTATGTTACCTATATCTGGCCCCGTAGCATGGATGGCCTTATCAAGCGATAAGTGACAAGATAGAGCATCCGTCCCTGGCTGACACCGTTCGATAGAACGAGGCGACGCTCTTATCCTGTCACTTATCGCGTGATAAGAGGCCATCCATGCTACGGGGCCTGAAATAAAGATTTTGAATTTGAATACCTAAAATCTAACAGCCGTATCATAAATGTTATATAAGCCTATTTTATGTAAAATGGCGTTAAATTTAGTTTGTCCTTATTTCATAAATCATAAATTTATTCGCAAGGAAAAGGTACAATTGCTACTTACATTTTAAGTTGTTATACTATGGTGAAAACCATAAGTAACTGTCTACTGACCCCCGTACTAGTTTTTACTGTATTGCGGTGGGTTTTTTCACCTTCCTTATTATAAGTGTCACTCAAATAAGTAATGATTGTGCTTTAACATGCAATCACATAACATTCGTGTAGTAAGTATCATCTCCACTAATAATAAATCTCTAAATTAAAAAAGGATCAGCCAGTTTGAAACTAGGCTTTGTGCTGTCACGAATGTTCTCAGCATCCCATAAACGGAAAAATATGAAACATTTTTTTATAAATACATTATTATTCTAGCTGTCTTATAGGACAGTTTTTATCCGACTGCGACAATTATTTATTTTTCGAAATATACGACTTCATTTAACTTTTCACCATAGACCTTTACGAGAGACATGCCAAAAGCTCATCATCATCGTAAACTTAAGAGCCGGGCTCTCAGTTGCAGATACGACCTATCAAGATACGACCTTGCATTAACTTTCTCTTAAGCTTGGTCCATAAACGCACGTCTTGGTCTTCCCCTGCCTCTCCTTCCTTCTATATTTTCTTCAATTATAGTTTTTTTATGTAATTGTCACGTCGTATCAGGTGCCCCAAGATATTTCCCCTTCTGTTTTCAATAGTTTTTAGTAGACATCTCCTTTCTCCTATCAAATTTAAAACCTCTTCGTTTGTTCTTCTTTCTGTCCAATGCCAAAAGCTAAAGCATCAAAAAATATTCGATTCTGATATAAGAACTTATATGCGCAAATGTCGTATTAAGGCGTAATTTCAATAAATGTATCAACAAATTCGAACAATATAAGAAACATGAATTTGTTTTTTTGAATGGCAATGGCGCGCGCTCTTTGCGCATTCTGCCAATTGCCAACTGCCAAAAATATTTGTCACTTGACATGAAGGGGGTAAGTGTTCTTATTAGAAAGAGACGAATGGTCTATCAAGCCGCGTGACAGCTCGCATGCCGTCTTGTGCTAACCGTGTTGTTCCAAATGAAAATGATTTCAATTTATTTTAGCGAATAAGACCTTTCAGTAGGCTCATGGGCCTTTGGGGGTTAGAAATAGGCATCCGATAATACAATATATAATAATCAAACATTTTAATGACAAATAAAATTGTAATATAAAGGAAATAACACGCTTATTGCATTTTACACTTGTTATAATTACACCAACCTAATCGCAGAACGTTGAAGTACGCCTATTTTACGATATTAAATTGAAAACCACCATGCTTCGTGTAACTGTTGCTATATTTTTACTATGTGAGTAAAAAAATTTTTTTTCCTTTAATCTATTGAACATAAAAATTAGGTTGGTTAATTTGATCTTGATGATCAATTTTCGCACAGTCGAAACAAATATTTTTTGGCATTGATATTTTTAAGTTTGATGACAATGCAAAACACAAACGGGGGTCAATACTTTTTTTTTGTCGGAATGCAATTGCTCTTAGGCTTCCGCCCAGCCTGGGTAAGCTATAATGGGGGGTGTGTGGGACTCTCACCCACCAGCCAACTCTATTTAAAGAGAAGGGGGAGGGCGTCTATCCACTAAAACCACTCCGGCGTTTCCGTCTTTGCCATTCATGGGGGCGCAGTGGGATTGCAAACATTCTACCACGACGCCGATGATTTAATCGATTTCCTTAAGTAACTGTAGTGATCACTTATTGGCTGAATATATATATAGGTATAATTGTGTTGCTACACGTAATTTGGCTAGCCAGCGCACCACCGCTCCCGGCAACGGTTGGACCACATCTGATCAACCCACCCCTCAGGTCATAGTGACGTATGCGCACTAGATAAGGACAGATACACTGCAGTAACAAAAAAAAAATTGCCATTATTTACTTATTTATACCTAATCGCCACTAATACTCGTATTATGTAGGGGTAATGCTTTGTATGTTTTCGGAACTATGCATTCAATTTCAACGACTCTTTTTGAGTAGTGCAATGGACCTTCCGTAGTGGCATACAATATTATATTTTATTTTTAATGGGAATGTATTCGGTTACAAGTAAAAATGTTTGAAGCAGTCCTTTTTTCGTTGACTACACGTTATTTTTTTCACATTTCAGTTAAGAACGGTAACCACAATTATTTTGACACGTTTTTGAAGCGTGTTTTTTCATATACGTGAATGTGGCACAACATGTAAGAGCGTACATACTTCAGTGGTAATTCTTGTTTAGTGCCGGTTTTTTCATGGGTTTCTTGGAAAGCGGCGATTTCAACGGCCTTTTCTTGTTGGGGTGGTTGGTGTATTTGCTCGGCTTGCCGGAGGTCTTCTACGGGAAGAAGTACTAGCTACACTAGGGCACCCCCGTTTCCTAGCCATACATTTCCCTGCATTTCGATAGTCTCCGGAGACAACAGGCTTGAATTCATACAAACAAGTAGAAGAGATAACATATTTCACATTAAAACATTATCACTCGTTGAGGGATACTTTCAAAGAAGTGTAATTATTTTTAAAGTTTGCTTACTTACCTCTTTTACCTTTTATTACGTGCACGAAAACACCAGAGATTTGACAACATCGACTCTCTGCGCCCGCGTCAGTAGAATGCATTTTTCTTAACAATGACATAAAGCAATCGGTATTTAAAATTTAATAATTACATAGTCTGCCCGATTTTAAACTTACCAACTTTATTTTGTAATATTTTAGTATTAAAATACCCCGAAATCTTGAAGCTATATCTGTATTCATATGCGGTAAAGGGTTAATTAAGAGATAACACGAAGAAACTACATGATTATTCCATATCCGTGAAACGGAGTTAAAAGACACGCATAATGACATTGTAATTTTATTTTGTATTTTGTGTAATAAAGTTTAAACAAATAAATAAAATATAAGGGATGAATCGAAAAGTCTATCACTTGTCACAATTAACGAATTTATTTTTTAGGTACCTACCCAGGTATTAATATACTGAGGTGGATATTCATAAGTATCCACTAAAAACATATTTTATTAAATGGTGATTGAATAAATCTAATTATATTAATTTAGAGCGATGTTTACTTTCACAAAAATATTTTATTAAAAACTACCGACCTGCCCCGGCTTCGCACGGATTTATATGGATGCAAATAATAATAACATGCATGTATTAATACATATAAACCTTCCTCTTGAATCACTCTATCTACTTATTGAAAAAAAATGTTTTTGGTATGGCGGCCACTTGGAACCGTTGGAAAAGTATGGCATGGTGATTTTCGTGAATGTCTACTCAACGTTGATTAGCTGTGAAAAAATTAGCCTGGTACAAAGGTTGAATTGGTTGTTAGGGTTCCGCACTCAAAGAGTAAAACGGGATCCTATTACTAAGACTCCGCTGTCCGTCCGTCCATCCGTCCGTCCGTTCGTCCGTCCGTGCGTCCGTCGGTATGTCTGTCACCAGGCTGTATCTCTCTGATACCGTGATAGTTCCAGCTGAAATGTTCACACATGATGTATTTATGTTGCCGCTTTAACAACAATTACTAAAAACACAGAATAAAATAGTTTTTTTATAGAAAATTGTACGGAACCCTTCGTGCGCGAGTCCGACTCGCACTTGGCCGGTTTTTTTTTAATTAATGTGTTTTCATCGGTATGGCGGGCACTAAGCCACACCGGAGAAGTATGGCAATACGCTACCGCTACCGCCTACCTCTTTTTTCATCGACTATCGGAAAATACAAGATTTTTTGTGTAACAAATCGTTTGACTTTCGTAATTTATCCGACACGTTCGATTAACGCCCACGCGTTTGGGCCGCCGGTACCAGCGCTATGACCATAATTTTTCTTTTCTTCATTACGTAATTAGACCCCTGAAGGGTCGCCATACTTGGTACAAATACTTTAAAAATTTGAGTCAGCATCTCCCGGTTTATTACCATTAACATGATGTCGAGGGTCTCATGACGGAGCCGGAAGATGGCTAGTGGAACTCTATGATGGAAAGCGCTAAGATAGTCGAACTTGGGCTCGTTTGTTCTGTTATCTTCAGTGATTACCATTAAACATGATAGATAGGGTCTCATGATGGAGCTGGAAGTTGGCTAGTGGAACTTTATGATGGAAAGCACTAAGATAGTCGAACTTGGGCTCGATTGTCCTGTTATCTTCAGTGATTACCATTAAACATGATGGATAGGGTCTCATGACGGAGCCGGAAGATGGCTAGTGGAACTCTATGATGGAAAGCGCTAAGATAGTCGAACTTGGGCTCGTTTGTTCTGTTATCTTCAGTGATTACCATTAAACATGATGGATAGGGTCTCATGACGGAGCCGGAAGATGGCTAGTGGAACTCTATGATGGAAAGCGCTAAGATAGTCGAACTTGGGCTCGATTGTCCTGTTATCTTCAGTGATTACCATTAAACATGATGGATAGGGTCTCATGACGGAGCCGGAAGATGGCTAGTGGAACTTTATGATGGAAAGCACTAAGATAGTCGAACTTGGGCTCGATTGTCCTGTTATCTTCAGTGATTACCATTAAACATGATGGATAGGGTCTCATGACGGAGCCGGAAGATGGCTAGTGGAACTCTATGATGGAAAGCGCTAAGATAGTCGAACTTGGGCTCGTTTGTTCTGTTATCTTCAGTGATTCAAAAAAAAAAAATCAAAAATATTTATTTGGTATCAAAAATTTGGTTTTTACAATTGTACGTGGCTGACCCCTCCAGGTAAGTATGACAATACTTGTGTTAGGAGAAGCCGCCCCTCCCATCCGGAGTTATGCATAATTTGAATACACAAATCTTACATTAATTTTACATTTCTAGTTATACTGATAACATAGATGTTATCAGAATTAAATTTAGTTTAAGAATTTAATTACATTGCATTAGTGAAAAAAATACTACAAAAAAAGTGTGTGTGTGTGTGTGTGTGTGTGTGTGTGTGTGTGTATGTGTGTGTGTGTGTGTATGTGTATGTGTGTGTGTGTGTGTGTGTGTGTGTGTGTGTGTGTGTGTGTGTGTGTGTGTGTGTGTGTGTGTGTGTGTGTGTGTGTGTGTGTGTGTTTATCAGAGGGATTGTCTGTAACTTATTAGTGATTACCATTAAACATGATGAAGAGGGTCGAACTTGGGCTCGATTGTCCTGTTATCTTCAGTGATTACCATTAAACATGATGGATAGGGTCTCATGACGGAGCCGGAAGATGGCTAGTGGAACTCTATGATGGAAAGCGCTAAGATAGTCGAGTTTGGGCTTGTTTGTTTTGTTATCTTCAGTACTTAAAATTACTTTTTGTGTCTTGTAGGTACTTAGAGATTATTAGCTTAGTCCTGTAGGTATAGTCCGTTGGATTATTCTAAAATACACGACACGTATTTTTATTTTGTAAACTAAACTAAAAATTTTAAATAATATAGCACGTTAAAGTTCCGCGTGACGTCACGCTGTGCCATACTTTAACACAACTGACATCACGAGCCCCCACTCCTGAACTTTGACAAAAGTAAAAATGTAAAAATACGTGTGAAACATTTTTTGATAATTTAATCGACGGGATAATTGCTTGTTAACTGACGACCAACGAGACGATGCGGACATCGAGCGAGAACGCAAAGCATTGGCGATTAGGGCTAATATGATAGCGCGCAGGTTTAGCCGGTGTGCAGTGCGGGTTAAGTTAACATTGATTAAGGCGTACTGCACATCGCTGTATACCTGTAGCTTATGGTGCAAATACACACAACTCAATGCAATGCGTGTGCAATACAATAATGCGTTCAGGGTAGTGTTGCGGCTGCCGCGACACTGTAGTGCGTCCGGTATGTTTGCGGACGCTCAAGTGGACGGTTTCCACGCGACACTGGGCAAGCGCTGCGCCGCGACGCTCCGCAGGGTGCGCGCCAGCCACGACGGTCTGGTGGCCGACAGATGGGACGGTAACATACTGAGGCACTGGTCCTCTTTACATTTAAGTTTAAGGCCTAACATAGTTATATAAGTCTTCTAGTACGAGTACCTACTAACATACTATGGATCTTTTTAAGTTGTCCGAAATAAATGCATTTTATTTTATTTTATTTTTTATTTTATTTCTTCTTCTTCTCTTACTTAAGAGCTAGGCTCTTGTCGGTGTAGCTCAAAGTAGGCCCTCCGTCTACTCCGATCCCACGCAATCTCTTTGACCTCACGATATGACCCAACATCAACTCTCTTTTTGAGTTGCTCCATGTAGTCTATTTTATTTATTACAATAATATTTTTTAGCCAGGAAACATTTAAACTGTTGATGATGCACTAACTATTTATTGTTTAAGTTAAAATGGGAAAACGCAAGGATAGATAAAATACCCTTAAAAATGGCCCTAATTGTTTCAACAAACGGTTTTTTGCTTCTTTTGCACGAACAAGGAAACCAAATGACGCCTTAAGAATTTCCAATGTAAAGAGGGATAATTTTTTATACTTTTGGCATTATGAATGAAATATATGATCCCATAAAAAAACATTCCATTTAAAAAATAGGCCAAGTCTCGAAACTCTTTCACAGTAAAAAGTGGTAAGATATTTCGTAGAGCCAAGTCAGGCATTCTTATTAATCTTTATTTGCTTGCTAAATAGAATTCTGCAACTTGGGAATCACACAACTTTACTGCATTTACTAATTTTTGCATAGGTACCTTAAACGTAAAGTGTGACTGCCAAGTCACAAAATTTTATTTAGCAAGCAAATAAAGATTAAAAAGAATGCCTGACTTGGCTCTACGAAATATCTCACCACTTTTTACTTTGAACGAGTTTCGAGACTTGGCCTATTAATTTTTTACATGGAATGTTTATTATGGGATCTCATTTCGTTTTGTAGACTTTGTATGGGAATGTTATTTTACCAACCGCAAATAACGTTTGCATAGTTTTGCAGGAAGGAACTCACCACATGACCGAGGTACTTAAATTATTTTACTCTAACGAGTCCTACACCATCGAGCAGCACTGGGGGTAGTCGTCACTTTACGACTCTTAGGATGAAAAAATAATCTCACTTTTTCTTACATTATATAGGAGGCTGTGCAACTTAGCGTACTCTTCACAAGTTCTCAATAACCTTCTGAGTGCTGAGATCGATGGGCTGAGCAGCACCATGTCGTCTGCATAACTGATACTGTTGACAATCTGTCCCTCAATCGAGCAGCCGATTTTAGTGCTACCCAGCTCATCGATCAGCTGGTTCACATACAGGTTGAAAAGCGAAAGAGACGTCCACCCCCCTTCTCACTCCGCATTCCAACCCGTACTCATCAGAACGTTCGTAAAGACATTTGACCCGGTTAGTTTGATGCGCATACCAATATTTAAAAATATTTACCAGTTCACCGGGCACACCAGTGTTGATTAGTTTAGACCACAGAAAACGAGACTGGAAAAAGTGCTGCGTCCAATATTACGGCCCGCAATTGACGCAATGAATCTATGGTAAGTTTTTGTTTTTTAATTATTGAAGAGGTTATTGTAACCTCTTTAATAATTGAAAAACAATTATATTTAACACTTAAAAAACTAGCTAATATCAGCATTGTCAACATTCACTATGTATTGTCCAAGGTTATCCTATGTCGCCTTTAATATTTAATATTGTCACAGATAAAATAGCTCAGCTCACTGAAAATGTAATGTTGTCGCAGTATGCTGATGACATTGTTATATAAAAGAGATCACGGGATCTAAGCGAAAGTGTAGCATGAAATAACGAATATGCTAAGAAAATTAGGTCTAGAAATATCCCTCAGTAAAACAAAAGCGTGTTTATTTACCAGAGGACGTAAGTTCCAAAATATAAAGTTAACTCATGAAAATAATCAAATTTTGTTAGTGGACAAAGTCAAATACTTGGGGTTTTGGTTGGATAAGGCGTTACTTTTTAACGCCCATATTAATGAAACCGCAGTTAAAGTATCTAAATATATAAATATACTGAAAGTGTTGGTAGGACCTACGTGGGGCGTACATCCATCACATTTAAGGAGATTGTATATAGCATTGATCCGCAGCAGACATGACTATGCGTGTTTTTTGTACGACTTTAGTGCCAAGTCTCATGTAACAAAGTTAGATAGGTTACAAAATCAGGCGTTACGAGTGATTGGTGGTTTCATCAGAACTACACCAATTCATCTGATGGAATCTAAATAAGCTATACTGCCATTGCACCTACGAAGATTCTTTTTAGCTTACAAATATGGCCTTAAATGTTTGACATGGACGAATAATAAAACTATCACTCTTTTGAAACTATTAGAATTATCAGCTGGAGGTCGATACTGGAATAAAAAGAAGATACCACTTTTGGCAACTGTTTACAATGACATTAAAAGTGAAAGAATATCTGCATCAAATCCTCTTAAGATATACAGTTTGAATATCTGGGTATCTTTTATTAATGTCAAATATATTATTGTTGCCAATCTAGATCTAGTCAATCGTTCTAAGCAATTGTATGATCCAAGCGATCTAAGATATAATGTGTTGACAGAATTAAGCGAGAAATATAGTGGTTGGCATAGAATTTACACAGATGGGTCAAAGAATAAAACTAGTATAGGGGCTGCGTACCACGACCCTTTATATAAAGAGGAAAGTTGTTATAGTATAAAATCAGAGATCTGTATTATGTCAGCGGAATTGTTTGCAATTTCAGAGGCTATAACTTATGCAATTAGCTGTAAACGTAAAAAGAATATTTCGATGAGCGTTGCAAGGAGAAAGGTGTGTGGTACAATACAATGCAAAGTGAACCTCCTCACATTCCTTGGTTTGCAAACGCTACGCTAAGCAGGAAATTAATTAAAATAGGTTTAAGGTTGCGTTCCGGACACATTCCGCTTAATAAATTTGCATATTTAATGAAAAAAGTACCATCACCGAATTGTGAAATTTGTAACATGTTAGAAGATGTTCAACACAAATTGACGGAGTGTGCCCGGAATGAAAACCATAGGCAAGTATTGATCACATCACTCAATATTAATAAGTTAGATGTAGGTGTATTTCAGTGTATACTAGCAGCCCCGACCTCAGAAGAAGCCAAATTGATATATTTATTTGTGCTAGAATACAAAATGTCTATGACATACGGATGGATAGACAGACATGACGAATCCATGGCCAAAATGGTAAAAACAGAAACTTACCATTTTAAGTACCCTACGCACAATTTCAAGTTACACATATGTAACACTTGATTCGCAAATTCTTATTTTATCTTATTTCAGAAATCTTTTGAAACCGACTCAGATTCTAATTTTGAATTAGCAATGGAAAAAGAAAATAAAAATGACGAGGAGTTAAAGATACACAAAGAGATAGAGTTACGCTAGTCTACCGGTAACACTGCGTTATTATTACTTTGTTTAATTTTTGCTTAACCTTTCAACATAGGTGTTAACGGACAAATTTCAATAAAAATAATAATTGCATTTTGTATTTTATTTCATGCTATCCATGGTTTTATACGTGGAGTTGAGATTTATTTTTACAGAATAATGAGTTACTGACTTTTAGCTTGTGACCGACCGTATTGATCGAGCGGGCTGGAGCCGGAGTAGTGTGCGTGATGATGCACACATAGGTGCCTAAACAGTGCCCGAGTCAAAAGCTCGGTGCAGTCTTAAACTACTACTATTGAGGCGATGCAAAAAAAAGAAATCACAACGTATACTAGAATCTGTAAACGCACTATGATAGTATTAGGGCGACAGAGACAACCTTTTGAATGTATACGGCGTGCTCCTGGGGGTGGTTACGTAATTTTCGAACGAGCGTTAGGAGAAAGTGTTATCGACGCAATCGACCTGCAGGAATATTTTATTGTTAAATATTTCGTTACAAAACTGAACATTTTTAACTAGTGACGTGCCATTTACGGGAATATTCCCAAAAGTTCAATTTTCTGAGCGAAATATTGAAGAACAATCTCGTGCTGGTAAAAGTCTCCAATAGTTATCAGGAATATTCCCAGGGAGGCCATGTTATTGTGTTTAATTCTTAGAAAGTTACGTCAACAAAGTATCTCTTCTATCTATTCAAGTAACTAAACTCTAAATATGCTAGGTGAACACATTATTTCTTCTGGCATAATTTTCGTTGAGTTGTCAATCTTAATTGAGTATATCTATTTTCAGTTTTCAACGGAACCTATGGCCACAACAATTGGACGCTCAATAAAATCTTCACTCCAAAAAATATGTATGAAATTCAAGAACAAATCAAACTTCAGTACCACGTTAACCCAAAAAGCCAAAATGAACTAAATAACCTTCTTGCGCAATCTGAACCTTTTGTGCCAAACTTTGACGAAAATATCATCAACCTTAATACGAAACGCTTCGAAGACATCCGAAAATTATATGAGATGAAAAAGAATAATCAAACTTTAGCTCGTACAAAAGTAATGAATATATTGAGGAAGAAACAAAATACAGCTAATAAAAACAAGGAAGAGAAAGGAAAGAAAAAACAAAAGAAAACAAAGGAACAAAAGAAAAAAGACAGTGAACAGAAAGCAGCGGATAAACAGAAAAATGCGGAGGAAAAAAAAAGACAAGAAGAACAGAAAAATGCGGAGAAAAATAAAAAAGGGAGCCAAACGCAAAAACCAAAGAAATCAAAGCCTTTAACGCCAAAAGAAAGAGCTCTTAACAGAGCATTTGCGTTAATGACACAGTTTATATACGCCGCTCGCTACAAATTACAATACGGGCAGATATTAAGAAAAGCGTACAAAGATGTGTTGGAATACCAAATCGGATATTGTTTTGCTCTAATGAGGGATATCAGGATGCAGCAAATGATGTTATATACAACAATGCATTTTAATTATCAAAAACATCTAAGCGATCACTACCCAACGGAATGGGAGCGAAGTTGGTTTTTTTTTTGGAATTGGAAAGAAACTTATTCGTATGCGGATTTTGAATCTTATTTCGAATTATATGAGAAAATTGTCAAGTTAGATGTTAACATGCTAGACGTAGGAAGCTTGGTGCAGAAATTAATTGATAAGAGAATGACTTCGACGACTGCGAAGGTCAATCGTAACACGTCTACGACTGCTCATACGACTACAAATTAATACGATTATGAAGAGGGGTACTTGCGATTTCGTTGAATTACATTTAGATCTACCTAACGTAAGCACAAACCGTTACGTAATCGAACAGATTTCATTTTTTATTTTTGGTACAAGCTTTTACTGCCGACTGTACTTTTCTGCATATCATCATCAAGTACTCATTGAAACGATTCTAACGAGCCCAAACTCGATGGGGTTGTGTCGTTTTATTGCGGAGTTCCTATGTCCACCTTCCAGCTTCAGCATCAGATCAGCTCCAAATCATTATATTATTGCATTGTCATGCGATATACATATGCTTGCAAATTTTCAGCTCAATTGAATTACGGGAAATGACTGAAAAATGGATTGCAAATTTTGACAGACAACTTACATACTTACATATTTACATACAAACGAACAGTGTAAGTTAATATAAAGCTTGTAAAAAGCGGCCAAGTGCGAGTCGGACTCGCTCATGAAGGGTTCCGTACCATTATCTTTATATAAAAAATACCGGCCAAGTGCGAGTCGGACTCCCGCACGAAGGGTTTCGTACCATTATCTATAAAAAACTATTTTATTCTGTGTTTTTAGTATTTGTTGTTATAGCTGCAACAGAAATACATCATCTGTGAAAATTTCAGCTGGTGATAGTTCCAGCTTCCAGTTCAGTGAGATACAGCCTGGTGACAGACAGACGGACGGACGGACGGACGGACGGACGGACGGACGGACGGGCGGACAGCGGAGTCTTAGTAATAGGGTCCCGTTTTACTCTTTGAGTACGGAACCCTACAAACGGCAAAAAAATCACGTTTGTTGTATAGGAGCCTCCTGTAGCCTAGTTTGATCCTGAGTCATGGATGTTTTCTATGTATTTAAGTATTGATTTATTTATGTAGGAATGGAACGTAAGGGAATAGGGTGAAACGGAACGAATGGGTGCGAGAAGGATGACAGAAGGTGGGAAAGGGACGAGGAGAACGAATTGAACGAGGAACGAGCGCGTGTGTGATTTTGTTAAATAATTAGATTAAAAAGGTGTTTTGCAATAAATAAGCTTAAAAGTGATCAATCTCGTTTTTTATTAAGAGGCCCATCAAGAATCCCACATTTATATAAGTATGTTTAACCCAGAGAGACAATGAACGACTGGAGGCCTTCGAAATGTGGTGCTGGCGAAGGATGGAAAGGATTAGATGGACGGAGAGAAAGACAAACGAAGAAGTTTTAAGGATGGTAGATGAGATTAGATGTTTGCTAGGATGTATAAGAAATAGGAGAGGCAAGATGGTGGGCCACCTGATACGGCACGACAGTTTCTTCCTAAACATCCTGGAGGGTAAAATTGAAGGCAAGAGAGGCAGAGGAAGGCCTAGGCTAACATATTCTAGCCAAATAAAACATAAAGCTGATGTCGAGTCATATGAGGAAGTCAAGAGGCTGGCAATGGACAGAGAAAAGTGGCGGTTACTCCACCGACAAGAGCAAGGCTCTTAAGTAATGATGATGATAAGTATGTTTATCGTAGTCCATTTGTTCTTACTACTTCTACAAAACCAGGTAACCAGCTACTCTAAGTTTCTACTATAAAATAGACATCAGACTACATTATGGAACACGATTATACGATCCCCTATCCCCCTACCTACCTATCCCCTTGGTAAATGATTTCTGGAATAGTATTCTACGTCTTAATGCAGATTACAATATATTTACCTGTCGGTCAAGATGCACCCAAATCGCATGACCGAGAACCTCTTCATTACCTATAGAGATCGAATGTGAACTGCAGGGTCCTACCGTAACTTATTCATAACTAATTAAAAATTATCTTCTTATCCAATATATTGCCGACGTAGGTATTTAAGCTGTTTGTTTATTATTGGGCAGTTTCAGTATTAGTTTAAGTAACAAACAAACTGTTCACTAATTTCATTTGGCATAAAAATAAAGAATATCGAGCTGGTTAACAACAATTAATTATAAGAGGTCAAAATGCCGGTTTCAAAATTGACTCGTCCAGCATAATTATGTTGTAAGCTTAGAATAATAACGCCTAGAAACGCAGTTCACGCGCAACGGTGAGACCTCCAAAACTCGGCCATAAATGGCGTAGTACGCCGATTGGTGGAACACTATTGGTGCGTTTGTGTGCGTATTGGCGCGTGTGAATACGAGTTGATCACAACTACATGAATCCATTTTATGCCTCACGCTTGGCGCGTCAGCCGTATGAAACTATCTTTCTAGGCGTTATTATTCTAAGGTTGTAAGTTGATCTTCGATTTCAAACCGTTCCTGCGGTCTCTACAAAACGATTTCTCAATATTGATCGTTCCCCATTTTTCTGCAGCAGATTGTTTTTATTCTGCGTACATTTAAAATAAAAATTATAACTAAACAAACTTTTAGGCGCGATTTAGTCCGCTTATACCTGTTAGTAGCCTTAAACGTATTTTATGTTAAACGCCTAAACAAAATCTAAGAGCAAAAATATGCTAGTACTGGCTAAGTATTAGACATGAGCATGACACAGCCGGCATAGGCGCAGCATCAATTATCGCAATGAATTCCATCATACCTCTCCCCTTTAAGAGATGACTTCCACGATGAAAAAAAACTATCCTATGTCCTTCTCAGGCTCTCAAAACCTAGCTACATACCTAATTGCATTGAAAAAGTACCTACAACAGACACACAGAGTAACTTTCGCATTTATAATATGATATTAACTATGGATATGGATAACTATGTATTGTAATTGAAATACGCCACTGATAATCAGTAGGCTTGTAATAGTAGTAATTAATGCATATCAGTGAACGACATTATATTATATTAACAAGGTCGTATCGTGATACAAACCTTACGGCACTTACATCCTTTTTCTATAGGGAAATCAGTTTTTCAGCAATTACTCGAAAACCTTTAAACCGATCTTTTTCAAAACACTTTTCGGTGAAATTATTTAATAAACACTATATCCGTGATTTTTTTCAAATTTTTCACTTCCACCGTTCAATAGTTAGAGGGGAGGGACACAATTTTCGTGCATTTCGTGGCGATTATCTCCGAGTATATTAACATAATCAAAAAAAATGCTAAGTAACCTTATAGTTATTTTAAAAGACCTATCGTTTTATGTGCCACATATGGACTTAGTGTAAATTTTTTTTTTTGACATGCAGTTACATGTATGGAGAGACCCCGTAAAAAAAATTTTAGTAATTTTATTGCATAACTATATAGAGGCTATCAAAATACACCTTTGCTCCAAATTTCATTCAAAAAATACAACGTATAGTTTTTGAGTAAAATGCCTGTGACATACGGACAGACGGACAGACGGACATGACGAAACTATGAGGGTTCCGTTTTTGCCATTTTGGCTAAGACGGACAGACGGACATGACGAAACTATAAGGGTTCCGTGTTCAAGCAAATCGGACAGGTTTTGGTAAAATCTTAATTTGGTTATTAAATAATCATAAATCAAGATCACTCTGCTGTCAAAGGTCGATTCTAGTACGTCTCATTCAATACTAGAGGGCGACACTAGCGCCGCCCCGCTCGGCAGAGAGACAACTGTATCTTTAGAGTTTCAAGATGACTCGTCCATTGCAAATCGGGACCGACATGTGATCGCATGTTTTAAGGTTAGGAAAGCCTTTTCAGGGCTGAAGGCCCAGACTAGGGTCAAGTCGTGTATTTTCATAGTATTATCATGTAGTATCAAATGTGTGCAATAATACAAGTGTAAACGGTCAATATAGTTTCATTTCTTCAATCTTCATTCCGAGTGACGCGGTGATGGGATGCAGCGTGTTCACTCGGTGGTGGCCCAAACCTTCATAGACCCCAGCCAGGACGGCTGGGTAGGGGACTGGCTGACGACGGGCGGTTCCAGGGGCGGAGCTGCTGCAACGGCGGTCAGGAGGTGAGGTGTCCAGGACGGAGCCTTACATGGTCAAGTATTCATCTTCATCGTGTTCAATATTAGTGGCACCAAGAGGGGAGCACTTCAGGCTAGGACAGCACCCCCTCTACAACCACCTCCTTATTTCATTCATATTTGGGAGCCCATGAAGGGGACCCTATTCTCTTCAATTATTCAACATTTTTGGTGGCCCATGGAGGGACCCTATTCACTTCATTTATTCATCATTTTTGTTGGACCCATGATGGGAACGGATCAGCACTATCTCAACCTATTCACCTTCAAAATCACCCCCTATTTTAACAATCATTTTTGGTGGCTCCCATGAGGGGAGGGACCAGCACGATCTCAATCTATTAACCTAATTCCTCCCTCATTTTGATGACTCCCATGAGGGGAGGGATTAGCACGATCTCACGGCCAGATCAATTCATTTCATCAGAACCCAGGACGGGACAGGAAGATCTGCACTAGTTGTCATACTCAGGAAGGGAAGCAACTAGCAAGGGAAAGCGCAGATCGCTGCATCAAACCCGGGACGGGACGCAGCTTGTTCGATCGACGTGACAACGCGGTGTGCGTAGGTCATCGAGGGTCAGCAGCGGGTGCGACGGGACATCGCAGGCTGTGTGTTTTGTTGCATTTGTCAGTGTAAACTCAGTGCGCGAAAAGGCAAATATCGTAGCATTTACAGTGATAAGTGAACGGACAATTATTGCATCAGAATACCGCGTCATAGGTATATTGTATATGCAACACGTCATCGCTACGTGGACGAACGCGAGCGAGCACATTTCATTCAACGGGAACCGGTCAACATTCCATTCGTCGGGCACGTTCAGTCGCCGGTCTTCGGGCAACTTCGGAACGGCACGAACATTCACGAACATTCAATCGGTCATAAGTTCAGTCGACGGTTCTTCGGGCAACATCGGGTCGGAACCATAGAGGTAGAAACGCGACTGACAGTGACAGCTCATGAACTGTCAACTCAAGTGTCAGCGTCAACTCATTGGTCAACATGCGGTGCAATGTTTATTACAGACAATTAAGTGTATTTAAGTCTCAACTCGTGACGAGTTATTGGTAAAACAGTGCATTTATATTCAACAAACACTGGTGAGTCAAATACCTTTACGTAATTACATTTGCAAATTGGTCAATATTTGAGGTTAGTCAGTCATTGAAAAGAATTCACTTGTAAGTTCCGTATGAACAAATGTAAATACCTCATCAAATATAACTGATTCAAACAGTGATTATTTGCATTCAAGCTCAATGTTTACAACTCAATCATTCATTGTTGTCAACAAAAGTAGGTCATAAAATATAGGTAACTTTGTTTGTTGTTGTAAGTTTGGGTAAGACACAAAAGGTAGTTATTCACATCATTAAGCCGGTGGTTCATTTAATTCATGCACTGTAAACAGGGTGCAATCATGCAGTGTGCACATGCAGGGTGTAATGGAAAAGGGTCATCTTTATAAACTGATTAGTTCATCAGTAATTTCACTGATCATTAAAGGTAAAATCATACAGTGTGCACATACAGGGTGTATTGGTCAAAGGGTCATCTTTATAAACTGATATGTTTATCTTTTGTTGCACTGATCATTAAGGGTAAATTCATACAGTGTAGACATACAGGGTGTGTTAGTCATGGGTCATCATAATAAACTGACAGGTGTATCAGTTATTGCGGATGCTTGGTAATTGGTAAATGTTATCATCATTCATTGTCAGGGTTCAGTTTAGGTACCAATGTTAGTGGACATTGGACAGTCAATGGGCACCACTCACCGGGAGGTGAAAGTGGTAGTAATTAGGTGTCAGTAATTACTTCAGGCTCATGCCAGTGACAAGGGGGTCATACTTGTTAGTTAATGTCATGTTTCAGTGGTGCTGGTGAGCATTACTTCAGAGTACGAGGAGCGCTATGGCAGTGACTTCAAGGTCCTGCCCACGGTGCAGCAATGGCTGCGGCTGCTGGTTAAGCAGTGTCGCATGCTGCAACGCGTGACTTCGGACATCAGTGCGGGTGCACATAGTGGAGGCTCCAGGGACGTCAGCGGCAAGGGGCAGGAAGCCACCGCCGCCTAAACGAGTGCGTCGGGTTGGAGATGCACCGAGGCCTGCAGCGTCAGGGAGACTGCTGAAGGCCCACTCAGCTCATCAAGTCAGGTGACACACAACCAGTGCTCATTCTGTTTCAGCAAGGGTAAAGCTATGTCAGCAGCGTCATGGTCACAGGGGCGAGCTGTCATACACAGGGTGAGTCAGGACAAGGGCGATTCACAATTTCATCATTCGGCACCTCAGGCCGAGTAGGTCAACGCGACGGGAGTCGCCAGTGTTGGTCAATACAATAAATATATGGCGCGCCAGGGCAGCGTCGGCGCCCAGAGTACCAGGACTAACTCATCAGTAGTTGGTGGACATGTGCCACGTCCACAGCGGGAGGCAAGGGCGAGGCAGGCTTAGATCACCTTCGAGGAACTCAGGTTTGGTTCTAGGCACCAGGCATATACATTCAGCACGGGCGTTGCTGGACAGCATCACAGAGTATGCTGCACGCCCAGTCAGGTTCATGCTCAACGTCAGATAAGGTAAATATGTTTCAAAGTGATATCAGATTAGAATCAATTCATTCAAAATAAACTCAAAATCAATTCATTCAATTCAAAGTCAAAGTCAACTCAAGTCGGTTTAACACGCTCAAGTCAAATCAGAGTCACGTCAGATTCAAATCAGAATCAAGTTAGTTTCAATCAAATTCAATTCATTCAATTCAAAGTCAAAGTCAACTCAAGTCGGTTTAACATGCTCAAGTCAAATCAGAGCCACGTCAGATTCAAATCAGAATCAAGTTAGTTTCAATCAAATTCAATTCATGACAAGTCAAAGTCAATTCAGGTTGGTCTAACATGCTCAAGTCAAATCAGAGCCACGTCAGATTCAAATCAGACTCAAGTCAGATACAGACTGTCAATGTTAATAGGCACATTGATGGTAGGTTCATTTCATTTCACTGTACTCATCAATGTTCGTCATATGAGTATTAAATAGTATATCATTAGGCTTGATCATAGGAAATATTCGGAAAATATTCATCAAGGTTTTAGGGAATCAAGGGTCACACTCATTGTCATATCACGTCAGGCAACATTATGTTATGTTGGGACCTCTCATAGTCAAGGCAAGGGTCGCATCACTTAAGGTGAAGCGTATCATTTCCAACCGGAAACTCAACGCTGCTCATTTAGTTTCTCTGCTGTGAAATCATGAGGCAGAGGCTTGAGGATTCTGAGAACTCTGAGAGTCTTAACGCCGGCCTGGTAGCAGCGACGTGTTATCATGGTTCAGCTGGACTAATATAGAAAAGATATTCACATTGGACATGTAGGAAAAAATAAAATAAAATTCAATTTAATTTATTCAGGTCACTCAACTTGTTACACAATATATGTAGGTAAACATATTAGGTAACTAACCATATGTTGGTTTAGGATTTAAGTATAGGTATAGGTAGGTAGGTACGTAGTATAGGTAGTATGTTAAGTAGAATAGGTACTACATTAATTTAAGGTAGGATTTAGTACTAAGGCTGTACTATTGCGACGGAATGCTCTGTAAAGCTACAGACGCTCAGCGTGTTCGTAGGTGAACAGCATTCCATCCGAGTCAGGGACGACTGCGGAATCACGGGCTGTCTTATGGTGTCTTATGCCCTTGCCAGACAAAGAATGAACTACTTTGGTAACGGTTACCCGCAACCAAAGGAATTCAAGGTGCTCCCGGCGAACTGCATCATCCGCTTTGTGGAAATGATGGAGCAAGCCTGGGAGCAGGTATAAAGGAGAGGGCAAATGCACAAAAGATCCCACTGGGTCGAAGTGCATCCGAAAGGGCCCTCACCTAGATAAGATAAGATAAGATAAGATGGTAAGAAGCAACGGTATGGTGTACCTAAGGATCATGGGACACTATCATAAAGTGTTGTCGAGGAGCGACGGACACTCTCATGCAATACTCAGGTAAGAGTATAGCTATATATCCGAGTCAGGGACGACTGCGGAATCAAGGGCTGTCTTATGGTAAGAAGCATCAGTATCGTGTACCTAAGGATCATAGGACACTATCATAAGGTGTTCTCGAGGAGCGACGATCACTCTCATGCAATACTCAGGTAAGAGTATAGCTATATATCCGAGTCAGGGACGACTGCGGAAACGAGGGCTGTCTTATGGTAAGAAGCAACAGTATGGTGTACCTAAGGATCATGGGACATTATCATAAAGTGTTCTCACGGAGCGACGAACACACTCATGCATACTCAGGTAAGAGTATAGCTATATGCTAAGTAGGTATGTACCAGGTTCAACGCATGGATTTAGCCGTCAATCATGGATGATCTTCCAGCTGATGAGGTCACAGCTGTGAGACATTATTCAGGTATAAAAGCGGTTCACTTTAGGTGAGCACAGAGGGCTCACTACGACTCACGAGGTATGTAACCGTCTAGGTTGTTATCATTGATAAGGTCAGAAGGGGTCAATGACTTTATTGGGTTTAAATCATATGTCAGGGAGGTCATCAATACCTCAATGGTCACGACATATGTCACTATGGGATAATACCTTATTACCTTGCAAGCACGTAATAACTGGTAGCAAAGATAATTATAAGACTAGGAAGATTGCTAACTCTGTGGAAACGTCGCCGTAGTTCATAAAATAATCCGAGATGGCGCTACTAGACTCTCAATGAAAAAAATAGCGTAGAATTCGTCAAAATATTGCATTTTAGTGTCCTAAATCATCACATTAACAGATTTTAAGGCATACAATACACCATTGTCACAAAATAACACGCAAATAGCAAAATAATACAAAGCAATTTTTAATCGGTGACTAGATCCATCGATCGCACGTTTTTCTAAGCTGAATGGCTACGCGCGGGTATGGCATTCCGCTAGATGGCGCATATTTAAGAATCGTGCATAACTAAATAAACTTAAAACAATCAGAGATTTTGATTTAAAATCAGTAATTTAAAGCAAATTCAAATTTACTTTAGCACTATTTCAATTTTATTATTCGATTGAAATCTAAAACGAACCCTATCCAATAGTTTTTGCTCTAAACAAACATGGTTACTCCGACTAGAGTTTAGTATTTTTTCTAATGAATTCAGTCGTATACAAAAATACCATTTCGTCCAAAAAGCGTACCCCTTGCTGAAACATATAATCAGAATCAGAAAAAGTATTAATTACAAGAAAAAATAAAATAATATAAAATAAACTTACAAACTAACAAACAGTACCTAAGTAAAAAACTGAATTTGTGACAATAGGCCCCAGTCTCAGCATGTGCTGGGCTAGGCTATGCTGCGGCGCTACCACGAACTTCGAATCTCGAACTTCGTATATCTCCGTCTCTGTCGCTCGAGTACCATAAACCATAAGTGCGATAGAGACGGGGATATAAGTTCGAGATTCAAAGTTCGTGGTAGCGCCGCTGGTCACCAGAGATCGGTCGATCGCAGGCTGACAGCCTGACAAATATAACGGCGCACAAAGTACAATATTTACAAATACCTACTTACAACAAACTTGCTGTTGACACTTTCAGTATTCATATTTGCATATTTTAATCTAGCATCGGTAAGATTTCGATTTCAAATGATGTTAAACTAACCCGAGAACTTATTCTAAACTACTAAATTCTAAAACTACAAATATCGACAAACAAAATATTGTTAACATGTATGAGATTTGAACTTCGTCCCTTCTGCACGTAACTCTGGCAGATAGCTTTTGAGCTATGTAAACAGTTAGCGATATGCTCTAAAATGTTACTTGCTTGACGCGACAATTACCTACCAGCCTACCACACAATAAATTTGCAACCTTACTTCCAAAACGTAAGGTCTATTTTTGCTCATAACCCGTAGTACAATCTATAAACATACATAGACACACCACAGCTACACAGCCCCGCTATTCTGTAACTTGTTTTAAGCTCACCTCAACGCTCGCCCACAAACATACCTTGACACCGCGATGCGTAGTAATTAAGCGTAGGTAGAGGTCTAGTTTCGTAACGGGTGACCGGCGGGGTGAGCCGCATTAACGCGTAACGAATAACAGCCCTGCAAACCTTTGGAAGTTGGAATGGAACGGTATTATAATTATAACCAATTGTCCCGTTCGAACTCGTTTAAATACCTAAATCCCATAAAAACCACACGGGAATCACACAGCTTTACTGCATTTACTATTTTTTGCATACCTTAAACTATGTAAGTGTGATTGCCAAGTCACAAAATTTTATTTAGTAAGCAAATGAAGATTAATAAGAATGCCTAACTTGGCTCTATGAAATATCTCACCACTTTTTATTGTGGAAGAGTTCCGAGACTTGGCCTATTTTTTACATGGAAGGTTTTTATGGGATCTCATTTCTTTCTGTGGGATATTCTGTTATCAACTTTGTATGGAAATGTCACGATTTTGAGATATACAAACTGCATAAGTAAGTTTGTAATTCTTTACAAATTTATGCGATTACAAAGTTACTTTTGCAGTTGTTTCCCGCAAAACTATACAAACGTTATTTGTGGTTGGTAAAATAACATTTCCATACAAAGTTGATAACACAATAACCTACATTGACAAGAGTTGAAATCTTACGACGCCGTCGCGAAAGATATAATTGTTTTAAAGAATCTCACTCAAGGATTGTGTTCAAAATTGATATGGGAGGATCTAATAGGATAGGTCACAAAAACAAATCAGAGGTCAGAATGGGAAAAGTTGCCGTTCCGACATCTTGAAATTATTTAAAGTATTTATTTATTGGATTATATTATTATTATTATGTATCTCCTGTTTAAATTCACGGGACAAAGCCCGGTCCTTTGGAAGGCGTGCGTGGGGATATAGATCCAACACGTAGAGGCCCTTTGGAGACGAAGTTTAATGTGATGTAACCCTGCTAGAACCCATTCACGGGTACATCGGTAGATACCCGTGAACCGGTTCCAACAGGTGTTGGGGCTATTGTGGGTTATATGGATAGATAACGGGTTCTATGGTGATGAGATTTGGGTGGATTATGAAACTGGGCTATTGCAAAAAGGTCCGGACACCTGCCATAACATTGTTATACACAAAGTTATCGAGGCAGGCGGTGACTAGCCGCTCATTAGATGGGCCCCTGAAAGCGTCGTCGTACAGACGGCCAGGAGCAACACCGGGTGAGCGGCTCAGGGGTGTCGAGAGGTGGTGCTGCGCTTTCTCCGAAGTTACTCGCGGCGTTATGCCCTTTAACACTTCCACCCCTGGAGCATATAGCTCTGACGACTCCTCTCTGGACGGCCAATGAAGGCAAGCCAGAGCTGAGAGTCCTGCGGGCCCCCTTAGGGTTCCACTCCGACCGACGAAGACACGCCGGAGACGGAGGCCCTGACCGACTCTCGGGAGCACTCGGGTCCGTGGGGTCGTTACTCCCCAACAGCTCGCCACAAGCTGCCCTGCGGGCTTATTATTATTATTATTATGTATCTCCGATTTAAATTCACGGGGCGAACCCCGGTCATTTGGAAGGCGTGCGTGGGGATATAGATCCAACACGTAGAGGCCCTTTGGAGACGAAATTTAATGTCATGTAGTACACCTGCTAGAACCCATTCACGGGTACATCGGTAGATACCCGTGAACTGGTCCCAGCAGGCGTTGGAGCTATTGTAGGATAATGGAAAAGAGAATTGGGTCCATTATTATTTATTTATTTATTTATTTATTTACCAGCATGGATGGCGTATCACGCGATAAGTGATAGGATAAGCGCGTCGTCTCGTTCTATCGAACGGTGTCAGCCAGGGACGGATGCTCTATCCTGTCACTTATCGCGTGATAAGGCCATCCATGCTACGGGGCCAGGTCATCATTCCACCATGTGGGGGGCCTACCCACGCCGCGCCTTCCGGTACGTGGTCACCACTCGAGAACCTTTCCGCCCCAACGGCCATCGGTTCTACGTGCACTCTTTTGGGGAGACCTATGTTCAGCAGTGGACGTCTTTCGGCTGATATGATGATGATGATGATGAATTTATTATTTATTGCGCCGATTAAGTTTAAATTTGATAAAAAGTTATAAAAAAATCGCGATAAAAAACAATATAATTAACAAACCTGTGAGCAGCACGGCTATCACAGGACGGCCCGCGAGCTCTGTGTCGCGGCGAGATACACTATCTGTCTCTTTCTAACTAGGAGTAGCCCGCGAGCCTGTTTTTTAGGGTTCCGTACTCAAAGAGTAAAACGGGACCCTATTACTAAGACTCCGCTGTCCGTCCGTCCGTCCGTCTGTCTGTCACCAGGCTGTATCTCACTGATACCTTGATAGTTCCAATTGAAATTTTCACAGATGATGTATTTCTGTTGCCGCTATAACAACAAATACTAAAAAGAAAATAAAATAAATATTTTTATTGATAATGGTACGGAACCCTTCGTGCGCGAGTCCAACTCGCACTTGGCTGTTTTTTTATTATTATTATTATTATTTTGTTTCTTTAAATTTCTCAGTATTTACCTAAATACTGGTGTGATGGGAAGCACGGGCCGAAGCCAAGTGCATCTCATATACCTATTACGTTTTAATTAAGACGGAAGATTTTGATGATGATGATTTGAGAGAAGATCTTGATGACGATGATCTGAGAGAACATCTTGATGATGATGATCGGAGAGATGTTCTTGGTTATGGTTTGACTCGGGTGGAAGATGAGTAACTGATGGGTGTGCATGGATTTGTACGTTAGTGAGTGAGTCATTCTGTAGGAATTTTCTGACTATTCTTATTATTGCCATTTATTCCCACAAAAACATTCGAACAAGAATTAAGTAGGTACATTTCGTTACATTAAAAACAAGCTAAATACTTAAATTAGTTTTGGGAAACCCAAGATTGGGCAAAGTCCTCCTCCATGCACGACCACGATTTTCTATCTTGCGCGAGTCTAGTCCTTTTTTTAACACTTTCTTAATTTAGAAAAAGTGACTATAAAAAGAAATATTAAGTATAACAAATTTTCACGAGAATCGGTTGAGCCGGACAGCGGAACACCGGACATCGTGACAGACACCGGACGTACTATAACTTATTCTGTGACCGGACATACGAATGATTTTCGACACAAGCTGAGCGAGCTGAAGCATAGAACTTCGTTCGCTTCGCTCGCTCGTTCGATAATCAAATCACAGAAATCTAATATGGCATTCAACATGGTGGGCAAGTAAGGTCAAGGCCAAAGCACACTATAGTTATTTGTTATACAAGGGTGCAAAGTTGTATTTTAACCGCGAGTGTGGAATTGAAACACGAGCTAGCGAATGGATTCTATGGTTTAAAAATAGAATCCTGAGCGTAGCGAGTGTTGCAACACACGAGACGTCAAAATAACTTGCACCCGTGTGTGTGCACACATCTTTTCACCTCACTAAAGCGAGGAAAAAAACAAAAAAGTAAAATAAGTTTTTTTTTAAATATTAAAAAGGGGGGAAAAAAATAAAAAACATTTAAAAAAAAACAAAATATTACAAAATTAAAAAAAACATTTAATAAAGAGGGAAAGAGAAAAAACATTGAGAAACAAAAAAAATAACATTAAAATAAAGAAAAACTTAAAAAAGGCAAAAATAATTTCAAAAAACATTAAAAAAGACTGATAAAAGAAAAGCGAAGCAATAAAATAAAGACAAAAACATACAAAAAACATAATATTTAGAAAAAAAACGTAAAAAAAGAAAAAAAAGAAAAACTAAAAAAAAACATGTACTAAGAAAAAAGTTACAAAAAACATTATATTAAGAAAAAAAAGGTAAAAAACGACAAAAAAGGACAAAAAAACAAAAAAAAAAGAGAACAGCGGAAAAAAAATAAAAAAATGGAAAATGAAAAAAACCTTGGAAAAACACGGCAAAAACATCAAAAAAATATGGCTTAAACATCAAAAAAATAAAAGGGGATTTCATACAACCTTAAAATACGCATACCTACAAAAGAGAAAAAAGACCAAAAAAACATAAAAAAGAAAAAAAAACAAAAACATTCAAAAAGAAACAAAACATTTATGAAAAGGAGAAAAAAGCAATAAACATTTAAAAAAGAAAAACAAAGCAATAAAATAGAGACAAAAACATAATAAAAGAAAAAAGTTACAAAAAACATTAAAATAAGAGAAAAAACGTAAAAAAAAATTAAAAAAGACAAAAAACTCAAAAAAAAACATTTAAAAAGAGAAAAAAGTGGAAAAACCACAAAAATAAATCAAAAAGAAACAAAACATTAAAAAATAATATTTAGTGGAAAAAAAACCTTGAATAAACACATTTAAATCAATAAAATATAAAAAAAACATGAAAATGTAGACGAAAACATTGAAAAAATAAATAGAATTTCAAAAAACATTAAAAAAAGATAAAAAAAAAGAAAAAAACGTATAAAAAAGACCAAAAAAACATTAAAAATAAAAAAAAATACAGAAAAACATTCAAAAAGAAACAAATCATTTAAAAAGAGAAACAACATTTATAAAAAGGAGAAAAATAAAAAACATTTAAAAAACAAAAAAAGAATTAAAAACATTAAAAAAAAGAATAAAACATTCAAAAAAGGTACCTAAATAAAATCAAAAATCTGATGGGCGAAAAATGTCCTGTCTGGACTGACCTTTACATGTTATTATGTTTAAAAAAGTAACTAATAACACGTTCGGATTTCAAATATTCTTTGCACTCTTGTGGATAAAATGCAGTTTTGCTATCTGTTTTTAAAGAATAAAAATGGGCTTTCCGAGCTAATGAGGTGAAAACTATATTTATTTAGATGTACATACACGAAATAGTCAAAAACATTTGAGAAAAATTGTTAGGGAAAAAGTGGATTTCGGGATGATAATATTATAATGCTATAAACACGAACTTAGAATCTCGAACTTCGCATATCTCCGTCTCTATCGCACTTAAGGTTTATAGTACTCGAGCGACAGAGACGGTGATATACGACATTCGAGATTCGGACTTCGTGGTAGCGCCGCTGTGATAATTACGTTAAGTCGACGCGATTTCGGGACTAGGTTTACTATAAATTATTTTTCACACAGACTACTCAACGAAAAAAATCTGAATCTTTAATTACGGGCGTTTGCTTAAAATCAAAAATTATTAAGGTTAAAATAATAAATAAGTTAATAGTTAAAATGACAAATATAATTCGGAAAATTTTGAATAAAATTAAAACTATTGTACTCTGCTTGATTCTAGTATACTTATCTAGCGGGACTAGCACGCACAACTGGGCGTTTTTCAAAAAAATGTTCAAAACTTTTTTTTTCAGAATTTGTTTTTTTTGTTTATATTATTACTCAGAATCGTTATTACTATCGATCCTCATACAAGAAAAAAAGTGTCCCAGATTTTTTGTAAGGTTTTTCTTCCCGTGCGTACGACCATGTAAATAAAAAAAGACTGCATTCAAAAATGGGACGTCTGGAATGGAATATTTAAGACACTTTTTTTCTTGTATGAGGATCGATAGTATCAAAGATTCCGAGTAAGATAAACCAAAAAAATGCGTATTCTGAAAAAAAAGTTTTGTACACTTTTTTGAAAAACGCTCAACTGACGCCGCGACGTGTCTCGTGGCAAGAAAAAATACAAAAACAGGTTACAGGAGTTGGGACGCGAACCGACGTACTCAGACTTGTGAGTCAAACACCCGAACCACTCGACCAAAATCAAATGGCCGCACGGCCCAAAATTTTGTATCTTATGTTAGAGGTGACTAGTTAGCAGCCTGCTTCACCGCTTACATTGAAAATAACGCCATCTAAAATAATAAGGGGAACTACGAGGTACCGGCGACGATAATAAGATTAACGTGTGACTAGTAGCATTGTATGGAGTGAGCAATCTTCCTTGTCTTAATTATCTTTGCTGGTAGGTATAATTATTCGTTGGCTATGGGGTTAAGTTATTAAGTCAATTCAATTCAATTGGTTATTTAGTCAAATCAATACAATTGGTATTTCATTGTTTAATGAGATAAAGGTGTAATCAGATCGGTCAGAATAAATACTCAAAATGGAGAGCTTATTCAATCAGTAGTTAATTTGTGTCAATTAACTAGGTATTCAATCTGATTCATATTAGACTTAAGGTGTATAAAATGACATTATCATTTCTCATGTCATATATGTTAAGTCACATATAATTACTTCAAAATGTCATTATCATTTCTCATGTCATGTGTCATGGATATTACTTCATTATGTCAGTACAGGATTAGGTCAATATCCTTACCTACTCATGTACTTATGTATGTAGTCTATATAGTCATACTACTACATAATGTGGAAAGTATGCTACGAATGTATAGCTATCAATATTATTGCTTCATGTTATTCATAAGGATGTATTCTTGGTATAAGATGCTACTTAATAATTCAAATAGGTTTATATGAACAATGTTATTTCAAACATGTGTGTCTGTAATCACAAGTCATACTAAGTCATAGGATCATTATATTTTCAATGTCATATTTCATAGTGGCTTGCAAGTATTCAGCTTATCTTTTCCCGGCGGGCGGAGGGAATGTTCAAGCAAATCGGACAGGTTTTGGTAAAATCTAAATTTGATTATTAAATAATCATAAATCAAGATCACTCTGCTGTCAAAGGTCGATTCTAGTACGTCTCATTCAATACTAGAGGGCGACACTAGCGCCGCCCCGCTCGGCAGAGAGACAACTGTATCTTTAGAGTTTCAAGATGACTCGTCCATTGCAAATCGGGACCGACATGTGATCGCATGTTTTAAGGTTAGGAAAGCCTTTTCAGGGCTGAAGGCCCAGACTAGGGTCAAGTCGTGTATTTTCATAGTATTATCATGTAGTATCAAATGTGTGCAATAATACAAGTGTAAACGGTCAATATAGTTTCATTTCTTCAATCTTCATTCCGAGTGACGCGGTGATGGGATGCAGCGTGTTCACTCGGTGGTGGCCCAAACCTTCATAGACCCCAGCCAGGACGGCTGGGTAGGGGACTGGCTGACGACGGGTGGTTCCAGGGGCGGAGCTGCTGCGACGGCGGTCAGGAGGTGAGGTGTCCAGGACGGAGCCTTACATGGTCAAGTATTCATCTTCATCGTGTTCAATATTAGTGGCACCAAGAGGGGAGCACTTCAGGCTAGGACAGCACCCTCTCTACAACCACCTCCTTATTTCATTCATATTTGGGAGCC
This sequence comes from Epinotia brunnichana, assembly GCA_963854355.1. NCBI lineage: Eukaryota > Metazoa > Arthropoda > Insecta > Lepidoptera > Tortricidae > Epinotia > Epinotia brunnichana. The sequence goes on along the minus strand of OY977951.1, from coordinate 22,299,699 downwards.
CATGAAGGGGACCCTATTCTCTTCAATTATTCAACATTTTTGGTGGCCCATGGAGGGACCCTATTCACTTCATTTATTCATCATTTTTGTTGGACCCATGATGGGAACGGATCAGCACTATCTCAACCTATTCACCTTCAAAATCACCCCCTATTTTAACAATCAGTTCCGTTTTTGCCATTTTGGCTACGGAACCCTAAAAACACAAAGAAAAATCTAAGGACTTGCAGACTTTGCGCCAAAACTAGAAAAGATACACGAAAGTAATGTATGACACAAATAATGTCAAGTATTTCAGATTTACATTTTAGTTTATTTATTTTAAGACATGAGCAAAATTGGGGAAATTGTGCTCAAAAAACCAACAACGCAAAGCGAGTATTCCATTCCGTTCAAGATTAATTTTTATCGAAATTACAATTTTCCAGAAACCAGCACGAACTTTTAGTATGTTGTTAATCATGTTATGTGCACCGCAAAACTGCAAAGAGGCAGCCTCTAAAGTGTCTAGTTCACGAGTAACTTCATTGCCGCGGAGGCTTTTGAAAAGTATGAATTTTACCTGATCCATGTAATATATAAGTATAACTGTGTATAAAAGCATGTAAAAGTATCATGTCAAAGCTTAACAAATATTGTTCATGATTTTAACTAGATATTTCTTTTCCTGTGAGTATATGACCGTATGTTTCCTATATAAATCAATAATAATAATAATAATAGCTTGTGGCGAGCTGTTGGGTAGTAACGACCCCACGGACCCGAGTGCTCCCGAGAGTCGGTCAGGGCCTCCGTCTACGGCGTGTCTTCGTCGGTCGGAGTGAAACCCCAAGGGGGCCCGCAGGACTCTCAGCTCTGGCTTGCCTTCATTGGCTGTCCAGAGAGGAGTCGTTAGAGCTATATGCTCCAGGGGTGGAAGTGTTAAAGGGCATAACGCCGCGAGTAACTTCGGAGAAAGCGCAGCACCACCTCTTGACACCCCTGAGCCGCTCACCCGGTCTTGCTCCTGGCCGTCTTTACGACGGCACTTTCAGGGGCCCATCTGGCGAGTGGCTAGTCACCGCCTGCCTCGATAGCATCTCACAATGTTATGGCAGGTGTCCGGAACTCTTGCAATTTTATAGCCCATTCATTTGTCCATCCAAATTTCATCCATAGCACGTTACTCTTTCCTCCTAACCTACAATAGCCCCAACGCCTGTTGGAACCGGTTCACGGGTATCTACCGATGTACCCGTGAACGGGTTCTAGCAGGTGTATTACATCACATTAAACTTCGTCTCCAAAGGGCCTCTACGTGTTGGATCTATATCCCCACGCACGCCTTTCAAAGGACCGGGCTTTGTCCCGTGAATTTAAACAGGAGATAATAATAAAAGATGGGCTGGTATCGGAAAGTGAATTATTTTCCCGTAACAACATGCATTTATATCAGATCTGTAATAATCCAGCATTTTAATTACGTAATAATATTGTTATATTGCAAAATTACACGCTTTTTGCGTTACCTAATTACTTCCACCTTATCATAAAAAAACATTAAAGTACCTATTGTACGATATTAAATGCATGTACCTAAAATAACAGTTTCTATACTTTTATCCAGTGAGTAATATTACATTTATTTTCTTCCATCTACTAAACATAACAATAACATTAATGCAAGTTTTCTGAACTGCGCATTTAGAATAAGTTGATTTTATTTAAAGATAAAATTGACCAGCAGCCGACCTTCGAGTTCAATCAAATTGAAATGTTGCATGGATATTTAACGTTTTATGACGATGCAGACTTTAGAAACGAATTGTTTATTATTTATTTATGTATTGTTATGTAATTGCACATTACTGAACATAGACCTCCTTACGAGCATGCCACTCATCCCAGTCTTGTGCTAGTTTTATCCAGGAGCGACCCGTGATGTTCTCATGTCATCGACCCATCAAATTACAGTGAACACCGCTATGTAGTAAATCCTGACAGTACAGTAATCGAACGGGTGTCCATCTAGTCGCATAATTACTATTAATTGTCATAATTTCGATTGTCACACGACTTTACGCCTAAAGTTGTTGCTCATAAAAGTCCTTGTCATTAATGATTCTGTGCGGAGGGTCGACCCCAAAAGATATGGGATATAGGCTCGGGAGATGATGATGATTAATGATTCTGCGCATACTACTTTCATTGTCATAATTGTACTACTTCTACACAGTACGTTGTACTAAGTACTATTTTTTAAACCATAATGTTAAATATCATACAATTTTTTGTCATTATAATGAAGATCATAATTATTTTTTTAGTGATAAGAAAAGAATTGCTATGCATAACGACAAAAGACTGTTATTTTGATTGATTCGCAAAAAAACCAAGCTATTAAATTAGTTGACCAGCGCTTAAGTAGGTTAAGTAGCTAGAAAAAAAGGGGTCGGAAGAGGCGACACAGGTAAAAAACAAACAACCGTAACAATTGTATATTTGGTAGGTTAGGTTATGGTTATCTTGTGTTCCTTAGAGCGGAAGTAGGCCGACGCGCTGGCGGTCAGGTGAGGTTAAGGTTAGGATACAATAATTGCAGTGCGTTAGTTAAAAAAATGGTTGTCTATAAAGTCGGTTTACGGAAGATAATTTTACGTGATAATGCCATAAGAAAACAACATTGTGCTGCAAAATATAGATGCCTCCTCACAAGCCAAACGCTTGGCTGAGGCGAAAACTATGGCTTTAAACATGATGCAACCGAATATGGACCCTAATCGAACATGTCGCAACACTAAGAAAAGGCATTGTATTTTAGTGTTGAGACATGTTCGATTACTGTATCGATAAAATTTGAGTCAAGCGTGAATTGAGTTGGTTGGTCTGCAATCGTAAAAGATAATATTTATCAGATTTAGATGAAGGAAAGTAAAAAAAACACTATCTGGACATAATATTTATATTAAATTACTTTATTATGTATCACTTTCCGAAGCACCATCACCATGATCACTACTGGAATCATTTGTATTAGTAATTAATCCAGGGTCATTATCTGAAATACCGTAAATTTTAACGTCTCTGTCAAATATTTTTCTGGCATTCCCCGGTCGCTAACGCGGCACGCTCGCTTCGCTCGCGCTCAATCGCGCTGGAGCGGCTCGGCTCGCGCGCTGTAGGGTCGCAGTTCTTCCTAACACTCCTCCTCACTTCGCTCGTCGTTGTACCTGGCGACCTGCCTTGGAGTAGAATTGTAATTGGTGGTTTGTGCTTCTTTTGAGAAGTATGTGTGGAGTGAAATTGAGTGATATAGTCAGAAATAGTATGATAAGAGATAAGTGTGGAATGGATGGAGATATATTATAGTCACGAACATTGAGAAGGGTATGTTAAGGTGGTTTGGGCATGTAGAGAGGATGGATGAAAGAAGATTAACGAAGAGAGTGTATATAAAAGGCGAACTTTCTCCGATCAAATTGGAGAAATCTTACAAAAGGGCCAGGTCAAAAGTACCCTAAACCGACGAGCATGTATGAGAAATGTTATGAAAGTGAGTAAAGCGAAAGTGGTTTGTCAGGATCGTAGCAAATGGAGATTCGTGATCTCTGCCTACCCCTCTGGGAAAGAGGCGTGATTATATGTATGTATGTATGTATGTAAATATGAAGATTCAGTGTAAGACAAAAACAATCTTAGTAAAAACGTTATTCGGGTATGTTATAATTAGTTAAAATAAGAATCGACAAAGTATTTTGAGATAAAATAATATTCGGCTAAACAAGGGTTATGAAAATCGTCATTTAGGGAAAACGTACCTACTTCGAACAAACAATTAATATAAAAAAAAAAATTATACAAATTGACTTCTAAAAAACAATGCAATATAGCAAAAGTTGTTAGACAAACTGAAATTAGGCAAACAGTTATTAGGCCACTCAAGGGAATCCCGTTAGCGCTGCTACGGCACGTACGCGTTCTATCGCAGCGCGTTTCATGCGAAAGAAAGGCATGGCCACGTTTAGGCTCGTTCGGCATACCTAATCAGGGGATTTGTTAACATATAACCTTCTGTTCGTAGTACTATTATTTATTCTGTGGTAGAACCAATGGCCGCAGGGGCGGAAAGTTTCTTGAGTGGCGACGACGTATCGGAAGGCGCAGCGTGGGTACACCCCCCACAAGGTGAACTGCTGATCTGGTAAAGGTACTCGTAGCGGGAGTCCGCTGGATGCGGGCTTTGGGGGAGGCCTGTGTCCAGTTTCTCACACACTGCCCCGTTTGAATAATGCATCCTGTATATTGTAAGATTTGGTTACAAAACAAAAGGTTTTAAACCGTATCGTGCCATTAAAATAAAAAAATAAATAAATAAAATAAATAAAAATTTTCAAGAGTAGTCTCGAAAACTCCGTTTTTTATGAGAATTATTGTGGCATATTCTCTCACTGGGAATATTTTCTATGCTAATCGGAAATATTCTCGGGAACGGCACAAAAGTGTTTTTAAGTCTTGGGAAGTTACGTCAACATACTATCTCGTCTGGCAAAAATGCGCAGTGATGACCATCTTAATTCAATATTTGTATCATTTCAGTTTTCAGCAGAAGCTATGGCCAAACAACTCGACGCTCAATTAAACCTACATCCAAAAAAACATACATGACATTCGAGAACAAATGAAAGCTGAATACAACGTAAACCCACAAAGAAATAGAGAATTCGATATTCTTCTTGATCGTTCTGAACCTTTCATGCCAAATTTTGACGAAAACAAAATTAACCTAAATTCAAAACGCTTCGACAATATCAAAAAAGTCAAGGATGAAAAAGTATAAAATGTTCGAAGTGGAAGTATTCACGCGCTAGCCCTCACGGCATAGTGGAGCGTCCCCGGGGTGGTTGATAGGGGAACGGTGTTCGTGGACTTCGCAAAAGCGTACGATAATTATGACCGGAATGAACTTTTCACCATTTTAAGAACATTTGGCATCCTTAATAAACTGGTCAACATGGTGCAGGTTGCTACCAAGAAAAGTAAAATGGTGGTTCGGGTCGAGGGGGCTGATGACTTCACATTGATAACAAGTCTGAAACAAGGCGATGCGTTGTCGCGTATTTTTTTCAATCTAGTCTTAGAATATGTCCTAATGAAGGTATTAACACTTGAAGGAGGACTAGAACTTAATATAAAGCATAAAGCGATATGGTATGCAAACGATCTGGCTTTGCTGGGAGAACCTCATGGGAAAATCTGTAGGTGTTATTGCAGAAGAAGTTGTTAAGGTCGGCCTAAGAATATCCTACGAAAAAACCTAATATCTCTACATTAAACGCTACTACAATACTCGTACGCAACCGCAAGATCTACATGTCGGAAATAATAGATAAAAAGGTGTAACGTAAATATTTGGGATATACCGTTACGAATATCAACACCCGCAGCGAACAAATCAACAGCCGGATACAGAACACCTTCAGATGCAGTGCAACCCTTCACAAAGTGTTATATGTTGCTAGTCAATGAAAAAAAAATATTCGTAAGATTTTTGGCCCAATACAACGACCGGATGGAAGCTGGAGAGTCCTAAAGAACCTGGAAATAGAAGATCTGGTGGCTGAATCTAACATCTTGGGAGAGAACAAAGCTCACAAACTCCGTTGGCTTGGTGACCTGGAGAGAATGGAGGAAGATCGCAAAGTCAAGAGAGCATACTGAGGCCGTCTGGAAGGTTGACGTCCTGTCGGACGTCCAAGGTACCGCTGGAGCGACATTGTCCAGGCGGATCTGCGCGAGCTCCAAATCTGCAATTAGCAAGAGTTAGCGCAGAACCGAGAAAAATGGCGCACTCTCGTGTCGGAGGCCAAGATTCATTTTGGGTCGCTGAGCCAACGTAGTAAGTAAGTAAGGTGGCAGAATAAAATAAAAGACAGAGCGGCCAAAAAAAACAATACATTAAACGACAATTCTCTTAAAAGAGTGTTGCAGTAATGACACAGTTTGTAAACGCCGCTCGCTATAACTTAGAACATGGACAGGCATTGATAAAAGCGTACATTCATTTTACAGAATACAAAATCGAATATTGTTTTGTTCTATTGAGGGACATCAGGATGCGGCAAATGAAGTTATACACAACAATGTATTAAGTAGGAGAGACATCAACTCTATTATTACCCCACGGAATATATTTAATGCGTTACGAAAAAAACAATTGTCAACGTACAATAAAAGTCATAATATTAGATAGGTTTACAAGTCAATAAAACTTAGTCAAATAACCCGCCCCGTGTCATTCCCGGTGCAAAGGTGCCCATCACACTCGCCGCATTGCCGCGTTGAATCGCGATCGTCAACCTTTGCAACAGGAATGACCCGGAACGGGGGTCATGCCCTCTCAGTCGCAAACGGCGCCCTACTTCCGCCAGGAATGCCCTGGCCTCTAAGCACCAGCATCCCATAGTCACCACCGCAAGAGGGACAAATAAATAATTCACCAATGCAGAGTATTTGTCCCGCTTTCTAAGCGCAGCCGCCTCGGCAGCAGCTCCTGCTGCCCCAATGGTGCGACCAAGGTGCGAGGCAGCGAAAGTGCTCACACAAGTGGCGTCCCACAGCAAGCATCTACCCTTCTGCCATGGCACCAGGGTCAAGCCATCCGGCCTCTTGCCATCGGACCGGCTCAGGCCTGAAGGCTCCAGCACACATGGAATATTGGCCGAGACTAACGCCCTCCGGACAATATCATTGAGGGCATGGTGACGAGAGAATCTCCCCGCACAGCAACAGCAACTCAAGGCGTGGTGCCCGTTGCTCTCCACCATGGCGCCGCAGATGCATAAATGAGGTTCGCATACATCGCAGCCCAGGCGGAGAGCCACCGCCACCCGCATCGATTCGTCGTCAAGCAGAGTGCCCATGTGTGGAGAAGGAAGCGCATGCAGCCATGCCCCAGACTCTGGCTTAGAAACTGCCTTCAGTCTAGCCTTATCCACTCCTTGTGCAGCCTCCACAAGAGAATCCAGTGCCTGTCTCACTCCTATATCGTCCCACGAACGCTGGCGATCGGGTTTTTCCGGCCTGCACGCACCTGAGTTTCGAGCCACCCAAGCATCAGACGCGTGTGGTATGGTTACCTTGTCACCCTCCATGGATAGTATATCAGTAACAAGGCCCACAACACCACTCGCCGACGCCAAGAAAGCCGGAAGGCTGATGTCACGCGCACGCCGAATTCCCAATCCACCATTCCGGATAGGGAGAGACGCAAGTTCCCATTGGTCCTGATTTAGGGAAACATTCAAGATGGACTCTAATGTGTCCTTTAGCACACTATCGAATGAATCGACATCACCGGGGCGCAACCAAGCCGGCACAGTGCGCAAAAGGTAAGTGAGCTTGGGCACTGCGAAACAAAACCGCAACAATGTGAGAGCAACGTGAGCCGAAAATTTTTTTAATCTAGTCGCCGCCGCCAGGAGGAGCTGCCTCCTTACTTCAAAGGCATCAGGAGTCGCTGCTGGAAAAATAGGAGACCCCAGAAGATTAAACGTTTGCTCCGATAACACTCTAAGGCCGGGAAGCAAAGCGTGAAAAGAACAGAAGGACGCATTGGATTGGGCACTGCAAGGGAAGAATTCGCACTTGGCACTATTAATCTCCAGGCCCTTTAGGGATGGGTCCGAAAGTTTGTAAAGAATCTTAGTCGTATGCGGATTCCCAACCATTTTTCGAAATGTATGAGAAAATTGACAATTTAGATGTTAATATGCTAGACGTAGTTAGCTAGATGCAGGAATAAATTGACAACAGAGTGATTACGACGACTGCATTCGATCCTCACTCAACTACGACTAATACCCCTACTACAGACCCCGGATCCGATGGCCAATAATTTCAAGGGACGTTAGGACAACTCTACTATCATTCTTTTATACAAAAAAAACTATTTAGATCTATTTAACGTACGTCCGATACGTTACAAAATCTACCTGCTGGTGTTACAAACTCTTTGAACAATTCATATCGGCCCACCCCCCACAGAATAAGTCAATACTATATAATAGAAACGGAAGACAGTGGGCGAGATACTGGTAGTGAGGTCCATGATCAGATGCGCCTGAAACCGTAAAACACAGTCAAATAGCAGCTCAGTTGTCATTTGTCGATTTTATGCCTTATTCAAAATTGTAATCGTTCCGTGTGCAATTTTGTCGTACTTGCAATTGGGGATAAATATTATAAAGAATCTTATTCTTATGTAATTCCTGCACCAAGCTTACTACGTCTAGCACATTAACATTTTATAACTTGACAATTTTCTCATAATTTAATTTTTTACTAAACGGGATCTAATCGCGTATAACTTACTTATTTATTTAAAATCGGCAGGTGAATAAGTTTGCGATAGCCAAGCATTTGCTGGAGTCAGGACCAAACCACTGGATTGAGCTCCATAAACCGGAAGTCCTGCCTAGGGAACCTCATTTCTATTAGTAGAATAAAATAGGTGAAGCTGTTGAAATCAGAAAATATCGTAATTTCAACCAGGGTGACGGTTTTAAGATTTCATCTTCGTTGAATTCAATCCATAGTAAATTCCAGAGTCAAAAAACATCGTCCGTTATATCACTGGACATTGCTAGTGTTGTTGTCGGCCAGGTGACAACCCTAGTGTACAAGTGGAAGTGGTTAATAAAGTCCAAGTGCGGGTAGTTGGGAAAAGCCGCGCAGCAAGAAGATGTTGATACCCGCTCAAGCCAGCTGTCACGTGACCATGGATGATGCAACACATCCCAAACATCGAGAGACCTCAGTGATGTAAATAAATAAGTTAGTTTTACGCGATTAGGTCCCGTTTAGTAAAAATTAAAATAATGTACTTACAAGAATCGTGAAAGTTTAAATCAATATAATTTTCTCATACATTTCGAAATAGGATTGGAAATCCGCATACGAATAAGATTCTTTATAAACTCTCGGACCCATCCAAAAATGAAAACGTGTTTATTCCGTGGGGTAATAATCGAGTTTATGTCTGTCCTAATTAATACATTGTTGTGTATAACTTCATTTGCTTCATCCTGATATCCCTCAATAGAGCAAAACAATATTCAATTTTGTATTCTGTAAAATGAATGTACGCTTTTCTCAATACCTGTCCATATTCTAATTTATAGCGAACGGCGTTAACAAACTGTGTCATTAACGCAAATGAAATGAAAATGAAAAAAAATGAAAATATATTTATTTCCGAGAGAGAATTTCAAAAACAACATAGTGGTTAAGGTTCCACACTAGGGTGGGCCTGTCCCGTGGAAACCAAACATTGCAGATTAACAATTACGCGGCTTAAAGATAGAGCAAGACAAGGTGTGTAATTTTACAAATTAGTACACAAACAAGAATGTAATAAATACTTAAATACCTACTAGTAGAAGTAAGTGGAGTAAGTGGAGTACGTGGAGTGTGGTACGTACACACTATTGTGCATGTGCTTGTGTGTCTCTATGTGCGTGTGAGTGAGTGTGTTCATGTTCATCAGTGTGTGTGTATGTGCTTGACAGTAGGCGTTATGCCCTTTTAAGAGCATAACATTGTCGTTCATTGTTTTGTTTGTTTTAGCCGCTGTTTCATGACATTTTTTTCTATTCTACCACCTAAAATATTTTTATTATTTTTCATCTCATACCATTCTCATACACTTTTCTGATGTTGTCAAAGCGTGTCGAATTTAGGTTATTTATGTTTTCGTCAAAATTTGGCATGAAAGGTTCAGAACGCTCAAGAAGGTTATCGCACTTTCTTTTGCGTTGTGGGTTTACATGGTATATTCATCTTTGATTTGTTCTCGAATGTCATGTATGTTTTTTGGGATGTAGATTTTTTAGAGCGTCGAGTTGTTATGGTCATAGTTTCTGCTGTAAACTGAAATGATACATATTGAATTAATTCCCGGGAATATTGCCGATAAGCATGGAAGATATTCGCAGTGAGAGAATATGCCACAATAATAATTGTCATACAAAACAGAGTTTTTTGTATTACTCTTGTAAATGGCACGTTACTGGTTAAAACGTTTCATTTTCTAACCAAACTTTAAAATATACAGGATGTATATTGAAACGGCAGTGAGGGAAAATCCAAAATTACACGAGACACGAAAATTTGCTCTCTTGAAATAATTAAAACTACATTCAACGATTTTCAAAAAATCTAGATTTAACCTCACTGCCCTGTTTGAATAATGGCGACTTTAATTGCATTCCGTATCATTGATTTTCTCTGTCGCCTTAACCACTGGTAGCTTTAGGCCCCACCTCGCCGCTGGTGGCACTCTGGGATAGGTTTTCCCATTTAACTTTTTAAATTATGTATAAATTGTAATCAATGTAGTCTAAAAATTAAATTTAATACAGCGAAATAGTACTCGTTGTATGACCAACTATATGGAACCACAACTTTGAGTCAATTTCTTTGCCATAAATGTGTGGGTGACAAGCTTAACGAGTTTATTAAAACAACGTCATGATCGTTATCATCATCATATCAAACGAAAAACGTCCACTGCTGGACATAGGCCTCCCCCAGAGTGCAACGATGATCGGTCCTGCACCACTCGCATCCAGCGTACTCCCGCTACCTTTACCAGATTATCAGTCCACCTTGTGGGGGGTGTACCCACGCTGCGCCTTCTGATACATGGTCACCACTGGAGAACCTTTCCATCCCAACGGCCATTGGTTCTACCACAGAATAAATAATAGTACTACGTCCAGAAAATATTCTCTGTTAACAAATTATTTAGGTATGCCAAACGAGCCTAAACGTGGCCATCCCTTTCTATCGCATGCAACGCACTGCAATAGAACGCGTGTGTACCGTACTGCAGCGCTAACGGGATACCCATGAGTGGCCTAAATGTTAACTTTTTGCCCAATTTCAATTAGTCTAACCTCTTTTTTATAATGCAGTGTTTGTCTAAACTCAATTTGTATAATTTCATTTTTGGGGAATCCGTACTCAAAGAGTAAAACGGGACCCTATTACTAAGACTCCGCTGTCCGTCCATCCGTCCGTCTATCCGTCTGTCTGTCACCAGGCTGTATTTCACTGATACCGTGATAGTTCCAGCTGAAATTTTCACAGATGATGTATTTATGTAGCCGCTATAACAACAAATACTAAAAACATAGTTTTTTATAGATAATGGTACGGAACTCTTCGTGTGCGAGTCTGACTCGCACTTGGCCGGTTTATCATAATAATTGTTTGTTCGTAATACGTTTTCCCTAATGGACGATTTTGAAAACTCTTGTTTTGCCGAATATTATTTTATCTAAAAGTCTCTTTTTCGATTCTTATTTTAACTAAATCCTAATTCGAAATGTATATAAGAAAATTGCCAAGTTGAGTAAGAACAAAGTAAGTTCTTACATAAAATCTTCATAATAATACCTAAATAGAGTGATAATATCACCACTTACACCAAAAAGCATTAACTACAAGTCGGTTCAAAGATATTTGTTATAGCTTATATTAATTTACTTTAAGCTTTGTTAGTGTTTAAGTTAGTATTTGATTTCAATACATTTACGATGCCCTTGCAGGGCTTATGTTTGATACGTCCATATTGTAACACTTACCACCTTTTTTTAACAACAGGAATGCAAATTAATTACATGATTACTGACTTGATTTGACATCCGATGTAATTAATCAATAATAATACTTATTATGTACATACCGACTTGTAAAACATTGACTTTTATGAATTAATATTTTGTATCTTGATTAAGAGCGTCAAACCGCTTGTTCGAAAAGTTACGCACGCAATTACCCCTCTGCTGACTGGTAGTCATTTGGATCTTCGTAAAGATAAGTGCGAACGACGGTGGATTTAAATGTCACTTTTACATCAAAAGATAGCAGTGAGTAAGAGCGTCATAATGCTTGGGGTCGAAACACTGGGACTAGAAATGTTGACTCAAATTGCTGTCAGCGGGTAGTGTGCCCAGAAGGGTGGCTATATTGCCACGCTACATAAACAAATAATAGATCCTTTCTGGTCACCACTGGTGTCTATTATGCGCGCTGACTATATTTATAAACAGTGCGAAACACTGGGACCATGAGGACCAAGTGCGCGCCGACAATACAAAAAAATGTCGGCGCCTATATTTTGTTCTTCAGGGCACACTACCCGCTGCCAATGATTTGGGCCAAATGTTCTATTTTTAAGTATTATTTTAATTTATAGGTTTACGTGTTTGTAGATTAAGTTTTTGTTTTATTATTGTAAGTGTTGTTAAATAAAAATAAAAAATCATTATGAGAATTTATTTGTGTCATGAATATATCTTGTAGAGGCTGTATTTAATCATCATTGATCTGATTCAGTTGTTTGAATCCTCTGCAAAACATCGAATATTTACATGGCGAACCTGCCATGCGCCGCACGAAGCGGAATTCAATATAATTTTACAGCACAGTGCTTCGGCAGTTGCATCATATGGACGGTACTAAGTTGATTCGAGAACTCGGTCGTAGAAAATTAGTGAAATTAGTCACGAGTGTATCTTCTTCTTCTCCATGTGCCATCTCCATCTCGGAGGTCGGCGACCGTTTGCCCAAATATCGACCTTAGTCATGACGACCGAGTCATGCGAATTATTTTTTCCGTGCTTTCAGCCTCCAACCAGTCTCTAACATTCTTCGTCCAAGATATTCTTCTTCTTCCACGACCTTTTCTTTCTTCTATTTTCCCTTCAATGATTAATCGTGCATAACTTTGCGTGTGTATAGTTAAGATTGGCTGATTTTGTAGAAAACTGGCATTGGAATTGGAATACTCTGCCTTGGACGGTAAAGTTGCTTTTTGAATGAATTACTTTGATGCAATTCGGCAAACTCAAATAATCTCAAGTACCTAAACATTGGGTTGGCTGTTGTTGCACTAAAAATTCCTTGAGATAAACTCAATATTTATTAGTCGGTGTGCAGTGATTATTGACTTTTTAAATTATGGGTGGTCAAAATACTGAGAAGAAAGAAGACATCAAATTACATTATCATCTCTTAGACTGCAGCAGTAGTACATACTAACTATGTCGACCACAAAAATAATATGTTTTTGGGCTGTTTGCATCATTTTCATCAATAAAGAACGTTGCCTAGAAACAATAAAACGACTAATTAGCAAGTAATTTTTAACCGACTTCGAAAAAGGAGGAGGTTCTTAATTCGTCTGTATTTTTTTTATGTGTGTATGTTACGCGATATATCGGTAATTTTTGAACCGATTTGAAATTTTTTGTTTGAAAGCATATACTTCCAGATTGGTCCCGTTGTCACCAAAATCTAGTTCTGATGATGGGATCCTGGAGAAATCGAGGGAACTCTTCAAATTTTATAGGCAAACTTGAAGCAATTTGGCTACTGATTTGAAGTTGGTTAAAACTTTGTTTTGAAAGTACAATTATATTAAATCGTTTTCATTGTTGCATATGAAATCTGTTATGGAATTGCCACAATATTATAATTTTAATAACTTTGGTACAATTGAAATACATGATTGACATCTTCATAAATAAAATATTATTTCTTGGTTAGGATGGATATTACCTATTAACGATTCTGAGTAAGAAGAACCTAAAAAAAATATTCAGGATAAGAAGTTAACGTAGGTATACGCATTAAAAAAATGCTCAATTGCCATTAGTTTTTCGCTGAGTAAATAGATTTTTCACAATCGTGTTATAATAGAGAGCTTTTTAGTCGAGTACCGTGTTTAGGCCACGAAGCTTGCTGAGTGGCCTAAGTAAGGTACGAGATTAAAAAGCTTGATTATAACACTATTGTGAACAATACTTTTTGTACGAGTTAATTAAAATTAATTTTCTACGGGTCAACTGAACTAATTAAACAAACTCGATACTGTTGAAACGAAGTGCAGCCTATCGCTCGTACGCTCGATGATATCTTAAAAGACATGAACGAGCGTACGACATCAACGAGTAAACTCAATAATCAAAGCGATTCAATTGGTCCAATTCATTACAGTTCGGTAAAGTAGCTGCGTGATTGGTCGAATTTATTTGAGTTATATTTTCAATTTTTTTTCGGTTGTCTGGAGCGTATCGAAACAGTTATTTCGATTGTTTCGACAGTAACATGGACTACAACTATAAAAAGAGTGACGTTGCAGTATTCTGTATGAAATCTTAATACACAGATTTTAATCGACGAGTACAAAAAATATTTATCGCGAGCAATCTAGATCTAAAATACGATATTTAAGATCAACATTATTTTAAATTCTATGTGCCTTATCCTCCCCTCCCTCCTTGCATCGGTTTCCTCATCACGACGCACTGTGGACTGAGAATCATCTCTCCATATAAATAGACAATTTAAAATTTAAGGAGACTTTTTTTTCGGAAAATTGGGTCTTCTAGCCATTACCATACCACAATATGTTCTATCGGAAGACCAGCGCTGGCAGCAATGCCAGCATTATGCTGAGATAGAACCGTTTCGTGACAAACGCTGTGTGTTGTTTGTCTCGAATAAATGTTTCTTTTTTTCTTTCTTTCAAGTTTCAATATGATTTTTGGGGTAATTTCGCAAGCTAAATAAAGACTTATATTTTCTTCTAAAAAAAATGTAGGAGCGTGTGTGAAAAATTGGATTTTCTCTGAAAGTAAAACGAAAACCGTACTATCCTCGCGGATGGTTATATAAAACTAATTATTTCAGATTTTTAGACATACCTACTCATTTTTAAAAGAATAGTTGCTCAAAAAAAAGTAACAACGTCGTTTAAGTATTAAAAAAAATACTTGGCTTACCTTTTACTCATCGTTTTGACTAAATATTGAACATGATTTTGAGTCTGTTCGGAGTAAAGACTAACACGAGTAATGTTTTTTTCCGAAAATAATGTAAATAGGCGTTATTTAATAGTAGTTTATGTGACTGTACATAATGAAGGACAATAAATACGAGTGTGGGTTTATGAAACGAGCCGAAGGCTTAATGCTTAATTATGTATAGTTACATACACTACTTTATGTATCCACAAATCATAAGCCTCCATGATGCATTCAGGAGCCGCATATTATGACCGGCATCGCGGCGTTATTTTCTGGCAGCTGTCATAGTTTTTTTTAATTCAGAGACAAACTAGAGTTGGATCCAACTATCATATCGTTCGATATCTTACTTATGTGTGCGGCAATTGTCAAATTAGTATGCAAATTGACAATACATTTCGAACTAAACGTCATCTCAACTAATATTAGAATAGAGGTTAAATCAAATTTCTTTGTTTTTGAGACGTTCGAAATTTGAATTAAATAAAATTATCGATTTTGATGTTATTGTTTAGCAATAATAACAGTTTTCCAGATAAGTAGTTTGTTCGAACAAAACAGTCTATTTTTATGGTGGTCATGATGTGCGGTTCTTGAACGCATCATACCGTAAAATATCATAAACCCCCCCCGTTTATGATATTTGGATAGATAAAATATATTTTTCTCCTACGTCACCAAGAACACCGTTAAATCTCAGATACATATTCAACTACTTATTTCTGTTTTATTTTGACATACTTAAGATTTTTACACAGTTTGCTCTTTAAAAAAAAACAAGCGCTTTTTAAGTATTTAAAAAAAAATGAGATGAAACAGTTAAAGGGTTAGAATTACTTAGAACAGAACAACGCGCTTTGTACACATATTTAAATACTGTTTTTTTCGGGTCTAGAAATCGCGTTTGACCCGGAAAAACGGTATTTAAATATGTGTACAAAGCGCGAGAGTTTATAGTGTTATATAAACTCCCTTTCTTCCTATGGAGAGTAAGAGTCGACTATTAGAATGGGGTTGAAGTTTAGTATGGTATTAAATGTGGCCGAATTTTTATAAAACTGTCATAAGAATTGACATCTTCTACCTTGAACGGTAGAGTTGCTATTCGAATGGACAACTTTAATGCAATTCGGCCAACTCAAAAAATCTCAAGTATGTGTCATGTCATGTGGTAAATAGAAATATCTAGAAGTGACAAAATAATATTCATTATGCATTTATTTTCTTGTGCTACCCTACTTATATCTATTGGAAATAAAGGCACGAATTCATGTATCAGACATACTAACTTGTATTTCAATTACGCTGTGCAAAATGTAATCTAGCATTTTAACTTCCACGATAATCCGACCAAGATAAATAAATTAGCATCGCAATTAATTCTCATTATCGACGCCCCACTGCTTTTATTTATTCATTCAACAGCCTGAGAATTGTCGTTCCGCTCACCTAGCTTTTGTTACCAAGCAATTTAACGTTTATATGTATGTATGGCGATACATCACTGTTATTCTTAACCTTCTGGTAGGTAAGTACATATTTATGTTTGTGAAAATAAATAGCGCTGTCATTAGCCATATTCTCAAACAACAGTGTCTCCACATAATTTCACGGCAACCAACATTTGTCATTTATTCTCGAGACCAGAGTGAAACCGCAGTATTTGAAGGATGGAGGACACTGTTTGACCGTGGGTCGATCACGTAACTTTTCTTACGCGCGTCTGTAAGGTCTAAATGTCAATTTTATATGGAAAAATTACAGTTAGATTGTGATTTTACTGTCAGACGCGCGTACAATGCGTTACGTGATTACCCCTCAGTTGACGACTCAAGATAGCCTGATTCATTTCTGATATTTAATAACGCCATTATATTAACAAATCGGGTTTACATAAAATTAATACCCCAAAGTCAGCTAGTGCTGTGGTCGAAACCCGGTACGAACTTAAAGCGATAAAAAATCTACTTCCTCATAGATATCCCCAGTAAAAGAAAAAAACCGGCCAAGTGCGAGTCGGACTCGCGCACGAAGGGTCCCCCACCATTATCTATAAAAAACTGTTTTATTCTGTGTTTTTAGTATTTGTTGTTATAGCGGCAACAGAAATACATCATCTGTGAAAATTTCAGCTGGAACTATCACGGTATCAGTGAGATACAGCCTGGTGATGGTGACAGACAGACGGACGGACGGACGGACGGACGGACGGACAGCGGAGTCTTAGTAATAGGGTCCCGTTTTACTCTTAGAGTACGGAACCCTAAAAAAAAATATAAGTTTAAAAACCGGTCAAGTACGAGTTAGACTCGCGCACCGAGGGTTCCGTACAAACTTTCATACACCATACCCGTCATGTCAGGACCCCATTCATTCTTGAACAATCTTAAACAGCTCATAGTAGAAGTTACCGTTGCAAAGTGCCTTCTGCATTTTTGTACTAACAACTTACAATACAGTAGTATGTTTGTTTATCAGCAATAGCTTTTCATCACGCGTACCGAGTTCGATTATTTTTTTTTTATTTGTAAGAAGGGACTTTAACGATAATCTGATAGTATTTTGAAGGTATTAAATTTCAGACAAAAGTAAGTCAATCACAAATTTAATAATTAAATTATTTTTGATAAATAAAAAAAATAAGCTAGATAGAGATATGGTTTTATTTTTCCTGTATGTTACTCTGAATCATAAGTAATTATATCAGATTTTTCGCTTCGTAAACTTCGGATATAAGGGTGTGGTATTTTTTATATATTTTCCTTAATAAATCAAAATTTAACCACTGTAGAAAAAAATAAAAACAGTGCAATTCAAGCCCTTTCATATGATACCCCACTCGTTTTTTTTACTAGACTTTGATTTTTAACCCCCCTCATATTCGTAATTTAAACAGAAAATAATAATATATATTTATTTTTTTCATTATTCATACACGTGTCTTAACCCTTTTCATAGTTGTTTCAAATTTCAAATTGATAGCTTAATTAGTTCCTGACATATTTAACGTTGTGACAGACGAATGGACGGACAGACGGACAGAGTCTCACCATAAGGGTTCCTTCTTTACCTTTTTTGTACGGAACCCTAAAAACTATATCCCGACTACGGAAACGTAACTATGAATAATGTTCTTATATATCTGAACTCGACATTTGCTTCTCTTTCATTTGATACCCAACACGCCACGATAGCAAATGATTGTTTTCAAAGTCAGTCACTTATTTGTATGTGACAGCCACCATGTTTTTTATTTTATATACAAAAGGTAGCCTATGTCCACCGGAGCATAATTTCGAATCGATTGACACCCCATTTATCAGAATCGGTTCAGTATTTTAAACACTAATACAACTATACTAAGTAGACTGGTAAAATATATCCCTTCCGTTCGGCTATGGTGCAGTAAGGCAATAATTAATGTCAATTGATACAAAAGACGAAAAGTTGGAGTGATGACCTGGTAAAGGTCGCGGGAGTCCGCTGCATACTAAGTAGACTGCTAAAATATATCCCTTTCGTTCGACTATGCCGTAGTCGGGCAATAATTAATGTCAATTGATACAAAAGACGAAAAGGTGGGGTGCTGACCTGGTAAAGGTCGCGGGAGTCCGCTGGCGCAGGACCGGTCACTTTGGCACTCCTTGGGGGAGGCCTATGTCCAGCAGTGGACGGTTTTCGGCTGATATGATGATGATACAAAAGACAGATAGCAGGATAAATTCTTCTGGCCATATTCATCTCAACGATTGTACAGAATATCTAAAATCTGTCATTTTGTAAATCATCATCCTCCTAGCGTTTTTCCCGGTTGTGCTCAAACGAGACCGTCTTTGGCACCTAATCCCAAGATTTGGCGTAGGCATTAGTTTAACGAAAGCGACGGCCATCTGACATCGATAGTCACACGCCTTACCGCTTTTTGCTTAAACGCAGTATTTCACGACCAAATCAGCAATTTACGTGATTTCCAAATAATGGTTACTGTAATATCAAAATACTATGTCAATTTGTATGAGCCGTTTGGTTGTCGCCAGCGAGGGTCCACCTTAGACGTCCCATACAAACATTTCATCCACTCGAACCGATTTGAATGGCACAGTGATTTTTATTTATCAAGTAGCCAATTGGATGCATCCATTCGACACCGAGACAAACGGAGTGGCGTGGCGTTTAGGTGAATGCCCAGCTCGAATGCGAGTAACACCTCATACTTAAATAATTCTATGAAGAACCCTAAACTAGACCTTGATAAGTGGAAACTGGAAGCTAATGTTATTTCGTAGCAAGAGCCGGAGCAAACACCGCTGATAGATGATGACGGATGCGCGGCCGACACACCTTATTTAGCGAATATTTTACCATTCCATCTTATCGGCTTGGATCTCTTCGGACCTATTTCATGTCCAATGAGAGCCCTCAGCTTGGTCATGAGGCAGGTATTGTGGTGAATAAATTCCGTGGCCTATTATTTCTTGAGTAATCTAAAATGCGTAGGTAAGTAAGTACTGTAGGGACGGTAAGCGGGGTGGCAGAGGAAGACACGTTAGAATATTAAATTAACACATTTATTGAAGAAAGTCGCGAGAGATATGAGCTTCAACTCTCGTTGACGTCTTCAACTATTCTTGTTGTTATAGACTTCCAGGCACCTTTTTTTGAAATGCGAATACTGCTGTCCAGCCAGCACTGTAAAGGTTACATAGACGACCTCTGCAGTACTTACTCCTTTGGTTTGACGCATTAATTTGATGTCCTCTAAGATTAGATACCCATGTTGCCATTACGAGTACCTACACTATTATTAAACGCAAATAAGGAAAGGGGACGCCTCTGAGCTCTATCGCGCTCTCAGTTGCATTGACCTACCATGAAATGGTCAAATTTGTAAAAGTATACTATAGTGGAAGAAATGGTTTATACGAATTAATCGTTTTGATTCTGCGAGTGACCATTTCTTAGATTCGGCTTTCCAAATTAAAGTAACTTTGAAATTTAATATTTCAAGTCAATGATGGGAAAAGCTTTCATCTATTTATCAACCTCCGAATCAAGCAAAATAATAATAAATACCTAAAGATGATACGATTCGGATAAAACACAGATGCGACGGATTTATCCAGATCGAGACACTGGGAATCTTAGTGGTTGATAGCCTAATTGTTCTTTACTTCTCATGCTCAAAAAGTTTGTCATATTAGGTTTAGCAAGCGGGGCTAAAGTAGTTTATGTAGCCCCTACGGAAAATATGTGTATACATATTTATGATTTTTGCATCATTTAATTTGACCAATCAAAACACATAAAATCCACCAATCACAACTCTTAAAATTTTTTTTTCTTGATTGATGTTTTTAAGGTATCTGGGACGATTGATGTTTTTAAGGTAGCTGGGACTTCGCGTAGCTCCGACGCTGCGGGAACAGCAGCCCTTCCGCCCTTGCGTGACGAAGCACGGCGGGCAAGGGCTGCTGTCCCTCCACGCCTCCGTTCTCTTTTATAAACACTAGGGGTAGAGCAGACAAGACCACGTGGATGGTGGGGTGCTCCGATTCGGTTTTGAGTTATTTTTGGAGCCACTGAGGTCAAATATCTTGGCCCTAGATTCGGACTTTCGCTGCCTAATATCATACATAATATAAAATGCCATCATTGAAAATTTTACATTCTACAATCCGTCATTTATCTCGGTAATTATCAAGTTTAGAGAAAAGTTGCCCATACAAAACATGTTTATTTTAGCGTCTTCTATTCGATAACATCATAAAAAATAGGTGTCATAATAACACCACCCCCATCAAATTTTTTTCTAAATCCAGCGCCCCCTTTGCTATACCCCAACCCCGAAGTGTCAATTCTTCTTGTTTTTTGCATACCGCACACAGACCCCGCAAAGAGAAACCGCAAACGATTAATGTGTATAAGAAACACTCGCAGACTAAATTTAAAGTAGAGTGTATAACTCTGGACTAAAAGCCATATTACCCTTCGAACAATAACCATCTCGTAGTATATGGCCTATTAAACCCCTTAACATACAATCCACACATTTTTCGTATTAAGCTTTATAATATGGCTTTGTGTTTGGAATAAATTCCTTAATTTCACTTACATTTCTTTGATGTATTTTACTTTGAAGGATTTTTCCTTATAATCACCAATTAATTGCTTGTCAAAATAACTACAATCTTGGACTGCTCATTCGTCTTCTCATTGCTCTGTGGCATTCCACAAACACGCAGGCTTATCAACAAGGAGCCCTTTTAGCGGTAAAGGTTAAGGAATGGGTTTTGGTGTCCTTCGCAACCACGCGTTTGTGTCAATCTAGATAAAAAAGGTATCCCTTTTATTCTTCGATCTGGTGGAAATTTTGACATCCACCGAGCGTTTCTCGATTTTTTTTTACATAACATGCACACAATTATGTTAGCATTCAGTAATCCATTTTGACAGTGGTTTGAGATTCTTGATAATTTGATTAAAATGGTGACCGAAGAGCTGGCGGTTTTCTCGCGCAACGCATCAGCATTGCAATTCAGCGAGAAAATGCCGCCAGCATCCTCGGTACAATGCCTCGAGATCCTTCTTTTTGGTTTAACTACGTTTTAATTTAATTTATTTAATGTTAATTATCATCTTGTATATACATCTGACATTATATTTTATGAATTAAGAAATTATAATGATAACAGATTACCAAAAATAGCAATGCAGCTGTATATTATTTTTTTAAACATTGAAACAAAAAAGGAATAGTAATAGCTAACTTAATTGATGTGTTAACTATGTACAAACTTTTCTGGAAATGCTCCACCACTGTCTTATCCTCTATAATATTAGAGTCTGAAAATGCGTGTGGTGTAACAACCATTTATTTATTTATCATAGGTAGACACGAAAAAATAACATATAGGTATTTATATTGAATTCTGTATATGGCAAAGATTTTACGAGTTTGTCTGTATTGAAATGGGAGTTGAAATTAAAGCCATAATTATATATATATTTTATTCAAAAAATACGGCCGTTTATGCCGCAAAAAACGTAAATTTATCAAAATCTAAGTACCCTTACTAAAAAAACAGGGAAAAATCGGAAAACTTTACATTTGTAGTTTTGTACGGAACCCTCGGTGGGCAAGTCCGACCCGCACTTTTTTTAATTTGACTGGCTGGCCACACTTGCCTCCCGCACACCTTCAAGTTGTTAATACACTCGACCGCGCTTATAGCAAAATAGCACATATCATGCTGCAATTTTTCTAGCTGCCAAACATTGGTTTTGTTCGACGGAAAAACTTCTGTACGTCATCATCATCATCATATCCACCGAAAGACGTCCACTGCTGGACATAGGCCTCCCCCAAGTAGTGCTAAACTGACCGGTCCTGTGCCACCGGCATCCAGCGGACTCCCGCGTCTTCTGTACGTTAGTATTATTAAAATTATGTGGCTTTTATCACAAATCAATTAATTTGTTAGTTTAAAATTTATAAATTAACAAATTTATAATCTTTGTTTTTTTTATATGATTAGGTTGTTATGTTAACATAGTTTTCATATATTAATGAACCTCCAGGTATTTAGCTTTATAATGTATATTGGTATTCTTTGTGTACCCCTTATATTTTTCTTTATGCGACTGTTTGTGTTCTAAATAAAAAAAAAATGTCCATGGTCAGAAAATTTAAAAAACCTAAACTCGACAAAAACCGACAAGGTTTTTACTTTAGGTCGACTTAAACATAGTCTCAAATCCTGCATAAATTAGGGTTGACCTGGAACGGAATTCGGAACAGACGAAACAAGTATTGTGCACGGTGCGGGAATCCGTCCCGGATTGTGCGATCCGTGGCAGGGCTTCTGCAATATGCAACGCAATGTATTCAAAGCCGAATCAGACGCCACGAGACACGTGCATTAGACTGCTGCTAGGGCTGGCAAATAAAGAAAAAGCGGCCAACTGCGAGTCGGACTCGCACATGAAGGGTTCCGTAAAATAAATTGCGGTTTACGATTTATGACGTATTAAAAAAAAACTTCGTACTAGATCTCGTTCAAACCAATTTTCGGTGGAGGTTTGCATGGTAATGTACATCATATATTTTTTTTAGTTTTATCATTCTATTATATTATAAGTTACAGGGGGGGGCGGGCACACATTTTACCACTTTGGAAGTGTCTCTCGCGCAAACTATTCAGTTTAGAAAAAAAATATTATAGAAACCTTAATATCATTCTTGAAGATCTATCCATAGATACGTCTGGATTTAATGAAAAAAAAATTTTTGACTTTTAGTTCTGTGTATGAGGACCCCTAAAACTTAATGTTTTTTTTTTCAATTTTTGTGTGAAAATCTTAATGCAGTTCACAGAATACATCTTCTTACCAAGTTTCAACAGTATAGCTCTTATAGTTTCGGAAAAAAGTGGCTGTGACATACGGACGGACAGACAGACAGACAGACATGACGAATCTATAAGGGTTCCGTTTTTTGCCATTTGGCTACGGAACCCTAAAAACACTATGTTACTTTGACGTCAGCTGACTGATGTTGCACAAAGAAAGAAAGAAAGAAAACATTTATTCGAGACAAACAACAGACAGCGTTTGTCACGAAACGGTTCTATCTCAGCATATTGCTGCCAGCGCTGATCTTCCGATAGAACCGTCGAGTGACTTCACTTCTTATCGGTAATACATTTGCCTAAGAGTAATATCAGGCGCGGTTGCGGGGCGTAGCGCTTACAGGCCCCGTAGCATGGATGGCCTCATCACGAGACAAGTGACAGGATAGAGCATCCGTCCCTGGCTGACACCGTTCGATAGAACGAGACGACGCGCTTATCCTATCACTTATCGCGTGATTAAGTACAGTCACCGGCATAAATCTATGATGAAACAAAGGCCACAAAAATATCTGATGACAACTCTATTCCTATAGCCATAAGAGCGTGTCAGATATTTTTGCGGCCTTTGATTCATCATATATTGATGCCGGTGACTGTACCTTCTGCTTTCGTACCGCCCCGCTTCCTCATATCTCGCGCTTTCTGCTGCGGGTAACAGGAAAAACTTTTTTAAAGGTCCTCATAGTTTAAAAAAAAACATTTTCATGTTTATTCTAGCGAACGCTCTAGTAATCGGCGTGGCGTGTGGTACACACAAACAAAAAATTGCTCGGTTCGCCAAAAAGCTCAAAGCGAGTTAACTATGGTTTTGCTAAAATGCTCGCAGCGCGGCCTGGGCCAACCGAGTACGTGCCTAGAGATTTAGGGAGATCCTCCGCAGGGCGGCCTGGGCATACTGGGTACGTGCTGTCGAAGACTCTTCCAGAGGACCCCCGAACGTTGCGGCCCGGGCTACACCGGGTACGTGCTTTCGAGATTCCTCGGCCGGCCGCGATCGATCCGCAAATTGACATACCGCAGTAACCCGCGTTACCAGCGTATCCTACGGGACCGATATGTATATTGTACGGGGTTGCATCCTCCGCTTTAACGCCTGTGTCTTATCTCCTAAATAAAGGGCATCACAGTCCCACCGACCTACTACTGAATCGACCTGTTTGTTATTTAACCTAGTGGAAATCCCTCCTATCCCTGAGCTAGCTTGGAAACCTTCACTACGCCCTTCAGGCGGAAGGATTTGTGTGGCTCGCTCTCAGCGACAACCATTACAAGTCAAGTAAGTCCCGATGGTCACTAGCACTTTTATGGATCTTGGTCTGAAATAAACAATTTTTATTTTTAATATTTTATTCTAAGTGTGACGTGTGTGTGTGTGTCTGTCTGTGGCATCGTAGCTCCTAAACAAATGTACCGATTTGAATGCAGTTTTTTATCCGAAAGCTGACGCGATGATGGTTCTCAGCTACAAGTCAACAAAATTGGTTCAGGCGTTTTTGAGATATTGAACTTGGAAATGAAAATATTGGGGCTTTTCAAATTTTCTAAGTTGTAAATTATTTTCTAATCTACTCGAAATCTTACTATAAGTAAAGTCCTAGCTGTTAAACCGCACTTGCAGTAGGCCAATATACAGGCTCTGCCTAGTTTGGTCACTGACGGACAGCCTCGTTTTAATGTAAGATTTGTTTTTAGCACCCGACGGAAAAGAAGGGTGTTATAAGTTTGACGTTATGTATGTCTGTGTGTCTGTGTGAGCCGTTTTTGAGATATTGAACTTGGAAATGAAAATATTGGGGCTTTTCAACTTTACTAAGTCGTTACTTATTTTTTTAAATTCTCGAAATCTTACTGTAAGTTAAGTCCTAGTTACTATTGGAAAGTAAACTAAGTACTTATTTTGTAATTAGTACTTGTACATAATAAATATTATTACTACGAGTAGTTCCGAGAATTATTAAATCAAACTGCACGGCAAGTACGCAGTATAAACAGGGAGTAGGTAAACTTGCTTACCAACTTCCGAGGACCCATCATAACTTGCTCATTGTCTCGCAAGTGTTCTAGGTAACTTGATAAAGAGGCAAGAATCTGCGCTCGTACATGCTTACACAGTTTACATTTTATTTAAAAACGTAATAAACCTCTGTTAACCGAAATGTCGTTTTCCCACAAACACAAAGGTCAGAGTGACTGGTCAGGAAAAACGAGAATTTTAATTAAATAGGTTTGACAAACGTTTATGAGTAAGGGCAAAAAGAATTTAACAAACCGATACAGCCATCCGAATGGCGGGGCATATTGCATGTAGAACCGATGGAGTTTTTAGCGGAAAGGTTCTCGAGTGGCGAACACAACCGATGGCCGTTTTGGCGGAAAGGTTCTCGAGGTACCCTCACAAGGTGGACTGATGGACTGGCGCAGGACAGGTCATTGTGGCACTTTTTGGGGGAGGTATATAGCCAGCAGTGGACGTATTTCGGCTGATATGATGATGATGTTGATGATGATGATGAAAAATAATTTGTTTGTGCGAAATGTGAAATACTTACGTGATTTACATTTTTTAGATTGAGCTTTTTTTGATATCACAACGACGATGTGTATAAGCATACGGCCAGTATGGTGGTAAACAGACACATTCACAAGATTTTGAACCTAATTCTTTATAATTTGAACGATAGGAGGTAACCCTGACCCAAAAGCAGATTTGCGCCGAGCGTACTTAGGCAAATGTATCGTGGAACAATCTCTGCTTACACGAAACACGCTTATCCGAAATGAAGATTAACTTTTTTCCACTGCACTCGTATGTTGATGTAAGTGCAGATTAAATATCCTGTACATCTGTTCAATTAATTCTTTTCGCGTAATATAAATGCAAACCGTATTTAATTTAACGCTGAAGAAACTTGGGGTAAGTTTGATAAATTCGCTCAAATAATATTTTAACAAATTAGGGGCCCGCGTAGCTTGCGCTCTGCTCGTAGGTGATTTCCTCTAATTAGCGGGAAAAGCACGGTAACGGCTAAGAAGGTAGTGCTACGAAATTGTTCGCAATTAATGTGTTTACCAGGAGTTCTAGTTTTGTCCGTCGCATCGAATTTCAATCGCATTTATTTCTGTTTCGCGTGCTCGCTTACACGCGCGCCAAGCTAAAGCAAGTGTAAGACTGTGAACACATTAAAATGCAACTGGTTTTTTACAGAGATGCACCGAACAGACCAGCAGGTCGATAACGTAACGCATTGTACGCGCGTCAAGTAGATCATGTCACTTTTAATATGGAAAAATGACAGTTAAATATTGTCCTAACGCGCGTACGAAACGTTACGTGATTACCCTTTAGAGCAGATTTCAGAACTCGTTTTTGACTTATTAAATTGACATGCAACTAGTTTTGGTTCATACGTTCTGTGTTATTTTGACACACGACGAATTCACAGAAATATTATTTAAAAGTTATGATCTCGGAACTGTAATCCAGTAACTTTATACATACAGAGCATGCGTCAAATCCGGTAGTTCTGATTTTTTGCAGACTTGTATAAATATGATGTTGGCCCAATGAATAATCCAAGTTTGTGACCTTGTCAAAAATCGAAAATACCGCGATTTTTTTATCATAACCCTAAAGGACTCGTTTTCGAAAGAAGACTAGATTTGCTACAATGTGAGACTAGAATTGTCTCTGTAGACTTGATAGTTTCCGAGATAAAAAAAATCTAAATTTACAATTTTTGGAACTTTGCAACACTAGCAAACTTCATCCCGCTAGAGTTGTTCGAGCGACGTCTTAAATATTGCAAAGAAATTGCGAAGTACGATGAAATTATGAATTTTGAAAAGCTTTATCTTGGAAACTGTTAGGTCTACAGTGACAATTCTAGTCTCATTTTGTAGCAAATTTAATTTCCTTAAATAACGTCCTAAAAAGTTCTATCAAAAACGAGTCCTTTAGGGATTTCGCGGTATTTTTGATTTTTGACAAAGTTGCGTTCGGCGCTCGAGGTCACAAACTTGGATTATTCATTGGGCCAACATTATTAACATTTCTGAAAAAATCAGAACTACCGAATTTGACGCAAACTACCCCGTAATTTCAGGCAAAAAAGTTACTGGATTACTGTGGCACAGCCTAGCCTTTTGACTTTGAGCGGCGGCGGCAGCGGCAGCAATGAACCATAAGGTACGGTCAACCAATGTGATTCCTAGGCTATCATAGAACCTTGCCGTTGTAAATGCTATGTCAATAAGGTTACTATAGGATTATTGCGTTGCTATGTAGCATTTAAAATGACAGGGTTCTACGGTGGCCTAGGAATCAAATTGGTTGACTGTACGCGTGAGCGAAAAGTGGCATCGCTGTAACAGTAGAGCCTGCCATGAGTACAATATTAACTTTATAAATTTAGATATATTTTCGCACTCTCTAGGCAAATACAATAGTGCTCTGCGTAGCCTAATTATTTCTCAACATTGCGAGCAAAAGCATAGTTATTTGTTATACAAGGGTGCAAAGTTGTATTTTACCCGCGAGTGTGGAATTGAAACACGAGCAAGCAAAATGATTCTATAGTTGAATCACGAGCGAAGCGAGTGGTTCTAAAATAGAATCCTGAGTGTAGCGAGTGTTTCAACACACGAGAAGTAAAATACATTTGCACCCGTGTGTAACACAGAACTTTTCACCTCACTGCTCACTGTAGCGAGGAAAGTGCAATATTTTTTTATTTAATTTAAGTAAATAATGAATTTGCTCCCTTGTATAAAAAAAATATAACAAATAACTTTTTTTTGGTCAAGTGCGAGTCGGAGTTTAGTTTTCCCATACATTTTGAGACCCAGCGCCTGATGAAGGCAACAAGCAATTCTGAAAAGTTTTTTTGTATGGGTGCCCCCTTAAATATTAATTCTATTATGGTTTTTAGTATTTGCTGTTATATCGACAACTGAAGTACATCATCTGTGAAAATTTCAACTGTCTAACTATAACGGTTCATGAGATACGCTCCAAGGTCAAATTACTTTGCCCACTAGTGGATAAAATGCGATTTTGCTCACTGCTTTTGAAGGATAAAAGACGGTTTTCCGAGGCAGTGAGGGGAAAAATAATTTACCTTTGTAATTATTTATTGAATCAGGCGTTACTTTGCGGCAGTCCATGATATATTACGAGAACAATATTCCTTTGCTATTCCGCTAAAAACGTGCTGGTCGATCAGCGAAGATCAAAAAAACTATTTGCGTAAAAACATGCAAATAATTACAGCAAACCACCACCAATAATGAAAAAACCTCGACACGTGTTTCGCCTCTCTACGAGGCATCATCAGGAGATGCTGGCAGGAGATGTTGCTTGCGCCACGTCCACTGAGCCAATGAGCCGTCTAGAACCGTCAGCCCTATTTATTGTCTGACCCCCCATACTACCATGCATGCGTGAAAGAGACGGAAGAACACGTAACAACGGTGATGACGCAACATTCAACTGTTCGTTAATAATCACGCCTCTATTGTTGTACAGTCGCCATCACATACATCGGACCAAACAAGCACGTCACAAACATCGGAACACACCTCTATTTTCAAGGCATTAGGGTGCATGTGCCGATATTTTTGAACACCTATAGTGTACCTATGTATGTGATGGCGAATGTACCTAATTATTTCTAACTGTTCTAGAACACTTAAACGCAGCCCTTTTCCGCAAACATGCAAGATGTTGAAAGAATGATTGTCAGACAACGCATTTTTCCTCCAATAAATGTTTTGCGAAATTAGACTTGTCCTGGGGATATGACGCAATATGTTCTTTATACCTCGTGTGAAAACTACGGCCTGTTTGTCCCACATAAACTTTATTGCACTCGTTATAGGTAATTTCACAAAATATTTGTAAACATTGTAGATGCGTGTTTGCAGGTTATTATTAAAAATGTTGACTCGTGGTGAATAGAAAAGTGATAAATAGAATTAACGCCACTGGAAATTATTAGAGATGTACAATTATGTAAGTAAGTAAAAACTAAAAACCTGTTGTCATCACTCATCAGTAACTAAAGGAAATAGCTTAGGAGCCTGTAACATTTTCATTTTATGAAAAAGATTATTTACTCGCAAATGTATTGAAAAACGTCGTATGAAACGCGTGAGCTTTGATAATTACATCCTCGGCTCTGAAGTTATCGCGCTCACCTGCGGTTCGCGTGATAATTCTAATGTAATGATCAACATAAGGCCTGTGCCGTAAAGTATTTTTACAAATATTTTTGGTGATATTGGATTACCTACTTTCAACTTCAACTGATTTTGAGATAAGAATATTTTTTCGATCACTTTCTAGATTTTAGGCTTATAGAATTGCTAATGTAATAGGTACGTCCCGATTCTTGTTGTGATACATTTTCATTGTTTTTTTTTGTAATACAATACACCTGTTTCAGACAAAGCGAAATCTTCGCAAAAAATATATTCTGTTTCTGTTTGCAAACGGGTCTATTGTACGCAGATATGAATAAAACCCTTTTTTTTACATCAAACGTCAGCTAAAGCTTGCTTTCGTAACATATTACCTTATGTGTAGTTCAATTCAATCACAGTTTTTTTTTATTTATATGTGTATATGTAAAAATACTTTTTGTACTCGACGATTAAAATATGTGTATTAAGATTTCACAGAGACTACTGCAACGTCACTCTTTTCATCGTTGAATAGTTTGTTACTTCCGAAACAACCGAAATAACTGTTTCGATACGCTCAAGACAACCGAAAAAAATTTGAAAATAGAACTAAAATAAATTCGACCAATCACGTGGCTGCTTTACCGAACTGTAATGAATTGGACCAATAGAATCGCTTTGATTATTGAGTTTACTCGTTGATGTCGTACGCTCGTTGATGTCTTTTAAGATATCAACGAGCGTACGAGCGATAGGCTGCACTTCGTTTCAACAGTATCGAGTTTGTTTAATCAGTTCAGTTGACTCGTAGAAAATTAATTTTAATGAACTCGTACAAAAAGTATTGTTCACAATAGTGTTATAATCAAGCTTTTTAATCTCGTACCTTACTTAGGCCACTCAGCAAGCTTCGTGGCCTAAACACGGTACTCGACTAAAAAGCTCTCTATTATAACACGATTGTGAAAATAGTAGATTGTACAACAAGTGCATAAAACGCACCATTTTACTCGAGACGTTTATCTATCCTCGCTCGCAAGCTCGCTCGGATGGATAAACGTCTCGAGTAAAATGGGTTTTATGGACGAGTTGTACACTCTACTTTTCACTTCGATTGCGAGGAAATGAAACAGCAACAATATAAAAAATAATAAATGAGACGAAATACAAATTATAAGTTTATTTCATGAAGTTTTATTGTATACTTTGGCTGTTGGTATCTTTGCCTTGGTCTTAGAATACGAACGAAACGAAATAAAATAAAGAGGTTGTTGTATGAAGTTAAAGATGTTCGTGTGGCTGTTGCAGCGATTGCCTTGGTCTTCGACGAAGATTTTACTTTATGCTCTAGAGCATAAAAAGCGACTTTATGTCGCCTACGCACGACATAAAGACGAACTTTTAGAGCATGAGAAGTGAAAATACTATTTCGGTACAGGCCTTAGCTCACTTGTATCACAATGTACTATATTGGAACTCTAGGTTTGTTCATGAATATTACAAGATATTTCTTTTTTTACTCCATGTGACCATAAGTTTCCTAAAAAAAAAATAAGTAATATACTTAGTAACGTCATGATGCCAAGTAACAGTAGCGTCCAGTGGCACATTGACAAGATTTTATGGCTGTTGAGCAGTGTCGCGATAAAATGTGAAAAATTTAATTTAGTTTTAAAAATTCACATAATAGTAGTATTTAGTAAGTGCTGTAGCTACTTTTATTTTAGTCTTATTATGCGCCTTCGAGTATAGCTATTCTTTCAAATTCAAGTGGACTCATAGTTTGGTAGGGTAGGGATAAATATTTTCAAACGGCCGATGAGAGCACGATATTGCAGACAGGATCCTAAATTCAAAGCACGTGCCGCGCTCTGCAGTATAGCCGGCAACAGTAGGCCTCGACATCGGGCCATGATATGCCATGGATACTGGGCCTAGGACCCCCTTTAAACCCGAGCAGGGGATTAATTTTGAAAAACGCAAAAAAAAAATTTATTGTACTTTATATCTTAGTGAAGAAGCTACGGTAGCCTAGTGGTTCAGGCATGCGGCTGTCAAGCGGCGGTCGTGGGTTTGAATCCCGGCTCGTACCAATGAGTATTTCGGAACTTATGTACGGAATATTTACCGTTAGCTTTTCGGTGAAGGAAAACATCGTGAGGAAACCGGTCTAATCCCAATAAGGTCTAGTTTTCCCTCTGGGTTGGAAGGTCAGATGGCAGTCGCTTTCGTAAAACTAGTGCCTATGCCAAATCTTGGGATAAGGTGTCAAAGCAGACCCCGGGCTCCTTAAGAGGCACACCCGGGAATAACGCTACGAGGATGACATCTTAAAACGTACAACAAAACGTCTATTACTGAAGTTTCAACTCTCTTAGTTCAAATATTATTTGCACTCCTTACAACCAAACGGGATTAAACGTTTCAACCCTTTTGGGAATTTTGAAGAACGAAGAATTTAGTATGTATGCCTATAAAAAGTTTATTTCTAAAGTTTTAATTCATTAAGTCAAAAGTAACCTGTTTCCTTTTAATGTTTTATTAACTTCAACTATTTATAAACATTTTAAACATTCCATCCCTTTCTTAACGCTTTACCTTCTTATTAAGGTAATCTACTCTTTACTCCTTGCTTTCAACGAGTCAGTCAGTCAGTCAGTACCTAGTACAAACAATCTATATTGTAATAAATTCTTAAATACATATATAGTAAACATCCCAGGATCAGCAAAAAATACTAATCTATCTTTCTCTTATATATATATAATAAAACTAAACAGGGTCGAAAGTCTGTGCATGGAATGCATTCGAAAAAAAATTGGCTCCAACAGTTTTTTGAATTTTTGTCTGTTTGTCTGTTTGTCTGTTTGTCTGTTTATCTGTTTATCTGTTTATCTGTTTATCTGTTTATCTGTTTATCTGTTTATCGGTTTATCGGTTTATCGGTTTATCCGATTAAGATAAAATTTAGTACAGAGATAGTTTGAGTCCTGGGGAAGGACATAAGGTAGTTTTTATCCCGGAAATCAGCCCCTAAAGGAATGAAATGGGGGGTGGAAATTTGTATGGAGCTACTTAAACCACAGCACCGATTTGGATGAAATTTGGTATATAAATAGTTTGAGTCCCGGGAAAGGTCATAAGGATAGATTTTATCCCGGAAGTCTTCCCTTTAGGGGGTAAAATGAGTGGGTGAAAATTTGGAAGTAACCCATTTTTATAAAATTTGGTTAAGAGGTATTTCAATTCATTTTTATTTCAGACAAGGTCCATACACATTTGTTAGTAAAAAATTATAATTAACTTATGAATTAAGTTCTAGGAAAGGACATCGGATGTGAAATGGGGTGAAATGGCGGGTGAAATTTTGGATGGACTCCGTTTAGACCAAATTTGGTATAGATTTAGTTCGAATCCTGGAGAATGACAATGGATAGTTTGAATCCCGAAAATCATCCCCCAAGGGGATAAAATAGGGATGAAAATGTGGGTAAATCTCATTTAGTTAAAATTTGGTATAGAGATAGAAGGAGTCCCAGGGAAGGACAATGCATAGTTTTTAGCCTGAAAAATCATCTCCTGAGGGGGTGAAATGGGGGGTGAAAATTTGGATAGAACCCATTCACGGTATACTCGTAGCGAGTTGGAATCTTGGGGAAGGACATAGGATAGTTTTATCCTGAAAATGACACCCTCAATTACACCTCCTAAGGGGATGCCCTAAGGGGGTGTAATTTGGGGAGAAAAATTGTTTAAGACCCATTTTGATTAAATTTGTTTGAAAGATAGTTTGAGTCCTGGGAAAGGACATATGATACTTTTAAATTCCAGAAATCATCCCCTAAGGAGGTGAGAAATAGTGGATGAATATTTGGATTGAACCCATTTACGGTATAGCGATAGTTGGAGTCCTGGGGAAGGACATAGGATAGTTTTATCCTTAAAATCATCCCCTAAGGGGGTGTAATTGGGGGTGGAAATTTGTTTGTGACACATTTTGATAAAATTTGGTTGAAAGATAGTTTGAGTCCTGGAAAAGGACATATGATAGTTTCTATTCCGGAAATCATCCCCTAAGGGGGTGAAATGGGGGTAAAAAATTGGATGTAGCCCATTTAGATGAAATTTGGTATACAGATGGTTTGAGTCTCGGAGAATGATAACGGATACTTTTTATCCCGAAAATTATCCTCTTAGGAGGTGAAATGGGGGTGAAAAATTTGACAGAACCCATTTACGGTATAGCGATAGTTTGGAGTCCTGGGGAAGGACATATGATAGTTTTTATTCCGGAGAGCATCCTGTAAGGGGGTGAAATGGTGGTGAAAATTTGGATGGAACCCATTTACGGTATAGCGTCAGTTGGCAGTCCTGGAGAATGATAACGGATAGTTTTTATCCCAAAAGTCATCCTCTAAGGAGGTGAAATGGGAGATGAAAAATTGAATGGAACCCATTTACGGTATAGCGATAGTTGGGAGTCCTGGGGAAGGATATATGATAGTTTTTACTCTGGAGATCATCCCCGTAGGGGGTGAAATGAGGGGTAAAATTTTGGATGAAACCCATTTACGGTAAAGCGATAGTTGGGAGTCATGGGGAAGGACATAGGATAGTTTTACCCTGAAAATCCTTCCCTGAGGGGGTGAAAATTTGGATGTGATGTGACCTTTGTAGATAAAATTTAGTAAAAAGATAGTTTGAGTGCTGTGTAACGACATATGATAATTTTTATCTCGGAAATCATCCCTTAAGGGGGTGAAATGGGGGGTGAACATTTGGCTCAATTCAATGGAATTTGGTAAAGAGATGGTCTGAGTCATTGCGATATAGCGATAGTTGGAAGTCCTGGGGAAGGACATAGGATAGTTTTATCTCAAAAATCCTCCCCTAAGGGGTGAAAATTTGGATTTGAGTGACCCATTTAGATGAAATTTGGTTTACAGATAGTTTGAGTTCCGGAAAATTACATAGGATAGTTTTTATCCCGGAAATCATCTCTTAAGAGGCTGAAATGGGGTGGGAATATTTGTATGGAGCTACTATACAACCCATTTAGATAAAATTTTGTATAGAGGTAGTTAGTAGGCGCGGCGTTGGTAGCCCCCACAAGGTGAACTGATGACCTAGTAAAGGTCGCGGGAGTCCGCTGGATGCGGGTGGCGCAGGATTGGTCACTTTGTAACACTTTAGGGGAGGCATATGTCCAGCAGTGTACGTCTTTCGGCTGATAATATGATGATAATAATGTTGATAAAAATAGTTTAAGTCTCGAGGAAGGACATAGGATAGTTTTTATATCGGAAATCTACCCCTAAAAGGGAAATGGAGGGTGAAAGTTTGTATTGAGCTACGATATAAACGAGTTCTACGCGGACGAAGTCGCGGGCAAAAGCTAGTATAAAATAATAATGCACATCACATCTTATAAATAAAAGCCCTTACCGAAATTCGAACCCGATACCAAACTAGGCTAATACAAAATGGTCGAAAAAAAAAACTTGCTCGTTTAGTATGTAGTATAGGATCTATGTTGTACCGTGCATCAATATGGGACGGTGCCCTGTGCCAGCAGATACGCTGTACGAGACCTAAACAGCAACCTTAAAGGACAATAAATTTCGCTCGCGCAGTGTTGACTCATTTCATATTCTAGTTCTAGCGTTAAGCAATGCATATTTACAGTAAATCAGCGCGTTAACAACTAACTGTACCTCGGCTGAATATGTTTATTGCTAAGTTAGCTGAGAGCGGAACTTGGCCGACACTATTTACATCATCGATGTCGATTCTACAGCCAATATTAGACTTTCTGCCTTGGGGATAAAGTGGAAAAGGGTCGCATTTGGAACGGTAGCCCGGCGGCGCAATAAATAAATAGTTGCATAGTTGTAGGTGGGCCGACGCCAAAGTTCGACGCGTCAGTGCCCATTCCTTCACCTGCTGAATTATCTTCGACTTTTTCGTTCGACAGTCGCCGACTCCGGGAATATCCTTAACTTTTTACGGTTCCTGGAAATGCAGAGAGTTCGGAATGCGAGTTATAGAAAGACTGCAAAAGTTCTAACCATTTATAAAGACGATTCTTTTTTTTTAAGAACACCGTTTTGGCATCTGAAACTTGTTTACAGAATCGAAATATTGTTTTATTAAGTAATACAATTTTAATAAAACTATGATTTACATATTTGATTCGTAGAAATAATTACTCGCGTTTCAGGATCATTGCGCAGCGTACCTAACTACTACACAAGATCAACATTGCAACAGTTGAATTGAATTTGGAACTTCATCATCCATTAAAAATATGACTTTTGAAGAACAGAAAACTGTCTATACTGTTTTAGCATACCTATTTTATGAATCGCTATGATACCCTATCAGTTTGTACTCATGTACACGGCCCCGAATGATCACGCAAGGCGTAATCCTACCGGGCCCAATGAAGCAGGTTAGACAGACAATAACGCGAGCCAAAATAAGATCCTGAAACCGATTTATCACAAAACACGCGTATCCTCAGCGGTACCGTCGAAATAAGCAGCGTCCGGGCTTTGGATGTAATTTTCCTCCGCAATCAGTCGGCCGTGCGCATTACTGGAGGTATTTATCCGGCTCATTACCGGACGGGATCCAATCGTGGGACGTTCGGGCCCAGCGCCATTGGTTGTCAACTCCCCTGAGCCGAGTTGAGATTTGAAGCGCCAATTTCAGAAGATCCCTCTCACCTTCGCCCAACCCAACAACGCAAGGTGCGGCGAAGGTTATCCTAAATTGGGCGTATGGTTATGATCTGATATTGGTTTTATTGCGAGAGGTGTTCCTCGATGATCGGGGTGTCACAAATAGTTTTTCCGCGCCGATTCCGCCTGTCAGTTGATATACGAAGACAATTTTGCGAGGGTGTATTTCCTTTTATTTAAGTTATTTGTCTTACTGATGCGATGCGGGCCCGCGGGGATCTGGCTTGTTGGCGTGTGTTTCGTCGGTCGGGTTGGATACTTTCCACCTGGTTGGCCGGTATAGGAGAATAACCTTAATAACGTTTGTATCAGATAATTGTTGACTATTTTGGCTGACCTTCGTGTATCGGTAATTGATTGCGTATTTGTTTGTGATACAACGATTACCAAAAATAACGCAAAAATTTACATGCATTTGTTTTAAATGAATGAAATCTTTTATGGTCTACACCAATTTTTGTAATCCAATATAGCGCCATGGTATTATCTTCGCCTTTTCTTAGCTAACTATTTAGTTTATGCTTCTCTGCTTTGTGAAGCTATTTTCTTTTATATATTTGTACGGAAGGATAACCGTTTCAGGTAGCTTTATTAATGATTGATATTGTATGAGTAACCACGTAACGGAAGGCGCAGAGTGGGTAGTCACAAGGTGGACTGATGACCTGGTAAAACTCACGGGAGGAGATCACTCTTTGGGGGAGGCCTATGTCCAGCAGTGGACGTCTTTCGGCTGATATGATGATGATGATGATGATTGTGTGAGCTCTTGTTAGTGGCTTACGAAAAAAAAGTAGGTATGTAAATAACCACCGAGTATTACAAAGAATGCAGGCGGTATCACAATACAAAATAAAGGCTATAAACATATAGTACCAGTAGTTCCGGAGATTACCCCTAAATATAAACTTACAAAGCTACACACTTTACTTCTTTATAATATTAGGATAGACATGATAAAGTTAAAACTACACACAACAGGCAAGACAGACTTATTTTTGAACGGGATCTGTTCCAGTTAATCCTTGAGCAAACGAGAGAGAACAGGAAACCAACGATACACAAAACATCACGTGTACAAGGATGCATTTAAATTATATTGTTACATGAGTTGCCAAGATTTGTATTAGTTATATTATAACGCCTAAAAATATTCGTCTTAATCGTAGCATAGCCCAACGTATAGACTAAGCTAAATATATTTCGGATTCTGATGGGGCTGCCGCGTTCGTGCAGTGCCGCCTCCATGTTCGCAGAAGCCGGAATACCCGACTTCTTCGCCGTGGCCCGCGCCCGCATCACCTCCTTCTTTTTTTTTTTGTACTACGGCGGTGGCAAACAAGCTTACGGCCTGCCTGATGTTAAGCTGGTACCGTCGCCTATGGACACTTGTGACTCCAGAAGAATCACAAGCGCGTTGCCGACCCTATATTCACTTCAGGGAGGGAATACGACGCTCACGGAACACTATCGTGGAAAACGCATATTGCGATATGAACATCCCTATCTTTAGGTACTGGCTTTCTGTTCACCAGAACAAGAATAAAAAGTAGTAGGTAGTTTTACAATTGTACAGTTTTAATTACCTACCTATTATAATATTTTATCATACGCTTTTATTTTTATAATTTTTGTTTGTAAATAATGTATATTATGTGAATGTGATTTTGATATGGGTGGTCACAATGCATGAAAAAAAACCTTTATTTAATATTTTTTTATTAAATTTAAAATGAAAGGAAAAATTTAATGTTCCGAGCCGGGTTGGAACTGGCGACCACCGGTATAACTACATAGTCTGTCGCTACTAACCAACCTCCGGGCCATGTATGGCTGTGGTGGCCGACTTGAATCCGGCTCGGAGCATTACCTAAATTCTTATTTTTTCCCGTAATTTGAAATTTCCATTTTCGTTAAGAGCGTTACAGACTACTGCTTAATACATAGCCCGGATGCAGAAGAGTTCGTCCAGTACTTAACAACTATCACATTTATCTTGATATTGATTACATGCTCAGATCAAACGACTAAGTAATAGGAGAAATATTAGTAATGTTTAATAAATAATAAAAATTAAAATAAAATGAAATAAAAATAAAATGCATTTATTATTTATTTATTACATTGTACAATTTTCACAGAACATTTTTCTTACATTTTATTACTCATCGTACAGTGATCGTCAAGATATGCAATAATAATGAAACATTGAACATGAATATAATTATGTAATAGGTATATACGATATATGTATATACCTACAATTAAAATAAAATGAATATAAAATTAAATGTCAAGTCAGGTTATTCCTGTGTATAATAACAATGTCAAGAGAAATACAACGATGTCAATAATTTACAAGATTAAATACAAAATAAAAATAGGGTACAGAGAGTACCTATCAAATAACATACTAAATTTAATATAAAACAATGTCAACATCTTAATAGTAATGAGTAGTTAACAAATACAAAAATAATTTAAATTCGATATAATTGAAAATAGTCTATTGTACAATTTCAGTATATTCATTGACTGAGTATAATGACTTATTTAATAAAAGGTTCTTCAGCTTACGCTTAAACGTTTATTTCGGACAACTTTAAAAAGATCCATAGGTTGTTAGTAGGTACTTGAAGACTTATTTAACTATGTTAGGCCTTAAACTTAAATGTAGGGAGGACCAGTGCATCAGTAGGCTACCGCCCCATCTGTCGGCCACCACGTTCAGGAGACTGTGGCGGCTGTAGTTTATTTTCATATTAAATAGAAACCCTAAAAAGGTTTTTATTGTAGAAAAAAAGGGCACTTAAAAACTATTGTCCAATTCAAATTGTGGTCTCCAACTGCACTTCTTGACTCATGGGCTCAAAGCAGAACCGTCAGCATAGGTATAGCTTTGCAGTGTCGTTTTCCCTAGTAACGGCCCTTTTTTCGCTTGTTGAATTCGTTACTGAAATAGGTTGAAAAAAAAAAACGCAAAATTTCTTCTGCTCATAAAAGTGGTATATAATTGTGTAACAGTGGAATATTTTCATAAATAATGGAACTATAATACAACTAAATAGTATAAAACGGTATTGAATTTTGATCGAAAACATTATTTCCTTACAAATGGGAGAACCTACAAAACTGCTCTGACTAGACGAAAACATATGCATCGGGGCTAGTAATTTACAACTAAGAAAAGTTGAAAATCCCCTATATTTTAATTTCAAAGTTCAATATCTCAAAAACGGCAAAACCGATTTTGTTGAAAGGTAGCTAAGGACCATCTCTATTACGTCAGCTTTTGGATAACAAAACTGCATTTAAATCGGTCCATTCGTAAAGGAGCTATACACAGACACCTCAAACTTATCACACCCCTCTTTTTGCGTCAGGGGTTAAAAATTAATTATAGACTTCACTCTTTTGCTGGATAGTGTGACCGACACCATACTTTGATTTATAATTCCGTAGCAGTCACTTTAGTTTATACACGAGTAGGTAAGTAATTTATCAAGTCAACAACACTCTAGTGCTTTCCAGATTCCGTGGCGGTCCAAATCAAACTGCAGCGGGCGATAAATCAAGACCGCTTGTCGTGGCTGCAGCCGGCACGCGTGGCGTGGCTAAACTCCTAATAGCAAGTTACTTTATATTATTTTTGTCACTCTAAATCTGACTGCTAGGACTCTGTAATGCGACAAATACAATACACAAAAACAACACACAAATGATAAACATAATACCTTATTTACACAGAAAGAAACTTTGGTATAGTGCGTTAATATGATGTTTATATTAGTCTGTAAGCTATTTGTAAAAAACCGGCCAAGTGAGAGTTGGACTCGCGCATGAAGGGTCACCGTACCATTATAAAAATGGCAAAAAAAAATACGTCTGTTGAATGGGAGCCCTTATTTTATTCTAGTTTTAGTATTTGTTGTTATGTCGGCGTTTGTGCGTCGAAAAATTATTAACTTGTTTCCAGTCGTGATACGGTAACAATTAACGCTGTATACGCGATTAAATCTGTTAAGATTATTCTATAGCCAACATCGCGAAAATGACGATTCTAAAGGTAATTTTGACATTGCGGTACACCAAACAACATAACATAAAATCAACATCAAAGGCCTCGAAAACAGGCTTCAACTAAGAATCGATTACTTCAAGTTTGCGGACCTTGCTGCAGAGACATTGGGTCCCTAGTCAGCTGACATGAAATCGTTCATGGGAGCTTTGTGGAAGCGACTCATGTTGATGACTTGATGAGCCTTACCTCTCTCAAAGAATCGCCTTCGCGATACAGAGAGGTAACGCAGCTGGCGTCATGGGACAATGCTGCAAGACGATCAGATGTCCTAGACGAGGTGTTCGTTTTATAATAAATGCATTTTTACTTCCCTATGATTTAGTAGTTTATTTTACTTTCTTATTATTCTTGTTTTAGTTAAATTACATTTGTATGTAATTGTGTAATTTAGAATTTGTTTTAAATAAACTTGTTCCGTTGCTTCCAATTTCAATTACTTTAAGGGAGGTTGGGTACTTAGAGGGAATATCAACTCACTTATAATTGGAGCAGCCTAACTTGAGAAGGAGAAGTACCTATTGGCTTCGAGTTTCTCTGCAGATGCAAAATATATTCATAGGCGTACGGTGTGTGTAGAACTACTAGGCAGGTCGTATGCTTACTTACGACCGTGTATAAAATGAAAAAAATAATTTCCATGCGCACACACGCGTGAAATGAGCCAAACTGAGGCTACAGGCCATTGAGCGGCAGGTAACAGTGTACGCTCAGATCAGTTGAAAAAATCTTCCACTATGTCTTAAACGGAAGCTTATCGACATATGTATCCCACCCATTTTAACCTATGGAGCCGAAATTCAGAAGTCAAAACTCAAAGATTGCCAGCGTGTAATGGACCGCAGTATCTTAGGAATCAAGAGTTTTGATCGAGTCCGAAATACCACACTGCACTAGAATTAGAATAGCACAAGAAGCGAGGTAGGCCCAGGCGGTGATGGCAGGATGACTTGGACGCGATTTCAAGTGATTGACCAATGGTTGCGGGGGACGGAGACGAGTGGAAATCCAGGGAGGAGGCCTTTGCCCAGCAGTGGGACACTCCAACAGGCTAACAAAAAAAATCCTAGCGCTCCCGTGCCCAGTTCCAAGATTTGGGGTTGGCACTAGTTTAACTAAAGCGACTATCATCTAACCTTCCAACCCAGAGAGAAAACTAGACCTTGTAGGGAGACCAGTTTCCTCACGATATTCTCCTTCACCGAAAAGCTATTGTTAAATGTCAAATGATATTTCGTACATAAGTTTTTTTTTAAACCCAGTTGCACGGGCCTGGTTTTTAACCCACGACCTTGATTGATTTTTGAGATTTTAAATTTTCCTTGATGGTTCGAAACTCGATTTGAATTTGTACTTCTACAAGTACGCGGGAACTTACGAGGCAAAATAAGTCATTGTACTAAAACTTACCGACATCAAAATGTCCAAAATCCGTATACAAAGCATTTTTCTCAAGTCGCACTTATTTGAAAAGAGGGCGTCAAATTTTACATACCTCCATCATTATGCCGGAGCACGGAGTAATCTTTAGTGATTTAATTTCCTTAACAAACGCAAACTTAGCTAGCTCACAATCTAAACAAAAAATAACCTTATTACGACATTGTAGAGCTACTATTTAGATGAAGCATGGGAGTTCAAGTGAAGCTTTGGGAGGGTATTC
Organism: Epinotia brunnichana; assembly: GCA_963854355.1. Classification (NCBI taxonomy): domain Eukaryota; kingdom Metazoa; phylum Arthropoda; class Insecta; order Lepidoptera; family Tortricidae; genus Epinotia; species Epinotia brunnichana. The sequence goes on along the minus strand of OY977951.1, from coordinate 22,257,772 downwards.
ACAGTAGGGACGAAGAATTTGGTGGAAGAATTGATTGAGAGATCGCAGAGCATTATATTAGTTTTACTTATACGTATTTCGATACTTTTTAAACCTCACATCAATTAATATACTACTATGATGTAATTTCGCGAAACACATTCAAATTTAACACAATTTTGAACACAGCTCTCCCGTTTTGATACGTTAGCTCGGCGTAAGTAGGAACGAGCGCGTAAAACACATTTGTATGCGATAGAGATTTGAAGCTATGAACAAAAATAGATCACCAGGTCATGCAGTAAATAAAGCAGGTTTGAACCTCCAGGCGTTTGCGATAGGCGCCCATTATGAATATCAAATGAGTCCCAACGAGTCATTCGTATGCATAGAATATCCGTGTAATTTGCCAACTCATTGCCAGGATCAAGGTGAGATTTAAAAAGGCACCCGTATTACCGGGGAAAATAAGAAATCCTGGCGTTAGCGCTGGGCGCCACCTCACGCATCAATGAGGTACAACTAACTATCTGAGGTTCTTCAAGGACCTGTGTTTTACGCAGAAAGTAAGAAAGCCCGTCGTTAATTTACGTTTTAATTAAGAAACGTCTCAATAAGGTAGGTATACAAGATATGAAATACAACTTCTTGAAGGACCTCCGAAAATTACCAGGGAAGCTAAGAAAACCTGACGATCTCCATCAGCGCTGTGTGTTTTACCTCATAATTGAATATGGCAGGTGCCTACTTAAGAGAGAGACTCCTACTTAAAAAGACCTCAGAGAATTACACAGGAAAAATACTATTTAACCTGAAATATAAAAAAAATGGTACTCGCGGAAAATATGGAAATGAACATAAGACAAGACGATTTTTATTTACACCGCTATTAAGTGTGGGCACATTTACCTCACACTCACTATAGAGTAGCAGAATTATTTTAATCATAGCTATTTATGGATAAAATCCAAATAGATGAAAAATAAGAAATCTCAAAGTGAGGTCCACTCAAAAACTTTATTTTCACATCCCTATGGTGCAGTGTGGTAGAGCACCTTCACGGCTGCTATTGAAAATACCTAATTTTTGTCATCCTCTCACAGTCACTCCATTTAAACAAGCTTAAGGGTGAAGGAGATACACGTATTTTGTAGATTCGCTGCGATTTGAGAGGCTAATTTAGCCTGGTTGATTCCATCGGCTGATAGGAATCCGTTCATTTAGACGGAAATGTTTATGTGATCCAATCAGAGCTAAGTCTTGAAATTGTGAGTAACCAGAGGAGTAATTACGTACCTAAGTTTTCAATCAAGCATTAGAAACTTAACTCAACTGTAATTGTCGAATAAAAAAATTTGGATGTAGCTATAACTTATGTCCACAATCAATTCCATGCATCATAATTGACAGATGACGACGTCCCTAGGATTAAGTTTAGTTGTTTCATATGTTTCAGTCATTCTGATTTTGAAAAACAGAGATATGATAATGGATGTTATCAAACAGCGATTAAAATCGGATTGGAGGTGGCAGTTTTTACAAGCTTTCTATTAACTTGCTATGTAACGTATGTACCTAACTAACTATGTAATATGTGGTATGTAATGTAGGTATCTTGCAACTCAATTTTGGAGCAGATATCTTTAAATGATTGAGCTGAATTTTTGGGTAAAAGGTATAGTTTGGATGACAATTCAATATTATGGTATCATTGAGCTGATCTGATGATGGAGACAGAAGGTGGCCATGGGAATTCAGTACTTAACCGACGTAACCCCGTTGAGTTTGGGCTATACTCATTGCATATAAATACGTCAAAGTTATATGAACTGACAGCTATTCCAATCCGATTCTAAACGCGCGGATTAATATTATATCCGAATGATACCTGTACTCATAAATCTTACTTTATAACACTATATATTTACTAGTGGCCCTACGAGCTACGGAACCTTAAAAACAGACTCCGTACCCAAAGGGTAAAACGGGACCCTATTACTATGACTTCGCTGTCCGTCCGTCTATCTGTCTGTATGTCTGTCTCATGAACCGGGATAGTTAGACAGATTGATGAAATTTTCACAAATGATGTATTTCTGTTGCCGCTATAACAACGAATACTAAAAAACAGAATAAAATCAATATTGAAGGGGGATCCCATACAAGAAACGAGATTTTTTTGCCCATTTTTGATAACGGCAACAGGTAGATTCTTTAAATATTTACAGAATATTAAGTTAAATTAAATTCACTTTATAAATAAATAATTAAATTAAAAATTAAACAAATATTTAAGGAGGGCTCCCATAAAACAAACGTGACTTTTTTGCCGTTTTTCTATAAAATATATTTATAATGGTACGGAACCCTTCGTGCGCGAGTCCAACTCGCACTTGGTTTTTTTTTACAAATTTCCAAAAACTGAATCGACAAAAGAGTTCTGTAGGTATAATAGTTATCGTATCTGCTCACAAAATTTCACGAGGATCGGTTGAGAAATGTGACCAGGGCTGTTATTCGCTACGCGTTAATGCGGCTCACCCCGCCGGTCACCCGTTACGAAACTAAACCTCTACCTTCGCTTAATTACTACGCATCGCGGTGTCAAGGTATAATTGTGGGTGAGCGTTGAGGTGAGCTTAAAACAAGTTACAGAATAGGGATGCTGAGGTGAGCAACCGCATATCCGGACAGTGGGACATCCGGACATACGCACAACTTTCGTTAGATTCGCTGACTCGTACAATTATGTACCTACCTGACTTGTAAAACTTTGTCTTTTATCAATATAAATATATCTTGTGTGTGCTAGCGCCAAATTTAAAAGATATACTTTGAATAAAACAAAATATTTTTCGACTTAAATATTCAACGTTTTATTTTAATCGTATCACTAGTTCGCACACAAACTAAACTACCGACAGTTGTGGTGTGACTTAACTACAATAGATGCCCTAAATTGGTATGGTATTTACTAATTGTCATTATTCCATACTAAAGGTAGAACAATAGATTATCTTCAACTTAAAACATGACACAAAACGATACATAACTTTTTGATCAAGATATATATTTATTTATTTTTCAAATCTCTTTTTTTAGGAGGCTAATTAGGTCTCGACGAGTTCTTATAGGTGTCGAACGCACTGGCTGATAGTTCTTTGAAAATGGCACCGCAGCGAACCTGTTAAGGCGAGGTAGGCTCACGGTCTTCTCTCACTGAGCATAAGCGTGAGCGAGATGGAGTGTTCGGAAGCAAGGATATCATGTTTTTTAATTTTTTTTCGTGAGTTTAAATAAATAAAAAAGTAATAGCTAAGTTCCCTCAAACATGATTTTGCCGTTTCTTATAGAACCAATTTTAATATGTTTGGCTTTTGTGCATAATTTGTTACGAAATTTTTGAGTGTATTTTAGACCTATGTACGTGATTTTTTTCTATTGATCGAAAGTCAAAAACTCTGGATTCGAATAGCTATAATCCCTCGAGAAAGGCCTCAAGATTGCTTATTAAATTTAGGGCAGCCGTATTATGATCCAAACAAGCGCTACGACTTTTTAAAAATCCGTGTTCTGAGCCTGCGTATCCTTAAGTGTCAGTGTCCATGCCGCAGTATGGTGTTGTATAGGTATATGAGTAATTGCGTATCTTGGCAGATTTGCTTAGAAGTTTGGACACTAACACTTTGTGAAAGGCAACAATGCATCGCAAGGTAATTTTGTACTCGGATGTTAACCTCTTCGCCACGTGTGTTGGTATTTGTGACGGTACAGCCTAGAATATGAATGTGAACGAATTGGGAATATGGACGGGTTGGAAATGCTGACGAGTCGAGAATGCTACTTAGATGTCACCACGCCCCCTGTATATGATATCTCCCACATGTAGATCTTGAGGTTGAACACGAGAATTTTTGTAACACCAAAGTTGGCCTTTGTGCTAGATATTAACCCATCATGCCACTTTTATGCTTGCTTTTTGCGGCTTTTATGCCTTTATGCACGATGTATTTTTTTAAAGATTTAGGTAATCAGGCCTAACAGCCACACGCACAAGAAAACTTCGTAGAATAAACTTGTTATTTTATTTGATTTGCTTTAATCAATTTCACATCCGTATTTTCTTTTTTTAATAAAACCAAATAAAATTGAAGTCAATTATTATTATTTAAAAACGTACCAATCGAAACATTAAATGACTTGGCAGTATGAATTACCTAAGTCTAATATCACGTGTCGAAAATTTATAGTAGTTTATGTGACTGTACATAATGCCTAATTATGTACAGTTACATACACTGCTTTATCTATCCACATATCATAAGCCTCCATGATGCATTCAGGAGCCGCATATTAAAACCGGCATGGCTGTCATATTTTTTTTTTATTCAGAGACTAACTAGAGTCAGCTCTAACTAGCATATCGTTCGATATCTTACTTAAGAGTGCTCTTCAAAAAAGCGCTCGCTCAGAATTCGGTATTTTGACACGCGTAGTGCGTTTGTGTGTGTAAATACTACTACCACCCACACAAACGTACCTAACCCCCACATGCACAGCGAGATCGCACCAGCCGCGGGTGCCGTCCCTTTCTAGCTATATGTAAGTGCGATCGGGATAGAACTAACCGCGGAGCTTGCCGATGCAAATATCTGTATAGCGCACCGTTGGAATTCACTCCGTGACCGATATTGATACTTGCACTAAAAAGTGGTAAGTATTACTTCGCTAACATGATGTTCTAGAACATCATGTTAGCGAAGTTAGATAACTTGAATAAAGTAAGTATTTGATTTTTGAGCACAAGTTTTCTATTTGTATTAAAATACTATGATATGACAAAGTATATTTAGTTTCGTTTTTTTAGTATAAAATAAACTAACGAGTTTTAAAGTTGTCAGTAATAAGAATAATAATTTGTTTTACGGATATTAATAGTTTGCATGTTATCTGAGTCTTATTTATATATAGTAATGTAGTGAAATTATACCAGTAGACCCACTACTAGGAAATTACTGGGTACTTACGTATTCATTTCTTGAAGAATTTTTTTTTGTTATGGACAGTAAAAAAAACTGCCCTTCATAGAAATTGCTATGTCCGTTTCTTACCAAAGGAACTGAAAATTATAAATTATACAAACACAGCTTTTTATCTAGAATACAATTAATGAATGCGTGATTTTATTCAAAAGCCTAAAACCTCAGATGATAAAAAGGAATAGATATGAAACGGGGGCTTGGCGCGTGTCGGTGCGACATGGCCAAATGGGCATGTCACTGCCCACCGCATGTTAGTCGCAATTTGCCGTGAATCTGAAATGTTTTTCCACGTTTACTCAAAATGCCGAATTGTAGCGTGGTTACATGCAAAAATAGGAATAAAACTAAAACCTACATGAATGGTGGAGTCACGCAGCACATGTGAGTATTAGTATTTTCACTTAAGTCAGTAAAAACTAATATTTTAATAAATAAACGCAACGCCGCATCATTTCTCGGGATCGAACTAACATATCGAACGAAAAAGCATATTTTTGTTCTATGCGTTGTACATTGAACGTTCAATACAGTAAACCACGGCGCAATGTATTAAACCACTATGGATATGGACGATGCTTGATTTTTTTAGTGGTACGGCCGCTGCTTGGCGTCGCAAACTAGAGCGGTGCCAAAGTGCAGTTACAATTTACGCGTAATCGATAAAATAGAAGTACGATATCATACTAGTTATTTTATTTCGACTACTTTCGCTGTTTTATTTTATTTAATTACTTGTTTTGGTTGGGTGCCTATCTTAAAGGTAACTAATAACATACTAATAAGATTAAAAGGCACAAAATGTTTACGGTACCTACTAATAAGATTTTCACTAAGTTGCAGTATGAACGGTAAATAGACATATTAAAATTGTATGTACAAGTATATAATTTAGTTGCAAATGGCTTCAGAACAACTTTAAATGTGATATTATTACCAATAATTTATTTTAAATGAGTATTTTTTACTTTCATTTGAAATGTGATAATTGAAGAAGAAATCTCGGTTTCTTATTACAGTTTTCCAAAGAATCCGAGTAGGTACTAAAAAAATGGATAGATGCTACTGGCAGAGGTCCTAACTGGTTTCCTGTACAGAGAAGAGTTAATGTGTTCGTAACATTTTCAAGAAAAATGTTTCCAACCACTTAATAAGAGCCGTACACTTTTCGAATATTTGACACCTCGCTTGCTTGAAACCTAGGTGTAAAATGTATGGTAACACATCTTCGCACATCTTTGGTGGATACTCGCCCTTAGCCTTAAATCTCGTAATATGAGTAATGGACATATTATTTCGCGCCAAAATGCGAGTCGGATCGGCCTGGTACCTACAGGTCAAAAATATCGATGTGACCAGAGTTTTAAATGTATGTGAACACGAACTTATAAAAAGCCGTTTATGTTACTCTGTAGGTATTCGTCAATATTTTTTACTTTTGCGATTTATGGTAATTTAACAACCCGTGTTATTTAAACTTGTAGCTAGAAGTTTAAATACCACCACATAATTTTACCATGTCGTTGAAGTTGTTACCCATCAATATCTTAACATAATATTAATTTTAATATCAATGTCGATAAAACATAATTTTAACGTTTGTCGCCCCCCTAGTGTAGTGCGTTTAAGCCAATCACAGCCCTTGTTTGCATGTTGCCGTAGACTCACTGGCAACGCCCGAGTCTTTGTTTTTACACGGTTCAATGTGTGTGCCTGTGGGCGCTGCGGTGGGAGAAAACTGGGGACATCGGTTTTGGTTGAAATTAAGCAGTACGGCACTTCTCCCTTTTTTTATGTTCTGAGCATAAAACCTATGTCACTTTTTAGGATTCCGTACTCAAAGAGTAAAACGGGACCCTATTACTAAGACTCCGCTGTCCGTCTGTCTGTCCGTCTGTCACCAGGCTGTATCTCATGAACCGTGATAGATAGAGATTTGAAATGTGATGTATTTCTGTTGTCGCTATTTATAACAAAAAATACTAAAAAACAGGATACATAATTTTATTTTTATTTTAGTTTTTATCTGTTTCTTTTTCTTTTACAATCTTACACAAATCGACCTTGCCCCAAACTAAGCAAAGCTTGTACTATGGGTACTAGACAACGATAAACATACTTACATAGATAAATAAATACTTAAATACATAGAAAACATCCATGACTCAGGAACAAATATTTGTGCTCATCACACAAATAAATGCCCTTACCGGGATTCAAACCCGGGACCTCCAGCTTCGTAGGCAGAGTCACTACCAAGTTACTAACTAGGCTACAGGGGGTTCCTATACAACAAATTTTTTGCCGTTTAAAGATATAGATAATGGTACGGTACCCTTCGTGCGCGAGTCCGACTCGCACTTGGCCGGTTTTTTAAACATTTATTTCGAAATAAAGAGTGATACTCGGAAATGTCGAAGGGAAGGTCAATCGTCGAATCCGACTCGGCTGGGCAGCATTCGGGAAGCTACGGCACATCTTTTCGTCCAATATTCCGCAGTGTCTCAAGACGAGAGTCTTTGACCAGTGTGTGTTGCCAGTGATGACATATGGCAAGGAAACGTGGTCGCTTACTAAAGGCCTCATAAGAAGGCTCAAAGTCACTCAAAGGGCAATGGCTCTCCATTGCCCTTTGAGTGACTTTGAGCCTATGCTATGCTATGCTGGGAGTTTCTCTGCGCGATCGCATCAGAAATGAGGCTTTCCGCAGCAGAACCAAGGTAACTGATAAAGCCCTCCGAATTGCTTAACTTGAGTAGCAGTGGGCGGGGCACATTGCACGTAGAACCGATGGCCGTTGGGGCGGAAAGGTTCTCGAGTGGCAACCACGTACCGGAAGGCACAGCGTGGGTAGGCCCCCCGCAAGGTGGACTGATGACCTGGTAAAGGTCGCGGGAGTCCGCTGGATGAGGGTGGCGCAGGACTGGCCATTGTGGCACTCTTTGGGGGAGGCGTATGTCCAGCAGTGAACGTCTTTCGGCTGATATGATGATGATGATGATGATGATGACTCGGAAATGTAATAAAACCACGTAAAAATCTTCCTTTCCAGTGTAAACCCCCGGTGTGTGTTATTATTATATATAAACGAAAATAATTACTAAATGCAAGGTAGGATCGTGCTGTACTTAACAAACGCCATATAAGCTTGTTTTTTAAAAAGTTTTTTATTCATCTTGTTATTTTCAATAACCCTGCATATTATGTCGCTGGTTCGTGGGTACTTGTACAGACAAATCACACAAACCCAAACAAGATAGGTCTATCTATTTTAGTTAAGGAGTTCCCATGACCACCTTCCATCATCAGATCCTGGAAATCATCCATCACCAAAGTGTTTACCAAGACAAAACAGATGAGCTCAAACTAGATGGGTTTATCTAGTTTAGTTTAGGAGTTCCATGACCACCTTATAGCTCCATCATCAGACTCTGGAAATCATCCAGCACCAAAGTCTTGCCGTGCCATGACCAAATAAATGAGCCCAAATTCGATGGCTTTATCTTGTTGAGTTTAGGAGTTGCTATGGCCACCTTCCGACTCCATCATCAGACCAGCTCTATGATATTATGTCACCGAAGATACGCAATTGTACCTAATTTGAAGATTTCACCCAAACTCCCATACATACATACATACTAACAAGGTGGACTGATAGTAACAAGTAAATAAATTAAATCTATCAAGTATCACGATCACTCGTACAATAATAATTGACTATAGAACGCTTAGTTTAGACAAAAGGATCCAACCCACAAGACATCACCATTGAAATGTATGACTTTTGTTTTAGGTAGAAGGTTCAATTTTAAATGTTACGTATCCGGTGGGTTTGAGCCTTTTCGCTACACTACGTCATATATGGCAGCTATGCAATTCATAACTTGTCTCGATTAGCCTCACGAATGTATCCCCAGTATAGTTTGACCCCGAGGTTGGTAACAACTATGCCTAGTCGGAGATCAAAATAATATTATTTTATCTGAAGAGTGGCCGGTTAGCTTCGTGAATAGCCACAAATAAACACACTACACATCTGTCTCGGAGGGCTATTCAGCCGGTACTGAGATAAATTCCCGCGCGACGGTAAATTTATACTAGTTTTGAATAATTATTTATAAATATAAATTTTGACAAAAGTAATATTTTTTGGACTGGATCTTGTTGGTACAAGCATGAACTTTAATGTTGTGTAAGATTCAATACAAAAATTATTCAACAATAATGAGAAAATCCTTGAGTTTTCAGTACGATTTTGTCGACAAATATGGTGTAATTGAGAACAGTTTACATATATATACGTGCAGAATAAGGAAAATTCGAGGCGGCTAGGAGCAATGGCAACATATTACGCTAGTGAAAATAGAAAAAAACAAGTAGGTTCTCATATAACATCATGGAGTATTAGGGGCTCAAACTTATGACTCTGCGCTCTCTTCAGAAAACTACTGTCGGTAATCGGGTATTTTCGGTTAAAGTATTCAGTTCTTCGTAAATTGGAGGCGGCTAGGACCAATATGAGGAGTTTACCTATGCAAATAAGTAATCAGGATTTAGAAAAAGCTCTCCGTTTCTTAGAATTACAACGTCAAAAATCCGTCATTCTCGCTTATTCCTGGCCAAAAAACGAGCGCCCTCTTAAGTGCAACTTGACAATTCATTTCGAACTAAACGTCATCTCGACTGATATTAGAATAGAGGTCGAATCAAATTTCTTTGTTTTCAGAGATGTTCGAAAAAATGAAATGATATTATCGAAATCGATGTTATTATTTAGCAATAATAACATTTTCACAGATAAGAAATTTGTTCTAACAAAACAGTTTGTTTTTATGGTGGTCATAATGTGCGGTTCTTGAACGCATCATGGAGGGTTTATGATATTTGTGCAGATAAACATAATAATTGTACTTTCAAAACAAAGTTTTAACTGACTTCAAATCAGTAGCCAAATTGCTTCAAGTTTGCCTATAAATTTTTAAGAGTTCCCTCGATTTCTCCAGGATTCCATCATTATAACTGGATTTTGGTGACAACGGGACCAACATGGAAGTATATGCTTTCAAACAAAGAAAAACATTTTCAAATCGGTTAGGTAATAAATTACCGAGATGTCCCGTAACATACACACATAAAAAAAACCGGCCAAGTGCGAGTCGGACGAAGGGTTCCGTACCATTATCAATAAAATATTTATTTTATTTTGTTTTAGTATTTGTTGTTATAGCGGCAACAGAAATACATCATCTGTGAAAATTTCTACTGGAACTATCACGGTATCAGTGAGCTACAGCCTGGTGACAGACAGTCGGACGGACGGACGGACAGCGGAGTCTTAGTAATAGGGTCCCGTTTTACTCTTTGAGTACGGAACCCTAAAAATACAGACGAATTGTGAACCTCCTCCTTTTTTGAAGTCGGTTCAAAACTTGAATAAATGAAGTGGAGGGATATTCTTTTTTTTTGCAAATAGTTGTTATTTTTCCGCAATTTAAATGAAAAGCTGTGTGTATTACTCGGGCAAATATGAGCCATTTAATGTTCTTGTTGTACAATTTAACATCCTAAGATAATTGTATTGTAATAATATGAAATTGTTTAGACCCGTGAAAATATGATTACCTTACATTCTGTGAAGAGAAATGCTTTCCTAACAAAGTATCAGGGACACACAATAGGTAAATATGGATGATATAACATTAATTAAGATATTAATAACTAACATTTGTTCATAAGTATGGCAAATTAGATGCTTAGTATGAACTGAATGATGATCAGGATATCTTTGTGGATTTTGTGTGTATTTAAAAAAATGTAGCTTGATGATCGAGTACTTAACGCTTAATTTTGCTAATCATTAATTATTTGGAAAAATTGTGAGTATTTGTAACATTATCAGCGGTAAAAAAAGCCATAGTTTTTTTTTACAAGGTTCCACAGTTCCAAGTTTCCACTGCTGGGTAAAGAAAACAATATATTGTGTTTAATAAGATCACAAAATTGTATCTAATCATCTTTTTTTGTTATTGTTATTACTTTAAGACGTTGAAATAACGAAAAAACAGTACCTACTCAATCTGAAATTCAAATCGTTGTAATTATTCGGAAACTATACAAAGACTGTTTCCTAGAAAAGTCCTGGCACATACTACTCTTAATCATACGCCGTTAACGGTAAAATAACTCTGTACTTACCGAACATGAAGTGTTTTTTTGTTAGAAAGATGTACGGTGACAAACCATAAAGGATGATGGATGAGGCGAGAACATAATCTCTCCTTGTAATAAGAGCCCTCAAGGTTGGGCTTCAACAACGCTTACCGATAAATTCTCAAAATAACCAATGAAGATTGATCCCTGATCATTCGTAGCTGTAACGGAGTTCAGGGTCAAACTATACTGGTATTTTTTGTAGGATTAATCAAGACTGGTTTTCAGTTACCTAGCGAAAGTGAAATGAAGTGTACATACAAATTATATTAATCCTTTTATAGTTATTATAACACCGTTGCATACCATCAACAATGTTACAAATAGTTCTTGCCGCACAAAAACAAAATCTTGTGCCAAAGCTGCCACCTTTTCAGGTATCTTTACATTTTAAGTGTCGTTAAAATTTTCATATTTTTACAAGCTTTATATTAACTTGCACTGTTCGTATAAGTATGTCAGTTATCCGTCAAAATTTGCAATCCATTTTTCAGTCACTTCCCGTTATCCAATTGAGCTGAAATATTGCACGCATATGTATATTGCATGACAATACAATATTATGATAAATTGGAGCTGATCTGATGCTGGAGCTAGAAGTTGGTCATAGGAACTCCGCAATAAAACGACCAACCCCATCGAGTTTGGGCTCGATAGAATCGCCTCAATGAGTACTTGAAGATGGTATGCAGAAAAGCACAGTTGGCAGTAAAAGCTTGTACCAAAAATGATTTTTTTGACAGAAACTTATTGTTTTCATTGTGCTTTTCGTTGATAACAAAGGAAGACGTTGTGTACCTACACCCATCTAACCATAAGTAAAACATAGTTTACCCGCCATATAGGTACAGTCGGCCTCATAAGTAGCTGAACACCTAAGTACCTTGTCGTTTTCACTCGTTTGACAACTTCATATGGCAGTTTAACATGACGTTTAATGCGACACGGTACAGAAGTGTTAAGCGCCTTGTGAGCCTGACCGTACCAATAATCTTTTCTTAAATCAATAACTCCGTAGCATTTAATAAAAAATATCCTCAACACAAATCATGGGAATAACTTACCCGTTTTTGACCTAATTGCGAACTCGGAGTGCGGTGAAAAGGGCCAAGTCAGCGCGGGCGTTCCGCTGAAAGGCAGAATCGACTCAATTAGTATTGATCCACGTAACTTCGCTGGCCATCTATTAGACAACTTGTTAAATTATCTAATATATAACAAACTCGTGCTGTGGGCAGTCCCAACCACATTTCACGGATCAGAGGGCAGGAAATTTTAATTATTAAGGAAATACAAATTATCTAAATTCGATAATACCACAGTATTATCGAATTTAGATAATTTGTATTTCCTTAAGAGGCTGACAAGACCTATGTTGATATTTATATTATTTGAGCATTTTTTTAAGAAAAATTATTTGCTCTAGAACATCAAAATAAGTTTCTGACAAAAAAATCATTTTTGGTACAAGCTTTTACTGCTGACTGTACTTTTCTGCATACCATCATCAAGTACTAATTTAGACGATTCTAACGAGCCCAAACTCGATGGGGTTGTGTCGTTTTATTGCGGAGTTCCTATGGCCACGTTCCAGCTCCTGCATCAGATCAGCTCCAAGTCATCATAATATTGCATTGTCATGCGATATACATATGCTTGCAAAATTTCAGCTCAATTGGATAACGGGAAGTGACTGAAAAATGGATTGCAAATTTTGACGGACAACTTACATACTTACATATTTACATACATACGAACCGTGCAAGTTAATTTAAAGCTTGTAAAAAATATAAGTTAATATTCATCAAATTCAAAACCCCGAGAGCTTTCAGCTGGAACTTCAAAACCGTTTCGATTGCCTAGGCGGCGATGTGGACGAACTGAACGACGGGTTTGTGGAAGCTGTCCGTACCACTGGGTCTAAGTCCTTCAAAGCCCAACGGACCAACAGAACTAAAAGGCTCTCTAGCTCCACTCAGAAGCTCATGAAGGGAAGGAATTAAATGGTCCTACAGTCTTCAGCCGATGCGACCTTATACCGGCAGCTGAATAAACAGATCTCCAAGTCCCTTACCCGCGATCTGCACCAATTCAATACGAATCGTATTGAAAAGGCCATCCAGAGTAATAAGTGCTCTAAAGTGTTCTCGAGAGATCTGTCTATTGGGCAGAGCCAGCTTACCAAGTTAACCTGAGATTATGGGTGAAATAGAGCGCTTTTACGGACAGCTTTACATTTCAACTCGCAGACCCGAAGTTTGTCTTGCAGAAGACCCTCGAGCTAGACTAACCCGACACTATACCGACGACCTCCCGGACATCAGCCTGTACGAGATTGTAATAGATCTTAAACAGCCGAAGAACAACAAGGCACCCGGTGAAGACGGAATAACAGCCGAACTCCTGAAGGCGGGTGGAAAACCGGTCCTTACGGCCTTTCAGAAGTTGTTCGATTCCGTCTTACTGGAAGGGAGAACGAAACTTGAATATATCAGTTGACGGACTCGAAACATAATGGGACGAATTCGGCTCGATAAAAAATAATTGCAAAGATTGGTCTTAAAATCATTTAACCGATTCTACGAGTATGTCCTAATTTTTTTGACGTAAGGGTCTGCATTTAAAAGCATGAAGTACACAAATACCTAAACAGCTAGCGAGCCATATTTCACAAATAATCCACACTTTTTTCTATTTCAATATATATTCATTATTTTCTTCTAAGACCTGGCCGCTCAAGTAACACTCGCTCTCGTTTGTTACTCCGATTCAAATAGACAGTGTGCGCGTTTTTAGTGTTGACAGTGCCTTAAGTTAACGATCGACAGCGTTAACTTTACGTACCTACGAATAGTTTTCAGACTACATTGCTTTAAAGGGTTGTGGACCCTAATTTTAAAGAAAGAAATAAGGCAAAATAATACAATCAATCAATCAATCAATATCATTTATTGCATCCATAGTTGTACAGATCTAATAATAGGTACATGAGTTCCATATGGGCCCTGATAGGGCGTAGCAATTTATATTTAGTTTTATTTAATTACATGCCATTTATATGCTTAACATTCCTTAAAATATATTTTTTCCTTAGGCAGTTATTTTACTAATCATGCAAATGCATTTCAATCTTCTTCTAATTACTAGCTAGGGCACATACTATATGTAAACATAGCTACTTATATACATCTATTAACTAAAACATTATTTCGACGGTGGAAAGGAAGAACCACTTAAGCGACATTTTGGTCGAAAATGAGTTATATATATCATTGGAATCAGCGTTTTTTTCTGCGTCGTTTGAATTGGGTTTCACGGCGATCCGATGACTTATATGTCGCTTAAAGTAATTCACGAATGAGGTCTGAATTTGAAAAACCACCCCTTATGCGACACACAATTTGAATAAAATATTATCTGTGTCACTTAAAACCTACTCCAATATTACCACAGTCGTATAAATTATTTTTAAAAAGAGTTCGTTTCCGATGTAATGTCGATTAATTGATTATTCCGGGCTCATATATCTTGAATTCTGTACTTAAGTGGTTCTTCAAAACTGCTTAATAAAACGATTGTCGGTTAAATGAATGTTACGAAAAATTACGTTGTTATTTAATTGCTTTAAGCGACACTCCTTACCGCGTCCGTACCTGTCGCTTAAAGTATACTTTATAAATGCGATACGTCGGTTAAGTGGAGATTGAAAATGGTATGATAACGGTTAAAGTGTTGCTCTAATCTATTTGATGTCGGTACAGTGAACAATTTTTGACGCGAATTTCACGCGTATGGTGCTTTACTTATACAATGGAATGCAGTGGGTCGCTTCAGTCAGCGACGAACACCGGAGTGCGGCGGTTGTGTCGCCGATCGATGCCTGATTCGACTAGGTATGTACGACATCTAACGTAAAATGAATGTCGTAAAAGTAAAATATAGTATGCAGGATGGTGCTGCTGAAGAAAAAATAGCCGTAATTGGAAATCCCGACACAACGATTCTAACAGCTTTATACTCAGAACAACTACCAATAGCAAAAAATAAATACAAAGATCTAAAAAAGCTATGTGATACTCAAACTATCCCAAGATTGTTTAAAAATGAGTATTTGAGTTTACCTTATAATACTGATGTCAGGGATGAATAAACGAGACTGATGAAGAGGATTAATATTTTCAGCAGTAATAAGTCTGATAAATTCGTTTTTAAAGAACTATAATTATAGGTAGATTTGTTATTAATATAGGTAGATAATACAGGTAAAAATCTTAACGAAATCCCAATGTAAACGTCTTTTAGCATTTTTGATCATTGTAATTTGTATATTTATACACTTACCAAAAAGTAAATAAGTAAGCTAGCTAATTAAGTATTCTTAACAATGTATAAACACAAAACTACTGTGATCTCAAAAAAGTGCCTGAGTACTTAATTATTAACAAGCTAAGTGTTACTATTAAAACATTGTGATAATTGTAATCTGTATATTTATACACTTACCAAAAAGTAAATAAGTAAGCTAGCTACTTATTCTTAATAATTTATAAACTCAAAATGATTGTGATCTCAAAAAAGTGCATACTTAATTAAGAGTTACAATACAATACAATACAATACAAATACTCTTTATTGCACACCTCACACAAACAAAGCAGAATTATTAGCAGGTTATTTGTTAGAAGTAGATTTATTTTATTAAAATAAAAAAACACGTTAATTTCGTATAAGTATTTTATTTTTCTCCTTAAAAAACGCACAATATAGCGTTTTTAACCGCAAATATATTCTAAATTTTTCAATAGTATGAAATAGTTTAAAAAAATATTAAAGCGTTATAATTCACAAAAAAGTGTCGATTTAGTTTCAAATTTCTGGTATACCACTTCAAATTGGCACGTAATAACTGCCCATACGACTGTTGCTTAATTGAATATCTTAGAGACAAGTTAAAGAAGGTAAGTGGCTTCAGTGAGTTTTATAGTAGTATGATGATGTCGCTTAAATGGTTCTTCCGGGAATATTTTGAGGACCTTTCCAATTAAGCGACAACATTTTCAGGATCCTGTAAGATTTTGAGGTAAATGTTTATTTCATAAAATAGAGAAAAATTAAATAAGATTATCGTCTTAAGAACTCATTTACCTATTTCAAATAGGAAAAAAGTTATGATTTTTTTTCTCAAAAAGAAAACTTTGAAACACTCTCCTGTACAATTCACTAAATGTCGCTTAAGAGGTTATTCCTTTCCACCGTCGATTTGATAATTGTATATACCTATGTAATTCTAATGTCAATTTATTATTTTGAGCGGTAAATTGTAAATGAACTATTAAACTATTTAAGGGTGTCTGTAATAAATTCTTGATACGAGTAATATGTTTTATTTATTAGCCAATCTTTAAGTCTACTGCGGAAACTATTAAACTTATCCTCTTTTTTTATGAAGTCAGGGATTTTGTTGTAGACTTTTATTGATTGGTAATGAGGTCCACTTTTATACATATTTAGCTTAGGTTCCGGGAGGGCTAATTGGTTATTTCGACGGACGCTTTTAACAAATGTGTATTGAGTTAGATGTTTTTTTACAAACAGTGCTACTTCCAGTATATATATGCACGGTAGGGTTAGCAGCTTAAGTTTGACAAAGTGGGGTCGGCAACTTTCCGGGCAGCGTATGTTTGCTATTATGCGTATACACTTTTTTTGCGCTACGAACAAGTCGTGGGCGTCAGTGCTATTTCCCCATAAGATAATGCCATATCGCAGCCATGCATATGCATACGCATAATATGCCGATAATGCACATTCAATATGAGTATTTCTCTTAAGTACACTTAGCGCATATATGAAACGAGATAACTTGTTGTTTGTAATTTCAATATGCTTTTTCCAATTTAGGTTTGTGTCTATTGTAAGGCCCAATAACTTAAATGTACAAACTTCTTCAATACCGATTTCGTTTGATACATGTGCCAAATCTAGAGGTATTTTTTGGTATGGCCTGAATTGTATTAACTTAGTTTTGTTCATATTAAGTTCTAAACAGTGTTCGCGTAGCCAGTCGTTAAAATCTGTTAGCGTGTCCTTTATATCGCTATTGATGTTGTAATGTTTCGGGCATCTGAATAACAGAGAAACATCGTCCGCAAATAGGGTACAGTGATGTTCCGTAGTTTTTGGTAAATCATTAATATATACTACAAATAGGATACATCCGAGAACGCTTCCCTGTGGTATTGAGCTATTTATTATTAGAGGCTTTGATGAGATATTAGCGAGTTCTCCCGTTTTTTTATTGTAGTGTTGTATCTGAACGCTTTGTACTCTATTTTCGAGATATGATTTTAACCAATTGTAAGCTTCACCTCGTATACCTACCCCATATAATTTTCCTAAAAGTACAGTGTGTGAGACTTTATCATATGCCTTGGTCATATCTAGCAACATACCTATGGCATATTGCTTATCTCTGAGGTAATTTAGAATTTCATCTACATATTTATATACCGCGAGGGTAGTTGAATTTTTATTACGGAAGCCATTCTGATTGGGATCTAAGAGATTAAACTTTTCCAGGAAATTATAAATACGGGTGGCCATCGTTTTTTCAAAAAATTTCGATATAGTTGAAAGTAAGGATATTGGCCTTTACTGGCTAGGATTTTGCGGATCACATTTGTCCTTGAGAATTGGTTTTACTATGGCAATTTTTAATTTGTCGGGGAAAATAGATTGACTATAGGATTGATTTATAAGTTTAGTTATATACGGTGTTAGCTCAGCACTACAATGTTTTATGAGGGCTGTCGGAAGGTTGTCATAACCTGCGCTGTGTTTATTTGGTAATTTATTTATTATCGTCTTAACTTCACTTTCTGTCACGGGGCTAAGATACATGGAATTCACGGCTGGTTGCATGACCGGCCGCCCGGTCGAGCGGTTTTGTGATGATGATTTACCCACGGCGGAGAAATATTCATTAAATAGATTAGAGACTTGATGTGGACATTCCACACTGGTGTTATTGTGTCGTAGTGTTATATTTGGTGTGAATTGGGATGTTTTGGATACTATGCCTAATAGCGAAAATCCGGTTCAAATATCTCAAAAGAGAGAGAAAGCACTTGAGATTTGTGACGTCACGGTTCTCGAGCGTCATAGTAAATGACAATCGTTTCATGTGAAGGTGTGTTTTGAGGAATAGGGCAGAGTACGTATACCCCTCCTAAAACTTTGGACACCCCCTCTTAAAAAACTTTAGACACTTTTAACTTTGTGATTATTTATTCTCTATTTTTAATCAATTTCGAGAAAATTCAACATATGTTTAAAAACTTTATTTTCCATAAGAACTACAAGAATTCACTTACATGAGAAAGTTTACAATATGATTATTTTATTTGGTGTCAGCAATATTACAAAACAATTTTATGTTGTTATTGTTTAATGTAGTTATATTATAGCAAAAACCAAAATCATAATTACCATGAATCTTACAAAAATGTTGAGTATTTTATAATTTCTCAATCCATGAAAAATGCTAAAATACAGGGTGGAAAAAAAGTATGGGCCCTGGACCCAACTACCTTAAATCCTTTAGAGCTCATTTTACTGAAAGGAAACATTCCTTTATTTTTTAAAAGAAACAAAACTGCATTCAAAGATCTTCATAAACTCGCTTGTCTCACCCGAGTCGGACTCGCGCATGAAGGGTTCCGTAAAATAAATTGCGGTTTACGATTTATGACGCATTAAAAAAAACTACTTACTAGATCTCGTTCAAACCAATTTTCGGTGGAAGTTTGCATGATAATGTACATCTTATACTTTTTTTGGTTTTATCATTCTCTTATTTTATAAGTTACAGGAGGGGAGGACACACATTTTACCACTTTGGAAGTGTCTGTCGCGGAAACTATTCAGTTTGGAAAAATAATATATAAGAAACCTTAATATCTTTTTTGAAGAACTATCAATAGATACCCCACACGTATGGGTTTGATGAAAAAAAAAATTATGAGTTTCAGTTCTGTGTATGGGGAACCCTACAACTTAATGTTTGTTTTCGATTTTTGTGTGAAAATCTTAATGCGGTTCACAGAATACATCTACTTACCAAGTTTCAACTGTATATCTCTTATAGTTTCGGAAAAAAGTGGCTGTGACATACGGACGGACAGACAGACAGACATGACGAAACAGGGTTCCGTTTTTTGCCATTTGGCTACGGAACCCTAAAAATAAACCCTTGCTATTTTATCCTCAACAATAATCCTACCGATTCGTATAGTAAAAAAGCGAGGGTCTTTTATTTTTACAAGCTTTATTACAAGCTTTATAATAACTTGCACTGTTCGTATGTAAGTAGTAAATATGTAAGTAGTTATGTAAGTTGTCCGTCAAAATTTGCAATCCATTTTTCAGTCACTTCCCGTTATCCAATTGAGCTGAAATTTTGCAAGCATATGTATATCGCATGACAATGCAATATTATGATGATTCAGAGCTGATCTGATGCTGGAGCTGGAAGGTGGCCATAGGAACTCCGCAATTAAACGACACAACCCCATCGAGTTTGGGCTCGTTACAATGATGGTATGCAGAAAAGTACAGTCGGCAATAAAAGCTTGTACCAAAAATATATTTTTGACAGAAACTTATTCTTTTTAGTTGGTATCGATTCCCAGGTGACCCAAGCGAACTTTAGAAGATCCTTGAATGCAGTTTTGTTTCTTTTAAATAATAAAGGAATGTATGCTTTCAGTAAAATGAGCTAACTAAAGGATTTAAGGTAGTTCCCCTCCAGGGCCCTTGATTTTTTTCCAACCTGTACTTATAGTGACTATTAATTAGTAGGTAGTTATTGGCCCAAAGATCTTCGACTGTATAGGATGAATCCGACATTCCGTTATCGAAACTGTGACTTGCACCACCCCTAGTGAAGTGCAGTATTCTTTATGGCGGTTACACACTGGTAAATATATTGAAATCACCTCACACACACAAATGCCATTGAGAATCGGTTAGCATCAAATCTTAATCAAATCCATTACGTACCTAAAAACCATTACAACTTCATTGCCATTCTAAATTAAGCCGTTTAAATTTAAATCTACAAACGGTTATTTGTCCGTGGAGGTAAAAAAAAGCAATTATTGTAATGGCGGGGATGTTGCGCTAATCGCGGAGGGGGTAAAGGGGGGATTGAGGAGACAATTATGTAAATAGATTGCGTCATTGGTCGTGATGGTAATTGAAAACAAGATGAAAGCAGAAGTGTACGAGGTTTATGTTGAAGAATAACATGGAAAACTGCGTTACCGTTCTTGACTTAAGGCGACGTTGGTTCAGAAAACTGATTTTTATAAAGTCGTAGCGTTTGTTTGGATCATAATACGACTGCCCTAAATTTAATTAGCAATCTTGAGGCCTTTCTCGAGGGACTATTTATAGCTATTTGAATCCTGAGTTTTTGACTTTCGCTACATATGTAGGTCTAAATACACTTTAAAATTCGTAACAAATTATACACAAAAGGTAAACATATTAAAATTGGTTCTAAAAATCGACAATATTATGTTTGAGCAAAGATTATTAAGATTATCTTTGGTTTGAGGGAGGGGGGAGCTATTACTTTTTTATTTATTTACACGCACTAAAAACTAAAATTAAAAAACATGATATCCGCGCTTCCCGAACACGGACTTCCATCTCGCTCACGCTTATGATCAGTAAGAGGGAGAAAAGACAATGAGCCTAAAGCCTGAACCACACTGGCGCAGTGAAATTTAGGCCTAATTATTACTAGCGTTGACGTCTTCCACCAGGCCGCCATCTTAGAATATCAGTAAAGCCTGCAACACACTGGCGCGGCCTGCGGTGGCGGGCAAATGGTAAATTTGACAGCCAATGACATGTTTACTATTGACCGCCGCGGCCAGGCCGCGCCAGTCTGTGAGAGGTCTTGGTACGAGTGACCGCCACATGACAGACGAAGCAAATTGAGGCGGACTCGCATCAATTTTATGTGCAAACTTAAACTAGAGGATTTGTCTGCTCTATTCATTATAATAATAACACAATGGTTACAGTAAATACAATCTTATTTATTTAATCGTATGACATAATACATTATTTGGCCTTTGAGTTTGTCACTCGTTAGTACCACCCAGGAGACACGTGCAGGGTTGTGAGGTACGTGCAATGTGCCCCGCCCGCTGCCACTTAAGTTTATTATTCGTTGGGCTATATCTGCTACGGTTAGTTTTATTTCTGATGCAGAGAAACTCCCAGCATAGCCAAAATATTTGACAGAGACGTTTAGGGTTGTTTTCAAATAAAGTGTACCCTCGTTAAGGTAAAATTAAGAAACGTTAACTTTTTCAGGAGAGTCACGAAAATTCACCATACATTTAAACAGCTAATTTTCGTGATTCACCTGACAAAGTTAATGTTTCTTAATTTTACCTTAACTAGGGTACACTTTCTTTGAAAACAACCCGTTAAAATTTACAGTATTTCAGATTTTTATTTAATCGTATGGCATACATTATTTGGCCTTTAAGTTTGTCACTTTTTAGTACCACCCAGGGGACACGTGCAGGGTTGTGAGGTAGGTAGCTCCTGCGATTGCAAGTGACAGTTGTCCCCCCTTTGTCAAGTGAGTGGGCAACTCGACTGTTAGAGGTTCTTAAGCCGCCCGAAGGCATCTAACTCGGCTTAACGACTACTGTAATAGACAGCAGCCGGTATCAACTGCTTCGCGTGCCTTCCAAAGCACGGAAGCGCTCATTTATAGTAACCACTCAAACGGGCGGTCACCCAACAATGTACTATCATAAACAGTACGAGACTGCGTTGACGTAGGAGAGGGTTGTCGACAGTCTAAGTATCAATTATATTATTTCAGTTTTTCCGTAATATTAACAATACTTAGTAAGAAAGAAAGAAAGAAAGAAAGAAAGAAGACATTTATTTACTACACAAAAGACACACAGAGACAAAGGGAGTAGGCAATTTAACACATATTGTGTGTGTCTTCGCGGCAGTGAATAGGTCGCTGTCTCAGCATTATGCCGAGGTGTCAGACAGACACCTACAGCGCTGATTTTCAGACAGCACCGTACATGACCCACGGAACGCAACACAACATAAGTCCATTGATAAACACATAATTATTGTATACACATAATAAATAATAAATGTAATAAATTTGTAAAATATGTACCAGTAGCCAAATGGGATAGAAAGAAAAACACAAAGCACAAAACGCGATAATAGTACCATAAAATGGGGTGAGTAGGGATGGAGGAGGCAGATGGGAAGCGAATATTTCAGTTGCTACTTTGATTTTCTTGCTCAGGTTGCCCTAAAAGTAATTTAATTATACTTTGAGACATATTTTTTTATCTTGCAGCAACACGGAGTAGCCAACTATCAAATAAAAAAAATTGTTGTCTATTACATTGTCGGTTTACGGACGATAATTTTACGTGATAAAGTTATAAAGCCTCGGCTCAGGCGGAATTTTCGTGCGTGCTGCCGTTGTTCATCGATTTATAAGACGTTATCACGTCAAAAGTGGAGTCTCTAGAAGTAAGAGGTGAATCATATGTGGTCTGGAGTGGAACCAGGGTTGTGGGGAGCGATCATGCGGAAGAGGAGCGATAAATATGAGCGGAGAGTGGGACGGAACGCGGATCGAGGCAAGCTAATCCGAAATTCACAATCCGAAAGTTTTTCCCCATACATTTTCCCAGCACACCCTATTGCTATCTCATCTAACTCCACAACGGGGTGAGGTGGGATTTCCCAATTTTTGTGTGTATATCGTTAAAATTATGAAATGAAACGATAGATAATCATTAAAAAACTAAAATTCAATCTGCTGGAACATTCTTTATGTAATATAAAAATCAACGTTCCACATTTGAAAAATATTTTTTTATCGAGGTTTGAATGTCTATTTTGACCCAACTCACCCCATTTTACGGTACCCGTCTGAATCAGAGTGACGTAGGCCTGCCCCTATCTAATGCACGGGCACTTCATGCATCAATTGCGCGTTTACTTGCAAAGTCTTATTCGGTGAATAGAACAATGGGTCTTTTCACAGAATAAGACGTCACGTGAAACCGCAGTTGGTCTAAAGGTGGTTCGATTGCCATACAAAGTGTTATTTGACATTCGCAGGCTAACGGCTTAATATACTTGTGTAAACTATATTAATTTGAGAAAAATATTTTTCCCAAAATATCACGTCCCAAACCAATTTCTCAAATTAATCTAGTTTATACAAGTTTATTCTAGGAAAGGGGGAATTTGGCGCAAATGGGAAGCCAATTTTTGAAAGTTTGTTACATAAGTTTCTTAAAATATCACGCCGTTGGCCTGCGAATGTCAAATAACGTTTTGTATGGCAATCGAACCACCTTAAACCTTATGTCAATGCAAGAAGGTTGCTATCGCGCTGGGCTCCTTGACGAATATATCAGTCTTTGCTCGTGAAATCATTTATCGCATTTTTAAAAACCCTTGTTTTTTATATAGTTCAGTTGGCCTCATAAGTTGCTGAACACCTAAGTACCTTGTCGTTTTCACTCGTTTGGTAACTTCATATGGCAGTTTAACATGACGTGTAATGCGACACGGTGCAATGGTGTTAAGTTCCTTGTGAGGCCGGCCGTACTCTTAACCTGACCGCTTGAATTCGTTTTGCATTTGAATATATTATTATTATGTTGGAGCTACGGTAGCCTAGTTGTTCAAGCATGTGGCCGCTAAACCAGTTTTTCGGAACTTATGCACGGAATATCATTTGATATTTACCGTTAGCTTTTCGATGAAGGAAATCATCGTGAGGAAATGTGCATACATCTGCGAAGAAATTCAAAGGTGTATGTGATGTCCTGGTTCATGAGGGGAGGCCTGTGATTCAGACGAATGCTGGTCCTTCTCTCTAACAACACACAGGTATACCTGGGAATTCTGACGACATTTCTCACCATTATGAATTCAACAACTGCGTGCCTATCCTTAAACTATGATTTGTCCCATTCGCCCTATAAAATAAAATTAAATGAAATAAAAATAAATAATATAATAAATAGGCCTTTCTAGAACACTAATAAAGTTGCATACTTACATCATCCATACGCACACACACACACACACACTCGCCGCACATAGCATTGCACTGGTTGTGATTTTTTTTAACTTGCAGGTCCTGGCAGAATATCGGCGATGTGGCTCCTGCCGCATCATAATGCTGAGTCAGCGCCCATTCTTTGCCACATGGCTCACTTATTGTATTTGTAGTTTTAATTTGCTGTTATTAGTATGTTAATTAGTTCGTAAGTTGCATGTTCTCCTGTTCGTTTTATGCCATGTATATTGAGGGTATGAATAAAGATTTTATCTATCTATCTACCTACAAAGCCATACCACAGCCACCCTAGTAGAGTTATTATGATTGCGGTCTTCTGTAAACTGAAAGTAACTACTTCCCCAGTTGATCGGTTCCAGCCATTTGCAGAAATGGCTCATAAGTTTAAATATCAATTTCTCTGAATTAGAGAAAGTGCTTCCATAAAATTGATTTGCTTCTGTTACAGGCCACAACCTGTATAATTTATAGGTGTTCATCCATTAAGATTGTCACTAAAGACGCTCAGAATCTAGTTAACTCAAAGCGCCACGTGATATCCTTCATGTCCAAGTTAAGACCAGTAAAATTGGATTAATTAAGATAGCCAGCTTTCGTGATAATTAAGGCCTGACGTGTAAGACTGACCGTCCACCTCGTCTACGACTCAGTTGCAAAATGACTTAAATACCTGTAATTTTGCATAACTTTCTGATGTTTTAATTCCGTCGTTTGCACCGCACAATGCAACAGTTTACAACTTTGCCCGCTTCCTTGTTCATCAAAAAATACCTTTATGCAGACGTATTAAAGTTCAAGCGTTAAAGACGAGGATTAACTTGAATTGGACGTCATCTCGCAAGTTTGGTTTAATTAAAGTTAGTTTAATTCTAGCCCGCTCCGATTCTAGTCTCAGTTGGGTAACAATTTGCATTTTACGTTGGATCACGTTTGCCACAATCGGCTTTGAAGTGTTTCCTCCATTGTTATCGAATGTTTACATGCTCTTAATGGTTTCATTTCTGTTAGGTCGTTTAATGACAATTGAGTCTATAAATATTTATTTTGATGTGTATTAGATAGGTATATCCCAAAGGTTTCAAAATATCGAGGAGCAACCGTATGCCCATGAACAATAAAGTCGTCTTCATATTTTGATCAAATCGTCCGTGCACATTATTTTCAAATTCGACTGTGTCTCTTGAGCATTCATACATTACAGGTCGCAAAAAAACATGAGCGTTTAGCGAGCATTTTAGCGAGCGTTTTAACAAGCATTCTAGCTAAACGAAAGGTAATAAATTTGCTTCGAGCTTTTTACGGGACAAGCAATTTTGTTATTATTCTGCCGCCTTCCCTCTCCCCCACACTTCCCGCACAGCATTTAGTTACTAGAGCGTTCGGTAGAATGATCGTGTAAATGTTCGTTACGAAGTTTGACTTTATACTTCTGTCCGTTGTTCAGTTCGAGAAATTTTAAAGTGAATGCTGGATTTCTGTCACATGTGAATGTTCAAGTTTATCAGCACCTATACACTGTACAGCTCGACGATCGAATCAAAAAATATCATTGACTATTATAGTTACCCGCGCGCGTACACCGACGGAGCTGCGTGATAAAGTACGAAATCCTTCCCGCTCGGCGTCCACAACTGCCATGTGCACCATAAAAAAATATGATAGATATAATTTACAACTCAAGATTTATTATTAAAAATATAATGCTTGAATAAATGTTTCGATGTAGATACTGATGATTATTACTCAATCACGATCGAACGGAATGAGATGTTTTAGCCTAGCCCACAAATAAATAGGTTAAAACCATTTTTTTACTGATTTTCTGCTTGATGCTTGTTGGGTTTGTCTTTGAACATGGTACAGCAGTTCATGCACGTGGGCATATTCACGGACAAATATTTAATTAACGCTAATTAGGTACTTATTATAAGTACATTCTTCTGTTGCAATACTTTGTATCCGTGTTCCTGTGAATTTTTATGTTGCTGGTATACCAAAAACGACTAGATTCGCTATTTTAAAAACCCCGTTTTCCAATATCATAAACAAAGCACACAGCCACAACAACTCACGTATAATAGAGCGAGTCTCCAATCTTGTCTTACAAAGTGTCCGCAATATAGGTGATCACGGCATGCTCCCTTATTCACAAAACGGCTTAAGCGCCTTGGAATTTGTATGTATAATGTGCTCTTTGTTGATTGACTCAGTCACGCAGTCGCCCGAAAAATCAGTTACTTCCGAAAGACTGTAAGTGCAGTTGAGTATAGACTGTAGGTAGGATTTTGTAGAGTTATGCGGTGGTGTAGTCGCCTGAACACTTGCATATTGGTTTGGCGCGGAGCCACGCTGGTAATGGTCGAACACAATATTTCAATACAATCACAAACGTAATGAAAATACGTACGGAACCGTGCCAAAACTGTTTTTAATTATTTCCTCGGACCGTATGATTATGGCCGCTTGGCTGGGGCTTACGGAAATTGGAGTAGGTAGTTTGTTTTGGAACAAGATTATAATGAAATCGAATCCAAATTAAAACAATTTATTTAATGCCATCAATATTATCAATTTATCACGTTTTATCTATCCAAATATCATAAACCCTCCATGATGCGTTCAAGAACCGCACATTATGACCACCATAAAAAGACTGTTTTGTTAGAACAAATTTCTTATCTGTGAAAATGTTATTATTGCTAAATAATAACATCCATTTCGATACTATTATTTCATTCAAATTTCGAACGTCTCAAAAACAAAGAAATTTGATTTAACCTCTATTCTAATATCAGTCGAGATGACGTTTAGTTCGAAATGAATTGTCAATTTGCATACAAATTCGACAAATGTCGTAAGTAAGATATCGAACGATATGGCAGTTGGATCCAACTCTAGTTTGTCTCTGAATTAAAAAAGAACTATGACAGCTGCCAGAAAATGCCGATGCCGGTCATAATATGCGGGTCTTAAATGCATCATGGAGGCTTATGATATGTGGGTGGATAGATAAAGTAGTGTATGTAACTATACATAATTAGGCATTAAGATACTCGTGTGATGTTATTATATAATTAGGCATTAAGATACTCGTGTGATAACCCACACTCGTATTTAATGCCCTTTATTATGTACAGTCACATAAACTACTATTATGCACGGAATACATAAGATGGAAGCGGCGTGTTAGCTAGTTACTTCGGAATCCTGCGTACCAGCCCAACACAATCAAAACTGAATGTGGACATGTAAACACTACTGCAAGACACTTCTAATTGGTAAAAGCTTTTAATTCCATTACGATTTTGACAGTTGTAATTTTTAGGACGAAAAGTAACTCAAAACTGCATTACTTGCGGTCTAATTTCCAATGCCAAATAAATGTCACGTAAGTCTATTCTTTATCAATATAGGAGCCAATTTCGAAAGGGGTTTTCAAATATGGAAATGATATGAGAATAGTCTTGATACCTGCTCTCCTTCTTGCATTAGAGCATAACTCAACGTGTGTGAGCGTGACGTAGTTTTGACGGAAATTAACATTTACTTTTTGATTGCAAAATTGAGGCCCTGTTCAAATGAAGTTGACGTTTGATTATGTTCAAAACCAACTATGACACACTATGGTGATACACCTATTTAAAATTTTAGAATACAAAATAGATGTGAGACTAAGATCATAATTATCGATATTTTATATTCTTGGTATATATCGTTTATATAGGCTATGATACAGTTGCCATCACATACATAGGTACGAGTACACTATAGGTGTTCAAAAATATCGGCACGTGCACCCTAATGCCTTGAAAATAGAGGTGTGATCCGATGTTTGTGAGCTGCTTGTTTGCTCCGATGTATGTGATGGCGACTGTATAATATATGTATGTATAGGTATAGTTCAATCAATTTTAAATGCCCTTATTTCTTAGAGTAAGAGCGTTTGCGTACTGCGGCCGATCCGAACCTCATCAAATATCAGTCCGGAGTAGCAGTATAGTGCTATTTTTGAGAAATTACATACGAAGAAATCGGGTAAATATTAACGAAAGTTTTGATCTTGTACGCGACCTCATACACGCAATTCGCAAACGCTCTAAATGGAGATGGTGCTGAAAGCAACTGTCAGAGAAATCGTCTAGCTCACGAAAACATGCTAACACTGTTTAATCAAAATACGTACAAGTATTAAATTAGTTTTAATATTTACAAGGATACTAAGGAGTCACAGAGTAGGTATGACATATCATTATAATAATAAAATTGCACATTTGATACCGTATCATTTGTTTCAATAAAAAATATTATTTTTCTACTCCTGTACCATTATCTGTCATTAATATAGGCTGTAGCTCAAATACAATGACACCACTAATAAGTCGTCAATAAACTCTATGCTCTATGGCCCAAAAACGCACTGTTTAGCGTACTTTTTTGGTTCATACATTTTTCATAACAGCACTGTTTAACTTTTTTTTAAATCGGCCGTTATATTGCAGTGGGGCCAACTTCATAAACAAATATATCGAAATAAAAGTATTTATTTACGATTTAACATTTGTACATTATAAATTATTTACTACAATAATAATAAATCATCATCTATTGTGTGTTAAATTACATGTTTTATAAATTCTTGGTATTATTTATAAAAATAAACAGTTCGAATTCGGTCCGGGTCCGGATCCGGTTTGGTTCGGATGGCAAGTGCAAAAAAATTAAAAACAAAACAAACCATAAGCAAGAGCTGTCAAATTGCCGATTTCCCACCAAAATACAGTTCAAAATGAAAAGACGAAAGATGATGAACTATAAGTCCTAAACTATTAAGATTTTATTCGTGTTTGTGAAGACAAAAGTGTACGTTCCTTATAAAATGGTCGAAGAAATTAATAACTGCACTCCTGAAGAAATTGCGTGAGTAGCAAAAGTACGAATAAAAAACTTGCTGCCTGAAAAGTTTAACTATTCTGTAGTCTGCTATTTATTTAAAAATTGTCGTAGAAAAAGTATTGTATGCAACGGTGTATAACTGGTCTAAAAACGCTCGTGGCGTCTTTAACCCCACCCCACTCGCCTTTTAAGACTACTAACTGTTGTATAAGTACAACAGTTGCATAAAATACTATTATTTGACATAAATAAATTCATAACGCGCTTCACGGAGAAAATATTTTTGACAAAGAAATATTTCTTGTCTTTAGTGGGTAAATAGATGTAATAGCCAATAGCTCAACTGGGTCTACTAGTCGATCTGAGTATTAATATTTTTCATCAGAATATGTAGGGTTTCTCCAGCAAACACAAATATGTATCAAGAGCCGCACGAACTGCCAATCAACTCTCATGCAGTTTGGAAGTAGTTTTATTATGTAACCATTTAATGCGTCCTTTTAAGAATAAACGATTTAATATTTATATTATTAGATAACTTTTGTCTTTGTAAATTTTAAATTAGTGTGTTTATCGATAAGTACATACACTAGGCATGGAATCAATTTTTCTCTAGTCATACTGGCAATCGCCCCGTTAAAATGTCAAACGCATATAACGCGATACATTTCTGTGACATTACGGTAGTGCCTAAATCTGCGGCTTTGGCTAGCAAGCAATGCAAAGCAATGGCGAATGTCATAATCGATTGCGTATTTATTCAAAAAACTGTTATTTTAGTACTTACCGGTGATAGAAATTCGCTCACTCATAACATCGGCTACACGCACCCCGCCCACTACCGTTTCTATAGTATTTACTTGTTCTGTGGTTTTATGGCATCAATTTATCACGTTTGTCGCATGTATTTTATTTACATTTTAACCACTTGACTAAATGATTGAGTAAAATACGTTTTACTTCTTTCAAATAAATTTCCCATGATTCGATCAATCGTAACGTCTAATTGAACTTAAAGATTTCGTGTACATTAATTAAGATTTTTATTATTAAAGCTAACCAACTCCGCCATTTTCGAATTCAATCAAGTATAATGTTAATATTTAAAAAAAAAAGTTGTTTTTAATACGCGCCCAAAGTAAGTTTTACTTTTGAGTACTCCTTTCTATCTAAAATATCTCCAGATGTATTCTCAACATCACCGAAGCGTTTTAATTAAGCCCTGATATCTCATTATGTCAGCGAGAGTCTGCCTGAAAAAATAACCGAGGACGAGATGACCAGTGGTGCATTTTTAATAAATTTAATTACAGACAGTTAAAGAAAGAGCGTTATACTTAACTATGTATGTATGCGGCTCTGCCAAGACTTACTAATCGCAGCCATACAAACTTCCTTTACCGAAGGTAGCCCCAAAGGGTCAGTCAGCGAGGCTAGCAATGCTATTGGCGGATTTTTTCCTAGTATGGTACCTATAAAATTATGAGTTTCGCTTCCCGGTGTAGTGGTGTAAGTATAGTATATAAGTCATTGTGTAATTTGTGTATCTTAATTATAAGGCTATATGTTACTCCTAGTAAAAACAGTTTATCTACGACATTGGTTGTTCTCACTTGACTTTGACTCCAACTCTCGTCCCTAACTACATGGCGATCTTGCCAGTAGCGGTGATGAGCGCGTGAGGTCACAGAATAAGTAATAAATAGTACAAGGCGTGGGTGTCAATTTCAAACTATAGAATTTTTAATTGTTCGGTAATAATAGTGCGGACAGTTATGAAGTTATTAAAAAAAACATAAAAACTTTTATATAACTTAGAGTTAACTGTGTAGCGGGCTACGTGTTTTTCGCAAAATGAAAGTGACTCAAAGTACATTTGTGTCTATTTCCATTTTAACACACACACAGTTAACAATTTCGTGCACCCCTAAATTGCTTCGGGTAGCTGTGGCTAACAAGCGAAGTATGAGCTGCCTTAGTAAGAAAAATTTTAAAGCAATTTAGGCTTCCTTTTTTAAAATCCGAAATCAAGTGAGTGGTTAAGCGGATCTAGCATGCAATACTAGACAAATAATGAATAACTTTGGTAACGGCTATC
This sequence comes from Epinotia brunnichana, assembly GCA_963854355.1. Taxonomy (NCBI): domain Eukaryota; kingdom Metazoa; phylum Arthropoda; class Insecta; order Lepidoptera; family Tortricidae; genus Epinotia; species Epinotia brunnichana. The sequence goes on along the minus strand of OY977951.1, from coordinate 22,226,385 downwards.
CACAACCAAAGGAATTCAAGGTTTTACCGCTGAGCCGTGTCCTCTGGTTTGTAGAAATGATTGAGCGAGCTTGGGGTGCATAAAAGAGAGGGCAAATGCCCTTGAATGATCCCACTGGGTCAAAGTGTATCCAAAAAGGCCATCAGATGAGTTTAGACTCTTCTTATCTTATCTATAGATTAGATAAGAAGAGTCTAAACTGACAAAACTGATGCTCTTCCCCAATATAGGCTGGCCGTTTGACCAATCTTGCCAGTCTTCACTGAAATTGTAACGTGTAGCCTCGAGGAACGAAACCGTTTCCTTCTAGTATCCATATGATTATAAAAATCTACCTTTAAAGACTTTATCTAACAATATTTAAACTTCCTAAAGTATATTTAAACTGAATACTCTTAGGGACATTTAAATACAGCCCTCCCCTCTCCCCCCGCCTAATGTGACGCGCGGAGTTAAGATAACAAAACATATTTCCTGAAAGAATCACAGCGTTCCGAAGCCCTTGCTGAGCTGGTCACATCTTCAAGCGGCTGATTCACATGTACTTTTTAGGGTTCCGTACCCAAAGGGTAAAACGGGACCCGATTACTATGTCTGTCCGTCTGTCACCAGGCTGTATCTCATAAACCGTGGTAGTTAGACAGTTGAAATTTTCACAGATGACGTATTTCTGTTGCCGGAACCCCTAAAAAGTACTTGAGTTGATAACTAGGCTCATAGACAAAAATCAGAGGAAGTCAAATTTTGTTACTTTGAGGGTCAATCAATATAATATATTTTTTTTTTTTACCTGAAAATGTAGTTTCAATTTTGCCACAGTGCCCCGTGTCGTGTAACATGTTTTTGAAGCTTAAAACGTTCCGTAAAACATTTGCCGTCTCTTCACTTGATATTTCCATTAAAGAATCGTGATTTTAACAAAGACATAAATAATATATAATAGCTTTAATTTGCCCATCAGCAGCAGCTACAGCTCACAAAGTATCTATTGCAGTGGTTGCCATATCATATGATTGGGACTTATGTACATCATTATGTAAAATCTTAATAAAAATATGTGCGAAAGTATAGTTTTTCGGAAAACCGTACCACGATTTTGATTATTCAGGATATATCACGAAAACTTACTTAAATATTCTACTCAATCATCTTCGTCCCCAATTTTCGTCTCAAATGGTGAAACCCATCACTTGATGATTCTTGGCAGATAATGTGTCCATGATGCCTTTAGACTAATTTTTAGTGTTTTGTGTGATATTACATGTTATAGCGAACAAACTTCTATCAGTATCGTTTGGAAGAAATCCATGATTTTTGCCAAGCTCTGCGAGATACATTAAAGTTCAATAAAGGCAAATATTATCTGTAATATTGGTACTATGTTTTTGGATTTTTAAATCTAAATCTGAATTCCTCCTAGCGTTTTTTTCGATAGTGCTCAAACGAGCCCAGTGTACGCTTTAGCACTTAATCCCAAGTTTGACGTAGGTACTAGTTTAACGGCAGCGACTGCTGACCTTCCAACACTAAGGGAAAACTAGACCTTATTTTGGGATAAGTTCAGTTTCCTAACGATGGTTTCTTTCACCGAAAAGCCACTGTTAAATATCAAATGATATTTCCTTCATAAGTTTTTTTTTAAACCTAGTGGTACGAGACTGGGTTAGAACCCGCGACCGCCAGATTCAAAGTCGCTTACCATTTCACTTCTGAATTGTATGCTTCGTCTTTTGTGTGTAGGCTACAAATGGCTTGTATTGCTCTAGTATATTTAAATATGATAGCGTAACCTTCTTTTTTTTTTTTTTTTTTTTGCGGACAATCTTATACAAATCAATCTAGTCCCAAACTAAGCAAAGCATGTACTATGGGTACTAGACGACGATATAGATACTTATATAGAAAAATAAATACTTAAATAAATAGAAAACATCCATGACTCAGGAACAAATATTCGTGCTCATCACACAAATAAATGCCCTTACCGGGATTCGAACCCAGGACCTCTTGCTTCGTAGGCAGGGTCACTACCAACTAGGCTAAAGCAGTCTTCAGATATCATTATAGGTACCTATAACGTTTTCGTTTATTTTACTCGAAATCGAAGTGAAAAGCGGGTTTTATGTTACTCGTGTATAAAACCTGTTTTATCCGAGACAGTTCCAAATTCGCTGTACGAATAAGTTTGTTTTATGCCATTGTTATACTATCTTCTGTTGCACTACTATTATAAAGTTTCACAGCTTTATCGTTATCTATGATATCATCTATGGTAGCTGTTCCACAGCGCTGTGTAAGGGCCGATCTGGTCATTTACGTGCGATCGGGATCTCGCGGACGCCATTACCGCCGGGTGAATGGCCCCGATATATCCGAGTATCTCGCACTGGCCCCGAACATCACCAGCCACGATATCTTCAAGACTGCTATTCTAGATTTTAAATGATAACTTAACATCACCAATCTAACGGCATTATACAGGATGAATCCTAAGCCGTGAACAGAAATATGTGTTTCTTACTGTTTAACTTTAGTTTTACCACATGGACGTGACAACAGGCAAAAATATGTAAACGGCGTTGTCAATTAGTTTTTTTTTTGACGTGATAACGTCTTATAAATCGATGAACACCGGCAGCACGCACGAAAAAGTGTGACTCATTGTCCCGTTCCGCCTGAGCCGAGCGTTCGGCTTTATGTAAATCAACTTTATAGACAACCAACTTTATTTTAATTACAGAGTCTCATGGTCACCCTAATTGCTACGTTAAACTGTCATAGACCCATAGTAGTCAAATAGGGTGACCATAAGGTTGGTGTTTTTGCTATTTGAAATTATTATCAATAAAGTTTAATTGTTTGCTTCTAGAGTTAATGCAATTAATTTGCCTTAAACTGTTTACGCCTTAGGTTTCAGCCTGTAGATAAAAAAACTTACATCAAGCCCTTCTTGTATACAGTGGTGACGTATTCGAATGGACATTACATATTTAAATTGTCTAACACAAGCAAAACAAATGCCTATTCGAACACATCACCCGTAAAGCCGCAAGTAAAGCCCCTTTTCTCAAACATGCAATGAAATATTCTCTTTAAGTTCCTTATAATAGACTCGGAAGTATCCTTTTTCGGGCGCAGCATCTCGAGGCGGCCTTAAATGGGATTTCATACACTTTTTCAGGCCTAGGCCTGCAAAGTTACTTTTTTAATTTTCATTCCACTATTTGTGGCACAGCATCACGGCATTCCGCCATGAAAATTAGTTTGATTTGAGGATTTTTATTTATTTATTTCATTGCATGTTTGAGAAAGGCACTATACATGCCTCGGCGTGAAAACGGATTCCCGGCCTCTGATGTAATGTACTATTTGTATGTATGTGTATTCTTCATTACGTAATTAGACCCCTGAAGGGTCACCATACCTGGTACAAATACTTAAAAAAATTGTGTCAGTATCTCCCGGTCTAATTCTCCCGTGCTGCTTCACATAGTTGCAAGGCGTTAACCCTTCGACAGGGCAAGTCGGCGGTTAGGCGAGCTCGCCGTGACCGAGATCGGCGCGGGGTCGGCGTCGGCGCGGGGATCCCCTGATTTACCGCCCACACCTCCGGGGTTCGAGCTACGTGTGTCTTGACAATTTATTGTACTCGTATTTCACAGATAGCTTTAACACAATGAAATGGGTGCTGTAAGGTTTCATATAGGTATTCGAAATGGCCCATTGATTGTGGCGCTAGAATTTAACAAATCCTTTTATCTTACTCAGTTGTAGCAGTATCTTAGGTTGAAAAAGTGCATGTAGATGTGAAATGAAAGAGCAATTGCCTTAATACTAAACGTCTGTCAAACCTATGTAGCTAAAATACAGTTAAAATTAGTTTGTCTTTCTGACATACTTATTTATATTTGTGAGAAAGGGACAAAACACATTTTAGAGGTTGGTTATGTTTTATGACTAAGTGGACAAAGGTTTCCAAGTGGCTCTAACATGACCAGCGTTCATAGAAATTTGTATAGAAATAAGCTTAGTTTATAGCAAACTGTGACAGAAAACATACGCTTTACATACATATAAGCATAGACGAACACTTTTTTGGCCTCATTTCTTTGCCTTCACGTTGAAACAAAGTGAACCGTCCTGTCATCAACTCGCGTCAGTTAACTTAACACACGGGAACGCATAAAAACGTCAACGAAAACGTCATACTGTCCGCGAGACGCAAGACACGTCTACCAACTTATGCTGAGCCAGCTCCACATACTTTATCTCAGAACGGAGAGTCCAGGACATTATGGACATTTCGCAACCAATTTACGATGGCCGTGAGCTACATGTAAAGTCCAAATATCGGAGGTCTGGGTGTATTTGACGCTCGGAGTTCACGCGCAAAATGTTGTGTTTAAAGTGTTGACAGCTTGGTTAATTATTTTTAAGTTATATGAATCGGTTATGTAAGCTGCAGCAGTGGTTGAATATAAAACAATCGAAAATTGCGTAAACAACATGGATAAAAAAAACATGATTTTCGTTGTAAAGAAGATTTTTATCTGAGCACCCGTAAGCATAGCAAAAGGGTTGTAAGGGCAGCTTCTTTAAATTGTAATTTTTGCCTGCAAATTTATTTAGTTGTCTACTCAATTAATAAGCTAGCGACCAATTTTAAGCGTCTAATAAATACTTTTAAAACGACCGTATTATTTGTAATTTAAGCTATTCTTACATTATTATGACTCAAGCTTCTAATAAGATTATTATTGCAAGCTTTTATTTACCTTGCACTGTCAGGTATGTAGGTAACTATATTAAATATGTAAGTCAGTTATTGGCCGTTATTTTGTTATAGCTGAAATTTGGAGTAAAGGTATAGTTTGGATGACAAATCAATATTATGGTACCATAAAGCTGATCTGATGACGAAGAAACAGAAGGTAGCCATGGAAATTCAGTACTTAACCGCGTAACTCCGTTGAGTTTGGGATCGTAAGAATCGTCTCAATGAGTAGTTGATAGATGACGGTACCTATACAAAAACTTGTGTGGAGCTCCTGTCCGAAGAGTGATTCGCTTTAAGTACATTGGACTTGGATTTTGGGTGACCGACAATCTCCAAGATCGCGGACATAGAAAGGGAGCGCAGGGCATTGGCCGTACGGTGTAATATGTTGTCCCGCAGGTTTGCGCGTTCTGATTAGAATGGTCAAAATAACGCTGTTTAAGGCATTTTGTCAGACCTTTTACACGTGCAGCCTGTGGACAAATTATACTAAGAACGCGTTCAATGCCCTGCGCATCCGATATAAAAACGGGTTCAGGATGCTGTTGGGGCTGCCCCGCTTTTATAGCGCATCAGGTATGTTTGCGGGGGCACGTGCTGATTAGATGAAGCAAGAGAACTGCCTCCCTGATGCGCCGCGTGCGTGACAGCTCCAACTGCCTCGTGCGCCTGGTGCTGGAGTCTCCTGCCTGCGCTTTGTGGAAACACTGGGACTCGGTGCACATGGAAGCGAGAGGCTTTGTGTAGGATATTATGATATTAGATTTAACTAACTTAGGATAAGCAAATGTATACTAGCACTATGGACTTGGTCTGAAATAAATAATATGAATTGAATTGAAAAAAGTACAGTCGGCAATAAAAGCTTATACCAAAAATATTTTTTTTGACAAGCAACCAAGTTATCGATATAGAAGATAATATTTTTTATCGGTAGGCGAGTTATGTGAATTGTTGTTTGTAAATTGGTCCTAGATTTTAAATAGGTATTATGTTGGGATAGTAAAGATGGCGTTTTAGTATAATAGTAGCTGTTGTATTAACCCGTTGCTTACATACAAAAAAGACGTTACGTTGCAGATGCTAATGAAAACTTTAGTCGCTGCCCTTATCATATCCCATAGCAAAATAGTATTCTACAGTTGGCCGGTGACGCCACCCCGCCCGCTTATCAGGAAGAACTCGGTAAAGAATCTGTACTGACTCTGACAGTCAGTTGACACTGACAGCTTACTGATGTCGCTCTGATTCCGCACTGCGAAATGCGGGAGGAAAAGGAGATAAAATAAAGGTGACCATTTCCCGAACTACCACTAAAACCAACCCGATTTCGCTTGTAACCAGTAACAAACGCACGAAACATATTTCTCTCCAACATCCATTTTAAAAAACTCTGTTGAGCAAAGTCAGCGAACTGGAGAGCAAAACGAAAACGGAGCTTAAATCAGGTTTGTATCTCTTTAGCATTTTAATTCCAAAATTCATCCAATGGCTGGCCGGTTCTGTGTACCCGAATACGCAGTGCTGACATAGCCTTTTTGTGAAAAAACGTACGCAGTGAAGCGTGGAAATCTAGAAAAAATGTATGTTCGCGCTGAAAAGTTACGACCTCTGTTGAAATGCTTTTAGATTTATTTACACTTAGTAAGTTTTGCGAGCGTTTTTGGTTTTTGAGCTCTCATGTTACACACTCGTTGACAGAGATAAAAATCACAGAAACAGTAGGTAATAGGTTTTCATCACCTTGCTGGTGCGTGTAACTACTTAAAAATATTGCAGTTTTTTGAATTGACTGTTGTTTATTGAATTTCATGATCTGCACTTTTCCCTAATTGTGGACTGAATTAGCTTCAGGCAGGCAAACATTTCTAATAATCAAGTGTAGCGGTTCATTGGGTATCAAACATTCAATCAGAGTCTGTTTGTGTGGCACTAACTTCCATCTCAATTAGATACATACTCGTACTATCTGATACGCCAATAATATGGAATACTAGGAATATTGTTGATTTTGAATCATAATATATTATGGACCAAAATCAAATTAATAGATTCAGCAGGTAGGTACTATTAATACATAGGTACCAAGGATTCTCTTAGTAGTCTCAAGACTAGAGTCTTTGACCAGTGTGTGTTGCCATTGATGGGGTATGGCATCGAAACGTGGTCGCTTACTACTTATGGGCCTCATAAAGGATGACTCACGCTAGGACGGGCCGTGTCCGGCCCGGGCCGTTTTCTAAGAAAAACGTTGGCGTTTTTACGCGGCCGAGCCATACGCAAGCCCGCGACCGGGCCGTGCCGACACCGAGCCGCTTCCGAGCCTTGGCCGTGGCTCCTCCTGGCTTCGGTATGGCTCGGCCGCGCAAAAACGCCGACGTTTTTCTTAGAAAACGGCCCGGGCCGGACACGGCCCGTCCTAGCGTGAATCATCCTTAAGAAGGCTCAAAGTCACCCAATGGGCAATGGAGAGGACTATCATATGCTGGGAGTTTTTTTGCGTGATCGCGTCAGAAATGAGGCTATCCGTAGCAGAACTGAGGCAACTGATATAGCTTTCACATTGCACGTTGGGGCGGAAAGGTTCTCGAGTGGTGACCACGTACCGGAAGGCACAGCGTACAGGTCGCGGGAGTCCGCTGGATGCGGGTGGTGCAGGACCGGTCATTGTGGCACTCTTTGGGGGAGGCCTATGTCCAGCAGTGGACATCTTTCGGCAGATATGATGATGATGATAATGAAGGTTTAACACATCGAAATTGTTTAAGGCATAGTGCCACTCAACCGTCAAAGAGTGTTTTTTTTTGTCTAGTTAAACGCTAAATCGATCAATCAGGCAGTATGCTTGTTCATTAGCGATGTGAAATAAAAAAACCGGCCAAGTGCGAGTCGGACTCGCGCACATCCCTATGTGCGCGAGTCCGATACCATTATCTATAAAAAACTACTTTATTCTGTGTTTTCAGTATTTGTTGTTATAGCGGCAACAGAAATACATCATCTGTGAAAATTTCAGCTGGAACTATCACGGTATCAGTGAGATACAGCCTGGTGACAGACGGACGGACGGCAGGACGGACGGACGGACAGACGGACAACGGAGTCTTAGTAATAGTCTAAGGCCTGAGTGGACGCTCGGAGCGGAGCGTTCGGCGGGGCGTGCAGCGGGGCGGGCGAGCGTGCATTCAATTTGTGTAGCGTCTACTCAGGACACCAGTATGAGCCTCATTTGTTTAACATGCACGCTGCACGCCCCGCTCCGCCGCACGCCCGACTCGAGCGTCCACTCAGGCCTTACACATAGGGTCCCGTTTTACTCTTTGAGTACGGAACCCTAAAAAAACAATCAAATCCAGCTAAAAGACTGCGTAACGTACGTGATGTTATTTTTTGTATGGAGAAATGACAGATGAGTAGTCGTCTTAGTCGAGCGTTAGTCCATCGGACCAACGGGCATTGCACTGTCAGTTCTCCCGTACAAATAGTAAATTTAGATCTACCTTATACGTACATTATGTTCAAAATGCTACGCGATCGACCAGCAGCTGGCCGATCATGTAACGATTGTAAAACGCATTTGTACGTGCTTCAGATAGATTTAAAAGTCACTTTTTGTATGGGAAAATTACAGTTAAATAGTGCTGACGCGCACTCGAAACGTTACGTGATTAGGTGGTGCTCCAGATCTACAATTATAGTTTAACCGTCCTGGAACTTCAAGCAACTGTATTCGCATACCGTTATCGGGAGCACAAGGATATGATATTATTTTTCATATCCTGTTTTTTTCGCTTGGATGCGCTGAGGTGAAAACGAACATTTTATGGTACCTACATTTACTTTATTCCCTGCATGAGGAGTGTTTTGCATTTAACAAGGAAACTTTATTTCAGCCACATACTGATATTAAGCTTGTGCATATTCCGTCCATACTTTGACTACGGATAAACGATTTAAAGCGTGCTTATAATAAAGAGACGGTTTCCAATTTGCGTGATTTTACGTTAAAAATAATAATTAGGTTAATAAATGTAATAAAATGTATAAAACAGTAGATACTATTAATTAGTACTACAAAGATCAAATCGCAAAGAAAAAAACCGGCCAAGTGCGAGTCGGAATCGCGCACGAAGGGTTCCGTACAATTATCTATAAAAACGGCAAAAAAATCACGTTTTTTGTATGGGAGCCCCCTTTAACATTTATTTTATTCTGTTTTTTAGTAATTGTTGTTATAGCGGCAACATAAATACATCATCTATGAAAATTTCAACTGTCTAACTATCACGATTCATGAGATACAGCCTGGTGACAGACGGACAGACAGACAGACATACAGACAGACAGACGGACGACGGAGTCTTAGTATTAGGGTCCCGTTTTACCCTTTGGGTACGGAACCCTAAAAATGCGTTGGTATTACCTCAGAACTCCGTCATTTATGAACCGCTTCGTACTGTTCTTTTTTTAATTGAAAGTATATGCTTTCAGGTTGGTCCCATTGTTTTCAAAACTCCAGTTGAATAATGGGAACCATGAGGAACTCCTCAAATATATAAGGAACGCGCGTAGTAATTTCAGTGTTTTCTATTATAACTCGTGTATTTACATCCGGAAATCATAAATTTGGTGAAGTGGAAGTGATGATGAAGACCACAGATGGCTTGTGGAACGTGTCAATGATGTACTTCAAACTATAAAAGTACGTCACTGATTCTGATATCATTCCGTTGAAATAGCAAACAAAGAAGTGCCAAAGGTGATTCTGAGATCATTGTCATGGGATCGCTAGCATTAGACCACGATTACCCGCCATCGCTGCGCCATTATTTAGCTACCGCCAGAGGACCAGTACCTAATCTAAAGACACCAAGCTCGATGCTGGGTCTAGCTGCTACGGTGCGCATACGCATTTCTTTTTTTATTACCTACTAGCTTTTGCCCGCGACTTCGTCCGCGCGGAACTCGTTTATATAGTAACTTTCTCCCCCCTTTTCACCCCCTTAGGTGATGAATTTCCAGATAAAAACTATCTTTAGTAAGGACTCTTTGGGAAGGCCCTTCAATTCAAAGAATATCTCTATACCAAATTTCATCTCAATCGGTTCAGCGGTTTAAGCATAAAAAGGTAACAGACAGACAGAGTTACTTTCGCATTTGTAATATTAGTATGGATTGTATGAAGGAAAGGGTCATTATGGCTGAGTTGCATGATTTTATAGATTACCTTACTCCGAACGCCTTTTTTTACAAAATAGACTCCGCCGCAAACTTGGTTTCTATGACCCGCCTCACCATAATAGATGCATGTAGGCTTTTTTCAGTATTATTTTGCATATTTTCATATCACACGGCCGTAAGGACCTTTTCTACTAAACCGTAGGACTAAATTAACTGACTTGTAATTTAAATATTTTAAATTAAAAATAAAGATACGTCATTAAAATGTTACATCGAATAGTTTTCAAAATAGCCATAATAAAACGTCTTTTTTACCCCGTTTTAGAAAACATCTTCGAAACTACCGCCATAAGGTACCTTTACCCTTGAAACGTCACATACATATATTTACCTATGTAATGTTCCTATTCCCCAGGACTCCCAACTACCGCTATACCGTAAATAGGTTCCATCCAATATTTCACCCCCTATTTCACCTCTTTAGAGGATGATTTTTGGGATAAAAACTATCCGTTGTCATTCTCCAGGACTCAAACTATCTCTATACAAAATTTCATCTAAATGGGCTACATCCAAATGTTCACCCCCATTTCACCCCCTTAGGGGATCATTTCCGGAATAGAAACTATCATATGTCCTTTTCCAGGACTCAAACTATCTTTCAACCAAATTTTATCAAAATGTGTCACAAACAAATTTAGGGGATGATTTTCGGGATAAAACTATCCTTTGTCCTTCCTTTACTATCGCTTTACCGTAAATGGGTTCAATCCAAATTTTCATCCACCATTTCTCACCCCCTTAGGGGATGATTTCCTCCTTACATGTATTCCAGATTAAAAAATATTCTATGTTCTTTCCTTGAACTGAGACCTCTCTCTATACCAAATTTCATCTGAATGGGTTCTATCGTAATCTTCAAGCCTCAATTCACCACCTCAGGAAATGATTTTTCGGGATAAAAACTATGCATTGTCCTTCCCTGGGACTCCTTCTATCTCTTTACCAAATTTCATCTAAATGGGTTTATCCAAATTTTCACCCCCTATTTCATCCCTGAGGGGATGATTTTCGGGATTAAAACTATCCGTTGTCATACTCCGGGACTCCAACTATCGTTCAACCAAATTTTATCAAAATGGGTCACAAACAAATTTTCACCCCCTAAATACACCCCCTTAGTGGGATGATTTTCGGGAGTAAACTATCCTATGTCCTTCTTCAAGACTCCAACTCGCTTTACCCGTAAATGGGTTCCATCTAAATTTTCATACCCCATTTCATCCCCTTAGGTGATGATTTCTGGACTAAAAATTATTTTAAGTCCTTCCCCAGGACTCTTAACTATCTCCATACCAAATTTCTTCTAAATCGGTTCTATCCAAATTTTCACCCCTCATTTCACCCCCTCAGGAGATGATTTTTCAGGATAAAAACTATGCATTGTCCTTCCCTGGGACTTTTTCTATCTCTATACCAAATTTTAACTAAATGGGATTTATCCACATTTTTATCCCTATTTCATCCCCTTGGGGGATGATTTTCGGGATTCAAACTATCCATTGTCATTCTCCGGGACTCAAACTATATCTATACCTACCAAATTTGGTCTAAACGGAGTCCATCCAAAATTTCACCCCCCATTTCACCCCCTTAGGGGATGATTTCCAGAATAAAAACTATCCAATGTCATTCCCCAGAACTTAAACTACCTCTAAACCAAATTTTATCAAAATGGGTTACATCCAAATTTTCACCCCTCCATTTTACCCCCTACAGGGAAATTTTTCGGGATAAAACCTATCCTTTGACCTTCCCCGGGACTAAAAATAATTAAATACCAAATTTTATCCAAATCGGTGCAGCGGTTATGTAGCTCCATACAAATTTCCACCCCCCATTTCATCCCTTTAGGGGTTGATTTTTAGGATAAAAACTACCCTAAGTCCTTCCCCAGGACTCAAACTATCTGTATACCAAATTTCATCTTAATCGGTTCAGCCGTTTTCATGTGATGCGCGGTCACATAAACAGACAAACAGATAAACAGATAAACAGACAAACAGACAAAAATTCTAAAAACTGTTGGAACGTGTTCTGTTATCGATTTTAAGTATCCCTAGCCAATTTTTTTTCGAATATCTTTCATGTACAGACTTTCGACCCTCTTCAGCTTTATTATATGTATAGATAACACAATAAAATTTTGTTGCATTTTCCCCATAAAATTACGAAGTATTTCAACAATTTAAAAAAAAAACACAATAAAATATTAACCATTTCAACGAGACAGTACTAAATCATCTATAATTTAATTATCATCAGCTGTCATTGAAACGTGTCATTGACTCTTCAAAACGGCCGTTTTCAGCGATTACAATCGCTCTTCTGATGAGTTTCGTTTCAAAACTGCAAGACACTTGGCAAACTTCAAAATTCAATAAGGAAACATGGCATCCGTAAAATAAAATGGCCGCCGAAACTGGCCAAGTTTCCAAAGTGCGTTTGTTTACAGTAATGATATACAAGACATCTGTTGATGTACAAATTGCCCTCCTCGTTAGGAACAAAACCCAGTAAAGGTTTATTAGATTGAGCCAATAACATTAGGCGGAGTACCTGCATTGCTATTCACAATTTGTCTCGACTCATCTCACTCGCGCCTACGCTATAACTTTACCCCGATATTTATTGAAAGGGGGACTGAGAATGGACTGGGACACAAAGACACAGAAATTAGTTTAATTTGTTTATAAGGATCACCACAGAAAATACAACACACATTAATAAGTATTTTTAAACAATATTCATAATTGATCTTAATTACACATGTTGAACTTAGAAAATCGTTTAGTTAAGTGTATTTTTAACCCCCGGCGCAATTGAGAGGTGTCATAAGTCTAACATGACTGTGTTTCTGTGTGTTTGTCTATGGCATCATAGCTCCCAAAAGGAGTAACCAATTTCAATGCGGTTTTTTATAAATCGAATTTCTTGCCTGTCGAGATGTTTCTTAGGTACCTTATTTCATGTGTCCTTAATTTTATAAAGTTACGTATTAGTCACTCAAAATCGTCTTTACAAGCCTCAGTTTTAAACACAATCACACGCTAGAATTTCGAAACAGTTTTCACCCGCATAGGAAATATAGTTGTTTTATTCCAAGCCTAAAAATTGTTTGTTTTCGTTGGGTGCACCACGTCACGCGCGTCGACTCCGTGAAATTGAATCGACATCTATCTGACTGAATGTGTTGGTTTCTTTCAGCCACTAGGGTTTTAGACAGGTTGTAGCGTTTGGTATCTAGGGCAGTGATGAGCTAATGAATGGGTACCACAACGTTACAAACATAGAATTTATTCAACTAAGTAAGCTATGGGTCAGGTACGTGGGTCGAGTAGCCTTCTCAGGCGGTAATATAAATTGGATCGCCGTGTAGCTGGTCGGTACTGTCCTGGGAGCTCTGGTGTCCGGCGCGAAGCGCGAGACAGCGACGGAGGCGAATCAGCGCCCGGCAGTGCAGGTTTCTTGACGGAAATAACCCGTACCTCGAACCCTGGAAATTATTTCCAACTTATTAGGCACCGCAATTAATCGATGCCGTGTAACGTTCCGCCTTAATTGTTTTGTACAAGCTCATCACTAATTCGGTTAGGTAATAATCCTTGAATCTATATGTAGGTATAGTTTGTTTGTGGCGGATTTTGCACGGCAAATCAGAACGGAGCAAAGTTGGGCTTAGGAGAAAATAAGCTTAAAAGCGTGAGATAAGATTACTTACTATGTAACTCATGACAACAATAGATGAGTAAGTACTTTAATATACTAATAATAAATCCTACTGCCTATATACAGAGGATATGAGCATTCAGAATGGCCTGGTGTTGACATTAGTCTGCATGACGCAATAAGCAAGCTACATTACATGTTCCTTAATTCTAATAAGTAATACCTACACTTAAGTATTTGTTCAAACTTACCCAAAGCGGGGGAAACACTGCACTTATTAAAATAATGCCGTAGGGCCGTAACTACACAAGTAGGTAACAACAGCGTTACAACTATTGACAGCAAGGAAGGTATTAAAACTCCGTAAAATCGCGAGACAAAGGCGGCCATTTGATAACGCGCGCAGGAGGCGCGTGCGTCCAGTGCCGGAGTCTGTTCGGGAGTGATGGCTAGTAGCAGCGGCCGGCGGTGCGTTAGAACATGGCGGATCGAGGTCGCGAAAACCGGCTCGTAGAGAACAGGGAAAGTCGATAGTATCGATATCGGTATCGATAACTATTAGTTAGGGTTTCTTCGTTAATTGTATTTATGTAAGTGTTAACTGTGTGTTTGTTTTAGAAATAGGATTATATGTATGATACTAAATTGTAGATTTACTGTTTTGTTATATACATTTTGATTACTACGGTTAAAGTCATATATATGAACCTAAGTAATAAAATAATGCTACAGTTACCCCGCTCCCCAGGGAAGGATTTTTCCTAACCTAACTGACAAAAATCCGCTTGTACTGATAACCATTCGTAATGTTGAATGAATTACGTTTGGCTACTTATATTATTATTCTCTTTAGTTACGTTATAAAGACTTAGCCTGAACGATTTACCAGTTTTAAGTCCTTGATATGCCAAGTACCAAGATGCTTGCCTGACATGTCCTCTAAATCATAAACTAGTGGAGATTTTTTCGCAATAACGCGGCACTGTATAAACTTTGGCGCCAACTTTTTGCTAAAATATTGGTCTTTATCACTCTGATAATAAGTTTTCTTCCAAACTATGTCGTTAATATTAAATTCAGCTGAGAGGCGTCTTAGGTTATAACGAGACGTATTTTTAGCATGGGCACGCCATAGACGCGTTTGGACCTCATTAAATATTCCTGCCAGATGGCCCATGTTTTCGGTATAGACATCGCGAGGTAAGAAAATAATCTCGTTGCCAAGATCGGTATCCAAGTAGTGTGAACCGCATGTAACTAGCTCCCTACCGTAAACAAGGAAAGCTGGTGTATAACCCGTTGCCTCGTTGACGGAATTGTTCATAGCAAATGCTATCTTTGGCAAGTTAACGTCCCATACTCGATGATCATCCTCTATAAAGGCGGAAATACAGGAGAGTAGGGTCTTATTGTAGCGTTCCACGGTATTTATCTGTGGAGTGTAGCGCGGTGTGAAATAAACATTGGGGACCTTGTATTTTTTAAAGAATGATTCTAAATTTTTGCTAATAAATTGGCTCCCGTTATCTAAAAATATTGTTTGGGGTACTCCATGAACAAGGAATACAGAATCCTCCATATGTTTAATAACTGCCTCCGCGTTTGCTCTCCGTAGTGGAAATGAGAGACAAAACTTTGAAAAGCAGCATACTACTACCAGTAAAAACGTATTTTGTTTTCTACTACAGGGAAGAGGGCCAATGAAATCAATTGATATCATCTGGAACGGTCGGGAGCATTGTTTGGGTATTCCCATAAGTCCCAACGTTGTGTGATTTGGTGCTTTGTGAGATATACATACCGAGCAACCAGAAACAAGCTTTACAACGTCTGAAAACATACAAGGCCAGTAGAACCGCAATGCTAAACGGTGGTACGTTTTGTGCATACCTAAATGACCAGCAGTTGGCGTTGCGTGATTTTCTTTTATTAATTGCTCACGCAACTCACTGGGAATCACCTCTTTCCAAGCAAACTCCGATGTAAGGGAACACTTATTTTTTGATAGACGGTAAAGAACATCATTATTTATAGTGAAGTTGGGAAGGCTAGCTGGAGATTTAAGGCAAGTGTTGTATTTATTTTTGTACCAAGAGTCAGACGTTTGAGACAATGAGTCAGACGTAGTAATGGCGTGCACGGGAACCGCACGAGAAAGCGCATCGGGGATGATATTGTCGACACCCCGCCGGTGTTTCACATTAAAGTTGAACGCCGATAGCCTTACACCCCAACGGGCCAACCTGCCTGTTGGATTGGAAAGCGACATAAACCACTTTAAGGATGAGTGATCCGTATAAACGGTAAAGGTCTGGCCATTGTCCAAATAGCATCGCCAATGTTCTAAGGCAGCAAGAACGGCAAGTGCCTCCCTCTCGGTTATGCTGTAATTACGCTCTGGGCCTGTCAAGGACTTGCTCATGTAAGCTATAGGATGTTCTTGTCCGTTAATTACTTGACATAACATAGCCCCTATGCCGTAATTACTCGCGTCCGTGTGCACCTCAAAGGGAAGATCATAATGAGGGCAAGATAAAACTGGACATGAGGTAAGACTACGCTTGAGCGCTTCAAAGGCGGAATTAGCTTCCGCAGTCCAGACAAATGGAGGAGCGCCCTTCTTGTTGGAAGTTAACTTATTTAAGGGCCCTGCGATCGTACTAAAGTTGGGTACAAAACGTCGATACCATGAGGCAGTACCTAGAAATCTTTTTATGTCCTTTTTAGAAGTTGGAGTGGGATAATTTAGTATTGCCTCAACTTTTTCTGGGTCAGTACGAAGCCCTTGAGTGTCAATCACGTAACCCAAATATTTAGGCAGAGAACATACGAGAGCACGAGAAGTCAGCGGCAGATGAACGCGCGGTGCCGCTGGGCAGCCTTGAGAAGTTACCTCTTAAATCCACTGTTGAAGATTAAGTTGCTTCAACGAGAATGGAGATGAGGTAAAATACCTTAATTCTAAACATCTGCAGTTTGACATCGCAATATTTTGGCACCACCATCTGATGATGGAAACAGAAAGTTACCATAGCAACTTAAAACTACACAAGAAAACGGGACAGCCGTGTGGGTTTTATAGGATTTCTCAATGTGTATTTAATGACTGTGTCAAAAAAAATTGAGTCGACAAAAATAAAAGCTTGTACCAAAAATTGCATCTACCTACTTCATGAGTCCGTAGTTGAATGGTTATAATTTTAATACTCGCAGCAGAACCAAGGTAACCGATATAGCCCTCGGAATCACTAAACTTAAGTGGCAGTAGGCAGGGCATATTGTCTGCAGAACTGATGGCCGTTGGGGCGGACAGGTTCTCGAGTGGCGACCACGTACCGGAAGGCACAGCGTGGGTAGGCCCCCACAAGGTGGACTGATGACCTGGTAAAGGTCGCGGGAGTCCGCTGGATGTGGTTGGCGCAGGAAAGGTCATTGTGGCACTCTCTGGGGGAGGCCTATGTCCAGCAGTGGGCGTTTGTCGGCTAATATGATGATGATGATGAATTTAAATACCGGATCACTGTCCCCATACCTAGTCGATTCAGCGAACAGTCTATCAGCGAATAGTCATAAAGACTCTCGCTAGATGGCTGGGTTCAAGGTTGAAATACAGATGTGGTACTCTTGGGCACTGCGCAGATAGTCTGTAGGTTACTCTCTCTGTCGCTCTGTCGGCGGCAGCTTGCTAAGGCCCCGCCCCGTAGCCAGCTACTAGATTAGGTTTTTTATAATGTGGTTCGATTTAGTATGTTTTTGTACATATTAAATATATTCCAGTCATACTATATAGTTATTATTAAATTAAAACCGTATTGCTAGTGTCACTTTTGTGCTTGCATATTAGGATGAATAGGTAAATGCACTTCCAATAGGTTACCTAGTGCCACAGCTCGACAGTCTGAATGAATAGGTACGCCCCGAATTTGATCCCTTGTGTTACTCCGTTCCTGGAATTGACCCCTTAATTTTGGAGAACCAAATCAGACTGATCATCCAATGAATGGATGGAACGCTATAGAATGTTCGATTGGCTTGTATGGCCTGTTGGCCTGTATGTCGTTGATATCACTCAAGGAATGGCAGATGTAGTAATTATTGAAAAGAGATTTCTCAACCTACATTAATTGTTTTTGTCGAAATGTTAACTGCCAATGAACTTTATTCGTTTCACGTCATACATTAATTGACTTATTTCAATAGCAATAAAACCGCCTGTACTTTTAAGATTTTCATGCAACATTTAGGTAGGTACTTACTGTTTTTTTTCCCAATGAGTGCAGCTATTCGGTTTTTATTTATATTAATGTTTCAACGGATATCGATAGTTGTATTCAATGTAGTTAATTTGATAGTGAACTTGGTCTTTTTTTGGCTAAGGCATCATCATAAATTTAAGAGTTAGACTCTTGTCGGTGTAGCTCCCTCCAAACCTTTAGGCGACGCAGGTCAGTTTCTTATTTTGTTGGATTTGTAGTAGGCCAGGTTCTGATTTTGTCAAATTCTTAGAAGGTCAGTTTATTTTTTGGCGGTTTCGTAATATGTCATTTCCTTATTTTGCCAGCTTTGAAGTAGTACAGTTTCTTATTTCGTTAAATTCTAAGTAGGTAATTTTTTTATATTTGTCATTTTCTGAGTAGGTCAGATTTTTTTTTTGTCAGATTCGTAGTAGATGGATCATCATCAGCATCATCATTTTACCTCTATGTTAATGAATTTCATGTTCATTCGTGCATTTTACGTATCAAAATGTAGAAATACAATATATAGAAGAGAATATATTTACATATATTATATAATAACTACAAACAGTAATGATCCACTTACTACGAATCTGACAAACTAATAATCTGACCTAGTCAGAAAAAGGCAAATATAAGAAAATAACCTACTTAGAATTTAACGAAATAAGAAACTGTACTACTTCAAAGCGGGCAAAATAAGAAAATGACATATTACGAAACCGCCAAAAAAGAAACTGACCTTCTAAGAATATGACAAAATCAGAAACTGGCCTACTACGAATCCAACAAAATAAGAAACCGACAGGCGTCGCCTAAAGGCCTCCATCTGACTTTATCTTGGGCCGCCTCCTTGATCTCTTTATACGACGTGACTGCTACTTTTTCTTTTATTTGTTTCATGTAACTTATACTTGGTCTTCCCCTTTTTTGCTTGCCTTCTACCTTTCCTTCCATGACGTTATTAATAAAAGTGTCATGTCGTATAAGGTGACGAATCATTTTCCCTCTCCTATTCTCTATCGTTTTTGTCAGTTAACTTTTCTCTCCCACTCTTCCCAGCACTTGTGATTTTTTCTGTCTTGATAATTTTCTCCATTCTACCCCAACACCACATTTCCAATGCTTCCAAATATTCTTTATCTCTTTGAGTCATGGTCCATGCTTCACAACCATATAACGCTATGCTCCATATAAAGGTGTTGATGAACTTTCTCTTGGTTTTCTGGGATATGTATGGCTAAGTCATTTATTTATAATATTTAAATATTATTTTATTTTTTATTGATTAAGACAAAAGAAATACATAATAATAGTTACAATACCCATATTGACAAAACCTTGACGAGGTTTGTGTGCCAATGGGGAGTTCTTAACTAATGATCTAATTTATAGATAGGTACATAAAAATTAAGTATTTTAAGTAGGTAGTTACAACTTAATTTACAGAAAAAAGGTTACATTTTTACATTAAAAAAAAAGCTTTTTCATGTTTTTACTTATTTTAAATCCTTTCACATATACTAGGGTGTGTGAACATGAGTATTCTTATTGTGGTTCTTGTTATGTGTTGGTTTATAATTTCTTGTATAATTAGGTACCCACCCAAACATTAATGAGTTCATTTACCAGCTATCAAATATATAATTTGTGTCTCTGTTTCATTTTATTTACCACTGTTACAAAACATTTTTCAATTAATAAAATAACTACACAATTGTACACAAAACAATACACAATATTTCAATGAAGTTAAGTCGCGGGAGTCCGCTGGATGCGGGTGGCGCAGGATCGGCCATTGTGGCACTCTTTGGGGGAGGCCTATGTCCAGCAGTGGACGTCTTTCGGCGGATATGATGAGGTCTGAACCAACTCACGCTTGACACAACTTTTATCGACACAATATATAGCGGCGGACCACAGTAGGTAGGTAGGTATGTAAAAAATATGTAGGTAAAGAAAGTTCAGAATAATGCTTTCGACACTTCCTGATCTGTAAAAAATCTGTAGGTAAAGTTCAGAATAATGCTTTCGACACTTCCTGATCTGTAAAAAATCTGTAGGTAAAGTTCAGAATAATGCTTTCGACACTTTCTGATGTGTAAAAAATCTATTGGTAAAGTTCAGAATAATGCTTTCGACACTTCCTGATCTGTAAAAAATCTGTAGGTAAAGTTCAGAATAATGCTTTCGACACTTCCTGATCTGTAAAAAATCTGTAGGTAAAGTTCAGAATAATGCTTTCGACACTTCCTGATCTGTAAAAAATCTGTAGGTAAAGTTCAGAATAATGCTTTCGACACTTCCTGATCTGGAACAATTCCGTAAACAAATTGATACATAACCTTTATACGAATCAAATAATTTTATAAAATGTTTTTGCTTCGCATTAATTTAACGTGGTAGCAGCTACCACGATCAAATTCAATTCATTTCATAGGCAGTTTATAATTGTTGCTGAGTAGTCTTGTGTTTTTATACTATCAGATCTGCTTTACGGTACTTAGTCCTGAAGCCAATAAGGCGTGTAGCAGTAAATCAAGGCTTGAGCTATTGCTGTTTCGAGGTAATTTTTTGCCAGTGAGGCTATAAATTCGCCTCTCCATACATCCTTTAGCAAGCCCTGTTGTAATACAATAGGCATGATGCCTCATGTTAAAATTATAGATAGTAAACCATCAGATTATTGTAATAAAGTATAAACTTTAAAATATAAATAAAAAAAAATAAAAAAAATATTTAACGATTGCCAACGGAGTTCAAAATGTAACATTTTATGAAAAAAAAAACTAAGCACTTATGTAATGTCTAATTGTAACCATAATAGTAGGCATTAAAATATATAGACCTTGAAAGTTTAGAAAAAATATGCATATTTTTTATTGTCCGAGACTAAATTAAAAGCTACCAATAGAGTCCTTCCGCTTTTATAGAAACAAATTTGTATGACAACTATGGACCTAAACGCAGTTTTTCGCGAGCGAAACAGCAATTTACTTGATTTTCCATACAAAGAAAGAAAGGAGACATTTATTCACTACACAAAAGACACACATACACAAGGGAGTAGACAAATGGCACAATATTACAACGGTTAGTACAAATAACAGGTGTGACGTCATACATGTGTCAATTAGTATGAAGCGTTTATGACTGCCGCCAGCGAGGTCAATCTTTGTCTTACATTTCTGAGGTATTTATGTTCTTTAATTGTAGTTGCTCCCATACGAACATTTGTTCCTCTCCAAAAACTGGTACGAATGGCATCGTAAAAAAATCTTACTCATAATCCCTATTGGTATGTTTCTTGTTATTATTTTTAGCAAACGGATTTGACAAAAAAAAATTGAACCTGATCACAAAAATCGGTTGAGAAATGCGACCTGTAGAGGAGAACAGCCGGACAGCGGGACATCCGGCCATACGAACGAAATTCGTTGCTCCCTGAAACAGAGAACTTGGTTCGCTTCGCTCGCTCGTTCAATAATGGGTGGATCTTAGCGTTTTTAATTGACGACCTCTGTAGCCTACTTAGTTGGTAGTTGACATGCCTACGAAGCTGGAGGTCCCGGTTTCGAATCCTGATAAGGGCATTTATTTGTTGATGAGCACAAATATTTGTCCCTGAGTCATGGATATTTTCTATGTATATAAGTATTTACTTATCTATATAAGTATGCACAGTCAAGGATAGTAAACATACGTACATAAATAAGGACATAAATATCGGTACAGGACTCTATTGTCAATATCATAAAGGCGTGTACATATTTATGTACGTATGTTTACTACTCTTTACTTTATATTGTCGTCTAGTACCCATATACTCAATTTGTGTAAGATTGTCCACAAATATTTATTTAATTTAATTATTGCATACAATTTTACCACGACGGCATTGTTTCGTTTATACCTATAAGTGTTTGGTGTGTAATCTAAAAATTACTTTCACCAATGTGGACGATAACAAAATTACAAATACACACCAGTAGCTCTATTATAAGATTTATCGATACATTTACGTTTTCAAACGCGTTTGCACTTAGTTTCAAATTGTATGGCAACCACCAGATAGGAGCGCTGTTCGCGTTGCCATATTATTATAAATTGAAACTAAACGCAAACGCGATCGAAAACGTATACGTCAAACATGCCTACTTTGCCACCAGGGGGAACTTTGCCCAAGAGGAAAATTTTAAAATTTGCTTCTTGGGCAAAGTTCCCCCTGGTGGCAAAGTAGGCATGTTTGACCGTATGTATTGATAAAACTTATACTAGAGCTATATTTAAACCAGGGCAATATTTAATGACGCAAAGTCATCTAATGACTTTGGGTATTATGCACAAAAACTCACAGAACTCAGCAAGGCTGTGAGAAAAGCGAAAAGGAGAGCATGGAGGAACCACTGCGATCAGATCGAGTCAATACCGGAAGGAATGAGACTAACAAAGGCATTAGCAACCACAAAGTCGGTCCCGCTTACATCTATCAGGGACAATGACGGTACAATGACGAAAACGGGGCTAGAGACCCTTAAGATAATGTGTAATACACACTTCCCAGGCTCAGTAATACACGAGAGCATAACAGACGATTGCACAATTAGTGCGTTGGAACAAACCACAAGTACAACGAGACACAATTGGGAAACGTCTAAAAAGGTAGTAGATCATAAAAAGATAAAGTGGGCACTTTCGACATTTCAACCTTACAAAGCCCCGGGGCCAGATGGAATCTACCCCATTCTACTACAGGAGGGCGCTACTGTACTAATCCCGCACCTTAGCAGATTGTACAGGGCGTGCTTAGCCTTCGCACACGTACCGCGTGTGTGGAGGATGGTAAAAGTAACCTACCTACCCTACATATAGTTTAAGCTAGGCTTAAGTACCTATTTTTGTATCTTTGGAACATTATAAAAACCATTTTAACGTTAGAACTACCTATAATGTAAAATTTGGAAGAGCGAGGTCTCCTGACACAGGTTATATAATACCTAATAGGAGGACTCGACCACAATGTATTTACCACCTAAGGTTAAATGGAAATAAATTTATGATTATGATTATGATTATGATTACCCAAACCGGGTAAGGCGGATTACAGTGAGGCCAAATCGTATAGGCCGATAAGTCTATCGTCATTTTTCCTCAAAACATTGGAGAAGTTGGTAGATAGACACATAAGGGATGGCCCACTAAGGAGACATCCGCTGCACGAACTACAATGTGCATATCAGCCAGGGAAGTCAACGGAAACGGCACTTCATCTGGTAACAACCAAGGCTGAACAGGCTATAGAGAATAAAGAACTATGCCTGGCGGCTTTCTTAGACGTGGAGGGAGCGTTTGATCGTACCACGTATAATGCTATTAGCGAAGCAGCTGCAAAACATGGTATAGAGCCGACCATATGTAAATGGATAGGCAACATGCTAAATGGCAGACTGATAAAGTCATCTCTTTTAGGGGATGAGATAATGGCCACGGCCACAAAGGGATGTCCACAAGGTGGGGTACTTTCACCAACTCTATGGAGTTTGGTGGTGAACTCACTCTTGATAGAACTCAATAAAGGTCCCATCCACACGGTAGGATATGCTGATGATTTAGTGATACTGGTTAATGGGAAATTCCCAAGTTCGGTATCAGAAATCATGAACAAGGCACTGAGGGAAGTGGAGAGATGGTGCGACTGTCACCAATTATCCATTAATCCAGGCAAAACTGTAGTAATACCCTTTACTAGGAAAAGGACCCTTCGCGGAATACAGCAGTTAAAGCTGTACGGAAGGGTACTAGAACTGTCCAATGACGTGAAATATCTAGGTGTCACACTGGATAAGGAACTGAACTGGAAGAAGCATACAGATCTCACCATTACAAAGGCCCTGAGGGTATTTGGAATGTGTAGATCAGCGTATGGCAAAACATGGGGACTGAACCCCAAGGTACTGAAGTGGATCTACACCATGATGGTGAGACCCATAATACTGTACGGTAGCCTGGTATGGTGGCCAAGGACTTTAATGAGCACATGCAGAGAGGCCCTGAGAAAGGTGCAGAGAACGGCATGCATGGCTATAACAGGGGCGTTTCGTACCACGCCTACAGCGGCGCTAGAAGTCCTACTGGACCTACCGCCACTTCACATGGTGATTAAGTCAGAGGCGCGCAAATCGCTCTACAGATTAAGAACTCTTGGACTGTGGAGCGATAGCAAGCCGAAGACTAAGCACACTAACATGGAGACTGATGGTTTCTTAGACAGAATAACAAACATGGGAAGCGACAAAATGCTACCCAAGTATGTATTCCACAGGAACTATACAACAAAAGTTCCAACTAGGGCTGAGTGGGCCGAAGGTCTAGAACCACCAAAGTCTGGTATCGAAGACAGCATATGGTACACGGACGGATCAAAAATGGGATCCGGTACGGGAGCAGGCATTTATGCAAATGACTATAGTAGTAGTGTAAGCATGGGTAGTTTGGCAACTGTCTTCCAAGCGGAGACATACGCCATAATTGCTTGTGTACAGGAGAATATAGACAGGCGAACCAAAGGGCGGACTATCTATATACTCAGTGACAGTCAAGCGGCCCTTAAAGCGCTTACGGCGCCGAAAGTGGACTCTAGACTAATTTATAATGGCGTCCAAGCACTAAACATACTTGGAAGGCACAATAAGGTGCAACTAGTTTGGATACCAGGGCACAAGGGCTTCATCGGCAACGAAAGAGCAGATGAGCTTGCAAGAGGGGCTCTACAAATCACTTTGTAGGTCCAGAACCATTTGTGGGACTCTCGCAGGGGACCATAATATCGGCCTTTAAAGCCTACGCCAAAACCAAACACAAACACGAGTGGAGGAATGAGGCTGGCTTAAGGCACTCTAAGCTCTTCATAGAAGGAGTGGACTCGGGCTGGACCAGAAAACTCTGGAAATCCAGTAGGAAGCAACTCAGAATTATATCTGGGGTGTTCACTGGTCACTTCGGGGTCAAGGATCTCTTGGCCAAGATGGGACTATCTGATAGTTTAGACTGTAGAATGTGTGGCGAGGAGGATGAGACTATGGAACACTTATTGTGTGAATGTCATGCCCTTGCCAGACAAAGAATGAACTACTTTGGTAACGGTTACCCGCAACCAAAGGAATTCAAGGTGCTCCCGGCGAACTGCATCATCCGCTTTGTGGAAATGATGGAGCAAGCCTGGGAGCAGGTATAAAGGAGAGGGCAAATGCACAAAAGATCCCACTGGGTCGAGGTGCATCCGAAAGGGCCCTCACCTAGATAAGATAAGATAAGATATACTAGAGCTACAGAGTGCATATTGCGTAGCTATTCAAACGAGCAATAGGACAACTCTACCTAACGTAAGTACACTATGAAAAGTAACGAAATCGACCAGCAATACGCAATAAAAGAATTATGATTATAGGTACCAGTACCAGGTAGGTACCGTCATACATGCCTACTTTGCCACCAGGGGGAACTTTGCCCAAGAGGAAAATTTTAAAATTTGCTCCTTGGGCAACGTTCCCCCTGGTGGCAAAGTAGGCATGTATGACGGTACCAGTTCAAAGGCAACCAGGTAATTGATATAACAACCAAATGGGGTTATGTACTTCAAAATAAAGCTTTCCATCATGACATGTATAGCAAGCTACCCTATGTATAGTACCTAAACACGTACTATTTTGAACTATTGCGATCGTTAGGACAATGTAATTGTAGTTTTCCCATGCAAAAAATACAATTATATCTACCTGACGCGCGTACAATGCGTTACGTAATCGACTAGCTGTAGTCAAATATTTCATTTGTTTGTTAACTATAAAGACAATCAATAAATAACGGTTAGTTTTGTTGAACGTTTACTTCAGACAGAGACGCGTCCTTGTGGATTTAACGATCCATAGGTATATATCAACAACTCACCTGCCCCTCAAGACAGCACAAAATCACCCTATTTCTTTTCATGCCCCAGCACGTTTCACAGTTTGTACAAGTTGCCCCGTTAAGGTCTTCATCGGTACTTTGCGCGCTAAATTGAATCCCGTAGCGTTATTTAGCTATTTGGACGCGCAGCGAGTTAGCGGTTATAACCACTGGGCTGTTATTCACAGCTTACCAACACCTCTTCTTAGGCAAACCAGTGTAAGTCAGACCTCCGATAACGTATTGTTATTACGAACGAAGGTATCAAGATATACTGAGAGTGAGCGTAAAGATGACGTGGATGACGTGAACAAGTTGGGAATAGCATAGGCCGTTCTTTCGACGGGCGATTAGGATGAGCGAGTTTGCCACGGTCGCATTCGAATCGCGGGATTATGGATTATGTTGAGCCTGAGTCAACTTCGAACAAACTCTGGGTAAATAATGTTAGTCTTAATAATTTTGATTCGGCTCAGTGGTCCTATGACGCGATATATTCGACGGATGGCTGTCAATCCAATTTTAGGCTCATTTTTATCGTAAAAGGGTAAGACGGGACCATATTACTAAGACTCCGCTGTCCGTCTGTCTGTCTATCTGTCTGTATGTATGTCTGTCTGTCTGTCACCAGGCTGTATCTCATGAACCGTGATTGTTAGACAGTTGAAATTTTCACAGATGGATGTATTTTTGTTGCCGCTATAACAACAAATACTAAACACAGAATAAAATAAATATTTAAGGGGGCTCCCATACAACAAACGTGATTTTTTAGCCGTTTTTATAGATAATGGTACGGAACCCTTCGTGCGCGAGTCCAATTTGCACTTGGCCGGTTTTTGTTTTATCAAGCAGGAGTGTCACGTTTATGGCGGATGCCTTTGACACGTTAGCACGGCGGGCGTACCTACGCGTGAAACAAATTGAAATGCAAATATGCGAAATGACGAACAATAATTGACCTCCTTAACAAGAGTAGGCACATAGATTGCTGTTATCACGTAATCTCAAGAATAACTACAAAATATATTTAATAGATTACTTTACGGGTCTAGTGCGACAAGTACACTCGCGGACAATGAATACGGATTAACCTAAATTAAATAACCGCAATAGGTTTTTTTATATTTAACACAAGTTATTAACATAGTATAGTATTCTTTTTAATACCCGACCGTATTAGCAATTTCCGGAATCCTATTATAAACATATCAACGTCCAAAAATGACGATTTTTGCGATATCTCGCTTCGTTAACGTTGTTTTTTTCATGGGTTATTACGAGTCCGATTTAAGTTACCTGGTACTTTCTTTTGTAACTGTTATTTTTGCAGTTTACATGTATAATTAAATAAAGATCTTGACAGGATTAAAAAAACTACAACCTTGCACTATTTTAGGAAATATGACAGTATATTACCGACCCGTATTCATTGTCCGCGAGTGTATTTACTTTTATATCTGACATTTCATCACGGTTTTCACCGGCCGTGGTCTGAGATGACTGACGTCTCACCAACTCGCGTTAGATTCGTGTAAAGTATTTTTCTCAAAAATGGCCCGCAAAGTGAACATAACTCGCTACATATTGAAAGGTAAAGTGTATAGTTTAAGGCCAGATCAAAATTAAAAAATAAAAAACATTGCAGGCCGCCTGGAATATTACATATAAATTCCTTTATTTGTAGAGTGCCAAACTTTTTAATAAGTAGAAACTGGCATATAAAAGAAGGCACAGGCTGCATTCAGCCAAATCAAGTCGTATTTTTGTGTTGCAAACGCTACATTTTTGTACGAGTCTCAAATAGTTTGCGTTTTTCGGTGGAAAAATACACTTGCGATTCTGTTTAAAAAAAATATTATGACGTTTAATTTTATGTAATTTGTAGTATCCTCAATTTGTATTTAAGGTGGTTCGATTGCCATACAAAGCGTTATTTGACATTCGCAGGCTAACGGCGTGATATTTTAAGAAACTTATGTATCAAACATTCATCAATTGGCTTCCCATTTGCGCCAAATTCCCCCTTTCCTAGAATAAACTTGTACAAACTAGATTAATTTGAGAAAAATTATTTTCCCAAAATATCACGTCCCAAACCAACTTCAGCCGTTGGCCTGCGAATGTCAAATAACGTTTTGTATGGCAATCGAACCACCTTAATAGTAAAGCTTGATTTTAATCTAGTCTTTTTTATTTCCCCATTTTTGAGAAAAGCACTATATAATATTAGCCTCAGCCGGAATGGCAATTGCAGGCTTCGTATTATAATTAAACGGACTCGCAAGCTCGTCCGTTTAAACAAATACTTAGCCTGCAATTGCCTCCTTCCCGGCCACGGCAATAATGTACTAATATCTAGAAAATAAATGAGTAGGTAAGGAAACACTTTTAATAGAACCTCGCCTCTCAATTTCACCCAAGCCCAGCCATTCGTTATATCACTTTAGTTTTAGTCTATGACAGCTCCTATGAGTTTTGTAACAAAACTAATAATCGCGGGCTGCCCTCTAATCGTAGCCCTAACGACCCTTGGCTGGTCGCTTATACTGTCGTTAGGAGGGTCGCACACATGTGCCTACAGACCTAACTCACGATGAGATACGGCCCCAAAAAAAGGTGGGATTTTAACCCAGACTTTGAAGGTTTTGAGAGAGAGCTCTTTAAAGAACGCAAGTTTAAAACTATTCTAATCTTCATCTATTTAGTGAGCTTCGTCTTAGGCTCTGTCGTCGCTTACCATCACTAGGGTCAATCACTAGGTCAGTCTTTTATAAGAAAAAATCAATCGTTTAGTACTACACGACTAGTCTCCTTGACAAATATTTTTATGAACATTTTCCTAAGTCTTCGATATAGGAAATCAAAACTACTTACCTTCCTCTTTCTCTAAAAATCTTCCACGAGTCGTGTATGAAGAGCTACCCAGTAAGAAATGATACAGACTGAGAGAAAATGGGAGACGTTACCATAAAGTTCAACTTATGCGCGTTTGAAAACATACTGTACCTGTACCCGGTGGCACTCTGTTCAGATGCAAATGACCCGTTTCGAATTGCTTTATTAAATCAAAACGCGTCCCCAATACCTACCTACACCCTACCTTCGTAAACACCGTGATAAATATCAAATGTTTTTATGTGTAAGGTTTAATTCTGCTTCGTCGACGGATCCGCTTAATTTGGAGCTTCGCTGGTCTGGTGATTCACAAGGGATACCACGAACTCTTCTTGGGGTCCAGTGTAAGTATGATCTGCGTTTACACATATTATCCTATGAATCTTGGGTTCAGGAGGAATAGCGACGAATGGTAAATCGAATCCAGACGGATTGTGAATCACATAGGGATCTATTCTGCTTTGCAGTTTGGCGAATATTTAAGTAAAGTTACTAAAATTGTATTTTTTTTGATTCTAAAATAAAAAAAAAATAAAAAAAATTGAATAATCATATTGACTTGAAATTAATTAAGAAACTTGCTCCCACTTTTTCTTACAAATTAGTCTTGGTGCGTGTGGAAATGTGAGCCAGCGACGATTTTCAAAACAATATCAATTTAATACGATTAGTGAAATGGATCCCGTGGACGCTGAATCAAGTGAACGCGATCCGCAACCGCCCTGACGGAGGGAGGGTTTAGCCTTTTCATTGATGTATTTTCGTCCGAAAGAATTTTGTTTTTGCAAGCTTAATAGATTTAGTAAATAAAATCAGGGGAAAATTAGGAGCGAGCCAATATGTTGAGGGCTTTTTCGCGATCACGGCAAACAAGCAAATGCCCGCCCAGCATGCGTTTGAGGAACGAGTCAAGTTTAGTAAAACAAATATGACGTTTTGTATGGTAAGGCTGTGGCTTCATGCCTTGTATCGCTTCCAAAATAGTAACATTCATTAATAAGGAAAAACCGAAATGTTTCTTTGTTAAAGTATATTTGTCAAGAGAAACAACAAACCATAGCAACGTCAACACGGATATAAAGAGTTAGGAATATAAAGCTGCTGGAAGCACAGTTAACTGGAAGTTCATAATTCATAATCGTAACATTCATAATTATCAGACTCGTAACATATTGATACACAAGATAAACTCGTATTTGGAACCCTTTGAACGATTTTTAACCAAGGTAACCGATATAGCCCTCCGAATCGCTAAACTTAAGTGGCAGTGGGCGGGGCACATTGCACGTAGAACCGATGGCCGCTGGGGCGGAAAGGTTCTAGAGTGGCGACCACGTACCGGAAGGTGCGCCGTGGGTAGGCCCCCCACAAGGTGGATTGATGACCTGGTAAAGGACGCGGGAGTCCGCTGGATGCGAGTGGCGCAGGACCGGTCATTTTGGCACTCTTTGGGGGAGGCCTATGTCCAGCAGTGGACGTCTTTCGGCTGATATGATGATGATGATGATGATGAACGATTTTTGATGGTTGTGCAAAAAAGGACAGTCAGCAATAAAAGTGAACAACACAGATTAAATTAAATTAAATTAAAAATCATTTATTTCGGACTAATTCATCCATAATTTGTTAGTAACAATATATTAACTTAAAAACTAGTGTTAGTAAAAAAACAAGTAACTTAGCAAAACTAATATCGGCGTGAGGGGGCACGCACCGGAGCATGCACCTCGTCCCAGTACCGCATTATCGGGTAGTCCACCCGTTCAACAAGCGATTGCAGGATGCTGTTGGTACTACCCCGCACCCTCCGCATGAGTGATGCCACCCTACTGCGCATTATTGCGTGAGATTAAATTGACAGTTTTTTTTTACTATCATTGTAGCTTTTTTTTTCTTTGGCAGGTATTTTTGACTGTACAGAAAGTGCTAAGCATTGTTCAAGTTATCTACTAATATCAGCGCAATGGAGCGTTTAACAGGTGGAATTTCCTTTTAAATTACCCTGGCGCTGGCAAAACAAACTGCGTGGTATATAAAACACCCACTTAGCGCACGATCCATTATCCATCAAGTGCATTTTTCTCAGCGCCTGTAATAACCTCAGTTGCAGGACTCATATTTACTACCCAACCTCAGCTCATGCGAACCACTATAAATATGACTTTACTTTTATTCTTATATTTGACTAGCGGAAAGGTTCTCGAGTGGCGAGTCCTTCATCGAGAAAATCATCATATCAGCTGAAAGACGTCCACTATTGGACATATGCCTCCCCCAAAGAGTGCCAGTGACCAATGACCGGTCCTAAGAGGATAATTACGTAACGTTTTGATTCGTTACGTCGCATCACATTGTTTAGCATAAGTTAACGTGCATGTTGTGTTTGCCTGTAATTGGCTAAACACTCTGGCTTGTTTTTGGACCAAGCTTAGTGCCTAATTCACATTGTTCTTATATGACCTTTTGAAACCTGCGCTCCATTAAAATCCAGTTCTACGCGGCACATGCACACGTGACGTGACCGATATGCATAGCCGAGTACGCCGAAGTCCGCTTAAGTTTATTTATTGTAGTGACGCGTGTGAGTGTGTCAAGTCGGACGTTAGTTATGATTGTTTCTACTGCTTGGAATAAAACCATAATTATATCTAAAAAAAATATATTTATTCTCTTTAAGGGGCTTACAGCTTCCAATGACCTTCGATCTGTTACCGTCCGTTTTTTCGTGTTTTTTTTGGCTTACCGTATTAACAACAACGAGGTTGACCGAAATTGTATCCCATATTTACTTCAAAACTCATAGTTTTTGAGATATATGGCACTAAACTTTAGCAGTTTTAGGCCAAAAAACCAGTTTTTTGGACGTAACTTTTGTGAAAATGAATTAAAAATAAAAAACTCTCTTGGGATGTTAGAAACGTCAAAAAGGAACAGTTACAATACATGTAAAGTTCATATATAAAAGTGCATTAACAACATACTAATATCGAAAACAGAGCTTTTTTGGACGATGTTTGAATATATCATAGAAAAATAAACAAAAATTTTTTTCCAAAAAACTTTCTTGCAAAAGTAGATAAAGTATTGAAGAACCGATTATCGTTTGTGGCATAGATATATCTATTGTAATGACCATACGTCAGACTATAGGGGGCAGTTTGAGGGCAAGGTAAGGTTTACAAATAAATCTTAACTTACGAGTATTATAATGTATTATCCCGTTATCATTTATTCATCTTTAATGTGTAAATACTCTTTGAAGTGATGACCAGTGATCAGATCTAGGATGCAATTTCCCGGGGTTTAAGTTCGTAATATTAAGATGGATATGACTTACAATCCCGTGACTTTTTTTTCCCTACCTTTACAAAAAGGTAAATAACTTTTAATTTTAAGTAGTTTACAGTATAAAATTAACAAAAATGTTTACAGTACCTACTGCATAGCAGAACTGAACGTTACTTGTATGTCTTATCTTTTATGTATTTTTTTTATTCTTATATGTTTACCAGGGTAAACAAGTAAAAGTAATAATTGTTATTAGTTACTAGTATCACTATTTTGTTAATCTTATCACCAGGGCTCAAACTTTTAGAGCCGATGACGTTGCACTGCACTGCACATAGGATGCCTTCAAATAGGCTTTTCGTAAACAATTACCACTTATCAATATCTTTTATTAAATTAAATGGCCACTTGAAATGAGCAGTATATAATGTCTTGACTGACATTGTCATTCAAATCGAGCCCTGCTTATTGTTATCACATTCTCAACATATCGACAAAATTAATAATTTCAGTTACAAATTCACATTATTAGACGATTTTAGTGTTCTTTAAGTGTGAAAATATTAAGTGACGTATTTTTTAAATTACAATAGCCAAAATCCCGGGAAATCCGAGACACATCCACGATAAGCATAACGTTTGGGGTCGTTCACCCCAAATTGCATCCTAGATCCGATCCCTGGTGATGACTGATAGCCCACTGAAGTGGCCACCTAAAAAACAACTTGTTCCTTTCTCACAGCTGCAATTGTCTGAGTGACGGATAAAGCCAAACGAACTTTTTCGCCATTTTGACTTATGTGTAGTCCAAGTACGTTTATAAATAATGCAGTTAGTTGCTATGAAATTTTAAATTTCACATTATAAATACTAGGTACCAAATAATAAGTACAAATACTCGAAAGTGAATTGATTGATTTTCGAACCTTACCGCTCATTCTGACATGCCACGAAAATGCCCGCTGGAGTCCGACGTTTGGTAATGACGGAGGAATATCAACTCAAAACTCATTAAAACTAGTCAAAAAGCGCGTGGAGCCCCTTAAGGCTTATAACTAACTTTACATACATTTATATCTTCTGTTGTATGTGGTTATACTGACAAGGTAAGAAAGGTTGTAAATACCACTGCAGGAGATTGCCGCGTAAGGGGTGAAAATACGTTCGATGCATAACGGTGTAAATTTCCTATAAGCAAGATACCCCGAGATATCTTGAGTTTGAGGTCGTCATGACTGTGTCCTCCCTAAGTCGTCAAATGGCAAAACGGTACAAGTCAAAAGTTTTTATTTTCGAGAAGCAGATTTGAACATGACAACTTTTGAGTTGCCTATCTTACTACTTTGGTCGGGAAAAGGTTGATAAGATCGTATGTAGGACTTTAGATGAATGGGAAAATTAATTTAGCCACCCTTAACTACATCTTTTGTAATCTAAAATAAGTTTGTGCCAATAATTTCATTTTTGGTACAAGCTTTTATTGCCGGCTGTACTTTTCTGTATACTATCATCAACTACTAATTGAGACGATTCGAACGAGCCCAAATTCGATGGGGTTGTGTCGTTTTATTGCGCACCTTCCAGCTCCAGAATCAGATCAGCTCCATGTCATCATAATATTGCATTGTCATGCAATATACATATCGACTACCGTAGGTTCAAAGGGCGTAAGGGACCAATTGGCGAAAATGAGTTATGAATGCAGTTATATTCCGTTTTTTTTTCTCTATCGATTGGTGTATATAACGTCGCGATAGCTTTAAAAAAGTGTCCGTTACGACAATGAAAAAAGGTGCAATAGAACCCGTTTTTGTAATACATTTTGCTGTATCAACTAAAATAAAAAATATTTGTGGCACATTTTGACGTAACTCTCACTTTATCTACGTTACAGCATTTTGAACATATACAATCATAAATGCATTTGGTCGTAACGCTCACTTGATCCTACGTTACAGCATTTTGCACTTATACAATCATTGATGCATTTTGGCGTAACTCCCACTTGATGTACGTTACAGCATTTTGCACATATACAATCATAAATGCATTTGGTCGTAACGCTCACTTGATCCTACGTTACAGCATTTTTCACATATACAATCATGGATGCATTTTGGCGTAACTCCCACTTGCTGTACGTTACAGCATTTTGCACATACATAATCATTGATGCATTTTGGCGTAACTCCTACTTGATGTACGTTACAGCATTTTGCACATATATAATCATTGATGCATTTTAGCGTAACTCCCACTTGATGTACGTTACAGCATTTTGCACATATATAATCATTGATGCATTTTGGCGTAACTCTCATTTTATGTACGATACACCCTTTTACATCCCCGAATTCACACAGGACTGTCTGTTACGCCAAAACAGTTTTATTTTATCTAATAGTCGAAGCCTGATACGCTAATTTGTCATAGACTTTTGCTAGCACTTTGATCATAGAGTTTACTTCCTCTTACGCTAGTCTCATCATATTACAATGAAAGGGACAACACCATTGCTAAAATAGGAGCGCGGGGGTGCGGTGCGGTGCGCGGACGCAGGCGAGGCGCCGTGACCGTGAGACAGGTTTACGCTTGTTTATGTTTAGTGCAAATTTGGTCACCTTGTGGGCATGTACGTAATTGATCGATCGATGTAATGGTTTGCTATAATTGTGTAGTTGATGAATAAAGCAGTGAATAAAACAATGAATAACGACAGTGCTCATTTGCAAGCTCTTATTGCAAGACGAAGCCAGTTATTACGAGATCGTAATAAATTATTGAGGTGTTCTTAGAATAATCATATTAATTATAAATGCGAAAGTTTGGATCTATGTTTAGATGTTTGGATGTTTGTTATTCAATCACGCTTAAACGGCTCAACCGATTTGGATGAAATTTTGCACGAAGGTTGTTTATAGCCTGGTTTAAAATATAGGATGGTTTTTACTACCGAGTATTTATTTCCTGTTAAAGTTAAGTCTTTTTTTTCACGTTAAGTTGTCGTGACTATTTTTGTTTGTTTTCCTTTATATTATTAAGCAGCATTTAACATTGGAGTTTTGTTACCTAAATGACTGATTATATCGATCTCATTAATTTTTTTTTTGTTTAAGAGTCCGCAGTAAGCTCGATTCTCCATACAAACGTAGTTACGCTCTCATTTTAAAACTACACGTTGGATTGTAACGAAACTTTGCATGTACAATGACATGAGGATATCTATGTTTGAATTTAGTTTATGTAGCTTCAGACACCATAATAAAAAAAATACAGCGGATTTAAGTTTTTCATACAAAACTTGTTTCTGCTGTATTTCGTTTGTTTTATAAACTTGTTTTATAAAAAAACTTAATGAGATCGATAACGATCTCATTAAGTTTTTTTTTTGTTTTGTTAAACGGGTAACCCTTTTTGTTAAAAGGGTTTAAGTTTTCACGTTAAGTTGTCGTGACTATTTTTGTTTGTTTTCCTTAATATTAATTAAGCAGCATTTAACATTGGAGAGTATTGTTATCTACATGACTGATTATATCGATCTCATTATATTTTTTTTTGTTTAAGAGTCCGCAGTAAGCTCGATTCTCCATACAAACGTAGTTACGCTCTCATTTTAAAACTACGCGTTGGATTGTAACGAAACTTTGCATGTACAATGACATGAGGATATCTATGTTTGAATTTAGTTTATGCAGCTTCAGACACCATAGTAAAAAAATACAGCGGATTTAAGTTTTTCATACAAAACTTGTTTCTGCTGTATTTCGTTTGTTTTATAAACTGGAGCCATATAAACTAATTTCAGACATAGATTTACCTCATTTCATTGTACATGCAAAGTTTTGTTACAATCCAACACGTAGTTTTAAAATGAGAGCGTAACTACGTTTGTTTGGGAAGGTGGAATTCAGCCGAGCTTATTGGGGACTCTTATTAACAAAAAGGGTTTAGTCTTTAAGTGATTATCTCAGTGCCATGCCCTTAGACAAAGAGTAGATTTTATTTTAAATAGGTACTTAACCTAGAAAGAAAATTATTAGCGAAGCTAAGATAGGAAGTTATTATGTTGATCTTAATAAATAATTAAACTACAAGAAAACCTTTGTTTCACTTATTCATACAAACTTCCCGTAATCCTCAATGCAATATCAGCAAATCCCCAGTGCAAGTCACTAGTTACATAGTTGAGACATGGCTATTTTTACGTCAAGTTGAC
Source organism: Epinotia brunnichana (assembly GCA_963854355.1). Taxonomy (NCBI): domain Eukaryota; kingdom Metazoa; phylum Arthropoda; class Insecta; order Lepidoptera; family Tortricidae; genus Epinotia; species Epinotia brunnichana. The sequence goes on along the minus strand of OY977951.1, from coordinate 22,190,111 downwards.
ATTTAGAAAGATTTTTTTGGTACGATACGACCTTCTGACATATTGGTTAAACGGAAACATTGTGAAGTAACGGACAAGTGTATTCAAAAACGGGTTTTTTTTTGTCGTAAGGGACACATATCTTTGTAATTAAGAACCGTGTGCTAAATCCATTTACATGATCCAAAAGAGCTTAAAAAACAGTAAATAAGTCACTAACAAGCATGTTAATGTGTAAAGGAACAAAAAAGTTAAGATTTTTTTTCTCGAATCGAAACAGTTTTTTGGCTCTTCTGAAAAATGACGATTTGTCCCTTACGCCCTTTGAACCTACGGTAGTCGATATGCATGCAAAAATTCAGCTCAATCGGAATTTTTTTTCCAGACAATTTGATTACAGACAGACAACGGGACAGGTGAAACTAAATAAAAGCTTGTAAGTAATGAATAATAATAATAAATTATGTTTAGTTTGCTTAACGAGACTACTTGACATGTTTTGGTGTGATGCGCACAGTTTTGATTCAAATACATACAATATTTGAAGCCCAATTTCATTTAAATAAGTTTCGTGCGCTTTTCTCCCAAGTTGCTAATTGCGCGTTAAATGGGCGCGCAAATACATTGAATTTTAATTTGAATTCAGAACGCGTCAGATGAAGCCTCTGCCCGGTTAGCAGTTTTGCGTCCGCGAACTGTCTCGCCCGCGATATAAACTACCCGTATCTTCCTCATAGGGATCTTGCATCTTTTTATTTTATTACGAATTCAAAAGTATTATCCAGAGGAATATCAACTGTAGCATTAAACCTTTCTTATGATTTATTTTTCTGATGTTAGTTGCATTTGAAATCTGCACGAGCCGCCACCCCCCGAAAACGCTCTATATTAAACGGGCTTATGCTATGACGTCACAACTTACATTCTCGGCGCGTTTACTATGGAGTAAGTCATTAATTTGCAATTATTTCCACAAAATTTGCGTTTAAGTCTATACTTGTCATACAAAATATAATTTCTAAATCAATATTCTGTGTAACTGTAGTTATATAATCGAAAATTTTATAAAAAAAAATCGTCATTTTAACGTGAGATAAAACTAATACCTACAATGGTTTTATTTCTCTTTTTTTTCTTTTGAATGATATCTCTACGTATATCCGCATCGATTGAGTGCAATTTATTCAAAATTGAAGTCCCATGCAAGTTCCCCATTTGAACACTTAGAAAGAGACAGAATAAAGACACGAACTGTCTCGCGCGCCTTCTTGCCAGCCGTGTTAACTTGGGATTATTTGAGTCGGCCGAATTGTATCAAAGTAGTTCATTCAATAATTTACTTCAAAAACAAAGTTTTAACCGACTTCAATTCAGTACTCCGCCAAGCCACATGAACATTTCCAGATTTATTTTCCAATTTACCACATGAACTGGATTTCCGAGAGCAAATACGTTGATCATTAGAGAAAATTATCTAATCGCTGTATGTGGGCCGTTAATATTTGAGGACTTCCGTCAATTCCTCAAGGATCTCAGAATCACCTTTGGCACTTCTTTGTTTGCTATTTCAACGGAATGATATCAGAATCGGTGACGTACTTTTATAGTTTGAAGTACATCATTGACAAGTTCCAAAAGCCATCTGTGGTCTTCATCATCACTTCCACTTCACTAAATTTATGATTCCCGGATCTAAATACATGAGTTATAATAGAAAACACCGATATACCTACACGCGTGCCTTATATAATTGAGGAGTTCCCTCAATTCCTCATGGTTCCCATCATTCAACTGGAGTTTTGAAAACAATGGGACCAACCTGGAAGTATATACTTTCAATTAAAAAATGAATGGTACGAATCGGTTCATAAATGACGGAGTTCTGAGGTAACACACATAAAAATTAAAAATAAATACGACCGAAGAGAACCTCCTCCTTCTTTTTGAAGTCGGTTAAATAGCAACTCTACCATCTAAGCTAAAATATTCAAATTTCAATAACAGTTTTACAAAAAGTCGCCCACATTCAATACCTTATTATTTATTATTCATTTATTTAAACTTTATGGCACAGGGCAACATAAGGCATTTTCTAACATTCAACCTTTAGGCCAAATAGAAATTAATCTCAACTTAACAAGATGGTAAAGGTCGCGGGAGTTCGCTTGTGGCTCTTTCGGCTGATTTTATTTTTATTTTTTTATTAATTTAAATCTTTATTTCAGATATACAATCCATATTTTGTTAATGAAGACTTAAGACTAGTGTTAATAAATAATATTACTTAATAAATCTTACTTCTTTCCTATATGATAGAATGCTCTTTGTCATCCTTAATATCCAATGAGCCAAAATTGGACTATCATATCGGCCCGCAATCACCCCCTGATTGCTGTACGAGCTGCCCCTAAGTCGACCCATCATCGAGACGATTTTTTTCCGTATAATTGCGTAAAAATCGTCCGTATGGGCCTCGGCGAACATACGCGATGGACTACACAATGTGGGCAACCCCAACAACATTCTGAGTGCGTTATTGTACTGCACGACATATGATGATGATACAAAAATCTAAAACTTTGGAACTCAAGTTGCTACGTTTTGCCATTTGACGGCATCCTTTAATGTCCTCCCTCGCGTCCGTAAAGATATATTACCGGTGAGGCATTGCACAAGTTACACTTTGGACCCTTGTGTTTGGGACAAGAATATAGGCCGAAGGTGTAGACTTGAAGTGCGCGGTTCAGCCTGTCTGGGCTTTATATTCCGTTTAACAAAATTGTTTCATTAAGGCGACTAAAGCCCGACATTTTGTCTCGTTCGCTTGTTCATGTTAACTCGATATGGTATACTCTTAGCCAGGAATCCTACTTACTACCACCTTCCTACCTTAGGACCAACAGTGACATTTGAATAAGAATATGTGGGACTAGTCGAACACAATAAACACACTGTAAACTTAAGACGGAATATATTTGTAATCCCACAATAAATAACAAACATAAAACTATATTTCTTAGGATTGACATAAAAGTCACGAGCTGACAGAAAACGTAACGAAACCTACGGTTTAGTGGCCAGTACATATTTTACACGATAACCACACCACATATGAGGTTTAATTCAGCACTCTAAAGTAAATTACATAAGATGGCGCCTCAAATCCATACCGTCAATACGAATGACAATTGGGTCGGGTCATACACAGATTTAGGTTCCTGTCTTTCCTGTGAAAATTGTCAAATTAAAGAGCTACAAAGCCTATTTTTTTGGTTGGACTCTTAATCCACATAAACGGCGTATCCTCTTATATATTATTAAAACATTATTTATAAGCACGTACGGAGCTACCATTGTCCACAAGTGTGAAGACAGACCTCCGTATTACATTGACTTGGTTGCTAAGCAATGTTTTTATTGATATATCTGTCTTGCATGCTATGCGAACTTAGAACTTTATGCAAATCCAGTTTCTTATTGAAAATAGTGTCTAAGTATGTAATTATGTAAGTATGTAAGAATGTAAGTTGTCCGTCAAAATTTGCAATCGATTTTTCAGTCACTTCCCGTTATCCAATTGAGCTGAAATTTTGCATGCATATGTATATCGCATGACAATGCAATATTATGATGACTAATGATGTTGTACGCGGGCGTCAGGTATGTCTAAATGTCACTTTTTATATAGAAAATTGACAGTTAAATTGACAGAAACGACGCTGACACACTCTACTTAATTCTAAAATACAAAGAGTCTAGTCTTCATAAAGATGGCCAGCGCTATACTCCAACAATAGCAGGTGGCACTCCTTCAAGTGTTGGCACGCAGTAAAGAATATGTACTTATTGTCTCGGTGACAGCTTACCAGCGGCGGAGCACCCATACAAGCCGATTCCCACTGGCTTGCCTTAAATTTATTTTTAGGCAAGCCTATAGTTATATACTCTAAACTTTTTCATAACTTTTTTTGTTCAGGGTTGCCCATCGAAAATTTTCACGCGCCGCCACTGCATCTTACTGACACTTCAACGACTATTGAAGTGACTTAAGGCAGCGAAATTGTTTAATGTAATGAAAAACAGGCTTTACACACTTCAAACTAATGTCGATATTAGTCTGTCGAAGTAAATCCAAGGAATCCATTACAAAATAGCATTTCGTAAGTCAACAATTTTACTAAGCTGAATATTGCAGACAAACTTAATTGTAGGATGCAAAGCGTTCAGAACTTTTGTCATAACTTCATATCATTGTTAAATTTGCACATTCTGAGCTTCATTTACGCTCAACTTTGCAACAAGCATCGGGCAAGGATATAATTAAACCCGAGAAAAGAAATGTTCGTTCCCAAGTTTTACTGGAGAGTATAGTTCTAGTTAGGAAATGTTTTGTGCAAACCATCAAATAACTTTGTCTTATTCAGCAACTCATTGATGTGTACTTACTTAAAAGAAACAGCAGTTGGCCCAGCAAACTACCCTGCAAGGTCTTCTGAAAGATCTGTAGTACTAAGATCTTAAGTTCAACAGTTCGTTGACAAGAAGTGTTAATAGTTTTTATATTTTGGGAATAAGCCGTGTAGTGAACACTGTCATGCCATGCATTGTTTTCTGTTTTCAGCTCTATAAAAATCGTAAAATTTAATGTCCTTTTGCATAGTTAGGTATTTTAGTAAGTCAAAGTCGTTTATTCACTACATAGAACACGATGAACAAGTAGGTATGCTTCTCAAGATATTTACTGGAATTTATTAGGCCACGGAAACTTTAGATTCAGGGTAGGTTTCAAACTCTTCGAGATCTCTTATAACTTTTAAGAAGGTCCCTTTCATTTCCAAGCGGTTAGCAGTTTTGAAGTACCAATACTTAACGTACCTTAACTAAAGTTTGTTTTATTATATATTGCTTACGTTCGCAATAAAATTAAGATGTTAAGTAGTGTACTTAGATACAAACTGATATTATTTGTCCAGATCTTTACAGCCTTGAACTTTTGTGTCATGAATACCTAGAACGTTTTATGTTTGTTAACATGTTATAAGTATTTTATATATAATTTCTAATTGAAAAAGGGATCGAAGCGGACGAAAGTCTCTGCTTCAGATTAATCCAAAAGAAAAAAAAAACCTGGCTTGCGTTTGCACACACACACAAAGCCACGAATTTATTTTTACAAGTTTTGTGGCATTTGAATATAGTGTTTGACGCACTTAGTCCAACAATGATTTTACATTAGAGTTGTTAATGTTGCGTTTGCGTCGTAGGAATTGTATTTAATTATTAAGTTGAACTCTAGAGCACTCGTTGTTCCTTGGAGTCGTTTGATTTCCGCTTGCCACGGTATATTTCCTTAAATTTATTGTTTGCCGCTGCCAGTGCTGTTTAAATTTCCCTCTCAAGAAGTTGTTTTCATTGCATCCGACGGAAAATAAATTAGACAACGGCATTTTTAGTTTTCTTTGGTTTTATTTGCATGTGACGGACTATGAACGAGGCCATGTTTATAGAAAGTTGCGTGTAGCGGCCCGACGCGCGGGCTGTCAGGCGTCTATGAAAATGCTCTCGTCTGTACATAAACACTATTACCTAAGCAACGCTCAATCATATTGCAATAATTACAATTTATCGTCTGCTCACGACCAACTAAATGTTTTAACGTTTATTATGCAAAACAGCAAGATGAATATTATCTCCAAATAAATCTTTAAATAAAAAAAAGAATCAGCCAGTTTGAAGCTTAGTAGCTTTCTGTGTTACGAATGTTCTCAGCATCCCATGGACGGAAAAATATGAAACATTTTATATAGGTACATTATTATTCCAGCTGCAACTTAGGATAGTTTTTATCCGACTGTGACAATTAATTTATTTTCCGTAATATACGACTTCATTTAATTTTTCATTTATTATTCTTAAAGTATATCGCCGCCACATCTGTCAGCTAAAAGAAACGTCAAAATCACAGACTAATAAGAAATACTACGGACAAAATGGCGGAATTGCTTTGCCTTTCTTTCGCCTATTAATAATTTTAATCCCGTCTACGATATACATTGACGAGACACATAGGTACCAAAAGCAAATATAAAATTAATCGATTTTGATATGCGAACTTATATGCGCAAATGTCGAATTAAGGCGTAATTTCTACAAATGTAACAACAAATTCGAACAATATGAACTTGTTTTTTTTTAATGGCACGCGCGCGCACTCTTTGCGTATTCAGCCAAACCACGAAAACCGAAACTCGAAGTTCGTATATCTGCATTCCTGTCATTTGTTAGTGCGATAGAGATAGAGATACCCGAATATTTTCGAATTCCGAAGTTCGAGGTTTAAAAGAAAATACGGATAGATTTAAATTAATATTTTATGTGTGAATATGGTTAATATTATTTGGAAATACTATTGTTGTTATTGTTTTAGTATATTTGACTAGCTTTAAGTTTAATATTGTACGTCCGAAATGGGCAAGCTGTTGGACTTTATTTTACCCAAAACAACTTAATGTTCTGACAATAAAGAAATATTATTTTATCTTATCTTATCGAACATAGGGATGTAGACACTAAACAAAATAATCATAATGTTGTATTATCTCGAAAAAAAAACAACGCAAGAGGCTCTATACTCGTATAGGTAATCACTAAGTTATAAGTGTATAAAGTTTGAAGAGGGGGTTTGTTGCGTCTCTTTTCCGCAAAACGCACCTTTATAATGAAACGATTGTTTTTTACTATGACGCTCGAGTATCGTGACGTCACGGTCCTTGATCGTTTTCTCACTCTAACAAGCGACATTAAAACGGTTGTAGCTTCGTAATTTTTTGAGATATTTGAATGATATTTTCGTTTCTTCTTTCTTTTGAAGTGAGTCTACAGCTACACCTCTATTTGGAAGACAAGCGGAAAGAATCCATATTATCCATACTAATAATCCATACTTCCATATTAATATTATAAATGCGAAAGTGTGTCTGTCTGTCTGTTACCTCTTCACGCCTAAACCGCTGAACCGATTTAGATGAAATTTGGTATACATATAGTTTGAGCCCCGGGGAAGGACAAAGGGTAGTTTTTATATCTGAGGGGCTGAAATTGGGGGTGGAAATTTGTATGGAGCTATTTAAACCGCTGCACCGATTTAGATGAAATTTGGTATATAAATAGTTTGAGTCCCGGGGAAGGACATATGATAGGTTTTATCCCGGAAATCATCCCCTAAGGGGGTGAAAGGGGGGGGGGGGTGAAAATTTGGATGTAATCTATTTTGATGAAATTTGGTGTAGTGCGAAGTCGCGGGCAACAGCTAGTTATCTATATATATAAAACAAAGTCGTGTTAGTTACACCATTTACAACTCGAGAACGGCTAGACCGATTTCTATGATGTTTGATTTGTTAGATATGTGTCTCCGCACAGAATAGCAGAATAACCACAAAAAAAAGAAAAAGTTATGAAAAAAAACCAAATTTACTTTTTCATAGGTTTTGTATAGCGAATATGACGATACGAAGTTCGCGGGGTCAACTAAAGTTATATATAGTCGAATGAGTCTCGGTTAGTAAAAATAATGGATGGTCAACAGGCCTCATATTTAATATTTCAAAGGTTTCTCAAGTCACCATGTTTTCTTTGACGTCTTTTTGTTATTCCTTTTGGACCTGAAGGGCAAACACGTAACGTTTCGAACGAGCGTTAGGATAATTCAACTGTCATTTTCGCGTACAAAAATTTACATTTGGATCTACCTGACGCGCGTACTATGCATTACATAATCGACCAGCCTGGTCCCATTTACTTGGGGTTGGCCTTCCTTGTGCGCATTTTCCATTTAGCACGGTTTTGTGCTGCGTCCAACGAAATGAGTTTATTATAGATCTTTTTCGATCTTCCTTAACCTGGTGGCGGGAGGTGGTTTTCCTCGAGCACGTTTTGACGTAAGGCAAGCTTCAGTGAATATTATGGTCCTCTTAGCTTCTTTGAACGTGACCGTAATGTGGAAAGCGTTTCTCCTTATACCTATGCATAAAAACTATATAAAACCCAATCAAATAAACCATCTCTAGTCGCCACCGGTGCGAAGGTGCCCATAATCCTTGTGACATTTCCCTGTTGAATGGCCAAGGTCAACCTCTGCACGAAAAACGACTCGGAACAGCGGGTTGCTAGAGATCGCACGCGACGAAATTTGCTCGGTACAAGTACATAGACCGTCAGCTCAGGCAAAAGGGTGAATGCTCACGCCTTGGCCACGACTTTGGTCTTACGCGACCTGCGACCAGCACTTTATCTGTTCATTGCGCGGTCGAGACGCGCAACGCACTGTGGTTAGTTGGGACCACGCGCAATGAACAGATAAAACGCTGGTTGCAGGTCGCTTAAGACCAAAGTCGTGGCCAAGGCGTGAGCATTCACCCTTTTGCCTGAGCTGACGGTCTATGTACTTGTACCGAGCAAATTTCGTCGCGTGCGATCTCTAGCAACCCGCTGTTTCTACCGCCAGGGATACAAAAATATAGCCTGAAATTCGACCGTGCGAGTAGTTATAGTCCGTTTAATACCGGGTGCCACGAAGGTGCTGACGCCCATGGCATCCCACTCCAAGCACCGCCCCCTTTCCCACGGCAACGACGTAAGGCCAGCGCTGCGGGTCGTTTGACATCGTTGCGAAGGCCCAGCGGCTCAAGTATAGATAGAACGCCCGCTGACCTAAGGGCCCTCTGGACTATGTCGTTGAGGGCATAGTGACGGGGATGCCTGCCAGTGCATCGGCTCGAACTCAGTGCATGCTGACCGCCAGCACTCACCATGCTACCAGAATAAAATATTAATGAAATTGAGAAACTGCGTTGCCTGTCGGTTGAAAGTCATACAACATGAAAACGTCCCTTCGAGCGGCAGTCGTCCCATTTAATATTAAAAGTTGCTCAACTCTGCTCATTAGTTGAATTACTGTTGCTGTGTATCACGTTTCACGGAGCCGTGTATGTTAAGAAATTGTCTTTGTTTAATATTCGGTGAGAGTATTCGAGTTTAATTTAGTAACGGCTGGTGAACACACAAACGTCACGTTGTGTAGGTAAACCAAACCGGAAGTGATGTTATGTATGTTTTTAATTGTTTCTTGTCGAAGTCGTCGAACCTTTTTCGGCTTATTAAATTAGACAAAGTGTTAACATATATTTGACGTCGACTGTACCTTATTGTACAGGTTGTTTAATTTGTCACCTGTCTCATCTGTTCTCACGTGTCCTGAAAGGTTAACTGGAAGAGATCATTTAAAGGAATAAATTCGCCTCTGCGCTTCTTTTTTGTTATTCTGCATGTAGGCCGCAATAGCTTTTTTACAAGAAACATTCTAACAGCGTTTCTGAAAAAGAAGACTTCTGTCATGAAGAGACGTCGAAACAAACTCAACAGACAGTATTTTTTTGCCAAAACAAAGCTTATTAGAATGATAGTACCTACTTATTCTACTTGAAATAAGTAAACCTAAATATACAAAAAAACATGACCGGGACTGTGTTACAGAATTCAGAATACAAGGCTTCTCCTTTCCTTCTGTATGTATTTTCGTAATCGTAAACGTATGTTTTAGTTAATCAAAACATAAATACAGCAAACGTCGAGCACCATCTGCGCTGGACATTGTTTGCAGTTTAGCAGGACACTGCAAAACATTAATAAAGCATACGCTGAGCACCTGCGCCGGACATTGTTTGCAGTTTAGCAGGACACTGCAAAACATAAATAAAGCATACGGTGAGCACCATCTGCGCCGGAAATTGTTTGCAGTTTAGCAGGACACTGCAAAACATTAATAAAGCATACGCTGAGCACCTGCGCCGGACATTGTTTGCAGTTCAGCAGGACACTGCAAAACATAAATAAAGCAAACGGTGAGCACCATCTGCGCTGGACATTGTTTGCAGTTTAGCAGGACACTGCAAAACATAAATAAAGCATACGGTGAGCACCATCTGCGCCGGACATTGTTTGCAGTTTAGCAGGACACTGCAAAACATAAATAAAGCATACGGTGAGCACCATCTGCGCCGGACATTGTTTGCAGTTTAGCAGGACACTGCAAAAAGTGCAACCACTGAGAAGAAGAAAAATTATGTGATCGATCACCCCTCTGGTCCTTGGAACGTTTTTAACCATCTTGTTAAGTTTTTGTTTTAATACCATGATGAACACCTAAGTACCTTGTCGTTTTCACTCTGTTGACAACTTCATAAATGGCAGTTTAACATGACGTTTAATGCGACACAGTACAAAGGTGTTAAGCCGTAGATAGGGGATATATAGAGATGACGTCCTAGCGTATACCCAAAAGGGACGATGGTAAATTAACCATACTAAAATAAGAAGTATCAGAAGCTAATATATTCTTGACGTCTAATGTCATTTAAAATTTAGTCGTATTATATCGGTGACGTCATGGTGGTGTCAGTTTCGGTACACATTTTGACAGGTGTGGTGGCAAACAAGCTGGAGGCAAACAAAAAATCCGTATACGCGATGAGGGACAGAAAATAGTACACTGTATCTCGTTCCCAATTGCGGTATTGCCTATGCATACATCTTTGTCACTCATGTGTGTATGTGTGGGTGAGTCCCTCTATATATTCTACCTCTATGTGTTAAGCCCCTTGTGTGGCTTACTGTACCTATGCAGACACCGTAACCTATGGACGACAGTGGCTCCAAAATAATCGGAAGCGCGTTGCTGACCCTTATGTAATTGACTCGTTCATATTTTTTAATAGTGTCGGTGTCAAACCGGCGTACGGCCGTGATGGTAAGCCCACAGATGTATGAATATAAGGAGATCGGACATGCCGGCCGATTTGTATGGAGTACGCCTGTCGCAAGTACATTAACCCACACAACGCCCAAGTAATTGACAAGACAAAGCACGCACACATCTAAAACACACACACTTGTATACCTACGCGCTTATTGAACAATACACACGCATCATATCAGGCATTTTGGGAAAAAACGTAATATTCTCTGCGATCAGCACGCGTGCACAGTATGGCAGAGTATGCCCATTGAGCATACAGCTGCGACACGGCCGCCGACGGCTTGTCCTCTCTCTAGTATTCTATGCTCTGAGGTATAGCCTATGGACTCCTGCAGCTCCGGAGGACTCGCTAACGCGTTTAAAACATGTCAGCATTGTGACAATATTAATATTACAAAAAATTACGCAAATATTTGCTTCTGTAACCATTTTCTTGACTAACAACCTACTTGTATATACATTTACATTACTCATATTACGTGACTGACTTTTACCTAGATTAAACAAGATGAAGAATCTTTGGAGCACAATAATACATACATACATACATACCATCACGCCTTTATCCCTAAAAGGGGTAGGCAGAGCACATGAAACTTGTGTTCCAGTGCCACTTTTAGCATAAGATCGACAAAATGTGATGTTGCAGTGATAGGTTGCTAGCACATCGCCCACAACACACTTCAACCCTGTTCCCTCACAACACAATAATACCCATAAAAATTTCAAAAAATAAACTCTTCCACCGTAAAAAGTTTGTGAGATATTACGTAAAGACAAGTCAGGCATCATTATTTATTATTCTTTATTTGCTTGCTAAATAAAACTCTGCAACTTGGGAATCACAACATTATTGCATACCTTGCTGTAGTATTGTGCGATTGCCAAGTCACAGATGTCATGAGACGTAGGTGTATTGGGAATGTACCAACGGACTAATATGACATGACATATACGGTTCAAGACAAATTAGTCTTTAAAGTTCGTACAAACAGTTTTTTTTTAGAATATTATCGTTGTGTCAATGAAAAAACTTTAAATATCTAAAGATCGGGTAGTGTTTTTATTGCAGTATTTATAACCTCCAACAAAAACCGATTTAACCTTTAGTGTTGCATGTGTAGATGTTTGATATTTCTTAGCTATGTTTGTTGTCTCGAGGATGTTTTGAATTTTAAGTCATACAACAATTTAGTTTTTAATCAAAAAGTGGTCATGGACCAAAAAGTTCACAAATATTTATATTACTATGAATAAATAGAAATCTTTAAAAAAAAGAACCCGAATTACTAATCCCATTGAGTTTAGTAGCTAGGTACTGTCGACCAAGACAGTGATTTTACTGATTCATCATCATCATCATCAGTCGTTCCCTCAATGCCAAGGATCGTGACATCATGTCCTATTCTTTTTGACCAGACTTCTCCAAAGGCTCCTATCACCCGCTTTTATGTATTGCCTCGTGCAGATGTAATTGCAAGGGTACAGAGATATATGTACTCCATCTATCGGGTGGTCTGCCTTCGAGACCTCTAGCACTCAACTGATTCAACTGAATACGCATAGCACGGAAACCTCACTCTAAATTTTGACTCACACTTCACTGAATTTACTAGACTACGTCTATATAAAAGATAGCGTACAATATTGTATTGAATAGCAAAATATTGCTTTATCTTGGCTTCTCAAGCCGATAATTACAGAATCATTATCCGAAGGGCACAGTGTTCACATTCAGCGCACTGTTGATATTAAAAGCCCGCCAAGAACTCAATGAACCGTCCTTTCATCTTTGACTTTCATAAATTACTAGATTTTTATGGCTCCGGCTTAAGAATGCAGACAATTTGGCTATTTACAGATGAGTTTGAAGACAATTTTTTTCATTAAAATTGGTAATTTTACTAACGTTCCGGCGATGTTCTCCTCCGCAAAAAGTAATGGTCGAAATAAAATAAGATACCTACTCCTTGGTGCCTGCGAGCTGCACTCTTAAGGCCTCTCACAGACTGGCGCAGCCTGGCCGCGGCGGTCAATATTAAACTTGTAATTTGCTGACAAATTTACTATTGACCGCGCCAATGTGTTTCACTGCCAGAAACCTGCCTAGCGGACGACTACGTCGTAGGCGCTTACCGCTGCATTCCAAGAAAATCAAGGGACCGGCTACGAGCGTGGCCATGGCCAATAGCGATTCTTGAAAAAGTATCAAAAGTCGCACTTCAGAAGGAACGAGAGTTAAAACAAGTTAAGTGTCATTATCCCAAACAAAAACTTAGGAAACGTATCGCAATCGACCAGCTGATTCAATTGACTGCCTACGATTTGTGACGAAACTATGACCTATCAACACTGTCTGTGTTCTATTCTAAACTCCAGGAGTCAAATTAAACTGAGGAGTTGAGTACAGAATGTATTGATGGGCTATATAGCGGGATGCATGAATATCGGCAGCTTTCATTTCATTGTTCGAACTATCTAACTTTGGTTCGATGTGCTGTGGTGACCATGGTCATAGACTTTTACAAAATAAAGTCTGTATGTTTATTTTATAATGGCTAAACAGAAACTGTTTTACAGGCTTAACAGTTTTACGAAAATGTTCCATTTTACGAAAAAATAATGAATATCTGTGAAAATATAATGAAGACCAAAACACTTTCTTTACATCTCGGAAACTATTTAATTTGTTGAGCTCGGTACGGTTTCAGAAGAATTTTCTCCTGCGTCCGCTCTGGTTAAAGAATAACCCACTATTTTCTTCATTAATGGAGTAAACAGGTTTGTGAAAAATTTACAACGCTATGTAGCTACGGACGTATCAGCTTGGCGGGCTTGTTTGCTAACATGGCCTAATAAGTCTCTCGTTCAAAATTGTTGAATTTATTTTTAATCTATTTAATCAGTTCATTACAAAGAATATAATAAATAATACACAGCATTTTTTTTAAATTATGTGTAAGTACCTACAATTTTTTTGTCTGTGACTTATGCCTGAACTAGGTGGAATCATGTAAGGATGACGAATCAGTAACGATCATGGTCACCGCAATAACAATAAATTAAACCTGCCAAAAGTCTAGAGGATTACGGTCCCCACAGACGAGTGATGCGCTTGTGTTCTGGACGAGGGCGCGGCTTTATTTCAATATATATAGTGATTTCTTTCTAACACGGTCATCTAAAGTCAGATTACGCAACAGCCGAGATGACCCGGTGGTGTTTCTGTTCTTTGTGTATTAGTATCCCCTCGTATATAAAACTATGCATTGAAACCACAGATGTATGAATATAAGGAAATCGGACATGGCGGCCGATTTGTATAGAGTGAGCCTGTCGCAAGTACATTAACCCACACAACGCCCAAGTAATTGACAAGACAAAGCACGCACACATCTAAAACACACACTCTTGTATACCTACACGCTTATTTGACAATAAACGCGCATCATATCAGGCATTTTAGGAAAAAACGTAATATTCTCTGCGATCAGCACGCGTGCACAGTATGGCAGTGTATGCCCATTGAGCATACAGCTGCGACACGGCCGCCGGCGGCTTGTCCTCTCTCTAGTATTCTATGCTCTGAGATTGAAACAGACTCTCACTCTCAATATTAATGTCAATACTACATTACTACGCTTGACGTCGACACGGCAAGACATTCGTAGTTACTCCTTGGGGGCCTAATCAAATCAGATTTTAAAAGATTGCATGTGTTTCAGCGCTCCAGCGGTGAAATGTCAAGATATTCCCGGTGGACTGTGCGGAAAGAGTGAACATCTTTTTTAAAAGTCCCGGCTAGGTAGTGACTGGTTGCCATTGGAATTGAAAAAAAAAAACCGGTCAAGTGCGAGTCAGACTCGCGCACCGAGGGTTCCGGACCACCCCGTTCAATAGAAAAAAGTCCACTATAAATTGACACTCACTAAGTATCATACTCATACTTAGTGCATGTCAGTTTATACTGGACATTAAATGTTCAGTGATGTAACTAAAAATTTACGGTTTTCGTAATTTTTCCTTTATCTGTGATACGTTGCTTCGTACCAATTATCAAGATTCTGAGTTCACGGGAAGTACCCTGTGGGTTTTGATTCCTTTGAGAGTTTCGAGAATTTGCGGCAATTTGCGGCATAAACGGCAGTATCTTTTGATTGCGTTGGCTTAGAAGTTTGATTTTTTCACAACTCTTGGAAACAGTAGACTTGAGTATTTGATATAAATTTCAGCTTGACACTTTTGCGCGTTCCTGAGGAAAAGGGTCTTGACAGACGGACGGACGGACGGACGGACGGACAACAAAGTGATTCTATAAGGGTTCCGTTTTTTTCCTTTCGAGGTACGGAACCCTAAAAATTACATTCAAAGTAATAGTTGAAACATGTCCACCAAGAATCATGGTTGCCGGAGACGAAAGTGATTCGCTTTCGTTCCGGGCGAGGGAGCGGCATGATTCCGCTAGTCCAGTGATTGCTTTCTGACACAGCCATCCGTGGGCAGATCACGGACGTTCATTCCGGGCCATCGGAGCTGCGCTCGGTTTCAGTGCGAATGCAATTAGTTTTGTTTTCTAGTTTATTTATGTATGGGAATTATAGGGAAAATCTTTTTCGGTGGCGGCCTGCCTGATGGTAGGTAGACACCGCCTTTGGACGCTTGCGACTCTAGAACTCGTCAGCGAGAGAAGACCAGCGAGCAGCGAGACCAGAGCTATGACCACAAACTTCAAAATTCGAGGTTCGGGTATCTCCATCTCTATCGCACTTTATTTACTCGAGTGACTGGGATACATGTATACGAACTTCAAGTTTCGATCTTCGTGGTAGCGCCGGGCTGTGACAGACTCCGAATGATCGCAAAAGGGGTGGAATTTTGCGGTCGGCTTTCTATTATAATTATTCTAAGTAGCTTCTAATAAAGCCGGCCAAGTGCGAGTCGGATTCACACACGACTGACGCGCTCTGCGGCGCTACCACGAAATGCGAAACTCGAAGTTCGTATACATGCAACCCAGTTACTCGAGTTATGCAAGTGCAATAGAGATGACCTTAACTTCGAATTTCGAAGTTCATGGTCATAGTTTAGTTTTTTGGTTCGGATTCGTTGTGTTGCTAGCTAGAAATAAATATAGGTCCTCATTTTAACACAGCACATACTCAGGAGATCTTTCTGACCAAATCACATACTTACAGAGTAAGTTGGAGGTGCTTGACCAGTTCAGCTGCTCCAAATATGAGCGAGATGACATTTCACATTAATAACGTAGATCAAACTAAACAACCGTTTGCCAGATAGTGGTTGGTGGTTGAGGATAGTGTCCACTGCCTGGCAATAATTAGAATGTTGATGGGGGAGTAGACAGGGTGAGTGTGGACTTCACCCCAGAGGGGTTTATGGCAGTCCACACCCAGAGAGAGACTCTGAAGTACTGTCAACACAATAGTAGTTCTTTATTCATTAACTCACACGGTATATATACGAGTAGCTACATGTATTATCATTCGCACATCTCGCACGTAGGTACTTAATCTACGGCACGTATTATACAATATCTAATCGCTAATTTAGAATGTGCCTTGTCGGCACATATCTCCCCCCTTACAACAAAAATGGGATGAAATCCCATTTCCTGCTAAATTACTGGTCACATACATATAAGAAAAGTAGATAGTTACCTACACACTGACAAACAAATCAACTATATCACTAAAAAAAACAAAATACTTAATTTTTCACACGCATTTCTAAGCTCGTTTTCGGATGCTTGAGAAATGTTAAACTTGCTGTGTGTATATATAAGACCACAACATTTATAAAACAGTGCGAAAGAAAGTACAATAGTCGTGTACATACAATCCAGGCTTGAATTACCTTTTCGGTCAATTGCAAGTTGGCTTGGCACAATACAAATAAATAGAGGCATATAGGCTCAGAGCAGCAGCTTATCTCATCCTGGGCATTCGTCTTCCAGGGCAATGTTGCATACAGCACAATAATAGAAAATACAAAAACATGATTAGTTGTCTAAATATAAATAACACAATCAAAAATAGCATATTAAGTTAATTACCTTGAAAGAATGGAAACTGACATGCTCACTTATAAAAGTATGCTGACGACGCGACTCCGCGACCTTGATCTTGACATAAAACTATCGATATATTTACGTACGCTCAGCGCTGCGTCGACATTTCACTGCGTTTGTTCTGTCTAATTATGATAAGTTGCATTTTCGCCAACTGTGTTGCGTTGCGAGGCTATCCTTGTAATGAGTGACGTCTTCGACCTTTAACTCCTTCGCGAAATTTCGGAGGCAGGCTTAAACGGCTGCAAATTCTTCATCCAGTATGTCCCCGGGCCGTGACGCAGCAGGCGTCGCACCATGGACGCTGCTCGATGGACGGCGAAAATGTCGGCCACGATTAGTGTGGCACGAAGGCGCGTGACAAAATGCACAATTTGCTGTTTTAGGCTTCTTGGCTTGTCGTGTGCGCTGTAATATGAATTTACATATTGACGCTGCTTCTCAGTTATGTCTTCCTTGTCGGAATATCATACTCGATGAGAAGGCGTTTGAATGGGGTCCTGAAGAGAAAAATGAGAATGCGTTTTCAATGTGGTCTCTTCATCAACAAGGGCGTAGTTCCAGTCGGGAGCGCGTTGTTCTGGTCGGGAGCGGATCCTTCTCGTGGGGAGCGGCGCGTTTCTTCATTGGACATTTGTTTCAGGCAGTGTTCCATATATCTACCTAATGCAAGTGGGCGCGGCGTATTTCTTCAGGTGGTTGCGGCGTGTTTCTTCAATGTGGTGCGGCGTATTTTTTCAGGCGGGCGCGGCGTGTTTCTTCAATGTGGCGCGGCGTATTTCTTCAGACGGGCGCGGCGTGTTTCTTCAATGTGGCGCGGCGTATTTCTTCAGGCGGGTGCAGCGTGTTTCTTTAATGTGGCGCAGCGTATTTTTCGAGTGGGTGCGGCGTATATCTTCGAGCGGGCGCGGCGTATATCTTCGAGAGGGTACAGCGTGTTTCTTCAATGTGTCGCGGCGTATTTCTGTCCCCACTTAACCAGATGGTTGCGCGTTCAGTCGTCGGAAGTAGGCGTTTTGATTTTGTTCAACTTCTTTGCCAGATCGTTGCGTATTTAGTCGTCGGGGCGCGCGTGTTTCTTCAGTCGGGCTTCAGCGATGCGTGTTCTTCTTGTTTCAGTCGGGGTCACCACTTTGCCAGATGGTGGTTGGTGGTTGAGGATAGTGTCCATTGCCTGGCAATAATTAGAATGTTGATGGGGGAGTAGACAGGGTGAGTGTGGACTTCACCCCAGAGGGGTTTATGGCAGTCCACACCCAGAGAGAGACTCTGAAGTACTGTCAACACAATATTAGTTCTTTATTCATTAACTCACACTGTATATATACGAGTAGCTACATGTATTATCATTCGCACATCTCGCACGTAGGTACTTAATCTACGGCACGTATTATACAATATCTAATCGCTAATTTAGAATGTGCCTTGTCGGCACAAACCGTTTTAACCCATTCATAGAAGGCTGATTAGATACTTGAAAATATTTACAGATCGCTTTTGTACGGTCAGCCTCACAAGGGGTTTAACACTTCTGTACCGTGTCGCATTAAACGTCATGTTAAACTGCCATATGAAGTTGTCAAACGAGTGAAAACGACAAGGTACTTAGGTGTTCAGCAACCTCACCTGGGTGACGATTCCATTTGTCTTAATAAACAGAAGGGGATGTCCCCAAGATAACACTTTTGTCACATGTCTCTGTCATTGTGACTTTGAAAAACAGAGACACGAATGTAGGAAAATTCTTATGACATACCCGGGACGTCAAATTTTGAATCACGAATCGGAACACTATTTTCTATGTATGTACTCGTTTTGGGTTACATACTATATGTATTTTAGATATAATTCCAATTGCTGATGTATCAATACTAACACTAGATTAAGTTAGTATTTTTTTTGTTTACAAACACTCTATGGATAGTATGGATACTCTGTATTTCATTTTCATTTCATTTTCATTTTATTCATTTAGATACAATGTAAGTTTACAGCATATTAACACCAAAACACTTACACGATAAATTATTACATATAACATAATACAATACAAAATGTCAAAAAGAAAAGTCGTCAATATGTCCGAAATAAAGAAATTGAATTGAATTGAATATGTATAAGACAATTCTAAGGACTTATTAGGAACCGGCCAAATGAAAAGTAATGTGTTGCTCTGAAAAACAAAGAAACGACATTTAAAGTCCATTTATTGGCTTGTACATTGTAATTATAAAATAACTCATTTAAACATCTTCAGTTCATAACCTCACAAATCACAATCGTCATCTTCAGAACAATCCCTGTTTCACCGACAGCTCGCTCCTGGCGGTGACAGCGCCATCTTTTGACATTTGAAAAAACGACTTCTGTTTTACCGACGGCCATAGGCTGCACATCGATTTAAAAACAAAATAAAGAATTGTGACATTCTGCGTCGATTTGAAAAACAAATTATGTCTGTGTGTGTCGTATGGAGAGACACGAAGAAATAATGTTACGAAAGTAATCAAATTGTTTTCCGAAATATGTAAAATATAAATAAGTTGATAGTTTTGTTATTATTATCTATTTTCTAACACACCCTGTTACGTTAAATAGATTGGTCTTTTTATTACCTCTATGACGTTTATGGGACTTATCGATAACAAGACTGTCGATGTTTTTATTTTGTCAATAAGTCGTTCGTGCTAGAAAAATATCTAGGTATAATGTTTAATGTGTAATGTTATATATATATATATATATATATATATATAACATAATACATCAAACCACTCCCCAAAGCAGCAACGGCGTAACAGCCATTACAACAACAGGCTGTAACGCCCTTTGAGTCTGCAGGTATCGATATTATTAGTAGTTTACTTAACCAAGGTACTTATGTAAGTATTATATTATAGTTATAGGTACATTAAATTATAATATTAAATTTACTTTACGTCATACCTGGCCATAAAGTAGGAATTACCGCACGCTACGCGTGCGTAAAACCCCACTTCCTGGCCAGATAGAGACGTAAAATTTTGTACTCACCACGGGCGGTAATAAAGAAAGCCTCAAAGCGCATATTTATCGCCCTTGCCTTCGGCTCGGGCGTCAAATACCTGCGATCTGAGACATTCTTTGTTTAACCGCCCTAGGTAAGTAATTTACTATTATTTGCACACCAATTGTACAACGGTCTTAATCTGCCCGACCCAGTGCGACAAGAATGGGGCAGTCATATACCTACCTCCCTGCAATGACACCCAGAATGCTTTTGGTACTTCCCATGAGTCGGCCCAGCATCGATACGATTATAGTCAAATCAATAACATCTCCAACAAGAACAACATTTCCGTGGCCTAGTATCCATAGTCTATCTATTTAAGCATTGCTTAGTATGGGACTAATGGTAATGAGAGAGGATGAGGGGAGAATAGGTGTCAACTATTAGGCATTACATGTTCTTATGAACCCTTATTAAACAGGGGGTAAAACATGTAAGCAAGTTACTTTTAAACCACGAGTATACTACATTTTCTTGTAACCATAGAAAACATTATTGGCGTTGCACATTGCCAGAAAAGATCCCTGATCTGTGTGACCAAACTATTGACTATCAAATAGGAAATTGTAAACAAAGCATTGAACAAACACAGCATAAAGGATTCAGTGCGCCTAGCGGCTCACCGCGTCAGCGGGATTGCATTGTTTACTGAAAAATTCAGCGCTCTTCAGGAAGCCAGCCAAATCCGTACAGAGATTCTTAAGAGGAATCACTAGCAAGTATACAAGTTTATTTGTATAAAATATTTATATAAAGCAGTAATGGCAGCTTAAGTTACCGTATTTAATTAATTTAAGGCGAGGCAGGTTCATGGTCTTCTCTCCCTCGCACTGAGCATAAGCGTGAGCGAGATGGAATTGCGTGTTCAGAAGTGTGTAACATCACTTTTTAGTACATATTAATTGATTTTTGGAATACTGGATAATTTATTAAAAATCTGTCCGGTTATTACATTAGAATAATCACTATTGCCAATTCTTGCGAAAGTATTCGAGAAATGTATAGCCAGAAGATTACAGGGTTATTTTGAACATCATGGTCTACTTTCATCCCATCAATTCGGTTTTAGGAAAAATAGAAACACCTTAGCTGCTGTAAGCAAATTGGTAACTGAAGTTATGACACATCTCAATAGTGGCCTTACATGTGGAGGAATTTTCTGTGATCTGACTAAGGCGTTTGACTGTGTGGATCACAGAATTCTCATAAACAAGCTTGATTTCTATGGTATACGTGGTAATGCGCTGGCGTTGCTGAAATCATACCTGTCTAATCGTTGTCAATACGTGGAAATTTGTGACCAGTCATGTCAGTACCCAACTAGATCTGTTGAAAAATGTATTAAATTTGGAGTCCCACAAGGGTCAGTCTTAGGCCCTTTACTATTTATAATTTTTATTAATGATTTACCAGACTTTTTGAGATATGGAACCCCCTATCTTTACGCTGACGACACTAGTATTATTTTAAGCGGACCATCTTCTTTAGTCTTATGTAAATATATGCAAGATTCTTGGACGCAACTCCTAACATGGTTTGAGGCTAACGGGCTGAACATGAATTGTAGCAAAAGCTTTTACATGACATTTCGTAGAAGTACATCTAGTCCTGACTTTGATTGTAATATACCAATATGTAAAGCTAAATGTACAACATTTCTAGGTGTAGATCTTGACCCATACTTGAGGTGGAATGACCAGATCGATAAGGTTAATAAGAAACTAGCTAGTGCTTGCTATGCAATGAAATCACTGATGAACATAGTCAGCAAAGATATATTATTGACCACGTATTTTTCATATTTTGAAAGCATAATTAGATATTGTGTCGAGGTTTGGGGAAATGGAACTAACATTAACTTAGTGCTCCTCAAACAAAAAAAAGCTCTGAGATTAATAGAAAAATGTGCCAATGTTCCTGACTCTCACCGTAGTATATTTGTTGACAATAAAATTTTGACTGTAATTTCTCTCTATTTGTACCGTTTATGTATTTATGTTTTTAACAATATGAACATGTATGTCCAGCGAGGCCAGACTACGAATAATAATCTTAGGAAAAGAAATAGACTGCATTTAAATGTTGTGCATTATGCCCATTTTGACAAAAGTTTAAATAATACTGCCATTAGAGTGTACAACTTACTTCCTGACGACCTAAAAAATATTCAAGAGCTAAGATCCTTTGACAAAAAAGTAAAGGAATATTTTTTGACCCGTCCATTCTATTCAATCAAAGAATATTATGCAAGAATTTTTGACAAATTGTCTTGACATTTATTTATTCAGTTATTTTTAATTAATTTTTTTTTTCTTTATCCGTACTGACCTCTTAATTGCATTATTATTATTATTTAAATTATAAAATGAATATTATTTTGTTGTGACATTTAATGTAAGTTAAAAATATTTGTTTAAATTAAATTTTGTACTTGTTAATTTTATTTGTATGTTATAATTATATTTGCATGCATCGAGAAATGTGTTTTAGAGCAAATAAATGATTGAATTGAATTGAATTGAATAATAAAAAAGCTATCTTTTTTATAATAAAAAATATAGATTTTCGTTGAAAATTACGAGATCTCGAACATTTAAGTTTATTTTTATGGTGATATTTAAGATTTTTTTACAGAGTTACCAAGCCATTTTTTAATATTATGTTCGGTTATAACACTTCTTTGTTTCTTTTTCAGTCTACAGTAATTTTTCTGTAGTAGGACTCTTCATTTTTTATTCACATGCTCAAAAATCAATCTTTTCGTCAGATCGTGAACCGGCCTCGCCTTAAGATTATTTTATATCTTTAGCTTGCAGCATTAACGGACATCCATTCTTGAAGTACAATATCAGGTAAAAACTTCGATTTTCGAGACAAAATTTCATACAGTTTAAAAAATATATAACTTGAAGCCTGAATAAGGGTTTCAACGTGACTAATTATTCAACTTCCGATAAAATCCGAATCGATGTGACGTAATTTGTACGTCACATCGATTCAGATTTTAGTTTAATTTTAATGCCATAACGAATTGTGGTACAAGGTCGATAAAATTAGAGGACACCAATTGTTAAAAACACTCCAGTGTTTTATACTTCACATCTGTCCATAAAAAGGCAATACCGTCCGCTGCACGTGCGGAAAGTTGCACTTTCTGGCCAGGGGGAGTTGTAAAAGTTTGTAATCACCGAGAGCGGTAAAATACGGAATTTTTCAGATCCGTTATCTAACATAATATAATATATCTATTCTTTGTTTTACCGCTCTCCGTGAGTGATGTCCTATTTCCACCGTAATAACTGGGAAAGAGTATGTGCAATAGAAAACCGACGCTCGAAATTGAAACCCCTTAAAATGCAAAGCATGTCTTGTCAAATTTTGTATTATAGCCCGATTATATTATTCGATTGCCTTTTGCTCCGGGCGTTTTTCCTACATTGTTATGCTTTTAGGGTACAGACAATTTGCTGCTTGTTTTTCGCATGAGTGATTTGAAGAATTTACAATGTGGATATACGTGAAATAAACATTTAGATCCTCAACAGCGGGGTGGTGATAACCAAATATTTTGTTCAAATTAGTAACCGCATTTGTACTCGTACGATATGTTGTTTTAGCTTATTATTGTTTCTGAAAAAAGCATCTATGGTCATTTTACTAGGTAGGTAGGTTGTACGCGGGCTGGGTTCCCGCAACTCGACGTCATAAATGCGCCTATTTTGCGTAGGGGTTTTGGCACTACTGTTATTCGTGCTAACCCAGTTCCACCAGTAAGCGTAGCAGACCCTTGTTATTGCCGACGGCCTCCGGTGTTCTGAGGTGCTTTCATTTTACTATCAAACAACAACGCAATTACTTAAATTTTTGAACGTATTACGTTGGAATATTTTTTGTAAGCATGTAAGGTCCGTCTCATGATTAGCAGTCACCGCAGCCTACGAACGCTTGCAACTGAGTGTCACACCGCTAACCAAAGTCTATCTGAATAGATAAGACCGCCTGTTGTTTGCATATGCTCTTATAATCGCTGTTTTCTGTAGGTACTACTGTTTTGTATTACTATTGAGATGTGTAATAATAATAATAAATTATTGTTATTAACATGATAAATGCCTTGTTTATTTTATTTAATACATGATTTAATGTGGTAAAATAAGAAGATTTAAACAAATTACACATTCACAAACTGTGTTTATTTTTAGTTCGCAGTACGGCATTACTCAATGAGAGAAATAAAAACCACTCAAAAAGAAAAGACGATCACTTTGCTGGCCTAGGCCATCAATTTTGTATGAAGTTTCATTATTATCCTCTATTTTGCAGAACCCTATATTGTAGTCCCTCGTGAAAACCTCGGCAGGGCTCAATCCAGTGTCGGAGCGTCCCAGGAACGAAGTTCCTTTTAAACCGTATCGCTGCGTTAGCTGATGTGTTCTTACACTCGTTCGGAAAGTTACGCAATTAGCGCGCAGGTGACTAATAAATTGACAAACACCTGTTTTTTGAGTTTGAAGCTCGTTGGCACCAAACGGCATTCGAAACTAGGACGTTCTGAAAGTTGCATGCGCTACCACTTGGCCACCTCATAAATCGATTTAGCTATAGGGTATTCCAATATAACATTAGAAAAATCATGCACTAATCGTCATGAGATTTTAGGAAAGAAATAGGATTTGTATGTTCGATAAGCTTAATGTTCGAAATGAGTAAACTTTGTACTATATTCTAGATAATAATTGACTTTCAAAATTAAGTTGTAACCGACTTCAAATCAGTAGCCAAATAGCTTCAAGTTTGCCTATAAAATTTGAAGAGTTTCCTCGATTTCTCCAGGATCTCATCTGGAAGTATATGCTTTCAAACAAAGAAATAATTTTTCAAATCGGTTCATAAATTACGAAGTTATCGCGTAACATACACACATAAAAAAAAATAAAAAACATACCTACAGACGAATTGAGACCCTCCTCCATTTTTGAAGTCGGTTGATAAAAAAAAAACAAACGGATGAATAAATAAACGAGCACGAAATTGTCCGTTCAAATTCAAATGTTATGTGGAATGAGGTATAGTCATCCCTGACATGCGTATCCACATACGAGACCGATCAGATCTCATACACATAATCCTTCGACCGGACGACGGTCTCAGCTTTGATTTGGGTATAATGATATTTGGCAAGAAGATTGCACTGATATCAAGATTAACACGTCTAACCCTCGACAATGAAGATGGAAACCCTGAATCGAATTGTCACCAAGTATTTATACGATGAAACTATGTTGGCGAAAGGTTATTTTGGGAAAGAAGTGTCAATCATAGCGAGCCTTTTTATTGCACTTTGGATAGTGCGATGTCTGTGGGGTTTGCGTGTGTCAATATGATATGGGTGAAGCCTGGCTTAAGGAGTGTCGAGGCATCTTAGGCATTGGTTGACCGTCTAGAGGGCACACGACATATATTTTTAAACTAGCTTTTGCCCGCGACTTTGTCCGCGTAGAACTCGTTTATATCGTAGCTCGATACAAACTTTCACCCTCCATTTCCCTTTTAGGGGTAGATTTCCGATATAAAAACTATCATATTATGTCCTTACCCGAGACTCAAACTATCTTTATCATTATTATCATCATATCAGCCGAAAGACGTCCACTGCTGGACTTTTTTCAGGATAAAAACTATGAATTGTCCTTCCCTGGGACTCCTTCTCTCTTTACCAAATTTTAACTAAATGGGATTTATCCACATTTTCACCCCTATTTCATCCCCTTAGGGGATGATTTTCGGGATTCAAAGTATCCGTTGTCATTCTCCGGGACTCAAACTATCTCTATACTAAATTTTATCTAAACGGAGTCCATCCAAAATTTCACCCCCCACTACACCCCCTTATGGGCAGATTTCCGGGATAAAAACTATCCAATGTCCTTTCCCTGAACTTAAACTAACTCTAAGCCAAATTTTATCAAAATGGGTTACATCCAAAATTTTCACCCCCACGTTTTACCCCCTAAGGGGAAGATTTCCGGGATTAAACCTATCCTTTGACCTTCTTCGGGACTCGAACTAATTATATACCAAATTTCATCCAAATTGGTGCAGCGGTTTAAGTAGCTCCATACAAACTTCCACCCCCCATTTCATCCCCTTAGGGGTTTATTTCCGGGATAAAAACTACCCTATGTCCTTTTTTCCAGGACTCAAACTATCTCTATACCAAATTTCATTTAAATCGGTTGAGCCGTTTTCACGTGATGCGCGGTCACATAAACAGACAAACAGATAAACAGAAAAACAGATAAACACATAAACAGACAAACACACAAACAGACAAAAATTCTAAAAACTGTTGGAACGTGTTCTGTTATCGATTTTAAGTATCCCTACCCAAGTTTTTTTCGAATATCTTCCATGTACAGACTTTCGACCCTCTTCAGCTTTATTATATGTATAGAAGATATAGTTCCCTTTTGGTCTTACTGACCAATTTTATGATATGGCGGTGATAATATAAATATAATATCACTGCCTATTTGTATTCAAATTGCAGTAAGGTTTTATTAATGAAGTGAAAAGACGTTAAAATTTGTGGTAGGTTAATTGCGTAACGTTTTGGACGTACGCTGCGCCGAAAAGGAACGATGCTGTCCAGGGACTACCATTACTTGTCCATCCAACAATGTACAGTCAATGGCTTTAATTGTTGAGCCATTTAGGAGTCAACTAATTTTTGTTTGCATAGTAAGCTTTAAGATGTCCAGTATAAAGTGAGCTCTAAATGGCGCAACAATTAAAGTCCGTGAATGTACCTACGTTGAAGTGTCGTTCTTAAGTTGGTGAAATAGGTGCCTGGTGGGCTATTTTCAGTTCGTTGTTTCCATTTCAAATTGTTTTATTCACGTGCTCGTTTCCGTTTTCACGTGCGTTGATTTAAACATATTGAAGAGCGGTTCGAATGTGAAATAGGTAAACCAAACAGAGGTTCAGGGGACCGATATTTGACTTTTGAGCGCTCGAAAATTAAATAAAAGTGTATAGGATTGTTAGTGTCCAAATTGCACGCACTTACTTTCTACCGATATAATTCAATAAGAGTTGTCAAGACCATTAAGGTATAATGTGCTAATGTACTAGAGATGACACGCCGGACAAGAAGTTTGCGCTACGCGTTGCGGTCAATGGGCCGCACCGCCTCAGTGTCTTCCTATGACGAGTTACCCTCCCCCCGCATGCGCCCCGCGCTGCCGGCCGGCGCACAGATAATGTTCGTGTTGTCTTCTCTAGTACGTTAGTACATTATACTTCAATGGTCAACACCACTCGTTTTTCAATTCTCTATTGCTATTTCAAAATAGCCTTTCGTAATTTTTGACAGTTTTCGAGTGACAGAGTCGAGCGCTCGAAAGTCAAAAATCGGTCCCCTGTTCGTAATGTGCAAAGATGCTTATATCTCATCACCAGGGGGCGTACTTATCATGCCGATGACATCAATTTGACGTCACGCTGCATATAGGATGATCCCAAATAGTTTTATTGTAATTATTAATCATTAGTCGTCAATCATTTTAATCATGTACAAATTACTTCAAAAGTAATCTATTCACACGTGGAATATTTAATACTTGATACGTGAAACGTAAATTAAACTATTTGTTTTGTTTTTATACATACATTTTATTAAATGGTATTGTTACCACCAGGGCCCGTACTTATTATGCCGTTGACGCAAATGACGTCACGCTGCATAGAGTTTGATTGCAATTGTATGTATAAAAATAAAACAAATCGTTTAATTTACGTTTCACGTATCAAGTAGGTACCTATTAATTATTCCACGTGCACATTACTTTTGAAGTAATTTGTACATGATTAAAATGATTGACTAATGATTAATAATTATAATAAAACTATTTGGGATCATCCTATATGCAGCGTGACGTCAAATTGATGTCATCGGCATGAAAAGTACGCCCCCTGCTCATCACATTTCCCGATTATTCTCTTATTCATTAATCTGCAAAGAAATGACATTAAGGCGCCGTCAACACCAAAAATGCGCACACTGTCTATTTGTATCGGAGTAAACGAGAGCGAGTGTTACTTGGGCGGCAGGTTTTAGACGAAAATAATGAATAAATATTGAAATAAAAAAAGTGTGGATTATTTGTGAAATATGGCTCGCTAGCGGTTTAGGTATGAATATGTGGACTTCATGTTTTTAATTGCAGACCCATACGTCAAAAAATAAGGATATAGAACCGTTTAAGATGATTTTAAGACCAATCTTTGCAATTATTTTCTATCGAGCCGATTTCATCCAATTATGTTTCGAGTCCGTCTACGGTCTTGGAAATATGATGAATATTAACTTTTATTTTTTTTTGATGTGCTAGAACAAATAGTTTTTCTTAAAGAACTGCTTAAATAATATCAATTTCAACAAATTTGGTCTTGTCAGCCTCTTAATAAGAAACGACAAAACGTATTCGCGGCCAGCGCTCGCGACGCGCTGACAAAGTAAACTGATAGACGTAGTGTATCTCCGACTTTGAGGGTATTTTGTACCTACTGCTTACAGACTCGCACACAACTAAGCCACGCCTATTTAGTGAGTACTTCTCGTTTTACTCTGACGCCGTTTGTCTCGCGCCGCACATTTAGCGCCGATGAATATTCAAATAGCTCTCACGTCTCCGCCATTTTGTTGAAAGTGCGTACTCTAGATCAATTAGTGACGTCATTTACGCGCCTCGCGACGCGAAGCCCTTATGAATATTTGCAGTTTAGCTGTAATATTAAGTATGGCAATTGAGTATTGAGTGCTTAAAGTGCTTTAATCCATTCTCATCATAATGACTACAGATTCACCCCCCTTATTTATAAAATTTAACATACCTCTGTGAACTGAAATGTGTTTTGTCCCTTTCTTTAAAATGCAAATGACAGATGAAAAGACAAAGGAATTTTCACGGTATTTCAGCTTAGAAAGGTTTGATAAACATTTAAGAATAGGAACATTATTGTTTGTGTTTGAAGATCTACAAAGAAAATGTAAGTAAGCACCTTTTTAAAATTGGGGGATATTGGAAAGTCAGAAACATATTTACATGTACTATCTCACTTTGTATTTGTATTTTTTTTTCTCACCTATCCCAATTATATGTTAGTAGGTAGTTTATAAATACACACATATTACGTTTCCGTGAGTCGCCAACGGTGATGCCTGAAAATCAGCGCTGTAAGTAGGTGTCTGACACCTTAATATAATGCTGACCCAGTGTCTGGTTCACTGCCGCAGAGACACACTTGGATCATGTTTTATCTGTTCATTGTTTATTTTATTGTTCAATATGTGTGTCCTCTGTAATTGTGAATAAATATATCTTTCTTTTCTTCAGAACAGCAGCCGCTTTTGCATCCTTGCAGTGCCTTATACTCCAGTTGTCCCAGGCTCCAAATCAGTAGGTAGCTGCTTGGATTTTATTTTATACCACTATGGTGTCTAAAAAACATACGGCCAACCTAATGGTAAGCATAGACACCGTAGCCTATGATGGACCCTTGCGACAGCAGACAAACGCATGTCCTCGCGATCTCTGGCAACCATTCATCACCATGAACGCCTACGAAGCCAGTTGTAGTAATATTGTTATGTTGTAATACTATTACATTCATCGGGACTTCAGTCGTATCTTGCTTTACTATCATTCTACAAATGTCATCATTGAAATATCAGCGAACGCTGGCATATACTGCCTGGGCAAAGTCGGGAACTCGTTAGTTACGCCATGCGCCAACAGATGGCTATAACGGGTATTATTTGAATTAGAGCCAGAACAATAGATGGTTGGATTGAATTTTATTGGAGAAAATGCCTGACATGAGACAGACGCTCTCCTGGATGGAGATTTTATCGTCGTGAGAAAGGTCTGACGGAAAACGAGTTACTGAAATCGCCAGTTCCCTGTATTTCACATGACCTTTGTAACAATGCTGTAATGAAGCCAGAAATACAGTTTGTAAACCTATTGCCATTCTCTCTTATCAATGCCCGAGAACCCAAGATACACCCACACCTCGATATATATATATTTCATATACATACTCGTAGTTGCATTCCAATGTTTGTCGTCACTTGTTTTGTCGTCGCCATCTTGGCATCACAAAGATGTCGTACGTGTGGTTCTTCAATAAATGCTATTAATCGAGCCGGAGTCGTTTCACTAATCTAATAATAATTATTATGGTTATGGTCTTCTTTAACCCTTTGAACGCCAAGAACACCTAAAGGTGTTGTGTGTTGTCGTGCCCATAGCGCCAAGAACCCGTATATGACATCCGCTGCCAAAGCAACCTTCAGTCTTTAATGTAATGTTTGTATTGGTTCTCTTTTAGTTAATAGTAATAGTAATAGTAATAAATCTTTATTGTTCAAAAACATAAGTTTGCTACAACTGGAGCCTTGGAGACTGCGTTAGTTTACACTGTGTTGCAGCCCCCAGTGGTTGCCCGTAAACATGAACAGAAAGTTGTTAAGAACAACTGACTTAAGTACTAATAAAATATATTAAAAAGTAAAAAAGTAATAATATTTGGATTACTGTTAAGTTAGGCTATTGTTAGGTTAGGTTACTGTTACTTACATTATATTTAAAGAATACATATG
Source organism: Epinotia brunnichana (assembly GCA_963854355.1). Lineage (NCBI taxonomy): Eukaryota > Metazoa > Arthropoda > Insecta > Lepidoptera > Tortricidae > Epinotia > Epinotia brunnichana. The sequence goes on along the minus strand of OY977951.1, from coordinate 22,159,513 downwards.
TTAGGTCTGTATTAACTCAAACAATTTTTATTTATTTTTGTGTTGGTGTGTGTGCGTGCGTGCGTGCGTGCGAGTGCGTGTGTGTGTGTGTGTGTGTGTGTGTGTGTGTGTGTGTGTGTGTGTGTGTGTGTGTGTGTGTGTGTGTGTGTGTGTGTGTGTGTGTGTGTGTGTGTGTGTGTGTGTGTGTGTGTGTGTGTGTGTGTGTGTGTGTGTGTGTGTGTGTGTGTGTGTGTGTGTGTGTGTGTGTGTGTGTGTGTGTGTGTGTGTGTGTGTGTGTGTGTGTGTGTGTGTGTGTGTGTGTGTGTGTGTGTGTGTGTGTGTGTGTGTGTGTGTGTGTGTGTGTGTGTGTGTGTGTGTGTGTGTGTGTGTGTGTGTGTGTGTGTGTGTGTGTGTGTGTGTGTGTGTGTGTGTGTGTGTGTGTGTGTGTGTGTGTGTGTGTGTGTGTGTGTGTGTGTGTGTGTGTGTGTGTGTGCATTTGGACGACTCCTTAGGGTAGGAACTTATGTTAAAACTGATTAGTTGTACGAGCCAAAATATCCCAGTCGTAAAAGGTTTTCAGTCTCATCATAATTTTTATCACTCAACCATGTCCACACAGTTTTTTTAAATGCATAGTTAGGTAGCGATTTCAGGTACGTATGATCTAATTTTATTTTATTATAGATAAATGGAGCACAGTAGTTAATGTTGCGCCGAGCAAATTTAGTTTTGTATGTCGGGAGAGGACAGCGGTCAACGCGTTTGTTTGTTGCTGGTAACATAGGAACAACTTTGCGATGGTATCTCTTCAGGCATTGTAAGATATACAGTTTGCGAACCGAGGGTACCAATGACATGTGGTATAATTCAGTAGTTGCAAAACGGAACGGTAGACGCAGAATGACCTTTAAAAGCGCTCGCTGGGCTCTCTCTAATTCTATCATGTGCGTCTTGGCTGCACCGCCCCAGGAGCTGATACAGTAATTAACAATGCATTCTCCTAGCGCTTTATAGGTTTGCATTAAAAGCGGTTTACTTGCTACCTCTCTTAGATTCCTGAAAGCATATAGGAGTTTCCGAACTCTGGAAGTCACAGCGGTAATGTGAGGAGTCCAGTTGAGATGAGCATCAATATGAACACCTAGATATTTAAGATGATCGACGCGTGTCAGTAGAGCACAGTTACAGTTGCTAGCTATACTTCTGTTGCACGGATATGTGTGTACTGCTACCTTAAAATCCTCTCTTGGTTTAGTGGCTTTTGTCTTACTAAAGCAGATGTAATTTGTTTTGGTTACATTAAGTGAAAGAAGAGAGTCCTCCAGCCATGCGGTGACTAATCTAAGACCGTTTTCAGCAAGCATACGAACTCTGTCCCAACTCTTATCATAAAATAGCAATACTGTGTCATCAGCAAACATAAGCGTCTCACAACTGGGTATGTTGGTTTTACAGAGGTCATTTACGTAGATTAGGAACAGAGTCGGGGCCAGGGAGCTACCTTGCGGCACGCCATACTCTATAGGACTCCACTCACTATTGGCTTTATTAATACTGGTACACTGCATTCTACCAGTCAAATAATCTGTAAAGAATTCCAGCGCAATGCCCCTTATTCCCACATTCTCCAATCGAGCTAACAAAATTGGTAAAGATACGGTATCAAACGCCTTTTGTAGGTCGAGAAACACCCCCAAGCATTTCTTTCCAATGTCAAGATGTTCTGTAATAGCGGTTGTAAGATGTAGTACTGCGTCCTCAGTCGAAGTTTTTGCTCGGAAACCGTATTGGTTGCTGCCTAAAAGCGAGTTTCCCTCCAAAAATCTTTTGAGTCGTTTATTCACCAGTTTCTCAATTATTTTAGATATCGCAGAAATCAACGCTATGGGTCTATAATTGCTAGGAAGTTTTTTATTCCCATTTTTTAAAACCGGTGTAACTTTTGCTCGCTTAAATATGTCTGGAAAGACTCCCGTTGTGAAACATAAGTTACATAGATATGTTATTGGATCTACTAAAGATAGTCTACACAATTTCAGCAGATCAGAAGTAATGCCATCTTCGCCTGGTGCACTGCCAGACTTTAGTGACAATATTGTAGTCAATATTTCTATACTATCAGTGGGATAGAGAAAGAAGGAGCAAGTGTTTGCTTCAGTTACACTTGATTTTTTGGATGCCAGTTGAGTGTCTGTGTTATTGAGTTTTGCAAGCGTGATGTCAGCAAGAGTTTTCCCTATTGATGTGAAGTATCTGTTAACTATGTTTAGGGAATCTGTTTCATTTTGTCCTATTTCTAATAAATCTTTAGCATGGTTTCTGTTATTACTTAAACTACATACATCCTTTATAACTTTCCACGTATTTTTTATATCTCCGCGATATTTTTGTAGTTGATACTGATAATATTCTTTTTTTAGCGTTTTTATTATTTTATTACATATATTTCTATAATTACAGTATTGGTTTCGTAACAGGGTGTCATTTGGTGCTCGGGTAGATTTACGTTGCAATTTATTTCTTTTACGTATCGATCTTACTACTGACTCGGTAATCCACGGCTTCAAAGGTTTCCTCTTTTTCGGTACAGTTAGGGCATGAGTGTTCAGTTCAATAGCAGTTTGAATTTTATTAATTAAGACTTCCGCGGTTATGTTAGCATCACACAAATTATAATACTGGGACCAATTCTCTAAAGCAAGTGTGTCCCGGATACCATTATAATTATGTTTCTTTATATGACTGAATTCTGAGGACTTTGGACACGTTGCATCAGAAACAGTTAACAAAACGGGGCAGTGATCAGTAAGGTGGTCAAAAACGTGTGTGGTCCAGGTCTTATTACATTTTACCATAAAATGATCGATGCAGGAGTTGGGACCGGCTGTTGGTTTATCCACTCCCTGTAGGAGCCCGTAGTATAGCATTAGTGTGAGGTAATTGGCTCCTTGACTCGTGACCTGTCCTGGTAGAATATTTATATTTATATCACCAACAAATAATACGTTTGCGGTGTGTATATTACGTAGTATAGAATCTAGGGATTCTAAGTAAGCACTTGGATTTCCATAGCATGGCGGTCGATAAGAGCAAACTAATGTATAGGCTTTGTTAACATCGAGTACCAGACAATTGCCTTCATTGACTACGGGTTCTCGAGCTTGGACACTATGTTTTCTATGCACGTAGACTACCACGCCATCGTTTTTATTGAGGTGGGTTTTAGTGTAATAGAGAATGTAGTCTGTAATACTGGGGGGAGCACGTGTTTCACTGGTCCAACATTCAGAGAGTACCAATATGTCAATAGTAATATCAAAACAAGAAGCAAAGACTAGCAATCCATCCAGATTACAGTATATACTGCGTATATTCACAGCCAGCACAGTAAAGTTACCGAACCGGCTAGGGCGCGAATAGTTAGAGGGCTCACTTATTCTGTAACAATTAGGTTGACCGTGATTATCTATATCATCCTGCAGATTATGCAGTGAAGTTTGACTATCGAATGTTATATCTAGATGGAACTGTGGCAGAAATCTTGACTGGTAGTTGAAATACCACATCTGGGGCTGGGAGTAAGTGCACAACTGAGCTGCTAGTATAGTATATGTTTGTGGGTTGTATATGTGAGGTGTAGGTGAATGTACTTTGAGTATTTTGTGTGTGTGAAATTAGATTTAAAACAACAATAGCCTGTTTAAATAAATATTTTAAATTAAAGTTGGAGTAAGCAATCTTAAATAGCATTTCCAGTTCGTACGAGTATACAGATTTAATTTTTATACTAACAATAAGAGTTGCAGTTTGTAGGAACATGTTGTAGCAAATTGTACCTAGTCATTTAGTTGCATTTTTAATAGCAGCAAGGTCGCTTTCAGCGGTTATTCTAAGCGGAGGTGAGCCTTCTTCGCGACGCAAATAGACTACTCCATGTGAGGTCCAGCAGAAGCGGAACTTATTTTCGGCAGCATAATCTCTCGCTAGACGAAAAAGCTTTCTAGATTTAAAAGTCAGGGATTCCGAGATGAAAATGCGCTTATCCTGTTCGTTTATATTAGCTAGTTTAGTATTTAGCTGGTTAGTAGAGTGCTGTTTATTATAATTCTTGTAGGCTGCCAGGAGACACTCTTTTTTGGAGGCTGTTGTAAATTCTACCATGATAGGTTTGTTACTGTCATTTTTTGTGTTTATACGGTGCAGATCTTTGATCTCGCACGCGTCAGTATTCACGCCGATGACCGAACAAATGCTTTGCACTATGGTGTGCAGGTCTTTTTTCGTTTCATTTAGAGTGATCTTCGGTACATTTCGAATTTCAATTTCATTCGATCGTGATCTTTTTTCCTGCTGGTCAATTCGGTCTTCGAGAGTCGCAATGTATTTTTGAGTCTCATTGCGTTCTGTTTTCAATATGTTGAGCTCTTCCCGCATCTCGTCGTACTTATGACTCAAGAAGTCTATTGACTTAGAGATCTCTGCATTTTGGTCCCGAATGTCTGCAACCGATTTTTGGATAGAATTCAATTTACTGTCCTGATTTTCTGTGAAGGTTGTGAACATATTTTTCATCTCTTCCATATATGTGCGCATAGAAGCAGCCTCCTCGCTGACGTATTTGCGTTTACTTCGTGTTGCAATGTCTGGGTCCGATCCCGCATGCTGTAGTTTTGTCGCCGGGCCCAGTGTTGGCGGCGTCCGGAGCACCGCGCTTGTCTCGCGCGGGGCTGATACATCCGCGATAGCGGGCGCGGGTTTCGCGGCCGTCGCGGATGTTGGAGTATTAGGAGGAGTGCGCTTTGGTGGCATTATACTTAGCAGTTATCGCGGTACTGGCTTTGATCTGCTACGTGGATCGGCTACGGCGTAGTAAGTTTCGTAGCACGTAGCGAGGAATCGGCAGAAGTCGGGCGCAGCCGGAACACAGCAGATCAGCCGCCAGGTGCGAGCAAGAGGGAAATTATGGGGTACCTCTCCTTTCCGCGGGGGTGCGGCGCGGGGCCGCTCGGACCGCGGCCGGGACGACTCCGTCAGCACGCGTTGTATTAAAGTTGTTTTATCTTGTACTCGAAAATGCACATTAAACGAATTATCGCAAGAGTGATTTTCCGTTCTACTTTAAACTGTTTTTGAGAGAAAAAGTGTGCACACGTCTGTTCTTGTCGAGGTCTTGGACGGAAGGGGGTTAACAGTGATGTTGGCGTGACCATGTCTCTTTTGAATGTTTTGATTGGCGGCGAAAAGGTTAGGTTAGGTATGAGTACCTTCCAAATATGAGCAAACATTCCGCTAATAACTCGACAAAAAATTAAACCAACATTTTTAAATGATTACTTTACACAGATCTAACGCGATATTCATTTACCTTTAATTCTGACGATATTTTGACTATTTTGACGTGGCAAGAGTTTCAGCGGCCGTGATAGCAGATGGCAGTCACCTGAAACTTAGATATCGACGCTTAAGAACCAATACCGTCTAAGTAACAAAAATACAATTTTACAGGAAGCGTGGCATGCTATTCGTTATTATTTTCTGCTCCTAATTACATTAAAAGATAAAAAACGTCAAAAATGTTAGTTAGACAGTATTGATTCTTAAGCGTCGATATGCGTACAAAGTGCGATAGTTTAAAGTGTTATAAAAGCAGAATAGATAACGGGAATATGAGTGTTTTCACTGAAATAAAGCTGAAATATGTCTTTATTGGGTACACTTAAATATTCGATGCAATAAATAACTAATTGCTTTCAAACTAGAACGCGGAAGTTATCGAACTTTGCACCTACAAAAGATAAAACTCAAACTGCGAATAGGAAAGCAGAGTTGCAATGAAAAAGGAATTATTCACTGCAAGTCGGGAGTGTTCGCAAGAAAACCGGAATACCAGGACAGACGTGCATAAATTTCAAATATTTGTCTTTCTGCTTTATTTTAGCGGGATTTTAAGAATTTCGTGTTTCAGATAAAGCTTCAAAGATTTTTATTGAACATAATAACAAAAATGGGGCAATTTTTATTTTTCGACAGAGTTTGATAACAGTGTTTGGAAGAACTCGTTGGTTCTATGCAATACAAATACATATTCCTATAGGAACCCTAAATTTGGGAACTAATAATTCCTATAGTAAAAAATCCCATAAAATTGCCATACATATAATAGGGATGATGACTAAGACTTGTTTACGATGCCATTCGCGCCAGTTTTTGGAGAGGAACAAATGTTTGTATAAAAGGAGCAACTACAATTAAAGTACATAAATACCCAAAAATTTTAGATAAAGATTATCCTCGCTGGCGGCAGCCATAAACGCTTCATAGTAATTGACACACAGGTATGACGTCACACCTGTTATTTTTACTATCCGTTTTATGGAAAATCAAGTAAATTGCTGTTTCGCTCGCGAAATAAAGCGTTTAGGTCCATAGTTGTTTTAAAATTTTGTTTTTTTAAAAGCGTAAGGATTCTATTGGTAGCTTTAAATTTACTCTAGGACAATTAAAAAAAAACATATTTTTTACTAACTTTCAAGGTCTGTATCTTTTTATGATTTTAATTATATTTTATAATTTTTACTTCATTACAATAATTTGATGGTTTACTATCCATTTGGCAACACTAAATACGTTATCAATTTTAACATGAGGCATCTGATGCCTATTGTAGGACACTGAAGAAAATCGTCCGAAGATTGTGCAGAATAAAGGATGACTCACGCTAGAACGGGTCGTATCCGGTCCGGGCCGTTTTCTAAGAAAAACGACGGCGTTTTTGCTCGGCCGAGCTATACCCAAGCCCGGCCGGGCTGTGCCGACACCGAGCCGCTTCCGAGCCTCGGCCGTGGCTAGGCCGGGCTTGGGTGTGGCTCGGCCGCGCAAAAACGCCGTCGTTTTTCTTAGAAAACGGCCCGGGCCGGACACGGCCCGTTCTAGCGTGAATCATCCTTTACATGCTCATCTAGTTCACCTACCCTTTTATCAAATTCTGTCAAAAAAATAATTATTTATTAATTTTTAAAGCCACATTCACAGGGAAATCTAAATTAACCCAAATACTTATATTACTTAGATCGGAAGCTGCATTCGTATAAACTGAGTTGTATTTAATTATTAACGCGTACCTTTCCATAGAGGTGTATTTTCTTCGCGGTACATTATTATGTACTAGTAGACTACGTAACTAAAACTTAAAGGATTAACTATTTCCGGCACAGGTGGGGCTGGCGGGACTCCACACTCTGCGACTGTGGCGAGGAGGATCAAAACATAGATCACATTATACAACGCTGCACTCATATTCGGGGCCGCGAGGAGGATCAAAACATAGATCACATTATACAGCGCTGCACTCATATTCGGGGCCGCGAGGAGGATCAAAACATAGATCACATTATACAGCGCTGCACTCATATTCGGGGCCGCGAGGACGATCAAAACATAGATCACATTATACAGCGCTGCACTCATATTCGGGGCCGCGAGGAAAATCAAAACATAGATCACATTATACAGCGCTGCACTCATATTCGGGGCGGCGAGGAGAATCAAAACATAGATCACATTATACAGCGCTGCACTCATATTCGGGGCTACGAGGAGGATCAAAACATAGATCACATTATACAGCGCTGCACTCATATTCGGGGCCGCGAGGAGGATCAAAACATAGATCACATTATACAGCGCTGCACTCATATTCGGGGCCTCCAGAAGATCTGTATAAGTTAACACATGATGCTCTTACTTGGCTCGGGAACCTGAATGTGGACTTATAATTTTTATTGCATAAAACGTTTATGTACTCACGCCATACGATTCAATAAATAGGATTAAAACTAAACATAGTATTACTTATTTATTGTAATAATTATTATGTTAATAAAATATGAATAAAGAAAGGCTACAATCACAATTAATTTCAATGTTATATTAAGTCTCTGACATATTTATGGGAGTTTTCTGTAAAAGGTTTCTATATTTAATACTGCCTGGTGCATAATAACCTTTGTTATGTAGGCTCTCTAAAAGGACCCTAAAAAAGGTAATCTGCACTATTGTCGGCGTAAACCCGATGTCCACGGCCCGGCAGGTCGCAATAACATTTAGATGAGATGTGTGACAGCGAAACATGGGTCAAATTATTATTGCATCGTGCTCGTACACACAAGTAACTTTCTAAGAAGTCTTCTTTATTTGCCTGACTACGGTAGAGTTGAAAGAAAGGGATATGATTTGGGAAAATTTTAATCGCTTACCAAAAAAATACTGACTACGCACCAAAAAATACTCACTTGCACATAAAAAATTAACAATTGCACATCAGAACCGAATTTTGATGAACGAATATTATTTTAGGTGTGCAAATCAGTTTTTTTTACTGTTTTTAGGGTTCCGTACTCAAAGAGCAAAACGGGCCCCTATTGCTAAGACTCCGCTGTCCGTCCGTCCGTCCGTTTGTCTGTCACCAGGCTGTATCTCAAGAACCGTGATAGCTAGAGAGTTGAAATTTTCACAAATTATGTATTTCTGTTGCCACTATAACAACAAATACTAAAAACAAAATAAAATAATATTTTTATAGATAATGGTACGGAACCCTACGTGAGCGAGCCCGACTCGCACTTGGCCAGTTTTTTTTTATAAATGTGCCTTAAATACTAGCCATATGGTTTTAGCTGTCTATGTTTGTGTTTTCTACCGTAGCGTTTAAGATGCTGATTCAATTTGAAATTATGCTCTGAGTGACACAGGCAACCTTTTTTTGGAAAAAAAAACAGTTTTTTTTTAGTTAGTTTTCCGTAGTCGGAATACAGTTTTTGTACTTTTTATGCTTGTTACAACCATCTTTCGTCATTGGCAAAGCATTCTTAATATTTATTTATTGGAGTTAAAATGGCCGTACGGTTAAGACAACTTTCCTCCCGTATGTACCTGTTGTCCACCTGGAAGTTAACGGCACGGGCGGTAATAAAGAAAGCCTCAGATTGCATATTTATCGCTCTTGCCTTCGGCTCGGGCGTCAAATACCTGCAATCTGAGACATCCTTTGTTTTACCGCCCTAGGTAAGTAATGTACTATTTAGCTTAGGTTTGGCCAATATACCACTATGTCTATAAAATTGTAAGTAATAATTGTAGGCTGTAGGTAAGGATTTACTTGTAACAGTGCCATTGCAGTGCATTTTTATGACACGAATAAATGTTTTTTCTTCTTTCTTTTCCGACTGTGGGTTATCTGTATAATTTCACGCATTTCATTTATTTACATCACCATTAAGGGGAAATTCTGTAAATTTTCGAACGAAAGTTAAGACTCAACTGTGAGTTTCCAATACAATAATGACATTTAGGTCTACCCTATTTTAGAACTAACCTAATTTAACGTACGTGCGAAGCGTTACATATACTGTAAATTACAGCTACGCGTGCTTAGAATCCCTGGTTAATATAGTATTTACCGCAGGCGGTAATAATGAAAGCCTCAAATCTAATATTTATCGCCCTATCCTTCGGCTCGGTCCCCTGCGATCTGAGTCAATTTTAGTTTTCCGCCCTAGGAGAGTAATTCTGGGCTTGGTCGCTATCTGTACGCGCACCAAACCAAGGGCCACACAATGCGACCCTCCTCATGCGAGGTTCTTCCATTCATTGCGCCCCCTTTTTTAATCCGGAACTTATGACCGTGTTAATGTAACGCAAGGGTTAATATCGTATTTTATTGGACCCGTCGCTGGGACGCTCAGATTTTCGCTTTTTTACGTTATGCGGTGAATTTGCGCTGTACAGATATACTGATTTATGCAGGACGCCAAGTTGGAGTCAGCGTTTAAATTGGGGTTTTAATTTTAAACAATTTTATATCTGATTTGGGTACTTGGTTTTAAGGCGATGCAGGTTCATAATCTTCTCTCCCTCTAACTGAGTATAAGTGTGAGCGAGATGGAAGTGCGTGTTCGGATGTGTGTAACATTACTTTTTAGTACATACTAATTGATTTTGGAAATACTGGATAATTGATTCAAAATCTATCCGGTTATTGTCTTAGAACAATAAAAAAGCTATCCTAAAAAAAACATAGATTGTCGTTGAAAATTACGGAATCACGAACATTAAAGTTTATTTTAATGGTGATATTTAAGATTGTTTTACAGAGTTATCCCTTCGAGTGGCAGGAACCAGCAACTGGACCCAACGGCAAGTGGCGGCGATCCAGCAGCTGGACCTGACATAACCAACCTTTGAGTGGCGGCGCCGGAGATTAATCGTCATAAATATGTGGCACGGCCATTTTAGAAAAATATACCGTATGTGGCATGAACCAGCAGCTGGACCCGACTTAACAAACCTTTGAGTGGCAGGAACCAGCAAATGGACCCTGTTTGATGTCTTATTTTGCGCGAGAAATGAAACCGATAAACCTATTCCTTGCTTGCTCACACTTGTAAGAAACATTCGACAATAAACAAGGATGGCATTCACTAACGGTCGAATTGCGGCGCTTATACAAAGTTTCTTAGAAATTGCGCCAACTTTCCGACCTACCTATCTCATTGCGCGCCGTCCAATGTCAGACACGTTTTTGAAAACCTCGCAGTGTAAATTTTTTGTACTGTGAGGGGTAATTAAAAGGTTTATAAGTGTAGAGTAATGTGTAGTTTTATCATTAAATCTGTGTTTTTTACAATTAATTGTTTTATTACGTAATCATAGCTATTTAATTATTTTATTCACGAAAGTGGGAAAAAAATGTTCATCTGAGATTTGATCGAGACTAGCAAAATTCACATAAATGGGGTGGCATTTATTGCTATATAATCAAATAAGCCATTTAATGCTGAATCAATCGATACATGATATACTCGTATATACAGTTCCTATAGTTTTTTTTAGCGGAATAGCAAAGGAATATTGTTCTCGTAATATATCATGGACTTCCGCAAAGTAACGCCTGATTCAATAAATTATGTGCGGAAAATTCGCGATGACCACCCGTGGGGGGCCTGCCAGGTGACGGAATGTTTTCCAAAATGGCCGTGCCAAATATTCTGACGATCAATCTCCGACACCGCCACTCAATGGTTGGTTATGTCAGGTCCAGCTGCTGGATCGCTGCCACTTATCGTTGGGTCCAGCTGCTGGTTCCTGCCACATACGTTATATTATACCAAAATGTCAGTGCCACTTGTTCTTCCGTTCAACCGATGGCGCTGCCTCCCGAAGGGATAAAAAGCCATTTTTTTATATTATGTTCGGTTATTGTATTTCTTTGTTTCTTTTTTAGTCTATGGCACGCGATTTTCAATATGGAGGTCGTGGGTTCGGACCCCAGTACCCCTGGGTATAAAAAAAACTTATTCACGATATATCATTTGATTTTTAACAGTGGCTTTTCGGTGAAAGACAACATCGTGAGGAAACCGGTATAATCCCAATAAGGTCTAGTTTTCCCTCGGGATTGGAAGGCCAGATGGTAGTCGCCTTCGTAAAACTAGTGCCTACGCCAAATCTTGGAATTAGGTGCCAAAGCGGACCCCGGGCTCTTTTAGGGCACCACCTGGAGTAACGCTGGGAGGATGATGATCTGACTACTTTGTTACCACATATCACATATTTATCGATCCCCGAGCCAGCGTAACACAACTGCCTTTGTGGATTCACTCAATGAACTACTCTTGAAATATTCTAATTATCAGAATATAATCCTTACCGGGGACATAAACATTGACATTTCTGCATGTAGTACTGACTCCCGTGCCATGTCATATCTTAACTTAGTGGCCGAGCATGGTATGTTACCTGCACATAATCTCCAGACGCATAGTAAAACATGTCTAGACCACATTATAATAAAAACTAGACTTAGTGCCCAATGCTGCGTCGTTAATTCGTCTTTGACCGATCATGATTGTGTTGTTCTATTCTTGTCACACACCAAATCTAACAACCAACCTAAGCCTGCAGTTCGACGCACAAACAACAAACAACTCGAACTTAGCATGCAGAGTATTAACTTAAAACCTATTTTGGAAATGGA